>OY728120.1:157764119-167764119 GCA_963277665.1 Viscum album | reverse complement strand
TGTCCAGGGGGTGGGCGGGCTATCCATAGGGGTGGGGGCTGTCCAGGGGATGGGTGAATCAGTCACATAAAATCATCAAGTCAAGTTTTATTTTCTATAGATAAAGAATAAAGATATTATGACCTACATAATCTGACATACTCAGGAAAAAATGAATTCTTTTGGTGTGTATGGTAGGAAGCGAGATTTGGTTATTAGCAAATAGATTACATTTTTATTATGGGACCAAAATACTATATAATTTTTGAAATGGAACATTAAAAGGGATTTTTAAAAACCATTGGGGAGTTTTAAATAGAATGAAGTATTTATTATTTGATTTTGAAATGGTTTTATGAAGAATTATTTATGATGTATATTTATGGAATTTGTGATTTTGTGTCCCTTATTTTAGAACATCAGATTATTTTACTAAAGTATTTGTTTTTGATAATTATTTATAATGTTACCACTATAAATGAATCAAAAACTCAATAAGGGGATATCTCAGGTATTCATTCTTGTGATCCAGCTATTGTCTTCCTAGACTTAGTCTCTACTCAAACTCTTATGGAAGTGGAATAGCCATGTTCTTCTCAGATCGTTGATTATGCATGGAAGATTTTAAAATAGCATCCAAAATTTTTTATTGGTGATCAAGGATCCCAGGAGGAAACAAAGTGGGTAGCTATGATTAATGTGATCTTCGATTTGTTAGAAACCCTATAATCCATGGGGGTGGGGGGGGGGGGGGGGGGGTTTCCACCGGGGTTGGGGGGATGTCCACGGGGGTAGCGAGGCTATCTAGGGGGGTAGGGGGTGTCCAGGGGGTGGGCAGGGCTGTCCACAAGGGTGGGGGGGGGGTGTCCAGGGGGTATAGGGTGTCCAGGGGGTGGGAGGCGTTTTCCAGGGGGATACCAGGGGGGCTTTCCATGGGGGTGGTGGTGGTGTCCAGGGGGGTAGGGGTGTCCGGGGAGGGGGTGTCCGGGGGTGGGTTGGTGGGTGGGGGGGCTGTCCATGGGGGGGAGGGGGTGTCTAGGGGGGTGGGAGGGCTGTCCACAGGGGTGGGGGGCTGCCGAGGGGGGTAGGGGGTGTCCAGGGGGGTGGGCGAGGTGTCCACGAGGGTGGCAGGCTATCCATGGGTAGGGGGTGTCCAGGGGGTATGGGGTGTCCAGGGGGTGGGTGGGATGTCCACAAGGGTGACGGGGCTGTCCCGGGGGGTACGAGGTGTCCAAGAGGGTGGGCGGGCTATCCACAGGGGTGGGGGCTATCCACGGGGGTGGGGTGGGGGGCTATCAAAGGGGAACGAGGTGTCTAGGGGGGTACAGGGTGTCCAGGGGGGTGGGAGGGCTGTCCAAAGGGGTGGTGGGGCAGTTCCGGGGGTACGGGGTGTCTAGGGGGGTGGGAGGGCTGTCCATAGGGGTGGTGGGGCTGTCCAGGGGGTATGGGGTGTCCAAGGGGGTGGGTAGGCTATCCACGGGGGTGGGTGGTGTTAGAACCCGGTTCTTATTATTTAGGTACGAGTTACTTATTTTCCTTTTTTCATTAAGTGTTTTTTAGAAAATAAGGAAAATGGGGGTAAAATCCCAAAATTTTTGGGTACACGCCGTTTACTTTTCCACTGACTGTGTACTTTGGCCGTGTGGGATGAGTATATAGGGCGTGTAGGCTTTTCGGTGAAGAAGGGTGTAAAAACTGACTACACACCATGTACTTAGTATATACACACCATGTAATTAGTCGGTAGGTGAACAGTAAGGGAGTCTGAGTAGTCGCCAGTGGAATGGTAGTACAGGCAGTGTACTCAGAAATACACTCCATGTAATCAAGTCGACAGATGAACAGTGAGGAGGTGGAAAGTGGTCGCCAGAGGAACAGTTAAAAAAATGGAAAGTACACACCGTGTACTTGAGAGTACACGTCGTATAGTTATGTTTTTTTGTTATAAACGGGCAGTAGCCTCCTCATTCGGCAGAGGAGGAAGCGAGTTCGTTTGGAGCACCGGGAGGGGAGGCCGAAGCCTAGAAGAGCTCCCTATCGCACGCCAGAACTTAGATTCTTCCATTGTTGATATTGTTTGGACCGCGCAGGTAATAATTTCCCTCTCCTTCAGTGTTTCCTTCCAATTATTTCCAGAGGGGAAGTTATTTGGGTTTTAATGGGTTATCGTTCTTCCTAGATTGACGTCGTTCTCGGTTGATTCAGGAGGCATCATTCATGTATATCGATCAAAGGATATCAAGGTAGGTGGTCTGGCGTTTATTTCCAATTGTAGAGTTGATTTTGTATACCGTTGTGCTACGTGCCCATGTTTGGGGTGTCGTATGGATGAGGCCTTGACTGATAAAATACCTAGAATTTCATAGGTAATTTAATGAATATGTATAAACTGCTGTTTGGGATCGTTGCATTGATCCATGGCCACCCTGTGGATGCGTTTCCCTTGTTTGGTCGTTTGGCCGTTTGGCCAGGATACCCAAGGGTATGCCGTGATTATAACATGCTTTGTGTTTTCTTGAGAGAAAATATATATGAATTACTTGCTTATGTGTTGGGATCGCCCCGGTTTCTCTCTTAGAATGAGGGCAGTGTTTTTCTTAGCCTGAGGGCAGTGTTTTATTTAGCCTGATGAAAAGGTTTTGTTTAGCCTAAGGGAAATGTTTCATCTGCCTGAGGGCAGTGTTTTTCAGCCTGAGGCCAAGGTTTTGTTTTGCCTGAGGGCAACAGTTCTTACACCTGAGGGAAATATTCTTTATGCCTGGGGGAAATCAACTGAGGGTTTCAATTCTGATTAGCCTGAGGGAAAGGTTCTGATTAGCCTGAGGGCAAGGTTCTATTTAGCCTGAGGGCAAGGTTCTGATTAGCCTGAGGGCAAGGTTCTGATTAGCCTGAGGGCAAGGTTCTGATTAGCCTGAGGGCCAAGTTTTGATTAGCCTGAGGGAAAGGTTCTGTTTAGCCTGGTGGGCCAGGTTCTAATTAGCCTGAGTGCAAGGTTCTGATTAGCCTGAGGGAAAGGTTTTTTTTAGCATGAGGGCAAGGTTCTATTTATCCTTAGGGCAAGGTTTTGTTTAGCCTGAGGGAAACGGTTCATACGTTTGAGGACAATGTTTACTTTGAATATTCACTGTTGTGATTTCTTATGTTGTACCTTCCAAGCTAAAGAACAGGGTTGGAATTGTTAAATAATTATTAAAATGGCAATGTAACTGGTAGGAATAGTTACTTTTGAGTACTTCCTAGTTTACTGCATTTCATTATTGCACACTGTTGTTCCACATTTTCAGTAACAGTTGGGAACGGGCCTTTGGTGGTTACCTACTGGGATTTATTTCTCACACCCTGTTTGGGTCACGTTTTGGGCCCAAATAGATTATATTTCTACATGTGTTGATAAGGGAAAGATTCCTTACACAACTACATGATTGTAGTAGAGGAGTAAAAGAGCATGGGACCGAGCATAGGCTTGCAATGATGCTGTATTTCCGTTACACTGCTTTTTGTTTTGTTTGACTGTACTTTGTACTTTGTGCTGTATTATATTTGATTGTATTGTATCCTATTTTGGATTCTTTCTTAGAATTAGTGACATGCTGCATCATCATATATATGACTGCTGGTTATCTTTTACTTCAGTTACATTATCCATTACAATTTATATTATTTACTGCTTCCACTTTTGTGTTTTTATATTAATTCCTCTACGCTACACTTTGAAAAATTAGGGCATAGTTTCCCCACTATCAATCCTAGGCCCTCACTGCTAGTCGGCAGCCTCTGGCATTTGGATAAATGCGCTTGAGGTCATGTGACCAACAGGGTTCGGGGCACCCGTTGTGTGGCACCCAGATCTAGGACGTTACAAAGTGGTATTAGATGATTCTTTTCTCTTCAATTACTATTTGGAGCCTTTATCTATGTATAGGAACGAATAGGTACTTATTAATAATCTGTTCCTAGAAGTAGCTCACCCTTGTACAGGGAAAATCCAATTTACCTCATGTTGCAATTTTATTGATTTTTCACTTTTACAGTTGATCTGATTTTCACTGTTGGGTGATGCACTTGTGCTGTGCTGTATATAATTTATACTTGGGTTCTATTTCGTCGAAACTCGATGATATGAGGGTATACCATCACATGCATTATTTAGGCACATGCTAGAATCACATGTCATGCATATTTTCCAGGCCATGTAGGTGAATTAGAAATTTCATGTTTTTGTGATAGATGATGTGCTAGAAAATGTATGTTGTTGTGATAGGTACCTTGATAGATACGCCTAATATTTATAGGGTATTGGTACATGGTACAGTTGGGTTTATGGACACTAACCATTGGTTCCTAAGAAGTATGAGCTCTCTTGGACCGGAATTTAGCGGATCATGACCCACCCTTTTGTTGCATTTTGTACTATAATGTGAAAGGTTCAGTGCTAAACATTGATTCGCGGGGATTATGGGCCCCCACAGATTGGAATTTGGAATACCAATGCTTAAAATTAATGAAAAGGGGGATTTGGGGTAGTTTACGAGGTGTACTGTCCGAAAACCCAGACAACACGGCATGTGGTTCGATGAACACACGCTCTGTACTCTTCTGTTTGGGAAGAAATGAAAAAAATTTAAGTACACTCAGTGTACCCTATGTACACGCCGTGTAGTTCCTAACCGTGTCATATGCCATGTGGGTAGAAACACTGGATAGGGAAACTCTTTAGGGAACATGCCGTGTACCATTTGTACACGCTATGTCATGTTGACCCTATGACCTCCGTGTGACTAATAACACGGATGGAGAAAACCTTTCTTAAACACACCGTGTCAATGCTGAACACACTGTGTAGTTTAATCTAGGGATCCATCCGTGTAACTAACAACATGGGTCGGTGTTACCTCTTCTTGTACACGTCATGTCCGTATGGAACATGTCGTGTAGTGTGAGCCGTGTATCTGGCCGTGTCATAAACAACACGGGTCGGAGAAGCTCGTCTAGTACACGCCGTGTACCTGTGGGACATGCCGTGTAGTCTTGACTGGTAAGAGACCGTGTAGACTTGGCCGTGTGGCTGGGGAGATGGGGTGTTGTACACGCCATGTGCGGGTGTAACACGCCGTGTACCTATGGTTGAGACACACCCAGGATGACATCAGAACACGACCATGTAAGTGATTAAGGGTACACGCCGTGTAGTCTTTATACACACCATGTAGTCTTATTCAAAAGAGATCCTTGGGATCTATGTTTCTTCTTCTTCAGATATCATGACACTAGACACTCTGTTGAGAATTAGAACAAAAGGTGTGCGTCAGTGAAAGGAGTTCCCCCTCGAGGTTGGTGGGAGTCAATTTTTATGGGACCTCTATGTCTTAGAGATGACGAGCTATGATGCCATTTCCAGGATGGACTGGTTGGTACCCTTTCAAGTCTTTTTATATTGCTATCGTCGCAGGGTGAGCTTCACGTCCCTAAGGGTGGAGAGTTTCTATACATGGGAGAATGAGATGTTCAGGCAAGCCGAGCTGGACTCAAGCATCGTGGTCGAGGTGGAGTGACACCCCAGAGTGCAAGTTTATATCTGGATGACCGGGAAACTTTTCAGAAGGATTTCCCTCTAGTGGTCAATCGTTTCAGTGATGTCTTCCCAGACAACTTTTTAGGTGTACCTCCGGAGTGAGAGGTGGATTTTTCTATTGAGCTTGTTCTAGGAGTGGCACCGGTGTCCATTCCTCCTTATAGGATGACTACACCTAAATTGTAGGAGCTCAAGAGGCAGTTAGAGGAGTTGCAAGAAAATGGTTTCATCTGACCCAGTACTTCTCCTTGGGGTTTTCCGGTCCTGTTTGTGGAGAATGCAGGGGATACCCTCAGAATTTGTGTGGATTATCAGAAATTGAACCACTTGACATTCAATAACCGATATCCCTTACCAAGGATTGATGATCTTTTTGATCAACTTTGAGGAGCACGAGTGTTCTTGAAGATTAAATTGAGATTCGGATATCATAAGTTGCGTGTTAGACCATCATACATACTGCTTACAGCCTTTTGGAATAGATACAGTCTATACGAGTACCTGGTTATGCTGTTTGGACTCACGAACGCACCAGTGGTCTTCATGGCTCTGATGAATCATGTGTTCCACCCATATCTATATTCCTTTGTGGTAATCTTCGTGGATGATATCATGGTGTACTATCACACTTGACACGACCATGCCACACATCTTGAGATCATACAGAGTACACTGAGAGAGCATCAGCTATATGCTAAGATCTCAAAGTGCCACTTTTGGATGGACCATATACACTTCCTGGGTCATATTATCTCAGAGGCAGGAGTTGGAGTAGACCCAGAGAAAGTGAGAGCAGTAGTTTCCTGGGAGCAGCCTAAGAACGTGTTTGAAATATAGAGTTTCTTGGGGATGGATGGTTACTACATGTGCTTCATACAGGACTTCTCCTTCTTAGAAGCACTGTTGACAGGTTTGACCAAGAAGGGTATGAAGTTCATTTGGTTAGAAGATTGCGAGATAGCCTTTCGGGAGTTGAAGGGAAGGTTTACATCAGCACCAGTCCTGATACTTCCTAAGTGAGGGAAGGGATATATAGTTTACTGTGATGCATCAGGTATTGGCCCAGGAGCAGTGTTGATGCAATGCAATCAAGTATTTGCGTATGGGTCTCAGTAGTTAAGGCCCACATGAGAGGAATTACCCGACGCATGATCTCGAGTTGGCTGCAGTTGTTCATGCGTTACGCTGTTGGAGAAATTATCTCTTGGGAGAACATTTTATGGTGTTTACGGACCACAAAAGTCTTAAATACGTCTTTAACCAGTGTGACTTTAATTTGAGACAGATAATATGGATTGAATACCTTTATTCCTTCAACATTGAGCTTCCCTATACACCTGGTAAGGGTAATATAGTAGCTGATGCACTGAGCAGGAGGACTCAAATACAGCAAGTGCAAGAGGCCAGTGGTGAGTGGTAGATCATGGATTTGTTCTCTGAGATGCATTTGGAAGTGCATGATAGTCAGGTTAGAGCCTATCTTTCTTCCTTAACTGTGAATTCTACCCTCTTGGATAGAGTGGGGATGAGATAACTATTAGATTCAGAGGGCCTAGTTCTACAAGATTCTATGGCAAGTGAGGACCCTCGTCCTAGTTGGACTATAAGAAATGGTGAGGTACTATGTATCCATGGATGAGTGTGGGTTCCAGGGGATATACGCGGGGATTTTATGCGGGAGTTTCATGCTTCAGCTTGGGCTGTGCATCCTGGAGTTACCAAAATGTACCGTGACATGAGGCTTCAGTATTGATGGTCGGGTATGAAAAGAGAAGTAGTTGGGTTTGTTAGGAAATGTTCCACATGTCAAATGGTGAACGAGGAGCATTAGAGGCCATCCGGACTGTTACAACAGTTACCCATTCCGGCATGGAAATGCGATGATGTCACGATGAACTTCGTGACCAGGTTTCCAAGGGCACCTCGAGTCAATGATTCCATGTGGGTTGTTGTGGAAAGACTTATAAAGGTAGCACAATTTTTTCCAATCAAGGATACCATCAGTGTTGATGATATTAGGAAGTTGTATATCCGAGAGGTAGTACGTCTTCATGGGGTCCCTCATTCTATCATTTCAGATAGGGACACCCATTTTATTTTTGGCAGAGTTTCCAGAGCGTACTGGGTACACAGGTGCTTATGATCACAGCTTACCACCCTCAGACTGCTGGAAAATCAGAGCGTACAATACAGGTGCTAAAGGACATGCTACATGCATGCATCCTGGACTTTGGAGGCACTTGGGAGAATCACATACCCCTAGTCGAGTTTTCTTACAATAATAGTTTTTAGGAAAATATTGAGATGGAACTTTATGAGGATTTATATGGTAATCCATGCCGATCACCACTGTGCTGGTTGGAGGCAGGTGAGGTAGCTTTACTGGGACCATGTCTCGTGAAAATGGCTTTAGAGAAGATCCAGTTGATATAGAAGTGGATGGTGATTGTACAGTCTCATAAAAAATCTTATGCTGATCGACGCAGATGACCCTTGGAGTTCGTGATCGGGGATCATGTTTTCTTTTGCGTTTCACCGAGGATGGGACACAGGAGGATCAGGAGATAGGGTAAAATTTCACCGAGGTATGTATGGATGTTTAAGATTCTTGAGAGAGTTGGGTCTGTTGCCTATCAGTTGCAGTTACCATAGAGGTATTGGTCCATGCATGACGTCTTCCACGTATCTCAACTACATCGTTATCACTCAGACCCCTCTCACGTTTTTCAGCCCGAGGAAGTTGAACTTCAGGTCGATGCTTCCTTTGAGGAGAATCCAATTCGTATTGTTGATAAGAGAACGAAGGTTCTTCGAGGCCGATCAGTTCCTCTCATGAGGGTGCTATGGCAGCATGGCTGAGTGCAGGATGAAACCTAGGAGTGGGAGATCGACGTATATAATCAGTGGCCAGAGTTGTTTTCAGTTTTATCTTCACCACCCTTGGAAATAAAATTCGGGGACGAATTGCTTTAAGGGGGGATGTTTGTAACAACCTTGTTCTTATTCTTGAGGTATGGGTTTCTTATTTTCCTTTTTTCATAAGTGTTTTTGACAAAATAATGAAAATGGGGGAAAATACCAAATTTTTGGGTATATGTTGTGTACTTTTCCACACATCATGTACTATGGCCGTGTGGGATGAGTATACAGGGCGTTTAGGCCTTTCTGTGAAGAAGGGTGTAAAAAATGATTACACGTCGTGTACTTAGTATATACACACCGTTTAATCAGTGGGCAGGTGAATAGTAAGGCGGTGGGAGTAGCCACTAGCAGAACGGTAGTACATGTCGTGTACTCAGAAATACACGCCGTGTAATCAAGTGGACAGATGAAGAGTGAGGTGGTGGAATGTGGATGCTAGAGGAACAATTAAACCAATGGAAAGTACACACCGTGTAGTTATTTTTTTTGTTATATACGGTCAGTAGCCTCCTCATTCAGTAGAGGAGGTAGTAAGTTCGTTTAGAGCACCGAGAGGGGAGGTGGAAGCCTCGAAGAGCTCCCAATTGCACGCCGGAACTTGGATTCTTCCACCTTCAAACATGTTTGGACCGCGCGGGTAGGAATTTCCCTCTCCATGAGCATTTTATTCCAATTATTTCCTGAGGGGAAGTTATTTTGGTTTGAATGGGTTATCATTCTCTCCAGATGTATGTTGTTCTTGGTTGATTCGGGAGGCGTCGTTCATGTATATCGATCAAAGGAGATCTAGGTAGGTGGTCTAGTGTTTATTTCCAACTGTCGAGTTGATTTTGTGTACTATTGTGATACGATCACATGTTTGGGGTGACGTATTTCTGAGGCATTTACTGATAAAATACCTATAATTTCATAAGTAATTTAATGAATATGTATAAACTGATGTTTGGGATCATTGCTTTGATCCATGGCCACCCTGTGGGTGCATTTCCCTTGTTTGGCCATTTGGCCAGGATACCCGAGTGTATTCTATGATTATAACGTTATTTTAGTTTTACAGAGAGAAAATATATATGAATTTCTTTCTTATGTGTTGGGCTCGGCCCGGTTTCTTGCTTAGCCTGAGGGTAGTGTTTTGATTAGCCTGAGGGAAGTGTTCCGTTTAGCCTGAGGGCAAGGTTTTGTTTAGCCTGAGGGAAACGTTTCTTATGCCTGAGGGCTGCATTGTTTACCTTGAGGTCAAGGTTTTTTTTGCCTGAGGGAAAAGGTTTTTACGCATGAGGGAAATATTCTTTATGCTTGAGGGAAATCACCTGAGGGATTCGATTCTGATTAACATGAGGTCAAGGATCTGATTAGCCTGGGGGAAATGTTCTATTTAGCCTGAGGGTAAGGTTCTGATTTTCCGGAGGGAAAGGTTATGATTAGCATGAGGGAAAGGTTCTGATTAGTGTGAGGGCAAGGTTCTGATTAGCCTGAGAGAAATGTACTTTTTAGCCTGAGGGAAAGGTTTTGATTAGCCTGAGGGCAAGGTTTTGATTAGCCTGAGGGCAAGGTTTTGTTTATCTTGAGGGAAAGGTTCTGTTTAGCCTAAGGGAAAAGTTTTGTTTAGTCTAAGGGAAATGGTTCTTACGTATGAGAACAATGTTTACTTTGAATATTCAATGTGGTGATTTCTTATGTTGTACCTGGAAAGCTAAAGCATAGGCTTGGAATTGTTAAAGAATTAGTAAAATTGATATGTAACTGGTAGGAATAGTTACTTTTGAGTACTTCCTAGTTTACTACATTTCATTATTGCACACTGTTGTTGCACATTTTCACTGACAGTTGGGCATGAGCCTTTGGTGGTTGCCTACCGGGATTTATTTCTCACACCCTATTTGAGTCATGTCTTGGGCCCAAATAGATTATATTTCTATAGTTGTTGATAAGGGAAAGGGTCCCTTCATAGGTACATGATTGTTGTAGAGGAGTATAAGAGCATGGGACCAAGCTTAGACTTGCGATGCTGCTGCATTTCCATTGCACTGCTTTGGTTTTGTTTGACTGTACTTTGTACTTTGTGCAGTATTGTATTTGGTTGTAGTGTATCCTGTTTTGGAAGATTTCTTAGAATTAGTGAGATGCTGCATCATCTTATGTATGACTGTTGGTTGTCTTTTACTTCAGTTCTGTTATCCATTTCAGTTTATATTGTTTACTGCTTTCGCTTTTGTGTTCTTATATTAAATCCACTATGCTACAGTTTAAAAAACGAGGGCATAGTTTCCCCACTATCAGTCCTAGGACCTCGCTACTAGTCGGCAGCCTCTGGCATTTGGGGAAATGCACTTGAGATCATGTGACCAACCGGGTTAGGGGCACCCGTTGTGTGACACCCTAATCCAGGATGTTATAGGTGGGCTGTCCAAGGGGGTGGGGGTGGGGTGGGGGGGCTGTCCATGGGGGAACAATGTGTCTAGGGGGGGTGTGGGGATGTCCAAGGGGGTACGAGTTATCCATGGGGTGGGAAGGCTATCCACGGGGGTGGAGGGACTGTCCAAGGGGTATGGGGTGTTCAGGGGGGTGGGCGAGCTGTCCATGGGGGTGGGGTGGGGGGGACTATCCATGGGGGGAGGGGTTGTACAGGGGGTTGGGCGGGTATCCCACAAGAGTGGAAGGGCTGTCCAGGGGGGTCGGGGGTGTCCAGGGGGTAGGGGGTGTCCAAGGGGGTGGGAAAGCTGTCCCCGGGGGTGGGGGCTGTCCACGGGGGGAGGGGCTATCGAGGGGGGTGGGAGGGCTATCCAGGGGGTGGGAGGGGCTATTTAAGGGGGGTAGGAAGGGATTTCTAGGGGTACGAGGTGTTCAGGGGGTTGGTGGGGTTGTCTAGGGGGTACGGGGTGTCCAGGGGTTGGGTAGGATGTCCATGGGGGTGGGGGTATCCATAAGGGGAGGGGTTGTCTAGGGTGGTGGTTGAGCTATCCATGGGGGTGGCGGGGCTATCCAGGGGAGTACGGGGTGTCCAGTGGGGTGGGCGGGTTGTCCATAGGGGTGGGGGGATGTCTAGGGGAGGGGTGAATCAGTCACAACAAATCACCAAATCATGTTTTATTATTTATAGATAAAAGAATAAAGATAATGTGACCTTACTAATCACACATATATTAAGGCATAACAAATCAATAAACATCAATGGCCAGTAATATCAGTAAAAAATGCAATGAATCAATCTATCCCTCATCACCATCACTGTCATCACCATCATCATCAGCCTCACCCTAGTCCTCATCTTCTTCCACATCATCATCCCTGCCCTATTCAACTCCCTCCTCCTCACCCTCATACTCAGCCTCGGCCTCCTCATTGCCCTCCTCCTCCACCTCATCCTCCTCCTCGCCCTCCTCCTCCACCTCGGCCTCTTCCTCGCCCTCCTCCACCTAAGCCTCCTCCTCACCATCGTCTCGACCACCACTAGAACTTCCACCTGTTTCACCATATATAGAACGCATGTAAGACATATATTCATCACAATCTATGATGTCCCTGGTGGAAGTGTTGGATGTAAAATATCCATCAGTTTCATAAATGAAGTGTTTTCCCTTGAAGACTATTCTTTCGTCTCTGTGGCCCTTTTTCAGCCTTTTCTACCTGTGGCTTAACCTTCTAAAACTCGGTGTAACTACAACTCATACTTGAGGAGGTCCAATACATCATCAAAACTATACTCTTCCCAGTTCGATAGTATAAACTACTAGGGTTATCATCTCCCAACACCTGATGTAAGTAATCATTTAGCCCAAAATTGACAGGTTCCTGGGCGTCAAGGCCCTCTAAAGTATCATGTTACAAATATAAATATATGATTAAGTTACAAAATAGATATTAAAATTTTAAATCTACAAATTAAAACTTACAATCTGTTGCTGAGTTAGTTCGTTGACCGCACTTCCCCATTTCTTCCTTCTACTAGAGAAAAATAGTTTTGCTCGAGACACACTCCCTTCTATATTCAATTTATGCCTCTATAATGACATTTAATTTAGGAAACCGTAATTAAAAATATGATACCAATAATTAATTTCATAACTAAAATTATATAACGACTTTAGAAATCGAATAAATTATGGAGGAAGCAATAGAAAGTGCAAGTTGTAAATAAAAATTATAAGTTGGAATACCTGCTTCCTCTCATGATCTGGCATCGTAGTACGTCCCAATGTGTGGAGGTATTTTTAGCATCAATATTTTTTATTTCTTCCAGATAAATCCTAAATAAAATTCAATAATTAGTATTAACAAAAAAATGAAAATTTTCATTTAAATACCTCTAATGTTATTAATACCTTAAATTGGCTAGTTTCCCAATGAGTAATCATCTATCGATACTTTTCTAATGGACAATCATCCATGACAGGGACCACCTCTAACTCTGTGCCCACTCTATCACACCAGCCGATGTAAAAATCATGCTTATAAGATCTCCAAAGCTCACCTAAATATTTATGAAATTCTGGTCATGTACCCTCACTATCAAGGAAATTAAACAGAAGGTGACACCAAAATATTAATTCATATAAATACAAAAAATAACATATTTCATTAAATACAACAGATTTTTTTACCTATATCTCTGCTGAATATTTATCCTTGACTTCATTAGGCAACTTTCTTCGTGAGAGTGGGCTGACAGGAATGATGTTGAAGTATTTGGCAAGCATCCCCAAAACAATCTGACATTGCTGCCTGGATTTTTCAATCATTCGACTATCTTCATTATAGTCCACCATCAACTGCGAGTGGTGGTTTCATACTGCACGCATGCATGTACACCCCTTCCCTCACCTTCTATCAGTAGATGTATCTATTATGAAAGAAAAAAAATATTTTATCAATACATGTTATAATGAAAATAAATAATGGTGTAATTTTTTAGGGCTGTATAAGTATACCTGTGGTAGTCCAATCAATGGGTGCCACTGGATCAATAGAAACTGAAGGAACACCCAGTACAGATATAGTGGGTCCCAATTTATGCTCCACAGGGACAGAATCTGGAAGTGAAGGAGTCGAAGAAGATGGAATATAAAATCATAGAGAGAAAGAAGCATATGTAAAAGAATATGACTGGGATGGCTGGCCAAATGCTGGATGGGGAGTTAGAATCATCATCAGATACGACACAGATGGGTGAGGAGGCTTAGATGTAAAGGGCGGTAAAAACATGGGAGGAATAAATATCTCGTGTGTCACTAAAGACACACTAGGATTAGAATGTGGGATGGAAGTTATGTTAGTGGGAGGGGAATGGTCTAATCAGGTATGCTGACCAGATCTTCTAGCTCTCGTACCACCACCCTCGTACGAACACCCTAAGTACTAGGACCACTACTAGGCTGCTCATCAAATAACTGTCACCTAATAGATGGATCCTACAAAAATTTTGAAAAAAAATTAATCACATAACATTATATATTATTTAAATATATATATTTGAAATAAAATACTCACTATAGGCACTAGTGGTGGAATGCACATCTTAGTCATGAGATGATTTTTGTCCACCATCTGTTTCCGCCACCTACCTTCAATTGGTTGCATTTCCTACATTTGAAAAAAATATGGATGTAATTAGAAAAGGATAACTAATTTGAAACCCAAAAAACAAAATAAATGAACTTAAACAGATATATAATGAATTCAATAAATCATACAAGATGTAATAAATAAATTTAACTTTTATTTGGATGGTTATTTAATAAGTGTCACCAACCTATTAAAATCATGGAACATTGATTTTACCAAATTCATAATGGGTAATGAAGTTATCGAAATTAAGGAAAAATTTAATTTCTTTAGCCCAGGTAGATGATGCAGGTTTTTATACATGTTTTGCAGAAGAATACAAAACATCATGTTCATTACCTGGTAAAATGTTAAAGATAGGTCTTAGAGTTAAACTAATTTTATACAAATCACACTTGAAGCATTGAAATGTTCAAAAAGCTAGAAATGTTGGTTTAATAGGTATTAATACAGTTCAATTCCAAATTAGAAAATGAAATTCAAATAAAATTGAAACCAATAAACATTGAAAATTCACATAACAATCAAGTCAGATACAACATATTTGTAATCAATATTAAATCAATTTTAATAGTACCAACCTTAACAACCCAAGTTAAGGTAAACCAAAAGAATTGAGAACATGAATGGATGATTTTATATATTTCCCACCACAACATCAGGTTCACAGTCATCTCTGAAAATTGATCTACTGGAGTCATCAAAAATAATAAATGGATCATTTTCAATGGAAGTAGAGATGGTGTCAATTCCATCATCACCGCCATCAAAAATATGTCAAAGAATTACTTCAATAATGACACAAAATTCAGGTCGAATATGGTCTTTGACATAAAAAACGTGTTTCTCCATTGATTGATATACATATGGTTCATTAGTAGCAAGAGTTAGAGTAATATCAATTAATCCAAAATCCAAAATCATCAATAAATGTGCCCTGCCTCATCATCAACTCAAACCACTAGAATTTCATCATCGGGACTCATCTAGGAGAATAATAATCCAAAATTGTTATTTTTTTCAATGACTCCATAATAACCTATATTTTCAAATCGTGTTCTACTATCTAATTCACCAGAATAACAGTCTATTGTGGAAGTAACCATAACACCATCATGTTGTGTTCTCATGTTCTTTTCCCGTTCAGTGATAATAAATCTTTACCCATTGATAACAATTGATTTACAGTCACGAACCACACTATTAGGACCAAAATCCAAAGATCTTATTTTCTCAGAGACAGATTCAGCAGGAAAACTCAAAACCATAAATATATATGAATATTAAACTAAATTAAATTTGTTTTAATTATTTTAAATAGTAATATTATTACCTTCAATTTTAACTAAGCAGAAAACTCTTTGCTATGCAAAGTCTCCCTCCTTCTCAAAGATAAAGAATGATACTTTCTATTTATCATAGCTTTATATTCCCTGTAGATTAAAATAGAAAGAGATAAATATATATATAAGATATACATATTGAATTTACTTATAAGATTTAGTCATCGAACAAATCATAGTTGAGAAAAAATGTGTGATGCACCATCTCCCGCTCTTCAAGGCTTAATGACGTCAATGTATATGATCCAAGAATTCCTCCTATTTGAGGAAGTGATGGAAAACTAGGTTCAATTTTCTCATACTGTTCTTCTTCATTTCTCATTGGTCAGTTCATTCTTGTAGTAATATTAGATAAATATAGAGAGCAGAAATCCATATATTCTTGATCCAAGTAACCATTCATGATAGAACCTTCATGATGATTCCTGTTACGAACATAAGACTTTAATGTGTACATATCTCTTTCAGTTAGATACATCCAACGAAAAGAAATAGGTCCTCTGAGAAGTATTTCAGTTAGAATATGGACAGTCAGATGCAACATGCATGTGAAAAATGATGGAGGAAATATTTTCTCTAACTCACAAAAAATTAATGGGGAATCTGCAATCATTTTTTTGCAATAAAGTCTTGGACAAATTCTTAGCACAAATATCTCTAAACAAATGACACAACCAAATAATATCCAACCTTACATTATTGGAAAAAAGATGACGAATTTCTATTGGAATCAACTCATGTAGAAGGATGTGATAATCACGAGTCTTCAAAGATTTTAGATTCAACTCTCTTCTATTGACCCACTTAGATATATTGATTGAATAGCCATCAAGAACATTAATAGTATCTAGTAATTCAAGATTTTTTTTTTCTATAGGTGTAATCACATAAAAAGGACATGGAACGTTCCATTTATTTTTACTGATATGCAAAGGATGCAATTATGGTCAGATTCCCCAATCCACAAAGTCATGTCGAGACCGTAAATCATCTTTTGTCTTTCCCTTAACATTTAGAAGAATCAAAAGAAACATTTCACATATATTTTTTCAATGTGCATTATTTCTAAGAAATGACGTAACAAATTGGTTGACCAATAAGGAAAATCAAAGAAGATACTTCTCTTCTTCCAATTGTAATATGTTTTAGTGGAAACATTATTTCTCTTTCCAGATTTCATTTGACCCTTCCCGAATGAAAAACTAAAATATTTCATTTCATTAAGCACATAATTTCCAAACATATGATGAGGTGGATCACCAGTCTCCATGGTATTGTCAAATCATTGACGATTATTTCTATATGGATGGTCCATTGGAAAGAATTGTCGATGTTCCATAAAATTGAAACTACAATGATGTTTTGTCTCCTAGATCATGTATTCTTCACAAAAATGGGACATGATTGTTTTCCCTTCGTGCTTCCTCCAGAAATCATTGCATAAGCAGTAAAATCATTGATCGTCTACATAAGAACAACACACATTTCAAATATTTCTTTCGAACATGCATCGTATGTGCGCACACCCACATCCCAAAAAAGTTTCAACTCATTTATTAAAGGTTTCATGTATACATCTATATCATTTCTAGGATTATAAGGGCTAGATATGAGTATAATCATGAAAGTGAAATGATTTTTGATACACAACCATGGGGCAAGATTATAAATGTGTATAAAAACTGGCCATGTGATGTGCGATGTAAGCATCTACCCAAATGGATTAAAACCGTCACATGAAAGACCCAACCTCACATTACGCATTTCAACTACAAAATTAGGATATCGAGCATCAAATCTCTACCATGCAAATCCATCTACAGGGTGAACCAAATCATCCTTAGTCTTATTTCTCTCGGTATCATTCCATCACATTTTTATTGATATTTCATCAGACATAAAAAGATTCTGGAGTCTAGGGATCAATGAAATGTGCCACATTACTTTCTTTAGCACACGGGATGGTGTTCAATCAGATTTTGGCTTCCAGTGGGATGTGACACATTTTATACAATCATTTCATTCAGCAGTTTCCTCCTAGAATAAATAGCGATATTTCTAGAAATCATGAATTTCATTTCATAAAAATCTATGTTCCTCAATTAACTTCCATGCCATATAGTGGTTTGAGGGAATATTTGAATCATATGGAAGTAAGTACTTCAATAATGTAAGAATTTAATCAATGGAAGTATTAGAAATCCCATACATAGTTTTCCCATGAAATAATCAGATTAAAAATTTTAGCGTTTTCATTTTACCATATTGTCGATATACTGGAGTCGTGGCAGCATCATTAAATTTTTTCACACAAAAAACATCCTCATTTTCATTAGACGCATCATATGTGCTCATATCGAAATCTTATTAGGTCAGAATCCTTTATTTTTCATTATGATGAATAAATGGAAACCATTCATATAACAAATTCTCTAATCTAGTCCTCTCATTTCGATCATCATCAATTTGAGATTTCATTTTCTCACCATTATGATACCACACAGAGTAATTTTCTTGAAAACCATATTTTGTTATGCGGGAGCTGACTTCCTCACGGCTTAACCATGGTCTTCCAACACAATTGTAACAGGGGAAGTGTATGTTACCACAATCTGAAGCATTGTGAAATGAAAAATCTAAAAATATCTCCAAATTGTTTTGAAAATTTCTTTAGATCTGATCAGTTTCATACATCCAACTTCTATCCATTCTGTAAAAAAAATTATAAGTCATTTCATTAAAATCAATTCAATAAGATTGATGTTTCATCGAAAATATATTTAAGTAAACGAGAATTGTTCACTTTATATGAAACCATAACCGACACACTACTCTATACGATAATCATATTATAAAAAAATTACTATATTTATAACAAAATATCTTTGAATAACTATACACGAGTGTAAAAGATCATGTACACTTGTGGAGGAGAATTATTCAAGAGTTGAGTAAATTTTAGATCAAAAAAAATTAATATTTTAGTAGATTATTTGAGTGATCACATACACTACCCAACGGGGTGGGGGTGTCCAGGTGGGTGGGCGGGCTATCCACGGGGGTGGCGGGGCTGTCCACAGGGGTGGCAGGGCTATCCGGGGTGTAGGTGGTGTCTAGGGGGGTGGGCGGGTTGTCCACTCAGGGGGGGGGGGATGTTCAGGGGGGTAAGAGGTGTCTAGGGGGTGGGGGTGTCCGGGGGGATGTGGGGGTGTCTAGGGGATGGGGGGTGTCTATGGGGTGGACGGGTTGTCCACGAGGTTGGGGACTGTTCAGGGGGTAGGGGTATCTAAGGGGTGGGCGGGCTGTCCACGTGGGTGGCGAGGCTATCCAGGAGGTACAGGGTGTCCAGGGGGGGTGGCTGTCCAAGGGGGTAGGGGGTGTCCAGGGGGGCTATCCATGGGGGTGGGGGTGTGTCCACAGGGGTGGGGCCAAGGGGGTGGGGGGGATATCCAAGTGTTGGGGGTTGTCCAAGGGCGTCGGGGTGTCCAGGGGTGGGGGTGTCCGGGGGGATGGGGGGTGTCCGGGGGTGGGTGGGCTATCCACAGGGGTGGAGGGTTGTCCAGGGGGTACGAGCTGTCCACGAGGGTGGGGGGCTGTCCATAAGGGTGTGAATGAGAGCTATGAGATTTAACTGGGTTGTCATTCATGTTATGAAAAACAAACTATGGGTGTTAAGGATTAGAGCTTTATTATTTAGTGAAAATCCAATTTGGTAGGATTGGTGGCTTGATAACATGATGGTATCAAGTTTGCAATTGGGAAAATTTTGGGGCATCAGATTCTGGTGGAAGGAATACGGGTTAGCGAATATCTATAGGTAGTCATTAGGAATGATATGATCTATGCTAATGAGTTTGTAAGGATTTGCATCATCATGGCATGATGATTAAGGGTGTTTTCCTATATGAATATGTATGGATTCCTCGATATTTGTTTCATCATAACATGAATTAAATTTAGGATTTCATTAGAATGTGAAGTCTAGATAGAATCACTATTCATTTAATATATGGAGTGGTAGGATTAGGAATATGGGAAGTGCATATGATAGTAGATCCCTAGTCTACGTGGATATGTATGGGGATTTTCATCCCCTGATCTTTGTATGAAAGGATTATAAAATGCCTCCAACCCACTGCACATCCCCCCACCTGCACACCCCCTCTCCCACCCACTACACCCCCACCTACAACCCCCCACCCCCACTTGCACAACCCCCCTCCCCCACCCCAACCTGTACAGCCCACCCCCCCAACCTGCACACTCCCCTCCCCCCACCCCCACCTTCCCATCCAACCCCCACCCCCACCTGTACACCCCCCCCACATCACGCCCAACAAACTCCCCCCCACTACACACCCCCACCTGCACACTCCCTCCCCCCACCCACTGCACCCCCCAATTACACAACCCCCTCACCCCACCCCCATCAACATAACCCACCCCCACCCCCACCTGTACAACCCCCCAGCTCACCCCAGCAGACTCCCCCTGCACAACCCCCCTGACCTGCACACCCCCACCTGCATAGCCCACCCTCCACCTACACAGCCCCCCCACCTCACCTCCACCTGCACCCCCCCCACTGGTAGGAGAAAATATAGTACCCCTATAACACTAATAATCTGTAACACTCTTATATAAATTAGTGATGGTAGTTGTTCAATAAGGGAAATTCATTGTCTATATGTAGGATGAAGTATTCGGAACATGCCAATTTCACATTCAAGAACAACTAAGAACCCTAAATGATGAGTGATTACATCAGATGAGGAAATAAACTAAACCTGGTTTATAAAAATCCAAAATAAATGTAGGAATAATATGTAACTCCAACTCACCAATTTGAAGTGGAAACAATTAGGATGGATCTTTAAAAGAGGAGGGGTCACTGGTTGGGAAGAGAGCACCGCTCTGGTAGGGAAAAAAGAAATCGATTGAATCTAGAAAGGGAAGTTGGGGCTTCGGTTATTTGGGGAAAAACATTCCCAATGGTTTTACAAAACAGTTGGGAAACATTACTATATCCCAACGGTTTTAAAAAACTGTTGGGAAACATCACTATACCCCAATATATCCCAATAGTTTAGATAAACCATTGGTAAAAAACCTTATAACCCAACACTTTGGAAAAACTATTGGGAAAGACTACACTAAATCAATATATTCTAATGGATTTCAAAAACCATTGGAAAAAACTCTCTATCCCAACGGTTTAAACAAACCATTGGGAAAATGGCATTGGTATAACTTTGATTTCAAGTAGTGAGAATTTTTTTGATTCCTTACAAATAAAATTTTGTTCTACACTAGTTTGAAATATAATACAAAAAGGTTTTCACTCTTGAGTATATAAAATCCAATATCACATTCAAATAATTTTACAAAAGAACATTTCTTTGTATTAAATGAAAAAAATCCCTCAAAAACAATTTTTGACCCTGAACCCATATTAACAAAATCCTCATTTCAAATCAAATTTAAAAAGTCACTTTATCGAAACCCTTTTTCAAAATACTATTTAGAAACATTAAAGAAACAATCCACATTCATAAGAGGAAAATAATAAATAAGGAAACACATCATAAGGAAGGAAAACAATGCACAATACCCTAAATGCCTATAAAGAAATGGAAGAAAAATTAAAGAAAGTACCCTATGTAGAGTTATAAATTAAACATGGTAAATTCATAAATATCTCATGAGGTGACCCCAGATATACTTGGGTTAGAACCATATGGAGGCCTATCAGTTAATTCAAAGTCAATAACCAACCAGATGCTCTAAAATAGCCTCAATTTTTGTGGAAACACATGTATTTGTAGTGATAAAATGATTTTCAGATGAACCAATTAATGAACAAAAGATTAAGAAGAATATAAATATGATACATATCAATTTATGTGGTTTAGAAAAAATCACAACATCCAAAGAGAGGGAAAATTGGTTCACTGTTTTGAGAACAAAATTACAGGAATATTTTCAGAGTACATCAAACCCTAGCTCAAATCAAATCCTTATGAAGATGATGGAGACTAACTACATAGTAATTCTACTATTCTATGGTCACCAGTGGATGGAAGTCCACAAAGCTACAATGACCAGTTAGTGTTTCCAACAACATGCTTCTATAGTGTCATGTCAAAGTCCTCACTTCCACAATGTCCTATCATATGCTTCTATAGTAAATCTGTACTACTATAGTTCCCTTTCAGTGTAACTGGTATGATCTTATACACTCTTAAATTGTGAGAGTTACGGTCTAGTGTGCATTATGGTTCGCTAGCAGTCGAACCAACTTAAACCAAATAATTACGCTACACCATTCTAACACACCGGTGGTCATCCCCTATTCCCTCCAATACCATAACGGATCTAGTCCCTCTAATTGATAATAGGTAGTAACTATATATCCTTTCTCACTAAGACACTTAGGATCCCCATGTATGTAAAATTATATGAGTTGATCAATCACATCAATTAATAAAATTAAAGTGGTAAATATCACCCCACCTATTATACCCTTTTAAGAAACACCAATAATCCTATGTCATCCATATCACATGAAATAAAATGAATTCTCCTTGGCCCAAAATTCCATTCCACAACAATAAAAAAATCCTCCATATGGGATGAGGTTCAATAAGGGTCACAAGATGGTGTCACACAACAACACCATTTGAAAACAACATAAACCTTCCAAATGGATCTTCATTAAAAATTGGGTTCAGAATTCCAAGCCATGCCAAGCCCTTGGTCATCATTTGAAATTCCATTTCAAACAATGCTTTGAAATCAAACCATCAAAATTGATTGCCCAAAAATATTTCTAAAAGAATTGGTCAAATATATTTGAAACCCCATTGAATAATCAACTCACCATTTTTCATTAAAACCCCAAATGATTGAAACACTAATTTTCAATTTATTCCACGACCCAAGCGGAGTCAAATCATTATAAACATACAAAGTTTTTCTCAAATGATCACATAAACTTTTTATCATCATTTGGAATTTCAATTACCTCTTGAAATTCAATTTTAAAGCATTAAAATATTTTTTCAAGACACTTCAAAAAAAATTCTTTTTTAAAATCATAAATCCATCAACCCCCCCCCCCCCCTTGATTCCATGTGATAAACCAATTCAAAACCGTTGAAAACCCCATTTGAATGGAACATATTTTTATATTTGAAAAACTAATTCATTTAGAAATTTTAAGAAATGAATGCCATGTAAATTTCAGAAACAAAAAAACCTAACTTAGTTCAACAAAAATCAAACCATAGGTCATTGAAATCAAAGGAAAACACTCCAATAATAAATGAGATACCCCAGGTAAGACTTAATCAAAAAGCACCCATGAATAATAAAATTTAACCCCAAATATGGTTTCAGAATCCACTAGGGTTTATGGGAGAGGGAGGAACAAAAGATGAAGGGGAGAGGGAGGAACAAAAGATGAAGGGGAGAGGGAGAGAAATAAGGATAAACAAAGATAAAGGGACACTTTACCTTGAGTGATCCACTCGAAATAGAGGTTAAGCAGCATTACTAAAAAAATTCCAAAAGATAAGGTTTTTTTTTGAAATATGTGGCTATAGGCCACACCTATAGCCATTATTTTCTAAACATTTGTGGATATAGATCAACCTATAGCCACTGTTTTCTAAAACCGTGGATATAAGTCTTTTTTTAAAGGCTATATCCACAGTTTTATAAAACTGTGGCTATAGATCCCACCTATAACTACATTCCCTATGAACCATGGTTATAGGTTTCCCACCCAAGCATGGGAAAAAAATTAACACGGTAAAATTTTGAGAAATATTATTACCACATTTTTCAGGATATTTCAATGATTTATAAATATATATACAAGAAAATATATATTTGTATATATAAACCAATAGTTGTCTATAGAGTAGTGGTTAAGAGGTTGGTTTCTATTGTGGAGGTCTAGAGTTCAAATTTTGTTGGCCACATTTTTTTAGAAGCCTATAACCACAGTTTAAAAGGGCTATAGAAATGGGGGAAAACTATGGCTACAACCCTATGTACATAGTTATAGATTCATAGCTATAATTATATTTCCAAGGTGGATAACCATGGCTATACCCCTTTTAAACTATGACTATAGCTCAGATCTATATCCATGCCAATAGGATCCATGGCCGGATAGACCGTGGCTATAATCTATAACCATAGTTTTTACCTATATAGACACAAAAAAGGAGAATCTAAGGGGAATAGGATATAGATCATTTATTTCATCTACTGTGAATCCTGCAGATGTCGATACCAAACCAAAGGTCTTTCCCCAATTCACATTATTTCTCATAGTTTTCACTTAGTGTGTCTTGAAAATTTATGTATAGGGAGATGTAAACCCCCTTAGTGCGTGTCTAGGATGAGTATAATAATATTTTGATATAAGAGAGGCCTTTGGTATTTTGAAATTGTTGGGAAAAAATTGGGAAATAAGTGTTAAGTGATTCTAGGTACATCGCGTAGTTTGTTTAAATAGTTTTCCAAACCATGTTACAAATGTGAAGATGAAATTGTCAAACATGCAACATGACACATGGTTTTTATTAACTGTTCATAGAACATGTGCCAACACACTTTCTCACACTAACACAGAAAGGTAACACCACATAGCCTCCCCTCATTATGCTATACCCATACAGACTAGCCGTGCATGTCTGAAAAAATATATGATAAGGCCTTACATAAGTTTAACATCCATGAATTCTTCCAATACTGTTTTAACAAAACCATTCAACCTAGTAATGATATTGAATGGTTATCCACATAGTTTCAACTAACCATGCAGTGATCATGTGAAAACTGTGCACAAAATAAAAAATTTCAAAAATCAAAACATAAAGACTAAAATTTATAAACATTTAAATTTCCCAAAAATTAATTAATAAAATAATAGCTATATTGAAATTCGGTATGAAAGCACCCCACCATGCCACTTTATTCCCCCAGAAAGTCCTTATTAGAAGCATCTGAAGACAAGTCACTACCACACCCCATGGAATAAGGTGAGTTGAACGACAAAACAACTAGGGAGAATCTAAGGAAGAAAACCATCAAACACAAATGATTTCTTTTAATAGAAAGATATAGTCCATGAAACCTCAAGATATATCCATGTACAATGCTACCTGATCATGAAGTAAGATTCTAATAGGGATGGAGGCCAAACATAGGCCTCTCGACCATTTAGACTTACTATAAATGGTATGATAAGAAGAAAACATACCACCAGACAAAACATCGATACAAGTATGCTTCTCAGAGGATCATCCAATTACAACTACTACAACCAAACACTAATGAACTAGATTTATGTACCAAGGAAAACAATCCCTAAGGAAAATCAACCTGTAAAAATGGAAACCATCACTAATATCAACACACACCTTAATAAACAAACTTACAAGGAACAAATCATAAGATTGAAACAATAAAGAAAAATAAGGGATATAGACCCCATTTCACCATAATCAATATGTAAACCAAGACCTCAAATCAGAACAACATCCCATGAAAAACCCAATATAGTTACCACCCTTGAGTGCTAAAAAATCTGAAGCAAATACCCATCCTATTTACCTAAGAACTAACCCAAATGTCACTGATGCTCAATCTATCAAAAAAATGACCTCTAAATGGCCATAAGAAAATTAAAAAAAACCTAAATCACTAATAAAAGGTGACCAAAAATGAAAGACATACACAAGATCAAAAAACTAAACATGTTTCAAAAAGCCCTGAATACCTATAGAACAATGCATAATTTATCACCATCCACCAAAATTACATTCCAAAAAATCCTCGATACACCAAAAAGAAATATACCAAAACAAACAAACACTAAAGGAAAACACATAATATCCAATGTAACACCAACAAGACTTACCAATAAGGATTTAAACCAATATACACTCACCAAAATGAATTTACAATCCTTCCTAACTTATCCACCACTTCATCAGAACTTAGATCACTACAAATAAAATAAGTAAACTAATATAAGAAGTCAGAGGTGAAACAAGAGTCCAGGTTACACCACTCACATGGAATCCACAGAAAATCAAGAACATGGTAAATTCATTTTCAATAAGTTGAAGAGGACAGACAAGGAAAAATCATAAGTGAAACCCTTTGTCTTTTATTAAAACCTTTTTGGAAGGTATATGTCAACTAACATAGAACATGAACCTAACTTCTCTTGCTTTACAATCAAATCAAATGATCCCATATCTAAATGGACAAACCTGAATCTCTCATTTACCAAAACAACTACATTTAAAAAATTATGGTATTCTAAAACCATGTTCCTTAAAAAAATATCCCTTTGAAATATATCATCCCATTTAAAACTTTCTAGAAGACCCAATTTTCAAAACCAAAGTATTCAATATATTTTTCATAATAAAACTAAACATTTCATATATTTTCACTATATTTTTATGTTACAACCCATCCCCAAGGGTTCTATTTTGTGACTCTATAAGCCCCCTTCCAATAGTACAAGGGCTAGCGATTAGTTCTGAGTAGGCATATCACTAACATGAGAGGGCTTATCCTAAGTACCTGTACAGATGCACACATCTATAATCCTATACAATGCTGAAATGTAAAAACAACTGAACAAATATGCATGTATACATAAAAATCCCATAACCAGAGTATGATAAGAAGTAAAGGAATGTAAACAGGTCCAAATACAAGCCCACCACAAAGAGTCTGAAAACAAGTTGAACCTAAAAGTAATACTAGGGTTTGCTATCAAGATACCACAAGAACACATGGATCATGAATGCATGAACCGTCATACCGATGATCAATAGACGGTCAAGGGATTGCTGATGTAGTGACCGAGGTTCGAGTGAGGAGTTTTTCATGGCAGCGGACGTGGTAGAGGAGTAGGTCATGCAACCGGTGGTGGATGACGATTTGAGGTTCTACCACAACCACCCCAGGTGGTCCACCCCGACCACAAAGAGCAGGTGGAAAAGGGAGAGCTCATCTTTAGGTGGCAGAGGCCTATGACCAAGGTTCTTCAGAGATGATTAGAGGTACAATCTATTTCTATTCTACCCTAGCTGAAGTTATTATAGACACATGTTTCAGTCACTATTTTATTTCCACCACACTCGTTCAGAGCTCAGAGATTCCGATGGAGCCGTTGGCTCGATCCTCACTATTGGATACTCCTTCAGGAGAAGCTTCGATGATTACACACTGGTGCAGACAGTGTGGGCTCACTCTAGGAGGTGATACCTTCGGTTGGGATCTCCTAGAAGCAGCGTTGTGGCCTTACGACATCATATTGGGTATGGACTGGCTATCCACAGTCCATGCTTAGATCAACTATTTTAGGCTCAATGTGTGGTTTTTCCGTGAGGATGGGATCAGGTTTTCCTTCACCGGTGAGAAGGGAACCATTACAACACATGATGGACTTACTCAGATGAGGGTATAGTCGATCAATCATCATTTGGATAGCCTTACCCTCAGCGCAGTTGATGAGAGGAGTTTGAGTTATCCTGTAGTGGTGGACCAACATGCTGATGTCTTTCCTGATGATATTTCGGGACTACTTCTTCATAGATAGGTAGAATTATACATCGACCTGTACCTCTATATGAAACCGATATCTATGCCAGTATATCAGATGGCCCCTATGGAGCTTCTTGAGTTGTGGGTGTAGTTGGAGGACTTGCAGAAGAAGGGGTTCCTAAGGCCAAGTGTTTCTCTATGGGCATCCCTGATTTTGTTCGCCAAGAAGGTAGATGGAATTCTGAGGCTTTTTGTGGACTATCAGTGCCTAAACCAGGAGAATGTGAAGAAAAAGTATCCACTCTTGAGGATTGATGATCTCTTCGACCAGATGAAGGGAGCTCGATGGTTTTAGAAGATAGACCTCAGATCAGGCTATCACCAACTCAGGGTACAAGATGATGATGTACCGAAGATGACCTTTAGATGTCAGTATGGCCATTAAAAGTTCATTGTGATGCCCTTATTCATGACTAATGCTCCGTTAGTCTTAATGGGGATCATGAAAAAGATCTTCCAGCCTTACCTCGATCACTTTTTGGTGGTCTTCATTGGCGACATATTGATTTACTCAGCATCAGGGGAGGAGCACGCCACACACCTAATGATAGTTCTGGATACACTCCGAGAGCACCCACTTTATGGAAATATCTCTAAGTGAAATTTTGAGATACGAGAAGTTCACTTCTTGGGGAACGTTATCTTAGAGGCTAGAGTTGCAGTGGATCCGACAAAGATAGAGGAAAAGCTTGCTTTGGAACCACCCAGGACTGTGACCGAGGTGCGGAGTATCCTAGCATTGGCTGGGTACTACCAGAAATTCGTACCCAAATTTTCTAGAGTAGAGGAACCCTTGTTAGCTTTGAAAAATAAGGTATAGCCATTCGTGTGGATGGAGAGATTCCAGTAGAGTTTTCAGGAGCTGAGGTAGAGACTGACGAGTGCCCCCATCATGAGGCTACCAGAAGAGGGCATTGGGTATGTAGTGTACTGCGGCACATTAGGGACTGAAATAGGTTTTTTCATGATGTAGGAGAGAGTATTTATCACCTACGAATCACGATAGTTGTGAAATCATGAGCAGAACTATGCTACCCATGAACTGGAATTATAAGAAGTATTCTTTGCGCTGATGATGTGGTGGCACTACTTGATTGGTGAACAATTTACTGTTTACTATGATCACAAGAGTCTCAGGTATATCTTCACATAGAAGGAATTGAAACTAAGATAGCAGATATGGATGGCGTTCCTTCAGGACTATGACTTTGGATAGTCTACACTCCTGGGAAGGGGAATTTAGTAGAAAACACACTCAGTAGGAGGTCTGGTCTACATTTAGCAAGTGAGGCGACAGATCAGCTAGCTGCATTTCAGTTATCCTTCATGGATAGAGATGGAGAATCTTAGCTCCATTCTATAATTGTTACTCCCCCAATCCTTTAGAATGTTTGGGAGGCATAGCTTGGGGATGTAGATTTCGAGGCCTGACGTGCTCAAATATCCTCAGGACATGCTCTTGTTGGATTTTTTGATGGTGGGGAGCATGTCATCCTCTTCAAAGGACACACTATGGTACCAGTGAAGATTCAGAAGGTGGTGTTGATAGAGTTCTATAAAAGACCTTTGACGATACATCCTAGTGTGGAAAAGATGTACCAGGACCTCTGGTGTCAGTAATAGTGGTCAGGGATGAAGAAAGCAGTGGTGGAGTTCATTTCTCGATACCTCACTTCTCAGCAAGTGATGACTTAGCATCAGGTAATGGAAGGATTAGCTAAGCCACATGAGGTACTGGAGTGGATGTGGGATGGTATATCCATGGACTTCATGATAAGGCTACCACGTATGTGTAAGGGCCACAATTCCTTCTGGGTGATTGTTGACCAAATAACCAAGTGAGCACACTTCCTACCCATCTGAGAGCAGGGATCAGTAGAGATCATGGGAAATATTCATGTATAGAATATTGTACGACACCATGGGGTGGCATCTATGATCGTCTCAAATTATGATGCATGTTTTTCATCCCTCTTATGGAAGGGGTTGCAGGAGGCGTTCAAGACTCTACTATGCTTGAGAATTACCTTTCATAATCAGATAGATCGTCAGACAGAGCGGACCATACAAACACTCAAGGACATGCTTCTTGTTTGTTTCATCGATTTTGTCCGTAATTGGGAGGACCACTTACCACTGGTGGAGTTCACATACAACAATAGTTATCACTCCACCATCGGAATGGCTCCGTTTGAGGCCTTGTACGGGTGACCTTGCAAACCACCTCTATGATGGATAGACCCAGGGGTGTTAGAACATATGGTTCTAGAGTTGGTATATGCTACCATGGAGAAGGTGCAGATGATTCAGGAGTGGATGAAGATTTCATAGAGTAGGCATAAGTCTTATGCCAAAAAGAGACAATGACCCATAGAGTTTGAAGAGGTATACCATGTCTTCCTATTGGTCTCACCCCGATGAGGATTACAGAGGTTTGGCTGGGGCGACAAGATATCTCTGAGGTTCATCAGACCTTTTCATACCCTCATTAGAGTAGGAAAGGTGGTGTACCATCCATCTCTTCCCCCACAGATGCACTAGGTGCATAATGTTTTCCATGTGTCGCAACTGAGGAGGTACGTGCATGATCCATCTTACGTTATCGACTAAGGTGAGCTCGACATTGACGAGGAGGAAACTTTTGGGGAGTTCCTAGTAGAGATAGAGGACCAACAGGATCGGGACCTTCATGGGTGGTCGATTCCTCTGGTATGAGTTTGTTGGTAGCACGAGAACATCCAAGAGAGCACATGGGAGAGGGAGGCTCAAATATGTGCTCAATACCCCCATTTGTTTCCCTAGTTTTCTTGTAGCTTTTGGGGATGAAAAGTCATAAGGTGGGGAGAATGTAAAGACCCAGAAATTCCATATTTTTTTAATTATATGGGATTATTACGAGTCTGTGAAAATTGATGATGCTTGATTCCGAGGCCTGATGTGCATAGAATGGAATTTTGAACTTCTTAAGGTATGTTCAGTAAACGCATGGGTGAAATTTTCTATCTTCTGAACCGGTGCTCAAATAAAAATATGAGGGCACCATTGAATCTATAGTGTTGGGATTCACTTAAAGGAGGCTTAAATTCGACCGCAGTAGGTCAGGTGAAAATTTTAATTTTTTTGACTTTTAAATGAATAATAAAATAACATAATTTTTTTTATTTTACTTCCTACCTCCTGTTGAGAGGCGGTGGTGGGAACAATGGGTTGTCAATCCATTTAATGGATTGAATCTTTAGTTGCGTAAATACACTGTTGAGAATTAAGAGGTTCATTAATTAATGAACCTTATTAATTCTATCAATGCAATACTCAACCCTCCCATCTATTTAAATGGAGAATGGGTTGGGGTTTTTGACCTGGCTTAATCAAGCGAGGAACCTCTGGAAAAGTACTGCGACATCTTCTACCAAATAAGAACGGAATCTTGGGCGACAACGATCTGTGATCAACGAACGTCGAAGAATTCGTCCCACAAGGACTCTTCTACCACCACAACCGCAACATCAACCAAAATATCATGAGGTATGGGTTGTTATTAAATTAAAGAAACTCTCATTTCATTTCCATGTTCTTGAATTTGGGGGCGTTTGTTACGAGAGTTTTGAACGAGGCTTAATAAATATCTATGTGATGTTTTTATTTGATACCCTCTTACTATGATGCTAATGCGGAGGGTGCGGGCCAAACGAACAAGTCCCAGACCATATTCCATTTGATTTATTATTGTGTTCTTCGTAGGAGAATTTTTAATTTGAGAGCAATGTGAATTAGAGGGTCACACATGGACAACGACATCTCAGGAGGCCCATAGGCACATATGGGAGTGGAAAAGAGCTCTGGAGCATCACCAGAACACTGCAGAACAAGCTCCGGTGACATCTCAGGAGGCCTGTCGGTGCAGACGGGAGTGGAAACAGAGCTCCAGAGCATCGCCGGAGCCCCACGGAAGAAGCACCGGTGGGCGAGGGCGACGGTCGGTGCTCACTGTCCACAGAATGAGGCAGTGCTGCTCAGTACAGCGGAAGAGAAGACAGGTGGCCGGCCCTTGGCAGACCATGTTGGCAGAGAGAGGTGCACCGTCACGTGCCGTGGGAGGTGTGTGCGGCTTCGAAGTCGCATCGAAGGGGACCCACACCTTGTGGGTACCGCTACCATCTGAGGCGGCGCCACGTGGAGCCTCTGGTTAAAGAGTCGAATGGATATTTAAGCTATTTGGGAATGAGGGGTTGCACGACCCCTTTCGCGGGTCATGCCAGCGGGTAGGCCAGGCTAGTATGCGGCCCAGATGGTTTAGGCCCGGCCGAGTCAGATCAGACCAAGACCCACTTCGACCCAGATATGATTAAAATGCCATATCTCACAAAACAGACGTCCGTTTGATGAACCCTGTGCAGCAATGGATTACCTGGAATGAGAATGTCCTTTTGAGATACTCCACCTATGGTTTCGAGAAAGTTGGGTTATGGATGGGTTGGATCGTACTCAAATCCAACCAGGCCCTCAACACTAAAATGCTTATAACTTTCAGACTGGGCATCCGATTGACGCGTTGTCTATTGCATTAGAACCCTTATGACATGAAAAATCATTGGGTGAATTCTTCATGGGACTTAGTAATAGTTTAAGTATGAATGATGGATTGAGGATTGGATCCTCTCATAATCAAGTGTACTACGTACGAGAATCCAGTGGCTGGCTGAGACGTGAAGAATGAATAGAGATCCTGTGTGGATCAGTACCTAGAGATCCTGTGTGGATCAACACCTATAGATCATGTGTGGATCATCACCTAGAGATCCTGTGTGGATCAGAACCTATTTATCCTCTTTGGATCAGCACCTAGCGATCCTGTGTGGATTAGCACCTAGAAATCCTTTGTGGATCGACAACTAGCGATCCTGTGTGGATCAACACCTAGCGATCCTCTATGGCTAAACACCTAGTGATCTTGTGCGGATCAAAACCGAGTGATCATGTGTGGATCAGCACTATAACTCTTGATAGAATAAGATGATCTATCTTTAGGACTAATCAGTTTTACTTTTTTACTTAAGTTATACCTAGTTTGAGCTGAGTCTTTTTCTTTGTGATTTTTGATTAAGATCATGCCTTATGGTTTTTTCCTTTGTGGAATTATAAGAGGCCTTTGGGGTCTCGGGGTCCCTACTAGGTATTGTTATACTCACCCCTTCACGGGCTTCGCCCGCACCTTGTTGTGTATTTTGAAGACGAAAGACATCCATGAATGAGACTCAGGAAGTTACGACTTGATGGTGCACGACGGTGACGATTGACGTGGAGATCTGTGGAGATGATTTGTTCCTACCTTTCAGGTAGGATCATTGACAGATGATCTTAGGGGCTATTTTACATTTTCTTTTGTATTGTATCTTTTAGTTGGGCTTGTATTCTGGCCCCTATACTTTTAGTACACACTTTTACTTCAGATTTTTTACTAGGTGGTTTACTTTTATTGTGTACCTAGTCTGTGTGTGTATAGGTTTAAAGGTAATGCCTTCATGTTTTAGGGATACGACTTTCCAATGCTTGTTTCTAACCATTGGCCTATGGAAGGTGGTCTTGAGGTAGTCACGACACGAGCCCTGGGGGACGGGTCGTGACACGACTTCTCCCGCTCCTCTAGCCATGCTCTTCCACGGCCACCGTGCGCCGGTTTCTGACGTCGCTTCCACTGTCTTGACCCTCAAGCTTCCATATTCCATTGAAAAAGAGAAACCTATCCATATCCAACCATATTTGAACAAAATTCGCAATGACGCTCCATCCCATTTCCAGGTCTGACTGCCATCTACCATGGTGCTATCTCAATACCACCAGAGCAACTCTTCCAGCACTCCCCTGGCCGAGGTAACCCTTATCAAAGGTTCATTAGGAACCGATCCTTCCCAAAATGGGTTTGGTAGAGTCAAACTAGACCTAAATGGGATTGGGAGGACCTTCCAAACCCATAATATCCCTTTATAGGATTTTCACAACTCGAATGGGCCTGTGTGGGTTTGGCCCGACCCGTAAAAGCCTTGTTTGGGGTTTTCAAGGACCGGGTAATTAAATAATAAAAAATTAGTTAAATTAATTAATTTCATTTTGGTTTTTAATTAAATTAATTAAATATAAATTTTTTCTTACAAATTATTAAATTATAGGTTAAAATTAATTTTATTTTTGTGATAAATTAAATTATTTAATTAGTTTAATTTTTGGTTTTAAAATTGAATTAATTAACAAGACCAAACTATATAAATATTTAATTAAAACTATGAGTGATATTTAATTCAATTAAAATTCCCTAAAGTATAATTTAATGAATGTTTAGTTTTTATTTCTGCATTTATTTTAATATGCAAGTATAATGTGATTTGGACTGATCATGATCTGTTGATCAACCAATGTATATCTAGTGCTTGTTTTATTTTTATTATTTAATTATTTATGGAAATGGTTATTTTTAATAATTTGTTTAAATAAATGGTGATCAGTGAATCGTATACATCATTAAATGTATAAGGGCATGCATGTCCATTTCTCAGATGTATTTTATACCCCTGAGAACACCTCACCTGCATACGTGCATTGTTGTATAATGACGAAGACGACCAGAGACATACTTCACACCGAGCTATGGTGACACACCAAATAGGAGTTTGACACATTGGATGGGCAGGCACTGCAAGTCAAGTTGCAAGCAAAGTGACTCAAGGTATTACCCCTAGGGACTAGATTGATCCACTATTCACTCAAGGGATCAACCATTAGAATAGAGCTCATGATCACATAATCATTTTAATTTTTCATGGTTTATTATTATTTTTATATGTGTAGTTTACACGTGATCATATAAAATAATAAACAAGCATACAATACATGATTAGAACTCATATAAGATAACACACTACATGAGTCTGAGAGAACACACTACTTGAGTCTGATTGTATGGTGTTGTTCATCTGAGAGGTTATTCTCATCGGGTATCACCATAATAAGTACATGCTGAATGTCCAAAGAGATGTGATACCCTGATGAGGATTACACCCAAGGACATGAGGTATACCAAAAAATCAATCTAGATCAAACCACTATGTATAGGATCAGTGCCCTCTTAGTGTTGGTCACAAAGATACCAAGAATTTCATCTAGGGAAAGAATATGAATAAAGGATCTTACTCAGGGACTCATGGAGGGATTCCAACAACTCTATCTAAGAAGAACTACTAAAGGGATTGTTTTACTATGTGTAGGAGGTGATTACATACTAACCCTTTGGGAATGGATATATGGAACACACTCTAAAAAACATTTCCATGATATAGAGCACAAGAGCTCCAAGCCATGATTTAAGAAGCATACGATGTGTAGTAGGTTTTCATGTTGTTTCCCTTTAACCTGGGGTCCTTCTCATGTAAAAACCCCATGTTCATGTCTATGTGGAGTTACACAACATACTTTTTCCCATGTAGTTCTATCCATGTACGATTATATGGATTAATCCGCGTACATTTTGTCTAGACCATGTCTGTGTGTGAGTACACGGGGCGCCCATACTCGTATACTCTAGCATGGGTCCATCTACTCTCTAAGGTACACATTGAGCTCACCAAAGGAAACCAAATGCTTTGTGACATGGTAACACATCATGTGATACTTATACCCTTCTTCAAACCCTAGCTGCTACTGAGAGGGGCCCACTTGACATGTAGCTATGACTTACATGCTATGTACTGTGGAAATTTATAGAATCTCATATCTAGATTCAACATTTATTCCGTCACCTCCGGCCATTGATCTGGCCATGTGACTCACTAAAAAACAAAAGGATCCATGTTGAATGAGCCTTTCCTTTGATGAACAACACATTCTAGCCATTAAATCCATTTGGAAAACAACATTGAATTGTTTTCTTTATTTTTTGTTGAAGAACAGAAAATTGGGTATCCAAAATTGTTTGATCTACCACTGTTTCCATTATCGCACTACCTTCATGTCATAATGATCTTAGATCTATGATATCAAATCATTGCACCATGAAATGGGTGCAAAAAAATTTATTCCTTGATGGATGTCAAACCACATGTGAAAAAAAAGAATGCCTACGATGAATGAAGAAAAAGAAGAGAAATGCAGAACCACAAACATGGGGAATAAACCTCGTCCAATGTTCATTTCGGCCTCTATATATCATCATTATATTATAAATAAAGAATAAAATATCACAAAAAAATCTCCCAATAAATATCCACAATAAATCCCATCCCACAAATGACTGATCTGTGGATGAATCTGTTGGTTGATTGATCCATGTTCATCAAATAAATAGAAAATAGGGAAATAAACCAAATAAAACAACATCCTACCTCAATTTGGATTGATCAATGATGAAGAATAAAGATAAACCTTGATTTCTGGTGAGATCTTCTGATTTCGTCTCACACTGGTCGTCGATCTCTGATCCGGTCATCATTCGATAGCAAAATTTCATTAGAAAGCTCTCGGATGGTCCCCTCGATCTCCAGGTTTTAACGGATAAAACTAAGAATTCCCCACAACTGTTTATTTTAGAATATTTAGGTTGATTCTTCAATGAAATAAAATAAAACAATTTAATTAAATATTTTATTTTTTTACGTATGTGATTATTTTTTTATAAACACCCAGCGTCGACAATGGTTATGTCATGCCTAGGGTAAAACCCAAATTCTGAACTCAATGGTGCCCTCATATTTTTAATACAGACCCCTATTTATATTTTAGTCCAATTTTTCCAGAAAAATACATTCACATTCTATTTAATATATTTAATATATTTAAAACATTTATTTTAGGCACACGTGGCCTCAGAATATCTTCTTGTCTTAGTGTCTGTTCTCGAAAATAATCCATACAATATCCAAAAACAATACATAGATAATCTGAGTCATTACATTTCAGAACATCTCTCCACTATCATTGTAGAACTAATCATCTTAAAAAATTTTCAAAAACAATTTATCTCAAAATCACCATAAAAAATCATTTTTTATCATAATCAAACTGCAAAATCTGGTTAAAAAATAAAACAGCCAATATATTATATCAACTCCCATTTTCAAATAATGTAATATTTTTATTATGAAATCAAATATCTTTAAAAACACTCAAAACACCCAATTTTAACATCCCATTTTACAATGTTAACCTTTCATAAAATAACTTTTTAAAATAAAAAACCTTTTACTCCAAAACAATCCATGTACCTCATTTCAAATAAAACATAACTCAAATTCAAAAGAAGATTTCAAAATATAACACCAAACATTAACAAAAAAAATCCAAACATCTTTTAAAAATCATTATAAAACATGTTTTAAAAACTAAATAACTTTAAAATTTATTTTTTCTTTCCCTAAAACCATTTTCCAAACACATAAAACATAATACCTAAGGGGAAAAACGAAGTATTAATCTCAATTAATCCACACTCAATCAATCATCAATCTATATTAAATCTCCATTAATTACAATCACACAAATGGTAAACACCATTGAGATCCTTATGAAGAGAAAGGGAGGAAGAACATAATCTTTAAAGAAGAAACTTCACTATTCATGGTTTGGACACATGTGATAATCAACCATGTGGAAACCGAGAAACATGCACTATCATGGTCATAGAAACATTCTGTATGAGCCTCACATTATTTAACAGACCATAGAGGCTAACTATGAAGCCCTAGTTTGTTCAGCACTTTCACCTCTACAACTCAAAATGACCACCAAAATCATGGAATAATTCATTAAAGACCACAGTATCATCCTAAAATATCAAAATTCCTCTAAGATATTAGAAACCAAAATCAAGATCAAGATTCAAATCCAGAATACCCATGGAAACTCAAGGATTAATGTGAGGAAGATCTCATAACACTCTCCCTAAACCTACATCTAAAATTATGAAAATTATCCTAGTATTTTTACTACCTAGAAAAACCCAAATTAGTAAGAGAGTGTTCTATGATATTATTTTATCAAGAACCAACCTGGTCTACTGTGGGATAGAAAACTAGAACTGATCGGTCACATACCTGAGGCGTGTTCCCGATTTCTTCGGGCTGAAAAATAGTGTCAGGGTCTCAAAAACTAATTAATGGGAATTATATCACCTTGAATATAAAACAAATGCTTCCAAAATAAAACTTCCAATTAGATTAAGTAATAGAAATATAAATACATTCCATAATTAAAAAGATAATAAATAACCAGCATCATAAAATTGATGAACAAATAAACATCAAAATAAGATCTCGGACACAGGGTTGATACATATCCATCGTAGAATAAAACAAAAATAAAACCCAAACAAAAAAATAAAAATAATCTCCATGTGACCCTTGATCACTCTGCACATCCCAAGCTAACTTTTATGAAAAAATTGAATATCTTATTGGAGTTGGTGTCGTAGAACCAACTAATTATACTTTGATTACATGTATATTTGAACACTTTAATATTAATAAAACATATTATTACATATTGTTCATTGTTTTTCATTAATTTAATGTAATAATCTCATAGGGCATATGTCAAATTGGTAAGGTCATAGCAGTTCCCCGCTGTGATGAGAACCTTGAAATTCCATGATGATATTCTAATATATAGATCTATGGTCAGATAGCGTTCTATGATGGGACACATATAATGTGACTTTCATGTGTGAGTATGAATATGTGGATAAGAATTATTTTCATGATGTTTTCACATGGTAATATCTAATATGAAATATTATGAGAACAGATCCGCTAATAGGAATTCTTCATGCTTTGGTGTTATCAAATATTTCTATATGTGAGCATGTGTAATTGTCCCTAGACTTTAATACTGTTATTAATTCCAGTTACAACCCATCCACTTAAACGTATTTTGTAAACCCTGATGATATACATCATGGTGATAATTGATACATTGGGTGCATCACAAGTGATTTTTTATTAATAAATAAGTCAAGGAATATTTTTTACCTTACATATTTACTAAATTTGATATCTCAACTCTTTTGTTGGTGTAGACACTGAAATATGCCAGAGGCCTCCGACCAAAATTTTGGGAAAACCGAAGGCATATTTCGACAGAGAAAACTGGTCTGGGATAGGATGAAAGGCTGTGTGGAAAATCAGAGAAGTGATCATAAATCTTCCCCCAACCGCGCACAAATTTATGCTCCCATGAGAATTTTTGTGTGCTGCATGGAAATTCTGGTGTGACCAAATGATGGGCTAGGTTTTCCATGTAGGCCGAATTCTGCGTGCACCCACAGCCCCCAATCACCTTTAAATATAAGGGTACCCCCTCACCTCCAAGGCTAAAGAATTAAAACCATATCCCCTGTGTGGAATACAGCTGCTCCGTGCACAAAAAGTTGACTTTCAGGTACATTGTTTTCCACGACAGGTCTCCCAGTGGTCCACTATAACAACCCTACTTTTTATTACACACTTAAAACTGATTTATTACATAAAAGATTAACTTGATAAAACATATAAGATCGAGTGTTCTAGTGTATTTGTGGTTATGAGCATTACATAATATCTTAGAACATAAAACACACAAAATATTTATTGAAAACTTCCTTTACATGGCCACTACTTTCCCTCGTACTTAGCATTGCATGGGATAAACTGAGAACATGCATAAGAAAAGTGTGATCTATAAAGCCCAGTAAGGGAATAAACACGGAATAACATGAGGAGTAAAATAAATTTTATACAATAGGAATATCAATGGAGCACAAGAGAAACACGAACATAAAGGCATGATAAAGCATGATAATCATAACATGGAAATGTGGCAACAACACTTAACATGGAATTAGAACGAGCCAAGGTTCATTGCACATAAAGCATGAGTAAACCCTCATTGCACATGAAGCATAAGTAAAACCTTGTTTCAATTGAATTAGCATGAGTCAACACCCATTTCACATGACGTATCATGATACTGTAATTTACCCAATGCATTGGAGCGCTATCAGGGTGCACCCTTCTTAAACATTTCATTTAATGCATAAGTGTGCCACATGGATCATGGAATCAATCAAAATCAAAATTTATTCCACGATTAAGTAATGTGGATTAAATACATGAAAGTACCATTAAATATATATATATGTGTATAAAGGTGAATACCCTTGACAGAGACATGGGTATGGTATTCACTACACAATGATCTTGGCTTGGAAAAGAACGATGCAATTTCGGCCGCATAACGGCGTGACATAAGGATTCATGAAAATGGTTGATGAGAGAGAAAAGGGTGTCTCATAATATATAAATGAAATTACTAGTAAGAGGAGTCATATTGATTCATTTCCCAACAAACGTAATCGAATTTAGATGCATTCAAAAAAAGAATTACTTGGATGTATAAGAGGAGATTGAAATCCCTCATGGAATTTCGGCATGGTAACGGGTGTAAATGGGAGGAATTAATGAGAGATAAATGGGTATCTCATTATCCAAATATAAATAGCACAATATGGGGGAGGTGAGAAATAATACCCCACCATTTTAAATTGAAAAAAATGGCATAACAACTTTTTTTTTGACAAAAATGAGAAAGGAAGAAATCCATTACTTGGAAGTGTGATCCAAAAGGCTTGGGAGAGGCTTGGGAGATGATTATTGGGAGATTGGGGAACATTGGGAGTATTTTAGAGAAAATAGGACAGGGGTTAGTTGAACTCCAAAGGCTTTTAATGAAGAGGAAGTGGGAGCTTGGGTGGGTTTATATAGGAAAGGAGAGGGAATTATTTATTATTTAGGTTTGGGACACCTCACATTAAACTAAACAAAACCACAAACAAAACCATGTTTTTTTACCATGGTTTTTCCCAAAGGGGATTGGAAAAAAATATTTTATAAGGCCAATGGCCGAAAGTCTTAAAATAATAGGTTTTCTTATGTGTAGGTGAGTCACACTCTCTAGGAAAACAATTTAAAAAGACAAAATGTTTTATAATCCTTGAAGGGTCCACTAAAGCTTTTTAAAATAAATCAATCAAATCTAAAATCACATTATTTTAATGATAAAACATATATTGTCTGAACATAATGTTTATAGTATTTTATTACTTCACTATTGATTCATTATGATGTCATAAAATCCATTATATATTTAAATGGTATTTAATTTTTACCCAAAACTTCGACTATCTCAGAAAATTATGAAAAATTCACCATTGGATAATTCCAACATCCTGATTCCAAAATTAATATTAGTTTTTTCTAAATAATTTTCTAAATATTTTAATTTTTACTTTTAAAATAAAAAACGACATTTATCGAAAATTCATGGGTTTTGACAAAAATAGCTTTCAAACCATAATAAAAATTACAATTGTATTCATAAAATTATACGATAATTTATATTTAATAAAAATTAATTTGAGAATAATAATAATAATAATATTTTATTAAAATATTATTTATTTCAAAAATCCATCAATTCATCAAAATAGATTTCTTAGTTGAATATTAACTTAAACTACTATTTGTGTTTTAAAAACTATTTACAAAGTAACAATAATAAAATGAATGCACATTATTTATACAAAAATAATTTACATAGTCATATTCTAGGGTCTTGTTACATAACCCCTTATAACACCTGCATAAGACTAAAGGGTAAGGTGTGTGATGGTGACAGACTCTTGGGGTGGATCAGATAACATTGCTTGGGTGGTAATCTCTATTAACTTCCACTTCTCCTGTAGCCGGTTCTACTCAATCTTAACATGTTCAAGCTCATCTTGGGCTTGTTCAAGAGAGAAGCCCTATGATTTCACCTCCTTTCAGATCTCTGACAAATGGGCTTCATACGGGGAAAATCTACTTGATGAGGCCATCGCTTCCTTTGACTGAGTAAATTGTATTTGTTATAGCCCTATATTTATAATAACCATGTGATCATAGTTTAATTACCATATTAGCAATAGTCATAATTCATAATGGTATTTTAAAATCTAGAAACATAAAACCAAGGACGTTTACATTTTATATAACCATAATAAGACATTTTCCACTAATGAATGTTTGGGTCATTACAATCTTCCCCCCTTAAGAAATTTCGCTCTCGAAATTTCCTTTTCCCACTCAAAAAGAAATGCGGGTAACTCTGCTTCATAAATACCTCTGATTCCCATGTTGCTTCTTCAAATTTGTGGTTTCACCGCAACACCTTGATGAGGGGCATTGTCTTATTTCATAGAACTTTTTCTCAACGATCTAAGATCTTTACTAGTTTCTCCTCATAAGAAATATCATCCTCTAGCTATACTTCCTCTGAAGAGAGTACATGTAAAGGGTCTGGTATGTACTTATTTAAGAGTTATACATGAAAGGAATAATGTAATTTGGCCATGGTAGGTGGAAGTGCTAGTCGATAGGCTATATCCCCTACACGATTAAGAGTCTCAAAGAGGCCGTTATACATAGGACTTAAATTCCATTTCTTTACAAACCTCATGACCTTCTTCCATGAAGATAAGCATAGAAATACCATGTCTCCAATTTTAAACTCAAGGTCTCATCGACAGTTATCTGCATAACTCTTCTGCCGACTCAGGGATGCCTTGATATGCTGCTGAATGGTTTTAATATTCTCCACCATTTCTTCGATGATTTCTGGTCCTAGAAGCTTAAGTTCACCGACTTCATCACAACATGTTGGTGTTCTGCACCTCTTCCCATATAGGGATTCATAAGGTGCCATTCAGATGCTCGAGTGGAAACTGTTATTGTAGGAGAATTCAACTAGTGGAAGATTTTGGTCCCACCCTCCATTGAAGTCCATAGAACATGATCTTAACATGTCCTCTAGTGTATGAATAGTTCGCTCAGATTCGCCATCATTTTGAGGATTATAGGCCGTACTGACGTTCAGTTTAGAATCCAGAGCATATTGAAGACTCTTCTAAATCATAGAGGTGAAATTTGATCTTGATCAGATACAATAGATAGTGGTACTCCATGCAGCCTGACTACTTCCCTGATATATATCTGTGCCAGTTTATGCAATGAGAAATCCTCTCGAATTGCAATGAAGTGTGCAGACTTTTGTAAGACGATCCACAAAAACCCAGATTGCATTGTTTCCTTTGGATGTATTCGGATGTACGATGAAAAAGTCCATGGTGATGTTCTCCCATTTCAATACTGGTATGGGAAATGTTTGAATCATCCCCTTAGACGTCTGTCTCTCAGCCTTCACTTGCTGACACACCAAGTACTTTGACATAAATTCAGTGATCTCCTTCTTCATATTATCCCACCAATAATTCTCTCAGATATCTCGATACATCTTTGTGTTTCCTGGGTGAATAGAGAAATTTGAACTATGTGCATCATCCAAAAGTTCCTTCTTTAGCTTTGGACTTGATGGAACACATAGTCTTTTCCCAAATCTCACAATACCTTGTTCATTAACATTGAACTCCGAGGGTTTCCCTTTTCTGATAGCTTCCACTTTCTTCTGAATTCCTACATCATCCTTTTGAGAATCCTTTAACCTTTCCAAAAGAGATGATTGAGCAATAATTTGTGAAAGGATTGATGATGTTACCTTATTTATGATTCCCATGTCCATCTTCATCAAGTCTAAGAAGATTGGATACTTCTCAATTCTCATCCATGATAGAATTGTCGGGTCCTTTCCACTTAGAGCATCCTCCACCTTGTTCGCTTTCCCAGGGTGGTAATGGATTGAGCGTTCATAGTCCTTGATCAGCTCTAAACATCTTCATTGGAGCATGTTCAACTCTTTCTGTGTGAATATATACTTGAGGATTTTATGGTCCGTATATATTTCACAATTATCCCCAAAGAGATAATGCTGCCAAAATTTTAAAGCGAAGATCACCACAGCCAACTCCAAATCATGTGTTGGATAATTCTACTCATGAGCTTTCAATTTCCTTGAAGCATAAGCCATGAATTTATCATTATTCATCAACACACATCCCATTTCTTTCTTAGAAGCATCACAGAACACCAAAAAAGTTCTCCACTTGTGGGTAAAGTGAGCACATGCGCAGTGATAAGCTTCCTTTTTAACTCCTTGAAGATTTCTTCACATTCATAACACCCAGAAAACTTTACTCCCTTTTGAGTAATCTTGGTAATAATGTTGTACAATCATGAGAAATTTCTCACATATCATCGATAATATCCATCTAACCCCAAGAAGCTACGGATATCCATTATCGATGTTGGCCTTGTCCATCCCACAATTGCATATATTTTGGAGGGATCCACAGATATCCAATTGCTTGTGATGATATGGCCCATAAATGAGACTTCCTTCAAACAAAACTCACACTTTCTATAATTTCCATAGAGATTATTCTTCCACAAGGTATCTAGTACAGTTCTTAGATGCTCCTCATGATCCTCCATGGTTTTAGAGAATATCAGAATATCATCTATAAATACTACCACATATTTGTCGAGGTAATCCCTAAAGACTCTATTAATCAATTCCATGAAGATTTTAGGAGCATTAGTGAGTCTTAAAGGAATTACTATGAATTCGTAGTGTCTGTATCTTGTACAAAAAGCAGTCTTGGGGATATCTTTTTTCTTCACCCTTACTTGATAATATCCTGACCGCAAATCCACCTTGGAGAAGTATTGTGGTCCACACAGCTGATCAAACAAGTCATCGATTTTTGGGAGAGGATACTTGTTATTTATTTTGATTTTGATAAGATCAGAATAATTGATGCAAAGTTTCATTGATCCATCTTTCTTCTTGATGAAGATGACTGGTGCACCCCATGGTGAAGCACTTGGTCGTAAAAACCCTTTATCCAGATTCTCTTGTAGTTGTTTCTTAAGCTCCTCAAGCTCCACAATAACCATTCTATATGGAGTATTGGATATTTGAAACACCCCAGGTATAAGATCAATTGATAATTCAACATATATTCAAGGAGGAAGACCAAAAAATTTCTCAGGAAACACTTTAGTGAATTCCCTCACAATAGGCATGTCTTCAAGGATGGTTGCCTCCTTAAACTCAATCATCTGAGCCAGATACGTGTCCTCATGGGGTAGTAATATCCATGCTTGAGATTATGGAGATAAAGAAGATTCATCTTCCTCCTTGAACTTGTATGGAATCAGGGGTCGATTCTCCACATGAAGAGTGATTTCCCTCTCACGGCATTTTATGTTGTCTGTATATAAGGAAATCCAATCCATGTAAAGAATTGCATCAAATTCCACCAGAGGGAGTATGAAGAGGTTATCAAAGAAATTCAATCCACATATTATGATAGGGTAGGAGTTATATTCATGGGATACAATGATTTTCCCATTTTCCGTACTCACTGACATCTTTACTTCCATGATTTGTGGTGGTGTTGGGTTGTTCTACTAAACTTTTGGGATATAAAAGAATGCGTAGAACCTGAATCAAAAAGTACATTTTCTATTCTTGATTGTATAAATATCATACATTTCACAACTTCATTTTTTGGGTTCACTTCGGCAGTAGTGATGGAAAAGGCTCTCCCTTGCGGTGTTGGAGGTTGTCGGTTGCCTCTGAAAACCCTTAGCTTAAGGAATTGATTTGCAAGATGCCCTGGTTCTATGCAATTATTACAATGAAAAACACGTTGAGGTTCGAATGGAGCGTTCCTATCCTCTATTGTAGCTATGGGTTTTTCTTGTCGACAATTAACAGCTAGGGTCCCTTCTCTTCCACACCTAAAGCATTTCCTTGTCCCCTTTAGACAATTTTTGGGGTGCTTCTTTCCGTACCTTTGGCAAGTGGGGTGCTGGATCTTCTTAGCACCATTGGATTTATCCATCGGACCACCAGCATTGAAGTCCACCTTATACTTCTTATCCCCATGATACCCCTGATATTCTCTGATTTCCATTTCGACCTTGAGGACACATCAGACAATTTCCTCATAACTGTCAAAGTCACGGATCATCAGTTATTTCTGTAGGCTAGGTTTCAACCCACCAAATAATTGGTCAACCTTTCATTCGGGGGTAATGAAAAATCTGGAAGCATTTCGTGCAAGCCTTGTGATGTTTTCCTCATACTCTTCGACAGATTCATCGTATTTTTTCATGGGGCAATGAAGTCCCTTTCCATCTTAAGTTAGAGGGTGCGTGGAGAATATTTATAAAAAAAATCTTCTGGAAATATTTCCATTACAATGCCTCAATCTCTTCATCAGGCTTCGTATTTTTGATTAATGTACACCATTTATTGGCTTCTCCCTCCATATGATAAGCATCTAGAAGAACCTTCTCTTGTTCAGAACATTGAAGGATAAAGAAAATATTTTCAATGGAGTTGATCCATTGTTCGGCAATTGAGGGATCAAATGATCCATTAAAAGTAGGAGGCCATTGTCTCATGAAGATCTTGATAGTGACTTGTTCTCTCTTGGGGGGGGGGGGTTTAACGTTCCTCTTGACCCATGTTTCTATTCAAATCATAAGTTAACTGAGAGAGAAGTGTGACAAAGTTCGCGATTCCCACTCCAATCGGATTGTGCATGTCATTAGCACAGTCATCACATTGATCTTCAACTCGGTTGTTAGCCCAAGTCCTCCTATTAACGGACATTGGCCGGAATAAAAGGAAATTTAGGGTTAACACATTAAGGGTAATCAAAGAACAAAACTGATGACATATAGAAAAATTTTTATTTCCTTAACTTATGAATCCATTGGCTTAAATCTATAATATTCCTGATATACTTTCTAGAATATATTCTTAGGGGATTTTTTTAATTCCCTTAATAAGGGTTAATAATAAGCATGTGAATTTACCAAAGCATATCCCCTAGTAATTTCACAACCAAGAGTGCAGCAAGGCCCATTTTCGTGCACTGGTTCCCGTTCGAGTCTAGATCAAATCGGTGTTTTCAGGTTTTACCCCTTGGATACATTTGTGCCAGAGCCACCTCTACCTGCTTGTATCCAGACAGGGATGTATTTTCTTGATAAACCACTTAATGAATACTCACCAATAATTAGGGATATTTTTATTATACTTATTCTTATCTCTAATTCTTTACTAGAGTTTTCTAATACTAATCCCAAAAATAACTAATCCTATCCTCTGACACCAACTATAACAACCCTGATTTTTATTACACACTTAAACCTGATTTATTACATAAAATCATCACTTGAAACAACATATAATATTGAGAGGTATAGTGTATTTGGAGCCTAGGAACATTACATAACATCTCAGAACACAAAACACACAACATCTTTATTGAAAAACTTCTTTACATGACCACTACATTCCCTCGTATGAAGTATTGCATGGGATAACCTGAGGACATACATAAAAAAGGGTGAGTTATAAAGCCTAGAAAGATAATAAACCTGGAATAACATGAGGAATAAAATACATGTTAAAAATTGGAATATCAATAGAGCACAAGAGAAACATGAATATAAAGTCATGATAAGGTATCATAATCATAACATGGAAATGTGGTAACAACACATAACATGGAATTAGTATGAGCCAAGGCTCATTGCACATGGAGGATGAGTAAACCCTCATTGGACATGAATAACAAGTAAATTTTTTTGAAATTGAATTAGCATTAGTCAACAACCATTGCACATGACATATCATGATATTATACTTTACCCAATGCATTTGAGCGCTATCATGGCGCACCATTCTTAAACATTTATTTTCATGCATAAGTGTGCCACATGGATCATGGAATCAATCAACATTAATATTTATTCCAAAATTAAGTAATGTCGAATAAATACATGAAAGTACCATTAAATATGTATATGTTTATAAAGGTGAATACCCTTGATAGATACATGGGTATGGTATTCACTACATAATGATCTTGGCTTGAAAAAATGTGGTGCAATTCCGGTCACATAATGGCGTGACATAAGGATTCATGAAAATGGTTGATGAAAGATAAAAGGTTGTCTCATAATATATACATGAAATTTATAGTAATAGGGGTCATATTGATACATGTCCCAACAAACATAATGGAATTTAGATGCATAATACAAAAGAATTACCTGGATGTAAAAGAGGAGAGAGAAATCCCTCAATGAATTTTGGCATCGTAATGGGTATACATGGGAGGAATTAATGAGGGAGAAATGGATCTAACATCATCCAAAAATAAATAGTACAGTATGGGGGAGGTGAAAAATCATTCCCCAAAATTTTTAATTGAAAACAAAAGGGCATAACAACTTAAATAAAATTAGGAAAAAATGAGAAAGGAAGAAATCTCTTAATTGGAAGTGTGATCCCAAAGGCGTGGGAGAGGCTTGAGAGAGGCTTCTTGGGAGCATGGGGCACCTTGGTAGGATTTTATAGAGAGAGGAGGGAAGGGGTTGGTCGAACTCCAAAGGCATTGAATGTAGAGGAAGTAGGAGCTTGGCTGGGTTTGTATAAGAAAGGAGAGGGAATTATTTATTATTTAGGTTTGGGACACCTCACATTAAACTAATCAAAACCACAAACCAACCCATGGTTTTTTGCAAAGGGGAGTGTAAAAATATATTTTATAAGTCCAATGGACGAACTTCTTAAAATAATAGGGTTTCTTATGTGGAGGTGAGTCACACTCTCAAGGAAAACAATTTAAAAAGACAAAATGTTTTATAAGACTTGAAGGGTCCACTAATGCTTTTTAAAATAAACCAAAAAAATCTAAAATCAAATTATTTTAATTCTAAAACATATATTGGCCGAACATAATGTTTATAGTATTTTATTACTTCACTATTGGGTTATTATGATGTCATAAAACACATTATATATTTAAACGGTATTTAAATTTTACCCAAAAATTCAACTCTCATAAAATTATGAAAAATTCACCATTGGATAATTTTAACATCCTGATTCAAAAAAAAATTCATTTTATCTAAATAATTTTATAAATATGTGAATTTTTACTTTTAAAATAAAAACCAACATTTATCGAAAATTCATGGGTTTTGAAAAAAATAGCTTTCAAACAATAATAAAAATTACAATTGTATTCATAAAATTATACAATAATATATATTTCATAAAAATTAATTTGAAAATAATAATAATATTTTATTAAAATATTATTTAATTCAAGAATCCATTAATTCATCAAAATAGATTTCTTAGTTGAATATTAACTAAAAATAATATTTGTGCTTTAAAAACTATTTACAAAGTAACAATAATAAAATAAATGCACATTATTTAAAAAAAAATAATGTACATAGTCATTCCATGAGGGTCTTGTTACATTACGCCTTATAACACCTGTATATGACTGAAGGGTAAGGTGTGCTATGGTGACATACTCTTGGGGTGGCTCGGATAACATTGCTCGGGTGGTAATCTCTATTAACTTCCACTTCTCCCGTAGTCAGTTCCGCTCAAGCTTAACTTGTTCAAGATAGGATTGGACTTGGTCAAGATAGAATCCCAATGAGCCACCTCCTTTATAAGCTATGACAAATAGGCTTCGTATGGAGAAATTCTACTATATGAGGCCATCATTTCCTTTGTCTGAGTAAATTGGATTTGTTAAAGCCCTATATTTATACTAATCATGTGATCACAATTCAATGACTATATTAGCAACAGTAACAATTCATAACGGTATTTTAACATACAGAGACACAAAACCAAGGAATTTCACATTTTATATAACCATAACAAGACATTTTCCATTAATGAATGGTTGGGTCATTACATCCACCTTCACACGAAACCCCTAGGGCTTGACCCTCTCCTATCTTTTTTTATTGATTTTATAGTTGCATGCAAGTCCCATTAGTTGTGTGAAAACCTTGACCTCTTGTGTGAAAAGATCCTCTATTACGTGCAACCCTCCTTCAATTCCATGCACGCATCCTTTATCTGCACAACCTGACCTTTTTTCATGCACCAGTTCCCATTTGTACACCTATTGCATGCAAACCCCTTCTTTTACATGAATTCCTCACTCATGGTGAACTCAATATGTATTCCTTACCACAAGTCACCATGTTAGATCCCCTATTATACACAAAACCTCTATCGTATACTCCCTTATTCCATATGACCCTCCTGGTTTGTACGAAGTGATTTTAGGATCCCTTGGGTAGTGCTTTACGTTGCGTTGCTTAGCCTTGTGCTTCTTCTAATAGGCATGCTAATGATTATTACTTCTTCGCATAGCCACTCTAATGTGGGCCCTTTAGTGTATCACTCCACAACACCCCATCACTATGGAATTTCTAGTGCCTTCCATTCCCCATGGGTAAAATCATGCCAGTTTTGTAAGTCCTAGGGGTTCATAGTGAACCTATAACAACCATGTTCTTTATTACACATTAAAACATGATTTATTACAAAAAATTCAATTGATACAACATATAATATCAAGAGGTCTAGTGTCTTTGTGCCTTAGGATCATTACATAACAAGTACAAACATGAAATACAATTTCTTTATTGAAAACTTCCTTTAAATGACCACTGCATTCCCTCGTACTTAGCATTGCATGGGATAATCTGAGGACATGCATAAGAAAAGGGTGACCTATAAAGCCCAATAAGGAAATGGACATGGAATAACATGAGGAATACAATACATGTTAGAAGATAGGCATATGAATGGATAAAAAGATAAACATGAACAAAAATTCATGATAAATCATGATAATCATAACATGAAAATGTGGCTACAACACATAACATGGAATTAGCATGAGCCAAGGCTCATTTCACATAGAGCATGAGTAAACCCTCATTGCACATGATTCATAAGTAAGCCCTTATTGAAATTTAATTAACATGAGTCAAAATCCATTGTACATGATGTATCATGATACTATACTTTACCTAATGCATTAGAGCGCTATCAAGGCACACCCTCTTTAAACATTTCATTTAATGCATAAGTGTGCCACATGGATCATAAGACATGGATTCATTAAAAATAATCATTTATTCCACAATAAAAGAATGCGGAATTCATACATTAAAATCTATAATCAATAAGTAAATATGAATAAAGGTGAATACCCTTGATAGAGAAATGGGCATGGTATTCATTACACAATGACTTTGGTTTGAAAAAATGCAGTGCAATTTCAACAGCATAACGGCGTGACATAAGGATTCATGAAAATGGTTGATGAGAGAGAAATGGGTGTCTCATAACATTCACATGAAATGGAAATTAAGGGGGTCATATAGATATATTTCCCAACAAATGTAATGTAATTTAGATGCATAATACAAAAGAATTACTTGGATGTAAAAGAGGAGAGATAAATCCCTCACAGAATTTCGGCATGGTAACAGGTGTACATGGGAGGAATTAGTGAGATATAAAGGGGTATCCCATAATCCAAACATAAATAGGGATGTATGGGGTAGGTGTTAAATCATACCACAACATTTTTAAATGAAAATAAAAGTGCATAATAATATTAAGAAACTTAGATTAAAAGAGAAAGGTAGGAACCCCTTACTTGGAAGTACGATCCCAAAAGCTTGGGAGAGGCTTGAGAGAGGCTTATTGGTAACTTGGGGAACCTTGGTATGATTATAGAGAGAGGAGGTAATGGGTTGGTAGAACTCCAAATGATTTTAGTGAAGTGGAAGTGGGAGCTTGGGTGGGTTTATATAGGAAAGGAGAGAAAATTATTTATTATTTAGGTTTGTGAAACGTCATATTAAACTAATCAAAACCACAAACCATCCCATGGTTTTTGCCCATAGTTTTTTCTAAAGGGGAGTGGAAAACAATATTTTATAAGTCCAATGGCCTAAATTCTTAAAATAATAGGGTTTATTATATGGAGGTGAGTCACACTCTCAAGGAAAATAATTTAAAAAGACAAATTGTTTTATAAGCCTTGAAGGGTCCACTAAATCTTTGGAAAAAAACCCCAAATCACATTATTTTAATTTTAAAACATATATTGGCCGAAAATAATGTTTATAGTATTTTATTACACCACTATTGGGTCATTATGATGTCATAAAACACATTATATATTTAAATGGTATTTAATTTTTACCAAAAAATTCGAGTGTCTCAGAAAATTATGAAAAATTCACCATTGGATAATTTAGAAATCCTGATTCCAAAAATAATATTCATTTAATCTTTATAATTTTTTAAATCTGTGAATTTTTACTATTAAAATAAAAACTGACATTTATCGAAAATTCATGGGTTTTGAGAAAAACAGCTTTCAAACCTTAATATAAATTACAATTGCATTTATAAAATTATAAGATAATTTATATTTAATAAAAATTAATTTAATAATAATAATAATATTTTATTAAAATATTATTTAATTCAAAAATCCATTAATTCATCAAAATAGATTTCTTAGTTGAATATTAACTTAAAATACTATTTGTGCTTTAAAAACTATTTAAAATTAACAATAATAAAAAGAATGTATACTCTGCATACAAGAATGATGTACATAATAATAGTATCAGGGTGTTGTTACATAACCCCTTAAAACACCCGCATAAGACCTTAGGGTAAGGTGTGTGATGGTGAGAGACTCTTGGGGTGGCTCGGATAACATTGCTCGAGTGGTAATCTTTATCAACTTTCACTACTCTCGTAGGTGGTTCCACTTGAGCTTAACGTATTCATGCTCAGCTTAGACTTGGTCAAGAGAGAAGCCCAATGAAGCCACCTCCTTTTCGAGCTTCGACAAATGGGATTCGTATGGGGCAGGTCTACTGGATAAGGCCATCGCTTCCTTTGTTTGAGTAAATTAGATTTGTTAAATCCCTATATTTATACTAATCATGTGGTCACTATTCAAGGGATATATTAGAAACGGTCACAATTCTTAATAGTATTTTAAAATCCAAAACATAAAACTAAATAATTCCATACGTTTTACATTACCACAAGAATACATTTGAATAGACTAAGAGGAATTTTTATTAATGAATTTTTAGGTCGTTAAAATATTCCCCCCTTAAGAAATTTCACCCTCAAAATTTAATTTTCCCACTCTCAAACAAATTCAGATAACTCTGCTTTATCACTTCCTTTGATTCACATGTCGCTTCTTCAAACTTTTGGTTTTTCCACAACACCTTGACGAGAGGAATTGTCTTAAGTAGTAGAAATTTTTCTCTATGATCTATGATCTTCACTGATTGCTCCTCATAAGAAAGATCACCCTCTAGTTGTACTACCTATGAAGAGATTACATGTGAAGGGTCTAGAATGTACCTCTTTAAGAGGAATACATGAAAGACATCATGTTATTTGGCCATGGTAGGTGGAAGTTCTAGTTGATAGGCCACAACCCCAACAGGATCAAGAATCTCGAAGGGGCTGATGTACCTAGGACTTAACTTCCCTTTCTTTCTAAACCTTAAGACCTTATTCCAAGGATATATGTGTAGAAATACCTTTTATCCAAGTTTAAACTCAAGGTCTCATCGACGGTTATCTGCATAACTCTTCTATCAACTCTGGTCTTCCTTGATATGCTGCTGAATAGTTTTCACCTTCTACACTATTTCTTCGACCATTTCTGGTCCTAGAAGTTTACGATTACCAACTTCATCCCAACATACCAGTTTTATGAACCTATTCCCATACAGGGCTTCATAAGGATCCATTAAGATACTTGATTGGAAACTGTTATTATAAGAGAATTCAACCAGAGGAAGATGTTGATACCAACCTCCTTTAAATTCCATTGAACATGAGCATAACATATCTTCCAGTGTCTGGAGTGTTCGATCATATTGGCCATAATTTTGAGGATGATAAGCCATACTAAAGTTCAGTTCAGTATACATATCATGTTGAAGACTCATCCAAGACTTAGAGGTGAATCTTGGATCTCAATCAGATACAATAGATAGTGGAACTTCATGCAACCTTACCACTTCCTTAATGTATATCTGTTCTAGTTGATCCAATGAAAAATCCTCCCGAATTTAAATGAAGCATGCAGACTTTGTAAAATGATCCAAAATAACCCATATTGCATTGTTTCCTTTGGATGTCTTCAGAATTATGGTTACAAAGTCTATGGTGATGTTCTCCCATTTCCATTCTGGTATGGGAAATGGTTGCATCATCCCCTAAGACTTCTGCCTCTCTGCCTTCACTTGCTGACACACCAGGCACTTTGATTTATACTCAGTGATCTACTTCTTCATATTATCCCACTAATAATGTTCTTGGAGATCTCGATACATATTTTTGTTTCCTGGGTGAATAGAGAAATTTGAACAATGTGTATCATTGAAAAGTTCCTTCTTCAGCTTCATACTTGATAGGACTCATATTATTTTCCCAAATCTCATAATTCCTTCTTCATTAACATTAAAATCCAAGGATTTACCTTTTTTGATAGCTTTTACTTTCTTCTGAATTCCCACATCATTTTTTTGAGCATCCTTTAACCTTTCCAAAAGAGATGGTTGAGCAATAATTTGTGAAAGGATTGATGATGTTCCCTTCTTTATGATTCCCATGTCCATCTTCATCAAATCTAAGAAAATTGGATTCTTTTAAATTATCATCAATGATAGAATTGATGGGTTTTTTCTACTTAGAGAATCTATCCCCTTATTTGCTTTCCCAGGGTGGTAATGGATTTACCAGTCATAGTCTTTGATCCGCTCTAACCATCTTTATTGGCGCATGTTCAACACTTTCTATGTGATTATATACTTGAGGATTTTATGGTTCGTATATATTTTAAACTTCTCCCCAAAGAGATAATGCTGCCAAAATTTTAAAGCGAAGATCACCATAGACAACTCCAGGTCATGCGTTGGATAATTCTACTCATGAACATTCAATTGCCTTGAAGCATAGGCAATGACTTTATCATTTTGCATCAACACACATCCTAGGCCCTTCTTTTAAGCATCACTAAATACCACAAAAAGTTCTTCACTTATGGGTAAAGTGAGGATATGAGCAGTGATAAGCATCCTTTTCAAATCCTTGAAGCTTTCTTCATATTCATCACTCCAAAAAAACATTACTCCCTTCTGAGTTATCTCAGTAAGGGGGTTGGACAGTCATGAAAAATTTCCAAAAAATCGTCGATAATATCTAGCTAACCCAAACATGCTACGTATATCCATTACCGATGTTGGCCTCATCCATCCCTCTATTGCAGCTTTCTTGGAAGGATCCATAGATATCCCATTACTTATGATGATATGGCCCAAGAATGAGACCTCCTTCAACCAGAACTCACACTTGCTGTACTTTTCATGGAGCTTCTCCTTTTGCAAGGTCTCTAGTACAGTTCTTAGATGCTCCTCATGATCCTCCTTGGTTTTGGAGTATATTATAATATCATATATAAATACTACCGAAAATTGGTCAGGATAATCTCTAAATACTCTATTCATCATGTCCATGAAGATTCATGGAGCATTAGTGAGTCTGAAAGGCATTACTATGAATTCATAGTGCCCGTATCTTGTACGAAAAGCAGTCCTGGGGGTATCTTCCTTCTTAACCCTTAATTGATAATATCCTGACCAAAAATTCACCTTGGAGAAGTATTGTGCTCCACACAGCTAATCGAACAAGTCATCAATTCGTGGTATAGGATACTTGTTCTTTATTGTGATTTTGTTATATTCATGATAATCGATGCAAAGGCGCATTGACCCATCCTTCTTAATTATGAAGAGGACCGGTGCACCCCATGGTGAAGCACTTGGGCATATAAATCCTTTATCCAGATTCTCTTGTAGTTGTTTCATTATATCCTCATGCTCCACAACAGTCATTATATTTGGATTCTTGGATATTGGCAATGCCCCAGTTATAAGGTCAATTGGGAATTCAACATATCTTCTAGGAGGAAGACCAGGAAATTCCTCAGGAAATATTTCAGCGAATTTCATCACAATAGGCATGTCTTCAAGGATGGTTTCTTGCTTGGAATCAACCATCTGAGATAGATACGCGTTCTCATAGGGTAGTAATATCCACACATGAGATGATGGATCTAAAGAAGATTCATCTTTCTCCTTGAACTTGTACAGAATCTGGGGTCGAATCTCTATATGGAGAGTGATTCCCCTCTCACGACAATTTATGTTGGATCTATATATGTAAAGCCAATCCATGCCAAGAATTGCATAAAATTCTACTAGAGGGAGTATGATAAGGTTATCCAGGAAGTTCAATCCACCTATTAAGATAGGGGAGGAGTTATATTAATGGGATGTTATGATTGCGCCATTTTCCGTACTCCCCGACATCTTTACTTCCATGATTTGTGGTGGTGTTTGAATTGTTCTACTAAAATTGCGGGATATAAAATAATGCGTAGAACCTGAATCAAAAATTACGTTCACTATTCTTGAATGAATAACTAGCATACCTATCACCACTTATTTTTTGGGGTTCACTTCGGCAGTAGTGATGGAAAAAGCTTACCCTTGTTACCTTGAAGGTAGTTGGATGCCTCCGAAAACCCTTGTCTTAGGAAATTGATTTGCATGATGCCCTGGTTCTTTTTAGTTAAAGCAATGAACAATGCATTGAGAGTCAAACAAAGTGTTCCTATCCTCTTTCGCAGCCTCAGGTTTTTCTTATCGGGAGTTAATGGCTAGGCACCCTTGTCCTCCACACCTAAAGCATTTCCTCATCACCTTCAGGAAATTTCCAAGGTGCTTCTTTCTACACATTTGGCAAGTGGGGTGCTGAATTTTCTTAGCTTCATTGGATTTATCCATCGGACAACCAGAATTGAATTACACCTTATACTTCTTATCCCCATGATACCCTTGAGGTTCTCCGATCTCCATTTCAACCTTGAGGGAACATCAGACAATTTACTCATAGCTATAAATGTTGTGGATCTCTAGGGCTTTCCAGAGGCTAGGTTTCATCCCACCAAAGAAGTGGCCAACCTTGCATTCGGGGGTAACGACAAAGTTGTAAGTGTATCATGAAAGCCTTTTGAAGTTCTCCTCTTTTTCTCTAACATATTCATTGTCTTTTTTATTGAGGGTAAGGAAGTCCCTTTCCATTTTAAGATGGAGGGTGCGTGGAAAATATTTATCGAAAAACATCTTCTAGAAATCCTTCCATTCCAATGCCTCAATATCCTCCTCAGGCTTTGTATTTTTTATCAATGTCCACCATTGATTGGTTTTACCCTCCATTTGATAAGCAGCTATAAGAACCTTCTCTTGTTCAGAACATTGATTGACGGAGAAGATCTTTTCAATGGAGTTGATTCATTGTTCGGTGATTGAGGGTTCAAAAAATCCATTAAAATTAGAAGGCATTTATCTCATAAAGCACTCGATAGTGACTTGTTATTTCTTAGGGGGTTGAACATTCCTATTGACCCATGTTTATATTCAATGTTGGAGTAAATTGAGAGAGAATCGTGACAAATCTCAAGATTCCCACTCCCATCGGATTGAGCATCTCATTAGCACAGTCATCACATTGATATTTATATTGATTGTTAGCCTGAGTCCTCCTATTATAGGCCATTGTCAGGAATAAAAGTAAATTTAGGGGAAACACATAAAGTTTAATCCATGGAAAAAAAGATGATTTATAAATAGCTTTTACTTCCATAACTTATGGATCTATAGGCTTCAATCTATGTTATCCAACATATATTTTTAGGGATTTTTTTTAAATTCCCTTAATAATGGTTCATTCTAAGCTTGTGAATTTACCAATGCATATCCCCTAGGAGTGTCATAACCAAGAGTGCAGCAAGGCCTGTTTTCGTGTACCCGTATACACCAGGTCATGCCCGAAACCCCTTGTTAGGGTTTTCACCCCTAGGTACATCTGTGCCAGAGCCGCCTCGACCTGCTTGTATCTAGACAGGGATGTATTTTCTTGATAAACCACTTACTCAATACCCACCAAAACATGGGGATGTTTTTATTATACTAATTCTTGTCTCTATGGATATACTAGGTTTTTCTAATCCTAATCCCCAAAATAACGAAACCTATCCTCTGATACCAACTATAACAACCTTGTTATTTATTACACACTAAAACATGATTTATTACATAATATTCACTTGATAAAACATATAAGATCAAGATTTATTTTGTATTTGGGGATTATAATAATTACATAACAACTAAAAACATGAAATACAACATCTTTATTGAAAACTTCCTTTAAATGACAACTACATTCCCTCATACTTAGCATTTCATGGGATAACCTGAGGACATGCATAAGAAAAGGGTGAGATATAAATCCCAGTAAGGGAATGAACATGGAATAACATGAGGAATAAAATATAGGTTAGATAATATTCATATCAATAGAGAAAAATATAAGCACTAACATAAAGGAATGATAAAGCATGATAATCATGACATGGAAATGTGGCAATAACACTTAACATGGAATTAGCATGAGCCAAGGCTCATTGCACATAGAGAACGAGTAAACCCTCATTGAACAAGAAGCATGAGTAAAACCTTGTTTCACTTGAATTAGAATGATTCAACACTCATTTTACATGACGTATCATGATACTATACTTTACCCAATGCATTGGAGCACTATCAGGGTGCACCCTCTTTAAACATTTCATTTCATGAATAAGTGTGCCACATGGATCATAAAAAATGGATTAATTAAAAATAATAATTTATTCCATGATAAAGGAATTTGGAATTCATATATGAAACTATATAATCAATATGTAAATGTTCATAAATTTGAATACCCTTGATAGAGAAATGGTCATGGTAATCACTACACAATGACTTTGGCTTGAAAAAATGATGTGCAATTTCAGCAACATAACGGTGTGACATAAGGATTCATGAAAATGGATGATGAGAGAGAAATGGGTGTCTCATCATATGTACATGAAATGGACAGGAATTGGTTCATATAGATACATGTCCCAACAAATGTAATGTAATTTAGATTCATAATACAAAATAATTACTTGGATGTAAAAAAGGAGAGAGAAATCCCTCACGGAATTTCGGCATGGTAACGGGTGTACATGGGATGTATTAATGAGAGAAAAAGAGGTATCCCAATATCCAAAAATAAATAGGGATGTATGGGGGAGGTTTTAAATCATACCCCAACATTTTTATTTGAAAATAAAAGAGCATAACTATATTAAGAAACTTGGATAAAAAGAGAAAGGTAGGAATCCCTTACTTGGATTATAGGGAGAGGATGGTATGGTTTGATAGAACTCCGAATGATTTTAGTGAAGATTAAGTGGGATCTTGGGTGGGTTTATATAGGAAAGGAGAGGGAATTATTTATTATTTTGGTTTGGGACACCTCAAATTAAACAAATCAAAACCACAAACCATACCATGGTTTTTTCCCATGGGGTTTTCCAAAGGGTATTGGAAAACTATATTTTATTATACCAATGTCATAAATTCTTAAAATAATAGGGTTTCTTATGTGGAGGTGAGTCAGACTCTAAAGGAAAACAATTTAAAAAGTCAAAATGTTTTACAAGCCTTGAAGGGTCCACTAAAGCTTTGTAAAATAAATGAAACAAAGCCAAAATCACATTATTTTAATGGTAAAACATATATTGGCCTAACATAATGTTTATAGAATTTTATAACATCAATATTGGGTCATTATGAGGTCATAAAACACATTATATATTTAAACGGTATTTAATTTTTACCCAAAAATTTGACTGTCTCAGAAAATTATGAAAAATTCACCATTGGATAATTTTCAAATCTTGATTCCAAAAATAATATTAATTTTATATAAATAATTTTTTTAATATGTGAAATTTTACTTTTAAAATAAAAGCTGACATTTATTGAAAAATCATGGGTTTTGACAAAAATAGCTTTCAAACATTACTAAAAATTACAATTGCATTCATAAAATTATAAGATTATTTATATTCAATAAAATTAATTTAATAAAAATAATAACATTTTATTAAAACATTATTTAATTCAAAAATACCTTAATTACACAAAATATATTTCTTAGTTGAATATTTACTAAAAATACTATTTGTGCTTTAAAAACTATTTAAAAAGTAAAAATAATAAAAAGAATGTATACTATCTATACAAGAATAATGTACATAATCATTGTACTAGGGTATTGTTACATAAACCCTTAAAACACCAACATAAGACCATAGGGTAAGCTGTGCGATGCTGACAGACTCTTTGGGTGACTCGGATAACATTGCTCGAGTGGTAATCTCTATCAACTTCCTCTTCCGTTGTAGGTGGTTTCGCTCGAGCATAATCTATTCAAGCTCGACTTGGAATTGGTCAAGAGCAAATCCCAATGACGCCACCTCATTTTCAAGCTTTGAATAATGGGATTCGTATGGAGAAAGTCTACTAGATGAGGCCATCTCTTCCTTTATCTGAGTAAATTGGATTTGTTAAATCCTTATATTTATACTAATCATGTGGTCACTGTTCAATAGCTATATTAGAAATGGTCACAATTATTAATAGTATTTTACAATTCAAAACATAAAACCATATAAGTCCATACGTTTTACATAAAAACAAGAATACATTTAAATAGACCAAGAGGAATTTTCATTAATGAATTTTTGGGTCTTTACGGAACCCACCTCGTTTAAGATGCATGACATTAAACTGCCAAGCGCTATCATCCTCAACACATGGCGTTAAACTGTGGTCTCTCCCCATGAATTCTACCTGGGGTGTCTTATCTCAGACATTCTCTATGACCGCTTGTCTCCATGGGAGTGAGATATTCCTCACATGGAATGATATCCTCTCTACTAGAATGATCTCTATCCGCGAGGAAGAGAAACCATCATGGTGTAATCCCCTTGCCTTTCTTGTAGTAGGTAGAACCCCTGCTCCTCCTTTCTTCTTCGGCTCCAAATACTAGAGGAGAAATGGGCATAGAGACCCTCATTACACCATCCATCTTCTTCCTCTGTGCCTTGTCGCTATCGGCCCTCCATCCTAGAGTATGTACCAATCTCCATCTCTCTGGGCTGCTAACCACACATAAGCCCCACTTCACTTCCCACATACACAACTTTCGCGACGTGATCATCAGGTCTTTGCTGCCTCTTGTTTGTCATACCGATCATGACTCACATGGTCTTAGAGTAAGCATTGACCATCAACAGTAAGCCATTATACCCCATACAGTGGTAAGTCGTTGTGATCCCCAATCAGTAGTAACCCATTGAACCCATCTAGTGGTAATCTGTTGTAGCCCCATCCAGTAGTAAGCCATTGTGGTCCCCTTTGTTGGGACCCACATCTCTGGTCTGTCCTAGTAGCATCAAATCAACTCTCGGGCTGCTAATCATGCGTAATCCCCAACATGTCATTCGGTCACTGTCCTTTGAATATGCCCGGATCCTATGAACCTTCTTGAACTACATGGACTTTTATTCCCTTCCATGGGGATATGTAGGGACACTCCCTGAGGTTAAATCCCATTATTCGTGTCTCAACATGGTCTCTCCCTCGAGCCTCTTTGTACTGGGAAGGTCATGACCTGACCCAGAGGTTCCACTTCCTATGGGTCCCCTCCAAGCATCATTGGATCCATCTTCATCGGGCGTTCTGATCCACTAATCTAGCAAACACATCAGGTTGCACCTCTTCGGTATTCACCCATATGATCCACTCACACCTGTGTTTCGATAAATCCAATCCATCTCCACTAGACGTTAAACTCGTGACATTCCCAATGCTAAACATGGGAAGCTGAGTAAAACCTTAGAGACATGACTATGACATATAATTGCCCGCACTCGATGTTGGATGACTCAGGATTCTGTGCCCTCGAGAATACCTATCATAAGGGGAAGAAATATAGACACATCAGTGTTCCAATGTCCAGACACGCCAGTAATGTCCAACATGACTACTCCTCCCACCAAAGGTTGCTGCCTTGACTGAAACCCTTGGAATGATTAGACAGGAGAAGCATAATTAACCGGCATCCATAAAGACATGGCACATGGAAGAGTTTCATGAAAAACATATTACGTCTATAAGGGAGACCCAGACTAGGTAACAAGCTTCTAGGAGGAATCCACAGCAGGGGAGACCAACATCCCATCATGTCATTTAGGTCAAGGATCAAATTTCCCTGGATAAGCGATGGATGCCGCCCACCTTTGGAAAGCGGGAATATGGGGAAAAATATGTACATCCTCCCCAGACAGATTCACACCCTGAAAAAAGCATCGGAAACAGAAATGGTGAACCCAAGGTGTAATTATTCTTCCTAATGTGGATATTAATAGTGAATGAGAAATCATTTTATTAGCATGTCACCAAATCTAGTTATCCAGCGCCAGGACCCACCATGCAAATAGTGGGTCTGACATGAAACTCAATAGAAATTGATGTAGTTGAATGTTGGACATCCCGGTATATGAAGTTGTCAGTGTGGATCCTTCTTACCAACCATGGAAGAAGGAATTGTGGTGGGACACTAGATGTCACTTTATTTCTTTCAGTACTAATGGTTAAATCTCCATGCTTTTCAAGACCCAATATCTCGTGATAGGAAACTGTTCACTGCCTACCTACCGATGTAGGGGAAGGGGAAACGTCAATGCGTTAATCTTGTATGTCCTCATCTTCACCATGGATGCCTCCATGTACACAGTATTTGGGTCCCTGTGCCCCATCTCCCCATATGATGCATTCAGACAAGGATAATTAATGACCTCATTCAACAATACGAGGAGGAGGGGATTATTCCAACCCAGGATATGGCCTGTCAAGACTTATAGGCTTCTACGACTCATCACCACTACCACCCTAAGGGATACACAAGGATCCATTTCACCCCACTCTGATGTATAATCATTTTGGGAGCCTCTCCCCATAACGCTTAGATGAATATCTCCCCCACGCCAATGAGGTGAGGGATGTCTGGGCCAGCCCAGCTGTAGTCCCGTCCCAGGGGACACCAAGGAGGGATCTCACCAGGCCGTGTTAGCCCTGCCACCTAGCACAACTGGATGAGGAATAGGTCAGTTATACACCTATGCTACCAGCCCCGACTTGGTTAACTTGATGCCAGCGTCCGGCGCTGGCTGAGGAGGGCGCCCGCTGTGGGGAATCAACATCGATGGATACCGTGGCCTATGCCACCACCGACACATACAATCAGTCCCCTATTTTTGCTGAGTAGGGGAACTCGTATTCCCAACCTAGGGAGAGGCCCCAACCAACCCATGGGCAGGTTGGGTCAACTCTCCTGGTCTCCAACATAGGCGGCGTCCGTTGCAGGACGAACCACAATGTCGACATCCAGTATGAAGGTCCTCCTCGTGCCACCACCAATGAGAGCGTAGGTCACCCCCACTCCCAAGACTAGATTGGATGTACTCCCCATGCCACCATTGATCTGAGAAAGGGTCTCCTCCATCGCATCAACATCCATCACGGAGGATTCCCTCATACCCGTGACCTCAGTTATGGAGTTGTTCCTCCTATTATAGGTTGCCGATGAGAAGATATTTCTCATCAAGTCAACTTTAGCTTGGAGATCTTCCCCATGCTCATTTTACAGCCAACAAAGTCATTCTTCATTCTAGAAATAAGAGAAGTGAAGATCTTCCTGACTTCTTTGTCACCCAGAACAGAGGTCCTACCCATGTTCATCTTGACTAGAATGAAGGCCATGCTCGTACCATCACTACTAAGGGGAACAAGCATGGAGACACTGCTTGTGCCCCTTCCAACTCCATTAGAGGTTTTACCCGCTCCATAACTTCCCGCAAAGACTCCCTCCATGCATCATCCAGTAGACATAGAGGTCCTCCCAGTGTTCCCTTTGACATCTATCTAGGTGCTCCTCACACCCTAGGTCACTCAGGTGAAAGTCCTATCTACCAGAAAACAAGTTTGGCCAAAGGTCCCCCTCATTCCAGGAACCTACCCTGTCCTGAAGAACCAGCCTAGGTAAAGAGGGTGGGTCACCTCCACTATAAAAAAATTCTAAGAAGATTCAGACTGCAATTAAACCAATCTTTTTCTCAGATTCTAAGGAAAAATGTGATTCTACAATAGAACCCTCACCTTGATCCTCTATGTCAAGGGATGGGGTAGGGATGAGGCGTATCGGCCTCAAACATCCAGAATGACAGATCCACCGAATCCCCACCTCCCTCGTCAGATACATCCAAGAGGATGAATATTTGGATTCTTTCTAGGTCTTAGCCATTAAATCCCCCCTATCATCACCAGGAGCACTATCTACCTCAACCGGAGATCATAGAGAGTTATTCTAGGGGATGATGGAGGAAAAGCATCAGCATGACCCACCACCAGCAACCACATCCCCTGTGACGGAAACTATGGTCTCTATAACATCTTATCATGATGTGGTGGCTAAGCCACTACATTATTTGGAGTATATCCTAAGATGCGGAGGCTTGTAAGCTCGTTTTCCATATTCTCCACCAGCCAGCCTACTGTCTCTGCAGTCTGCTTCAGTACCACTACCAGTTCCCCAGCTTCCTCCAATTGATTATTGGTGAAACCAGGGTCTATAACCTAAGTACAAGCCAAGGATATTGTGGGATATCCTCATGGAGGACCACTTCCTGGAGATGTTTTAGCCAGTTGCAACACCAAATTTCAGTGCACCAGAATCGATCACCTAGGAAGAAGTCAGGTGTTTTTACCAAACCCTCTGGGCTATTCACTTTCGTATTTGTCATTAGAGAGTGGTTTACCCTAATAGTTTGGAACAATTTGAAGACATTTTCCAACAATGTCTTTTGGTTGACTTGGTCACACTCCCTGTGGCCCCACGCCCTGAGCCACCCGGTCACCATCAGAACCTCCAAAAATGATGCCTCCAGAGCTTTAAAGTGCTCCATAGGATTATCAAGGAGGCTTACCCTCACATAAATATCCATGGACAGGGGTGGTATGTTGCCCTTCACTTTAGTACTATTCGGTTCCAGCCTGACTTTCCAAGATACATTGAGGATATGCCTCTAGGAAGGGTAATGGTTAACATGGACGATCTATAGAAGGGGAGAATGAGATATAGATCCTTGATGATAAATTACCCCCTGAGGGAGTACCACAATTATTAGATCTATTGGGAAGTGTTACTCACCAACATAGAAATATATTGGGTCATCCCGTGCCCACCAATTCATTAGTCCTTAGTCGGAATCCCAATAAGGGTAAAGAGAATCTTATAGCCATAAAACCCTCTGACCCATCTGGATCAGTGCCAAATATAGAAGAAGATACTGAAAATATTATATTACATCAACATCTTGAGTAGAATAAGAAGATGGTTGACAACCTCTTTGAAAAATGTGATACAGAGCGGTGGCAAGACTATGGTAATCCTTGATCGGGGCAACAGGGACAGACCCAAATCCCCTCCGGTGAGTTTCCTCGAAGTGATCCCAACCATCCTGCCCATGTAGACAGGATAAAGGCCAAAGATTATGGTAAGATGGCATAATAAGCCTCCCCAAACCCTCCTAAGCATTGCGATGATCTTCGGGACCAACCTCAGGTCCCCCCAGCCACACTATAGGTCATCCCACCAGCCGCTCCATGAGCCTCTAGGACTGTTTATCATGTTATAGAACCTTCCAATGAACTTGTGGTTAGGGGCCCTCACAAAGATAAAAATACCCACCCAAATGATCCGATGGTAGTGCTTATTTCTCACCTAGAGGCCTTAGATATTTGATAGGTGGAAATTCCGCCTGATGGTAAGCCGTATATGGAATGGGTTGATGATATGGCAGCACTCCTTGGTTCTGGTAACCCCACTTTTTCCCCCTTCAATGGGATGGGAAACCTGCTACAACATCAGGATCACTTCATCTCATGGTGTGGACCCATGTTGGGAACTCTAGCACAGCAAGAGGCCACCAAACTATAGGGTTTCATACAAATATTGGACGGGCCTGCGTTTGTCAGGTATAGCCAGCACCCATTGGGTCAGTAGGAAACTGGGAAGATATTCAGAGGAAATTTCTTTACTAGTTCATCTCTACCACCCAGAAGATGAGTATTAAAGACATATTCAAATGCATGCAGAGGCCTGATGAGTGCGTCGTGGAATTTGTCGCCCGATGGAAAGGACTCACATACTACCTTGATATGCTGCTGACTCAGGAATAGTTTCTGAAAATGTGTGTGGGGAATGTCAATACTGAACTGGTCCCTTCCTTAATTACTCATAATTACCCTAGGGGATTCTAAGACTTCTCTGATAAGTCATAGTGTCTAGAGGATGCCTTACAACATGCCTAAAAGGCACATCCATTGCCTCCTAAAGTCCCATCAAGAAGGATTGCTATGGATGAGCCCGCCACGGTGGCCCAACTAGAATCTCCCAGGCAACTAATGTTATTACCAGTAGAGCCACCTTCATAGCCTTGTAGATGCCTACCACCGCAGGCGCAGCCTCTGACCCAACAAAACCCACCTCAAAAATGACAAACTCCCCCGCGTAACGCACCACCACCACCTAGGAAAGATAACCAGGTTCCATCTCATTGACAGGCTCCTCTAGCCCCCCGTCAGGGCTAGGATCTGATTCCCCATTTTTCGGACAGGATAAAACGGACCTACACATTCAAAAAAGATTAGGTCCCCATTTATTTCTGATGTGCATTGGAACATGGAATTATACAGTTTCCCGAATGCAGGAGGCTGGAAGAGGCAGATCTTGTCGATCACCCAAATTACATCCCCTTTCACCAGATCCTGGAGAACACCCTCAAATTGTGCTATGTGTTTATTGACTGGATTTAATACCAAGTTGATAAAAACATAGTCAAGTTAGTCCCAGCTCTGACACAAGTGGCACGTGTATTTTTGAAGCCCGATAGCGGTAGTGACAACAAAGGTGAGTGGCATCAGGTTCCTAACTATAGGTCCCAGAAGTATGATGACTGGATCACTCATAAGGTAGTCACCTATTCCCATGGTATTATATGTTCACGTCTGAATTGACCTGAGCCTTCAGGAGACACCGCATCACCTGCAACAAGTTATTTTGTTTCAACGGCTCAGCCTTCATCTTCCTAGAAGAAATGGCATCGGAGACGCAAGGTAAAAAGATGTCCCTCACTGATGTCATAATCATTTTTTACTCTTGGCGACTTAATTCCCCCGGAGATGGAGATTCTCCCCATAATCTGTCCAGTAGTGGAGAATTCTTTGAGTGACAATCAAGGGAACACCTTGGTTAATGTCGTGGGGCTGGTAACCCCCTATATTATTTCTGACAACGAGGAGCGCTAGAAGGATCCTCCCAATGTCCCCAGCCATCGACAACGTCGATGGATCCATGAATATATGGGCTGTCGATGTGCCTCAGCCATTACTTCCAGTCAGGTAGTGCATTCCACCAAAACAATATAGTATGCCAATCGTAGAGTCCATCATGCGTATCCTTCTCATCCGGTGATATCGGGTTCACCATCGCCGCCATTTTTGTTACGTGATCAAGAAGAGCCACCTCAACCACACCACGATTAGTCACACACTTTTGTGGAACGACCTCAGTCATCAGGACCACATCTGGTAGCCACTCCACGAGCTTTGACTAGCGATTGGTAGGATATTCCTAGCACCAGCCAGCCATCGATTCAGCCGGAAGGGGTCGTCATACCCACCTCCATAGAATGACCTCATGTAAGTAGAAGGTCATGATCGGTAGAGAAGTATGATATTATTAAGAATCTTTCCAGCATTCTTGTGAGGATATCTATCCTTGAGGCTCTTCTCATGTTAGTGGATATGCGCTAAGCCCTCCCCAAAGATTTAAGAAGCCCCCTCCAGTTCTAGATGGAGGTATCAACTACGAAAGACTTCCCTGCAAAGGAATTTGACCATGCTGAATGTCAGGCCATTATCTATTTCTCTGAAAAAGTTGAAGGCTCTTCTATACATGGCCACATACTCCCACTGTACATCACCAGCTACTTTAATGGCATGGAGGTTCGTTGTTGTCTTGTCGACACAAGTTATGGGATTAACCTAATCCTGACCTGAACACTTCAAAAAATTGGGATGTCTAAGGATTATCTGAGTCCCTATGACCTGAAAATTCAAGGTTATGATATAATAGAATCGACACTATTTAGAAAGATCTGCTAGAAGTCCCAGTTTTGTGGTTTGGTAGCTAGCACCAAGTTCATGGTTGTCTCCCAGGACACTGCCTATAACGCGTTGATGGGCAGTCCATGGATCTACCTTCACGCAGTGGTTCCTTTATCGTATCACCAGTGCCTTAAGTAATCCCTTAATGGTGAAGTGGGCATACTCCAAGGTGAAACATCTCCCTTTTCCTCTTGTGAATCCCACTATCTAGATTCCAACTATTACAAGATCAAGGGAAAGCAGATTCAGGCTAATGAGGTTGAACATGCTACGACTGCGACTGACCCGTGGACCGACCTAGATGATGCCTACATTTTCCCGATCCATCGATTGGAGGCTACAAACTCAGATATAGGGCAATGATTTATTGTTTCTGGAATAAGGGGGAATCATATTCCCAAGTCTAAGGGATTCCAGAAGATCACCTTGTATTCCTACATGAATCAAGCTTGGGTGATCCCAGAGCCCCCTACTCCCATAAGGTATCGAGATTTCCACCCCATGGAAATGAAAATATGTCATAATTTCTTGTTTCACTGGGCTAACATAAATCGGATCAAGAAGATTCACCACTATTACATTGAAATCATCAAGCATGGCCCCTTGGGCCATATACTAGATGGGATCAGATCATCATCTTTCAACGACATGGTTTTGGCAGTACAGGAGTCCCTTGATGCAGTGCCGACCGCTACTTAGGCAGGCACCAGCTTCCCATCGGGATCTGTTGACTTAGAAGAATATCCTCCTGATGAGGATCCATCCTTCATAAGTGAATAAGAATATTTATAGGATCCTCCTCTTTCTTTCAAAGAGGGTGTCTCCTCCATGGTTGATGAATTGGTACAGGTGAACCTCGGTTCTGAGACGGATCTGAAACCCACATAATCAGTTCCACTATACTTTTAGAGGAGAAAAAATAGTACTTGGACTTCCTGAAGTATAACCGTGATGTATTTTTCTATATTTATGGTGATATTCCATGACTAGATCCTCAGGTCTCTGTCCACCACCTCGGTCTTCCAGTGAATCATCGCAGGTTTAAACAACCTCCTAGAAAGATGCACCCTTCTCACAGTGCCATGGTTGCAATTGAGGTTGATAATATCATTATATCCAACTTTGTGAAAGAGGTCCAGTACCCTAGATGGTTATACAACATTATTTCCATAAAAAAGAAGAACAGATAGATCATAATCTGCATCGAATTCTAGGATCTCAACTGTCACTATCTAAAGGTTGATTTTACCCTTCCTATGACAGAACTATTGATTGACGTGACCACTAGATTCCAGGCCCTCTATTTCATGGATGGGTACACCGGGTATAACCAAATTTGAATGGCCCCTAAGGATGATTATTATACATCCTTCAGAGAACCAAAAAGTACTTTTTTATACAAGGTAATTCCCTTAGGTCTAAAGAATGCAGGTGTCACCTATTAGCATGCCATGCATCGCATATTTAAGCCGATACTCAGAACATTGGTGGAATGTTATGTGGGTCATCTAGTGGTCAAATCTCTCCAGCGTGAGGACCATATCAAAGACCTTGAGAAAGTGTTCAACTTCCTTTGTTCTTTCCATCTGAAGATAAACCCATTGAAGAGTGCCTTTGTGGTCACTACATGAATGTTTATCGGCTTTGTTTTCAGATATAGGGGAATCGATATTGACCCAGAGAAGATTAAGGCCATCATACATATGTCCCCCCTGAGACCCAATTGATAGATGCGAGGTTTTCAAGGCCACTTGGCCTATATACACCGGTTCGTTGAAAATTTGGCCAACAAGTGTAAGCCCTTTTCTCAAATCATGAAGAAAGGAATTTTCTATCTGTGGGATGAGGAATGCAAGACTGCTTTTGAGGAAATCAAGAAGAAAATTTTACAGCCTCCAGTACTGATGCCATCCATTCTGGAAAGCCGCTTGTCCTTTAAGTGACCACCCTGGAATGATATCTCAGTGTCCTTCTTTCCCAGAATAACAATGAGGTAACTGAGAACAATCTATACTATCCCAACCGCATGCTCCTTGACACAGAGACCAGATACTCCCCTGTCAAGAAGAGTAGCATTGTGTTGGTATTTTCAGTGTAGCAATATTGACATGACTTGCAGAACCATGAGATACAACTAGTGTCCCAAGTGGATCCAATGAAATACATCCAAAATGGCCCCATGTTGATAGGCCCTTTAGCTCGGTGGGTAGTAATCCTCGAGCAGTTCAACATCAGCTTCATCCCTCAGAAGGATATTAAGGGGAAAGCATTGGCAGACTTCTTGGATGCCCCTCTAGCTCATGCAGACCAGTCCCTGGACCTTGATTTTCCGAGTGAGGCAATACTCTTAGTAGAACAAGTCGTTTCATGTTAGAAAATTCACTTTGATGGTGCCTCTAGATGTCCTGTCAGTAGAAGACTCAATGATTCTAGGCTCAATAGAGTGGGCCTAGGTATTGTCTTCATCACTCCAGCATAAGCTATTCTGCCATATTCATTCCTATTGTCAGAAGGCTACACCAACAATGAGGTGTTGTATCAGGCCCTCATTACTGGCCTCGAGATGGCCCTCGAGATTGATATTCCCCACTTGCATGTGAAAGGGTACTCCAAACTAGTTATCAAGAAAATCAACGATGACTATATCATCATGAATCTAGAGATTATACCACTTTTGGAATGTACCTGCATGTTGATGGCCTAGATACCATCTCGACTAGAGGTTACTCATGTCCCTCATTTACAGAACGGTCGATCCGACACCTTGGATAGCCTAGATACATCTCTTGCAGTGCCTGATCAGTATTATTTGATTATCCACATGGCACACTGGAGATTCACCACCCCCATCACTCTGTACAACGATGATAGCCCGTAGGTAGGCCACCTTACCGCCAATGCCTCCACGTCAGGACTGTCAGGTCCCCCTGATTTAGTGTTGTGAGTGACTCCCAATTGGAGGAACCCCTTTATCAAGTAATTCCATCACAAAAATCTCCCTGTAGATTGAGATGAGTGTGAGCGAATTCGATGCTACATTTTTTAGTTTACCCTCCATAGTGGTATGGGTCTTGAGCAGATCCTCTACAAGTGTGGGTTTGATGGGGCCCTCCTCCATTTCATTCAAGGAGTTGAGATTTCTCATGTCATGAAGGAGGTCTAGGCTGGTTCCTGCAGGGCTCATCAGACTTGGCCGAAACTATCTCACCAGATCAAGAGACTGGGTTTTCCTTGTCCCTCTATAATCCATGACTATATCGATTTTTCCAAGAGATTCCATGCGTTCCAAATTCATGGAAAATTTGTGCATCGGCCTCTGGATCCTCTCCACACTACCAAGTACTCTTGGCCCTTTGCGGTCTGGGGACTCGATGTTGTGGGACCATATCCACTAGTGACAGCTCGCCAGTGCAAGTTCATCCTGACTGCTACATGTTTCTTTTCCAAGTGGGTAGAGTAAATTTAGCTCAAGGAATTCAAGGCTCATTCTATCATTGAATTTTTGAGCTCCAACATTATCTTCCCATTTGGAGTCACTCACGTCATCCTCATCGATAACGACACCAAATTACGAGCATCCTAGTTGAATAAATTGTATTCCAAGTACAACATTCATTCTAACCATACCTCCCACTATCATGTCCAAGAAAAAGGGAAGATTGAGGTGTTCAAAAAAACCCTCTGTAACATCCTACAGGAAATGGTTGGTCAAAAAAAGAATAGTTTTCTAAACAAACTCCCCAACGCCCTCTGGGCCTATCGGACGACGACTCACAATTCAACACAAGTGACCCCATATTCCTTGGTGTATGGAACAGAGGCAATATTTCCCACGGAGATTCAATTTCCTTCATTACGCATAGCTATCTATGATCATAAAGCACCAAATAAGGTAGTTGAAATCCATCCGGTGGAATTGGAAGTTCTTGACGAGAACATGCTTCATGCCCTGCATAACCTGGAAAGGAATAAGAACAAGATATCCAACGATTTCAACAAGAAAGTTTTCCTCCTCTATTTCTTAAAAGGTGACCTGGTGTTTTCCCTGAGAACACCAATGATACTTGGTAGGAAACTACCCAAGCTGGAGCCCAAATGGGAAGGAACTTACATCATTCACAAGTCTTACCCCAATGGCACATACTCCTTGGGGACCATGGGTGTAGAGCGTATAAATCCTCCCACCAATTCCAAATTCCTCAATAATTAATTTTCCTAAGTAAGCTAGGGTCCTACATGAACTTAAACTATTATGTACTATATGACATTAAACTACTCTTTCATCCCATGTGATGATAAATTGAAAAACGGCCCGAGCTCTATGACCATAAACTAAGATCTATATGGCCCAAATTGACCATAAACTATTCCTTCTTCACCAAGTGGTGCTAAAACATGTGATTCATCCAATATAAAAGACATAAAACTACTCAGCACTCATCCTTCATGACATTAAACTACAAGCGGTGGGTATACCGTTATAGTCCAAGCTCTAGGACCTTAAACTAAGATCTCCTCGTGTCCTTTGTCCCAGAAGACATTAAGCTGCACATTCAAAAACTACATATGGCTTGATTCCCATCTTCATGAGATACATAGGAATTCTCAGACGCCTCATCTTTAGTCCAGCCCCTAAAATTTTCTCTTTGACTACCCTCAGGGTGTTGTTCTCTTAGAGGATCCCGCATGTTGTAGTGTAGGATTCTTTGGCCCCCACTCATGTTGGGATTACAATGATCGCACCATGTGCCCCTCCTCGTTCTTCTGTCCACCCATGTCCTCACCACAAGATGATGAATTGCATGGACCCTTTTAAAACTATGTATGGCTTGATTCCCACCCTTATGGGAAATGTATGAATTCCCAGACATTTTCTCCGTAGGACCAGCCCAAACATCAAGATCTCCCCCCTCGGATCAAAACACATAGTGTAACAACCCAATGTTTTATAAATGGAAATTACTTTCTTATAAATATGTAATAAAATCACATGAAAACACAACATAATGAACTACTAAGTGATAATTGACTTTTAAACATAAGTTTGACACTTTTGTGTTTGGAATTTCAAAAATTTGACATACACTGTTGTGATTAGTAAGTTATTTGGAGTCCAATAAAAAAAACTTAATTTTTGGTGAATAGTAATCTACCCTTATGAATAGTAACATACTCATATGAATAGTGATGTACCCTAATGAATAGTAACATTACCTATGATAAAATATAAATAATATTCATTTTGAAAGTATGATATAACTATACTTTAGAATAAGTAAATGAATGTTTAAAAACTAGTTTTTGATAATAAATTATGATTTCCATTAAATATTAAAATAATAATATTTAGAAAATTATTTTTAAAAAATGGACTTCTTTTTTGTATTCTACACATCGAAAAATTGTTTGGATGAATTTTTGAAATTTTTCTAAAATACTTGAATTTTTGATGAATAGTGAAATACCATAATTTACAAAATAAGCTAAATAAGATAATTATAAAGTCGTGTATGATGTTCTTCTGATGTAATCCCACTTGGTTTGGGATCAAAAGATAAAATTACTATTCTTGGTGAAGGAATACTTATTATTCCTTGCCTTGTGGGGAAATAATAAATTAATGAATTTTCAATTGAGAAATCTCTTCCCTCCTCCACTATAAAACCCCCCCTTCACTCCCTCTTCTCTTCACTTCTCTCAAGCCCTGTGCCTTGACAATATTCTAGAAAAATATCTCCCCAAGATCCTCCCCCACGTCCAAAATCTCCTAGCCTCTTCAAAATACCAAAACCTCTCCCCTTAAGAGGTTCTCAAAGAAGGAAGTCTCAAGAGGTGAATTCCTCTTTCCAATTCCTTCATTTCTTTTAAGTTCTTTTATTTTTTGTTTCTTTCCTCACCTACGTTCACCAAAATGGTATGATAACTCTAGTATAATAAATGTAATATAATTATATTATTCTAATGGGATACTTCATTATCTTCTTTCGTTTTCTCACCTTTTTTTTTGAAAGAAATGAAAGCACCGTTTGAGATGTGCCAATTTATCACATTCAAGGACAACTGTTTATCAATTTATATTATTACCATTAATTATGGTCATGAAACCATTTGTGTTATGGTTGAACCATATTATTATTAAATATATCCTATTTTTTTTATTCTGTAATACTTTCTTACAAATGGTTTTAAGTTATAATGAAAAACATGTTCATTGTAATCAAACCCACCGATTAACAAAAACGGTTGTCACTATGGGTTAATATAATAATTATACTTCACTCTAAGTAACCAAATTAAATTAAAAAAAATGTAATATAATGGATTTGAAATAATATAATATAACTTCAATTCTGGACAACCACTTTCATCTTACATGTTTATCCAAACATGAATATAAGGGAACCAGCCATTTAAAACCAAGTAAACAAACAAACCCGAACGATGAAATTGAACCTCATAACCAATCAAATTGGTTATAAATGAACATAGAAATATTATTATAAACCAATTAAATATATAAAAAATTATGTAACTATTAATTAATAATCCTAATTTGTTTATTCAGGTCTTTAATAACAAGTGGAGAACACCAACAGATTTAAGGTAAGGGATCCTCTCCATTTCTCTCTTAATCAAGATTTTTCTCTATGCTATGATTTTTATGTGTAATAAAAAATTATGGGGTATGTATTCCAACATCCCCCACAATTACATAATGTTTATAAGTGACGAGAAACCCCTTATATATTTCATAAATCCCTTTTAGTTACACCTGATACCATACCGATAAACTGTAATCAATTCTACCCGAACTTTCTTTATTCCTTCGAGTTTCTCTATCTTTCTTTTTTCCAAAATGTAGATGTATTTTCTTTTTATGTAAAACTTATGAATTATGTTTATATTCTCAAAAATCATGTTCCAATATCCATCACTCATTCTCTTTAGGTATATACATGATTTTAAGTGAATCCATCCTAGATACTTCCCAATAAGCACACTCGTTTTAAAAGAACTTCCGGAATTTTTACCCAATTTCAAGTGAAATATATATGATGTTTTAAGACACCATTGTATTTATAAAATCATTATATTTATTATGAAAATCTTCTTTGTTAAATTAGGGTTTTGTATAAAATATTTTCCTCTTTTATATTTAAAAGCTCTAGATTATTTTCCTTAAAACCGCACAAAAATGTTTTAATGCTAATTTTTTGAAAATACATTACTTATATATTTTCACTTATATTTGACATCCCTTTACATGTTATATTCCTGTTTTACCTTATAAACTTCCATTTATGTGCTAATATTTTCTTTCATGGACACTTTCATGATACACTCATTAGTTATGCTTTATGTCATGGTTGTGGTACCCAATTCGTTCCATGGTTGCCCTTATGTTTATGTATGGTTGATTATGTATGATTATTTATGTGGCAAGAATATTCATGAAAATTATTAGATGGGTGCACCCAGATAGCACTCCAATGCATTGGGTAAAGTTAAGTCTCATGGGATGTGATGTGAAATGGGATTTGCAGTTAGCCTTGACCCTTACTAAAATGAGAAACCAGATTGACAGTTAGCCTTGACCCATACTAAAGAAATGTTTTATGATTCTGCCACATTTATATGATTCCATGTTTATATTTTCCCATGCTTATATGATATGATTTCATATGTCCCATGCTTTGGATATCATTATTTCATGCCTCATAACTCTTGTTCTTATGATATTTCCTTATGTCTATTCATTTACTGGGATTTTAAATCTCCCTTTGTTCATGTGTTTCCCCAGGGTACCCTATGAAGATGTAAGGGCTCAATGGAATTTAGGAGCACTTTATGGATATTAAATAAAGATGTGTTTTTATCCCCTTGTTTTATGTTTTATGTACCTATTATTTGAAGACACTAGACTTAACGATCCTTGGCTTATACTCTGATGAATAATTATGCAATGTTTTATGAAAAAGGTTTGGGTCGCTTTAGTTGGTATTAGAGGATTGTCTAGTTATTTTTGGAGATTAGGAATAGTGAGCCTTAGTGATAACCTTAAGGATGAGACTAAGTATAAGAAAATAGTCCTAAATTTTGGTGAGTATTGAGTAAGTGGTTTATCAAGAAAATACATCCTTGTCTGGATACGAGCAGGTAGAGGTGGCTCTGACACTGATGTACCTAGGAGTGAAAACTCCAACAAGGAGTTTTGGGCTTAACCTAGGGTATCCTGGTACATGAAAATGGGCCTTGCTGCACTCTTGGTTATGACACTCCCAGGGGATATGCTTTGGTATATTCATGTTCTTAGTACAAACCATTATTAAGGGACAAAAAAATACCATAAGAATATATGTTAAGAAATAGATTGAGGATAACCTATATTTAAACCTAAGGAATCACAAGTTAGGATATACTTATTCTTTATAAGTTTATCCTTTTATGTTTAAAGTTTCCTTTTTTATGCTCAATAGTTATGTATTTAAGACCTCTAATTATACGTTCTTTTTCTTAGTTAATGGAAGGAAATGGAAGAACATGTTACAGCAACCAATGTGATAGGAAATGTGAAGATTTCCCTAATGATATGCCTGATATGACGGGAGTAGGTTATCAAAACATCATGATAGTACTTTCTCAGCTAGCTCATGTTATGAATAATAACTTGAATCATGCATAATGACCTCCTCCTCCAAGGAAAGAGAAATTTTTCATATAATCCTTCATGCAGCAAAGTCCTCCCATATTTAGCAGATCCTCTAATCCCCTCCGTTTGGAACAATGGATTAACTCTATTGAAAAGTTATTCTCCGTCCTCCAGTTATCAGAAGAAGAGAAGGTTGTACTGGCGGTCTATCGTTTTGATGGAGAAGATAATCAGTGGTGGACACTGATCATGAATACAAATTCCTAAGAGGAAATTGATTCCATGGATTGGGAGGAATTCGAGAGAATGTTTTTCAACAGATATTTTCCTTGAACCCTATATCTCAATATGGAAAGAGAGTTCCTTATACTCAAGCAGAAAGAAGATGAGTCCATCGGGGCATATGAAGAAAACTTTACAAGGCTTTCAACATATGCCTCTAGCTTTGTAATGAACACTAAAATCAAGGTGGATTTCTTCTTTAGAAGACTAAAACCGAGTCTCTGAAAATCATTGGTGATTAGAGACTTTGACAATTATGAGGAGATTGTCCATTGTTCCCTCAAGGTAGAAATGAATATTGGATACTCCTAATGGTCTCATGGGACCAATGAAAAGAAGAGAAAAATAGAGAACAACATGGGCGGTTCATCACACAAATCCTATTATGGGAAGAATCCTAACTCTTACCCTTGTAAAAATTATAGGAAGAGACATCCTAGTAATTTCCTGTAGGGAACCAAAAATTGCTTCAAATGTGGAAGGTTTGGTCATCTGGCCAAGAGCATGAGAATGGATATGAAAAATTCCGCTAATGTGGAAGAAGAAAGGAAGGTTCAGATCGACACTCAGCTTGCAGTGAAGTGTTACAACTGCAAGGAGCATGGGAATTATGCGAACAATTTCCCTAAGCTGAGGGTTGTCAGAGGCAATCAACAACAGCCTCCAAAGAAACAAGGAAGGTCTTATTATATCACTAATGTTGAGGTAGATCTAGAAAATGTTGTGGGGATAGGTACACTAGTTATTCATTCAAGAATAGAGAACATACTATTTGATTCTGATTCTATGAATTCTTTCATATATTTCATGTTTAGTAGAACTATTCAAACACCGCCTCAAAATTTGGAGGAAAAGTTATCTGTGAGAAAATTAGATGGGTAAATTGTTGCATCAATGGTTTATAACACCTCCGAGATTAAGGTTTGTGGACTGAACCTCCCAGTATATCTCATCATACTTCTTTTAGTGGAGTTCGATGCTATCTTAGGCATGGATTAGATGTATTTATACAAAGCCAACATCAATTTTTGGGAAAGGGAGATCACTTTTCACATCCCAAAGCATCCTCTGATTCTTTACAAGTGTAAGAAAGTAGATGGGTCTCCTTTAAAATATTCGTCACAAGTTTGGATACTGCTTCCTTGTGAGCAAGCATATCTAGCTCAAATGATCGGGACAAAGGATAGAATCATGTTTGAAGACATGCCCATCATGATGGATTACACTGATGTATTCCCTAAAGAGTTTCCTGGTCTTCCTCTTGATCAAGAGGTTGAGTTCTCAATTGAACTTATCCCTAGATATCGACATATCTCAAAGACACCTTACAGAATGGCCACCGTAGAGCTGGAAGAGCTGAAGAAGCATTTACAGGAGAATATGGAGAATGTTTTTATATGACCGAGTGATTCATTGTGGGGCGTGCCAATCCTCTTCGTCAAGAAGAAGGATGGATCAATGTGCCTCTGCATTGATTATTATGAGCTCATAAAAATCACAATAAAGAACAAGTATCCCCTACCACGGAAATATGACTTGTTCGATCAGTTTTGTGGGGCCATTTATTTCTCTAAGGTGGACCTTTGGTCTAGATATCACCAATTAATGGTGAGGAAGGAAGATATTTTCCCGAATGCCTTTAGAACGAGGTATGGACACTATAAGTTCATAGTGATGCCCTTTAGACTTACTAATTCTCTAGAAATTTTCATGTTTTTAATGAATAGAGTATTTAGATATCACCACAAAAATTTTTTGGTAGTCTTTATTGATGATATTCTAATATACTCCAAGAGTAAGGAGAAACATGAGGAGCATTTGAAAACTATGTTAAATACATTGAGAAGGGAGTGGTTGTATGGAAATTATAGTAAATGTGAGTTCAGGATGATGAAATTATCATTTTTGGTGCATATTATCACCAACAAAGGGATATATATAGACCTTCCAAGACAAAGGCAATTGAAGAATGGCCTAGGACAACTTCTGTAATGAAGATTTGCAACTTTTTTGGTCTAGCTGGGTATTATCAATGATCTGTGAAGAACTTTTCATGATTGTTAAACCCAGTGGCCAAGCTATCAAGGAAGGGAGTTAAGTTTGTCTTGACACAATAATGAGAAGATTGTTTCAAGGAGTTGAAAAAGAGGCTTATCACTGCATCAGTACTCACACTCCCTACAAGTGCAGAACTCTTTGTGTTGTATAGTGATGCTTCAAATAAGGGATTAGGCTATGTGCTGATGAAAATTGATAAAGTGGTATCCTAGGATTTAAGGCATCTAAAAATCCATGAGAAAAATTATCCTATGCATGATCTGGAGTTGGTAGCTGTGATCTTTGCATTGAAAATCTGGCAACATTATCTCTATGGGGAGAAATGTGAGATATATACTAACCACAAGAGTCTCAAATATATATTCACATAGAAAGAGATTAATATGCGCTAGTGAATATGGATAGATCTCATCAAGGATTATGACTTCCCAACCCACTACCACCCCGTTAAGGCAAACAATACAGCAGATGCTCTAAGTAGAAAAGATCATGCATCTTTATCATTGATGAGAATTGAAAAGTATCTGATATTCTTATATTTTAAAAGTATAGACATGGGAATTATTAAGGTAGGAACATCATAAATCTGTTCTCAAATGATTTCTCAACCATCCCACTTGGTGAAAATAAAGTATGCTCAAAGAAAAGATGTGGAAATTTCGAATAGGGTGGAAGCTATCAGAAATGGGATATCCTTCGATTTCAAAATTGATGAGGAAGAAGTTGTAAGATTTGGGAAATGATTATGTGTACCAACCGATCTAGAGATGAAGAAGGTTCTATTGAATGATTCACATAGCTCGACCTTCTCTATCCACCTAGGGAGAAAAAAGATGTATCGAGATCTCTAAGAAAACTTTTTGTGGGAGAATATGAAAAGGGAGATTGCTAAATATACATCAAAGTGCCTGGTATGTCATCAAGTAAAGGCTGAGAGACAAAAGAATAAGTGGATGATGTACCCACTACCCATACCAGTATGGAAGTGGGAGAACATTACCATGAACTTTTCCACTCGACATCCAAGGACATCCAGAGGAAATAATGCTATATGGGTCGTTGTGGATCGTCTTACTAAGACAATTCACTTTATCTCAATTCGAGAAGAATTTTCATTGGATCAACTTGCATGGATTTACATCAAAGAAGTGGTAAGGATTCATGTAGTACAACTATCTATTGTATCCGACTGTGATCCTAGATTCACCTCAATGTTCTGGAAAAGTCTCCAACATGCTCTAAGCATTGAGCTAAACTTTAGTACGGCCTATCATCCTAAAACTAATGTCCAATCTAAGAGAACTATTCAGACACTAGAAGACATGTTGAGAGAATGTTCTATGTAATTCAAAGGAGGATGACACCAACATCTTCTACTAGTTGAATTCTCCTACAACAATAGTTTCCACTCAAGCATCCAAATGGCACCATATGATGCCCTTTATGAGAAATGGTTCAGAACACCGACATGTTGGGATGAAGTTAGTGAGCGTAAGCTACTAGGACCTAAAATGGTGGAGAAGGTGAAAACCATTCAGCATCATATCAAGGCAGCCTAGAGTCGACAGAAGAGTTATACAGATTACCATCGATGAGAACATGAGTTCAAAGTTGGAGACATGGTATTTCTATGAATATCTCCATGGATGAAGGTCATGAGGTTTGGGAAGAAAGGAAAGTTAAGTCCCTAGTACATCGGCCCCTTCAAGATCCATGACCGAGTCTGAGCTGTGGCCTATCTACTAGAACTTCCACCTACCATGTAAAAAGTACATGATGTATTTCATGTATCCCTATTAAGGAAGTACATACCAGACCCTTCACATTTATTCTCATTGGAGGTGGTACAATTGGAGGATGATCTCTCTTGTGAGGAGCAGCTAGTGAAGATCTTGGATCATAGAGACAAAGTTCTATGCAACAAGACTACTCATCTGGTCAGGGTACTATAGTGAAACCATAAGTACGAAAAGGAAACATGGGAACTGGAGGAAGAGATGAAGGAAAAGTACCCCCACCTATTTTTGGACTAGAATGTAAAATGAAATTTCGAGGGCGAAATTTCTTAAGGGTGGAAGAATGTAACGACCCAATGTTTTATAAATGGAAATTACTTTCTTATAAATATGTCATAAAATCACATAAAAACACAACATAATGAACTACTAAGTGCTATGTGACCTTTAAACAAAAGTTTGTCACTTTTGTGTTAGGAATTTAAAAAATCTGACAAACAAGGTTGTGATCAATAAGTTATTTGGAGTCCGATAAGAAAAACGTAATTTTTGGTGAATAGTAACCTACCCTTATGAATAGTAACATACCCTTACGAATATTGATACACCATAATGAATAGTAACATTACCTATGATAAAATATAAATAATATTCATGTTGAAAGTATGATATACTTATACATTAGAATAAGTAAATGAATGTTTTAAAACTAGTTTTTAATAATAAATTATGATTTTAATTAAATATAAAAATAATAATATTTAGAAAATTATATTTGAAAAATGGACTTCATTTTTTGATTCTACATGTCAAAAAATGATTGGGGTGAATTTTTGGGATTTTTCTGAAATACTTGAATTTTTTATGAATAGTGAAATACCATAATTTACAAAATAAGCTAAATAAGCTAATTATAGAGTCATGTATGACGTTCTGAAGATGTAATCCCACTTGTTTTGGGATCACATTATAAAATTAATATTCTTGGTCAATTAAGATTTATTATTCATTTTATTTTGGGGAATTAATAAATTAATGAATTTTTTATTGAGAAATCCCTTCCCTCTTCCACTATAAAACCCCACTTCACTTCCTCTTCTCTTCATTCCTCCCTAGCCTTGTGCCTTGCCAATATTTTTCCCAAATCTCTCCCCAAGATCCTACCCCACATCCAAAATATGCCAGCCTCTTCAAAATAACAAAACCTCTCCCCTTAAGAGGTTCTCAAAGGAGGAAGTCTCAAGAGGTAAACTCCTATTTCTAATTCTTTCATTTCTTTTAAGTTCTTTTATTTTTTGTTTCTTCCCTCACCTACCTTCACCCAAATGGTATGACAACTTAATAAATTTACGAGAATTCTATTATGCTAATGGGATACTTCATTATCTTCTCTCCTTTCCTCACATTTTGTTTGAAATAAATGAAAGCACAATTTGAGATGTGCCAATTTTACACATTCCCGGACAACGATTTATCAATTTATATTATTATCATTAATTCTGGTCATGAAACCATTTCTGTTATCAATGAAACATATTATTATGAAATATATCCAATTTTTTTATTCTGTAATACTTTTGTACAAATGGTATTAAATTGTAAAGAAAAACATGTTCATTGTAACCAAACCCACCGATTAACAAAAACGGTTGTCACTATGGTTTTATATAATAGTCGTACTTCACTCTAAGTAAAAAAATTAAATTTAAAACCTTTTAATCTCCTGTATGTGAACTAATATAATATAACTTAAATTATGGAAAACCAATTTTATCTTACACGTTTATCCAAACATGAATATAAGCGAACCGGTCATTTAAAACCAAGTAATCAAATGAACCCGAAAGATGAAATTGAACCTCATAACCAGTAAAAATGGTTATAAATGAACATAGAATGATTATAATAAATAAATTACATATTTAATTGGTCAAGTAATTATTAATTAATAAGCCTAATTTGTTTATTCTGGTCTTTAATAACAGGTGGAGAACACCAACAGATTTAAGGTAAGGGATCCTCTCCATTTCTCTCTTAATCAAGATTGTCCCCTATGCTATGTTTTTTATGTGTAATCCCAAATGATGGGGTATGTATTCTCACCTCCCCCATACTGACCTAGTGTTTATAAGTGATGAGAAACCTTTTATCTCTCTCATCAATCCTATTTAGTTACACCCGATACCATGCTGATAAACCGTAATGAATTCTACCCGAACTTCATTTATTCTTTCGGGTTACTCTATCTTTATTTTTATCAACATGTAGTTGTTTTTATTTTTATGTAAAACTTCTACATTTGGATTATATTCTCCATACTCATGTTCCAAAATCCATTTCTAATTCGCTTTTGGGATATACATTCTTTTAAGTGAATCCTTCCTCGATACTTCCCAATAAGCACACTCGTTTTAATGGAACTTCCCGAATTTTTACCGAATTTAAAGTGCACTATATCCTCTGTTTTAAGAAACCATTGTCTTTATAAAATTAGTATATTTATTATGAAAGCCTTCTCAGTCAAATTTGGGTTTTATATAAAATATTTTCCCCTTTTCTGTTTTAAAATCTCTATAGTATTTTACTTAAAATCGCACAAAAATGTTTTAATGCTAATGCTTTTCAAATACATTCCTTATATGTTTTCACTTCTGTTTGGAATCCCTTACCATGTTATATTCCTATTTTACCTTATGAACATCCATGTAAGTGAGAATATTTTATTTCATGGATACTTTCATGATACTCTCATTGGTTATGCTTTATGTCATGATTGTGTTACCAAATTCTTTCCATGGGTGCCATTATGTTTATGTATGGTTGATTATGTATGATTATTTATGTGGCAAGATTATTCATGAAAATTTTCAGATGGGTGTTCCCAGATAGGGATCCAATGCATTGGGTAATGTTAAGTCTCATGATATGCGATGTGAAATGGGATTGGCAGTCAGCTTTGACCCGTACTAAAATGGGAAACGGGATTGGCGGTTACCCTTTACCCGTACTAAAGAAATGTTTTATGATTATGCCACATTTATATGATTCCATATTTATATTATCCCATGCTTATATGATATTATTTCATAAGTCCCATGATTTGGATATCATTATGTCATGCCTCCTATCTCTTGTGCTTAAGATGTTTCCTTATGATCATTCCTTTACTAGGATTTTAGCTCATACCTTTGTTCATGTGTTTCCCCAGGGTACCCTATGCAGATGTAAGGGCTCAAAGGATGTTAGTAGATCTTTATGGAGATTAAATAAAGGAGTTTTTTTATCCCCTTGTTTTATGTTTTATGTACCTAGTCTTCGAAGACACTAGACATAACGATCACTGGCTTGTACTCTAATGAATAATTATACAATGTTGTATAAAAAAGGATTGGGACGCTATACATGGTGTGGTGTAGATGTCTGTCCTCACCCATGTCACGTTCATCATGACCACATCATGTATCCCTCTCCCTGGAGACCACTACCTTTTTATTCATCCTGCATGACGTTAAACTACCTAGGCATGTTCACACATCACACATCCCCTTTATTTGGGTATTCATCATCTTTTACATCCAAAAGGACCCCCTAATGGCATGGATTCTAGGACTTTGGTCTCTCCTACCATTTTGGGTCAACATCCTTGAGTATATTAAATGAATAATTGATACAAGTCCCATGTTGTGAATATGGTTAGCAGTCGACGTTCATTTTTTTCCCATTTCTGGTAACATTATGTGTATGCTGTGTTTAGAACGTGGTCAAAAACCATCCTCGATCATTATCACCACCCCAATATGTCCCAAATATTGTGTGCAGTGATTCATTTTGTTCTTCAATCCCTTCAGACATCAGTCTTCCTCGATTAGAAGTGTTAGTTTGGTTGGGGCCAGCCTTGCCTGATCTATTACCCTAATTTTCATACCCTTATATGTTGGGGAGATCCTGATCCTATTCCTTGTTTCCCACACCAAGAATTTCTCACACAGGATTATGAGCTTTAGTAAGGAAATACCCGCATAAAGGGTCATGTATCAATGGTACGAGCCCTTTGACCTTAAACTAAGATCACCATCGTCCGCATCGAAAAACATTAAACTACAAACTGGATGGGACTTCCCATCATAGATCCCTCAACCTTTTCTGCCCCCTGGACCAAGTTTTCATTTAGGATTGTACAGTGTGGTGTGGACTCCTTAAGTCCTTATTCACATCAGGTTAATTTCCATGTCGTACACATTCCTCGTCGAGATATCTTGCGCTAACCTAAGTCCTTTCCACATTACGTAAAACTACACAGCATCCCCCAAAACTATGTGTGGCTTGATTCCCATCCTTATGGGATATAAAGGACCACCCAAACATTTAGTTTTCAGGTCCATCCCCATTTCATAGAAACCTCCTTATCTTCCTAGCCTCCTACCCTATGTTCTTCTAGGAGAGGGTTATATGGTGTGGTATGGGCTTATGTCCTCATTCACACTGGGTTTTTAACAACCACTCCACATTCCTCTTTATCCTGAGAGATCTTCGTCCCCTTTTTACATGCTCACCTTTTTGAGACGGCTGCTTTTATGTAGGGACCCTCGACCCTCTTTGGTAGTTCACCAATGTGCCCAGGAGCACTCTGGTTTAGGACCTAGAGTGTTGGATTCAACATAGACATGTTACCACCCATCCTAATGCTTCATGTTCCACTTCATTTGGTATTTCATCATCTTTCACTTTCAAAAGGACCCCCGAACAATATGAATGCTTGACCCTAGCACTCTCCTACCATTAGGGACTAACGTTCTAGAGGATTTCAAATGGAAAATTGATTCTAGTCCCACATTGTGAATATGGTCAGTGGTCAACACTCATTTTTTCTCCCATTTTAGGTCACATGATATGAACATTATGTTTCAAATATGGTCAATGTTTGTCCTCCATCGTCACACCATCCCCATAAATCCCTAAATGTTTGTTGCATGATTCACATCATTTTCCACTCCATCATGTCCAAGTGAAATTTTGAAACTCTTGGTACTATCCCTTAGTGCGCATTTGCGTGTTAGGAGGACAAATCCACAGTGAGGCGTCATTTGGGACTCCACACAGATTTCCCCTTTGCATGTATTCCATGTGTTGCAAAGACCTTCTCTGCCCTTGTTTCCCACATTGAGCGTTTCACACATGGGCTTAGGGATTTGGTTGAGGTTTACACCCATATGGAAGAGTCTCGCTTCTCTATAGTCTGAGATCTAAGACCTTAATCGTGGATCTTCCTATGTATTTTCCAAATGGTGTAAGAATCACATCTCCTAGAACTACGTGTAGCTTGATTCCCATCCTCATGGGATATGTAGGAAACCCCAATCATTTTTTCATCAGGTCAATCTGAGGTTCCCCCTAATTACCTTTTTTGTTCAGTTTTTTGGCCCTAAATTTTGTAGGATTTCATGGTGTGGTGTGGGATTACATCCTCATTCACATCGGATTTGTAATATCTGCACTATGTGCTCCCCTTATAGGGTATAGTCTCTCCTGCCTCTCGTCTGGAATGACGTTAAACTACACTACTAGAACTACGTACGACATGATTCCCATATTCATGGGATATGTGGGAACACCTAGACATTCCGTCCATGGGTCCAACCCCATATTATATGACCTTTTTTGGATCCTATACCTGTGGTTTCTTCCCTGGGATTGGACGTGGTGTGGTGTGGGATTAGGTTCTCATTCATGTCGAGCATGCTTTATGATGCCACGTACATTCCTTTTAAAACCTCATTTCTTCTATATGTGTCTAAGACATATGAAGTTAAATGGTGCTTCATGGTCCCACATGACTTTAAACTATCACGTCTTCACTAAAAGATGTTAAATTACAGGGTTTGGTCTTATCATATGACCGTAAACTATGACATTATCGTCCTATCCACACAATGAAAAATGAAATTTCTTTGTTATGTCCTTACTTTAGGGGACATCATGTCTGGTATCAGTCATCCACCACACCATTTTTAAAGTCCTTTATATGGATTTATTCCTATAGTGATGCTTGGATTCTCCATCCTTGGTTTTTAGCTTCACAAAAAAACACACCCATCCTAAAGACCAAAAAATATCTATTAAATTCCACTCCTTTTGGTGTGTACGCCAGACGCGCATGACAGCATTGTCCCTGGAATTGGTACCCTACCATGTCGCTTCTAGAACTATGTATAGATTCATCCCCATAATCATTGGGTATGTAGGGACACCCACTCACTTTTCCTCGAGCCCATCCCAACTTTCATTTTCGATCCCTTGACCTAAAACCTCTCCTGGAAGCACATAGTGTGATATGGGCTCCTACCGTCCTCATTCACATTGGGTTTTGTAATTACCACACCACATGTCTCCCTACCTCTTTTATATCCATGGTCTGAGCTCTAATACATTTAAACTAAGATCTAACCGTCCTTTTCACATGACACTAAACTGCAATACCAGAACTACGTGTGGCTTGATTATCATCCTTATGGGATATGTAGTAATGACAAGACATTCCTTCTACAGGTCTAGCCCCAGGAATCTTAAATCTTGCCCCTTCATCGACCCTTTGGCCCAAACCTCTTTGGAATGATGTGTTGTGGAGATCACCTCTTGGGTTCTCATTCGAGTCAGGTTTTGCAACAACTGCACCATGTTTCTTCCTCATCTCTTCCCAACCTGGTCCAAGTTCTATGACCCTAAACCAAGATCTACCTATGGGAACTACGCCTTGGGTTTGACTACTTCACCATCCTGAGAGCATTTCATTAAATCATTTACCCTCTTAATGGCCCACTCTTTGACCATAAGCTGGAAGCGTGCAACCCCAGGACCCTTGTACCTGGAAAGGGAATCAACTCCCTCTATCTGATACATGTTATTTTCTTACTCAGATGCATCGTGACAAAGAGCCCATGGTTTGGAATTATCACAATGACATTCCATAGTTTCATTTCCATGCTTCATGATCCCTTTATTTGGATCCTCATACTCTTCCATGTATAAAGGGAACCCCTTTACGGCCTAGTCTCATGCCACATAGGCTCAACTACCATCTTGGTCCAACATCCCGAAAGACTTCAAACAAAAAATTGATACAAGTCCCACAGTGAAAATATGGTCAGTGGTCGACCCTCATTTTTCTTCCCCCATTCTAGGCTAACGTGAAATGGATACTATGATTCGAACATGGTCAATAGTTAACCATTATCATCACACCACTATCAATGTGATCCAGATATCGGGATTCCTGATTCACATCTTTCCCTTTCCTTATGTTCAAGTGGAGTCTCAACGCACCGTTTTTTACACCACCGTGCATCCATGTGTGTCAAGAAGGCGGGTCAATGATATTGGGATGTCATTCAACTTGTTTTCCATTGCCCCTAATATGTGGCTCCCTATACCAGGAAAGTCCCACAACTGTTCCTTGTTTCCCACATCGGGCACGACTCATGTTGGCTTAGTGGTTTTGGCAGGATGTTTACTAGTATAGATGTACCACACATGGTTTTTGTCCCAAAAAATGTTAAACTATGATCCCATAACTATGTGCGTCTTGATTCCTATCATCATGGGGTACGTAAGAATTCCCACACACTTTTCCTTGGGCCCAACCTAACATTTACATTCAGTCCCTCGACCAAAAAAAATTCCTCTGGGGATACGTGGTGTGGTGTAGACTTCTTATTTCCTCATTCACGTTGGGTTTATAGCTACCAAATCACGTACTACCTTTTGGGATCTACCCTTTCACTCACCGTCCTACCGTATGACGTTAAACTACATGAGCCTACATGTCCTTTATGCATGACATTAAACTGCAGTTCTACCCTGAACAAGTTCAGGATACCCCATGTTAACCATGGGATGCATCAACTTCCTCACTAAATAGGATTCCCCCCCACCAAAGTTAGTATCTGAACATGTTGTTCTCAAGAACTATGTTTGGCTTGATTCCCGTTCCCATGGGATATGTAGAGACATCTAGGAAATTCTCCTTGGGCCCAACCCCGGGTCCTTTAAAATATTTACATCATCCTCACCATATTAAGTTTAAACTACATGTCTATCATCCTTATTGGTATGACGTAAAACTACATATCAACATAGGTCCTTATTAAAGCAGTCCTATTCAGAATTAAGTTTTATCCTTGATCAGATAGATGCACCCACCTAATGTGTTTCCAACACGATGGTGTAATTTCAATAGTGTTGGACTCTATTCGAACAACCCATCACTCCACCCTCCATACTTTTCATGTCCTTTATTCAGACCCTTGTCCTATTTTATGTATAAATTAACCACCCCTAATGGTATGAATGCTTGGCCTACATCCCACCTACTGTTTTGGGCCAACATCCCAGAAGACTAATGGATAACATTTTGAGTCAGGCCCCATGTTTCGAATATGGTCAGTAGTCGGCCCCCAGTTTTCATCCACATTTCAGGCTAACTCAATAGGGATGCAGTGTTTCGAAAACAGTCAGTAGTTATCATTAATTTTCTTGCCACCCCACAGTGTTTCTAATTTTGGGTATCGTGATTCACAGATTCCATTCCCCTATGATTGGATTAATTCTAGCACCTATGGCATTAATCCACTCTAGCACTAGAGCACAATGGAAAAACGAAAACTCAATTGTTCTGATAACTTCATTCCCCATCCTGGACTCCCTCTTTCTTCCTGGATGCCCAAATATTGGTTGGAACTCTTATATTACAACAAATTAACTGTGTGGCAATCCCTTGTTTCTCACGTCGGGCATGACCCGCGTGAGCTTAGGGATTGATTGCTGGTTACACCACAATTATGATTGAGATGCGATAATCAAAATAAAAAAAGTGGGTAATAAGTCTATGCACGAAGTTATGGATATGAAAAAAAGGGATAGATATTTATAATATTGGACAAAACACAACCCTTATGGTTACACCCCTCTGATGGATAGCTGTAGTGCTACCACCCTATGGCTTGTATCCTCCAGGACTGCTTCCCTATCCTTGAGCTCCCTCTCTTCATTATCAGCTACGTAGAAGAGCTCGTTAGATTTGATATTATTTTTCTCCTACTCAGATTGAAACCCAACCATTTGATAGTTGTCTTGTTCTTCTTGCTCCGGGGATTCAGGCAATTGGGCCTTCTGCCACTCAATAATCTTAGATTGGCCTAAAATGAACATGGCTCTCTCATTTTCCTATTATTCGAGGCACCCAACTTATTTATAAGCCTCAAGGAACTTTGGTATGCTACATATCTATTCTAGCACTGGTCGATGGTGAGACGTTGGCTGCTCTCCCATACCTTCTCAGCCATGTAATCCCAGATCATTGCATGAAGGTGATGATCATCCACCCCTCTGACGTAGAGAAGGTGCAACCAGGTGTGTAGTGATCCTATTCAGGGCACCCAGTATGTTATTGGATGTTTTAGGAAGTGCTCGATACACTTACACCCCTTGGGTCACGTCATACGACTCTCTTTGGAAGATTCAAGGTTAGAATCATCCATATCTTTAGGGTATGTAGGCTGGTATTCGGGGAAAGTGGCTAGATGATTAGCGATAGGGTCTTCCTATAGAATCCCTCCCAATGGGTTAGGATCTTCAATATGTGGATGACTTTCTTCTCTCATATATGATTCCGAAATTTTACCCCTACCAACTTCAGACCCTTCCCCAATGATGATATCCTTGGTGTTCACAACCCCTTGCTCTCCAAGTGCTGGGACTGGCTCAGTTTGTGAAGATTAAATGGCCTGTCGAGACTCTAATATTTTGATTACTATAGAATCAATGAATTCCCTGATTAGCTGGGTTCTCTGATGACATATCCGATCATCTAAGTAATGAAACTTATAAGAGCTCAGTACATTTGCCTCCAACATTTCAGTTGCTGCAGGAGCTGTCACTGTAGGAGATCCTTCAACGCTTGTCAGTTCAATAATGGGTGTCGGTTTCCCACCTTAATCTAGCAGTGCATCCTCACCCCCCTCGGATGGAGCTTCCTGACCAGCACCAATATGTATCTGAAAAGGATAAAAATTCCTATTTATTATTACGAATATTTAAAATAGGAGATTTTGGGATAAGAATTGAGGCATACCTTGAGTTGCTCAGCCTTTTCCATATCAGAGCCAACAATCTTGATGCTCTCCTGAGGGCTCATTTAGTGGTCCGTTCCTTGAAACCCTTCACCCCCAAGATCCTATTCATATTCTCGAATTTCTTCTACTTCTTCTTCTTCTTGTCCACTTTCCTATTTTTCCTCATCACTGTCATCATCTTTGGACGACATTCATTCTGGATCATTCTCTTGGCCAAGAATAACTTTCACCCAGAGGGGTGGTTCCTCAAATCAAACCTTCTGGCATGCATATACATCCATGGTCGTCAGATATGCATGCTGAAGATGAAAGTTAACCTTTTCATCAATTCGAATCAGTCCAATTTCTGACAGCTGGATCCCATCTCGTACCATCTTTATTAAAAAGTGCTCCGGTGCTCATTGACTACCGTAGGGTCAACTAGGCTGAACAAAGTGCAGGGAAGATTGTTTCATCCTAATGTTAAAGTAGACACCTTATCTACTTCTTAGGAAGCTCCCTAGCTTATCCACAAGGTTTTTCATGAGCCCCTCTCCCACCGGACAACGAGGGCACATCCACACCATGTGACGTTCTCACTACGGAAGTCCTGACCCGTACTGACCCAGCTGCCTGACATGTTCCCGACCTTTCCTCCTCAATATCTTTTTTTCTTCTCTATTGTTATCCAGGTTCCACACTGGCCACTTTGAGCTACTAGAATCGCTTCCACAAGTGCCCTTCAGGATATACTGCCATCCAATGTTCATCATATTTCATTGAGAGGCCAGCATCAACTCCAGTGGGGGGAAAGGTAATTACCTCACCAGAGCTGTAAGTTGTGAACATCAACCACATTTTATGAAGAACACAAGGAATTTTATCCCCCTAGAAATCTATATACACCTTCTTCGGAATCATTTGGAGGCATCCAAACTGACGAAAACACTTTGACGACACATAGGTATTGCAATTAATCTTCCCATCAACCCAAGCCACAAGCACCCCACCTCTGATGCTCTACAAGTATTCTCTTTACTATAGAGAGCCTTGTCCATCATCTATCATCTAGATGACTGGGGTGGGGAACATACTAGAAAAAAAATTGGTGTGATTATCGATCCTGATCCTTATCCCCTATTTGTTGATCATCAGCGGAATGACCCTGAAAATGTTTAACAAGGAAGGTCACAGGCCATTACCTGGCGTACGAATGAAATTTGGGAAGGTGTACCTACCACAGTGTGTTGCGATTCAACCATGAAGGATTTGGAAAGGACCACATACCCTCTTTAGTGAGCCACCTATCAAAATACATCCCAGAATAGTGTAAAGACGGGCCAGCACAAGGGCCCCCCGGCTAAACTCTAATTGGCTTCCATGATGCCATTCATCACTAATATTGTTGGGAGAACTCCCATAATTGTGCCCCTTACCGGTAAAAGCCACCCACTTAGGAAAGTTGCATGAAATCTGGAATAACAGAAATTTGGGTCTCATATTTCATCCACACTAAATCCCCAGGATTTATATTCCCCCACCTCCAGGATCCTCTAATATGATCCGCTCTTTCTCCTCTGCGCTGTGGTCATACACTGTTTTCTTCACCCTGACATTTTGATATTCGGGTCGTTAATTAGAAATAGGATGAACCACATGGAATACGATATGTATTTCAGAAATTCCTTGACCTCCAGCTACTCCTTGGCCTGCTCTAACAGATTCCATGTCAAGATGGGAGTCCAGACCTATACCCCCAGATATTCTCTGTGGGAAGAAACTCATTGTACTGATGCCCATCCAAAGGGATTCCCCCGATGCAGTGAACGTCCCAAATACTAATACCAACCTCCCCATGATGTAGATAGAAGGTGTTGGTATCATGGGACCATCAACTAAATATCTTCAATCTGAGCTCTTACTGGAGGTAGAAATGGAACTGCGATGTCCACACCGTCTCGAACATCCCAATGTTCTGCAGTTCTTCCCCAAACTGATCACATGATTGGCATACCCAATATGCCCAAGCCTACTCAATTTTGAAATTGCCTCTAGACCTTAGTTCATAGTCTTACAACCATCCCTTGGTCTCATCGGTGATACTCTGTAGGGAGGTACTTTCGTGATGGGTTGGAGAATCCTCAATGACCAGATCGCTTCCTGAGATGGTTTTGGTCATTGGATGCAGGACATATATGACCATGTTCCTAGTTTCTCTGGTAGGATGGACATTTATTGTGATATTGTATCAAGGAAGATCATCCTTGCAGGTCACCCATGACCACAGTGTATCAAATTCAAATCATGACATCAATACCTTCTCTAAATTACCGAAGTCCCATATCAGTAGGTTTTCAGATAGCACATAATTCTTCTAGGCTTGGGTTATCATGTTGAAGAGAGTTTGGTTGTCGAATAAAACTTTATTGGCACCATAGACCTCAGGGTTCACAACTATCTTGTCCCTCCGAGCGGCATACACAGCTTCTCTCCCAGGGTCACCCAGATCAGAAGCCATCTTTTTTTGGTAATGTTTGAAAAAAAAAGGATCCCATGAAAAAGACTGGTGGGTCCTGTAAAAAATTAGAAGGTGGCATGAAAAACCAAGGGAGTGGCATAGAAAACTGATTTTTCATGAAAAAGTGCGACCAAAGTTGGAGAATTCCGCATAACAAAGGTCAGATTATGTGCAAAGGAAAGCAAGTTTTACATGCACAAGATCTTTAGGGCTTATTGCGTGAGAAATCCTCTATGGACCATGGGACCCCCTGAGGGTTTTTTTAGGCGCGAAGGTTATTTTCCCCGCACGAGAAAAAGATTACATGCCACATCTTTTATTTTCTATGCACCACCTCAATGGGTACATGTGTCTCAGCATTTCCCTTAGAATCTGATCTCCGCGCCCCCTCGCAGATCCAATTCTGAGGGGGGAATATGTAGACACCGAAATCTGCCAAAGGACTCTGGCCAAAAGTTTGGGAAAACTAAAGGCATATTTCGACCAAGATAACTAGTCTGGGACATGAAAAAAGGCTACACAAAAAATCAGAGAAGTGTGCTTAACGCTTCCCCCAATGGCGTGCAAATTTACCCACCCAAGAGAATTTTTGCATGTCATGCAGAAAGTCCCATATGATCGACTGATGGGCCAGGTTTTCTGCACATGCTGAATTCCATGCACACCCACGAACCCCGATCACCTATAAATAGAATGGAAACTCTCAAATCCATGGCTAAAGAATTCAAACTGTCTCCCCTACGTGCAATAAACCTCTTCCGTGAGCAAAAATATGACTTTCAGGTATAGTGTTTTCCACGACAGGTCTCCCAGGGGTCCACCTTCATGAAAAACCTCTAGGGAATGACCCTCACCTTACTTACTTTATTTATTGGCTAGTTGCACGCAAGTCCCTTAACTTGCACAGAAACCTCGACCTCTTGCATGCAAAGCTCCTCTATTGTGAGCAACCCTCCTCCAATTCCATGCACTCATCCTTTATCTGTGCAACCCAACCTTTTTGTGTGCACCAATTCCCATTTGCGCGCCTATTGAATCCAAACCCCTTATTTTTTTCTTGCAATCCTCAGTCTTAGTGTGCTACATGTGTCTTCTTTACCACAAGGCACCATGTTCATGCACCTATTATATGTGACACCTCTGTCATACACACCCTTCTCCCGTACAACCCTCTAGGTTTGTACGATGTGATTTCAAGGTCCCTTGGGAGGTGATTTATGTTGTGTTTCTTAGCCTTATGCTTCTTTTCATAGGCATGATAATGGCCATTTCCTCTTCGCATTGCCATGCTAATGTGGGACCCTTAGTGGATCAATCCACAACACCCCCTCACTACAGATTTTCCAGTGCCTTCCCTTCACCAAGGGTTAAAGCGTGCTAGTTATGTAAGTCCTGGGGTTGTGGAGTGAACCTGCCTCATCTGAGAAACAGGATGTTAAACTGCCAAGCGCCATCATCCTCAGCACATGACATTAAATTTTGGTCACTCCCCATACATTATACACGGGGTGCCTCGTATCAGACATTCTCTACACTCGCTCCTCTCTATTGGAGTGAGATCTTCCTCAGATGGAATGAGATCCTCTCTGCTAGAACGACGTCTGTCCATGAGGAAGGGAAGCCATCTAGGTGTAAGATGGTAACCTTTCTTGTAGGAGGTATCACCGCTACTCCTACTTTCTTATTCGGTGCCAAAGAATAGAGGAGAGATGTGAAAATGGACCCTCATTACCCCATCCCTCTTACTCTAGGCCTTGTCGCTATCAAGCCTTTATCCTAGAGTATGTCCCCATCTCCATCTCCCTGTGCTGCTAACCAAACATAAACCCTGCTTCACTTCCCGCGTACACACCTTTCACGACAAGATCATCAGGTCTTTGCGGCCACTTGTTTCTCACACGAGGCATGACTCATGTGGGATTAGAGTAAGCATTGATCATGAAATCCTTCCTAGGCCTCCATATAGTATAATCCCCAAACCATACCGAACTACGTGAACTTTGATCCTTGTATCCTAGGAAAGGTACACATGAAGCCTCCCTGAGGTTCAATCTCAACAACTATTTTTCCTGACCCCTTCACATCGGTTAACCTTCATCCTGCATGATGTTAAACTGTATCCACCATTCCGAACTATGTGGACATTGATCCTTGTCTCCTAGGCAAGGTACATAGGAAGCCTCCCTAAGGTTCAATCCCAACTCCCATTGGTCCCGACCACTTCATGTCGGTTCACACCATCTTGGATGATGTTAAACTTTACACCTCCTTTTCATCTAGCATGGTGTTAAACTGTACCCATTTGAACTACATGGGCTTTGATCCTCATCTCCTAGACAGGGTACATTATAAGCCTCCCTAAGGTCCAATCCCAATCGAGAGTAAGCCTTTGTGATTACCAACCAGAGGTAAGTCGTTGGAACCCTAACTGATGGTAAGCCATTGGAACCCCAGTCAATGGTAAGCCATTGTACCCCATCCATCGATAAGTCATTGTGATCTCCCATCAGCGATAAGCCATTGTATCCATCCAGCGGTAAGACATTGTAGCCCCATCCAGTGGTAAGACATTGTGGTCCCCTCTGTTGGGACCCACATCTCTAGTCTGTTATAGTAGAGGAAAATCAACTCTCAAGCTTCTAATCACGTGTAAGCCCAAGCATGTTATCAGGTTGCTGTCCTCTGCATACACCCCGATCCTATGCCCCTTCTTGAACTACGTGGACTTTGATTCCCTACCATGGGGATACATAGGGAGCCTCCCTAATGTTCAATCCCATTATTCATGTCTCGACGTGGTCTCTCCCTTGAGCCTCTGTTTTCTGAGAAAGTCATACCCCAACCTAGAGGTTCCACTTCCTATGTGTCCCCTCCAAGCATACCCAGATCATTCTCCATCAGTAATTCTGATCCACTCATCCAGCAAACCCCTCAGGTTCCCCCACTTCGGGATGCACCCTTCTGATCCACTCACATAAGTGTTCCGATCAGTCTGATCCATCTCTTATAGACGTTAAACTAATGGAATACCCAATTCTAAACATGGTAAGATGAAGAAAACCTCATAGACATGCTTATGGAATATAATTCTCTGCACTCGATGGGGGATGACTCGAGATTCTGTTCCCTCGAGAAGCCCTATCAAAACAGGAAAAAACCCTGACACATCAATGTTCCAGCATCCAGACACGCTAGCGAAGTCCAATGTGACTACTCCCCTGACCGAAGGTTGTTTCCCTTCATGGACCCCCTAGAATGTCTATACATGAGAAGCATAATTAAATGGTTTCCATAGAGACATGGCATTGGGACGAATTTCACAAACAATGTCTTAAGTCTATGAGGGAGACCCAGACTAGGTAATGAGCTTTGAGGAGGAATCCACAGAATGAGAGACTGAAATTCCATCATCCTATTTCGATCAAAGAGTAAACATATCTGAATAAGTGACTGATGCCACCCACCTTTGGAAAGTGGGAATGTGGGGCAACATGTTTGCACGTCCTCCACAGACTGATGTGTGTGCTGACGAAAGCATTGGAAATAGTTGGAATATAATCATTGCATTAAATACAATATCCATGCTTTAATGATGTGTTAATTTTAGATATTTAAAGAAAGATGTATCGAGTATACAGGTTGATGACACAAATGTGAAACCTTCTACCAACTTGATGAGATATTATGTCGAAATGATTATACTACATAGTGAGAATTTGTATGTGGTTGTCGATATTGCAACATTAACTTCTTTCTCTTGGGTGACTTGACCCATTGCAAGACAAATATATTAGACATATGAAAATCCTACCTAATGTCAAGAAAAAAAGTCATATAGGGTCACACACTAAGTGTTTCCATTAATATCGACTAAAATTTATTTTAATTTAATTATAGGAAAAAGTAATATTCTTAAGGTTGAGGAATAATTTTATTTAAGTTTTATTGATCTCTAATATTCTCAAGGTAATAAATAATTATTTAGCATTAATAAATAATGTATTTTATTACATGAATATTTACTAATTATTTATTCACTAGATTGTGAATAAAATATTTATTTTATTTATTAATTAATTAATTATTTAACAAAATATTTATTCAGTTATTCAATAAAGACGAGGAATTAGAGTGGAACTAGATCATTTTTGGAAATGAATATTTATTTACAAGATGGTAAATAACATTTATCATAGCATGAATTAGCATATTCGATATAATAATAATAATAAAAATATTATTATTTGGAATGCGTTTTAATAAAGATTATTATATTATTTAAGGGGTGGTATGCAATTAAATAATATTATAACCTAAACCTTATCCCTATAAATATATTTTCATGTCTATTATGTTGGTTTGAATGAGATTTGAGAATTTTTTCCCACAATAGAATTCTCTCTCCATTACTCCTCTTATCTTCCTCTCAAAAATGAGAAGTCCTAGAGAGATTCCTTTAACATTTAAGGAACTTCAAGTGATCAATATAAAAAATGAAAGGTAATTTACTCACTATGCTAGCACCTGTAAATCAATTGGTGTCACTCAGAGATCAAAGGAACTTGTGTGGATTACCACTGGAGGGATTCTACACTTTGACCCAACTAACATAATGAAGGTAATCCAAGAAGGGGTTTCAGAAGAATAACATCATCATTAGAGAAAGTTCCTAGGATGAGGTAACTATTTATACAAATATTAAATACATTAATTTTAAATTTAACATGAAAAAATCCTCTATTGGGTTCAAATAAACTCTATGTAAAATTATTTTTTGATTTATAACCCGTGACCAGTGCTTCTGCTGTGCCATGAACTTTATGTGGTATCAGAGCAGTTAGATTCAAATTTAGAATTATTTATTTGATTGTTGATTGTTTTACATTTAAAAGTTAAGTTTCGTTTCATGTTTTAATTCATTCTTGATCTATCACCTAAATACCATATTCCTCTTCTTCATTTCTTACAAATTTTACCAAGATCGGTTAATGATTAATGAATTTTACAAATGAAGATCCCATATGGAAGTTCAAAGGATCCTAACTGGATAATACAAGACCACATGATGTGTACTTTTTTGTTACACGTAGTGTATCCTTGTTCATTACAAAAGTATGCTTGCGTGGATTCTGGGTCATCGTGTAATAAGTGCATTCCATGTGCAATAAATGAACTGTGTGTAGAATAGTTAGGGTGGCACATGGATTTTCTAGAGTATATGTCGTGTACTTTGGCTACACGCCATATAGTCCACATGTTTTCAAGATTAAAAAATTGGGCCAAACTACATCATGTAAATAATGCATTATGTGTATTTAATACATGATGCCTATATACTAGATACCATATAACTAGAATTACACACCATGTGTCCTCTATATATTTTTTTCGATGTTTTGGGTTTCATTGGATATTCCAATCTATAGACACATGTAATGGTCTCTTGATTTGATATCATTACTAATATGTGAAAATTGATCACATACTTTGATGTAACGAAAAAACCATGATAATGAAATATTGGAAAGGTATCTTGTATTGGGTACATCATTGGTGGTATGACATTGGTTGAATGGTAAAGAAAGGATTTGTCTCTTCCAGTTTAAGGAAACTATATATCTCAGGCCATGTTGATCAGGATTGTAGTACCTTGATAAATCCATGGCCATGGTAGTCCAAGGTAAATCCATCCAGTTAGATCGATAAATAATAAAGCAAGAAAAAGACAACGACACAGGTATGCATCCTACTTTATGATATGTTAAAGACAAAGAGATTATATTACACAATACATGTTCATAGGTTGGTTGTTTCTATTGGACCATACTTATCTCTTTAGGATCCATGATGGGTTTCTAGATCCCACTATTGGTCTGTGAATAATATTAAATACTATAGAGATAAGGGATTAGAGGGCTACACATAATAACACATTAAATAATCTGCTCTATTCTATTGAATAGAAGTTTTTGACATAGTGGGCCCCAACAATGGGGTCTAGGTTTTGTCCAAGGAAATACAATCACCAAAGTAATAAATAAATTCATGTTATTCAAGTTAAGAATATTTGGAATTAATTTTTTTGTTAAATGTATTTACACATATTAAATTAAATACATAAAAACATTAGTTGAATGAATATTAGTTTAAAATATTCAAGGTTCATTTAATATTTGCGTGAGCGATGAGTCAAGGTAATGAATCAGGTATTATCACATAATATAGTTATTATTTTACAGGTAATAATTAATAATAATAAATGATATTAATGGATCATTATAATAGTCATAAAATCATCTGTATAACATGTTAATTATTTGGGGTCAGGAGGCATTTTCATGTAATTCCTAAACACAGTATATATAGAAAATGATATCCTCCCACTAGTGACTATTGATTGATTTTTTCTCTATTATTATATCTCCCGCATCCCAGAGAGAGAGGTTCTAGATCCAAGACATCGAATTAAGATCCCTCTCATGCATCAAAATAAAGGTGATGTAATGATCATTATAGCCTCAAAGGTGTCGTCGAAACTCCACTCTAGCACCCGTATTTTGATGATTGGCGCTCCAACATATTTTTGAAGCATGTGTGGACAATATATAGTAATTTTACTACAGATTATTCAATCAATGATTGAAAAAAAAAAGACATTGATCACTGCTTTAGATCAATCAAGGTGTTTATGGTTTTAATTTTTTGGATTAAAACACTTCACATGAGATCTTTATCATAAACAGGACAATGATTCACTTACATCAAGGAGTTCATGTCGATCGTAGGTGATTTTTTTAAATCCTATTTTGGGGCTTCTACTACATTCCCGATTCTGAAAATTGGTATCAAAGTGATACATGAAGAATTAAAGCCAAGAAAAAACAAGTTTCAATAAATTTAATGAAGGGCGTCGTTACAGTCCCAACACCACAAAAAAATTCTAGTCTGACCATGGATGGACAAGTTTCGACCATATGATGTTCTAAATACGGATTAAATTCGATCTCTCACAAGTTATTTAATTGATATATAAATTTATGAAAATATTTCAATACCAAAATCATTTGGCATGGTTTCTAATAGTAAATACACTCACCAGATAAAATTTCAATGGTCAAAACAGTATATTTTGGCTTGATGTATTCATTCCACCCAAGCCGTAGAGGCCTTGTTTGGGGGTTTTAGGGCCGAGGTAATTAAAAAAAATTAATTAAATTAATTAATTTAATTTTGGTTTTAAATTAAATATAAAATTATGTTTACAAATTATTAAATTACAGGTTAAAATTAATTTAATTTTTGCGATAAATTATATTATTAAATTGGTTTAATTTTTGGTTTTAAAATTAAATTAATTAACGGGGCCAAACAACATAAATATTTAATTAAAAATATGAGAAAATTTTAATTCATTTAAAATTCCCTTGTGTATAATTTAATGCAAGTTTAATTGGTATTTATTCATTTATTTTAATACCCATGTTTAAAGTGTATTGGAAAGATAATGAGCTTTTGATCGACCAATGCATGTCTGGTGATTGTTTTATTTATTTATTTATTATTTATTGCAATGGTTATTTATAATAATTAGTTTAAATAAATGGAGATCTGTGAATCATCTACATCATTAAATGTATAAGGGCATGTGTGTCCATTTCTCATATGTTTTTTATACTCTCGAGAACCCCTCACCTATGTGTGTGAATTGTTGTATATTGACGAAGAAGACCAGAGACATACTTCACATCGAGCTATGGCGACACATGATACAAGAGTTTGGTGCATTGGATGGATAGACACTATAATTCGAGTTGAAAGTAATGAAACTCAAGGTATTATCACTAGGGACTAGATTGATCCATTATTCACTCAATGGATCAACTATTATAATCAAATCACGATTACATCGTAATTTTATTTTTGCATGGTTTATTATTTTTATGTATGTATATTTTACACGCGATCGCATAAAATAATAAACAAGCATGCTGAGATAAAATGAACATGTGACGTGATGAATTATTCTATTTATTTCATAATTAATTGTGAGTTTGATCACATAGTACTTTATTATGAAATATTGTTTTTCTTTCACATAAAAATATAAAAACTTCAAATAAATATTAAGTGGTAACCACCTTCCATCATTCGACTATGAACAAAATAGGGTGTTCAAGGTGCTTGTCATTCCAAAGCTAATGGTGCCTCTTACTATGAGGGAGTTATTAGGAGAGTGGTGGGTGTAATTAACTAAATTAGTATTAAGGATTATCCAAATCTATATTTATACCATTTAGAGGCAAGCATTGAGTAAATCAAGTTATGATTTTAGAAGTTGTGAATTCACTCAACTGATCAAGGAACCATGAGTTAATGTTGCTAGCCATTCAAACATCTACCTTGAATCCTCCAAGTAGTGGTGTAGACAATGCTTATAGACTATGAGGGGTGGTTCAGGGATCTTTTCCACTATAATACCCAAGAAACTGATTATTCTAATTCATTCATAGATGGTCCCTAGAATTCGTTAAAAATAGTGTGATACATTTAATTATTTTATTTATCAATAAAAATGTATAAATCATTAATCCATATAAAAAGTACCAATCTACTAAAATTTATTTTTGTAAAAAATGGAATGTAATAGCAAAAGAAATACTATGATAAATAATGGAAAAAATTAAATTTCCACACCAGCACGAGTTTACAAGAATAGTACAAGATCTTGCACACAATACTATGATATATAAAATTCAAGGTGCTGGTGTCCCTATACCTATCAATCCACCTCAAGAAGTGAGGTTGATAAATATGCTTATAGAAGAATCATGTGATTAAGTATATTATGGTTATGTTATAATTCTATCATAAACATCCTATGTTATTTTTGGTCACAACATTAGGGCATAGATGATTTAACATGTTGTCTCATCTCCTAGAAGAATTGAAGGAGAAAGTGAAGTAAGATATGAATAAGGTGTTGATTACACCGACATGTATAAATTTAAAGATGGATAAAGATATTTCAATGGAGACCTTTCTCATTTAATTTTTAACCATTTAATCAAGTCTCATTTTAGGTTACAAATTGGACAGTATTGATTAAATGATTCATTACCTATTTAGGTAAGTTTTTCCAAGTAAATAAGAATATAAAAGACAAAATAATCATTAATTCTTATAGCGAATAAATATAAATAAAAGGTGAAAAGGCCAATGGAAAGTAATTCCAACAAGAAAATTCACAATGTCCTTCAATGTGATGAGGGTGGATATAAACATGAGGTTATTTTCATTGCATATCATGAAATAATTTTATGAAAGTTTAAATATAATAAACAGAATCAACGAAGCAAATACCCTCTTCTTCTTCCGGTATATTCATCAATATAAAATTAAGGTTTCAATATTAATTATTGGGTATTAAATAAGGTATTCCTTGCACATATTTTTATTTAAATATAGTAACCAAGTAGGTATAAAAATTTTATTATAATTCAGGTGTATTCTACATGCAACTGAGAAAGGGTGATTCTTAAGTCAGCAATGAGAGGTACATGAATTCTCTATTACCAAGGGAATGTTTCTTGTAACACTATTATCGAGTATCACCAAAAACATTATCTCATGTTTCCTTCGGAAACATGGATATATTTTTAAAGGTTCAAGAATGAATGTTTTTTGTGGTGTTTTAAATTCAATGAATATTTTATTAATAGATGAATCATAGGCAATACCTAATGAATATAAAATGTAATAATTTTATACCCAGTTGTGGAAATAAAATTATTTTTCAAATAAGACTAAAAGTGAATGTCAAGTATATACCTAGTTTGGTATTTAGTCTTGGTAATGCTAAAAAAATTGGTATTATCAACATCTTTAGTTTTGACAAAGAAACCTTTAGAGATAAAGGTATGCCACAATGCTTTCAGAATTAGTTCAGCTAGAGAGCGTGAAATATTTCAAGAGTAAGCTAGATGTATATATACATAATAAGATTCATTAAAGTAATTAAGGAATGGTCAAGTGATGTATATGCATGGTCAGGAGATATAAGTATCTTTGGGATGGCATGCTGATGAACATCTTGACCAAGCATTCATCGATTAATATAATTTAGCAAGTAGTAATTACTAAATGCACATTACCTTATCAACATCACAAAATTGATGCTAATGAGGAGGATTATTTATCAAGTCTTACATGTTAACATTAATAAAAATAATATAGTGTTGATCAATTCCTAAACACACATTTTATACCCCAGAGTCATGATGTAAGTAGTATCGATGTTGTAACTTGATAAAAATTCAATTATATTTCATGAAGTGATTAATAGATAACGATGATATCCCATAACTATATGTTAAATATAATTAAAAATGGATATCATACAATTCATAGTATGATGGAAATCCATTATTTCATAAGGACATGATATTGGATGAAAATATATTGTTAAGATATAAAACAAACTTTCATAAAACAAAACACAATGTGAATCTATAGTAATTATACTAAAGGTTTATTAGGATATTACATAAATCCATAAGATAGAAAATTGGTAGTAAAGTGATAGACTAAATTTTTATATAAGGGTGAAAATATATACTTGAGATAGTAGGAGGAAGATTTACTTGGGTTTAGTTAATGCTAAAGATGAACATGTAGTTGGCATAAGAACTAGTTTCACAAGTGCATGTGGAACAAGAATGTTTAAGAGAAACATACTACGTAGGAAGATTAAAAACACGGTAATGGTTTTATATTCACCTTGACTAGTGATACATTATTTATTATGAATAATAATTCCTATAAGTATGAATTATATGGAAATTAACTAAGATTGGTAAGACCAATTAAAATTCAACAATGGATTCCATGTCTCAAATTGAAAAGGGGCTTATTATTTTAATACTGTGATGAGTATTTGAATGATATTATAGATGGATGGTACAAGCATAGTAATAATAAGTCTCGATTGGTTATACCAAGTTGGAAAGCCTAAATCCATTATAATTTTACTTATCATAGCTAAGATATAAGATCATTTTAATGAGCATTATATGTCAAGACCACCTTTCATGGAAGGTTTCTACTAGAGGCAACCAGAAAGGGATGGTGACATCATAGAATTCCAATAAGGATGCAACTTACTAAAATCTAGTTTAGGATTAATGTAAGAAACACGATCTTAGTGTATTTATTTGGAATGAATGTTTTTCCTATGTCTACTGGAAACTAGTTGGAGCACCATTGTTTTACAAGTGAAATATATTTTTCAACATATGGAAAATAGGTATTGGTCTAATAGTTTATTAATACCATAATAAAATATATTCTCCAATGATTGACTTAAAGTAGAAACTTATGTTCTAGGGAACATGATCGTCTGATTTGGATATAATGGTTTCTTAGACCTAGTCAATCATACATATAGTTACATAGTATTGAAAAATACAAGTTGGAAAAATTAAAGAGAGAATCATTTCCAATGTCACATGGAATAGATCATTCCAGGTAGACATGTATAGGACAAAGGAGGAGATTAAAGTGGTGATTTATGTACCATACTCTTCAATGACGGATCAATCATGTTTGAAATGATATGTATAGAAATTTATATTACTAGTATATACTTTATATTATGAAAATATTAGTTATATCTAGGAACATTGTAAGGGAAGCATTCAGAACTATCCATTTTTACTTCATGAAACAAAAATGATATATATAAGATAAGTGGATAAGAAAGGATACTAGTTCTTTGGATACAAAAACTAGTCCTATAAGATCCTTGTGATCTAATATCATAGTTTGGTGAAGATTTTGAGTGAGAAAAATTCATAAAATCCAATGGTAGCCATACCCACAAATACTGAGTACGCTGCAACTTCTGAGGTTTCTAAGAAGTAGTTATACAAAATGATTTGTTCCAGTTCTTGGAATCAAACCTAGTATGTAAAGAATTTTCATAATGTAAATTATGATATTATTAATATCCAAGATGTCAAATTATGATAGTGTAAAAAATAGATATTATCAGGGATACCATCTCTTGATAAGTTTGACTCGAGGTGACGAGGTCACATATAGAAGAATAACCATGCAGTGGAAATATGGTAGACTTGGAAACTCAATCAGTGACTCAGTAGAAACATGATTTTAATCATTTGAGAGATAACAAGGTTGGTTAATAAGTTATATCAAGTTCAAGTGGGAGATTTGTAATAGTGGGTACCCTAGATCCAATTATGTAGTACTTTTGATTACCATATCTTGTATACAGTTAGATATACATGATTTATACTTACCATTATAGTGTAGATAATTATATATCCACTACTTAATGGTAATTTAAATAGATTAATTACCATATCAAAAGGTTATAGTAGGTCCCATGCTATAATGAGAACATCAAGATATTATGACATTAATATTAAACAAAGGTCCTATGGTTTAAATACAACTTACTGACTGGGCACAGTAGATGTTTAACTATAATGTGATGGGGGGTCATAATAATTGAGTATTATTCTTATGAATTTCACCCTTGTTGATCTCTAGTAGTGATATCATGAGGAAATACCCACCAATCGAAACACCTCATGTTTTTGGTGTCATTGGATGTTCCTATCTATGGACATGTGTAACAGTATCATCACATGAGATCATTACTAATGTGTTCCATTTGATCAAGTAATTTAATGTAGGGAGAAAAACATGATAATGAAATCATGTTTAGGTAGTTTGTGTTGGGAACTTCATTGGTGGTATGACATTCTTTTAATGGTTTAGAAAGGATTTTTTGCTTCCAAGTTAAGGAGTTATACATCTTGGGCCACGTTGATCAGGATGATAGTACTTTGATAAATCCAAGGCCGTGGTAGTACAAGGTAAATCCATCTGATTAGATAAAAAAATAAGAGAAGAAAATTATGATTTCAAGGGTTTGCGTCCTGCTTTATGATATATTAAAGACAAAGAGATTATATTACGCAGTGCGTGTTCATATGTTGGTTGTCACTGCTATAACTATCCTTATCTCTTTGTGAGCAATGATGGGTTGCTAGATCAAGCACTTGGCCTATGAATATTATTTATTGCTATCAAGATAATGTCCAATAGGGTCACACAAAATAGCACATTCATGAATCTGCCCTATTTATTTGAATAGGAGTTTTGTACAGGGTGGGCCCCACCACTAGGGTTCAGGTTTTTTCTAAGGAAATATGATCACCAAAGTAATAAATAAATTCATATTATTCAATTTAAGAATAATTAACATTAAATTTATTTATTAAATGTATTTATATGTTTTAAAGTAAATACATAAAAATATTAATTGAATAGATATTAATTTTAAATATTCAAGGTTCACTTAATATTTGCAAGAATGGTGATTCAAGTTTATAAATAAGGTATTATCACATAATATATTTATTATATTATAGTTAAGTGATAATAATAATAAATGATGTTTATGGATCAGTATAGTAGTTGTAATATCATTTTTATAGCATGTTATGTATTTGGGGTCTGGAGGCATTTCTGGGTAATTCATAAACACACTATATATAGAAGAGGAGAGCCTCCAAAGAGTGACTATTCATTGTATTTCTTTATCTTCTTCTCTCTCCCTCATCCTAGATAGAGAGAGGATCCTTATCCAATTCATTGGATTAAGATCCCTCATATTCATCACAAGCAAGGTGGAGTGGTGATCGTCAGAGCATCAATGGTGTCGTCGGAACTACGCGCTAGCACCCATAATTTAGAAATCATCACTCCCACATATTTTTGAAGTGTGTTTGGATGATATATAGGAATTATGATTTATATTATTCATGAAATGATCTCCAAGGATGAGATGATTTTGAGCATGGATTTGTATCAAAATAGGTATTTATGGATTTAATTCTTGTACTTAAAACATTTCACATGATATCTTCGGCTTAAACCATGTAGAGATTCACTAAAGTAGACATGTTATTGTAGATATCGGGTGAAAATTTTTTAAAATCACATTTTTGGGGATTCCAATGTGTGATCGGTACCTAAAATTTTCTGGTCAATGCTATCATGGGTGCTGATAACCTAGAGAAATTTGGTATGAATCTCTGGTAATATCCTAACAACCCAAGGATTCTCTTCACCTCCATCGCGCTCTTGGGTGGATCCCAATATAAACCTACTTTGACCATGGATGGGTCTACTTTCACTCCATCTACTAAGATAAGGTTTTACAGAATGTGGACTTCCTAAATCCAGAACAGATACATCGAGATCTTCCCATAAAGTAGGTGTTCTCAGAGTTTGTACAGAACCATCCTCAGGTGTCTCACATGCTCCAACATGGATTCCAAGTACACAAGGATATCATAGTTGAATACTACCATGAACCAGCATAAGAAAGGATGAAATATCTAATTCAAGAGTCCCATGAACAATGTTGGGGAGTTCTTCATGCCAAAGTCCACCACCAAGTACTCATAGTGACCTTAGAGACATCATAATGTCGTTTTCAATATATCCACATCCCTTTCTCACAACTGGTGATTGCCTGATCTAAGGTCAATCTTCAAGAACTGTCATGCCCCTATCAACTAATCAAATAGGTCATCAATCCTCAGTAGTGGATACCTGTTCTTCATGGTAACCTTGTTTAAGCATCGTTAATCCACACACAATGCCAAGATCTCATCCTCCTTATTGGTTCATAAAATTGGGGTGCCTGGGGTAAAGCGCTGGGTCTAATAAATACCTTCCTCTAAAAGTACTCTAACTACACCCTCAGCATGAAATGCACTGTGTGATCCATCCGATATGTTAGCACATATATTAGTGTCATCCTAGGGTGTAGATCAATGCAGAATTCTCTCTCTTAGTGGGGAGGTAAACCTAGAACATTCAAAAGGATGGTGTCTTTGTACTCCACCACAACTATAGGAATATGGGAACTCATAACATCCACTGCACCAAGGGTCATGCTTTCCAATTAGAGAGTAATCAGCGACACCCTCCTAGGCATGATTCCACCCCGTAATTCCTTGGTTTCCTTTTCACCGAAAAAGGAGAACCTAGTTTCTTCAATGAGGACACACCATATCCTTTCCTAAAATAGTCAACCTGATCGTTTAATGTGGATAACTAGTCTATACATAAGATGGTTTCGTAAGGCCTCTCTGTTGGTACAAAGAGACCCCAATAGAAGCTATCAACTCCAAGAGTTAGGCCACATTTTTTGTACTATTTTATTATTGTTGATTCATCTAAAATAAGAGTCTCAAAGTATAAGGGTCGAGCCACGAGATCAACTAGAATCTCTAAGTATCTAACAAGATAGGGAGTAATAAATGAACAACTATAACCTATGTCTATCAGTGCAGCAGCTATGGTATAAAAGACACATATCATACCTCATATAATTCGTAGAGCCTCTGGGTCATAAGATACTACTTCCTGTAATTGTCCCTGCCCCTATCCTCTAGCTCCTTGAGCCTAGTGTTTTCCACCTGGGGGTGGTGGTTTTAATATGTTAAAGTTTCTACCACCTCCTGATGCCATACCAGCACCTCTTCCATATAATCCACCCTACGAACTGCTCTTTTCTTACTTCTACCTCTACCTCAGTGGACCATCCACAATTTCTCTATCATCCAAACAACATTTCAGAAAATCTCGGGAAAGATGTCCCCTACCATCACATGAGTAAAAACAACTCTCCCTAGTCTAACTATACCCATCCTGAGAGCCCTGAAAAGTTGAAACTATATAATGGGACCTCGTTTTGAAATATATACCACATCTAAGTCCCTAATAATGACTTCAGATCCCTATTTCCAAAGTCTCTACTCCTACTTTCCCACTTCCGAAAACCACTTCCTGTGTCAACTTAGACAAGAAACTCTCAATAAAAAAAAGACATATCTAGCACCCCAACATAGATAGGGATCCATAGAGGGATAAAACTACGTCAAATTTATCTTTTCATTCCTTTCTCAAAGGTTTGAGCCATGAAGAACTGGTCATGATCCATATTCATCGATTACCTAGAGAGTTTGATAAACCTTGATGAATACTCAACTACTGTCATGCTTCCCTGATGAAGCCACAAAAGCTCTTGAATATGTACAATCCTTAGTTTAGATGAAGAGAACACCTCTATTAAAGGGAGATCAAACCTTGACCATGCTAGAGTCACCTCATCATAATACTGAGTCACTAACCCCCACCATCATCATGTTGATCTATGGATAAGGATCATCACTCGGACTACCATATGATCTGCTAGTGTCATGACTAGATGGAAAACATGGGGTCTCCACCATAAGATAGTCCTCAAAAACCTATAGGATGGGCTTGACTCAAAACCTGATGGGTATATATTGCTGAAACTCATGAAGTTCACTCAGCCTCTGCACCTCATCCACTGAAACTATGAGTACCATATGCTTCTCTATATGTGGTGGTATAGATGATGCACCACCTGGAGGTAGAACCTCGAGAAATAGTCCCCATATCAATTCCTCATCATAGAGGGGATCAACCTTATGATCCTGATGTTGAATCCTAGCTGGGATACATCACAGAGGTATCCTAAAATTAAAGAAGATGTATGAATGTCAATGATTATATCTGGAGATTTTAATCAAGAAGGATATGGAAACCACAACCCATTCCTATATGATTCATGTACCATTATTTTACTTAGAACTAATTTTCTCATTTAACAAGATGAAAATAGGTGATCAGAGTCATTTTGTATGGATACATCGGCTATCGCACCAAAACTGGAGCCCTTGGTCTAAAATATAGACTCAAAAAACATAACAATGTTACCCCAAAAAAATCTCATAGACTTCAGTATTAATGTAGAACTGACTGCTCCGATACCATTATATCCTGAACCATCCCAAAGGATCCCATGCTGTGGCTCCTCAAGCCCACCTCCAATAGTTCAGGGGTGGCGACTAGCACCAAGCAAGGGTATCTCTAACACGAGAGGCCTTATCATAAGTACATGTATACATTCACGCATCTCCAAACCTATAAAATGATGAAATATAAAAACTAATTTACTAGGAATTCATACATATAAATCCCACAACCAGAGTACAGAAGGATGTAAAGGAAAGTAAATAGGTCCAAATACAAGTCCACCGTAAAGAGTCTGAAAAAAAGTCCAACCTAAAAGTAATACTAAGGACTACTGTGAAGATAATATAGGAACACACCTTATTCTATCAGGTATCACTAAGCACCATCATTTCTTAGTCCTTCTAGGAAACTCTCAAAAGTTCAATCATCTACTCATGACATGACATGTCCAGGAAAATACAGTGTATGGGTGAGTATAAAAAATACAAAATAGGACACCCAAAACCAAAAGGAATACAATAAAATAATAATGTCATCTTTACACAGGTATATGTCTATAGAACACATAATAAGAATATCCAAATATACACAACAAATACACAAATTCTATAGGTAAAGTCACTACTGTAATGTCAGTCTTGGATTCTAGCTCAAGGGTTCCACATAACACTCATCCAAGAGAACACAATACATGCGTTAGATAGCATGATGACATTCATCTAGGAGGTTATTCTCTTTGGTAATCACCATTATAAGTACATGACGAATGTATAAAGAGATATTCTACACAAAGGAGGATCACACCCAAGTACATGAGGTATTCCAATAACTCAATCTGGATCAACCCGCTAAGTAGAGGACCAGCACTCGTGTAGTGTTGGTCATGACGATACCAATAAATCCATATAGGGAAAGCAGATAAATATATGTTCTCACTCCGGGACACATGGAAGGATTCCAAAAACTCTATCTAATAAAAACTACTAAAGGGATTGTTTTCCTCTATGTATGAGGTGATTCCATACTAATCCTTAGGGAATGGATATAGGTAACACACTCTAACAAAACTTGTCTAAGATACATATCAAAAGGGCTCCAAGCCCCGATTTAAGGAGAACATGACATGTAGTAAGTTTACACGTTATTTCCCTTCGACCCTGAGCCTTGATCATGTAAACAACCCATGTCTATGTCTGTGTGGAAGTATACAACATATTGTATCCAATGTAGTTCTGTCCATGTACCATTACATGGATTAAACCATTTACATTTTGTCCAGACCATGTCCATGTGGGAGTACACGGGGTGCCCATACCTGTGTACTCTAGCACATGTCCATCTACTATTCGAGGTGCATATCAAGATGAACAAAGGGAACCACATGCCACATGACATGATAACACATCGTTTGATACTTATATCCTTCTTGAAACCATTTTCTCCACTGATAGGGGCCCACATGACGTGTAGCTCTGACTTACATGCCATATACTATGGAATTTTTTTGAATTAGAGATCTGGATTCCGTGTCCATTCCCTCACCTCTGACCATTGATCCAGTTGTACGCCTCACTAGAAAACAAAATATCCTTGTCTACCAAGCCTTGTATTCAATGAAAAACACCTTCTAGCCATTAAATCTATTTGTAAAACAACATTGAATAACGTTCATCATTTCGTGCCGAAGAACACGAAATCGAGTATCCAAAACCATCTGATCTACCACTGTTTCCATTATTACACCACCTTTGTGTCATTATGATCTCAGATCTATGATATCAAATAATATCTCCATGAAATGGGTGCACAAAAATTGATTCTTTTATGGATGTCGAACCACGGGTGAAAAAAAGAATGCCTACAATGAATAAAGAAAACACAGAGAAATGCGCAACCACAAACATGAGGAATGAAACTCGGCCAATGTTCATGTCAGTCTTGATCTATCACTATTATAATGGAAAAAATAATCAAATATCAGAAAGAAATTTTCCCAATAAAGACCCACAATAAATACCATCCCACAAATGATCGATCAGTGGATGAATCTGTTAGTTGATTGACCCATGTTCATCAGAGAAATATAAAATAGAGAAATAAACCAAATAAAACAACATCCTACATCAATTTCGATTGATCACTAATGAATAATAGAGATAAACCATGATTGTTGGAGAGATCCTCTAATTTCATCTCACAATGGTAATCGATCTCTAATCCGGTCATTTTTTGCCAATAGAATATCATTAGATAGCTCTCTGATGGTCCTATGGATCTCCAGATTTCAGTGGCTAAAATAGGAATTCCTCATAACCATTTATTTATAAAATAGGTTAGGTTTCTTCCTCAACCAAATAAAATAATTATTTATTTTATTCATTTTATGTCTGTGATGAATTTTCTACAAACACCCCGCATAGTTAAAGGTTATGTCATGCATAAGGTAAAACCCATATTCGGAACTCAATGGTTCCCTCAGATTTCTAATACAATCATCTTTATAGATTTTATTCCACATTTTCATGAAAAATATGTGCCCGTGCTGTTTAATATATTTAATATATTTTAAATAATTATTTCAGGCACATCGGGCATCAAAATATCTCACCATATTAGCGTCTAGTCTCAAAAATAATCCATATAATATCCAAAAACAACACATAGATTATCTGATTCATTAAATTTCAGAACACTTCCCCACTTTCACTGTAGAACTAATCAGTTTAAAAAATTTCAAAAGACAATTTATCTCACAATTCACCATAAAAAATCAATTTTTTTATCATAATCAATCTATAAAAATATGGTTAAAAAATGAAACACCCCGTATATTAAATCAACTCCCATTTTGAAATAATTTAATATTTTCATTTTGAAATCAAATATTTTAAAAAAAACTCAAAACATCGAATTTTAAAATCCAATTTTTAAATTTTAATCTTTCACAAATAAACTTTTTAATATAAAACACCTTTTACCCCAAAATAATTCATTTACCTCCCTTAAAATACAACATAACTCAAATTCAAAAGAAACTTTCGATATATAACACCAAATATTAACAAGAAAAACTAAAATATCTTTTCAAAATCATTATGAAACAAGTTTTAAAAGAAAAATACCTTTAGGATTTATTTTTTCTTTACCTAAAACCAATTTCCAAACACATTACAGATAATACCTAAGGGGGAAAACCAATTTTGATTCTTAATTAATCCACACTCAATCAATCATTAATCCATATTAAAGCTCCCTCAATGACCATCACAACAACGGTAAACTCCATTGATATCCTTATGAAGAGAAAGGGAGTAGAAAACATAATTTTTAAAGAATAAACATCACTATTCAAGGTTTGGACACATTTAATGATCAACAATGTGCAAACTGAGGAACATGCACTATCATGGTCATAGAACCATTCTGTATAAGCTTCACATTATTTACCAAACCATAGAGGCTAACTATTATGCCTTGGTTTGTTCAACAATTTCACCTCTATAACTCAAATTACCCCCAAAATCATGGACTCATTCATTAAAGACCAAGCTATCATCCTAAAATACTAAAATTTCTCAAAGATATCAAAAACCAAAATCAAGGTCAAGATTCAAATATCGAATACCCATGGAAACTCAAGGATCAATGTGAGAAAGACCTCATAACTCTCTCCCTGCACATACCTCAATACTTACGACAATGATCCTAATATTTTTATTTCCTAGAAACCCCAAAATATTAAGAGGGTGTTCTATGATACTAGTTTATCAAGAACCAACCTGGTCTGCTCTTGGATAGAAAACCTAAACCAACCCGTCACATACCTGAGGTTTGTTCTTGATTTCCTCGTGCTGGAAACTAGTGTTAGGGTCTCAAAACATAAACAATTGGAATGATATCATCATGAATATAAAAAAACACTTCCAAAATAAAACTTCCAATTATAGTAAGCAGTTGGAATACAAATACATTCTACAAGTAAATAGAAAATAAATAACCAACATCAGACAAATGATGAATAAATAAACATCAAAATATGATCTGGGATATAGGATTGATACAAATCTATCACATAAAAAATCAAAAATAAAACCCAAACCAAATTGAAAAAATATCTCTATGCCACACTTAGCCACTCTGCACATCCCAAGCTAACTTTTATGAAAAACCAAAATATCTTGTTCGATTTGGTTTCATAGAACCAACTAATTATACTTTGATAACATGTATATTTGAACATTTTAATATCAATAAAACATATTATTACATAGTGTTCATTGTTTTTCATTACTTTAATGTAATAATGTCATAGGTTATATGTCACATTGATAAGGTTATAGCAGTTCCCCAACGTGATGAGAACCTTGAAATTCCATAATGGTATTCTAAAATATAGTTCTATGGTTAGATAATATTATATGATGAGACAAATATAATGATAATTTCATGTGTGATTATGCGTAAGTAGATGAGGCTTCTGCCCATGATGTTCGCAGATGGTAATTTCTAAGAAGCAAGATTATGAGAACAAATCCACTAATAAGAATTTTTCATGCTTTGGTGTCATCAAATATTCCTATCTGTGAGCATGTGTAATGGTCCCTAGAATTTAATAATATTATTAATGCCATTTATAACCCATCCACTTATATTTATTTTGTAAACCATGATAATATAGTTTATGGTGATGTTTGATATATAGGGTGCATCATGCGTGATTTGTTATTAATGAATAAGTTGAGGAATATTTTTTTCCCTTAAATCTTTATGAAATTTGATATCTTAGCTCTTTTATTGGAATAGAATCATTTCATTAAATTAAATATCCATGTTTCAATGATGTGTTTATTTCATATAGTTAAATAAATATATATCGAGCATATAGGTTGATGACACAAATGTGAAACCTTCTATCTACTTGATGAGATATTATGAAAAAGGAATTATAATACACAATGATCATTTGTATGTGGTTGTCGATGTTGTAACATTAACTTCTTTCTCTTGGGTGCCTTGACCCATTTCTAGACAACAATCATTGACTTATGTCAAGCCTACTTAATTCCAACAAGAAATAGTCCAACAGGGTCACACACAAAGTGTTTTCATTAATCTCGACTAAAATTTATTTTAATTTAATTATTGGAATAAATATTATTCTCAAGGCCAAGGAATAATTTTATTCAAGTTTTATTGATCTATAATATTTTCAAGGTAATATATAACTATTTATTCATTACTAAATAATATATTTTATTACATGAATATTTACTAATTATTTATTCACTAGATTGTGAATAAAATATTTATTTTATTTATTGATATATAAATTATGCGATTAAATATTTATTTAGGTATTCAATAATGATGAGGAATTATAGTGGAACAAGATCATTTTTGGATATGAATATTTATTTACAAGCTGGTAAATAACATTCATCATAACATCCATTAGCGCATGCTGTAAAATAATAATAATAATATATTTTTATTTTGAATGATGTTTAATAAAGATCATTATATTATTTAAAGGATGGTATGCAATTAAATAATATTATAACCAAAACCTTAGCTCTATAAATATATGTTCATATCTATTGTGTTAGTTGAAATGATATTGGAGAATCATTTCCCACAACATAATTCCTTCTCCATTACTCCTCTATTGCTCTCAAGAATGAGAAGTGCTAGAGAGGTTCCATCAAGATTTAAGGAGCATCAAGTGATCAACATAAACAATGAAATCTAATTTATTCACCGCACTAGAAACCATAAATCAATTCTAATCGATCAGAGATCCGAGGAAAATGTTTGGATTATAAATATAGGGATTCTACACTTTGACCCTACCAATGCAATGAAGGTAATCCAAGAAGGGGTTTTCAGAAGATTTACATCATCATTATTGAAAGTTCCTAGGATGAGGTAACCATTTCTTCTGATCTTAAAAAATTAATTATAAATTTAACATGCAAAGATACTATATTTGGTTCCGATCAACTCTATGTCTAGTTAATTTTTTGTTTATAACCTATTACCAGAGCTTCCACTATGCCATGAACTTTAAGTGGTATCAGAGCGATCTCATTCAAATTTATAATTATTTATTTGATTGTTGACTATTTTACAATTAAAAGTTAAGATTAATTTCATGTTTTAATTCATTCTTGATCTATCACCTAAATCCATTCTTCCTCTTATTTGTTTCCTACAATTTTTTTCCAATATCAGTTAATGATTAATGAATTATATATATGAATATCCTACATGGAAGTTCAAAAGATCCTAACTGTAGAATACAATACCACACGATGTGTACTCCTTTGTCAAATGTAGTGTATTCTTTTTCATTACACAAGGATGTTCGTGTGGATTCTAGGTCATCGTGTAATAATTGCATGAAGTGTGAAATAAATGCACTATGTGTAGAATAGTGGGGGTGGAACATGGATTTTCTAGAGTATATGTCATGTAGTTTGGATACACTCCATATATTTCAAAAAATTTCAAGATGAAAACAATTGGTCCAAACTACGTCATGTACTTAATGAATTGTGTGTATTTAATACATGATGCCTATAGTCTAGAAGACATGTAAATATAAGTACACACAATGTGTCCTATATATATTCCATATACATCATAAATGTTCCTAAGAAGTATACACAGAGTCCCTAGGTGTGTAGCATGGATATTCAGTGAAGATAAGTGCACACCATGTAGCTGGCTTGTACATACTGTGTAATTCATCAGTTTACATAGAAATAATAAAATCACATAATTACTCTTCAAACCTTATTGACTCAAGGACCATGGTTCATTAAGTTGACAGTACACATTGTGTAACACCCAAGAATTTTATAAGAAATATATTGTTTTTATTTTATATAAATCATCAAAGGAATATTTCACTATATATAACACTAGCTTGGCTTACTTTACACGCAATCGCGACCTTCCTTGATAGCTTGCGTCGTACGCAATACCGAGTTTCACTAAACAACGATATGCTATTAAAATATTATTAAAACTAGCAGTTATGAATAGTAATAACCACTTTTTGAAATTTGGTAAATTTTATTTTTCAAAATGGACTTCATTTTTGGATTCAGAATATCGAAATTATCCTAGGGTGAAATTTTGGTATTTTTCTAGAAACTTTCAATTTTTGATGAATAGTGAAAACACTGAGTTACTATTTAAAAACCGACTTTTTATTCAAATAATTATTTATTTTATTTAAATTTATTTTATGTCACAATTGATACATAATACCTATATAAGTTCAATGTAATTAATTGGAGTAATTTTATAATAATTTTAGATATATAAAATTTTTTATTGAACTTTCCACCGTCTTTTACCCACCTCCTAAGAGAATTTTCAAATTTACATAAAACTTAATTTTACCGCTTCTGTGAGTGGAATTTCAAAAATACGAGAGACACAGTTGATGTCAATAAGTAAAATGTGGTTCAGTGAGATGAAAATAATTTTTGGTGAATAGTAACTTTTTACTTTTATTTACCACGGTTAAAAGTAAATAGGGTAATTAAGGGTAAAAATGATATTATTATTACCCTAAAACATGTCCCAATTCTATTGGATAAGTGTAATTCGACCAAAAACAACCTTAGGAATAAAATATGACCATTTAGGCCGACTTGGATTAGATTAGGACATTTATTATTAATTTATTTAAAGAAGGGTTAAAATAGTTGAAATCAAAGCTTAATAAGTAAATAATTTTTAATATAGGGTTATACATAAGATATATTCGACTATACATATTCATTAGAAATATAAAAATATTTCCTACATAATGGTATTTTATTTGTAATTTTTAGACAATAAATAACTTAATTTATTTATGACACAAAGATGATGGAGTAATTATCTGATTAATTAAATATTTACATAATTGTTGTTATAAATACCCAAATAAATGTAATTTGAGACTTCTTATGAATTATACTAATTTTCAAGGTTAATATGACATGTTAGTATTGATTTAATTAACTTTTTTCGAACTAATAATTCTGTTACAAGTTTCACAAAAATCAATTACTAAATAGTGTCAAAATTGACATAAAATAGTTTTTAAAACAAATATTATATTATTAATTTTTATTTTATTCCTAAAAATCTAAGGTTCAGCTAAATGACTTAGATAAGGTTATATATATTAATAATAAACAACTTGGGGTTCGTTTGACTTGTTATAGTTAGTTTATTAACCTTATAGTGTAAGAACACAAAAAGACACGGTAAAAGTAAAATTATCTAACTTAAAGTTAAATCTAAATGATAAGGTTAAAATAGTAAAATAAACATGTCCAAATTATATTGGATGAGAGGCTCTCGACCCATACCCACATTAGCTTCGAAATAAATAAATTTGAAGCTATTTAAAACCGAATATGGATTTATAATAAAATAATATTTTTAGTTTTTCCAAAGGTGCCCCTCTCCTTCCTTATAAAAGGGCACCTCCTCCCTCTCTTCCTCACACCACTTTGAGCCTTCAATCTCGGCCAAACCATGCCAATTTCTCCTCTCCACTTCCCTAGAAACATCCTATAGGTCCTGTTCTTCTTCAAAGACCAATTTTAGTGCCCTAAAAGGAGGTCTCAAAGAAGCGCTTCAAAGAAGAGGTAATGTCCGTTACCGATTCTTTCAACTTTATTTCTTCTTCCACTTCTTCTTCTTTAGTTGTTTCATTATGAATTAATAATATAAGTATCACTCATATACTGATATGTTATTTTAATTATGAAACAACCCTATTTCACCATCTATCCATCCTACGGAAAACGAAATCACCGCGCGTGTATACGTACGGAATACCGTCTCCACGCCGTGGTGTAATCTATTTTCCACCACCACCTTACTTGGATGGGTATAATGGTGTAAAGAATGAATATATATGATTATTTTAAAGTGATATTTATTCTGAAATATTATACATACACTCCAATACAATTCCACGATCATGGGAACGATATCATCGCTCGTGCATACGTACGGAATACCGTCTCCACGAAGTGATGCGACACGTTCTACATGATTTTCATTACATAATGATTACATAAATGAATTTAGTGAATAAATATGATATATATTACACTAATAACATTCAGGAAATGTGGTATCTATAACCTAAAAAGAAGAATAATAATTTATTCAACAAAACACGCATAAGAACAAAAAGTAATAAACACCCGAATAACAAGTAGCAATGAAATATTACTAATAATAAGCTAAGAATATGACCATATATGATATCATAACAATGAGTATGATTCTGGAATAAGTCAATGACCTTATTTAAATCATTATACAGGAGTTTCGGACACTTACGAAGCAAATCGGACCTAAGGTAAAGGAAAATATAACAATCTCATTTTTATCCGAGAATGTTTATACTTTGGTATTTAATGGGGTGTATTTTATCATCCACATAAATGTTTCCTCAATATGTAATATTATTTCCATCCACCTAAAATTGTTTAAATCCATTTTTACCCTTTGGTGAGTTTTTAGTAAAATATATGAAAGGAATCTGTTGTCGTTTTTCATACGAGGTACTTTTTGACTTTTGTGACAAAAGTGTGAGAAGAATGTTTTTTAACTTATACGGAATGAATGGATTTTTAAAAACATTATTCCCAAGAAGATTCCTTTACAAGTTTTCAATTTTTTTTTAATCAACTTCTTTTAGTTTAAAATTGTATGACATGTTAAGAAAGGAAAATGTTTTTGAAGTGGAAAGGATATTTTCCTCAAGAATGGAGTTCAAGTGTTTTATCAAAATTATTTTACATCTAAGGTAATATAGGGTTCTGTTTCTATCTCTATTATTAAATTGATTTGATTATGTTGTGATGGAATTATATTTATGAATTCCTTTATCTTATATGAATTGTTTTATGATGTCATGATGTTTAAGAATCCCATTTTTATTACATGGGTTATGCTATGATGTATGATTTATGATTTTGTGGCACACATCATAATGGTTTCATTATGAGATGGGTGGGACCTATATCTCCCTCCAATGCATTGGGTAAACATTTTATATCTCATGAGATAGACATGGATGGAATGGCAGGTTAAACCGGTTCAGTGAAACATGACAGAAACGCGGAATGAACTCGGTTCAGAAATGGACTTTGTCCACTAAGATATTCTTGGAAATGAGTCTTGACTAATAAGAAATGACTCTATATGATTATGTGTGTATTCCAAAAAGCTTCATGTTTTATTTTATGATTTTTGTGAATACATTTCACTACCATGATTTATCCCATGTTATGAAATTATGATCTCTTTTGGTGGGTAAGATTTCCAAAATGTTATGTTCTTATGAATATGATGTGATTAATATTTCTTTTGTTTACCCTTACTGAGCATTTGAGATCAACCTTTTGTATGTTTTCTTTCCCCAGGACAGGAAGAAGGTTATTAAGTAAGATATGCCAAAAGTGCTTATAGATATGATGAAATAAATGGGAGAAAGTGTAGACGCTTTATGAACCAGTTGTTTATGTTTCCCAGTTTCTAAAGACACTATACCTATACAGTCCTTTCATGGTTTTGTTGTATTTTGTAATAAGTGTACTTCAATTTTTAAGTACTAACAATGTATGTAAAGTATGGGTCGTTATATTTGGTATCAGAGTAAAGGTATAGTCAAGATTTGGAAACTAGGATGTGAAATCCTTAGTAAGAATCCTAAGGATAAGTCTAAGCATAGAACACAATCTTAGTGTTTTAGAAATTTCAATGAATAACCTAGGATAAGACCATAAGTGTGAATTGTTTTTTATTAGGTGGTTTTCCTATTATAATTAGTGTTTCTCACACTATTCATCTTGGTTTTAGTCAATGGCTGGAACCCGAAGGAACCGTGTTAATGCGGAATGCGACAGGCAATGCAATGATTGTCCCCCTGAGCAACCAAACGTTATGGGAGCTGGAATGAAAAACCTTGTAGCCATGCTCACACAACTTTCTCAAGCTATGAATCATGCAGGACTTCCAAACAAGCAAAGGAAGGAGCAACATTCTGTTGAATCCTTCATCATACAGCGTCCACCTTCATTCAGCGGGTCTACTAATCCATTAGTTGCTAAACAGTGGATAAGTACTACTGAAAAGATATTTTCAGTTCTTCAATGTTCTGAACATGATAAAGTCATCTTAGTAGTGTATCGTTTGGAAGGTGATGCTGATCAATGGTGGAATCTTATCAAGAATACGAGGCCAAGAGATGAAATTGAGTCCATCGAATGGGACAAGTTCAAGAACTTATTTTTCAATAAGTACTTCCCTCGTATTCTCCGAACAAAGATGGAGAAGGAGTTTCTTGAACTAAAGTAAAAGGATGATGAATCTGTTGGTACCTATGAAGAAAATTTTACAAGACTTGAAAGGTACACTTCTGGTATTATTATCCAACCTGAGAGTAAGATCGATCGATTCTTTAGTAGCTTAAAACCAAGTGTTCGAAGGGCGTTATCCATAAGGGACTTCAATAGCTATGAGGAAATCATTCGATGTGCTCTCAAAGTTGAGATGGAGATTGGAGTAACCCATCAGTCATATGGGTTTTATAAGAAGAGGAAAATGGAATTCAAAGGAAAATCTAAAGAGCACACTGAAAAGAAGATGATTTTTCCCTAATGCTCAAAGTGTGGAAAGAAACATAGAGGGAGTTGACTTAAAGGGACAAGTAAATGTTTCAAATGTGGAAAGGAAGGTCATCGGGCATTTTAATTCCACAATGACGGGAATAAGATGTCTAGTGATGCGAACAATGAAAAGGCTACACAGAGTTCACCTCCTACACTTCAATGTTAAAAGTGAAAGGAAATGGGGCATTATGCCAATCAATGCCCTAATACAAGGGTTGTTGATGATGATCGACGTCAACAAACTCTTAAGGATAAAGACAAAGGAATGTCACATTCAATTTCTATTAGAGATGTGGAGTACGATAAGGAAGTGGTGAAAGGTACACTTACCATCCACTCTAAAGTAGCTAATGTTTTATTTGATTCTGGATCCACCCACTCTTTTATTTCTGAAGAATTTTCTAAGGGTATCACCATATTACCTCAACAATTAGATGTTGAGTTATCTGTGACAACCCCTAATGGCACAACAGTCGCATCAAAAGTTTATAATTCTTCTCCGATTGAAGTTTGTGGGAAAGTGCTTCCGGAAAATCGTGTGATCCTCCCTATAGTGGAATTTGATGTTATTCTTGGCATGGATTGGATTTCTCTATATGGATCTCATATCAATTTCCAAAGAAGGGAAGTCACATTTCATATTCCAGATAAATCTTTGATCGTCTATCGATGCAAGGATGAGCATAACCTTCCAGTGGAAATTTCTTCCATCTTATGGGTCTTGATTCCACTAAATGAAGGTTATTTATCTCAAATGGTTGGTGAGAAACTCACGATTTAGAATATTACTATTGTACGGGAGTTTGATGATGTCTTTCTGGAGAAGTTTTCTGTTCTTCCACCAAATCGTGAAGTTGAGTTTTCAATAGAACTCGTACCAGTTTCTTTACCTATTTCAAAGACACCTTATAGAATGGCCCCAATTGAGTTGCAGGAATTGAAGAAGAAACTCCAAGAGAATCTTGATAAGGGGTTCATAGGCCCTAGTGCATCACCTTGGGTAGCACCTGTTCTATTTGTTAAGAAGAAAGATGGATCAATGAGACTCTACATTGATTATCGAGAACTTAACAAGATCACTATCAAGAACAAATATCCTCTCCCATGCATTGATGACTTATTTGACCAACTATGCAGAGCTCAATACATTTCCATGATTGATCTTCGTTCAAGGTATCATCAATTAAGGGTCAAAAGAGAGGATATACCAAAGACGGCTTTCCGTACAAGGTATGGACACTATGAATTTATAGTGATGCCATTTGGTCTTACTAATGCCCCTGCTATCTTCATGGATCTGATGAATAGTGTCTTTAGAGACTATCTTGATCAGTTTGTGGTAGTCTTTATAGAAGATATTCTTGTATATTCAAAGAGAAAGGAAGAACATGAAGATCACTTGAGAATTATATTGAAGACCCTGAGAAAGGATAAGCTTTATTCCAAATTACCAAGTGTGAATTTTGCTTCAAAAAGATTCATTTTTGGGTCACATAATCTCAAAAGAGGGGATATCTGTAGATCCAACAAAAACAGAGGTTATCGAAAGATGGTCGAGACCAACAACAGTAACTGAGATTCAAATTTTTCTTGGTTTGGCTGGATATTATCGACGTTTTGTGAAATATTTTTCACGATTATCTAATCCACTCACCAGGTTGACATGGAAAGGAGTTAAGTTTGTTTGGACGGAGGAATGTGAAGATAATTTCAAGGAGTTGAAATGAAGGTTATCCAGTGCACCTGTGCTCACACTACCTTATAGTGGAGAAAGGTTTGTGATCTATAGTGATGCATCCAAGAAGGGATTGGGGTGTGTTCTTATGAAAAATGATATGGTGATAGCTTATGCGTCACGACAGTTGAAAATCCATGAGCAAAATTACCCAACTCCTGATTTGGAGTTAGCTGCGGTAATCTTTGCATTAAAGATTTGGAGGAATTATATTTATGGAGAAAGGTGTGACATTTATACTGATCATAAAAGTTTAAAGTACATTTTCACACAAAAGGAGATGAATATGCACCAAAGAAGATGGTTGGAGCTGATTAAGGATTACGACTGCTCAATTCCTTACCACCCTAGGAAAGAAAACAAGGCGGTAGATGCATTAAGTCGACAAGACCATGCCAGTTTATCCATGATGAGGATCACAAAAGATCCAATATTTATGGATTTACAAAAGATGGATCTTGGAATTATAATGAAAGGGGAAAAATCATATCTTTCTCAAATGAATGTTCAACCATCTTTACATGTTAAGATTAAAGAGGTACAAAAAGAAGATGTAGAGTTACAAATGAATGTGAGAAATGTTCCTGAATTCAACCTTGATTGTGATGGGATAATAAAGTTCAGGAATCGGGTCTGTGTTCCTCCCATCCCCGAATTAAAGAAGGAGCTGCTGGATGAGGCTCATAGTTCTTCATTCTCTATTCATCCTGGAAGCACGAAGATGTATAGGGACCTGAAAGAGTACTTCTGGTGGGATAGCATGAAAAGAGATGTTGCTGAATATGTCTCTCGATGCTTGGTTTGTTAGCAAGTTAAAGCTGAGAGACAGAAGTCTAAGGGGATGTTACAACCATTACCCATACCCGAATGGAAATGGGAAAACATCACTATGGACATTGCCACATGACTTCCTAAAACATCCAAAGGCAATAATGCTATCTGGTTCATAATTGATCATCTTACAAAGTCTACACACTTCATTGCTATTAGAGAGGATTTCTCTCTGGATAAGCTTGCCAGGATATATGTAAAGTAAGTGGTAAGATTGCATGGAGTACCAATTTCTATTATATCTGATCAGGATCCGAGGTTTACCTCAAAGTTCTGGTGAAGTCTTCATCATACTCTCGATACGGAGTTGAGTTTCAGCACAACTTATCATCCTCAGATAGACGGTCAGTCTGAGAGGACTATTCAAACTCTAGAAGATATGTTGAGAGCTTGCTCTATGGATTTCAAAGGTGGTTGGGATCAACACCTACCTTTGGTGGAATTTTATTATAATAATAGCTTTCACTCCAGTATTCAGATGGATCCTTATGAAGCTCTCTATGGAAAGAAATGCAGGACTCCAACTTGCTGGGATGAAGTTGGTGAAAGAAAGCTTTTAAGACCTGATCTTGTTGATGAGATGACAGAAAAGGTCCGATCTATTCACCAACACATAAGAGCAGCTCAGAGTCAAAAAATAGGTTATGCCGACAACCGAAGAAAAGACTTAGGGTTTGAAGTGGGTGATAAAGTGTTCTTATGAATATCTCCTTGGAAGAGAGTAATGAGATTTGGAAAGAAGGGAAAGCTGAGCCCTAGGTATATCGGTCCTTTGGAAATACTGGATCATGTTGGGAAGGTAGCTTACTGATTGGCGCTTCCACCGAATCTCTCTCAAGTTCACGATGTGTTCCATGTATCTCTCCTGAGAAAGTACATACCTGGTCCTTCACATGTACTCAACTCAGAATTTGTACCGCTGGAACAAAATCTTTCTTATGAAGAACAGCCGATAGAGATTCTCGATCATAGTGAAAAAGTCCTACGGAACAAGACCACTCGCTTGGTGAAAGTTTTATGGAGGAACCACCAATTAGAAGAAGCTACATGGGAGCTTTAGCATATGATGAGGGATAGGTATCCTCATCTTTTTGTTACAAGTGACGAATTTTGATGGCAAAATTCATTTTAAGGGGGGTAGAATGTAGCACCTGAGACTTTTATAAGAAATATTTTGTTTTTATTTTATATAAATCATCAAAGTAATCTTTCACTACACACAAAACTAGCTTGTCTTGCTTTACACGCAATCACAACCTTCCTTGATAGCTTCCATCGTACGCAATACCGAGTTTCACTAAACAACGATATGCTATTAAAATATTATTAAAACTAGCCGTTATGAATAGTAACAACCACCTTTTGAAATTTTGTAAATTTTATTTTTCAAAATGGACTTCATTTTTGGATTCGGAATATCGAAATTATCCTAGGGTGAAATTTTGGTATTTTTCTGGAAACTTTCAATTTTTGATGAATAGTGAAAACACTAGGTTACTATTTAAAAACCGACTTTTTATTTAAATAATTATTTATTTTATTTAAATTTATTTTAGGTCAAAATTTATACATAATACCAATATAAGTTCAATTTAATTCATTGGAGTTGTTTTATAATAATTTTAGATATATAAATATTTTTATTGAACTTTTCACCGTCTTTTACCCACCTTCTAGGAGAATTTGCAAATTTACATAAAACTTAATTTTACTGCTTTTGTGAGTGGAATTTAAAAAATCTGAGAGACATGGTTGATGTCAGTAGGTAAAATGTGGTTCAATGAGATGAAAATAATTTTTGGTGAATAGTAACTTTTTACTTTTATTTACCATGGTTAAAAGTAAATAGGGTAATTAGGGGTAAAAATGATATTATTATTACCCTAAAAAATGTTCTAATTCTATTGGATAAGTATAATTAGACCAAAAACAACCTTAGAAATAAAATATGACCATTTATGCCCACTTGGATTAGATTAGGACAATTATTATTAATTTATTTAAAGAAGGGTTAAAATAGTTAAAATCAAAGTTTAATAAGTAAATAATTTTTAATATAGGGTTATAAATAAGATATATTCGACTATAAATATTAATTAGATATCTAAAAATATTTCATACATAATGGTATTTTATTTGTAATTTTTAGACATTATATAATTTAATTTATTTATGACACAAAGATGATGCAGTAATTATCTTATTAATGAAATATTGACATAATTGATGTTATAAATACCCAAATAAATTTAATTTGAGACTTTTTATTAATTACACTAATTTTCTTGGTTAATATGACATGTTATTATTTATTTAATTAACATTTTTTGAACTAATAATTCTGTTATCATTTTCAAAAAAATCAATTACTAAATAGTGTCAAAATTGACATAAAATAGTTTTTAAAACAAATATTATATTATTAATTGTTATTTTATTCATAAAAATATATGGTTAGAATAAATGACTTAGATAAGGTTATATATATTAATAATAAACAACTTGGGGTTCGTTTGGATTGTTATAGTAAGTTTATTAACCTTATAGTGTAAGAACACAAAAAGACACGGTAAAAGTAAAATTATCTAACTTAAAGTTAAATCTAAATGATAAGGTTAAAATAGTAAACCAAACTTGTCCAAATTCTATTGGATGAGAGGATTTCGACCCATCCCCACCTTAGCTTCGAAATAAATCAATTTGGAGCTATTTAAAACCCAATATGGATTTATAATAAAATAATATTTTTAGTTTTTCCAAAGGTGCCCCTCTCCTCCCTTATAAAAGGGCACCTCCGCCCTCTCTACGTCACACCACTTTGAGCCTTCCAGATCAGCCAACCCCTGTCAATTTCTCCTCTCCACTTACCTAGAAACATATTATAGGTCCTGGTCTTCTTCAAAGTCCAATTTTAGTGCCCTAAAAGGAGGTCTCAAAGAAGCGCTTCAAAGAAGAGGTAATGTCCGTTACCGATTATTTCAACTTTCTTTCTTCTTCCACTTCTTCTTATTTAGTTGTTTCATTATGAATTAATAACCTCAGTATCAATCATATACTGATATGTTATTATAAGTATGAAACGACCCTATTTCACCATCTATCCATCCTACGGAAAATGAAATCACCGCGCGTGCGTACGTACGGAATACCATCTCCACGCCGTGGTGTAATCTATTTTCCACCACCACATTACTTGGATGGGTATAATGGTGTAAATAATGAATATATATGATTATTTTAAAGTGATATTGATTCTCAAATAGTATACATACACTCCAATACAATTCCACAATCATGGGAATGATATCATCGCTAGTGCATACGTATGGAATACCGTCTCCACAATGTGATGCGACTCGTTCTACATGATTTTCATTGCATAATGATTAAATAAATGAATTGACTGAATAAATATGATATATATTACACTAATACCATTCTGGAAATGAGTTATCTATAACCTAAAAAGAAGAAGAATAATTTATTCGACAAAACACGCATAAGAACATAAAGTAACAAACACCCGAATAACAAGTAGCAATGAAATATTACTAATAATAAGATAATAATATGACCATATATGATATCATAACAATTAGTATGATTATGGAATAAGTCAATTACATTATTTAAATCATTATATAGGAGTTTCAGACCCTTACAAAGCAAATCGGACCTAAAGTAAGGGAAAATATAACAATCTCATTTTTATCCGAGATTGTTTATACTTTGGTATTTACTAGGGTGTATTTTATCATCCACATCCATGTTTCCTCAATATGTAATATTATTTCCATCAACCTACAATGGTTTAAATCCAATTTTACACTTAGGTGAGTTTTTAGTAAATGATTTGAAAGGAATCTTTTGTCATTTTTCGTACAAGGTACTTTTTGACTTTTCCGACAAAAGTACGGGAAGAATGTTTTTTTAACTTATACGGCATGAATGGATTTTTAAAAACATTATTTCCAAGAAGATTAATTTACAAGTTTTCAAGTTTATTTTTAATTAACTTCTTTTAGTTTAAAATTGTAGACATTTTATGAAAGGAAAATGTTTTTGAAGTAGAAATGATATTTTTCTCAAGAATGGAGTTCAAGTGTTTTATCAAAATTATTTTCCATCTAAGATAATATAGGGTTCTGTTTCTATCCCTATTATTACATTGATTTGATTATGTTGTGATGGAATTATTTTTATGAATTATTTTATCTGATATGAATTGTTTTATGATGTCCTGATGTTTAAGAATCTCATTTTTATTACATGGGTTATGCTATGATGTATGATTTATGATTTTGTGGCACATATAAGAATCGTTTCATTATGAGCTGGGTGGGACCTATATCTCCCTCCAATGCATTGGGTAATGATTTTATATCTCATGATATAGACATGGCTGGAACGACAGGTTAAACCGTCTCAGTGAAACAGGACTGAAATGAGGAATGAACTCAGTTCAGAAATGGACTTTGTCCACTAAGATAGTCTTGACAATGAGTCTTGACTAATAAGAAATGATTCTCTATGATTATGTGTGTATTCCAAAAAGCTTCATGTTTTAAGTTATGATTATTTTGATTACATTTCACTACCATGATTTATCCCATGTTATGAAATTATGATCTCTTCTGCAGGGTATGATTTCCAAAATGTTATGTTCTTATGAATATGATGTGATTGATATTTCTTTTGTTTACCATTACAGAGAATTTTAGCTCACCCTTTTGTATGTTTTCATTCCCTAGGTCAGGAAGAAGGTTATTAAGTAAGATCTGCCAAAAGGGATTATAGATATGATGAAATAAATGGGAGATAGTGTAGACGCTTTATGGACCTGTTGTTTATGTTTCCATGTTTCTAAAGACACTATACCTATACGGTCCTTTCATGGTTTTTTTATATGTTGTAATAAGTGTACTTCAATTTTGAAGTAATAACAATGTATGTAATGTATGGTTCGTTATACATTGGTCATTAAGTTTTATATTATAATAAATTTTTAATTAATTCCGTATAATATTAGAGACTATGAATCATGAATGGTTATTGTATATTAAATAATCAACACATTAAATTATATAGGCTATATAATTTTCATGTGTTTAATGTGAGATTAAATTGGATGTACACACAGTGAAATTATGACACATTCAACGTAGAAAATATTTCAAAAGAACACATTTTTTAAAAATAAATTATACTGAATAGTTTGGATAGGTAATCCTCAGGTTTCTTGCAAGTACAAAGTTTTGTACCATTTTATTGAGGTTTTAAATAAAATAAAATCATTTATTTTATTTAAAATAATATTATATTTTAATTTTTAGGGTGATTGGATGAAATTATGTAAAATTAATTAATTTATTAGTAAGATAATTAATCTAATTAATTCATGTGTGTTTTATCTTATTCAGGTATGAATTGAAATGAATGCTAGCTAATTTTTTTTAAAGTTTGGGGCTGAAGCCTCATTTTTATTAATAAAGCAAATAAAAAACCTCTTTTAACTGGGTAGAGGGAGACCCATTATATAGCCCGAATGCCCAGTGGGCTTGTAGCCCATATCAAAGCCCGTAGGCCCAAATTTTTGGCCCAATTCCCATTCTGTGAATAGTAACCCGGATGCTAAAATACCCACACAGTACTGCCACCACTACAGTGCCCTACCGCCGCTATAGTACCCACCAATCAACAGCACCACCACTGCTACAGTATTGCTACAGTACTGCTACATTAACTGCGCCCAATGGGTTTTGAACCCCCATTTTTCATATAATATTACGAGGTTCTTACCACTAAGCCAAACCCCAACTACAAATGATAGCTAATTATTTTAAAGGAGAAATTGTTGTATGTGTATTAATGTTTATGAGTTTGAATGAGACCTTTGTATGCATTGGATTAATTTAATTTAATTTATTAAATTGGGTTTCCATTACTAATTATTTAATTAAATATGATAGTCTGAAAGTCATCCATCCTTCCATTATTATTTAGGAAATGCGAGTCCAAGTTTATTTATGTAATTCCAATTAACCAATCCTTTGGTTCCCCTCACCTGTGTGTGAGTAATAAATAAATTTAATAAATAGGGAATCCTAAGGAACATGAAGGTGTTTAAAATGGAACTGTGATGTTACCATCCTTGGCATTACATAGGTGGACAAGTGGAATGTTGTAACTTGTTCCAAGACTGACACAATGAGTTATATTCCCTCGGTAAAAGGTCGATTTATTGTTTTTGGAATAAATAAACCATTATAAAAGATCATGATCAAGTCATTTTTTTCTTAATCATTATTTATTTTATGGATGCAAGACCACAATCACATAAATAAATGAATTAATTTGAAAAATGGAATATAAATAAATGGATTATGCGTAAATGTTTTGTACAACATGGTTAATTAATTAGGTAAAATCCCCTTAATATTAAAAAGAAATGTAAAGGATAAAACAAGATAAAATTTATAAATAATAAATTAAAGTCCCTCAACTTAATATTATGTCAGACGTGGCCTTCTATTACTTTAATGTGAAGGAAACCACATAACTAAGTGTTTATATGGACAAAGTATGGTCAATTTTGTTTATCAGGGAGTTATCATGAGAGTTTTGTATTGAGTTAATTTTTTTTATTGAATTTACCCAAATGGCCCAAATGACTTATTTTTATTTATTTTTGGATAATCCCCCTTTTATGGGTCGAATAGAAACCCTTACATTACCCTTAAGCCCAAGGCACAAGGCCTATACACAACCCAATACATGACCTTTAAGGCCCAAGACATGAAACACTTGAAACAACCCCTCCCCAGCATCTTCATCTTCAAGGCACCTAGCTCCCCACCTCACATGGCTGATCAGATAGCATTTTCCCATGTATATATGCATGGTGCCTGGTCCTGATGTAAGTTTCCACTCAATGGATAAAGGAACTGAAATTCTGTGGTTGGCAATGAAACCAACCTAAATACCTTCTTATAGTTTTCATGTCTAATGTTTGGATCATTAAAAAGGTAAATATAGATCCTTTCACAAGGATATATTTAATGATGAGACATTTTGAGTTCAATGATGAGGGCTATTAGTACTTGATAAAATAGTGAGAGATTTAATAAAATTAAAGTATTATTATTTATCACATAATTTTTAATCAATAAAAGTACTAATAATATAATATTTTAAATTTTAGAATAAATATAAAGTTCATAATCCAAACTATCCATGAGATCGATATTAGAGAAATACCATATCCTCACTATATGTAACATCAAGGAGTGGTTCAGATGCCTTTGGGTTGGGTGATTCCATGAACAAAAATCTCACATGCTAGAATCCTCATTATCTGATCAACCTGTAAAGGAGGTGGGTGATGAATAGTTTCTTTCTATGAAAAAACTTGAGTGATATGGTTGACATTCAATGTTTGATGCTATCATCTATTTCTAATGAACTCATGAATTCTCACAAAAACACAGATTCTTATAAAATTATTGAGCATCTCTATGGTATTTTCTGAGATATATAAAAATTTGGACAATTTGAGATCTCTAAATAACTCTTTTAAAGTAATCTTCGAGAGGGTGTTCCAGCTGGGCATCACATATTCAAGCTAATTGGCTATATTGAGAACCTAAAAGTTCTTGGATTTAAAATCCCTAATGAACTTCGCAACTATATCATTCTCAAATCACTACATCAAAGCTTCATAAACATTGTTATAGATTTTAATATGAAAAATATTGAAATATCACTCCCAAATCTACTCACTCTTCTTCACCAATTTGATAAGCAGATGAAATGTGAAAAATACTTCAATCCTTATGGAGAACAAATGTAAAGGGAAACCGAAGAGGTTTAAGACTAAATATTCTTTATTCCCTTACAAAAATAGAAAAATAAAAGGTAAATAAAAGGAACATGATACTATTTGTTTCACATGTGGCATGAAGGTTCACTGTAGGAATCCTTTCAGTTTGATGGGGAATATTCAGTAAATAATCAACAGAATGCTCTAAACTATCCTCACTGGTGACACCCCCTTATAGCCTCCAATACAATAAAAATTCTAGTATTTCTGATCAGGACTAGGTAGTATTTATCATTCTTCCCATAGTAATAATGATAGGATCCCCTTGTATGTCAAATGATAGGAGGTGACCGATCAAATGCTTTAGAAAAAAATGGTAAATCTTATCTCATCTCCTATAACCCAGTAATAAAAAACACCAATCACATATTATCCATATCACATGTAATATAATGAATTCCTTTTAGACCATAATTCCATACCAAAAAAACTAACATATTACTTGGGGGTCACATTTCATCAAGGGGATTAGGAAGGTCTCACACACCCCTACTATTTGAAAACCATACAAAATTTCCAAAGTGGAATTTATAATCTCCCAAACCTAGATTCCGCTCAACAGTGCCCTGATCCTAGTTGGCCACATGGCCTCAATCACATCACCCCAAATTCTAGAGGCTTCCAACTAGCAATGAGGGCTTAGGTGTGTTAGTGGGGAGACTATTCCCTCACCACCAAAGTGTATCACAACAGAAAAACAAAAACATACAAGTAGAGGAAGTAGTATAATAACCGTACAAGAAATAAATACTGGAAAACTAATAATATAAAAAAATCCAGAATTCATTTCATATCCAAAATGATGATACACGTCTTATGTCTTTAATAAATTAACCAAAACATTTATACAAGGTAGATATAAAATACACATATCAAAAGTACAAAAAGTCCAAAAGTATCCCATCTGGCATCGTGAGCCTCATCTTGATCCCATGCTCATTTCTCCAAGAAGAAATCAAGAAACTATATTAGGGTGATTTCCCTTATCAATACCCACAACCATATAATCTATTTGGGTACCTAAAGCTGGCCCAAATAGGGTGTGACATATAATCCCAGTAAGAAACCACCCATGGTCAAGTTCTAATCAATCAGTGAATATATACAATAGAAAGTGTACAGAAAGTAAAGAAATATGAATAATATGTACTAAAAAGAAAAATTCTATAATCTAGGTTCTCATAATATAATAAATACCTCTAATCAAATTAATTTAATAGATAATTCTATGATTTAACAGTCAGGAACGAGTTATTTATAATCAAGTTCATTTAACAATTCAATCTCATTAAAATTATGAGTCTCGAGACCCAATTCAAGTCTGACGTCCCCCATATAAACATTAGCACAACAGATTCATGAGCAGGTCATCTAAAAGGTATACGTCAATGACGGACTCCAAGCTTGTAGTTCGGCTTAAAAAACATGTCATAATTCATTTAATTTACAATTCCATTTAGAACCTGAACCCATACTTGGCATTCCTAATTTGGTATCCAAGTCTCACTCCAGGTATAATATGAACCAACACCCTATGATCTCATCCATGGAAAACCTCTCAAGAAACCAGGTATCACTCTAGGTGTTGTATAACGTCTCCACCACTCAAGTCTATCCTCTGAGGTCCACTAAGGGAGCCTAAGTATCACCCATGAAATAAATGATCAAATTCTCTTGATTACGTCCTTGTAAATCCATAGGGAATCCTAGTGTCACATGGTATATAATATAAAAATCCACTATGAGTCCATCCTTTGAAATACGAGTATCACTCAAGCATAAATGTCAATATCCAAATGAGTCTGTCCCTGAAATTATTCATTTTAATACATGTTTCACCCATGTCTAATAGGAATCTTACCAATTTAAACTAATTGATCAATTCCATTCAACAATATAATTTATCATGTCATGGTTAGTACCAAGAATAATTCAATATAATTCTCACCCCAAGGGTGACTAAAGGGAAGGGCTAAGCTTAGATGGATTGCCTTCCAAATACTCACATGGGAAAAACATTATCACAAGCTTCTCAAGAATAAAAAAACTATAACATGGCATAGGCACCATTGAACTCACATGGGAATATGAATATAAAGGTAAATTAAATCCTAAACTAGAAATTTCATATCAATGGGGAAAGGTCCATGGTCATTCGATACCTTCTCTTGAACTAATAAATTTCCATTTTTTATCAAAATTTAATATACAAATCAATTCATAAACCAATTCATCAATTTGATTTGTAATTATCAATTTAAAACTCAAATCCCATGACATGGGGTAAATTGGAACACCCTAAGGTATCCAATCAAAATAGCCACCCATGGTGGTCCATCTTAATTCATAAACACACCCAAATGGGTAGTTCTGCCTCTAAGGTTTTCAACCTCTAAAAAACATTGACACGCCTCTTTAATTACATATAACATTCCTAAAAATTCTAGGTTTCAGTTTCATTTCAAATCAAGACCCAAAAATTAGGTTCTTTGAATGATGACATATATAAATTACTTAAATTTAAGATAAATTCATGATACCACCTACAGTTGGTATATAATTGATATCTCATCGAGTATCAGCTCTTGATTTGGCTCTAATTGGGAGAAAATCAAAGAACCAATGAAGATCCTAATAATATGGAAAATCAAATTGCACCTAAATAGGACAACTAATATCCAGAAGAATTTATATTTTCTAAAAAAGAATCAAGATCACATAGTTATGTATCCAATAAGATGAATGACCTTAGATTCAGATCTTGGATAGATAAGCTTCCTAAAATCCAAGTTTAGGCTTCAAAGAGGGAGCTCTCCATTCATAGATACTACACGGGAGGAGTAAAAGTGAAAAATTTAGTTTAAATTTAGTTTAATTTAATTTAAAATTATTATATTTTACTAAATTTAAGTGGTCTCACCATATAGGCACACAGTTTGACAAACGATGCGCCAACCATGCACGGTTTTCTATAGGTAAGGAGAAATCACATAGTTTTCTCACATGATTTGAAAAACAATGTGAAAACCATTCAAATAACCTTTTTCAAGATTATAGAGCTGGTCATACGACCGATGGGGCCATGTTTCATGGTTTATCTAAAATCGTACGACTGATTAATGCTCTCTGTCCAAGCCTAAGGTGATTTGTTAAACCATACAGTATGCCCCACACAGTTTAAACTAAATGCGTGCTATGCCATTTTCACCCTAAATATCAGGTTCCAAGTTATGAAGCAACTTGAGACACCCCCAACACCTCCATGAACTCTTAGGGAATTCACATTAGACCATATTAAATCATTTAAACTGAGAATTGAAAAAAAAAGTAAATGATACATGCCTTAAAAAAGAACCAATTTCTTACAAACATCCCCCTTTACTCAATTCATCATTGCATTTCCCTTCCAAGGGTGGTGAAGCATGATTTGTGAATAACTTCAGCCACTATGATCATACATTAGCCTCTGGATCCCAAGTCATGTTCTACAATTTGAAATACTACCAAAGAAACCATACTAGTGGAACAAATCATCCTTGAAGAACCTTTGTGATATGATCCACAATACATAATGGATGATCCTCAAAGGACACATCTCTCTGTAACTCAACCTCCTCAGGCTAAAAGGAATCAGATGTGTCTGAATAGTAATGCCATAGTTGAGAAACATGGAATACATCATGTGTGGATCGATACCTATAATGAAACTGCAACTGATAGGCTACCCGAACAAATCTCTCTAGAATCTCAAACATCCTGATGTACCGTGGTGAAATCTTACCCTGTCTCCTGATTATCCTATGTCCCAACCTCGATGAGACACATAAGAAAAACTGAACGCTAACATCAAACTCTAGAGTTCATCTGTGGTGATCGGAATAAGATTTCTGTTGAGACTGTGTAGTAGACGTCCACTTCCAAATTAAATGCACATTATCTGTGGTCTCATGAATAAGATGAGATCCAAGAATAGCTACCTCTCCTACCTCTACCAAACACAAGGGTGATCAGCTTTCTGTCACGAACCAAATATGGTCACCTCCAAAACCGGAACCCAACACTATCCGAGACAAGGAACGAAGGGCATTCCTGATCCCCATGGCTTGGAATAAGTGTCTGGGTATCATAAAATTATGTTTTAGAATTATTTACTCGATGTTATAAACATAAAACAACAAAAAAATCCAATATAACCAAATTTGGATTTTTTTTAAAAAAACCATCTTTTACAAAAATTCAGAAATGAATTAAATAATTTAAAAAAATGTTCAAAGACCATTAAAAAGGTAAAAAACCAAAAAACACATCCCAAGAACCTCCACATGGCAAGAGGCACCACCCTCAATCCATCTCCACAACACCGCATCACGATGGACCGCTAAAACCCAAACCATTGGCCCAAAAGCTGTACCCAAACCTATAAAAAGAATAACCAAGTCAACTTACACCCAAAGGTGTAAGAAGGGTGTGATCCAAATTCGAGTAGGATACCACCACTAACAGGTTCCATGTGATAAACATTCAAAGACAAAAATCTTTCAAGTTTTCATAAACATAGAATGCTAGTATCAATTTCTAAAAGATGAAACTTTAAATAAAAACAGTTTTCAAGTGGGATATTTTAAAGAATCAACACTTTTAAATAAAATACCAAATCTACATAATTTTTCCATCCCATCATACCAAATGTCAACGGTAAGCATAAATCATTCAATGAGCACAAGCAATGGAAAATAACCACTAGGCACTAGATCGTTGTGGGTCCCATGTACCTCGTATCTCGGTGAAAGTAACCATCACAATATACATTCTTGTACACATGATCCACTAGTAGGGATCATAACTATAACCTATTGGTCTCCCAACATCATCATCATCATAGTTTAGTTAGTGTTTTCATCGTTAATCTTAATACGTGAAATTGAGGCCAAACCCCATGGGATCACAAGCATACTAGTACATGTCCACCAACCTAGATATCTGGGATTCCCTTTTATGATCAAACAAGTTCAACAAGACATGAAATATAATTTTCACATGAAAATACCACTTCCACATCACATATTCACCAAATATCCCATATGTTTATCACACAAGTCACATAATCCCCCTTTTATTCAAATTGATTTTGAAATCAAACTCACACCAAAATAGCCCACAACACTTTTCACATCTCTCTAAAACATCAAAAAATACTTTAATTCTTTTTATAAAACCTTTACAAGATAGTAAAATTCACATAACATCCCACACACATATCACATAATACTTATTTCATCAACAAAATTCATTTTTCACATCACACTCACACAAAACATCCCACAAACGTGTTTTACACCTCTCTTTCCATTTGATAAAACATTTAAGAAATTTATAAAAAATTCTAAAACTGTTTGACATCTTAAATCAACACTTTACCTTTCAAAACCCCATTTTAGGTGAACACTCTCACCAAAACAGTACATATACATCCTCTTCCCACTTTGTTTAACCCAATAAAACATTTACAATTTTCATAAAACAATCCCATGGGGTATAACTAGGTTTTTCCCACAAAACCCATTTCAAAATATTATTTCAAGGACAAGACCACACCAATACCAATCCAAAACATAATTGGAATCCCTAGAATCATTTATTAAACCACTCTCAAGTGTTATAAAATTACCTCGAATAATTCCACCATAGATACACCTGAAAAACACACATTTTCATAAAACACCTTCAAGAAGTATAACAAGGTTTTACACATAAAACACATTGAACCCCCCCCCCATTCATGACAAATTACACTAAATCATTAATGAACCAGAATTGGAATACCCTTTCAACAATTAAGAAATCACCTTCATATTTTATAAAACTACCACCAATGATATCACATGAGTTACATTTGAAAAGCACAAAACATCAAAAAAATGTAACTTTAATACTAAATGATTTTCCAATGCTACCAAAAATGGTTTTTGTACCACACACAACATATTAGGAACATTATAAATTAATAAATCATGAAAACTAATTCATCAATAATTTTTTACACATGGAATCACCTACTGAAAGTGTCGAAGCCCTCAAATCGTGGTGCGAAACATCAACCACACCACCGCCGCACCTCAAGGAAGTTAAATCGATCCCTAGGCCACACTATTTCATTGAAAAGACTCGTAGTTAAACCCTATGTAAGAAACATAGATTTTGTACACTTTAGAACTCATGAAAGGGTGAGAGAAACCCTAAGGAAAGGGAATAAATCAAAGAGATAATTACTTACTTGAATGTTTTTGATGTTTCCCCCATCAAATCTCCCTTCAAAATTGAGTTACAAGGGAGGGAGAGAGGCCTTGGAGGATGTACATGGAGTTAGGGTACGAAATGGGGAATAAAAGGGCAGATTTGGGTTTATTCTGGAAGGAAAAATGGGAATTAAAAAAATATTTTTAATGACCTGGACACCCTTGCACGGTTTACATGCACAGTTTAGTAAACCGTGTGGCCAAACCATGTGGCATGTTTTGTCCACCCAAAATCATGTCATTATCCTCCAATTTTAGGGGGGTCCAAGTGGGAAACCAATGGGGAAATATAGACCAAGGATAGGGGAGAAAAAGTCCCAAAATAAGCCATCCTTTTCACCCCAAAACTCATCTAACTCAATGGTACAAACCACCTCAACAACTTACCCCACAAATGGTTCCACTAGGAGTGTTACTAATCCAACTATAAAATACCACAACCTCATACCATAACTTTGATAAAACAAGGGTCCAAGTCCCATAAAATTCCCCCAATACTAATGTCATAGATCAAGAACATAAAGGACACCAAAATTTCAAACCCAAAATACCCGGAAACCAAGAGAAAGCAAATAACAAAAAGAGGATTTGAGACCACGCATGGAATTGAATATTCGGGTGTGATAATTTGACCCACCATAAAGTTCTCCACCCCTAGAAATCCATTTAAAGGCCAAAGAAAAAACCAAAACCAACTGAGAAACCAAGATGTAATCCTTTTCTAAGCTTCACTCCCAAAGTCCAAAACACCTCCAATGATCAATTAAGGAAGGAATACTCTCCCACAAACCAAAAATTACATCACTTCCCTGAAATGATCATGCAAATTCACAATTTATCCCAAAATAAAACTCCTCAAAAAATATCCGAACACAAGTCAAGCAATTTACTCAAACAAACAACAACAATGAACAAGGTTACTCATACCTTGCTTTAAAAAAACTGTTGGGTGCTCTCCAATCCCAACATTTACCCCAGGAAGACGTTGGTAGTTATATAGCTCCAAACGAGACTACCTTCCACCAAGCCAATACCAAGAACAAATCTGAGTTACTAGTATGGGGAGAAAAAAATGTGCTACCCACCATAAGAGACAACCTAAATTTTCCTGATACAGAATCAGGACACTAAAAGGGAGAGGCCCGAATAGAATCCTCGATACAAGGGGTATACTTCCATTAGACTCTTCCAAAAGAGCTCACATGAGACTAATAGTGGGTCTCCCCACCATATGAACCAACCATCATAACCAACCAACACAGGCCGACATAGAAAGACCCCAAAATTAAATTTTTACAAGGGTTTCAATGACCATAGGGTTTCCCCTCACTACGCGCCAGCTTCTCTCCGAGACATATGGTTGGAGCTCAAATGATTGAAGCATATTCGACATCAAAGTTAGGATTTAGAAAGCCCCTAAATATAACTTTTACTTTCGGTGCCATGAAAACCATACCCTGATCCCAAATGGGTTCCACGAGACACAACCCACTCCAAAATCACCTTACTAAAACCTAACATTTCACTAAAAGAAGGGATGAAAATATGCACACACATCACACCTTGCTTCTTTGGATGAGAGAAAACAGAAGGAAAGGGAACATATAAACACATTCCTCTAAAATAGAGGATTTTGTGGTTTTTCCAACGAAAAAATACTCCCAACATAACAGATACTCTCAGAGGATTCCACGACCATCACCTTTAGAGTTAAATGAGGACACAACATCACAAGGAATCCCTGAACATGACAATTATGACTAATAGAAATAATACATTGAGCTGGACATTATGAAATATCCCCAAACATCACAAAATTCCAGAAAGTGTCCATAATAGCCTCTAATGACTAGATTTCCCACACTGGTGGTTTAACATAATCTCCTGCATCGAAGAGACTACGAAGGACCCATAGTCCCTCTTAGACAACATCCATATACTCATCCACACTAATAACCCCAGACCACTTCCACCTTCGACAAATCAAGTAACTTAAGAAACTAAGATCTATTACAACCTTCTATGAGAACTCTCCTACTACAAGAGGGTCCACAAAACAAAGAAAGGAAATGGTGTAAACTCAATCTCCAAATCTCAATAAAATGATTCCTTATATTGATCAATTGGAGGATCTTCCAATGGTGAAACAAATCCGGTTACACTTCAATTTTTCACTAACCCTTAATGGGGGCGTACCTTATCCAATGAGAGAAACCAAGGAACCAACCAAACTGGTCAATTTATTAAAATGTTCCACAAACCAGATCTAAAAATATGATGGGAACCACCTTAAAGTCATCCCGAAACATTTCTCATAAGGATACCACTAACTGGCCCTTCAACCCAGCTTAATGACCAAACACAAACCCAAAAAACCATTCCAACTAGAGGGGTTCTTGGAATCAAAACATCCCACAACAACATTTCAAAAAACACACATGACAAACCATTCTAAACCAGTCATCAAGGCATCAATGTTTCCTTTAAAAACATTTCTTTGAAAAAAAAAACAGTTCTGCGGTTAGCGTATCCACCAATGGTACCCCATGGGCGTCACACATGCATTTTTCCGTGCCACATCGAGAACCCTCCTTATATCCATCACAGAACTCATCCATCCATGCTATCAAACATTCATCACCCCATATAACCCCATGCATGTGGTCACTCGTGGAAATACCAAAGGATAAAACAAAAATTCTTTCCACTTTTCAAAACCAAAATATTTAACCAATACTTCCTTTTTCTCAAGACTGCTAACCACAAAATAAAAGTCCCCAATTTACAGCTTAAAAAACTTTTCATAAAGGAAAAACCATTCAAACTAAGATTCACTTTAAAGATATTCACATCAATTTCAAAACATCTTATCCCATTAAAACACCTTTCAATAGTTTAGAGAACTCTGTTGGAAACAGTTTTTCAAAACAAACATTAACATAATTTCTTGATTTCAAAAGAAATGTAAACAAACCATTTTACATTTCCAAACAATTTTGAAAATTTAGTTCCACCATTTCCAAAATAAATACATTACCTCTTTATTAGAAAATCATTTCACAAAAACATTACGCTTCTTAAAAACAAGTCATTTTTTCTTTAAAACCAAACTTCCATGATCCCAAAACTAAAGGACACAAGACAATGTGAGAGGAAACTAGTTTTGGTGGGTGACTTGGACATATGTTTGGAGGCCATAAGCCAATAAATTCACCATCACAGAGAGTGTTCTAAGGAATTATACTCAGATCCACATGGCTTGCTAGTCCTTTCTATCTCACTGAGACCATTAACCCAACTCTCTTTTCATTTCCCCTAATCATCATCAAACCAAGAAAACAAAAGGACTCAAACAAATCACGAATTCCCTTGGCGATTCGAATCCTTTTATAAGGTGTGATGCCCAGGTACACTACCCATAATCGAAATGTCAAGTCCCGACAATCCTAGCTCCTAATTATCCCGACTCTTCCCCAAATAACATGACCCAAAGGGAGGAAACCTCCTCTAATACCATTTTGTCACGAACTGAATCTGGTCACCACCAAAACCAGCACCCGAGACGGTCCAAGATAAGGCCTAAAGAGCATTTCCAATCCTCATAGGCTGGGACAAGTGTCTGTGTATCATAAAATTATGTTTTGGAATGATTTAACTGCGGTTATAAACATAAAACAACAAAACAATCCAATATAACCAAATATTTATTTTTCAAAACAAACCATCTTTAAAAAAATTAAGAACGGAATTACATAATTTAAAATAATGTTCAAATACAATTAAAAAGGAAAAAAACCATAAAGGATAGCCCAATAACCTCCACATGTAAAGAGGCACTGCCCTCAATACATATCCACAACAACGCATCATGATAGACCACTAAAACCTAAACAATTGGCCCAAAAGTTTTTCCCAAACCTAAGACAAAAATAACTAAGTCTTCTTACAAATAATGGTTTAATAAGGGTGTGAGCCAGATCATAGTAGAATACCACCACTAATAGATTCCATGTGATAAACATTCAAAAACGAAAATATTTTAAGTTTTCATAAACATGGAATGCTAGTATCAATTTATTAAAGATGAAACTATAAATAAAAATAGTTTTCAAGTGAGCTATTTTAAAGAATGAACACTTTTAAATAAAATCCCAAAGCTACTTAATTTTTCTCGCCCAACATACCATATGTTGATGGTAAGCATAAAACATCCAATGGGCACAACCAACATGATCACTAGCTCGCTGTTGGTCCCAATTACCTCGTATCTTGGTGAAAGTAACCATTAAAATATCTGTTCTTGTGGACACAATCCACCAGTAGGGATCATACCAACAAATTAGTGGTCCCCCAACATCATCATCATCATAGTTTTGTTAGTGTTTTCATCATTAATCTTTCTATGTGAAACTGAGGCCATAACCTGCAGGATCACTAGCATAATAGTACACATTCACCCACATAGATACTCGAGCTTCCCTCTTATGCTAAAACAAGTTCAAAAATACATGAAATATAATTTTTACATTAAATACCACTTCCACATCACATATTCACTGAACAGATCAAATTTGTATCACACAAGTCACATAATCCCCCTTTTATTCAAATTGATTTTTAAATCATACTCACACCAAAATATCCCACAACACTTTTCACATCTCTTTAACACTTCAAAAAATCCTTTAATTTTTTTAAAACCTTTCCAGGAAATTCAAAATTTACATAACATCCCACACACATATCACACAATACTTCTTTCTTAAAAAAATCATTTTTCATGAAACACTCACACAAAACAGCCCTCAAATGTGTTTAACACCTTTCTTTCCATTTGATAAAACATTTCATAAATTTATAAAACATTCTACAAATGTTTGACATATAAAATTGAATTTAAAAGGATCGAATAACAACTGAGAAGGGGGGTTGAATTAGTTGTTTAACTTTTTATAAGTTTCAAATATTTAAGAAAATTAACCCTTGCAACCTGTTAAGATTTATTTCCTTATCAAACTTTAGAAAGAAACTCAAGAATGCAAGAAAGGTAAATAAAGAAAGGAACACAAGATTTACAAGGTTCGGCCTCAATAATAGAACCTACTTCCTCGACATAGCCACTATCGTGGGTCAATGGAAATCCACTATAATGAAGAAGTGAATACAACTTGTTCCAACTCCCGTTGGACACCTTCTATCTCCCGATAGGAATGATTATACTGACTCCTGTTAGTTTACAATGTTTCCTTAAAGAACAAATGATCCAAACACAAGAATAAGAACTTTGTTAAGCTGCTCCACAAATGCTCACTCAAAATCTTCAATTCGATTTCTTGATTCCTATTTTCTGAAACCGGTCTTCTCAGCAAGATAAGATGATTCCGTAGAAGTGCTCGCTCCGAATCTTCAATCCGATTTCGTGAATCTGATTTTCTGAAACCGATCCTCTCAGCAACATAAGATAATACTTATTATCTTCTTCTCAAACACCCAAGGAAACTTCTTCAAGATGGTAGGAACTTTTCACTTAGAATTCTTCACCGATCCTCCTTTTCCGCATTTTTAAAAAGATGTAAATGAGCAAATTATCTGAGAACATATTTATAAGAAACTTATAAAACAAAAGCTGAAATCTTGAAAATCTTTCCCACTTCCTCAAATCTCAAAAAATCCGCAAATCTCTCGCATTTAATCTTCAATCTTATACTTCTTCAAATCTCCTTAAATTTATTTGATATTTATGAAAATTTGAAATTCAGGTTTTCTTGAACTCTTCAAATCTTCCTCAGAATGATAAGACTGGATCTTGGTTCTGATTTTAGGTTCAGGAAATAGGTCCAAGAAATCGACTCCGAATTTTAGGTTCAGGAAGTAGACTCCGAATTTCTAGCTTAAGAAGTAGACTCTGAATTTCTAGATCAGGAAGTAGACTCTGAATTTTTGGCTCATCAAGTAGACTGCAAATTTCTGGCTCAGGATGTAGACTTCGAATTTCTGGATCAGGAAGTATACTCTGAATTTCTCGCTCAGGAAGTAGAGTCCGAATTTCTGGCTCTGGAAGTAGACTCTAAATTTCTAGCTCTGGAAGTAGACTCTGAATTTGTGGCTCCATAAGTCGACTCCAAATTTCTAGCTCCAGAAGTAGACACCGAACATCAGGTTCAAGAATTAGACTCTGAATTTTTGGCTCAAGAAGTATACTCTGAAGTTCTGGATCAGGAAGTAGACTCAGAAATTCTGGCATAGGAAGTAGACTCTGAATTTCTGGCTCAGGAAGTAGACACTGAATTTCTGGATCAGGAAGTAGACTCTGAACTTCATGTTAAGGAGGTAGACTCCGAATTTATGGCTCTAGAAGTAGACTCTGAACTTCAGGTTCAAAAATTAGACTCTGAATTTCAGGCTCAAAAAGTAGACTCTGAATTTCTTCATAATTTTTCTTAGTGAAAAAAAGCAATCCTCTTCACCATTTATTCTATATCTTTTATCATGAAACTTTTCATGTTTTGTGAGAACTTTAAGATCAGCAAAGCCTCATCTGATTAAGTTTAGAAAGTTTGAGACACTTTCTTAACTTCTGACTTCTTATTCTTCAACATAATATTCTATAAGGAAATCTTCAGCAACATCAACTTCAACTTTCTGTAACTCAAAAACATTCTTCAACAAAAAGATTACATGTCAACAAATACAAAACTTTTTTAAACAGAAAACCACAACGGTTCTTCAATCCCCCCCTTTAGATTTATTGGAAACCCTTGTTAACAAGTTTTCACCTCTCAAAAATTTTACATCTCAAGTTCTAGAATTTTACCAAAACAGATCCTTTCTAAAAAAGAGTGTCATGACACCACTCTACTGGATAAAGTAATGTTTTTGAAGGATTTTCATCCCTTAGTGACAAGAAAAATTTACATCCATGTAAAGATAAACTTCAACTTACTCAAAATCCCCCTCAACTTTTATCTTTTTCTTTCTAACTTTTATTTTCCTCTCTTGTTTTTCTTTCTCTCTCCCCCATTATATGATAACCACATCTTTGGATTCATAAAAGAAAAATTACTCTCCCCCTTTGTCAACATAATCTAATGCACAGTGGGGGTAACTTCCTTATGAGTTTTAGGAAGTCATGGGAGGATGATGAACATGGAGTTGCATCATCAGTTCAACAAACCTTTCCTTTGACATTGCTTTTGTAAAAATATTAGCAATCTGATATTTTGATGAAATATATTCCATCAAGACTTCTCCAGAAGCATCTTTCTCTTTTAAAAAGTGATAATTTATATCAATGTGTTTTGATATTGAAAGTTGAACAAGATTCTTGGAAAGATCAATGACACATTGATTATAACAGAGTATCTTCAAAGGTTTAGAAACTTTTACTTCAAAAACTTCCAGCTGAACTTTCATCCACATAATTTGAGTACAATCCTGAGTAGCTGCAACATATTCAGATTCAGTTGTACATAAAGTTACTGAACTTTGTTTCTTGTTGTGCCAACTCACACAACATTCCCCTAAAAAAATTGTTCCTCCTATTTTTGATTTTCTATCACTACAATCCCCAGCCCAATCAGCATCAGTATAACTATGAAACTTCATCTCATTTTTTCTATTGTATAACAACCCATGTGAAGTTTTTCCATTAACATATCTCAAAATCCTCTTAAATTCCAACATGTGTGATTATTTTGGATTAATTTGATATAGAGAATAGAGAGTCACTGTATAAGCAATATCAGGCCTTGAAGCTGTACGATAAAGAAGACTTCATTTCAACTTTCAAAAGTCTTTAGGATTCAAACTATTTCCTGAATCATATTTTCTCAACTTTGTACTCACTAATATAGGATTTGAAACTTCCTTTGATTCTTCCATCCCAAACTTCTTTAAAAATTCCTTGGCATACTTTTCATAGGAGAATAAAATGTAGTTTTCTTGTTGTTGAACTTGTAATCCAAGGAAGAAAGTTAATTCTCCCAACATTGACATTTGAAAATTTTTCTTCATCTCTTCAATAAACTTTTCACAGACCTATTCTTCATCTCCATAAAAAATTATATCATCAACATAAACGATTACAATTAAAGTCCCGAAGTCAACATCATTAACATACATGTTTCTATCAACATTTACTTTAGAAAAGTTCATCTTTCTCAAGGAATTGTCAATCTTGAAATACCATGCTCGTGGAGCTTTTTTCAGCCAATATAAGGCTTTCTTCAATTTGAAAACATTGTTTTCATCCTCATCAAACAGAAACCCACAAGGTTGTTCAATTTACACTTCTTCCTCAATCTCACCATTTAAGAAATCTGAATTTACATCCATCTAATAAACCTTGTAATTCCGATGAGAAGCCACTACAAGAAACATGAAAATAGTTTCCAACCTTGAAACAAGGGAAAATGTTTCATCAAAATCCACACCTTCCACCTGTGAATATCATTTACACACAAGCCTTGCTTTGTTTCTTATAACTTCTACATGCTCATTCAATTTATTTCTGTAAACCCACTTGGTTCTGATAACATTTTTATTTGCTGGACTTGGAACAAGTTCCCATGTTTCATTCTACTCAATCTGATCCAGTTCTTCATTCATAGCATCCACCCATTCTTTATGTTGAATAGCTTCTAAAACTAATTCTTGTTCCACTTTTGAGATAAGGGAAGTCTGATTTTATAATCTTAACTTTCTTCTTGTTTGAACTAGAGCCTTCTGATCACCAATAATATTTTCAAATTCAACATGTATTTGTATGGTAGGAAAACTCACATTTCCTTTCCCATCAACACTTTCTTCCCCATGTGACTTATCTAAGTCACTTTCACTCTGGTAGGGATTCTCTGATTTATCTTCCCCAGCATTCTTAACAAATTTTGTGAAAGAACGTGGATTTTCAATTACATTTACATCATATGAGTCCACCACCTTCTTTAAACGTTTGTTCCCGCATTTGTAACTTCTTCCATTCAGTGAATAACCCATAAATATTCCTTCTTCATCTTTCTCATCCAACATTCCTAAGTGAGGATTTTTGATTTTGAGCAAGCATGGACTTCCAAAAACATTGAAGTAGTTAAAAGAAGGTTTTTTTATACCACATCTCGTAAGGAGTCATGTTGGTTTCCAGTCTCAACAAGCATCTATTTTGAACATGTGTAGTAGTGCTAACAGCTTCTCTCCAATAGAATTTTGAAATTTTGTATTCTGATAACATACTTCTTCCCATTTCCATCAAGCTTCTATTTTTCCTTTCTGCTACTCCATTTTTTTGTGGAGAATAGGGAGAACTATACTGATGTTTGATACCATGCTTCCTTAGATAAGTTTCAAAAGCATTGCTTATGAATTCGGTACCATTGTCTATTCTAAACTTCTTTATGGAAACTTCTAATTCTTTCTCAACATCTCTTCTGAAGAATTTAAACATTTCAATAGCCTCTGACTTATGCTTCATGAACCTGATGTTTTTCATCCGAGTGAAATCATCAATAAATGTGAGAAAGTATAAATCTCCTTTTGTTGATTGATGTGTCATCGGCCCACACTGATCAGAATGAATAAGCTCAAATGGTTTGTAAGATTGAATCTCAACTCTTTTATTACTTTTGTTTGTCATCATTCCTTTCTGGAAAGTAAACAAACATCTTCATCTTTACTTTTCAGTTCTGGAAAATTTCTAACAGCATCAAATTTAGAAAGCTTAATCATATTCTTCTGCCCAAGGTGGACAAGTATTCAATGCCACAACTTGTTTCCATCTTCATCACTCAAATAACAAGAGTTAATGGATTCTATGATTTGAAAGATATTCCCACTGGTTCTTTCTCCTTTTGTAATCACTTTTCCATTTTTAACACTTTTGATGACACAAGAATCATTTTGGAAGATAACTTCGTTTCCATCATCACAATGTTGACTTACACTAAGTAAGTTATGTTTTAGCCCAACAACATGCAATACTTCCTTAGATTTCAGTTTCTCTGGTTCAATCTCTAACGTTCTGATTCCCTTAATTTTTAAGGAACTATCATTGGTGAAAGTAACCGCTCCTCCATCATGACTTTCAAAATGCTCCAAGATTTTTTCATCACCTGTCATGTGTGAGGAAAAACCACTATCAAGAATCCATGGTTTGTTCCTCTTACTTGATTTGAAAGCTGTCTCAAAAACAAAAGCTCTTTCATCAACCTCCTTATTTTCAGCTTTCTTTTCTTTCATATCACATGAAACATGTTCTAGAAGGAGAGTCGTATATCATTCAGCATGATGACCTGACAGATCACATCTTCCACAAACTTCTTCCAAACAATCAAATTGATTCTTTTTTGGAATGTTTCTGAAATCTTGAGAATACACCTTTTCAACATTCTGTGAGTACGGAAAGTTGCTCATTATTCTTTCACTATTTCTTCCACTTTGATCAAACCTTCTTCCGGGAAGAGATGAATTTTTCCACCAATTATAATCTCTATGCCCATAAATTCTGAAACACTAGAAATATCCCTCAAATCTTGATTTTCTATTAATGAATGATCTTTCTTTATAGAAACTTTGATGATGCTGATAACTTATTTTAGCTCTAGAAAACTCATGATGTAGGCCATCTCTAATTTTGAGTGAGTTTTCTACTTTTGTAGGATTGATAGGTTTCTCACATCCTTTCTCCACCCAAGTTTTACTAATTCTTTTTACATAACCTGAAATGTTATATGAATCAGATGAAACATTATTTTTGATAGGAGAATATTTCACCTAATTCTCATGGTAAGACTTCTCCGAAATCTTGCAAGTCTCGGCTTTGTGGAAGTTTTCATTCATCTTCTTTAGGGTATTTTCGGATTCAATAATTTTTTATTGAAACTTATTGATCTCTTCTTCTTTAGTTTCTAGCTTCTTGCTAATATCTTCAATCATCTTTCCTTGTTCAACAATTCTAAGTTTGTAACTTAAAATTTCTTGAATGTATTCATCTTCCTTCTTAGTAAGATATTTACTTCCATCATGAACTTATTTATGATTTCTCTTTATCACATGAATTTATTTCTTGAGATATTTTTTTATCAAGACATGAATGAAGTTAAGATATTAGCTGATATTCACTGTAAGACTCTTCACCACCTTCTTCCCTCTCTGAGGAAACATTTTTTTTCTCAACTTTTTCAATGAAGGTTCTAAATATTTCATTACTTTCATCTTCTAAGGAATCATTTTCAGAAGATTCTGAATCAACCTTTTTGCTCAACATACTTCTTTTCTTTCCGGAAAACTTCTTCTTGAATTCTTTATTAGTATTCCCTTCTTTTTCATTCTTGTTATACTTCTTCCATCGAGGATTCTCATTAGAAACATCTTGATCTTCTCCAAATTTATTCTTAGCGAAATTCATTGGAAAGTGTCTAATTCCACTACACTCAAAACATTTGAGATGAAGTTTCCCTCCATACTTTCTTCTTAATCTTTGATAGTTCTTGGATATGAGAGACATGATTTTTTCATTCAACTCTTCATCTTCCTTATCAACGGACTCGCAAGAATCAGCTTCATCATCATCTTGGATTTTCATCTTTATCATAGCTTCAAAATCTATTTCATTGTTCATATTATTCTTAAATACTGGAGATTTCCTCATTTCATAAGCAACAAAAAAGTTATGCTATTCATCAATAGATAAATCATCCTTATCTTCTAAAGCTGAAATTTTAGAATCAAACAAGTCTGGAAAGTTTCTCATAAGTTTCTTTACAATTGTAGAATCTTCCAAGTCTTCTCAAAATCCCCTAATGTTGCATACAATTTCATTAACTCTAGTGAATTATTCATCAATTGTTTCGTCATCTCTCATCCAAATGTCTTCAAACTTACTATTCCAGATTTGTAGCTTGGCCTCCTTGACTTTTTTGTTTCATTCAAAAACACTTTCCATCTTTTCCCACATGCATTTTTATGTTGTGAGACCCATCACCTTCTGATAAAAATTTTCTGATAAGGACATGAGAATATCATTTCCAGCCTTTCCATCAACTTCTACGTTCCTCTTATCAGAAAATGTAAAAGTATAATTTTTCTCAATATGTGGAAAGCTAATAGTATCAGCATCAACAACTTCAAGGCCAAGAGATAGGAGATAAGGAATCATCTTATTTTCCATCCATAATAATTCTTGCCATAGAATGTAGGAATTCCTCTACTGTTGACAGAATTGATATTCTCCATGATAATGATTAAACAAGGGAACCTACCTCTGATACCACTTGAAGTTCCAAGGATTGAATAACAAATGAGAAGGGGGGTTGAATCAGTTGTTTAACTTTTTATAAGTTTTAAAAATTTAAGAAACTTAACCCTTGCAACCTGTTAAGATTTATTTCTTTATCAACCTTTAGAAAGAATCTCAAAAATGTAAGAAAGGTAAATCAAGAAAGGAACACAAGATTTACAATGTTCGAACTCAATAATAGAACCTACGTCCTTGCCATAGCCTCTCTCGTGGGTCTATGGAAATCCAATATAATGAAGAAGTGAATAAAACTTGTGCCAACTCCCATTGGACACCTTCTATCTCCCGATAGGAAATATTATACTAACTCACGTCAGTTTACAATGTTTCCTTAAAGAAAAAATGAGCCAGACACAAGAATAAGAACTTTGTTAAGCTGCTCCACAAATGCTCACTCCGAATCTTCAATCCGATTTCTTGAATCTGATTTTCTGAAACCGGTCTTCTCAGCAAGATAAGATTATTCCGCACAAGTTCTCACTCCGAATCTTCAATCCGATTTCTTGAATCCAACTTTCTGAAACTGATCTTCTCAGCAAGATAAGATAATTATTATTCTCTTCTTCTCAAACAATCAAGGAAACTTCTTCAAAATGGTAGGTACTTTAGACTTAGAATTCTCCAGCGCTCCAAATTTTATGTGTTTTTAAAAAGTTGTAAATGAGTGAATGATATAAGCACATATTTGTAGGCATCTCATAAAACAAAGGAGGTAATCTTGAAAATATTTCCCGCTTCCTTAAATCTCAAAAACTATTCAAATATCTCTCATTTAATCTTTAATCTTTGACTACTTTAGATATCCTTAAATTTCTCTGAGATTTACGCAAAGTTGAAATTTAGGTTTTCTTGAACTCTTCATATCTTCCTCAGAATGATAAGGCTAGATCTTGGTTATGATTTTAGGTTCAGGAAACAGGTTCAGGAAATAGACTCTGAATTTCAATTTCAGGAAGTAGACTCTGAATTTCTGGCTCAGGAAGTAGACTCTGAATTTCTAGCTAAGGAAGTAGACTCCAAATTTCTGTCTCAAGAAGTAGACTCTAAATTTTTGGCTCAGGAAGTAGACTCCAAATTTTTGGATCAGGAAGTAGTCTTTGAATTTCTGTCTTAGGAAGTAGACTCCGAATTTATGGCTCAGGAAGTAGACTCTAAATTTCTGGCTTAGGAAGTAGACTCTGAATTTGTGGCTCAAGAAGTAGACTCCGAATTTCTGGCTCAGGAAGTAGACTCCGAGATTCAGGTTCAGGAATTAGACTCCGAATTTTTGGCTCAGTAAGTAGACTCTGATGTTCTGTCTCAGGAAGTAGACTCTGAAATTATGGCTCAGGAAGTAGACTATGAATTTCTGGCTCAGGAAGAAGACTCTGAATTTCTGGCTCTAGAAGTACACTCAAAACTTCAGGTTCAATAAGTAGACTCCAAATTTCTGGCTCAGGAAGTAAACTCCGAACATCAGGTTCATGAAGTAGACTCCGAAATTCTTGATAGGAAGTAGACTCCAAACTTCAGGTTCAGGAATTAGACTCTGAATTTCTGGCTTAGGAAGTAGACTCTGAATATCTTCAGACTTTTTCTTAGTGAAAAACATCAATCCTCTTCAACATTTCATCAACAGATTTTATCATGAAACTTTTCATGATTTGTGGGAACTTTAAGATCATAAAATCATCATCTGATTATGTTTAGAAAGTTTTAGAAAATTTCTTTACTTCTGACTTCTTATTCTTCAACATAATATTCTTTATGTAAATCTTCAGCAACAACAACTTCAACTTTCTGTAACTCAAAAACATTCTTCAACAAAAATATTAGTTTTCAACAAATAAAAAACATTGTTAAACAACACAGTACAATGGTTCTTCAAAAATCACCACTTTACCTTTAAAAAACCCATCTTAGGTGAACACACTCACCAAAATAGTTCATATACATCCTTTTCCCAGTTGGTTTAACCCAATAAAACATTTACAATTTTCGTAAAACAATCCCAAGGGGTATAACATTGTATTGAAAAAAATAACCCATTTCAAAATTCTATGTCAAGGACAAATCCACACTAATACCATTCCAAAATCGAATTGGAAGCCCTAGAAACATTTATTAAACCACTCTCAAGTGTTATAAAATTACCTCGAGTAATGCCACCAAGGATACACATGAAAAACACACATTTTCATAAAACACCTTCAAGAATTATAACAAGGTTTCACACATAAAACCCATTGAAAAACCCCCTTTTCAGGCCCACATGACACTAAATCATTAACAAAATATAATTTTCATCCCCTTTCAACAAATAATATATCACCATCATATTTTATAAAACTACCACCAAAGATACCACATGAGTTACATTTGGAAAGCACACTACTTCAAACAAAAATGTAACTTTAATACAAAATGATTTTCTAATGCTACCAAAAATGGTTTTCACACCACATAAGACATATTAGGATGATTATAAATTAATAAGTCAATCAAACTAATTCATCAATAATTTTTTACACATAGAACCACCTACTGAAAGTGTTGAAACCCTCAAATCTTGGTGTGAAACATCAACCGCACCACTTCCGCACATCAAGGAAGATAAATAGAGCCCTAGGACACAGGATTTGCCCAAAAATACTCATGGTTAAACCTTAGGTACTGACCTTAGCTTCTGGACAATTTAGAACTCATGAAAGGGTGAAATAAATCTTAAGTAAAGGGAATATATCAAAGAGAAAATTACTTACTTTCATGCTTTTGAAGTTTCCACCATCAAATTCCAAGGGAGGGAGAGAGACCTTGGAGGATGTCCATGGAGGTAGGGAACGAAATGGGGAAAAATGGGTAGATTTTGGTTTTTTCAGATGGAAAAAATGGGAATTACAATAGATTTTTAATGACCAGGACACCCTTGAATGGTTTGGATGCACAGTTTAGTAAACTGTGCGGACAAAATGTGTGGCCTATTTTGGCGACCCATCACCATGAATTTCTCCTTCAATTTTAGGGAGGTCCAAGCGGGAAACCAAGTTGAAAAATAGGCCAAGTATAGGGGAGAAAAGTTCCCAAAAGAAACCATACTTTTCACCGGAAACCCCATCCAACTAAAGGGTACAAACCACATCAACAACTTACCCCACAAGTCGTGCCACTAATCCAACTCTAAAACACCACCACCTCATACCACAAATTTGAAAAAATAGGAGTCCGAGTACCATATATTACCCCCAAGACTAAGGTTATAGATCAAGAACACATGAGACACCAAAACTTCAAACTCGGAACACCCGAAAACCAAGAGAAAGCTAAGAACCAAAAGAGGATTTCAGACCAAGCATGGAATTGAATATCCAGGTGTGATAGAGTCCCACTGTAGAAATACTCATATAGAACCATCTATATTAAATCCATTTTTGTAGGAGAATTAAACCATGGGTATATTCCTCTCAAAAAAGCCCCTAAAATCTAGGACACATGCTCAAAACATGTCCCCAAGAACTTTAATCGTGCACTCTAGTTGGCTATCTATCTGGGGGTGGTACGTTGTGATCATAAGTCTCTGTTTACCTAACAACCTCTATAATCATTTCTAGAAATGTAAAGTAAACCTAACATACCTATCAGAAATGATAGTATTTGGGACCTCATGAAGTGATACTATCTCACAAATATACAAACTTCCAAGCTCATCCGCACTGAAGGTTTCCTTGATCGACAGAAAATGTGAAAACTTCATAAGCATGCCTACAATAACCCATAAAACATCATTATATTGAGGTGAACTCGGTCAAAATGTCATGAAATCCATCATGATGTAATTCCATTTCCACTCAGAAATGGGTAGCTGCTATAAAAGTCCAGATGGTCACTAGTGTTCCGCCTTCACCTGCTGATAGGTGGAACACCTCATGAAAAAATCAGCTACATCTCTTTCCATACCCGACCACCATTATTGACAATGTAAATCCTAGTACATCTTGGTGATGCCAAGATACACTAACCAATATAAAGCATGAAGCATCACATCTTCTCCTCACACATGTTTTCTAAAGACCCATATTTTCCATGTAAATTTTTTAATTATATGGAATTATTACGAGTCAGTGAAAATTGAAGGTGTGTGATTCCGAGGCCTGGTGTGACCACAATTAATTTCTTAACATTTTTCCGGTATGTTCAGTAAACACATGAGTGACATTTTCTAACTTTGGAATTTGTGCTTGGATTCAAAATCTGAGGGTACTATTGAATCTGCAGTGCTAGGATTCACTTAAGGGAGTCTTTAGTTTGACCACAGTAGGTCTGGAGAGAAAGTTAAGTTTTGTGAATTTTTTTTAAAAAATAAAATAAAATTATTTTATTTTATTTTCTTGCTTAACCTCCAATGGACAAGAGGAGATGGTACTAGTGATGTTTCAAGCCATTAAATGGATTAATCCTCCATTACTATGTAACATTATCATTAGATAATTGGGAAGCATCTTAATTAATGACCCCCCATTAATTCCCAACATCGTTAGAAACCCTCCCCTTCTCATATTTATATGGAGCTTTGGGAGAGGTGTCTAAATAGCTTCACCAAGCAACGAAGTGCTGAAGGAGTACCGAGACGCCAAGTCTTTGGAGGATGGATCTGGTTCTGGTGATCGGTGAAGAGCGACACTGAAACCCTGAACTGAAGGGCGACATGCAAGCGGCGTCGTTGGAATCCTGTGGTGGGAAAGATGATCACCAATCCACCTTTAAGTGCAGAAGTTCTCTAATAAGTTTACAAGGTAGGGATTTGATACTTTTTTTAAATTCAAGTGAGTTTATTGAACCCGCTTTACCTCCCTCTTGATTACAAGCTAACGCGGAGGGTGTGGGGCTAACAAACCCAACCCAGACCCTCTGAAACCTTGTTTACCCCATGCGTTCTCCTTGGACGACCACCGACACGACAATACCGAAGACCGGTGCCAGTGTGAACCTAGGCGTCGGCCGGTACACCGACCGGTCTCAAGGGAGGAGGAGGCGCACCCGCGCTGCTAGAGGAACCAACCGCAGCTCGTCCTCCATGGCGATTGGAAGAGGCGGCCAACACACCGGCTGACCACGAAGGAGGAGGGCGGTGCGACCTGTTGATGTTATTAATATTTTAATGAATTATTATATTCCCTCTTTACTGATTTTATATGAAATGTGCATAATTTGTGTAAAATATTAATGTTTTAATATTAAGTATAATATTTGAGGATTTTTAGAAGTAGTCCAATTGATTCAGTTTAATGTTTTAATAATACCTATCACTATACTGATCCAAATTGTCTGGTTATTGTTTTTTAGGATTCTCCTTTCAATATAAAACATTTAATTAGAAGGTACCATGATCCAATTATACCATTTGAAGGGTCATATAGTCCTCACAAACAAGACCAAAGAATCTGGGAATAAAATGGACCAGCCTTGAAGAATGATTTACTGGGATCAATCCAAAGGTCCCAAAATATTAACTCTCCACCATAATTCGGGGGAAACTACATTTCATCTTGGATAAAAATTTCAAGGCCCAACTCCAAGTACAAGGGGCCCAAATGAAGCTTTCAAGTCCAGCCCACCATTCTGGATGAGAAATAAAATCAGTATAATATTCATGACATATCTCATGATGTAAGCATCAAATAGAGATGAGATTTTTCTGTGTGAAATAGGATATATAGGTGGCTGACTTTGTTGAATAAATCATTCGGATTTGAAGGAATATTCATATTCCAAAATCCATTCCCATTGTGGCCATTGAAAAAGCATGGATAGAAATGGACAGTTTACCTTTGTTTAATAAAACCGCCATAACTTTGCATCCACTTGTACCAATTCCTCCAAATATTTAAAGTAGTCGGAAAACATTATTATCTACAACTTTGTAGAAGGAGACATTTGGATATTCAGCTGTTTGAATAGCCAAATTGGCGATGCAAGAGGAGGGACAGATTGGGAATGCAAACAATCCACTCCTTAGGCTATAAATACTCTCCCCTTCTCTCCTTGTGAGGGGTTGACATTTCAGAAGAGAGGAGAAAATATTGGAACGACCAAGGCCTTTACAAATTCTTGGGAGGATCTTCCATACTCAAGTTTTCACTTTAGAGACCTTTCCTCCTCTCTTTGATTTCACTTAATTTCGTGTTCTTCGTTTTTGTAATTTTGTAAGTCTCTTTCTTTGTAATTTTGTTTTAATGAAAGTTACTTCTTCAATATCTACTATTCTCCTCCACCTTCTGTATTTTAATATTTATGTTCTTAAAATAGTTTAAATTCAGTTCAATCCCCTTCCCTTCTTTAGCTTCCTCATTCAATCGAAAGTTCATTTTTAATTATCATCATTGTTCGTGTGTGTGTGTGTCGACGTACCACTCTTTTCTTATCCCTTTATTTTTCTTCTCTTATTAATTTATAATCATAATAATTATAACCAGATTATTAAACACCAAAATGGATGAGTAAATCTCACATTGGGGTGAGTTATAATTTAGGTATGTTAAGTGATTGAGAGCTTCTGCTCGATGAATATTCTTTGAATTAACATTGTGTATGTTGGACTTAACATGTCATGGATTAATGACTTGTTTTGTTTAACATGTGGTTTACATGGATTATTGGAACCATAAATACACCACCATAAACAAGTACTGATTGATTTTAGAATCCTAGTTAAGTTAAGGCTTGGATTAAATCTTTAACACTTAGGAATTCTAATCGACGTCAACTTGTGAAGTGGGTGTTAATTTAAATGCAATATAAAGCAAAGCTCAAGGATATCACAAGCTTAACTCCCTAATAATGAACTCACCCCAATATTTATCAATTTGTTAAATCAATTACAGTCAATCAATCATTTCAATTAAGCTCTGCAACAAACCCCCCTAATCAAAATACAATCAACTAAAAACAAACGACTACTACAAAGTATCATCACCGAGGATTCGACCCGAGTGCTGCTATACACATTAGCAGAGCACCAGAACTTTGACCGGTCGATAGGCCACAATCAGACATGCGTTTCAAATGGATCCTATGCTGGGGATGGTGGTTTATGTAGTCATTAGTTTCTGGTTATTGTAAAAAAACCCAAAAAAAACAAAATTTAAAAAAAAATTGAAAAAAACACAAAGAAAAACCCGTCTTCCTCTTAAAAATCATAAACTGAAAAAAATACAAATAAAACCCCATATTTCTCTTTCTTCCAAAATCTTTTTGAATGCCCCGTAGCCTCCCAAAAAATCCCTCGGATTTGTTTGACCCTAAAATTGAGCGAACACTTCGCCAACTTAGGAGGAACATAAGAGATAATCAAATAATTCAAGAACTGGTCTTTGTCCAACCAATTGAATTAGATATGGCCAATCCTAGGGAACAAACACTTAAAGAACTTGCTACCCCTGATATGAATTACCAACCTCTTGGTATTCAATATCCAAACATAGAGGCTGACTTCGAACTCAAATCGGGTTTGATTCATCTTCTCCCTCATTTTCACGGGCTAGCCGGTGAGGATCCACATCTTCACCTTAAAGAGTTCCAAGTAGTGTGCTCTACCATGAAGCCTCAAAGGGTTTCTGAAGAAAAAATCAAACTCTGAGTATTCCCTTTTTCCCGAGCTGACACTGCTAATTCATGGCTCTACTACCTTCCTCCTGGTTCCATAACTACATTGAATGACATGAAGCGACTCTTCTTAGAGAAATTCTTTCCTGCTTCTCGTACTGCTTCTATCCGAAAGGAAATAAGTGGTATACGCAAATTCCCAAGTGAATCACTCCATGAGTACTGAGAGAGGTTCAAAAAGCTTTTTTCAACCTTCCCACACCATCAAATCCCTGACCAACTCTTGATCCAATACTTCTATGAGGGGTTATTGGCTATGGAGAGAACTCTCATTGATGCCGCAAGTGGTGGTGCTCTGGTTGATAAAACTCATGTAGCTGCAAGAGATCTCATAAGTAAAATGGCTGCAAACACACAACAATTCCATACTCTAGCACATGCTCAAGTCAAACAAGCCCAAGATAATCAATCAATTGAGCCGAAGAAAATGACCGAGTGGATGAGTGAACTTACAGGTCTTGTGTGACAGCTAGTTGTGGCTACCAAATCCCCAACCTCGTCTTCTCCGCAATCAATGATTCCTGGACCTATCAAAAACTGTGGAATCTGCAACTCTCCATCTCATCCAACTGACACATGTCCACAAATTCAAGAGGATCAACCTGATTCATCTGGACCAATGGAGCTCAATGCAGCATATGCTCAGCGGAACACCAATCCTCAACTATCAGGTCAGTTTTTTAGAAACTTCAACCAACCTCACTCTGAGCCCTTCTCCTCTAACTTTAACCAAGGATTGAGGTATGGTAACCCCATGTCTCACCCCCCTCAATTCCCTCCTCAAAACCCAAACCAATTCCAATATGGTCAAGGTGGTGGTAACTTCCATCAACCTTATCCTTTTGTTCCTCAACCTCAAAAGAACAATCCTCCTCCTGGATTCCATTATCCTAGCGAGCCTTCCCAATTCCAAAACCAATACAATCGATTTCCCAAGAACCAAAATCAAGGAAATCCCAACTAGGGACAAGCCTCTTCTTCCAAGGAACCATGGGAAAGTGCAGTGGAAGATCTTGCCTCCTTCACCAGTTCTAGCCTTAAAAACATTGAAACTCAAATAGGTCAACTTGCATCCTACCTAAGCCAGCAACAATAATCAAATTCTTCCCAACTCCCAGCTCAACCATTACCCAACCACAAGCATAATGTAAGTGCAATTTCACTTAGATCAAGAAAGCAGCTTGCTATGCCTCAAGATAAATCCCCAAAACCTCCTTGAAATGTTGAACTAGAAAATGAAAAGAAAAATAAAATTGAAAAGGAATCTGAATCCATTCCATCACCTCCTTCGATTCCACTTAGGAACCCAATTCCTTTTCCTCAAGCTGTTTCTAAGACAAGGAAGTCCTTTGAAACTGATCCTGAAATGCTCGACATGTTTAGACGTATTTAAGTCAACATTCATCTCTTAGATGCCATCAAAGAAATTCCTAAGTATTCTAAGTTTCTCATGGAGTTGTGTACCCACAAGAGGCAACTTAGGACCTTTGAAAATGTTTCCACCCAGTAGTCCATACCCATTAAGTGCAAAGATCCAGGTACCATTACGGTTCCATGCCAAATTGGAAGTTCCAACTTTGATGATGCACTCATAGACCTAGGATCCTCAATTAATGTCATGCCAAAATCCATATTCTCCAACCTTGGTTTAGGTCCCTTATATCTAATGGGTGTTGTCATTCAGTTAGCCAATCGAAGCACAACCAGTCCTGAGGGAATAATTGAGGATCTCCTTGTCTGAGTCAATGATCTTATCTTCCCTGCTGATTTCTATGTTCTTGACATGGAAGGTGAGACGAACTCTTCTCGATCTCCCCTAATTCTAGGAAGACCATTCCTCATGACTGCGAGAACCAAGATTGATGTCCATTCAGGCATCTTATCCATGGAATTAGGTGACCAAATGGTCAAGTTCAACATTTTCCAAGCCATGTGATACCCATCTGAGGACCACTCTGCATTCTCAATTCATACTTCTGAGGACACTTCTAAGAGTCAATCGAACCCCAATCCACCATGTTCTTTGTGTTTTAATGACAAAGGATCTTTTGAAATCTGAACTATTATTAACCAAGTCATAAATGGTGATGTTGATGTGGACCTCTCATTCATAGACTCCATCAATCTAGAGGAACTTGAAAACTATCTTGAATTCCACATAAATTCTGATCTCTACTGCTCCACCTTGGACAGTATTAAGGAAAATGAACATGAAGCAACTGAAGTCCCTTATTCCATTCCTGAGTTGTCGAGCCCATAAGTGAAAGACGAGACTGATCGGAAACCTCTTCCTGCACACCTGAAATATGCATTTCTCTTCCATGATCACTCATATCCTGTCATTATCTCTACCACACTTACTGAAGCCGAGGAGTCCAAACTTGTTCAAGTGTTTGAGGAAAACAAAAAGGCCTTAGGTTGGACCCTATATGACATACTGGAATCAACACTACCCTTTGCATGCATCACATCCATCTTGAGGAATCATCTAAACCAATTAGAAAACCACAAAGAAGACTCAATCCACTCATCCTTGAGGTAGTTAGGGAAGAGATCACCAAGCTTCTTCAAGCTGGTATTATCTACACAATTTCTAATAGTGAATGGGTTAGTCCAATTAAAGTTGTACCTAAGAAGCGTGGGATAACTGTTGTCACAAATGAACAAGGAGAGGAAGTCACAACTCGAGTTAAGAACAAATGGAGTGTATGCATTGATTATCGAAAATTGAATGCTGAAACAGAAAAGTTCACTACCCTCTTCCATTCCTTGATCAAATTCTAGAAATATTGGTCGAAAAGTCACACTATTTCTTTCTTGATGGATACACCGACTATTTTCAAATCCCAATCTCACCTCAGGACCAAGAAAAGACTACTTTCACATGCCCCTTTGGAACATATGCATATAGAAGAATGCCTTTTGGACTTTGCAATGCTCCGGAAACATTCCAGAGGTGTATGATGAGTATCTTTTCAGAATTCATTGAACACTGCATGGAAGTCTTCATGGATGAATTCACCATTTATGGTGATTCATTTGAATCTTGTTTGAATTCACTCTCTCTAGTCCTTCAGAAGTGTGTCAAGTGTAACCTTATGTTAAATTTTGAAAAATGTCACTTCATGGTTGCAAATGGGATTGTTCTAGGGCACATAATTTCAAAAGATGGTATTGAAGTCGATCCTGCCAAAATTGAAGTGATCCAATCACTTCCTGAACCAACTTCTGTTCGAGACATCCATTCTTTCCTCGGTCATGCTGGTTTCTATCATAGATTCTTCCATAACTTCAGTAGGATTTCCCTACCACTCACTAGGTTACTCCAAAATGATGTCACATTCCATTTCGATGAGTTTTTCAAGAGAGCCTTCATTGAACTCAAAACATCTCTTACAACTGCCCCAATAATCCAACCCCCTGATTGGTCCTTACCCTTTGAGTTAATGTGTGATGCTTCTGATAGAGCTGTTGGGTCCGTTCTTGGTCAAAGAAGAGAAATAATTCCTCATGTCATATATTATGCCTCAAAAACATTGGATGAAACTCAATCTCACTACACTGTCACTGAAAAAGAAATTTTAGCAATTGTTTTCTCCTTAGATAAATTCCAGCCCTATCTCTTAGTTGCCAAAATCATAATCTTCACAGATCATTCTGCTATAAAGTTCTTACTCAAGAAAAGTGATTCCAAACCTAGGCTAATAAGATGGATCCTAATGCTCCAAGAGTTTGACCTTGAAATCAAATATAGAACTGGAAAAGAAAACTCTGTGGCTGATCACTTGAGTAGAATTTCAAATTCTTCTCATTCAGAAATCATTGATACTGAATTCCCCACTGAGCACCTTTCATCTCTCACTCCAAAAATACCATGGTATGCCCCAATTGTAAATTACTTGGTTTCTGGTGTTTTTCCTGAAAAGTATTCAAAAGTACAAAAAATGAAGTTGAAAAGTGATTCAAAATACTATTTTTGGGAAAAAAATAAACTTTGGAAAACTGGGGCTGACATGGTAATAAGGAGATGTGTCGATGAAAATGAACATTCTTCCATATTAGAATTCTGTCACTCACTTCCCAGAGGTGTCCACTTTGGACCATAGAGGACCTCTCGAAAGGTCCTAGACTCTGGATTCTTCTGGACTTCACTCTTCAAGGACTCACAAGATTTCTGTCAATCATGTCCCACTTGCCAAAAGTTTTGCACAATTTCCAAGAGAAACGAAATGCCCCAAAGCCTTTAATTTTCTATGAGGTCTTCGATGTTTGGGGTATCGATTTCATGGGACCATTTCCCCCTTCCAATGGATTCTCATACATTCTTCTTGTGGTCGATTATGTTTCAAGGTGGGTTGAGGCCAAACCCACTAGGAAGGATGACGCTCATACTGTTATTGAGTTCCTAAAGACCCACATCTTCCAACGATTTGGCACACCATGTGCCTTGATCAGTGACTTAGGAACCCATTTTTGTAATAGAACCATGGAATCTCTTCTGAAAAAGAATGGGGTTGTACATAAAACATTAACCGCATATCACCCTCAAACAAATGGCATGGATAAACTCTCTAATAGAGAAGTGAAAAGGGTACTTGAGAGAATTGTTAAGCCAACCAGAAAAGACTAGCCTGAAAGACTTGGTGAAGCCCTTTGGGCTTATCAAACTACCTATAAAACACCCATTAGGATGTATCCTTTTAGGTTATTTTTTTGTAAAGCGTGTCACTTACCAGTTTAAATCCAACATAAGTCTTTTTGGGCTGTGAAAACCTATAATTTTGATTGTGAAAAATCTGGTGAAGAAAATTTGTTGCAATTGGCAGAACTGGAGGATCTTAGACTTGATTCTTATGAGAATTCTAATCTCTACAAAGAAAAATCCAAGGCAATCAATGATTAAAAAATCCTAAGAAAGGTATTTCATAAAGGTTAAAAGGTAATTCTCTTCAATTCTAGATTTCAGCTTCACCTAGGTAAGCTTAATTCTCATTGGGAAGGTCCTTTTGTTATTACTAATGTTTACCCATTTGGTGTAGTGCAAGTCCAAGACCCCTCTTCCAAAAGGTCATTCATGGTTAATGGACATCGGTTAAAGCATCATCATGAGAGGATGCACAATCCTGGATCAACATCAACTTCCACTGGATACCCAACTTCTCTAGCTGACCTACCACTAGATAGATAAGGCGACCCGCTAAATCCAAACCAGGGGTCACCTCTTTCCCTTTAACTCTCTCTCTATCTCTTCCTCTCTCTACCTCTTTCTACTTATTCCTCTCTCTTTCATTTTTTTTACCACTGTCTTTATCAAAATAATTCTTTTAACTTTTTCTTTTGTGTGGGTGTATCTTTATAAAAACACAAAAACAAATAAAAACCTAAAAAACAAAAAAAAAGATCACTTAAAACAAATAATAAAACTCAAGAGTCATGATTACAAACCTTCTAATTTTAAAATTTTGTCCAACCATTTTGGGGAGTTAACAGACATGTTTTCATTTCAAAATTTTTGTATTTTCATCATGACTTTGGATAAAGAATTTTGTGTCAAAATTAACAACTTTTGAATGCTCACTTTTTGATTTGGAAAATGATTTTCCCAAACTATGAGAACAAACAATTTCTTTCATGCCAAGGCCACCTATGGCCATCTTTTCAAAATGTGTGTTTTCACCCCCATTTGTGAGTCTTGAGTTTGTGGACCTTTGAGCTGAATTTCCTACCTTAGTGTGTATTAATATGATAGAGAAATTTTCTAAACCACATGAAAATCACAATAGCCAAATAGCCTCCCATTTCCCTTAAATTAATCCTCCTTTTGAAAGCCCCTTTGAGCCTATGAAAACCATTTCTTTGATAGCCACATTACAAGACCAATACCTTATCCTACCCAATATCAACATGGATTTTCATTGCATATGTTTTTGAAATTTTAGTGTGTGGGGGGGGGGAGAATAGATTTCATTTTTGGGTATAATTTCCTTACTTTCTGGTGTGTTATCATATGCTTGATGGATAGCATCCATTTTAGTGTGGGGGGAGGTTGTTATTCAGTGGTATTTGGGAATTTATTGTACAATTGATATTGAAAAGTGTTCAAAAAAATTCAAAAAAAAATCAAAATAAAAACAAATCAAAAAAAATCAAAAAATGGGTTGTGTCTTGGGTAATTCAAAAATCACTCTTCCTCAACCTTTGATCTTGTTATAACTATTAAAATTAGTGTCGTGAGGAGATCAAACATGTGTTGGGATATGAGTGTGAGATCTATTTCAAGGTCAACTTTTGAAAAAACAAAGAAAAAAAGGAAAAGAAAAAAAAAGAACACTTGCATTATATTCTTATTGGGAGACGTTTTTTGTTTTGTAAATATTCCATATTCTCATTACCTTCATATTTTCTTCCTCTATTGTGTCTTTCTTCACACAATCATTCCCTTGTAAATATGTGTTTTCATTTCCTTTCATGTTTTATTTCAAAAAAATGTGCATTTCTTTTTCTATGTTGGTATTTTAACCCTCTTCTTCTCTCTCTTGGACATTATATTCATACCCTCCCATAGCCACAAAAAACCCCTTAAAAAGACCTCTTGATTATTGTGCACTTTGGAATGGGATTGTAAGCAGAGAGCTCTTTCAAACTCTATGATTTTCACTTTCGGTTGGTGAAAGAGTGAACCTCCACAAATGAATTTTATCATCTTGAGAGGTGTGAGTTTTGAGTGTCCACATTTTCCATTTCTAAATTTGAGCATGAAAAAATGAATTAGTTTTGGAAAATTGTTTCTGTAACAACTTGTGGTGGAATTCAAAATGGATGAGTGAAATAGTCTAAACCTCCCCTGATTGGAGAAAACAAAATTTTAATATCTGTTGGTGAGTAAAAATGATTTTGTCATGTTTTTATATTTGTTTCACATGAGGACATGCACAAAACTAAGTGTGGGGGAGTTTATGTTATTAATATTTTCACTACTTATTATATTCCCGACTTACTGATTTTATATGAAATGTGCATAATTTGTGTGAAATATTAACGTTTTAATATTAAGTATAATTTTTGAGCATTTTTAGATGTAGTCCAATTGAGTCAGTTTATTGTTTTAATAATAACTATCACTATACAGATCCAAATTGTGTGGTTATTGTTTTTTAGTATTCTACTTTCAATATACAACATTTCATTAGAAGGTACCATGAGCCAATTCTGCCATTTGAAGGGTCATATGGTCCTCACAAACAAGACCAAAGAATCTGTGAACAAAATGGACAAGCCTTGAGGATTGATTTACTGGGCTCAATCCAAAAGTCCAAAAATATTATCTCTCCACCATAATTTTTGGAACACTACATTTAATCTTGGATAAAAATTTCAAGGCCCAAATCCAAGTACAAGGGGCCCAAATGAAGCTTTGAAATCCAGCCCACCATTCTGGCCGAGAAATAAAATCAGTATAATATTCATGACATATCTCATGATGTAAGCATCAAATCGAGCTGATCTTTTTCAGTGTGAAATAGGAGATATAGGTGACCGACTTTGTTGATGAAGTAATTCGGATTTTAAGGCATTTTCCTATTCCAAAATCCATTCACATTGTGACCATCGAAAAAGCATGGATAGAAATGGACAGTTTACCTGTGTTTAATAAAACCGCCATAACTTTGGCTCCACTTGTCCAAATGACTCCTAATTTTGACAGTAGTTGGAAAACTTTATTATCTACAACTCAGAAGAATGAGATATTCGGAGATTCGGCTGTTTTAATAGCAAAATTGGCGATGAAAGTGAAGACAGATTGGGAATGAAAACAGTCCACTCCTTGGGCTATAAATACTCTCCCCTTCTCTCCTTGAGAGGGGTTGGCATTTCAGAAGATAGGAGAACATATTGGCATGACCAAGGCCTTTACAAAGGCTTGGGAGGATCTTCCATACTCAAGTTTTCACTTGAGAGACCTTTCCTCCTCTCTTTGTTTTCACTTAATTTCATGTTCTTCATTTTTAGTAATTTTGTAAGTCTATTTCTTTGTAATTCTATTTTAATGCATGTTACTTATTCAATATCTCTTATTCTCCTCCACCTTCTGTATTTTAATATTTATTTTCTTAAAATAGTTTAAATTCAGTTCAATCCCCTTCCCTTCTTTAGCTTCCTCATTCAATCGAAAGTTCGTTTGTAATTATCATCATTGTTCATGTGTGTGTGTCGACGTACCACTCTTTTCTTGTCCCTTTATTTTTCTTCTCTTATTAATTTATAATCATAATAATTATAACCAGATTATTAAACACCCAAATGGATGAGTAAATATCTCATTGAGGTGAGTTATAATTTAGGTATGTTAAGTGATTGAGAGCTTCTGCTCGATGAATATTCTTTGAATTAACATTGTGTATGTTGGACTTAACATGTCATGGATTAATGACTTGTTTTGTTTAACATGTGGTTTCCATGGATTATTGGAACCATAAATACACCACCATAAACAAGTAATAATTGATTTTATAATCCTAGTTAATTTAAGGCTTGGATTAAAGTTTTAGCACTTAGGAATTCTAATCGACGTCAACTTGTGAAGTGGGTGTTAATTTAAATGCAATATAAGGAAAAGCTCAAGGATATCAAAAGCTTAAATCCCTAATAATGAACTCACCCCAATATTTATCAATTTGTTAAATCAATTATAGCCAATAAATAATTTCAATTATGCTCTGCAACAAACCCCCTAATCAAAATACAATGAACTAAAAACAAACGACTACTATAAAGTATCATCGCTGAGGATTCGACCCGAGTGCTGCTATACACATTAGCAGAGCACTGGAACATTGACCAGTCGATTGGTGACAATCGGCCGTGCGTTTCACCTGTGCACCACCAGAGGTCGCGGGCCATGACTCATCAGCCATGACCGATCGGGAGGTGGCCGACATGCTGACCAGTTGTGGGTGGCGAAGCTGCGTTCCATCGCACACTGTTAGAGATGGTGGACGACACACCAGTCAGCCGTGGTAGGAGGCATGACCCACTCCAGCGAGTCCCGTGAGTCACATAGTGGCACCAAATGGTGCCTCTATTGTGTAAGAAACTGAAGGGACCTCACAATAATTCAGGAAAACCAGGGGACACACCCCCATGTAGTGGCTAGGGCGGGCCCTACCACATCAGGCTGCCCCACCCAGTCGTTGGCCGCACTTTACACGGACGGGCTGCCTGCCCAGTCGGCCGGGCCACACCCCACCGCGGGCCAGACCACCGGCCACCCCTCTTGTGGGTCGGGCTAGACCTTAGACCAGTGGGCCGAGCCCACCGTGGCCCAGCCCAGTCAGGTCGGACCGGACCCGGGCCCAACCAGACCCAGAAACACTTAAAGAGCCATATCTTGGGAACTAGATGTCTGTTTGACGAACCGTCTACGGCGCTAGGGCCCTTGGAGTGAGACACCCCTTTTAATTTACTCCAATCAAGTATTGGAGATAATTGGAGTATTCACAGGTTGAATCAATCCTGAATGTAACTGGGCCCCCAGAACTAAAACACTTATAACTCACAGACCAAGCGTCTGATTAACACATTGTCTATCATGTGGGAACACTTACAACATGATGATACTTTGGGCTACTCCTTTGTGGAGATTAGTGTCAGTTGAGTTATGACCGATATCTCGATGGGTAGATTCTACGGAACATGAGTGCACTGAGTGCGAGGAATCCTATGGTTGGATGTAACGTGAAGAAAGAACATCGATCATGTGTGGGTCAACGGTCAACGATCCTATGTGGGTCAGTGCATACCGATCCTGTGTGGATAAGATCTTATGTGGGTCAGCACTCAACAATCCTATGTGGGTCAAGACATACTGATCATGAGTGGGTCAGATCCTATGTGGGTCAGCGAGGGTTTGTTAGCTATTGATCCTATGTGGGTTAGATCCAATGTGAGTCAGTGGGGGTTAGTTACCTATCGATCCTGTGTGGGTCAGAAGAAATTATACTTAATATAATAAGATGATATATCCTTACGACTAATCATCTGAACTTCTGTACTTATGTTATACCAGATTGTGAGAAGATTCACTTCTATCTTCGTGGTGTTACCTATGTAGTACTTCTATCTTCGTGGTGTTACCTGTGTTGTACTTCTATCTTCATGGTGTTACCTGTGTGGTACTTCTACCTTCGCAGTGTTGTATTTGTAGTGTTAAATGTATGGTAATTCTATCTCAGTATTGTTACATGTGTGGTACTTCTATCTCAGTGCTGTTACTTGTGTGGTGTCTCTACCTTCGTGGTGTTACCTTTGTGGTATTATTTCCTCATAAATGAGATGAGTATACCTTGGTAACTTAGGTATATGTATGGGCATATACCTAAGTAGAGATGATGTCTTACATTGTGAATTTTCTTTTCTGGATCTCTAGGAGACCTATGGGGTATCAGGCTCCCTACTAAGTATCATTATACTCACCCCTACATGGGTTATGCTCGCACCTTGTTGTTTCATGTACAAACGACATACAACAGTGATCGAGGATGAGGGAGCCAGTACAGGACGGTACTCGGAGGTGGACTATTTCGCATGACGTGACGCAAGGAATACTGATCGTGAGCTATACCTACACTTCAGTTAGGATCCTTGGTGGATGATCTACGAGATGTTTTTCCCCTTATCAGTTGTATTTTTACTTTTCCATTGTACTTGTACTTTTATTTGGGCTTGTTTTCAAGATCGTTCACTTTTAACACTCTTTTACTACAACAGATTACATTGTGGTTTCAACTTGTTGTATACTAGTCTGTGTGTTTTTATAGGTTTAAAGGAAATGCCTTCCCGTTATAGGGATATGACTTTTTGAAGCTAGTCACCATCCCCTGGCCTATGGAAGGCGGTCATGGGGTAGTCATGTCATTGGCCCCAAGGGATGAGTCGTGACAAAGTGGTATTAGAGGCGACGGTTCTACCGAAGAACCAGGACTCTAATATTTTCTATGTGGAAATATTGTTAAGTGTTATGAGTGTGGTTTTCAGTTTGGGGAATCCAGTGTTGGTGCGTAGTCCAACGTATCCATACACTAGGACCCAGAATTCTGATTTCTGACTCAACACATGAAAACACTGATTGCATGTTTTTTTGAAAGGTCTTTCTTGTGATCCCTTTGAGTTATCTCACCAGATATAACTTATTGACAATGGAACACCTAATTTATTTCACGATTCCGCCGCGTAGACAGCCACCCAGGATTCCCAAGAGAGTATGCGATGACGACCCATCGAGCAATGAGTCCTTGGTGCAGGTCCCTCTTACGGCGTTATCACCTTTGGGTGGTGTATCTATATCACCGCTACCCGTTGGGAATCCATTGACACCATCACCACCAATATAGGGTACACGTTGACTGAGCACGTTGCACGAGTTCCAACGATAGAGTCCTCCGAGGTTCCGAGGTGAGACGGACCCGCAGGCAGCTGAGGACTCACTGGAGGCTGTATTCAGAGTTTTCTGCCTGTTTGGGACACCAGATGACCTTATAGTGATCCTAACTGCCATTATTTTTTAGGAAGAATTTGGGAGATGGTGGAGCTTGATGATCTAGATACACTATGAGGTGAACCTAATATGGGCATACTTCGAGAGCCTTTTTAGGAAATAGTTCATCCCATATACTTTACGCTCAGTGTGTATACAAGAGATGCTACACTTACAGCAGGGAAACATGACTGTGGACCAATACTCGGTGAGGTTCACTGATCTCTCCCAATACTCCACTGACATGGTACGAGACCCATTCTTCAGGGCCCAGACCTTTGCACTGGGTCTCCGATGGAACATCAAAGCATCGATGATATCACTCAGCATACCGATGCAAGCAGTAGGCGAATGACATAGGGGCCCAAGCATGCTAGACCTTCTGGTGGATGACCTCAGGATATTGGGTTAGTGGTACATGGATGGCAGGATAGAGGGGGACATCTGAGGAGAAGGCAGTGCTACACGTGCGGTGGGTAGGGTCACATGGATCACGACTGCCCGACCCACAGTACACACGATCATCAGATGGTTGAGGGACCACCGAGGCAAGGGTAGAGATTTGATCGGGGAGGTCTGTAGGTAGTAGGCAGATGTTCCATGGGAGATGGACATGAAATAGGTGATGGGTGGCGATTCAAGGATCTACATCCACCACCTCCAGGTGGTCCACCCCAACCACATGGAGCAGGTGGACAGGGATGAGCTCATCTCTAGGTAGTTGAGGCCTATGACCAAGGAACATTGGAGATGAACAGAGTTATGATCTATGTATACTCCACCTAAGTAGAAGTACTTGTAGACACAGGTGCCAATCAGTCTTTTATTTCCACGATCCTCATTCGGAGCTCGGATATTTCGGTGCATCCGTTGGCTCAATCCTTATGGATAAAGACTCCTACGAGAGATAATTCTATGATTACACACTGGTTCCAGAAGTGTGAGCTTACTCTAGGATGTGAGAGCTATGGTTGTGACCTTATAGTAGCAGTGTCGAGGTCTTACGACATCATCTTGGGTATGGAATAGTTATCCATAGTCCATGATCAGATTGACTGTATTAGGTTCAAAGTGTGGTGTGTATGTGAGGATGGGACCATGTTTTTCCATCATTCGTGAGAAGGGAACCTTTGCAGCATAGGATGGACTTACCCGGAGGAGGGTGCAGCTGATCACACATTAGTCGGCTAGCCTTACTCTCAGAGTAGTAGATGTTGAGAGTCTGAGCAATCCTATAGTGGTGGACTAGTATGCCTATGTCTTTCCTGATGATGTTCCAGGACTAAATTCATGTAGAGAGGTATACTTTTACATCGACCTATACCCTATGACAAAACCGATATCTACACCAGTATATCAGATGGATCCCATGGAGATTCGTGAGTTACGAGTATAGTTGGAGGACTTGCAGATGGAAAGGGGTTCATAAGGCCCATTGTTTCTCCATGGAAAACCCTGATTTTGTTCACCAAGAAGGAAGATTGTTTTTTGAGACTCTTTGTGGACTACCGGCACCTGAACCTGGTGACCGTGAAGAACAAGCATCCACTTCCAAGGACTGATGATCTTTTCGATCAACTGAAGGGAGCTCATTGATTTTCAAAGATAGACCTCAGATTAGGCTATCATCAGCTCTAAGTACATGATTAGGATTTGAAGAAGACATCCTTTAGATGTTGGTATGGCCGCTATGAGTTCTTGGTTATGCCATTCGGTATGACCAATGCCCCTACAGTGTTCATGGGACTCATGAATAGGATCGTTCATCCGTACCTCGATCACTTTGTTGTGGTCTTCATTGATGACATCATGATATACTCTACGGCGGAGGAGGAGCATACCTATAATCTGTAGATAGTTCTAGATACACTCTGAGAGAACCAACATTATGGTAAGCTCTCGAAGTGCTAGTTCTGGATATGAGAGGTCCATTTTCTGGGACATCTTATCTCAGAGGATGGATTTGTAGTGGATCCAATGAAGATAGAGGTTGTACTTGCTTGAGGGACACCCAGAAGTGTGACCGAGCAGCGATGTTTACTAGGGTTGGCTGGATACTACCACAGATTTGTGACTGACTTTTCCAGAGTTACAGAACCCTTTACAGCATTGACGAAGAAGGGACACCACCTCATATGGACGGAGAGATTCCAACAGAGTTTTCAAGAGTTGAGGTAGAGACTGAAAAGTGCCCCCATCCCGAGGATACCAGAAGAGGGCGTTGGGTATGTAGTCTACTGCGACGCATTAGGGACCAGACTTGGGTGTGTCCTAATGTAGTAGCAAGCAGTGATCACCTATGGCTCACGAAAGCTGAGGCAACATGAGCAGAACTATGCTACCCCCAACCTGGAGTTAGAACCAGTGGAATTATCCCTGAAGATGCGGCGACATTACTTTATGGGAAAATGTTTTACAGTTTACTCTGATCACAAGAGTCTCAGGTATATCTTCTCTCAGAAGGACCTGAACCTGAGACGACGATGATGGTTGGATTTTCACCAGTAACATGAATTTGATATGGTCTATACTCCTAGGAAGGGGAACATGGTATCATATGCACTCATCAGGAGGTCTAGTCTGCAGTTGCTGAGTGTGGCGATAGATAAACTAGCCATGATTTAGGTATCCTTTGTGGATAGAGATAGAGAAGTATACCTCTAGTCTATGACAGTCAGTCCCCCACTCCTTCAGTGAGTCAGGGAGGCGTAGCTTGGGGACATTGAATGCGAGTCTTGACGTGCTCAGATATCCTCAGGATATGCACCTGATAGATATTATGAAGGTGGGGAGCACATCATCCTCTTAAGAGGACGTACCATGGTACCAGTGGAATTATAGGAGGGGGTGTTAAGGGAGTTCCATATGTCCCCTCTATCGGTACATCCTGGTGTGGCGAAGATGTACCGGGACCTCCGGTGTTAGCACTGGTTTCCAGGGATGAAGAATGAAGTGGAAGAGTTTGTTTCTCGATTCCTCACTTTTCAAAAAGTGAAGGCCATGAATTAGGTTCTAGAAGGCTTAACACAACCACTATAGGTTCTGGAGTGGAAGTGGGATAGAATATCCATGAACTTTTTGACAGGGTTTCCACGTATGTTTAGGGGACATGATTCTATCTGGGTGATTGCTGACCGATTCACCAAGTCAGAACAATTCCAACCTATTTGAGATCAGATATCAATAGAGGTCTTGGGATGCCTCTATTTATAGGAGATTGTGCGACTCCATGGGGATCCATCGATGATCGTCTCTAACTGTGACACTCGTTTCACATCCCGGTTGTGGAAGAGATTATAGGAGGCATTCAGGACTCAGATAAATTTGAGCACTGCCTTTCATCCTCAAATGAATTGTAACACCCCGACCCCAGTTACACAGAGTCGGTGCATTATTACATAACATTGGAATGATCACAAGGAAATCATGTCTTGAAAGACCGATTAGTTTAGTATTATTGGAAATAAGATTCATACATAAGTTCAACTTTACAACTTGAAAAAAATACAACAAAAATTTATTCCATTGGAAACATCTGAGCCTCCTAAATAATGCCTAAAAGTCACTCATAACTAACTTCTTCATATCCTGAGAAAATGAAACATAAGAAAGGGATGAGCTCAAATGCTCAGTAGGGGTAATAAATACAGTGGATGATAACATAAATATTAAACATGGTGAATAATTGAAACCACATGCCTTTACCAATAATAAACATTAATACTTTTATAACAGGAATATAAGATGAGTAAATAATGTCATAATAAAACATAATCATTGGTATTCTACTAGTTTAATGACCACATGAACCATAAATATTATTTTCATAATGAGGAAATGTAAAATGCTGGAAATTCTGAAACATTTTATCAAGGCCTCATCCAAGACGTCTAAAAATTATTAAGGCCTCGGCCAAAACCATATATCAAAATTGGAAAAGGGCCTCGTCCAATTACACATCTATTTGTCTCATGAGACCTACCGATGCATCGAGGAGCTATAGCGGGCTCCACCCATCACTTACTAAGTCCAATACATTCCTCGTATGAAAAGGTTTAAACATATCATAAACATCTGTATTAAAACTAGCATACGGAATGTCAATACTTTAACCATAAACCATGAATGGTATAAAAATATCACATCCACAGTCAAACATATCAAAAAAACTTCAATACAATATGGATGTTTTGTATCATAATAAATCAATTTCAAATAAACATAAAATCCATCAAAGGATGTTGACATAGATGAAATCAAAACCCTTTTTAGAGAAATATCTCTTTCTATTTTGAAATCATTTAAGAGTCACATAATTATAAAGAAAACATTTATTTTGAAAATATTCTCATAATATTGTAAGGGGAGATTCAATGAATTTATAACAGTGGAAAATTACCGCACCCGCCGTATAAGTTAAAAAAGACATTCTTACCTTAAATTTGTCAAAAAGGTTAAAAAGTACCTTGTTTCACAAATGACGGAAAGATTCATTTCAAAAAAAATTATAAAAAGTCAAAAAAGGGAATAAATAACTTTAACCCATAGTCTAGTAAATAGTAAAAATAATTTGGAATACATTTTTAAGAAACATGGATATGTATGATAAATTGGTCCCAGTAGATAATTACGTATAAACAACCTCGGATAATGAAGAGATTGTAAAATCAACCCTTACATTGTAATTTTCCTTGGTAAAGGGTAGGATAACTTCATTTATAATGGTGAAATAACTGTTATTAAATTATACAAGAATTATATATATTAATATGATATCATATATGATCTTTTAACATTTCTTCGTTAATAATATCTAAGTATTATCGTTGTTTTGGGTGTTAAAAGATTCGTTTTCCTTTATATTCCTTGTTTTGTGGGTCATAATTATTATGGTTCGGATGTATCATATTCATATCCAAAATTATATCAAGTATTTAAAAATTATTTTCAATCATCTAATAAAAACTAGTATTGAATGGTTACGATGGGGAATGAATCTCATCGTATTCATGGAGACGGTAATCCGTACGTACACACGAGCGACAATATCATTATTTAGATATTAAAATAATATATAATTGGATGGTATAACATATATAAAGAATCATTATCTTGTTATATTTGTTATTTACATTAATTACACATCATTATTATACCCATCCAAATAATAATGTATTGAATAACAATTACACCACGACGTGGAGACGGTAAGCCGTACGCATGCACGTATGGTGACATGTCATTCAAAAGATGGATAGAATAATAAATACGGATGTACCATATTTTTAATAACATCACAGTATATAGAAGATACTGGAGTTATTATTTTATAATGGAAATAACAAAGAAAGAAAAAATGGAAGAAGAAAAGAACTTGAAAGAGGGTGGTGAGAACATTACCTCTTCTTTGGGCTCCTCTTTTTGATTTGATCAAAAGGGCTACTTATGTTGGATTTATGATCAAAATAAGGTCTCTATGCTTAATTTAGGGAAGTTGAGAGGATATTTGGGCAGGTTTTGGCCGAACCAAAAGGCTTTCATGGTATGACGAATTGGATATAAGTGGTGTCCCTTTATAAGGGCAAGGAGGGGCTCTTTAGAAAAAACTTAAAGTATAATTTTATAATAAATTCATATTCGGTTTCTAATGGATAAAAACTGGATTATTTAAAGTATAATGTAGTTATGGGTCGAAAACCACTCAACAAATATGTTTTAGATAGGTTTGTGTCACTATATTAACCTTATCTTTCAGATTTAACTCTTAGTTAATTAGTTTGACATTTACCATGTCTCTTTGTTTTTTTATATTATATAGTTAATAAACTATCTATAACCTACCCAGAGAACCCCAAGTGGTTCATCAATGACATAAATATCATCATATATGTCCTTTGGAAGAACCTTAGATTTTTATGAATATTATATCAACTAATAATATAATTTTTTTTTAAAAACTCCTTTATGTTAATTTTGAAACTATTTAATAATTGATTTTTGTTAAAGTCTTAATGACTTTTTTAATTCGAAAAAAATTCATTTAAGAAATATTAACATGTCATGTTAACCAATAAAATTCTTTTATGGCCTAAAAACTTTCAAATTATATTTATTATAACAATTATAATACAAATTATTTGATTCTTTCATTAATAAGGAAAATACTGCATCATTATTGTGTCATTAATAAATTTAATTATTCAATGTCTAAAAATTATAAATAAAATATAATTACGTAGGAAATCGTTTTAGATTTATAATAAATATTTATATTCGGAAAGATAATATATATAACCCTATGTAAAATTTTTTTTTCTACAAGATATATGCTTTTGTCATTTTAGTTTTTACTTTAACATAATTAATATAAAGTGTCATTATCACTTACAAGTGGATCCTTAGTGTCCCAAAATCGACCCAAAGATTTCCCAGGGTCTGAAATGTATCATCAAATATGATCAGGACACATTTTAGGGTAATTTAGTATTATTATAATATTATTTTTTTACCCTTATTTACCAGATTTTTCCTTTAACCATAGTAAATAAAATATTTACCGAAGTAATTATTCAAAATGTCTAAAAAGAAAAGTTACCTATTTACACAAATTTGACATACTAATTCTAAATATGGAATCAATTTTTCTATATTAAAAACACATAAGTGGCAGAAATTAATTTAAAATTAATCCCTGTTGTGAAAACAAAAAGCGTGTGTTTGACAAATAATAACTATCAAAAGATTGACACTTTCTTATGTTCAGTTTAAATGTGAAAATATGTCCAATGACCAACATTAGATTTAATGGTAAAAATATAATCTAATTATACTTTAAAATCAATCAAATTCATAATTTATCACTATTAATTATTTCGACTAAAAAAGTTGTTTTTAATTAAAATTTAGTAATTTTCACTATTCATTAAAATATTAAAGTTATCAGAAAAGTACCAAATTTTCACCCTAAGATAATTTCGATATTCTGAATCCAAAAATGAAGTCAATTTTGAAAGATAAAATGTATAAAATTTCAAAAAGTGTGTATTATTATTCATAACGGTTAGTTGATTGGTTGTGGTGTTTTAGAACTCGAAGTTGCGTACAACACACACTACTGTTTTATTTAAAGAGAAGCGTACCATGGAAGCTTGGGGTGTTACATTCTCCCCTACTTAAAATAATTTCATCCTCGAAATTTCTATAATACTACCGTATGAAAAGACTCGAGTGGTTCTTCATCATAAGTTCCTCGGGTTCCCACGTTACCTCTTCCATCTTATGCTTTCACGATAGAACTTTTACCAGACGAGTCATCTGGTTTCTCAGCACTTGTTCTCTGGTATCATGAATCTTGAGGGGTTCTTCACAATAAGACAGATCAGGTTCTAGTTCTACTTCCTCATAGGTGAGTACATGCATTGGGTTAGACATTTATTTTCTCCACAGTGATACGTGGAACACATCGTGAACTTTGGATAGACTTGGAGGCATTGCCAAACAGTAACCTACATTACCAATTCATTCTAGAATTTAAAAAGGTCCTATGTACCTTGGACTCAATTTATCCTTCTTACCAAAATTTATAACACCCTTCCATGGAGATACCTTCAATAAAACATGATATCTTTCCTGAAATTCCAAATCCTTCCTTCGGTTATCAGCATAGCTCTTCTACCTACTTTGAGCTGCTTTGATGTGGGTTTGGATTACCTTCACCTTTTCCATAGTTTCCTCAACATGTTACAGGCCTACAATTTTTCTTTCACCAACATCATCCCAACAGGTTGGTGTGCGACATCCCTTTCTGTATAACGCTTCATATCGTGCCATCTGAATACTTGAATGGAAGCTATTATTATAGGAAAATTCCACCAGAGGTAAATATTGATCCCACATACCCTGAATGTCAAGTGAGCAAGATCTCAACATGTCTTCTAAGGTTTAAATAGTCTGTTCTGATTGTCCGTTAGTTTGAGGGTGGTAGGTAATGCTCAAATGAAGTTCAATATCCCGGGATTTCTGAAGACTTTTCCAGAATCTTGAAGTAAAACGTGGATCACGATCATAAAAAATCAATAGGGGTACTCTATGAAGTCTCATAACTTCATTAATATATAGTCTTGCTAAACATTCAACTGGTAAATCTTCCCTTATAGTAAGAAATTGTACTGACTTGGTAAGACGATAAACAAAGACCCATATTGCATCATTCCTTCTAAGAGTCTTTGGTAGTCCCATGAAAAAGTCCATCGTGATATTATCCCATTTCCACTCTGGTATGGGAAGAGGTTGCATGAATCCTCTAGGCTGTTGCCTTCCAGCTTTCACTTGTTGACAAACCATACATCTTGACAAAAAACCAGCAATCTCCTTCTTCATGTTGTCCCACCCAAAATGTTCCTTCAAATATTTATACATTTTGTTGCTCTCAGGGTGTATAGAGAAATTAGAACTATGAGCATCATCCAAAAATTCTCTTTTTAGATCAGGTATATTGGGAACACAAAGTATCTTCCCAAATTTCAAAATTCCATCTTCATACACAAAGTCACTCAATCTCCCTTCATTCACCACATTAATCTTCTTTTGAAACTCTTTATCATTAGTTTGAGAACTCTTAATCTTTTCTAGTAAATATTGTTTGGAAACCATTTGAAAAGCATTGATGTTTAACCTTCCATGGTTATTCCCATGCCCATCTTAACTAGATCCATGAAAATAAGATCCCTTTCAACTCTCATATTGTTCAAAACTCCATGATACTTTCTACTAAAAACATCTTCCACCTTATTTACCTTCCCCGGGTGGTAGTGTATCATGTAATCATAATCCTTGAGTAGTTCAAGACATCTACTTTGCCTCATGTTGAGTTATTTATGTGAGAAAATATACTTCAAACTCTTGTGATCGGTATATATCTCACATTTTTCACCATAGAGATAATGTCTCCATATCTTCAAAGAAAATATTACAGCAGATAACTCAAGATCATGAGTAGGATAGTTTTTCTCATGATTTTTCAGCTGTCGTGATGCATAGGAAATAAACCCATAATTCTGCATAAGGACACAACCAATTCGTTTCTTTGAAGAATCACTATAAATAAGAAACCCATCATTCAACGATGGTAGATTCAATATAGGATCATTGACTAATATTCTCTTTAGTTCCTCAAAGCATTCTTCACACTCTTTTTTCCAAATAGATTTAACCCCTTTACGTGTGAGCTTCATTAATGGGTTAGCCAATCGGGAAAAATTTTGGACGAAATGCTGATAATAACCTTCTAAAACAATAAAACTACATACCTCAGTTATACTCATCGATACTGGCCATTCTTTGATTTCATTGTTCTTAGAAGGATCAATAGAAATTCCATCCTTACAGACAATATGGCCAAGAAAAGAAATCTGCTGAAGCCAGAATTCACACTTGCTAAACTTCCCATATAATCCATGTCTTCTATGAGTCTTCCGGATAATGCGCATGTAATTTTCATGATCTTCATAGCTTTTGGAGTATACCAAGATATCGTAAATAAATACCACTACAAAATCATCAAGATATTCCAGGAAAACTCTGTTCATTAGATTCATAAAGACAGAGGGTGAATTAGTCAATCCAAATGGCATTACTGTAAACTCGTAATGCCCGTACATGGTTTGAAATGCTGTCTTCAGAATGTATTCCTTTTTCACACACAACTGATGGTATCCAGATCGAAGGTCAATATTTGAAAATTATTGAGCTCCATGCAGTTGGTCAAATAAATCATTAATGCGAGGTAGGGTATACTTGTTCTTTATTGTTATAGCATTGATCTCCCTGTAGTCGATACATAACCTCATAGACCCATATTTATTCTTAAAAAAATGGGCAGGGCCTCTTGATGGAGAAACACTAGGGAAAATAAATCCCTTATTACTCAATTCCTTTAGTTGTTTATTTAGTTCCACTAATTCCACAGTGCCCATTCTATAAGGGGTCTTCGATATGGGCCTTGAACCAGGAATTAGGTCAATGGAAAACTCAATTTCTCATTCTGGAGGATGTCCAGGTAAATCCTTTGGAAAAACATCAACATATTCTTTCACAATAGGTAAATCCTCTATTTGAACATTCCTTTCCTCACCCACAGTTATTTCATTCACTTCCTCCCCAATAATTGAATTTAGTTGAGCTATTGGGGGTGGATCGAGATATGAATTAGGTGGTGACGATTCTGTTCTAAAGATAAGGTGTTCCTTATAATCATCATAAAAAATAGTAACTGCCTTCTTCTTACAATAAATTTTTTCATCATGGTATGAAAGCCAATCCATACCGAGGATTATATCAAATTCAATCATAGGTATGACGATGAGATCAGAAGATAAAGAACATTTATATTCTCTAATGGGGACTGATTCACAAAACTTTGTTGCAATGATACTTCCCTTAGGAGTTTTGACTGACAACTCCCTTGTTAAATCAAATTGGAAATATTTAATTTTCGTAGAAAACTGGGAAGATATGAAAAAATGAGATGATCCAAAATCAAATAAAGCATTTGCTAAAATTGATGAAACCATTAATTTACCTGCCAACACGTATTTCAGAGCTTCTACCTTAGTAGTAGTGATAGAATAAGCTTGGACTTGATCCCTTGGACTTTTCTGAGGTAAGTTCCCATGACGCTTAGGAAATTCATTTTCATAATGTACCATTTCCATGAAATTGTAGCATTAAACATTGGTAGTGTATTTTTTTCCCTTACAATCACCAGTAAGATGGCCTTTCTGTCCACATTTTTAGCATACTCTTCCTTTTAAACAGGAACCATAGTGCATCCTTCCACAATTATCACATGGTGGAAATTCAACTCTTCCATTTTTCCCTATTTCCTTATTTCCTTTCCCAGAGTGTTTAGCAGGTCTCTTCTTCTCTTTCTTTGCTTTAAAATCATAAGACTTAGAGAATTCCTTTTCTGTCTTGATAGTACATGATACAATATCTTCGTATGACGAGAAGGATTTCGATACTAAATATCAAAGGAGAAATGGTTTTAACCCATCAAATAAACGATCAATATTACTTCTTGGGTTACATATATAATCTATAGCATTCCTTGAAAACCTTGTAATGTTAGCCTCATTCTTTGCAACATTCTCATACTCCTTTTTCCACAGACTGATAAATTGACTTTCCATATATGATCGATGGTCATGATGAAAGTATTTCTCTAATAAAAGCTCTTTAAACTACCTCCATTCAATATTTGATACTTTATCATCTTACTTTGTGTTCTGAATCAATGATCACCATTGATCAGCATCTCTAGTGAGGCGATAAACTGCCAGGAAAACTTTTTCCCTTTCACTACTCCCCAAAGCCTGAAATATTTTCTCTAGGGAACATATCCATTGCTTATCTACCAATGGATTTTTATTCCCATTTAATGTTGGTGGTTGTTACCTCATGAATCGATCTAACATTGATCCTCCACACTGCGGATCAGGGTGCTCCATACGGGTAAGGTTATTATTCATAACCTGAGTGAGTTGTCCTAGTATGGTGATAAGTTGATCAGCACCAGTTCTATCACTAGCTCCACTATAATTATCTTGAATAGGAGGGAAAACCCTACATGTAGTACGTGCATTGATAGGGTTTCCATTTCTTCCACTAGGCGCCATTTCTAAAAAATGGAATACACTAGATTAGTTTATGAATCAAAATACATAAATCAAAACTTGTAAATCAATTAACATGAATTGAACAGTTTATGGTTATAATCCATAATAATATAAATGTTTTCTTTGAGGAACTATATACTCATAAACCCTTCATAATGGTTTGTAAATAAAATGAGAATTACCCTAAGAATATCCCCCGGGAGTGTCGTAACCAAGAGTGCAGCGAGGACCATTGTCATGCACTAGTTCCCGTTCGAGTCTAGATCAAAGAGGTGTTTTCGGGGTTCACCCCTAGGTAAATCTGTGCCATAGCCGCCTCTACCTTCTTGTATCTATATGGGGATGTATTGATCGGAAAACTTAGAAAATATACACAATAACAAAATTCTAGGATGTTCTTCTATACTAATCCTCAAAGTCTATTTTAGGGATACGTGCTCTAATTAGAGTTTATCTAAATATAGTTTCCATGGTTTGTACTAAACTTCCTCTGATACCAACTGTAACGCCCTGACCCCAGTTACCCTGAGTCGGTGCATTATAAAATAACATTGGCATGATCAAAAGTAAATCATTTCTCAAATTACCGATCAGTTTAGTATTATTGGAAACAAGATTCATACATAAGTTCAACTTTACAAATTGAAAAGAAATACAACACGAATTTATTCCATTGGAAACATCCAAGCATCCTAAATAATGCCTGCAAGTCACTCATAATAAACGTTTTCGTCTATTGGGAAAATGAAACATAGGAAAGGGGTGAGCTCAAATGCTCAGTAAGGGTAATAAATACAGCGGAAGATAACATAAATATTAAGCATGGTGAATAATTGAAACCACATGCATTTACCAATAATAAACATGAATAATTTTATGGAACGAATATGATCTGAGTAAATAATTCCATAATAAAACATAATCATTTGTATTCTACTAGTCGAATGACCACATGAACCATCAATATTATTTTCATAATAAGGAATTGTATAATGTTGGACATTCTGAAACATTTTGTCAAGGCCTTGGCCAAGACGTCTAAAAATGATTAAGGCCTCGGCCAAAACCATATATCAAAATTGGGAAAGGGACTCGAAAAATTCCACATCTAGTTGTCTCATGAGGCCTACCGATGCATCGAGAAGCTATAGCGGGCTCCACCCATCACTTACTAAGTCCAATACATTCCTCATATGAAAAGGTTTAAACATATCATAAACATCCATATTAAAACTAGCATACGGAATGTCAATACATTAACCATAAACCATGAATGGTATAAAAATAGCACATCCACAGTCAAAAATATCACAAAACCTTCAATACAATATGGAATTTTTGTACCCTAATAAATAAATTTCAAATAAACTTAAAATCCATCAATGGATGTTGACATAGATGAAATCAAAACCCTTTTTAGAGAAATATCTCTTTCTATTTTGAAATCATTTAGGAGTCACATAATTATAAAGAAAACATTTATTTTTAAAATATTCTTATAAGATTTTAAGGGAAGCTTCGACAATTTTATAAAGGTGGAAAATAATGGCACCCAGTGTATAAGTGAAAAAATACATTCTTACCTCAAATTTGTCGAAAAGTTTAAAAAGTACCTTGTTTGGAAAATGACAGAAATATTCATATCAAAACATTTTATAAAAATTCAAAAAAGGGTATAAATGACTTTAACACATATTATAGTAAATAGTAATTTTTTTGGGAATAAATTTTTAAGAGACATGGATGTGGATGATAATGAGTTCCCAGTAGATAATTACGTAGAAACAACCTCGGATAATGAAGAGATTGTAGAATTAATCCTTACCTTGTAATTTTACATGTTTGAGGGTAGGTTAAACTTCTGTATAATGGTGAAATAATTGTTATTAAATTATACAATAATCATATATATTAATATGATATCATATATGATCTTTTAACATTTCTTCATTAATAATATCTTAGTATTATCATTGTTTCGGGTGTTAACAGATTAATTTTCCTTTATATTCCTTGTTTTATGAGTCATAATTTTTATTTATGGGATGTATCATATTCATATATGAAATTATATCAAGTATTTATACATTATTTTTAATCATCTATGGAAAATTAGTCTTGAATGGATATGATGGGGAATGAATCTTATCGCGTTCGTGGAGACGGTAAACCGTACGCACGCACGAGCGACAATATCATTCTTTTGATATTAAAATAATATATAATTGGATGTTATAACATATATAAATAATAATTATCATGTTAGATTTTTTATTTACATAAATTACACATAATTATTATGCCCATCCAAATAATAATGTATTGAATAACAATTACACCACGACGTGGAGACGGTAAGCCGTACATACGCATGTATGGTGACATGTCATTCAAAGGATGGATAAAATAATTAATATGGATGTAAAATATTTTTAATAACATCATAGTATATAAAAGATACTGAAGTTATTATTTTAGAATGGAAATAAAAAATAATGGAAAAGTGGAAGAAGAAAAGAACTTGAAAGAGGGTGGTGAAAACATTACCTCTTCTTCGGGTTATTCCTTTTGATTTGATGAAAATGGATCCATAGGTTGGATTTATGATCAATATAAGGCCTCTAGGTTGAATTGAGGGATGTTGAGAGGATATTTGGGCAGGGTTTGGCAGAACCAAAAGTCTTTGATGGTTTTAAGAATTGGTTATAAATGCTGTCCTTTTATAAGGGGAAGGAGGGGATCTTTAAGAAAAACTTAAAGTATTATTTTATAATAAATTCATATTCAGTTTATAATGGCTCCAAACTATATTATTTAATGTATAAGGTGTGGATGGATCTAAAACCACTCAACCAATTGGTTTTAGACAGGTTTGGGTCACTATATTAACCTTATCATTTAGATTTATCTCATAGTTAATTAGTTTGACATTTACCATGTATCTTTCTATTTTTATATTATATAGGTTATAAACTTACTATAAACTGCCAAGAGAACCCCAAGTGGTTCATTAATAAAATACCTATCATCATATAAGTCCTTTGGCCAAACCATATATTTTTAGGAATATTATATGAATTAATAATATAATATTTGTTTTAAAAACTACTTTATGTCAATTTTGACACTATTTAATAATTGATTTTTTAAAGTCTTAATAACTTAATTAATTCGAAAAAAAATTCATTTAATCAATAATAACATGTCATATTAACCAATAATATATGTTTATGGCACAAAAACTTTCAAATTATATTTATTATAACATTTATAATAAAAATTATTAAATTCTTTAATTAATAAGGAAAATACTGCATCATCATTGTGTCATAAATAAATTTAATTATTCAATGTCTAAATTTTTTAAATAAAATACCATTATGTAGGAAATAGTTTTATATTTATAATTAATATTTATAGTCGAAGAGATAACATATATAACCCTGTTTAAAAATTGTTTATCTAAAAGATATATGCTTCTGTAATTTTTGTATTTACTTTAACTTGATTAATATAAAGTGTCATCAACACTTACAAGTGGCTCCATGGTGTCCTGAAATCGACCCAAATATTCCCATTGTCAGAAATGTATCAACCAATAGGGTTAGGACACGGTTTAGGGTAATTTATTATTATTATAATAATAAATTTTTACCCTTATTTACTGGTTTTACCCTTTAACCATGGTAAATAAAATATTTACCGAAGTAATTATTAAAAATGTCTAAAAATAGAAGTTACCTATTTACACAATTTGTACCTCCTGATTCTAAATATGGAATCCATTTTTCTAAATTCAAAACACAGAAGTGGAAGAAATTAATTTAAAATTAATTCTCGTTGTCAAAACAAAAAGCGTTTTTTTAACAAATAATAACTATCAAAAGATTGACACTTTATTATGTCTAGTTTAAATGTGAAATTATGTCCAATGAACAACATTGGATTAAATGGTAAAAATATAATCTAATTATACTTTAAAATCACTCAAATGCATAATTTATCACTATTAATTATTTCGATTAAAAAAGTTGTTTTTAATTAAAATTTAGTATTTTTCACTATTCATAAAAATATAAAAGTTATCAGAAAAGTGCCAAAATTTTACACTAAGCTAATTTCGATATTCCGAATCCAAAAATTAAGTCCATTTTGAAAGATAAAATGTATAAAATTTCAAAAAGTGGTTATTACTATTCATAACGGCTAGTTGATTGGTTGTGGTGTTTTAGAACTCGAAGTTGCGTACAACACACACTACTGTATTATTCAAAGAGAAGCATACCATGGAAGCTTGGGGTGTTACACGGATTGTCAGACAGAGTATACCATACAAAAAATAGAGGACATGTTATGTGTATGCATCTTAGATTTTGGCCGCAGTTGGGAAGATCACTTGCCTTGGTCAAGTTTGAAAACAATAATAGTTATCACTCAACCACCAGTATGACACCATTGGTGGACCTAAACGAATGACCTTGCAGATCAACTATATGCTGGATAAACCCAAGGGAGTCAGCACTTATGGGTCCAGAGTTGGTACGAGCTACCATTGAGAAGATGAAAATCATCCCAGAGTGGATGAAAACTGCACAGAGTAGGTAGAGGTCTTATGCTGATAAGAGAAAGAGACCTTTGGAGTTCCAGGAGGGGGACCATGTTTTCTTATTAGTCTCTCCTTGATAGGGACTACAAATATTTGGCCGAGGTGGAATGTTATCCCCGAGGTTTATCGAACCATTTTTGATACTTTAGAGGATTGGTGAGGTGGCATACCACTTGGCACTTCCCCCACAGTTAGAGAGGGTGTACGAATTCTTCCACATATCTCAGCTAAGGAGATACATGAATGACCCTTCTACCATCATCGAATATGACAAGATGGAATTTGATGATTGGGAAACATTTACGGAGGTTTCAGTAGAGATTGAGGATTGACAGGAGCGGGTCCTTCGTGGGTTTTCGATACCTCTGGTGCGCATTTGCTGGTAGCACGAGAACCTCTTGGAGAGCACATGGGAGCAGGAGGCTCAGATTTGTGCTCAGTACCCCCATTGTTTTCTTAGTCTATGTTGTGGCTTTTGAGAAAGAAAAGTCCTAAGGTGGGGAGAATATAAAGACCCATATTTTCCATGTATTTTCTTAATTATAAGGAATTATTACGAGTCTACGAAAATTGACTTCACGGGATTCCAAGGCTCGGTGTGCCTATAATTACTTTTTATAAGGTACATTCAGTAAACACGTGAGCGATATTTTATAACTTTTGAACCGGTGCTCGGATTAAAAAACTGAGGGAACCGTGGAATCTATAGCACAATAATTCACCTAAAGGAGACTTTACTTCGACCGTAGTAGCTATGGAGAGAAAGTTAATTTTTTGACTTTTTAAAAAGAAATAAAATAAAATAATTAATTTTATTTTCATTCTTATCCTCTAACATACCAGTGGAGGTGGGAATAGAAATGTGTTAAGACATTAAATGGATTAACCCACCATTACTATGTAATAGTATCATTGGAGAATTGGGAAGCTTCCTAATTATTGAGACCCCATTAATTCGTGACACTGTTAGACACCCTCCCCCAATCCTATTTATATGGAGCTTGGGGAGAGTTGTTGGCATAGTTTTTCCAAGAAACAAAGTGCTGAAGAAGTTCTGATACACCAAGAACTTAGTGGATGGAGTCGGTTCCGATGACCGGTGACGAGTGACAATGAAACCCCGAACCGAAGGATGACGTGAAAACGGCGTCGTTGGAATCCTGTGGCAGGAACGGAGATAACTGATCCACCTTCAAGCACGAACTTTCTCCAACGATTTTATGAGGATGGGGTTTGATTCTTATTTTAAATTCAATTGAATTTATTGAACCCCCTTTATCTCCCTCATGATTAAAATCTAACTTGGACGGTGCGGGCCTAATGAAACCGGCCCAAACCCTTCACAACCTTGTTTATCCTATGTGTTCACTATGGAAGACCACCGACATGGAGATACTGGAGACCAGCACTGGTGAGGTCCTAGGCAATGACCGGTACACCGACCAACAGTAAGGGAGGAGGTGGCACACCTGCATCGCCCGATGAACCGGCCGTGACTCGTCTGCCGCAGTGATTGGAAGAGGGGGCTGACACATAGGTCAACTGTAAAGGAGGAGGGCGGTGCGACCAGTGAGCCACTAGAGGTTTTAGGCCAGGGATAATCAGCCGCGGCAGATTGGGAAATGACCGACACACCAGCCGGCCACAGGGGGGGCACGGTGTACCGTCACACGCCGCTGGAGATGGGGGTTGACACACTGGCCGACCATGACAAGAGGAAGGACCCACTCCAGCGGGTCCCGTGAGTCACCTGGTGGTGCCACTTATCACCGCCGTTGCGGAAGAAACCGAATGGACCTCGCGTCCGTTTGGGAAACCTGAGGAACACACCCCCAGGTAGTGGCTAGGGCAGACCCCACCACATTGGGCCACGCCAACCGGCCGTGGGCTGTGCTTCACGAAGCTGGGCTACCCCCCTTACGAGCCATGCTAGACCTCGGCCCAGCGGGCCATTCCCGCCGCAGCCTAGCCCAGCTGGATCAGACCCGAACCGGGTCAGGCCAGGTTGGTCTGACCAGGTCGGACTAGACCCAAGCCCAACCGGACCCAGAAACACTTAAAGGGCCATATCTTGAGAATCAGACATCCGTTTGATGATCTGTCTATGATGCTGGGACCCTTGGAGCGAGATGACCCTTTTGTTATAATCCACTCAAGTTTTAGAGATTTTTGGAGTATGGATGGGTTAGATCAAACCCGAATCCAACCGGGCCCCCAGAACTAAAACAGATATAACTCACAGACCGAGCATCCGATTGACGCACCGTCTGTCACGTCAGAAAAATTACGACATGATGGTCCTTTGGGTTACTCCTTTGTGGATCTTAGTGGCAGTCGAGGTATGACTAATATATTGAGGGGAAGATTCTACAGAACATGAGCGTACGGGGTGGGAGGAATCCTTTGGATGGCTCTAACGTGAAGAAAGAACATAGATCCTGTGTCTGTCAGTGATCAACAATCCTGTGTGGGTCAGCGCATACTGATCCTATGTGGGTCAGATCCTATGTGGGTCAGAAATCAACGATCCTATGTGGGTTAGCACATACAGATCCCGTGTTGGTCAGATCTTCTGTGGGTCAGCGGGGGTTAGTTACCAATCAATCCTATGTGGGTCATATCCTTTGTGGGTCAGCGGGGGTTAGTTACCTTTTGATCCTGTATGGGTCATAAGTAGTGCTAATTAATATAATAAGATGATCTAGTCTTATGACTAATCATCTGTAATTGTTGTACTTAAGTTATACCTAATTGTGAGTTGAGTCACTTCTATCTTCATGGTGTTACCTATTTGGTACTTCTATCTTCGTGGTGTTACCAGTGTGGTACTTGTATCTTTGTGGTGTTACTTGTGTGGTACTTCAATCTTCATGGTGTTACATGTGTCGTACTTCTACCTTCATGGCCTTGTCTTCATGGTGTTACCTGTGTGGTACTTCTATCTTAGTGGTGTTACATGTGTTGTAATTCTATCTCAATGGTGTTTCCTATGTGGTATCTCTACCTTTTTGGGGTTACCTTTGTGGTATTCTTCCCTCATGAATGAGATGAGTATATCTTGATAACTTTGGTATAATTATGGACATATACCTAAGAAGATTTGATGTCTTACTTTTTGGTTATTCCTTTCTAGAACACTAGGAGATTTTTGGGGTCTCGAGGTCCCTACTAAGTATCGTTATACTCACCCCTACATGGGCTATGCCCACACCTTGTTGTGTTTTGTGCAGATGAAGAACAACAATGATCTAGGCTGAGGGAGCTAGGACTGGATGGTACTCAGAGGTGGACTATTTTACATGACGTGACGCAGGGACTAATGATTGTGATATGTACCTACCCTTCAGGTAGGATCCTCGGTGGATGATCCAGGAGCTGTTTCCCCCCCTTTTCAGTTGTATTTATACTTTTCCGTTGTACTTGTACTTCTAGTTGGGCTTGTATTCCTGCCCCTTCACTTTCAGCACTCTTTAACTACACAAGATTACATTGTGGTTGCATCTTGTTTCATACTATTCTATGTGTTTTTATAGGTTTAAAGAAAATACCTTCTCATTATAGGGATACACATTTCCGATGCTAATATCCATCCCCTGGCTTATGGAAGGTGAGCATGGGGTAGTCACGGTGCGGGCCCTGAGGGATGGGTCGTGACATGTTTGAAGAGACCCATACATGACCATGTACTCATAGGATATCATCCTCATCTATGGTCCACCCAAGCGAAGGGCCTTCAACTTCCACACTCTTGTGTAGAACTAGGCCTTATTATTCCTATAGGTATATCATCCTAACTGTATCTAGTAGGGTAGAGGTAACGACTATGGGTGAAAGTAATGTTTTTCCCTAACATTCATGCACCTCCAAGTGAATCTCAGAGAACAAATCCATGAGCTACCACTCGCTAATGGCCTGCCGATCTTTTTGTATTTGAGTCCTCCTACTCAGTGCATTGGCCACTACATTTCCCTTATTAGGAATGTATATAAGCTCAAAGTCGAAATACATAATGTATTCTACCCATATTCACTATCCCAAATTCAGATTATGCTGTGTAAATATATACTTGAGGCTTCTGTGGTTTGTGTACACCACAAAATTCTCTCATTGTAAGTAATGTCTCCAACAACACAATTCGCGAACAACATTAGCTAACTTGAGATCATGCATAGAGTAATTATTCTTGTATGGCCTCAACTTTTGAGACCTGTATACCACGAATCTATCCCCCTACATAAGAAATTCTCCTAGACTAGTAACATATGCCTAAAAATACACATTGTAACTCCTAATTATCTCTAAGAAAATCAGTATCAACACTAAAGTCAATCTATCTTTTAGCTCCTAAAAGGTCATCTAATAGGAATATATCTATACATAATTCACACCCTACATAGTCAAGCCCGTCAGTAGAGATTATATGCGTGAGAAGTTCTTTATGAAAATTCTATAGTAACAACCATCCCCAAGAAGCTTCATACCTCAAATATGTTCTTGGGATGCTCCCATGAAATTTGTGAACTCACCTTCTTTGGGTCTACTTATACTTCTGTATCTGAGATGACGTGACCCAATAAGTGAATCAGATCTATCCATAAGTGGTACTTTATGATTATATCATATAAATTATTCACTATCAGTGTATTCAAAATGATATTAATATGTTTGAAATGTTCATGTCGATTGTGAGGATACAATAATATATCATCCACAGAAACCACCTCAAATGAATCAAGATAAGGATGGAACACTCACTTCATCAATTCCATGAAGACTTCCAGGGTGTTCATGAGACCAAACAACATAATCAAATACTCATATAGACCATACATACTATTAAATTTTATGTGAGGTTTTTTTGATGGTTTAACATGAACATGATGATAATAAGATCTCAAATCAATCTTTGAGAATACCCAAGCACCTTGCAGTTGGTCAAAGAGATCATCTATCAATGGAAGAGGATACTAGTTCTTAACTATCTTTTGGCTCAATTTCTGAAATCCATATATAGCCTGGGAGTTCTATCTGTCTTTTTCACAAAAGGATCAGTGAACCCCATGGAGAAGAATTGGGTTAGATAAAACCCTTTTCCTATAAATTCTATAGATTCATCTTGAGCTCTTGTAGTTCAGAGGCAGCCATCTTGTAATATGGAATTGTTACCCGTGCTGCTTCTGGAACTAGCTTGATTGATAAATCTAACTATCTCAACATAGGTAATCTTGAGAAGTTATTTAGAAAAACATTTTTAAAAAAACAAACCATTTGAGGGAAATCCATCTATTTTTCCCCTGATCATCTAGATACAAACTCAAAATATAGGATTTCTTCCCACCTAGAACATGATGCTTGGTACTAGGTCATCATTCCTGGACATCCCATTCACCCTTGTGAATGAACTCTCTACCATCTAGTGATGTTAAGGTCACACTATAATGATAGAATTCAATGAAATCATGAAAGTTAACAAACCATTCCACATGGATAATAATGTCAAAGACTATCATATTAAGGAAAAATAGGTCCCATATGAAGTGACACCCACTAATGTCATGGGAGAACACCCTGCACTGACATACATCCTCTGGTCTAATCTGAAACTTAGTTTCTAGCATCATAACATCATCAGAAGTATAAAATTAGAGCCCAAGTCTCTCCATAATGATCACAAATATAAAACTACGTGAAGCCCCTATATCAAAAAGTTCATAATCTAGAGTGGAGGCTAATAGAATAATACTATGATAGTAGAAGGTTTGGGATCCTACTCCTTAAGTGTCTATTACATAGTGTATTCCTGGCATGAACCACAACCCTGTGACACTGTCTGGCTACCCTGAGCAGATCCACCCCACTATCTTTGTAAAACTGGGGCCTGACAACCACATCCATTACCACCACTTAGACATGATCTACTCGATGTACTCCTTCTCTCTTCCAAATGAGAAGATGTTGACCTTTATCATGAATGTAGATACAATTCAGAACCTCTCTCACTGGCTGTTGGTGGAAGTGATTTGCAGAAGAACTGTATATGACACATCTTGCTGCTGGATCAACACTCAACTAGGACCCTCATACACTATGGCCTCGTATGTCCCGACCTACTACACTAGTAGCACCTCAACTGTCTACCTGAATATGTGTTCTGATTACAAATATAAATTCATGGAAGCACTATATAATGATTCTTACTATCGATTGATGCAGTACCAGATCAAGATTCTGAACCACCCTAGATCGCACCTCCAGCCAATCTCTAGTCATGCTCTATGATAAGTTCCTAATTCACTATTCTATAAATGGTTGTCTTCCAAAAGAGATTCACCTTTGATCAGATGTCATACCGGATACCATACTTGAATCACATAGCTTTCAATAACTCATTACCCATCAAAATAGGTTTAAATCACTTAATATTGGTTTAATGGTCTATGTAATCCAACACTAATAACATTCCCTACTCCATGTGAAAGAAATATTGGGATCTATCAACATTGAATTTCTTCGGATAGAAGTAATCATAGAAGGACATATGAAACTCCCTCCCATCCATCTATAGATGATGATCCATCTAAGTGATAACATCCCACCATCTCTTGGAGGAATCACATAGAATATACATAGAATGCTTTACCCGCCTCTTAGAGGGCGTCTCTAGATGCTCCAAGATAGATAACATGGCCTTTATCCTTGACTCTATAGCCTGTGGTATGTCATCCCCTGAAAATGTGGGTGTATGCTGCTACTAGAACACATGCATAAAATCTTCCATAGTTTGTTGCAGGTCATGGTTATTCATAAACTATTTGCATGAAGTGAAAAAAAACCATCGTGGAACTCTGCCTCAACACATATGTCTGGTAAGATTGCTGGTGCTGCAGTTGGAACTACTAGAGGATCCACTAGTATCCCATGGCCCACCACCTTTAGAGAATGGTCATCGCCACCCACTTGGAATACCACTGGAGGTCTTCATAGTGGTTTTCATCTATAATGATAAACAAATTCCTTAGTTAAATATCATTATCAATGTTTGCAGCTCAAGGCACATATATAGAAATATGATATGTACAAGACTGACTATATAATAACACACCCATATGCATGCTCCATGAATTAGGTCGGGGCGACAAACATGTCAGATATAAATAATAGAAACTACCAAAATCCAACTACTAGGGTTGGGTCTGATCAAGTTATCTTCCATAAACAACTCAATTTTCCATTTCATTTACATTTATTAACTTCCCATTTCATTTTGACATGAATTCATTCACATTCCACATTTATCACATTTCAATTTGAAAAGTTGAACCAATGGTTAACCAAATTCCAATCTACGAGGGCCCACAATCCCTAGGTTCCAAATCTTGGCATCCATCTAATCCATACCATAACATAATCTAGTATACCTATGACAATAGTATGTATATATATCACAAAAACTATCACAAAAACATGCAATAAGTAATGAATCATAAATGGCATGACCTAATACATGGCATGTGAAATATAGTAGGTGCCTATATGATATATGAGATGGAATACCATCATCTCACAAGGTTACAATAGAATAGAACCCAAAATCATATCAACAATAATATCACAAATCATGTGAACCAGTCTATAGTGGAATCAAATCGACTATAATAGTTGAAATCTAGAAAAAATAAACTCCATTCAAGGTAATTTAGTTTTTTCCTGTATGCAGGGTAGCTACTCCCAGGGATAGCTCATTAAAAAACTCATATTCCTTCCCATGACTTTATATTGTTACCAAATAGTAAATCAAAAGAGAAAACAAGGATATGATACCACTTTTTGACATCTCAGAACTGGATGCCATTCAACAATTCCCCAATCCCAGTTGTCCAGATGGACTCAAGCACATCTCCCCAAATGCTAGAGGTTTCCAACAATTATTGAGGAACATGGTGTGTCTATGAGGAGACTATGGACACATCACTAGAGTATAGCACAACAGAACAACAAAAACATACAAGTAAATGAAGTAGTATAATAACTAGATAAGAAGTAAATAGTGGAAGACCGATAATATAAACAAATCTAAAAGTCATTTTATATCTAAAATTATGATACATGTCTTATGTCTCTAATAAATCATCCAAAATAGGTAAAAAATGTACAAAAGTACAAAATTATCCTAGCTAGAATCAAGAGCCTCAACTCAGTCCTATTCCCCTCGCTCCATGTAGAAATCAAGAACCTGTATTAGGGAGAGTTCCCTTATCAATACCTGCAATCATATAATCTATTTGGGTACCCAAAGATAGCCCAAACAAGGTGTGAAATATAATCCCTATAGGAGACCACCCAAGGCCAGGTTCCAATCAGTTAATGAATATATATAACAAAAAGTGTACAGGAAATAAAGAAATACTTAAAGGAAGTACTCAAAATTAACATTATATAATCCATGCTATTATCCTATAACCAATTCATTTAATCAAATTCATTTAATAGACAAGTCTATGACATAATAGTCAGGCCTGTTTCATTTATGATGAAGTTCATTTATCAATTCAATTTCATTGAAATTATGAGTCTTGAGACCTTGTACAAGCCTAATGTCCCCCATATAAACATAATAATAACACATTCCTAAGCATGCCATCAAAAAGGAATAAGTCAAAGACCAACTCCAAGATTGTGCATTGGCTTGGAAGACGCGTCATAATTTATTTCATTCAAAATTCCATTTAGAAACTAAATCCATCTTTGGAATTCTTAAGATGGAATCCAAGTCTCACTTCAAGTGTAATATGAACCAACACCCTGTGAGACCGTCCATGGAGAACCTCTCAAGAACCTAGGTATTTCTCTTGGTGTGGTATAACATCTCAACCACTCATGTCCTTCCTTAGTAGCCTACTAAGGGAGCCTAAGTATTACCCATGGAATAAATGGTCAAATTATCTTGAGTTCATACTTGGAAATCCATTGGGAATCTAAGTGTCACTGAGCATATAACAGAAAAATCCCCTATGAGTCCGTCCTTGGAAAACCAAGTATTACTCGGGCATAAAGGTTAATAGACAAATGAATCCATCCATTACATTATTAATTTGAAATCTTGTGTCACCCATGGCTAATAAGTATCTAAATAATTTAAACCAATTTATCAATTACATTTAACACGATCATTTATCATGTCAAGGTCAATACCAATAATAATGCAATTCAATTCTCACCCAAATGGTGGATAAAGTGAAGGTCTAAGATTAGAAGGATTTACTTCCAAATAATCAAACGGGAAAAACATTATCACAAGATTCATAACCATAAAAAAATTATTACATGGAATATACATCATTTAACTCACATTGGAATAGCAATATAAAGTGAAATTTTAGCTTAAACTAGAAATTCCATATTAAGAGGGAAAGGTCCATGGTCATTCCATCCCCTCTCTTTAACTAAACAATTTAAAGTTGTTATAAAAATTAAATATATAAATAAATTTGTAAACCAATTCATCAATTTGATTCACAATGATCAATTTGATACTCACATCTCATGACATGGGGTAAACAGGAACACCCTAAGGTATCCAATCACAACAGCCAACCATGGTGGTCCATATTAATTTGTAAACACATGAAAATGTTTGGTTCCATATCTAAGGTATTGAACCTATAAAAATTATCAATAAGACTCTTTAATTACCTATAACATTCCTAACAATTATAGGGTTCATTTTCAATTCAAGGTGATGCCTAGAAATTGGGCATACAACATGAAGACATATGTAAACATCTCAAATTTAAGCGAAAGGAATGAGACCACCTACATTTGGTCCATAGTTTATATATCATCCAATATCATATTCTGATTTGGATCCAATTGGGGGAAAATTGAATAATGAACAAGGAACCTAATAATAGGGCAAATCAGATTACACCAAAATAGTGAAACAAATATCTAGAAGAATGGAAAGAAGATAAAATTGAATCGATATCATTCCGTTATGGATCCAATGTGACAAATGACCTTTGATTCGGAGCTTGGATGGATAATTTACCTAAAATCCATGTTTAGGCTTCAAGAAGGGAGATCTCCATTCATGGATGCTATACAGGAGGAGTAAAAGTGAAAACATAGGTTTAAATTGATTTTAAATTAATTTAAAATTATTAAAATTTCCCAAATTTAAGGGGTTATATGGTTTGAAAAACCTTTTACCAATCATGGATGGATATCTATAGGAAAGATACACGCACATGGTCTAACCAACCATTCGAAAATCATGAAAATATCCTCTATGAAGGCTGTAGAACTACCCACATGGAAATTCGTCCCATGAATCATGGTCTGTAGTAAACTATGTGAACAACTTCGGCTCTCTATCCAATCCCCACACAATTTGTTAAATCGTGCGTATTGTCCCACATGGTTTAAACGAACTATGTGTCATGCCATTTTTCACCCAAAATCCAGGGTTTTGGGCTCCAAACCAGCCCCGAACACCCTCAATACCTCCACAAACTCTTAGGGCATTCACATTAAGACATATTTAAACATTTAAACTAAGAATTGATAGTAAATAAATGATTCTAACCTCAAAGAAGATTCAGGTTATTACAACATTCATTAGAAATTGTGTTCAAAATGCCATGCCCCTTTATCTTCATTTGAAATTCCATTTCAAATGATACTTTTAAATTAAACCATCAAAATTAATTTCCCAAAATACTAGTAAAACAATCCATCAAGTACATTAAAAAACCCCCTTGAATAATTAACTCACCCTTTTCATTAAATATCAATGTCTTAAAACATTACCTTTTAATTTATTCCACGACCTAAATGGGGTCAAAGGACATTAGAAATCCCACTTTTTTCTCAAATATTCCCATTAAAGTTTTATCATCATGATGAATTTCAAGTAAAACTTAAAATTCCATTTAAAATATTTTAAACATTTTATTAAGACACTTGATATCCAAAATTACAATTTACAATCATAAACCCATTTTGATTCCATCTGAGAAACCAATTCATAAAATTTACAAATCACATTTTACTATCACATATATGCATAATTAAATAAATAAATAAATTATAAATCCCAAGTAATTAATTCCAAGCTAATTCCATAGAAAATACTACCTCAATTCAATGGAAATCAAGACAAAAGTTATTACCTTTGGTATTGAATGCTCTAAAAAGAAATAGGGAACCTCATGAAATACCCAATCACCAAACCTCATAAATAAAACATATCAAACCCCAAATATAACTCTGGGAGACACTAGGTCCCACAGGAGAGGTAGGAACTAAATAGAAAATGGATAGGAGAAGAAGAAAAAGAAATAAATATAAAAGAGGGATTTTCCTTAATATATCCACTCAAAGTAGTGGTTTAGTGTCTTGTAAGTCAAATTAGAGGGAGGGGAAACCCCGTTGGTGAATTCCTAGGCCACGTCAAATGATAGGGATCGAGAATGGATGTTAGATGGATTTTAAAATAGAAGTGTAAAATCTAGAAAGTCACTTTCAAGTGATCATGGGAAGACTACATTGGTTTGGACATATGGTTTTCCAACCTCTATTCCAACCATATAGATGCCACTGTCTAACCAACATCATTCCATATAGTTTCCTCACATGGTTTATAATAATCGTGTGTAGACTATACACCAACACCCTCACACAAACTCCAATAGAAAACTAACCATGCACGGTCTCCCCTTGCTATACACTAATTATGCATAATATTCATTCACATTCATAAAATAACTGATAAGGACCTACATAAGGGAAACACACACAAGTTATTTTAAGCCCACGTGTTCCAAACTACACACCTCAGGAAATCTACAAAAGGGTTATGTGTATGGTTTTTACTAATCATGTAGTAACCATGCGCAAACCATGCATAGAGAAAAAAATCTAAAAAACGAAATACAATTCCAAAAACTTATAAAAATTTAAATTTCCTCAAAATTAATTAATATAATAATATCTATAGTGACATTGGGAGTGACAATTTATGTATGTGTATATTTGATTATATATATTTTCATATATGTGTATATATTTGCATGAATGCCTATGTATGTGTATGAATGTGAATGCATGTGTATGTATGTGTATGTATGTATGTTTTTGTGTGTGTGCATGTGTATACATGTGTATATATGTATGTGTATGCATATGTATGTGTATGTTTGTGTATGAATGGGTATGTGTATATATTGGTATGAATTAGAATATTTTTGGATGTGTATGTTTATGCATGTGTATGTAAGTGTATGTATGTGTATGTGTATGTGTATGTATATGTATATGTATTTATGTGTACATGTATCGATATTCATGTGTTTGTATGTATTTATGTGTTTGTATGTACATGTATAGTATGAATATATGCATGTGTATGTTTATTTATGTATGTATGTGATTGTATGTGTATGTTTGTGTATGTGTATGCATGTGAATGTGTGTTTATAGGTTTGTATGTGTGGATATGTATGAATGTGTGTATGCATATGTGTAAGTGTATATATGTATGTGTATGTGTATATTTTTGTATATATATGTATGTGTATATATGTGTATGTATGTGTATGTGCATGCATGTGTATGTGTATGTATCTCTATGTATATACATGTGTATGTGTATGTGTATGTGTATGTGTATGTATATATGTATAAATCGATACACACAAGTATGTCTTGGTTCAGCTATATATCACACACACACACCAATAACTAAAATTATACATTTATATAAATAATAATATTTTTAAATATAAATATTTTTTTTCAATATAGTTATTGATTAATTATATTTTTTATATACAATAATTACATCATATACATTTATATAATTATTTAGCAATAATAATATAACTATATATTATTTTTAATTATAATTTATTTTTTCAATATAGTTACTGATTAATTATATTTTGTATACATAATAATTACATCATATATATTTATATAATTATTTAGTAATAATAATATATCTATATATTAGAAATTGTAAATCAATTTTAATATAAATATTAAAAAAGTTTCATTTATTTTTATAGTTTCATAATTAATAATATATTATTAAAATCAATTATAAATAATGTTATTATTTTTACATATATTAATACATTTTTCACAATATTAATACATTCATTTTTAATATTTTTTCAATTTATTCATTTTTTATATTTATTATTTTCTATTATAATATAATTTTTTAATGTTTAATTTATTATAATATTAATCTATTTATTCATAATATTTATTAAAATATAAAATATTTATTAATAAATCATTTATTATAATATCAATACATTTATTGTAATATTAATATTTCATTCAACAGAATATTAACACATTTATGGACAATTTAAATTTTTAATATTCATTTGTATATAATAATTAATTTATTATAATACATACATTTTTTAATAATTTTTAATTTTTTAATAGTCACTTATATTATAATAAATTTACTATAATTTTAATTCATTTATCATAATATTAATACATTCATTTTTAATATTTTTTTAATTTTTTTAATTTCATATTTATTGTTTTTTATTATAAAGTAATTTTTTTATTTTTTTATTTATTATTATATTAATACATTTATTCAAAATATTTTGTTATAATATTAATATATTTATTAATAAAACATTTATAATAATATTAGTAATAAATTAAGAATAATATTAATATATTTATTAATAATTGTAATATTTTAGATTTTATTTTCTATTAATTCTAATATTTGCACTAATAAATGCTGTGTTTCAGTGCTGATAATGTTAAGGCATTATCAGTGCCAATTTCAGCACTGATAAAAGGTACTTTTATCTATGCATTTTTTCTAGCACAGATTAAACTCTTTCCCACTTATCAAAGGAACCCTAGCTATCATGCCACTCCTCCTACCTAGTCAAGATTTCATAGAACTCAAGTCATGATGTATATTTTTGTTGATTAGTTTAGAAAAATCTACCTTCAAAACTAAATGTATTATATTCCAAACTTATTTTTAAGGATTTATCAACCAATGGTCTAAGATTTTTTTTCATAATTATTGGTTTTCCCCAATTGATAACATGGTCCCATCCTTCTCCCATCTTGCATATTTTTTCATGTATTTTTGGTTGTTCTTTCTATCTATATATATAAATTTATATATTTATGATAGGAATAATTTCATCCATATATTCATTATTCTTCAAAAAAATATTTCTTTATATTCATATACACACATATATAAATGTCTGTTTCCTGTGCTTTTATACATATGAATATATTTTTATATATGTTTTCTTATCTGTCTGTGTATTTATATATATTTGTGTGCATGTGTATGTATATATATCTTAAAATTTATATAATAACATCAGTTTATATTATATTGAATATTGAATATTTATATTTATATTTGTATTATATATAATAAAATCATTATTCCAAATATAATTAAGAAACAATTTCCCATTTTATGATCTACTTGCCTAATTAGAAATGCAATTCCTAGAAAGAAATGATAACTTTAAATCATTTTGTTTCCACGATAGAAAACATTATAATCTTATACCTAATGCTTTAAATTCATTAGATATCAGTATCCCATATACACCCATAGATGTTCTAAAATATATATTTATTAGAATACCTAATCAAAACCAAAACACTCAAAACATTATAGCTAATTCTTTAATTTCACCAATAATTATTACATCAAATTCAAATTTTACTTTATCTTTTTCATCATTTTATGAACACAATGTGCATCAAGTTACTTAAATCAAAAACATTAAACAATCTTCACAAGAGAGAAGTTTTAATTATTTCCAAAAATATACTATATTATATGTATATATATTTCATTATGTTATAAAAATATGCATTATATCTATTACTTTATACACTTTATAAATTTATGTATTATAATTGATTATTATATTTTTAATTTTATACTTTATATAATTTCCAAATGTAAAAAATGATATATAATATGCATACCATATGTTTTTTTATTATTTTATACAATTTGAATATTTTTTATTTTAATATGATGAATATAAATTGAAAATGGATAGATTCCAATCATATGAGAAGAGTATGTGGATCGGTTTAAAGAGTTCATCAATTTTTTTACAAAGTGTTCATATGACCATTCTCAAATCATTTATCTGTGTTCACATTATTGTTTTTCAATGTGAAATTTTCTAGATGAGTTGAGAGAACATTTAATATGTTATGGAATAAATCAAAGTTATGAATATTGGACTAAAAATGAGGAATAAATGAATTTATTTAGGTACAATGATAACATTATGGTTTATGGATCATATCATATAATTACTAGTGTAAATTATTTTCGATATTGTATTAAGGAAAGAGAAATGGAAGTTGAAGATGAATTAACAATTGTGTAAATCTATTTGAGAGGTTAAATACATGTGAAAATACATTCTGATATCTGCTATTATGTCAGGACCAAAACAATCAGGAAATTATATTGATGTTTATTTTTCTCCATTAACCAAATATATGAAATTAATGTAGGATTTATATGTTACATTGCATGATTCTTATAGATATCAAGATTTCAAATTGAGAGTTGTATTGTATGGGGTGATAAATGAATTTTATACTTATGATTTTTTTAAGGATATAACATTAAAGGAATTATAGGTTGTCCCATTTTTTAATATGGTACACACTCAGTTAGGTTGAATCATTCCCCAAATACTGTGTTTCTTATACATCATAAATTTTTACCCTAATGAAATAAATACCGATCATGGATGAAATAATTTTATGGGAATTCAAAATAAGAAAAAATAATATCTCCACTAACATGTGATCAAAATTTTTCGAGATTAAAGGATATTATCACCATTTTTTGGTAAACCATATTCAAAAAGCCCTATAAAAATGGGTTTTAAAGGAGATGAGTATTTTTTGAATTGTGATAATGTAATTTTTTAAATTTCATACATTTTTTTGATTCTATACACATAGAAAAAAATGCATGTGGTAATGTCATTGGAACATTACTAAATGATATTGAAAAAATATAGGATGGAATTACAGTTAGGTTGGATATGATTGGATAAGGGATAAGGGAAGAGTTATCATTAGTAAAGGGTGAACATCATAATTTTCTTCCTCCAACAGCTTGTACTCTTACTTGGAAGTAGAGATACCAGTTTTGAAACATCCTAAACATTGTACTAGTTCCAAAGGGGTATTCATTAAATATAGATAATATCATTATGATGATTGATTTTATTTTAATGGTCCCAAAATTACATGAATTTCATGTTTTGATGCAATATTTAATGTCCATATCTTTACATTCCATTCATTCTAAAATTGGCCGATATATATTAAACAAGATTTTATATTTTTCAAACCCATATGAATTAAATTTATAGATCCTAAAATAATTACAACTATCATTTTTTTCATATTAATGGAATTGGAGATGTTCTTCCCTCCACCATTCTTAGATATAACAGCTTACTTGATGGTTTACATGGTTAGAGAGATCTGGTTATGTGGTTCTGTATGTTATAGATGGATGTACCCCATTAAATGGTATATGAATATTTTGAAATGTTATATCAAAAATCAAATTCATTCAGAAGGTTTTATCATAGAGTGATATATTATTTAGTAAGTTGTTGAACTTTTTATCAACTACATATCTGATGTGGACAACATTGGTTTCCGAAAATCTCATCAATATGTGTTCCTTTTGTGTGGAAGAATCTCCAAATGAGATATTGTTGCAATTACCATTATAGTGATGGAGAAAGCTTATAAAACTGGGAAATTTTAAATTATATATCCCTTTAAGACTTAATATGTTCGAAAATGTGTGATACACGTGACATTAAACCACAAATAATCACAGAATAATTAATAACCATTAAAATATATCCATTAACAGGTAAACATATATGTAACTAAATTATGAATTATATTACAAATAAAAATAATGGTTATTATTAATACTAAGGAACTGATAAAATTTAATTAGTGTATCCAAGCAACTAATAATACTGATATATGATTTAAAATAGAACCCTTATGAAATTGGATTTTATGCATATTATTTTAAGATACTAAATATATTATAGATAAAATAATTTTTTAATTTGGATAATATATTAACACCAATTGAATTTTTAATAGATAGGAAATAAGAATAAAAGTATCTAATATTTTTAGAAAATTTTATTTTCCCATGAAAACAGTTTTCATTATATTTTATGTTTTTATTAAAAAGTTTAATTATCAAATTTTATATTTTTAATTTTTAAAAGTAAACTTTATTTTTAGATTCATCATGTCAATATTATATTCGGATAAATTTATGGTATTTGTTTGAAATAGTTTATTTTTATATGAATGATGAAAAATACAATTTCTATATGGAATGTGAGTAATATAATTTTTTTTTAAATTTAATTTTAAATTTATAAAACCTATGTTTAACATTTTATGAACTAAAATATCATTTTTCAATATAAGAAGCTACTTTTGGTATTTTATTTTAATTAAATATTATTTTAGTAAAATTTAGTTGTGGCTTTCTATAAAGTAACCATATTTTTGTATAATAAATCAATTTTTATCATGAAAATAAAATAAATTGATAATTTCATCCTACACATAAATTTCAATCATAAAAATACATTTTTTTCTTCTAAAAACAGGTTTTTATTTGGTATATGTACACATGTTAAAGTTGATTTATCTTACACAAAGAAATTTTATCTACAAAATGGATTTCATATTTTTATTTAGTAGTTACAAATTATATAATAGTGGAAAATTTATTTTTATGTGCTAAAAGTAAATTACCTAGGTAACCAAATTATTATCCTAATAAAACAAAAAAATATATAAATGAAAATTTTACGAGTCAGCGAATTAAAAACATGTTTAAAAAATCTGTAAAAATGAATTATTAATGGATTACGAACCATATCTCATCCCACACTCAATTAGTTTTTTCAATTTTTGTTTCCAATTTACATGTAAAACATGTGCTAAATTTATATTAAGTATAAATGTTTATAAATAAGCAATTCTCACCTCTTATAAAAGGGGTATCTCCCCACAAATTTAGTAAAACTAAAAAAATTGGTATCCTCTTTGAAACTATTCTCTTCACACTTATTATTGAATACTCTTTCACCCTTTTAAGCTTTTAGTCACAATAGATCAACATAAGAACTCCATTTCTAAGGAGTATTCTAAGGGAAATACCAAGTCCTTAAAATGAGTACTTTTTTTCCTAAATGATTTTCTTTTCATTGAAAATTTTCAATAAAAAAATTTATAATTCCTATACAATGAAATAAATAATTTTTTATAAATAATTTTATTATTTAAAGTAGGATAATATTAACCACCTTTTACCTTTTCTATTAATAAAAAATGAAACCGTTATTTGTTTATTCTACAGACTACTACCTTTACAAAGTGACGACTTCCATTTTATCACCACTACCCCTATTCATAGATTATAAGAGTGAAATAAGGGAATAAATTTTACATATATAATATAATTATTATTATGAAGAGTGATATATCCCAAATTGTTTCCCTCTCATTATCTGAGAAATGGAAACATTATCCAAGCGTTTTGCAGACTAATGCCTCTATGGAGTAACGTATATCATTTTTTATTTATTTACATTATTATTTATTAAAGCTTCTAAAGTTATGATTCAAAAACATTAAAGTATATAAATAATATAATTATTCTTATGTAATAATTATTTTATTCCCAAAATAAAAAACTTTCATAATCATAATCATACATTAATTATGGTAGGCTCATGTTTGGGTCGGTCTAACCAATAACTTGAATAATTATATAAAATAATATCATGGAGGACTATGAGAAATTAATTAATTATAATATATGATATCAATAATAAAATAAATATATTATTTTGGTTTTGAAATGGTAACATTAATTTTAATATCATTTATTAAGATACCAATGTCCGTTTAGGAAAATTCATCAAAACATTCTCATCTTCGATTTTTTCATTAAAGACCATAACAAAAAATAAAAAAGAATGATATAATAAAATTATAAATAATTATGAATCATAAATTATATTTTATTTTATGACTGATTAATGACGAAATCTAGGAGAATAATTATGAAAATCACTGCTATTATAAGTATAGTTAAAAATGTTAAAGATTACTCATATCTCATTTCAAAAATAAATAATAACTAGCTGAAGTAAATTTATAAAATAATTATAAATAATGTTCATAAAAGGTTATAGATATGAAATTTTTTATGAAATGGCTGATTAATATAGTTATTTTTGTTATACAAGTGGTAAGAGAACATTTCCACAAATCATGAATTAACATAAGGGTTTGTGCTAACTCAATTTTCTTCCATTAAGTAATAATCTTTCTTATTCAAACACTATTGTTCCAAGATTTATTTATTCTAAATAGTTAATACATGGAATTTTTTTTCCTCATTCATTTTTGGGGTTCTAAATTTTTTTCTTTATAACCTCATTATCAAATGATTCTTACCTTAATGATTTTATTACTTGTAAGGATTCTTTGACTCAAATTTGAATTCCTTGAGACAAGATTATGTTATATACTATTTTTTATATTTTACTATGAGATGATATTTTATATCATTATTCCCTCATTATTCATGGTATGTAATGTTTCATTTTAAATTTTATCCTTCAATGGGTTTTTATTCAAAAGTTTCTAATATTGTAAGGGTTTCTTATCTCAATTTTCACCCCTTGAGAAACATTTCTTATTAAACACTACATTTTATTTGGTATGGTGTATCTATTTTCCATTTTTATATTTATTTAATTACCCGATCATTATTCATTTTATTTAATGTTTAATTCAAAATTATCTAGTTCAATGTTTTTTATTCAAAAGCTTCTAATGTCATAATGGTTTGTTGTCTCAAATTTCAATTCCTTGAGACATTTTTTTTGGTCTAAACCATTTTTCCTTTATATTTTATACTAAATACCCATTTGATATTTTTATCAAAATAATCTAATTATTGATTGCATATAATGTTCCATTTTAAATCCTATCTTTCAAGTGGTTTTGATTCTAAGGGTTTTAAAGATATAAGAGTTATTTGATTTTATTTTGAATTCCATGAGACATGTTTGATATTATTCACAAAATTTTATATAATATCTTGTATTAAATACCCAATTAACATTAATTATAATTAATATATTTTATTAAAATATATTTTAATTTCATGGAATCCCGTTCATGGTCTTTTTGATTCTTACATTACCATTATCGTAAGGGTACTTTCATCCCAATTTTAATCCTTGATATGTGATTCATATTCACCGATTGTTTAATTTTTATAGTGTATATATTGGACAATAATTAGTTTATAAATCCTATCATAATATTTTCCTATGGAGGATCAAACTATTGGATATTAATTATCTCCTTTTCATTTCCAAATCATCCTCTATTACATGCATAATTTTTCTTCCAATTCCATTCCTATATGAACACTCTATATTTCATTCCTTCATTGAAATGGAATTCACATAGACAGACATACATAGATTTATTAGGGAAATTATTTATTTAAACATATACTATTACTCTATACATTGTTAGTTTGAGGCATGATTATATTTAATGATATTCCGTTTATTTATTGAGGGAAATATTGAGATTTCATATACTTGTTATTTAAACATGGATGTTTATTTATTACTAAGAAATGTTGATTATAGATTTTATTGTTTATTAATTCCATTATATTATTAATTCATTAGACTAAATTAGTGATGAGTGGGACCTGGAATTATATATCCCCTTGATGAATTGACAGGTATCATGTCACGTCCCAACCCGATAGCCACTAAAATGGTGCCCTGATCAGGTTCACCAAAAGGCCTCATGTGCACCTCCACATATTCTAGAGGTTGTTGACTAATAGTTAGGGATGAGGGTGTGACCATGGGGATACTATGTCTTCATATCAGAGTAAGAAAAATATTAAAAGTAATGAAACATCATCCATAGAAGTAAATAAAATAGAGTAAGGAAGTATAAAATAAAAATAAGACTATAAAAACAATGAAATGTTGTAAAGGCCCGAACAATCATATCACACATACAACATCGATATCCCACTATACTGACACATATATAGGAATACATTAAATTAAAAAATTACGAGGCTCTACTACCAAATCTGAACTAAAGCACATATCTGATCTCCACATGCACATCTCAGCCATCATGATCGATTAGTCTTGGGTCTTAGCCTATTCTGTGATTGCAACCAAGTGAATGTCTACTTGGGTACCCTTGTTCAATGGTGGTCCAAGTAGTGTTTGAGTACAAAACTAAGCAGGGAACCAACAACATGGGCTCACACATATCCAGTAATATCTAGTGTATGTATATGTGAGCTATTAATTAGCATAATAATAATAATAATAATAATAATAATAATAATAAATGACTTTTTAAAATAAACTAAAATAAAAGGTCATACAAAGCATGATCAAGAAATGTGCTTGGCCAATACAAGACTCAAATGGAATAAAGTGTCATCAAATATATATATATATCACTATAAACACACACACACACACAGATATATGACTAAGTCATAAAAAAATATGAATAAAACAAGTACACAACCGATCCTTTGGTCTATGATCTTGATCGTTTAGAAATCTTGTGAATACAACAATAAGTTGGATGTTGTGCCACTCAAGCTATGTATAATTAAGATGACCCTCAAGTCTATAATCTTGATCGACAATACATGCTTCGACTAATGCCAAAAATATCTCTAAGAAAGATACTCTACCATAGTGGGATACATTTCCATAGCCTAGGATCACCTATTCCTAAATTCAATCACTATAAAATAGGATTCTAGGTAATATCAGGACATCCTATAAATAAGGAACTAAGTTGGATGCTAAACCACTAAAGTTGGGCACAATCAAGTCTGATGTTGGATTCCCATATCCTGGTCTATAGGTGATCATGAAATTGAAACTTAGATTATCCCTAATGAGGATGACCCTTTGTTGATATGAAGGAATACTCTCCAGATCCATGATAATGCTCGGTATCCATTAAATAATCGGCTTAAAATCCTCTTCCATAGACTAATCTGGGTGATGTAGCAATGTTTCTTCCACCCACCGCTAGGGAGTATCTAAGATGTCACTATATGAGATCAACATCAATCCTCAAGGATTTTAGCAACATCCAAAACCTAGGGGAATTGTTCCCAATTGGAAATATATGATATACCATGGATCCTATAAGATATAAATACATAGGGAGACACCAAGTAGAGGGTTTCTCTAATATACTCAAAATCCACATCTAAAAATCCTTATGTACGGAGGAATCCTAGTAAAAAAAGGGAATTCTGTAAATAATAATCATAAAAAAGAAATCTCATGAGGTGGATATAGGAAGTACATATGGTAATCCCCACCATATAATAATATCACATCCGACTCATTAGTCAGGTACTCAGAAACACCTCTAGAAATCATAGTTGTATCGATAATGATTAGGTGAATTCATAAATAAAAGAGTGTGGGTAGATGAACACTTAAGCCCAACACTACATCCATAACCCCATGGGATTACAAGTATGGTATGGATTTTAAGGTGACTCCCCTACCATATCTACCCAAAACCATATCATACTAGCTCAGGGTAGGTAAAACATTGAGGCACCCACTGCCGCCCTAGGTCAATACTTAGGAGAGGCATCCTACTTAAGATCTTCAAGGTTTGTGTATAAACTGATTCATTCCCCTTGTGTCCCCCTTAGTCAATATGTATGTAATGTAATCCCTCTTAGGATCCTCATAAGGAAAAAAAGTGGATGCATCTTACATGGGATCCTTAGTCTCACTGATATTCTTAAGTCAAATTATGAAGCTTGAATATAGGGGTTGTTAGTGACTTGGGTTTTTTTTTCGGATCAGTTTCGAAACGCCCAACGGTTCTGTATCTAGTAATATGTGGACCTACTTTCCAAAGGTAGGAGTTCACTAGGTGGTTTGACCAGTGATGCTTAAGAACACACATTGGTCGAGAGGATGGGAAGTTGGGCTCATTGCACCCACATTGGATTAATGACCCCGAGGAGTATGGACTCACTGAGACGACACTGATTTAAAGCCTCGTAACCTAGGCCTCCACATTGGATTAATGACCCCGAGGAGTATGGACTCACTGAGACGACACTGATTTAAAGCCTCGTAACCTGGAACTCTAGAGTTTATTGTTATCCATAGGGGAAAAATAATGAATTGAGCATTTGGATCGAACGTGAAGATAGTTGGGTCGACCGGTTGTTGGGCTTGAACCTCGAGGAGGCTTCTTATGTACCCTTCCTAGGAGACAGGTATCAAAGTACACATAGTTAGAACATGGATGAGGCTTACGCTCTGAGGTAGCCCATGGTAATGGGTTGGGGATTACACTCTGAGGAGGCCCAGGAGAGGATTGGGTCTTACACTCTGAGGTGGCCCAGGAGAGGATTTGGGATTAAACTCTGAGGAGGCCCAGGAGTGGATTGGGGATTACACTCTGAGGAGGCCCAAGAGAGGATTGAGGCTTACACTCTGAGGAGGCATAGGGGAGGATTGGGGCATACACTCTAAGGAGTCCTATAAGAGGATGTCATGGTCAATGCCTACTCTAAGCCCACGTGAGTCATGCTCGGTGTGAGAAACAAGAGTCATTAGGGACCATATGATCATGTCACGAAAGGTGCGTCCATGGGAAGTGGAGTGGGGCTTATGTGTGGAGCAACCCAAGAAGTTGGGGCTTACTCCGAAATGGATGCCCATGGTGACAAAGCATAGTGGGAGAGCGACTTGGCCCCAAATAAGGACGGAGCATCACCCTTCCTTAATACGCCCTTCCTTGGCTGTGGCCATGGGGAAGTACGGAGGTGCATGGGGGATTCCTTCAGATGGGTAGTCCTCCACGCCCCGGGGAGGGGAGAAGTGCCCCAATCCTAACAAGTGGAGGGGCAGAAAGGGGACTCCCGGGATCAGACTCTGCATTACCATGGGAATGTGAACCCATGGAATTATTCAGAAATCCACTCAAGGGCTGGAGAAACCCCTTCCCCCTCGCTTACAATGGGTATGTGAACTCAAAACAGCATGCTGATGCACCTGAAGGTTACATCACATGGGTTTGATGGATCTGGTGGAGGCCTCAGCTTGGGGCCGATGAATGGCCCAATGAGGGGGTTGTAGAGGATCCGGCCGGATTGGAAGGATTTTATCTGGCTCAAGGAATGGGAACTCCGAAATATTTGGCGGGCCACACAGGTGTATGAGTTGTTGCACCCTTCGCGTAGGGATGTGCTATGCGGCTGGAGAAGCCGTCCGCGAACCAGGGTGGTCCGCGGACTGGTGGGCATGCCGCGGTCCAGGGTTGTTCACGGCTTCGGGTTCGGCCTGTGTACTAGGTTGGTACATGGAGGTGTCCATGCGAGCAGCGGTGGCCGAAGGCAATGCCGGTTGGGGGTTCGTCGGTCGGGGATTTTCCCACGTTGGAGGGTGTTATGTGGTGTGACTGATCGGAAAAGGGGCATAAACTCCCTGGTCTATGGGGAATGCATCCGCGGAGGGGCCATGGTTCACTGTCTTCTTTTCTTTGTTATATTAAGTTTGCGGTTCACCAAGTTGTTATGCGTTTTCTGTTCCTTATTAATTCACTTCCAGCTTCATTCCTACTCTAGTTTGCGAACTGGAACTTCACTGTTTGTGAAATCCTAAGCTCCTTCCTTTGAAATCCTTCCACCCGAAACTAATTGATCTCCCTAAAAATCCCCCCTTGCTCTTCCCCCACGATCTCATTTTATATAGTGGGTAAAGGGATGTATCTATAGCCAAGTGGCACCTTTTGCAGAGGCCCATGACTGGAAACCCATTTTACGGATGACTTGGTCTATCCGCAACATGCGGGGGGCATTGAACGAACCTCCTCCGTGAACCAAACTAGCTCAGGGAGTGCTTCGCGGTCGCACAGGGTTCCGCCTCCATTCCGCGAATGAAAACATATGTGGCCTGGGATGGTCGACATGGTCCATGGTTGGGGTGGTTCATGTCAGTGAATCGGGTTCAGTGCCCGTCCTGATTTTCGCTCGCAGAGGATCCCCGCCTCCATTCCGTGAATGACAACGGTCCGCAGAGGGGGTGATTCGCGGAACCGGCTGCGTACCATTATCATTGGACCGGTTCGATTTGTGCCATCCTTTGAGTATTCTACACACTTTTCTCCAATTATTTTGGGGGAAATTGGTCATGATCTCCCTTAGAATAAATGGGATTATCATTCTCCTTTGCGGATTTTTTAGGACCCTACAAATTCCCCCCATCGGAATGGGGTCCGATTGGAACGAAGGGGAGGCCATTCTGATGTAGGGTGGTCCTGAAACATGGATGGTTTGCGGTAGGGGAGTGGACCCGGTAGGGGACCACGCCTATAAATATGGGGTACCTTACTTTTTCTTTTACCAGATTCTTCGTGAAACCAGAGCTCTCTTGATTTTTTTGTCTTCACGTGCTCGTTCCTTCGTGAAACGACTCATCCGTGAACCAGCTGCCATTTCCACAAACCATTCCTCATTCACGGTTGCCTTCACCCACAGACCAATCTCCCAGCCGCGAACTAACACTTTTAATTAATTAAAATCTATGTCATGATGGGCCGTGGAGGAACTCGTTCCGTGGTCTGAAACCTTCCAAGAATTGAAAATTTCTTAAGTCTTCCGAACCAAATTATTCAAATTCGGGATTAAGATTCTGTGGAGCAACCTGATTTTCTGTTTTCTGGCCAATGTTCCGCAGGCCAGGGTACTGCGAACCTCTTCCACAAAGGGTTTGTTCGCGGGATGCAGTTATCGCGAACCATATTTTGAGGCCTGTTTGTGGATATGTCATGAGGAATCTTGGACTCTTTTTCTTATGATGGGTATTTTTGCCCAGATTTTATTATTCTGGACTAACCATTTGGTTTGGTTTTTTATAATGCAGGGAGAAAACATTGTTCACCCTCGCCCTGCACCCAGGCTTGCTATCGAGCCTCTCCCAATTGGTGATCAACACCTAAAGGATATGGACAACTCTGTTAAGGATGGAATCCACCACTCCCCAATGTGCTCCTTCCTTGTTGATCATCTCTCTGAGTCACAGCGGGAGTACCCCTTTTCAACAGCCTTTCTGCCTAAGAGTTTAGTTTACTATCCAATACGCCGATTCCGATACCATCTCATGACAACAATCCTGCAACAAGGATCTTTACTAGCACTATCCCTCAATCTGTGATATCCTCCAGAGGGTGGCCTTTAGTAAGGGATACATCCGCTGGATCTGTGTTGAATCACCTTCCCATGTCCCCGACAGGGGAACAACGTCAGCTTGACGGGATTATTCATTGTTACCGGAGCATTTCCCACAATGCTATGGTAAACAACCAGCATGGCTAGTCAGCGGACTGGGACCTTAGGCCCAGAGGGGAATTTAACTCATTGGATTGGGGATGGCCCTTCTGGGTTTTCCAGAGATGTGCAGAGTTTGAATCAGAATTGCAAGACATAGGTTTATACGAAGCTATCTCGGTGTCCCAAACCTATACCCATCAACCTCAAGCGCTCGCCATGCAACTTATGAGCCGTTGGAGTCCGGACACCATCACATTCCATCTGTTCCATGGTGAGGTGGGTATTAGTCTTTGGGATGTCTTACATATTTCAGGGGTCCCCATCATTGGGGGTATGTATGAAGAATTCCTGCCTCCCTCTTCTGTGTGGAACAATGAAGAGAGGACTCCACCCTTGGTGAAGCAGCTTATTGACCAGGCCCAGAAGCATTCAAAGGATACGTCTCTGAAATAGCTTGTCCAATACCATGAATGGGTCAAGGATTTTTCTAGAGAGTGAAATTCCAAGGATTTCCCATGCAGGCCCATGACCTGCCCTACGATGGAGTCCCAAAGGTAGAGGGGTAGCAACTGGATAAACCTGGAAGAAGGACAGTTCAACGACTGGTACTGGGATCTTGTTCCGGACGTCGATCGACTGCTTCATTTGGCGGCATTTCTGGACATGTTCTTGAGTGGCTGGCTATTGCCCGTAGGTGATACTGGTGGTGTGCAGGTCTCTACTTTCATCATAGTAGCACAAATGGATACTGGTAACGTCATCAACTTGTCTGTCCTAGTATTGGCCATGATTTATCGGTTGCTCAGCAATATTACTGATGGGAGTCGGCCAAACCGGGTAGCCAACCCTTTTCAAATCCTCTGGGGATGGTTTGGAGCACATATCAAGAACTGTTATACTTTCATCAACCCCATTCAGATTCCGGGTACCACATTCTGGCCGTACTTGCAAATGACCAGTGAGGTTATGCCTGAAGAGTGGGTTACCCAAGAGAAGGATGGACAACAAACAGTTCATAATATGTGACTGCTGTCGAGTCGGATCTTGAGTTATGATCATTTCAATTTCTGACCATATCCCTCCCTGACTGGTGCAATTATAAATACCATATCAGCGGAATTTAGAAAGTGGGGATACATATTTCCCCTCTGAGAGGGTATTCTGGTGGCACGTATCGGTGGGGAACTGATTTGTGAGGGGTATGTGCCTTGCCGATTCGGATGTCAATTTGGTTGCGTCCTAGCACTGTGTCCTCCCGCACTCAATGGCGCCCGCGAGAACTGCCATTTAATGGTGGCCAGGAAACTGTGGTTAATGTTTACCCGGAAAGATACTGGCTATGAGGTTATGATTCCTGCACTTGCAGAATTCATGCCTTTCTTGTCTAAGAACTATACCGACTCTTGTGTGCAGTCGTACCTGAATGGATAGCTAGGGCTATGGGTGCCCACTGTCTCAAGTCCTAAGCCATCGAAGGGAAAGAGGAATCGAAAGGGGGATAGTGCTTCAAACCAGCCGGTAAAGGTTCTTCACAACCCTACCGGTCCCGTGCTTATGAGGAAGATCTTAACGGATAGAGGTGTATCCTCTCATGCCCTTGAATCTTCCCGGAAAGAGTTGGTTATTCCCACAGATGCTGCCTTTCCGATGGCTCAGGGTCAATGGGACGAATTCAAAGGCTGACCATCTTTTCACAGCCAGTACCCCCATTCTCTATGGTAGTATATAAAGGAATTAGAAGTGGCATTTGATGGGCTGGGCTACATATTTTCTCCTGCTGAAATTCTGTATGATGCAGAACTGGAGAGGGCCAAGCAGTATCTCTAGGATCTCAAGGCTTACATTCATGAACACCGAGGTTATACAGTGTCAACTCATCGAGTCCAGGCCATGATTTGATTGGTGACTAACGAGGAGGAGAAAAAGGGTGACCACTCTTCATGGGTTGGTGATCTCGGTGATTCCCCTGCCGTGGCTGAAACAAGAGAATTACCCCCTGCCTGCAGGTAGCTCCAGAGAGTTCGAGGGCGACAAAAAGATCCATAAAACATATATGACCATTGGAACCCCCGCCAACCTATTTTGCTGCCTGATCCTCTCAGGTTGATCCCCCGGATATCTATTCCTGTTATGACCAAATTTCCGGATGCTTGGAGGATTTGGGATGACCTGAGGGTCAGTGTCTCGGATGAAGAGGTTTGGGCGCTACTCAAAAAGGTCCCTCTCGAGCTTTCGGGTATTGGGATGATCTTCGCTCCACCCCATTTTCTACTAGAAGAGGATCTATACAAAATAGTGTCCTCATTGAAGTATATCAACGCATACGTTAATTCACTCTGGAACTATCTTTATGGGTCTACACGGGTGTCCATGATGATAAGACATCCAGAATGGTATGATCTTGAAGAAGAGGTTGTCTTGTCTGTCCATTCCAGATTTCGTCCTCCTTTAATGCTAAGGATAAAAAAATTTCTTAATTTTATGCAGGGTTCCGAGGAATCCCAGGGGCAATTCCTTCCCTGGAGTATACTCCCTGTGGTACTGTAGCAGGCAAAAAAACGCTTTCACCTATGGGGATCGTTGAGGGGGGGGGGGGGGGAGTCTCCTGGTGCAGTTGAGCTCATGGAAGTGACCATTGCAGACCCAACTAGGGTATTTCCTCCTCCAACTCCTTTCAGTGTTATGAGTGAAGAACTATCCCCCGGCTATATCCAGAGATGTCAGTAGGCATCCCATTTATTGGAACGACTCAGACAGGGGACACCGGGTAATCATGACTTCCCGATTCCTCGATTTCCAACTCCTATATTCCAATTCTGCCAGTTATTAACTTGTTTCGGTGCATGGTGTAGGTCCACTCAGAGACCTGGCCGTGGCTACCCAAGAGGTCATGCCTTCTTCCCCCTTATCACCTGAGAGGTCACCTGCAGCTACATGTGAGCGTGAAGAAACGGCGGGCCCTGCTGAAGGGGCTGGTGATATTAACGCTTTACTCCTGCCTTCATCAGTCAGAGATATGTCAGAGGAGGAACGGCTGGATGTCGAGACTCCTGCTGATCATACAACCTCTATAATTTCGGGGGAGGATGGGGCGCTTGTGCCTACTGAAGAGGCCCTGAATCCAATGGGGCCAACTACCTTGCAACGACCCGAAATTTTGAATAAATCTTGTTTCCTAAATTTGTGTGTTATTTTATTTTTCATACTCAAGAAAACTGTTTCATTTGATAACATGAGTATAATTAAAATGAGACTGTTGGGTTTTGACTATTATATGACCGTTAGTCAGTATGACCGTTGAAAACTGAATGTTGCGACTTTTGTCTCTAAATACAAGTGACCTTGGTTAATTAATATAGAAAGGAGATTCGATGGCCTCACCCAGTAGTTTTGGACCGATCGAAGCCCATCTAACAGAACTTGGGAAGGAGGTAGCACCACTGGGCTTTGCTCTGGACCAAACCCAAGCTGAAATTCATCGTGTGAAGCTAGAACGGAATCGCCTTCAAGAGAAGTTCAAATTGATAGAAATTACTACTCGTGCGATGTTGGCTGAGCCTCCCTCAGATTTTCTCACCTTAGAACACATTACACTTAGGTCCTATGAGGGTGTGATAAGGGGCTATGTAAGGAGACCGTAACTGCCTTGTATAATCTTTTGTTTTAAATAAAAATTTTTATTTCTTATTATGTTGAAGTTTATGAAATTTCAAATGTCCAGATAAATATAGTATGCATATTTTTGATGAATTTTAGAGAAAGGATATTTTAAAAATGTTTATGTAAACCTTAAATAATTAAAAATGTGTTATGATTTTCAAAAAAGGGTCTTCTACAATTATGTTCAGTACGAAATTTAGAGTCTAACAAGATCAACTTAATTTTTGATGAATAGTAAATTATGAATAATGATTTTATGCTTATTATTAGTAATGTGACTAAATGGATTAGTAATCTCACTTAAAGAAAGTATTAATATAATATAGGCACCTTGTTTAAGTAATGTGATTCAATAAAATGGTTAAATAACAGTTTCATAAATTATTATTCAAGTATTAGATTTTTCAGGTGAATAGTGTTTTTTAATTAAAAAATAAATTAAAAATATTTAGAAAATTATTTTTATAAAATGGATTTTATTTTTGAACTCAGAGCATCGATATTATGTTATGGTAATTTTTGGGGATTTTTCTGAAAAAAATGAATTTTTGGTGAATAGTGTATTTATTTAAAAAATAAATTAAAAGTATTTAGAAAATTATTTTTATAAAATGGAGTTCATTTTTGAAATCGGAGCATTGATATTTGGTTAAGGTTAAATTTTGGGATTTTTCTGAGAAAGATAAATTTTCAGTGAATAGTGAAAATACAGTTTTTAAGTTACGAGTGTTTAATGACATCATTAAATGATGTATTAAGTATGTAATCAATATGGTCGACTAATGAATAGTAAGATAAGGTATGAGGTGTCTCAAATGTCCAATACCATAGGCAAATACCATGGGCAAGCCCATGGTTTTTCCAAAACCACCAATGAGGTGTCCCTTGGCCATTAATGCCTTGTCCCCTCACTTTCCCTATAAATACCAAGCCATTATCTCATCCTTTGGACTCCAAAATCTTTCTCAACGAAGTTCTGGTCTCCTTACCTACCAAGGAGTCCTCCCAAGGTGCCCTTAATCCTCTGAATGTCCCAACCTTTGAGTTTTAAGAGTTACATTTTAAGGTAAGGGATCTCACCTCTCTTTTTCGTTTCAAGTACTCTCGTTTATGTCATTACTTTTAAGCCACATGTTATTATGTTGGGGATGCTATTTAATATTAATCGTAATTCCCTTTATATTTTCATATGATTATATACCCCCTCTTTCTCTCATCAATTCGTTTTAATAATGTTTAAGTGGCGCCGTTAGGCTGCCGAAGTTTTAACAGATTCTTTCACCATTCTCGTTTTCAAGTTCTACTTTCATGTCAAGTCTTTCACGTTCCTTTTTATTATGTTGAGGTATGATCTCTATATCTATCATACTGATATTTTATGATAATATTATGAGAGACCCCATTTTATCTCTTCAATTCATAATTTTGATGTTTTAAGTGGTGTCGTTAGGCTGCCGAATTTTTAAGTGGTTCTTTCACCCTTCTCGTTTTCAAGTTCTACTTTCATGTCAAGTATTTCAAGTTACTTTTTATTATGTTGGGGTATGATATCTATATCTATAAAACATATATTTTATGATAATATTATGAGAGACCCCATTTTATCTCTTCAATTCAGTATTTTGATGTTTTAAGTGGCGTCGTTAGGCTGCCGAATTTTTAAGTGGTTCTTTCACCTTCTCGTTTTCAAGTTCTACTTTCATTTAAAGTCTTTCAACTTCCTTTTTATTATGTTGGGGTATGATATCTATATCTATAATACTGATCTTCTATGTTAATATTATGAGAGACCCTATTTTATCTCTTCAATTCATTTTGTTGAAGTTTAGGTGACACCATTAGGCTGCTGAATTTTCATAAGAGAAATCTTATTTTTGTCTTCCCTCCATGTTTTTCATTTCATATGGTATGTCTTTCAAATCACATTAACATGTTATTATATCAATTATATTCTGTCCATCTACTATTCTTTGGATCATTTATGAGTGGGTGACCTAGGTCCCCTCTCTTTTCAATGTTTTCTAAAACCCCGAAACATAGCCATTATGCTGCAGAATTTCCGTCTCAAATGTCTCTCTCTTTTTATAAAATTATTTTATTTTATTAAGTGAATACTCAAAGATCTTCCTTCTAAATGGGTATTCACATATATACCAAAATGTTATATTTTAAATTCTGTGATTTACATAAATGAGACCCACCTTCCTTTTCTGTGGGTTTTAAAGTGACACAAAGATCATGTCTTTAAAGCAGTTTTTAAAACGTTATGATTAAGAAATGAAACCCATTTCTTTTATGCTATATGGGTTGTTTATGAAATGATTTATGATGATATATGTGTCTCACATGATAATAAAGACATGTCAAGGGTACGCCCAGATAGCACTCTAATGCATTGGGTAAAGACTTAATCTCTAGAGATGACCTTTTAGACTGATACCTTGGTGAATAACCTTGGTAATTTTTAATGACACCTTGGGGATGGACCATGGTGAAACGAAATGATTTTCAATATTAAATGTTGTAGCCACATCTTAAAGTTATGAAAAACATTATTTTTATTATGATATGCCTCACGATTTCTTTCTCATGCCTTAAAGCTCTTTTTCATGACATTGTTGATGTATCTCAAGTTTACATGTAAATGTTTCTTCTTATTTCCCTTACTGGGCCTTCTGCTCACCCTTTCTTTTGATGTATGTCCCCAGGTTATGAGATGAAGTAATGAACCTAGGATGAACATAAGGAGAAGCCTTTCAAGGGTTTAAGAAGAATGTTTTTTTTCTTTCATGTATTAGGTTCTGGGTTTCCAAGACACTAAACCTTAAAGATCCTCAGTTTTGTATAATGTAATGAAATTTTATGTGACAAAAAGGCAGGATGCAATAGTTGGTATCAAAGGATGGTTTAGTTATTTGTGGAAATTAGGATATGAAAACTCTAGGAAGAACCCTATAGAAAATTTTAAATATATAAAATCTTCCTAGTATTTTGGTGAGTATTGAGTAAGGAATTTCCAAACAAATACATCCCTGTATGGATAAGAGCAGGTAGAGGTGGCTCTGGAACATATGTACATAGGGGTAAAACTCGAAAACACCGCTTTGAGCGAGACTCGAACGGAAACTGGTACACGACAAAGGGCCTTGCTGCACTCTTGGTTACAACACTCTTGGGGGATATTCTTTGGTAAATTAATAAGCATAGTATGAACCATTATTAAAGCAACAAAGATAAAATAAAATAAAGATTCACATAAGAATATATGATCATGTATAACCTAGATCGGGACCTAGGGGATCACAAGTTAGGGTATACATTTCTTCTACAAGTTTTTCCTTTTATGCTTTAAGTTCATTTTCATGATTATTGGCTAAGTATTTAAGCCCCCTAATTATACGTTCTTTTCTTAGTTAATGGGGGAAATGGAAGAGAAAGTCCCAACAACCAATGTGATAGGAAATGTGATGATTTCTGTATTAATATGACAGATATGATTAGGGGATTAAAAGATGATTATTATTTTGGAAGACGTTCACTATTCTGGGAACCCTATTTGATCGAGGTAAATAGATTACTACAATATTTTCTTTGAGAAGTAAAGGTTGAATTATATTTTTAAGAATCGATGAATTTAAGGTGAACTTATGGTATTATAGGTTACTTATGGAAATTATTGACCTATCTTGGGGAAAATATGTTTAGGTTAGTTACTTTTGTTATAAGATGTTAGGAGTGGTTGATGTTGTTTGGGGATGAACGATAAAGATTATCTTGGAAGACTATGTTATCAAGTCCTTCTTGTATTTGGGTTTCAATCTTAGTTTGGGTTATTTTGAGGAATTTTAAGGACAGTTATTTATGGAATGGTCTATGATGAACTCTGGGTAGTACCGTGGAACTTTGATGATTTAAAAGTAGTTTCCCTTCCTATGGTCTTCTTTATTTTTGAAGAGTTTTTTTATCTTACCCTTTCAGTTTTTGGGATAATTTTTAAAGATAGAAGAAATTGATAGTTAATATTTTTTGGGTTACATGACTCTTAAGAAGATGATTCTTGTGATTTGATGAGACCAAGTAGTTTTGAATGCTCATCGTTTGAAGAAAATATTTGTTTCGGTAGAAACTTATTAAAGGATTAAACTCTACATGAAGGTATGTATATTTCCTTATGTTTTTGTTCTATGTAGTAAATGAATTCCTCAAAATTATGAAATGGAATGTTAAACAAAAACGTTGTTGGTTTACGTTTCCTACTAGGTAATCAAAGACCGTTTACACACATCATAAGTTTTTTATTTTCTTGTGGTTAAATTTCTCCTAATCATGTTTTCTATCACTCTCCCTCAGAACTTGACCCTTTATTTTTTTCCTCCATGTCCATGTTTTTTTACATGGGATCCTAGTATGGGTTAACTCGGGTGACCTTTTTACTTCCTTTTCATTCTTTTAAAGTAATAGTTTTACTGACTCCTTTTCCGATGTGGGACTTTCAATGAAATTTCAAAACCCATTTTTTTTTAAAAATTACGAGGACGCAATTTCGTAAGGGGAGAAGATTGTAACGACCCGAAATTTTGAATAAATATTGTTTCCTAAATTTGTGTGTTATTTTATTTTTCATACTCAACAAAACTGTTTCATTTGATAACATGAGTATAATTAAAATGATACTGTTGGATTTTGACTATTATATGACCGTAAGTCAGTATGACCGTTGAAAACTGAATGTTGCAACTTTTCTCTCTAAATAAAAGTGACCTTGGTTAATTAATATAGAAAGGAGATTCGATGGCCTCACCCAGTAGTCTTGGACAGATCGAAGCCCATCTAACAGAACTTGTAAAGGAGGTAGCACCACTGGGATTTTCTCTGGACCAAACCCAAGCAGAACTTCATCGTGCGAAGTTAGAATGGAATCGCCTTCGCGAGAAGTTCAAATTGATAGAAATTACTACTCGTGCGATGTTGGTCGAGCCTCCCTTGGATTCTATCACCTTAGCACACATTACACTTAGTTCCTATGCGGGTGTGATAAGGGGCTATGTAAGGAGACCGTAACTGCCTTGTATAATCCTTTTTTTAAATAAAATTTTTTATTTCTTATTATGTTGAAGTTTATGAATTTTCAAATCTCTGGATAAATATAGTATGCATATTTTTGATGAATTTTAGAGAAATGATATTTTAAAAATGTTTATGTAAACCTTAAATAATGAAAAATATGTTATGATTTTCAAAAAATGGTCTTCTACAATTATGTTTAGTACGAAATTTAGAGTCTAACAAGATCAACTTAATTTTTGATGAATAGTAAATTATGAATAGTGATTTTATGCTTCAGATTAGTAATGTGACCAAATGGATTAGTAATCTCACTTAAAGAAAGTATTAATATAATCTAGGCACCTTGATTAAGTAATGTGATTCAATAAAATGGTTAAATAACAGTTTTATAAATTATTATTCAAGTATTAGTTTTTTCTGGTGAATAGTGTTTTTTAATTATAAAATAAATTAAAAATATTTAGAAATTTATTTTTATAAAATGAATTTCATTTTTGAACTCAGAGCATTGATATTATGTTATGGTAATTTTTGGGGATTTTTTTTAAAAAAATGAATTTTTGGTGAATAGTGTATTTATTTAAAAAATAAATTAAAAATATTTATAAAAATATTTTTATAAAATGGAGTTCATTTTTGAAATCAGAGCATTGATATTTAGTTAAGGTGAAATTTTGGGATTTTTCTGAGAAAGATAAATTTTCAGTGAATAGTGAAAATACAGTTTTTAAGTTACGAGTGTTTAATGACATCATTAAATGATGTATTAAGTATGTAATCAATATGGTCGACTTATGAATATTATGATAAGTTATGAGGTTTCCCAAGTGGCCAACACCATGGGAAAATACCATGGGCAAGCCCATGGTTTTTCCAAAACCACCAATGAGGTGTCCCTTGGCCATTAATGCCTTGTCCCCTCACTTTCCCTATAAATATCAAGCCATTCTCTCATCATTTGGACTCCAAAATCATTCTCAATGAAGTTATGGTCTCATTACCTCCCCAGGAGTCCTCCCAAGGTTCCCTCAAGCCTCTAAAGGTCCCAACCTTTGAGTTCTAAGAGTTACGTTTTAAGGTAAGGGATCTCACCTCTCTTTTTCGTTTCAAGTACTCTCCTTAATGTCATTTCTTTTAAGCCCAATGTTCTTATGTTGGGGATGCACTTTAATATTCATCATAATTCCCTTTTTATGTTCATATGATGAGATACCCCCTCTTTCTCTCATCAATTCGTTTTAATAATGTTTAAGTGGCGCCGTTAGGCTGCCAAATTTTTAAAAGATTCTTTCACCATTCTCATTTTCAAGTTCTACTTTCATGTCAAGTCTTTCAAGTTCCTTTTTATAATGTTGGGGTATGATTTCTATATCTATCATAATGATATTTTATGATAATATGATGAGAGACCCCATTTGATCTCTTCAATTCAGTATTTTGATGTTTTAAGTGGCGCTGTTAGGCTACCGAATTTTTAAGTGGTTCTTTCACCCTTCTCGTTTTCAAGTTCTACATTAATGTCAAGTCTTTCAAGTTCCTTTTTCTTATGTTGCGGTATTATATCTATATCTATCATACTGATATTTTATGATCATATTATGAGATACCCCATTTGATCTCTTCAATTCAGTATTTTGAAGTTTTAAGTTGCGCCGTTAGGCTGCCGACTTTTTAAGTGGTTCTTTCACCTTCTCATTTTCAAGTTCTAATTTCATGTCAACTCTTTCAAGATTCTTTTTATTATGTTAGGGTATGATCTCTATATCTATCATACTGATCTTTTATGTTCATATTATGAGAGACCCTATTTGATCTCTTCAATTCATTTTGTTGATGTTTAGGTGACGCCGTTAGGCTACTGAATTTTCATAAGAGAAATCTTATTTTTGTCTTCCCTCCATGTTCTTAATTTCATATGGTATGTCTTTAAAATCTCATTACCATGTTCTCATATCCATTATATTCTGTCCATATACTATTCTTTGGATCATTTATGAGTGGGTGACCTATGTCCCCTCTCTTTTCAATGTTTTCTAAAACCCCGAAACATAGTCGTTATGCTGTAGAATTTCCGTCTCAAATGTCTCTCTCTTTTTCTCAAATTATTTTATTTTATTAAGTGAATACTCAAAGCTCTTATTTCTAAATGGGTATTTACATATATACCAAAATGTTCTATTTTAAATTCTGCGATTTACATACATGAGACCCACCTTCCTTTTCTGTGGGTTTTAAAGTGACACAAAGATCATGTCTTTGAAGTAGTTTTTAAAGTGTTATGATTATGAAATGAAACCCATTTCTTTTATGCTATATGGGTATTTTATGAAATGATTTATGATTATATATGTGGCTCACATGATAATAAATACATGTCAAGGGTGCGCCCAGATAGCTCTCCAATGCATTGGGTAAAGACTTAATCTCTAGAGATGACCTTTTAGACTGATACCTTGGTGAATAACCTTAGTAATTTTTAATGACACCATGGGGATAGACCTTGGTGAAACGAAATGATTGTCAATATTAAATGTTGTAGCCACATCTTCATGTTATGAAAAACTTTATTTTTATTGTGATATGCCTCATGATTTCTTTCTCATGCCTTAATGCTCTTTTTCATGACATTGTTGATGTATCTCAAGTTCACATATAAATGTTTCCCCTTGTTTCCCTTACTGGGCCTTCAGCTCACGATTTATTTTGATGTATGTCCCCAGGTTATGAGATGTAGTAATGAACCTAGGATGAATATAAGGAGAATCCTTTCAAGGGTTTAAGAAGAATGTTTTTTTTGTTTCATGTTTTAAGTTCCTGGTTTCCAAGACAGTAAACCTTAAAGATCCTCAGTTTTGTATAATGTAATGAATGTTTATGTGAAAAAAAGGTAGGATTCTATATGCCTTATACCCAATGAATCTCATGGAAGTGGAGGAAGATCCCATCATTAGGCCAGTTGTCGAAAAACCAGAGCTGGCCATTATTTTGTTTACCGGAGGATTGATTTCCCTGGGCTTGATCTCCATAGTCGACCGCTTGGGGACAACTTTGGGAGCTTCAAGATTTGGGTATGGCCTGAGGTCCTGGGTACCTCTGGGGATTCCCAGGGCTCCCTTCCCTTTCGCAGATGTAGCGTCTTCCTCGAGTGGTCGCAGCGGCGTAGAGCTTGAGGATATCGACGCCTTGATGACCAGGGGTAAGTTTATCAATCTATTTCCACTGACTGTTCCCTCTTCCCTTTTTTGATTAGGGTACTCATCTTCCTTATCGACATTCAGGCTTTAGAACCACGACCCTTGGCGTTGGAGATTGTGTCGTTAGATCCGATCGTGCCTGTGACCACAACCACCGTGGGCGAAGTTTCCGCGTCACCAGAGATTGTGGGTGAGGCCACATCGGGTCCCTCTTTGGTGACGTTCATCCTTGAATACGTATCTTCATCCGGAAGTGACTCTGAGACTGATCAAAAAGCCCTTTCCAGTCTTCGACCTGCTCGCCAAAGTGATTGGGAGAAAATCTGAAAGCTAATTTCTCAGATGCCCTTGGCCGAGATGCCGACCAAATTACCAAAGATGTGCAATCAGTTTATGCTCTTGGGATTTGACAGCTTTGACTACCCTGGTATTTATGATATAGTCAAGTAGGTAGCCGGTGATGGGGAAAGACTGGTTGGTCTCAAATCTCGCCTTTCTACTGCTCAATCTGAAGCCTACCTTTCTGCGACTCGATAGCTCTGCCTAACAGAGGTTCATGATCATGCCAGGGTAGTTGCGAGAATCCATGGAGAAGTCACTGAGCATAGTTTTTGACTGGAGGTGCTGAGGAATGACATACAATGGCTGCAGAAGGAAGAGACTAATGTCACCGCCATAATTGAAGAAGGGGAGTGGATGATGGAGGAGGAGATGAGGGAAAGCTCAAAGGAGGCCCAGGATGCAGAAGTGTTGCGGGCTAGTGCAGAAGCTGAGACATACTTACTACAGAATCTCTATCAAGAAATCAATGATTCTCCTCAATGCCTGATGAAATTTTTTGAATCCGTTGAAAACCTCTTGTAATAAACTTTCACACCAGAGGAGGCTCCGAATTGTGGATGTCCTTCTTACCAACTTTGTTATGGAACAAAAAAATGTTTTTCCTCAGCTCCTTTGTTGTCATATCCGGTGACAGGAATTATTTGGCATGATTTATATATATGTTAATTCACTTAACTTAGGATAATCAGAGTTTAGGAATACTGATAAAATAAAAAGAATAAAAATGAGCTATAACTTTTTCCTGGATCATTGGATCCAGTGAGCATAGTTTGAATATTGCTAGGGTTTTGTAGAAAAACCCCACAAACTTTTTGTCTTTTCTTTTAATACCCTAATTTTTCCTGTTCCCATTTGGTGTGGACCTAGCGGGTATGGCCTGAAATTTTCATAGGTCTCCCTTTTCGAGTTTTCGGCCTAACAGGCTTTGCGCCTCTTTTTGTGAGCGGTTGAAAGTCCTGCCGTCAAGACTATCATTACTGGTGTTTTAGGTTGAACAAATTTGACTAGATATGGTAGGGCAAATCCCTAATGAGGTTCAGTTGATTATAAGATGTCTCGATACCCTTCAGACGCACATGGGGGAGCTTGCGTAGATTTGAAAGACGTGTTGGGAAAATCTCAAGGCATGGGAGCCGTATCGGCATGCAGAGGTAGGAAGAGCATCGCCTAAGGAAATCTTGCCTTTGGTAGATGGGCCAGGGGAAATCAATATTCAGAGCCGCTGAGGTCATGGTATGCATAGTCGTGCAAAGGTGTCCTTAAGATAATTCCCCTCTACTTCTAATGGCCTAAGGACTTCATGAAATCCAGACTTATGGAAACTACCATGGGTGGCTTGGAGAATGATGAAAACCACCAGGGGTGGATCGAAAAGGTTGTGTGATGTATGAAAGGGTTTTAGAACATCTATATTAATCAGGAATGTGGACACAGGGTCCCTGTCCTACACATTTAGTTAACATGAAGGACAGTAGGAGCTTGGTGCAGTTTAAAGTCATGCATCCTGGACATTCTTCAAAGTGGAATGGCTTCTCCTGGTTCTCGGTAATTTCGTCAGAGATGTTCCACTATATTCAGGAAATGTTAAGAAAGAGGTTGGTAAACAGTTTCTTAGAAGGTTTTCGAATCTCGAGATGTATATGGGGGATCAAAGGCCATGATTCGTACGGAGAGAAGCATTGCCTAAGGAAATGTTTCCGTTGGTAGACGAGCCAGGGGAGATCAACATGAAGAGCCATTTAGGGCATGGTATGCATTGTCATAAAAAGGTTTCCTTGGGTCAATGATTGCATTCTAATGATAGCCGAGCAAGTTCAAGGAAGTTTGTGATTCGGGACCACCAGGGGTGGTTTATGAGAGTTCAGCCTTTTCTGAGTACAAAGTATGGTTTTTGAGGAGAGGGTTCATGGATACGGGAGATACATCTTGGCTAAATTTCCCGAGAATGGGTGAATTCATTCCTTCTCATGCTAGTGTGAGATGGTGTTTTGTGCAGGTCTGACCCGTGCACTGAGGGACAGAGAAAAGCCTCCATTCCTTACTGAACCCATAACAGGTTTGACTATGCAGTTTAACATCATGTGGTAAATATGAGGAGAATTATTAAAGGATGTTGTGTAGTTTAACGTCATGTAGCAAGGATGGGGGGAATTTCTACTGATGATGTGCAGTTTTAACGTCGTGCAGCGAGGACAAGGGAATTTTAAATTCCGTGCAGTTTTAATCGTCATGCGGTAAGGACGTAGTTGCAAAGGCCGCTCTTGATCAGAATGTAACTAGTCTTGAACATCTCGTCATTCCCAAGGGGTTGAGAGGGGTTGATTGTTGTAAATTGTGGTTCTGTGGCTTCTTGGATCAGGAGAAATGATATGGAGGCTATGAGGCCGGTAAGTGTACCAAGCTAGCAAGAGTATCGCCTGAGGAAATATTGCCTTTGGTAGACAGGCTAGGGGCTATCAATATACAGAGCCGATGAGGGCATGTTATGCACAATCATGCAAAGGTGTCCATGGGTCGATAACACTCCACTTCTGATGGCCGTGGATGGTTATGAGGATCCGCAATTTTCCGGGGCACGAAGTCTGTCATTTGGTAAGAAAATATCTGGACATGTCGGGCATATTCGGCCATTGTTGCTGTTAATCTTAGAGAGCTCCTTGCACTGATTTATCATGCGCATAGGGGTGTACCTTCGCTCTATGCAGTTTAACGTTGTGCAGTAAGGACGAAGTACTCCTAGTTTAGCGGTCATAGAGCTCAAACCATTGGGTGAATATTGCTGCAGTCACTAGAGGGATAACTGAGTTACCATGCTCTGATATACTCTGAACAGGGTAGGGGATGAAGGTTTTAAACTGTAACTCTGAGGTTTCCCAGATCAGAAGATGTGGTGTGGGGGATTTGAGGCCGGTAAGCGTATGGAGCTTGGAAGAGAACCACCCGAGGAAATCATGCCTTTGGTAGACGGGCCAGGGGATATCAATATGCAGAGCCACTGAGGGCATGGTATGTATAGTCATGAAAAGGTGACCCCAGTTCGATGAATTTACACTTCTGATGGCCCTGAATGATAATGAAAATTCGAGATTGCTCACAGTACAGAGTTCGGCATGCAGGGATAATGGTGTTCAAGCATACAAGAAACATCTTCACCGCAATTTTCTGTTGAGTCAACGTAGCCTAGCCCTAGATTGATGTTCGTAGATGCATGTCATCGTGCTAACCATGGGCAGACACATAGGCTAACTAGGTAGGTATACCCTGGGAACATTCAGATGTGATAGGGGAATGAACTAGTAAACCACTGCTCCATAAATTTCTAGATCGGGAGATATGATATGAGGGCTCTGAGGCCCGTAAGCGTACGGAGCTGGGAAGAGTATCGCCTGAGGAAATATTTCCTTTGGTAGACGTGCCATGGGATATCAATATGCAGATCCGCTGAGGGCATGGTATGCATAGTCATGCAAAGGTGTCCCCAATTCAATAGCTTTCCACTTCCGATGGCCATGAATGGTTATAAAGATCCATAATTATCTAGGTCATGGAGTCTGATGTATGGAGAGGATGCATCCAAATGAGTAAGGAGTATTTTCATTTCGTTTTTTCATATATCTTGGGTGGGTTGCAGGAAAGTCTGTGCAGTTTAACGTCGTGCATTGAGGACGAAGTCCGTGCAGTTTTAACATCGTGCTATAAAGATGAGGAATACACCCCGTGCAGATCTAGTCCGTACACGAGGGGAGATGGCATTTTAGACATTCATTTGGGGACGGTTGGGCCAGGGTGAGAGACCCTGGTGTCACTACATATTCTGCGAGGGTAGGAATCAAGTCTCACGTAGTTCTCTGAAATAGGTACACCATGTGCAGGGCTGGCCAGTACACGGGGGGGGGGGGGGAGGACACATTTTTTTCTTGTTCGTGCAGTTTAACGTCTTGCAGTAAGGACGAGGGATACACCCTGTGCAGGGCTGGTCTGTACACGGGGGGGGGGGCATTTTTTAATCTTCTTATACATGCAATTTAACGACGTGTGGTAAGGACGAAGGATACACCCCGTGCAGTACTGGTCCGTACATGGGGGGAAGGGGAATTTTTAAATCTTCTTATCCATGCAGTTTAACGTCGTGCGGTAAGGAGGAAGGATACACCCCATGCAGGGCTGGTCCGTACACAGGGGGGAAGAGGGCACTTTTAGTTTTTATTTGGGGATGGCTGGGCTTGGGTGAGGGACCCTGGCATCACTACGTATCCTCCAAGGGCAGGAATCAAGCCGCACGTAGTACTCTGAAAGAGGTACACCCCATGTAGTGTTGTTCCGTACATGAGGGAAGGGGACATGTTTTTTAATTTTATTCCATTTGGGAGTGGCTGGGCTAGGATAGGGGATCCTGATGTCGCTATGTATCCTGCAAGGGAAAGAATCAATACATACGTAGTTCTATGAAATCCGTGCAGTTTTATGTCATGCGGTGAGGAAGAAATACTCATAGTTTAGGGTCATAGAGTTTGGACCACTGGGTGCTTAGCAGTTTAATGTCTTGTAGCTCAGACGTTAACAGCTTTTAGTTTTCTATACGAAATACTTCTTCAGGAATATCACATTTGTAGGAGCGGTGGTGAACTACCCGTCAATGGAGATCAGGGCGTATGCTCAGTTATAGTAGACATTGTGTATATCATATGGTCCCTCCCACTTGGGATCTAGCTTCAGAGGTTTATTTCCAGGTGTCATTGAGGTCCGGAGGACCAACACCAATTCTCCTTCCATGAAAGACCGAAGACAGACCTTTTTATTGAAGGCTCGTGCAATCCAGTTCTGGTACACTTCTAGATGGTGAAAGTTGTGAAACCGCTTCGAATATAACTGTTCCAATTCACCTAACCACTTTTTTGATTGTTCATAGTTAGATAAATGATCACAAATGGCAAAATGGAGCGAGGGAAATTAGAGATCAATGGGAAGGACCGATTCTGTTCCGTATACTAATGAGTACGGAGTAGCCCGAGTAGCGGTGCAGATTGTAGTTCGGTAGGCCCACAATGTATGGAAGAGTTTATCTGGCCATGAATTCTTGACTTTGTCCACCATTTTCTGGAGAATGTTAGATAGGGTCTTGTTGAAAGCCTCTATCTGTCCATTAGAAGCTGCATGGTTGCGGGATGAGTGGATAGACCTGATACCTTATTCTTAGTAAAGTTTCTCCAATTCTGCAGAGCAGAAGTTGGTGCCTTTATCCGTCAGTATGGTATGAGGGATACCAAATCTAGTGATGATATTGGTTTTCACAAAGCTGAAAATGCTTCTTGCCCCTACTTCCTTAAGGGGTACAACTTCTGCCCATTTGGAAAAGAAGTCGGTCACCATGAGGATATACTTTAGCTGTTTGGCTGTGGTGGGAGGATATGGTCCCACGACGTCCATTCCCCAGATGAAAAATAGCCAGAAGTACTTTTCCTAATGATGTAACTCCAGGGGTTGCTGTATGAAGTTGGCATGAATTTGGCATGAGTGGCATTTTGCGGAGAAGCGCTCATAATCTCGTGCCACTGTGGGCCAATAGTACCCAAGTCTTTGAACCTGATGGGAATGCTTGGACCCTGGCAGATGTGCCCCACATACTCCGACATGTACTTTAGTCATGAAAGCAGTGGTTTCTTCTCCATCAATGCATCTGAGGAAGACTTCGTCGAGGCCTCATTTGTAGAGGACCTCTTGCTGACCCGCGCCACCATATAGGAAAAAGTTGATTGCCCTTATCTGTATTTTCCATCGTTCATCCCTCTATGATGGAATTTCTCCTTGTTGAAGGTAGTTTTTAATGGGGGTCATCCAGTCATTGGCAGGAGCATATGGTTCAGAGACAGGACTGACTTTGTGGATTTCTTCCATCTTATCTTGAACAAACGGTGAGACCATTTGATGATGAGAAATACTGATAACTGTTTCATCCTTGTTTGGGTCGGCTAGGACCATGGCCGCATTATCTAATGCTTCGTCCTAGGTGTTCTGAGACCTGGGAATATAGTATAATGTTGGTTCTATGGAGAATTCCACCATTAACCCTCAGACATGGTCAAACAAGGGAATAAACTTCTCCTTTTTAATAGCATAGTCACAATTGATTTGCTTGATGACCAGTTCCGAGTCACCTTTTAAGGTAAGGTGTTGTACAAGTGCTTGGAGTGCAATCTCCATGCCTGCAATGAGGGCTTGCTACTCCGATTCATTGTTCGTACATTCTTCTGACAGGAGGAAGGAATATGGCATGAATGCCTTTTCTGGGGACATGAGTATTATCCCCAACCCCACCTTGTTAAATTTGGGATCTTCCATCCTCTTCCCAATTGGGCTTCAGGAGGTGCCATTGAAGTACATTTCCCATGATGGGAACTCTTGAACCGAGAAGATTTCTTCATCAAGTAGCTCGGCGTCCGGTGCGGCGGTCCCTGTTGAAGGGTGCTCCACCAGAAAATCTGCTAATTCCTGGTATTTGATGGCCTTCTGAGGCACAAAACGGATGTCGAACTGTTGCAGTACGACTGACCATCAGGATAGGTGCCCGGTCAGCATCGGGCGGCAGAGAATGTACTTGAGCGGGTTACAATGTGAGAATAAATGGACTTCGTGATGCTGCAGATAATGTTGCAACTTTTGGACTATGAAGGACAAGGCCAAACAACTCTTCTCGATGTTTGAGTATCGAGTCTCAACATCAATCATGGTTCAGCTAAGGTAATAGAGACTATTTTCACTGCCGACATCATTTTTCTGCGCAAGGAAGGCTCCCAGCGACCGCTCTATGGCTGTCAAGTATAGGATGAGAGGTATTCCTTCAGCCAGGGGCATGAGCACTGGTGGGCTTAAGAGATACTTCTTGAAGCTGTCGAACGCCTCTTGGCAGTCATCTGTCCATTGGTACGTGACTCCCTTCTTCATTAACCTGGTAAAGGGAAAACATGTGCCTGCCAGGTTGGCTATGAATCACCTGATGTAGGCCAAGTGCCCTTGGAATGCTCTCAACTAGGTGAGATTGAGGGGGGGGGGGGTGGCAGGCCAAGGATAGCCTTTGCCTTTTCAGGGTTGACTTCGATGCCACGATGCCGTACGAAGAAGCCAAGGAATTTCCCTGAGGTAACCCCCAAGGCGCATTTCAAGGGATTCATCTTCAGGTTATGCTGCCGAAGATTGTTGAAGATGGTCTCAAGGTATGACAGGTGATCTGAGCGTTTCCTGGACTTAACAACCAAGTCATCCACGTAGCATTCAATGAATCTCCCTAGGAATGGTTTAAAGATACGATTCATGGCACACTGATATGTGGCACCAGCGTTCTTGAGACCAAAGGGCATAACCATGTAATAGAATATTCCTTGAGGGGATCTGAAGGTAGTGGCTTCTTCGTCTTCTCGTGCCATCCAGATCTGATTATACCCAGAATAACTGTCCATGAAGGATAGATACTCATAACCGGCCGTTGCGTCAATTAATAATTCGGTGATCGGGATTGGGAAATCATATGTCGGACAATGCCGATTGAGATCTCTGAAGTCAATGCAGACGTAGATTTTTCCATTCTTTTTCTTGAAGGGGACAATGTTAGCCAACTAGATGGGGTATTGAACCTCCCAAATGAAGCCTGATTTAATAAGCTTATCAACTTCAGCCTCTATTTTGGTAGCATTTGAGGGGTGTATCCTTCTGGCGGCTTGTTTATAGCCCCGATGGTCTTCTGGCAGACCTTAGTGGTGGGTCGCCACTTTGGGATCGAGTCCCGGAATTTCTATGTAATTCTAAGCAAAGAAATCCTAGTGTTTCCTCAGGAAGGACGTATATACCTCGTGCTCCTTGGGGGATATGGATGCACTAATAAGAGTGGGCCTCAGGTCTTCCTTGGTACCCAAGTTTATTTCTCTGAGCTCATCCACCGTGGTGGAGATACCTTCCTCAAATGCTGGAGTTGCATCCCTGAGATCTTCCTCCTCTTATTCTCCAAAATCTTCATCTTCTTGATCCAGCGCGGGGAGAGCTCTTGGCTCAGGCTCCTGGGAGTCCGGATGCGAGGAATTGTGAGTGTCCTCACTTAAGTATTCTCCCCCAAATTGAGGGTTGGCAGACATTCCCACATGGTCACTCTCGGCCGTTATGGCCGAAGTCATGAGGACAGCTGAGTGTGTGTTCGGACATGAAACCCTGCTCTCAATATGGTTGATGGGCAGTATGTAGTCTCTACCAAGCTACCTGAGGGGGTCGTCAGGAACCATTTCCAGGCCATTTGGAGCAGGGATCCAGTCAATACCATCGAGAAAAGGCTTCTTCTTCTTCTTCTTCTGCTCAAAGAACCCAACGTCAATGTAGTGTGACTTAGATATCTTGAAAGGGGCATTGTTGGCGTGCAATGTCCCACATTGCCCGTTGACGTAGTACCTAATACACTGGTGGTAGGATGAAGGAAGAACCATGTGCTTATAGAGCCATGACCTTCCAAGAAGGGCATTGAATTCCATGTTCTGCTGGACAACCAGGAATTCCTAGTAGGCCACAAGGTCGCCAAAATGGGTCTCTAGTTTGATTTGTCCCATCGGTTTCTATTCACTCTTGTCATAACCTAGCAGAGTTGTGGCCGAGGGTATTAAATCACCCTCACTGTAGCCCAACTTGCGGAGTGTCTGTAGGGGAAGTAGGTTAACTCCAGAGCCATTGTCAATAAATAATTTGCAGATCTCAACATCATCTAGTGTGCTGGAAAGATATAGTTGTATGATGTGTCCTTGCATGATAGAATATTCATCCAGATCGGTGAAGGAAATCACCGCATCACATTCATCCAAGCCAGTCTCCATCCGATAAATCTTGGCGGTAGCTACTTTGGATTGAAACTCTTGGGGGATAAGAAAGGCTTCTATAAGTGGCTCATTGAGTTCTGCTGACAAACTCATGGCATACAAGATCGACAGTTGGGGTGGTACCAACACCATCTTCTTGAGGATGTAATATTTCTGTTCCGTTGGCCAAAGCTTCTCTTTTGGTGGGGAATTCTTAGCGGGTAGCTTGGGAGTTAGAATATGAGATGGGGAGGGACCAACCGCGGGGTCAGAAGTCAACTGTGTCCCCATATTTTGGGGAATCGACCACGCCGGTCTGTTTGTGCACACTAGGCGGCTAGACATCTGTTCCTCCTCTAATGGGTATTGCAGAATGATGGGGGTAGAGTGGCTTCTTGTGGAGGTGGAGGGATATTATTTCTCCTGCTGAGTCTGTTGAAGGGATCTCCCACGGGTTTACACAATATTGACAGTTTTGGTTGAGGTCCAACAATAGAGTTGATTTTGGCCTTGACTGCGCCTCCCCTGATATCTCCTACCTCTGCGATATCCCCTTCTGACCCTTTGCATCAGGAACTCGGGTTCATAACCATACCCTTCATCAAGGAATTATTCCATAAGATGGATGACGTTGATGGAACCAAAAATTGGATCCTCAAACTCTGACAAGTCAACCTGGTCGGTCGTCCTTGATGGTGCTATTTGGTGGGTCGGTGCCCATGGCGCCAGGTTTTGGGGAATAAAATCTGACAGTATCGGGGCTAACTTCAGCCTAGTTGTGGACTTCTCCTCTTGCGCTTGTCTCCTCCCTTTTCGATTATGCCTGGATGACCGGCTCCTGGTGGGTTGTGAGGCTAATATTGTCGGCTGTGCGACATCAGGGGTTGTTGGAGGTAACACTGGCTACTGTAGTTGAGCTTAGAGTATGCCCTGGGCTCGATTGATAGTCTTCCGAGTCATCCAGTTATCAGATTTCTACCCCTTCAAGCTGGTGACTTCCTACCACCCCTCGCCCTCATCAAAGTTGGCGGTAGAAATGTACGCCACATGTGCTAGGGGTGGTCCTAGATCGACCTTCCCGAAGTCTAGATCCTTTGCAGGAGGTCTTTGAAAACGAATCAATCCCGAATATTGTGCCCCAACATTCGATGGTAGGGACAGTAATCTGGATTGTCATCGCAGCCAACTTCTTTGGGTTTTCTTGGCTCCAGGAGGCAGAGCAAGTTGCAATTTATTGCAGTGATGAAGTGTCCGTGGACTTGGTCCTCTCAGAATGATTATAATTTGTGTCTTTATTCCTCAAACTGGTTCCGCATAAATCCTCTCTGATCGTCCCGCTTAGGCGGAGGCCGCCGCTGATATACTGGGGGCCATTGAAGATTTGGAGAGGCCTGAGTGGTGGAGCAGGAACATGGGCTGTCTTGAGCGTGACAGAGGATGCTTCTGCTCCAGCTGCTCTCTTGATAGGAGCCTGTGAGGCTATTCGGGACTTCATGTTGGTCCACTGCAGAGAGTCCTCAATTATCTAGGCAATGGCTGAGAGATGGTGGAAGCCAGTGGTGCACTCCACTGGTATGAGCGGTGTTCGAATCTCATCTTGAATAATATCAATGCATATGGAAAGAAACTCATCTTGAGGCATTAGACTATTCAGATAGTAGGTTAGACCTTTCCATCTAGCGATGAAATATGAGACCCTCTCGTTCTCTCTCTTCTTGCAGTTCATGAGGTCGCTGACCAGTGTTTTAGGAAACGTTGAGCTGAAGTTGAATTGGAACTACTGCCGAAGGTCTTCCAAGCTTTTTATTGACTGGGCTGGCAGGCTCATATACCAGATGAAGTCAGGTCCTTGCATAGTCCTTACGGAGCATCTGCGTATCACTGCTTCTTACTATTTTGAATTTCGCATCATAGGGCCGCAATAAGACGCGTAGTGCATCAATTGCTGTTCCGGATCGCCTGATCCATTGAAAATAGGGAATAAAGGGCTCCCAAAATTGGGTGGAGGAGGTGTGTTGCTCACCCAATCCAGGTAGGGCTTCCACTCTAGCTGTATTAGAGTGCGTCGACCTTCCATCACTTCTAGTCAAGCTATTAGTGCCTCGATGGTATTGGTGAGACCCTAGTTTACATCCTGTTGGGCCTCGTCCTGGGTAGCTGTAACCCGAGGCATTTCTTGAGGATCCATCATGGTTGGCACCAGGGGTGCATGTTCCATTTGAAACACCTTCGGAGGGTTTAGACGTACTCGCTCCAGTTTCTTCCTGAGTGGGGGGATGTCTTGGTATTCATCCGGATCCACATTTAGGTAGTTGGACGGGCCGGGAGCCTCGTGGTGCAGGAGCCCCGACTGTGCTTCGTTTGTCTGGGAAAACCTTGGTCTTTGAGGTGCACTTACTGGGAGTTCATGATGTGAATCCTCTTGGGATGTGCTTTCAATAAGACAGATTCTTTGGAGTAGCTTGGCGTTAAGGCGCCTCAATTCTTTCATTTCCTCTTCCTGCTGAGCGAATCTCTCTTCGAGCGTAAGTGGATCGTTTTTATCGAGAGAAGGATTCAGGTTGAGGGTAACCGGTCCTTTATTGTTATCATTTTTAGAAGCACACAGGGTAGGCAGAGGAAGGTTATTTGAAGGGGAGTCCATATTTAGCGCGACCCTCTGGTTCTGGGTGTGCACACATGGTGGTTCGTTGTGAGTCACAACCTAACCGGAACCATCATCCCCGATCCACTGGATTTGCACCATCATTGGTGATATTGGTGGGGTTAACCTCTATGGTGTTGATGGATGCATATTGCGGGGTGGAGAAGATGTCATCTTCCAAATAGGAATAGGATCTCCCGTGTCTTTTACTGGCTTTCCCTCTTCTATCCCAGGATTGCTTTCGGGCTCCTTGGCGAAGGGTGACACAGAGAGTTTTTTTGATGCAACCTTATGGTACGCCTCCCTCTTGGAGGGGATGATGATTCAAACGACGAGATAGGGCAGGAACCTCTTCTTTTGACTGTCCTCCCCAGATGAGAGAATAATGATTCTCGCGTGGGAGGTTGTTGTTGAGGTGGTAAGAATGCCCCCATCCCTGAGGGTTGGGGTTGGCTCCGTTATTTGGATGTTGAGTCTCTTCCTATTTCTATTGGTCTTATGGGGGAATTTTTTGTTAAAAATGCCCCCAACCCTGCAGGTTGGGGTTGACCATGGATTTCGGCAGTTACTACTGCTATCGCAACCTGCCTGATCTTGCATGCCCCCATTCAGGGGTGAACTGGGTTTGGTGTCGTGTTCGTCTGTGAATTGACCCCTTTTGGGGAGGCAGGAAAGGACCGTTGATTGGCCTCCCTTAGGTGAGAGGCCTGTTGTATGCTCTCAGTGGCCTGATTGAGGAGTTCTTGGATGGCTTGTTCCCGTCGAGCCTGATGCTTCTGGGACTTACTCATGGCCTGTCCCTATTGGGTGTGTTGTCTCTCCTGAGGAGGGACCCCACTAGATTACTATCTTGATGTGATGGTGTTGCAAGACACCATGTCGAACGGGTTATTCTGGGTGGGGAGAGGAGTGAAATGCAAAGCTCCATGTTCTCCCCATTCTCTGATATAGACTCCCGTCAGGGCATCACCAATAAGGCGATGCAACTGGTGCAGTGCATGGAGGCATGCTAACTCAGGGTTCCCTTTACGCCTCTCAGGTCGCAGTTGCCTTGCCGAAGGAAGAGCTTCCAGGTCGATGTGCCATAGGAGGTCTCCTATTGTCTTGACATGGTCTACATACCCATCGTAGGGCAGGAAACTTGATTTCAATCGGCAGAGGGTTGTCCATATATTGTAGCGGATGTCATGCACACATTCTTTTGACAACTTTTTGGGTATGTCAAATTGGGAGGTGGCCGTCGGCCAAAACATAACTGGTATCTCATCTCTGGCCAGTTTTTTCCTCAGGTGAAACATGTTAGCATACTCCTTCGCTAGTTATTCCACTACTAGGTTGGCCTAACTATGATGCTCACTGATAGTGTGGTCGGAGGCAGTGGGACTGGTAGGTATCAAATTATTATGTGGGCGATTCCGAGGTGGTTCAGAAGATGAATGTGGCCCCGGAACATCCCCCAATTGAAGAAGGGTGTCGTTGGCGACTAGCTGGGAATCTAACATGCTTGATCCCATCCTTCTGAGTGCCTCGACATACAAGGGATTTTCTTTTCTTGATTCGGCAGGGGGAGGACCTTCTTGTCGATATGATATGTCATTGTAGGGAGGACCTTTGTAATGGAGGCCACAATGGCGAGGACTACCATTACTACTTGACGCCTCACTGCATAGAGGACTTTTGTAGTGCATACCTTGGGGAGGACTTCCAAGGTGTGTCATAGAAAGGGGAGAACTTTATCGCTGCATAGCATTGTTACGGGGAGGTCCTTCGCAACAACTACCATCACGGTGAGGATGACCATCATGGTTTGACGTTCGATGTGCATCCTAGGGAGGACCTTCAAGACACACTGCGATGAGGGGAGGACCTTTTTGTTGCTTGGGGCCACTACGGGGAGGACCTTCACAATGGAGGCCTTGGTGGCGAGCACTACCATCATAGCTACTGCAATGGTGAGGAATACCATTACAGTTGCCGCATGGAGAATATCTGTGGGGTACACCTTGGGGAGGGCCTTCAAAATGGACTGCAACTAGGGGAGTGCCTTCGCGTTTCTTGACGTCTCTATGGGGAGGACCTCCATTATCAGGGTGGAGAGAACTACCACCGTTACTTGATGCCCAGCTACGCGGAGTTTCGTTGCAACGTAACCCTTGGGGAGGACCTTCTAGGCAGGCTACGACAACGGGATGGACTTCTTTTCATGATGAGACGTCACTACGGGGAGGGCCTCCGCAGTTGCGATTATGATAGCGAGGACTAATATCATAATCTATGATCCCACTGCTTGGAGAGTGTTTGTAGTGTATACCCTAGGGAGGACCATCAGGGTGGACGACAGAAAGTGGAGGTCCTTCTTGCTTCTTGATGTTCTAGTCACGGGGAGGGTTTCCGTGACTTTCATCAAAAGAGGAGCTCTCGTAATCGATCATTGTATGCCCGTGGGGGAGCCCCCCATGGGTGCTCTGGGGAGGACCTTCAGAGATGCTGGTAACGACATTTTGGGGAGGACCTTCGCATGTGCTACTGCCACTCCCATAATATAGTAATGGGTGGGTAGGTTTCTGAGCCATTGATATGCGCTTGTCGGCATTGGGAACCCCAGCTTCCAGCAGAGTAGAGTCATAAACCTGCTATTTATTTTTGGGATGCCTTCAGTGCGTTCGGGGCACTTTCTTGCGGGCAGCGAGTACCGTCTACTGTTGACAACGACCTTCAACTTTGAGTTCCTATCTAATTGGGTCCCGTGATGTTGTCAGGATACGCCGATGAACATCTTGAATTTTAGCAAGGATATATGCCTGATCTTGAGCATCCACCGTGATGGACGAGTGTCCCCCAGTTGGAATGAGTGAAGCTGCTTGATCCGGTTGCCCTTACGTCGTGGAATATAGCCAGCGACCCTCCTGGACAGATGCAGGGATGCAGATCTTCTCTGAGGCGGCTATCTCATATCTTAGATGAGTCACCTCAATTGGGGAGATGGGATCATGGGAACGAGTCCTTGCTGTTGCGGCTGATGCAATTACATTTGGGAAAGTCTGTAAGATATGATCTAGGATCAATACCTGCTCCTCCATCATTTCCAGGATATGCAGAGAGACATCTTTGGTTGGAACAGGTATGAAGGCCCATTCCGGTATCAGAGTAGGAATATCCTACTCCGGTCTTCTGGTGGTCAGTGGGTACTGACAATTCTCCTGTATCGGGGCAGGTGAACGAATTTTCCCCTGGGCCAGGATATGCCGGTTTATCTCTCCGTTTTCCGCCACATCAGGATGATGGAATTTACTTGCATCTGCAGGGAGCTAGCCCTGCATATGTTGGTTTCCCACCGTATCGAGTTGGTGGCCTTTGTTGGTAGGGAGATGTGCCCGCCTATTAATTGCTGCCACATCTGGATGGTGGGCTTTGTTGATCACCACCATGCCGGGATGGGAGGCAACAAGAGCATCTTCTAAGAGCTATTCCTGCAGGCACTGGGTGGCCACCACGTCTGGTTGGTGGGATACACGACCCTGGACATGGAAAGGTTCCATCCGGGTAGGTGCCATCCTACATGAGCGATGGGCTTGACGGAGCTCGGTGGGCATGCATGCGTACTCGTATGATGCCTCCATGTCTGGATGGCGGGCTTTGGAAGAGAAAACAGGTGTATGTGCCTGTTCATGATACATCTCCGTGAATGGGCAGCATAGCTCCTCCTTAGGGACAAGGGTGATGGCTGGTCCCTGGTTGTACGTTTTCCACCCTCGTCGGGCGGTCCAAGGGGCCGGAGCTTAGGGAGCGTGGGACTAAATCCTCGGGGCAACATCCTACTAATTGTGAAGATATTGAGTTGCAGCGTGACTGCGGTGACGTCTTCTGGCGGGTTATTTGGAGAAAAACCCCCGTTCAGCGGGGATGAAGTCCTTAGCGTCGACCTCATCCGCCTCCCTAAGATAAGGGAGGTAAACGTTGTCTCTTTCCGGGGATAGATGCCCGAAACGGTTGGAGACAACAACCGGGGCCGTCTGGATTTTCCTTCATGGCCGCTGCTGGGTGGGCGACCGGCGGGTCCTGGTGAATTGGAGGGCATGCATGGCCGCCTCCACCTTTGGGAGAGTACCGTTCACATGGTACTCTCAGATAAACGCATCTAAGACCCAGCGTTGAATATGCTGAGTCAGTGACGGGGTCCTCTGTTGGTGAGGAAGTCTGGTCATTGCATTTTTGGAAGCACGCGCCTGTGAGTTCCTTCGTGATGCCATTGGATCGAAGGGAGTTCTGTGTGGTACCTGTAAAACATTTTAACAAATAAAAATAGAAAACCCATAAAAGCAGCATCTCAAGATCCCATGCATAATTAATGACCTTTCTTTGCCGTCCTTGTGAGTATAAGGGGGCACAACATGATATTATGTTAAATCTGTCATGCTTGGTTAAAGATTCACGTCGGGTTCACCATTTTTTTTCAGATCGGTTTCAAAATTCCCAATGGTTTTGTATCCAGTAATACGTTGACCTACTTTCCAAAGGTAGGCATTCTCTGGATGGTTTGAATATCGATGCTTAAAAACTCACATTGGTCGAGAGGATGGGAAGTCGGGCTCATCGCACCCTTTTTTGGGGGGGAATTATTTTCTATTCTGGAACTCTCTTATAGATTTAAGACGTATTCATATGTTCACGATTCTTTGGTTTATACCCAAGCATATTATCCACTGATTACTCCTGGTTGGCAATGGTCACTTGGACACAGGGGTTCAGAATCATTTATGCCCGAGGTTTACCATCCCTCATTGGATTAATGACCCTGAGGAGTCTGGAATCACTAAGATGGCACTGATTTAAAGCCTCATAAATAGGCACTCTAGAGTTTATTGTCATCCAGGGGGTACAAATAACGATGTGTGTGTTTGGATCGAACGTGAAGATAGTCGGGTTGGCCGATTGTTGGGAATGAACCTTGGTGAGGCTTTCTACGTACCTTGCCTAGGAGACAGGGATCAAAGTCCACATAGTTCGAATGGGGATGAGGATTACGCTCTGAGGCAGCCCATTGTAATGGATTGGGGAATAAACTTAGAGGAGGCCCTCGAGAGTATTGTGGCTTACACTCCAAGGAGGCCCAGAAGAGGATTGGGGATTACACTCTAAGGAGGCCCAGGAGAGGATTGAGGCTTACACTCTGAGGAGGCCCGGGAGAGGATTGAGGATTACACTCTGAGGAGGCCCATAGGAGGATGTCATGGTCGATGCCTACTCTAAGCCCACGTGAGTCATGCTCGGTGTGAGAAACAAGAGTCAACAGAGACCAGAAGATCATGTCGCGAAAGTTGCATCCGTGGGAAGTAGAGTGGGGATTACGTGTGGAGCAGCCCAAGAAGTCGGGGATTACTCTGAAATGGATGACAATGATGACAAAGTGCAGTGGGAGAGGGACTTGTACCCAAAGAAGGACAGATCAACACCCTTCCCTACTATGCCCTTCCAAGGCCGTGGCTGTGGGGATTTACGGAGGTGCATGGGGGATCCCTTCAGATGGGTAGTCCGCCACGCCCCGGGGAGGGGAGAAGTGGCCCAGTCCTAACAAGTGGAGGGGAAGAAAGGGGACTCCTGGGCTCAGACTCCACATTACCATGGTAATGTAAGCCCAGGAATTCTTTGGGAATATTCTCAATGGCTAAAGCAACCCCTTCTTCCTCGCTTACCATGGGTATGTGAACACAAAACAGCGCGCTGATCCGCCGGAAGGTTACATCACATGGGTCTAGTGGCTATGGTGGAGGCCTCAGCTCGGGGCCGATGAATAGGCCAATGAGGGGGTTGTGGAGGATCATGTTAGATTGGAAGGATTTTATCTGGATTATGGAATGGGAAATCCGAAAGATTTGGTGGGCCACACATGTGTATGAGGGGTGGCGCCCTTCACATAGGGAGGTGAGACGCGGCTGGAGAAGTCATCTATGAACCAGGGTGGTCCGCAGACTTGTGGGCATCCCGTGGACTAGGCTGGTTCACGTCTTTGGGTTTGGCCCACGTACCAGGTTGGTATGCGTAGGGGTCCGTGCGAGTAGCGGCGACCGAAGGTGATGCTGGTCAGGGGTTCATTGGTCAGGGATTTTCCCGTGTAGGAGGGTGCTACACGGTGCGACAGATTAGAAAAAGGGGCATAAACTCCCTGGTCCGTGGGGGATGCATCCATGGAGGGGACATGTTTCATGGTCTTCTTTTCATTGTTATATTAAGTTCTTGTTTCACCAAGTTGTTATGCGTTTTCGGTTCCTTATTAATTCACATCTAGCTTCATACCTGCTCTGGTTCACAAACTGGAACTTCACTGTTTGCGAAATCCTAAGCTCCTTCCTTCGAAATCCTTCCACCCAAATCTGATTGATCTCCCTCAAAACCCCCTTGCTCTTCCCCCTCAATATCTTTTTATAGAGTGGGGAAAGGGATGTATCTGTGGCCATGAGACACCTTTTGCAGAGGCCCATGACCGGAAACCCAGTTTACGGATGACTTGGTCAATCCGCAACTTGCTGGGGGCATTGAACACATCTCCTCCACGAACCAAACTAACTCGGGGAGTGCCTCGCGGTCGCGCAGGGTTTCACCTCCATTCCGTGAATGATAGTAGATGCGTCATGGGCCGGTCGATGCGGTCTGCAGCTGGGGAGGTTCGTGTCGGTGAACTAGGTTCGACGCCCGTCCTTCTTCACGCCCGAGAAGGATCCTCACCTCGATTTCACGAATGACAACGGTCCGCAGATGGGGTGCTTCACGGAACCGGCCGCATACTGTTATCATTGGACCGTTCTGTGGACCGGTTTGATTTGCGCCATCCTTTGAGTATTCTCTAAACTTTTCTCCAATTCATTTGGGGGGAATTGTGTAGAATATCCCTTAGATTAAAGGGGATTCTCATTTTCCTTTGCAGATATTTCAGGACCCTACATGTGTTTATCCATTCAATCTACCAGATTGATTTAATTTAAATAGTTTATTAGAATGATTCTATGTAGGGGGAACATTCCTTAAGGGAAAGACCAATCATACACATAATACCATAAAAACACTAATAATCTAGGTCAATTATGACAAACCACCTACATTTAGGAGGAATTAACCCATTTATACACAGCTCCTAGCAGCTCCATCCCAGCTCTACCTAGGTTTTCCAAGTGATAAAAATGTTCAAGAAAAAACCCATTGGATTCCAAACCCTACCTAACATTTTATAAATCAAGTATAGTGATGAAAAATCAATTAAAACATTAAAATGTTAAATCAATCCTACAAAATTGGCCTTTAATAATGCTAGTATATGCCTTTATCAGCACTAAAAATGCATTGATAATTGGAACACAATTAAAAGATTTAAGCTTTTATCAGTGCTAAAAAATCACTCTTAAAGGCCCCCTTTAACATCACTTTTTTTAGCATTGTTAAAAGGGACTTTTAACATCTCTTTTTAGTGCTGTTAAAGGGGGCCTTTGACAGTGATTTTGTAGAACTAATAAATGAAACATTATTAAATAGTAAAATTATGTTTTTATAGACATTCATGAGGCCAACCCCTTTATCAGCACCTTTATGACACCTTTTACAACAGTCCCCCACCTTTATCAGTGCTTTGTGAATTTACAACCTCATGCACACCCATCTGGATTTGAAACATGCACCTCTCCTTCAAAGTTGGAATGCCTTTACAACTACACCATGTTGTTTTTTGTATCTTTAATGATATTTCTATTTAATTTTAAATATATATCTACACATATATTTTTATTTCATGGATTTATGTAATTATTTTTAATTTCATTTATACAATATAATTGTATGTGATATATATATATTTATATTTTTTTAAATATATTATTTATTATTTTCATTTACATATACTAGAATAATAAATATATATATATATATATATATATTAATATACACATATATGAATATATATACATTATGAATATATTTTTATAATGTAAAAAATGGTTAGATGTTGTTTTGAATATATTTATAGAATATGTATTGATTTACATAAATTATAATATACATTTTTACAAAATATGTTGATATATGTATTTATATGAGTGATTAATTATAAGTAAATATAAGGAAACATGCATATATTTAATTATAAATAAAATTAAGTTATGAAAAATGATAAAATTTTAAAACCATAATATCAATATTAATGTTATACCTGGGAATAAATTTAGTCTCCACAAAAAAAGCAATAATACCCCCTTAAATGACACTGAAAATCTATTAAACGTTAATAAGTTGGGGTACCCTAAATAAAAACACAGTTTTGGAGGACTTATAGGATTTTTTTGACCTAAAAAATGTGGTAGAGTTTTACCTCTTTGACTGAGGGTGTAGTGCTCGTCACATGCATTGATTTGATATGTGATAGAGACCAAACAGACACCCATATCAAAAGTTATGGTTGTTTGAAGCTCGAGTTATGTTTTCAACTTATTTTAGATCTATTATTATTATTTTTGATTTTTTTATCTTCACATTTATATTAAATGACTATTACTTGGTAATAATGACAAAATTATTAATTAAATATATATATTTTAATTATTTTATAATCCATTTTCACTAAAAATTTTATATATTAACTGTAAATGCATATTTACCTTATCTAAAACATATTTTAAAATATATATATTATATTTATATCAATATAAATATATTTATATATTATTTTTAATGAAATTTCTTTTATAGTATACCATTAGTAGTGCTACTAAAAAGAGATGATAAAGGGGATCATTATCAACGCTTCTAAAAGAGCACTGATAAACCCCGCTTTATTAATGATTTTTTACAAGCACTGTTAAAAGACCCCATTTATTAGTGATTTTTTAAAAGCATTGATCAAGGTCCTCCTTTAACAGTGTTTTTTAGAACTGTTAAAAACCCTCTTTGACAATAATTTTTTTAACACTAACAAAGGGGGTCTTTAACAGTGCTTTTAGCTTGTGTTATTAAATCCAGAACTTTGGATAAAACTAGTTTTGTAGTGGTGAATATAAAATAAAATCCAAAAGGAATAACAAGCAATAACTCCCTAGGTGCCCTTCACTCGATGTAAATCTGAGAAACCACATAATAAAGGTGTCCATGTTTCCCCCTACACCACTCCTAGGAAAATCCCTAACTAAAAAAATACAAAAAAATATTTAATTAATTTTATTTAGGTAAAAAACCTAATAAAAATTTATAATGAAGGTATACCTCAACAAAATGGAATGAAACTAAGTACATACAACCTCTTGGTTTAGCCTCTCCCTAGGCAGAGTGAAACCCCCCAACACCAGTATTTGATTCCGCCATACATTGGTGGAATCTAGACCAAAATTTCTAACCAATGGAACTAAGGTTATAATAATAATAGAAGGAATGAAAAGGAGGCTAATAGGGTTAGAGGATTACCTCAAGGTTTCCAACACACCTGATGGTGTCCGATTCCAACCAAGAATAGGGATGAACTCCCATGTAGGAATGGAGAGGGAGGAAAAACATACATGGGAGGAGAAATGAATAAAATAGGAGTCTCCCTCTTAAATATCAGAGGGGAATAATTTCAATTTTACACTTTTTATTGGGCCACTTGGTTTGGAAACATGGTTAGCCAAACAGTGCACTGATTGTGTGGTTGGAACTACCCAAACACCACACTCCATGCACAAGAATAGAACATGGTTTAACAAACCATTCCCAAACACTGTGAAATTTATATAATAAACTATAAACACCCACATGGTTTTACGGGTTCCACTACAGGGTTTCCAAATCCCATGCACCTATGAGAACTGGGCCACATGGTTAGTCTGTACATTTTTCACTAGCCTACACTAACAATGCGACCTATGTGACACCTTTTCAAAACATCAATTTCAATTACTAAACCCCCATAAACATTCAAAACCTATGATCTAAATTCCAATTCACATACTATATCTAAAAACATCACTTTGATTCATTTCAAAATTTGAATTCCCATTCTGAATCTCCACTCAATATTTGACCCATCTAGTAGTTGAAAATTCAATTTCGTTTTGAAATTTTCAACTAAACAAACATGGGATCATACAACCTCTCCATCTTAATTCTTATCCTCCCCAAAAATTATAGGTGGGAATAAAAAAGAACAACCTTACATACTCGTGTCATGAACTCTGTTCAAACCTTTACATTGCATTTTAGAATGCCCAATGTGCCTCTTATGCCACTTTAATCATTAATTTCTTTTCCTTATAAAACTTGAACTAATGCTTACAACCAAAATTTGAACATTAGGACAACACTTACTTGATCCTATAAAATCTAGTCCATTACAACATAATAATACCATTCCATAATCAGCCTATGGAACTCCCCATGGTAAGTTCTTTATTTTAACGGATAGTTCTGAATGACCATCCCTCTACCCTTGGAATTGCCTCTCAAATCATTCCCCTAATGTTATAATCATTATCTTGGAAAATTTATCAGATATATACACTTGATCACACATTGGAACACTACCTTCGGTCCTTTATCTAATTTAAATGGTCAAACCCCAATCAACCAAGATCAACCTGGTCATGTTGGATTTTCTTGTAAAGCCCTTCCTAACCATTGAAATACACCCATATCATCATTGTGTTGTATTTGACGTGGTTCTATACTAATCACATACAAATATAATAAATAATTCAAGATGAACCACTTATAGATGACTATTATTGAAAATGGTCTTCTCTAACTGTCGAAGCACCAAGTAAAACCAGATCCCAATTTCATTTCCCCAAGGCACATAGAGATTATTGCTAAACATGATCACTAGATTTTGCAACCAAATCGAAATGTATTTTCCAGGTTAATCCATCCTCTATCCAAAACAATCTTCATTCCAAAAAATGAACACATACATGAATTTCCCTAAGTAATTTAGTAAAACACATTTCCTTTTATCCAATGTCACAATAAATCAAATCAACCGTCTAATGATCAGTCACATCGTCCAATAAAACTTCTCACACATGGGTCAAAATCTAGAATCCAACAAGACACTCGCCAACATAGGAGAATCCTTGTCATCACACCATCAAAACTAGTTCCTGATCAATATAGATAAATCCACACCCCTTTCTAAACATAACCAATTATAGGGATAAAAGCTTTCTCACTCCTGAGTGTCAACTCACAACATCATCCACACTCACTCCCTAAGAAAGGTTTCCAGGAAAATTATAAATCAAAACTAAAATTAGGGTCACCACAATCAAAATGAAAATGGTGCACACCATTCCACATGGATTAATTTATATCACTCCTTGAGAAAAACTCCTAAGGAGTCCCTTTTGTTGAACCAGAAATGACATTTAGATAGATCAGAACTATAATAGGTACTATAGCAGGGATGTACCGGGAACTGGGCAGTACTGTAGCAGTTACTGTAGTGGGAACAGTTGCGGGCATAGTTTGGCACTGTAGCAGCCAAGAATTTGTCCCCGTTTGGGCCTTCAGGCCACTTATTTGGTCCTCGAGTCCTATAAAGCCCTCAGGCCACCCATGACTTCATGCCAATAAGGCCTTCGGGCCACCTCAAGGCCTTCGGGCCACCTTAAGTGTAGATGGAAACTAGACAACCTATAAGGAACAATCTCTATTGGAGGATGAGCAAGGATATTTCACCACAACAGAAGATACAATGATTGCAAGAATGAGAGGGTATGGCACCTGCCATCTGGACAAGCCTATGCATGCATGGGATAGACTATCTGAATAGTCATGTGAAGGTGGAGAGCTAATTTAACGATGAATATGCTGGGGAGGAGGAGTTCTAAGTAGTTATTCTAGGTTGTATGTAATGTTTGAAGCCTATGAGAAATGAATTCCTCTAAGGACTATAGGCCATGTAATGCTTACGCCTACGGGCCTTGTATGGGTTCCAACTCACCCCTTGAAAGGTGTATTATCGTAATCGACAAAAAAATGAAGGCCTTTGACCCATTGAAGGGATTGATCATTCCTAAACTATGAGTATATTAAGATTCCATCAATAATATTTTATCTGTTTTCCAACCCACACACACATCACACAAGCTATACTTTCTTTTTCCAACCCCTAACACCTCATCTCCCAATAATTTATGTCAAGGTCCAATCATGGGTCAACCATCATATGGCCTCTTATTCATTTCCAAATTATCCCTCACCACCAGGTAATTTATTAAATTTACTGATGATTTGGATCACCATGACCATAAATATTAGGTTATAAACCATAAATCCTCAACCTGTATATGAATGCTCACTGGTGTCCCATTCTAAATGGTTTCCACACACAACTGTCATGAACTAAACTTGCCACAGGCCGTGGTTACACATCCTATACAACTTAATCATCACCAAAATCCCTCTTCCACAAGTTGTCCATCAATAAGTCAAAGATAACCATGCTACATGGAATGTGAGTCTTAACATTCCTAGAGTTCCATTGGTACTCTTCTTCAAAATTAGGCACCTTATCAATTCCATGATTTATTCCATGACTAACCATCACTCGATATTGTTAGAGTCATGTGCATATACCCGCACACTAACCATACTACTAACTTCAATCTATTAGTCAAAAGGGACCGGAACAAAAAAAAATCGTTCCCATCAAACTCAATCACGATACATAGAAACCCTAGGTTCATTGTTAGAAACTGAAGGTATAATCATGCATATATTAGAAGGTCCAAGAACATATGTGTATCAGTCACAACATGAGTGTATAACCAAGATCACTGCCCAAAAAGGAATCTATAAATATAGGCCAACCCATCTTATAGTTTTCCCTCAATTCAAATGAAGGATAACCTAAAATGGTCCATGTCACAACTAAGGGCCTCTAGGTCTTCCACCTAGCCCTATGATCAAGTCTCATAACAGGGTCACTAGGTCCTACCACCTAGACCAAAAGTCAAACCTATCCAAGGTCACATCTCTTTAGGTTTCAAGCACACACCCATCTCAACCATTAAAAATCATATAATGTTCCTATAAACCATTTATAAAGGAGGTAAATATAAAACCAACCTATGAGGATCAAAATATATAACATCAACCTAACGTACCATGATCCTCATAATGATCGATCCTTGAAGGTTCATGGTATAAGTACATAAATTAATGATAAGATAAAACTCATTAAAAATATATATATGGTAATAACCCATCAAGGTTATAGTTCACAAAAATATTTAGGTTAATTATCTACATCACACCAGAGTATCTAAATATATAACCATAAATGAAGGTTGGTTAAGTAAAATATCGTAGAAATCTAGATGGGAAAACTACATGTTGGTTGTTACAAAATTTTAGTTAACTGCACCTAAAAATAATGCACCAGAAGGGTCTACTATAAATGAATTAGCTTCTAAATATGACTTATAAGGGTTGAAATTATCACACAATATCGTGTCAGTGATCTGTGTGTACCACACACACATGGTTCGACTATGTAGAATGTCATTCCAAGATATATGTGAAAACACCTCATAGGTTTTTACTGACACTTTAAATAACCAAACATAAGTATCATGAGGGGTAATTTCACTGGGCATTATGTGCCCCATCAACTTACTAGGGTCACTGCACCTTCTATGGATGAGGACTGAGTCATCAACCTCACCGACTAACACCTCATCAAAAATCCAATTGACTTTTAATCAGAAGAAAATATATATAAATATTATTCCAATTGAGTAAAATTACATAAAGAAACAATATGGGAAAACACCATTTAGGTAGTTGTAGACACATTAAATAGTTGAACTCAATCAATAGTAGTAAAATTTTACACTAGTTAGACTATTACATGTGAAACCTACGTACCAAATATGATGTATGAGACACCAATTTTATTTTTTGTCCATTGTTCAAAGTAATTCATTGGCCTCTTGACAATGGTACAAGATCTATAATTCTCTCAATGGTCTCCCATCAATAGGCCTAGATCCATAAATCCGTAGAAAATCATAAACACCATATATCATGTGCATCTCTCAAAGTGAAAATCATATACAACTATAACATCATAGATAAATAACAACAACCCCAAAACATTAGCAACCTTGACTTCTTTCCAAAACAAACATTGTTGATTCACAAGTCTGATATCTATCACAGATTTTGACACATTACTAATAATCCTATCTACCATATCCCAAATAGTAAAACAATTGGAAAAGAACACTTTGTTATAACTTTGTCACATCATGAACTGGGATCTACTATAACATTTCCCGAATCAGTTCACCAAAAGGCCTCAAGCATGCCTCCTCATACACCAGAGGATATAGAATAGAAGCGAGAGCCTAAGGTGTGCCTTGGCGGGGGGGGGGGGGGGGGGGTCTATTCCCTCATATTAGAATAATAAAACTAGTGTAAGGGATGAAATACCATCCATAATAGTAAAAAATAGAGAGTGGAAGAAGTTAATATAAACAAGACTATAATAATAAATGAAAAACAGTAAAGGTAGAAATTGGAATGTCACATATACAACACTGGTCATCCATTAGACTGATCACATATACATGAATAATGGAAATAAATAGAATTACAAGGATTTATTACCAAATACAAGAACATGTACTCGATCTACATATACAAATATGGGTCATCCTGCTCAATCATTCTTGGGCCTTATCCAAGCCCATTTCTGCTACCATGTGAACATCTTCTCAGGTACAACAGTAAAATGGAGGATCAATATGGCTATGAGTATAAAACACACCAGGGAACCACAAATGAAGTACCATACATATCTAATAATATGAAATGTATATATATGTGAGTTAATCATCAAGATAACATTAATAATAATAAATAACTTCTAGAAATAAATTGAAAGGCAAAGTTATACAATGCGTGCTCAAGGAACCTGATCATCCTAGCCGAGAAAAAACTGGAAAAAGGTTCCTTCACATGCACACACACACATATATAAAAGTATGTATATATATATCTCCATATATATATATATTATTAAGGTATCAAATAATATGAATAATAAAATCCCACAACCGATCCTTTGGTTCGTGATCTAAATCATATACACATTTTTTGAATAAGGCATTAATCTGTATGTTTTTTCACTCAATTTATATATAAATAAATAATTCTTTATGTCCATAATCCCAATAAAAAATACCTTCATCCAAAAGTGATGGAAATATCTATGAGAAGTCTACATCCCCATATTGGGGGTACATATCCTAACTATAGGATCATCCATTCTCACCTCCAATCACTATAGAAAGGATTATAGGCAATATATGGAAATCTTATAAACAAGTAACTGATATGTATTCCAAAATACTCTAGCTGTTCATAATCCAGTCCAATGTCAAATTGCTTGGTCCAGATCCATAGGTGATCACAACATTTTAACTTGGATGATCTCTAAGTGGGATGAACCTTAGTCAATATGATGGAATGTAATATATATCCAAGATAATTATCGATATCCACTTAATAACAAGCTCAAAATCCTTATCCCTAGACATCTCTGGGTGATGAACCAATGTCGTGTCCACTTGACAATTGGGATTATCCTAGGTTCCACTAAAGGAGATCATCATCAATCCTCAAGGATGTCAACATCATCCACAACTTATGGGAAGTGTTACCAATTGGAAATTTCATTTATCCCCTAGATAATAATGGATAGGAATCCATAGGGTTACACTAGGTATAGGGGTTCAATGATAAACTCATCATGAACCTCTAAAACTTCCTATGCAGGGTGGAATCCCAATGTATAATGGGACTTTGAGAAATAGTAATCATCAATAAGAAATCTCATGCAGTGGATCAAGAAAGTATGTATGGTAATCCACACCATAGAATTATATGAAATTATACTCATTAAACATGTTCCAAGAAGGACCTATGACAATCATAGTTGCACCAACAATAACTTAGTGAATTCAAAAATAAAAGAGTGAGGGTGAACTAACACTTAAACCCACCACTACTCCCAAAACCCCATAGACTTAAAAGTCTGGTATAGGTTCTAAGGTTTCACAGACTACAATCTCTTAAAAAATCCATGTTGTACTAGGTTGGGATAGTTTAAACATTGGGGTACCCACTATTCTCCCCTGGTCAGCACTCATGAGAGATATCCAACTCGGGATCCTCAAGGTATTAATGTAAATAGAGGTATACCACTTGGGGTCCCCTAAGTCAATATGTATGTAAAGGAAACCCTCTTGGGATCCTCACAAGGAGTAAAAAATTGAATTCATCCTCCATGGGATCTTCAATCTCAGTGATAGTTTCAAGTCGAAGTGTGAATCTATCACACATGGGTTGTTAGTGACCCCTAGCATTCATCCATTAAATCTACAAAATTGATTTAATTTAAGTAGTAAATTAAAACGAGCCCATGTAATGAGAAATTACATTAGGGTCTATCCCATGAATACACATAATACTATAAATCTTAATAAAAAATTTAGGGATTGTAAAAACTACTATCGACTATTAGAAAACTTTAACTCATTTATACACATCTCCTGATAGATCTGTCCAAGCTCTACATGGGTCATTCAAGTCTGACGATGTCTGATCCAAGCCGCATCAGCGTCTAAGACACTACCTAAAATTAGATAGCTCAATTATATTCATGAAACATCAATTAAAACATTAAATTATTAAATATAAAATGAATTTTTTTTATAAAATGTGATAACTCACTATATACCCATCGCTCGATGTAAATTCGAGAAACCATGTGAAGAGGTATCCAGGTTCCCCTGGTACCACTACTAAGAGAATAACTAACCAAATGTGTCAACATATTTATTTAATTAATTATTAGTAGTTCAAAAATCTAATAAAAATTCATAACAAAGGTATACCTCATCGAAATAGAACACGACCAAGCATAGATGGCCTCCCAGTCACATTCTTTCTAGGCAATGTGAAACCCTTGACATTGGTATCCGATTCCACTATAATACATTGAAATCCTGAAAAAAATCCATAAGTGATGGAACAAAGGATAGATAAAGAACAAAAGGAATGGAATGATGGTTAATAGAGTCAAATTATTACCTCAAGGTTTCTAATGCACCTAACAACACCCGATTCTGACCAAGAATGGGGATGAAATCACATAGAGGAAGGGAGGAGGATGAAACACATGGGGGATAATAAAGGAATAATAGAGGGTATTTCCTCTGAAATATTACATGGGAAGAAGGTAATTTCACCCTTTTTAATGGGCCTGATAGTTTTTCCACATAGTTAGACAAGTTGTGCACCAACCACATGGTTTGAACTTCCCAAACAACACACCCCAAGCACATGCACGATGTATGATTTAATATAACTTGATCTAACCTTGTAATATGTATACAATAAACTAAATAAACCCATATAGTTTTCCCTAGTATGATGCATGGTTTCCCCAACCTGTGTACCAATGAGAACTGTGTCACACAGTTATATCGCACAGTTTTTACTAACCATGTGCTAACTATGCACCCAATGCTATCCCTTTTAAGAAAAACTATTCTAATCACCAAATACTCCAAACACTCCCAAAACAAACAAGAAAAAAACCTCACTTTAAGGAATTACAACCTTAAAATTACAATTTCGAATCTCTTCTCAAGATTTGATCCTTCTAGTAGTTTGAAATTCAATTTCCTTCTGAAATTTATAGCTCAAAAAAATGGGATCTTAAATATCACCAAATAAACTATATTGGTTATTTTGGTATATTTATTTCTAGAGAAAAATAATTCCTAAACATAGCTCCTTGATCATAGGATCATCATGTCTAAGATCATTATTTCTAGTCTTGGGGAATAGAATTAGCTATATGGAATTATGAATTTAATTTCTAAGGATCCTATAATTATTATACACACATTTATTTATTGATATATTTTCCATGGATATGTTATACTCAGATTTAATTTTTATTATTGAATTATTTTGATTATCTATTCTATCCATATTATTTATTCTAATATTATTCTCACTTATGATCCTAGATTGTTATCTATTATGTTTACCCTTATTGAGTATTTAAGCTCACCCTTATTATGATTAAAGTTCCCAAGGATATGAAGAAATTCATTAAACATGATATAAATTATAGAATATACTATGTGGAGATTTTTTTGGTAAATGTTAAAGAATTATTACTGATTAATTAGTATATTTTTTAGTGAAAAAACATTCCTTTTAATGAGAAATACATGATCCATTTTAATTAATTTTTTCCCTAACTCTCTAAAAATATAAATCTTACATATCCTTTGAATATATGTGACTCAATATTTGTTGGTGATATATTAGTTATTGATTGTTGAAATTAGGATGCTTCAGTTCCTTTCAAATCCACTATGTAAAGAAGGTGTTTATTCACACATGATTCTAGGAGTGTAGTTTTAGGGAATCATAGATGGTATCAAAGGGGGGATTAGATAAATTTGGAGGTTAGGATGCCAGTTGAAGATAATTTAAGGGTTGAAAAGTTACGGTTGAACATAATTTCAAAGTATAGACAACAGTTTTGGTTAGTTTATGTAATATTGAATATTTTATGTTGTTTAGAGATTTTGATTATAGAACTTTAGTGAAAACCATATGGATAAGTCTAAGGGATAAGTCTAAGTATCAAATAACACAATGATGTTTTATAAAAGTATTATTTTTTTGGTTCTCCTTGAAATTAAATCCTTTATTGGATACTAGAAAGTGGATCTAGTTTTGGAATGAATTTACCTAGAGAAAATCACCTTAAAAAAGGTTTCTTGATCATTGACTCAATATTCACTCAGTGCATGATGAGTAGACCTAAGACTACACACATGGAGATACACTCTCGAGTGATATTATTTGGTTAAATTCATTATATTTACAATCCCTTATTATGGATTTATTATGTTATGGTATTAAATTAAGGAATATGAGAGAACCTAACATAAAGAAACCTATATTGAATTGATAATTATTTATGGTTTCCATAACTCATTGTTAAATACTTTTTGTTTATATAATGGCTTAAAAGTGAAGTAACCAAGTTAACAATGGATGTAATGGATAATATTGATATTATCCCAATGACTAACCTAATTAGATAAAATTTGGAGTGTGAAATATTTTTGTTATTACTAATAAGCTATCATGCATGATGATTAGTATTGTGAACTAATTCAAGTTTCCAAAAACTCTAAATAAGATAAGGATAGAGTCTCATGAATTACCATGTGATGAAGATGATGAAGGAAATAATATTTAATTTAATTCATGTAAAAAATGTGGTAAGAATCATCATAGGGAATGTATCAAAGGAATATATAGATACTCCATGTGTTCAAAAAGAGGGAATACAGAAATAGATTTAATTTAAAAGGAAAGATGAAGAAATCGATTAAAATGATGAAGGGAAAATTTTATTTCTTAACCACACCTAATATTTTATGGATGACACCTCATTTGATATCTTATTTTGAGTTATTACAATATTTTAGATACCCTAAACTAATCTTACTACTAATTGATAATTCAGATTTAATGGAAGTAGTTTATTTCATAAATGATAATGTTGCTTGTTTGAGATCTACTGCTCTAAGACTTAAGAGTGGGTGAATTGATTCCTTAAAATTTTTATTTCTTAAAAATAAACCCTCTTTAATGATATGGTTACTTATGATATTTTCATAACACAAGCACACAGAGGGAATAGAATGTATAAATAAAATATATCATATATAGACATTTATAGTGGTTCATGGAACAGAAATCCCCTAGTTTACTCCAACAACTCTTAAATCTAAGTGTTTGGTGATTTTTACTATAATAGAACTTTTTTAGGAATTAAAGTACTTATCATAGGGACTAAATGAATGATTTCAATAATTAGAAACTTGGTAAAACAATAACATGATATTTCAAATGGGCTCCGACAAAGGTTTTCAAATAACATCCTTTGAGGTTCTTTTTCCAAGAACCTTCACAAAAAAATAGAGAATAAATAGAGATTTTAAAAACAAGACTCACAGTTGTAAGATAAAACTGAGAGAGGATGAGAAAAATCCATGTTATATGAAAATAATATAACTATCATTAGGATAGTCTTCTGAAATGATAATACAGATGATATTGATAGTGCATCTTTAGATCTTGAAGCTTCTTTTACATTTTAAATAAAACTGAGTAGTTAAAAAAAGAGATTCAAGAGTGAATTATTCTATTATAGAGCAAGTTATTTTACTCTTCTCAATATTATTTTTTCTATATATTCAGACAAAAAATGGAATTAATGAAAAAATATTCACTTTTTACCACACAACATCAAAACCATAAAATCTAGGGTTAGAAATTAAATTCCACACATCCTTTTCTTGGAAATACCTTTGAAATAATACTAACCATTAGATGATCCTTATAATTATTTCCATTATTGGTAATTTCAACTTATTATATTAATTTTTACCATAAATATCTAATACACCATTTAATGAATTCACAATAGGAAGGATTACCATTAAAATTACACTAATGGTAATAAATATCAGGTTGTGGAACCTTGTAGCCAATTACAGATCACCTTGTAGCTAAATTTCATAGATTTGAATTCACGTAGATGAATGATCCACATAAATGAATTGATTAAAATATCCATACTTCATATAACTAATTTATCTATGCAGAAGAATTTTCATATACCTTCTTCATGTAGTAAAATTTCTTCATGCAACCGAATTTGACGCATCGAAAAGAATTACGTAGTCATTTGGAATTACATAGCCGATTTCATCACTCATACTAATAAAATTACTGATTACTCTACATAAACGATTCACATATTTGATTTTGTAATTTATCCAAATCACATAGCTGATTATTCCACACAACTGATTGACATAGATGATTAATCACGCATGTGATTCCTCAATATAGGTGATTTAAACGTAGCCATTTTCATGAAATATCCATTTCACATAGAAGTTTCCTAGACATAGATGATTTAAATAACTGACTAATCACATATCTATTTCTCCCTTATCTAAATACCTAATGTAGTAGATTTTACATACTTAATAAAATTTCAGAAAACATAAAAAAATTGAATATTTAATAACTGAATAACTTATATAATGATAAAACCTAATGAACACATTTAAAAACAAAATCATTAGTAATATAAAAAGCTTATTTGAGATATTAAAAACCTGAAATACTTGGAATATATTGGAACAACAAAAGTAGTCAAATAATATCCCCCTTTTTAGTGATCACGAAACCTATAAGACATTAAATGTGAAATTTTAAAATGTTTTGGTAGAATCATATAGAAAATTCAATTATATATATTTCTTTTAAAGAATATCATGTTTTTCTTTCGCTTCCCCCCTTAATTAGAAACTTACCCAAACAAGGGTACTTATCCCATTTTTATTACCAAGGGAAAATTCTCCCCTTTTTATGTCATTAAAAAGGATTAATATAAATAGGAAATAACTTTTAATTTATAATTTATATGTATAAAATAATTAAATATATTGCTAAAACTAAATTTTAAATAATGGAAATAATGAAATTCAATAAAAAAAATTGATTAAAAATATCAACTGAAAATAATTACTAAGAAAATAAAATAAAATGATGAAGAAAATTAAATGAAAACAATTATGAAAAAAGATATGAAAAATGGATAAAGAAGAATTTCATTAATTTTTAGTATGTTTAAAAAAATAAATCCACTCAACACCCCTATAAAATACATATAAAAAGTATCATACTAAATACCTAAGTTTATGGATATGTTGAAACTAAGAATGTGTTTTGGGTGGAGGTATCTTAAAATAAACAAAGGTTCAAGAGGTAATAAGGGGTTCTGTAACTGGGGGAAACACTGAATTCCAAACCTATATAGCAGAATGTGGTTCATATCCAATAACAGAATTATCCCTTGGATCCTGAGTTGGTTGGACGAGAACTCATTTAATATTTCCTTTAGCTATACTGAAATAATATGTTCTAGGAACACAAAAATCCATTTTCTTTAGAGGGACTAAGGGTGAATATTATTTTCCTAGATTTATTATCAAGTAAAGTTGCATCCACCTTGGATTAATCCTTCTTATAGATGATGGAAAGATAATAAACTATATCAACATTATTTCTGGTACCTTGAATGGTATCTAGAGTAGTAGGGCCTTGATTTCTTCTCCCTCTTAATAAAACAAGTAATCAGAATACATTTCTATACTAGTGATGATATCTGACCTACATAACTGAATAATAATTGTAAATTCTTTTATATGAATTTAGGAAATTTAGGAGAGACAATTATTTATAATAGTAAAATATCATGTGTCTTGGAACTCAACCAAGAGATATTTCTTGAAATCATGGATCAACACTAGTGTGAAAATATCCCAATGAAGAGATTGAATATGAGAATATATATAATTCAACTCAAAAACCATTTAATCAAACCAATTATGAAATTCATGAACCACTAAAGTTATAGTGGTAGATGATGTGGTAGTTGGTTTAAACCTATTAAAGAGTTAAAACTAATTAACCATAAAACTCTTCATGGTACGCAATATTTACTTCATTTAGAATATAATCCTTGAATTTTAACAACTATATCTATATAAAAAACATATTATATTTTAGGAATATTATTAATCATATCATCTTGAGATAATACAAGGATACTAAGTTCATTCAAATCTATCTTGGTAGCACAAAAAATTTTCTTTCCAATCACTTGGATTTTTAATTCCTCAATCTCTTTTGAACTAAACATAGAAAAAACTTAATGCACATAAGGGACTATTTGAAGATTATTTATTAAATTTTTTTTTCAAAGATACCAAACAACTTGTCAAAATCAGTTTTTGATATAGAAATATCCTTGTTCCGTCTAATCTCATCCTTAGAGGACATTAGTTCCTTCTTTAAATCATTGTAATCTCCTCTGAGATTATCAAAATCAGATAATAGAGTAGAGGAAAAGGGTTTCATTTTAGATCTATTGGATCCCTTACTTATGGAAGGTGTATCCTCATGAACATAAGGAGGAGACGGTGTCATAAGTAGTATATGATAATGATCGATATTCGACATAACGATATATTTAGCTCTATCTCAAATAGAAGATGATCCATGAAGAATTGGATCAACCATATGATCCTAAACCTTAGATTCAGTTCTTACTTCAGCATATGACATGATATGCAGAGTTTCTACTAGATTTTCACCAAGAACTACATTAGTTGTCTCAAAAACATGCTCATCACACTAAACTACTTTAGCAAAATTTACTTCATGTATTTTAACTATCTCTTCCATAGCGAGACGGACTTCAAGCAACTGATGCTATGATCTGATAGCCAATATCTCCCACACCTACTTAGTAGGAACCATATTAGTAGATTTTTCATCCATAGGTGGTGATATTTGGGATTACTACCCTCGATCCACACCTTCCTAACTAATAGTTCTCAATTAATTTGAATGTGTGTTGTAGTAGTAGCCAATTGTCTTCAAAATCATAGTTGAAAGAGTATCACTTTTATGGAATTTAAATTCCTCTCCCTCATTGAGATTAACCTCCTTATTATTTAAAACCTGTTAGATAATACAACCACATGGGTAACACTTTTACTTACCTTTAACTTTACAATAATGATCATAAAACACAGTATATAACTTGGAAGAATCAACTTTGGATTATTGATTGGGATATATAAGAAATAAATATATTGAAATAATATTTTTTCCATTTCACCCACTCGGGAGGAAATCCTTGTCTTGATGAACCTATAAAGGAAATTCTATTTAGGATCTAAATATTTTACTAACTTTCTTTAAAATGATGAGGTTTCAAAGAGGAACATGAAATCTTCAGTTGGTACCACTGAAATCATAGTAACCCAAGTCTAGTAAATGTTGAACTCCCCCTCATGGTGACAATGAATGTTTTTGGCCAACTCTACTGATGAAACTAACTTGAATTTTCTATTAATATTCAATGAAAAAACATACTCTATTTCACCAATAATTAACTCTACATTCCTTATAAAGTCATTTTTTCTTCCTGAAATAAAAAAATGAATTTATTTTAATCAAAAATGAATTCCCAACCATGAAATTGAAGTTCATTATTCAATAATATATTTATATACTTCAACCATCCCGGATAGATGAAGTTACTAGTGAGGACCCTATGTGGCACACCACCAAGTTTTGCTTTCTTAGAAGAACCAGAGCTTCCATAATCACCATTCTTGGACTTTATCATGGTGTAATATTTGTATAAATTTTAGAGGAGATCGATAATGATAAGGAGGGAAGAGATTTGCAATTTTTCTTTTGAGAGAAATGATGTTGGTAAAGGGAGAAAGGGTCGAGGTCAAAATGAAATTTTGGTCACAAAAATGATTCTCAAAAAGCTTATATACTCAATTTAGAATTTTGGTCACTTTTGATTAAAAATAAAGAATTTAAAATAACAACTAAAATAGTTCACATTATTTCCTAAAAACAAAACTGGATTAATTTAATTAAAGAATAAGAATAGGTAAATTTAATTTCTATAAAGAATTAATATTTGTAGAAAAACACATAAATTAACATTTAAATAAATAAGATAAGTTGAACTTATTTAAATTTTAATAGATCCAATTATATTTTAATAAAATAAAAATGATCACATGTAAGAAGATTAGTAAAAATATATTCTAGTTGGTTTTCAGTAGAGATAAATTCAAGAGTAATATCACATTCTTGAGAATGATGTCAAAATAAATGATGCCTTGAATTTATATTCTTTATTCTTGAATGATTTATGATTTTATTTGAAATGTTTAAAACACTAGTGTTATCAAATATTTTAATACTTGATTATAATTGAATCCAAAATCCATTAAAGTGTGTTTCTCCTATAATATTTGTGAACAAGAAAAAGTAGTAGCTATATACTATACTTCAGTAATAGATAATGAATCAGAGTGTTACTTCTTACTAGACCAGGTTACCATGTATTTAACTAGAAAAAATAAGGTTCCTGAAGTGCTTTTTATATCTAGTCTAAAAACACAAAAGTCATAATCTGAATATGAAGACAAATTAAAATCATAAGATCTTGGAAAAAGTAAGGAAAGATAAATTTTTACTTTTAAATATCTTATATTTATTTTGGTAGATTTTAAGTGATAGTACTTTATATTTTCTAAATATATAGAACATATTTATAATGTAAATATAATACCTATCCTAAAAGAAGTCTAATACAATAGAATCCTAATTATTTCTTTGTCTATCTTGTTTTCAAGTATCTTCCCAGCTTCATCCAAGTCAAAATAATTATTTGAACTCAAAGGAGTTGTATAAAATTTTCCACTATTGATTCCAAACCTTTTAAGTAATTAAAGTATATATTTTCTTTGATTTAGCACATTCCTGAATAATTTTTATAAATATAAAAAACTATTAATTTAACTAACCCATCAATCTCATTAAAAATTCATTTTGAATGAGTTTTAAAAATTCATTACACAATCTTTTATTTGTATAACAAAAAATCACATCATAAATATATATCTGAATGAAAAAAATACTCAAAGATGAAGTTTTATTAAATATAGTAGGGTCTTAATTTCCTACTAAAAACCCATTTCAAGAAATAATAGAACTTAAACATTAATACCGTGCTCTAGATTCTTGTTTGAGGCCATAAAGAGCTTTGGTAATTTGGAAAACTGAATTTGGAAATGAGAATTTTAAAAAATAGGAGGTTGTTCAACATAGACTTCATCCATAATAAAACCATTTCAAAAAATATATATTTTACATCCATTTGATATAATTTTAAATTCATGTGTGACGTAAAGGATATAAGAATCCTATTGGATTCTACTCTAGCCATAGGGGTAAAATTCGCTTCATAATCTACACCTTATTCTTGGTTATATCCTGTAGAAACTAGTATAGCCTTATTCTTAGTGATCATACCAAGATAAACTTTTTTATTAAGAAAAACCCATTAGTTTACAATACTAGTATAGTTATAGGGTCAATTATATTATTATCATACCTTGTTTCTCTTGAACTAGTCTAATTCTTCTTTCACTGCTAAAACACAATTCTCATCATTTAAGGCTTCCTCTATAGACTTAGGTTTTTGTTGAGATAAAAAGGAATATGATTCTACAAGGTTATATACACTATTTATAGTTCTAATCCCATCATATAAATATCCTATAGTAGTTTCTAATGGATGGTTATTAAGGGTTTTAAGATATCTTGGTAGCACGCTTTCTGGTTCACTGGTGTCCATCCTTTCAGGATTTGGTTTATGAAAATCAAGTACCAACTCATCATAATATTTATTTTCAAAGAGAGGTTAAAGTTTCATGTATTAAAAAGAATATATTATATGATAAAATTGTGTCATTTTGTGATCAAAAGGATCAAATTAATTACATTTCATATAAGTTTAATCTTCAAAAATCTGTGATCTTTTTTTTTGAAAACTCTATATGCCCTACAAGTAATATAATATACATGGAATATCCCTTCATCAGCCTTTCAAACCAATTTACCAAGATTATCCATGGTGTTTAGAATATAAATCATGCATCGAAATATTTTAAAGTTTCCATTTTTTTCAACTATTTTATTGCTCCTAAGGTTTTTTCATCAAAATATGCCTTATCAGAACTATGTTTATGAAATAACATGTGGTATTTATAGTTTCATCCAAAAAATGAGTAAGAAATTTATATTCAAATAAAATTATTGTATAAACTTCTAGAAATGTCCCATTCTTACTTTAAATAACACCTTCTTTTATTATTACATGGGGGTAGAAAAATTATGTTAGATACAGTGTTTCAAAAAATAGGAATTGAAATCATGATTTTAAAACTCTTCTCCACGGTCACTTCTTAAATAAATAATTTTGACATCTATCTCTTTATAAAACAATTTTAAAAAAAATTAAAAAAATTGGCTTCACTCATAACACTAAAAAATAAAACCGTTATAAATCATAAAAAATAATTAACTAGAACATAAAATGATATTTTCCTCTTAGGATTTTAGTGCTGAATGATCCGAAAAAACACATATGAATAAGTTTTAGAATTCTAGAAGTAGAAACCTATTTAATGTTATTTAATGTTGAATTGCGTTTCTTCCCCTTTTTTCATTCACCGCATAGATTTTGTTTTAATTTAATTTGAGGTAAATATGAATCTAAATACCTTTTAAACAATTTTATTAAAGAATATAAATTAAAATTTCTCAATATTTTATGCTAAATCCATGATTTATTTATAACTACACTTAAATAGTTAAATTTTTTTCTTCTCAAAGAATTATGATCTAAAGTTAAAACATTATCTATCCTATGTAACTTAAATTTAAGAGTTTTATCATTAAAAATAGAAGAAACATTATTATAGAAATATATAAAATAAGGATCATTACAAAGTTTTAAAATACTAATCAGATTATTATTTAATCCTTCAACATAAATAAATTTTCTGATGTGGATTGAGTTTTCCATACAAACTAATCTAACTCCCATAATCTTTCATTTATAATTTCCACCAAAATTGATATATCCTCCATTAATTTTTGATAAGGAGGGGAAATTAGAAAAATATTCACTCAAATTCATTGATAATACATTTTCCAAATACAATTTTTCAATTATGCTCTTGGACTCTTTCCCATACAAAGACAAATCAAACAATAAATTATTTTTATACATATATTTTCTAGGGTCCAAAAATATTAGTAACTAAAGATTTGGGAACTAAAATCTATTTATTATATCTTGAGAATCCAATATTAAAGTTTTTATTTTATTTGAATTAAAAGCATGCTTTACTCCAAAAAACTATGGTGTTCTTAAACTCTAATTATTATAATAGTTCCCTATTTATTCATAGTGAAAAAGAAATTTTATAGAGGTTTTTGTTATTATAACTAGGAAAAAAATAGTATTTTTAAAACATTAGGGTTTCGCCTTGAATTCTTATTCCAAAATTATTTTTCAGATATTTATTGTTTCCAAGAATTTTATTTAATGAATTCTCACCTTTAATGAAAAAAATTACAACATATTTATAGTCTTGTACATATTTTTTTCACGATTTCTATCTTATTTAGATGTTCAATAAAAGAGAAAATATAATATCATATATTGGTTTCTAAATCTATAATCAATCTATTTATGTCCCCTTTTTCATTTAAAAAAACATAATATGAATTTTTTAGAGTTTTTTCTTTTTCACATATTCATATTTGGTTTCTAACATGGTAAAATATTCACTAAATTATTCATAAGAGAAATTGTTATTTTATGATTCAGATTCAAGATCAAAAGAATAATATGAGTGTGACTCATCTAAATAATCCATAAAAAATTCATTCTTTTGATCAGAATGTTTAGATTATAATTATAAATATGTGACATCACTAGAATCATAAAAATCACTCTATGTTTCTTTTATAGATTTCATAGATTTTTCTAGTAGCATAATTTCATAAAGTAGTTTTTATGCCTTTTTATTGTCTTGAAACTTAGGACAGGTTGGCCTGATGTCCTCAATATTCTTTCTCTTATAAAATATTTCTTTAAAATTTTCCTCTTTGTTATTATACTTATTGATGTGTTTATTGAAACCTATTCTCTTTTTATATAATTTTTTTTATCTTTTTATAAAAGTGATCAAGAAAACTATCTAATGTAGAACTTTCTGAGGTATCTTTATTAGATGAATCAGTTATTTGTATCTCTTTTCCATTCATATCAACCTTTGAAGTTTAAACTTTTAGAGGAAAATTATACTTCTTAACCAATATATACTTTACGTATTTATCTTCCTTAACTACCTCATAAATCATAAGAGTTCCAATGAGATACTTTATTTAAATTTTTTTGACCTCTGTAGATTGTTTAATAGAAACCGAGATTACACTATATCTTGGTGGTATAATTATAAGGATTTTCAAATGTTAATATAGTTCAAAAATATTTGATCCTAATATATCAACATTATTTACAAATTTCGTAAGTCTTTCATTTAGTTGGGTGATGATTTCACTTTCCATCCTTATAAAGGTATCAAAATTAATCTAGGAAGTATTATATCAGAAAGATTACATTTTTTGTTCCTTCATAAGAAAATAAAATAATATTCCACATTTCATGAGTTGTTTTACATTTTTAAACTCAGTTAAACTCATATGGATCTAGTCCATATATTATAGCATTCATAACATTATAGTTTATATCGAAACTAACTTTAGTTTCAACATCGCATGTTTTAGGTTTTATATTTTTATTTTTATAAGACTTCATAGATTTAAGATAAAACATTAAACCAAGTTTCTTCAAATATATTATAATCCATGTCCTCAAGCAACCATAATTCTCCCCATTTAAGTAGGATTATCTTAACATTGACATAAATTCTCTATTGTTTTTCATATTAGCAATTTATTAGAATAACATTAAACATAAACTTTTGAAATCTAATAAATTAAAATTCACTACCTATGATACCAATATTTTTTTGGAGATCAATTGCTTTAAGACACAAGAGGGGGGGGGGGGGTGAATTGATCCCTTGAAATTTTATTCACTTAGAAAACCACCCTCTCTAAGCATATGGTTACTTTTAATCTTTTCATAATACATGCATGTAGTGGAAATAAAAATCACAAAGAAAATAAATTAATCATAGATATTTATAGTTTTTTGGGGAACATAAATCCCCAAGTCCACTCCACTAATGCTCAAATCCAAGAATTTGATGATTTTCACCATACTTTAACTTTTTTTGGGACTATTGGTTCTTTTCCCATGGACGTTGTGACTGAGTGAAAGTAGTTTAAACATGGTATAAAAATAACAATATCTTCTAAATAAGATCCAATAAGGGTTTAAAAACAACATCAGTCAAGGTTCTTTTACCAGGAACTATAACAGAAAAAGAGAGAATAAATAGAATGTTTAAAATTGAGGCTCATAGTTGTAAGACACAACTAACAAAAGAGGAGAAAAATATAGAAGATATTATAATAATAAAAAACTCAATGAGAGTCATATTAAATGATATTAAAGATAATATTGATCACACAACTGTAGATATTGATGAATATTCTTCTTTTCAAATAAAAAAGAACAGTTCCCCAGGAGTTTTAAAAGTGGAATATTCTATAATAGTGAAAGTTATTTTATTCTTATCAACATTTTTTTTATATCTTCATAGCACACATGAAATTAAAGAAAAAAATGGCTCTTTTAACCACACATAATCATATACATAAAATACAAGGTTAGTAATTAAATTCCACACATAATTTTCATGGAAATACCTTGAAAATAATACTGACCATTAAATTATCATCATAATTGTTTCCCTTATTGGTAATTAAAAATTATTATAATCATTTTTACTATAAAGTTGTAATACACCATTTAATTAATGAACAAAAACCTTAATTACAACTAAAATCACACCAATGGTAATAAATATCACATTTTAGAACCATGTAGATGATTGTAGATAACTATGTACTTAAATTCCATAGATTTTAGTACTTATATCTGAATAATAATTATATCCAAATTGATTCACATAGTTTTCATTCCCATATAGGATTTATCTATGAAACCAAATTCTCATAGTCCTTCTTCATGTAGCCAAATTTATTTATATAGCCTAATTTGACATTTCCAAAAGAATTATGTATCAATTTGAACTACAAAGCCTATTTCATCATTTAAACAAATGAAATAGATTATTAGTCTATTTTACAAAGTCACATAGCCTATTTCGTCACATATACAAAAAACATAGCCAATTACTCCACGTAATCGATTTAAATAGTCGATTGACCAATGTAGATGATTACTCATGTTAGTGATTCTTCAACATATGTGATTCCCAAGTAAATGTTTTCACGATGTAGCCATTTTACCTAGGAATTTAATTTATTTATAATATTTATGTAGGTGATTTATCATGTATTCATTTCTCCTTGGAGCCAAATTCATTAAAAAAAATTCAAAAAACTTTTATAAATTGCATATTTAATAGATGAATGACATTGATAATTATAATAACTGATGACCAAACTACAAAAATCATCAGAAATTTATGAATGGTATTTTGGATCATAAAAAATTTGAAGTACATGAGATATATTATATAAACATTAATAGACCAAAAAATGTAACACCCTGTGATTTTAAATTATATATTCCTTTAAGTGAAAATTTGTTCTATATCATGTGATACATGCAACACCAAACCACAATGAACAAAAAAACCAGTATATAACTATGAAAATATAGTTTTATATTTAGTGGATAGAAATAGATGTGGACAAATTATTAAATATATATAGGAATAAAAACAATGTTCATTATTAACACTATAACAATAATAAAATTCAATTAGCATAGCTATGTAACTAATAATAATGATTATTTATTTAAAATAAAACCCTTCTAAAATTGGCTTTTATGTACTTTATTTTAAGTTAATAAATATGTTATAGATAAAATATATTATTTATTTGAGATCATATTAACACAGATTGGATTGGTAAGGGATAGTAAACAATAATAATAATACTAACTAATATTTTGAATAAATGTTATTTTTCTTTGAAAACAATTTCCATTATATTTTCAAATTTTTATTTAGAAGATAAATTATAAACTTTTAGAATTATAATCTGATGAAATAAAATTAATTTCTATATTCATCATTTCAAAATTAGTTTATGATAAATTTTTTGTATTTTTTATAAAATTGTTGATTTTTAGGTGAATAGTGAAAAATATAATTTTTATGAAAACTATAATTTTTATGACTTTATCAGTATATAATCAAGAACTATAAGTTTATATAAAATTTTAATTGATATAATATATATTTAAGAATTAATAATATAGTTTTTTAATACCCTTATAAATTTATAAAACCCATGTTTAACATTTTATAATGTATGTATTATTTTCCTATATAAGAATCTATATTTTTTATTTTTTTAATTATATATTATTTTGGTAAAATTGGTTTGGGATTTCTATGAAAACAATGAAAATTTTATTTTTTTCATAATAAACAAAATTTTATCATTAAAACCAAATACATTGATAATTTTATCCTACAAAAACTTTTTGGATTCTAAATACATTTTTTTTCTAAAAATGGGGTTTTACACGATATATGCATTAACGTTAAAATTGATTTTTCATAAACATTTAAAATTTATATAATAAAAATAATTAATATTTGGAATTATTATTTCCAAATTATTTAATATGTTCCATTGTATTTTGTGTAATTAAAAGTAAATTACCTAGGTAATAGCTAATTATTGTAGTAAAACCAAAAATGGTAAAAGTGAAAATTATAAGAGTAAAGGAAATAAAAAAATGTTTATAACATTTGTGAAAAAGAATTTATATTATATTATTGACCATATCTCATCCCCCATTCAATTATTTTCCATTTTTAGTCCACTTGACAAGATAAATATGTTCCCTCTGTATATTAAGATGAAATATTTACAAAAATGTCAATATCCCAACTTATAGAAGGCCCCCCTTACTACCTCTTCAATACCACTCAAAAATTTTCTTTCATATTGAAACTATTATCTTATAAATTTCTCTATAATCCTATTTCACCCTATTAATTTTCTAGATAGAATAGATTATCCAAATCCTTCTATTTACAAGGAGTCTTCAAAGGGAAAGCCCAAATCCTCACCATGAGCACTTTTTCACACCTAACTTCTTTTCATTTAATTATTTCATTAATAAATATAATTTTATAATTCCTATATAATTACATCAGTAGTTATTTAATACTAAATTTTATTATTCTATGGGAATAACTATTAACCAATTTCCTTTTTTTTGTATACAAATGAATATAATTAATATAATATGATTCAAAATAAAGGAGTTAATCTTATGAAAATATTGATGTACATATCCAGTTCCAAGGAAAAAATATAAATTAAAATAATATTTCATGATTTGGAATCATCAAAACAAATATGGGAGTAGTTTTATAAAACCATCAAACTATTGTTTTTTGACGAAAATGGGTTAATAATAAAAGTTTAGTTAATGATAGATGCATTGAGATTTACAAAACTGAATTTTAGTAAGGATGTGTAAATGGAAGAATCATTTATAATGAAATCATAAGTAGTACAAGTATTTCATGACCCAGATCCTATAAATAAAAATTGGTAAATTATTATGTTTTCTACTAAAATAACTACATGTTCAAATGAAAAATTCATTAATGATGATCTTTTTATTAATACATCATAATCATTTCACTATGGTACCAATGTATATGGATTATTTTATATTAGAGGATACCATAAGGAAGATATTTGAAAAATAAATAGAGGGGATAGATCCCTTAAATAATTAAATAGAAGAAAAGATTTCAATAAACAGGTTAATGTTTTTTAAATATGTAATGTATTTCTAATAATACTTTGTGTTCACTACTAAATTTACATAATATAAATTAAAAATTTAAATACTTATACTGATAATGGATTCTCCACATGATGATACAGAAGAATACAAAATTGAAAATTTTGAAACTAAGGAAATATTATAAGGTGAAAAATATATGGTTGAAAAAAATATAAGATCATCACAACCGAATAGTCTTAAGAAAATTATTTAGGCGGGAAGTAAAGGCTTCAAATTTGAGGTTGATGGAATACATATGTCTAAAATATTGACCCCATAAAGTCCATTTTATTACATGTATAAATTTCTTCCTACTACCTTCATGTTTTTTTTCAAATCTATTTTAGGATATCCATTGTTATTAATGTAACAATTTAGATTATAACTCTCAATAAATACTCAAAATAGATCAAATGTGATTATATTGTATTGATACTTTTTTAAAATAATCAATGATACATTTTTTACTTGTAGGAATTATCTACACAACAATCTATAATAATGCATGTATAGTATGAATGATAGTATGTATTTAAATTTAAAAATATTCTTTTAAAGCACGTGTCACATACAAAAATACGAGAAAAAATCTCATAATTTATTAAAACTTCAGTAAAATGATCTGTGATTCATTTGTGATGTTCATAAATTAATCACACATAAATCTGAAACACAGTGTGACTAGATTGAATGAATGTTCATTTTTTATTTAAAAAGTATCTTATTAGTCTAAAATACAAATCATATACTCAAAACTTATAAAATTCATTTGTATTGTCTTCATACCACTGTAAAATGATTTTTGATTCATTTATGATGTGTCAGAGTAAACCACACATCAATATAACATGTGGAATGGACTATATGACCAAAATTGTATGTTTTCATTTAAAAATGTTATTTCAGTTAAAAAAATTCCACTTGTAAAACCCCGAACCTAGTATCCCAAATTTGGTGATTTACTTTATAAAATTGGTACTAAGTACAAGAAACCACATCCCAAAGGGACGAATAGTTTAGTAGCTTTTAAAAAACTAGATACAAACATAATAATGAAATTACACATTGAAATGGAATAAAATAAATAAACTCAATTATAAACACCCCTATTCTATTAGATTATCCCTACATGTCAATCATAATATACATCTTGGAATCCTGGGGAAAATAAAACATAAGAAAGGGGTGATCTAAAAATATCAATAAGGGTTAGAATAAAATATAAGACATCATAAATAAACAATAAAAAATAATTCAAGGTGAATAACCGAAAATACATGACCTTAAATCCTAATATTCAGCTTAATAAGAAAGGAATAAAAGATGATAAAATAATTCCATATAAATAATCACATAAGAATGAATCTTAAACATGGATGTTTTACTAGTAAAATAATCAAATGGAATATCAATAACTAATCTCATAATGAGGGAATGCATAATGCAGGACGTGTAAAATATACCATCACGCCCTCTGCCAAGAAGTTTACATATAGTTGTATGACCCTATCCAAAACCCTGACTAGTTTGTCTCATGAGACCAACTGAGGCATCAAGGGGATATAACGGGAATAACCAGTCAATTACTAAGTCTAATTTATTCCTCATATGAAATGAGTAAGACAAAATCAAAATAAACATTCATATTCAAACTAGGACACAAAATATAAATACTTTTCTCATTTAATAAAAATAATAATAAACCGTCCAGTGTAATATTATGAATGGTATCAAATAGCAGATACATAGTCAAACTGATCATAAAAAATTCAACAAAATATTTTATATGGTATCATAATAGATCAAAATCATTTAATTATAAGAACTAACAAACGCTGTTGAAATAGATGAAGATACTCTAATAAATTCATTGATAAATTATTTAGAGAAATACTAATTTACATTAAAACCATTTATTTAAAGAGATGTGAATTTATAAAAGAAAAAATTTTCTTTTAAAATATCATTATAAACATGTAATGTATTCCTCAAAAAATTAATGTGTCATGAATGTGGTAAAATCCTCTAATTGTATATTTTTTTTATAAAAACATTCCTTCAAAAATTTGAAAATGAAACATTTAAAAGAGTATTTTTAAAAGAAAGTGTGGGAATTAAAAAAATAAACCAATTATGTGTATCTGATATAAATACAAAAGAAAAAGTGTAAATATAAAACAAGATAATAAAAATTAATTTCACATCAAATCATAGCATGACATAATCAATGGAGTAGAAGTTTAACCTAAAGAATGGAAATTGGGTTAAGAATTCCCTTACCACTTCATAATCAGTCGAACCTTATGCCCCATAAAATTAATGATCATAAAATGAGACATTTAATTTAATGAATATTAATATATTAATGATATGATATATCAAAAGGTAATTATACATAAATTACACAAAAGAAATAAGTGGTGAATAAGTCATATCTCATAGAAATAAAAGGGATATGAGAAACTGTTACCTTATGTACAAAATCATTTTTTAGTTGTACTTAATTTCCCAGAAAATAAACTTAGATTCATTAATTAGTTAAATTAGAACCTATTTAATATATATATTATTTTTTTATGATTTTATTAAGTTTATTTATCTCCATTTTGTGGAGTTAAAGTGTTTAATTTCATTGTTATGGGAGCATTCATTTCATAGTTTTATGGTTGGTTCCCTTGAGTATAAATATGGGAGTTCTTGTCAAATGTTAATAACATCTCCTTAAGTGAAATTATCTAGTATTAATTAAATTTTACATGTTTAAATGTTCTCATATATCATATAGTTATATGGTAAGAGTATGATTCATTTGATAAAGTGGTGATGAAAAGGCCTTAATTTATTTTGGTAGTTTTTATGACCATCAAGAACTTATGTAATTTTTTTAATATTTTATTTATATATTGGTTCCAGTACATCGATATAAATTATAATATGTATATTAAAATCTTATTTAACCATAATAATGGTTTTATGACCAGATTTAGGGGCAGAAATGGAAAACTAAAACCTGTCATCCCTGAAGGCGGTGAAACAATACATCACAGATGATATTTTCATTTTTAAAATAAAAGGAGAAGAGAAGAGTATTGATGATGTATATTCCTATAAAATTATAAAATTATAATATATAGTTTATAATAGAGTTATATTTATATTAATTAATGGTTTGGTGAGTAGAGTATAATACAAAAAAAATTAAAAGGGAAAGAAAGATGATTTTTCCTCTTGAATATCAACTCCTTGAGAACCTCTTTAAGACACCTGGATTTGGTCTTTTGATAATACCAGTAGGTCTTGGGCATGGGGAAAAGGTTTAAAGATGGAATTGGGTACAATTTATACATGATTAAAGTCTTATAAGGTGTGAGGGGAAGGGTTGGTGAGGGGTGGTATTTATAGGGGAGGATAGGGGTGTTTTTTGAATATTTTATTCATTTATTTATTACTTTGGCTCAAGACTATCAATAGTATTGATTCGAATGACTAAATTATATAAATGGAGACTGTGAGTTCAAACTAATGTGTAATTACCACATATATACATCATTCACGATTCAATAATTCATTTATATACATATAATGTTAAATACTATAAATTATTGTATTTTACTATTCACAAAAAATGAAATATTTTAGAAAAATCCCAAAAATTCACCCTCTCCATTTTTTTATATGAAGATTTAAAAAATGGACTCCATTATATGAAAATAATTTTACAAACAAGATAAGTTATTTTTTAAAATAAAATCAATATTTATTCGAAAAATAATGATTTTAATATTATAACTAATTTTACGATACTTTGGGAAATTAATTATGGTCTCATAAAATTATATTATAATTAAAATGTTACAAAATATTAATTTATGATTATATTTTATGAAAATAAATATTCTTTTAAATAATTATATTAACTATAAAATTATAAATAACCATTTACCTTTCACAAAAATACCCACACTTAATTTATCATTTTTAAAAGATTTATTTACTTATTACATGATGTTAATATATCATATTTTAATTTATGAGATACCAATATTTTATTTATACTTTTATATGAGAGGTTATTATTCTAATGGCCATATTACTATTTGTAACCATCAAATTACTATTCCAACGGTCATGTTAATATTTAATAGTATATCACGGTTTGTTTAAGCTCGGTGTTGTATGTATCATAATTTATCAAATAATATTAATTCCTTTATGAATATACATAATGTAAAATCCTGGGGTGTTACATTCTCACATACTTTAAGAAATTTCTTCCTTGAAATTTGAAATTGTACTTTAAAAATATGATTTTTAGTTCTTGAAAATTCCTTTGCAAGATACCCATATTGTAAATAGGGTTAATAAAACATAAACTTAATAAGAGGGAAAGGAAAATGTGAAGGTCCCCACAAAATAAGGCTTTTGAACATGATAATATTAATGGAATGTGAAAATATGTACATAGAAGAAAAATATATCTAATAAGTTTTGATAGAGAGTGATAAAGAACATGATCATTAGAAATTTAACCATCACAAAACAATAATTTTCTGAACTGCTAAAAGACCATTAATTTATCTGTAGGAAAAGTAAATAGTTAAATTTTTTGTTCCAAAATACTTTTACTAAGAGTTGAAGTATTATTTTACTATCTAGATCAATTACATAAGAAAATAAGCATAATTTATTTCTTCCATGTTATATGAATAATCCCTTCCTTTGGCTATGTTTCGATATATTTCCACTTCATCTCATACAATGGGAGATAGATATTCAAGAACAATTTTTCATACCTAAAGCACTTTTAATGAATAATAAGGTCCTAAATTCATTCATTTATCCTCTAAATATATATAAAAAACAAAATGGGTAGATCAGGTTATCAAATATGATAAATAATACGTTTACATAAAATAATAATATCCAAAGTTAAACTTAATACATTCTATAAGTAGTTATATAAATACTATTCAAAAGTCATTTTTCAAAATTAAATGTCCAAAAAAATTATAAGAAGGTTATTAAATTTCAAAAAACAACATAGAATTAGATTCCCAAAACAATATAATGTAGCTCTTATTTTCCCATATCAAATATATAAATACCTTGATCACCATAAAACCTTGATTAAAACATACATGCTTCTACAAATAAAATCTCATGTTTTCAAATATATTCTGTAAATTCAAAAATGTAGTAAAACCTAAAATCACTAACCACCTTCATGGTCACTAATACTATCCCACAAAAATATATTTATAATTATCCCAACATCAAGAACATATTTAGTGATATCTTTTCCAAATAATGTGTTTTCCAAAAGATCAACTTACAACATAATCACTTCACTTGGTTACTAGTGATACTCATCACATACTTCCAATTCCTTAAATAAGAAGTACTGAAGTACAATCCTTATACATCTCATGATTCTTGTAACAAGGTAATTATTGATAAATTAGTCAAATAAAATAATTATTGAATCCAAACATAGGAATATTAATCATTTATATTCGTCTATGTTAGCAGGATAAGATTTACCATTATCCATTAGCCACTTTTGAGGTAAATTATTTTGAAACTAAAGACATTGATTTTTATAGTCTACCATCTCCTTGTTGTTGAATCATTTCTTATTGGAATCCTTTTTCACACCCATGAAATAAAAATCATGTTGGAATTTATCTATAAACTTATAAAAAAATACCATTTCTTTTAGGAAAGTACTAGGGCATTTCTTTCCACAATTATCAAATATGAGAAAATACTTCTTTCTCTTATTTACATTATCTATATTTCTTCTAGCTGTAATCTTGTTCTCATGATTCCCTCTGAAGCCATAATTCTTAGATAATTCTTTATTTGTGTCATTAGCATATGATAATATCTTCTCACATGATGATAATATTTGGGACATTGTTTCCCTTCTCAAGATTGGAATATGACCATAAAATATATGATTCATATTAATCTTTGGATCATGTGCATTGATGAACTTACCATTACTTCTTCTATGTAACATTTATAAATGATTAAGTACACTAGATTAGGTCACATCATTATGTATAATCTTAAAACTAGTGAAATACTAAACCCAAATTGAAAATTTCTTGCGTAACTTATCTCATAATCATAAACATGGTTTCTTTGGAATTTTATTATATAATTATCCTAAAATAATTTCATAGGTTCAATGTCTCAAATATATGTTTTCCTAAATTTGGTTTCAAAAGTTTCTTCTATACCTGGATCTAATACCGACTGTAAGGAATATGACCCCTTTAACCCGGAGCTAGTGCCTTAATTTATTACATTGGTACTAAGTACAGGAGATCTCATCTAAAATGACCAAATAGTTTAGTACCATTAAAAAAACTAGTTACAAAAATAAGTATTACATTACTTCTTAAAATGGAATACAATATAGTAAATACATTAGTAATACCCCTATTTTTCTATATTATCCATGAATTTCAATCATAATATACATCATGGAATCATAAGTAAAAATAAAACATAAGAAATGGGTGATCTTATATTCTTATTAAGTTTAAGAACATATTTGAATATATCATAAATAAACGTAAACAATATGCAGAGGTGAATAACGAAAAATACATGCCATTAAAAACTAATCTTGAGTGTAATATGGAAGGAATAAAAGCTGTTTAAATAATTCTATATAACTAATCACATGGGAATGAATCATAACCATGGATATTATACAAGCAAAATAATCACATGGAATATAAATAACTAATATAATAATCAGGGAATGCATAATAAAGAATTTCTAAAACATACCATCAAGGCCTTGGTCAATAAGTCTACATAAATGGGTAAAGACTTATCCAAAACCTGGTCTAGTTTGTCTTATGAGACCTACCGATGAATCAAAGGGATATAGCGGAACACCCCCATCACTTAATAAGTCCAAAAAATTACTCATATGAAAGGAGTTAAACATAATCAATATAAAATTGTATTTAAACTTGCATATGAATTGTTTTTCTCATTCAATAAACATATTAATAGACCATCCAATGTTATATGATGAATCATATCAAAATAAAACATCTATAATCAAAATAATCATACAAAATTCAATAAAAAAATTTATATGTTATTATAAGAGATCAAACACAATTAAGCATAAGATCTTACAAAGGGTGTCGATATAGATTAAAATACTCTAATAAAATCATTGAGTAATTCTTGATAGAAATACCAATTTACTTTGAAATCATTTATTTAAAGATATGAACAATTATAAAAGAAAAAATTTTATTTTAAAATAACCTTTTAAACATATAAATTATTTCTCAAGACATTAAGGTGTCATGAAAGAGAAAAAATCCACTCATGCTATATAATTTTTAAGAAAAAAATCCCTTTTAAATTTTGAGAAAGAAATATTTAAAGCATGTTTTTAAAGGAAAGTGTTAGAATTATCCAAATTAATCAATTATTTTAATTATATATAAATCCAAATAAAAAAATTGGAAGTAAAACATAATATAATCAAAAGTATTTTTATACATAATCGTAGCATTAACTAATCAATGGAGTAGAAGTTTAAGCCAAATAATGGAAATTGGGTTAAGAATTACCTTACAACATTCTAATTAGTCGAACCATATACCCCATAAAATTAATAATCATCAAATAAAATATTTAATTCCATAAATATGAAGGGATTTAAGATATTATATATTAAAAGGGTATTATACATACCCCACACCCAAGAAACAAGTGGTGAATAAAGCATATCTCACAGAAATAAAAGTGAGATGAGAAACCCTTACCTTATATTAGAAAGTATTTTTCACATATAATTGATGTCCTGGATAATTAAATAAGATTAATTAATTAATAATTAAACACCTATTAAAAATAAATTTGATTTATTATAATTTTATTAAGTTCATTTATGGGAATTTGAATAGTTATAATGTTTAATTTTGTTATTCTGGAAGCATTCGTTTCATGGTTTTATGGTCGGTTCACTTGAACACAAATATGTGTGTTCTTTCCATATGGGTGTACCATCTCCAGAAAAGAAATTATATCATATTAATGAACATAAATAATTTTAAATGGACTCACATATAATTTTTTATTTGTAATTATGATGATTTATTAGATAAATTGTGGATGAAAATGTCTTAATTTATTTTGATGATTTTATTACCATCTCAAATTTGTGTCATTTTATTTTATATTATTGTTATATATTGGTTCCAAAACCTGTTATAACATATATTATGTATATTAAAATATTATTTAACCATTATAATGGTTTTATGACCATTCTTGAAGGAGGTAATGGAAAATGGAAACTCATTGTCCATGAAGGAGGTGAATCGACACATCACATACAATGTTTTCATTTTTAAAATAAAATGAGAAGAGAAGAGTATTGATGATGAATATTACATTAACATAATAAAATTACATTATATATATTACAGTGGAGTTATCATGATGTATTGTAAAGGTATGGTGATGATATGATAAGAAAAAAAAGAAATTAAAAGAGAAAGGAGGATTTTACCTCTTGAATTCATCTCCTTGGGAACCTCCTTAAGACACTCTATTTTGGTATTTTGGAAATACTAGTGGGTATTTGATGTGGTTAAGAGTCTTGAGAAGGTAATTGGGAATAATTTGGACAATATTCAAGTATTATAAGGTGTGAGGATAATGGGTGCTATCGAGTGGTATTTATAGGAGATGAGAGGGGTGTTTTTTGATTATTTTATTCATTTTATTATTATTTTGGCTCTGGACTATGAGTAGTGTCGATTAAAAAAAAATAATTAAAGTAAATAGATCATGTGAGTTAAAAATAATGGGTTATTACCTCATCCATACATCATTCATGATTCAATAATTCAATTTTTTACATATAATGTAAAATAACATAAATTACTGAATTTCACTATTCACAAAAATTCAACTATTTTAGAAAAATACCAAAAATTAAACCTAACCATTTTTTGATGAGTATATTTCAAAAATTTACTATATTTTATGAAAATAACTTTATAAACATGGTAAAATTAATTTTTAAATAAAATCATTATTTATTCCATAAATACAGATTTTAATATTATAACTGATTTCATGAGAATTTGAAAAATTAATAATGGTCTCAGAAAATAAAATTATTATTATAATTAAATAAAATATTAATTTATGCATCTATTTTATGAAAATAAATATTCTTTTAAATCATTATTTTAATTACCATTTTTTTATTAAACATTCCAGTTTCACAAAAATACCAACAGTTAATTTATCATATTTAAAAAATTTATTTATGTATTAAATGTTATAAATATATCATATTTTAATTTATGAGATATATAAATTTTATTTATTATTTCATAGTTGAGGTTATTATTCCGATTTCCAGATTACTATTCCTAATGGTCATATTACAATTCCAACAATCATGTTATTATTTAATAGTATATCACAATTCTTTTAAGCTCTATGTTTCATGCATCTTAAGATATCATATAAATTGAATTTATTTAAGAATATACATACCATAAAATCATAGGTCTATAAAAGTCACATACTTAAAAATGATAAAATATGATCATATTTTCTTAATAATTTATAACAATAGTCCATAATTCATTTGTGAACTATAGAAATATAACTGCATATCAATATGACACATTAGGGATGGTTTGACCAAAAGTGGATATTTTCATTTGAAATTGAAATTTCAGTTCAAAATGTGTATGACATGATAAAAACCACATATATTTCATCTGATTTACATGATAATTTTGGAAAAATATTTGCGATTCAGTTTAGAATTCTAATAATTAACCATACATCAATCTGACACACAGTGTGACTAGTATGATGTAATGTGTGTGTTTTCATTTAAATGATACATTTTAGTTCAAAATGATTCCCACATACTCAAAATGAAACAAACATACTCTAAATGTATAGATACAATAGGAAAATGATATGTGATTTAATTTTATTATGTTGGAGTGTGGTCAGTATGATTCAAAGTTCAAGTTCTCAGTACAAAAGTAACACTTTAGCTCACAACATGTGTCACGTAGTAAAATCCAAGAAAACATGATAAAATTATCATGATAATTTTTTTTCAAAAATTTATGATTCAATTTTTACATGTAAGAAACAACCACATGTCAATCTTATTCATGGTGTAGTCAGATTAACTAGAAGTTCATGTTTTAAGTTTAAAATGGACATTTACCACTAAAATTCACTTTAACATTCAAAAACCCTATTCCCTAGGGAAACCAATATATAATAGGTGCACACATTATTCAACCGGATCATAATCAGCCCATGATCCCCAAATGTAAGACTAAAATCACATACTTAAGGGTTATCTCCATATTTAAAGTAAGATACATGATTTCACTTAATTAGAAACTAATTATGAACTGAAAAATGAACTAAAAAAGTATATACATAAGTGTTTTCACATGGTTTATCCTTTATATAAAAGGTATCCAATGAGTTTTACCCCAAACATAATCTTTTCCACTCAATCACTCTAAACTACGAGACAACCCTAGAATAGATAAAAACATAAAATCTTCAATATTTAAATATATAAAAACTCCAAAAAAATTCAAAATATGTTACAATTAAGTAATATTTAATAAAAAAATACAAGGTTGTGTCAATATTCTACCACCCATGAAAATTTCATTTCCTAGAATGTCATTGGAAAAATAGAAATCAATGAATAACAATCCCCATTCACCCAATTAATATCTTAGTGGTTTGTAAATAAAATAAAGCATGTAATTGGATATAAATTATCTTCCTCTTAAATAAAATTATATATATTTTAGACTTACTGGTTGATATAAAAAATGACCCCACACTACCACCCCTTCATCCAAATGCATGATGTCGGGGCAAAGAAAATCTCAAAGAGTCGTAGTGAGAGAAGAGAACTAGACAACACTTAAACTATTCAAAATATAAATAACTAATCCTCAAACATCATATGATAACCTCAATCATAAATTATTTAAAATTGAGAAACCTGAATCCCAAGGACTATAAAGATCTTTAATAGGTCTCTACACTATTTATAATTCAACTATAATGGTGATAAAAATGTAAAAATCATAAGAGAAAGTATCACCAATGAAACGAAATTTCCTAAAAGAACCATGGGAAAATATTAATTCTATATGAACCACAAGAAACACATAAGAAACTTGTTTAAATTCCATAATGGAAGAACAATCCAAAGGATTCCCAAAATACTATAACATAATATCAAAAAATATATCAATATCTCGTAACATAAAAAATGGAAATGATATAATAATAAAAAAACATGCCTTAACATGAATTACATGGGAACTAACCATTGGTCATGAAGCTAAAAGAAAGGTAACCTTGGACATTACTCATATAACACTGACCCATTGTGAACTTGAAAGAATCTCAAATAAGAAACCAATTATTGAACAATATTGATTGGTGTAACCCTCATCCCAATATCCCAACCATGTGGCCGAGGATTTACATTGGAAACACCTCAAAAAAAACTCTCAACACATGGATAATATCATATATAAATCAAGGGATCATAATTGTTCAATCAGGTATATTAATAAACAAAAATAAAAAACATAAACCTTAATAATCATTAAATCAAGAAAGTCCTCATAAATGGTAAAGTAGAATGACCCCGATGGAATACATGAAATAAAAATTACCTAATAGATCAATATAATGTAAACTAATTTACTAAAAATACAAAAAAAATCATCTTGATCTAGAGTACATCCTAATACCATTTCCCTTTTATTAATAAATTTTCTTAAACAATTATGTAATATAACTTAGATGGTAACATTTAAAGAAATTCATATAAGCACTCAGAAAAGTGGTATTAGAGTTCGTAAGTGTAACATATTTGAAACATATGATATATCTCTTCTTATTATGAGAAAAAGATATTCATAGAGAATATTTACCCTCAAAAACCCTAATAGGATGAATCAATGCATCACCCATCACAAGTTTCCTTCACTGATTATCTTCCACTAACATGGAATTTTTAACCATATTACTATAATATTTCTGGTAAGGTTAAAATAAAACTAATATTAGGTCTATATGAGGACCCATATCAATGAAATTATCTTTTACAAATCCATAAAGTACTCCATTAAGATAAAAGGACAACAAATCTAAAAAATGACCAGCATAATCTTTAACCGTTCACTCACCCTGACGAAGGATCATTAATTCAATGGATTTGTTCATATCAAAACTCTTAGTATAATGTTTCTAAATTAACATATTCTTAATGAAATGCCTAATAGTAATTCCATATTTCTATGAAGGGAAAATAGTTTCTCCCCACACACAGCTCAACCCTTCAAAAAATCTTACAACATCTTCTAATTTCAAGTCTTCAGAAGTTTCAAGTGAATTCAAGGTTACCTCAAAACTATCTAAGCACTCAATTTCCACAAGTGGACCTTTATCATCATATGAAGTATATTAATGATTATTTATAATTTCCTAGATGGTATCCAAGAATAGAGTAGATTCTATCTCCACCCTCGATTTTGAGTTTAAAAAATGTCAACAACTGAAAGGGTCACACTTATAAGATGAGGGTAATCACCCTAAGGATTATCCATATTGATATATTTTCCATGTTATATCAAACTTAAATAGAGGCATATTATAATTAAAAAAACATGAACCCAATCAATTCGTGCTTAATAATTAAATAAAAAATCCGAACATAACCATGGTATTAAAGATAAAATCATAAATTCACTAAATTAGAAGACAGTATAATAATATTTCAATTCCTTTAAACTAGAAACATTTGATGAAAAGTTTAATAAATAATTTTACAAAAATAAAGAATTCTTTGAAAATATTTCCCTTTATTTAAAAATAAATAATATCCCATTTAACAACACTAACAAGAATTAAAATACTAGATTCCCTAAAACAATTAAAAAAATAAAATCCATATTAATTTTAAAAACTACACAAATTTCATTATTAAACCAACCAAATTTTAAAAAAATACATGGTATTGAAAATTTCATTACAAAAAGACCAATCAAAATCAATTTAAAATAAAAATAATTCCTTGAAGTAAACCTTTTACACCAAACTAAGTTTTAACACACAAAGTGAAACAACATCAACATATCATAAAACCCTCTTTGACATAACATTATTAAAGGTAAAAAATTTATAAGAAATTAGGAATTAAAATAGATTTAAGCAATAAATTTATAAGGAATATAGAACTATGCATGGTATAGATGATTTATTTGGATGACCATTCCCTCATCATTTCATATTCTCTATAATGTTTCTAGAACCATGTGCATGAGCTCTGAATGGGGATTTAAGACACAAAAACTAACTATAAATCATAGGTTATTTTATAGTTTTTTCACTCAAAAACTTAATAAAACCCCTTAAGTATCTAATTTGACTCATTAGAGATCAAAATACTATCATTTCATAACAAAATTCATAAAAATAATCAGAATGGGGTTTTAATTCAAGATTCATGTCCAAAATACATATGTAAAATTATGTTTTATCATGAAATGTGGTGATCAGGAACCTACACATGACCTATATCTTGAGTTATGATAGTTTTATCTTCATAATACCATGATGCATAGGGTGATGTGATATCATTTTGTAATGAATTACATTGGGTCAAATATCCATGTCACCCGAACCATCCTTCCACAATGCCTAAGGAATGTTCCTGATCTCTATGGAATGTAAACAATAACATGAGTATCATAATATAACTAGGTTAGAGGGGTTTCACACTCAAATAGTAATAATGAAGAATTTGAAACTATCTGACAATCTATAAAAATGTGTCCATACATTACAAATCCAAGCGTATAAAATAAAATAATCCAAATAATAATGCCTAAATAACATGTCATAATAAACATAAACATTAAAACTCACTTTAAAATATTTATAGATCATAAATAATACATACAAATTTCAAACATAATGGAAATCCAAAATAAAAATAAATATATCTCTGAGTTGGTCGATATATAAGCATATTAAGACAAACTATAATATTGAATATACTATAAAAAAATCTCCATGTGACCCATGGTCATTACCACATGAAAAATGTATATTAAGAGAAAAAATGGACGACATCCAATCCAAAATCAAAACCTAGACACTTGTAGAAATCATAAGAATCACACACACACAAAAAGGTGTATATATAAGTTGTGATCTAAGTAGGCATAGTAGGATTTCACCAAGGAATCTATGAAATTCATTTTATAAAAAATTTCATAGATTATTGTTTAAAAATAATTTACAAAAATATTTATTTTAAATAAAAATTATAAAGTAAAATAACAATCATAAATTATCATTTTCAAAATTTAAATGGCAAATATTTGAAAAAGAATCACATCTAGAGTTGAAAATAGTGATTTGAACTTCTGAAAATAAATCAAACCTACGTTGAAATATATATCTTAATCCCCCCATTTTATATTAACCAATTTGTGGAATCCACAATTTAAAAATAAAAATGCACTAATACCTTAAAAAAATTTAATTATAATCTTATGGATATAAAAAAAATCACTTTTTCCCTATTTATTTTTTTCAAAAAACCTAATTTTTAAACATGTTGAAAATTAAAATAAACTTAAAAAGAAGTAAGGTATATAACAAAATTGGAATGATCATGTAAAATAAATATGATATTAGTAAAAATAATAATATAAATGCTACCGAAAAACCATGATATAGGGAAAGGCGATACAATAAGTTATGTACTGGGAATCACCATGATAACAATGTCATCAAACAAAATAATGATCATAGGAAACTCCCTAGGTCCAAAAATGAGATGACAATACAAATAGTTGAGAATAATCAACTTAAGACCTATGTTATCATACTAAATGATATAAAAACCTAAATCATTATCATCAGGGTTCGTCCCCTTGTAGTAGTATAATCTAAACTAGGTCTCATGTTAAAGTACAATATGAACATATAGGGAATAAAGTATATCTGTCACTTTTTTACCTTAGGTTTTTATGGAATAATCAATGAAAAGGTGAGAAACTACAATTCATATGATCATTAAACAAATAAATTAATAAAAAATAAAATATAAAGTTATCTCACCTTTAACCCCCTATCTATAAAAATACCATTTCATAATAGCATAATCTTGAAATAATAATAAAATTCGTTCTATATAAGGAAAAATTCTATATAGGACATCACAAAGGGGCTTAAAAAGGACATAAAATAAAAAAGAAATATATTTAAAATTATACCAACTATGAATTTAAAAATTAACTTATAATTCCAAGTTATATAATATCCATTGAAAAATAACCATGGTTTAAAACATCACAAATCATTCCTCAATTAAGATTCAACTGAAAATTAAACACGACATTAATTGAGAAAACTATTAAAATATGGGTTATATCATTTTTAAATTAAATTCGGGGGAAACCCCTTATTTTATATTCAAATTAATTTCAAATAACCTATAGGAATATACACACGCATTGGTGTATACAAATATTTTAGTTCAAAATAATAATTAAAATTCATTGAAAATCATTTTATTACTAGTATAGAAAACATTGAAAACATTTCCCAAACTCATCATGGGTATTATACATAGGTATAACTTGATAATAAATGATGTTATGAAATCCTAGAATCTAATGAATTTCTAAATAAATGAAATTTCAAAAACACCCCACACTAATAACTGAAACGAACTATCCCTTAATAGAGAAATCCAAATAATAGAAGAAAAAAACTATAAATTAATTTAGAAATAAAATACCCAATATTAAAAAAACCAAAATAATTATCTTAAAAACTATGGTAATTTGGGTTCATTTGAGAAGAAACATCAAGGGGAAATGAAAGGAACAGAAAATATGACTTTGCAGTCCAAATACAGTTGAAATGAATGAAGGAAGGTCTTAGATACAAGGTAGGATAATATTGGAATATTAATTGATCTCTTCAATGTCTGTCCATGTGATATGAAAAATATAGGAGGGATACATATGGTTAAATTGAGTATGGATAGATAGTTAAATACTAACCTTAAAATTTTAGGTCGATTGCATGGTTTGGGAACATGGTTTTCCAAACCTTATGATAACTTTTAATCATACAATTAAATTAATATAAACATATGTTTTCAATGAAAAACTTCTACATGACACCTTGATGAATTTTGATTTGGTGTGGACAAGCAATTTTACAAGATGTGGTCCCTGAGACTGTTCTAGAAACACCATGAAATTAATGTCAGATGAGAGGATGAGAGGTTAGGATTATCCACACATTTTAAGGTGGAATTATTGCATACTCTGGGAATCAATTTTAGACTTAATATCTATTTTTGAATACTTCCCAAATCCCAATGCAATATTGGTTAATCCCATGCTAATAATGGATTGAAAAATGTGTATTTATGTGAAAACCTATTACATATCATAGGACTTCCATCAATGTGAACATATGTATGTATTTGAGGTTCTCCATCGATGGTACCATATGTATGTATTATAGATTATAAATTTTATTTTCATTATTTAGGGATTCTTGTGTTTAGTTTGTTATGGTTTTAAAGTCACATAGTTGGGAACTCTGGAGTTTTTCATCACCCAGGAAAGATGATGATGTTTGTGATGTCGAGATTAGGCCTATGAGAGGGGAATCCTATGTATCTATGAGAAGATAATAAGATCCAATTTTATTTTATTCCACATAATGGGACACATCATTCCATTTATGGTCATGTGAAAATGACCAATTCTAGTTAGTTTAATGTGAAATGAGTGAAATTTTAGGAGAAAGATCTCTATTGATTATTATCCTAGAACATATTTATACATGGAACCTTTTAGTTTATTTCAAAGGGAATATGAAAAAATTCATATGCGTATGATTTGGTTCATGGGAATATAACCCACTAAATAGGATAAATTCTTATTTGGTATATATAATAATGAATAGTTCCCAAGCAATATGATCTCGGTGAAAATACATATGAACTTATGGGTAATATTGACTAATAAGGTAGGATGTAAGTAGATTCATGAGGAGTATAGACTCATGAGTACGAACATGTATGGTTGATGAGGTTGAATTTGAACCTAAAATAGGAATCATATGTAGCCTCATTAATAGGAATCCATGTCCACATAGTTCTAGTGATATAGGTTAAGGTCATATGAAGGGACCATGCCATGAAGTTTAACATCACGTGGTAAGGAAGTTGATGTGTTGTTTTATGTCATGTAACTAGAATAACTATGTTAAGAAAGGGGGGATGATATAGTATTGAGTCGGTATTATGCATTGAGGTATCCCAATTATGGTATATCTTATTAATTAATTACTTGGATATTATTATTTATGAGGGTATAATGAATTGTGGTATATACATTAAAAGGAGGCCTATAATACCTTTTTTTGAATTGAGAGAGCATAAGTGGAGATTTTGTGATGAAGAGTGCGACCCTCATATGGGTTTCTAGGATCATTGATTTATCAAAGTGATGAATTCATTAATCGGAATCATCTTGGTTCTTACACCTAAAAAGAAATACCTTAATGAAGCCCCTAATTATCCTCCTAATAGGGACATTTCTTATCAAGGGAATCCATGATTGTGATTCCACTAAGGGTTCTACATACATGGGAGGATATTTACATTGACTCCTTTTATCATGGGAATTCATTATTGAGGGGGTGAACATTGATCTGAATTCCATAATCTTGTATTCTTGTTGGATTCAAAAAAATGTATAAGGCCCTAGCCTTAAACCTTACTAAATATTGAATTACATGAATAATTCACATTGAGGATCTTTTTAGGTTTAGAGTTTTATAGAATTAGGACATAACTATTAAATCTCAAAAGATTACAATGAAGAGACTTCTACTAAGTTTCCATAAAATAAAAAATCTTAAAAATAAACATGTCTAGTTCCATATTTTATATAGCATGACTTTCCCTTGATCCCATCCTTGACCCTACTCCACATTAAGTCCTATGAAAAACATTTCAAAAAAAAACTTGGGGTGATCATAACAAGCTCAGTAAAGGATACACAAAGAAGAAAACTGTTAGTTTTTCAAAAGAACAAGTAAACCATGAATACTTTACCAAAGTAATACTTTTCACCTTTATGAAGTAGTAAAAACTCTTCACTGAATAAAAGACCATTAGTTATCCTTTTGTAACCAAAAGATTACCATAAAACCCATATAAAGAACACATAACATAAAAAGGTAACTAGGGACATAAACATACTTAAATGGAATAACTATACAGTCGACTTCCACACATACTTAATGGAATATCCATACGGCTGACTTCCATACCCAATGCATTGGAGGTTATAACGTAACCACCCGTCCTGGTATTCATGGCACCACCCGTCATATGGTTTATCACGTAACCACCCGTAAAATTTCCATATACCATCATTACACATAAAATATTGAAAATATAAACATTTCAATAACAACATTTCATTTGCAATCACAATAATTAATTCCAAGATATTGAATTAATCAATCCATTTTCAAAAAACCATTTAAAATAGATTTTTGAATCAAAGTGTTCCATACCACTTTGAATCTTTTAATGGAATTATAATTTTAAAACATTAATGTCCATATAAATAAATACGGAAAAACATTTTGAATGCATGGAAATTAAAGATAAATATTTAGAATAATAATTCTTTAAAACATTTAAAACGATATTTTTGTTAAAGAGTTTTTAACAAAATGAGAGACTCTTGAATAAAAATAATTGCGGAATAACATTTAATCCAAACATTATAATATCATGAGAATAAATGGATTCATTATATAATATGTCAAAGGATAGTATACACACCATATAAGAGTGAATTGGTGCATAACAACAATGAAGTCTCAATGGAAATGTAAATTGAGATTAAATCCATTATAAAGACGGTATCCTTAAATTAAGGATAAATCTATCACATAATTATGTGTGAGAAATATAAATACACCCAATATAAGTGGATATTATGTGTTAAAAAATCATAGGTCATTCACACATATTCATTGGATGGCCTGTTCAAGAAGTACAAGTTGAACCCAAAGAAATCGAATTTGGGTTAAGACGTTCCCTTGTAAAAATTTGACAGCCTAACAGCGTCACTTGCAAATTCAGAAAATTAGTTGATGAGAGAGTGAATGGTATCTCATCACTTGGACATAATCTTTACATCAATATGGTTATATAAGAACATATCCCAACATAATAAGATTTAAATTAAAAGACATAACAAAAGAAGTCTTTTAAAAAGATGAGGGTGAAAGGTTCCCTTACCGACTTGGATAACTTTCGAAACGTACACCCCATGAAAGAAGGACTATAAAACATTGATGTAAATACTCATAAAAGAAATTATATTACACAAATACGAGAATAATGGGAAATACATACACCACTCAAAGGAAATGGTGGAAAATGTAGGATAAATCTCAAGGGAATAAAAGTGAAATGAAAAAATCCCTTACGAAAACTCGGCAGCCTAACGACGCCACTTAAAACATCCAAAAATGGATTTATGAGATCCAAGAGGGTCTCTCATAATATGAACATAAAAATTACAAAATGAGGAATATAAAATAACATACCCAAACATAAGAAAGATGAGCTTAAAAGAAATGACATAAAAGGGAGTACTTAAAAATAAAGAGAAAGGTAGGATCCCTTATGAAAATTCGGCAGCCTAACGGCGCCTCTCAAAACATAAAAAATGGATTGATGACAGAAAATAAGGACTCTCATCATATGACCAAAAAATTTATAGTAAGAGTAATATAAAATAACATCCCAATCATAAGAAATATGAGCTTAAAAGGAATGACCTAAAAAAGTGTACTTAAAAAGAAAGAGAGGGGTAGGATCCCTTACCTCATATCCAACTTGAATCGATCGTTCTTTAATATCATGAATAATAAACTTGAGTTAATTTATACTTTCATAAGAACCTTTTTCAGGTTCATTATTCCTTTTATATCACTTATTACCATGTCATGAACACTATGTAATTATTTAAGTTAATAACGGTCGTTTTAACGATCATTGCTACTTGAGTCAAAAATAAACTCTTTATAATTAAAAGTTTGTTCATGGGGTAAAATATCCCTTATATCCAGAATTATATTCATTATTTACATATCATATATATATTATATATCCATTATATTCATTTATAATATTATATAACATTTAGAGGTAAGAAATGAAATGCACCGTTCATGGAGATGGTAAGCCGTACGTACGCATGAATGCTACTTCCATTTCTATTTCATATTTAATGGAATTAAAACATAATGATACATAATAGTATTATAATTCCATTATGGTATCATATATAATATCATTAAATATATCCTTTATACATACCACATATGGTATTAACGAATCAAATCACTTTGAGGGGGCGGTAGTCCGCACTTTCTAAAATGAAGATATCATATTTACCCATAATGGAAACCATAAAGGTATGCCATAAATAAAAAATACAGAAGCTTAAGGAAAACATAAACATATTATATATCATATATAAATATAGTTACATATTAATGGCCACCTTGGAAGTTGTTAAAATAATATTGAACAATCATCGTTTTGTGAGGCAAAAATTCACCATCCACAGAAACAGTATGTTCTTTAACCATTATATGTAGGTGTGTGTAAGTGTAGCTCGAATAATTCTTATAAAAACATCCCAGTATATGGTAGATACTGGTTTTGTTACAAAAAATATTAATAAAAATAATTTATGGGGTTGGAGAAGCAAAATAAAAAAGAGAGCACAAGTGAAGACGTTCCCTTAAAATCGGGTAACTCCCGTTTTTTGAACCAAAAGGGTTTCTTTAAGAGCCTCCTGCCTAAGGTAAGGATTATAGGATGAGGAGAGGGATGTGGAGAGACAAAATTATCAGATCATGGCCAAGCCAAAGGCTTGAGAGATGTGAGTAAGGTGGTAGAGGTGGGGGCCTTTTATAATAGGAGAGGAGGGGCACTCTTGGAAAAGTATAAAATGTTTCTTTATTTTTAAATGCGTTTCGGATTTTAAAGGTCCCAAATTGATGTATTTTGAGGATAAGGTGATAAGAGTTCTAAATCCACCCGTACAATAGGTTTTTGACATGTTTATGTCTTATATTTTACATTATCGTTTCATTTTATTTAAATCGTTAAATAATGAGGTAATTGCTGCATCATCATGATGTCATAAATAATTTAAATTATTTAATGTTTAAAAATTATAAAAAAATAATATGATGTATGAAATCTTTTTATCTTTACAATTAATATTTATAGTCAAAAATCGTAATTGTATAACACCATGGAAAAATTGTTTTAGTAAAACAATACATGTTTGTGTCATTTTTTACTTTTACATTAAATAAAAGGCATAAATGTCATTATCTTACCAAAGTGGCTCCATGGGGTCCAAAAAATCAACCCATGGGTTGTCTTGGTCTGAAATGACTCATCTAATAGGGTTAGGACAAGTTTCAAGATATTTTCATTTTATTAAAATATCATTTTTATCTTAAATCACACTAATTACCTTTAATCGCGATTAATAAAACTTAAAAGTTACTTTTCATCAAAACTTATTTTCATAACATTGAACCACATTTTAATTAATCATAAAAATCATTTAAATTTGATTTTTTAAATTCAAATCATAGAATTGGTAAAGATCCATTTAAACGAAAAATCAGTTTTTGTAACTACCACATTGTGGTTTCACTATTCATCAAAAATTAAGGTTTTTCATAAAAATACCAAAAAATCACCCTAAGCTATATTTGATATTCCGAATTCAAAAATGATGTCTATTTTACCAAATTAATAACATAGAAGTTGTATTAATTAATTTTATAATTAAATCCACTGTCAAATCAAATAGCGTGTTTTTAAGAAACAATATCTATCAAAAGATTGACACTCGTTTATGTCCAATCTCAAAGTGATATTAATTTAAATGACCAACATTGGATTAAATGGTAAAAATATATTCTAATTTAAATTGAAAAAAAATTCAAATTATAATCTAATCATATAAATAAATTAGATTAAAAAGAGGTTTTGAATTAAAATACAACATTTTTCACTATTCATTAAAAATGAACTTTATCGAAAAAATACAAAAAATTTACACAAAGTAAATTTTAATGTCCTGATTCTAAAGAATAATTTGATTTTTTCAAATAAAACCTATAAAATTTTCAAAATTATATTTAAAAAGGTGGTTCTATCAAGAGGCGGTTAATCGACCTTTTAAAGAATATTAGAAGATTTATGCTTAAAATTGGATTCATTTGAATTTTTAATCCTCTAAAATTTATTGTAAAAAGTAAAAATATTTGACAAACATATATAATTATTTTGTAGTTAGTTAAATTCATTCCGGTCATTACAACGACTAGGTGTTAACTACCATTTTAAATAAAATTATTTTATTATTAGAGTGCAACGTTAGATTTCAAAGGAACTCGTTGTTGCGTATTGGGTAAGCCATCAAGCATAGCGTTCCCTTTAAAGTAATATTAATATTTTATTCACAAATATGGATAAATATTAAAATCTCATATTCTTTATTTACCTGGGGTGTTACATCCTTCCCCCCTTTTGGGAATTGCGTCCTCGCAATTTTAAAGATGGGCTCGAAAACTTCATTGAAAGCCCCACATCGAAAAAGTAGTAAATTAAACTATCAATTTAAAAGAATGAAAGGGAAGTACAAAGGTCACCTAAGTTAACCCATACTAGGATTTTTTGTATGAAAAAATGGATTGTAAAGACCCGTAATATTCAAGGGAAATTTTTTTTCTTAATTTTCTTTGGGATTTTACAAGAACGCAGTTTCTGACGACACCTGATTCCGAGGCCCGGTGTGCCCAGAATAATTTTTCGAAGTTTAGCTTGGGTATGTTCAGTGAATGAACAAGAGGGGTTTTCTAACATTTTAACCGGTGCTTGAAATAGAATTCCGATGGAACCGATGGAATCACGACGCCGGTAATTTCTTAGAAACACCTTTTCTAGAGTTTCGTTTTCTTGGGTGTGGTTTTTAAATTTTTGGGTTAAGTAAAGAAATAAAATATAAGTGGTGCGACCTATTTTTATTTTACTTAACATTGTTCAACCTAAGCTAAGTGATTAGAGTGTGACCCACAATATCCTACCCACAAGGTAGGATATTTGTGAGGTGGGGCCCACACGAGCCCCACCGTTTCTTTCAACTTCCACAACCCTTTTTCTTAAATTATGGTAACACACCAGCACCCCCCATTTAAATGAAAGTCAACTCGTGCGTTTATTTAAATATTAAACGCCTCTATTAATTTGGGCGGTTTAAACGTTGCAATTAATTCATTTAATTGATTGTTTCATTTTTGAATTTCAAAACTCTTGGCTTGAGAAATAAAATAAGACAAACTCTTATTTTATTAGGGTGGTTGGGTTCTGAGAGGCTTGGGAGAATTTGCTTGAAGTTTTGAAGTTCTTCCTCCTCAACAAAGAATGCAAAAAATGCGAAGAACGCTGACCTCCGACGACGGATGACGGTGAGAGACGCCTTCCTCGGAGATCGACGAACTGATGTGCATCACCTCATTCCTTCTTTCCATGTCAAAGGAAGGGAGACACCGTTCCTCTGCGACGCGACGATCCGCCTTCTTCTGCAAAGATCAATTCCGCGACGTCCCTTTCTGCGACAACCTCGTTCGACGACTATGCTCGAGGTAGGGGGATTATTATTTCATATGTTCTTGATTACTTTCATCATTGAATTATCATCTTATTTGGGCCGCCTGTTATCGCAATAACGGGAGGAGGTCGGACCACACGAACACAACTGACCCTCCTCTCCCCTTTGGTTGTTTGATATTGTTTGCGGCATGAGCAAGGCAACGCGGTGCCGAATCACCGCGTGAGAAATATTAAAGAAAGGGCGGAGAAGCGCAGTGCCGTCACGCCACGCTGTTGAAGATGAACGAAACCACGACACCGTCACGCCGCGCTGGAGAACCACAAAGGCACCGCGGCCGGAGAGGGGCCGCGGCGGAGGGGCGCGGCGCCATCGCGTCGTGCCGGATGGATCCAGGTCGTGGCCATAGGCCACGGCGAAGCAGGGTTTCCGGTCGCCGGCGTCAGAGCAAGGGGACGGGACCACCCCGGTCCCGTGGTGGAAGTAGCCGGCCGGCCGGTGCGGGCCGACCGGTCAGGGGGAAGTGCTGGGGGTCGTAACCCCCGGCTGGCTAGCAGGAGTGGCCCCCCACATGGGGGCCGCAGTTTCACAACGCGGGGGGCAACGCCCCCCCCCCCCCCCCTCATCGCTCGGACGTTACAGCCGAGCCACTTGGCCGAGCTGCCAGGCTGGGCCACGCCAGCCGGACCCGGGTCAGGTCGACCCGGTTAGGGCCGACCCTGGGGGTATCGGGCCAGGTCGGACCGGGCCCCAACCCCCTATTCCCGGACCTTTTTCGGTCTTTTGCCCATAACTTGGGCTGCGGACCTCCGATTGACGCACCGTTAGCTAAGATGCGATCCTTGGATCGAGACGGTCGTTTCAGTATATTAAACTCAAGGTTTTAGAAAACTTTGTGTTCGGCCAGGTTGGTTCGTACACGAAACCAACCGGGCCCTTGGAGTGGAAAAACTTATAACTTGAGCTTTGGACGTCCGATTGATGTGTCATCGACTTTGATGGATTCCTCTTAGTGAGACAGACCTTTTGGCTTACTCCGCTTGAGGTTTGGACGTAGTTGGAGTACTGTCGAGTTGGTTTTGACTTAAAAACCAACCGGGCCCCTGGAACAAAAAAGCCAATAACTCTCAGACCAGGCGTCCGATTGACGCGCCGTCCGTGACGTTGAGTTCCTGTTGATGATACGAAACTTTTGGATACATCAAATCTGGACTATTTGTCAGTTGATGTATCAGCCCCTCGGCTTGTGGAGCGGACCCTCCCGAATGAGCTTTCCGTGTGTGAGAACTCTAGAGCTCGCTGCGACTGTGACGACGATGACAACTGTACATAAATCCTCAGTGGATTCGACGACGACGACTACATCACTTAGCGATCCTACGTGGATCAGTGCTACCGATCCTGTGTGGGTCAGATCTTGTGTGGGTCAGCGCTCAGCGGTCCTGTGTGGGCCAGCACCTACAGATCCTGTGTGGGTCTGATCCTGTGTGGGTCATTGCGGTGGTTAGTTAACTATCAATCCTTTGTGGGTCATTGCGGGGGTTAGTACCTATCGATCCTGTGTGGATCCGATGGTGTAGATGAATCAGTGGCTACATCTGATCATCTCTATCGTCTTACGAAAAAATATACCTATTTGAGCTGAATCATGACTTTCAATCATTATCTTTGATATGATTTATTTGATTTCCTATGTGGATTGTGTTGTGCTATCCTGTGTGGACGTGATCGAACTTGGTCTCGGATGTTGGAGCCGAACTGGAATTGATGAATTAGGTATATGTATGGTCATATACCTAAGTAGTGTCAGATGTTACTTCGTGGTTGTATCTTTCCTTTGTGGATTATTCGTTGTGGATTCTGGGAGACCTTTAGGGGTCTCGGGGTCCCTACTGAGTAGTTTATGCTCACCCATGCACGGGCAATGCCCGCACTACGTTGTGTTGGTTGCAGACGACGGACAGCGCTGATCGTGGTTGAGGCTTGCAGAGCAGTCGGTACCTGGAGGTGGACCACTGGGTGGGACGTACGCGGAGCAGACGACTGGACTCGAGGAGCTGAGGTGGATATATGTACCCACCCTTCAGGTGGGAGTACCAGTGGATGGCTCACCGTAGCGGCTTTACTTTTCAGTTGATGTACTCCCTTTTTTCAGTTGTACTTTACTTTCAGCTTGGGTTTGTATTCTGGCCCACTTACTTTTCCGCACTTTCTATTGTACCCAGCTTTACTTAGTGTTTGCTTCTGCTTGCTTGCTTGCTCTGTGGTGTTTGTTTACTTTACAAAGGAAATGCCTTCCCTTTTTATCGGGAATTAGGCCTTGGTACTAGTCGCCAGCCCCTGGCCTATGGAAGGTGGGCTTGGGGTAGTCACGACACGGGCCCCGAGGATGGGTCGTGACATGGATATGGAAGAAAAAACAAAGGGTCATGTTTTGAGGGAGTGTGATAGAAAAAAATTTTAGGAGAAAGTTAATGTCACGACCCGCTCCCCACAAAGTGCACCCCTCCTGGGCTGGAAATGTGAGAAGAGAGATAATGACCCCCGAGTCCCGCCTCCAGTAGGCCCCGGGTTGGTGACTAGCACCGATGGTATCATAACATACAAATGGAAGGCATTACCCTCTAAGAGAACACATGCAGAAGAGAGAGATAGAATAGACTCCAACCAACTCCATATCATAACTGAAATATAAAAGAAATCCATGTACATATATGAAATTTCATGCAAAAGTAATACAACTGAACGGGGAAACTAAAAGTACCCAAAAGAAAGTAAAATGACAGCGACCACAATCCCGAACAGCTCCTCCTCCAACTGCAAGCTAGTAGTAACCAGCTTGATCTCCAACCTGCTCCAAGTAACCTGAAAAAAAGTTTATATATACATAGGGTGAGTATAACAGTATACTCTGTAGGATCCTCCCCAAGCATCTCGTGCAAAAGTAAAGAAAGCATGCTAAAGCCCAGTGAACAACAAGTGAAACTAACTCGTCACCTAAACAGTTATACTATGTTCCCAACCTCACCATGGCTACTCTCACCAAGTAACGCATACAAGAATATAGCATATAGTAAAGAATTTCAAGGGTACCCCGCTACTACTTCCCCACTGGTTTGCCGCTTTGCCCCAACGACATACGTCTTGTGCATCTCTCTCCAAGGCTTGCCCGCAGACACCTGGGCTATGCTCCACAATCTGCACCTCGTGCACCACAAAGGATTGCCCGCAGACACCTGGGCGAAGCACCACACCGTCATCACAACCAAAAGTAACCAGGTAATTTCCGGGAGCCACCACAGCTCGCATAACGTGTATCATACGTCGGGTATAATACCTCAAGCCATTACAGCCCATACTCCGAGTAAGGATCCTCAAGCCATCATAGCCTATACACATTACACCTATAGTAGTCCATAGGATACTATATCCAGAATATATGCGTGTGAATAACCACAAGCCATTACAGCCCTCTACACACATATATTGGGTAACTAACCGCTGTGCCTCATGGCACAAGTATCTACCAAGAGAAGAGAGCGGGGCCAAATGGGGTAGTTAGCCAGCCAACCTCCCATCAGAATATTGGGGAAAACACCCCCCCAGGGCTCAGAATCTCCGGGGTGTCAGTTTCCCTTACCGACAGGGTGGATTAGCGTATAGAAACACAAAAAGTACAGAATATATATGTAACTCACATCCACACTATGGGAATTACCTAGTCTTAGATACAACTGCAGCTAACATCTCTCAGACTCCGGGCTGCTACTTCAAAGACTAGGTATCCTATAAGCACACAAACATTTGAAGAGCTTTATTAGATTACTCCATTCTCATTTTATCAGTTCCAATGTACGTTAATTTAATTCTTTAGACATTAATTAAGAATGAACAATTCCACATTAAACTGAATTAGCATCACATTCAAAAACTGCTCCTTTTTAGGATTCACATCACCTTTAAATTCCAATATCTCCATCCCCGTGGATTTTCACCATTTAATCAAACATTCATTACAGAATTACTTTTCCACATTCCCAGGCATTCTAGAAAAACATCCTATGCTTCTAAACACAAAGGAGGCTCAACACGGTGAATAGATATACTACCCGTCGAGTCTTTGCCGCCTATAGAAAGAGAATATACCCATTCTCCCTCGAGAGGCTAAACATGGAAAGCACGTCGCATACCCCGAGCGTCTTCGCCCCCTTCGGAAGAAGGGTAGCAAGACCGGCTTCCTTGAGCAGTGGGGAAAAGAAAAGCAGATTAACATTCAAGAAAACCGTAAGCAACCAGCAACCACATCCATCCCATTCCATCACCCATGGTGTCCTCCCCGACACCCACATGCATAAACTGATGCATCTCGCCACTCTAGGCGTCATCTGCTTCCATAACCACAAGGCCTCCATGCCTCCACATATCACAACAACCATCTAGGCTCACATCACATCACAAGCAGCAGAAAAACAACAATCACAACCATGGGATCCTGACCCTTTAGAAAACAAGAGGGTAACTCAGAACCCTTTTTGAAATTTCAACATAATTTGTTCTTTAATCCATATTGAATTGGCAGATTTTTTATTCGTAGGTTCCAATCACAGATACCTAATCCGCAAGCTATCACAATTAAATAACCATGCTTACTTCCCTAATTTGATTATCCTCAAATTAGAACAACGACAACAACAACAATAACCAGATTAATTTACATGTCTCTTTATCTTTAGCCAATTAATTAACAATTAATTCCGGCTTTACGTTCATTATCAATTTCTATCATGAACGAACAACAAATCAAAGAAAACATAGATAACACTCTTGATAGCAAAACATGAGGCAACCGTTATCACGGTATAAAGAAACAACATGCGATCAACCAATTCTCTTAATCCGGTTCAAGTATTTAATTAGGTCAATTTCATTGTGATCCAAAGGGATTAATCATACTAATTATACGATTGCACATATACAATTAGAGAATCCATGAATCCCCTACCTCGAAGAGTTCTTGACGTCCTTTATCCACACAACGGGCCACAATCCTTCTCTCGCGACAACTGCATCCACCTGAGGATGCCACGGTAAGTCCTAACCAACCAAACCCCATTATAACCATGGATATTACATGGTAATATGGAAGGGAGAACAAGAGAAGGTGATCCCCGAAGGAATGATGATACAACATACCTTATATCGAAGATTGATCGACAGGGCTCAGTTGCATCCAAAACAGAGCAGAACCAATCCTAGGAGAAAAGATTGATTGTGCAACTCCTATGGAAATAATTGAAAGGTTCTAGTGCCTCTTAGTTGAGAAAAAAGGGAAAGAACAAGGGAGAATGATATCTCGTCCCTTTTTGAAGATTTAATGGGGTGACGGTTTAAGATCCGGTTAATTCTCCACTAAAAACAGATCGCATTAACCCACGCGGTTTGACCAAGTAAATACATTCCAAGCCTTAGGAATAATTAATATAGGATTTATGGCTTTTTAAACAGCCTTAAGAGCCCTTAAAATAAGGCTTTAAATGTATTTTACGTCAAAGGAAACGTCAAAAGTGGCAAAACTGTAGAAGTCTGGAAACACTGTTCACCCACTGTTACAGTACATGAAACCGATCTGTGAAACCGATCTGTGAAACTGATCTGTGAAACCGATCTATGATACCGATCTGTCACACCGATCTGTGAAACTGATCTGTGAAACCGATCTGTGAAACCGATCTGTGAAACCGATCTGTCAGACCGATCTGTGAAATCGATCTGTCACACCGATCTGTGAAACAGATCTGTCACACCGATCTGTGAAACCGATCTGTGAAACTGATCTGTCAGACCGATCTGTGAAACCAATCTGTCACACCGATCTCTGAAACCGATCTGTCAGACCGATCTGTGAAACCGATCTGTCACAGCGATCTGTGAAACCGATCTGTCAGACCGATCTATGAAACCGATCTGTCTCACCGATCTGTGAAACCGATCTGTCACACCGATCTGTGAAACCGATCTGTGAAACCGATCTGTCAGACCGATCTGTGAAACCGATCTGTCACACCGATCTGTGAAACAGATCTGTTAGACCGATCTGTGAAACTGATCTATCACACTGATCTATGAAACCGATCTGTCAGACCGATCTGTGAAACCGATCTGTCAGACCGATATGTGAAACCGATCTGTCACACCGATCTGTTAAACTGATCTGTCAGACCGATCTGTGAAACTGATCTGTCAGACCGATCTGTGAAACCGATCTATGAGACCAATCTGTCAGACCGATCAGTGAGACCGATCTGTTACTGTTCATTAAACTGGAAACATTGTTCACAGAATTGGAAAAATTGGCAAAGTGTTGGGGATAAGTCCCCTTGACCTCCCAGAACACCTCCAACACCAACATTTCACAATGTAATAGACCAGAGAGGTTCAGGCCATTACATTAGATACCTCTCAAAACATTCTCGTCCTCGAGAATTAAAAACCAACCCAGAAGAAAAGAGGGGTCCGAACAACCACCCCATAAGATACCTCTCAGGGGAAAACCACCATGAGTTGTTCAAAAGCTGGAAAAAAACTATGACATCCGAGAGTATGGAAACAAAAAATCCATATCCAAACAATTCAAACATAACATCACATCAAAGGTACATAAATAAAACATGAAATGTCTAACCATAAAGGAAACATCATTACATGAAAAGAGTTAAACATTAAACAACTCTGGGTACTGAGCACGTATCTGTGACTCACACTCCCAGGTACTCTCCTCCATGCCACCATGCCACCATGTCGCCACAAGACACGAACTAAAGGAATAGAACGTCCATGCAACACCTTCTCCTTGCGGTCTTGGATCTCCACAGGTCGCTCCTCGAAGGTTGCATCATCATCAATATCGATCTCTCCCCAATTGATAACATGAGATTCATCATGAAGATAATGACGGAACTGTGATACATGGAAAACATCATGTATCCGACTCATCTGAGGGGGAAGTGCTACTCGATACGCCATAGCTCCCACACGAGCTAACACCTCAAAAGGCCCAACAAACTGGGGAGAAAGCTTACTTCCACGACCAAACCTTCGCTGCCCACGACGGGGAGTCACCTTCAGAAACACATGATCCCCAACATTAAACTCTAAGGGTCTCCATATTTGACCAACATATGATTTCTGACGATCCTTTGTTGTCTTCATCCTCTCACGAATCACCTGAACCATCTCTGTTGTATTCTGCACTAGTTCTGGTCCGAGAATTGCTGACTCTCCGACCCCAGTCTAGCACAACGGAGAACGGCATGGCCAGCCATACACGGCTTCAAATGGTGACATACTGATGGTAGAGTGAAAAATATTATTGTAAGAAAACTCTACCATGGGTAAGTGATTCAGCCATGAACCTCCAAAATCAAGAACACAAGAGCGCAACATGTCTTCAAGAGTCTGGATGGTTCACTCTGTCTGACCATCCGTTTGAGGATGAAAAGCAGTGCTAAGGCATAATTGAGAACCAAAAGCATGCTGGAGACCTCTCCACACCCTAGAGGTAAAATGAGGATCTCGATCAGAAATGATCGTCTTAGGAACTCTGTGAAGCCTCACCACCTCTTCCAGATACTGCCTCGACAAAACCTCCACTGAGCTCGACTCCTTGATTGCTATGAAGTGGGCCGATTTAGTTAAACAATCCACTACCACCCATATAGCATCATGTCCTCCCGGAGCTCGAGGTAAACCTGTAACAAATTCCATTGAGATGTCCTCCCACTTCAACTGAGGAATCTTTAATGGCTAGAGAAGACCACCAGGAACACGTTGTTCGGCCTTCACCCTCTGACAGACTAAACATCGAGACACAAACTCTACCACTGCACGCTTCAGCCCAGGCCACCAAAACTGACTCCTTAAGGATCAGTACATCTTTGTCACACCAGGATGTACTGCTAAGGGTGAGCTATGAAACTCTCGGAGAACCGTCTCACGCATCTCCAAGGGAACAAAAAGCCTGCCATGATACATCACTCGGTGTTGTTCATCCTCCGACCAACCATCAGGGGCCTCTCCACAAACAACTTTGTCTCTACAAACTTCCACCTCTGGATCACCCAACTGAGACTCTTCCACCTTCTGCATCAGAGATGACTGCACCGTCATCTGGAAAAGACAACCTCTACCTCCAACCTCTTCCATATCAAGATGTAATGCTGACAGTTCCTCCATTACTCTCCAAGAGTCACCGGATTCACGCACAGCATCACTATGTGACTTTCGGCTCAGCGCATCAGCAACAACATTTCCCTTCCCATGTGTATACGATATTTCGAAGTCGTATTCCTGCAAGAACACCATCCACCGACGCTGCCGCAAGTTGAAGTCCCGCTGAGAGAAAACATACCTCAAAGTCTTATGATCGGTGAAAACCACAAAGCACTCGCCAATGAGGTAATGTCTCCACAACTTCAGCGCAAACACCACGGCTGCCAACTCAAGATCATGGGTCGCATAGTTGCGTTCATGGGGACGCAATTGTCGGGACCCATAAGAAACAACTGACCTTTGTTGCATAAGTACACAGCCTAGCCCCAGATGTGACGCATCGCAAAAGACGTCAAACTGGACTCCCTCAGCTAGAAGTCAAAGAACAAGAGAACTTACCAACTTCTCCTTTAGATACTCGAATGCTTCCTGACACTGATCAGTCCACATGAATGCTTGATCCTTCCTGGTCAAAGCTTTCAGAGGATTCGTAACTCAGGAGAAATTGGCTACAAACCTACTATAATAGCCTGTGAGACCAAGGAAAATTCGCACCTCTGAAACTGTCTTGGGGGCTGCCCAAGACACTACTACTTCTATCTTTGATGGATCCATAGCTACTCCCTGTTGGGACACAACATGCCCCAAGAAACGGACTTCTCGAGTCCAAAACTCACACTTTGACAACATCCCAAACAGGAGATGTTGGCGAAGAACTCCCAAAATGGCTCATAGATGCTCTGCATGCTCTTCTTCAGATGTAGAGTACACAAGGATGTCATCGATGAAAACCACAAAAAACTTGTCCAGGAAATCACGGAATACAGCATTCATCAACCCCATGAAAACAGCTGGAGCATTCGTCACGCCGAATGGCATTACAACAAACTCATAATGCCCATGATGGCAACAGAATGCAGTCTTCGGGATATCCTCATCCTTTACACGCATTTGATGATATCCTAACCGCAAGTAGATCTTTGAGAACCAACTTTCACCCTTCAATTGATCAAATAAGTCATCAATCCGCGGAAGAGGATAGAGGTTCTTTATTTTCACTTTGTTTAAGTGACGATAATCGACACACAACCTTAAACTGCCATCGGCCTTCTTCACGAACAAGACTGGTGCACCCCATGGAGACACACATGGCCGAACAAAACCGCACTTCAACAGATCATCAAGCTGTATACGTAGCTCTCGTAACTCAGAAGGGGCCATTCTATACGAAGACATAGAGATAGGAGACGCTCCTGGCTGTAGCTCAATCCCAAACACGATCTCTCGTCGAGGGGGTAATGCTACAACCTCTTCGGGAAATACATCAGGGTACTCCTCCACAACCCTAGGAAACGCCAACTACTCAACCTCTGAAGAACATAGCATCATCTCAGCCATCATGGATGATAAGGATGAAACCTGCCTATGACCCATCCGAGGATCTCGCTCACCAGCAAACACCAATGTTTCTCCATCTGCATCAAAGAAAACGACCTTCTTCCTGTAGAAATCCACAAAATCCTGCACCGAATACAACCAATACATGCCGAGTATGACATCATATGGTTGTATTCGCAAACATATGAAATATCCCCAAGAGCGGTGTTGCCCCAACACTAGCTCACGGCCTCTACATACTTCAAACAAGCTAGCTCGAACTCCAACTGGCGTAGTCAACGCCAAGGGCACTGGAAGCCTCTCTACCTCAAGTCCCAAAGCGTGGACAAGGGAAGGGGATATTAAGGAGTGTGTCGCTCCTAAATCAAACAAGGCATACACCAAGGTAGAAAACAAGCAAAGGGTACCTTAGACGACGTCTGGCTCGCCTGGAGCTAGCAACGCTAGAGCATGAAGCTGACCACGACCACCTCCACGGCCTCTCTGACCCTGATGACGACCACCACCACGGTCGTGCTCTGCTCTCTTCGGACGGGGAGCGTCATGGGGTTGTCCTCTGCCTGCTCCATCTACCTTCTGGTGGTCTAAAGCTGGTGCAACCTGCTGCTGCTGCCTCGGCTGGAACTGCCTCAACGGAGGAACCTGATGTGGAGTGCCTGGTGCACGATGTCTGCTCTGAAAAGTGGGGCACTCCCGCTGCTGATGACCACGACCACCACAAGAAAAACAAGCACCTGATCCCTTGGCATAGGCCTGAGAGTTGCTGCCTCCATAGAAACGATATGGGAAGGGTTGGGACCTACCCCTAGGTGAACGGAAACTCTTCTGTCCTGAAAACCGGGAACCCCAGACCATAGCTCTACTTCGTGAGGAATCATGACGATTCCCCTCTCGTGATGATCCGGTCCTAGTCGAAGTCCTCTCACCAACCTCTGCCCTCTCCAGCACCTCAAGATATGTCTTCAGCATAAATGGGGTGACCTGGCGCTGGATCTCTGGATGCAAAGCCTCCTCTAAATGCCTCGCCCTGGCCTCCTCATCTGGTAACAGGTCTGAAGCATATCGCAAAAGGTTCCTGAAACGAATTCCAAACTCTCGAACACTGGAGCTCCCCTGTCGAAGGGTAAGAAGCTCCTGGCGACTGGACGCCTTCGCAGTCGAAGAAATAAACTCGACTCTAAACCTGTCTCAAAACTCCTCCCATGAGATTGCTGACTCCTCACGATCCCCGAGGAACAAGAACCACCACAGTCTCGCTGCTCCATGCAACATCGTCACAACCAAGGACACCCAGTGTTCCTTCTGAGCATGAATCGTACTAAATCCTATCTTGACCTCCTCCAACTAGTCTTCTGTGACTGCATCTGAAACAGATCCCTCATACTTCTGTAGACTCTGGCGCTGGAACTCTCGGAGTGTCTTCCTCCAAGTTTCATCATCGTCAACCTCTACCCGGCGGCGATCTTCCGGAACAGCCTGCTGGGCATCTTCTGCGCAAACCTGACGAGGACGTCGACCTGGAGCCATACCTGTCAAATAACAACTGTTAGAGCTCCTAAGCCTGGAATATGGAAGACTCAACATTAATTAATTAATTTTTTTGTTTTATTAATTTTTAAGTTACCTATCCCAAGGTCTACCCATTCAAACACAGGCACAAAGAAGAATGATGCATGATCCTTTCCTAGGTCTCTACCCCGCAATCAGTATCACTTTGTTTAGTAGCCATCGTAAACTTAAAGGTCCATGCAACAGATCATATGGGGCCCTAAAAACCCATTTCTTTGCCGGTCTCCAGTGTTTACGCCACTTGATAAACATGAATGACATTGTTGCCCTACCATCCCACGCATCCTCACATGTGCCTAACTCCAAACTCCATCCTATCCCTCAACCAGGCCTCTGATACCACTCTGTCACGACCCCCTCCCCACAAAGTGTACCCCTCCTGGGCCGGCAATGTGAGAAGAGAGATAATGACCCCCGAGTCCCGCCTCCAGTAGGCCCCGGGTTGGCGACTACCACCGAGGGTATAATAACATACAAATGGGAGGCATTACCCTCTAAGAGAACACATACAGAAGAGAGAGATAGAATAGACTCCAACCAACTCCATCTCATAACTGAAATATAAAATAAATCCAAGTACATATATGAAATGTCATGCAAAAGAACTACAACTGAAATGGGAAACTAAAAGTACCCAAAAGAAAGTAAAACGACAGTGACCACAAGCATGAACAGCTCCTCCTCCAACCGCAAGCTAGTAGTAACCAGCTTGATCTCCAACCTGCTCCAAGTAACCTGAAAAATAGTTTATATATACATAGGGTGAGTATAACAGTATACTCAGAAGGATCCTCCCCAATCCTATCGTGCAAAAGTAAAGAAAGCATGCTAAAGCCCAGTGAACAACAAGTTAAACTAACTCGTCACCTAAACAGGTATACTATGTTCCCAACCTCACCATGGCTACTCTCACCAAGTAACACATACAAGAATATAGCATATAGTAAAGAATATCAAGGGTACCCCGCTACTACTTCCCCACTGGTTTGCCGCTTTGCCCCAACGACATACGTCCTGTGCATCTCCCTCCAAGGATTGCCCGCATACACCTGGGCTAAGCTCCACAATCTGCACCTCGCTCACCACAAAGGCTTGCCCGAAGACACCTGGGCGAAGCACCACACCGTCCTCACAACCAAAAGTAACCAGGTAATTTCCGGGAGCCACCACAGCTCACATAACGTGTATCATACGTCGGGTATAATACCTCAAGCCATTACAGCCCATACTCCGAGTAAGGATCCCCAAGCCATCATAGCCTATACATGTTACACCTATAGTAGTCCATAGGATACTATATCCAGAATATATGCGTGTGAATAACCACAAGACATTACAACCCTCTACACACATATATGGGGTAACTAACTGCTGTGCCTCATGGAACAAGTATCTACCAATAGAAGAGAGCGGGGACAAAGGGGGTAGTCAGCCATTCAACCTCCCATCAGAATGTTGGGGAAAACACCCCCCAGGGCTCAGAATCCCCGGGGTGTCAGTTGCCCTTACCGACAGGGTGGAGTAGCGTATAGAAACAAAAAAAGTACAGAATATATATGTAACTCACATCCAGACTATGGGCATTACCTAGTCTTAGATACAACTGCAGCTAACATCTCTTAGACTCCAGGCTGCTACTTCAAAGACTAGGTATCCTATAAGCACACAAACATTTGAAGAGCTTTATTAGATTAATCCATTCTCATTTTATCAGTTCCACTGTATGTTAATTTAATTATTTAAACATTATTTAAGAATGAACAATTCCACATTAAACTGAATTAGCATCACATTCAAAAACTGCTCCTTTTTAGGATACACATCACCTTTAAATTCTAGTATCATCATCCCCATGGATTTTCACCATTTAATCAAACATTCATTACAGAATTACTTTTCCACATTCCCAGGCATTCTAGAAAAACATCCTATGCTTCTAAACACAAAGGAGGCTCAACATGGTGAATAGATATACTACTCGTCGAGTCTTTGCCACCTATAGAAAGAGCATATACCCATTCTCCCTCGAGAGGCTAAACACGGAAAGCACGTGGCATACCCCGTGCGTCTTCGCCTCCTTCGGAAGAAGGGTAGAAATACTAGCTGCCTTGAGCAGTGGGGAAAAGCAAAGAAGATTAACATTCAAGAAAACCGTAAGCAACCAGCAACCACATCCATCCCATTCCATCACCCCTGGTGTCCTCCCCGACACCCACATGCATAAACTGATGCATCTCGCCACTCTAGGCATCATCTTCTGCCATAACCAGAAGGCCTCTATGCCTCCACATATCACAACAACCATCTATGCTCACATCACAACACAAGCAGTAGAAAAAAGCAATCACAACCATGGGATCTTGACCCTTTAGCAAACAAGAGGGTAACTCAGAACCCTTTTTGAAATTTCCACATAATCTGTTCTTTAATCCATATTGAATTGGCAGATTTGTTATTCGTAGGTTCCAATCCCAGATACCTAATCTGCAATCTATCACAATTAAATAACCATGCTTACTTCCCTAATTTGATTATCCTCAAATTAGAACAACTACAATAACGGAAATAACCAGAATAATTTACATGCCTCTTTATCTTTAGCCAATTAATTAACAATTAATTCCGGCTTTACGTTCATTATCAATTTCTATCATGAACGAACAACAAATTAGAGAAAACATAGATAACACTCTATCTAGCAAAACATGAGGCTACCGTTATCACGGTATAAAGAAACAACATGCGATCAACCAATTCTCTTAATCCGGTTCAAGTATTTAATTAGGTCAATTTCATTGTGATCCTAAGGGATAAATCATGATAATTATATGATTTCACATATACAATTAGAGAAGCCATGAATCCCATACCTCGAAGAGTTCTTGAAGTCCTTTATCCACACAACGGGCCACAATCCTTCTCTCGCGACAACTGCATCCACCCGAGGATGCCACGGTAAGTCCTAACCAACCAAACCCCATTAGAACCATGGAGATTACATGGTAATATGGAAGGGAGAACAAGAGAAGTTGATCCCTGAAGGAACGATGATACGACATACCTTATATCGAAGATTGATTGACAGGGCTCGGTTGCATCCAAAACAGAGCAGAACCAATCCTAGGAGAAAAGATAGATTGTGAAACTCCTACGGAAAGAATTGAAAGGTTCTAGTGCCTCTTAGTTGAGAACAAAGGGAAATAACAAGGGAGAATGATATCTCATCCCTTTTTAAAGATTTAATGGGGCGACGGTTTAAGATCCGGTTAATTATCCATTAAAAACGGATCGCATTAACCCACGCGGTTTGACCAAGTAAATACATTCCAAGCCTTAGGAATAATTAATATAGGATTTATGGATTTTTAAACGGCCTTAAGAGCCCTTAAAATATGGCTTTAAATGTATTTTATGTCAAAGGAAACGTCAAAAGGAGAAAAACTGTAGGAGTCTGGAAACACTGTTCACCCACTGTTACTGTACATGAAACCGATCTGTGAAACTGATCTGTGAAACCGATCTGTGAAACCGATCTGTCACACCGATCTGTGAAACCGATCTGTGAAACTGATCTGTGAAACCGATCTGTGAAACCGATCTGTCAGACTGATCTGTGAAACCGATCTGTCACACCGATCAGTGAAACTGATCTGTCACACCGATCTGTGAAACCGATCTGTGAAACCGATCTGTCAGACCGATCTGTGAAACCGATCTGTCACACCGATCTCTGAAACCGATCTTTCAGACTGATCTGTGAAACCGATCTGTCACAACGATCTGTGAAACCGATCTGTTAGACCGATCTGTGAAACTGATCTGTCACACCGATATATGAAACTGATCTGTCACACCGATCTGTGAAACCGATCTGTGAAACCGATATGTCAGACCGATCTGTGAAACCGATCTGTCACACCGATCTGTGAAACCGATATGTCAGACCGATCTCTGAAACTGATCTGTCACACCGATCTGTGAAACCAATCTGTCAGACCGATCTGTGAAACCGATCTGTCACACCGATCTGTGAAACCAATCTCTCAGACCGATATGTGAAACCGATCTGTCAGACCGATCTGTGAAACCGATCTGTGAGACCGATCTGTCAGACCGATCGGTGAGACCGATCTGTTACTGTTCATAAAACTGTAAACATTGTTCACAGAACTGGAAAAATTGGCAAAGTGTTGGGGATAAGTCCCCTTGACCTCCCAGAACACCTCCAACACCAACATTTCACAAAGTAATGGACCGGAGAGGTCCGAGCTATTATAGTTAATCACCAAAAAATCACAAACTTGTGATGGGTTAAACGGTATTGGATTCCCCAGTAGGAAAAGTTAACGGACAACATTTTTTTAGTTACTTTTCATTGAGGAATTTATTTTTGTGCTTAACTAAAACATAAGGAAACATACTTACTTGTCATGTTGACTTTCAAATTTTACTAGATTTCTTACACAAACTCATATTTTCTCTAAATGATGAGTATTTAGGATGACTTGTTTACATTAAGAGAGCTATAATCAACTTCTAGAGAATCACCTAATCCACAAAAGAGAACTGTATACTTCCCATGTCTTTAGACCTTAACCAAAACTAAAACCAAAAAAGTTAGTATGAGATCAGATAATACCCAAAAAGGATAATCTTTTATAAAAATGAAATCTATTCTTAATCTCCAAAATTTGTCCAACAATACCCAAAGTTCAACGAAGACCAAAAGTATACCAAACTAAGATTGAAACCCAAATATTTGAAGGATTTAATCACATAGTCTTCCAAGTTAAATCGTAACATTTATCTCTAAACAACATCAGTTCCTCTTAAAGTCTTGTATTGAAAATTAATTAACCTAATCACATATCCTCCATGATAGGTTAATAATTTCCATAGATAACTCAAAATCAACTTACTCTTAATTCATAAAATCATCTAACTAAAAAGAATTAGTCAAACTAACCAGGGACTTCATGTAGTCCAGTGGTAGGTGATAAATACCAGTTGCACTTTGGTTGTGGGTTCGATCCCCACAGTTTTGTCCGAAGCGACGAGTTGTCACACGGTCTGCATGTTGTCCTTTTTCCAAACTATATAATTCTCAAATCATTTCCCAAAAAGAGAAAAAATCATCAAAAATAACCATAACATAATTTAACCTCAATTTTATCTCATGCCTTTCACTTTCCATCATAACATATAGTAACCCATAATTACCTCAAAAGTAAGGATCATATAAAACAAAATGGTTCTTTATAACTATGTCCACAAAAGAACAGATAACTATTCCTTGAATAAAATATTCATATATCAAACATCAGAGTTACACATACTATAAAAAATTCTTCTAATGTAACCCCATAATCAAAAGAGACTTAATACTCTTAAGAATTTCACCATAACTCTTCAAGCCCTTATATGTTGACTTCTTACTCATTCAACATTCTTCATGATCCATTAACCATTCCTTTCCAACTTATTCTGAAATACTTCTTTCCTACAAACAAAATCATGAATCATATCCTAAGATTCCAAAATAGGAAAACAAAAGTTAAGAAATAATCCATACCTTTGATTGGTCATTGTTAGCTTCTTCATCCTCAATCAGAATGGAATTAGGTATTGGTAAAAAAATATTTGTATGATCTTGGTGATCCCATTCCCGAAACATTTTCATAGGACATGTGTTTGCATTATGACCATGCACACCACATTTAAAACATTCAATTGATCCATGAGAAAGAACTTCTTTCCCTTTCCTGGAGTCAACTGGATGATTCCTTTTTCCATGGCAGGTTCTTACTTTATAAACTTCATTTTCACATCTATAGCATATTTATGTCCCTTTGAAACATTTTTCCAGGTGTTTCTTTCCACATCTTTGACACATAGGTTTTTCAACACACTTACCTTTATGATTATTACCTGTAGTTCCGTAGGGATCTATTTCTCACATATATGATTCCTTATAGAAATCACCAAGGTTTATGTGGTAAATCATGACTCCAGATAGTTGGTTGAGGATAAACACAAGAGTTGTCATTGCAGCTCCCATATCATTCAGTTCCTTGCTCAGAAAACTGTCATAGTTTCCTCCACATCCACTATTAGTTTGGTACCTTCTAGATCCATCCATTTACTAAAACCAAAAAGGTCAGTGTGAGTATATCAACAAAACCATCATGTACTAATGAGGAATATAAACACTAAGATTTACTTACTCATTCACATTATCTAAAACTAGGACTCTTTCTGAAATCCTAACCATTATGGTAATGTCACTAATGCTTAGAGAATACCCTAACCTCTAAAGTTATCTAAACCGACCTCTGATACCAACAATAAGGCCCCAACCTTAAACCTTACTTAATATTGAATTAAATGAATAATTCACATTGAGGATCTTTTCAGGTTTAGAGTTTTAGAGAATTAGGACATAACTATTACATCTCAAAATATTACAAAGAAGACACTTCTACTAAGTTTCAATAAAATAAAAATTCTTAAAAAGAAACATGTCTAGTTCCATGTTTTATATAGCATGACTTTCCCTTGATCCCATCCTTGACCCTACTTCACATTAAGTCCTGTGAAAAACATTTCAAAAAACATGGGGTCAGCATAACAAGCTTAGTAAAGGATACACAAAGAAGTAAAACAGGTAGTTTTTCAAAACAACAAGTAAACCATGACTACTTTACCAAAGTAACACTTTTCACCTTTATGAAGTAGTAAAAACTCTTAACTGAATAAAAGACCATTACATACCCTTTTGTAACCAAACGATTACCATAACACCCATATAAAGAACACATAAAATAAAAAGGTAACTTGGGACATAAACATACTTAAATTGAATAACCATACGGTTGACTTCCATACATACTTAATGGAATAGCCATACGACCGACTTCCATACCCAATGCATTGGAGGTTATAACGTAACCACATGTCCTGGTATTCACAACACCACCCGTCATATGGTTTATCACGTAACCACCTATAAAATGTCCAAGTACCATAATTACGCATAAAATATTGAAAATATAAACATTTCAATAACAAAATTTCATTTACAATCACAATAATTAATTCCAAGATATTGAATTAATCCATCCATTTTCAAAAAAACCATTTAAAAGATATTTTTGAATCAAAGTGTCCCATACCACTTTGAAGATTTTAATGGAATTATAATTTTAAAACATTAATTTCCATATAAATAAATACTGAAAACCATTTTGAAAACATGGACATTAAATATAAAGATTTAGAATAATAAATCTTTAAAACATTTAAAACGATATTTTTGTTAGAGTTTTTAACAAAATGAGAGACTCATGAATTCAAATAATTGCGGAATAACATTTAATCCAATCTTTATAATATAATGAGAATAAAGGGATTCATGATATAATATGTAAAAGGATAGTATACACACCATATAAGAGTGAATTGGTGCATAACAACAATGAATTCTCAATGGAAATGTAAATTGAGATGAAATCCATTATAAAGATGGAATCCTTAAATTAAGGATAAATCTATCAGATAATTATGTGTGAGAAATATAAATACACCCAATATAAGTGGATATTAAGTTTGAAACAATCATAGGTCATTCACACATATTAATTGTATGACATGTTCAAGAAGTACAAGTTGAACCCAAAGAAATCGAAATTGGGTTAAGACGTTCCCTTGTAAAAATTCGACAGCCTAACGACGTCACTTCAAAATTCAGAAAATTGGTCAATGAGAAAGTGAATGGTATCCCATCACTTAGACATAAACTTTACATCAATAAGGATATAGAAGAACATATCCCAACATAATAAAATTTAAATTAAAAGACATAACAAAATAAGTCTTTTAAAAAGAGGAGGGTGAAAGGTTCCCTTACCGACTTGGGTAACTTTCGAAACGTACACCCCATGAAAGAAGGACTATAAAACAATGATTTAAATACTCATAAACGAAATTATATTACACAAAGATTAGAATAATGGGCATTACAGACACCACTCAATGGAAATGGTGGAAAATGTATCATAAATCTCAAGGGAATAAAAGTGAGATTAAACAAATCCCTTACGAAAACTCGGCAGCCTAACAACGCCACTTAAAACTTCCACAAATGGATTTATGAGATCAAATAGGGTCTCTTGTAATATGAAAAAAAAATTACATAATGTGGAATATAAAATAACATCCCAAAACATAATAAATATGAGATTAATAGAAATGACATAAAAGGGAGTACTTAAAAAGAAAGAGAGAGGTAGGATCCCTTACGAAAATTCGGCGGCCTAACGACGCCTCTCAAAACTTCCAAAATGGATTGATGATAGAAAATAATGTCTCACATCATATGAAAATAAAAATTACATTAATAGTAATATAAGAGAACATCCCAACCATAATAAATATGAGCTTAAAAGGAATTACATAAAAGAGTGTAATTAAAAAGAAAGAGAGGGGTAGGATCCCTTACCTCATATCCGACTTGACTCGATCGTTCTTTAATCTCCTGAATATTAAACTTGAGTTAATTTATAATTTCTTAAGAAACTTTTTCAAGTTCATTATTCCTTTTATATCACTTATTACCATGTCATGAACACTAAGTAATTATTTATGTTAATAACGGTTGTTTTAATGATCATTGCTACTTGAGTCAAAAATAAACTCTTTATAATTACAAGTTTGTTCATGGGGTAAAATATCCCTTATATCCACAATTATATTCATTATTTAGATATAATATATATAATATATATCCATTATATAAATTCATTTATACTATTACATAACATTTAGAGGTAAGAAATGAAATGCACCGTTCAGGGAGACGGTAAGCCGTACGTACGAATGAACGCTACTTCCATTTCTATTTCATATTTAATGGAATTAAAACACAATGATACATAATAGTATTATAATTACAGTATGTTATAATATATAATATCATTAAATATATCCTTTATACATAACACATATGGTATTAACGAATCAAATCACTTTGAGGGGGCGGTAGTCCGCACTTCCTAAAATGAAGATATCGTGTTTACCCATAATGGAAACCATAAAGGTATGAAATAAATGAAAAATACATAATCTTAATGAAAACATAAAAATATTATATATCTTATATAAATATAGTGACATCTTAATGGCCACCATTGAAGGTGTTAAAAGAATATTGAACAATCATCGTTTCGTGAGGCATAAATTCACCACCCACAGAAACAGTATGTTCTTTAACCATTAGATGTATGTGTGTGTAATTGTTGCTCTAATACTTCTTATAAAAACATCCTAGTATATGTAATATACAGGTTTTTTAACAAAAGAAATTAATAAAAAGTGTTTATGGGGTTGGAGAAGCATAATAAAACAAAATATCACAAGTGAAGACGTTACCTTAAAATCGGGTAACTCCCTTTGGTTTGAACCAAAAGGATTTCTTGAAGAGCTTCCTCCCTAAGTTAAGGATTCTAGGATGAGGAGAGGGATTTAGAGAGACAAAATGATCCGAGCTTGGCTGAGCCAAAGGCATGAGATATGTGGGTAAGGTGGTAGTTGTGGGGGCCTTTTATAAGAGGAGAGGAGGGGCACTCTTGGAAAAGTATAAAATTATACTTTATTTTCAAATGTGTTTCAGATTTTAAAGGTCCCACATTGATGTATTTCTAGGATAAGGTGATAAGAGTTCTAAATCCACCCATAAAATAGGTTTTTGACATGTTTAGGTCTTATATTTTACATTATCTTTTAATTTTATTTAATTAATTAATTAATGAGGTAATCGCTGCATCATCATGATGTCATAAATAATCTAATTTATATAATGTTTAAAAATTATTAAAAAAATACTATGATGTTGGAAATATTTTTATCTTTCCAATTACTATTTTTAGTAAAAAATATAAGTTGTATAACCCCATTTAGAAATTGTTTTAGTAAAACAATTCATGTTTGTGTCATTTTTTACTTTTACTTTAAATAAAAGGAATAAATGTCATTATCTTACCCAAGTGGCTCCATGGGGTCCCAAAAATCGACCCATGGGTTTTATTGGTCTTCCATGACTCATAAAATAGGGTTAGTACAAGTTTCAAGATATTTTCATTTTATTATAATATCATTTTTACCTTAAATCACACTAATTACCTTTAATCGCGATTAATAAAACTTAAAAGTTACTTTTCATCAAAAATTATTTTCATCCCATTGAACCACATTTTACTTGATAATAAAAATCATTTAAATTGGATATTTAAAATTCAAATCACAAAAGTGGTAAGGTTCCATTTAAACGAAAAATCAGTTTTTCTAACTACCACTTTGTGGTTTCACTATTCAAAAAAAATTAAGGTTTTTCTGAAAAATACCAAAAATTCACCCTAAGATATATTTGATATTCCGAATTCAAAAATGACGTCTATTTTACCACATTTATAACATAAAATTTTCATTAATTAATTTTATAATTAAATCCTGCTGTCAAATCAAATAGCATGTTTTTAAGAAACAATATCTATCAAAAGACTGATACTCGTTTATCTCCAATCTCAAATTGATATTAATTTCAATGACCACCATTGGATTAAATGGTAAAAATATATTCTAATTTCACTTTAAAACCAATTAAAAAGATAATCTAATCATATAAATAAATTATATTAAAAAGGGGTTTTGAATTAAAATACAACATTTTTCAATATTCATTAAAAAATGAAATTTATCGGAAAAATACCAAAAAATTACACAAAGTAAATTTTGATTTCCTAATTCTAAAAAAGAATTTTATTTTGTCAAATAAAACATATAAAATTGTCAAAAGTATATTTAAAAAGTGTTTTCCATCAAAAGGTGGTTAATTGACCTTTTAAAGAATATTAGAAGATTTTTGCTTAAATTGGATTCATTTTCATTTTTAATCCTCTAACATTTATTGTAAATATTAAAAATATTTGACAAAAATATATATTATTATTTTTTAGTTAGTTTTGTTCATTCCTGCCATTACAATGGCTATGTGTTAACTACCATTTAAAATAAAATTATTTTATTATTAGAGTGCAACGTAAGATTTCAACGGAACTTGTTGTTGCGTATTGGGTAAGCCATCAAGCATAGTGTTCCCATTAAAGTAATATTAATATTTTATTCAAAAATATGGATAAATATAAAAATTTCATATTCTTTATTTACCTGGGGTGTTACAAAAGGTCATGATAATTGGAGGAAAAACTAGGAAACTGGGGTGAAGGGATTATCTACTATCGAGGATAGGGTGTTTATAGTACCCTAGTGTAGGATAAGTGAGGTGCATCTCCCTAGTGAGAGACTAAATATGGCTTCACCCTATTGAGGTATCACTAAATATGTTTCCCCCTAGAAATGGATAGTAATGAAAGTGGTGCCTTAATGATACTAGGGAGAGGTGGAGCCCTAATGATACTGGGTAGAGGTGACTTCCTAGTGATTCTAGGTCAAAGTGGTACCCTAGTGATAATAGGGAGATTTGAAACCCTAAGGAAACTAGGGTGGTTGGAAACATAATGAAACTATGAATAAGGGACAATTTAATGGTGGAACTTAGGCACAACTTCACACTAGTGGTTATGGTTCTCTACTGATAATTTTAGATGAATGTCACTCAAGTATGTCACCTAGTAAGAGACCTTCGCCCAAGTGTGGAAGAACTAGAGGGGAATTGGTTTCTCATGAATATTTCCTAATGCATTAACACATGTGTAACTAAATTACACGATATTTTGATTAAATTCATTGGTTTTGGGATTAATTAAGCTACCCATATAGAATTAAAGACTAGGTGATAAGATGAATTTATATATACACATTGGAAAAATTTAATTAATGGTTATTCATGTTTAATTTAACAATGAATTGGGTTTTGGTTTGTTTTGTTAGGAATTAGGAATTATATAATTAAAATAATAAAGGCTGAAAAATGGAAAAAATTGGATTTACACACCGTGTACGTTTTAATTGATATGTAGAAATCACTCACAACATGCCTTCAGAGCCACTGACCAGCCTGTGAAGTATTTACATGATGTGAATCTTGTAAATTACATGTATATTAATTACAAAATTTACATATTTAAATGTTTATAATACCACTAAAAATTAATCACATATATAATGTGTAAAGATTTCATGATGTGAAATGTTTTATGGCTCAGCCAGTCAAAGATACAAGAATATTATTTGGAGGTAATTATGGATCTCATATAAATGATTTGTATCCAACTTTCATGATGTGAAGATATCTAGACATAAGATACTGAAGACATTAAATGATTTCAATAACATACATGTTGTGTAACTCTCATCCTATTTATATTTTTGGAAAACCTCCCTATATAGAATACTTGACATAGTTTTTTCTGTCTCAATGTTTTCTCTTGTTTTTCATCTATTTTCATTCCAAACTTGTTTCAGTTAATTCCTTTTACTGTTTTCTAAAATATTTTTGATTTTTTGTTTAGTCTACATTTTTTTATTTATCCACTGCAAATCTATTTCCATGTTTGACATCTATTTTAGTATCGCTCGCTATTCTTCATCAATGCCCGCATAGTTATTCATTGTTTATTCATATGCAGTGAGTTCTTGATTAGACATACATTGCTTATAATTTTATAATATTGATTCATTATTATTATGAATTTTGGATTTCCTATTTATGAATTGTTTCATGATTATGTTTATCATGTCTTATATTCCTTTTCTTTTGATCAACACCACCACACACGACTAATCCGACTAGGGTTAGGGGTCGAGAGTAGGGGTGGTTTAAACATTTTGAATATCTAAGATGGAAATTGGGTAACCTTATGGCTAGTAACTAGGGATAGATCAATTTTAAATCTCATTATTTTTCATTATCCCTATCCATCTAAGGTTAATATTTGATAGCCATGACCTAGTTGGAGAATATCAGGGTTAGACCAATAGCCTATAATTTTTCGTCAAAGAAGTTAAGCTTCTTGTTCATAGGTTTTCAATTACTTAGTACCAAGGAGTCTTTTCCCAGTTAGGTTTATATAAATGGGTAGAATAAGGACAATTGGTGTCTTTTCACCAATTTTTAGCCTACGCTATAGGTTTTACTAAGTTAGGATGATGATTATTTTTTTCCTATACACTAAAATTGACCCTTAAACATTCCTTTAATATGTCTTAAACTCCAAACTACATAGTTCTATTAAAACCAAGAAAAGAAGAGTGAATGTGAGGAATAATTTTTAAGGGGTTTTTGATTGGTTTCTAACCTTCCCATGATCCTTTTTCATTTGTACCCACACTTCCACTTTACTATTCCCTAGTAGTGAGTGTGGTTTGGGACTATAAATTTTTAATCTGATTAATTCCCATGCGTAATCAACAACATGTGTGGGAACATAAAATTTTGTTTCCGTTACTAGGTACTACTACACTCAGGGATAATTAACTTCACATGAATCTGGGATTACCTCAACCTTCCCCTCTTTTTTTCTTTACCATTCCTTTTTTTATAAATTTCTTCTCACGAACTAGAACCTGTGTCAACTTTATTCTAGATAGTTCATGTGTCATGGAACTCTAACTCATTCAAGGAGCATTGATGCACAAGAATGGATAAATTTTGATCCTGAGATTGAGAGATCAATTACTTCACACTGACATTCTATAATGGACGAGCACAACGATCCTACACCACCTCACCCATAGTATTCTCAATATGAACTAAATGAACATTAGGTAGAATGGACAACACGTAAAGAGAACACCATAACAGATTACATATTTTCATCCATTAGTGTTGATGTTCCCATAAATGTGTGAGAACCTATTGAAACTCACAATTTCAAAATTAATCCTAGAATCAATCATATAATCTATAACATGGAGCAGTTCTATGGACTACCATGTAAAAACCCCCATTAACACATTTCCAAATTTCTTGAGGTTAGTGATACCTTCTACAACTAAGGAATATCAACTAAGGCCATTAAATTGAGAGTTTTACCATTAACCTTATGTGATAGAGATAAGGATTGGATAAAGAGTTAATCTACATAGTTAATCATGAAATGGGAAGAATTAGAAAATAAATTTATAGATAAATATTTTCCACCGATATGAACATTGAATTTATAAAATGTCATTAAAAACATCACCCATATGGATAGAAAATCATCCTAGGAGTCATCGGATCGGTTTAAGGAGCTCACTAGAAAATTATCACATCACAAACTAGATGAATGGATGTAATTTCAAATGTTCTATCAAGGACTTCAGTTGGCTTCAAAAACCATAGTAGGCACTGCTTGTGATGCAAGGATCATGCTTAACATGTCCGATATGGGCCAATCCATTCTTGATGAAGTGTCCCACAATTATAGTCTATGTAAAATTAATATAGAACCATCTCAGTATAGGATACATCAAGTTGTGTAATGTAACCACCTCACCGTACAATAAGAATCCCTAACAAATAAGATGGATTCTTTTCAATTACCTGCTGCACCACCACCCCTCCTACTCCTGTGATGGAAATTCAATCCCATGAGATGTGCGGAGGACCGAAGAAATACTAATACATCAAGGAAGTCTTGGAGGAAACACAATTACACAATTTTAATTACTTTAAATAACAAAAAATCAATAGTACCAGAAGCCCAAACAAAATCAATAATAAAACTATTAGTAAAGAATAGACCAATAACTGTAGAAACAAAACCAGGGTTATTTTCAGCATAGGAGTGGAAAATAACCACTAAGAACATTGGAACCACCCTGGTACCCTCCACATGTTTCAACTCATTGAAATCAATAGAAATTACAGCAAACCCTTCCTAGAGATCAATAGTTTACACCAGCACAACAACAATAGTTTCCAAAATATCTGCTTAGGACACCATGACAATCCCAACTTCTTCAATCTAATCTTAAAAACCTGATTATATACTTTGTTCAAAAAGTATATCAAAGGATAAAAAACCAAGATAGTGAGATGAAAAATCATAGGGAATCCCCCAATAACCTTGAATATTAAGTAGGTTAAAATTTTAAGACCCTGTCAGATCGATTACCAACATTGTTTCTTGGTAGCATCGAGACTCATACAATAGAGGAGGTGAAAACTATAGTTATTAAAATAGGAAAGGTGATGGATTATCATCAACTATGAAGAATTGAAAAAAATTATTTAAAAGAATTTGATGATGATTTCCAAGAAAAAGCTTGAGAGGTAGAACTATATGAGAAATCTCTAGTAGTGGAAAACCTGAAAAGGATTATGTCTACATGGCACCACCACTGTATAAGCCCACTCTCCCATTTAATGAGAGGATGTAACAAGCTACGAAAGAGAGAAAATATAATTTTTTAAGATATATTTATGAAATGGAACATCGATATCCCCTTCATGGAGGTAATTTCTCAAGATCCGTATTATGAAATATTATTTAAAGGATTGATGTCCAAAATAATAAAATGTAAGATCCATGAGTCGTCAACCTAAATAATGAATTAATTACAATTCTCCTGGGGGAACTGACTCCAAAAATGAAATACACTAAAAGTTTCTCAATCCCTTGAACCATATGGACACTAAATTTTGAAAAATCATTATGTTGTTTTAGTGACAATATCAATCCCATGACCATGAGTATTTATAAGAAACTAGGGATTGGAGAACTAAAAAAAGTGTGGCACTCAAAATTGGTGACCATTCAGTCAAGCATCCTCAAGTATTGTTTGAGGTCATTTTAATATAAGTTTTAAAATTCATTTTCCTTTATGATTTCCTCATATTGGAAATGGAAGATTAATGAGAAATTAATATCATTATATTAAGACCATTTCACACCACTGGGAAGGTGTTGATAGATTTAAACAAAGGGAGATTGGTTTTTAGAGTTGGTGAAGAACATGTTGTGTTATATTTTGTGCATGACACTAAGGAAAGAAATGAATCATTAAATTGTCAATCCATATCACTTATTGATAATAAAGATGATTTTTCAAATAATAAGTATGGAAATAAGAAAATAACTTCTATTGAAAAGTGATCCAGTGCTCCAAGAACAAAAATTACATTGGACCTCATTCAAAGAATATCATACCACTATTTTTCCCTTTGTTTTCAAGGAACATTCTGAAAGGGTATTCTCCTTAAAGTTGAAATATTATGCATCAAAACATGTCTAGATCTAGAAAATAAATAAATAAATAACTAATACTAAACACATGATAGGTATAATAGGATAGAGTAGGATAGTTTAGCACAAAGGAAAGTATATATCTATTATAAGATTGTTAAGATGACATAGATCAAGAAGGGGAACAAAAGAAAAAATACACACCATATACCAATTATACAGGGTACAAATGTTGAAGGTCCTAAAAATAAAATAATTGAGATTTACACATTATGTAATAAATACATGACATATAAATGTCTAGGATGTTTAAAATAACATGAACCCTAGGATCATGTCCAAAACCCACTCCTGCACGAGACTCCTCTCCTCCTTCGAGCTCCCACACTCGATTCTACTCACCCTCCCCACTTCCTTGAAACCGACCACTGCACCTCTTCCTCTCCTCTTCTTCATCTTCTCCACCCCTAAACCTTCCCCTATATATCATGGTCCAAACCAAAAAAATATACAATTCTCTTTCCTAACAATCATCAGAGTGTTACAATACACATATGCCACCCAATAAGTGGAAGGCTTCACCTTATCCACCTCCAACATAGCCATCATACTCGACCTCTTCTTCTTCATATTCCTCTAATTCAGATTTTGAGGGGTCATGGTATTATTTTAGCAGGTATTAGAGCAATTCATGCCCACATATACAACCTTGTATCCAATTTTCATCACTGGAGCACCAGATACGAATTGTCTATCTCTTGGCCATGCTGATGTAGACCAACAAGACATTGGAACTCTTATTACTTGTGCGGATCTACATCCACCAGGGGGTCCTTGACCTCATGGACTGTCTGCACCTCTCAACCATCACCCATGTGCATGAAGAGACATCTAGGGAGATCTTCCTTGATTTCTAGACACCTTTGAGATAACAATTGAGTCTATTCATTTTCAACTTGGAGGTAGGCCTTGGGAGATCATCCTTAGATATTTTTCTATTAGACTCAACATATACTCTACCAAGTTCATCAACTCCCCTATCTTCTAGACATTGAATCTCTAGCCTAACAAGGTCGATGCTAAATGAATATGGGAAAGGATATCCAGAGATCCTATAGTGTCTATGAGCCTTACATGATGAGGAGCACTATTCTTCAAGGTTCTACACACCCGATTCTGTACATGGCCTTAGCTCATGCCTGGATGGCCTACGGTGATTCTCATGGGAACATGAGCCATATCAAAGTGATTTTTCTTTCATCATGCATGGGTGGAGTATCCATAAACATGAAAATACAGTTAGGGTTGTTCTTCCAAACCTAGATGAGGAGTAATCAACGTATTCTTTCAGGGGGCACATTCATTACTCATTTGTACAAGAATCTTGGTGCCTTTGACACCTCTTTGCCTCTCACCTCCCTCGGCCCGATGGAGAGCATCGGCCTACTCCCACTCTAAAAAATGGGGATATTGATAAATTATTGGAGTATATACTAGTGGGAATCAGGATATTTTGAGGATGTTGATAAGGCATCATATCCACTTTCACCATACCTTCCATCTCATGATCATGTCCCTGTTACCACAGTTGATATCACAACCACTACACCCACCATAACTTCCACCCCGGTTACCACTACCCCTATAACCAAATTCATCACCACCCCTATCCTTTATGACACCACCCCACCATTGAAACTACCACATCTACACCTACCCATCCACCTAATCCATCTGAACTATGGCCTAATATAATGTTTCTTTTGGGGAACCAGTAGAAATTATGCCTTCATTTTAATATTCCATTTGGTGAACCATTCTATTTAACCATCCCTACTCTACCTAGAAACTCTAAATCCACCCACCCATCACTGATAGGACCTTTATCCACCTATATTCTCTCTCCGACCATGCTACTCTCTAAGATGATGGCACCTGCTACCCAATAAGAGTTACTTACAGAGCAGGACCAATGGGGAAGGGTCCCCACCCAGCCATCTTCATCTAAGGTTCCTTTCATAGATCTATATTTCATAAACATGGCCACCATAAAGATTAACACCTTACCTCCTCCTTCTTTAAACAAGATTTCTACCATCATCATGACACCCACCTCAGTGGCCAATCATCCAACCCCTTCCACCATAGATGGCATTGATATGGAGGTCCATATACAGGAACCCACTATTCTTGAGGGGACATTAGATATAGATCTTGAGGACATTCATTTTACCTACTAGTTCTATATTGGTCCCTTACCCCATTTTTTGTACTCTATTTGGGAGAAATTTTATGTACTACTTGTATTCTATTTTCACCATTGTGTCATTTCTTATATATATGGGTGACATACATTTTTCAGATTTACTAATTACTAGATTATTTTCATTTCACTATTTAATTACTTTAGACATGTATAACTCTTATTTATCCTATATGGTTGTTGTTGATCCTATCACACCACCATCTCCCCTATTACTTTGGATTTCACAACATATATATGATATTGAGCACCATCTTGAGGAGATATCACATGATATTCATGCTCAGTAGGGGTCCCCACTAATATCGGAACAAATTCTATTATTACCCCATGATATTCATGATCAGTATTCTCCTGATTTTTTCAATCCCACCAAGCATCCCCACGTGATTGATGAAGCTTACACTAGTTCCTAAAAGAGGTAGAAGACTTCTAAATTGATGGACAACACTGCATGATCCCTTTTTCCATACATCTAGTGGATGAAATCATTATTAGAACAATACGGGTTGAAACCTATATTATTTATTCTTTTATTTAATTCATGTTCTTAGGATCAATGTTTTCTTTTAAAGAATTTTATTTTCTTCAGTTGGTTCAAAATTCACTATACTCCATTACTAAATTTATCCATGTAGATTTATCTTAGTTATGAATGAATGAACAAACTCATTTTTATTCTTCCAAATTAATTAACCCCTATAGACTAATATTTTATCTTGTATAAGTATTTTGTTACTAAAAATTTATGAAGGCTGAAAAATTCCACTCACCATCCATCATGTTTTCCCATGGAATGAAATTCAATACAAGGAGCTCATGATTCCCTAATATTAATTAAAAATTCCCACTTCATTTTTTCTATGCTTATATTTATAACTATCCCATAATTATTTCTATAAAAGTGTAGAGAATGTCGCATTTTAGGTGTGGGGGAGTCTCTCTTGAGCTTTATTGTCAGTACAATTGTATTATTTAATATTTTCACTTAATTGAGAGAATTTTTTTTATTAAAATCATGCTTTAAACCTAAAAACCAACTAAAACCTTTAAAATAAAATACAATGTCAGGTTAGATATTGTTAAACCCCATTTTTTAGCTAGTTTATAATTTTTAGAAATATGGATGAGTTTATTAATGTATTTCAAATTTAAAATTTTTCCAATTTCTTTTGATTGTATTATTACTTAATTTTGTATCCTGAGAAATTTCCAGTTATTTTTTTACTCCCATTACTAAGAGGATTCTAGATTTACATTGTCATATTCCTTTCAGATCACATTTCTTGAGAGAGAATTGGGAACTGGAAATGTATCGGTAAATTCATTGATATCTTATTGAGGCTATTATTGAAAAAAATACACTTTTAAAATGATTGTGGCAATTTTTGTGAGTCGGTTTTTCCTGAGACCCAACTGTACATTTTTCTTATTTATCCCATATTAGCCATGAATATCAATTTTTTAGGATGGAACCATTTCCAGATGATTTTACCTTCCCAACCTACTCTTAGTATGATGCATTATTATCCATTGTAAAAGTGTGCGGGATTTTTCACCACTGAAGGACATGCGATGTTGTTATTAAGGAAATGTACTATAATTTTTTTCCAAATTACTATGATGTGGTTCATGATTAATTTTAACATTTTCTATGAATACCCTTTTACATTGAAAAAATAAATATAAAAAAATAAAGAAAAATATATAGGGTGGTTCATTAAGAAGGTAAAAAATAACCATTTCGATACCATTGAATCCTCTGATGGATCATATGTGATTAGGGGATGCATGTGAGATCTGGCCTAAACAATGAATTTTGAATAATAAATAAAATGAAAAATAAAGGGACATGGTATCGTATCAATACTTACTTGATATATTCATGGACCCACATTGAGATATTTGGAGCATATATACCATTTGTTCTTGGAGGAGTTACTTCATTACTATGTTTACACTTATCAGAAATGGTAATTTAGAGATTATACACCTTTTGATATTGCTTTTTCACTTTCTAACCTCCTTACTATAGCTTGTGAAACATTTGAACCTTCTTTTTGAAGCCCTCATGATGGATTATTCATTTTTCTTTACAAAATCGAGATAATAGATCCAATGAACGATTATGGTTATGAACATGTATTTTGGGTATGGGCATAACTCTAGTTTCATTTTTACCTTTTGTGATGAGGGAAAATTTATTATGAGGTAATTTTCAAAAGGGGTATCACATTTAAGGAGTAGTTATGATATTTTAATTAAATAAGTAAAGAATCTAGATAAAGAACTGAACTATGAGGCATGACTTATTTTCTTTGCAGGATTAATTCTAGAAGACTGAATTTTTCTATCTATACTTAGTTTTATTTTCCTAGTTTTAATGTATGTCTATTTTTTAAAAAAGGTTTCATATGGAATCCCTATTGAGATTCTTTTTTCTTGATTATGGAAAATTATTCAAGTGTGGGGGAATTTGATAAAATGAATTTATATATACTTATTAGATACATTTAATTAAATATGTTTCATGTTTTATTTGATAATACACAAGATTTTTGTTTGTTTTCATAGGAATTAGAAATTCTTGAATAAAAGGAAGAAATGATGAAAAATGAAAAAATGGTCTTTGCATGCCGTGTACATCATGAACAACTTGTCGACCTCATTCACAACTTGCCTATAGAGTTACAAACCATCCTATAAAGTATTTATATGATGTGAAGCTAGTACAAAACATGTACATTAATTACTTGACATGCATATTTTAAAGTTCATTACCTCACCAAAACTAAATCACATATATGATGTTCATAGATTTCATAGTGTGCTAAGTTAGAAGGATCACTCAGTCAAATATAAAATCCGATTCTTTGGTGGGAAATGTTGATCTCATTTACATGAAATGAATCCAACTTACATGATGTGAATATTTCAATACATAATTAACTTAAGCAATTACATGACATGAATAACTTACACATCGTATAAATATTGAACAATTTTTATTTCAGGCTCACCTCCACGCATAGAACACTCAACATAATTTCATTTTCTCTTGACATTTTCTTTGATTTTTAATTTTGTTTTCATTCAAAAATAGTTTCAATTCATTCCCTTGAGTGTTTTATTAAATACTTTTGTGTTGTTGGATAATCTTCATCCATTATTCATCCTTTACAAATTTGTTTCCATTTTCAACATCCATTTCAACAACAATCACTGTTCTTCATCAAATCCTACATAGTTATTCATTATTTATTCATGGGAAGTGATTATTTGATTAGATTTAAATTGATTTAAATTTTTTGATCTCTATTATTTCTTATTATCAATTTTGGATCTCATATTTCTAAATTCTTTCATGATTATGTTTAATAGTTCTTATATTCTATTGTTTTTTATCAACACCACCATGTGCATGTAATACTATTATGGTTAGAGGTTATAAGTTTGTGTGTTTTGATTCTTTTAAACATCTAGGTTTGAAAATGGGTTACGATATGGATAGTAACAAGGATTAGAAAAATTTTCAATCTCATTATTTTTCATTATCCCAGGCCATTAGAGGTTCAAATTGAATGTCCCTAACCTTGTTGGAGAAGACGAGGGTAGGAAAACTATCCTATTCCTAGAATCAAATTTTCATGTGATTAGGTTTTCAATTACTTTGGACCCAAGAGTCTTTTCTATATTAGGTTGATCCAATTGTCTAGACCAAGGTTAATTAGTGTCTTCTTCACCACTTCTCATCCTACTCCATAGGTCTATCCATAGTGTGATTGAGGATTACAAATTTCCTTTACCATGAAATTGACTCCAAAACCTTCCTTTAATCTATGTTAAAATCCAAAATACTTATTCTTAGTAAAACCATACTAAGAAGAGAGAACATGAGGAAAATTTTTGAAGGGTTTTGATCAATTGGTTGTTCACCTTCTAGTGATCTCTGTGGGTTAGACCCCATAATACCACTTCACTATTCCCTAGTAGTGTGTGCTATTTGAGACGTTAAATTTCTAATTTGATCAATGCCCACATATATTCAATGAAATGTTTTGGGATATCACCAGGGTTTAAGACTCGGGTGAGTATAGATTTAGGTCATTTATTATTTTTCCAAAATGTATCAAATAATGAGACTAAGGGTCCTATTTATAAAGAATTACAATAACCTAGTTAAAGGTGGTTTTGTGCACAAGTGATGTGTATAGGTTGACTTACACAAGTAGAATGAACGCATAAGTCATGCATGCAGCTACCATGAGTTCATGGGTTGTGTGAAATCCAAATAAAATTAGGGTGAACACCAAGAGAATTAGGTGAATGACCATGAGAAAATAAGCTTGGTGCATGAGTTAAGATCTATCCAGAATTTATTTCATGATAAAATTAAAACATTCAATAGCCATAATTTTTGATTCATAAGTCTATTTTGGACCTAGAGAAGTACTTTTTAAGCTCATAAAGTGTGATAAGCCCCTAAATAAATTTATTAACCTATATAAAGGGTTTTATGAGGATAAAAAATTCTTAGCAGACCATTAAACATGGGTTTCAAGGTTTTGAAATTCTTTTTATTATCAGTTTGAGAAATCTAGAATCTACTCCTAAAATGAGGTTCTCACACCATGTCATTAGACTAGGGCATTGTTTTTTGAGGAATCTCTTTTTGTTTGACTATGAAAAAAATCTGACTCATTGAGATATAATTTTATTCTTCTTCAAGAATAAATATAAATTTCAAACTATATGTGATTAGTGTCATCAAAATTGGGATGGTTTCATGGATTCTATAGAAAAGTGTGTGGAACACATTTCCCAATTATAGTAACCCCTCATAGAATAAGATTACATGATTATACAAACCATGAACAACCAACTAATGAAAAAACCTCATATGTAAAATTGAATCACATGGTTACTTATAAAATAAACATGGATATGTGATAAACATATTACATATAGAAACCCATGCGTAAGAGTAACTTGCGTAGTTCACCCTGACTGTGCTCAACCCATATACCTAAGACATTAGAGTAAAACCATATATGTAAATTTCACTCCCGTATTTAATTTTATATATTGTTCCCTTAATAATGCACTAATCATACACTATAAAATGAAATGAAAATGTACACACATAAGGGTTCTAAGACAGTTTCCCGTTTAAATAAAATTCGAACGCATTGTTTTTCCCCAAATGTAATGTTCTCCATATTATTACAATTAACTATGTGAGAAATTTTAAATAGAGAAAATTTTAAAAATAGAAAATTTAATATATAAAAACTCTAAAGAAATAAAAAATAACACATAATTACATAACATATAATTCAAAAGTGACATGGGGGTTCCACACCAATCTTATGTTATAGAATAAAATTAAGGATTTTTACCAATGAAAACATCTTCCCCTATATAATAATGAAAAATGGTCCCATATTTACATTAATTTAAATCAATAATAATAACATATTGTTTATTTGAACCCATAATTTCTAAAACTTTAGATAATTTCTCTTCACATAGGGTAAGTCTAAATTTCTAACATAACTTCAAAAGGGGAGGTCACCCTTCATAAGAATATTTTATAATATATATTGACCTAATATTCCCACCTTAATCTCTATTATAGTGAAATTAAATCAAATGTACACAAATAGGTAAAGCGATAACATCAATCTATTATGACTAAAATTATGTAAAACATGATCACATATCATGAAACCTCAAAGAAATTCAAGAAGTGATATCATCGACCAATCTCATCCAACAACTCGTTCATAAATTTATGATCCATCATAGATTCATCACCCAATAAGTTATAATTATTGAAAAAAATTTCATAAAAAATTAGGACCAATAACCATTAATTATATCACTACAATTAACATAACTCAAGTAATTTATCCATTATACTAATTAATAAACAAAAACTGTTAATGAGTTCTGAAATAAAATCTACTAGTTAGTATAATCTTATTTTAAATCCAAATTAATATCATTTATTTCCTATACAAAAATAAAATAAAATCAATAATAAAAAATGTATTATAAATACATATACCTTCAGTAAAGAAATACATCTTGAAAATATTATCTATCCAAGGCACAACCACTTGGTATCATGCTTACTGACTCTCATTGCATAATGAAATGAATCTTGTACATAACATAGTAAATATGAGTTTCTTAGCCTCCAAAGTGGATTCTAGAGTGAGCACAACCCTCAACATGAATATGGGTTTAGGCCACTTGTTCTTGGACCTCAAGGAAATTTTTTCATCATTCCCATGATTAATAATGGGTGGAAATCCAAAATATTTAAACCATATTATCCTTAGATCAATACTTTGTATATAATTTCCCACATGACATGATAACATATCACAAAGTAACCAAATATCATTATAGGTTTTTGGTGAAATGAATGTAATATTTATAAGTTATCATCTAAATTTATCATAATCAATCCCTAAAACAGTTCCCATATCACATGATATAATGTGTATAAATCATTTCATGACCACTATATGATTAATATAGAAATTGAATTATAAAATATAATCAATATACACAGTAATTGATCTAGTTAGTATTTTTTTTATAAATATGTGAATGAATGTATATATTGTTTTATAATATGTAGAAGAAGACTGCATACCCATATTTTGAGTACATTAGAGATCTTTGAATTTGAAGAGCAAGAAACACATAAGGAAGATAAAATAAAAGAGAGATACTATTTTTATTAGAAAACAGCGTATTGTAATGATTATTTCTCTTAATATAATTTTTCCATTACCCAAAGAGCTTCAGGTGTCAATTACCACATAATATTGTGAACTATTCACTAAAAATTATCATATTACCTAAAGTTTAGAGAAATGACGATGAGCCTAAACTTATTTCCTTGTGATATCTTAAATCATTTAAGGAGTTTCATGTGTGTGCTTTATAATGTGATTGAGGAATAATCATGGTGTTCTATGTGAACCTGAGTCTAGTAGGACCATATTTAGAGAACTCCATAAGCTTCAAGAGAGCCATATTTATCACATATTTGGGGCTGCAAGGAGTGTATCCTAGGTAAAAACTAACCTGAGAAAAAAAATAATCATAAAATCATAGTTGATAGGAATTAATCCTTAGCTATATGTTTTTGTACCAAACACATATCCACTAGGCTAGGAATATATAAAAATGTTAGTTAGTATTCCATTAACAACTATACATAGTAATTTTCAACCACAACATACTATACATGATTATCTATACTATCAGGATGAGCTCTAATAACTCTACCATCATTTCCCTAGTTTTCTCAAAACAAGATTTTCCTCACAAGTTCTTACATTCAAAATCCTACCAATATCAAAACAAAATGAAATGATATTAGAATATCATCACATTATTCCACCAAGACCATTACAATGTGGAAAATGAAATTGAGTGTGACCTTAATAACCAACTCTAATAAGCCATGGGTTAGAGAGTAGTGATGAGGGAATAAACATCAAAATCCGGAGGGATTAACCACAGGATAAATCAATGGAATATTGTAAAATAAAATAAAAAAACCTAAACCATGAATAATAACGTGTTCACGAACAATTTAAAATAAAACCAAGTACATTACATCAATGTCAAACAATATAACCAAAATTAATGATTGGTAAAAATATAAAAAATCACTAAATCCAAATAATTTAATAAAACCCAATACATTTATATACCTCCATGGTATGTAAAAAATAATAAAACACTAAGATCATGTTATCCACCTTATTATCTAGGATAATTTAACCTCTAATTCCACTGTTATTCCCCCTTTTTAAAATCAATGTTATATATATAAACATACTTTTTAGGTTATCCCCTAAGGGTGTAAAACCAATTAAATATCATTCTTTCATAATAATGTGATCTAAAAAATCAAAATACATAGTTTCATTCCCATTAACTAAAATCACATAAGTGTAAAGTGGGATATACTTCAACTAGTTATTTTTTTTATCCTCCAGTCCTAATAATATTATGAATGACTCAATTTCATTCCAAAAATATAAACATCATTATTAGTAAATTTAATTCATCTGTGTTTTCTATTCACAATATAACATTAAACATCCCCCACCAAATAACATGGTATTAATAATATAACACATGCTATTGAAATATAATTGGTTTCCACAAAAACAAAATCCCTCCAGTTAGTATATATATATCAAATATAAATCATCTTATCTCCCAATAAATACAATAATACTACCACATATATATAAATTCATGAACCAAACAAAAATATATTCAATCCATAACACTTAGTGTAGTGAGATAGGGTATACTAGTATGACCATTAAATTGATCTCATCCTGAAACTGAATATTGTTTCTCACCATAAAAAAACTAGCCTCGGAAAGTGGTTAATAGAAAATAGAAATCATATAATTTAAATAACATCAAAATATTACATTAAACAACTTATACAGTCATATACCAATAATTTATCTACTGACATAATTCATTATCATAATATTCATATCGTAGTTTCCCAGAAACTCATAAATATCACAAGGACAAGGTTCTCATGTCTATGATCATAACACAAAATACCCATAATAAATATACATCTATGGAAAATAATATACATATTATAATCATACATAACATAAAACATCATTAAAATGATGTATCAAGGAGTAAAATACATTGAGTAAATCCCCTCTTATTATAAAAATTAGTCAATGAAATGTGAAACTAGTGAATTCCATGTGTCAATCATCTAATAGTTTTTTTCAATAATATATGAGATAATTTATAAACTATAAAGTATTAAAATCAACATATATTATCCTTCAAAGGTATAAAATAATTAATATCATTAATAATATGGTTTTCACCATCGTATCATAGATAAATTCTCATGTATAGATTCAACATCAAACTATATCACAAATTAGTCATAAATCATCAATAAATAGATTTAAAACTCATTATAGTATTAATAAAATAATTAATTCACAAAATATGCTTATAAGGTCAATGATAGGGGGAATAAAGGTAATAAATAGTCATTTATTATCCCAAAATAATTTCTAATATTTCACTTTCAATGTTAATTTTGAATGACATCAAGAAAAAAATATCATATTGAATAACAAATTAATACAAATTATAAGATTTGTACTCATTAGAATAGGTTAGAGTAGAGTATCCTTCATGTATTATGATCACCACCATAGTCATTGACATGCATACATTGATAGTAATGTCCCAAAATTATTTTATTAATTTCCTTATCTTAGGAGATTAAAATTATCCAACAGAGGTAACTATGATGATATAATCACAAAAATGAGTCAACTAGGAATTTTCAATTTTTTTTGAGTTGTGTCACTGAAAATATGAATGTGTATTTTTTTTAAAATACCAAAAAAACTCTACCAAAGTCCTAAACTAGCCTCAAAATTACAATAATAACAATATCTTTACAAAACATATGATATTGAATATAATTTTTTTCTAATTAAAATACCAAAGTAAAAATGTCAATCTTTCTCCTCTATAAATAAATATAGGAATATAATAAATATAATAATAAAAAAATTGTTAATATTATTGCTATTATTATTATGAACATGTATAATATGAATGATAGTGTATTATATAAGATAATACATTACTACAAGACATGCCTCATCCACTCTAATTTGAAAGTAATTATAATTATAGTTATATGCATATTATAATGAAAATATTATAAAATATTATAATCATAATCTTACCTTACTTATTATCATTGTTATGAATACCACCATTTATATTTACATTATTAATTCCATGAGTCCACTATTAATTTCAATTTATATAAAGAATTTTATAAGTATGCTATTATTAATAAGTCATTATATATAGGTATGATAATATATGTATGAATGTATGCATGAATTAATGAATATATTATTGTATTAAGGTATATATGTTTGTGTTTGGGTATTATAATTCATTATATAACATGTACACTTCCTACCCATTCTATATTAGTCTTATGATTCTAATTCTATGCGCCACCTCTTATATCCCAATCATTTTCATCCTTCATACTCCATCTTGGGTTATCCACAAAACCCACCAATTTTTAATCAATCACTATTTCATACCCCCACGAACATGATCTCTTAGTCAAGGCCAGTATCTCCGCATATAACACCAACATTCTTAACTTCATAGAATCCCAAAAAAAATATCATTTATCACCTACCTCAGTCAACCTCACCACCACTTTCTACAACATAAAATGAACCATCAAATATGTAACCCACCATGTTGACTGTTTCCTTCAATTAGAATTTTTTGGTATACTCCCATTGATCAATACCCACCATGCATATACCAGTGCATTGTTGTGATTCCATTTATTAAATTTTCAATCGATATTGATTTCAATCACTACTTCTCACCAAAATATCTCCATGAAACCCTTTGATAGACCACCACGATCCTCACCACAAAACATATAATTAATGGTAACAAAAAAATATCAATAATCCTTGTTGAATCCAATTTTATATTTTATGTATCCATTATTTTTGTATCAGAGCCAAGAATTTGAGTTCTCCATACTATTGAATAGAATCTTACCTATTTAGTCTTATTATTACAACTACTGAACAGAGATATGGTATGTTTATGCATATAGGTCCTTATATTAATGTTGAGAATTGAGGTTTCTAGAAAAGAATAATGATTATTAACCATAAGAATGCGTGCATTAAAGTTAATGTAAAGATAGTGAAACCTTACAAGGTACCTATTGGTGAAAATGAAAATTGGGGTCCAGAACAGGAGGATGAGTATAAATTAAATTCAGTTTACATAAATGATATTATATGTGGACTATTCTTGAATGAGTTTGATAGATTTAATCAATTCAATTCTATATATTAAATGTGTAAAAAATTGTTGTTTCTTATGAAGGAACTGATAATGTGAGACTATTATGAAACAATAATAAAAAAATTTATTTTTGATTCATTTAGGATGGTTTATAGAGAAATAATTTCTCAAATGAATAGAAGGATCACTTAAAATGTTAATAATTATACTTCATTGGATACTAATGTTATAGAATCATTTTATTATTTAAATGTCTTAAGAGTTTCCCCAACCATATAGAGTTAAATTTCTATTTAAATTACACAATTTTTGCTTGTTAAAGATCATAAAATGAAAAATATAACTCGTAATATCTTGAAATATAAACCTAAAATGTAATTTAAAGCTGATGATCAAAAATTTATTTTGAAAGGATAGTGATTCTATTAATATATATACATTAAAGGAAGAAAATAAGTCGAAATAAATATATTTTTACTAACCTAATATAGGAGAATCAAGTTGTTCAATTTATAAATATTAACATGCATAGATATCTAGGAAATTCAAGATGTTCTACCAGAGATAAATAGCTTTTAGAGGGTCATTCAGAAAATTAATTATTAATGATGGGGGTGAAAAGAAGGCCATATCCTATGGGGGAATGAAGCTTGAGAATATCAATCCTGATTTCCCAAAATAAAAAGATAGATATAAATCTAAAAAGAAATTATGAAGATCGTATTATAAAAGTAAATTGAAGAAAATTATAAAAGTTATGTTATTTTTTAGGGACTCAAGGGAAATTTAAAATGTTTTCTTAGATGTTGAGAAATCATACAAATAAAATAATATGTTTTTATGGCATAGAATAATGATGTACAATATTGTTTCTCTCCTATATCGTAATCTAATTATTTTTACTTTGATGAGATTAATGAATATTGATATGTTTTTTATGATACATATGATCTATCATAACAATTCCCCAAATCTCTTATGAAATCATATGATTCTATATTCACTGAAAATAATATCATATCTAACCAACTTATAGAATTAAATTCTAAATTTGAAACTATCTAATCCTATTGTGTTGTTTATGATAGTTTAGTTAGTGATTCTACATATAGAGATAATACATTCTGGTTGGGTACTAATAAGTTTACTCACAAGGGAAAATCTAAAAAGACATTTTACCATTCAAATGTATTATAAAGCTAAACAAGGATTAAGATGAATTAATAATAAACTAATGATTTATAAATTTTTTTACCATTATTTAATAGAAGAATAATGATTATTAATGTCTTATTTCATTATATAATTACTAGATATTATGCTAATTATTTCTAATTTAATTTTCCTCCAATATATAGTGTTAAGAATTCCAATGTTACCAAAGATTTATCTAATTTTAAGGCTCGAATTTATACTCAAATAAAGTATATTTTGTTACCAAATTATTTAATTTCTAACAAATATTGACCCAAAATTATATCGGTACAAAAAGACTACTGGTTTGAAATTTTTATATGTATAAAGCCAAAAAAATAGCAATTATATAAGGTATATATGTTATGGAAATATAGAATCTATGATTACTAATATTGTTCTCTTGGTTGAAGTGTTAAAGAACAATCTATTAAGTACCTCTCAAATCTATGATGATAGTTATTTAGTTGATTTTCTAATAATAAATGTTCAATTTAAAATGAATTATTTCTAAAATTTAAATAACATAGAGATGAAAAATTCTATACTTTAGATCATGACTCTTTGTGTAGATAGAAAAGAAATTTTTGGAATAATAACATTAATAAATCTTGGATTTGGAATATTAAACTCAAACACTTTAACGTTTATTATTTGAAAATGTTTTTTAAGAATAATTTAATTTATTATTTTCTTAAACTAAAATTTCATTAAAAGAGTTTAGGTGATTAATTCCAAATAGGCTGATAAAAAAAATATTTTTTAAATTAATACATGATGTTGAAGCATCACGTCCATTAGAACTTATCCACATGTATTTTTTTGGACCAACTAGAACAATAATAATTAGTGGAAGGTATTTTGTTTTTCGGTTGATGATTTTTATATATTTACTTGGGTTTACTTTTTAAGTCTTAAAAGTTACTATTGTATCATCTTCATGAATTTTTTAATACATTTTTATAGTTGAAAAGAAAACAAAATTATTTTCTTATGATGAGACAATATAGGAGAGTTCTAAAGTAATGATTTTAGATCATATTTTTCAAATCATGGTGTGAAATAAAAAAATTATAAACCAAGAAGACCATAATAGAATGGAGTTTTTGATAGGTGAAATAGGTCTTTGCAAGAAATATCTAGAACTATGCTACCACTATTAAGAAAATATATTCTAGTGGATATTATTTTTTAAATTACATGGTGGTTTAAACTTACACAGATTGATTCATGGAATTTTCTCAAACCATTTAGTTTTACTAATTCATCTATTAATTGAAAGTGTTTTTTATTTCTAGGGGTCAAGTAGAACTATTATGTATAAAAAATTTGTAGTGGTTTTGAAACAACTGCTACAAAGAATGAAGGAGTTTCATAACAGGTATTATTCTAAAATTTATTGGTGGTGTGTTCAATTGCATACTTTTTCATCAATTTGTATTGATTACAATAGATGCGAGTTAATTAAAACCAATTTAATATTTTATTCTTGTGTATTAGATATATATTGTGGTGGTTAAAACCACTAAAAATTATATATTGGAATTTAAAATTACTACCAATTATAGGGAGGTGGTTAAAACCAACTATAATTATATAATTCGAGTTTTATAAATTAGATTCTATTTAAACAAATGAAAAACACTAAAATAATTAAATTATAAATAGAGGGAATCGTAATATGATACAACCTATAATTTAATATAAAAGTGTATCCCCATTATATATAATTAAATAATTTTAATAAAAAAATATTATGATATATAATAATAATAAACATTATATCACCCTGTATTTTAAAAACATAAATATTATATATTAGTTTGATACTGTAAAGGTAGAATATATAAGTTATCATGAAAAATATATATCAGATGAACTTAGGGATCCAACTTCAACTCTACCCCCTAACATTGTTTAGTTTCCCCATATGATTTACACACTTAATTTTCTTGTCAACCAATAGCATCGAGTGCATATGATGCCTCTATTAAATGGATTTTAGAATATAAATTCGTTTTAATTTTATATTATTTATACAAAATATATTTACAAAAATTATCATAATCATATAAACAAATTAAAATAAATTTAATAGATTTAATACCACCTATCAAGAATGAAATGTCTAAATGAATTATTCCAGTCATACTCTGAAAATAGTGTTTCCACTACAATCTCAATCACTAAAAACTACTTATCCCAAGCTATCCATTGTGATTCCTTCTCTGGTATTCTATTCTTAAGGATCAAAATTATTATTTTTATTCTAATTGATTGTTAATAGTAACATCACTCAAAGATTTAGGAGGATTAATTTTACCGAATGAAGAAAATATCCTCTAAAATACCTATGGGGGAGAGGGTCCCATACCCAACCCTTACTCATGACCAACATGATCCTTTTCCAAAATAAGGTTAATAATTTTTTTTGAAGACTAATAATTACTCCAAAATATTTTTATCCCATGCCTATATAATTTTTTTATAAATAGAATAATATTTTAAAAGTATAATCCTTCAAATAAACTTAATTTCAATTTAGATTTTTTACCCCAATGTTTGTAGCAACTTCACTCATGTATTTCCCATTAGTTTTCCTATTCACATCAAAACACAACTCGGTTTGATCAACCTCATGACCAAATTTTGTTTCATATCTCATCAAAAAAAATTAAATATAAAAATTTAAGTACATAAAATAAAACAAATTTATATTTTATAATAGTTCAAAAATTACCTTCTCTAATATTCTCCTCAAATAAAATTTCGAACCAACTTTGCTTGGGATTTCATAATTTTCCTTACTTGAGGTATTTTTTTGGAATATTATTAAAAAATAAGGTTAATATTAGTAAAAATGTTATTATTTTTAATAAATTAATATTAATGTACTAAGATAGTAAAAAATACATTATAAAAACAATAATGATGCATATCTTCAAAGGAATTACATTGATCCTATGGTATTACTTTGGGGAAATATTTATATAATTGACAGAGACACAAGGAGGTGTCATTGGATTCACACCACCATCTATACTTACATTACTTACACCTTTTCCCTTAACATTTCAATGTCTATTGAAATAAAACCACTTCATGCACCTAAAATTGAAAAAAAAAATATATGATGTGGAAAAATAATTAGACATATATTTTATTAAAATATCAGATAAAATAAACAATAAATATTTATTTTGACTTACTATATATGGATTATAAAAATATAATTATAATAATGGATGGTAATGTTCCTAGAATCGTGGTACATAATGGGAAGAGATGTCATCTCACATGATAATTTCCCCATGATCTAACTATATAAGCCTCTGGTATTATTTATAGGCACCTCATGAATTTAAAATAGACTAAATATTGTAAATTGTTTCAACCAAAAAACATCTGATGTATTCATGTTCATTTATGTTGTATTATTATCTGATTCTATTCATTAAATATATATTATGAAATTTCTATAAATATGTAATAAATTATTTTTTCACAATAAAAAATACTTACCAATATTGTTCACCCTCTAATATTCTTGTGATGGTATCTATGAAAAAAAATACTCATTAAATTATAGATCCTTAGTTTCCTTAGTTGATCCCCTTGACATCCCTAAAGAATAATGTGATGCACTTGAATTAGAGAACATACTAAATAAATTTTGGAGAATATTAGATGGTATAAAATGGAATAAATAGGAAACCATGAAATAAAGGAGCATATCAGATGAAATTTGGAGCATATCAGATGGTTAAAACAACTTCAGTGTTTTGGAATACTTTCTCATATATTTAAATCCTTTGGTTTTCAAAATTCATTTATCCAAAATTAATATAAAAAAATTGAAAATTGAAATATGAAATATGATATATTTATTAAGGTACTAGAGGTTATACGATATATGATATAAATTTTTTAAATGGTTTGATACAAAATCCAAATTTTATATAATTTTAAGGAAACAAAATACTTTTGGGGTAAAGAGGTATGCCTCACAAAAACGAGAAAACAATACAATAAGAAAAAACCAAAAAACGAAAAAAGAACCATCCATCACTATATAGGCTACCCATATGGGTCAGTCCAGTACAACCAAGATAATTACAAAATATCAGTTTCTAGGTTTGAGGTAATGTTTCCATCCAACTTGATAGAAATTAAATTAGTTAACTCCATGAATGAATCAATGTTAAATGGATAAGGACCAAACTCCTAAAACAAGACATTTATTTGTTATGTTTACCATGCCATCTATTCTTCACACATTTTTTCAAGATATGTCCCTTGATCAAGATTATGCCACTCTTCTATAGTCAATTCATCATCCTAAATTCTTTACCTATTGATTTCATCTTTTATAGACTTTTCGAACATAATAAATTTGTTATCATCGTGGCATTGAGAACTAGGGTTCTCATAGAGCCTCCCTTCTTTTGACCATATGATTGTTCTCCTAACATTGTGTGGTTAGAGTCCAAGGGAACTTTGTAGCCAAGATTCACTCTAATATTTTATCTATAGCTCCCTAGTGTATACTAATACTCCCCACTAATCTAGTGAATATAGGTTTTGGAAGGTAGGATTAATCTTTTTGATTCATTGTTAACTTTTTGTAAGGGGAGGAAAAGTCCCTTGAATCCCCATAGTCTTTTTCTAAAATATTGTGTATCGATAAATTGAATTCAACTATTAAATATAAATAAATAATAGACAAGTGAAAAGAGTATTAATTATATAACAAATTAATTCATTATTGACTATATTACTATCATCCTACACTATTAATGTGGTTTATTTATCATCACCCCCCCCCCCTAATAGACCACATGTTTAAATATTATCATGGACTAATAGATCAACATACAATTATAAGTGGGGTTTTTTTGTCATAAATAAATTCATTAGAATCATAAACCCTCTCATAAAAGTTTCAATGTTAGACATTTAATACAACACTCCACCCTCCATCAAATACATTATTCACCTAGTATACCATTTAATCTTGTGGAGAAAAAGTATCTAGATTTTTTTCTTCACCAACATTAATATCGATCAACTAAGATAACATTACATAAATAAATTGTCAAAAATATTTCTTTATACCCTTTGAAATATTTACCCACATGTATTTGAATAACCTAAATGAAAATTATCCATTATATTTTAATTTAATAATTTCAAATAAATTTACATAGTATCATAATATCTATTAATGTTATTAAGATGTTGGAGTTTTGTTTTTTCAAATATTCCTCTGAAAAAACTATATAAAACATAAGGAAAATAATATCGAAAATATTGAATCTACAAGACTACTTTAAAGGTCACTAGGACATATATTTCAAATCATATGGAATTGAAGCTCAATTATAAAAAATTTTGATAAAAATATATTATTATAAAATATTATTAGTTATATAATATAATTATATCAATATATTATCAGTATGACACACATTATCATGTTACCTGACATGAAAACCAATAAAAAATTTCACTGTTAAAGGATTTTTTTTATCTTTTATCATTTCATGTTCAACACTAAAGTGCTCACTTTGTTATCATATTTAATTATTCAATGAAAGGATATGTAATGTTACAATATTTGTACATCTCTCTATATTAATCCATTTTAATGATAAAAAAATATAAATTTTGTTTCTAAAGTTTTCACTTCATGGATTTTAGTGCTTTTATTTTAAAAATTTTATTATGATGGTACTAGAATGAATAGAGGTCTCAAAAGGAGTGTGGAGGTAATTTTTAGATTATTACACATAAAAGTGTTAATAGAGACCAAAATGGACCTATATAGAACATCTTTTATGAAAAGGGAACAATAGTTTGCTAGTGATACCTACCGACTATATAGTGGCATCCCGATAAAGAAACAAATAGTGGTGGGGAGTGGTACATGCTTGCCTATATTCCTATAAAATGATTCTATTCGACTCCCAAGACATTGAGAATCATTGTAGGACCTCTAAAGTATATAAATTCACCCCAAGGGATCTTTGATGAGTTTGGATACCGTAAAGAGAAATTTAGAACTTTTTTGGGATACATTGCGTCATTATTAACTCTCTCTCTCAATTGTCTCTCTTCCTACCATGTCTTCTAATTTTATTATAACTGTATGATTAAGATTATAATTAAAATGGTTGATTTTAATAAAGAAACTTATTTTTTCTTTTCATGGGATCTCATTAAAATTTAGTTTCATTGTATAGGTTATCACTACTTTTAAAGCGAGGGACTGAGTGTTCACTTTGAATGCGTGTGTTGGGGATATGTGACCACTACCTTTAATGCAATTTCCTCGACCCCAATATCCTAATAGACCATTTCCAGTGTGTATTTTATTATATTGGAAGATATAAAATTTATTTAATCCCAATGTACATATCAATTTAGTAGTCTGGGAGAACCATATACCTACCTGATAACCATTTTTACATAATGAATTAAATTTAAAACATAATAAAAGTGAAAATCTCTACATCCTTGAAACTGATCCAAATATTTCTTCCTCATAACCTATATAAAGGAAACAAAATAAGGGTGAAATAAAATTCTTATTAAGGGTTACATTAAACATAATAAATCGTGAATCAATAAGGAATAATCTTACGGTCAAGGTAAACAACTGAAAAGACATTCCATTTATTTAGTAATGGGAGCATGTAATGCATCCATAAGAAATATCAATGAAAGAATATCATGGATAATAACCAAATTCTAAATTAATTATGTACTTAATATTAAAAATCATGATTTTATAAATCTTAATACCTATAATTTCAAGGCCATGTTCCAAGAAAATTTAATCGATGGGTATTTATTCTTCAATGACCCTTTTAATGTTAGCTTACTAACTTTTCTCATGAGACCTATTTATACATAAAGGGGAAATATAATTTTAGGCCCCACAAATCACTTCATTTCCAATTTATTACTCATATATCCAATGATAAATTTAATTCATGAATTATATTCCTTATCAAAAAAACATTAATATTGAGTAAAAAAGATAGATTATCATTAATTCCACAATCAATAACATAAAATTTAATGTAAAAAAACACATATATAAATTTTATATAGTTTAGAAAATAACTATAGAGACCCCAAAATTGACGTACATGGAAATTACATTACTTTTGGGGAATACTTAATACATAACAAAAATAAACACCAAAGGACCGTAATAGTTTAGTGTCTTTGGAAACTCGGAACGAAATCTTCTAATCATGGTGAAAGATCTTCAATATCTCCCATAATGATCTTCCATTTTTCTTCTTACTTAAAACCTTAATTTATATCCTAGTGAAAAGAAAACATACAAAGGGTGAGCTCAAATGCTCAGTAAAGTTAAGCATGGAGAAAATAAAACAAATTGTATACATTCGAACTTCAAAACATGAACATAATATCAAAATCTTGAGCAATGACATAAAACATGGCAGTATGTAAGGATTAGATCATAAAGAAACATTAGTCATGATAAAATGTCACGAGAATAAAACTTTTAATTATGTAAAAACATTAAGCACATGATATGATTTCCATAGTAGTCAAGGCATTGCTACCAAGACCATCTTAGTGGACAAAGTCCCTTTCTAAATTGAGTTCACTCCTCATTCCAGTTCTGTAACACTGAACCAGATTAACTTACCATTACAGCCATGTCTATATCATGAGATAAAAAACATTTACCCAATGCATTGGAGGGAGATATAGGTCCCACCCATCTCATAATGAAATCATTCTTACTTGTGTCACAAAATAAACATAAATCATTCATCATAACCCAAAGAATAAAATGGGTTTCATAAACATCATCTCATCATCACATAATAAATATAAAACAAATGGATATTTCATCATAAGTAAAGTGAAACAATGTAAATCATAGAGACATTATACTTGAAACATACACATATGAAATTATGTCATCTTATATGGAAAAAGGTTTTGATAAAACACTTGAAATGAATTCTTGAGGAAAATATTCTTTCTTCTTCAAAATAATTTTCTTTTCTTAAAATTCCATGAAATTTTAAAAGAAGAGGATTTTTTTGAAAATAATCCTTAAATATAGTAGAATAAGCTTTATGAAAATTAGGCTTTATGAAACCGTCAAAATCCGTTCATGTCGTATAAGTTAAAAAAACCATTCTCCTCGTACTTTTGTCGGAAAAGTCAAAAAGTTCCTCATATGGTAAAAAAAAGAAATATTCCTTTCATAACATGTGGTAAAAGACAAAAATGGGTAAAAAGGACATTAAACATATATAAAAACACTTTTAGAAAACATGGACATGGATGACAATAATAACCCCAGTAAATACTTACGAATAAACAATCTCGGATAAGAACGAGATTGGAATAATTATCCCTTACCTTAGGTCCGATATGCTTCATACGTATCCGAAACTCCTGTATAATGATTTAAATAATGTCATTGACTTATTAAAGAATCATAAATATTGTTTTGATATCATATATGGTTCACTTATGACTTTATATTACCCATTCTTTTGAGAATTCTATGTTAAAGCGGCGTTTTAGGTGAAATCATTTCATTTATCGTATGTGTTTCGATTTGTTTTTATTGATATTATTATTACTTATATCGTGATTTAATTACTTCCAGAATGTAAATAATGATTTATATATCATATATATTCATTATATACATATATATAATAGATAGATGAATGAAATGAAATACACCATTCATGGAGACGGTTGGTCGTACGTACGCATGAACACTGTTTTCATTTCCTTATTGACTTGAATGGAATTAAGTAGAAGGAATATATATATATATATATAAATAAATACTGTAGAATTATTATTTCATATATTTCATTCTTACTTATTATATATACTTTATAATCATTCTTGAATTGTTAACATGGAAAATGAATCTCATCGCGTCGTGGAGATGGTAATCCGTACGTGCGCACGAGCGATGAAATCCATCCAATATTTATTGAATGTAATTGGAGTGGATGATATAATATATTAGGATCAGTATTATTGTATAATAATTATATATAGTTATTCTTTACACCATTATACCCATCCAAGTAAGGTGGTGGTGGAAAAACAAATTACACCACGATGTGGAGACGGTATTCCGTACGTACGCATGCGTGGTGATTTCGTTTTTCGTAGGATGGATAGAAGGTGAAATGGGTTTGTTTAATATTTATAATAACATATCAGTATATAAGTAATACTGATTTTATTATATTATAATGAAACAACTAAAGAAGAGGAAGTATAAGAAGAACAAAACTTGAAAGAGTCGGTAGAAGAGATTACCTCTTCTTCAGTGCACATCCTTTAAACTTCTTCTTAGGGCACTAGAGTTGGTATTTTGAGAATACCAAAACATATATGATATAAATAGAGAGGTTGAGAAGAGTAATTTTCAGGGGTTTTCCAAGCATCAGGGCTCAAAAGGGTGTGAAGAGAAGAGGTAAGGGTGCCCTTTTTATAAGGGAGGAGAGGGGCACCTTTGAAAAAACATAAAATAATATTTTATAATAAATTCATATTCGGTTTATAATAGCTAAAAATTGATTTATTTAGAAGATAATGTGGGTATGGGTCTAAATACTCTCAACCAATAGGTTTTAGACAAGTTTAATCTACTATTTTAACCTTATCTTTTAAATTTAACTCTAAGTTAAATAATTTAACTTTTACCGCGTCTTCTTGTTTTCTTACACTATATGGTTAATAAACCTACTATAACAGGAAAAACGAACCCCAATTGGTTCATTATTAATATATATATCCTTATCTAAGTCATTTGGATGAACCTTAGATTTTTAGAAAAAAAATAAAAATTAATAATATAATATCTGTTTTAAAAACTATTTTATGTCTATTTTGACACTATTTGGTACATGATTTTTTTGAAAATCGCAACAGAATGATTAGTTATAAAAAAGTTCATTAAATAAATACTAACATGTCACATTAAATGATAAAATTAGTGTAATTCATAAAAAGTACAAAATTAAATTTATTTGTGTATTTATAACATCAATTATGTTAATTTTTCTTTAATAAGGTAATTCCTGCATCATCATTGTGTCAATAATAAATTAAATTATTTAATGTCTAAAAATTATAAATAAAATACAATTATGTATGATATTTTTTTATATTTCTAATGAATATTTATAGTAGAATTTATCTAATGTATGACCCTATATAAAAAATGTTTTAGTTATTAAACTTTGATTTTAACTATTTTAATTCTTCTTTAAATAAAATAATAATAAATGCCCTAATCTAATCCAAGTGGACCTAAAGGGTAATTTATTATACCTAAGGTTGTTTTTGGTCAAATTACACTTATCAAATAGAATTAGGACATGCGTTAGGGTAATCATAATATCATTTTTACCCTTAATTACCCTATTTACTTTTAACCGTGTTAAATAAAAGTAAAAAGTTATTATTCACCAAAAATTATTTTCATCTCATTGAACCACATTTTACTTAATGATATAAACCGTGTCTCTAGGAGTTTTGAAATTCCACTCACAAAAGCGGTAAAATTATGTTTTATGTATATTTTTAAATTCTCCTAGGAGGTGTGTAAAAGACGGTCAAAAGTTCAATAAAATTTTTATATATCTAAAATTATTATAAAATGACTACAATGAATTACATTGAACTTATATAAGTATTATGTATTAATTTTGACATAAAATAAATTTAAATAATATATATAATTATTTTAAAAAAAATATGGTTATTAAATAGTAACCTAGTGTTTTCACTATTTATCAAAAATTGAAAGTTTTCAGAAAAATACCGAAAATTCACCGTAGGATAATTTCGATATTCCGAATCCAAAAATGAAGTCCATTTTGAAAAATAAAATTTAAAAAAGTTTGTATTACTATTCATAATGGCTAGTTTATATAACATATCATTGTTTAGTGAAACTCGGTATTGCCTATAACATACGCTATCGTGGAAGGTCGTGATTGCGTGTAATGAAAGCCAAGTCAGGGATGCGTGTAGTGCATTCTTGTTTTGGTGTGGCATACAACACAATACATCATTGAAATTAAAAATTAAATTTTGTATAAAATATCAGGGTGTTATATTCTACCACCCTTAAAATGAATTTTGCCCTCGAAATTCGTCGGTGTTATAAATGGTTTACTACTCAAAAGTTTCTTTAATATAAACCCACATAGTAAAAAGGAATACCAAAACTTATCTTAAAAAAATAATGTATGAAACGTAAAGGTTACCCAAATTAACTAATCACTGGGCTTCCACATAAAAGAACATTGGTGAAAATATGGATATGGAAGAAAAATATAACCATCAAGTTTTGATGGATAGTGGTAGAGGACATGGCTATGAAAAGGCTAACAATCAGAAAGCCATAAATTTATGATGTTCTAAGGTACCATCTAATTCATTGGATATAAGGGCACTAGGAAAACATTTTTGGTTTTCAAGATCATTTCCATAAAGTTGAATAATTGTTGAATTAAAAGAAATACATACTTGATTTTTTGTACAATTTTATGGTTGTTTGTGCCATGAACAATTTCCAATTCATCTCTTAAATAAATGAAGTTGAATTTGTATTCCGTGAAGTGTTAGCAGATCATGTGATAGAATGACGGGTCATTCCATCTTTCTCAAACGAAAGGTTAGAAAAAGTTATTCAATATACACAAGTCCATATATGGAGATATTAAACGTATATGGCTCCAAGAATGGACTTATAATTCATATATCATACCACTTAATATAATAAAACTAGTTTCTACTAACCAGGGACTTCCTGTAGGCTAGTGGTATGAGATAAAGGCCTGTCGCACTTCAGTTGTGGGTTCAATTCCCACAGCCTTGTCTGACGCGATGGGTTGTTGTCTATCCTACGGGTTGTTCTTTTTGTAAATCTAATTTACTATAACATTCCATAACTAATATCGAAAAAAGTTCTAACCTTAAACAATACTATCTGATGTCTGACATAATCCATTCCAGTCTTTAGACTTATCCAAAATACATCTGTCCAATATCATAGTACAAAGAAAAAGATTACTAGAAATGTCATTAACCAGGCTTGTGAATTCCCCCATTTATCCCCCATATATCATAAGATATATCTTTGTTGATCACATTCCCAAAATGTATTATTTTGAAACATTAATTACCATAGAACCTTAGTGAAAACATGAGTTCTTTCAAAAGTTATCTCTTTCCACATACCAAAATCCCAAAAAATTTATATAATCAAACCATGATATCACTTAGTCCTTATATCAATCATGAGCCCATGAATAATATTAATCATTTAAGTTTCTCCTTATCCATTCCCTATGAACATATCATCTACTTTCCAAAATATTTGAATCACTTTTCATGGTTACCGATACCATATAATTATTCAAAACCACAATAAACCAATACATAGATTTTCCAATATTCCACAGTACTATAAATTAGATTCCACAACATTATTTTCGAATCCTATTACATAAACACATAATAATTCCACTACATCATTGTCATACTCAACATCACCAATAGTGATCGCATGTGACTTCCCTTTGTCCTCTCCTTTAAGAGGTTTCTCACGTCGATCATCATTAACCCCTGGATTAGGGAATTGATTAGCATAATGCCCCATTTCCTTATAGTTTCTGCATTGAGGTGTTGGTGGAGAATTATCTACATTATTTTATTTATTCACATAATTAGAAACCCTTTTTCCATTACATTGACACTCAGCTACTCGATGAACTTCTTTTCCACACTTAAAACATTTTCTAGTCCCTTTAAGACGATCTCCACCCTGAGTTTTTCAAAACGTTGATTATAATGAAAAATTCAACTTGTTTTCACCATTATTTTGAGATTTCTCCTTGAAATCCATCTTTTATTTCTTGTCAAAACCATGAGATGGATATGTTACACCAACTTCCAGTTCTACCTTGATAGCACAACACACAATTTCTTCATAGCTACTAAATTCTCTTATAGCTAATGCCCTTCTAAGACATGGTTTTAAGCCACTGAAGAATCGATTAACTTTACTTTCAGGTTGGATGATAAATCCAGATGCATACCTTGCATGTCCTGTAAAATTCACTTCGTATATACCAACAGATTCATCATCCTTCTGCTTAATCTCCAAGAACTCCTTTTCCATCATTGTTTGAAGAATACAACGGATGTACTCACTGAAAAACAAGTTCTTGAACTCATCCCATTCCATGGGATCAATTTCATCTTGGGGCCTTGTGTTCTTAATTAGAGTCCACCACTGGTCTGCTTCACCTTCTAAATGGTAAACAGCTAGAATGACTTTATCATTTTCTGAACAGCGATGTACAGAAAATATCTTTTCAATGGTACCTATCCATTGTGCAATAATAAGTGGATTAGAAGACCCATTGAAAGAAGGTGGACGTTGCCTCATGAATGACTTAATAGAATATTGTTCCCTTCTCTGATCATTTGGAAATCCAGAATGATTCATAGCTTGTGTAAGTATAGCAATAAGATTTTTCACTCCATCTCCCATCACATTTGGTTGTTCGGGAGGAAAATAATTGCATTGTCCATTACATTGATCAACACAGTTCCTTTAGGTTCCTGCCATCATCTAAAACCCAAAAAAATAGTGTGGGAGGAAAAAATCATGCTAGGGAAAAAACATAATAAAGGGGGTGTGCCTTCAATATGTAACACCTTAGGTTTAATTCTAAGATCATTACCATAATTCTAGGAAAATTATCTATATGTATACTTAACCTTAGAGACATCCCTAGACATACCTTAGAAATATCTCTAGGGATTTAACTAACGTTTTCGCATCCTAGTTTCCAATGGTTAACAAAACAGAACCTTGGATTCCAACTGTATTGACCCCAAACATGACGTACATGGACATTACGTTACTTTTCCAGAATACACAATACATAACAAAAACAAACACTGAAAGACTGTAATAGTCTAGTGTCTTTGGAAACTCGGAATGAAATCTTCTGATCGTGGTGAAAGATCTTCAACATCTCCCATAGAGATCTTCCCTTTTTTTTCTTACCTAAAACCTTTATTTATATCCTGGTGAAAATAAAACATATAAAGGATGACCTCAAAAGCTCAGTAAGTGTAAGCATGGAGAAAATAAAACAAACCGTATACATTTGAACTTCAAAACAGGAGCATAATATCAAAATATTGAGCAATGACATAAAACATGGAAGTACGTAAGGCATAGATCAAAAAGAAACATTAATCATGATAAAATAGAATGAGAATAAAAATTTTAATTATGTCAAAACATTAAGCACATGATATGATTTTCATAGTAGCCAAGACATTGCTGCCAAGACCATCTTAGTGGACAATGTCCCTTTCTGAATCGAGTTCACTCCTTGTTCTAGTCCTGTAACACTGAACCAGATTAACTTACCATTCCAGCCATGTATATCTCAAGAGATATGAATCTTTACACAATAAATTGGAGGGAGATATAGTTCCCACCCATCTCATAATGAAATCATTCTTACTTGTGACACAAAATAAACATAAATCATTCATCATAACCCAAAGAATAAAATGTGGTTCATAAACATCATCTCATCATCACATAATCCATATAAAACAAATAGATATTTAATCATAAGAAAAGTGAAACCCTGTAAATCATAGAGACATTATACTTGAAACATACACATATGAAATAATTTCATCTTATATGGAAAATGTTTTTGATAAAACAATTGAACTGAATTCTTGAGGAAAATATTATTTCTTCTTCAAAATAATTTTGTTGTCTCAAAATGCCATGAAATTTTTAAAGAAAATGATTTTGTTGAAAATAATAATGAAATCTCATAGAATAATATTTATGAAAATTAGTCTTTATGAAACTGTAAAAAACCATTCATGCAGTATAAGTTAAAAAAACATTCTCCTCGTACTTTTGTCGGAAAAGTCAAAAAGTTACTCGTATTATAAACAAAAGAAATATTCCATTCATAACATGTGGTAAAAGTCAAAAATGGGTAATAAGGACTTTAAAAATATATAAAAACAATTTTATGAAACATGTACATAGATGATAATAATAACCCCAGTAAATACTTACGAATAAACGATCTTGGATAAGAATAAAATTGGAATAATTATCCCTTACCTTAGGTCTGATATGCTTCATACGTATCCGAACCTCCGGTATAATGATTTAACTAAAGTCATTGACTTATTAAAGAATCATATTAATTGTTATGATATCATATATGGTTCACTTCTGACTTTATATTACACGTTCTTTTGAGAATTCCATGTTAAAGCAGGGTTTTGGGTAAAATCGTTTCATTTATCGTACGTGCTTTGATTTGTTGTTCTTGATATTATTATTACTTATATCATGATTTAATTACTTTTTGAATGTAAATAATTATTTATATATCATATATATTTAGTATATACATATATATAATATATATATGAATGAAATGAAATACACCATCCATGGAGACGGTAGGCCGTATGTACACATGATTGCTTTTTTCCTTTCTTTATTGACTTGAATGGAATTAATTAGATGGAATACATATATATATATATATATATATTAATAAATCCATTATAATTATTATTTCATATAATTTATGATTACTTATTATATATACTTTATGATCATTCTTGAATTGTTAACATGGAAAATGAATCTCATCACGTTGTGGAGACGGTAATCCGTACATACGAACGAGCGATGATATCGTTCCCATATTTATTGAATGTAATTGTAGTGGATAATATAATATATTAGGATCATTATGATGGTATAATAATAATATATAGTTATTCTTTACAACATTATACCCATCAATTTAAGGTGGTGGTGGAAAAACAGATTACACCACGGCGTGGAGACGGTATTCCGTACGTACGCACACGTGGTGATTTCATTTTTCTTTAGGATGGATAGAAGGTGAAATGGGTATGTTTCATATTTATAATAACATATAAGTATATAATTAATACTTATTTTATTACTTTATAATGAAATAACTAAAGAAGAGGAAGTAGAATAAGAATGAAACTTGAAAGAGTCGGTAGAAGAGATTACCTCTTCTTCAACACACTTCCTTTAAAATTCTTATTAGGGCACTAGATTTTGTCTTTTTAGAAGACCAAAAAATCTATGATATAACTAGAGAGGTTTAGAATAGTAATATTCAGGGTTTGGAAGAGCAACAAGGCTCAAAAGTGTGTGAAGAGAAAAGGGAAGGGATGCCCTTTTTATAATGGAGGAGAGGGGCACCTTCGGAAAAACCTAAAATATTATTTTATAATAAAGTCATATTCGGTTTATAATAGCTCCAAATTGATTTATTTAGAAGCTAAAGTGGGTATGTGTTGAAATACGCTCAACATATAGGGTTTAGACAAGTTTAGGTTACTATTTTGTCCTTATCTTTTAAATTTAACTCTAAGTTAAATAATTTAACTTTTACAGTGTCTTCTTGTTTTCTTACACTATATGGTTAACAAACTTACTATAACAATCCAAACGAACCCCAAGTGGTTCATTATTAATATATATATTCTCATATAAGTCATTTGGATGAACCTTAGATTTTTAGGAATAAAATAACAATTACTAATATAATAGTTTTTAAAAAAACTATTTTATGTCAATTTTGACACTATTTGGTTCATGATTTTTTTGAAAATCATAACAGCATGATTAGTTAGAAAAAAGTAAATTAAATCAATACTGACATGTCATATTAAACTAGAAAATCAATGTAATTCCTAAAAAGTCTAAAATTAAATTCATTTGTGTATTTGTAACATCAATTATGTTAATATTTCCTTAATAAGGTAATTACTACATCATCATTTTTTCATTAATAAATTACATTATTTAATGTCTAAAAATTATAAATAAATTACCATTATTTAGGATATCTTTTTATCTTTCTAATGAATATTTTTAGTAGAATATATCTAATTTATAACCCTATATTAAAAATGATTTAGTTATTAAACTTTGATTTTAACTATTTTAATTCTTCTTTAAATAAAATAATAATTAATGTCCTAATGTAATCCAAGAGGACCTAAAGGGTAAATTTTTTTCCCTAAGGTTGTTTTTTGGGGAATTACACTTATCCAATAGAATTAGGACATGTGTTAGGGTAATCATAATATCATTTGTACCCTTAATTACCCTATTTACTTTTAACCGTGGTAAATAAAAGTAAAAAGTTACTATTCACCAAAAATTATTTTCATCTCATTGAACCAAATTTTTCTTACTGATATCAACCGTGTATCTCGGATTTTTGAAATTCCACTCACAGAAGAGGTAAAATTATGTTTTATGTATATTTGCAAATTCTCTTAGGAGGTGGGTAAAAGATGGTCAAAAGTTCAATAAACTTTTTATATATCTAAAATTATTATAAAATGACTCCAATGAATTACATTGAACTTATATATGTATTATGTATCAATTTTGACATAAAATTAATTTAAATAAAATAAAAAATTATTTAAATAAAAGGTCAGTTATTAAACAGTAACCTAGTGTTTTCACTATTCATCAAAAATTGAAAGTTTTCATAAAAATACCAAAAATTCACCCTAAGATAATTTCAATATTCCGAATTCAAAAATGAAGTCAATTTTGAAAAATAAAATTTCAAAAAGTTGGTATTACTATTCATAACGACTATTTTATATAACATATCGTTGTTTAGTGAAACTCGGTATTGCCTACAACATACGCTATCGTGGAAGGTCGCGATTGCGTGCAATGCAAGCCATGTCAGGGATGTGTGTAGTGCAAGCTCGTTTTGGTGTGGCGTAAAACACAATACATCAATGATATTAGAAAGAATATTTTTTATAAAATCTTGGGGTGTTACAATAATCATATCCATGATACAAATAATGTTAATATTTAATGGAAATTTAATGTTCAATGTTCACAAGAAAGTGAATGCTTCATGGGAAAGATAATGAATAGAAAAAAAATCATGAAAGTTAATTTAAATACTCTACCCAGTAAAATAGGTCAAAAAACATCAAAATAAATAATATGGATGGTATCATTACAAAATATCCTTAATTTTTTATAAATAAAATAAAGGGTTGAAGTCATTTTTGAATGGAAATATCAAAAAATGTTCATTAAAAACATTATGAGGAAAATCCCCTTTAAACATTGAAAATTAATTTTAAATACCAAATTATTTCAGAATATTACAGAAAAAATTTCTTTTAAAACAACCTTTAAAAACTATAAAGAAATCTTTAAATTAATGAGTAGTGATGATGGTGGAAAAATTCCATTCATATCAAGTATGTTAAAGAAACGATTCCTTTCACATTTCCCATAAAAATTGAAAACGTACTTTGTTTGAAAAATGACAAGAAGATTCCTTTTGATTTTTTTAAAAATTAAATAATGTATAAAAATTACTTTAAAAAATAATTGCATAATATTTAAAATATTCTTGAAAACTTTTTTAGAAAACATGGATATATAAGAAAAAAAAATTCGATTAAAAAGATAAAACAAGTAGAATGTTCTAAAAAGAAATTTTCTCAATCAATTTTATTACTATAGATAGGATTGTGGTATTATTAAAAGAAAATTTAATTAACAAAATAGGTTAATAAAATTAATGTGGTTTATTATACAATGATAATATAATTTCCTTCAATGGAAATTTAAGAATAAATAATCCTGGTTAAAATGAGACTGTGAAATAAACCACTACTAGAATGGAGGGCTATACCAACACTTTGATGCAAAAGGTTATAGAAAACCCTTGGTATATGTGGAGTACACACCTTTTCCCAACGGTTTTATCAAACCGTTGGGATATCTCCCAATAGAACCCATTTTTTCCAACAGTTTGATAAAACCGTTGGGTTATCTCCCAATTCGACCACCTTTACCAACAGTTTTAGTGAACCATTGGTAAATCATAGTTTTCCCAACAGTTTTAAAAAACCTTTGGGTAAAAGTTCTTCCAAATACATAGAACCCCCAATTATCCCCCAATTCTATGTTCACCCGATAGCAGCCCAGAAATTTAAGCTCTCCCAACGCTCTCTCATTACCCAGTCTCTGAAACTCCATCTATCCTCTTCAATCAAACAATTTTTCTGTTCTACACTTCAATTCTGTAAGTTCTACCTTAGTTTCAATGTTATTTATCTATTTTTTTATTTTCTATTTTGATTTGACCTAAACATTAGGGATCTCTCTATACAAAGACTCAAAAACTCGTTCCACTCATAGATCCATCTTAAATCAAACAATTTTGTAGTTCTACACTCTAAATCTATAAGTACTACCTTAGTTTTAATGTTTTTCATCTATTATTTTTGTTTTCTGTTTTAATTTGGTATAAACTAGGTTGTGTTGTTTATGGAATGTGAAGGTTAGTGATATTGAGGATGAATTGGATGTTGGTTGGGTGATGGATTGGAATTGTGATGTTTTTTGGATTAAGTTTAGTTAATTTTAAATGAATTATTTGGGGATTTCATCCCTTTAACAGAGCCCCCACTCATCATGGACCCTAGACAGTCCCCCCTCATGGAACTTGGGCAGCCCACCCCCCTCTTTCTTGAAACTTGGACAACCCCCCTCCTAGACCCTGGACAACCCCCCTCCACCCACCTCCCATGACCTTGTATAGTCCCCTTCCTTCATGGAACCTAGGAAGCCCCCCACCCTCCACCCTGGACCCTGGATAGCCCCCCTCCTCGATGGACCATGGACAACCCCCCCTCCTTCCTGGACCATGGACAACCCCTTCTCCCCTCTCCTTGACCCTGGACAGCCCCCACCCTCTTCCTGGACCTTGGACAGGCCCCACCCCTCCTCCTAGTCCTTGGACATCCCCCTTACCCCCCTCATCAACCACCAAATACCCCCCACTTCAAAACATTGACCACCAAACTTGGACATGCTGGATTTTCTCTAAAAAGACAGATTTGATCATCAAACCACCTCAATAATATCCTAAACAATGCTAATAATGTGGTTTTTACCACATAGCATCCAATTGTATGCCAAGTCACTAGTCTATCCTCCCTTGGCTAGATTTTACAAAAAAATTCTCAACCTTAAGGATCCAAATAAAAATAAATTGATATAAGATATTTGATAATGGATTAAAATTTCAAATTGGGATCCAATGAGGAATATTTGAGATATTATGCATCATGTCTATGAGTAAATCCATTTTTATATATCCGATAAGTTATTTTTCACAATTTTCACATATTAATTGTTTGTAAAAATGAGATAAACATTTATTAAGGTTCTAATATATAAAAATGAATCTATTTTTGGATGCAGCGTAACCAAAAATTTCTAGCTTGTCTGCCTCTTCCATGATCATCGATGTGCACATCCCGTCTCCATCTGACCTCGTACGACGGGTGACTCAGCGTCTGGCTGATGATGAGTGCCAGATTCTCTTACTTCCACACCAGATTTACACCCGCTACGCTCCTGAAGTGATCAATCCCACTAAGTGTCTGGTTGATGAAGAGTGCCATATTCTCTTACTTGCACACCAGATTCATGCCCTCTATGCTCTTGAAGTGATCAATCCCACTAAGCATCTCTGTGATCTTGATGACACGACCACTAGTTCTTATAAGAGGTAGAGGAGTTCTGAGCTGATGGACCAAGATGATTTACCAGTGTCCATCCATCTGGCTGAAGACGTAAAACTTAGCGCTTCCTAGGAGGCAACCCATGTTGTAGAGTTTCATAATTTTTCATTTTTTACTTTGTTTTAGGAAATAAACATTGAATGTATGCAACAATTGTTTAGCTGCTTCTGATCTGTATGTGCACTTGTCATTACTCTGCATGACTGCTTCCATTTTGTCTGATCTTTGGTGTTATTTTTCATGACATGATGCGGCTATGTGCTGTCTATGTGTAGATTTTATAGGTACATAATTATGTGCACTTTTTATTATTCCATTCTTTCAGTGCTTAGGCCGATGGTACGAGGGAGGTTCGTACCAGAGGTAGACGAGCATCTCCGCGTACCCGACTAGACCCTCCCCCTCCCACTGACATTTCATCTTCTTAACTAGACCCCGGACATCCCCCAAAAAAGCCCCCCCACCATCCTCTTTGGTACCAAGACTACCCCCCAGACATTCCCCCGAAGAGCCCCTCCACCCTCCTCCATGATCCCCGGACAGCCCCCCAGACAGCCCCCAGACAGCCCCCCTCACCCTCCTCCCTGGACCCCGGACAGCCCCCGACGCTCCTCCTCAGTCCCCAGACATCCCCCCAGACATCCACCCCACCCTCCTCCCTAGACCCTGGAAAGCCCCCTGGACACCCCTGAATGTGACGCGTACGAGTCAACCCCGCCTAAAGACAAGGCTCGGTGTGGTCGACACCACTCAAAATGCCTCTGTTTTGTTAAAATGGACTTAATTTTAAGTGAAATCAACAACTGACATACGGTAAACCGACCAAACGCATTCAGATACTATTGATACTATAGGAAAATGATCCATGGGTCATATGTGACGTGTATGAGTCAACCCCGACTCAATCCAAGGTGCGGTGTGGACGATACCATTCAAAATGTCTCTTTTTTGTTGAAAATGACTGTAATTTTAAGTGAAAACAACAACTGGCATACGGAAAACCGACCAAATGCGTTCTAAATCTATTAAAACTTTAGGAAAATTATCCATGGGTCATATGTGACGTGTACGAGTCAACCCCGGCTCAATCCAAGGCACGGTGTGGCCGGAACCACCCAAATTGTCCCTCTTTTGTTTAAAAAGGACAATATTTTACGTACATACGCCAAACCGATCAAATGGATTCTTATTGTGTTGATACTTTTTCACAATGATCTATGAATCATATGTGATGTGTAAATGTCAACCCTATCTCAATTTGAGGCCCGGTGTGGCCAACACCAATCAAAGTGCCTCTATTTTGTTAAAAATGGACTAAATTTTAAGTGAAATCAACAACTGACATACCGCAAACCGACCAAATGCATTCGTATTATATTGAAACTTAAGGAAAACGATCCATGAGTAAAATGTGATGTGTAAAAGAATACCCGCCTCAATACGAGGCTCGGTGTGGCCGACACCACTCAAAATGCCTCTGTTTTGTTAAAAATGGACTTAATTTTAAGTGAAATCAACAACTGACATATGCTAAACCGACCAAACGCATTCGGATTCTATTGATAATACATGAAAACTATCCATGGGTCATATGTGATGTGTACGAGTCAACCCCGCCTTAATCCGAGGGGCGGTGTGGACGGTATGATTCAAAATGTCTCTCTTTTATTTAAAATGACATTAATTTTAAGTGAAAAGAACAACTGGAATACGAAAAGCCAACCAAATGTGTTCCAAATATATTGAAACTTTAGTAAAACTATATATGAGTCATATGTGACGTGTACGAGTCAACCCCGCCTCAATCTGAGGCGCGGAGTGGCCGGAACCACCCAAACTGTCCCTCTTTTGTTTAGAATGGACAATATTTTACGTACATACGTCAAACAGATCAAACAGATTCTGATTGTATTTATACTTTTCCACAATGATCCATGACTCGTATGTGATGTGTAAGAGTCAACCCCAGCTCAATCTGAGGCCCGGTGTGGCCAAAACCACTCCAAGTGCCCCTATTTTGTTAAAAATGGACTTAATTTTTAGTGAAATCAACAACTGACATATGAAAAACTGACCAAACGCATTCGGATTCTATTGAAACTTAAGGAAAACTATACATGGGTCAAATTTGATGTGTAAGAGTCAACTTCGTCTCAATCTGAGGCACAGTGTGGCAGTGACCACTCAAACTCCTTCTCTTTTTTTCAAAATGGACTTATTTTTAAGTGAAATCAACAACTGACATACGGGAAACTGACCAAACGCCTTCGGATTGTATTGAAACATTAGGAAAACGATCCATGGGTTATATTTGATGTGTAAGAGTCAACCTCAGCTCAATCCGAACCGCAGTGTGTCCTGTATCACTCCAAGTATATGTATTTTGTTTATAATGGACAATATTTTATGTACATACGCCAAACCAATCAAACGGATTCTGATTGTGTTGATAATTTTGAACAACGATCCATGACTCATATGTGATGTGTACAAGTCAACCCCGCTTCAATAAGAGGCCCGGTGTGGCCAACACTACTCAAAGTGCCTCTATTTTGTTAAAAATGGACTTAATTTTAAGTGAAATCAACAACTGACATACGGAAAACTGACCAAACACATTCGGATTATGTTAAAACATAATGAAAACGATCCATGGGTCAAATGGGATGTGTACGAGTCAACTTTTCCTCTATCCGAGGCGCGGTGTGGCCGGGACCACTCAAACTTCCTCTCTTTTGTTCAAAATGGACTTATTTTTATGTGAAATCAACAACTAACATACGAGAAACTGACCAAACGCCTTCGGATTGTGTTGACACTTTAGGACATCGATCCATGGGTTATATGTGATGTTTACAAGTCAACCCTGGCTCAATTAGAAGTGCAATGTGGCCGGTATCCCTCCATGTGTATGTATTTTGTTTAAAATCGAAAATATTTTACGTATATACGCCAAACCAATCAAACAGATTCTGATTGTGTTGATACTTTTTCACAATAATCCATGTCTCATATGTGACGTGTTTGAGTCAACCCTGCCTCAATCCTTGGCCCGGTGTGGCCGAAACCACTCAAAGTGCCTCTCCTTTGTTAAAAATGGACTTAATTTTAATTGAAATCAATAACTGACATACGAAAAACTGACCAAATGCATTAAAATTCTGTTGAAACTTAAAGAAAACGATCCATGAATCAAATGTGACGTGAACGGACAGCCCTAGACAACCCCAGAAAGCCCCCCACCCCTCTTCCTGGACCCTGGACAGCCTCCCCACCCTCCTCCTTGGACCCCTGGCAGCTCCCCGGACATGAATAACATTTTCCATTTGTACCACAGTGTATGCAAGTAAATGAGACTCGTATGCCTTATGTATAATTCTATTACAATTTGATTAAATGTTATACCTCATGGATGATATGTAAATGTAGGAATGTTTATTTCACATTCCAATTTTTATTTCTTTGATCATGCAATGTTATTTGGGATTATTCCATTTTTGTATGTCTTGAACTATATGAATGACTTGGTAAGCTTATTAGCTCATGCTCATCAAATGCATGTGATGATATGCTATAATTTGAATTCACATCCTTTTTGCACATTATCCATGACCCCCATACTCGATCCCAAGAAATATACCCTCCCCTCTTCCTGGACGACCCCCTACCCTCTCTGGACATCCCCCCACATCACATTCAATGAAAATCATGCATCACTCTAGATGGTCCACAAATATTAACCACATTGTTAATTAACTTTATCACACATACCCCTCATGCACCAATTTCTATCATAATCATCACCTTTTTGAGTAAGAAAAAATTGATATGTGTGAACCCAATAAATTGAAATAGGTTAATTGGAAGATTTGTTGTCATATGAAGATTGAAATGGGGAATTATAGTACATGGAATGGTTGGAAGAGTGATGTTTTTATGTGTTTTTTTGTGCTATTTCAAATGTTTTTTGTGGTGTTTGAAGTCTATTTCTAGATGTTATTTGTGTTGTTTTTTATACAGGTGTATCAAGGGGAGGAAACTGAATGCAGGCTACTGGTTTTTTGTGAAAATACCCAATACCAACAGTTTAGAACCATTGGTATACATTGAGCATATATGAATATATACCAACGGTTTAGATAAACTGTTGGTAAAAATCTATTCCAAAAGTTTAGAACAGTTGGTAAAAATCTATACCAACAGTTTAGAACTGTTGGTATGCTTTGAGAATATATGAATATATACCAAAGGTTTATCTAAACCATTGTTAAAAATCTATACCAACGGTTTTAAACCATTGGTATAAGCTCAAAAATATGAATTTTCCAATGGTTTTAAACCGTCGGGAAATTAAAAATTCCCCTACCTTTTGCCAACGGGTTTCCGTAAACATTTGGTAAAGTGATTTACCAACTCCTTACTTCCCTACGGTTTGGGAAACTGTTGTTATATCTTATACCAACGGTTTTCCAGCCTATACCAACGGTTTTTAACTATTGGTATTGTCTATATTTCTAATAGTGAACCCTTACTATTGTTATAACTTTTGAATCATTAACCCCATGAAAGAAATAAATTTAAATGAAACATAAAATACCATGAAAATAAATATATTAATGATATAAAATATCAATGGGTCATTAGTTATACCTATTATTAATATTTAGGTGCATAATACCCAATATTTATCATTAGAGTGAAAATTGAGATGAAATCTCTTACAAAGATCATACCAGTGAAGTGAGAGTTAATCAATGAATTGATTATTTGTATAAAATTTTAATCCATATAAAATAGGTTTAAATATATCATATATTAATTAAAATTAATTACACACGTAAACATAGAATATCAAATTCAATGAAGAAGTAATATAACCCAATGAAAAAATTGAGTTATGAATCCCCTACCACTTGGAAACATTCATGTAAAATACCCTTAGATGAAGTATTTTGAATTGAAACATAATATTCCATGAATTATTATGTATTAATGATTTAATATGTAAAATTTTATTATATACACCATACGAAAAAAATAGGTTGATAATAATAAAATATACCTCAATGAAGAAAAATTAAGGAAAAAATTATTTTCCTCAGGTCTGACTCATCATATATGTTATTAACTATTGAATAATAATATTATATTAATTATTTAAATGATTAATAAACTTTATCTTTTTTATTAACTCATTTATTTTATTTAATACTATATTATATTTAATTACATAATTAATTATGTTCACAAAAGACGTTTTAGCAATATTTTTTTCATAAGTCAAAAATGAATTTGGTAGTTCGATTATGGTAAAAGTGGTCATTGTTACACCATATAAAAAATAATAATCGTGAAATAATTATAATTTTTATTGATAAATTATATTTTTAAAAACAATCAATAAACATTGTTATTAAAAATGAACTATGTTACAATCATGAAGATGGTAATTCGTACGTATGCATGTGTAACATTTCCATTTTACAATAATCCGAGAAAGAACATAAATATTATTTTATCTTTAAAAAATAACTATTATAACATAAATATTATATTATATATTTTAAAAAAATATTTATTATAGTCATCTGATGTGTTTATTAAAAAACAATCACATCGCTTCATGGAGGTGGTAATCCACACGTACACAATAACGATATTATAATTTTCAAATGAATGGAAATGTAAATAATTGTATGATATATTATATTTATATAATTGTTTAAAAATAATGAATAATATATATATATATATATTAAATCCATATTTAAAACTATCATTGAGCGATGATTATGAAAAATGAATTACATAGGTTCACGAGGCGGTAGTCCACCATACACATGAATAAAGATTTCAGTTACAATTTTATGCAAGAGGAGATGGATATAGGGTGTAAAATTAACATAAAATCATATAATTATATTAGATATACTGAGGTTATTATATAAGCATGGTTGAATAATATTTTAAGGAGGTGTAGGAAGAAATAAATAAAAAACACTCTGTTAAGAACATTACTCCTACTTTGGAAAATCTTTTTTGGTTTGCACTAAAAGCCTTCCTAGGTTGTTTTTATAATTAATAAATCCGTAAAGAATATATAAATTTATTTATGGAAGGTAATTTGGAATGGATTTCCAGAACTAAAATATTTTTAAAGTGTTATGAAAATGGAAGAATAGGTTACGTTTTATAAGATAGGGGTGGGATACTCTTGGAATTTCTTAAAGTATTAAATTAATATAAATTAATTATCACAATAAAATGGCTCAAAAGGGATACTTTTATTGAAAAGGATGAGGTAGAGTTGGAATAATCTTATATAATAAAAATTTTATAAGTTTTAGGTAACATTTTTACCCTTATCTTTTTGTTTTAACTGCTTTTACCCCGTTTGGAAAATTAATATGGTATTAAGATTTTTATTCTTTAGGGGTCATGAAATTTCATATAAAAGGAAAAAAGTCTACAAATAGACCATGTTTAGTATTATAAACCATTTTAATTTCACATTGACAAATATAATATTTTTAGGAAGTTTAAATCATTTTTTAAGACACTATTTATTATAAAATATCCTTAATGTCAATTTTGACAATATTAATTATATTTGAATTTAAAAACATCAATACAAGGATGGAATAATATGTAAATTTAAGACTTACATATCATGTTATACTTATATAAAAAATTCATGTAACAAAATAATTCATTCAAATTACATTAATTTTAATATTTTTAAAATAATATATTTTATTTTCATTTTAATTAAATAATTACTGCATCAGCATTGTGTTAGAATTTTACGAAATTATATAATTTACAAAATTTATAAATAAATTACCATAATGAAAATAATTTCATTATGATAAAAATAGAAATTGATAAAAATTCCCCATTTTCTTTTTTCCCTTATTGAACATATAAGGGATATTTGAAATCAAGAGAGTGAAATTCTATATTCTCTTTGACTAAATTATTATATTGGTGGCTTTCATGTAAACGTGTACCAAAATAAAAATATAAATCAATATTAAGGTGATATGCGTTGAAATTTATTAATAAAATAATATTTAATATGAAAATAATAGTGGACTTATAACTTATTTGTAATCTATGAGAATTTGATTTACCATTTTACCATGGTGATGTATTTTAACTATTTTTATTATTCATGATGAAAACAATTAAGTTGGACTTAATAAATAAAATAAATTATATAGATAAAAAAATATGGAATAAATTTTACCAAATTAAATTCATATAATTGGTAGAAATTCATTATATAACAACCCAAAAAAGCACGATGTAATGCAGTTTTTCAGGAAGATTCATTTTTCAAGTAAACGATGATATTATAACAACTCAATAACTAGTAATATTCATTATATAAATTTAAATTCATATATATATATATATATTTCATTTAAATAATTCATCATTAAGTGTTATTTTAATTAATTAAATTGAAATAACATCATCCACTTAAAAATATTTGGAAAAAACCATGTTCTTAAACGTAAAAATAAACCTATACTAAAATCATGAAAATTTATGATTAAAATGAGATTAATTAGATAATTATAATTATTATATCTAATATATCACTTTAATACCAAATAAAAATTATAATTGTAATTTTAAATTACTCGATTTAATGAAAATAAATGACAATATTTGAAAAATCAATAATATTCACTATCCACTGAAATACAAATCATTTCAAAAAATTCCCAAAATTTCACTCTAAATTAATTTTGATATGATGATTTAAAATAAGATTTTAATTTTATATAATTAAATTAAGAAAAGTTATATAAACTAATTTCAATATTTCTTACAAAAATAAATAAAAAAACATTTTTGAAGAAAAATGTTTTTTGAAGAAAGAAATGACTTTAAAAACTTTGAGTGATTATTAAATAAAAACCATCAATAAATTTTTTTTAAGTGTTAACTTTATATATATATAAATATAAATATATATATAAATATATATATTTCATAAATTAGTTAATCTTAGTCATACCCTCCAATTCAATGACCAAATTATAACAATCATATTTAAAAATATACTTTATAGTTTTTTTAAGCATAGTGTTGCGTGTCATATACTCTATCAAACATAATATTATTATTTTAAAATATTAGGGTGTTACATTATCCAAAAATTAAACAAATTCCATCCTCATAATTTTATATTTCTATCAGATGTTCTGGGTTTGACATTTGAGAATTCTATGTGGAAAATCCACATTGTAAAAGGGTTAATAAAACATCATGTTGAAAATAGGGAAAATTAAATACGAAGGTTATAAAGAATAATATATTTTTTAAAATAGTATAGAATTAATGTAAATTTAGGAAATTTTCATGGAAGATAATTCTATCACCCAAGGACTAATAGATAGTAACAGTGAACATGGTAAGGATAATGTTAACGACCACAAAAACATAAATTTGTTATTGGTGAAAAGACCATTGATTCATCAGATATGATGGTAAATGTTTAATTTTTTTTATTTCAATATACTTTTTCTAAAGTTAAGGGATTATTTTACTATCACGATAGAGAATACCATTAAATATACATGATATATTTTTATTTCATAAGCACAATTTCATCCTTTGGTTGTACTTCGATCAATTTCCACTCCATTTCTTAATCCAAAATATGAATATCTAAGATGAATTCTTTTATTCATGAAGCCCTAAAATTAAATTTTAATGGATCATAAAATCCATAATCCTTTATATATATCACTAAATATTTACCAGAAACAAAATGGTTAGCATAATTTATCCAATATAATACATAAATCTCTAAAACCTCAACATTAACTCCCAAAGTAAAAATTATTCTATTCTGTAAGTGTTTATCCATCCAATTATATAAGTAAAAACAATTCCATACTACCTAGGACATCATGTAGGATAATGGTAGGCAGTTCACCATTATCTCCCATAAGTTTTTATTTTCATCCCCAATGGCCTTGCAGGACGTGATAGGTTGTTACCGAACATGCTGGTTGTCCTTTTTCTAAAACTATAGTACATTAGGAATCAAATATAAAACATAACAAAATTAAATGTTTATATACCCTTGAAACTCATTTAAATATTTATTCTCTATAACTTGTGGAAATGAAACAAAATAAAAGTTGTATTAGATGCTTAGTAAGGGCTGCGTATAGTAAAATTTATCATGAATCAATAAAGAATAATCAATATAAAAAGGTAAATAACTGAAAACACATTCCATTTAATCAATAAATTCTCAATGATATGAATCCTTGTATAGTATAAATGTAGAAATATCATGGATAATAATAAATTAATTATCATTTAACAAAATGATTAATATTGGATGTCATGTGTAGCCTCGCGACCCATCTTACCATTGAACCATTAGCTGGATCGGTGGGTCACAGGTCCTCAAGCGCGCATCCCCATATTCCAAGGGATACTAACTAGCAGTGAGGGTGTAAAGGTAGTTCAATGGGGATACTATACCCTCATTCTAAATTTTTTCACAATATTATAATTATATATAAATAGAAGACAACAAGGGAAGCAGTAAACAGATAACAAAGTAGCGGAAGAATACTATGTTCAATTTAATAAAAATACCAAATGCCAGTTTATACAATAGATGAATGCATGACATGGTTATGATACAAAATTTAAAGAGTTAAACAAAGAAATTCTTTAAAATATAGTAAAAATAGAAAAATGATAATCCCAAAAAGGGATCTCCTCATGCATTCTGAGCTCGAGCTCAGTCCTTTTCTCGAAACATGAGGTACAAGAAACACAACAATAATCCTAGATCATGAAAATATATGGTCTACTCTTGTACCAATGGTACCCGAGTAGGGTTTCAGATAGAATCTCAGTAGGATGGCACCCACTGATTTCTATCCCAAAACTAGGTAGTGAATAAAATTTAAATAGTGTGTCAGTGTAATGAAGAAATAACAAAATTCAATAAATAAACAACAACCCATCAAAGTTCCAAAGTGACACCTGGAGACGATACCGACTTCCAATTGTTGTCGGAATAGGAGTTTGATTATTTCAACTATGTATATATATAGTAACAATGTATGAAGTTGTATAAATAATAAACCACATGTAATAAAGTAAATTGTTTTACATTTATTTAATTATCCATTCTTTATCTGCATATACCCACAGGGTTCCCATGGACACCTATGTCTCAATACCTGCCTCGACCCATTCCGGTGTCTGAACATTTTCTCATATTCAATTAAAAATCATTATATTACATCGTCTTTCATTATCTTTTTAATTAAATTCATATACGACCAATTGGTCCCAAAATGAAATGTCAATAAATGGGTATATAATGTAATTTCTAGCACCCCGTGAGTATTTGGATCATGAGTCCCCATCTCAAATCATATTTATCAATTATATATATATATATATCATGGGTGTAAAACATCATATCTATCCCCCATGAGTATTTGGAGCCTTTGTCCTTGTCTCACAACTTGTGTATAAATCATATATATATATATATATATATCATGGGTGTAGAATGTCATTTCTAGCACCCCGTGAGTATTCTAAGTATCAGTCCCAGTCTCACAACCCATTTATCAATCATACATATATCTAAATAAATAAATAAATAAATATCATGGGTGTAGAATGTCATGTCTATCACCCTTTTCGTATTTGTAGTATCAATCCCTATCTCACAACCCATTTATCAATCATACAGACAAACACACATATATATCATAAATATCACAATTTTATCATAAGGAAACATATTATGGATTCCTAATTCACATTACATCAGCATGGTCACATATTCTGTTTAAAGCATTAGGTAAGGCCTATAATGCATATCATAAGCCATTTCCAATTTCCTTTAAGCATTTAAATTCACATTAGGTGATTTATGATCATAAAGAAGAGGAGTGTACTAAACCATACTAGTTGTGTCAAGTTAACTAAAATCATTTCAACTATCATAAGCCGTGATTATTACATTAACCCAAGGTGTAGTGATACAATCCTAATCAGTTACTTTTCAAGTTTATCCATTTTATCTAAACCATTTAATAAAACATACCATATGAATATAAACACTCTTATAAACCGTTCCATTCCATATGAGTATACCATCTCATGTTTAAATTTCATATATAAAAACAACCCACAATTTTACCCACTCGATTACCCATTTTCCATTCAAGGAATATAAATATTATACCCACTAATTATCCATCACATTCATCAAAATACATTCAACTCTTATAATGAATTTACCCACTCATTAATAACCATTCACAACCCATGAAACCAAAATGTATACCCACTCATTTTTACCATTCACCTTGATTTATATCACATGGGAATACCTTACCATTTATTTCCGCTCACTCTTATTCATTTCACATGGGTTTACCCTCCCGTGAATCCAATTCTAGTTCATTAGAACCATTTAATTCAAGTGCGTCAACATGAAAAGGAGGCCGTATGTCTCCTGGATAACCAAACCATAATAATTTAATTACTAAAGCTTCCTATAAATTGGAATGAATAGGAAAACACACATCATAAATCTAATAAAACATAAATAGTCTACTAACTACGTTTTTAGCTTGAAGGCATCACACCTCCGATGGGGGGGGTTTATTACAAAAACACGATTTAGTACTTTAATAAATAATTTTTCACAAATAGATAGTTCATTTCATAATTGTAGATCAAGTTATTAAAGGTATTAAATAAACAACTACTACATTTTTAAATTAAAGGCAATGTTGAGGACCCTACCTCAAGAAGACCAAGCCTACAATTAGAATTCAATGCATTCTAACTCAAGCAACAACCTACTCGCACACACAAACTTCCATATATATATATATATATCATTAAACTATTTCACGTGTTCCCTAGGCCATGAGGAAACACAAGAATGGAATGTATATATATATATATATATATTTATTTATTTATACTTGGGAATATGAGTGTGCACACTTGGAATTGATCACAACACCCTACAACAATTCCCCCGGGTCACATAAGCATCACTAGAACCTAAATAATGTATACAAAACAAATAAGTGCTATAAAAACATACCTAAAAAACAATTGTAGAATTATTCCACACAAACCACCTCACCTTCGGCGGTGGTTATCAGAACATGGACCAACAGGTCTCGAGAATTCCCTTGCATACCCTAAAAAAAAGAAACACAAAAACTGGATCAAACCCAAACCCTAGGGTTTCGGACGAGCGGGTATGGAGATAGAAACGCCAAAATCGGCCAAAGTGGTGCAGGAGAATGAGGAAGAAGGCTTTACCTCAAAGATGCAAAGATAATCCATGAAGAAATATCCTTGATCTGGCTGATGAAGAGGTGGTCATAGGAGGTGGGTGTGTCATGCCATGGGAGGGGGATGCTTCCTGGTGTGCGTCGTGTGAATGGGAGATCCCAAGGGGGGCCTTTAATCTCACATTAGTGGTATGAGGGGCGTGTTAAGTGTTTTAAAATTTTCCTTTTATTTTAAAATAATTTAAAATAATTTAAATTTATTTTTTAAAAATTGAATTGTTTTAACAGACCCACTTTCATGGTCTAAACCATGTAGTTGCCAAAAATTAAAAGAAACCACATAAAACCCACCATGTCCAAAACAAAAGATTATATAATCTATCCACCATAAAACTTATCATCCCTAATAATCCATTAGGAACTACGAAAAAATCACCCAACCTATAGATGTTGTGAAATATTATCCAAACGGATGTTTTGTGCTTCCCACACCCAACAAACCCTTAAGCATTTCACAATCCTAAGGCAATTTAGCCTTTAATACCCAAGAAAAATATCAAACTCAAACCCAAACATTGAATCATCATTTAAATGAACCCATACAACTAGAGACATGATCCCGGTCATCATTTTATTAATTATCCACCTGTTGGTTCTTTCCACTAAGGGTATTAGATTTTAACATCCAATTACAATCCACAATTCTTCCACCATTGGAATTCCAAAAATAGGTAATGTTATAAGTGTCCTAGCAATGCTTATCTGAGGAATTCTTTAACTAGATAACCTGATTACATCTGAGGCCATAGGGACCTCATCGAAAGAAAGGTCGAATCTCAATCTTCTTACAAAAACTGGTCACACATGCTTTCCTTGAAAGACATCACTGATCCCTAAACCAAACTCACCCTCAAACTGACAACATCCCTTTAAAATGTTTCCATCACCATCCATACCACAAAAAAGGGAACAAACCAATCCATGTTAGGCTAACAATCAATGAAGATTCCTGACTTAAACAGACGACACCTCCTAAACAGAACTATAAAGCCTTCCTCCCCAAGGAATTATTCATCTAACATAGGCATGTACTCCAAAGTCCTTTCCCAAATATTGGTGATATTCCTAGGTCCTGTCATCACTAGTCTATTTTAAGACCATTGTGCCTCATCACGGATAAAAGAGTAATCCAAAGATCCATTCATCCTGTATAAAAGATATATAAAAACCACTTATCAAACCAATTTTTTTTAAAACATTATAATATTATAAGAAAGATGCTATCTTAGTGCCTCTAGGAAGAGGTCTAGATAGGGGACATGCTCATATTATTTAGAATATCACAAAAAGTGTAAGACCAAATCACCAAACAGATTAGTCGAACCACTGCTGATTGACTCTTTACAACAGCTCTTCTTCACCTACCGGTGCATCATCAACCAATACATGATGCCTATACCACCCAAGGCAACCATTTTCTTTCAAAGAATACTATTGAAACTATTCCAAAAACAATGAAGTTTCAAAAGGGTTTCACATAATACCAACCACATCAAAGTATTGATGCCAAGCATACACCAACATGTACACTAGAACCTATGCAATGCTACACACTTAAGGATTGTACATTTCATCGAAAGAAAAGACCAGCTGCTCACATGATTTCTATTTTAGAAACACCTCAAACACACACATGGTGTTCCACAAACCGAAATTAACAAATCAAAGAATTTGGAATCAGATCCAAAATTAAACCAACCATCATGTCAAAACACCAGTGTCCCAGAATGTCCTCCCAAGTAGTGGGATGAACTTGTTTCTTTAATTCCACATTCTCTATACTTCGGAGTTAACCATAGAATGTCCTCAACCTCACATTCTCAACAATTACACCAAACTCAACCAATTTGTTAAACCACTAAAAACTTGATAGGTAATGCGTATGTCAACACATACCACCCCAATTTCAAAAAATCCAACGATACATCAACTCATACAACCATTAACTTGGATGAGAGCATACTGAGTCGTCCATCACTAAAGAAAAGAGTGGTTTATATGATAACCTAAAAAACTGACCATGCCCGAGGCATGTCTAACCTGCTGAACCAAGAATTTATTTATGCTTGTTCCCACATCAAGAGTCAAGGGACAATGACCACCCCTCTGAACAAGGGTGTATTTTTAAAACATTAGATTCCGACTAGGGAAAAAAACTAAATGGATCTAACATGAAAATCTCATAGTGGAATCAAATAATCTCAAGATTTAAGGGTGCTACCTACCATGGGTTGTCCCTTTATGAAGCATAAATGTTGACCCTATCCATTGGTCATGAAAAATTGATTCACATGGCTCAAGAATGCCTTTTCATTAAGCTGAAGTTAAAATAAACATCCTATGGATGGACACTCATGTCTCCATTCCAAGGAAACTCAATGAAAATTTATCTACCCTTACAGGAGGGTCTTAAATTGAGGACACCACTACAAGTTCCATTTCCATTCCCTTTAGATTTAAAACCATTTCATAATAAAACATGATCATGTTGTACAGTCCAGTTATATGGGCGACCATCTACCGACACATAAAGATCTTATACACTTTATAGGTGGAATTTGGATCCCATTAATCACAACCAATAAATTTTTCCAAAAGCAAACAATTACATCTCAAACAAGATAACATGTCACTACATGAATATAATTTTGATAAAAATGATGTAATCATAGAAGCATGAAAATGTAATCATAGATACATGCTAATAAGCACATAAAACATGATACAAAGAAAACAATCCAGTAAGTAGGAAGCTTGGAAACAAGATATCATGCTTAATATACCACTGAAACAGTGTAACAAAATAGGAATTCTAATAAACATTACAACATGGAATGGAATTAAAAACACTCAATCGTATTAGTAATAAACCTATGAATACAACTACATGGAATGTAATATTCATGGAATGTGAATCCCTATGTGCCTATTAAGACGCATGATATGTTCTATCCTTGCCATAACATACCAAGGGTAAAATACCATAAAACCATAAATATATAAATAGTGTAAATTACTCCAATAACTCAAGATGAAATCATATCAATTGTAAGATCAAAAAGCATGAACATTAATTCCTAGCCCTTTCCACATGGAGATTTCCCATACGTGGGGTGATCAGTCCCAAGCATGACTATTAACCAAGTACTGACACATTATTAGTCTCCTGTATACCAACCTAAAATAGCAATAGAAAGGAAAAATTTACCTTTGAGACCACATTGTAATGTCCCGAACTAGCTTACCATCTAACCAGTAGCCGGACTAGTGGGTCACATGTCCCCAAGCGCACCTCCCCGTATGCCAGAGGGTGCTGACTAGAAGTGAGGGTGTAAAGGTAGTTCAGTGGAGAGAAAATGACTTCATTTTCAATGATTTCACAAAAATATAATAGTATATAAATATATGACAAGAGAGGAAGCTGTAAAAAGATAACAAAGAAGCTAAATAAGAGTACGTTCAATTTAATAAAAACGGCCAACAACAGTTTATACAATAGATGAATGCATGACATGGGTATGATAAAAGATTCAAATTAGTAAACAAACATAATGATTTATAATATAGTAAAAAATTGGAAAAATATAAGGAATCCCCACAAGCGATCTCCTCGAGAATCCCAAGCTCCAGCTCGGTCCTTTGCTCCTAACTCTAGGAACAAGAAACACATTAATGAACCTAGTTCCTACAAATATAAGGTCTAATCGGCTACCAAGGGTTCATGAGCAGAGTGTGAGATACAATATCAGTAGGAATACACCCAATGATGTTCATCCCCAATATAGGTAGTGAATAATAATTAAACCATGGGTAGGTATAGGAATGTAATAAAAGAATTCAATAAATAAACAATAACACGTCTAGGTTCCTAAGGAAAACCTGACAATGAGACCAGGTTCGACTCATTGATAGAATAAGAGTATAATTATTTCAATTATGTATATATATTGTAATAGTGTATGATGTTTTATAAAGAATAAACCAGAGGTAATAAAGTAAAAAAAATTACATTTATTCAATTATCTTTTATTTACCTACATATACCCTCGGGTTCCCATGGAAACCCATGTCTCAATACCTTCATAGTCCCATGCTGGAGTCTGAACTATTTCTCATATTCATTTCAAAATCATTATATTTCATCATATTTCATTATCCTTTTAATTAAATTCATATATGACCAATTAGACCCACAGTCTAATGTCAATAAATGGGTATAGAACATCATTTCTAGCACCCCATGAGTATTTGAAGCATCAGTCCCTATCTCAAAACCAATTTATCAATCACACAAACACACACATATATATATAAATATCACAAGGTGTAGAATATCATGTCCGACACCCTGTGAGTATTTAGAGAATCCGTCCCTATCTCACAACCTATTTATCAATAATACACACAAATGCACACACAAACACAGATATATATATATATATAATGAGCATAGAACATCATGTGTAGATGAGTATTTGGAGTATAGATTTATGTCTCACAACCTATTTATTAATATCATATATATATAATGGGTGTAGAATGTCATGTCTAGAACCCCGTGAGTATTTTGAGCATTAGTCCCTATCTCACAACCCATTTATCAATCACACACACACACACAAACACATATAAAAAATATCACAATTTTAACATAAGGCCACATCTTATGGATTCCCAATTCACATTACATAGACATGGTCACATATTTAGTTCAAATCATGAGGCATAGACCCTCATGCATATCATATGCCATTTTAATTTCCATTGAACATTTCAATTGATATAAGGTGATTTATGATCGTAAAGCTGAGGTGTGGACTAAACCATCCAAGATGTGTCAAGTTCACTAAAATCATTTCAAATATCATTATTGACTGTTATTATATTAATCCAAGGCGTAGTCATACCATCCTAATCTATTCATTTTCATGTTCAGCCATTTCATATAAGAAATATAACAAAACAAACCATATGAATATAAACACTCCTACAAACCATTCCATTACATATGATTATACCTTATCAGGTTGAAATTTCAAATTTTAAAACTTCCCCAGAGTTTACCCACTCATTTACCCATTTTTCATTGAAGGAATATATTGATTATACCCACTCATTTTCCATCACTTGCATCAAAATGAATTCAACTCTTATAATGAATTTACCCAATCATTAATCTCCACTCACAACCCATGAAACCAAAAAGTATACCTACTCATTGTTACAGTTAAAATTCATTGCTATCACATGGGCATACCCGCCCATTTATTTCCACTCACTCTTATTCATTTCACATGGGTTTACCCACTATTTCCTTCAAAACATGTGTTCTAGTTTGGAATAAATACTCCTAGAATATTTAAAATGGATTTTTTATAGAACCAGAAACACCCAATGGTTTTATATAAAAAGGGGGATTGTTTTCTAAAGGTAGGAATTAATTATATGTTTTGACCTATGAATCATAAGAACTCACATTGGTCGAGAGGATGGGAAGTTAGGCTCATCATATGATATTGGGGGGAAGTTATTTCTTAATTTGGGACTCTTTTATAGATTTAAGATATGTTCATCAATACTTATTAATTTACCAAGCATAATGTAGGTTTCTCTTGAAATTTAAAATCTGTTATTTATCATGTGTGGAAATCAGAATCAGCTGTATGTATCTGAGTTTCTTCATTGATGGAGATATTTATATGTATTCAAGTTTCCCCATCAATGGTATCCTTTCATATACTACTTAGAGATTCTTTATTCTTTATTATGATGATACTGGGTATTAACCCATTCATTGGGTTGGTATGGAATTTATTGACATCCAGGTAGACAAAAGTTACTCTATATTTCTTCATCATCAAGGGAGAAAATATTTGTTTTGATGATGAGATTGAACCCATAAATGATATTCCTATGTATCAATGTCAAAGGAATTAGAACCCAAATAGTTTGGCACTGCTTAATGGGACACAACATATCTTTTAAGTTCATGTGACAAGGACTCACCCACACAGTTTAACGTCATGTAGTATGGACATCTAGGCGGAAGATTCCTAGTTAAAGTTTGGTGTGTGACTTATATCGAAGTAGACCAAGGAAATTGAAAATGATATAGATCTCCAAGTTGGATTTTACCCTGCTGGGAATGTGGCACATATAGAACATGTTTTCTTTTGGGATTTTTGGTTTGGACCTCAAAGAGGGTTCATACATATCCCATTTGACTGAGAATCAAATCCCATGTAGTTTGGTATGTCTTTGAGGGGAGTATGGAACTTTTAGAGGATTAAGTTGGGGATTATTATTGAATAGGATGTCCTAAAAAAGGTATCTTCAGTAATGTATTGACTCAATATGGTATGTGAGATTAATTTGTGTCTAACTCCTAAGGAGGATTCCAAATAATTGTAGTGATAGGGTCCATCGGGATATTTTAGTACAACTAGATTTGGGGGTTTAACTCAGGGATTACTCTTAAGAAGTATTCTTGGATTTATAGAATTAAGATTGTGGCTTACAATTAAGAGGAGGCCCATTGAGGGTATCAATATTCCTCATTGTATGGATGATATTATGTGGAGCTCGAGCCTTAGGAAGGCTTCCTACATATCCTAGTTATGGTGGGCATCAAAGTTCTCATAGTTCATTATTTCAGGTGAATTGTGAAAAAGTTGTAATCATGAAAAACCTCCAAGTCCACATGTGTCTTGATTGTTATTATAAACATGGGGATGTCAAATATTAAACAAAGTCACACACTATCCTTCCTCTGTTGATGGAAGAGGATGGGCCTACAATGGAAGAGGTTGAGGTGACAGTGGATGAGGACACAGAGCACTGAACCTTTCCATGTGAAATAAAATTGAAGGTCATTAGATCTGGAACAAATGGATAAGGGCTTAATCTAGGATGGATTACAGAAAATTTATATTGGTAGAGGTGGGAGAATTATCATTTTTTAAAAGAAAAACCAGGTGTGAACCGTACCATCCCTACCAAGGACTGGAGTCTCCGGGTTTTAGAGATAAAGGTCATACATGGACCGAACCCAAATCCTCTAAACTAGGAACATCCCATCTCTAATTCTGGGGTATGGGTACTGGTGATTATAGATATAGAATCCTAAATTCATCCTATGTACCTTTAATCCCTTACAAAAAAATGTGGGAAACTTTTGATTGTTTAAATTGAAACCCAAATGGGAGACATGTTGATGTGTCTTTACCAAAGCTTTGGTTAATCAAGAGGTCTTGGTGGAAGGTTTCAACATGATTCAATTTAGGAAAGGGATCCAATGCAGGGTTATTCCTTCCATGAATTCATTTTAATGAAGATTCATGAAGGTATCAAGAATGTTTAAGAGGTTAGTTTAAACATGGAGTTGAGCTCATGTTTCTCGCGCGTAGGTATGGGGTGCACAAGTGGGCTTGAGAGAAATGATGTCACCTTAAGTGATGAATAACTAGATGAGTATAATTGTGTGAGACTTGTCTCAAAACTTCAAGAGTCTTCACATGTATTCCTAGAAGTATGGTGATAAAGTTCTGATATGAGGAATGGGAGGCAGACGAGTCTTCTTGAATTAAGGGGGTTAGGCGCTTGAGGTGCCAAAGTATTATTTATTTGTAACAATGAATGGACTTTAGTCCTATGATCCTCCATTAATTACATATCCTCAGGTGTTATGAAACCACTTTTTATGTTTCATAAGACTTGGGAGAAGCACTTGGGTGACAAGAGTAGAAATTTGGATTCCGGGGAATTCGTCTGTAAAAATTAAGACCCCAATGGTCTATTTATAGAAAAAAATAGGACCCTAGGTGAAGGGTGGTTTGGCACTCAAGTAGGTTGTGCACCAGCATAGTGGTGAACAGGTGATTGCATGCCACTAGTGCTTTTTCCTACCTTGGAAAAATTCAAATATAACCCTATGAAAATACAAAAATTCTCAATGTATTTTATTCTACTTTTTCTAAGGCATTTCCCACTTTCACTTTTTTATCCACATGATGGAATGGAGTATCAACAAAATCACCCCCTTAAGATTGGATCAGATTGAAAAGAGGGTACAACCCTATGTTTAAAGAGATGAAAAAGTTTTATGGGTCACTCTGGGACTTCTGCATAGTGTCCTGCAAGGTATTGGTGTGCAAGTTGACTTTGGCGTCTATATATAGGCCCTTCACTTCAGAAAAAATCAAAAAGGATTTCAGAAATATCATCTCTGCACATGCCATTTCTTCCATTCATACACTTTTTTTAATATTCTGGTCATGCTTCTTCTGTTCATTTTTGATTCTCATGCTGAATGTGGAGAGACACACTTGCGCGCCCCAAATCCACTTGAGCACTACAATTCCACTTATACGCCACAATGCATATGTCAAATTTTATTAATTTTTTCTAAATTTTTCATAAATGAACCTAATTTTAAATTATTTTTGTTCTCTTTTGTAGGTTAAATGACTCCCAAGATAATTGTAAATATTTATTAATAGGATAACAAGTGAATTGATGATATAATGAAAGTCATCAGGCATGATTACTACGATGTCTGTGACACTAACCTTCACAATATAGAAAATTATCTGAAGAAGCATCAACAAGATTTTCCTAGGATTATTTATCTACCACTTTATAGTTATGTTTATCTGAAGGATTCCAAAATACTAGAACCAAAGAACTATATTCCAATTTCTTGGTTTCAATACCAAACCAATTTCACATCTGATAATGTTTCTGTCACGGGCACATATATCAATACTGGGATGAAAACCAAGGCCTATTTCATACCTCACAACCTGTGTTCTCCATATTTAAAATCACATACACCCAAGATATATAATCATTGTTATTCTTCCATTTTTCTAGATTTTCATAAAGATGAATCGAAGGGTGGGAAGAAATGATGGGACTTTTTCCCAGGAGGGTGTGTTAAACACGCATGGATGTGGGAATACTGGGTACACAAAACATGTGTGGAGTTATAGATGATCTGAAAAGTGTTAGAATTTACGAGGCTATATGGGTCAGGCACACCTATTTATTTAGAAATGAAACTTTTATGCTATAGATGTGGAGATGATGGAGTCCATAGATATATTCCCCCTATTTGAGACATGGAGAAGTATGCATCAGTTTGTGGGATGTATATAAGATATCTAAAGATCCAATCCTTGGAGATATGTAAGATGAATTTATTCCTCCAAAGACAATATGAAATCATCTAGAAAGGACACATGCCTTGGAATGTGGGTTATTGATGATATTTTACAAAATCAAGAATACAGACAAAAAATACTACACAAGAAAGAATATTCATCTAGAGGAGTGGATGGAAGTATTATTGATGAATAAGAAGGAGAAAGGTCCCACCTACACTCATCTGATAAGTTATCTGCAGGAAACAAATAGAGGTGTGCTCGATAATTTCTGGCCAACATTAGATAAGGGAGAGTTTGAAAAGTGGGTGTATGAATTAAACTCTAAAATTCATGTGAAGACACATTTTGTGGGTTTCCTAGGCATGTGGCTTAGTGAATATTTATTTCTAGTTCGAGATTCCAAGGGAGGTGCAAGGCCTGGAGCTTTTTTTATAGTTGTAAAGCTGGTAGAGTGAAAGATAGTGGAGTTGGATACCCCTATTAGAAGGAAAATCCATTGGAGATTGTTTCATATCTATAGAGGAAGGTCTCCTTTTAGAATAGCTGGACCATTCCAAGTTTAATAGGGATAGATAAAAACTCATTTCAGAACCTATGCTATGTAGAGTGGGATTTAGGTCCTTGTAAATTTCTTCTAACCATCTTTTAAACCTTTCTATTATGTTCTCCCTTTACCCTTATCACCTTATGAAATTAAGACAAGGCTGAATATGTTCAATGAGTTCCATTTCATTCCTTACAGAAATCCACATACGGGAATATTTGTTGATGATGGGACAACCAATTTAGTGTTTAGCATGTATATATTGGCTTGAAGAGATGGTGTATTGGTCATCAGGATTGATGATGAAATCATATGAGAGGCCAATGCTCCTTACAGATTCATATGTCAATTTAATTTTTTTTAAAAATATTACTATATCACACTCATTTCATGTTAGATTAGATAAGAATATGATGATTGATCTATAGCTATGGTTGCTAACAACCATGGAGAATATCGAGGTGTCGTTTAATTTACCCACCACTAATGCAGAGATCAGATTGACTATCTCGTATGATGAGAATTGGGTTGCATTATACCCTGAAGGGGTGCTAAACAATTTTATCCCTCGAGTCAAAGTAAAGATATGGATATGAAGTAACCCTCTTATTTGGAAGGTTCTTACTCATCATGAGAGGATAATTCATCAATGTCATATGGAAATGATGATGAGGCTCCTAACTCACCGAAGTGACCTCGTGTAAGAAACAATACTCCTAATAGAGTCAAGTAGGACACACTAAAAACCACAACTAAAGTCACATGTAGGCAGTCTATTTGTCATCATTTAGAAGTGAAGTGGGTCCCATTTTCTCATCCACTATCTATAATGGTAGGAATTGATAATCCTATCAGATCCAAGACTACAAGATCTTCTTCATAGGGAGTTGGGATGTATTCTGAATATGTATGATCATAGGTAGTTTAAACACGGTAGAGTATGATTTTTGAGGCTAAAACAATGTGGGTTCTTTTATGTGAGGGGATGCATCAAGGCTCATTAGATATTCTTTTTGAGGAAAATCCTGATGAAATATGAATTTACATTCTGGAGTTAGAGATGAAAATATATGCGACTATAAATTCAATCCCCACCACAAAATGAGTGAAATATATGATATATCATGGCACCTCCAAAGGAATTAGTCCTCCTCTTGATGAAGAATGGTTTGATTTTGTTGATCTTGAATATGAAAGTTTCTTTCTTCTCATATTATTTTATGCTTTACCTTTTGAATTTAGAAAAATCATTTTTTCTTAGAGGAAATATAGTCTTAAATTGTATATGTCTAAGGAAAAATTTATTGAAGTTCCATCACCACGGTATAGTCCTGGTGGTACTGTACTCAGGGCTGCTAAATCACGTCATGAATCTGGAGAGATATCTTTTGGATGGTAGGCCATGGAGGATGAGATGGTATGAGAATTTCTGCCTCTGGTATCTATTTTTGGAGATGAAAATACTAGTCCTCCCAAGATGAAATAAAAGAATAAAATACACTGAAGAAAGAAAATTGAGGTTAAACATTTTATTATCAATGGTAAGCATTCTGGACGGCATTAATTTCATAATTTTCCATAGAAAATGTTTAAACATCTTGGAATTGCATTAAATTCTTATGTTTCTTCCCTTAGAAAATTTAGAAACGACCCTTAGGGAACCATAAGGGGAACTTCCGTTCAAGTGATGATTCCTACCAATGAAGAGATTAATTTATCTGAAGAGGCATCCAAGCTGGAGAAAACAGCATCTATTCTCAGAACAACTCATATCCATACTACTATGAGATAAGAGACCTCTGGTAAGTCATAAGTTCCTCATGAGAAGCTATGTGTATTACAAATGACCTCTATTTCTATAATATTTCAAGTTCATCACATGCACTATAAAATCCCATGATGACTTATACTAACCTTTTAGTTGTCACTGAGGAGGCTGTTTAGGATCTAAAGTCATCAAATGAGGTTAATGAACCAATCACTCTTAGTGCTCCCATGGGTGAGAATAATACAAGGCTTGGGATTTCATTGAAATTTATGATGAGCCGCGTCTCATCTTTTGAAGAAGTATTAGAACATGTTAATATTACTAATACATTAAAAGAATTTTAAGTCCCTTATATAGAACCAAATGGACATGAGTTCTTATTTTCCATCCAATCAATCTTTTTATGCCTTATTTTCTAACCATAATTTGTTGGAATGTGCAGTTCCATCTACAGAAGCTGCTATAGTAATGGTTCCTGGAGGAGACATTGAAACTACTATCAATCCCATTGTTATGGTGGTGCTGGATCAGGTGATCGTTAAAACAAAAAATCTTCTTGAGGTTCAACTGGAATACCCTGATCAGGTTCAAGAAAACATCCTCCACCAAGAGGTGCCAACCAAAACTAATGAGGTATGGAATGTTGATGAAGAATCTTCTCAGGATGATGACTTGTTGTTAGGTAAAAAGTTACCAACCATTGTAATTATGTCCCCTTATTTCCATTCCTTTTGATGAAAATCATTATTTTTTTTATCATATAGGATTATCAACTTCTATGGATAGGTCTATGGGAAAAACTTCTGCATCAACGCAACCATCATCAGGAAACAAAGAATCCATTTTTAGGGAAGAATCAGAGCAAGGTACTTATTTAATTGCATTAATCCCTGAGTACTTCCCTCCTAATGATGGTGATTCTGATTCGGATCTAGATTTTCAAAATGCTATCTTCATCACATGTCACAATGCTCGGCATGATATATGGAAGCTTATCTCTGAGACACCCATTGATGATCTTTCTTAAAAACCCTATCACTTTCAGGTATGTTCATCGTGGTGGGATTTAGATATTTTTATTACCATTAAATCCATACTATTTAAACATTATCCTTATTAGTCCTATGAATTTTAGGTCTGTTTATCTTTTTTAGCCTTAAATTCATGTATGTTGGACTAATAATGCTAATTTTTAATATATAATATCTTTGACAATGAATTTCAAGATTATAACCCGGAAAAGGCTTGATGGTTGAGGAAGGTCCTAAAATTCTTTAGATACTCCAAGGGGATTCTTGATTAATGATTTTTTATGATAATCGAATATAAAACATTAAATATAAAAATAGAGGGGTTCTTTCTCAAGAATGAAGTTATCACTACTTGACAACCCCGTTATGGGTACAGTATTATGCAGATCCAACTAGGGAATGTGCTACAAAGTCAATAGTGGTATCCTTAGGCTTTCATGGTTATTATGTAGGAAAATTTAATGCAAGGACAAATATGGAATGTACAGCATAGTCAAGAAAAAGGAGCTCTTATGAATTCTGATATTCTATTACTAATAAACCAAGGTATTTAAGATTTGGATGTATCAGGACCATAGTGGGTGGATTTACCATGAACATATATCTAAGAATAAAAGGGGACATTTGTGCTGACAAAGCCATGATTGGGAAACTACTCCTATAAAAAATTTGTTTGTGAAGGAGGGAACATTTGGTCAAAGGGGGATTTTTGATATTATGTTGTGTAGTTTAAAGTTATATAATAAATACATTACACTATATTGTTTTAAGTCATGCAGTAAAGAAATTATGCTGTGTAGTTTTAAGTCATGCAACAAATAAATTAATGGATTTTTTATAATATGATATGCATTTTAAAGTCATTTTAAAAGGAAATTAGAGGAGCTATATAGTATCAAGTCACGCAACACGGACATTAGGGGGATGTGTAGTTTAAATTCATGAAACAAGTACATTAGATGGATTTAATTTAAGGTCATTAGCTTTGACCAAAGGTTTATGAATCTATAATTTCATAGTAATTTTTATGGAAACATGCTACCATATTCGGGTATTGAAAGAAAGAATTGTAAACTATGATTTGGTAATTTCCATATTTGGAGAATGAAATGGGAAAAGGGATAGAGGAATTAGAGAGAGTCTTTTCCAAGAATGAAGTTACTTCTATTTGACGAACTCGTTATAAGGGATGTATTATACAGGGATAAATAGTGTATATGTTTCATAGCCAAACAATGGAATCTTTTGGATGACATGATTTTTATGCGGGCATCATATGCAAGGCCACCTAGGGACACATACTGTATAGTTAAGAAAAATAGATTTCAGGTATCAAACATTATATTGATAAAAGGAGAAGAAGGTTTATAGATATTCAGATTTTATTAAGCACAGAGTTTGGTTTATAGAGAAAAGTACCTAAATACAGAAAGTGTATTTCTAGTCATGATTTCCAAAGAAATAGAGGAATAATATTTCTATGAAGGTATGATCTGAATGCAGGAAATGTGGTGTATATTGTTTTTAGGTCAAACAACCAGGACAAAAATATTATGGAAATAATGGATGACATGTTTTCAAATGTTCCATTGTTATTTCAGTATGATTTGAAAAAGTGAAGGGTAAAATTATAAACAACAATCTTGGATACTTTCAGGTCAAGAGGAAGGATATGAGAAAATATGAAATGGATGACCACTTTAAAATACTAGTTCCTATATACAGTCATCAAATCTTTAAGGAGATAGAATAGGATTCTCCTAAGAATGAAGTTACCATTGTTTGAGAAACCTATTATGGGGGTTGTATTATGTAGGGAGAACTAGGGTATATGCTGCATATCCAAATAGTGACATCTTTTGGATGACATGCCCATTATATGGGAAACTTATTCAAGGACACCTAGGGGCACGTACTGCATAGTCAGGAAAAAGATCTCTCAGGTATCAGATATTCCATTAACAAAAATCAAATAAATATTATGAAGATTTGAAAGTATTCAAGATCAAGATTATGAAATGATAAAGAGATAATTTTAAATTCACAAGATAAATATTTTGATAAATATTGGCCATGGGTTTAGAGTCCCCTACATAGATCTGACTCATATCTATAATGAGGATTTTTTTTTATTTGATGGTCCCTTTAAAGAGAGGACCCAAAATAAAGGTAGCTACATAGATTTTAAATTGTACATGGGAGAAAGAAAATTTTATTTTACCCCATGGATGAGACTAAGATCAATTTCCTTGTTTTTACTATATATCTCTATAGATTTTGAATCAAGACACACATAGTTCTTTGGGTACCACGTAGTTTAAAGTCATGTAGAAAGGCCATCATGATGTGTAGTTTAAATTAATAGAGTAAAGACAATTGTTGTTTCTTTTAAGGTCTTACAGTGAGGAACCTTGATAATCCAAAATATAAATTCAGATACCTTATTTATGTAGAGAATATTTTTACCCAATTCCTAATCCCATGTGAGCTATGCTCGGTGTGAGAAATAGGGTGTGGTAAAAGATTCTTTTTCAACACAAATGCATAACATGTAAAACATATGGGTAAAATTATTGAATGGTGGATGAGCTAGGATATAGGGTCTGGGAATCACTAAGTATCTTTCTAGGGGTAAGAATCAAACCACATATAGTTCTTAGAAATATTTTCCCATATCACCAGGTTTTGACATGGGGAAGAGGGATTTTTATAAAACTTCTAGGTTGAAGGTTGGAATTAATATAGGAATTCAAGGAATCATCATGTATCTCATTAAACTGAGAATGAACATAAAATTCTTGAAAGAGGTCCCTATGAAAATTTGATTTGTGTATGGGTAAAATAATGAGGGTTTTCGTTTATGAAATCATGGATGGGTCCAATATTGGGTATCTGGGTGTCACTACTTAGCTCATAGGGATGAGAATCAAGCCAAACATAGTTCTTTAATTCCAATGAAGTTTAACATCTTACAGTATGGACGAAGCTGAACAGATGAAAAAAGATAGAGATATTTAGGCTGGACTTAGTTTAAAACCTAAGAGTTACTATAGATATTTTTAGAGAAAGAATTAAGCCACATGTAGTTCTTGAATCATTCCCTATACAGGTTTGATTCATTCACACATGTAATGGAGGGGAGTTTTTTATTTTTTTCATGGCTGGGCCCAAAATTGGAGATCTTGGCATCTCTACATATCCCATTGGAATAAGAATCAAGCCATATATTGTTCTTGATAAGGTTTCTCACACCAACAATGTTTTGATGTGAGAAAGGGGTTTTTTTAGTTATGGATACACCCATGATTGGAGATTTGGGTTTCACTATGTATCTCATAGGAATGAGAACCAATCCAAATATAGTTCATGAAAAGATCGTTCTCCACACCAATTGAGTTTGATGTGAGAGATGAGAGATTTTAATACATTCTTGAATAATGGTTAATCTTAAGACACATGATGGTATGAAAATGAAACCATGTATTATGGAAGAGTGCTCTATATAGGTTTAGTTCATATATAGTAAAAAAGGGGAAATAAATTTCTTTATGGTTATGGCTGGGCCCAAGATTAGAGATATGGGCATCAATATGTATTTCATTGGAATGAGAATCAAGCCACATGTAGTTCTTTAAGATGGTATTACATGTTCATATCAGACTCATAAACACAAATAATATGTGATTTTTTTTCATGGATGGGCCCAAAATTAAAGATGTGTGCATCTCTATATATCCCATTGGAATGATAATCAATCCTCACATAGTTCTGGAAGAACCATTCAGTTTAATGTCTTACAGTGAGGACATAATTCACCTGATATGAAAGAAACAATGTTGTTGGACCAAGGGGTAATACCCAGTTATCACTATGTATCTTTCTAGGGGAAATAATTAATCCAAACATAGTTCATGAAAATGGGTCCCTATGTAGATCTGATTCAAACATATGGAGAAATGGGTCTCATGTGCCACTAGGGATTAGCAATGATCTGAGTAATTCTTGTTCATGGAAGCTACTATTATTTTATATTACCACAAGGAATTCCATTTTGTGGTATCTTGGGGGATTTATTAACATAAAATGAAGGAGATGTTAATTTTATAGTTTAATGTCATGTAGTGAGGACCAATTATGTCATGTAGTTTAATATCATGTGATATGAACAAAGATGCTAAGAATTTTAATGTCATGAAACATGGGTGCATATAGTTTTTATGTAGTTTAATGTATTGAAACTAGGACATTCTCTCTATGTGATTATTCAAAGTACTTCTTCAAGAATCTTACGTTGGTTGGAGTTGTAATAAGTTCTCCATCTATTGAGATTAGAGAATAATACCAATTAGAGTGGACCTTATGTATGGAATAAGGTCCTTCCTACTTTGGCTCAAGCTTTGGAGGATTCTTTCCTAGTATCATTAGAGTCCTAAGGATAAATACCAATTCTCCTTGAAGAAATGAGTGGAGGTTAAATTTCTTTCTAAATTCTCATGGTATTCTGTTCTGATATACTTCCAAGTGATGTAAGGTATTAAATCTCTTTTTGTTTAATCATTCCAACTTAGCAAATCACTTATTAGACTATTCATCTATAAATAACTGGTCATAGATGGCAACTCGGAGTGAAGACAACTGAATTTTAATATGTAGAACTGCTTATATCCTATACACCAACAAATTTGAGGTTGACCACGTTGTAGTAGGAGTAGTAGTCTGATATTCCCACCAGATGTGAAAGAGTTTATCAAGACAAGAATTTTTATATTTATCCAGCATAATTTGTAGTATATTCAATTGGGTCTTGTTTAAAGCCTCTATATATCCATTTGCTACTGTATGGTAGTGAGATGAATGGTTGGATTTGATATTGTTCTCCTGATATAGCTTCTTTACCTCTGTGGAATAGAAATTGGTGCCATTTTCTATCAATATGGTATGAGGAACACCCAATATAGTAATGATATTATCTTTGAAAAAGCTAATAATTCATTTGGACATGAATTCCTTGAGAGGTATTGAATCAAACCATTGAGAGAAGAAATCAGTAGTAGTAAGAATATACTTGAACTTCTTTGTCGTACCTAAATGATTGGGTCCTAATACATCTATTCCCCATATAGAAGATGGCTAATAGTATTTGGATATATGTAGAAACTATAAGGGTTGATGAATGAAGATGGAATGCACTTGGAAGGGATGACACTTCTTAGTGAAATATATTCAATCAGGTGCCATTGAAGGCCAAAAGTATCCAATTATTCATATTTTATTAGAAATACTATTCCCAGACTGGTGGGAACCACATGATTATACATGTAATTCTTTCAGGACAGCTAAAATTTCTTCTCCATCAATGCATATGAGGAGGATTCCATATAATCCTCATTTATAGAGGATATTTTAGATATCTGGGCTATCATAAAGAGGGAAATTGACTACTCATTTCCAAAATTGTTCTTTCCCAACTCTATCTAGTGGAAGTACCCCATTTTGAATAAATTACATTATAGGTCCCATCCATCTTGTGGTATGACCATATGACTCAGAAATGGGGATGATTTCATTGTTTTCTCTATTTTGATCTAAAAAAAGGTGAAACCACTCAACGATGAGAACTAATAATGATGGTCTCGTCCCGATTTGGATCTTCCAGGGTTGTGGCTAAATTTTCCAATGCATTAGCATGGGTATTTTGTGATCACAAAATATATGAAAATGTTTTCTCTAAGTGAAATTCATCCATTAACCCTCAGACATAATCACATAGGGGAATTAAATATTTTTTTATGATATGAAAACCCCCATTTACCTATTTCATTACTTGTTCTGAATCACCTTTCACTTCCAGGTAGTTTACTGGTACTTGGAGTACCAATTCCAAGTCAGCAATGGAAGCTTGATATTCTGCCTCATTGTTGTCACCACCTTCTGATAACAGAAAGTAATATGGTAACACTACCTTTTCTAGGGAGATAAGAAAAATTCCTAACCCAAATTTGTTGAGTTCAGGATCTTCCATTATTTTCCTCATCAGAATTCTGGAAGCACCATCAAAGTACATTTCCCATATTCGAGGACTATTTTGAATAGAGAAAATTTATTTATCATAAATTTCAGTATTCAATTATGTTTATTCTATAGATTGTATCTTAGTATGGAAGTATGCTAAGGCTCATCCTTTTACTACTTTATTAGGCACAAAATGTATATAAAACTATTACAGACTGATTGCCCACCATTCCAGACATCTTATGAGCATAAGAAACGTGAGGATAAATATGAGCAGGTTATTGTGAGATACCAACTGGACCACATGGTACTGTAGGTAGTTACTTATCTTTTGAACTATAAATATTAATGCTAAGAATCTCTTCTTGATATTTGAATATTGATTCTCTGCATCGAGCATGGTTTGACTGAGATAATAAAGGTTTTTTTCATTCCCAAAATCATTCTTTTGTGCAAGAAAGGTTCCTAGTGATCGCTCTAGTGCTGTCACATAGATGATGAGTGGATTTCCTTCAATAGGTAGAATTAATACAGGTGGGATCAAGATATATTTCTTGAGGGTATCAAATGACTCTTGGTAGTCATTGGTCTATTAATACATGAGCCCCTTATTCATCAATTTGGTGAAGGGAAAACAATTACCTGCCAAATTGGCTATGACGACCCAAATATAGGTCAAGTTTCTTTGAATTCGTCTCAACTCCATATATTTTTTAGGAGGTGACATGATAAGAATAACTTTTGTCTTATCAGGATCAACATTGATGAGACAATGACATACAATAAAGTCGGAGAATTATCCTAAGGTAACCTCAAAATAACATTTCAAATGGTTTATCTTCAGATTATATTTCAAAAGGTTACTAAATATGGTCTCCATATAATCCAGGTGATCATAATGTTGTCTTTATTTAACCACTAAATCATCCACGTATAATTTGAAAAAATTTACTACGGATTAAAGACACGATGCGTTGCCTGTTAATACATTTCACTAACATTATTTAAGACAAAGGGAATTACTTGATAGAGAAATACACCTTGATGGGATATGAAGGCTGTAGAATATTCATCTTCTAGGTCCATACAGATTTTATTATACGTAGAGTATCCATCCATGAAGGAAAGTGCTTCATAGCCAGCTGTTACATAAATTAATAGCGTAGTGATTGGAACTGGGAAGTTGTATATTGGACATTGCTGGTTGAAATCACCAAAATCAATACATACTATAATTTTCCCATTCTTCTTCTTCACTGGGATAAAATTATCAATTCATTTGGGATATTTCACCTCTATAATTATGTCAGATTTGATAAACATGTAGACTTCTGCCCCAATTTTTGTGGTATGAGTCAAGTGTGTTCTTCTTGCTACCTATTTAAATCCTCAATGGTCTTCTGAAAGACCCAAATGATGGGTGGCCACTTCAAGTTCAAGGAATAGAATATATTTCCAAGAAAACACATATTGATGTTTCTTCATAAAATAAGTATAAATATTTTTCTCTTCAGAAGTCATGGACACACTAATCAGAGTAGACTGTTGGTATTCCTCTGTACATAGATTTATTTCTCAGAGTTCTTCTATAATAGTGGATACACCTTCCTAAAATGATGGAGGAGAGTCATTGATGTATTATTATTCTTAATCTTCCTCATCTGTCAGTTCTTATACCATTTATAAAATAATATTTTAGAGGATAATCAATAAAACAAGAGTTTTAGAGTCGAGGGAGGAGTTGGTATTTGGATATCCTAAATAAGTGGCAACCATTTCTGACCCATCTAATGATGGAGGGTCTTCCTAATGCTTTTAAAGGAAAATTATGGGTTGAGATTCAACATCCATATCCTTCCCCATTAATGTGACAACTTCTTCTGGCCTGGCTGATAAAGTAGAGGCTTATTAAAGCTCACATGATAGAATAAATGTATTTTTCATCAAAACCTTGATCACCATTCAGAGAGTTGATGATTTCTTATATACATTTAGGTTGAAATGCTACAACTGAAATTATGGAGGTAACTAAATGAGTGCCTCGATTTGGGTCAACCCATTCAGTTTTATTTATAGGCATCACATATTCTGCATTGAGATTCTTGAATGGGTTAGATAGGATCTTTTCCAGACCGTTTGGATCATTGATTCTTGTTGTATACTTTTCCACAGATTGTTTTTTCCTTGTGTGATAAAAATATACATCAATATATTGAGATTCAAAAATTTTGATATGGGCCTTGTCAACGTGAAATGTCCAAATTTGACCATTGAATCAATACTTGATACATTGGTCGTATGGAGAAGGAATGACTGCATGTTGATGTAGCCAAGACTTCCCAATAAAATTTTGAGAGATGTGTCCTTTTGAAAACCATTAAATATGAATTAGATATAAGATCCTCAAATAGGGATCTGAGTGTAATTTTAACCAATGGTTCTTGTTCATTCTTGTAAAAGTTTCACAACTTCAAAGTGGAGGGATACAAGTCAGATTATGTGAGTCCCAATCGACAATGTTTTCATATGGGAATGAGGTTGACTTATGAGACATTATCAATTAAGGCTCATCGGATGTCAATATCATTAACCATGAAAAATAGATTCAAGGGCCTGATGTATCCATGTACAACATCATCTTTATTATTATCCTTGAAATATATGACTTCACAATATTCTGACGGATCATTCTCTATACAGTAGACCTCATAAGAAGAAACATTGGTTTCAAACTATTGAGGGATTGAAAAAGCCTCAATAAGCACATCCTAGAGATCTTTTGACAGATTCAGAGCATCTAGGATTGATAACTTGGCTGATAATTTGTCCAATTAGTTCAGAACATTGTACTTCTGGTCTAGAGGTTTCCACTTCCTGACTTGGAGATGCTCTTTTTCAGATACCTTTAGAGTCAATGTCCCTAATATGGATGGAGAATCCTTTTATATAGGAGTTGGAAGTACTTATGCCCTAGGTGGATTAGGTTAGCTAGGCCTGCCCACCCGCCGATGAGATGGGGGAATAGCCTTTAACATATCTTATAAGGTGATTATGTCAGGAAAGAATCTACCATGTTTGGGAGATTTACCTTATTCCCGCTAAGTCTACTGGAGGGATCTCCCATGAGTTTTTGTTTCATATATGATTCAGGTAGGGCTATGGTTGAAGTAGTGACTTCTGGCATGACCACGTCTTCCCTTGTATCCACGGCAGTAATGAATTTCTCCCTTGGTGTCCCAATAAAATGTGTAAAAATCAGGTTCATAATCAAAATCATCATTTTTATAGGGATCCATTAAGTAATTAATGTTAACCGAACCAAAGATCAACTCCCCATATGATGAAGATTTTTCAGGACAGGTCAATTCGTGTTGTGCCATTTGGAGGGTTGGTGCCTATGTTTTTGAGATAGTTTGAATAAAATATTTCAATGTCAAGGGAAAACATTTCCTTGACATGAACTCATATTTTTATGAATACTCTTTATCCTTATTACCATTTCTCTTCAATGAGGATTGGCCGTTGGAGGACTGGTCTTTTGATGAAGAGGGGTTTTCTGTAATATAAGTGGAAGGAGGCCTAGTCAGTTGTTTTAAATCTATTTATATAATGGCATGAGTTAGATAGATCATTTTTTTGAACATCCAATCATCAAACATCTATAAATTATTTCTTTTGACTTCTTTCTAATCACCTTCTTCCTGTAGATCGGTAACAATCACACATGCTACATGGTATGATAAACTTTTTTGTTTTACTTGTCTAAAGTCCCCCATATTTTGTAGGAGATATTTGAAAACAAAACACTCTTGGATGGAGTAACCCAAAATTTGATGAAAGGGGAAGTATTTTGAGAGTTCATAATCTCCTTATTTTTTTGGCTTCTTGGGCCTTGGAAATGAGACTAAGTTGTTTTCCAAGGATGAAATGAAGTATCCAAGACTTGGTCATTTCAAACAGAATAGACCTTGTTTTTCAACTCCTCAAACTATCTCTACCTTTGATATTTTTGACCATCTTGACTAGATGATAATTTCTTCTAATTCTTAGAAGGTGGATCCCTACAGTATGGTGAGGGATTTGAAGTAGGAGAAGGTGTAGGTGATTGCTTGAGTGTATCTGTAGCAGCCTCGTCTTTTTTTCACCTTCCCAGAGTTGATGGGATTATATGATATTTAGATTTGGTTTCTATAATTGAATATTCCACTTAAAGGGTGACTGAAGTAAGGTCTTGAAACCCTCTTATGTATTTCATAGGGATTTGTGGTGTGCGAAAATCATCATGATGATTTTCTACATAGATTGGCAATAACTCTTCTTGAAGGAGTGGTTGGTTTAAGGAATATGTTAGTCATTTCCATCAAGTAATGAAATATGAAAATATTTCATTATCCATTATTTTATAGTTTTTAATATCAAATAATGTTGTATTCTATAGTATTTAGCTAAATTGGAAAAGGAATTTCAGATGGTGGTCTTCCCATCTAGTAATTGATAAAGACTACAAACATGTATACCAGATAAATGCCAACCCCTGTAGTGAATGCAAAAAACATCCGAGTTTTAGAACTTATTTTTGATGAGGGGTCCACATCATGGGATCATGGTGAGAAATGAAATGTGTCAAGTTCTTCTACATATCTGCAAAACTGTTAAAAATTAGAAATGTGGTATTCACAATGTTTGGGAGGGGAGGAATCAGATCTACCCATTTGGGGTAAGCCTTATTTTGTAGTTGGCTCGGTGCACGCCGTCCTTCCATAGAATCCAATTGATACTTCAATCAAAAATGGTATTCGTAATAATTGGAGGAATATTTGGTTGAGCTGGGACATACACACTTTCAAAATCTGGATCCTGAATTACTGCGACGACTGGGAAGACAACCAGTGGTGGTGGTGCTGGTCTTTATCTTGGATAACAAATGGGGACATGCCTATATGGATGTGATTGACCATATTCAGGATGTTTACCAATGGATGGAATTTTTTATCGGTATCAGTAGTTTCAACCAACCCTCTTTGCTAAGGAGATCCTACTAGAAGTGAAAGATGAGTATCTGCTTATTGAGCATGCCTGGCATGAATGTTGCTTCAAAGTAACTCTGCATTGAGTCTTCTCAACTCCTTCATCTCCTCTTATTATTGGGTAAATATTTTCTCAAAATAGGGATTAATATTCTCTAGGGGAAAGGTGAGACATGATTTTATCTTTACCTTTCTCCCTATTAGGTGCCTTGTGAAAAGGTGGGAGTTGATTATTTGAGAGAACACCTTGATTTTAGGAAAGCCTTTGATTTTTGTTACGCACACCTACTTCATTTTCATTAGTGTAAACTGTATCCAGAATAGGAACTTCCTCTTTTGATTCCACTAAACATGACTTATTTTCTAGAGGATCTTTGATAATGACATTAATGACATTCCCCGATGCATAATGCATTGATGGAATTCTATCAGTATCTTTTTGAGATAACCTTCTTCTTCATCCTCCCTGAGACTTTGTTCTCCTATTTTTTGGTTCCCTATGAAATTTTTAATGGATAGTAATTTGATGGTAATCCTTAGATAGTTCATTTGTTCATTTACTTTTTGTATTCTACCCTAATTGAGTGAAAAAAAACATCCACTAAGGAGGGGATTGTGGATGTGAAAATGACCCTATCCCTGTGGGATGGGGCTGTTCATTTTCTTTCTTCTCAACCCTTTGAGAATTGTTTGTAGGATTTTAGGGTTGAGTTAAAAAATACCCTATCCCGGTGGGATGGGGTTGGTCCTGAACTATTATGGTTGATAATATTGTAGCATCTCTTCTGATCTTATGGATTTTGGTCTGAACATTGGCTGGGTGCATTATCTTACATCCACTCAAATCACATGTTTCAGATGACCATTGCCCTATTTCATCTATTTTCTCTATTTCATGTTGTAAATCCTCTAAATGAAAGGCCCACTTGATATTTTACAATGCTTGATGGAAAAGTCTTTCAATAGATTTCTCTCTTTAGGTCTGAATTTGATGAGAGCTTGTAGAAGCCTGTTCTTGTCGAGAATATATTCAATTTTGAACAAAATCCATCAGTTATAGCGGTCCTTGGGAAATAACATTGAATGAGACCATTTTTTGTGGGATTTTCTGACTCTGGAGTGTAGTAAAAGAAAATGCTCCTTAGAAACCACATCCTCTAACATGAATGTCAGATGGGGTATATGCAATCAATTGTCACAAATTTTTTAATGCATCAAGGAATGTATGATGAAGGGATCCCTAATGTTTATAGATATTTTGATGTCTAGAAACTGAGAGAGATTCTAAATCAATTTGGTGTTTCAACACATCCTCTTCATCTTTCACTAGAGACTCTTCTACCCAATCAGACCAAAGTTGGTTTTTCTCTACCTTTTCATCAGAACCTACCAGATTGGAAGAGATTTTATCTATTTCATTAGAATATAAATGGCCCAATGGTGGTTCAAAGAATGAATGAATACTTGGGACACCTTATATCTAATAAAGTATTTAACCTACCAGTGACAAGGCATCAGTCATGACTAGATTTTTGTTTGAATGTGGATCAAGATAAGAGGGATTTCTCATCACTACATTTTCCATTGGAGAATTTACTTGGAAATTTGAATTAATAATATAGATAGGACTTTCACATTGAGAATAATCATGGGGAGGACCTCCATTATGGGCTATAGTATGGGGTAAACCAACTTTCTCCTTAGTATTATAGCCACACAGAGGGTTACTGTGGATCTCAGGAAGAGATAGTTTCTCGATATTGAATGAATTATCATGAATAAAGTCTTAATGAGGAAGTGTTTCATGATGAAATTTGTATTTAATGCTACCGTTCCCACAGTTTGGTAATGGTAGGGTAGGATATTGAGCTACAATAAATAAATGAATAAGGGATTCAAGAACTCCATAATTTAGTGTAGTTAGATTGTAGTTCGGCTCTTGAATCTTCAACTGTGTTTGATGGGACTTATTTTTAGATGTCTTCTTATTAGCAGTTGGGGAAATTTCTAGGATAAGTGATTATAATAAGCAGGTGTATGTGGGTGCCTTGAAGTGGCTATTGTAATAGATCTGTTACCTTTAGTTGGATTGGGTGTATATTCTCGATCCGATTTTCCATAGGACATGGGGGAGTATTCCTCATGACCCTCCTAGAAGGGAACATAGGTATATATATCCTCTGGGGTGGCGTGTTGATGAGACACCGTACTTGTGGGGACAAAGTTATGTTTCTGTCCATTATGTACTACAATTAGTTCCATGATGATATCTTGGCATGCCTCTAGAATATGAGTAGGAATCCGTGTCTATCCTTTCACTATTTCTAGGATATTGTTGGTGAATTCAGTGTCCAAAACTGGAATATGTTTCCATTAAATATTTGGGGTATGTGTATGTACCTGATCCTAGCCTCTGTTTTATATTAGTGGATTCTGGTAGTACTCGCGTGTGGGGGTATAGAGCTGAGTCTGCCCTTGTCATGTCGTTAGAGCGTTTTGACTGATTTCTCCAGGTGCTGCCAAATGAGATTGTTGGAAGGATTCATGAATTCTTGCTAATTTCCACCATATTTAGTTGGTGTGATTATTTTAATATATCTAAACGAGACTACTGGATATCCAAAAATATTGTAATTTGGTGTATGTCCCTATTCATGGAACTCCACCTGATTTGAATGGATATATTGGTTAGGTGCTTCCAGATGAGTGTACTTGCTGGTAGAATGAAGGTAAATGGGTGTATGTACCCACTTACTGTTTCCCCCCAAACTGGTTTGGTGGGATTCTCTGAAGGGGGAAAGGTAGGAACCTTTTCCTTGTTAGCTATTTGTTATCCCAGGCAGGTTGTATTGCGTGTTCGGGTCTGAGGAACCTTGGCCAAACACTTAAGGGAAACACCCCCATCATGTTGAGGTTTCACTTCTTCATGATCATTATTGATAGGATCCCTCATGAAGGACTATTGTGTCATTGAGAGGAGTCTATAGGTGGACCCTTGGTTGACCTCCCTGAAATATGGAAGGGATTGGTGATTTCATTCTAGGGATAAGCTCCCTAAATGGTTGAAGAAGGTAACTATCATCGTATTCTTCTGAACCATTGGTCATCGCTGACCAGATGATCAAGGGTTGTTATTGATCTAATGTGTCTTTTGGGCATCCTCCAGTGTCATAATGGTACCTTGTTGATGATAATCTTATAAAAATGAGTTGGAGACCCAATGTTGAAGACACTGATTTTGTGATATCATTCTTTGAGCGGACAAGGATCCGTCTTGAGCAGAAATTGGGAAATTTATAGGTGAAAATCTAAAAGAATCCATTTGGACTGAAAAAAATTCTTGTAAAAGAGTTCTTGTTGATATATGATAGCCATAATCAAGAAAACACTAGTAAAAGAAGAATCTTTTAGATGATGACATGTGTGATTGATTTCCTTATCGACCAACTTTTATTGAAAGGGGCTGGGAAATGGGTATCATCATTAACCTAGTTAATGATTCACATTGAGATGAACATTTTTTTTTGCATATAGCTGGAAACAAAAAGGTCTGAGGGAGGGTAACCAACCACTGTTTTTTATATAGGGGTTTTTATGAGGATAACCCATCACTTTGGTTAAGGATTCACATCGGGTTCACCATTTTTTATTTGCGTATGGGTGAAAACAATATGGTACGATAGAGAGTAACCATAAAAACTTTTTTATAGATGGTTTTTTATCAGAATAACCCACTGAATTTGTCAGGTATTCACGTCGGGTTCACCATTTTTCCCCTTCATAAGGTGTGTTCTGGTTAGGAATCACTACTTTCGGATTGTTTATAACAGATTCTTTTATTGAACCAGAAACACCCAAAGGTTTCATATCTAAAGGGGAAATTCTTTCCAAAGGTAGGTGTTGATTATGTGTTTTGTCATATGACTCTTAATAACTCACATTGGTTGAGATGATGGAAGGTCGGGCTCATCCCACCCTTTTAGGGGGAAATTATTGTTCACTCTGGGACTCTCTTATTGTAACCACCAATGTTTTTATAGAATAATAATTTTTCATATCTATTAATATTTATGAATAAGAAATTAATTTTATGTTAAATATGACACTTTTTTTGATAGCATACTGAACATTCTATAATAGGTTTCTTTGAAATCTTATGTTGCACACAACTTTGAGTTATATAGAAAAATAATATAGTAATAATATTATTTTAAATGGTAGTTAACACATATCCATTATATTGCTGAGAATGAACATAACTAACTAAATTATGATAACATATGTTTGTAAAATGTATTTACATTTATCGAATAAATTTTAGAGGCCTAAAATAAGATTGAATTCAATTTTAAGCATGAAATACTCTAATATTCTTTAAAAGGTCGATTTACCACCTTTTGATGGGGAACCCTTTTTAAATCAATTTTTTGTCACTTTTATATATTCAATTAGACAAAATAAATTTCTTATTTAGAAGTGGGAGATCAAAATTTACTTTGGGTAAATTGTTTGGTATTTTTATAATAATGTTCATTTTTTAATTAATAGTGAAAAATACTGCATTTTAGGTCAGAAATCTCTTTTCATATAACGTATTTATATGATTAGATTACCCTTTTAATTGGTTTTAAAGTGAAATTAGATTTTATTTTTATAATTTAATCTAATATTTTCCATTTTAAGAAATTTCAATTTTAAATTAGACATAAGCACATGTCAATATTTTGGTAGTTTTTACTTCTTAAAAATACGCTTTTCGGTTTTGATAAAGGGAATCGATTTTAAATTAAATTCTAAAACATAAATTTTTTGAATATGGACAAATAGAATCCATATTTTGAATTAGGAGGTCCAATGTTTTTAAATATTTAACTTTTATTTTTAGACATTTGAATAGTAACTTCAGTAAATATTTTATTTACTGTGGTTAAAGGGTAAATATGGAAAATAAAGGTAAAAATTAATATTATAATAATATTAAATTACCCTACCACATGTTATTACCCTATTTAATGAGATATTTCTGACCATGGGAATCCTTGGGTTGATTTTAGCACCCCATGGAGCCACTTGTGTGTGAAAAATGACATTTTATTAGTTTTAATTTAAAGGTAACTAAAATATATACTTAACATGTATCTTTTACTATTTAATTTATATGGGGTTATATAGGTGATATCTTCAAACATAAATAGTAATTAAAAATATAAAATTATTTCCTACATCTTGGTATTTTATATATAATTTTCAGACATCAAATAAATATATTTATTTTTTACACAATGGCGACGTATTGACTAACTTATTAATGAATGATTTAAATATATGAGATTATAAATATTAAAATAAATTTATTCTTAAATTTTTATACCATAAATGAATTTTATGGATGAGTATGACTTTATATATTTTAATTAATGATGTTTTTAGAATTAATCAAGTAGTTATGGATTTTTTAAAAAGTCATGATATGAATAGTATAAAAATTGACATAAATGAGTTTTTAAATAAATTAATATTTTAGTAAATTATATAATAGTCCTAAATATACAATATTCATAAAAATGTCTTAGATAATGTTGGAAATTTCATTAATGAACCACTTGAGGTTCGATTGTAATTTTATGGTAAATATATTAACTATATAGTATGAATATACAATAAGACATGGTAATAGTTAAATTTTTAAACTAAGGGTTATAGTTAAATGGTAAGGTTAAATTTAAAACAAAAACATGTATAAAACATATTTTATGAGTGTTTTTCGACCCATACTAATAATATATTTTAAATATATCACTTTGGTGTTATTATAATTAGAATATCAATTAATAATAAAATAATATTTCAAAACATTCCTAAAGTGCCCCTCCCCCCTCTTATAAAATGACACCAACTCTAACCCATTAATCACACCTATAAATCCCCTTGGATCATCCATAATCTACTAAAATAGTCTCCAAACATTCATCTATTCCTCATAGAAGCCTTCCCCTATGAAACAGTCAATTCAAGAAAGCCCTTTGATCAAATCAAAAAACGTTACCCGATTTAAGATAATGTCTTCTCTCAAGTTCTTTTCCATTATTTTTCCTTCTCCACTCCCTATACTCTTCTTATTATTTTTTTAAATAAAAAAAACTAGTATAATAAATATACTAGACTGTTTTTATGAGAATTATTCGAACTAAACTTACACACACCTCCGTCTAATAGGTATAGAACATACTATTTCTGTGGACAGTGAACTACTACCTCATGAAATAATGATTGTTTAATCTTATCCTACCAACACTCATGGTATCCATTATGATAGAAATATAATTATATATGATATATATGATATTTATTTTATCTCTATTTTTATGTAAATATCATTTATGAAATACCATTATTCTTTTCATGATGTATAAATACGATAATTTCATTTGAGGAAGTGCGGAATACCGCCCCCTAAAAGGGATATGACTCATTCATGTTATACATGGAACGTATAAAGTATGGGATTAATGAACTTATGTAACACATATAACATAGATATTATACTAGAGTAATAATATTCATATTTATCATTTAGTTTTTATTCCTTTAAATATGGAAAAGAAATTGAAGTAGCGTTCATGCGTACATACGGCTTACCGTCTCCATGAATGGTGCATTTTATTTCTTATATCTAAATTATATGGACTATTATAAGTACATATATACTAGACAATTATGATATATATTACAACTAAACCATTAATATAATTCTTTAGATAATGTACTTTTGACCACATGGACAATTTGAAATTATAACAAGTTTATTTTTGACTCAAGTTCCGAACATCGACAAAATGTCTGATATGAACTAAAATAATTAAATAATTGTTATAGAATGGTAATAAGTGATATAAAAGGAATAATAAAATTGAAATTTTTTCTAAATAATGTATAAATTAACTTAAGTTTATTATTTAGGAAATTAAAAAACTAACGAGTCTAATCGGACACGAGGTAAGGGACTTCGTATCAATCTACTTCCTTTGAGGAATATTTTGATTTATACATGAATTTATTTCATATGGTGTATAAACCCCTTTTAATTTTAATTTCATTCAAAGGAAATGTTTTTCTATGTAGTGTTTTACTAAACAAAAAAGGAAATTTTTTTTAATGTACACGGTGACAACGACCTTTCCTCCACCATGAGAATTATTTGATATTTGGATTACTTAACAAGACGTGATGTTTTTAAATGGGAAATAAATACCATATAACCTATTTACATATTTAGGTATTGAAAATGGTTTTGATAGAGGATTTACTATTTCAATATCTTGAAATTATTTCTTGTGACCGAAAATGAAATTTTTATGATTGAAATGTTGATATTTGAAATCTTTTATGTGTGATAATTATATAATGGTACTTGGAAATTTGATGGGTGGTTATGTGATAAACCAAATGATTGGTGGTTCTGTGATAAACCAAGGACATGTGGTTATGTTTTAACATCCAATACATTGGGTGTGGAAGTTGTCTATATGGATATTCTAATTGTAAGATTGATTTTGTGGAAGTCTACCATATGGTTATTACATTAAAGTATGTTAATGTCCCAAGTATACCTTTTATTTATTATGTGTTATTTATATGGGTTTAATGTTAATATTTTTCATACAAAAAAGAGTAAGAAATGAGCTTATATTCAGTAAAGTTTTTTTTCTACTTCTTTAAGGTTAAAAATATTACTTTATGATAAAGTGTTCTTGGATTACATGTTGTTTGAAAAACTAAAATTTTTCTTTCTTTGTGTATCCCTTACTAATATTTTATGCTCATCCCATGTTTTTGAAATGTTTTTCATAGGGATTAAAGTGGAATAAGGTAATGTATGGGATCATAGAAAAGTTATTCCAATTAAAACATGGAACTAAACATTTTTATTTGTTTTTAAGAGTTTGTATTTTATGAAAAAATGGATCCTAACTAAAAATGTCTACATGTAATATTCAAGTTTTTATGTATAAGTTGTGGACTAATTCTCTAAATATATAAACCAGAAATGATCCTCAATGTTAATTATTAACTTAATTCAAGATTATGTAATTTTTATGTATGGGGCCTTATAGTTGGTATCTAAGATCAGTTTAGATACATTTAGGGGTTAGGGTGTTATTTAAGAATAAGTGACATAACCATAATGGTGTGAATATTAGAAAGAGTCATAATTATTCTATATAAATTGAATGAGTTTAAGATAACATGAATAAGTATATCTTAGTGTTTACCCTCCTCATAAGATAGTATATGATGATTTTACTAATATAATCACGCTGACCTTTTTTGTTTTAGTAAATGGATGGATCTAGTAGGAACCAAAGTAACAATGGATGTGAAGGAAACTATGGTGGTTTTCTGAATGAGAAACCAAATGAAATGGGAGGAATAATTAGAACTCTTGTGGTTATTCTTGACCAACTATATGGAGTAATGATTGAAAACTTAAACATTGGTCATTTTCTAAGGCATCATATATGTGAGAAACGAATCCCAATAGAAGTTTAGTTAATAATCATAAAGGTAAGTATATTAAAAAACCTGTATTTCAAGGATGTGGAAATAAACACTTAGTAAAATGCTTAAAAGGGATTGGAATATGTTTCATATTTTGTAATAAAGGTCATAAAGCAACAACCTTCTATGAAAAAATGAAGCATCCAGTTAACTCTAGGGAAGGGAAAGAAGTTATTTCTGAAGTATCAATTGAATGATTTAAATGTGGTGTTCATGGTAATTATATAAATATATGTCCTATAAATAATGTTCGGGAATGAGATCAGTAAGATAGTACAAATATATGTTTAGAAATTCCAAATTCCATTCCAATTTAAGATGAGGAAACTGAAAATGACCTATGAAAGTTATAGATTATTTCTAAGATCATGTATTGACATTACTAAAATATTAGGACATTATGCATGATTTTTTTGAAGGAAATAAGTATTAAATAATATGATTGAAAAACATGGATAAAGGATCATGAATAATGTTCTATGATTAAGATGTCTAGGAATTGAAGAGTTATACAGGCTCTATGGATGCTGATATGTTTAAATGTATTAATGATAGGATTACTTTGTAATACTTTTTATAGTGAATGTAACCCTGAAGCCTGATATGTGAGAATTTTATTAAAATATGAATTATCTTTTCTTGTGTGGACATAATGAATAACCTTATGGGTTCATGTGATCTTTTTTTTGAGGTAATTATGTGGTATTAGTTTTTGGGATGCAAAATGTGAGGTATGAAATAACCTTTGAGGTTAAAACATGTTATTAATATTTTTAAGGATTTAATCTCTTTTTGTTAATTTTATTAGAATTATATGGTTTTTGAAAAAGGAAAACACGCAGACAATCTGACAACGCATTGTGTCAGACAAAGCTACAGGAATCTAAACCACAACAAAAGTGTGACTGAGTTTTATCACCTACCACTAGACTATGTGAAGTCACTAGTTAGTATGAATTATTTGATTTTAGTTAAATGATTTTATGGAAAAATAATATACTGAATTTCAGAAACTATGTTTTATCAAATGAATATCCTTAGTATAGGAAAATGATTTGGTGATTAAGTGATAAAGGTTATTTTGGAAGACATTCTCTCTTTTGGGAACACTATATGCTTAAGTAAAATAGAATACTATGGGATCTCATTTGTGGTGTAATGGTTGAAATTTTATTTTGGAAGAATCCATGTTTTTATTGTGGACATATGGTGATTTGGGTTATTTATGTAAATGATTAAACTATGATAGAGAATATGTGATTATACTTTAAGAGTAGTCAATTCTATTTAGAGATAAATGTTAAGATTTAATATGAAAGACTATGTGATTAAATCCTTCTGATTTTTGGGTTTCAATCATAGTTTGGATTACATTGAATAATTTTAAGTATAATTTTTTATGGAATGGTGTTTTTTGAAATTTGGTTATTGTTTGTTGAATTTCAGAGATTAAGATTAGTTTTTCTTTTTATAAATTATTAACCTTTTTTGGGATTATATTCTATCATACTAACCATTTTGGATTTGAATAATGCCTAAAAACAGGGGAAATATATTGTTTTTTTGGATTATGTGATTCTCTAGAAGTTTATTATATCACTTCAGATATGACCAAGTCATCTTGAATACACATCATTTAGAGAAAAAATGATTTTGTGGTAGAAATTTGATTAAAGGATGAAACACTACTTTTCAAGTAAGTATATTTCTTTACGATCTTTGTCTAGGTAGTAATAAAATTATTAAACTCTATGAAAGGGATATTGAAGAAAAAATGTTATATGCTTTCTTTTATCATCATACTTTTACCCAACAAAACATTTATGGTATTGTGGTGGTTAAATTTTCATGATCAAGTTCTTTATCTCTCTATATTAATTTATGAGAGTTAGTTTCTATTCCATATCCATGTTTTCCTACATGGAATCCTAGTATGTGTTATCTAGGGTGACCTTTGTACTTATCTTTATTTATTTTATAATAATAGTTTTATTGACTCCTTTTTTCCGATGTGGTACTTTCAATGACGTTTCCAAGCCCAATTTTGAAATTGCATGAACACAATTTTCAAAAGGGGGGAATGATGTAAAGACCTAGATATTTATAGAATAATATTTTTTCATATCTATTAATATTTATGAATAAGATATTAATTTTATGTTAAATAGGACACTTTGTTCGATAGCGTATTCAACCCACAACCACAAGTTTCTTTGAAATCATATGTTGCACACAACATTGAGTTATACCCAAAAATAATATAATAATATTATTATTTTAAATGGTTGTTAATGCATAGACATTGAATTTCTAGGAATAAACATAACTAAATAAATTATGATTAAACATATTTTTTAAATGTCTTTAAATTTATCAAATAAATTTTAGAGGCATAAAATAAGAATGATATTGATTTAAAGCATGAAATACTCTAATATTCTCTAAAAGTTCGACTTACCCCCTTTTGATAGAGAACCCTTTTTAAATATAGTTTTTGTCACTTTTTTATGTTCCATTTTACAAAAAAAAATAAAATTCTTCTTTAGAATAGGGACATACAAAATTTACATTTGGTAAATTTTTGGTATTTAACTGATAAAGTTCAATTTTTAATGAATAGTGAAAATACTGCATTTTATGTACAAACAGTCTTTTCATCTAATTTATTTATATGATTATATTATCCTTTTAATTTTTTTAAAGTGCAATTAGATTATGTTTTTATCATTTAATCAAATTTTGTTCATTTTAAGTCATTTCACTTTAAAATTGGACATAAAAACATGTCAATATTTTGGTAGTTTTTACTTCTTAAAAACACATTTTTTAGTTTTGAAAACGAGAATTAATTTTAAATTAATTTTCACAACTTCTGTATTTTGAATTTTGAAAAATGGATTCCATATTTGGAATCATTAGGCCCAAAAATTTTAAATAGGTAACTTTTTTTAGACACTATGAATATTAACTTCAACAAATATGTTATTTACGATGGTTAAAGGTTAAATCTGGTAAATTATGGTAAAAAATAATATTATAATAATACTAAATTAACCTACCACATTCCTAACCCTGTTTAATGAGATATATCTGACCATGGGAATCCTTGGGTAGATTTTAGGACCCCATGGAGCCACTTGTGTGTGAAAATGACATTTAATTACTTTCAATTTAAAGGTAAGTAAAATATAACTTAACATGTATATTTTAATAATAAAAAATTTATATGGGGTTTTATAAGTGATATATTTGAATATAAATAGCTATTAAAAATCTAAAAACATTTCCTATATGATGATATTTTATTTATAAATTTTATACATCAAATAAATATATTTATTTTTGACACAATGATGATGTAGTGATTACATTATTAATGAAAGATTTAAATAAATGAGATTATAAATAATAAAATAAATTTATTTTGAAACTTTCTATACTATCGAATAACTTTATGGATTAGTATGAATTATTATATTTTAATTAATGATGTTTCTTTGAATTAATCAAGTTGTTATGGATTTTCAAAAAAGTCATGATATAAATAGTATAAAAATTGACATAAATTAGTTTTTAATTCAATAAATATTTTATTAAATGATTTAATAGTCATAAAAATATAATATTATAATAAATTACTTATATAATTTTTTAAATTTAATTAATTAACTACCTAAGGTTCGATTGGAATTTTATGGTTTCTATATTATCCATATAATATGAATATACAAGAAGACATAGTAATAGTTAAATTAGTTAACTATGGGTTAAAGCTAAATGGTAAGGATAAAATTTAAACCCAAACTTCTATAAAACATATTGGATGAGAGGATTTAGACCAATACTAATCTTATATTCAAAATATATCACTTTGGTGTTATTATAATTCTACAATCAATTAATAATAAAATAATATTTTAAAACATTCCTAAAGTACCCCTTCTCCCTCTTATAAAAGGACACCACCTCTAACGCATTACTCACACCTCTGAATCCCATTGTATCATCCATAATCTAAACCAATAGGATCCAATAATTCCTATCTTCTTCCTATAATCTTTACTCTAGGAATAAGGCACTTCAAAAAAGCCCTTTGGCTCAAATCAAAAGAAGTTCCCCGATTTAAGGTAACGTCTTCTCTCAAGTTACTATACATTATTATTCCTTCCCCACTGCCTATTATATTCTTATTATTTGTTTACATAACAAAACTAGTATGCTAAATATACTAGGTTGTTTTTATGAGAATAATCCAGACTAGACTAACACACACAGCAGTCTAATGGGTATAGAATATACTGTTTATCTAGACGACAAACTACTGCCTCACGAAACGTTGATTTTTCAATCTTCTCATAAAACCTCTCATGGAGTCCATTATGATGGAATTGTAATTATATATTATATATATGTTTTTTATTTTATCTCTATGCTTCTTTAATTCTCATTTAGAAAATACCTTTATGCTTTTCATGTTGTATAAATATGATAAATTAATTTTAGGAAGTGCGGACTACCACCTCCTCAAAGTGATATGACTCATTCTTGCTATACATGGTACATATAAAGGATGTAATTAATGAACATATGTAACCTATATAAAATATATATTATATTGGAGTTACAATATACATATGTATCATTTAGTTTTCATTCCTTTAAATATGAAAAAAAATAAAAGCAGTGTTCATGCATACGTACAACTTACCATCTCCCTGAACAGTGTATTTCATTTATTATATCCAAATGATATGGAATATTATAAATACATATATACTGGATATATATGACATATAGAATATCTAAATAATTAATATCATTCTGGATATAATGTAATTTTTACCTCATGGACAATTTTTAATTATAACAAGTTCATTTTTGACTCAAGTTTCAAACATCTAAAAAATGTCTGATATGAACTCAAATAATAAACTAATTGTTATATAAAGGAAATAAGTGATATAAAAGGAATAATAAGCATGAAAAAGTTTCTGATGAAATTATAAATTAACTTATGTTTATTTTACAAGAAATTAAATAACGAACGAGTCAAGTCGGACATGAGGTAAAGGACTTCATCTAAATATCCTTTTCTTTGAGGCATATTTTGATTTGTAATGTAATTTCTTTTATATGGTGTATAAACCCCTTTCAATTTTGATTTCATTCAAAGGGAATATTTTTATACATAGAGTTTTACTAAATGAAAAAAGAAAATGTTTCTTTTTAACGTACATGGTGACAATGACATTTCCACCACCGTGAGTATTATTTGATATTTGGATTCCTTAACAAGTTGTGGTGTTTTTAAATGGAAAATAAATACCATATACCCTTTTTACATACTTTGTTCTATTGAAAATGGGTTTTAATGTGGATTTAGTATTTCCATATCTAGAAATTTTTTCTGGTGATTGAAAATAAAATTTTTATGATTGAAATGTTGATATTTGATATCTTTTATGTGTGATGATTATATTATAGTACATGGACATTTGATTCGTGGTTAAACGATAAACCAAATGATTGGTGCTTTTGTGATAAACCATGGATGGGTGGTTACATTATAACATCCAATACAATGGGTATGGAAGTCTGCGGTATGAGTATTCCATTTGTAAGATTGATTTTGTAGAATTCAACCATATGGTTATTACATTTAAGTATATTTATGTCCCAATTTGACCTTTTATATGTTATGTGTGCATTATATGGGTTTTATGGTAATATTTTGGTTACAAAAATGGTAATAAATGATCTTATATTCATTGAAGTGTTTTTTATACTTCTTTAAGGTGAAAATTATTACTTTATGTTAAAGTATTCATGGTTTAAATGATATTTGATTAACTAAAACTTTTTCTTTCCTTTTGTATCCCTTACTGAGTTTTTTATGCTCATCCCATGTTTTTGAAATGTTTTTCACAGGTCTTAAAGTGGAATATGGTCAAGGATGGATGAAGGAAACGTTATTCCATTTAAAATATGGAAATAAACATGTTTCATTGTTTTAAGAGATTTTATTTTATGTAAAAATGGATACTGAGTAGAAGTTTCTACATGTAATATTCATGTTATTATGTATAAGTTATGTCTTAATTCTATAAAGATCTAAACCTGAAAAGATTCTCAATGTGAATTATTAAATTAATTCAATATTATGTAATGTTTAATGCAGGGGCCTTATACTTATATATTTATGATATATTCATTAATCCTTATTAATTTACCAAGCATAATGTAGGTTTCCTTTGAAATTTGAAATCAATTATTTATCATGTGTGGAAATCAAAATCATTTGTATGTATTTGAGGTTTTTTGTTAATAGAAATATTTTTATGTATTAAATGTTCTCCATAAATGGTATCCTCTCATATACTACATAGATATTATTTGGTTGTTATTACGATGATAATGGTTTTTAAGCCATTCAGTTGGGCGCTCTAGAATTTATTGTCATCCAGGTAGACAAAAGTTACTCTGGATTTTGTCATCATCTAGGGAGATAGAAGTTATTGTTATGTTGGGATCAAAGCCATAAATGATGTTCCTACATATTATTGAGAAAGGAATAAGCACCCATGTAGTTTGGTGCTGCTTAATGAGACACATCATACCTTTTAAGGTCTTCTGATAAGAACCAAACCATACTGTTTAACGCCATGTAGTAAGGGAATCTAGGTGGAAGGTACCTAGTTAAATATGGTGTGAGACTTATACCATAGCATCCCAAATAACATGGAAATGATATTGAGTTCTAAGTTGGATTAGACTCTACTGGGATTGTGGCCCATAGAGAACAGGGTAGTTTTGGGGTGTTGGGTTTGGACCTCAAAGAGGCTTTCTACATATCCCATTTGAATGGGAATCAAAGCCCATGTAGTTTGGTATGTCTTTTAAAGGATTTTGGGACATTAAGAGGATTAATTAAGGGATTATTCGTGAAGAGGATTTCATAAAAAAGGAATCATGGGTAATGTATTAACTCAAGATAATATGAGAGATTAATTTAGGGCATACTCCTAAAGAGCATGCCCAGTAATTGTGGTGACATGGTCCACGAGGATATTTTAGTTTATTGAGATTTGTGGGTTTAACATAGGGATTACTTCTAAGGAGGATATTTGGATTAAGAGAATGAAGATTGGGGCATACACCTAGGAGGATTCCAATTGAGGGTAGTACTATTTCTCATTTTATAGATGAGATGATGTGAATCACATGCCTTAGGAAGGATTCCTATGTATCCTAATTATGGTTGGAATCAGGGTTCTCATAGTTCATTATTTCATGTGTATTGCAAATTTTTTTTGATCATCACAAACCTCTAATACCATGTGATTCATTCTTGGTGTGAGAAACAAGTGGATGTGAAAGAATAAACAATGGAACACACACAATCCTTCCTCTACCAATGGAAGATGATGGGCCTATAGCGAAAGAGGCTGGGGTGACAATGAATGAGGGTGATGAGAAATGAACCTTTCCAATTTAAATAAATGTTTCATTAGATTTGGACCAATAGGATATGATATTACTCCAGGATAGACACACAAGAAATTGATCCCGTTAGAGGTGGGAGAATTCTCCTTTGTTAAATGGAAAAGCAAGCATGAACCGTAACCTCCTTACCAAGGACAAGATGCTCCATGTTTTAGAGACAAGGGATAGATATGGACTGAACTCAAATCCCCAAAACCAAGAACTTCCTAACACTTTTTATGGGGTAAGGGTCCATGTGACCTTAAATATGGAAACCTAGAGTCATCTCAAGGACCCTGACTCCCATAAAAATATATGGGAAAATTGTGACCTTAGAAATAGAAACCCAATTGGGAGACACACTGATGTGTCTTTCCCAAAGGTTTGGTAAATCAGGAGGTCTTGGTGGGTTTTCAACCCAATCCCTATCAGTAAAGGGTGCTAATAAAGAAGAAGTCCCTAAATGAATGACATTAAAGGATGCTTTTTGAAAGGCTCGAAGAGTTTGAAGAAGTGAGGTGAACTAAGGAGGGGAAACCATGTTTCTGGCACGTAGGTATAAGGCATGCATGTAGGATTGGGTGACTTGATGTCAACATAAGTGATGAACAACCTATAGAAATAAACTTGAGTGGGACTTGGATCAAAACTTCAAGAGTCTTCATAGGTATTCCTGGAAGTGGTGTTCTCATGTTCCTGTATGTGGAATGAGAATAATGCAAGTCTTATATAATTAAGTGGGTAGGGAACTTGAGACGCGCACAGATTATTTATTTTTAACACCTAATTGACTTAATTCCTATGATACTCCGTTAATTCCCTCACCTCAGGTGTTATAAAACTACCTTGGAGGTTCCAGAATACTTGGACGAAGCACTAGGGTGACTAGAGTAGAAATTATGATTCATGGGAATTCATCTGTACAAATGAATACCCCAAGGGTCTATCTATAAGAAAAAGGGGACCTTTGGTTAATGGTGATTTGGAACTCAAGTAGGTGGCATGCTATTATAGTGGCACATAGGTTCTTGCATGCCACCGGTGATTTGGACAACCATGAGTGAATTCAAATATGATACTTTTCAAATCTTGAAATTCTCCATGTATTTTATTCTACTTTTTATAAGTCATTTCCCATTGTCACTTTTTTATCCATGTGTTGGAATGCAGTGTCAAGACCCACCCATCAATCCAATTCTAGTTCATTAGAATCATTTAATTCAAGTGTGTGAAAATGAAATGGAGGCAGTACATCACCCAGCTAACCAAACCATAATACTTTTATTATTCAAGCTTCCAATAATAGAATATAATAGGAAAACCATGTAAGAGTTAGTGTCCTAGAACCAACTGGTTTTACATTTATTATATGGATATTTAATCTATTATTACATATATTCCATTTTTATGCATGACAATGATGTAATAATTTGCTAGATTATTTGTTTCATTGATAAGGTCATGGAGGTCCCCCGCTATGATGAGAACCTTGAAATTCTATAACAATATTTTTAAATATAGTTTTGTGGCTAGATGACATGCTATGATGGGACACAAAGCATTCAGATTGTCCAGTTCGAGTACTCGTAAGCAGATGAGACTTCCTCTCATGAAGTTCACAATAGGTAATCTCCAAGATAAGAGATTATAAGAACACACCCCCTAGTAGGAATAACTCATGTTTTGGTGTCATTAGATATTTATATCTACGATTGTTTGTATTGATCCTTAGACATTAATATTATCATAAATACATGTCAAAACTTACGCACTTTGATTTTCTGATGAAAACCGTCACATAGACAGTTGCCGGAAGTAGGGTACATTGGGTGCGTCATGAGTGGCTTGTTATTAATGGATAATTCAAGGAAGGATTTGTCCCTTACATTTATGGAAGTTGATATCATGTCCCTTTAATTGAAATAGAACAATCGTGTGAAATTCCATAGCCATGTTGTAACGATGAGCTTATTTCAGGTAGTCAAAGAATGACATATCAAGCATAAATGTTGATGACACAATCAGAAAACCTTATTGATGAGATATTGCAACAAAGGGATTATATTACGCAGTGAGTGTTTGTATGTGGATTTTGTTGTTGCGACTTTATGTTCTTTCTCTTGGGTGCCATGTCCATTGCTAGATAGTAATATTGGACATTTGGGAAGCCCGCCTAATTCCAATGAGAAATAATCCTAGAGGGTCACACACTAAGTTTTTTTGGTGGTCTCAGTTAAATTCTCTTTCAATTTAATTAATGTAATAAATATTATTCTCAAGACTGTGGAATAATTTTATTCATGTTACAATGATCGCATAAATCTAATTAAATATATTTATTTATTTTATTGAACATTTAATAAATATTTATTTACTAGTTTGTAAATAAAATATTTATTTAAGAGAATAAATTATTTATTTATTTATTCATGTGTTCAATAAATGGAAGTGGAGTTCGAGCAGACCAAGGTCAGTCCGGTTGTAAAATAATTTATTTCAAGATGGTAAATAATTATTTAACTAGTTGGCACAAATTAAAATTACACTGCTATAATTTTATGACCCAGAATATTATTTATAATTCCGTTTTGTGCAAGTTGGCACACCATAAATAATGACGCGATATTATTATTAAATGCATGGGTTTTCTCTAAGTTATTGAATGTATTTAATTGTTGCTAGGAAATTAAATATTGTAACTAAAATTCCATGTATATAAATAGAAAAGTATGCCTATTGTTTCATACACCACACCAGACCCCTGCTGAATAGATAATTGTTGAGCCAAAATATTTCTCTCTCGAATCCTCTTCTCTCCCCTCTCAAGAACGAGGGATGTTCTTTGAGGCTGAAGAAAAAGCGATCTAGAATGACAGACACAAGACACTTACTTAGCCACACTAGCACCAGGAGAACGAGTGGTGTCGATCGGAGGCCATCAGAGCACGTGTGGATCACCAATAGAGGGATTCTAGTTTGGATCCTTATAAGCATAACGAGATAATCTAAAAGGGTCATTCCAGACTATCAACATCATCAATGAAGAAAAATAACAAAGATACAGGTATTATTTTTCTTTATGAAATTAATTAAATTAATTATAAACATGATGTGAAAGATGCTCTCTAAGGTTTTATGCTCCGTTCTTCTTTATCTAAATATTTGATTATATTCTGTGGATACTGGCATTCATCGTCATATTGATCCTAGAATAATCATTGATCATGGTTAAATCAAATTTGGGTACTGTCCCAACCATGCTTCCACTGCGCCCGGATCCTCCAAGTGGTATCAAAGCGGTTACATCATAGTTTATAATTATTTAAATATATAGTTGATGAATTACACATTTAATAATTTATTTTTTTCAATTCAAGTTAATCGTTATGAAAATCTGAATCTGGAGATCTGTAACACCCCGAGATTTTATGAAAAATATTCTTTTTAATTTCATTAATATCTTGTGTTGTACGCTACACCAAATGGAGCTTGCAAAACACGCATCCCTGACTTGTCTTGCATTACACGCAATAATGTCCTTCCTCGATAGAGTGTGTAGTATGCAATACCGAGTTTCACTAAACGAGATATTATTATAATATTATTATGAACTAGCAGTAATGAATAGTAATACCCACTTTCTGAAATTTTATAAATTTTATCCTTCAAAATGGACTTCATTTTTGGATTCGGAATATCGAAATTATCTTATGGTGAAATTTTGTTACTTTTCGGATAACTTTCATATTCTGATGAATAGTGAAAATTACTAAATTTTAATCAAAAACATATTTTTTAATCGAAATAATTAATAGTGATAAATTATTAATTTGAGTGGTTTTAAAGTATATTTAGAATATATTTTTACTATTTAATACAATGTTGGTCATTGGATGTAATTTCACATTTAAACCAGACATAAACAAGTGTCAATCTTTTGATAGTTATTATCTCTTAAAAACACACTATTTGTTTTGATGACGGGAATTAATTTTTAAATTAATTAATGCAACTGATATGTTTTGAATTTGGTAAAATATACATCATTTTTCAATTCATAATATCAAATATAGCTTAGGCCTAAATTTTGGTATTTTTCTGGAAACTTTCATTTTTTGATGAATAGTGAAACCACTAAGTGGTAGTTAAAAAACTGAATTTATCATAAAACATAATTTTACTGCTTCTGTGAATGGAATTTAGAAAATCCGAGAGACAGGGTTAATATTAAGGACTAAAATGTGGTTTTATGAAATGAAAATATTTTTTGGTGAATAGTAACTTTATACTTTTTTTTACCACGGTTAAAAGTAAATAGGGTAATTAAGGGTAAAATTGATATTATTGTTACCCCATGTCCTAATTATATTGGATAAGTGTAATTAGACCAAAAACAACCTTTGGAATACAATATGACCATTTTGGACCACTTGGATTAGATTAGGACATTTATTATTAATTTATTTAAAGAAGGGTTAAAATTGTTAAAATCAATGTTTAATAACTAAATCATTTTTAATATAAGGATATACATAAGATAAATTCGACTATAAATATTCCTTAGAAAGATAAAAATATTTCCTACATAATGGTATTTTATTTGTAATTTTTAGACTTAAAAATAATTTAATTTATTTATGACACAATGATGATGGAGTAATCATCTTATTATTTAAATATTGACATAATTGATGTTATAAATACCCAAATAAATGTAATTTGAGACTTTTTATGAATTACAATAATTATCTATGTTAAAATGACATGTTAGTGTTGATTTAATTAACTTTTTTCGAACTAATAATTCTGTTATGATTTTAAAAAAAAATCAATTACTAAATAGTGTCAAAATTAACATAAAATAGTTTTTAAAAACAATATTATATTATTAATTGTTATTATACTCCTAAAAATTTATGTTTCGGCCACGATACTTATATCATGATAGGTGTATCATTAATGTACCACTTGGGGGCCTCTTGGATGTATATGGTATGTTTATTAACTATATAATATAAAAATACAAAGTGACATGGTAAATGTCAATCTAATTAACTAAGAGTTAAAACTAATGGATAAGGTTAATATAATGACATAAACTTGTCTAAATTATATTGGATGAGAGGATTCCAACCCATCACCACCTTAGCTTCTAAATAACTCAATTTGGAGCTATTTAAAACCGAATATGACTTTATAAAAAAAAATATTTTTAGTTATTCCAAAGGTGCTCCTCTCCTCCCTTATAAAAGGGCACCTCCTCCCTCTCTTTCTCACACCACTTTGAGCCTTCATGCTCGGCCAACCCCTGACAAATTCTCTTCTAAACTTACCTAGAAACATCTTAGAGGTCTTTTTTTTCTTCAAAGACCAATTTTAGTTCCCTAAAAGGAGGTCTCAAAGAGGCGCTTCAAAGAAGAGGTAATGTCCGTTAACGATTCTTTCAACTTTATTTCTTCTTCCACTTATTCTTATTTAGTTGTTTCCTTATGAAGTAATAAAACCAGTATAACTAATATATTGATATATTATTATAAGTATGAAACAACCCTATTTCACCATCTATCCATCCTACGGAAAACGAAATCACCGCGCATGCGTACGTACGAAATACCGTCTCCACATCGTGGTGTAATCTAGTTTCTGCCACCTCCTTACATGGATGGGTATAATGGTGTAAAGAATAAATACATATGGTTATTATAACATCATACTAATTCTGATATATTATACCATCCACTACAATTCTATTCAGTTGTTATGGGAATGATATCATCGCTCGTGCGTACGTACGGACTACCGTCTCCATGACTCGATGAGATTCATTCTGCATGTTAACCATACATGAATGATCATAAAGATTATATAATGAATAATAATGAAATATATGAAATATTAATGCTATTGGATTTATGTATATATATATATATATATATTTATGTCATCTATTTAGTTTCATTAAATTTAATAAGGAAACGAAGACAACGTTCATGCGTACGTACGACCTACCGTCTCCATGAACGGTGTATTTCATTCCTTTTATCAATCTATAAAATATATATGTATATGATGAATAAATATTATATATAAATCATGTTTTACATTCTAGAATTATTTAAATCAGGATATAAGTATTAATATCAAAAATGACAAGTTGAAACATATACGATAAATGAAATGATTTTACCCAAAACGCTGCTTTAACATGGAATTTGCAAAAGAACGGGTAATATAAAGTCATAAGTGTAACATATATGATATCATAACAATGAATATGATTCTTTAATAAGTCAATGAAATTATTTAAATCATTATACAGGAGGTTCAGATACGTATGAAGCATATTGGACTTAAGGCAAGAGATAATTATTCCAATCCTATTCTTATCCAAGATTGTTATTCGTAAGTATTTACTGGGATTATGTTTATTATCCACGTCCATATGTTCTCAAAATTTTTTCATAAGATTCTTACTTTTCTTTCATGAATGTTTAAAGTCCTTTTTACTGATTTTTTACTTTTACTACATGGTATGTATGGAATATTTCTTTATGAGGTACTTTTTGAATTTTCCGGAAAAAGTATGAGAAGAATGTTTTTTTAACTTATACGGCACGAACAGATTTTTACAGTTTTATAAAGCCTTATTTTCATGAAGCTTCCTCCAAAAGATTTCATGACTATTTTTAACAAAATCGTTTCCATTTAAAATTGGATTACATTTTGTGAAAAGAAAATGATTTTGAAGAAGAAAGGACATTTTCCTCAAGAATTCATTTCAAATGTTTTATCAAAACCATTTTTCATCTAAGATGACATTATATCGTATGTGTATGTTTCAAGTATAATGTCTCTATGATTTAAATGGTTTCACTTTTATTATTATGAAATGATATCCATTTATTTTATATGGATTATGTGATGATGGGATGATGTTTATGAAACCCATTTTATTTGTTGGGTTATTATTAATGATGCATGTTTATTTTGTGGCACAAGTAAGAATGATTTCATTATGAGATGGGTGGGAACTATATCTCCCTCCAATGCATTGGGTAAAGATTTCTATCTCATGAGATAGACATGGGTGTAACGGTAAGTTAATCCGGTTCAGTGTTACAGGACTGAAACGGGGAGTGAACTCGATTCAGAAAGGGACTTTGTCCACTAAGATGGTCTTGGAAGCAATGCCTTGGCTACTATGGAAATCATGAAATGTGCTGAATGGTTTCCACAATTACATGTTTTATTCCCATGCCATTTTATCATGATTTTTGTTCCCTTATGATATATGCCTTACATACTTCCAAGATTCATGTCTTTGCTCAAGGTTTTGATGTTTAGATTTTATGTTCACGTTTTTGCATTCAAATGTTTATGGATTGTTTTATGTTCTCTATGTTTACCCTTACTGGGAATTTGAGATCACCCCTTTTATGTTTTCTTTTCCCCAGGATATAAAGAAAGGTTTTAGGTAAGGAAAAAATGGAAGATCTTTATTGGGAGATGTTGGAGATCGTTCTCCATGATTAGAAGATTTTATTCTGAGTTTCCAAAGGCACTAAACTATTACGGTCCTTGTGTGTTTGTTTTTGTTATGTACTAAGTATTACACAAAAGTAATGTAATGTCCATGTGCGTCAAGATTCGGGCCCCTACAGTTGGTATCAGAGGAAAGGTTTAGTCATCCTTTGGAAACTAGGATGCGAGAAATTTAGTGAGATCCCTAGAGATATTTCTAAGGTATGTCTAGGGATGTCCCTAAGGTTAAGTATAAGTATTGTTTATAGTCCTAGAATTATGGTAATGATATTATATTAAACCTAGGAATTTAGATATTGATGTTACTCCCCCATTATTATGATTTTTTCTTCTCACACTATTCTTTTTGGGTTTTAGAAAATGGATGGAAACAAGATGATTAACGATAATGGAGTATATTATGGAAAATGGAATGATATTATTCATGAGAAACCAAATGAAATGGGATTTGGAAGTCCAAACATCATTATTATGTCGAATCAGCAATCTCATAATATGATCAATAAACTCAAATTTCGTAAGTTTCTTGACTCGGCTAATAGGAGAAAGATGGAGTTTCATGATGATCATAGAGGAAAGAAAGTTCAATTTCCCCAATGTAAATCATGTGGGAAGAGGCATCAAGGAGAATGTTTCAAAGGAATAAGAAGACTCTTTGGGTGTGGAAAAGAAGGACATAAAGCCAGTAAGTGTAAAGGAAAAGGTTCAGTTAACCCCATGGATGAGGATAATGGTATTTCTACGACATCAACAGTGGTTAAATGTTTTAAATGTGGAATGTACGTGCATTATGAAAACCAATTCCCTAAGGGAATGTCTCATGAAGAGAATCAGTATGGTCATATGGGTAGTATTTATGTTGATGATGATGAAGAGACTACAAATGATATGTGAGATGAAAGAATTGTTGAAGCTCGGTCAATGGTTTATGAAGGTAGTGGAATGATTACATGTTTATCAAGTGTAATGTTGTATAAGTAATCTCATGGTACTACGGAATAAAGAGACATCTAAGGATTATTACACTGTTGTCTTTCCTTATGTTTTGAAAGTGTATGATGAATGGTACCAGTAACCATGAATGGTTATTCAGATATTTTTGGAAAGTAGATGATATGCACATAATAAAGGGATAAGGAGAAAATTAAATGTTTGATAGTATTCATGAGCTCATGACTGATATAAGGAGAAGGTTATATCATGGTTTGAGTATATAGAATTTTTGGATTTTTGTATGTAGAAAGGGTTAACTTTTGATAGCATTCATGTTTTCTCTAAGGTTTAATGGGTATTCATTTTTTTAAGAGAATACATGATTAAGGTATTCACATGATTAGAATGTGACCAACAAGATATATGGGGGATAAATGATGGTTGGTTGATAACATTTCAAGTAATCGTTTTCTTTATACTATGAGCTTGGACCGAAGTATTTTAGATAAAGATTGGAATGGATTATGTTGCACATAAGTTAGTATTGTTTAAGGATAGAACTTTTTTCGATATTATTGATGGGATGTTATAGTAATGTAGTTTTAGAAAAAGGAAAACCTGCAGTACGGGTGACAACCCATCGCGTCGGACAAAGATGTGGGAATCGAACCCACAACCGAAGTGCGACTGGCCTTTATCGCCTACCACTGGCCTATAGGAAGTCTCTGTTTAGTAGAAACTAGTTTTATTATATTAAGAAGTATGATATATGAAATATAAGTCCATTTTAGGAACCATATATGATTAATCTCACTATAGATCAACTTATGTATATTTAATAAATTTTGAAAACCTTTTGTTTGAGACAGATGGAATGACCCGTCATTCTATCACAGGATCTGCTAACACTTCACGAATAACAAATTAAACTTCATTTCTTTAAGAGATGAAGTTTAAATTGTTCGGGGAATGAACAAAAATGAGATTGTAAAAAAATAAAGTAAGTATTTATTCTAATTCAAATTCTTCAACTTTAGGGAAATGATCTTGAAAACCAAAAATGTTGTCCTAGTGACTTTATATTCGATGAATCAGATGGTACCCTAGATCATCACAAATTTATGGCTTTGTGATTGTTGGATTTTTCATAGCCATGTTCTCTACAACTCTCTATCAGAACTTGATGGTTAGATTTTTCTTCCATATCCATATTTTCACCTATGTTCTCCTACGTGAAAACCCAGTGATGAGTTAATTTGGGTAACTGTTACGTTTCATACTTTAGTTTTTAAAGCCGAGTTTTGGTATTCCTTTTTACGATGTGGGTTTCTATTAAAGAAACTTTCGAGTTGTAAACCATTTATAACCCCGATGAATTTCGAGGGCGAAATTCATTTTAAGGCGGTAGAATGTAACACCCCGAGATTTTATGAAAAATATTCTTTTTAATTTCATTAATGTCTTGTGTTGTACGCTACACCAAAAGGATCTTTCACAACATGCATCCCTGACTTGGCTTGCATTACACACAATAAAGACCTTCCTCAACAACGTGTATAGTACGCAATACCGAGTTTCACTAAACGAGATATTATAATAATATTATTATGAACTAGCCGTTATGAATAGTAATACCCACTTTTTGAAATTTTATAAATTTTATCTTTCAAAATGGAATTCATTTTTGGATTCAGAATATCGAAATTAGATTATGGTGAAATTTTGGTACTTTTCGGATAACTTTCATATTCTGATGAATAGTGAAAATTACTAAATTTTAATTAAAAACAACTTTTTTAATGGAAATAATTAATAATGATAAATTATTAATTTGAGTGGTTTTAAAGTATATTTAGAATATATTTTTCCCATTTAAAACAATGTTGTTCATTGGATTTAATTTCACATTTAAACCAGACATAAACAAGTGTCAATCTTTTGATAGTTATTATCTCTTAAAAACACGCTATTTGTTTTGACGAGGGGAATTAATTTTTAAATTAATTAATGCAACCGATATGTTTTAAATTTGGTAAAATAGACATCATTTTTGAATTCATAATATAAAATATAGCTTAGGCCTAATTTTTTGTATTTTTCTGGAAACTTGCATTTTTTGATAAATAGTGAAACCACTAAGTGGTAGTTAAAAAACTGAAATTTTCATAAAACTTAATTTTACCGCTTCTGTGAATGGAATTTAGAAAATTTGAGAGACATGGTTAATATTAAGGGCTAAAATTTGGTTCAATGAGATGAAAATAATTTTTGGTGAATAGTAACTTTTTACTTTTTTTTACCACAGTTAAAAGTTATTAGGGTAATTAAGGGTAACATTGATATTATTATTACCCTAACACTTGTCCTAATTCTATTGGATAAGTGTAATTCGACCAAAAACAACCATAGGAATAGAAAATTACCATTTATGCCCACTTGGATTAGATTAGGAAATTTTTTATTAATTTATTTAAAGAAGGGTTAAAATAGTTAAAATCAAAGTTTAATAACTAAATCATTTTTAATCTAAGGTTATACATAAGATAAATTCGACTATAAATATTAATTAGAAAGATAAAAAGATTTCCAACATAATTTTATTTTAATTGTAATTTTTAGACTTAAAATAATTTAATTTATTTATGACACAATGATGATGCAGTAATTATCTTATTAATGAAATATTGACATAATTGATGTTATAAATACCCAAATAAATGTAATTTCAGACTTTTTATGAATGCCTATAATTTTATAAGTTAATATGACATGTTAGAGTTGATTTAATTAAATGTTTTCGAAATAATCATTCTGTTATGATTTTCACAAAAATCAATTACCAAATAGTGTCAAAATTGACATAAAATAGTTTTGAAAACAAATATTATATTATTAATTGTGGTTATATTCCTAAAAATCTACGGTTCGTCCAAGATACTTATATCATGATATGTGTATCATTAATGGACCACTTGGGGGTAGATTGGATGTATAAGGTATGTTTATTAACTATATGATATAAAAATACATAGTGACATGGTAAATGTCAATGTAATTAACTAAGAGTTAAAACTAAAAGATAAGGTTAATATAATGACCTAAACTTCTCTAAATTCTATTGGATGAATGGATTCCAACTCATACCCACATTAGATTAGAAATAACTCAATTTGGAGGTATTAAAAACCGAATATTACTTTATAATAAAATAATATTTTTAGTTATTCCAAAGTTGCCCCTCTCCTCCCTTATAAAAGGGCACCTCCTCCCTCTCTTCCTCACACCACTTTGAGCCTTCGAGCTCGGCCAAACCCTATAAAATTCTCTTCTCCACTTCCCTAGAAACATCCTATAGGTCATGGTTTTCTTTAAAGACCAATTTTAGTGCCCTAAAAGGAGGTCTCAAAGAGGCGCCTCAAAGAAGAGGTAATGTCCGTTAACGATTAGTTCAACTTTATTTCTTCTTCCACTTCTTCTTATTTAGTTGTTTCATTATGAAATAATAACATCAGTATCACTCATATAATGATATGTTATTATAAGTATGAAACAACCTTATTTCACCATCTATCCATCCTACGGAAAATGAAATCACTACGCATGCGTACATACAGAATACCGTCTCCACGCCGTGGTGTAATCTATTTTCCGCCACCACCTTAGATGGATGGGTATAATGGTGTAAAGAGTAACTATATATGGTTATTATAACATCATAATAATTCTGATATATTATACCATCCACTCCAATTCTATTCAACAATTATGGGAATGATATCATCGCTCGTGCGTACGTACGGACTACCATCTCCACGACGCGATGAGATTCATTCTCAATGTTAACCATACATGAATGATCATAAAGATTATATAATGAATAATAATGAAATATATGAAATAATAATGATACTGGATTTATGTATATATCTATTTATGTCATCTATTTATTTTCATTCAATTCAATAAGGAAACGAAAACAACGTTCATGCGTATGTACGGCCTACCATCTCCATGAACGGTGTATTTCATTCCATTTATCGATCTATAATATATATATGTATATGATGAATATAAATTATATATAAATCATGTTTTACATTCTGGAATTATGTAAATCAGGATATAAGTATTAATATCAAAAACGACAAGTCGAAACACATACGATAAATGAAATGGTTTTACCCAAAACGCTGCTTTAACATGGAATATGCAAAAGAATGGGTAATATAAAGACATAAGTGAAACATATATGATATAATAACAATGAATATAATTCTGTAATAAGTCAATGAAATTATTTAAATCATTATACAAAAGGTTCAGATACGTACGAAGCATATGAGACCTAAGGTAAGGGATAATTATTCCAATCTCATTCTTATCTGAGATTGTTATTCGTAAGTTTTTACTGGGTTTATGTTTATTATCCACATCCATATGTTCTCAAAATGTTTTCATAAAATTCTTAACTTTCATTCATGTATGTTTAAAGTCCTTTTTACCCATTTTTGACTTTAACTACGTGGTATGTATGGAATCTTTCTTTACAAGGTACTTTTTGACTTTTCCAGCAAAAGTACGAGAAGAATGTTTTTTTAACTTATACGGAACGAACTGATTTTTACGGTTTTATAAAGCCTTATTTTCATGAAGCTTACTCCAAAATATTTAATTAATATTTTCAACAAAATCCTTTTCATTTAAAATTGGATGACATTTTGTGAAAAGAAAATGATTTTGAAGAAGTAAGGATATTTTCCTCAAGAATTCATTTCAAGTATTTTATCAAAACCATTTTTCATCTAAGATGACATTATATCGTATGTGTATATTTCAAGTATAATGTCTCTATGATTTACATGGTTTCACTCTTCTTATTATGAAATTATATCCATTTTTTTATATGGATTATGTGATGATGGGATGATGTTTATGAAACCCATTTTATTTGTTGGGTTATTATGAATGATGTATGTTTATTTTGTGGCAAAAGTAGAATGATTTAATTATGAGATGGGTGGGACCTATATCTCCCTCAAATGCATTGGGTAAAGATTTATATCTCATGAGATAGACATGGCTGGAACGGTAAGTTAATCCGGTTCACTGTTACAAGACTGAAACGAGGAGTGAACTCGATTCAGAAAGGGACTTTGTCCACTAAGATGGTATTAGCAACAATGCCTTGGCTACTATGGAAATCATGACATGTGTTGAATGGATGCCACAATTACATGTTTTATTCCCATTCCATTTTATCATGATTGATGATCCCTTATGATATATTCCTTACGTACTTCCAAGATTCTTGTCTTTGCTCTAGGTTTTGATGTTTAGATGTTATGTTCAAGTTTTTGCATTCAAATGTTTATGGATTGTTTTATGTTCTCTATGTTTACCCTTAATGGGCATTTGAGCTCACCCCTTTTATGTTTTCTTTTCCCCATGATATAAAGAAAGGTTTTAGGTAAGAAAAAAAAGGGAAGATCTTTGTTGGGAGATGTTGAAGATCTTTCACCACGATTAGAAGATTTTATTCCGAGTTTCCAAAGACACTAAAATATTACTGTCCTTGTGTGTTTGTTTTTGTTATGTACTAAGTATTCTGAAAAAGTAATGTAATGTCCATGTACGTCAAGCTTCTTGCCTCTACAAGATCTATTCCTCCTCTTTTGTTTCTTGTTCACCTTCTATAAATGATATTTTCTTTTAATTTGGATTAAAATAAAATAGAGGATCTCATCTGGAGGTGCCAAAGCTTCCTGGTCACACAACACCAGAACTCACGGTGTGTATTCAGCCGTACACACTGTGTAGTAAAGATTTAATGAACTAGACTGGTCCGCCAATCCAAGTCATGTGTTGGAGTCTTTCTAAGTCTTAAACGACTATGTGTGTTAACCAAGAATAGGTGACACACCGTTTTTAGATTTCAGGCTGTGTGGCCCAATGGACATGATGTGTAGTTCCTTTGGGTTAGGGTTGGACCGTGCACCTGATACACAACTTTCCTAGCTAGAGACCGTGTAATGAGGAACTACATGGCGTGTGGCCCACTGGACATGCCATATACTCTGAAGATTTCCGAAGTATACTCACACGACTTTTCCCCGGGCATGTACGTTGGATAGACGGTGAAAGATAACATGCGCTATGTAGTTGGAACTACATGTCATTTACTCATCCAAATTACGCAGATTTATTATTATATTATACAAACTCTTATGATTTGTACCATTGTGAGGGAATAAAGCCGAGGCACAACACGTGATAGGTGTTTTATATATGTGTTTAATTTAACATCTGGGTAATGTTCATTTCTACTCATTGGGTAGTTTTGAATAGAAATTCACCGGGTTACATCCAAGGAACAAGTTATATACAAATATTATTTTAAATGAATTTATTTGTTTAAAATTATGATGGATGAGAATATCAAGGAAATTCAGAAAAGGGTTTAAGATAAAATTATTGATTAATTTAAGATGATAATTAATTGATTTGAGTGTGATTTATCTTAATGAAAAATGATTAAAGAATTGATTTATAGTTTTATTTAAATGTAAATATTTTTTCATGTATTGATGATCATGAGATAGACCAAGACCTTTTTATGTGGATGGTTTCTTTTAATTTATCTATTTGAATTAAATTTGTTGGCCTGTGAGCCTTCTCTTTAATAATATGTAGGGCGTGCATGCCCAAGGTTTCCTTTATGTAAAACCCCTTTTTACCCCTCACCTACATGTGAGTTAAAAAAGGCATATGTAATATATAGAACTCCCAAGATAGTGGAGGTAGTTAAAGATGGAGTAGAGACAAAACCAATCCCAGGAGATACAGAGGTGGACAGGTGGAAGCTGTAAATACGAACCCAAAATATTAAAGGTGTTTCTCCCCTAGGTCAGGGTTAGTTTATCAACCTCTAGATAAACTAACCATTAAAAATCTCATGATCATTCCATTCACTTTATTTTATTTCTTTCAGTTTCATGGTTTATCATTATGTATGTGTTGTCAAGATTAAATAATTAATGAATTAAACAAGCATACAAGATGGAACTAAAATAAACTAGACTTATTCATAAATACTATCAAGATATGTTTAATCACTTGAGTAAGTTCCACTTAATATTAAAAAAATTGTGAGAATAATAATAATAAATTCATATATAAGTGATAAAAAATCCGTCAAATAATATATTAAGTCAGAACAAGCCTTCCGTTACATGATTAAGAGAAAAAATCAATAAAACATTGTGTTTGACCAACCCTTGTTGGGACACGTAAATTTATACAGAAATCCCTTATGAAAGGTTTCGGGTTGACTTAAACATATTAAATGAACATGAGTATCCCTTTATAGACAAGGTGTAATATTGGAGGGAAGATTTGAGGAAATCCTAAGTCAGGTTTTTTGTATTGGGGAGTCCACTCAACATATCTAGGAGCTGTAAGCCAAAAGTTGGCGAAGACCTTCCTACCTAAATACCTTCAAATAGCTTGAGCAACCCATGTTGGGGTTATACAAAGGGGAATATTGATCCTTGACACTAAAATTTCATGGCAACTGGACATTCTGAGTTTAATGGTGAGGGCTATTGGAACTTGATAAAATAGTGGGAGACTTAAAAAAAATTATTTTTTATTATAAAATATAATCAAGAAAGTATTAATGATATGATCTTTTAATGGTATAATAATAATGATAAAATCATCAACCAAAAAATCCCTATGATCAATTTCGAATAAATAAAACATCCTCACCATCATTAAATTCCAGGAATGGTTTAGACGCCTTCAGGTTATCCTAGGCCATGAACGGAAGTCTTATGTGTTGGAGTCAGCATTACCTGATATGGCTACCAAAGAGGCGAGTGATGAGGATTTTCTAGTCTATGAGAAACATATGAACGACATGGTTGATGTTAAATGTTTTATATTGTTATTAATGTCTAGTGACCTAATAAAGTCTCATGAAAATATGGATTCTTATATAATGCTATAGCACCTCCATGGTCTTTACCTAGAGAGAGAAAGACATGAAATGATTGAGATATTTATGGGACTCATTCAGAGTAAGCTTGGAGAAGGTGCCCCAATTTGGACTCATTTAGTTAAGATCATTGGCTACTTTGAGAGCCTGTAGGTTCTAGGGTTTAAACTCCCTGAAAAACTAGGCACTGATCTCATTCTTGCATCACTCCCTTAGAGCTTCTCTGACTTTGTTCTCAATTTCAATATGAACAACACTAAGAAGTCTCTATCTGATCTTATTATACTCATCTGCCAAGTGGACAAAGATATGAAGCGTGAAAATCATTATATCCTTATGGTGAATAAGAGGTAAGGGAAGGAGAAGAGATTTAAGCACAAATCTTCATCACAAACTTCAATGAAAAGGATGATAAAAGGGGAGTCAAGAGAACAGGAGGTTGTTTGTTTCACATGTTCCAATAAGGGCCACCAGAAGAAGAACTACACCTAGCCTAAGAAGCAAGGGGAAGGTTCATATTAGTTTGTTATCAAATGAAATCTATCTTTTTCTATAAATTTGGTATTATATATAGCTTTTGGTGCTCCCACACGTATCCAAATATAGGAACCAAGTAGATTTAGGAAGATTGATCGAGGGGAGGTAGATCTACAAGTAGCCCACAGATCCAGACTTGCTGTTGTTGATGTCAGGGACTACCACCTCATATTTCCAGCTGTGATGATCTTGGTGTTAAAGGGTTGTTATTATGTTCCTTTAGATTCTAAAAACATTATTTCAGTATCCAGATTATATACAGATAGATTTTTTTTCATGTTTGGAAATGAACATTTCTTCTTTAACAAAGATATCATTTGTTTTGGTAGGGCACATGTATACAACGGACTTTACATGTTGGATTACAGAAACCATGTAATGAAAATTGATAACAAAGATATTTCACATGACTCATACAACACCAAACTTTGGTATCACTGGCTAGGTCATGTAAATGAGAAACGCTTGAAAAATTTACATCAAGATGGATATTTAGATTCCTTCGAACTAAAACCACATGGTATGTGTCATGCATGTTTACACGGAAAAATGACCAAATCCCCATTTATTGAGAATGGTGAAAGGGCTAAAGAACTTCTTGAATTGGTTCAAACTGATGTGTGTGGGCAATTTCCTGTTGAAGCAAGGGGTGGGACTCATACATCATAAATTTTACTGATGATTTTAGTAGATATGTATATATCTACTTAATGAGGTATAAGTCGGATTATATTGATAAGTTTAAAGAATACAAGAATGTATTTGAGAACCAGATTGGTTAGAAGATTAAGAAACTCCGCTCAGATTGAGGTGGATAATATCTTAATCAAGAATTCATTCATTACTTACCAGAGTTTGTGATCCTATCTCAACTCACTCCTCCAAACACGCCCTAGTGAAATGGTGTGAGAGAAAGGATAAACCACACCCTGTTGGACCTATTAAGATCAATGATGAGTCATGAGAGTCTTCTATTATCCTTTTGAGGATATGCGTTACAAATTTCGGCACACAAACAAAACCAATTAGCATCTAAATCGATAAATGGTTTTCCATAACAGTTCTGTAGTGGAAGAAAATCCATGCTATCGAATTTACATGTGTGGGGGTAGCGAAGAATTTGTTAAGGCCTATTCAGGAAACAAACTCACACCCTAAGGAACAATGTGTACCTTTAGAGGATACACCAAGGAAACAAGGGGATATTACCTATACAACCCCTTAGACAAAAAGGTTATAGTGGAAATACATGCCATATTCCTTGAGAGGGATCACATATTCAAAAGTTATAGTGGGAGAGAGATAGTTATCGATGAAGTTGAGGCTCAAGGTACACAAGAGTTGGTACTAGAACAGATTCCACAAAGCCAAGTGGAGGAAGAATCTGTTCCAGAGATACAAGTACTACATAAGCGTACAAGAGATGTTAGAGAACTAGAATGGTATATTTTTCCTGTTACCGAGGATGGTGACTCCTTATTAGTTGATAATAATGATCCTATAACCTACATGGAAGCAGTAAGTTGCACAAACATTTCCAAGTGGAAATAAGCCATAAATTCTAATATAGATTCCATGTACCAAAACCAAGTATAGATTTTGGTAGATCCTACATCTGATGTAATGCTTGTTGGTTGTAAATGGGTATTTAAGAACGAACTAGACATGGATGGAAAAGTCGGTACCTATAAGGCACGACTAGTTGCAAAAGGTTTTAAATAGTGTCAAGGAATTGACAATGATGAAACCTTCTCACTAGTTGCAATGTTGAAATCCATTAGAATTATACTTTCCATTATGGCTTACCATGAATATGAGATTTGGAAAATAGATGTCAAAACAACATTGCTTAACGAGAACCTTCAAGAAGATGTCAACATGACATAACCTGAAGCATTTGTGACTCCACAGGATTCCATGAAGGCATGCAAGTTTCAAAATTCCATTTTTGGATTAATGAATGAATCCATGTCATGGAACATTTGTTTTGATGAATCTATAAAAGAATTTTTTTTATCAGGAATGAATGTGAGCCTTGCATCTTCAAATGGTTTAGTGGGAGTGCAGTCATTTTCCTAAGAGTATATGTTGATGACATATTACTTATTAGAAATGAGAGACCAGTCTTACAGTCTGTTAAGGAATGGTTGAATCAATGCATCTCTATGAAAGACTTGGGAGAGGAAGCGTATATTCTTGGGATCAAGATACATCGTGATAGATCCAAGAGATTGCTGGGCCTAATTCAAAGTACATACATTGCTAAGATACTAAAGTGATTTAGTATGGGACAATCCAAGAGGGGATTGATTCCAACCTCACATGACATTCATATTTCCAAGAAAATTTGTCCTCATACAGATGATAAAAGAAAGATAATGGCAAGGACTCTATACGCATCAATGATTGGGTCAGTCATGTATTCCATGCTATGTACTAGGCCAGATGTCACCTAAGAATTGAGTGCGGTAGGCTGATATCAAGCTAACATAGGTGACCACCATTGGATGGCATCCAAGACTATCCTAATTTATATGAGGAATCATAAGAATATGTTCCTAGTTTATGGAGTATATGAGGATCTAGTCATCAGAGGATATGCAGATGCTAGTTTTCAGAATTATCAAGATGACATGAAGTCGCAAATGGGATACATATTCACTTTGAATAGAGGTGCAGTGAGTTGGAAGAGCTCAAAGAAGAGTGTGTCCACATATTCTATAGTAGATTCTGAGAATATTGTATCTTCTGAGGCATCTAAAAAAGTAGTTTGGATGCGAAGCTCCCTCCATGAGCTTGATGTGATACATTGCAGTAATGATCCCACCACACTGTACTATGATAATACTACAACAGTGGCTCTCTAAAAAGATCTAAGGTCACATTAGTGGATGAAACACATTCTTCAGAAGTATCATATATTGAAGGATTTTCCCATAGAGGTTAAGTTGCAGTGAGCAGTATTTCCACGGGAGACAATGTGACAGACCCCTTGACTAAAGCCTTGACTCAACAGAAACATTATCATTATGTGATGTCTAGAGGAATGAAATTCGTATGTATATGGCTCTAGTTAAAGTGGGAATTTTTAATTGTTGTTGTTCAAAAACCAACTGGTTTTACTTTGATTAGAAAGATATTTAATGTATTATTACATATTGGTCACTTTTCTGCATGATTATGATGTAATAATGTCCAAGATTATTTGTATCAAGGATAAGGTCATGGTAGTTACCTACAATGATGATAACCTTGAAATTATATAAAAATATTCTTAAATATAGTTTTGTGGTTGGATGAAATTCTATGATGGAACATGTAGCATGCATACCTTCAGGTGTGAGTACTCGTAAGTAAATGAGACTTCCTCTCATGAAGTTTGCACTTGGTAATATCAAAGATAAGTGATTATGAGAACAGACCCGCTAGTATGAATTCCACATGTTTTGGTGTCATTAGATATTTCTATCTACAAGCATGTGTAATGATCCTTAGACTTTAATATTATCATTAATACATGTCATGAGTTATATACTTTGATTTACTAATGAAAATCGTCACGAAGATAGTTGGCAGGAAGTAGGGTGTATTGGGTGTGTCAGGAGTGGCATGTTATTAATGGATAAGTTGAGGAAGGATTTTTCCCTTGCATTTATGGAAGTTGATATCTCAAAACTTTGATTGAAATAAAACTGTCACACAAAATTCCATGGCCAAGGTGTAACAACTTGTTTATTTCAGGTAGTCAAAGAACGTCGTATAGAGCATAAAAGTTTATGACAAAATCATGAAACCTACTTGATGAGATATTTCAATAACGGGATTATATTACATAGTGAGCGTTCGTATGTGGATGTTGTTGTTGAGACTTTACATTCTTTCTCTTGGGTGCCATGAACCGTTTCTAGATAGTACCCTTGGACTTTAGGCACGCCCGCCTAATGCCAACGTGAAATAATCCTAGAGGGTCACAAACTAAGTGTTTTTGTTTGTCTCAGTTAAATTCTATTTGAATTTAATTAATGAAATAAATATTGCTCTCAAGACCATGGAATAATTGTATTCAAGTTACAATGATCAAATAAATTAAATAAAATATATTTATTTATTTTATTGAAAATTTAATAAATATTTATTTACTTGTTTGTAAATAAAATATTTATTTAAGAGAATAAATTATTTATTTATTTATTGGGGTGTTCAATAAATGGATTTGGATTTTGAGCAGACCAAGGTTGGTTCGGTTATAAAATAATAATTTGAAAGATGGTAAATAATTATTTAACCTAATGGCACAAATTAAAATAACGCCGCTATTATTTTATGAAGCAAAATTTTATTTATAATTCCATTTTTCACATGTTGGAGCACAATAAATATTGACGCCTTATAGTTATTAAATGAATGGGTTTTCTCTAAGTTCATGAATGTATTTAATTATTTCTATGCAATTAAATATTGTAACTAAAATTTCCTGTATATAAATAGGAAAGTACGCCTATTATTCCATACATAACACCACATGCCTGGTGAATGGATAATTGTTGAGACAAACAATTTATCTCTCAAATCCACATCTCTCCCCTCTCAAGAATGAGAGATGTTAGTTAAGGCCGAATAAAATGTGATCAGGAATGACAGACACAAGACACTCGCTTCGCTACGCTAGCACCTTGAGAACGAGTGGTGTTGATCCAAGGCCATCGAAGAACGTGTAGATCACCATATGAGGGATTATGGTTTAGATCCTTACAAGCACAATGAGATAATTCAGAAGGGTTATTCCGGATGATCAACATCATCGATGAAGAAAAATAGCAATGATACAAGTATTCTTTTTCTTTATTAAATTAATTAAATTAATTATAAAAATTATGTGCCAGATCCTCTCTAAGGATTCTATCCTCTTTCTTCTTTATCTAAATATTTAATTATATTCTGTGGAGACTAGAGTTCATCATCATAATGATCCTACATTAATCATTGATCATGGTAAAAATAAAAATTGGGTACCATCCCAACCATGCTTCTACTGCGCCCAAAACCTTTGAACCACACATAATCAAGCTAGGAAAACACAAATAGTCTACTCATTACATTTTTAGCTTGAAGGAGGCGCGCCTCTGAGAGAGGGGTTTATTGAAAAATATGATTTTATACTCTAACAAATAATTTAGAACTTATAAGTAGTTCATTATAAAATATCATATCAATTTATCAAGGACAATAATTAAAAAACTAATGCATTTTAAAATTAAAGGCAAGGTTCAGGACCCTACCTCAACCAGACCAAGCCAACACTTGGCATTTAATGCTTTTCAACTCAAGCAGCTTCCTGCTAACACACACACACTTCCACACACACAAACACACACACACACACACACACACACACACACATATATATATATATATATATCCTTAAATTGATGCATGTGTTCCCAATGTAATGAGAGAACATACACATAGAAGATATATGTATGTATGTATGTATGTATGTATGTATGTATGTATGTATGTATGTATGTATGTATGAATGTATGTATTCATACTGAGGAATATGAGTACGCGCACTTGTAATCGATCGAAACACCCTACCACAATTCCCATGGGTATTATAAACACCACTAGAACCTAAATAATGGGTGAGAAACAAATAATAAGTATAAAACCTTACCTAAAAATTACAATGACAGTCTGAATTCACCCGAACCGCCTCACCTTCAGCGGTGGTTATTATAACTTTGACCAACGGGTTCTAAGACATCCCTTGTATATCTTAAAATTAGATGAAACACAAAAACCAGATCAAACCCAAACTCTACAGTTCCGACCAAGCAGGTATGGAAATGGATAGGCCAAAATTGGCCAAAGCGATGCAAGATAACGAGGGATAATGATTTACATGGAAGATGTAAAGATAATTTGTGAATAAATTACCTTTATCTGGATAGTGGAGTGGATGTCATAGGAGGTGGGTGTGTCATGCCATGGGAGGGGCCTGCTGCTCAGTGCGCATCGTTGGAATGGGAGAGCCCAACGGGGGGGGGGGGGGGTGTTCATATCTCACATTAGAGGTAGGAGGGGTGTATTGAGTGTTTTTTTCATTTTAGTTTAAAATAATCTTTAAAAAATAATTTTAATTAAATTGAATTCTTTAAATAGATCATCCCATAGAGTCTAACCCACATGGTGGATAGAAATTTTATAAAATCCCATAGAAAAACCACCCATCCCAAAACATGGAATTATACATCATGATTTTAGACATCATGATATATAAACCATCAAGGCCTTGGTCCAATATATTTTAATCTATGGGTAGGTATATACCTGAATCCTATTTAATACTAACTTAGTTATTTGTCTCCTGAGACCTACTCATGAATTTAGGGGTTATATAATTTCAAGTCCCACACATCATTTCATGTCCATTAAATTATTCATATATTGAATGATTGATTTAATTCTTGAAAAATATACATTATCAATAAATATCTATAATGAATAAATAATAAATATTATCATTAATATCCCAAAAAATAAAATAACTTTGAAATTAATAAAATGTAAAAAATCATAGATGGTTTATGATGTAATTATTTCCCTGATACAAATAATTTGGATATTTTTTAGAAATATTGTTTTCAATGATTATAAGAAAGTGAATGTTTCAAATAAAAATTAATGAGTACAAAATTAATCCAGAAAGAAAATTTCAATAATTTCCATGGTCAAGGTGATCATAAATAATACATATAAAGAGTAAGGATAATATAATTACAAAATATAATAAGTGAATTATAATAAAAATAATTTTCTGGTGTTTTTTATGATTGGAAATACCATAAAAATATCATTAAAAACATTCTTGAGGAAAACTACACTATTCATGTTGAAAATCCATTTTAAAAAATAGAAATTTTCAGAATATTAGGAAAAACAATTTATATGAAGAGAACCTTATAAACATGTAATGGAAGTTTGAAAGTGATTATCAATTATTATCGTGGGAAAATTCCATTCATGCAGAGCATGTTAAAACAAAAGTTCCATTCACATTTTAAGAAAAAAAAGTCAAAAAGTACCTTGTTTGGAAAATGAAAAGGTGATTAATTTTAAACCATTTTGTAAAATTAAATCATGGGTAAAAAATAAATTATAAAATTATAGGATAATATTAAAAATATTCTTGAAAACATTTTTAGAAAACAAATATATGGATGAAAAAACATTTTTTTATAGAAAAGAGAAATAAAAACAACTTTTTTGAAAAGTTTTTTTATCAATAATTTTAAGTACCAAAGAGAGGATAATTGTAATATTACTTGAAAATTTCATTAATAAAAATAGAATAAGAAAATTAAATGGTTTTATTATTCAGAAATCATATATTTTCATTTAATAAAAATTCAGCAATAAAAAATATTGATTAAAATGAGATTATGAAATAAACTATTACAACTATGGTAAAATTTGAATAATAACCCCCATGAAAAAATAAATTCAAATTAAATATTAAAAATTATTAACATTAATATATTTGCGATATAAAATATAAAATCGAATGTATATACACATCAGATAAATATAAATTCCCATAATACCATATATGTCTTAATAGAGTGGAAATTTAGATGAAATCTTTTACAAAGATCAAATGATTGAAGGGAAAATTAATCAATGAATTGGCTATGTTTATCAAATTAAAATAAAATAATATAATATTAAATATGTAACAAAATAATAAAAATTCATTACACAAATAATCTTAGAATATCAAAGACATTGAAGAAGTAATATAACTCAAAGAGAAGAAATTGAGTTACGAAATCCCTTACCACTTGGTAACTTTCAAGTAAAATCACCATGGATTAAATAATTTGAATTGAAATTTAAAATACCATAAATTATTAATGATTTATTATATCACATGTAATATGAAATTATATTAACCATATAAAAAAAATTATATGCACAAAAATTAAATTTTTTTCACTAAAGAAAAATTGAGATTAAATTCCTCACCTTAGGGATGACTTGTCACATATGTAATTTAAACAATGAATAATGAAATGATATTAATTATTTACTTTATTAATAAATTTTTTAATTTTTATTACTAATTTTATTTTATTAATAACATTTAATATTTATTTACTTAATATATTAAGTTCACATCAGAAGTTTTAATAATATTCAGTCTATATGTCCAATAAGACTTCGATAGTTCGATTATAGAAAAGGGGTAATTTTTAAATAATATCCCAAATAATAATAATTAAATAATTATAATATTTATACATAAATTATACCTTTAAAAACAACCAATTAAGTTGATTATGAAAAATGAACTAGGTTACAATTAAGGTGGTGGCAAGACGTATGTACGTATGAGTAATGTTTTTCTCTTTCTAATGATCCTCTTGGAAAGAACATATGTATTATTTTATCTTTAAAAAATTATAATTTAACATAAATATCATATTATATATTTAAATAAACTAATACATAAAATCTATGTGATGTGGTTATGGAAAAAATCACATCGCTTCATGGAGGTTGTAATCCACAGGTACGCATGAATGATGTAATCATTTTTAAATGAATAGAAAGGTATGAAATTATATGAAAAATTATATTAATATAGTTAAACATATTTCATTAATAGAATATATATATATATATATTAAATTTATAATTAAAATTGGTCGTGATTAGTGGTTATGGGAAACAAATTACATCGATTCGTGAGACAGTAGTGCATTATACTCAAGAATGATGAGTTCATTTTTCATTTGATGGAAGATGAGATGAATACAGGGTATGAAATTAAAAAAATGCTGTCCAGGTATATGGGAGATACTGATTACATTATATAATTATTTTTTGGATAATATTTTATAGATATGGAAGAATAAATAAAACAAAAATGATCGGTTAGGAATGATACATCATCTTCAAACAACCTTTTTAGGTTTGCACCAAAATCCTTGTTAGGAGGGTTTTATAAACAAAAAGACTCTAGGAAATGGTAAAGGAATTAAGGAAGGATTTTTTCGGTATTGGATAAACCAAAATTGTTTTTTAATCTTAAAGAAAATGTAAGAATATGATTTCTTTTATAAGAGAGGGGAGGGGTAATTTTCGAATGACTTAATGTATTAAATTAATAAAAATTGATTTTCATTTTAAAATTGATAAAAATTGCTATATATCATTGATAATATAATTTAGATTATAAATAATTTCATCCAATAAAAATGATAATTTTTATGTAAAAATTTATCCGTTATCTTTTTATTTTAACCCCTTTTAACATTTTTGGACAATTATCACGATATTAAGGCTTTTACTCTTTAGGGGTTAAGAAAGTTCCTATAAAATGATAAATGACCCATAAATAGACAATGGTTAATATTATAAACCATTTAAAATTCAATTTTCCGAATATAATTTTTTTAGTAATTTCAAATCATTTAATAAAACATTACTTATAATAAAAATCATTAATGTCGATTTTGACACTATTCATTTAATCTGACATCCAAAAAATCAAGACATGGATGGAATTCAAATTTATACCTATAAAAAATTCCTAAAATTTTATATTTATCTATTTTTATAACAAAATAATCCATTGTAATTATATTACTTTTAATAATTTTAAAATCATTTATTTTATTTTATTTTTTATTAAATAATTACCATGTCAGCATTGGATAAGTATTTAAGTTAATTATATAATTATTAAAAAATATAAATAAATTACTATAATGAAAATAAATTTATTATTGTCAAAATTAACACTTATATTCATCCAAAAAATGATTTTTCCTCTCGGTGAACACATTAGTGATATTTAAAAGTAAGTCGGTGAAATTCTGTCTTTTTATTTTTTTAAATTATTATATAGGTCACTTTCATAGAAACATGTGCCAAAAAATATATTATAAGTGGATAATGGACTTAATTTATTAATAAAATAATATTTAATATGAAAAAGTAATGTCATTATCATTTAGTTTTAACCTAAGTGAATATGATTTACCATTTTGACGTGGTGAAATTTATTTATTATTTTTATTATTCATTAGGACCAAAAATTAATTTAGGATTATTAAAAAATATAAATTATCATGATTCCAAATATAGATTCAATTTTTGTAAATTCAGTCCCTATAAGTATAAAAAAATATTTTTTAATAATCTAATAATGTGCTATGAAAAGTGTTTTTTCAGGAAAATGCATTTTCAAGGAAAAATGATTTTATATTAACTATATGACTAGTAATATTCATTATATGAATATATATATATATATAAAGATACATAATCTATAAATTTCATTCAAACAATTTTTCATTAGTGTTTATTTTAATTAATTAATATGGAAACACTTGAGGCACGTAAAAATAGTTTACAGAAAACTACCTTTTTATGCATAGAAATAACCTTATTCCAAAATCTTGAAAATTGATGATTCAAATGAAATTAATTGCATAAATATATAAAAAATGGTTCATATTTAACTTTAATATCAAATAAGAAATATAATAGTACTTTTAAATTACTTATTTAATGAAAATAAAAGGAAGTATTTTAAAAATTGGCAATTTTCACTATTCATTAAAAAATCAATCATTTTAGAAAAATCCAAAAATTTATCCATAAGTAAATTTTAATAATATGTTCTCATAATTGACTATAATTTTATAAAATAACTTTTCTAAAATTTCCATAAACTCATTACAATATTTTCTCACAGGAAAAAATAAAAACCAATGTTGAAGATGACATGTTATTTGAAGAATAAAATGACCTTACTAAAATTTGATTGATTATTTATTAAGGAAATATAAATATTTTTTTAGTAGGAACTTTATATATTTCTCATAAATAATTTAATTATATTCTTACTATATAATTCAAAATTTAGGTTATAATGATCATATTTAAATAATATATTTTACCTTTTTAAGCTCAATGTTGCATTTCGTATTTGCAATCTACCATAATGTTATTATTTTAAAATATCACTATGTTAAATTTAGTTTTTGGGAGATTGGGTTTCTTGGAACTACCATTAAAGTAATGTTATTAAATTTATAAATGGGTTTCTTTTTATAAGTGTGAAAAATAAGAGGTTTGGGTTTCTTACTACAACCATTAAAAAGTTTTAAACCATAACCTCTCAAGGAACTTGAGGTGAGGAGATATAGTGATACCTTATAGATCATTTAAAAACACATTTATCAAACTCTTATTCCTTTTAATTTAATTTTATATTTCATCTACGCTTAAATATTATAATCTTTTATCACTTTAATTGTTCTTACTATATCAATTTTAGTTTAAGTCTCTAAAATGTTTTTAAAAGGAAACTCACCCCCTCTTCATTTCCAAACTCTAACTAAAAATTAGTATCATAGGGTACCTTTATTATAAAACCAGAACATACTTCAAGGAATAATCACTTCAATATGTCCTCCAACTCAAATATTCAATGTTATTCTGAGGGGGATTCTACGAGTAGAGATCCATATTTTGATGGATCATACTATGATTATTGAAAAATTAGAATGTTTAATATTCTTAGAATAATATGATATTTAGTCTGTAAAATTTTAATACATGTATATTCCCCCGCATAATAAAAATAATTAACAGACCCATGATGATATAATGTCTTTTTGTTTTGATGGAAAATACTAGAATTCACTACATTTAGGGATAGATAATAATAAATTTAATATATTTTATACATGTAAAACATCCCATGGAATTTGGATGTTAATAGAAGCTACACATGAGGGTACCAATTAAGTTTAAAATAATAGTCTTGGTATGTATCTACCAGATTTGGAAATATGTAGTATGCATCATAATGAGTCAAATACTTAACTTTATACTAGATAAAATGAAATTTTTAATGGAAGGAAATCTCTTGGTGATAATTTTAATAGAGTGATACTTGTAATACTGATCCTTTGGTTCCTTCAAAAATATTGGAAACCCAAAGTGACAACAATACAAGAATCTATGTACATTATGAATCTGGTGGTTGAATAGATATTTGGTTTACTCCAGACCTATAATATTTCAATGAATAGGTAGTCGATGAAGGAATAAAATAAGTCAAGAAGAAAAAATAACCTTGATATCATTTAAAATTATTATGATTCATATAGAATCGATACCAATATTTTACTCATGTATAAGAATATAGGAAATGTTTATTAAAAGAAATAATTATTATTTTCATGCTAGAAAGGAAAGGTAAAAAAGTGAACCTGATTTGGGGTGCTAGGATTTTAGGAAAAAGGTCCACATCAAGATCTATTACCCGTTATCAAAAAATATGGTCAAGGAAAAGAAGGAATTTATGAAGTCATTCAATGTGACTACTTAGAGTGAAGGAAATGAATCCATATATTCAATCTACTAATTTGGTGGAAGCCCCAAATTCTATAAGAACCATGATGAGGTAAAATCTTCTACTTCCTCTTGTTCTTCATTAATTTTATTTTCATCCTCTAGCCTTATTTATTATAAAGATATTTAATATTATAGAATAAAATAAATAGAAGAATTTTTTAAACTCAATATAAAATTCAAGGATATTAAAAAGAAATATAACCTTATTGTGAGAGAGGAGGATCATCTATCTAAAGTAAAATAGAATTTATCCTAGATATCAAAAGGGAAACAAGAAGTTAAAAAATTAGAATCAACAATTCAAGAACATAAAAAATACCATTACAAGTTCACCCATGGTGAGAAAAATTTGAATTTAATTTTGGGTTCCTAATTTTAAGGAAATTGTATGTATGTAATTGGTTATAATGAAAGGTCCTCTAAAAATATCATGAATACCATTTCTCTAAGTAGTATCTACCAATATAATTTTTTTTAATTAAAATGGAGAAACTGATCACTTGACATATGAATGAAATTATAAGAATTCCCAATATGTTTGAAAAAAAACTTTCCTACCTATCTTCAAATATATTTTCTAGAAGATCTCATATATCTTATGGTAATTCATATCCCAAGAAAATATAGGTTCTAAAATCCTTATTAGCTAAAATTATTTGACTCAAATTCTTTGGCACTAAAATCCCTACTTTCTTAACTATTTTGTATACAGTATATATTTAGATCCATTCCCAAGTATTAACATAGTGCATACATAGTGGGTGATCGAGACACTAATGTGGTGACTTCTTAATTGTTTTTTATTGATTAAATCCTTTTAAAATTCAATTTCTTAAATATTTTTTTTCAATTTGGTTAAACACCTTTCCATAAATTGTTTTATTATGGGAGAATCTACATTATTTTTTATTTAATGTTTCTAGTAGAAAAATATTTTTATAAATAAATTACAAGCTTGTTGAAAACTATACTTCAGGAAATATTCTTAGGAATTTTAGAAATTTTTATCATGTTCACTTGATTTGAATCATGATTAATATTTAAAACTATTTATTAAATTGTTTTTAAATATTTAATTTTATATTTTATCTGTTCAATACATATTTGAATAATATTTAAATTTAAAGATATATGTTTTATAATTTTTTTTATTGTTTTTAGGCTTTAATTATTGCGTTAAAAATTGATTTTTTCGAGTATTATGGTCTATTGGAAAATGTCAAACCTCGTGCTTTATGGAGAAATATGATTTACTTTAAGTCTTGAATTTTATTGATATAATTTAATTTTCAAATAGTTGATCCATTTATATCATTTATTTAAAAATTTAAATCATTATTATTTCATTATATCTTGATGTCATTGATCCCATCAACCATTTTTTTTGTTTAAATATTAATAAATATGAATCATTTATCTCATTAATTTAAATTATGAATTAATTTAATTTTATTCACTCTCTTAGGATATTTTAGTTTTTTTCTATTTTATTTGTTTTAATATTGATTAAAATGTCATTTGAGTCCTCAATACTGTCAATGTATGCATAAATTGAGGTGGAACCTGGCCTTTTTAGATCTGAAATGCATTTACGGTGAAAATACTAATTTTTAGTGAATTATAACATTATACTATTGTATATTTCAAAAATATATTTCAAATACCTTGTGTGTGTATTTTTTTGGTTCTTAAAATATGTTTTTAATGTTTGAATATTTTTAGTATTTTAAATTTTATTTGAAAATATACTTTTGTAGTAATATTGAATTCAAATCAATAAAATAATTATGTCTCTCTTTAACTTCATTTGAAATAGATTATGTACCATTATTGTTTAAAATATCATATTTATGTGTAGCCAAATATCCTTGTATATATAAATAGATCCCAAGAGAGGCTCTCATTTTAAATCAACTTATAAGGTAGTTATTATTTCAAATTTATCTTTTTAAAACATGATCCCAGGTTTATTTTCTCTTAAATTTTTATAAAGGTTTTTGAATGTTTGATCACATGAAATGTTTAGTTTTTAATTTTGTAATTATATTTTATAAATTTAATTTTTTTCATGATTTAAAATTCATTTTCAGTTTTCAGCTGTCTTGATCGAACATTATGGGTTGGGAAATTTCCATTTCCATTTTTCTAACTTATACATGAAAATAATTTTATTATACATCAACCTTAGTTCTCAAACACTTTTTTATGATTTTTATGATAATTAAAATGGGGGATAAGGTGATTAAATTAAAGTTATTATTTCTCTAATAACTTTTTTAAACATAATTTAGGTTGTGAAGATTATGAAATATTAGGTATGGTTATATTCTACTATCTTAATGAAAATTTTAAAAAACGTTATAACCTTTTTAAATTTTTTTAATTTCCATAATTTTTATTGTTATGGTTTTATATCTTCAAAGGGGGATGTATTTTTTGACATTAAAGGAACATTTATATTTTTTATGATGGATATTATAACAATTTTAAAGGAAAATTGAATTGTTTTAATTATTTTAAAAATTAATTTGTTTTGAAAATAAAATATTCCTGAATTATAAATTTTTGTGTTTTTTAAGTTTTGATAATCACAATGGGTGGTAATTTTGAAAATTATGTTATTTGGGAAACCATTTTGGAAATTCATTTATAAATGTATTTTTTAAGTATTAAAAATTGTGAGAATTGCATCATGTCTGTCAGTATATTTAATAATTGATTAAGTGTTAATTATCATCCAAAAGGGGGTTATTATTATACATATCACTATATAAAGTGGTTTCAATGATCATAATAATTGAATTATGTTTCTAATATTTTCATTTAATTAATTTCAATGTTAGTATTTTATAAATATTTTCATGATGGTACCGAACTAAACATTGGGATCAAAAAGAGTGTGGAGGGAATTTTTGGAGTCTTCTACCTATAGGTGATTATAGATACCATGTGGCCTACAACTATATGGATAGTGGGAACTGTAAATAACATCACTTTTATCTAGGGACCACCAATGAGTTGGTGGGTGCCATCAATTATCTAGTGGAATCCAGATGGAGGAAAAATAGCTATTGAGAGAGGTCCCCACTACCTAATTATTCTCTTTAATGGATTAATTTTACCCCAAGTCATCAAGAATAATCCTTGGACCTTTTAAGGCTATAAATTTTCCCAAAAGGTTTTTTGGATGAGTTTAGATACACTGAAGATCATTTTAGAGATCTATTATGCTACTTCATGTCATTATCAAATTCTCTCCCTCAATTGTCACTCTTCCTCCCATATCAAAATGTTATATTTTTTAAATTGATTGAAAGTATTCTTAAATGGGTTTTTGATATGAAATCCACTTCTTTTTTATTTTATTAGGTGCTCACAACCATTGAGTGTGAAGGGATAGATGATCACTATTATTAAAGAGGGGAATTTGCAGCTTACTATTATTTTGTGTGAGGGGGGAAAGTGATCCCTACCTATATGGTGTGTGAGATTGGGTATCATGGTAAAACCACAAAAATATGAGGTTCTTATACTTTTAAATAGGTTTTTTACTATATCTACTATAAATAAATAGTTTGGGTATATTTCTACAGCTTTTCAAAAATAAAGGTTTAATAAAAAACCACTCAAGGATCATAAGGGGAGGAGACATAGGGATGAATTTGTGGATTATTGATGAACTCATTTATCAAAATCATAAAAATTTACATAAAATTTTATAATTCATGTATACTTAAATATTATAATTTTTATCACTTTATTTGGTTTTACTACATCTTGTTTATTTTTAATTTATGTTTTTTAAAAGGTAATTCACCCCCTCTTTCTATATTTACCCCAACCAACAATTATTGAGTAGAATTTAACTATGTGATTTTATGAACTCAATTTATTTCAATGAAAATTTTAATATGATTCCAAATAGATTACTTAATGTATGGATGTTTTAGATTTATTATTGGAAAAATATTTCTTATCAATATCATCAACACATCCAAATCAATTAAATTGGGTCTCAATATTACCAAAACTCATTGAACATAAGTTAATACAATCATTGGATATATAATAATCAGTTTTAGAGAATACTGGTTGATATTATTTTCTCATAAAAGACTTAAAGTAACTCAGTTACCTAATTTAAAAATAAATTTAGTAGAAGAAACATTATATTCAACTAGTTTTTAAATTTTAATATAATAATATTAAAATCTAAGTAGACTGTACCTATATATAGTATACATCCATAGATAATGTATGGGATATTTAACTTTAACATCCTTAGTGAAATGAATAATATCAAAAACTATCATTGTGAAAAGCAATGAGGGGAAATATTATTTATAAATTATAAAGTTTCATTATAATTATTTCATGAAGTTTTTCAAGCTCAATGTGTTTTAATTTTTTCTCATATAGTTGTCATATGAATGTAAAAAACTCAATTTTAAATTATGTTATTTTTTCAGGAAACATTTTATTAGATTTAGAAATTATTAATTTCTCCATAAAATTTTTTGAGCTTTTACGTTTATGATCATGTCCCATATTATTTTTTTAGTTAAAAAAATTTTGAAATGTTTTTATAATATCCATAAGTGCTTTCTCAATTCTCATTAGTCAAATTAAAATATATATTTTATGATTCTTCAAAAAAAAATAATGAAAGATACTTAACATTATCATTTTCCTATAGATCAACCTCTGTAATCATTTATTCTATATCTCTGTGTGTGTTAAAATGATATCTTGATATTACATACACATTCAATATTGTAAAATCCAAATTTTCACATACATTATTTTCAATGTTCATAACATTAATTTGGTGACATAATAATTGAATTTCCTAATAAGGCATTGTAAAAATATACTACATTTAATTCATTATTTTTTTCCAATTATATCTGATGATCTTAAAATTCTATTCTTAGAAATTATCAACTATTACTATTCCAATTTTTTCATTAAAAATTGATAATTAACATGGTTTATAAATGTGATAACGATGTTGGTGGTTGTATCAAATCAATTTGGTAGTAGATTCTGGGCTGGTTAAACTGATATCAATGAGATACATGAATTCATATATGATGGCACATGAAACATCACTTTCTATTAAGTAGTAGTCTTATTGGATTGATGAAAAAGTTACCAACATAACATGCCTAGGTAATGGGACTTTTCAAACCTGTCATGTTTCCCAATCTTGGGAAATAACTAATTTTCTGCTATATACAAAAATTAATATGGAACATTTTTCCTATCTATGAATCATATATATCTACAAAGGTTTCCCATAACTCTTTTAGTTATTCTATAAAAAGAAAAATCTGTACCTCAATTTCATTTTCAGGATTTTTTTTCCTAGAATGATCATTGAAATAATGAGGGATGTTTTTTTAGTAAACATCAATGGAGGTATATTGTAAATGATAAAAATAAATATCTATATACTATAATCTATACATAGAGTCCCGAATGGATTAAATATATCTATAGATAATCCCAAATTAAAAATTCTAGGATCTAAAGATAAATGTTAATTCAAATAATCAAAGGATATTCATGCTTTCAAATCTCTTAGATGTCAAATCAACCTATCATTATTGTGTTCCATAGTATGCCACTTCATTTTCTTTGCCATTTATGATGTCATAAACAATATTTTAAATCATGGTTTTAATGAAATTTAATGTAAAACCATCACATTAGTTTTATTTATATTTTTATTTATAGTACATACATTTAAAATTTAATCATGATTTATTGAATTACTTCTAGAAGATTAACATATTTTACACTTATACATATCAAAATTTTTTACCTGATATAACATGTTGTCAATGTGAAATTCATATAACTTTGTATAATTCAGACTAAGATTATCAATAACTCACTTTATCTAAAAATGATTAAGGTATCTAATCTTCAAAAAATTCATGATGAAACAATATAGAATATTTTATACATTCAATTTCTTATAATTCCTCAGATTAATATTATTTGGTAATTCATTAATAGAGAGGAAAATTTTGTATATTTTCTATATCATTCATTTAAATATATATTTCCATCATCCATTAATTTATAAAACTCATATAAATCATTATTTACAACATATAATAATTCATAAAAATCATATTTTATATAATTTTTTATATTAACCTCTCTCTTATATTAATCTATACCAATTATGATAGAGACCCCAATAATATGTTATTATCTTCAACATTTTGTTCTACAGTTCCAAAATCAACATTAATCAACTTCTGAACTTTATTTTCCACTATTGGAGGACTAGGATGTTCATTCTAATGATGGAAAAACATCAAACTCTGAAAAATACCCAATTCACCCTGAAAAATCCATGTCACATATGTATTTAAAAACTATTTCAATACCAAGTTCTGATAAACATTATGTGATTTATTCCATAATTTTGAATTATAATCATTTCACGGACATTATATAATTCCATGTATGGATGGATTATAAATTGTAAAATCAAAAAACACCTTTAATTATTTAACATATTGAGGCATGTTCTTGGGGAAAATAATTCAAACATTATGTATTTATACCCTATTATTAAATATATATAATAAAAAAATTCCCATTAATTAAATAATATATATTTTAAAATAAATCAACACTTGGAATAACATATAGGTGTTTGGGACGTTTGACTTCAAATAATAATCAAATATAATATAATTATATTTAGTTGATATTTTAATTTTAAATTTTATTATATAAATATATTTTATAATATATAAATAAATATATATTATATAGTTAGTTAATGATTATTCTATAGAATATTAATAAATAAAATATGAAAGAAGTGAACATAAATAATTTTTGAAAGAATCGAATAAAATATTTCAAAAAAGGAAAACTAACCCAACAAATTTTACCCTATTAATCAATAAAAAATTAAGTACATATTATATTATAAATAAAATAAACAATAAATTGAACAATAAATTAAAAACATAAATCCATTACTAGATCACAAAAGTCAAACTAAATGGGATGAAGATGGATTGGGAGGATGGATGATAGACTTCAGGTCCCGATAAATTTCACAAAATATCAGTTTTACAAGATGTCCAACAACATGATAAAACCAAAATTTTATATCCTCATAAGAAAATACCTAAATCACCAATTTAAAATCTAAATTTAAATATCACAGATGTCATTGAAATCATAAAATAATAAATAGGAGATAAGAATAAAGATTTTTTTAAATTACCTTGTATTCAAAAGCAATGAACAGAGAAGAGGAAGTTGTTCACATGATAGATGGATGAAGTAGGAGATTGGGAAGGAAAAGGGGAAGTCATAGTAAAGAAGGACAAGGGGATATTAAAAATGATAAAGAGCGGGTTTTCTATAGATGATGAAGAAGAAATAAATATTAGGTAGGAGAAGGGGAGGACATGTGATGGAGTATGATGGAGAAGGATAGATCAAGACATAGAAGGAAAGGTTTTTGTGGCAGAGGAGGAATGAGAAAGTTTTAATAAAATTAAGGTTTAATTTGTGGATTTTTTAAAATGATTTCCAATCATATTTAATACTAGTGGTTGATATTTATGAAATTTTGGATAATATTTATTTATATAGTGAATATATTTAATCACATCTTACAAAGTGTTATTAATGGGTAATAAACTCATGTTTTTAATTATGAGTGTTTTTTTAAAATTTCCACCAACTATGATTTCTTTTGTAGTGTAAGTGAATTTAGTTATCACATTCATTATTGAGATGGGGATGTTAATAAATCTTTATTTTTTAGAAATTTAGTTCTAATAAGTAATATTTTAACCAAAACACCCTACGAGTAGTGGAATAGGAAAAAAATCAAAAGTATGATTCATTAATGTTTTTGGATATAATTTTTACTTCCTAAATGTGAATGATGATCTTTGAAATTTTGATTTAAAGGATGATGAAGGCATATTTATTGGTTATTCTACTACTTTAAAAGCATTGTAACCTATGATCCCATGATACATCGTAAGAGCGATGGTGAATAATTATGACTTCATATTTTTCTTCTTATTTCAAGTTTATCAAATATTTTACATGCATTTTAAAAGGCATGTTTATTATTACATGACTAGTATGCACATGAAAAAGAAAATTAATAAATATAATGAAGCATATGCACAAATATTTTTCTTTCTTCGTTACCACTGGGCTAAATCTAATAAGAACATATCAATGATTTTTTGATGTACCAAATAACTACTACTCAACAGTTTTTTTATTAAAATATTTAGGATAATCTCACTACTCATCCTTGTTCCACAAAATATTCTTCTGTTTTAGTAATCACAATCCAAGAGTATTATACAAAATATAATATCGATAAGAATGTCAACAAAAAATATAAAATATTTAGGCATAAAATCAAAAAAAATGTATGTTCATTATAATGTATTATTATTAGATTCAAATTCAACACTAAAAGTAATAGTAACTCATCATTTTAAATCCTAAAAAATCAATTTAGTTTAATATAATAAATCTCCACTCCTTAATTAAAAATATTAATGAAAATAAACACATGATAGATTCTTCTTTCCCTATTCTTGAAATTCTTTATGTAACTACTCAATTTTTCTATAAGATAAGAACATTTTAATTCATCTTCAATCCTATATATTTGATCTCATATGAATGAATATTGAGGTTGTAGAGATTTTGATATAGTTTGGGTCTCATTTGTATCTGAAATCCCTGAGTTTTAGAGGAAATAGGTTTGATGCATGGCCTATATAAACTGTGAAACCTAGTCCTCATTGTTTGGCTTAACCATGTAGGTGCTCCCGTACATGTTTTGTGGGTTCATGGTTTGTAATAACTATGTAGCCCATGACTAATGACTATAAAAATGACTCAATCCTCATTGTCAATGTTTTTTTCATGGGTTTTGCAAGGCTAGTAAAACCTTTCACCTAACCTGTGGGAGGGCTAACTTTGGACAACAATTATTGCATGTTTTGTGCATGATTTTTCCAAAATTGATGATAAACTATGTGACCTCTTAAAAAGAGGTGAATTTATAAATGTTATATGCTTTATTTTTATTTCATACCCTCCTTTCTTATCTTCCTCCATGCAAAGTTCCTCACCCACCTGTTGGAGCTTCTCTTTGGATTTAACCTAATAATTTTAGTATCTCCTCCATCCATATTTTGATCAAGACACTATTTTTCTCATTGTATTCCTCTTAGTGCATCCACCCATGTTTTTTGGGGATAGATTTATGTAGGCTGATGAGACATTGGTATTGGCCATGATACCACTCTTTGAGCACCGAGTGATTCCTTTAGAGAAGAGGGTCAATATCACTGCTTATATGATTTATGGTTCCTCCAATAATTTGGGGGATGTTATTACTCAAGAAGACTAGTATTAGGATATTTTATTGAAATATTTTTATGCTTCCTAAAATGACTATTTCTTTCTGAAGATACTGATAGCAAATAGATCCATGGAGTTCCTAAACCTAGAGTAAGGGTCCCAATAATTTATTTACTATTCATATCTCATTACCATGTTTCTACATTTTTCATCTCCCTTCGACGACGATGATCTTTCTAGAGTAAGATTATTTGAGGATGGAATCAAGTATGCCTTTTGGTCTTTGGTAAATGTTTTCCACCTGACTAATATCTCGAGAATTTTGAATCAATGCCACATTAATGAGTGTAACATGAGGGAAGACAATAGTAAAAGGAATGGTTGTTCAGTTCGGAGATAGTGTAGTAGTTCATCCAGTGTGAGGAAGTACCCTTTGGAAGGTTCTTGAGAGATTAGTGCAAGCCAGAGTATTTACATTGGAATTTTTATTATATTCCCTTATTTTGGGAGATACAGTCATATAATACCTTAGGGTAACCGAGACCTTTTTGATTTTCAATCTTGTAGAATAATGGGGTGTCATCATAGGTTTTTAAAACACATTCCATATATTCCTAGTTTAGGAGGATCCATGCACGATCTTTCTTCCATAAAAAGATAAGTGAATCCATGCCAGGCTAAAATCTAGACTACCATTGATAGTTCAGGTTGAGGAGTTGGATGTGGTCTAGGAGGCTAGACTCAAGATATGAAACACCAACTGATTTGTGTAGATCCCACTTTGTGTCTGAGTTTATTTTTTTTCAAATATTTAAATTGTTTTTCAATAGTTATCATTGAAATAACTATTTCGGTGAGGTATATATAACGATTTATTTCCACAGTTAATGGATCTTAGAGAAGTCCTCAAGACTTTTCATTTGAACAAACATATAATTGGTTTGAATACTTTGAGATTCAAAGGTAATTTCTAGAGAATTGTTATGGATTTAGTTAATAAATTGGATTTCATGGTTTAATAGTTCTCCTAGAAACACTAATAATTGTTGAATTGATAATAAGTTCAAAATACATGTGTAAAATATGAAACATTTTCTTTCAGCAATTAATATAATTGTAGAACTATACATTTTTTGGATGAAGGGAAGTGGAAGACCATGAAAATAATTATTTTCATAAGGTTTCAATGTTAAGATGATATTTGGAATTTATATTCCAAAAATAATAGAATAAAAAGATTTATATAAGTTCATGAAATATTCCCTTATTGGATAAGGGATATGAGAGAATTTAAGATTATTTAAAAAGAGATAACCATGGAATATTATTATTATTGAATAAATCGGTATTTGACTATTAAGAATAGGAGGCCATGAAATTATTCTTATATGATGGGATATTTCACTTAGAATTTATTTTAAGTGTTAGAAAAAATATTTCTAACCATTCTAGGCATCCAAGACAACCACAACCATGGTAAATGTTATACCCAAAGGCCAACTATTCCCTTGAGATGTCATCTTGAGCCACTATTATTGGCAGTAGAGGAGAAGAGGTCCATGTATAATCCCAATGTGGGACCATAGGCACAAGAGGTTGGGACAGAAGCCTGTATGGACAAAGGCCCAAGGAGTGTTTGTGGTGTGTACCAGTGATGATCCCTCTAGTTTCTAATTCTAAGGATAATCAGTCCGGATTTATATTTTAAATAGGAGTGGTGAACCTTCTAATAACTGATATGGGATATGGAGGGTGATGAAATATTCATTTTCCTAAAATTATTAGGCATTTAAATAACTATTTGATCGTTATAATAATTACATTCTAATCTTCCACACCTATGTGTTTAAATGAGCGGAATCCTCCTCCTCCTCTAGCGTCATCAGAGGATGTCTATTCACTGGTATCTTTATACCATAATGATGTACAAACGGACTGAGTTTTTGTGATTGTGATATATGATCGTCTTGGAAAACCGAACACAACTGACAATATCATGTAAATTCATTTGCTTGATAGATATGAAGATGAATCGGCAAATCCCGAAACATAGTTCCAGGAGTATATTCAATAATTTAATCACCAAGGATAACTTTGAGCATTCTGAAAAATGAGTTTCATTCATTTATAATGACACATAGTTGATATAATCACAAAGTAGAGAGTTTTGATCATGAAAGAAAAATTCAATGATATTTAGCATCATTTATCCCATATTTGTAGAATTAAATATTGAATCCTTATCATATTCAAAAAATTGATTTACATGGAATAAATATTGGGAATTTAGGTGGTGGAAGGGATGTGAGATCCCCACCTATAAAAGAAGATGCATAGAGCCTATTGATGGGGATACCATTCTTATTCTTGAGAGATCTCATTTTTTTCTTCTAAAAATAGAGTCTCTCCACCCATTATGTTATGTGAACAGGTAATGAGAACTTCAATCCTTCAAGGATTTGTGAAGAAGGGGAGTCCCACAAACTGTTTTGGTTGTCTGAAGGAGATCCACAAACAACCTGTGTAAAGGAGAACTGTAGACACATGCATGTTGTCAAAACACCCTCTTTGTGTTTCATAAAGGATATTGGTTCCATGAAATAGTACATGGATATTATATCATGATTTTGTTACATGAAGTGAAATCTTATTGTGTATCCTACTGTTACATAATGACTAGAAGAAGATACATGCCCACTTTTGAGTTGTGTGATGGTGGATGAAGCTATGTGTATATCCTTATCTGATGAATAAGCTCATACTTCTTTTGTGTATTCACATGAAATTATTATTATTTGTGGTCCCTGAAAAGGCCTTATGGAAATCGTGAAGGAATATAAGTGTGCGCTAAAAACGCGAATGATCACTTCATGCACAAAAATAAAATGTGTACATATATCTATTTGTGAAATGTGAATGTGAACAGTGTTTCCATACATGCATTGAAATGTGAATGCATATAAACAAGAATAATTAATCATTATATTGTGTGTAGTTGTGGGAAGATTAAAGAAGGAAGTAAACCCATGTGCCTTAAATTACATGAAAAGAGCATGAATTACATGAAATACATATATTAATTATTTTTATATAATATAAAATTTCAAATATTTACATTATATATATGTTCTAGGGTTTTTCTTTCAAAAGTATGTGGTTACATGCAGGTGCACTTGCTTGAATGAAATAATGGGAAGGAAAAGGGAGTGGGTTCCCCATCTTTATTCAGTGACTATCATTTGGGATGAAGAATAATTCAAAAAAATTAATTCTAATATATATGCATAACATTCTGAAAGAATAATAATTAGTTATGATTATGCCAAGATGGGATAATCCTTTTGTGTTTTTATAATCACAAAAGATGTTTGTTATTCGAGAAAGACTGGAAGAAGTTGATTCTGTGCTATCTTATTTTAAATTATGAAGAAATTGATCAATATAACTCTATACAATATTGTATATTTTTGTTTGTCAAAAATCAGAGTCACAAAAAGATGTTTTTGGGGACTCTATATTTAGTTTATTATCATTTAGGTAAGGAATAATTCTATTTATCAGTCCACTACATATCCAAATCATTTGGACTGATAGAAGAAGAAGAAATTATAGCTTATAGTTTTTTTCTATGATGAATAATACGGGTTTCTTTCCAGATACTATGATAGTAACAAAGTGAATAAGAAGTTTTTGGAGGAACAATGCATCATTATGACATCCAACAGTTGTCTCAATAGGTGGAGGAAATTCTGGGTGTTATAATAAATCATAAGAAGAATGGGGAGAATGTATTCAGAGGAACTATAAAGAACCATCCAAGGGTTGTCAACATTGCACTGCTAGTTTAATATTATTAATTTATAGTGAAACATTATTTCCTACTTTCTGTAACCACATTCAAAGGATTTAATTCTAGTATTTGTGTGGTCAGATTATTTCTATACCACCCTAAGGACTAGATACTCTAATTGAGTAGTGAAATTTGTGAAATTATCATGTACTATCTCAATTTATTTCATATACTTGAATATTATAGGAAAACTAGAATAGGATAATCAATATCCTAACATTTCTAAGAGTTAAAAGGGATACAATTATTAAAAGGTTAAAAAGACCATAAAATAGATTCTCCACCCTCTCAGTTTTCGAAATAACATAGACTAGTCCTTCAAAGTGGTATCAAAGTAAATGTTCACATATATTAGATTATATATATTGGAACCATTCTATTTTAAATATTTTTTTTTTGTTTCCAATGTTTACATTGATTTTAAATTTTTAGGGAATATTTTGTTATCTTTGAGAGTAATTCTATTTCTACCAAGAACATGATGAGTTTGATAAATAAAGAGAAAATAAATTTAAATAAGAAACCCCTCCCATATAAATAATAAGAAGTATCTATATCTCCATTCATTGAAACAATTAATACATATGAATCTTGGAATGTAAGGAGCTAGTGGATCATATTTTCACCAATAATATGGAAAACCTTTTATCCTCATGTAATCCAGAGGTATGTGATAGTTTCTTTTAAAGTAATAATAAATAAGATGCTATCACATGTGGTGATGATGATCAATATACAACCTCTCAAGATAAATTAGTTGACATATTAAAATATATCCTTTATTGTGTTCCCATAAAAATATTCCCTCTTGTTTTTTGAATCATTTAATGTATGTAGGAAGAGATCACCCAGTTGGGAGGAGAAACTGATGTTTTGAATAAGTTATTGGAAGAAATAAATTCTTGAATGTTGAAATATCTTAAGACCAGGTGTAACCTTTTAGGAAACAAATTAAAAAATTGAAATAAGTTCCTCAAAATGGAAAAAAATATTTTTATGAAATATATGGCGTAAAAAAGACTCTATAATAAAATATCAATAATCATTAAGAAAAGTTAAAAAAATATAGTTGATGTCAAGGGTCTAAAATTGGAAGAAATATCCAAGAAGATCAAAAAATATGGATCTTTAATTGAGAAAAAAATTAAAGATGCATGAATATGAAGTTTAAATAACGAAGAATTATTGTTAAGAGAAGATGATTATGATTATAGATCAAAAAACAATCCTCAATATGAAATGTATAGAAGTGGGAGATTAGTTTTTCAATCTTGAGAATAAACATATTGACACTTCAAAAAATAAAGAGATAGATGATGATAGTATCTAATGATCAATAGAGTAATAAAAGGTTGAAATACCTCCAACACGTGATAAGAATATCATCAATTAATTCAATGATCTATCTCAAGAAGCCGTAAAGAAACCAGTACCACGTATACCAAATTTTATTAATGTTTATAAATAAATGTTTATGATAATTTCATATTGGAAAACAAAACATAAATAATTATGGATAAAGAAAGGTGATAAGAAACCTACACCATGACTAGTGTGTATAAGAAAAGGAGTGTGGGTTCTAGATCCCCAAAATATCACAACAAACTATGTAGAAAACCTAAAAAGGTTATACATAAGAACTAATAAGATCAAGTTTTTTGGATCAATGTTGGTGCTACAATAGATTCAGGAATTGTGTATTAGATTGTTGGTACAATCCTTTAAATTAAAAATCATATAGGAAGCCCATATCAAGGGGGGGAAATTCCATAGATAAAGAATAAAGATCCATAGTTTAAGAAAATATATGTAATTTTTTCAAGGTAAGTAGTCACAAGTCTGGGATATGATGATCACAAAATGTATCCAAATTTTATAGAAAAATAATACCATATAATCTGACTAAGAATGAAAAATCTTCCTTCCGAGGAAATTAGAAGATTTTTTTGAACCAAAATTCTCCCAAGAAGATTTCAAGTAAAGAAGCTTAGAAGACCTTGGATTCGAAATCCAAGAAGATTAAAAAATTTAATCATCTAAAAGAAAAAATATAAATGATTTCACTCAGAAGAACTGATTTGGAAGATCCAAAATTTCTGCCATAGTTCCAAATGATATGTTAGTTATCTAAAAAGAAGATTCCAAAAGAATAATGAAAATTGAATATGAACAACCTAATACTAGTGAAAAAGGAAAATTAAAGATCTCACATAATGAAGAAAACATGCATGAGAGAAATATAAGAAAAGACAACTATTGTGTTAAAGAATTTTTATTTGAGAGATGTAAGAAATTTGGTCATATTTCAAAAGTTTGTTTAACTATTCTACTGGAAAAAGAAGTAGTACATAAGATGATTAAGAAAAAATAATTGATGAAGGATACTAAGAAGGAAAATTATACTCACAAATTAGAAGATAATATGATAAAATCAATGTTTCCCCTAAATAAATCAGAACTGAAGTTTAGATTGAAATCATTAAGATTGGAGGAAATAGAGCTTCTTGTTTGTGAAAATATATCAACCATTCTATTGAAATTGAAAATCACAGAAGGTTCCACCTTATTCCATTAAATTTTTTATATTTTATTTGTGATTATAATTTAGGTAATTGAAGGTTAATCATGTTCTTAGTGTGAGTATCCAAAAAGTAGTGAGTACTGTCAATTCTTGGTATCCATGAAGAATAAGTCACCATCCTTGAATTATTCCTCAATTTATATTCAAATATAAATTTAATTTAAGATTATCTTTGATGAATTTGGACACTATTCCATGTATGAAAAAGATATTATCATGGTTTAATCTTATATTTGATATCATAAATAATAAACATTTAAGAAGATCATCCTTGGTGATGTTGTAGAAGTTGTCAAATTTGGACAGTCTCAAGTTGAAGATCCATTTTGTTGTATTCTATAAACTATAATATCTTGAAATATATTCTTGAAGAGATCTACCTTTATGAAGATATTGAGTATTGATTCCCTTGATGGGGGACATATGAAGAAAAATGAATTTGTTTCCAGAATCATTATTTCAATCAGCATGAAATATAATTATTCTAGAATGTTCATGAAGATCATGTTATTGGAAAAGGTATGTATTTATTAAACAAACATCCTTAGTTACTCAAGATAAATATCATTTTATAAAGGGGAATTAATTAAATTAATCATTGAAATAAGAAAAAAGGAAATTCTATTATTCCACCTATCTTTATTATTGTAATTGAATATTTTTTATCTTTTTTTGAAGTGAGTGTACAAGTTTAATGTAGATCTTATTAAAAAAGTTTCGCATCTTATTTAAGTTTTATTATCCTAGAATGAAATTGGAAAACCCTTGAGGACAAGTATATGAGTTCTCATTTCATTAAGTATCATGATTATTTTTGTAAGGGAATTTTTTTTGTCTCAATCCAATCCTCTTGTTTTATAAATTGAGCACTACTCAAGTTGACTTAGAGTGAAACGTTACATGACACATTTCTTAAGTATGGAATGATACCATTTTCCCCTGACCTTTGTATTTATTATAAATAAGGGGTGATAAAGTGAAATGAATTTCTAGAAATATAAAGGGGGAGAGAAAATAATAGTCCACACATTGTCACATTCATTTGGAAGGAGACTTTGAAGTTATTTTTAAAAAATGAAAAGGGGGATATTTAAGACCCCAATTTTTGTATGAGTATTATTTATTTTCAATGTTTGATATTGGTTGTCAATTGTGTTCAATGAAATAAATATTTCATTGATGTAAATATGAAGAATTATCTCCAAAGTTAATAGATCTTGGGGAAGTCATGGAGTCTTAAAATATGAATAAACATTTGAATGGAATGAGGACATTGAGTTTCAAAGGTTATAGTTAGATAATTATAATGGATTCATTAGATGACATTAGATTTCATGCTTGAATAATTTTCCTAGAAAATCTGAGGATTGTTGAACTGGTTCTAAGTTAAAAATACATGTGTCAAAGGTGACACATTGAATACAATAATGAAGAATATTCTAGTACCATCCATTTTTGGATGAAGAGTAGTTTAATTCCACAAAAATATTTATTTTCATGAGGATTTTATATTAAGAATCTATTTGGAATTTATATTCCATAAGGAATATAAGAATAGGAGTTGAATAAGATTATGAAATATTTCCACATTCCATAAATACTATGAAATAATTGAAGATAATTTTAAAATAATGCACCATGAGTTATTATCATTATTTTATAAAGCGTTACTTGAAGGTGAAGAAGGAGAATCCCTACACTTGTTTTTATATGGTGAAATATTTCACTTATAATTTATTCTAAGTGTTATAATACATATTTCCAACCACACTAGGAATCCAAGCCAACCTCAACTAGGAACCATGTGAGACCCAAAGGCTAGAAACTCACTTTGGAGGTCTAATCGAGCCACCATGCATAGAGGAAGATGATAGTAGGGATCTATATAAGACCTTGGTGGGCCCATAGATGTGCAAAGTATGGGCTAGCAACCCATATGACCAATGTCCCATAGAGTGTGTGTGATGTGTACCAGTGCTAATACCTTTTCACTATCTCAAAGGATCAGCACTCATTATTTAACTTATAAAGATGAGTGGACCACCTTATAAGAACCTATATGGGATGTGGAGTGCACTGAACTATGGACCCACTTAAAATATTTGAATATTTCTACCATAGTTTGATTCATGTAATTGGAACCATTTGATCTCTCATGATAATGTGTTTAAATGATCATCATTATCCTCCTATACCCTTATTAGAGGATGTTTTTTTCCAGTATCTTCATTTTATAATGATGGAAAATCAAACCAAGGTTTTGTGATCATGATATCCAATCGTCTTGGAAAACTAAACATGATCGAAATATCTTGAAACTTATTTTTTATAATAAAAATGGAGATACTTCGACTGAACTTCAAATGTCGTTGTAGGAGTTCATTCGAGAAGTCAATCTCCATGGATAACTATGAGCTTTTGTGAAAATGAGTATCATTTTTTTATGATCACATGGACAAGATATATTCACCTATAGGAGAATCCAAGATCATGAAGGAAAAATTCCATGATATTCAGAATCATTTCTCCTACATTTTAAGAATTCTGTGCTGAGTACTTCGGGGATTCAAAAAATTGATTTACATGATAAAAATATCAGGATTTGAGTTAGTAAAATGAGGTGTGATCCTATCTTAAAAAAGTATAGGCACAAATTATATTAAAGGGGTTTTTGTTTTAATTCTTAAGAGTACACATTTTTTCTTGAAAAGAGAGTCTCTCCATTAATTGTGTTATGTGATAAAGAATGGAGAACCACAATCCTTTAAGGATCCTCGCTGTAGGTTAGTGACGTGAACTGATTTGGTTACACAAGGGAGATCTGAACACAACCTATTCAAAGGAGAGCCTCATGCACTCAATTAGTGTAAAAACACCCTCATCATGCTTTGTGAAGGATATTGGTTACATAAACTAGTGCTTAGATTTTATATCCCCACTCTTCTATATGATGTGAAAACTGGTAGTGTACACTATTGTTACATGAAAAACAAAATAATACACATACCCACTATTGAGTTTTGTGAAGGCAGAGGCAAAAATGTGTATATACTTATACAAAGGATAAACTCATAAATTTTTTTATATTCACACAAAGATAGTATTATCAGTTTTCTATGAGAATGTCTTAGGTATTTCACAATGGATGATTATTGTGCTCTAAACCCTTACATGATCACCTAGTGAACTAAATTATATTGTGTTCATATACCTATTTGTATGAAGAGAATATTAATAGTATGAAAAGGAATGCATTGATATGTGAAGTCATATGTACATGATGAATTATTTGATATTGTGTGTTCACTTGTGTGAATAAGGAAAAAGGAAGTAAAATCTAGTGCCTTATATGACATGAACATATCATGAAATGATTGTAATACATATATTAAATATTTGGATAGAAAATAAAGTATCAAAAAATTATATTCTTTTTGTGTGCTATGATTTTTCTTATTGGAGGAAGTGGTTCCACGCAGTTACAATTTCATGAATACAAAATAGGGAATAAGAAGTGTTTGGGTTCTCAATTTTATTTAGGGACTATCATTTATGTTGAATAATAATTATAAAAAGATCAATCCTCTATACATTCATAAAAGTTTGGCTGAAGAAGATTTAATTGTGATGATTTTTAGATGATCTGAGCCTTCAGTGTTTGGTTAATCACAAAAAAGTTTGCGATTATAGAGAGATTGGATGGAGGTGATTTAGTGATGTTTCTTTTTTACACTGAAGTAAAAAGTGATCAATATAATTCTATAAACTATTTTATATTATTTTTTTCAATTATAAAATACATAAGAATAAGTGACTGACTAATATATATTCAGTTGATTATATTTTGGATTATGGGGATTTATTTTTATATGTCCAAAACCTATTAAATTCATTGTGACAGATAAATAAGAAGAAATAATATCTTATAGTTTTCTACTAGGAAGAAGAAAATAGGTTTCTTTCCTACTGTTGAGAAAGTGACCAAGTGAATAATATGTTAGTGGAAGAAAGGAGCCTCAATGTGACATCCCAAAATAGTCTCAATAGGTGGAATACTTTCTTGGTGTTACAAAGAACCTTAAGAAGAAGGTGGATATTGTCTTCAGAGATAATATAGAGAACCAACCAAGTGATGTAAAAAATTCACTATCAATTGACTATAAGTCATTGAAAGTGAAAGGGTATTTCATACTTTTTATAACCAAATTTAAAGGATTATATTCTTGTGGTTGTTTAGTTGGATTATTTCCATACAATTCAAATGTCTAGATACTCCCATTGAGCAGTGAAGCTTGTAAAAATATCATGTGTTGTATTTTACTAATTTTATATACTTCATGTGATAGGAAAAGGAGAATAAGAGAATACATATCCTAATAGGTCTAAGAGGTAAAAAGGAAAAAAGTTGTAAATGTTTAAAAATATCCCAACAATGATTCAACCCCACTCCCAGTGTTAATCATAACCCAAACTGGTACTTTTAAGTGGACCCACTCTAGGTAGTCCAGTTACAGCTTAGGGCCTTGGATTATGACAAATGTATGTAGTGAAGCCATTTCCTATGATGAATGGTGTTGAGCCATCTAAAATTAGAGGCACAAAATTAGTGTCCTATACATTAGTATCTGATATTTTTTTAGTTATTTTATTTATTTTATCTTTATGGATAATGAGGAAATACTTGGGATTGATATTTAGTATTTATATGGAGTTATGAAACTTGATACTTCATTGGCAATAGGATCAAAGAGTGTGAGGTACTTTAAGGATTCCCCCTTGAGGTAGGTTACTATCGTTTCATATAGGACCTCTTTATCTTTATGATAAAGGGTTTCAATATTATTCTCGGGATAGACTGGTTGGTCCCCTATCATGCTTATGTGGACAGATATCCCCAAAGGATATCATTTATATAACCATATGGTGGTAGTTATATTCAAAAGTGTTAATGGGATATAAAAGAAATTAGAGCTAGACCATTGTATCATGGATTGGGTGGAGTGACAAACAAGATTTCTATCCTTTATATAGAGGAATGGAGAATAAATTTGGATGATTTTCCTCCTTTCATAGATAATTTCACGTATATTTTACATGATTATTTTTCTAGTTTACCTCTAGAGATATAGGTTATGTTCTTTTTCGATATAATACCAAGAGCATCACCAGTATCCCTTACTCATTATAGGATGGCTACTACAGAGTTTCATGAGCTCAAGAGGTAGTTAGAATACTTGGAAGTTAAGGGTTTCATACATATGAATACATTACCTTAGGGTTCACCTATCTTTTTCAAAAAGAAGGTGGATGGTACCCTTAGGCTTTACAAGGATTACTATAAGATTAACTAGATTAGAATTTAGAATCTGTATCCACTGCTTGATATAGATGATGTCCCAAACCAAGTAGATATGCCATATAACTCGATGCACAACCTAGTCCAAGACATGTCATAAAGGGATTTCTTGATCCCCACCGGCTAGAAACTATTGTCAGACATCAAAATAGTCTAATGGGGACAATGTTTCTAAATAAACAACTAGGATCAAATAACTAAACTGAACATGAAAAAATGTAACAATGACTAAATTTTAATAAATATAAAACTAATCCAGATACAATATGTGAAGAAAAAAATAGGATATGAATAAAAAATTGAAAGAAAACCACTTAAAAATGATCTCCACATGACCTCTTGGTCACCACTAACCACAAGAACAACATTTTACAATGGCATAACAGAACCATAATACTAAAACTAAAAAATATCTAAGGTCTACCGACATCGAGTGGCACAAGTAGGGTGCATTCTTAAATAATTATTTAGGTAATAACTATAGAGTCTATGAATTTTCTTTCTTTGAATAATCCACAAACACTTGTTTAAAATATATATGAAAAATACACTTTTAATCATTTTATGAAACCAAACAAAGCTTTCCACAAATTCCATTTTTAAAACCACACACACATCTTTCCATTTCAAAAATAGTTCCACTTTTCACAATGCAGTTGAAAACCAAAGCCCAAATACAAATCCACACCTAGTAACCAAAAAGGGGATATACTGAAAGTAAAGGGGACAAAACAGGCATACATAAACTAACATAGCTAATATCAACATGAAATAGTAATAAACAAAATATATTGATTGTTAATAAGGGGAATTTATTAAACATATCTTGAGGAAATCCTTGGATGTACTCAAATTAGTCTCACCTACTGGAATATGGTGTAGTTCTATAGTCAATAACCAACTAGCCTCTCTAAACTATCCAATCTAGTTGCACATCCCACATGGCCTCTTTGAAAACCAGGGGTACCAAACTGTCTAACTCAAGGTTAAAAATAATCCATAACTCAACCCTCTAGATGACACCTAAAAATCCCATGATAATAGTACATGGTAAGTGGGGTGGTCTTCACTTTCATGGTTAAAAAACACACTACCACCATAACTGATTAATCCATAAATCAGAACCACCTGTGTGATACCCCTCTCTTTGTGGAATACTCCATAGAGGTTACTATCTCACAAGAAGCCATTCACAAGTTCCAATAGAGCTGTCACATTATTTTAGTTTCAAAAATCACTTTATCAATCATTTTTAAATACCCAATGGGCCTCTTACTACCTAGCTTTTTAACCCATTTTACAAAACATGCCAACATGCCCACCGGGCCCATATATCCCATGAGTTCCACTACCAATTTCCATTATGTTACAAGGTGCCAATAGGGCCTTCACAACACATCACATCATAAACATATTTTCACAGATAACACAAAGTTCCAACCAGGCCATTAACATTTCCAATTGAAATTTATTTAAAAATCCATTTCCACACCACATACACAGTCAATATAAAACACCCCTTTCACATGCATGATGCCAAACATGAATTTATATTTGAAATACAAAACTCTTCCCAAGACAAATTGAGTAACAAAAGGATAAGTTCCAACTTATCCTTTAACATTTTAGAAACCAATCCACATCACAAATTCCAAATGGTTTATTATATCATTTTAGTTACCAATTCTATCTAATGTTCTAAATAGGACTTTTCCCAATCATTCATTAACACATATCTTAAAATTTTGAAATAGAATAGGAATTCAGAAACACATTTTAAACCACATTTAATATCAAATGAAGCATCAAAACACCATTTACAAATCAAGGAAACATTTTGGATTTAGAAAAAGGAATGGAAAGAGAAGACTTTGGAAAATCATGGTTCAAGGAAAAACCAATTTTCATCTTTGAGAAACCATTAATAAACCACATATTGTCAATTAAATCTAACACATCATTTAAAAATAAAAAAACTAGTTAGAAATTCATTTACCAAATCCCAAACCAACCTTCATTAACATTCATTAAGAATCCATTAAACCCCCCAAGAACCCTTTTTAAAGAAACATCACTTTCTTTCATACAAATAAAACAAGACAAACATAAGAATCACAACATAAAAGTCACAAATTTACACTTTCAATGTCCAAATCACAATCCAACCACATTAAAGAATATAAACCTGGGAAAACACCACCCAAAACACCTAATCTCACTTTAAAAAAAAATATAAATTTTATAAAATACTTTGTGTGCATTTAAATATAAGAATAATTGTAGAAAACCTTTCAAAACTATTTTACTCTAATTATCCACCATGATAATACCAAAGAAAATTCATGCTAACACTCCACAAGTAGGATTATCAAATTTTTAAAGAATTAAGGGAAAGCTCAAGAATCAACAAAATGAGCTAGATAGGAAATGGAATAAAGCACATACCTCAATGACATGTGAATGTAATGAAAAAATGGTAGAAGGAATAACCGATCTTGAGAGACAATCCAGAAATCCTAGCATTCAATAAAATAAACCACATGTCAAACCTAAACCTTAGGGTTCAACCAACAAGGCACCCCGACCAAGAGAAACCAATAACTCAAGAGAAACACCACTTTCTACACTACAAAACCCCTCACATTTCTACAGCACAATTTCCTCTAACCGTGGACAAGCTAGGTGAATTCCCTAGACACAAATCCACAAATGAAACAGTTTTCCCCTGACCTCGCACAGTTTGGTCCAAGCCATGCTGAAACCATGAAAGTCAAACCGTGCAAGAAGATTTTGAACTGAGAACACCTTCTTTCTAAACAATTCGCACTGTTAACCATCAAACCAAGCCTCAAAACTATTATTTGGTCAAAAACTCACCCGAAACATCCAAAATTTCAAAAATTAAAATTAGTAACTTATCCCAAACCTCAACAAAATGATCCAACATCCAAAAAGGAATAAAATAAAAGATATTCCAAATTCAAGGTGTGACAGATGACCTATTTGAATAACATTGATGAGTGAGGGGTTTTCTTAAGATTGAATTGAGGTTAGGATATCATCTGGTTTTCATTAGACATTTAGACATACCTCATACAATAATTCATAGCATGTATGGTGTTTTGAGTATCTGGTTTTCCATTCGGTTTCAAGAACCTGCCAACTACTTTTATGGATTTGATGAATCATGTTTTTCACCCATATTTTGATTCATTTTTGTAGTATTAATTGGCTATATCATAGTGTATTTTCACAGTAGTTATGACCATGTCAAACAAGTAACACCTCCAGATCTTAAAACAATACTATGTTCAATAGCGAATACAACACACAATACTAAGATTAAATAAACCTAAAAATATTATTATACATAATCGTTAAATCAGAGGGTATAATTAATATTTACCAAATTATGAAATATATATAGGAAATACTTATTATTAATTTATTAATTAACACTTTTTGAATAATTACATTTTTTTAATAAAGTAATTTTATTTTTCAAAAATATATTTTCTTCAAAAATTGATTTTCTTGATTTTTATGAGAATATTATAATTAATTTATAGTAGTTTCAAAAAATTTATTTCACTTTTGGATTCATTATGTAAAAATTATCTTATGATGAATTTTTGAGAATTTTTTGAAAAGTCGGAATTTTTAATGAAAAGTGAAAATACTGATTTTCATTGAAAACTGTATTTTATTTGAAAAATTTTAAAAAGTAAAATTATATTTTGGATTAGTTTTACGAAAATTTTCTTTCCATTAAATATAATTATGTATCTGAAAGGATTTTTCTACATTATTTTAGTATAAAAACATTTTATACATAAAAAGGGAATATTTTAGAAAAACTATTTTTATTGTTGCATTTTCACAATTTCATTTTAAATTATATTCTAAAATTTTTTTTATTGAATTTTGAAAATAGGATTACATATTATTTTTTAAAATTTCCAAATTTATTAAACATAATACTTCTATTTTTTGTTAATATATATAGTAACCTTGGTAATTTTTGTTACCATGGTAAAGTTGGTAATTAAGAGTGAAAATATTATGATAAGGACAATAAAATGACCCCAACCATTATCCCAATTTTATTATATGATTAAACATCATCCATAATTTTTTGAGGTTTAAATATATGTACTTTTTTAACTATTTTGAAGTGATTATGATATTTATAATAATTTATTTATAGAAAAGTTGAAGACACTGCACTCAAGTTGGTAATAACTATAACATTTTTAATATGGGGTTACCCAAAGTTTATGTTTGACTATATATATTATTATGAAATATAAAATTTTTATCTTAATCAAGCTAATTTATTTTTTAATTTTATCGAAGAAAAAATTACCAAAAATTATTAGACAATACTAAAGTAGTAATTATTCAATTATTGGAAATATCAAATAAATGATATTAGAAATATTAAAATAAATATAATTTGAGTTAATTAATGAGATCCAAGAATTTTATAGATGACCATGACATGTTAGGGATATTATAAAATATATTTTTTTTAATTATATGTGTTATCTAGATATTGTTAAAGTTAATGTAATGAATTATTAAAAAAATTTACATTGTGAATATTTTATAGTAAATAATAATTTATTAAATGTTTGAAAAATCTTAAAAATATTAATTCCAGATATATTAATATAATATGGTTAATTAAATATATCATAGTTCTTTTATGTATCTTTTTACATTTTATATTAACATTATTGACCATTATATAGTAGAATATTTTAATAGTATGGTAATTGTCAAAATAGTTAAGGAGAGGTAAAAAAAGATATGGGTATAACCATGACCTAAAATTGTTTAAAAATAATTTTATGAAGTTTATTTTACCCTTATAACCTTTTAGTTAATTTTATATTTTAAATGAACTATTTTTCATGATAATGACTTATATATTTTTAAAATCAAAGATAGTTACAAAATGTCACTTTCTTTTTATTTAATAACTTTTATGTCTCCACATAAGTAAAAAAGTAGATTAATAATGAACTTAAATGTCTATTATAGTATCAATAGAATTATCTTCATTATATAAATTTTATTTTATTTTATATAAATTATATGATCACCTTAAATGCATGTGCAACACTAATATAAAATTTATTTAATTAACAAAAAAATAAATTAAATTATTTTAAAAATAATTAATTTTATATAATTTGATTGAGTTAATTTTTGAAACAGATTTAATAGAACTATATAAAAAAATTGGAGAGTTGTTACCACATTTTATAATAATTTACCCTTTTTGGGGATGTATTTCATGTCAATTTAAATGAACAGTGTCAAAATTGATATTAATGATAAATTATCAAAACAATAATTTATTATATAATTTAACATAAAAAAAATATTATATATATCCATGTGAATGTAATATATTTTTAAACACCATAAATCTTACATTTATGAGTTAATTTCGAATTATTTTATCATTTTTAACCCTTTATGATTAAAATAGTGGTTACCACAGTTAAGGTCAAAAATAACTAACTAAGGGGTTAATCAAAAGGATAATATTTAAAATGAAAACAAAACATACCTAAATTATATTTTATGATGGTATTAAAACCATATAATATCTTATCATTGATTAAATTTTCATTTGGATCCATTTCGAATGACTCATTAATTTTTTATAATTTAATATTTTGATAAATTCCAAAAGTGGCACTCACCTCAATTGTAAAGAGTGACCTACTCCCTCAATTATTCACAGTACATTGAGCTATATTTCTCAAAAAATCTCTAACAATTTCTCTTTATAATATCATTATCCTTGTTTTAGAATTTTTGGTCTTCCTGAAATACCAACAAAAGTGTCTCTAATAAGAGATTCAAAGGAGGATTATTTAAAAGAAGGCCATCATCTTTTCTGACTCTTTCTATTTTATATATACTTATACTTCCTATTAATGCATTGTTCCAATTATAAAATAATAAATATAGTATAATAAATATTCTAAGATTTTATTACGTGTATTTAAAAATCATTTTCCATCTCATATTCTTTCTATGAAAATCGAAAACACCACTCCTGCGTACGCACGACTTACCGTCTCCACATAACGACTTAATTCATTTTTCATCACCATTTTACTCAGATGATTATGAAGATGGAACTGTTGATTATATATGATATTTAATAAATAAATATGATTCTTTAAATATTAATAATTATTTATCATTATTTCATTCTACTCATAGAACAATGGAAATGACATCTTTGCATATGTACGACCTACCATCTTCAGGGAAAATGTTGTTCATTTTTTATCTCTAAATGTTATGAATTGAATTAAATAAATATATAATGAATAAATATGATATTAATATCTTGATTTAAATTATTGATATTATGGATCCATGAAAAAAGTACAAGGACCTAGACTTCCGAATCAAAACATACATGAAAAATGAAGCAGTTATCACCTATAATAGTATATTAATAAAGATTTATTTTAAATGGGTGATAAAAGGGTATAATTAAATAATATATTTTATGAGATATATGAGAATGGTTATGAAATATTTGTAAAATAAAACTATATTTGTTATATATGTGGTTCAAACACATATGGAAGAAATTTCATCGAAGTTAAGTGTTTATTTCACAATCTCATCATTATTTGGGATTGTTTATGTTAAAGTCTCCATTGGGGAATATTTATCTTCCACATCCATGTATTATAATTTTTTTTATATTATCCTAAAATTATTTAAAGTCATTTTTACCTATGGTTTAATGTTTACAAAATGGTTTGAAAGGAAATTTGTTTTCATTTTCCAAATGAGGTAAATTATGATTTTTCTAACAAATTATCAGGAAGGAATTTTTTTTTATCAAATTATACAAAATGAGAGGATTTTACAACCATCATTATGCCTCAATTATTTCAATATTACTTATATAATTTTACCTGTTTATTTTCAAATAAATTTTTTCCATTATAATTTCACAACTTTAAAAAAAAACATAATTTCAATGTGGAAATGGGTATTTTCCTCAAGAATTTCTCAAAGATATTGTTAAATTATTTTTATCTATGTAGGCATACTTCATAGAATATTATGATCATTTTATATTTAACTCTTAAGATACCATATAACTTATTTTTTTTAATGTTTATGGCCATTTTGACTAGGGATGTACTATTTTTATATCATTCACTATATTACTCTGGATGATTTATGATTATGTTTATTGATTGGGGAAATTACTAACATTTTGTATGATAGATTCAATATGAATGTTTATGTTGGTCAAATTTAACCCTTTTCATAGGTGTAATGAATTGGAATTAGTAAGTGATGGGTAGGGATCGCTATATCCTCTTAATGCATCGGTAGGTCTGATGAGGCAAATTAGTTTAGGAATTTTTTGAAGTCTTACCTATTTATGTATGATTTATTGGTCGAATAAATGAAAGTATGTTAATGATTTATATAATTGTTAATTCCATCATTATGAGATTAGTTATTAATTTCCATGTGATTATCTGATTAGTTAGGTTATGCATAGATAAGATTTATCTCTTGTTATTATGGAACTATTTTATTTCCATTTACTCTTGGCATATTATGCTAATGTTATTTCCTAAATGGTGTGTGTTTGAGTTATTAATTACATTTAAATACTATTTATGATTAATTTTTTTATGAAAAATTCTTTTGTACGTGTACCCATATTGATTATATGAGATCACCTTTTTTATTATTTTAATTTCTCCCTAGGATTCGAAGAATTATACTATGAATGATATGTAGGGATAAGCTAGGATAATAATAGTGTTCAAAAAAGAATTACTATGTTATATTTTATGTTTTCAATTTTAATGTACGATTCATGTATGTATCTTGTTTTCCAAAACTATTAATCTATCCAGTCCTTCGGGATGTGATTCATTGTATGTTATACCATTGTAATAAAGTGACCACAGAAAATAGTCTACTAGGGTTGGGGTTTTTACAAAACATTTTGAGATCATACTGAATACACTAAGAGAGCATTGAATGTATGAAAATCTCTAAAAATGAAACTTTTTATCAACAAGGTTCACTTATGGGTTATATTATCTCGAAGGTGTGAGTTTCGGTTGACCTAGAGAAGATGAGTTTCATATGTGCAAACCAAGAATGTATTTGACATCTATATTTTATTACAAATGGAAAGATATTATAAACAATTTAGTTAGTAATTTTTATTCCTAGAAGCACATATTACAGGATTGAATATGAAAATTGTAACGTTCATACAATTAGAAGTCTATGAGATAGCCTTTCAGGAGCATAAAGGAAGATTGATTTTAGCCCAAATTCTGATTATTGCAAAGCCAGGAAGAAGCTATATAGTTTATTATGATGAATAATGCATAGATCTAGGAACAATTATGATGCAAGAAGATCGATTTATGGTGTATGGGTCTCTTCAATTGAGGCCACAAGAGAGGAATTCCCTGAAACATGATCTCGAGATGGAAGTTGTATTTAATAGCTCTTTTTTTTGGAGGAATTAGTTTTTTTGAAGAGCAGGTTGTGGTGTTTACAGACATAAAATCATTAATTATATATTTATTCAATTTTAATTGAACCTCAGGTAGAGAATTTTGGTATAATACCTATTGTTATGTGACTTTGAGTTTTTTTATATGCACATGAAGTTTAATTCTTAGTAGATTCTTTGATCTAGAAGACTTAGGAATTTTTAGTTAGAGAGGCTAGTGATTATTGGTTGTTGATAGCCCCGTTTCATGAGATACACATAAAGGTCTTTCAGAATCAGGGAGAGCCTTCTCATATAGCTTTGGCAGTGGATTATTCACACCTAGAGAGAGATAAGATGATGCAGTTATTAGATCCTGAAGGTACAGTCCTAAGGGAGAGTGATTCAAGAGAGGACTCCCCACCATGATGGATCATTGATGAGAATGAGGTCTTGTGCATCGATACACACATATAGGTTCCTAATGATATCTTGGAGGAATTTAGTCATGAGATCATTCTTCTACTTGGGTAGCACACCCAGATCTTACAACTATGAACCATAATCCATGTCTCCTATAATGGTGACCTATTGTTAAAAAGGAGATAACTGAATTTGTTAATAAGTGTTACACCTATTAGTTGGTAAAGTAAGATCACTAGTGACCAAAATTGATTTTGTTGCTGCTTCCCATTCCTAAGTGGACATGGGATGACACTAGAGTGGGATTTGTTAATGGAATAAAAATATCCCCTCAAGGCAATGACACAATGTGGGTGATCATTGACAGGCTCACAAAGGACTCACACTTCTTACTAATTAAGGAAACATTTTTTGTGGATGATATTTGTATGATCTATGTCCCAAAGATAGTCTGACATCATGGAGTTCCCACGATTTTTGTATCTGATAGGGATTCTCATTTTACATCTCAGTTATGGTAAAATTTGTAGAGGGTGTCAGGTACACATGTACTTTTGAGTATATCATACCACCATTAGACCGACGGGAGTCCAAGTGGTTGATACAAGTTCCACGACTCGAACCTATTGGTCTCGAGCTGCAACTACCCTAGGCCCGCCTCCATAGGCCAGGGGCAGACGACAAGCGCTGAAGTCTTAACGATCTCTGGGTGGACTTCGCCTATGTACCTGTACACACACACACACACAACCCACTCGATGCAGAAGAGCAGAGTAATAGAGAAAATAAAAGTACACAAAACTATAACCCAACCACAGTCATGCATCAACTTATAAATAGAACATGTATAGTGCTGACAAGTTAACTGATCAGTGACGGGAAAAACTTGCACCCAACTAGAAAGGCGCCACAACCTGGAAACAGGTAAATGAAAGAAAATATCTAGTGAGTCTCACACCCTGAAATCCTCCTATGACCACAAAACATATCCCAAGATTCTATGTCCTCTACACTCCTCCGTAGTCTCGATCGACCTGTCCGTCGTCTGGAAGGGCGCACCAAGTGCGAGCAAAGCCCAAGAAGGGGTGAGTATAAAGATACATAGTAGATGCCTTGAAAGTTCGAGGGAGCAACAAAGGAGGTAATAAAATGGTGACCAGTAGGAAGAACAAAGAATAGTGTAAGATTAGAATATAGAGAGTACAACTCAACCCAATGAAAGAAAGGACGTAGACTCATCCAATCCAAGTGGATCTAGACACGAAAAGAACATGGCATACCCCGCACGTCTTCACCCCTCCTAGAAGGAGAGTAACCAAACCAAAAGAGTGGGAACAAAATTAGGATGTATATATATATACTCAACAAGAAACCAAAAAGAGTGTATAAGGGGATCTCTATCTCCATGCTCGAACAAGGAAAAGTTACCAACAGTTCTAAGGGTAGCCATCACTGATACCCAACAATCCCGCACGTCAAGCAGCCTCATCGCTAAACCGTACAACCAAGGGTCCCACTCCGGTAATCATGGTGAAAAGTCACTGAGTAGCCTCATATAAAGGGATGAGTCTGAAATAATTCATCGGGTAACCCACTACTTATCCCAGCTAGAGGGTAAACCCCAAGAGGTCGTCGGGTAACCCACTGTCCAGCCCCACTTGAGGGTAAACCCTAAGGTAAATGGCTAATTTGAGTACCTTCGGTTTCTAGTATGTAACACATTATTGACTCTTTTAGTTGTTATAATGTTAAGGGTTTCAAATGGGAGAGTCGGGAGAACTTGGAATGATTTTTGGGGAAAAAGGGAAGTCGCACGGGAGGCACACATTTTGTCTAAACCGTACGGCCAAACCGTGCGTAGTTTGTATGGGAGGTAGTGGCTTCCACATGGTTGGCACATGGCTTGTCTAACCATAAGGCAAAACTGTGCGAGAAGGGTGGTCGAGGCAGTAGCTAACGCATGGTTAGAGCACGGTTTGTCAAACCATGCGGACTAACCATGTGGTCACTAAAAATTAGATCCTTAAAATGTGGATCTAACTCATTTTTCCTCTAATTGACTCATTAAAGCTTCTAAGCGGACTTAACAAGGGATTTTTGTTCTCCAAATGTCAAAGAGGATTCTCTCATCGTTCCGAAGTAGATCCGAAGGCTTCTCTTGGAGAATCGAAGCCAGATTCTTGAGGTATGTGATCATTCTCCTTCGTTCATAAATGGTTTCTTAGAACTACATAGATCAACTTCTTGTCTTCTCTCAATTTATTAGATCTACACTCTTTATAGGTAGATCTAAGTGTGTGGATGCCAAATATGATGAGATATGGTCTTGGTTGTGTTAGGAGAAGAGATCTACGGAGGATTCTTGGTGATTTGACCAGGTGTTCTTGAGCATTCTTCGTCTGTTGCTTGGTTTCGCCTTTTTATTGAGGTAGGTGGATTCACTCTCGACTCTTCTAGTTATAATTGGTTGGCTTAGTTTTAAATTGGTTATTTGAATGGAATTGATTGTGAAAAGCATGGAATAAATCTTCTTTGGTGATTATTTATGGTTTTGATGAAATTGTGGAATCTTGTTGAATTGTGTGAAAAGTGAATTGGCTATTTGAATTTAAAATTTTGATTTAAAATTGTGAAATTTCTGAAATTTTAAATGGTTTGATGAGAAATGGGTTTTCAATAAAAATGGTGTTTTATTAAAATGGTTTTGATGGATTTGGTTTTCAATAAAAAGACAGCTTTATTGAAATGGATTGAATTGTTTGAACACACTTGGTTTGGATGGAAATTGGTTTTCAATAAAAGATGTTTTTTTGAAAGGATGGTTTGGCAAGGTTTTTGGGAACATGTGTTTTGTGTTTATATTGCATGTATGGGGCTTTGTTGAAATAGGACCTTGTGCTTGGTGCCAAACGTTTAATGGAACGTGGTAACTATATGTACGAGGCTGAGTTGAAATATGACCTTATGCTCGGTGCCAAAGGTGTAATGGAACATGGGAAGTAATTACCTTGTGACGACTTGGTATATCTACTAGAAACCAATCATGAGTATGGAAATTTCATAATGATGCATGAATGGTATATTTTATAGGTTTGAAAAATGGTTAGGAATGCCAAAAACCGGATGTTTTTGAAATGGTTTGGAAATTTGTTTGGTTATTTTTCTGGAAAAATAACGTATTGGAAATGCTAGTTTAAATTTCACTTTGATACTTTTAGCATGGATAGTATTGAAAAACTAGTTTATATTTAGTTATAAACTACTTTGGTGAAATTGTTTTATATAAATTGTTTTTATATAAATGGGGCTAACTCTTCTATCCTAGTGGCGTGAGAAGGGATGTCATTGGGGAAAACCTATTGAGTTTTATACTCACCCCTGCTTTGGAACTTTGGTACTTTTGCAGATGTTGTATTTAGAGACATAGGTAAAGGTAAAGCATCTCATTACTAGTGGCTTGTGGTGATGTTTGGGAGATATTTAGGATCTTGGGGCTTGTGGACCACTGAGTCATGGTGTCTTTTGGGAGTCTTATGTTGTTCTCTTTCTAATGTGTACTTTGATGTTTGGTTTAGTCTTCCGATGTTGTGTACTTTGATGTGGGTTATTATAAATGAAGTTTTTTATTCATCTTTAGTTTTTTATGCATCATATTGTGAAGGGATAATGGATGGGTTTATTTCCCTAAAGGTTAAATCGTCCCCCAATTGTATTTGAAATCCTTCAGAATTTATTTCTAGCCTTTGGCATCTTGGGGATATCGCTTAAGGCCATGTAATTACTTGTTGTATTCTCAAGCCAATGAGGATAAGTGGGTCATTAAAAATGGTATCAGCTTGTTTAGTCCTTACCAAAATACTAGTCATCGATGTTCTTGGTCTTGGAGTTGAAATTACCTTTTGTCTATTCCTTGGGTTGAAATATTAGACATGAGTATGATTGTCAGAACATGAAAGGTATAGCATAAAAGGACGCAACCAACCCGTTTATGCTAAACATCAAGTTACCAGGGTGTTGGGTACATAAGTGTTTTTGATACACTTCTAGAATGTTGGAAATCTCATTTTCGTGGGTTTATCCAATTAGAGGAGTGTGACACGCATTGTAGAGGAATGACATCCCACTAGTATTTCATATGTCATTGTGAGGAATGAGTAAGAATTTTGTGAAAGGTGACAATTTTTAAAAAATGTGGGAATTGTTTTACAACCAAAAGACATTGAAAACAGGTTATTTGGTGTATTTTGAAAATAGATAGACTTTCAAAAAGTATCTTGAATGTTTTCAAAAATGGTTGAACATGGAAAAAGGTTTTTTGAGAACAATTTTGTGACAGTTGATGTGATAGAATTTGAAATACTAAGAAAATGGTGTCTAGAGAGTGAGATTGATATAGTTTGTTGTTCGTTTAGAAAATGGAACTCGGTAGGCATCATCGAAACCAACCAGAAGAAGCTATGGAGATTGTGGTTGCACTGGAACCACGTGTGAACCAAGAACTATTTCAAATTATTTTCAAAGCCTTTAAAGTTATGGATATGAGGAACCGGAGGAATGAGCCACAACATGTGGATCATACCATCTAGTTCATGAAGCAGAATCAACCGAACATTAGGGGTGATACTGAACCCGAGTAGGCGGAGGTGTGGCTAAGTTGGATGAATCGTATATTCAATTTCATCAGCACACCAGTAGAGATGAAATTAAAGATGGATATGTATATGATCGAGGATCTTTCACCTCAGTGGTGGGATTTAGCGGTGCATGCTAAATTGGATGAAGGCCTTGCATGTGATGATTTTGATGAATTGTTTAACAAACAATTCTATCCTCACACGTTCAAGATCCAGAAAACGATAGACTTCTTCAGCTTGAAACAAAATATCCTCTCTATCGTAGATTATGTGGCTAAGTTCATGAATTTAGTCTGTTTTGCACCATAGGTTGCGGCAAGTGCTTCTTTGAAGGCATGCATCTTCGAATCGGGGCTTAGGCAGGAGATTCAATCGAAGATTGCGGTGCTCTATATTATGGATTATACAGAGATGGTGAACAGAGCAATGGTTGCTGAAAATGATATCTCGGGATCGATAGGAGGAGGTATGATGATACCCACAGGAACATGTGGGAACTCTAATGCTGGAAACAAGCGGAAGAGGGACACCTACTTCCAAGGTGGGAGTGCAAATCGGAACCAGACGGTGGGATCATTCAACCTTCCTCCATGACCCCAGAGCAAAGCAAGTTGCTTTTAATGATGTTTGACTGATCACATGAAACTAGAATGTATAGAACCATCGAGAGCATGCCACAATTTCAAGATGATGAGGAATCTATAGTGCTATTTTAGGAATGCTCTAAGGTCAGGTGCGCGTGACACTTCCCAGGAGTCGCAAGCATCGTATGCTTTAACAGGGCGTGGACAACAAAATCAGTCTCACCAGCTGAACATAGATAGTTATGGTGATTCCAAGAATACCATGACTCCTCAAGAAGGTCAATCTCAACAAGTCAATACGGAGCAAAGTGCAGCAACAAATAAATTGTATGGAGCCAAGAAGATGATTGTAGATGCCCATTCTGGGCCATCTATGGTGAGAGGTACGATTATTTTGAATTCTGCCCTCATGAAAGTGTTGTTTGATATTGGTTCATTGAATTCCTTTCTTTCTTCTCATATTTTTGATTTTATGAACATAAAACTGGTAATGATGCCTTCTATCTTGAAACTGAAAACTCCCCTTCGTGAAATAGAATATCAAGCCTTCATGTGTAGAGCATGTGCTATAACTGTTGATGTAGCTGAGATGAAATGGGACTTCTCTATGTTGGATAAAGATGTATATGATGTAATCCTAGGTATGGATTTCTTGAAAAGGTTTAAGGCTCACATCGATTGTTATAGGAGAACGGTTAGTTTCACGACTGAGGACGGCATGGAGCATCTCTTAAGAGGAGAGAGAATGGTAAAGAAATGTGAAAAGAGCCGGTTGGAACCAATGGTGGGAATGATCTCTTATCAATTGGTAGCACTGACTTTAGTCTCATTAAAAGAGAGTGAGGAAAATAGTTTTCCTGCTGTGGTGGATCAATTTCATGAAAATTTTCCTGAAAACTTCTAAGGGTTACCACCTGTGAGAGAAGTGTTGTTTACGATTGATCTCCTTATAGGGACCAGTCCTGTCTCACTTCCATCTTATAGGATGGCACTAATGGAGTTAAACGAATTGAATGTGTAGTTAGAGGATTTGGAAAGCAAGGGATTCATTCACCCAAGTGTGTCTCCCTGTGCAGCACCAGTTTTGTTTGTGAAGAAGGTAGATGGAACACTTCATTTGTGTGTTGATTATCGTATGCTTAACCAAGTTACGATAAAGAATAGATATCCACTTCAACGCATTGATGAACTGTTTGATCAATTGAGGGGAGATCATTGGTTCTCTAAGATTTACTTGCAGTCAGGATATCAGTAGTTGTGAGTTCAAATGGAGGATATTCCGAATACAGCTTTCAGAAGCAGATATGGCCACTAAGAATATGTAGTCATACCTTTCGGTCTAATGAATTCACCAGCAGTCTTCATGACTTTGATGAATCAGATATTTCAGCAATATCTGGATTCTTCTATTGTGGTGTTTGTGGATGACATATTGGTGTGTTCAAGAATAAGGGCTAAGCACGGGCAACACTTGGGGATAGTGTTGGAAATCTTGCGAGACCATTAGTTGTATGCCAAATTATCAAAGTGTGATTTTTGGATACAAGAGGTAAGTTTTATGGGCCATGATGTTTCTAAGAAAGGTGTTTCAGTAGATCCAGAAATGATAGAAGCTGTTCTTTCTTGGAAATCGCTGACGAATGTCTTCGAAATATGAAGTTTTCATCATCTAGGTGGTTATTACTGATGATTTGTCCATGACTTCTCATGACTATCTTCACCTATGACAACATTGAAAAATAAGAACAATGTATTTAAATGGACCGAGGAATGTCAGAGATCTTTTAAAGAGTTGAAAGTTCACCTTACATCAGTACCTATCTTAATCATGCCAAAATCAGGGAAATGACATGTGGTGTATTGTGATGCTTCAGGAAAAGGTTTGGGTTGTGTTCTCATGAAAGGAGAGCATGTTGTTTCTTATGGTTCAAGGCAGTTGAGGGTGCATGAGAAAATTTACCCAACACATGATTTGGAGTTAGCTGCAGTCGTACATGCTTTGAAAACATGGAGAGACTATCTCTTTGGTGAGAAATTTACTGTGTTTACGGATCAAAAAAGCTAAAAACACATTTTCCCATAGTGCGATTTGAATTTGAGGTAGAGGATATGGATGGAGTAACTATAAATGTTCGACATTGACTTAATATATACACCGGGTAAGGGAAATTCGGTGGCCGATGCATTTAGCCAGAAGTTGTATTCTCAGTTGGAAAAGGAAGCTTTTTAAGAATGGTAGTTGGTGTCGCTATTAGCCGACATCCATGTGGAATGTGAAAACCGAGGTGATGTTGCAGTTTAATTTTCATCCATGCTTGTTCCTGATCTGGTAAAAGGGGTCAAAGAGTCACAAACATCTGATGTCGAATGTCTGGTAATGAGTTAAAAACTGAATTGTGGGGAGATCATTGATGGCTGGAAACTGGAAGCGGTCTCAGTTTTGTGTTTCAGAGATCGGATGGTTGTACCTATAGTTTGTTAGGAACCACTCCTTAATGATTACCACCATTCACGATGGGCTGTACATCCATGTACACAGAATATGTATAAGGCGTTAAAGGTGAAGTTTTGGTGGAGCAAAATGAAAAGGAAGGTGGTCGAGTTCATCTCATGATGCTTAACTTGTCAGCAGGTTAAAGTAGAGCATCAGAGACCAGTAGGTATGTTATAGTCTTTACCTATCCCAGTGTGGAAATGGGAGCATATAGAAATGTATTTTGTTACAAGTCTTCCAAGAATGGTCCGGAAACATGATGCCATTTGGGTGATAGTGGATCGTCTAACCAAGTCGGCTCATTTCATCTCGATTCGTGAAACCCATACGGTGGAAGATATTTAAAAAAATTATATCCGAGAAGTGGTAAAGAGGCATGGTGTAACAGTTTCTATCATATCAGATAGAGATTTGAGGTTCACATCTCATTTCTTGAAATCATTACAAAAATCCCTAGGGACTCAGTTGACGATGAGTACATCGTATCATCCTCAGACAGATGGGCAATCTGAGGAGACGATACAAACATTGGAAGACATGTTGAGTGATTGTGTAATGGACTTTGGTGGATCATTGGAGGAGCATATAACCTTAGTGGAGTTCTCATTAAATAACAGTTATCAGGCCTCGATACACATTGCTCCGTTTGAAGCATTGTATGGGCGTCCTTGTCGTTCTCCACTATACTGGGTGGAAACTGGTGAAACTTCACTAGTCAGGCCGATCCTTGTCCAAGAAACAATGGAGAATATTCAGTTGATTAGAAAGAAGATGAAGATGGCTCAGAGTTATCAGAAATATTATGCAGATCACCGTTGAAGACCGTTGTCGTTCATAGTGGGTGATCATGTCTTTTTGAGAATCTCTCCATGGCTTGGACATCGTCATTTTTGGAAGCATGGAAAATTATATCCTCGATATATAGGCCCTTTTTAGATAATGTAACGGGTTGTATAGGTGGCGTATCGGTTGGCATTACCACCACGGTTAACTTCGGTGCACAATGTGTTCCATGTATCTTAGTTAAAGAAGTATCAACCCGATCCTAACCATGTGATCAGATGGGATCACATTGACCTAGAGGTGGATACATTGTTGGTACATATCTCGGTATAGATTGTGGATAGGCAAGAGAATGAATTGCATGGGAGATGCATCATTTTAGTGCGGTATTAGTGGAAACATGGTAAGATTCCAGAAGAAAAATGGGAATGCGAGAAAGAAATGAAGGAGCACTGGCCAAAACTCTTTCAGGAAAGCGATGGTTTTCTACTTTCTGAGGATGGAAAGTCCAATGGTGGGGAGAATTTAGTACCCTCATTTTCTAGTATGTAACACTTTCTTGATTCTTTTAACTGTTTTAAAGATAAGGATGTCAAATGAGAGAGTCGGGAGAACATGGAATGAGTTTTGGGGCAAAAAGGGAAGTCGCACGGGAGGCACATGGTTTGTCTAAACCATGTGACCAAACTATTCGTAGTTGGTATGGGAGGCAGTGGCTTCCACATGGTCGGTGCATAGTTTGTCTAACCGTGTGGCCGAATTGTGCGAGAAGGGTGTCTGAGGCAATAGCTAATGCACGGTTAGCACACGGTTTGTCAAACCGTGCGGACTAACCTTCCGGTCACATAAAAATAGATCCTTAAATTGTAGATCTAAATCGTTTTGACTCTAATTGACTCATTAAAGCTCCTAAGTGGCCCTAACTCGGTATTTTGGTTCTGCTAAGGTCAAAGAGGGTTCTCACATCATTTTGTAGGCGATCCGAAGGCTTCTCTTGGCGAATCGAAGCCAGATTCTTGAGGTATGTGATCGTTATCCTTTGTTCTTGAATGGTTTCTTAGATCTACTTAGATCTTCATCTCACCTTCTCTTGGTTTCTTAGATCTACGCCTGTTATGGGTAGATCAAAGTGTGTGGGTGCCAAATATGATGAGACTTGGTCTTGTTTGTGTTAGGAGCATAGATCTAAGGAGGATTCATGGAGATTTGACTAGGTGTTATTGAGCGTTCTTTGTTCATTGCTTGGTTTCGCCTTTTTATTGAGGTAGGTGGCTTCACTATTGACTCCTCTTGTTAGAATTGGTTGAATTAGTTTCAAATTGGTTATTTTAATGGAAATTAATGTGAAAATCATGGAATAAATCTTCTTTGGTGATGATTTAGGGTTTTGATGAAATTGTGGAATCTTGGTGAATTGTGTGAAAAGTGACTTGGCTATTTGAATTTAAAATCTTGATTTTAAATTATGAAAATGATGAAGTTTTAATTGTTTTGATGAGAAATGGGTTTCCAATAAAAAGTCTATTTTATTGAAATGGTTTTGATGGATTTGGTTTTCAATAAAAAGGCAGATGTATTGAAATGGTTTGAATTGTTTGAACACACTTGGTTTGGATGTAAAATGGTTTTCAATAAAAGATGTTTTATTGGAAGTATGGTTTGGAATGGTTTTTGGGAATGTGTTGTGTGTGTTCATATTTCATGTACAGGGCTTGGTTGAAATAGGACCTTGTGATCAGTGCCAAACGTTTAATGGAACATGGTAACTATATGTACAAGGCTTGGTTGAAATGTGACCTTGTGCTCCGTGCCAAAGGTGTAATGGAACATGGGAATTAATTACCTTGTGATGACTTGGTAGATAGAAAATAAACCACTCATGAGTATGGAACTGTCATAAAGATGCATGCATGGTTGATTTCACGGGTTGGTGAAATGGTTGAGAATGCCAAAAACGGGATGTTTGTGAAATAGTTTGGAAATTTTTTGGTATTTTTGTAGAAAAATAACGTGTTGAAAAAGCCGGTTTAAATTGAACTTTGATAATTCTGAGGATTTGGTGGTTGTATGGATATTTATAGAAAAATAGAGTGGAAATATTTATTAATTTATGAACATAGGTTTTGGAATCTATGTAAAAACAAAATCAAAACCAAAAAACAACTCATGGTTTCTGCAAAATAGGAGTGGTTTTAAATATTTTATAATCCTAAGAATCAAACATATTTAAATAATACCATTTTTTATGTAGAAGTGAGTCATGTTCATATATAACTGATTTTTAAACATTAAAATATAATATAGGTTTTGGAGGATTCATTAAAGGTTTATAAAATTAATCAAACAACTTCAAAAACAAAATACTTTAAAGGAGAATATATTTTAGGTCATATAATCATTTTAAACAGTTTATTAAACCATCATTGGTATATTATGGTGTCATAATATAGAGCATATATTTATACCATATTTAATTTTTACCCAAAATCTCAACTTTCTCAGAAAATTATGTAAAATTACCCATTAGATAATTTCTACATGAATATATAAAAAATTATATAAATTTCATCAAATTAAATTTCTAAATATGAGAATTTACCACTATAAATAATAATCCTAATTTATTTAAAAATGATGGTTTTTATTATAATAATAATTTTATGACACTTATAATGATTACATCGAACATCATAAAATTATAATATCATTTTTATATAAATAAATAATAAACAATAAGAATATTATATTAAAATAAATTTTATTTCAAAATTATTGAATTTATCAAAAATAAAATTTTAATTAAAACCAACATTTTACAAAAATAGAACATTGGTTTCTCCATATCAAAATCTAATTTTAATAAACTCATATATAATTGTACATATAAATAAATAATGAAAATTAATAAATATAATCATTATTTTATTAATAAAACATATGATTTCAACGCATCAAATAAGAATTAGAAAATGAATAAATTTACATATTGTGAAAAATTGTGGGAAGAAACAACTCGAGAAATGTTTCAATGGAATGACATTTTTTACAAGTGCAGCAATAAGGGTCACATAAATAATGAATTAAAGGGTATGAAAAAAATAAATGATTTCAAATTATTTTCCTATGTATAAATAGGGAATTATTCACTAAAATTTATCACATGTTAATAAAACATACCATAGAATAAGATGTGGGGATAAGACCACGATTATGTGGTCACTACTGTTGATGTGGAAGTACCCAATGATGTGGTGGTAGGTAATTTAATTATAGCCTAAAATTTAGATATTTTATTATTTTATTTATATCTTCAAACTCATTTATATCTTACATGATTTTTATTAAAATTATATATTTATATAGAACCTTAATATGTGACTTTTCAGTCAAAACACATAGTGGAAATCTCGTCGAGATAAGGATGTATCAGGTAGTTCCCATTATGAAACATAAATGTGCTCAATTTTAAAACATTATTGTAATACCTATGGTTTAATTTGATATAATAAAAAGTATGGAATTTTTTTCAAAATATTATTCAAAAATTTATTACTAGGTGAAATAAATTATCATTCATGGTGAAGACATGAATTTACTTATCTTTAGAGTAGATAATTAATAATAAGAGTTATATCTCGATCCACCCATAGTATCACTTTAGAATGATATTCATAGGTGAGAAGAGAAAACAAAATCTATGAATGGATAAGGGAATCAAGAAATATATGACATAAATACTATAAAAGAATAAATTTATGTATTTCCTAAATAATTACATAGACATCCACTAGAGCATGAAGTTGAGATTTTTAATGATTTAATTCTTAATGAAATATGACTATAAAAGAATCTATATAAACTGGCCACTATGGAATTAGAAGAGTTAAAGAAAAACCTAGAGTTTTGTGTGATAAGGGATTTATTATCCTTATTGTTTCACCATAGGGATATTTTGTTCATTTTGTTAAGAAGGATGATGGACCAATGATCCCATGCATTGATTATAGGAAAATAAATGCTATTATAGTAAATAAAACTTATCCTTTAAATCACATTAATGAATTATTTGATCAAATTCATAAATCTCAATATTGTTCAAATATTGAACTGTGTTTTGGATATCATCAATTGACTGTAAAGAAGGTAGAAATTATAATGACAATATTCTAAACACGGTATAAAAATTATGATTTTATAGTAATTCCCTTTGGACTGACTGATGCACCATTAGTTTTTATAGATCTAATAAACAACGTACTCAAGGAATATCCTGATTATTTAATTTTTTCATTATATAATGATATCTTGGTACCTTATAAGATATACGAGGACAATTAGAATTATATTCATATCATTCATAAGGATCTTACAAGAAATGATTTATAATGGAAATTTAGAAAGTAAAAATTCTAGATTTAGGATGTTTATTTTCTTAGTCTTATTGTCCCTAATGATGGAATATTAGTTGATATTTTGATGAGAATGTTATTCATATAATGGCATACACCATTTAAAATTATAAAGGTATACTTTTTTATTGTTTTGGAAGGTTAAAATTGAAAATTAATTGAAAATTTTAGCTGATTGGATAATATATTAACTAATAATACGTTTAATGGTTTAAAGATCATATACAAAAATTAATACAATGAATGTTTTGAATAATTTAAGAGGAGATTGTTTAATTATCCAATTTTGGCTCTACCATAATGAAATGAATCATTTTTTATATATTTTGATTCATCTAAGAAGGTACTTGGCTGTGTCCATATACAACATGATGAAGTTACTATGTATGAGTCAAATCAATTAAAATCATGAATAGAATAATCCAAATAATGATATTGAGTTGGCTAACATAATATTTGATTTTAATATATAGAGATATTATCTCTATGGTAAAATACGTGAGATATTAAAAAATAGTAAGAAGATAAAATATATTTTCACATGTATAGATCAATATGAGGAAAAGAAGATGGCTTTATCTACTCTAGGATTCTAATTTATCAATACACTGTCACATATGGAATTTAAATAAGGTAGTGGTTGTATTGAGTATGAAAGACCATGGAGTTATGACCCAAATGAGGATGGATAGGGATACAATGTTAATGTATCTAATAAATATGGATATGGGAATTTTTAAGTATGAGGAGACATCACTCATTTTCTATATTACTGTAAAACCATATTTATTGAAAAATATAAGATATTACCAATATGATGACTAGAATTTTCAAAAGAAAATTAATGTCGTGAATGATGGTAAATTGATATAATTCATTTGTGATGATGGAAATTTGAAATATAGAAAGATACCATGTCTTCTATCTATAAATGTGGTAAAAAGGGATTCTTTTTATGATTCTTATCGCTCTAATTTCAATATACACCATAGTATAACCAAGATGTATATGGATTTTAGGGAACATTTTTTGTGGGATAACATGAATTGAGAAATTGATGACTATGTATCAAGATGATTGGTTTGTAAAAATTTTAATGTAGAGAGACAAAATCCCAGAGGAGGCATGTAACCTCTTCCAATTCCTGTCATGAAATGGGATTACATTACTATGAAATTTGTTATAGGGTACCAAATACTTCCAAAATTAATGATTCAATATTGTTTATTATTGATAGACACACTAAATCTTCCAATTTACATGATATAGTATAATATATACCTCTTGAGCCACTCATAAAGATCTATATTAATGTTTTTTTAAGACTAAATGGAAAACATATTTCTATTTTGTCTGATCATGTCCCTGTATTACATCAAAATTTTGGAGGATTCTTTGGAAGGCTCTTTATACCGAGCTTCATTTGAGAACCTCATACCATCCTCAAACTAATGGATAGTTTAAAAGGACAATTTAAAAATTTTAAGGAATGTCAAGTTCATTCTCATCCATCAATAAAGGTTTTTCGTAATATTATTTAAACTGGGTATATTTTTCCTATAACAAGAGTTTGCATTCAACTATTAAAGTGGCGTCATGTAAAGCATTATATGTAAAGAGACATTGTAATCCAACATGTTGGGATTATGTTAGTGAATGGGGAATTTTTTTACTAAAACATGTTATAAATTCAATGATAATGTTAAATTATATTTAGAATCATACTAAATCATATCAATGGTTACAAAAGATTTATTCCGATAATCAGAGAAATATTTTGAATTTTATTTGGGAGATCACATTTTCTTGGAAGTATTTCAATGGAATGGTGTTATAAGTCTTTGTATGAAAAGAAAACTAAGCCCTATATACATTAATTTTTTTGAAATTACATAAATAATTTTTCTATGTATTATCAATCATAAATTAAGCTAAGGCTCTTTAATGTATATGATGTGTTCCATATATTGTAACACCTATAAAATCTAAACTAAGAACCTTTTATTCGATATCGTGCATGAAATATGACACCATGCTTGTAAGGAAATATAATACCGTGATACTTTAAAATATATTTACAATTTTAAATATATTTAATATGTTCTATATTTTTCAATTCATGAAACACTGAGTTATATTGTGTTAAATGCAAGAGAGACTTTCTTTGAAAGCTTAAATTACAAACAAGATTGAGTTTTACCAAACAAAAGTATATTATTAAAATATTATTATTTAATACAATGAGAATTAACCTGGCCATTAAATTAGTTGTTATAAATATTATTAACTAAATTATGAAAATATAAGTTTTATAAAAATATAAAATGAATTCATTGGTTACAAATTAATTATAAATGAATATGAAAACTGATTGAATATAGAGGAAAATATTGTTATTATTATGCTCACAAAGATGTTTTCCCAGAATTAATTTCAATTTGTGAGTGATATTAATGTGATATATATATATATATATTATATTCAACCAAATAATTTTTATATTCATCCATTATATTTGGTTGTGATAATTTAAGAACAATCCCAATATTACATATAAAATACTATATTTTTGTAAAGGTAGTATTTCCTCCGTTTAACGGAGAATCCATTTCAAATATAATTTTTTCCCTTTTATAAATTTAATATGTAAAAATGAACTTTTTTTTAATAGAAACATAAAAATAAACTTAGGGGTTTTTTTGGTATTTATCTATAAAGTCTCATTTTTTAATGAATAGTGAAAAATACTGAAATTTAATACAAAAATGCATTTTCATCAAATTTATTTATAAGGAAAAATTATATTATAATTTTTTTAATTTTTAATTAGATCCTATTTTTACCAATTAATTCAATTTAGGTTATTTGAATAAAATTTCCTTTGAAATAGACTATAAAAACGAAGTAATCTTTGGGATGTTTTTACTTTGAATACCGATATTGTCGTCCCATCCATGGGGTTAAATTTAAATTAATATATTCCACTTCTGTGATTGGAATTTGGAAAAATTTATTAAATATTTGGATTCAGAATAATTTGAAATGTATAATAAGGTCAAATCTATTTTTTGACCAAAATAAATTTTTAATGTAATTAAAATTAATTTCAATGATTAAGGTAAAATTAAGTTTAACAAGGGAAAAAACCATAAACTTAAGGGACCTAATAGCCTAGAAACTTGTCCAACACCCAATTTATGTCCATAATTTTTCCATAAATATTTAATTACTTAGTTTTTTATTTTTTGAAAACTTTTCTTCTGTAAAAACGTGGGTGTACCTAACTTGATTTAAAAAAAATTCCATATGTGTCCCCTCACTCCAATATAAATGGATACCACGCCTCCCACATCCCCAAACCTCTCAAACCACTTAGTTTTGGAAAATATATGCTCAATTAACTTACTAAAAACCCTCCATTACTCTCTGAATCCCCCCTTTATGCCGGACACAATCCAATGAATCATTTTTCTATAAACCAAAAGAAGTTACCCGATTAAGAGGTAACATGTTTCCTTAAGATCTTTAGTTTTATTTAGATTATCCACCCCCTAAAATATTATTATTAAATGATTATATAAAGAAACTAGTATACTATATATATTAAGATTTTTTTATGATTTTTTTATATACAGATACACACATATACATCTAATGGGTAACGAACATATTGTTCATGTGTACAGTGAACTACCACCTCACGAAATGACGATTGTTCAATTTTCCTTTACCATATATCATGGTGTAAATGATGATAGAAAATATATTTATATATATTATATATATGATATTTATTCTATAATTATTCACTTTAATTCTTTTATAACACATACCATTATACATTCCACTTTTTGTAAATACGATTACATAGTTTTTGGAAGTGTGGACTTCTGCCTCCGCAAAGCGATGTGACTCCTTAAAACTAAACATGGATTGTATAAAGGATGGTTCTAATAAAAATATGTAACATATATAAATATATACAATAATAGAATTATTATATAAATATTTATTATTTATTTTTCATTCTTTTAATATAACAATGAAATGAAAGTAGCCTTCATGCGTACATATGGCCTATCGTCTCTATGAACAGTGAAATTCATTTCTTATCTCTAAATATTATGGAATATTATAAATACAAATATATTGAGTATATATGATAATTAAATCTTGTTTTAAACTAATTATATGATAAAATCATGATCTATTTAATAGGAACAACAAATAAAAAGTCAAAACATACATGATAACGCTTTGCAATTAACCACTCAAATAGTGAAAATAATGCAAGATTGTTAACAAAGAGGTAATAAGATATTATAGGAAGATGAAATATGATTTTATAAATATTATTATGGGTTTATTATAATTTAGTAACATATTTTATGTTTCTTTAAAAGAGTATAAAATCCACACAACAGAAGTAAGGTTATGGTAAGGGGTTTTCATCTCACTTTTACATTTGTTAGAAAAATGTCATGTTCACCACTTACTTATTCTATGTTGTGTATATACTGCCCACTTTAATCTATAACATGATGCATTACTTTATATTAACTATATTTTTAATGTAAATTTTAATTATTATTTTATAAGGGGATTTGAATTAAATATCACCAAGTTGAAATGAACTTCCAAACCCAGTTTTGTTTCATTGGGTTATATTACATCCTCGTTATCATTAATATTCTATGATTATGTGTATAATAAAATTTTTAATATCTAATATTTTATTTCAAAATTTTGTGTCGATTTACATTTGACACTCATAATCTATTCATTTACTTATTTTCACATCAATGTTATGTTCTTTTCTAGGGATTACTTTTACAATCTCATTTTGTTCGAGATTGTCTACACTTGAATTTCCATCAGAGGAAATTATATGATAATTGTATAATAAACCCTTTAATTTTTTTCTCCTATGGATATTCCTGACCCTTTTTAAGTAATATTAACATTTTCCTACTCTTTGGTACTCAAAATATTTAGAAAATGTTTTTAATAAAACATGACTTCATTTCTATCATTAGTCAGAGAACATATTTTATTCTAAAAAACATGTTTTATTAAAATGTTTTTAACCTTTTCAATATTATTTAGTAAATAAATTTTTAACTTTTTTCTCTCTTACCAATTTTTTCAAAGTAATCTTATTATCTCCTTCCAAAAGATTCATTTTCTAACCTTTTTACCATGAAAAAAGGAATGTTCTTTTTTCCTCGTACAACATGTGCCGATTTACCCACCATCATTTCTTAGAAGATTCATTTTCATTTTTAAAATGTTACTTTTTATATAAAACGTTTCAATTTATGATTTGTTTTGGGGAGTGTTAGATTCATATTTATGGTATTTCCTCTCAATTTACATTCCATTGAGACTTATTTGTTATTATGAACCAATTCAATTTTAATTGGCGTATATGCAACCACTTAATATGTTATATCATGAATCTAATTACTTTAATGATATTATAGGTTTCATTTGATGTTATTACTTCATAGTAAATTATGATCCAAATGTTTAACGTGGTATGGTATGCTTTGGAATTCTTAATGATTATTTTCCTCAAGAATAATTTAATGATATTTAAGTGGTATTTATATTCAGCAACATCAAAAACCCTTATTATTAGTTATCATACACTTGGGAATTACTGATAAGTCTATATTCTTTATTAAATACCAAAATTTGTTAAGGAATAATATTTTTTTCGATTACATGATATGAGGAATGATTTGGATAGGAAATAAAGGGTGGTCCCCATAATTTATATCCCCTTGATGCATCAATTGATTCTCATGAGAAAAATATGTTTTCTTAATTAAATGGGTTTCTATTTTTAGTTTTAAGAATCTTGTGAAATATATTTATGGTATAGGTTCTTATGTGCCTTAAACATGATTTTTAATAGATAATAATTTAATTTTTATATATATTTTTTATTATTTATCCATGATATTTTGAATCAACATATATATGGATGAATTTTATTTTAATTTCATTGATTAAATGACATGTGTTTTCAGTTTCTTACATTTCCATAGTGATTTTTACATATCCAGTTATTTTAATGGCATGTGTTATCAATTATTTACCTTTACATGTTAATTTATTCTCATTGATTCATTATTTATTATACATTACTTAACCATATGGTAAATTTTATCTCAACCTTATTATGTTTCCTTTCCATAGGTTTTGAAAAATAAATACTTGAATAAGTGTTCAAGGAAGCTCTTTAATCCATTTTATTATGATTTATGTTATTATTTTCAATTTCATAATGTACTATGGGTATCATGTATATAATATAGATTTCCAAGATTGCTAAATTAATCGGTCCTTTGGTATTTTATTCCTTATAATCATGCTTGTTTAATAAAATAATACACCCGTTCTGAGATTCTAGGTTCAATGCCTTATAGTTGGTATCAAAGGAAGTTTAGCATCAACCATAAGAACTAGTTTTAGAAAACATAGATTAGGGAGTATATACCTAAGATAAATATCAAGGATATGTATATAAGAACATCTAAGTATTTTGGTATGGTAGAAATTATGTGGGTATTAATAGAAATACAAACCTATTTGGATACTACAAGTGGTTGTGGTTCTGGAACAGATGTACCTGGTAGTAACAACTCTTAAATGTTGTACTGGTCATCACTCATTGTAACTTAGTACATGACAACGGGCCTTACTGCGAATCTAGTTTGACACTCCTAGAGGATACTCTTGGGATAAATCAAATTTTCTTTACAAACCATTATGAAGGATTTATAAGTAAATATATCCCCAAAGAAGCCTTGTTAATTAATATAATATAAGTTATGGAAAACAATTTCAAATTTAGGATTAGTGTTTCACTAATTTTGGGATTATATATTATGTGACATAATGTTATGTTGTAGTCCATAATATTCCATTTATAATAAATAGGGTCAAGAAGGAAATATAGTCTTATTATTCAGGAAAAATGTATAGATTTCTCAATTGAGGAAGCCAAAACAGTTGGTATGGGAATTTAGAATATTATGGAAGTTTTATAGAAGATTAATGAGGTCATGAAACATAAAATTTCTTAGATATAACAATATATTCCATAACGATATTCTAAGATGTTGGATCAATTTCTTCTATAGAGGCCCCCATTATTTAGTAAGACCACTGACCCAATAGAGATAGAGAAATAGATTATGTCTTTTGTGGAGGTATTAATTGAATTGAGATGTGGTGAAAATGAAAAGGTTACACGTGCAATGTATAGTCTCATTTGTGATGCGGATCAATGATGGTTATTGATCCAAAATTGTACTGAGGAAGAATAAATAAAAATCTTGGAATATAGAATTTTTAATGAGATATTCATCGATAAATACCTCCCTTGCGACTCAAAAATTGATATGTAGATAATGTTCCTTAGATTAATGAAAAATGAGGAAGAAAGTGTTTCTGAGCTTGAAGATTCCATTAAAAGGGTAGATATGTATGCTACAAATTACATATGCATCATAGAGTGCATGATTGAGCACTTATCTGATGGTCATAAGCCAAATATTCAAAGGGAACTAGTTTTTTAAAATTTCTTATCATATGTAGAGAGTGTTTAATGTGATATAAATATAGAGAAAGAATCCTCCAAGTCTTATGGCTTCAAAGGGATGGAATATAAATAGAGAAAGGAAGAGAAAATACCATATAATAGGAATTAGGGAAATAATGATTTTCCAAGATGTGATAACTATCGAAAGAATTACCCCGATAAATGATTGAAAGGATTGAGAGTTTGTTATAAGTGTGGAAAAAAGTGTCACAAGGAAAAATAATTCAAAGGAAGAAGGAAAAAAGGCTCAGTAGGGGTTCTTGTTTTTCTTTTCCACCCCCCTTCATTCTGGTTCAATTTTGGTGTCAGCCTCTTATGAATTGGATCACCTCAGCACAACTTAGCGTTGGTGTGGCATGGTGGGGCTATGGTGTCGTTTTTCGATTCTTAGTGCATCGAATATTTTGGTTTGTGGTCTGAGCGGCTCAGCATGAAAACATGCTCGAAGTGGACCTGATTCGGTCTGACAACGCCAGGTGATTCCTTTGGTGTGATTCCAATGTGGTTTGACATGGGATCTGAAGTGGTTCTAAAGGGGGAGGACCTGGCTTCAACATTTCATTATGTTTATAGGTTTTTTTATTTGGTTATGTTTGTGAATTATGAGATGGTGTTTATGTTCGGATGGTTTGTGTGGCGTTGCTATCGCCGGAGGTCCCCTACCCTTCCTTGATATCTTCGACATTTCGTGGTGCATGTTTTGGACTCTGGTGTGTGCTTATGTTGTCCTACTCTGTCTGGTTCTAGCTAGTTCTGGCGTTTCTTGTTAGTGCGGCTCAGATCCCTCATCGGCGATGCTTCCAGGGTGTAGTGTCGGACCATCTAGTCCGGGGTGACGTTGTTCTGGCTCCAAATGCCTTGGACAACCTTCCATTTCAGGTTTTATGCGGTTGGTTTAGGATGTATGTGGTTGGCGATGGGGGTGTCTTCGAGAGGTGGTTCCGACGACCGGGGAATGTTTCAAGGTGCACAGGGTCTTCGGTCTTGTGTGTGGTGTATGAGTTTTTTTTGAAGGTGCTATGCTGAATTTTAAGGAAGCACCTATTTTTAATGGTTTGACCATGAAGGTGTAAAATAAGTTCTCCTGGACATGTATTTATGAGGGCATGCCCAATAGAGGATTCATAGCGGGAAGTCCATCTTTGCAGAACCATACGAATTTGGATTCTTGAGATGGTATGCCTTCTGCCATTAGATCAGGCCTGTGCTTTGACACTGGACTCTACTTTTAGGAATTTCTTTGAAATGGTGGATAATTGCATCATGATCATATGCTGGGGAGGGGTAGCTCTATATTTTCAATCTGTTTTAACACATTTTTCCCGTCAAGTGTGTTTTGTCCTATGTCTATGAAGTCTTTAGGTTTTCCCCCTTCCTCCCATAAAATGGGGTTTATCATAATAAAAAAATTTGAGGCCTTCAGGCAATTGGATGGTCAAGGTCAAGACTATTTTATTGACATAACTGAAGTGGAATGATTAATGTGCTTCTATATTTGGATCTAAGAAATTTTTTTTAAAAGTATTTTATTTATTATGAACCCATTATATTATTTATGAAATATAAAAGGATTGTACATTAATAATTACTATTAAGGATTTGAGAAAATATTCTAAATGGTACCGGTTAATGATATTCAGTAGAAATTAAAAATTTATAAAAAACACATGGTTAAGGGAAATATAACCATTAATATGTTCCTAATGTAAAGATAATGATTTTTGGATAAGGAAGGGATTGATTTGGATATGTGCTGAATATCTTGGAACTGAGAAATGATTTATTAAAAAATTGGTTCATGATATCACTGATGGAGTTTAATACACTTTTTTATTTATGGAATAAATCAAATAATATGTGTTTTAATTAAGGTATAAGAAATAATACATGTTCCCAATAAAGTATAATGGTAATTCCAGTTATTTACATATTTAAAAAAGAATTAATGATTAAAGCCTTTGTATATTAGATATGTGATGAATAAAGAGATTATTTATGAATGTTAAAGGATAATAATAAGTTAATTTTGGAAATTTAGTGACCTTGTTTCCAAGGTTTTGATCATAATAGTTTTCGAAAGTTAACCATTTATAAAATGGTTGATCTTTGGATGATATTTTAGAGGTTAATTTATTAATTCCCCATATGATACATCATGTTCTAAGAGATAATTAAAAATTGTTCAAGGAATAATAAAAAAAAAATATTATGTTTATAAAAACATATATTTACATATATTTTTATATAGTGGATGAATTTCTAAAAAGGGTTTTGAACCAAAAATGATTCCCTATTACCTTAATTATTGTTGAACTGACGGTCTTATAAATCATAAATGATTTATGGAATTGACACCCTCAACTATACATTGATCGTTCACTTTCTTATGATTTATGACCTCAAACACTCCCTATAAATATTTATTCTTTTAGTCAAATTATGGATATCTACATTCCACTAATGTTCTCATACTTAGAGACTAGGTTATATATTACTCCATGTGAACTTTTCCCTTGACACTCTCTCTCTTTTAGAGGATCTTTTAAGAACCCTTTTTATGATGTGGTTCATTAAATAATAGTTTATGTTCAATAACTCTATTATCAAGTGCTAGTTTAAATCACGCAGAAGCAATTTGTTTAAGGTAGACAGAATGTAACACCTTGAAATTCTAAAGTAAGAACCTTATATTTTATAGCATGTATGACATGAAACACCAAGCATATAAGGGGATATACTACCCTAATACATTAAAATATATTTACTATATTAAATATATTAAATTTATTATATATTTTTCAATACACACATAATTGAGTCAGATTTCATTACATGCAAGAGTGACTTTCTTCGAAAGCTTACATTACAAGCAATCAAGAGTTTTAACAAACAAAAATATTTTATTAAAATATTATTATTTAATATAGTAAGACTTAAGCTACCTGTTAAATTTATGGGTATAATTATTATTAACTAACTTATGAAAATATATAGTTTATAAATATATAAATTTAATTCATTTGATATAAATTATTTAGAAATTAATATGAAAACTGATTGAATAGAAAAGAAAATATTATTATTTTTATACCCATAATGATTTTTACCTTAATTTATTAAATTTATTATGTGAGGTAAATGTGAGAAATATATATATTATATATTCAAAAAAAATATTTTTTATATTCTCCCAAAAGATTTGGTATCCATAAAATAAGAAAAAACAAAATATTATACATAAAATACTATATAATTATAAAAGTAATTTTGACACCATTTAACGGAGAACCCATTTTAAATATAATTTGTAACCATGTTATAAATTTAATATTAAAAAATAAAGTTCATATTTATAATCTAAACATAAAAATTAGTTTTGGGTTAGGTTTTGATATTTTTCTGCGAATCATCATTTTTAATGAATAGTGAAAAATACTGAAATTTAATTCAAAACTGATTTTAATCTAATTTATTTATAAGTTTATATTATATTTTAATTTTTTAAAAACTTAATTAGATTATAGTCTTATCAATTATTCAATTTTTGGTCCTTGGAATCAATTTCTATTTACAATTCACTATACAAACCTAGAAAATTTTGGGATGTTTTTACTTTAAAAACCCACATTATCATCCCATCTGCAAGATTAAACTTAAATTAATTTCGGACACTTATGTGGTTTGCATTTGAAAAAATGGATTCCATATTTTTAATAATAATTATGTAAAATTTATAATAATTTAAAATTATTTTTGACCCAAAATACTTGTAAATGTAATTAAAATTAATTGTGATGATTAAGGTGAAATTAAGCTTAACAAGGGACTCAACCATAATCTTAAGGATGCAAATGACCTATAAAAATGTCCACAAACCATTTTATGTCCATAATTAATCTATATAACTTACATTATTTAGTTTTTTGGTTTTGGATGACTTTTACTAGGAAAAAATGTGAGCATACCAAACTTGTTTTGAAAAATGTCAAGTGTGTTCCATCCCTCACCTATAAAAGGCCACCACCCCTCCCACTTACTCAAACCTATAAAATAAATTTGGATTAGACCTTATCAGCTCAATTTACATCCCAATATCCCTTACTTCCACTATGAATCCTCTCTTTGTGCAGGAATAAATCAATGGAATCCTTTTTGTACAAACCAAAAGGAGTTACCTGATTAAGAGGTAACATTATTCCTCAATCTATTTAGTTTTATTTGCATTATACACACCATAAAATATTTATATTCTCTAGTTATATAACATAAAATGTATCCTAAATATACTAATATGTTTTTATGAAACGTTTTTTACCCTAAATTACACAAAATTCCATCCCATGGGTTACAAACATACAATTTAGATGTACAAGTAACTACCGTCTCACAAAACAATGATTGTTAATTTTCCCATTACCTCCTATCATGGTGGAAATTATGAGAGAAAATACGTTTATATATGATATAAATGATATTTCTTATTTATTTATAGTTCTATAATTCTTTTATAACACATAACATTATAATTTCAACTTTTTATAAATATAATAACATCATCTGTAGAAGTGTGGACTACCACATTCTCAAAATGATGCGACTCATTCACACTATACATGGAATGTTTAAATGATTTTTTTAAAAAAAATATTGAACATATTTAAAATATATATGATATTGGAATTATAATATACATATTTTCTATTTATTTTTCATTCTTTTAATACAACAACAAAATTTAAACAACGCCCATCCATGTGTACGTCCTACCATATCTATGAACATTGCACTTTATTTATTATCTAGAAATATTATGGACTGTTATAAATAAATGTATACTGAATATATAATATAATTATATCATTGTTTAAATTATGTATATGACTAAATCATGAAATATGTAATAGTAACAACAAATATCAAGTCAAAACATACATGAGAAAAATAGACAATTAACACCCGGAATAGTTACAATAATGAAAGATTACTAACAAACAGGTAATAAGATATTATAGAAATAAGATATATGATATTATAAACAATAGTATGTGTATTTTATAAGTTACTAACATATTTTAAACCACTATATAGGTGGAAAAATACCACAAAACAAAAGGAAGTTTAAGGAAATGTATTTTCATCAGACTTTTACATATGTGAGATAAATGTCATGTTTGCCACTTAATTATTTTTGTGTGGTGTGTCTACTGAAAATTATAATATATAAAGCCCTGGATTAATTTATATTTATCATATTTTTAGTGTCAATTTAAATAATTTCTTTTAAGGGGATTTCAATTAAAAGGTACCAACTGAAAAATAACTTCATTACCCAATTTGTTTTCAATGGGTTATATTACTTCCTTGTTGTCATCAATATTCCTTGAGTACATATAGAATCACCCTTTTTTACTATATATTGTTATATTTTAACTATTTTTTGGTGTATTTACATTTTACACACATTATATATTCATTTATTGATTTTCACATCAATATTATGGACTTTTCGAGGGTTTACTTCACAATCACATTTTGTTCGGGATTGGTTACACTTGAATTTACTTTTGTGGAAATTATTTTATAATTTTATAATAAACCATTTAATTTGTTTCTAATCTTGTTATTCATTTCCCTTTTCAAGTAATAAAACAATTTTCCCACTCTTTGGCACTCAAAATGTTTGTAAAATATTTTTATGAAAACTGGACATCATTTCTATCTTTAGTTGGTGGACCTGTTCTCTTCTAAAAATTATGTTTTATTAAAATGATTTCAAAAATGTTTTTTAAACTTTTATAAATTATTTAGTAAGGGAATTTTTACCCTTTTATAATTTCACCAATTTTTTTAATGGAATGTATTATCACTTTCCAAATGAGGAATTTTTTGACCATTTTAACTTGTAAAAAGGAATGTCCTTTTTACCTCATATGACATGTATGGATTTACCCACTGTAATTTCATAGAAGTTTACATTTCATGTTTACAAGGTTACATTTTATAGAAAATATTTCATTTGATTCTTATTATTTTTGTTTATTTTCATTCATTTGTAAGGTATTTCATGTCAATGTACATTCCATTGAGTCTTATTTATTATTATGTACCAATTAACTTTTATTTTGTGTATAAACCACCATTTAACATGTTATATCATGAATCTCATTACTCTCATGATATTATAAGTTTCATTTGATGTTATTACTTTATTTGAAATTATGATTCAAATGTTTAAAAGTGGTATGGGATTTTTTGTATTGTTTAATTATAATTTTCCTCAAAAATGTTTAAATGATCTTTAAGTGGTATTTTTATTCATCAACATAAAAATATCTTACTGTTAGTTATCTTCAATTGAGGAATTATTGATATGTCTATATTCTTTATTCAATAAAAATAATTGATAAAGAATATTATTTATTTAGATTATTTGATATGAGGAATTCATTAGATATACAATGACGGGTGGGGCCCAGACATTATATAGCCCCTCAATGCATCATCAGGTTCTCATGAGACCAATATGTTGTCCAAATTAAATGGGTTTAAAATCATATTTTTATCCATATTATGAAAGTTCATGACTGTATAGGTTTTCTTGTTCCCTTGAAATGAAGTCAAATATTAATGAGTTTATTTCATAGATATTTCAATTATTATTTATCCAGGAGATTTTGTGATGACATATCTATGGATGCATTTTATTTTTTGTTAATTTATTAAACAGAATGTTTTTTCAGTTTCGTTCCTTTCCATAGTGATTTTTTCTTATCTTGTTATTTTAATGGAACGAGTTATGAGTTATTTACCTTTCCATGTTAATTTACTCTCGTTGATTAATTTTTTTTATACTTTACTTACCCATACTAATAATTTGAGCTCACCCTAATTATATTTACTTTCCCCATGTTATGAAGAATAATTATTTGAATAATAATTCAAGGTTACTCTTTAATACATTTTATTATGTTTCATGTATTATAACCCTCCTATTTATTACACACTTATTCATGATTTATTACATCATCTTTCACTTAAGACAACTATGTGAATCGATAGGTATAGTGTTCATGGAAATTAGGAACATTACGTAACAACTTAGAACACAAAACCCAACATCTTTATTTAAAACTTCTTTAACATGATGACAATATTCCATCATACATAGCATTTCATGGGATAGCCAGAGGACATGCATAAGAAAAGGGTGATCTATAAATCCCATTAAAGAATTGAAAAAGTAATAACATGAATAATATAGTATATGTTAGAAAATAGGCATATCAATGAAGAATATGAGAAACATGAACATAAAAGAATGATATAGCATGATTGTCATAACATAGAAATGTGGCGATAACATTTAACATGATAATAGCATGATCCAAGGATCATTTCACATGAAGCATGTGTAAGACCTCATTGAACATTAATTATCATGAGTCAAGCATAATTTCACTTGACGTATCATGATACTAATCTTTACCCAATGCATTGGAGTGCCATCAAGGCACACCCTTCTTAATCATTTCATTTCAAGTATAAGTGTTCCCCATGGATCATATAACATGGAATCATTCAAAATCATCATTTATTATATGATAAAGAAATTTGGAATACATACATGAAACTATATAATAGATAATTAAATGCGCATAAAGATGAATGCCCTTGATAAAGAAATCGGCATGGTATTCACTACACAATGACTTTGGCTTGGAAGATCCCTGTGAAAATTCGGTAGTCTAATGACGTGACATAAGAATTCATAAAAATAATTGATGAGATATAAATTAGCATCTCATCATATGTGAATGAAATGGATAGTAATAGGGTCATATCAATACATTTACTAACATGTTTAATGGAATTTAGATGCATAATATAATATAAATTCATGAATTTAAATGAGGGGAGAGAAATCCCTTATGGAATATCAGCATGGTAACAGGTGTACATGGGAGGCATTAATGAGAGAGAAATTAGTCTCTAATTATTCAAACATAAGGAGGCCGGAATATGGGAGGGGAAAAATCATACCACAACATTTGTAATTGGAAATAAAAGGGTATAAAAATATAAATAAATTTGGATAAAAATGAGAAAGGTAGAAATATGTTACTTGGAATTTTGATCACAATGGCTTGGAAGATGCTTGAGAGGGGCTTATTGGGAGATTGAGGTGCCTTGGGAGGATTCTAGAGAGAGGAAGGAAGGGTTTGACTGAGCTCCAAATGACTTGAGTGAAGAGGATTGGGAGATTATGTAACACCACATGTTTTTCGAAAAATAAATAGAAATGCATGGAACTTTGTTTTAAGTAGATATTTTTAACTAGCCTTTAAAACATACTTTTTCCACTTCTATGTTTTTAATTTCAAGAAATTGTCATCTATAACTGGGTTCAGTGTGTTATTTGGAGTCTATTAGAACCAACATTTTTTTGGTTAATAGTAACATACACTTATGAATATTAATATGAATAGTAATATGACCCTAATGAATAGTAAATTTTATTATTATTATTTTTTCTTAAGGATTTAAGATAATAACATCTGGGTTAATATTTCATCATGAAATAGAAGTTGTTTTATAATTAGAGTTGTTAATTATTGAATTAAGAGTGATTTTATTAGAAAATTAAATTAATAATATTTAGAAATTTCTTTTAAAAAAATGGAATTCATTTTTGAATTCAACATGTCGAAAAATGGTTGGGGTAAATCATTTTTATTTTTTATAAATTCATTAATTTTTGGTGAATAGTGAAATACGATAAAATACCGTATAATCAAATTGTCAGTAAAATACACTATTTATGACATCATAAGTGATGCAATGACACTTGGTTCGAACTCACATGCCATTATTACTATTTGAGGTCACATGAACTAAGAATATTCATAATCTTGGGAAAATAATATTATAATAATGATTAAAATAATGAACAATACCCCCTCTCCTCTACTATAAATACCACCCTCACTCCCCTCTTCTTCCAACACCTCTCAAGCCTTGATACATGCCTAATTTTTTTCCAACACTCCTCCGAAGTCTCTTCTCCATGTCCTAGAGCTGCTGGTCTCACCAAAAGACCAAAACCAAAACCCTTAAGAAGGATATAAAGGAGGAGAGATCAAGAGGTAAACATCCTCTTTTATTTTCATTCTTTTATTTCATTTTATGTTATTCTCTTATTTTACCTTTGGATTATGTTTGGATAATTCATTCCATATCCCCCATTACTATCCAAATTATATATTAGGGATGATATATTCCCCTTATCATATCAATATTTTTTTATGAAATTTTAAGAGACACCGTTAGGCTGCCAAATTTTCGAGAGAATTTTCTCATGTTTTTTTATTTCACGATTCATGTTTCTTCCTTCCTCTCCCCCTCTTATCCAAGTGTCATGAAATCTCTAGAATCTTGTATATTCTGTATTTTCTCATTTTCATGGAAAATTCATCATCATTGTTCTACTCCTCTCCCACTTATTCAAGGAATTAAAACATTGTCCATGATGTGTCGAATTACCGACATCGTGGATGATGTGATTTCAATTTTGATTTCTCATTCAAGTATGGTCATGAAAATTTTTATATGGTTGAACAAGTTTATAATATATGTATTATGTCTCATCCTTGGTTCTGGAATTCTTTTGTACTCATTGTTTTAATTTATAAAATGTAATGAGGTCGTTTTTGTCAAAGAACCACTAAAATTATCTAAACGAACATCATTAATATTCTAACTTATGAATCATCCTCATGTAAGAATTCAAAATATTAAATTTTATAATTTATGTTACTAGATATATTTAAATACTACTCCATTCCAATTCTAGAGTTTCACTTACAATCGACAAGAATGTTCACCATAATCTAATCATATATGGAACTCACACAAAAACAATGCAGGGAGAAAAATATTAACAATTAATGGGTGAAATGATTATATGAAATGATAATATATAATGTTATAAACATGATTTTCTTTTAAAATACTAATAACACACTTTTGACCATTATACAGGATGTTTAAACAAGTTTGAAGTAAAATAATCCTGAGGTAAGGGAATTCGTAACCCGGTTTCCATTCTTTGGGTTAACCTTCTCCTTTATTATTTATGTTCTATTTAAATTTATTTTGTGATGGGTTTAATTAATGTTATGATTTATTATGTGTATTTACAGTGTATATACATACTGAATTCACTCTATTAAGTCTCTCTTCAATTGTATAATTTTTATAAGGGGCTTCTCATTAAAAATATTCTTTTAAAATTTTGTTTTAATAAATTAAAAAGTAATTTCTTTATGTTATTATTCATGTTGTATGGTTATATTTTGGTTCTTTGTCATTGTTTATGATGAATGGTGGGACCTATATATCACTCCAGTGTATTAGGTATGTGTATGTTGGAGGTCGGCCGTATGGTTACTCCAAGTCTAACTGCGATGGTTACACAATGTAAGGTGGCCGTGAGGGTTACAGATTATAATATAGTCGAGAATAGTTACAAGATTATGTATGTAATGACCCAAGATACCTTTATGATTATATTTATGTTCTCATGTTTGTGTGGATCTTGTGTAAATCTCATGTTATATGAAGTAAGTGTATATGAGTGACAAGTATGTCATTTGAAAATGTTTTCATACGTAACGAGTATTCATGGACTAATGTGCCCTTTCCTTATTTTTCATCCCTTACTTGATTTTGTTCTCATCCCAAGTTTTTAAATTATTTTCATAGGTTAATGGATGTGTATGAAAAGGGAGGAAGCCATGTTAAATGTTGAAGAATTGTCAAGGAGTTATGTTTTAAGTTTTAATGTTTTATATTTTGGGAAAAAATGGAAACTTTTTTTTATGGTATTCACTCAATAATAATGTGTATTTTTATGAATGTATTGTCCTAATTCTCTAAATCTCTAAACATGAAAAGCTCATCAATGTAAAAGGAATTGTTTTCTTGACTAAATTCATGTTTTTGTTTGTAATAAGTTAGGGTCCTTATAGTTGGTATCAGAGGATGATTTAGATAACATTAGGGGTTAGGGTGATGTTAATAGAATACCATAAAGGATTTTCAGTCTATGTCTAAATTGAAATGTTTTAGAATTTAAAGATTACCATTTTTCTTCATCTATGATATGATTGTTCAGAATGGTTGTACGTAGAAGGAACAGGGATGTTAAAGAGGAGAGGCACCAATAGAATGACATCCTTCTGGAACTACAGCCCGGAATGGTAGGGATTGGTACAGAGAAGTTTGTGACAGTAATGGAACAAATAATGTAGGAAATAAATTGTGGTGGAATCCATGCAAGAGAACCAACATAGGTACTACAAAAGAACATGACAGTTGTGGGTCATTTTATGAGACAACATCCTCCTGCATTAAATGGATCTTCTTACCCAGTAGCAGTTGAAGGATGGATCAAAACCCTTGAAATGATATTCGATGTTATGGGATTTTCAGAGAATCAAAAGTTATGTCTTACCATTTATCATCTTGAAGGAGAATCTAATCAGTAGTGGTCAATGGTAAGGAATATCAAGGGTAGAGAGGATTTTTATTCCTTATAGTGGGATGAATTTAAAAGTCTTTTCCTTGAAAGTTTTTTTCCTATGGTGGTGCGACATAGAATGGGGAAGAAATTACTTGAATTGAAATAGAAGGAGGAAGATTCTATGGCTATGTATGAGGCAAACTTCACCTGACTAGAAAGGTATGCTCCCAATCTTATTCTGGATCTTGGTATCAAAATCAACCACTTTTACTCAAGACTGAAACCAAGGTATCGAAGGGCGTTGGCCTCCTATGAATTCAAAAGTAATGAGAAACTTGTACGATTTGCTGAGAGGGTAGAGATGGAGTTTTCTGATGATCTTGTGCATTTTAGAAACAAAGAGAAGAATAGGTCTAGCTGGCAAGCAATGGGTAAGAATCAACCAAGGAAATCTGATGGTAAGAAAATCCAATTTCCAGTTTTTGAAAAGTGTGTCAAGAAGCACCCTAGGGAACGTCTTAGAAGAATTGGGAAGTGTTTTAAATGTGTATGTTTCGACATATAGCTCGATATTTGCAGTGAAAATGATCCTAAGAATAATCATGATAAGCAGACTGTAAGGTGTTTTAAATGTGGTGAAATGGGTCATTATGAAAATGCCTGTACAAAGAGAGATCCGAATGATGCAAAGAATCCAGACTACAAGAAGAAAGGTGTAGTGAGATCCTTTGCAACTATGTCCGCAGATGTCAGGCCATCCAACAAAGTTGTTTCATGTACTTTGTTTGTTCATTCAGATTTTTCTAAAGTTTTGTTTGATACAGGGTCTACACATTCCTTCATCTCTGAGAAATTTTCTGCTAAATTGGAAATATCACCTCTACAAATGAGACCCGACCTTGTTATTAAAACACCAGGGGAAATGTTATAGCAAAGAGGAATTATAAGAAATCTTTCTATTTTGGCCTGTTGAAAGTCTTTACTTGCAAAACTTTTTGTTTTAACCTTATTTGAGTTTGATGTTATTCTGGGAATGGACTGGCTTTCTGATTATAATGCTAAGATTGACTATAGAGCTAAAGAAGTTGTTTTTCAGAAGGAGTTTCAATTTTTATACAAGAGTGAACCCATACAGTTGATAACATATCAGGAAACTGAGAAACTACTAAAATATGGAAGTGAAAGTTATCTTGCTCTAATTGTTGAAAACAAGGTAACTATTCAAATTAATGATGTGCTAGTTGTAAATGAATACATTTATGTTTTTCCGGATGAATTACCTAGTGTCATACATAATCGAGAATTCAAATTCAAAATTGACTTAGTTCTTGAATCTAAGCCAATTTCAAAACCCCCTTATTGTATGGCTCCAATAGAACTTCTTGAATTGAAAAATTAGTTGCATGATTTTCTTGACAAAGGATTCATTCATCGCAGCACATCACTATGGGGAGCCCCTGTTTTTTTGTTAAAAAGAATGATGGTTCCATGAGTCTTTTCATTGATTATATAGCTTTGAATAACATCACTATTAAAAACAAGTATCCTTTGCCTCATATCGATGACTTGTTTTTTCAGCTCTAGGGAGCTTAGTACTTTTCCAAGATTGACTTGAGATCCAGATACCATCAGCTGAAGGTGAAGGAGGATGACATCTCGAAAACAACCTTTCGTACTATATATGGGCATTATGAATTTTTTGTTATGCCATTTGGATTAACTAATGCACCTACTATATTCATGAATCTTATGAATATAGTATTTCATGAGTTCTTGTATAAGTTTGTGGTTGTATTTATTGATGAAATTCTGGTATTTTCTAAAAATAATGAGGAGCATTAAAAACATCTAAGGGTTGTTTCAAAAATCTTGAAAGAAAAGAAACTGTATGGAAAGTTCAGCAAGTATGATTTTTAGTGGAAACTGATTTCATTCCTTAGGCACATTGTAAATAAGGATGGAATAACAGTTGATCCTACAAAAACAAAAGTAGTTGATGAATGTCCAAGACCAAAAAATTTTACAGAGATTCATAGTTTTCATGGGTTAGCAGGTTGTTACCGATGGTTTGTTAATAACTTTGCATGGTTATCTAGCCCGATAACTAAGTTAAAATGAAAAGGGGTTAATTTTGTTTGGACAGAGGAATGTGATGTTTGTTTTCATTAACTGAAGAAGCGATTTTTGAATGATCCAGGTTTGGACTTACCTTACCGAAATGGTGGGTTAGTAATCTACAATGATTCTTCTTGAAGGGACATGGTTGTGTTTTAATGCAGAATGATCAGGTAATTTCCTATGCTTCGAGGAAACTTAAACCTCATGAGCTAAATTATCCCACACATGATTTGGAATTGGAAGCTATGGTTTTTGCCTTGAAAATTTGGAGGCATCATTTATAAAAAACCAAATGTCAAATATATACTGATCATAAAAGTCTAAAGTATATATTCACTCAGAAGGAATTAAACATGAGTTAGAGAAGATGGGTAGAACTGAAAAAGGATTATGAATGCAAGATCAATTACCATCTTATAAAAGAAAACCAAGTGGCCGATGCCTTAATTTGGAATCATCATGCCCCATTAACCGTGTTACATTTGGAACATGATACTTTGATTATTTATTTGATGAATTTTGTCTTAGAAGTTGTTGGTACAGGGATTACCTCTGTTTTGTTTCAGTTTTCAGTTCAGTCTTCGTTGTTAGACAAAATTATGCAAGCGTAGAAGGATGACCATGAGATATAGAAAAAAGTAGTATATGTTAAAAAGGTCTATTTTCTAGAATTTAACCTTGACAAAGATTGTGTTTTATGATTTGGAAAAAGGTTGTTTTTGCCTAGTAATTATCATTTGAATAAATATTTGTTGTGTGAAGCTCATAATTGTCCATTTTCTATTCATCCTGGTAGTAATAATATGTACAGAGACCTTTGGGAGTATTAGTGGTGGGATGGAATGAAAAGAGATATTGCTAATTTTACCATGAAATGTTTGACATGTAAACAGGTTAAAGCAGAGCAGTAGTTACTGAAGGGGATGCTTTAGCCTTTTCAAGTGCAATAGTGGAAATGGTAGAATGTATCCATGGAATTTGTGATGGGACTACCAAATACTTCTCAAGGTAACAGTGCGATTTGGGTTATTGTTGATCAGCTAACAAAGTCTGCAAGTTTTATTTCTATTTGAGATACAATGACATTGGATAAATTTTCTTGATTGTACCTCAAGGGGATTTTCAGGTTACATGGAGTTCCTCTTTACATTTTATCTGACCGAGATCCCAGGTTCACTTACAACTTTTGGAAGGGACTTTAGAAGTCGTTCGGAATAATGTTAAATTTCAGTATAACTTTTCATCTTCAATCAGATGGGATATCAGAATGAAAAATTCAAAATTTAGAGGATATGCTTCTAGATTGTTCAATGGACTATTAGAGAAGTTGGGATCATCATATTTCCTTAGTTGATTTTTCTTATAATAATAGTTTTCATTCCAGTATTCAGATGGAACCTTTTTAGGCCTTGTATGGGAAGCGGTGTCAGACTCTAGTGTTTTGGGATGAAGTCGGTGAAAGAAAGTTGATGGGGCTAGAACTAGTTTAAGAAGTGGCTGAGAAAGTGAGGATGATCCAACACCACATGAGGAATACTCATAGTAGGATGAAAAGTTATGAAGATAATATAAGGAAAGAATTCTCTTTCAAGGTAGGTGACCAACCTTTCCTTAAAGTCTCTCCTTGGAAAAGTGTGATGTGTTTCAGTAAGAAAGGGAAGCTAAGTCCATTATTCATTGGTCCTTTTGAAATATTGGAGAATGTTGGAACAATTTCATACCATGTAGCTTTTCCTCCAAGCTTGTTTTAGGTACACAATATTTTTCATGTTTTTATGTTGAGAAAGTATGTGCTAGATTCATCACATGTCTTGAGCCCAGAAGCAGTTCAGCTGGATGAGAACCTTTCTTATGAAGAGAAACCTATTCAGATTCTTGATCGAAGGGAACAGGTATTGATGAATAAGGTAATCCACCATGTAAAGGTTTTGTGGAGAAACCACATGGTTGAAGAAGAAACATGGGAGTCTGAAACTTCTATGAGGGAAAAGTACCCTCAGTTGTTTAATAAGTAAATAAAATTTCGAGGATGCAATTTCAAGAAGGTGGGGATAATGTAACACCCCAAGTTTTTCTAAAAATAAATAGAAATGAATGGAACTTTGTTTTAAGTAGATATTTTTAACTAGACTTTAAAACATACTTTTTCCACTACTATGTTTTGAATTTCAAGAAACTGTCATCGATAATTGTGTTCAGTATGTTATTTGGAGTCTATTGGAACCTACTTGTTTTTTGGTGAATAGTAACATACCCTTATGACTACTAATATGAATAGAAATATGATACTAATGAATAGTAAATTTTTTATTATTTTATTTTTCTTAAGGCTTTAAGATAATAACATCTGGGATAATTTTTCATTGTGATATAGAAGTTGTTTTAGAATTAGAGTAGTTAATTTTTGAAATAAGAATGATTTTATTTAAAAATTAAATTAATAATATTTGGAAATTTATTTTCAAAAAATGGACTTCATTTTTTAATTCTCCACATCGAAAAATTGTTGGGTGTAAATTTTGGGGATTTTTCTGAAATTCTTTAATTTTCAGTGAATAGTGAAATACGATAAAATACCGTATAATCAAATTATCAGTAAAATACACTATTTATAACATAACAAGTGATACAAGGCCACGTGGTTCAAACTTACATGCCATTATTACTATTTTAGGTCACATGATCTAAGACTATTCATAATATTGGGAAAAAATATTATAATATTGATTAAAATAATGAAAAATACCCTCTCTCCTATACTATAAATACCACCCTCACTCCCCTCTTCTTACCACACCTCTCAAGCCTTGAGACATGCCTACGTTCTACCCATTAATCCTCCCAAGTCTCCTATCTACGTTCTAGAGCTGCTGGTCTCACCAAAAGTCCTAAACCATTGCTTTTAAGAAGGATCTCAAGGAGGAGAGACCAAGAGGTAAACATCCCCTTTTATTTTCTTTATTTTCTTTCATTTCATGTTATTACCTTTTTTTCCTTTTGGATTATATTGGGATATTTCATTAAATATCCCCCATTACTATCCAAATTTTGTATGAGTTATGATATATTCCCTTTCTCTCATCAAACGTTTTCAATGAAATTTTAAGAGACGTCGTTAGGCTGCCAAATTTTCGTGACAATTTTCTCAAGTTTTCTTTTATTTCATTATTAATTTGTCATCTTTTCTCACCCAATCTTATACAAGAGGAATGAAATATCCAGAATCATGTATATTCTTGATGTTCTCATGTTCATGTAAAATTCATCATCATTCTTATCCTCCTCTCACACATATTCAAGGAATTAAAACATTGTCCATGATGTGTCGAATTACCGACATCATGGACGATGTGATTTCAATTTTCATTAACACTTTCATGTCTAGTCAAGAAACCATTTTGATGGTTGAACCAGGATACAATATATGTATTATGTTTCGTACTTGGTTCTGGAATTCTTTTGTACTCATGGTTTTAATTTATAAATTGAAATGTGGTCGTTTTTATCAAAGAACCACTAAAATGATCTAAACGAACATCATTAATGTTCTAAATTATGAATCATCCTCATGTAAGAATTCAAAATGAAAATTTTATAATTTATGTTACTAGATATATGTAAATACAACTCGATTCCAATTCTGGAGTTTCACTTCCAATCAACAAGAATGTCCACCATGAACCAATCATAGAAATCATATAGGGAACTCACCCAAAAACAGTGCAAGGAGCAAAATACTAACAATCAAAGGGTGAAATAATGATATGAAATTATAATATAAGATGTTATAAACATAAAAATGTTTTTTTACAAATACTAATAACACTCTTTTAACCATTATATGTGAATTTTAAACAAGTTTGAAGTAAGACAAACCCGAGGTAAGGGAATTCTTAACCCGATTTCCATTCTTTGGGTTAACCTTGTCCTTCATTATTTATGTGATATTTAAATTGTTTGTGTGATGGTTTCTATTTATATTTTGTTTTATTATGTGTATTTACAGTATATACACATACTAAATTCACTCTATTAAATATCTCTTCAATTGTATAATATTTATAGGAGGCTTTTCATTAAAAATCCACTTTTAAAATTCTATTTTACAAAATTCAAAAATAATTTCATTATAATATTATTCCTGTTGTATGGTTTTTTTTGTTCTTGGGAATTATTTATGATGAATTTTGGGACCTATATTTCCCTAAAATTCATTGGGAATGTGTATGTTGGAGTTTTGACGTATGGTTACTGCATGTGTAAGTACGATGGTTACACAAAGTAAGGTAGTCGTGAGGGTTACCAATTATAAGGTAGCCAAGAATGTTTATAAGATTATGTAAGTAATGCCACAAGATACCTTTATGATTATATTTATGTTATCATGATTGTGTGTATCTTGTGTAAGTATCATGTTACACGAAGTATGTATATATGAGTGACAAGCATGTCTTTTGAAAATGTTTTCTTACATTACGAGTATTCATGGACAAATGTTCCCTTTCCTTCTTTTTCATCCCTTACTGAGCTTCTGTGCTCATCCCAAGTTTTAAAGTGATTTTCACAGGTTAATTGATGTGTAATACAAGTAAGGAATCCATGTTAAATGTTGAATAATTGTCATGGAGTCTTGTTTTAGGTTTTAATGTTTTATATTTTGGGAAAAAATGGAAACTGTTTTATGGTATTAACTCAGTAATAATGTGTAATGTTATGAATGTATTGTCCTAATTATCTGAAGATCTAAACTTGAAAAGAGCCTCATTTTAAAAGGAAGTATTTTCTTGAATAAATTCATGTTTATGTATGTAATAAGTCAGGGTCCTTATAGATCAAGTGGGTTTATATAGAAAATGAGAGAGAATTGTTTATTATTTAAGTTTTGGACACTACACATTAAACTAATAAAAAACACAAACCAAACCATGTTTTGTTGCCCACAGTTTTTTCCAAAATATAGTGGAAATAATTATTTTATATGTACAATGGCCGAACTGATTTAAATATTATAGTTGTTTATTTCTAGGTGAGTCACACTCTCATGGATATCATTTTAAAATGATAAAATTCTTTATAAGTCTTGGAGGGTCCACTAAGGATTTGTAAAATAAATAAAACAAACCTAAAATCACATTACATTAAAGATAAAAATACATATTATCCAAAAATACCATTTATAGTATATTATTACATCACTATTAGGTCAATATGATGTCATAAAAGAGATTACATTTCTAAATGGTATTTAATTTTTACCCAAAAATTCATCTATCTTAGAAAATTATGAAAATTTAACCATTGGATAATTTAGACATACTCATTCCAAAAATAATATTAATTTTATCTAAATAATTTTATAAATATGTGAATTTTTACTTTTAAAATAAAAACCAACATTTTTCTAAAATTCATGGGTTTTGACAAAAATAGCATTCGAACCATAATAAAAATTACAATTGTATTCATAAAAATTATACGATCATTTATATTTAATAAAAATTAATTTAGTAATAATATTTTATTAAATTATTATTTAATTTAAAAATCCATTAATTCATCAAAATAGATCTCTTAATTGAATAATAACTAAAAATACTATTTGTTCTTTAAAAACAATTTACAAAGTAAAAATAATAAAAAGAATATATATTATTTATTTTATACAAAAATAATCCAAATAATCATAGTTATAGGGTGTTGTTACATAACCCATTATAACACTCGCATATGACCTAAGGACAATGTGTGTGATGGTGACAGACTCTTGGGGTCTCTCAGATGACATCACTCAGGTCGTAATCTCTATCAACTTCCCTTTCTCCCATCAGTGATTTCATTCAAGATTAATTTCCTGAAGCTTCAATTGGGCATGGTCAAGAGATAATTCTATTGACTCCAGCTCTTTTCTGAGCTCTGAAAAATGGGCATCGTACGGAACAATTCTACTAGATGAGGCCATCACTTCCTTTTCTTGAGTAAATTGCCTTTGTTAAAGCCCAATATTTATACTAATCATGTGATAATTGTTCAACGACTATATTAGAAATGATAAAAATTCATAAAGGTATTCTAAAATCCAAAAAAATGTCCATATGTTTTATATAAATACTTTACATAATAATACATTTAATCATATCAAGAGGAATTTTACTCAGTAAAAGTTTGGGTCGTTACAGTCTTCCCCCCTTAAGAAATTTTTCCCTCGAAATTTCCCTTTCCCACACTAAAACAGTTGAGGGTAAATCTTCTTCACCAATTCCTCCATTTCCCACATTGATTCTTTAAAGTTTTTGTTTCTTCACAATACCTTGATTAGGGGACTTTTATTATTTCATAGAACTTTTTTCTACGATCTATGATATATAATAGATTATATTCATAGGAGCGCTCATTGTCCAATAGTAAAACCTATGGATTTAGTACATGCGATGGTTCAGGTATGTACTTCCACCAGAGTGATACATGGAATACATCATGTACTTGAGATAGGTTTGATGGGAGTGCTAGTCAATAGGCCACTTCTCCAATGTGATAAAGGATCTAAAAAGGGGCGATGTACCTAGGAATAAGCTTTCCCTTCTTCCAAAATCTCATAACTCTCTTCCACGGTGATATGAAGAGGAATACCATGTCTCTAATATCAACATCTAGGTCTCATAAATGATTATCAGTAAAGAGATTTTGTCGACTCTGAGCAGTATTAATGTGTTGCTGGATGGTTTTAACCTTCTCCACCATTTCTTCGACCATTTCTGGACCTAGGATTTTTCACTCCCCAACTTTCTCCAAACATACCGGTGTTCAAAACCTCTTCCCATACAAGGATTCCTAAGGATCCATTTAGATTCTTGAGTGGAAACTATTATTGTAAGAGAACTCAACCAGAATAATTTGTTGATCCCATCCTCCTTTGAAGCCCATTGAGCATGCTCTCAACGTGTCCTCATGTTTTTGGATAGTCCGATCAGATTGGACACTATTATAAGGATGATAAGCTGTAAAAAAGTTCAGCTCAGTATTCATAGCATGTTGAAGACACTTCCAGAACATAGAGGTGAATCTTGGATCTTGATGAGATAAAATAGATAGTGGTACTACTTACATCCTTACCAATTATCTAATATATATTTGTGTCCTTTGATCAAATAATAAATCCCCTCAAATTGAAATGAACTGTGATGTTTTTATAAGATGATCCACAACAACCCAGATTTCATTGTCTCCTTTGGATGTCTTCAGAAGCTTAGTGACAAAGTCCATGGTGATGTTATCCCATTTACATGTTTGCATGGGTAATGGTTTCACCATCCCCTTAGACTTCTGCCTATCATCATTCACCTACTGAAATACCAGGCACTTTTATTCATACTCAACGATATCCGTATTCATGTTATTCCACCAATAATGCTCAAAGAGATCTTGATACATCTTTTTTTTTCTTGGGTGAATGGATAAATTCAAACTATGTTCTCCATACAAAGGTTCTTTCTTTAACTCTGGATTTGATGAAACGCATAGTCATGACCCAAATATCAAAATTCCATTTTCTTTGACATTGAACTTTGAGGATTTCCCTTTTATGATAGTTTCCACTTTCTTCTAAATTCCCACATCATCCTTTGATCATCCTTTAACCTTTCCAAAATATATGGTTGAGAAATAATTTGTTAAGGGATTAATAATGTTCCCCTCTTTATGATTCCCATGTCCATATTCATCAATTCCAAGAAGATTGGATCCTTTTCAATTACCATCAATGATAGAATCATGGGGTCCTTTCTATTTAGAGCATCCTCCACCTTTTTCTCATTCCCAAGCTGGTAATGGATTGAGTAGTTATATTCTTTTATCCACTCTAACAATCATTGTTGGTGCATGTTAAAATATTTCTGTGTGAATATATACTTGAGGATTTTGTGATCCATGTATATTTCACACTTCTCCCCAAAGAGGTAATGTCACCAAATTCACAAAACAAATATTACTGTAACCAAATAAAGATATTTTGTTGGATATTTTTTATCATGAACATTCAATTTCCTTGAAGCATAGGTGAATTATTTTTTATTTTACATCAACAAACAACCCATTCCATTCTTCAAAGCATCAATAAATACCAAAAAAAGTTCTCCACTTGTGGGTAGTGTGAGCACAAATGAAGTGATAAGACTCTTTTTCAACTCCTTGAAGTTCTCTTCGTATTCGTCAATATAAGAATAATTGAATCCCTTCCAATATCACTTGGTAATAGGGTTTGATAATTGTAAGAAATTTATCACAAATCAGAGATAATATCCATCTAACCCTAGGAAACTACGGACATTCGTCACCGATGTTGGCCTCGACCATCCCTCTAAAGCAACTGTCTTGGAGGGATCCATAGATATCCCATTTCTTGTGATTATATGACCTAATAATGAGACTTCCTTCAACCGAAACTCAAACTTGATGTACCTTTCATAGAGCTTCTACTTTCACAAGGTCTCTAGTATAATTCTTAGATGCTCCTCATGGTCCTTCTTGGTTTTAGAGTATATTATAATATTGTCTATAAATACTACCATAAATTTGTCGAGGTAGTCTCTAAAGACTCTATTCATTAAGTCATTGAATATTCCTGGAGCATTAGTGAGTATGAAAGACATTACTACGAATTCATAGTGCCCGTATCTTGTATGAAAATAAGTCTAGTGGATATCCTCCTTCTTCACCCTTACTCAGTAATATCCTGACCGCAAATCCACCTTGGAGAAGTATTGTGCTTCATGTAGCTGATTGAACAAGTAATAAATTTTGGGTAGAGTATACTTGTTCTTTATCATGATTTTGTTGAGCTCACGAAAATAAATGCAAAGTCTCATTTACCCATCCTTCTTCAAGATAAATAGGACTAGTTCACCCCATGGTGAACCACTTCAGCATATAATCCCTTTAGTCAGATTCTCCTGTATTTATTTCTTCAGCTCCTCAAGCTTCACAACAACCATTCTATATAGTGTCTTTGATATTGCTAAATCCTCATGTATAAGATCAATTGGGAATTCAGCATATCTTCTAGGAGGAATACCATAAAATTCCTTGGGAAACACTTTAGTGAATTATCTCATAATATGAATGTATTGAATGACGATTACTTAGTTAGACACAATCATCTAATAAAGATATGCGTGCTCATAGGGTAGTAATATCCGTGCTTGAGATGATATTACTAAGGAAGATTTATCCTCCTCCTTGCATTTGTACAGAATTGGCGGTTGATTAGCCAACTAGAGAGTTATTTCCCTCTCACAGAAATTTAGGTTGGCTCTATATAGGGAGCACCAATCCCTGTCAAGAACTGCATCAAAGTACACTAGAGGGAGTACAGTGAGGTTCATCGGGATGTTAAAACCACAAATTGTTACATGGGAGGAGTTATATTCATGCGATGCAAAGTTTTCCCCATTTTTTCATTCTCACCGACATCTTTACTTCAATAATTTTTTGTGGTGTTGGGATTATTATTCTAACCTTTTAGGATATAAATGAATGTGTAGAACCAGAATCAAAAATTATGTTCACTATTCTTGAATGAATAACTAGCATTCCTGTCACCACTTCGTTTTCGGGGATCGTTTCAGCGGTAATGATGGAAAACATTCACCCTTGCTGCCATGGAGGTTATTGGTTGCCTCTGAAAACCCTTTTCTTAGTTAATTCGTTTGAAAAGTACCCTGGTTCTTTGTAGTTGAAGCGATGGACATAGTTTTGAGGGTCAAATGGAGCGTTCCTCTTCTCTATCACAACAACGAGTTTTTCTTATCGGCAGTTAATAGCTAGGTGCCCTTCTCTTCCACACCTAAAGCATTTCCTCTCCCCCTTTAGGAAATTTCCCAGGTTCTTATTTCCACACATTTGGAAATTGTGGTGCTATAATTTTGTTGCACTATTGGATATAATCATAAGATCACCAAAATTAATGTCCACCTTTTCTTCTTATCCCCATGATAACCCTGAGATTCACTAATATCAATTTCAACTTTGAGGGAACATGAGATAATTTCCTCATAGCTCTTTATGTCATGGATCTCTAGGGCTTTCTGTAGGATAGGTTTTATCCCACCAATGAAGTGGTCAACCTTACATTCAAGGGTAACGAAACAGATAGAGGCATATTGTGCAAGCCTTGTGATGTTTTCCCTGTACACTCTGATGGTTTCTTTGTCTTTTTTTGAGGGAAAGGAAGCCCCTTTCCATCTTAAGTCAGAGGGTGCAGGTAAAATATTTATCCAAAAACATTTTTTGGAAATCATTTCCTTCCAACACCTTAATCTTCTCCTTAGGCTTCATATTTTTTGTCAATGTCCACCATTGATCAGATTCACCCTCCATATGATAAGCAGCCAAAAGTACCTTCTCTTGTTAAGAACATTGAAGGATGAAGATGATATTTTCGATGGAGTTGATCCATTGTTCGGCTATTGAGGGATTAGATGATCCATTAAAAGTAAGAGGAATTTATATCATGAAACTCTTGTCTATGGCTTGTTCATTATTAGGGGGGTTGAACATTCCTCTTGACAAATGTTTCTATTCAAAACTTGAGTTAACTAAGAGTATCAGGACAAAGTTTAAAATTTACACTCACATCGAATTGGGAACCTCATTAGAATAGTCATCACATTGATCTTCACGTTAGTTATTTGCTCGAGTCCTCCTATTACCAGCAATTGGTTGGAATAAAAGGAAAGTTAGTGGTAATACATTAATGGGAATCCATTTACAAAATTAATATATTATAAATTACATTAATTTCCTTAACTTATCCATGTTATCCATGATCTACTTCTCAAAATATAATCTTAATGGAATTTTTTTAATTTTTATAATAATGGTTCATACTATTCTTATGAATTTACCAAATCATATCACTCAAGAGTATTGTAACCAATAGTGCAGTAAGGACCATTTTCATGCACTAGCCCTCGATCGAGTCTAGCTCAAAGTGGTTTTGGGGTTTTACACCTAGAAACATCTGTGCCAGAGCTGCCTCTACCTACTTGTATACAGACAGGGATTTATTTTTTTGATAAACCACTTACTCAATACTCACCAAAGTTTGGGCTGTTTTTATTATACTTAGTCTTATCTCAAAGTCTTTCACTTGGGTTTTCTAATTATAATCCATAAAATAACTAAACCTTTCCTCTGATACCAATTATAACAACCCTAATCTATTTTACACACTTAAACATGATTTATTACAAATAAATACATTTAAGAAAGCTACAAGGATCGAGAGGTCTAGTGTCTTTGGAAATTAGGAACAATACATAACAACTTAAAACATAAAACCCATCATCTTTATTGAAAAATTATTTTTCCTGACCACAACATTCATTCGTACTTAGAATTGCATGGGATTACCTGAGGACATGAATAAGAAAAGGGTGTTCTGTAAATACGAGTAAGGGAGTAAGAAAGACATAAAATGAATAATATAGTACATGTTAGGAAATAGGTATATCAATGGATCACAAGAGAAACATGAACATAAAGGAATGATATAACATGATTATCATAACATGGAAATGTGGCAAATACATTTAACATGATATTAGCCTGAGCCATGTCTCATTGAACAAGGAGCATGAGTGAAACCTCATTGAACATGAATTAGAATGTGTAAACCCTCATCAAACTTGACGTATCATGATACTAATCTTTACCCAATGCTTTGGATCTCTATCAGGTTGAACCCTGCTTAATTATTTCATTCCATGAATAAGGGTTCCACATGGATCATACAACATGGAATCACTCAACATCATCATTCATTCTAAGATAAAAGAATGTTTAATACCTAAATGAAACTATATAATCAACAAGTAAATATGCATAAAGGTGAATACCCTTGATATAGAAATGGGCATTGTCATGACCCATCCTCGGGGCCCATTCCGTGACTACCCCAAGCCCGCCTTCCATAAGCCAGGGGCTGGCGACTATCACCAAAGGCATAAATCCCGATAATAAGGGAAGGCATTGCCTTTATGAAATGTAAACACACACAAACAGATTACAAGCGGAAGCAAACACTAAGTAAACACTATATAACAAAAGATGTGACGGAAAGTAAAGGTGCCAGAAATAAAAGCCCAATAGTAAAGTACAAGGTATAGAAAAAATAATAGGATGGTGTCAAGCTGCTCCTGGATCTTCCTCCGGAGTTCCTACCTAAAGGGTAAGTGCAGATGGCCACCTCAGCTCTCCACATCCGTCTGTCAGCTCCAGGTACCGTATCGTCGTGAAGTCCACCTTCGGGTATCATCTCGTCATGAAGTCCACCTCCGGTTACCGTCCATCTCTACAAGCCTCAAACACGATCAGTGTTGTCCGTCATCTGCATCCAACACAACAAGTTGTGGGCATAGCCCATGTAGGGGTGAGTATGACGATACTCAGTAGGGACTCTGAGACCTTTAAGGTCTCACTAAATCTAAAAAAGATAATCCACAAAGAAATATATCAATAGATAACCTTTACTTAGGTATATACCAATACATAAACCTATGTTATCAAATAACTCATCTCAATCCTGAGGTAAACATAAAGGTCATGGACTCAGCTCAAACCATGATTTTCATTATCGAAACCACAACTGCTGGAGAAACTCCTCCTCTGTCGAGTACAATGGCCCTGTCACGACTCTGAGGTGCTCCTCACTAACCTTAGACTACTGAGGTACTCCTCCTGTCGAGTACTGCATGACTGCTCTCAAATACCGGCCGCTCTGTCTGCTGAGGGTCTGCCGCTAAATATCGGGCGCTCTCCCTACTAGCCTACAATGGTACTCCTCCTATCGAGTAGCATGTGTCAGCTGCCAACTACCAGGCGCTCCGTCGGCCGTGGGTCTGTTGCCAAATACTAGGCGCTCTATCCACTGGGCTAACCGAATCACTAAGAGTTGAATCGGTCAAACAGTCGTCAGGTCTACAGCTACTCGGTCTCCACACTCTGTACGCTCTTCTCTGAGAGGGTCCACTCCATGAGCTACTGGTCATTACATCAATGTTTCATAAAGTCTCACGTAGAAGTATCACAAAGGACCACCACATCATAGGTGTCTCAACTCAACAGACGGCGTGTCAATCAGACACCCGGTCTGTGAGTTATTAGCATTTCTGTTCCAGGGGCCAGATTGGATTTTGAGTACAATCCAACCAGGACATACTTCAACTAAGTCCAAACCTCAGTTTATGTATTCCAAATAAACGTCTCTTCAAGAGGAATCCAATAAAGTCGACAGCACATCAATCCGACGTTCGGAGCTCAAGTTATAAGTGTTTCTACTCCGAGGCCCCAGTTAGTTTCGAGTTCGAACCATCCCAGCCATAGACAAAATTCCCCGAAACCATATGTGTAATATAAAAAAAATATATTCTTGATCCAAGGAATCCTATGCAACTGATGGTGCATCGATCGGAGTTCTGTAGCTCAAGATATGTCTGTTTAACCGAAAACAGTCTGAAAATAGGGGGTCTGGGCCTGATCGACCCGTCCCAACACCCCCTGGGTCGGCCCGACCCGGGTCTGGGCCCAGCCTAGTAGGGCACGGCGTGGCCCGGATGGCGTGGCGTGGCCCGTCCAACTTGGCCTGGCCTGACCGGCGCAGCCCAGCACGGAGCTGGCAGCCCAGTACGGCCCGACCGACAAGGCCCGACACGATGGCGACGGCCCGACCCGGTGGCCGGTTACGGCTCGGCCGGTTGGCCGAGCACGTTGCGCCGAGCGGGGGCACAACCCCCACTGATTGATACCGGCGGCTCCCACTGGAACCACCCTACCTCTCGGATCCCGTGCAGCCGCGGGATCCATCACACCACTGCAGCGACTATTGCCGTGGCGGGTTCCCTCCGGCGGTGCACCGCCGCCGCCAGACGCCGACGCCACCGTGATGACGTGGCGTGCTAGCAGGGGCTTCCATGGACCACCGGACATGCTCCAGTGGTCTGATTCTCCCACCACTTGTGGCTAAGGCTCTCCCGGGACCCGTTCTTCACTCCGACGGCTTCAAAACGCCGTTGCGGTCCCGTTTCATCGTCACCCATCAATCCGCGCATAGACAAAAAATCTGCAGAGGGTTGTCGGGCCATGTTTTTTCAGACCGCACCCTCCGCATTAGACGATAGAAATAGGTCAGACAATAATGATTTTCAACGACAAACAAGGCACAATTTTTGTCAATTAAAATTTATCTTAATTTCCAACAATTCCGTCGCAAACAAATATTCCCAACCCACAGATAAAATCATTCCCGGATCTCTTTGATAATTAATTAATTCATGTTATATGTTTTAGTAGGGAAGAATCATGGGAATATAAGCATACTCAAATTAAACCCCTACCTCGAGAAAGATCCGTGGTATCAAAGCATCGTGGATGATGATGTCGTGAAAGGGAAAACGTCGGCTAATTGATGAATTCCCCACGTCGGTGTCTCCTTCCTTGTCACGAAGAAACAAGAGGATGGAGAACCGTGGTTTCCAAGTCATTATATGTTGAAGGGTCGATGTTATTCGCCGGAGAAGAACCATCCTTCGTTGAGGATGAAGTTTTTCAAAAACTCTAGAGTTCTCCCAATTCCTCCTCACACAACATTTTCCAACCCAAATAAAACAAGTCTTCTCCTTATTTTATTTAATCATTCCATGCATTCAAAATATAAAACTCAAACACTTAATTAATTTAATTGAATAGGTTCAATCAATTAATTAAGGTGTTTGTTGGCAAGAATTAAAGAGTGGGAGAGGGGAGAGGAAGAGTTACTCATTTAAAGGAGAGTTAACAATTAATAATGGGGGTTTAGAAAGAGTTTTGGGAATATTAAAGGATGGGGATCATGTGGGCCCCACATCACAAATATCCTAACATGGGTAGTTAGGTGCTCCCACCCCAACACCCCCATGTAGGATATAACCACATTAGTTATAAAATAAAATTGTTCCACAATTTTATTCACTTTTTATTTAATCCACAAATTTTAACTTCTCCTCCCATTAAAACGCATCTGCAGTAAAGGTCCCCTTAAGAAATTATCGTGTTTACGAGTTCATCAGTATCTTCGGATTTCAATTCCAAGCACGAGTTCAAAAGAGAGAAAAACCCGCTTGTTCGTTTTCTAAATGTACAAGAGCTAAATTTCAGAAATCGATTCCGGGCACACCGAGCCTCGGAATTAAGTGCCGTCAGAAGCCACAGACTCGTAAAATTCCAAGGAAATTAAGAAAAAATATTCCTTGAAATTTACGGGTCTTTAAATTACTCCCGCCTCAGGGATTTACATCCCTGTAAAGATACAACACAAACTAGGGAAACTAAAAGAGGTACCGAGCACATATTTGAGCCTCCCGCTCCCATGGGCTCTCCTAGAGGTTTTCGTGCTACCAGTGAAAGCAAATAAGAGGAATTAACCATCCTCATAGGACCCAATTATATCGATCCTCAACCTCTACTGGAACCCGTGAAAGTCGCCTCGTCATCGATTTCCAGCTCGCCGTGGTCAATGATGACCGATAGGTCGTGCACACATCTCCTCAGCTGAGATACGTGAATGACGTCATGCACCCGGTGCATCTGAGGTGGAATGGCCAGGCGGCAAGCCACCTTTTCTACTTTGTGGAGAACCTAGAAAGTTCTGATGAATCGCGGAGATAACCTATCGCTCTGTCCAAAACTCCGTAGACCCCGTCGAGGTGAGACCCGTAAGATGACGTGGTCATCACCCTCAAACTCCAGTGGTCTCATCTCTTATCTGAATAGGAATCCTGTATTCTCTGTGCATTCTTCATCTACTCCTGGATGATCTGTACCTTCTCTTGTAGCCTCAAGATGGGCGCACTGTTCAACCTATGCATCAGCTCCTGTAAAGCTCTACTAGCATCTCTCTGACTACACTGAGATTTCCCCCTTTTTGTCAATGCAAAAAGCGGTGCAACAACTCTGGAGAAGTCTGGTACAAATCTAGTTCTGGCCGACTCATGAATGATCGACTGCACCCACTTAAGCATGATTCCATCCTATGCTTCCAGGGGTTTCCTTTTCTCCGACCAAGGAAAAAACCATCCCAACATTGAAGGTAAACCAAAAAGGTTTTACCTAATAAAGTCAATCTGTGTATGAGCTATGGATGCCTAGTCCATACCCAAACTAACCTCATAAGGCCTCGATACTGCCACCAAGAGGTTCCAACCGAAACTCTCACCTCAAGGGTCAGATCACACCATCAGCATAAGCGTGATTATCGAGTCTCCTCCCATAGGCATCTCCAGACATGATGGAAAATTCAACGGCTTAACCAGAAACTCTAGGTCTGGGAAACGATTCGTGGAAGGAAGGAATGATTCTTATCAATGTCTATTGTTACAGCAGCTAGTAGTAGACATAGACCGTACCTCGAATCATTCCTAGAGCACTTGGGTCACACTCTTTGAACGCATGCAGCTACTCTCTTCCCCTGCCCTCCTACTCCGTGAGCTTGATGGGGACTACAAAGGCGGGTGGTTGTAACATGTAAAAAAGTACATCACCACATGCTTCCCTCCTCGCTCTACTTATAAGTCTGATACTTTTCAGATTCATCTATCCTTAACACTTTCTTTTCTTAAAACATTTTATATTCCCAAGACTCCGAGACTCGCGCCAATTCCCTGCTTTCCCGCTGCTAACATTCTCTAGCTGTATCCACTCATCCAAATAATTATCAACCATGAAGGTTCTCTGCCGCACCCTAACATAAGTAGGAATGTATAAAGGAAAGGTGATGTCTCATATGTCCTTAAACACACATCGCTCGGAATTCCGAGCCCTAGAGCACTGATCGTATCATAGTCATCAAGTACAAAGAATGATCGGTACGCCTCGATGAATACTCAGCTACCGACCTGATGTCCTCCGAAGCTGTATAAGCTATAGATAACTCACAAACACATCCTATAAGCCAGTCCTCAGCTTCCTGTTAGTCGGGATCACCTCGGAACCTAAGGGATATCTGATGTGGAAACACATGTAAGTCACTAAGCCTGCAAGTGTCATCTACCAGTACCACCGGTTGTAACTGCTGACCAACAGGTAGTGATATATCTGGCACACTACCTGAAGGTACTATCTCATGCATCGGTCCACGTACCAAAGCCTCATCACTATACGGACCAACCTCATAGTCACTCACTAGAAACCACCAGTAGCTAAGATCACCACATGCTCTAATAGTGTCTAAATTTGGTGTAGAACTCTAGAAATCACCTCAATCCAGTTCTCTGATGCTTGGGAATTTGTCTTTCCTCGTATCCTCGGAGGCCTATGCTGCTTGAACTCGTGCAACGCTCTCTGTCAGCGTGCATCGTTTGCTAGTATGGATGGTGGCATCTACTTCTCAATGGGTGGTGGTACTTCTGATACAAAACCTAAAAGGGCCAATATAGAAAAAAGGGCCCTGAACCGGAGCCTCGTTGCTCGGTGGGCCGTCATCATGTACTATCTAGAAACTCCAACTAACTATCTTCGTGGAGGCATCCTGAACAGATGCGACATGCTCAAATTATTTATACATGGTGAGATGACCTGGTTTGAGTTGACGTAAGGAGACATTTTGGAAACACACATGCAATCAGTGTTTTAATGCACTGAGTGAGAAATCCAAAGTCAAGGTCCCGGTGTATGGATACGTTGGACACTAAACCAACACTGGACTCCCTGAATTCAAGACCACACTCGGTACTATTTACACTATTGTTTCACAAAAAATAATTATCAGAGACCTGAGTTCTGCAGTAGAACCTCCCTCTGATACCAATTTTTCACGACCCGTCCTCGGGGCCCGTGCGGTGACTACCCAAAGCCCGCCCTCCATAGGACAGGGGCTGGAGACTAGCACCAAAGGCGTAAATCCCGATAATTACAGAAGGAATTTACTTTATGAAATTTAAACATACATAACCAGAGTACTAGAGGAAGAAAACACTAAGCAAACACTATATAACAAAAGATGTGCTGGAAAGTAAAGGGGTCAGAAATACAAGCCCAACAGTAAAATAAAAGGTACAGACAAAACACCAGGATGGTGTCAAGCTGCTCCTGGATCATCCTCCAGAGTTCCTACCTCAAGGGTAGGTAAAGATGGACACCTCAGCTCTCCACGTCCGTTTGTCCCCTCTGGGTACCGTCTCATCATGAAGTCCACCTCCGGGTATCGTCTCGTCATGGAGTCCACCTCCAGGTACCGTCCAGCTCTACAAGCCTCTACCACGATCAGTGTTGTCCGTTGTATGCATCCAACACAACAAGGTAAGAGAATAGCCTATGAAGGGGTGAGTATAATGATACTCAGTAGGGACCCTGAGACCCTCAAGGTCTCACTAAATCAAACAAGTATAAACCAAAAAGAAATACCTCAACAAAAACCATTACTTAGGTATATGCCCATACATATACCTAAGTTATCAAGAAACACATCTCAATCAGGAGGTAAACACAAAGGTCATTGATTCAGCTCAAACCAGAATTTGAATTATCAAAACCACAACTGCTGGGGAAACTCATCCTCTGTCGAGTACAATGGCCCTATCATGACTCCGAGGCACTACGCACTAACCTTAGACTGCTGAGGTACTCCTCTTATCGAGTACCGCGAGTCTGATGCCAAATAATGGGCGCTACATCTGCTGAGGGTCTACCGCCAAATACCAGGCACTCTCTCTAATAGCCTACAAAGGTACTCCTCCTATCAAGTACCGCGGGTATGCTGCAAACTACCAGGCGCTCCGTCCGCTATGGTTCTGCCGCCAAATACTGGGCGCTCCGTCCACTGGGCTAACCGAATCTCTATGAGTCGAATAGGTCATGCAGTCGTTAGGTCTACAGCTACTTGGTCTCCACACTCCGTACGATCGTCTCCGAGAGGGTCCGCTCCATGAGCTACAGGGCGTTACTTCCAAGTGTCACGAATTCTCATGTAGAAGTGTCACAAAGGACCACCTCGTCATAGGGATCTCAACTCAATAGACGACACGTCAATCGGAAGCTCGGTCTGTGAGTTATTATCATTTCCGTTCCAGGGGCCCGGTTTGATTTCGGGTAAAATAAAACCTCTCCATACTATAACTACATCCAAACCTAAGGTGAAGTATTCCAAAAGAACCATCTCATTAAGAGGAATCCAATAAAGTCGATGAAACATCAATCGAAAGTCCGGAGCTCTAGTTATAAGCGTTTCTGCTCTGAGGGCCCGATTGGTTTCATGTTCGAACCAACCCGGTCATACCTAAACATTGCCAAAAACATGGGTTTAATATACCGAAACGACCGTCTTGATCCAAGGAATCCTACGCAACTGATAGTGCATCGATTGGAGGTATGTAGCTCAAGATATGTCCGTTTAACCGAAAATGATCCGAAAATTGGGGGTCTGGGCCCGGTCCGACCCGGCACAACACCCCCTGGGTCGACCGGAACTGGGTTCTGAGTCTGGCCCGGCCTAGCCGGCGTGTCCCAGCACGATAGGAATGGTGCGGCCCTGTGCTGGCGGGCCGGCCTGGTGGCCAGTTGCAGTTCGGCCGGTTGGCCGAGCGCGTTGCACCGAGCGGGGGCGCGACACCCACTGATTGATACTGGTGGTGCCTGCCGGTGCCACCACACCTCTAGGATCCCATTCGACCGCGGGATCCATCGCACCACCACCACGGCTGCTTCCGCAGTGGGTTTCCTCCGGCGGCGCGCCGCCACCGCCAGACGCCGGCACCGCCCTGCCGGCGTGGAGCGCCAGTAGCGGCTTTCGCGGACCACCGGATGCGCTCCAGTTGTCTGATTCGCCCACCGCTTGCACCCATAACTCACTCGGGACCTGATATTCACTGCGATGGATTCCAAACGCCATTGAGGTCCCGTTTAATCATCACCCATCAATCCGCGCATAGAAAAAAAATCTGCGGAGGGTCTTCGGGCTGTGTTTGTTTGGCCCGCGCCCTCCGCGTTAGTTGATAGCAATAGGTCAGACAACAATTATCTTCAATGACAAAAAAGGCACAATTTTAATCAATTAAAATTGAACTCAATTTAAAACAATTCCCCCACAAAAAAATATTCCCAACCCGCAAATAAAATCATTCATGGATCAACTTCATAATGAATTGATTCGCGGTCTTTGTTTTAGAAGGTAAGAATCATGGGAATATAAACATACTAAAATTAAACCCCTACCTCGAGAAAGATCCGCGGTAGTCTAGCAGTGTTGATGACAGTGTCGCGAAAGGGTGGACATTGGCTCATTGAAGAATTCCCCACGTCGGTGTCTCCTTCCTTGTCATGAAGAAAGAAGAGGATGGAGAACCATGGTTGCCGAGTCATTCTACGTTGAAGGGTCGATGTTCTTCGTTGAAGAAGAACCGTCCTTCGTTGAGGATGAAGTTCTTCAAAAACTCTAGAGTTCTCCCAATTCCTTCTCACAAAACAATTTCCAACCCAAATAAAATAAGGATTCTCCTTATTTTATTTAATCTTTCCATGTATTTAAAATTAAAAATTCAAACACTTAATTAATTTAATTGAAGAGGTTCAATCAATTAATTAAGGTGTGTGTTGGAAAGAATTAAAGAGGGAGAGAGGGGAGAGGAAGAGTTACTCATTTAATGGAGAGTTAACAATTAAAAAGGGGGGTTTAAAAAGAGTTTAGGGAATGTGATAGGTTAGGGATCTTATGGGCCCCACCTCACAAATAACCTCACATGGGTAGTTAGGTGCTCCCACCCCAACTCCCCCATGTAGGATATAACCACATTAGTTATAAAATAAAATTATTCCACAATTTTATTCACTTGTTATTTAATCCAAAGATTTTAACTTATCCTTTTATGAAAACACATCTGCGGTAAAGGTCCCCTTAAGAAATTACCGGCATTGAAAGTTCATCGGTGCCCTTAGATTTCAATTCTGAGCACAGGTTCAAAAGATAGAAAAACCAGTTCGTTCGTTTACTGAACGTACCCGAGCTAAACTTCAGAAATCGATTCCGGGCACACATGGCCTTGGAATTAAGTGCCGTCAGAAGCCACAGTCTTTTAAAATTCCAATGAAATTATGAAAAAAATTTATTTGAAATTTCTGGGTCTTTATAAGAATGGTATTCACTACACAATGACTTTGGGTTGAAAAATGCAGTGTAAATTCAGCAGCATAACGACGTGACATAAGAATTCATAAAAATGGTTAATGAGAGAGAAAGGAGTATATCATCATATTTACATGAAATTTAAAGTATGGGGGTCCTATAGATACATGTACCAAAATATTTAATGGAATTTAGATGCAAAATATAAAATAATTTCTTGAATGTATATGAGGAGAGTGAAATCCCTTAAAGAATTTCGGCATGGTAACATGTGTACATGGGAGGCCTTAATGAGAGAAAAAGGAATATATAATCATTAAAAATAATAATGTATGTATAGGGTAGGTGAAAAATCGTACCCCAACATTTATAATTTAAAATAAAAGGGCATAATAGTATAAAACAATTTGAAAAAAATGAGAAAGGAAGAAATCCCTTACTTGGAAGTGTGATCCCAATGGACTGAGAGAGGCTTGAGAGGGGATTTTTAAGAGATTGGGGTGCCTTGAGAAGATTCTATAGAGGGTAGGATAGTGGTTGGTAGAGCTCCAAATGGTTTGAGTGTAGAGGAAAGGGAGATTGAGTGGGTCTATATAGGAAATGAGATGGAATTATTTATTATTAAGGATTTGGACACCACACATTAAAATAATCAAAACCACAAACCATACCACGCTTTTTTCCCATGGTTTTTGTCAAAGTGGTGTGGAAAACATTATTTTATATGGAAAATGGTAGAACTTATTAAAATATTAGGCTTTCTTATGTGGAGGTTAGTCACACTCTCATGGAGATCATTTTAAAATGTTTGAATGTTTTATAAGTCTTGGAGGGTCCACTAATGCTTTATATAATAAATTAAACAAACCTAAAATCAAATTATTATAATGATAAAACATATATTGTCCAAAAATACCATTTATTGTATTTTATTACATCACTATTGGGTCATTATGATGTCACAAAACATATTATATATTTAAATGGTATTTAATTTTTACCCAAAAATCCGACTGTCTAAGAAAATTATAAAAAATTTACCATTGGATAATTTTGACATCCTGACTAAAAATTAATTTGTTTTGTTAAGATATACCATCTTTAAAGGGTAATGGGGAGAAACTTCCATGAAATTAAGGATATTAACAAGCCAAAAGGTCCCCAACGGTCCAAAAGTCAAAGAATAAACAACCCACACTACATTAGAAAAGCCCCTCCAAGTATCAAAAACTTGAAATTCAGCTTTCAATTTCCACTACTGATCGGCAAGTTGTCCCGTAAAAAATTACACAGGCCTGGTACCAATGGCCATAGGCATATCCTCTCAAACATCCAATTCCAGAAAGAAGTGGTACAGTGGAATCTCTTCACCCTAAACCACATCTAGAGTATCCTCACATAGATTTAATTGAAAAATCCTTTGAACCACAGACCACCGAGCCCATGTGAAGACAAGAAACAATAAAACCCAACCATATAGAAAAACTACCTAATCAAAAATATAAAACTGCACCACATCCACGGTCTTCAAACACAAAGTCAAATCACACCAAAATTCTAGCAATTCTCCAAAAAAGATGCTCCTTCACCGAATTCAATCATGTAAAATGAATCACGCAAAAAAGCACAACTCACAGATGACTGCAACCCAAACTCACATGAAAATCATAAAATAATGAAATGAAAACCATAACCTAGACGTTCACCACACACCTGAAGAAGAAACTCAACACATATATCCCATCGCCGCCTTCAAACCGCACAAACCCACATCATCGTAACATTAATTTTATCAAAATAATTTTCTAAATATTTTAATTTTTACTTTTAAAATAAAAACCATCATTTATTGAAAATTCATGGGTTTTTACAAAAACAACCTTCATGCCTTAATAAAAATTACAATTGTTTTCATAAAAATTAATTGATCATTTATATTTAATATAAGGAAATTTAGTAAAAATATTTTATTAAAATATTATCAAATTTAGAAAATCCATTAATTCATCAAAGTAGATCTCTTAATTGAATATTAACTAAAAATACTATTTATGCTTTAAAAACTATTTAGAATGTAAAAATAATAAAATTAATGTATGTTATTTAATCTATAAAAAAAATAATGCACATAATCATAGTTCTAGGGTTTTGTTATATAACCCCTTATAACACCCGCATATGACCTAAGGAAAAGGTGTGCGATGGTGACAGACTCTTGGGGTGGCTCGGATAACATTGCTGGGGTGGTAATCTATATCAACTTCCACTTCTCCTATAAGAGGTTCCATTCAAGCTTAACGTGTTGAAGCTTGACATGGGCATGGTCAGGAGTGAATCCTAGTGATGCCACCTCATTTTTGAGCTCTGATGAAATGGGGTTTTAATGGAGCAATTCTACTAGATGAGACCATAACTTCCTTTGTCTGAGTAAATTGGATTTGTTAAAGCCCTATATTTATACTAACCATGTGATCATTGTTCAAGGTCTATATTAGAAAAGGTACCATTTCTAAATGGTATTTTAAAATCAGAAAGCATAAAACCAAAGAAGGACATATGTTTTATATAACCATTTTACATAATAATACATTTAATCAGATTAAGAAGAATTTTTAGTAGTTAAATTGTGGGTCATTACATCGTTTTTATATTTTCTACTTCTGAATGTTTTATGGGTATCTTGTATATAATCTCGATTTCCAAGATAGATAAACTGATTGGTCCTTCAGGATTTGGTTCCTTTTAATCATGCTAATGTAAAAATAATAATTCACCCTCTCCAGGCTTCTGGGGTTAGGGGGTTATATATATATCATTGTTAAGGAAGTACATTCTAGAACCAATGCACATGATCACCTCTAAAGTAATATAATTGGAGCATGATCTATGTTCCTATAAATATCCCATATTTATTATTTAATCTAGAGATAAATTATTGAGGAATTGTTTGACTTCATTGGTAAATATAGTTTGGAGAAATCATAAAATGAAGAAAACAATCTGGGAACCAGAGGATGTTATGAAGTAAAACCACCCTCATTTGTTTTGAAAGTAATATCCATGTAAATTTACAGGATTAAATAATTTTAATATAGAATAATGTAACTGTAACACCCTAAGCTTCTGCGATACGTTTCCCATAAAATAATGTAATATCTTTCATTGTACGCAACATAGAGTTTTAACACACCACGACCAATAGAACTAGCTATTATGAATAGTAATACCCACTTTTTGAAATTTTATAATTTTTTTTCAAAATGGAATTCATTTTTGGATTCTGAATATCAAAATTATCTTAGGGTTAATTTTTGGTATTTTTTTGAAAGCATTCAATTTTCGATGAATAGTAAAAAACACTGCGTTATTGTTTAAAACCAAGTTTTTATTTAAATAATTATTTATTTTATTTAAATTTATATTAGATAAAAATAGACACATAATACCTATATATGTTCAATGTAATTAATTTGAGTCATTTTATAATAATATTAGATATATAACATTTTATTGAACATTTTACCTTCTTTTACCCACCTTCTAGGTGCATTTGCAAATTTGCATTAAACTTAATTTTTCCACTTCGGTGAATTGAATTTAAAAAATCTGAGATACATGGTTGAAATCAGTACGTAAAATTTGGTTCAATAAGATGAAAATAATTTTTGGGGAATAGTGACTTTTGACTTTGAAATAAAACAATTAAAAGTAAAAAAGGGTAATTAATGGTCAAAAATGATATTATAATTACCCATATACATGTCCTAATTCTATTTTATAAGTTTATTTCGACCCAAGTCAACCTTAGAAATAAAATATGATCCTTTTGGTCCAATTGGATTAGATTAGGACATTTATTATTATTTTATTTAAAGAATAGTTAAAATTTTAAAATTCAATGTTTAATAACTAAACCATTTTTAATATAGGGTTATACATAAGATAAATTCTACTATAAATATTCATTAGAAAGATAAAAATATTTTCTACATAATGGTATTTTATTTATAATATTTATAGATTAAATAATTAAATTTATTTATGATACAATGATGGTGCAGTAATTACCATATTAATGAAAGATAAAAAAATTGATATTAAAAATATCCGAATAAATTTAAATTGGGACTTATGATAAATTCAACTAATTATCCAGGTTAATATGAAATATTAATTTTGATTAAATAAAATTATTTAGAAGTAATAAAGTTTTTATGTCTTTCAAAAAAACAAAATTCCAAATAGTGTCAAAATTGACATAAATGAGTTTTAAAAAAAATATTTTTTTATTAATTGATATAAATTTCCTAGAAATATAAGGATCATAAAAAGGACTTATATAATGTAATATATATTGATAATTAACCACTTTTGATTCTCTTGGTTTTTTATACTATGTTTATGAACCATTTATTATAATAATACAAGAATACATGGCAGAAGTCAAACTATTTAACTAACAGTTAAATCTAAAATATAAGGTTACTATGTTGACCAAAACCTATATAAAACTTATTGGTTGAGAGGTTTTCGACCCATAACCACCTTATCTTCTAAATAAATCATTTTTGAGCCATTATAAACCGAATATGAATGTATAATAAAATAATATTTCATGCTTTTCCTAACATGACACTCACCTCCCTTATAAGATGGTACGTCCCCATCTCTCAAAATCACACCTACAAATCCATTTTTCCCCACCTAAAACTACTCAAATATCGTTAAACCTATCCTAAAATATACCAATAGGAAATACTTTGATCATAAATCTAACCTAAGGAGCTCTTTTGATCAATTGAAAAAGAAACACCTGAAGAAGAGGTGATAATTTCACCACCTCTTTCAAAGATTTTTTTCTTCTTCCAATTCCTCTTTCTTTGTTTCTTCCATAAAAAAATAATAAATCCAGTACCTTATACATACTGTGATTTTATTATGAATATGGTACAACCGTATTAATTATTCAATCCATTCTATGAATCAAAAGTCACCATACGTGCATACGTACGACATACCATCTCCATGTTGTTGTGTAGTCTGTTATTCAAAATTTTCATTATTTGGATGGGTATAATAATGATTATAACTGATGTAAATAAGAAATATAACATGTTAATGATTATTTATATATGATATCCCATCCAATTACATTCAATTTCACCATTAATAGAATGATATTTTCACTCGTTCATACGTACAAATTTCTGTCTCCACGAACTTGATGAAATTCATTCCCCATCATAAAAATTCAAGAATAATGTTCATTTTATGATTAAAAATAATGTTTAAGAACTTAATATAATTATTTATATGAAACAAATATTTTATATCCATAACAAACATGGCTTATGTAACAAAACATATAAAGGAAAACAAATCAGTCAACACTCAAAATAATGATAGTACTGAATTATAATTAATGAAACAATATTAGAAGATCATATATGATATTATATTTATGTATTTGGTTCTTTAATAATTTAATAACAATTAATTAGCTATTATACAGTAGGTTAACATACCCTCGATCAAGGAAAAGTACAAGGTAATGGTTAATTCTATAATCTCTTCATTATCCGAGGTTGTTTATAAATAACTATATTCTGGGACCTCTTTATCATCCATATCTGGGTTTCTAAAAAATGTATTTCAAAACGTTATTAATTTTTCATAAAAAATGGGTGAAATTAATTTTTACCCTTTTTTTAATTTTTATAGAATGTTTATAAATGAATCTTTCTGTCGTTTTCCATACAAGGTCCTTTACGAACTTTTTGATAAAATTAAGGAAATAATATTTTTTATCTAATATGGAAAGTGTGAATACTTTCCTCCATTATAACATCTTCAAATATTCCCTTACAAGATTATAAGAATATTATCAAAATAAATGTTTCTTTTAAAATTATGTGACCTTTAAATGATTTCAAAATAGAAAGAGATATTTCTCTCAAATAGTTTTTATTTCATCTATGTCAACATCCTTTGATTGATTTTACACTTTTTTGAAGTTGATTTACTATGAAAAAATCTTCCATATTTTATTAAAGGTTTTTTGATCTGTTTGACTATGGGTGTGTTATTTTTATACCATTCATGGTTTATGGTCAATGTATTGACATTTCGTATGGTAGTTTTAATATGAATGTTTATGTTATGTTTCATCCTTTTCATATGAGGAATGAATTCGACATAGTAAGTGACATGTGGAGTCTACTATAGGTCCTTGATGCCTCGGTAGGTCTCATGAGACAAACTAGTGTCTTGGAACAAGGCCTTGAAAAAAACTTATTCATAGTCTTAGCACGATGCCTTGACTATGTGGTTACGATGTTTGACATTATGCATTGCATCATTTTGAAATTGGCAATTGATATTTCATGTGATTATTCGACTAGTAGAATATCCCTGTGAATAAGTAAATGGAATTATTTCATTTACCTTTTACATATTATTCCAATTTTTAAGTTTAAAAGTATTTTGTTCTAGTCTTATATATTTCCTTAAATGTTTATGCTTATTTAGGAATGTTTCTGCTATATTATTATCCTTACTGAGCACCTCAGCTCACCCCTTTCTATGTTTTTTTTCCCCAGGATGTGAAGAAGTATATTATCACTGACCTACAAGGATTGTCTAAGGGATATGAATGTGTTCAGAGGAGACAATGTGGTTCTTGTTTTTTATTTTATATTTTAATGTAAAACTTATGTTTGTATCTAGTACTTACAATGATACTAAACTAATCGGACTTTCTGGACATTATTCCTTGTATCATTCCAATGTTTTGTAGTAATGCACCAACTCTGGGCTAATAGGGTCAGGGTGTTATAGTTGGTATCATAGGATGTTTAGTACAAACCTTGGAAACTATATTAAGAAAAACTCTGATTAGAGAATATTACCATAAGATAGAATTTGAGGATTAGTATAGAATAACTTCCTAAAATTTTGGTAATATAGATATTTTTTGAGTTTTACCAGCAATACATCCCCGTTTGGATACGAGCAGGTAGAGGCGGCTCTGGAATAGATGTAACTAGGAGTGAAAAATCTGACAATGAGTTTCAGGCTTGACCCGAGGTTTCCTGGAACACAACAACGGGCCTTGTTTCACTCTTGGTTATGAAAATCCCAAAGGATATTCTTAGGATAATTCACATTTTCTTTAAAACCATTATGAATGATTTATGAGTATATAAGTCCTCAATGAAAACATTTTTATGATTATGGATTATATCTATAGACAATTGAATTTATGTTAAGTGTTTTAGAAGTTTGGAATTATGTACTGTGATTTATAAACTAATATAGTGTATGCCATTGTTTAGAAATTGAGCATAGTGGAAGGAATGGAAACTGTATCAATGCACACAATCCATGTAGGTATTTCTTTCCTTCTAAATGTAATTATAGTGGTGCTTGTTATACAACCAGTTCTAAACAACATATAACCCTACTGGGAAAACTCACTCAAGTTATGAATAATAAATTTACTCGTATGGAGGACCCTGATCAACAACAAGGAGAATCAGTGTTAGAACACTTCACGAGTCAACAACCACCAATATTAAATTGTACTAAAAATTCATTTTTTCAGAGCAATGGATAAGTTCCTTAGAGAAAATATTTCATGCTTTGTGGAGTAGTGAAAGTGAAAAAGTTATCATCGGAGTTTATTGCCCCACGAGAGATGTAGATCAATGGTTGTCATTAATTAAAAAAAATATGAAGAGGTATAAAATATGGAATGGTGGGAGTTTAAATACCATTTCATAGAAAAATACTTTCCTCATGACCATCGAGTGGAAATGGAATAAAAATTTCTAAGTATAAGGAAAAAATAGGATGAGAATGTCGCATATTATGAGGATAACCTTACAATGTTTTCGAGGCATGAAATAGATTATCTACGTAACGCAAGAAGTAAGATTGATCAATTCTCCGATGGGTTAAAACCATTTATTGATCGAGTATTAGTATCAAAATCCTTCTCATCATACAAAGATATTTTCTAATGTGCTATCAAGATAGAAAATGGATTCTATAAGTCTTACGAATTTAAAAAAAAAGAGAAGAAGAGATCTGGTGAACACTCTATACATAGAAATAAGGGGAAGAAGGGAAAAGTCGAATTTCTATCCTATAGTAAATGTGGGAAGAAGCACCCTGATACTGTTTTGAAGGGAATGGGAGTCTATAACAAGTGTGGTAAAAAGGCCACCAGGTTCATGATTATAAGGGAATGAAACATGAAGTAAAAATAGAATGATACAATTTTAACGAAATGGGTCATTATGAAAATGAATTTCCTAAGAGCCAAGGAAATTTACCATATAAAAGGCCAAGGGAGAAAGGCCAAGATTATACGATCACTACTGCTAAGGTTGAATCTCTGAATGATGTAGTTGTAGGTAATTTAATAGTTTCATAAATTTAGCCAATGATTTATTTTATTCTAGATCTTATCATTGTTTCATATCTTCTTAGGTTTCTAAAAATATTAGATATTTCCAATTTGATTTAACAAAGAATTTTTCAGTCAATACTCCTAAGAGAAGTATCATTAAAATAATGTTTAGTGAATCAGTCTCCATTAGGTAATTTAAATGTTCTTTATCTACTGATCTCATTATCATTCCCATTATTGAATTTGAATAATCCTCAGTATGGATTGGATTTCAGAACATAATATGAAAATTTATTATAAGAAGAAGAATGTTACAATTTTTGATGATGATAAGGAGTACCTTATCTTTAGATCAGAAACATCACCACCTGATTATTATCTAGATCCACCCTTAGTAGCTCTACTAAATTCAATTATTGGGGAGGAAGAGAATTAAATAACTATAGGTTATGAAAGAAATGTTCAAATAGAGGATGTACATATTGTTAAAGAATATGTTGATGTGTTTCTAGAAGAATTACCTGGACATCCAACAAAATGGGAAATTGAGTTTTCAACAGATTTAATTCCCATTTAAAGGCCCATATTAAAGACCCCATAAAGAATGGCCATTTTGGAATTAGGGGAACTAAAGAAACAACTAGAGTAATTGAGTAATAAAGGATTTATTCTCCCCAGCCTTTCTGCATGGGGAGCCCCTATTTTTTTTGTTAAGAAGAAAGATGGATCTATGAGGTTGTGTGTTGACTACATGGATATCAATGATATAACAATAAAGAACAAGTATCACATACCATGCATTGATGATTTATTTGATCAACATCATGGAGCTCAATATTTTTCAAAGATTGACCTTCGATCAAAATATCGTCAGTTGTGTGTGAATAAGAAAGACCTTTCGAAGACAGTATTTCGTACCAGGTATGAGCATTACAGGTTTATAGTAATGAATTTTGGAATGACTAATGCACCCAATGTTTTCAAGGATCTAATGAATAGAGTTCTCAAAGAATATCTTGATGATTTTTAGTGGTATTTATTGATGATATCTTGGTATACACCAAAAGTTATGAAGATCATGAAAATATTTTGTGAATTATTATAAAGAATATTAAACGAAATGAATTATATGAGAAGTTTAGCATGCGTGAATTCTGTCTTCAAGAGATTTCTTTTCTTGGCCATATTGTCCCTAAGGTTTAAATCTCTGTTGATCCTTCAAAGACCAACGCAATAAAAGAATTCCCAGCACTAACAAGTATAACTGAGGTATGCATTTTTATTGGTTTAGCAGGTTATTATCGGTGTTTCTTCTATAATTTTTCCTGATTGGAAAACTCATTAACCAAGATCACACATAAAGGGGTTAAATTTGTTTGGAAAAAGAGTGCAAAGAATGTTTAAAAAAACTAAGGAAAATATTTTTCAATGCTCCTATCTTGACTCTACCATTGGGGAATGATGAGTTTATTATTTATAGTGATGATTCAAAGAAAGGACCTAGTTATGTATTTATATAGAATGATAAGGTTATTTTCTATTCACCACGACAGCTAAATATTTATGGAAAAAACTATCCCACACATGATCTTGTGTTTGTAGCTGTAATATTTTATTTGAAGATATAGAGACACTATCACTATAATGAAAAATGTGAGATATATACCTATCACAAGACATTGAAGTATTTTCTCACAGAAAGAAATCAACATGAGTCAAAGACAATGGCTTGAACTACTCAAGGATTATAATTTCACTATACACTACCACCCAGGGAAGGGAAATAAGGTGGCATATGCTTTGAGTAGAAATGATCATGGTGATTTGAACAAGATGAGAGTAGAAAGGGATCCTATGTTCATGGATCTAGTAAAGATTGATATGGGAATAATCATTTAAGGTGAAAAATCAATACTTTTTCAAATGGTTTCTAAATAATCTTTACTATAAAGGATAAAAAGTTCTCAGATTGATAATAAAGAGTTTCAAAAGAAAATTAAAGCTTTGGACGATGGGAAATTGATCGACTTTGTATATAAAGATAGGATTTTTAAATTTGGGAAGACACTTTGTGTTCCTGACATACCTGATCCAAAAATGGGATTTTTGGATCATGCTCATAGCTCCAATATCCATATACACCCTAGTAGAAATAATATGTATAGATATATGAAGGAACATTTTTTGTGGGACACCATGATGAGAGATATTTCTGATTATGTTTCAAGATGTATGGTTTGTCAACTAGTGAAATGTGGAAGACAACATCCTAGTGGAGTCATGCAACCTCTTCCCATACCTGAGTGGAAATGGGATGATATTAAAATAGAATTTTGGATGGGACTACCAAATAATATTAGAAGGAATGATGCAATTTGGGTCATTTTTGATCATCTTACCAATTTAGCACATTTTATTGCTATAAGAGAAGATTTTCTACTTAAACATCTTGCAAGACTATATATTAATGAAGTTGTGAAACTTCATGGAGTACCCGTATTGATTGTTTTGGATCTTGATCCCCATTTTACATCAATATTTTGGAAATGTCTTCATAAGGATTGGGATACTGAATTTCATTTGAGCACTTCCTACCACCCTCAATCTAATGGACAATTAGAATGGACTATTCAAACCTTAGAAGAAATGTTGAGATCCTTATCACTTGACTTTCAAGGTATGTGGGATCAATATTTACCTATGTTAAAATTTTTCTATAACAATAGCTTTCATTCAATAATTCAGATGGCACCATATGAAGCGTTATATTGAGAGAGATGTCGCCCAACAACTTTTTGGGCTGATGTTGGTGAAAGAAAACTAGTAGGCCCAGAACTTGTTTAGGAATCAATAGAAAAGGTGAAGGTTATCCAAACCCACATCAAAGCAGCTCAAAGTAGGGAAAAGAGCTATGCTGATAACTAAAGGAAGTATTTTGAGTTTAAATTTGGAGATCATGTTTTCATGAAGGTATCTTAATGGAAGGGTGTTATACATTTCTGTAAGAAGGGTAAATTAAGTCCCAGGTACATTTGACCTTTAAAAATTATTAAATTAATTAGAGTTGTATCTTTTCATTTGGAAATTCCGCCAAGTCTTTGAGGAACGTATGATGAAGAACCACCTGAATCTTTTTATGTAGTAATATTCTAGAAAATTGGAGGATGAAATTATTTGAAGGAGGGGTGAATGTATCACCCCAAGCTTCCATGGTACGTTTCCCTTTGGATAATTCTATATCTTGCGTTGTACGCCACATTGAGTTTTAACACCCCAAGGCCAATCGAACTAGCCATTATGAATAGTAATAACCACTTTTTGATTTTTTTTAAAATTTTATTTTTTAATATGGAATTCATTTTTGTATTTGTAATATAAAAATTAGCTAAGGGTGAATTTTTGGTATTTTTCTGAAAACTTTCAATTTTTGATGAGTAGTGAGAAACACTGCGTTATTGTTTAAAACCAAATTTTTATTTAAATAATTAGTTATTTTATTTAAATTTATATTATGTAAAAATAGTTACATAATAACTATATATGTTTAATATAATTCATTTGAGTCATTTTATAATAATATTAGATATATAAAATTTTATGAAACATCTTACTGTCGTTTACCCACATTCTAGGAGCATTTGCAAATTTGCATAAAATTTAATTTTACCACTTCTGTGAATTGAATTTCAAAAATTAGAGAGACACAGTTGGAATCAATATGTAAAATTTGGTTCAATAAGATGAAAATAATTTTTAGTGAATAGCAACTTTTGACTTTTATTTAACACGGTTAAAAGTAAAAAGGGCTATTAAAGATAAAAATGTCATTATAATTACCCTAAAACATGTGAAAATTATATTGGATAAGTTTATTTCGACCTAAATAAATGTAGGAATAAAATATTATACTTTTTTCCACTTGGATTAGATTAGGACATTTATTATTATTTTATTTAAAGAAGAGTTAAAAGTGTTAAATTCCATGTTTAATAACTAAACCATATTTAATATATGGTTATATATAAGATAAATTCAACTATAAATATTCATTAGAAAGATGAAAATATTTCCTACATAATGGTATTTTATTTATAAATTTTAGACATTAATTAATTGAATTTATTTATGATACAATGATTGTGTAGTAATTACCTTATTAATCAAAGATTAAAATAATTGATATTATAAATATCCAAATAAATGTAAATTGAGACTTATGATGAATTACACTAATTTTATAATTTAATATGACATTTTAGGGTTGATTAAATTATTTTTTTTATGTAAAAAAGTTTTGTATGAATTTTAAAAAAACCAAATACAAAATAGTGTCCAAATTGACATAAATGAGTTTTTAAAACAAATACAATATTATTAATTAATATAATATTTCTAAAAATATTAGTTTTGGATTGAGGACTTACCTAAGGTTATATATATTAATAAATAACCAATTTTGGTTTTATTGAATTTTTATAGTATGTTTATTTACCATTTATTATAATAATACAAGAATACATAGTAAAAGTTACACTATTTAAGCAAGAGTTAAATCTAAAAGATAAGGTTAATATGGTGACCTAAACCTCTCTAAAAACTATGGGATGAAAGTTTTTTGACTCATAACCACCTTATAATCTAAATAAATCATTTTTTAGGCATTATAAACTTAATATGGTTGTATAATAAAATAATATTTCAAGCATTCTCTAAAGTGACCCTCACCTCTCTTATAAAAGGGCACTTCCCCTTCTCTCAAAAGCACACCTCCAAATCCATTTGGATCGGCAAAAACCTGCTCAAATATCCTCCCAACAACCCTTAAATAGACATATAGGCCTTTTTTTGATCATAAATCCAACATAAGTATCCATTTTGATTAACTGAAAAGGAAACACCCGAAGAAGAGGTATTAATTTCACCACCCATTTCATCTTATTTTATTCTTCCACTTCCTCTTTCTTTGTTGTCTCCGTACCAAATAATTACTCCAGTATCATATACATAATGTGATGTTATTATAAATATGTTTCAACCTTAATCATTATTCTTTCTATACTATGAACGAAAAGTCATCATACGTGCGTACGTACAACTTACTATCTCCACGTCGTGGTGTAGTTTGTTATTCAAACACTTCATTATTTGGATAGGTATAATAATGAGTATAACTAATGTAAATAATAAATATAAAATTTTAATGACTCTCTATAAATTATATACAATCCAATTACATATGATTTAATCATCTATATAATGATATTTTCACTTGAGCGTACGTACAGATTACCATTTCCACGAACGCGATGAAATTCATTCCTCATCATAACCATTCAAGAATAATTTTCATTTTATGAAGAAACAAAATGTTTAATAAGTTAATACCATTATGTATGTGAATAAAATACATCCTATCTATAAAAAAATGGCTTATTTAACAAATAATATTAAGGAAAACAAATTAGTTAACACATGAAACAATAATTATACTAAAATATTAATATCAAAGCTATATTAGAAGATCATATATGATATCATATTTATGTATCTGGTTCTGTTATAATTTATTAACAATTATTTAACTATTATACATGAGGTCGACATACCCTTTATCAAGGAAAAGTACAAGGTATGGGTTAATTCTACAATCTTTTCATTATTTGAGGTTGTTTATACATGAGTATCTACGGGGACCTCTTTATCCTCCACATCCATGTTTATTAAAAATGTATTTCAAAACATTTTTAGTATTTCATAGACTATGGTTAAAAGTAATTTATAACCCTTTTTTAATTTTTATTTAATTTATATAACGGAATATTTCTTTTGTTTTTTAAACAAGGTCCTTTACGACCTTTTCGACAAAATTAAGGAAATAATGTTTTTTAACTAATATAGCGAGTGCATCTATTTTATGCCGTTATAACATCTTCGAAGGTTCCCTTAAAATTTTATAAGAATATTTTCAAAATAAATGTTTTATTTTATAATTATTTGACTTTTAAATTATTTTAAATTAGAAGGAGATATTTCTCTCAAATAGTTTTGATTTCATCTATGTCAACTTCCTTTAATGGGTTTTACCCTAGTTTTATGTTGATTTACTAGGATACAGTCTTCTATAAAGTATTAAAGATTTTATGATATTTTTTACTGTGGATGTGTTAATTTTATACCATTCAAGGTTTTTTGATAAAGTTTTGACATTTCATATTCTTGTTTTAATATGAATTTTTATGTTATGTTTCAACCTTTTCATATGAGGAATGCATTGGACTTAGTAAGTGATGGGTGGAGCCCGCTATAGCTCCTTGATGCCTCGGTAGGTCTGATGCGACAAAATAATTTCTTAAAACAAGGACATGAAAAAAAAAATGTTGTTTATAGACTTGTCATGATGCCTTGAATATGTTGTTATGATGTCTGACATTATGAATTCCATGATTTTGAAGTTGTATATTGATATTGAAAGTGATTATTCAACTAGCAGAATATTTATATGAATAAGTAAACATAATTATTTGATTTATATTTTACATATTATGCTGATTTTTATGTCTAAAAGTCTTGTGTTTTAGTCTTATACAATGCCTTAAATGATTATTTTTATTTATGAATTTTTCCGCTATATTTTTGTCTATACTAAGCACCTGAGCTCACCCCTTTCAATGTTATGTTTTTCCCAGGATATGAAGAAGAATATTCTGACTGACTTACAGGGATAGTCTAAAGGATATGAATGTTTTAAAAGGAGAAAATTTTGTTTATGATTTTCATTTTATAAAGTAATGTATAACTTATGTTTGCATCTAGTACTTCCAAGGCTACTCGGCTAATCGGTCTTTCGGGACATGATTACTTGTGTCAAGCCAATGTTATATAATAATGCACCGACTTTGGGTAACTGGGGTCATGGTGTTATAGTAGCAACCAATAAAAAATATATTATATTAACATTATATTTTAATAAAAATATAATACAATGTACATTTTAAGATTTCATGGCACAAAAATTCTAATTTGATAGGATGCCTATAATGGATTTTAGAAAATTTCTCTTAAAAATAAGATATTATGATAAATAAAAAATGAATTATTTAAATATTCATCATTTTATTTATAAAAACGAGTTATAATATTTATAATTACCAATTTATTGATTATAAAGATTATATAAATAAATATAATATCATGTGGAGGGGTATTTTTCAAAAAACTTTTTTTCTTCTGAAAACTATTTTTTGTTTAAAAATGTATATTGTTTATCCATTCTATTTAAATAATATAATATTTAATTATTAATGATTTAAATGAAATTAATATATTATATATCTATCTATAAGAATTTAAATGCATCCACTAGTTATTAATAGTCATATATTATGACAAACCTTCTTTTATTACAAACTTAAACATGATTTATTACATAAAATATTCACTTGATACAACATGGAAGATTGAGAGGTCTAGTTTATTTGGGGCTTAGGATAATTACATAACAAATTGAAACATGAAATACATCATATTTATTGAAAACTTACTTTACATGACCACTACATTCCCTCGTACTTAGCATTGCATGGTATAACCTGAGGACATGCATAAGAAAAGGGGTGAGCTATGAAGCCCAGTAAGGGAATAAACATGGAATACATGAGGAGTAAAATACATGTTATACAATAGGCATATCAATATATCACAAGAGAAACATTAACATAATGGCATGATAAAGCATGATAATCATAACATGGAAATGTGGCAACAACACTTAACATGGAATTAGCATGAGCCAAGGCTCATTGCACATAGAGCATGAGTAAATCCTCATTGCACATGAAGCACGAGTAAACCCTCATTTCACTTGAATTATCATTATTCAACACTCATTGCACATGACGTATCATGATACTATACTTTACCCAATGCATTGGAGCGCTATAAGGGGGCACCCTTCTTAAACATTTCATTTCATGCATAAGTGTGCCACATGGATCATAAAACATGGATTCGAAAAACATAATAATTTATTCCATGATAAAGGAATGTGGAATTAATACATGAAAATTTATAATTAATAATTAAATATTCATAAAGGTGAATACCCTTGATGGAGAAATGGGCATGGTATTCACTACACAATGGCATTCGCTTAGAAAATCGGTGTGATTTCGGCAGCATAACGGTGTGACGCAAGAATTCATAAAAAAGGTTGATGAGAGATAAAGGGGTTCCTCATTGTATTTACATGTAATGGACAATAATGAGTTCATATAAATACATTTTTGAATAGTTTTAATGGAATTTAGGTTCCTGATACAAAAGTATTGCTTGAATGTAAATGAGGAGGGAGAAGTTCCTTTCAGAATTTCAGAATAGTAACGGGTGTACATGGGAGGAATTTAATGAGAGATAAAGGGGTATACCATCCTTCAAACATAAATAGGGAAGTATGAGGGAGGTTCTAAACCATACCCCAACATTCATAATTTAAATTAAAAGGGAAAAACAACTTAATGAAAATTGGACAAAAATGAGAAAGGAAGAAAAAACCCTTACTTGGAAGTGTGCTTCCAAAGGCTTGAGAGAGGCTTGAGAGAGGCTTATTGGGAGCTTTGAGAATGTTGAGAGGATTATAGAAAGAGTAGGTCATAGGTTGGAAGAACTCCAAAGGCTTTGAGTGAGGAGGAAGTGGGAGCTTGGGTGGGTTTATATAGGAAAGATGAGAGAATTCTTTATTATTTAGGTTTGGGACCCCTTATATTAAATTAATCCAAACCACAAACCATACCATGGTTTTTGAACATGGTTTTTTGAAAATGGAATAGGGAAAAAATATTTTATAAGGCCAAAGTCATAACTTCTTAAAATAATATGGTTGCTTATGTGGAGTTGAGCCACACTCCCATAGAAAACAATTTTAAAATACAAGGTGTTTAATAAGTCTTGAAGGGTCCATTAATGCTTAGAGAAGTAAGTCAAACAAACCCAAAATCACATTATTTTAATTTTAAAACATGTATTGGCCGGACATAAATCTTATAGTATTTTATTACATCACTATTGTGTCATTATGATGTCATAAAACAAAATATATATATTTAAACAGTATTTAATTTTTACCCAAAAAATTGACTGTTTTAGAAAATTATGAAAAATTCCTTGTTTGATAATTTCAACGCCATGATTTGAGAAACAATATTAATTTTATCTAAATAATTTTCTAAATATGTTAATTTTCACATTTAAAATAAAAACCAACATTTATCGAAAATTCACGGGTTTTGACAAAAATTGCTTTCAAACCTTAATAAAAATTACAATTTCATTCATAAAATTATATGATAATTTATATTCAATAAAATTAAATTTATAATAATAATAATAATATTTTATTAAAATATTATTTAATTCAAAAATCCATTAATTTAAGAAAATAGAATTCTAAATTATATAATAACTAAAAACACTTTTTGAACTTTTAAAACTATTTACAATGTATCAATAATGACAAGAAAGTATATTCATTATTATATACAAAAAATAATGTACATGAACATAGTACTAGAGATTTGTTAGATAACCCCTTAAACAGCCGCATAAAACCTAAGGGTAAGGTGTGTGATGGTGACAGACTCTTGGGGTGGCTCGGATAACATCGCTCGAGTGGTAATTTCTATCAACTTCCACTTTTCCCGTAGACGGTCACGTTCGAGCTTGACATGATGAAGCTCAGCTTGGGTTTGGTCAAGAGCGAATCCCAAAGACGCCACCACTTTTCCGAGCTCCAAAAAATGGGCTTCGAATGGAGAAATTCTACTGGATGAGGCCATCGCTTCCTTTGTCTGAGTAAATTGTGTTTGTTAAAGCCCCATATTTATACTAATCAAGTGATCACTGTTCAACGACTATAAAAGCAATGGTCACAATTCTTAACATAAAACCAAAGAAGCTGAAATTTTATATAAACATTTTACATAAAGAGACATTTAATTAGATCAAGAGGGATTTCCAATAATGAAACTTTGGGTCATTACAATATTCCCCCCTTAAGAAAATTCACCCACAAAATTTCCTTTTCCCACACTAATAGTTCTGGTCATTATAATCATCCCCCCTTCAGAGATTTTATCCAATAAATTTTCTTTTCCCATAGTAAAATATATAAGGGTATATTTGTTTCATTACTTCCTTTGGTTCCCATGTTTATTCTTCAAACTTGTGGTTTCTTCACATCACTTTTATCAGGTGAATTGTCTTATTTCATAAATGTTTGTGTCTTTGATCTATGATCATCACTAAATTCTACTCATATGAGATACTATTATCCAATTATACAATATATGGATTGTGTACATGTTAGTGGTCTAGTATTTACTTCCCCAATAAGAATACATGGAATACACCATGTACTTTAGATAAGGTAGGTGGAAGTTCTAGTTAATAAGCCACCGCTCTAATGAGATCAATTATATCAAAGGGGAAGATATTTATTGGACTATGCTTTCCATTATTCCCAATTCTCATGAATATATACCATTGAGATATGTAGAGGAATAATATGTCACCATATTTAAACTCCATCTATCATCGAAGATTGTTGACATAACCCCATTATCATCTTTGGGATGCCATGATGTGCTGTTGAATATTTTTCACATTGTCTACCATTTCTATGACCATTCCATGCACTAGAAGCTTACATTCACTGAATTCATCCCAATAATATAGTTTTTTTATATTTTCCGATAATATTATTCAAATGCGGCTATTTGGATGCCTTAGTGGAAACCTTTATTGTATGATAACTCGACCAAAGGAAGATTTTGGTCCCAACCTTATATGATGTCTATAGAACATGCTATCAATATATATTCCATTGTCTAGATAGTCAAATTAGGTTGGCTACCTATTTCATGATTATTTTATGTATTGAATTTCATCTGGGTGTTTAGAGAATGTTGGATATTTTTTCAGTAGATGGAGGTAAAATCCTGGAGATAGGATAAAATTGATAGTGGTACTTCATGCAACCTCACCCGTTTTTTGATTTATATTTGTGCAGGTTAGTCAAGTGATAATTACTCTCAAAATGTGATAATGTGATCAATCATTAGAATATGATCCACAACAACCCATAGATAATTTTTTTTCTACAGATTTATTCATAGGTATGGTGAAAAAGAATATGGTGATGTTATACAATTTTTGTGTTGGTATGGGTAGTGGTTTCATCATCCCCTTAGAATTTATCCTTTCATCTTTAACTTGCTAACATACCAGACACTTTGATTTAAATTCATTGCTCTCCTTCTTCATATTATCCCACCAATAGTTTTCTCAGAGATCTCAATACATATTTTTTCTCCCTAGGTGAATAGAGAATGTTGAGATATGTGATTCATTCAGAATCTGCATCTTTATCTCTTTATTGGGTGGTATATATACATGTGACCCAAATCTTACCCCTCCTTATTCATTAGTTTTGAACTCTATGGATTTTACTTTTCTAGTAGCTTTCATTTTTTTCTAAATTTCCATATCATCTCTTTTATTATCATTATATTTTACAAAATAGATGGTTTAGAAATAATTTGCTAAAGGATTGATGACATTACTTTCTTTATGATTCCCATGTCCATCATGTTCGAGTCTAAGAATATTAGATCACTCTCAATTATCATCAATGATATAATTACTGGATCCTTTCGACTTAGATAATATTCCACTCTATTTTCCTTACCATGACAGTAGTGGATAGAACAGTCATTATCATTTATCAGCTCTAACCATCATCGCTAGAACATATTTATCTCTTTCTGTGTGGATATATACTTGAGGATTTGGTGATCCATATATATTTCACACTTCTCTATAATGAGATAATAAATCCATTTTTTACAACCTAATATCATCATAGCTAACTCAAAATCATGTGTTGGGTAGTTATGTTTGTAATCATTCAATTTCCTTAAAACATAGGCTATGAATTCTTCATGAACAAGAGCCTCAGCCCAGTTGGTGAGGACTCGATAAGTGTATCCAAGAGACCCGAGTTCAAAACTAGGTAGAGACATAATTTTTGGGTTACAGTAGTAATACTATAGCAGTACTATAGTAGGTACTATAGCAGGCACTATTCAGAACTGTAGTAGACAGAACTATTCATCCATTTTGGATTTAGTGCCATTGGTTTGGGACTCGGGTCCTTTAAGGACTTTAGGCCACCCAAGGCCTTCGGGCCAGTAAGTATGTCAGGACACCTCAATGCCTTCATGCCAAATCAAGGCCTTTGGGCCACCTCAAGGACTTTGGGACACCTGAATGTGTGCATAAATGATCAGAAAGACTCTACAAGGAGTTGACTCTAGATGAGTATTTAGAGCAGGCACATTCACCAGGGCAGAAGCTAAGTGGATTTTCAGAAAGAGAGGTTAGGTCATTTCCATCGAGACCAGCCAATGATTGCATAGGAAGCCTAAAAGAACATGCCATGTGAATGTTGAGTGCTTGTATCTCGATGAAGAAGCTGGGGAGGAGCAGTTCCAATTATAGTATGTATATTTCCTAAGACCAATGGGTCATGTAATCTCTAAGCCTATTGGCTTGTAAGGGTTCCCCCTCATCCCTTGAAAGGGGGGTTATCAATAATCAAAAAAAGAAGGCCTTCGGGCCATTCATGAATTAGAACACAACCCAATGCCTTCTTTGATGAATTGATGAAAACCATGAAAATTTCTCTACTTTTGGGTAGTGTGAAAACATAAGAATGTAATAAGACTCTTTTTCAACTCTAAGAAGATCTATTCACATTCTGAATTCCATGAAAACATGACTCCCTTATGATTTTTATTGGTTAGATAGTTTGAAAATCTTAATAAATTTATCTTAAATATATGATAATGTCTATCTAATCCAATGAAACTATATATTTATTTCATAGATGTTAGCCTCTCTATCCTTAAATTGCTTCTATCTTTGAATGTTCTACATATAACCCATTGCTTGTGATGATATTACCCATGAATGAGACTCCTTTAACCAGAACTCAAATTTTCTATACTTTTAACTAATATTATCCTTTTTTAGGGTCTTTATAATAGTTCTCAGATACTCATCGGGATCTTCCTAGCTTTTAGAGTACATTATAATATAATCTTAAAATACTACCAAAAAAATTCTATATAATCTCTAAAGACTCTATTCATCAATTCCATGAAGAAAGGGTTGGAGTTGGTTCCCTAGAAACAAATTCTTTTTTAATTTATGATAACTTAAATTAAGGGTTGTGAATATTACTAATTTTTTTGTCACATCATGATTGTTCATCTTCATAACATTGTATGTCATAATGTCCTAAGAGTAACTGTCACACTAAAAGGTCATAGCAGATCCCTTATATGATGAGAACCTGGAAGTGGTATGAAACTATTATTGAATATATTTTTTGTGGAAAGATGATAACATTTGAAGGGAAAAAATTGATACATGATATTAGTGGTGCATACTTATAAAAAAATTGAGGAACCTTCTCATGGTGTACACCCTTGGTAATGTCCAGGAGGATATTATGAGAACAAGACCCACAAATAAGAAATAAAAATTTCAATGTGTCATTTTATGTTCCTATCTACCGACATGTGTATTGGTACATAGACTTTATGATTATTATTATTGAGAATTATTAGTTGAACTCATAAATATATTCACAAAAACCATAACAACAGATGTTGGAGGTCGGGTAGGATATATTGGGTACGTCAAGAGTAATACTGCATTATTGAATAATGGGAGAAAGTATTTTTCCCTTATATTCTCTAAAACTATATAATATCTCAGGCCCCTCAATAAAAATTATATAGCCTAAATAAATCCACAGCCATGGTGATCAACAGGAAGTTCAATTTCTGGAAATTCAAATAAATAGATATCCACCATATAGGTTGATGGCACTGGAATGCAACCAGCTCTATTAGAGGAATTGTGATAATGGGATAATATTACATGGTAAGAATTCAAATGAGGTGACATTCCATTGTATAATTAACTTCTTTCTCTATTGTTTTCTTGGCGTGTTGTTAGATATTATCCTTGGACATTATGTATGTTCACTAATGCCACTGAGAAAGAGGCCTAGAGTGTCACACACTAAGTATATCTGGAATCTCAGTAAAATAATTTAGTATTTAACAAGGTGAATTAATATTATTATTGGTCATGGTTTAATAATTATTAATGTATTTTTAATCACATTTATTCTATCACAAGTTATTATAGGGAATATATTGTTGGCAAAAAAATTATTAAATATTTGTTTTCTATACTGGTGATTATAATATTTATTTATTTATCAGCGGATAATGTAGTGATATTTATTTAATATATAAATAGTCATGATTCGGGGTTCGAAAAATATTGAGGAGGATTAGAGGATCAAGTTTAAGGGTTTGGTGAGATCTAATAATATAAAATATTATAGGATTAAATAATATTTAATTATAACTTTCAAGTTAGAAACATGTTAGGAAATAATAATATTGATTTTATTATTTTACATGAGGGTTTTACTAGTATTAATGAAATAATTAAAGGCACTTGAGCAAATTATTTTATTATTAGGTGACACTTCCTGAGTATGTGCTTTTTTCGTTCATGTGACCTTGGTTCTTTTTAAATATCCATTGTTGATGTATTATCCCAATACAATGTGATGGGGTCTTAACTATAAGGTACCATAATAAGAACCAGGTCAATGTTCCGAATGTAGATGACTTCCTTGGCAACATCAGAAGTAGCTATATACTCATACTATGATATAAAATTAGCTAAAACTAGCTAGCTTAAACTTTTCCAGCTCCCAACTCCTTTGTTGAGATAGAAAACATATCCTTATTGTGACTTCATACCAATATGTTCCGTCTGAAAACTAGTATCAACATAAAATCTGATGAAAATCCCCTAATCTCCTATTTACATCAGGAACATATCCTTAGTTATTCTCAGATACTTGAGGATTTTCATAACAATAGTCCAATGTTATTCTCTTGAATCTTCAAGATATCTGACTACCATGTTCAATGCATAGGAAACATCCAGTCAATTATATAACATGGAATACATGTTTGATCCTAACACCGAAGCATATGAGATATTAATCATTCTATATTTACCCTATTGTTTCTGGGGACACATTTTCATAGAAATATGTAAATCTTGTGACACTAAAACCAATACCCTCTTGGATTTTCCATACTAAATATCTTTAGTATCTGGTCAATATATGTACTTTGTCTTAGTCCAAGAAGCCTCTTGTATATTTCATGAATTATCTTGATCCATAGAATGTAGTATTCTTTTCATATGTCCTTCAAGGAGTACTATTACAACCATTACTTAACATATTGTAAGACTAGTATGCCATTTCTAATATATAATATCTCATTAACATATAATACTAGGATAAGGACCACATTCCCATTAATCCTTTTGTAAACACACACCTCACATTAATTTTAAATGAAACCAAATTCTTTCATGGATTCATCAAATTCAATGTTCCATGAACTAGATTCTTGATCCAATCCATAAATGGATGTATACAACTTTAAAATTATTTTGAAATTACCTTGTGTCACAAACCCTTCTGGTTGTTTCATATAAACATCATCATAAAGGTTTCCATTAAGGAACATGATTTTGACATCCATCTTCTAAATATAGTAGTCATGGTAAGATGCTATGGAAAATAGGATTCAGATGAATTTATACATGGAAACTAGAGAAATAGTTTCATCGTAGTCAATTATATGATGTTATTTAAACCCTTTATCCACTAGCCTTGATTTATAGGTACTTACCTTACCTTCCATGTCAATTTTCCAATTGAATACCCATTTACACAAAATAGGCTTTACATGAACTAGCGCATCGACTAGAACCCAAACTTGGTTCTCATGCATGGAATCCATATCAAAATTCATATCTTCTAGAAATTTTATATATTTTGAGCTCTCTAAAGCCTCATTGTATGTGAGAGGCTCATTATTGTATAATAATGATGATTCTCTATCCTCCATCACTAAAAACCCACATATCTCTGTTCCCTTACCTCTATTGAGCTCCTACATTGTACTTGTTTTTTAGGAACTACTTATTCCATTAGGACTTGAGGAAGTTGTTCTTGTACCAACCCCTATGTATCTTGAGCATCAACTTTATCAAAGTCAATCATTCCCCCACTATACTTTTGGAGGATGTTCTCCCTTTCAAGAAAGACGATTTGTTTGGAAAAAATCAATTTCTTGTCTGAGGGGTTTTATAGGTAGTATCCCTTGGTTTCCATGGGATACTCTATAAAGATAAAATTTGTTTCTCAGGGTCCTAGTTTGTTGCATGATAAATCCTTAAAAAACTCCTTTCATCCCTATACATGTGTATCTGATAAAATTGGTTTCTTTCCACTCGATAGCTTGAAGGGAATTCAATTACCCAGTTTAGTTTGGAACTCAATTTAATGTGTTTGCAGTATTTTATAATTCATATCACCCAAAGGATAGAGGAAGACCTACATGAATCATCAAACAACCTACCATGTTCTACAAGGTATTATTCATCCTTTCATTAACACCATCACAATATATATTATATGGTGGAGTGAGTTGAGATAGAATTACAAACCCTCGTAAAAGGTCTATGAACACATGGTTAGGATATTCTCCACCGTGATCTGATCGAAGCTTCTTTATGTACTTACCAAGATGATATTATACATCATTCCTAAATTCCTTGAATTTCTCAAAGGAATTGGACTTATACATCATGAATTAAATATAAAAATATCTGCTCAATTGATCATTAAAAGTTATTAAGTTAGAATATCCAACTCTAGTATATACTGGAAATAGTCTACACACACCTGTTTGTACCAATCATAGATGCTCTGTGGCCCTTTCTCTCTACCCACAAAATGGTTGGTTGGTTATTTTCCCTTGTTATCAAGCAAGATATATATCAACTGGTTTTAGATTAGAAGAGTCTAAATGGCCATCTTGATATAGTTTTTTCAAACTCCTCTCGTTTAAATGACCAAGGTGGTGATACCACAATTGGGTGTTATACGAGTAGTGTGCACTTTATTTTTTATCGATTTAAAGAACATTGTTTTATGATTATAATATAATCAAACCATTATTTAAATTTACCATACCATAATATATGTTTTCCTTATAAAAGAAACAAAATTTATTTCCAAAAATTAAAATAAACCCATCTGTATTTAACCTTTATACAAATATTATTTTTTGGTAACAGTAGATACTTAATAACAATAATGTAAAACCAAAATCATTTCCATCAATAATGAAAGGTGGTAGTCACTAATGGAAATATAATCCCACCCTGTGCTATTGGCCGCTTGCAGATCCATCTCTCCTCAGACAATTTATGAAAATGTACATGTTTCATGCATTTAGATACAGATGTGAGAACCACATGCTATATCTAAAAACTAATGTGTATAGACGGAAATATTTCACTTGATAATGAATTCACCTTTATCTTAACCTTACCTCTGGGTGTAGTTCCTCTTCAAGTGGCCAAAATTACCAAATGAAAAACATACTGCCTCCTTTTCCATTCACTACATTAGTATATTATTCATCTTGATTAGATGGTTCTCAGGGATTTAGATTATTTATAAGTGTTATTCCCATTTTACATGTCCTTCCTCTTACTCTTCACCATAAGTATTGTTTATTTTCATGCTCTATGTCCTTATCCACAAGGAGAATCAAGGATAGATGTTCCGGTAGACTCTTCTAAATATTTCACACATTATAATTCATACTAATACTAGAGAAGGTATTTGATAGTAATGAAATATGACATTTGTATGAAACTTCTCTAGGAATGTAATCCTTAAGATGTAAAGATGCTCAATGTAGCGGATAAGATTAACTACATGAGGCCCAACAAGCACAGACTTTCCAAAATTAGTCGTGAACAAAGAATTAGAGATCCCATACCTCTCTTGTCTCGCCATCTATTGATAGATATTCCAAAGGTGAGACATCAGGCTATAAGCATCAATTTCCTCCTACTACTTGAAGATGTCATTGGAAATAGATGAAAGAACGAAGCACTAAACATATATAGCATCATTCATATGTTTCCCATACAGATAGTGCTCTTAAAAAGTTTCCTTATTTCTAAGAGCAAGTGGTAAAGGTTCTTCCTACACATACAGTTTCCTTTCATGGAAAAGGATGTCCTATAAGAACCTTTTCCACTCCTAAAAATTATTATGGGTGAGAATGTTTTATTTCTTGAGTATGGATCACAATGATATACTTGATGTCATTTTTGATGCTATTTATATAAATAAGATGATCATAATTTTAGTAATTTATATGATAAAATTTAAACAAATAAATAAATATTATATTTTTTAGTCTCCCAGTATATTATTGAAACCCAATATCACTCACCATTGGCTTCAGAATATCATATTTCTTGGAAATACAATTGGAAAGAGTCTATATCCATTTATCATTACCCAAAATTTGGCTTTTCAAGAAACTTCAAAGGTTTTAGGTAGGCATTCCAAATGATATTTTCATTAACTCACAGTTTTGTGACCTTTTGAGTGGACTCACCAATCATAAAATCATTAATTTATATTTTCTCAACATTTGAATATCAGTTACACCAATTCCTGCTTCTTCATAGAACCCTTGATGTCAACAAAGTTAAGTCAAACCAAAACCTCAAATAAGAATTCCCCAATAATTTAAAGCACCCCAACTTTGGCTTGTCATGCACTTTGAACAATAGTTCAATTCTAACTGAAGTAATTGAGGGTTATACCCACTTGATATTTTATTGATGGATTTTATCATTTATGCGTAAATTTCAAATTATTATCTTTTCAAATGCTTTTTGATATTAAATGGGATATTCTTATGTATTTAACCATGTATTAGAAAATTTTAACACATAAGAAAATTTATTTTAGTTCTATCTTTCATGATTTTTAATTCATTAATTATGTGATCATGAAAAAACATCCATAATTAATAACCATGAAATCTGATAGAAATAAAATAAAGGGTATGATATTTAGCATGATCTAATGGTTATTTTATTATGTTGTTGATAAACTATCCTCTAACCTAGGGGAGAAAAACCTTGAACCATTTAAGATTTTTGTTTACATATTTCCACCTGTCCACCTTTGTATCTCCATAGACTAGTTTTTCCTTTCCCCATAAATTGAACCACCTCCACTAGATTTGGATCTCCATCTATTACATATGCTTTTAGTCACATGCAGGTGAGGGGTAAAATGGGTTTTAAATAAAGTAAACCATGGGAATATAGGATGTACATATTAATGATGGAAAAATCATACATGAAAACAATTAAATTTAATAATTAATTACAATTAAAGAAATTACATACAATGGTTTAGTCTAGCTCATGATCATTCACATGCATGCAACAAATTTTTAATTTAATAAAACTAACATTCAATTATTTAATCTTTCTTATTTTAGATAAATCACACTCTCATCGATTAATTATTGTCTTTAATTAATCAATCCATTCATCTTAAACCTTTTCTGAATTTACTTGAGATAATCATAAAATATAATTTTAATCAAATTAGTAAATTCATTTAAAATTAAATGTGTACATAACGTATACCTTGGATGTAACCAGGTTCATACCCATCTAAAACAACCAAACATGTATTATACTTGTATAAACATTAACATCATGAAAATTAAATAATAACTGTAATATATTTTATACATGATTTGGATATATTGAGTAGTATAAAGATGTTAATAGAACACACAAAGATATATATATGTATAAATAACATCCTATCACATGGTGTGTCCCAGTTTTACTCCCACACACAAGTATATGTCTGAAGGGTTACATAATAAATTAAATATTAAATCTGAATGACTGGTAAAATTACTCGATGTGTAGCTCTGATCTACACAGTGTGTAGATTCTTCACTATGAATCAGAAGTACACGCCTAGGGACTCAGCATGTGAGGCGTACTTTGTAAATCGTGGAGCACACATCGTATCTAGTGGGCCATATGCCATGTTGAATCTGGGTTACATGGTCACTAGTTGTGTCAGATGTGTATGGAATACATGGACATACCCTGAAAAGTAGAGACAACATGCCATGTCTAGTGGGCCACCTCGCATGTTGCCTGGATGACAATGTTCCAGTATCTCCCACTCAACATGTGATGTAAGAATTAACTACACTATGTGTCATTAATCCGCATAGGTTGAGTAATTTTTTAATTAACCCATGGTGAATTGAACATGTGTACAAGATGTGTAATACCGATTAAATAGTGTGTACTCATGTTTTATCCAATCAGAATCCTGGGAACATTTGGATGAGTTCTTGGATTTTATTTGAATCCTAAAATTAATCTTTTCTATTAGATCTGCAAGAAATGATGGAGGAAGAAATAGATCTCATAATTTAGATTTAATGAATGATTAAATTCAATTGAAAAAAATATGAATTCATAAATCATCAAAGAAAATAAAAAATTATAAATAATGATGTGTCCCCTATAATACCTCTTTTAGGTTTTGGGTGCAGCATAAGCCTGGGATGGTCGGTGTAATACCCATTATGTTTTATGAAATATTTTCTTTAAATAGGTTTAATTATTTAGTAGCTTTCTTTGCACGCAATTGTGAGTCAAAACGAACCACAAGATACCCTTAATATAAAATTTCCATTATATCCTACTCATTAGGTTAGAGGGAGTAATTTTAACTAACTTATGAAAATGTATTATGAATTCATTGGCTATTAATTACTTATGAAAAATATAAATCAAATGGATACTTGTATATTTTTATATAGTAAATTACATTTGATAATGAATTTAATGAGATATATATGTGTTATACAATTAATAAAATATTTTTTATATGTATCCAATGAATTTTTTAGTCATTGGGTATGAATAAAACCCTATATTGTGTATAAGAACCTTTTTTAAAAGGTTATTTTTTACACCTTTGAAAGGAAAACCCATTTTAAATTAATATTTTGACACATTAATAATTTATATATGAAAAAATAAACATTTTATTTAGAAGTGGGATAAAAAAATTTACATTGGATAAATTTCTAATGATTTTCTGATAAATTTCATGTTTCGATGAAAAGTAAAAATATGATAAATTTTAATTAAAAACATCTTTTTTTATTGAGATAATTTATATGGTTTAGTTATAATATTGTATTATTTTAAATTATAAATAGAATATATTTTTACCATTTAATATAATTTATTTAATTATCATTAATTTTACATTGAATTCATATGTAAAAACATTTCAATCTTTTGCAATGTTTTAACTTTTAAAACATGTTTTCTTATTTCAACAATGGGAATAATTTTAAATTAATTACTAAAACTTATTTGTTTTGAATTTGGAAAAATGTATTACATATTTTGAATTAGAAGATCTAAATTTTGTGAATAGGTACCGTTTATTTTTGAACATTATGAATAGTAACTGCATTAATTATTTTATTTACCATGGTTAAATGGTAAATATTTAAATAAGGGTAAAAAAATAAGACTTTAATAGTATAAAACTACCATAAAATTGTTCTAATAATATTGTATGAGATATTTACGACCATGGAAGTCCTTGGGTAGAATTTGGAACCCTATGGATTCACATGGATGTGAAAATTAAATTTTATAAGAATTAATTTAAAGTAAAGATAATTATAACATAAATATATATCTTTTACCAAATGGATTTTAATATTGGATTGTATAACTTATCTATATGTTTATAAATAAACAATATAAAGTTAATAATATTTTCTAAATCATGGTACTTTATTTACAATTTTTAGACATTATATAAATATATTTATTTATGATATAATTATGATGTAGTGATTACCTCATTAATGAAATATTCAAATAAATGAATTCATAAATATTAAAATAAATTTAATTTGAACATTTTGATGTCATTCAATATTTTTGGACTACATTAACATACTTGGGATGAGTTAATTATTTTGGTTTGAAAGAATCATGTTGTTATGAATTTTTTATAAAGTCAATTATGAATAGTGTCCAAAATTGACATAATTCATAACTTAAAACATAAAATAGTTTATTAAATGATATTAAATTATTAAAAATATAATCTTCAAAAAAATTGGTTAATATATGTAAAAATATGTCATAAATAACTTATTTGTGTCATTTAACATGATATGGTAATTAAATTAACCCACAATTTGTAAATAACATGATATCATGGTAAGATTAAAAAAGGGTAAAATAAGGGATAAACAAAAAATATAAGGATAAAAAAATATTCAAAACATTTATATTAATTATTAGATGATAGGTATTCGAACCAAAATCATCTTATCTTTGAATTAAATATGTTTTGGACCATTTTTAATGAAAATTGAATTTATAATTAATATTTTGAGGGTTTTCTAAAGTGACCCTCCCTTATATTATAAAAGGGAACCTCCTACCTCTCCTATTCACTCCATTTTTATCCTTAATTCTAGGAAAAACCCTCCCAATTTCTTTTCTCAACTTACACAGTTACATTATATAGCTGTGGGTATTCTCAAAACACTTACTCTTGTTCCCTAAGATGAAATTTAAAGGATGCACATCGGGGAAGAAGTAATCTCTTATACTGATTCTTTCAAATTTCTTTCTTCTTCTACTTCCTCTTCTTTAGTTGTTTCATTATAAAGTAACAACATCAGTATCACTCATATAACAATAATTTTTAATAATCAGAATTTCAACTTCTATCCATCCTATAAAAAATGAAATCACCGCACATGCATACGTACGACATACCGTCTCCACGCAGTGGTGTAATATGTTTTTCACCAACACCTTACTTGGATGGGTATAATTTTGGAAGTAATAACTATATACTATTTCTGTAACATTATAATAATTAAATGATACTATACACCATCTACTTAAATACCATTAATCAATTATGGGAACGATATCATCGCTCGTGCGTACGTACGATTTACTCTCTCCACAGTGCGATGTGATTCGGTCTATATAATATTTAATAAACTATGATTATATAAATTAATTTAATGAATTAATATGATATTTATTATAACAATAATATGATATAAATGATATAACTATATCCTAAAAATATTAATAAGAACTTGTCCAACAAAACATACATAAGAACATAAAGTAGTTTATACCCGAATAACGAGTAATAATGAAATGTTACTAACAAACAGATGAAAATATTATGATAAATGTTATCATAAAAATGATTATGATTCTGTAATAAATCAGTAACATTATTAAAATCATTATATCGGAGGTTTGAATACATACCAAGCATATCAAACCTAAGGAAAGGGATAACCATTCAAATCTCTTTTTTATCTGAGATTGATTATATGTATGTATTTACAGGGTTATATTTATCATCCATATACATGATTCTAAATATGTTTTTAAAAATATTATTTATATAATTATATAATTTTTTTAAGTCAATTTTACCCATTAGGGATTTTTTTAGTAAACAGTTTGAATGGAATCTTTTTTTCATTCTCGGTATGAGGTACTTTTGGACCTTTCCGAAAAAAGTATGAGAGGAATGTTTTTTAATGTATACGACGTGCATTGATTTTTACAGTTTCATAACATCTTATTTCCATGAAGCTTCCTATACATGATTTAATTATTATTTTCAACAAAAATATTTTCTTTTATATGTCGTGGCATTTTGAGAAAAGAAAATGTTTTTGGAAAAAGAAAGGATATTTTCCTGAAGAATTAATTTCAACTGTTTTTTAAAAATTATTTTCCACCTAAGATGTAACATTTTAAATAGGGCTATATTTATATCTCTGTTGTTACCATGGTTTTATTTTGTTTATGATGGAATTTTATTTATGAAATCTTTTTTTATATAATTTATGATGGAATGATGTTTAAGAGACCCATTTTATTGCATGGTTTATTTAGGAAATCCATTTTTTTAATAAATTATGATGGACTTTGTCTACTATGATGGTTTTGGAAATGAGCCTTGAAAAATATAAAATTACTTTATATACTTATGTGTGTATTGGAAAAAATTTCATGCCTTATGTTTTTACTATTGGGATTACATTACACTTTTATGATTTATCCCATGACATGATATTGTGATCTTTTATATACAGGATGAGATTTTCAAATTTTATGTTCTTATGAATATGATATGATCGATATTTCCTTTGTCTACCCTTACTATGAATTTTATATCACCCTTCTATATGTTTCTTTTCCAAAGGTCAAGAATAAGGGTATTAAGTATGATATACCAAAAAGGATTCTAGTTATGATGAAATAAATGGGAGACAATGTAGATGTTTTATGAACCAGTTGTTTATGTTTCCCCGTTTCTAAAGGCAACATACCTATATGGTCCTCTCATGGGTTTTTATATGGTATAATAAATATACTTCAATTCTAATGTATGATCGATTTATGAAAATAATGGGTTTCTATAGTTGGTATCAGGGGAATAGAATGGTTAACCTTTGGAAACAAGGATGAGAAAGCCTTAAGGATATGTCTAAGTATAGGAGACACTCCTAGTGTTTTAGAAATGACTATGAAGAACCAATGATAAAACCTAAAGTTTCCTAAATTGAAATTTTATTCATGATTCTGTGGTTTTCGTGTTATGATTAATTTTTCTCACACTATGCTTCTTGGTTTTTGTAAATGGATGGAACCCAAAGGAACCACGTTAATGATGAATGTGATGTGAAATGAAATGATTTTCCCCCTAAGAAACCAAATGTTATGGTAGATAAAAAGAAAAATATTGTATCCATGCTCATAAAACTTTTTCAATCTATGAATCATTCTGGACTTCCAAATGAGAAAAGGATGGAGCAACATTATGTTTAATTATTCATGATGCGACAACCACCTTTATTTAGTGGGTCTTCTGATCCATTAGTGGCTGAAAATGGATCAAAGCACTGAAAATATATTTTCATTTTTATAATGTTCTAACCATGATAAATTCATCATAGCAGTATATAGTTTTGATGGTGAAGTTGATAAATGGTGGAATCTTATCAAGAATACGAGGCAAAGAGATGAAATTGAGTCCATGGATGGGGACGAGTTCAAGAACAAATTTTTCAATAAGTACATTCTCTGTATTATTCGATAAAATTTGGAGAATCAGTTCCTTGAACTTAAGAAAAAGGATGATTAATCTATTGGTACCTACAAAAAAATATTTTACTAGACTTTCAAGGTAAACTTTTGGAATTATTATCCAACATGACAGTAAGATTGATCGATTATATAGTGGATTAAAACCAAATATTTGAATGTAATTAGCCATAAAGGACATCAATATCTATGAGGAAATTGTTCGATGTGATCTCAAGGTTGAGGAGGATATTGGAGTAACCAATTAGTTATATGGGTTTGATAAGAAGAGGTAAATGGAAATCAAGGGAAAATCTAAAGAACACACTGAAAAAAAGATGAGTTTTCCCATATGCTCTAAGTGTGGAAGGAAACAAGGAGTTAATTGTCTTAGAGGGAAAAATTAATGTTTTATGTCTATAAAAGAAGGTCACTGAGCAACTTAATGCCGATGTAATGGGAAAATTATGTCTACATATGTGAATAAATAATAAGTCACACAGAATGCATCTCCAACACTTCAATTTTACAAGGGAAAGTAAATGATGCATTATGCCAATCAATGCCCTAATCTAAGAGTTATTGATGATGATCAATGTCAGAAAACTATTATAGCCAAAGAAAAAGGAATGTTACATTAAATTACTATCACTAACATGGAGTATGATAATGAAGTGGTGAAAGGTACACATACCATCCAATATGAAGTAGAAAATGTTTTATTTGATTCTGGATCCACCCAATCTTTTATTTATGATGACTTTTGGAAGGGTATCACCATATTACCTTAACAAGGAGACGTTGATTTAGATGTGATATCTCTAAATGGAAAAATTGTTGCATCAAAAGATTATAATTCTTCTCCAATTGAAGTTTGTGGGAAAGTGCTTCCTATATATCCTATGATCCTTACTATAGTGGAAATTTATGTAAATTGTGGCATGGATTGGATTTCTTTATAAGGATCTCATATCAATTACCAATGAATGGAAGTCACATTTCATATTCCAGATTATTCTATGATCATCTATCGATGTAAGGATGAACATAGCCTTCCAGTAGAAATTTCTTCCATCTTATGGGTATTGATTCCAATAAAAGAAGGTTATTTATCTCAAATGGTTGGGGTGAATTACACGATTAATAATACTCCCATTGTACGGGAGTTTGATGATGTCTTTCTAGAGGAATTTCTAGGTCTTCCACTAAATATTAATGTTTATATTTCAATAGAACTCATACCGGGTGCTATGCCTATTGCAAAGAAACCTTATAGAATGGACCCAATTGAGTTGTAGGAATTCTATAATCAACTTCAAGAGAATCTTGACAAAGGAATCATATACCCAATTGGATCACCTTGGGGAGCACATGTTATGTTTTTTATATGAAAGTTGGATCATTGATACTCTATATTGATTATCGAGAACTTAATAAGGTCACTATCAAGAACAAATATTCTCTCCCACACATTGATAAATTATCTGACCAACATGGTGAAGCACAATACTTTTCCAAGATTTATCTTCATTCAAGATATCATCAAATAAGGGTCAAAAAGTCAGATATACCAAAGACAACATTTCTTACTAGGTATGGACACTATGAATTTTTAGTGAAGCCTTTTGGTCTTACTAATTCCCCTATTATATTTATGGATCTAATGATTTGAGTCTTTAGAGACTATATTGATCAGTTAGTAGTAGTCATTATAGATGATATTATTTTATATTAAAAGGGAAAGTAAGAACATGAAGATCACTTTAAAATTGTACTGAAGAACCTGATAAAGGAGAATCTTTATGCCAAATTTACCAAGTGTGAATTTTTCATTGAAAATGTTTCATTTTTGGGTCACATAATCTCAAGAGAGGGGATATCTATGGATCCAACAAAAATAGAGGTTATTGGAAGATGTTCGAGACCAAAAAATAATAATTGAGATCCGATGTTTTCTTGGTTTGGATAGATATTATTGATATTTTGGTAATGATTTTTCACAATTGTCTAATCCACTCACAAATTTCACTCGAAAAAGAGTTAAGTTAGTTTGGATGGAGGAATGTGAAGATAATTTCAAAGAGCTGAAAAGAAGGTTAGCCTATGCACCTACGCCCACAATACCTTGTAGTAGAGAGAAGTTTATGATATACAGTGATGAATCCAAGTAGGGGATGGGGTGTGTTCTCATGAAAAATGTTATTTTGATAGCTTATGCCTCCCGACAGTTGAAAATCCATGGAAAAAATTACCCAATTCTTGATATGAAGTTAGTTGCAGAAATATTTGTATTAAAATATGGAGGCATAATCTTTATAGTTAGAGGACTGTTATTTATACTGATCATAAAATTTTAAAGTATATTTTTCAGAAAAAGGAGCTGAATATGAACCAAAGATGATGGTTTGAGTTGATTAAAGATTATGACTTCTCAATACACTAACACCCTAGGAAAGAAAACAAGGTTGTAGATGCTTTGAGTTGAAAATACGATGTTAGCTTATCCATGATAAGGATCACGAATGATCCAGTACTTATGGATTTACAAAGGATGGATCTTGAATTATAAATAGAAGGGGAGAAATCTTATCTTTCTCAAATGAATGTTCAACCCTATATACAAGTGATGATTAATGTGGAATAGAAGGAAGATATAGAGTTACAAAAGAAGGGGAGAAATGTTCCTGAATTCAACCTTGAGGGTGATTAAATAATATGGTTTAAGAACTATGATTGTATTCCTCACATACAAGAATTAAAGAAGGAACTATTGAATGAGGATCATAGTTATTCATTCCCTATTCACCCTGGAAGCACATAAATGTACATGGACCAGAAAAATTACTTTTGGTGGGATGGAATGAAAAGAGATGTCACCAAATATGTCTCTTGATTATTGGTTTGTTAGCAGGTTAAGGAAGAGAGACAGATGTCTAAGGGGTTGTTACAACCATTACCCATACTAGAATGGAAATTGGAAAACATTACTATAATCCTTTTCATCATACTTCCCCAAACATCTTATGGCAATAATGATATCTAGGTTATAGTTGATCATCTTATGAATTTGGAACACTTCAATGCTATTTCAGATGATTTCTCTCTTGATCAGCTTGTATGGATATATGTAAAAAATTTGTAAGATTTCATTGGTCACCACTTTCCATTATATATGATCAGGATCCCCTGTTTTCCTCAATGTTTTTGCAAATCCCCCAGCATGATCTAGATACAATGTTATGTTTCCGCCCTGTTTGTCATCCTTAGACAGACAATCATTCTGAGAGGACAATTCAAACTCTAGAAGTCATGTTGGGAGCTTTTTCTATGGATTTAAAATGTTGTTGGGATTCAAAACTACCATTGGTGTAACTTTTTAAAAATAATATCTTTTACTCCAGTATTCAGATGGCTCCTTATGAGTCTCAATGTAGAAAGAAGTGGAGAACTCAAACTTACTGGGATGATGTCAGGTAAAGAGAGATATTTAGACTTAATCTTGTTGATTAAATGGAAGAAAATGTCATATATATTAAACAACACATAAGATGTAACACCTCGGGATTTCATAGTACGTTATTCCTTCAATGTAATTCAATAAATTTCCCTGCACACAACACTGAGTTCAAGCACACCACGACTTACCAAACTAGCCGTTCAAAAGAGGTTATGATTAGTATTAACCGAATTTTGAACTTTTTATAATACATATAATTTTAGAATCCATATTATTAGTTTCTTAGACATAATATAAGAACAAATTCATTTTTTTAGATAAAAGAATTATTTTTCAAAAAAATGCAATTTTACCACCATTTAATGGAAAACCCTCTTTAAATCCAATATTTGAAACTTTTATATATCAAATTTGACAAAATAAAATTTCTCTTAAGAATTGGGAAAAAATAATTTAGTTTCAATAAATTTTTGGTGTTTTTATGATAACGTTCATATTTGGGTGAATAGTAAAAAATACTATATTTTAACAGATAACAACTTTTTTAATCAAAATAATTTATAGTGTTTAATTATACATTTTATTGGTTTTGAAGTATAATTAGTTTATATTTTTACCATTTAATCCAATGATGGTCATTGTATGTAATTTCACATTGAAATTGGACATAAACAAGTGTCAATATTTTTATAGTTATTATTTCATAAAAATACGTTTTTTGGTATTGAAAATTGGAATTAATTTTAAATTAATTAATGAAGCTTCTATGTTTTTAAATTATTAATATATAATTCATTATTGAATTTGGAATATCAGAATTAGCTTTGGGTGAATTTTTGGTATTTTTCTAAAAACATTCAATTTTTTATGAATAGTGAAAAACACTAAGTTATTGTTTAAAACAAGCTTTTTATTTAAATAATTATTTATTTTATTTAAATTTATTTTAGGTCAAAATCGATACATAATACCAATATAAGTTCAATGTAATTCATTGGAGTCAGTTTATAAATTTTTTTGATATATAAAAATTTTGTAGAAATTTTTACATTCTTTTACCCACTTCCTAGGAGCATTTGCAAATTACCATAAAACATAATTTAACCACTTCTGTGAGTTGAATTTTAAAAATCTGAGAGACACTGTTGATATCATTATGTAAATTGTGGTTCAATAAGATGAAAACAATGTTTGTTGAATAGTAACTTTTACTTTTATTTCCCACGGTTAAAAGTAAATATGGTAATTAAGGGTAACAATGATATTATGATTACCCTAACACATGTAATAATTCGATTGGATAAGTATAATTAAACCAAAGACAACCTTAGGAATAAAATATGATCCTTTAGGTCCACTTGGATTAGATTAGGACATTTATTGTTATTTAATTCAAAGAAGATTTAAAAGTGTTAAATTCAAATTTTAATAACTAGAACATTTTTAATATAGGGTTACACATAAGATATAATCTATTATAAACATTAATTAGAAATCTAAACCGATTTCCTAAATAATGGTATTCTATTTATATTTTTTAGACATTAAATAATTTAATTTATTTATGACACAATGATGATGCAGAAATAACCTAATTAATAAAATATTAAAATAATTAATATGATAAATATCCAAATAAATATAAATTGAGACTTTTTATGAATTATACTAATTTTATAGCTTAATATGACATGTTAGGGTTGGTTATATTAATTGTTTTTGAAGTAATAATACTCTTATGAATTTAGCAAATAAAAAATACCAAATAGTATCAAAATTGACATAAAATAGTTTTTAAAACTAATATTATATTATTAATTTATATTCTATTCCTAAAAATATACGTTTCGGCCAAAATACTTATATAATGATAGGTGTATAATTAATGAATCACTTGAGGTTTGATTGGATGTTTCTAGTAAGATTATTAACTATATAATATAAAAATACAAAGAGACATGGTAAATGTCAATCTATTTAACTAAGAGTCAAATCTAAAAGATAAGGTTAATATAGTGACCCAAACCTGTCTAAAACCAATTGGTTGAGAGTTTATCGACCAATCCAAACCACATCCTTTTACTAATTCATTTTGTATCCATTAGAAACCGAAAATGATTTTATTACAAAATAATATTTCTATCTTTTCCTAAGGTGCCCCTCACCCCTCTTATAAAAGGGCACCCCCCCTTCTCTCTAATTCACACCTTCAAAGCCATTTGGATCAGCCAAAACCCAACCCAAATACACTCTAAACTATCCTACCTTCATCCTAGAGGCCTTCCTTTAGTCATAAAGGCAATCTAAGGAGCCTTTTTGATCAAATCAAAAGGAAGAACCCGAAGAAGAGGTAAATATTTCATCACCTCTTTCAAGTTCCTTTCTTCTTCCACTTACTCTTTCTTTGTTGTTTCCATTTTAAAATAATAACTTAATTGTAATCTATGTACTGTGATGTTATTATAAATATAGTACAACAATATTCATTATTCGATCCATCCTTTGAATGACATGTCACCATACATGCATACGTACGACTTACTGTCTCCACATCGTGGTGTAATTGTTATTCGATATATTATTATTTGGATGGGTATAATAATGATGCTTAATTGATTTAAATAATAAATATAACATGACAATGATCCTTTATATATGATATACCATCCAATTATATACTATTTTAATATCAATAAAATGATACTGTTGCTCGTGCATACGTACGGATTACCGTCTCCACGAGCGTGATGAGATTCATTTACCATCGTATCCATTCAAGAATAACTTTACTTAGATGATTAAAAATAATGCTTAAAGACTTAATATAATTCTGAATATGAATAAAATACATCCTATCCATAACAAACATTACATACGTAACAAAGAATACAAAGGAAAACGAATCAGTTAACACCCGAAACGACGATAATACTAAAATATTATTAACAATGAAATATTAAAAGATCATATATGATATCATATTAATGTATATGATTCTTGTATAATTTAATAACAATTATTTCACCATTGTACAATAGTTTATCCAACCCTCGACCAAGGATAAGTACAAGGTAAGGTTTAATTTCACAATCTCTTCATTATCTGAGGTTGTTTATATTTAATTATCTACTAGGACCACTTTATCATCCACATCCATGTTTCATAAAAATGTATTCCAAAACATTTTAACTATTTACTAGACTATTGGTTAAATTAATTTATACCCTTTTTTACTTTTTATAAAATGGTTTTAAAGGAATCATTCCATCGTTTTCCAAACAAGGTACCTTATGAAATTTTCGACAAAATTAAGGTAAGAATCTTTTTTTAACTTATACGGAGGGAGAAGTTATTTCCTACCATTATAACATCGTCAAATCTTCCCTAACAAAATTATAAGAATATTTTCAAATATAAATGTTTTATTTTATAATTATGTGACTTTTAAATGATTTCAAAATAGAAATAGATATTTCTCTATAAAGGTTTTGATTTCATCTATGTCAACATCCTTTGAAGGATTTTATGTTTTCTTGAAGTTGATTTATTATGATACACAACTTCCATATTTTATTGATGGTTTTGTGATATGTTTGATTGTGGATGTGTTATTTCATACCATTCATTGTTTATGGATAATGTATTAACATTTCGTATTCATGTTTTAATACGAATGATTATGTTATGTTTAAACCTTTTCATATGATGAATGCATTGTACTTAGTAAGTGAAGGGTGGAGCCCTCTATAGATCCTCGATGAATCAGTAGGTATCATTAGACAAACTAGTGTCTTGGCACAAGGCCTTGACAAAATATTACTTGTATTCTTGGAACAAGGCCTTGACTATGTGGTTATGAAAGTCCAGAATTATGCATTCCATCATTATGAAAGTGGATATTGATATTGCATGTGATTATTGCACTACTAGAATATCCATGTGAGTAAATAAATGGAATTATTTTGGTTTATATTTTCCATATTATGATGAAGTTTGTGTTGAAAAGGCTTTTTTTAGTTCTATAAATTTCCTTAAATGTTTATTCTTATTTAAGAATGTTTTCGCTATATTGTTATCCTTACTGAGCATTTGAGCTCACCCCTTTCTATGTTTTATTTTTCCCAGGATGAGAAGAACTATATTATGACTGACCAGCGGTGATAGCCTATGGGATCTTAGTGTTGTCTATGGAAATAATGAATTTCTAGTTTTCCATTTTATGATGTAACGTAAAACATATAAATGTATCTAGTACTTCTAAGTCTACTAAACTAATCGGTCTTTCAAGACATGATCTTTTGTGATCATTCCAAAAATACGTAATAATGCACCGACTCTGGGCTTCTGGGGTAAGGGTGTTATATAAGACCAGCTCAGAGTAAAAAAAAGTTATGCTAACAACCAAAGAAAAGACCTAGAGTTTCAATTGGGTGATAAGGTGTTCTTAAGAATATCTACCTTGTAGAGAGTAATGATATTTTGGAAGAAGGGAAAGATGATCCCTAGGTATATGAGGCCTTTTGAAATATTGGATCATGTTGGGAAGGTAGCTTACCGATTGACGCTTCCACCGAATCTCTCCCAATTTCACGATGAGTTCCACTTATCTCTCTCGAGAATGTATATACCTGATCCATCACGTGTACTAAGCTCAGAATTCATACCACATGAGTGAGATCTTTCTTATAAATAACAACCGATAGAGATTCTGAATCGTAACAAAAAAATTCTTTGAAAAAGTACCACTCACTTGGTTAATGTTTTATGGAGGAACCACCCATTTGAAGAAGCTACATGGGAACTTGAGGATATAATGAGGGAGAGGTATCCTCATCTGTTTATTTCTAAGTGATGAATTTAATGGGAGAACTTCATTTTATGGGGGGTAGAATGTAACACTCGGATGTTTTTATAAAATATTTTCATTAAATAATTTTTATTCATAAGTATATTTCTTTGCACGTAATCGTGAGCATACATGAACTACGAGTTTACCTTAATATAAAATTACCATTATATCCTAGTAGTTAGGTTAGCGAGAATAATTATAACTAACTTATGAAAATGCATTATGAATTCAGTGACTATTAATTACTTATGAAAAATATAAATCAATTAGATATTTGTATATTTATTTGAGTAAATTAATTTGGGTAATGAAATTAATGAGATATATATGTGTTATATTCTTAATAAAATATTTTTTATATTCATCCAATATATATTTTAGTAATATGGTATGAATAAAACTCCTTTTTATGTATAAGAACCATAAAAGGTTATTTTTTACAACTTTGAATAGTGAACCCAATTAAAATTAAGATTTTGACCCATTAATAATTTCAATATGACAAAATAAACATGTTATTTTTAATTTGGATAAAAAAATAACTTTGGATAATTTTCTGATAAATTTCTGATAAATTTCATGTTTTACTGAATATTAAAAATACGCTAAATTTTAATTAAAACTAACTTTTTTAATTGATATAATTTATATGGTTAAATTATAATATCTAAATGGTTTAAAGTATAATTAGAATATATTTGTACCATTTAATATAATTTATGTCATTGTCATTAATTTTAAATTGAATTTATAGGAAAAAAATTTCAATCATTTGCAATGTTTTAAATTTTAAAACCTGTATTCTCATTTTAACAAAGAGAATAGATTAAAATTTATTACTACAGCTTCTATGTTTGGAATTTGGAAAAATGGATTCCATATTTGGAATCATATTGTCCAGAATGTGTAAATATGTACCTTTTCTTTTTTAGACGGTATGAATAGTAACTTCGGTAATTATTTTATTTACCACGGTTAAATGGAAAATCTTGTAAATAAGGGTAAACAAATAATACATTAATAGTATAAAACTACACTAAAACGTGTCCTAATCCTATTATCTGAGATATTCCTGACCATTCGCATTATTGGGTCGATTTTGGGACCCCATGGATTCACTTGGATGTGAATATGACATTTTATAAGAATTAATTGAAAGTAAAGATAGTTATAACATAAAAATTTATATTTTACTAAATAAATATTAATATAGGGTTATATAACTGGTATCTATGTCTATAAATAGTCATTATAAAGCTAAAATATTTCCTAAATAACCTTATTTTTTTATATTTTTTATACATTAGATAAATATATTTATTTATTACATAATTATGATATAGTGATTACCTCATTAATGAATGATTCAAAAAAATGAATTTATAAATATTAAAATAAATTTTATTTGAACATTATGATGCCATCCATAAATTGTTTTAGATTACATTAACATTCTTGGGATGATTAAATTCCTTTTTTTAAGGAATCATGTTTTTATGAATTTTTTATAAAGTCAAGTATGAATAGTGTCCTAAATTGACATAATTCATAACATAAAAGATAAAATAGTTTATCAAATGATATTAAATTCATAAAAATATAAGAGTCCTAAAAATGGTTAATATAAGTCCAAATATGTCATAAATAACTTTTTTGTTGTCGTTTGACATGATATGGTTATTATATTAACCCACAATGTCATGATATCACGGTAAGATTAAAAAGGGTACAATAAGGTTTATAACAAAAATATAAAGATAAATAATATTCAAAACATGTATAAAAATTATTTTATTGTGGGTATAAGAACCAATATTATCTTATATTTGAATTAAATATGTTTTGGACCATTTTTAATCAAAATTAAATTGGTAATTAATATTTTCAAGGTTCCATAAAGTTCCTCCCATCCTCTTTTATAAAAGGGAACATCCTCCCTCTACTATTAAAAACATATTGAACCTTCAAGATCATCCAATACCCACCAATTTATTATTTCAACATCCCTATTTACATTATAGAGGTTCGGGTCATCTCAAAAGACCTACACTAGTTCCCTACGAAGAAATTTAAAGGAGGCATGTCGAGGAAGTGTTAATCTCTTCTACTGATTCTTTAAAATTTCATTCCTCTTTGACATACTCCTATTTAGAAGTTTCATTATAAAGTAATTACATTATTATCACTCATATACTTATATGTTATTATAAACCCTATATCACCTTATATCCATCCAACAAAAAACAAAATCATCGCCCGTGCGTATGTATGACTTACCATCTCCACACCTTGGTGTAATCTATTTTTCACCAACGCCTTACTTGGATGGGTATAATGGTAGAAATAATAAATATATATTATTATTGTAAAATGATACTAATTATGAGATACTATACACCGTCCACTTCAATACCATTCAAAAATTATGTAAATTATATCGTTGCTTGTGCATTCATACAGATTAACATCTCCACTGTGCGATGTGATTCATTCTACATAATATTTATTACCTAAAGATTATTAAATTTGAAGGGAATGAATAAATATGATATATATTATACTAATACTGTTCTATAAATTATTTAACTATAACCTAAAAATAAGAATAATAACTTATCTAAAATAACATATATAGAAACATATAGAAGTTAATACCCAAATAACAAGTAATAATGAAATTTTACTAACAAACAGATAAAAATTAGAACATAAATTTTATCATAAAAATTATTATGATTTGGGAATAAATCAGTAACATTATTTAAAACATTATATATGAAGTTCAGATACATATGAAGCATATCAGAGCTAAGTTAAGGGATAACTTTTCAAATCTCATTTTTCTCTGAGATTATTTATTCGTAAGTATTTACTAGGATATATTTATCATACACTTAATGGTTTTTAAATATATATTTAAAAATATTATATATATCCTTTTATAATTGATTAAATTCAATTTTACCCATTGGTGAATTTTTACTAAATTGTATGAATGGAATCTTTTGTCGTTCTTAGTACAAGGTCCTTTTGACCATTTCGGAAAAGTACGTGAATAATGTTTGTTAACATATATGGAATTAATGGATTTTTATGGTTTCCTGACATATTATATTAAAAGATTCTCTACAATATTTCATGATTATTTTCATCTAAATTATTTTAGTTTAAATTTTGTGGCATTTTTAGAAAATAAAAAGTTTTTGAAAAAAGAAAGGATATTTTCCTCAGGAATTAATTTCAAGTGTTTTCTCAAAATTATTTTCCATCTAAGATGTCACTCTTCAAATAGGGTTATATTTCTATCCCTATTATTACCGTGATTTTATTTTTTATGACAGAATGTTATTTTGTAAATCCATTTGTTTTATAAAAATTATGATGGAATGTTGTTTAACAAACCCATTTTATTGTAAGGGTTATGCTATGGTAAATGTTTTTATGTTTCTATAGCACATGTAGGAATGGTTTCGTTATGAGAATTGTGGGATCTATATCTCCCTCCAATGCATTGTTTTAAGATTTGTAGCTCATGACATAGAAATTGATGGAACAACTAGTAAATATGGGTCAGTGATACAAGGTTAGAATGATGTGTGAACTCGGTTAAGTAATGGAATCTGTCCGCATTGATGATCTTTGAAATGAGCATTCACAAATATGAAATGTTTTTTTGTTATTTTGTGTGCATTTCACAATTTTTCATGTATTATGTTTTTAATATTGGGATTACATTTCACTTTTATGATTTATCCCATGACCCAATATTGGTTCCTTTTATATGCATGATAAGATTTTAAAATTTTATGTTCTTATGAATATGATATAATTGATATTTCCTTTTATTACACTTACTGAGCATTTGAGCTCACCATTTTATATGTTTATTTTCCCCAGGTCGTGAAGAAGGGTAATAAGTATGATATTCCAAAAATAATTCTAGTTATGGTGAAATGAACGAAAGATAATGTAGATGTTTTATAAACCAGTTGTTTATGTTTTCCAGTGTCTAATGAAACTATAACTATACGGCCTTGTTATGGTTTTGTTATATTTTGTAGTAAATATAATTCAATTATAAAGTAATATCGATGTATGCCAAGAATGGGTCACTATAGTCAGTTACCAATTTTTTTCCGTTATTTATATTTAATCTGAAGATTAATCCAATAAAGAACATTGTGACCAACATAAATGAATCACAAAGAAAGTAAGGTATAGAAAACTCATAACCCAGCAAGAGTATAAAAGCACATATTGATTACAACTAATTTAATTAAATAAGAATTACCTCTGATGTTATTCTCTCTTCATTGATGCGTTCGGCCACAGATCTACCATGCAACACTATTATGATCTAGAATCTATGTGTAGGATTCCTCTAGTGGTGATCCACATGTGTTCCATGAATATATGGACATTTCTGAATGATTATCTGGGTGCTAGCATGAACTATCCATTTTCTTATGTTGTTCTCCTTGAAAACTTCTTCTAAAAATGTTCTCCTTGATTTGGAGGAGTACGACCTCTCTTGTTGTTCAGTGAATTGTTGGAGAAGAAAGAATTTTCTAGGCTAGAGATATTTTCTCCAATTCATTGTGATGTACCCCGATTGACATCTCTTGGATTTCCCTTAGATAATGGGAGAATAATTTAATTGGGAATTTATTTCACTAGGTTAATAATAAAATAATTTTCCCTAGTGCCTTTAATTATTTCATTAGTCCTAGAAAAACGCCCATGTAAAATAATAACAACAATATTATAATTTACTGAAATCTTCTTAACTTTCATGTTACAATTAAATATTATTTAATCAAATAATATTCGATACTATTATTTCTGACTGGACCCTTACATGTGATCCACCAATCAGGGCTGGACACAATGAATTGGAGAAAATCCCAAATTCCTAGATAGTTATTTCTTCTCTAAGAACTCTCTCATGAATGAGAGCGATCCTCCACCAATGGATCAAGGAGATGGATTTGGAAGTGTTTTTCAAGTAATTTGAAGGCGTAGGACGCTAGAATGATTATTTTCAATGCTTTCACCCAACAACTCATTCAATGACATCCAAATATCTATGGATAACATTGGGATCACTTATAGAGGAATCCTACACATGGATTCTACAATTTTATAGAGGAAAACTGCATAATTGTGGCTGAACGAATTAATGAAGAAAGAATAACCTTGGAGGTAATTCTTATTTAATTTAATTAATCATAATCAATATGAGTTGATCTATGCCCACTTGGTTCTGAGTTTTCTATCCCTTGGTTTTTTTGATTCACTTCCTTTGGTCATGATTTTCTTTATCAGAATAGACAAAAGATTTATTATCAATAAAAAAATGAAAATTTGGGAACCCCCCCCCCATTCATCTGTATTTCCTAGAACCTATAGATTTTTGTAGAATTAGTGAGTCTAAATGCAATTACTATGAACTCGTAGTTCCCATACCTCTTACAAAAATAAGTCTTGAAGATATCAACTTTCTTCACACTCACATTGTAATATCCTGACCAATGATGCTTCCTGGAGAAGTATTGTTCCCTACATAGTGAATCAAACAAGTCATAAATCAGTGGCATAGTATACTTTTTATTTATCTTTATGTTGTTTAGATAACAAAAACAAATGAAAAGGTTTATTGAACCATTCTTTTTTTAGAAAATATGAATGGGGAACCCTAAGGTGAAGCACTTCGGTGTATGACCCCTTTATCCAGATTCTCCTGTAGTTGTTCCATCATCTCCTCAAGTTCCAAAAAATCTAATCTATATGGAGTCTTGGATAATGGTCACACCCAAGTTATAAGAATTATTGAGAATTCAACCTCTCATCTAGGAGGAAGACCAAACAATTCTTTAGGAAACACATCAGCGTATTCACTCAAAATGGGCATTTCTTCAAGGATGATCCCTTCCTTATACTCAATCATTTGATCTAGATATTATTTATCGAAGGGAAATAATATCCATTATTTAGATTTGGTTCAAAATAATTTTCATCTATGTCCTTCAATTTTTATAGATTCCGATGACAATTTGTGATATAAAGGGTGATTTTTTCCTCACAAATATTTATGTTGGCTCTATACATGGAAAGACAATATATATCCTTAATTGAATCAAATTCCACCAAAGGGAGTATGAAAAGGTTAACTAGGTGGTTCAACCGAAAAATTATTAATGGGAGGAGTTTTGTACTTGGGATGTAATAATTTATCCATTTTATATTTTCACCAATAGTTTTAATTATAGGAATTGTAGTGGTGTTTTAATAGTTCTACTATGCATTCATGATATGAAGGAATGCATAGAACTAGAATAAAAAAGTACATTATCTATTCATGGATGAATAACTTGTGTACGTATCAGAACTTCTTTATTAGGATCCACCTTAGTCATTGTGATGGAAAAATATCACCCTTTCTACCTTGGAGGATATTGGTTGTCTCCAAAAAACCATTAGATTAGTGCATTTGTTTGAAAAGTTCCCAGGTTCCTTGAAATTGAAGTAATAAGAAATGCACTTAGGGTTGAATAAGAATTCCTTCCTCCCTCACATTAGTGGATTTCTACTACCAGAAATTTCTAGCTATGTTCCATTCCTTCCTCCACCTAAATCAATTCACTGCCCAAATTAGGCAATTTATAACGTACTTCTTTCCATAACATTGATAAGTGGGATGTTGAAATTTCATAGCACCGTTATATTTCTCAATCTCTCTACCAGAATTAATTTCCACAATCCACTAATTATCCCCATGATACCCATGACATTATTTGATCTCCATTTTGAAATTGAGGGAACATCAAACAATTTTCTCATAGCTATCAAAGTCTCAGATCACTAAGACATTTCATGGATCAGGTTTTACCCAACAAAAGAAGCGGTCAACATTGAATTTTGGGGTAATGAAAAACATGGAGGTATATCAGGACAGTCTTATGAAGTTTGCCTCATATTACCTGATAAATTCATTATTTGTTTCTCAAGGGAAATGAAATCAATTTCTATTTTAATATTGAGAGTTCTACGAAAATATTTATTGAAAATCATTTTTTGGATTTTTTTTCACCCCACTGCTTCAATCTCTTACTTAGGCATAGTATTCTTGATCAATGTCCATAACTGATCAGCTTGTCCCTCCATATGATAAAAACCCATTATAACCTTCTCTTGCTCACAATTTTATAGGATGGAGAAGATCTTCTCAATCGAGATTATCCATTATTTTTTATTAATGGATCATATGATCCATTGAATGTGAGAGGCCATTTTCAAAAAAATCTCTCAATTGAAACATTTTCTTTATTAAGGGATTTTATAATTTCCTCTTGATCCATGATTCAATTCATAACCTGAATCAACTGCAAGAGTATCCTCCTAAGGTTTTCAATTCTCGAACCCATTATGTTGGGAATCTTTTTGGGGAAGTCATCACATTACCTATCACATTGACTGTTTACCTGATTCCACCTATTTTTGAGAATTTTATAGAAGAAAGGGGAAACTAGGGATTCATACATCTAAACTATAAATGAAATAAATATTAATTCAATAAAATTAAAGGGATAAATTATAAATTACATTTACTTCCCTATCTTATGAATTTCTAGGATTCAATAAATTTCAACCTTTATTTTCTTCATAAAATATATTCATATTTGATTTTTTTTATTTTCTAAATAATGGTTCAAAATGTAATTAGGTATTTACCAAATAATATCCCATAGACTATGAAAATAGGTGTGTATTATGCGCTGTTGTCGTGCACCAGTTCCCGACTGAGTCTAGATCAGCGTGGTGTTTTTGGGTTTTATCACTATATACATCCTTTATAGAGCCCCTTTCACTTACTGAATCTCTAAAGTAATGAATTTTATAGATAATCCACTTACACTATATTTAAAAAAAGTTTGGGATTACTTCTTATACATGGTCTTACAAAAATATTTCTCCAGAGTTTTTTAATCCTAATCACAAAAATAACTAAATATTTCCTCTAATACCAACAAGAAAAACATGTCTCGTTATTACAAATTAATTCATGATATATTACATAAAATTACACATAATTCAACCCATAATATCAATAAGTATAGAGGATTATGGAATTAGGTACATATAATAACAACATGAACATGGGATAAAACAACGTAATTGAAATATTCTTTAACATTATTTAAAAATTCCCTTGATTTTAAAATAGCATGAGATAACCTTGGGACATAAATAAGAAAGCATGGTATGAGGTAATACATGTTATAAAATTGGTATATAAATGGGGAATAAAAGGGGTGATAATAATAAACCTGAATAATGAAACATGATAAGTCATGATAATTTTAATGGTAATATGCGAAATGTAGAAACACCAAAAAATAATGGATCATAAACATAGTTCAAGGATAAATACCAAGACATCATGATGGAAAAAGACCTGTAGAGGAATCAGGTTCACTCCCATTTCAAAATTGAAGTCTTATGAGACTAAATATTACCCAATTCATTAGAGGGGATTATAATTCTATCCCCACCCAACACTTTCATTTCTCTCCAATGATTATGTGCGCTTCATAGATCATGCAACATGGATTCAATAATTATCATATTTTATTCCACGATCAAGGAGGGTGGAATAAATATAAATAATTCCAAATTTAAATAATTATAAGTGTTTAAATATGAACATCGTTGACAAGAAATTGGTATGGTATACACTAAACAATTGTTTCGACATGGAAAATTGCAGGGAAATTTCGTTAGTATAATGATGTCACAAGAAAAAATAATACAATGGGTTAATGAGAGAGAAAATGGTATCTTATCTTTTAGAAATAAAATTTTATGTAATAGGGAAATGAAAATAAATATTCCAACATTAGGAATTTGAAATAGAAGGAATACAATAATAAAGAAACACAAATAAAGAAGAGAAGTAAATGATTCCTTACTTGCATGTGTGACTCCAAATGATTGGGAGGAGCTTCATGAGAGATTGGGGGAACCTTGGGAGGACAATAGAGAGGGAAGGGAAGATTAAGGAGGTTCTATAATGATTTTTAGTGAAGATAAATAGGATCATGGGTGGGTTTATATAGGGACTGAGTGGGGAATTCATTATCAATTTGAAAACATATGTTTTGGACTCTATATAATAAAATTACCAAAACTATAGACCCTTCAAAGGTTTTCCCATAGTTTTTAGAAAATGGGATTTCTTTCAATTAGTTAATAAGTAAATTTTACAAAATTAATAAAATTACACACTTACTTATGTGTAACTGAGTCACACTCTTAAAGAAATGATTTTAAAACCTTAAAATATATTAATTACTTTGGAGGATTCAAAAAGGATTTATAAAATTAATAAAATAAACATGAAATCATTTTATTTTAAATGGTAAACATATATTTTATTTTGGATGAATTTTATATTATTTATTACATTAGTTTTGGGTCATTATTATGTCATAATACACACAATATATTTTTACTGTATTTAACTTTTACCCAAAAATTTGACTATCTCAGAAAATTATGAAAAATTATCCATTGGATAATTTCAACATTATGATTAGAAAAATAATATTCAATTTATCTAACTAATTTTAAAAATAGTTTAATTTTAAATTTAAAAATAAGATTCTACATTTTTGAGAAATGAAATATTTTTTAACAATAATTATTTTTGAACTCTTATAAAAATTATATTGGACTTCACAAAAATTATATGGTCATTTATATTTAATTATTTTATTAATATTTTTTTATTAAAATTATATTTATTTAATTAATCCACCAACTCATGAAAATTGATTCCTTAATTGAATTTTATGATAACTTGAAAACACAATTATGTATTTTATTGAATAAAAATAAAAATAATTTATAATGTAATAAAAAGAAATAACATTCAATATTATATAAAAACATATTTTTTATTAGTGTATTGATACATATCCCTTTAATAAACCAAAAAATTCCCTAAGGGTAAGGTGAGAGATGGTGAGGCTTTCCTAGGGTCATCTGGTGTACGTGGTTTGGTAAATGATATTAATGAGCTTGAAAATCTCAGTAAACTATTTCTCCCATTCTTAAGTTGTTGGATTTCAGTTTGGGCATGGTCATGGGAGAATACCAAGGGGACATTATCTCCCTCATATGTTTTGACAAATGGGATTCATACTGTATGATCCTACTATTTGAGGTCGTCAGATCCTTTTTCTATGTCAATTGGATTTGTTAAAACCTTATATTTATAATAATAATGTCACCAATGTTAAATTACTATATTATCAATGAAAATGATGCTTAAAAGTCGTTTAAATATGATAGGATATAATAAAACATAATAAGTTCACGTGTTTTCTATAACCATATTACATATTAATACATTTAATTAAATCATAAGGAAAAGTTTATTTATAACAGTTTGAGTCATTATAAGTGATCCCCAAGAAGAAACCTTAGATAACCTATTTTTTAAAGGTGAATGGGATCACATGATATGACTATCCTTTAGTGACTTCACCAGTCTTAGTAACAATGACTTTTGAAGTTCTTCATTCCTCAACATTTGGTTCCATAATGATGGAAATACATGTCCTGAGATAAAATCCCAAGATCAGATTCTTTCTCAATGTTATTGGAAATGTTTGAAGGAAATGATCAAATCGAAACATAAAGTCACTATTTACACTCACAACACTATTTTTAGAACTATGTGCCTCTTAATTTACCTATCTTGGTTGGTTAATAATTGGAAAGATGATCTATCTATCATAACAATTCTTACAGGTGGATCCCCCTTCCTCACCACTCTAATGGAACCCAGGGTCATTCCATCAACTAGTACACACATATTTCCTGACCTAATATGAACATAAATGGTTCTTGAACCATGGGTGTTATGATTGGTGGTGGTGTTTTTCACGATACTAGAAGATTGTTGATCCTTTCATTGGCATCCTTCTTTATTGATAATGATTATCTATAGGATGAAACTATTGAAATTATAATATATCTCCTCATGTGTAGTTAGAATAATATTTATCTTGTGGTAGTTGAAATGAAATATAACACAATTTATAACTCTCGACATGGATATGATCTTATTCCATGATCTATCACCTATAACATCGTATTTGATAAAGGATAATTAAAAACCACAGAAAATACCTCCTAACATGAAAGGAGTGAAACAAATTTTTGGTTTTTCATGATTCCAAGGTGACCTAGGAAGTGTATCATACATATTTATCTATCTTGGGATCATTCCCTCACGAGGGGGTGAACATGGTTAGAGGGGATGCTCTCAGTAATCACTATTTCAGACCACCATAGTCATGCTTTTTCCTCTATTATTTTTCTTGTTCATATTGAACTTGTGACTACTCTATATAACTGAATTAATCATTTGTGTGTGTGAAAACCTAAATCTCCATAAGTTCACCTCCATAGGCTGGGTGTACTGGACGCAAGATGTCTTCACACCCCTACCACCACACATATTTAAAAACCCACAAAATTTAAGAAAATGTCCAAACATTAAAATAAATGATATTGTAATAAAAATAAGTATGTAAAGTAGGAAATAATTCAATGGGGATTAAATTATATTGATTATTTTCCTGATGTGAATGAGAGAATTTCTATAAAAGTTTTTCATTCATCATAACTAAAAAGGTTTCACAATAAAATAAAAAATATTAATTAAAAAATAAATAAATAGGATTAAAATATCATGAATTCATTGATGTACTATACACATCCCAAGTAAATAGTATGTGATCAGTAAAAACTATATCGAATTACCCACTTCCCTATATCAAAAATGTTATTTAGTCATTCATATAACACTAATTTTACATATTTGTGGAGAGGACACCAAATATAATGTGACTGGGAATATCCAATAACTTATTGACCTCAATCACTTGCTTCAATAAACTCTTAAAAATACACCATTCAAGATACATCTTATTTATCAACAATTCTGGACCTCCTTGATATCATTTGAAGATAATAACTTCCAATAACCCTAAAATGAGTAGTATAGATTGAAAAATTGTTGTTTACACATTGTGAGAAAAAATAAATTTAGTTGAAGAATTTAGGGTAAACAATATTCCAGTGACTAAACTTCTAGTAAACTAAAACATGTATAAACTCCTAAAAATCACTATGATTATGTTTCCGAAAACCCAGTAAACCTTGGAGAACTCTTTGGTACACCAGATTCTACTTCCTCTATAGTGAAGTGTTAGTGGGAAACTACAATAATAGTAATCATCCTTCTTAACACCTAACTATATTATATTTTGTTCGTTAGTCAAATCTAACAATCTCATAATACACTAGAGAAGAAAATTAAAGGGTGGAATAATGACATGGTTAGGGAAGAAATAATGGTGTAGGTATGGGTAGATTATTTATTATCAATAAACAAAACTCATGAGACCCCACTACCTCACTGAGAAACTAAATTAAACCGTAAAAATCTTTAATAATTCCTATGAAAACATGAATCCCCAGATATAATTTCCTCTGTTAGTTATCTATTATCACAGAGTTTATAGAACATAGTGAAATAATGGAAAATATGGGTGAGAAATAAAAACACAAACAGAAAATGAAGAAAATGAATCTTCTATAAAATTATTTAATTATAATGATAAAATCCATTTTTTTTAGAAAAGTGATAAACCCGTATTGTTTTCCATAAATAAAACCCCAGAAATTATTTTATATTGTTTTTGATGGATTCTATGTGGATTTATTTAATTTTATGAAAATGAATATTTTAGTTCCCATAATTTCAGTCTCTTCTCTCATCTAGATTTTCCTTCATGAAGCAACATTGTTAATTCTTAGTTGATTATGTTAGGTAATGAGGTTTGAAAAAATATTTGATTCCCCCTCACATTTGAATCATTCCATTTGCTTTTTCCTTAAAAAAATTTCATTGATTAATCAACCAAATTCTAATTCAATAATTCATTGTCGGTTATTTATGAGGTAGTGGCATTTTGATAGTGTTGACCTACCAACATATTCCAAAATTTTCATGTGAGAGTGCAATAAAGAGGGAATTTAATTTTGAACATGGTCTTGATACAATGTTATAGGATGTTCACATTATAGGGAATAAACATTAGGTGTCCTTGAAAGGATATAGGATCATATCACTGTATATTGAGACCGTTTGGGGTAAATCATACATTATATTTCATCACTGAGGCATATGAATTTCTCCAAAACAAAGAGAATGAAAATAATTATTATGTTTTGGATCATACATATTAGGTTTTTGGGGTTTATGTTACATTTTAATTCTAGGATAATGTAATAGTGAAATATGATAATCTATTGGTCTACTAAGAATATGTTAAGGTACTATATAAGGGAACTTCGGAGGCTAACATATCCTTAGAATATAGTACAAAAAAAATTTAGCGAGCCAACAAATTGATAGAGTCCATCATGAGAGTATGTTAGAATGAGGAAAAGGTGTGAGAGACATCCACAGGATTTCATTAGAATCCAACTATAGTGGTAGGTCTCTTTGTGAGACTATAGCGGTTAACTAAAATAATATTGAAACCTTTTAATAGCCTGTCTAATTATCCATTACCTTTGGTTCCTGCCTAAAATTATTTTACCTTCAAAACATTCAACACACTATTTAAATTAATACCTTATATTCATATATAATAGAATATCAATATTATCATTAACATCACGATTCTAGTCCATTTTCAAAATATTTTAAAAAATATTTTTAGTTTTTATGAATGATGTTAATATCCATATATTGTTAATTTCAAGAGTATTAAATCATTTAAGATGAACAAAAAATACAGAATTTTTGGGTTGAATCACTCCCCCAAATTTAAATATTTTCACTCTAGAGAATATACATGAATAGAAAATCACTAATACAACAAAGTTTCCATAAAAAGATTAAATCATCTTATTTTTATCACCATTTCATTGATTATAAAATGAAAATGGATTAACTGAATCAAAAACATAACATTAATCACCATCATTAATTCCCATCCCATGAGTTCCACACCCACTAAATAGGTCTGAAAATCCTTAAGAAAATTTATCTGACAATATAATACCTCATTTGACCCTTGTTAATTTGATTTCATTCTTCCAATCACTATCCATATTTTTTTTCTAATATCCTATTATGTTTTCCACAATAAATTTATTTATAAAAAAGTTATTTATGATCATAGATAATTAGGAATTAAACCATACCATAACTACATGAATCAACCAGAAAACAAGTTAATGGTCCTGGAATGAATGAAACATTTGGTAAATTGGATCATAGATTGCACTACTCTAATTACTCAGTTTTATTTTTCAATACTCACATAATTACCGGTCAACTTAAGAAATATTTTATGGGATACTAATTACTATTTTACTTAGATTCATAGGAGTAATCAGTTTGTAAATTATAATGGCCCCTTGAGCTGCAATTTCGTCATAGAAAATGGTTCCCATGGAATGAAGTTTAAATTTTAAGTGAATAAACATCCAAATAAAATTTAACCAATAAATTTTCATTTAAATTTCATTTATACAGTTTCATGTAAGAGACTTCATGTCATTAATGTTATTATCTCATGTGTGAAATATTATTATATTGAAGTTTAAATTTAATTCCTAACTAAAAATACAAAAAAAAATTTCATAAAACAACTACAGTAGATTAAGAACAACCCCACCAAACCCCCATACAAATATTTTACCATAAAAAATTTTTGATTATTCACAATAAATGTATTAGGGAAGATATATCTAGTGTGAAGAATAAAAAAATCATACTTATTGTGAAGTTTCATATAAAGATAATCTCTAACTTAATTCCTTCAATATAATAATAAGAGAAAAAAATAACATATAAAATTAACTAAAAATAAATAAAATTCTATAAAAAAGGATCAAAATATAGGCTTGGCACCCTTGGGGGTGCTTCGTGTTTATAAACCCCAACTATGTAGTACAAGTTTCAATACTCAATATAAAGGTGCATTTGAATAATGAGGTAGGAAAACCCATATTTCCAATATTACAGTGCTCCCTAATTGGAAATAGAGGTAGAGAACTGCATAAAAAAAGTACCTTACCACCAACACCTTTATAGGGGAATTCAAAATTGTTTATATTGGTGGAAAAAGGTTTAAAACCTCCCCTTATACTATATATTCTTTAGATTATTGTTTATTACATGGGGATTGAAAAACTGATACTAAATTTAATACTATGGGACAAGTGATTTAAGTATTATAATTGGGTTCTACATAATAAAAAATAATGAAATCTAAAGAAATATATCTCATTAATTCATATCATCCTTGAATTCTTACACAATATAAAAGGACTCCTATAACTCTCCATAGATTTCCTCATCATGTGATATTTCCTCTTAAAAATAACCACCACTTACATGGTGGATTCATATTTTAATTCAACAATCTCAAAAATGAATTTATTATCTACCAATTCTATGATTTCATAAAAATTAAAATTATGTTTCAATTAAGTTTCTATTAAATTAGACCAATATAATTGAAAATATAATCCATGATACTAATTTATCATTTTAGGCATGTTTTCTTCTTTTAGAAACACGTGTAAGTGATAGGTTCTTAGAGTTGGAAGTTGGTTGTGATATTTCTCCAATTATTCTTCAATCTAATCCTCCACTTTATGCATAGAAAATATTATAGGTGTCATATCTTCATCTATTATGCCATCAAGAATCTTGGGAGGTTTTTATTATTGTTGATCATGTTTACATGGATGCTATGATTATTAGGCTTCAAAGATAGAAAAAATTGATTTCAATTAATTCTTAAATTTCTACATATCATCCATTATTACAAGTATAATCTCATTAATTGTTTCACATATATCTTCATTAACATGTGGGTAATGGTTCCATGAATAATATTAAATTTCTTTGAAGTACACCATGGTCAGATTCAGAAAACGAAAAATAATGAAAATAAAAATGAAAAAAAAAACTATAAAACTTGAAAAAATATGCTCCCTGATAATGGTGACAAAGTGTTGTTTATCCTATCATGAGCCTTAAGTCACTAACAATGTCTATTTCTCCTACTAGTGGCTAATAAGGGTAATATCCAAAGGATCAATAGTTCTCAATTTAGTGTAATTCTCTTTTATTATCGCTATTTGTTTTTCCTTAATATAATGGGAAAATATTAAATTAAGGTATTTTTGTTATATGTAATGTAGAAAATTTACAATGAAATTCATGTAATCATTTCCAACATAAGTTATAAATAATAGGGAATGATACTTTATTTGTCTAGGAAATCATTTTTACTTCTCTTTATTCATCATAAATTCATTAAATGTGTAATAGAAGATCATTTTCAATCCACCTCACTACTTAAGTAAATAAAAACCAAGAAAAACATGGAGATATATTTATAACACTAGATTACAAGCCCTTAAAAGTGATGGGTTAGCTGCATACCATAATCATAGTATGCCTCCCACTCAACAACCAAATCCAAATTATGTTGTTCATCACTTAACTCCTAGTATCCCATCATATATTAGATAAGATTATAAAATAGTGGTTGAAATGTTTTGGAAGAGGAAGAAATGATATTTTATGTATGGGGATATGATTTAAAATCCTATAAAAAATCACATTGTCCCCCAATTTCTTACTAAGAAATGAAATAAAAGTTGTGAAATGAAGAGCGTATCATTGAACACCACTCACACCCTCATCATATAGTCCCCTGGTTAGTTCTCCACCATCGATTATTTTTTAAAACCTGATGAAAAAATAATTAATATAGGGGTGAAAAACCAACATGAAATATAATTTTCTATGATTTTAACCAGAATAGCTGTGTTTGACAATGTACAAAATATGCAACATTGAGTTTAATCGTACTGTGAAATATTACATTTTATAAATGACCATTATAACCTAGCCATTGTATTAGTAGGTTTGAATATTATTAAATAATTGTTTAAATATATATAATGGTTCTATTCAACAAAAAATATTGATTTATTCAATAGAAATAAGCACTCAATTTATAGTAAAGATGTTTAATTATTCAAAAATATGATTAATTCAAAAATGATTTTTATAAATTTATGGGGAGTGAATATTATATATAATTTTTAAAAATATTAGAAATTGATTTTCCGAATTAAATATATTTTTTGAAATTATTATATTAAAATTATATTTGGGTGAAATTTTGGTATTTTTGTGAAAGGATTGAATTTTCAGTGAAAGGTAAAATTACTATTTTTTATTGAAATCCTTATTTTATTTTAAAGTATTTACAATGTATAATTTTATTTTAGATTAGTTATATAATTTATTAAATTAATTTTTATTTTAAATAGTCCATAAATTTAATTTAAATTCATTTTATTCTAGAATTCAGAATAAAAAATTTTATATTTAAAATGGACATTGTGTTAAAAAATTGTTTTCATTGTGATTATCATATTTAATTTTAAATTAAATACTATAACTTTTTTTTAAAATTTGAAAAAATGGATATCTTATTTTGAATATATGGGTCCACAATTTTGAAATAGGTGCCTTTTTTGTTAAGATTAATTGTAAAATTAGTAATTTTTATTACCACGTAAAGGGTAGAACGAGTAATTAAATTTAAAAATAAAATTATAATGTAGCATCCTGTGTTTTTGGACTGGATGATGTTTTTTGAAGGCAATTAAATTTTCACATTAGTTGATTAGAAGAGTTAAAAACTCATATTATTAAATTAATTATTAGAGATTACGCACTTAAAAGTGTTTTTTTATATTTGGATAAAGGTCCAAGGAGTGCCTTGGGTGTTTAGTAGAGTTTTGGAAGCACTGGTATCATAAAACACAAAATTGGGATGAACTGGTTAGAGTGAACAATATGTTTAAAACCATGCAGCCCACAAAAAGGAAACAATTAAATTTTTTCAAAAGGTCTTAGGGGGTTGAAAATTTTATTCAAACCGTACGCACCAGGATGCCTATCCATGTGCCTCTTGTAGGTCCCTTGATAGTAGGAAAATTCATAGCTTGTGCACGGTTTCCCAAACCATACACATGAACCATACAACCCCTTTCTAGATAGTGGCTTAAAAACAATTGCAATACATTTTTTCCAATAAATTGGGAAAACCATGTGCCTCTTTAAAGGGGAAAATTATCAAAATTTCCCTCCAACCTTATATATTATTTTCCATATTTCCTCCTCATCTCACTCACAAACAATATCTCTCCTGGGGAGATTTACTTTTCTCTCCTAGGAATGGATTCTTCTCCATCATATGGTTTCAGAGTCAACCTATATCCGTTTCATTTGATGCATATTGGCAAGCTATTTTTTCCTATAACTCCTTTTATAGATTCTATCCTACTCCTATGTTCTATCTTCATGTCATCTAATTTGATCGATCTTTAAGGTGAATGTCCATTTATTTGATTTCTCTCGAACCAAACAAAAGAACACTTCAATTATGGAAATTTTGTTCCATGACCCATCCTAGTGGGGCTCATGATGCAGATACCCATGTCTTCCTACAATAGTATAGGGGCTGGTGACTAGAGCTGAGAAGGTATATCACTAACATGGGAGGCCATAGCCTAAGTACCTATACACACACATCTCTAAACCTATAAAATTTTTAGATGTAAAAAAATTAAACAACCATGCATGCATATATCTAAATCACACAAAAAGAGTATTACTAGAAGTAAATGGTAATAAACAGGGAAAAATACAATCCCACCAAAAGATTCTGTTATAAAAGTCAAATTTGAATGAAAATTAGGATTTTTTTTCATAATACCATAGGATCACACCTTAATATATCATGCCTCACTAAGCATTGTCTGGTCATGGTCCTTCAATAACTATATCGAAAGGTCAATTGCTTGTAAAAGACAAAATAGATGTTGAAAATCCCATGTAGAGCTGAGTATAACAATACTTAGTAGGACACCTTGAAACCATAAATCACACAATAAAGGAAATACAATTCACTCTACATTATTATATGTCTACAAAACATATAAAATGGATATCTAGATATTCCCAACACAGACATAGAGTCTAAAGGTGGGTCACAATCATAGTATACCGGCCTAGGATTCCAACTTGAAGGTTCCACAAAGCACTCATCCAAGAGAAAAAACTCTTGAGTCTGATATCACTAATTATGTCCGCTTAGGAGGTAGTGTTCATCAGGTCTCTCCATTAAAAGTCAATGCCGATAGCCCAAAGTGAATATGATACAAAGATGAGAATCACACCCAAGAACATGGGGTGATACCAACAACTCAATTTGGATTAACCCACTTATTAGAGGATCAACAACCACATACTGTTGGTCATGATGATACCAAGAACTCCAATCCAGGCATGTAGATGAGTAAAGGATCTCACTTCATGCCTCATAGAGGGATTCCAATGATTCTATCCAAGAATTCCTACAGAAGGGGTCATTTTCTGATGAGTAGAAGATAATTCCATACTAACCCTCATAGAAAGGATAAGGGGAACACACCCTAGGAAACAATTTCTAAGATACGATGTACACATGATCCAAACCATTTATAAAGGATTAAAGGACATGTATTAGGTGTCACATCTTGCTTCCCATGAACCGAGGTCTTGATCGTGTAAATGGACCCTGTATCAAGTCATGTTCATATAGAAGTACATAGTGTGTTGGACTCCCATGTAGTATACCCATGTTCCAGTACACATCTTTAGACCGTGTACTTGTGCTTGAGTTCCAATACACAGCTTATCCCATGCACATCGTCCATACCATGTCGATATGTGGTATTACATAGTGTGATCCAACCAATGTACCCCAACCCATATTTGTGTACCATGTGGGGTACACACTGAGTCTATAAGGATAGGTCACATACTGTGTGATACGGTCACAAATCTTGTGATTCTTCAGTCCTACCCAAATCCCTAGTTTCCAAAATGGGGTCTCTATATTGCATATTGATCTTGATTACACGTCATGTAGCTCATGATTTACAAAAAACCCAGATATGTTTCAGGCATCTTTGGACACTCCTCCAGCCACCAATCTGATTACCATTTCTCTAAGGAAATGGTGATTGAGTCTCATTGAGTCATTCCATAACTGAATCAATATGTTTTAGGACTTAGGTCTGCTCAAAAAATGGGATCATCATCATTCTACATTACGCATAGTAGAACAAGAAAATTAGGTATCTATATTGTCTGATTTGATGTTATCTCCCTCAACACCCCTCTTTCATGTTGTTATGATCCTAGATCTTTGATATTGGATCATTGAACCAAGAAACATGTTCCCAATTATAGATTGATTGGGATGTGTTGAATTGTGGGACAAATGAAGAATGCTCGAAGTGAATGAAGAACTTGTTAAGTCAAAAGTCTTCTTTTGGCTTTTACATCATGTTTTGGAAATCACAAATATATTCTATGTCATGTTTTGGAAATCTCAAATGTATTCTATCATATGTTTGTAAATAACAAATTGTCTTTTATCATGTTTATCGTATCGTACGATGTTGATTGTACCGACCAAAACATATCGTACTGACTCTGTCAAACGTATCGTACTGACTCTGTCAAACGCATCGTACTGACTCTGTCAAACGTATCGTACTGACTCTGTCAATCGTATCGTACTGACTTTGCTATTCAGATGATCATTATTTGTTTTGGTACTTTGTCAAAAGCTCTCTCTGCATATGAATCGTACTCATGTTTTACATTTCTATATATCTCTTATCCTAACAAAACGATGTCGTTGAGTTAGTTATATACTAATCAAAACGATGTCGTGCTTTCTGTTTCAATATGACCATTGGAGGCAATATGACCGTTGGAACCCGAGGCCTATAAATAGGAGGTCATTTGAAGCTGAGAAGACACTGATGAATGAAGAGAACGAAAGAGACTCTGTGAACTACGAAGATTCTAGAGAGAGACACTGTGACTTCTCTCATCAGCCTTGTGCGTCCGATCATCGTATCGAGGGATTTCAAGTAATTGAAAGACAGAGGTGCCGATTACCTGCAAAATCGAGGGCTGCCGGGGATAGGCAGACAGACGTGCCGATCATCGTATCGAGGGCTGCCGGGGATAGGCAGACAGACGGTCCGATCATCGTATCGAGGGCTGCCGGGGATAGGCAGACAGACGTGCCGATCATCGTATCGAGGGCTCACCAAGGTGTTGGTGAGACAGACCTTTTATCCTAGGTGAAAGGATAACCCTTCTCTTTGGGTTAAAAGAATTGTATTACTTTTACATTTCCGCTGTTGTATTAGAAAGGGATTTGTATTGTTTCCTTTCTTCTTTACATATTCAATTGTAATTGTTTCAATTACAATCATTCCATTACATATTGTATTGATTGGTTCTATACGCTTTAAGGTAGAATCATTCATATTTGTATTACTCTGATTATTGTGTTCACCTTGAATACAATTGTTTTGCTTTACAATAGTATTACAATACATCATACCTTTTACATTCAATACAATTGTGGGTGTTTGTATTTGTATTAGTTTAAGTTCATTTAAACTAATCTCTTTGTTACTAAATCTCAAAGGTTTTTAAACCTACAATTCACCCCCCCTCTTGTATTGTTCCATCTAATAGACTTTTATATCAACTATTCGATCCAACAATTGGTATCAGAGGAGGTTTTCCACTGACTTGTATTACTAGCTTTATTTCTTATTACTTTCTTAAATACTTACTACACTAACGTGTGGAGTGGAAAAGTTGTTTTTGTTATATTAGATGGAAGGAATGAATATCGGATCAATAGATAATCTGAATCCTTCTAGACCACCAATCTTTGATGGAAATGATTATGAGTATTGGAGAGATCGTATGAAGACTTTCGTCATCAATACTGGTGTAGACAATTTTATTATGCTTACTGGGGGTTACAAAATTCCTGACAAAGAAGTTAGTACTTTTACCAACCAAGAGAAGCAAGAATATCAACTGAATTACAAGGTACGCAATACTTTATTATGTTCTATGACCAGGAATATATATAGCCAGATATCTTCATGTGAAGCAGCCAACTGTATTTGGAAGAAATTAGAAGTCACTCATTTTGGTACATCCAAAGTTATAGAAACAAGGAGAGCAATGCTTCGAGCAGAGTATCATGGATTTGTTTTTCCTTATGGAGAGCCAGTATGTAAAGTGCAACAAAGGTTTATGACAATTGTCAACAGCTTACAATCTATGGGAGAAAAAGTTCTTGATGATGAAGCTCTTGTTGATAAGATTATAGATATTATGCCAAATGAATGGGAGTCAAAAAGAACAGCTATTGATGAAAATAGAAAAGTTTCCCAGATTACTCTTGATGAACTCTTTGGAACTCTTCTACAGCACGAGACAAGAATGAAAAGAGATGCTGATTTCAATAAGAAGAAGAATGGGAATGGAAGTGTAGCTTTTGCATCTAAAGCTAAAACACCTGAAAGGGTTACAAGGTCTAAATCTAAGAAAGTTGTTATATCTGATTCAAGTGATTGTAATCTTTCAGACAATGAGTTAGCTAATCTTGCTCGGAGGATGAACAAGATTGTGGGAAAGAAAGATTTTCAATATAGATTCAAAAAGAAAGACAGGAAAGATAGGAAAAATTCATAGGTAACTTGTTATGAATGCAAGAAAGCAGGACATATAAGGCCTGATTGTCCTTTACTGAAGAGGAAAGATAGAAAAGAGAAACACTCTGAAAGAAACAAGAAAAGGTTTTATAAGACAAAGAAAGTCTTGAAATCAAATGATACATGGAGTGCAAGTGGTAGTGATTCCTCAGATGATTCTTCAGAATATGAGACGTCAGGACAAAGGAATATTGGACTTCTAGCCAGACTACCAATTGAAGATCATTGTCTCATGGCTAAGGTACATAATGCTGAAGCTGTTACAAATGTCTCTTTAAATGCAAATTATGTTGATAATAAATATTATGAATCTTCAAATGATGAACCCTCATCATCAGAAGATGATACTTTACCTTCTTTTGAAGAAGTCTCTAGATTTGCTAAGTTACTTGAAAATAAAAATTCTAAACTCAAAAAGAGATTTGAAAAAGCAAATTCTAGAATTTCTATTTTGACTAAAGAAGTATCAGATCTTTCTAAAGATCTTGATGGGAAAACTTCTGATTTTGAAAGTATTTTGAAAACCCTTGAGAAAGTCAAATCTGAAAAAGATAAACTTTCTAAGGATCTTGAAACTGCTATTTCAAAGAAAAACTTTTTAGAGTCTAACTCTAGTTCTAATTCAAATGTTTTAGAAAACAAGAATTTTGTTTTAAAACTAAAGTCAGAGATTTTATCCTTGAAAAAGTGCTTGTCAAATTTTACTCATGGAAAAGAAAACTTTGATAGGATGTATTCTCAAATTAGACCATTGAGAAATCGTTCTGGTCTTGGTTATACTTATTCCAAACCCGTTTTTAGTAATAACTATTTTGTTCCTCAAAAAACCATTTTCTGTTCCAAGTGTCAATGTGGTGGACATTGGAGAAGAGATTGTTCTCTTAACAAAACTCAATCCTTAGGATTTCATAAAGCTCATTTTGCAAAACAAATGTGGATTCCTAAAATTCTTTTATCTAATCCTTCTGGATCCAAACAAGTTTGGATTCCGAAAATCTAATTGTTTCTTTTTCAGGAAAACGAGAAGTGTATCAATAAGAACATTTGGTACATGGATAGTGGTTGTTCTCATCATATGACTAGAAACAAAGATTTCTTTGAAAAGGTTATCAAAACAAAAGGTGGAAAAGTTACCTTCGGAGATAATGCTCAAGGAAAGATTGTTGGTATAGGTAATATCGTTTTTCTTGGAAAAGTTCTTATTTCAAATGTTTTGTTTGTTAAAGGTCTTAGGCACAATCTCATCAGCATAAGTCAATTATGTGATGAAGGTTACCTTGTGAATTTTAGAAATGATAAGTGTCTAGTTCACAATTCCAAGGATGAATTCATTTTATCTGCCCATAGGCAAGAGAATGTTTACACTATTAACTTAGAAGACCTTAGGAACCAAAACTTACCTTGTTTAAGTGTAATAGAAGACCAATCGTGGCTATGGCATAGGAGATTAGGACACTGTAATTTGAGAAACCTAAGAAAACTCTCAAAGAAAGGACTTGTAAAAGGGCTACCAGATCTTAGTTATGATTCTTCAAAAGTCTGTGATCCTTGTCAATTTGGCAAGCAACATAAAACTAGCTTTAAACCAATTAATGAAGTTTCAACTTCTAATACATTACAGCTTGTGCATATGGATCTGTTTGGTCCTTCAAAATCTGGAAGCATTGGAGGGAAATACTATGTATTTGTTTTAGTTGATGACTTTACTAGATTTACATGGGTCTACTTTCTCACAAAGAAATCTGAAGCCTTTTCGTATTTCAAAACTTTTAGAGCCCAAGTTAAAAATGAGAAAAACCTACCATTGATAACTATTCATAGTGATCATGGTGGTGAATTTCAAAACTCATATTTTGAAACTTTTTGTAGTAAGAAAGGTATTACTCACAATTTCTCAGCACCAAGAACTCCTCAGAAAAATGGTGTTGTTGAAAGAAGAAATCGTATTCTTCAGGAAATGACTCGAACCATGTTGAGTGAATACTCAATTGCTAAGCACTTTTGGGCTGAAGCTGTAAGTACTGCATGTTATACTATAAATCGTGTTTTAACTAGACCATTTCTTAATAAAACTCCTTACGAGTTATGGACTGGCCGAAAACCTAAAGTTTCTTACTTCAAAGTTTTTGGATGCAAAGTATTCATTCTGAATACAAAAGAAAATTTACACAAATTTGCACCAAAATCTGATGAAGGAATCTTTCTAGGCTATTCCACAACCTCTAAGGCTTATAGAGTTTTCAATAAAAACACTTGTACTGTTGAAGAAACAGTACATGTAAAATTTGATGAAACTAACCCTTTTGTTTTCAACCAACCCAATCCTACATCCTCGGATGTGTTTTCCAAAAATGTTTATCAACCTATATTAGAAGAACATTCTGATAAGGAAAATGTTCAAGAAAGTGTTCCTGAAACATTTAACACAGAATATTTTCTACCATATGTTGATGAACAGGTTTTACAAAACCCAAATCAATTGTTTCTTAGGAATCATCCCAGTGATAATATCATTGGTGATATAAATCAACCTGTAAGGACCAGAAATTCCTTAAGAAATGAAATAGAACATCTTGCTTTTCTTTCCCAATTTGAACCTAAAAGTCCAAGTGAGGCCTTAGGTGATGATGATTGGATCAAAGCAATGCAGGATGAACTAAATGAATTTGAAAGGAATCAAGTCTGGACTTTAGCTGAAAGACCTAAAGAAACAACTGTAATTGGTGTAAAATGGGTTTTCAGAAACAAGTGTGATGAAAATGGAATCATTGTAAGAAATAAAGCAAGACTTGTTGCTAAAGGCTATAATCAACAAGAGGGAATACACTATGAAGAAACATATGCTCCTGTAGCTAGACTTGAATCTATTCGCATTCTATTAGCCTTCGCAGCATATTTCAATTTCAAACTATTTCAAATGGATGTCAAATGTGCTTTTTTAAATGGTTTTGTTCAAGAAGAAGTTTTTGTCGAACAACCTCCTGGTTTTCAAGACCCAAAACATCCTGATCATGTTTTTAAACTTACCAAGGCTCTATATGGTCTTAAACAAGCTCCTAGAGCATGGTATGATAGACTTACAGGATTTCTTTTACAAAACAATTATAGAAAAGGTACAGCTGATCCAACTCTTTTTATCAAAATGGAAAACAAAAATGTTTTGGTTGTCCAAATCTATGTTGATGACATCATATTTGGATCAACTCAGAAATCTTTAACCGATTCTTTTGCAAATTTAATGAAATCTGAGTTTGAAATGAGTATGATGGGTGAGTTAACATTCTTTCTAGGTTTTCAAATATCTCAAAAACCAGAAGGAACTTATATATCTCAACATAAGTATATTAAAGACTTACTCAAAAAGTATGGATTTGACAAAACTAAAAGTATTAGCACCCCAATTGGTACCTCAAATACTCTTGATCTTGATGAAACTGGGAAACCAGTAGATCAAACAATTTTTAGAGGTATGATAGGGAGTTTGCTATACTTGACAGCTAGTCGACCCGACTTGATGTTTTCTGTATGCTTATGTGCAAGGTATCAATCTAATCCAAAAGAGTCTCACTTAAAAGCCGTAAAGAGAATCTTTCGGTATTTAAAAGACACTATGGATTTAGGACTTTTCTACTCTTCTGGAAATGATTTTGTTTTAAAAAGTTTTTCAGATGCTGACTTTGGTGGTTGTAGAATGGATAGAAAAAGTACATCTGGAACTTGTCATTTCTTAGGAGATTCTTTGGTTTCTTGGTCTTGCAAGAAACAACACTCAGTAGCACTCTCCACTGCTGAAGCTGAATATGTAGCAGCTGGAAGTTGCTGTGCTCAAGTATTGTGGATGCAGCACACACTCACTGATTATGGTTTGAGTTTCTCCAAAACTCAAATTCTGTGTGATAATACAAGTGCCATAGCTCTTAGTAAAAACCCAGCACATCACTCTCGTGCAAAACACATAGATGTTAGGCATCACTTTCTTAGGGATCACACACAAAAAGGAGATATTGTTTTACAATTCATCGGAACGCAAGAACAACTTGCTGATTTTTTTACAAAACCTTTACCTTCCGATAGATTTGAATTTATAAAACAGAAGCTAGGAATGATTACAATAAAATAATCATTCAAATCTACTTTCTGTTTTACATCTCTCCTAATAGTAAGAAACTCCTCGTAGAAAGGGGGAGGACATTTCTTTATGTCTTTATGTTTCTGATCTTTAGATATTTACTCTATTTTATATGTTTCTTTCTGTTTATCGTATTGACCTTTTCAATTTTTCTGTTTATCGTATTGAAATTCTTTTCCATCGTATCGTTCAAAAATTTTGTATCAACCGATGATGGTATTGAAATTCTTTTCCATCGTATCATTCAATAATTTTTTGAATCGACCGATGATGGTATTGAAATTCTTTTCCATCGTATCATTCAATAATTTTTTGAATCGACCGATGATGGTATTGAAATTCTTTTCCATCGTATCATTCAATAATTTTTTGAATCGACCGATGATGGTATTGAAATTCTTTTCCATCGTATCATTCAATAATTTTTTGAATCGACCGATGATGGTATTGAAATTCTTTTCCATCGTACCATTCAATAATTTTTGAATCGACCGATGATGGTATTGAAATTCTTTTCCATCGTACCATTCAATAATTTTTGAATCGACTGATGATGGTATTGAAATTCTTTTCCATCGTACCATTCAATAATTTTTGAATCGACCGATGATGGTATTGAAATTATTTTCCATCGTATCATTCAATTTTTTTTGTATCGACCGATGATAGTATTGAGATTGTTTTCCATCGTACTGTCGGTTAATGGTAACAACTATTTTCCATCGTACGGTCCGACCATAGTAATGACTTTGTTTTCCATCGGCATCATGTTTTTTTTCTTCTTACGATTGCGTTTACTTTTGATTCATACCAAAACCAGCAATCACCTTTTGTTCTCCGACAGGTATCTTTTTCAATTTTTATTTTATTTTCTTTCTTTGTTTTAATCCTAACCATTGATCTGGTATTATATAATCTCGACCGTAGAAGTTCAACGGTCATCTTTTTTTTGCCTATAAATACCCCCCTCCCCTCCCCAAACCCACATTGATTGTCCAGGAATTGAGGCGAAGCTCTGCTCCCCCAGCTATAAACAATCGTACGATCTTCTCAATCGGCATCATCTTTATGTCTCAATCCTCTGCCAACACTCCCGCTGAAATGTCTTCAAAGACCTTTACAGAGAAAGGTTAGTATCCCGAGACTTTTTCGACACGTACGATTCTACAATCAAGAGGATTATTTTGTTTCAAGGATGGGAACATCTCTATGTGGAAAAGCCTGATACTCAAGATCCAGTTCTTTTTGATGATGTTTGTCAATTTTACAAAACCGTGTCTTTCGACAAAGATATGACTATAAACTTCGCTGTGTACGATCGAAAATTATCCATGTCTGTGAAACAAGCGGCACACTTTCTGAATGTTTCTATAGAAGGGGATTCATTCTGTCCATCTCACAAACTACCAGAGGAAGTTGGTACGTTCAATAGAGAAAGTGCTGAAAAATCTTTTTTTGTTGTTAATGAGGGAAAGAGGAAAGTTTATCATCTTTCACCGGACAATCGGTTTGTCACTTTATGGATGAAAGGTTTTCTTGTCCCAAGGAAAGGGGATAGAGAAACTCTTAAAGTTTCTGATGTCTTCATGCTCGACTATCTTGTAAACATGAGAAAAGTGAATCTCATGGGATATATTTTTGAAACCATCAAGAATGTCAAGAAAGGAGGGATTAAATCCCAGATAATAATGTATCCAGCCATCCTTACGAAATTCATTCTTGAGAGTATGAAGTTTTGTAACATTCCTTTGAAAGGAGAACCTATGGATTTGTGGCCGTCTTTCATTAATAAGAGTACGATGAAAAAGCTGAATGTTTGTTTTGATTCAAATTCAAAACTTTTTGTCAGAGATGTAGAAGCTGAATTGCCTGAAAATCAATCGGCACCTATGCCAGCCAAAGACAATCAATCCGCCGGTGTTACTCGAAAGTCTGATCCGCAGACTAGTTCAAAGCCGAAGAAGAAGCCGAGGTACAGTAAGGAAGTTGTAGCCAAATGGAGAAAGGACAAGGAACAGAAAAAAGAGGGTGATCCGAAGTTTGGTCTTGATCCTGCTGAGGCTTTTGCAGAAAGAATAAGGGTAGAAGAAACCCTTCAAGCTAAAAAGAAAAAGAAGACTCTTTTGAAAAGAAAGGCTCAGGACTTTGATATTTCTAAAGTCTTGAAAGCAGTTGAAGATGCTAGTGCTCAACTAACTGTGGAAGTGCATCAAGAACCCATCGTACAGAGTTTGCCTGAGAAAGAAAAAGGAAAACAAGTGATAGAAGAAGTGGAAGTAGAAGAAGGAGATTTTCTGTTAGAATTTCTTCAAAGTTCAAAGAAAAGTAGAGAAGAATCGCTTCAAAAGCTGAGCGAAGGTGTTCAACAAACTCCTCATGCCGATCAGGAAAAATCTCCGGACAGGATGTCATCTCGAGAAAAGCAAGATGCTCAATCTTCTCAATCTGATAAAGTAGTTGTCATTAGTGACAGAGTGGAAGATGAAAGAAAACAGAAAGAAAAAGCGAAAGGGAAACAGCCAGTTGTTGATTCAAGCAGATCGTATGAACTAGCATCATACGATGAAGATACTAATTCAGAGCATACAATCTCTCTCAAGAAGAGTGATTACATTGTTCAAGTTTTAAGAAGGATGGAGAAAACCATTCCTTATTTTCCGAGGCTGGAAGGAAAGATTGATTTTATTACTGAAAATCAGAGAAAGAAGTTTGGATCTGTGAAAGAATTGAGAAGGAAAGTTTTGTCAGTAGAAGCCGATCTGAAAGTCCTTTTGGAAATCTCAGTTGCTCATAAGAAAGCTTGCAATAAGATGACTAAGTGGTCGTACAAAACAGAGAGCTCAATCAATGACCATGAGATTTCTATTGAAGATATAAGAAGGTTATCAAATGAGCTTGCAATTGCTTTCAACAAGCTTGATAAAGAAACGGTTGAAAGGATGAACCTTTTATCTTCTCAAAGAGCCGATGTTCCTTCAGTAAAAGATTTGCAAGAGAGGATGAATGTTTTCCAATCTGAATTCTCGAAGGTTTCATCTTTCAAAGATGAAATGGTTTTACTGAAGAATCAAAATTCCGAGTTGTCCAAGGATAACAAGACTCTGCAAAACAGAATTGATACCCTTGAAGAAGTAATCAGAGTACAGGAGGAGACCATTAGAAATCAAGATCAGATTTTTGCGGATCAACAGGAGCTTCTCAAAACTCAGGGTGAATCAATTTCTGAAGACAAGAAGGAGATCAAGAAGATGAAATCTGTGCTTCATGAGCTTATAAAGAAAGAGAAGGAAAGAGAAAACAAATGATTGTTGTATTTGTTTCTTTTTGGAACTTGTTTGTTTTGTAATAACTCTTATAATCCTTTCTCTTGTATCCATTGTCTTGTATTACTTCACTAACTCTTCCAGACAATTCGAGATTCCTCCTTTCTTTTTGTAAATCACAAAGGGGGAGAATATTTACAAAGCAAAGATTGTTTTACAAAGGGGGAGAATGCATTACAATGCTCTTAAGGAAAATCTATGAATACAATCCTTAGGAAAGTCAATACCTAAGGGGGAGTTAGTTGTATTCAATTTCTTATTCAGAAGAGTTTTCAATAACTCAGGGGGAGATAAGTATTTCTTGTTTCATTTACTTTGTGTGTTTGTGCTTTCCAAAAAGGGGGAGATTGTTAAGTCAAAAGTCTTCTTTTGGCTTTTACATCATGTTTTGGAAATCACAAATATATTCTATGTCATCTTTTGGAAATCTCAAATGTATTCTATCATATGTTTATAAATAACAAATTGTATTTTATCATGTTTATCGTATTGTACGATGTTGATCGTACCGACCAAAACGTATCGTACTGACTCTGTCAAACGTATCGTACTGACTCTGTCAAACGCATCGTACTGACTCTGTCAAACGTATCGTACTGACTCTGTCAATCGTATCGTACTGACTTTGCTATTCAGATGATCATTATTTGTTTTGGTACTTTGTCAAAAGCTCTCTCTGCATATGAATCGTACTCATGTTTTACATTTCTATATATCTCTTATCCTAACAAAACGATGTCGTTGAGTTAGTTATATACTAATCAAAACGATGTCGTGCTTTCTGTTTCAATATGACCGTTGGAGGCAATATGACCGTTGGAACCCGAGGCCTATAAATAGGAGGTCATTTGAAGCTGAGAAGACACTGATGAACGAAGAGAACGAAAGAGACTCTGTGAACTACGAAGATTCTAGAGAGAGACACTATGACTTCTCTCATCAGCCTTGTACGTCCGATCATCGTATCGAGGGCTTTCAAGTAATTGAAAGACAGAGGTGCCGATTACCTGCAAAATCGAGGGCTGCCGGGGATAGGCAGACAGACGTGCCGATCATCGTATCGAGGGCTTCCGGGGATAGGCAGAGAGACGGTCCGATCATCGTATCGAGGGCTGCCGGGGATAGGCAGACAGACGTGCCGATCATCATATCGAGGGCTCACCAAGGTGTTGGTGAGACAGACCTTTTATCCTAGGTGAAAGGATAACCCTTCTCTTTGGGTTAAAAGAATTGTATTACTTTTACATTTCCGCTGTTGTATTAGAAAGGGATTTGTATTGTTTCCTTTCTTCTTTACATATTCAATTGTAATTGTTTCAATTACAATCATTCCATTACATATTGTATTGATTGGTTCAATACGCTTTAAGGTAGAATCATTCATATTTGTATTACTCTGATTATTGTGTTCACCTTGAATACAATTGTTTTGCTTTACAATAGTATTACAATACATCATACCTTTTACATTCAATACAATTGTGGGTGTTTGTATTTGTATTAGTTTAAGTTCATTTAAACTAATCTCTTTGTTACTAAATCTCAAAGGTTTTTAAACCTACAATTCACCCCCCCCCCCCTCTTGTATTGTTCCATCTAATAGACTTTTATATCAACTATTCGATCCAACAGAACTTGTGATAAATGTACAAGAATATATCAGAGAAAAAGACATCAATAAATGTTATTTTTAATATTGAATCATTACTACTATAATAAAAATTAATAAATCAGTTATTCAATGTAATTCTCCCAAAATTACCGCAGAATAAACCCATCCTTCAAATACGCATGATCCATAGATCAATCTGTTGGTCGATTGATCTGTGTTCATTATAGGAATCATGAACGAGAGAGAGAAAAAATCAAAAAACCACCCTACCTAGATTTTGACCAATCATTAATGAAAAATGATGAAGTGTCTCAATCATTGGTGAGATCCTTCGATTATGCTGTGCATTGATTGTCAGTTCACTATTCAAACATTTTTTCCCAATAGACACTCAGCCCACTCTCTCCAAAAGCTCTCCCATGATTTTCTGGGTTATGTGGATAACCCTATAAATTTTCCATAAGCATGTGTTTAAAAGTAACACTAGGTCATTGAAATAATGAATTAAATAATAAAATTTGTTAAATTATTTTATTCCTTTTTTAATTCATGGTGAATTTTACAAAAACAAACCAGGATAACCTAGTATATGTTTTTCCTAGGGTAAAAAAGAATATTGAACTCAATGGTGCCCTTATATTTCTGATCCATGCATTAGTTCATAATTTATTCCACTTTTTTAGGAAAAATTCTCATGTTTTCTATCTTCTATATTTATTATATATGAAACATTTATTCTGGGAACACTAGGCCTTAAAATCACATGTTGTCTCAGTACCTGGTCTAAATAATAATCCATAAAATATCCAAAAATAAAAAATGCAAAATTAGAGTAATTACATTCTACCTACCATAGGTATTTTCATCCTTGAAAATCCAAAAACAAATGTATAGAAAAAGAGATGTGGGTATTAAGAACGAATGTGAGCCTCTAACTCCCATGTGCTCTTCTAAATATTCTCATGCTACCACTAGACACACACTAAAGAAATTGATCACCCATAAAATACCTCTCCTTCCAATACTCAATCTCTAATGGGTAATCAATAATGGTAGATTGATCCTCAATTTCCAGCTTACCCCAGGAAATAATATTTGATAGATCAAGCATATAGCTCCTTAGTTGTGACAATTCGAAGATGCCATGTACCCATTCAAACAATGCAGGTAAACCTAAGTGGTATTCTACCTCTTCAACTTTACATATTTTCTAGAAAGGGCCTATGAATCTCATAGATTGTTTTACACCTAGAGAAAATCATTGTCATTTATGTTAAGGTGAAACCTGTATGAACACATGGTCTCCTTCCCCAAACACTAAAGTCTATAGTCGTTTATCTTTGTATGACTTATGATGGTTCTATATAGTCTTCATTAGCTCCTGGATGATTTGATCTATTTCAATAGTTTCTCACATAACCTCTTGGTCCATGAGTGCTTAACATCGAGGTCAGTCCAACAATGTGGTGACTTATAGGGTTGCCCGTACAAAGTTTCGAATGGTGTTATACTGATGGAGGTATGGTAGATTTTGTTCTATGGGAACTCCAATAGTATTATTTGATCATACGAACTACAGTCAAAGTCGGACATATATACCTGAGACATGTCCCCTATAATATAAATAGTCATCTAAATCTCACCATCAACTTGTAGGTGAAAATCTATGCTCAAGAATAATTTATTCCCACACACCACCTACAATACCTTCCATATCCAGAATGTTAAGTGAGCATCACTGTCATAAATTATCATTTATGGAACTCCATGGAGTCAGACTATATAATGAATGTAAAGGCATCCCAAGCTCTCTATTGAACTCTTCTCCCAAAATTCTATGTAGTGGGATTACTTGGTGAGTTGTTCTACGATCACCCATATAGAATCGTATCCCCTAGACATACGTTTCAAGAGTATCACAAAGTCTATGGGTAGCCCCTCCCACTTACACTATGGAACCTCAAGGGTTTGAGCTAGACCAGATGGAATTTTTTGATCAGCCGTCACTTTTAGACAAGGAATCAAAAGACAAAATTACAACTCATTTCATCTTATGTGGGTATCAAAACTAACATCGGAGGTCTAGTTACATCTTTGACACACCTAGATGTACTGTCAAAGGATATAAATGAAAATATCTCATAAAATCATCCCAATACACCACTATTACCATTTTCATCCACTAAAAAGAAGTACATTCCCCCCACCTTTGGAAGATCCATTACGAGCATGTCTATGGAATATCTGAATATATATGGTCTCATAATAGGTATTCTCAATTCATTCCTCCCTGAATCACTACAAGAGTGAAGGGGTGATGATCATAAAGTAGGGGTAAGTTTCTCCATCTCTATCTATAATGGATAACTACAATGAGGCCAACTTCTCTGACATATCATTTATAAACTACCAAAAAGAAATCCTACTAAGAGTACCAGCAACCATGTCCCCCTTCCCAGGAGTACATATACTTTAAAAGCTATAATCATGGAGGAACACTATCCACCTACACTATCTAAATTTAGTATCATTTTGAGAGAATATATAATTGATAATATATTGATTACAATAGATGATAAACAACTCAATCCTAGGGTTGTGTCTCCATATCTTTAGTACGAATACTACCACTACTAACTCAAGATATTGGGTTGCATAGTTCATCTCAAGTGGTATTAACTAAGGTGGAACATAGAAAATCACCACCTACTTATGTATTAGGACACAACCAAGCCCATTTCAGGTTCATCATAGAACACTACATACTCGACACCCTCCTCTAGAAATCTCAATATGGGACCGCTCATAAAACTGAGACTGAACTACCAAAAAGCATGTTGGAACTTCTCTATCCACCCAAAAGGTGGCCCCTTTTAAGTCAGAGATTTCATGGGTTTTTATAATATGGATAAATGAGGTATTAATATTTTTTAATATCCTACCAAACTATGGAATATCTACACCTCTGTCATACTCTTGGGTGTCTGCCAAGATAAAACTATCTCGACCTTGGCTGGGTACACTACCACTCCATCTGCTAATATAACGAGTCCTATAAAGTGGACCACCTGAATCTAGAACTAGCACTTCAAGAGTTTTCCATAATGATGGTGTGCTCAGAGTATACCCAGATCTATGCTCAGGTGTCTCGTGTGCTCCTCCTCCAATACTAAGTACGAAAGTTCATCATCGAGGAATAATACAATGAAACAGTTTATGTATGTCTGAAAAATTTGATTCATGAGTCCAATTAACACTTCTAGGGTTTTATTCATTCCAAAGGGCTTGAACAAGTACTCATAGTGAATATAGTGAAATTTGAATGTCGTCAGCAATATATCCTCTTCTTGTACTTACATATAGTGAAGCATGACCTCAGGTAAACCTTATGGAACCATCGAGCCCCTATAATTTTTTAAAGAGTTTGTCAATCCTTGGTAGTGGATACTTGTTCTTCCTGATCATATGGTTCAATATTTGGTAGTCCACAGACAACCATAATATCCCTTATGCTATCTTGGAAAACAAAAATGTGGCTACCCAAGGTGAAAAACTGGGTATAACAAAGACCTTACTCTGTAAGTCCTCCAACTGCACCCTCCGCTCGTGAAGCTCTATGGGAGCCATCCAATATGTTGTCCCAAATATATATTCAATATCATAGAGTATATAAATGTAGAAGTATATCTCATGGTGGATAGGTAATCCAAAAACATTTTTAGGGAAGATATCCTTATACTCCACCACCTTTGTAGGAAATACAGAACTCATAACATCTACTTATCCAAGAGTTAGGCTACCCAAATAATGATTAATTAACTTCCCCCTACTATTAATGAGTCCATCCCATTCTACCAAGGTTTCATTTAAACCAAAAAAGTAAGAATAGGTTCCTTCACTACAGAAAAACCACATTTTTATCCTAACACAATTAATATGGGAATGAACTATGGATAACAATTCCAAACAAATAATGACGTCATAAGGCCTTGATGATGCTTCTAGGATATTCCATTAGAAACTCTCCCCAATATGTGTCAGTTCAAAGTATTGGCACAAGTGCCTAATCATGAATTCTTCTACAATACGAGTCTCCAAGCGTAAGTGTCAATCCAATGAGTTAATGAGAATATATATGTCTCATACAATGTATGTGGTAAGAATGGACTGACTAGAACCTATGTCTATCAGTAATGTAGCTAAGGATGAAAACTCACATATTGTACCTAAAATTAATCTTGGAGCCTCTGGGTCATAATCTTCAACCACATGTAGATATCCCTACTCATGTCCTCTGTCTCTATAAACTTGTAATGGACCACGTGGCTGGGTAACAATTCAAAAGTGCCTACCACCTTCTACTACTCTCACAACTCATCTTCCATGTCTCCAACCCTATGAACCTGCCATCTCCTACCACTGCCTCTTCCTCGTAATTACCTATATGGTCTCTTTGATAGATGTACGGTGAGTAATACAGTCTCGAGAAATATATCCCCAAATGTCACATGAGTATCACCATATCTATATGGGATGACTTACCCACATATGATCCATGAACCCTAGATCCTACATCTCGTGACCTCCTCTTGTGATGTCTGGAAAATCCTGGTCTCTGAGGCTGACATCTACTCCCTATTACTAAGGCCACTATACCTATATTTTTCCACTAGAAACAACTAGTTCAATATGCTCAACTTAGAAACTAACAACAACCAAAGATTTCTATATCACCCCATCATAAGTAGGAACACATTAAGGGGAAACACTAGCTCATATGTATCTATAAAGACCTTGTTCGAATGTACGATCCTAGAATATCTATTCACAAACCATATCCATCAAGTAACTATAGAGGTTGGTAAAGCTCAATGGATACTAAGCTAATATCATGATGCCCAACTAGAGATGTAGAATCTCCTGTATACATACAACAATTAGCATAGCTGGTGATATTTTTTAACAAACCGAACTATTATAAATAAAATTTCCCTTTTGATTTAATTAAATGTATTATCATGTGATACTATTATAGAAAAAATATTTACATCATTTTCTTTTATCCAATATCATTTAAAATTTATTTATGTATCACTAATGTTATTAATATAGTCCTTGAATAGAGATCCTATGATTAGTTTAACTATTGGATTTTAACAAATCCAATTGACACAAAAAATGAAGTAGTGGACTCCAGCAGTAGGATCGTAACCTATGAAGCCCATTAATTGGAGATTCTAAGGGAGATTCCATCTTTTATATTTTCAATTGAACAATCACAATCTGACATCCATCAACTTAAGCAAGAGAAAAATCATTTATTGGAGAAGTTCAAGACCATCGAGATCATGACCCAAGCCATGTATGCCGAACCACCCCACAAAAGTATCACCACTGAAAAACTTACTCGTAGGGCATAATTTAGTGTATTAAAGTGTTATGCATCATGTCCCTAGCTATATGAGTATGTATATTAATTTTTTATAGAGTACGGAATATATTGTAATCTTATTATTGTTATTAATATAAATTTTTTTTACAATAAAATACTAGTATTGTTTTCTAGTAATATTCAAATTCATGAAAAAAAATTATTTTGATTAATTACTGAATTTTTAAAATAAATAAAATTTTAATAAAATTTTATTACAAAAAAATATTTAATAAATATGAATGATTTTATAATTTTTATGATGTGAAATGTAATTTTTATTAGAGTTCAAAAACTTTTATTGTCAAAAACCACAACATTTTTAAATAAATGTCAATTATTACTTTAAAATTAAAAATTCACATATTTGAAAAATTATTTAGATGAAATAAATATTCATTTTAGAATAATAATTTCAAATTTATCCAAAGGCTAATTTTTCATAGTTTTCTAAGATAGTCTATTTTTTGGGTAAAAATTATATACTATATTAAAATACAGTGTGTTATATGAGATCATAATGACCAAAAAATGAGGTAATAAATAAAAAATGGGAATACTAAGATAAAATTTTTGTTTTAACCTTAAAATAATTTTAATTTAAGTTTATTTTATTCATTTTATAAAACTTTTATGAATCTTTAAAAACATATATTCGATTTGAAGATTTAAAATTCATTTCTTGAACAGTGTGACACACCTCCACATAAGAAAATGAATAATTTTAATAACTTCGGCCCTTTTCTAAATAAAATAATTAAAAACACTCCCATTTGGATAAAAACATGGGCTACAATCATGGGAAGGTTTTTGGTTGTGGATATTTTTTTATATAGAGTCCAAAACCTATGTTTGTGAAATATTAAAGAATCCCCCTATCTTTTCTTATACATACCCACCCAAGATACCATTTATCTTCACTTTAAATCCTTGGATCATGTATATACTCTTCCCTCCCATCTCTATAATCATCCTAAGAATACCCAATCTCTATAGAAGCCTTTTTCATGTTTTTGAAGTGACCCACTCAAGTATGGGATCTTTTTCTTTCTCCACTTTCTGAAAGTATTTTTTTATCTTATTTATTTTTTCATCATTTCCTTATGAAGGGATATGTTATTAAACATCCCCCATACTTACAAATTTATTCCTAAATTATGATATAACCCTTTCACTCTTATTAATCCATCCCCTAAATATTTACATGCCCCTGTTATGCTACAGAAATTTCACCACGAGATTCGATGCCAAAGAAATGGGTAGTGAACACCCAAACTTAATTCCTATCAAGGGTGTTCACCATTATGAGAATATACCTATTCGATTTTTAACACTAAAATATTTATTCCAAAATCCTTGATCATGTAATAAATGTGATAAAAAATGAATCCATGTAGTATGTTCTTTGTGGCACACCTAAGCATGAGAATGAAATGAAAGTGATAGGTGCACCCAGAATTATATTGTTCTCTAATGAATTGAATTATACTTGTTATCATGATTCATAATTTTGTGGAATAGAGTACGTCGTGACCCATACCATTATGGGTCTTGAGCCGCAACTACCCCAAGATCGCATCCATTAGCCAGAGGTGTCAACAATTTTCGAAGGCAAAACTAAACTCAGGGATGCATTTTCCTATGTACCAACACACACACACAACCAACTCAATGCGAACGTGAAGAGGGAAAGAATAAAAGATGAAATAATTATATAAAAAAATACATGGACCTTTAAACCATATGATTTATGATAGTGTAAATTGAATTAAAAAATGGCAAAACACATTGCCAACAAGAAAAGTTTCCCATCCTAACTAAAACAAGAAATGTAAAATAGGTGAGAGGGCCCGACTTTAGGAACCTAAGCTTTGAACACCATACATGGTCCAAGAACCGGTGTCCCTGTGTTCCTCTAAAGTCATTATTTACCCATACATCATCATCAAGTGACACGACACATGTGGGAAAATATTATTTAGGGGCGAGTTTATACATACCCACTAGAACACCCCGAAGGGGATGAAGGGGGAGCAGTAAGAGATACAACTGGAGAAGAAAGTAGTATATGAAAAAAATATAATAAAGGATTACAACTCAACCTGACAAGATAATTAAATTAAAATAATCCCAACATAAGGAGCTTCAAATGGTGAGATGATAAACTTTTTATTTAGTATTTAATACCTATAGTAGGAGAGTATACTCATCAAACCACGAAAATTTAGACACGAAAAGCAAGTGGCATACCCCATGCATCTTCAACTCTCATGAAAGGAGATTAACCAAAAATATAAGAGAGGGTACCGAATATATATATATATATATATATATATGTAAAAGAAGTCCAGATGAGAGAAAAAGGGGATCTCAATCCCACAAATCAGTCCAAGAAGACGAGTAACCAAAAGTTCCAAGGAAAACCATCTATAATTCCAAACACCTCACACATCTACCATAAACCCAAAATTATAGGGGAAACAATCACCACAACTTGATACTATCCTATTTGGGGGGAACTGACTTTCCTTTATAGTTTTAGGTCGCATGATCACATATTAATTCACTATTCAAATCTACCCTAACACTGTTGTTTTAAACTCATTTTGTAATGAATATTACAAATATAATAATAAATTTAACATTATGTTTTAATTGATTAATTAAATTTTATGACTATTTAATAGTGAAAATTTACTTGTATTGGTGTTTACATTGTAGGAGGAGGTGATTTGGAGAGCTCGTGATGGAATTCAAGAAAAATGGGCTAAACTGCACGAGATCCCAAGCATGCATTTTGACAATTATTTTTAATGTGGATAATATGTGAATCCAATTGGGCTAAAATCGGTTTAAGAGTGAAAAAATGTGGTATACATTTCTCTAGAAGATCATTGAGCCCAATTCGTCCACCTGGAGGCCCAAAATAGGCCCACAATGTGACGATATTATGGGCCGGTCAGATTGAACGACCCTTCTGTATTTGGGCCATCACTAGGGCCTCAAAGATCCAATAAGGGAGATTCTACCTCCCATGGATAGATACCTCGAAGACCCGAATCTTCACCAAATTTCAAGTCATTTCATGTGTTGTGTTCAGTTAAAAATCTGGATTAATATGGAGTAAAAAATCTTCTTTTGATAGTCACCTAGCCTTTTAGATACATGACCACTTTATGTGGAAATATGGATGTAATTGCCCATAAAATCTCTCCTTCCCCTCATTATCTAATTTTCACGACCAGGGGTGAAGTTGAGTCGAATTGTGGAGCTCTCTTCACCCATTTTATTTCTCTTCTCCATAATTCACTTCTAAGTATCTTAGTGATCAATTTGGGGAGTGTCCTCTATTGTAATCCCGAGATACACACTTGTAATCTTTATAAGGTAATTGATTTCCAAGTTTTTTGTCAATTATTATTCATTTATACCTTCTAAATTAGTTTTTATTTAGGTATAATCCAATAAAAATCAAAGGAACAAGAATCCACATGCTTCCATGCATAACCCAGATCTTGTGGGGATTTGAGTGTGGTTGCCTCTTTTCACACACCTCCCTTTCATGAGTGTACTAATGGATTGCATTGGTTGCTAAAATAAAATAACTTGAACCTATGAATATGCATGTTCTTTTATTCTGGAATTTTTTTATCATTGACATAAATCTGGTCATCTAATCACATTATTGTTGTGATGCCTTGATTGAGTTCCATTTTTACATAGATTCATTTTATTGATTTTGAGCGGTTTCCGATAAACAATATCATTGATCGATAAAATAATAGGTGGTAACCTAGTAAGAACTCACATACCATTACTAGTTTTTGTATTTATAAAATCAAGGTATCAATGATCCTTCCCTTTACATTGAGAGCGATGAAGGATTGAGCATCAAGGGACACTTACACGGGTTGATCACGATTTCTCCAACTAGTTTTTTCAGAAGTAATATACTTTAAATTTATGCTCTTAAAGAAATAAACCCCCAGTTTTATAAAAACCCATTACCCTTTTAGTTTCATAATATGATGCTCAGTTTTTAATTATTTATCTAATGATCCTTCGAGAGATTACCGAGGGTTACTGCTATACTGCAAAAATTCTAGTTTAAAATAAACATCTAATTTGATGCACTCCACAACGTGATAAAATTTTGGTGTCATCGCTAGGGAGACAAGATCAATTTTTTCTATTCTTTATTTCCTTTTATTTACTTATTTTAATTTTTAATTAGTACTCTTTTGAAAACCCTACCCCATTTTATTGTTTTTGTTTTGGTTTTCTGTTTCTATTTTTGGTTGTTTTGTGTGTTCTTCCTTTCTCTCTCTCTCTCTCTATTCTTCATCTCCATTTCTCTCACTAATACTGTATTATAACATTCTATTCTCCTTTCACTCTTCTTAAGTGATTTTATCCATATTCAATCATAAAAAAACTATATTCACAATCTATTTTCATGATCTGATCATAAAAAAAATGCTTGAATTTGACCATGAAATTGAAATGACACTTCACACACAAATCAAGGTATCTAGAGAAGGTCAATAAAGTAAAAATAAGGAACCCCTTGTGGTACCTCACGTGGTAATAAAAGAATAAAAAATTTAACCCAATCAAATCCAGGAAAACATGGCTACAAAAAATGAAAACTTAAAAGAATTGACCACCCCAGATGTGGAGTACCAAACTGCGTACATCCAATACCCCAAGGAAGTGTCCAAAATTAATCTGAGATCAACCCTGATCCACCTATATCCCATATTCCATGGTCTTCTAGGTGAGGACCCTTATAAACACCTTAAATAGTTTCACATAGTATTCTCCACCATGAAACCCCAAAATGTTTCTGAGGATCTAATTAAATTTAGGGCCTCCCCTTGATCCCTTGATGGTGTAGCCAAATATTGGATATACAATTTTCCTACCATAATTGGTTGCTGGAATGACCTTAAAATACTATTTTTGGAGAACTTCTACCCTACAGCCTGAACTGCATCAATTAGGAATGAAATTTGTGGCATTTGGCAATCACAAGGATATACCCTTCATGAATACTAGGAGAGATTCAAAAGTCTTTTCTCAAGCTACCCCCACCACAAGATTACTGAACAACAGTTCATCCAATACTTTTATGAGGGACTTATCCCCATGGATTGTGGAATGATTGATGCTGCATTTGGTGGTTCCCTTGTTGATAATACTCTTTCCACTGCTCGTGACTTAATATCCAACATGGCTCAAATTTCACAACAATTTGGTACACGAGCTATTTCACCAACCTGAGGTGTTCATGAGGTAAGTCATTCATCACTAGAATAAAATGTAGATAATAATATTAATGATATGAATACCATTCTAAGGAAATTATCTCAAGCACAAGGTAACTCAATATATCCTCCAGTTCCATTACATTGTGGTATTTGTTATGAAAATACTCATTTTATGACCAGGGATAACAACTTCAAGATTCACATAAGTTTTGGGCAACCGTTTTCCCAGGGTGTCCATTCCAACAAGCACCTCCCTTCAAGTAGGGAATATTTAGGCCAAATATAAACCCTGAGTGGCTAGCACAACCACAATACTGACAAGGAGGAAACTCAAGCTACCCCTAACAGAATTGGTATCCATAAGGCCAAGGTACGAAACCTTATTATCCTTAAACTGCTCAAAATAGTCATCTTTCTTCTCCCAAATTAGATCCAAACCTCGAGGATATGGTGAATCAAATGGAAACCCAGAACCTAAAATTATAATAAACCACACAATCATCTATTCAAGACCTGCGAACTAAAGTGGCACAATTGGAAAAACACTATCAGTGAGATTAAGATGCAAGGTTATGGAAAACTACCATCACAAACCATTTCCAATATAAAGGAAAAAGGTAACATACATGAAGTTACCCTTCGTAGTGGTAAATATGTTTCTCCTCGTATAGATTCTGCAAAATGGGTACATTCCCCTCTTGAACACTCTCTTCTCTAACCCTCAAAGTTTCAAGCGAAGAAAAACAAAAAAAATAGTAATCAAATTATCATTATAGATTCCCATGATCAATCCATTCGTATTCTATTCCCTCAAATACTCACAAAATCTAAGAAAAACATTGATAATGACATTGACAATGAAATAGTGGACACATTTTAAAAAGTTCATGTTAATATTACATTGATGGATGCAGTTAAAAAAATTCCTCATTATGCCGAATTTCTCAAAGAACTCTACACCCATAAATAACGGATAAAAGGGAATGAAAGAGTCAACCTAGGAAGAAATGTTTCAAAATTGATTGAACAAGTAATTCCATCAAAGTGCAAGGATCCAGGCACATTCACGATACCTTGTACCATAGGGGAGACCTTCTTTTAGGATGATATGCTGGATTTAGGTTCTTCCACTAATGTAATGCCTCACTATGTGTATACTAATATGCATGTTGGATAACTTCAAAAAATTGGAAATACCATGAAACTTTCCAACAAATGTACTATACATCCAACAGGAGTGATTGAGGATGTCCTTGTATGAGTGAAGAATCTCATTTTCCCTACTGATTTCATCATTCTTGAGATAATAGACACCTGAACCCAATGACATGATCCTCTCATAAATGGGAGGCCATTACTAAAAATAGAAAATACTATCATCAATGTTGACAACGGTATGTTGTCTATGGATTTTGGTGGATAAATGGTATGTTTTAACATCCTTGAGGCTATGAAAGACCCTGTTGAAGATCACTCCACTCTTCCTATCTATTCGATGGAAGTGATCTCAAACAATGCATATACACACACTTATCTCCTCAAACCATACTTAGATTCATTCTCCTCTTCTTCACCCTTCAATTATTTGAGTTTTGATTCATGTTTTGAGTGTTGTGTGGATTCTGAGAAGTGTAAATTGTGTGCTTTAATTGATGAGTGTGATCATTTTGAGGTACCCATAACCATCGATAATTCTGAAAATCTCATTTCAATAGATTCTTCATCCTTAGAGAATAAACATGAGCTGATATACAGTTTAATGGACCCCACTCCCCCTAAATCCCCTCCCTCAATCCATAAAACATCAGTTTTGGAACATAAACAACTTCGTTATAATATATAATATGCATATCTTAAGGGTATTGACCAATTTTCTGTCACTATTTCCAATAACCTCTCCCCAAAATAGAAATCAAAACTACTCATCCTTTTTAGAGAGTTTAAAAATAAAATAGGATAGACATTGGTTGATATTACCAAGATTTCCCCATCTATTTGTATGCACTATATAATCTTTGATTATGAGTCTTAGTCGGTAAGAAAATCTCAATGCAGGTTGAATCCCAATCTCCTTGAAATGGTAAAATTAGAAGTCAGTAAATTACATACTGTGGGGATCATCTATCTTATATCTAATAAAAAATGGGTTATCCCAGTTCAAATTGTGCCTAAAAATAGGAATAACATTTGTGTCAAATGAAAGGAATAAATTGGTTCCGACACTTGTGCAAAACAGTTGGCTAGTCTGTATTGAGTATCGTCGACTTAATCAAGCCATGTGGAAGGACCACCTTCCACTACCTTTCATTGAAAAAATGTTAGAATCATTAGATGGTAAGTCCCATTATTATTTTCTTGATGGATATTAAGGTTATTTCCATATCCATATAGTCTCTAAGGGTCAATAAAAGACAACATTTACTTTTCCATTTGGCACATTTGCAAATAGAATGATTCCATTTGGTCTATGTATTGCTCCTGGTACTTTTCAGTGATGTATGTTGATTATTTTAGCTCACTACCTAGAGAGTTTTCTGTAAGTATTTATGGATTATTTCATGGTATATGGTTCTTATTTTTATTATTGTTTTGAACTCCTATGTTCTATCCTCCGCCGCTGCATTGAAAATTATATTGTTTTAAATTATGAGAAATTCCATTTTATGGTTTACTGAGGGATTGTTCGTGGGAATGTAATTTGAAATAAGGGAATTCAAGTTGATAAATCTAAAATTGAATTAATTCCATACCTTTCATATACAATTTTTTTTCATGAGGTGTGATATTTATTGGGTCATGCTGGTTTTTACCACCGATTCAATGAAGACTTCAGTAATATTAAACATCCATTGTTCTGATTATTGTAAAACAATTCTGAGTTTGTGTTTGATTAAAATTTTTCAGATTCATTAAATTAACTAAAAAGGAGTCTCACATCACCTCCCTTCAACCAACCACCAAGGTGGGATCTCCCCTTAGAGCTTATGTGTGATGCCTCTAACATTGCAGTTGGGGCGGTTTTATCACAAAGGGTTGAGAAGGCTCCTCATGTCATTGTGTATGGCTCATGTTCCCTTGACCCTACCAAGGTAAACTACACAATGAATGAAAAAGAACTCGTTTTTGTTGTGTTTTACTTGGAAAAAAAATTTTCATATCATCTGGGGTCAAAATTGATTGTGTTTTCTGACTAAGCGGCCCTTCGATTCCTCTTAAAGAAACCTGAAGCTAAGCCCTGCCTCATACGGTTGATGCTCATCATACAAGAGTTTGAACATGATATTAAAGTTGAGAGGGGAGTAGAAAATGTTGTAGCTGACCACATTAGTAATATTTCTCCACCACTAGACTACCATGCTGAGTCATCCCTCCCCATTGAAGAATTATTTCCTCATGAGAACCTTTGTGATGTTGTTGACCTTACCCCCTGGTATGCGGACATTGTGAATTTTCTAGCAACATCTTGGGTCCCCACTGATTTTATCAGTTCCCAATTCCCTAGACATAAACATGATTCTTGGTGGTACATTTGGGATAACCCATATTTGTGGTGAATTTTGTGTGACCATGTAGTTTATCGGTGTGTCCCTGACCTTGATTTCACCTCTATTTTGACCTTCTGTCACACTTTGGCTTATGGGGGCCACTTTGGATCTCAACAAACAGCTCGAAAGGTCTTTGGCTCAGGACTTTATTGGTCAAAATTTTATAGGGATAGACATTGATTTTTCAAGTCATTTAGTTTCTCTCAATTCATAGGGAATATATCTAAGATGAAGGAAATGCCCCAACGACCCATGTTTTTCTGTGAAATAGTTAATGCATGGGTCGTTGAATTCATGGGGCCTTTTCCAAATTCATTTGGATTCATTTACATCTTGTTTGATGTCGAATATGTTTCTAAATGGGTGGTTTCAAAGGCTACTTGGACCGATGACTCCCGATATGTTGTTGATTCTGTGAGGTCCCAGATTTTTAGTCTATTTGGTTTGTTGAGATTCCTCATTAGTGATCATGGTTCCCATTTTTTCAATCGCAACATGAAAAATCTTATTTTTAAGTATGGGGTAGGTCATAAATTCTACACTTCATATCACCCTCATACCGAAGGATAAGAAGAAATATCAAATCATGAAGTTAAGAGAATCTTTTAAAAACGGTTCAACCCAATATAAAGGATCAGAATTTGAACTTAGAAGATGCACTTTGGGCATACCGTACAGCTTTTAAAACCCCAATATGAATGTCACCATACAAAATTATGTTTGGAAAGTCTTGTCACCTCCTAGTAGAGGTATAACACCATGTATATTGGGCTATTAAACAATGTAATATGAATTTTTCAGATGCAGGTAAGAAAAAGAATCTATAAATTCAAGAGTTGGAAGAAATTATATGTTGTGCATATGGGAACTGCCAGATCTGTAAAGTTAATACAAAGGATATCCATGATAGCTTGATTTATTAGTGGAAGTTTCATATTGGTGAGAAGGTCCTTGCGTACAATTCAAGGATAAATCTCCACTCGTGTAAGCTTCATTCCTGATGGCTCGATCCTTATACTGTTACTAATCTTTACCATTTTGGTGCAATATTGATTTGGCATGATCAGAGTGGACAAAGTATTACAATAAATGGGCAGTGAATTAAACACATCTATGAGGATTTTTCAAAGAATCTGGTGGTGAAAATACAGTTTCTATAAGCAAGATACTAGTGAAACATAGTAGCTTTTATCATTCCTTCTCACATTCTCAATTATTACAGTGAGGAAACTGCACATTCTAAGTGTGTGTGGGGGGGGGGGGGAATCATTCCTGGGTTCATTTGGATTTTCGTTATCTTTCTTCATTATTCTCCTTTTCACCTTCATTATGTTATTTTTACTTCCCCCTTATGGTCTCCAATATCATGGAACATACTTAAAATGCATTTTGAAATTTTTTTTTCCATGTTGATTTATCATTTGATGAAAACATGTATCTATTATGGAATGCATATTTGTATGAATTTAACATTAGGGAGTTATTTTTATTGAATTTTTTTTTCAATGATATAAATGGTTGTATCTCTATAAAGCATTTGAGATGATTGATGCCCCTTATGTGAGTAGTTTTTGGGGAAACGGTGTCACTAATATCTCCACACTTTTTTGAACCAAACCATAATGTGTGAATATTACATAAATAATAGAAGGTAAATATATGTTAGGATGATATTTTTTATCTTAAAATGATATTTATATATGTTTGTTTCTCATCCAATCTGTTTCATTATTGTACCGGATCGACCTATGTGTGTATACCTGATATCCGACTGTTGTACGACCTCAAAGAAAAATGGGTGGTGTCTTGGGCAGGTAAAAAACCACTCCTCCTCAACCATTGATCTTGTTATAACTATTATAATTAGTGTCGTGGGGAGATAAAATAGGTTTTGAGAGATGAGTGTGAGATTTTTTCCGAACGCAACATCTGGAAAAAAAATTAATAAATGAGGGGAGTGATGAAATGTGCAAGATATGGGGATATCTATGTCAGTATCTTATGGTTTAACTTCTAGGAATGCTTATATGAATGGGTCTTGAAATATGATTGCAAAGTATGTAGGGTAGATTCGGTGGACAAAATAATTTAAGCTGAATAATGTTAAAATAACCTATATTTATCGGATAGAAAGTGGAAAGAATAGAATGGAATGATTTTCACACACACACATGTAGAGTTAGTGGCAAGGTTCAATTTTTAATTCCTTTATCAATTTGGTATCGTTAATCTCTTTGAATTTCATTATGATAAGATTTATGAGACATATTTTTCCATTTTCACTAGGAAGAACTCCTTGGTGTGGTTGGTGCATTGATCACATTACTTTAATAAATTTAAATTTCCTCAAATGTTAAAAAATTTTGACGTTGGGAATATATACATGCATCATTTTTTGGATATGTGACTTTTCCCAGGAGTACAAATGTTTAGGTGTGGGGGTGTGATCGCATAGTGATTGACTATTCAAATCCACCCTTACACTGTTGTTCTAAACTGGTTTTTTAATGGACATTAAAAATATAATAATAAATTAAAAATTATTTTTGAATCAATGAATTAATGTTTATCACTATTTAATCTGTAAATTTTACTTTCATTGGTGTTTAAATTATAGTAGGAGGTGATTTAGAGAGCCCGTGATGGAAATAAAGCAAAATGGGTAAAACTGCGCGAGAGCCCAAGCACGTATTTGGTCAATTATTTGTAATGTGGATACTCTATGCATCCAATTGGGATAAAATGGGTGTATGAGTGAAAAAATTGTGGGATAAATTTCTCTAGAAGATCATTGAGCCTAATTTGACCACTTGTAGGCCCAAAATAGGCCCACAATGTGAAGAAATTCTGGGCGGTCCAGATTGGACCACCCTTATGTATTTGGGATATAACTCGGGACTCAAAGATCCAATTGGGAAGATTCTACCTCCCATGGACTTCTAACCCAAATCTGCGACCCTCCACTGAATTTCAAGTCATTTATTCTCATTTTTATCTTTCAACTATCCGGATTATTATGGAGTGAAAAATATACCTTGAATAGTCACATAGCCATTTAGATACTTGACCACTTTATGTGTAAATATGGATGTAATTGCTTATAAAATCACTCATAAAACTCATTATTTATGTTTCAAGACCATGGGTAATGGTGAGTCGAATTGGAAAGAACTTTTCACCCTTTTTATTTCTCTTCTCGCTCATGTACATATAAACCTCTTAGTGATAAATTTGGGGAGTTTCCTTTGTTGTAATCTCGTTCCCCGCACTTATAATCCTCATAAGGTAATTGATTTTTCAGGATTATTTCTAATTTTTCTTCATTTTTACCATCTAAATTTGTGTTTATTCTGGTATGATCAAATAAAAATCCATGTAACAATAATCCACATGCTTCCATGCATAACCCGGATGTTGTGATGATTTGAGTGCGGTTGTCTTTTTTCTCACACCTTTCTTTCATGAGTGTGAAAATGGATAACATTAGTTGATAAAATGCTGGAGCATGAACCTATGAATATGCTTGTTATTATCTTGTGGAATATTTTTATCGTTGAAACAAATCTTGTTATCCCATCACATTGTTGATGTGATTCCATGATTGATTTACGTTTTTACATCGATTTATTTTGTTGATTTTGAGCGGTTGTCGATAATAAATATCCTTGATAGATAAAATACTAGGTGGTAAACTATTAATAACTAACACACAACTACTGGTTTTAGTATGTAAAAAATAAAGGAATAAATTATAATTCCATTTCCCTTGAGAGATATGAATGACTGAGCATCAAGGGACACTTACCCGGGTTGATCACGATTTCTAAAATTTATTTCTTTTAGTAGTAATATAATTTCAATTTTAGTTCTTAAAGAAACAAAACCTATGTTTATAAAACCCCATTCCCCTTTTAGTTTCTTAATCAGAACTTCATTTTTTTAATTAATGATCTAAGGATCCTTTGAGAGACAACCTAGGGTTGCTGCTATACTACATAAATTCTAGTTAAAAATAAACATCTAATTTAATGTTCTTGATAACATGATCATCGCATCACAATAACAAGTATCTGGGGGGAAAGAAATCCTATTTTTCATAAAATCAATTCTATGTCAAACCACATATTGTCATTATAAAGAATATATATAGGGTCAAAGATTCCAGGAAAGGATATCATACCTTGGAATAATAGTAGGGTCCAAATCTAATAGTCACCGAGTAACTCCATTGCCCAGCCCAGCTGGAGGGTTATGCTTGGGAAGGTCATTGGGGAATGGCACTAGCCAGTGTTACCTGAGGGTAAGCTAGGTGAATCATTAGGGAACTCCACTACCGGCTTAGTTGGAGGGTTATGCCTAGAAGATATCATTGGGGAATACTAATGCCCAACCCGGCTATAGGGTAATCATGGAACTATCATTGGGAAATGCCACTACCCATCCTAGATTGAGGGTAAGCCTAGAACATTGAGGAACTCCACTCCCTAGTCCTACTGAATGGTAACTCAGAAGGATCATTAGGGAAGACCACTACCCTGTCCCACTAGATGGTAATCCTGGTAATCCTTTTAGGTAAATCCAATACGTATCCCTCTTAGAGGGTTACACCAGGGATGCTCTGATGATTTTTCACAATTTCTCCCATCACCTGGTGTCGTCTCAGTGTGTACCAAACCCATAAAATTTCACATAGTATCTAAAAAATTTCTTCCAAAGTCATCAAAATTTTCTAAGAAAGTGTATATGATACTCATGTTCTAAAATCTGATTTCAAATGAATTATATATGGACATTTGACGATTTCTCAGAAGACCAGAAGTAGTACATAGCGCGTGAGGGGACCTATATGGCGTGTGGTCCATCCTCCCTCCCTGGATGTGTCTCTGGTTAGTACATAAGTCCTATCCTTGTAGGGTACAAGTAATGTACCACCTATCTGGGGACCAGTTCATGTCTCCTGGTCATGTCCTTATACTCATTCCCCATGTTCGTGTACTTCGGTATATGATGTGTGGGTTGACATGGAATATTTCCCATGTGGCCAACTTCTGTCCATGTACTTTTTACATTTAGCTTATCTACCCATGTAATCTATTACATGGATCATTGACATGATAAGGTGATACATAATATATCATGTAAGTACACACCATCCCATTTATATGGGTTCCCAAACCATAGAGTTGCCGCTGGAATGGGGCTACACGCCATGTGTTCTTTATTGTACATGGCGTGTAGTTATGATTTTTTATATAAATCTTAGATTTGATTGAACACTAAAAATATGATTCAAATATCACTAATATCAGAGAATATTGATCCAATTTTTTTTTTATATGGTTGAATCTCATGCTCACCGACCTTCGTTCTCCAGCAAACAGCTCCAGTGAAGATTTGGTAAATCCTCATTTATTCTTCCCACCATTACAGATTGGACCCTTAATGATTTTTCCTCAAACCATTGATTTTTTATAACCATCAAAATATATTCTCATATATATTCTCAATTAAAAATTCCAATATTGCTTCATCAATCTTCCATGAGTTCGGGTACCTGATTGAGGTCGTGATGCTCGACAAACATCGAACTATGAACCATAGGGTCCCAACAGCAAAGAACCTGAATAATGGGTGAAGAAAAAGATGAAAAAACAAATGTATTATGATTGTTGGCCAACAGTTCAGGGAAAAAAATCTGGAATGATAAATTTGGATTAGAAATAACTGATAATCAAGGGAAAATAATCTAGTTTCAATTCATTGGGATAAACAAAGGGTGTTGGGAGGGGCGTAGATCGATGATTAATTAACAATCTACACAAACATTTAATCAAAGGGATTAAAACACAAAAATATGATTCCTACCTATTTTTTGGATTGATATCTATTAAAGAACATTCTATCCAATTAATTTTATAGAAGCTTCTATGTTCTTTTCACTTTGATATGCCATGAATCATAGGTCCATCATTCGTCTCCAATAGAGGAGGAAGAGAAATATCTTGCTAGTGAATGGTGGAATATGCACCAACCATGTCCAAATACCTCTAATGAACTATTTATAATAATTTAATTAGGGAAATTTTTTATTATTCAAATAATTAATTAATTATTTTACATAAGTGTATCATCATCGAGTGGGATGTCTCGTCACCCTATACCAACTCATTTTATTTCATGAGTATGGAAAACACCACATTTCATACCCAATCGTAGTCTTGGATTTATGATTCGATCAACTATTTAAGAGATATCTCATTTATTTTAATTTACCATGTGTGCACAATATAAAATTCATTTAATTTTTTTATAACCTAATTTCGGGTACCCCGGGCCTCAGAATCACACATCATCTTAGCACCTAACTCTAGAAATAAATTTAGAATTATTTCAAAGTTTCAATAGGAAATAACCAAGTCTGTAAATCATTATATACTTCAAATGTTTCATCCATTGAATGGAAAACTAAGAAAACAACTCAGGATACTGAGCCTGCATTTGGCTATCCCGATCCTAGGAACTCTCTTTCACATTTCTGTGTTTCCATAACATGTGAACTAGAGGGGAGACCTATCCTCACATGGTCCACTCTTATAGGTCCTCGATCACCACTGGGTTTTCCAAAAAAGTGGATCCATATTAAATTTCTTCATCACCCCAAAAAATGACATGTGTAGGTTCATGTATGTATTTCCCCAGCCATGACACTTTGAAAAAATCGTGCACCCGCTCCAATTTGGTCTGTAGGGAGAGGAAGTAGGAAACCTCACAAAACCTCTGCATGATCTCGAATGGCGCAATGAACCTCATGGATAGCCAAATTCCCTACCCAAACCTTCACATTACTCATTATGGGGAGAATATATAGAATAAATAGTCTCCCTGCTCGAAATCCATGTGCCTATGATTATTACTTGTGTAGGATTTTTTCTTCTCTGGTCCATCTTCATCCATTCCCAGATGACCTTCATATTCTCCATTATTTCCTACACCAACTCTGGGACAAAATGATAGGACAAAAAAATAACTTTCCAACACAAGTGTGACCTTAATGGTCTCCCATATAGGGCCGCAAAATATTCCATGCCAATGGTAGAGTGGTATTGGTTGTTTTAGGCATACTCTACCATGGGTAAGTGATCCTATCATCTCTGACCGAAGTCTAACAAGCAATACCTCAGTATAGCTTCCAGCACCTGGATAGTGTGCTTGGTCTTCCCATCATTGTAAGGGTGAAAGGCTATACTCATCTGCAGTCAGGTCCCAAATTCCTCTTTCAAGACTCTCTAAAACAAGGATGTAAACCACGCATCATGATCGAAGACAATATTTAAGGGTACCTCATGATGGAGGATGATATCCCACACATATAAGTGCCCCAAAATCTCCACCAAAAACTACTCAATGAATGTAAGAATGTGCACCAACATCATGAGTCGGTTGACTATCACCAAGATTTTTTAATCACCCTTCACTATATAAAAAATCCCTATGATAATGTACATTGATATGCCATCTCGTTTGCACTATGGAATCTCAAGAGGCTACAACAAAACCCACCAGAACATGGTTCTCAAATTTCACCTCTTGACAGGTGAGGCACCTTGATAAGAACTCAACTATGCCTCATCTATGCCAGACCACCAAAACTACTACTGAATATCACTTTACATCTTCCCCAGATTAGGATGTATAGATAAGGGTGAATTGTAGAACACCTTCATCAACTCCTCCCACATCATGATTGGAACCACTTTTCTCCCCTAGAATAATATTTCTTGATTAAAACCTTTAGAATATGTATATGGTGAGTCGCATTTGGAGATTGGATCATGAATGACCTTGAAGTCGATGTCCCCTTATTGGAAATCTCTCACACATGAAAAGATCGAAGAAGTCAACACCTTCAACCGTAGAAAAGATGTGACCTCATACTCCACCAATGTCAGCTTTTGGGAAGCCAAATACTCATCAGCGTCCCTAAAAAAGTGATCATGTGACTTCTTAATAAGGGAATCTATTAAAACATTTCCCTTTCCTGGAGTATATAATATATCCATTTCATTGTCCTGCTGGAACTCTATACAGCTTCACTGCCTCAGGTTCAAGTTCCTCTGGGTAAAGACATACCTAAGGCTCTGGTGGTCTCATTAAACCAACAAGTGCTTTCCTAGAAGGTAGTGCCTCCACATATTTTGGTTAAATACTACTACTTCTAATTATTTGTCAGGAGTTTCATAGTTATTCTCAGGGGGTCTCATCAACCTTGACCCATATGAGATGATTTCCTATCATTACGTCAACATGAAACCATGGATAGCTCCTGAGGCATAATAATACTCTGCGAACTCAATTCCCTTCTCTAGTAGTCTCAAAAATGGATCACTCTTCATCCTCTACCTCAACTCCTCAAAGGACTTGTGGCACTACTCAATCTAGGTAAACAAATGTCCCTTCTGTGTAAGGGTGGTCAAAGGTGATATGATTCTAGTGAAATACACCACGAATCTAATGTAGTACCCCACCAATCTAACAAAAATCCTAACCTATGAAAAATTATTGGGTTTTTCCCATAAAATAGCATCCTCATTCTTTTCTGGATCCATTTATAAACCTTTTTTATAAAATAAATTCCCCATGAAGTGAACCTCATGTATCCAGAACTATCACATTGAGATCGTTTTGTAAACATGGTGCTCCCGACAAAAATAAAGATCTATTCTCAAGTGATCTTCATTCTCCTCCTCTATTGCAGATTAAATTAGTATGACTTCAATGAAGATAAAAAATAGGTCCATGTATGGTTGGAAGATCTGGTTCATCAAATCCATAATGATGACCGGGGCATTTTTCACACCAAAGCGCATCACTAGGAACTATTCGTGTCCATAGCGACATCAGAATGCCAAAATTGTAATATTGCCTTGTAAACCCACAGCTGGTGGTAGACGGACTTGAGATCAATCTTTGAGAACCGTTTTGCATCTCAAAATTAATCAAAGAGGTCAAAAATCCTTAAAAGGGTACTTTTTTATTTATCATCTCCTAGTTTAGGTGACAAAAATCCATGGAAAGTTGTAATGTCCCATCAAACTTATTCCAGATTGGAACTAGAGATTCCCAATGGGACACATTGTTTCATGAAACCCTTATCATGAAGGTCCTCCAACAGCATCCATAGCTCCTAGATCTTGGTATGTTCCATTCAAAATTCCACATAAGATATCAGGGTAGTCCCTAGATGCAAGTCTCTGAAAAACCCAATGTTCCACCTCATAGGTAGTCCTAGAATGTCTTCTCGGAAGCTGTGCAAATAATCCTCCATAATTGATGGAACCTAGATTCCTAAAGAGTCTTCTACCCTAAGGGTTTTTATTTCTAACTAATGGTTGATAGGATATAACCTCCTACTCACAACATCGGTTCATCCTGTAATGAGGTCTCTCCCACCCGAAATGGAGAACCTCGTCTGAACTACACATTAGAATTTGACTAGTATGCAGTGATATTCAATCAAGGATCGAACAATGGAAAACCAACCCATGTCCAAGAAGACATCAAAAGGGTTCCATTGTGATGGCCAAGAGGTCCAATGCGAACATATCTCCTACAAGTGATATCTTTCACTACAGGCAGATGAAAGACACATAGGAAGCATTCTCTGTAGGATCCTTGAGACAAATATGTTGTGCTAGTGTCTCCACTAGGAGCTATAGCTATCACACTATGATTTAAGATAATAGGGAATGACTGGATCCTATGTATACTAATACTATTTCAAGAGTATAATAAACATTGATCATACCTCAAATTGTCTCATGCGCTTCATTATCATAGACATCCAAATCTTTCCGCTATCTATAGCCCCGACCACCAGCTCCCTGAGCCTGATGTGGGACGCCTGTTTGTGGTGGTGGGAGGACCTAAAACCGTCATCCTCTAATTGTATCTCCTCATGATATTTTCAATTTTTTCTTCAATGGATACCACCCTGGCCACATTTGTTAGATCCGTGATCACTGTGATTCCTTTGAAATAGCAGTCCATCAACCATCTGCCTGGGTGGCTCAGTGGACCTGGTTAGATGGTCCCGTACCATCTTACCTAGCTACATACTCATCCACTATCATAGATCCATGATGAAACTACATATGCTCTTAAATATAGATGGATCATAATAAGGAGGGGTGGTAATCATCACAAAATAGCTATTGTAAGTCATCCCATGAGAGTGTTGAATCATCATGCATCTAGGTGAATAAGATCCATCAATGCAAAACTACTCCATAAAAAAGGTTGGGTTCCAAAACTACCATCGGATCAATTGGTGGTCTGAATAATCCTAATGATACAGACCACTGACGCTATGCAATCCCATACTTCCTCAGGATCTTGCTGACCGTGGAACCTCAGCGGTCTCTAACGTTGGAACTCATACTGTGTGCTCATTCTATTCAAGTTATCAGTCTTCTCTGCTAGGATGGTCTGATTCTTGAAATGTTGATATTTTTCTACCCACCCAACTAGAGTAACCAGATCATAATATGGACCCTTAACTGAGGCATCATCGCCCATAAGGTCATCACAATGAATCATAGTTGGTATCCTGGATGGCTTTCATCATGGTGGCATCCTAAAAATTAGCTAGGAGTACCATTGTCAGATGAGTATATAAAAATAAATATAAATAATGATGGAAATATGACTCAAAAAGGATAGTCAAAGACTCAATCCTATATGATGCATGTATAATTTATCCCTGCAAAAAAGGTATCGACATGTCGAGTTGACAAGAAGTTAGCCTAGGTCTTGGTGAATCAATACATCAGCTACCACACCATCACTAGATTCCCTATCCAGAGAGCGACACTCGATGATCTTTGGCACTATTTTCTTAAAACCCAACCAATACTATTAAGGGGATAACCTGAAAACAACATCCCATGGAATGACCTTCCTTATATATATATCTTTCATGGGCCGACCCATACCGAGGCTTGATCCACAACTAACCCAAGCCTCCCTCTATAGGATAGGGGTGGAAATAAGAACCAAAGTCCAACAAAACTAAGAGAGGTCGTTGCCTATGTACATGTACACCTGCACACATCCAACTCAATGAAAACATGAAAAGGGAAGTAAGAAAAGATATGTCCCTGCTATGGAAAACCAAACATGCATGGATCTCTAAAAAATATTAAGTATGTTAGTGTAAACAAAAAGAAAAAAGGTGAAAACACACAACAAACTTGAAAACTTTTCCAAAATAACTAAAACTGGAAAAGTAAAAAAGCTGAGAGGGCCCAGCTCCCAAAACCCAAGCTACAACTGCTATAATCGATCCAAGAACATGTATCCCTAAGATCCTATGAAGCCACAATCTATTTATCCACCGTATACAAAAGGAATGTCACGTGTGGGTAAATACCATTAAGGGGGGATTATATACATACCCAGTAGAATGCCCCGAAGGGGAAGAAGGGGGATCAATAAGAGATGAAAATGGAGAAGGAAGTATTACCTGGAACATGGTAGAATAAAGGAGTATAACTCAAACCATTATGATAATTAAAGTAACTCATCCATACAAAAGTAGATTGAAACAGTGATAAGATGAACTTCTTTTTGAGTCTTCACTACCTATAGAAGGATATTAGACTCATCCAACCATGATAAGCTAGATAAAGAATACAGGTGGTAGACCCCACACATATCCTCCTCTCCTATATGGATAATAACAAAAAAACCAATATGTGAGTACTAAAGAAGAATATATATATATTCTTAGAAAAGGATTCCCAAATGAGAGAAAAGTGGATCTCTATATCATAGCTTAGACCAAGAAGAAGAGTAATCAACAGTTCCCTAGAAAACCATCTAAAATGTCTAACAACCAACACAACTACCCTAAAAAAACAAGTCTAAGGGAATAAATCACCACACATTGATACTATCCTCTTTGGGTTGAAAATACTCTCCCTCACAGTTTTAGGTTGCATCATAAGAATGTTTCTCACTCGGGAAAGTTCCCATCTTTCTCGTGAGACCAAAGTTTTGTTAAACCATGTCTCGTCACTATAATGCATATCCAAGGGGTTAAAAATTATAGGAAAGGATTACGTACCCTAGTATGATAAGAGGGTCATACTCTAATAATCACTGAGTAAATCCTTTTCCTAGCTGGGCTAGAGGGTTATGCCCAAGAAAGTCCTCAAGGAATGCCACTACCTAGTCATACTAGAGGGTAAGCCCAAGGATTTTTCTAGGAAGACCACTACCCAACCATATTGGAGGGTTACACCTAGAAGATATCACCGGGGAACACCACTACCTAGACCAACTAGAGTGTGATCCAAGAACTATCATCAGAGAATGCCGCTACCAAACCTAGTTGGAGGGTAAGCCCGAAACCTCAAGGAAGTCCACAACCTAGTCCTATTAAAGGGAATCAATGAATGATCATTGCGGAATTCCACTTACCAAAACTATTTTTGGATAAGGATAATACTATATTTAGGGAACTCTACTGCCTAGCCCTCCTTGAGGGTTATGTCTAGGGTACTCTGATGATACTATATAATGTTTTTCATCATAGTGTGTCGGATCAGCATATTCAAAACTAGGAACATTTAATATCATCTCTCAAAATCCACTTATAAAGACCTCATAACATTCTATGTGAAAAAAACTCATGATAATATACTCATGGGCCAGAAATTTTGTACAAATGAAAGAGATACAACATTTGAAGATAACTAGAATGAGGTCAAGTAGTACGCGACATGTCAGGGGACCTACATGGTGTGTGGTCCCTCCTATCTCATTGGCTATGTCTCTAGACCGTACAAGGGTATCATCCATGTAGGTTTTCACAGAGTTTATGTGTATCACCAAATGTTTACTAGCTATTTGGGGACCAAACCAATTCTCATGGATGTGTCTATATACTCAGACCATGTTTCCCTGCAATTCGGTACATGACATGTTGGTTCACATAGAATGTTTCCCGTGTGGCCAACCTATATTTGGGTACATTTCACATAGAGTGTATCTTGTCATGTAGTCCATTAAAAGTCTCATTCACACCTGAAGGTGTTACACAATGTGTCATCGAAGTACACATCATGCTATCCATAGGGTTTCCCAAACCCAAGCACCGCCACTGGAATGGGGCTACACACTGTGAATTTATCATTGTACATGGAATGTAGTTGTGATTTTTCTATAAATCACCAATTCAATCCACTTATTAAAATTTACTTCAACCATCACTGATATCACCTGATGTCAATACCAAATCATTAGATCTAGATGAATCTTATTCTCACTGACCATCATTCACCGGAAAACAACTCCAGTGATGACTTGGTAAACTCTCATTCATTCCACTTGACAATATAGCTTGAACAATTGAAAATATATATTCAAAATTTAAATTTCATCATATCCATACCAAAATATTCTTAGATCTATGTTCAATTAAACATTCCATTACCTTTTTGTCATTACCCCATGAATCTGGGCACTCGACTCAGCTCGAGATGCTTGAAAACCTTTCAACCTGGAACCACGGGGTTCCAAAAAAAGAACGTGAAGAACAGGGGAAGAAAAGTACCAAAAAACAATGTTCTTACAATTTTTGTCCAAGTGTTTTGTCCATTGATAATGAATATTCATTTTGAATTGGAAATAACTGATAATCAAAGGCAAATAATCCAGTTTCAAATTTTTGGGATGAAAAAGGGTATAGGGGGGTGTAGATCGATGTATAATTAAAAATCTACTAAAACAGTTAATATAAAGGAACATACACAAAAATACTTGTCCTACATATTTTTAGGATCAATCTATTTTGAATAACATACTCACCAGTGAATTCAAAAGAATCTGATGCGTTTGTTGCACTTCAATAGACCTTGAATTAGAAGTACATTGTTCATCACCAATAGAGGATGAAGAGATATATCTATCTTGTGAATGGTGGAATATGATACAACCTTATCCAAATCCCAATAATGAACTATTTATAATATTTTAATTAAGTTAATTTATGATTAATAAATGAAATAAATAGATAATTATTTTACTAAAATGTTTCGCCAACGAGTGAGGTATACAGTCCTCCCACGTCGACTCGTTTCATGCCACACCTAGGGAAAAAACTGTGTTTCAGAAATAATTGTGATCTCATTTTTTTGATCTAATAAACCATTTAATTGTAATTTTTTCCTTTAATTAACCACACATGCGAAATATAAAATATAATTAATTTTTTTATAAACATAATTTTGGGAACACCGGGCCTTGGAATCACCCTTTGTCTCAGTGGATATATCAGGAAATATATTTAGAAATATATAAATGTCTTAAAATGAAGATGTTGGGTATCTACAGAGTGAACTAGATTACATTATGGGAATTATCCACAATGAATTCTTGGAAATTTAGACTTGACCTAGATTTATGATGCAATTTTCTAAGGTGCTTCCACATTTCCCATGTTATGATTATCATTCCATATCATTATTTTGGATTCATGATGTTATTAATATTTTCATGACATATTATATACTCTGTTTACTTATTTTATATGAAATGTGCGTAATTTGTGTGAAATATTAATGTTTTAATACTAATTATAATTTGTGATCATTTTTAGAAGTAGTCCAATTGATTCTGTTTACTATTTTATTTATCACTCTCACCCTACTAATGACAATTTTGTGGTTCTTGGTTTTGAGGATTCCTTACTCAATTTCTCACATATAATTAGAAGGAATCATGGTCCAATTCTGCCATTTGAGGGCTCATATGGTCAACACAAGATGACCCAAAGAGTTTGCAATGAAACTGGACCATCAATGGTGATTGAGTTACTGGTCTAACTCCCAAAGCCAAAATTTTATTAAAATACATCATATGTTCTAGATTATCCAAAGGAATCATGGATAACAATTTTAATGTCCAAATACAAGAACGAGGGGCCCAACTAATTCCTTGAATTCTAGCCCACCATTCAGGTCGGGAATTAAAATCCAGACACTATTCATGGAATATCTCATGATGTAATTATCACATCATGATGAGGTTTATCAGTATGAAAGAAGAGATCTACCCGGCCATCTTTGTTGAATAAATCATTTAGCATTCAAGGAATCTTCCAATTCAAAAACCCTTTCCCAATTTGGACTTCAAAAAAATTGTATTGAAATGGACATATTAAACTTGTTTAATCAACCGGCCATAACTTTGGATACATTGGTCAAAATGACTACATATTTTTATAGAGTATTTTAAACATTATTATATTCAACTTTTAAGAAGGATCTATCTTGAGATTCGGCAGTCAGGATGTCCAAATCGTCGAGCCAAGTGTAGGGACAGATTTTGAATGCAAACAGTCCACTTCCATGGGATATAAATACATCCCCCTCCTCTACTTCAAAGGGGTTGGAATTTCAGAAGAGAGGAGCATCAATTGTCACGTCCAAAGCCTTTACAAAGGCTTTGGAGGACCTTAAATACTCATTTTTTCACTTTACAGACCTTCCTCCTCTCTTTGATTCCTTTCACTTTTGTACTTTTCTTCATTTGTAATATCGTAAGTGTTGTTTTCATAATTCTGTTTTAGTGCAACATTATTCCTAATATTATGTTTTTATCATCCTCCCTCTATTAATAAATATTAATTTTCTTAAAATATTTGAAATAATATTTAATCCCCTTCCCTTCTTTTGCTTCCACATTCAATCTAAATTCTATTTTTAATTCTCATTATTGTTTGTGTGTGTGTGTTTGATTCACAACTCCTTTCTTACCCCTTTCTTTTTCTTTTATTATTTATTTATCATCATAATAATTATAACCATATTATTAAACAACCAAATGTCTGAGTAAATATCTAATTAGGTTGAGTAAAAATTTATGGATGTTAAGTGATTTATAGTATTTTCTCGATGAGTATTCATTAATTTAACATTGTGTATGTTGGACTTAACATGTCATGGATTAATGACATATTTTGTTTAACATGTGGTTTCCTGGGATTATTGGAACCATAAATACACTACCATAAACCAGTAATGTTAATTATTTGAACCCTAAGTTATGTTAATGCTTGGATTAAAGCCTTAACACTTATGAATTTCAATCAATGTTATCTTGTGATGTGGGTGTTGATTTAATGTAATATAAAGCAAGACTCATTGATTTCACAAGCATAACTACCTAATGATGAACTCACCCCAATATTTATCAATTTTTTATATCAAACAACATCCTTAAGTTATTTCATAATCTCTTCAAACAAGCCCCCCCAATCAAAAAAAACAATCAACTAAAAATAGTCGACTATTAAAAAAAGTATCATTGCCGAGGATTCGACCCGAGTCCTGCTATACACATTAGAAGAGCATTAGATCTTTGACTGTTCGATAGGTGATAATCGGCCATGCGTTTTAAATGGTTATGTTTATGGGGATGGTGCTTTAAGTTGTCATTATTATCTGGTTATTATAAAAAAATAAAACAAAAATCAAAATAAAAAAAATTGATTAAAAAAACACAAAGAAAAACTCATCTTCTCATAAGAATAATAAACCGAAAAAAACACAAAGAAAAAACCATCTTCATTTTCCTTCCAACATCTTTTTGAATGCCCCGTAGCCTCCAAAAAAAATCCCTTGGATTTTTTTGACCCAGAAATTGAGTGAGCACTTCGTAAACTTAGGAAGAACATAAGAGAGAATCATATAATTCATGAACCATTCCTTGTCCAACCAAATGAATTATATATGGCCAATCCTAGGGAACAAACACTAAAATAACTTACTTCCCCAAATATAAATTACCAACCTCTTGTTATTAAATTTTTAAACGTAGAGGCTGACTTCAAACTCCAGTCGGGTTTGATTCATCTTCATCCTTATTTCCACGAGCTAGCCGGTGAGGATCCACATCGCCACATAAAAGAGTTCCAAGTGGTGTTCTCTACCATGAAGCCTCAAAGGGTTTCTGAGGAACAAATAAAACTTCTAGCATTCTATTTCTCCCTAGATAACTCTCCCTAGTCATCGCTCTACTACCTTCCTCCTAGTTCCATAACCACATGGAATGACATGAAGCAACTCTTTTTAGAGAAATTATTTCCTACTTCTCATAGTGCTTCTATCTGAAAAGAAATAAGTTGTATTCATCAATTCCCTTGTGAATATCTCCATGAGTTCTAGGAGAGGTTCAAAAAGATTGTTGCAGATTGCCTACACCACTAAATACTGGGCCAAATCTTGATCCAATACTTCTATGAGGGGATATTCGCTATGGAGAGAACTCTCATTGATGCCGCAAGTGGCGGTGCTCTTGTTGATAAAACTCCTGCAGCTGTAAGAGATCTCATAAGTAACATGGCAGAAAACAGACAACAATTCCATACTTGATTAGATTTTCAAGTTAAACAAGCCCAAGATAATCAATCAATTGAGCTGAACAATATGAACGAGTGGATAAGTGAACTTATAGTTCTTGTGTGACAACTAGCTTTCGCAACCAAATCCCCTACCTCATCTTCTCCGTAATCAATGTTTCCTAGTCTTATAAAAAAATGGTGGAATCTACAACACTCCATCTCGTCCAACTAACACATGTCCAAAACATCAAGAGTGTCAATCTAATTAATCAAGACCAATGGAGCTCAATGCAGCATATGCTCAGCGGAACACGAACCCTCAACTATTAGGTCTGTTTGTTAGAAACTTCAACCAACCTCACTCTGAGCCCTTCTCTTCTTCCTATATCCAAGTCCTGAGGTATAATAATCCATCTCTCATCACCCTCAATTCCCTCCTCAAAACCCACACCAATTCCAATATGGTCAATGTTTTGGTAATTTCCAACAACCTTATCCTTTTGTTCCTCAACCTCAAAGGAACAATCCTTCACCTGGATTCCATTATCCTAGTGAGCCTTCCCAATTCCAAAACCAATAAAATATCTTTCCTAAGAACCAAAATCTAGGTAATCCCAATTCGGGACAAGCCTCTTCTTCCAAGAAAGCATGGGAAAGTGCAATGGAAGATCTTACCTCCTTCACCTGTTCTAGACTCAAGAACTTTGAAACCCAAATTGGTCAACTTGCATCCCACATTAGTCAGTAGCAACCATCCAATTATTCCCAACTCCCAGCTCAACCATTACCCAACCCTAAGGGTAATTTAAGTGAAATTTCACTTAGATCAGGAAAGAAATTTTCTATACCTCAAGATAAGTCATATAAACTGCCTTTAAATATTGACCTAGAAAATGAAAAGAAAAAGAAACTTGAAAAGGAACCTGAATCCATTCCCTCACCTCCTTCTATTCCACATAGGAACCCAATTCCTTTTCCTCAAGCCATTTCAAAGCCAAATAAGTCCTTTGAACCAGATCCTGAATTGATATACATGTTTAGACGTGTTGAAGTCAACATTACCCTATTGGATGCCATAAGAAAAATTCCTTAGTATTCCACGTTTCTCCTGGAGTTTTGTACCCACAAGAGGAAACTTAGGACCTTTGAAAATGTTTCCACCCAGCAGTCTATTCCAATAAAGGGCAAAGATACAGGGACCTTTATGGTTCCATTCCAAATTTGATGTTCTAACTTCGATGATGAACTCATAGACTTAGGAGCCTCAATTAATGTCATGCCTAAATCTATATAATCCAACCATGTTCTAGGTCCGTTACATAAAACTAGTGTTGTCATTCAATTGGAAAATCTAAGCCCAACCAATCCTGATGGAATAATTGAGGATGTCCTTGTCCGACTCAATGATCTTATCTTTCCTGCAGATTTCTATGTCCTTGACATGGAAGGTGAGATGAAATCGTCTCGATCTCCCATAATTATAAAAAGACCATTCCTCATGACTGTGAAAAACAAGATTGATGTCCATTCAGGAATCTTATCCATGGAATTCGGTGACCAACTGTTCATGTTCAACATTTTCCAAGCCATGGGATACCCATATGAGGATCACTCTGTATTCTCAATCCATGCTTCTGAGGACACTTCTAATAGTAAATTAGAACCCCAGTACACCATGTTCATCATGTTCTAATGACAATGGATCTTTTGAAATATACAACATGATTATCCAAGTCATAAATGGTGAGGTTGATGTGGACCTCTCATTTATAGACTCCATCAATCAAGAGGAACTTGAAAACTCACTTGAATCCCACATCAACTCTGATCTGTACTGCTCCACCTTGGTCATTATTATGGAAAATGAATTTGAAGATACTGAAGTCCCTACATCCATTACTGAGATGTCTAACCCACAAATAAGAGATGATACTAATCTAAAACATCTTTTTGAACACCTAAAATATGCATTCCTTTTCCATGATCACTATTATCCTGTCATTATCTCTTCTTCACTTACTAAAACTGAGGAGTCAAAACTTGTCCAAGTGTTAGAGGAAAACAAAAATACCTTAGGGTGTACCCAAGATTATAAACTAGGAATCAACCCTGCCCTTTGAATGCATCACATCCATCTTGAGGATGCATCCAAACGAATTAAAAAAACCACAAAGAAGAATCAATCCACCCATAAATGAGGTAGTTAGGGAAGAGATCACCAAGCTTCTTCAAGCTGGTATTATCTATCCAATTTCTGATAGTGAATGGGTTAGTCCAATTCAAGTTGTACCTAAGAAGGGTGGGATAACTGTTTTCACAAACGAACATGGAGAGGTAGTCACAACTCAAGTGAAGAACAAATGGTGTGTGGGAATCGACTCTAAGAAATTGAATGTTCAAACAAGAAAAGACCACTAACCTCTTCTATTCCTTAATCAAATTCTAGAACTGTTAGCTAGAATGTCACAATATTTATTTCTTGATGGATACACTAGCTACTTACATATCTCAATCGCACCTCAGGACCATGGAAAGACTACTTTCACTTTCCCCTTTGGATCATATGCATATAGGATAATTCCTTTTGGCCTTTGAAATGCTCCTGCAACCTTCCAAAGGTGTATGATGAGTATATTTTCTTAATTCAATGAACTATACATGGAAGTCTTCATGGATGACATTACCATTTATGGTGAGTCATTTGAATCTTGCTTGAATTCACTCTCTATAGTCCTTAAAATGTGTGTCAATTGTAACCTTGTGTAAAATTTTAAAAAATGTCACTTCATGGTTTGAAATGGGACTGTTCTCAGGCACATCGTTTGAAAATATGGTATTGAAGTCCATCCTTCCAAAATTCAAGTGATCCAATTACATCCTCAACCCACTTCTGTTCGAGACATCTGTTCATTTCTCAGTCATGCCGATTTCTATCAGGGATTCATCCATAACTTCGGTAGGATTTCCCTCCCACTCACTCGGTTTCTCCAAAATGATGTGACTTTCCATTTTGAGGAGGTTTTCCAAAGAGGCTTCATTGAACTAAAAATTGATCTTAAATCTTCCCCAATAATCCAACCCCCAGATTGGTCCTTACCCTTTGAGTTGATGTGTGATGCTTTTGATAGAGCTGTTGGGGAAGTTCATGGTCAAAGAAGAGAAAAACTTCCTCATGTCATCTATTATGCCTCAAAAACATTGTATGAAACTATATATCACTACACTATCACTGAAAAATAACTTTTAGCTGCAATTTTTGACATAGATAAATTCCTGCCCTATCTCTTAGGTGCCAAAATCATCATCTTCACATACAATTCTTCCATAAAGTTATTACTCAAGAAAATTGATTCCAAACCGAGGCTAATAAGATGGATCCTAATGCTTCAAGAGTTTGACTTTGAAATAAATGATAGACCAGGAAAATAAAACCCTTTGGCTGATCACTTGAGTAGACTATAGAATTTTTCTCATTTTGAAATCTTCGATCCTAAATTACCCACTCAGCACCATTCATCAATCACTCCAAAAATACCATGGTATTCCCCAATTTTAAATTACAAGGTTTCTGGTGTTTTTCCTGAAAAGTTTTCAAAATAAAATAAATGAAGTTGAAAAGTGATTCAAAATACTATTTTTTGAAGAAAATAAATATTGGAAAACTGGGGATGACATGGAAATAAGGAGATGTTTCGATGAAAATGAACATTCTTCCATCTTATATTTCTGTCACTCAATGCCTAGTAGTGGACACATTGGACCAAAATGACCTCCCAAAAGGATCTATACTCTCAATTCTTTTGGCCTTCACTCTTCAAGGACTCACATGAGTTTGGTCAATCATGCCCCACTAGCCAAAAGTTTGGCACAATTTTAAAAAGAAATGAAATTCCACAAAAACCATTAATTTTCTAGGAGATCTTTGATGTTTGGGGAATCGATTTCATGGGACCATTCCCCACTTCCAATGGATTCTCATACATCCTTATTACAGTTGATTATGTTTCTAGGTTGGTCGAGGACAAACCCACTTGAAAGGATGGTTCACATACTATTAGTGAGTTCCTAAAGACACATATTTTCCACTGATTTGGCACACCACATCCTTTGATCAGTGACTTAGGAACCAATTTTTGTAATAAAACCATGGAATCCCTTTTGAAAAATAATGGGGTTGTACATAAAACATTAACTTCATATCATCCCCAAACAAATGGCATGGCCGAAAAATATAATATAGAAGTGAAAAGAGATCTTGAGAGAATTGTAAATCCCACCAGAAAAGACTAGCCTAAAAGACATAGTGAAGCACTTTGGGCTTATCTAACTACCAATAAAACACCCATTGGGATGTCTCCTTTTAGGATTGTATTTGGTAAAGCATGTCATTTGACAGTTGAAAACCAACATAAGTCATTTTGGGCGGTGAAAACTTTTGATTTTGATCTTGAAAAATCCAGTGAAGAAAGAATGTTGCAATTGGCTGAACTAGAGGAGCTTCGACTTGATTATTATGAGAAATCTAATCTCTACAAAGAAAAATCCAAGGCACTCCATGATAAAAACATCCTGAGAAAGATATTTGATAAAGGTGAAAATGTAATGCCCTTAAATTATCGATTTCAAGTTCACCCAGGTAAGCTTAATTGTAACTGGGAAGGTGATTTATGTTATTACTAATGTTTACCCATTTGGTTCAGTGCAAGTACAAGAACCCTTTTCCAAAAGGAAATTCACGGTTAATGGACATCGGTTAAAGCATCACCATGAGAGGACACACAATCTTGGATCAACATCGACTTCCACTGGATCCCCAACTTCTGTAGTCGACCCACCACAAGATGGAGATGGCGACCCACCGAATCCAAACCAAGGGCACCTCTTTCTATTTAACTCTCTCTATCTCTTCCACTCTCTCACTCTTTCTTCTTTTTCCAATCTATTTTATTTTTTTACCACTTTCTTCACCAAACCCTTTTTTTTATCTTTCTCTTTTGTGTGGGTGTGTATTTTAAAGAACACTAAAAAAACTAAAAAATAAAAAAAATGAAAAAAAACTCAAAAGTGTCATAATTACTCATCTTCAATTTTGAAATTTTTTCCAACCATTTGTTGGAATCAAAATACGTGGTTTTATCTAAAAAAATTTGTGTTTTCATTATATATTTGGATAAAGAATTATGTGTCAGGAATAATACAATTTGAATGTTCGGTTATTGATTTGGAAAATGCTTTTCCCCAACCATGAGAACCAACACTATATTTCATGACAGGGTTACCTATGGTCATATTTTTAAAATGTTTGTTTTCACCCCCATTTGTGAGTCTTGAGTTTGTGGACCTTTGAGATGAATTTATTACTTTAGTGTGCATTAATTTGATAGAGGCATTTTATGATCCACATGGGAATCAAAATAGCCAAATAGCCTCCCATTAACCATACATTAATGCTCCATTTGAAAGACCCTTCGAACCAATGAAAACCTTTTCTTTGTTAGCCACATTAAAAGCCCAATACCTTTTCCCACCCAATATCAACATGGATTTTCATTGCATTATTTTCTTTTGAAATTTAAGTATGGGGAGATGGATTTCATTTTGGGAACCTGTTGTTGATTTCACCATGTTATCCTATGCTTGAGGGAAAACATCCATTTAAGTGTGCGGGAGAGCTTGTCATTCATTGTGTTTTAGGGAATCTAATGTACCTTCATATATGTAATTTTTGAAATTTTTCTGATAAGTGTTCAAAAAAAATTAATTAAAAAAAATCAAAAAAACTAATTGGGTTTTTTCCTGGGTAGGTCAAAAATCACTCTTCCACAACCTTTGATATTGTTATAACTATTATAATTAGTGTCGTGAGGAGATCAATCATGGGTTGGGTTATGAGTGTGATATCTTTTCTAAGATCAACTTTTAAAAATATAGGAGAAAAAGATAAAAAGAACACTTGAATTATATTATTATGTCACTGGGAAAAGTTTTGTGGCTTGTAAATATTTCATCTTCTCATCCACTTAAAATTTTCATCCTGCATTGTGTTTTTCTTCAAACAATCATTCCCTTATAAATATGTGTTTTCATTTCCTTCCATGTTTTATTTCAATACAATTTTCATTGCTTTTTCTATGTTGATGTTTTACCCCTCTTCTTATCTCTATTGGAAATTATATTCCTATCGTCCCATAGTCACAGAGAACCCCCTTAAAAAGACCTCTTGATTCTTCTGTACTTTTTATAGGGATTGGAAGCTGAGAGATCTTTCAAACTCTAAGATTTTCACTTTTGTTTGGTGAAAGAGTGAACCTCCAAAAATTAATTTTATCATATTAAGAGGTGTGAGCTTTGAGTGTTCACATTTTCCATTTCTAAATTTGAGCATGAAAAAATGAATTAGTTTTGGAACATGTTTTCTATAAAAACTTGTGTTGGAATTCAAAATGGATGTGTGAAATAGTCTAAACCTCCTCTGATTGGAGAAAAAAAATTATACAATTTGTTGGTGAGTGAAAATGATTTTGTTATATTTTTCGCACATGAGGACATGCACAAGACTATGGGTGGGGGATTTTATGTTATTAATATTTTCATGACTTATTATATACTCAATTTACATATTTTATATGAAATGTGCATAATTTTTGTGAAATATTAATGTTTTAATACTAATAATAATTTTTGAGCATTTTTAGAAGTAGTCCAATTCGATCTATTTACTATTTTTTTATAACTCACCCTATAGATTAAAATTTTGTGGTTCTTGTTATTTAGGATTCCTTATTCAATTTATCACATGTCATTAGAAGGAATCATGGACCAATTCAGGCATTTGATGGATCATATGGTTAACAAAAGAAGACCCAATGAATTTGTGATGAAACTGAACCATCAATGATGATTGAGTTACTAGTCTAAATCCTGATGCCCAAATTTTGTTAAACTCAATAATATATTCTATATTATAAAAAGGAATCATGGTTACTAATTTTAAGGTCCAACTATAAGAAAAAGGGGCCCAACTAATGGAATGAAGTCCATCCCACATTTATGGTCGGTATTTAAAATATAGACACAATTCATGACATATATCATTATGTAATCTTGAAATAGAGCTGAAATTTTGTAGTGTGAAAGAAGGCATATAGGAGGCTGACTTTGTTGAATAAATCATTCAGCTTTGAAGGCATATTCCTATTCGAAAATCCTTTCACAGTTTTGACAATAAAAATATTGGATTGAAATGGACAGATTAAAATTGTTTAATCAACCTACCATATCTTTGGCTCTATAGTTCCAAATGACACCATATATTGAGAGAGGTCAGTAAAAATTATTATATTCAACTTTTAAGAAGGAAATATCATGGGATACGGCTGTTGGGATGTCCAAATCATCGATCCAAGTGGAGAGATAGATTTGGAATGGAAACAGTCCAATTCAATGGGCTATAAATACATCCCCCTCCTCTCCTTCAAAGGGGATGGAATTTCAGAAGATAGGAACATCAATTGGCACGAAAAATGCCTTGAAAAAGGCTTTGGAGGACCTTCCATACTCATGTTTTCACTTGAGATACCTTTCCTCCTTTCTTTGTTTTCTTTCACTTTTGTGCTTTTCTTCATTTATAATCTCGTAAGTGTGGTTTTTGTAATTATGTTTTAGTGAAAGTTTCTTCTTCATATTCTATTTTAATCATCCTCCCTATTTATTAAATAATAAGAATCTTAAAATATTTGAAATATAGTTTAATCCCCTTCCCTTCTTTTTCTTCCTCATTCAATCTAAATTCTATTTTTAATTCTCATCATTGTTTGTGTGTGTGTGTTCGTTGCAAAACTCCATTCTTATCCCTTTCTTTTTCTTCTATTCTCAATTTATTGTCATAATCATTATAACCAGATTATTAAACACCCAAATGTATGTGTAAATCTGTCATTGGGGTGTGTCAAAATGTAGGGATGTTAAGTGATTGAGAGTATTTTCTCTATGAGTATTCGTTAATTTAACATTATGTATGTTGGACTTAACATGTCATGGATTAATGACATATTTTGTTTAACATGTGGTTTACATGGATTATTAGAACCAAAAATACACTACCATAAACAAGTAATGGTAATTATTATAACCTTATGTTAAGTTAATTCTTGGATTAAATCCTTAACACTTAGGAATTCCAATCAACTTTATCTTGTGAAGTGGGTGTTAATTTAATGCAATATAAAACAAGGATCAATGATTTCTCAAGCTTAGCAACCTAATGATGAACTCACCCCAATATTTATCAATTTGTCAAATCAAAAATCATCCACAAATTATTTCATAATCTCTGAAAAAAAACCCCCAATCAAAAAAAATCGACTAAAAAAATCAACTATTAAAAAAAGTATCATTGCCGAGGATTCGACCCGAGTGTTACTATACACATTAGCATAGCATTAGATCCTTGACCGGTCGATAGTAGACAATCAGCCGTGTGTTTCAATTCATTTCCCATTATTTCCCAGTTTTTATTTTTGTTGGATAAAATGTATTTTTCTCTTATTGTTATTCCATTTTTATTCCCTTACTGGGATTTATATCTCCCCATTTATTTGGTATTTCCCCAGGCTATCCCATGCAGTTTTAGGTATGATGGAAAAATATGACCATGTAAAGGAATGTTTTCAAAAATATTATTATATTCCAAGTTCTAATTTGTAATTTAATGTACATAATTCCCAAAATACACTGAACTTTTCGATATTTTGGGTTGTATTAGTTGTAATATCATGTAATAAATCATCTATTAAAGTGTTATAAAGATAGGGGCTGTTATATAATTACTCTCTATAACGGTTCTCAAAATGTAACCACACAATAGTCACCCCATCATAAAACCAGTTCACTAACCCCCACCGTCACCCTATTGAGCCGTAAATAAGGATCACTACTAGGAACACCATCTGATCTCCCCGTGTCCTGACCAGATAGAAAACATGGTTCACTGCCTCAAGACAGTCCCCAATATCCTATGGGTTGGGCTCACCTCGAAACCTGTGGGGTCTCTATCACTGAAACTCTTGAAGTGTGCTTAGCCTGTTCACCTCACATGTTGTTACTGTGGCTAACATGTTATACTCTATGTGTGGAAGTATAGCTAGTGCACCACCAAGAGGTAACTTCTATAGAACTAGTCCCTTTATTAATGTGTCATCACTGAGGGGATCATCCTCATGATCATGATGCTGAATCCCAACTACAAAAACATTATGGAGGAATTTAAAAATTAAAAAAGATTCACCATCGTCAACGATTATATCTTGAGAGGAGACTCAAGAAGGACATGAAAAATAAAACCCATTCATACATGATGCATGTACCATTTTTTCCACATAACCAATTTTATTATGTTTTAAATCAAGTTGATTGTGATTAGTGTTCTGGTGTATGGATACCTCATCCACCACCCCAAAATTGGAGTCTCTAGCTTGAAATTTGAACTAAAAAAACATGACATTGTTTCCCCAAACCAATCTCATCAACTCCGGTCTTAAAGTAGAATTTCCTACTCTGATACCAATCTATCATGACCCATCCCCGTGGGTTTTATGCTTCGACACCCCAATTCCACCTTCAATAGGCCAGGGGATGGTTACAAGAACAAAGAAGTCATATCATTTACATGAGTGGCCTTAACATAAGTAACTATACATACAAACAAATATATAATCCCATAACATACTGAAATGTAAAAACAACTAAAAACCCATTCATATATACATCTAAATCCCACAAATAGTGTACGACATTATGTAAAGGAATGTAAATAGTTCCAAATACAATCCCACTAAAAAAGTCAATAACATAAGTCTAACCAGAAAGAATATTCTAACAGAATACAATAGGAACACACCTCGTTCTATCCAATCTCACTAAGGACCATATGGTCCTAGTCCATCAAGGACTCTGTCAAAAGATTGACCATATGCATAAGAAACGACACGATCAGGCATTTCCTGTGAAAGGATGAGTATGACAATGACAAGAAGCACACCATGAAACAAAAAAATATACAAAAAATGAAATATAGTAACCATTACAAAGGATCATATCAACAACACATATAAAAATCATATCTAGATATACTCAACAAAGACCCCCAATATAATAAATTTCATAACCATATTATACCAGCCTATGATTGCATCAATAAGGTCCCACAAATAACTCATATATGAGAACATACATCTGATTCTGATAGCACTAATGATATTTGTCTAAGAGGCAGTTCTCATTGGGTCTCTTCATTATAATTCTACGCTGATAGTTCAAAGAGAATATGGGACATAGATTAGGATCACACCCAAGGATATGGGGTGATACCAACAACCCAACCCGGATTAAGCCACTAAGTTGAGGAACCATACCCACATACTCTTGGTCAGAAAAGATACAAAGAACTCCCCTAAGGGGACAAAGATGAGTAGAGGATCCCACTCTAGGCCTCATGGAGGGATTCCAATGACTCTATCCATGAAATTATGATAAAGGGATCTTTTTGTAGTATTAGGAGGTGATTCCATACTTACCCCCATGAAATAGCGAAGAGGAATCCATATTAATGAAACTTGTCCATGATATAGAGGAAAAGGGATACAATCCATGTATAAAACAGTACATGGCTTGTATTAAGGTTCACACACTGTGTCCCTTGACCATAGGTCCTACTCAGGTAAACAACCCATGTCTCAATCAAGGGTCGTGTCTAAGTACATGATGTGTAGGATGCCCAAATATTCAACTGTATCGTAGTATACATCTTTAGGATGTGTATATGTGCCAGTGTAATAGTATATAACTTATTATTATTTCATGGTCTGGGAAATATCCATACGGGGGAGTACACGGTGTGCCCAAACCCATGTACCCCAACCAATGATCATGTATTCTTCGAGGTATGTGCTGAGTCTCTGAGGAGTGGTCACATGCCATGTGAATGTGTCACACATAGTGTGATCCATTACTTATACCTGAATCTCTAGCCATAATAAAGGGGCCCCAAAAATATTATATATCTAGATTACACAAAATGTATCATGGGATTTTCCGTAAACCCATATCTATTGCTTGTGTCTTTGGATACTCCTCCAACCACAGATCCATTTACTATTTCTTTAGGGAAACATAGGTTGATCCTTGTCTGGTCATGCCATCACCAAATCAACAATTTTAAGTGTAAATACCCAAACCTGACAAACATGTACATTACATTTATTTTTTGTAATACTCAATACATGACACAAATAGAAACCCAAAGATTGTATTAGTTTAGTGTCTTTAATAACTCAGAATAGAATATTCTAATCATGGTGAAAGATCATCAACATCTCCCATAATGATCTTACCCTTTTGTTTTCCAACCTAAAACCTTTCTTTATATCTTGGGTAAATGAAAACAATTAAAGGGTGAGATCAAATACTCATTAAGGTTAAACATGGATAACATAAAACAAACCATTAAAATTTTAATGTAAAAACATGAACATAAAGTTTAAACATCAAAATCTTGAGTCATTAAATAAATATTGGCAGTACGTAAAGCATGGATCCTAAAGTAACATTAACCATAATAGAATAGCATTGGCATAAAACTTGTAATTATGGAAAAATTAGAAGAACATAATATGATTTCCATAAAAGACAATGAATTGTAACCAAGACCATCATTGTTTACATGATCCTTTACTAAACTGGGTTTACTTGTCATTCTAGCCATGTATTACTATACTAGATTTACTTGTCATTCCAGTACTGCATTATTGAACCAAATTTACTTTCTGTTTCATTCCTCTCAATCTCATGAGATATAAATCTTTACCCAATGCATTGGAGGGAGATATAGGTCCCACCCATCTCAAAATTAAATCATTCTTATATGTTCCACAAAAACATAAATCATTCATCATATCTTAACCCATGAAATAAAATGGGATTCTTAAACATCATTTCATCTTAACATAATCCATATAAGATAAATGGACTTTACAAAAATAATTCCATCACAAAAACAATAAAATAGAAGTAGTAATAGGGATAGAAGAATAACCCTTTTTCATCATAGATGGAAAATAATTTTGATAAACCACTTGAACTTGGTTCTTAAGGAAAATATCGTTTCATCTTAAAAAACATTTCCTTTTCTCAAAATACTGTGCAATTTAAAAAAAATTATTTGGTTGAAAATAAACATGAAATAGTATATATGAAGCTTCATGAAAATAAGGCATCTTGAAATAGTAAAAATCCTTTCATGCCATATACGTTAAAAAAACATTCTCCTCATAATTTTTTTTTGAAAATTCAACAAATACCTTGTATGGTAAAAAATAAAAGGTTCCTTTTATACCATGTAGTAGATTTCAAAAATGGGTGAAATTTACTTTAACCATACAATGAAGAATATTAAATATTTTAGGAAATAATTTTTAGAAAACATGGACATGGATGATAATTATATCCCTAGTATATACTTACGTATAAACAAACATAGATAAAAACGATATTTCAAAATTACCCTTTACCTTAGGTCTGATTCCATCCGTATGTGTCTGAAACTCATGTATAGGGGGTTTAAACATATTATTAACTTGTAATAGATCCATAATAATATTTATTATATCATATATGATTCCCTTACAACTTTATATTACCCGTTAATTAGTCAATTCCAAGTTAAAGGTAATAATTATTTTATATATCGTACGTGTTTTGAATGGTTATTCTTGATATTTTTACTTATATCATGATTTAGATACATAAATAATGTAAAAGATGATTTATATATCATATATATTTATTATATAAATATACATATAATACAGATATATAAATCAAATGGAATACACCATTCATGGAGGGGGTAGGTCATACGTACGCAAGAACGTTGTTTTCGTTTCCTTATTAAATTTAATTGAAGTAAGAAAATGGCTCACACACACACACAAATATATATATATATATATATCCAGTAGAACTAATATTTCATATATTTCATGATTATTTATTATATATACTTTATAACCATTCTTCAATTGTTAACATGGAGAATTAATCTCATCGTGACGTGGAGACAGTAAGTCGTACGTACGCACGTGCGACAATATCGTTATCATAATTGTTGAATGGTATTGAAAAAGATGGTGTATAATTAATAAAAATTAGTATCATGCTTTAATAATAATATATATTCATTATTTCTACTATTAAACCCATCCATGTAAGGTGGTGGTGAAAAACAGATTACACCACAACGTGGAGATGATAAGCCGTATGTACGCACATGCGGTGATATTGTTTTTCGTAGGATTTATATAAGGTGAAATAATATTGTTTAATATTTATAATAACATATCAGTATATTATTGATACATATGTAAATAATTTATAATGAAAAAACTAAAGAAGAGGGCGTAGAAGAAGAATAAAATTCAAAAAAATCGGTAGAAGAGATTACCTCTTCCTCGATGTGCCTCATTTAAATTTTTTCTTAGGGAAATAGAGTTAGTATTTCGAGAAGACCAGAACCTCTATAATTTAACTAGGGAAGTTTAGAAGAGAAATGGTGGGTGGAGGATGGATGACCTTGAAGGCTAAAAATGGAGTGAAGAGGAGATGGAGGTGGTTCCCTTTTATAAGAGAGGAGAGTGGCACTTTAGAAAACACCCAAAATACTAATTTATTATAAATTCAATTTCGATTAAAATTTTCCCAAAAATTACATAATTTAAATATAATATGATTTTGGTTTATTTAAAAATAATAAACTAATTTTTAAATTAGTTTTGAATATTATATGTATCCATATAGTTTTATTTTAACACATATTTTACCCTTTTTAATCTTACCATGATATCATGTGGTTTACACATTGCGGGTTAATGTAATTATCATATCATGTCAAACGACCGAAAAAAAGTAATTTATGAAATATTTGGAGTTATATTAACCATTTGGACAAATAATATGTTTTTAATAATTTAATATCATTTAATAAACTATTTTATGTTTTAAGTTATGAACTATGTCAATTTTGGACACTATTGATACATGACTTTTAAAAAAATTAATAACAACATGATTACATCGAAAAAAAAATTAACTCATCAAAATCATGTTAATACAATCCAAAAAATTTGTTAATGGAATCATATTATTCAAATAAATTTATTTTAATATTTATAAATTCATTTATTTGAATATTTCATTAAATAGGTAATCATTACATCATAATTGTCTCATAAATAAATTTATTTATCTAATGTATAAAATTTATAAATAAAATAACATGTTGTAAGAATTTTTTTAGATTTATAATTCATATTTATAGGCATATATATTAGTTATATAACACTATATTAAAATAAATTTAGGAAAAGATATATGTTTATGTTATAATTATCATTATATTAAATTAATTCATATAAAATGTAATTTTCACATCCATGTGAATCCATGGAGTTTCAAAATCGACCCAAAGATGAATATTTCATGAAATATCTCATCTAATATGATTAGTACACGTTTTGGGGTATTTTTATAATATTAAATTATTATTTTTTACCATTAATTACCAGATTTACGAGTAACTATGGTAAATAAAATAATTATTGAAGTTACTATTCCTAATGTCTAAAAATAAGAAGTACCTATTTAAAAAATTTGAACCTTTTGATTCCAAATATGGAATTTATTTTTTTCCAAATTAAAAACATAGAATTTCCAGTAATTAAATTTAAAATTAATTCCTTTTGACAAAACCAAAAAGCAGGTTTTTAAGAAGTAACAACTATCAAAATATTGTATTGTGTTTATATCCAATTTAATTGTGAAATTATATCCAATGAACAAAATTGTATTAAATGATAAAAATATAATCCAATTAAGCTTTAAAAACTATTAATAATATAATCTAACTATATAAATAAATTAGAAAAAAGGGAGTTTCGAGTTAAAATGCAATATTTTTCACTATTCATTAAAAATTTAATTTTTTAGAAAAATACCAAAAATTCAAAAAAAGTAAATTTTTATGTCCCTCCTCCAAATAATATATTTATTTTTTCAAATTTAACTTATAAAAGTGTCAAAAAATAGATTTAAAATGGGTGCACTATCAAAAGACGATAAAACTGCATTTTTTTAAAAATACTTATTTTATCCAAAAAAAATTATTTTGTTATAATATATTGTTCTTTAAAATCTGTAAAATGAATGAAATTGTTATATAAAATTCAAAATTATGTTAATAATATTCATAAAAACTATTTTATATTCCATTAAATAATAATAGTTTCATAATATATCGTTGTTTAGTGAAACTCAGTATTGCGTACAATGAAAGCTACCGAGGAAGGACGCTCTTATATGTAACAAGAGTCAAGTCAGTGTTGTGTGTAGTGATATATTCCATTGGTGTTTCATATAACATAATAAAAACTTAGTTCATTTATAAATTGAGAAAAATCTATACATAGTGTTGCTTGAAATGAATTATATCAAAGGAAATTGAAATTGTGTGTATCACAAGAAAAGAATACTATTGTTAATACTACAAGATAATATGGTGTTACGGATAGTGCATGATAATCATGATGTAGCAAATAAAACAAGTCATCAAAGACATTAAAATGATATATCTCATTTAATATTGGGGTGTCACACTATTCCTCACTGAAAATGAATTTCACCCTCAAAATTCATCATAGTTATAAATGGTTTTCTACCTGAAAGTTTCTTTCATGGAAACCTACATCATAAAAAGTAATAATAAAACATCATTTTGAAAGAAAATTTAAAAACATATTGGTTACCCAAAATAACTCATCATTGGTTTCCCACATAGGATAAAATAGTTGGTAAGTCAAAAAATGGATATGGAAGAGAAATCTAACCATCATGTTTTGATGGATAGTGATAGAAAATAAGGTTTAGAGAAAGTTAACTACCAGAAATCCATAAATATACGATGATTTATGGGACCATCTGATTCATCAGATAAGAGGTTACTAGGATAACATTTATGGTTTTCAAAATCCATTCCCAAAAGTTTATTTTTTTTCATAAGAATAAATACTTACATGATTTTGGTATAATCGCATAATTGTTCTTGCCTTAAACAATTTCCACTTCATCTCTCATTTGAATAAATAAACTCAAAATTTTCATTCATGAAGTGTTATAAGATAATGTGATGGAATGATAGGTCAATCAATCTGTCACAAAAAAAAGGTAAACATTGGAAATAAAATATTCATAAGTCTGCTTATAGTGAGACAATACATTAATATAACAAACTTCAAACAGAATATAACATATTCAATCCATAAATGGATAACATTAAAATCATTTAAAAAATATAAAACATAGAAAAAAGTAAACTAAATTGATATAACATTTATTTCCCATATATCATAAGGTAGTTCTTGGTTTTCACATTCTAAACAAGTGAAAACCTTAATCATGTAATCTCTTGAGTCACAGTAACAACCTGAATTATCATATATCCTTATTGAAAACATACATGTTTCCTTATTCCAAAACTTATTGGATATATTACATAAGTCCCAAATAGTTTTATAATTCATCCATGATAGCATAACCCTTATTCAATAACTCTATAATTAGATTTCAAGAAACTAAAATCTTCTAATTTACTCATTAAAATCCAACATATCTTTATCCAAACCTCATTATTTTAACATAAGGTGCATATTAAGGGTCATATTTCAATTAATCATGTGTTATAAAAGAATATCACCTTAACCTTAAATAAATTTTCTATATCTTTATAACTACAAATCATATCCTTTCCAACCCATATACTAAAAACAAATATATATTTCATTATTTATATTACATAATCTTTGATCTCTGTAACATATACACCTCAACAATCAAACTTTATTCTTAAACCATTACTCACGATACATAATCCTCATATTTCCTAAAATATGAATCATTTCTTTTTGTTTCTCAACCTCAATCATAGTTGGTTCAATGTAAACAATACTGTAAGAACATCACATACCTCTCAATTATCATTTACAATCTCTTTATCTCCAATAGTATGACTAATACTCATACCGTAATCCTGATTCTCATCATGATATTTATAATTAGGAAATCGATCTTCACAATTCCAATAATTTCCACATTTGAAACACTAACTGGTTAACTATGTTTTATGTAGTTATATCTATTTACTAAGATCATAAAGAAATGATTTCGAAATACATATAAGAGATTAGAAACACATACATAAGGGAAATTAATTATAATAATTCAAACTACAATTTCCTCGGTTTTACCCTAGGTTATTCCTGATTATCACAAAACCTATGTTTTATCCCATAATTTACTTATCCTTTGGAAATCCCAAGAAATATCCTTGAAATATTTCTAGGGATCTCACTAAAGTTTTCACATCTTTCTATCCAAAGGATGACTAAACCTTCGTTCTGATACCAACTATATAAACCCAAACATGACGTACATAGACATTACATTTATTTTTAGGAATACTTAATAAATGACACTAATAGATTCCCAAAGATCATATTAGATTAGTTTCTTTGGAAACTTGGAACAGAATCTTCTAATAATGGTGAAAGATCCTCAACATCTCCCAGAAAGATCAACCCGTTTGTTTCCCACCTAAAACATTTATTTATATCCTAGGAAAAATAAAACATAGAATGGGTGAGTTTAAATGATCAGTAAGGTTAAACATGGTGAAAATAAAATAAAACTTAATCATTTTAATGTAAAAAAATGAACATAAAGTTTATACATCAAAATCTTGAGTCCTGAATTAAATCTTGGCATTATGTAATACATGGATCATAACGGAACATTAACCATGATAGAATAACAATGGCATAAAACATGTAATTTTAGAAAAAAATAATAACATAATATGATTTCTATAGTATCCAAGGAATTTCTACCAAGACCATTATAGTATACATAGTCTATTACTAAACCGGGTTTACTTGTTGTTCCATCCATGTATTACTGAACTATATTTATTTTTCATTCCAGCACTGCATTTGTTAACCAAATTTACTTATCATTCCAGTCATGTCTATCTTATGAGATATAAATCCTTAACCAATTCATTTTAGAGAGATATATGTCACACCCGTCTCATAATGAAATCATTCTTACATGTTCCACAAGAACATAAATCATTCATCATAGCATAACCCATAAAATAAAATGGGATTCTTAATCATCATTTCATCATAACATAATCTATATAAAATAAATGGACTTCATAAAAATAATTCCATAATAAAAACAATAAAATAAATTTAATAATTGGGATAGAAACATAACCCTATTTCATCTTAGTTGTAAAATAATTTTGACAAACCTCTTGAACATAGTTCTTGAGGAAAATATCCTTTCTTCCTCAAAAAATGTTTCTTTTCTCAAAACTATTCACAATTTTAAAAATCAAAGAATTTAGTTGAAAATAAACTTGAAATAGTGTAGAGTAATATTAGTGAAAATAAGGTGTTTTTAAACCAAAAAAATACATTCATGTTATAAAAGCTAAAAAACATTCTACTCGTACTTTTTTCAGAAAAGTAAAAAAAATTCCTTGTTTGGTAAACAAAAGAATGATTCCTTCCAAACCATGTTGTAAAATTCAAAAATGGGTAAAAAATATTTTATAAATACATAAAATAATAAAAAAAAATTATGGAAACATTTTTAGAAAACATGGAGATGGATTATAAATATATCCCCGGTATATACATACGTATGAACAATCTTAAATAAAAATGAAATTGGAAAATTATCCATTACCTTATGTCTGATATTTTCCATATGTGTCCAAAACTATTATATAGTGGGTTTAAACATATTATTAACTTGTAAAAGAACCATAATATTATTTATGATATCATAAATTATTCACTTATGACATTATATTACCTGTTCATTTGTCAATTCTTTGTTAAAGCAACATTTGGGCAATAATCGTTTTATTTATCGTAAGTGTTTTGAACGTTTATTCTTGATAATATTGCATATATCATGATTTAAATACTTAAAAAATTTAAAATTTGATTTATATATCATATATATTTAGTATATATATATATATAAATGAAATTTAATACACAGTTTAGGGAGACGGTAGGCCATACATATGCATGAACGCTATTTTTGTTTCCTTGTTAAATTAAATTGAAGTATGTAAGTGACATATATTTATATATATATAAACCTAAATCTAGTAGAATTAATATTACATATATTCAATGATTATTTATTATATATACTTTATAATAATTCTTGAATGGTTAACGTGGAGAGAGAATCTCATCGTGTCATGGAGATGGTATGTCGTACGTACTAATGAGCGAAAATATAGTTCCCATAATTATTGAATGGTATTTAAATGTATGGTTTGTAATATCTAATAATTAGTATCATGTTACGATAAACATATATAGTTATTATTTCCACCATTATACACATCCATGTAAGGTGGTGGTGAAAAATAGATTACACTACGACATAGAGACAACAAGTGGAACGTACACATGCATGGTGATTTCATTTTTCATAGGAGACATAGATGTTGAAATGGGTTTTTTTTAATTTATAATGAAAATTCAGTAAATTATTGATACTAATGTTATTAATTAATAATTAAACAAATAAATAATATGAAGTATAAGAAGGAATAAATTTGAATGAATTAGTAGAAGTGATTCCCTCTTCATCGATGTGCCTCCTTAAAATTTCTTCTAAAGGAACTAGAGTTGGTATTTTAAGAAGAAAAAACCTATAAAATGTAACTATGAATGTCAAGAAGATAAATGGGTAGATTTTGGCCGATCCTGGCAGCTCAAAACAGATTGAAGAGGAAAAGGAGGAGGTGACCTTTCATAAGAGAGGAAAGGGGCACTTTAGGAAACTCCAAAAATATTAATTTATAATAAATTAAATTTTTATTAAAAATGGTCCAACACTTATTTAATTCGAAGATAGGATACTTTTGGTTCTAATACCTGCCATAAAATAGTCTTTAGATATGCTTGGAATATTTTTTTATCCTTATCATTTTGGTTTTACCCTTATTTTACCTTTTTTGATCTTACAGTGATTTCCTGTTATTTACACATTATGGGATATTGTAATTACCATATCATGTCAAAAGACCCAAAAAAATTTATTTAAGACATATTTGGAGTTATAATAATCTTTTTTATGAATCTAATATTTTTAAGAACTTAATAACATTTAATAAACTATTTTATGTTTTAAGTTATGATTTAGGACAATTTTTGACACTATTCATACTTGAGTTTTCTTAAAAAAAATTATAACAATATGATTCCTTTAAACCAAAGGTATTAAATCGTCCATAATATGCTAATGTCATCCAGAAAATTTGTGCATATAATTAAAATTTTCAAATTAATTATATTTAAATATTTATAAATTCATTTATTTGAATCTTTCATTAATGAGGTAATCACTACATTATAAGTGTGTCATTAATATATAAATTTTTCTAATGTCAAAAAATTATTAATAAAGTAACATGTTGTATTAAATATTTTTAGATTTATAATTACTATCTATATACATTTAGACCAATTATATAACCCTATATTAAAATTGATTCAGTAAAACGTATATGATTAGGATCTAATTATATTCACTTGAGATTAATTCCTATAAAATGTCATTTTCACATCCAAGTGGATCCATTGGGTCCCCAAATCAAACCAAAGATTCCTGTAGTCAGAAATATCACATCAAAAAGGATAAGAACATGTGTTTGGGAAGTTAATTGTTATTATAATATTAAATTTTCCCCTTATTTATCCGATTTACCTTTTAACCATTTTAAATAAAATAATTACTGAAGTTACTATTCATAATGTCTAAAAATAAAAGAATCCAATTTAAACAATTTGAACCTTTAGATTCCAAATATAGAATCCACTTATCCAAATTCAAATCAGAGAAGTTATAGTAATTAAATTTGAAAATTAATTCCCTTTTTCAAAACCAAAAATAGGGTTTTTAAGAAGTAATAACTATCAAAATATTGACATCTGTTTACATACAATTTAAAAGTGAAATTACTTCCAATGACCAAAATTTTATTAATTAATAAAAATATAATACAATTAAATTTTAAAACCAATTAAAATGTAATCTAACTATATAAATAAATTAGATAAATATGTTTTTTTGAGTTAAAATGCAGTATTTTTCACTATTCATTAAAATTTTAATTTTATTAGAAAAATACAAAAAATTAAACAAAAGTAAATTCATATATATTAATTCCAAAGAAGATGTTTATATTTTAAAATTTAACATATTAAAGTGTCACAAACTAGATTTAAATTGGGTGGACCATCAAAAGGCAGTAAAATTGCATTTTTTGAAAAATACTTCTTTTATCTGAAAAATTTATTTTCTTCTCATATAATGTTCTAGAAAATTTTTAAGATAAATTATAATGTTAGATAAAATTCCAATGTTGGTAATATTATTCATAAATACTAGTTTATATTCCATTAAATAATAATATTCAAATAATATATCGTTGTTTAGTGATACTTGTTATTGCATACAATGCAAACTATCAAGAAAGGTCACTATTGCATGTAATGAAAACCAAGATAGTGTTTCATTTAGTGAAAGATTCACATGGTGTTTTGTAAAACATAATCCAAATTTATATCATTTATACATTGAAAAAATATATACTCAGTGTTCCGTGAAATGAATTCTTTCAAAGGAACCTTAAATTTTGTGCAATACAAGCCAAGAATAATGTTGTGTGTACTATAAGCTAATACAGTGTAGCATATAGGTAATGATAATATTGGTTTAGAATAAAAAATATTCACCAAAGACATCAAAACAATCTATTTCATAAAATCTCAGGATGTTACATTCAGGCCTTCAACCCTCTTAGAAAACTGGATCATCTTCATTCTTTATTGCATCTTAAAAAACAAGAAAATTGGTTATCTAAGTCATCTGATTCATTGTTATCTCCTTCTTTACACATCCCTTGAGTCATGTTAATTAGAAATATATGGTATCAGATTGCTATAACAAATTTTTTTTCGAAATGATTGATTACTCATGATATGTTGAAACTTGGGTAAAATGAAGAACTCCATGGTCAACAAGGAACCGAGGGAGAAACAAAAAAGAAAAAAAATGAGAGGAAAGATCCTCATTATGTGTTTTTTATATATTGATTCATTTTAATGAGAATAAATAATAAAAAATCATTAGTTAAATTTAATTATCCAAAAATCACTTTGAAATAAACCAATCCCACAAATACACATGACCTAGAGATCAATCAATGTGTCAGTTAATCTGTGTTCATTATATGAATCAAGAACGAGGAAGAAAAAAAATAAAACAACTTCCCTACCTATATTTAGATCAAACATGGATGAATAACATTTTAGTGTCGTAGTCAACGGTAATATCCTTTTATATTGTTTTGTGACGATCATTGATCTACGATCCGACCATCATTCAACAATGAAAACTTATCCCACACTCTCTAAATGATCTCAAAAAAATTCAAAGGTTATATGGACAACCCATCCAATTTTCTATAATAATGTATTTAAAATAAATAGAACAATGCTGCATCAATGAATTAAATAAAATAATTTAGTTGATTATTTGATTCATTTCAGTATCTGCGATGACTTTTCACAAAATGACCCACACCGACCAAGGTTAAGTCACACTAAGGGAAAAATATGAATTATAATCTCAATAGTTCCCTCATATTTCTGATCTCAAAACCTATTTATAATTTATTCAAATTTTTCATTAAAACAGTGTTTTCATGCTATTTAATATATTTGATATATTTCAAGCATTTTTTCTAGGAACACTAGGCTTCAGAATCACATTATGTCTCAGCACCAAGTCTCAAAAATAATCCATAAAATATCTAAAAAATACATGGGAAATATAAGTCCTTACATGTTTGTCATCCTAAGAATTAGGTAGGTGGTCTATAGCATTTTCCCTCATGTCTCATCATTTAATAAAATATCATAGTTGCACCTCACTCCAGACCTTTTTGTGATCACGTTTAATTTTATAAAATGCATTGATTAAATACACAAACCCCCTTATAATATGTTTATATACCTCTTGATATAGTTGTAGGTTTGGAAATCATCCTGAACCAACCATTTAGGGTGGTTTAACCCAATTAATCATAGATGATTATAATTATTTTCTTTATGATTAGACCACCCATGGGGTGTCTAAATTTAAATGCATTGAGTAGAATGATTGGATTATTCTCAGAATCCCTTTTTAGGTGAAGTTAGTTGATCCTTTTGGGAGGGATTCTGAATTGAGTTAAATGAATTGTTGATGAAAATTTCATGATTTCTAACAAAACCCCTCATGAAGTAGTGTTATCTTCCAAAATAAAAATCATATAGTTATTATATTCTTCTAGACAATTATCATTGGTTCTTTCCATTTTACCCCATATAAGTAATGTTTGTTGAAGGGCATGCTAATGTACACAGATTTTAATGCCTAATAATTTAAATGTTAAATGATAATGGCCTTCCCTATTTATATTTATGTAGTAATGGAATGGTTATGATAATTCCTTCATTATTAGGTATAAATAGAAAGTGTTAGTGGAACAGATGAACACATGACATTTTTCATAAATGATAAATGTATTATATTATTAAGGATCCTATCTACCTTAAGCGATTCCGATTACCTATTCAGGGAACATCGGGATAAGGGCTCATATGGAGAGTGGATTACCGCATTTTTATTAATGATAAAAAGAGACATTGAATTGGTTTTTTGGATGAGACTTTTCACACCCCCTTGGTCATGGATATTGGATTGGTGTTCACAGTACTTGGGTTACTGGCCATGAAGTTCCATGACCCCTTGATTAAGAGGTTGGATATAACACAATCCATTATGATTTATGATACTTGACATGGAATCCTATACTGTTTATGGTGTTTTTCATGGACCTTTACCTTGAGTTTCACATAATCCATAAGTATTATGACCGGTAGTTATCATTATATTATTATTTGTAGTATTAATAAAGGATGGATTAGTTATTACCTGAGTCCTAGATAATAATACGTATCCATTCATAAGGCTATAAGATTCATTATAACTATTTTACATATATATATATATGTATACATATATACATACACACACACACACACACATATATATATATATATACATTTACTTGAATTAATTTGGGATTAAGTAAAATCACGTATGGTCAGAAGGTGTCCTTGAGGAACATGATCCAGACTTGTTACCTTTATCTATTTATTTAATACATTATATATTATACATGCACAACACTATTAGTTATTTTCATGGATTGGGTATAGCTTTTGACATTGTTGGTGGTGACCTACACAATACATCTCACACATTGTTCAGGCTGCCATTACACTCAGGTTCCTGAGAAGAACTCATGTTTGTAGGTCCATGGATTACTGTTAGGGCTTTTATGCTTTACCTAGGAGTTAGGCGCAGAGGATTAAGATAATGATTAAGATGAACATGGGTATATCCCTTTGGAATTTATTATTTTCATTATGTATTGTTTATTCATTTAGATTTGTATTATATGTCTTGTTTTATGTATCCTAATTTTTATTTTTAGCATCACATTTACATACAAGCATGATTATACATTCCATTAGCCATTACATTTTATTTTTGTTTTTATTATTCTTCCACTACTCTGTCATTTATTTTGACTACTTATACTATTGTTTTCTAATTCATTATTGTCATCTAACTATTCTACTATGATGATGAGGCTATTGTATCCCCACCACAAAATCATCATACCCTCACTGATAGTCAGAAACCATTGGCATATAAGGAGACACGCTTGAGGCAATGCGGCGACCGGTTTAGCTACTATTTTCATCGATGGATGTGAGAGATGTTACAATGTGGTATCCGAGCCTTTCTTGTCCTGTCTTACTATTTTGGTCTAGAAGACACGAGATTGGGAATGTGTTAGTTCTTGGTAAATAGTTGTGTCTTGGAGTGATCGACATACACATGAGGAAAGGTCCAAGTGGCCAGGGATGTGATTTCTATTCCTGTTGTTCATTATTATTGTTTATTATGATTTCATCTTAAATGACTAATGTAATTTCTATTGTTTATTGATTTATCATATTTGTAGTGTTTTACACATATCATGGTATGACAAGGATATAAAATTATATTCATCATTATAGGAACATAGAGATTCACATACCATGCATATTCCAGGCCATGTAGATTGCATTTTTAGACTAGTTGAGGTTTGTTGATGTTCCCTGTCCCTTTTTAGCACGAATGTTATATACCTTGTTAGTTATTTTATTGACATGATTAATATTATACTTCCTTAGATAATTTATTCAAATGTGTGTTTGTATAACATGATTTAGGGTTTATTCAGTACATTTTCCTGTACAACATGATTATGTAATTTATTGATCATTCTATTCATGTATACCATGCTTGGTTGTTTTTCAGACTCTTATTATAGGTTTCCATGTTTATTTTTTTGTCTTTAGTGTTTATTTAGAATTGTTAACTTTATTTCTTCCTCTGATATAATTTACATTTATAATAGTTATGTAAATGTTGGATAAATAAAATTTTAGAATCAATCTATGTGGTGTTTTCCATCATATATTTATGGTGCTATTCAATTTGACTAACCAGTCATGCCATGTTTGAGGCATGAAGCACTGTTTTCATGGGATGAAACATAATAGTTACGGTTAAATGTGAGCCAATTTTCAATCTATAAAGTGTATGGGTGATTTATAAATTGGGAAATGGAAACCCTTATAATAAAAAAATTGTTTATGATATTTATATTCCTTGAGACCATTGTATAATTGTAAAAGATATTGTGATTATACTTTCAAGTTAATTGGGTTCCTTTAAAAATGATGGTAATTTTATTATCCGGGCATAAAGATCTACATGACTAAATTACTAAATTCACAAATAGAACCATGTAGGATTTTTGGGGTACGTTTATTATGAGATAAACCCCGTTTGAGTGTTTTAAAAACCATAATGTTTTAAATGAAATAGGGTTTAATTTAGATGATCTCAGAATGGTTTAATGGTTCCCTTGTAGGTTTCCTTATTTTCTTATACCTTACTACCTAACCTAATGGGGATAAGTTATACAATATATGGATGGATATTTAAAGTGTCAAAGACCATTAATATGGTTTTATATAGTAACCCTGTCCTTTTACACAAATCATTACAATATTTTATGCATATATAAACATCATATTAAAATACATGGATCCTAAAGACTAGTGTCTTAGAGGATTAGTTACATAATTAAACATAATTAAAACAACTTTTATTTAATCTCCAAATTGAAATCCTATCTTCCATTATGCTCAAACATCTGCATAAGATAACATATGGATAACCTGAACAAATAGATGAGCTAGTATCCTAGTAAAGGAATAAACATAAAAATATAGATTAGCACATGGGTTAGAAGGCATAACATAATGATATAAAAAAACATTGAACATGATTAAACACAAGGAATAATAAAATTTAGAAAATGGGATCATGTAATCATTGAATCATCATAATTTTGGAGGAAACATAAAAAATGTCTTTAGAAAGATCTAACTTCTTGCACATAGAGGAACAAAAGTTAAGGTTAACCACCAAGACCATTGTACATCGAGCAGGAGTCATGGCTAACCACCAAGACCGTTGCACATTACATCTCATGAGAATACAATTTACCTTATAAATTGGATCTCTATCTAGGAACACTCATCATAACATATTCATGAATATATTTTCCACATAAAGATCCATACATAATCTATCATACATAAACTTAAGGGTATATATGGAATGAAATGCGTATCATATTCATGTCATTAAGCCTAACCAATGTGTGTATCTTAGAAGTGTCTATTGAGGAAAGGAATTAGATCATTCATGGAAAATAATAAGGAATAATAGGTATATATTTTGATAAGTGATGTAATGTTTATTTTATTTCATGTAAAAATAGTATTTTAAGAAACTTTATATTTAAAATATAAAAGTGCGGTTTAAGGAAACTATCAAGGATAATTTAAAACAGAATAGGGAATAATCTTCTATATAAAAAGAGAAGTGAATGAATAAGGTTTTTATAACAAAATGAGTTATTTTTGAATGAAAATATTGTCTTGAAATAGAATATGGAGCAATTTAAATTGGTTAAGAATTCAGGATGTTCCCTTAAAACAAAATTGCTTATTTGGAAGAGTTGAGAAGTGAACCACTAAAAAACATATATATCCCTGAAAGAGAATATAGAATGGATCATGATACTTGAGTTTGTAACATATAAAAATCATTTAGAATATGTATATAAAAATAATATATAACATTATTTGTGTGAAAAAATATAGAACAACCTGATTGAATAATGGAGGTTTGGGTAGAATCCCTTACCTTATGTCCGAAGGTGTTCATCACATGACCTTAATGTAATGGATAATCCAATTAGTTTTATTAATTAATAATTTGATATCCACTTATATATTTATTTTATTTATTATAACATTATTAAGTTCATAATTAAAATTTGTGATGGGTTAAGGGGTTTAATTTCAATGTTTGGGAGCATTTGTCTCCTTGGTTTTCCTGATCTGTTTCATTATATACATGTATGGATAATAATGTAATATGAGGATAGTTGGAGAGAGATGTAGTTATATGATGTTGTTGAACATCCAGAAGATTAAATTATTATAATTTTTTTTTTGATTGAGGATGAATCATTTATAAAACATTAGTGATAAGTGTTTGGGTTAATTGGCGGGTTTTTATCACAACAAACTCATTTTGTTTTATAATTTTATACCATTTGTAGAAGGTGACTCTAAAAAATCACATTGAATATATTACATACATACTAATATTTTTCAACCATAATTTTTTTTAACAAAAATAATTGAAGATGGTAGTAGAAATTGAAAACTCATCATTCTTGAATGTGAAAAATTAACACATCTCAGACGGTGTTTTAATTTCTAGAGAAAAGGGAGGGGAAAGGAAAGATGATTATGAACAGTTACATTATCAAATTATAATTCAATTATGTGTAAGGTACACTATTTTTCATACCTTTTGGATGAGGATATGCATGGATAGAAAAAAAATTAAAGGAACTTGAAAGGAAATTGAAATAAAACGAAAAATAGTTTTCCCTCTTGATTCCTTCCTCTTGAGTACCTCCTTAGGGAATAGGTTTTTGTCTTTTGATGAGACCAAAAGATCCTGGACGTGTGGAACATTCTTAGGGATATATTTGAGTATAATTTTGAAAATTAAAATGGATTAAGAGGTGGGAGGAGATTAGTTGGTGAGGGTTGGTTTTTATAGTGGAGGAGAGCAGATTTTTCTCAATATATGATTCATTAGTTTATAATTTTTGTCAAGTCAAGAAATAGTTCTGATTTTTGTGAAAAAACCCGTAATCATTTCATATTAGTTCAAACCAATGTTCTTTTGCATCATCCATGACACAAGTATGATGCCTAAATTCATTTATTTATCATTATTCGAAAATTATAGAATTTTAATTTTCACCATAAATTCATGTATTTTCAATGAATCCAAAAAAAATATACCACAAAAATGTTCCGAAATGTAGAATATAAAAATGAGCTCCATTTCATTAAAATAATTTTCTAAATTTTAGAAATTTAATTTTTAATTAAAATCATCATTTACTTGAAAAATAAAAATTTTAAAATTGTAACTGATTTTATAAAACTTTGAAAAATTAAGAAAGGTCGCATAAAATTATCTTATAATCACAAGACATCGAAATATTATTTTATGAATACATTTTATGAAAATTAATATTCATTTAAATTATTAAATTAATCATAAAATTATAATTAAATATTTATGACTTACCCAAAATACCAACACTATCATATAATCATTCATAAGATGGGTAAATTTAATTTATACTTTCATTGGAAAGGTTACTATTCAGTTAGCTGATTTACTATTCATATGGGTTATATTACTATTCATAAAGGGTAACATTACTATTAATAAGGGTAATTTACTATTTACCAAAAAATGAATTTTTCATTTCAGACTCCTAACATCTTACTGATTGCAACCATGTAGGTCATATTTTCGAAGTTCAAATCAAAGAAGTGACAAAATTAGGTTTAAAGGTCACATAGTATTTAGTAGTTCATTTATGCATGATGTGGCATTGAGTTATGGTTTTATTTTATTATACTATATGACATAATTATAAGAATGGATTTTCATTGATTAAACAATTGGTAATTACATTCTTCCCCCTTATGGTATTTTTAACTCAAAAATTTGATTTGCATTTATAGATGAGAACAGGTGTGTGTACTTTTCGTTCATTGCTTCCACCAGTTCACATGTTGCCTCTTCATATGTATGGTTTTGCCATAGCTCCTTGACCAAGTAAGTAGCCTTGTTACATAAAATATTATCTATGTGATCCAAGATCATTACTAACTGCTCCTCATAAAAAACATCATTTTATAGATATACCGCTTCTTAAGATAGTACATGAAAATGATCTAGTATGTACTTCTTTAAGAGGGAAACATGGAAGACATCTTGTACTTTAGACATGGTAGGTAGAAGTGATAGTTTATAAGACATAACTCTAACAAGATTAATAGTCTCGAAGGGGCCTATGTACTTAGGATATAGCTTTCCATTTATTCCAAATCTCTCGACCCTCTTCCATGGAGATATGCAGAAGAATGACATGTCTTTAACTTTAATCTCAACGTCTCATTAATGATTGTCTGTATAAGTATTTTTTGACTTTGTCCTAGCTTGATATGATGCTGATTGGTTTTCACCTTCTACAACATTTCATCGACCATTTTAGGTCCCAACTGATTATTCTCACCAACTTCATCGCAGCACACCAGTGTTTTGAACCTTTTCCCGTAAAGGGCTTCATATGGAGCCATTTGGATAATGGAGTGGAAGCCATTATTGTAGGATAATTGGAAAAGTGTAAGGTGTTGGTCCAATCATCCTTTAAACTCCACAGAACATGCTATCAAGATGTATTTTATTTTATGAATATTTATCTTATATTCAAAATCAGTTTGAGGATGATAGGATCTACTGAAGTTTAGCTCAGTTCCTAGAGAATTTTGGATACTTTTCTAGAACATCGAGGTGAATCTTGGATCTCTATCAGCAACAATAGATAGTGGTACTTCAAATATCCTTATCACCTCTTTGATATATATCCGTGAAATTCAATCCAATGAGAAGTCATCTCAAATTACAATAATGTGAGATGTATTTGTAACATGATCCATAATGACCCATATAGCATTGATTCCCTTAAATGTCCTTGAATGTCTAGTGAAAAAGTCCATGGTTATGTTCTCCCACTACCATGTTCATATGGGTAGTGGTGTCATCATCCCATTAAACTTTTTCTTTTAATCCTTTACTTTCTCACATACCAGGAACATTGATGTATACTTAGAAACCCTCTTTTTCATATTTTCCCACTAATAATTCTCTTCTAGATCATGATACATCTTTGTTCTCCCTAAGTGAACAGAGAAGGTTGAACTATGTTGGACATTCAAAAGATCCTTATTCATATATTGATCATATGGTATAAGTAATAAATACCCTAATCTTACAACTCCATCCCTATCAATGTTGAATTTAGAGGATTTCCAATTTTTAATATCTCCCACCCTTTTTGAAATTTCCACATAATTTCGTTGAGCACCATTTATTTTCTCTATGAGGGATAGTTGAGAAATCATTTGATAATGGAGTGATGATGTTCCTACCATAATGATTACCATGTCTATCCTCTACAAATATAAGAATATTGGATGATTTTAAATTCTCATCATTGATAAAGATTCTTGATCGTTTCTACTTTGAGCATCCACCACCTTACTTTCCTTATCAGGATTATAGTGGTTTGAGAAGTTATAATCCTTGATGAGCTCTAAAAATATTATTTGGCACGTATTAAGATCTTTATTTTTGAATATATATTTGAGACTCTTTTGATTAGTATATACATCAAACTTCTCCCCATTGAGATAATGCTACCATATTTTCAACACAAAGATCATAGCTACGAACTCCAAATCATGTGTGGGGTCATTTTTCTCACGAATTTTTAGGTGCCTTGAGGCCTAGGCTATCACTATATAATCTTTCATCAACATGTAGACTAAATCCTTATTTGAAGAACCATTGTAAATCCCAATGAGTTCACTTATCAATAGTGTGAGTACTGGTGTAGTGATAAGCCTCTTTTTATATCCTTAATGATTTCCTCACACTCTTGAGTCTGTATGAACTTCACTCCATTCCTTGTGATCTTGTTCATTGGGTTTGACAACCATTATACGTTCTTCACAAATCATCAATAATACTTGGATATTCCCAAAAAGCTACAGATCTTCATTAAAGATGTTGGTCTGTGCCACACTTCAATTGACTTTGTCTTGGTAGGGTCTATAGATATCCCTTTTCCAGTGATAACACGCCCCAAGAATGATAATTACTCAATCCAGAACTCACATTTACAATAATTTGAGTATATTTTCTCCCTTCAGTAAGTCATCAGCACAATATTCAAATGCTCCTCATGTTCCTCAATGCTCTTGGAGTATATCTGAATATCATCAATAAAGAATGAGTCAAATTTGTTTAGGTAATATCTAAAGACTCAATTCATTACATCCATGAATATTTATGGGGAATTAGTGAGTCCCAAGGGAATAAATATGAACTCATAGTGTCCAAAAATCATTTGACGGAATTTTTTGGGAACATATTCTTTCCTCACATTTAATTGGTTATATCCCAACCAGATGTCCACCATAGTGAAATAACTAGCCCTCCAAAGTTGATCGAACAATTCATCTATCAGTGGTAGTTGATACTTGTTATTCATAGTGATTTTATAAATATTATGATAATCAATGAAGAAGCGCATTAATCAATCCTTATTTTTGACAAAGAATAATGGAACAACCCTTGGTGAAGCACACAGGCATATAAAACTCTTCTCTAGATTCTTCTGTAATTGCTTATTCATCTCTTCTAGCTCCATGGTGGCCATTCTATAAGGTGTATTTGTTATATGTAGGGATCTAGGAAAAAGTACAACTGAGAACACAATATCTCTACCTAGAGGAAGACTAGGAAATTATTTAGGGAATACATCTGTGTAATCTTTCATGATGGGTATATCTTTGATAAGTATCATCTCCTTTGTCTCAATAACATGAGTAAGATATTATTTCTCAAAAGAAAACATTACCCACACTTGTTAAGATGATTCTTATGGATACTCGACTTCCTCCTTAAACTTGTAAAAGATTAGAGGATACTCTGGGATGTGAAGAGTGATCTCTATTTCCCCATAGTTGATGTTGGGTTTCTATAATGATATACAATCCTTGGTAAAAATAGTGTTCAAAATCACCATAGGATGTATGAAATTCCTTGATGGGAGTTTCATTAAAAAAACATTAACATGATAGGAGTTTTATACAATGGATGCAATAATTTCCACATTCCTTTTTCTGATAGATAACTCATCCTCCAAATTTTGAGGTGGTTTTTTTATAGTTCTACTAAAATTGAATGATATAAAAGGTTGAATGGAACTATAATCAAATAATACATTATCTATTGATTAATTAATAATAGTCACACCTATCACCACATCATTGTCTTGCTCCACCTTAGTAATAGTGATAGCAAAAGCCCTTCCTCGTTGCCTTGGAGGTTGTTGTTGAAATCCTCCAACAAACCTTGGTTTTGGAAAATTGTCCACATACTTTCCACATTCCTTGAAGTTGAAACACTACAATACTAGCTAATTTTTGATATGATCCTTCCATTTTTCTTCAACATTACTATAATTCATCGTATCCCTCCAGCAGTTCATAGCCAGATGTCTCATTCATCAAAATTGGAAGAAATTCCCAGTTCCCTTTAGATAGTTCATAGGATGCTTTATCCGATATTTTTACATGTGGGATGTTTAGTCTTCTTTCCATCATGGGATTTATTTATTGAAACACTCACATCACTCTCAATTTCCTATTTTTTTCACTGGACCCACTATACCATTGAGAGTCTCTGATATCCATTTCAACCATGAAAGAAAAATAGAAAATCTCCTCATAACTGTTGAAGTCACGAATCACTAATAACTTTTATTAGAGAGACTTTAGTCTAATAAAGAAAAGATCCACCTTTATTTTAGTGTTCATGATAATGATGATAGCATATCTTGCAAGTCATGTAATGTTTTCTTCACACACCTTGATAAAACATGGTCATTAAGCTGGATATGAACAAGGCATATGATAGGGTCGAATGGAGCTTCCTTATCAAAGTCTTTTCAGGTATGGGGCTTTCTCACAGGAATGTAGATATCATATTTTGCTCCTTCAGCTCCTTTTGGTTTCCTGTCACATTCATGGGTAGTTCTTATGATTTCTTCAATATCACTAGAGGCCTATGGAAAAGAGATCCCATATTTCTTTCTTTGTTCACTCTTATATAGGATGTTTTGAGTATGTTATTTAAGGGAGTATCAATGAAGGGGGAATTATATAGTACCTTAATCGGATGAAGGCTCTGACCATCTATCACTTAATGTTTGCAGACGATTCTATTATGTTCCTTAATGATGGATGTAGATCAATACAGAATCTGAACAATGTTCTGGGTGAGTATTATCTATGGAGCGGAAAGACTATTAACAAGTGAAATAGTTAATTCCTCATTTCTAAAATGTGTTCGATGGTGAGGGAGGAGACTACCAGCAGGCTTCTGGGTATACATAGGGGTGGGTTACCAATGTCTTATCTTGGATCACCTATATCAAAAAAGTGGATTAGGATCAGAGAGTTGACAGCCTTTTCTCAAGGATCATTTATAGTGTACTGAACTGGAAGAATAAATTTTTGTATTTTAGTATTAGTATCACCCTTGTTAACGGTGTCCTAGTGGCCTCTCGTAATCATGGTCTTTCATCCATCATGGTTCTGAATGGACTGATTAGATCCATTGACAGGATGTTGAAAAATATTATGTGGGACCCAGGTGCGGAGGGCTACAGGCACTGGGTTGCTTGGGGTAAAATGGCGAATCTAGTGTGTGTGGGAGGCATTAATGTGTGGAGCCTCAAAGATACCCTATACTACACGCACGCGAGGCTGGATTAGAGTGTGCTGGAATGTCGTATGCTTTGGGGGATTACCATGAATAGGTATACATCTTGGCTTCGGGACCCAGGGTAGGGACATTGCTCCACGATATGGTCGATGGTTGGCCCTATTATTTCTATTATACATCTTTTTTCCGGATGGATAGTGGGGAAAGGTGTAGTATCATTCTATAACCAGAACTGGTGCGGATCAATTCTTGGGCTCCTAGGCTATCTAGTACCCAAGATCACCTTCAGGGAAGCGAGTTGGTTTCCCACATTTATTGTCATGGTGTTGGATAAATAGTATCAAGAGATTTTCCATCTCATCTAGGTGAATGAAGAGGAAGACCAGTGTGCCTTCACTAATTCTTCATCTAGCTGTTTCTCATCTAATGAATTTCATCATGTTGTACAAGGCCAGGTGAAGAATAGAGGGTGGGCCGAGGTTATTTGGCTACAAAATATTCCCACGAAGTATAACTTCCTCACATGTAGAATAAGGAACGACTCTCTCTCGACTGATGACAATTTCTAGAGGTGAGGTATTCAACTGGAATCCAAGTGTGTGTGATGTACTGTTTATAGTGAGGAATCCATTACACATCTGTTTTTTGGTAGTGAATTGTCCAGTGAGGTATGGAAGGTTCTTCGGGAATTCACGACATTCCTTACCATGACTGGGGATATCCAGACTTTTGTTTGGAAGATGGTTCCAAGGTACATGGGATGGGGGACATGAGCGGGCGGCACATTCAGTTGTGATTCATGAGGGGTTCTAGTGTATTTGGAAGGCGCGTAACAGTTCGGGGCATGAGGGAGGGTAGGTGACAAGCTGAGCTATAATCACATGTGCTAGGAATTTATTGAATGACTTTAATAAGGCCGTTGGAACTTGGAAGAATGTGCCATTTATGGAAAGATTTCAGTCAGGTGGTGGAGTGGTCCCTACGTCTAGTAACAAGAAGGGTGAATGGGTATGCTGGTGGATACCTGCCGCAGGTTTAAAGATGAAGACAGATAGTTCATGTGTTTTGGGGTATTCTCGAGGAGGCATGGTGGTTCAAGATTGTAGTGAATCTGTCTACTTGGAATTCTCAGCCAAATTTTCTCCGGGGTCTTCCCTTCTAGTGGAGGTAGTGGCGATGCAGATTGATCTTGGGTTATGTAGGAAAAAAGGGTTATAACTTTCTGAAGTGGAGATGGACTCTATGATTGTTCACAATGCCTTGAAAGGTTAAAGAGACGTTCCTTGTTCGATTTGATACATTATCAGAAAATGCAGAAAATTTCTTAATAGCAATGCTCAGGTGCTTCATACATGGAGGGAGGGGGAAAAGGTTATTAACTACTTTGATTCATTGGATTTTTCCTACGCGACAGAGGTGTTTCATGACAATGTAGGTAGAGGGTATCGATTATATTAATTAGGATGCACTTGGTCTACATTATTTTAGGCCTCTTTAGATAAGGATGGGATAATGGGGGGAGGGGATGGGCTTTATTGTGTCTTTTGTGTTTCCTTCTTTTTTATTGAAATTAATAAAATACAATATTATGATGATGATGATGAGGTCTGATAAACTCTCTTTCCATCTTCAGTTGGAGGGTTTGGGGAAAATATTTATTGAAAAACATTTTCTTGAATTCATCCCAATTCATGGAATCAATTTCCTCCTCAGACATTGTATTCCAGATCATCTTCCAACATTGATCAAATTACCCATCAAAATAATTGATCACTGACATGAATTTATATGATTCTGAGCACTACAGGACAATAAATATCTTCTCAATGGAGTTATTCCACTGTTCTTCATGCAGGGATCAGAAGATCCACTAAATATGGGAGGCCTTTTCTGCATGAATGATTTGATGAAAACATTCTCTATCCTTGGAGGGGGAGGGTGTAATATATGACTCAAGTTAGTATTCATAACTTCATCCAATTGGTAAAGTACAATCACTATGTTTTGAGCACTCATTCCCATCATATTTGGCATATCATTAGGTAAATATTCATATTCCATATCACATTTATTTTTGGAATCGTTTCATATACTTCAATCCATTAACCAACAAAACAAAGTTCAATTATTGTGCTTGAATACATAACTAATAATAATAAAATGAAATAATGAACATAAAAGGAAAATCTTGTAAAGGAAAAGTATATCCAAAATTTTGATTAATTAGGTTTAAATATACATTATCCTTGATCTGTTTTCATTACTTATTTTCTTATGGTATTTTTTTGTTCCCTTAATAATGGTTTATAATGAGATTATGAATTTAAGAAAGCATATCCCTTGATAGTGTCGAACTAGGTGCGCCGTAAGGCCCATTCTTGTGTACTAGGTTACCCAAAGTCAGGCCCAAAACACCTTATCAGAGTTATTAATCCTAGGTACATTTATTCAGAACCACATCCACATATAGTATCCATATAAGGATTTATTTTTTGATAAACCACTTAATATATACTAACCAATATTTAGGGGTATTTTCATATAAATAGTCTTATCCAAAAATATCATACTAAACTTCTCTATTCATAATCTCTAAAACTAACTTGACCATCCTCTGATACCAACTATAACAACCCTGGACTTTTACACATTTCATTGCATGATTTTAGGAATATTTAAACATTATATTAAAAGATAAGGATTGTAAAGTATAGTGTCTTGGAGGATTATGTACATAATTAAACATAAAGAAACAGATTTTATTTAATCTCCACATTAAGATCCTAACATCTATTGTGCTAAAAAAATATGAATAGGATAACCTAGGGATTACATGCACAAAGGGATGATCTAGAAATCCAAAAAAAAGAATATAAATTAGAATAAATATTAGGACATGGGTTAAAAGGTATAACATAATGATATAAATAGGCATGGTATGTGATTAAACATAAGGAATAATAAAATTTAGATCATGTGATAATATAATAATAGGGTCATAGGAATATAGAGGTAACATAAAATATTACTTTATCATGAGACCAACTCGTTGCACATAGAGGATCAGAAGTCATGTTTAGCCACCAAGACAGTTGCACATGGAGTATGAGTCAAGGCTAACCGGCAAGACCGTTTCACATAATGTCTCATGAGAGTAACTATAACCAATTCATTAGAGTTCTGTATGGGTGCACCCATCATAACATGTCCATGAATATTTTTTCCTTAAAAATAATCACACTTAATCAATCATACATAAACCTATGTGTACCCTTGAAATGGAATGGGTATCACAATCATTTCAAAAAACATAACCAATGGGTGTGTCATAGATGTGTTAATGAAAATAAGAAATTAGATCCTTTATTGACAATAATAAGCTATGATAGGAATATATCATGCTATGTGATGTGAAATTGATGTTATACCATGTATTAAGTGTATTCCAAGAAATTTTTGAATCACAACATTATGGTGCTGTTTAATGAAAATATCAAAGATCTTTTAAAACCTTAAAGGAAATAATATTTTATATAAATCCATAAGTGCACCAAGAAGGTTATAATTTTAAAATGGGTGATTTTAGAATGAAAATGGTTGCTTAAATATGATTATATAGTTAACTTTAATTTGGGTAAGAATTCGAGAAGTTCCCTTAAAACAGGCTTACTTATCATGAAGAGTTGAAAAAGGAACCACTTAAAAACATGTATATCCTCAAAATAGAATGATTAATGTATATTTATACATGAGTCTGTAAGATATAAAAATAATTTATAATATGTACATAAAAAGAAAATATTACTTCATTGGGGTAAAAAAATTTAGAGCAACCTGAAGGAATAATGGAGATTTAGGTAAAATCTCTTACCTTAAATACGAAGGTGTTATTAAAATGATTTTAATATCATTAATAATAAATTTATATTCATTAGTTAATAATTCCATAACTTCATCAACATTTAATTGACTTATTATATCTTTATTAAGTTCATTATTCACTTTTGTTATGGGTTTAGAGGTGTAATTTCGCTGTTTGTGAGCGTTTATTTCTTTGGTTTTCTTTCTCGGTTTACATATATACATGTACAGATAACCATGTTATATGAGGATGGTTGTATGAAATTAAAGTTATATGTTTTTAGAAAACATCCATAAGAGTAATGTTTTATAAAATTCATTTGGTTATTTAGTGTGATGAAGAATCATTATATAAAACATTAAGGATAGTTGTTTGGATTAATTGGTGGTTGTTTATCACAGAAAACTCATTTTGTATTATAATTTAATACCATAGGTAAATAATTATTGTATAAAATTTAATAGGATATTTGAAATATATAATAATTTGTTTCAACCCAAAAAATGGTTTCATGACCTGAATTCAAGATGGTAATAGATATTGAAAAACCATCATCCGTGAATGTGATGAATTAACACATCTCAGATAATTTTTTTGTTTCTTGTATAAAAGGACAGTAAATGAGAGACGATGAAGAATTATTCCACTATAATAACAAAAATACAGTATATATAAGGTATTGGAGTTGTCATACCTTTTTTATTAGGAAGGGTGAGGTTAGAAAATAAAGTAAAGGGACTTGAAAAGAAATTAAATGAAAATGGAAAAAGGGTTTTCTTATTGATTCATTCCTCGTAGAAACCTCTTTAGGGAAGATGTTTTGGTCTTTTGAAGATAATAAAATCTCCTTGACATGGGAGAGAGACTTAGGGAGTGATTTTAGAAGATTCTTGATAAGGAACAAGGATTGGGAGGTGTGAGGAGAAGAGGTGTCTAGGGGTGGTTTTTATAGTTGTGGAGAGGAGAGTCTTCTCAATATTTAAGTCACCATTTTATCATTTTTTGGAAGATAAGATATAAGGATGACTCTTGTGAATAGAAATTTTAATAAGTGTAATTTATTTAAAACCTATGACCATTTACATCATCCATGACTCAATCATGATGCAAAAAATTCATTTATTTATCATATTTTGTAAATTATCAAATTTCCATATTCCCCAAAAAATTCAAGTACATCAAAAAATCCCAAAACATCACCTTAACCATTTTTTGAGATTTATATTCCAAAAAATAACTCCATTTTTTGAAAACAACATTCTAAAAAAGAGAAATTTTAATTTTAATTAAAATCATAATTTACATGAAAAATAAAAATGTTAATGTTGTTATTGATTTTATAATACGTTGAAAAATTAACTAAGGTTTCATGAAATAAAAATATAATGATAAGACATCAAAATATTATTTTTTGGATAATTTTTATGAAAATAAATTTTCATTTAATTTATTAAATTAATAATAAAATTTGAATTGAATATTTATGACTTACCAAAAATACCAAAAATATCATATCATTAATTAGAAGACAGATAAATTTTATTATTACTTTCATTAGTAAATTTAATATTCACATGGATGAGTTACTATTCATAAGGGTCAAATTACTATTCATAAGGTTAACATTAATATTCATATGGGTATGTTACTATTCACCAAAAATTATGTTTTTCTTATCAGACTCCAAAAATCTTACTGATTGCAACCTTGTTTGTTAGATTTTCAAAATTAAAATAACAGAAGTGAAAAAATTATATTTCAAGGTCACATAGTATTTAGTGGTTAATCTATGAATGATATGGTTATGTTTTTGGATTTTATGTGATTATAAAATATTATATAATTATAAGAATTGAATCTATATTAATTAAACTTTTGGTCGTTACATTTTAATATAGTTTTATAGAGGAATATTACTTGACTAGTCCCCTCCTTAATACATAGAAGACCTTTTATCTTCTTTTGAGCTATTATTATATGAGTGATTGGTTTATTAAATTTGAAATTTAATCATAAAGGTAGTATTCCCTTAGAGATTAAAGTATAATTTTTTTAAAATAATCCCAATTGTGATAACCTTGTGAATAAATAAAATGGATAAAAGAAAATTTATGTGGTAAATTGCCTAATTTATTTACGATGTTAGTTAAATTGATGGGTTTTAAAAGAAAGATTAATATAACAGGCCATTCTAACCTAGTGGATTTTATTAAATAATGTATTAAATTATTTTATCTTATGAATGGTATTATACATTCTTTAAATATAATCCTTGTGATTTTAAATAATTAAATGAAAATTTGTTTAAGGCCTTAAAGTGAAACCTTATGTTGTGTTATTAGATTTGAATCTCTAGTTGGGCAAGTTTTAATCATTCCTAGGAGTTTCCTTTAAATGGGAACATGGGAGTTACTCATACGCTCCATCTCCTATAGCTTGAACATATAGGATAGGTGTTAGAAACTAGAAACCTTTTTAGGTGTGGCCTTTTGATAGGGATAATGAATGGTGTTTCAGTAAGGGGATAACCAAAGGTAGGTAGTACCAGTTGAACTATAAATCATTTATTTTTTCTCTGATGATTTTTATGACATGTGGTACTGTTCGGGTGCCATTGTCCCTGGTAGGACTCTTAGTTACCAAAATTACCCTTTTCACTTGGACTTGTGTTTTTTCGGTATATTGAACCTTGTTATGGGCCTAAGCATTGCGTACTACTCAGTTTTAAGGGGTTAGATATTCCTAGGGAATTTCCAGCCTCCTAGTACGTTATGCAACTTTTATTCTTTGACATTATCTTTTGTTTTTGAAAACTCGATAGGTTGATAGCTGTTTAAAAATCCATATGGGATAATATGACTCTAATCTAGTTCTTTTCATGGAACATTATATACTTGAATGAAAAGGGATTTTAATCCAACTTATAGTATCAAGGATGTTCCATTCTTGTCGTTAAATCATGGGGTAGTATGCATAGATGCATGTGGTAATCATTGTGTTTCTAAATGGTGTGGAGAACTATATTTTTTTTGCGGTAGTCTTTTAATCCCCGAGCTATCATAATTTGATTTTCAGTCATCCTTAAAGTAGAGTAAAATGGTAATAAAAGGAAATTTTTCTCGTCTAAATACCTAGGATTATTTTGTACAATGGGATCAGGTGTTGTGACACTATTGGTCATTCTGGTATTGCCTTTATACCTACTACTAATGGAACATGTGGATATAACATGGAATGACTATCACATATACATCTAAGGTAAATTTATACAATCACACTTTTTAATGGATTTTTTCTTTTATTCCGGTTCAACACATCCTAAAGCATGTTTACCACATCCAGAACTCATGTTCAGTTGTCTATAGGGCATGTTCCATGGGATGAGTTTTCATTCTCAGTAAATATAATGAAAATGATAGTCCTATAGTGGGGAATGTCTTGTCAATATAGGTAATAATTGATACTCTAGGTAGAAGGAACACAACCAAGAGGACCTTTTGGAAATGGTCATTATTACTTTTTTTACCATAGATGTTGCCAGGTTCGAAATATATATGTGCTTGAAAGGAAGCACAATGATGGAATGGTTGAATATTTATGCAAAATTTCCAAATTTTTAAAGTTAGAGTGGACATCCATGGTTATGATTGCAATTTCATAGGATTCATCAAGTGGAGAATGAATCATGGAATGTTTGGGGATTCATATATAGGTGAGGCTTAACCATTACAAAATAAGTCGGTGTGAGAGGTTCTATTGCCCATTCTGAATGCCGTTTTTACAGTTGGAAAAGAACCATATAGATCAATTTGAATTTGATGAAGAGGATGTTTACAGGGTAATTTTTGAAGTTATTAAATTATATTTTTGTAAAATTGATTTGATAAGACAATGTACACTATCTTGATATCATTTAGGGTGTGCTAAGGGAGCATCAATTACACACCATGATAAAATTTTAAAATTATCGAATATTTAAAAAAACACATTTCTTCAGAGTTGCGCTCTTAAATCATGGTTTTTATGCATGTTTAGTCCTATGTGATACTCAGTTTTCCAACTAGGAATACCATGGATAGACTAATGGATACTAGTTGACCCTTTTACCTGAAAACCCAATGGATTCCACGTTGGTATTAGTTAGTGTTCTTGATATGTGGTCATTCAACATTATACCTATGTGTCAGTTGTAAAACTCAGAGTGTATTATACCTTGTATTAGCTCCTTGCTTCATAATTCGTGATTGTAAGGTCACCTGGGACTTCAGTCTGGCTTGAATGGGATTTTGGTGGGGGGGAGAGATCCATACATGACGCATTAGTTATTCTATCATGTTCAGGCTGAGGCACGACCACCTAAAATGAATGTTTAGGATTGCGATGTCACTATATGTTGGTTATTACATTTAGTGGGAATGTTCTAAATAAAGTAAATGAGTTTTAGGAGAAGGAATATTGTTTCATGTAGTTATTCTCTTGACAACTATGACAAGCATTTTGATAATAGTCATCTTGAAGTGGATCAAATTTCCTTCCCTAGATTTATAAAATGTTGTCGATGAGGAACCACTTTTGGGACATTTTTAGGTTGTGATTGGTTCAATGTGAATGTCATCAATGGTTTTTCATGGAATTTTTGGATAAAAAATACTTATTGAGGTTGATTGGGATTTTACCATTCATTATTTCCATGAATCGTGTCTTGAGCTTCATTAGAAGACTATGATCACACTTTAGGAGACAATTATGATGGTGTTGACACTACGACTCAGAATTGGATATAAAAACGTAGAACCTATGGAAGGGTGAATCATAGGTGAAATGTTTTAAGAGAAGATTTCATGATTGTTTCTCTAGTTTTTATGGGCTTGGGATATCATAGTCTTGTTATTTGAATTTGGAAAGCATGTGTTGACTCAAGATTTAACGGCTCTTGTAGCATACACTTATGTTATTTTTGGAGGCACGTTGGGTGTTTTAAAATTTAATGAGGATATTTATGAAAGTCCTCATGACCCATTTAGGATGTATGATTGTTTTTCTTCATTACCACGGTTTCTTGGGTATGAGAAGATTTGGGGTCAGGATATTGTAGCATCATGTGTTTTTTGGACTTGATGAAAATTTCCAAAGGAATATAAATATTCAGTTTGGTGGACTGGTCAAGTTGCAGAAATATATTAGCAATAAAATTAAAAGTTTTTAAACACTTAAAAGTGTTTTTTATATATTTTTAATGGTTGTAGGGGTGGATCGGGTGTTCTCTCAAGTATTGAGAGCACCGGGCTTAGAAAACATAAAATTGGGAGGAACCAGTTCAGGTGAAGAGATTGTCTAAAATAATACGACCTAATAGAAGAAACTCGGTGGCCTCTTTAAAATGGATTAGGGTGTCACATAGTTTTATCAAACTATGCACACAAAGAAACATGGCTATGATCTTGTATCAAGTCGCTTGATAGTGGGGAAAAACATTGTTTTCTCATGGTTTCCCAAACTGTGTGCAAGAACCGTGTATCCCCCTTCTTAGAAAATGGGATAAGAAGGATTGGGTCAAGGGTTTCTAAATAGTGTGGAAAACCCATGAAACTATTTATAGGGGATTTAAATTACCAAAATTTATCTCTAGACTTATATTTTGTTTTCCTCCTTTCCTCCTCCACTAACACATTCAAAACTTATATCTCGAGGATCTTTTCCTCTGTTATCCTATGCAAGGATTACTCTCATTAATCTGGTCTTAGAATAAAACACTATCGATATCGTCAGATTTGTACTAGTAAGATATTCATTCTTTTTGAACATTTTTTTCTATTCTCCTGATCATTGCAGTCTTCATGTGAGATAATTCAACTTATTTTGAGGGAAAATGTATGTTTCTTTAATTTATCTTGATCTAGAAAAATATCAAGACTCGATATTAGACATGTGTGTCTTTTTAAGCATGAGGTAGGTGTTTTATAGTTTTCCCTCATGTTCTATAATTTAATAATGGGTCTCTATTTCTCCCAATTCTGGACCTTTGTGGTGTCTATTTTAAATGTATGAAATGATTTAACTAAATCCCTCGACACCCTTGTGATTCGTTTGGAAGCCTCTTGATATGGTCTGAGGTTATGATCTCCACCCAAACAAATGTTTAATGTAGTTTCACACAATTATTCATAGAGGGTTATAATTATATCCTTATTCATAGAATACCATTTCGGTGTGTGAATTCAAGCCCATTTAATAGAATGATTGTATTATGATCTGAATCTTTGTTTTGGGGTATTAAGTTGATTGGTTTCAGTGTGATGCTTACATGACATAAATTAATTCTTGATGATAATGAATTTCTTTATAATAAAACCCCTTATTGAGGATATATGTATTCTAATATAAAAATGAATTTTTTGATGTTTTATATCTTGCGTGGCCAATTGGAATTGGGGTTTCAATTTTCCAACCTTATGGTAAATGTTGGGTGAAGGGAATTCTTATTTAAATGTACCTTAATGATTAACAATTCAAATGTTAAATGGTAGGGGAAATCGTTTTGTATATATAGGTTGTAACAGAATAGTTATGATAAAGCCTTCATTATAATGTATAAAAGGAATGTGTTAACTGAACAGATGGACAACAAAATTGTTCATAAATGATAAATGTATTATATTATTATGGATCGTATATGCCGTAAGTGATTCTAGTTTCCTTTTTATGGAATTTTGGGATAATGTATCATAGGGAAAGTGGATTAACATTAATTTTTTATTTGATAAAAGGGTCCTCATGTAGGGTTGATGGACATGACATGTCACTCCCCCTTGGTTGAGGATGTTGGTATAGTGTTCACTTCAATTGGGTTATTGGGAATGTCATTCCATGTCCTATTGATTTGGAGGTTGGGTATGATCCACTCCATTTTGATTTATGACACTCATATTGGATTCATATACTGAATTTGGTGTTGGTAATGATTATTCTTCTTGAGTTTCACATGATATTTTGGCATAAAGACCCTTAAATATTATTATATTGTTAGTAGTGTTAAGTAGGGAAGCCTGTATTTTTCCCCACGTCACTAGGACTATAGTGTATATATACGTTGACACACACACAAATATATATATATATATATATATATCTACTCATATGTATTATGTATTAGGCCAATGCAGGTATGGTCAACCAGGTTTCATCAATGAACCTGAGCCCAACTTGTTACTTTTGATTAATTTTTTACCAATTTATCTGTTATACCGGCACGCTGCTAAGATTTATTTTCACAGACTATATTTAGATTTTTTTCACCATTTGTGGTGGGATAATGTGCATATCTCATACCTTTTTTGAGAAACCCTTACACTGGGATTCCTATAAAGAACTCACGTTGCTAGATTATAGATTATTCCTACTGCTGTCATGCTGTCCCTAGAGGTTAGGAGCATAAGACTATGCTGGAGGTTAGGATTGTTATGGGGATAGCCCTTTTCGATTTTTTATTTTCATTATATACTATTTATTCATTTCTAGTGGTATTTTACTCCATGATATATGTTTCATAAACTGTACTTTTACAATCATATGGACATTCATGCATGATTGTATTTTGCATTGGCCATTACTTATAATTTCAGTTGTTATTATTATTCAGATGATTTGTCATTAATTTATCCTACTTCAAATATAGTATACTGCTTACTTATTATTATAATCCCAATATGATACTATAAAAATGTGTTTATAGTCCCACCATAGTAACATTATTAAACCATCGCTACTAGTCAGTAGCCTTTGGCATACGAGGAGTCACGCTTAAGTCCATGCAGCTTATGGTCAGGCTACTGGTGTTATCATCAATCGAGCATGGATGTTACATATAAGGACCATAAAATGACCCTAAAACTTGACATAAATTAATGGGATGATTAAATTTCATCAACATGCATCCTTGATTTGGTTATATGGATTTGTTTACCATTTGTATGCGATTATAAAAATTATATTATTTTATTTAAATAGAAGTAAAAAATGGCATAATCTCTTTTTTAATACCTATAATATTTTTAACACAGGTTTAACTAGAGGATATATTCGGTTATATTTTTTTTTAAATATTAATTATCAATCTTAGTCATGGAAATAAAGTTTTAATTTTTAGAAATGGAATAATTATCTTAAATATTTACACAATGTTGACTTAGTGATTATTTAATTAATGTCAAAAATCAAATAAATGATATTAAAAAATATTTAACATAAAATAATTGTTGGTAATTAATGTCAACTAATAATTTTCTAGAATGACCTGATATTTTAGAGATGTATTTTTTTATTTTACTTTTTTTTCTTGATGTTATTAAAGTCAAATTAATGAATTGTTATAAAAATTGACATTGATGAATCATTATAATAAATAATATTTTATTAAATGATATAAAGATATTAAAAATCATATATTTTTTCATGTGACTAGGATAAGGATTATTATGTAATATATGGTGTAGTTATGATCTTTATTTCTATTTAAAATAACTATATTGACCCACAAAGATTAAAAATCCATGTAGCCATGGTAGGCACGGAATGGGATAACGAGGGGTTAAAATAAAATGATAAGTGAAAAAATGTTATCCAAACATTTTTAATATTTATTTAATGAGATTATTTAGATTAATCCTAATTACATATTCAATATATTTCTATTTTTAATTATTTTTAATTGAATATTAATTTATATTAATTTAATATCTTGATAAATTTCATGAGTGCCCTCCCCTCTATTAAAAGGGAGTCTATTCTTCCTTTTACATGACATAATGAAACCCATTTAGTGTAGTAAATAACTAAAAAATAACTTTATAACATACCTTTACATTCTATGGAGGCCTTATTTATGGAATTTCACCATCATTAGTGGTCTTAATTTGTTATGAAATTGAGTTTGTCCAAAGAAGAGGTATCTTTATGAATCGAGAATTTATGTTTTATTTCTTCCTCAAACTCCATAAAGTATTCCTTAAACTTTATTATATAAAAAATTAAATATATTAAATATATTGAGATTCTATTTTATATATTTCATAAACTATATCCATCTCAAACACCCATAAAATGTGAAAGAAATTCATTGTTCATTTTTACAGCAGACTACCACCCGGTAGACTAATATAATTCATTTTACTTCACCACATCTCCTATATGGTTAAAATGATGTAATGTATGAGTGAATATATGATATTAATTACATATTAATCATTATTAAGAGTTAATAAATGATTCAGGTTTTACCATTCCATTAACAGAAGAATGAAAATGTCATTCTTGCATACATGTGGACTCCCACCTCCATGAAGCGATGTGATTATTTTTTCATAACCACATAACATGATTGATATATATAAGTATAATTAAATAAATAATATGATATTTTTGATATTATTATAATTATTTAATGATAAAAAAATTCTTATTTTCTTTCGATAATGATCACCACAAAATGGTAAGATTACTCATGCGTTCATACGACAGATCGTCTCTATGCTTTTAATATAGTTCTTTATTCGTCATAATATTTTTTGGTTTTATTTAAAAGAATAATTTTTGTACCAATTTTATACATATTTAATCATTGTTATTCTTGAGATGATGAAATAATAAACCTTTGACCCTGATCAACAAACTGAATGTGTTTTTAAATAATGGACCAAATGTCCCCAATAGACCTGACATGGAATTAATTAATGAGGTAATTAAATATGTCATTAAAATAAATTAAATAAATGGATTAGGGAAAGTATGTTAATCCTATATAAGGTTCTAAAGAAATAAAATATTTTATAATATTTTATTATACATGTGTCAAATGTCATATACAATATGTCTGGACTTGAGGTAAGGGTTTCTCATCCACCTTTTATTTCTATGAGACCTATTCTATATTCACCACTTATTTATATTCTTTGGTGAACATAATTCCCACAAATGTATTTTTTTAATTTTCATAAATATTATAGGTATTTAGAAATAATATGAGTTTCTTCTCTTTCCTAATGTTTTGATCTAGATATTTCCAATTAAATTAGAAGATTTTATCACAATTTTCATTCATTGTGGTATATTTTATTGTTTTGACCATAATTTAATTCATTATGTGGATATTATTAATTTTTTATAAAATATAATTTGATATTAATTATGTTAATAATATTTAATGTTTTTTTTGTAATCATTTCATGGGTAATGATTGAAAAGTCAAAAAAGTGGAAAAGGATTCATGTTATAAAATATTTTCTTTTAGGGATTGTTTATGATCAAGGTTCATTGGGGGGAGGAATCCTATGATCTTATTTTTTGGAGCTACATATAATTATTACGCCCTATTTATGATATTTTTTTTAATTATTTACTTTTACTTTCCTCCATTAATTATTAAAAAACATCATGAGTGTCTTTTTGACTAGTACCAATAATTTATTTTCATTTTTGGTCGGAATATTTCTCTTCTATATCCATTTTATTAAAAGTGTGAAAAATGTTCTCTTCTACAAAAATTATTTCATAAATATAGTTTACATGAACTATTTCATTATTTTATACATTATTTAAAAATTAAGATTCTTATCATTTTCATAGTGGGTCACTATTCACTCTCTTTTAAAAAATATTTGGAAGGTATGAATATGATTTAGAATTTATAACATGAGATTATTTTTCCACCATCATGTCACCAAAATTAAATGAATATTACTTTACAATATTATAATATTATTTTAAACAAAAGTGATTTCTTGAATATGTATTAATATTTCAATTCATAAAAGTGATTTTCAAAGTTAAATGGTTATTTTATTCCATAATTTTGTTTCATTATTTTAATGGCTTTTAAATTAATCAATTTTGAAAAACCTTATTTGTTACATAAAATACGTTGGGTGTATTTTGTAGTGATATAATCCTTTTTCATTATATGGATTTATTATTGTCATTCAATAGAGATTTTTCATGGAATGCATTTCTTTTCCATGGGTTAATCATGTTATGTAGATAATATTCTATTTTAATGAATATGATAACAATGAATTTTACCAACACCCTAACCATTATTTGATGTTTGTTTTCCAATATAATTTTTCATGTATTCTTTTATGAAACCCCCTTGATCCAGATCTAGGATATTTATGTTTTGAAAATGCGATTTTAACATAAAATTGTATTTTAGTATTCAAAATTGTATTGGATATGGGTTTAAAATAGTTTTTAAATGATTTTATACATGATATGGTCATTGTAAATTTTTTTAAAAGGTTTAAGCACCATTATATCTCAGGTTTGTTCCTGATGTATCCTTTTTAAGGGGTTTGCATCGATAATGCACCAAAAAATTTGTTATTGGTTATATTCTATATTGAATTATATTGGATGTTGGTCCTATGGATATTATAATTTTATGTGTTATTTATGGGATCTAAAATAATGATGTCCTTAGGTACCAATTCATTTTATTTATGATTTATATGGGTAATAAATTTTAATTTTGATCAATTTTTACATAAAATTTCTCATGTTTATGGATTATTTTGAGTCTTTTCCTATGGTAAATAATTATTGAATTTTTTTTATTTTTGATGGTCCAGATATTGATATTCATTAATTCATATGTGTTATGCTCAGGAAAATTGATTATTTCATCAAAACCTTGTTATTATCTTACGCTAATTAATTATTTAAAATTATAAATTCTTATGTTTACCATTTATGATAATTTGATCTCAACCTTATTGTGTTTCCTTTTACCCAGGTTATGAAGAATATTGATTATTTTTTGAGTCTAGAAAGGATTTTTATGTAAATAAATTTTTGATAGATATTGAATAATTAATATGGAATATGAAAATTGGATTTAATGTAAAAAATACTCTCATGAATTCATGAGTGTTTTTTATGTAATATTTTGTCCTAATTTTCCGAAATTATAATGTTAAAAGGTCCTTAGGTATGAATTTGATATAATATTTCTTCTAGACATTTTATTATTTGGTTGGAAAATATTTATTAGCATTTATCATTATCAAATCCAAAAAAAATATTTATAAAGATCTGTCATTGCAGTTGGTATCATAACTGGGATTAGAAAACTATGTAGATTAATATTTTTCATTTAAGGTTGTCTTAATTATTATGAAAAATATCATGGGTTTAAAAGTTTTATGTTGTTTATAATTTCAAAGTCTCAAAAATTGCTTTTGGGATTTTAAGTGATGTAAATTTGAAGTGTGTAATGACATTTTGGGATCCATTTTATTTGTTTGAGGTATATGTAACCTAAGGTAAACGTGATGTTTTTATAGGAATAATTATTTAATTATATTTTTGAAGAACTTATAATATTATAATGGATTTACACTAATTCATGATATTTATAGAAATTTTTATCATATATTGGAGAATATATGTTTAGGGAATTCATTTTTTGGTATGAGACATTAAGAGACCTACATTTGATTTGGAGAAAAATTATAAATTTATTATAGAAGATGACGTAATAAAATCCTTATGATTTTTAGGTTACAATATTATTCTGTAATATTTTTTAGAAAACATATGGATATTTATTTATTGAATGATTAATGTTAACCATTGGGAATTGGTATTGAAATATAATGTTGCTTTTCTAATTTTATATGTTTATTTATTTTTGTAATTATATTTTCTTGTGATAACCATTTGGGTAGTTGTTAATGTATAAAGATACAGGGAATATATTTTTATTCTTAAATGGATTATTTTATTCCTTTAATTTTGATTTTAATTCTTCATAGATGATAAAAACTCATCTATAATACATATCTTTTGGAGAAAAAGAGATGATTTTGTGGTATAAATTGACTAATGGAAGGAATTATTCATGTAAATCATGTATATTTCCTTATTTTATTACTATAGACTTCAAAAGAATCCCCCAATTTTAGGGAATTTATTTTGAAACAAAAATGTTCTCCATTTACTATTAATACTATGAAATCGATTGGTTTTTAACCTATCATAGATTTATAGAATTTCTATTTTTAAATTTCTCACAAACATATTCTATATAACTATCTATTAGTCCTTGGTAGTTAGTTTTTTCCACTAATATCCATTTTTTCACTTCCCAATAATGTTTTCCTGTATGGAAACCTAGTTATGGGTTATTTCGAATTACCTCTGTACATTCATTTCTCTATTTTCATGTGAATGTTTTCAAAACCTAGTTATAATTTTATAAATCACAAAATTAAAATTATAATTGGGTAAATTTTTTGTATTTTTTTGGAATGGATTGACTTTCAATGAATAGTGAATATATATATATTTTTAGACTAAATTTTATTTTAAAGTATATACAAAGTAATATTATATTTTATATTATTTAAAAAATTTAATTATTTCCTTTTAATTAAAAATAATCCAATTATGGTTTTTAAAATAAATTTTATACCAGAATTTAATAAAAAAATGTATATTTCAAACAAGCATATTTCTGAAAACCCATATTTTTTCATTTTTTCATTTTTTTTAAAAAATAAATTATTCAACATATATGTTATTAATTTAAAAAAAATTGATTCAATATTTTGATTAAGTGGGTCGATATTTGAAAAATAGGTTCATTTTATTTTTGATCAATATGAATAGTAAGCTTGTTAATTTTTCTTGCCACGGTAAGGGTAAATCATCCAAACAATTTAAAAATAAAATTATAAAGACTATATAATGACCATAAAACTTTTATTAATATTATTTTATGATTCTATTTCATTCCTAGTCTTATAATATTTTGTTATCTGGATATTTTTCCATTTAGTTTTGATTATAACCTTTACAATATAATATTTTATGGAAAGTAAAAATGTCATACTATTGTTTTTTAAAACAATAATATATATAGAAAAGGGTTATACAATAGATATATTTGGTTATAAATATTATGCTAAAATATAATTGATTTATATTTATCATTGTAATTTGTTTTTAATTTTTGGTTAATACTATTTACCATAAATCATTACACGATGCTGATATAATAATTATTAAATTAATGGAAAAATTAAATAAATGATATTAATAAATATTTAAAGAAACATAATTTTAGACAATTATTGGGATCTTTGAATTTTATAGGAAAAATTACATGTTAGGTATGTATTAATTTTTTTTTTCTAATTTTAAATTTTTATTGTTGTTATTAAAATGAAAGTAATGAATAGATTTAAAAATTTACATTAGTGATATATTATAATAAATAATATTTTACTAAATGATATAAAATTCAAAAAATATTAGATTTGACATAGTGATTAGGATATGGTATATAATATCATAAATTTTCTATTTAAGGGACATTTTTCCATTTATATTAAATATATTGACCCTCAAAGTGTAAGAATCCATGTTATGAAGGTAAGTGTGAAAAGGGTAAATGATGGGTTAAATAAAAAATAAAAGGGTATAAATTTGATGAAAACTTGTATAATTTTTATTTTATATGAGTAATTTGATCCATAATCGTAATATATTCTAAATATATTATTTTTCAACCAATTGTAATTGAGAATTAATTTATATAATTTAAAATCTTATGAAATTCCATGAGTGTCCCTCCTCTCTTGTATAAAAGTGCATATATTCTCCCCTTTACTTCACACTAAAAAACCATTTATTTGAGAAAGTCACTAAAAAAATAACACTAAAAACCCTTTCCTCATTCCATGGAAATTATTTATGGAATAATACCATCAAAATTGGTCACAAGGTGTTATGAAAATGGGGTTGTTTGATGAAGAGGTATCGTTTTAACTGAGTGTTTCTAATTTATTTTTTCTTCCACCTCATTAAAATAATACATAAAAAATATTATATAAAAAAATAATTATCTTATTTATAATGAGATATTATCATGAAAATGGAATAACATATATCCATCTTCATCCTCCATCAAATTGGAAAGGAATTGATCATTCTGGTGTACAATGAACTACCGTATCATAGACTGATGTATTTTGTTTTCCATCACCACATCCAAAAGATGGTTATAATGATGGAATTAATGTTTATATATGGTATTAATGTAATTTTTATCATTATGGAAATATTATATATAATTTACTTTCTTAAATTTCAATTAATAGAAAAATGAAAACGTATTCTGTGTATATATGTGGACTACCACCACCATGAACATATGTGTATTTTTTCATCACCACATCACATTGAAGATATATATAAGTATAAATGAATAAATAATATAATATTTATTATTTTATTATCATTTTTAGTTACAAAATAATACTTAAATTCTTTCCATAAAGATTGTTGAAAAATGGAAACATTATTAATGCGTACATACCACATATGGTCTCCATGATTATAACATAGATTATTTTTCATAAACAAATGAAATAGTAATATTTATAAGATTAATTGATGTATTAATGTAATAAATATTTCCTTATTATTATTCTGAGGATTATGTAATAATTAATCCTTTGAACACAATCAACACACCAAAGATGTTTTGAAATTATGGCCCAAATGACCTCATAACACTGAACATGGATTAATTAATTAAGTAATTAAATATTTCATTAAAATAAAACAAATAAATGGATTATGGATAATATAATAATACTTAATAATTTTATTAGTAAATCAAATAATTTATGATATTTTATTATATAGGTTCTAAAGTGAAATATAATAATTCGGGACTCGAGGTAAGTGTTTCTCGTATAAATTTTATTTAAGTGTGAAAATATTAATATTAAACACTTATTTATATAATGTTGTGTGTATAAATTAAATTTATTTATTTTATTATTACTTTATTGAAAATTATATAAATTAAAATTACATATGAGTTTCAACGTTTCCTGATGCTTTGATCCAAATATTGTTAATGTTAGAAGGGATTTCGTCTCAATTTTCATTCATTTAGGAAGATTTTATTTGCTATAATCATAATTTATTTCTTGAGGTGTATAAACATCACGTTTGAATAAAATATATATTTAATATACTTCTGTTCATAATATTAAATTCTCTATTTTTATGTTATTATTTAATGGGTTTTAGAACTGAAATTTTACGAGAGTGGAAAATGGTTTTAGTTACAATCTATTTTATTTTCAGGATTGTTTTTGTTCCCAGTTACATGGGGCGAGGTAGAGACATATGATATTATTTTATCGAACCACATACCTTTGTTAACATCTAGTTATAAATTTTCATCTATGTTTAATTTCCATTCATTCCATTATTTATTAAAGAAACATCCATGTGTTTGTGTGTAGGTTGTATTGATCCAATTCCTTATTTTATATTCAGAATATTTATATTCCATATCTATGTTTTGTTAAATATTTTAAGAAATGTTAATTTATAAATAGAAAATATTTTTTTTAAAATAATTTATATGTTATTTTAAAACGTTTTAATTTCTTTTTAAAAAATGTAATTTGTTAACTTTCCAAATGGGTCACTATTGACTCCATTATACAAATTTTTTTTAAAAGAATGAATATTTTTAACTTTTATGACAATAGTGGATAATCCCATTATCATGAATCTTCAATGCATTTGAATATTTCATTACAATTTTATAATTTTATTTTCAAATAAGTTGTCTTTTTTAATATGTGCAACCTTTTCAGTTTTTTAATTAAAAGACCTAATTCTCTCATTCTAGGTGATTTATGTTATAAAAATGAGGTTTTAAAATAAATGGTTATTTTGATATCGAAAATTGTTCTGCATTGATGTTTAAAAGGATATTTCAAGGGTTTTATTTAGGAAATTTTCCATGAAAATTGTTTACAAAGGGTTTAAACCCATTATAGCTCATGGGTGATCCCGATATAGCTTATATGATGGTTGTTCCTTGATATAAATCTAATTAATTAGGAAATGATTATATTCAATAGAAAATTATATCGGAAATTTACTATATGGTTATTCCAATTATAAGTGTTCAATAAGGGTTCTATGCTGATTATGTACCAAGGTACCAACACATATTCTTTATGGTTTATATGGGTTATTAATGTTTACTCTGATCAAGTTTGACATCACATAGATTATGATTATTTATTATTATGAATATTTTCCTATGGTGAATTATTATTCCATTTTTCCTAATTGATGTTTTATGAATTGATGGGTATGAATTCTCTTATTTCTGACTCATTCACTTTAATTATGTCATAATACCCTTATGCTGATCTCACCCTCCCTAATGAAATTCATTTTTTAATTATTATGTTTTCTATCACTTAGAATTTGAGTTCAACCTTCTTATATTTTGTTTTCTCAAGTTTATGAAGAATGATGATAATTTTTTTGAGACTAGAAAATTTTCTGGTTTGAATAAGATTCTGAGAGATATTCCAAATGTAATATATAATATGAAAAGATGGATATAATGGAAAAATAATCTCATTAATTCATGAGTTTTTTTATTAATGTGTTTTTCCTAATTCTATTAAATTTTAAAACTAAATGGTTTTTAGGTATCTAAGTGATACAATTTTTCCTTTTTATATTGTAAGATCTAGTATGAAACAATTGAGTCACATTTTTTAGTATCAAATATAGAACGAAAATTTATAATTCCAGGTTATGAATAAATTAAATCTACTATAAAATAACATATATTAAATGATAAAAAATAGAATTATTAGAAAAAGTAATCATGCTGAATTTATAAGTGATAATAAACACTCAATAATTTATTTTCCCAATATTCAGATGGCATCGAAATAAAAATATTTACTTCAAAGAAATTATTGGTTCTGGTGCCCACGTTATCATTGTCATCTCTTATCTAGATCCTCCTCCACGTGGAAATATTGTTTATATTTTACATAATTTATTTAGGTATGTAATTAAAAGTAATAATTGATTTTTCACTATAGGATTCATTCTATCCATGTGTCTTCCTCCTTCATAAATGTTAAATGTTTAATAAACATTAATTTTCATTATTAATTAACCATTATTGCATATGGAGGTAGAACAATGATATAGAATTGGAATGAAAATGTAGTCCCAAATTGGCTTGTGAGATTACATTGAAAAGTGAATTAATCTTGATAATTGTATTGAGTCTATGTTTAATAGTGGATATAGTTTTCCAGTAAAACATCTGAATAGATTGTGGGGAAAATATATGATTACATTGTGGATTGAGAATTTGTTGGAGGAAACATAAGATTTATGTTTGGGGAGAAAGGTATAATTATTGCCTAAAAATTAGAGCATCACAAAAATATTACATTGTGGTGTAGTTGTATCATGTATTAGAGGTCCAAGGTGATGTTGGAGGATTAACAAACATATGAAATACACAGAGAGACTCCATTAGTTTGTTGTAACTATATGAGGGTACTTTATAAGGATTTGTTAGAGACTGGAATATCCTGAAATTCTAGAATAATAAAACATTAGTTTGTCATTTACTTTTCAAGGTCTATCATGGGAGTACATCTACATCAGGAACTCCGTGAGATGTTTTTGGTGGATCAAAATTTCCATGGGACTCTCAATGAGACTAAATTTTCTTACTAACATAATGTTAATCCTAATTAACTAAATTTTTATTCCCTATTTCCTTTTTGACATTCCTTGACCACCTTTGCATGAAAAAATTCAAACACACAATTTAATTAATTTACACAGCATTAAATCACAAAATATTTTTTTTATATTTTAAATTATGGATTTAGGTTGTTTTAAAATTAAATTCTTAATTATTAAGAATTTCTAAAGAATTAGTAAATGCCAATAGATTTTTAATTTTAAGAGGATTATATCACTAAAAATAGACTAAAAATATTTAAATTTTTAGTCAAATGAATTGATAAAGATTTATTAATTTTTTGGATTTATTGTTTAATGTTTTTACTATCCCAATAGTATAATATAAGTAATACGAGATGAGTGGTGGATTATATTATTTAAACTTTAATTGAAAATATTCCAACCCTTAGGTTTTAAGTTGAATAGTTTTATTAAATAACTTTCTATTCAAAGTTTAATATAAAAACAGTGTATGTAGAAGAAATGTAATCTATATAAAATATAGTAAGAACAGAATACCTATTTTTATAGATTTTTATGAAATTATGAAAGAAGAAATCAAATAGAAAAATTATGAATATTTATGAAATGATAATTTTAAAATGAATGCATAATATGTTTAAAATTAAACATGATGTATTAGCTTATATATTAAACGATTTTCTAAAATTATATTTTTAGATGAAACACTTTAACATTAGAGGAAAATATATCTATATAAATGACTTTAGGTATCATTTATTTTCAAACCATCATATTTTATAACAAGTTTTAATTGGGTTGGAATGTGATTTATCTTCCGACCTAAAAATGCCCTCGACAATCCCTGTTAGAGTTATAGTTTTTTGGCCTCATACACTCTATCTTTTTATCCCAAATGCATTCGATCATGCTTGATCATTAAATGAATATTTATAATGGAAATTTATAATGTATTTAAAAATAAACAGTTACAATGGTATATCATTACAAAGAAACTCAAGTGTTGTCAACAATAAATAATCACACAACATTAAAATAACGGGTGAATTTCAGAACAACCACTTAATATTTTTTTCGAAGATAATAGAGGAGATCTATTTATAGATACTGTTGTATAAAAATTCAATGGTTAGATTCTATAATATTTTGTTTAATAGTTATAATATCAGTTAAAACATTTTTATATATCAATGAAATTAGCTTATTTCTCTCTCAACTAATAAGTTTATTCAAAATCACAACTGTACTATTAAATTTGGTGAATGTAATTGTGGAATCCCAACCATTTCATACATATATATTACATAATCAAAGATTAAAATTTAATATATCTTATAAAAATACACACCCGAGGACCATAAAATTTTATTGTCTTTTGGAAACTAGATACATAATCATCTTATTTCATAAAATAACTTTACCATTTCCCACAATGATCTTTTTACATAGTATACTTCTTAGACATACCCTACTTAAATACCTTTTTATAACATGGGGAATATATACATAATAAAGTGTGAGATACGATTATTTATAAGGGAAAACACAGAATATATCAATCAATGGTCATAATAGAGAAAAAAAGAATAAGGGTATGAGAACAAGATTATAAACTACACCAATCATACCCAATCAGTCAAACATCATTATGTGTAAACCATATTATAGGGATTTTTCATTACAAAAGATTAAATTTATAAATGTAAAAAAAGAATGAAAAATCAATCATTAACCCTGAGAACATATCATAACCACAGTAATTTTTTTGGCATAAGAATAATCACATATATCAAGTCCTTTGTGACATCTCACCACTCCTCATTGGTTGTAGAAGGAGGAAGGAAATTATCTAGCCTTAAGCGACATCCCCAAGGCACCAAATACATATAATAATTGTCAATGGATTTATTAATAAAAGGGGGAATATTTTCACTTTGAATATGACACAATCAAACCAATCATTTCATTAATAAAACTACTATATGATGCATGAAGACAATGTAAAACAACTCAAAGTTATACCATTGATATCAACACCAAACTATAATAGAGTACAAAACTGGAAGACTACCAATAATAATGTACATAATAGTAGACAAAAACAACAATACCCAAGTACACAAATAATAACTCCAAGTCCCTATAAACACTCCATTCTCCATTTCCACAAATAAACCAATGTATCATGAAGAACCACTAAAGAAGTGTGACGCCTTACATTCGCCTGTATCCCAACAGAATTTTTTTTCAAAATCACCAGTATTCCCAAGAAGTGGAAAGTAATAAAACTCAGTAGGATATCCCCAAAATTACATCCCCAATCATGAAACTAGAGTATGTTACCGCATTTATATAAAAGAAATTATATTAAAACAATACTAAATAGTTCAAAAATTTATAACAAATCCAAACAAGTCCATACCAAAATAGTTTTAACAATAAACCAATTTTCAAGGAAATAAAGCAAAAAATGGTTTAGGATCCAATTCAAAAATCCCATGTTAGCATAACCCATTTAATTTCACATAACCATACACACACCATCAACTGATCGACCATGATTTCTTAGTGTTACCCTTTATATTGGAACTTCATGTCTATAACCAATCCCTTTGATGGTGGTACTTCATTACCAATATCTATCTCATTCTACACATGCTTATCCATTTATTCAAACTACATGCCAATATATATTTCTCAAAGCATTTGAATAAAACCATATTTTTATTGAAAAACATTTTTTCATGCATCTAAAACAAAAACCATTTTAAAAAAATCATTTTAAAATCATTTTACCATTTCCATTTTCACCAAAACACTCAATTTTTATAATTCTATTACCATAAAAAAGAGGGATTCCATCAATCATCAGAAAATAATTTCTTAATCAATTTAAAACCAAATCATCAATTTGAAATTAAAACTTATAGTTCTAGAAATAGTAGTTGAGATTTAAGCCACATACATTGGGATTTATGGAAAAAAATGAATAACGACACTACAATACCAATGAAATTGGGTTGAATATATAAAAAAATATAGGAGATCTCTTCCCCTAACAACAACAAGGCCAAATATAAACAGGATGTCCATCAACAACCTTAGATCTACCCTTAGTAGAATATATCTATGAAACTGAGAGAGGTAAGAAATTAGGTCTTATAAAAACAATAAAAACTACCATAAACGTACACTTACTAGGGGAATCAGGCTTCAACTCACCACAAAATGCTTTCATATCACATTCAATTCATTGGTAAATGGTTTTACAGCCTTTGGGTGGATAAAATCACATGTTAGGGATGAAATGGTGAAATTGGGTTAAAATTTAATCCCAACCTAGATCCACATTTTTAGGCTATTGTTTTTAAACTATACATGGTTCATCGCACCGTTAGGCTAAAACGTGCACCATTTGTGTTCCATCCAATGCCTCAAATATCACCTCACATAGTTGGTCCATACTATTAGTCAAACCATGAACCAACCATAAAAAATCATACTATCCCACTTTTCATGGTTTCTCCTCAGTGGCCACATAGTTTTGAAAAACATTGCCCCTAACTATGTGCATTCCCCATGGATTTGGTCTCACTATTCATAGTTTCCCCTTGAGTTTCATGGTTTCAACTAAATATGTATCAATCTTTCACCTTTATAAAAGTATCCAAAACAATCCAAAATTATTCAAGACCTTAAAAACATCTCCCAAACACATTACACACTTAAAAATAATATAATAAATCTTTAATTACTTGAAATAGGGGGTTCTACATTCTCCCCACCATTATCCTTTCCATCCATGGAAGGTAGAAAATTATTATAGCCTCCAAAATGTTTGGGACATTCCTCAGTCATATTATTCTCCAATTCCCAAGTATCTTCTAGAATATTACCGTGTTTCCACAATACTCATACTAGAATGAATCTTTCTCAACATCAAACATTCTCTTGCCTATCCAAAATCTAGATGGCATGTGCACGAACAAATTATATGAATCTAGGTCAACAGGATCTCATAAAATAATATGGTCATGATCATGATATTAATTTTTCTACTGAGATACATGCAATACAATTTTTACAATACTAAATAATGGTGGTACTGCCAAACGATATAACACATCTCCAACTTGTTAAAGTACCGAAAAAAGTCTTATGTATTGAGGAGATAAATTAAAATGGTTTGCAAAATGATGATGTCCAAGCCATGGAGAGATCCTCAAGAAACTATCAATAGTCACCTTAGGAGAAATATTTTATTGGTGAGGATCAACATATGATTTTGGACGACTCTAAGTTGTCTCTATTCTCATCCTGATCAACAAAATCTAATCCTATATATCTTGGATAAGGCTCGACCCAACCAATGAAGCCTCATATATTTTCACCCAACAAAGTGGAGAGTGAAAAGGATTCACATAAAATTCTTCAAAAGGATCTAATGTATTGAGTCTTGATAGTTGTTGATATACTAAAAATTCATTTATGGTACATTCTCTTCCCAAGATCCACCAAGAAACCATTACACAAGTCTAAAACATGTCTTCTAACATTTTTATTGTAAGTTTGAATTGTCCAAAAATCTAAGGGTGATATATTGTACTAACTGTCAACTTAGTCGTAAGGAATTTCTATAAGGATTTCCAAAAATGAGATGTAAACCTTGAATCTTGGTCTGATACTATCGAATCTGCTATGCCATTCCTCTTTTCCACTTCTAAGATATATATTTTTGACAAAACCTACAACATATGATATTCATGAATATGGATGAAATAAGATAACTCTCTGAGGAAATAAACTATGAAAGATATGAAATCATGTTTCTGTACCATTCATGGGTGACTTGTAAAAAAATCCACAGCTATCTACTCCCATTTCAACAAAGTAATAGGTAAATATTATAACATACATGCTATTCTCTAATGTTCTTCCTTAAACTGCTGACAAGTTAAGAATCGTAAAGTAAACTCAGCTTACTTACTTTTCATGCTGATCCACCAAAACAATGATTTCAATGACTTATAAATCTTCTTTATTTTAGGATGAACAACCCATCAAGAATTGTAGTTATCATGAAGAAGTTATTCCTGGAATTATAAAGGTAAAACTAGCTGATCTTCAAACCATAAAACTATACTCCCATCTATATTACAACCCTAAATAGTCTCCCAGCCATTATATTTGTCCTCATGTCCACACATTATAAATCAAATGTTTGTGCCTCTTTAATTTTCACAACAAAATATGGATCAAAATAAAATGGAAAAAAACTGCAACATCACCTCATTATTCACATTCTAAGTGTTCATTGGAGGGAACCAACATCAACTACCAATGATCTGAAGCCTCTTTTTCATATTGAGAATGTGAATTTATGCTTAATTCATCATCCACCGTATTTCCTTTACCCAAAGTATAAATCAAGTCAAAGTCAAAAATTAAATGATAAAATATCCATATTCTTTTTCTTATGTTCAAGTACATCTGTGAGAAAATATTTTTCAAGTTATTATGATATGTAAAGACTGTAAATTTTTTCACCCAAGGGGTAATGATGTCATGTATTATAATATTAGACTGTGTATGATAACTTCAAATAGTGTGTTGGGTTGTTATTCTCATGAAACTAAAATTATCTTGACCCATAAGAAACAACATAATCTCCCCGTATGAGAACACATCCCATCCCAAATCCTGAAGTATCACAATACATCATGTCTACTTTTCATGATTCAGAAAAAATCATGATATGTTCTGAGGTAAGGAAAAACAATTTCTCATGAATTTTTTTAAAATTACACACTCCATTGGAATTTATCAGTATTCGATTTCAAGGTTGTCACCGGCGAATATTGTCATGATAAATCACTAAAGGAGAATTTGTAAGAACAAGATAGATAAAGGAAACTGTGTATCTCAAAGAAATTATTTGGTGGTTTCCAAGAGATAATAGTTTTTTTCTATTATTGACTCCCAAAACCCCTCTATCAGAGATTACATGTCCAATCAAATATACCACTTTCATTTATAAATCACACTTTGATAGTTTGGAATATAGTCGATGATCCCTTATGATTCCCAACACTGTCTCTACGTATTTCTCATAATCAACCCTTATCCTAGAATAAACTAATATATCATCGATAAAAACCACCACAAAATAGTCCAAATACCTCTAAAATATTGGATTCATCAATTTCGTGAAGACTATTGGTGAATTTAGAAGACCGAAAGGCATAACAACATACTCATAATGGCCATATCTACTCCCAAAAGCTGTTTTTGGAATATCTTCATTCCGAACCCACAATTAGTGACATCCTAAGCATAATTCAATCATAGAGAACCACTAATCTCCCATAAATTAATCAAATAAATCATCATTTCATGGAAGTGGATACCTATTATTTATCATAACTTGGATAATCTTGTGATAATTCATTCACAACCAAAGTGTTCCATATACACTTTACCTAAACAACACTGGTGTAGCCCAAAGAGGTGTGCTAGGATAAATAAACCCATTTCTTTTCAGCTCCTCCAACTGTAATTTTAGTTACCTTAATTCTATTGGTTCCATATGAAAATATGGAAGGGAAATTAGACTATTACTTTGAAGGATATAATTCAAAAATTAGATTTGTATTGTGGGTGGAAACCCTGATAAATTGTCAAGAAACTATTTTAGAAACAAATCCACAATTGCTGGAAAACAACTATTCTCGATCTCTTCCATGAATTCTAAAGACAATGCTACCAACTATTTTGAGATTGTTCCAACTACTAGTGCCAACAAGGCCATTTCACCTTACATTACATTGATTTCTCCTCAAAAGGGATTATTGATACCATCTTCAGCCCTGAATTGAACCATTAGCATATAAAATTCGACGTTATCATTGAATAATTTCAACCAGTCCATACACAAGATTATATCATATAAATCCATATCAAGCATAGAGAAATCCCATTTTAACTCAGCCCCATCCATAGTTATAGATTAATCTCTATACATAAGGGATGAAAATTCTCTTTGACAGAGAGGACTTTTATGTTTTTACACATAATGAATCATCTCAGCATTTTAACTCATAAAATAAAAATCACATTAAGAATAAAAAGGAATGGTATGCACCTATATCAAAAAAAGATTATATAAGGGTAGAGTTAAAAATAATCATACCTATCTCCATGGATGGTCCCGATTGATCAACCACAATAACCTTATTGTCTCTATATAATTTCATACCCACTAAACATTGATACCTATTGATCTACTGAGATTTTTCATGCTGAAGAGTCATGGAATTCCTAGAATCACCATAGAAAGATATGTTCTGCTGATAAGAGGTATTAAAGCTCCCTCATCCCGATGAAGCATGTGCTGTTTGTGACACCTAAGAAGTTTCCCAAACACAATAACTTGTAGAACTACGACAATAACATAGAAGATTCCCCATCTGGAAGAAATTATGTCATGATCTAGGTTGTGTCGTACACTCTCTCTTCATGTGGTCCAAGGTACCACATTGGAAACATCCAAGATTGCTCTTAGGTCTTGCAGAAGGATTTATTGATCTAGTCATCTGATTCTAAGCCATACTCAATGGTTGGAAATATGTGTCCCTCTTCAGATTTCTCCAGCATTATAGTTCCCACCATTCCCTATAGATATCAACATACTCCCTCCACCCATAGATCCAGAGACTTCTCTTTCTTCCACCATCTCCCAATTAACAATATTATTATAATTCATAATATATTGCCCAAAAATATTCAATCATATCTAATAAATTAGACCTGATTTAAAAAATCACACCATCAAGGATACACTAGTAGTAACATTGATTGAAAAGCATATTAAATTCATGAATTTAGCTGCATATTGTGTTATAGTGCAGCTCTATACATCAAGTAGAACAATTATATTTTGCATGCAATTATGAATGTGTGAGTGTAGAAATTTTTGTTATAAAATTATTCAAAATACTCCAATAAAGGTCCGTAGTCAAATTTACGTTGCATTGCAATATCCCACCATTGGCATCAAACATCCTCTCACATGTACAATGCTAAATTGACTTTTAGCTCTTCTAGAGTGCTTAGGAAATCGAATATTTTATTTATCCTATATAGTCACATATATTGCTTATCTATTTCCAAATAATCCTAAAGGTTTGGTGAATTATAGTTCTATAACTAAATGGAATGATCAACTTTCCTTGGTTTATCCATTATGTTCCCTATATCCACCGCTTGAAAATCAAAGACTATACTCTAAACCAGTTGTTGGTTCACTTATGGATCAAGTGCAACAAAATTCTTAGAAGCTTTTTTCAATTGGTTTCTATGATGCCTAAAATGTTCCATTTTCTATACAGACAATAAACACCATAAGTCTCACTTTTTAGAAACTGAAGGATTAACAATTTCAAATTCGACCACATCATACTATTACAACATTTCTTCCCAAAATTTAACATTTACAAGATAAATTTTGTTTTTAAAATTCCACCATGATTTTAGAAATATTTTTTTTTCAAAATACCATAATCATTCCATTATTTAAAATATCACATTTTAAAAGAAATTAAACACCTTCCAAAAAACACCATTTTTACACCGAATCATATATCATTACTCAAAATGAAATAGACACTCCTAGTGAGATGTCATTTATATAATTCATGTCATGCTCATATCATTGGATAATTCTATGACAATAAGATCTCTATTCCTATATGTGTCTCCAAAACAATTATGTACTCATCCCCTTAGAAACATGATGTTCTACATAAAAAGATTAGCTACTTATTTTTATTATCTAATTTTCAAGTCCCAAAAATCCTACTCATATATACCATCCCAAATCAAGGAATAAAGTAGAAGGGATTTAAAATGAAAGACCGACATTACTGATGACCACTTGTCAGTCCAAGACCGAACAAGCTAATACCACTTGTCCCAAAACCATATTTGGAACGACTAAGATTGATACCACTTTCCCCAAAAATATATTTGGACCGACCTAGAATGATACCACTTGTAACATCTAACACCTCATCACTGTCCAGAGAATGAATATAGAAATTACATGGCCTTAATAGACTTCCCCAAAGCACCAAAGGCTTTCAAAAAATGTAAATGGATTCATTAACATATGAAAGATGATATTCCCCTTGCTGATAAAACGACCCATCAAAAATTGTCATGATAAAAACTTCTACATTATGCATGTATAATATTTTCAAATACTTAAATTAATATAATTGATATCAAAACTGAATGACAATAGAGTACCACAACAATAAACTAGCAATACAAAAGTAAAAAGTGGAAGAAAAAACCCATAAAACCCAAAAATACCAAATTGTTAGGTCCAAAAGGTTCCTTGATACCCTGGGGGATTCAGGAAATGAATATTCTTTTAAAAATTCTACCTTCTCTTCTATATCTTGACCCATTTATTATAAGGATCACTTTTTTTTTCTATTTTTTGTTTATATTTATTTAACCTTTCCAATTTTATCTAAGGATAATGAAGTGAATGTAATGAAAAAAAAGTAAGCATATGAGTATTGATATTTTTACTTTATTCACCCTCACTAAGATATATCTAAGGAGCATACAATGACAATGTGTTTATTATAAAAAAATTACTGATTCTCATTACCTATAATGATGTTCATGTTATACCACTTCTATGCCCATGCTCACTACCTTTACAAGGTTTATGATCATCTCACTACTTTCCCAAGGATCACTCCCTATGTATCCTTCAATGGATCAATATCAGTGGAAATGATCACCATATTCCTCTTCCTTTTATCACTTCTCTTTGGAGGGATCCAATCGTAATTTATAGACTTTTTGGTCCATTTATTTTTAAAAAATAACACATCCTCAAATTTGGATGAATGCTATGTTAAAGTTACTTTTTCACCCTTAGATGAAATCAATTTTTTTGCATACTATTAGTTTGTAAAAATTACTTTCATGAAATATTTGTTATCTGTGAAAACTATATTTAATATTCCACATAATGATTTGGGAAAGAGATTCATGGACCAGATATTCCTCCCTATAAAACCACTTCATCCATGGACTAACATCCTTATGTGGACCGCCTATACTTTCATGGATTTCATCCACATATTTGGACTCTTTTTTAGTAGTTTTGAAGCCCCATATACATTTCCCATGAACCAATTCACACTTTACTGAATCCTCCCTCACGAACTCCTATTGTTCATGGAATTTTCCCTCTCATGCAGCTTCTTATTTATAGAATTATCCCTTGAAAACAACTTATCTTTCATGAAATCATCCCACATGTACTACTTCAGACTACTCTGAATTCTACCCAGAGAAAAAAATTCTAATGAAAATAACTATATGTAATGATGGGATTAATAGTCCTTATGTAGGAAAATATATCTAAAAAATCTGCTAATCCAATTAACTCAAATCACTGATGTCGTACACCCTTCACCACTGACTATGCTCCTTCCATCAACCATTTTTTCCTCCATGGTCCATGCAGTGCTTTGATCCTCGATGGTGGATGATATCCTCCACAAATAAAAAACTTTGTGGATACTCAAATAAGTACCTTTATTCCACAAATTATATTCCATCCCTTAAAGTTCCGTCCTCCAGTGAACAATAAACTTTCCGTAACCTATGATCATCCGGTGAACCTTTTTCCTTATGCTGTCTTTATACTATGCTTCGTGGTCCGCATAGAGCTTCTATGAAAAACATTCCCTTTTCTAATTTTATTTACCTTTCATTGTGACTTCTATGTGGTGCATTAATTATACTTCTTAGTCTGTGTATTGTTCACTACTTTTCAAAAATGCTTCATTTTCCAAAAAACGAATCTTCGATTTTGTGGCCCAAAAATTTAGTAAACACTAGGAAATTGTGCCACCTTAGAAACCTACATTGATAATGTCAACAAAACTCATTCATAGTCATCTGGATTTTTCTACATACATAGTCACACCCAAAACACTTAGTGAACACCTTCACAGATTTTTCCCAACAATCTCCCCAATGGGCTTTGCAGATAATTATACATAATTTGACACATAGTTAAAGATTCTTCCATCTTATAATAGAATTCAATTATTGGGATTAATATAGTGATAAAATATTTACTCACCGCACACTCTAATCCCACATGCGTGGTTCTTGATGCGAAAAACAATAGTATGATGAAAAATTTCATCAATGAATCACTTCATTTTATTTAAAAACATCTCATCTTCTTTAAGCATGAATCTCATATGTCTTGATATATATCCATTGGTTGTTCATTTATTACATCATCATATTAGTACATCCCCTATTATACTACTCCACATGTCATCTTTAACTCCCCTTATCTCACTGCCCCACCTAGAAGCTTCTCCCTGATATTTATTATGAAATTTTCTCCACTTGTGTAGCCTCAATTTCTCCACCATTTCAACGAACCCGAATGCCACTAATTTGAGGTCTACAAAAGGTTAATGAACAAAGACAAAGACATTAGGAAACAAAAAAACATACCTTAGGGATAGGGGTCCTCCATGGACAATTTTTCATGTATGGGGAGTTGACGGAACTATCAGAGCCAACCGATTCCCTTCAAATTCTTCTTTGGGTATGACATTTGTCATATTTTTTGCAACCTGTTGTTCTGAAGAATCATACTCCCACATCACAAGAACTTATTCCAATTTCTCATTGATAAATTGATATTTTATTTCATTGGTTTTTTCCTTGAGTGATAGGATGATTTTTTTGTAAGTATTATATCACATGAATTGTCACAGTGGATTATAATCAGAGACATCACTTTAACTCCCATATCATCGAGCTGCTACTTCATCAATAAAAGATGCGTGAAAGATTGAGTAGCCATAATATATTAATATTATATGGTGCTCAATGAAATGAAATATTTATCATTATTTGTAAAGAAATACACAATCCATCAATATAGAAATAACATTCAGATGTTGATTTTTTTCATCTTCTGATATGACCCAATATGTATCTGTATATCCCAATAACTCTTGCTGGGATTTTTTTATTGTAAATCAAGCCAAAATCCAGCATTTCCTTGATATATCAATGTAATATTTTCATAGAATTCAAGTGTACTTCCTTGGAATTATTTTTATACTTCCCTTCTTGACATGTGGAAAAAACAATATCTGACCATGTTGCTATTCTATACTATATACTTCCTACGATATGTCTATATTCAGTGGCATTAACCTCTTTACCTTTATCATATAATTATTGTTTAATCATGGTATCCTTTATAGTTTTTATCTCTTTGGAATTACCGAGTTCAAATATTCTCAAGTCCACCTTGGAATATATGGTTTGAGAAATGAATGTTCCATTCTTTCCTTGTGTTACCTGTAAACTAAGGAAAAATGTTATTCCACAAATCACTGAACTTTAAAAATAATTTTTCATTAATTTAGAAAACTATATATATTGTACTTCATCTGATCCAATTAATATTATGTCATTGTTATACAAAAATACCGTCATCCTTTTATTAATATCATTATTTACATATAGATTGTAATTAACTCCACCACGCTAAAAACCGAGATTTTCACAAACTAATCTAGACTGGAATACCATGCTCTCAGTTCTGTCTTTTGACCATATAAATCCATCTTTAGTTGAAAAAATATTATCTCATCTTCATGAATGAGTAAACCATATAGATATTCAATATAAACTTCTTCTTCCTCAACCACATTTAGAAATGATGACTTGATATCCATCTAGAAAACATTGATCTTTCTTTTCACTAATATGGCCAAGAATAATATGATAATCTCTAGACTTAAAAAGGTGGAAATTGTAAAGAATCGGACCTGAACAGTCACCTGAACAGTGGTAAATGGGTCGGGTGCTACTACCTTAGGTGCACCTCCCCAAACGCCAAAGGCTGCTGACTAGCAGCGAGTGTCTTAAAGGTATAGTGGGGAGGTTATACCCTCTCGGAGTATAATAATAATGTTACTAGTCCTTGTATATTAAAAAAGATGAAGCGAAATAAATTACTCAGCTGACTTGAACTAGACCCACAGATCAGAAGCACGTTCAATATCAATAAACATTGAAAGCAATAAATACAAACAAAAGTAATAGAAATAAACACAACAGCATGCTGATCACTTGTAACTACTACTGAATAAAAAAACATGCATCCAAAGAAGTTCATATATATAAAAATATAAATGGATCCAATGGCTAACCAACTGTAGATACAAACCGGCATGCAGATACAGGAAAGTACACAAAACATAGTACACTCAAGCTTAGAAAGACCTCAAGTTCCATACCATCTCCATGCAACAGCTAATGCAGCCCAGCTCCTGAAGCTGGCCGCTTTCATCCACGTAAATCCATAAAGTCTGCACGCGTCCCGAAGGGCCCGTTCATGTTGTGAGACAAATCTCAGTACGATACCACCCAATGGTGTGTACCTAATATAATTGTTTAATCAGGCATGCGTTTATAAGGAAAGTAGTAAAAAGAACCATGCACAAATAAAAAAAACTCCACTTGTGCTCAGCATCCACCATGGAGTGTCACCTGCATTAGCCAATTCCTAATTCTCTATCATGAATGTCGGCACCATGTGCCCCCTGACACTGCATCTCTCAAGTACCGATATCTCGAAGGCACGCCCAAGATATAGTATCCCTAAGGAACAACGATGCTTGTCCTCAAAATGTAATTAGAGGGACAACGATGTCCAGCTCAAATAAGTATCTGGAGGGATAGCAATATCTACCCTCAAATAACTGAGACCCTCTACCCCCAACCATATAGCCTCAATGCTATCCCTTAAAGGCTCCTCACCTTCCACGTGGCTTCCTACAGAAAGCACCCCCAAACCAACAGTACCTAAATCGCAACTAACGGGGGCCTCTACCCACAACAGTGGTCAAATCCACCTTATCACGGAGTATCTCTGTGTGCACACTACTCAAAGTTTCAGGGAGAGTGGTAATAACCAAAATAGTACCCAAGTCACAACACCTCTAACACATCGTGTCCCTACGGCCATGCTGCTCATGTCTGATGGCCTTGCCATCCCAGTAACCTTGGCCATACCCAACCTAACTGTCTTCCTGCCTCAAACCGACGCCCATGAAACCCAATCCTGTGGTCAGAACCACCCAACGTAACCCGGGCCATGCCCAACCTGATCAGCATCACTCCAGATTATCCGGGCCATTCCCAACACAACCAAAAGGGTTCCAGTATATGCAATTTAGAAATTACATATATAAACATTAAAAAAACACAATAACAAGAAAAACAATCTAAAGAGTTTAATTGCACTAGCCTAGTAGTTATGTTACAACAACGCTGATGTCCATAAAGCCCTTAACAAGTCATATTATGATTCAAGAAACTAAACTCAACAGTTTAGAACAATTCAATTCAATTAATACCATTTCGGTGTCCCCAGCCAAATTGCCCAGATGAGAAACAACCACTCACCTAACCCCGCTTAAGCAACACAGGTAATGGGGCATACTCAAGGGTATCTCATAGGTCAATAAACAATGTAATATGAAATATCAGAAAAAACTGGGTCCCGCTCAAGATACCTGAAAATGCGCCGAAGGCTGCATCACCCAATTGACCCAAAAAAACAAAAAAAGGTATACACCACCTTCCTGAGACTCATACGATTTTACTGCTCCTATAACAGCCTCCAATTAGGTCTAAAATGCGGTAGATCTACAAAACAATCAAAACTTCTCAAACCCCCAAAACTCTTTCTAGAACATAAATCAAACAAAACCGCTCAAGTAGAATTAAGGCCTTACCGAGGGGGTTCCAACAGATCAATCGGTGTTCGAATTGGGTCTCAAACGAGGGAATGAGAGTGGATTGAAATCCCGGAAGGCTCTCCCCGCTCAACCCAATGAAATATTGAGTTTTTTCATCAATACAAGGCTACTTTCTGTTTCAGCAAAAAAAATAAACTACATGGCATTTAATTTAGGACTACACACCATGTATCATTTTACTATTCATAAGATGGCTGAAATTCTATCGACATACTTTCCAGAACCTGCCGATATGAGTACATGATGTGTACCTAGGAGTACATGGAATTTACTTAGTTTTTCTCTCTTACTTTCTAAATTACCCACACGCCATGTATATCCATCATACATGACTAGATTACACGACATTCCCAATGTGGGAACGACGTGTACTTAGTTAAATGCCTCTACTAGACCAAAAGGCCTACATGCCATATATAGCCTCCACACAGTCACTGGTATATGGCGTGTCGATATCTACATGTCGTGTAGTTGGAAATTTATATACAGTCATCACACGACATGTAATCGGTGAGCACACGACCGACACTCGCCTAACCTATACACGGTGTGTAATTAAATGTACACGCCGTGTAGTTTGGAAATTTCTAGAAATTTCCCAACTTCTTCAATTTCCTCATGGACAAGTAAAAAGTTCAAACAGGGTTGGGATTTTGACCCGTTATAAAAACCTGAGTTCTTATAATCTCTCGAACTTAATATGACTCATCCCCGAGCTATCAATGAAACCCAGTGATGGCACCAAACATACCACACTGATCAAAATAACCCGGACTTCCCCGGTCTCAAAGGTCCTAGCTAAAATCCTCAACAGGGCTCCCCACCCTAGTAGTTGACAAACTTGGTCTCAACCCAACAAAACATAAAACAAAAAAAGTTTCACTAACCTATTTTCTATACGCATAGTCCTTCCGTGATGCATCTTCACCCTGCGCCTCATTGGTGCTCCTATGTCATCCCTGACACCCAAAGTATCCTGCACTGCATCGTTGTCCACCTCCAAGAGGTCCTGCATGATATGGATGGTAAAAAAATGAACCTCGTGCCTATCACCTCAAGTAACCCACATCATCTATGCCCTGATGCCCAAGGCACCTAAATTAACCTAAAACCTTGATTACCTGATTCCCAAGGCACCTCAATTAACATGCATCCTCAATGCCCCTGATTCTACGCATCTCATACATATATATAAATATATCACACACTGGATATGGTGCCAATGCCATTGACTAGAATCTAGTCAGTCCACATAGATCCTAAGCATCTCGTTCACTCAAAACGTACATGCCTCTACAGGTCATTCCAAAAAGAAAACATGGAAATCAAGGCCCCACCCATGGTGTACCTCTAACCATCATCGATTCACCGGCCTGCTCAACCTCTGGAAGCTCCACTGCGTGCACCTGGATTGAAGTATGACTTCCTAATGCCTGACCTCCCTACGGTGCTGCTCTAGCCACTGGTCACTGACCCCTCAGCTGGATCCCGCTATCTTAGTCACGTCCTCCATGTGCAGCTAATCCTCAGCTACCCTCTCCTGGCACCGAACCTGAACCAACTCCAGATGCCACCTTCCATCCGGGTGCCTTCTTGCTGACTATCTGAGAAGGGTGCCTGCAAAATCTCTCAAGATGTCTAACCTGTCTACATGCTCGAGACTTCTTTGGAGGCCTATCACATCGAGTCCAAAAATTACCTGGTTGTACACAATGAAAGTAAACCAATGAAGAACTTCTACGAGGTGTTCTAGCTGAGTCCTTGTCCTCACTAACCTATTGAAACTTATCTCGTCCCCGCTTCCTGTTGTCCGAACCCCCATCTGATGTCGTTGTCCGACCTACCAGATGCCTATCCCCCTGGTTTTCCTCCGCTATGAGCACCTAATTCACTACCTCTGAAAAAGTACCCAGCCTGAAGATATTCACCTAGATCCGAATGGAATCTCGTAATCCATCCTCAAAGCACCTCACCCTAGCCGAGGCATCAGTCACCATTCCAAGTGCAAAGTAAGACAACTCAGTGAATGTAGCTGCAAAGTCGATGACATACATTTCTCCCTGCTGAAGACTCAAGAACTCCCAAGCTCTCTCGGCACTCAGTGTCTTTGGGTAAAAGTGCTCAATGAACCTATCCTCAAATTCATTCCATGCAATTCCCTCATCCCTGCAAGCCTGAACCAGCACATTCACACCAACGCTTGGCCAGTCCTCGCAGCATGTGTGTTGCCAGCTTGACCCTCTGCCCCGGAGGCATCTCGAGCTTCTTGATGATCATCTGTATGTAATCTATCCATTTCTAAGCTGCCTGCAGACCACCCTTACTAGGAAAAAGCAGCGGGTGCTTCCACTAGAACTCCCACGTCTGATATTCAATAGCTGGAACTTTACTCTGAACACCTCTCTTGATCCCATGTAAGACACATACCAGGCTAGCTCGGAGCTACTCATCGATCCATGGTCGAAACACTGCCAATCCCAGATGCTATCCTACCTACACTGAATCATGGACTTGATCCAGTCTTTGAGCCTGTACCTACGGCTCCGACTCTGCCTGCACTAGATCCTAAACCTTATCCTGCACCTGCAACACTGTACCGTCTCCCGTCTGACGCTCCATCTGAGTCTCCAAAAAAGGAACATGCTGAATACCATAAATCGTCAGAAAACCCATATATATATATGACAATATATATTTAATGCAGATAAGGAAATAAATAAAAATTAAGTACGTAACTACCACCCTTACTCTTTCCCACCGCAACCCATGCCCGACGACATCCCGACCTCATGGCCTCCTTAACCACCCCTCAATAGAGCCACGTATCAAAAGTACCTCAGGATATGCCCATCCCGACAACAAATGTTGGCTAAAACCAATGACCTTGTCACCCAATCACAGTGATCAAAGTCACCTCAACTGATAATACATGCCTGCTCGTACAAGAGCCATACCCAAATAGCCTATCTCATTCAATTCTACAAAAATATAAAGCATGGAATACACATTGCAACAAACAAGAAATTCTATCAATAATTTCACCTATTCACATTTGAAGAATACAAATCATGGAAATTGATATCATTCACATGGTATTATAACATTAAAAAGCATACATGAAGTTATGAAATTGAAATACCCTAAAAATGTGGCTTTCAAAAGCCAAGGAAGAAAGCCATGCCATACCGAGCCAAGGTCTAATTATCCCTTACCACACCGGGTCAAGGGTCACATATCAAAATCAATAACATCGCTCACCAAGTGAGACCGTGAGGTGGAAATCATATAAAGTATAATCTGAGAAAAAATCAAACATAAAATCCCACCCATGGCAACTTGGTCCATCCCTCATTCCTGCGGCTACAAGCACCCATGTACAAGCTAGAAACCCAGTTCCAGTCATATCCAATCTCCCATATACCATATCCCAAATTGTAATTCCAGAGAAAATAAAATATATGCTTCAATCTCATTAGTATCCAGCAAAATACTGCTACAAAATCCTTGTCAAGAACTCCTCTGATATAAATTTGTAACAACTCGGACCCAAACAGACACCCAAAAAGTGCTAAATGGGTCGGGTGATACTACCTTAGGTGCACCTGGCCAAACGCCCAAGACTTTCGACTAGTAGTGAGGGTCTTATAGGTATAGTGGGGAGGAAATACCCTCTCAGAGGATAATAAAAATTGGTAGTGGTCCATATATAATAATAATGATGCAGTAGAATAAATGACTCAGCAGACTCGAACCAGACCCATAGAGTGGAAGCACATTCAATATCAATAAACAATAAAAGTAATAAATACTAAAAAAACAGAAAAAATAAACACAACAGAATGCTAATCACTCATAACTACTACTGAACAACAAAACATGCATCAAAAACAAGTCATATATATCAAAAAATAAAGGGCCCCAATGGATAACCAAATATAGCTACAAAAAAGCATGTTGATATAGGAATGTATGAAAAACATTGTAAAATCCAGCTAGGAAAGACCTCAAGGTCCATACCATATCCATGAAATAGCTAATGCAGCCCAACTCCTAAAGTTGGCCTCTTTCCTACACGTAAATCTATAAAGTGTGCACGCGTCCCGAAGGGCCCGTGCAGGGTCTAAGACAAATCTCAATAGGATACCACCCAAAAGTGAGTACCTAATATAAGTATTTAAGTAGGAATGCATTTATAAGGAATTTAGTAAACAGAACGATGTTAAAATAAACACAAACTCCACTGGTGATCAGCAGCCACCATGGAGTGTCACCTATTTCGGCCCACGCCGGAATCTCTGTCATGTAACACGGAACCATGTGCACCCGGACACTGTGTGTCTCAAGTACCAATGTCCCAAAGGCACGCCCGAGAAATAGTAACCCAGAGGAAAAATGATGCATGTCCTCAATAAGTAACCTGAGGGTAAATGATTTCTACCCTCAAATAAGTATCCAAATGGACAACGATATCTGCCCTCAAATAACGGTGACCCTCTTACCCCAACCTGATAGCCTCAATAATATCCCCTGAAGGCTCCTCACCTTCCATGTGGTTTTCTACAGCATGAACCCCCAAACCAGTAGCACCTAAACCACAACTAACGGGGCGCCTCTACCCACATGAGTGTTCAAAACCACCTCATCACAGAGTCTCTCTGTGTGCAAACTAGTCAAATTTTCTGAGTGAGCGGTAATCACCAAAATAGTACCTGAGCGCCAAAACCTCTGACAACTCGTGTCCCTGCGACCATGACACTCATGTAGGATGGCCTTTCCATCCCAATAACACATGCCATGCCCAACATGATGGTCATCCTGCCTCAAACTGACACCCATGACACCCAATCCCATGGATAGAACCAACCAATGTATCTCATGCCATGCCCAACCAGATCAGCAACACTTGTGAATATCTGGGCCTTTCCCAAAACAACCAAAAGGGGTCCAACATATACAATTCCGCAAAAAAAAATATATACACATTTAATCAAAACACAATAATAGGAAAAACAATCTATACAGTTTAATTTCACCAGCCAAGCAGTTATCTAACAACAACATTGAGGTCCTTAAATCCTCTAACAAGTCATATCGTGGTTCAATAAACTAAAATCAACAGTTTAGAACAATTAAATTCAATTAATATCATTTTGGTGTCCCCTGCCAAAATTCCCCGATGAGAAACGACCACTCAACAGGCCCCGCTCAAGAAACATATGTAAGAGGGCATACCCAAGGGTATCCCATTGGTCAATAAACAATATAATATGAAATATCAGATAAAACTGGGTCCCGCTCAAAATACCCGAAAATGTGCCTTAGCCCACATCACCCAAATGACCATGAATACACAAAAAGAGGTATGCACCACCTACCTGAGACTCCTACGATGCTACTCCATCGACAACAGCCGCTAATTAGGTTTAAAACGTAGTTGATCTACAAAATATTCAAACCGCTCAAACCCCAAATACTCATTCAAGAACAAAAATCAAACAAAACGACTCAAGAGGAATCAAGGCCTTACCGAGGGGGTTCCAACGGATCAACTGGTGTTCGAACCAGGTCTCAGATGAAGGAACGAGAGGGGATTGAACTCCCGGCCGACTCTCCCTGCTGAACCTGGCGAAATATTGAGGTTCTGCCTCAATTCGAGGCTACTGCCTGTCTTAGAAATGAAAAAGAAACTACACGGAGTGTACTTTAGGACTATACGTCATGTATTTTTTTACTGTTCACAAGACAACTAAAATTATGCCGACTTACTTTCCCTCACCTATCTACATGAGTACACAGTGTCTACATAGGGTTACATGGTGTATACTTAGTTTTTCATCTCTTCTTTGCAGACTTACCCACATTCCATGTATACCCCACATACGCGGCTAGACTACACGGTGTGCCAAAGGAGGACACAAAGTGTAATTGGTTAAATGTTTATACCATACCAACAGGCCGACACTCCATGTATGGCCTCCACACGGTCACGGGTACACGGTGTGTCGATAATTACACTTCGTGTAGTAGTAAATTTCTATACGGTCATCACACAGCATGTACTCGGCAAGCACACGGCAAAAACTCGCCTAACCGATACACATCATGTACTTAAAAGTACACGGCATGTTGTCTGGAAATTTCCAGAAATAGCCCAATTTCTCCAATTTCTTCAGGGACAAGTCAAAAGTTCTAAAAGGGTCAGGATTTTGACTCGATCTAAAAACCCAGGTTCTTACACAAATGTTTCATCAACATCAATACCCTCTTTCTATGAGTAAATTTTACACACATTTAATGCTTTTTTTTGAGTTTCCAAACAATTTTCATTAATTTTTTTGTGAAATACCTGTTTAGTAACAATGAAATTCTTATCTGTTGGCCTCAAAAGAATCTCTCACGTCTGATTGTTTTATATTTTGTCAAGATCTTCATTTATAGCTAAAACCTAGTTCTCATCTCCATATTCTTCCTACTTCTTATCATCAGTTTCTTCTTATGAATCATCATTTTCCAATTCAAATCCCCCTGTGTTTCTTATCAAATTTTCAATATCATCAGGAAACACTTCACTATGTTGTGGAATATTATGATAATTATCTATTACAGTGGCATCATTGATTTCAACTACTTTCATAGCCCCTAGATAAACCATTACCTATTTTCTCTGAAAGATTCTTGATATCCTTAAAAAATCAAATTAATACCATATTGTTAGATCAAAATAAATAATCATGATATATATGAATGTTTCTAATTTCTCTTAATCTGACTTCTTGAACATAAAATTTCATCCTTTCTATACCATGGAAATCTAGCATCTGATTAAGATATATAATTCTCCCCCACAATATGAAAAACATTCAATTTTTAGGACTACTATTTAGAACCACAAAAAGTATTCTTCCCTTGGATCATTTCATGATAGGTTATTATTTTTTTGAGAAACTTTTCTAGCTCAATAACATTTTTTGTTGTAGCTATTTTTAATAATATTTTCATTGGCTAATTTAACCACTTAGTAATGAGCCTTCAATAAAATTGATATTCCTACTGTGTCAAAAATCATTGTCAGAAACAAGAGATAAGGTTAATAACACCATCACTATAAATTTCAGACAATTACATCCACATATCTCATTCAACCATAGAACATTAAGTCATTTCAAGGAATTATTCAAGATTTATTTTTCATATCTAGTAAATAATTTCAAATAGTTTACATTCTGGAGCACATCGTATCACAACTTTCAATCTTCTAATTACACTTACATATGGATCATATCACCCCATTAAAATGAAACACATGAACATTAATTAATAGAATATATACAAATAGGCATAAGAGACCCCTATAATATTCAAGAAGTGGATTGTGGTTGATCCTAATGGATTACCTCTATGATACATTCATTTAAAGCATTGTATTAGTTTTGTGATTGTGCCAATTGTCAAACCATCTTCAATTGTTCTATCCATATTACTAAACATTAATTACCCACATTTTGAGTCTTCTTATGATGTTTGGATTCTGTAGGAATATCGTTTTTCACAATTTTTGTGTGAATCCCATTTTTATAAATTTCTTTCTTTGATTCTTGACTGATATTACATTTTCAGGAATCTTTCTTTGAGCTAGAATATTTTGATTGATCATATTCTATTCCTTCTTCCTACACTAGAGGGCTATTTTTTCCCCTTCACTTCCTTCCATGTGGTATGACATGTGAATTTTTCAAGACATTATTTATACATTCTTATTATACTATTTATACAAGTCATGCCACATTTCTTGTTTGGGTTGAGTCTTCCACTAAATTTACATTCTTCTTAATCAAAACAAGAGGATCTCCTCCCTTTTCTCCATGGTTTATCCACAATATTTCCAAGAGAGTTGTTGTGACTATAATAGAATAGGTGATTGATATTCCATTCATTAAGCACCTTGTGATTTTCCTGATATTTTGAACCTATTTTTAAACAAATCACGATGTCTTCCAATATATGAATTTTCATTATACACTTTCAGTGTTTGGAATCTCCTTCCTGGTTCATTTTCCATCCCTTATTTATTCTTGTATCAAAGTATTTCTAAATTCCTATGATTAGAACATATAAAACATTTCTCTTTAGAGACATACCACTTGTTATAATTTCTTGGATGAGATGTTGATACAACATGATTTTTTCTTCTAACAGTGAGCTCATAAGCTTGTTAACACAAACTCGTTGTGTGTCCCATTATTCCATAATTGAAGTATTTCATGGATACTTTCATCTGAGAGAATCTTATTTCATATTTTTCAAGAAGATTCATCTTAATCTCAGATTTAGAAATATTTCTATATTCAGAAAATGAAATATAGTACAAAGCCTCTGAAAAAAAACATTATATATGACTATAAATCCCATAGAAATAGAACAGGATATCATTACATCCTATAAAATAATTTTTAGGTCTATTTCGGAAATGTATAATATTTATACTTTTTCTGGAACTGTTCACAACACTCATATTTTCATGCATGGGAGATAGTTCATCCTGTCTAATAACACTATTTCCCAAACTGCATGACCATTGAGATGAAAAATTATTTTCTTTTTTCTCCTCTGGAATAGAATATTTTATTCTTTCAGTTCATCAATAGCTAAAAAGGACAATAAAATACTAAATGAAATGAATCCTTCAATTTAGTCTTACCATTTTCATTAGATTACTCTACTTCATTCTTCAATAATTGTAGTTATTCTCATAGTTTTTGAATCTTCAAATCATTTAATTCATGTTTAGAAATATATTCCTTCTTTAGATTCTTCCCACTACTCATATCATTTTAAAATTAGTTGGTTACATTATCCACAATGCCACATTTCTCCTTTATTTCAAAATCATCCAAAGTAACAGAATCAGCACAACATGCACTCTCTTGTTATATCCTTTGGTTCTCATGAACTAGTTCAGATAGCTATGTTGCAAGATCATCATTCATGTCTTTGAGGTTCTGAGTTTTTTCTGAGTTTATATTCTTCCCCTTTCCATTATCTTTGTTTTTATCCATCTTTGTATACATCACTTGATTTTATTCAACTTTGGAATCATTCTTCTCCCATGTATCATTAGAGATATCAAGAAGTATTTTATATAAAACTTTAAATTTGAGGACTTCAATTTACTGCACATAGATCTGGATACCTTTAGATTTATTTTCTTCATCCTGTTTTATTTTGTGGACAACATCCACTTTTTTTCTTTCAATTTCACCATCATTAGTATCATGAACAGCACTTAGAATATCATATTCTTCACTCATTCCTTTAGTGTCATTTATTGAGCGAAGATTTTATCTATCTCATTCAACTAGGTATTTATTTAGTTTGTTTTTGGTTTCTATTGATTAATCGTGATCTTTTCCTAGTCACTTCCACACAAAGGAGATGCAATTGACTTCATCTTCCTCTTTACAGTTTATCCCTTTACCATGGCACTCCAAGATAAGATAAGACAACATATTTAACTCTAAAAAATGGCTGAAACAATTCAGATAAAGAAATATGATAAAATAATCCAATGTTATGATACCAATTGTTAGGTCCAAAAAGGGCCAAGATACCCTGGGGGTGAATCAGGGAATAGATATTCTATTCAAAATTCTTCCTTCCCACTGGATCTCAACCTATTTAATATAATGGTAACTTTTGTTTTACTATTTAGTGTTTATATTGATGATATCTATTCCAATTTTATCATATGACATTGCACTGAAATTAATGAAATAACAAAATCCCAAGGATATCTAAATTTTTACTTGGTTTACCCTCACTGGGCTACATCCAAGGAGCATAGAATGACAATATACCAATTGTACAAAATTCACTAAGGCTCACTACCAATAATGATTTTAGGGATTGATAAATTCTATGCCTAGTCACATTACCCTTACAAGGTTTAGGGTCATCTCATTGCTTTCCCAATGGTCGATCCCTATGTCTCTTTATCTCACCCATTGTTGGTGGAAAGGATCACCATATTCATTTTCCTATTCTCAATACTCTTGGAAGAGATCCACTTATAGATTATGGAAATTTAAGTTCCTTTATTTTCGTTAGATCATAAATCCTCAGCTATAGAAGGATACTCTCTTAAAGTCCTGTTTTTACCCATAGATGAAATCCTCTTTTTTCATACTGTCAGTTTCATAAAATTACTTTTGGGAACTATTTTAGACCCTTCAAAAACTACCTTAAATATTCCAGGAACAATGTGGACCGAGTGCTTCACATACCACCTCTTCTTCTATAGAAAACCAATTTTTCCTCTACCACCTTCCTTTCATAGACCACCTACACTTCTGTATGTTGCCTCCAACTCTAATAACTCTTTTATTTTTTAGATGTGGATTCCCAAAAAACCTCATTTCATGAAATATTCCCAAGAACTAATTAACCCTTCATGGAATCCCCATATCAAACTCCTATAATTTGAAAAATTCTCCCTCATGATAAAATTCTCAATTGTGGAATTCTCCCTCATGATCAACTTCTCATTCATGGAATCATCCCTCGTGAACTACTTCAGACATCTCTGAATTCCTTCAGGATTGAATATGTTTTTAATAACAATCACTCTAAGTAAGGATTGGATTAGAATTCCTTATATATGAAAATAGATCTGAAAAATATTCTATTCCATTTTATTCAAATTTTAGATATAATACAACATTTATCACAGACTATGATCATTTCTTAAACCATCTTCACTTCACGATCCATGTAGCACTTTGATGCTCTGGTTTGAACGATCTCTTCCACAAATGACAACGTTTGTGGATTCTCAAATCACCACCTCATTTTCACAAATGAAAATCCAACCAATGAACTTCCAGCCTCCCATGAACCATAATGTTTTTGAGAACTGTGATCATCCAATAAATTATTTCCCCTACACAGTTCTTACACCATGCTTCATGGTTTACACATCATTACTATGGGTAAATCTCCCATTTTTCAATTTTATTCATTGATCCATGTACCTCCTATGCAATATGTGAAATGGGCTTCGTGGTCCATGTAATATTCACAAATTTTCAAGAATAATTACTTTTCTAAAATCAATTCTAAGATATTGAGGACAAAAAATTTTGTAAACATTGGGAAACTGCCCTACCTTAAAAACCTGCTTCGACAACATCAAAAAAACCTATTCACAGACATTTGGATTTTTCAGAAAACAAAATCATAGCCTAAAACACCAAGAGGAAACTTTTAGAGAGCGTTCCCAACAAAAATATAACACCACAAGATTTCATAGTATGTTATCTCTTTAATTTAATTCATTAGTTTGTAATACACGCAACACTAAGTTCGAGTGCACCACAACTTACCAAACATGTCATTAAAAAAGTGGTTATTAATTGTATTAACCACATTTTGAATTATATATATAATATATAATTTTTACATTCATCATTTTTGTTTCTTAGACATAATATAAGTCAAATTCTATTTTTTAGATAAAAGAGGTATTTTTAAAAAAATGTAGTTTTTACGCATTTTAATGGTGAACCCTATTTAAATCCAATATTTTAGACTTTTATATATTCAATTTAGTGAAATTAAATTCTTCATAAGTATAGGGATATAAAACATTTGTTTGGATAATCTTTGTGTACTTTTCTAATAAATTTTATATTTTGATGAATAGTAAAAAATACTAAATTTTAATTGTAAATAACTTTTTTTAATCGAAATAATTTATAGTGTTATTTTATGAATTTTAGTGGATTTAAAGTATAATTAGATAATATTTTTTATCATTTAATATAATTTAGGTTATTATAGGTAATTTTACTTTTAAATTAGACATAAACACATGTTAATCTTTAGATAGTTTTTACATTTTAAAAAACCGATTTTTGGTTTCGACAATGGGAATTAATTTTAAATTAATTAATTCAACTTCTATGTTTTAAATTTGGTAATATAGGCTTCATTTTTAAATTTATAATATCAAAATTATCGTTCGGTTATTTTTTGTTATTTTTCTAAAAACATTAAATTTTTGTTGAATAGTGAAAAAGACGGCATTATTGTTTAAATCCGACTTTTATTTAAATAACAATTAATTTTTATTTAAATTAATTTAAAATTAAAAATATATACATAATACCTATATTAGTACAATTTAAATCATTAGAGTCATTTTATAATTAGTTTAGATATATAAAATTTTATTGAAAATTTTAACTTCTTTTACCTAGCTACTAGGAAAATTTGCAAATTTGCATAAAAAGTAATTTTACTGCTTCTATGAATTGAATTTTATAAATTTGAGAGATGAGATTAACATTAGTAAATAAAATTTGGTTCAATAAGATGAAAATAATTTTTGGTGAATAGTAACATTTGAATTTTATTTACCCCGGTTAAAAGTAAATAGGGTAATTAAAGGTAAAAATGAAATTATAATTACCCTAACACATGTTCTAATTCTATAGGATAAGTTTATATCGACCAAAATAAATCATAAGAATAAATTATGATCTTTTTTTATCTACTTGGATAAGATCAGATCATTTATTATTATTTTATTTAAAGAAGAGTTAAAAGTGTAATACTAAAATTTTAAAAACTATTTTTTTTAATATTAGATTTAACATAATATAATTTAGAATATAAATATTCATTAGAAATATAAGAATATTTCCAACATCATGGTATTTTATTTATAATTTTTATACATTAACTATTTAAATTTATTTATGACACAATCATGATATAGTAACTACCTTATTATTGAATGATTAAAATAATTGATATTATAAATATCAAAATAAATGTAAATTGAAACTTTTGATGTATTAAACGAATTTTATATGGTAATATGACATGGTATAGTTGATTTAATGTATTTATTTCAAATTAATCACAATTTTTTGAATTCACTAAAACCAAATACTAAATATTGTCAAAATTGACCTAAATGCAATTTTCAAAAAAAATACTATATTATTAAAAGATACAATATTACTAAAAATATATTTTTGGGAAAAGAGATTTATATAATGATATATATGTAATTAATGAACCACTTTAGGTTCTATTGGTATTTTTTATTATGATTATTGACCATGTAATATAAAAATACAAGAAGACATGGTAAAAGTTAAACTATTTAACTAAGAGTAAAATCTAAAAGATAAGGTTAATATCATTACCAAAATTGTCTAAAATATATTGATTGAGAGGATTTAGACCCATACTCACCTTATCCACGAAATAAATCCATTTGGAGCCATTAGAAACTGATAATGATTTTATAATAAAATAATATATCAAGCTTTTTCAAAAGTGCCCCTCACCTCTCATATAAATAGGTACTTCCCTTTATCATAATTTAACACCAACAAAGACATTTGTCTCGGCCAATACATGGTCCAATATCCTCCAAACTACCCTCAATTCTACATATAGGCCTTAAATTTATCACAAAGATAACCTAAATACCCATTTTGATCAAATCATATGGCAGCTACCGAAGAAGAGGTAATTATTTAATCACCTTTTTGAAAGTTATCTTATTCTTCCACATCCTATTTCTTTTTTGTTTCCATACTAAAGTAATAAATCTATTACCTTATACATAATATTATGTTATTATAAATATGGTTATAAATATATTCATTATTCTATCAATCTTATGAATGAAAATGTCACAAAACAAGACTACGTACGACTTACCGTCTCCACATCGTGTTGTAGTTTTTTATTCAACACTTCATTATTTGGATGGGTATTATAATGAGTATAATTGATTTAAATAAAAAATATAACATTTTAATTATTATTTATATATAATATACCATCCATATATATTCTATTTCACCATCAATAGAATGATATCGTCACTCGTGACTATGTACGACTTACAATATCCATGACGCGATATGATTCATTTCCACGTTCACCATTCAACAATGATTATAATAATATATATTATTAATAACTATGTAATATATGAAATAATAATGTTACTAAATATATATATATGTACTTATGTATTTATGTATATCTCATTCACTTAATTCTGTTTAATATGAAATGAAAATGGGAACAACATTTATGTGTATGTACGATCTACTGTCTTCATAAATTGGGTTTTCCATTTCATATATCTATATATTATACATATTTATATAATTAATATATATGATACATAAATAATGTTTTTTATTCTGTAAGTAATTAAATTGTGATATAATTGATACGATCAAGAATAACTTGTTAAAACACGAATGATAAAAAAGCAATTATTACCCGAAAAGTTATCTTAACATAGAAATTATTATTAAATGGGTTATATAAAGCCATAAATGATTCAAGTATGATATCATAAATATTAATATGGTTCTGTTATATATTAATAACTTACTATTGTCATTATACAGGTGGTTAAACATAACCTCGACTAAAGTAAAGTACAATGTAAGGGTTAATTCATCAATCTCATTATTATTCGAGATTGTTTATGTGTAGTTATTTAATATTAATTTTTTATCATCCATGTCCATGTTTCATAAAAATGTTTTCAAAAGGAATACTTTAAGGTGTTTTGAAATGAAATATTTATAATATCTTCATTTTCAATGTTTTAATGATTTATTTTTCGAAATGTTTTTAATTAACGTCCATGTTTTTAAAATGATTTTAATGATTTATTTATATGGAAATGATAGTTTTAAAATGAAATTTCTTTCAAATGTTTCAAAGTGGTATGGGAAGCGGTGATTCAAAAATCTCTTTTTAATGTATTCCTTTATAAAGTTTTTACTTTTAATTGATTTCAAGAAAAAATAATATTTCTCCCAAAATGTTTTACTGATCATTTTCAACAATGCCCACATCCTTTACAGGATGTTATTCTTGATTGAGGTTGATTAAATATGAAAAAATATTCCATATTTTATTGAATGAGTTACAATATGTTTGGATGTGGATGTTCTATTTTTATACCATTAATGGTTTATGGTTAAAGTATTGACATTTCATATAATAGTTTTAATATGAATGTTTATGTTATGTTTCAACATTTTCATATGAGGAATGCCTTGGAATTATTAAGTGATGGGTGTAGCCCGCTATAGCTTCTCAATTCTTTAGTAGGTCCCATGATAAAAACTAGTGACTTGGCATAAGGCTTTGAAAATAAATTTATTTAGGGGCTTGGCTCGAGACCATGACTCTATGGTTAAGATGTCCAGTATTATGCATTACATCATTAGGAAATTAGTTATTAATGTTACATGTGATTATTAGAATAGTATAATTTCCACGTGCATATGTAAATGGAATAATTATATTTATATTGGCCATATTATGCCGAATTTTATGTTTAAAGGGCTTGTAATTCAATTTTATACCTTACCATAAAGGTTTATGATTATTTATAATAGAATTAGATATATTTTTTATCCTTACTGAGCATCTAATATCACCCCTTTATTATGTTTTATTTTCCTAGGATTCTAGGGAGTATATTATGATTTATATGAAGGTTTAAGATAAGGGAATAATGGTGTTATGAAATGATTTTTTATGCTTTGTGTGAATGTGTAATGTAATGTTCAGGTATGTAATCTATGTTATAAGACTGCTAAACGGATTGATCCTTTGATACTTGATTCCTTGAAATCATGCCAATGTATTAAAATAATGAATTGGCCCTGGGTAATTGGGGTCAGGGTGTTATAGTTGGTTTCAGAGGAAGTTTATTAAAAACTATGGAAACTAGATTTAGAAAAACTCTGATTAGATAAAATTACCCTAAGATAAACAATGATGATTAGTATAGAATAACTTCATAGAATTTTGGTAAGGTTCAGATTTTCTAAATTTTACAAGAAATACATCTCTATCTGGATATGAGAAGGTAGAGGTGGATCTGGCATAGATATATCTAGTGGTAAAACCAAAAAACACCGCTTTGAGTTAGGCTCGAATGGGAACTGGTGCATGAAAATGGGCCTTGTTGTACTCTTGGTTACGACACTCCCAGAAGATATTCTTAGGATTATTCATATTTTATTTACAAATGATTATGAGGTATTTTTGAATAATTATGAGAGAAATGAATCTATTTTTATGATTATGAGACTTGATGTGTGAAAATATATAAATAATGTTGAGAATATTTCTAGTTTTTGGATTATACAGTATGATATGATCTATCCTAGTGTATGTCATCATTTAGAAATGGCGCTCAGTAGATAGAATCAGAACTCCATCAATACAAATTATCCAAATAGTAAGAAAGATCATATATTTCATGTTCTTAATCCTACATTTAGATGGGAAATAGTCTGTTAAGTATCCGCTTCATATGACTAAATAGTTTCATGTGCTAATAAGATATCTAAATAATTATTTGAGTCATATGGCTTTGATGGGAATCCAGATATGAAGAGTATTAATGAGGGAATTATGAATAAAGGGAATAAGGGAAGTAAATATTTTCCCACAATAGATAAATGTGGAAATAATCACCTAGGTAAATGCTTGAAGGGAATAAGATTTTGTTATTAGTGTGGAAAAAATGGACACCAAGATTGTGATTTTAAGGGTAATAAAAAGGTTTCAAATTTACAATGCTTCATCTTCAAGGAGTTGGGAAACTACAAGAATAACTGTCCAAATCATCAGAGTAAGCCAGAAATGATGCTATTGGATAATAATCATGTTGTGATACTACCACAGAGGAAGAGGAATGACTAGTATTCTTATGTTGCTATTAAATAATTATGTCATTTGAGTGTTGTATCAATCATGTAATGGTTATTTGAATTTGAGAAATAAATAATGATTATACTGCAGTACTATTTCATTGAGGATTTGAGATTGTGTGGTACCAACAAAAGTGACTCAAAAGATGGTTAAACTTTTAGGAAAATATATGGTTGAGAAAAAAATAAACCTTCATATGGTCCTAATACTGAGGTAGAGATTTTTGAATAAGAGATAATTTACTTTACTGAAGTATATTGGATATTATTGACTACCTTGGAACTAATTAATTGTTTTTATATTCCTTCATTATTGGATTTTACAACATTTATTGATTTAAGGAGTATATCCAATATTCTATAAGGAATAAGTCAGCATGAATGTATTCAATATAGTTTTATGGTAATTCTGGTTGTTACCATGTTTTAATAGAATGCATAATGAAGGTATTCACATGTTGTTATGTGGTAAAAAAGATCTTAATTATGTTAGGTTGACCTTCCTTATAATTTTTTGGACTGTGAGTTTGGACACAAGTATTTTTGAGAAGTATAAAGGTTGGAATTGAGTATATTGAACACTTTATATTTTTTTTAGGTTAATGTATGATATATTGAATACTTTAACCTATCCTTTTGGTTTTCAGTAATCATCTAGAAGATTAAGGGAATACTTATGGACCTTATGATATAATAAATGTGCTACAAGCGTAAAAAAAATCATTTTTGATGATTCATTTCCTAGTGTAAGGGAATAAGGGAAAATAGATCGAAGCACAAACAAATGATGAGATTATGATTATGATAGGTAATAAAATCATGTATGTTTTCTTGATTTCGTATCATGATTGTAAATTAATTAATCATCTTAAAAAAAATATCTAAGAAAATGTTTTATCCTAATGCCATATGTTTTGTTGAACGGATGATATTTTAAATCATGAAACATTTATGGCTTTGAGGCCCTCAATTTTCCCTTTACTGTTCACTTGTTTGTGATTTATGAACTCAATCACTCCCTATAATTATTTATTTTTTTCCCTAATTATGTGTCTATAATTTCCACCAATATTCTCCTATTATAAACCCTAATTTTTTATGACTTTTTCATTTCCCTTTCCCTCTTATTAAGACTATGTTTTAGTAACCTTATTTTTGATTTGGGATTTCCACAAAGGTATTTTCTACTTTCAACCATTTCATTTATAAGAACAATTTCAAATTGTGAGAATGAAATTTATTGAATAAGGGAGAATGTAACACCCCGATTTTTCATAGTACATTATCTCTTTAAAGTAATTCAATAGCCTGCACTATACGCAACACTGAGTTCGAGCGCACCACGACTTACCAAACTACCCATTCAAAAGGTGGTTATGAATAAAATTAACCACATTTTGAATTGTATATATATCCAATATAATTTTAACAATCAATGTTTTTTCATGGACATTATATCAGGAGAAAATCAAATTTTCATATAAAAGAAGTATTTTTTCAAAAAAAATGCAGTTCTCCGAATTTTAATGGAGTACACTTTTTAAATCCCATATTTAAAACTTTAATATTTTAAATTTAGTGAAATTAAATTCTTTTTTATAAGTGGGAAATAAAAGTTTATTCTGGATGATTGTTTGTTATTTTTCTGATAACTTTCATATTTTGATTAATAGTGAAAAATACTAAATTTTATTTGAAAACAACTTTTTCAATTGAAATAATATGTAGTGTTAAATTATGAATTTTAATGTTTATAATGTATAATAAGATTATATTTTTATCATTTAATATAATATAGGTCATTATAAGTAATTTCAAATTTAAATTGGATGTAAACACATGTCAGTATTTTGATAGTGTTTACTTTTTAAAACCAACTTCTTTGTTTTGACAACGAAAAATAATTTTAAATTAATTAAAACAACTTCCATATATTTAATTTTGTAAAATAGACTTTATTTTTTAATTAATAATATCAAAATTATCTTAGTTAAATTTTTGGTATTTTTCTGAAAACATTCATTTTTTGATTAATAGTGAAAAACAATGCGTTGTTGTTTAAAACTGAATTTTATTTAGAAAATAATTATTTTTTATTTAAATTTATTTTCAAATAAAAATAGATACCTAACACCTATATTAGTACAATTTACTTAATTTGGGTATTTTTATTATTATGTTAGTTATTTAAAATTTTATTGAACTTTTTAACGTCTTTTACCCACCTTCTAGGTACATTTTGCAAATTAGCATAAAATGTATTTTTACCGCTACTGTAAATTGAATTTAAAAAATCTGATAATTACTATTTACATCAGTAAGTAAAATTTGTTTCAATAAGATGAAAATATGTTTTTTTCAATAACAAATGTTTAATTTTATTTACCATAGTTAAAAGTAAATAGGGTAATTAAAGGGAAAAATTATATTATAGTTACCATAACACATGTATTAATTCTATTGAATAAGTGGATTTTGACACAAATAAACCATAGGAATATAATATTATCATTTTTGATTTAATTGGATTAGATTAGGACATTTATTATTATTTTATTTAAAGAAGAGTTAAAAGTGTTAAAGTCAAATTTTAATAACTAAAACATTATTAATATAGGGTTACATATAAGATAATTTCGAACAAAAATATTCATTAGAAACATAAATTTATTTCCTACTTCATGCTATTTTATTTATAATTTTAGTCATTAAATAAATGAATTTATTAATGACATGATGATGATGCATTAATGGCCTTATTAATGAAAGATTAAAATAATTGATATTATAAGTATCAAAATTAATGTAAATTAAGACTTTTGATACATTCCACAAATTTTATAGGTTAATATAACATGTTAGGGTTTATTTAATTTATTTTCTTCACAGTAATCAAGTTTTTCTTACTTTCTCAAAAACCAAATACTTAATAGTGTCAAAATTGACATAAATGAGTTTTTAAAACAAATACTTTATTATTAAATGACATAATATTATAAAAAATATAAGGTTCGGACAGAGTACATATATAATGTTATATATGTCCTTAATGAAAAACTTGAGGGTTTCCTGACATTTTATAGTATGTTTATTAACCACATAATATAACAATACAAGAAAACATGGTAAAAGAAAAACTATTTAACTATGAGTTAAATATAAATGATATGGTTAATATGGTGACCTAAACTTGTTTAATCCTATTGTTTGAGATTATTGCAACCCGTCCCCACTTTATCCTCTAAATAAATCCATTTGGAGATGTTATAAACTGAAAAATATTTTATAATAAAATAATATTTCAAGATTTTCCTAAAGTGACCCTCGAATCTCTTATAAAAGTGTACTTCCCCTTTTCAGAATATCACACCTCCAATGCCATTTGGATAAGCCAAACCCTACTCAAATATCCTCCCAAATACCCTCACTTCAACCTAGAGGCTTTAATTTGTCTAGAAATCCATCCTATGGAGCAATTTTGATCAAATTAAAAGGAAGCACCTCAAGAAGAGGTAATTATTTCATCACTTCATTCGAAGTTATTTTTTTCTTACACTTCCTCATTATTTGTTGTTTCCAAAAATAAATAATTAAAACAATATTTTCTACATAATTAATTTTTATTATAAATATGGTACAATAATATTCATTATTCTATCCATCCTATGAATGAATAAGTCACCATACGTGGGTACATACGGCTTACCATCTCCACATCGTGGTGTCGTTTGTTATTCAACACCTCATTATTTGGATAGGTATAATAATGAGTATTATTTATGTAAATAATAAATATAAACTTTTACCTATTATATATATATAATATACCATCCAACTACATATGATTTCATCATCAATAGAATGATATTTTCACTGGTGCGTATGTACGAATTACCACCTCCACGACGTGATAAGATTAATTTGCACGTTCACCATTCAACGCTGATTATAAAAATATTTATTATTAACAAGTATGTAATATATGAAATAATAATTCTACTGAATATATATATATATACATATATCTCATTCACATACTTCTGTTCAATGCGATATGAAAACAAAAACAGTGTTTATGCGTACGTACGACCTACCGTCCCCATAAACGATGTTTTCCATTTCATATATCTATCTATTTTAAATATTTATATCCAGAATATATATGATACATAAATATTTCTCTATATTCTGGAAGAAAAGAAATCATGATATAAGTCATACGATCATGAATAACAAGTTAAAACACGTAAGATAAAGAAAGCCATTATTACACGAAATGTTATTTTAACATACAAATTATTTTTAAATTGGTAGTATAAAGAAATTAATGAATCAAGTAAGAAATAATAAAAATTTATATTTTTCCGGTATATATTAACAACATAATATGGTCATTAGACAGGTGGTTAAACATACCCTCAACCAATTAAATGTACAAGGTAAGGATTAATTCCATATTCTAGTTTTAATATCATTTTTTATGTTAAATTTCAACATTTTCATATGAGGAATGAATTGGACTAATTATTTAACAAGTGGAGCCTACTATATCTCCTTTATGCATTGGTATGTCTCCTGAGAAAAACTAGTGTCATGGCCCAAGGCCTTGAAAATGTATATATTTAGGGTCATGGCATGAGGCCTTGACTCTGTTGTTAAGATGTTTAACATTATGAATTCCATCTTTTTGAAATTAGTTATTAAAGTTAAATGTGATTATTCAACTAGTATAATATCCATGTGAATAATTAAATGGCATAATTTTATATATATTATCCATATTATTCTGATATTTATGTTTGAAGGGCTTGTGATTCAATTTTAAACCCTTCCAAAGAAGTTTGTGATTATTTATAATAGCTTCCACTATATTTTTTATCCTTACTGATAATCTGAGTTCACCCATTTCTTATGTTTTATTTTCCACGGATTCCATGAAGTATATTATGATTTATATGCAGGTTTAGGATAAGGCAATAATAGAGTTCTCAAAGGATTTGTTATGTTGTGTTTTAATGTGTAATGTAACGTTCAGGTATGTAATCTATTTTCCAAGACTACTAAACTGATCGGTCCATCAGGACATGATTCTTTTAAATCATGCCAATGTATTAAAAAAATGCACCAGCTCTAGGTAACTACTTTTGAAGCATTACAACAAACATAACTCCATGGATCCATATACACTCCATCCTTTAATGACACAAAATATCACAAGTATCACAAAGAAACCCTAAATAAGTGTGATTCCTTATGTTTACATGTATCCCAATAGATAAAATCTACAAAATTACCAATGTTCCTATGTAGGAATGAGTAATAAAACTTAGTAAGCTTTCCACAAATGACTTCCCAACTCATTCCAGTAGTATAGAATAATATATACCATTTATATAAAATTTTTATATAAAACCCATTTAATATAGTTCAAAAATTTATTAAAAATCTAACCAATTCCTTACTAAAATATTTTTCTAAAATAAAACTGTAAAGACCTGAAAATTTCAAGGAAATTTTTCCCTAAATTCTATAGAATTTTATGAGTCTGCAGTTTCTGATGGAACCTGATTTTGAGGCCCAGTGTGCCCAGAATAATTTTCTGAAGTTTTTTTCGGGTACGTTCAGTATACATACGAGCGGGAATTTCTAACTTTTGAACGAGTGATTGGAATTGAAATCTGAGGACACCGATGAACTCGCATCACCAGTATTCTCTTTAGGAGACCTTTACTGTAGTTGCGTTTTTTCGAGATTAGAAGTTATATTTTGGGGATTCATAATAAATTAAATAAAATTTTTGTGTTATAGAATTTTATTTTTTTGGTGGTTAATATCTCCAAAGGGAGGTTGGTGGTGGGTCCCAAACCAACATAACCACCCATGGGAGGATAATATGTGGTTGGGAACACACATGCATCTAACCTTTCAACTTCCCTTAATCTCCATTAAACCCCCCTTAACTCCTAAATTCCCCAACTCTCCTCTTTTATTTTAAACTATCCACACCGTTTCAGAAAACTGGCCCACCCCCACTCCGCCTCAGCCAGCTGGCCGAGCCGTAGCTAACCGTGGGCTATGCCCCCTATCGTGTGGGCTGGGCTGCCCTCACATAGGCTGGGCCACAGTGCGGGGCTGGGTTTACCCCCAGATGGGTCAGACCCGCCGAACCTGGTCGGGCCAACCCGCCAGACCACTGGGCCTGACGGTCCGGGCCCGTTTCGCTAAAGCGCGAATATCTTCTAGACCGCGTGTCTGATAGACGCCCTTCTATGACACTGGGATCCTCACGATGAGACGATCATTTTTCAGTACTCTAAGTGAGTTTTGGAAAAATGAGGAAAACGACCGGGTTTGGAACAAGCATAATTCCAACTAGGCCCCTAGAACAGAAATGCCAATAACTCTTAGATCGGGCATCCGTTTGATGCGCCTTCAGTCACGTTTAGTTTCTTTAGACGAAACGGAACTTTTGGATACATCAACTATGGAATTAATGATAGTTTATTTATCGACCCATTTGCTCGAGGAGCATACCCCCCCTAGAATCGAGCGTGCTATGTGTGGGAACCCTAGAGCTGGCTCTAACTGTGATGACTACTGTACTGGGATCCTCCGTGGGTTCGACAGTGATGACTATAGTACTGGGATCCTCCGTGTATTCTACAGTGATGAATATTGTTCTTGTATCCTGTGTGGGTCTGACAGTATTGACCTATGTACTTGTATCCTATGTGGGTCTGACAGAGTAGCTGGTCTTGTATCCTGTGTGGGTCTGACAGCTTTACTGGTCTTGTATCCTATGTGGGTCCGACAGCTTAGATAAATCAGTGACTACATCTGATTAACTCGATTTCTATACAAAAGATGTATTTCGGTGTGATCTATGTCTTGAATTTCAATCATTATCATTGATGTTATTGACATTACTTCCTGTGTGGACTAGTTTGTGCTTGGGATCGAGAGTTGGAGCCGAACTGGGATTGATAACTTAGGTATACGTATAGGAATACACCTACGTAGGTTTGGTTGATACTTCATGATTGTAACTTTCCATTTGTGGTTTATCCTTCATGGATTCTGGGAGACCTTCAGGGGTCTCAGGGTCCCTACTGAGTATCGTTATACTCACCCCTGCACAGGTTATGCCCGCACCACGTTGTATTGGATGCAGACGACAGACAACGTTGATGGAGGTCAAGAGAGAGACAGGACCGGATGATACCCAGTGGTGGACCACTTGGGGAGATGTACACGGAGCGGACATACGGACCTGGGGTGTTGAGGAGGCCATCTATACCCACCCTTCATGTGGGATTCCATGTGGACGACCCAGTAGTTTCTATTTTACTTTACTGCAGTTATATTAGCTTTCCAGTTGTTCTGTACTTTACTATTCGGCTTTTATTTCCGGCCCCTTTCCTTTCATCATTTTCTTCTGAATACAGTATTTACTAAGTGTTTACTTCCAGCTTCATACTCGGTTGTTTTTTTAATTATTAAAGGCAATGCCTTCCATTTTATCAGGATTTTTGCCTTTGGTGCTAGTCTCCAGCCCCTGGCCTATGGAAGGTGGGCTTGTGGTTATCATGACACGGGTCCTGAGGATGGGTCGTGACAAATTGGTATCAGAGGAGTTAGTTCTACAGCAAAACTCAGGACACTGATCATTATTTTCTGTGCAGCAATGGTGTTAAGAGTATTGAGTGTGGTTTTTAGTCCAGGGAGTCCAGTGTTGGTGTGGCGGCCGACGTATCCATACACCAGGACCCTGACCTATGATTTTCAACTCAGTGCATGGAAACACTGATTGCGTGTGTGTTTCAAGAGTTTCGTTTGTGGTCTTTTTGGTTCATCTCACCATGTATAACGTTTTTACTGTGGCACAGATGTTCTTTATCGGGATGCCGCTATGAAGACAACCAGTTAGGGTTCTCGAGAGAGAGTACACGATGACGGCCCACTGAGCGACGAGGCTCTGGTACATGGACCTCTTACTATGTTGTCACCTTTGGGTGGTGTACCATAAGAACCACCACCCGTTGGGCAGTAGATTCCACAAGCCGTATTGGCATATGGTGAATGCTGACTGAGCGCATTGCACGAGTTCCAGTGGCAGAGGCCTCCGAGGTTTTGAGGTGAGACAGATTCCCAGGCATCAGAGGATTGGATGGAGGCGATCACTAGAGTTTTCCACCTTGTTAAGACACTAGTAAATCATATGTTGATCTTAGGTACTAATATTTTTCAGTGAGAGACCTTGAGGATGGTCCGCATAATGATGAAGTTTCGGTAATTAGACCGTTTTCTGAGATGGTACCTTCGGGAAGTGTTCCAACTATATCATTGCCCATTGGTCACCAGATACTACTGGATGTACTGGTAGAGGACACTTGTAGGCTTAGTGCCTTACATGTGTTTCATCACCAGATATCCCTCAAGTTTTGAGGCAAGCCCGACTGAAAGGCGGCTGAGGACTGGCTTGAAGAGGTGGCTGAGAGTTTCTTAGAGCTTATACAGCTTTGGCAGGATGACGTGTCAGTGGATGAGTATTTATCGAGGCATACTGATCTTTCCTGGTACTCGTTGAATATGATTATATCAGTGCATTAGATCTTGGACCTCTTAATGAGGTGTGTTTAAGGATATCTGAGCCAACACTTTTTCATCTATGCATTCCTACTTATGTTAGGGTGATAGAGAAAACCTTTGTGGTTGAATGTTCATTGGAAGACTGGATACAGACAGTGAATGATAATAGTTGGAAAGAATGAAACTGGAATCAGTCTCAGAGACATGGGTGTGTGAGATGTTTCAGGAAGAGGAAGTGTTAAGGACAGATGAATCTGTATAGTAGTAGATGTGGAAGCATAGCTAGGAGAGCAGCATGAGGTGGTGAACATTTCGACATGTTACAACCACCCACCATAGTAGTCCCTGCTATACTCATAGAGTTGGAGGGCAGGAGAAGAGAGTAGCTGCATTTGGTCATGGAGTGTGACCCAAGGGCTCTAAAAATGATTTGAGGTAAAATTTGTGTCTACTACTAGCTACCATATCAATAGACATATGTACCAATCATTCCTTCCTCCCACAAATCTTGTCTCAGACCTAGATTTTCCAGTTAAGTCATTGACCTGACCCTCTTGTTTGGAGATACCATTGGGAGGAGACTCGATAATAACACTTACGACGATGGTTTGATCTATCCCTTGAGGTGAGAGTTTCAGTTGGATCCTCTTAGTGGCAGCGTCGAGGCCTTACGACGTTAGTTTGGGTATGGACACAAAAACCACAGTTCATACACAGAATGATTATTTTAGGAAAACATATTGTGGTTTATCCACAATGTTGGAATGGGGTTCTTCCTTGGTCAGCGAAAAGAAAAACCAAGGCAGCACAAGATGGAATCATACATAAGGGAGTGCAGTCAATCACTCAGAATTCATCCATACTTACTTTGTTCCAGACTTCTCCAGAGTTGCAGCACTGCTTTCAGCATTGACAAAGAAGGGGAAACCCTTCGTGTGGTCAGAGAGATGCCAAGAGAGCTTTCAGAAGCTGAGTCAGTGGTTGACCAGTGCACCCATCTTGAGTCTACTGGAGGAGAGAGTTGGGTATGTAGTATACTGCGATGCATCAGAGACCAGACTCGGGGGTGTCCTGATGCAGGAGAGAGTAGTGATTATGTATGGTTCATGAAATTTGACACAGAACAAGTAGAAGAATGCAACCCATGACCAAGAGTTAGTAGTAGTGGTCTTCTCCTTGAAGATGTGGCGACACTATCTGATGGGCGAGCGTTTTACAGTCTACTCTGACCACTAGAGTCTCTGGTACATCTTCTCACAGAAGGACCAAAACCTGAGACATCGACAATGGATTGAGCTCCTCTAGTACTATGAATTCGAGATAGTCTATACTCCTGGATAGAGATAGAGTAGCCTTTATATTGTCTCTCACAGTCACTCCACCACTACCTCAGCGGGTCAGGGAGGCACAACATAGAGATGTCGACTGTGAGACACGACGTGCTCAGATATCCTCAGTTCAGGAACCTGATGGGTTTTTTGAAGGTGGGTAAGATGTCATTCTCTTCATAGGACGTACCATAGTACCATTTTCACTACGGGAGGAGGTGTTGAGGGAGTTCCACAAATCCCCTTTAGCGATACATCCAGGAAAGGTGAAGATGTACTAAGACCTTCGACGACAGCACTGGTGTCCAGGTATGAAGAAGGCAATAATGGAGTTTGTCTCTCGGTGCCTCACTTATTAGCAAGTGAAGGTGGAGCATCAGGTACCATCAGGATTCATTCAGCCTTTAGAGGTCCCAAAGTGGAAGAGGGATGACATATCCAGGGGCTTCATGACGGGTATTCCACATATGTCCCGGGGACATGACTCTATTTGGGTGAACGTCGACTGACTCATCAAGTCGACCAACTTCCTACAGACTAGAGATGGTACGAGCTACCATGGAGAAGGTGAAGATCATCTATGAGAAGATGAAGACTCCACAGAGTAGACAGAAGACCTATGCTGATAGGATAAGGATACCACTGGAGTTCAAGGATAGTGACCACGTCTTGGTTCGGGTCCCACCTTGATGAGGCCCACAGAGATTTTTCCGAGATGACAAGTTATCTCCACGATTCATCGGACCATTTCAGGTCCTTAGTAGGGTAGGATAGATGGATTACTGACTGGACCTTCCACCTTAGTTGTATCGAGTGCACGACGTCTTCCACGTATCTCACCTGAGGAGATACGTTCATGACCTATCCCACATCATCGACCACGGGGAGCTGGAGATCGATGAAGGGGTAGAATTTCATGGAGGTTCCAATGGAGATTGAGGATCCACAAGAGAAGGTCCTACATAGATAGTCGATTCATCTTATGAACATTCGCCGGCAGCACGAGAACCTCCAAGAGATAACATAGGTTCAGGAGGCTCAGATGCATGCTCAGTACCCTCTTTTATTCCCCTAGTGAGTGTTGTAACTTTATGGGGACATATATCCCTGAGGTGGGGGTAATTTAAAGACCCTGAAATTTCAAGGAAAATTTTTTCCTAAATTATTTGTAATTTTACGAGTCCGCAGTTTATGAAGGCACCTGATTCCGAGGCTCGGTGTGCCCGGAATAATTTTCTGAAGTTTTTTTCCGGTACGTTCAGTAGACATATGAGTGAGAATTTCTATCTTATGAACTGGTGCTCGGAATTGATATCTTAGGACACCAATGAACTTGTAACGCCAATATTCACTTAAGGAGACCTTTACTGCTGTTGCGTTAGGTCGAGAGTAGAAGTTATATTTTGGGGATTGATAATAAAATAAATAAAATTGTTGTGTTACACAATTTCATTTTTTTGGTGGTTATTATCTCCAAAGGGAGGTTGGTGGTCGGGCCCACACCCACATAACCTCCCATGGGAGGATAATATGTGGCGGGGTCCACACATGCATCTAACCTTTCAACTTCCCTTAAACTCTTTGAATCAACCCTTAACTCCTAAACTCTCCACCTCTCCTCTTTTATTTTAAACTCTCCACATTCCACCCCCTCTCAGGAATGTTCCAACACACTTTCAATTAATGAACAATTAATTTTGTATCCTTTAATTTTTGAAATAATTTGAAAATCATGTGAGGAAAACATAATAACCTAAGCTATTATTTTGGGGTTAGCTCTTGTTGTGTTGGGAGAGTTTTGGGTGAATTGTAAAGGGAGAGTTCCTCCCACAAAGAACGACATACTCTCTCGATGAAGAATGTGAAGAACACTCCATGACTTGAATGGCATGAAGCAACTTCTCCACTTCTTAAACCGGGTCATTAAAGAAGGCGATACCACAAAGAACACCATATACCTTTCTTCTTACTCTACGTTAAGGGAGAAGACACCACCCGCGAGGAACGTCGACTACGCTTCCTCCCCGGACACACCCTGATGTCAACGAATCGACGTCATCTTCAGATTCTTTTTCCGCGACTTGACAATCGAACCTCAGAATCAAGGTAGGGGTGTGTATTGTTAAAATTAAATCATTGTTCCTCATTTTTATATAGTTAATCTTTGGCCTTTAGTTACTACCTTACGCGGAGGGCATAGTCCGAAAAAACATGGCACGATGACCCTCCGTTTATTCTCTTGAGTTGATGATGGTGGCAGAACTGGTAGGGCGCGGTGTCGTCGCACCGTGCTAGAGGAAGGAAGGAGGGAATTGGAAATGTGGGCTGCTGCGGACAGAAGAAGCGGTGGTCATGCGTCGGCTGCATGAAGGAGAACCGAGGCCCGCACCTGTGGGCTGCTTGTTGCACGAACCAGCCGGGCAGAACACCGCGACACCTCTCGGTGCCCCACAGCGGAGGAACCATGGCCCGCGCTCCGCGGGCCTATTCGACAGGCGAACAGGCTGGGCACCTGCCGGTCGGGTAGAAGAAAGTCGCAGCACCCAAAGGTGCCGCATGGGAGGACAGCAGCTCGCTGAGCGGGCTGGTCGTGCCAGAGAAGACCATCCAGCTTCCACTGGCGAGGTAGGAGGGGCGGCAATGCTCGGCGCTGCTGTTTCAGAAAACCAGGGGGCCGCACCCCCTACTCTGCCATAGCCAGACGCGCGGACCTGGCCGCAGCTCTGGGCCGGGCCACACCCCACCGGGCCGGGCCGACCCCTAAGCTGGGTCGGGCCCGTTTTGCTTAAGCGCGAATATCTTCTAGATCGCGCGTCTGATCGACACGTCGTCTTTCGCTTTGGGATCCTCGTGATGAGACAGTCCATTTTCAATACTATAAGTGAGTTTTGGACAACTTTGGAGGATGGTTGTTTTTGGAACAAATGTAATTCCAATCGAGCCCTTGGAACGGAAAAGCCAATAACTCTCAGACCGGGCGTCTGTTTGACCCGCCGTCAGTCGCGTTGGGTTTATTTTGATGAGACGGAACTTCGGGATACATCAAATCTGGAATTCTTGATAGTTGATGTATCAACCCCTTTGCTCGATGATCGGACCCTCTCGGAATCGAGCGTACTCTGTGTGGGAACCCTAGAGCTGGATACGACTGCGATGACTACTGTACTGGGATCCTCGATGGGTTTGACAGTGATGACTACCGTACTGGGAACCTCCATGGGTTTGACGGTGATGACTATTGTTATTTCTTCCTTTGTGGGTCTGACAGTATTGACCTCTGTACGTGTATCATGTGGGGGTCTGACAGAGTAGCTGGTTTTGTATCCTGTGTGGGTCCGACAGCTTTGCTGGTCTTGAATCCTGTGTGTGTCCAATAGCTTAGATGAATTAACGACTACATCTGATCATCTCTATCGCTATACGAAAGATGTATACCTATGTGAGTTGAGTCTTTAATTTCAATAATTATCATTTATGTGATTGAATTTAATTCCTCTGTGGACTGGGTTGTGCTTGGGCTCGAGAGTTGGAGCCGAATTGAGATTTATAATGTAGGTATATGTATGGGCATATACCTAAGTAGGGTTGGTTGATACTTCGTGATTGTAGCTTCCATTTTGTGGTTTTTATTTCATGGATTCTAGGAGATCATCGGGGGTCTCAGGGTCCCTACTGAGTATCGTTATTCTCACCCCTTCATGGGCTATGCCCGCACCTTGTTGTGTTGGATGCAGATGATGGATAGCGTTGACGGAAGTCGAGAGCGAGCCAGGACCGGATGGTACCCAGAGGTGGACCATTTGGAGAGACGTGCATGGAGCAGACGTACGGACCTGGGGTGCTGAGGAGGCCATATGTACCCACCCTTCAGGTGGGATTCCTAGTGGACGACTCAGTAGTTGTTTTTTTACTTTACAACAGTTGTATTAGCTTTCCAGTTGTACTATACTTTACTGTTGCGCTTGTATTTCTGACCCATTTCCTTTCATCATTTTCTTTTTTATAGAGTATTTACATAGTGTTTACTTCCAGTTTCGTGATCTATTGTTTTTTGTTTACTTATTAAAGACAATTCCTTCCCTTTTATCAGGATTTTCTCCTTTGGTGCTAGTCGCCAACCCCTGGCCTATGAAAAGAGGGCTTGGGGTAGTCACGACACGGGTCCCAAGGACGGGTCATGACAAAAACAATTTATTAGGAAAGTAACTAAATAATCCTTTTAAACCCATTTCAAAAATCCTATTTTTGGATAACCCATTACATTTCACATAACCACACACACACACCTTCAACCACACAACCAAACAAGCTTGATGTTACCCATAATTGTGGAACTTTATATCCATAACCCATCCCTTCGATAATGGTACTTCACGATGAATATCCATACCATTCCACACATTCTTAACAATTCAATCCAAGCACATTCCAATCCATCTTATTCAAACCATTTCAATTAAGTAATATTTTTAGTGAAAACCATTTTTCCATGCATTGAAACCAATAACCATATTAAAATAAACATTTAAAAATCAAGTTATGACTTCCACTTTCCAACAAAACAATAAATTTTCATAATTCCCTATCATTTAGAAAAGATTTTTTTCATCAATAAGCATACAAAAATTCCACAATCAGTCTCCTAGAAAAAAAATAAATTTGAAAATCAAGATTTCTAGTTCTAGAAAGAGGAGTCGAGAGTGAAGCCACCAACCATGGGATTTATGGTAAAAACGAAAACAGACACTAAAATTCCATTGAAACTAGGATGAATCCCCCAACACCCATATTAGATCTATTCACCTAACAAAAAAAGTAAAAATATAACCATTATTATCATAAAAAAAGTTATATTTCAAGAATTAGTACTTGATCTAAGAAACTGAGAGAGGAAAAAAAGCCTATCTAAGATAAACCATTAAAAACATCTATAAATAAATTCATAAAATGGGAATTACGATTCCACACATCAAGAAACACCTATGGATAACATCCAATTTAATGGGAAAGGGTTCCATATCCATTCGGATAATAAATTTTGGGTTAGAGTGGAAATGAGAAAAATTAGGGGTTAAAACTTAATCCCAACCTAGATAGACTTCTAAGTATCATTTTTTATTCCCTACATAGTTAGCAACACGGTTAGGCTAAACTATTCACCATCCACTGCCTCAAATTGCATCTCATAGGGATGACCCAAAATGTTAGACAAACTATGTTCCATCTATGAAAGGGTCAACTATGCCACAATGAATGGTTTCTCATAGGTGGATGCATGGTTTGGAAAAACTGTGTTTCTAACTGCGTTCCTTCCCCTTATCCCCTATCTTATTATACAATGATTTCTAAAGTAATTTCACGTTTTCAACCTACCATACACCAACTGTGCAAATTTAGAAAAGTAATAAAATTAATCCAGTCGATTTCCAAACCCTCACAAACATCACCCAAATACATTACATACAATAAATGAATAAATAAAGGGTCAATTATTTGAAACTGGGTGTGATTCATCCATAGTTAAGGAAAAATTACAAGGCTATCATAGTGGATTGGGTTAACTCCCTATTACAAAGTTTCATTAGTCATTATTCACTAAAAATTCCATTTTACCCTTTTTCAAGGTTTACACCCAAAAATATCATAGTGGACAAAGTCCCTTACCGAACAAGGTTCACTCCCCACCCCAGTCCTTATTATCTCATGAGATATCCATTTTACCAAATTATATAAAGGGATATATAATTTTGGTTCCATAAGTCACATAATAAAAAAATACATATATATGAACATGATCATAAAATATTCATCATATCATCATATCATAACCTATGAAATGGAAATAACTTTCCAAAAAAAATCATCATTTAATCCTTTCATCTAATCATCACCCATGGAAAATAAATAGTTTTCATAATGGTTTCATAAGAACATATTTATCCTAGGGGAATTAAATAGATTTTACAGTATTATCATTAAATAATAATTATAATAAGGCATCTAGAGATAAAATTTGAATGATGTCATAAATCAAATCCCCTATGGATATTAAAAATCATTAAAGGTTGATGACATACATGAATAATACCTTTAAAAGAATATTTTAACCTCTCTTAGAAAACACAAGAAAATTTACATTTTATTTTTATAAAATTCTAACTAAAAATTCTAAAATATATATATATAATTATATTCTACAAAAATAAACATGGGATAATTTAATGGATTCTTAAATGCAGGGAATGACCATGAAAGTAAGAAAATACATTCATGACATATACGTTAAAAGAAAACATCCCATTCAAAATTTTGTAAAATATTAAAAATGAATTTTTCAGAAAACATTTATGTAAAAATATTCTGTTTAATCATATTTAAATGAAGTAATGGAAATGAATAATTACTTATTAAAAAAATTCATGTAAAGGGAAAAAATCCCATAAAATAAATTTGGAGATACTGAGGATGGGAAAACCCATTTACGAAGGAGGAAATTAGGTTGAGAAATATTAAAAAACGTTTTCTAGATAATTTTATATTAAAAGGGATGAGAATCGGTAATACTACATAAAAAATACATTAATGACTAGTTATAAATAAAATATACATGATTTAAAGGATATTAACTACAAGTTTTCCCTCAAAAGAAATTTTGTATATAAAATCCTTAAAAGAAAATGATATTTTAACATAAATCCCTTACCTCAAGAACCATTCAAAATCACACACGTTCAATATCCTTTATAATAAATAATTATTTATTATTAATAACTTCCAAAGGAATATTAATATATAAAACACTACATATAATTAATTTATAATTTTAAATTATCCTTTTAAAAATAATATTTTCACTAAAATAATCATTTGCGTGAAAAAGAGTCTGTTTTCCATGCATGTTATGGTTAGATGGTACCATTACATGCACCTTGGTTGGGGTTTCATTATCTATATAATATTTTTTATGAAATAAGTATAATATTTATTCATAATATCCACTTTTATAATCATTCATATAATATTTTTATGTAAAATTAATTACATCACTTCAAGGAGATAGTAATCCCCATGTAAGCACGAGTGATGTTTTTACTTTTCGATAGATGAGATGAAATAAAGTTAAATAAAAATTCATCATTTAATATATATTCTTATATAAAAAATATTATACAAAAATCACAAAAACTATCCTTATTACCATCATTGTATAAAATAATTGAAAAACAAACCAGAACACTTCGTAGATGTGGTTGTCCACCTGTAAAAATGAGTGATGTTATCAGTTTACAAAAGATTGAAATATATTATGTAAAATTATATCATATGATTAAAGAAATATAATTATGTTAAAAATATAATATATAAATATTATATCTATCATAATAACCCACCATTAATATTTTGATGAAAAATATAATACATCGCTTCATGAGGCAGTAGTCTACACGTATACATGAAGAATTCTTTCATTTCCAATTTTAGGGAAAATGAGAAGTATAAAGGTTTGTCCATTGAAATGGTAACATATGAATAAATTCTAGATATTTATATTATATCATAATGGTCATCATAAAATTTATTATGGTATAAAAAAATACAATAAGAATTCACTTAGTTAAGTGCTATACCTATTCTTTGGACAACCACCATTGACATACACCTTAAGCCTTTGAAGGTTTGTATATTGATTTAAAAATGGCCTATAGATAAATTTAATTAATGTTAAAATGCTATTTGTGATAGTATTGGATGATCTATAAGGATCAAGAAGTGTTACAAAGAGAGGATATGTTGTATTGTTTCACATGGGAGGGATATGACTCATATAGTATTTTTCAAAGGATTGCAATTAATTAATGTATTAATAAAGTAAAATGGCTCCAAAATTCCTATTATTTAAAGTGGAGATATGTCAGGGTAGATAAATTAATATAAAATATTATTTATGAATTATTTAAGACAATTTTATACCTTATAATTTTAGTATAACCCCTTAAGAACCCCTGTAACCTTTTCTGTAGTAATGAATTTTTACCTGAGTTGTTATTCAGGTTGAGAAACAATTTAGTTGTACATATTAAATAATATTATTTATTATTAATAAATTTTTTAATCCATTTTATTTAAAATCAATGTCTAATTTTTTTTATAAAATCAACTTAAAATAAGTTCATAGAACACAACAATGTCATTTTTAACAAATTTCATTTTTAAGCATAAAACGCAGCTAACCTTTATTCATTACAATGTAAAAAGTATTAGATGGATGTTACAATATTTTATTGAATATAAATTATACCCAATAAAATCATTTATCAATAGACATTAATTTACCTTATTATGATACAAATACATAGGGCGCAAAAGAAATAGTATTTCGTAAAAAATAACTATTTTGACCCTCAAATGGTTTTATTTTAATTTCTATGAAATTGATAACTGATCAATCAATTTTATACATGTGTAAAAAGTAAATTTTTATAATTTATTTAGTTATATTCCTTCTTTACAATCCAGTTTATAGGTAATAACATTCACATTAAATAATTATAATTTAATAGTTTATTGTTATTCATTTAAACTTGGTGATGCATATAAAGAAAGAAATTGAAAAAATAAAATTTATATAAACGATGATATATTATAAAACTATATGTTGTTACTTTATAACACCTTATTAGAATTTATTTGTTGAAATTCCATCACATTAGTACAATCAATTAAGGAAAATTTTTCCTCATAATATCCTCTGGTTCCGATGTAGCTTTGTAAAATTAATGGTTTCTTCACAAAACTTTGATCAGATTAGTTATTTTGTTTCACAATATTTTCTATCTTTATACCATAGTATCCCAAGGTTGTTCTTCATAAGATATATTATTCTATAGAGGTATGACCTATAAGTTATGTACATGGGAAGGATAAGGTATGTACTTCTTCATAAGAGGTACATAAAACACATTCTAAACATAATACATATTATGTGGAAGTTCCAAGTAATATGAAACCATCCTGATACAAAAATGAATTTTTAAGTGACCAATATGTCTTCGTATCATCTTTCCATTTATTTTCAAATATCATAATTTTTTCCTAGATATACTCATACGAATTCTTTGTCACAAACATTGATCTCTAGATATTGTCAAGGATTTTCAACATAATCCTTTAATGAACTATGAGATGCCTTAATGTGGAGGTGAACAGATCAAACCTTATCTACCATTTACTCAACTACATGAGGTCCTAATATCACTTCTATTTAACTTTATCTCATAATATTTTATTTCTATATTTCATACTATAGATGTATTTATAAGGAGCCAACTAAAAGTTTAATTGAAAGCTATTATTGTAAGAACACACAACCAAGTAATGAAATTTATCCAAACAATATTTTAATTCTTTATATCATGGTATAAACATATCCTATAAGGATTGAATGGTACTCTCATATAATGATTATATCTGAGGGTTATATAAAGTTTAAAATTCCATCTTCATATTCAAATCTGTTCAACAAATTCTCAAGAGATTAATGATAAACCTCAGATCATGATCAGATACAATAAAACATGGTAATCCATAAAATCATAATGCTTGATTAATTTATATCCCAGAAATTTTATCAAGAGTTATATATTATTTTATGTAAATTGAATTTACTCTTTTTTTGAGATGGTAGACCACAACCTAAATAACATTATAACCTTAAATTTTTTTGGGAGTCTAGTGATGAAAGTCATGGTAATGTTTTCCCATTTCTATTATGGTATGGGTAATGGTTATAACATCCCATTAATATTAAATCTCTAATAAATAACTTTCTAATATACAAAGCAACAAGATGCATACTCTGAAAAATACCTTTTTATGTTATCCCACATGAAATATTATTTTAGATATCTATACATCTTAGTACTTATAGGGTGAGTAGAGAATGATGAGATATGAGATTTATCCAATAGATATGTCAAGAATATTGGAATTTAGAAACATTTCTCACCTTCTTCTATAGTTTTAAAACCTCTTTCATTGCCTTTTTAATCAAAACATGGATGTAAGGATGATCATTGATATCATAAATATGACATGAATCCACTTTCCCCATGATTTCATGATATACATCAGAAAAATACATATATTTTTTATCTCTTAAATCCTAATCATGGAAAAAATATCATGGACTTTTTGATTCATAGAAGCATCAACCTTGTTCATCATCCTAGAGTTGTAGTGTACTAAGAAATATCTTTAATCAATTCAAACAATATAATTTTGAGTATATTAAACTATTTCTATGTGAATATATACTTCTGTATTTTATGATCAGTATACACATCACATAATTCACTATAAGAATAATACCTCGATATTTTTAACAAAAAAAGTTTCTTCTATCTACCCTAAATTTGGATTCATATAATTTTTACCTGAATTTTCAATTGTTGCAGGGCATATGCTATCATCATATCATTCGGTATGAGTATCTATCCCAATCCCTTCATTAATGAAACACTATAAATGAAATAACCTTATATATTAGAGGGTTGTGTAAGTCATGGTGTGATTAATAAAATTCAATTCAACTCATTAAAAGTTTACTCACATTTATCATTTAAAAGGAACTTACTTCCATTTTGAGTCAACTTGGTTATTGAATTAGACAGCTATGGGATGTCCATCACAAATCACAAAAAGTCTCCCGACAACCCAATAATACTAATGATCATAGTTATAAATTTTTTTGATCAATTTTTCACTAACATCCATATTTGAAGGATCTATTTATATACTATATCTTTATATGTAAAACCCACGAAATAATATTTTTGTCACCAAAAATTTCAATTGATAAATTTATAAAAAAAATTCTATTTCCTCATGGTCTTAAACTAATTCTTCAAATTATATTAATTACCTACAATTATATTTTAATAATTAAGAATGTAATATATAAATACTACCAAAAAATAATCATTATAACCTCTAATGAATATATTAATAAAAAACAATAAGCTATATGGGGAATTGGTATTTTCAAATGGAATTTTTAAAAATTCAAAATGACCAAACCTTGTATGGAAGGCCATCTTGGTAATATCCTTCTTCTTGAAACTCAACTGATTATATAAAAATGGAATTTCAATGATTTAAAAGTGTTTATATGCACAAAATTTATAAAAAAATTCATCAATATGGGATATATGACACATGTTCTTGATAGTAATCTTGTTATGTTCCCAATAATCAATGCAATGACAGATTGAACCATCTTTCTTCTTAAAAAAGAACAGGTGAAACCCATGGAGTTTCAATAGAGAATATAAATACCTTATCAAGATGTTAATGGAGTATATTATTTAATTATTAAAACTCAATCTAGTTCATTTTACACTGTGTTTTTGAAATAGATTACCTCCAAGTACGAGTTCAATTAAAACCCCAACTTCTGGATTCAATAGAGGACTAGGAAATTATTCAATAAATACGTTAGTATAATCCAAATTAATAAGAATATATTTCATATTGAACTTCTCCACAACCATTTTAGATAAATATCTCTAATTAAAAAAATTAAGACCCATATAATGGAAGTAACTTCCATTTGAAGGTCATATTCATCCTCACAATAAAATATGATCTTTTGTTGATTTAGGATATCAATAGAGACTTACATTCATAAAAAATTGAGATTAAAACTATATAAAGAGATCCATTCTATTCCAAAAATCTCATAAAATTCAACTATAGGTATAATCACAATATTTTCAAAAAGAAAAATCCCACACACATCTATCAGAGATAAGATGTAGACATTAGGTGAAATCATCATACCCTTAAGAGTTTTTAAATCAAACTCAAGATCTAATTATTGATATGGTAGTGAAAAAAACATAAGTAATTACTTAGATATAAATTAGTTGGGATATATAGATTCAAGTGAAATATTTATAGTTTGAGAGTGGATAATAAGTGTACCATTCTCTACTTCATTCTCTTGACCCACTTCTAAATTTGTTATCCATTGATATTTCACTTTGTCTCGTGGTTTAAAAGGTTACTAATGCTTATTATCATCATTAACCTTTAGATTTATAAAATTATTGATATATTTTCTATAAAAATTGCAATTATATAATTAGAGTGTGGGTGGAACATTTGGTTAACCCTTTTAACTATTCCTTTCATTGACCATCCACATCACATCACTTCGATGTTCTTTTTCTCGATGGCCTTATATTCTAAAATTAAAAAATTTACTAAACCCATAAGGAAATTTCTTCAATTATTTCTTTCACCCCTTTTACATTAAGGAGGGTTAAATTTATTTCATCTATAGGTATTATTATGAAAATTTTCTAAAAAAGTATTCTTTATATTTTTATTCCTAAAATCATGTTAACATTGAGAATCTCAAATTTATATTTCCATTTTAGGACGAAAAGAATCCTATTTTAAGGTAAAACTAGGGCACTTTGATGCATTCCCACATCAATTGGTTAGATTTGAAGCTACATTATGTTTGGATGTATGATTTAATTTTTTCCTAATCCCTGGGGCCTTGTGATTATAGTTTGATTTTTTACTTGGTCCATATAAATAACCCCAAAAAAATTGTTTCTTTTGGATTTTTATTGCGCAATATTACCAAAAACATACAAAATGTAGGTTCAGTGAGCTAAGGCTTGAATTGTTTCTGGAGTTACCTTTGTGGGTTTTCAATCTGGAGAGTAATATGTCTCTTGTTGTTATTAGTTTAGATTCATGCATATCTCAGTAAAAGGCCAGTGTTTAAGGTCATATATATTTGAACATAAATTTTGAAATTAGATCCCAAACAAGGCTTAATGGCTAGTAATGTCTCTAATATTCATTAAATACATCCAAGGGGAGTCTTGAGTCATGATTTTTATAGTCACCAAATCTAAAACATGTATAAACATAAAATAGGTCTTTTACAATAATGAGGTTATAATTATTCAATGAACCCATTATGAGGGCTGTATTTTGTAGGACCAGCTAGGGAATATGATGCATAGCTAAATAGTGGCATCTTTGGATTGAAATGCCTAATATATAAGAAATTTTTATGCAAGAACCATATGGGAACATACTTCATTTTCAAGAAAATGATCTTGAAGGAATTTTAAAATTTATTGTTGATAGACAAGGGAAACTTAAGACTTGGGTCATTGAATACCAAAATAGGTGGTTTTATAAGGAAATATATTTTAATAATAAAGGGTCATCTATGCCGACATAGGTCATGAATGGCGAAACCAATCCTCTAAATTTTGTGTGTGGGGAAAGGTTAATGTTTGTTAAAAAATGGGATTCTTGACTTCATGCTATGCAGTTTTAAAGTCATGCAGTGAGGAAATTATATTGTGTGATTTCAAGTCAAGCAGTGAATACATAAGGGGGTTTTTTTAAAGGTAATGCCTTGGTCAAAGACCAAATCACCATTTATTAATTAAAGAAACAAAAGTTTATAGAAGACAGTAAGATGGGATTATTTTACAATCTCTATAAAAAAGATAAAAGAAATCAGCTGGCAGTGTATCTAGCCAAGTCATGTTCTGATGAACACCTTTGATGGAAAGGGCATCAGCAACATCATTTTCTTCATTGAAGGCATGGGTAGCTATATAGTCAATCACATGGATCGATTTCAGGAAATTCATCCAGAGAGTAGTAAGCGGACAGGTGAGATGAAAAAACCCCATTCCAAATGGCATGGACAATGTTTGTAGTAACAATTTCAATCCAAAGCTTTCTCCATCCTCTTAGAAGCACAAAATCAACTGCGTGGATGACTCCCAACATTTCAGATTCCAAAGATGAATAAAGACAACATCCACTATAGAAGCAACCCTGAAACTGGATAGTAGAGTCTCTAAATATTACTCCACAACTGTCAGGGCCTGGGATGCCCTTTGAGGCACCATCAACGTTCACATTGATCCATCCTGACATCAGTGATTTCTAGAAAACATCAAAGGAACGTCTGGGCTGCAGAAAAATACCCAGAAGCCAGATATGTCGAAGGATCTCAAATTCACCAACAGAGTTGTTGCAACAGCCTTTTTGAATTGATGTAGCCTCATGGATCGCAATTAGAATTTGAGTTTTTCCTGCATTGATACTAAATGAGTGCTTATTAGGAATAATATTGTTTCTAACGTACCAAATCTCATGCAGGAGTTCCGACACTACTGCAAGAAACATACTTTTAACTTGTTGAGAGGCTTCATGTATAGTACATTTTTTCAAGAAGAATGAAATCGAGTAAGATATGGACCAACTGAAATTAAATAAGTCAAAAATAAAATTCCATAAAGCATAGGCTTTAGCACAAGATAAGAAGAGATGATCAGAATCCTCCTTGTGTTGATTACACAAATGAGATTTAGAGCAGAGTTGAATGCCAAAAGTTTGCAGGCCAGTTTCAGTGGGCATTCTATTATGTGGAATACTCCAAATAAGAGTGAACCTTGAAGGTTTTATCCAAGGCTTGTTAGAGGTACTCACCCATTGATGATTAGATTCATTTCCAGAGAAATTATTCTTGTAGAAATTTATTGAATAAAGAATACCATTAGAAGCAGGTTCCCAAACATGAAAATCTCCAGAAGTAGAAAATAGATAATTATCAATGACCTGCAAAATGTTTTCAGGGAGATCATGCCTATGTGATTGTAAAACATCCTTGATTGTATGACTAGTATCTTCAGGAGTATTATTAGAAAGTAACAATGATATCAAGGGGTTACCAATCCAATTATCAAACCAAAAATTAATGCAGGAGTCAGCGTTAACCATCCATTTAGAGTTTTCCATAATCTTATGATATGAGTCCCAAATGGAAGGCCAGATCGCGGAGTTAATGAAATTAAAATTCCCTTTCAAAAGCTTATTAAAGAATCTATTATTTAAAAATTCAGAAGCTTTAGAATTACTATTTATTAGATTCCAAGTGAGTCTAGCTTGAAGGGAATCATTAAACTGTTTTAAGTTTTTGATACCAATTCCTCCATTATCAATAGGTTTACAACAGGTCTTCTAAGGGATGGTGACAAGCTTATTTTCAAAAATACTTCTTGTCCATATGAAATTTTTAATAAAGGTATTAATTTTCTTGAAGGTACCTACGGGCCATTTATAAATCATGAGAGTATAGACCATTTTAAAGACAATGGTTGATTTAACAAGTCATATTCTACCGGAAATGGAGAGGGTTTTCCCCTTCCAAGTAGAGAGTTGATTTATAATTTGATCAATATTATTAGAGAAGTAGCAAGATATAGGTCGTACGCAAAATATCAGGATGCCCAAGTAAGTGAAAGGAAAAAGTCCTTGAATTCAAAGATTATTGGTAATGATAGTTTTTCTTCTAGTAGGGTTGATTTTTCCAAAGAAAATATGGGATTTATTCTAGGAAATGGACTAACCTGAAATTTCCTCATAATGAGAAATAGCTTGTTTAAGAACTTGAAAGTTTCTTTGGTCCCCTTTGAGAAACAAGATGATATCATCTTCATATAGAAGGTGATTGGAAACATTTAGGTTTCTGGTAGCTTGTATGGGCTTAAGATTTTTTTGATCAACCAGATTATTGAGGAGTTTTCTTAAGTAATCTTTAGAAATAAAAAAAATGAATGGCCGAAAGAGGGTCTCCCTGTCTAACACCTTTAGAACATTTGAAAAAACCACGGGGCAGTGCCATTGTAATAAATGAAGATAAGAGATGAGTGAAATAATGTTTTAATTCTCCCGATAAAAGTCACATGAAAACCAATGTTTTTTAAGACTTTTAAAATGAAAGCCCAATAAATGGTATCAATAACTTTTCTAATATCATGTTTTATGGAAACACTACCCCTATCCTATTTTTATTTAGGAAATTAGTACATTCGGAGGCAAGACAAATGCAATATTGAATAGACCTTACTTTAATGAAACCAAATTGATTCCATGAGATGATTTTATTACAAATAGGGACAAGTCTATTAGAAATAATTTTAGCAATTATCTTGTAAAGAGTGTTAATCATCGAAATAGGTCTAAATTGTTGTATCTCTGAAGCGTTTTCAACCTTAGGTATTAAAATAAGGAATTGTGCATTAATTTCATGAGGAAGAGATCCATGAGTAAAAAAGGATCTCACAAGATTACAAATATCATAATGTAAGACATCCCAATGCTTTCGGTTGAAACCATTATTGAAGCCATCTAGACCAGGTGCGCTGTCCAGTTTTAGACTAAATACCATGTCTCTGATTTCATGCTAAAGGGGGATACTTAAGAGAGACTCATTATCTTGTTCATCCACTATTAAAGTTATAACATCATATCTAAGGTCAATATTATTCTTAGGACCATTATAGATGTTGTAAAACTAAGAGATAACATGTTCCAAGATGGCCTTTAAGGTCAATATTATTCTCAGGACCATTAATTTTAGGTCTCGCTAATTTCATGATATTTTATTTGAAAACATACCACCAAGTTCAAGTATGGAAAGAATGAATTGTAAACTATGATTTTGGAATTTATCTATCTGAATAATGATATTGGAAAAGGGATAAAGGCATTAAAATAAGTCTTTTCTAGGAATGAAGTTACTAATATTTGAAAACCCAATTATAGGGGTTGTATCATGGTGGGAAAACTATGACCAAGGTAAATGATCCAAGGTTATTTCAATATGCTTTGAACACATAGAGAGGGAAATGAGTAAACCAGGGTCTTAAAGACTTTTAGATCGAGATAAAGGTAAGGGGGGAAATATACAATGATGAATGCATTAAGATATAGAATCTTGTATATTGTAATCAATGATTGAATAAGACAAAAGATACATTAACCAAGAAAAAAGTTACAATTATTTGATGAACTAATGACGGGGGTTTTATTTTAAAGGGCCAACAAGGTCATATGCTACATAGACAAATAGTGGAAACTCTTGACTAACATGCCCATTATATAGGAAAATTATTCAAGGACACCTAGAGGAACATTCTATATAGTCTGGAAAAAGAGTTCACAAACATCATAAATTCTACAACCAAACCATAATAAAGGTTATGAAGATATGAAATAACTCAAGATTAAGAGTCCGAAATATTAAAGGGGGTATTTCTCAATGTAGAAGTGAAATATTTGAATCAATATTGGCAATGAGTTTTGAGTCCCTTACATAGACATGACTCACGTGTAAAATGGGGAAATTTTTTATTTCCTTGGTGGGTTCTCAAAGGAGAGGACCCAAAATAAAGACTCCCACATAGATTATTAATTATATGTGAAAGAGATATAAATATTATCCCATTTATGGGACTAGAAACTAAGTACTAGACTTCACTACATATCTCAATGGAATGAGAATCAATCCATACATAATTCTTTGGGTACATTGCAGTTTAATGTAGTGAAACAAAGTTAATATGTTGTGCAGATTAGAGTAGTGCAGTGAGGGCAAGAAGTGATTCTGACAAGAAAAATGAATATTGTTGATGGACCAGGGTATTAAAACTAGGTTTCACTTAATACCTCATATGTATGAGAATAAATCCACACATAGATATTGAAACATTTTCTATGAAGGTTTGATTCATACACATGGGGAATAAATGGGTTTTTATGTCTTGGATATGCTCAATAATAAAGTTATAGGCATCTATACATATCTCATTGAAATGATAATCGAGCCAAACATTGTTCTTGAAATAATCATTTCCAACACCAATTGAGTTTGATGTGGGATATGGGGCTTTTTAACACATTACAGAATAATGGTTAAACATAAGACAAAAAATGATATGAAGATAAAACCATGTACCCCAGAATAGTACTCCATATATATTTAGTTTATATACAGTATTAAAGGAAAATACATATTTTTGTGGTTGAAAATGGGCCCAATATTGGACATCTAGGAATCTCTACATATCCCATTGGAATGAGAATAAATCCACACATAGTTCATGAAATAAACATTTACCACACTAATCAAGTTTGATGTGGAAGACATGGGATTTTAACACATTTCAGAATAATCTTTAAACATAAGACACAAAATGGTATATAGATCAAACAATGTATCCTAAAAGAGTAATATGTATAGATCTCGTTCATATATAGGAGGAGAAATGGGAAATAATTTTTTTCGGTTGCAGTTGGGCCCAAGATTGGAGATATAGGCATCTCTACATATCCCATTGGAATGATAATAAATCCACACAAATCTCTTAAAATGAGGTCTCTATGCCCTTATAATTCAAACATAGGGAGAAAAGGAACTCATTTTACACTGAGTAACACTGATGTGAGTGATTATTGTTCATGAAAGATCTTAATGTCAAATAAATAAGAGGATAACTGTATAGTTTAATGTCATGTAACAGGGACAAATGATATCTTGGGGTTTAATATTATGTGATAGGGACACTAATGTTAGACATTTTAATGTCACACATCATGGAAATTTATGGTTGTTATGTAGTTTAATGTCTTGAAATTAGGACTTTGAGCTATGCAGTTTAGAGTCATAAAGCGGGGACATTATAATTTGAACTCACACAAAGTACATCTTCAAGAATCTTGGACTTATTGGAGTTATAATAAGTTCTTCATCCAATTAGATTATTGAATAAGCTACATTAAAGTATACTTTATGTACAGTATAAGGTTCATCCCAATTTGGCTCAATTTTTAGAGGATTCCATCCTGGTACCATTGGAGTCCTGAGGAAAAATACCAATTCTCCTTGAAGAAATGAGCGGTGGAGAACTTTCTTATTAAAATCTCATACTATTCTATTCTGATAGACATAGAAATGATGAAAATTATGAAATCTCCTTTCATTTAATCATTCCATCTCATCAAATCTCTTTTGAGGTTGTTTATATATAGATTACTGATCACAGATTCCAACTCAGAGTGAAGGAAATTGATTTTCAATTGGAAAAACAACTTCTGTTCTGTACACTAATGAATATAGAGTTTCTGAAGGGGCAGTACAGGTAGTAGTCCGATAAGCCCACAATGCATGAAAATGTTTATCAGGAAAAAATTTCTTTTCTTTATCCACCATCTTCTGGTGTATATTTGATAAATCCTTGTTGAAAGTATCAAACATTCCATTGGCCATTTCATGGTTGTGAGATTAATGGCGGGATTTGATATTGTGTTTCTAATATATCTTCATTACCTCAAAAAAATAGAAATTGGTATCATCATCCGTCAATATGTTATAGTGGACACCAAAACCAGTAAGGATACTAGCTTTGAAAATGATAAAAATGATTTTGGCTCCAACTTCATTGAGAGGAATTTCCTCATCCCATTTAGTTAAGAAATCAGTAGCAGTTAGAATATACATGAACTTCTTAGCTGTAGCTTGAGTATAAGATCCTACTACATCTATTCCCCATGATGAAAAAGGCTAGGAGTATTTATCTATATGTAGTAACACTGGGGGTTGATGAATGATGTTTTCATGAACTTATTAGGGGTGAAACATCTTTGTGGAATCTATGAAATCCTATTTCATTAAATTATAGAAGTATCCAATCATTCATATTTAATCATAAATCCCATTCCTAGACTGGTGAGCACCAAAATCTTTTAAATGTACTTCTTTCATGATAACTGCAGCTTATTCTCCATTAAAACACCTGAAGAGGACACCATAAAAGCCTCATTTATAGAGTTTCTTCTAGAGGCCTATACTATCATAAAGAGTGAAATTGGCCACTCATCATTAGATCTATAAGTTCACATCTTGATCTAGTGGAAGAACTCCATTTTGAAGGTATTCCATGATGGGTGTAATCCATCCCATAGTATGACTATACAACTTAGAAATAGATATGATTTCATTAATTAATTCATTCTAGTTTGAATGAAAGGTGAAACCACAAAGTGATGATCAATATTTATGATTGTATCATCCCAATTTGGATCTGTTGGAGCTATGGATGCCTTAACTAGTGCACCATAATTAGAATTTTTTGGTCTTGGGATATAAGAAAATGCGGGGTGTGATGGAAATTCATCCATTAACCCTCTTAAATAATCACACAAATGGATTATCACTTCTTTTATGATAGCATAATCCCCATTGATAAGTTTTATTAATAGTTCTGAATCGCCTTTCACTTTTAGGTGGTTCACTTGTACCTAGAGGGAAAATTCCAGGCCTGTAATGAGTGCTCGGTATTTTTCCTCATTGTTGGTACAACCTTCTGATAATAGAATGGAATATGATAATATTTCCTTTTTTTGGGAGATAATTACAATTCATAAACCAAATTTGATGAGTTAAAAGATTTCCATTCTCTTCCCTATTGGACTTTTTGATGCACCTTCAATGTACATTTCCCATTTTTGGAAATTATATTGAATAGATAAGATTTATTCATTGAGAAGTTCAGTATTAAATGATGTATCTTCTACAGATGAATGTTCATCAAGGAAATATATCTACGGTTTTATTTTTTATTGACTTTTGAGGCCCAAACTAGATATCAAGATGTTGGAAAAAAACTGACCACCATGCCAAACATCCTATAATCATAGGATGACTGAGGATAAATTTGAGTGGGTTTTTACAAGATATGAAGTCTACCTCATGATGTTGCAGGTTGTTCCTCAACTTTTGAACCACAATGATTAATTCTAGTTAGAACTTCAGGATACTTAAATATCATGTTTCCATGTTAATCATATTTTGACTGAGATATTAAAAGGTATTTTCATTCCCTGCATCATTATTTTATGCAAGGAAGGCACCCAATGATCTCTCTAAAGCTTACATTTATAGAAGAAGTGTCTTTCCATCAATAGGTGGCATTATTACCTATATACTCAAGAGATATTTCATTAGGGTATCAAATATCTCCTGGCTGTCTTCATTCCATTGATATGTAACTCCCTTCTTCCTTAATCTAGTTAAGGGAAAACACTTTCCTACTACATTGGTGATAAAGAGCCGAATATAGGCCAAGTGTCCTTTATTTCCTCTTAATTATTTCAAATTTCGAGGAGCTGACATGCCAAGGATTGTTTTTCTCCTCAGGATCATATTTTTTTCCACTATTGTATATAAATAATCCAAGTAATTTTCCTGAGGTTACCCCAAAAGCACATTTCAAGGGATTAACCTTCAAATTGTGTTGTTGAAGTTTACTGAATATGGACTCTAAATCAGTAAAGTGATCAGAACATTTTCTAGATTTATCCACTAAATCATCCACATAATATTCGACAAATTTTCATAAGACGAGTTTGAAGATATGGTGCATGATATTTTGATTTGTTCCTCCTGCATTCATTAATCCAAAAGGCATTACTCAATAGAAAAACACACCTAGAGGGACTATGAAGGCAATGGAGTCTTCATCCGTTAGGTCTATTTGGATTAGATTGTACCCAAAGTATCCATCTATGAATGAGAGAGCTTCATAACTAGCTATTTGATTAATCAAACGTTTTTTGATCAAAAAATGAAAGTCATCTTTGGGATAATATTGGTTAATATCTCGGAAATAAACAGAAACTCTAATTTTCGTATTTTTATTTTTCACTGGGAAAATTTTGGATAGGTATTTGGGATATTTCACCTCCCTATAAATTTTAACTATGATAATCTTGTTGACCATAGATTCAATTTTTGAGGCATGAGTTGGGTGTGTTCTTCTTACTGCTTTCTTAAATCCTCAATACTCTTCTTGAAAACCGAAATGATGAGTTTCCACATCAGGAATAAGGCATGGAATATCTATATATTTCCAAGAAAATATATCTTGATGTTTCTTTATAAATGAAGTATACATTCCTTTCTCTTCAGAAGTCATGGAGGCACTAATTAAAGTATGGTGTGGATATTATTATGTACCTAGAATTATTTCTCTAAACTCATCCACAATGGTGGAGATGCCTTCTTCAAATACTAAGGGAGCATCCTTGAGATATTATTCGTCTTATTACTAATATGTCACTTCTTTTGATTCTGCTTCCATATTAGGTTATGAATAAAACATTCAGAGATAGGGGAGCTATCAGTATTTGAACATCCGGAAGAAGAGGCAATCATTTCTGAGCCTACTAATGATGAATGATCTTCCTAGAGTATTGAGGGGAGAATGATGGGTTTGGAATCAATATCAATGTCTTCCTTCATTACTTTGACCACTTATTCTATCCTGATTTATGTAGAAAATACTTTCTGATGTTTTTTGGAAGAAATGAATACATCTCCATTTAAGCTTTTACCACTTCTTGGTAGATCAACAATTTCTCCCATGTTGTCAGGCTCGATTGCCGTAATTGAATATATGTATGTCACTGAATTAGTGAATGAATATTCTTATATCATTTCAATTTGATTGATAGGAAACACATAATCTATACTAATATGTTTGAATGGGTTAGCTGGGATCATTTCTAGGCCATTATAAGCGTCGATTCTTCTTAAATCATAGGTGATAGACCTCATTCCCTTTGTGTGATAGAATTTGGCCACAATATAATGCGATTCCCACGTTTTGAACAGATCGTTTTCTCTAGGCAATGTTCCAACTTGACCATAGAAAAAATACATGAGACATTGGTGATATGATGATGGAATGGACACATCTTTATGTAGCCAAGGCCTTCTAAGCATAATGTTGATGGATGTATCCTTACAGATGACAATGAAGTCTGAATTAGATACAACATTTCCAAACAATGTTCTGAGTGTAATCTCACCTAGGTATTTTTGTTCATTATTTTCATAACCTTCCAAAATCAAAGTGCAAGGAGATAGGTTAGGATCAGTGATACCCAATCAATGAAGTGTACTGATGGGAATAAGGTTTACTCATGATCCATTATCAATAAAGGCTCTTCATATGTCTGTATCGTTAACCCTGCCAGATTGATACAAGGGCTTGATGTGTCCATGCACAACATCATCCTCATCATAATCCAGGAAAGTTATGACTGCATGACATTTTGTAGTATCATTCTATATATAGTAAACCTCAACAGTAGCAACTTCGGTTTCAAACTCTTGAGGACTTGGAAAAGCATCAATAAGTGATTCTTAATGATCTTTTTAAAAATTAAAGGCATCCAATATTGATAAAAAGTCTGGTTCTAGGGAATTTTGTTTGAAAAAAACAATCTTTTCATCCAAAGGTATGCATTTTCCAACATAGAGATGCAGTTTTAGAGGTGCTTTGGAAGTTGATGCTCCTGATGTAGATGGACCATTTGTCGGGGAAGATGTAAGAAATACTTTTTATTATAATGGATTATACTAGGTAGGTCAATTTACGTACTAAGATATTGATAGTGTTACCTTTAATAGGTCTTCCAATATAATCATGTCAGGGTAGATCTTGTCATATATGGGGGGATTCCCATATTCTTGATGAGCCAGCTAAATTGTATTCCCATTAGTATCTGAACATAAACGATCTGAGTAGGGGTATTGTTGAAATAATGGTTTCTATAATATCTAAGTGTTCCCATGTATCCTCAACCTTGTATTATTCTTATAGTTCCCCAATCAATTGTAGGGAATTCAGGTTCATTAGAACCAAAATTATCATATGCATAAGGGTCTGTTAAGTGGATAATGTTAGAGGAAATGAAGACCAGTTCATCATCTGATGAAGATTATTCTAGACTGTTTGGTTCTAGTTGGTCCATTTTGAGGGGCGGTGCCCATGATTTTGAGATAGATGGCACGAAATATGCCAAATTTGAAGAGAACTTTGGTATTGACAAAATCTCGTCTTCTTATGACTTCTCTATAACGTTATGATCACATCGCTTCTTTTATTAATGACCTTTAGAGGATTGATCTTTAGATGAAGATGGATTTTCTATTACATAAGTCACAGAAAACATAGTTAGTTATTTCAACTATGTTTATTGGATGGCCCGATATCATTTGATCAATTTCCTGATCATCCAATCATTATACTTCTACATGTTTTTTCTTTGGATTTCCTGCCATTCACATTCTTTCACTGGTTCTTTAGAAGTAACACATGCTACTTGGGATGATGAAGTTTTTAGTTTCACTTTTCCAGATTCTACCATTTTTTTCATGAGGTCTTTGAAAAAAACACTCTTTAATGGGATTCCTAATCATTTGATGAATGGGTAAATAATTTGGGGGATCTTCATCTCCTTTTTATTCTGTTTCTTCAGACTTGGAAGCTAAACCAAACTGTTTTTCGAAGCTAAAATGAAGTAAACGAGAAACTGTTCATTTAAAAATGAATAAAAATTGTTTTTTAATTCCTAAAACCATATTCGTGTTTTATCTTTTTGATAATTTTGATGACGTGGTCATTTCTATTGACGCTCAGGCAGTATATCCCATTCGTGTAATGCAGATTTTGATGTAGAAGCAGGTACATGTGCTGGTTTGAGTGTGACTATAGCAGATTATGCATTCCCCATTCTCCTTCCTAGAGCTAATGGTACTACATGAGATTTATCATTAGTTTCCACAATGGAATCATCCACTTATTCGGCTTTTGAAGAAAGTTCTCGAAACCCTCTCGTTTATTTCATAGAGATTAGTGGTGTGTGTAAGTCATCACGCATATTTGGATCAAAAATTGGTTGCAACTCTACTTGAGGGATTTATAGATTAAAGGAATATGTTAATGATTTCTATCGAGAAATGAAATCTTAAACTCTTTCATTCTTTTTTTGTTTTAAATTTATAAGATAAAAAACTGTTTTATTTGGAAAAATTGAGCTAAATTGGAGAAAGAATTTATGAAGGAGTTCTTCCCATCCCGTAATTGATCGAGACTGAAAACTTATATACTAGAAAAAGTGTGGACCCTGTATTGATTGGAAAAAACATCTGACCTTTACTGATTATTGTTGTCGAGGGGTTCCCATCATGGTATCATAATGAGAAATGAAATGCGTTAAGTTCTACTCCAGAATTAACCCCCTAAACATTAAATATTGGAAATGTGGTTTTCACAATTTTTGGTGGGGGGAGATCAGATCTACTCATTTGGGGTATGCTTTCTTTTCTGGTTGTACTAGTGAACACCATTATTCTATATCACCCAATGTTTTTGTTAATGCCAAGATTGTATTCATAAGAATTTAGGGAATATATGGATGAGTTGGGATGTGTACAAGTACAACAACTGGAGTTTGAACATGTGCGATGACTGGAAAAACCACTGGTGGTGGTGGTGCTGGTATTTGTCTTGGAAAACCCATGGGGACATTCCTATAACAATGTGTTTGATCCTGTCCAAACTCTGTACCCAATAGAGGAAATTCCTTATCTATATCTAGTGTTGTAATAAACCATCTTTTCAAATTTGTTCATATACGATGTTAATGTTGAGGATCTTCTTGTGGAGCATGTATGGAATAAATGCTACTTCCAAGTAACTCTATATTGAGTCTTCTTAACACCTTCATCTCCTCTTATTTCATGAAAAATCATTCTTCAAGCGAAATAGATTGAAATTCTCCAGTGGAAAAGTGAGGGATGAAATGATTTTTACCTTTACCCATATTAGATTTTATTTGAAGGGGTGAGAGTTGGTTACATGAGGGAATAACTATATTTGGGGTTAGCCACCGATTTTGAGTACGTACACCTCCTTCATTCACTTCAGTGTGTATCGAATTATGGATAAGAACATCATCTTCTAACTCCCTTGAGCTGGACTCATTTTTTAAAGGATCATCCATAATGGTATTGATGAAATTTACTAATGCATAATGCATTGACATCATCAATCGATATCTTTATAATAACCTCTCTATATGTGTCCACCTTGAGACTTTATTCTCCTCTATTCAAAATTCCCATGAACTGTTTCACAGATAGTAACCTGAAATAAATATTTAGATAGTTCATTTATGCTTTCAATTATTGGATTTTTCCTTAATCATGAGAGAAATGACTTCCATTGAGGAGGGGATTGTACATGTGAAAAAGGCGGAAACCCTAAAGACTGGGTCTATTCCTGTTCTTCATCTTCAAACATTCGAATTTTTTTATTGAATTTGAAGGATGAGTTAAACAAGCCCCTAGCCCTGCAGGATGAGGTGGCACTTGAACTATTATAGCTGAGATTAACACAACTACTCTTCTGATTTTGTGAATTTCTGGTCTGAACATTGGTTGAATTCATTATCTGAAAACCACTTAAATTTCTTGTTTCGAAAGACTGTTGTTCTATTTTATATATTTGCACAATCTGATTGATGACATCCTCCAAGAAGGAGGCCTATTTAATGTTCTCATATTCATGATCCAATAGTATCTCAACAACATTCTCTCTTTGGGTTTGACTCTAATGAGAGATATTTGAGGCTTTTTCTTGAGCATATCATTGATTACAATAAAAATATGTTGATTGAAGCTGGCCATTGGAAATATCATTTCATGAGACCACTTTTGGAGGGTTATGCTGATTTTGTTGTGCAATGAGATGCAATACTCTGTGTTCACCCATCATATAATATGAACACTAGATGGGGTATCTGTAATTGACTAGAAATTCCTATTTAGTACATCAAGGAACGAACATTAAAGGGTTCACTTCTTCCTTTCATCCTTTTGATGTCGGGAAGCTAAGAGAGATGAAAAATCAATTTGGTATTGCATTCCTTTTATTATCTTTACATGACTTTGATATTCGTAATATGGTAACACTTTGGCTTTTAGATGATGAATAATTTTCCATATTTTGAGGTGAATATCATGAAAGCAATCATCTACCATTAATACTAAAAACATTTATTGAGAGGTCGCCAAAGGCCAGAACATGACTTGTATTTCACCTTAATCCCATTATTTTCACATATTCAACAAATTGTCCTCATATTTTACTAGAGTATTATCCACTTAGACTGACTAGAATGGATTCTTCTCGATATTTTTTTTACAAATCATGGAATCTATTTATTATTTCTATGCAATATTTGAAGACAAATAACCAAAGAGAGGTTTGTAGAATTAAAGTCGTCTTAGGATATCTTCTAAATGAGAATGTATTTCACCTGTTAGTAACAAGGCATCAAACTTGACTATTATTATGATAGAATGTTCCTCGAGATAAGAGGGATTTATGATTACTACATTTTCAATTAAAGTATTATCTTGACAATGTGAAACAGTACTATAGATAGAACATTTATAGTGAATTCTATCGTGATGAGGACCACCACGGTGGATTACAGCAAGGGATAAACACTCATTCTCCTTGGTCTTCTGGCCACATGGAGGGTTTCTGTGGTTCTAATCTAGAGATAAGATCTCTTGGTTGATCAGAGTTTCATAAATAAATCCTTCATGAATTATTGTCTGATAGGGAACTTAAGAAATTATAATACTACTCTAAAATTTGGTAATGGGAGGGTAGGATCTTGAGTTGAAATAGTGAAAAAATTTAGGGCTTTAAGAACTCTTGCATTAAGAGTATCCAGATCGTAGATTGGATCCTGGTTTTACAACTATGTTTGGCTGGCCTTCTTCTTAGATTCACTTTTATAAATAGTTAGGGCCACTTACTTGGAGAAGTTGTTAACATGGGTAGGTGTATGTACCTGCCTTGGAGTGGTCATTATAATAGGACAATTATCTCCAATTGGAAACGGTGTACGTTCCAGATCCAATTGTTTGTATGATATGGGGGTATATTCCTCATAACCTTCCTAGACTAGAATAGTGGTGTGTATCTGCTCTGAGATGGCATGTCGATGAATCAACCTATGTGTGGGGAAAGATTTATTTTTATCTTACCCTTGTACTAATGAAGATTTTGTTATGATATTTTGGTAGAATACTAGAATATAGGTAGGAATTTGTGTCTTCCCATTCACCATTTCTAAAAAGTGTTTTGTGAATTCAGTAGTCAGAACAGGAATATAATTCCATTCCATATTTGGAGTAGGTGTATGTAACTACTCTTGTGCTCTCTTATTTATTAGTGGATACTAACAATACTCATTTTTAGGGGTAGAGAGTTGAGTCTATCCCAGGTTTATCGTCAGAGCTTTCCAACTCACATCTCTGGGTACTACCAAATGAGACTGCTAGAAGACTTGATGAATGCTGACATGTGATTGTTCTTTCTGGCTATAGTCTACCAATCATGGTTGATAGATTTCTCTCAATGCTGACAGACAAGATTTCTTCCAGGATTGGTGAGTGTATGCAGGTGTATGCTCTTATTTACCAGTTTCCACCAAATTTGATTGTGGGGCTTCATTGAATGCAGTCAGATGAGCCTACTGAATGGATGATAGTTTGTATGATGGTGTATGCATCTACTCATGGTACTCCACTAGATTTAAAGGGATGGGTTGGTTGGTCACTTCCAGACGAGTCTGATGGCTAGAGGAATCTGGATGGATGGGTGTATGTGCCACTTAATTGTTTTCCACCAATTTAGGTTGATGGAATTATCCGGAAGGGGTAAAGGTAAGATCCTACTCACTATTAACATGATGTTATCCTCAGAGGTTTGTATTATGTGCTAGGATCTAAGGGACCAAGGCCAAACAACCCAAGGCAACATGGCCATCATGTTGGGGGTTCACTGCCACATGATTCTTATAATGGTCATTGTTTGTGGCATCCCTTGGGAAGGACCCCTGTATCTTTGAGTTGAGTCCATAAGTGACCTCTTGATCCACCTCCCTATTTCCTAGGAGGGACTGGTTATTGAATTCTAGGGATAAAGACCTAAAATGATTGAATATAGTGGTTGGCACTATCTGCTTCTTGACCACCAGTTTTTGTTGTCCGAACGATCGATGGTAGTTGTTAATTTTGAGAGCATGTCAGAGAGCCTCTAATGATGGGATAGTATTGTGGTTATAATATTCCCATATTAGTGCTTTTGAGACCTAGTGTGGAAGATGTTGATTTGGTGATGACATGCTTCTATAGATTAGGATCCATCTTGTGCAGCTGCCGAGGCATTCACAGTTTCAAACGTGAAGGAATCCATTTGATGTGAAGGGAGTTTCGATAAAACATGAAAAATAATGAAATCGATTAAATCCACATATTTTAGATTGATACATGCATGATTGATTCATTTTTTGGCCTTCCTTTATCAATTTATAGGGGCCTAATACATGGGTAACACTATTAACTTGAATAAGGATTAATGTTGGGTTCACCATTTTTTTTTTCTCATATCCCTTGAAATGTTTGTTATTCTTATGAATCACTACATTTGGGCAGTTTCCATTGGATTTATTAATGGAACTGAAAACATCCAATGATTATTTATCCAAAGGGACCTTCTTCTGAAAGGCAATTGTTTGTTAGGTTTTTACCTATGATACTTAAGAAAAAACATTTTTTAAAAGGATGGGAGGTCAGACTCACCACACCCTTTTTGGGGGGAATTATTTCCTACTATAGGACTCTCTTATAGATTTAATATATTTTAATGAATCCTTATTAATTTAATAAGTATAACATTGGTTTCCCTTAAAATTGGTAATCAATTATTAACATTTGTTAGAATTAAAATCATTCGTATGTATTCAATGTTCTTCATTAATGGAGACATCTGATCATATATTATTTAGATATTTTTTTAACTATTGTCATGATATTACAGGTTTTTAAGCCACTCAGTGGGGTACTCTAAAATTAATTTTCATCCAGGGAGAAAAAAGTTGGTTTTAATGTCGGGATGATTCCCATAAATGGGATACCTATATATCCTTGTGAAGGGAATCAGAACCCTCTTACTTTAGTTCCTCTTAATGGGACAGACTATACCTTTTAAGGTCGTGTGTTAATGACTTAACCATACAATTTAATTCCATGTCGTAAGGACATATATGAAGAAGGTGATTAGTCAAAGATTAGTATGGTACATATACCTAAGTAGCCCATGTAACATGGAAGTAATATGGGTTTTCAAGTTGGATTAGACCCTATTGGGAATATGGACCAGGAAAAACATAATTGATTGGAAATGTTTGGTTTGAACCTTAGACCTACGAATCCTATTCAAATGGGAATCAGAGCCCACATAGTTCAATGAGTCTGCTAGGAGAGTGTAGTCCTTTGAGATAAATGAGTTTGGGATTACATCATGAAAAGGGTTCCTTTTTAGGTATGTAATGAGATAGAGCTCAGCCTGTAATAAGGCTTCAAATGTATCCCAATTATCATGGGAATCATAGTTCCCATAGTTCATTCCTACATAAAGAGAGTGTTTGGGAAAATTTTTTGATAACCAAAAATCTATAATCCCACATGAGTCATGCTCTATGTGAGAAACAAGAAGATGTCCAATATTCAAAAAAGGAACACACACTTTTCCTCCTCCACCGGTAGAAGAGTATATGAATACGACATAGAGGGTTGACAAGGATGATTCAATGAACCTTCCATCTATACAGTTTACATTAGACAGGGGGTCCAACGTAAGGAATGAGTGAAGGTGAAAGAAGTAGCGAGGAGAAAGATTGAAACCTCCTACATGAAAGGATAGGGGCTTACACTATGATGGTTTTCCTAAAATTGGTCCATGTAGGGGAGGGAGAAATTTCATTTGTTCAAAAGGAAAATTAGGTGTGAATCGTACCTTCACTACTCGAGACCTGAGGTTCTAGGTTTTAGAGATGAAAAGTGGAGGTCATGGAATAAAACCTAATTATCCAAACAAGGAACTCCCCAAAAAAGTTCCTAGGAGAAAGGTCCATGTGACCGCGAATATTCAAACCCATATACACTCCATTTATCCTAACCCCATTACAAAATGAATATGGGAAACCTCTGACTACGGACACACAAACACAAATAGGGGACATGTTGATGTTCCCTATCCAAAGGTTTGATAAATCAGGAGGTTCTAGATAAGGTTTAAACATAATCCCTTTTTGATAAGGGATCCAATGAAGAAGAATCCATTCCATGAATGAATTTGAATAAGGCTTGATAAAAACAATTTTATAGACTGAAGGGATAAGGTGAGTCAAATAAGGGCTCCCTACAAATTATATAGAATGAATGTAAGGGTGAAAAAGTATTCTTGGGATACCTGATGTTGACTTAAGTGGTGACCAACCTAGATGTTAATAATTGGGCGAGACATGAGTCAAGACATCAAGAGAATTCACAGGTATTCCTAGAAATGGGGCACTCATTTTCCTTTGACAGGAATTGGTGGAACACAAGTGTTACTAATTTAGAGAGGTTTGGAGTTTTATGCTTGAAATTGTTATGGATTTAAAACACTAATGGGACTTATGTCGTATAATCCACCTTCAATTCTTCCATTCAAGGTGTAAAAGAACCACCTTGAAGGTTTTATAAGACTTGGGTGAAGCACTAGGGAGACCAAAGTAGAAATTCGGCTTCAAAGAAATTTGTTCATACAAATGAAGGCCTGAAGGGTGTATTTATGAGGAAAATACATGAACTTGGGAAAATGGTGGTGGGGGAAAATGTATGGTTGCATTCCAAATATGTGGTGCACTAGTGTCTGCGTGCCAGATGGGTGTCTCCCACGTAGGCTTGCGCACCACCAATGATTTGGCCTAACTTTGGTTCCCCATTGAGGACATCGCCAAAATAATCACTCCATTCATCTCCATAATGGTGGCGTACATGTATTTGTAAGTAAGGACCTTGGGAACTAATTTAGGGACTTATCCAAATTTATTGCTCCATTTCATGGGGGCTGCACCCCTGTAACATTTCATGGGATCAATGTCATCCTACGGTCCCGACCATTCAGGTCGGTTCCCTCTCTATCGTCACTAACCCCCATAAAAAAAGTAGATTCAAACTGAGAATATTGGTATCCTAATTTGGTTAATTTTGTGGATAAGTGCATGGAACAAATTTCATGGTGTCTACTAAGATCACATCCATTTTTTATAGTTATAAATGGCTATTATAGAAAATTATTTTTGGCTACATAGTCTCATTACACTAAATAATCGACCAATTTTTTTTCAAGGTCGATGATAAAACTCAATGCTTACCTTTTGTGTCTTTAGGAATTTTCCACATAGGTATTGATGGATTCATCATCCTTGTATTTTAGTTACATGAATCACCTTTCCATTTTCAAGTGAATAGGTCCAGGAAAATACATATAGAGAAATACCATCATAATAACATGCCATATCATGGAGTCAATTTTCTCCTATGGCTTCATATTATTGATAAGAGTCCACCATTGATCTTCTTCACACTCCAAATGATGCATGAACAAAATAACCTTATCACTGCCAAAAAATTGTAGCATATAACATATTTTTTATTTAATTATTCAATTAAATAGTAATAAGTGGATCATATGAACCACTATAGGGTGGTCTATATTACCACATAAAAGACTCAATTGTGAGTTGTTATTTCTATTGAAAATTTGGATGCTCAACATGATTCCTGTTACTATTCATATTTTTTATAGAGTTGGGTGATCATAAATGTAATTTTTTCATCCACGATCACATCTAATTTGGTTATTTATATATATGTTTATTTCATTTACGATCATATTAACCATTAACATGAGTCCCTACATGCACGACCATTAACCAAGAAACAAATAGTGTTAGAACCAATAATTATTGTCTATAATCATTTTGTCATACAAATTATTTAAATTATTTCTAAATTATGACCCCTTATCTTTAATCTTTAACACCCTCTATTTAACACAGGTCATCCATGTTCATAATATATTAAAATAATTAATAATTATTCATAATTTAAATGTTAATTCACATAAGAAAATCAAGAATGACTGACTTTCATGAGTGATGTCTTAGAAGAACTAACCAGGTTCTAGTAATGATCGAGTAAATAGAAAATATTTCCATTTCAGAGTTGCTACCCCAAGTTGAATACATACAACAACTACATCCACTATCTATTATCTATACAGAAATTTATTTTCTATGAAAACTATATAATATCTAATATACCTAATCTCTAGATGTTATTTTATATGTAGACTTATCACCTAGGTTATTAACAACGTTCTTTAATCGTAATCTCTAAAAATTACTAAACCCCACTCTAATATCAATAAAGTCGACCCATACATTTCATACATACAAAAATATATAAATATATATATTACATCAATGTATATGATCAATATATCTCACAAAAATACACATTTGAATACCATAGAGGTTTAGTTAATTTAGAGACTATGAATATAATCATCTTATTTCAGGAATGATCTTCAATATCTCCCATAAAAATCATATAACATAGTAAACTTCCCAGGAATACTTCAAATATTTTTTTCATAACCATTTAAATGAAACAAAATAAACAGTATGATTAGTTACCTTGTAAGGGTAAACAATCATTTTATTAATCAATAATCATTTGTGATCATGAGATAAAAATAATGGTATGATAACTGGATCCGAACTCACAACAATCCTATACAACTAGTTAAAGATCATTAATAATATAACATAGAATATGGCTAGTTTAAAAAAAATACCTAAGAAATATGTGTTCAAAATCTTTAATAATCAATCATATTCCATGAGAACATCTCATAAGAATTTTTTTTTTTATACACTGAAGCTTCTAAAATTATTTCCTTATTCAGAGATATCTTCTAAGAATATCATAGTGGATTGGACTCGCTCCTTAATACATCATTTATTCAATCATGGTTCACTCCCAAGTATATCCTTTTTTTAGTCTTTGTTATCTATTTTGATTATCAACATAGATATAGTCCCTTACAGAAATGGATTTGATCCCCATTATAGTTCTTATTATCACATGAGATATCCATAATTAACGAATGAATTAGAGGGATAAATAATAATTTTTCCAACCATCACATAATTTAAACCTTATATATATATGTTCCACTAGATCATAAATCATTCATCATATCATTATATGATAACCCATGGAAAGAAATGAGCTTCATAAATAGTTTAACATTTTATTATATCATAAATATTAGAGATGAAATGGGTTTCATAAAGGTTTAATTATAACTTAATTAACCCATCAGAAAGAAATGAGTCTTATAAAATCATACTTGAATCATCACTGTCATAATAAGACACCATTATAAAGAAACAGGATGAAATTATAAGATCCTATCTCTAATGGAGCAAAACAATCAATAAAGGTTTTATATGTTGATGAAAAATAATTTTAGAACACTATTAGAACCATTATTTGGAAATAGAAGAAAAATATGATTTTCTTTTGATAAAATATTAATTAAAAATTATTATAATATTTTTAAAATACATTTATTTGAAAATAACCAATAAAGAATGTAATGGAATATTCAATTCAAATAATGGTCATGATAATGGGAAAATTTGTTCATGTGGCATATGTTAAAAAAGAAAAATCTCTTCAATCTTATCTAAAAAGTCAAAAAATAATTTTTTTGAAAACATTTATTAAAAAATATTCCTTTTAAACCCTTTTAAATAAATTAAATTGTATGAATATTGTTTTTAAAAAAAAATCTTATACAGGAAAAATCTTCCATAAAATAGAGTGTGGACTTGGAAGAAAACGTTCATCAATCAAATAGGAAATAATGTCATATTTTCTTTCAATATATTTTATAGATTATTTTAAGTTTCAAAGAGAGATAAATTGTACTAATACATAATAATATCAAGAATAATAAAAGGATAATAAAATTGATTATTTTTAAGGATATCATCTATATAATTTCCCTCAATCACAATTTAGAAAATACAATCCTAAAAATAAATTAGAAGGTAACATAAATCCCTTACATATTGAACCATGTTGCATAATATTCATTGTATTTTTATTATAAAAAATATTTATTTATTATACATATATTCAAAAACCCTATTCATTCACAACATACGATGTATTATTCTTTAATAATTTAAAATTATCATTTTATTTAAATTTTCTTCATTAAAATATACTTTTGAATAAACGATGGTCCATTTTTTAAACAAGTTTTAGTTTGATGTATAACATCTCATATCTAAAGTTAATGAAATGGTTTCTCTAGATGATTGGAAAAATGTACTCAAGTGTACCTCCCCATATTCCAAAGGCTATCAACTTGAAATGAAGGTCCAGTGATGATATGGTGGGGGGACTATACCCTCATGATCATAATGGCACAACAAAATAACATAATAAATCAATCAAGCACATAATAAGTATAGATTAAAGGCAGTGAAAGAAATTAATAAATGATAAAAGATAAATAAAAAATGAATGAAATGTCAAATTCCAAGTATACAATCTTTGATTTCCATATGGTGCTACAATATACAAATAGTATACATACAATAGGTAATACAAAAAATAAATAAATAAAAGAATCCTCCAAGGATATCTTCATGAGCATCATGAGATCTTGATCTATACTATGATCCTATGCTCCCTTGTACTACCATAATTACATAAGAATAATCATTATTGCTTAACCTGCAACTATATGGTATCTTTGGGTACCCCATTGAAATGGAATCTTAGAAAAGGTGTGAGATAAACTCAATATCCAACAACCAATGATTTATAAATAAATACAACATATGAATATAGAATATAGTATTTTGTAGGTATAATAAGTAATGTAGTAAATAAATACATGTAAATAAGTTAGCTTAGTTTCCTCAAAGACAACCTATTGAGGTACATAACCAAGGAGTCATAGAGATATAATCCTCATAAAAAGATACCAATAGTCAAAAGTAATAATAAAAATGAATGATATAACTCATTTTTCTTAGGAGTCCACACAAGGAGTTCCATAATGGGTATCCTAGGTATCTACCAAAGTGTAATGAAATTATTTTTATTCTATGATCATATCATTGGTGTTCTACAAAGAGTAAACCCTTGTATCGTTAATAAAATCCAATTTCCTAATGAGTCTATCCTTAGTGTTCTGTAAAAAAAGGAAACCCAAGTTTCGGTCTAAGTGTGAGGAAAGTCATCTAACCTATGATCCTATCCAAGGAATTATATAAAAATGGGAAACATAAGGATAACATAAGGCATAATATAATTCAAGTAAACTATGATCCTATCCATGGTACTCTAAAATGAGGGAATCAGTATCAATCATGGTACATATAAGGCATCCACCCAGTGATCCTATCTATAGTATTCTATCAAAAATATATTAATCATTCCTAGTGTATCATAATTTGTTTAAACTATGAGCCTGTCCAAGGAATTTTTTAAAGAGGAATCCATGTATTACACGAGGATCAGTAAAATTCATCTAACATATTTTATTTATGTAATAATGAGTTCTATATAAATAGTCATTCTATATCAAAATTAAATTATAATTTACAGGGACTTATGGGGGGGGAATTCAATTCCATTTATAAGAAATTCATTTGAAATATACACATTTATTCTCTAGAAGTAATTAACTATCTTGATGAGGTTCCCCTAATCAATGTGAGATGACCGGACACCTCACCAGTGATTTTATTATAAAATAGGGCATGAAATACAATCCTTATGATTATTATTTTAACTAAGAGACATTTTATTCCAATTAATTTTATATAGATTAATAATTTAATACATTATGTATAAAACACAACATATATTAACTTTTATTAAAGTCTAAATAGTTTATTATAAGATGAGAATCTATATATTACCCATAATGTTTGATCTAATTTCCTGAGTGAAATATAGGTCATAAAATTTAAGCGAGACACCCAAGAAGGGGGTGTTAAGAATTGGGGTGTGTAACTCCCAAAAATAAAATTTAGTGAACATAAATAATTAATTTAAGGATCTAGGTTATAATGATAAAAATCAAATTTAAGAGGGTGACACATGAAAAATCTGGCATGTGATAGAAAAACACATTTTACAAAATAGTGAGTCTCTATGTGAAAAGATATATAACACCAAACTCTTGGCTATGATTCTTCACATGAAAACAAAAAACATTAATTCAATAATATTAGGGAGAAATCAAACATGTAGATAAACACCTTGAAAATAGGGATAATTATCTCACAGAAACATTGAGTTCAATTTGGATAATGAAATTAATAATGTAGGAAAGAGAAAACCTAGACTCACTAATATACATCCAACACACCCAACAATGCTTGATTTTGAGCTCATATGATGGAGACTAATGAAAAACTAGGAAATGCCTAAGGAGAGGTCAATGTTAAGAGTTTCTAAACATGAGAGGGAAGATAAAAGGTGGGAGGTTGAAGTAATGTGGTAGGGGAAAATAGTAATTTCCAAACCTTTATTGAGTTCTACAGTTCTTCTTCATGGTGTGGATAAACCTAGACTAACAATGTTGTGCCATAGCCTAGGTGGAACTAGACATATAAGCTAGGTTCATGGTTTGAAAAACTACGTGAATCATGTGTGATCCCCTCTGCAGTTTTCAATAGATGATCTCACATGGTAATGTGCCTCCTCTTCAATTATTAGTCAAAACCGTGCAACACTCCAAATTCCCTAGGCTAGTTTTCACAGTTCATCCCAGGGAACCACATGGTTTTTAAAAACCATTCCCCTTTAGAAAAGGCCACATGGTTGTGCTTCATTTTTTCCCTAATTGTCCACAATCCATCCACCCTTGCATACTTTTCTAGAAACTATGTTTTTAGGGACTAATGATCCAGAAATCTTCCAAACACCAGAGATACCAATCATTCCTTAAACCTCATAATAAATATTTAAATGTTTTAAATCCCGGATTTTCATTTTGAATATGTGTTTAGGAAATGGCCTATTCCCAACTAAAAATTTTGAAAATAAATTAGAAAATTTTATCTGTTTAAAAACACTTGAAAATACAACCTCCCCACATTAGAACTCATCATCCTAAATATGTCTTGTGTAAAACAACAAAACCTTATTGGAACAACCATTGTTAAACAACATCCACTAAAATAATTATTTTTTTAGATGCAAAATACATGAGTAATAATATCCTTTAATCATACAGAACATAAGCTGTTACAAATCAAGCCAACATTCATATACAAAACTAAATATTAATACAATGATAACTCATACCAATCTAACTAAAGAAAAAACAATATTGTTTTCACTTTCATAAAATGACCTATGATGGACCCAAACATAGGTTTTCACTTTTAACAACCAATTATGAGCCATTATACTTCCATCTTCATAATATACTATGAAATCATTCCCTTAGTTTTCTAATGACACACTTCAACATTGTTCACATTTGATTGATTGATCAATTCCAAATAGACTTCAATTATTCTAGTCCCTCTATAAAAATACTCTTCCAACCTTCCCATTATCCCCATGTCAAAACAACTATGTGATAGATGTGGTTCCACCCCAACAACACACAACAATAGAGAAAGATCTCAATTCAATCCATCATTGGTCAAATACATTTAAAAATCACATGGATTATGCAACCAATGCATTTAAAAATCTAGATTGTGATGATTTTAAACCAATATAACTAAATAATTTTTACATGCATGCTCACTGAGGCCAATAATCATCTTCCAGTTACTTACTTCACCCAAAATGTTTGTTTAAGTTTTCATGCCACCACACAAACATATTTTCACACTCGATCCTGCACTCATTATTAGGTAAAATCTAATTAAAAATATGATCCCAACTATAAGTCTTGGGTATCTATGGAATCAAATATAATAGATCAAGGAGCTCATTTATGGTATTTAATTTTTGAGGATTTTACAAGGGATATATTGGTATATAGTCATGAAATCTAAGTACCAAGAACAAAAACTAAGACCAATAGTAGTATTTTTCCTGGAAACTGAACCAAGGAACTGGATGGTGTCCATGAGTTTGTCCAAGGCCATCCAAGAGAGTAATGTCAATATCAATCATCATATTCCTTTCCTCTATGATTATTACATTCTTCTAGTTCAAAATCATAAGGTAGTATATATATCATTCCAATAAGGAATTTAATTTATCTCTCTATATTGGTGCATAACTGAAAATATCTTAGTTTACCCAGGATGATGTTAAGATATGGAACATGATTGTATCTAAACAAATATTACACTAAGAGGACATAAAAAATTCTAAAATTGGCCCAAGAGGCTCCGGTTATAAATAAAACTAAGTACCTGACATGGTTTTCAATGAACCATAAACAACTATACATAGGAATGAATAGTCAAACCACGTTTGGATGACCTAATTTGAAAAATATCAGTTGTATCTCACAAATAATCATTATTAATTGACCATAATATCCTCATAATAGAGGAAATATATGATTTTTTAAAAAACTCAACTATAGTCCAACCTTAACTCACTTGGTTCTCATAGGGTTCACACAAAGACACTGATTTTATTGTTGCACTACTTTGAAAGAACTGGCATGATTTAGAGGTATTACACTCTCTGGGTCCCCCAAAAACACTAATACATAGTGTAGAATCAAGAATACATCCAAACCCATAACCATGAATTATTTTGAGTATTATCTCAAGGAGTAGATAACCCAAATTACTAGATTAGATGGTTTTCTAAAGAAAAGGAAAAAACTCCCAAATAGTCTATTGATTTTTCTCTCCCATTACATTGAAGAACATTTTAAATCCTGGTTGGCATGAAACACTATAAGTTAATTGAATAATAGATATCAATTACTGATAATTGGAATTCATCTAGTTCCACACACTCTATCCACCACTGATCATGAGTTATAAATGTGGACAATACTATTTTACGAAGCTCCAATTGAATGGAGGGGAAACTAGATGCTTAAAAGAGTGCATAGTCATATTTTACTCTAGGATTATGTGTGACTCACTCTCATGTATTATTCAAACAAGTTATTAGTATAATGAATATAATTAAAAACTAAATTGATCAGTAGTGTTAAAACATTCTGCCCTCTTACAATGTCACCCGAGATCATAGGGAAACTTTCTTTATGATTAACATGTTGAAGCTATAATGATCATAATGAGCAAAAAAGTACATAGTAACTCTATACTGGAGATGACTTATGAACATAGACTATATTCTCAAGGAATTAATTTTTTCCCCTGAACTCATATGGTTCACTTCCCCACTTTAACAACTGGACAGGTATCACATGTATCTACGCGTACTACACCATGTGTTTATCAACACAATGGAAAATCATTTGAAACTACCCATAATCCTATTGAATCATTTCATCCTAGAATATGATGGTTCATGCATAATATTTATTCTAGGGTCTTAATACCCCTTATGTCTATTAACATGGTTGAATACATACAGAGTCATCCATCACTAGAGGAGGAGAAGGGACACATAACTTTCTAAGAATCCGACTATTCCATTATAATGTCTAAACCACTGAAATAGAGCATTACATGATTCAATATCTCTTAAAAAGGATGAATTTACCACCTAAACACCCAATCCACTTGTGTGTCATTTTAAAATTTAAGTGTCCAACTTGGGACAATATCCCCCAAACACCACCAAATGCCTAAAAACTCATCACGATATTTATAGAAGCTTTGTATTCTAAGGATGATTCCATAACCAAGAAAATACATTATGTTTTTATCTTAAGGGTTCCACTCTAAATCTGGAGTGATGTGGAAAAATATCATTAGGCTGTATTAGAAATTATTTAGTTTATTATTAAATAAGAAGAAGTCAATAGTCAATGATTACATTCCCATCCAAGGAAAAACTTATGGAAGGATCTATCATCCATTACATGGGGTCAATCTATATACACCATTAATGGAATATTTATACTATTATGATGTTTGATATTTTAGAAAATTATGTACTAGTCATATGGAAATTTTTTTGTACTTTATTTATCTTATTCCAAAAGGAACAGAAGAAATTTATTTCAAAATTCCTTTTAGGAATTATTATTTACCTGAAATACCATCCTAATTAAGAAATTTATCTTATAAATCCATTTTTTCACATTTTATTTATCCATCAGGATCCCACATTTAGTCTTAGTTAATGACAACATAAATTATATGATATAAATGAAAATAATCTTTAGGTTTTAATTAGAATTTTAATTACCAAATTCCTCAAATAAAAATTGTCAAAAGAAGATAAAAGTTGTTATTAATTAAATTGAATTAGTTCCAAAATATGAAACCAATCATTTATACATAACCCATATAAGTGGATGATGATGCTTTAAATAACCACCCCTATATATCATAAATATAACCCCATGGGGTTTCGTATTATAGAATTCCAAAATAAGGGAGACCTATAGGGTCCATTTAAGTTAATTTGGGTTTAGTTAAGTGGAACCCACAACAGCCATATTATTAAAATTTTAAAATACAAATAATTGTTTTATCTCATAATAAAAATTTCCTCACTAGCCTAGTTGGGTCTAGTTTTGAATTTAGCGATCCGGTCATATGGGTCTCCATACCCAAGTTGTATCTGTATAGGCCATTATATGGTAACCATTAAATTTATAATTACACATCTGCATAAATACATAAGAACCATGGTTTTCTTAGATGAACTACCACTGATGAGTTATAAATTAACATGCCTTAATAATTTAAAATTGGTATTCATGTAATTACAACTCAGTTTTTTTACTTTGATTTTATGACATAATAACTTCCTTTTTCAATGGCTTGATTATATGAGTTATACGTTACAATTTATAAAGTCCAATACACCTTATAAACTATAATTGAAACCTATTTAATCACAAACATAAAATTTTCAGTCCATTTGACCAATTTTCCAAAGCATAAACATGTAGTGATTGGTTTGTTAATGTTCCACCATCATGCTATACAGGGAAAAACCTTTTAGACTGATGATGACCCTTTAAAAATGAACCTTATATAAAAATTATATCCAGATATGTTGTCAAATAGATTGAAATAAAATCATGTAATCAAGATATACATAGAATCATATTATATAGGATAACATCTAGAATTATCACCTAAGTATATTATTCAGACAACCATTCTAAATAATTTAAAAAGAAACATCTAACATATATCAAGAAGTCAAATAATAAAACCCACCTGGCATAGAATATACATGGAATGTGAATATATATGTGCCTAAAATGAGGCATCTAACAAATGTTCTTTTACATGTGGTTCTAAAATATGAAATTAGTAGACATACAATGGGAAATACAAAAAAAAAAGAGAAATGCCTAAAATGATATTCCCACAAGAATCTTATTCTATAACAAAGTCATTTTCTCTTAAGCTCCCATGTAAAAATATAACAGAATATGCATAATCTATAGACCTGGATTTCCTAACATAATGTATGTTTGGTTTCCCAAGTGAAGTGGTAGCCCTAATAGGGCATGATAAATAATTAGTAGTCCACTAAAAAGAGCTTCTAATTCTATCATGCTTATGAATATAAGACACAGTAGTTTGTATTTATAATGAGTAAAGAAATAAATAAATAACTGAAAATAAGTTTAGTTGGGTGTCTTAGGGACACCAAAGTGAAAATTCCTACTTTAGCCTAAGCCTGAATATATATAAACATTATCACATATATGTAACTGGATATATGGATAGATATACGTGCATCGATGAGAACATAAGGCATACTGATAATCGTAAGGGTTATATTTGTAATATTACCCTAGAACCCACTGTTTTAATCTTAGGAATACATAAATTAATGTTCATAAGACCACAAAGTAACTCCAAATAGTAAAAATCATATAAACATAAGTCCATTAGCTGGTCAAGGACTCGATGTACATAACAAAGGAATCCAATAAAACTAATAATCACAAAGAGATACCAAATTCCATAAGGAATAACAAACAAGAATAATAAGAATTTTTTTTCTCAGGAGTCTATCTAAGGCATTCCTTATTGAGGAATAGAGTTACTGACCTAGGAGTAATATAATAATTTTTTTTCAATAAGACTAACCATAGAGTTATATAAAGAGGAAACCCAAGTACCACACATGACTTTTCATTACCTTATGATACCGTTTAATGAATTTTGTAAAAATGAAACCCATGTATCTCTCAAATTATGAGGAAAACCATCTATCATTTTACCCCATACAAAGTGTTCAATAATAATGGATACCCATGTATCACTCAAGGAATAATATAATTTATGTGACCTATGATCCCATATATGGTATTCTGAGATGATGGTACCAGAATAACTCATTATATATATAAAGAAACTTCCAGGTGAGATCAACCATGTTATTCTATAAAAGAAATTTTTTATCAATCCCAGTTTATCATGATTCATTTATCCTACAATCCCATATACAGAATTATGTAAATTGGAATCCATGTATCTCTCAAGTCTTTATAAAATTAATCCAACCAATTAAATTTAATTAATAATGTTCTCCATTTCCATTGGAATTCTATATCACAATTAAAAAATAATTTATAAGCAATGCCAGAGGTAATTCCATTAATAATTAATTAATGGATTATATAAAAAACAATTATACTTAATAAGTTAATTATATTAATTACTTTTCCCCAATATAGTTGATAAGACAAATGACCTCAATGATGGTTTTATTTTAAATTGAGATAGGAATAAAAACCTAAAAACTATTAATTTAACAAATAAAATCATAATTACTATTCATATCAATTAGATAAATCCTAAGTAGCATGAATTCTAAAACTATACACACCATAATGGTGATAATGTTATATGATGATAATCTTAATAATACCCATAAATGTGGATTTAATTGCCTAATTAAAGCATAGTTCATGATATATAAGTGACAGACTTAATAAGGGTGTGGTTAAAATAGATTTGGTAACCCCCAAAGGTTAAATTTAGTGAATATGACTAATTAATTTAAGGACCTAGGTTCTACATATTAATTTCACATTTAAGTTGGAAAATCAAGGGAAAACCAATGTGTGGAACAATGACACATTTTATAAATTGGGTATACATTAATGGAAAAGATATAGATCACAAACCTGAAGACTAAAATACTTAAGTAATAAAATATTGACCATTAATTCAACAAGGTTTTAGTGAAATCTAAAATTAAAACAAACACCCTAAAAATAGGGTAAATTAGCCTGCAAGAAGATAACATTGAATACTACCAAAAAGTAGAAAAATTAAGAAGTAGGATTCATAGATTCACAGATATAATTCCAACACATCCAATCATGATTCATTCGGATCTTGTATGAAGAATAACCATCAAATCATGGAGATACCAAAGGAGAGTTCCATGCTTGGGGATGATCCATATGAGAGGTAAGAAAGAGGGAGGGGGAAGAAATAAGGAGGAATGGGAAAATGAAATGTTTTTTCTACATAGTTTGTATAACTATGCACCAACCATATGGTTACACCACCTAACTGGTATTAACCATGTAGGATAGGTGTAAAATTTTCTAAATTGTGCACATCCCGTGTGCTCCCCTATTCAATTTTCTACAGACGACATCACAGGTCCATGCCTTTCCTCTTTCATGGTTAGAAAACTACTATATGACCACGCAAATATCCTATGACTGGATGAATAATTCATCTTAGAGGTCCTATTGATTTAAAAAATGTGACGCCATAAGAAAACAGGCCCCACAATTGTGTTTCATGGTGTACCCAACCCGTGTGATCCCCTCTTCAATTTTCTACAGACGACCTCACACGGCCATGCCTATTTACTCATGTTTAGTAAAAACTATATGACAGCCAAAATCCCATATTACTAGATGGATGATTTATCTTGTAGGTCCTAATTATTTTAGAAAAAATGTGACCCCATACAAAAAAATTCCCACAACTGTGTTGCACAGTTATCCCATACTATATACCACATGTTCTCCCTTTTTAGCTTATGCCAAAATTGAGTTTTATGGGTCGAAATCTCCCGAGACATTTCCAAACCACGAAGAAACCTATTGGGAAAATAATTCCATCTAAAACATCAGTTTTATGTACTATAAAACTAGTATTTATATTCCATATATGATTTTAGGAAACATCCAATTCCAATAGAAAATTTGAATGGTTTAAAAGCACCAGACACTATATGATGGTTTTTGTACCTACAACTCGGTCATGGTTTAATAAAAAAATATTAAACAATAAATATATTCCATATATCTTAATAATATACACTTTTGTAATCATTTATATAAATAGGTGGTGGAAAATAAATACATCTCATCTATGACATGATATTCCTTATATACACAAGAGAGATGTTTAAATTTTAAATTAATAGAAAAAATAAAATTAAATAATAATTAAAATTTATAGAATCATTTATATATCATTGATATAATATATATTTATTTAATCTATCCTTATTACCATCCATGGATAAAATAAATGAAAACTAAATCACATTGTTTCACAGAGGTGGTAGTCCACATGTACACATGAGTGACATTATCGTTTCCAAATTAATGAAAGGTAAGAAGGTATAAAATATATTATAATTATATAAGTATAATTGTAACGCCCCGACCCCAGCTACCCAGAGTCGGTGCATTACTTCATAACATTGGCATGATCACAAGAAGATCAAATCACGAAAGACCGATTGGTTTAGTAGCCTTGGAAACACTAGATATAATCATAAAGTTTTACATTACATTTCAAAGTGAAAAACTACTACAACAACAAATTATTCATATCCACACTATTAACCCCTCATAATATCCCTGCAAGTCATTCATAATTTACTTCTTCACTACCTGGGAAAAATAAAACATAGAAAAGGGGTGAGCTCAAATGCCCAGTAAGGATAACAATATAGCGGAACATTCAAAATAATCATAAACATTTAAGGCAATGAATTACTAAAACAAAAGCCTTTTAAAATTGAACTTCAACATAGTATGGCAAAAGTAAAATGAAATAATGCCATTTACTTGTTCACATTGATATTCTACTAATAGAATAATCACATGCAATATCAATAACCACTTTCATAATGTTGGAATGCATAATGATAAACTTTAATTACTTTTCAAGGCCTCGTCCCAAGACCTTGGGGCTAACTGTAACCGGAACCCAACCCGGAGTGCCTCTAATAACCGGACACCAACCTGGAGTGCCTCTAATAACCGGACACCAACCCGGAGTGCCTCTAATAACCGGACACCAACCCGGAGTGCCTCTAATAACCGGACATCAACCCGGAGGGCTTACTTTTACCAGTCCCTAACCTGGAGGGCTTACTTTTACCAGTCCCCAACCTGGAGGGATTACTTTAACCAGTCCCCAACCTGGAACATACTTGTCCAACACATTCATATGAAGTAAAGATTGAAATATAACATAAACATTCTTATTGGAACTAGCATACGAAATGTCAATACTTTCACCATAAACTATGAATGGTATAAAAATAGCACATCCGCAGTCAAACATATCAAAAAACCTTCAAAATAATATAGAAGTTTTGTATCATAATAAATCAACTTTAAATAATCTTAAAATCCATCAAAGGATGTTGACATAGATGAAATCAAAATTCTTTTTAAAGAAGTATCTCATTTTATTTTGAAATCATTTAAGATCCATATAAAATAAAACATTTTCTTTGAAAATATCCTTATAAGCTTGTATGGAAAGCTTCGACGATTTTATAACGGCGGAAAATAACTGCACCCGCCGTATAAGTTAAAAAAACATTCTTACCTCAATTCTGTCGAAAAGGTTAAAAAGGACCTTGTTTTGAAAACGACGGAAAGATTCCTTTATAAACCTCTTATAAAAATTCAAACAAGGGTATAAATGACTTTAACCCATATTCTTGTAAATAGTAAAAATGTTTTGAAATACATTTCGAAGAAACCTGGATGTGTATGATAAAGAGATCCCAGTAGATTATTATGTATAATACAACCTCGGATAATGAAAAGATTGTGAAATAACCCTTACCAGTTTGGTAACTTATGAAACATACAACCCATGAAAGAGGTATTATACAATGAATATGTAAGTACACATAAATTAGAGTGTATTACACAAAGAATATAATTATGGGCAGTACATACACCACACAAAAGGTAATGGTGGCAATATGGCATGAATCTCACGGGAATAAGGAGTGAGATGAAAACCCCTTACCACGTTAATCAACTGAGTCGTATGGCCAAAAGTTAATAACCACCAAATTATTTACATAATAACATGAATATGATAATATATATCAAATTCCAGTACACAATACACCACTTTCAATAATTTAGTGGCGAATAATGGAAATCTCACGGAATTGAATGTGAGATAAGAAAAATCCCTTACCTTGTACTTTTCCTTGGTTGGGGTAGGTTAACCTCCTGTATAATGGTGAAATAGTTGTTATTAAATTATACAAGAATCATATATAATAATATGATATCATATATGATCTTTTAACATTGATTTGTTAATAATATCTTAGAATTATCGTCGTTTCGGGAGCTAACTTACTCATTTTCTTTTATATGTTTTGTTACATAAGCCATGGTTGTTGTATTTTATTCATATCCAGAATGATATCTAGTCCTTAAACATCATTTTTAAATCATCAAATGATAATTATACTTGAATGGATACGATGGAGAATGAATCTTATCGCGTTCGTGGAGACGGTAGTCCGTACGTACGCACGAGCGACAATATCATTCTTTTGATATTAAAATAATATATAAATGGATGGTATATCATATATACAGAATCGTTAACATGTTATATTTATTATTTACATGAGTTACACATCATTATTATACCCATACAAATAATATTATATTGAATAACAATTACACCACGACGTGGAGACGGTAAGCCGTACGTACGCACGTATGGTGACATGTTATTCAAAGGGTGGATAGAATACTGAATATGGTTGTACCATATTTATAATAACATCACAGTATATGTAAGATACTGGATTTATTATTTTATAATGGTAAGAACAAAGAAAGAGGAAGTGGAAGAAGAAATGAACTTAGAAAAGGGTGGTGAAATCATTACCTCTTCTTCGGGTTCTTCCTTTTGATTTGATCAAAAGGGCTCCTTAGGTTGGCTTTCTGATCAAAATAAGGCCTCTATGTTGTATTGAGGGATGTTGGGAGAGTATTTTGGAAGAGTTTTGCCGAACCAAAAGGCTTTAGAGGTGTGAAGAAATGAGAAGGAGGAGTGCCTTTTTATAAGAGGGGTGAGGGGCACCTTTGGAAAAGTTAGAAATATTAATTTATAATAAATTCATATTCGGTTTCTAAAGGCTCCAAAGTTGATTATTCAAAGGTTAAGGTGGGGATAGGTCGAAAACCACTCAACCAATAGAAGTTAGACAGGTTTGGGTACTTATATTAACCTTATCTTTAAGTATTAACTCTAAGTTAATTAGTTTCACTTTTACAATGTCTCTTTGTATTTTTATATAATATGGTTAATAACCTTACCATATACATACAAGAGACCCCCAAGTGGTCCATTAATGATACACCTATCATGATATAAGTCTCTTGGCCGAACCTTAGATTTTTAGGAATTTAATATCAATTAATAATATAATATTTGTTTTAAAAACCCTTTTATGTCAATTTTGACACTATTCAATAGTTGATTTTTTTGAAACTCATAACAGATTGATTACTTCGAACAAAGTCAATTAAATCAATCCTAATATATCATATTATCCTATAAAATTAGTTTAATTCATTAAAAGTTTCATATTATATTTATTTGGGTATTTATAATATCAATTATTTTAATTTTTCACTATTATTGTAATTACTGCATCATCATTGTGTCATAAATAAAATAAATTATTTAATGTCTAAAAATTATAAATAAAATATAATTATGTAGGAAATCTTTTTATATTTATAATGAATATTTATAATCTAAAATCCAACATATATAACCCTATGTAAAAATTGTTCTTCTAAAAGATGTAAGCTTGTGTCATTTTTGTATTCATTTTAACTTAATTAAAATAAAGTGTCATTATCACTTACAAGTGGATCCATGGGGTCCCAAAATCTACCCAAATATGCCCATGGTCGACCATGTATCAACCAATAGGGTTAAGACACGTTTTAGGGTAATTTAGTATTATTATAATATTATTTTTTAACCCTTATTTACCGGATTTACCCTTAACCATGGTAAATAAAATATTTACCGCAGTAATTATTCAAAATGTCTAAAAATAAAAGTTACCTATTTACAAAATTTGGAAATCCTGATTCCAAATATGGAATCCATTTTTCTAAATTCAAAACACAGAAGTGGCAGAAATTAATTTAAAATTAATTCCCGCTGTCGAAACAAAAAGCGTGTTTTTAAGAGATAATAACTATCAAAAGATTGACACTTGTTTATGTTCGGTTTAATTGTAAAATTATGTCCAATGACCAACATTATATTAAATAGTAAAAATATATTCTAAATATACTTTAAAACCACTCAAATTCATAATTTATTACTATTAATTATTTTGATTAAAAAAGTTGTTTTTAATTAAAATTTAGTAATTTTCACTATTCATCAAAATATGAAAGTTATCCGAAAAGTACCAAAATTTCACCTTAGGCTAAATTTGATATTCTGAATCCAAAAATGAAGTCCATTTTAAAATATAAAATATATATAACTTCAAAAAGTAGTTATTACTATTTATAACAGCTAGTTTGATTGGTTACGGTGTGTTAGAACTCGAAGTTGCGTACAACACACGCTACTGTTTTATTCAAAGGAAAGCGTACCGTGGAAGCTTGGGATGTTTCATTTTAAATTTTTTGATGTCTCCATTTAGTCAAAAAGTTTAAAATATTGTATTTAAAAAGGTTTCACTATCAAAAGTTGATAAAAGTGCAATACTGAAAATGAATCTGTTCTTGCATTATGACTAAGAAACTCATAATATGGATTCTAAAATTATAAGGATTATATAAAGTTCAAAATGTAGTTAATACTATTCATGACCTCTTTTAATGGTGTGATTGAACTCGGTGTTGCGTGTAGTTCAAGTTATTGAATTATTTTTAAGAAATAACACACTCTGAAATCCTGGGGTGTTACATTCTCCCCTCCTTCAATAAATTGCGTCCTCGCAATTTGAAATTGTTCTTCGAAAATAAAAGGTTGAAAGTAGAAAATATATTTGTGGGAAAACCCACATTGGAAATTGGGTTACTAAAATTTAGTCTTAATATGAGGAAAAGATAAATGAAAGGGTCACCACCAAATTATGATCTCGATTAGGAGAACATTGGTGGCAATTAGAGACATATAATTGGAGGAAAAACGTAAATATTTATAGGTATTGATTGAGGTCATCAATCACAAACAAGTGTAAGATTGAGGTCCTAATACCCTATGTTTTGTTGAACCGATGGTATTTCAAATCATCATAGATTGATGAATTAGGATAACACATTTTTGACATTTCAAAACATCTTAGTTGAAATCCCACATCGAAAAATGAATTAATGAGGCCTCTATTTTAAATAAAGAGTGGAAAGTATGAAGATTAACGAAAATAACACATACTAGGGTTCCATGTAGGAAAATATGGATATGGAAGAAAAATATAACCATCAATTATCTGATGGAGAGTGGTAGAGAACATGGCTATGAAAAGGCCAACAATCCCAAAGCCATAAATTAGTGATGATTTAAGGTACCATCTAGGACAAAATTTTTGTTCTAAGTTCCTTTTCTTAATGATGAGGAATTTATTTATGAGATTGGCTAAGATCATAAGGAGATATACTTACTTTAAAATTAGAGTTTTATCCCTTAATAAATTTCTTCCAAAAACTCATCATTCACTCGTAAAAAAAATTCTATTTATACTATTCATAGAGGGTTCCAAAATAAATGAATTTATAATTCATCTACCAGATCTTTTAAAAACTACTTTATTTAATCCAGGACATCTCGTGGGATAGTGGTAGGTGATACACCCTTGTCGCCCTTCGGTTGCGGGTTCAAGTCTCGCAGCCTTGCCGGACGCGACGGGTTGTCGCCCGACCTCCAGGTTGTCCTTTTATGGCAATCCAAAATAATCCAAACTAGAACTATCCAAAATACTTCTGTCCAAACTCATAGTCCAACATTTATAAGGAAGGTAAGCATAATGTAGATTCTTTTTACCCCGTAATAGCATATGAATACCTTCATCATGTATTACCATATTCCTTATTGATTACATTCATGCTCCCTTATTCCATATAGAATGCTGGATATACTTCATTAATCCAAAAATGTTTTAAACCCCAACAATGATGGAATATACAAATCATTAATCAGTTCCAAGGTAGTCAAGAATATCCAATATAATTTATCCAAAACAATCACATATTATTCCAAAATCACTACCTCAGTATCAGAACTATATTATGGTTTATCATTCTCTCAACCATATATTTTCCAAAAATCTATCCTACTATTGAGTCACTTTTCTTTGTTCCACACAATCTCAAGTCCTTAATGAAATAGTACTGCAGTACAATCCTTATATACTCCATAATTATTATAACAAGTACATTGTTGATACAACACTCAATTGACATAATCAACATAAGAACTCTAATCATTCCTCTTCATCTGTGGTAGTATCATAACTTGATTATTATCCAATAGCATCATTTGCGGCATAGTCTGATGACTGGGGCATAGGTTCGCGTAGTGTCCAAAATCCTTGCAAATGAAGCATTGTACATTTAAAACCATTTTCTTACCCTTGCAGTCACGTACTTTGTGCCCTTTTCCTCCACACTTATAACAAACTCCCATTCCTTTCAGGCAAGTTCCAGGGTGTTTCTTTCCACAGTTACCACATATGGGAAAATTCTTCTTTTCCCTCTTCCCTTTATCCATCTTTTTCTCTTCTATCCTTTTCTTCTCTTGCTTCCCTTCAAAGCCATAGGACTCAGTAAACTCTTTACTTATCTTATCAATACATGATATTATTTATTCATATGATGATAATACATGGGAGACTATTTATCTTATAAATTCTAGCTTAAGACCATGAAAGATTTGATCCTTCCTTATCTTTGGATCATGTGTATTTCCGGAGTTCTCATTCCTTCTACTGGGCGCCATTTCTAAACAATGGCATAAACTAGATCAGTTTATGAATCAAAATACATAATCCCATACTTATAAAACACTTAACATAAATTGAACTATTTATGGATATAATCCATAATCATAAGAATGTTTCCTTTGAGGACGTATATACTCATAAACCCTTCATAATGATTTGTAAAGAAAATGAGAGTTATCCTAAGCATATCCCCCGGGAGTGTCGTAACCAAGAGTGCAGCAAGGCCCGTTGTCGTGCACCAGTTCCCATTCGAGTCTAGCTCAAAGCGGTGTTTTTGGGATTTACCCCTAGGTACATCTGTGCCAGAGCCACCTCTACCTGCTCGTATCCAGACAGGGATGTATTGCTCGGAAAACTCACAAAATCTCTACAATACCAAAATTCTAGGAAGTTCTTCTATACTAATCCTCAAAGTTCATCTTAGGTCTACGTGCTCTAATCAGAGTTTATCTAAATCTAGCTTCCAAGGTTTGTACTAAACTTCCTCTGATACCAACTGTAACGCCCCGACCCCAGCTACCCAGAGTCGGTGCATTACTTCATAACATTGGCATGATCACAAGAAGATAAAATCACGAAAGACCGATTGGTTTAGTAGCCTTGGAAACACTAGATATAATCATAAAGTTTTACATTACATTTCAAAGTGAAAAACTACTACAACAACAAAGTCTTCATATCCACACTATTAACCCCTCATAATATCCCTGCAAGTCATTCATAATTTACTTCTTCACTACCTGGGAAAAATAAAACATAGAAAAGGGGTGAGCTCAAATGCCCAGTAAGGATAACAATATAGCGGAACATTCAAAATAAGCATAAACATTTAAGGCAATGAATTACTAAAACAAAAGCCTTTTAAAATTGAACTTCAACATAGTATGGAAAAAGTAAAATGAAATAATTCCATTTACTTGTTCACATGGATATTCTACTAATCGAATAATCACATGCAATATCAATAACCACTTTCATAATGTTGGAATGCATAATGATAAACTTCAATTACTTTTCAAGGCCTCGTCCCAAGACCTTGGGGCTAACTGTAACCGGAACCCAACCCGGAGTGCCTCTAATAACCGGACACCAACCCGGAGTGCCTCTAATAACCGGACACCAACCCGGAGTGCCTCTAATAACCGGACACCAACCCGGAGTGCCTCTAAAAACCGGACACCAACCCGGAGGGCTTACTTTTACCAGTACCTAACCTGGAGGGCTTACTTTTACTAGTCCCCAACCTGGAGGGATTACTTTAACCAGTCCCCAACCTGGAACATACTTTTCCAACACATTCATATGAAGTAAAGATTGAAATATAACATAAACATTCTTATTGGAACTAGCATACGAAATGTCAATACTTTCACCATAAACTATGAATGGTATAAAAATAGCACATCCGTAGTCAAACATATCACAAAACCTTCAAAATAATATAGAAGTTTTGCATCATAATAAATCAACTTTAAATAATCTTAAAATCCATCAAAGGATGTTGACATAGATGAAATCAAAATTCTTTTTAAAGAAGTATCTCCTTTTATTTTGAAATCATTTAAGATCCATATAAAATAAAACATTTTCTTTGAAAATATCCTTATAAGCTTGTATGGAAAGCTTCGACGATTTTATAACGGCGGAAAATAACCGCACCCGCCGTATAAGTTAAAAAAACATTCTTACCTCAATTCTGTCGAAAAGGTTAAAAAGGACCTTGTTTTGAAAACGACGGAAAGATTCCTTTATAAACCTCTTATAAAAAGTCAAACAAGGGTATAAATGACTTTAACCCATATTCTTGTAAATAGTAAAAATGTTTTGAAATACATTTCGAAGAAACATGGATGTGGATGATAAAGAGATCCCAGTAGATTATTATGTATAATACAACCTCGGATAATGAAAAGATTGTGAAATAACCCTTACCGGTTTGGTAACTTATGAAACATACAACCCATGAAAGAGGTATCATACAATGAATATGTAAGTACACATAAATTAGAGTGTATTACACAAAGAATATAATTATGGGCAGTACATACACCACACAAAAGGTAATGGTGGCAATATGGCATGAATCTCACGGGAATAAGGAGTGAGATGAAAACCCCTTACCACGTTAATCAACTGAGTCGTATGGCCAAAAGTTAATAACCACCAAATTATTTACATAATAACATGAATATGATAATATATATCAAATTCCAGTACACAATACACCACTTTCAATAATTTAGTGGCGAATAATGGAAATCTCACGGAATTGAATGTGAGATAAGAAAAATCCCTTACCTTGTACTTTTCCTTGGTTGGGGTAGGTTAACCTCCTGTATAATGGTGAAATAGTTGTTATTAAATTATACAAGAATCATATATAATAATATGATATCATATATGATCTTTTAACATTGATTTGTTAATAATATCTTAGAATTATCGTCGTTTCGGGAGTTAACTTACTCATTTTCTTTTATATGTTTTGTTACATAAGCCATGGTTGTTGTATTTTATTCATATCCAGAATGATATCTAGTCCTTAAACATCATTTTTAAATCATCAAATGATAATTATACTTGAATGGATACGATGGAGAGTGAATCTCATCGCGTTCGTGGAGACGGTAGTCCGTACGTACGCACGAGCGACAATATCATTCTTTTGATATTAAAATAATATATAAATGGATGGTATATCATATATACAGAATCATTAACATGTTATATTTATTATTTACATGAGTTACACATCATTATTATACCCATCCAAATAATATTATATTGAATAACAATTACACCACGACGTGGAGACGGTAAGCCGTACGTACGCACGTATGGTGACATGTTATTCAAAGGGTGTATAGAATACTGAATATGGTTGTACCATATTTATAATAACATCACAGTATATGTAAGATACTGGAGTTATTATTTTAGAATGGTAAGAACAAAGAAAGAGGAAGTGGAAGAAGAAATGAACTTAGAAAAGGGTGGTGAAATCATTACCTCTTCTTCGGGTTCTTCCTTTTGATTTGATCAAAAGGGCTCCTTAGGATGGATTTCTGATCAAACTAAGGCCTCTAGGTTGTATTGAGGGATGTTGGGAGAGTATTTGGGCAGAGTTTGGCCGAACCAAAAGGCTTTAGAGGTGTGAAGAAATGAGAAGGAGGAGTGCCTTTTTATAAGAGGGGTGAGGGGCACCTTTGGAAAAGTTAGAAATATTAATTTATAATAAATTCATATTCGGTTTCTAAAGGATCCAAAGTTGATTCTTCAAAGGTTAAGGTGGGTATAGGTCGAAAACCACTCAACCAATAGAATTTAGACAGGTTTGGGTACTTATATTAACCTTATCTTTAAGTATTAACTCTAAGTTAATTAGTTTCACTTTTACAATGTCTCTTTGTATTTTTATATAATATGGTTAATAAACTTACCATATACATACAAGAGACCCCCAAGTGGTCCATTAATGATACAACTATCATGATATAAGTCTCTTGGCCGAACCTTAGATTTTTAGGAATTTAATATCAATTAATAATATAATATTTGTTTTAAAAACCCTTTTATGTCAATTTTGACACTATTCAATAGTTGATTTTTTTGAAACTCATAACAGATTGATTACTTCGAAAAAAGTCCATTAAATCAATCCTAATATATCATATTATCCTAGAAAATTAGTTTAATTCATTAAAAGTTTCATATTATATTTATTTGGGTATTTATAATATCAATTATTTTAATTTTTTACTATTATAGTAATTACTGCATCATCATTGTGTCATAAGTAAAATAAATTATTTAATGTCTAAAAATTATAAATAAAATATCATTATGTATGAAATCTTTTTAGCTTTCTAATGAATATTTATAATCTAAAATCCAACATATATAACCCTATGTAAAAATTGTTCTTCTAAAAGATGTAAGCTTGTGTCATTTTTGTATTCATTTTAACTTAATTAAAATAAAGTGTCATTATCACTTACAAGTGGATCCATGGGGTCCCAAAATCGACCCAAATATGGCCATGGTCGACCATGTATCAACCAATAGGGTTAAGACACGTTTTAGGGTAATTTAGTATTATTATAATATTATTTTTTAACCCTTATTTACCGGATTTACCCTTAACCATGGTAAATAAAATATTTACCGCAGTAATTATTCAAAATGTCTAAAAATAAAAGTTACCTATTTACAAAATTTGGACATCCTGATTCCAAATATGGAATCCATTTTTCTAAATTCAAAACACAGAAGTGGCAGAAATTAATTTAAAATTAATTCCCGCTGTCGAAACAAAAAGCGTGTTTTTAAGAGGTAATAACTATCAAAAGATTGACACTTGTTTATGTTCGGTTTAATTGTAAAATTATGTCCAATGACCAACATTATATTAAATAGTAAAAATATATTCTAAATATACTTTAAAACCACTCAAATTCATAATTTATTACTATTAATTATTTTGATTAAAAAAGTTGTTTTTAATTAAAATTTAGTAATTTTCACTATTCATCAAAATATGAAAGTTATCCGAAAAGTACCAAAATTTCACCTTAGGCTAAATTTGATATTCCGAATCCAAAAATGAAGTCCATTTTAAAATATAAAATATATATAACTTCAAAAAGTAGGTATTACTATTCATAACAGCTAGTTTGATTGGTTACGGTGTGTTAGAACTCGAAGTTGCGTACAACACACGCTACTGTTTTATTCAAAGGAAAGCGTACCGTGGAAGCTTGGGATGTTTCATTTTAAATTTTTTGATGTCTCCATTTAGTCAAAAAGTTTAAAATATTGTATTTAAAAAGGTTTCACTATCAAAAGTTAATAAAAGTGCAATACTGAAAATGAATCTGTTCTTGCATTATGACTAAGAAACTCATAATATGGATTCTAAAATTATAAGGATTATATAAAGTTCAAAATGTAGTTAATACTATTCATGACCTCTTTTAATGGTGTGATTGAACTCGGTGTTGCGTGTAGTTCAAGTTATTGAATTATTTTTAAGAAATAACACACTCTGAAATCCTGGGGTGTTACAATAATTATGTCATAAATATCATATATAAATATTATATTTATCAGAATATTCATCCATGAATTTTGGGGATGAGAAACACAATACATTGCTTCGTAAGGCGGTAGTCCATATGTACATATGACAGATGCCTTAGTTTCCCATTATGTTGAGACGTAGATGAATAATTGTATCAATGCACACACTTTAGAATATTAGAATATTACAGATATAAATTAATAATTCCATCATGTTAAAAATAGAATTAAAATTGGTATATGATTAAATAATATGAAGACACTCAGTTTAGAGCTATACCTCTTTTTTGAAAAAACCTCCTTTGACTTACACATAAAACCATTAAAGGATGGAATTTTCATCATGTCAATACAATTAGGTCATGGGTAGGTACTTTTATAGGGATATAATGAGCTATATGTCCCACAAATTTCATAGAATAGAGGAGAGATTGTTTCCATTTATAAGGGAGGAATAGTAAAAAGTTTAAATTTTTCATAAGATTAAAAAATATTAATGTATTACTCACTAAAATTGTCCATAAAATACCTCTTATTATGATATTTGAAAATATAGGGAAAAAATATGACCATGAAATATTATTTAGAGATGTTATTAGGAAATTTTAATCCTTATTATTTTTAGCATTTCGTTAACCCCGTTTTACTTTTACCAAAGTATTGAATTTTTATCTCGTTTAATTATCATAATGGAAATGAATTAAGTGAAAATTATTAAATATATTAATAATTATGACTCCAAATAAGGGATTTATTTAATCATATTCAATCACTATTGGCTGAAAAAAGTAATTTTTAAATAAAATCCCAAAACGTAAAAATAATTGTTTCTTGCATAATGCATTTTTAAGCATAAAACGATGTTTACCTTCATTACATAACATGTAAAATTTATTAGATAAATATTAAAATATTTTATTGAATATATTATACAAAAAATTAATTAAAATAATTTAATTATAGATATTAATTTAAATTATTTCGATAATGTAAATTTTCATATATATAAACTTTTTTTAGAAAATATCCATTTTTTACATTCAAATGATTTTATATTAATTTCCAACGAATTGACAACCAATTGATTAATTTTAAAAATGCATATGAAAATGGATTGTATTAATTTATTTTTTCATATTAATACCTTCTAATCCAAAATCAAGTAGTTAATTATCATATTAAATAATAATAATTCAATAGTAAATTGTAGTTCTTTGGAACTCGACATTGCAAGTAAAATAATACATCCAAGAAATAATATTTATTTAAATATATTTATATAAAAAATATAAGGGTTTTATAGTAATATATCATGATGAATCAGTTAATTGGATATTTAAGAAAGATATTAATTTTTCTAGATTTTAATTTACAATAATTATTTTCTACACAAACACAAAAACATAAAAAATAATCATGTTCAGATAATGTGTACTGTGATTTTAAAAACAAAGGAAGAATGTGCTTCATTGAATAAAAATATCCACCTTTCTTGTAAAATATAAATTAGTATTAAAAAATGATAATTAGAAATTAATTTTAAATAAAACTCTATATATATTTATATAAAAATAATTTCTCCTTCTTCACCCATTGTGTTTCAAAACAAACTTTATTAGATATAAACAATATGGTGGAAACCAATGATAAAATTTTATAGTTTATTCACCAAAATATTAATTTAAATATATACAAGTAATATTATTTTCTATAAAACTTTTCATTAATATCTCCCTTTTATTATTTTTTAAAAGAATAAATTATAGTAAAATAAATTTCTAGAAGAAACATTTCACTTTTTGAGAAATTACAACTCTCTTAATTCATTAAAAAACATCTCCCAATTTTATAAATTTTTTCATACAATAAAAATAATGAGAAAAAAAATTTTCTAACCCTTTATTAAGAAAAAATATCAGGGAATGTAAATAAATATTTAAATGATGTGGTTGAAGAAGTTAAACCTCTTAAAAGTTGTTTTCTTATATCCAAGGATGAACTTAAACTTTTTGGATATGGTTAGAGGAACTGTTTACCTGAATTTTTTAAACATCAATTTAAATATAATATTGAGATAAAATAAAATTATTTAAAGCCGATTAAATAAGGACAAACAACCAATGAAATTAACATGAAACACTGAATATCCACTTCCTTTTTTGTGGAGTTTTTCAATTTTATAAGATATAATAGACAATAATTTTATTAAATATCACTTTATGTTGATCATTGTAAAATTATATTAACTAAATTTTATTCTCTCTAAAGTTAACTGTTTGTATAAAAATGTCATCAAGTTTATTTTTCATTCGATATAGAAAAGATCTATTTCTCCTTTTTTTGAGATACTTAAAGAAATGGTTTCTTAAATATATGTGATTTACTTGTGATTTATGTAATGGGGTCTTATAAAATGTAATGGAACTGGTGTTATAAAAAATTATAGGAGATCCAGTGAATCTCATAGAAAAATCCATTGTGTTCTACATCCACAAAACATTAGTACAATAGCTCCAACCTACGACATGCTCATATTGAATAGTGGAAAGTTCAACTGAGTGTTATTAATTACTAGACCATCGAAGTAAAGATTTTCCTATGATATATCAGGTTTTATAAGTAGTTTTTATATAAAATTTATAATCTATAAGCGAATAATGTATGAAAATTTTATGAAAAAATTATTTTCAAAGGAATGAAATAAACTAACATATGATGTTCCTTTATGTATTAGAAAACTTATTTTACCCATTTTATTTGTGATTACTTTTTATTTTTTTGAAAATACTCACATAAACATATAAAATATGAATTTTATATTGAATTTATAATAAATTAATCAATATTAAAATAAATATTCTATTAATTATTTAATATATCATTTTATCATATTTGTAAAGATAAATCATGATAGAAATTTCTTCTAAAGTAATCATACATGATTTTTGTTTAAAAATAATTTATCTTATAAAATATTTAATATATTTATGTTGATTTTATTTGTTTCCATCTAGCTTTTAGAAAATTTTAAAACCTAACAAAAATTCATGTTTTACGATTATCTTTATTTTAAACTCAGTTTTCAAATGATCAAAAAAACTATTAGAAATTCATTTTTGAGTTTTCCCAATGAAAAAATCATAAACATAAATTTGAACAATAATGGTGTCTTTGAAAACTATCATTAATTTTTTTTTGTGTTAGCTGTTTTCATAAAAACATTATTTTTAATTAAAAATATTTTATGTCTATCGTACCATGATTTTGAAGATATTTTGTGTCCATAAAGTTCTTTTTTATGTTCAAAATCATTTTATAGTAAAATTAAATCTATAAAACTAGAGGGGTTTTCAACATAAACCTCATCTGAAACATATCTATTTTGAAAATCACTTTTAAAATTCATTTGAAGTAATGTAAGATTAAAATGTTCTATAAGGGATTGTTATATTCTTGTAGATGATAATCTTGAAACTAATAAAAATGTGTCAACATATTTTATGTACCCCATTAATCAATAACCCTTAGAAATAATTATTTTTTATTCATAATAATAGTTCTATTTTTATCAAATTTGTTTTCTAAAAAACCATTGAACTTTATTTTTGGTAGATATTTAGATTTTATATCTATGGTCCAATATTGGATACTTTGACATTTATTTAGTTATTCATGCATAACCATTATCCGAAATTATTAACCTAAGGCATAATCTATCATTTTAGGTTTGAATTATGATAATACTTCCTGATTCTCACATTGATATCATAAGGAACCCATTGTTTTAACTCGTCAAATTTTATGACTAATAATATTATCCATAGAAAGACTCTCTATGATCAATCAATTTTATAAAAAAAGTTCATATGTTTATTTTAAAATATTGAATGTTCATATACCTTTTAAATTTTTTATAGTTAATGAAAATACATTGATATTACTTATAGAATATTTATTATAGGTAGTTAAAAAATAACATATGATAAAATTATATGAGTACTTATAAAAACATCATTTGATGAATGAACATAGAATAATTTAGTATAAATAAAAGGTTAAAATTCATAAAATATTAAATTATATGTTTCTTTAACAATATAAGTTATTTTATTATAATATATGTAATCTTTACAGGTTGTAGAGTAATAAACAAAAATTCATTAAACTTCCATAGAATCAAATATATATAGCTTTTATTTACACTTCATGATGAATAATTTACACCAAAAAACTCTTAAGTAAGAATGTTTTGGATTTACTCTATTCCAAAACTAATAAAGTGTTTTATTAAGAAAAAAATTATTTAGAACAAGTTTTAAAATTTAGAAACTAGTACTCACAACCTTAGAAAAAATTCAAAGCTACATTGTAGCACCCTCGGTTTCTAGTATGTAACCCTTGCCTTGTAATTATAATGTTTATAATGTTCAAGGAAAATGTATGGGAATGTTTTATGAACATTAAATATGTTTTTGGGGTTAAATGAGAGGCACACGGGCTATGCATAGTTTGTCCAAACCTTGAGGAAATCATACGATAAATCGTGCACTTTGGCATATGTTGTGGAGTAGCTTGGGAATGGTGAACACTTAGTTAGTTATCCAAAGAGAAGAGGCTATGAAATTTTTTTATTATGGTAGTATCTAATGCATGGTTAGCACATGGTCTATCTTACTCTGTAGACTAACCATGTTCATGGTTAGAATTAGATCATTAAAAATATGTTCTCACTTGTTTTGCCTCTAACTCCCTCTTTTTTCTCCTAAGTGGCCCTAACATGGGATTATTGTCCATTGAAGGTAGGATATTTTCTACCAAGAAATTTAGAATCAATATAGAGCCCTACCTTATCGTTTTCAATCCTAATTTTTGTAGTAATTGTAATTCTTGATCATTATTGTCACATTTTCTTAGATCTACATTGATCTACTTCTCCTCTCATCTCAGTTTCTCAGATAAATTCCTGTAATGGGAAGATATAAGATTTTGGATGCCAAATATGATGATATTTGGTCTTGATCAGGATATGAGAAGAGATCTATGGTGGGTTAGTGCAATTATTACTCGGTTGCGTGAGCGTTCTTCGTCTGTTTTTGGTGATCATCAAAATGGTTGAGGTATGTGGATTCACTCTAAACTACTATTAGTTGAACTGATTATCATGATTTAAAATTGTGTATTTTGTGTTGAATTTATTGTGAATTGGATGTGTAATAATCATTTTAAACCCACTTTAGTGGTTTTTTGGGAAATTGTGGAAATATGAAATAATGGTGTTCTTAAACATTTGATTTTGTTCTTGGTTTTAAAATGTGGATTTTAAAATGGGTACATTTTGGAATGGTGGAACATGTATTTTATTAATATGTTTTTAATAAAATTAATGTTTTTATTTGAAGTTTATGGTATGTTTGAATTTACTTTCTTAATTATTTTCAATAAAATAATGATTTTATTGAATTGGTTGAACACACTTGGATTTGGTATGGGATTGTGGTGTATGTTCTTATGAACTGGGATTGATAAGGGAATGGCGGGCCCATATAAAAAGGTTTGGTAGGATATGGGAATGATGTAACCCCTTAAAAATTGTCCACTAAGTGAAGGATTACTAGAAGGATAACACACTAGTTTTGAGTATATGTTATTCCAGGTTTCATGAATGTGTGGGTTTGTGGTGAAAAATGGAATAGTTATGCCAAAAAGATTAATGGGAAATAGTTTAAAAGCCTTATTTTGTTGTTTTTATAGAAATTTGATTTTCTATAAATAAGTTAAAAATATCACCTATTTACATTTGGTTTTAAATGGTTTTTATACCTATTTATATTTAGTTATATATTTTTTTGGAAAATTGTTTTACCTAAAATGTTTTATATAAATGTTGATAACTTTTCTATCCTAGTGAAATGAGTATGGAAGTCATTTGGGAATTCCTATTGAGTTTTATACTCATCCCTACTTTGTAAATTTGGTGATTTTATAGATTCTATTTTCTATTACACTGTAAAAGGTTGAGTATCACAGATATTTAACCCCACCTCATGATACATGGGTTGTTTGGTGAGGTTAGAGCATAAAGTATTGTGGTTTTCTTGGAGTTTCTTATAGTTTTATTCTTCTATATTACACTTTGGTGTGGTTTTGTTATAAAATTTATTCTTTAGTTGCCTTGTTTTTATCATGGATCCTATAATGGTTGTTTGGTTAGTGGATTATTTGTTATTGGGAAAATCATCCCCCACATTCTTTTGAAACCCATCAGCATTATTTTCTAGCCTTTTGCATCTTAGGCACTTCAATTAAGTCCGTGTAATGATTCATTGTATTCTCAATCAAATGAGAATATGTGGGTCATTACAAATGGTATCAGTTTGTTTGATCCATTTGTTTCTTTGAGATATATGGAATAAACTTGTTCCTTCATTGTAGAATAAGTATTCATCAATTTTCATGGTCTTGGGGTTGAAATTATATCATGTATATTCCTTGGGTTATGATCTTAGAAAGGAATAGGATTTTTGGGACTTAAAATATAGAGCATAAAAAGATATATCTAATGTTTTTATGCTAAACATCAAGTTACTAGGGAGTTGAGTTTAGAAGTGTTTTGGAGACACTTATATGATCTTGGAATCTCATTGCCATTGGTTTATCCAATATGATGAGCATGAAATGAATTGTAGAGGAATTAATTCCCACTATGATTGAATATTTCGTTTTGAGTAATGATTTATTATTATGTGGGAAGGTAGAAATTTTTGAAAAATATTCAAATTTCATTCAAATGAAAGAACTTGAAAAGACTATGGTTGATGTATTTTAAAAATGGTTTGATTTTAAAAAGGAAGATGGATGTCTTCAAAAAATGGATGATTTTGGAATGAAATATTGTTATAGTTGAAATGATATAATTTGTAATGCTAATCCATTGGTAGGTGGAGAGTTAGACATACTGAGTTTGTTATGTATTTATAAAATTGAACCTTATAGTTTTTATAGAGACCAACTGGAAGAAGCTGTAGAGAATATGGTTTCACCTGAACCACAGGTGAAACAAATGTTGGTTTAGAGAATCATACAAGTAATTCTTGTTGTGGATATAGGGAAACAGAGGGATGAGGTAAGTAATGTGGATCATTCCACCTAGTTCATTAATAAAAATACAACCATCTTTTTGGGTGAATCTAAACCCGAAAAGGAGGAGATGTAGATGAATAGGATGAATCATATCATCAATTTCATAACTACACCATCAGAGATGAATGTAATATTGGTGACTCCTACACTCTAGGATATTTCATGCTAGTCGTGGGATTTGGAGGTGTTGGATGAAATGGGTCACCGTCTTAGTTTGGAGGATTTTAAAGAATTTTTTAAGCAACAATTATATCCTCACCTGTTCAGGATCTAGCGAACAATGGACTTCATTAGACTAAATAAGGAAAATGTCTTTGTTACAGGATATGTGGATAAATTCATTAATTTAGTGTTCATTTCACCATAGGTTGTGACTAGTGTATCCTTGAAGGCATGAATATTCAAATTAAGGCTATGGAAAGATATTATATTGAAGATTGTGGTGCTCTGTATTACAGATTATATAGAGAGAGTGAACAATGAGAGATTGGATGAACGCGATATCTTAGGATCAGTGGGAGGAGGAAGTTTGATGATACCTATAGGAAATGGTTGGAACTCAAATTCTATGATAATGTGGAAGAGGGAAACATATTTCCAAGGTATGTATGGCACTCAGAATAAAATGGCGGGAATAGTGAACCTCCTCAATAACACAAGAACTAATCAATTTATTTTCAATGTGGGTCATATGACCACATAAAGAGGGAGTGTACGAAAAAACCTATAGAAAGCCATAATTTCAAGTAAATGGGGGAATATTAAGTGCTATTATCTCTATTCTCCGAGGTCAGGTTCTCGAGACACTTCTCAGGTGTCGTAGACAACTTATGCTTCGATAGGATGTGGGTATCATAATCCATATCATTAGCAGAGCAGAGCTAGCGATGGTGATTCTTGGAATACCATGACTCCTCAACTAGGGAAATCCTAGAAGGGAAAAAAGGAGAAGAGTACATCAATAAAGAAATTGGTGGTAGATGAGTATATTATTATAGATGATAAAGCTGGACCATCTATTGATAGATGTATGATTCTATTGAATTCTACCCTTAAGCATTTGTTGTTTGATATTGGTGTATCACATCCCTTCACTGATTATCTTTCTTTTGATATTCAATGATTAAAACTATAAATTTTGCATTCTCTGATAAAACTATAAAATCCTCTCAGGGAAAGAGAATGTAGTGGCTTCATGCATTGGAAATTTTCTATAACTGTTGATGAATCTGAGATGAAGTGGGACTTCATCATATTGGACATGTATTTCTATGATGTAATCATGGGTATGGATTTGTTGAAAACATTAAATCTCACATATACTATTATAGACGGGAAGTGAGTTTCATGACTGAGGATGGCATTGGGCATCTCTTCATAGGAATACGGGCTATGAATGTAGGTGTAACAGACTTGCTGGAACCATTAATGGGAACAGTCTCTTACCAGTTGGTGGAGTTGACTTTATCATCGATAGAAGATATTGAGGACACCCATTTTATAGTAATCATCTATTAATTTCCAATTGTCTTTCACAAGAACATATCAAGGTTTCATCAATTAAAAGAAGTGTAGTTTACAATTTAGCTCTTTCTGGGGTCTGTTTATATTTCCTTTATGTCTTATAAGATGGTCCTTATAGTGTTAAGGGAACTTAATATGAAATTAGAGGAGCGTGAAAGTAAATGTTGCATTTGGACAAGTACGTTCCTATGCAAAACACTGGTCTAGTTTATAGTTAAAGTAGATATAACTCTTCAATTATAAATTGATTATCATAATATTTACCAAGTTACAATAAATAACATATATTCACACCCACATATTGGCGATCTATTTGATCAATTTAGGGGATCACAATGGTTCTCACAAATTTACTTGCAATCAGGATATAATCAATTATGATTTCATGAGGATGATATTCAAAAAAATTGTTTTGAAGAATATATAGACTCTATGAATATGTAGTAATAACTTTCTATCTCATGAATTCACCAGTGATATTTAGGGAATCGATGAATAATATATTTCAATGATATTTGGATTCTTTATTTTGTGGTATTTTAGGATGACATATTTTTGTATTGAAAGACAAAAGATGAGCATAATAAACACTTCACGATAGAGTTGGAAATATTTAGAGACCATCATATGTATTCCAAACTATCAAAGTGTGATTTTTGGAAATAAGAGGTATGCTTTCAAGGTAATATAATTTCTGAAAAATGTGTTTCAGTGGATCCTAAAAAGATAGAGGCCCTTATCTCTTGGAGACCCTCGAAGAATGACTTTTACATACAAAGTTTTCATGGTCTATTCAGTTATTAAAAATTCTTTTTATGTGACTTATCATTACTAGATTCACTGATGAAATCATTGAGAAAAAATAATGTTCCATTCCAATGGACTAAGGAATTCCATAACGCTTTCCAAGTTCAATAGAGTTTTCTTACATCAAAACTTATCATTATTTTTCTAGAATTAGTATAGGGGTATATGGTGTTCTATGGATCTTTAGGATCTAGGTTGGGATTTTTTTCTCGTGAGAAGATTCCAGGTGGTTTTGTTATGGTTGAAGGAAGTTGAGAGTGGATAAAAAGAATTACCCAACACACGATTGGGAGTTATCCACGGTTTACTATGCCTTGAATACTTGGCGTAATTATCTATCTGGTGAGAAATTTACTATGTTTACAGAACATAAGATCTTGAAATAATGTTTCTCAAAATGTGATTTCAATATGAAGTAAATAAGACTGATGGAGTATCTTCATATGTTTGACTTTGACCTGATGTATAAATCGAGAAAAGGAAATATAGTGGCAGATGCATTATGTAGAATTCAAATGCTCAATTGAAAAAAGATGCTTCAAATGAGTAGAATTTTATGTATTTCCTAGCCAACATGCATGTGTAATGTGATGAACAATGTGATGTTGTGATTTTATTTTCAGTTTTTTTGGATCATAATTTGGTAATGATGGTTAAAGAGGAACAAACATCGGATGCAGAATGCCTAGTGACGAGTTCAAAACTAAATGTTGGGGATACAATTGAGGGATTGAAAATTTATGGGAGTTCAGTTTTTGGGTTCAATGAGTAGATATTAGTACCACTGGCTTGTTAGACACAAAATATACATGCTTACCACCATTCTAGATGGGCTGTAAATCCGATTTTACAGAAGATGTATTAGGCCTTCAAGGAATAGTTTTGGTGGAGTGACATGAAATGGAATGTAGTTGATTTCATTTCAAGGTTCTTAACTTTTCATAAAGCTAAGGAAGAACATCAATGACCAATGGGTAGGTTGGAGTCTTTTCCTATCCCAGTGTGGAAATGGTGGTATGTAATGATGTATTTTTTACCGGTCTACCAAGAATGGTTGAGAAACATGATTATATATGGGTGATAGTATATCGGTTCAAAAAGTCAGACCATTTCATCTATATTCATGAAACTCATAAGGTGGAGGATATTCCCAACATCTATATCCAAGAAGTGGTAAAGAGATATGGAGTACCTATTTCAATAGACTCAGATAGAGATCTAAGGATCACATGTCGTTTCTAGAAATCCTTATAGAAATCCCTTGATACTGAGTTGACTATGGGTATAGTGTATCATCCTCACATGGACAACCAATCCAAATGGATTATACCGATGTTGTAGGGAATAATGTGGGATTGTGTAATGGATTTTGGGGTCTCATGGGAAGACCATGTACCATTATTGGAGTTCTCATATAATAACTGCTATCAATCCTCGATACATATTTCTCTTTTTGAAGTATTGTATGGGCATCCTTGTGGTTCTACACTATGTTTAGTGGAAACATATGAGACTTCACTAGTTTGGCCTAAATTTATCTAAGAAACAACGGAGAAGATTTAGTTGATAAGAAAGACTATATAGATAGCTTAGAGTTGTCCAAAAGCATATTTTAATCATTGATGAACACTATTTTCGTTCATTGTGATTGAACTTGTGTTCTTGAGGATATCTCCAAGACTTGTAAACTGTTGTTTTTAAATTCAAGGAAATTTATCTCTATAATAAATAGACCCATTAAAAATATTGGAACATGTTCTGGAGGTGAAATATCAGATAGAATTTCTACAACAGTTCAGTTAAGTGGATAATGTGTTCAATGTATCTTAGTTGAAAATGTATCATCCTGATCCTGACCACATGATCAGATGAGATCACATTAACCTAGAGTTGGATACTTCTTTGGTACATACCCTACTGTTGATTGTGGATAGGAAACAAAAAATTTTCTTTAAAAGAAATTGTTTTGGTGATTAGTTTATAAAAACATTTTCATATTTTGGTAGAGATATGGGAACATGAGAAGGAAATAAAAGAGAAATGGTTGAAACTCTTTCAGGGTAGTCATGGTTTTCTAATTTCTGAGAATGGATGGACCAGTGGTGGGGATAATGTATTACCCCCAGTTTTAGGTATGTAACCCTTACCTTGTGATTTTTATGTTTAGAATGTGTAAGGGTGATGTACTGGGGAGTTTTTTGAACATTAAATATGATTTTGGGGTTAAAGGAGAGGAACACAAGCTATGAACAGTTTGTCTAAACTTTGCGGAAATACTAGGAGAAATCATGCAATTTGGATGATGTTAGGTAACAGATTTGGAATAGTGGGCACAAGGTTTGGGAGACCATGTAAGGTGGTCATGAGAGGTTGTTATTGAGGTAGTAGATAATTCATGACCAGTGCACATTTTATCTAACCCTGTGGGCTAACCATGCACATTGTTAAAACTAGATCCTTAAAAATAGAATCTCACTCATTTTACCTCTAACAACTTTATTTTTTTCTCTTAATTGGCCCTAACACGGGATTATTCTCTATCGATGGAAGGAGATCCTATCCTATATGATTTAGAATCAATTGGGAGCCCTCTCTTGGTGTTTTCATGTATGATTCTTGCAGTATGTGTCTTTCTTCACTGTTCTTGTCATTTTTTCTTAGATCTAATTAGATCTACATCTTCTATCCACTCAGTTTCTCTGATATATTAAGTTTATGGGTGAATATAAGATTTTTGATTCCATATATGATGATATTTGGTGATTATCATGATAGGTGAAGATATCAAAGCCGATGTCATGGAATTCCAACTCGGTTGTGTGTGCGTTCTTCGTTAGTTTTTGGTTTTCCTCGAAAAGGTTGAGGTAGATGACTTAAATCTAAACTATTCATAGTCAAAATGATTCTAATCATTTTGAATTGATTATTTAGTGTTTAATTGATAGTTAATTGTATGGTTAAGTATCATTGGAAACCCTCTTTGGTGATAGTTTTGGAAATTGTGGAAATCTAAAAAATGGTGTTATTGAAAATGTGTTTTTATACTTGGTTTTAAAATGAGGATTTTAAAATCTAGATTTTCTAGAATTTTCAAACATGAATTTTATTATTATGATTTAAATAAAATTATTGGTTTTATTGAAATTAAATTGTTTTCGTGAATTGGCATGATTAATAATTTTCAATAAAAGAACATGTTTTTTGAATTGGTTGAAAACCCATGGAATTTTCATGGATTTGGTAGGGGTTTTTGGTGTGTGTTCATATAAATTAATATAGATAAGGGAATTAAGGACCCAGAAAAAGGTTGGGACAGATATATTCATGATGTTCCCTCGTCAATGTGGTCCACTAAATAAAGGCTTAGTGGAAGGACAACTCACAGCTCATGACTATATGGTGTTTTGGGTTGCATTCATGTGTGAGTGTGTGGTTAACATTTGAATGGTTATTACAAAACATTAATGTGAAAACGATTAAAATCTTTGTTTTGTTATTTTTGTGGAAATTTTAATTGCTAGAAATGGGATGAAAATAGCACTTGTTTACATTTGGTTTTAAATGTCTTTGAGAATTGTTTATATTTATTTATAAACTGTTTTGGGAATTTTTATATATAAACTATTTTATATAAATGTTTGAAAAATTTATATCCTAGGATAATGAGTTGGGAATTCAATGGGGAAATCCTATTGAGTTTTATACTCAAACCTGCTTTAGAACTTTGGTGTTTTTACAGATTCTATCTTCTGGGACATGGGAAAAGTTAGTGTATCACACGTATTTAGCACCACCTCGTGATACTTAGGCTGTTTGGAGAGGTCTGAGAATATAGCTTGAGGATCATGGGTTCTTGTGGTTATATTGGAGTTTCTTGTAGTTATCTTCCTCTATAGTACACTTTGGGGTGGTTTCATTATATACTTGACGGTTGAGTTTCTTTGTTTTTATCATGCACATAGAACGGTTGTTTGGTTAGTGGTTTATTTCTTAAAGGGTAAATCATCCCCCAGATACATTTGAAATGCATCAGCATTTATTTGTAGCCTTTGGAATCTTAGGGATATCAATAAATTATGTGTGATGATTCATTTTATTCTCATGACAAAGAGAATAAGTGGGTCATTACAAACAAAAAACTCACTTAGAATGGTTTTTCTAATTTATTAGAGAATTAAATTTATTCCTTGAACTACTCCATTTTACTATGGTGTTTTAGGTACTGTAAATTTATGATAAATACCCTATCTACTATATACTATTTCAAACTAAAAAGTTTCAAACTTACCTCCATGATCAGCTTCAATTGTAATCAATAGGATGTTTTTCATATTAAATATAATTATGAAAAATATTAAATTCATAATTACTTCAGATTTTCATGTGAGAAAATAAGCCAAAGTATATATAGTGTAATAATCAACCAAGAAATAATAATAGATATTTTCTCCATAATAATTTCACTTTGTGTAGAACCAAATAAATCAATGTGCACTAATCGTAATGATTTTAAATTTTAGAGTTCACTTTTATACATAACATTAGGATTATGTTTCTTTTAAACTTTGATAAGGATAAAAAATTAGGACGAGTTAAAAATAAATTTTGTTTGATCCCTAATTTATTATTTAATATAAATCATGGCTATTTTCTAAAAACTATAGTGACCTAATATCTTATTCCAAAACTATGATTAGTCTATAATTTCACTTAATAAATTTAAATTTATGGAATCAAGTATTATACGTCAAGAGTGTATAACTTCTCCTATATATCAAAAAATATAATGAATGTAACTTTTAAATTTTGAATAGTAATTTTATGATTACTAAAATTCAAATTGTAACGATCATATGGTATTCAACTAATGGTGATAAAATTGTGATTAAGATAGAACACTTATAATAAAGTTTATTTGTTGTTTTTTTTGTAAAAAAATCATTAATACCGTTGGTTTCACCATGTTCATCTTATATAAAAGTGATTTGTGAATTTTTTTACCTTTTTAAAATTATCGAATTTAAACTTGTCTACATACAAGTTTCAAGAAAAACTATTATCCATATACCATTTATTTGTACTATTTTTACTCATCCACTTTTCTTGAAAAAGGTAAAACTAAATTTTTAGTTCCCATAATTTCTTGGGTCCATTCATATTAAAAAATAATTTTTTTTCTAGACACAATTTTCTAAATCTTCAATTTTGTGTTACTTATAGTTAATTGGATACAAATACTTTGTGAAAACAAAACTACCGAACCTTGTTAAAAAAATATTTTGTGACTTGCACTTTGATATTTTGTATAAAGGGTATACTTTTAGTTACAAAATAATTTTTTTAAAAATGATGTCTATCATATGTAAAAAATATACCTTTATGAGTTATGAATGGTATTATTTTTTCAAAAATCATATCAAAATTTACTTTATGAGATGTAAATTTTGATTCATTTTTATAGTATAAACCTCAAATTTATCTTCAAAAACCAAATCTTCATCATCACAATTCCAATCCACTAAAAATATTGTTGGATTATATTTTGAATATAACTTGGTTAAATATTTAAAAAATTTAGTAAGAAAATCTAAATGTAATTTAGATTCATAAATATTTTTTTTATCATAAAAATAAAAATAATTACTTAATTTTTTATTTCCTTTTTGGATTAAAGTTATATATCTATCCCTTAGTGGGAACATAGGTATAGCTTCATCATCTTATGATGAATTTTCTTATTCATCATATGAAGGACTATATTTTTCACCATTATATGAAGCTGAATAATCATATTTTTATGTTAAATTAAATTTTTAATCAAAATTTTAATTCTTTAATGAATCAGTTGTTACCTTATCCATGTATCACTTTTCATTTTTTGGTATGACTATAGAAAATCCTGTAATTTTCTAAAATTCACTACCACTTTTTTATGATGAACTATCTGAATATGTACCACCTTCACTAGAACTCCATATTTATAAACAATCAAAGAACTTTTTACCTTTTTCATTTGGACTATCACTTGGAAATTATATAAATTTTTTAAAATTTTAGACAATCTGGTATAATATGAAAATCCTTATTACACTTATAGAATATCACATATAAGGGTGTATTCTAACTTTGTATTTTATATCTTTTGATATGTATTCTATAAATTCTTATTACCAACAATTTTATCCATATTTATATAATTTTATCAATTTATAGTATCATTGGCTTCTAAACTACTTATTTCAGAATTCTTACACTTATTTTTCAAAACATGAGACATAATATCATTAGTAAAAGTATTAAAAGTATTGGAGATAAGATTACATGAAGTAGACATAAACAATTATGTGTTACAAATTTTATATTTATTATAATCTCTCATAATAATTCTTTCATATTACATAATATACAAATAATTTCATCTATGATTAACTTATTTATGTTTTTAGAATCCTTTATATTTTTCATCTCAGATTCTGATTCCATTGAAATTTTTTAAATAATAATCTCAATAAGAAGTTCTTCTAATAAAACTTCTTCAAATAAATATTTTAGACCATAAACAACAGTCATAAATTGTGGATGCATTTTCTCACTGTTCTACAAGGCATAAAATAAAAATCATGATAATATCCTCTTAGCACAGCTCTTGATGTTTATAAAATCACAGAAGTTCCAAAATGATTAATCACAATATTCCTCCAAATTTCGTTCATAATTTCAAAATATGATATCTAATAATAAATTTTCATTGACATTAAACACAACAATGTATTACAAATGTTTGGATATTCCTACATATTATATCTTTTACTCATGAGAAAAATGAACAATGAATTTATCCAGAACATTTTAATTTATCTTAAACATTATAAAGTTTTCAACTCCAATAATAATAATATATGGTTTCAAAAAATCTCAAAAATAATTATAATATTATATATAAAAAATATTTGGACTCATAAGATTTATATTTTCTATTTTTACTATTGAAAAAAAACCATTACAAACAAAAAAATTCATATACTGACACAATTAGTAAATGGAAACCAAGATGGAAATTCCACTAACATAAATAAATTTAGAATCAATATAATATATAGATTATAATTTACCTAATACCAAATTCATTACAATGAGTACAATACAGGTAATACAAAAGGGGGTTTAATTGTAGTTTTATCAATCTAACTAATAAACATCCCACCACAAGTTTTACTTGACCAATTTCAATAAATACTAATCAATCAGAATTGTATAGTGGAAACAACACATAAATATGGAATATAGATTATATGAAATAAAATATTCCTATTGTATGTAAGTTCGTCATAATTTTATGAAAATTTAATCGAAGATCAAATTAACAGAATTATGAAAATTTAAATAAATATAAATTAAGAAATGAATACATTGGAAGTTAAGAAAGATATAGTATTAGTTTATAAACAAAATAATAACTTAAAAAGATAATATTATACCCCATGGTATAACATTAGCGGTATGAATGTATGTAATCCTAATTTTAGGTATCCCTAATTTTTAACATATTGAATGTGTTCTCTAATTTTAATCCTATTGGAAGGTACTATATATTTCTATCCTCAGAAACACTAAAATTTTCTGATCAATAGCTATAGTTTTATGTCCCCAAACAATACATCTTTGTAACCCAAAAAATATCAATCACAAAGGATCAATTTATAAAAAATTACAATTGAAATTTCTAAGATATTTATAATGAAAAAAATAGTAGAACATAATAGGAACACTAAATAATAAAGTAATCACATCAATCCAAAATTCTCTCTGAAATAACAAAATTCACATGTTTTGAATGGGAATTGGATTTCAGAATGCTATATTACTATTTTTATTCATTATGATTGGATCTATTTAATTAATTCATTTTAAAAAACACAACAACTAAATAAAATGAAAGTTAAATCGTATTCATATGAACTATATTGTGATTTTTTAAAAAAAATAAATTATGTGAGTCACATAATCAAACGTTTATAGAATGAATTATTATTTGATCATGTAATAATGATTGGGTGATACCATGGAACATGTCTAGTTTTTTATTATTGTTTTTAATTAATGAGGGAATAAGCATGAGTGGAACATCCTAAACTCGTAAGTGTGTTTCAACAAGTATTGATAAAGGGGGGTTGGATAATTGGTGGTGGATTAATATGTCATATAAAGATTTTATCTTAGTTCCTCATGATTATTGATTTGTTAACCAAACTATATAAATTTATGTTCTCCCTATGATTAGGTTTTAGAAATTGATATGTTTTGAATGATATTAGTTTATTAAGTACAGCTAAGTGAGTTTATGTTGTATTAATTGTATTATATTACTCTTCTTGAGTTGAGTTAAAATGGTTTTTATATTTTATTAGTTATAAATTATCCTAAAATGTTAATTAAGTAATTTTAGAAATTTCTTATTTGATCGATCTTGAATTTTATATATTTCTCATTGGATCCCGTGGTCAGTATAATGATTGAAAATAGTTGTTTTAATTCATGGAAATAATAATGGGGGTTATAATAATCTCTTATATGTGAACCTTAGTTCATAATCATATTTTTATTCTTCTATGGTTATTGGATTTTTTATTTTTATGGAATAGAAGATGGGATAACATTTCAATCTATGGATTGTGAATCCAAGCAGAAGAGTTATCATATTTTAATATATTTTTTTAATCTCCATAGTATTATTGAATGAGAAACTTTACATATAATTTTTATTTATTAATGTTTAGTGGGTTATAAATTTCTTATATTATTATATTTCTTTAATTCCATTATTATGTACTATTTTTTAATTTTCTACTAAAAATTTGATTTAATTTTTAAACTCATCCTATATTATTAATTTTCATATAAATTTGATATTAATTTAAAAATTGATGTGAAATGTGATTTTTCATATGTTAAAATGATTAATTTTATTTTGTGTTTAACTTTTTTATATAAATTTTCTATTTTTTAATCAATATAAATTGGAATATCATTTATTGACTAGTTTAGCTAATGATAGGAGTTTTCAAATTCATTTTTTATAGAATATTATTTTTACAATTAAGTGATAATATTAGAATAATGGAATGAATAATTTAGAAACATGTATTATATTTAAATATAAAAAAGATATATATTGAATTTTTAATGAAAATGATTTTTTAGAAAGAAAGAGACTGATTAAATTGTAAACCATTTTTTAGGTTTTCAAATGTATTTTAATTGTGGATATGTTTCATGTGTAATTTTTTGTTTATAGATACAATTGAAAATAAATTTATAATTGTTCACATAAGAATAGATACTATGTAACACTATCCATTCACTCATCTAAAAGGGGTCTTAGATATGTAACATTAAAAATATATTCCAACAGTCCATATAATTATTTCATAATTTGGAGATTGAAACACATGATAAAATAATAATAAAAAAGGTTTTATGAGAAATTAAATGTACACTGCCCCATGTTAAATTTCTTATCAAGATATATATAAATTTTCAACTAACCCCATATAGTTTCTAAAATAGCTATATATCATATATGATTTTCTTATTTCAGTCCTCTTAGAATAACTATCATTATATAGAAACTAAATTCACATAATCATATAATATAAATTAATAAATCAATTTAATTCAAGAAAAAAATAGACCTTCTTAATCAATGAAACAAAATCCAAGGATACGAATCATCGAATTTTTTTTTTACTGAGATGAAATAGAAATTTTAATGAATATTGTTGAAGATAGAATGCACTAAATATAAAATTACATTATAAAGAGAGGACACAGTTAACCATAAACTAGATATTATGTGATAAATAATAATGATATTATTTGAAAATTTTCAAAATATATCATGTACTAACATTAAAATTGATTTCATAGAAGAGGGATGTTGAGAAAATGTGATAGTTAATCATATCCAAAGAAGGGGTTGATTGAATCAACTAATAGAGTGAAGTGTTCATTTGATATTTACTAGTGTTAAATGATGGAGTGGTGATATGTTTAGTGTGATAAATTAGATAAAATAAGATTTTTAGTATGGGTTCATAATCTATTAATATGGTAAAACATGGATGAAATATAAGAATGTAACATGGGTTTATTGGAAAGGATTTAATGATTTAATTATTTAATTAAGTGATCTAAATCATCTTAAGACATAAATATCTGAAAAATGATAAAGATGATAGTGATTTATTACCTAGTTGGTCTAAGAGGATTCATTATGGACAAGGTTATATGTTGATTGATTGGGAAGGATGTGGGTTGATGAGGATTTTTGACCATGTTAACCCTTATTAGAAACTTAGATATGTTTTAATTGTAATTATAAGGATCATGGAAGGAGGGAATATTTAATATATATTGAAATTTGTTATGAGATCTTAAAGGAATGAAAGAGCTGTGTAGGCTAATAGGATGAAATGTGTGGGTCGATTAATGATTATTAAATATGAAAAGGCTATGTGAGTTAGGCCTTCTGATAGTTTTGGTGAATCATTTTTTCTGGAAATGTGGTTTTTCAAACTAATTAAGAAGAGGATATTAGGCTTTTACATATCTAAGTATCTATATATATGTTAATAAGATGGATAAATCAAGATTGTGGCATAATATTAACATGAATTATTAGAAATGTTTTATTATTAAAGTGTGTTAATAGTGGATATTATAGGTTGATTAAATGATTGTTTATAGGTAGAAAGATAGATGATTAACATGGTTTAGTAATTTTGAGGAAACAATTTGAGATCAGGTTATTATAGTAGGATATGGTGAATGAAATTATAATCCATTAAAGTCAATGAATTAAAAGAATTAAAAGGGGATTAATATAAATTTTTAAAGAATTATTTAGAAATTTGTTTTTATAAGATAAATCTAGAGAGATGAATAAGAAACAATAGAGATTTGAAGAAATAATCTTCGAACAGAAAATAATTTTTTCTCTTATAATCCCATTATTTTTTTCATTTCGACTTATATTTTAAAGAACATACAATTATCATTAGAAAAGTAAACATGTTTTGTGGATGAATAATTTTTGTAGGATTTAATGATGTATATGGATATTACTTTAACAAAATTCATATTTATATTTTATATCATTTTCAATTAATCTTCTTGGACTTTATACCTCTGAATCAGTATTATTATGATTATATATCAATGACATTATAGGGGAAGATAAATGGAAATTATTTTTCCATTTTGAAATTAATTCCTTTATCTAAACAACTTCAATTGATTATGATGGTTGTATTTAGTTAGATAATAGTAAAAATTCATTTCATTTAACTAAATATTTTAATTTTTTCATGAAATAATTTTAATCACTACATTAAAATGTAATATGTGTTATTTTGTGAATTAATTTACCTTGAATGATTTTTTAATAGTGTTTCTATTTTTTATACTTCACCTACACTTTTTCCATGAATGTATTTTACACCACATTTGATAATTACTAACAAAACATTATTTGAATTAAATCATAGAACAAGAGTGAATTAAATATTTAATGTTGATGGTTCCACATCACCCATCACCCCTTATAAGGGTTCCACCTCACCCCTTTAAAATTGGATTATAAAAAATAATAAAAAAGGCCTTCAAGTCATTTAGGGTTTTTAATGTCACTTCATCTACCTTTAATCATCTAATAATTGTTGACCTCATTTATATTATTGTCATTTTTTTTGTTAAAAATGATTTTTCAAATCCCCAAAACACATAAAACCATATATATAGATAAAAATTATTGTTACTAGACTAGTTTAATTTAGTTTTATATATTTTTTTTGATTTTAAGGACATACCAAAATTTGGATTCATCATAAAGGGAATGAATTTGTGTTTTTAATATTAAAAATATTTGAAAAATACAATTTAAAAGTAAAAATTAAAAATAAGAATGTCAATAAAATTTAAATAATGTGCTTTAATTTTGAATGAATGATCAATTTGGAATCTTGAGTATCTTTTGTTGTATGATCTCTTAGATAAAAATACATGAAAACTACTCCCTTTAATTGAAAAATAAATTATTCACACTATTTATTTTTCTATTTAGAAAATCATAATTTTATTTTTATTTAGTGTGTCTGAAATTTTCAACAATATGTTTTTATTATGTACACTTTTTAAAAATAAATTAATACTATATTATATTACTATTTTTATAATTATAGAAATATATTTCCAAATAATTTCATTGTTAGTACTGTATTCTAAAACTAAATTAACTAAAAATGTATGAAATCTTGAGGAACACATTTAGCAATGTTAAAACCGCATATACATAATTAAATTACTATTATAGGGATTTATAGAGTGAAAATATGTTAATCATGTAAGATTTATTTGAATAAAAAATCAGAATTAATATCACCTTTAGAATGAATTTATTGGAAGGCGTAGACATAAATTGTATCAAATACCTATTATTTTGTGAAGTCTATGATGTATTACTCATTATAAATTGGAAAATAACTTTGGGAAAAAATCCTATTTAGAATTAAATTTATATTTTAATGATTTTCCTCATTAAGAATTTTTTTCTATTTATGGACTTTTACGGTATATTGTAACAGTTTTCACTTCATGGTTTGAGTAAGGATACTTTAATGATAATTGATTTTCCCTTTTATTTAACAAACAATGATAAAAGATTGTTACTTTATAATTATTAAAAAACATTATCACTAGGGATCATGTTTATAAAACATTTTTAATAAAATTATATTGTAATTAATTTGTATAAAATAATAGGATTAAAATAATTGGTTTCATGAAATATGTGGGAGATTTATTTCATGAGTATTGGGACAGAAATAAAAATATATAAATGTTGTTTCCACACCATCAACTACATTCAAAGATAATTATTTATTAATTCTTAAGATTCACATTCTATCTTATAAATACATGGTTGGATATGCTACTAGTTCCCATTATAAAGATAATATTAAATATGATCTCCAATAAATATATGGTAGACTTCATGAATATCCTCACACAAAATATATTGAAAGATAAAGGTTAATATAAGTGAGAATAATTACAATTTAGGAAAAATAATGAATGAAAAACTAACTAAAATTAAAAAACTACTTCAATCACTATCATGTAAAAGTGATAAAATGGTTATATTTTAAAATAAATAAATGGCATTGATTAAAAAATGGGAGTGTTGTGGAACTCCAGTCCAATCTTAATTTTTTTTCTAAAACATTTACATGATATTACGGAATTTTGATTAAACATAAATATATCATTGAGCCTTTTCCAAATAACTATAAAATTGATTATAAATCTAACACATATTTTCATGAAGTGATTAAGGGGTAATGAAGTAACCCGGTACACCTAGATACCCAGATAAACCTATACCCTTGTTTCAATGAACTACAGGATATCATAATTTTTAATGTACTTAAAAAGGGTTGATGTAATAAATTTTGATTAAAATTAAATAAAAAATACCATAGATTGATGTGTTTCCCCATTTTAGATCCCTAGTTGTGAGATGAAGATCCACATGATATAATAAAAACTTCCCCATATGGAAGTGGTCTTTAACTAGATTCTAGAAAATAGTTCATATAATGAGAAGATTATGCCCACTATATTAGATAAATACAAAAAATAAACATATTTGAAGAAATAATAAATATATAACCACTAAAATGAAACAGATAAAAATACGATTGATAATATATTGAAATACCAAAATTCAATAATATTACTAGTTTACCTATGTCAAAAATGACCCCCACATACGATGGTTCAGAGTTTACAATAACTAAAAAGAATAAAATAAAAAGTTAGGTATAGAAAAAAAAATATCAGTGTGTCTCCAAGTATCACCTCAATCCCCATTAAACTATATATGATTAGAAACCTACCATTGGGATATTTATCTTGGTTGGATCACATAAAATAATGTTTCTATGTTGATTAGGGATCCCGTGTAGGGTATGAGTAATAAAACTTGATACAAAATGATTAATATAGTATTACGATAAATATAATAGAAAAAGAACATTGTATTAATGTATGGAAAAAATAAACAAATAAATAACTCTTTCTAAGTCATCATGTTATAATCAATATTTTATTAACCCAAGAAATTCATTCTTTGGATCCATTCTAGATTTGAGAGTATTCTTGAGTCATAGATACATTTGATCACAAAACATCCATCAGGCGAGGTGTTAAAATAGATCCAAACTAATCCCATCAAGGAATATTTCAAAATTGTTCTCAGAATAATCCACTTATGGAAGGTCGCCTGATAGTTCCCAAAATAATACCTTTTGGGAAAGTAGCAAAATTCTCCCCAAAACAATCCCTTCTAGTTAGGCTGAATAATGGTTCCTAGTCAGATATTTTAAGAGATTTTTGCCAAATAGTTTTCATATGAGTATCCATAAGGAAGGATACATAATACTTACCGAACAAATCCTCTTTGGTAATGTCCAAAAATAGCTTCCAAATTAACACCCTTAGAAAATATCTCCAAAAATTTATCAGCATTTAACATGTAGGTAGACGCATAATAATAAAACCAAAATTCTTTTACCTTGTATGCTCACAAATCATCCACTTTAGGTTTCCTAGATAAACAATTTCACCCACCATGACTGTAGTATTGGAGGTAACTGATCAATGGTACCCAATCAGCACCCTATATGGTCTTCTCAACCTTATCCAAGAACAAACAGCTCAGTATCAACTCAATTTTCTATAGTGTATTGTTTTACCTCAACCCAATCAATAGAGTTTTATTCCACCATTTGAAACACAAAAACCGATAGCTCACACTCTATGAAGATAACTGCATCCATCCAGACCTATGTGATCACATTGATACCAAAACTGTAATGGTATAGTGCTTCACAATTCAGGATATATGACTTTATATGAAATATGTAATTGGAAATGACTTTTCCCTCATGCTCAGTGAAGTTTCCTCTCTAAACTACACCCATTGAATTATTCCCAAACCAAAAAAATCCAAAAAATGATCCAAGACACTTAATTAGTGTTTTACGTGGGAAACAATGATAAAAATAGAATAATAATGGATATGGGTCTAATATGAAATTATACATAACAAAATAAGATATTGTAATGAACATCAATTCAAACTAATATGGGAAGAGGAAGAGAATGATCCAAACACTAAGGAGGAGCTCCAAAAATCCATCCATGTTTCATAAGTGTTAGTTGAGGTGAGAGAATATATAATAATGGTCAATGGTATCTTACTAAACTACCCCTAAAAATGGACCACGTTCTTTGTCACAACATGAACAATAATGTTCACAAACATGAACCTCTACATAAGGGTTTTGTCCCGATGTGTCCCCTCTAGGTCATGGAATGACCAAACCCAAATAGATAGACATACCCCCTATAAAAACTACCATGGTTTTACCTAAGGTCGTCACACAATCATGGCCTATCCAAAATGTTCCCCATGATATAGTTCCCTACTACCAGCCATGGTACCCCTCCTTCACCTCTATATCCAAGGAAGGGATCATCCCATATTGCCTTAACGACACCAGGACCTCTCAGTCACTCTTATAAATGAATATTACATATGGGAATTTACTAAAAAATATATCACTAGACCTTATTCTATGGAACTCCATGGTCAAGGTGTGGCCTCCTCATTCATAGAAACCATCACAGTAAGGTGACACAAGGCCATAGAGGGATCCTAATTTATCTGATCATTCACACCATGACATCCTAACCCCACTTTGTTAACTGAACCACTATAGAATTACTACTCACAACTAGCTTCAAGACCATAAATATTGATCCTATTCTACTATTAACAAATAAAATAACATAAATTCTCTATTATACATAAATTTTAATAAAATTAAAAAAATACACCATAAATTCAAGAGTAATTATAAACCCCTATCAAGAATTTCTATTATGGATATGATTTTATGAGAATAATTTGTAAATAAATTCATTCATTTATGTTATTTATTTAAATCATTCTGAAAAGTGTCCTCTTGGATATAGCCATTATTTTCTAATACTCAGAAGAGAGTCATTTTCATCTCACTAAAAATCATCCCTCTCTAGTTCAAATTTCAATTGGGTGATCCCTGAATGGAACTTCTTCCTCCCCTCCAATGTGAAATCATCACAATAAAACACATTAATTGGATACTATCCATACCTCTAAATATATAGTATTTGAAACCCACCATCCAAATATATATTTCATAAGAGATGAATCAACATTAAATCCACTCATAGGAAAAATCTATTATCCTAAATGGATCAACAATTCATAGTGTGAGGCCTCCTTGACACCTAAAACAATGCTTCCCCAACAAGAGGGATTCATATAAAATATTATCAGAAAAAAATCCTACAAATGAACCGCCTCTAGCAGAGAATTAATTATAACCATCTCTTTCTCCACCGTAAGAACCATACTCACTAAATCCATTATAATTGATCCTCTCACACTATAGTTAGGTTTCTCTATACCTATTTTCACATCCCACACCCCCAGAACAATATGACCCTCTTCCATAAATGAGGAAAATGGCCCCCATGTCCATTAGAAATCAATGTGATCCCAAATGTTTGTTAACAATTTAATTGCATTGATTTAATTGAAACCCATCATATCCAAGATAAGGAAATCTCCCAAATGACCATTGCCTCCAACTAATATATCAAAACATTGGAACCTATTTATAAGATACATCATCTTCCCATGATGATTATTGAGAAAAAATACTCTGGGATAATAATATTTGGTAAAATCTAAACAAGATACAACACACGTGAAAAGAAATGAATGAGATTCCCACGTATCATATAAATCCATAGAGGGCATCAAAAAAATCGACGCCATAAATTTGATGGTAAATGGATCCTATCCTCCACCTTCTATAACCTATTACAAAAAATATACTCTACCTATATTGGATTTCTGAACCTGGCCCCATGATTGATGGCTCAATAGTATAACTTACCACCAAAATATCTATTACAGCTATTAACCCAAAGACCCATGGACATCATCATGGCCCAACATCCCAAACAAAACCCTACACTCTCCCTGAGTTCCTCCGGACTAAGTTCTCAAAGACTACTTCTACCCTAAGACACTTCTTATACATGAGTGAGATTTCATCTTACAATTATGCTTAATGTGCCTCATATTGGAACATATATAGAACTCGATCATCTAGATAATACATAATATATCATAGTTTCATAGCATCCCACACTTAAATTATATATTGAATCAAAGTTATATAGAAGGGATAAATGAACCCCAACATAACAAAGTCTATATCTCATCACTATATAATATATCGACATGCCCCATCTTCTAATCATGGGAATTAGAACTAACATATCCACTATGATGTCTCTCGTCCGACCTACCAATGAAAAGAAGGAAAAAAGTGTGATATCTTCTACCAATTCCCTCTCAATAGGGAGGGTATTATAAATCACATCAAGACATAAGTTAGAATATTGGAATGTAGATCCTCACTTAAGTCCAAATACCAATATGAAATCACTTAGCCTTATTGGCATCAATCTTATTCAAAAATATAGAAACACATATCAAATACCCAAAATTATTCACATTGTCCACTATAGACATCAGACCATATTAAATATCCACAATCAATTTATCTTTCTATTACCTCAATATATTGGGATCAAAATCTTAAAATTAATAAGCCCTAGAGGGGAACCTATTAATGAATATCATGAATACTATATGATATTTTCACACCCAAAAAACTCCAATAACATCATTAAATCATCTATGGTGCCCACATCACCCATCAGTCATCAAGTCTTTCCATTATTTTGAAGATCCCCTTGAGAATCATGATCCATAACCTTGAATCATGAAAAAGATCCATACCCATGAATATTAGTGGGTTCATTAGCATGAAATAAAGGTTGAAATATATCACTTTAGGTCTACCATGATGATTACATCCCCCTATAATATGTACTAATTAGAAAACCATTTGAATAAGTGGACCTTCTTTCGAAACCACTGTGCATGGCTAAGAAAAATTCTCATCCTCACCATTTCGATCATCAGGAGGAACTGTAGATGCATTCATAACTTCGATAACATCATTAACCTAGACCTTAGGTGGGACCATGATATATAATCAAGGAAAAATTTCATTGAAATGATTAAACAGAATGTGGTAACACCCATAATAGGTTAAATCATAACAAAACTAATACAAATTATAGGATAAAATGCTTGAAAAACAAATTGGAATTACTCCATAAGGTTCTAGCCGTAATATATACACATATACATGTAATACTCATCAATGAAATAATATTGGACCATTGTTTCCTTTATGTTAGTTATAGTCATGATTAACAGAATCAAAAACATACTTAGGTTAAATTTATTTGATGTCACCAATAATAAATTTAAAAAAATTTCATGTACATTATTATTATAATGAAATTTATTTAAAACAATATTAATCATAGAAAACAACTTAAATGACATATAAACCAATGTTTCTATCCATGATAAATTAACTCACTCACTCTCAACACCTAAGTCAAGAGAAAAATCCCATAATCCATAAATCCATAGTAAAACATGAGGAACAAAAGTAAGTTGTAATAGGAAAACAAATAAAAAATATATATACCCCAATAAATAGATTATAAATAATATATGTGTTTTATAGGTTCTATAATAGAATCTGACTTCATTTTTACCCTAATATCTCCATTCTAAAATATAAAAAATAAAAAAATAAAAATAAAGGGGAGCTATAATTCTACTATTTGATTTCATGACCTGAATCACTAGGTCCGTCCCAGATGGGCAAATGAACTCATGCATGCTACCCGTTATAAAAGTGGATTATGGCTAGAAATGTTCTGATAGTTCATATAATGGGGAAACTATTCTAATTACAATATAAAAATACCAATGAAAAACATAGTGTAATATATAATAAATATATAAACAGAAGAAATTAATATAGTGATATATAATAGATAACATCATATACAATGTTAGAAAAGTATGTAATCATCAGAAAAACTATGTCAAAAAGAATCTTCATATGTAGTGTATTAGTGGGTATATAATAACAAATAATAAAATAATAACTGAGTCATGGTATCAAATGATCCCAAAGTGTTCCCCAACATTTTCCCAATCCCTGTCCAACTCTTCATTGATATAAGCCTATCATGTGAACCTTTTCCCTAGGATAGATCCTTAAAAATAATGTTTTCATGCGAAATGGAGTTTTTTTATATGTTATGGCTAATAAAACATAACTGGAATCAACCAACATGTATTTTTCAAAAGTTTAATAGGCATATAATATTGTATGACCTAATAGAAATTAATATAATAACATATAACTCTAACTCGGTCATCATACTCTAACACAAATTCCACAGACACCATGTATACCTACTATGGATCCATGATGGAGGTAAGAGTCATCTAGAGGAATAAATACATTAGCTCCCAAACCAACCCCTTCTGCGGAGGTTGAAAAATTGTTCTTAATATAATCCCCTCAAATAATTTCTCATAATAGTTCCTGAACTAATATACCTAGGGAAGGACATATAATCGTTAATAAATGAATACCTTTGGTAAAGGTTGTATAATAGTTCACAAAATAACTCCTTGAGGAAGTTCAAACAATTGTATCCAACCTAATAAACTTTTTTTTGGTATTACTATAGTTCACAAACCAATCCCCTTAGGCAAGGTCTCATAATTATTCCTAATCCAACACCCATAAGAATTTTTTCACAATATTTCCCAAACTAATCCCCTATGTGAATGCATTATAATAATTATCAACATGTCAAATATTACACTGAATAATAATATTAAAATAATAATGATAACCATTCAGATTATATTAATACTGAATATTTATATATCCCATATATCCATTCCCACACAACCAATACAATTGGAGGTTAGGAGGGCTCATCATAGGTACCCAATCACTACTTGAATAGGTTATCCCAACACTAAAAAAAATCTTAAATTACTTACACATGGAATAACATTTCCCGGATAATAAATGTCTCTCAACCCATGAATGAAGAAGGATTACTCCATTATCAAGCTAAAAACCCATACACCCCCTCTAGTAAGTAAACTATGTCGATCCAGATGTACGTAGTCACTTTGATACCAAAAGGAGAACTCTATAGGGCTACATGAAACAAAAAATTTGGTTATGTGGGGCTCATAATTGGTACCCAATCACTAATTCAATATGTTATCATTATGATAACATATCCCAAACATTTCATGCTTGGAAAAAATTTTATTTTGAATAGTTGTACCTAAAACAATGGAATAAAGAAGGATACACATGTTTAAAATCAAAAAACACATAAACCCACTCTAAGAAGTCAAATCTGTTCATCAAAAAGTATCTGGTCACATTTATACCAAATAGATAACTCTATTGGGATAAAAAAACACTCAGATTCATGTCAAGAAATATAAAATTAATTAAAATCTATCACATGGTATGTAATTTTTACCTCAAGCTCAGTGGAGTGTACTAAAAAAGTTACACCTTCAAATTTAATCTCAAACCCTAGAAACCCTAAAAACATTCTTAAATTATCATAATTAATGTTATTCAATGAAATCAAAGAAACAATGGATAAATAAGGTATAGAGGGATTTACTGGTATTAGACATTCCAAAATTATTTCATTATTCCAAACAATAATTCAAATGCATAAGGGAAGATGAGAAGAGGGACAAAATTCCCAAGGTTGACCTATAAAATCCTTCCAAGTAGTTTAAGGGTTATGGAAGAAGGAGGGGAAGAGATAATGTTGTCAAAGGGGAAGTTAGAAAACCACCCCTAAAAATCTCAAGTACACAGTCATGGAGTGACCAATAATGGTACAATTGTTGTGATTAATTTAAGGGCTACATCAAGGAGTACCCCTCTACCTCATGGTGTGATAACCCCCTATCGAAGGTCCCACCCCCATATCATAACACTACAAGATAATGACTTGTAAGAGTTAGTGTCCTAGAACCAACTATTTTTAATATTATTACAGGAATATTTTATGTGTTAGATATCAAATTAAACATATTATTACATATTGTTCATTGTTCTTTTTGACTTTAATGTAATAATGTCATGGAGTATTTGTTGCATTGATAATTTCATAGTAGTTTCTTACCATGATGATAACCTTGATGTTCTATGACAATATTCTTAATATAATACTATGTTTGGATAACATATTGTGATTGGACACATAGTATATAGACCATCACGTGTGAGTAATCATAAGGAGATGAGACTACTTCTCAAGAATTCTTCACTTTCTAATCTCCAAAATGATATACTATTAGTAGAGACATGCCAGTAATAATTCCTCATGTTTTGGTGTCTTTGGATATTACTTTATGTGAGCATGTGTAACGGTCCTTACTATTTAATATTATCATTAATGCTTGTCACGACTAGCATACTTTGTTTTTATGAAGAAAACAATCACTCTATATATTGGTGAGGAGTAGGGTTTGTTGGGTTTGTCATGAATTAAATGTTATTAGAGGATAATTGAAGGAATTATTTATATCATCCATATTGATGGAAGTTGATATCTCGTCCCTTTGATTGAAATAGAACCATCACCCTTTAATTCCATGTCCATGGTCTAACGATGAGTTTATTTCAGATAGGTAAAGAAGGATGTATTGATTATGTAGGTTTTTGGCACTATCATGAAACCTAGTTGATCACATATTGTGAAAAAGGGATTATATTATATAGTGAGTGTGCATATGTGGTTTTTTTCATTGAGACTTTATGTTCTTTCTCTAGGGTGACATAACCCATTGCAATAAAGTAATCTTGGACTTTAGGAAATCCATCGTAATTCCAATGAGAAAGAATCCTAGAGGGTCACCCACTAAGTGTTTCTCTTGGTCTTGATTAAATTCTATTTGTTTTTCATTAATGTAATAAATATTATCCTCAAGATTGAAGAATATTTTTATTCAATTTATACCGATCACATACATTAAATAAATATTTATTCACATTATTTCAAATAAAAAATATTTATTTATTTTATTGAATATTTAAAAAATATTTATTTTCTAGTTTTTCAATAAAATATTTATTTAAGAAATAAAATATTTATTGGGGGTTTCAATAAAGTCAATAGGAGTTCGAAAAGACCAAGATCATGTTCTGTGATAAAATAATTATTTACGAGCCGATAAATATTATATATCAATATTTTGCATCTTAGCACATTAAAAAATAACAATAATATCATTATTAGGTGGAATAGGATTTCATTAATGGTAATTATTATATTTAATTTCATTTATGAAATTAAAAGTTTTAATCAAAATACTATCTCAATAAACAGATTCCTATGTATATTGTGTAATGAATTCAAAATCAATTCCATGTTAGGGAATATAAAATTGTTGTGTGAAATGAATTTGATATCGAATCCTCCTTTCTCCCTCTCAAGAACAATAATCCCAATAGAGAATATATTTTAGATCGAAAAAATGTGATCAATAATGAAGAATAAATGAAATTCAATTTACTGCATTAGCACCAAGAGAGTGAGTGAAATTTCTTAGAGACCATTGGAGCATGTGTGGATCACCATAGTGAGGATTATACAATTGAATCCTCACAACTACAATGATGGAAATCTTGAAGGGAATTTTTAGATGATCAGAAATCATCAATGAATAAATTTAGTACACCCATGTCTTTATTTTGTAGATATTAAAGAAATTAATTATAATGTTGACGTGAATGATCCTTACTCTTGGTTTTGGGAAATGATTATTAAATGGAATTTTAATACATTTTTATCCAACGTAATTCCTCTACTACGCTTGGAACCAACACGTGGTATTTGAGGGGCCATGATTAAATTTAAAATTATTAATCATATTATTTATCTATGTACAATCATGGTTCAATTTCCATTTCATGTTTTTAAATATTTAATCCGATATGTCTGAACATGTTAAAACATATTAATCATGTACGTTCAGTGTTTCATTTTCATTGATATTTTAGAACAAATGAATAATGGTTGAATATGTCATCATGAAGTGCCAAATCATTGGATGATAAAGATGGGTTACACAACATGCATCTAGAGAACATGCAATATACCAATGTGCATTGTATCTGATGTGCCTAACAATTAAAAAAATGATGTTCTTTTATTACACGGTACGTGTTGACCAAGAAGAAATGACTTGTAGAATGCAGATATTGGGTGTGTAGATGACATGTACACATTATGTAGTCTGGATGATTTTACGTGTTGAATCCCCATGTGTGTGATTGGGATATACGGTAGCCGATTTATATAGAATATAGCTATATTTACACGCCATGTTGTTTCCCATTAATAGACAAAATTTAATTTACATTCAATTTACAAAATTTCAGTATTAATAGATTTTATTATTGATTGGAGAACCATTGTGTGTTTGGCAATTTAATAACGATTTTAATGAAATTTAAATGATTAATTATTTTACCATAATAAAAATGTTGTTAATGGTTTGAAAATTTATTTTCCATGAATTTTAAATTAATTAGTATCGGTAGTTATGTTTGAATGATCATTAATATGAAAGGTAAATAAATAAATAATATAAGCATGTTTATCATAATAATAAAGAAAGAATTAAGAAATGAATTATAGCTAGTTACTTTTTACGTATTCATTGCATGTGCAACCAATTACAAGCTTGACCAAGTTCTATGTATGTTTTGTTATTTATTTAATTAATATTAATGAATGGTATTTCAATTTTTTAATATTAAATTAAAATATGGTCAATGAAATATCTCTCCACCCAATATTATATAGGACATGTGTGTCCAAAGAAATTTATGTAATTTCATTTATCCAATCATTTAGTTCCCCCTTACCATTATGTGAGTGATAAATATTTTTAATTAATATATCATCCCAAGGCACATGGATATGGTTCAAGATGGAACCATAACAGTGCCAACTCGATGATACATATGTGGGGATGTGGAAATCTGTACCTCATGTCAAGTCATACATAAGGATTTATTTCCCATAAGTCATAGGTTGAGATAATATCCCTTATTAAATCAACCATTTTATAATCTCATTATAAGGTCATTTAATTAATTATTGATTTTCTATATAATGCATTAAAATTATATTTATTGTTGCATGAATGCGATCACATAAATGAATTAATATGAAAAGACATAATTTATATAAAATTAATTATGTGTACATGTTTTATCAATACATGGTTAATTAATTAAGTAAACATCCAGTTAAATATCAACAAGACATGTGAAGCATAAAAAGGTAAAAATTTATGCACAATAAAATAAAATCCCTCAATCTAATAGTAAGTCAGAATAGTCCTTATGTTACTTGATTAGGAATGAAACTCAATAGAACTATGAGTTTGACCAACCATTTTTGGAAAACCTGCTTTTACTAATGGAGTTATTATAAAGGTTTTGGGTTGAATTAACTACTTTACATCCAGAGGAGTATCCCCTCTTAGACTTGGTGTAATATAGAGGTAAGTGTTCAAAAAATTCAAGTAATGATTTCATGATTGTGAAGTCTAATCAACTAATCAAGGAGTTGCAAGTCAATTTTTTTCAAGAATATTCCTACATAAATAACTTCAAAATATCTTGAACAACCCTTGTTGGGGTTACGTAATGGGTAATTTGGATCCTTTCCACCAAAATATCCTATAAACTAGAAATTCCAAGTTCAACGGTGAGGGATATTTCTACATGATAAAATAGTATAAGATTTAATAAAATCAATTAATTTATTATTTCTCACAAAATTTGTAATCAATCACAATACTAATAATAAGAACATTTAATTTTATAAAAAAAATACAATATCTTAATCCACACTATCCCTATGATCAATATCATATAAAGACAATATACTTACTAGTAGTATGTTCCAAGAGTGGTTTAGACACCTTCAGGTTATTCTATGCCCTGAGCATGAAATAATATGTGTTATAATCCACCATTTTTGATCCACTTGTTCAAGAGGTGAGTGATGAAGAGTTACTATTCTAAAAAAATTATGATCGAAGAGGTTTAATTTTAATGTTCGATTCTTTCGTATATGTTTATTGAACTCGTGAATTCTCATGAAAACATGGTTGCATATAGCATGTTTGAGGAACATTGTGGTCATTACCAAGAGAGTTCTATAAAGGAACCATTTGAGATTTCCAAGGTTCTCCTTCAGAGTAAACTTGGATAGGGTTCCCCTAGTGTGCCTCGTGTAGTAATTATCATTGGCTTCATTGAGCACCTAAAGGTTCTAGGGTTTAAAACCCCCGATGAACTGGGCACCGATCTCATTCTGGCATCACTTCCTTAAATCTTTCTTGTTTTTTGTGAATATTAATATGAATGTCCTTGGGAAGTCTCTACCATATATTATTATCCTCCTTTTCTATGTAGATAATGATATGAAGCACAAAAATACATCTATAATTATGCTTAAAAATGAAAGGGAAAGAAAAGAGATTTAATCCCAAGGATTTTTCACACCCTTCAAAGAAGAATAGAATCAATGGGAATGTAATGTAACCTGATGTAGTCTATTTCGCATGTGGAAGTAAAGGCTACTAGAAGAAAAAATTGCACTGAGATAAATAAGAAAAGGTAAGCTTTAGGTGCATTTGTTATCGAGTGTAATTTGATTATTTCTACAAATTGGGTGTTAGATATATCTTTTTTTCAACAGTATGTATTCAGATACTGAGACCATGAAGATTCAAAAAAATGGACCAAGGGTAGGTAGATATATGATCAGAAAATAAAGCTAAACTTGTAGTTGTAGCTATTAGGGACTACCACATCACATTGTCGACTGAATTGATATTGGTTTTAAAGGGTTGTTATTATGTTCCTTCAATTACCATAAAAATTATTTATGTATCCAGACTATACATAGATGGATTCATTTTCAAATTTTGAAAAAAAAACGTTTCTTATTTTATAAAGATATAATTTTTTTATGGTAAGGCGCATTTATATAATGTTCTATACATGTTGGATTATAGGATCCAAGTAATGACAATCGATAATGAAGTTAATTTACATGACTCATACCACACAAACATTGGAATAACCAAAACAACCATGTAAATGAAATAATATTGGAAAAGTTACATCATTATGGATATTTAGAATATTTCAAACTAAAACTACTTGGTGTAGGTCACTTATGATTACAAGGAAAAACACCCAATACCTATTTAGTGGGAAAGGTGAAAAGGAAAAATAGATTCATTATTTTGTTTATAATGATGTGGGCGGACCACTTCGTTTTGAAGTAATGGGTGGGTACTCATACTTCATAATTTTTTCTAATGATTTTAGTAGATATGGATATATTTAATTAATGAGTTAAATGTCATGTTCTTTTGATTAATTTAGGGAATAAAAGAATGAATTTGAGATCCATCTTTGTAGGAAGATTTTGAAATTCCTCACAAACTATGGGGGAAAATATCATTATCATGAATTCATTAATTACTTATTAGAGAGTGGGATCATATACTAACTCACTCCTCCTTACATGCCTAAATGGAAAGGTGTATTTGAATGATGGAAACACACCTTGTTAGACACAATGAGATCAACGATGAGTCATGCGAGTCTTTCATTATCTTTTTGGGGATATGATTTACAAATATAATAAAATTTAATAAACCATGTACTATCTAAAATGATAATTGATATTCCATGCGAATTTTTTAGTGGAATAAAAACCTTGTTATTGAATTTTTTTTCTGGAAGCGAGGAATTTGAGAAGGCCTCTTTAGGTAAAACAATTTCACCCTGAAGCACAAAGTGTCCTTTATAGGATTCCCCAAGGAAATAAGGGGATATTACATATACGAACCATAGAACAAAAAGTTTATAGTGGAAAGACTCATAATATTCAATGAGAGGTATATCATATCCAAAATAGATAGTGGGAGTGAGATAAAAATCAAAGAAGTCGAGTCTCAAAGAACACAGGTGTTGGTACATGATGAGAATCTATAAAGCCCTATAGAAGAAGAAACTATTCCAGAGACACAAGTACTACATAAGAGTAAAATAGATATTAGAGAACTAAAATGAAATTTTTTTCTAGTAACTGAATATGTTTACTCTTTATTAGTTTATAATAATGATCGTCTAACCTACAAGGAATCATTAAGTAGCATAGATGCTTCCAAGTGGAAAAAGCCATGAATTATGGAATGGATTCCATGTACCAAAATCATGTCTAGATTTTGGTAGATCCTCCAGTGGATGTATAGAAAATTTATTGGAAATGGGTATTCAAGAAGAGATAGGAAATTGAAAGAAATTTTCGAACCTATAAGTCATGACTAGTTAAAAAAGGTTTTAAATAGTGTCAAGGCAGTAACTACCATGAAAAATTTTCACCAGTTTCAATGCTGAAATCCATCATAATTTCACATTCCATTATTTCTTACCATAAATATGAGATATTGAATATGGATTTCAAAAAATACTTCCTTAATGGGAACCTTTAGGAAAATTTATACATGACACAACCTTAATGGATTTTGACTCAAAATGATTCCAATATGATCTGAAAGATACAAAATTCCATTTTTGGATTAAAGAATTAATCCAAATAATGGAAAATTGTTTTGGATGTAGAAATAAAAGAATTCGGTTTTATAAAGAATGAATGTCATCCCTGTGTCTAAAAATGGTTTAGTGAGAGTGAAATCATTTTCATAATAGTATATGTTGATGAAATATTTCTTATTATAAATGAAAGACTAGTATTACACTCAGTCAAGGCATGGTTGAATAAATTATTTTCAATGAAAGATGTGGGTGAGGAAGTATATATTCTTGGGATCAAGATACATTGAGATATATCCAAGAGGTTGCTGGACCTAAGAAAAATTTTATACATTGGAAAGATATTGAAGAGATTCAGTATGGACCAATCCAAGTGGGGATTGATTCAAGTGTCATATGTAATTTATCTTTCCAAGAAAATGGGTCCATAGACCCAAGTGAAATGAAACAAAATTTCATGTTTTCCATATTCAACAAAGGTTTGGTCAGTCATGTATGCTATAATATGTACTAGTTAAGAAGATGTATATGGGTTATGTGCAATGGGTTGATTTCCAGATGATTTAGGTGACCACAATTGGATGGTAATCAAGACTATCCTTATGTTTCTATGGAATACTAATGATATGTTCCTAGTTTATGGAGGAGTTGAGGAACTATTAATCAGTGGATATGAAGATTCTAGTTTTCAAACTTATCAAGATGAGATGAATTCACAAACAGGATACATATTCACTTTGAATGGAGGTACTATGAGATGGAAGAGCTGAAGGAAGGCTATGGTCACAGATTCTAAAGTAGAGTCTGAGTATATTACAGCTTCTGAGGTAGGTAAATAATAATTTGGGATTTAAAATGTCTTCTATGAGATTGATTTGGTACCTAGCAGTAATGTTCCCATAACACTCAATTCTGATACTATTTTAGTCATGGATCTAAAAAAGGGCCACGGTCACATCAGTAGAATAATAACATACATCAGAAATATCATCTCTTGAGGGATTTTTCTCAAAGTGGTGAGGTTGTAGTGAGAAGTATTTTCATAGAAAACAACGTGAAAAACCCCTTGACTAAATGATTGACTCACCATAAATATTATTATCATGCATGGTCTAGCGGAGAGAAATTAGTAGGTAGTAGGATCTAGTCCAAGTTGGAGTTTTTTAGAGTTGGCATCCTTGAACCAACTATTTCTACATTTATAACATGATTATTTTAAGTAATAAATATTAAAATAAAATATTATTACATATTGTTCATTGTTTTTTATTACATTAATGTAATAATGTCCAAGTATATTTATCACATTGATAAGGTTATAGTAGTTCTCTACTATGATGAGAAACATGAAGTGCTATAACAATATTCTTAATATTTCTATTCGGTTAGATAACATACTATGATGGGACAGATAGTATATAGACCATAATGTGAGAGTACTCATAATAAGATGAGACTTATTCACATAAAGATTACCCTTGGTAATCTCTAAGACATGATATTATGAGAATAGTTCTGCTAGTAGGAATTTCACATGTTTTGGTGTCACTGGATATTTCTATCTATTATCATGTTTAATGGTCCTTAGACTTTAAGATTATCATTATCACATTTCATGACATGCACACTTACATTTGCATATGAAAACCGGGACTCCATATGTTGGCAGGATGTATCGTATATTGGGTGAGTCATTAATGACATATTATTAATGGATAAGTCAAGGATGGATTTTTCTCCTCCATGTTTATGGAATTTGTTATCTCAAACATTTTATTGAAATAGATTAATGACACTAACTTTTGTGGCTATAGTGTAACAATTTTTTTATTTTAGATAGTCAAAGAATGATGGATCGAGCATATAGGTTGATGAAACCATCATGAAAGCTTCTTGAATAGATATTGTGAAAAGGGTATTACAATACACTGGGTGTTTTCTTGTGTGGTTTTAATAATTGTGACATTATGTTCTATCTCTTGGGTGCCTTGACCCGTTATTAGACAGTAATCTTTGACTTTAGGAAATCTCACCTAATGGCAATGAGAAATAATCCTAGAGGGTCACAAACTAAGAGATTCTATTGGTCTGGATTAATTATATTGTAATTTAATTAATTAAATAAATATTATTACCAAGACTAATGAATAATTTAATTAAATTTATGTTCACTACATAAATTAAATAAATATTTTTTAACCGAATTTTGAATAAAATATAATTATTTATTTTAGTTAATATTTTATAATTATTTATTTAATAGTTTTTGAATAAAATATTTATTTAATATAAAAAAAATTTATTGGGGTATTCTATAAATGAAAGAGGAGTTTGATTGAAACACGACCATTTCTGAAGATAAAATAATTATTTACGTGCCGATAAATATTATTTATTTATTTTTCAAAAGATGGGACACCAGAAAATTGTAGTAATAATATTATTATTATGTGTAATGGGATTTAATTAATGGTTATAATTATATTTAATATTTTCCATTAAATTTAACAACTAAAATCCCATCTCTATAAATAGATGGCTTTGCCTATTGTGTAAAGAATTTGAAATCAATTCCATGTGTTGGGAATAATGAATTATTCCTCACAAAAAATTCTCTCTTGAATCCTCCTCATCCCTCGCTCCTAAGAACGAGAAACCCATGATGGAAATTTTCAAAGGATGAACAAAAAGTGATCAAGAATGAATAACAAAAGACATTCAATTATTCAAGCTAGAAATTAGAGAATGAGTTTTTCTCCTCGGAGACCATTGAAGCATGTGTGGATCACTGTTAAAGGGATTCTCCACATGAATCCTTAAAAACAAAAAAATGTAAATCCCGAATGGCCTTTTATGATGATAAATAATCATTATAGAAGAAAGTTCCTAAGGCTAGTTATTTATTTCTTTATATATTAAATAAATTATTTATAAATTTAACTTTCATGAATGTCTCTTATGGTTTTTGGAAATGATTATTAATATAACTTTTAATATATGTCATTCCAACACAACACTTCTTTTGTTCCCAGAACCAACATGACCCATGGTGGTCATGTATAGATTCCATATCCCATAGGTTTTTTACACCATGAACCCCAAATATCACGTTTTGGCACCCTACCATCACCCCTACATCAACTCAATGAATCATTTTGTGGTGCCTTCAAATTTCTAGGACCCACTTGTCACCCCACAAAAGGAATCCTATATATAGGGTTTTACTAAAATCAGTATCACAAATCCTCACATATTGGTAACAATTGGTGATTAAGTGGACTTCTCCTTAAGAAAAAATGTTATTATATAATGACTTACTAAAAATTTGTGACCCTATGTTAGTTATCCCATCAAATTCTGAATTCCCCGCATTGGTTCATGATGACCTACTGAGAATGGAATTATAATCCCTAGTCCACACTCACTTTGTAAATATCAATCCCAAACTATCTATTCCAACCCACATAAACCAAATAGGTAAAAATAAAATAAATTAAATTAAATTGTAGAATATAATGCAAATTTTAAATTCGTGGTTCTTCATAATAGAGGTCAAAAATCATGATACAAGGTTAAATTTAGGTCAATATATAATGATATGTGTGTGAGAGATAAGGGAATGTTTCAAAAAAATAAATTAATTTAATACAAGAGAGAATTTCAAAGATATAAAACATGGATTTCTCTATAAAATCAATAAAATAAAAGGAATCATATTTTTAATGAAATAATTCAGTATTTTGGTGAATATATAATATAAAAATATGATAGAAAAGAAATATAAAAATTATAAAATAAGTTGTAAATATATCTATAGTCTATTTCTCATCTTGAAAAATTAATTGAAAAATCAAAATGAAATTAAAAAAAAGATAGAAAAATGGATGAAGAGGTTGGAGTTATAAATTCAAATAACATATGATATTTATCTCCACCCATTTCATTTACATAAGTACTTATTCAAAATAATTATGAGAAAAATTATAATATTTTTATTAACAAAATTAAAATATATCAATGTGAATAATCTATCCATATATGTTTTGGAAAAAAATTCATTATATGCACATTTTTTGAAAATAATTTTCACCAAAAGAAATATACTCTATATGATTACTACTATATGCATAACTAGTGAGAAATATAATATCCCTAAAATTTTGAATGGTTTATTTTGTTTTATAATTCCATGCAAGATAGGTTGTATTGGTCAAAAAAATCTTATATTTCCATTGCACTATTTTTTATTTAATGAAATATTTCTTTATTTTATCAATTTTGAATTGGATAGTAAAAACCAGCCATTGTTACACTTCAATTGGATGATATTTTAATAATTCCCCTCATTGGAAAGGTATATTACTTTTTAATGTAAGTGGGAAACTTATATATACTTAATTTCTTTTATAATTCTAGATATATTGTGGGATAAATGGGTTTATTATCATTATTGGTAATCCATTTTAAATACTGAGGGGGGGTGGGGGGTTCAGAATAATTCAAAATGTAAAATTTGATTTCCACATGGGTTATGATATTGTGGAGTAAAATTTATTATATTTTTCTAAAAAAACCCACACATGAAGGAGAGTGTTTAGTTGTAGATATAACTGAATATAATTTTCAAAATAAAATAATCAGAGACAGTTATGGTACTTATTCATGGTTCAATTCATAGAATCAATATAGTAATTTTTTTAAATTAGAATCGACATATAAACATTATAATTTTGGAAACATTGAGAGATGATTAATATTTTGTTTTTTTAAAAACAATATGTTCTTAAATTTAGACAACTTTTTTGTTATTTAAATGTTTTAATCTACTTTGAATTATATTTTTAATAGTGATTTCCAACCTCCATTTTAATGTTGCAGCACATATTTTTAAAATAAATATGTTAAAAATTATATCATGTAATTTAAAATAAATATTCTTATGTTTGAAGATGTTACCATGCTTGATATTCTATATATTTTGAAATTGCTATCTAGAAATTAACATATATTTATATTATATTTTATAAATTATTCTATGTTTTAAGACACTAATGTGGTTGAATATAGTAACTTTTTTCTTCTACATTGGGTAATGATTCAAATATTTTTTCATATATAATGAGTATTACATCCAAAAAATGTTCCTTTAAAATAAACCTTGAAAAAAGTTAATTTCTACTGTTATATTATTTTTTAATGTTGTTGATATAATTTATGTCAGTAATATTTTGAGTATTTATTTTTATTTTTAAAACAAAAAATAATGGAACACCGAACATAAAATTATTTTTTCCTTGGGATAACAGTATTATTTTTATGAATCTACCACTGGATGATTTAAAACTAGAAATTCCATGTAGTAAAATCATAAACGAATTAATTTTTTATTTTTATTAACAATACAACCCTTTTTATGGGGTTTGAGGGCACCTTTACATGGCCCAATGTCCCTTTGCTTTGTGGAGGTCTATTGAAATTTTATTCCCAAAAGACCTATGGAATAAAATTCCATTACATTGACTAAGTCATATTCTATTAAGAATAACTACTGCCATCCTTTTTCTAGCTACAATACATCTTAAAATACATAACTCTATTTCAATAACTACTACAATTCTTTCCAGTGAAACAATGCTAAAAAAGTCATGAAATATAACCTTCAAAAATCCCCCACCCATAAAGGTGGCCACTAGCATTTGTACCATTGTTTGATAAATGACATTGAGGTGACATTGTGAATTAGTAAATCCCACTATGTTTTGGAGGAAAAACATAGTTATCTTAATTTCCATAAAATATTTTCTTTAATTGTTTTCATTTTTATAATTTTTTTCTAGTTATTATTTCATGTTGGGACTAATGTTGCTTTTTTTAATTGAAGTGTCAGTAAATGTTTGGTCTGATAATAGTGAGAATTGGTTATTCTTGGACAATTGTTATGGATTCATTTTATGTAATTGGATATAACTCCTGGGGAATTCTCCATAGAAATTTTATGACTGTTGAAGCTGGTCTTAAATGGAAATAATTTGTGATAAAAAGCTTCTACAATGTTCACAACATTATGAAGAAGGATAAAAATTAAATAAAAATAAGAAAATATTTATCTAAAAGTGGATTTTATGAATTAAATGTAAAAATATATTAATATATTTTTCATAAGGAGTTTTTTGTTATGTTTTGTAGGGCCTGGAATTATGATTGATACATAAAATAAATTATAAATATTATATGAATGAGAATTGGAGTCCTTATAATAAAATAATTGATAACCCAACAATCTTATCAATATCATAGTTCAACCAAGGCATTACAAGACTAGTGAAGTCAACAACACCCAAGGGAGAGGGGCCGAGTTATCTAGCATGGCAACCGAGATGGACGAAAGGTGCATTGGGATATATATCGACTCACAAAGGAGGATGATCACATATATCATGAAAACATGGGCTAGTGGAAATGTTTATTTGGGAGAAACCATATGGGGAATTTGTGTGCAAGGGTGTTATGGGTACTGACCCCCTCTCACAATTTTTAATGGTTTGATGCATGATATTTTTTTAAGTATATCCCAGACAAAGTGAAGAATCGATGTATGATGTAAGAGTTGTTTTACTATTCTTGTTTCATTAAAAATATATAGATATAGTCACATCTATCCGATTTGTTTCATTTGAATTTTATAATAATCAGGGGAATTTTTCTTCATCCAATAAAACTCAAAGGCTACTATGTGCAAGAGGATATGGCTGGACCAATGATAATCAAGCCCTAGCCTTCCATGGTCATTCTGAGATCGAAATGATGAGTTGATATGGTGGAAGATCTCCAAGTATCCAATATTTGTCATTTATTCATGCGTAATTTGAGGAAAAATGATACCACTAAATAGAAATTGGTGGTATTTTATATCAGAGGAGTTAAATAAATATAGGAGAAGTTGATCTATTCACCACAAAGAGAAAGCAAGAAATCATGTAAAAAAAGAGTATATAAAAATCAATGTGTATATGGGATTCCATGAATGATTTTGGTGAATTCAAATATTCATGAAAGAAAAAAATTTCTCTATATTCAATAACTAACTTTCCATAACATGAATAATAGGGATGATGTGGTGAATAACACCTATAAAAGGAGAATCACCTATTCCGTGGGTGGTTCTTCTTATCATGAGAGTTCGCTTTTCACAGAAAACAAAACCTATGTAAAACCAATGATTCCTGAAAAGGATAAGAATTGATATTTTTCTTTCACAAGGAATAAGTGATATCCTACAATAATTTAACCCGTGTTTTTTACACTCTCAAATAGCATCATGAATAAATTGTTCCATGAATCTTTTCAGGATAGCATGAAACTCATACGAATATTTTCTATGGTTTACCTGAAGAAGGTTGAGATACATCATACTCAACTTATGTGAATAATAAAACCTCTATAATTGATGAACCATGTATCTTCAATATTGAATGAAGGAAGAGAGTGAAAATGGGATGGTAGTGTAGTGCACTTATGCGACCTACCAAACTTCTATGAGTGAGTTATATGAATCAGGAATGTAACCACTGTGAATGAATAAGCAAAGGAATAAGAATAATAAATGAATTATTAAGTGCAGTAAATAAATAAAAAAGTATCACTTCCATAGTATCAATAAACATATTATTTCACTCATTATTATATAATCACTTAAGAACTATTGAATAAACTAATAAATATAAAGGCACATATAATAATTTTAACAAGTAAAATGATTATGATTTATTCATTCATGCATGGATTGAGCTGATATTACATGAAGAACGTTAATTAATATTCTCCAAGTATTATGTTTTTCAAAACATATCGAAGAATTTTTGTGAATCTCTTACACATATCAAAGTGAGGCCAAGTCTTAAGCATCGGTAGGAAGAATATCCCATGCAAAATGAAATTATTGAAATAGTCAATTATATGTGATCATATTTAATTTACCATGTCCAATAGACCTGACCAATTACTATTGAATATAATTCAATATGTACACATGAAAGTAAAATCCTATAATAAAATGGAGGATGTTCAAAGTATCATCCTATAGTTGATTGGTTGATCAATAGTGGTGAAGTCTTCAGGTTGGTTTTTGGAGAAGGTAAATTATTCTAGTTCGAGCTAGGAGAAGAATGACTCACTCAGTTGGAGTAGAATTATATGTATTTAGGATAAAGTATGATGTAAATGGAGTCTCTCATATGAATCCAGAGTAGACATGTTTCATTCAAGGCTAAAATAAATGGTATTCACTTATTTGATAGTGAGTATTTTATAACCAAGGGTAATAACCTCTTTCATTAAAAAGTTTCTTTTAAAAAATATTGTAAATACAATGTAATATTATCTCTCTAATATCCCAAATTCATATGAGGGGATATTGGGATATAATATTAAGTGGATTATGAACATTATCAAATTTAAGAGGTAAAATTGAAAAGAAAATTAATTCATAAAAATTAACCACTGATTCATCCCTCCCCTATTATTGGTTAATATAGAATGGGGCTCCAAAAGTGGTATTAGAGGAAAGGTTCTATTTAATGATCCAAAAATGTATTTATAAAGTATATATTTTAGAAAATGAGCATGCTTACTCAGATGAAGATATCATTAGTGAATTATAAAAATAGAAAGAATATTACATCAAATAATTTGGATAAGAATCTTATAATAAATCTAGAGAAACTACCAATTGAATGTAATCGAGGTGATATAAGTTATAATATTTCCTTGAATTATGATTCTTCCTATAAATCCTATTCAAGCAATGATTTTGATGTATCACTAAATGATATTCATTTTAAACTCAATGTTCATCTAATGAAACTTCTAGAAGATGATGTAAATAGTTTTTTTAGGATTGAAGTATCTTTGAATTGAAATATTATAGCTGGAAGAATAAGGGGATTCCATGGAATAGAAATTGGTAAAAAATGTTTTCATATCCAAAACTCACACAAAACCATTGAATTAAAAGTATGAAATAATCACTCTTTTCAATGAATTATATGATGAATCTACCTGATAATTACACATAATTATTTTTGAGAATGATATCATTAAAATAATTCATGTAGATTCTTTCCATGCAATTGAAAAAATATATAAATTTCCTATTGTTTTCAAAGAATATCTATTAGTTGATAAAGTTAATAGGATAAATTATCTTAAATATTCTTTGAAATAATAAAGAAAAACTCATGAAGAAAAAATAATTATGTCTTATTAGGATTGGCATAAAAATCTAAGTTCAGTTTTGGATGAGAATAACTCCCTCAACATGAATTGTATGGAGTTGGAGGTGAGATTGAAAAATAAGGAATCACTGTATGCTAGATATTCTAAAATAAGTTATAGAAGAGATAATTATACTCATGATTTTATTAAGGATCAAGATTCCAAAAGTATAATGAGATCTTCCCCAAATCAAATGGCATCAACTTCCATGAGGAAGGTATCCTATAACCAAGAAAGAATATTATGTACTAAAGTAGCTTCATGTTATTTTTTCAGTTTTAAACCCATCTTTGGGAAATTATGTATGGTGAATTTTTTTACAAACCAACTAGAACAAGTGTTTAGGTAAAAATAATAATAATGAGTTTTCCCTGAATATTTTTCCAAAATATTTTTGATTTCACTCAAAATAAAAATTATTACTATATGTGAAATCCAAATAGACGAAAAAAAAAATTAAGAGAGGAAGGCTCATATACTTTTTTTGGTGTTAATTGAAGTTTGTAAAAAAGGAATTAGAATGTTGGTATAAAATGAAAATTAATCAAAATAATATATGTCCAATACTTAGGGGGAAAAATTTGAAGATAAGGTAATACAAAAAAGGAAGGCATGAAAGAAAATTAGGTGACAAGTTATCCTTAATATTTAATGAACATAAAAAGGATTTAAAAAAACTACCACCAAAGGGAATATTTTGTACCGTAATTAAATCCAAGATTCTAATTTAGAATAGTTATGAATGATTAAAATAAGTGCATGGGAGGTGTAATATAGAATGTTATCTAGCTAAGAGATGTATAATATGTCCACCTAGAGATATTCACTATGCTATAAAAGGGAAGATATTTCAACAAAAATATAGTGGTAATTTATGTAATGACTGTGAGAAGATAAAAAATGGTATAAAATAATGTCCCATGTTAAGTATCATCTCTCATCCTGAATGTTACTGTTGAATTATAACAATTTCCCTCTTTATTCCTTAATATATATAATTTCTTTTAATAAAATGGAGATAATTTAAGGAGATCTATTCATCCCTTGATATGGATAATTGATAAAATAAATAAAATAAATCTTCACTATATAGTAAATGTGGATTTTCATAAAAGTTTTTAAAATATGGAAGATGAGGCTTGCCAGTCACACTCTCATCCCTAATTTATAATTTTCATAATCATACCAATTAAGTAGGAGTTCTCATTTGATGAAGGAAATGACGAAAATTTGGATCTTAATCTTTTTCACATGAAATTTATAATATTTTTATTGAAGGGTGATCATGTTTTAGAATTTAATTTTTTTTCTAATTACTTAATAACTTTTAAAATAGAATTAACAAATTCATTAAATTGTTTCACATGCATAGTAGGTTATGGATAATACATACACCATTTATTGCATCTCTATTGTTTTCTACTTTGGGTTAATCTATGTTTACATATTCATGATTAAATAATGGTTCTTGCTTAAGAAAATTGTGAGATATCAAATCAATTGTAGAATTGATCAATAAAGTTTCAAATATGTTAGAAGAATATGTCGTCCTAAGAAAAATGACATGAAAAGTACCCCACTTACCCTTTTAATTTTTTTCAAATAAGTGGATAAAGATTAAAAACACATGTTGACTTCCATATATGTTAAGTGATATGGGTAAAATTATGAGAGGATATTTTTCGGGATAGTTTTTCATTTGTTATCAATTATGTCCCAATATTTTTTGGTGTGTTAATTGTGAGAAGTGGTAATTCTTAGAGAATTGTTATGGATTTGTTTATGGAATTAATGGTCATGCCAGGAAATTTCTCCAAGGAAGAGTGATGATTTATGAATTTGATCTTAAATGAATGTATCTTGTGATAAAGAGATTTTAAAATGTTCACAACATTATAAAAAAGTGAATACATTGAATAATAACCTAAAAAATGTTTATCTTCATAAGAATTTAAAGATTTCCAGGAAAAGACCTATTTATATATTTTTCAAAAGGATTATTGAATTATGTTGAGGAAGTCATGGAATTTTGTTTTATACATTCAATAAATTCTATTTATTATATGAGTGAGAATTGGTGGTCTTATGGAAAATTGAGGTCCAACCACACCAACGAGCCTTTGTCAAGGCTCATCCAAGGCATTGTAGGACTATAGTGGTCAGCCATGCCTAAGGGATCCAACTCGGGATAACTATCATGGTGTAATAGGTGGGAGAAAATCCTACTAAGTAATTTATAGGATCACATAGGTTAGTTGGTTCATATAGAGGACCCACAGGGGCCGGTGGGAATGTATATGTGGGTGAAACTGTGTAAGGAATATGTGTTAAAGAGTGTTATGTATTCTAATCCTTCATTTCCAGCTTAAATGGTCAGTGGAATAACATTTCAAATTATTTGGAACCGTAAAAAGTGATGAATATATATGGTAATTTGGAGATTTGGTAGTGTTTATCAATCATTAAAAAATAAACAAATAGAATCCAATCAATCCAATCTGATTCATCTAATAAATTTGATCATATTAGGAAATCATCTGAAACCCCTCTTTAGTAGAAGGCCACATTGAAACATAGGATATGGATGAACCACTGAAGATCATGCTCAAGACTTCCATGGTAATTCCGAAACCAAGATGATGAGTTGATATGATGAATAGCCTCCATACATGAAATATTTTTCCTCAATGAATGTATAAGTAGAAAATAATGATACTAATAAGGAGAAACATGAGACGATTCATAAATTTGGAGTTCAATAATTAAAGGATCACATGAGTTTTTCACAACAAGTAGAATGGTCGAACTCATGTAACAAAAGACACCATGAAAATTTTCATGTATTTGAGATACCCAAAATTAGTCATGTTTAATAAAATATCAAGGACATGGAAAAATTTTATGGATCTATATTGAAAACCTTGATAAAAAAATCAATAGTAAAGAATTTTTTTTATCATTTACTATAAAAAGAGAATCACTTTAGTTCTGAGTGGTTCTTCTAATCTTGGGAGTGATCCTATTTTCAAAGAAATAGATCCACCTAGAAACCATTGTTTTTAAAAGATGATAACCAAACATCTTGTTCTTGAGTGAGGTAGAAGACATATCCCATGGTTATCAAAACACTTTTTTAACACTCACAAATATATTCACATAGAACATGTTCCATGTATCCATTTAGATTAATGAGATATTCTTACATGTTCTCCCTAGTTTACATGATAATGTTTGAGATACCTCATACTAATATGATGTGAGGCAGAGAACACAATAACATGAAATATCAACCACCTTCATTGTTTCAATAAACAATATGCAACATGAATAAATAAATTATGGAGAACTTACATGATATACCAATCATTTTTGACTAAGTTATGTGAAGTAAGGGAGTTACCAGAGTTCATGAAGAAATAGAGGATGAAAAATATGTGCATCCTTACATGAAGTAAATAAATTGAAATATGAAATTTTATAGTATCATAAAAAATATTCTTGATCTTTTGATTATATAATAAATTGAGAACTAGTAAGGGGAAAAAATATAAATTCACACTAAATAATTTGTACGTGTACAATAATCATGCATTATGCATGTATACATGAATTGAGTAGAGTTAATATATGAATAAGTTATTTAATTGATATGGTGATAGAGATATTCTAGAATAAAATATTTAATAAAATTTTTGTATATCTTGTACACATCTAGGTGATTATATGTATTCAATAGCATAAGGAAGAATAGTTTGAGCATAGTTTCACTATGGAATGTGGCTAATTACGGGTGATCAAATTTAATTGAGCATGGCTATAAGACACGACCAATTTGTTGAAACCCAAACCCTATAAACCTAGATATGATTCCTGACACCGTTACATTGGAATAAGAACAAGGAAATTCATCTTGAAGGACATAATAGTATATTATTCTTGGTGAAAAAGATATATACATGAGTCTTACATTATATTTGATGAAACAAATTAAAACATCCTTTTTTACAGGAATATGTTTTTTTCTCTATTTTATACTTGTATATCAATCATATTAAAAATCATTAAATCAAGGAGAAAGTAAAAAAAAAGGTTGATATCAAATTCTCAGTGAGGATATAGTACAATGGAAGCTATCATGAATCCATAAGAATAATTAACATGGTATGTTGAATAAATGAGTACACATTCCATTTAAATAATTGAATATCTTGATATGATAAGGAAAAATAAGTATGGAATGTTAAATAAATGAGAACATAGGATTTTTAATAAATAATATAATAATGATATTAATCCATAGGTAATATCATATCAAAAATCTCATTCATAATAACAACTAAAATCTAAATAAAGGAACTTCTTAATTGACTGATGTCATGTTTCCCTGTAACATGATAACATTACCATCAAGATATATCATCAATATGGTTAAAAAATACTAATTAAAAACACATATTATTTGTTAAAACCTTTTACAAGACACTTATTCTTAGGATCTATCAGCTAGATAGTTTAAAAATACATGGACACAAACGTTAAATGATTGTTTACATCTGATTTTGTCTCAAGAGACATCCAATACATTGAGGGTCTTTCATTAACTGTTATCCAACCCAAGTATTTCATGTCCAAATCTTGTATTATATATATACTAATAAAGTTAATTCATAAATAATGTTCCTTATTATCATGTATCTATATTATGTAAAAGATGCAAATTTATCATTATTTCCCCAATTAACTAAATAACTATAAAAATAAACACCATAAATAAAAATGATATATGCCTTAGGAAATAATCATATCCATGAAAAATATTGTAGTTTTTAGGGTAAATTTATTGACCAATGATCATATGAATGTGTATAATCTAATGGTATTTTAATGAATGTATAGATGATTTAAGGAAATGATTGCTAAAACTATTCTTCTGCAAAATATCCATAAACCATCGAAAGGGGCAATAAGTATGGTATCAAAATATACGCATTCAAGAAATAATAAAGGGTTATTGAGATTGATGAATAGTGCTACCATAAAAATATCTTAAAAAACATTCTTGAGTAAAATATGCTTTTCATTTTTATTTTTCTGAAAATCCATCTATTTGAAAATAATTTCTCAAAAACCTAACTAGATCATCGTAAATCTCAAAAATATGTTTCAATAAAATGAAAATAATCATTTTGTGTAATTATATCCACTCTGTAAAAGTGAAAAAAATATCACTCCTTTTTCATCGTAAAATGTTTATGAAGGTTCCTAGTTTAGAAAAAGACAAGAAGATTCTTTTCATATTTTCAATAAAACAAAGCCCTGAATTATTTTGAACATGGTAGAAGATAAAATTTATAAAAAAAATTTAAAGAGTAAAAATGGGTTAAAATTATTTTTATAAATAATTTTAAAAAGGTTAAAACATTTATTATTTTTTAGAAAACATTGTTTTTGAAGAAAACATATTTTTGACCAAAGAGAGAAATGATGTCTCAATAACTTAAAAAAATTTATAAAGCATTCTGAATACCAAAGAATTTATAATTTTTTATATTAATTGAAAATATCATGAATAACCATATAATAAAAAATAAAAGGTATTATTAATAAATGATCATCTAATTTACTTCAAATGATAATCAAGGACAAAAATTCTTGGTTACAATGGGATTGTGAAATAGACTCTTAAAATGATCATAAAATTGAAGTGATAATTAATCAATGTATTTATTATGTTCATAGAATTTAAATCCACATAAAATAAATGAAAATGAAAATTAATATAATCGAAATTCATTAAATACATAATCCTTGAATGAAATAATCAACTATGAAGAAGTTCAATCCAATGGGAGTAAATTGTGTTAGGAAATCCCTTAACATTTAATAAATTCTAAATAGAATCCCCTTAGGTGAAATAAATAAAAACTAAACTCAAAATACCAGAAATAATAAATTATTCATGATATTAAATATCAATTTGGATATATATAAACCATATAATGAAATTTGGTGCACTATAATATAATACGCCTTAATGAAACGAAATTGAGATGAAAACCCTTACCATATTGATAACATTGAAACCATAAATACTATGAAAGAGCTATTCTCAAATTGATATTTATATACCAATAATGTTAAATATATTAATCATACAATACATTCATGATCAGTATATACACCACATAAAAGAAAAAAAATTATCATTGCATTTGTCTCATAGAAAGTAAATGTGAGACGAAAATCCCTTACATTACACTTTTTTTATTGAATGATCTTTAAAAACATGTATAAATTATCAATGAATGTCATTAAATTATCTTAAAACCATAATCATATTTATAATACTATACATGATTATATTAAAACCACTTAAGAGTCCTTTTTAATAATATATCATTATTTTTCATGTTTCGGGTGTCAATTTCCTTGTTTTATCATTGATTCTTTATCATGAATGTTATAGTTATTGTACATATTTTACAATTATAAAATATACATAATATTTATCATGAAATAATTATAATATTTTAAAATCTATTAAAATTTTTAACCAATTGTGATTTATGAATATAAAAAATTATGTACATAAAGACCATTGAGATGGTAGGGTGTATCAGTAGAAGGATTTACATTTTTCAATGATCATTATAAAATAGATTTAGGTAATAATTTAAATTTAAAAAATGATTATAATATCATTAATACTAAATTATATACTTATATATGTCATCCATGGGATGTGGTGACGAAAATAGTGTCACATCTCTTTGTGAATGAGGTAGTCTACACGTACAAAAATGGTGTGATCATAATTATGTGAGTGGAGAGGAATAAATGAAAATGATATATATTATATTTAAATAATGATAAATACTTTTTTAATATAATAATTATGTCATTTATATCACATTTAATCATTAAAATTATCCATATCCTCTTCTATATGCAGCATTAGTGAAAGATGAATCACATTGCTTCACGAGGCGTTAGTTCACTGTACATATGAGCAAAGTTATCATATCTACTATAGAATGGAAGGGATATATATATATATATATTATATGATATAGTTACACAAATAGTTTATCTCGGTTATAAATATCATATATATATATATATATATATATAATTTAGATCCACCATCGTACATAACCTTAAGAGGAAGAAATGTAGAAACGAATGACATAACTTTGTGAGCCAGTTTTCTGCCAAACACTTGAATGATGACTATGTAAACAATTAGATAGAAGTGTGTGCTATTTTAGATAAACCCCTTACAATTAAAAAATCTTACTATATTGATGATACTTAGGTTATTAGATCATAAATATTTTATAAAAATTAAAGGATGTGGAGAAATAGTTAAAATAAAGATGCTCATTGAAGAATATTACCTATTGTTTAGGTATCATAATTTGGTTTGTAATAAATCATTCAAAGATTATATTTATCAAAAAATTCATCTAGTATTATTGGCGATATTTTTTGATTTTATATTGATAGGTAATCGATGATCCAAAAAAAAAATTAATCTCTGAAGTGGAGATAATAGTGGGTGGCCCTTTATAAGTTGTGTGAGTGATACCCTTTTAATTTGTTTTAAAAAGAGTGAATTCCAACAATGGATTTTTCATGTAACCAGGATAAACAAATGGTCTATTTATCGTAATATATATTAGAATGTATAAATATAAACATAAAATGGGATTTGTATGAGTTTTGGGTCAATATTATACCTCATATTCTATGTTTAACCACATTGTAAACTAATTTTTACCATAATCACTTTAATTAATTTTAATTGTTTTGAATAATAATTATGGTAAAAAATAATGTTGAAAACTAAAGATAAATTGTAACATCCAATGTAAGTAATTAATAATAAATATTTTTATCTATGCCTATTAATGAATTAGACAGTGTTTTATAGGCTTAAAATGAAAATAAATCAAATCTTAAGCACGAAATACACTAATATTTTTAAAATATTGTTTTACTGCCTTTTTATGGAAAACCATTTTTAAATCTATCTTTTGACAATTTTATAAGCTATGTTTTTCAAAATAAACTTATTATTTATGATTGGGACATCAAAATTTACTTTGTGAGAATTTTTTGTATTTTTCTGATAAAGTTCATTTTTTAATGAATAGTGAAAAAATGTTGTATTTTAATTCAAAACCTCTTTTTAATCTAATATATTTATATTATTATATTATCTTTTGAATTGGTTTTAAATTTTAATTAGAATATATTTTTACCATTTAATCCAATGGTGGTCATTGGAATCAATTTCACTTTGAAACTTGACTTAAACTAGTGTCAATCTTTTGATACTTATTGTTTCATAAAAACACGCTATTTGTCATGACAGCGAGAATTAATTATTAAATTAATTAATGTGACTTATATGATTTGAATTTTGTAAAATAGAAATCATTTTTGAATTCAAAATATCAAATATAGCTTAGGGTGAAGTTTTGGTATTTTTTCTGAAAAACTTCAATTTTTGATGAATAGTGAAACCACTAAGTGGTAGTTAAAGAAACTAATTTTTCGTTTAAATGAAACTTTGTCACTTCTGTGATTTGATTTTCAAAAATCCGACATACATGGTTGTAATTAAGAAGTAAAATGTGGTTCAATGAGATTAAAATAATTTTTTGGTGAATAGTAACTTTTAAGTTCTTAATCACGATTAGAGGTAATTAGTGTAGTTTAAGGTAAAAATAATGTCTTAATAAAATGATATGATCTTGACACATGTCCTAACATCATTGTATGTGTCATGGCCGACCAATACAATCTATGGGTCAACTTGGGGACCCCATGGAGCCACTTTGGTTGGGAAATGACAAAAATAACTTTTTATAAAATGTTAAAGTAAAAATGACCCAAACATGATATGTTTTACTAAAACAATTTTTACATGGGGTTATACAAGTAAGATTTTTGACTATAAATATTAATTAGAAATATAGAAATCTTTCCTACATCATAGTATTTTTTTATAATTTTTAGACATTATATAAATTAAATTATTTATGACACCATGATGATGCAGCAATTACCTCATTATTTAACAATTTAAATAAAATGGAAAGATAATGTAAAATCTAAGCCTACACATGTCCAAAACCTATTGGATGGGTCGATTTAGAACCCTTATCACCTTATCCTCGAAGCACATCAATGTGGGACCATTAAAATTCTAAAACCATTTGAAAATAATGTAACATTTCCTTACTTTCCAAGAGTGCCCCTCCTCTCCTCTTATAAAAGGCCCCCCACCTCTACCACCTTAACCACACCTCTCAAGCCTTTGTCTCGACCAACCCCTATCCATTTGGTCTCTCCAAATACCTCTATTACTCCTTGAAGCCTCACTTTGGGCAGAAGTCTTCCCAAGGAAGCCTTTGAGCTCAAATCTAAGAGAGTTTCCCGATTTTGAGGTAATGTGTTCACTTGTGTTATTTTGTTTTATCTTGCTTCTCCAACCCCATAAACTCTTTTTATTCATTTATTTTGTAAAAACTCCAGTATCTTAAATATACTAGGATGTTTTTATAATAACCATTCGAGCTACACTTACACACATCTATATCTAATGGTTAAATAACATATTGTTTCTGTGGTTGGCGAATTTCTGCCTCACGAAACGATGATTGTTCAATCTTCTTTTAAACACCATTAATGGTGTCCATTAAGATGAAACTCTATTTATATATGATATATATTATTTTTATGTTTCCCTTATGCTTCTGTATTTTTCATTTGTGGTATACCTTTGTGGTTTCCATTGTGGGTAAACACGATAATTTCATTTTAGGAAGTGCGGACTACCGCCCCCTCAAAGTGATTTGATTCGTTAATGCCATATGTGGGACGTATAAAGGATGGATTTAAAGTTATTATATATGATGTTATACTGGAATTATAATATACCTCTATATAATTATTATTTCTTACCATTAAATTTTTAGATAGAAATGAAAGTAGCATTCATGCGTACGTACGGCTTACCGTCTCCATGAACGGTGCATTTCATTTCTTATCCCCAAATGTAATGTACTATTATAAGTACATATATATAATGGATATATATGATGTATGTTACATCTAAATGATTATTATAATTCTGGAATTAAAATATACATACCTCTCATTTAGTTTTAATTCCATTAATATGACATAGAAATGAAAGTAGCATTCATGTGTACGTACGGCTTACCGTCACCATGAACGGTGCATTTCATTTCTTACCTATAAATGATTATGTGATATTATAAATACTTGTATATGCTAGATATATATGATATATATGATATCCAAATTAGGAATGTCATTCTGGATATAAAGAACCTTTGACCACACGAACAACATGTAACTGTAAGAAGTCCACTTTCGACTTAAGAACCAAATATCAACAAAACAAATATTATTAACATAAATGGTTACATAATGTTTATAACATGGAAATAAGTGATGTAAAGGGAATAATGAACTTGAAAAAGTTTCTTAAGCAAATATAAATTAACTCAAGTTTATTATTCAGGACGTTAAAGAATGATCGAGTCAAGTCAGACCCGAGGTAAGGGACTTCGTCTCAATCTCCTTTCATTAAGGCATATTTCGTTTTATACACAAATATCTTTTATACGGTGTATAAACCCCTTTGACTTTTACTTTTATACAAAAGGAATCTTTTTCTAAGAAGTGTTTTACTAAATGAAAAAAAGGAATGTTTCTTTTAACATACGCGGTGACAACGACCTTTTCCGCCGCCACGAGTATTATTTGGTCTTTGGCTTCCGGAACAAGCCGTAATCTTTTTTTTTAATGAAATAAATACCATATACTCCTTCATGTATTTTGGTATTGAAAATGGTTTTTTATAATGGATTTTTTATGTCAATATATTTAAGAGATATATTGTGATCAAAGTGTGGAAATGTTTTCTTTCCATTATATTTGTTTTATGTCTTATGATTTTTATAATGGTACTTGGACATTTGACGGGTGGTTACGTGATAAACCATATGACGGGTGGTGCCGCGAATACCAGGACGGGTGGTTATGTTATAACCTCCAATGCATTGGGTATGGAAGTCGGTTGCATGGCTATTCCATTAAGTATGTATGGAAGTTGGCTGTATGGCTATTCCATTAAGTGATATGTGTGGAAGTCAACCGTATGGTTATTCCACTTAAGTATGTTTATGTCCCAAGTTACCTTTATATGTTATGTGATCTTTATATGGGTTTTATGATAATCTTTTGATTACAAAAGGGTAAGTAATGATATTTTATTCAGTGAAGAGTTTTTACTACTTCATAAAGGTGAAGGTATTACTTTGATAAAGTATACATGGTTTACTTGTTGTTTTAAAAACTAACAGTTTTCATTCTTTGTGTATCCCTTACTGAGCTTTTTATGCTCATCCCATGTTTTTTTGAAATTTTTTTCATAGGACTTAATGTGGAATTGGGTCAAGGATGGGATCAAGGGAATGTCATGCTATCTAAAACATGGAACTAGACATGATTCTTTTTAAGAGTTTTTATTTTATGGAATCTTAGTAGAATTTTCTACTTTGTAATCTTTTGAGATGTAATAGTTATGATCTAATTATCTAAAACTCTAAACCTGAAAAGATCCTTAATGTGTAATCTTGTAATAACTCAAGATTAAGTAAGGTTTAAGGTCGGGGCCTTATAGTTGGTATCAAAGGTCGGTTTAGACAACATTAGGAGTTAGAAAATTGTTAAATTATAAGTTAATTTATGTTATGACTGAAATGATATAGCATTTAAAGATTACTATGTTGCTTCGCCTATGATATTTCTGTGTTCAGAATGGTTTTCCGTAGAGGAAAAAAAGCAGATATGTTGGGATGACATCAGGAGGAAGACAACCTTCCAAATCAGCAACCTGAGATGGTTGGAATTGGAACTGAACAGTTTGTTGCATTGATGGCATAGTTGACTCAGACTATAAATGGTGGTGGTATCCATGCACGAGATCAGCCAGGTCAACCGCAGAGGAACATGTCAGTGGTGGAACATTTTATGAGGCAACATCCCCCATCATTCAGAGGAACATCTGACCCCGTACAAGCTGAAGGGTGGATTAAAGCACTGGAGAATATTTTTAATGTCATGGGGTGTTCAGAACATCAAAAGGTTGGTCTTTCTGTTTACCATTTTGAAGGTGAAGCTGATCAGTGGTGGTCGATGGTGAAAAATATCAGGGATAGTGATGAGATTGAGGATCTTCACTGGGACGAATTCAAAGGTATGTTTCTTGAGAAATATTTTCCTAAGGTGGTTCATCTTAGGATGGAAAACAGTTCCTAGAATTGAGGTAGGTGGATGATTATGTGGCTGCTTATGAAGCAAAGTTCACTCGATTGGCAAGGTATGCTCCAAACTTCATACGAGATCTTGATAGTAAAATAAACTGTTTTTTCTCAGGGTTAAAGCCAAATTATCGAAGGGCTTTAGCTTCTCGTGAGTTTAAAAGTTATGAAAAACTTGTTCGATGTGCGGAGAAGGTGGAAATAGAGTTTGCTGATGATCAGGTGTTCTATGAAAAACAACAGAATAAGAGGTCCAGTTGGCAGGCAAAGGAGAATAATTCATCAAAGAAGCAAGAAGGTAAGAAAACCAAATATCCATCCTATGAGAAGTGTGGTAAAATGCATCCTGGAGAATGTTTATCCAAGTCTGGTAAGTGCTTTCGGTGTGGTAAGTCTGGTAATATTGCTTGTAATTGTAAGGAAGATGATCAAGCAGGCAATCAAAAGCTTGCGGTAAGATGTTTTAAGTGTAATGAAATTGGTCATTATGTAAATGAGTGTCTAACGAAGAACTCAACTGGGGGAAAGCAGCCAGACTACAAGAAGAAAGGGGTGGTGAAATCCTTTGCAACAACTTCAACAGATGTTGGGCCATCGAATGAAGTGGTATCAGGTACACTGCTTGTTTGTTCATATTATGCCAATGTGTTGTTTGATTCCGGGTCTACACACCCTTTCATTTCTGATAATTTTTCTAGTAAATTGGAAATTCCATCTCAAGATATGAACCCTGAACTTATGGTAAAAACACCCGGAGGTAACGTTGAGACAAAAAGGAATTATAAGAATCTTTCTATCCTTGTGTGTGGAAAGAATCTACCAGAAAACCTTATTGTTTTGCCTCTAGTAGAGTTTGATGTTATTTTGGGCATGGATTGGCTTTCTGTTTATCATGATAAGATTGACTGCAGAGCTAAAATGGTTTCTTTTCAGAATGATTTTCAGTTTGTGTACAAGAATCAACCCTTGATTTTGATAACATATCAGGAAGTTGAGAAACTAGTAAAAGATGGAAATGAATGTTACCTTGCACATATTGTTGAAAATAAAGGAACTGTTCAGATTAATGATGTGCCAGGGGTAAATGAGTATCTTGATGTTTTTCTTGATGAGTTTCCTGGTATTATTCATGATCGGGAAGTTGAATTTATGGTTGACTTAGTTCCTGATTCTAAGCCAATTTCAAAACCCCCTTAACGAATGGCTCAAGTTGAACTTTTAGAGTTAAAGAAGCTATTGCAGGAGTTATTAGATAAAGGTTTCATTCGACCTAGAACATCACCATGGGGTGCTCCTTTCTTGTTTGTTAAAAAGAAAGATGGCTCAATGAGACTTTGCATTGATTATAGAGCCTTGAATAATATTACTGTTAAGAACAACTATCCTTTTCCTCATATCGATGATTTGTTTGATCAGCTCCAGGGAGCTCAGTATTTTTCGGAGATTGACTTGAGATTGGGGTACCATCAGTTGAAAGTAAAAGAAGCAGACGTTCTGAAGACTACGTTCCGTACTAGATATGGCCATTATGAATTTTTAGTTATGAATTTTGGGTTAACTAATGCACCTGCTGTATTCATGGACCTTAGGAATAGAATTTTCCATGAGTTCTTGGATAAGTTTGTGGTTGTTTTCATCAATGATATTTTGGTGTTTTATAAAAGTAAATAGGAGCATGAAAGTCATTTAAGGGTTATCTTGCAAACCATAAAAGAAAAGAAACTATATGGAAAATTCAGAAAGTGCGAGTTTTGGTTGCAAAAAATTTCTTTCCTGGGTCACATTTTTTCAAAAGATGGCATAACTATTGATCCTGCTAAAACAAAAGTTGTTGAAGAATGGTCGAGACCCACAAATGTATCCGAGATCCGTAGTTTCCTTGGTTTGTCAGGTTACTACCGAAGGTTTGTTGAAAATTTTTCACGGTTATCTAGTCCAATGACTAAGCTAACTCGGAAGGGTGTTAAATTTATCTAGACAAAGGAATGTGATGTTTGTTTTCAATTGTTGAAAAGAAGATTGGTGAATGATCCAGTTTTGGAACTTCCTTCCAGGAATGGTGAGTTCGTTATATACAGTGATGCTTCGTTGAAGGGAATTGGCTGTGTCCTTATGCAGAATGATCAGGTTATTTCTTATGCTTCACGTTAGTTGAAAACTCATGAGGTAAATTACCCTACACATGATTTGGAATTAGCAACTGTTGTTTTTTTTTAAATTTGGAGGAATCATTTGTATGGAGTAAAGTGTGAAATATATACTGATCACAAAAGTTTAATGTATATATTCACTCAAAAATAATTGAACATGAGACAGAGGAGATGGCTGGAATTAATCAAGGATTATGATTGTAAAATTCACTACCATCCAGGAAAAGCCAATAATGTTACTGATGCTTTGAGTCGAAAAAGTAATGCTTCATTAACGATGTTACGTTTGGAACTTGATCCTTTGGTTAAGGATTTGATGAACTTTGGCATAGAAGTTGTTGGTGTAGGATGTCCTTCTATTTTGTTTCAGGTATCAGTGAGATCTTCTCTATCAGACAGAATCAAGCAAGCACAGAAGCAAGACAGTGAGTTGCCGAAAAAGGTAGATCTAGTTCAGAAAGGTAAGTTGCATGAATTCAATATTGATAGTGATTGTGTTTTGAGATTTGGGAAGAGATTGTGTGTGCCTTGTGATTCACAATTGAAGAGAGAGTTGTTATGTGAAGCTCATAGTTCTCCGTTTTCAGTTCATCCTAGCAATACTAAGATGTACAGAGATCTGTGGGAGTATTACTGGTGGGATGGAATGAAAAGAGATTTTTCTGATTTTACTGTGAAGTGTTTGACTTGTCAGTAGGTTAAAGCAGAGCGGCAGTTACCAAAAGGAATTATTCAGCCTCTACTAGTGCCAGAGTGGAAATGGGAGAATATATCCATGGACTTTGTTGTGGGATTACCGAAGACATCTTGAGGTAATAATGAAATCTAAGTTATTTTTGATCACTTGACTAAATCTGCTCATTACCTTCCTATACAAGATAATTTTTCCCTAGATCAACTTTCCCGTTTGTATCTTAAATAGATATTCAGGTTACATGGATTTCCTCTCTCCATTGTATCTGACCGTGATCCTAGGTTTACTTCTAACTTTTGGAAAGGCCTTCAGAAGTCATTGGGAACTGAATTAAATTTTAGTACAGCTTTTCATCCGCAATCAGATGGGCAGTCAAAACGAACAATTCATACCTTGGAGGATATGCTACGAGCTTGTTCGATGGATTATCAGGGAAGTTGGGACCAATATCTTTCTTTGGTTGAGTTTTCTTATAATAATAGTTTTCATTCCAGTATACAGATGGCACCATTTGAAGCATTATGTGGGAAGCAGTGTCGAACTCCAGCATTTTGGGATGAAGTGGGTGAAAGGAAGCTGATGGGACCATAATTGGTAGAAGAGATGGCAGAAAAAGTTCAGTTGATTCAGAAACACATGAAAACAGCTCAGAGCAGACAGAAAAGTTATGCAGATAACCGGAGGAAGGATCTATCTTTTGAGGTAGGTGATCATGTTTTTCTCAAAGTCTCACCGTGGAAGAGTGTGATGCGATTTGGTAAGAAAGGAAAGCTGAGTCTAAGGTTCATTGGACCATATAAAATTCTGGAGAGAGTTGGATCAGTTGCTTACCGAGTGTCTTTGCCTCCGAGTTTATCTCAGGTACACAATGTTTTTCATGTTTTGATGCTGAGAAAGTATATGCCAGATCCATCTCATGTTTTGAGTCCACAGGTAGTTCATATGGAAGAGAACCTATCTTATGAGGAACAACCGGTCTAGATTCTTGACTACAGGGAGAAGGTGTTATGGAATAAGGTGATTCATCAGGTAAAGGTTTTGTGGAAAAACCACATGATTGAAGAGGCAACATGGGAATCTGAAAATGAAATGAGGGATAAATATCCCCACTTATTCGATAAGTAAATAAATTGTGAGGACATAATTTTCTAAAGGGGGGAAGGATGTAACATCCCAACTAAGTAATTAATAATAGATATTTTTATCTATGCCTATTAATGAATTAGATAGTGTTTTAGAGGCTAAAAATGAAAATAAATCCAATCTTAAGCATGAAATACACTAATATTTTTAAAAGATTATTTTACTGCCTTTTTATGGAAAACCATTTTTAAATATATATTTTGACAATTTTATAATCTATGTTTGTCAAAATAAACTTATTATTTATGATAGGGACATTAAAATTTACTTTGTGTGAATTTTTGGTATTTTTCCAATAAAGTTCATTTTTTTAATGAATAGTGAAAAAATGTTGTATTTTAATTCAAAACCTCTTTTTAATCTAATTTATTTATATTATTAGATTATCTTTTTAATTGGTTTTAAAGTTAAATTAGAATATATTTTTACCATTTAATACAATGGTGGTCATTGGAATCAATTTCACGTTTAAATTGGACTTAAACTAGTGTCAATCTTTTGATACTTATTGTTTCATAAAAACATGCTATTTGTCATGACAGTGGGAATTAATTATTAAATTAATTAATGTGAATTATATGATTTGAATTTTCTAAAATAGATATCATTTTTGAATTCAGAATATCAAATATAGCTTAGGGTGAAGTTTTGGTATTTTTTTCAAAAACTTCAATTTTTGATGAATAGTGAAACCACTAAGTGGTAGTTAAAGAAACTGATTTTTTGTTTAAATGAATACTTGTCACTTCTGTGATTTTATTTTCAAAAATCCGACATACATTTTTTTCATTAAGAAGTAAAATTTGGTTCAACGAGATTAAAATAATTTTTTGGTGAATAGTAACTTTTAAGTTCTTAATAGCGATTAGAGGTAATTAGTGTAGTTTAAGGTAAAAATAATGTTTTAATAAAATGAGATGAGCTTGAAACATGTCCTACCATCATTGGATGTGTCATGGACGACCAATAAAATCCATGGGTCAACTTGGGGACCCCATGGATCCACTTTGGTTGGGAAATGACATAAATAACTTTTTATTAAATGTTAAAGTAAAAATGACACAAACATGAGATGTTTTACTAAAACAATTTTTACATGGGGTTATACAAGTCATATATTTGACTATAAATATTCATTATAAAGATAAAAAGATTTCCTACATCATAGTAGTTTTTTATAATTTTTTGACATTAAATAAATTAAATTATATATGACACCATATTGACGCAGTGATTACCTCATTATTTAACGATTTAAATAAAATGGAAAGATAATGTAAAATCTAAGCCTAAACATGTCAAAAACCTATTGGATGGGTGGATTTAGAACCCTTATCACCTTATCCTAGAAACACATCAATGTGGGACCATTAAAATTCTAAAACCATTTGAAAATAATGTAACATTTCCTTACTTTCCAAGAGTGCCCCTCCTCTCCTCTTATAAAAGGCCCCCCACCTCTACCACCTTACCCACACCTCTAAAGCCTTTGGCTCGACCAAACCCTGTCCATTTTGTCTCTCCAAATCCCTCTATTACTCCTTGAAGCCTCACTTTGGGCAGAAGTCTTCCCAAGTAAGCCTTTGAGCTCAAATCTAAGAAAGTTACCCGATTTTGAGGTAATGTGTTCACTTGTGTTCTTTTGTTTTATCTTGCTTCTCCAACCCCCTAAACTCTTTTTATTCATTTATTTTGTAACAACTCCAATATATTCAATATACTAGGATGTTTTTATAATAATAATTCGAGCTACACTTACACACATCTACATCTAATGGTTAAAGAACATACTGTTTCTGTGGTTGGCGAATTTCTGCCTCACGAAACGATGATTGTTCAATCGTCTTTTAAACACCATTAATGGTGGCCATTAAGATGAAACTCTATTTATATATGATATATATTATGTTTATGTTTCCCTTATGCTTCTGTATTTTTCATTTGTGGTATACCTTTGTGGTTTCCATTGTGGGTAAACACGATAATTTCATTTTAGGAAGTGTGGACTACCGCCCCCTCAAAGTGATTTGATTCGTTAATGCCATATGTGGGACATATAAAGGATGGATTTAAAGTTATTATATATGATGTTATACTGGAATTATAATATACCTCTATATAATTATTATTTATTACCATTAAATTTTGAGATAGAAATGAAAGTAGCGTTCATGCGTACGTACGGCTTACCATCTCCATGAACGGTGCATTTCATTTCCTATCCCCAAATGTAATGTACTATTATAAGTACATATATATAATGGATATATATGATGTATGTTACATCTAAATGATTAATATAATTCTGGAATTAAAATATACATACCTCTCATTTAGTTTTAATTCCATTAATATGACATAGAAATGGAAGTAGCGTTCATGCGTACGTATGGCTTACCGTCTCCATGAACGGTGCATTTCATTTCTAACCTCTAAATGATTATGTGATATTATAAATACATGTATATGATAGATATATATGATATATATGATATCCAAATCAGGAATGTCATTCTGGATATGAATAACCTTTGACCACATGAACAACATGTAATTGTAAGAAGTCCACTTTCGACTTAAGAACCAAATATCGACAAAACAAACATTATTAACTTAAATGGTTAAATAATGTTTATAACATGGAAATATGTGATATAAAAGGAATAATGAACTTGAAAAAGGTTCTTAAGAAAATAGAAATTAACTCAAGTTTATTATTCAGGACGTTAAAGAATGATCGAGTCAAGTCGCACCCGAGGTAAGGGACTTCGTCTCAATATTCTTTCATTGAGGCATATTTCATTTTATACACAACTATATTTTATACGGTGTATAAACCACTTTGAATTTTACTTTTATACAAAAGGAATATTTTTCTATGAAGCGTTTTACTAAATGAAAAAAAGGAATGTTTCTTTTAACGTACGTGGTGACAACGACATTTTTCGCCGCCGCGAGTATTATTTGGTATTTGGCTTCCTGAACTAGCCGTAATATTTTTTTTAAAATGAAATAAATACCATATACTCCTTCATGTATTTTGGTATTGAAAATGGTTTTTTATATTGGATTTTTTATGTCAATTTATTTAAGTGATATATTGTGATCAAAGTGTGGAAATGTTTTCTTTCCATTATATTTGTTTTATGTCTTATGATTTTTATAATGGTAATTGGACATTTGACGGGTGGTTATGTGATAAACCATATGACGGGTGGTGCCATGAATACAAGGATGGGTGGTTACGTTATAAACTCCAATGCATTGGGTATGGAAGTTGGCCGGATGGCTATTTCATTAAGTATTTATGGAAGTTGGATGTATGGCTATTCCATTAAGTGATATGTGTGGAAGTCGACCGTATGGTTATTCCACTTAAGTATGTTTATGTCCCAAGTTACCTTTATATGTTATGTGATCTTTATATGGGATTTCTGATAATATTTTGATTAAAAAAGGGTAAGTAATGATATTTTATTCAGTGAAGAGTTTTTACTACTTCATAAAGGTTAAGGTATTACTTTGATAAAGTATACATGGTTTACTTTTTGTTTTAAAAACAAACAGTTTTCATTCTTTGTGTATCCCTTACTGAGCTTTTTATGATCACCCCAAGTTTTTTTGAAATTTTTTTCACAGGACTTAATGTAGAATTGGGTCAAAGATGGGATCAAGGGAATGTCATGCTATCTAAAACATGGAACTAGACATGTTTCTTTTTAAGAGTTTTTATTTTATGGAAACTTAGTAGAAGTTTCTACTTTGTAATCTTTTGAGATGTAATAGTTATGATCTAATTCTCTAAAACTCTAAACCTGAAAAGATCCCCAATGTGTAATCTTGTAATAACTCAAGATTAAGTAAGGTTTAAGGCCGGGCCTTATATAAATAAATTATTTTGACTAAAAATACTGAATCCATTTTGAAAAATTAAACTCTTATAAGTGGTAGTATTTAATTTAAAATTAATCCCATAGATGTGGCGAAAATGTGGGTATTTGAAGTGAACATGTTCAAATGATTACAATTGTTTTATATCCAAATTAAATATTAAAATAATTTATATGGACTATGTTTTATTAATATATTTATTATAAAATAGTTTTGACTGCAAAACCAATTATATATATAATTTAACTAATTAAATTATTTATTTGAAAATCCCATTTTGAATAAAAAATGAAATACTATTGACTATTCTTAAAAAAATTAATATATCCAGAATAATAAAATAGAATCACCATAAGTTAATTTTCTTTTTATGATTTTGAAAATGAAATTTAGGTTAAAAAATAAGTGTTTCTATATTGTTAAAAATCAATTTTAATTTATATGTTCCATGCATAACTAAGCTGTTTTTTAGAAATGATTGTTTTTTTTTCAAAAACATTCTTTTTTCCTTCAATTGATTTTTATTTTTCAATAATCAAAATAAAATTAAAAAATATTCGTAAACAATATATTTTCATTATTTAGTGAATCCTATTGTTACCTACCATTTTAATGAGCAAGTGATATTTTTAATATTAATGTTCATAATATTTCATTTAGCAGAAAAACTTGACCTCACGTTTTACACAATTATTCAAAGAAACTTGTTCTTGCATGTTACACATGGTAATCATGGTGATTCATTTCTGATAGGATATTTAATATGATTTTAATATTTTAATATTTTAGGGGTGTTAAATTCTCCCCACCTTAAATAAATTACATCCTCCCCATTAAACATGATCTATGTAATCAAGTGTTTGATATTTTAAAATTTCATTGTTGAAAAAACCAAATCATAAAAGATTAAAAAAATATACTACTAATAAGGGATAAATGGATTTATGTAGGTTATCTATAATAATCACATAACTAGGTTTCCAATTAGATAAATATTGGATGAAAAAGAAAACATTTTCCTGGAAGAGAAAACTAACACACAAATATTGATAGAGAGTGATAGAGAACATTGATAACAAGAAAGTGTGTGAGCCAAAGAAGGTTAATTACCACAACACCATATACCAAATAGGTGTGAAAAGTTTCATTGATATCATCAAAAATTATGTTAAGATGATAAAATTTTATCCCAATATACTTTTCCTAATATTGATGAACTTTCACGAGAAGGTATACTAACTTGATTTCAATCCATTTCATATGCACAATCCTATAATTTGGTTCTACCTAGATAAATTTATAATTTATCACTTACTCCCAGAAATGAATATACAAAAATGAAAGATTTTTTCCTGAATAATTAAAATTCACTTTTAACTGATCACAAATCTTATATAATATTGATGATTATTCTTATCTGTCTCAAAATATTTTCCAAAACCAATATTGTTAGAAAAAGTTATCCAATATGCAAAAATAATCATATGGTAAAGTAATACATTAATCTCTAAAACCAAATGAAAATTTTAACAAAACCCATATCATTAATGGTTACCCTTTTGAACCTTCCAAAAGATAATAATATAGACCACTAGAAAGATCACTGAATTTACAAAACGAACATACATTTAATTTATCACACCACACAAAGTGACTCTTAATCATCTCATACTGAACTTGTGAAAATATTCTTATTTTATTCTTTTAAATCATGGTGATAACATTAATTAACATCAAACGATATTGAAAACATGAATTATTACTTATTCATTATGTAAAACAAACATTATGGAATATATTCCTTAAATCCATAAGTGTTTTAACTCTATCAAGCATCATCCACTTGTCAAAAAATCATTAGTAAGTTCTAAGGAAAATAGTACTATTCAATTTACTTTGTCCATATCAATTATCTAATTAACCAAAAATTATTATCTCAAAATCAGAATAATATTAAGGGTTATCATTCCATCAGTCACATGTTTTCCATGAAGATCATATTTCAACGGAATCATTTTTATTATTCATATATACCATTCAACATATCATTTAAAATGCATAATTAAAATGTACTATAGTATACTGATTATACATTTCATAACTCTAATAACTAGGAAATCATTGAAAAAATTCTAATACTAAATAATTATTATATCTAAACATAAGTACATTAATTATTCCACTTCGTCAGCTGTAATATCATAATCTTTAATTTGATCCATGAGATTATTTTGAGGTATATTCCTTTGATTCTAGGGGAACATGGTTGTATAGTGCCACATTTCCTTAAATTTGAACCCTTAAATATATTATTCCATTTCCTTTATATATAAATCAAATGTGTGGTGGTATTTTTCTCCATATTTGTAGAATAAACATTTTCCTTTTAATCATTTACAAAGGTGTTTCCTCCCACTTGTAACACATGTTTAAAAACCCTTCTTTATCTTATTCACTTTATCCATATTTTTCCCAATCTTCCTCTTTTTCCTATGCTTTCAATTGAAGCAATAATACTCAGGGAGTTATTTATATGTCTTATTATCTCATGATAGTATGTCCTAATATGATGAGAATGTTTGGGAGACTAATTCCCTTATAATGATTATATTTTGATCCTAAAATATACGATCATTCTTACAGCATGGATCACATGAATTAGTGAGGTTCTATTCCTTATGCCAGGATCTATTTCAAAGTGACAACACTCACTCGATTAAATCATATCAATGTGAAAAATTATATGTAATATCAAAACATCTGAAATATTTAACACAAAATGAAAAGTTTATATGTATATAATCCCATAATAACAAACTTGGTTTCTTTGGAGATATCACTACTTTCTAATCCTTCATAATGTTTTGCAAAGAAAATGTTATCTATCCTAAGAATATATCATGGGAGTGTCAAAATAGGTGCACAATAAGTTCAATTTTACAATATGAGGTAATGCTTGAGTCATGCCTAAAACACCTTTTTTTAGTTATTACCCATAGGTACCTCTATTTAAGAACCAAATCCACTTGTAGTATCCACACATGGATTTATTTCTTTGAAAACAATATTGTGTCAATCATACAAAGAAATTTAAAATGTTCCAACAATATGATATTCAAATTATATCATAGTTTTATGTTCCCTAATCAATTTTTTCCTAAATATAGTTTCCATGGTTTCTACAAAAATTAATCTAATACCAATTGTATGGACCCCAACCCCAACATCTTGGATTTGGGTCCTAATACTATTAAATTGGCATAACACTCATGGAAACACATCCCAGATGGTCAAATATTTTAGTATTTTTAGTAAAATATATATACACACGAGTCTTACATTATATTTTAAAACCTAAATAAAACCAATTTTTTTCTATAATAATTATAATCCCTCTAGTATATCTCTTCATAGATGTAATATTAAAATTAAAGGATTTCTAGTGAAATAAAACAAAATAAGGTTGTGGTCAAATGAGCAGTAAGGGTTTAGTACGACAGAAGCTATCATGAATCAGTAAGAATATAAAATCTTTAAAGGTAATTAAATGAGCACAGATTCCATTTAAATATAATTTTTAGAAATAAATACTTGAATATATAATATCATAGTGAAAATATTATGGATAATAATCATAGAATTATAAAGAAATGAAATTCTTAATTATTAGGTGTCATATTCCCCAATAACATGATACCTTTACCATCAATATCATTCCTAACGATAGTCTAAAATATACTGGGTAAAACACATATTTTTTATTTAAATACCTTTCATAAGAAACTTACTACAAGTATCTATTTCCTAGATAGTTTAAAACTACATGGTTATAAATGTAAAGGGTTTATTTCAAACTAATTTTGTCTCATGAGACTATCAATTCATCGAAGTGCTTTCATTATGTGGTCCCAAAACATTTTATCACATGTCTAATAATTCCTCATATATATAATAAAAGATTTAATTCATAAAAATTTTCCTTATTATCAAGTATCTATATTGAGTAATGGATACTCATTTATCAAAATATCCCCTATTAATCAAATAGATGTCAATTTAAATACTATATGTAAAAGTATAATATGGATTTGGAAATAATAATATCCATGATAAATAATTTTTCTATTTAGGATAAATTATATTAATAGTGATCACAATAATGTGAAAAATTGAAGGGGATGTAAATGACATCCAAAATGAAATGAGGAAGTGAATTTAAATAATTTATTTTGTCAAATTAATCACAAACCACTATAAGGGAGAATAATTATTTTATGAAACTATACCAATTAGATTAATAATAATGATTTTTAATGGCCTTGCCCATCCTAGAATGTTACTTTTCCAATTTTAATTGTTGGAGGTGTTTAAGGATGGTTCTGAGAGTTTTCAATGGAAGTTGGATGTGTAAAAGAACTACTATGGAAAAAACACATTGTGTAAATTTATTACATTATGTGTAATGGTGTTTCATGGATTTTGAGAGTCCACATCAAAATGTGAATATTTTTTAGGTTAAATAATAAAATGGTGATGCATTTTTCACTGAAACCAAACCAGGATTATTATATGACCTAAAGGGGGATTAAAGGTCTTATAAATCCCTAATGTAGTGCACTTTTTAATGTTCTTTACAACTAAATTTTCATTCATTCAGATGTGGATTATTCTTATTCTAATTTTGGGAAATCTCTATTCACCTCTAATATTTCTTCTTTCCCTCTTCCAACCTCTTGGATATGTTGGTCCTGGTTGATGTTTACTGGAAATCCATGTTAAGACCGTCCATCTATATTGTAGGTTTTCTTACATTCTTCATTAAAGTATTTTATATAGTGATATTATTATGTGTTGGGTTATGCTTTGTGTTTGGTATTAATTATATTTGGGTGTTGTGTTGGTTGATCAAGGGTTCTCGTGGTGCAGTTTTGGTTCATGGTCATTCTACTTCACCTTGCGATGCAGAATGAGGTAAAAATATTCATTGAGGTAGGAATTCCTCATTTCACATTAATTTTTTATCATTAAAGAGGTGTTTTATTTTTTTTACAATTATATTATGGTTATTATTTATTTATAAATGATAAATAATTGGTTAAATTGAATTGAAATTGAAAATTGGGGTTCAATTTCAATTTTTTAACACATTTGATGTTTTTTGGTATTGGAGATTGTACAAGATTGATTCCCCACTTGAAATTGTGGTCATTGGGGGATTTTTTATGCTGAATAATATCTATTGTGAATGATGTGATTTTTGTTATTATTGTTACATCACCCTAAAATGGAAATTGATTAATCACTTATATTTGGATAATAAAATGGTTGCCCAAGGATTATGGCTTGTGTAATAAGATCCCTAAAATAAAGTGGAGTGTGATAAAATCCCCTTGTTAAATCTTTAAAATAATATTATTTTGTTGTTATGTGGGTATTTTCTTGTGGGGTTATGATGTGCTGTTAATTTTGGGTTGTGTAATATGTGGTGGCGAGATGGTTTGGTTCGTCGTGATGTTAGGGAAACGAGATGGCATGTTTGGTTATGCTTTTCCAGGTGTGAGGTGGTCTGTTTGACAATGAATTTTATGAAGAGAGATGGTTTTTTGGATATGATTTTGGCGTGGAGAGGTGGTGGTTTCTTGGTGGAAGGTTCCTAAGTAGTGATGGGAAAAATAAATAATTGATTAATAATGATTGAAATGACATGTTTCGGTTTGGTTAGTGGTATGGAAATGGTTAGTGGAAAAATAAATTGGGGGTTGTGTGGTTAATTATGGTTGATGCTAAATGATGATAAGAATGATATTTTTAAATGAAATTGGTTAATGAAGTGAAATGGGTTTGTGGATTTTCATGTGGTGTTATGCATTTAGAGGTGGTTGGAAAAGTTACGGTGTAGCGAGTTGGTTGGATTTTTTTTGAACCCATAGGTGGTCGTGAGTGTATGATATATATATATATATATAATTGTATATTCTTGTGTTTTCTCTATGCACCCCACCCAAATTGAGAGTTATGTTCTGAAACCAACATAGTCATGCATGGGTGTTTTTCCTAATATCTGGTGGGAAGAGATGATGGATGGGAACCCACCCTTTCTTGCTCTCTAATCTAGGAAAGGAATGTATTTTAGAAGATGTGATGCCGAAAGGCCTATCAGTGCAATAGATAGTTCCTATGATAGGCCAGCTATTTACTGGAGATATGTGATGGAATAGCTGTCTTTAGGCAAGGTGTGACATGATTGGTCTTGTGGGGTAGCGAGCGGTGTTGCCTTCGGGTGAGGTGTGATATGGTCATGCATGTGGGGAAGTGAGGAAAGATGTTTTTAGGTGGGGTGTAGTGACTATTCTTGGGGGTGGTGTGGTGTATAGAAGAGGTGTGAGCACCAGGAAATATGATGTTGGGTGTTAGAGAAACATACCTATAAGAAAGTATTGCATGGTACCCTTATTGATGTGATTCCTATTATATTATTTCACATGATTTGTTTTATTTGTTGAACATAACTTAGTGAGGTTGGTATGGTTAGTATCCATGATAGGTACTGTTTGGTTCTGATATTTTATCACAGGTGTATTGGTATGATTCTTTCACATGTTCATGAGTGACTTTTCGTTTCCTACTAAGTTTACATGTATGATCACCTGACTTATATAAAACTATATTTTGGATTCCATGAGGACTACATGGATCATACTGGACATTTCTAGATCTAGACTTTGGATAGATATTGTGTTAGTGGTTTATCATTACTTATGAGAATTTTTTTAGTGACTTTTGGTTTATCTATTTCATTTATACATGCATTGTGGGATGATTTGGGTTTCATTTAAATTATTCCATGATTTTTATTGTGAATTATTCAAATTATCTCATGATCCAAATTAGTTTATAGGGGTTAATTCAACTCATATCATGATATCTTTATACCCTAGGTGCTCGTCGCCAACCTAGGGCCTATTGGAGGTAGGACTCGAGGGGAATTATCTCTCTTCCCTCATTGTAGTATCATTGGAAGTAGGGGTTCATGATAGAGTGGTATCAAAGGTGATGGTTGATATATAGGGTGAATTTTGGAGGTATGGATAATGAGGAATGAATAGGTTGAATTGGAAATATTTTTATTTGACATTTCTATGTGACATAGTGAAGGAAGGCCAGCTAGGATATGAGAGTTTAGGGGGACCTATGGTATAGTACATGGACTATACACTTATTTAATTTCCAAGTGATATGGAAATTCATATATGGTAGATACCTAGGAAAGGAACATTCATCTAGATGACATGTTTTCTTGTTTTAATTGGGTTGTTTTGGGAAGGTTCATATGGAAAACAAAATGAATTAAATGAGTGAAAATGGATCGTAATAAAATTACAAACAACGAGCTTAGGAAGTTCTTTGTTTTACTTTCATCTATGGATCCAATTTTTCAATAATGTGTGGTTTAGGAATTTTATGTTCATCATGCTGATTCAGTTTATTTCCATAGGGTTGATCTAGTTTAGAAGAATGATCAATGGTAGAGGATATTTCATTGATTTCAGCTATAGACTTTTTGAAATTACATGGGAAGTGTTTTAGACGTGGAGATAGAGAGATGGTTTGAGGAGCATCAGATCACTTTCAGTTCGATCAATTCCTTGATGAAGTATTGTGTACCTTTTTAAGTCATTCATATGTGGGGAGCTACACATCAGTGGTGGATGCTACATCTAGGTGGGTGGATGATGGAAATCCTTTTTGGGTTGTCTTCCTGAATAAGTTTCGGGAATAGTTCCTTTCATCAACCATGAAGGGAGTAAAGTGATAGGAGGTTCTTTATCTTCATCAGGGGAGCATGTTAGTGTGGGATCTAGGAATCAATTTTATAGAATTTATTTGTTTTCCCATAGATCAGTTTTTAGATGATCAGTCTCATGTTACACATTTTGAGGAGGCACTCCGTACTTATATCCACTATGTATTTTCTTATTTTACATTTCTGATGTATCTAGAGGTTCAGAAGAAGTTGGAGATGATTTAGATGATGAACTATAAAGGAGGACTTATGTGGGAGGGGAACCATCAGGGTTCCTCAAGGTGGAGTGTTTTCAGTGGAAGGTCTTTGTCACTTGGATATTTGAGGTTTCAATCGACAAATATTTGACCTAAGTTGCTTTATTTCTGTCTACATGGGTCCAGTGGTTTTTATGGTTATATTGAGAGATTTTTTATAGTGTATTTTAATTTTGGGGTTTTTTGTTATTTCTAGAACCAATACCTAGTTCTTACCTAAGCTCAATTTGGTGGTGGTGGATAGGTTCATCCCCTTCCTCCATAACATTTTCTAATGAGACCGTTTCAGTAGTATAGGATATAGGTTTTTTCTATGCCAAGGGGAGATTAAAAATGTAGAGGATGACCCTAGGATTTTTCTTACGTTAAGGTAATATGAATAGAGCATGTTAATTAAGGTGGTCATTAACATAGTGGTAGAGGAGCTCGACATGGTCAGTTGTACATAGTGGATGCATTAGTTTCAGTGGGGTCAAGTATCATCATAGTTATTATTAGTTTGTTTAGTACTCTTTTTTTATTTGAATGACTTATGAGATTCACATTAAATTATTTCACCCACTCTATACCAAGCTATTTGAGTATATTTATAGTGGTTTCCCATGATCCTAGTATTGAATTTTCATGTCAGATACTAAACTGTCCTATTTGATGTGTTCTAGGGGTGTAGACTAATGATGGGGCTACAGAAGTCCAGTGCCGATCTTTTCTTGCTATCGATACATCCATATGATGTCACCCACATCATTTAATGGTTTTATTCTACATTTTCTTTTATCGTATTCTTCCTAAGTATAGTTGTGATTTCTAATGTGGATAGGTAACATGTGGTTTTTATTGGTGAGTGGACTTGTCAGGTGCGTAGTGGGAGTCTGGGGCCCCTTATTTCATTGTTTTTTGTGTTGTTAGTATAATCATAAGATGCTAGTATAATATAGGTTACCAGGTTCACTGGGGAGTTCCTAGATGTTTTTCTAAAGGATTTTGTGACACTACCCTCTATACATGATGTTGAGTTCGAGATATACTTACAGCCTGATGCTTCACTAATTTTTATGGCTCCTTATCAGATGATACCTTATTAGATGTAGGATTTATGGTTTCAGATATATGATAATATGTAGAAGTGTTATATGAAACTTATTGTTTCACTATGGTGTGATCTAGTGATATAAAAAAGAAGGTTTATAGTAGTCAGAGGTTGTGAATAGAATACCAGAGGTTGAATCTGTTAATGGTCAAAATTGTTACCCTCATCCAAGGATAGAACATCATTTCAACCAACTAAGAAGGGTGAGTCAGTTTTCAAATATTTATCTTTGGTCTGGATATCACCTGTTGAGGGTGAAGGAGGGAGATATCAAAATGTTTTCCTTCAGATGTAGTTATGGTAACTTATATTTTTTATTCATTCCATTTTGTGTTGTGAATGATGAAGCCATGTTCACGGGGATTATCAACTCTATATCCCATAAGTTCCTGTATCGGTTCATCATTATATTCATTGATGATATCTTAATCTACTAAATGTTAGAGAAAGACCATTCCTAGGATTTTAGTACTCTCTTCTATGTTATTAGATGCTAAAAACTCTATGTAGAGTTGTACAAGTGTAAGTTGTGGATATGATAGGTGAATTTTATTGGGCGTGATGTCTCTTAGTAGTGTGTGGCTCTAGAAACATCAATGGTTGAAGCAATTGTTTCTTAGAAAGAACCCCAAAGCGTGGCATAGGTTCATATTTTTCTTGGTCTTCCAGACTATTATCGAATTTTTGTACCAGATTTCTCTCAAGGTTAATCATTTTTGATAAATTTTACTATGTTGTACCATTATTTTTTGAGTAATGATAAGTTTCAAACAATGTTCGGTTACCTAATTGGGAAGTCTGTTACTGCTCTAGTTCTCTAGTTTCCAAAGCAATGGGTGATGTTTGAGTTATAGTGTGAGGCTTCCCATTTGTGAATGGGATGTGTACTGATGAAAAAACGGGTGGTGATCTATTTTTGGTCTAGGTAGTTACATCCCCATGAGCGTACTTATTATACCCATAATATAGATCAAGTAGTTGTTGTGTTTCTGATAATTTTTTGGGGAAATTACCACACCTATGAGAGCATTGTGGTCTTAATATATCAAAAGAGTTTGATCTAAAACTTTTCCCATCATGATTTGAACATGACCAACGATTGTTTGTAAATAGGTGTAATATTTCTCCCATGTTTGTTGGGTCCTTTGACGTGATAGAGTGAGTTGGTGAGGTGGTTTATCATATCACATTTCCACTGTGGTTGGAGAGGATCCATGATTTTTCCATGTCTCTTAGTATCATCGGTATCTTCATGATGAATACAACATCATTGAATTCTCTTATTTGAATATAAAAGATTTAGTGAGGACTATGGAACCACTTGTAGAGATACAAGATCACCAAGGGAAGGAACTGTGTGGATGAAAAATTTCTTCGTTTCATGTGTTTTGGAGGTGTAGTTTCCTATAACAGAGTAAATTGGAGGGAGATATGTATATTAGTGCCTTGTACCTATATTTTTTTTTTCAGTTTTAGTTTTCTCTATTTTTATTTGTGATGTGATGTTTTGATTATTTTTTTGTAATATGAGTTCTTTTCTTTAGTTTGTGATGTGTGTGGTGTGATGTGTAATAACGTCCTAACATATGAAAATTGTAGGACTTGTTTCCTAATAAATATATATTAACTATGACGTGATTAAAAACATGCGGGTGAGCCAATTCTATCTATTGTAGATAGTATCTTCACAGGGAAGAAAAAATTCCCCGATTCATGCATAAAGGATGGTGTGGCTCATTGGTTGTAGTAGTTGTTGGTTTTACCATGTGGAGGTTGAGTTGGTTGTGCAGTGGCAGTGTGAGATGAGGTGGCTTGGGGTTGTGGTGATGTAGTTGTTCAGGGTGTTTTTTGGTTTCTTGGGTTGGTTTATTTAACTATATGTAGTGTTTTAGATATGTTGAGATCCTATATAGGTATCTCGTGGTGTGGTTGTCCAAATCCATTTTTCTTCGGGGATTGGTTTTGGAATATCTAGGGAGATAATAATTTCAGAGGTATCTACTGTAATGGCTAGTTCTCTCCTAGTATGTTACTTTTCTAGTTTTGGATTATGGAGGTGTTTTTAGGGTGATCTAGATGTTTTGAGTGGAAGCTGAAGGCATAGTAGAACTACTGTAGGAAATACATATCATGTAATTGTATTAAAAGATATTCAATGGTTATTTATGTCTTTTTTTAGGTTGTTTCATCATGTGTAGACTTTAGGAAATAAATAATAAAAAGGTGACATGTTTTTTGGTGAAACCAAACCCTAGTGATTACATGATGTGAAATGGGATTACACGTCATGTAAATACCTAATACAGTATAGTTTTAAATGCTCTTTCTGGATAAATTTTCCTTCATTCAAACATGACTTCATCTTTCTCTAGTTTTGCATGAAACCTTGGCACCACAAGGAGTTCATCAAGTCTAATTCCACCCACATTGATCCCTTGGCCTCGGTGGCTATTCATTAGTAATCCTTGATAAGAACTTATTTCTTCTTGGATAGTTTTCTACTACTCATCCCCTGAGAATCACTGTATCAATTTTTTTAATGGTTCAGGTTGTGTGGTGGGATGTTCTTTTATTTCATTTGGGTGTAGTATAGTTTGAACTGTGATTATCATGGTATGGTTGTCGTTCACCAGAATTCTTCTGCACCCTATGTTGTGTGGTGAGTTGGAAAGATTCCATGATGTAGGGACTTCCTCATTTCTCATTACTGTGTATCATGTAGGATTGGTTTTCTTTTTTTACCAATGGAATAGGGTTGTGACCAATTTATTAATGATAAATAATTGGTTAATATGAATTGGAAGGGAAAAATGAGTTTTTATTTTCATTCTTTTACACCTTTTATTTTTTTGTGGTAATGTAGATTGTATATGCTTGATGAACCATTAGAAATTGTGGTCATTAGGGGATTTTTTTTTCTACATTATATGTATTGTGACATTTTTGGTTGTTGTTATGTCACCCTAAAATAGAAATTTATTTATTAATTATTTTTTGGTAATAAAATGGTTTCCCCAATATTATGGCTTGTGTGATAACACCCCTAAAATATAGTGGATTGTGAGAAAATCCCCTAGTCAAATAATAAAAATAAGAATTGTGTGTGGTGATGTGTGGACATTCTGGTTAGTGGATGATGTGTAGTTGATGTGTGGTTAGGGAGTATGGGGTGGAAAGATTTTTAGGGTTTCCATGCTTTTGGGGTGGTGATATTGTTGGTTTAGCCATACTTTTGGGTGTGGGAAGGTGGTTTTGTTGGGCTATTCTTTTGGGGATGCGATGTGGATTGACTGGCCCTAATTTTCAGGCAGTGATATGGTGGTTACTTTTTTCTAGATGCTCGAGTAGTTTTTAAATAGATAAATAATTCATTAATAATGATTAAAATGACATCAGTATGTTTGTTTAATGGGATAGAAATGGTTAATAAAAAAATAAATGATGGGTTGTGTGGTTAAATTTGGTTGATTCTAAATGAAGAGAAGAATATGATGATTAAATTGATGTGGTTGGAAATGTGATATGGGTTTGTGTCTTGTTGTTTGGTTGTATGAATTTATAGATGGAAATAAAAGTGATGGTTTTGTGAGTTGGTTGGTTTGTTTGCGATCCCATAGGTTGGAATTGAGACCTTGATATTATATATACATACTTTTTTTCGATACCTATACACAACCACCTACTCTAAGAATTATGTGCCAACACTGACATAGTCACATAGTGGGTGTTTTTTCTAACATCCGGTGGAGAGTACAGATGGCTGGGTATTCGCTCTTTCCAACTCTCTATTCCATGAAAGGTTTGTCTTTCACATGCTATGATGGTCGTAGGTATGTTAGTGAATTAGATGGTAGTTGTGATAGAAATGTTGCTTGTGGGAGAGATGTGATGACCCAGGTATCTTCAACTCAGGTGTGACATGTCCATGCTTATGGGGAATCATGCCCATGTGTCTTTGGGTGAGGTGTGATGTATCTGTTATTTTGGGGTGGTGAGCCTTAGTGTATTTTATTATTGTGTGTTGTGACCATGCTTTTTGGGTGGTTTTATATACAGAAGAGAAGGGTGTGACATGACGTATGACATTGGGTGTGAGAGTGGCATTCCAGTGGGAATGTTTTGCAGGTAACCCTGGTGAAAATTCATTTTTTATTATAAAAACACTTTTTAGGAGAAAGTGAGAAACCACAAATGTTAACATAATAGTCATAAACACCCATATAAATCAACTTGTCCTACCCAACCCTAGAAACTATGTCATGATGGGAAGCCACCAGTGATGCATGACTCTCAGCAGACAGTCCCACGCATAAGCACGGGCACGGAACCAATGGCAATGCCATACCCTCTCAACATCCCAATCCAAAGGTCTGTCTTGATGAAGGCTTCTTGCTCTGATCCTCATCCGGAGCAGGTCCAAGCCGAAAGTAGGGAACGCGAACAAACTAACAGCCAATTAAAACAATAAGGGATCCCAAAAATTGAAATCTCACAGAAACACAACCCTCAATACATCGACCTGAGGACAATAACTTAAGCATATGTTTTAAAGAAAAACTTGATGTTACCCGAATCATTTTCCCTAAATAGATTCCACGCCAAGGATGGAAACTATAACTCTGTTCCTTTTGATATTAGCTTCTCAAACTTAAAAGCCAGTTGGTCCGAAGACAGAATGTACTCCTCTACATTGATCTTTCCTTGATTGAATCCTCCAACCAAAATTGAATCTTGTTTATCAATCCATGTATATTGCTCCTCATTGAGAGACACCTCAAGAGACCTCCCCATCATTTTAGCTACCTCCTCCTCAGTTGCATTGAGAAATAAAGTCTATTCTATCACATGATCATCGAATCATAATAGCAAGACCATGGGATGATCTTCTTGAGCCTCAAACTTATGATGTTTTAGAGCCTCCATGTCCATCTTCATCTTGCTCATTTTATTTGAAGAGTGGGTCTCAAGAGGAGGAGGTAGTGAATAGTAGTACTTCCTCCCCTTCCTTCTCCTGGAGTTCCTATAACATCTTAGGTTGGAGTCCTCATCTACCGAGTGTAAAAGTTCATGAACTTTATTATCCAACACATTGACCCTGACATCCTCACCTGGAGTAATGGGGTTATAACTCATTGGGTCAGAACTCAGATCGGCCTCTGGGAGACCTTCGGATCTGTTGCACAAGGGAACCGACAACAGAACTGAACCTGAATCCCCATTCTTCTCACCTCTGGTTGTAACTGACGCAACCTAATCTGACCCTTGCCTCCACTTACTACCATATTCACTACCCTTCCATGCCACCTTGGCATCCAATCCAAGCAGTTCCACTTGCTCACTGCTCGATGAGTGATCCAATACCTAGCCCCCATTCACCTTGCCTTCCACCTAAACCTCCACAGGCTGGTAATTTCCTACCCCAATCTGCATCCTACCAATGGGGGGACCCATGAGATCCCCCTTAAGCCTGCTGAACACTTCCGACACCTTTGGGTTAAGTCGTTGAGCCTCTGAATAAGTTCTAAGGGGACCCATCCCACCACATTACAGACCCCTACCTCTCTCACAGGAAGCTCCTCCTCGGACAACTGCCATGATAGACAACCCCCAACACTATTCTTGACACCCATGACCTTCTTTCCAGGGATCGAAGCCTCACAAACCACTAGATCCTTGCCATTTTCATTTCCCGCCAACAAATTCGCAGCCTTCCCACCATTGCGCCAATCTCCCCTTGGTTTGGAGCAAAATATCTTACCCACCATCGAAGAGGATCCCTTCCGGCACACATCTGAATCATGACCTAGCCTCTTACAAGTAGAACAGAAGTTCATCCAGCCCTCATATACAACTTGTTTCTTACACCTATATTCCTCACCGATTGTAATTGAGACTAAATCAAAGGGAACCTTCGACACATCCATCTCAACACATACCCTCAGATAAACAGGGTAGAAAAACGCTTCTGTTCGGCTATCTGAAAAAAGGTATCTTCCGACGAGATTGCCGAGAATCCTTATGATTGAGGGATTTTGGAATGGTAAAGGTAGATGTGGAACACATACCCAAATCATAGCAGATAGCGGGTTACGGTTCATGTGGAAATCAAACGACCAACAAAACATGAAGAATCGGCAACCATTGGAGCTTCGGGGCACCCTTGACCAGGCAAGGATAAGATCCTCCTCAGAAGAAAAACGAATCATGATATGCCTATTATCGAGCAAGCTAACGATTTCCCACTCCTGGAGGTTCCAAGGGTCGAAGATGAACCTGTCAAAGGAATCAATTGATGGTCTTCGTTGATTTAACTGAGAAACCAGGGTGTGATTCAGAAGAGTGGCAGATTCTGTGAACTCCAAGATCAAAATTTGAAGATTCGGGAAACCCTCAATGAGATCTAGGGCCTTCGGGCATAGCTAAATTTTCAGGAAAGGAGGAAGAAGGTCAGGATTTGAGAAAGGACGGAACGAAGGTGCTTTATATTACATGGTTTGAACTATTTGGTGATAATTCCTTCATGGGGATGTGATGGTTAGTATAACTTGATAGGTGTTGTTTGGTTCTGCTATTTTCTCAGAAGTGAATTAGTATGATTCTTTCACATTTTCATGAGAAACTTTGGTTTTCTTACAAAGTATACATGTATTATCAACCTACATATATAAAAAAGTTTTTTAGGTTTCATGTAGGATTACGTGGACTGTACAGGACATTTATTTCTTGGACCATTGGATAGATGATGTGATGCTAATTTAGCTTTACTTCTGGGTATTTACATTGGATACTTTTATATTATTTGTTTCATTTATGCATTCATTGTTGGATGGTTTGGATTTAGGTTATATTATGAAATGGAGTTTATTATGAATGATTCATCTTATTTCCCAATCCTATTTATATTATATAGGGTAATTCCTCCCAAATCCTAAGTATTTTATACCCTCAGTGCTAGTCTCCAATAAGGGGCCTACTGGTGGCAGGACTTAGGTTCATTATCTATCTTCCCACATTGAGGTAGCAAAACCATGCTATCAAAAAATGATCATGAAAACCTCTTTCTTCAGTCATTATTTTCTTTATTCTGCATGAAAATCAATTCAATTTATTTTCCTACAACCACTCCAACAAAATGTTAGAATAGTTCACACACTAAAAAATGATGAATTCTCAACTTGCCCACAAATATCAATAGGCCATTACATATATTTCACTTCCTCTTTAACATCCAATTAACCCATGGTAATGGAATTGTAATCATCATGATGATATCAATGAATTTGAGACAGATGGAAAACATTAGATATATTTTTCATCTGTGGGGGTAGTACCAACCAATATAAAACTACACCAACATTCTCCATCAGCTGAAAAGGCCCTTGAAATTGGGTATAAATCATACTCTCATAAATAAACCACCACTTCCCACAATTAGGATATACCTTTAAAAATATTTAATCCCCCACATAAATATATAGAGGAATAAATCTATGATAATTATTTTAATTTTTATGATCTTGATCTTCCTTCATCCACTTATGAATCACATCCACCATCACCATCATGTTCTACCATAATTGTGGAATTGGATTTTCTTATTTTACAACCATTATCCAACAAATTTGTGATCTATATGTATGGATTTACCAAACATCAAATGGGTCCATACCAATATTTGAGTAATATATTGATGAATAAGAAAACTTTTGAAATGGTATATTCTTCTCCCATAAGAATTCTATGTCATGAAAAAATTCACAAAATTTTTATTCAAAATTCTAGATAATCCAATTTATTTAACTGCACATCATCTAATAAAAAAGTGGGGTTGAGGTATAACGTTGAGAAATATTCACATTGGATTGCTCTCCATACTCAATAGGTAAAAAAGGATATCATTCAGATATAATCATCTTATAAACCACATATAACCTCATAATATCCAACCAGTATTTCATGAGGAATACATCTACTAATCTTAACTAATTAACAAAAAACAAGCGATCTTCATTAATAAAATGGTATAGAGTCACATAGATTTCATTATATCCACATAGAGATCAAGGTGAACATGAGAAAATTTCTATTGAGATGTATTCCAACTTAAAATGGTGAATATTCAAAGGATAATAAAATCAATCAAGAACAAAATGATTAAAATATTCTATATTCTTGATTAAACAATAAGGTAGAAATTCTAAATCAAATATATTCACCCTAGACCACCAAAATAAATCTCCTCAAGGTGTGAAACATCTTCGCGACACCAAGGTGTATGGTCACGTGGGAGCATTGAAAAATTCAATGAACCAACTAATGCATCAATAAAAGAATTAGGATAATAAATTTGAATAATAATCAGTTTGGATCATCCTCAAATAATCCCCCAGGCACATTAAATAAAATGGTTCCTCAAAACCACCAGCTTAAAATAAAAAAACATATATTCTTCCAACTCTTTAACTAATGACGACTGTACAAGTCTTATAATTGATACATAATTTAACATCAACATCACCCTGTCAATGTGAAATGATTCATTCTATTCTATCACCACCCAATAATCTCTCGAGTCATGAATTGAAACTCCTAGTGATGTACTACTTAGCGTGTGTGTAACAAAATTAACTTTCCATGATTTATATAAAATCTCTATGTCATAGTTCTCTAGGAATTCCATTCAATTTATTTTTTTCAACATAAAATATAGTGCCTATACAATATATCTCATACTATTATGAAATGATAAGAAGAAAAAGTTCACAAAAAAGAGACAACATTTACATAACTATAAGGCAAACCCAGCTGAGAAAAACTCAAGATCAAGGGTAGTGTAGTTAACCTCTTTGGTTTGTAACTGTCGATACCCATAGAAGATAATTTCGGTCTTCTGCATCGTAATTAAACCCAATACTAGGGGGAGGATTCACAATAATCTTCAAACATATATCTTTCCTCGAGATTATGAAGAATATGAGAACTAAGTAGATTCTCCTTTAAATAAACCACATGACCAAGAAAAATCTAGAACGATAAATTTTATTGGGGGAAAACAAAATATATTTTTTAAATGAATACCACCAAAAACTAATAATAGAACATAAAATTGAATTAGTTAGTGTACCCTATGAATAAATACTTTGTATTAATCACACATAAGGGAATTATCATGAACTCAAAGAATCCATAATGAGATTTGAAAATAGTCTTCAAAATATCTTCATCATACAATTACATTCGATGATATATTTAATAGAAATAAATATTTCTAAACTAGATAGATACCTTTAACTAATGAAATATTATATCAATATGGAAGGTGGATAGTGTTTCTATACTGTCACATGGTTCAATTGTCAATAATAATTACACAGTCACATACTACTATAAACTATTATTTGGAATATGACTAGATCACCCCCAGATAATAAATTGGTCCAAATAAAACCTATTTATAGAATATAGTAAATCTGAATTCTAATATATTTCAACTTCTATGGTTCCATTCAATATATAGACATTACTATTAGAAAGGCACCCTTCTAAAACTACATCCCAAACTTGACATCTCATCGAGGGGGTACTATCACGACCTATTTAAGGAAGCCATCAAAGTATTCCTATAAAATATTCGGAAACACCATTAGATAAACCTCTCTTCAAGTCAATATGAAATCACCCATCATTAAAAATAAGGACTCAACACACTTCCAAACCATTTTTTATTATCACCTTTAAACAAACATGACATGCTCACTGTCAACATCATAAAATAAAACTCCCCACAAAATCATAATATATAAACACACAGACGAAATTGATTCAGTCCATATTATGAATGATATCAAATTTCTATACAAGAAAAAATAATAAATATCTTAATGATCAATTATTAACTATCATTATATTATAATCTCTAAATATGTCATGTAAACTATCTCAATTTCCAGCTAGTGTAGTCAATGCCAATGTCATTGGAAGCCTCACAACCTTGATTCATATAGGATTGAATAGGTCAAGTGAAATAATTGAGTATATACCACCTGAATCAAATAAGATATATACAAATGTAGATTAAAAATAAATGTTACCTTTCAGGACATCCAACGCGCCTATAGTTGGAAACTGTAAAGCATGGATATGAAATAATTCTTCTCCATGGACTATCTAGACCTGATAGAGATAAGAACAATATAAATGATATACTCCAAAAGGATGAGTAAAACCACATGGATATATTTTTCTTGCTCCATATTCTCATGTATGACTGATACATGGAGCACCCTTATTCAGCTGCTACTTCATGGGTGGATATTTCTACAATTGTGTTACAAGTATCTAGACTCTATCCCTATATTGACTACTAAAAAGGATGAAAAATGATATTATGATGTAAATAACCTTTCCAAGAAAATTGAAAAAAAGTTTGATATGATGTAAGGGGTCTCAGAACCTATACATCAATAAAATTGAGATAAAGGTAGCCAAGAATGGCTCCCTATTTTCTAAAACATGTAATAACAAGAAAAGTGTAAACATCTAACCATAGGTCGAATCTACAAGGATTCCTAACAAATACCATTATGTGATAGTTTGGTTTTAGATGATATCTTCAAAATAACATCTCTTGTCAATATCACATTGAGAATCATCAACAACATGAATAAAGAGGATTAAACATAGACCACAAGATGAAAAGTCTCCTTGGAATGCCTCACATTAACACAATCATCAAGAATCTGATATGAATCCTAATACGGAATATTTTTTAAATGAATACAAAAATCTCACATATTTGAACACCCCTAATTGAGGGAGACTGTCTCCTATCAGTGCACCACTTTAATTGTTAAAGAGTGAAGTAGAGCCAATAACTGATTTCAGAACTTCTACCATGATACTTTTGATGCCTTATAGTCCTCAATGAATAAAACCCACCACTTATGATAATACATACACAATATATTAACTAAAAATAGAATTTTGAACTCCCATTAATAATTATTTAGATTAAGTGATATATATATATATATATATCATTCGACAACAAGTCTCTTAATATGAAATAGATCCATCGTAGATCTTCTATATCCAAATTAGAAACTCTGGATGTGTTATCCTCTTAGATACCTCTTCATAAACTTTTAATAAGTGGAAATATTTTTATGTGTCATGTTTAACCTATATGGAATGAGGTTGGAAAGGATTTCGACCTGAAGTCATCTATACAAAAGAAAAATCATTATGGACTCTGTAAAAATAAAATATGGAATAATTAATATTAATTATGAAAGTTTTAACCTATTTAAAATTAACTAATAATTCCAACACTGGCCCAATCGATCATGAGTAATGATACTTACATATGTAATTACCACACAATTATCATCACTTCTAGAGTATTATATTATGAAAACTTAATTTCCTTGTGTTAGATCACAAGGGGAAATAAAATACTGTGTCATACCTTGTCTCTATCACATTTATTTTGAAAAAAGACTAAATGAAACAAACTACCTCCAAGCACATGAACCCATCACTAACATTAACCCCTGATATCCATCTTATCCCTCAATGAAAAGAAACAATACCATTTTTTAATGACCATTCCCCACTATACCCCTCTAGGGAAAGTAGTGAAGATGAGTATAACCCCTAAACCCTCCATCTAATAGGCCAAAAGATGGAGATTATCATCGAGGATATAATATACTCAAAAGGGAGTAATTACCCTATACAATTGATATAAATATAAATGAACCCTCAATAATCTATATCATATAAATAAATACTAACATCCCAGTCACAGTAAATTACATTACAACAATACAAAGTATAACTTGAATAAACCATGAAATAATAATTTTCCAGTATCTCTGGAAATACCTATATAAAAATACATGAGGTAGAAACATCTATATTGACCAACAACACTCTTTTATTTAACTAAAACACACAAACACATAAACAAGAAGACTGTCATAGAAACCCACACACACACAGATATATATGGGTGAGTATCCAAGTATACTATTTAGGATTCTCCATGAAACCACTAATACGAATGAGGAAGAAGCATAATAAATACACATCATAGAAATAATGAAATTAACTCATTTCCAAAATCAGGTAAAGTATATTACACAACATACTAAGGACCTATCTCTATATAATTCATAAATGTAGGTAAAATAATAATGAAACATATATATATTTGAAGGTTCAACCATTACCAATTTTCCATTGATCTAGTCACTATAGACCACCCATAACATATGTCCCACTTCTCCCATAACCTCTATAAGTATTTTTGTTATATGTTAATATATTCAACCTCCACATCCCATAACATCCTCATAAACATAAATTAATATTGGGATATGTCACAACATTGTTTAACTATTCACTATACATTAATCTATTACATCATGTGCAAAAGTGAAAATGTAATCTAATGGTCCCCTTCTTCCAAATATCCTGCAATTAAGGAATAGAGGAAATGAGCCTTGAGTCTTGCCTCAAATTTTCCTTGAATTAGAAAAAAGCATCTAGGGGAAAAAATATCACATAAGGGAGGAATTACCCCTATAAATAATAAATAGTTGGGTGAGAAGATTAAAAACCATAAAAAAACTCCATTAGTTCTATATATAAAAAAGTCACCCAAATCTCTCCCAAACTACCTGAGAAAAATAATTGATACATATAAAAGACTCCAATTTAAGTACCAATAGACAATTCTTATAGCATTGTCTCAAAATCAGCCCCATCCATAGAATGAAATGTCTATCATAGTTTGAAAAAACCTCCAGTAAATCCCAAATATAGTTTATTTATACGTAGGGTGAGTGTACAAGTTTAATCAGTTGGATCATACCCAAGGTCTGAATTTCACATGTGAAAATAGAAAGATAATGTGATAGTGAAAATTTAGCAGAACCAACAATAACCTATATAGGTCAACTAAAAAACTAAACCTCACCATGATTTGTTCACTTAAACAGCCATCCAATATATTAATATATCATTTACATCATAACCAAACAAGGAACTGTGTTTCTTCTTCTCCACATTTTTTCCAATCTGATGGTATAATTTCAAATGTCTGGTATTTCTATCCCGTTTATACATATCTCATTACACAGCATCCATCTATGATGTGGGTCAAGATTCATCCCTACCTTTCCCACCCATGATTATTTTATCATCTGATTCATGCAACAATTATTATCACATCAAATCACACCCACATACACCTGAGCTAACTCATCAAATATTGTCTCATCATATAACTAGAGAACTAGGGTATCATGAATGTGAATGACATCAACCATGTTCTATCCTACCACAACACATGACCACCACCAAAAATCACATCATATAAAAGACACAACACATCACATCTCATCACATCTTTCATTTCCCAAAAAAGACCTTGGCCAAAAATCATATATCGCCTAAAGACACATGAGCCATAACATCTGAAGGAATAGAAGGGAATAGGGGTATCTACCCATATATATCATCACCATCATGAATGTTGTAAATAAACTTGAAACCCAGAACCATTGAGCATTAGTAAGGCCTTTCAACATATATGGGGAAATAAATAAATAACATAAAATTCATGATATATAGATTTCAGAATATATACAACCTGTAGGTCCACAAAAACTACAATACTATACACCAAACTACCACTACTTCAACACATGTTATAAATATTAACTACAACCACCACTATCTTTAACTCACCACAAAACAAGCACACAAACAACACATGAAAATTTTCAACTATAGTTTTCGCCAAATTTATTCATTATCCATTTCGACTCATACTTCACAACCAATATATTCTTCAACCACTCCATAAATCATTTAACCAAAAATCAATTTAATTCCCATTATATTAAATTAACAACCCATTAATTTATTCATATCATACCACAACATAATTTATTCCATTATTTACCGAGAAACTAACATAATCACAACACACCATAACTACCTTATCTCACATATACAATCATTACAACACCAAATAAACCAGGAAATATAGCCAAAAAACCATTTTTCTAATCCACCTAACTTAGAAGCCATTGGTCACCACAACCATTGTGCGCCACAACCACACATCACAACCACAAATCTTCACCACTGCACACCACAACTACTATGCATCACAACCTCATATCTCAAGTACTACTCACCACATCACAAAACACCACACATCTCAACCATTACATACCACAACTACATCCCAACCCCATATATAATATAGCCCATCTGGTCACCTCCATCATCGCACAATATCCCAAACTATGTAGGGAAACACAACAACCACACAGATACACAACAACAACACATCCCGACTTCAAAAACTGTTTGGGGGTTTTTATCACATTACTTATTTATTTATCTTGTGTATTATCATGAAATCTAGAATCCATAGTAATAAAATTTATTATTAAAATAGAAAATCATTATCCATTTGGTCCAGATGTGATCAATATACCACTCAATAGGTGTCTCAACAGAAATAATCTAAAACTCATAGAGGGAACCTAACAGTCGTTATTTTATGAATTTGAAATATGAATCTTAAATACAATGACAAATAATATCAATACATCCAAAACATATGATTTATCCCCATACCCTATAATTTTATCCATTATAATTAATTATCCTTATTTATTTGGACCAAATATATCCATCCCAGGGAAGAAAAACATGCAATCCCCACACATTGAATTTATAAATGTTATAATGAGGATCCACCACCTCAAAGAAAGCATTTTCGGTTTGGAAGTGCACCACATGGAGAAGAATAAATATTATGACAACCAAAATGAAAAATAAAAAACCTATATCACCCTTTACCCCAGAAAAGGTTATGAAAGTTATATCCATGTGAAGATCTAAATTAAGACAACATTTCCATTGAAAAATCCAAATAATAAAAAAAGGGAATCAATAGGGAAGAGAGAATAACTCAAAATAGACCACAAAACACATCCTATAGAACCGATAAGAAATGTTAGAGGAAGGTGGGATAGAATATCCTCCTATGGAATCTAGGGTTTTCAACAAATGTGGAATGGAATAACCTAATGAACATAAGTTCAAATTAGAATGATTTATAAACATACTTCTTATCACCAAATTTTTAGTGTAAATTACATATTTAAATTTTAAATTACATGACCCCATATATTATAATCAATTAATCAAAATTTTAATATAGGTATCCATTTTATATAAAAATAATTAGTGCCTAGACAAGAATTTATTTAAACTGTAAACATTAATTTTATGGCATTACCTAAGTTCATGGCCACTTCATCAAAAAAAACTATATATGGATGGCCATGTAATCCTCAAATCACAATCTTGTATTGTAAAATCCACTTTTATGGTGAAATATGTCTACTTTTGAACAACAATAACTCCAACCCCTTCAAAACCTACAAGATATCCTCCAAATACTCTCCAACCACAAATGAAAAGTTTAATCTCTCAGGAAGGCACTGAATATTACATGTAATACTTTTATATTCTATAACATTAAGAAACCATAAACTAAATATACATGTATGGAACAACAAAGATCTATTACATCCTACATCAGTATAAATCTTACAAAAAATGTCACTCTTATAGAGACATGTATTTATAATATGTATATTTTTAGAAGTGATAATGCAGTAAGGGAGTGCCCATTCATCAATATCCTCAACATTCAAGATATTATGAAACAGATGAAGCCCAAGGTGAAATATGGGTGTCAGCGTCACTAATTACTCAAATGATGGATTATAAAAATAAAAAACATATTGATTTATTTAACACAAAATGATAATAGAGGAAATTAGAAACCATATACTATTTTATAGATAATTTCCCACATCATGAATCAAATTTTAGCACTATGTACAAGGAAACCAACAACCATACAAGTATCAATGATTAATTACTTTTGGTGATCTTAATAAATCAGATAATAATTTATTAAATTTTTTCATCATTTTGTATTAATATGTATAATAATAATCAATCCAAGGACATTAAATACAATATTATATTCTCATCCATGTCCCAAAATTATTTTATGCATTCCATGATTATTAATATTTGGTCATCATTATTTAATAATTAAGAACAATCCCACTTCAATTAATTCATCATTAAATTACAATCACTTAATTACTATCTATATGAGTCTATTTTTATGTCAATAAAGAATAAAACCAAAGGGGAATGAATAATAAGTAATAATATTGAAATAAACTACATTCTTAAAGATAATTAGTAAGTATCTCAACCTAATCCAATCACCTGAAAAAATTCCAAAACGTTCCAAAATTATACCCTCATTAAAATATTCTTGCTCCACCATAATAATAATGTAACACAACATCTCATTGTTACATCCATAGAAAGTTACCAATATTTTATAACTAGGCTACAAATATTCTAAATATATCAATATGTTAAATTAAAAATAAAATTACCAGTAATAAATGTTGATGGAAAATTAATATGAAACTTAATTAAGCATACAAAACATATCACTACAAAAAATATTTTAATAGTGCTGGAATTTATCAGTGCTATAATAAAGAACTCAAAAAAGGAACCCTTTATTAGTTTTGTTTTTTAACAGTGATAAATGGAACCCTTTATCAACACTTTATCTTAAGCACCCGGAAAGGAATCCATTATTAGCGATTTTTAGCACTCATAACAGTCGACTTTAATGAACTAATTAAATAAAAAATGGGTTTATTAAAAACAGTAATAAAATTTTATTAATTAAATAATTATTGATATAAATGAATAAAATGATTATAAAATATATAAATTATAATTACTAAGAAATAGTATATATTAAATATATATAAATATGTAAACTGAACGTTAAACAAATAAGAATTAAAAATAATTACATTTTGAATAATATTTATCATATTATTAAATAAATAAATTTTACTAATATTTATTAATAATATATATATTAAATAAATAGATCTATATGTATATATATAAATATGGTTTATATAATACAATATATTGATTCATTGCATTAAATTGTGATATATTTATTGAATAATATGGTTTATAATTAAACATTAATTTGAATTATAAATACTCAGTAATTCCATTGAGTAATGGACATAATGTATTGTCGTTTGATTTTTCAATTTATCATAGATATAGCGTGTGTTATATTTATTTTATATAAACATAATTAATGTATTTTTATATACAACACCTGTAGTAACAAAAATATTTTTTGGAATTGATTTATTTTCTATTATTTATTATATATATATATACTATGTTTTATTATTTTAAATATGTGTTCATCCATTTATTAATATATATCCATATTTAATAGTTAATATTTAATTAATAAAAATTAGCAATTTTTTCAATACAGTTAATGTTTACTCGTTTTTAATTATTAAATTTGACACTTTTTTAACAAGCATGCACTTAAGATTAACTATTCATTAATAATTTCTAAAATATATTTACTAAAAAATATTTACAAATAAATACATCTAAAAATGTATATTTAGTATTTTTATACAGTTTTGTATTTATAATTATAAATAAATAAATATTATTTGGAAAAGTATTTATATAATTATAAATAAATAAATAATTTATATTTAAAAAATTATAAAATTCAAATTAATTTATTTAAATAATGAATATAAGTATTATATTTATATTTATATATAATTATTATTATATATATAATTTTATAAAAATTTATAATTATTTATATATTTTTTAAAATTCATTACATAATTCTAAATAAGTAATTATAAAATTATAATAAGTATTTTTAATTGAAGAATATATTTAGTATATTTATATTTATATATATTAATGAAATATATATATAATTATATAAATATATTTTCATAAGTTTTATTTCAAATTATGATTATAAATCATTATTAGAGCTTAATTAATTATTACTAATAATGATTAGTTTTATTATTACTAATTAATTAAGAACTGATAAAAGGTGTATTTATCAGCATATTTTTGGAAGCACTGATAAAAGTTTCCCAATATATTTAAATTACCCTAACCACTCAAGAAATCATCATGATACTGATGCTTTCCATAGAATCCACCCACTTTCGATGCTTATATTTGGTGAATCGAAGCTCAAATAAAGGCTCAAATATAGTTCTTGAAAAAATTCAGGGCACAAATCTAAGGCTCGAATGATTGAATGTTTTCCAGGTTTTTGATTTCTCTATATCTCTCGTAATATTGAAATCTTCAATCTAAGGAATTTTATTTTCTCCTTATCTTCCTCACTATTTGATATAATGTTTGGTGAGATATATTTGAATTTTTTTTATGATCATTATTTCTTTACTGTCGATATATAACTCTAATAAAAAATGAGCCTAAGCCTATAAAACTCAATATCATATCTATTACCAACTCCTTTTCATTTTATTTCGCATCGATATGATAAGATGGCCCTTCTTTTGATTCATGATTCCACTTCCAACATGATTTTGGAGCATCACTATTGGCCTCCAGAATATAATTTTCAGTTTACTTTTGATGATAATGGAGTTGATGTTGTTCCTCATCCATTATCTCCATTTCAACATCCTCGACAATGCTTACCATATCATTTGGGATATTAAGAAGTGGATTTCCAGTTTCATTTTGATGTTGGCTAAATGTATTTTCTCCTCCTGCAATGATGATTCGTAAATTCATAAGTTGTTTTCTTTATATTTCATATTCTGGGGATCAAATTACATATATAAATATGTTAAATATTTAAATATTTATATGTGAAAATATGAACAAATACATATATATAATATTAATATATATTATAAAAATTCATTATGAAAATAAATATAATAAAAATAAAATACATATTATAGAAATATATTATACCAATATATTACCCAAATGAAGTATATAAAATCATTTTACAATTACATTATAAAAATATATATTATAAAAATATGTTATACAAATATATAACAAAAATTTATATGTATAGAATTAAAATATACAATTTTTTATGAACATTAATCTCAACTCTAAAATGTTTTTGTAAGAGTGGGTCATCTCCCATTTAAAATAAAAGCTATATAACATCCATAATTACTATTATTTATTCAATTATGACTATAATGTTATATAATGCTCCCAAAATCACTATAGAACCCATAATGTCTTTGAAAATTAATTTTTTATGAAGCCTACTCTTTGTCTACTTGAATGTAATTCTTGTTTTCAACATGTGTATACCTAATTATTGAATCAATTTATGAGCTATGAATTTTATGGTTTCTAAAACCATTATCATTATTATGTATATTCCTTTAATAAAATTATTTTTTCCATTTCTTATATATTTTTAATTGAAATTATAATTTTGAGAAGTTTTCAAATATTTGATATACCATTGATATTAAATGTCATAATTCATGTTGTTGTTAGATCCCTTATTCCAAAAAAAATATTGAATGGAGGTTATCATATTCTACATATGTTGGAAAAATATTTGAAAAATATTTTTAAGTATTCATCATTTCATTATACATGTATTGGATACACCCCTAGGAATCTCTGATTACCATCCATGTATATGAAATAACTTTTTATTTATTATTGTGATTTATAAATACCTTTTTATATCTTCTAGTTGATCTAATGATGGTTTATTTTTAATTTTTTCCTTATTTTGGTTTCTTATAAATCCTTAATTAATTATATTATATTTTAATTTTTTTAGGGAATTTAAGAAAGTCATGATAACCAATTTTAATACAGACAATACTATTCTTAGTGGATTGAAATTATTAAAAGATATATTTTTCCAATAACTATAGAATTTAGATGTCCCAAAGTATCATATATCACAACATGTCTCTATAGTGAACCCTTTAATTTCATTAGAAAATGTATATTCCTCAAAAATCTTACATTCAATAGGCTGTGAGTTAATAACTTACATCAACGATGTAACTCTAGCGATGAGATGATGATGCTAAATATGAAATACAAATAGTCAATAGTTTATCGGATGACTCTTTCATTCAAAGGACATAAATAGTTCATGATATTCCTAATGTATACAATGTCGTGTATGATAGATGGGACCACAAATAAATGATTTGGATTCTTGATAGAGGATCCAAATCTTTAAAAAAAATTAAAAAAGAAAGAGAGTTTAACGAATATATAAAAGTGTTTTTAAATATAATTGGTTTTCCTCATAACATTATATATTCTTTACTACATTAACATAATCTAAATTGAATATTTGACTACACATGAAGTCAATTTTTTCTATACATGATGATATTACCAACCCTTTGGTAGAACAAACAGTAATGAAGAAAACCTTTTTTGAAGAAGTAAAGGTAGTGTTACGATATAGTTTATAAATGTTTTCTGAAAAATAATATATAGGAAAATTTATTAAATTTTATTTATTTTAGGAAGAGATCAATTATTTTATATTATTTTTTTCCAAATTTCATTAGTTTATATAGAAACTTTCTGATATACTTCTTCTCCCTCAACATATTTTCACTCCTGTAGTTTTGGTATTTATCACTTTCCTTAAATTTCCCATACACGTCTCCATCACATAAGTAATATCAACGTTTTCATAGTAAAATAATTGTCCATTGAATTAATGAATTGTTTCATAATTATGTTTAATTTATTTCTTTTTAATATTAATCACATAAGAATTTTATTTTTATACAGGTGTATTCTTTTATTGAATTTCATGTGGTTTATCCATCTAGCATACATTTCTGCACCAAAGTGCCTAATGAATTATTCTCCCAAAAAACCTTTTCACCAATATAGTGTTGGAATTTATCACAATACATTATGTTCCCTTCACTACTTAATAAAAAATGTAATCTATATTTTTTCACAGTAAAATCATTGTCTATAGATTTAATGTCTTATTTCATATTTATGTATTTTTTTATTTATTTTTAGTTTTCTTCATATAATAATTGTTTCTTATATAGGTGGATAATATTGTATGAGTTGGGGATGTATGTTTGAATTTGATCATGATTTTGACATATTGGATTTCAATCCTCTAACTAAGATAATGAAAATAATAAAAATCTTCAATAATTTATACAACCAATATGAAATGGTGAATTCATACTTGTTATTTAATTAATATTGTAATCATTTTATAAAATATTTATACGTTTGTTTCCTTATCATTTTTATCTAATACTTATTTAGTATTTTTATATGTCTTTTTGGAAGTCATATTTTTCTTCCAACTGTCTCCATCAAGCCACAAAATAGATAAAATGTTTCTTTCTTCCTATTTTAACTTGATTTCCATTTCCATTTCCTTTCATTTTTAACTGTGGACACTTCAAATTGATTCAATTTTCATAGAAAAAAATATATTTCATTATTGAAATCCAGAAGTGTATAGGGCACATGATCATTCTCTTATCTTCTATCATTCACCAATGAGAATGGTTTTTTGGTTAAGAACATCAATTCAATATCTGGTGTTGGTTTTTTAGAAATTAAAGGAAATGTAAATCATGGAATATTTTTAAGTTAATTATTTTTGATACTTTGGGAAATGTAGGAATTAGATTCTCTTCAATATGATACCAGGTGTGACCAGTATGACACTAATAGTTTCTTTTTATTTAGAATTGACAATAATTATATTCAGAAAGAAAACTGACTTACTCAAAAATTATGAAAAAAATTATTATTTTTTTAATACTTTTTAAAAATGATCCATAACTCATTTTTGATGTGTTGGAATCAGTCTCACCTCAATCTGATACACCATGTACCTGGTACAACTCAATATATTCGTTATTAATTTGAAATATACATTTTATTTTAAAAACATTCACTCATTCAAAACCATGAAATGAAACATTAATATTCATGATAATTTAGGGCACCAATTTATAAGTCATTTGTGATGTGTAGGAATTGGTATCACATCAAACTAAAACACGATGTGACTGGTATGAGTCAAAGGGAATGTTTCAATTTTAAAATAATATTATATTAAAAAGGAAATGGAAGATAAAAAATTGGGAAAAAATATTTAGATTACATTTATACTATAGGAAAATGATCTATAAATCATTTAAAACATTTAAAAATCTATTATATCTCAATATGACACAAAGTGTGACTAGTATGACTCCAAGTGTGTCCTTTATATAAAATTGACATCAATTTTAATAAAAAGGACAACTGACTTTATTAAAACAAAAAAACCATTCTGATTGTTTTAAAACATTAGGATAATGATCCATAATTCATTTTTGATGTGCATTAATTAATTTTAGGTCAATCTGATACACGATGTACCCAGTATGACATAATGTGTCTGTTATCAATTTGAAATCAACATTTTTTTTTCAAAACGTATCACTCTCTGAAGCCCAATAAAAAATTTTATATTGTCTTTATAATTTATAAAAATTATTCATATTACATTTTTGACAGGTAGGAATCAGTATCACATTAAACCAACACATGTTGTGACTACAATGAGTAAAAGTTAATGATTCTAGTTTAAAATGAAATTTTAGTATACAAGACAAATGTCATACACAAAAAGTAAAAAACTCAATTGGATGGATTTTATACTTTAAGAAAATTATCCATATGTTATTTTAGACATGTAGGAATCATCTACACCTCAATCCATTACACGGTGTGACTTGTATGACTCTATGTGCTTCTTTTATTTAAAATTGGCATCAATTTTAGTAAAAATGTCAATTGACCTACTCCAAACCATGAATATCGTTTTATATTGTCTTAATACTTTATATAATAGATAAATATATCCTTTTGATGTATAGGAATCCTCCACACCTCAATATGATGCAATAAATGACCGGTATGACTAAATGTGTCTGTTATATGTTTAAAATTGGCATTTTTTTCAAAATGTGTCAACCAATGAACTATAATAAAACAGACTCTGATTTTTTTGATAAATTATGAAATCAATTAATAATTCATTTTTGACATGTAGAAATTTTTATCACATAAAAAAACACATTTTTTGACTATTATGAGTCAATGTGGGTGTTCTCTGTTTAAAATGACATTTTAGTAAAAAAGACATGCGATGTACTCAAAATAAAAAAACAGAAAAATTATTTTGATACATTAGTAATATGATAATAATTCATTTTAGACATGTAAAAATTATCCATATATAAATTCAATGCATTGTGTGACCGATATGACTATATTTGCATCATTTTATTTGAAATTGACACCCATTTTAGTACAAAAGGTAACTGACATTCTCAAAACTGATAAAATGAATTCTGATTGTTTTTATACATTTGGAAAAAGATTTATTTGTCCTTTGTGACTTTTAGAAATCTGTCACACCTTAATCCAATACATGTTGTGCCTAATATGACTCGATGAGTCTGTTATATGTTTAAAAATGATATTTTAGTTCATAAATTTTCACTCACAAAAAACTAAGAAAAAATTATTAGATATCCTTGATAATTTTGGAAAAATTATTCATATGTAATTTGTGACATGATGGAGTTAGTATCCTATCAAATTTTCTTATGATGTGACTGATATGAGTCAAAGTACATGTCTTTAGTGTATAATGACAATTTAGTAAAAGAGACATGTGATGTAATCAAAACTGTGAAGACACATTCATATTGTTTTGATATATTAGAAAAATGATCTATAAGTCATTTAATATGTGTAGGAATCAGAATCACCACAATCTGATGTATGTTTTCTTGGGAATTACTTAATGTGCATATTTTCATTATATAAGTGTCATTTATGTTGAAAACTCCCATAAAATCACTAAAACCGAGAAAAAGAGTCTAGATTATTTTCTCGTCACTCTATATGATATTACATACTTAATTTACATATCAAATTGATCATATAAATATTCAGATAATTTTCACAGAGATAATTCCTAGAGACAAACATGAAATGGTTTAATGAACAAGAATGAACTTCAACTCGATCTGATACATACTTTTCCTAGTATGACTCAATGTTTAGTTTAAAATTAACCCTTTTTATTAATTTATGTAAATACATTATTACTAACATTAGAATTTTTTTCTTATATAGTTGTGTTTTTACTCAAGTAGGGGTTAGTATCAAAATAAAAATGAACACTTATGTTATTGAATGTATGTAATAATGTGTACTTATATAATTGTATAAAACAATTTATGAAATACCTATAATATAGTTTATTCCCTTATATATTTGTGTTGTAATTTTATTTCGTTTATATTTTTTTATTGGTACTTGATTTTTTTTGATTTCATGGTGTTTTTGGTGTTGTAGTGTGCTGTTATAGAGCAATACAGTGGTGATGCAATGTGCTGTTATGGAACACGGCAACATTCCACATTAACAATTCTTTTCTATACACTCATAAAGGTAAATATTTTCAAGAATTTTAAAGGCACCGTTAACCTTTTCTTATATCAGTGCCTTAAAATGAACTGATAAAGGGTCATTTTTCATTGCTTCTAAAATCACTGGTAAATTTTTTCATTATCGTCACTTTTAAAATCAATTATAAAGGAAGAATTTATCTGTGGGTTTTTACTAATGATAAAAGACTAAGTCTTTTATTCTCCTTCCAGTAGTCAGTGCTTCTCTAACACTGATGAAGGTCTTTTTTAGCACTGTTAATGGCCACATTTGAAGGCCTTCGGGTTGTTGTATGGATATAGTCCCGATAACAACATAAAATATAGAATACATTAAACCATTAGACATTAAATTAAAAAAAATTAATCATATTACATTATATTGATAATTATTTAACTAATTATGATTACCTTTCATGAAGAATGTAAACCTATATAATAGGTGTAACTAGTAGTAGTAAAAAATATAAATTATTGTTTAAATAAATCACATTTTATTTTAAAAATTATCCTGTATTGAAAATAACATAAAATATTGATTCAATCATTATTCTCCTAATATTAAAAAATTATATATTTCATAAAACCTTTTAAATTCATATGACCTCATGTTCCATTAGGTAACAAATTACACTTTATCCATTTCCATCAATATTACTATTTTAATCATGTATATCATCATCATTACTGATCCATTTTCAATATGAGTTCTATGGGTTAGGATTTTTTAAGATATACACAAGGGTCTAAGTATATAATTCACTATGAATAAGCAAATAACCAAATTCCACATCTCACTATGGGTGAACACATCAAAATGAATACATTATAGACACCTTGAAGCCTCTATATGAGTGGTCTCATTAAATGAAACCATTATGGGAATAGATCCTCCTCCCCATTCACTAACCTATGCATATTAGTGTAGAGTTTAGAACCTCAGTATAACATGAGATATAGGTGTAGAGCCTCTAGTCAATATCCCATACTACCAAGCCATATGAACATGCTTATTTATCAAATCAGCAAAAATATACCTTATAACAAACCATAATAAAATACACAAATAATAAAAAAATCCATAACAATCCACATAGAAATTAATATTATTCAATGACCCAATAACATAGTTACCATTTACATTATATTGAATATTTATCACTATTCTCATTATCATTCCCTAAGCCATTATCCATGTTCAAAAATCCCATTTATCTCAATCCATTTAACATATTCATTAATTCCCTTATGAAATACCATGTAACATATTGCTCAATTCCTATGTATTTACATATTTAAAATGTTCACCATTTAATGTGAAATAACCATCTTAGGAATTTATAACATATTTAATAAGCAATTTTGCACAATATCAATTAACCCATTTAATATATTTAAGCCTTAGACCATTGATGAGTTACCCTTTTTATTTCATAGAGCTTATAAACCATTGGAATTTAGACTAATAACCCCTAATTCCAATATCCATGTTTAGACACATTTATCAATATTTCTCCTTCTTCCCTAGTTAACATATAAAAATATTCATTATAGACTCTATCATATCAAAAATCAACTCTGCACTTTACCTTAATAATGTATAGGTTTCAGAACGTCGATGCACCCAATGGGTGGACCTAAATAAGTCAAATCATCCTCAAAACATCCTACATGGATCATGAGGGGTTCAATTCATATTTTATGTGATCATTTTACCAAATATCACCACATGCATAAAAATGACAACCCTAGATGGCCAATTACACAACCAAACATTCAAAAATCCACATCAATACTATAGGGCATAACATGTAGACCACCTACCTCAAATCAGATGATGAACACACACTAAATCATTTCCTTAGATCTATATTCGATATCCCAGTAAAGCCCTAACCTAGAATCCATTAGAAGAAGAATATTTTAGGGAATCAGAATAAGATAAGCCCGGTTACAAGTCCTTATCTGGAAAAGAGAATTATGAGGGAGATTATACATACCTCGAGTTTCCATATCCAATAAACAACTCTCCAAATGGACATGAAATGAGGTGGTTTTCATTGGGAGATCCTGATGGTTTTGTGTCATCACTGGGGTTGGTGTAGGATATATGGTAGAAAAATATTGTGGAAAATAACAATCCTGATATGGGAAAGTTATAATTTTCCAACTTTTATGGGTCCACACAGTTTGTCCGCCCTGTTTTCCGTACCATGCCCAAACCATGTGCAAGCCACTATCTAAGGGGAGTTATGTCACATATTTACTGGGGGAACTATGCATTTTTTGACTAACTATTATCAAACTGTGTGTATTACCACTATCCAAGGTTATATGGATTTCGTGGTCTGGCTCACGGTTTACTTCACCGTGTTCCATCCAAGTGACACACATAGATTGGCCCAATTTTACTTCTAGTCATGTCCCATGTAAGAAACTGGTTCTTATTTTTTAGGTATTAGTTTCTTCTTTTATCTTTTCCTTAAATGTTTTTGAGAAAATAAGGAAAATGGGGAAAATACTAAATTTTGGAAGTACACGCCCTGTACTTTTTCACACAACATGTACTTTTGGCAGTGTTGGAAAAGTACATAGGGCGTGTAGCCATGTCAGCGATAAAGGGTGTAAAAACTGACTACATGCCATGTAGTGGTCCATTACAGTTCGTGTAGTCAGTTGGCAAATCCAAAAGTAATGAGGTGAAAGCAGTCACCAACTGGGCAACAGTACACGCAGTGTAGTCGGGAATACACGCAGTGTACTCATGTCGACGGATGAACAGTTTGGCGGAGCCACCAGATGAACAGTTAAATGAATGAAGTACACACCATGTACTTGGAAATACATTCCATGTACTTGGTTTCTTTCTCATAAAAGTAAGTAGCCTCCCCTGTTCACATGGAAGGCTTATAATGGGAAGAAGGAGTGGGATAGGGAGTCCAAAACTTTGGAGATCCGCCGAGCGCACGTCGAGAATCCGTTTTCTACACCGTCAATCTCCCTGGAACTGCACATGTGATTTCTCCCTTCTCCTTTAGTAGTTCGTACCAATTCTTCCTCTAAGGGGTGTTATTTATGTTTGAACGAGGTTTTCTTTCACCTCATATCTACGTCATTCTAGGATGAATCGAGGATTGTTGTTTGCGTATATCGTTCGTGGGTGTTAATGGTAGGGGGCTTGGTGTTTATTTTTCCAACAGTTGTGCATTTGTTTGAATTTTTGTGCCACGAAACCATGTTGGGGTGTCTTGTGGCTGAGGCCATAGATGTTTAAATACCTAGAATTGTATAGTTAATTAAATATGATATTAAAATGCTATTTGGGATCTCTGCTTGGATCCAAGACCACCCCGGAGGTGTGTTTCTTTGTTTAGCTGTTTTTCCAGGATACCAGAGGGTATGCCTTAATTATATTGTGCATTAATTTTTCCTTGAGAGTAATTGTATGTGAACTTCTCATTTACATGTTGGGCATGGCCCAGTTACTTGTGCCTAAGGGTAGTGTTTTACTATAGCCTGAGGGCATGACTATATTAGCCTGAGGGCAATGTTCTCTTATCCTGAGGGAAACTTCTTCCATTCCTATGGGTAGTTGATTATGTGCCTGTGGGTGACACATCCTACACCTAAGGGTAATTTCTGTTACGCCTCAGGGAAATACCTGTGGGTTGGATTCTGATTACCTGAGGGTGAGGTTTTGCTTATCTGAGGACGCTGACTGTTTAATTAGAAATTCACTATGGTGTTTTCTTAATATTAAATGGTTGAATGAATAATTAAAATGGCAATATAACTAGTAAAGTATGTTACTTTGAGTACTGCTTAGTTTATTTCATTTACTTTTGCACACTTTTGTTGCATATTTACACACAGTTGGGCACGAGCCTTTGGTGGGTGCCTACTCGGGATTATTTCTCACACCCTGTTTGGGTCATGCTTTTCGAACCAAACAAATTACATTTTGGAAAGTGTGGATAAGGTCAAGGGCCCTTATACATGTACTTGATTGATACTGGGTAGTAGGGGAGCATGGGACCAGGATGAGGCTCGCGATGCGACCAGATGTTTTGTTCTGTTTTTCTTTTCTGTAGTGTACTGTACTGTATTGTTGTGAAACATGTTCTGGCTTCTTTCTTAGAATTTGAGGCATGTTGCACCATTATTAATATACTATCTGGTTATCTCTACTATAGTTGTTTAATTCAGTTTTTTATGGTTTAATTCTTCCACTGTTGTTGTATGCTTTTTATTTTATTCTGATGTGCTACACTTTGACAAAAGAGGGCATAGTTTTCCCACAATCAGACCTGGGGCCTCACTGCTAGTTAGTGGCCTCTGGCATTTGGGGAAATGCGCTTGAGGTCTTTTGGCGAACCGGGTTCGGGGCACCCGTTGAGTGGCACCCGGAACCGGGACGTTACAAAGTGGTATCAGAGGAGTTCTTTTCTTTGACTTACTATTTGTAGCCTTAGTTAGGGATAGGAAGGGAACAGTAGTTGGTAATAATTTGTTCCCATGCGTAGCTAACCTGTGTACAGGGAAAATCCAATATACCTCCTTTTGCAATTTTACTGATTTTTAAAATTACGGTTGAATTGATTTTCACCAAAGGGTGACACACTGGTATTGTGCTGTTAAATTTTATTAATGGGTTATATTTAGTTGCAACCCGATGAGATGAGGGTATTCCATATCATGCATCATGGTGGCACATGCTAGAAATCACATGCCATGCATAGTTCCATTCCATGTAGGTTCATTAGAAATTTTATGTTGTTGTGATAGTTGTTGTGCTATAAAAGCTTGCTGGTGTGATAACTGCTTGATAAATACCTACTATGTGATAGCATATTTCTGTATAAGTTATTGAAGGAGTGGATGCCAAAATTTGGTTTTTTGGGGAGTATAGGCCCTCATTGACCGGTATTTGTTGGATCATTGACTATTATTTTTGTTATAACACATATAAGATGTCAAACGTTCAATCATGTGGAGTATGGGCCCTCATGGATCAGAATTTGACACTTAGGTGTTGTTTTTCAGTATTTTCTAGGCTCCAGAGTAGTTTCTGAGGAATACTATCTATAAGACCTAGTATACACACCATGTAGTACCTTACACACACTATGTAGGTTCTTCTATTCAGAAAGAAAATATAACTTTTTAAGTTCACACTGTGTACATGAAGTACACGCCGTGTAGTCTCTTCCCGTGTCACAAACCGTGTGGGCGGTGACACGGGGAAGGGAAGAGCTTGGGGAGAACACGCTGTGTACCGGATGTGCACGCCGTGTAGTGTTGACCTGGAGTCTACCCGTGTAACTAACAACATAGACGGAGGAGACTTAAGACATACACGTCGTGTCAATGATGAACACGCATTGTCTTGTGACTTGGGGGCTTAGCCGTGTAACTAACAACACGGGTCGGTGTCACCTCTCATTGTACACACTGTGTACCTATGGGACATGTCGTGTAGTCTTTTCCGAGGATAGACCATGTGGACTTAGCCATGTGGCTGGAGAACGGGGTGGTGTACACGCCGTGTTCGTGTGTCACACGCTGTGTAGTATCAAGTCGAGTAATCGTCTGTGTCACAAACTATACGGGCAGTTGGAAATAACACTATACACACTGTGTAGATGATATACACACCTTGTAGTTTTTTTAACGGGATCCCTATGGTGTAGCCATGTGGAAGGACCCGGGCAGGGGTAGAGAGGTCAAGTAAACGTCGTGTAGTCTTGTTTGGAAAATGCTGAATGCATTCTTCCTCTTATTCCCTTTTGGGTTTCTTCATTTTTGGTCTTTAATAATATTGTTCTACGGCATGCATTTGACCTTGTAGTGTCATGCCACCATGACGACCACGCGTTGTTCTCTAGGAGAGCGGCGACAACTATACTCCAGAGATGGTGGGCCATGGGCTACCAGTGGATCCTCAAGCAGAGCCAGATGCGGAGCCAGTCATTATACCGGAAACAGGCGCAGATACACTATTCTGTGAAGGCTTTATGCGGTTCATGCATCCCTTTCAGGGAGCACCGTAGGCTGCCACATCTATAGCTGGGCTGACTCATATATTCTAGCAGTAGCATCCTCATACGTTTTCAGGGGATGGAAGACTATAGGCTGCGCAGTCTTGGCTAGGATCGATGCAGAAAATTTTTGAGCATCTTGAGATGCCTCCTGGGCGGAGGTTCATGCTCGAGACTTACATGTTGTGTGATTCTTCCAAGAGGTGGTGGGATGTTACCACCCATTAAGAGCATCACAGAGACATGGCATGGGAAGATTTCTAGATAGCCTTCTATGACTTATTCTTCCCAGATACGCTGAGGGAAGATAGAGCTCGAGAGTTCATGAATCTGCAGTAGGGCACTATGTCAGTGATGGATATTATTCTTCTTTATTTACCGAGCTTCAGTGTTTTGCACCCATTCTGGTGGGTTATGAGACATTGAGGGCCAGCCGCTTTGAGGATGGTCTCTGATATGACATCTGAGCACTGGTGAATGTTTTCAGGTTGCTTACAGTACACGCTATTTTGAATCATGCACTGATTATAGAGAGGAAACTGCAGGAAGCTAGTGGTGTGGGACAGGGCGGTTCAGCACCAGTTTCTGGTTCAATTTCTACTGGTAAGAGGAAGCAAAAAATGGACTTCTCTCAGGGTGGCAGTACCAGCCAAAAGAATGCTTCAGGTGGCCAGGTCACATGCTACCAGTGTGGTAGAGAGGGGAACAAGAGGCTACAGTGTCCACAAGACCCAGTGGAGTGCCGAGCTTGCGGCAAGAAGGGTCATCTGCAGTGCTTTTGCAGGGCGTTTCTACCAGTGGCTAGTGAGAGGGGTTTTGTGCAGACTCCGCAAGCGGGAGAAGGACCAGCAACTTCTTACCAGTTAGGGAACTGGAATAAGTCAGGGCATGCAGGCAGAGATGGTGGTTGTGGCCGTAGTAGCCAGAAACTAGGATATCAGAGGCAATAGGGTGAGACAGCTCAGGGTAGCCAGGCTGTGTCACAGGGCCGCGGCACTGGGCAGGCATATGCAGTGCAACAGACCCAGCAAGAGCAGAATCTCGGACCTTCTACTGTCAGAGGTACTATTCTTGTAGCTTCTGTCTTATCTTCTGTACATTTTGATAAGGGTGTTACACATAGATTCATATATGTGCCCGTTGTGGAAAGCCTTGGTCTCTGTGTTTCTACTTCTCCTGAGATCATGACACTAGACACTCCGTTGGGGACTAGAACGGCTAGTGTGCGTCAGTTCATGGAGTTCCCCCTTGAGTTTAGTGGGTTTCACTTTCTTTGGGACCTCTATGTCTTAGAGATGATAGCTTATGATGTCATTCCTGGGATGGACTTGTTGGTTCCCTTTCGAGCCTTTGTATAATTCTATCATCGCAGGGTGAGTTTCACATCACCAAAGGGTGAAGAGTTTCTATACAAGGGTGAACGGGATGTTCAGGTTAGTCGAGCTGGACCAGAACATCATGGATGAGGTGGAGTCATAACCCAGATTCCGAGCTTATATCTAGATGATCAGGGAACTTGTCAAATAGATTTCCCTCCAATTGTTGATCGTTTCAGGGATGTCTTCCCAAACAACTTTTTAGGTCTACCTCCGGAGCGTGATGTGGATTTCCCTATTGGGCTTATTCCAGGAGCATCACCAGTGTCTATTCCTCCTTATAGGATGGCCATGCCTGAGTTGCAGGAGATCAAGAGGCAGTTAGAGGAGTTACAATCAAAGGGTTTTATCGGACCCATTACTTCTTCCTTTGAATTCATCGATCCTTTTTGCGAAGAAGGCGGATGGTACCCTCAGACTCTGTGTGGATTATCGAAAGCTGAACCAGTTGAAAGTTAAGAACCGATATCCCTTGTTGAGGATTGATGTCCTTTTCGATCAACTTCGTGGAGCACAAGTGTTCTCGAAGTTTGACCTGAGGTCAGGATATCATCAATTGCGCGTGAGACCATCAGATATACTGCTTACAATCTTTAGGAGTAGATGTGGTCTGTACGAGTACTTGGTTATACCATTCGGACTCACGAATTCTCTAGCTGTTTTCATGGATCTTATTAATCGTGTCTTTCATCCATAAATAGATTCTTTTGTGCTAGTATTCATGGATGAAATCTTGGTGTACTCTCACACTCGACACGACCATGCCACCCATATTGAGATCATATTGAGTACACTGAGAGAGCATAAGCTATATACTAAGCTCTCGAAGTGCCACTTATGGATAAACTAGATTCACTTCCTGGGTCATATCATCTCAGAGGTAGGAGTTTCATTGGACCCAGAGAAGGAGAGAGCAGTAGTTTCCTGGGAGCAGCCAAAGAACGTGTCTGAGATACAGAGTTTCTTAGGGCTGGATGGTTACTAAAGATGCTTCATACAGGACTTCTCCCGCTTAGCAGCTTTGTTGATGGGTTTGACTAAGAAGGGTATGAAGTTTGTTTGGTCGGAAGCTTGTGAGACAGCCTTTCAGGACCTAAAGGGAAATTTTATATCAGCACCGATCTTGATACTTTCAAAGTAGGGGAAGATCTATACAGCTTACTATGATGCATCAGGTATTGGGTTGGGAGCAGTGTTGATGCAGGGTGATCGTGTTGTTGCGTACGGGGCTTGGAAGTTGAGGCCACATGGGGATAATTACCCAACACATGATCTCGAGTTAGCTACAGTTGATCATGCATTGCGCTGTTGGAGACATTATCTATTGGGAGAACGTTTTGTGGTTTTCACCAACCACAAAAGTCTCAAATATGTCTTTACTCAGTGTGACTTGAATCTGAGGCAGCGAAGGTGGGTCGAATACCTTCAATCCTTTGATTTTGAGCTTGCTTATACACCTAGAAAAGGTAATGCAGTAGCTGACACACTGACCAGGAAGACTCGGATACAGGCTGTGCAGGAGGCTTGTGATGGGTGGCAGCTCATGATTTGTTCTCTGAGATGCATTTGGAGGTTCCTGATAGGCAGGGGAAAACTTATCTTTCCCTTTTAGCTGTGACTTATAACCTCCTGGATAGAGTGAGGATAAGACATCTATTTGATTCAGAAGGCCTAGTTCTATGGGAGTCAGTGGAAAGTGAGGACCCTCCTCCTGGTTGGACGATAGGTGATGATGAGGAAATTTTACATTTCTGTGGATGAGTGTGGGTTCCAGGGGAAATACATGAGGAGATGATGCGATAGTTTCATGCTTCAGCATGGGCAGTTCATCCCAAAGTTACCAAGATGTACCGTGTCTGGAGACATCAGTACTGGTGGCCGGGCATGAAGGGGGAGGTGGCTGGTTTTGTTACGAGGTGTTCCACCTGTCAGCAGGTGAAGGCGGGGCATCAGAGGCCAGCCAGAATGTTACATCAGTTACCCATCCCGTAGTGGAAATGGGATGATGTTGCGATGGATTTTGTGACTAGTTTACCGAGGTCACCTCGAGGCAATGATGTTGTGTGGGTTGTTGTGGATAGACTCAAGAAGGTAGATCACTTTTTTCCGATCAAGGAGACCTTCGGTGTTGACGAGCTTGGGAAGTTATATCTCCGAGAGGTCATGCATCTTCATGGGGTCCCTCATTCAATCATTTCAGATAGGGATGCCTGTTTTAGGTCTCGTTTCTAGCAGAGTTTTCAGAGGGCATTGGGTACATAGGTGCTTCTGAGCATAGAATACCACCCTCAGACTGATGGTCAGCCAGAGCGTATGATACAGGTGCTAGAGCACATGCTGAGTGCATGAATCCTAAACTTTGGGGGCCCTTGGGAGAATCATTTACCCCTAGTCGAGTTTTCCTATAATAATCTTTTTCAGGCAACTATAGAGATGGAACCTTACAAGGCTTTATATGGTAGGTCATTCCAATCACCTTTGTGCTGGTTAGAGGCAAGTGAGGAAGTTTTACTAGGACCACGTCTTGTGTAAGAGACTTCTGAGTAGGTCCAGTTGATTCAGAAGAGGATGGCTACCGCACAGTCTCATCAGATGTCTTATGATGATTGCCGCAGACGACCCTTGGAGTTTGTGGTCAGGGATCAGGTCTTCCTGCGTGTTTCACTGAGGCTGGGACACAGGTGGATCAAGAGACATGGGAAACTTTCACCGAGGTATGTGGGTCCATTTGAGATTCTAGAGAGATTCGGGATAGTTTCCTATCGGTTGCAGCTACCACAGAGGTACCGACCCATGCCCGACGTCTTCCATGTATCTCAGTTGTGCCGCTATCATTCAGACATGTCTCACGTCTTTCATCCCGAGGAGGTTGAGCATGAGGCAAATGCATCCTTTTAGGATCATCTGATTTTTATCATGGATAGGAGAATGAAGGTTCTCCAAGGCCGGTCAGTTCCTCTCATACAGGTGCAATGGTATCATGGCCGAGTGCAAGACAAAACCTGGGAGCGGGAGACCGATGTACATGCTTAGTGGCCGGAGTTGTTCACAGCTATATCTTCTCCACCCTTGGAAGGGCAATTCGGGGACAAATTGCTTTAAGGGGGGATGTTTTTAAGTACCCAGTTATTATTTTTGAGGTATGAGTTTCTTCTTTTCTCTTTTCAATAAGTTTTTTTGTGAAAATAAGGAAAATGGGGAAATCCTAATTTTTGGAAGTACACACCATGTACTTTTTCAAACGTCATGTACTTTTGGATGTGTGGGAAGAGTACACAGGGCGTGTAGCCATGTCGGTGATGAAGGGTGAAAAAACTGACTACACACCGTGTAGTGGTCCTTTACATGCCGTGTAGTCAGTCGGCAGACAAAAAAGTAAGGCGGTGAAAGCAGCTGCCAGCCGGGGGATAGTACACGCAGTGTAATCGAGAATACACGTCGTGTACTCATGTCGACGGATGAACAGTTTTGTGGTGCCGCCAGATGAAAAATTAAATGAAGGAAGTACACGCCGTGTACTTGGAAATACACGTCGTGTACTTTTTTTCAGTTAAAATTGGCAGTAGCCTCCCCTGTTCACATGACAGACTTAAAACAGGTAGAAGTTGCAGGAGAGGGAGGCTGGAAATTTTGAGATCCGTCGAGCACACGTCGGGAATCCGTTTTCTGCACCGTCGATCTCCCTAGAACCGCACGAGTGTGTTCTCCCTTCTCCTAGAGTAGTTCTTACCAATTATTCCTCTAAAGGAAGTTATCTAAGTTTGAATGAGGTTTTCATTCACCTCAGATTTACGTCATTGTAGGACGAATTGAGGATCGTCATTCGCATATATCATTCGAGTGTGTTAAAGGTAGGTGGTTTGGTGTTTATTTTTCCTACTGTTGTGCGTTTGTGTGAATTTTTGTGCCACGAACCCAAGTTAAGGTGTCATGTGGTTGAGGCTGTAGCTGTTTAAATACCTAGAATTGTGTAGGTAATTAAATATGATATTAAAATGTTATTTGGGATCACTGCTTGGATCCAGGACCACCCCGGTGGTGCATTCCTCTGTTTGGCCATTTGGTCAGGATACCTGAGTGTATGCCTTAATTATTTTGCGCATTACTTTTTCCATGAGAGGAATTGTATGTGAACTACTCATTTACATGTTGGGCTTGGCCCGGTTACTTGTGCCTGAGGGCAGTGTTTTATTATAGCCTGAGGGAATAATTGTATTAGCCTGAGGGAAATGTTCTCTTAGCCGGAGGGAAACTTCTTCCGTGCCTATGGGCAGTTGATTCTGTGCCTGTGGAAGAAACTTCCCATGCCTGAGGGAAATTTTTGTTACGCCTGAGGGCAATACCTGCGGGTTGGATTCTGATTACCTGAGAGTGAGTTTTTTCTTGTCTGAGTGTGACTTTTTAATTAGAAATTCACTGTGGTGTTTTCTTAATAGTAAATGGTTGAATGAATAATTAAAATGGAAATATAACTGGTAAAGTAAGTTACTTTGAGTACTTCTTAGTTTATTGAATTTACTTTTTCACATTATTGTTTCATGTTTACACACAGTTGGGCATGGGGCTTTGGAGGGTTCCTACTGGGGATTATTTCTCACACCCTATTTGGGTCATGCTTTTTGGCCCAAAAAGATTACGTTTCTGTAGGTGTGGATAAGGGCAAGGGCCCTTATATAGGTACTTGATTGCTACTAGGGAGTAGGGGATCATGGGACCGGGCTGAGGCTCACAATGCAACCGGCTGTTTTGTTCTGTTTTTCTTTTCTGTACTGTATTGTACTATATTGTTATGAAACATGTTCTAGCTGCTTTCTTGGAAATTGAGGCATGTTTCACTATTATTAATATATGGCTGGTTATCTCTACTGCAATTGTTTAATTCAGTTGTGTATAGTTTACTGCTTCCTCTGTTTTTTATGCTTTTTATTTTATTCCACTATACTACACTTTGACAAAAGAGGGCATAGTTTCCCCACTATCAGACCTGGCCCTTCGCTGCTAGTCAGCAACCCCTGGCGTTTGGGGAAATGCGCTTGAGGTCTTGTGGAAAACCGGGTTCGGCGCACCCGTTGAGTGGCACCTGGAACCGAGACGTTACATCCCATGCCCCAAGATCACCCACAAGTCACCTCATATAACTAGTGAAAATTTAATTAAAAAATACTAAGGAATAAAAGAAAAAATATAACATGGTTGTGCCTCAACAAAACAAGCATCTTACAACCTCCCCAATTTATAATGGCTCGTCCTGGACCCACTCCTCATGAGCATCACATAGCTTCCAAGGATAAAATATCAAGCCAGCAAGCTCATGCATATAAATCCCCTTCCATATATTATTCAAGAACATTACCGTGATTTTAAAATAATCAAACTAAATGCCCAATATATCATCATAAAACAATATCATTGTGATTGATAATATGAACTGGATGTTCCTCAAAATACACATATAGCTCAATCTCAACATCCTCATCGTAAAACACATGAGATGGATCAGGGTGATATTTTCGAAGCTAAGACACATCAAAAAATTGTGAATGCCACTATACCAATTTACTATATTGATGAATTTTTTAACTAAACCATATCTCTTAGTTTAACTAAGCTTTCCAATTTGCCATAGTGATGATTTTTTTACTGTTTTTACGATTCATAATGGGATAAATATAATGAACCAAACCCCAGAGTCCTAGAGCATGTATCTAATTTATTACATTTTCACTAGAAATATGTTATGAAATCCTAAATTAACAAAAACAATTGTAAGTCTTGGTATACTAGATAAAATCATGATTCCCATATTATATTTGAATACTCCAATTACACCATAATTGTTTTAGAATATCATTATTCCCCATAAAATATATTTATATATCATTCTTAGTACACTTTATGAGTACATGGGAACAAAAACCAATAAATCCAAGCTCATATTCTATGTAATGGTTTTGTATAATGGAAGCTTTCATGAATCAATAAGCATAATCTATATAGAAAGTTAAATAACTGAGAACACATTACATTTAAATAATATTCCTATCATTATGGGATATGGAAATATCAACCTAAAATGGTATATAACTAAACAGACATTCCATTTAATTAATATCTCGAATATCATAAATATATATGGATTAATCAATATGGAACGGTAAATAACATAACACACATGTCACTTAATCAATAAAATGACTATCCTGAATAGATAATGCATAATCAATATAGATAGGTAAAAAATTCAAAACACATTCCATTTAATCAATAACTGAGAATAAAATGCATCTAAATATAATATCAATGTTAAAATATCATGGACAATACTAACTGAATTCTCAATAATTGGAATGCTTAATTATTGGATTTCTTGATCCCATGTGTTAAGAAAACCTATACTATCATGAAGTTCACCAATAATGGTTAAAACAGAATGGTTTGTATACACTAAAATCCAATTTAACTCATGATAGGCAACTTATTTATCTCAGGATACTACAGATGCATTGAGGGGATATATATAACCAGGTGCACCCATATCTGCATTTCTAAATCATTCCTCATGTGCTAAATAATTTATTTATTTCATGAATAATATGTCTTACCATTAAAAAATAGTATAAAAGAAAGAATAAAGATTATGAATATATCCCAATTAATAAAATAAATATTAATGTTAAATTTTACATGTATAAATGATATATAGTTTATTTAATGATCATATCCCTAAAAAATATTATGGATATTTGTTGGAAATTTAATGTCTAATGATCAAAAAAAACTGAATAATTCAATGGAATGTTAACGACTACGAAAATGAGTCAAGGAAATGAATTTCAATATTATTATTTCTAAAAATAATCATTAAGAATATAGAGGAATAATAATAATGGTATTAATAAAACATATTTCATGTTGATCATATTCCAAATAATGGTTTTTGTCATTGAAAAATAGAAATACCATAAATTGATAATTGAAAACATTTTATTGGAAAATATCCTTTTCATTTCTAAAATAAAAATTTAAATTTAAATTTTAAAAATATATATTTTTATTTCAAAATATCTAATTAAACAAAAAGAGAAAGCAATAAAATATTTTTTATTCATGAAATTAAAAAATTCCATAGAGGTCGTACTTATTAAAATAAATATTCCTTTCGATTTTTCTGTAAAATCCAAATGGGAATTATTTTTCAAACATCATGAATATTACAATAATTTTATTTAAAATGTCAATCATGGAAAAAAAATTCATCAATAAATAATTTTTATGAATTTAGTGAAATAATTTAAATAATTTTTATAAAACATGGTTTGGGAAGAAAATTTATTTTTGACTAAAGAGAGAAATGAATTAAGATTTTACTAAAAACATTTCTAAAAAAATTTAAGTAACAAAGTTAAAAAATAGGATACTACTACATAAAAAATTCATGAATAAATATATGATATTATAATTTAAGGGGTTTGTTAGATGATGATTAAATAACTTCCATTATGGGGGACTCATGTATAAATAATCTTGATTAAAATGAGATTATGAAATAAACCATTACAAAGATCATAAAATTGAAGTGATATTAATCGATGAATTAAATATGTGTTTAAAATTAAAATAAAATTAAAAGGGTGAAAATACAACATTAGATAATGAAAATTAATTACACACATAATCATAGAATATCAAAGACAACAAAGAAGTAATATAACCCAATGAATAAAATTGATATATGAAATTCTGTAGCACTTGGTAATTTTAATGTAAAATACACATGGATGAAATAGTTCAAATTGAAAAAAAATATTAGGAATAATACATGATTCATGATATTACATCAAAGGAGTTCAACATGTACACTATAAAAAATAAATTAGGTTCCCCATAAAAAAATATTCCTTAAAGACAAGAAATTGAGATGAAGTCCCTTAACATATGATTCCTTTAGGTTGAATGTGAATTAAACGCATGTGCAATAGTTTTAACCATTTTTTTAATTTTTAAATTAACCATATTAATATTTATAATATCATATAATATCATTTCATATCATCTTAACACCCATTTGTTAATAATATAACATTATTACTATTGCTTCAAGTGATACATGCCTTGTTTTCTCATGCATTTTTTTAATGTGAATGTTCTGGATATTGACAATATTATATAGTTATATAATCTATATATTTATATTAATGCAATAAATTTCATTTAATTTAATTCAATGAAATTTTAGTGTCATTATTTAAATTTTATCATGGAGAATGGATCACATCACTTCGTAGAGATGGTAGACCATACGCATGCACGAATGACACTACCATTTCCTTAAAGAGTGAAAGGGTTAGGAATTAGGTGATATATAAATTTTCTATAATCTATAGAATTTATATATATCTGATATATTCAATAAATTTATTCTTATTACGTTCTATGAACGCATAAGTGAAAAACGAATCACATCCATTCGCGAGGCGGTAGTCTTCCATACACATGAGCTATATTATCATATTTTAAAAAGACTAGAAATCAAGAAGGTATATGTGAAATTATAATTCATAACTATAATTATATCATAAATTTAATATAAATATTTTTAATCCATCATTATATCTAGAGTTAAAATTGGTGATTGAAGATGAATTATGTCAGTTTGTTTGGCGGAAGTCCTCCGTACACATGATCGATTGTTTTGTTACCCATTTTAAGGAAGAGAAGATGCATATAGGTCATACACAAAGCATAATAACTTCTCTATACATAATATTATAATTTTATTATATAATAATGGCTCAGTAAAATTTTTATGATTATAAAAAGAAACATAATAAAAAATCTCATATAAAAACCCTACCCCTTCTTTGCACTACTTTAGGTTTGCAAAAAAATTAATCAAATGATGTCATTATGATCATGAAAAGGGATCTAGGATACTCGTGTGTGAGTAAGGATTTAATTTGATATATATTGGATGATGAATATATATTTGGATGTGTGATTATGGGAAGAGAAGCAATGAAATTTTTAAATGTGGGGAAAGGGAACCCTCTTTGAAATTACACAGAGATTTCTACCAAAATAATAAAATAATTCTCAAGAAAAAATTATCCAAATTACATTATTGTTGAAAATAGGATATAATATGGTGAATATATGGCCATTCATCAAAAATTTTGATTATGAAAGGTAATTTTATCCCTCGTCTTCTTAGTTTAATACATGGTAAACACATTTTCACTATTCTCACTGTTAATTTTTTTTGAAAACATATATTGATATTATTAGATAAATATTTATTTTTTATTTCCAAATATTAAATCATTTTTTATAAATATAATTTAATTATGTTTTATAATTCAATTTAAAATTATACCCTCATGCGTGATGAAAAAGCAGGTTTCAAAATTTAATAATTATCATAAGTATTGATGGTTTTAATTGGGAAATTCAATATGAAATTTATTAAAATGACCTAAATTATATTAATTTTAATGTATTTAAAATAAATTTAATTAAAAATATAATTTAAAATATAATTTAATCTTGTAAATTATTTTACAAAAAGAATTGTTTTTAAAATATTTTAATTTTCACTATGTACAAAAAATTAAACATTTCATAAAATTCCCAAAATTTACAGTACGATAACTTTATTATGATTATTTTTAAAATTTAGTTTACCTTACCAATTATATTTTATAAATTTGGGGAAAATTAATTTCAAATTATATATGCAATGCATGAATAACCCATCTTTTATAAAAAACAATCTTTCAAAAATCATCTCATTTTATTTTAAATTAATATTACTTTATTTATAATATATAAATAACCAATGCATATGTTTTTAGATGTGTAAACCATATAATTTTAATATATTAGTTATTATTATTCTTACATATTAAGTTAACTTCTAGGTTATAATATTATACTATTTTATATTCCATTTTGACTTAGGTTTCTGTATTCCGCAAACTATCAAAGAGATTAAAGTGAATGAAATATATTTTGTGGGTTGTTTATTCTTGGTGTTATATGTCAAATATTCTGTCAAATATAATTTTATTCTTTAATAATTTCAGGTTGTTACATTCAACACACCATTTATAAATTAAATCCTTGAAATTTTATCTTGCACCAAAAAATAAAGTGTTTTGTTTTTGAAAATTCTTTTGTTGAAAAACAAAATCAATTTTTTTTAATAAAAAATCATTTTAATAATATATAATTGGAAGTAAAAAGGTCATATTTAATAACACATAAATTATTATCGAATTATGAAAACAATAGTGGAATGTGAATATTCGGATTGCAAAGAAAAGTAGAAATAATTCATAATAATGTTGGAGTTCAATGACCAAATGAAATAGAATGGAAAATGGAAAGTAAATGACCTAAAAAAATTAATAGGTGATTATTTTAAATTACATTTGATTTATCATATATGAAGGTAATAAGAAATACAATTTGTTTCATTATATTTTTCTTAATATTGATAGATTTTTTACTGTCTAAGAATATAATGAAATATATAAACATGACATAATATACATCATATCCATAATTTCAACATTTGGTTTTGAATTGATAAATTTCCAATTAATTACTTAATATATGAAATGAATAAAAAATAATTTGGTTTCTATGAATGAATCACTAAATTACCTTTTTAATATATCTTGAGATCCATAAAATTTTGACAAGCCTTTCCTTATATCTCTATTTTTTCCAAAAAGAATATGGTTAGAAAACAAATTGTAATATAATTAATTAATCAGTAAAACTCAATAATAACCCCAAGAGTCCATCATTTATATTTTTTCATAAATATTTTTACTAAAAAATGAAATATTAACCAGAACATCTTATATCCTTGTGGTAGGTGTGAAAACCTTATCGTCCTTTGGTTATGGGTTCTATCCCCATGACCTTGGCTGATGTGACAGGTTGTCACCCATCACACATGCTATCCTTTCATATATGAGTATATTAATATAATTTTAATAAAAAGAATAAATTTTGAGGATATAAAATTACTATAATAATAAAGATCTGATAAAACATAATAGTTACCAATACCTTTAATCTTATACTTAAGAAAATGAAAATTAATTATCCTCAAATAACTATTTTATATACTAAACCGATAAGTTGTATTCACAGAAATGTTTCCAAAAAATATTCTTATTCTTTGGAAACTCCCAACTCATAAAATGTAGAAATGGGTGTTTATGAAATTGAACTAATGATCAATATTAAACACATAACACATAATTGTATATGTAACTCTTATGTTAATGAAGACATACATTATTTTGAAATTTCACAAAAACCATAAATGTTTCATGAATCTTATAACCAAAATACCATTGGTAAAAATATCTCAATAGTAAAATTCTATAATCCCAATAAATAAATACTTTACACATTTTATTTCAGAATTGGACCTTCTTTGGAATAGAGTTTAACCATTAAATAAGGGAATTAAAATGAATGGAGGTTATGTTCCCCACATTTATGATAACGATCTATTAATGGATCACTAGGATGAGATTTATTTCCTTCCCTGATACTGTTCATTGTTCCTCAATAATTCATCTCATTATTCCAAGTTTTCCACATATAAAAATTTTTCCATTTTATTTGAAGAACATTTTAGGTTTTTTCTTTCCAAAATTCTTACTTGATTTAAATAAATCCTTCTTTCCTCCAAGGTTTCCACAATTGGAGATCATTGAGAAATCCATCGAAATATTATTTGGTGAGTCTGAGTGTTAGTTACAGTATATTTTTTTAATCATATTTCAGGGTAACAGATTTGGAATAATCAGGATATATTTTACACTTGTTATCATCCCTTTTTATTACTCATAATCACAATATTTTACTTCATACTCAATTTTAACACAATTATTTCTCATTCCAGGAATGATATAGAACAAAAAATAATATTGTGTGCAAACATAATCACCATGGAGAAACTATATAATCATTTATAGTATTTATAAATAATGAAACCATCTATTATATCTAATAATCCTTATGTTTAACCGAGGTAATTCATTATCTTCATCTATGTGAATCCTTCAAAATGATTTTTCAAGAAAATATTAATTGTTAAAGCATATCCCAGGGGAGTCACAAACTAGGTGCATGGTAATGCTCATTTTCATGTATCGGTAATTTTTTTATTCTATCCAAATATTCCTTTTTTGGAGTTATTACCACCATGAACATATATTCCAGAACAACATCCAATTATAGCACCCAAACATAGATGTATTGTTTGGAGAAAACTGCATAATCACTACATTACTATAAATTTAGGTTGTTCTTATATACTTATCCTAAATTTATATCATATAGTTATTTTCTCGAATATATATTTTCATTAATTTAGTTCCCATGGTTTTTGATAAATTCTCAATGAAACAAATTGTTATTACCCTAACCCCAGTACCCTATATCTATTGTATGCACTATTAAATTTTCACTAGATACACATGATCATATCCCAAAGCACCAATGATCCAATTAGTATTGGTAAAGTAGATTCACACATGATTCCCATATTAAATTTTAAAGAAAGTGTACAAGATAATTTTTTTATAATATCATTATTCATTATAGAACATCCTTGTATATCATTATTAGCACACTTCCCAGATTTAAGTGAAATGAAAAAAATAAGAATGAACTCAAATAATTAGTACAGTTTATGTATAGGGGAAATATTGAGAATCAATAAGCATAGTCAACATGAAATGATATTTAACTAAACACACATTCGATTTATATAAATTGATTATCATAATTAGATAAGGAATACTCAACATGAAAATGTATAAAACTGAAAAAACAAGCCTTACAATCAATAACCTTTCTTTCATGAGTAGATAAGTCATAATAAATATGGAATATAAAATAACTAAACACACATTACATTTAATTAATAAAATTACAATCATGAATAGATAATGTATAAGAAATATAGAAAGATTAATAACAGAAAACATATTCTATTTAATAAATAATAGAAAATAGAATGATTCAATGGATAATATCATTGTTAAAATATAATTGGTAAAAATAAATGAATTATAAATTAATGTAATGATTAATTATTGGAAAACATGATCTAAGGTACCAAAAGAACAACTTATATCAAGAAATTACTTATGATAGTTTAAAACTGATGGGTTTAAATCATTTAACTATGTCTAGCTGACTATTTCATCTCATCAGATTACTGATGTATTTGTGGGATACCGATAACCGGTCTCCACCAATACATTCATTTCCAAATACTTCCACATATATTTAATAGTCGATTTAATTCATGAATAATATTCCTTACTATTAAATATACACGTTGAAGAGAGAATACATATTATCAATATTTCCCCAGTCAAAGAAATAACATTCAACGTAAAAAAATTTATATAGAAATGAGACATGGTTTAATCAATAATAATATCAATGATAAATAATTTGTATATTTAGGGGAAATTTGATATTAAATGATTATAGGAAAGTGAATAAATCAAGGTAAATTTGATGAATAAAAAAATAAATCAAGGATGTGAGTATAAAAAATATACTTGGTCAAAATAATCACAAACCATCTAAAGGAATAATAATGATGGTATCAATACAATTTATCAATAATAGTGTATGTGTAAAATAATGGGTTTTTGTCATTGAAAATTAAAAATTCCATAAAATACATTTTAGAACATTCTTATGGATAATATTCTTTTCCTTTTGAAAATCACCCATAAAAAAATAATTTCAAAAAAAAATTAAATTATTTTTTTTTAAATAATCATTGAATATTATAATTTAATATTTTGAAATTAAATTGGTCATAAGGACAATAAATTATACACATGAGTTACACATTAAATCAATGATTCTTTTTTAATTTTCTATAAAAGAAAAAATGGGGAATGTTTGGAAAATAAAATTAATATTTATTTAAAAAGATGTTTTAAAAATATAATAAAAGCGTAAAAATAAATTTAATAATTAATTATTAATAATTTCTAAATCAATTTTGAAAAAAATTTATAAAAAATATTATTGGGAGAAAATTTATTTTTTACTAAATATATAAATGAAATCATATTTTATTAAGAACAGTTTCTCAATTATTTTAACAACCAAAGAGTAAAAAATATTATTATTAAATGAAACTTTAAAGAATAAAAAGATGATACAAAAATTTAATGGGTATTAGACAATGATCCAATAATTTATTTCTCTAGAAACTCACGTATAAACATTCTCAATTAAAAAGGGAGGGTGAAATGAACCTTTACAGTGATTATAATGTTAATGTGACAATTAATCAATGTATCAAATATGTATTCCAAATTTAAAACCACTTAAGAAAGAGGAAATAAAAAATAATATAATAAAATATAATTGCATACATAATCTTACAATATTATAGACAATTATGAAGTAATATAACCAAATGAAATTAAATTGAGATATTAAATTTATTATGACTTAGAATTTTTCAAGTCAAAACCCACTGAATAAAATAATTTTAATTTAATTTTAAAATTATATTAATTATGAAAGATTATTTATATTACATTTATAAAGTGATATATTTAAATCATATAAAATAAATTAGTTGAGAAAAATAATATATTCCCCAATGATGGGAATTGAGATGAGGTCCATCACATTTTTAAAAATATTTCATTATTACTATTGTTTCGAGTGATAAATTCCCTATTTTCTTTTGAATGTTTTAACGTGAAAGCTATGATCAATATGAATATTATACAGTAACATAATCCAAAAATTGATATTAATTATTTAAATATTTTTTTTCATTTGATATAGTTTTAGAAATATTATTCAAAATTTATCTTTGAGAATGCTTCTCATCTCTTCATTGTGATGGTAGGTTTTATGTAAGAATGGGTGACATTATCATTTCCATAACAGGTAAAAGGGTATGGATGTAGGGGATATATAAATTTACCAGAATAAATATCATGAAATATATGTAATATATATTTATTTAATTTATCCTTATTAAATTTCATGTAAATCATAAGTGAAAAACGAATAACATCACTTAATGAGGCAGTAGTTTTCTATACACAGAAGCGACATTGTTGTAATTTAATCTGCATGAAATGTAAGGAGGTATATATGATATTATAAATATAAAAGTATAATGATATCATAAATATCATATAAATTTATTAAATCATTAATTATATCAATACTTTAAAGGTGGTTAGGGAAGATGAATTAAATCAGTTTGTGAGGCGGTAGTCCTCCATACACAAGATCAACTCTTTTTTTCCATTTGATGAAAGAGTATATGGATATAGGAAATGTAGAAAACATAACAAAATATCATTATAAAAATGATATTATTTTTTATATAATAATGTATTAAAACTATTTTTTGGAGGGTAAAAAATAAATAATAGGAAAATTATCATTGTGGAATGTTACCTCTTCTTAAAAATACATATTTCGTTTTGAAAAAATGCCTTCCTAGGATGGAATAATGATCAATAAAAGGGATATAGGATACATGGAGGTGATTAAGGTGGATATTTTTTAAGGTATTAGAAATAAATGGATTTGGATGTTTTATGAGGTTAAGAGAAGGTGTGACCTTTTTATATGTGGGGAAAAGAAACCCTTTTGGAAATTATTTGGTAATTTCCAAAAATAACCCAAAATGATAAATTCATAAAAAAACTTCCAAAAACCATAGATTCTTTGTTTTTAGAGGATAAGGTAGATATATGGTTACAAAATATGATTTTGAAAAGTTGGAAGACCATTATATCCCTTATCTTCATAGTTTAACCCCCTCGATAAACCAATTTTTACCTTAAACATGATAATTAATTTTTACTATTTTCACAATTAAACTTGGTTGAAAACATAGTTTATTATATTAAAATTTATAAATTATACAGATATAAAATATTGACTCTTTTTTTCCAAATTAAATTCTTTAATTTTTAAGAATTAAATTTAAAATTATACAAGGAAACACGATGAAGAAGCAAGTTTCCAAAGAGAAAAAAATCAATATTAGAGATGGTTTAAACATAAATAAATTATCATCAAATTGATTAAAATTACCTAAAGTAGTTAAATAATAATATATTTATACTAATTCCACTTTTAAAAAAAATTAATATAAAACTTATTCTTATAAATTACTTAAACAAAAATCAATTATCAATTAAAATTAATTTTTTCACTATTAATTGAAAAATGAAATAATTCTAAAAAATATAAAAAATTCTACCTAAACTAATTTTGATAGACTGATTTAAAAAATGAATATTCTTTTATCAAATAAATTTTTTAAAATTGGTAGAAAAAAGTATTTTTAATTACTTGTTAAATGCACGACTAAACTATCTTTTATAAAAATACTTTCTTTTATAATTTTGTTCTATTAAATGATTCATATTTTATTTATAATCAATAGATAAATAATGTTTGTTAAAGCTGTAAAACGTTTAATTTTCAAAAAATTGTAAGTAATATTCAAATCATCTAATTTAACAACTCAGTTATAATGGTGAACTATATAACGCATTGTTTAGACTCTGGGTTGTATGATCTGAAAGCTGTCGAAAATATTTCATTTAAAGAAATATATTTCAGGGGTTGTTTAAGATCAGTGTTATAGGTCCTAGAAAATACCCAATACATTGTTATTCTTTTAGAATCTCTGGGTGTTATAAAACATTAATGTAGTATTATTAAATATTATATGTTATGAAAATTCCAAATATGAAATCAATTTTAGTAAATTAATTCACTATAACTTGTATAAAATTATTTTATAATAATCTTGTAAAGTGTGATGAAATTATGTTTTCCATGAAAATACACATTCATGAAAAATATGATCATATATAAACTCAATAACTAAAAATCACCATTATATGAATTTCAATTCATATAAATAGATATATAATCTATATATTTAATTTCAATCATTCTTTAATAGGTGTTCTTTTAATTAATGGAAATTTGGAAAATTTATCCATTTACAAACTCTTTTTATGTATATCACTGTAAAACCCCAAGCTTCCACGGTACGCTTCACTTTGAATAATACAGTAGCGTGTGTTGTACACTACTTCGAGTTCTAACACACCACAACCAATCAAACTAGCTGTTATGAATAGTATTACCCACTTTTTGAAATTTAATAAATTTTATCATTCCACATGGACTTCATTTTTGGATTCGGAATATCGAAATTAACATAGGGTGAATTTTTTGTATTTTTCTGAAAACATTCAATTGTTGATGAATAGTGACAAACACTGAGTTATAGTTTAAAACCGAAATTTTATTTAAATAAATAATTATTTTATTTAAATTTATTTTAGCTAAAAATATATAAATAATACATATATATGTTCAATTTAATTTATTAGAGTCATTTTTTAATAATATTAGATATATAAAATTTTATTGAACTTTTCACCGTCTTTTACCAACCCCCTAGGAGCCTTTGCAAATTTACATAAAACATAATTTTACCACTATTGTGAGTTGAATTTAAAAATTTATAGAGACGCGGTTGATAACAGTAAATAAAATGTTGATCAATAAGATGAATATAATATTTGGTGAATAGTAACTTTTTACTTTTATTTACCACGGTTAAAAGTAAATAGGGTAATAAAGGGTAAATGATATTATTATTACCCTAAAACATGTTATAATTATATTTGGATAAATTTTATTCCACCAAAAAAATCCTTAGGAATAAAATATGATCATTTAGGTCCACTTGGATTAGATTAGGACATTTATTATTATTTAATTTAAAGAAGTGTTAAAAGAGATAAAATCATATTTTAATACCTAAAACATTTTTTATATTGGGTTGCACATAAGATATATTAGACTATGAATATTCATTATAAATCTAAAAATATTTCTTACTTAATGGAATTTTATTTATATTTTTTAGAAATTAAAAAATCTAATTTATTTATAACACAATGATGATAAAATAATTACCTAATTAATGAAATATAAAAATAATTGATATTATAAATATCCAAATAAATATAATCTGATACTTTTTATGAATTCCAATAATTTTATAGATTAATATGGAATATTAGTGTTGGTAATATGTATTGTTTTTGAAGTAATAATGTTGTTATGAATTTAGCAAAAAAACAAATACCAAATAGTGTCAAAATTGACATAATAGAGTTTTTAAAACAAATATTATATTATGAATTGATATTCTTTTTATAAAAATATAAAGTTCATCCAAATGACTTATATAATTATAATTGTTTCATTAATGATCCACTTGGTGTTCACTTTGATGTATATAGTAAGTTTAATAACCATATAATATAAAAATACCAATAGACATGGTAAATGTTAAACTATTTAACTAAGAGTTAAATCTAAAAGATAAGGTTAATATAGGGAGTCAAACCTATACAAAACCTATTAGTTGAGTGGTTTTCGACCCATACCCACCTTAAACTCTAAATAATACACTTTTGAGCCATTAGAAATCGAATATGATTTTAATATAAAATAATATTTCTAGATTTTCCTAAGGTGCCCCTCATCCCTCTTATAAAAGGTCACTTCCCCTTCTCTCAAATTCACACCATCAAAGCCATTTTGTTCGGCAAACCCCTACACAAATACCCTCTAAACTGTCCTCCCTTCATCCTAGTGGAATTTCTTTAGTCATAAATTCAACCTATGGATCCCTTTTGATCAAATGAAAAGGAATAACCGGAAGAAGAGGTATGTATTTTATCACCTCTTTCAAGTTCCTTTTTTCTTACACTTTCTCTTTATTTGTGGTTTCCATTATAAAATAATAAATCCATTATCTTCTATATAATTTGATATTATTAAAAATATGGTACAACCATATTCATTATTCTATCCATCCTTTGAATGACATGTCACCATACGTGCGTACGTACGACTTACTGTCTCCATGTCGTGCTGTAATCGTTATTCAATACATTCTTATTTGGATGGGCATAATAATGATGTGTAATTAATATAAATAATAAATATTACATGATAATTATTCTTTATATATGATATACCATCCAATAATATATTATTCTAATGTCAAAAGAAAGATATTGTCGCTTGTGAGTACGTATAGATTACTGTCTCCATGAACGCGGTGAGATTCATTCTCCCTCGTATCCATTCATGAAAAATTTTCATTAGATGATTAAAAATAATGTTTAAAGACTTAATATAATACTGAATATGAATAAGATACATCCTATCCATAACAAATATTACTTACGTAACAGATCATATAAAAGAAAACGAATCAGTTAACACCCGAAACGACTATAATATTAACAAAGCAACATTAAAAGATCATATATTATATCATATTAATGTATATGATTATTGTATAATTTAATAACTATTATTTCACATTTACACAGGATTTTAACCTACCCTTGACCATGTAAAAGTACAATGTAAGTGTTTATTTCACAATTTCTTTATTATCCGAGGTTGTTTTTACCTATGTACCTACTAGAAAATCTTTATCATCCACATCCATGTTTCATAAAAATATATTCCAAAACATTTTTACTATTTAATAGACAATGGGTTAATATCATTTATACCATTATTTGAGCTTATATGTTTTGAAAGGAACCTTTCCGTCCATTTCCAAACAAGGTACTTTATAACCTTTTCGACAATATTAAGGTAAGAATGTTTTTTTAACTTATACGGTAGGTGCGGCTATTTTTTGCCATTATAACAATGTCGAAGCTTACCTTACAATATTATAAGAATATTTTAAAATATAAATTTTTTCTTCTATAATTACGTGAATTTGAGATGATTTCAAAATATAATGAGTTATTTCTCTAAAAAGTTTTTGATTTCATCTATTTCATCATCCTTTGATGGATTTTTAGTTTATTTGAAGTTGATTTATTATGACACAAAACTTCCATATTGTATTGAAATATTTCTAATATGTTTGACTGTGGATATGCTATTTTTATACCATTCATGGTTTATGGATAAGGTATTGACATTTCATATTCTAGTTTTAATATGAATGTTTATATTTTGTTTTAACCTTTTCATATGAGGAATTCATTGGACATAGTAAGTGACGGGTGGAGCCCACTATAGCTCCTAAATGCATCGGTAGGTCTCATGAGACAAACTAGTCTCTTGGAATAAGGACTTGAATAAATGTTTTTTGTATTCTTGGCACGAGGCATGGACTATGTGGTTGTGAAATTTTGGCATTATGAATTCGATCATTATGAAAGTGGCTATTGATTTTTCATGTGATTATTCGACTAGTAGAATATCCATGTGAATAAGTAAATGGAATTATTTGATTTTATCTCAGCCATATTATGCTGAAGTTCATGTTTAAAAGTATATTTTTTAAGTCTTAGACATTGCCTTAAATGATTATGCATATTTAAGAAAGATTCCGCTATATTGTTATCCTTACAGAGCATCTGAGCTCACCCCTTTCTATGTTTTATTTTCTCAGGATGCGAAGAAGTATATTATGAATGACCTGTAGGTATAGTCTATGGGATCTCAGTGTTGTCTATGGAAACAATGTTGTTTTATTTTTTCATTTTACCATGAAATGTAAACCGTATGAATGTCTCTAGTACTTCCAAGGCGACAAAACTAATCGGTATTTTGAGACTAGATATTTTGTCATCATGCCAATGTTATGTAATAATGCACCGACTCTGGGTAACTAGGGTTGGGGCGTTATTGCTGGTATTAGAGGATGTTTAGTACAAACTCTGGAAACTAGATTTAGATAAACTCTCATTAGAGCATGTAGCATTAAGATAAAATTTTAAGATTAGTATAGAAGAACTTCCTAGAATTTTGGTATTGTAGAGATTTTGTGATTTTCCCATGCAATACATCATATTCTTGATACGAACAGGTAGAGGTGGCACTGTCATAGATGTACCTAGGGGTAAAACATGAAAACACTGCTTTGAGCTAGATTTGAAAGGGAACTAGTGAACGACAATGGGCCTTGATACACTCTTAGTTATGACAATCCCATGGGATATGCTTAGGATAATTCTCATTTTATTTACAAAACATAATGAAGGGCTTATGAGCTTATACTTCCTCAAAGAAAACTTTTTTATGATTATGGATTATATCTATAAACAATTCAATTTATGTTAAGTGTTTTAGAAGTTTATAATTATGTATTTCGATTCATAAACTAATCTAGTTTATGCTATTGTTTAGAAATGGCTCCTAGTGGAATGAATGGAAACTGTATCAATGCACTAACTCCATGTAAGTATTTACCTCCTAATCAAAATAAATATAGTGGAGCTGGTGATGAAACATGTGCTGATCGGCTAATCACCATACTGGAACAACTCACTTAGGTTAAGAATAATAACCTTACCCATATGGATCACCCTAATCCGTAGCGTGGAGGATCAATGTTAGATCACTTCATGAGGACACAATCAATATCATTCAATGGGGGGACAAATCCACTAGTAGCTGAGTAATGGATGAATTCCTTTGAGAAAATATTCTATGACTTGGGGAGAATCAAAAGGGAAAAATTTGTCATGGTAGCTTACCGCCACACTGGAGATGCTGATCAATGGTGGTCATTGATGCAAAACAAAAAGGAATATGATGAAGTATCAAATATGGAATGGAGGTAGTTTAAAGGAAGTTTCATCTAAAAATGCTTTCCTAATGACCATAGAGCAGATATGAAAGGAAAATTTCTAAGTCTGAGGAAAAAGGAGGTTGAGAATGTCGCAAAGTAGAAAAGATAACATTACAAGGTTAGGGAGGCATGTTGCAGATTATATACGTAACCCCAGAAGTATTATTGATCATTTCTTTTATGGGTTGAAACCATTTCTCCATTAAGCATTAGTCTCACAATCCTTCTCGTCATATGAATATATTTTCCCATGCGCTATCAAAATAGAAAAAATAATTATCTAAGTCTTATGAATTTAAAGAAATGAAATAGAATAAGAGATCTGCTAAACATTCTAGAAATGGAAATAAGGGGAAGAAGGGAAATGTTTTATTTCCATCCTATAGTAAATGTGGGAAGAATCATCCTGGTACATGCCTGAAGGGAATGAGATTCTATTACAAGTGTGGTGAAAAAGGCCACCATGCTCGTGATTGTAAGGGTAAGGAAGAGGTTGTCAATGTTGAATGCTACAATTGTAGAGAAAGGGGAATTATTAAAATGAATGTCCTTAGCGTCTGTGGAACATACCTCAGAATAGGCCAAGGGATCAAGGCCAAGCATATTTCATCACTACTGCTGAGTTTGAAGCTCTGAAAGACATAGTGACAGGTAATTTAATGGTTTCCTCATATTTAGGAAAAGATTAATTTGATTTTGGATCATCACATTATTTCATATCTATCCATTTTGCTAAGAAATTAGATATTTTCAATTTGATTTAAAAAGGGAGTTTTCATTTAAAACTTTTAAGGGACGTATCATTGCAACAAGTTTTTGTGAATCAGTCCCCATTGGGTAATATATATGTTCTTTATCTGTTGATATCATCATTATACCCATGATTGAATTTGATATAATCCTCATTGTGGATTGGCTATCGGACCATGATGCAAAAATTTATTGTAATAAGAAGGAGGTTACTATTTTTGATGATGATGATAAAGAACGCCTTATCTTTAGAGAAGAATCATCACCACCATATTCTTATCTAGATCCACCCCCAGTAGCTCAACTAAATTCAATTATTGGGGAGGAATAGAATGAAATAACTGTGTGTGAGGAAATAAATGTTCAAATAGAGGATGTACCTATTGTGAAATAATATGTTGATGTGATTCCAGAAGATTTACCTGGACATCCTCCAAAATGAGAAATTGAGTTTTCCATTGATTTAATTCCTAGATCAAGGGCCATATCAAGGACACCTTATAGAATGGCCACTGGGGAATTAGTGGAACTAAAGAAATAACTAGAGGAATTGATTAATAAGGGATTTATTCCCACTTTTGTTTCTCTACGGGGAGCCCCTATCCTTTTTGTTAAGAAGAATGGTGGATCAATGAGGTTGTGCATTGACTACAAAAACATCAATGATCTAACAATAAAGAACCGGTATCCCCTACCTCGCATTGATGATTTATTAGACCAACTTCATGGAGCTAAATACTTTTCAAATATTGACCTTTGATCTGGATTTAATCAGCTGTGTTAGAATAAGGAAGACATTTCGAAAATAGCATTTCGAACTAGGTATGGGCATTACGAGTTTACAGTAATGCCTTTTGGATTGACTAATTCACCCTCTATCTTCATGTATCTAATGAATATAGTTTTCAAGGAATATATTGAGGAATTTTTAGTGGTATTTATTGATAATATCTTGGTATACTCTAATAGATATGAAGATCATAAAAATCACTTGCGCATTGTCTTGAAGAGACTTAGAAGACATGAATTATATGGGATGTTTAGGAAGTGTGAAATCTGGTATCAAGAGATTTCTATTCTTGGCCATATTTTCTCCATGGATCGAATATCTGTTGATCCTTTTAAGACCATGGTAATCCAAGAATGGCCAGCACTAACGAGTATAACTGCGGTACACAGTTTTATTGGTTTAGCAGGTTATTATCGACGTTTCGTCCCAAATTTTGCCCGGTTGGCTAACCTATTAACAAAGATCACATGACAAGGGGTTAAATTTGTATGAAAAAAAGTGTGAATAATGTTTTTTTAATTGAATAGAATATTAGTCCATTATCATATCTTGAATCTACCATTGGGTAATGATGGGTTTGTTATTTAAAGTGATGCAATGAAGAAAGGACTTGGTTGTGTCCATATGCAGAAATATAGAGTTATTTCCTATACATAATTACAAATAAAAATTCATTAGAAAAACAATCCTACTCATGATATTTAGTTAGAATCTGTAAGCATTTCTTTGACGATATGGAGACATTATCTCTATGGTGAAAAATGTGAGATATATACCGATCATAAGAGTTTGGAGTTTATTTTCTCACAGAAAGAACTCAACATTAGGAAAAGGAGATGGCTTGAACAACTCAAAGATTGTGATTTAACAATACACTACCACCCGGGGAAGGAAAATAAGGTGGAAAATACTTTGATTAGAATGGATCATGGAGTTTTGAACAAGATGAGAGTTGAAAAGGATCCTATATACATGGATCTAGTAAAGATGGATATGGAAATCACCATGGAAGGTGAAACATCAAAACTTTTTCAAATGGTTGCTAACCCATATTTACTATAAAGGATAAAGAGTTCTCAAACCAATGATGAAGAGTTTCAAAAGTAGACTAAAGCTTTGAATAACGGCAGATTGAGTGAATTTATATATGAAGATGGAATTTTGAAATTTGGTATGAGACTTTGTGGTTCTGATATACCTGATCTAAAAAGAGAATTGTTGGATGATGCTCATAGTTACAATTTCACTATATACCCTGGGAGAACCAAAATGTATAGAGATTTGAAGGAACATTTTTGCTGGGACAACATGAAAGGGAGATTGCTAATTTCTTGTCAAGATATATGGTTTTTCAACAAGTGAATGCGGGAAGGCAACAACCTAGATGAGTCATGAAACCTCTTCCCATACCTGAGTAGGAATGGGATAATATTACGATGGACTTTGTCATGGGACTACCAATGACTTCTAGAAGGAACAATTAAATATGGGTCATTATTGATCATCTTACCACATCAACACATTTTCCTGCTATGAGAGAAGATTTACCACTTGAATGTTGAGAAAAACTATATATTAATTATGTTTTATGACTTCATGGAATACCATTATCAATTTTTTCTGATCGTGATCCCCATTTTACATCAACATTCTGGAAAAGTCTTCAGAAATCCCTGGATACTGAACTTCATTTGGCCACTACCTACCACCTTCAAACTGATGGACAATCAGAATGGACTATTCAATCGTTAGAAGACATGTTGAGATAATGCTAACATGACTTCCAAGGTATGTGGGATCAAAATTTAATTTTAATATAATTTTACTATAACAATAGATTCCATTCAAATATTCAGATGGAACCTTATGAAGTGTTACAGAGAAAGATATGTCGCACACCAACCTGTTGGAATGATGTTGGTGAAAGAAAACTCATAGGCCCAAAACATGTGGAGGAAATGATGGAAAATTTTAATATAATCCAAACATACATCAAAGTAGCTGAAAGTAGGAAAAAGTGTTATGCTGAAAACCAAAGGAATGATTTGGAATTTTAGGTAGGAGATTATTTTTTCATGAAGTTATCTCCGTAGAAGGGTGTTATACGTTTCGGTAAGAAAGGTAAATTAAGTCCCAGGTACATCGGACCTTTCAAAATTCTAGAACGAATTGGGACTATAACATACTTTTTGGCAATTCTTCCATGGCTCTGCAAATTTCACGATGTATTCCACGTATAACTATTGAGAAAATACATGCTTGACCCCACACATGTACGCACCTATGAGGAATTAGAACTGGAACCCGATTTGTCTTATTGCGAAGAGCCTGTCAAGGTTCTTTATACCAGAGAACAAGTGTTGAGAAACCGAACAACTCGTCTAGTAAATTTTCTATGGAGAAACCATAAGATGGAAGAGGCAACGTGGGAACCCGAGGAACTAATGATGAAGAACCACCCTAGACTTTGTATGTAGTAATATTATATAAATTTTGAGGACGAAATTATTTAAAGTTGGAGAGAATGTAACACCACAAGCTTCCATGGTACGCTTCTCTTTGAATAATACAATAGCGTGTGTTGTACTCTAATGGTGAATTATGTTTAAAATCCTGAAATGTTATATGTAAAAGGCTTGGGTCGCTATAGTTGTTATCAGAGGATAGTCTAGATATTTTTGGAGATTAGGAATAGAGAACCTTAGTGTAACCCTTAAGGATGAGACTATGTATAAGAAAACAATCCTAAATTTTGGAGAGTATATTGTAAGTGGTTAATCAAGAAAATACATCCTTTTCTGGATACGAGAATGTAGAGGCGGCTCTGGCATAGATGTATCTAGGGGTAAAACCTGAAAACACCCCATTGAGCTAGACTCGAATGGGAACTAGTGTATGATAACAGGCCTTGTTGCACTCTTGGTTATGACACTCTCATGGGATATGCTTTTTTAGATTCATGAGCTCAGTACAAACCATTATTAAGGAAAAAAATCCCATAAAAATATAATTCAAGAAATAGATCGAGGATAACCTAGGTTTTATCCTAAGGAATCAAAAGTTAGGATGTACTTATTCCTTATAATTGTATACCTTTATGATCAAAGTTTCCTTTTATTATCAATAAATAAGTTTTAAAGACCTCTAATTATATGTTATTTTTATTAGTTAATGGCAAGAAATAGAATATCACGTTCCAACAACCAATGTGTTAGGCAATGTGAAGATTTCCATAATGATGTGCCTAATATAACGGGAGCGGGTGCTCAAAACTTCATGATAGTACTTTCTTAGCTGGCTCGACTTATGAATAATAGCTTGAATCAGGAAAAACTCTCTCCTCCACCAAGGAATGAGCAAGTTTCCGTAGAATCCTTCATGCGGAAAAGGCCTCCCATGTTTAGCGGTTCTTCTGATCCCCTCCTCACAGAACAATGGATTAACACCATTGAAAATATATTCTCAGTTCTGCAGTGATCAGAAGAAGAGAATGTTGTACTGGCGGTCTAACATTTTGATGAGGAAGGTGATCAGTGGTGTACACTGATCAAGAATACAAAGTCCCAAGAGGAAGTTGATTCCATGGATTGGGAGGAATTTAAGAGGATATTTTTCAAAAATATTTTCCTCGAACCCTTCGTCTCAAGATGAAAATAGAGTTCCTTGGATATAGGCAGAAGGAAGATGAGTCCATTGGGGCGTATGAAGAAAACATTACAATGATTGCAAGGTACACCTCTGGCTTTTTCATGAACACCGAATGCAAGGTGGATCTCTTCTTTAGTGGACTAAAACTGACTCTACAAAAAGTGTTGGAAATTCGAGACTTTGACAGTTATGAGGATATTTTCCTTTGTACCCTCATGGTGGAAGTGGAGATTGGAGACCCTCAGTTGTCTCATGGGCCTAGTGAAAAGAAGCAGAAAATGGAGGACAACATGGGGGGTTCATCAAACAAATCCCATGATGGATAGAAGCCTCACTTTCCCCTTTGCAAAAATTGTTGGAAGAAGCATCTTGGTGACTGTCTCAAGGGAACCAAAAATTGCTTCAAATGTGGAATGTTTGGTCATCTGGTAATGAAATGCCGAGTGGATATTAAAAATACCGCTAATGTTGAAGAGGAAAGGAAGGTTTAGAACTACACTCAGCCTGCAGTGCAGTGTTTCAACTGCAAGTAGCTTGGGCATTATGTGAAAAAATTCCCTAAGCTTAGGGTTTTTGGAGGAAATCCACAACAACCTCCAAGGAAACAAGTAAGGGCTTATGCTATCAATAATTCTAAGGTGGATCCAGAAAACCATGTGGTGACAGGTACACTAGTTATTCATTCAAGAATAGCAGATGTACTATTGGATTCTGGTTCTACACATTCTTTCATGTCTTTCATGTTAAGTATAACTATTCAAACACCACCACAAAATTTTGAGGAAAATTTATATGTGAAAATAGAAAACGGGGAGATCACTTCATCCATGGTTTATAAATCCTCCCTGGTTAATGTTTGTGGACTGAACCTCCCAGAAAATCGTTTCATACTTCCTTTAGTGGAGTTTGATGCAATAATGGGCATGGATTTCCTATCTTTGTACAAAGCCAACTTCAACTATTGGAAAATTGATATCACTTTTCACATTCCGATGCATCCTCCGATTCTTTACAAGTGTAAGGAAGAACATGTGTCTCCTTTAGTATCTTCGTCTCATGTGTGGATATTGTTACCTTATGACAAAGCATATCTAGATCAAATGATCGAGAAAATGGAGAGAATCACACTTGAAGACATGCCCATCGTGAGGGATTGCACTGATGTATTCCCTGAAGATTTTCTTGGACTTCCTCTGGACCGAGTGGTTGATTTATCAATTGGACTTATCCTTGGTTCTCTACCTATCTCAAAGACACCTTATAGAATGGCCATCGTAGAGTTGGAAGAGCTAAATAAGCAATTACAGGAGAGTATGGAGAATGGTTTTATATGCACGAGTGCTTCACTGTGGGGTGCTCCAGTCCTCTTCGTCAAGAAGAAGGATGGATCAATGTGCCTTTACATTGATTATCACAAGCCCAATAAAATCACAATAAGGAACAAGTATCCCCTTCCACAGATAGAATACATGTTCGATCAGCTTCATGGGGATGGTTATTTCTCTAAGGTGGACCTTTGGTCAGGATATCACTAACTAAAGGCGGGGAAGGAAGATATTCCCAAGACTACCTTTAGAACAAGGTATGGACACTATGAGTTCATAGTGATGCCCTTATGACTTACTAATGCTCCATAAATTTTCAGGGATTTAATGAATAGAGTCTTTAAGGATTACCTTGACAAATTTGTGGTAGTATTTATTGATGATATTCTGATATACTCTAAGAGAAAGGAGGAACATGAGGATCATTTAAAAACTGTGTTAAAAACATTGTGAAGAGAGAAGTTGTATTAAAAGTACAATAAATGTGAGTTCTGGATTGAAGAAGTATCATTCTAGGGGAATGTTATCACTAGAAAAGGGATATCTGTGGATCCTTCCAAGACAAAGGCAATTGAAGAGTGCCCCCAACCAACATCTGTAATAGAGATCCTTAACGTTTTGGGTATATCAGGGTATTATCAACGATTTTTAAAGAACTTTTCACGATTGTCAAACCCAATGACCAAGCTGACATGAAAGGAGGTAAAGTTTTTCTGGACTGAATAATGTGAGGAAAGCTTCAAGGAGCTAATGATAAGGCTGATCACTGCACATGTACTAACATTACCAAAAAGTGGAGAATGTTTTTTTATATATAGCAATGCTTCAAAGATAGGCTTTGGTTGTGTACTCATGAAAAATGATAATGTGATAGCCTATGCCTCACGGATGTTAAATATCCATGAGAAGAACTACCTGATGCATGATCTAGAGCTGGCGACCATGATTTTTACCTTGAAAATGAGGTGGCACTACCTTTATGGTGAGAAGTGTGATATATACACCGACCACAAGAGCCTAAAGTATATATTCACACAAAAGGAGAACAACATGCGTCAAAGGAGACGGTTAGAGCTAATCAAGGATTGTGATTGCTCTATTCACTAGCATCCTGGAAAGGAGAAAAAGGTAGCCAATGATCTATTCAGAAGAGAACATGCTACTCTATCCATGCTATGGATTGAGAAAGATCCCATCGTCCTGGATATGCCAAAGATGGATTTAGAAATAGTAAGGGCAGGGGATACATCCTACCTTTCCCAAATGATTGCGCAACCATTCATCCAAGAGAAGATTAAGGAAGCACAAAGGGATAATGTTGAGTTACAAAATAAGGTCAATGGTGTAATGGAATGGAAGCTACAAGATTCTTATATCAACGATGATGGTGCAATTTAGTTATACACCTTTCCATATTGATTATGCGTTATCCATTTATTTAAATTGAATGTGTTCTTAGTTATTTACCATTCCATATTCATTATTTCTTTTCTAGATATTTAATTTCAATGTGTGCTCATTCTTTCTATTTCTATGTTTATTATATATTATACATTTATTTAAATGGGGGTTTTCATAGTTTTTTACCATTTTATGTAAATTATTCTTATTTATTCAAGATAGATCGCAATGTACTTAACCCTTACTAAGAATTTTAGATCACCATTTCACCTTTATCTGGAATCAATTATGTGTACTATATTTGATATAAATGGGTCTTTAAGATGGAATAATGTTACTCTCTAAAAAATTAGACCATAATTTTTGTTTTCAAATATAATTTTAGACTCAATTTTCTACATAGTTTATCAAGAATACTTGTAAAATCCCAATATAAATGCTACTAAACGGTGCCCCAAATAAGTGGGACACTTGGAATCAAGCATGCCTCCCCATAAAATAGCGGATTCAGACTTGTAGCGAGGTAATAGGGTCTGTCTTTGGGGAGAAAATTCCCCCATGTTAGAGTGTTACACTATGGAAGAATATCAATGTTCTATAATGGAATAATTAAATCAACAATATAGAAGATAAAAATCCAAGACATGATGAAAAAAATTGAAATAAGTAATCTCATATAAAATATGATTTGTAAAAAACTATATCTATAAGTTAGAAAAATTTGAACATGTGTATCTAGTACAATATATAAATCAAATGCTCAAAATGACCAAAAATAAACTATCCCAGTTAGCATCAAGAACCTTGACATCTTCTAGTGCTACCTTACTACTATGAAATACAGAAATCGAGAAATGTATAGTGGCTGATTCCACCGGTCCCTACCATTATCCATGAAGCTTATATGAGTAACCAATGATAGATCAAACAAGGTGTGAGAAAATAGTTAGCAATCCATGTCTAACAGACTCCATAAGAAATCCATTCTATGTAATAAAACAAAATCAGTAGGCAATATATAAAATATGTATAACAATAATTAACGTAATGTGACAAAGTCATATTTAATAAATTTAAATAATGTTTCCCTACAAAAAATTTAGTGACCCTTGCTTTTGAAACATTAACATTACAAAACTTTTATGGAATACTTAAACATTATACAAACAGACACCCAATGACTGTAGTTTGTATAGTGGCTTCAGAAACATGAGAACATAAACACTGGTATATATGGGAGGTACATCATCTCACAATAGGTTATTCAAAACAAGGAACCTTCTTATACATATCGAACATAGTACATATCATCATAACCTGGGAAAAGGAAACATAAAAGGGTAAGCTCAAATTCTGTTTATGTGTAAACATGGGAGACATATAAGCATAAACATGAGAATACGGTTATGAGAATGTGATCCTGAAATAGAAGATCATACCATTCATATAAAATACCATAATAGAGATCATGGAATATTGAATTGAATTTCATAATATATGAATTAAAATGAAATTGGGGGTATTATAAATGAAAACATTACATATGAAGAAAACATGGAATTATTGCAAACACATAAGTATATAATGATTTATATATTATCCAAGACATCAATGTGAAGACTATTTTACTAGTTTGGGGTCTCTCCCCATACCATCATATTAGTCATAGTTCACTCCCATATCTGTCATAGTATCATGAGATCACTCATTATACCATCTTAGTAGTCATGGTTCACTCACATGATCATCATATAAGTCAATGTTCACTCCTAAGACCATCTTAGTTTATCTCGGGTTATATAAAAAGTTATCTAATGAATTTGAGGGATACATAGGTTCCACCCAAAAAATAATTAAATCATAAATACATGTTCCACAATATCATAAATACACATATCATAACCCCTGAAATGAAATTGGTAACACAAATACTGTTATAGTAATCATAATCCATTAATTAAATGGATATGAATGAAACCTTTATATTATCATGTGTAACATCAATATATGATCTCTTATATAGAAACTAATTTTGAAATATCTTTAAAAAAATATTTCTTGAAGAAAATATGTTTTCTCGTTTGAAAAATACTTTTTAATACATAAACCATTTAAAAATATTTTTATTGGATAATACCATCAATATTAATAAAGAGGCATGAAATCATTTTGAAAAACAATTCCTTGAAAACATATAAAAAGGATTCAAAATATTTTTATAGCATTTTTCATAAAAAATTGTTTGAAATCATATAAAAAGAGATTGAAAATGTTTTGAAAACCATCGTACATGAAAAATTATAAAAGAAACTTGAAATCATATGGAAATTTATTCTTGAAAACTTATAAACGAATCTTCAAAACATATTGAAACCCAGTTTTATTGAAAATATATTTTGAAAACATTTTCATAAATATTATCCTTGAAAAAATGCAATGGGAGCTTCGATGAAATGATATCAGGTAAATCTGAACATCTTGTACAAAGTCAAAAGAGCATTCCTTTTGTATGGTAAGAATATTAGAAAAGTACCTTATTCGTAAAGGGAAAATAATATTCCAATGAATTTATTGGTAAAATCCAAAAGGGTAAATTCTTTATAGCATATATGATAATTGAATAATATTATTGGAAACCCTTTTTAGAAAATATAGATTCATTACTCAAGAATGTGTAAAGTCGAGATTTTCTAAAAACACATTATTAAAAATATTATGTAACAAATAGTCTAAGTTGGTACTAATAAAAAATTATATCAATAAATAATATAGGATAATTAATTTCATAAATATTCTATGTGGATGGATCATAATATTTCGACAAAGGAAGCATAAACATAGACATTCTCAAAAAGCAATGAGATTATCTCAATAAACACTTATAAATTGGTATCTTAGGTTCATAATCTATATGTAACTAATGTAAATTAAATGAGGCATATAATATCATGAAGAGATTTATATTCAAGATATTTCAGTAATATGTAAATATATTCCCCTTAAAAAAGTGTTTAGGTCTATACCAGAACATGAGTCTCAAAGAAGGCAAATTGAGACAAAACACTTTACCGATTCGGTAACTTTTGAAAGTTAAAACCTATAAAAGAAGGATCAGAAAATGGACATGTGAATTCCAAAAAAATTAATTAGATTATATATAGAATAAAATATTTTTAATTACAAACACCAAACATAAGTAATGATGTACAACATAACATGAATATCATTGAAATTAAACGTGATATGAAACCCCCTTACCTTGTGTCTTGGCTCTCTCTGCACTCGTACAATATTTCTATATAAAAATATATGTTTATTATTATTTTTTTATAGATTAATAATTATATATATATATATATATATATATTTTATATATGTTTTAATTATGAAATTATATTACCCATTTCTTAACGATCTTATGTTGAAGTTTCACTTCGTGTAATATTCTCTTTTTTTGTAGGTGTCTTAATTTGTTATATTGTTGGTCCTTATAATTTTATCATGATTATAAAAATTAGATAATGATATAAATATAAGGTATATACATTATATATATATATTATAATAATCTATATATCATAATGAATTTAGAAATGGAATACACTATTTATGGAGACAGTAAGTCATATGTACGCATGAACAATGTTTTCATTTTTATTATTGTATTAAAAGAAATTATTTATATAATGAATATATATATAATTATTCATGTATCATTAATATATTTTATATATCATATAATTTCACTAAACCCATCTTTAATACATTCCAGGTGGTGTGTGAACAAATCACATCACATTGATGGGGTGGTAGTCCATACATCCTCGATCGAGCTTATCGTATTAATACCAAATGGGAAATAAAAAATGAATGTTTTGTAAAAATGAATACAGAAGATTAAATAAATAATAGATATTATATATAAAATATATAAATACTATGTCTATCATAATGGCCACTATGATTTGTGGTAATGGAGGAATGAAAAATCATCATTTATTTAGGAAGTAGTTCGTCGTACATAGAAACAATATGTTTGAAATCGACTGGATGGAGTCATGTTTAAGTGTTGGATAAAATATTTTCATAAAAATATACTATTATATGTAGGATACTATTTGAAAATAATAATTTAATAAAGAGTGTGGAGGGGGTGAAGAAATGAAATAAATGAAATGATCTTGAGAGAAGGTGTTACCTCTAAATTAGGTAACTCCCTTTGGTTTGTGAGAAAATGAATACTTGAGAGTATTTATGCCAAAAGGGAGGGATCAAGGTTGATGGAAGGATTGTTAGGTGAATATTAGGGCTGATCATGGAAAAAAATAATAGTTTTGAGAGGTGTGTGGAATGGGTAGAGGTGATGGCCTTTTATAGCAGGGGAGGAGTGACACTCTTGAGAATATATGATAAGATAATTCCACCCACGTTTTTCATGTTGAAATTGGATAAAATAATGGACCAAGGTCAATAAGAGTGATTATATGGTATAAATATGGACAAAAAATGGGTGTCATACATGTTTCAAGGCTATTTTGGGTCTTATATTTAAGGTCTAGTACTTTATTAATCTAATTTGTTTCTAAACAGATGTCATTAATTTTAATTAATTTCACTGGTATTTATGGTAAAAAACAATTTAGACCTCATTATACATTATACATTATTCTAAATTGTTTCAAGATGAAATTTGATCCATTGAACTAAATTGTACAAATTGGTAAAAATATTATCTAACAAAAGTATTAAACCATTTAAAAATATAATTTATCCTTTAAATAAATTATATGAAAAAACATTTTTGAAATAAAATCCATTATTTTTAACTATTCCTTAAAAGATAAAACATTTCAAAAAAATATAAAAAATTTATCGTAACATAATATTTTTTTCTATTCAAATGTTAAATTTTATTTTGACATATTAAATCTATAGAAGTTCAAAAAATTGGATTTAATATGGGTTATCCATTAAAATACCATAAAAATCATTTAAAAAATATAGGTTTTTAAGAATAAAAATTGGTTTGTTATTATCTAACGTCTATTGAATCTATTGGATACTTATAAAAATAATTTATTCAATATATAAAATACTTATTATATTAATATCACTTAAAATTTGTTATTAATTTTATTTACTTTTTTAAAATATCATTGTAACAAAAATGATATTTTTCATTATATTCAATCAGTTTTCATAATCATTTATAATTAATTGGTAACCTATTAATTAAGCTTGTATTTTCTTAAACTGAATATTTTAATAATTTATTCACTAATATTTATATTCATCAACAGAATTTCTAGGCTATATATCATTATAATAACATTTTTACTAATATATTATACTTTGGTAACACTCAGTCTAGTGTGTTACACAAGCCATCAAGGAAGGTAAATCTTGTGTTTAACAAATGTTATCCTTGTTATTACATGCAACATATGCCATGTTTGTATTGTTTGTAACATACACTAAGTTAGATCCATGTGAAAGGAATGTTTGACTTAGTGAAAAATATTTTTTTTGTGAGATGAATAATATCAAAAGATTAAATTAATTTGAAAAAAATTCTTCAATATCTCAAGGTGTTACATTCTACCACCTTAAAATAAATTTCACCCTAAAACTCATCTAGGTTATAAAATTTTTAATAATTGAATGTTTCATTCATATAATATCACATCGTAAAAATGGATACTAAAACTTCCCTTAAAAGGAACATTTGGAACCATAACAGTTACATAATGTAAAATATAACTTGGTTTCCACATAGGTGATCATAGGTTGGGAATGATGATTGGACATGGAAGAAAAGCATAAGTATTTATATAGAGTTATTACATTCATCAATCACAAACAATTTATTGGTAAAAAATGTTGAGTGTCTCAAATTCCTAAATCTGTTAAGATTTAAAATTCCATCAGCTCAATGAAAATTAATGTATTAAGATAATATTTTTTTATCACATTCCCAATTTTGAGTAATTCATGATAAATTTATATAAAAATCATTTTTGGGTTGTGGTTTGAACCATTTATAATACATCGACTAACTCATGGAATGAATGTCTATAAATTAACTTTAATGCATAATGCACTAAAATTATCTTTTATAGGACATTGTGGCGCATAAAACAATGACAATGATTAACTATTTGTCTCTTCAAAATAAACATACATAAACATAAAAAGTAATAGTACTGGTTCATCTTAATTATTTATTCAATACAAATAAATATACATTAATCAATACATCATGTAGCCCAATGGTAGTTGTGAAACCCTTGTCATCCTTCGGTCATGGGTTCAAGACCCGCATTCTACAGGATATAATTAGTTATCTGCCATCATACATGATATACTTTTCACAAAATATAAAATATGTACATCCTTGAAAAAAGGTTATTCACTAAATATATTTTAACTGAGGTTTTCAATTCAAAATCAGTAAATAAATACAACCTCTGATGTTTAAATTAATCTTTTAATGAATTTTTATGCTTATAATCCTTATCAAATATGAGCATCCAAAACATTAATAAAAGAGTCAGGAAATCAACTTAAAATTGATTCCCCTATACAAAATGAAATATCTCATTGTTGTCACATTTCCAACATGTGATTACACACATCATATATTCTCTTGAAACAAGGTAATAACCTGAACTACCATAAATCCTTTTGGAAAGCATGCATTATTCCTTATTCCAATGTGTATTGGATTTATTCATTAAATATAAAAATATTATAAACATCAACCGTGATAGAATGAACCACCTATCAATAAATTTGTACTTAATTCCTAGGAAATGCATATTATCCTACATTCTTATTCATATCCCATGTATCATTATCCATACAACATTATCTTAAATTAAATTACATTTTAATGGTTACCTCCCCTTAGACAAAATATCACCTTTCCATTAAATCACTTAACTGGTCCATAGGGAACATTCAATATAAACTTGTAAAGACAGAGAAAAAAACATAAGTAGAACAATCCCTATATATTTATTCATTCATAAACATTGAATCCAAATTCATAAAAACTTTTATTATTCCATTTAATCCATACTAAATTAACAAGGATACCTCATCCAATTACAAAATACCTCTTTCTTTTTTCATTTATTCTATAGGATCATCATTATCAGCTATGTAACCATCACACACACCACCCTACTAATTCTATTTAACAAATATCCTCTTGGTAAATTGAGTTACATAATAACCATTAAATCCAGACATAAAACACTTAACCTTATATGATGACTTATGGAGGCCAATATTCAAATTCATTTGGTTAACCAAACTCTTTATTTTTCCCTTACAGTCACTTTCTTTGTGACCATGTTTTCCAAAATCAAAACATCTTCTTATTCATATAATATATTAACATAGGCAATTATTTCCACATTATTGACATAAAGGAAACATGATATTATTTTCTCCATGAACTCCATTACCTGAACTATTAGAAAAATTCTAATTTATCTTCCTTAGTGCTTGCAAGAGTTAGATAATGTAAACATTATTAATCATGTTCTGTGAAAATTGATTAGACATAATGATAATATATTTTACTCTAGTGACCATCCCAACAGACTTCTCATTATAAAATCATACATCACATTCAACCTTAATCTTAAACCTTCCATTTCCCTCTACTGTCTTATAGTAAAATCTTTTCATGGGAATTACTTATCATATTAGAAAACTATATAGTCTGGAAAATATTTACTCATAGGATATCTAAATTAGGACACCATCCTTAATATATGACACCATAGTCTTATCCTAGGTTATTAATAGAGAATTTATATATTAATTCTTCATAATGATTCATGAAGAGTTTGTGAATTCCCAAAGAATATCCCCTAGGAGTGTCAAACCAGGTGTGCAGTAAGGCCCATTATGATGTATGGGATTACCCCAAGTCAAGCCCAGAATATCTTTCAAGAGTTGTTACCCCATGTCACATCTGTGCTAGAGCCACATCCACCTGTAATATATGAACATGGATGTATACATAGGTAACCACCCACACTATCATTTTCCAAAATTCTTGTACATTTTCCTAAGCTTTAACTCATCCTTAAACTTATAATTAGAGACATATCTATACATATCCTTAGAAATAAACCTAGTAAAAACATTAATTTTATCTAGTCCTAGTTTCCAAAGGTTAACTATTTCTTTTATATGATACCAACTATAGAAATCCTTAATTTTCAAACATTAACATTACTTAAATTTTGTGGAATACTTAAAAATTATACAAACAGACACCCACTGACCGTAGTTGGTATAGTTCCTTTGAAATCATGGAAACATAAACACCAATACATATATGAGCTACATCATTCCCTAGTAGGTTTTTCATTACTATCACCCTTCTAAGACATATCAAATATATTACATATTTTCATAACCTAGGGGAAATGAATATAAAAGGGGTGATCATAAATTATTAGTAATAGTAATCAAGGGATACATATATGCATTAACATGAGAATAAGTGTATGAGAATGTGATCCTAAAAATAGAAGGGCATACCCTGCATATCAATGATAATAACAGAGACCATGGAAAAAAATTGGTAGTTGAAAAGAAATGAATAATAATGAAATAGAGAGCGTAATACATTAAAGAATAATATTTGAATAAAACATGGCATTGTTGAAAAAACATAAGAATATAATGATATCCATTGTATCCAAGGCTACACTACATAGACAATCTTAGTAATATGGGTTCACTCCCCATACCATCATTGTATTCATGGTTCAATCCCATGTCCATCATAGTAGGATGAGTTCACACCTAAAACCTCTTTATTATTCATGGTTCACTCTAATGGATATGATAGTAGTCAAGGATTATTCCAAATATCATTATAGTTTATCTCACAATATGTAAAACCTTACCTAATGCATTGAAGGTAGATATATTTCCCGCCCATCACATAATGTAATCATACATACATGTGACACATGATCATAAACAAGCATACAAAACCCATGAAATGAAATGGGTCTCATAAACAAGTAAACATATCAAAACCAGTGTAAAATTTATAATTTTCATATTCATTTCATCAAAAAAATTACTCATGAAAGTGTGAAGGATTTCATACACATATTACACATGAAGGATAAATGGGTTTTATAAAGACAATGATAGTAATAATAACCCATTAATAGAAATGATAGTAATGAACCCTTTTTATTGGCATGAGTAACATCAATATATGTCATCTTAGATGGAATTTTTTTTTTTTGAAATATATTTAAAAAAATATTTCTTGATAAAAATATCATTTTTTGTTTGAAAAATTCATTTTAATACGTATAACATTTTAAAATTATTTTTCATATAAAATACCTTGAAAAATTTTATAGAATGTATAAAATCATTTTCAAAAACATTTCCATGAAAACATAAAAAATAATCTTAAAAGCATATTAACACGTTTTTTCTTTGAAAAGACGTTTAAAACTTATAAAATATTTTTAAAATGTTTTGAAAAATTCTATACTTAAAAACTTATAAAACAAGATTGAATTTTTTTTGAAAACCACTTTCATAAAAACTTATAATATAATATTCAAAACATTTTGAAAAAAAAATTACATGAAATTACCTTTAAAACGTTATCATAAATTTTATCCTTTTAAAAATGCAATGGGTGCTTCAATGAAATGAAAATATGTAAATCTGTACATGTCGTGTGATGTCAAAATAACATTACATTTCCGTGGTAAAAAGGTTAGAAAAGTGCATTGTTTAGAAATAGATAAGAATATTCCATTTAATAAATTGGTAGATTAAAAAAAGGTAAAAATGACATTTAAATCATATATTATTATGATATAATATTACTGGAATCCATTTTTACAAAACATTGATTTTCGATAGAAGAAAGGGTAAAGTTGGGCTTTCCTAAAAACAATTTCTTAACTATCTTATATTTAAAATGGAAGAATACTGAACCAATACATGGTTATATCTAGAAATAACTAATTATAAGTAATCTAATTAATTTTTTTAAGATATATATCAAAAGATATCATCAATGGAAGAATAAATATAAATAATCCTTAAAAGAAATCAGATTTTTTCAAAATACTCTTACATATTGGTATCTTGGGTTCTTTCTTTCCATGTAAGGAAATTAAATTAGGTGAATCATTTAATATCTTGAAAATATTTTGATTCATTATATTTCATGAATAATGTAAATATATGCACCTAAAAAAATATTTTTGGCGTATAACAAAACATGACTTTTATAGAAGGAATATTGAGACAAAATATTTTACAAATTTGATATCATCTGAAGGATAAACACAATGAATGAAAGACCACAAAAAGGAAGTATGAATACTAATAAATTTATTTATAATATAAATATAATAAAATAACGCAAATTACATGCACCACATAAAAGGAAAGAGTGGCGAACATAAGATGTGTCTAACAGAAATTATAAGTGGGATGAAATCTAATTATGTTGTGTCTTAAATCTCTCTGTACTTGTAAAAGATTCCACTATAATAAACATAATTTTATTATAAATATTTTACATAATTATATACTTATATCTATTACCAAATATTGTTTAGTTATTATGTTATATTACCCTCTTGGTGATGATTCTATGTTAAGGTTTCACTTCGGGTAATATTCGCTTGGTTTTTTTCATGTTACTTAATTTATTATATCGTTCATCCATTAAATTATATGATGATTCTAGAATTTATATCATTATATAAATATAATTTATTTACATTATATATATCATAATAATCTATATCATAATGAAGTATGCAACTGAATACACCGTTGATGGAGATGGTAAACCGTACGTACGCATGAACGTTGTTTCCGTTTCTATTGTCATATTGAAAGAGAATATGTAAATTAAATATATATATGTATATACATATAATTATTCCAGAATAATTAATATATTATATATATTATATAATTTCACTAAACCCATCCTTTATACATTCCATGTAGTGTGAAAGAGTCACATCACTTTGTGGGGGTGGTAGTCCACACTTCCTCAAATGAGATTATTGTATTTACACCAAATGAGAACTAAAAAGGTATTTATTTTAAAAATTAAAAAAAAATTGATATAATATATATTATAAATAATATCTATAAATATTGTGTCGATCATAATTTCCACCATGATTGGTGGTAATGGAGAAATGACCAATCATTATTTCGTGAGGTGGTAGTTCACCATACAAAGAAACAGTAAATTTGATATCCATTAGATGGAGGTGTGTGAAAGTGTAGGTATAAATATTTGTACAAATACATATATTATATTTATTATACTGGTTTTTTTACACAGTATTGGAAGAAAGAGAGTGGTGGGGTGAATAATTGAAATAAATGAAAGGAGGTTAAGGTAAGATGTTACCTATAAATTGGGTAACTTGTTTTTGTTTGTGAAAAATTGATTCATTGAGATGACTTATGCCAAAAGGTAGGATTAATGTTCTATAAGAGTATTTTATGGAGGGTACATGGGTATTTCTTTTTTGTACATAAATATTTAGACAGGTGTGAGGAATGGGTAGATGTGGTGGCCTTTTATAGTAGAGGAGGTGTTGCACTCTTATAAATATTTTAAGTGAGTATTACTCCACGTTTTTAATATTGAATGTGGCTCAAATAATAGAAAATGTTAGATAAAATTTATTATAGTGTCAAAATATTGACATCCAATGGGACTTGGACAATTGTCTAGGTCTTTTTGGGTCTTAAAATTGAGGTTTTGTACTTTATGAACCAAATGTTTCTCTTCACCGATGTAATTAATTTTAATTAAATTCAGTAATCTTTTTGGATAGAAATAAACATGATAATATTAAAGATTGTGTATTAATATAATTCCAAATATGTGATCATTTTTTACAAATTATAATCACATATTTTGGAGCAGTTAATTTAAAATGAATCACGTTGTTGGGACGACATTGTAGGTTTTTAAAGAAAACAATTATCAAAAGTTTGTTATGTTTTTATATCAAATTTCAATGTGAAATTGGTTACAATGACATAAATTGGATTAATTGGTAAAAATAGTATTTAAAAAATCTATTAAACCATTTAAAATTATAATTTTACATTATAAATATATTATATGAAAACATAGTTTGGAAAAAAAATCCAGTATTTTAACTATTAATTAAAATATGAAACTATTCATAAAAATATGAAAAACATACCTTAACCAAATTTTTAGGTTTATCATAAAAATATAATGTTTATTTTCACATATTAAAGATATAAAAGTTACAAAAATTATTTAAAAGGTTTACAAAAATAAAATGAGATAAAAAATGTGTTAATAAAAATAAATGTTTTTAAGAAAAATATTGGGATTGTTCTTATTTTACATCTATCGAATCCATTTGATATATATATAAAATATTTTATTGAATATGAAAATTAGTTATTATATTAATATCACTTAAAAAAATTATCAATTTAATTTACTTGGTTAAAATATAATTTTCACTATAATGATATTTTCTATTATATTCAATCGGTTTAAATATTCATTTATAATTAGTTGGTAACCAATTAATTTTCCTTGTATTTTTTGTAAAAAACATATTTTAATAATTTATTAAATAATATTCATATCCATCAACATAATGTATTGATTATATATCATTATAATAATATATTTAATAATATATTATAGATAGGTAACACTATATCTGGTATGTTACGCATGCCATCAAGGATGTTCAATCTTGTGTGTAACATAACCTATCCCTATGGTTAGATGAAATTTATTTCAAGTTGGGATTTCATGTACCATATACCATGTTTGATTCATATGAATGGTATATTTTTCTTAGTGAAAATCTATTTTTAGTGTTACATGAAACGTATAATATTAAATAATTAATTAATTCGCCAAAATATTCACCAAAATACCAAGGGTTTATAAAACAAGGTTCCCTACAAAAAATAGTAATGATCTCAAAAAAATGAGAACTATTAAAAAAAATTAATAGGTTTTATATATTCTATTCTATCCACTTTAGTCTAAAACCCCTACCAAGGTTATCTTTAAAACATTCCAAAATTTACAAAATGGATTTTCCATGTAATCCCATATATAACATCCATCACGACCATTCCATCAAATAAAAAGTTTCCAAAAATAGAATGTTGGGTAATCAATAGTGTTAGAACAGGAGGGGTAAATTACAAGGTATAGATGACAAAAGAATCCTCAGTGATCCCATAAGCAAATCGATGTAAAATCGGTATAGAATTGGGTGGAGTCCAAAGAGATTATCCAAATAAAAAGTCCAATGTGAGTCCAATAAATATAGATCCTAGTTATTTAAAGCCATCAGAAATCCAATGGAATCCAAATCCAAGGAGTATACAAGTCAAAACCATCAACTACCATAAAAATATCCCTATGGAAATTTATATGGAATTGTTGGAATTAGGATTCATGGAGCTTGTACCGGGCATCCACTAATATTTCAATCCATAACCTCATTTGATTAATTACTTCCTAGACTAATAAGTGATATAATTTCTTCCAAATAATTACAAAAAATTGTTTAAATGACATTTAAACAATTAAGGGAATTAAAATTATATCAACACATGGAAAAGGGGTATACACTATCTCTTATTATCTCAATTAAATACCTATTTAATTTAAAAAAAAATTTATCTATAATTAAATGATCAGACACGCCCAAAAAGGAATTATAAAATATTGATGATGAAATGGGACACCCCATATGAGGCCTATATTAGGGAAACAACCACAAATGATCACAATGATAATAGTGGTAAATATAAATAGGTTCCAATTTATTTAATCAAAATATTCAATTCAATTTAGAGGCCACCCCAGAATGATTGACATGTATAATAACAAAAACTAGGTATTTATAACCGAAAATCATGAGGGAAATGTATAAAACCACAAATTTAGGACTATTGTATAGAAATCATCTAGTATTGACCACTGATTTGGTCCAGATTAGAATAATAATGATGAACTAATGAAAATCCTGGAAAAAAGGGAAAATTAGATTTCCCCAAAATTACATTATTAATATGAATTAAAATGAAAAAAATACAAGTTTAATGTTGAACATAACTTTATAGATCCAATGAGGAAAACAATGTTAGAATCTGAGTTCAGATGAAGAAATGGAAACCTAGACTACAATTGAGCTTCAAAGGATCTCCCAATAAGAAGAGGTCGTACCAAAGAGAAAATAAGAGATGTAATTTTGGTTATAAGATATTTTGAGGGAGAAATGGTCATTTTAAATCTCTTAACTAGTTCATAGGATTTTTCCATAGGGTTTTTCAAACTATGAACCAACTTTTCAACCATCTCTTTGTGAAGGGGTTCCTCACTCGGTTCCTGCACATGGTTTTTATGACAATGTGATAATCATGCAGCCTCATGCGCCCCTATTTTATGCAATATATGGTTAGTAGTAACCATGCTTCAAGTCCTTCATGGTTTCCACAAATTGTGAGGTCTAGATTATCATTCCAAAAGGTGGGCCTCTGGGATCCAAACAATCTGTGAACACCCCTAATACTCCCATGATCACATTAGGCACATACTTGAGGCTAAAAAGGGATTTAAACTAAAATAATAAGATAAACACCTCATAAGGAAACCCAAGATCTAAAAATCTACCCTCATTAATTAAATTCATCCATGAATGACCCTTATAATGGTGGTCTACAATCTTTTGATGATAAATACACCCACTAAGCATGTATTTCAGCCTTCTGATCTCAAGCCTTATCCAATAAAAGGTTGTGATACCATTACACTCATACTATATGAATTGTCCATCCACAAAGAATCTTATTTCTCCTTTCAATGATATGAACCAGATTATCTTCAATGGATGCATCAACTAGTGAATCCACTTCATTTGGATTTAGAGTGCCTGAGGGGTCTGAGTGATAACGGTGCATCTTAGATACATGGAAGATGTCATGCATGTCTTGGAACATATAATGTAACTAAAAAAGATAGGCTACCATATAGAATCTCCCTATAATCCTAAATTGCTCGATATTTCCTTGCGAAAACATACCTATTACTCTATTTAATCTGTGTCCCAGCCATAGAGAGATACATATAAAGAAACGATCCATATCCATGAAATATAGAGGCATTTTATGATGATTATCACAATATTTATGCCTTGATTGTGTGGTATCCATCTATTTCCAAATAAATTTGACCTTCCCAAAATACTCCAGTATGAGATGTGGTCCCAAAAAGGATTCCTCACATACCTTTAACTAGAATATTGGTGATCATCATTGACATCCATAAAAATCCTTAAAAGTTTCCATCTATATAGTTTCTGAATAGCTATTTTCATTGGTGAACAAAACTAGGTGTATATACCTCTCCCAAGAAACACTAAAATCGAGGATGCATGCTCCTATAATATACTCAATCACCTAAATCATTTTATCTAATCGACTATTATTTTGAGGATGGTATGCTTTGCTCTGAAGCACCTATATACCCAGTTCAGTCTTCAAAACATTGAGAAATGAGATATAAATTATGTGTCCACATATCATAAAATAGAATTAGGAACTCCATGACTTCCTAAAATCTCATGGATATAGAACCTCTAAATTTAATCAACTGATAATATCTCCCCAATTAGAATGAAATGAGAAACCTTCAAGAGACAATCAACAACAATCCAAAATGTGTCATCGCCACATGGTGAATGTGGAAAGGAAATCAATAAATTCAAACCGAAATTATCCCACATCCACTCAAGGATGGGAAACCTATATAAAATCCTAGCTGGTCATTGATGTTTGACCTTCACGAGATTATATGTGAAACACTTCATGAAAAAATCATTTACCTCACATTTCATCCCTAGAAAGAAATACTAGATATGTAAGTGATGATACATATTATTAATTCCATGATTCACTTACCAAACTATGGAATAATTATCTCACATAGACATCATAAATATTTATTCTATATCTCATACAAGACCATGAAAATGAATAATTTCATCCTCAACCACAGTCTAATTAGGAGTTTGTTCATCACTCTCCACACTTGACCATTGGACTAGGCCTTCAGTATTAGATAACTATCTAATCCTCTCCCTATTCAAGGGTGGTCATTTTATTTATTTCTATGATAAATAAGATTGAACATGACCATCATATACCTCCATGTGAATCTCCAAGAATAATTTCATAATATACCACATGATACTAGCCTCTTGAACTGCCTGTATTTGAGTCCTCCTGGTCTGTGTATCGGCAACTGCATTGCCCTTTTCAAGCATATAGGCAAGCTCAATGTCATAATAGTATTGGTAATAAACAATCCTTTTCAACCTCAAATTAAAGTCACATGGTTTAAATATTTACATGAGTATTTTATTATTGGTGTACACCCCCAAACATTCTTTTAGTAAGTAGTTCCTCCAACAACATAAGTCATAAACAAGAAAGACTAACTAGAGATCTTGCATCTGGTAATTCCTCTCATTCGGACTCAAATGAAAAGAACCATATGTCAATACACTACCTCCTACAACAGAACTAGTCCTATATAAGATCATTATTCATAATTATACATAGTGTATCTTCTATACGGGTCAATCAAAATCAGAACCAGTGTAGAATTTAGCCTACATTTGTGCTTCTTGAAGGCTGTCTCATAGGCATATAGCCATAAAAACTTCACACTTTTCATAGTCAACTCCATAATTAGTTTTTTATGAACATGAATTAATTTATAAAATGCTATTAATATCCATATATCCCCAATGAAACTTTGTATATGAACGACTTTCTTGTGTTGATACTAGGAAACTAGAACTATCAGCTTCTCTGTGACAACTGATAAACCTATATCTAAGATAATATGTCATAGGAAGTGAATATTATCCATCCAGAAGTGGAACATTGTGAGAAAAAAATATAACTACTATTGTCTCAGTGTATCCAAAATAATATCAAGATGGTTGGAATGGTCATGTCAATTGTGACAATACACCAAGATACAATCCATGAATACCAAGAAAAACAAATCTAAAAAAGAAAGGAGAGATGGATCATTAAAGACAGAAATAATTATGGTGAATTTAAGAGACCGATCATCATAACCAGATACTCATATAAAAAATAACTACTATGAAACGTTTTATGTTGTATGTTTTTATTTTTAACGAGCACTAGTTATAATAAAATATAAAATCAATATTCGAGAAAAACATGGATCCTCAATGCTGACCGAAGAGATTATCTATCTGTGGAAAAGGAAACTGGTTCTTAATAATCAAAAAGTTCAGTTCCCAATAATACATTCATATCTAAGTGGTACCATATTCCTTTAAAAAAGGACTCATGAACCCCACTATGAAGTATTAGGTCATATAAAACAATCTCCACCAAATCTTCTAGCTACCTCTTGAGATCCTGGAACTCCATAGTATCTATATAGTAAGAAGGAATGTACACCGGTGTGTCTCATGGTAGTATCTTGATACAGAAAAACACCTATTTCTAATGAGGTAAACCATAAAATTCATCTCATAAGACATCCTTGAAATGATCAACCAATGGAGGAAAATACAGACAATTTGTTATTGAATCATCTAGATATAAATTATCAATCTATGATTTCATCCCAAGATTCTAAAAATTTTCTAGTATAACTCGGATCTACTAGAAAACCTATTCCCCATAGTGAATAAAAACTCTAGAAATTGGTGATGTAAATGTCACACTTCATCAATAAAAATTGGCATGGTCTTGATAAGAAAAAAAATACAGTCCATTCTATGTATGACATAAAACCCTATAACCTCAAAGAAATAAGGAACCCTTATGAATTTTCACCCACCATTATCTAGGGGATCTCCCTACACTAGCGTAAACCCTCGATTAAAATTTCTAATAGATTATCATGTTCTATGAAGCCATTAAAAAACAGGGCATCAATCAAAAGGATTTCCACAACATGTACTTTTATAAAACTATGAGGTGAACCTATATCAAAAAGATCAGATACTAGAGTTGAGACTACTAATATAGTATCTATCACCATTGATGGCACAATGATCTTCTCCTTAGGTTTATAATGTACAAAATATTTTTTTCCTGAAATGTGGTCCAGCAAAATAGCATTACTACCCATAGTAATCCCATTCTACCATCTAGGTACAACTAGTGCATGGATGCCTTTACCATGAACACCACTTAAGCCTGAATGTATTGAACTAATCTATCTCCATGAAAAACATAAACCTACAAATTCTTCTCTTGAACATGGAATCAAAGTCAATCCTTTTCTATGAACTTTTGGAGGGATGTTTCTTGAAAAACATTATATGTGGTTGATCAATCCAAAATATTGAAACTCAACTATGTCTTGATCAAACTAATTCCTTATATGTCATCATATCCACCACAAGAGAAAAATAACAGCACTACCAAATCTAGCATCCTGGATAGTATTCCATTTATAAGATTCCACTAAGTAGCACTGTCTGGCTGAATAAACTGAAAAACTAGAACAAGAGGCTAAACTCCACTTTTTTGATCCCCCTGGTTCCATCAGTTTTTACTCACTAATAAGAACCCAATTCAATATCTCACTTTTAGTATCCAACACAAACACATTGACCTACAATTGAACAACATGGTTGAGACCATCCTTGAAGCATCTTACCCTTGATGGATCATCATTAAGGTTAATTGAAAAAAACACTAAATATCTATAAAGAATTATGAATATTATCTAACAGCCATTGCACCCTACTCCAGATGCATAAGATCACTATCACATTCTTCTCTCAAGGTTATAAGAAAAATTTGGACATATAACCTAGATTGAAAATCCCTCTAAAACAGTTTATAGAGAGTTCAATCCTAATTCAAAATATCCATCCAGTTCTTATTTTCTCCATGATGAATATATGGAATGATCTTCATGCTCTTATTAAGAGGTTTCCCATGATTAATGAAAATAAAAACATACTCTGAAGCCCTAGTTCAGTTGTTTTTGGACTACAATCCACCAAAAATTATTGTGGATGGTTCTACTGAAACACACACATCAACTCTAAAATAGATGAGTTAGGTTATGGTGCTCTCTAAAATATCCTCATACACCCCCTACAAAAATAGACCCTATCACCCATATATGTTACAACTAATCGTTCCTCAACAATCACTATAAGAGGATCTCATAGTATCCCATGGGCCACCACCTTTAAATCATGGTCTTCACCACCCTCATTTTGTATGACCGGAGGTCTTCATGGTGGAATGTATCTAAATTTACAAATGCACTCATCTAAAAAGATTGATAAACAAAATATCATAGGTAAATCATAGAACTGGTAGAAAACATCCAATCAATACACCACACCACCCTGCCTACTCCTAAACCCAATAATGGGTTAATGAAACTATAGTAAACATCACTAGGGACACCACAAAATTCCCACTCTAATGGTGGGTCTATGACAATTTCAAAATTTCTCAATTAAATTTAATTTCATGTTCACATTAATCTCAATATTCTTAGATTTAATGTTTGAACAAAATTAGTCACCACCAAAAATATATAAGGTCCCACACACCTCATGAACCATTATAAGACATCCACTTATTCCATACTCTAACAAGTTCCAGTCCATGCCAATGATGGTCCATGACTCAATGGAACATAATTTCCTTATTAGGGTGTCTACAACTAAACTAATATAGAAAAAAACTATTTATGATATTCTAGGAACTCTATGTACCAACTATGTTAACCAATTCCCAAAAAACACTATTATTGTAAAAAAAATATCACACAAATAACATATCAAAAATTCATACAGTGAAGCAACACATATTATATAACATGGAATAATACATGGTATGTGATTCCAAACAAGTTCGTAAAATGACACATGAGATGAATACACACATATAATCTGTAAATAATGCAATCCATAATAAAAAGGATCATAAAGAATTGATTCACCAAATAGTGGAATTAAATTAACTATAATATGAAAAATCCTGAAAAACATGTTCCGATTACAGAATGTTGGATTTTTCCTATATGTGGGTTAGATACTCCCAGGCACAGATGATTACCAAATTCCAATACCTTCCTCACACATTCAAATTATCTTAAAATAGTTTAGAAAATGTAAATTAAATCCTCTAATACCACTTTTTAACATCCCAACCAAGATTCGACTGAATTGTTCCCTGGGCTAGTGGGTCACATGGCCTCAAACACTCCTCCCCATATTCCAAAGGCTTCCAACAAGCAACTTTGGCCTAGGGTGTGACTAGGGAGATATTTTACCCTTATTCCAAATTGTAACACAATGTAATAATTTCAACAATCAATTATGGATGTAGCAAATCATCCATACATAATATAATCATAAATGACAAGAATAAATAAATAGTGCCAATAGTAATCTCATATAAAAGATCACATGTTTTGTAATGTCTCTAAAAGGAAATAAAATAGGTATAGATGCATATGTTAGAACACGTGAATCAAAATTAAAAGTAGATTATAATGGAAATATCCTAGTTAAAATCATGATCTCAGACCAATCCTATGCTCCCCTGATCCTAAAAAAGAAAATAAAGCATTGTATAGTAGGAACTATCCCTAGACCCTGCCTACATCCTTGAAGTATGTTCGGGAAACAGACAATGGTCAGAAGATGGTGTGATATAACACTCAATTCCCCACCACCAATGGTTTCTATATGGAATCTTGTCTGGGTAATGTATGCTAATGAGTTTCATATATATACAATTGGTATAATGGTAATAAATGTAATGTTTGCAACGAATATGTGATAAAAGTAAATGATGTTATCCATCAAAAAATATTTTCTTATAAATAATAACCATGATCATGAAAACAAGGTCATCAGTAAACAGATATAATTGGTGTGGTACAGTCCAATATATCCACTATATTTTGACACCCATACCAAGGATATCTGTAGAACACGCGAAAAATATCCACCACATATTTGACACATAATCTTGTATATAACATACTTCATATCCACACATATAATCAAAAGTGTCAATAAAGACTATTCCATGTAATCAAATTGTCAGACTTCAATGGGATAGATCCAAGTTATAGAAAACCAAGTCATCCTTTTCGAGTCATAAGAGCATCTTGATGGAAACCTGATAATGACTCAAGTAGAATCCGACGAGAATCTATATAGATAATTTCCATTGATATTCTAGGACTGTTAGATCCATGGGGTTGCAAGGCCCAAGTCATCCACAGAATCTAGATACAAAGAGTAAAAAATTCCAAGGTATCCACTACCATAACCAATATCTAGGGAGAAACGTCCATTGAATCCATGTAGTCAAGATCCAAAGAGCTTGTCTAAGTCGTCCACAACCATTTCAATAAAATATCACTGTTCATTAACAATTTACTAAACATATACATTCCATGAGTAATTTCAACTCATTAGCACAATTTATTTAATATAAATTAAATAAAATAAATAAAATAACATATTTTCAACACATGGAAAGAAGGAATCAACACTCTCAAATCATCTCAAATCAATTACCATTTAATTTAAAAAAAGTTCTGTCTTGGAAGTTGATCTTAAAAAACCCAATAAGGAAATGTAAAATAGGTAAGATGAAAAGGCACACCCCTGGGTGGCCTAGTAAGGGAAAAGAAAAACCATTGATCACATAGGTAAAAGTGGGAAACCAAAAGTGGTTTTAATTCATTTAATCAAAGCATTAAATTAATTTTAGTGGAAATTATAGAATGAATAGAATGTGGAATAAGAAAAAGTAGGCACATAAACCTCCAAATGTAGAGGGAAATCTATAAACCACCTATTGTATGCCTGTAGTAGAGAACTCTTCCAGTATTGGCAACTGATTTGGTCTATATAGGAATAAAAATTATAAATGGGAAAAAATACTAGAAATAGGGAAAAATATATTACACCAAAATAACTATATCAATATTATTTCATGAAATGATTTTTTTTATAATAATATCAAACTTATTTGAAAATAACCAATGAGGAAAATAGTGTCTAAATCCGAGTCGGGGAAAAGAAGCGAGTGCAAACCCTATAATAAGAATCAATGGAGCTCCCCATGTAAAGATCTTGTCTATTAGAAGAAAAAAAGTGTGAAGGCATTTAGGTTATAATATATAATAAGGGTGAATGGATTACTTTCCCAATTTTAATAGGGTCTTATATTCTGGTTTTACTTTTGTCCAATATTTGCGCCAATAATGTGCCCTTCAATTTATCAAGGGGAACCTTGAATAGTTCATATGGAAGAGAATCCTCATCATGCGCAAAAACTGACATAAGCCTCTACTAAAAATTTCTGGCACTCCCACATGTTCATGTTCCCCTAGATTCATGGTTTTCTAAAACCATGTGATCTCCTTCACAGCTTTATTCAAAACCTCATGGTCATAAATAACCATGAAGACTCTTCCGCATGGATTCTATGAATAGTACGACCTATCTTATCATTCCAAACATGGGTTTTTGGGCTTTCAACAATCCCCAGACACCCCAAATAATCTTATGAACACATTAATCACACACATTATCCCAAAATAAATAGTTTAACTTAAAACAAAACGATTTGTACCGCTTATTAAAACCCTTGATATTACATCACATAACAATTTTTTTCTTAAGGATGTGATTCCTTGAATTTTAGTCCATTGTATTAATGTATGGAACCAACTCCAGGATGTTGGGTTCAAGGTCTCTAATGTTTCATAAACTGCAAAATAAAATGGAACAATATCCCTTTAAAAGTTAAAAGGGGACTAGTTGAAAAATATTCAAGTGTTTTTAAATAGCTAAAATATTCCCTCCCTATTCTATATTCACCATTAATTCAATATTACAATTGGTATCAAAGTAGTTTTTTATTGTATAGTCCTTTTGTGATCTATAATTCTTGGTTTAAATATTTTTCTAATGAAATATGTCAATTTTTCATCATAAATAAAAATTTCTTGGATTTGGGATCCATATTTGGTGGATAAATTATCAAGGTTTTTATATAACTAAAGAATCATGCTTTGAAAGTTCATCTTAATCCTTTCAATAAATATAAAACACCCAAGGATGAACCATAAAAATGGTATTCTTTTAATGAAATTGAATATGGAAAGAATTTAATAGATATGAATTCCATTATACACTAACATGGTCTAGATGGGTTCTATGAGGTCTTTAAATGTGATACTATATATAAAATTAGGAATATAATTGTAATTAATTATAAAGGGAATGAATAATTTAGGAAATTGAGATATAATAAAACTAAATATATGTTGGATAATTTTAGAATGTATGAATATAAATGTACAACCTAGATAAATAGAATATTAACATAAATAGTTAAAGGTATTGATGCTCTTGGAACTCATGAGACTGAACCATATTAATATTTGAATGTGCTTAGAGTTTTAACTACTATATTGAATATTATTTCAACAAAAATCAAAAAATCAACTATTGTTAATGAATTAATTATAAATGAATTGATTTGTACTCTCATGATGTATGAATCTGAGATACAACCTGGGGGTAGGGATTATATAATGTTAATAATGGAAGCCACATCTCTCAATGTTTCTATTCCAAAAGGTCAAATTAAATCAAAAGTGGACACTATGTTCTCTGATGATTCATGTTTTTCAAATTTAGCGTAGGATCATGCTCAATTCATAATAAAACAAAAAATGTTTTTTAAAAGTAAGAATCATTACAAGAATTCATTTATGGTTTATAATAAATACGACAATAGTCTTAAAGAAATATTTTTTATGAATGAAATTTGTTAATACCTATCAATCCTAATTTTTTGCATTTGAAGGAAATGAGTAATTGGAGAATAATTAAACAAAGAATCAAATAAAAGTTGAGTATGAGTGAAATGATAGGAATGATATAATGGATACTTGGTGGGTATCTAACAATTCTAGTTGTTCAGTATTTTTTGAATATGAGAATGAATAATTATATCATAAATTAATTATGTTCATTATTATTAAATATGATGATGTAAAATCTACTTACTTTTATATTTCTAATTTTGATTATTAAAAGTAATTAATGAAAAATTATATGAATATTTTTATTTTTCAGAATAAAAATATGTATCTCTTGAGAATATTAATTATAATTTCCTAAGTGATAAAATATTATTCTAAAGCATCACTTATAATTAAATGAATAATTCTAAAAATTTATCTCACGATTTACTTAATTTGAATGTATAATTTCCAAATTACATGATGAAGTTGAATAAATAAAAAGTGAAACTAGTGTACTTATTTGAGGATAAGTGAATTTAAATAAAATTATTATAATTGATGTTAATTTAAATAATAAATATAGAATTAGTATTAATAGTAATACATAAAAAATATATAGAAATTATTTTGTTCCCAGTTCAAAACATCGTATCATGTATACTGTTTCAATTTTTATAATGGAATTATCAATCATTGTTGTAATATTTATTTATTGATGAATCATAAAAATTTTAGTTTAAAGAAAAATTATATTACTAAATATTTTTTTTATAATTAATTATATAGTTTTAAGTAAAATTACATTGATATGGCTTGCTAGATCATTTCTTACTGACACTACATGACTGATAATCATCTGGTTACCAAAATAAATTCATATTTGAAAATTTTTTAGGTGAAAAAGAACTATAAGAAACCTTATATGTTATATAAGTAGTGGATTTTCTTGGAATATGTGGGGAGATCCTTACAAATTTCCTGGACTATCTAATGTTTTTTGAGGATTGGTTAATAATGGTGAGAATGATAAAGCTAAGATCATTGGATTTGGTTTAGTTGGATATCGAAAAATATATATTTATCTTCTACATTACCTATATTAAAGGGTTGATGAATAATATAATAATTTTCTCTCAACTATATGATAGACTATTTATTATTTATTTCACTAATAATAACTCCCTTTTGAGAAAAAACTACCTATGATTAGGGAACCTAAAATGGAAAATTTTTATACTTTGGGACTTAGTTACTTATGTGAACAATATGTGAAGTATTTAAATGATGAACTTGGTGAATCCTAGATATGGAATGGAGGTATTTTTCATTGTATTATATTTTCTATATCTAAATTATATAAGATTAATTATATTTTGGTTTTCCTTGTCTTAAGTTTCTTGAGAAATTTCATTATGATGCATTAAAAATAGGAAATCAAAACAAGACATATTTAAAATCAATCAATAAATTTTCTATATATAAACAATTAAAACATATTAACATTGTGTTATTATACTTTCTAGTGTAAAAATATTTTATAGAATATTCTTTTATATGTTTTAGTAGATGATTTTTTCAAATTTACATCAGTTTACATTTTGATGATTAAAAATGTTGATTTTTCATCATTGGTGAGTTTTTTATGTCAGTTAAAAATTAAATAAATTATAAATTAATATCATTGAGAAGTGATCAAGGGGGATAATTATATAATCAAGAATATAATTATTGTATCTCAAATATATTTATTAATAATAATTTTTCTACTCTTAGATCATGTCAATTAAATGGAATTACTGAAATAAAAGATAAAAACATTTGAGAAATTGTTATAACCATGTTGAATGAGTATAATTAACCTACTTATTTATAGAACGAATATGTTAATACAATATGTCATATTATGAATACTTTTTTAATAATAGAAATTCTTTAAAAGAAACATTGTGAGTTATGGAATAATAGAAAACTTAATGTTATTTACTTTAGTATTTTTGGATGCATGGTGTATATATTCAATAATATGGAAAATACTAGTATTTTTAATCCAATGGATGATGGAAGAATCATTCATTAGTATTTTTATACTTCTATTTATTTTACTCCGAATAATAAAAAGTAATGGTTAGTTGAGCAATTTTTTCATGTGAATATTGATGATTGTTATCCATTAGATGAAAATAATATGCAAAAATATGAATTCCTTGATACTTAAAAAACATGATTCTTGATTAATATAATGTTAATTTTGAAATTTAATTAGTATGTGATCACAATCAATATAATTCATAAGAAAATAAAACCAAGGAACTTGGAAGTGTATTACCTATGCAAAAAAATATAATAAAGGTTCATCTTTTAGGAACTATTATAATATTTCATGATGAAGGAGTTGGGATATGGATGAATTTTAGAAACCATGTTGATTTCTCTAACTTACTATACCATTTTTTACATTATATTATAGAAGAATACTTAGATGTTGAGAGTTGGATGTTTGATTTAAAAGAAGATATAAATACATTAAAGTAAAACAATGTGTTAAAATAATTTGAAAGACCCTTAGACCATCCTAAAGTATAAATTAATTATGGTTTTATGAATAAGAATGATGATCAAGGTGAAACTACTAGTAATAATGTGAGGTAAGTTGATATCACAAAAATTAAAACGATGGTATTGATTATGAGGATACCTTTTCCTGCCATTCTAGGCATGAATACATTAGAATAATTTTATCCTACACATATCATATCAAATTTAAAATAAGTTATATGTACGTTAAATATTTTTTTTAAATTATTATTAAATAGAGGATGTTTATATTGAAAAACCCTTAGGTTTTGAAAATACTCATCTACCAAATTATATTCATGAAAATAATTATTCTCTATAGGGTAGTAAACAATCACTAATGGCTAGGTTTGATATTTTTATCTCATTTAATTAAGAATAACTATATTTTATATAAATACATAATCAAACTAGGTTTATGAAAACAACTTCTTCTATTATTCTATTCAGTCACATTTATGTTGATGATGTTATTTTTGTATCCTATAAAAAAATAATTATCATGATTTTTCATATCTTTCTCAAAAAGTCATTCAAAAATTATTTATGGGAGAATTAAATATATTTCACAGATTTCATATCTACAAAAAGAATTTGAAAATGTTTTAAATCAAAGTAAATATATTTTTGGTTTGTTAAAAAAATCGTTCTTGAAAATAGTAGGCTATATAAAACTCTTATATTTAACAATATAAAACATGATTTGAGTCATAATGGTAAAACAAACAAAAATTCATTTTATATAGGTATGATAGGTAGTTTTTGTATCTTATAGCTAGTACACAAGACATAATGTTTTCTATTCTTTGTATGCAATATTTTATTCAAATACAAATAAAAATCATTTAATTTCAATTGAAATGAGTTTTTAATATTTGAAGGAATTATTTAACTACAATTTCTTTATCAATAAACCAATGGGATTTATTTAAATTCATATTAAAAAAATTAATATTATAGGTAATATATTTGTTGTAAAATGAACCTTAAGAACCAGTTGATTCTTAGAGAAATCCTCAGTTTGATGGTTTTATAAGAAGAAGCATTCAATTACAATGTGAACTATTGAAACTAAATATATAATTGATGGTAGTTTTTGTAGAAATGTTTTCTAGATAAAACACACACTTCTAGACATTGGAATCAATTATGATATTGTTCCTATTTTATTTGATAATTTTAGTGCAGTAAATATTTCAAAAAATCACGTATTTCATTATATTTCAAAGAATGTTGAAAGTTAACATCACCCTTTATGGGATCTTGTTCAGAAAGAGGATATTAGTTTTGAATTTATCCATATTCAATATGAGCTATTGATATTTATAATAAAAAATTTACCATGGATATTTTTTATTTTATTAAGGGATATTTGTGATTATTTAATTTTAATTGAAGCCTTTCAAAAAAAATTAATCTTGGTTTAGAATAATAAATTGTTTTATTTATATATTAAATGTATTTATTGTTAATGGAATACTTATTATATTTTTTTATATTTATTTTATTTTATAAATATTTATATTTACATAAATTAGTTTTAAAAACATTATTTTAAATTTTTAAAACACAAAATACTACATTTTATAATCAATATTAGAAAAAAATCAATTTCCAAAAAGTTGTTATAGTTTATTTATTTCACTCACTCCTAAATTCAAACTCTTGAAGTTTCAATCATCTAAACTCTCAATCTCTTAAACCCCGGTATTTCTAGTCCCTAATCCTTAGTATAATTATTTTTATAATGAATAATAATAAGACTAATGAGGCATGTCCAAGGGATGTGAATAAGTAGAGAGTTTCTAGTTATGATCATTGGTTGCTACATGGAAAATTTTTGGGCTTCAATTTGTTTTTTGAGACCAATCTATTTTCAATGTAAGCATTATGACTTCAAGAACAGGAAATCATATTTGATGGAAAAAAAATTATGAATTTATTTTTGAAATAGAGTTAAAGGAATGATATGAGAAAATACAATTCAATATTGGTGGTAATGAGGATGTTCTTTTATTAAAGGATAATTATAAAGAGTTGTCAGTTTTGAAAATGGATATAAATCATTTCCTTAGGTTTCCTCATGAATGGAATTTTTTATTTTTTTCTGATAAATATTAGAGATGGATTCAATAATTCCAAGGACATCTTGTCCTTAATTTTTTGAATGACCATGCTTAAGATGATCATAGTAGAGGATTTACATACTAACTATAAGGTGATGGTCATGTTCATTCAGATAGCATTTGTTCCATGAATTTCTACATTTGAGAGGATTATTATTCTAGATATGTATGTAATGTTCTTCCTATTGAGTGAATTAAAGTAAAATATATGGCATTACATGTTTCGATAAATGTACCAATACTTCAAAAATGATTCAAGAATGTAATTATATACTTATGGAAGGTTGGTGTCTCCTATTAATTATAAAAGGGGGTTGATTGGTGATATCAGGGGTGGTTTATATTGGAATCAAAATAATGTTCTCTTTACTGGTACCCTAAGGATATATGGATTCTTTTGAAGTGTAACAAAGGTAAATATTAGGCTAATTAGTATAGATGGTGATGCACTATCTTATGATCATTCTAAGGGGGTAGATCAGAGATTGAAGTGTTTTGAATTCCCAAGGATGGTTAAATAAAATCTAATATAATCTCAAGTGTAAGGAGATATATTAGACTCAATATGGATGCATGATTCGAAGATTATTTAGTTGGTGGTAAAAAATATCTTGTAATCACAAAAAGGTTTAAATTAATAGACGAGACCATTCCTACTAGAATTTGGGGAGTCCCTTAGTATCCCAGTTCATATCAAGAATCTTCTTCTGGATAATTCTTTGGTGTTATTCTTTTTCTGATATCTCAAATAAGAGAAGAGGATATAATATTTTTGGAATACATTGTAGATAAATTTTTTCATAGAGAGGAATAACGTTTTTAAGATACTTCCAAATATTCTGAAATAGAAAGAACAGATGAGTCTCATTCTACAAATAAACATAGTTAACTTATTTCTACTACAAATGAATTTATTAATTTTTAATCATTTCCTTGTTTTAAAATACCATAGAAAGGATTTTTGAAGAAGATGTAGAAGTTATAGTAATTCATGAAGTGTTTTAATCTTCATGTGGTCATGGTTTTAAAATTTATTAATTTTAATTACAAGATGTCGGAGAACCCTCGGAAAGGGTTGGTAGTTCCCTCAGAATCTAAGGATGATTAAATTTTGAAACTCATGATCAAATGTTTTCTGAAATCCATTTACAAATATTTAATATGTTGAAAGATAAGTCCATAAATCAATAAAAAAAACTTTAGAGTACATGAAACGTAGATGATGACTAGAAAAATGATTCCATTTCGAAAATTGAAAATGTCTCTCTCCAGTATCCATATCAATGTTTAAAGGAAATCTCGATTTATAGAAATTATTTTTATGATTTTAAGAGGGATATCATGGACTAGTTTAGAAATATCACATGTGATATGGGTTTAATGTAAGATTTCTATGATCCCTATATGTTTATGTCAAATCAGTTAGAGTCTATAAAATTCTCCAACTCCATTGATGGAATAAAATCGACATATGGATGATACGTATCTTATAATCTGTTAATAATGTTATATATTTTCTATAATGATATTTAAAAAAAAATATGAAATAATTTAATACTTTCAGGGTGAATGTGAACGTTTACACACTCTGTTGGATAATCAGAAAACCATGATTGAATGAATTAATTTTGCAGAATTAGAATTATGAGTTCTTTTCAACCCCTTGAAAAAAATATGGGGAATCATTTTTAGTCATTTGAGACTATTCACAATATTCTAAAAATTATTTTGGATGAAATTATTCTTGTATGCTATGATTCAAGGAATTTTTTGAGAAAGCGGGTTACACCATTGTATAAGAATTTTAAAACAACATTCGATGAAGTTTAGGGGTTTGCACCAGACTCTTGGAGATTCCATATCTTTTGATTTAACATATAATTAATTTCAAATTTTTTTAATTTGAAAACTCTACCCAAAACATAATCTTTTTTTCTGTCAATTATATATCCTATGTAATATGAAATCATTTATAAAAGTGAAAATATTTTGTTACATTTTGATGTATTTATGTGTTATATGTGATGTTATTTTCTATTCTAATCATATCTATTTTTTAAATTTTCAAATTTTTATTTCAGCAACAATGACATATAATTTGGTGAAAAAAATGAATGTTTTATATTTCATTTTTATACTGTATTTTTGAGCTCAGAAGATGGGGGATAAATTTGGATAAACATAAACTATTCAAATAATATTTAATTGTATCATTTAATCAATATTGTTTATAACATGTTTGGTTTAACATTATTTATGCATTTACCATAATTTATTTTCTTTATGGTTTCTTTGATCGACAATGAGAGGTGGATTATTGGGCATATATGTGTTGTTCCAACAAGTCATTTTTTATTATTTTGAGACTCAATAAAAAATCAATTTTTATTGATAACGGTCAATTGATTGGATTTTGGGTTATTGTTTAATTATACAATTTTTTTATTTTCCTAGATTTTTTTGATGTCTTTTATTTGAAAATTTTTAGGTGAATGATTTTATGCAATGTATTTTGTAAATTTTGAATAATTCTTGAGTCACTATATAAAATGTGATGGTACAACCTTAAATTGGTATCCAACCCAATATTTTAAATCCTACATTTCCGTTGAAGGTTATGTTCGTGTATATAAAATTTCTTATTTAACCTCATGTTTGAGTATGGTGAATATATCAAATTGTAGTAAAATCATACAAGTATCATAATCCATTTTCCAAAACACTACATTTTGTATCTACCATACACTATTTACTACACTATTGGAGTTAACTTCACATAGAGAAACCTCACATTGGATCCGTCATCAGTAGGATTTAAATTTTTTATTATTTTATATATTGATGGTATGACTTCAATTGAAAAAATATCTCAATAAGGATATTTAAAGGAAATCTCAAAATACAATAAAAAACTAAGTAATTTATTCTATTTTCGAAGGGAAGTTTTTATTTTCAGTAGATAATTAAATATAAATGTCCAATACGATTATCCTTTTGATGATATCAATTTATCTGATGCCCTTTTCAATTTTTTTGGAAAAAAATTAAATGAGGATTATTATTTAATACTCAAAATGTTATATCTATAATATAGTTGATCTTCTTCAGTAATGATATGTTTCCTATGATGCTAAAGAGAAATATGTATCTTTTTTCCAAAAACCATGTCTTGTATTTCATATTATAGATTAGATTATTAAGTATTCTAAAATATTTTATTTTCATCTATAATACATCTATTATGGTTTTATAATTGATTTTAGTAATAAAATTTGGAGACATACATGTTTTAACTACTACTAATTATATGTCATACTGCTATGAAGACTGTAACTTTCTTGTTATGGATTTATCTAAGTATATTATTTCTAAAATGTTTAGGGAATATTAATAAAGATTGTATAATTAATTTTTTAATATTATGAAGGTATCATCATCTATTGGTTGAATCATTTTAATCTGGATTCGTTCAATGGTAAATTCTCCAACCATAAATTATCACTTTTGTTCCAGACCACTCATGTGTTGAGTTTTTCAAGGGATATTTTTAGTCATATTTTAAAGCATGTTATTGGATATTAAGACAACAATAAGATTATGAATATCAACTATTGAGATACCTTATAAAGTATTTTTCATATGAAAATCACTAATCACATAATGAGAGTGTTGGTCGAGTGGAATATGGGAAATGTTTTCCCTGGACCACTATAGAATTGTTGTGCCTTCATATTTTAATTTATACTTAATATGATGTTAAGGAAAAAGGAAAATCAGAAAATTCCATGTTATAATAGGGGATCAGTTTAGAAATATAAAAATTTAAAATGAAACAGGTCACCCCCTTCTATACCTTCATCATTATTTTAATATGATATGTTATGCCTTATGTTATCGATATATCAACTTCTCTTTACTAGAAGACAAAGAGTCACTTTTTTCCTCTACTCTTAAAATATAACTATATCTAAAGTGGATATATCTTGGGGTTTTCATATCCATTAGATTATACTTTTTTACTTCATTTTTTGAATATACTTGATGATAAACTATATTGTATGTGTTGATTTTAACCATTGAAGGGAATCTTTACCTATGCATAATAAGAGTGATCATATTTTCCACTGGAAGTGAGAGCCTTGGTATATTTTTTAAGGAAATACACTACCAAAATCAAGTATAATTATATTTCAGGATTCATACCTATTGATAAATCCAATGAAGATAATTATGGGAGTTATTTACCTATAATAGTTTGGAATTTCCTAGTGTTTTTTCCATATGAATTATCAAAGTTTCCAACGAAACATAAGATTGAGTTCTCTATTATTTTTTCTGGGGATGAAACTGATTTCCCTGTAATTATATTGTATATATCAATGATAATTTATTGATTGAAAATATATATTTATTTCTTGGAAGGAAAGGGATTTCTGATATTTATTGTTCTTGAGGGAATAAACAATACAGATATTTGTAGAGATTTTAGTTGTAGTTGTGGATAGGATTAATTTTTTTTAAAATGTTAGTATGATATAATTTGATAATAAATTAGAATTTACATTAATATATTTTAATAATGGATTAATTTTATAAATAGTTACATTATTAAAAATGAAACTTGCTAAAAATATATTAATTATGAGAATATTAAATTATCCCAAGATAATGACAATATAAGAAACATGATTTATTATTCTAATGAATTTTTTTAAGGATTTAGAGTTCAAAAAAAGAGACTTAACATCATAACACATAATTTTTCAAGTTGAATTAAACATTATCAACTTTTTTTAAACTGTTTTGATGTCATTATCGGTTTTGGGGGGCATAATTGGTTTTGTATTTTCCCAATTCACCATCTAAAAAGTTTTTTTCATAAAGACAAAAAACCAGTTTTATGGAATAAAACAAATAATGAAAAATGGTTTTGGGAATAATATACAAATACATAATCTTTATAAGAATTTTTTTATTAAAATCATTATAACTACTTTACTATTATTATAAATTTTAAGTGTAATATACATGGTATTTTTGATAATGAATGTTATTTGAGATTTAGTTAATAGTTTGGTCATAATAGATATTTTATTTATAAGAATTAAACTTCTAGATAACCCAATAATAAATTTCTAAAATCAATTTGGGTACCAAAGAACCCATCCTCTGATCCAATAAGTCCTAAGATAGCATGGGTAAAAAGTTATTTACTGAATGATTGTTCAAGAAATAATCCATAATAGTGTAAAGGAAAAAATGGAACATGGAAATTTGATGATTCATACTAACAAATGGCGATATATCAAATTTTATATCTAAAAATAAATTCAATAAAGGATCTATAATGTTAAATTATGACTTAAACTAAAATATTAGATTATTAAATGTTGTATATATTTGTAATACTCTTTTAATTTTAATTTTTCATATTTTTTAAGAGTAAAACATCACTAAATTATTATTTTATAGAATTTTAATGGTGGAATGGATATTGATTTTGATGAAAATATTTTACTTTATTTTAAGAATGAATATTTTTTATTTTATTATAACATAATATTTCAGATTTAATCTATTAAATTTTCAAAAGGTAGTAATCAAGATTTAATGTGTCATAAAAATATATAAATAAATCATATCTTTTTTAATGATTTTCTGGGACATGTAACTTTTTTTTAAACAATCCATCCTAGACAAGTTTGAATTTTTCTATTATCAAATAATGTAAGTATTTTGTTTTTGGATTAGATTTAAATTGAAATAATCACGAAAAAACTTAGATATATTAATGAAGTTACAACTATAAAAAAATCAACTAAATCATCTTAATTTATTTGGTAATATAAAAAATTACTGTTTAAGAGGAATGGAATATGATTTTCTAATATTTGATTATTTCAGAAGGTTTACATGGATTTATTTTAAATATCCTAAAAATGAAACGTTAGCTATGTTTTTATATATTTTTAATTAGTTAAAAATCAAGGGGGTAATTAAATGATAAATTATAAAAGTTATATAAGTGGGAAATTAATTAATTTATAATTTTATAAATATTTGAAAGATAATTTCCATTTATATTATTTTTCTACTACAGGAAAACCATAAAAAATTATTTTTTAGAAAAAGAAAAATAGAACTATTTTAATAATTGCATGAATAATGATAAATTAATATAACATACCTAAATATTTTTTTGGATGAATAAATTATTAAAAAAAACTTATATTATAAATAGATATTTTATTATATATTTTCAAAATAAAATCATTTTTTATTTTTATTCAAAGAAACCAAAAGTTTTTTATTTTATAGTGTTTGGGTGAAATGTTTTTATTTTATATACTTGGTGTAATTTAGTTAAATTTGATTCTAATAGTGGTATAAAATTTATTATAGAATATTCTAATAATATAAAATATTATAGGGTTTTTAATAAGAGAATTATGATGTTGTATGAAACCCTAAATGTAAAATCTGATGAATCTAGTTTAAAATCTAAAAGATCATTTTTACATAAACCTAAATAAGAATTTAGAGGGGTTAATTTGGGTGAATATAAATATCAAAATAATATTCTATCTATTGATGGATAGGATACTACTTCACAATATTATCATAGTGTTTGTAAGACTCATAATGAAAACCCTTTATAAAATTTAAATGTAAATGATGAATGTCTAATTAAAACATTGTTTTTAATTATTATGAATTTTTTTATTTTAATATATTATTCCTAATAATATTAAATTTTTAAAAAAATACTCTAATTGGATGGTTTCTAAAAAATTTGAACTTTATCAATTTTCAATAAATATATCTTGGTATCTTGTTGAAAACCTTAAATATTAATAGATTATAATTATTTAATAGTTTTTAGGAAAAAATGATTTTTTAGGGAAATATTGTTAACAATATTACTTTTTTAAATGATTTTATCAAGAAAATGGAATTTATTTTTTTAAAATTTTTTTCCTATTTTGACGAATGAGACTATATGGAATATATTATATTTTCCAAGTCTTAGGGTTTTAATTTCTTTCAAACGAATGTTAAAAGTTATTTTTTAAGTGGTGTGATTTATAGAGAAGTTTAATTTAGTAAACAAACATGTTTTAAACATGAAATTTGGTTAAAACATGTTTTCAAATTGTCAAATGAATTATATGGTCTAAAGTATGATCCATTATCTTAGTATAAAAGATAATCATTGTTTTTATTGAATTTTGGTTTTAATAGAGGGTATGTTGATCCTTTATTTATAATCAATAATATTTCAATTAATATATTGATTTTGTAAATATATGTTGATGTCATTGAGTTTAGATCATTATGTTATTTTTTAATTTAATTTATTCTCTATTTTTATTATTTTATGTATTTATTTGAGTTTAATTGGATAATTAAAAAATCTACTAGAAATAAGAATATTCAATGAACTGATAGAATATTATTTAATGATATTATGTATGCTAATGACCTAGTTAAATGATTTGGTTTTGAATCTTGTAAAACATGTAGAACCCTTAGTAGTGTTAATTATAAGAAATATTCTAATGAATCTAGAAAAGATATAGATAATAAAATATTTAGAATTATGATTTGGTGTTTATTATTTTTAAGTGACTCTCATAGATATATCATGTTTATTAACTGTAAATGTGTAATATTTTAGTCTAATCCTAAGGTAATTTATTTAAACGATGTCAAAATAATGAATTTTCATATTAAAGGTAAAATAAATTGTAATATTATTATACCACTTAGAACTGTTTCGATTAGTTTTCATGTTATAAATATATTTTTAGGAGATATATAATTGTTTTAATGAGTAATTAAGGTATAATAAATTTAATTTGTAATTTTTTTAAAAAATCTCTATCAAGAAATTACTAGTTTCATTATCCATGGTTGAGGTTGGGTATATAATTGATACTAGTTGCAATGCTTACTATCATTAGACTATATAAATTTAATATAAATAAATTATTTATTTTGATTAAATAGATATTTACTATGAAAATAATTCTATTATTTGATTTTCAAATAATATATCGTGATATTAAAGAAATTTTTTTAATGGTAGATTTTATTTTATTTTATATCATGTAAATAAAGGATATATTGATTTTGAATTTTTTTCAACTGATGATAAAATTACTGATATATTTAATAAACAAGTTTATGTATTGAGTCTTGATAAAATATAATTTTAACTTGTTAATATGATGATTTAGTTTAGATAAATTAATTTTAAATGTTTAATACAAATTTATATTTTTAATAGATCCGTTGTTCTGATTCAGTTTCCAGGTAAATTAGTTGATTTTATGAATATTATGACATTGTTTTCTACTTAATTTATTAGAAGTTATAGGTTTTATACTTCAGTTTATGTGGATGATATTTTTCTTTACTAAATTTTATGTTCATCATATATGTATATATGAAACATATTTTGAAGTTATGATATTTTTTATATTCCTCTATTTTAATTTTACACATTATATATGTATTAAATAAGGTTATATTAAATTATTTTCTGTATATAATAATTTATCATAATTTTTATTATAATGTTTTTTACTTATTTAATCATGATAACTTTTTTAATGGTATATTCTTCTTTACTCTCTACTTTTTAATAAATTATAAAATAGAGGAGAGATTGTTCAAAAATCATGTTCGATTTTCTAATTTTGAAAATGAAGGATATTATTAGTTATTTGTTTATTGATATTGATTTATTTAACAAAAAATTAGATTTATTATTACATTTTAAAAAATACATTCATCACATTAAACTTTGTCATATTACTCTAATTTGGAAATATATAATTTCTCATAGAATTAATTACTTGACTTTCAAATCATATTTGGTGCTGAAATGGATGTCATGTGAATGGTAGAGGAAGGCATGCCGGTTTTAGAGTGAACCTATGTAAAGAAACCAAAATACCATTAAGGTGTCTACGTCACAAAGCATAGTTCCTTTGTGAATGGAAGGATCACATGAAGCTCCCTGGCTATGTGGTTTCATTCACTACCACATGAATACCTAAAGGTAATCATATATGGAATGATTTTTGGAGTCTCATGAAACTTCACAAACACATGGATGGTTGATAGTTACTTCATGAATCTGATAGATCAACACCCTTTAACAAATACCTCTAATTCCTCATGAACCACTTCCAGTATCTATGGAAGCCATTGTGTATAAATACCCCCTGAATCACACATTTTGTGGATAGTTACCCAACCCATTAGCTTCCAAAATGCTCCAAATTCTAAAACCACATGAGCTTCATGAAACCAATAAAAATGGATCACCCATGGTATATAGGATCCATGAAGCCAATTTCCTTATGTTCTTAAGAGAATCCACCCATGGTGGGGATTATTTTTTTGAAGGGATACATCCTCCACCAAGGAAGAATGTTTTCAGAGGATCTTTAGGATTCCTAAAGAATTTAGCCCTCACAATTTACACCCCTCATGAATTTGTACTTTTTTATATGGTAGGGTCACCATGTTTTTTGAATCATTCTCATTTGTGAATCCCATAACCTCCACTAAGCACCAGTGCATTACAATGATCCTATCTGAGAGTCCCATTTCATCTTAAAACATCTCTCCTAGGCCACCCCAAGTTTTCTCCCTTCTACAAACCATGATTCATGAAGGTTGAGTGCATAAGGCTCCCACACCCATCCAGGACCTATTCGGTAGCACCTCAATTCCCCATGTGACCAATTACACCTACACAAATATCTTCCCACTCCACTCCATGTGTTGTAGAGCCTAGAACCTTATTATTGTTTCTAATAATAGGTACCCTAATACCTATTTCCACTCAACATAGGGACCCAAACATGGAACTCTTGACTAGACACTCCTCCCATCGATTTACCCTAGTATTTCAAAATCCAAGCCTCTCCTAATGGTTCATGAGAGATGATCATGTAAACCCATGGTGTGTGTTGTGATTCACATTTTTCTAAGAAACATGATGTAAAATATCCATGTACTACATCATAGTAATACAAAATTTATCATTATGATAAAATCCTCAACACATGTTGATAAAAATTAGTCCTACACTTTGTGATAAGCACCAGATGCTCCATGTATGGGTTTCATGAGATGACCTCAAACAGGATATCCTATGCACCACTCACATTGGATGAGATACTACTAGAAACTTTCTCTTGTAAGTCTCACCTAATTTTTTCTTCTCTTAGATTCACCAAGGTATCCATCAACCACTGGATGTAGTGGATCATGTGATGTTAAGTTATAATACTTCTTGTTGTTTCTCACACCAATCATGACTCATTTGGGTTTAGTGGTTTGTTGTGACCATGAAATGTACACATTCCCAAAACATCATATGCACCTTCCATATATACATAATCCCCAACTTCCATTCAAATGGTCCTCCAACTAGGTATAATCCCCAAAACCATATTCAACCAAATTGACCTCCTATTTTGTGAAATCCTCAATCACCTCCACCCAAATGGGAATCCTCCATAGGTGTATGCCCCATACATTTTCAAACTATGTGGGATTTTATTCTCATCTCGATGGGATACATAGGAACCCTCAATGATGTACAATAATTAAACCCCCAAACCATAGTTCTCTCTTGGTCATATCCCCAGTAAGATCCTTCCCCCACATGGGAGACAACGTTTTCTCTAGGACCCTCAGGTCACCTCGGTATATGCCCCAAACCATTCATGTCCATACGCCATTCATCTGGGAATCCTTACTATATGACATTAAATTTCATGGATATATCCTATCATAAAAACTAAAACTACGACATCAAACTATATGGGTTTTTTCTCTGTGTCATAATAATAGGGCTTGTAAAAAGGATCTTTGATGTTCAATCCCGAAAAATGGAAAACCCAGGTGCTCCCTCCCAGGGACGTACCTCCCTAATATTATTTAAGGTGAGTTTTAATCAATCGATCGATATTACCACAATGTATTTCCCAACCAATGGTAAACATAGGTGGTACATCCTAGGGATGCACATCCTTAATTCACTATAATGGGCATTCTAATCAATCTCTTAGGTTTTACTTATGGTGTGTTCTGACTAATGGTAACCTAGGTGCTTCCTCATGTGGATGAATCTCACTAATATACTTCTAGGGGCATTATGATCAATATCTCATGTTCACCACATGGGGTCTCCCAAACAATGGTATACCCAGCAGCTCCCTCCTGGGGATATACCTCCATGATCTGACATAATGGGTATTATAATCAATATCATGGGTTTACCTAAAGGGGTGTCCCAACCAATTGTAAACAAAGATTCTCCCTCATAGGGAATTTCCTCCAAAATACACATCAATTGGTTATGTATTTTATCTATTAGTTTGTCCCCAAGGGGTTTATCGAATAATGGTTAACCTAGGTGCTCCCTCTTAGAAATTTAACTCCCTGATCCGCATCAAGGGTATTTCTAGTCAATCACTTTGGTTTTGATTAAGGTGTGTCCCGAATAATGGTAATCCTAGGTTCTCTATCATATTGATGAACCTCACCGATATTCCTCATGAGGAATTATAATCTATATATTGGGTTTTCTTCATGGGGTGTCTCAACCAATGGTAAACCTATGTGCTCCCATACAGGGACGCACCTCCCCGATCTTCCTCAAGGGTTGTTCTGATCACTCTCTTGGGTTATCCTCAACGTGTGCCCTGAAAAATGGTAACCCTATGTTCTCCATCCCTTGGATTTGCATCCCTAATTCGCATCAAGGGGTGTTGAGATCAACCTTTCATATTTTTATCATGGGGGATTCTAATCCACAACCATTTGGATCCATGTTAAGGTACTTTTTGATACATCCATCCTAGGTCTTCCTCCATGAGGTATTCCCATTCTCTACTAAATCATTCAGGTGTATCATATTCCCTTATAGGGACACACCTCCTTGATTATCAACATGGGGTCTTCTGAACATCTATCTTGTCCACACAAGACATTAACCCTATTCCCATATCCATAAGATGTTATACTCATTCCTCAATCCTTCTCTTCCAGACATTCTGATCCCTCTCCACAGGGCATAGAACTTGTGAACAAAAATAGATACTCCAAGAATAACATGGGATTATTGGGGTAAAAATACATGGAATAAACACACCACGAGTATAATTAGATCATGATAGAAATGGGATTCCTTGGGATTCACGCCTAATATATCACCATGATATGCCATCCAAAAAGGATGAATAAATGTGATCAATGCTCCTAGTGTCCGTACATGCACAATGCCCAATGTGAATACTCTTCAGACTGAAGGTTGATTCCATATCAGGAAGAAATAAAAATTCCCAAAAAAAAGTAGTTTAATTAATCATCATCTACAATGTGATGACACTATGAATGAGAACCACAAACATGACCTAAAACTATATGGGAAACCCAAAATAGGTGACATGTTACAATGAGAAATCCATTGAAGGAGGAACTGACACCCCATAATCCCATTTTGGTAAAAGAGTATACATTGTTGTTGAAAGTGATGAAATCAACTTTCAATTAGTATATAGGAAATCAGAGAATGAAATCAGTTGGTATGTTCATTCCATGTCTAGAAACGTGGGCACGACCTGGTGAAAGTGATAGAAACAGAAATGATGATCTTTATGTGAAACTCATGTAGTCAATGTAGTGTCTAGTAGAATTTGAGACCTCAGAATATTATTATGTCACAAGATCTAGATATCTGGTCCCATGCGGTAAAAATAAATTGATGGGATCAACATAGAACCCTCTAAAAATTATTGCCCTTGGAATTTGGGTATCTTCGGTCTGCGATATTGTTAGTGTAGATCCCACCCCATCTTCAAATGAATGGTTGAGATTGAGGCACTAGACATTAGTTTCCTTATACATGTATTGATGGATAGATCTAAAATCTGTATAGAACCCAAGCCATATAAAATTATCTTCTTAACACCCATAGGTGATGGTCATGAATATTGTTAATGCGGAAATCCTGCATGACACCACCTCGGCCATGATTTCTATCATGACATGTACCATGACTCCAATTATAAAGGTTAAATGACCCATATCACCGTCCAAGTGTTTCTAGAGATGGGTAATGGACACCCACATATTCCTATATGTGTAAGAGGGTGGAAATATCCCACTAGGACCTATATGTTGGGACCAAGCTGAATGGAGAAAGAAGTTTGAAGAGTTAGCCTTTTCAGAGTGTTGTATTTTGTTGTCAAAGAAGATAAATCAATTCATATTGTAGAAGGACAAAAAACCAGATGATGAATTTATGATATGTATTTCTCAAATATCATAAGTCAGGAGAACTTGTGATGAAAGCCTTATGATGGAAAGGGGGAGAAATTATGATGTCAATCATATACAGATTTGATTGGAAGAAATGATGTTGCGGGAAGATGGGATGTTTCAGTACTTCCCATTGCAACTCTGACGATGCTAAAGCTAATCTATCAGAGGATATATTTCACGATAGTGGAGTTCATGATGAATGATGAAGAATGGTTATGGGAAGAAGTGAATAGAGAAATGACAAAGAAATGGACAATCTGGGGGCGGCAACAAATCACAGTTTAAGGTGGCGCCGTTTTCCAGGGTTTGCCAAATTTTAGGACCTGAAAATCAGGGGATGAAGATGTGTTTTTGGCAATGGATGTTGCATGAAATATTGAATATGGTTTAGAATTTGGCATGAAAGGTATTATTTAAAGATAGATCATCGAATAATGGCAAATGTATGGAGTGCATGAAAATTTAGGTAGGTTGCGCGAAAAAATATAGTGGTGTGCGAAATAGTAGCGGGTAGCGCGAAAAATATGCGGGATGCGCGAAATAGAAGAATGATGTTTTTCATGCCAAAGGTGTTTCGAGATCAGAAGATCAAAATTTTGAAAAGGCATGAGTTGTGCGAAAAATTGGATCATTGCGCGAAATATGATGTCACGTGAAAGGATGGGTTTGCACGCAATATGGAATGTGGTGTGGAATTTTTTGCGCAATTGGTGCTTCATGCTAAGAATGATGAAAAATGGAAAATCCATGAGGTGTGCGAAATATTGGAGCATTGCGTGAAATATGAAGTTGCGTGAAAGAGTTTTTATGTGCATGAAGAGGGTTTTATGTGCGGATGAGTAGTTTTCACGCCAGGTCAAAAATGTCTATAAATATGAGGTGAACCCTTCTCATTTGTTAATGCTCAACACTTAGAATAAATCCTGAGCTCTGGTGCGCATAAATTATACACTAAGTGATTTGTGTGAAAAGAAATAAGTTTGCACGAAAAGAGGATTATTGCACGAAAAATTGAGAAGTTGCGTGAAAATGGAAAAGGTTGTGCGGAAAAGGGATTTGCGGGAAAAAAGTTTTTCGCACCAAAAGTGAATTTTTACGTGCAAGGCATTTGAATTGTTCGCAAGATATTCTAAAGGCTGCGTGGAAAATATGGGGTCTTCGCACATATTTAGTTTTGCGTATGGAAGTTCTTACCAGCTTCTGGGTAGGAAAGTGAAGATTTGTACTTCAGAGATTACATATGTTCAATTGTGAATAAGCACTGAAATACTGTAGTTCTCTATTTGTGCTAAAAGGGTGAACACGCACTTGCAGATTATTTTCCAAGTGCTACATGAGTGTAAGGGTATATCCTACTCATTGTATTCCACATCAAAGTATTGTTCTCTAGTGGATTGTGTGGTACTGGATTATTTCCATACCATACCAAGGACGTAGCTACTCTTGTTGAGTAGTGAACCTTATAAATCTTGTGTTCTTGTGGTTGTGTGTGTTCAGCAGAGAAGAAAATCTTTAACAGGAGGAGAAGGTTGTTTCAATTCAAAGGAAACATCAAAAGAAAAGATATCACTGATTCACCCCCTCCCCCTCTCAGTGATACTTGGTTCCTGACTGGGAACTTCACTAGAGGCATCCATGCATCACTAAAACCACCACCCAGAATATGTGTGCATGGAAAATCTACTTCCCATTACAACAACTAAGTTTAGTGGGATTCTCTCCCTAGAGTGATCCCATGACTCATTCCCCAAATCCATATAGGTGGGTTGGGGATTTCAGGGTAACCTCAACCTTGAAATTCACATGGGTCCCTCCAAGGAGGGATCCCACCTAGCCTCATCAGCACCAACAATGACCATTCCCTCAGCCAGAAGAAAATTTAGTGTTTACCCCTACTCCAATAGTCCCCATCTAAAGTGTTCAATGCCAACATCTACTGATGGTTCAAGATAATGAATGATCAAGGGAATCATATTAAATGGATCTAGTGGCTCCTATAACCACTAACACATTCCCCCAGATCCCTGTCACTTAGGAAATGGATTTTTTTCACCCAATTTGGTTTGAGACCCTAATTGCCGTAATGGAAGGAAAATTTGATTCTCTCAATTACTTGTTCCACTAACATCTGTTATGGGACAAATTGTATTGATGAGATGTCATGCGGAGGTTCCCCTATTCTAGAACCACCCATAGGGTAGTTCTTCCCACATCACTCACCAAATATCACATGGAACTTCTCCAATACATTCAAAGATCAATAGGAGGTCCTCCCGACTCCAACACCAACTTAGGTGGAGGTCCTCCGCATTTTTTATTCAACTAGTACATATGCATCGTTTGTAATCCCATTATTCTACACAGAGGCCTACCTCATGTCTACTTTGACTCATATAAAGGTCTTCCTTATGCTAATAACAACTACCAAATAGGTCTTCCCCAAAATAATGTGGTATCCTACCTTGAAGAACAATCCCAAGGAATATGGGCTAAGAGTCACCAACGAAGGGAAAATCTAGGGAAAATACATGTTGTCATCAACCTCATCGGCCTATCTAATTATAAGGACACATATGAATTAGTAATGGTGTTTCCAACCTAACATCCATATTTTGGGGCAGGATCCTGAATGGTGAGAGTCGCTATCTTAATAGTTGAAATCTGTAGGATCCCCAGGTTCCTCGGTAAGTACATGGAGGTTGATGACATTCTGGATCCCTTCTAAGGGCTCATCTTATATCCATACCTTTCATCTTTGATCTTACACTCTACCTCTAACCACTAAAATGAAGATATATTCTAGTCTAGGACAACTCCATCAAATGGTGATCTACCTAATTAACCAATGATGGGAACCACCAACCACGCACATGTGGACTTGGTAAACACATATTCCAATAAATAAATGTTGATGGGATTGCTGCCAACCAAGTGTGCATTGAAAATATGCCTCATGTAGTGTCTCCTCTACTATCCATACAACAGATGAGATGATCCAAATCAGTGATGGAACCCTTCTCCCTAACAATATTGGTCGATGTTTGGTCCAACCAAGATTTGGTCCCTACCTCTAATAAAGATACAATATGCGATAATCGGACTGTCATTTAGTTGTAAGTGGTTTTTTGGACTAATACAACATTAGATTTTGATTTCATAAAATTCCTCACTGAGGTACCGGTTGCTTATTTCCACCAAACCATATGGGTTATTCTTCACCATGTCTGTTGACATCAGTTGGTTTATTCAAGAATGCTATGGAATTTTTAGGATGTAATTCAATAGTAACGAATGGTTGAGTTTATGGATCTTGGGTACCATCTCCCTACATCGATCATCTATTTCCATACCCTATTGGAATGGTACATCATGTTCCTTATAGTTATCTATGGGATCATGGACGATTCGTATACACATGTGAAAATCTGGTGCTGGGGATAGTATGTTACGCTCCCCTTTATCCCTATCCTGTGAAACCCGGACTTACCCTTTGATTTGAAAAATTCTACTCTAGGTACTGCCGTAGTGAACATGATTTCTCATGAATTTTCCAAGGGAATGCAAGCTAACATAGGTTTTTATGAGGAAAACACACCACCTGAGCATTGTAGTAATAGGTTGACCCTCACATAGGTGTCCATACTCACCTTAAAAGGTAGCCCCTTGGCATCAGATATCCCCCCACATCATTTAATTCCTATCAAAGAATTGATAAGGATAAGATACATGTTTATTCCTATGTTCCATTAGAGTATTCTCTAAAAATAGAAGGATATCCCATTGTATCTTTCTTACAATAGGAGATTTTATAACACAAGTTGATCCTCATTGATTTTGGGGTCGGTCGATTCCCATACTTTTATGTTGCCCAACATGATCTCATTCCTCTGCTAATGGGGAATAAAAAATTATTCATTGGAAACTTTCCCTATAACAATATCGATAATCATGCGCATCCAAATAGAGAATTGGATGGATTTAATTACATGTGATCAAGGTTTGAGCCACCAAAGCCACCCGATTACTATAATCACCATCCTCTGGATCCCAGTCATGCTAGTCAACAAGCCGAAGAGCCCTGCTACCAGGTTGATGGGAATGTAAATTATTTGGTGATCAGGAATCCCTATCATGAAAGGGAATCATTCCAAGAAAATTGGATATCCTCTCTCATGACTTTCCTTGAGGGTCTAGAGATGTGATAGGTAGTGATCTAACCTGAATTAAGGATATACTCAAAATTGGTGGAAGGCAAGAAAGCACCCCCAAATTTTGTGAACCCCAGTTTTGCCTCGTCCAATGGGAAGGGATACCTACTATATCATTTTTACCATATCATCCCTATACGAGGTCCCATGTTTGGATATCCATAGCAGTAGCAGGCCATTAATCTCTGATGCTTCTTCCAAATATTAGAGTGAACTATGTTTTTTTGGTACATCTTGCTACAAATAGGGTCCATTATTGATTGGGTTCACATTTTTATGAAGTTCCTCTAGTATTTTAGCTCAACCACATGCAAGAAAACCATTGTTCACCACTTTATGTGCATGAAAAATATTGATGACCAAGTCACATACTTTTTCACCAGGTGGAAAGGCCTCATGTATTAACTCGATATGTCTTTAACTAAAAATAATATTAGGAAGATGTATGTGGGAACATTGAGAATGAGATAGTCCCTACCATCAATAATAATAATTTTCTTGGAGAGTTACAATATTTCTCTGAAAAGTCCCAACACTAGGAGAAATCCTTGGAACAATCCCTGAATGCATGAACACTATATCCTCAAGCTCCTACAATGAGAGACTCTATATCATAAATGGCCACCACCATATAGGTAGTGGCACCTAAACCACTAGAGTTGTTATCCACTCTTCATGAAGAGACTCTCTGATTAAAGAAACCCTACTAAGAATAGCTTCACCTAATGAGGAATCGATATGCTCATCCTTTCCATGAACAACCACTTAGATGAGAGAATGATGTTCCGACCCATGGTCTGGATCCAAACCCTCATTAGCGACTGGCTCTAGAAAACCCTTCCCAGATAGAAGAAACTAGAATTACTATTTCAAGGATCTATAGGTCCTTGATTATTTCCTCATTGCTCTGGAGTAGGGGATTCAAAAACATCTAGAGTTTAGGAGGCCTTATGAATCCATACACATCGATATACTTGATCATTTCCTTTATCATAGGTTCCTGGGATATACCATGAAGGAATTATATTTCTTTATGGATTGGATCTAAGAATATGTTGATAAGGGATCAATAGAATTAGGAAATGACTAGGTGTTGGTAACACACATCTCTAGTGATCCCGACTGTGATAGTGAGGTTTCAGGGGAATAGAAGTGAGATTCTAGTCTGAGAACAAATAAATATGACAAATGGTGGGAAAATAAAGTAGTAAATAATGACCATGATATATATACTTTTTAATATAAATAGATCATCGACTCATGTGGTGACCTCTTAACCTCTAGTAGTTCTTTTTAATTCCACATCGTGACCCTATATATTTTAAAAGAGAAGCTTCCAACTACGATATTGTAGTTAGAGTCCCTCTCCTTAGCCAAATACATCTATCACCCTCAGTGACTTCATTGTTACAATGATGATAGTTGTTCCCATAGACCACCCAACACCAGATGATTTAACCAATGATGATCATGAGTATGCCTCCATGAATTCCATATAGTTGGTAGACCGCTTCACACATCACAAGGATGAGGAATACCAAGAATCCCCACTAGGCTCCTCCAGCCAATGCCGTAAAAAAAGGGTCAAGGACATGAATACTGCCAGAATGATCTGGTTGATACATCATACCATATCATGCATGCTACCAAGATCTAGTATTAGGTTCTACACATATCTCAGCAATAATAGCTCACTTTGCTGGTTCCATTTGACACACCACCACAAATGATTGTACTGGTTGATTATGTGTAAAAAACATGCGTGAATCATGATTGGCCCCATACAAACATAGATAATCCACATACAATCGACGACTAGCAGATAGTGATTCGGGGTATGTTAGGTGATCTGTAATATTATAGTACCTGCACTATCTAGAAATCAAAGCTACAACCAGTAAAACCTACTATGTCTCTTACCCAGGAACATCGACCTTTTTGAAGAAATTCACATTTTCCATGAATTTATGTTATACTAAAGTACCTCACTTGTATACTCATATGGAATTAGATACTTAAGGACATCCTATTATTGAAATAAATGTGTGAGTCCTATACAGAATCCATGATAATCCCCCTCCATTTTTAAGTAGATGAATATTCCATAGAAGCCTACTATACAGGGGAGGTCAAACAAGAAATATTCCAATCCATAATATTGTTTTTTGGAGAATATTATGGTGCCCTCATTTAAGGTAACATATTCCCCTGGTACATATTCATACTGATCAATGGCATCAAAGCTCACTACTTCAAATTTAACATAGTTTCTAGGATCGTACTCATCCTTATTGAGACACTCCACAAGCAAGGGTTGACTAGAGTAGACCTAAATCCTTCTAATTTGAATATTTAGAGCTACGAAACAATGAGAAGAGACCATATGGTTGGATTCATTTAGTGAACTTGTTCGGAGGATTTTTAGAAAGCATTGACTCCGTGGTTTTCTCATAGGATACCACCTACAATTCGGTGTTGGGTAGGCCATGGATTTATCTACATGAAATAGTCAACTCCTCTTAAACCCCATTCCTCATGTACTCCCTAAATGGTTGACGAGGGATACTACTAGGTGATGATTCCCCCTTAGAATATGGTGAATCCCTCTATATATATTCATGCTATTACTAGAGGGAGGGAAATGTGGTTTAAACCAATGGGATTGAGTAGAAAAATATAATAGCCATTCATTTGGTGGACATGGATGATACACTAAACATATCGATTCATCATTTGGAACCCACAATGTCACATTTTGGAGGTTATTTTTTCATCTCTACGAAAAGGGAAGTCATTTCCCATAGAGGGGGGAATGTATGCAGATTATCACATTATCCAACATAGGGAGGACCCAAGTCTTACTAGAATCCCATACCCATGTGTAATACAATGATGATTTCACTATGGCTATAATTTCAAGATATTCCTATCTATTTCACTAGATAGGGTGGAATCTTTAGAAATCTACTCGACATCATTACATTGAAATCAAGAATGGACCTCACGGGCGAAGGCCTTATGTAATTGGTTCAAAAGCATCTATATCTATGATCTCAATAGAGAAGAAAACCCTCAAAATATTTAAACATATTCATGTGTAGGAAATAGTGTTCCTCTCACTGATACAATCTGGTATGGGCCTCCTCTTATTTATTCTCCTACATTAAACGATGAATAAGATTTGGAAGAAGCCCCACAAATATTTTTAGATGGTGGATCCACCACCATTGTAGAGTTGATTTAGATGAACCTTGGTACTGAAGAATATCCATTAACAAAATTGATTAGGGTATCCATTACAATATAGGTTCTTTAGGAGTACGTTACATTCTTAATGAAACATCATGATTTATTTTCATGAATTTATGAAAATATTCTATGTTTAACCCTTAGGTTACTGTTCACCATCGTCGTCTTCTAGTGAGCTACAATGGAATCATGATTTATAAGGACCCAGCCTTAATCATATAGTAATCTTGAGTAAGTCAAGAATTTTACATTGAGAATTTTTTCAGGTTTATATTTCTTGAGAATTAGGCCATAACTATTACATTACATCTCCAGAATTACATAGTAGACACTTCTACTCTGTCTAGTGTTTTTTCACAATAATAAAACTTGTTAAATGAAACAAGATTTATTTTCTTGATATAAATATTATTTATTTGTTACATTCTCTTAACCATCCATATACCCTGTAAAAAATATTTCAAAATCATTGTAAGAGCATAAAAAGATCATTAAATTTTACAAAATATGGATAGAAAACATTAGTCCATCAATACATACTAATAAATAAAATCATACTTTTCAATCATAAAACAAATGATCATTGACATACCTTATGAAATCATAATATATATGAATATCACACCAAAATCATAAATCATAAAGGTAACTAGTGGTATCCATAACATACTTACATTGTAGCATTCACAACTACATAGGGAGTTATGTTTGGAATACCAATCAAAGTATATTTCCTGAATCTCATAGGATAAAATTTAACGTTACCTCCTTTACATCACCCAGTGAATTGGAGAGAAATATTGAGAACACTCTCCATTGGTTTATCACAGAACTACCCATATATTTAAGAAATTCCCAATCTATAACATACTCATAACACATAAAACAAGCATAAAAGAAAGATAACATCTCCACATTACAATCACAATATATAATTTCAAGATATTGAAATAATCAATGATTTATCAAAAAACATTTTAATAAAAAATAAGTAAAAAGGTTATATGTTATTTACTATCCTTTTAAAGACATTACGACTTGTTAGGGAAGAGAAATATCAAATACTGATCATGGCGGCGGGAAGGTCGTTGTCGTCGCGCACATTAAAAATAAACATTCTCTTTTTCGTTTAGAAAAACACTTCGTAAAACAAAAGATTCCTTATTAAAAATTTTGATTGAAATTAAAAGAATAAGGGTATAAATTTACATTTTATAAAATAAGGCCTTGTATAAATCAAAAAAGATTCCTCAATAAATGTAGATTGAGACGAAGTCCCTTACATTGAGTCTGACTTGAATCGTTCATTCGTTATATGCCTGAATAATAAAATTATGTTAATTTATATATTCTTCGGAGCCTTTTTCAATTTTATTGTTCCTCGTATGTCACTTATTACCTTTCTATAACAATCATATAATTATTCAAGTTCATATTGGTCATTTTGTCGATGGTCAGTGCTTGGGTCAAAAAATGAACTTGTTATAATTACAAATTGTCCATGTGGTTAAAATTACATTATATCCATAATTTTATTCATGATATAAATATCATATATATTCATGATATATGATTTTAGATAATTTATATATGTACTTATATTAGTCTATAACATTAGGAGATAGGAAATGAAAAGCACCATTCATGGAGACGTTAAGTCGTATGTACGCTTGAATGCTACTTTCATTTCATTTTCATATTTAATGAAATTAAAAATAAATGATACAGAGTTATATTTTAATTCTAGTATAATAAATATATCAAATATTTTACATATGTTCCTTAATTATATCATTTATATGTTCCATGTATGGCATGAACGAGTCATGTCACTTTGAGGGGGAAACAGTCCGCACTTCCTCAAATGAAATTATCATATTTACTCATCATTTAAAGAATAAAGTTATGATTTAAATAAATAATATAGAAGCATAGAGACAATATAAATATAATATATATCACATATAAATATAGTTACATCCTAATTTCACCAAGAGAGGTGGTAGGGGAAAATTGAACAATCATCATTTCCTGAGGTAGTATTTCACGGTACAAAGAAGCAGTATGCTCATATCCATTAGATGGAGGTTTGTGTAAGTGTTGTTAGAATCATTCTCATAACAAAATCATAGTATATTTTTAATATTGGTGTTATTATGTAATAAAATAATATGAATCTAATAGTGTGTGAATATTTAATATAATAGAATGGAACTTTCGATAAGATGTTACCTCTTAAAACCTATAACTCCCTTTGATTTGAGCCCAAAGGATTTCTTTAATTTTATTTTTCTGAACATAAATAATCTAGGAGGAAGTTATGTATGTTGGTAGCTTCTATGGGCAGTGTTTGGATGAGCCAAGTGTCTTTAGAGGTGTGATTAAATGTGTAGCGGTGATGCCCTTTTACAAGAGGGGGGAGGGGCACTTCAAAAGTGTTTGGAGGTATTATTTTATTAAAAAAGATTTTCACTTTAAAATGACCCCAATGTCATTTAATTAAAATATAATACGTTTTCAGGCCGAAAAAAAATCAACCAATAGGTTTTAGACAAGTCTAGTTCACAAATGTATCATTATCTTTTTGCTTTAACCCTTAGTTAACTAATTTAATTTTTACCACCTCTTCTTGAATATTCATACTATATGGTTAATATAGTTATTATTAAGATCCAATCTAAACTAAAGTGGTTCATTAATTACATGTCCAATATTATATAATTATTTTTTCAGAATATTATATTATTAGGAATATTATATTATTTAGTAAAATAGTATTTGTTTTAAAAACTCGTTTTTTTCTATTTTATACTATTCATATGATGACTTTTTAAAAATCCATAAAACATGATTCTTTTTAAAAAACATAATTAATTCAAAGATAAAAATTCATAAAAATTCATAAAATCTGTGGATGGCATAAAATGTTTCTGAAAAAATTTATTTTAATATTTATAACTTCATTTATTTAACTCATTGGCTAATAAGGTAATCATTACAACATCATTGTGTCATAAAAATATTTATTTATTTTATGTCTAAATTTTCTAACTAAAATAACTTGATGTATAAAATATTTTTAGCTTTCTAAATACTATTTATACTCTAATAGTTCACTTATATAACCCCATATAAAATTGTTTTTAGTAAAAAAATACATATTTATGTTATATTTTTCTTTACTTTAAATTAATTCTTATAAAATGTAATTTTGACATCAATGTGGCTCCATGGGGTCCCAAAATACACCCATGGATGAAAATAATCAGAAATATCTAATAAAATAGGATTAAGACACATGTTAGGGTAGTTTAATATTATTATAATATTATTTTTACCCCTTATTTACCTGATTTTCCCTTTAACCATGGTAAATAAAATTATTACTGAAGTTACAATTCATAATGTCTAAAAATAAAAGGTATCTATTAACACAATATGGATCACCAGATTCCAAATATGGAATCCCTTTTTCCAAATTAAAAACACCAAATTTTCAAAAATTAGTTAATAATTAATTCCCATTTTCAAAACCAAAAAAAACATGTGTTTGAGAAATAAATACAACCAAAATATTGACATGTGTTTATGTCCAATTAAAATGAGAAATTAAATCCAATGAAAAAAATTGAACTAAATGATAAAAAATAGTCCAATTACACATTAAAACAAATTAAAAGGGAAATATAACTATATAAATAAATTATATGAAAAGGAAATTTTGAATTAAAATGCAAAATTGTTCGCAATTCATTAAAAACAAAAATTATCAGAAGATTAACAAAATTTTAACCAAAAATACTTTTTATGGCTTGATTCTAAATAAGAAGTATATTTTTTCAAATAATACATATAAAAGTGAAAAAAATAATATTCAATAAGTTTTCTCCTTTAAAAGATTGTAAATCGTCTTTTTTAAAATATTAGAGTGTTTCAAGCTTAAAATTAGATTCATTATTATTTTACGTCTCTTAAATTTATTAGATAAATCTAAAGTCATTTAACAAGCATATATAATAATATTTTAGTTTTTTCTATTAATTCCCACCAATACATCAATTATTTTTTATCTACCATATAAATAATAATATTATTATATCATTTTTCAGTATAACTCAATCTTTTGTGCAACATATGATTTCAAAGAAACCCATTGTTTCATTTTGAGTACACTAATGGACAAAGTGTTCTATTTAACATAAGATTAATATCTTATTCATAAGTATTAAATGATGTGAAAATTTATTATTCACATAAATAACTGGGTCGTTACATCCTTCCTCCCTTTTGAAAATTGTGTCCTCACAAAAAAGTGTCAATAAAACTATCAATTTTAATGAATGAAAGTGAATTACAAAGGTAACCTCAGATAAAACATACTATGGTTTTGTGTATAAAATCATGGATATCGATGAAAAACTGACGTTATTGTTTAGATAGATATCGATAGAAAACTTGATCAGGAGAAAGTTAAACACCAGAAAATCAAAAACAAGTGAAGGGTTAAACTGTCTCTGATTTAAAAGTTGGAAAAGTAAACAAATAATGTTTTTTTATTATCCTTTTCAAAAATTTGAGGAATTTATTTATGACCTTGAAAAAGAACATAAGGAAAGATACTTACTAGTCATGTAGACATTCATCCTTAACAAAATTTCTACAACAAACTCATCTTTTCTCCAAACGAAGAATATTCAAGATGACCCAGTCACATAAAAAGTATTGGAATCAACTTCTATTGAATCACATAATCCACCAAAAATGAACTATATATTTCCCCTATTTTTAGACATTAAATAAAATCAAAATGGTTAGTATAAGATAATATAATCCCAAAAAGGATAATCCTTTAAAAAAATATATACCACTCTTAATTGCCAAAAATTCATGAAACAAAACCCAAAGTTCAACAAAGACCATTCAATACAAAATTTTCCTTAAAATTCATCAAAAGAATCAAAACAAAAATTTAAACCCAAAACTCAGAAGAATTTGATCACATATTCTTCCATGATAGATTATAACATTTATCTCTAAATAACATTGACTACTCTTAATGTCTCATACTGAAAAGTAATTTACCTAATCACATATTCTCAATTATAGGTTAATCACTTACATAAATAACAGGAATATATATAAGTCCAAAATAAAAACATATATTCTTCCTAAATAAAATTCCACCATTACTCCTCAAATTAAATCCCATAATATTATATTTCCCTTGAGCATATAGTGCTTCCAATAAATAAAACATCATCAAAAATAACATTTATATCATAATCAAAAAATCATTTTACTATAATAAGTATATTTGATAAACATAAGATCCCAAAATAAAATTACTCTAAATGAATAAAATCAATTATCTAAAAAGAATTAGTCCTACTAACCAAGGACTTCACATAGGCATGTGGTAAGTGATGTTCCCTTGTCGCCCTTCGGTTAAGGGTTTGATTCACATGGAAATTATGGATGCACAGGTTTCTCACCTATCCTGTAGGTTGTCCTTTTTCTAAAACCATACAATTCTTATAACTTTCTCAAAAATTGAGATAAATTTCTCAAAAATAACCATAACATATTTTAACCTCTAGTGTTATCTCATACCTAGAATTTTCATCCCTAAATGTAATAACCTGTAATTTCCTAGAAATCATGGATGATATAAACCCATATTATTCTTTATAAAAATATCCACCAAATAAAAGATAATTCTTTCCCAAATATAATTTTTATCTAACAAACGTTAGGGTAACACATATAAGAGAAAAGTCTTCCAGTGTAATCACATCAACAAAAGATAATTATTACTTGTAAACATTTCATCACCCAAAAATATATCATAACTCTCGAATTTCTAAAATGTAGACATATTAATAGTCCAACATTATTTATGATACCTTAACCATTTTTCTCCAAATTATTATCCAATAATTCTTTCATAAAAAAATCATAAATAAGGTCCTAAGATTTCAATAATGTCAAACATGATCTAGGAAATACTCCATACCTAAAATAGGTTATTTTTATTTTCCTAATAATCGATTTTAATTTCATTTTGTATTGGTAAAAATATATTTTAATGGTCCTACTAATCTCATCCCTAAAACATCTTCATAAGACATATATTTTCGTAATGACCTTTCACAGAACATTTAAAACATTTAATTGATCTCTCGGGTTGAACTTTTTTTCATTTCCTAGAGTCAACTGAATGATTCCTTTTTCCATGGAAGGTTATTTCATTAAGACCTTAATTACCACATATATAATATCTTCCCATCAAATTGAATCATTTTTTATAGGTGTTTCTTTCCTCATCAATGACGCATAGAATTTTAAATATACATACCTTTATGATTATTACCTGAACTTCCATAGGGATTGGATTCTCGTATATATGATTCCTTAGAAAAATAACAAAGGTTAAAGTGGTCAATAGTGACTCCAGATAGCTGGTTGAGAATAACTACAGTATTTCTCATTGTATATCCAATTTCATTGTATTTCTTATTTAGAAAGACACCACAGTTTCCTCCACATCAATTGTTACTTTGGTTCCTGCTAGATCCAGCTATTAACTCTAAAACCAAATAGGATATTGTGTGTATATTAGTAAAATAACCATATAAGATATTATGAAGAAGGTAGATAGTAATATATACGTATTCATGTTTTCATAAACTCATTCAATTTATCTAAAATAAATATGACTCTTTATAATATTCTAACAACTGTGGTTATATAAAACATGTCACTTATGCATAAATATCACCCTAACCTCTAACGTTATCTAAGATGAACTTCAATACCAAATATAATGAACCAACATTTAACATAACATAATATTGAGTTAATTCATTAATTTTACATTTAGGGTCTTCTCAGGTTTATAGTATTAGATAATTGGGCAACTAATATTACTTTACAACTCAAAAATTAAAGAATAGACACTTCTACTCTATCCAATTTTTTTAAAATAATATAACTACATAAACAAAACAAGAATTATTTTTAGAATATAAGTAATCTTGAATTATTCCTTTCTCTTACCCTTCCTTATACCCTATAAAATATATTTCAAAACTTTGGATGAGCATAAAAATCTTAGTAAGGGTTATAAAATAAAAAATTAAAACATTAGTCCATCAATACATACAAATCAATGAAATTATTGTTTTCACTCATAAAAAATAATATATTTAACCTAACTCATGAAATCATAATATTTATGAATAAAAAATTAATATCATTATTCATAAAGGTAGCTTGTGGGATCCATAACATACTTACATTGTAGCTTTCACAGCTACAGAGGGAGTTACGTTTGGAATACCCATCAACGTATATTCCCTAATTATCATAGGAGAGACATTAAATTTTACCTCTGTCAAATTACCCAATTTATTATAGGTATATATTGTGTTCACCCACCTTTGGTTTTTCATGGGACCACCCATATACGTAAATACTGTCCAGGAACCATAACATATTCATAACTCATAAAACATGAATAAAGGAAAGATAACATTTCCACATTACAATAACAATATATCATTTCAAGATATTGAAATATTAAATTCTTTCTCAAAACATTTTTCAATACCAAAATACATAAAATGGTTATATGGTATTTACTTTTATTTTAAAAACATTATGGCTTGTTATGGAAGCCACATATCAAATAATGCTTGTGGTGGCAGAAAGGTCATTGTCATCGCGTACATTAAAAAGAAACATTCCCTTTATCATTTAGTAAAGAGATTCGTAAAACAAAAGATTACATTTAATTTTTTTTAATGAAATTAAAATAAAAATTTTGTAATTATACATAAAATAAAATAAGGTTGTTCATAAAAAATACACCTCAATAAAAGGTGATTGAGACAAAGTCCCTTATATTGAGTCCAACTTGTCTCATTCGTTCTTTATATAACTGCATAATAAACTTATGTTAATTTTTACATTCTTAAAAAAAATCATGTTTATTATTCCTTTTATATCACTTATCACCTTTCGTTAAAAATAATATAATTATTCATATTCATATTTGTTGTTTTGAATATGTTCGGTACTTGAGTCCAAAAAGAACTTGTTATAATTACAAATTACCCATTTGGTCGAAATTACATTATCTCTATAATCATATTCTAGATTTAAACATAATATATATCCATTATATATGTATTTAGATAAATTATATATGTATTTATAATAGTCCATAACATTTGTAGATAAGAAATTAAATGCACTGTTCATTGAGATGGTAAGTCGTACATATGCTTAAACATTACTTTAATTTCTATTTCATATTTAAAAGAAGGAAAAATAAATTGAAAAATAGTTATATTATTATTTAAGTATAATATCTATGTTATATATGTTAAATAATTTAATTAATTACATATTTTATACGTTCCTTGTATGGAATGAACAAGTCATATCACTTTGAGGGGCGACAGTCTGCACTTCCTCCAATGAAATTATCGTATTAACACATTTCTGAAAGCATAAATGTATGATTTAAATAAATATTATAGAAGAATATAAAAAATATAAATATAAATTATATCACATATAAATATAGTTCCATCATAATTTCAACCATGATAGGTGGTTGGGGGAAATCGAACAATCATTTTTTCGTGAGGTAGTAGTTCGTCGTACATAAAAATAATATGCTCGTATCCATTAGATGAATGTGTGTGCAAGTGTAGTGAGAATACTTATAATAAATAAAATCCTATTATATTTATGATACTAGTGTTGTTATTTAACAAAACAATGACAATATAATAGATAGTGAAGAAGGAAAATAATAGAAAGGAACTTTATAGAAGACGGTACCTCTTAAAATGTGTAACTACATTTGATTTGAGCCCGAAGTATTTATTTAATATCATTAATCCCAAGAAAAATATTCTAGGAGTTATTTAGGGATGTCGATAGATTCATTATGTAGTTTTTGGATGATACAAGGGTCTTTAGAGGTGCAATTAACTAAGTAGGTGTGATCCCCTTTTATAATAGGGTAGAGGGGAGCTTTAGGAATGTTCTTATGTATTATTTTATTATAAAATGATTTTAGGTTCTAAATGGTCCAAAAGCCATTTATTTCGAATATAAGATTCTATTGGGACAAAAACCTTTCAACCAATAGGTTTTAGATAAGTCTAGGTCACAAATTTATCCTTATCTTTTAGCATTAACCCTTTGTTAACAATGTTAACTCTTACCATGTCTTCTTGTATATTCATGCTATATGGTTAATATATTTACTATAAAATGATAATCTGACATCAAGTTGTTCATTAATGACATTGTAAACATTATCTATTTCATTTATTCTAATATTATATTTTAATGACTATTATATCATTTGATAAAATAATATTTATTTTAAAAACAAAGTTATGTCAAATTTTTATTCTATTCATATCATGATTTGTTAAAAATCCATAAGAACATGAATTATTAGAAAAAACATCATTAATTCAAAGATAAAAAGTCATACTCATCCATAAAATTTTGGGATGGCATAAAAAGTCTAAAAATAAATTTATTTAAATATTTGTAATCTTTTTTATTTAAATCGTTCACTAATAAGGTAATCACTACATCCTCATTATGTTATAAATATATCTACTTATTTTATATTTAAAAATTATAAATAAAATATAATGATGTACTAAATATTATTATATTTGTAATGAGTATTTATAGTTGAAGAGATCACTTATATATCCCCATAAAAAATTGTTTTATTAAAAAATTCGTGTTTATGTTATAGTTTTCTTTACTTTAAATTAATTATTAAAAAATTTAATTTTCACATCAATGTGGATCTGTTTGTTTCCAAAATCAACCCAAGGATGACCATGGTCAGACATATCTCATCCAATAGGATTAGAACATGTGTTAGGTTAGTTTCATATTATTGTAATATTATTTTTAACCCTTATTTATCAAAATTTCCCTTCAACCAAGGTAAATAAAAAAATTACTAAAGTTACTATTAATAATGTATAAAAAAGAGGTTCCTATTAACAAAATATGGATCTCTTGATTCCAAATATGAAATCAATTTTTCCAAATATAGAAAACAGTAAATGCAGAAACAAATTTAAAGGTAATTCTTATTGTCAAAACCAAAAAGTGTGTTTTTAAGAAGTAAAAGCTACCAAAAGATAGACAAGTTTTTATGTTCAATTAATATGTGAAATTAATTATAATGACAAAAATTTTATTAAATGATAAAAAATAGTCCAATTAAACTTTAAAAAAATTAAAAGGAAAATCTAACTATATTAATAAGTTAGATGAGAAGGCAGTTTTGAATTAAAATGTCGTATTTATCACTATTCAATAAAAAATGAACATTATCAGAAAATTACAATTATTTTATCCTAAGTAGATTTTTATGTCCCAATTCTAACAAAAAATTATATTTATTAAAATATAATAAATAAAAGTGACAAAAAAATATATTTAAACAGGGTTTTCCTAAAAAAGGTGGTGAAATGACATTTAAAAAATATTAGTGTATTTCATGCATAAATAAGGATTAATTCATATTTTTAGCCTTTAAAATCTATTGGATATATGAAAAGACATTTAACAAAAATGTATAATCATATTTTTGTTAGTTTTTTTCATTCAATCCAATACAATGGCTATGCATTAACTATCATTAAAAATAATATTATTATTTTAAATTTTTTCGGTATAACATAAGGTAGTGTGAAATGAATATTTCCAAGAAATCCATATTTGTGTGTTGAGTATGCTAATGGAAAAGTGTTCTATTTAACAAAAAATTAATATCTTATTCATAAATATTAATAGATTCGAAAATGTATTGTACTATAAATACCTGGGTTGTTACATGATTCCTCCTAGAAAAATAAACCCCTATCCTAGTGTCTTGGTCAATGATGAGGTTGATAAGGTTATCAAAACCATAATCATTAGTGTTGTCCAGTACCCCAAATGGCTAGTCAACATAATACCATTCAAGAATAATAATGGGAATATCAGAGTCATTATCGACTTCCTAGATCTCAACCACCACTCCCCAAAAGAGTATTTCCCTTTTCATTGACAGAGCTATTGATCGATGCTACAGCCGGGTTTCGGGATCTCTCCTTCATCGATGGATATTCCGAGTACAAAAAAATCAAGATTCACCCCAAGGAGGAGGACTCTACTGACATTATAGAAACATATGTGTGATTCCTCTAACATGTATTTCCCTTCGACCAGTGGTATGAATGAGCCACATATCAGTGATCCATGGACCACATCTTCAAACGAGTCCTCAGGACGCTAGTAGAATTACATGGGGATGAATTGGAGGTCAAATCCAGCCAGCATCAAGACAATATTGGATACATTTATAAGGTTTTCATATTCCTCCAGTACGAACATTTGAATATTAACCCCATGATGTATGTGTTTGGGGTTACCTCTACAAACAATCTAGAATTATTTTTCAGATAGAGGCATCAAGATCCCCCTAGATAACATAAACTCCATCATGCCGATGCCTCCCCCAAGAAACCTAAAGGAACTATAGGGTCTTCAAGGCCACATATCCAACTCACAACAATTTATTTTGAATATAGTTGGAATGTGTAATCCTGTTTATGTTTAAAATGAATCAAAACACCTACCAATGGGATAAAATGTTTCTTACCACCTTTGTGGAGATCAGGTATTATTTTCTAAAAACTATGATCTTGATCCCACCTATGTACTGAAAGCCTATGGTCTTCTATGTCACCACCCTATAATAGTCCCTTAAGTCCCTTCAAATAAAAAGAACAATTATTTGAGATAGAATAGATTATACTATCATATTCACGTGATACTAGATAATGAGAAAAGTATTCCACTATATAGAAGAGCTTCCTCATGTTGGTTTTTGGAGTATAGAAGTTGCATCATTATTTGCAGCATCATGAGATATAGATGGTGCCCCAAGAAAATAATCTAAAGAATATATTGAATCTCCAAATTTTTATGGGATTATTGGAAAGCGGGGAGGTGATTCTTCATCTGTTTGAGATCAGGATCCTTTTGGAGAGATCCACCAATGGTTAGGCATTGTAAGATTTCTTGATCTCCCATTTGGCCACAGAAGAACTACCCCTAGATGTTCGTTTCCTAGAAGAGGCCATCAACTCAGTTAACTCGGAAATTCCATGCTCTCATATGAACTTCGCTGGTGCTTCCTGAAGCTTGATGGGTAGATATATCAATAAAACAAAACTCAATAGAGTAAGCCAAGAGATCATCTTTATCACCCTTGTACATGAAGTGTTGCATACTATTTCTTGTTTTAATAAGGTTACACCAACAACGAGGAAAATTATTTGACTCATTACAGGTTTCAAGATGGTCCTCAATACTGAACTTCCCTACCTTCACATGAAGGGATACTTAAATTTAGTCATCTGATATATCATTGGTGACTACGTAATAAAAAATACATATCTTGTGCCCTTTCTGGAGTGCACTCATTAGTTATTTGACCATCTCTATTCTCATCTAGAAGTGAATATAGTTCCTCGGTCACATAATGGTTAAGATGAAACCTTGAATATTCTATTTTTTCTCATCAAGTGCCTAATAAGGATGAACTATACATCCATGTGGTGCCCTATAGAGTATTAATATTAATAATTTCAAATGATGATAACAAGAATCAAGTAAACAAGTTGTTTTTCGGTGTTTCTAGTTCTATAAAATTATGTTCCTCCAAAATAAAGGAAAATATAGATTGGAAAACTCATTTAATTGAGTAAAATTAGGGTGAGTTTCTACCTACATATCAATCCAATCATAAAATTTTCTATCACCATGAAATTCAGTTTACCATTTAAATCTTTCCTAACCTCTAAAAGGCTCTCTATAGATGTGGATATGTTGGAATTATGCATTGTTTCATTCAAGGAGATGATATTACCTAGGTTATGTAAGAAGATAATATTGGGTCCTATGGTAGCCTTCAAGAAGGCTTGAATCACTCCACAATATTTGGAGGCTAGGATACTTCTGCAACACCATGGTCTATGATAGCATTGAGTTTTCCAAGAGGTGTCATGCGTGTGAGATCCACACTATCTTTATGAATTGACAGTTGGAGCTTCCCCACAACACTTTTTTTTCCTATCCCTTTTTATGTGGGGATATGATTTTTTAGGCTCATATCTATGAGTGTAAAATCACTTGTGTTGATTCATTATAATAATGACAGAATTAATCTTCAAGTGGGTAGAAGCAATTCCCCTTTGGGACGTAAATGCCTAATCTGTGGCTGAGTTCATGAGATCCCACATCATTCATCAATTCAAATCCCCTCATGCCATACTCAAAGACAATGGTAGTAAAATTAGGGTTTCTAAGATAATGATATTGTATGCTAAGTACAATATCTGGTAAAACAATATGTACCACTATGAAAAATATGAAAATAGATAGATCAAGGCAATCAATAAGACCATGTCTAACATTTTGAAGATGATCGTGGGACAAAATAAGAAGTGTTGGATGGAAAATATCTCTAATTCCCTCTGGTTTTATCAGATGATGAAATGAAATTCCACCCTTGTGACACCATACTCCCAATTTTATTGATTAGAGGCAGCTTTTCCCATTGAATTCATGTTTTGATCACTCTAAACAACTATCTATGAACTGCAGAAGCGAGAAAGAATAGTAGAAATCTGTATTAAGGAGATGGAATCCCTTTATGAGAATTTGATATGTGAATTTCATAATCTAGAGAGGAACAATAACAAGATAACAAGATAATTCATCATGAATGGTTTCCTCTCTTCATTCCTCCAAGGTCATATGTTATTGGATTTTAGAATACCAATGGTACCTAGTAAAAATATACCAAAATTAGAGTCCAAGTGGGAAATATTTTATACCATTCACAATGTCTATTTTAGTTGTTCATAATCATTAATAAATATGGATATAGATCACATGAAACCTTTTACCAATTCCTTGTTTCTCAAGTAGTACTTCACACATGGATCCATTCTCATCCTAGTTGCATAAAGGTAAACTACAAAAACCATCATCCTAATTGCATAACAATAAACTACATAACCAATTTCTTAGTTGCATTATACTAAAATTCATAAACATAATCCTAGTTTCATGATGTAAAAATACCTAACTACCATTTTCCTCACCATATGAAATTAAACTTCATGAACACATCCTAGTCACCTGATGTTAAACTATGTGATTTGTCTAAAATCTATGACTTTAATATGGGAGTTCATGTTCAAAAATCATGATATTATACTATGAGAGAGATTTACATGGGAGTGTTTTGTGTGACACATTCCTGATTAATCCTCATTCACATCGGGTTGTATCTGTTAAGCCATGAATATCGATGTTTGAATACTTTACCCCATGGTATATTCTCTAGGACCAAAAACTAAAAGAAACCATACAATCCAAGCATCATGAATTTAAATTTTATGAAAATCCTCCTCGAACCATGTTTTGTGCTGCTGGGAATCATTTTTCCTCATTCATGTTAGGTCTATCAACTCTATATACCACATATATACATCGACAATATTCAACGTCTTCATCTAATGATGTGAAACTACAGTCTTATGTAGAATAATTCTAGTATTACTTTTTATGATAAATGATTTTACCACAACTCTAATTAGAATTTATTTTGTAGAAAATGTGTAATAAAAAAACATAAACATCATCAACATATGAAATTAAACAGTAGTATTACCTCATTTTAAATTTGGATGTATCTGAATAAGATATGAGAGTTATATGATGCCCTGAACATGGGATGTCACATGATAATAATGGAATTACAAAACTTCCATCATCTGAGAGGGTCTCCCTTAATGTCCTTGGTCTTTTACCATGGCGTGTTTCAGGAAATACATGTGGCTTCAATCCCATTCTCATGGGAAACAATGGGACTCCTTCACTTATCATCTTTGGGACCATATGAAAATTCATCAACCCCTAATCCACTTTGCCTTAGTGATGATATAAGCATTATTTTCCAAAACAATAATCCAGATGTTTCCTTGTACTTTTTTGGTACTTGAACCTCCTTGGATCCATTCACGTCATGTTTTACCTCTTTCATGCAACACATTTACCCATGGAAAAAACAATTGTCTCCATATTCCAAGTGCCCTAACATTAAACTATATTATATGGCCCCAATCATATGACCAAAAACTATTTGTATGACTTCTCATAAATATTTTTGTTTTAGTGGGATTTTATGTCCCTCATTCAAGTTGGGGTTTTCACTCTTCCATATTACACATATCCATTTGAGATTTTAAAGATAGGGCCAAACCCTATGATCTTAACTGAAGATATCATTGTCAAATATTTATGACCATAAACAAATATCCCCCCTATGGTACAAGAACAACTATCTTAAACCATTTACAATTTATCAGTAGAGTTTTTTGTTGATTGTTTCCTCCGTAGACCTCATTCATGTATGTTTTTCTCACTTCATCGCCCTATAGACAATAGTTTGATGTTCCTTCGGGTCTACACCTATTTTATATTCATATTTATTCTAATCTAGGTTTATATAGGTCCTTACCCTACCTCAAAAACTTTATTATTGAGAATAGGTTTAAGTACCACTTTATGATATGCTTCATTGGAATGATATTATATGCTATGTTGTGGATCCTAGGGTATTATATCCTATATTAACAAGTCCTGAATCCATTTTCACACTTCACAAAACTCTAATTATAAATATTCATTATACATAAAAACAAAATGAACCCCTCATGGAATGGTTTGTGTCCATGACTCCCCCCATCATGGGAGAACGTCATGATGGATCTTAGAAACAAACATTGAATATTGGGTTTCAATTTTCATCAGTAGTCGATCTTGCATTTGATCGATCTATTCTTAACTGGTGTGGTTGTGGTCCCTAGGTTTTGAAAATTATCAAAAAATGACCCCTACCAATCGTTCATCAGTTATACAGATCTAGGAAGTTTCTAATTACCTCATTTTCCATCTTCTTATGTTCTGGTGGAATCCGGACACCCTTGGTGTCACCTCCCCATTCATATGTTCATGTCGAGTAGGTAGTTTAGTGTTTTTAGGAAATTTTCATCCTAGTATCTCCTCTCCCCTGTTATGACCATCCATGTTCCCTTGATATCCCATCACCATTCCTTATGTCCCACACTAATAATGACTCACATATGCTTAGGAGTCTGGGTCGGGTGTTTATTGATTTGGTCAATCAGCACAAAAATACCATTGGTCTAAACTCTATAACCTTAAAATATGAGCTGAACGTCTAAGAATCCAAACATTATTCTATATTACAATATCTATATGGATTTTTGGTGTGGTAATGGGACTCCATGGTGTTGATTCATGTAATTTCACTCACTCCATTCCACTAAACATATCCATTTGATACACGCACACATGGTATGATATTTAATTACTTCTTTTAGTATCCCTATTATATTACATGAATAAGAACTTAAACCATATTCAATATGTCCAGGAATTATTACATTAATCAATTTTCATCACCTACAATCCCTGTTGTATGAATTTAAACTGTATGGCCTTATGTCCACAACACACGATGTCAAAATTTAACTCTACCCCATAAAAGATCGGGAAGCCTCTGTATAAGAGATTATTTTTACCATATTTCAAACAAAAAATCCCCATATATAAATTATGAGCTGGAAAAATACAAACATCCTCATCACACAATGTTAATCTATAACCATTTCACAGAAAAAATTCATGATTTCTCATATCCATGTATACAATGATTCAATACGCTCATTTAGGATGTTATCCCATTTATCTGGCATTGGTCATCTACCACCCCATGCTTCAAGGACCAAGAGGCATGAAATTTAACTATTTTTATCTTTGAATTTACATTTTTCATGGTATGTGGGCCTCATCAGCCCTCATTCAAATTGGGTTAATACTCTTTCAGGCCACGATGAACCATTTTGAGAACCTGATGGTCCAAATTTGATGACATTAAACTAATAGAAGTTCCATAGTACATGCATTATGACATTAAAATATCTGTGATTAGTTTAACAGATGTTTTTTGTGCCATGAGCCCACCTCATAAGACCCTCTATTTATGTGGGGTAACATGCCTTGGATTTTGTAAACGTTCCTTCCAGACATACTCCCCATTCTTCTTCAAACATGACAAAAAAATGTATTTGAATGATCCTATACACTATTTCTTAGTGATGGGAATCACTTCGTGCTACCCTCCTCCACCTTTACTCTAGCGTTTGGGATGGTACTATTCACATCAGTTCATAATGTCCTTTTTTCATGACATTAATCTACGAACTTACCATATGAAATAATCATTGGATTCCCTCTCGAAATGACTTGAGGAATAAATGGTGGGAAACATAGCGCATAATCCCCATATACTCCATGTCCCAATCACATGAAATTATATTATGGTATGAACCATGATAACATGATGATAAACTGTGTAATGCCTCATCATCATTATACGACATTAAACTACATGTTTATCTTTGTCATTTCTTGATGTAAAATGACATCATATCTTAGTACCTGACCTACTAGGACCTTTATTCTATTTATATTCACCTTCAACTCTATTCTTTCTACCATCGTTCGACATCGAGGCGATGCTTCCCCTAGAAGACAAGTTGAACTATGTTCATACTGATATGCCTACACCACTGTGTTTTAATCCACGATGGATTAATTCTGAGAGTGATGTAATATAATTTAAAAAAACCAATACTTCATCTACATGATTCTTATTCCCATCATTTTGATCTTCATCCTCATCCTTTTTTATAAGGGACCTCTAGAGGACATGGTGTCATACCAAGGCTCACCTATCATCCTATGATAATTCCCCAAAGGAATTTGGATGACATTTCAAGATCGGGTATGTTAAGTAGTTAAATCAAATTTTTTATCCACATTCCATTCTAGTAGTATGTATGATGTGTATCAAAAATTGTTAGATGTAATCATGTATCAATATGAAACCCTCATTGTGTTCTATGTTTTGGGCATTGTGATTCATACTTATCATTCCCCTTGGTTTGGGTCAAATTCAACATCCTTGGAGTTATATAATTTATGAAATAGATCATGCAGGAAGAGAAAGATATAAAGTTCAAGAGCCCCATTCTCTACTCATAACCTCTCATTCATCTGTAAAAGTCTCACATGAATGAGGGATCACATTATCGTCTATTATTTTTCACACCGAGCATGACCCACGTGAGCTTAGGGATTGATTGAAGATTATCTAAAAAATATGATTAAAGTGAGATATTTTAATTCAATGAATAATATGTTTGAGCATGTAATGTGAATATGGAAAATTTTTAGAGGGTTATCCACATATTTGATTGTCTCCTTTTCAAAACATTTACTCTATTGCTCTGCCTCAATGATCACATGAATGATCAGTTAATGCATCTATAGAGTAGCCTCTGGGACCTACTTAGATGTCTCTAGATAATATTTCTCATCATCATCCCAAAAGAGGACATATTCAACTCTAATCTATTTTAGTTTTTCTTCTAACAGACACTCATCCATCAAAGAAATCACCTTCGCTACCTAGGGATCTACCACCTCCGAATGGGTATTCATGCGATTGAAAACATCATTTTGGGTAAAATTGAGTGCCACATGATCTTGTACCAGATCGTCTTGGCACAAGACCTCTCTTTCAGCTTCATCGAGCACCTGAGAGCCCTCTACTATATTCTTTTTTATGGCAATGTTGAGATTTAACCATCTTGAAATTTCACACTCAAAAGGAAATCCCAAACCCACATGTGATGTTTTATAGAGTTTAATCATCCATTCCCCATGCTAACTACCCATTGGAAGAGGGATCCCACCCATTGTGGTAGTTTTTCTTACTTAGTGTGGAAGATAAAATTATACACATACACCCATGCCTTTTAGTGCACAATATAATTCTCCTCGGAAGCCTCTAGGCCAGAATCATAAAAATCTTTGACCAGTGTGGGCTAATACAAAGGAAATACCACCACCCTATTATTATCCAGATCCTCTAGGTTCAAGTCCTCATACATCAGTGGATAGAAAAAAAATCTACCTTCGGGCATGAGAGGCTGATGAAATGTCCCATAGAATAGTTCCTTACTTGCCTATTCACATGTGACAAGAGAATCTATTCCACATTGTGTATCTGTTGCTCCAAAGATAGTTTCTAATAATCCATTGGATAAACCCATTAGTAGCATAGTGTCATCTTTAGCTCTTGTGGATGGCTCTATTATAAATTTTAGGGATGGGCCACCCAATGCAGCTTCCCCCACTACTCGAGTCACTAAAAAACATTCAACCTCTTCAACTCCAGAAACCACCCCTACTGGAATCTATATGTTCAATGAATCCACCACAGTTCCTTTGTCCTGACCTGTTATTAGCTTTTCATAAACACCCTCCAACAAGAGTATTGTCTCAGATGTCCCATCCAAAGAAGCCTCCATGGTTGGCCTAATCACCATATCCTCCATGGAATCTCCACTGGCCACCTCATCTTCAAGCAAATTTAACAAAAGTGTTAGTGCTTGTGGCTATGTCCCGATCAACATTCAAAATTAAAATCCAATTTTTTGTAATTTATTAATAATAATTCAATGAAAATAAGTCATTGGAAATGAATATGAGGAAGAGACTTACATGAATTATACACTCAGGTGAGGAGTCCCTATATGTTCTAGAAACTCCCTCGGGAAGGGTTCCCACCACATCTTCTACCCCATTTGTAGGAGCAGAAATATTGGAATCTTTCTACTATGGCATAATAAAGGATCCCAAATAATTTCTCTTTAAGGGTTGATGTACCATTTCCTTCCTTTTAGGTCTGTCACAAACCTCAAACATTGTGGTGCATCACTCTAGTGAAACATCCAAAAGAGTTATATAATAGTTATCTAATAGAATATATCTGGGTAACTAGACATCCATATATTTAGTTAGTTGGGATCAATAATTCCTCCAATAATAGAACCTCAGTAAGCATCACTCCCTCTATAATTGTCCAAATCCTCATGAAAATGAGAACGCACATTGAACTTGGCCGCCAAAAATTTCAGGGTAGAGGTAATGTTCACTAGTTCCTTCACCCAAAAAGTCAGTAGACAAGAAGTGACCTATTAGTGGTCCAGGTCCCCCAACCCTATGAAATATCACTCTTCCTAATCATGAGACACATTAAAGACAAATTATGTTTTCCCATTCATGGTAAAGAGTATTCCTTCCTAATTGAGATGCTACCACATCCCAGGAATGCTAGATAACTGCATATAGACATCCCAATTGTCCCAAGATTTGGGAAAGCAATTTCACTGGGAATGTCCATGTGGAAATACTACTTCTCAGGAGCGTATATTAGTTTACTTGGAACAACAATATATATCTCACATTCATTCTGTGTCCTCCTTCCTATGAGTGTTGAGCATGGTACTATTTCCCCTCTTCCAATTCCTACTTCCTATCTCGGCCAATGAACTACTAAACCTGTTGCTGCTACTCTACCTATTAGACTATCTATTCCATCAAGAAACCCTCCAAAAAACAATAAACCACATATTCATGGTTTAAGTGTCACCACATCATTATATGTAATGGATTCTATCACATCATATCCAAATGATATACACATTTCTATATTTTTTTTCATAGTCATGGGTAATCCCACACGCAGTAGTTGTCGGTGAAAGCTGGTTCCAAATAATTTAATACAATCATGTTAACATGAACCAAATATTCCTCAATATAAATGGATGAAATTCGTGGCTCAACTATGAATATACATTCATTTTTATCCATTACACACACCTGAACTATCTCAAAAACTTGGTCAAATTGTATGGTTCTCATATCAGCTCACAATTGACAATATCTACCATTTTCCCAAATCAAATTTCCAAGTGGTTTGATCTATAATACATGGTCACTATGTTCTCATTGACCACAAATTTCATAGTACTGGGTAATGGGTGAAATATGAAATGATATTCCTACTATACCTCCTCCAACACATCCATGAAAAATAACTTTATTTGGAAACTCCATGCAATGTTATGGATTGCTGGATAGAAATTTATTTTTTGAGTGGAAATTGGGTTCAAATAATCATAACCCAATGTGGGTAGACACATAAATATATAATAAATGGATAGACCCACACACAAAAAGTAGTGTCATACCTTCACTAATGTGGAAGTGTACATTTTATAATTTTGCTAGTATCAAGACATAAAAATGAATGCGCTACCCTATCACAAATATCATTTTAATTATGAAGGTTCTCAGCTATTCCCCCATATTTTCATCCCCCACTAAGAGTATCTGAAGAAAAATGAGTTATGTGATGAATACCTCTAGCCTAAAAATTATTTGACCCTCATTACTGATGCTGTAGCCCCACAGCATCCACTGGCTCATCTCCATATTTCACTAGTAAGATTCCTTATATCCCCATTTTTATCCCTAAGGACATGTATGAGTCCTGTTTAAAAACCACCATAATAGATTCTATCATTAAATATTATTTTCTACTAGTTTAATCAAAAAGTAGAGAATTATATTATTTAACGGTATATCCATCATCCCCAAGATTCACTTTTTTGGTCTCCTGCACCAGATCTAGAAATGTCATTCACAAAAGATGACATATTCTCTTGATCATCTAACATAAACTATTTGGGGGTGGAACTCATCATACATCACCCCTAAAATTGAAATTCATGTGAGGTGATAAAGTTCTAACTTCCTGATGTTATCCTTACCATGGTGAATATGAGACGTGTTTTCCCCAATGACTATTTGATCAGGATCTTGGTCTTGATCTCATAAGGGTGATATTCATAGAACACTGAATCCCATCATGATTCCTAGAGCCTTACTCTCTTCATCTCCCCTTAAAACATTTCATGTAACACACCTTACAAGTAAGACCAGGTCCACTCATCTGTGAAGTTTCCACCTTATCATAAAACCTTGTTGTCACTCTATCCCTTGTGAGGATCCCTTATACCCACCTTCATAATATTCTTATAATAAATTTAGGATATCTCATTTTTAGCTACTCTCCATAAATGTTTTTTATGTGTTTGTAGTGATGTATTTCTGTACGTGGTGCAAGGTATTTATAGATATAGCCCACAACAACCATGTTCCATTGGTATTACCCTAGTAAACCATTTAACTAGAACACTGGTTCATCCCTACTCACCACCAAGAGGAAGACATCAAATCTCAACCCAAATCCATTGAGAGGTAGACTCTTCCACTATGGGTATTAATTTTTACCCTCAATCAATCATGGTATAAGTGATTCTTGATAAGTGGTACTTCGAACACTTTCCCCAATCATGATATTGTAATCAATTTCTTCCATCTAAGATTCATCAACATTATCTCCATGACTGACCATTGGACTTTGGAAATATTGGTTTTCTGAGTCTGGTTCGCAATGGATGAACCTGAAGATCATTCAAATCCATCACTCCTACAGCTCGACCTTATTGAGGAAACATTGTGAAGATGTGGTTCCCTATTTTTAGTTCGATTAGATGAATTTTCATATAAATGGGTCATATGTCCTATTCACTATGAAGTGCCCATGGATCACATGTTCACACAAATCATGAGAAACAAAAAATGATTAGAAGAGGGTTGTATTCATATGAATTTAGGTGGAGTTATGGGGACCCTCATATATTTATAGTAACATGACCATCCCATCTTCTTGATCCCCTCTATGGAGTAGTATATCACAAGTATGATTGACGAATGAGCTTCACAAAATGGTGTAGATATTAAATTATTGGTGATTATCCCACACCATCCTTTTCCCTATAATTCACCATTTTAGGGGGGGTTGTCACATAAATGTGTGTCACAGGAATGGTCAGGGAAGTAATGGCCATTTCATAGAGAATCTGATCCAAAAGGACCCAAAATACCCTTAATGACACTACTTCATTAATCCCACTTCCTTTACGAATATTTGGATATCACAAATCAACTAGGACCTATAGTTTACTTCAACAATGCACAAATACCAAAAAATAATCATCCGTTCAATGACTATCAAAGTCACGCGCCGCTTATTTAACACACAAATGATTGATGATGACTTCATGAGTTTTATAGAACCTGTCCAATTATTGAAGCTCACTAAACAGTTATGAATAGCATCATGTATTTGAAATACCATTTTCCAATAAATACCCCCCTCTGTCTATCATTTTAGGGATGGTTACCTGACCTTCAGGCTTCCAAACCATCCATGATTCTTGAACCTCCTAAGTATCATCAACCAAAGAGAAATGGATCACACAAGGTATCCAATATTCTCAAAACTTATTTCTTTATGCCCTTAAGATCCTACACCCATGGGGAAGATTCCTTTCACAAATGCTTAAGCCTTTATCAAATGAAGAGGGCCCTTAGAGGATTTTTGGGCTTTATAAAGGACTCTTATCATGAATTAGTTTTGTTATTTGATGGAGGGTCACTCTGTTATGTGAAGACTACTCCTTCAGAAAGCACCTGACCCCTGTGAAACACATAACATTAAAGAATCACTTCTCCATGAGTCTGTTAGCTTCATGAAACATCTCACCATGGATTCAAAATTAGTATTACCTTTTGCTAAAACTTCTTCCCAAAGGTTGAGTTTTCAGGGCCCCCACTCCCGTCTAGGATGGGTTCAGTTGCACCTAGAATCCCCATGTGACCATCACTACATACTTTTGTTTCTTCCTAATCTACTCCAACTATGGAATGAGACTTCCACATTAATTTTTTCTTCTATGAATAAATAACATAATACACGTTTCATTTTAAACATAGGGACATAATCGCAGACCTTGTAACTGGCCACTCCTTTCAACATTGTACCATGGTGGGGACAAATATGTTCCTGACAAAATTGTAAAAAAATGATGGTCATGTAATACCGTGGGGTGTGGAGTGAGACCACCCACGTCTGAGATACATTATTTAAACTACATAGTCACATTTTTGATTCATAGAATGTTAAACTATATGAAAAATCATCAATATAGGATGTTAAATACTACTATTACCTTATGTGATAATCATAGGATTCTCCATGTTTGAGTGCATTCGGTGACCTCAAACAAGATGAATTGTGTACCACTCACATGGAATGATATCCACCTATTAGGTCCCATGTGTCAGTTGCACCAAAATTATTGTTTCTCCTATAATCACTCAAATATTCATCCACCATTGGTTGAAGTTGATCGTGTGATAATGAAATCTAATACCTTTGGTTCAAACACTAAGCACGACTCACGTGGCCTTAGAGGTTAGTGGTGATCATGAAATCCACATGATCCCAAAACATCATATGATCCTTCTCTATAGATTTATGCCCAACCACCATTCCAATGGACCTCCTATAAGTTATAGTACCCAAATCAATATTCACCAATATGGGACTCCTATTTGGTATAATCCCCATTAACCTCCACCCAATGGGCCTCCTCCAATTGTGTAACCGCAACCATTTTTTAACAAGTGGGATTTGATTCCCTTCAATATATGATATATAGAAAGCATCTATATGGTCCAAAATGGGCACCCTAAACCAATCATCTCTCTAGATCATATCCCCATTAAGATCATTCCCCCACATAGGTGAACACATTTTATCTAGGTCCATTGTGAAACCTTGAAATAAGAATCACACAATACATGGCCCAGAACCCTTCTCCTTGGAATCTATACTACATGATGTTAAACTAAATGGATTGGTCCTTTCACATGTTCTTTATCTATGTCATCGAACTACATGGGTTTTGATCTCAGTCTTCTAAAAAGGGTATATAGGAAGCCTTCCTATGTTTCAATCCCAACCAATGGTAAACCTAAGTGCTCCCTCATAGGTAAGTTCCTCCCTAATCCTTCTAAATGTAAGTTCTAGTCAATATCTTGGGTTTTTTGAAAGAGGTATCTAAACTAATGGTAGAGTTTGGTGATCCCTCCTATGGATGAACCTCCCGAATCTTCCTCATGGGGAGTTCTGATTAATCTCTCGTGTTTGCCTCAAGGGGTGTTCCAAAGAATGGTAAACCTAGGATCTCCCTATTTGGTAATTACCAAACTAATACAACTCAATGGTAATTCTTATAAATATCTCAATTTCACTTTAATTGGTTTCCCAACTAATGTTATATCATTGAAATCCCTCCTTGGGACATACCTCCCTATTCTGCATCAATGAGTGTTCTGATCAAAATATTTGTTCACCTAAAGTGGTGTCCCATATATTTGTAAACCTAGGTGCTAACTACTTTGTATATGCATCCATAATCTAGCTGAAGGGTTCTTTTGATCAATATCTTGTGTTTTACCCAAGGGTTTCCCAACCAATTGTAAAATTAGGTGCTCACTTCTGGGGATGTACCTCCCTGATCTGCCTCAAGGGGAATTCTCAGATTCAACCCAAGGGGTGTCCTGAACAATTATAAACCTAGGTTCTCCCTCTATGGTATGTTCCTCCCAAATCCTTCATAAGGTTAATTATGTTCAATATCTCGGTTTTACCTCAAGGGGTGTTCTGACCAATGGTAAACCTACGTTCTCCCTTCTAAGGACTTGATCCACCTTATGTGGTGTTATGATCAATCACTTGGGTTTACCTCACAGTGTGTCCCAACCAAGGGAAAACCTAAATTCTCCCACCTTGGAGAGTCCTACCTGATCAACCTTAAGGGGTGTTCTAATCAACCTTCAAGATTTATCTCAGGGGCATTCAGATCCATAACCTTCTATATCTGTCTTAAGGGGTATTTTAATCCATCCATCATGGGTATACCTCCATGGGTTATTCCCATTAATTGATATACCATTAAGGTGAGACATCTTCCCTCCTAGGGAGCCACCTCCTCGATCCCTCATAATGGGATTTCTAGTCATCCCTCACTTCAAAATAATATCTTCACATTGTTCCCTTATCCACAAGATGTTAAACATGATATATGATTTTTCTCAGCCAGATATTCTGATCTATATCCATAGGACCTATATCTTAGGACCCAGAACACATAATCTATAAAAAAAAGGGATTACTAGGGTAAACATCCTTGTATGACACAGTCAACTGTAATAAATTACCATGTTATAGACACAATATTCCTTTGGTTCAGCACAAAAGATGCCTCCAAACGATTCCCTCCCAAGAGAAAAAATAAATGTTACCAATTCTCCCATTATACAGACATACACAACGATGCCCAACATGACTACTCTCCCTACCAAATGATGCTCGCTATCGATAAAACTTCATTAGTTATAGAAATAATTTTTTTTGTTAACCGGTCCACCCAAAGTGATTACACCAATAAAGAGTTACATAAATATGACTTAAATATTTGAGGGAGTCTCGGGCTATGTGATGAGTTCCAAGGAGACATTCATGAAATGAGGAAGAGACATCCCATCATAAAATTTAGTTCAAGGATAATTAATCACCATTTAATGTGATGAAATCCACTTGACTATGGAAAGCGGGATAGCAGGGGAATAGAGAAGCCAACACATATATACAATTTGAGGATGCGCAGTCATCCCATGAAATAAGTGACAGAAATAATCATAATATTTAGGATTAATTTCTATTTGTATCATTAATATAAAGGATTATAAATTCACTATGTTTTATTTTTTGAATATTAGTTTATTTCAAATTGGATTTAAAAGTGATACTTTCACAAACTGAGTTGATGCTTACACCATAATGGAAAATTAAGCTAACAAAGATTAAAACCATTCATTTGAAATCCCAATTAATTCTTAAAATGATATAGTTAATGTTATATGTCATTCAAATTTATTCTTATGTGAATATTTTGGAAATATAATTAAATGAAATCAACTTATGTTATTGTTCTTACAAAAAACTACACACAAATAATCTAAAAAATTACACATAAATAATCTTTAAAATGACTCATACATAGTTTCACTCTTATGTTGTTTTGAAATATCATTAAGGATTTCGATATTGAATTTAATTTATACATTATATTTATTTGTTTCCTTTGTGATGTGGTTACGTTTCCCTCTCAATAATGGTTTATTTTTTGGAAACTCAATTTTAATGCATCAATAAGAGGATAGAATATATGGAACATAGATGAATTATATCCCGAGTACCATGAGATAATTTTTGGAAATTTACATATTAAATTTGATTAATAGATAGTTATAGTAAAGAAGAAATGAGATATTATGGTACTGATGATCTAAAATTATTACTAGAATTATTCTTTTTTATTATAATGGATCATAATTGTCACGACCCATCCTCGGGGCCCGTGCCGTGACTACCCCAAGCCCGCCTTCCATAGGCCAGGGGCTGGCGGCTAGCACCAAGGCATAAATCCCGGTAAAGGGAAGGAATTGCCATTGTAAAGTAAACAACAAACACCACAGAGTAAGCAGGAAGAAGTAAACACTAAGTAAAAACTGGTACAACATTAAGTGCGGAAAGTAAGTGGGCTAGAATACAAACCCAAACTGAAAGTAAAGTACAACTCGAAAGGGAAAACAGCAACTGAAAAGTAAATCCGCAACGTCGAGTCGTCCACTGGAAGTCCCACCTGAAGGGTGGGTACAGAAAGCCTCCACTGCTCCTCGGGTCCAGCCGACCGCTCTGAGTACGTCCCACCCAGTGGTCCGCCTCCAGGTACCGTCCTGCTTTGCAAGCCTCCACCACAATCAGCATTGTCTGTCGTCTGCAACCAACACAACATAGTGTAGGCATAGCCCGTGCAGGGGTGAGTATAAGCTACACAGTAGGGACCCCGAGACCCCCGAAGGTCTCCCCGAATCCACAAAGGATAACTACAAGGGAAAGATACAATCGTGAAGTAACATCCGACACGGATTAGGTATATGCCCATACATATACCTAAGTCTTCAATTCTCACTCGGCTCCAACATCCGAGCTCATGTACAACCCAGTCCACACAGGAAAGAAAAACGTAAATCCACATAGGATAGAACAACACAATCCACATAGGAAATCAAAACATAAATCCACATAGGATAGCACAACACAATCCACATAGGAAAGCAAAACAGGATTCAGCTCACACAGGATATACTTCTTCGTAAGACGATAGAGATGATCAGATGTAGCCACTGATTCATCTAAGCCGTCGGACCCACAAATGATCGGTAGGTACTAACCCCCGCAATGACCCACATAGGATCGATCATGAAGTTGAAACCATAGCTATTGGGAAACTCCTTCTCCATCAAGTACAATGGTTATGCCGCTACAACCAAGCACTTCCCTCTAACCTTGGACTGCTGTAGTACTCCACCTATCGAGTAATGTGGGCCTGCTGCTACAACCAAGCGCTTCCCACCATGGGTATAGTGCTACAACCAAGCGCTCCCCCTCATAGCCTCTAGAGGTACTCATTCTATTGAGTACCACGGGTCAGCCACTACAACCAAGCGCTCCTCCGTCGTGGGTTTGTCGCTACAACCAAGCGCTCCCCCATGCTGCTACAACCAAGCGCTCCTTCGTCGTTGGTCTGCCGCTACAACCAAGCGCTCCCCCTCATAGCCTCCATAGGCACTCCTTCTTTTGAGTATCGTGGGTCTACCGCTACAACCAAGCGCTCCTCCGCCGTGGGTCTGCCGCTACAACCAAGCGTTCCCCCATGCTGCTACAACCAAGCGCTCCTCCATCCTGGGTCTGCCTCTACAACCAAGCGCTCCCCATCATAGACTCCAGAGGCACTCCTTCTGTTGAGTATCGCGGGTCTGCCGCTACAACCAAGTGCTCCTCCGCCGTGGGTCTGCTGCTACAACCAAGTGCTTCCCACTGGGCTATCCGTAACACACCGAGTCGTTCGATCAGTAGTCGTCAAGTCTCAACCGGCTCTAGGGTTTCCGCACACAGCATGCTCATTCTGCAAGGGTTGTAACGCCCCGACCCCAGTTACCCAGAGTCGGTGCATTACTTCGTAACATTGGCATGATCACAAGAAAGATCAAATCTCGAAAGACCAATTGGTTTAGTAGCCTTGGAAACACTAGATATATTCATAAGTTTTACATTACATCATAAAATGAAAAACTACTACAATAACATAATGTCTCCATAATCCACACTCATATCCCCACATAATATCCCTTCAGGTCATTCATAATTTACTTCTTCACTTCCTGGGAAAAATAAAACATAGAAAAGGGGTGAGCTCAAATGCCCAGTAAGTATAACAATATAGCGGAAACTTTCATAAATAAGAATAAACATTTAAGGCAATGTATAACTAAAACAAAAGCCTTTTAAATATGAACTTTCAACATGGTATGGCATAAATAAAATGAAATAATGCCATTTACTTATTCACATGGATATTCTACTAATCGAATAATCACATGCAAAAATCAATAACCACTTTCATAATGTTGGAATGCATAATGCCAGACTATCATAACCACATAGTCAAGGCCTCGTGCCAAGACTACAAATAAGATTTTGTCAAGGCCTTGTGCCAAGACACTAGTTTGTCTCATGAGACCTACCGATGCATCGAGGAGCTATAGCGGGCTCCACCCGTCACATATTAAGTCCAATGCATTCCCATATGAAAAGGTTTAAACATAACATAAACATTCGTATTAAAACTAGCATACGAAATGTCAATACTTTCACCATAAACTATGAATGGTATAAAAATAGCACATCCACAGTCAAACATATCACAAAACCTTCAATATAATATAGAAGTTTTGTATCATAATAAATCAACTTCAAATAATCTTAAAATCCATCAAAGGATGTTGACATAGATGAAATCAAAATTCTTTTTAAAGAAATATCTCCATTTTATTTTGAAATAATTTAAGATCCATATAAAATAAAACATTTTCTTTGAAAATATTCTTATAAGCTTGTAAGGGAAGTTTTGAAGATTTTATAACGGCGGAAATTAGCCGCACCCACCGTATAAGTTAAAAAAAACATTCTTACCTTAATTCTGTCGAAAAGGTTAAAAATGACCTTGTTTTGAAAACGACGGAAAGATTCCTTTATAAACCTCTTATAAAAAGTCAAACAAGGGTATAAATGACTTTAACCCATATTCTTGTAAATAATAAATATGTTTTGAAATACATTTCGAAGAAACATGGATGTGGATGATAAAGAAATCCCAGTAGATTATTACGTATAAACAACCTCGGATAATGAAGAGATTGTGAAATAACCCTTACCTTGTACTTTTTCTTGGTTGGGGTAGGTTAACCTCCTGTATAATGGTGAAATATTTGTTATTAAATTATACAAGAATCATATATAATAATATGATATCATATATGATCTTTTAACATTGATTTGTTAATAATATCTTAGAATTATCGTCGTTTCGGGAGTTAACTTACTCATTTTCTTTTATATGTTTTGTTACATAAGCCATGTTTGTTGTATCTTATTCATATCCAGAATGATATCTAGTCCTTAAACATCATTTTTTAAATCATCAAATGATAATTATACTTGAATGGATACGATGGAGAATGAATCTCATCGCATTCGTGGAGACGGTAGTCCGTACGTACGCACGAGCGACAATATCATTCTTTTGATATTAAAATAATATATAAATGGATGGTATATCATATATACAGAATCATTAACATGTTATATTTATTATTTACATGAGTTACATATCATTATTATACCCATCCAAATAATATTATATTGAATAACAATTACACCACGACGTGGAGACGGTAGTCCGTACGTACGCACGTATGGTGACATGTTATTCAAAGGGTGGATAGAATACTGAATATGTTTGTACCATATTTATAATAACATCGCAGTATATGTGAGATACTGGAGTTATTATTTGATAATGGTAAGAACAAAGGAAGAAGAAGTGGAAGAAGAAATGAACTTGGAGAAGGGTGGTGAAATCATTACCTCTTCTTCGGGTTCTTCCTTTTGATTTGATCAAAAGGGCTCCTTAGGTTGGCTTTCTGATCAAACTAAGGCCTCTAGGTTGTAGTGAGGGATGTTGGGAGAGTATTTTGGCAGAGTTTGGCCGAACCAAAAGGCTTTGAAGGTGTGAAGAAATGAGAAGGAGGAGTGCCCTTTTATAAGAGGGGTGAGGGGCACCTTTGGAAAAGCTAGAAATATTAATTTATAATAAATTCATATTCGGTTTCTAATGGCTCCAAAGCTTATTATTCAAAGGTTAAGGTGGGGATAGGTCGAAAACCACTCAACCAATAGAATTTAGACAGGTTTGGGTACTTATATTAACCTTATCTTTAAGTATTAACTCTAAGTTAATTAGTTTCACTTTTACAATGTCTCTTTGTATTTTTATATAATATGGTTAATAAACTTACTATATACATCCAAGCGACCCCCAAGTGGTACATTAATGATGAAACTATCATGATATAAGTCTCTTGGCCTAACCTTAGATTTTTAGGAATTTAATATCAATTAATAATATAATATTTGTTTTAAGAACTCTTTTATGTCAATTTTGACACTATTCAATAGTTGATTTTTGTGAAACTCATAACAGATTGATTACTTCGAAAAAAGTAAATTAAATAAATCCTAATATATCATATTATCCTATAAAATTAGTTTAATTCATTAAAAGTTTCATATTATATTTATTTGGGTATTTATAATATCAATTATTTTAATTTTTCACTATTATAGTAATTACTGCATCATCATTGTGTCATAAATAAAATAACTTATTTAATGTCTAAAAATTATAAATAAAATATCATTATGTAGGAAATCTTTTTATATTTCTAATGAATATTTATAATCTAAAATCCAACATATATAACCCTATGTAACAATTGTTTTTCTAAAAGATATATGCTTGTGTCATTTTTGTATTCATTTTAACTTAATTAAAATAAAGTGTCATTATCACTTACAAGTGGATCCATGGGGTCCCAAAATAGACCCAAAGATTCCCATGGTCGACCATGTATCAACCAATAGGGTTAAGACACGTTTTAGGGTAATTTAGTATTATTATAATATTATTTTTTAACCCTTATTTACCGGATTTACCCTTAACCATGGTAAATAAAATATTTACCGCAGTAATTATTCAAAATGTCTAAAAATAAAAGTTACCTATTTACACAATTTGAACATCCTGATTCCAAATATGGAATCCATTTTCCTAAATTCAAAACACAGAAGTGGCAGAAATTAATTTAAAATTAATTCCCGCTGTCAAAACAAAAAGCGTGTTTTAAAGAGATAATAACTATCAAAAGATTGACACTTGTTTATGTTCGGTTTAATTGTAAAATTATGTCCAATGACCAAAATTATATTAAATGGTAAAAATATATTCTAAATATACTTTAAAACCACTCAAATTCACAATTTATCACTATTAATTATTTTGATTAAAAAAGTTGTTTTTAATTAAAATTTAGTAATTTTCACTATTCATTGAAATATGAAAGTTATCCGAAATGTACCAAAATTTCACCTTAGGCTAAATTCGATATTCCGAATCCAAAAATGAAGTCCATTTTCAAATATAAAATATATATAATTTCAAAAAGTAGGTATTACTATTCATAGCGGCTAGTTTGATTGGTTACGGTGTGTTAGAACTCGGTGTTGCGTACAACACACGCTAGCGTACCGTGGAAGCTTGGGATGTCTCATTTTAAATTTTTGATGTCCCCATTTAGTCAAAAAAGTTTAAAATATAGTATCTAAAAAGGGTTCACTATTAAAATTTGGTAAAAGTGAAATACTGAAAATGAATTCGTTCTTACATTATGTCTAAGAAACTCATAATATGGATTCTAAAATTATAAGGATTATATAAAGTTTAAAATTTAGTTAACACTATTCATAACCTCTTTTGAACAGCTTGTTTGGTAATTCATCATGCGATTGAACTTGGTGTTGCGTGTAGTGAAAGTTATTGAATTGTTTTGAAGAAATAACACACTATAAAATCTTGGGGTGTTACAAGGGTCCACTCCACGAGCTAAGAGTTCGATGCATCAACTGACATGTAGTCCAGATTTGATGTATCCCAAGATGTATCGTAGTGGTCACTGCCGAAAACACGGAGGATTCCCGTACTGTTTTCATCATCGTCGCAATCGCAGCAAGCTCTAGGGTTATCGCACACAGCAACCTCGTTCGGGAGGGTCTGCTCCACGAGCCGAGAGGATGATACATCAACTAACACATAGTCCAGATTTGATGTATCCAAAAGTTTCATATTGTCAACAGGAACTCAACGTCGCAGACGGCGCATCAATCGGACGCCCGATCTGAAAGTTATTGGCTTTTTCATCCCAGGGGCCCGGTTGGTTTTAAGGAAAAACCAACCTGACCGTACTCCACCTCCGTCCAAACCTCAGGTGGAGTAAGCCAAAAGATCTGTCTCACTTAGAGGAATTCAACAAAGTCAACGGAACGTCAATCAGACGTCCGAAGCTCAAGATATGAGTGTTTCCGCTCTGAGGGCCCGGATGATTTCGTGTAGGAACCAACCTGGCCGAACCCAAAGTATTCCGAAACCTTGAGTGTGATATACCAAAACGACCATCTCGATCCAAGGATCGCATCGCCGCTGAAGGCGCATTGTTCAGAGTTCCGTAGCTTAATTTATTAGCAAAATACCGAAAAAGGTCTGGAAACGGGGGGTCTGGGCCCGGACCGACCCGGCCCAACCCCCCCTTGGTCGGCCCGAACCGAGTCGACCCGACCCGGGTCTGGGTCAGACCCGGTTGGGCGCGACCCGGCCTGGAAGCGACCCGGCCTGGGTGCGACCCGGCCCGGCGGGTCAGCTCGGCCGAGCGAGGGAACCACGGCCCCCGCGTGGGGGCCGCTCCGTAGTACCCGGACGCGGCTTAAGCCGCGTCCTACCTCCGGGTTCTGCGTGGCCGTGGAACCGCCTCGCCGCCGCGGCTTCAGCCGTGGAGGGTTTTGCTGGCGGCGCGCTGGGCTCCGCCGCCGCGCCGGCGGGGCGTGCCGGCGAGAGTTTCCGCGGACCACCGGACATGCTCCGGTGATCCGTTTTGTGTGCAGTCTTCGCCAGTCATCCTCCCGGGACCCGATCTTCACTGCAAGGCCCTCAAATTGCCCTTGCAGCCCTGTTTGCTATCGTCCACCATTCCACACACCAAGAACGAAAAAAGGGCGGTGGGTTCGGACTTGTGCGTTAGTCTGCACCCACCGCGTTAGCGGTTTTAAAAGTCTCCCAGTCAATCATTAAACAACCGGGAAATAAAAATCACAAATATTTAAAGAATCAAAACCCCTACCTCGTCGAAGTCGTCGAACGAGCGTTCTACGCGGAATTGTTCGTCGCGGAAGAAGAGGATCGTCGCGTCACGGAAGGGCGTCGCGTCGTCGTGGTATACGGCGTTGCGTCGACGAACTCCGAGGATCAAGAACATACAGATTTAATTATAACAATTAAATCCATGTTGTTGTTATAATCCACAAAGAATTAAAAAGATTTGAAATCTCCTACCTTAAGCAGTTGGTGATCGGAGATTGTTGCGGGGAAGAATGTCACGGAAGAAGCGTCGCGGAAGGAGAATTGTCGGCATAGTCGATCTCCGAGGGTGACGGCGTTCTTCGCGTTCTTCGCATTCTTCGCAAAGGAGAATGAAGGCACAGAATCTCCAAATCCTCTCAACACAACGCACCCAAGAAGAAAGGTGTGTTGGTCTTATTTTATTAACATTCCAACAAAAAGTAAAACAAACTAAGTAACAACCCATTAATTTATAGAATTAATTTCAACGAATAAACCGCCCAATTAAGTAGGATCATTTTAGAGGTTTGAAAACGCGTCAGTTGACTTTCGTTTAATAGGGGTTTTCGCGGGTGCGTTACTTAGCGGAAAAGAAACAGTGGGACTCGCGCGGGCCCCACCTCACAAATATCCTACCCAGAGGGTAGGATATTTTGGGTTCCACCCTATCTATTTCAACTCAGCTTAAGCAGCTTTAAGTGGCTTTAAGTGGCTTTAAGCGAAATAAAATAAAGTTTGTCGTACCACATTATTTTATTTCTTAACTTAAAGCCCAAATATTAAAAACCACACTCGAGCAAACGCAACTCCGGAAGAGGCGTTTCTAAGAAAATAAGGGCACTGTGATTCCATCGGTGCCCTCAGAATTCGATTCCGAGCACCGGTTCAAAAGATTGAAAAACCCGCTCGTTCGTTCACGGAACATACCCGAGCCAAACTTTCGCAAATGATTCTGGGCACACCGGGCCTCGGAATCAGGTGCCGTCAGAAACTGCATTCTTGTAAAATTCCAAAGAAAATTAAGAAAAAAATTTCCTTGAAATTTAGGGGTCTTTAAAATAATCAAAATATAGTTTTAATGGAGTGGCTCAGTTTTATCAATGTTCTTCTTTACATTTTATTCTCTAATTTTTGATATTATATTCTTTCTATTTATTGTTTTTTATTCAATTTTGTATAATTTTTTTCTTTTAAATATCATGTTCATTTTTATTGATTATACCCCCTATAAAAGATCGTTTTCTCTGGTTGTATCTCTCATCAAAATTCATGTTTTTTTCTATTAGTGAATTCGACCATATAAATGAAGGATAAATATTTTTGTATGTTTCATTGGGTGAGAAAGAGGTAGGTGTGGAAAAGGATTATTGAATCCTTTCAAAAGAGAGGATTTTTGTAATTGGGTTCCATTTATATCAAATAGAAGTGGCTGGGGTGGGGTGGGGGTGAAGAAAAAATATTGTATTACAATGATCTAAAATAATATAATAATTTGGTGTTGATTTTTTCCACTATACATGCACATATATTTTGCTAAATTTTCAACTCTAAATGTATTCTATGAAGTTGTATTTTCATGAGAATTTATCTCAAATATTAAACACTATTTTTTAATTTTTTTTATATTTATAAAAAGGTCTATAAACACCCCCACTAGTCCAATTCAATATCTAAAAATAGGTAAAAAATATCAACCACTTCAGATTCTATACACGATGGTCCTTTGGTAACACCATCTATCACCGGTGTAACCTATTTGGAAACCTTAATGGTTTGTGCTAAGGAGATTATCATAGTCACTACCAATAATTTATTTTAAAAATATATCAATTTATCATCTCATATAATTTATTTATAATCCATAATTAAATCCAATAGAAATAATTGGATTCATAAGAGGTCTAATAAACATCCTTTGTCATAAGCGATAGGGAAATCAGCTGGTAAGAACATGAGATAAGGAGCCCCTCACTGATTTTTTTATTTATTAAAATTCTATATATATAGTGGTGTATTAAATCAAAAATTATTTAAAATTTTCATATCTGTATGAAATAAAATTATAATTGTTAGTAGGATATATTGTCGACAATGTCATTATAGAAGTCTGTAAATTATGTGTAAAATACTGAATGGTCTTAGTTGGTTGTAACAAGGATCTTTATGAAGCCTTTTTCTAGGACATAGAGCAATTTTGATCCCTCAAGGCCTATCATTGGAATCTAGATAATCTCATCACCACATTTTCATAGATGTTATTAATGAAACACTAAATTTTTCTATCGCCTAATCGCAGAAGATATTGGATGGGTAACCTCCTTATGTTCTGGACACTCTAACAAGAGTCCCCAAATTAGTCTCAGGACCTTCCAATAAAAAAACTCCATTTTAATTATCTAAGCACTTTCTAGATTGATCGAGACCAGAAAAGGGTTGGTGGTATATTCAACTGGGGGCATAGAGGTATCGTTTTTATCAATTGAGACCCCTAATTCAACATTCATAGGAGGGGTAAATTCTCTATTCTATTTCCTTTAATCATCCTAAAATTAAATGAAAAATTATAGGATATAAATTAAATATAAATAATTATCATAAGTGGGGGTTATTGGGGTTCTAAATCCAAATTACTAATGGAGTGTTTATTTCCTAATGAATCCAATGCAGATGCCTATTCACCCTTTTAGAATTCATTATTAGGTTCTTTCTCTTAGATGTCAGACTCTAATTAAAATAATGAAATTTTAGTAATAAGATGAAAAATAATGAATGGAGTTTGATGAATAAATTATTTTAATTGTAAAAATTTATGTATCTTGTGTGTCATTTATTTTTTGGTATCTAAATAATTATGGGGGAAATCTATGCTTCTAACCCTTTAATATAGTATGAGATATAGGAATTTTTATAGTGTATTTTTATCTTCAACCTCTCGTACTACTCTATAGAAAAATGATGACTTAACTTCTATTTGTTCCCCCAACTCTACAACACTTATATGTGAATTAGTGGTTGAGGTGGATTATAGAGAATCCATTGGAGCACAACACATATTCTCTCACATTATAATAATTATAAATTCATTATTTATTCATATGTGTGGAAGATTATGTGATAATATTAAAAGGAAGTCTGATAAAACATGTTTAGGTTTAGAAACATCATTCCACTATTCATTAACTTATTGGCTTCTAACTCCATCGACATTATCATTTTCTAGAATCTCATGTACTCATCCTGTGACTTAGATTATATCAAAAATATAATTTACTTACATATTTAGAAATTGTTTGTTTATACTAATCACCATATGGTTATTTTCAATGTTGATTTTTGTGTGTGCATTAAATTTAACAGTTTATTGGATTCATACACCAACATTAAGCACATCACATAGGTATTAAGATATATAAAGAGTTAGAATACTACTCAAAAAATTGAATTCATTGATATATATTCACTTCATCGATATATATTGAGAAACATAATTGGGTATAGAGTAGGTATTATGCTTGTTCATTTCAATTATTTTCTAAATAAATTGTCTTCTTTTGTGGAATCACTTCACTAAAGCTAACTCGATCACCACACCACCAGAGTGTGATACATTTATATTTTAATGGGATATGTGGATAAGATTGTGAGACCTTTTAAGATATATATTTTTACGTTTCTATTTTGGTTCCCTTATTTTATGAATTTCAAGTGCGGAACATCCATTTATTTATATCTAGGACCTCACACGTCATAGGGACCTTCTAGGAAAGCATGTAAATAGTATATAAAAACGGGAATGAACATGAAAGTCCTTGATTTAATTTTATGAGTAAATTTTATCTAAATAGTATGATTTATGAATGGGTGGTGTATTGGGTCAAAAACAGACTCAACCACCATGTCACCATAGGGTGTTTCTCCATTTTAAAATCTATTAGTTGGGGTGATGATGGTTATTGTAGACATCATGAATAGAATTAAATTTTATATTGTGAATATTCCTAAAAATTATGTCACAATCAACTCAAGAAGACATTATTCCATCCCTTAAAGCCAATATATATGAAATATTATCATACCCAACAAATATATCCTCAATAAGTATCCATATCAGAAATTCTCTATGTGGAAACATGTTAAAATATGACAAATCCTTAATTATTTATTTTCTTTTTCATCTCCCATTATGATAGAAGAATTCATTATACTACTAGGAGGAACGCTATAAAACAAAATAATAAAATATATAATGGTTTTTGGAGTATTAATGTATGGAAATGTGCATCTCCACCCCGAAAATACAACTAGAATGCTTATAAAATACGATCCAAAGATATTCAATTATATATGTGTAGAATTAACTAGAATTGATAAGGTAATGTGTTATACCTCTTCAATACTAGTAGCTATCATAAATTTTCCTGACCACACACCCATATTAGAGTCACACAATGAAAATATATTTCTAAATATATATATCATATGGAATTGGGAAAGGGGAGTCTAGGTATTTCTATCCAAAATAGATATATCAAACAACTACTCATATTGAACTCATTTTAGCTTAGGGTAGATGGTTCTTAGAGTTTCTCTATTCTGTTACCTAGGGAGTACTATTGGAAATTGAGCGGTGGTCCATTTATCGTGTTAAAGAAGGAAGATATTTATCAATGTGTCAAATAATATGTCCTTCCCTGGATGGATATCTTACTTCATTTAATTTAGGGCTACCCATAATAGTGGATGAGACAATGGGGGTATCGACATGGAATATCCCATGATTACCACTATAGAAATAAACTCGTAACATAAAAATAAATGTATCATTCCTCAATAGTTATTTTATATGTCCCACAAATATAACCCATCCCCTTTATATTAAAAATGGATGTTTTTTGTTTGGAGAATCAAGTGACTCAGTGGATCATAAATGAAATGGGATTTCTTATATATTTATGTTTGTGGGACTTATAAAACCTTGTTTTTAACTTACTATTTCAAATAATACTTTAATTCAGTGAACATATTTTAAACCCAATACACCTACATAGATTTTGCATTTAACCCATCCAATGTGGTGAAATTAGTATCCATTAATCAATCATGTGTATTGGTTGATGATTTATTTGGGATATATTGATTTATAATAATGATCTTGAGGGGTTTTATTATATTTTTTATTTTATAATATTTCTTTTTAGTTCCATAGAACATGTGACTAATTAGTGGAACCTACTTTTATATATCTTTCCCATGACTAAATGTGTGTGAATTTCATGTTTTTATAATGAATGATCCATGAATCGGATAAATTATAGTTTAGTAATGAGATATACACATCCTTAAAAATACTAGGGTTTCAATGGTTTTGGGGTAATAATGAAAGAAACTTGTAATGATGTGACGGAACAATAAGTGAAATATATTCTAAATTTTTTCTGTACATTCTGGTATATCCTTTCTCAATATTATTTACTAATTAATCAATACAAATAGAATCATATAAATTAGGAATATTATTCAATTATATGACAATTTAATGAAAGTAATATCATAATATGCGTTAAAAGTTTAAAAATGAATGACAATCAAATGATTGTAAGGATGGTAACATGAAATAATTTGGGGAAAATGTCATTAAATATGTTACAATGTTTTAATTTTTTAACCATCTTTTGTCATGCCCAGGCGTTCATAACCAGTAGCACGTGCCTAGGTGTTCACAAAAAATCAAATGAGGAAATTTTATCATGCTGAATTAGATAATTACCTCTCACTCATGTCCATTAAGTCATGATAAATGCTACGTGGTGACGCTCTAATATATACAAGTACTTAGTTCTACACTTAGGAACAACTACATATATTTAACTACAGGCTTCTCCCAGTTCATTAAGACGTGTTGATGATGTAGAAGCCTCTTTTATATGTAATTATAATAAGTTGGGCATGTGAATATCCCATACATACTTGTTCAACCATGTTACCACTTGTTCATGGAATGATCTTTATCCTTAGTACATACATACAACCAATTTCACTGCCAATTCATATTAACATAATTATTTAATATTATTCATTTCAATTTGATCCAACTTTTAATGTAAAAGTTATTAGATATAGAAATTTGTTAAAGGAATAATTCGACCAGTCGTGTAGAAGAATTACAATAATTAAAAAAATAAAACATATGTGTGAACACCCTATATAATGCATCTAAACATGGGAGTCATTTCGAATTCCCTATCTTCCAAAACCATCATTTCACTCCCAATACCATGATACATACAAAACACCATATCTTCCAACACTTTCATTTTACACCCATTACATGAAGCAATGTCGTATTCCCAATAGTATTAACACCCACATTGTGCACCTTATATAAAGAAAACGAGATCCCAATGAAGTTTCCAACATTAGTTGGGAACCAAAATTGTATTTACAATATAAGGCACACATTCCTACCATTTTAGTTCCCATGTTAAAGAGGTGAAATCATAGCAGTATACAAGTATACAAAGTTTCATGATTTAATGAATATGGTTACAAACATAACTATAATTTATATTTTGATAAAAAAGATGGGGAATATCATGGGGTTGAAGGTTATATATGCCCTTTGATAAATATGGTAATCTAAGAAACCACTTTACAAGGTCATCCGTATGACCATGGTGAAGGAACCTTCTCACGTGTTTTTGATAAAAAAAACATGGTGTGACCTCCTATAGGCCTACTAATCTTAAATGGAAATTCACTACATACCAAGGGTATATAATTTTTTGAATTTTTTTATCAGATATCCTTATCATGATTTCTCTCAAATATTTGGGTCACTTAATCATGAAACCCATGTCTTCACAATTAGTTTGGTTACCAATTCATCTATTTGGTTCCAATAAAACCATCCCACCCAATGGTTATCCATTGTTCCATTTTACCAATGTAGAAATGCCTTTTCCAAGGTACCCTATGATGTGTCACAACAAACATATAGTTCCCACACACCATAAAACTCTATTCATCTCTTTAAATTTTTTCAATGAATCATAATAAAATATTCATGGGAGCCAAATTAACCCTAGTCTTACACTTGGGAAAAATATATTTCCTAAGAGACGATTTCACCACCATTTAGATCAAACCATCCTAATATTGAGTTAAATATACTTTATACTCCTCCACTACTTCCTATATTACATAGAATTCTCACAAACCAAATCATTCTTCCCTTAGATCATGTATACTTATGATAATGATAAATATATATCAATAGGATTTATCACACAATTTTTCAGTTTGACCAATAACCGCATTGGGAAATAATTAATCATGTATTCCATTTATTACAAGGACTCTCTATATTATAGGATTAGGGGAATCATTCCATGACCAACCATCATGGATCACCTAACCTAGTAGTTTCAAATCAGCATCATAAATAATAATAGACCATCCAATTCATTGATTAATTTAACTAGTCCAATCATTAATCCATTGAAATTAATGTGCTCATAATTTGGGGTAAGCCCTGAGTAACCTCAACATGACCCATTACCTAGAAATGCCAATAAATTAAACTAATTTATCACCCAAACACAATCCATTACTATGTCTATTTCACTAAGAAGTATATATCATACAAATTTAAACTGGTTGGAACCAGTTATGGTCATATGAACTAAAACAAAAAGAAATAATTATCCTGGTTTCATGAACATAAATGATAAATAATTTTTTATTATTGAACGAGCTTAAAAAGAAACACAACATGTCTTAGTTTCATTTCATTTAAAGTAACATCACTATTTCTACAAACATAACATTAAAAGGAACATCATTGGACACGGTTGTATAACCTAAAATGGAACCACAATGGTCCTTGTCACATGAAACTAAAAGGTAGGATGTTCATTGTTAAAACGAATTGAATTATGTGGGGTTTTATTCCCTTGAAGAGAACTCATAAGAATATCTACACAAGGGCACAATACCCACTACTCGATAATAACCACATCCCTGAATGGTGATTACTTATAGAGTACCGAGAAATATATATTTAAAATATATCATAAACAACAAATGAAGTGGGAGGTAGAGAACCTCTCATATATATTTATGGATAACCATTTATATTTATATAGATGTTCCCTTTAATATATTGTTTTGGTCAATCTCATATTTGAAAATGGTAACCAGTATAGATACTATATTGAGCCTGCATGAGACTAGGCAATACAAACCATTATGGAATGAGCCTACATATCATCCTCTAGACCTCAACACATAATTAAATGAATATTTTATTCATCCTAATGAATTCTAATCGTTTTAAAGTTGGAACATAGATAGAAAAAACCATCACAATCTCAGGGGAAAATCACATAGCTCATTTCACCTGAGGAGTAAACAATTTGTAACTTTTTCCTATAAAAATAATAATAAAATATACATGAAAACCAATTAAAAAATTCATAAATGTTAATATCATTAATTTTTTACATTATTAACGACATAATTATATATCATGTGTGAAAAAAATAATTAATTCAAGTATCATATTATCTAATATATAACAAAGTATTGTATTATAAGAATGGAGAAGGTGGAGACCACTAAAATATTAGTATAACAATAATATACACAATGAATAGAAAATTAATTCCTCTCCCTTAATCTATTTATAATAATTCCCCAAAACCTAGAAGGAAAAAAATTATAACATTTCATAGAATCAAAACCTCAATTATATTCAATAAATACATTGGGAACATAATATATTCACTAATTTCATTCCAAATAACAAATAAATCATCAATCCACTAAGAAACAAATGAGAAGTCATCTTTTAAAGTTTTTTAGGTTAAGAGATATTATTGAGAATGAATAATAGTAAATACAATCTAAATGGTGTAATTGAAATTACAATCCCAAATATTGTGACTAATTATTAACCAAAATAACTTCATTAAAAAAATAATCTCATAATACACCAGGTGATTGGTGCCAAAATATTGAACACGTAATGGATGCTGACATCTTGGTACATCTCAATTAGGTGCCTTGTGACAAAACCATGGAAACCCCTCATATCATCCTATAATAGAGGCTAAATATTACATATATACTAGGTACCCAGTGTTGGTTCATAGAAAATACAACCTCATTCTTCTCTTATTAATCACCTATTTCCTATCCTTATAATGAACTCCATCACCCAAAACATCATATTCCATATAATACATAGGGATTAAAAATGATTAAATTCTAGATTAATAATTTAAAATTTAATTGAGAAATACAACGTAATTAAAAATTCTCTATCGTAATTCTTATCATCAATAAGATGAATCTTTGGGAATATATAGTGGTAAAATATGCTATAAATGTCTCAATTTACTTCCCATACCCTAAAACATATATAAATAACCCTATAAAATTAAAATTGAAAATTAAATGAGGTTCCTCTCTATTTATGTATACTTATTAAAATGAAAATTCATCTATATTCACTTCTTATATGAAGATAAAGAATAGTGTTTCCCCATGAAACCACTTATCAACTATACATATATATATAATTTATCTAGAAAAATAAATTTATCATTATGCTCACCAAACTTGAACCATAATCACACATTAATAATATTATGACAAAAATGGTCTAAAATTTAGTATATATTATAACCCATGATGTCATTATTATGGCCAATTGTTCCCACATTATACTAACCCAAACATTTATAGAAAATATCTAACCCAAAATAATGAAACATAAACACATATTTTATCCACTGTTGAATAATTATTATAAAATCCAATATATTAAACCCCTTCAGAGACTTACTAAATTTTATAATTATTTCAATGCATAACTCTTTACACATTAATACAAAATATAAAAATGAAAAAAACACCTAAAAATTAATTATTTAATAAATAAAATTATTCACCTCAGCATTCTTTAAAAAATAAACCCCATTTTATCACATGATTATACAAGTTGTTAACCCTTTGAAAAATTCAAGAAACAATCAATATACCCGTCATGTAATACATTTCAATTAATTTATTCACCAAATTATTTTAATGCCTATATGAAATGAAAATTAAACTTATTCGAACATGTTTATTATTAGAATAAATAAATTTAACAACATTATAAAAACCTGATTAAATATTTACATCAAACATGTTCATTCAAAATATAAATTAAGTCCACAAAATTTCTTAAATACACATCAAATAGTTTTCAACAGGAAGGTATTTATTTAAATTACACATCATGGTAATAAAAATGTCATTAATTAAGAATTCATTGGAAAAATTTATTCTAGAAGGAAAATTTTAAATTCAACATTCACTAATTATATCCAAACTCTAACATTATTTACCCAGATAAATATATAATTAAATACATTAATATTTTTAGTATAACATAGAACACTCCAACATTTTTAATATTTTTATGAAAAAATATAAAATATTAATTCATAAAAACTAATATTTTAACAAAATTAATAATATATCATTATTCCCCTTCATAATGTTATATTCATATCCCACATTAAACAATATTTATTAAAAAATTAGAACCAAATTCAAAGAAAAGTCATATTTTATATACATTTAATATAATTAATTATTTTAAAAACATATAAATTAAAAAATAGAACAGTTATAATAATAATAAGTTAAGAATATATCAAAATTCGAAACCAATCAATATAAAAATCTGAAAAAATGAAATTTTATATAACATCGTTAAATTCAAATTTATTCATTGTTTATGTAATTTATATTCATAACAACTAGACATGTACATGTTTTGGAACTATCGAGTTCAAGGTATAAAAAAGCTGATTTTTATATTAATTGGGTTATTCCGAATAAAACCATTCCTGACACATTATTACTTTAACTATGAAATAAAAAGCATGAATAAAGGATTGTTTAATTTTTTTTCATATTTATTAATTCAGCCGTAAAATATTAATCAATAAAAAATTTATATATAATAACCTGAATTTTAAAGTTTAAATTTTATATATATAAACAATATAGTTTTTTATAAATTTGCTTTTAATGTAGCTTTATTAGGATGGGTAGGTCATGTTCTAGATCACTTACTAAAACCCAAGACCAACCATATTATTAAATAGGTGTCAAAATTATTCCAATTTAATAATTTGGTAAAACAATAGTATCTATAAGAACTTTTTTATGTCAAAATTATTAGGTTGGGCATCTCTACTAAGACATGTACTAGTTAAAAAATAATATAAAAACTGATCATTTACATACCATTTATTTCATTACCTTATAATGAACAAAAAAATATTAAATCAACAAAAATTACCCACCTTTTAATGTTTTTTAAATTCAATAAATAACATGTCATTTTTACATCCAACTACAGTTATATAAGCACAAAGAATCATTATTTATAAAAAATAAAAATGTATCATCATGAATATTAATTTGGTTTTAGTTAAATAATATGTAATTAATATTGTATTTTTGATTTTTTTTAGTAACTAATTTATTTTACTTATGTAAATTTCCCAAATAAGTACACAAATAAATCATAATGACATGGACAATCACATAAATTTTCTATCCAAACATGTCGAAATAATACATAAACCCCCAACTATTCATCTTTATTTCCAATAGATTTAAAAACTGCAATAAAATACCATCTATTTCCAAATCATTCAATAATAACTCATTAGATTCATCAAAAACACAATCCCACACTTTCATGATAACTTAAATAGCCATTAATGTAAAGTTTCCCAGACACACACATATATCCTCCATTTAAATCTCTTAATAATAATATACTTTGTAAAAAATTCTCAAATAACAATGAATTTGAAAAGAATATAATTTGAAATCATTTCTTAGTGTCGTTCCCTATAGTGACCATTCAACCAAGGTGAAACATCACATAACATTAAGTGTGATCCTTAAGCACATGATTATAGAGAATAGAGTTGACATGTTAAGAGTATTTATTAGTGTGCAATTTATCCTTTAACAAATCCTCATAAAAAAACCATTCATAATCCAATTATTCAATCAAAAATGAAAATGATTGAAAATAACACAATAAAAATAAAAAATAATTCCCATGAATTTAGGAATATCATATCATCATAAAAGTGAAATAATCACATTACATAAAATGAATAAAAAATAGTACTATTTAAAAGAGTCAAAATAAATAAAATAATATGCTTTCCATAAAAATATATAATATTTTCCAGTATTATCATAATAATCCTAGACTCCCAATCTCAGATATCATGGGTCTATTTATTTAATTATATAAACTATTAATGGTTACACATTCATGATGTGTGATTGAATAGGTTTTGATGAATACATCTCAATAGAGTTCCCCCAAGACCAAAAATTTCTATTAGTCCAAATCATACTTATATATATATAGTTAAATGAATACATGAATTTAATGTCAGATACTATTTTAGAGTAAATAAAAAATATTCTTACCAACCAAATGTTTCCAAAAAAATCATTCTTGACCTATTACAAATATGAACTCATGTATTTTGTCTAATCATGTCATACTCAAACACATGGATTGGGTATTAACATTATCAATCACAAGAGAAAATCCACTTATTTCTAAATTCATTGAATAGCTAATCCCATGTATAATCTAACATAGCTTAACATGAGATGATCCAAGAATACCATATAAACATATTAAATAACTTTAGAAGAATATTAATTTCACCTCACTATAATTAACACTATATAATTTATCAGTGTATTTTATTTAAAGATTAAATATATTAACAACTCATTCTCAAAACATTCTTCAACATTTCCTACAAATATTATTTACACATGACACCCATAAATAAACAAAATACATAATACTCTTACTCATTTGATGGGGAATAAAAAAATAATGTGTGATATTAGATGGTCAAAAAATTATAATCATAAGATATATCAATCAAAAATAATACATGGGAATAAGATGAACTTATTGGTTTGGAAACATAATCAAGGTATATGAATATATCATAATGAAATTGTACCCAATAAAACATGGAACCAAAATCATGAATTATAACTTATATAATTTTCAATAACATAATAATTTCATCATATAAGTGATGAAAAACGAGTCAATAATAATGATCCATGAAAATAAAAAATATCAATGTGTCATAAAAAAATATATTATGACAAAAAATTGATAAAAAATTATTTTCTTATATCAATACTCACTATGAAGTCCATTATCACAGAGTGGATAATGTCCCATAAAATATTATATAGGTTTTATATACCATTCTGATAGACATAATGGATTGGGTCTACTCCGTCGTCCATTAAATGTCATCTCATGAGAAAAAATGATCCACTCATTTCATTAGAATGATATATAATTATGGTCCCACCCATCACGTAATGATACACCATATATATTTGTTAAACATAAACATGAAAATATTTATAATTAAATCATATAATAATTACCCTAGGAGAAGGAAACCTGTATTATTGAATTTTTTAAAAGAAAAACAAAGTATATATAATAAAAAAGGTGGATATTATCATTAGGCATTATACTCAATTATGTAGAAGAAATTTTAATTGATATTGAATTTATCAAAAAAATTATAAGAGTATTTAATAATTGGTATAAAAAATTAAAATAAATATAATTTCACTATTTATGACTATATTTAGATAATAAATAATTTAAAAAATATATTTAGATAAATATTGAGAATTTTATTGAGAAATAATTTGGAGAACCTTGGAAATTTGTAAAGTAATATTCATAATAAAAACTTATGTAAAGGATGTGAAAAATTAACCATTGTAGAAAACATTGAAAATGATTTTCTTTCAAACTTTTGTAACATAATATCAAAATCAGTAGGAAATTTCATTAATAAAACATATAATTACGTATTAAGACATCCATAAAATAATATGAAATAAAATGGAAATGGAAGAAAAAGTTTCCCTATAGATTAGTTGGGTTAAGGTCAGTTTTACATACACTCAACAGTTTGAGTGAATAATAAACCAATGTATGGGGAATTATGATAATATAGGTAAACTCAAAAAATAACCAAAGGAGAAGAAAATATGTTTTTTAGATATAATAAAAACATAATATCCCTTATTGGAAATTTAGATATCAATATTCTAAAATCCAATGTGATAATGGAAATGAAACAATATCATTTACTCTCCACATCCACAACATTGTATTAACCACATTTATAACAGATATATCCTTGTAATAACCTATTTTAAAAACATATTAATATATTTTACTTTTTATAATCTAAAATTATTATTTTTTTACACATATATAGTTATTTATTATTTTCATTATCACATGTTTGTAATTTGGTCTATTTAGTACACGTTTAATAATATAGATATAGATCCTCAATCACTATAAAAAGTTCACCATTCATAGTTTATTCATGGTTTTTAATTTTTTAAATGATATATGTATCCTATTTTCAATTTATGGATGATATGGGTATGTATATCATAAATGGAATCCATGATGAGCATGTTTCGGGTAATTTTACCAATAACAAAAATTTACATTATCATGGAAATTCGATTTTTTCACCCTGTAATAAAAATATTAATGACATATAATACTCTTCAACATAATATATTACCAATAATAATGTCTTTATAATCATTCCGGTTCGAAATTGTGAAGATAGTATGACATAGTTTGTGTAAACAGTTGATCCGACAAAAATAAGAAGATACTATACGAAGGAATGAGTAACGGTATATAGTTATATTATTATAATATCAAAAACATAGAATTATAATGATTTCAATAAAACATAATTTCCATAGTGGTTGATATTTAATAAAATAATGGATTTGAGAAGGGAATCTAGAAATATGGCGATGAACTAAATAATTAGATGATTTCTCTCCCTGAAGCATGTTCCTTAAGAATGAATGATTTCGGCCTCCATCATAGAAGAAGAGGTCCCAAATCAAGTAATAATTATATAGGATGGGTAATGTTTCCCATGATTGGAGATTTAGTTGATCAAGAATAGTGTTTTGGGAGGGGTATCTTTATATGTGTGTTTTGAGTGGTATTTCTACAAAGACTCGTTTCCTGATGTTTAGGGTTGTCATTTTACATATTAGTTTGGTCAAATTATAAAATAATAGATTTTGATTTTAAACCCCAAATAAAAAAATCATCATATTTTTAGTGATTTTATAGGCATATTCCACTCAATTTAAGATATTTTTCAACATTTTACTATTATTGTGGTACCTTGTTTGTTTCCACGATAAATGTTTTTAAAATATATAAAATTGATTACCCTACCGAATTTCAAAGCCCTAATTATGGAAAATAATTATATTTTATTAAATGGAATTTTAAAAAAATATTATAATTTATTTTAATTAAAATATTCAACTAACATGAAAATAGTTTTTCTAAGACAATTTTTTAGCATACAAGTGATTTTATTCTTATTCTATAATAGGTAAATTAATTAGATGAATCCTAATTAATTTTTTTGAATATATAAAAAAAAATCATTTATTTTTATACACTAAATATAAAAAACTAATTTTAAATGAAAAAATATAATATATAATAAAATATCTATTCTTAATTAAAATATCTATCAATTACAATGATTTATTAAATTATAATTTTTTATAACTCAATTATATAATATTTTATTTAATTACATTAAAAATAATTAGTTGAAATTTTTAAATCTATTTCCTCTAAATTATACTCTAAATGAAGTAAATTATATTTAAAATAATTTTTTATGGATGTAATATTTCATTAAAAATTTATATATAGTTTCAAAAAAAATAGTTTATTATTTTGTTCAAAAATTATTTAATTCAATTATATGTATTATAATAAAGGTGTAATAAATTATTTATTTAAAACTATAAAATACTTAATTTACCATTTGGAATCTTGTAAACATAAAAACCATATATCTAATGAATACATATTCAATGACCATATATCAAACACCCAAATATACAAAAACTATATATATATATAACAATTAAATTATATTAATATATATATGTATATATATCACTACATGCTTCAGGAACATTCATTCATGTCATTTATTTATTTGTATCTCTAAATGAATATTATATTTATAATATTTTTTATTATTTTCAATGTTACTATCAGTGGTATGATAATCATGGAAAACCATAATGACAGAGATTTTATTTTAAATTTATTTTTATTTATTTATGTTTTTATGAAAATTTTATTTTTTCGTTTCATCATATGGGTCATGGGTACACCATATATGATCCTTGGTTTTTTTATTTTGGGTTCTAAAATGATTTGTATTATTAAAGGATGGAAATAATATATTTTTAGAGAAACTGGAAGGGAACACAATTAAGATGAATGGTTTGTTTAACCATGTGGTAACCGCATTATATGCCACTATAAGGTTTCAATGTCATGTTTCATGGTCTGAGAAAAATCATATAAGCTTTCTAAAATTCCCATGGAATCATGTTGGGTGTCTTGTGGTTGTCTAGTTATTTCATATGGTAGGCACATGGCTTTCCCAAATCGTGAGGAATGTAGTGAAAAATTTTCACCCCAAAGAGAATGGATAGTAGGGGCACACAGTTAGGGTGCATGATTAGTTTAACCATGTAGCCAACCCCTGAAAACTACATTTAACTCTTCCAAATTATTAAAAATGGGATTTTATCATTTTTCCATTAGTCATTTATTAGAAAAATAATCCCACGATCTAATATTTTATTATCATTATCTTTCCATAGTTCTTTGGATATCTCTCCCTTTTCATTCTAGGTATTTTTCCTTCATTCTTGATAGATCACATAAATTTATGATTCCTATTGGATTAGTTTTCCCCTCTTCATTATAGATCTACAAAAGATCAATTCTCCTCTTATCATGTTGGAACCTATTTTGGATATTATGTTGGATCCAATGGGTATGATAGAGTATTTATGTTGTTTCTTATGGATATACGGTCATGAAGACCCAATATAATCTTTACTAGTCTCCATTTTAAAATAATATTCTTTCTACCATTATTTTGAGGTAGGTGATTATATACAATGGGTTAATTCAGAAAATATCTTATCATTATTGGAAAATTACTTTTGGTTATTGAATGAATTGAATTGATTTTCTGTTTTAGGGGATTTCATAGAAAGATTAATGTTTTAAATGGGGATTTTGTTAAAATAGGTGGTTTTCACATAAAGCATTAGATTAATTTCCTGAATGGTGGATTTGATTTGGAAATGGGTTTTAAATAACCATCCTAGATTAGGTTGGTTTTTAATTTTTTTTATAAAAACTGAGAACGGTATCAATTTTTTTTAAAATCATGGAAAATTGCGAAACTTGGGTGCATCGGGAATGGATATTCGGGGACCATAGTGAGTGTAGAAGCATTGGGGTTTACTTTTTGATATTGAAGGACTATTCATCGAAACAATATTGTTTGGTACAAATGTGTGCATGGTTTAGTATCATTTATCACTATTAAGTATTCATAAAGGCTACAGATCTGTACGGAGTTATTTTCCATTTATGGTTATTTATAAAATTATGGATTTTATCATTGATTTTTGCTCACATGTTCTCACATAATGTTTTATCACATAGATTCGTATGATAGATTATGTGAGGAATGTCTATTTAAGTTCATTCCTTATGGTGTATGGGTATTAATTAATATTTTATCATTTCTACATGTTCTATTCCTAGATTTTTGGATATCAAATGATATTATGAAACACTAAGAGAAAAATGATTTACCAAAGGGGTTGTATTTAGGATAATTCTGTTAATTTTTTTCATAACATTGAACTGCTACATTTTTTATATCAGAACATGTCTAGATTTCGGGGTGGTATCTTATTGGCCATCGTGCCCACACACTACTTTATTTATTAGGTTGTTGTAGATATTATATTATAGGATTCACATAAAGGTAAGGTAAGCTCATAGTATGTTAGATTCTCTTGTTATCATAGCATAGAATCTGGTATGGATGGATGTGACAGATTTCCACAGGGAGAGTAGTTAGCCTTTCTTTTTAATACATTTTAATTTTTAAATTTGTTTTAAATTGTATAGATCTTGTAGTTTTTATTTATTATAAATTTTAATCAAGTTATATATAAATATATATTGTATTATATGAGACTTGATTCATTTATCATTGTTATTCCACATCGTGATAAGTGAACTTGGGTTAATGTTTTTGAAATTTCAGGGTGCTCTATTAACATTTGGTATTTGAGTGATGATCATCCTAATTTTTTTTAACATTAACTAAGTGTGTTTTAGTGACATAGGTAGAAAAGAGGTAGGACCATTAAAATTCAGATAGTATGTATAAGAGGATTCCTCGACAGCTCACTTCTATGTGTGAACTTGAGTTTTCATGGGTGGTTGGAATTTTTTTACCAAGTTTGAGAATTGGATTTTGAGTTTATTTGAATGAATAAACTGGTTATTTTATTTAACTAGACCTATTATTTTATAAATTTTTGTTTTATTCATATAATTCATGATTTTTTTTAAACTTCTTTCTGTTATAAATCATATATGTGAATTATTTATGTTTCTCACAATATTTTGGAATTAGATTTAAAGCTAATTGGTCATTATTGTGTAAATAATATAAAATAACTCTGAGAATACCAATTACAAATATTTGGGAGGTAGATATAAGACATTATTAACAAGAGATCCTCTAGTTCACCCTTCACTGGTTGATGCTATAATCCACTCAATACATACTCTTATAAATTGGTATTAGGAATCTAAGATGAGTAGTGGATCATGGCTCTGAATTCAATATACAAAATCAACAAATATTCCTTTGTGAAAATAAACCCTAGGAATATGATGAGTGGAATGATCAAATATATAGGTTCTCATTTTCTTGAAGAATAGAGAAGACTCTATTGTAGGGTTTTCAATGTATAATCTTAGGGGAGTGAGAAGGGGATAATGGGACTCCATTGTACACGCAAAGTTGTTTGAGAACCTTACATAGAATTATTTCAATAAAATCCGTAATTATTTGTTTTTCCCTAAGATGGTATGTTCAATGAAGACCTAAGAGTTTTTGACCGTAAATAAAGGAGAGAATATTGTTCTGGAGTATTACACCCAATTTTCTAGCTTAGGTATCTAGCACAATATTTAGTTATTGATGATTACCTTTAGGCTCAATGGTTTGAGATGGGACAAAGGCTGGATTTTCAGTCAATGTTAATTCTCAAATTCCATCCAGCCTTAATAAAGGATGTTGAAAAATATTTTATGGGTAATGAAGACACTGTGTGAATGATAGGTTTGGGTGGAGCATTAGATGGTGTACTTGTTAGCGAGGGTGTGCCTTCTAGTAAGAAAGTGAATCACAAGAGTGGTCCGTTTTCTTCAAAACTATTTTCAGAGTCATATTTATAACATATGTTGTTTGTCTATAATCAATGAGGATGTCATGGTCACACTAAGAAAACCAATACATAGGTTTATAAGACTTGCTGTCATTTTGTATTATTGGGCCATATAATGTTTTTTGGGAATGTATATCCCATGGCTGTAAGTCATGATCCACTTTTACTAATGGTACAAAGGTTCGAATCAATGATTCTAAGGGTGGTGTGTCTAATACTTATGCTAAGGATTTGTTTATGCTTCAAAGATAAAATCTATTTAGGTGTCTATGTATCTATCAGATGAATCTGATAAAAGGAAGATACTATTTTTAGTACAATGTTTTTTCATCTTATTTGGTCCCATATTTGTTTGAAATAAGGGATATTCTTTCTTTTATATATTAAAAAATAGTTAATGTGATTAGAAAATGTTTAGATATTATTCATTATAGTTGTATCTTTACAAACATTTGGAGAGAATCCATAATAAGGAATCAAGTGTCTTGTGTGTCAGGTGATGATAGCCGACAACAAAGTGAGACGATACTTTTTTGTCATTTATGTTGAATATTAGTCCTAATAAATGACATGTATTGGATGATTAGAGTTAAATAATATATTGGATTTATCATTTTATGGGGGAACACATGCTTTTCATGGCTATTGTAATAGTAAATCTGGAAGGTAAGGGCGTATTTTTCTTTATGACGAGGTAATGTCCATCCAATTGTTAGATATGTTCGTTGATGTGGTTGACCCTTGTGTGGGATTATTTCTTCCTAAGGCGGTGTGTTCATACCATCATACTTTTTTAGATAGTTTTTTGGTTTTACGACTATAGAGATAGTTTTATATTACTATTATCCTATTCCATGGTATCATTCTCATTTCTATTCATTCTTATCAATTGAAAATTTCTTTGTTGGTAGATCTGAAATTTCATCATTAGGATATAGGGGCCGTGGGATTTATTCAAACTAATGTCATACCCTTGGATTTTCCAATCCTTTTTAATAATAAGGTAGACAGGTGTCTCAGACATTGTGTGGATTATTGAAAGTTGAATTAAGTGACTGTAGGGAAAAAACATCCTTTGTAAAGGATTGATGATATATTTGAGAAACATAGAGGGGAACATTGGTTTTCAAATATTGAACTCTGATCAGGGTACCACCAGTTGAGAGTCTTATAATAGGATCTATATAATAGAAAATTTAGTATTTGGTATGTATGTTTTTATTTTATGGTAATTCCATTTGTTCCAACTAATACACATGTGGAATTTATGGAAATGATGAAAAAAATTATTCATTATTTGGGTTTTTGTTGATATTTTGGGGTACTCTCAGAAAAAATACTAGCACGTGAACCATTAAGATATCGTTATTCAAACCTTGTAGGATCATCACCTATATGTTATTCTTTTCAAATATGAGTTTTGGATCATGGATGCGAAATTTATGGGGCATGTGATACATGAGAAGGTAATATTAGTGTATCATGAAATGATACCGATTGTAATGTGTTGGGATTTTCCAAGAAATTTGTTTAAGTTTCAGAGATTCTTGGGATAGTAATGTTAATATAGACTATTTGTTTATTAATTTTCCAAGATGATATATTCAAAGTAAAATTTATCTCATATGTGTGTAATGTTTTTTGGAAATGAAAAATTTTAGATATGTCTTGAGGAGATAATGGTGAGTTAGACATCATCCCATTTTGTATTCTTATAGAACAGAGTTTGGGTTTTATGGTTTTATACAATTCCTCTGGTACGTGTATGGGAATTTTCATGATGCATGGGAAACTAGTGGTGGACTATAACTCCTACTAGTTCTAGTCTCAAGAGAAGAACTACCCTACCCATGATCTTTTTTTGGAAGCAGTTATACATTCACTGAAAATAGAGAGTCACTATATCTTTGGGGAGAGGTTTATAATATATTCTGGTCATAAGATCATGAAATATATTTTTATTCATAGGGATCTAGAATTTTCATTGAAACTATATGTGAAAAAACATAAAACCTTCTATTTTTATCATTCATAAATGCTTGGGAAATAGAATTTTGTTTCTAATGTGTTGAGAAAAAATTTACCGACACAAGCCATGAAATAGTGAGTTGAGGAGTATCCACTAATGATTATGTTCACTGATATGATCTTTGGAATGTATAATGTTAGTGTAAATTTGTTTCAATTTTAAATAAAACATGAATCATATTTTTATGAGTGATTTTAGATCGATTAGGTGACTGACACCATGTTCTGATGCTTAGGAAAAATACTTAATGATGGGGAGACCTAGGGTTAGATGTATTTGTTTCCCAATGGATCATTGTTCTTATGTAGTAGGCTGGTTTTCCTAATTTCCCTGAGGAAGGAGTTGATGGAAAATGGAGATCACTCATGTTTGTTTCTACAACCTAGGGCTACCATGATGACTTAAATCTTAAGAATTTAGTATTAGTGGATAGGGATTAGGTGGGTTGTTGCATATTTTATTTCATGGTGTCTCACTTGTCAAAAGAATTAATTTGAATCACCATAGAAGTACTATTTTGTTGAAAATTTATATATTCTATTATAGAAGTGGGATGAGATATCAATGGATTTGATCATTGGTTCACTATTGACACCATGTTGGAAGGATGTGATTTGGGTGGTTATTTAACTAATTATAAAATTGTAACTTTTATTTCTTATCAAAGAGATAATGAAAGTATAAAATCTCATCGAATTATTCATCTATGAGATTTTGAGACATTATTGGATTTACTGATTAGTTTTATCAGATGGAAACCCAAGGATTATGTCCCAGTTTTGGAAGGTTTTTCATGTGAATAATGGTCCCTATTAGAAATTGAGAATAGATTATCATCCATGGAAGGATAGACAGAAAAAGAGATCTATCTATGTTCTCGAGGATAGGATTCATAATTACAATCATGAATGTGTGGGATATTAGGAAAACCATTAATTCATGTTAAATTTATCTATAAAAAAAGTAATAATAAATAAATAAAGATTATTCCCTTTGAAGAGTTTTATGGGAGGCCATGTAGATCTTGCTTGTGTTTGGATGATTTGGGAGAGCATTCCTTATTTTGACTGAGTCTTGTTTATGAGGCAATGGTAAAGATAAAGCTAACCTAAAAGAGGTTGGTCCTATTATAGAGCCACTAGAAATATTATATGGTCCATCATCATCATCAATGACTATAGTTTCAGTTTTGTGATCGGTATTTTCCTAGTGTTTCACCTCAATTGTGACAATGTTGGTTGGGTAAGCAGTGTAAGTTGGAACCGATGATTTTTGGTCCCTTTGAGATAGTGAAGAAACATTAAAATGTTGTATATTTTTTGAATAAAACCTAACTTCAATCCATGACATGTTTCAGGATTCATAGTAAAGGATGTAAAACCTAGTTCATTCCCATGTGATTGAGTCGGAGGATGTTGATATTGAGACTGATACCATTATTATTGATCTACCAGTTCTGAGTATGGATCATTGGGATAAGTTATTGAATGATAAAATTTTTCCCATGGATGGGTAATGCAAAAGTGAGTGTGGGATAACCATGAAAATTGGGAGTAGGTATCATTGACAAGGTAGTAGTGGACTTATCTCTTGGTAGTTATAGAATAATTATAACTTTCTAGCTATGGAATGAACTTATATTGGGGGGAATTATGAGGTCAAATAGTTTATAGGTATTCCTTAGTTGAGCCATGGTTTTTCTCTTTTGGGGTGTAGAATGGTTATAAGTATCATAGGATGAAAAAATGATTTTGAGAGAAATTGGAAAAGTAAACAATTATTTTTTCTATGTGGTACCCCTGAAATATTTTTTTTGTGATGTAACAATGGTGTTTTTCAAAGTTTGAGCATGGTTAGATAAATCATGAGATATAATGAGGGAACTGTGTAGGGTGTCTACTAGTTGTCTTGGGGTGCTACATAGTTGTAACATGGTTTTCCAAAATTGTGCATCCCACAACTCAAATAGTGCACCCCAGATAGAAGGGATAATATGAATGTATGACTATGGTACACAGTTTTTTTAAGTATGAAGCCTACCATAGGAGCCCATTATACCCCGTTAAAAACTATTTAAAAACTAATTTTACCATTTTCCCATGTCATTTTTAAACAATCCACCCCCTAATCTAATATTGTTTCATTATTATCCTTCCCCCAATGGTTTGGAAATCTCTCTGTTTGGATTGAAGAAATTTTTCATCGTTCATGACATATCACATTGAGGTATGTTGCCTTTTGGTTCTATTTTCCCATCTCCTTAATAGATCTACACTAGATACATTTTTTTATAATCAGTTTTGAACCCATTTGGGATGTTATTATTGATTTAATTGGTTTTTTAAAATATTTATGTTGTTTCTTAAGAATATAAGATTGTGAGGACCCGATCTACTCTTCCCCACTCACTATTTCGAAGGTTCTTTGTTCTACCTCCATTTTTTAGGTAGTTAATTGGGTATAATTGGTTAATTATATGATATTATTATCATTTTTTAAAATATAATTTTTTTATTCAATTAATGGATGTGATTTTGGTTTCAAGGGGATTCGTGGAATTATTCTTTTTTATTAGGGTTTTTTTTTAAAAAAATTCCCATTCATTGTTTGATTAAATGTTTGGTTGGTGGTTTTGATTTTGAAATTTTTTTTAAACAATAATAAAAATTGGATTGGAATTGAAAATATTTTATATATCATGATTATGGATTTGAAATGGTTTTGAAAAACTCATCACATTTGAAACCTTGGGTGTGTTGGGAAATGGACCTAGGTTCCCCTAGTGAGTGTTGAACCACTAGTGATTTCATTGTGATATCGATAGAATTTAGTAGGGATTGATATTGGTTTGTATCAATGTATTCCTATTTAATTATCTTTTATTTATAGTACATATTCTCATAGACTTGGACCTAATTTGATTTGATCCTTAATTTATAATTATTTATCACATGATGGATTTTGTCTTGGATTATATCTCACATGTTAACACATGTGGTAATGTCACATGGATTCAGATAATGGATAATTGAATGGATGTGTGTTTACTTGAATAATTTATGGTATATATTTATGAATTTATATATTACCACTTATACTTTTCATTTTCATAGATTAATTATTTTTTTTGATTTTATGAAAATCCTATATAAAATAATTAACAAATGGGTTTAGATTTATGTAAATTCATTGTAAGATTTTTTTTTCTAAAAGACTAAACCGATGCATTCATGATATATAGACCGTATTTAAAATATGTGGTGGTAACCTACTAGAATTCATGCTAAAACTCTAATTTTTTTTCATTTGGACATTTTTAGATATTGTAATAAAGGATTTAGGTAAAGGGAAGGGAATCGTGTATCCTGATAATGATGATCATTATGCTCTTAGGATTTATAGATAATGATGATCAAGGTGAATTAACCAAAAACATACTTCCATAATTAAAATTTTTAGGGAAATATATTTTTTTATTGAATATTGTAATTCAATTATTGTAATGGTAAAATTAATGAATATTTTTTACCTTTTTATCTAGATATATATCCTCCTTCTGAAACTCGTTGATATTCATGTGGATGGATGGTTAAGTAGTAACATTGGATAGATATGACATCTATCCTACAATTATGAATTTTTTGAACATCTTTTTCCAATACATAAGTATTGGGTCCCTTTAAATCGATATCATGGGTAATGTAGAATGCTCCTTAATACTTATATTATCAACCCCAATTTTCACAATCCTGGTGTTGTAATGTATTGATTAGTCAATTTCATTGATCAAATCGAACCCTCTTATTTGATTCTAGTTCAAATAAATTTATGTGAATATATAATTTTATCACTTTTATTCAATATATAGATATATATAATTCAATTATTATTAAAAAGTTACCTGTTGGACATCCTTGGTTAATTTATGTTTATACCCCTACGTCCAATCACTAGAACTTACAAAACCCCACTCAGATAACATATGACATGAGTTAATTATTAAATATATATATAACGTGTCATTTTAAATTTTTATTAATTGAATATTATAATTAGTTACAACCTAAAACATATCGGTTTAGTTTCATTAGAGATAGATACACATATAATATACTGTAAAATCATTTTAAACATTTCTAAAAAATAATCATCAAAGAAGATTCCCTTCTTGACACATCATGAGTAATAGTCCTTTTCATTACAAGGGGATTAGAAAAATAATAATGGATGTGGTCATACATTTAATAAGGTTATAAATTAGAGATATAAACCTATGTCTATAAGATATCATATGGTTAAAATGGGATTATAGAACATAATGAAGGTAAAAGAGCATATCATCAGGGAACAATACCCAATAAAAATGGATTTTAAACCATGATTCATTAAATTGTGTTTTTTAAATAACCAATGAACATAGAAATAGGTGTCTCAAAACCTGATTCAATGATGATGATCCATGATTGAAAAAACTAATGAATCTGGAATAACACATAAATGTAGAAATAACATAATCACATTGATTTATTTAATATGTCAATTCAAACGACCATGATTATCATCACATACTATATTGATTCATATAACACAGTTGATTAGGTTCATTCCACACTCATATAAATTTATGGGATTAGGTTCATGCTCGAGTCCATTAATTTCATCTCATGAGAGATAATGTTTTACCCAATGTCTTATAAGGATGTATAAGTTTGATCCCACATGGCCCATAATGAAAAACCATATATATGTGTGACACATAAACATGAAAACATTCATAATTAGATCATAAATTAGTTGAATCATATGAAATTAATGGTTTTCATAAAGATTCTAGAAGTCATGATCCTAAGATATACAGAGAAATAATGTTTACTGTATTATAATGGAAAATACTCATTGAAGTATAAAAGTTATTAAATGATATTATCCTAAGTTAAAAAATCATTACAAGATAATGATATGAATAATTTGGTAAATGAGAAGTAATATCATTTAATGATAGATAAATTTTTCTTTAAAAGGATATAATACATAAAAAGTATTTCTATAATATAATGATACTGTAAAAAATCATTAAAAACCCATTAAATTAAAAAAAATTCTAATAAAAACTAAATAAATAATGGAAAATGTTATGAAATATTAATTTCATAATTTTTTAAAATAATGTAAAATTAATTATTAATTTTTAACAAATAATATAATTATGGATAAGGCCATCCCTAAATTATTAGGAAAAAATTTACATTAAATAAAAAAATTATTGAAAAAAATGAAGAGGTAAGGTCGATTCCACATACATGCATCATTTGGGGTGATTTATAATGAAATTGTAGGGGAATAGTGGGAATACATGTATACATAGAAATTAATATTTATAAAATTAAAAATATTGTGTTTATAGAAAATTAACATATAATTTCCCCTGATTAAATTTTATATATAAGTAGTCTGCATTTCATTATGGGGTTGGAAATAAAAGACTTACATTTACTCATGAATTCCCTGAAATCTCATTAAAAAGATATATTATTAAATTGAAATATTTTTAAGTAATTATATAACCTTAGTCATATAAATTAAATTTAATAAATATCAATTTTAATATTTTATTTCACATATTTTAGTTCTTATTTATTTTTACTACTAGATGTTATTAATTTTTATTGCATCATATATGTTTTTTAATGGTGATACCAATCCTCATTATTTAACATAATTTCATCATTAATATATTACTAAATGTATAAGAATCATAAATATTCAATGTCTTACTTAGTCCCATGTTTTTTTATTGATGGTAAGGGTATGAATCATCAGAATATAATCTTCAATAACTAGGTTTCTAGTAAATTTTCCAAAAAACCCACTTACTTCATAATGAAAATTCATTATTATATCACCATTAAATATCCATGTTAATATCATAAATTAATACTTAATGTAATATTATACATATATTAACGTCCTGATAGTCATTAATATTGGATATGATGAAAATAGTTTAACGTCATTGATGTATATTTTTGAACTGACCTAAACAGGAACATTCTATACTATTGAATGATTATGTGTATAGAGTTATATTAAAATAATATAATTTTTATATATTAATATTGATATTAATATAAAATAATGATAGTGGTGGATGATAATTAAAAAAATTGGATAATAGATGTTAATTTAAAAATATGGTTATGAAATAGATACTTTGATAAATTTTCTCCTTCAAACAAGTTCTTTTAGAATGAAGTATTAATAAATATTTACTATAAACATAAGAATAAAAAAAGTAAATAGGATTTAAAACTTTTTAATTTTGGTTGGTATTAAAGATGAAAATTATTTCATCTAGTTTTTTTTGGATGGCATGGGAAGAGACCCTTTTATAGGTGAGTTTTGAGGTGCATTTCCACAAATATGCATTCCCTAAGTTGTACGATAATATATTTAGATGCACATGGAACTAAAGTGGAAAAAAAATATATTAAGGTCGATAATACAATTTAAAACACCATTTTGATATAATTTTAAATATATTTTAAGATTTTATCCATTAATGGGACCCCTATGACATCATTTAACTCTTACTGTGGTACAAAATGATAACCTTGGTAAAATATTGTTTTAATGAAGAATTAATTTCACTATGTCAAATATAATAAATTTAGTAATTTAAATAATGACACCAAACATACTAAATTAAATTTATAAAACTGAATAATATTTATTTTAATTTAGAAACACATAAATCATTATTTTTTCAGAAAATTATATTTTATGCATAAGATTGACATTATTCATATTCCTTAATGAGTAATAAAAATTAAACAAACATGAATTAATTTTTTGAATATATAAAAAACACATTTCATTGAATTTAATACTCTGATAATGATAAGTTTTGTTTTTAAATAAAAAATTTAAAATATAATTTATTTATTTTTTAAATTTAAAGATTATTAATTAACCTTGAATCATTTAATTGTTATTATTTATAACTCCTTTTTATTAGATTTATTTTCTTTTCTTTTATCAATATTTACTTGAATTTTATTAAGAAATTTTAGGTAAATGATTATTTTTTAGTGATAAATTTATCTTAATATATATTATGTACCAAAATATAATTTACTCAATAAAAATGTTAGATTTCAGTGAGTCCAAATGTATTTACATACATGATTCTCTAATATTCATTAATACAACCTTTTGTTACTTATTACAAAAATTTATATTATATTTATAATTTTTTCCATCATTTTATTCTAATATACATTGGTATGGTCTTCATGGAAAATTATTAGGATGATGATTTTAAATTCATGGAATTTTTATTTAACTATAGCTTTATTCCACTTATAATAATTATATGCTTCATTATATTGAATTATAATGATATATAAATGTTTTTCTTGTATTATAAAAATTTTCCTCAATAAAATTTATCATGATTCATTTAATTTTGGTGTTTTGTGTGAAACATGTTTTTTAAAATCGTTTAGGGATAAAAATGTGGGTGTAGTATTACACTACTTCAATACAGAAGACATATCTCATATAAGATCATTTCAAATTATAGAATGAGAAACGGATCGCTATAAATAGAAAACTTCATGGTATATTCATATCAGAATAAAAATGTCAATGTATTTATATCATAACTTTAGTATTGATCAATAATAAAAAATCATTTTATATTTATAAAGAATAATAAATTTTACTTATTATTAATTTTTTTCCATGTTCCAATTTAAATATTTTTTATATAAATTTAATACAAACCAAAAACATGTTTAATATAAAAATTAAACCCCTTATGCTCCCATTTTTAATTTAACCACCATTTACTATATATTCTCCCTTTAAGACATTATCTAATTTAGGAATACTCTTTCATAACTAACTTATAAACACATAATCCTTCGTTTAAATTTTAGTAAAATTCATTAGTAATTTATATATTTTAATACCAATGATTTTAGTAAATGAAATAAAAATTATAGTATAATATAATTATACTATGGCACCTATACCCAAAATATACTTGTACTAAATCAAACGATTTTTCATCACTTACATCTCAATACCCACCAATGAAAGATCAATATTCTTTTTACAGTGCAGCATTCTCAAAAAAAATCCAAGAATATGAAATATCACTAATCAAAATTCTCTTTGCAGAACATAGCCTCATACAACACCATTACTTATAGGGAAAATGAACTCCCTCAAAACCCTTTGAAGTTAATGCTAAATTCATTGATCATATTCCAAAGCATGAGAATGTTCTGGAAATATGGTATTTCAGACCTATGCCCATTGTTTATAATATTATAAAGGTGATAAGTAAAATTCTAGTTACCCAAATAGGGGTCATTACTAATTATTTTTTCACTCCCTATAAATTTTGATTTATTCCAATAATAAATATCAAAAAAAATTTGTCCACTTCATCGGATTGTGCCAATAAAATGAGGATGAATGTGAAATATTGCAACATGGACCTCAAAATTGATATCTCAATGGAATTTGACACTATAAAATTTAGTTTCCTTTTTTGATGTTATGAGGATGAATGGGTTCTCTAACAGACATTCTCTTGGAATGAGTGTATCAAACTTGTTGATATGGGTGGAATGGGATTTAAGTGTAATGCCCTGACCCTAGATTCCCATAGTCGGTGCCTTATCACATATCATTGGAATGATGAAAAAAGATCATGTCTCGAAAGACCGATTATTTTAGTAGCCTTGGAAGTACTAGATACATTCATAAGGTTTAAATTACATCATAAAATAAAAAAACTACAACAACATTGTTTCCATAGACAACACTCATAACCCCTCATACTATCCCTATAGGTTAGTCATAAAATTCTTCATCGAATACTGGGAAAAATAAAACATAGAAAGGGGTGAGCACAGATACTCAATAAGGATAACAATATAGCGGAAACATTCATAAATAAGCATAAACATTTAATTCAATGTAAAAGAATAAAACAAAAGCCTTTTAAACTATAACTTCATCATAATATGGCAAAGATAAAAATCAAATAATTCCATTTAATTACTAACATGGATATTCTACTAGTCAAATAATCACATGGAATATCAATAGACACTTTAATAATGATGGAATGCATAATGCCAGACTTTCATAACCACATAGTCAAGGCCTTGTTCCAAGACAAAAAATAAGATTTTGTCATTCCCTTGTTCCAAAACACTAGTTTGTCTCATGAGACCTACTAATAAATCGAGGAGCTATAGAGGGTTGCAACCGTTACTTACTAAGTCTAATTCATTCCTGATATGCAAAGGTTTAAACATAACAAAAACATTCTTATAAAAACTGGCATATGAAATGTCAATGCATTATCCATAAACAATGAATGGTATTAAAATAACACATCCACAGTCAAACATATCACAAAACCTTAAATATAATATAGATGTTTTGTATCACAATAAATCAAGTTCAAATAAGCTAAAAATCCATCAGAGGATGTTGAGATACATTAAATCAATACATTTTTTAGAGAAATATCCCTTTTTATTTTGATATCATTGAAAAGTCATCTAATTAATAAAGAAAAATTTATTTTTGTAAATATTAATATAAGAATTTAAGGTAATCTTTTATGATGTTATAATGGTGGAAAATCACTGCACCAGGCGTATAAGTTAAAAAAGCATTCTTACCTTAATTTTGACGAAAAGGTAATAAAGGACCTTGTTTGGAAAACAACGGAAAGATTCATTTATAAAAATCTAATAAAATTATAACAAGGGTATATATGATTTTAACTCATATTATAGTAATTAGTAAGAATGTTTTGAAGTACATTATTAAGAAACATGGAAGTGGATGATAAAGAGGTCACAGTAGTTAATTACATATAAACAACCACGGATAATGAAAAGATTGTAGAATTAACCCTTAACATGTACGTTTCCTTGGTCGAGGTTAGGTTAAGCTCCTGTATAATGGAGAAATAATTGTTATTAAATAATAAAATAATCATATACATTAATATGATATCATAAATGATCTTTTAACATTTCATTGTTAATAATATCTTAGTATTATCGTTGTTTCGTGTGTTAACAGATTCATTTTACTTTATATTATATGTTATGTGAGTCATATTTGTTATATATGGGATGTATATTATTTATATCCAGAATTATATCAAGTATCTAAACATTATTTTTAATCATCCAATGAAAATTAGTCTTGAATGGATATGATGGGGAATGAATCTCATCGCGTTCATGGAGACGGTAATCCGTACATATACATGAGCGACAATATCATTCTTTTGATATTAAAATATTATATAATCGGATGTTACATAATATATACACAATAATTATCATGTTATATTTGTTATTTACATCAATTAAACATCATTATTATACCCATCCAAATAATAATGTATTGAATAACAATCACACCACGACGTGGAGACTGTAAGTCGTACCTACGCACGTATGGTGACATGTCATTAAAAGGATGGATAGAATAATAAATTTTGTTGTACCATATTTATAATAAAATCACATTATATTGATGATACTAGAGTTATTATTTTAGAATGGAAACAACAATGAAAAAGGAAGTGGAAGAAGAAAGGAACTTGAAAGAGGTGATGAAATATTTACCTCTTCTTCGGGTTATTCCTTTTGATTTGATCAAAATGGCTCCATAGGATGGCTTTCTGACTAAGGTATGGCCTCTAGGATGAATGGAGGATATTTTAGAGGGTATTTGGTCAGAGTTTGGCCGAGCCAAATGGATTTGATGGTGTGAATTAGAGAGAAGGGGGAGTGCCCTTTTAAAAGTGGGGTGAGGGGCACCTTAGGAAAAGCTAGAAATATTATTTTATAATAAAATAATTTTCTGTTTATAATGGATAAAAATGGATTTTTTAAGGAAAAAGTTGTGGAGGGGTCGAAAACAACTCAACCAATAGGTTTTAGACCGATTTGGGTCACTATATTGACTTTATCTTTTAGATTTAACTCTTAGTTAAATAGTTTGACATTTACCATGTCTCTTTGTATTTTTATATTATATGTTTAATAAACTTACTATATACTTCCAAGAAAACCCAAAGTGGTTCATTAATGATACACCTATCATTATATAAGTCCTTTTTCTAAACCTTAGATTTTTATGAATAGAATATCAATTAATAATATAATATTTGTTTTAAGAACGTTTTTTTTTATCAATTTTGACAGTTTTTGGTATTTTGTTTTTCATAAAATAATAACAGCATTATTACTTCCAAAACAATTAATATAACCAACCTTAAAATGTCATATTAACCTCAAAAATTATTTTAATTCATAAAATGTCTCAAATTACATTTATTGGGATATTTATAATATCATTTATTTTAATATATCATTAATTAGGTAATTACTATTTCATCATCTTTTCAAAAATAAATTAAATTATTTAATTTCTAAAAAATATAAATAAAATACCATTATGTAGGAAATATTTTTATATATCTAATTAATATTTATAGTCAAATTTATCTTATGTATAACCCTATATTAAAAATGTTTTAGTTATTTAACCTTGATTTTAACTCTTTTAACTCTTCTTTAAATAAAATAATAATATGTGTCATAATCTAATCCATGTGGACAAAATAGGTTCATATTTTATTCATAAGGTTGTTTTTTGTCAAACTATACTTATCCAATATAATTATGACATGTGTTATTGTAATAATAATAACATTTTTACACTTAAATACCATATTTTCTTTTAACCGTGGTAAATAAAAGAAAAACAGTTACTATTCACCAAAAATTATTTTTATCTTATTGAACCACATTTTACACTTTGATATTAACCGTGTCTCATGGATTTTCTAAATTTAACTCATAGAAGTGTTAAAATTATGTTTTATATAAATTTTCAAATACTCCTAGGTGGTAGGTAAAAGACGGTAAAAATTTCAATAAATTTTTTATATAACTTAAATTATTATAAAAGGACTCTAATAAATTTCATTGAACATATATAGGTATTATGTATCTATTTTGACTTAAAATAAATAAATATTTAAAATAAATCAGTTTTAAACTATAACTATGTGTTTTTCACTATTCATAAAAAATATAATGTTTTTAAAAAAATACCAAAAATTCACCCTAATCTAATTTTGATATTCTGAATCCAAAAATGAAGTCCATTTTGAAGGAAAAAATTAATAAAATTTCAAAAAGTGGGTATTAATATTCATAACAGATAGTTTGATTGGTTTTAGTGTGTTAGAACTCGAAGTTGCATACAACACACATTATTCTATTATTCAACCAGAAGCGTACCGTGGAAGCATGGGGTGTTACATTGTCCCCTCATTAATATAATTTCATCCTAGAAATTTCTAGAGTATTACTACATAAAAAGACCCGGGTGGTTCTTCATCATAAGTTCCTTTGAGTCCCATGTTGCCTCTTCTATCTTATGGTTTCTCCATAGATCTCTTACCAGACGAGTTGTCCATTTTCTCAACACATGTTCTCTTGTATCATGAACCTTGATAGGATCTTCACAATAAGACATATCAGGTTCCAGTTCTAATATGTCATAGGTGAGTACATGTGTTGGGTCAAGCATGTATTTTCTCAATAATGATACGTGGAACACATAGTGGACTTTGGAGAGACTTGGCAGCATTTCCAATTGGTAAGCTACAGCCCAAATTCGTTCTAGAATTTTGAAATGTTTGATGTACCTGGGACTCAATTTTCCATTCTAGCCCAAAAGTTTAACACCCTTCCATGGAGATACCTTCAAGAAAACATAATCTCATACATAAAATTCCAAATCCTTCCTTCGGTTATCGGAATATATCTTCTGCATACTTTGAGCTGCTTTGATGTGGTTTTGGATTACCTTGACCTTTTCCATCATTTCCTCCAATAGTTCTGGGCCTACGCGTTTTCTTTCAACAACATCATCCCAATAGGTTGGTGTGCGACATCTCTTTCCATATAACGCTTCATATGGTGTGATCTGAATACTTGAATGAAGGCTATTCTTATAGGAAAATTCTACCAGAGGTAAATATTGATCAAATATACCTTGAAATTCAAGTGAGCATGATTGTAGCATGTCTTCTAAGGTTTGAATATTCTGTTCTGAATGTCCAATAGTTTGGGGGTTGTAGGCAGTGCTCAAACGAAGTTCAGTATCCAGGGATTTATAAATACATTTCCAAAATCTTGATGTAAAACATGGATCATGATCAGAAACAATCGATATTGGTACTCCATGAAGTCTAAAAACATCATTAATATATTGTCTTTCCAATTTTTTAAGTGGTAAATCTTCTCTTATAGCAAGAAAATTTGCGGACATGGTAAGACGATCAACAATGAACCATATTGCATCGTTACTTCTACGAGTCTATGGTAGTCCCATGACAAAGTCCATCGTAATATTATTTAATTTCCACTCAGGTATGGGCAGAGGTTTCATGACTCCTCTAGGTTGTTTCCTTCCAGCTTTCACCTGTTAAAAAACCATACATCTTGACACAAAATCATAAATCTCCCACTTCATGTTGTCCTACCAAAAATATTCCTTCAAATCTCTATACATTTTGGTGCTCCCTGGGTGTATAGAGAAATTGGAGCTATGAGAATCATCTAAAAATTCTCTTTTTAGATCCGGTATATGGGGAACACAAAGTCTCTTCCCAAATTTCAAAATTCCATCTTCACACACAAAGTCACTCTAGATCCCATCATTCACATCTTTGATATTTTTTTAAAACTCTTTATCATCAGTCTGATAACTCTTTATCCTTTATAGTAAATATGATTTGGAAACCATTCAAAAAAGAATTGATGTTTCACCTTCCATGGTTATTCCCATATCAATCTTTACTAGTTCCACGTATATAGTATCCTTTTCACCTCTCATCTTGTTCAAAACTCCTTGATCTATTCTGCTCAAAGCATCTGCCACTTTATTTGTCTTACCCGGTTGGTAGTGTATAGTTCAATCATAATCCTGGAGTAGTTCAATCCATCGCCTTTTCCTCATAGTGAGTTCTTTTGGTGTGAAAATACAATTCAAACTCTTGTGATCGGTATATAGCTCACATTTTTCACCATAGAGATAGTGTCTCCATATCTGTAAAGTAATGATTATAGCTTCTCACTCAAGATCATTAGTAGGATAGTTTTTATCATGAATTTTTAGCTATCGTGATGCATAGACATTAACCCTATCAGTATCCATAAGGACAAAACCATGCCCTTTCTTTGATGCATCACAATAAATAACAAACCCATCATTCCCCGATGGTAGAGTCAATATAGGATCATTGACTAATATTATATTCAATTTTTCAAAACATTCTTCACATTCTTTTGTCCAATAAAGGTTAACCCCTTTACGTGTGACCTTTGTTAATGGGTTACCCAATCAGGTAAAATTATGGACGAAACACTGATAATAACCTGCTAAACCAATAAAACGGCGTACCTCAGTTATACTTGTCGGTGAATTCTATTATTGGATTACTCTTGTCATAGAAGGATCAACTTAGATTCTATCCTTAGAGACAATATGGCCAAGAAAAGAAATCTCCTATAATTCACACTTTCTAAACTTCCCATATAATACATGTCTTCTAAGAGTCTTAAGGATAATGCACAAGTGATTTTCATGATCTTCATAGCTTTTGGATTATACCAAGATATCATCTTTAAATACCACTACAATTTCATCAAGATATTCCTTTAATACTCCACTCATTAGATATATGAAGACAGAGGGTGCATTAGTCCACAAGGCATTACTGTAAACTCTTAATGCCCGTACCTGGTTCGAAATGCTGTCTTTGGAATGTCTTCCTTCTTCACGCACAACTGAGGGTATCCAGATCAAAGGTAAATCTTTGAAAAGTATTGAGCTCCATATAGTTGTTCAAATAAATCATAAATGCAAGGTAGGGGATATTTTTTCTTTATTATTATAGAATTGATATCCCAGTAGTCAATGCACAACCTCATAGATCCATATTTCATCATAACAAAAAGGGCAGGGGCTCCCCATGGACAAACACTGGGGAGAATAAATCCCTTATTACTCAATTCCTCTAGTTGTTTTTTTATTTCCACCAATTCCACAGTGGCCATTCTATATGGGTATTTCAATATGGGCCTTAATCCAGTAATTAAATCAATGGAAACTCAATTTATGGTTCTGGAGGATATCCAAGTAAATATTCTAGAAACACATCAACATATTCTTTCACAATAGGTACATCCTATATTTGAACATTCCATTCCTCACCTATAGTTATTTCATTATCTTCTTCCCCAATAATTGAATTTATTTGATCCACTGTGGGTGGATCTAGATAATAATTAGGTGGTGACGATTTTTCTCTAAACATAAGGTGTTCTTTATCATCGTCCTCAAAAATTTTAACCTCCATCTTCATACAATAAATTTTTTCATCATGGTTAGAAAGCCAATCCATACCGTGGATTATATCATATTCAATCATGGGTATGATGATGAGATCAGAAGATAAAGAGAAGTTATATGCCCTAATGGGAATTGATTCACAAAACATTATTTCGATGATACTTCCCTTAAGAGTTTTGACTGAAAAATCTCTTGTAAAATCAAATTGGAAATATCTAATTTTCTTAGAAAACTGGGAATATATGAATCAATGCGATGATCCATAATCAAAAAAAGAATTTTCTAAACTTGATCAAACCATTAAATTACCTACCTCCATGTCTTTCGGAGCTTCAACTTCAGTAGTACTGATACCATAAGCTTGGCCCTGATCCATTGGCCTCTTCTAAGGTAAGTTACCCCAATTCATATTATATTCATTTTCATAATTCCCCCTTTCTATACAATTGTAGCATTCAACATCATTGGCCTCTTTATTCCCCTTGCAATAACGAGCTTGGTGGCCTTTTTCACCACACCTGTAAAAGACTCTCATTCCCTTCAGGCAAGTACCAGGGTGATTCTTCCCACATTTACCACAGGATGGATATTCAAATTTTCCCTTCTTCCCCTTATTTTCATTTCCAGAGTGTTCAACAGATCTCTTCTTCTCTTGATTTTATTTAAATACCTAACACTTAGAGAATTATTTTTCTATATTGATAGCACACGACACAATATCTTCGTTTGTTGAGAAGGATTGTAAGACTAATGCTCAATGTGGAAATGGTTTTAACCCATCAAAGAAACAATCAATCACGCTTCTTGGGTTATGTATATAATCTGTAGAATGCCTCAATAATCTTTTAAAGTTAGCATCATACTTCGCGACATTATCATCCTCCTTTTGGCTCAGACTCAGAAATCACATTTTCATATATGCTCAATGGTCATGAGGAAAGTATTTTTCTTATAAAAGCTCTTTAAACTCCCTCCATTCCATATTTTATACTTCATCATCTTACTTTGTATTTTAAATCAATGACCACCATTGATCATTATCTCCAGTGAGGCGGTAAACCGCCATGACATCTTTTTTCCTTTCACTACTCCCCAAGGCATGGAATATATTCTCAAAAGAATTTATCCATTTCTCAGCTACAAATAGTTTTGTACCCCCATTTAATGTTGGTGGTTGTTTCCACATGAAGCAATATAACATTGATCCTCCACGCTGCGGATTAGGGTGCTCCATACGTGTAAGGTTATTATACACAACCCGAGTGAGTTGTCCCAGTATTGTGCTTAGATGATCAACACCAGTTGCATCACCAAATCCACTATAATTATCTTGAGATGGAGTTAAATCCCTACATGTGGTGCGTGCATTGATATGGTTTCCATTCTTTCCACTAGGTGACATTTCTAAACGATCGCATAAACTAGATAAGTTTATGAATTGAAATACATAATTCTAAACTTGTAAAACACATAACATAAATTGAACAGTTTATGGATATAATCCATAATCATAAAAAATGTTTTTTTGAGGAAGTATATACTCATAAACCCTTCATAATGGTTTGTAAAGAAAATGATAATTATCCTAAACATATCCCCTGGGAGTATCGTAACAAAGAGTGCAGCAAGGCCCATTGTCGTGCACCAGTTCACGTTCGAGTCTATCTCAAAGCGGTGTTTTCGGGTTTTACCCATAGGTACATTTGTGTCAGAGCCTCCTCTACCTGCTCATATCCAAACAGGGATGTATTGCTTGGAAAACTCACAAAATATCTACAATTCTAGAATTCTAGGAAGATCTTACATACTAATCCCCAAATTCTATCTTAGGGTTATGTTCTCTAATAATAGTTTATCTAAATCTAGTTTCAATGGTTTGTACTAAACTTCCTCTGATACCAAATGTAATGCCCCGACCCTAGATTAATAGAGTCGGTGCATTTTTATGTATCAATGGCATGATCACAAAATATCATGTCTCGAATGACCGATTAGTTTAGTAGACTTGGAAGTACTAGATACTTTCATAAGGTTTACATCACATCATAAAATAAAAAAACAACAACAACATTGTTTTCATAGACCACACTCATAACCCCCCAGACTATCCCTGCAGGTAAGTAATAAAATACTTATTCACATCCTGGGAAAAATATAAAATAGAAAGAGGTGAGCTCAGATGCTCAGTAAGAATAACAATATAGCAGAAAATTTCATAAATAAGCATAAAAAATTTAAGGCAATGTATAAGACCAAAACAAAAGCCTTTTAAACATGAACTTAAGTATAATATGGCAAAGATAAAATCAAATAATTCAATTTACTTACTCACATGGTTATTGTACTAGTCGAATAATCACATGCAATATCAATATCCACATTCTTAATGATGGAATGCTTAATGCTAGAATTTCATAACCACATAGTCAAGGCCTTGTGCCAAGACTACAAAAATTATTTTATCAAGACCTTGTGCCAACACACTAGTTTGTCTCATGAGACCTAATGATGCATCTAGGAGATATAGAGGGTTCCACCTGTCACTTCATATGTCCAATGCATTCCTCGTATTAAAGGGTTTAAACAAAACATAAACATGTGTATTAAAAATGGCATACGAAATATCAATAATTTATCCATAAACCATGAATGGTATGAAAATACACATCCACAGTTAAAAATATCTAAAACAAATTCAATACAATATGGAAATTTTGTATCATAATAAATCAACATCAAATAAGCTTAAAATCCATCAAAGGATTTTGAAATTGATGAAATCAAAACATTTTTTAGAGAAATATCTCTTTCTATTTTGAAATAATTTAAAATTTATGTAATTATAAAAGAAAACATTTATTTTTGGAAATATTCTTATAAGCTTATAAGGGAAGCTTTGATGATGTTATAACAGCGGAAAATAGCATCACCCTCCATATAAGTTTAAAAAACATTATTACCTTAATTTTGTCGAAAAGGTTATAAAGGATCTTGTTTGGAAAACAACGGAAAGAATCCTTTATAAAAATATTATAAAATTCAAACAAGGGTATAAGTGACTTTAACCCATAGTATAGTAAATAGTATGATTTTTTTGAAATACATTCTTAAGAAACATTGATGTGGATGATAAAGAGGTCCCAATAGATAATTACGTATAAAAAACCTCGTATAATTTAGATATTGTAGAATTAATGCTTACATTTAAATTTTCCATGGTTGAGGTTCAGTTAACCTTCTGTATAATGGTAAAATAATTTTTAATAAATTCTTAAATAATCATATAGATTAATATGATATCATATATGATCTTTTATCATTGTTTTGTTAATAATATCTTAGTATTATCGTTGTTTCAGGTGTTAACGGATTCATTTTCCTTTATATTCTTTATTATGTGAGTCATATTTCTTATGGATAGGATTATCTAATTCATATACAAAATTATATCAAGTATCTAATCATTATTATTAATCATCAAATGAAAATTAGTCATGAATGGATACTATGGGGAATGAATCTCATCGCGTTTGTGGAGATGGTAATCCATACGTACGCATGAGCGACAATATCATTTTTCTGATTTTAAAATAAAATATTATTGGATGGTATATCATATATACAGAATCATTTTCATGTTATATTTACTATTTACATCAATTACACATTGTTATTTTACCCATCCAAATAATAATGTATTGAATAACAATTACACCACGACGTGGAGACCGAAAGTCGTACGTATGCACGTATGGTGACATGTCATTCAAAGGATGGATAGAATAATGAATTTGGATGTACCATATTTATAATAACGTCATAGTATATTGAAGATACTGGAGTTATTATTTTATAATGGAAAGAACAATGAAAATGGAAGTGGAAGAAGAAAGGAACTTGAAAGATGTGATGAAATATTTACCTCATCTTCGAGTTCTTCCTTTTGATTTGATCAAAAGGACTCTATAGGTTGGATTTCTGACTAAATTAAGGTCTCTAAGATTGAGGTAGGATAGTTTAGAGGGTATATGGTCAGAGATTGGATGATCCAAATGGATTTTAAGGTGTGAATTAGAGAGAAGGCGGAGTTCCCTTTTATATGAGGGGTGACAGAAACCTTAGGATAAGCTAGAAATATTATTTTATAATAAAATATTTTTTGGTTTATAATGGCCTCAAAAACTATTATTTAAATTCTAATGTGGGTATGGGTCACAAACCACTCTACCGATAGGTTTTAGACAGGTTTGGGTCACTATATTTACTTTATCTTTTATATTTAACTCTTAGTTAAATAGTTTGACATTTACCATGTCTCTTTGTATTTTTATATTATATGGTTTATAAACCTACTATATACATCTAAGAGAACCCAAAGTGGTTCATTAATGGTACACGTATCATTATATAAGTTTTTTGGCAAAAACAATAGATTTTTAGGAATAGAATATCAATTAATAATATAATATTTGTTTTAAAAACTCTTTTATTTCAATTTTGACACTATTTGGTATTTTGTTTTTTCTAAATTCATAAAAGCATTATTACATTGACCAAAATTCATCTAACCCACCTTAATATGTCATATTAACCTATAAAATTTATGGAATTCGTAAAAAGTCTCAAATTACATTTATTAGGATATTTATAATATCAATTATTTTAATATTTCATTAATTATGCAATTACTGCATCATCATTGTGTCATAAATAAATTATATTATTTAATGTCTAAAAAATATAAATAAAATACCAATATGTATGAAATAGGTTTATCTTTTTAATGAATATTTATAGTCGAATGTATCTTATGTATAACCCAATATTAAAATTTGTTTATTTATTAAACAATGATTTTAACTCTTTCAACTCTTATTTAAATAAAATAATAATAAGTGTCCTAATCTAATCCATGTGGACCAAATATGTTCTTATTTTATTCCAAATGTTGTTTTTAGTTGAACTATACTTATTCAATAGAATTAGGACATGTGTTAGGGTAATAATAATATCATTTTGACCCTTAAATTCCCTGTTTACTTTTAACCATGGTAAATAAATGTAAAAAGTGTCTATTTAAAAAATTATCTTTTTCAACCACATTTTACTCCTTTATATTAACCGTGTCTTTAGGAGTTTCAAAATTCAACTCACAAAAGCGGTAAAATTAAGTTTGATATAAATTTGCAAATACTCCTAGGAGGTGGGTAAAAGAAGGTAAAACGTTCAATAAAATTTTTATATATCTAAACATATTATAAAACAAATCTAATGAATTACATTGATCATATATAGGTATTATGTATCTATTTTGACCTAAAATAATAAATTGTTTAAATAAAAAGTTGGTTTTAAACTATAACTCAGTGTTTTTACTATTCATAAAAAATTGAAAGTTTAAAGAAAAATACCAAAAATTCACCCTATGCTAATTTTGATAATCCGAATACAAAAATGAAGTCCATCATGAAATATAAAATTCATAAAATTTTAAAAAGTTGGTATTACTATTAGTAACAGCTAGTTTGATTGGTTGTGGTGTATTAGAACTCAAAGTTGCATACAACACATGATACTGTATTATTCAAAGAGAAGCGTACTGTGGAAGCTTGGGGTGTTACATTCTCCCCTCTTTCAAATAATTTCGTCCTCGAAATTTATATAGAATTACTAGGTAAAAATACTCTGGTGGTTCTTCATCATAAGTTCCTCAGGTTCCCACATTTTATCTTCTATCTTATGGTTTCTTTATAGAACATTTACTAGACGAGTCTTATGGTTTTTCAACACTTGTTCTCTTGTATCAAGAACCTTGATAGGCTCTTCGCAATATGGAAGATCGGGTTACAGTTCTAAATTTTCATAGGTGAGTACATGCATTGGGTCAGGCATGTATTTTCTCAACAGTGATACATGGAACACATCGCGGACTTTGGAGAGACATGGTGGCATTGCCAATCGGTAAGCTACAACCCCAATTCGTTCTATAATTTTGAATGGTCTGATGTACCTGGAACTCAATTTTCCATTATTACTGAAACGTATAACACCCTTCCATGGAGATACCTTCAGGAAAACATAATCTCCTACCTGAAATTCCAAATCCTTCCTTCGGTTACCGGCATAGCTCTTCTCCCTACTTTGAGCTTCTTTGATGTGATTTTGGATTACCTTCACCTTTTCCATCATTTCCTCCACCAGTTCTAGACTTTAGAGTTGTCTTTCACCAACATCATCCCAACAAGTTGGTGTGCGATATCTCTTTCCATATAATGCTTTATATGGTGTCGTTTGAATACTTGAATGGAATCTATTGCTACAAATAAAATTATAACAGAGGTAAATATAGATCCCACATACATTAAAATTCAAGTTAGTATGATCGCAACATGTCTTCTATGGTTTGAATAGTCAGTTCTGATTGTCCTTCAGTTTGGGGGTGGTAAGCAGTGCTCAAACGAAGTTCAGTATCCAGGGATTTCTGAAGGCTTTTTCAGAATCTTGTTGTAAAACATGGATCATTATCAGAAACAATCGATAGTGGTACTCCATGAAGTCTAACAAATATTAATATATTGTCTTGCAATCATTCAAGTGGTAAATCAACTCTTATAACAAGAAATTATTCTGACTTGTTAAGACGATCAACAATGACCCATATTGCATCATTCCTTCTAGGAGTCTTTGGTAGTCCCATGAAAATGTCCATCATAATATTATCCCATTTCCACTTGGGTATGGGAAGAACATTCATGACTCCTCCATGTTTTTTCCTTCCAGCATTCACTTGTTGACAAACCATACATCTTGACCCAAAAACAACAATCTTTCTCTTCATGTTGTCCCATAAAAAATGTTCCTTCAAATCACTATACATTTTTTTTCTCCCAAGGTGTATAGAGAAATTGGATCTATGAGCATCATCCAAAAATTCTCTTTTTAGATTAGGTATAATGGGAACACAAAGACTATTCCCAAATTTCAAAATTCCATCTTCATACTCATAGTCACTCAATCTCCCATCATTCACAGCTTTGATCTTCTTTTGAATCTCTTCATCACCAGTCTGAGAACTCTTTATCCTTTCTAGAAAATATTATTTAGAAAACATTTGAAAAAGTATTGATGTTTCACCTTCCATGGTTATTCCCATATCCATCTTTACTAGATCCATGTACATAGGATTTTATTTCAAATCTCATCTTGTTCAAAACTCCATGATCGTTTCTGCTCAAAGCATCTGGCACCTTATTTTCCTTCCCCAAGGGGTAGTGTATAGTGCAATCATAATCCTTGAGTAGTTCAAGCCATCACCTTTGCTTCATGTTGAGTTATTTTTGTGAGAAAATATACTCTAAACTCTTGTGATCGGTATATATCTCACATTTTTCACCATAGAGATAATGTCTCCATATCATCAATGCCAAGATTATAGCTGCTAACTCAAGATCATGAGTAGGATAGTTTTTCTCATGAATTATTAGCTATCGTGATGCATAGGAAATAACCCTATCATTCTGCATAAGGACACAACCATGTCCTTTATTTTATGCATCACTATAAATAACAAACCCATCATTCCCCGATGGTAGAGTCAATATAGGAGCATTGACTATTCTTCTCTTCAGTTCTTCAAAACATTATTCACACTCTTTTTTCCAAACTAATTTATCCCTTTTACGTGTGAGCGTGGTTAATGGGTTATCCAATCAGGAAATACTATGGATTAAACTCCAATAATAACCTCCTAAACTAATAAAACAATGTACCTTAGTTATACTCGTCGGTGATGGCCATTCTTGGATTTCTCTTGTCTTAGAAGGATCAATAGTGATTCCATTCTTAGGGATAGTTTTTTCCAAGAAAATAAATCTCCTAAATCCAAAATTCACACTTGCTAAACTTCCCATAAAATTCATGTCTTCTAAAAGTATTCAGGATAATATGCAAGTGGTTTTTCTTATCTTCATAGCTTTTGAGGTATACCAAGATATCATCAATAAATACCACTAACAAGTCATCAATATATTCCTTGAAAACTCTATTAATTAGATCCACGATGATAGAGGGTGCATTATTCAATCCAAAAGGCATTACTTTAAACTTGTAATGCTTGTACTGGGTTTGAATTGTTGTCTTTAGAATGTCTTTCTTATTCATTCACAACTGATGGTATCCAGATCGAAGTTCAATCTTTGAAATGTATCGATCTCCATGCAGTTGGTCAAATAAATAATAAAAGTGAGGTAGGGGATACTTGTTCTTTATTGTTATAGAATTGATCTCCCTCTAGTCAATGCACAACCTCATAGATCCATTATTGTTCTTAAGAAAAAAGATAGGTTCTCCCCATGAAGAAACACTAGGGCGAATAAATCCAGTATTACTCAATTCCTCAAGTTGTTCCTTTAGTTCCACAAATTCCAGAGTGGCCATTCTATAAGGGGTTTTCGATATGGCCCTTGATCCATGAATTAAATCAATGGAAAACTCACCTTCTCATTCTGGAGGATGTCCAAGTAAATCTTATGGACACACATCAACATATTATTTCACAATAAGTACATCCTCTATTTGAACATTTCATTCCTCACCCAGAGTTATTTCATTCTCTTACTCCCCAATAATTGAATTTAGATGACCTACTGGGGGTGGATCTAGATAAGAATCAGGTGGTGATGATTCTTCTCTAAAGATTAGGTGTTTGTTATCATCATCATCAAAAATCATAACCTCCTTCTTCTTATAATAAATTTTCGCATCATGGTCAGAAAGCCAATCCATATCAAGGCTTATATGAAATTCCATCATGGGTATGATGATGAGATCAGCAAATAAAGAGCATTTATATTCCCTAATGGGAACTGATTGACCAAACTTTGTTGCGATGATACATCCCTTAAGAGTTTTGACTGACAACTCCCTTGTTAAATCAAATTGGAAGTTTATAATTTTCTTTGAAATCATGGAAGATATGAAACAATGCGATGATCTAGAATAAAATAAATCATTTTCTAAACTCAAGGAAACGATTAAATTACCTACCACCGTGTCTTTCAGAGCTTCAACCTCAGCAGTTGTGATAGCATAATCATGGCCTTGATCCCTTGTCCTTTTCTGAGGTATGTTCCCTTGACTCTTAGGACATTCATTTGCATAATTCCCCCTTTCTCTACAATTGTAGCATTCAACATCGACAACCTTTTTCTTCCCCTTGCAATCATGAGCTTGGTGTCATTTTTCACCACACTTGTAACAAATTCCCATTCCCTTCAGGCAAATACCAGGGTGTTTCTTCCCACATTTACCATAGGTTGAATATTCAACTTTACGCTTCATACCCTTATTTCCATTTCCAAAGTGTTCAGCAGATCTCTTCTTGTCTTGCTTTACTTTATAGTCCTAAGACATAGAGAATTCATTTTCTTTCTTTATAGCACATGAGAAAATATCTTCGTATGATAAGAAGGATTGTGAGAAGAATTATCGACGAAGAAATAGTTTCAACCCATCAAAGAAACGATCAGTCCTAATTATTGGGTTACATATATAATATGCAGCATGCCTCTCTAACCTTGTAATGTTAGATTCATAATTCACGACATTTTCATCCTCCTTTTTCCTCAGACTCAGAAATTGCCTTTCCATATCTACTCTATGGTCACTTGGAAAGTATTTTTCTAAGAAAATCTATTTAAACAGCCTCGATCCCATATTTTATACTTCATAAACTTCCTTTCTATTTTGAATCAATGACCACCATTGATCAGCATCTCTAGTGAGGTGGTAAACTGCCATGACAACATTTTCCCTTTCACTACTCCCCAAGGCATGGAATATTTCCTCTATGGAATTTATCCATTTCTCCAATACTAATGGATTTGTACCCCCATTGAATGTTGGTGGTTGTTTCCTAATGAAGCGATCTAACATTGATCCTCCATGTTGCGGATCAGGATTCTCAATATGTGTAAGGTTATTATTCATAACCTGAGTGAGTTGTCCCAGTATGGTGATTATCTGATCAGTACCAATTGCATCACCAGCTCCACTATAATTATCTTGATCAGGAGGGAAATCCCTACATAGATAGTGTGCATTGATAAGGTTTCCATTCCTTCCACTAGGTTCCAATTCTAAACAATTTCATAAACAAGATTAGTTTGTGAATCAAAATACATAATTCCAATCTGGTAAAACACTTTACATAAATTATATAGTTTATGGATATAATCCATAATCATGAAAAAAAAAATTTCTTTGAGGAAGTATTACTCATAAACCCTTCATAATTTTTTTAATGAAAATGAGAATTATCTTAAGAATATCCCCCAAGAGTGTCGTAACCAAGAGTGCAGCAAGGCCCATTGTTGTGAACCAGTTCCCGTTCGGGTCTAGCTCAAAGCGGTGTTTTCATGTTTTACCCATAGGTACATCTGTTCCAGAGCCGCCTCTATATACTCATATCCAAACAAGGATGTATTTCATAGAAAACTCAAAAAATATATAAAATACCAAAATTCTAGGAAGTTATTATTTACTAATCCTAAACGTCTATCTTTGGGCTATGTGCTCTTATCAGAGTTTATCTAAATATAGTTTCCAAGGTTTATACTAAAATTACTCTGATACCAACTATAACGCTCCGACCCCAGATTCCCAGAGTTTGTGCATTATTATATATCATTGGCATGAGGAAAAAAGATCATATCTAGAAAGAACGATTAGATTAGTAGCCTTGGAAGTACTAGATACATTCATAAGTTTTACATTACATCATAGAATAAAACAACTACAACTACATAGTTCCCATATACCACACTCATAACCCCTCAAACTATCCCTACAGGTCAGACATAAAATACTTCTTCACATCCTTGAAAAAAATAAAACATAAAAATGGGTGAGCTCAAATGCTCAGTAAGGATAACCATATAGCCGAAACATTCATAAATAAGCATAAAAATTTAAGGCAATGTATAAGACCAAAACAAAAGCCTTTTAAACTTGAACATCAGCATAATATTTCAAAGATAAAATCAAATAATTCCATTTAATTACTCACATGGATATTCTACGAGTCAAATAATCTCCTACAATATCAATATCCACTTTCATAATGATGGAATGCATAATTCTAGACATTCATAACCACATAGTCTAGGCCTTGTGCCATGACTACAAATAAGATTTTGTCAAGGCATTGTGTCAGAACACTAGTTTATTTCATGAGACCTACCGATGCATCGATGAGCTATAGCAAGCTCCACCCATCACTTACTAAGTCCAATGCATTCCTCATATGAAAAGGTTTAAACATAACATAAACATTCGTATTAAAACTGGCATACAAAATGTCAATACTTTTTCCATAAACTATGAATGGTATGAAAATTACACATCCATAGTCAAACATATCACAAAACCTTCAATACAATATGAATGTTTTGTATCATAATAAATCAACTTAAAATAATCTTAAAATCCATCAAAGGATGTTGACATAGATGAAATCAAAACATTTTTTAGTGAAATGTCTCTTTCTATTATGAAATAATTTAAAATTAAAATAATTATAAAAGAAAACATTTATTTTTAGAAATATTTTTATAATCTTGTAAGGGAAGCTTTGATGATGTTATAACAAAGAAAAATAGCCGCACCCGGCGTATAAATTTAAAAAAACATTCTTACCTTAATTTTGTCGAAATGGTTATAAAGGACCTTGTTTGGAAAATGACGGAAAGATTTCTTTATAAACATATTATAAAATTAAAACAAGGGTATAAATGACTTTAACCCATATTATAGTAAATAGTAATAATTTTTTGAAATACATTTTTAATAAACATGGATGTGGATGATAAAGAGGTCCCAGTAGATAATTACGTATAAACAACCTCGGATTATGAAGAGATTATAGAATTAACCCTTAACTTGTACTTTTCCATGGTCGAGGGTAGGTTAAACTCCTATATAATGGTGAAATAATTTTTATTCAATTACACAAGAATAAAATACAATAATATGATATCATATATGGTCTTTTAACATTTCTTTGTTAATAATATCTTAGTATTATCGTTGTTTCGGGTGTTAACGGATTCATTTTCCTTTATATTATTTGTTATTTGATTCATATTTGTTATGAATGGGATGTATATAATTCATATCCAGAGTGATATCTAGTATCTAAACATTATTTTTAATCATCAAATGAAAATTAGTCTTCAATGGATACGATGGGGAATGAATCTCATCGTGTTTGTGGATACGGTAATCCGTACATATGCATGAGCGACAGTATCATTATTTTGATATTAAAATATTATATAATTGGATGGTACATAATATATACATAATCATTATCATGTTATATTTACTATTTACATCTGTTACACATCATTATTATACACATCCAAACAATAATGTATTAAATAACAATTACACCACAACATGGAGACGGTAAGTCGTACGAACGCACGTATGGTGAAATGTCATTCAAAGGATGGATATAATAATGAATTTGTTTGTAACATATTTATAACAACATCACATTATATAGAAGATACTGTAGTTATTATTTTATAATGGAAACAACAATGAAAATGGATGTGGAAGAAGAAAGGAACTTGAAATAGGTGATGAAATATTTACCTCTTCTTCGGGTTCTTCCTTTTGATTTGATCAAAAGGGATCCTTATGTTGGATTTCTGACTAATGTAAGGAATCTAGTATGAAGGGAGGATAGTATAGAGGGTATTTGGGTAGAGTTTGGTTGATCCAAATACCCTTGATGGTGTGAATTATAGAGAATGGGGTGTGCCCTTTTATAAGAGGGGTGTGGGGCACCTTAAGAAAAGTTAGAAATATTATTTTATAATAAAATAATTTTCGGTTTATAATGGTTCAAAAATGGATTATTTAAAGGAAACAGTGGTATGGGTAGAACACTACTCAACCAATAGGTTTTAGATAGTTTTTGTTCACTATATGACCTTTATCTTTTAGATATAACTCTTCATTAAATAGTTTGACATTTACCATGTCTCTTTGTATTTTTATATTATATGGTTAATAAACTTAAAATATAATTACAATAGAACCCCAAGTGATTCATTAATAATACACCGATCATTATATAAGTCCTTTTTCCAATCCATAGATTTTTAAGAGTATAATAATCAATTAATAATATAATATTTGTTTTAAAAACTCTTTTATCTTAATTCTGACACTATTTGGTATTTTGTTTTCTGTAATTCATAACAACATTATTACTTTGAAAAAAAAACATCTAAACAAACTTAATATGTCATATTAACCTATAATATTAGTATAATTCATAAAAAGTCACGAATTACATTTATTTGGATATTTATAATATCAATTATTTTAATATTTCATTAATTAGGTAATTATTGCATCATCATTGTGTCATAAATAAATTAAATTATTTAATGTCAAAAAATATTAATAAAATACCATTATGTAGGAAATATTTCTAGCTTTCTAATTAATATTTATAGTCGAATTAAAATTTTTTATATCCCAATCTTAAAAAAAAATTAGTTATTAAACTTTGATTTTAACTCTTTTAACTCTTCTTTAAATAAAATAATAATAAGTGTCCTAATCTAATACATGATGACCAAAGAGGTTCATATTTTATTTAAAAGGTTGTTTTTGGTCGAACTATACTTATCCAAGACAGTTAGAACATGTGTTAGGGTAATAGTAATATAATTTTCCTTTTAAATCCCTATTTACGTTTAATATTGGTAAATAAAAGTAAAAAGTTTCTATTCACCAAAAATTATTTTTATCTTATTTAACCACATTTTACTCCTTGATATTAACCACGTCTCTCATATTTTAGAAATTCAACTCACAGAAGCTGTAAAATTAAGTTTTATATAAATTTGCAAATACTCCTAGGAGGTGGTTTAAAGATGGTAAAAAGTTCAATAAAATTTTTATATGTCTAAAAATATAATAAAATGACACCAATGAATTATATTGAACATATATAGGTATTTTGTAACTATTTGGACCTAAAATGAAAATTTATTTAAATAAAAAGTCGACTTTAAAGTATAACTTAGTGTTTTTCACTATTCATCAAAAATTGGAAATTTTTAGAAAAATGCCAAAAAATCACCCTAAGCTAATTTCGATATTCCGAATCAAAAAATGAAGTACATTTTGAAAGATAAAATTTATAAAATTTCAAAAAAGTGGTTATTAATATTCATAATGGCTAGTTTGATTGGTTGAGGTGTGATAGAACTCCAAGATGCGTACACCACACGATACTGTATTATTCAAAGAGAAGCGTATCGTGGAAGCTTGAGGTGTTACATTAATTACTTCAGGCTTTTAAATGATACCTTTATTAAAAAATTCACCTAGAATATTCTGACATCCAATGATCTCTCTGTGGATTTGTTTTCTGTAGACTGCGGACAAAATTGGTTGATGTTTATTCATTGTACATTACATCATAAATTTTTCCATCCATGAGACCTTCTTATATAGATACTTTATAGACAACACAATGCCTCGTATGTAAGGAGTCTTCTCTTAACTATTTTTAGACTCCTTGGTTATCACATGTTATCGCTGATGATCTAGATATTCCTCAGTCAATGCGACACATTTCTGTTGCTGAATTTTAGTCCAATATCAATGCTTATAGGATTCTTCCTGACCACCTAATGCTGGAAGTGGACAGTTATATCTATAATAATGTGGATACTTTGGTTTGGATGCTGAGTCTGAATGGTACTTTTAGAACACGATAATTATATAGATTAGTGTTCATTGGTTTTTATATGGTTCCATTGTGGTTTAATATTTACCATAATTCCTATACATCATTGCTAATTTCATGACTTTATAGAAAATCTGGAGTCAATGATTTCCATTACATTGGTAATTAAAGTGTATAAGGATCACTATATAACCTTTATGTTTTGAATATTTTAATATGGATGAATCCATTGATCAATTGTTTCTCTCCTGTCAATTTTCAGGTTGGTTGTGGAACTATTTTCAAAGAACTTTCAGTTGCAGGATCGTGTTTGGCAACATTTTCCAGCTAATGGAATCTGTCAACTCCTCTAGCAGTAATGGTCAATTACATGACATTATTTTGGATACTACATCTGCAGTCAATTCCAATATATGGAGAGCTCTAAATTTAGATACCTTTGATAACCACATTCTCATTGTATGTGATGGAACCAGGGAAATGAGTTATCAGGTTGTGGCTAAAGAAAAAATTCAAGCAGGTTCTATGTGAAATGATGTGTATGAATTTTTTATTATGAGATCTCATAGTATTCATAGTATATATAAAAAAACACATGTTCATATGTTTATATTATACATAGCTCCTACTCTTGTGGGGTGGAAAATCAACATGGACGAGGTGGCTTCAGGTGCATTGGGACCCTCGGGCTTTGGTGGAATCTTCTGCACTCATAGGATCTTTGTTAAGGGATAGATCTGCCACTTTCTTAGGGCCTGAATTTGAGATTGAATATGAAAATTGGGAAATTGGAAAGGAGATAATATTTTCAGTTCATAATGGCTGAAGTAAAGAAAGGATGTAATCTGAATTCACCACAGTTGTTGGAATCCTTTAGAGCCTCTCATGAAATGTACCATGGAAGATCCTACCAATGTGGATTTACTACCTTTGACTTCTTGATCATCTATGTATTTTTCAACCACATGTATATAGGGAATCTAATCTCATTGTCAATTCCCTTTTAATAAAGGATACTGTGGAGGCCAATTCGAGGTGGACTTTTCCGACACCGACACTTTTTGGTGGTTTTATTGAGAAGGATTCACGTGGTAATGTGTACACTCATCATTTTAAACACCTCTTGTGACTTCTACTTTGTTTCCTTTCATTTTATTTTTAATAAATCTTTTTAGGAGAAGGTTTTCCAGCCCCTGAACTTTGGTATTATTGGTTCATATGGAACAAATGTTCCCAACCTAATACATAATGTATTGTCCATCTAATTTAACAAATCACACTAACATCTGATCTTCATTGTAGAATTTGCATAAAAATATGATCTTTTTTTGGAACCCCATCACGTGGTCAATGATATTCCACAATTTAACATCCCCTTCCTATGAATAAGTTTTTCCTCTATGAACAATGAATATTTTACCTTTTTTATCCACCTGATGACCCGTATATATTTCATTTGTAGAAATGCCTCCAAGGAAATACCAATATGTATCATTCTGAAAGACTCTTACAAATGTCCTTTACTTCTCCACACATCAACTTCCTGCTTTTAATGTGTAATTTTTTATATATTTATTTTTATTACCATTATATGGTCTCATAACATGATTATTTTTTATGGTTTATTTTCCACTTCACTATCTCTATCCATGCATTGGAAATTATTCTCGTAGAATCTCTTCTAACATTTGATTTAATAAATTATCTATGAAATGGATATCACATTGCTGAACCTAACATATCTGTGGGGTGGATGAATCACACAATGCTTGGGTGGGAGTCTTGTGTCTTACATGATATTCTAGTGTCAAATATGAAAACATAATGAAGAGAGAGAAGTATTGGGATGATGAAGTTTCAACTAGATGTATGAAAGAGTCTGACATACCAATCGAATACATACTCCCTATTTATAGATATTCCTCTAGGATACTCCTTGAGTGAAAAGGAATCTATTAATGTATCATAAAACATAACTAAACACAACTCAACTAGTTTTCAAAATTATTTCAGGAGTACATCTAACTCTCAATTATTTTATCATATAAAATAATTAAATAATGATAGTCAATAATGGAAGATTATAAAACAATAAATGTAAAAATTAAGGTTATATTCACCTTATGGGTAACAATTTCTATATATATTACTAAAGGATAAGTCCATCATTGCATTTTTCAATTTCCATGAAATAAATATATCATCCATATGATACCCCAACACTACACACCATTAAATCAGACAATATGTTTCACATACATTATAAGATTTATAGAATAGATATCGTAAAATCATTAATAAAATCCATAAAGTATTTTCCAATATCAAGGGAGGATTCTAGAGATAGACCCAATAGAATTTAATGTTCATATTTTAGTGGATTGTCATCATTGTATTGAGACATTTTAATATAAAAATGTTTTGAACTTCCAAATACAAAGTATTCGTATAATTAAATTTTTTGTAGGGTTATTTTGTTGAAAAAATAACTATTTATTACATTATTATACTCTTTTTGAATCTCCATGTGGTGAAATATAGTGGTATTGACCCTATAAATGTATATGTTATGTCTCAGGTTTTATCCCACCAATCTTGGTTTGCATATTTTTTTTTTGGTTTCCATGATTCCTTGATTAGCCAAAATGTTTTTTTGGGACTTATGTTTCCATAAAAGTTTTGCTAGATAATAGTGTTATAATGCATTGGGGGAATTATTTTATTTTTAATAATGTAAATGTGATTTCTGATTTAGTGCGTTGAGTCCATTAATGAGTGAAAACGTCAATAAAATAAGTGATCCTCAAACAATCCTTAAACTACCATCATATGATTAATGGTGGTAGCAAACACATCTAGAAATACTAGATAAATCATATTTACAATATCCAAAACCAAATATATATAATGTTGAAATAAAATTCAAGGTTCTCCCACTAATACTTGAAAATTTAGTAATCATGATTGGAATATTTGTGGGAACATATTTTTTCAATTACTATTGATGGTTTTATCATCCTCAAAATGGAAGTTGCTGCATTTTATCTAACCCCACTCCCCCATGTTATAACCACCCCCTCACCTTCCAGCCCTCTCATTCATCTCCATTACCTATCATGACCAGTACCCACCATTTCCCCTTATGATTTTGAGTCCCCGTCCCCACAAACCATCACCGTAACACCCCATGATTTTGTGAAATTTTTTCAAAATAAATTTAATTTCATCTATAACTCTCATAATATGCAACACCCAGTTTTAACGAACCGTAATATAGTATTTATAATTCTATTTGACATGCACATTATGACCTAGAATTTAGAAATATTGGTAAAAATATGAATATATAATTTTAATTATTAAGGTTTTATATAATAAAAAAATAAATTGAAAAGGTAAATTATTTTTGGTAAAGTCATTATATGATTTGAAAATACTATTTTCTCTAAAAAGAAATTTGTTGATTTTGGTGAAGATTTAATAAAAAAATTCATGAAATTTTTTGAAACATTATTTTAAAATATGAAAAAAATAACATTTCATATATCATATAAATTTAGTAAACTCATCCTTAATACATTCCATGTTAAATTTGAATGAATCAAATTGCTTCGAGGTGGTGGTTATCCACCCATCTACAAACAATGTTACCATATTGACATAAAATAGAAATAATCAAGGTATGTATTATATATAAATTCTAAAAGCTTGAATGCATCAAACATATCATATATATCATATAAAAATAATAATTCCATTATTATTACCAACCATGAAAGGTGTTATTAAAGAATGAATTTCATCTGTTTGTGAGGCGGTAGATTTTCAAACACACAAACGACGGTTTCATATCCCATTTGATGGATGTGTGTGTTAGTGTAGGTAGTAAGTATAAAATAAAACAATATTAGTATCTTTAGGATACATATGATATTGTATAATAAGGTTAAAATATTAATTTAATGGGTTATAAAATAAATAAAATAAAATTTCATATTAAATGATATTACATCTTCTTTGGATTAATCCTTTCGGTTTGAAAAAAAGGATTATTTGGTTAGAATTAATACCAAATGAAGGATTATAGGAATAGAGGAGAACATTTTGGATCTTATTTGTAATTTTTTTGGTTTACCCAATTTTCATGAGATTTGTGAATAATTGATGTGGATGAGTGTCATTTTATAGAGTAGGAGGAGTGACATTCTTAAAAATATAAAAATCTAAATAATACTGAGATTTCTCCAATATATAATGTGATTCCAATAATGGTAAATATTATTTTAAATATATAATATGGTCTAATTAGATCAATACAATTGGTTTTGTACATGTTTCTACGTTATTTCATACCTTATGTAAAAGTTTAACCACTAGGTAAACTGGTTTTACCATAATCCTTGAAGTTGATTTTAATTACATTCAACAATTTGTTTTGTCAAAAACTAATTTGACCTTGTTATAGATATATAAATTATTATTTTTTCAAATTATGGAATCTATTTTTTCAAATAATAAACATATAAGTGGAAGAAATTTATTTAAAATCATTCCCACATATGATACAAAACAATGAGTTTATTATGTTAAAATGTTCAAATATTTGAAATGTTTTTATATCCAATATCAATGTGAAATTGATTCCAATGAACTATATTGTATTAATAGTTTTAAAATTTATCTTAATTTAAATTAAAAAAATTAATTTATAAATGAACTATATAAATAAATTTGATTAAAATACATTTTTCAATGGAAATTCTGTGTTTTTCGATATTCATCAAAAAATGAAACTTCTCAGAATATGAAAAAATATCCACCCAATGTAAATTTTTATATTCGAATTTCAAAAATGAAGTTTAATTTTTCAAATAAAAATTTCCAAATTTTCAAAAATTAAATTTAATATACGTGCACCATTAAAAGGGTGTAAAGTTACATTTTAGAAAAATACATATTATTATGCATAAAATTTAATTTATTCTTATCACTTTTCTACAAAACAAATATGATGAATGTTAAATTTTTAAATGAATATAATATATATATAATTAAAAATTTTAAACAAAATCAGCATAATTAATTTATTGAGGTGAAACATGTTTGATTCCATAAATATTGTTTTCTATAAAAATATATCTGATACTTTCAAGAGGGTTTTATTTTCATATATAGTTAATTTTAGAACAAATAATTTTAATTATATACTTTTATAAGTAGTATTTTCCTAATTTAATTAATATTATTCAGAAATTCCATTCCAAGAGTTAGGTAACAATTATAATAATATAGACAATATATTATTTTTTGGAAAAACTATATCTTTTGTGTAACAAATGCTATCGAAGGACCTCCACATTGTGTGTAACATAATCCAAACAATTTTTTTATGAGGAATGCTAATCTAAGGGTTGTTTGTAGTGAAATATGAACATTGTGTTGTGTGAAACACAAACCAGTCATAGATCGTTCATATAACAGAATCTATATTCAATGTTGAATGAAATAAAAAATATAAATAACATAAAATAAATTTGTAAAAAAATATTTCACAAAATATTGGGGTGTTAAATTCTACCTGAATTAAAATGAATTCGACCCTAAAAATTATTGTTAGTCATCAAACTTTTAATACTTGAAATATTTTTTATAGAAACCCACATCGTAATAATGAATACCGAAAAATTCATTAAAAATGGATCGATGGAAATAGAACGGTTAACCCATGTAATTAATAACTTGGTTTCCACATTGGATAACATAGGTGGGAAGGGAAAAATGGACAAGGAAGATAGATCTAACTATTAGGTTCTAGTGGAGAGTGATAGGTAACATGACTTGAGGAAAGTTAGTAATAAAAAAACATAACCCAAAGAGGCTTGAAAAAAAGTAATTGATATCATCTAAAATGATGATAAAGGAACAGAATTTTATTTCAAGGCCCTTATTGTAAAGTTGAAATTTTTTTAATAGGATATATACATGATTTCATTCCATTTCATATTCACAATCTCATGCTTTGGTAGTTTCATGACCAATTTACACTTCTTCTCTTAATTCCAAAATGAAGGTGAATTTGTAATACCTAAATTACTAATAGATCATATGATCTATAGGTAGAACGATAAGTAATTCCATCTATATTTATTTATCATAACACAAAAATGGTTGGCACAGATTATCAAATATTTATAAATCCTCATATGGGATGATGCAAAATTAATATCAAAAAATTCATCTAATGATTATGCTAAAAAATTCCATAAATGGTTAACCATTTAGCATTTTTGAAAGTTAAAAATCAATAACTTTAGAAATAAGTTTAATAAATTTCTCATAATCATATTAATATTGATCCTCCACATATCATATAGTATCTATTTAATTTTACATTTCAAACATGTGACTAACTTCAATAAGTATTCTCTGGACACAAGATAATAACCAAAATTAGAAAAAGTCCTTATTTATAACTTGAATTCTTCTTTATTCCAATTTTTGTTTGATATATTCTTTAAATACATAAAATGTACAAAAATGCGTCCATCGAAACATAAAACACTCTTTAAACAATTCAACAATTAGTTCCCTAGAAATTAATACAATTTCATTTCCTTTATCCATATCAATAATCTCTTTATTATAGCTAAGCATAATTTTCTAAGTATTGGGAAGAGTTTATAGGTCACATTCCATTAATCAAAATACCACATTTCCATTAAAACAAATTTCTAAGTCATCAAAACCATTTATAATATCCTTTTTAAATCATTAATTAAATGTTATACTGAAAATAATTTTATATTTCCTTGTTTATATAACATAATTTTTTAATTCCAAAAGAGACACACATCAATCATAAAACATTATTCTTAAATAACTACATAGTCTTCATCCCCTAATTATATAATAACTCTGTTATAGAATATGAAATATGATTCATGTATTAAGGTACCTCAACATCAATATATTCATTCTTCTTTTGTTCAATATAAACAATACAATTAGAACATCCCATACCATTCACATGTAAGTTGATGTATATTTATCATCAGTAGTATAACCAATACTCATACCACCATATTGATTCTGATAATTATATTTCATCTTAGGAGATCGATTTGTATAATACCTATACTTTCCATTTAAAAAACACTCATTGATAACCTTGTTCCTTCTAGTTCCCCGGATTTACTAAGACTAAAAATCATAGTGTGAGAAAAAATTATCATAAAAAAACATATAAACCTGAAAAATTAATTATAAGATGTCCAAATTATGGATCCTTCTTTTAATTATATGACAGCTTCGGTTATTCCTTAGAAACATCCATGAAAATATCATATGAATTATCCCTTGGGATCAGACTAATGTTTTATCATCCTAGTTTCCCACAATTGACTAAACCTTTCGTTTGAAGTTATATATAGTGACCCAATCTTATCTTGTAGTGATATTGAAGCATTTTTTATGAATATTCATCACATTTGTAATGGAGATTCCTAAGGAAGAAAATATTTTAGTGACATTTGAAACTTGTAACACATTATTATAATTTGGTGAATGATCTTCAACATCTTTATTAAATAGCTTCCAATTTAGTACTACTACATTAAACAATTCATTATAACCTGGGAAAGAAAGAAAAATAAAGGGTGAGCATAGATTCCTATAAATGGTAAATAAAGGAGGTACATAAGATTAACATTAGAAAAAGGGAAAGTGTAAGTGAGAATAATAGTGGAATATAACACCCAACATCTCAAAGATCATATACATAGGTTATCTCATAAATAATGGAAGTTCATAGGACATGAATCATAAGGGTGATAAATCATCATAAAATAACCATGAAAAAATGCTCATGCAATATAAATGTGGGACCATCATATATACAGAAAACTTTTTCACATATCATGTTTATATACCAATACCATCAACATAGTGGATCAGAACACACATATTTACTATTAATCATCAAGAAATTCCCATTCCCCATTTTGGATCAGGACAGATATATTTCCCATTGTGGATTAGTATGCCCCTCTTTCTCATTGTGGATTAGGAAGCACATGTTTCCCATTTTGGATTAGGACACAACTCTTTCCCCTTGTGGATCAATCCCTTAAAAATGTTTTCCATTATTATATAATGAGATATATCCTTTACCCAATTAATTGGATGGAGATAATAATCCATCCCATCAAATAATTAAATCATGCATATGTGTTCCATGATATTATATAAAATTCATCATATCATGACCCATAAAAAGTGATGGGATTCATATTAATCATTTAATAACCCATGAAATTATATGGGTATCCTAAATTTCTCAATATTTAATAACCTATGGAAAAGAGATAGATTTCATAATCTTTTATTCATAAATTAATCTGTGGATGGAAGTGGGTCTCATATGTGTTTTATCAGAGTATAATCTGTGGAATAGAACGGGTTTCATAGACAACTTTTCATCATAAATATAAATCATTAAGAGAGAGAATAATAAATATATCATTGGATCATACCTTTATAAAATAAAAAAAATTATCAATAGATTCTGACTTATAAGGAGAATGATATTGAATGATTTGTTAGATCATTTCCTATGTAAAATTACCTTCTTTGAAAAATAATTTTTTAATATATAAAGTTTTTTCAAAATCCATTGTGTTGAAAATAACCTTTTGAAAATATATAATGGAATATTTTAAAATAATTAAAAACAATTATAAATCATAAAAAATTATTAAATTCCATTTAACATGAAAATGATCTTAAAATTTCATTTAAAATAATTTGATTTTTGTAAACATTGTTTTTGAATAAAAAAGATTTCTGACTGAAGAGAGATATAACATCAAATTTTCATAAAACTATTTATTAATTATATTTAGTAACTAAGAGTGTAAAGTGGAACTAATACAAGTTTATATAATAAGAAATATGATTAATGTAAACATAATCATAACCAATCCAGATAAATGATGAGATTTTAGAAATAAACTTTTACCACTTTAGAAGCATTGAATCAAAATCCCCAAGAAATGGTAACATTAAATTAAGCATAAAATATAATGAAAATAATTATATTCATGGTATAACATGTCAAATGGAAATATAGACACCTTGTAAATGAATGTAGGTTCTTGAAAAACAAGTGTCCCAATGATGGAAAGGTGATACAAATTACCATACAAATTTTGTAACTTTTGAACCATAAAATACCATGAAATAGATATCCTAAAATAGATATGTAAATACCAATAAATATAAGTATAATAGTAATATTATAAATTTATGGTTAGTATATACACCACAAATATGAAAAGTGTAGTGAATAAGGCATATGTCTCATTGAAATAATAGTGAAACTATAAATCTTCTTACTACATTAGAAACTTTTGAATAATAATATCCATTAAAGTATGACATCAATTAAAATAGTTAATATAATTAAAAAAAATTAATTCATGATATAAAATTTCATAGGTAAGTATATACACTACACAATAAGAGTAAGGGCTGAATATATCATATATCATATATAAGTAAAAGTGAGATGACAAATTATTTACAATAATACTTGACATTCATAGTACACATTTAAAACTCTTAAATAATAAATATATGTTTATTATAAATACATCACTCAACCATATTGTTTTATATTATACAATATATGATTTTATAATTTCATTGTATTACCCTTTTATTATAAATTTTTTGTTTGTGTTACGTTTTGGTTAATAAATGATTTGTTTTTCAAAAATGTTTTGACGTTTTAATCTAGATACTCTAACCTAGAACATGATTGACATATTTAAATAAAGTATAATAAGATATAAATATCATATATAATCATTATCTAAATATTTTTAATAATCTAAAAAATATATTAACGTGAAATGGAATACACCAATCATGGAGACATTAGGTCATACGTACACATGAACACTATTTCTGTTTTCATATCATATTGAAGGAAATAATGTAAATATAATATATTCATATATTAAAAATGATTATTATACAAGAAATACAATTTCATATATATCATATTAATTTACTAAACCCATACTTAATATATTTCATGTAATTTTTGAATGAATCACATCATCTTAAGGTGGCCGCAGTCCACACGTCCACAAATGAAGTTATCACACTAATAAAATGGAAATCAAAACTGTATGTATTATATTATGATTCTAGATAAATACAGACATCATAAATATCATAAATATCAAATAAAAAATATTCAATCATTATTCAAAACCATAAAAAGTGTTAATAGAAGAACAAATGACATCGGTTCGCAAGGTGGTAGTTCACCGTACACGTAAATGATGATTGTGTATACCATTTGATGGATATTTCTATGAGTGTAGGTCATACCATCAACCTAAAAAAATATTAGTATATTAAGGATAATAATGTTATTATATAATAATTAAATATGGAAAATTTAATGGGTATATATATAAATAACACCAATGTGATTTGTGATGGATGTTACTTCTTCTTTGGGTAACCCCATTTGGTTTTCACCAAAGCTATTGTTTGGTTTGATTTATTTTCGAAGAGATCAATATAGTTTTAAAGGATGGATATTGGGAAATTTTTCATTCTTGTTTTAAATATAAAAATGTTTTTAATAGGTATGAATAAGTGAGGGGGTTATTGGCCTTTTATAGTGGAGGAGGAGTCAAATTCATGTAAATATTAAAAGGTAAACACTCTTGAGAGGTCTCTCTTACATCATGTTCCTCAACATATAAACTATACTAAATAAAAATGAGTATATGATATTTATATTTATATAAAACTGATTTTATACATGTTTATAAGTTATTAGGACCCTTATGACAAATATTAACTCATAAGTGAACTTGTTTTTACATTTAACAATTTAATTAATTTTAATAAGATTCACTAATATTTTTGTCCAGAAACTAGGTCCACCTTAATATAAATTATTAATTATTCTAACTACTAATATTGAATCTAGTTTCTAAAATTATAAAAACTAAATCGGTAAAGAAAATTTCAAAATAATCACATAGATAAGATGAAATAATAGTGTTTAAAAGTAAAAATATTCAGAATATTGAATTGTTTTTATATCGAATTTTAATGTGAAATTTTTTCAAATAAAATTATTTTTTTCAAATATTTATAATATATCAAAATATAATTTAAAAAAATTATAATATACTTTATTGATATATATAAATTTGATCATAATTCAATTTTCAATTAATATTCAATATTTTTCTCTATTTATCAAAAAATTTACGAAACATCTTCGAAACACACAAACAATTCACACCAAGTAAATTTTAATATTCCTATATCAAAATAAAATTATATTTTAAACTAAAAATTATAAATTTTTACAAATTATAACAAAAATATGTTTGACATTAAAAGGTGGTAAAATTACCTTTTAGAAAAATGGACATCTTTATGTGTAAAATTGGATTGATTATTATCCCTTTTCTAGAAAACCCATAAGATCAAAATTAAATTGTTCAATGAATATTATATATATATATACATATTTCGTTAAAATAATTTATGAAATGTTATTTAATTACTTTATGGAGGATAAACTTGTTTTATTTAATAAATATAGTTCTCCAGCAAAAGATTTCCTATAATTTAGAAAGGGTTTTATATTAATTTCTATTTAATTGGTCACAAAAAAATTCTGATGATATAAACTTGTAAACCATATTTTAATAATTTAATTATTATTATTCATAAATTTCATTTCAATTGTTGGTGACAAAGATAATAATATTTTAATAATAATATTAATAATACATTATTGTTTGGTAAAACTAGGTCTTGAATGTAACATAATCTATCTATGGAAATAAGAATTGTGTGTAACACTATCCAAAAATAGTTCCATAGGTACAAAAAGTTAATATAAGTATTTTTTGTATCGTTATCTTATCATGGTGGTGTGTGCAAAAAAACGAAATCATAGTTAATTCATTTAAAATAATTTATATTATTTGTTGTGTGAAATTAATAATATAGAAAAATGTAAATAAATTTGGGAAAAAATATTTCAATAAAAATTAGGGTGTTACATTTGTCATGTGAATAGTATGGTTACACTGTATAATGTCAAAAAAAATTGTCTTCCCTCCCCCACTTATAAATGGGCACCCATCTCTTATCCACTTAATATATGAAAATCCATTTGGTTTGCAAAATCCGTACACAATTCAACTCCTTAAATCTATCCCCTCAACATAGAGTCTTTATTTATTTCGAAACCCTACTAATAAGGGTTTACGTAAAAACCTAAAGAGACTTTCTGAAGAAGAGGTAAAATTCATAAACATGTGTTTTTGTTTTATTTATTCCTCCAAATCATTAAAATATTAATATACCCTGATAATATAATAAAATAATTATGAATAATATAATTAGATTTCAATATTTTAATTAAATTACCCACAAAATTCTCCTCTTCCCTCAAATGGGAATCAAAACCGTCAATGTTGTGTATGGCAGACAAACACATCGAGAATTGATGTTATTTTCATTCGATACTGACCATTTATGGTTCCATATAATGAAGTATTTATGGTTAAAATATTATTTTTATGATATTACTATTCTTTTAGAATAGTGATATCACATATTACTTCTCACATTACATTCTGTGCAGATATAATATTGTCTCTCATTTGTATGGTAGACCACCACATCGCAAAGCGACATGATTCATTTTTCACTAATAATTTCAATGGAAGTTAGAAATGATAATTTTGATGAACATATATGATATATATTAGATTATTATGACTCTATTAGGGTTCAATATTATATAAATTCTGTTATATTAATCCATCATGAAAATTGGAATAGTTTTTAGGTGTACGTATGACTTGTTGTCTCCATTAACGATGTAACTCATTTTCTATATATATGATTGATGGATTAATCTAAATAGATATATAATTAATATATATGATATTAATATCATTTTTCTTAATCTGTATATGATTTTTCCTTGATAAATGTAAAAAGAAAAAAATATAAAAACCCAAAACATACATGAAAAATGAATCAATTATTACCAGAAATGTGTTTATTAACAAGTAATTATTGATAAATGGGTAATAAAAAGTCATCAGTAAATCAAATATGGTACATTAAATAGTAATATGGTTCTACAATAAACATATAATAAAAATATATATACAGTAGAGGATGTTCAAATGTCAATTACGTAAGTCGGTACATAACGTAAGGGATTCATGTCTGAATTACCTTCATTGGGATATAAGATATTTTATACACCTATCTCATTTTATGAAGTGTATATACTGAGTTTTGAAATTTTTTGTCCTGAATATCATTATTTTAATAAAATTTAATTTTTCTCTTCATGATAATCTTTAATTTTTCTTATGATTTAAAAGTTTCCAAAGTGGTAAATATTTTATATCATAATCCATTCTTTAATTGGGATTTCTTATGTTTATGTTTCCAATAATGAAAATTTATGATCTATATCTCAATAAAATAAAAAAAAATTATTCTGATTTTTATAAATGATTATAATACATTTTTCCATATAATTTCGTCTTTCTTTGTACTCAACGGATCAAAATATGTTTTTAAGAAAAATTGATTTTGTTTCTTTCAATGGATGAAAATGATTTTCCATAAATATCTATATTCAAAAAGAATTTTTTTAAATTGTTTCAAAAAATATCATAATATTGATTAAATTTATTAATACAATTTTTTTTATTTTCTAATAATATTAAACTGAATCTTCTTGATGTTTTCATTACAATGTACTTTTGACTTTGACTAATAATGTGAAGAAAATCATTGTTTTAATGTGTATGACGTGAATTGAATTTCTAGCCATCAAGATCGCAATTTTCTTTAATCTTCCATTATATTTTTAAAATATTATTTTCAATGAAAATTAGTTAATAAATAATTTGGGTAATTTTATTTTTTAAATAAGTTTTTTCAAAATTTAAATGATGTTATCAAGAATAATGTTTTAATTATTTTTTATTGAATTTATATGGATCGATTCTAGACACCTTCGGTGTTTCTTATCTTTTACTGGGGATATGATCTAGTTTTAACATCATTATTATTTCTCTATATATCCTACAAATATAATGAAGTTCTTTTAGAAAACTGATTTATTTTGGATAGGTTATTATATGATGAAATGTATATGAAATCCATTTATTTTCTATGGTTTATGATATGATATAAATCTTATGAAACACATTTATTTTCATGGAATCTAATAAGAATAATTCTTTATGATAATTTGGATGAAATTTTTATGATTATCATTATCTGACATGTGGGACCTATATTGTCACGACCCGTCCTCGGGGCCCATGTCGTGATTACCCCAAGCCCGCCTTCCATAGGCCAGGGGCTGAAGACTAACACCAAAGGCGTAAATCCCGATAAATAGGGAAGGCATTACCTTTATAAAGTAATCAAACACCACAGAGTACAAGTAGAATCAAACACTAAGTATAAAAGAATGTTCTGAAAAGTAAATGGGCCAGACTACAAACCCAAATAAAAAGTACAGCTACAACTGAACGAAAGCACAACAGAAAAGGCAAAAAGCCAAGAAATGGTAGCAGCTCCTGGGTCGTCCACCACAAGTCCTACCTGAAGGGTAGGTACAGATATCCTTCTCAACACTCTCATCCGTCAACCTCCTCTGAGTACCATCTCATCGTGATGTCCACCTCCGGGTACCAACTCGTCGTGAGGTCCACCTCCAGGTGCCATCTAGTCCTCAAACACTCAGCCTCCGTCAGCGCTGTCTGTCATCTACATCCAACACAACGAGGTTCGGGAATAGCCCTTGTAGGGGTGAGTATAACAATACTCAATAGGGACCCCAAGACCCTCAATGTCTCACTAAATCCAACAAGTATATCCACAAAGAAGTATCTCATCAGATAACCCTTACTTAGGTATAATCCCATAATTATACCTAAGTTATCAAGTAACCCATCTCAATCATGAGGAAACACAAAGGTTATGAAATCAACGGATAACCACTACTTAGGTATATGCCCATACATATACCTAGGTTATCAGGTAACTCATCTCAATAATGAGGAAACACAAGGGTCATTGACTGAGCTCAAACCAGGATTTTATTCATGATGTCGATACCACGGCTGCTGGAGAACTCCTCCTCTGTCGAGTACAGTTGTCTTTTCACGACTCTGAGGTGCTACTCACTAACCCTAGACTGCTGGGGTACTCCTCCTGTCGAGTACCGCGGGTCTTCCACCAAAACACAATAGTGTTCCCCGCCATGGGTCTACCGCCCAAACACAGTCGCGGTTCCCCTAATAGCCTACAGAGGTACTCCTTCTATCGAGTACCGCGGGTCAGCTTCCAACTACCAGGCACTCCGTCCACTGTGGGTCTGCACCCCAACCCAGTAGTGCTCCATCCACTGAGTTAGTCAACTCACTCCAAGTCGAATCGGTCAAGCAGTCCTCAGGTCTACAGCTACTAGGTCTCCTCAATCCGTACGCTCGTCTCCGGGAGGGTCTGCTCCATGAGCTACTGGTCGATACACCATGTATCAAAAAGTCCCACGAAGAAGTATCCAAAAAGTCATCCACATCATAGGAATCTTCACACAACATACGGCACTTCAAACAGATGACCAGTCTGTGTTTTATTAGCCTTTTCGTCCTGGGGCCCGGTAGGTTTCATGTACGAACCAACCTAACCGTATCTCAATTTTGCCCCGAACTCCCATGGGGTCTACTCAAAGGAACCGTTTCTCAACGAGATTACCAAATCCACTGACGGTTCGTCAAACGGATGTCCAGTCTGAAAGTTATCGGCTTTTCCGTTCCAGGGGCCCGGTTGAGTTATAAGCTAAACCAACCCGACCATACTTCAACTGCATCCAAACCTCAAGTGCAGTATTCCAAAAGAACCGACTCTGCAAGAGGAATCCAACATAGTTGACGGCACGTCAATCGGATGACCTGTCCTTAAGTTATAATCGTTTCCTCTTCAAGGGCCCGTTTGGAATTACGCTCGTTTCAAACCTGGCCATTTTCAAAAGTCGTCAAAAACTCTCTTAGAGTATCGCAAAAGTAACGCCTTGTCTCAAGTATTTTATCACCACAGACGGTTCGTCATTTTGACACAGTATGAGGGAGGTATGTCGGATACAAGATCCCGTAATAATAATATTAATAATATTATTGGGTGTTTTGTGGACCTGAGCCACGAACCATATTTTAGTATCCAAAATAGACATGAATCGGCCGTATTAATGATAGTATTATATCACCACTGATAGCAAGTCAATCGGACGTCGCATGCAGGAGTTGTGGTGGGTCAATGATTTAATAATAATAATATATTGTTACTATTTGAGCATTTCAGGTACCCAATCCAAAAACTCGAAAAAATACATCCAATATTGGACTCGGAATGTCTATCTCAGAATCAGGGTCGCACCGCCGTAGATGGTTTGTAAAACCGATGTTGTACGGGGAAGTTGCAGACAAAAATGTGTTTTATCATCAAAAGTAATAACAACAATATTTTATTATTATTATTATTAATTATTTATTTTTTTACTATTCTTAACTCCAAATAAATCCACGTTTCATGGATCCCTTGTTGCGTACTGGAAACATACAACATCAATTAATTCTTTTCTTTTTATTATTATATCATCAACTTAAAATTTCTCTCTCTAATCTATCAATTCCTTCACGTTTTAGCACCTCCAACCAAAACCTCATACCCTTATCGGCCAGCCCTTCACGCGGTGTCCTCTTCCGCCCGATCTGCTGCCTCCTGCCCTGCTTTCCTGTCACACGCTGACCACCCTTACGACGTGGTCCCCCCTCGACAGCCACGTACCCCACGACCTGATGACCAGCTACACACCTGGACTACTGGCCGAAGCCTCCTCAGACTCATTGCACACTGCCAGACCTCCTTTTTCGTGCTTCCTTGCTCACCTAGAGCCTCACTAACAACCGCCGTAGTCGCACCACCTAACTCGCCCGAAGTCGTGCCATGAACACACGTCAAAATCACACCACCCTGTCGCCCCTTCCGTGGGTCGCTGTATCTTATTTCAAAACCCAAAAATTGTGACAATCGCAGATTCATGATCCTCAGGTCAAGATCTCCACATCCATATGCCGCTCTCAATGTAACATTGAGTTTTTATCATGCTTAATTATTTGGCGACGAAAAATGTATGAGGAACGAAACAGAAAGGTTCATGGTCTATGTGCGGATCGATGACCATGTTTGTTTGGTCACCGTCGTTGAGATTCAAGAACAAGAGGAATTAACACAGATATATTTATCATACATTAAAATTAAACCCCTACCTCAATTCAAGAAGGTTGATTGCTTGACGAATGAAGGAGATGCTATCGTTGATCCGTTGACATTGTCGCGGGATGACGGCGTCGCTTCATCAATGTCAAGAAGAAAGAAGCTGAGGTTGGGGCCGGTGTTCTTCGTGTTCTTCGATGAGGGAAAGAAGTCCTCTCAATCCTCCCAAATCCATTCTCTCAATACTCTCCCCACTAGATATTATGCCAGCACCCATAATAATAAATTATAACACTTTATTAATGAGTTGGCATAATGATTTTAAGAGAATTTGAAAACGTGCCAAATAATTAAAATATTTTTTGTTGATTAATGAAGAGGTTTGGCACATTAAATAGAATCTCATAGGTTCAAGGGGGGTTAAAGGAGTTTAAGACCCATGTGGGTCTGGTCCCTTAATAACCTCTTAAAGGAGGTTAAGTGTGGGTGGGCCCCACCACCAACCTCCCCCTTGTAGGATATAACCAACTCAAAAAAAATTGTGTGCAACACAATTTTTGTTCAATTTAAGATTAATCTCCAAAATAAAGTCAAACCCATAGAAAACACAACTACAGTAAAGGCCCCCTTAAGAAATTACCAGCATTGTGGTTTCATCGGTGCCCTCAGATTTAAATTCTGAGCACCGGTTCAAAAGACATAAAACCCCACTCATTCGTTCACTGAATGTACCCGAGCTAAACTTCAGAAAATTATTCCAAGCACACCGGGCCTCAGAATCAGGTGCTGTCAGAAACTGCATACTCGTAAAATTTCAAAGAATTTAGGAAAAAAAATCCTTGAAATTTTCGAGTCTTTTCATTACCCTGACCTCATGGATTTACGTCCCCATAAAGCTACAACATAAACAAGGGTAACAAATGCAGATACTGAGCACACATCTAGGCCTTCCGCTCCCGTGCGCTCTACTGGAGGTTCTCATGTTGTCAACGAATGTGTACCAGAGGAATCGACCGTCCACATAGTACCTGCTCCTGTCGATACTCGATCTCCACCAGGCCCTCTGACAATGTCACCCCGTAATCGATGTCCAGCTCCCCATGGTCGATGATATGTGTCGGGTCATGCACGTATCTCCTCAACTGTGATACGTGGAAGATGACGTGCACCCAGTGCAACTGAGGTGGAAGGGCCAGGCGGTAAGCCACCTTTCCTACACTGCTATGGACCTGGAAAGGTCCGTTGAATCCCGAAGATAACTTTCCACCCCAACCAAATCTCCTTAGACCTCGTCGAGGTGAGACCCGTAAGAATACATGGTCTCCATCCTCGAAATAAAGTGGTATTTGTCTCCTATCATCATAGGACTTTTGTCTACTCTATGTAGTCTCAAATGCTATGAACCATCTCTGCCTCATCTCCAGAAAGCTCTGCTGGAATCTAACTGACCACACGAAGGGTTTCCCTTTCTTTTTCTTTGCTGGAAGTGGCGTTGCAACTTTGGAAATTCTGGCACAATGGTATTTCTGGAGGACTTCTGAGTGATCGACTGCAGCCTCTTATGTATGAGTCCATCATGTGTTTCCTGGGTTTTCCTTTTTTCCGACCAATGAAAACCCTATCCTAACATTGTAGATAAACCACAAAATTTTTTCCTAATACTGTCAATCCTTGTATAAACTGTGGTTGCCCAGTCCACACCCAAACTAACGTCGTAAGGCCTCGACGCTGCCACCAAGAGGTTTCAACCGAAACTCTCACCTCATGAGTCAGATCGCACTTGTCGACGTAAGTGTGATTATAGATACTCCTCTAAAAGGTATCTTCAGACGTGAGGGTCAAGTCAATGGTTTTAACCAGAAACTCTATGTCTGGGATAACATTCGTGGAAGGAAGGAATGATTGGTACCTATGTCTATTTATATGGAAGCTCGTAGTAGACACAGACAATACCTCAAATCATTCTTAGAGCCCTTGGGTCACACTCCATGACTGCATGCATCTATTCTCTTCCCCTGCCCTCCAGCTCCCTGAGCCTGGCGGGGAATACAAAGATGGGTGGTTGTAACATGTCGAAATGTACACCACCTCATGCTATTCTCCAAGCTCTGCTTCAACATTTGCGGCTCTGAAGATTCATTTTTCCCTAACACTTCCTCTTCTTGAAACATTTTATATGCCCAAGTCTTTGAGACTGGTGCCAGATCGCATCTTCCCACTGCTAACATTCACTGGCTATAACCGATTAGCCAAAGAACATTCAACCACAGATTATCTCTAGCACCCTAACTTAAGTAGGAATGCATAGAGGAAAGATTGATTACTTAGATATCCTTAAACACACCTCGCTCAGAGGTCCGATCTCTAAATCACTAATCGTATCGTATTCATCAAGTACCCAGAATGATTGGTATGCCTCGTTGATTACTCAGCTTCTGACATGTCTTCCTTCCGAAGCTATGTAAGCTCTAGAAAACTCTCAGCCACCTCCTCAAGCCAGTCCTCAGCCACCTATGAGTAACTCTCGCATCTGAACATGAGGGATATTTGGTGCTCAAACACATGTATGGAACTAAGCCTATAAGTGTCATCTACCGGTATCACTGGTTGTAACTGATGACCAACAGGTAGTGATATAGCTGGCACACTACCCTAATGTACTATCTCAGGCATCGGTCCATGTACCGAAGTCTCATCACTATATGGACCAACCTCATGGTCACTCACTGGAAAACACTAGTAGTTATGTCCATCATCCACTCTACAGGTGTCTCAACTAGGCGGAAAACTCTAGAAATCACTTCCAGCCAGTCCTCTGCTGCCTAGGAATCTGCCTCGCCTCGTAACCTCGGAGGCCTCTACTGCAGGAAATTGTGCAATGCGTTATGTCAGTGTGCAGAATTCGCTAGTATGGCTAGTGTAATCTGCTACCCAATGGGTGGTGGTGTTGCCGGTACACCACCCGAAGGTCCCAACATTGAAAAAGGGCCATGCACCAGAGCCTCATCGCTCGGTGGGCCATCATTGTGTACCCTTTCTTGGGATTCCAACTGACTGTCTGCGTGGAGACATCCTGAACAGAAGTGACACGGTCAAATGATTTATACCTGGTGAGATGACCTAGTTGAGCTGATTTAAGGAAAACTTTCGGAAACACATATGCAATCAGTGTTTTCGTGCACTGTGCCAGAAATTTGAAGTCAGGGTCCTGGTGTATGGATACGTCGGTCGTCACACCAACACTGGACTCCCTGAACTGAAGAACACACTCAGTACCCTTAACACTATTTCTTTACAAAAAATAATGGTCAGAGTTCTGATTTCTGTGGTAAAACCGACTCCTCTGATACCAATTTTTCACTACTTGTCCTCGGGGCCCGTGTCGTGACTACCCCAAGCCCTCCTTCCATATGCCAGAGGCTGGAGACTAGCACCAAAGGCATAAATCTCGATAAATACAAAGGGAATTGACTTTATAAAGTAATAAAACACCACAGAGTACAAGCGGAAACAAACACCAAGTACAAAAGAAATTGCTGAAAAGTAAATAGGCCAGAATACAAACCAAACTGAAAAGTACAGCTACAACTGAACAAAAGTATAACAGAAAAGACAAACAGACGGAAAATGGTAGCAGCTCCTGGGTCATCCACCATGAATCCTACCTGAAGGGTAGGTACAGATAGCCTCCTCAACGCTCTCATCCTTCAACCTCCTCTGAGTATCATCTCGTCGTGAAGTCCACCTCTGGGTACCGACTCATCGTGAGATCCAACTCCAGGTGTCGTACAGTCCTCAAACACTCGGCCTCCATCATCGTTGTCCGTTGTCTGCATCCAACACAATGAGGTGTGGGTATAGCCCGTGTAGGGGTGAGTATAATGATACTCTGTAGGGACCCCAAGACCCTCAAGGTCTCACTAAATCCAAAAAGGATAACCACAATGAAGGATCTTATCAGATAACTCTTACATAGGTATAATCCCATAATTATACCTATGTTATCAAGTAACCCATATCAATCTTGAGGAAACACAAAGGTTATGGAATCAACGGATAAACACTACTTAGGTATATGCCCATACGTATATCTAAGTTATCAATTAACCCATCTCAATCATGAGGAAACACAAAGGTCATTGACTCAGCTCACACCAGGATTTTATTCATGATGTCGAAACCATGACTGCTGGAGAACTCTTCATCTATCGAGTACAGTGGTTCTGTCAGGACTCTGAGGTGCTACTCACTAACACTAGACTGCTGAGGTACTCCTCCGGTCGAGTACCATGGGTCTGGCACCCAAACACAGTAGTGCTCCCCGCCATGGGTCTACCTTCCAAACACAATAGTGATTCCCCTAATAGCCTACAATTGTACCTATCCTGTCGAGTACCGCGGGTCTTCTGCCAACTACCAGGAGCTCCATCCACCATGGGTCTGCACCCCAACACAGTAGTGCTCCGTCCACTGGGCTAGTCAACTCACTCCAAGTCAAATCGGTCAAGCAGTCGTCAGGTCTACAACTACTAGGTCTCCACACTCTGTATGCTCGTCTCCGGGAGGGTCCACTCCACAAGCTACTGGTCGATACTCCATGTATCAAAAATTACCATGATGAAGTATCGAAAAAGTCTTCCATGTCATAGGGATATCAACAAAATAGACGGCGCGTCAAACGGACTCCCGGTCTGTGTGTTATTAGGCTTTTCATCCTGGTAGCCCAGTTGGTTTCGTGTACGAACCAACCCGACCATATCTCAACTGTTCCCCGATCTCCCATGGGGTCTACTCAAAGTAACCGTTTCTCAATGATATTACCAATGCCACTGACGGTTCATCAAAAGGACGTCCGGTTTGAAGGTTATCGGATTTTCTGTTCCAGGGGCCCGGTTGAGTTATAAGCTAAATCATCCCGAACGTACTCCAAATGCATCCAAACCTCAATTGGAGTATGCAAAAAAGAACCTTCTCACTAAGAGGAATCCAACGTAGTTGACAACACGTCATTCGGACATCCGGACCTTAAGTTATAAGCATTTTAGCTCCAAGGGCCCGGTTGGAATTACGGTCATTTCAAACCTGGTTGTTTTCCAAAGTCTTTCAAAACTCTCTTAGAGTATCGCAAAGTACCACCTAGTCTAAAGGATTTTAGCACCACAGATGGTTCGTCATTTCGACACAGTATGAGGGAGGTATGTCGGATACATGATCCCGTAATAATAATATTAATAATATTATTGGGTGTTTTGTAGACCCGAGCCACGAACCAGAATTTAGTATCAAACATTATACATGAATCGACCGTATTAATGACCAGATTATATCACCACTGACGGCAAGTCAATAAGATGTCACACGCATGAATTGTGGCGGGTCGAAGATTTAATAATAATAATATATTATTATTATTTGTGAATTTTGGGTACCCGATCCAAAAAATAGAAAAAAAACATCCAATACTAGACTCAGAATGTCTATCTCGGAATCAGGGTCACACTGCCGCAGACGGTTCATAAAACCGAGGTCATACGGGGAAGTTGCAGACAAAAATGTGTTTTATCATCAAATATAATAACAACAATATTTTTTTATTATTATTAATTACTTATTTATTTACTATTCCTAACTCCAAATCAATCCACATTTTTTTGGATCACTTGTTGCACGCTGGAAACATACAGCATCAATTAATTCCTTTCTTTTTATTATTATATCATCAACTTAATCTTTCTCTTTCCAATCTATCAATTCCTTCATGTTTTAGCGCCTCCAACCGAAACCTCCAAACCCTATCGGCCAGCCCTTCCTATGGTGTCCTCTTCCACCCGATCTGCTGACTCCAGCCCTACTTGCCTGCCACGTGCCGACCACCTTGTAACGTGGTCCTCCCCCGACAGCCACATACCCCATGCCCTGGTCACCAGCTGCACACCCGGACTACCGGCCGAAGCCGCCTCGGACTTGCCGCACACCGCCAGATCGCCTTTTCCATGCTGCCTTGCTCACCCAGAGCCGCACTGACCACCATAGTATTCGCACCGCCTAACTCGCCTGAAGTCATGCCTTGAACACACAAATAAATCACACCGCCACGTCTCCCCATCTGTGGGTCGTTGTATCTTCATTCAAAACCTGAAAAATGTGACAATCGCAGATTCGTGATGCTCAGGTCAAGATCTCCGCATTCGTATGCCACGCTCAATGTCACATTGAGTTTTTAGCACGCTTAATTATTTGGTGATGAATAATGTGTGAGGAACAAAATAGAAAGTTTCACGGTCTATGTGTGGATCGATAACCATTTTTGTTTGGCCACCTTCGTTGAGATTCAAGAACAAGAGGAATTAACACAGAGATATTTATCATACTTCAAAATTAAACCTCTACCTCAATTCAAGAAGGTTTATAGCTTGATGAATGAAGGATATGCTATCGTTGTTCCATTGACGTTTCCGCGGGATGACGGCGTCACTTCGTCAACATCGATAAGGAAGAAGCTGAGGTTATCGCCGGCATTATTCACGTTCTTCGATGAGGGAAAGAAGTCCTCTCAATCCTCCCAAATCCCCTCTCTCAAGACTCTCCCCACTAGAGATTATGCCAACACCCATAATAATAAAGTATAACACATTATTAAAGAGTTTGCATAAGGATTTCAAGAGAATTCGAAAATGTTCCAAATAATTAAAAGACGTTTATTTCATTAATGAAGAGGGTTGGCACATTAAATGGAAGCTCATAGGTTCAAGGGGGGTTAAAGGAGTTTATGACCAGTGTGGGTATCGTACCTTAATATCCTCTCAAAGGAGTTTAAGTGTGGGTGGGCCCTACCACCAACCCCCCCTGTAGGATATAACCAACTCAAAAAAAATTGTGTGCAACACATTTTTTGTTCAATTTAAGATTAAACTCCAAAATAAAGTCAAACCCACATAAAATTCAATTGCGGTAAATGTCCCCTTAAGCAATTACAGGCACTGCGATTTCATCAGTGCCCTCGGATTTCAATTCTGAGCACCGGTTTAAAAGATAGAAAAACTCACTCGTTCTTTCACTGAACGTACCCGAGTTAACTTCAGAAAATTATTCCAGGCACACTGGGCCTTGGAATCAGGTGCTATTAGAAACTGCATACTTGTAAAATTCCCAATAATTTAAGAAACAAATATTCCTTGAAATTTCCAGGTCTTTACATATATCTCCCTCATGTTAATTGGATAGTTATATAAATTTATTGAAATAAAAAGGACTCGAATGGGGAGTGAACCACTACTATAAAAATGGTCTTTATCAGCACTCAAAATGGGCTTTATCAGCACTAAAAAGTGCTTTCTGAGCGCTGATAAAGGGGTACTTTATCAGCGCTACAAACGCGCTGATAAAAGTGGAATTTATCAGCGCCAAAAAGGCGTAGATAAAGGTGGAATTTATTACTGATAAATATGCGCTGGTAAAACAACCCTTCATCAGTGCTAAAAGAGCGCTGATAAATGCTTGTTTTATCAGCGCTTAACTATCACTAATAAAGGTTTAGTTTATCAGCAATTTTTTAGCACTGATAAAAGATCCATTTATCAGTGCTAAAAAAGAGCTGATAAATGCCTTGTATGCTGGTACGAAAAAATCTGCAACTGCACACCTGAACACCTGAAAAAAAATTCAGCATCTCAGTAAGATAATTAGAGCAAGTATACCAATAAAAATTTAAAAAATTAATCATAATATAATTAGACCATGTATACCCATACACCATTAACACATAATTCAAAAGTTAATGATGTACATAAAGAATTCAATTCAGAATTCCGGGGGTTGGGGGCTTTTAAAGTGTTTGGGTGGCTATCCAAGGATGGTTATTGGGTGTCCGGGGGATGGGGGTGTTCGGGGGGTCTTTCCAGGGGGTGGGCTGGTGTCTAGGGTGTCAGGGGTGGGGGGGGCTTTACAGGGGGTGGGGGTGTCCAGAGGGGTGGGCGGTGTCTAGGGGATGGATTGGTGTCCAGGGGGTGGGGGCGGTCTAGGGGGTTGGTGGGGTTTACTTTTACACATCACAAAGGACCCGTGGATCATTCCCCAAAAATATCAAGGTAATTTGAATGCGTTTGGCTGGATTTTCATAGGTCAGTTGTTGTTTTCAATTAAAATTGTGTCCATTTAAAACAAAAGAGAGACCCTTTGAGTGATAACAGTCACACCATGCCACAGATTGAGGTGGGGTTGATTCGTACACATCACAAAGCACCTGTGGATCATTCTCCTAAAGGATTAACACAATACGAATGACTTTGGTTGGATTTCTGTAGGTCAGTTGTTGTTTTCAATTAAAAGTTTGTCCATTTTTTAAAAAATAGAGACCCTTTGAGTGATACTGGCCACAACCTGACTCGGATTGAGGCGGGGTTGACTATTACACGTCAGCAAGGACCTGTGGATCGTTCTACTAAAGGATCAACACAATTCGAATGCATTTGGTCGGATTTCCGTAAGTCAGTTGTAGTTTTCACTTAAAATTGTGTCCATTTTAATCAAAATAGAGACCCTTTGAATGATACCGGCCACACTGTGCCTCTGATTGAGGCGGGGATTAGTCGTACACGTCACCAAGAACCCATTGATCGTTCTTTTAAAAGATCAAGACAATCCGAATGTGTTTGGTCAGATTTCCATAGATCAGTTGTTTTCACTTAAAATTGTGTCCATTTTAAACCAAAGAGAGACCCTTTGAGTGATAATGGTCACACCATGCCTCGGATTGAGGTGAGGATGAATCATACACGTCAAAAAGGACCCATTGATTGTTCTCCTAAAAAACAACACAATTTGAATGTGTTTGGTCAGATTTCTGTAGGTCAGTTCTTTTTTCACTTAAAATTGTGTCCATTTTAAACAAAAGAGGGACCCTTTGAGTGGTACTGGCCACACCGTGCCTCGGATTGAGGCGGGGTTGACTCTTACAAGTCAAAAATAACCCATGGATCATTCTTATAATAGATCAAGACAATCCGAATGCATTTGGTCGGATTTCTGTTGGTCATTTGTTGTTTTCACTTAAAATTGTGTCCATTTTAAACCAAAGAGAGACCCTTTGATTGATAGCGGCCACACCGTGCCTCAGATTGAGGCGGGGATGACTTTTACATGTCACAAATGATCTGCGGATCATTCTAATCATGGATCAACACAATCTGAATGTGTTTGTTTGGATTTATGTTGGTCATTTTTTGTTTTCACTTAAAATTGTGTCCATTTTAAACAAAAGAGGGACCCTTTGAGTGGTACCAGCCACATCGTGCCTCATATTGAGTTGAGGTTGACTCTTACATGTCACAATGGACCCATGGATCGTTCCTATAAAATATCAACAAAATTTTAATGTGTTTGGTCAGATTTTCATAGGTCACTTGTTGTTTTCACTTAAAATTGTGTCCATTTTAAACCAAAGAGAGACCCTTTGAGTGATAGCGGCTACACCGTGCCTCATATTTATGCGGGTATGACTCATACATGTCACAAAGGACCCTTGAATCATTCCCCTAAAGGATCAACAAAATACGAATGCATTTGGTTGGATTTCTGAAGGTAAGTTGTTGTTTTCACTTAAAATTGTGTCCTTTTTAAACAAAAGAGGGACCCTTTGAGTGCTACCGGCCACACCGTGACTTGGATTGAGGTGGTTTTGAATCATAGATGTAAAAAAGAACCCAATGATCATTCTTCTAAAAGATCAAGGCAACCTGAATGTGTTTGGTCAGATTTCGGTAGGTCAGTTGTTGTTTTCAATGAAAATTGTGTCCATTTTAAACCAAAGAGAGACCCTTTGAGTGATAGCAGTCACACCATGCCTCAGATTTAGGCGGAGTTGATTCGTACACATCAAAAAGTACAATTGGATAGTTCTCATAAAGGATAACAACAATCCTAATGCGTTTGGTCAGATTTCTGTAGGTCAGTTTTTGTTTTCACTTAAAAAGGTGTCCATTTTAAACCAAAGAGAGACCCTTTGAGTGATAGCCGTCAAACCGTGCCCTAGATTGAGGCGGGGATAACATGTACACATCACAAAGGACCCATGGATCGTTCTCCTAATGTATCAACATAATCCGAATGTGTTTGGTTGGATTTCCGTAGGTCAGTTGTTGTTTTCACTTAAAATTGTGTCCATTTTAAACAAAAGAGGGACCCTTTGAGTGGTACCGGCAACACTATTCCTCTAATTGAGGCAGGTATGACTTACACACATCAAAAAAGACCCATGGATCCTTATTATAAATTATCAAGACAATACTAATGTGTTTGGTCGGATTTCCGCAGGTCACCTATTGTTTTCACTTAAAATTGTGTCCATTTTAAACCAAAGAGAGACCCTTTGAGTTATAGCGGCCACACCATGCCTCATATTGAGTCTAGGATTACTCGTATACGTCACAAAGAACCTTTTATTGTTCTCCTAGAGGATAAACTCAGTCCTAATGTGTTTGGTCAGATTTCCGAAGGTCAGTTGTTGTTTTCACTAAAAATTGTGTCCATTTTGAACAAAAGAGTGACCCTTTGAATGGTACCGGCGACACCGTTCCATGGATTGTGGCGGCTTTGATTTTAAAACATCACCAAGGAACCATAGATCATTCTCCTAAATGATAAAGGCAATCCTAATGCGATTGGTTAGATTTCCATAGGTCAGTTGTTGATTTCACTTAAAATTGTGTCCATTTTAAACAAAAAGGGACCCTTTGAGTGGTAACGGCCACACCGTGCCTCGAATTTAGGTGGGTTTGACTCGTACATGTCGAAAAGGACCCATGGAATATTCTTATAAATGATCAACACAATACAAATTTGTTTGGTCAGATTTCCGTAGGTCAGTTTTCGTTTTCACTTAAAATTGTGTCCATTTTAAAACAAAGAGAGACACTTTGAGAGATAGCGGCCACACTGTGCCTTGGATGGAGGCAGGGATGACTCGTACATGTCAAAGAGGACCCGTGGATCGTCATAATAAAATATCAACACAATCTTAATGCTTTTGGTCGAATTTCCGTAGGTCAGTTATTTTTTCACTTAAAATTGTGTCCATTTTAAACAAAAGAGGGACCCTTTGAGTGGTACTGGCCACACCGTGCCTCGGATTGAGACGGGGTTGATTCTTATAAGTCAAAAATAACCCATGGATAATTATTATAATAGATCAAGACAATATGAATGCATTTGGTCAGATTTCCATTGGTCATTTGTTGTTTTCACTTAAAATTGTGTCCATTTTAAACCAAAGAGAGACCCTTTGAGTGATAGCGGCCACACCGTGCCTCATATTGAGGCGGGGATGAATTTTACACATCACAAATGATCTTCGGATCATTATAATCATGGATCAACACAATCTGAATGCGTTTTTTTGGATTTCTGTTGGTCAGTTTTTGTTTTCACTTAAAATTGTGTCCATTTTAAACAAAAGAGGGACCCTTTGAGTGGTACCAGCCACACCGTGCCTCATATTGAGTTGAGGTTGACTCTTACATGTCACAATGGACCCATGTATCGTTCCTATAAAATATCAACAAAATTTTAAAGTGTTTGGTCAGATTTTCATAGGTCACTTGTTGTTTTCACTTAAAATTGTGTCCATTTTAAACCAAAGAGAGACCCTTTGAGTGATAACGGCTACACCGTGCCTCATATTTATGCGGGTATGACTCATACATGTCACAAAGGACCCATGAATCATTCTCCTAAAGTATCAACAAAATACGAATGCATTTGGTTGGATTTCTGAAGGTAAGTTGTTGTTTTCACTTAAAATTGTGTCCTTTTTAAACAAAAGAGGGACCCTTTGAGTGCTACCGGCCACACCGTGACTTGGATTGAGGTGGGGTTGACTCATAGATGTCAAAAAGAACCCAATGATAATTATTCTAAAAGATCAAGGAAACCTGAATGTGTTTGGTCAGATTTCGGTAGGTCAGTTGTTGTTTTCAATGAAAATTGTGTCCATTTTAAACCAAAGAGAGACCCTTTGAGTGATAGCAGTCACACCGTGCCTCAGATTTAGGCGGAGTTTATTCTTACACATCACAAAGTACAATTGGATCGTTCTCATAAAGGATAACCACAATCCTAATGAGTTTGGTCAGATTTCTGTAGGTCAGTTGTTGTTTTCACTTAAAAAGGTGTCCATTTTAAACCAAAGAGAGACCCTTTGAGTGATAGTCGTCAAACCATGCCCTATATTGAGGCAGGGATAACATGTACACATCACAAAGGACCCATGGACCATTCTCCTAATGTATCAACATAATCCGAATGTGTTTGGTTGGATTTCCGTAGGTCAGTTGTTGTTTTCACTTAAAATTGTGTCCGTTTTAAACAAAAGAGGGACCCTTTGAGTGGTACCGGCCACACTATTTCTCTAATTGAGGCAGGGATGACTTACACACATCAAAAAAGACCCATGGATCGTTCTTATAAATTATCAAGACAATACTAATGCGTTTGGTCGGATTTCTGCAGGTCAGCTATTGTTTTCACTTAAAATTGTGTCCATTTTAAACCAAAGAGAGACCCTTTGAGTTATAGCGGCCACACCATGCCTCATATTGAGTCTAGGATTACTCGTATATGTCACAAAGAACCTTTTATTGTTCTCCTAGAGGATAAACTCAGTCCTAATGTGTTTGGTCAGATTTCCGAAGGTCAGTTGTTGTTTTCACTAAAAATTTTGTCCATTTTAAACAAAAGAGTGACCCTTTGAATGGTACTGGTGACACCGTTACATGGATTGTGGATGGATCATTCTCCTAAATGATAAAGTCAATCCTAATATGATTGGTTGGATTTCCATAGGTCAGTTGTTGATTTCACTTAAAATTGTGTCCATTTTAAACAAAAAGGGACCCTTTGAGTGGTAACGGCCACACCATGCCTCGGATTTAGGTGGGGTTGACTCGTACACGTCGAAAAGGACCCATGGACTATTCTTATAAATGATCAACACAATACGAATGTGTTTGGTCAGATTCCCGTAGGTCAGTTTTTGTTTTCACTTAAAATTGTGTCCATTTTAAACCAAAGAGAGACACTTTGAGAGATAGCGGCCACACTGTGCCTTGGATGGAGGCAGGGATGACTCATACATGTCAAAAAGGACCCGTGGATCGTTATAATAAAAGATCAACACAATCTTAATGCTTTTGGTCAAATTTTCGTAGGTCAATTGTTGTTTTCACTGAAAATTGTGTCCATTTTAAACAAAAGAGGGACCCTTTGAGTGGTACCGGACACACTGTGACTCAGATTGAAGTGAGGTTGACTCGTACACATTACAGAAGACACATAGATCGTTCTTATAAAATATCAAGACAATCCAAATTCTTTTGTTCTAATTTCCATAGGTCAGTTTTTGTTTTCACTTAAAATTGTGTCCATTTTAAACCAAAGAGAGACCCATTGAGTGATAGAAGCCACACCATGCCTCGGATTGAGGAAGGGATGACTCATAAATGTCAAAAAGGACTCGTGGATCATTATCCTAAAGGATCAACACTATACAAATGCATTTTTTTTTTGGATTTTCATAGGCCAGTTGTTGTTTCCACTTAAAATTGTGTCCATTTTAAAAAGAGGGATCCTTTGAGTGGTACCGACCAAACTGTGCCTCAGATTGAGGCAGGGTTGACTCGTACACATCACAAAAGATACATGTATCGTTCTTATAAAATATCAACATAATCGGAATGCGTTTGGTCCAATTTCCGTAGGTCAGTTTTTATTTTCACTTAAATTTTTTTCAATTTTAATCCAAAGAGAGACCCTTTGAGTGATAGGGGCCACACTGTGCCTCGGATTAGTGCGGGAATGACTCCTTCACGTCATAAAATACCCTTGGATAATTCTCCTAAAGGAACAATACAATATGAATGTGTTTGGTTGGATTTCTGTAGGTCAGTTGTTGTTTCACTTAAAATTGTGTCCATTTTAAACAAAAGAGGGACCCTTCAAGTGGTATCGGCCACACCGTGCCTCTGATTGATGAAGTGTTGACTCGTACACATCACCAAGGACCCATGGATCATTCTACTAAATGATCAAGGCAATCCTAATGCGTTTGGTTGGATTTCCATAGGTTAGTTTTTGTTTTCACTTTAAATTGTGTCCATTTTAAACCAAAGAGAGACCCTTTGAGTGATAGCGATTGCACCATGCCTCGAATTCAGGCTAGGATGACTCATAAACGTCAAAATATACACATGGATCTTTCTTCTAAAGTATAAATACAATCTAAATGCATTTGTTTAGATTTATTTAGGTCAATTGTTGTTATGAATTAAAATTGTGTCCATTTTAAACAAAAGAGGGACCCTTTGAGTTCTACCGGCCACACTGTACCTCGGATCGAGGAAGGGTTGACTTGTACAATCAAAAAGTACCCTTTGATCATTCTCCTAAAATATAAAGACAATATAAAAGCGTTTGGTCAGATTTACGTAGGTGAGTTGTTGTTTTCACTTAAAATTGTGCCCGTTTTAAACCAAAGATAGACCCTTTGAGTTATAACGGCCTCACCGTGCCTCGGATTGAGGCGGGGATGACTCATACATGTCCAAAAGGACCCTTGTATCATTCTCTTAAAGTATTAACACAATCCGATTGCGTTTGGTCAAATTTTCGTAGGTCAGTTGTTGTTTTCAATTAAAATTGTGTCCATTTTAAACAAAATAGAGACCCTTTGAGTGATATCGGCCACACTGTGCCTCAGATTGAGGTGAGTATGACTCGTACACATCACCAAGGACCCTTGGATCATTCTCTTAAAGTATAATCACAATCCGAATGCATTTGGTCAGATTTCTGTAGGTCAGTTGTTGTTTTCACTTAAAATTGTTTACATTTTAAACAAAATAGAGACCCTTTGAGTGTTATCGGCCACACCGTTCCTCTAATTGAGGTGGGTTTGACTCTTAAACATCATAAAGGACCCTTGTATCATTATCATAAAGTATCAAGACAATCTGAATGCATTTGTTCTAATTTCCGTAGGTCAGTTGTTGTTTTCACTTAAAATTGTGTCCATTTTAAACCTAAGAGAGACCCTTTGACTGATAGAGGCCACACCGTGCCTTGGATTGAGGCAGGGATGACTTATACATGTCACAAAGGACCCATGGATCATTATTATAAATTATAAAGTCAATCCAAAGGTGTTTGGTTGGATTTCCGTAGGACAGTTGTTGTTTTCACTTAAAGTTGTGTCCATTTTAAACCAAAGAGAGACCCTTTGAGTGATAACAGCCACACTGTGCCTCGGATTGAGGTAGGAATGACTCATACACATCACAAAGGACTCTTGGATTGTTCTCCTAAAAGATAAACTAAATCCAAATTCGTTTTGTTGGATTTCTCTAGGTCAGTTGTTGTTTTCACTTAAAATTGTGTCCATTTTAAACAAAAGAGGGACCCTTTGAGTGGTACCAGCCACATCGTGCCTTAGATTGAGGTAGGGTATACTAGTAAACATCACAAAGAACCCCTAGATTGTTCTTATAAAATATAAACATAATCCGAATGTGTTTGGTAAGATTTCTATAGGTCAGTTGTTGTTTTCACTTAAAATTGTGTCCATTTTAAACCAAAGAGATAACTTTTGAGTGGTTCATCATTCTTGCATGTTGTTGGATCATATCATCTATTTAAATGGGAAATTGACTCATTGGAGAATGGATTTTTTATTTAATAACAATTACAATATTCGTACGAACATTTACATACAACAATGTTTCATCTTTTGATCCCCTAAACCCCTCCCAAAAATGACCACCAATTGTACATGTCCCCAAGTCAGATCATCATGTTATTTGTGTAAAATCTGTCATCAAGTATGCGGCCCACTTGTTTCTGAACACATCTATCTTGTCTTCCAATTATGAGTCTTTTTTGCAGTCAGAGTAGTACTGAAAAATATAAAATAATGAATTAATAAATAAATTAAATGAACTAGTAGTTGATTTTAAAAATAACTCTTTAGGGATGCTAGTTTGTTGATGAAAAACGATCTCCTTTATAAATTTACAAACATAATAACCGCAATCATTATCATTTGTTTGTTTTGGACACTGTAAAAAAATCGATCATTGGGAGAATAAGTAACTTGTTTTGAGATGTGTTTGGATAGTGAAATTTTATTATATATACCCTGATATTTGTCCAGACATAGTACTTTCTCACCTCCTTATGCTTAGCCCCTATCCTCATTCCTTTTTTAGATGATAATGATACACTACCCTATCATAACAGAATCATCAGTAAAAGATAATATAAATTATATTACTTGATTTTTCAACCTAAAACGTAAGATGTAGTGTCTTACAGATTCAAAAACTCCATCATGTGTGTTCGGTTTGATGGATATAATTTCTTTGAATCCAGAAAATAAATATTTGGAGTATCCAAGTTCACCGCAATTAGAAACCAATGTAGCCTAAAAACACAAAAAGGAATAAGTAATAAAAGAAGTGAAAATATAATTGATATGATTTAATCTTTGAGTTTTACCCCAGTATGGTTGGTATTAGGAAGAGTCTGTCGTCTGTAATCTTGCATTCAAATGTTTTCAGCAAACCGTTCAATGTTGCATCCCACTTTATGGCTCTAATTTTCCTTTGTGTGTTGATGTGGTATGAGGACTAACAAGTCACATCTTGGCTCATGGGAAAATTCCTTTTACTTTCTTTCATAAATGCATCTGTCAACAATATAAAATGCATTAGGTCATAATTTTCACATCAGATCTGCTTTTAGAAAATCAATTCATGGAAACATATCTCATATATACATTTACAACTGTGACGCCTAGCCAACCGTTTTCAAGGATCTCATTTACATTTTCATAAGCTACAAAATCTGTACTCTCCTCCATGTATATATTCTCATCGAAAACCACTATATGACTACTACCATCTATTGTCTTTTTATCCACATGAGTCTCCAATGCTAGTAAATGTGGATAGGGAACATGTGGTGTGATTGTGCTTTCAGTAGCTCCTTGGGATCGGTTGGTCAATCCTTTAGATGGTTTTGAGATGACGTTTGTCACCCCTTCCTTTTCTCTATCTATAACAACAATCATTGGTTCAGACCCTTTTAAAATTAATTGTTAAAGGTTTTGCTTGAAGAAAAAGGAAATAAATACCTCTTTTTCTGCATGTACTATTACAATTTGTAACGGCCATGCAATGAATGTCTCAATAGACTTTTCGAACATATGAATATCATCGTCATCAAGTGGAATAGGCAGCCCTGCATTTGGCTCATGAGCTACAGTAATCGTCACTTTTAGATGATCTTTCGGAAGTGGTCTATTATGTAGCGTGGCATCTGGGATATTGAACACTTTATCCCTCGCTACAAGGTGATAGGTGGGTGTTGATAGATATAAATCACAATCAGTATCACCCTGTAGAATATCAGTACAGAGAAATTATCAATGTTTTTTTGTTTCACATTTCATGGGAACAATTATTAGAATATTGATTACCACAGCTAAGATAGTTCTTTGAGGTGAATGGCTCACCTCAACGCTAGTGGGAGGTGGGGCCGGATGTTCATGCACTGGTTGTTCCTGAGTTGTGTCTTCCCATTGCTTCCCACCCATAAAATTTTCTATAAACTCTCCCTTCCCTTAAAATCATTCTTCAAGGGTTGCTATTTTTTTGCTCATTTGTTCCAATTTTTCATCTGTATCATCCGTTTTTTTCTTCTTCTCAAAATAAACTCGGGGTGTCACCCCAAACCCCACACCTCTGACACGACAATATTTTTCTGGCTACATCAAAGCCGTCAATAATAGGTTTGTATCCTCTATAGGAGTAGCTGATTCAAGTGACTATTGGATATTAGAAAATAAATAATTATTTTTATGTAATAGCAATTTAAAAAAAATATTTTTATCGTCGTTTCATACTTACACATATTTCCCACACTTTTTATGTGTTCTCATCTACAAACTTCCCTCCCTGATTCACAGGTGACTCCTTCCATAGCACATGACGTGGGATGGAAGTGTATTTGGTTTTAGACTCATCAATCTACATATAATCATAGAAATATAATTTTGAAGTTGTTTATTGTAACCTAACAATATTACTGTAAATTTAAAATATGTACCATTTTCTTTTCTAATGATGTGTACCCCATCCATTCTTTATGATAGGGGTATGTTGGTTTTGATGCACGTTCCTTATTTTCAGTACAGAGTTTCTGTTTCATAAATGAAATATTGACAATCAAAGTGATGAATAAAGGTATCCTCAAACAACGTATTATCACTCACAATGTGCCTGAAACTTCTCATCCCCACAGTGGCCGATAAATGCATCACATGCTTCTTGGTATATCAGGTGAGCGTAGACAATGGGTGGGTGAAGGTTTATTTTAAATTTGGAATCATTCAGGTGACATCTTGTTAAAATAGTGCGAAATCCTCGATTAATACTTCCTACAAGCCTTAGTACATAATCCTTGTGTGAATCATATACTATAAATGTACTCTGCAAGAGAATGGGAAGAGTAAGTCATTGTTTCTTTATTTTATTTGCTAGTAAATTAAAGAACTAAATTTGTAATGTTGTCGTAATTTCTTCCCAAATCACAGCCTTCAACCCGGACACAACATGGTGCCAATAATCTATGTCAATCGGCATGTGTTTCTGAGTTACAACTCCAATGTAGCTGCTAAACATAGCCTTTTTGGGATTCACATGTTGGCCTCGTGCATTCCATCCTACTTCAAATTTGATGCCTTTTCTTTTCTCCTTAAGAGCATTGAATAACACTGTCAGACTACTACACACCTATGTTTTCTGCGATGAAGGTCCTTCATTTTCGACCATTTCATCTATTTCAATATCATATATATGTTTAGCTGAAATAGTATCAATGACATGTTCTGATGGTTGTTAGACCTCAATAGTAGGAGCAGGAGGAGCCGCAACAACAGTCGCAGCAGTAGCCATAGTAGGAGCAGCATGACTAGCAGGAGCCGCAACAGGAGGAGCAGCCGGAGCAACAGGAGTCACAGAAGGAGCAGCAGGAGGAGGAGGAGCTGCTGTAGGAGCAGCAGGAGCAATAGGAGCCGCAGCAAGAGCAGAAGCAGGAGCAACAACATCTTTAGAGACTTATTCAGCCTCAAGGTTAGGAGCACCAGAATGTGCAGAAGCCATTATCTGCAAAAGTGGTTGAACAATTAATTTAGATTTTATAAGTTCATTAATGATAAGATAATAACATGTGATAAAAATATCTATATTACAAACAAAATATAACCTGTTTATTTAACTCTATTTTTTCAAAGGTTGAAGGGATTTGAAACCTCTATAGATTATCCAAATCCCTTCATTGTGGTCTCCTCTAACATACAAAACATCATCTACATTGGGACTGCTCTAAAATGATTGCAACGTACCACTGAAAGGATATTCCTCAACTAAATTTTCATCGAAACATTCAGTATTTCTGGAAGATAACAGAACAATATAACTCTTTTGGATTATGGGATATAGAACATAAAAACTTGTACTGCTTGTGATTCCATTATAAACTGCTCATCTTTGTACCCTTATTTACTAAAATAAACTTTCACAAATCTCCATTCATCTATTTTAACACCACTATTGGTATCAACCCATTTGAATTAAAAAATTGGCAATTGGAATGTCATATAATCCAACTCCCATATTAGTTTGATAATGCCAAATAATGACATATTTTCATAAATTGGATTTCTTTCCTTACTACCAGATACATGAATCACTTCAGCCACTACTGTAACGCCACTATTTTTTATGGTACTATCTTCATCATGTTCATTTGTATAGAATGAATAACCATTAATTACATAACCACTATAAGATAATACATACACACTTTGTCCAATGACTATCCATCGAAGTCATTCTGAAATGGAATTCGGATTTTCATCCAACTGCTTAATAATATGGTCCTGGAACCATCCTATAAACTGGTTATTATGTGTATTTGATAACCATTTTTCAGCCCTTGATGGATTCAACTACCTAAGAATTTCTTTGTGAGTTTCAATATATGGAGAAACCTCCCAACTATTATGTAATACATAAATATGGGCATGATCCTGATCTATAATACATATTGTCACAACTTCTCTTCCAGAAATTTCCTCACCCTCTATGCATCCAGTGTCACGAGATTTCGGGAGACTAATGCTTTCCACATCAGATAGGTATTCCGTACAAAATTTAATGGCTTCCTCAACAATATATCACTCCACTAAAAAACCCTCTTGCTGACTTCGATTTTTGACATACCCTTTCAAAATCATCATAAACTGTTCAACAGGATACATCCATCTATAGTGCACAGGACCACAAAGTCGAATCTCTCTCACCAAGTGAATCATCAAATGAACAATCATATCAAATAATGTTGGTGGGAATAATATTTCTAATTCACATAATATGATGACAATTTCTTTTTCCATATCTGGGAATTTCTTCAGGTCTAAAACTTTTATACATATAGCTTTGAAAAAGAAACAATGTTTGGTTAATGTATGACGAACATTTTGGGCAAAAATGCAGCCTAAAGCTATAGGAATTAGATCTAGCATCAAAACATGGAAATCATGTGATTTCAAACCTTTTAACTTAAAATCATTCATTAACACAATGTTCTTGATATTTTATGAATACCCCTCTAGAACCATTACATCATTGAAGAAGTTTCAAAACTGATATCTCTCCGCCCTAGGAAGAGTATAAGCAGCTGGAGGAAGAAACATTTGATTTTCACCCTTCACGACAGCCAACTCTTCTCGTATTCCCATGTCAACCATGTCCAACCTTGCCTTAATTCCATATTTTGTTTATCCCAGGTCAATTATCAATGTTCTGATAACACTGTCACGTACATTTTTTTCCACTTTCATCACAACGAGAAAATTTCTGACGTACAAACAATTCTAGTATGGTAATTCAAAAAAAAACTAATATCTTTTTCAAATTGATTTTAATAGTGTTTTTCTAAAATGGTTTAACAAAAACAGTGTTCATATCTTTTACTTTCTCAAACAACTGGTCACCTGTTAGTGGATACGGTGATGCGCGTTGTTCCGAACTTCCATTGAATGATGACTTCCATGATCGGTACTTATACCGATGAGGTAGAAATCTACTATGTCCTAGAAACACATATTTCGATGAATGTTTCAAACTAATTGATTCTGTATCTTCTTCGCACACGGGACACCCTTGTGTTCCTTTAATGCTATAGCCTGCAAAATTTGCATAAGCAGGGAAATCATTTATTATCCCAAACAACATCGCTCTCAACGTGAAGTATTCACTTTTATAAGCATCATACAACATAACACCTAAATCCCACAATAACATTAAATCCTCCATCAAAGGAGCCAGATAAACATCAATATCGTTACCTGGTTGTTTTGGTCCTGATATAAGAATAGATAACAAGATTAATTTCTATTTTATGCATAACCGGGTTGGAAAGATATAATTTACCAACATAAGAGGCCATGTACTATGAGTGCTGGTTTGAAAACCAAAAGGATTCACTCCATTTATAGATAACACATGACGAAGGTTTCTCGGCTCTTTTCCAAATTTAGGATACTCATGATCAATTTTCTTCCATTGAGGAGAGTCGTCCGGATGACATAATTTCCCATCTTTATTTCTTTTATCTGCTTTCCACGACAATTGTCTTGTAGTTTCTTCACTTCCATATGGACGCCTAAACCATAGAATGATTGTAATGTACCATAAAACTTTCCTAGGATAGGATTTATCTTTCTTGTATCGAGAATCACTACACTTTGGTCATTATATAAGTGATTTGTTCTCCTTGTGAAACAATATACAGTCATTCAGGTAGGCATGTATTCTTTCTGAAATCATACCCATCAAGCGTAGCATTCATCTAGCTTCATATGTTCTTCTTGGGAGCTCATTATCTTCTGGGAGCATGTAATTCAAGAGAGAATGTAGTTCCGTAAAACTGACATAACTCCATCCATTTCTGGCTTTTAGTTTAAACAACATCAGTATAGCTGACACTTTTGTATACTTAGTGCAACCAGCATACAATGGAGTCTTCGCACAACCCTTTAATTTCTCAAACAATTTTGGGAAATCATGGAGTTCATCATCAATTGTCTTTTTCATTTACTCAATATGATCATCATCATCATTGACATCTATAATCACATACTCCATACGGTCTTCTTCATTATACATATTTGTATTCATATCTGATGATCCATAAAATGCAGTTTTATCCTAGCCAGTAGCTACATTCGCTTTTTCTCTGTGTTTATACCAACATTTATAACTCTGATCTATTCTGTTACATATCAAATGTTCTTCCAACTCCTATGGAGTAAGTAGTCTATAATAACAACAACGTAAACACAGACAAAAGATTTGAGAAGGATCCTTTACGTGATCCTTTGCAAACATGATGAACTCTTTCACTCTGTTCTCGTACTATATTTTCAAAAGATTATCATCCATCCAATATTTATTCATCTTCATCCTATTTGAATCTCAAATATTAGTATTTATGATTCATTTACACACACAAAAAAGACATCCAAATACAGTAGAAAAGAACCACATTCTTATAAAAATAGAGATTAATAGAGCCTAACCTTTAGTATTTATTCATCTTTATTAAATATAATTACTTTAGATTCATTATAGTTTCCTCAAATCACCCTAGACCAAACACAAGAATAATCAAGAATGATACATCTACCACTCCTAGGTATCTACCCTACATTCAATATCATCATTCCTAAATAACCATATATCCATACATACACATGTCACAAACACATAAAAAACCATATCCACATCAGAACCAAAGTACCAATATGGATTTCAATCAGGGTACTCGACTCAAGTGGTGGTGTATAAGAAATAATAAGAAAATATAATAAGTATATAGTCACACATAAATCTCAAACTAGTGTTAATAATCCAATAAACCCAAGGTATCATTCCATATATTAGAATACTCTGAAGGATCCCATATGCGACAGTAGTTCCAGGTGGTGAAGGTTCCTGAGGAGGAAGGGGTGAACACGCACCTGGGTAGTGAATAATTGATTGAAATCTTGAATAGTCTCAACAACATATTTATTGTTCCAAAATACCCATTTGTGTCTGTTGGAGGGGTCATAATGTAGAAATCCATTCAACTTAATCTTCCAGGAGAATTTTATGATTATTATAGGGTTTTTGTGTTATTTGACAACAACAACAATGACATTATGCTTTTTGATTTCTATAGTGAGGAAGTATGATTTAACATGGTCACTAATACCATGAGCATTACATATGAAGTTAACAATGATGGGTAGGATAGGGATCTGGCATTGGATCTAGAGATAGTAGCCTTATTTAAGTGGGAGGATGATCTCTCATTGAGGTCCCTTGATTTTAAACATCATCATATTCCCTTATGGTTGGTAAGATTCATATGAGTGGGAGATGCGGATCCAATGGGGCAGGGGAAGGATGGGTGATGAATCTTGGGGGCTGGTCAGGGATTTCTCTCTGGATCAATAAGTATTTGGAGCTGGATGATAGGCTTAGAGCCAAGGGAGACAGAACAAACACTGCTGGGAAGGGGAATGGCCACTATAGAGAAGCAGTCAGTAACCTTAGAGAGGGAGAAGGACAGAGATGGAGGTAGGGGTGGCATGGCTAGAAATCATAGAGGTCTGGGCATCATACCATACAAGTGCACTGCCAGAAAATGTCACTTAGATATAATTAAGGAAAGAAGGGGGAACCCCTCGATGAAAATTGGGTCCAAGAATTGGATGACCTAGAAATTCATCAGAACTGGGTGGTGTTGTCCTTAATGAAAAAGGTTATCCTTCATTCATTACTTTATGGTGACATGGTGTTGGATCTATGTGAATCAATGATACCTAGGAGGAATCTAGTGAAATAAGCATGTTCCTATCATGAAAAATCCATGTCTGATATACCCCTATTTTTCAATCATACACATCTCACACCATACCGGGACATGGGTATAAATATCAAGAAATAATAACATCACACAAAATTTCAATATAAATGAGGCCTCTTGGGGACATCAAAAATAGACTCAAGTGATCACCTCAAGGCTAACTAGAGTAGAATCCATTTGATTACTCACAAATCTATGGTCTCACATGTACCAACTACCAAACATAAAGCAAAGTATTCATCACAATCATCAATATTAAAATCCCAAAATCAAAATAAACCAGTCATCCTATGATAAGCCACTAATAGGGGGTTCATAGATTTTTTATACCGTGCAAAGAGAATCTCTATGGGTGACAGAGGTTCGGCAAAAGAAGATTAGTGGGCCGTGGAGGACCGGCAACACGAATCTCGAGGGCGGCGGAGGTCCGGCAATATGAAGCTCAGCGGGTGGCAGAGGTCAAACAAAGAGAATCTCAAGGGTGGTGGAGGTACAACAACACAAAGCTCAGTGGGTGGTGGCGATCCAGCAACAAGAATCTTGAGGGTGGCGGAGGTCCGGCAATGTGAAGCTCAGTGGGCAATGGAGGGGAGTCGTAGGGTTCCAATACCGCGAGATCTTTAGGTCGCGATGAAAAGAGGGCACTATGCGACCGACTTTATAATAAAATGTACTACAGATTTATCAGTTCTAACAAAGCGCTGATAAAGACTACCTTTATCAGCACTAAAATTTTAGCGCTGATAAAGGTATCCATCATCAGTGCTTTTTTAGCGTTGGTAATGGTCCTCTTTATCAGCACTAAAAAAGCGATGATAAATACATCCTTTATTAGCGCTAGCATTTTAGCACTGATAACAGGATTCTTTATCAGCGCTTTTCTAGCACTGGTAAAGGGTCTTTTATCAGCGCTTTTTTAGCACTGATAAAGGGAATCATTATCATCGCTTTGCTAGCACTGATAGAGGGTCCCTGTATCAGCGCTAAAATTTAAGCGCTGATATAAGGTGGCACTGCCATTGCATGTTTTTGTAGTAGTGAACCTAGTTTAGTAAGGGCCTTTGTGTACTATGATTGTATTGGGAATGATCTATGACTACTCTGATGGTTTTGGGACTGAACCCATTCCACTATGATAGAATTGTAAATTATCCTTGAATACAATGGAAATGATTTTCAATGCTTATGTGTATTCCCCAATTTCATATCTTATTCTATTGGTATTTTCTTATGAATCATGTTCTTTGATTTCATTATGATTCATTTCTTATAGACTTCCATTATTAATTCCTTAACCCATGATTATGATATCTGATATGTAATGTATGGTTTTCAAATGTTATCCTCATGTTTACATACCCTTCTACTCATGTTATATTTAGGTTTCAACATAGTTTACCCTAATTTATCATATAATCTCACCCTTTCTTAAATTTACCTTCCCCATGTTATAGATAAATGTATTATGTATGATATGTGTAAGGTGCTTTATAGTTATGAATAACTTATTGTGAGATGATGAAGTTTTCTTATGAACAAGTAATTTATGTTTCCATTACTCCAAAGTCACTATACCTTTATGATCTGCAGGAATCTGTTTTTCTAATAAATTCAATGTTTAAAGAAATATGTCATATATATGTTTGAAAATCCTAGGTTTTTATAGTTCGTATCATAGGATAGAATTTGTTAACCACTAGAGTCTAGGATGAGAAACATTGGTGGGAACACTTGTTATAAACCTACATATAGGGTAACATCCTAATGTTTTGGTAAGGAATAGATTATTTGGTTTACCGAGGGATACATCCCTATATGAATACTACAAGTTGAAATAGTTCTCGAACAAATGGTATTATGGGTAATAAATCCAAAAAAGGAATGTCGATATTTACTCAAGCATTATATTTTATATGACAAAGGTTTGTTCTATTCACCTATTTTGACACTACTCTATCATTTTCATTGGTTAATTGACATTTTTTTGAACCAACATAATGGATTTGAGTAGATGATAATCATGAATACCCTAGGATTTAACTAAGCTATTATGTATTTAAAAAAAATTATTTATTTATATATCATATAAATTATTTTTCAAGACTATGTGGTTTCCCATTATGATTATTATTGCTCGAACAATATGTTTTGGTATTAGCCTATGGATAGAACCTAGAGAAACCATGTTAATGTGTAATTAAATGAAAAATTATATGATTTTCCTCTAAATAAATCAAATTTTGTGGAAACATTATTTCAAATACTCTTTTATATTATCAGAAAAACATTCTCAAGATATGAATCATAGTAATAATAATAACATGAAATGGAGCGAGAAAATTTCTATTGAGTCCACCTTGAATAATTATACACAATCCATTAATGGTTATGTTGATCCACTAGTTTCTTAGGATTGGATCAGTACCATGGGAAATATATTTCCAATTCTCTCGTGTTAAAAATATAAAAAATCATTTCCTATTTCAATCATTTTTAATAATAAATGGATCAATGGTGGACTATGATAAAGTCAACTAAGGTATTTTTCAGTGACTCAATTAAGAATCTATGAATAATCCATTTTATATGATCACTAGGTGGAAATTGAGATTATAGTTACCCGTGAATCACATGAATTTGATAAGAAAAGAAATATGGAATTCAGTTCAAATAGTTACATTCTATAATCTTGTCACATGTAAATATTGACCTTTTTTTACTTTATTGGGATTTGATTCAGGTTTTTTGGGAGGAATTTAAAACATTTTGGGGCTTTAAGGGGGTTTTTATGTTATAAAATAGTTAGTGAAAATAATTAGTTTTGGATATGGAAACCATGGGTCCATGTTGAAGCCATGGGATGTTGGAGCACAGTTATTCCAAATCATGCGACCACTCCCACAAATAGTTAGTCTTCAAATAAAGGGCTCTAAAATTTTTCATGCATGGTTAATGTAACCATGTGGCTAAAATATATCCCCTTAATAGATTCACAAGTGGGGTTTATTATTAGATCTCACATTTATTACTAATTTTGAAACCTCTCTCCCAAACCATACAAGTGGTTTTTTAATCCCTCAGGTTTTTGTTAAATAATAATACTATATTTTATCCCCAAATTAACTAAAAATTAAAGAAAATTTATTTCATTGGCCTTAATGTATCTCAAGAAATAGTTCTATCTCCTCAAAAACTTTACTTGGAAAATCAATGTGTGGTTGATCTGTTTTGATCTCATTTAGGTATGTAAATATTCACTCATGTGAATTCTTCTGATTCTATCTTCTATTTTTCTTATAGTTTTATAGATATCATGTTTTGTGGATCTAAATAGTTTTTTATGGATCTTAATTATAGTTCGTACTTCTTGATGTCCTCTGCCACATTCCTCATTGGTGATCCCATTGAGGGTGTTATATTTGACCATTTGATAAAACATTGGTTGTTCCATAAGACATTCTCATTCAATTGAAACCCCATATTTCTTTATTAAATTTAAATTAGTTTTCAAATAATAAATAAAACTTATATTTCAAATGATTTCGGTTTTTTCTTAGATTTTCTTGGAATTGATGCCCCCCCATTTCAATAGAATCTAAAATCCTGGGTGGATTTAAAAATATTGATGGATTTATTTCAATATTTATTTAAGAATTTTTTCGATATAGATCCTTGAGAAAAAGGATTAAATTGAATGTTGGTTTTTGAAAGGGAATGAAATTGGTGAAATCCTGAGATTTGGTTTTGAAATGAGAAATGTCATGTTGAAAAATTATTTTTGGGAAACTAAATATTGAAATTAGAATTTTTAATAAATTTGATTTCCTAGAATGGGTCGCCTCATGGGTTGTTGATTTTATTTGACCATTAATGATTGGTTTATTATTGGTGAACAAGTAATCTTGGTCATTTTATAGGTAACTAGAATAAGAAAGCTAGGAATTTTCCTCCCTATAATTACATTAATGATGACAAAACCACCTAAACATTTTTTGGGTGAATTTACTATATTGGATCCCCTAAAAGAGAATAGAATACTTTACCTTAGTGGATTCCCTAATGGGGTGTTTATTTAATTATTCACACATTTCTATATCAGTGTTGGTAAATGAGATGTGTGAGGAAACTATTACAAAACAATGTACCATAGAGATTGTTATAATGGTTCATTCAAATTCATTAATTGATAGTGTATTCCATTGATTATATAACTAATTTATTCATTAAAATTTATTTATATAAATTGTTTAATATAAACTTTTCTTTTAAAACCATTTTATGATATGTTTTAATTAATTTATTTGAATGCATGTTATGTTGAAAATATGTAAATGTTTTTCCGTGACTTAATCTATTTAAATTGATAGAAAAATTTTGTTATTTATATGGTATTATTTATAGAATAGTTTTTAAAGACTTGGTCTTTTATTTAGATAATATCGTACCTTTTTATTTTGTATTTTTTTGATAATATTATTCTCTGTCAGGATAATGTGAAAGATCCATTTGAAGGTGGTGGTTGTTGTTGATCTCTAGGAAACGGGGTCATGGAGTTAACAAGTAGATATATAATCAAATCATTTATTAGGATGTATGAGATTTAATCTTGATATATGATGGTATTCTGATGATGTTTCATTTTTTTATTTTTTTATCTATATGATTTTGGTACTTTATCCTTTTTATAGTTTAACTAATACTAACATGTATCTTCATATTTCAATGTTTTGTGGAAAAAGTAATTCCCACTTGGATCTTGTGTGATTCCAGGTGCCTATCACCATCCCGTGGGGATTGAGAATTCCCATCAAGCCATTTCATAGCGGGTTTGGGTATCATGTTTCTTGGGTATCTGGGTTGTTTCAAGAAAATTTGGTATCAAATGGATATTTCAGATCTTTTCTTGATGTTGTTACGATGTTCAGATATTTTGGTAGTTATGATAACGGTTTTTTGGTATATAAGATGTTGTTTTGAGCATGTTCCTAGACAAATCAAATCCCAATGATCCTTGAGTTAACATGGGAGTTTTGTAAAAGTATCAAAAATAATTTTAAGATTTCATTCTAATCTTCTCCAAGTGATTGTTTGGGGTTTTTTAACTACTAGTATGAAATTATGTATGTTTGAATTGATATTCTAATATATTTTATATCTATATCCTTGATTTATTAAATCATTATGATGATTATATTTTTCCCTTTTGATGTTGTGCTACATCATTCCTCCAAGAATGTATTTGAAAAATCCATTTGAGGAATCTTCCTATGACCACAACGAGCTAATCCTCTAGTGGACCAAAATCTTGTTTAGGTAGTTGTGCATGTTTTCTAGGCTCATGGATATCCTTGAGACCCATTATTTTTTTGGTTGTAGTATTGGATCCTTAAAGGGATAAATATAGAAAATGTGATGAATAGTTTTTTCTCCATAATACTACTAATTTACAATGCTCTAGTGATCCTCAAGTGGAAATGTATTTGTTGAAGATAATTGAGATTCTCTTTGAGTTACTGAAAACATTTTATTTGATTAAGGTAAAGTGTGTTAACTTCAAGGTATACATCCCAAGAATTATTATTTCAGGTTTTATGGTGACATTGAATAAGTATGATGTATTGGATTGGAAGGAATTTTATTTTTCATTTAACCAATTAGTTCTCTCCAAATTTGATGTATATGGATGACTCTATGGAGTTCCATAATATCCATTAGTTGGAAAGACCTTTATAAAGTATGAAAAACATTTTTTTGAGATATTATAATTTTATACAGAGGATGTGAGTAATCAGAAACTAAAGGATAAAATATTTGATATGGTTCGTCATTCTGAAATCTATTCTCAAGTATTAATATTGAATATCACTTCTTATAATGACATACTAGATAGATCATTGATAGATAATATTGATCAGGCTTATATGCGAGGGTTCGAATGAGGTCCCCTTTGTCAAAGTGGTTGTATTTAGTTAGACCCATCAATGTAAAGAGAATGTTTTTTGAGACACGTGATTGATATAGGACAAAAGTGGCTTCCAATCCACCAATATTGTCGAGTAGATGTCCAATTAATTTCTTCCTGTGTCACAAGGTTGGGAATTTGAAGTTGGATTTCATCGAGTCTCCAAAGATCTATGGGTCATGCTATTGCTCATTCTACCTACAAATTTTTTTCAATATCTTATCTTCATTACATAGTGGAATGTGATCCTCATCACCAAAATATTATAAAATTTAATCAAATGCTTCATGATCTATGGTTTCGAGCCACATGAATTTAGAATGAAGATTCTTCATACAATAGAAGAGTCTTCTGAAGAAAGTGATGTAGGCCAAGTTACCGTGAGTGGAACGATCACAGTAGGTTCATCATTAGTGGTCTATTTATTAGATACTGATGAATATTACCAATTATATCAAATAATGTTGTGGAATTTCATAATCATCCTACAGATATTTTATTTTATGTGAGGGATTTTACTATGCCCCTCAGAATAAAGAGAAACATGACCTTTGTTGTACTTTATGTGTTTCTTCTTCATCAAATATTGATCTTACCTGTGATATAATGGTTTTCAACATGAATCCTTTTGATTACATCCTCCCGAATGATTTGTCTATAAATAATAATACTAGAATTCACTTTTATCCTAGACATGTATCCTTTATTGGGCCCGATGGGGGTGTTTGGTGTCCTTCATGGATAATGGGAGTCAAGGATGAGTAGAGATAGACTATAATAGCTTGGAAAATCTTGTCCATTAAATTGTGATAATATAGTTGTTGAAGTGTTTTGGAAGGTCATGGTGACTCATTTCAAGAGTTTTCAAAATTTCTAGTTTTTCCACTGATTGCTCGGAACAGTGTGTCACAGTGGTGGGTCACAACGGTGAGTCATAGCAGGGAGTCACGGTGGTGATTTTCTGTGGTGAGTCACAATGGTAGGTTGTGATGGTAGCTCGCACCAGGGACTCATCCACTAGAGACTCACATTGGTGACTCACACCTGAAGATCTTTACCGATAGCTTGTACTAGTGACTCATCCTCTGATGACCCACATCGGTGACTCGCACTGGTAGCTTGTCCCTGGTAGCTTGCTCCAGTGACTCATCCACCTTTGAATCATTTCCAATTGTCTTTCCAGTTTCACCCCTTTAACATTTATTTGATGTAAAAATGAATTTGGTACCATATTTAATGTTTATTTGGAGCCATTTAGAATCATATATATATTCTAAAAACATGAATATTCCTTTAACATACAAAAAATTTAGTCTTTCTCATGATATTCCATTAATGGGTTTTAAAAATTGTTTATCCCATTGATTTTGTGTTTAAACTTTCTAAAGGAAAAATCTTGTGTTCCTTATGCGCTTCTATTTTCACTTGGTGCACCCTAAACCCTTCTTCCTTGAGGATCCATGTGTTTATGCTAAATCCTTTAGATTGAATTTTCCCTAGAGTCTTTTCTTGTTGCATGAACACCCTCTAATTTGACACATTAAGGAAGTGCTAACAGGTTGTTCTTCTATATAGGTTTACCTTCATCTCCCTTTTGTATTTGCATCATGTTGGGGGGGGGGGTATCAATGTTTCTTGATAACATGATTGAATTCATATTGGCATAGATAATTAAACTGGCTAAGATCAATATATAGGGGCTGTGGATAAGTGATTTATGATCTTATTTTTATTGGATTTTGGTTATTTTTGTGAATTGTATGGGATATATTCCTACTGAAAATCATGGACACTGGGTGTATTTGATTATGAACCAAATATATTCTATAATTCATATTTTTTGGTTTCCTATCAAATAATTTGTAGGAAATTAGTTAACCATATACACTCAGCTAATAAATGGATGCCTCGAGATAAAACTGTTTCTATGATTACACTTGAAGTTAACAAGTGGAAATAAAGATCAGATTCATATTAAATATGAATATGTTTCGATTGGTTTGTGTAGTTGTAGTATCATGGGAATTTATGGGTGATGTGAGGTGGTTTAGCTGGTGTCATGGAATCTCAGGTTGAGAGATTGTTTGATTGTGGAATAGATTCCTAGTGTTGTGCAGTGAAGATGTGATCAGGTTGTGCGATGTTCGTGTTTCTAGATGTGATGGGTGTGGTGTTGTTATTTAGCAGGGATGAAGATAATGGTTGTGGTTGAGATGATGTATTGGGCATAATGACATTGAGGAATGATGATCAAAGTGGTTAGTCCGGGTAATTCACCTGAGGTTTCACCATGTGTGACCCATAAGTAGATTCACCCCATGTCTCAAAATCAATGTTATGATATGAATGGGTGTTAAATAGAGAGTAATAAGAAGCTACATTATTTTATATGTATCATAATATTCTAGGATGCCTTTGTTTGTGCTTCCTACTATAGTGTGTGTTTAGTCGTATCTCTAGTAGTAATGTAATGAATAAATGAATTGTTTTCAGAGAATGAGAATTCGTATGAAGATAAATAATGAAATGAATGGGTGTTAATAAAAATATATTTATAAATCCTCTTTAATTTATCAAAATTCGAAGTGTCTATTGCTGATACTAATAAATTCATTTAGTGGTAACAACAGATGTGGTATGGTGGGTTGGTTGTTGGTGGAGAAACTAATAGTATGGTGTTTATTGTTTGGTATTTTATATACACGTGTATTTTTCCTTTATGATTTCTATACAAACCCCACCCAAGTTGGGAACTATGTGCCGAACACACCCATTTTCACAGGGTAGGGTGTCTTCTCCCAACATCGTGGTGGGAGGATGGATGGTTTTCCACCCGCTATTCCCTACCCCTTCTTCCAGGTGTTGATAGCCCATGTTTCATCAGGCAGGTTGTGGTTTTTGAGGCCCATGTGTGTACATTCGATTAATGGTTCCAAGGTGTCTTCAAGATGATATATATTGTGATTCATAGGTTTCCTCAATATGATAAGAAATTTTTTTGTGCTTCCCAGGTGTATTCCACATGAGATTTAATGTGGTATGTGGCCTAGGTTTGTTAAGGAATGATTTAGTATGTTATTTTTACTATGTGTGTATGGGTGGGATGTAATGTGGTAGGTGTCCCATGTGTGTACAGATGGGTTGTGATGTGGTTCTTTTGAAATAGGTTGGAGTGCTAGGACATTTTCAGTTATATAGTGAGAGAAACTAATTAGTGGGAAAGTGGTGTGGAGTACCCTATCCTCTACGTGCTTACTATATTACTTTACATGATTCTATTTACTTGGTGATCGGGACTCGGTGAGGTGGGGATTGTTAGTATAAATTTTTATATGCTCTTGGTTCTATTGTTTTCTCATAGGATAATTTGTATTCTTCCCTCACTTGTGCATGAATGACTTTGGATTTCCAACTGTGTATACATTAGGCTCATCCTACATATATAAAACAAATTTCATGTTTCTAGGAGGACTATGTTGACCATGATGGACCCTACTAGATCATAATTTTTGGATAGTTTCTGAGTTATTTAATTAGATTTATTTCCGTATTTAAATTAGATTTTTTAATATATTTGTAACTATTATTTTAACATTCATGTGGGATGTTTTTTTCTTTTATATATGTTTTGGAGTTGTTTTGTGGTTGATACATCTTATCTACTGATATTGTTTACTTTAAAATGGTAATGCCTCCAATTTTGTGATATTTTTATACCCTTGGTTCTGGTCACCACCCCATGGCCTACAGGAGGCAGGAATCATGGGTAATTATCTTCTTTTCTTCATTGCCAACCAAGGAGGGGTATCTTTGTAGAGATGGGGGCACAATTGAATGGTATCAATATTTATGGTTGAGATATAGGACTAGTTATGGGGTTAGGAACAATGAGGATTTCATGGGTTGGTTAGGAATCATTATTTAGTGATCACGAGGTGTCAAATAGGCACGGGAAGACCATCTATGATACAATATTTTAGGGGGGGCATGATATAATGCAAGTAATCTTATTATAAAAAAGGCCATCTTAGGTAACACCATTTATGGGGTAAAGAACCTAAGTAACGTACATTCATCATACAGAGTTGTATTATTGTTTTAATTGGGTGTGATGGGATATTTGTAATGAAAAAGAGTTAAATGAGTTGAAATGAATCTTAAATAAACATCACATACTTCCGGGATATATGAATTCCTTGTCTATATTTTTAACTATGGAACCCATTCATTGTCCATGTGTGGCTCAGGCAGTTGAGGCTCAGCTGGGAATTCTAATTGATTGGCAGAGGGCTAATCTAGTGGATGAGGATGACCTATGGAAGATGACATTATGTTCTTTCAATAAATAGGCCTTGGGAAAGTATGAGGAAATTTTTTTGACATAGAGAGGGAGAACTAGCTTGAGGATATTGAGATCACCTTCAGTTTGATCTGAGCTCTGAAGAATTACTCGGTTCCTTTGGAAGTTAGTCAGATGAAAGGTGTTGTCCACTAGTGGTGGACACTTTATCTAGGGGAGAGAAATGAGGAATATGTGTTATGGGACTAATTATTGAAGGTGTTCCGGGTGGAGTCCTATTCATTAACTATGAGGGCTAAGAAGAGGTGGAAGTTACTCTTCCTTTTTCTGGGGAGTATGCCCCTTCGGGAGAATGGGATTATGTTCAGGGATCATCATAATTTTTACCCAGGACTCTTTCCATATGAGGTGTCTTAGGAGGGAGACCTTGAGGATTCCCTCTATCATTCTATCCAATTTACTGTTACTGCATTTACGGTGCCCACAAACATAGAGATTCCGAATAAGGTAGAGGTAGTTGAGATGATGCACTCATGAGGTGTTCGGTGGTGAGAGGGGATCCACAAGGGTTCTTTGAAAGGTAGGTTTACTATCATTAGGACTCTATCATCAGGGCCTTCAAGGTTTCGACCGGCCGGGAGTCGACCTGAACAGTTTTTTATTTCAACCATCTATTCACCGTGTCTCTCATGTGGTGTTGGGGCAATGAATATCTATTGTGAAGTCCATTTAAATATTCAGAACTAGTTCTCGGTAGCTATTCAATATCAGTATGGTGAAGGTGAACAGGTTCCCTTCCATTCTCAGCAGCAGTTTCCATCTTGTCCAATTTAGCAGTAGGTAGAACGTGATCATTGTCCACCAATGGGAGATGGAGTAGGTAGAAGCCAACCTCATGGGGTTCTTTAGGCACCACAACCCATAAGTGGTATTGGAGGTGGTCATCATTATATGGGAAGAGGATCTAAGCATGGTTAGTTACACATAGAAGAGGCAGTAATTCTATTTTGGTTAGAGATTGTTTGAGGTTCGATCAGCTAGTTTACTACCCTTTATTGAGTTTTGTTTGATTCAGGAGCATCACACTCATTTGTTACACCCATTCTATACCATTCTCTATGACTCAAAATATAGATCCTTCTCATTCCCCTAGTGTTTTGTATGATTGTAGGAGGCTAGAGCAGTTTGTTTGATGTGTTATAGAGATGTAGACTAATGATAGGGCCACATCTATCATGTGGGGATATCTTCTTGCTATAGATGCAACAATACTATTTCATTCCTTGAATTTACCAGTTTTATTCTTTCCACGACATTATATACTGGTTCTAGAGGAGATTCATGATTTAAAACATGGATGGACAGTATGTGGCTTCCATTGGCGAGCATAGTTTTCAGGTGGGATGTTGGTGTATAGAGCCTCTTATTTCCTTGTTGACTGAGCTATCAGTGAAATTAGTGGACAATGAGATGGTTGAGGTTCATATAGTTGGTGTGGAGTTCCTATAAGTTTTTTTGGGGAAGGATTTGACTCCCCCCCCCCTGATGTGACATTGAGTTCATGATAGACTTACAACCTGGGGATTCTCCAATTTCCATGGATCCTTATCAGATAACACCTTCTAAGAAGTAGTAGTTGATGATTCAGATAGATTACTTGATAAAGAAGATATTTATCCGACCTAGTTTATCCCCATTTGGTGCTCCTGTTTTATTCAAAAATTAGTTAGATGTTAGTCTGAGACTGTTCATAGATGAACAGAGGTTGAATCAGGTGATGACCAAGAACCGATACCATCTCCCAAGGGTAGATTATCTTTTCATCCAGGAAAGAGGGGTGATTTGGATATCTATTATTGATATTTTGTTTGGATATCACTAGTTGACTATTATGAAGGGTGACATCTGGAATACTGATTTCAGATGAAGGTACCGACACTTCTAGCTAATAGTCATCTCCATCAGTGTTAAAAATGAAACATCTATGTTCATAGGTATTATTAACATTGTCATTAATGATTTCTTAGACTAGTTCATCATCATATTAATTAATTAAATCTTGATCTACTTGAAGTCGGAGGAGGGGCATACCGAGATTATTATTATTCTCTTGTGTTCCCTTCAACACCATCATCTATATAGAATGTTTTCTAAGTGTAGGTTTTGGACAATAGATGTTAATTTACTAGGGAATATGATGTAGGGTGTATAAGTGTATATATAAAATGATGAAGCATTAGTTCCTTGGGAAGAACCAAATAATTTGGCATATGATCATTGTTTTCATGGACTTTCATGCTATTGTGAAGTTGTGGTGACATTACCTGATTAGGGAGAACTTTTTGGTCTTCGCAGATGACAAGATCTTGAGGTATATCTTTTATTAGTGAGATCTAAACATTCCATATAGGAGGTGTATGGATATTCATCAAGTCTATGGTTTTTAGATCTCCTAATCCTAAGGAAGTGGGGAAATTCAACACTGATTCCTTAAGAAGGAGGTCAAAAAAGTTGGTAGTTTAAAAATCTATGGATTCTTGGAAGGTGATGGAAGAGTTTAAAAATATGCTCTTTGATGAAGGAATGGATGGTGGTAGTGTTTGTTTGTTCCAAATGACATGGTAGTCTTCTCAGATGTAGAAGGTGGAGGAGTCTCAGTGGGGACTCTTATAGGTAGAGTTGATTAGTGATCGTGTTAACCATGAGAATTATTCAGAGGGATGGTTAGAGGATTGTCAGAATTAGATTTTTTTAGTGGAATAATGTTTGTTCCAATGGAGATACATGAGGGAATCCTCTATGAGTGTCATAGAACACCCTTAGCGGTAAACCAAGATGTTTCCAAGAAGTATAGTTGCTTAAGGATGTAGTTTTGGTTGCCTGGTATGAAATGGGAAGTAGAAGCGTTTTATCCAATGTGGTTAGTGTTTTAGAAGGTGAATATTGAGGACAATGTACCCAGTGTCGTGTTATAGCCATTAGATGTACCAGTATGGAAGATAGATTAAATATCCTTGGATTTCATTATAGGTTTACCCAATGATTAGGGAGGCCTCAATTCTATCTAGGTAGTAGGGGATCGACTGACCAAATCAGATCACTTCTTTGTGATTTTGGAGTCAGGTGGAGTGGATTATTTAGAAAGGATGTATGTGGGTGAGGTGGTGTAGCTGCGTGGAGTTTTGAGATCCATTATCTCGGATTGGGATACCAGTTTTACCTTCTGAGTCTGGAGGAGATTGTTGATTTCTTATGTTACTCAGTGTCACCTCATCACTTCATTCCACCCATAGATAGATGGGTTAATTGAATGGACTATCTAGATGTTGGATGATTTGTTTTGAGCTTTCATCTTGGTCTTTGGAAGAAGTTGGGTGTGAAACATACCCTTAGTCAAGTTTTCATATAATAATAACTATCACTATTCCATTTTCATGATTCTATTTGAAGATTAGTATGGTTAACCATGTCATTCACTAGTTTTGTTGGATAGAGGATGGGGAGATAAAAGTTATTGGTCTTGTGGTATTACAAAGCATGACATAGAAGGATCATCTTGTTCGTGAGAGGATTAAAACATGACATGAAAATTAGAATTTGTATTTAGATCATAGGAGGTGGTCCTTGGAGTTTGAGTTTGGGGATCATATATTCTTGAAGGTTTTCCCTCTACAAAGGGAACAATGTTTTGGTAGAGGTAGAATGATTTATCCCATGTTTGTTGGACCCTTTGAGGTGTTGGGAAGAGTTTTCATGGTTTCATACCAGTTTGCACATCCACCTCTATGGAGAGGATCCATGATGTCTTTCACATCTCTCATATTCGCCAGTATCTTCATGATGAATCCCATGTTATCGACTGGGGAGAGTTGTTTATCAAAGATGACACAACGTACATTGAGAGGTAATTAGGTATTCGATATCATTGGGAGAAGGTTCTGTGTGAATATACTATTTCTTTGGTTTGTGTTCTTTGGAGGCATTGTGATTTAGAAAAGAGTACCTGGGAGTGAGAAGGGCGAATGTGTGCCCAGTACCCATGGTTTATTTTTGTTTTTCCCTATCCTATTTTTCATGAATTGTTGGGATTGAGTTTTTTTATAAGATATGAGTTTACCCTTGGTTTGAGATGCATGTGGTGAAATGTGTGATAAAACTCTTAACATGTGAAGAGTGGAGAACCCTATTCCTAATCAATACACATTAATTGCGATGTGATTAAACTTGTGTGTGAGAGTCAATTCCACCCAGAGTGGATAGTAACTTGAAATGGATGACAAAATTCCATGATTCATGTGTTTGATATAGCTTGGTTGTTGGGAATATATGGTGTGCTAAATTGTTGTTGGGTTTGTAGATGTCGGAGGAGGTGTTCTTGGATTTGGAGGATTTCCACTCTATCATTCTAAAAACATAGGGTGGTCTACCTTTGAATATTGATGTATTTGGTTTTTAGAGATTTTTAAAGTATATCAAGATCATTGAGAGGCATCTCATGGTTGGAAGTTTGAACCCATTTTCTTCTAGGAATTCTTTAATCCTTGTGAAAAAGAAAATATTGAGAGGTATCTAATGTAAGGGCCTAGACATCTCTGATATGTTAATTTTTGAAAATCCATTGGTTGATGTTTTCCCGGAGGTCACATGGGCTTATCTTAGTAGTTTTATTCCAATTTTCATGTTTTTCCAATGGTAGTTCGGAATGGTGAGTTATAGTGGTTGGTCATGAAGGTGAGTCATAATGATGAGTCGTAGTGCTGATTCATAACGGTGAGTCACACCAGTAGGTTACGAAGGTAGCTCACACCGATAACTCATCCACTGGTAACTCGGATCGGTAGTTCATCCCTGATATCTCCCACAAATGAATTATTTTCAAAATTGTTTCAAAATTCCCAAGTTCTCCAGTTTTTCCATTTTATCCACATTAATATTTTAGTAGATGTTAAAATGAATTTAGTACCATATTTAATGGTTTTTTTTATCCACTTCTAATTTTTTATATCTTATAATATCATAAAGAATCCTTTTACTACCAAACATCATGGTCTAGGTTAATATCTAGGTTTAATGGATTTAAATATTGGTTTCTCCTATTGATTTAGGATTTGTTCCTTCTAATTCTGAGAGATTTATTTCCTTGTGTGATTTCATTTTCCCTTGGAAAAACCCTGTCCCATTTTCCATGAGGAGCTGTGTGTTTTTGATTTAGCATTTGGATTTCATTTTCCCTAGATTTTTTCCTGCTGCATGGGAACCTCATTCATTGGCGCATTAAGGAAGTGATGATCAGTTCATCTTTCAAGTAGGTTTCCCTTAATACATATTTTATTTTTGAATCATGTGGGGTGGTTTTATCAATGTTTCTTTATAACATGATTGAATTTAGGTTAATGAAGACAATTAAACCAGCTAATATCAATATGAAGTAGCTGGGGAAAAGTGATGTATGATCTAATTGTTATTTTTTTCAATTTTTTTGAATTTTATGGGCTATATGCCTACTAAAAATCATGGATGTTGGCGGTATTTTTTTACACCAAATAGATACTTGAATTCGTGTTTTTTGGTTTCATATCAAAACATTATTATAAAGTCATTAAACTGCATACACTCAGCTAATAAATGGATTATCCATGATCAAACGAAATCTATGATAACCCCATAAGATACCAAGTGGAATTAAATAATTGAAACTTGTTAAATATGAATATTTTATTTTCATTTTTTAGGTGGTATAATCATGGGAATGGTTGGGTGATGTCGGGTGGTTCATATGGTGTAATGGAACCTCATTTTGAGAGATTTTTTGATTGTGGAATGTATGGGTAGTGTTATGCAACAGGGATGTGATTGGGTTATCATATAATTTATTTTCTAGATGTGATGGGTGTGGTGTGGTTATGTAGTGGGGATTTTGAGAATGGTTGTGGATGAGAAGATGGATTGAGCATAATGACATTGATGAATGATGATGGCATTGGTTAGTATGGGTAATTTTGATAGGTTTCCTCCATGATTAGAAAGAGGGAATCTTCACCCCATGACTCAAGATCATTGTTATGTTATGAATGGTGGTCCAACAGAGAAGAACAAAAAGCTACATTAGTTTATATGGATATTTGACTTCTAAGATTAGTTTGGTTGTGTTCCTTGTTATAGCTTGTGATTAGTAGTTTCATGGGTAGTGATGTAATGAAAAAAGGAATTATTGGTAGAGAATGATAATTTATTCAAACCTAAACAGTGAAATGAATGGGTGTTAAGGGAAAGGTCTTTGTGAAACCACTTTACTTTATCAGCTTCCAAAGTTACTATTGCTGATTTTAATAAATGAATTTACTGGTAGTTGCAGAGATGATATTGTTTGATGGTTATGGTTGAAAACCCCCATATATTAGGCTTTAGTGTTTTGTATTCTATATAAAAACACACATGCATTTTTCCTTTTTCATTTCTATAATAACCCTACCCTATTTGAACAATTTTGGCTAAACACCCCCATTGTCATGGGTGTGGGTGTCTTTGGAAACATTCTATGCGGAGTATGGCTATTTGGACACCCGATCTTCCATACTTCTTCTCCCATGTGGTGATAACCCATGTTTCTTTAGGCATGTTGTGGTTTGTGAGGACCAGGTGTGTGTGGGTGAGTTTTATTTCCTTGGTCTCTATAGGAAGAGAGATTTTGTGCATCCCATGAGTCTTCAGGATGACATGATATGTGTTGTGCTTTCCAAGTGTCATCAGGAAGTGATGTGATGTGGTATGTGGCCCAGGTGTGTGCAGGAATGATGTGATGTGGTATGAGGACTAGTTGTGTGTGGGAGGGATGTGAAGCTGTATGTGGCCCAGGTGTGTGTGGGTGGTTTGTGACAAGGTTCTATTGGAAGAGGTGGGAGTTACCGTAAATTTTCTGTTAGGGTGTGAGAGCAGTTAATTAGAGGAAAAGTGGTGGGGTTAACCTATCATCGATGTCCACACTATATTACTCTACATGAATTTCATTACATGGTTTGTATGCCTTGGTGATGTTGGGATGGTTAGTATACCTTATAAGGTGCTATTGATTTGGTTGTTTACTCATGACAGAATTAGTATGCTTCCCAAACTTGGTCTCCAAAGACTTTGGTTTCCTACAGGGTATAATTTTATTATCATCCTATGTATATAAAACTAATTTAATGTTTTAGGGTGATTACATGCATCGTGTTCGATGTTTCTAGCTCATACTTTTCTGATAGCTACTATGTCTCTTCATTATCTTTAATTTGGTATTTACTTTGGATTTTTCATTGTATTTGTAACAGATTAATTTTAAAAATGCATGTGGGATGGTTTTTGTTTTCTATTATATATTTATTATAGTTGTTTTGGGGCCGAGACATCTTATCTCCTAATTATTTTTACTATAAAATGTCAAGGCCGCCCATTTTTTTGAGATTCTATACCGTTGGTGCTGGTCACTGCCCCAGTTCCTACTGGTGGTGGGACTCCGAGGTCATTATCTCCCTTTATTCATTACCAACCCAAGAGGGGTATCTTTAGAGGGAGGGGATCATGACAAAAAATATATTTTTATGTTGGATAGGTTAATTTAAATGGTTCATTTTGACATGGATAAAAGAATATTTGAGTGATGACATCCCTCTAGTAATCATAGAGTTTCTTAAGGTGTTTCTATCTAATTTATTTAGTCAACAAAAGGTAATAGTGGAAATGTTATCTATTAATCTATTACCTGTTACTCACCCAATATCTATTCCTTCTTACTATATTGATCCAACAGAGTCAAAAGAGTTAAATAATCAATTGGTTGATCTGTTATAGAAAGGATTAACATGACTGAATGTATCACCTTGGGTGACATATGTTATCATTGGGAAGAAAGATTATAGAAAAAATATCCTAGGTGATGAATACAGTAATCTCAATCTTGCTATGGAAAATAAAAGGCATCCATTACAATGTATTTGTTATCTATATGACCAGATAATAGGTGAAAAGTGGTTCTTGATGATTTAACATCAGTATGGTTATCACAGGCTGAGAATTAAATACTCATATACTCAAATTTCTTCCTTTATGAGTAGGTATAATCATTTTTAATATCTTCTTATGCCATTTTTAAAGACCAATGCTCCTATGGACTTTATGGTTTTGATTATCAGGATATTCAATGTGTACCTCAATCCATTCGTAGTGGTATTTGTGGATAATATTTTGGTTTTCTAATAATTTTATGAGGATCAGGGATATCATCTAAGAGAATTCTAATAAATATTGAGAGATCAAAAACATTATATGATTTGTTTAAAAATTTATATTTAGGATTTGGGAAGTGACGTTTTTGGAAAAGATGGTTCCAAATCATGGGATCTAATTCAATCTTTATAAGGAAATTACAGTTATGGCAAGGAAGAAACCCTATATTAATATTGAGAAATTGTGATTCTTAGGATTCATGGGGTATTACCATGGGATTGTAAATATTTTTCGATGATGGTTTCACAAATGACATCCCTTACATAGAAGGGAGTGATGTTATTGTGGAATGAAAAATTTCATAGTAATTTCAATGAGCTAAAACATATTTTAAATTCTATTCATGTGTAGAATCTTTGAGAGGCTTGTCAAGGATATGTAGTCTTTTGTGATGTATTAGGTTCGATTTAATGATTTTTTTTATTTAGATGGTTGATCACATAATACCCTACAATTTTGGAAAACATAAGTCGCATGAGAGGAATTACCAATCCTAGGACCCTTTGATTGTTGCTGTGATTCAACCTCTCAAATGTTTGTGGAATTTTCATTATGGGAATTTTTTATCTATTAATATGACTACAAAATCATGAGTTATATTTTCATTCATAATAATGTGATCATCTGGTAGAGGAGTTTGGTGGACTACCAATTGTATTTTTATTTTTAGATTACCTATACCCCACAAAAAGGTAATTTCACTAAGGATGAATTTAATATGAAATATCTAAACAATTCCATGAAAGAATATTATGACGTGTAGAACATAATGGGCCTTTTTTCAGCATCATTGGGGAGTATGGGAAGTGGAGGTCATAGTAATAATGGATAGTGCTTAGCTAACCACTACTCTTCTCGAGATGATTATTTTAATAGAATAATCTAGATGATGATTTATATATAAATTCGGACACTATTTAAAGTGGGGGGATGGACTATAAGGGTATGTTATATTATATTGGAATACATAATTTGGAATCAGTTTTTTGTAACTTTTTTCCATAAAAAAACATTTAGAGGGGGATTTCTTTAATTCCCAGTGGGATGTGCACCCTAAAAGCATGAATATTTTTTATGATATAAGGTGATGATTTATGGATCCATGTATGAGATGATACAATAGAGACTTTTTTACTTCTTCTTGTACTTGTGAGTAGGTTAAATATGTGAAAAAAAGTCCTTCAAGTCCATTTAAACTACATACAATGCCAACATGGAAGTGGAATGAGATCTCTATGGACATCGTGGCTAGGATTCAACATACCCATGGGTGAAATAATTAAATATCTATTGTGGGTGATAGGATAACAAAATTAGATCAATCTATAAACATTATCGATATACCCAATCTTGAGGACTTGGACCATCTCTAAGTGTATGATATTTTCATATTAAATGGAGTTCCTACTGCTATAGTTTCTAATATGGATTCCCGTTTTAACTTAGCACTTTTAGCTAGGCCTCAAGGACACAATTGGATATTAGGTGAATTTGGGGATGGAATATAATCCATATATGTATGGTCAGATAGAATAAGCTATATAATTCCTTGAGGACATGTTATGTTATTTCATTCTAATTTTTGTAGTGCTTGGAATGTCTATTTGGGACTTGTGGATTTTTTTATAATAAAATTAACTATTCAGAAATTTAGATGGATCCCTTTGAATAATTGTATTGAAGTTTGTGTAATTATATTTATTATTGGTCAAGGATTTGTTAATCTTATATAATTATATTTAGTTTGGTCCATTAAATGATGAGGAAGATTCAATTTATTTTTTAGATAACATTTAAAATAATGAGCAGATATAACTCTTATTCAGTTCATCATTGATTATCAATGGATTTTTCTATTGTTTATTATATGTTGTTGAGTTTTTATCCTTGATTGGACCACATATGAGTTTAGAAATAGTGAAATATTTTCTAGAGGTTTTTCAATCCTTTTAAGATAGTTGAGTAGGTGGGGAAAGTGGCTAACCATTTAGAACATCACTCGTAGTGGACTTATAACCAAAATATGATTCATTTTTCACAACATATAAAGTATATTGTTGACTATTATCATTATTTTATTAAGGATGATCTTTTTGTTGATATTGATTTATCCTTGATTGAGAATTTGGTTATTATTTTTTACTCTGAGACAAATTTATTTCATAGGAGGACGGTACCTTTAGTCTATGTGCTATAGAAGCATGGTTCAGATTCAAATGACACTTGGGAGTGTGAGGCACTGATGAGAGAGTAGTGGAATAATTTATTTTCCCTAGAATTATCTTGACATGATTTTTGGAGATATAAAGTGTTATTTTGGTAGCATGTAACATCATGCTACCTTTTTATAGGTACTTCTTGAATCGTGATTAATTTTCACATTATTTTTTATTTTTCTCATGTTGTTTTAGTTTTAATTTAGAAAATTTAGGAGCTTTATGTGGTTGTGTATGGTTGGCATTATTTTAGGGAAAACCTTGTAGTTTCTTCCAAGAAAATGTGTATCAATGTTGGAGCCATAGAATGAGGGTGCATGGTTTTTTCATATAGTGTGAAGTATACCTCAATACAAGTGGCATCAAATAGTGTGGAATAATATGTTTGGGTCATGGTTAATACACCCATTCATCCAAACTGTGTTCCCTAAACCAAATCCAATGGTGGGAACATGGTTAGGGTGTACAATAAATACTAACCTTGCGTCCACTCTAGAAAACCATGTGTGTGATTTTTTAATCCCTTGATTTTTTTTAAAATATATAGACCTATAGTTTAACCCAAATTTTCCCCCATATGAACCTAATCAATTTACATGGTCCTAAATACACCCATGTAGTGTTTTTAGATCCTCAAACCCCTTCTCTTTGTGGATCAAATCACATTTGGTCTCATTTGATCATTTTTAGGTAAGTAGATCTTATATCATGAGGATTCTTCAGATCTTCAATTCTATTATCCATATATCTTGATAGATCATTATGTAATTTATGGATATTAACTATATATTGATGGATCTTTATTATAGTTTTTTTTTCTTGATCTACCTCCCATTATTATTCATTAGAAATCCCACTACAGGTGTTATCTTTCACCATGGGATTTAAGGTAGGTTATTCCATAAGAAATTTCACTTCAATTGATACCCAGTAATTCTTGATTAAATTAAAATGTCCTTTTAATTTATTTGAATACCAATATTTGAAATTATTGAAATTTTTTTTTTAAATTTTCATGGGATTGGTGAAAACCCCCAATTTTAATGTAATTAATATTGGTGGGTTTATTTGAGAAAATTGATTTATTTTTTTGAAAATTGATTTGAAAAAATTAGATAGATGGGGATACATGAGAAAATATGTTTAATTGAAATAATATTTCATAATGGAATGATATTTATGAAAACCATTATTTGGTATAGAATCCAATGATTTTTAGGTATGTATCCTATTAAATAAATTCAATTCATTCGATACCCAATACTGCACAAAAAGTTTTCCAAATAGTATAAATTAAAAAAATCACATAGAGAACACAGAAAAAACTCTGTAAATGAATAATGAATGAAGGATGAGGATTTTCCTATAATATATAGAACATAAAAAAAATAAAACAGTAACATTACCTTTGGTATAGTAATTTAATACTTCGGAATAGTAATTAATCCAATAGAATAGTAACCTCACCTATGAAAGAATAAATAAAAAGTAGGAATCTTAAAAATGAAAGTATTAAATAATTATATCATAGTATTAGTGAATAAATATTTTGAAAATGAAAAATTAATATTTTGTATTTTTATAAAACAAAATTTTTTATTTAAATTTTAATAACTAATATAATGATTTAAATAAAAATTTGTAATCAGAAATTATATATTATTTATTATTATACAATAATTTTATAAGAACATGGTTAGTTTTACAGTGTGTTATTAAATTAGTTATAATTTTAAAATTAGAATTTTTTGAGTAAATAATGATTTTAGTAAAAAATAAATAAATTTATCATATTTAGGAATTTATTATAATAATATGGATTTAATTTTTGAATTCTACACATTGAAAAATTGTTATGGTGAAGTAATAGGATTTTTCTAAAATAATATAATTTTAAATGATTAGTGAAATATGACAATTTACTTTATTAGCTAAATAAATGAATTATTGAGTTATAGAGGATGTATAGATGATGTAATCACCATTGGTTCTGAAAAACATGTACTAGTAACTTTATTTGGTCAGAATAATAATCACTATTAAAATCATGATCAAAAATAATAAACTAATGATTCAAATAAGAAAAAAAACACCACTTTCCCCCACTATAAATACCACCTCTTCTCCTAAAACCACAAAATCCATGATGATTTTATAATTTATTCCCAATTTCCCTCTCAAGCCTCATCCCCACGTTATTATCTTTCTGGTCTCACCAAAACATCATTTTCAAGTCTTTTAAGGAGGTTCTCTAGGATGATAATTCAATAGGTAAAACCCATAATCCTTCTATTTCAATTTCTTTTATTATTTTCCCCTCACCGTGTCTATAAAAACATACCAGATAACTATAGTATCTAACATATAATCTAATGTTATTACATTAAGGGAATAATCATTCACCATTTCTCTTCTTCTTCCATAATTTTTCTAAAAATAAAAACATCGTTTGGGATGTGTTAATTGAACACATTCAAAGAAAAAAAGTTTTCAATTTCCATTACCACATTCAATTATTGTCATAAAACCCTTTCTATTATTAAAAAACATTATTATATTTGTATTACATGTTATTTAATGTTCTATAACATGTATATATTCCAAATAATAATTAATAAAACAAAAGTAGTTTGTGAGGATTGAGAAAAACCAAAATAATCTAAACATTTATCACTACCATTTTATCTAATGATCCATCCTCATACCATATAAAGAAATGAAGATTATAACCATTTAATATTATATATTATCATTAATAACATATAATTTCAATTCAGGACAACAATTCTAATTTTCAGTATTTTTTATTCAGGTATATAAGTAAACCGATCATGAAATCCAATTCATTGAATTCCCTGAAAAATGAAACTGTATCTTATAACTCATAAAAATGGAAATAAATAAACATAATAAAATTATACTAATTAAAATGAAAGAATAAATGTTCATTGTTAATTATTTAATGGATTTAATCTAATTATTCAGGACATTAATTTGATGCGTAGAACACATTCAGAAATAAGGTAAGGGTTTTAGTCTCAATTTAAATTTCATTGATACTTACATGGTATTGTGCACCTAATTGTTTTTATGTGGTTTAGTTACTAACCCATTGAGATTATTTTTAATTTGAAATTATTTTCCTCTTAAATATTCAAATTTTCTGTCATCGTTTATATGATTATTTTTAATACATATGCCATTATTACGTATGGTGTTTAATTTGAATTTTGAAATACTGATAAATCAGTATTTCCTACACAATACAGCAATATTGATAGGAATATTGTTCTTGTACTAATTTTACTTATTAATAATGATTTGTAATATTAGGGATTATTGGCACCTCATATATCCCCTCAATGGAATGATAGGTCTCATAAGACAAAATTATTAGTGAAACCCCTTTTTGTTTGTTTCCATGATGAATCATATGGGTTTTTACCGAGAGATATAAACCTAATTAACATTGAAAAAGTCCATTTTCTAGATATATGATTTCCAATAATGGAATTTGTTTTATTTGGTAATCATTTATTAGTTTCCGAGATATTTTCATAAGGACAAAATATATTGACGCATTTTAATTCTCAGTTTATTGATGGCATGTGATTTTCAGTTATTTACTTATCCATTATGAAATATTGAATTTGTTAAACATAATATTGTTTCATGTAAACCTTACTAATTCTTTTAACTCACCCCTTTCATGTTTTTTCTATTCCTGGTTTGTCTAAACGAAATCATTGATTAAGTGATAAGAAGAAGTTTATTTCCTTTCATTTTTTCTATGTTTATTTTCCAATTTAATAAGGGAACCATGTATATATCTAGTTTTCTTCAATACTACTAAGATGAACAATCATTGGAGACACGATCTCTGGTATCTATGTCATTGTAACTAAATGACCACCAACTATGTCCTATTGGGGTTGGGGTTGTTAATGCTTGTATTAGCGAAAGTTTAGTAAAAACCTTGGACACTAGATTATGAAACATATCCCTATGATATAAATTGACAATAATCATTGAATAACATACAAGTATATTTGTATGGTAGATTTTGTGTGGGTATTCCTAGAAATACATCCATATCTGGATACTACATGTGGATGTAGATCTGGTACATATAGACATAGGGGTAACAACTCTAACAAGGTGTGTCAGACTACACATGGCATAACCAGGTACCCGACAACATGCATCACTATACACCTAGTTTTACACTCCATAGGGATATTATTAGAATTATTCAAATTCTATTTACAAATAATTATTAATGATTTAAAAGTAAATATGTCCCCAAAGAAACTGTGTTTATGATTATGAGATTATCTATGCATAAATTTTCATTTTATGTTAATTTTTTTACTTCGAAACTATACATTATGATTCATAACCTAATTTAGTGAATTAAATTATTTAGAAATGGTTCCTAATGGTATGAAATAAAAAATACCCATGGGAGATTTAGGGATTTCCCTTCTGAGCAAGTAAACATAATTAGTGTTGGAGATGAGAAGATCATGAAAAATTAGGAAAACATACTCAGGTTACGATGAATAACCATTCTACACCTATGATGGATCATTTCATAAATTAGAATCCCCTATCATTTAGTGGGACTAATAATCTAATTATAACTGGGTAGTGGAACATGTCCCCTAAAAATATATATCTATCACTAGGATGAATATAAAATTAAAATGTTGTACTTGTAGTATATTGCCTCAAGTGTGATTCTAGTTAATGGTGGCCTTTGACCTAGAATTATAAGTGCAAATAATAAATAGAATACATGGAATGGAGAAATTTTAAGGGAACAATAATGTAAAAAAATACTTCCCTCATGTGAAATGAAATTAAATATAGATAAAATGTCTTAGCTTAAAGGGAAGGGAAGAAGATAGTGTTACTCAATATGAGGATACCTTCCCAAGAATAGCCAGGTATGCTATAGATTTTATATGTGATTTGGAAGATATGATTGATCATTTCATTGAAGTTTTTAATCCCATTATTTGAAGGGCACGGGATTCTAAAACATTTTCTTCATATAATGAAATATTATTATGTTCCATAAATATGAAGAAGTAATTTGTTATATTTTATTTGTTCAAGGGAAGTCAACAAAAGAAGAGGTCTTCTGATAACAATGGAAGTGTTTTATCATCAAATAAGATAAAGAGAATGGAGAAATTTCATTTATGTGAAAATTTTTAGAGGAATCATCCTGGAAATTTCTTGAAAGTCATGAAAATATTCTATAAGTGCAGATAAAATGGTCATCAAGATATTGAATGCATGTGCAAGAAATAAATAATATTTATCAATGCTTCAACTACAATGAAATGTAGAATTATTCAAATATATGTTTCGTTCATCGATGGAATTTAACATAGAAGTTTCCAATGGGATACGTCTAGGATTATGTTATCACCAAAACTAAAATAGAACTTTCCAATGATGTGGTGTAAGGTAAATTAATCATATATTCCAATTTTTATTATGATTTATTAGATTCTGGATCATTGGACTCATTTATATATATCCAATTTTCAATGAAAATTATACATTTACCTTTTTATTTAACAATATGGTTGTTAGTAAAAACTCCCAAGGTATGTTTCATTACAACCAAAATGTGATGGTATATCCCCTTTAGGACTCATAAAAATACTTCAGTTGATAACCATATCATCATACCCAAACTTTACATTTATATAATCCTATTTATGGGCTGGATTTCAAACTATGATGCAATAATTTATTTCAAGATGAAGGAAATTAAAAATTTTAGGGAAGATTCAGAATCCCTAATCTTTAGAGTAGAAACATAATCATCTGATTCATATCTTGATCCTCCCATAATAGATCTAATGATTGAAATTCTTGGAGTGGAAGAGAAAACAACATCTAGGGGTGATAACTGTTATCTTAAAATTGAGAATTCACCAATTTAAAAGATTACATTAACTTATTTATTGAGGAATTACATGGAAACCCCCTAGAGTGTAAAGTTAAGTTTAACATTAATTTAATCAGTGATGAAATAAAAATATTTAGTACTCATTATAAAATTTCCACAATTGAATTAGTGCAGCTAAAGAAACACTATAAATGTTTTGTAATAAGAGGTTTATTCAACCTAGTGTTTATCCGTGGGGAGAAATAGTTATTTTTTATGAAAAAGATGGATCCCTACTGCTATGAACTGACTATAGTGTAATAAATGCTATTATATTGAACAAAATGTATCCTCATCCATGAATTGAATATTTATTTGATCAACTCCATGATGCTCAATATTTTTCAATGATTACCCTTCATTATGGAAATCATCAATTGCATGTGAATAAGGAATATATTCTAATGACAGAATATTGAACCAGGTATAGATATTTTGACTTTACAGTAATTCCTTTTAGATTCACTAATGCACACTCTGTTTTTTTGGATTCAATGAAAATAGTATTAAACAAGTATCATGATAATTCTTTTTGATATTTATTAATGATATCTTGGTGTGCTCAAAAAGCTATGAGAACCAAGAGAACCACATGAATATTATTCTAAAGACTCTTATAAAAAATGATTTGTATGGATTGTTTATAATTTTTGAATTCTATCTTCAAATAGTTAATTTTCTTGGTCATATTTTCTCTACGGATGGAATCTCTATTGATCAAGGGATAAAAAAGGCAATAAAATAATTTCTTATGCCAACTAACCTAATCAAGGTATGTAAAGGTTTTAACTAAGATCACAAATAAAGGGGTTAAATAAAATCACATGTAAGGGGGTAAAGTTCATATGGAAAAAAGAATTTACAAAATATTTTTATGAATTTAAGAGAATATTGGTCAATACTCCTATTTTGACTCTTCGGATAGGAAATGATGGATTTTTTATATGCAGTGATGCATCAAAGAATGTACTGGTTGTGTCCTTATGAAGAATAATAATGTTATTGATTATTCATCAAGGTAGTTTATAACTCATGAAGAAAACTATCCAACTCATGGTCTTGAGTTTTGAGTGATAATATTTGCTTTGAATATATGGAAACACTATCTCTATGGTGAAAAATGTGAGATATATATAGATCACAAGAGTCTCAGACACATATTTATACTGAAATATCATAACATGGGGCAACAAATATGGCTTGAGTTACACAACTATTTTGATTACTCAATACACTACCACCCATGAAAGTCAAATATGGTAATAGATTCATTAAGTAGGCAAGATCAAGAACATAAAACACAAATGAGGATTGAAAAGGACCCTATGGTCATTGATCTTGTATATATGGATATAGAAATTCTTATTTAAGTGGAATCTTAACTCTTTTTATTATGACTACTGAACCATATTCAATGCAGGAGATAAAAATTTCTCAATTAGATGATGAAAATTTTCAAAAGAAAATTAATGTACATAAGGATGAAAGATTGGAAGACTTCATGTATGAGGATGTTGGTTTGAAATTTGGAATGAGGATATGTGTTCCATAAATACCTGAGCTAAAGGGAAACTATTATGTGATTCTCATAGATCAAATTTATCTATACTCCCAGGTAGTACCAGGATGTATATAGATCCAAATAAACATTCTTAGAGGGATAAAATGAAGCGGAAAATTTCTAAATATGTTCCAAGGTGTCTTTTTTTTTAATAAGTTAATGTTTAGAGACATAATAATAGTGTAGTCCAGTAACCTCTGCCTACTCAAATGTGGAAGTGGGATGACATTATGATGGGCTTTGTCATAGGACTATTAAGGAAACCAAAAAGGAATTATTCAATATGTCTATTGTTGATCCTCTTACAAAATTGTGACATTTTGTTGATATAAGATAATATTTTCTCTTAAGCGCCGAGAATGACTCTATATTAATGTTGTTTTAAGACTTTATGGTGAACTAATATTGATTGTCCCAGATCGAGATTCTTGTTTCACATCAAGATTCTAGAAGTGTCTTTAGAAGGCTCTGGATACAGAGCTTCATTTGAGTACAACTTATCACCCCCAAATAGATTGATATTTTAAGAGGACTATATAAACATTAGAAGACTTTTTGAGATCATGGTCACTTTAATTTCAAGTTATGTTTGATAAACACTTACATTTGGTAGAATTTTCTGATAACAATTGTTTCCATTCTAGTATTCAAATTGTTCCATATGAATCATTATATGGAAAGTGGTGTCTAACTAAATCTTGTTGAGTTGAAGTTTGTGAGAGGGGTCTAATAGGCCTATAGATTATTTAAGAGACAATGAAAAAGGTAAAGACTATACATGATCATATTCAATTTGATCAATGTAAGAAAATGAGTTATGCTGAAAACCATAAAAAGCATTTGGAATTTCATGTGGGATAAAATTTCTTTATGATTGTATCTTTATGGATGGGTATCTTTTGTTTTGTTAAGAAGAGGAAACTGATCCCCATGTACATTGAAGCATTTAAAATTCTTGAAATAATTGTAGCTATAGATTACCGATTAGATATGCCTCCATATATCTCAAAATTTATGGATGTGTTCTACATAAAATTGTTAAATAAGTACATTTAAGACCCCATACATGTAGTCACTTATGAATAAATATATCTATAACCTTATTTTTATTATTGTGAAGAGCCTATCAATATTCATGAAACAAGAGAGATACTATTGTAAAATCAAGAGACTTGACTGGTAAAGGTTCTATGGAGAAACAATAAAATGGAAGAAGCAACATGGGAACCTGAGGATGTTATTAAGAAGAAGCACACTCATGTGATTAGAAGGCAATATTCCTGAAAATTTTGAGTACAAAATTTTTGATGGATGGAAGAATATAACACCCCAATATTTTTTTGGTATGTATCCTCTTAAATAAATAAAATTGATTCGATATCCTAAATTTCACACAAAATAATTTCATATAGTATAAAACCTATAAAACCACATAGAGAACCCAACGAAATATTATAAATGTAGAATGAATAAAATAAGAGGCATTATCTTGAAATTAATGAAAGTATACCAATGAAATTTTAAATTGACCTTTAGAATAATAATTTGACACTTATGAATAGCAATTCAACCATTAAAAATGTAACCTCACCCATGAAAGTAGAAATAAAATTTAGGAATCTTATAAAAGAAAATATTATATAATTATATAATAGTATAATTGAATAAATATTTTGAAAATGTTAAATAAATTTTTGGTATTTTTATAAAACAAAAATATGTATTTTCAATTTTAGAATTAATATAATTATTTAAAATAAAATTTAATTCCATAAAATAAAATCTTAAATGAATTTTTTTCTTTTATGATTATAATATAATTTTATAAGACCATAGTTAATATTTCAAAGTGTTATAAAATAATTTATAATTTTAAATAATTGATTAAATGATCCTTTAAACTAAAAATATTAAATTTCTCACATTTAGAAAATTATTTTCAAAAAATGTAGTAAATATTTGAATTCTAAACATCAAAAAATGAATGGGATGATTTTTTTGGATGTATCTAAATTTGTTGATTTTTTGGAGAATAGTGAAATAAAATAATTTATAGTATAAACTAAACACATGAATTATTGATTCATAGATGATGTATAGATGATGTAATAATAATTGGTTAGAAATAATATTCACCTGTAGCTATATGTAGCCGCGTGAATAATCACTATTCATAGTCATGAACCAAAAAATAAACCAATGTATAATATAGTAAAAACCACCACTCTCCTCTACTATAAATACAACCCTTTTCCACCTATTCTCCTCACAAAAAAATAACTGAATATTCTAAAATTTTTACCTCGTTACTCTGTAAATCCAATTTCCCACATCCCGGTTTTTCATTTTTCAAGAAAATAACATTTACAAGTCTCTTAAGGAGGTTTTCAAGGAGAAGAATACAAGAGGTATAACCCTTAACCATTCCCTTTTATTTTATTTTTTTCTTGCATTTTTATTATCATTCTATCACCTCATCTAAACAAAAATTAATAATATCTACAATATTATATATATATATATATACTAAAAATATATTATGTTAATGGAATAATCAATCAAAATTTCTCTTCCTCTCCAATTTTTTTCTAAAACTATAAAAATCATATGTAATGTGTCAACTTATCTCATTCAAAGAAAATGACTTCACATTTTCAATTATTGCCTCCATGTATGGTCCTAAAACGATTTATAGGGATAAAAGATATTATAATATGAGTATTAAAGCATATTTTATGTTATTTATTCAGTATATATATAATATTAATTAATAAAACAAAATTACTTCTTGATCGATGAAAAAACACGAAAATAATCAAAATAATTATAACTAACATTTTACCTAATGATTCATCCTCATAAAATTTAACCAAATGATGTATATAACCATTTGAAATTTTAGAAATTCATTTATAACAAATAATTTGAATATTGGGGAACTATTATCATCTTAAATGATTATCCATACATGTATATATGTTAACTGATCACAGAACCAAGGAAACATATTTTATTGAACAATTAAATGGTAATTTATAACTCATAAAAATATAAATTAATGATCTTAATAAAACTATAATAAATAATATAAATGTATAATAGGTTTTTAATTAACTAATTAATGGATTTAATTTTATTTTACAGTACATTAATTTCAATGGATGAACACATTCTGACATATGGTAAATTAATTCTTCTCAATTTCAATTTCATTTAGACATACATGGTATTGTGCACGTAATCATTATAATGTGGTTTATCTACTACCCCTTCAAGATTATTTTTATGTTTACATTATATTAATTATAAATATCAGTTTTTTATTGTATCACAGATATGATTATTGTATAATCTATGTACCATTTTTACTTAATGTTTTTACTTTTAAATTTGAGAAATTGATAAAATGTTATTTCTTACTAAATATAGATATTATTTTATGGAATATTGTTCGTGAACTAAACATATGTATGAATAATTATTTGGACTTGTAGTGATGGGTAGATCTCTTTATAGCCTCTTGATGAATCGTCAAGTCTCATGAGACAAAACTGTTGGTGACATACCCTTCAGGCTTGCCTCTAAGAAGAATCACATAGGTTTTTACCCACAAAATTAAACCATCTAAATGGTATAAGGGCTCATGTTATTGAAACATGAAGTCCAATAAATTTTCATTTTCATCACTCAATATTTTTTTATTTTCTCAATGATATTTTCAATTTGAATAAATATATGGAAACATGTCCATTTTCTGTTTATTGATGGTATGTATTTTTCAATCATTTAACTTTCCATTATGCCTTACTAACTTTGTTCCAATTATTAATAATTAAAATAAGACTTAATGAGAAATTGAACTCATCCTTTCATTTGATTTATTTCCCTTGATTGTGATGATGAAATATTTGATATAGTGACAAGAATAAGTTTATTTTGTTTATGTTCTAGGTTTATTTACCAATGTAATAAGGTAACTATGTATATATATTGTTTCTCTATGACTACAAAACTGATCAGTCCTTGGTGAAGTGGTCTCATTTATCTATTATATTGTAATATAATGAGAATTTAATCTATAATACTAGGGTATGGTTGTTACATTTGGTTTTGAAATGAAAAATGACATATTGGAAACTAATTTTTCAGAAATTAAATTTTAAAAAATGAATTTTTTTATACATACGATTTTATAGAATATATCACTTATTTGGGTATTGATTTGATTTTACCATAATTTATTTATTTATTATTGGAGAAAAAATTATCGAGGTTTGTTAGTAGGTAACTATGATAATCACACTAGGACTCTGACTTTATAGGAATGGATTTACGATGACAAAAGTATCTTAATAAAGGTCAGCTAGATTTCCCAAGGTTGATCCCTTAAGGATATATAGAATCATTCCCAATTTTGGATACCTTATTTGGGTTTTTATTTTAGTGTGAACACATTCCAATATCCATATTGATAAATGAAATGAGTGAGGATCAAATTATTAGAAGCCAATATACCTCAGGGCTTGTTGGCATGTGAATTGCTTCTCCTGACAAGATTGTGTGTGACATTGAATATAGATTTTTTTTATAAATTAAAAATGATTTATATTAGTTGTTTTATATAAAAATATTATTTAATATATTCATGATATATTTTTCATCAATAGATTGGAAATTATGTTTTTTTAAAATGTGTATTGGATTTTCAATGACATATACTATTTAAATTAATAGTATTATCAGTTTATTGATATGGTATTGTTTATGGATCACATTGTGAGACCATCACACTTTTCTTTTTTCCTTACTGTGTTCGAAGGTTATCTTATTATGGGTCTTTGAAAATGGAATTTTTTCCCTAAATTTGGTTATTTTTCTTGATATTTGGGACCCAGAGTCATGGAGGTGACTTATGGAGACATTATCCACTCATTGGATGAGATGTATGAGATTTCATATTGATATTTTATGGGAACTTTTATGATATTATATATTGATATTTCAGATTTATATGGTTCTAGTAATTTCTCATTTTTTGGAGCGTTGAACATTCGGAATTGTATATTTATCTTCCACAATTGTAAGGAAAAAATCATTTTCCATTTCATCTTGCATGATTCTTGGTGCTAGTAGCCACCAAATGGAGATCAAGAATGTAACAACTCAGTCAAAGTGACAACACAAACACCCAACCTTTATCATTTTCGTCGGGTCTTGGTGTGCCATATACCACCAGCTAACTCACAGAGAGGTGACCCCAAGCCTAGGGCCCACACACATGCCCAAACAGGTCATCTAACTACTGAAACTCCCCCTAGGACAACACATGTCCTTTCTAGTGTGATTTTTCCTTTCTCAAACACAACCTAAGAAACTTCCTAGAAGGTCCCCAATCCTAATCACTACTTCAGGACAAGCACGCTTAACTATGGAGTTCTAATTCAGTGGGCTCTCAAAACATAAGGTGAACGTTACTAACATTAATCATATCTTTTATTAATGTAACCTCATGGGGTGTTTGTTTCCGACGCTTTCACCGGGGCGCGTGCATCCGTCCGTCCGCGGAGGAGGACGTGCTGCGCTTATTGCCCCGCGTTCCCAATTTCCAAAGGCGGGCGGCATTCACTCCTTATTCAGGGACGTCTGCTCCTTGATCGAAACGGGATGATGGGATGTCGGTTCTTCCTTCTGTGGATTCCTCCTCAGAACTCATCACATAGTCCGGGTCTCCCTCATAGATTTAATACGTAGTTCGTGAAACTCTTCCCCAGTGCCATGTTTCCATGGACGCCGGTTAATTACACTGCTTCTGTCGAGACATTCCAAAGGGTTCAGTCAGGGCAGCAACCTTCATTCGGGGGAGTAGTCACATTGAGGCATCAGTAGCGTGTCTGGATGCTGGGGAACCTGGCATGTCTGTCTATTATCCCTGGTCACAGGGCTTCTCAAGGGCGTGGAAGCCCGAGGTATCCCACATCGAGCGCGGGGAATTATATGCCATAGACACATATCTGAGGTTTTCCTTAGCTTCCCATGTTTAACACAGGGTACGTCGTGGGTTTAACGTCCAGCGGAGATGGATCATCCCGATCAGAGCATTAGCTAGAATAGATCGGATTGAGGGATTTCCCTTGAAGGGATGCCGATACCTGGTCCAGCCCATGGGCGGCTGTGAAGAGGAGTGTACCAACATGGTCTCACCGGGATATGACGGTCCGGGAAAGGATCGGGGTGTATGGCAGATGGATGAATGAAGTGGAGGGTGGAATGGAAAGAAACCATCGCAAGGGCAACGGTGAAGTTGGGCTTGAGCCTTAAAGGGGCTTCCTACGTATCCCCGTGGCAGGGAATAAAAGTACGCGTAGTTCGGGATGGTGCCGGTGAACCGGCATGAGGGTGGACCTTGGTCTGATGGGCATCGTCAGCAAACCGACGTGAAGGTGGACCTTGGTCCGATGGGCATCGGTAGTGAACCGACGTGAAGGTGGACCCGTGGGTCCACTGGTGGTGGGCTTGAACCTTGGGAAGGTTTCCTACGTACTATGCCTTGACATGGATCAAAGTCCTCATAGTTCAAAGGATTGATGGAATACAGTTTAACTTCATGCAGGACGGTAGTGAACCCTGACGTGAATGAACGACAGGCGGTGGGCTTGAACCTCGTGGAGGCTTCCTATGTACCATGCCTTGGCATGGATCAAAGTTCTCGTAGTTCGGAATGGTGGTGGGTGTCGGCGAACCAACGTAAATGAGGGACCTTGATCCTATGGGATATGGGCTTTAACCTCAGGGAGGCTTCCTACGTACCATTCCTTGACATGGATCAAAGTCCTCATAGTTCGGGATGTGACAACGACTTGCCGTCGGACTGGAATGCAGTTTAACGTCGTGTTGGACGCAGGTAGAACTCGTTGTGAATTGGATGACGGGTGGGCTTGAACCTCGTAGAGGCTTCCTACGTACCATGCCTTGACATGGATCAAAGACCTCGTAGTTCAAAAGGGGATTCGTCAGCGAACCAACATGAAAGTGGATATGGGGGTCCATTTGTGGTGGGCTTGAACCTCGTGAAGGCTTCCTACGTACCATGCCTTTACATGGATCAAAGTCCTCGTAGTTTGAAATGGATGAGTCACGACGACTTGCCGTCGGACCGGAATGCAGTTTAACATCATGATGGACGAAAGTGGGACCCGACATGAAGAAATGATGGGTAGGCTTGAACCTCGTGGAGGCTTCCTACGTACCATGCCTTGACATGGATCAAAGACCTCGTAGTTCAAATGGGTATGCAGTTTAGTGTCATGCGGGAAAAGGGGCATACAGTTTAACGTCATGCTGGACGAGGGTGTACAGTTTAACGTCATGATGGACGAGGACGTGCAGTTTAACGTCATGATGGATGGGAGTGAAACTCGACGTGAATGAACGACCGAGTAATGAGGCTTGAACCTCATGGAGGCTTCCTACGTACCATGCCTTGACACGGATCAAAGTCCTCGTAGTTTGCTGGAGGTAGGGGGTCAGGGTCAGTGCTCACTCTAAGCCCATGTGAGTCATGCTCGGTGTGAGAAACAAGAGGTTGCAAGGCCCTGACGATCACGTCGCGAAGGGTGCGTCCGTGAGAAGCAAAGAGGGGCTTACGCGTTGGGAGGCCCATGGTGCTGGGACTTACTCCAGGATGGAGGCCCGAGGTGCGGCAAAGCGCAGGGGTCACAGTTTAACGTCATGTGTTGAGGACGTGGTGCTTGGCAGTTTAACGTCCTGCAGCACGGACGATGTGGGTTCACTCTTCACCCTTAGGACTTACATAACTGGTACCCTCTGGTCCTTGGGGAAGGGAAGGTACCAGTAAGGCCGTGGTCAAGGGGGTTGTAGAGCAAACCATCGAGGGGTCCACATTAGCATGGCTATGCGAAGAACCAATAGCCGTTAGCGTGCCTATGCGAAGAAGCATTAGGAGAAGCAACGCTACGAGTGGTATTGTCCATGGGACTTTGAAATCACATCGTGCAAACCTGGAGGGTCACACGGGAAGAGGAATTGCTAAGCGAAGGAGTGTGCTTCGTGAAGCGGAGTTCCTTGGCCTTAGCATGGGGCATAGGTGTGAGTGGAGGGTGCTTCGCAAAGTGGAACAGTATTCGCGGAGCACTGCCTCGCGAAGAAGGGGTGCCTCGCGAAGCAGGGTGCTGCAAAGCAGTGTGCTTTGCGATGCGTAGAGATCCTGCCTTAGCATAGGGATCACTAGCACAGGTTGGGTGTTTCGCAAAGCATAAGTGCTCCGCAGCTTCCCGGGTTCCCTTTGGAATCCCCTTCCTTCGCGAATGCCCTTGAGCTTCGTGAAGGGATTCCCTCTTGGAAGAGGGGCTCAAAACGAGACCAAGAAAAGGCATCTCGTGAAGTAGAAGTACCTTGCGAAGCTCATGATTCCTGGGGGCAAAGGGTGCTTCGCGATTCGGGAGAGGAAAAGCTGAAAGGTCGGATTGTCCGTCCTTTAGACTCAGGGGAGTCCTGTATTTATAGGCAAGGGGCGCCGCAAAGTAGAACTCGCACGTCGCCTCAGGTGATTCACGGCGCTCTCGCGAACGTCGAAGTCGTCCACGAAGAGTTACCGCCTCTGGAGCTTCGCGGCGGGCTCGCAAACGTCAAATGCGTTCGTGAAGAGTTACCGCCTCTGGAGCTTCGCGGTGGGCTCGAGAACGTCAAATGCGTTGGCGGAGAGTTACCGCCTCTGGAGCTTTGTGGTGGGCTCGCGAATGTCAAATGCGTTCGCAGAGAGTTACCGCCTCTGGCGCTTCGCGAGACCACGCTACTCGGGGTGCTTCGCGGCGGTGCTTCACGTCGGTGCTTCGGGTCGGTGCTTCGCGAGGCAGCGTGCCAGCCTTCTTTTTCATCCCTTCCTTTCGTGCAATATTTTGGCGCCAACAAATGCCCCCCCTCAAACTTGGAGCCGTGGAGGGTGAAGGGTCTAAGTCTGAGGGAAAATCGCCAAAATTGTCGGTGGTTTGCGATGCAGCTACGCGAAGGGGGCCTGCGGTGCTGACCGGGGCCACGGATCCGGACGCGCCACGATGCTCCGCACGGGTGAGGCGTGCCGCGATGCTCTGGGGTCGCCGCCTATAAATAGGGGGGTCGACCTCTTTTGTCTTCACGTGACTTCCTTGTATTTTTGTGCTCTCGACTTCACGAAGCTCCGCGTACTCCGCGACAGACCTCCGCGAATCGAGCTGCGTGGCGAACCGTGGGTCTCCGACTCCGCGTCCGCGCCAAGCGAACTTCTGCTTATCGGCCTTGGCCGGACTTCGCGGCTTGGTCTCACGACCGACCTTCGCAGTCCATCTTCACTATCCAGCTTCACGATTCGGCTGAAAAAATTCTTTTCTGAGGGCCGGAATCGAAATGGCCCATCAAGAGGCTATATTGGGGGTGCTTGCAGATGCTGCCCGTCGGGATGAGATGGCCAACTATCCAGTCCTTGGGGAGATGGTCCGAAGCCATTCGGACCATGCTTCATTGACAGATCTGCTATCGGAGGGTCAGAATAATTATCTGCAGTGTAAGAAGCTTCCATTGTACAGCTTCGGGCTGAGGGATGACGTCTTCATCCTTGAGGCGAGTAGGGACGAACCAGCTTGCTGGTTCAGGAGTACACCATGCCAGCACCAATGGTTTAGGGAGGCCGATGGTCACGCACAGGAGGACTTCACAGCCGTCACCGCTGACTGTCTCTACAACCATGTGAACGATATTGACGGGAGGCCACTGCAATCGGAGACGTCCCCTCCTCTCTACTGTACCATGTTGAAGGCGGCTTTTCAGGACTCGAAGAAGGGATGATCCGATGAGTGGGACCTACGCCAGGGCGGCAACATTACTGATGACTGGGCCTGCACCTACTGGGTAGGTGCCTCATGTGAGGAGTTTGGGGCCGAGCTGAGGAGATTGGGGTTGTATGAGGCGGTATGGGCCTCCCAATTCCACATTTACCAACCAAAGCAACTGATTCCAGAATTGATGAGCAGATGGTCGTCTTGGACCAATACCTTTCACCTGCATCACAGGGAGGTGGGCATCAGCCTGTGGGATGTCCACTAGATTTCTGGGGTTCCGATATTGGGGGCCATGTATGATGAGTTCCTCCCCTTCATAAGCGCGTGGGAGGATACAGAGAAAATGTCGCGACTAGCGTCAGCGCTGATGGCGCTCGTTCCTGGAGAGGACAAGGAGGCAGTGAGGGATGTCCACTTTAAGAGATGGTTCAAATGCTTCCTGAATTTCCCAGAGAATCAAGAGTTCCCTCCGAGGCCTCAAACTTGTCCAAGGGTGGCCCAACGGGGCAAGGGGCACTCGTATTGGAGGGTCTTGGAGGACAGCCAATGGAAGACTTGGGGTTTCAGTGTCAGCACTGAACAACAGCCGATAGTTAGGCTGGCGGCGTTCATCGTGGCTCTCATCTGTGGTTGGATCCTACCGGTGAGGGATACAAGCATGGGGGTGCGGCCCAGCTCGGTTATTATGGCGTCCATGTTGGCCATGGGGCAGCGGATCAATCTGGGGATTCTGATGCTCACCAAACTGTACAGAATGTTGCGGCACATTAGTGAGGATAAGAAGCCTCCAAGGATATGCGGGCCCTTCCACCTCCTGTATGGGTGGATCGCAGTGCACATCAGGGGGATTTACGAGTATCCAAACCCCATTTCGCCACCGGGATCGAACTTCCGCCCCTCCATCCTGAACGCGGTCGGGAGCTTCCCGTTCAAACTAGTCATTCCAATGGTGTTGAATCGGGTGTGGAGGGAGAATGAGTTTAATTTCCACCCCTTCCCATTGCCGATGGGGATACTTACTGATGATGGGAGGGGAACGGAAGAACATCGGGCTTACCTCCTGGCCTTTCGAGGTGGAGTTTTGGTGGCACGGATAGATCATGAGACACTCTGCGAACCGTACACCCCGCATCGATTTGCGAGGCAGTTTCGGTGCCTCCAGTGGCTGACCCCGCAGGTCTACTGGGAGGTGTGTCACGAGGATCACCCATGTGTGATGAGGCAGTTGTGGCTCATGTTCACACGGGAAGATGGGAAGATGCGGATTGCATTGCCTCCACCCACCGCCGCTTTCAGATTTGTGAAGGAGTATGCCATTTGTTGGGAGGCAGCTTACCCAGGGGAGATGCTGAAGCAACCAACTATTCGGGTTGGTGATGGTGGGCCTCCTCTATCTCGAGGTCGAGGCCGGAGGGTAGCTAGGGCCGCTCGCGGTAGCGGGGCTGCCATGGCGGCGAGACCCGCACCGGCTGAGGGAATGGAAGCAGTGGTGGATCCAGTGATTCCGAAAGAGTAGGGTCATCCGGAGGGGGAACCACCGAGGGGATTTCGTAGGATATCCACTCAGGCTCCGGGGAAGTGGCTATGTCATATCGACATGGCAGAGGATGTTGTCTTCCCGGAAGCCTGGGACATTTGGGATGTCAACCGGCAATTCCTCATCCCACCCGAGATATGGTGTAGAGGCCCGAAACTTGACATACATGGACATTACATTACTTTTGTGGAATACTTAGTACATAACAAAAACACACACATAAGGACCGTAATAGTTTAGTGTCTTTGGAAACTTGGAATATAATCTTCTAATCGTGATGAAAGATCTTCAACATCTCCCATAAAGATCTTCCTTTTTTTTACTTAAAAGCTTTCTTTATATCCTGGGGAAAAGAAAACATAAAAGGGTGATCTCAAATGCTCAGTAAGGGTAAACAAAAGAAATATCATTCACATCATATTCATAAGAACATAACATTTTGGAAATCTTAACCTGCAAAAGAGAGCATAATTTCATAACATGGGATAAATCATAGTAGTTAAATGAAATCCCAATAATCATAACTTAAAACATGAAACTTTGTGGCATACACACATAATCATAGAGAATCATTTCTTATTATTCAAGACTCATTTCCAAGACTATCTTAGTGGACAAAGTCCATTTCTGAACCGAGTTACCCTCATTTCAGTCCTGCTTCACTGAACCGGTATAACCTACTGTTCCAGCCATGTCTATCTCATGAGATATAAAATCTTTACCCAATGCATTGGAGGGAGATATAGGTCCCACCCATCTCATAATGATACCATTCTTATGTGTGCCACAAAATCAGAAAACCATACATCATAGCATAACCCATGTAATAAAAATGGGAATCTTAAACATCGTGACATCATAAAACAATTCATATAAGATAAAGGAATTCATAAAAATATAATTCCATCACAACATAATCAAATCAATGTAATAATAGGGATAAAAATAGAACCCTTTATTATCTTAGATGGAAAATAATTTTGATGAAACACTTGAACTCCATTCTTGAGGAAAATATCCTTTCTGTTTCAAAAACACTTTTCCTTTCTTAACATGTCGTACAATTATAAACTAAAAGAAGTTGATTAAAAATAAACATGAAAACTTGTAAGGGAAGATTCTTGGAAATAATGTTTTAAAAATCCATTCATGTCGTTTAATTTAAAAGAAAACATTCTTCTCGTACTTTTGTCAGAAAAGTCAAAAAGTGCCTTGTACGGAAAATGAAAAAAGATTCCTTTCATATCTTTTACTAAAAACTCACCGAAGGGTAAAATTGGATTTAAAAAATTGAAGGTGGATGGAAATAATATTACATATTGAGGAAACATGGATGTGGATGATAAAATACACCCCAGTAAATACCAAAGTATAAACAATCTCGGATAAAAATGAGATTGTGATATTTCCCTTACCTTAGGTCTGATTTGCTTAGTATGTGTCCAAAACTCCTGTATAATGATTTAAATAATGTCATTTACTTATTCTAGAATCATACTCATTGTTATGATATCATATATGGTTCACTTATGGCTTTATATTACCTGTTCTTTTGTAAATTCCATGTTAAAGAGCGTTTTGGGTAAAATCGTTTCATTTGTCATCCGTGTTTTGACTTGTAATTATTCATATGATTACTTAGATCATGATTACTTAATTCCAGAATATAAAACATGATTTATATATAATATATATTCATAATATATATATATATAATATATCAGTAAATGGAAAGAAATACACCGTTCATGGAGACGGTAGACCATTCGTACGCATGAACGCGGTTTTGTTTTCCTTATTGAGTTGAATGGAATTAAGTAGATGACATACATATATATACACATAAATACAGAATCATTATTATGTCATATATTTCATTATTACTTATTATATATACCTTAAAATCATTCATGAATGGTTAACGTGGAGAATGAATCTCATCGCGTCATGGAGACGGTAGTCCGTACGTACGCACGAGCGATGATATCGTTCTCATTGATCGTGGAATTATATTGGAGTGTATGTATACTATTTCAGATTCAATATCACTTTACAATAATCATATATAGTTATTATTTACACCATTATACCCATCCATGTAAGGTGGTGGTGGAAAATAGATTACACCACGGCGTGGAGACGGTATTCCGTACGTACGCACGCGTGGTGATTTCATTTTTCGTAGGATGGATAGATGGTTAAATAAGGTTGTTTCATAATTATAATAACATATCAGTATATGAGTGATACTGATGTTATTACTTCATAATGAAACAACTAAAGAAGAAGAAGTGGAAGAAGAAATAAAGATGAAAGAATCGGTAACGGACATTACCTCTTCTTTGAAGTTCTTCTTTGAGACCTCCTTTTAGGGCACTAAAATAGGTCTTTGAAGAAAACCAGAACCTCTAGGATGTTTCTAGGTAAGTGGAGAGCAGAAATTGGTAGGGTTTGGCCGAGTTTGAAGGCTCAAAGTGGTGTGAGGAAGAGAGGGAGGAGGTGCCCTTTTATAAAGGAGGAGAGAGGCACCTTTGGAATAACTAAAAATATTATTTTATTATAAAGTCAAGATCGGTTTTAAATAGATCCAAATTGAGTTATTTCAAAGATAAGGTGGGTATGGGTCGAAATCCTCTCATCCAATAGAATTTAGACAATTTTAGGTCATTATATTAACCTTATCTTTTAGTTTTAACTCTTAGTTAATTAGATTGACATTTACCATGTCACTTTGTATTTTTATATTATATAGTTAATAAACTTACCATATACATCCAAGAGACCCCCAAGTTGTGTTTTATTAATATATATAACCTTATCTAAGTCATTTGGCCAAACCATAGATTTTGAGGAATAAAATAACAATTAATAATATAATATTTGTTTAAAAACTATTTTATGTCAATTTTGACACTATTCAATAGTTGATTTTTTTGAAACTCATAAAAGAATGATTACTTCGACCAAATTTAATTAAATTAATCCTAACATGTCATATTAACCTAGAAAATTAGTTTAGTTCATAAAAAGTCTCAAATTATATTTATTTGGGTATTTATAACATCAATTATGTCAATATTTCATTAATAAGATAATTACTGCATCATTGTTGTGTCATAAATAAATTAAATTATTTAATGTCTAAAAATTACAAATAAAATACCATTATGTAGGAAATCTTTTTATCTTTCTAATTAATATTTATAGTCGAATTTATCTTATGTATAACCCCATATTAAAAATGATTTACTTATTAAACTTTGATTTTAACTATTTTAACCCTTCTTTAAATAAATTAATAATAAATGTCCTAATCTAATCCAAGTAGGCCTAAATGGTCATATTTTATTCCTAAGGTTTTTTTTGGTAGAATTACACTTTTCCAATAGAATTAGGACATGTTTTAGGGTAATAATAATATCATTTTTACCCTTAATTACCCTATTTACTTTTAACCGTGGTAAAAAAAAGTAAAAAGTTACTATTCACCAAAAAATTATTTTCATCTCATTGAACCACATTTTACTTACTGACATCAACCGTGTCTCTCGGATTTTTTAAATTCCACTCATAGAAGCGGTAAAATTAAGCTTTATGAAAAAATCATTTTTCTTAACTACCACTTAGTGGTTTCACTATTCATCAAAAAATGAAAGTTTCCAGAAAAATACCAAAAATTAGGCCTAAGCTATATTTGATATTATGATCTCAAAAATGATGTCTATTTTACCAAATTCAAAACATATCAGTTTCATTAATTAATTTAAAAATTAATTCCCGTCGTCAAAACAAATAGCGTGTTCTTAAGAGATAATAACTATCAAAAGATTGACACTTGTTTATGTCTGGTTTAAATTTGAAATTACATCCAATGACCAACATTGTATTAAATTGTAAAAATATATTCTAAATATACTTTAAAACCACTTAAATTAATAATTTATCACTATTAATTATTTCGATTAAAAAATTTGTTTTTAATTATAATTTAGTAATTTTCACTATTCATCAGAATATGAAAGTTATCCGAAAAATACCAAAATTTCACCTTAGGCTAAATTCAATACTCCAAATCCAAAAATGAAGTCCATTTTGAGAGCTAAAATTTCTAAAATTTTAAAAGGTGGTTATTACTATTCATAACGACTAGTTTTAATAATATTTTAATAGCATATTGTTGTTTAGTGAAACTCGTTATTGCGTACTACACACGCTATCGAGGAAGGTCGTGATTGTGTGTTGTGCAAGCTCCTTTTGGTGTAGCGTACAACACAAGACATTAATGAAATTAAAAAGAATATTTTTCATAAAATCTCAGGGTGTTACATATGGGCCCACCTAAATCGCCTCGGGATGGAATTACCGGGCATAGGCCGAGTCCGGGATAGATTCATGGAGTCTCCGGCGGAGGCAGAACAGTACCTGGATGAGCTGGAGGATTATGTCCACTCCAGTGGTGTCCCTCACCCAATGACAGACCGGGTGAGGGTACTGTTGAATCAGACGGTCCCCCCACAGTTATCGGCTACCGATCTGAGGGAGCGCTTCCCCCTGCCAGAAGAATCAGAGGACTCCTCTCGGGAGGATGAGGCTGGAGGAGGGAACCCATTGGAGGAATCCAAGTTCGGAGATCAAGGCTCAGATCCCGACGATTTCGTAGAGGCTCTCGAGGTAGCATTCCGAACTTCTTTCCTTACGATCCGTTCTTGGGTCACTATGGACTTCTCACCGATGTTTGAGCCATGCAGGAGGAACTTGTTCGCAGGCCTCGTTCTCACCCCTTGGCGGGTGATGATGCGGGACCTTCAGAACCCGCGCCTATGGCTGCGTCCAGTTCCGCATCTGGTGGGACCAGAGCACCCGAGGTGGCTCCTCCAGAATCTCCAGACCTTCCAACAGTATACGGAGTTCCTCGCCTCGGGGCCCCGTCAGTACCGACTCAAGAGCAGCGCCAGGTGGTTGATCTCCGTAAGTCTCCTCTACCAGTTCCCTTGTCGTCATATGCAGACCATGCCTGCCAACTAATGTTTATGTACCTCTCTGTCGTACAGTTCTCTGACTGGCATGGGCTGCTGCGGCAAGAATGGTCGGGATGTCTGGTGGTGTCCCTCCTAGGGGCATGCCGGTGATGGTGGCGATAGTCCCCCCATCTCCTCAAGCTGCGATGCACATTATCACTGGCAGGACCACCAGCAGGGTCTCACCCGAAGTCATTGAGGTGGACTCTGATGAAGAGGATCGGTCGGGCGGCCCTACTCCTGTCGCGCCTGCTCCGGCGCCAGATGTCGCGCCGGATTCAACGCCAAATGCATATCCCGCCGAGGATTTCCTGTGGGTGTATCCCGCGTACGAGCCTTCCAATCGCGCAGACTGGGACGAAACGGCCTCCGATGAGGAAGACAGCAGCATAGTCTTCCTCCAGTCATGGAAGCTGATCACGCGCTTCATCAAGGACACCCCCCAAGCACAATGGCTGGCCGAAATGGATAGACTCTGCTCGCGGTTGCGCGAATTGTGCGTTGGGAGAGTGGATTCCCAACATCCTCACGCACTCATCCTAGATCTTATGGTTGAGAAGATCCGGGAGCATGATCGTGGGATCAGCATGGGCTGGCAGCGGAGGAAAGTGACCAACATCAAGAAGCTCCAGGAGGCTGAAGGCAAGGTCCAACAGATGCAGACCCGGGCAGATGAGCTTTCAGCCTCTCTTAATGCACAATCTGAGCTGATCTCACGGTTGAAGGCCCAGTTGGAAGAGGCAGAAGAGAATATGAGGCAGGCCTCTGGAAAGATGGCTGCCGTTCAAGCTAGCGTAGAGAGGGCCAAAGCCAAGGCTAACGAACTGCGCCCCGCCGCTGCTGAGGAGGAATGGGAGCTGAGTCAGCGGCAGCAAGCCTTGTACGCCACAAGCCAATGAGTGGCGGAGCTGCAATGCTTTTTTGACGGGGTCAACCCGTCCATGGGGGAGTCAACCACCGGTTATTGTAACAAACCAAAAACCTTTTATTGGTACTTTCGTGCTTCAATTTTTCTTTCTTTGTCTTGAATGTCGTAGCACGCATGATTTCCTCTATTTAAATCGCCATGTTACATCCCTACAATGTTTGTGGGACATTCGGCGACAATTCCCCAAGCCCACGTGGGTCGAGCCCGATGTGAGAAACAGGAGATAGTTGCCCTCTCATCCCACCTAACATAGGAGTGGGGACCATGCTCCGGGCATCCAGGATTCGGATTACCAGTCCGGATTTCTGAAATACGGGAGAGGCTTGATCGGAGAAGGAACTTTCAGGATAGCCGAATTACCGTTTCCTCAGCGTGCTCTTATGCACGAACGGGGCAATGCCAGGGGCGCTGAAATTGGTCCAAACAGATGAAAATGGGAAGTGTGAATCACGATACCCAAGATTCGGAACACTATGGGGATGGCGTGACAATAAGGGACAACTGTTAACCTTGGAGGAGAAGCGGCAACCTTACTGCGTTAGCCTGTAATGGGGAAAACAAATGAGGGTCGACCATTGACCATGTTCGAAACATGGGACGATGTCACAAATGTTGTTGATCAATCCTTCGGGATGTTGGCCCAGGACATTTGGTGGACCATAGGTCAAACATCCATACTGTTAGGGGGTCCTTCCAAACATGACCAGTCTTCCAAAACGTTGGCCCAGGATGGTAGGTGAGCCGATGCGGCATGAGACCAGGCCGTTAGGGGGTTTCTTTAGACATGAAAGAGGAAAAGGGTCCGAATAAGGGGCACGCAAAGCGTGGAATATGGAGTGATGGTTTGTCCGAACAGAATCCAACACTTATGTAATTACACCACCGTGGTGGGAGTACGCCATATGGGCACATTGGTCTGATCATGGATCATTCCTTCTTTGGGACAGGGCCCCTCTAGAGAGGGGGCCTGCCGCTTCCCAATGGGATCTTGGGGCATCCTGAACTTGTTCAAGGCAAAATTGTAGCCACATAGTTTCCCCCGAGCGGTCAGGCCAGAGGGCCGGAAATGGGGAGGAACAGGATTTTTTGATTCCTGGGGCTGGACCTGAGGTGAAATGCCTGGGTGTCTCTACGTATCCCATAAGGATGGGAATCATGCGTTGAGGACACATGGACTCCTGTGGTTTAACGTCATACGATAGGACGTGGAATAAAAGGGAAGATCCCAGGGAGCATGTGGTGCGGTAGATATGAAACCGACGTGAAGGAGGACATAGTCCCACATCACACCACGTACCCCCGGAGGAATCTCTTCAGGTCGAGGGACCAAGAGTGAGGATTAGGCTGGGCCCGAAGCAGAGTGGTCGGGCATTCCTACGTACCCCATGAGGATGGGAATCAATCCATACGTAGTTCTGGAAGAGCATTTTAACGTTATGCGGGACGATGAGAAGCCTGTCCGTGTTGGTACACATCCTGCCAAAACTACTAAGCCCACGTGAGTCGTGCTTGGTGTGGGAAACAAGTAGTAGTGGTGGGAATTTCCCGACATAGAAAGGGGCAGGTTAGGGAAAAGGGACGCTCGGTGAATACCGTCCCAAAAACACTAACACGATCATTTAGCGCACCTAGATGCGCGAAGAGAAAGAGCCGAGTATGATGGAATTCCACTTGAACATGAGGAGGTGGAAATGTGTGAATCATGGCACTCGAGATTCAGATCACGATGATGGCGGCGTGACGATGGAGGATAACTGTTAACCGTGGCAGAAAACCAGCATCCAAATCGCGTTAGCCTAGAATGGGGACAAACAAATGAGGGTCGACCATTGACCATGTTCGAAACATGGGACCATGTCACAAATGTTTCCAGATATCCTCAGGGACGTTGGCCCAAAATGATTGGAGGGCCCTTAGGTCCAGTATTCATGGAGAGACCTTAAGCCTAGTATCCATGTCATCTGAGGGTCCTTTTGGATGTGGAAGAGGATGAGGATCCAAATAGCAAGCTCACGAAGCTTGGTCATGGGACGAGGGGAATATCCCTATGAAAATCCCACACTTTGGGCTCTTTGTCGAAACACATCTGAATACGACAACGAGACGTATTAGATAGAGGGAGAAAATTCCTAGATCTTAGTTTAGGGTCATAGAATTTGGACCATGGATGGGAGGAATCATAAGAGGCACACGGTGGAGTAACTCAAACACCTGGCGTGAATGGGAATAGGGGGTGTGTGCGGTGTGATGAACAACCTGGCGTGAATGAGGACGTAATCCCATACCACCCCACATGACCTCCTTAGGAGAGGTTTTAGGTCAAGGGACCAAAAGCGAAAGTTCGGCAGGGCCCGCGGGGAAGTGCCTGTGTGCTCCTACGTATCTCATAAGGATGAGATTCAATCCTCACGTAGTTCTTGATGGACCTTAGACCATAAATGGGTAAAGGGATCAGGGGATGCATGGCAACAAAACCCAACGTGAAGGAGGACCTAATCCCTACTTACCATGCGTTCTCTGGGGAAATGCTCGAGTCGAGGGACCGAACACAAAGGTTAGGTTGGGCCCACGGGGAAGTGCCCGGGCACTCCTACGTATCTCATGAGGATGATAATCAATCCATACGTAGTTCTGAATGGTGACATGGTAAGTTACTAGTGCCAGGGGAAAAGGGGAGCGCGGGCGTGGCCCATGCACTAAAAGAAGCGGAATTTGATAAATCTTGTTTGTTCTTTAAGGTGAATGGGTTTTTTTCTTTTTGTGAAGTGATAGGCCTAGAATAGTAGGCCGTGATGTCGCCACAAGGATCAAGCTGTGATGGGCGTTGACAAATGGCATGGCACGTGACCAATACCCAACGTGATGTCCTCTACAACGAGGTCACCACAATGCAGTTCCATTTTTTGTCGTGCGTCTAGGACGATAATGTCACAGTCTAGGGTCGTATGATAGGACCAAGCATCCATTTTAACGTCATGTAGCGCAGACGTAGCATAGACGATGCTAGGCGGGGAATGCTCATAGTGTTATAAAACACAATTGATGGAGACATGATCCCACATCACATTGTACGCTATTCGGAGAGGGAGACCTTAGGCCGAGGGGCCTCTATAGAGGTAAGAGGTGAAGCAGGGGGGAGAGACTAGCTCCCTAAATGGGATGTACCTGAAGACAGGGCGTCTGGGCGGTCCTACGTATCCCATGAGGATGGGAATCAAGTTGAACATAGTTCTAGATGGATCTTAGTTTATGGTCTTAGAGCTCGGACCATGGGAGCCCCGAAGGGCGTCGTATTATAGCCTTGTCCCCCTGACATGAAAAGGTGCACTGAGGGATAGCGCCAAAAGTGTCGAGATTCCATCTGGACATGATGGGGTGGAAAATGATGTGAATCATGAAACCAACATTCGAGGACTAAAGGGGCTGGCATGACGACAGTGGATTACTACTGACCATGTTCGCAACACAGCATCCTGTCGCATTAGACTGAAATAGGGACAAACAAATGAGCATCGACCGCTGAATGTATTCGCAACGCGGGATTTTATCGATTTGTTGTCTGAAACCCTCGGGGGCGTTGGCCCGTAACGGTAGGAGAGCCCTTGGGAATTGTATCCAGGCCATTCTTGGGGGTCCCTCCAGGTGTGAAAGGTGATGAAATCCCTGATGCAGGGAAACACGAAGCTTGACAAGTGGAAGAAACTTGATCAAGTTAAATCTGACACTCTTGGTCCTAGACCAGAGTACTCTTAACACAAGGGTGAACCACTGCAAGGGGTCAAGAGACCCAACTTGAAGGTAACCAAGAGATGGCGGGTTCCCGTGGAAGGGGGCATGGTGCCCAAAACCTTGTATCATACCTACATATCCCCCTCCTAGAGAGGGATAGACCAAGCGGCCTAGGTGACCAGGAGATTAGGAGATCTCTAAGAGGTGGGGCTGGACCCGAATCCTAGACATTCAGGTGGTCCTACGTATCCCATGAGGATGGGAATCAAGCCATACGTAGTTCTGGAGGGTGCCTTTTAATGTCATGCGGGACAAGTAAAAGAGGGCTAACTCTGAGAATGGGGGTGGTGCGTGGTGCAACTATTGCAAACCCGACGTGAATGAGGACATAATCACACACTACGCCACGCGGTCCCGTAGTCGGGGTCCTGAAGGCAGGACCAGAGAGGTGAATTTGCTGAACTCAAGCTGGACCCAAAGACAAGGGGTCTGGGCATTCCTACGTATCCCATTAAGATGGGAATGAAGCTGAACGTAGTTCCAGATGAGAAACATAGTTTATGGTCTTACAGCTCGGACCATGGATGGTGACAACTTCCTGAGTAAGCACAGATGTCAACCCGATTCCTAAGCCCACGTGGGTTAAACTCGGTGTGGGAAACAAGGCGGAAATCCTTATCACAATACTTGGGGCGTCCATAAAAGGGGAGTCGGCAGAGAGCCCCGAAGGACACCTTTGACGCGGCTTGTTCCCCCAACGCGCGGACGTGCACGGAGGAAAAGTACCAAGAGTTCTGAGACTCTACTTGGACATGATGAAGTGATGAAGGGTGTGAATTATTTATCCGAAATTTTGGGCTCAATGGGTTGGTGTGGCGATAGAGGAAAACTGTTAACCATGGTGGAAACGTAGCATCCATATCGCATTAGCCTGAGGTGGGAATAACAAACGAGCATCGACCGCTGACCATATGCGCAATGCGGGATTTTATCGATTTGTTGTCCAAAACCCTCAGGGGCATTGGCCCGTAACGGTAGGAGAGCCCTTGGGCGTAGTATCTAGGCCGTTCTTGGGGGTCCCTCCGGGTGAGAAAGATGATGGAAGCCCTGACGCAGGGATACACAAAGCCTGGAAAGCGGGTGCGGACGTGTCCGAGTAAAGCTTGGCATTCCAGGTAATAAACCAGAGTACTCTTAGGCACATTGGTGGACCGTCGAAGAGGGGTCGACGAAACAACTCTGGAAGGAGAGATACATGGTGCGGTCATTACGAGACCGACTTGAATGAGAAAATAACCTCACGCCACACCATACACTCTTATAAGAGAGGACCTGGGATGGGGCCCGGAAAGGCCAAGGGGCCTGATGGTTAGGAATTGGTCAGGAAGGCCTGACCTGCTTGCAATTTATCGTCTTGTAGTGAGGACGAGGGTCGGGGACCCGAGGAGGCCAAGGGGCCTAAGGTCAGGCATCAGTCAGGAAGGCCTGACTGATCAGCAGTTTAATGTCTTACATGAGGACGGGGGCCGGGGGACCCAAAGAGGCCAAGGGGCCTGAGGCTGGGCCTCGTAAGGAGAGGCGTATGGCATGGTACATTATCCCGACGTGAATGAGTACGTAGTCCCACACCACACCGTACACCCCTATGGGGAATTGGGGTCGTGGGCCCGATCGCTAGCACCACCCGGGAAGAAATTTGTCACTTCGGGTTGGGGTAGAATGAATCACTGCACTCGATGTCTGGGATATCTCTGGGTGGACCCGAAGATCCAGGGGGTGTTGACCATGTTTGAACATAGCGTTCCCATGGTGACCCGATATGGGAGCAACAAATGAGCGTCGACCGCTGACCAAATTCGCAATGCGGGACTTGTATCGGCTTGTTGCTTGAAAACCCTCGGGGGCGTTGGCCCGTATTGATAGGAGATCACTTGGGCGTAGTATCCAGGCCGTTCTTTGGGATCCCTTCGGGTGTGAAAAATGATGGAATCCCAGTCCAGGAGTGGGTGAAGCATAGTTGTATCCATCCACGAAAGAGGAAAACATCTCCAGTGGGGATGTACAGCCGGGTCGAGGCTTGCTCGATGTGAGTTGGGGAAAAAGTGTGCACTCTACCATGTCTTGACCCGAGGGGAAGATTTTGGCTTTTGGGCTGGGCCAACGGACGAAATATCCAGGCGTTCCTACGTATCCCATTAGGATGGGAATCAAGCCATACATAGTTCTTGAGGGCCATGCAGTTTAGCATCATGCGGTGAGGACGTGGGAGGATAGAATAACGGGAGTGGGTACATGGTGTGACCCTTATAATCCTTGTGTGAGCGGGGTTGTATGAGCGGGGATAAGAAATCCTACTCCCTGCTACACAAAGAGCCTCCGAAGAAACTATTCCCAGGGGGGATAGTGGAAGAGAAAAGTTTGGGGCTGGGCTCAGGACGAGACGTCTGAGCATTCCTACGTATCCCATGAAGATGGGAATCAAGCCACACGTAGTTCTTGAGATGCAGTTTAACGTCATGCGAGACGAGGAGCATCTCATTTGGGGATATGTAAGGTATGGCGAGCAATCCGACATGAATGAGGATGTAGTCCCACACCATACTGTACAATCCCGCAGGAGGGTAAGTCGGGGAAAACCAAGGGGCCTGAGGCTGGACCGCGGTCAGGGGGACCTGACCAGCTTGCAGTTTAACGTCTCGCGGTGAAGATGGGGCTATGGGCCCGAGGAGGCCAAGGGGCCTGAGGCTGAGCCTTGGTCAGGAAGGCCTGACTGGCTTGCAGTTTAACGTCTTGCAGTAAGGATAGGGGTCCGGGGGCCAGAGGAGGCCAAGGGGCCTGAGGCTGAGCCTCGGTCAGGAAGGCCTGACTGGCTTGCAGTTTAACGTCTTGCAGTAAGGACGGGGGGAGATCTTAGTTTAAAGTCATTAAGATCACACCATTTTGCAGTTTATCGTCTTGCAGGACGAAGATGCAGTTTAAAGTCATGCAGGACCTTACAGTTTAAGGTCGTGTTGGACCATAACGTGCAGTTTAAGGTCATGTGGGACCATTTCACAGTTTATTGTCTTGCAGGACGAAGATGCAGTTTAAGGTCCTGTGGGACCATCTTACAGTTTAGGGTCGTTCAGGACCCTTTTGCCCTAGGAAAAGTATCGCTTAAGGAACTTGGCATTGGTGGGAGGGGTTATACGCTCTCCATCCGTGGTTACCAAGGAGTATTCTCCATTGGGGTAAACCTTCTGGATGATATAAGGCCCTGCCCATTTGGGTTCTAATTTGGGCGGTTTCCTACCGGGAATCATTGGCGCTCAAAGGGCCAGTACTAGGTTTCCTTGTAGGAAAGAACGGAGACGAACCTTCTTGTTGAAGGCCCTCGCTATCTGATCCTGATGCCTTTCCAGATTGTGCAGGGCACGAAGCCGGTTCTCGTCCAGTGATTCTAATTCAGGTAGACGGATTTCGGCTACCTCATATGATGTCTGGTGATCATAAACTGCAGTGCGTAACGATGGCAGCTGGATCTCAATGGGTAGGACGGCCTCAGCTCCATACACCAGGGAATATGGGGTCACCTGGGTAGAGTTGCGAGTCGTCATCCTATAAGCCCAGAGGGCGTTGGGGAGCTTGTCCGGCCAACTTTTCTTGTCCTGACCAACCATCTTCTGCAGAATGTTAGAGAGGGTTTTGTTGAACACCTCGATCTTTCCATTTGCCTGCGTGTAGTAGCAGGAGGTATGGTTCGACCGGATGTCGTACTTGGCGTACAATTTCTTTAATTCAGCCGCTCAGAATTTGGTGTTGTTATCGGTGAGGACGGCGTGAGGGACCCCAAACTAGTGGATAATATTGGAGCCCACAAATTCAACGATGGAACGGGCCTTGACTTCTTTGAGCGGAACTGCCTCTGCCCACTTGGAGAAGAAATATGTAGTAGTCAGGATGAACCTACACTAGTGGGCTGTTGCCGGTGGATACGGTCCCACTACATCGAGTCCCCATACTGCAAATGGCCAAGAGTACTTGGTGGGGTGGAGGGGCTCTGGCGGCCGATGCAGGAAGTTGGCGTGAACTTGGCATGCATGGCACCTCTTGACATACCCAATACAATCGTGGATCATAGAGGGCCAAAATTACCCCAACCTCCAGATTTGATGGGACAGCTTCGGCCCAGCTTGATGGGCGCCACAGTAATCGGCGTGAACCTCTTGCATAACATGAGGTATCACTACTCCTTGGATGCAACGGAGGAGGACACCATCGAAACTCCGCTTATAATGGATCTGTTCAAGACTGGGGCCGCTCTGGAGGGTAAATTGCAGCACGCGGCGTCGGATTCGCTCGCGCTCGGCCCGGTCGTCCGGGAGGAAACCATTTTGGAGGTACTCGACAAAAGGCGCCCTCCAGTCGGTAGTGGCTTCAACCACTGTGTCTGACAAACCCGGGACCCATGACGTGGAGGGTCCGGCGGTGAGATGACCTACCCGCAGGCCATCATTGTCCTCTTGGGTGACGGGGGAAATGACTCTCTGATGTGCCACATGTATGATCAAATCATCTTGCTCGGGTTCTGCGAGCGATGCGGCCAAGCCAGCCAAGGAGTTTTCTTGACCGTTCTGTGACCATGGGACATGGGTAACCTCTGGTCGAGGAGAGAACTGGGCCATTAGGCGGAGGGTGTACTCCAGCAACGGTGCAAGCTCCGACTTCATGACGATGTAGTCGCCATTAACCTATTTGATTACCAGCTCGGAATCTCCCTTCACATGTAAATGAGACACATGGATCTCGAGGACCAACTCGAGGCTGGTGATGAGAGCTTGTTACTCTGCCTCGTTGTTCGTACAGCCTTCTGACATTAGGAACGAGTACGGCAGGACAGCTTGCACCGGGGTAATGAAGATAATACCCATACCCACTATGTTGAGCTTGGGATCGTTGATCCTCCTACCAGTGGGGCTCCAGGAGGCACCTTCGAAATGCATTTGCCAACACGGGACGGCATGATCGACTGAGAGGATCGCCTCATCAGGAAAATCTAGGTCCAGGGATTGATTCGCGGAGGTTGGATGGGCAGCTAAAAAGTATGCCAATGCCTATCCCTTAATGGCCTTCTGAGGTACGAACCTGATATCAAACTGCTGGAGAATCACCGCCCACCGTGCTAGTCAGCCAATTAGCATGGGGCAGTTTAGGATGTACTTCAGTGGGTCCATCCTGGAGACCAATTGCACCTCATGGTGCTGCAGGTAATGTCGCAGCATCTACACAGCGAATACAAGCGCAAGGCAGCTCTTTTCGATAGGGGAGTATCTGGCCTCCGTATCAAGAAGAATGCGGCTGAGATAGTAGAGACTATTCTCAGTACCCTCGTTATTCTTCTGGGCGAGCAGTGCACCGAGGGATATTTCCAGGGCGGTCACGTAAAGGACCAGCGGATTTCCGGAGTCGGGTGGCATCAAAACCGGAGGTTGGAGCAGATACTGCTTGATTTCCTTGAAGGCAGTCCAACACTCCTCATCCCATTCGTAGGCAGCTCCCTTCTTCATGATCCGGGAAAAGGGCTTACACTTGCCGTCCAGATTCGCAATGAATCGGCATATATAGGCTAAGTGGACTTGAAGGCCTCGAAGCTCCCGAATGTTGCTCGGGGGGGCATTTGGTTGATGGCCTTGATCTTCTCCGGATCGATCTCGATACCTCGGTATCTGACAACAAATCCCAGAAACTTCCCAGAGGTGACCCCGAAGGCACACTTCAACGGGTTCATCTTCAGGTGATGGGAACGGAGGAAACCGAACACTTTCTAGAGGTCTTTGAGATGGTCCTGGCGCTGGCATGATTTGACTACGAGGTCATCCACGTAGCATTCCACCAATGTCCTGAGAATCGGCTTGAATATGCGATGCATGGCCCTCTGATAAGTGGAACCTACATTTTTCAAACCGAATGGCATAACCTGGTAGCAAAAGGTACCTTGGGGATCCCTGAAGGCAGTGGACTCATCGTCTTCGGGGGCCATCCGGATCTGGTTGTACCCGGAATACCCATCCATGAAAGAGAGAGCTTGGAACCCGGCCGTGGCGTCAATCAATAACTCTGTCACCGGGAGTGGGAAGTCATCCTTTGGGCAGTGGCGATTAAGATCGCGGAAGTCGATGCAGACTCTGATCTGCCCATTCTTCTTCCTGACTGGAACAATTTTGGCAAGCCACTTGGGGTAATGGACTTCCTTAACAAAGTTGGCTATGATAAGCTTGTCAACTTCGGCCTCAACCATAGAACCATGAGAAGGGTGCATCTTCCAGGGAGGCTGCTTAAACCCAAGATGTTTTTCCGGGAGGCCCAGATGGTGAACGGCTACCTGGGGATCTAGTCCTGGCATCTCATTGTAACTCCAGGAAAACACGTCACTGTGTTGTTTGAGGAAGTCTACGTACTGCCGCCGCTCCTCGGGGGACATGGATGCACTGATCAATGTGGGTTTCGGATCTGCCTCGCTAACAAGGTTCACCTGTACCAGTTCATCAACCGTGGTAGAGACGCCTTCTTCAAAGGTGGGGGGCATCCTCCAGGTCTTCCTCTCCACCCGTGGGGGGATTTCCCATGACGGGAGGTACTTCTAGGCTATCAAATCCTGGGGGGAAACTGGTGCCGGCTCGGGCAGCAGTGGTCATCATGTCAGGAGACTCACTTGCCATTGAGACCATAGAAATGAAGGCAGTCGACCCTATCCCATCTGGCCTTCGGCCTAAGGGGCCACGTTTGATGACATCAAAGCAATGGTGATGTGTCAGCCTGAGTCGGTTAATTCCAGCCCGGCGGAAGAGACACGTATGGCGCACCTCCATTGTCATAAGCTTGACATTCTGGTACCGTATAATGTTAGGAGGTTCCGGGATCACCTAAGCCTGGTTGATGTAGGAGTACGAGATTATTTTCCGCCATCGCTTGGACATGGGAACATACCTTCCTTGTGTACCCAAAACAACAAAACATTGCCCCATGTCGGGGGTCATGGCCTCAAATCGGTGGATCGGGAGGACGTAGGCATTATCCATGCTTGCCCAGGGATCACTTGTGACCGAAGCGGGTTCATCCTCACTCACTAGGATTTGCTTATCCTTACTTTTGTAATAACCCACATCCAGATAGCGGGCCTCACAAGAAGTGAAAGGAGACGCATCTCCTTCGAGCATGCCTACTCGACCGTTGAGCGAGTATTTGAAGCACTGGTGATACGACGAAGGGACCGCTGCATGCAGATGGAGCCATGGCCTACCCATCAACGCGTTATAGGTGGTGTCCTGAGAGACAACCACGAACTCGGTGCTGGCAATTAATCCACCGAACTGAGTCTTTAGGCGGATCTTGCCAACTGGGGTTTGCTCGGTCCTGTCATACCCCTGGATTCTGAGGTCAGAGGGAGTTAAACCACCTTCAGACAGACCCAGCTTTTGCAACATCCGAGTTGGAATTAGATTGATTTCGGAGCCCGTGTCAACGAGGCAGCGGCGGACTTCCATGCCATTGAAGTGGCCAGTGATGTATAGTGGGTGAATGTGCCCCTGTATAGGAGGGTACTCATCTTCACCGGAGAACAATATAACTGCCTGACATTCGGTGTTTTCAATCATCTCGGTATGGAAGGCTTCTGCAGCTGCTACCTCTGTCTCAAACTGGAGGGGACTCCTTAGGGCCTCAGAAAGTTCCTCGCGCATTTCGGATGACAGGCGAAGGTCCTCAAGGATAGAAAGCCTTGTCGGAATGCCAGCCAGGTGATTCAGGACATCATACTTTCTTGCCAAATGCGATCCTCTGCTTACAGGAGGTCGTTCGGCATTTGGGGGCATAGAGAGACCTGCCGGTTGAACCGGTGATCGGCTAGTACTGGGTACATCCTGCTGCCTGCTAGATGAAGCCTGGAGAGGAGTCGCCAGACTAGGATTGGACAGCGGAGGCTACCTTGTAGCCGGGAAAGGCTGATTGTGATACGAACAAGGCAGCTCTCCCTGATCTAGTAGGACAAACGGTGGTGGAGGTAGAGCCAAGGGCGTTAGATGGGGTTGCGCGTGTTGAGCTCTACGCTGATCATGCTGTCTGGTCTCAGTAGCGTGCACGGCTTGGCTGAAAGTTCCTGCTGATGTACCTAGATGACCGGCGCGGTTGCGATTCCACCGACGTTGACGTCGGTTGGAAATGTTGGGGAGGTCTGTCTGGCGTTCCCCCACATCGGGAGTCATATAGGGCTTTACCAGCTCCACGGTGTTAACCGAAGCATACCCCTAGCTGTCGCTTGAGGAGTCATCCAGTACCGGGCGGATTCTGGGAGGAATCCCCATTTCAGGGGGCATAAAGTCGCCGAGAGTGCGGGATGACGATGTCAACGGCGGTGCGCGTTGCTTCTTCTTGTGTCGCCGCTGCTTGCCCTTTTGGGAAGAGGTCGGCTGTGAAGATGATGTAGAGGTACCGGCTACCTCTTCTGAAGGTTCCGGCTGCTTCAGGCGCGCCCGGATGATACCATGGGCACAAATGATGGTTTTTTGAGCCATCCAGTCATCGTATTTCCAGGATCCGCGGTTGGGAACCTGCTGCCACTCGCCTTCGCTGTCACTACTGATTTCTGACCCTGCAAAGACACCTGCCACTTACGCTGGTGCCAGGCCCAACTTGACTATATAGTTATTGACCTGGTCTTGGATCCAGTCTTTAAACACATAACATTGCTTGAGGGTGTGCCCCAGGATCCGATGATAGGGACAGTAGTTGGGGTGATCAGTGAGGTTAGCCTCTGCCGGCCTTCTGCACTCGGGCGGGCGCACAATCCCTTTCTCTAGAGCTCTTCAGAAGTAGCCAGGGACCTGATTTTCGTTGAACGAATAAATATGGTGCCTTCTTTCCGGATAGGGGGCCCTAGGGGCCTGGCCCTGACGAGGGGCCGGAGGGGCCTACCGAGGAGGCGGTGCCTAATTGTCTCGCCTGGGTGGCGGTGGCACATTGCGCGGGGGAACCTGTCGGTTCTGAGGCGGTCACTACTGGGCAGGAGCCTGTGCTTGAGGTGGAGGACCTCTGCGGGGTTGCGGGGGTGGTGCCACTGGCAGTAATTCCAACTGCCTAGGGGCTTCTATTTGGGCAACCGCGGCGGGTTCAGCCCTGGCGGTCCTCCTGGCTGAGATCATAGGGGGGCAACAAACGTACCTGACTAGCCTGTTGTAGGGCTTCCTCAAGGCGCTGAGCCTTATCTGAGAAATCTCTGAACCCTCCAGGGTAGTTCTGGATAATTAGGGAGGGTAACAACTCTGTCTTGACGTTCCCCACACACATCATCAATAATTTCTCCTGAGTCAGTGGCATGTCGAGGGAATACGTATGTCCCTTCCACCGGGCGATGAAATCTGCGACTCACTCATCAGGCCTTTACTTGCACTTGAAGAGGTCTGCAATGCTAGTCTTCCGTGTGGTGGAGTTGAACTGGTAAAGGAACTGCCGGCGGAGATCCTCCCAACCGGTCACCGATCCGATAGGGAGCTGGCTGTACCAGACGAATGTTGGGCCTTCCAATGTCTGTACGAAACATCGGAGCTTGGCGGCTTCTTGCTGAGCCGGGGTCCCCAGCATGAGACCACACCTGGAAGAAACATGAGCCAAGTGCTGTGGCGGGTCCCCTGTCCCATTGAAGGTTGAGAAAGTGGGGTTCCCAAAACCCGGGGGCGCGGGCATATAATCCACCCACGCGGGATACGGCTTGCCGTCCGGTGGGACCGCCACCTGCCGTGTTTCCAACGATTCGAGGCGGGCTGTGAGCGCCGCTATAAGATCATCCGGGTGGGGGTCCCTGTCTTGACGGGGATCCCTAACCACAAGTGCGTTGCCAGGTTCCTCAACATGGTAGATGGCTTCGGCAGCTCGTGGATCAACTGGCGGAACGACCTGCGGGGCGACTGGGAGAACCCGGACTGGATTCTTCAGATTGCCCCGTCGTTCGGGGGGGTTCGGCGAGATGTATCACGCCCTCTTGCCATAAGTTCCGGCTTCTGCCCTGTCTGTAGAAGTAGCATGATCAGGGTTTCCCGGAGGCATCTCACCAGGGGGAAATTGTTCCTGCCCCTGCTGCCCCGGCCTAGGATTACCATAGTCGGGTCGCCGCTCCGCAGCACGCTTAGCCAAGAGATCATCAACCAGCCTCTTCTGCTCAGCAAGCTGCTGGCGTAACGTGGCCTTCTCGAGATCTTCGTCCGTTTTCTGCACAGAGGCAGATGGGTCGGAGTGCTTGACAGTTCCAACGTGCTCCTTACCCTTGCCGGTATTTCGACCAAGTACCAGCGACTCGGTGGGTACGGGGAGGCCTAGCAGGTTCCTCTGCTGACGGGTAACCCTCCCAGATGGGTCTAGCAGTGGCGGTATGCCCTCGGGGGGTAAGTCTCCATCACGGAATTCAAGCTCGTCTTCCTTGTCCACTACGTCAGCCATGTGGACCGCGACCCCTCTCGAGGGCATGTCCTCGATGTCGCATAGCAAATTGGGCTGCCGTCGGATAGGGTCGAAGAGGAGAACGGCATAGTGTCCCCAACCACGGACTTTCATATGGGGGTAGCTTCCCTGACGATTCTGTGGAGTGCTTTGAAACTCTGAACACATTTCCATTGAAGGGCGCTCTGGCGGCCTGGCGACTCAGGGCGCTGGGCCACAAGGAGTGCGGCCGAATCGATCAGGAGGCATTGATCGCCGATTTCTTTGAAGAGCTCTCGAATCCTGGGGTATTCCACCCACTCATAACGAAGGCGGAAGTCTGTCGCCCATAGGGTTTGACAAAAACACCCCACTTCTTCAGGGTTAAGTGACTCTGGTACGCGAAAGTTCAGCACCGTCGTCGGCCAGAATTTCTCTGGGAAGTAATCCGCTGCAAGAATACTCCAGAAGCTCCTAGGCTCGGACTCGGGATCTGGTCCTGTATTTCCCCACTCGTCAACCGGGGGCGGCTGAGGGACCGGTAGTGGTACCGAGACGGACCTCTGGGATATTAAACTCGGCAGCAGAGAATACGGAGAAAGAGCTGACTGGCCGCCAAATTCTGAGGCATCCTCGGATGAGTGAGGTGACCTGTCCACGATGTCACGGTATGATGGGCTGATAGCCGCAGCTTCCGGAACAGGAGTCGTGGCTACCGGCGATAGGTTGTGTCGTCACTATACCGCCATTGGCCCCCAAAATAGCTCTTCGTGATCTCTGGTAGAGGTAGAGGGCGCTTCTGGTGACGATGGTGGTGATCGCGCGGTCGAGACCTGCGGAATTCCCAAGATTTCTTCCTCCTGGATGTACCTGCGAAGAGAGATGGGAATCTGGTGGACCTCATATTCCGGGAGAATGAGGCTAACGCGTCTGGTTCCTGCCCCGGTCCTTGATACGAAGGAGCGGGGAGAAGGTTCCATCGCTGAGTCGCACTCTGCTTCAGAGTCGGAGAAGCGGGCAGGTTTGATCTCCACCCGGGCTTTCCCAGGACTCTTCTTGTGGCGGCGACGACCTGCTTTTCTACCCCGGGGTGGCTCTTCGGGACAGGGTTGATCCCTATCATGTAGCCTCAGGGCGGTGCTGGCGTCGTGGCGGAGAGGGCCCCCGCTCGAGATAGCCGAAGTGCGAGGGGCACCAGGAAAAATGTTGAAGGGTACATTGGGAGGACCTCCATGGACAGCACCCATGTGGGAAGAACCTCTGTTGGAACTGGCAGGAGCATGGGGAGGACCTCCATGGTCGATGCGGGCGGAGCGAAGCTGACCTTCACTCCTTGGGTTGCTGGGGCGAGGAGGACCTTCGCCGGTCGCAGAGAGGACGTAGGGAGGTCCCCCACGTTGGAGAAGGACCAGGTGGACGGTGCCTTCAGATCGGCGGTCGGGGGAAGGAGGATGGACTCCATACCCTATATAGTGGGCGCGGGAAAGGTTTTCGCGCCGAGCATCACTGCCGCGGGGCAGGTCTTCCTTTGGGATGGGGGTAGCATGAGGCATACCTCCATAACAAGCTTCGGAGTGGGGAAGGCCCACACTCTGTGGAGTAGTGGTACGGGGAGGGCCTCCGTACGGGGTGACCTCACCGCGGGTTAGTTTGCGGCGATCACCACTCAGGCCTGCAACCCGGAGAGTCAACCCAGCCTGCCCGTGGGGCGGTTGGGGTCTCGATCCTGGTTGGGTGTAGGAGTGCCCCTACTCAGTGTATGAAGGGACTTCATGATGCACGTCGGTGGTGGCTCGGGCCAATGTAGCTGTTGACGTTGACGCACCTGGGCGGGAATTCTCAGCCCGGGCCCAGCGCTGACGTCGGGTCAGGCGAGCTGGGGCAGGTGGTGCAGGGGAATGGCCTGCCTGCTCTTCCTGCGGAGTCGGACGGCGGTGCTGATGCGGCCGGGCGGGAGCTCTTGCCTGGAGCCTTTGGGTTGGGACCCTGAGCGGGCTGAGCCGGACGACGCCCGCCTCATCAGCGTAAGGCGAGGAGTCGTCGAGGCATTCCGGGGATAGGCTCCCGAAACGGTTGAACGTTGGGGTGGGGAGCAGGGGCTCGCTGTGCGGCCTGTTAGGGCGGCATTGACGGCGGGGCCTGGATGCCTCCAGGTCCAAGCGGGCCATATCCCTAGTTGGGATGACCCCTTCCTCCTCGTACCTGCGCACGAGGTTGTTGATCACCCTTCGTTGGATGACCTCTGATGGGGAAAGTGGACGTGGGCACCCCGTATTCCGCGATGTGGCGGCCGTCGTGGCGGGAGAGGCGCCTTGTGGGGTGGCTGTGGCGGAGTTTCCCCTTCCCCTGCATAGGCGGGCGGGCGGTGATCGTGTCTCTGTAACAGAAACCAGGTTCCTGAGAAACGAAGGGATCAACTCCTCTGCACTGAGAGGAAAAGGATTGACAACCAGTGCCCCAGCGTCCTTCCATTCTCCACGTCTATAAGAAGGATCCACGCCAACACGCTGCAGAATGGAGTGCCCCACATTCTACTACCCCGACTTCTGGTGAGTTTCACGACAGGCCCGCTATTTGCTTGGCGGGACCAGGCACCGGATATCTAAATCCGATGACACGTCAATCTACTGGTGTCTCGAAAGCTACTAATCTCCATATTGAGGAGAATAATTTCACGTCGGGTTCACCATTTCTGTTTCCGACGCTTTCGCCAGGGCGCGCGCATCCGTCCATCCGCGGAGGAGGACGTGCTGCGCTTGTTGCCCCGCGTTCCCGCTTTCCAAAGGCGGGCGGCATTCGCTCCTTATTCAGGGATTTCTACTCCTTGATCGAAACGAGATGATGGGATGTCGGTTCTTCCTTCTATGGATTCCTCCTCAGAACTCATCACCTAGTCTGGGTCTCCCTCATAGATTTAATATGTAGTTCGTGAAACTCTTCCCAGTGCCATGTTTCCATGGACGCCGGTTAATTACACTGCTTCTGTCGGGACATTCCAAAGGGTCCGGTCAGGGCAGCAACCTTCAGTCGGGGGAGTAGTCACGTTGAGGCATCATTAGCGTGTCTGGATGCTGGGGAACCTGGCATGTCTGTCTAATATCCCTGGTCACAGGGCTTCTCGAGGGCGCAGAAGCCTGAGGCATCCCACATCGAGCGTGGGGAATTATATGCCATAGACACATATCTGAGGTTTTCCTCAGCTTTTCGTGTTTAACACAGGGTACACCGCGGGTTTAACGTCCAGCGGAGATGGATCAGCCCGATCAGAGCATTAGCTAGAATAGATCGGATTGAGGGATTTCCCTTGAAGGGATGTCGATACTTGGGCCAGCCCATGGGCGGCTGTGAAGAGGAGCGTACCGACATGGTCTCACCGGGATATGACGATCCGGGCGAGGATCGGGGTGGATGTCAGATAGATGAATGAAGTGGAGGGTGGAATGGCCAGAAACCATCACAAGGGCAACGGTGAAGTTGGGATTGAGCCTTAAGGGGGCTTCCTACATATCTCCGTGGCAGGGAATCAAAGTCCGCGTAGTTAGGGATGGTGCCGGTGAACCATCATGAGGGTGTAACTTGGTCTGATGGGCATCGTCATCAAACCGACATGAAGGTGGACCTTGGTCCGATGGGCATCGTCAGTGAACCGATGTGAAGGTAGACCCGTGGTTCCACTAGTGGTGGGCTGGAACCTTGGGAAGGTTTCCTACGTACCATGCCTTGACATGGATCAAAGTCCTCATAGTTCAAAGGATTGATGGAATACAGTTTAACATCATGCGGGACGGTAGTGAACCCTGACGTGAATGAACGATAGGTGGTGGGCTTGAACCTCATGTAGGCTTCCTACGTACCATGCCTTAGCATGGATCAAAGTTCCCGTAGTTCGGAATGGCGGTGGGTGTCGGCGAACCGACGTAAATGAGGGAACTTGGTCCAATGGGAGATGGGATTGAACCTCTGGGAGGCTTCCTATGTACCATGCCTTGACATGGATCAAAGTCCTCGTAGTTCGGGATGTGACAACGGCTTGTCGTCGGACTGGAATGAAGTTTAACGTCGTGCTGGACGTAGGTAGAACTCATCGTGAATTGGATTATGGGTGGGCATGAACCTCGTAGAGGCTTCCTACGTACCATGCCTTGACATGGATCAAAGACCTCGTAGTTCAAAAGGGGCTTCGTCGGTGAACCGACATGAAAGTGGACTTGGGGGTCCATTTTTGGAGGGCTTGAACCTCGTGAAGGCTTCCTATGTACCATGCCTTGACATGGATCAAAGTCCTCGTAGTTCAAAATGGATGAGTCACGACGGCTTGTCGTCGGACCGGAATGCAGTTTAACGTCATGCTGGATGAAAGTGGGACCCGACGTGAAGAAATGACGGGTTGGCTTGAACCTCATGGAGGCTTCCTACGTACCATGCCTTGACATGGATCAAAGACCTCGTAGTTCAAATGGGTGTGCAGTTTAGTGTCATGCGGGACAAAGGGCATACAGTTTAACATCATGCTGGACGAGGGTGTGTAGTTTAACGTCATGTTGGACGAGGACGTGCAGTTTAACGTCATGCTGGACGGGGGCCAAACTCGACGTGAATGAACGACCGAGTAATGTGGCTAGAACCACATGGAGGCTTCCTACATACCATGCCTCGACATGGATCAAAGTCCTCGTAGTTCGCTGGAGGTAGGGGGTCAGGGTAAGTGCTCACTCTAAGCCCACGTGAGTCATGCTCGGTGTGAGAAACAAGAGGTTGCAAGGCCCAGACGATCACGTCGCGAAGGGTGCATCTGTGAGAAGCGAAGAGGGGCTTACACGTTGGGCGGCCCATGGTGCTGGTACTTACTCCAGGATGGAGGCCCGAGGTGCGGCAAAGCGCAGGGGTCATAGTTTAACGTCATGTGTTGAGGACGTGGTGCTTGGCAGTTTAACTTCCTGAAGCGCGGATGAGGTGGGTTCACTCCGCACCCCTAGGACTTACATAACCGGTACCCTCTGGTCCTTGGGGAAGGGAAGGTACCAGTTAGGCCGTGGTCAAGGGGGGTTGTAGAGCGAACCTTCGAGGGGTCCACGTTAGCGTGTCTATGCGAAGAAGGAATAGCTGTTAGATTTCCTATGCGAAGAAGCATTAGGCGAAGCAACGCTACGAGTGGTATTGTCCATGGGACTTTGAAATCACATCGTCCAAACCTGGAGGGTCGCATGGGAAGAGGAATTGCTAAGTGAAGGAGTGTACTTCATGAAGCAGAGTGACTTGGCCTTAGCATGGGGTATAGGTGTGAGTGGAGGGTGCTTCGCGAAGTGGAACAGTATTCGTGGAGCACTGCCTCGCGAAGAAGGGGTGCCTCACGAAGCAGGGTGCTGTGAAGCAGTGTGCTTTGTGATGCATAGAGATCCTGCCTTAGCATAGGGATCACTAGCACAGGTTGGGTGTTTCGCGAAGCATAAGTGCTCTGTGGCTTCCCGGGTTCCCTTGGGAATCCCCTTCCTTCGCGAATGCCCTTGAGCTTCACGAAGGGCATCCCTCTCGGAAGAGGGGCTCAAAACGAGACCAAGAAAAGGCGTCTCGTGAAGTAGAAGTACCTTGCGAAGCTCATGATTACTGGGGGCAAAGGGTGCTTCGCGATTCGGGAGAGGAGAAGCCGAAAGGTCTTATTTTCCATCCTTTGGACTCAGGGGGAGTCTAGTATTTATAGGCAAGGGGCGCCGCGAAGCAGAACTCGCGCGCCGCCTCAGGTGCTTCGCGGCACGCTCACGAACGTCGACGTCGTCCGCGAAGAGTTACCACCTATGGAGCTTTGTGGCAGGCTCACGAACGTCAAATGAGTTCGCGTAGAGTTACCGCCTCTGGAGCTTCGCGGCGGGCTCGCGAACGTCAAATGCGTTCGCGGAGAGTTACCGCCTCTGGTGCTTCGTGAGACCGCGTTGCTCGGGGTGCTTCGCGACGGTGCTTCGCGTCGGTGCTTCGGGTCGGTGCTTCGCGAGGCAGTGTGCCATCATTCTTTTTCGTCCCTTCCTTTCATGCAATATTTTGGAACCAATAGTGTTGATTTTATTTTACCATGATTGATTGATTGATTATTGGATAACATGTGTTCTTGGGTAGTTAGTAGGTAACTATGATAATCATGCTTGGAGTCTGACTCTATAATATTGGATTTACGCAGAAAACACTAACTAAGCAGTGTTTAACAATATTTCCCATAGTGGATCCCTTATGGATCTATACAACCAATTCTAATTTTGGATCCCATAATGGGGTGTTTATTTGAGTGTGAACACATTTCAAGATCCATATTGACAAATGATAGGTTTGAGGATCCAATTTCTAGAAACCAATATACCCCATGGGTTATTAGTATGTGAATATCCTCACATGACTTCATTGTGCATGACATAGATTATAGAATTGTTTTATAACATCTAAATGATTTATATTAATTTTTATCTAAAAATTTCATTTAATCTATTTTTGATATATTTTTCATTAATTGATTGGAAATACAGTTTTTTTGAAAATGGGTATTAGATTTTCTATGACATAGACTTATTAAATTAATTGTATTATCAGTTTATTGATCTGGTATTGTTTATGGATCACATTGTGAGACCCTCACACTCATCCTTTTTTTAGGCTATTTGATGATTATCATATTATGGGTCCTAGAAAAGGGAATTTCCCCAGTGAATTTGGTGATTTTTCTTAATCTTTGGGACTCGTTGACTTGGAGGTGACTGTGTGAGACATTATTTACTCGTTGGATTGGATGTCTGAGCATTAATATTTATAGATTATGGGTACTTTTATGATATTTTATATTGATATTTCATACATTTATGATGTTAGTGATTTTTTTTTAGAGTTTAAAATTCCAAATTGTATCTTTATCTTCCATAATTTTATAGAAAAAATCATTTTATCATTTATCTCGTATGATTACAGGTGCTAGTAGCCACCCCATTTGGGATTGAGAATGTAACAACTCATCCCCAGTGACAACTCATACACCCCTCCTTTAATGTGGCCATCGATTCTTGGACAACAATATACCACCAGTTTCCCCACAAACATGTGGTCCCCAACACTAGTACCCAACCACATACCCGAATGGGTAATATAAGTAATGATAGTCCCCACATGCCAACAAATGTCATTTCTAGTGTGATTTTTTCTTTATCACACACATCATAAGAAACATCCCATAAGTTCACCCATCAGGATCACTAATCCAGGCCATGCATGCTTAACCATGGAGTTCAAATTAGGTAGGATCTTGAAAAAGAAGGTTCACCTTGTTGACATGAGTGATATCATTTAATCATTTTACCCATTATCATTATAGGTTATTAAATTCAACCCCCCCCCCCCTGTAGAGAAGAACGTCCTCATTGTGGTCCCTGCATATCAACCCTGGAAGTGCACCACATTTAAGGCTATGTTCCTCCTTTGATACCAAATTTAAAAACTTGGTCCTGATGAAAGCACAGAAATCTTGCCTTTAACGTGGTCGTTGGGTCTTGGCTAGCAAGGTACCACCACTTTTCCCATAGACAAGTGGTCCCCACCCTGGCGGCCACCCATGCGCCCAAATAGGTAGTATGACTAATGAAATCCCCCACATGACATCAAACGTCATTTCTAGTGTGATTTTCCTCACTGACACACAGCCTAAGAAGCATTCCATATGGTCACCCATCATGATCACTACTTTAGGACAAGGATGATAAACTATGGAGTTCTAAATAACCAGGATCCTAAAATGCAAGGTGCACCTTGCCGACACAAGTCATATCATTTAGTCTATTAACCCATTATCATTTTGGGGTGTTAAAAAGAAAGTTGTTCTATCAATGTCATAGGAGGATAAAATATCAAGGTACTAGGGAATCCAAGATTGTTCTTGACAGAAACACTAATAACATTGGAGATAAATATATGAGGCATTCATCATTTTTGATGTCTAAAAATAAACATGAAGGAATCATGAAAGAAACTATCTTATGGATACTGGTTAATGTTTAAATTATGGAGGGTATGGTCATTAGGAAATCGAATGATGATGTCATGTGAAGAAGTTAACAAATTGTTTGAATAGAGTGAAAGCTCCACAAAAGAATCCATTGACATTTCAGTGATTCAAATTCAAGGAGAATGGGTAATATTCTAACCAGTTTTAAAATATGAAGGTTATTGTTGATTATTGAGATTAGAAACCTATTTTGTTTAGGGATAAGTTGAAATTTTATGTGATCACTATTTTTTATGAGGTGTACAATAATTATTTATTGAATGGTATAGTTACCATCCACTGTAGTACTAGTAATATCTAATTTAACAATAGAGCTACCCATTAATCTATATCTAAGGATTTTTAGGGTATAAAGATTCCACAAACATGTTTAGTTATAGATTGATCAACGAAAACAACTAATAACATAATGTTTAAATCTCAAGTATAAGATCCCTCCAAATTTGATATTTTTGGTAAATTTCTTCCATTAAAACATTTCATTCTTCCTATGGTTAAATTTTATGTTATTTTAAGCACGAATTGGATTTATGTACATAAATACCACATCAATTATTGGTGAAAGGATTTCCAATTTGATATTCTAAACTAACCTATGAACTTTTATATGTGTGATGATAAATATGAAATTATGATAGAAATCACATCCACAGTATATGTTTTTTTCAATTCAAAAAGAGAATTTATCATAGATGTTTAGGGAGAAACTCAAAATTAATGATATGTATATTTTTAAGTGTTTATTGATTCCTTTTCAGAAGATTTTCCTACTATTCCACTAAAGTGTGATGTTTATTTTCAATAAAAATAATTTTATGTGCCCCACCTATCTCAATGAATCCTAAATTTATATCCCGGATTGAGTAGAATTAATTGAGAAGAACCTCCTAGAAAATATTGAAAGAGGATTTATTCAGACAAGTGCAAAACCCTTGGTTGCACTATTTCTATAAAACCCATAGTTTTTTTTTTCAAATATATTGAAATCATTTGATGAATTTAATTTCACTATAAACAATGTAAACCTTGAAACACTAATTTTATCTTCTTTAACATGAAATACCATGTTTATATTGCGTTATATTAAACCTTTCGCATAGATTGTTTTACACACAATAATGAGCCTAGATATTATTACACACAACACATAGATAGAATTTTGGTTCAGGAAACACTATGATATCCTTGTGTTACGAAAAATACCAAACTCCTTAGATAGATTCTGTTACCTGAAACATCGAGTATTACTGAACTACAATATACAATTAATATTATCATTTAATATACTATTTTTCACATATCGTCCAGAATGGAGGGTATGGATTGTATTATCTAAATTATGAAAATATGGTTTATTCATGTTTAAATAATTAGTCTTTGGTGACTAATTAATTTTAAATGAAACTAAGAACCATTTGAAAATAATAAAATTCCTTTTTTCAGAAAACTATTTTTATATGCACAAACATGTTTTATCTCTATATATTAAACAAAACAGTTTTGATTAATGACTTTTAATATATATAAATATATATATTATATTAAATAAAATATTTTACATACTTTTTTTGTTTTTATATAAAAAAGATAAGAATAAATCCAATTTTATGTAGAGAAGATGTATTTTTCTAAAAGGTTGTCAAACCCCCTTTTAATAATTCACTTATAATAAATATAATTGTTGAAAATTTTATAAATTATATTTGGAAATGGATTTTTTAAAAAATTATAATGTTGATATTATCTTATGGTGTTTTTTGGTAATTTTTTATCTGTTTCATTTTTTGATGAATAATGAAAAATCCATAATTTTCATTAAAAAAATCTTTATTGTTTAATTATTTATATAGTTAAATTATGATTTCAATTGGTTATAAATTATACTTAGAAAAATTATAAAACTATTAATCCAATTTAGGAAATCATAATCACCATCATATTTAAATTTGATACAAAACATTTAAAACTTTTGAACAATTTCACATTACAAACCTGTTGTTTCCACACATTTATGAGATTAGATTTAAATTATGTTATTTCTATTGATTAAATTAAATTTTTAAAATTTGATACCATATTTTGAATCCAAATAATATATAATGTCTTGTAGGATAAAAATATTTATTAAGAAATGTTATTAGTGAAAATTATTATAATTAGTCAAATAGCCTAAGAGAAAAATGAGTTTACTAAGGGACAGAACATTAATCTTAAGGGGATAAAAAACTATAAAAATCTTTAAAAAAAAGTTTTTGGACATATATTGATCATATAACATTTATTTTATATATTTTAAAATAATAGAATCCACTTTAATTTGAATTAATGTGGGTGGAATTATCTCTTTAAAAAAATTACATGCAATCCACTCACATCTGTTATAAATGGCCACCGCTTTCCCCCTATCTTCACACATCTCAATACCTTGGATCAAAAAATAAATATAAAAATATCTTAACAAATTTACACCTATAATCATATAAGCCTTAATTTTTTTATAAATCCATCCAAGGGTGTCTATTTTTACAAGCCAAATTCAGATACAGAAAGAAGAGGCAATGTCCATCAACCAATGTATTTATTTTATTTATTCATTAAGCCAACTTAATAATTTTAATAACATGATCATAAAATATTTAAGTGAATTTAATATATATATTTCTTATTTTATGTTTATAACCTATATCCATGCACACTCTCATCAAATGGGTTATGAAATCATCATTCGTGTGTATGGTGGACTACCACCTCACTAACAGAAGTTTTCTTGTTACCACCTATCAAGGATAAAAATAATGATGGTAATGATGTTTATATAATATATTTATGATATTTATGATGTTATTATGAATCAATAATTTTTATATAAAACATTCCTTCATGTTTTATATTTTATTGGAATATGAAAACTTTGTTCATGTGTACGATGCACTACTACCTTACGAAGCGATGTGACTCATTCACATATTACATAGAATGTAATAATGATTGGTTTTATAAAAATAATAGTTTTTTATGAAATAAAAATTATTCAATAATTATAATATCTAATATATTTGTTTCTTTCAATATGACAAAAAAATGTAAACAAAATTCATCCGTACGTACGATCAATTATCTCCATGAACGGTGTATTTCATTTCCAATTTCTATATTTTATAGATTATTATAAATATATATATATATATATATATATATAATTGATATATGTGTTATTATATAATGTTTACCTTTATTAATATTATGAAATATTTATTAAAATAAGTGGAAAAAATTACAAATCAAAACATATATTAAAAACAAAGTGGTTATTACCAGAAATGTAACTTTAACATGGAATTGTTAATAAATGGGTAATACAATGTACAAAGAAAATAATATATGTTTTTGAATAAAGTAATAATTTAATTGAATATATATATATATATATAATAAATTAATATTTATTATATAGTAGGATTGAATAATTACAATGATAGTCAAGACTTATGGTAAGGATTTATGCCTTACTTTTGTTTACTTTGAGACACATTCCATTTTCACCACCTATTTCGTAAATGTGGTGTATATACTACACATGGAAGTATTTAATAACTTATATAATGATTTTTTATCTATATTTATATTTTAATGTTTCTCCTAAATGGGGTTTAATGTTCAAGAGATACTAAATTGGTATGGAATTCTCGTATGAATTTTCCAAATTTCAGACGTACATTAAGTTATACCGATATATTCCTTCACAAGGTGCATATACGTACCCTTTTACATGAAATATAGTTAATTTTTTCATCATCATGATATTATAATATTCAATTTACATTATTATTTTAGGATACATTATATTTTATGTTATAATTGTATCCAAGATTATATGTTTTAATATCATCATTTATCAAGATTATTTATGATTATGTCATAAATGATTAACTCTCATGATATACCTCTCAATAAATATCATTAATTTTATTAATCTATTTAGTCTAATTATATGTTATTGTAATGGTACCATATTTCCACTCTTTTTTTTTGTAATACAATTAATATATTTTTTTTAAAAACATAACTTTTTTTCTCTCTTTAGTCGGAATTCTATTTCCTCCTAAAACGATGTTTTTAAAAAGATGTTTTATAAAATGTTCTTCTATTCTCCTATGATTTTTAGGAGACACTTTTACCTATGTTTTCAAATTTTTTAAAACCTTTTTAAAATTATTATCATTACATAGCTCAAATCAATGCTATTTTGACAAATATAAATAATTTGGGAGGAATCTTTATTTTTACTCATATGTCAGGTACATAATTCTCCATCATCCTGACCACCCCATTCGTTGATGATTTATTTATATATTTCGAAAAATACTTTCAAAATAAAATTATTTCTTAAAATACTATGTTTATTAAAATTTAAATGATTTTCCAAGCTTCGTTTTAAGTATTCAAATGTTATTTTTAGAGTATAGAAGATAAATTATTTCAAATATTATATTATACATTTTCAATGATATTTTAAAATTAAAAGGTTTTAAAAATTATTTAATATTTTAAAAGTGTTTTTGAACATGTAGAGAATATTTTCATTAACAAATGTATTAAATTATTTCTAAACATTGATTCATTTGTTTTGAAAGTGGTTTTCAAAGAAACATCAATTGAAATATATTTATGTATTAAAAAATATTTACAATGAATTGTTTTTTCCATAGGAAATTCTCTATGTGATCTTTCAAAAAAATTATCGATATTAGTTTTAATCCTTTGATATATTTTATATTTTACTAGGGATATCATCGAAGAACACCTCTCTTATCATTTCATTAAATGTTTTATGTTTAAAATGACAATTTTATTGTGAAACTAGTTTCACTTCCATTAGTTATACCATGATAAAACTGTAATTGAAACCCACTTCCATTCATGGGTTATTATAGGATAAAATAATTATGAAACCAATATATTTTCTATATGTTATGATATGATGAAATGTTTTTGATACACATTTCATTTCATGGGTTATGATATAATGATTATACAACCAAATATTATTTTTTGATTTTCAAAATGGACGCTTTAAGGCTGAGTGGTAATGAAACCATGTTTATAAAACCCATCTATTATTATTGGCCATAATATGATAAATGTTTTATTATCTCTTGAAACACTTATTTCTGATTTCCTAATTTTATAAGTTGGACATATATCTCCCTCAAATTCATTGGGTTAAAATAAATACATTAAAATATCACAGGGTTCATGTGTGGCGAGCCTAAATCCATAAAGGTGGGTACACTAGTGGTTAGACCAATCCCATAGAGGAGAGTAAATGGGTAGTCAACCCATGCCCATTGTAGGTACTCATGTGGTTATCCCAAACCTAATATGTTATGAATTTATATATTTTATTCCTTGAAATATGATTTTATTTTCCCATCTGTATGCCACAAATCTATGTCTTATGACAATGTTATGCTCTAAGGTCTCATGTTCTATGATTTCATTATGATTCAGGTGTTATGAACCACCAATATTTAAGCCTTTATTCATGTTAACGATTGTTGAAATTCATGTTATAGGTTTTCAATTTTTTTATCATTTTCTCATACCCTTATTCACATGTCATTCTTACATATCATCCTTTTTACCCTTATTAAGCATTTGAGATAACCCTTTCTCATATTGTCCTTCGATTGATTTTGATGATGTCTTTTATGTGTGATGATTCTAATAATGGTTCTAGTTAAGAATAATGTAACAGGAGAATATGTAGTCCACTGTGGTCTATAGTTATTTTTCCATGATTCCAAAAGGACTAAACTAATATGATTATTCGGAATGTGTTTGTGTGATGAAATAATTATTCCCCAAAAATGATGTAATTCTTATGTATGATATGCATGGGTCTCTATATTTTGTAATAGAGCAATGGTTTAGTTAGTCATTGGAATCTAGAATGATAATATATTAGTGATATTCTAAGAGATATTTCTAAAGATATGTCTAGGGATGACCCTAATGATATGTTTAAGGATGAGTAAGAGAATAGGAAAATGTCCGAGAATTTTTTTAAATGAAAGGGAAAGTGGTTTCCAAGAAATCAATTTATGTCTAGATATAACAGGTTGATGTGGATCTTGGATAGATGTACCTATGGGTAACAACACTGAAAACTCCATATTGAGGAAGTCTTAATTAGGAATGAGTGCATGACAATGGGTCTTCCAACACATCAATTTTGACACTCCCGATGGATACACATAGGAAATTCAGAAAATCCTTTTAAACCATCATGAAGGATTTAAAAATATGATGACTATGAATTATTTAGGATAATACTATGTTTTCATAGATTAAATATGGTGTTATAATTTAGTCATTTTATAAGGGATTATCAGGATTATGAGGTTCCCCAATATGATTATTGTCTCTTACACTATGTTTATCAGATTTAATTTATGGCTAGAACTCCAAGGAACCATGTTATTCCTAAGTGTCTCAAGAAATTCATTGATAGTAATCCCGATATTGAAAATGTAATTGAATTTGGAATGATATAACTCATTATTAATAACACAAAACATTATTAATATATGAATACTTATATAATTATAAATTATATAAGGAAGGAACACCATTTTTTCATGTCATTAATGAAGAAATTACCACTTTTTTAAGTGCGCCTTCTTATCCAGTAGTTTATGAAGAATGGATTAGTTCCACTGAAAAAATATTTTTCATTGCATAGTGTTCATAACATGAAAAATCAAATTTGATTATCTAACATTTTTAAGGTGATTCAAATAAATAAAGGAATTTTATCAATAATATGAGGAAACGTGATGAAAATGAATCCATGGATTTGAATGTGTTTAACAACATATTTTTTAAAAAGTATATTCCCTTTTTTTCATAAAAAGATTGAAAAATATTTTTTCTAGTTAAAGAAAATCGATGAAAATTTTTTTGGTACCAAAAAGACCAATTTTACAAGACATGAAAGGTAAAATTAATATATTATCATCCATCCATAATTTAATGTTAATTTATTTCTCAGGGGTGTAAAACCATGTCTCAAATGGGAGTTATACATAAGGGATGTCAGTAGCTATGAAGAGATGGTTTGATTTTCAATCAAGGAAGAAATTAAGGTCATATTAATATATCAAACTCAAGGTTTTTTATAAGAAATGGACGATAGAGTTAAAAAGAAAATATAATAACCCTAAGAAAATAAAATAAATTTTTTTTGAATAAATTGATGGAATAAACATGGAGGGAATTATATATTAGGGACTATTAAATGTTTTATGTGTGGAATCGAATATCATCAACTGGATGAATACTGCTGTCATGCGAGGATGTTAGCTAATGATGTGGATAATAATAAATCCACACAAAACTAAACTCCCACACATAAAAATCTTAATTATAAATATTATTGTAATTATGATAAAAATTTCCTTAATCTGAGGACTAATGTTAATAATAAGTTTTAGAAACCTCTCATGACAAAGGATAAAGGAAATGTGTGTGTTATCATATTGTATATAGTGAAACATTATAATTAGGTAATAACATCCATCATCTATTTAGTTGGAAATGAAACATTGTATTTTTTATAATTGACACTTGTTAAAATATTATTGATCATCCTTTAGTGAAATTTCATGTGATTGTCTACATGGATTCAGGAATAATGAAATCACATATTCTATAGGTCAAAGGATGAACCAAAGCACCAAATTAAATTTTTATAAGATAGGAGCTTATATAAGAAATGAAGAATCATATTTTTTTCAATATATTTTTATGGAAATTTAAGATATTACCATTTTTATAAATGGTTGGAGGTAGTGGATGTTTTATTATAAATAAGAAAGTAAAAAATATGAGCCAAATATGGAGTATAAATTCAAAGCAAGCTTCCCAAAAAAAAATATTGCAATGGACTTTTTCAATAATATTTCCATTAGTTTTCATTCCTCTGCTCATATTTCATTCCAATCAGAAAGAGATCTTCTACATCTGCTCCCCCGACCTCCAGATCTCCCTCCATATGGCAGATGACATTTAATCATATCATATAGGGTTTGAACATCATTATTGTCTAAGTCATTGCTATCTACCTAATTCTTAGTGGTTTATTTAGGAGAGGTATCCCTCATCCCCATGGCCTTTAGAGAACCAGTATAGGGGAGTGTCTTCTAATGTTTTGTCTCTTTTGTAGGCTGATCAACATCCACATGGGGGCCACTCGAGGACTTTGTATTATTGTAGGAAACATGTTGTAATCCCTTGTTTTCAAGAAGGTAATTGATGTAGTAGTAAAAATATCAAGAGTTAGTGGGGACTCAAATTCAGAAATTTGTTTACCCTTTATGTTATTTGATGTAGTTGTACCATCATAATGAAGCTGAAGATCGACTACCTGTTATATCTCTTCCTCATTGAATTTTTCATCCATCACATCATTTTCACTACCATTGGTTTGGGGATAAGCTTGATATATGTTATTTTTCTTCCCATTGAAAAGAATATCATCATCTATGACATTTTCCTCTTCTAAAAAGATGGATGCCAAATATTTATGATTATTTCCAGAAGTGGAGACATTGACATTACTAGAATCACATATGCATTTATTGTATGTGACCATTATCTCCTTTCCTATAGGATTTTGAGAATCATGAATCAATACATCCATCACATTGTTACATGGCTCATTAAGGTGATATCCTTTACAAAAAATGTATTTTAGTAAATCTGCATCCTTCAGCATTGAATTCATTGGACAATGATTGGTAGAGTGACTTCTCATTCCACATCCCTCACATGGGATTTTCTTTAAATATTTCTCCAAAGAGTGCTCGACAGCCATACATTTAGTATAGAAAAGAGGAATTTTTTCATAATCAACATCAGTTTGAATATTATGCTAAGGAGTCAGATGGATTAACTTTTCAATCAGAGTGGAGCTAAGACCAATCTCCCCCAGCATCCCTGAAAATTGTCCAAACCAAACATCCACATTCTCCTGCTCATGGCGGATTAGAGTCCTAATTGTCGTGCCAATGTCATTAAATATCATTGGATGCCATAAAACCCAATTTAGTCCATTTAAGATGAATCATACCTAAAAAAATTAATTTCAAGCATGCGAGACATTGATGTCCAATTACCACTCACACAAATGAAGCCATAAAGGTTTTAGCAGTATTGATCTAGTGCTCCATGCTCTAAGCTTCAATTCTTCGGAAGGAATCAAACAATGAAAAAATCGTCTCTCAAGGGAGACACATTTCTAGTTATAGAAACTAATAAAAATATATATCATTTCATCCATATCATCATGATTATAGGGTTGTTCACCTATGGGTAAGAAAATATGTGCAATCAAAGAGTTGTTTCCTATTGTCATTCTCTCTACAAACAATGCAGGGTTGGCTTCAATATGGGCGAATGAACCCCTAAGAGGAATTCTACCTAGACATGAATACTTAAGCAGAGTAAAGGCGTAGGCTCTACTAGAAATTGAACATGAAATTGATTTTTTTATTGCCTCATTATATGAACAGTGTGCACCCTCCATGTTTGATGAAGCATTAGTCATCTAGAAATTCCTCAACATCACATCCGAAGAGGAGCGTTTCATCACAACGACTTCCCTTAAGCTAAAAAATGGCTCCCCGTCAAAAGATCAAGTCACAAAAGCTATTGGGTTTTTAGATCCGGATACAACACCATAACCCAAGGGAAGATTCGATGTCATAGGACTGCATTTGTTACATCCAGAAGAAAAAATGGAAGTTGAAGCAAAATGTGATGATGAAGGTATCGATTTTTTAGATTCTATAGCAAAACCAAAAGGTGAGGCCAAATTCAATGACATCACCTCCATAAAGGTGAGAACAACTGCATGATCGTGCGATAATCGACCAATATGGACCATGTAGGTAGCTTCCTGCATGGTTTCGTCAAATGGGGGAAAATGTGTGAAACTGAAGTATTGTGGAACCACCATAAGTGATGAAAACCCTCAGGTGCTTCATCGAATCGAGGGAGAGAACTCTGACTTCTCAAAAACCTACTCACCAGTCCTTCTCAATTCAGGTTATTACCATGTCTAAAGAGAATACATGGTAAAGTTATTCTCATATTTGGTATGTGATATTATGGATATAATTTTTGATATATAGTGGAACAATGTTAATGATATTTTGACAAATTTGGTGAAATAATTTCGGATGTTCTGGTTTTCCACCATTTAGAAGGGTCCTAAGGCTAACCATTAATGAAATGGTTTATGTTGAACATTTAATGGGGTTTTAGAGATTAATATTTCTCCATATAATGATTTTATATATTGGATACCCAATGAAAACTGTTTTGTTTTAGTGAATGATATAGATATATTAAATGACATATTATATTATATTTAGATCTTACGATACATTAGTGCATTCAGAATAATTAATTAGTATTTATTTCATGGAATAAGTTATGAAGTGAAAAATGATGAAGGAACAACCACAGCAAGAGACTGAGCTAATGGGATGGAATAAAATCAAGTAAGTATATATTCCTATGAAAATTTGTCAACATTAGAAAAATGGTCTTAAAATAAAATTTTGCAATGTTATCATCATTTTTTAGGATATAAATGACCATTTTCATGCTTCATTATTCTATAGTGTTATGAGCACTAACCTTTCATGGATTTCACACTTTCTTATTATCAGTGATCTTAATCACTCTCTATAATTAGTTACATATTTCCATCATATTAAAATCATCACTTCCATCTAATGTTCTATTTTTTAGGAACCTAGTTATGGGTTACATTGTGTATTATTTATGTTTCTATAATTACCTTTATAAAGGAAGATTTAGTATTCATTTTTATGATATGGTTTTCTAGGAATGTAACATTAATGTATTAAACCATTAATGATCCAGAGGAATTTTGAAGGTGAAATTCATTTTAAGGGGGTAAAATGTAAAACCCCATGTTTTTATGAATTTTTTTATATTAAATTAAAATTATTTGATTGATTTCATTTCATGATACACCAATTTAATCATATAAAATTTATTTTCGTTTGTGTTATAAGAAATACATTGTTTAGATTGTGTGACACCCAAAACCGACCGTAGATTGTTTCACAGAAAACACTGAACTTCTATTTAATAACACATAACATTTATTTTTCCTTGTAGAACATGAAACACTAAGATCATATTTTTTATAAAAAATATCAATTTCCATTGATCTCTTGGGATACATGTAAGAGCGAGTCTTACCAGACTAAAATATACTTTTCATATAATTATTTTATATGGTTGTTGTCATATAGCCATCAGAATGGATGGTAACAATAAGATTAATTAAAATTTTAAAATATAGTATATTCATTTTTATTAAACTAATTATTTGGTAACCCATTTAATAGAAAATAATTCAATAACATTTTTGAAAATAAATATATTCCTTTTCTAAAAATGATTTTTCAAAGAAAAAACAAATTTTGTATTTATAAATTAAACAAAAAAATTATGATTTATTTTTATGGTATATATGTATTGTTAAATAATATATTTAACATTCATATTATTTTTTTTATAAATGATATAATAATAAAAAAATTACAGAAACAAATATTTATTTTTCTAAAAGTAGTTTTTCAACCTTTTAATGGTCGAAATATATTAAATATAATATAGTAAATTTTATAAATTCTATTTGAAAAAATTGTCATAATTTTTGAAAAATTAATTTCAAAATTAGCATATGGTGAATTTTTGGGATTTTTCTGATAAGTTTCACTTTTTGATGAATAGTGAAAATCCAGAATTTCAAAAGAAAACTGACTATTTGATTGAAGTATTTTTATAGTTAAGTTATATTTAAAATTAGATTTGATGTATAATTTCATAAATTATACAAATATGATTCCAATTTTTTTTATTTAAAAAATTTTTACAATGATATTGGATATAAAACTATGATACTCTTTTGACCATTTTCACATTAAAAACTCATTATTTTATCTCATATGCAAGATTAATTTTATATTAATTTATTTTACTTATGTGAATTTAATTTGAAAATATAGATTATAAAATTTTAATATGAATAATTTATATTTTATAAGATTTAATAATTAATTTTTTACCAAAATGATTATTGAAAATAGTTAAAATTAATCAAGGCAATTAAGAGACAAATATGTTTATAAAAGGGAAAAAATTTAAACATAAGGTAAAATGACCAAGAATATTTTCCATCACCTACAGTCTGGAAATATATTGGAATTATCCCTTATAATATCATGAGATTTCCATTATTTTATATACATTACCTGGAATGATCATGGGTGGAATTCAAGATTTTAAAAATTGACTTGTTTTCCACTCACCTCCTTTATAAAAGTCCACCCCTCTCCCCCATTCTTCACACCTCTAATGATAATTTGGCTCATCCAAGTCCTATAAAATAACATCCCAATTTCAATAAATTCATTTTATATTCACTTATTTTGATATAAATCTATCCTATGTAGTATTTTTGTGAAAACCAAATGTAGATACTTAAAAATGGGTAACATTCATATACAAACGATTTTTTCTTTTTTCTTAAAAACCTATAAATTATTTTATATATTGAACATAAAATAAAAAAGTATAATAATTTTACTAATACGTATATATGTGATGGATACTACATAAATGATACAATCTTTCACCCAATGGTTTGTGAATCCTTTTTTCATGTTTAGGAAATACTACTACATCGCGAACTTATATAGTAATTTTTTCCATTACCAGCTATACATTTTTGAAAAAATTAAGAAAATTATATTAATATATATTTTTTTATTTTTTTATGATGTTATTATAATTCTAGATCTTTATATCACAAAAAACTTCATGCATTCCATTTCATGAGAATATAATAACATCATTCTTGTGTACGGAGGACTACCACCACACAAAGTAGTGTGATTTGTTAAATCATTAAATAAATTGTATTCACAGTGGGTGAAATAAAAATATGTGATAGCTATGAAATAAAAAATATTCTGAAATTATAATATCAAATATTTCATTCGTTGTTTTAATCTATCAAGAAAATTGAAATAATGTTCATAATAACATACGACATACCATCTCTGTGAATAATGTATTCCATTTTCTATTTCTATCATTTATATATTACTATAAACTGAAATATAATGATCAATATGATATTTATATAATTTTTATCATTTTGTAGATAATGAAATCATGATCAAATTAAGAGGGAAAAAATATAACAAAACAAATCATATATAAAAAATAGAGTGGTTATTAAACGAAACATGACATTAACATAGAATTGTTAGTAAATAAGTAATCAAAGATCACAATAAAATATTATATGGTATTATCGAAATGAACTTGGTTTACTAATTTATGTATAATAAAATTACATTTATTATACTTGGGGATTGAACATGTACAACTGATGTCAATACCTATGGTATGAAATTTCTATCTCAATTTTATTTTATGTGAGACCCAGGCCATGTTAACCACGTTTTTTTTGTATGTGGTGTGTTTACTACCCATGGATATATTTTTCTGATTCTAACAATGAGGCTATTTGGTATTTAAAAATCCAATTTATGATATCACCTTCATTGGATTTACGTTTCATGAGTTACCAAATCCATATTGAATGTTTTTCTCAATTTCCCTTCTTTGATACATAATTTATGTGATACACATATATTATTTCATGAGGTACATATAGAGACTATTTTAAATTTACTATCATGAATATATTAATCCTCATGATATTATGTGTTTCACATTATTTTATTCCTTTATGGAGATTATGATTTAATGTTATCATGGTCATAAGGATCTTATATTATAATCTCATCATTTATCTCGATAATTTATGATTATGTGACATATGATGAAATATTATGATCCATGTCTCAATAATTATCAAGAAATTTTTTATCCTATGGTTATTCATGATATCTTTATGCAATGGTATAATATTTCCACTCTTTTATACTTATGAAAATTAATAAAAAAAATTATGAAAATAGGACTTTATTTCTCTCTTTGATCAGAAATATATATTCTCATAAACCATGTTTTATAAAATTGTTTTCAAATATTCTCTACTATTACCCTATGACTTATAAAAGACTCTTTTACCCATCTTTTTCATATTTATATAAAAAAATTAATGGAATATTTTTTTCATTTTATGTTCAAGTATATTTTGAATTCCACTAAAAATGTGACATGAATCCTCAGTTTTTCACAAATGTTATGTACAAAATTCTCTAACATCAGGATCACTAATTTCATAGAAGCTTCCATTATTCATTTTTATAATATTTTGAAAATAAATTTCTTTAAAAAAAATGTGTTAAAAAATTGTTTTAAATTATTTCAAAGCTTCCATTATATGTTATCAAAGGATAATTTCAATGAAAAGGATATCGATGATATCAATGTTTCCTTTACATTTTTTATATTCCAATGACAAATTAAAATGTATTAATTTTTTTTGATTATAAAAGGGGTTTCTAAAGTGGAATGTATATTTTCCTCAATAAAGGTTTTAAATGATTTTTAATTCTTACTTCATATTTTTAGTAGTGTTTTTTAATGAAATTGATTTTGGGAATGGTGTATGTGTTTAAATATAATTATCTGTGAATGGTTATTTTACATAAGAAATATTACAAGTGGTTTTAAAAAGTTTTCTCCATCTAAGATTACATCCTTTTAAATATATTATGATTTATGTGGGATATGATCTAATATCTCTATTAATTCCCTTTCTTTGAATGGTTTATTTTTGAAATTAATAGTTTTTTATGAAACTCATTTCAATTCAGTAGGTTATACCGTGATAAATCACTTATGGAACCCAATTCCTTTCATGTGTTATTATATAATGAAATGATTATTAAACCTTTGTTTTTTCCATTGGTTGTGATATGATTAAATATTCATGATACCCATGTCATTTCATTGGTTATAATATGATGTTTATGAACTCATATCTTTCTATGCATCATTATATGATGAATATTTTTTTATCTTTTGGCCCATGTATGTATGATTTCATTATGTGATTGGTGGGACTTATATCAACCTCCAATGAGGATTTTCAACTCATTATCATTATTACTTCCACAATGGTTTCAAGATCTCATCCCATGGCTAAATCTTGGCGTTGATGGCCTCCACACTGGCCCCTACCCCCTTAGTGGGGGAGGCTCCTTCGTCATATTTATATAGTTCTCATCCATCAACCTTCACCCCTTTCACGATCCCACGTTTTATACCTTATTTAACTTAGATTTCTCTCATCCCAAAAGGTTCTAGACCTGTTTGAGGTATCTCCTCAGCTTTTGATTTCAACATCAGTGTTCACTAAAGCCTCTTCTATTCTGAATCTAATGTTTATTGTAATGTTCAGGAAACATTTTCCAACATTGGATTCCTTAGACCAATGTATTTTTCATTCATCGGATTGACAGTTGCGGGAGACTGTTAGTATCCTCAATTTGAAGCAAATCATGGATAGATTCTCCTTAGAGGAGGATTTGACCCTTGCCTGGTCGAGCACGCCAAAGATCTACAATGGATCTCATTTTAATTTATTCATGTGGTCCTATGAATTTTATATGTGGATTGACTTGTCTTCTATAGCGATTTTGGTAATGTTTCCACATCTCCCAATTTCATATCAGAACCTGTCTATTCATTGCATGTTAGAATATTTATAAGGGAGATACTTATACATGGGTAGTCAGATGATGGATATCTATCATCCCATTTCATAGAGAATTTTTGTTGAGGCTGATCTTTCCAAATTGACTATGGAATTATTTTAGGTTGATTTTGGTGAAGAATTACGTTATATGAAGTCAGTTGTCTTTAAATCATGGCATGATTTCTACTCTCCATACTATCGATTGGGGCACAATCTAGAGGACTACAGATGTGGGATGCTGGCTCAAATGGAGAGCATGAAGAAATTGGAGCCGGTCCATGTCGGGAGGCATGATGACTATGGTCATTTCCTGAAGGAAACCTATAATGTATCCTCTTAAGTAAGTGAACATCCTAGTGCTACTCAGGATGTCCATCATTTTGATCTTGTTCAAAAATTCCAGGATGCTAGTATAAATGATGTTTGTAATGGTATTTTGAATTCTAGCAAAGAAAAACAGGTTTGGCTGAAGCAATCTCTTCCTCTACCTCCTGATATGAATGTTCAAGAAATATTTAGGAGATTGATAGGTGACCTCAATGGAGTGAACATTACCATTACAGTGGTTCCTAATGGCACTGCAGTTGTCATGCTTGGTCAGTCGGGACCCTCTAGTGTATCTACACCTAAGATTAATGTGGAACATCATACTATGAAGAATTAAAGTGAAATCATGGGAGAGGTTATAGAAGACACTAACAAGATGCCTCAGTTCATGGGGAGTGGCTTCATACAGTATAGAGTCTCTAATGCAGAAGATCTAATGGCTCTGGATAGTGATATTGGCTTTGGTTCACAGTAAAATATTATTTTGGGTGGCAGTGGGAATAAAATTGAAGGGTAATTTAAAATGGTGGATGATGGATGTCCCAAGACTCCATTGGGTGCTTTATATGCTGAGGTGGTGTGCCCTTGGAGTGATTTTAGCGATAGAAGGGGGTGGAAACCATTAAGCTGTGCAATCGCTTTGAAAAACTGGCTAATGAAGATCCAGTCCAAGATGATGACTATTCTTACTACGTTGTTGGTGAATTAGAGTTTGAGGCTCAGGATGATTGTATTCCAAGCTTGGGGAGTAGTAGGAGTTGAAGGGGCTTCAGTAAACTGAGAAAATATTACTCTTATTTTCCTCCTCCAATAACGACACAATCCATAAAGAAAATTTAAAGTTAAGAAGATGGAAGGTGGTACCCACCTTTGTTTAAAGGCTTCTTGGTAGCAGTGGGAGTTTGGTACTGTGAACATTCAACCATTGGAATTGATTATGAGTTCTGAAGATGATGTGGTCAAAAAGGTTCATTCTATTAATGCTATAGAAGAAGAAGATCCTAGAATGATGGGGAGATATTTTACTATGCCTCTCAATGAGGAGAATTATAACTGGATCGAAAAGCCGGACATGATTCTAGTTGGTGGTTTCAATAATGGGACGATTATCCTTGAGGAGTAAATATTGTCTGGGACAAACTGGCATTTTATTTAATGACCTTCTAAGTGATGAACCTGACACTCAAGTAAACAATAGCTCTTATAAATTATTTATGGAAATTAACTCTAGTAATATTAATTTTTTTCATTTAATGGATCGATAATTTCCTTGGGTGGTTGAACTCATGTTTTCTCAAAAAAAAATTCAAAAAATGTTTGAATAATAAATATTTAATTTTCAGTCAGCATAGAGGGTACACCGGTGGTCAGCCCAAGCTACTAAAAGAGGGTTCATAGTTAGTCATCTAAATCCCATAAAAGAGGGTAAGTAGGTGGCTAGTCCATGTATAATTAAGGTATAAGGTTGGTCCGCCCAATAAAAACATGTTCTTGATGTTTTAGTGGGTAGTATTGTAATATTATTTTCTATTCTTGTGTGTATTCCTCAAATAAATGTCATATTAAAATATTGTGATATCAGGACTCATGTTATTTGATTTCTATAAGATTCTTGTTTTATGAACTGCCAATATTTAGTCCATGATAAATTCTTATAATCATTGATATAAATGGTATGGTTTTTGAATGTTATACTCATGTTCACATACCTTTATTCACATATCATACATATGTATCATCCTTTTTGTACACTTATTGTGAATCTAACAACATCATTTCTTATGTTTTATTTCCTTAGGATATAATGTTATGTATTATATATGATTCATTTAATAAGGGTTCTAGTTTTGAAGAAAAAAGTGGGATATGATGAAGTTCACTATATAGTAGTGTTAATTTTCTATGTTTACCAAAGAAATAACACAATAATAACATTAGGTTTATGTATGTGTAATGAAACAAATATTCCACAAAAAATGATGTAATGTATAGGTATGTTTATCCTAGTTCACTATATGTTCTCACTATTAAAAATAAATATGGTTAGATGAGACTTTGAAATGATTTTTTTTTTAGCTCAATATGATCACAGTCAAGAAAAATTATCCTCTTCACCATATTTATTACATGTTAGTTCAACTATGAGGTGATAAATAATTTTCTATGACTGACCATAATTTTGGATATCATCAATTAAGTTTCACGAAAGAGGATATACCCAAGACATCATTCCAGACATTTTATGTGAATTATGATTATATTGTAATGACAATTGGTCTTACTAATTCCCACTCCACATTTTTTTATTTAATTAATTTAGTCCTTAGTGATTACATTTATCTATTTTTTGGTATTCTTTATAGATGATATTATTATCTATTCATAGTGTATAAAATAGAAATATAACCACTTGATAATTTTAAAAAAGACATCATGGTAGGAAAATCATTATCAAAAATTTACACGATGTATTTTTTGGATACAAATTGTTTCTTTTTTGGTCATATAATCTCAAGGGATGGTATATTTAAGGATATATCAATGATTGGATTCAATTCAATGTCATCCTAGAACAAACAAGGTGTTTGATATATGATTTTATCAATGGTTTCCTTGATAGTATTGATGGGTTGTGGATAATATATCAAGACAATAAAATCCACACCCCATGTTAACATCTAAGGGATCCATGTTTGTTTGAGAAAATGAATGCATGGAAGATTTCAAAGAACTAGAGAGAAGATTATTTATCACACCTATGATTACATTTCCCTATAGTAGATAAGGGTTTATAATCATTACTGATCCATTCAAGAAGGGGAAATGATACATTATTAAGGATAATTACATGGTTATTTCTTACTCCTAATAACAATTGAGGTTTCATGGGAACAATTTCTTAACCCACAATTTGGATTTATCTATGGTAATTTATTATTTAATGACAAGGAGGCATTATCTTTACAAGGAAAATTGGGATATATATTCTAATAAAAAATTTATGAAGTATATATTCGTACAAAAGTATTTGATCATTCACTAGAGAAAATGGAATGACATGATTAATGGTTATGAATTGTCAATGTATTACCACATTTAGAAAGAGAACAAGGTGGATGATGATTTGAGTCAAAAGTATAATAATCAATTATCCATTATTAGGGTAATAAATGATCCAATTTTTCTATATTTACAAATAACAAATATATAATTCCTGATAGAAGGGGATGCATATTATACATCTCAAATGTCACGAACCGAATCGGGTCGTCATCCGAACCGACGCCCGACCCGGCCCGCGGCAAGGCCCGAAGGGCGTTCCCTATCCCCACGGGCTGGCACAAGTGCCCGGGTATCAAAATAAACCTTGGGAATGGTTTACCCGAGTGAACAAATTTAAAGCAGCCAACCAAAGTAAGCCAAACAGAGATAAAGGTTACAGTCAAACATGTAGACAACCAAACAGGTTTTTGGTTCACAAGTACTCAAAACCCAAATAACACCAAAACAAGATAACCAAAGACCAACCTAAGGACTGTCTCCCGGTGTAAGGACACCGCCTCTAGGCCACCACCAAAACGCCACGTAGATAGTCCTGCTAACAACCTGAACCACTACTCCCAAAAGCTGGACCCCTACCTGTATCAGAAGTAAACAAGTCTACTTACACCCAAGGGTGTAAGTAGGGTGTGAGCAATCGCCCAGCAGGATATCACCAATAAAAGATTCCACGCACAACTATCAAAAGACAACCAATTGCAATGCTAAAATAAAGATAGAAATAAGTGAAAAAGAAAACGGTTTTTATAAAATGATTTAAAAGAAAGGCAGTTCAAGATAAACACATTAGGATAGCAGTTCAAGTGACATATCACGTATCAGCATGCACGCAAGGTAACTGGTGGCACCAAGGGATGGGAAAGGCCCTATGGGTACTAGACTAGCGGGATCCTAGAACGTCGTGTCTCGGTGAAACGTGGCTTAGGCGGCCACGACCCTCAGATAACGTGGCTTAGAAGGCCACGACCCTCAGAACACATGGCTTAGAAGGCCAAGACCCTCAGATATCATTTGTTTAGTTAGTGTTGCAGTCGTCAAACCTGCCAGTGAAACCGGGTCGGGTCATCTCCGGAACACTAGCTCACTAGTCCCAGTCTCCCCACCTAATACCCCGGCTTCCCTCCTTGTGCTCACCTAGAGATCAAAATTCACATAACATGTCACAATACCACTTCGAGCCAAACGGGTCACCTGCACACTGATATCCTCTTTAAAAACCACACACACACCAAAACTTTTCTTTTTAAAAAAAACTTAAACCACACTGCATATGCTTTAAATTAAACTAGACGCATAACTTAACGAAATCACTTTGTTATTTAAGAAAACCACTAAGAAAAATTATTTAACAGTTTTCAAACATGTCGCAAAAATTTTTAAAGGTTAAAAAGTCACCCAAAACCCCCTTTCTATAATAAAACACATTCTGACATGCCAACACACAACCTGCGTCATCCGAACTCCCTGACACACACTGCACAGTTCACAAATAATAATAAACAGCCAAAATGAGTTTCCGCGATAAAAGAAATGGGCTTGCACCACCTGAATGTACCACTGGAAAATAAAATGCGCATTTAAAAAGTAATTAAAACTAATTTGTCAATATGAAAATCAATTAGCAGGGTGATGAAAAATTAAACCAGCACGCAAAAGATCGCCAAAAGATAATTGAGTGCGGAATCACCTACCTCAAACGGGCGCGGAAAAAGACACGGCGCAAGACTCCAGTTGCGTCGCGGTCGCACCATCTTGAGCCGTCAACCAGGTCCTAAAAACAGCATAACGCTCAACGGGTTCAGCAAAAATGTTAACAATAATAATAATGACGATAATAATAATAGCGATAACATAATAATAATAATAATAATAATAATAATAACATAATAGAATAATAATAATAATATAATAACAATAGCAATAATAATAGTAGTAATAATAATAATTATAAATAATAATAATAGCAATAATATTAATATTAATAATAATAATAGCATAATAATAATAATAATAATAATAATAACAATTGTAGTATAATAATAATAGTATTATTAACATAATAATAATAATAATAATAATATGATAATAATATTAATAATAATAATAATATAATAATAATAACAATAATAATAATAATAATAATATAATAATAATAATAATAATAATAATAGAAATAATATAATAATAATAATAATATAAGAATAATAATATTATTATTATTGTTATTTACATAATTACAATATTAACATATTAATATTTATAATAATGATATAATAACTAACATATTAATAATAATAACAAAATAAAACATAATATTTAATTAGATAACTTAAATTAATAAACTAAAATAAATAAATAAAAAGAAAAAACAGACCTGTACGGGAGGAGGCCGAACAGGGGCGCCGGAACGGAGAAGAAGAGGAAGAAAAAGAAAGGGAAGAAGAATGAGAGAAGAGGAAGAGGAGAAGAAGAAGAAGAGAAGGAGGGGAAAAGGAGAAGAAGAAGAAGAGAAGAAGAGAAATAGAAGGAGAGAAGAAAAGCAGCAGGGGGTTGCGCCGGCTGGGGGTGCAAGGGGAGCAGCAGGTCGGCCGAGGTGGAGGCAGAGGAAGAAAAAGAAGAAGAAGAAGAGAAGAAGGAGAAAATAAAGAAGAATAAGGGAAAGAAGAAGAAGAGAAGGAAGAAGAAGCAGGGGCGCGCCGGCTGGACGGAGGGCTGCAGCAGGACAACGGCAGGGGGTTTGCTAGTCCGCTGCGGGTGCAAGCGGATGAGGGAGGCAGCGGGCGGAGAGGTGGTCTGGGCTGGCGGAGCAGAGGGATAGGCGACCCGGTTCTAGCGGCAGCCTGGAGGCGTCAAAACAGGGGGCGAGCGGGAGCCAGCAGGTGTTGGATAGGGAGGTCGGCTGCTAGTGCGGCTACTGCAATGGGCTGCTCGGCGGTGCAGAGGCGCAGGGAGGAGGCGCTGCTGGAAGGCGGAGCAAGGAGGTGAGGTGTGAGGGTGAGGCCGAGCGGAGGTAGTAGGAGGAGAAAGGGGAGCGCCGATGAGCCGGGGAAGGGATGCGCCGTGGATGGAGGAGAGAACGACGTGGGGAGAAGAAGAAAAAAGAAAAGAATAAAAAGAAGGATGGGGGTGGCGGCTAGGGTTTCTTAGGGGGGAAAACAGTTAAACAAATTAATATATTATAATAATATTAAATATCATAATAACATTAGAAATAATAATATTATTAATAATAATAATTATCAAAATCTTAATAATAGTAACCGCATAACAATAATAATAATATATTAGCAATAATAATAATAATATCATAATAATTATAAAGATAATAGTAACAATAATAAAAACATAACATTAATAATAATAATAATAATAGTAGTAGTATCAATAATAATAATAATAATATAAATAATAATAAAACTGAAGTTGACATCTGTAATTTGGTTCGTCCGCGCAACGGGCGCCGAACGTTGAAATGGCAAAGCTGCATGGCTTTGCCCATCCCCTACCCGTGCGCCGAGCGGCGCAAGGCCCGCGCGCACGCACCGTTACCCCAACGGGCAACCCAAACCAGGTTCGGCTCATGATACAACCAAAAAAAAATTTAAATAAACCGGCAATTAATTTATGAAATAAAAATTTAAAATTAAACGTATACCTCAAAAAATTCCGGGCGTGACAATTCTCCCCACCATGAAAACTTTCCGCCCTCGGAAAGTCAGCTCAAAGCCTGATCAGAGAATAGAAATGGGTACTCCTGCTCAACCCATGACTTTCGATCCCAAGTCTCGTGTTCGTCATTCCCGTGCTGCCAAAGAACACGGACCAGAGGAATGGAATTTCCACGCAGTACCTTTTCCCGAGAATCCACTATACGCACTGGTCGCTCGACCATAGACAAGTCGGACTCTATCTCCAGCTCCTCCCAATTCAGCACATGCGACGGGTCGGGGTTGTACTTATTTAGTTGGGAGACATGAAATACGTCGTGAATCGACGTCAACTGCGAGGGAAAAGCTAGCCTGTATGCCACCTTGCCAATCCGCTCAAGAATCTCGAATGGTCCGACATATCTCGGTGTCAGCTTCCCCTGTTTCCCCAAACGACGGTGACCCAAGCGAGGGTCCACTTTCAGGAACACACTATCCCCCACTGAAAACTCAAGGTCCCGCTGCCTCTGATCTGCATAAGACTTGTGGCGACTCTGAGCTGTCAACAACCGCTGCCTAATCAGCTTGACCTTCTCAGACGTCTCCTGAACAAGACTCGGTCCCAAGAGCGAGGCTTCTCCTACCTCAACCCAACACAGAGGAGACCGACAAGGCCGGCCGTAGAGCGCCTCAAAGGGTGACATTCTGATGGAAGACTGGTAACTGTTATTGTAAGCAAACTCGACCAGCCCCAAATGGCTATCCCATGAGCCTCCAAAATCTAACACACAGGCTCGGAGCATGTCTTCCAGAATCTGATTCGCCCGCTCTGTCTGGCCATCGGTCTGCAGATGGTATGCCATGCTCATCTTAATCTGCGACCCCAAAGCCTTCTGGAGGCCTCCCCAAAATCATGATGTAAATCGGGGGTCCCTGTCAGAAACAATTGCCGACGGCACGCCATGAAGTCTGACCACCTCCTGAACATACAAGCGGCCCAGTTCCTCTACCTTCGATGTGTCTCTGATCGGAATGAAGTGAGAAGACTTGGTCAAACGGTCAATTACCACCCAGATAGCATTCCTCCCTCGAGGTGTACGAGGCAGGCCAATGATGAAGTCCATGGCGACCTCATCCCACTTCCAGGTAGGAATGGGTAATGGCTGGAGTAGGCCAGATGGTCTCTGATGTTCTGCTTTCACTTGCTGGCAAGTATAACATCGGGATACGAAGTCGGCTATGTCCAGTTTCATACCTGGCCACCAAAACTGGTGGCGAACATCATAGTACATCTTGGTGGTACCAGGATGGACGGCCCACTGAGATTGGTGGCTATCCTGCATCACCACCTTTCACAGAGAAAATGGCACTACAGCACGGCCCTTGAAGCATAGGACCCTCTGGGAAGACAAAGACCAATCAGAAGGAGTCTCCCCACCATGAAGAAACTGCATAGATCGCTGACAAAACTCATCACCAGGCTGCTCCTGCTGAATCAACTCTAGAAGGGTAGGAGTCAACTGGATGCTAGCCAATAAAGTACCTCCACTGTGCTCCCTGCTCTCCAAATGCAACTGGGCGAAGAGCCCCATCAAAGTCCACTCATCACTGGACTTCTTCAATGCCTGCACTGGTACTTTTCTGCTCAATGCGTCAGCTACCACATTCCCCTTGCCAGGGGTATAGACAATATCAAAATCAAAACCCTGCAGGTACTCGACCTAGCGGCGCTGCCTCAAATTGAGATCCCTATGAGAGAAAATATAGGCCAGGCTCTTGTGGTCAGAATATACCACAAACTTCTCCCCAAAAAGATAGTGGCGCCATGTCTTCAAAGCATGCATCACTGCCGCCAACTCTAAGTCATGAGTCAGATAGTTCTTCTCATGCGGCCGGAGTTGGCGAGAACCATAAGCCACAACATGCTCATCCTGCATGAGCACACATCCGAGGCCCGTACCTGACGCATCGCAGTACACCACATAGCCCTTTCCTGACTCCGGTAAGGTCAACACAGGTGCGGTGGTCAACCGCTGCTTCAGCTCCTCAAAAGATGTCTGGCACTGTGGGCTCCACTCAAACTTCACCCCTTTCCAGGTGAGTGCGGTCATGGGGGAGGCAAGCCACGAGAAGTCCCGGACAAAGCGCCTGTAATAACCAGCCAAGCCCAGAAAACTCCTGATCTCAAACACATTTCTCGGCTGCTCCCAAGACATAACTACTCTGATCTTTTTGGGATCCACTGAAACCCCTTGTTCTGAGACGGCATGCCCTAGAAACTTCACTTCCCTGATCCAGAAAGTGCACTTCGAGAGTTTGGCATACAGGCGGTGATCCCGCAAAGTGCCCAAAACAACGCGCAGGTGGTGCTCATGCTCCTCCTCAGATCCAGAGTAGACCAGGATGTCATCCACGAATACCACGAAAAATGAGTCGAGATATTGGTGGAACACCCTATTCATGAGTGCCATAAAAACTGCAGGAGCATTCGTCAGTCCGAAAGGCATGACCAAGTACTCGAAGTGACTGTACCTGCTTCGGAAAGTCGTCTTCGGGATATCTGCTTCTCTCACCCTGAGCTGATGGTATCCCGAACGCAAATCAATCTTAGAGAACCACTTTTCCCCCTTCATCTGGTCAAACAAATCGTCAATCCGAGGCAAAGGGTATTTATTCTTGATGGTTACCTTGTTCAACTTCTGGTAATCAATGCACAACCGAAGGGTTCCATCGGCCTTCTTCGCGAATAAAACCGGTGCGGCCCAAGGGGAGACGCTCGGGCGAATGAATCCTTTGGATTCCAAATAGTCCAGTTGTATCTTTAATTCCCTCAATTCGGTGGGGGCCATGCGATATGAGGGAAGAGATATAGGTTTTGTTCCCGGTGCCAACTCAATCGAGAACTCCACGTCTCGCTCTGGGGGTAAGCCAGAAAAATCATCTGGGAAAACCTCTGGGAACTCGTCCACTATACGAGGTAACCCGCCCTGTGAAATACCACCATCGTCCTCCAGCACGAGTGACGACAACTGATAAGCAAGATTTCCAAGCTCAGGGAGTGGAGGTCCCGCACGTCCCGACCGAGGATCCCATTCTCCGTGAAATAGCTGAGGAGTCCCATCTGGTGCTGTAAAGCTGACTCGGCGTCGATAGCAATCAATGTGCGCCTGGAAGCGCACCAGCCAGTCCATACCGAGGATCACATCAAATAGGTCCATGTCAAGGACCAAGAAATCCCATTCCATCTCGACACCCGACACAGAGAGTGCGCACGATCGGCACTTAAGGCCTTGCTCCCTCTTTTTCCCCAACGGCGTTACCAACTCCATAGCAAATGATAACAACTCGGTTGGTAGGTTCAGCAGATTCACAAAACGAGCAGATATGAAAGAAACTGAAGCACCAGTATCAAATAAAACTGCAGCTATAGAAGATGCAACCAGAATAGTACCTCGAACCGTCGAAGGCCCTGCATCAGATCCCGCTGGTGCCTGATCCACAGCATGCAGTTGCCTGGTCCCTGCCTAAGAGCGACCGCTCGCTTGAGGCTCTGCCCTGATATGGCTCTTCCCTGAAGACGATCCGGTCCTACCACCACGCCCACCAAACCGAGATCTTGTCGTCCTGGTCGGCTCTGACTGAACTGATACCCCTCTAGAAGCCACTGATCCAGCCCCACTCTGATAAGGGCGTGCAGTCCTGCAGAAGCGTTGTAGATGTCCCACCACTCCACATCTGTGGCATGGTCTGGGAGGGTATGGACAAACAGGTCGGATGTGCCATGCCCTTCCTCACTGATGGCACACAACAGACCCTGCACCAGAAGCCCCAGATGAAAACTGCCTGGGAGGATGACCTGAGCTGCCATCACCCTTCTTTCATTGCTCATCACGCTTCCTCTTCCTCTCAGATGAACTGCCACTGCCAAGCCCTGACACTGATCCAGAAAACCCCGACTTTCCCTTCTGGTCAATCTCGGCCATACAAGCACGATCGACCACCTCAGCATAAGTCTTCAGCTTGAACAATAAAACCTGGGAGTGAATTTCTGGTCGAAGGCCCTTCTCAAACTTCCGAGCTTTCAAGAATTCGCTCGAAACTATCTCAGGTGCGTACCGTACCAGTTCAGCAAAGCGATTCGCATACTCCATCACTGTCTGATTCCCCTGCGATAGCTCCATGAACTCCCGAGATCTAGCATAGGCTACAAACTCTAGACAATACTGCTTGTTGAAGATACCCTTGAAATCCTTCCAGCTCATGTGCTCATGCTTCCCAGCCTGGACCACTGATTCCCACCATTTGCGACTGGAACCCTCCAGCTGGAACGAGGCGCACTTCACCCTGACTTCCTCAGGCGTGTCAAGGAAATCGAACACGCGTTCTATCTTTTCAAGCCACTCCTCTGCCTCCTGAGGTTCTGAACCACCTCGGAAAGAAGGAGGTTTTCTCCTCAGAAACTCCTGAGCTCTATCCTTCCTGGAGCCAAAATCTTCCCCTCTAGCTGGAACAGGGGCGGGGGCAGGATTCTCCCCTTGTCCTAAAGCCTGAATGGCTCAGACCATCGCCTCAACAAATCTCTGATCAAGCGGCGCGGGAGAACTCTCTCCGGCTTCCTCCCGTGGATGCATGGGAACTCTCCGGGGAGGCATCTTACTGAAAAAGAGCAGCAATCAAGAAATAAAACCATCAATAAAAAGGGAATAAATTTTTTTTTTCAACAAGGTAAACATTCATCAATAAACCAAACATGAAAAAATTAATCCATATAAAATCTTTACTTTCCTTACCTGGTGTCCACGTACAGTCTGCAGCCTGCAAGTCCCACCCAGAAAGAAAGTGAAACAAGCACCCTGACATCCCATGGTGACTCAGTATCTGTCACGAGGCGTGCTGGCCAGGCGCCCTACTCGAAACATAAATTCTGAGCCCCGACAGACCCAACTCATCCCAAATAACATAAACCACCAACAAAACCTGGCCTCTGATACCATTTTGTCATGAACCGAATCGGGTCTTCATCCGAACCGACACCCAACCCGGCCCGCGGCAAGGCCCGAAGGGCGTTCCCTATCCCCACGGGCTGGCACAAGTGCCCGGGTATCAAAATAAACCTTGGGAACGGTTTACCCGAGTGAACAAATGTAAAGCAGCCAACCAAAGTAAGCCAAACAGAGATAAAGGTTACAGTCAAACATGTAGACAACCAAACAGGTTTTTGGTTCACAAGTACTCAAAACCCAAATAACACCAAAACAAGATAACCAAAGACCAACCTAAGGACTGTCGCCCGGTGTAAGGACACCGCCTCTAGGCCACCACCAAAACGCCACGTAGATAGTCCTGCTAACAACCTGAACCACTGCTCCCAAAAGCTGGACCCCTACCTGTATCAGAAGTAAACAAGTCTACTTACACCCAAGGGTGTAAGTAGGGTGTGAGCAATCGCCCAGCAGAATATCACCAATAAAAGATTCCACGCACAACTATCAAAAGACAACCAATTGCAATGCTAAAATAAAGATAGAAAGAAGTGCAAAAGAAAACGGTTTTCATAAAATGATTTAAAAGAAAGGCAGTTCAAGATAAACACATTAGGATAGCAGTTCAAGTGACATATCACGTATCAGCATGCACGCAAGGTAACTGGTGGCACCAAGGGATGGGAAAAGCCATATGGGTACTAGACTAGCGGGATCCTAGAACGTCGTGTCTCGGTGAAACGTGGATTAGGCGGCCACGACCCTTAGATAACGTGGCTTAGAAGGCCACGACCCTCAAAACACGTGGATTAGAAGGCCACGACCCTCAGATATCATTTTTTTAGTTAGTGTTGCAGTCGTCAAACCTGCCAGTGAAACCGGGTCGGGTCATCTCCGGAACACTAGCTCACTAGTCCCAGTCTCCCCACCTAATACCCCAGCTTCCCTCCTTGTGCTCACCTAGAGATCAAAATTCACATAACATGTCACAATAGCACTTCGAGCCAAACGGGTCACCTGCACACTGATATCCTCTTTAAAAACCACACACGCACCAAAACTTTTCTTTTTAAAAAAAACTTAAACCACACTGCATACGCTTTAAATTAAACTAGACGCATAACTTAACGAAATCACTTTGTTATTTAAGAAAACCACTAAGAAAAATTATTTAACAGTTTTCAAACATGTCGCAAAAATTTTTAAAGCTTAAAAAGTCACCCAAAACCCCCTTTCTATAATAAAACACATTCTGACATGCCAACACACAACCTGCGTCATCCGAACTCCCTCACACACACTGCACAGTTCACAAATAATAATAAACAGCCAAAGTGAGTTTCCGCGATAAAAGAAATGGGCTTGCACCACCTGAATGTACCACTGGCAAATAAAATGCGCATTTAAAAAGTAATTAAAACTAATTTGTCAATATGAAAATCAATTAGCAGGGTGATGAAAAATTAAACCAGCACGCAAAAGATCGCCAAAAGATAATTGAGTGCGGAATCACCTACCTCAAACGGGCGCGGAAAAAGACACGGCGCAAGACTCCAGTTGCGTCACGGTCGCACCGTCTTGAGCCGTCAACCAGGTCCTAAAAACAGCATAACGCTCAACGGGTTCAGCAAAAATGTTAACAATAATAATAATGACGATAATAATAATAGCAATAACATAATAATAATAATAATAATAATAATAATAATAATAATAACATAATAGAATAATAATAATAATATAATAACAATAGCAATAATAATAGTAGTAATAATAATAATTATAAATAATAATAATAGCAATAATATTAATAATAATAATAATAATAGCATAATAATAATAATAATAATAATAATAATAATAACAATTGTTGTATAATAACAATAGTATTATTAACATAATAATAATAATAATAATAATATGATAATAATATTAATAATAATAATAATATAATAATAATAACAATAATAATAATAATGATAATATAATAATAATAATAATAATAATAATAATAATAATATAATAATAATAATAATATAATAATATTATTATTATTATTGTTGTTATTTACATAATTACAATATTAACATATTAATATTTATAATAATGATATAATAACTAACATATTAATAATAATAACAAAAGAAAACATAATATTTAATTAGATAACTTAAATTAATAAACTAAAATAAATAAAAAAAAGAAAAAAACAGACCTGCGCGGGAGGAGGCCGAACAGGGGCGCCGGAACGGAGAAGAAGAGGAAGAAAAAGAAAGGGAAGAATAAGGAGAGAAGATTAAGAGGAGAAGAAGAAGAAGAGAAGGAGTAGAAGAGGAGAAGAAGAAGAAGAGAAGAAGAGAAATAGAAGAAGGAGAGAAGAAAAGCAGCAGGGGGTTGCGCCGGCTGGGGGTGCAAGGGGAGCAGCAGGTCGGCCGAGGTGGAGGCGGAGGAAGAAAAAGAAGAAGAAGAAGAGAAGAAGGAGAAAAGAAAGAAGAAGAATGGAAAGAAGAAGAAGAGAAGGAAGAAGAAGCAGGGGCGCGCCGGCTGGACGGAGGGCTGCAGCAGGACAATGGCAGGGGGTTTGCTGGTCCGCTGCGGGTGCAAGCGGATGAGGGAGGCAGCGGGCGGAGAGGTGGTCTGGGCTGGCGGAGCAGAGGGAGAGGCGACCCGGTTCTAGCGGAAACCTGGAGGCATCAAAACAGGGGGCGAGCGGGAGCCAGCAGGTGCTGGACAGGGAGGCCAGCTGCTAGTGCGGCTACTGCAACGGGCTGCTCGGCGGTGCAGAGGCGCAGGGAGGAGGCGCTGCTGGAAGGCGGAGCAAGGAGGTGCGGCGTGAGGGTGAGGCCGAGCGGAGGTAGTAGGAGGAGAAAGGGGAGCGCGGATGAGCCGGGGAAGGGATGCGCCGTGGATGGAGGAGAGAACGACGTGGGGAGAAGAAGAAAAAAGAAAAGAATAAAAAGAAGGATGGGGGTGGCGGCTAGGGTTTCTTAGGGGGGAAAAAGTTAAACAAATTAATATATTATAATAATATTAAATATCATAATAACATTAGAAATAATAATATTATTAATAATAATAATTATCAAAATCTTAATAATAGTAACCGTATAACAATAATAATAATATATTAGCAATAATAATAATAATATCATAATAATTATAAAGATAATAGTAAAAATAATAAAAACATAACATTAATAATAATAATAATAGTAGTAGTAGTAGTATCAATAATAATAATAATAATATAAATAATAATAAAACTGAAGTTGACATCTGTCATTTGGTTCGTCCGTGCAACGGGCGCCGAACGTTGAAATGGAAAAGCTGCATGGCTTTGCCCATCCCCTACCCGTGCGCCGAGCGGCGCAAGGCCCACGCGCACGCACCGTTACCCCAATGGGCAACCCAAACCAGGTTCGGCTCATGATACAACCAAAAAAAAATTTAAATAAACCGGAAATTAATTTATGAAATAAAAATTTAAAATTAAACGTATACCTCAAAAAAGTCCGGGCGTCACATCAAATGAGTGTTTAACAATCTACCCAAGTGAAGATTAAAGATTCGTATATTGAAAATTTTGAGATCTAGAATAAAGTGATAAATTTTCTTGAATTTTTCATTGTTTATGATAGAATAATAAAGTTGAAGTACTATTTATTTTATCCATCCATATCATATTTGAAGAAGGAGTTATTATTGGAGGCTCATAGTTATTTATTATTTATTTATCCAAGAAGTATGGAGATTATTTGTGATTTAAAAAATATTTTTAGTGGGATGTAATAAAGAGAGATATGATAGATCTTGTATCTCAATGATTTTTATTTATGTATATTAAGGCTAAGATACAAATTCCAAATTGGATGTTATATCAATTACCCATACCATAATAGAAATGGGCAATAATCACCATGGATTTTTCATCAGACTCCCCATAACATATAAGGCACATAATGTAGTATGGGTTGTAGTTTATCTCCATAAAGATTCATCACACATCATCACAATCAAAAAATATTTATCTTGGGATCATCAATCTTGGATAAAAATTAAGTAAGTGGTATGTGTAAGAACCCGATTTTTCACTATGGTATGGATCCTTTAATTTTCAGTCAAAATTATTACATTAGACCAAATATGGATTTCATATGAGTTAGTAAAGGATCTGAGGGTATCCAGGGCTTGTTCGGAGCCCAGATCCCATCTTTTTGGAGAAAACAGACTCTGTGCATGACCCTAAAATGTTAGCCCCACATGACCCTAAACTGCACGCAGGTCCGGCATGACCCAAAAAATTTGGTCCCACGTGACCCTAAACTGCACGGTGGTCTAGCATGACCCTAAACTGTTGGTCTACCATGACACTAAACATCACGCAGGTCCAGCATGACCCTAAACTGTTCGTCATACAAGACCCTAAACTGCATGCAGGTCTGGCATGACCCTAAACTTTTGGACCCGCATGACCCTAATATAACGACCCATAATTTACATACATTTTTATTACATAAAAATTGAAGCACACTTATTACAACATATAACAAAACCATGAATGGACCGTATAGGTAAAATGTCTTTAGAAACTGGGAAACATAAACAACTAGTTCATAAATCATTTACACTGTCTCCCTTGTATTTTATTATATCTAGAGTCCCTTTTGGGATATCTTACTTAATACCCTTATTCCTGAAATGGGGAAAATAAAACATACAAAATGGTGAGCTCAAATGCTCAATAAGGGTAAACAAAAGAAATATCAATCACAACATATTCATAAAAACATAACATTTTGGAAATATTAACCTGCAAAAGAGATCATAATTTCATAACATGGGATAAATCATAGTAGTGAAATGTAATCATTACATGAATCTTTGTGGAATACACACATAATCATATATAATCGTTTCTTAGTAGTCAAGACTCATTACCAAGTCTATCTTAGTGGACAAAGTCTATTTCTGAACCGAGTTCACTTCTCGTTTCAGTCTTGTATCACTGAACAGGTTTAACTTACCGTTCTAGCCATGTCTATATCATGATATATAAATCTTTACCCAATTCATTGGAGGGAGATATGGGTCCCACCCATCTCATAATGATACCATTCTTATGTGTTCCACAAGATCATAAATCATACATCATAGCACAACCCATGTAATAAAAATGGGATTTTTAAACGTCATGCAATCATAACATAATCCATATGAGATAAAAGGACATCATAAAAATAATTCCATCATAACATAATCAAATAAATGTAAAAATATGGATATAAACAGAACCCTATATTGTCTTAGATGGATAAGAATTTTGATAAAATGCTTGAACTCCATTCTTGAAGAAAAATATCCTTTCTACTTCAAAAACATTTTTCCTTTCTTAACATGACATAAAATTTTAAACAAAAATAAGTTGATTAAAAATAAACTTGAAAACTTATAAAGGAATCTTCATGGAAATAATTTTTTATGAAATCACAAAATCCCTTCATGCCGTATAAGTAAAAAAACATTCTTCTCATAATTTGGCCGAAAAGTCAAAAAGTATCTCATACATAAAACGACAAAAGATTCCATTCAAATATTTTAATAAAAATCCACCAACAGGTAAAATTGGATTTAAAAAATTGTATGAGGATAGAAATAATATTACATATTGAGTTAAAATGGATGTGGATGATAAATATGCCCCAGTAAATACCGCAGTATAAACAATCACAGATAAAAATAGAGATTGCGAGATTTTCCCTATCCTTAGGTCCGATTTTCTTCGTATGTGTCCGAACCTCCTTTATAATGATTTAAATAATGTTATTGACATATTCTATAATCATAATAATTGTTATGATATCATATATGGTCATATTCATAGATTCTTATTAGTAATATTTCACTGTTACTTGTTGTTCGGGTGTTTTTTAGTTTTTGTTCTTATGCGTGTTTTGTCGAATAAATTCTTATTATTTTTTTAGGATATAGATTCCTCATTTACAAAATGGTATTAGTGTAATATATATCATATTTATAAATTCAATTTATTTATATAGTCATTATTCAATGAAGATCATGTAGAATGAGTTGCATCACATCGTGGAGACGGTGGTCGTACGTACGCATGAAAGATGATATCGTTCCCATGATCGTGGAATTGTATTGAAATGTATGTATACTATTTAATAATCAATTTCACTTTAAAATAATCACATATATGTATTTTTTACACCTTTATACCCATCCAATTAAGTTGGTGGTGGAAAACAGATTACATTGCAGCGTGGAGACGGTATTTCGTACGTAAGCACACGCGGTGATTTCATTTTCCATAGGATGGATAGAAGGTGAAATAGGGTTGTTTCATAATTATAATAAAATATTATTATATGAGTGATACTGATGTTATTACTTCATAATGAAACAAATAAAGAATAGGAAGTAGAAGAAGAAATAAAGTTGAAAGAATCAGTAACAGACATTACCTCTTCTTTGAAGCGCCTCTTCTTAACCTCCACTTAGGGCACTAAATATGGCCTTTGAAGAATACCAGGACCTCTAGGATGTTTCTAGGGAAGTTGAGAAGGTAAATTGGCAGGGTTTTTCTGAGCTTGAAAGCTCAATGTGGTGTGAGGAGGATAGGGATAAGGTGCCCTTTTATAAGGGAGGAGAGGGGAACCTTAGGAAAAACATAAAATATTATTTTATAATGAAATCATATTTGGTTTATAATAGCTCCAAATTGATTTATTTAAAAGATTAAGTGGATATGGGTCGAAATCCTCTAAACTAATAGATTTTAAACAAGTTTAGGTTACTATTTTAACCTTATCATTTAGATTTAACTCTAAGATAAATAATTTAACTTTTACCGTGTCTTTTTGTTTTCTTACACTATATGTTTAAGAAACATACTATAACAAGCCAAAGGAAACCAAAGTGGTTCATTATTAATATATATATTCTTATCTAAGTCATTTGGCTGAACCATGGATTTTATGAATAAAATAACAATTAATAATATAATATTTGTTTTAAAAACTATTTTATGTAAATTTTGACACTATTTGGTACTTGATTTTTGTAAAAATCCTTACTACATTATTAGTTCTAAAACAGTAAATTAAAGCAATAAATATATGTCATGTTAACCAATAAAATTAGTGTAATTCTTAAAAAGTCTCAAATTACATTTATTTGGGTATTTATAATATCAATTATGATAATATTTCCTTAATAAGGTAATTACTACATCATCATTGTGTCATAACTAAATTAAATAATTTAATGTCTAAAAATTATAAATAAAATACCATTATGTAGGAAATCTATTTATCTTTCTAATGGATATTTATAGTCGAATTTATATTATTTATAACCATATATTAAAAATGTTTTAGTTATTAAACTTTGATTTTAACTATTTTAACTCTTTTTTATATATAATAATATTAAATTTCCTAATCTAATCCAAGTGGACCTATATGGTCATATTTTATTCCTAAGGTTGTTTTTGGTCGAATTAAACTTATCCAATAGAATTAGGACATGTTTTAGGGTAATAATAATATCATTTTTACCCTTAATTACCCTATTTACTTTTAACCGTGGTAAATAAAAGTAAAAAGTTACTATTCACCAAAAATTATTTTCATCATATTGAACCACATTTTACTCCTTGATATTAAACGTGTCTCTCAGATTTTCGAAATTCCACTCACAGAAGCGGTAAAATTATGTTTTATGTAAATTTTCAAATTCTCCTAGGAGGTGGGTAAAAGACGGTGAAAAGTTAAATAAAATTTTTATATATCTAAAATTATTATAAAATGAATCCAATGAATTAAATTTTACTTATATAGGTATTAAGTATCAATTTTGACCTAAAATAAATTTAAATAAAATAAATAATTATTTATAAAAAGTCAGTTTTTAAATAGTAACCCAGTGTTTTCACTATTCATCAAAAATTGTTAGTTTTCAGAAAAATACCAAAAATTCAACCTAGGATAATTTTGATATTACGAATCAAAAAATGAAGTCCATTTCGAATGATAAAATTTTTAAAATTTCAAAAATTGTGTATTACTATTCATAACTGCTAGTTTATATAATATTTTAAGAACATATTGTTGTTTAGTGAAACTCGGTATTGCGTACAACGCAAGCTATCGAGGAAGGTTGCTCTTGCGTGTAACACAAGCCAATATAGTGTTGTGTGTAGTGAAAGATTCCATTATATAACATTATACATAAAAACAGAATATTTCTCATAAAAATCTCGGGTGTTACATTCTACCCCCCTTAAAATGAATTTCTCCCTCGAAATTCGTCACTTTGTAACAAACAGATGAGGATACCTCTCCCTCATCATATCCTCAACCTCCCATGTAGCTTTCTATAATTGGTGGTTCCTCCATAAAACGTTCACTAAGTGAGTGGTCTTGTTCCGTAGGAATTTTTTGCAATGATCCAGAATCTCTATCGGCCGTTCTTCATAAGAAACATCTTGCTCCAGTGGTATAACTTCTGAGCTGAGTACATGTGAAGGATCGGGTATGTAATTTATATGGAGAGATACATGGAACACATCATGAACTTGATGGAGATTCAGTGGAAGCACCAATCAGTAAGCTACCTTCCCAACACGATCCAGTATTTCGAAAGGACCGATATAACTAGGGATTAGCTTTCCCTTATTTCCAAATCTCATCACTCTCTTCCATGTAGATATTCGTAAGAACACTTTATCACCCACTTAAAACTCTAGGTATTTTCTTTGGTTATCGGCATAACTTTTTTTGTTGACTCTAAGCTGCTCTTATGTGTTGTTGAATAGATCTAACCTTTTCTGACATCTCATTAACAAGATCAGGTCCTAATAGCTTTCTTTCCCCAATTTCATCCCAGCAAGTTGGAGTTCAGCATTTCTTTCCATAGATAGCTTCATAAGGATCCATCTGAATACTGGAGTAAAAGATATTATTATAAGAAAATTACACCAAAGGTAGGTGTTGATCCCAACCACCTTTTAAATCCATAGAGCAAGATCTTAACATATCTTCTAGAGTTTGAATTGTCCTCTCAGACTGACCGTCTATTTGAGGATGATAAGCAGTGCTAAAACTCAAATATGTATCCAGAGTATGCTGAGGACTTCGCCAAAAAATCAAGGTAAAACTCATATCTTGATCAGATATAATGGAAAGTGGTACCCCATGAAATTTTACCACTTCCTTCACATATATCCTGGAAAGCTGATCCGGAGAGAAATCTTCTCTAATAGTAATGAAGTGTGCCGACTTTGTAAGATGATCAACTATTACCCAGATAGCATTATTTCCTTTGGATGTTTTAGGAAGTCCGGTGACAAAGTCCATAGTGATGTTTTCCCATTTCCATTCGAGTATGGGTAATGGTTGTAACATCCCCTTAGACTTCTATCTCTCAGCATTAACTTGCTGAAAAACCAATCATCGAGAGACATATTCAGCAACATCTCTTTTCATGTCATCCCACCAGAAGTACTCTTTCATGTCAGTATATATCTTTGTGCATCCAGGATGAATAGAGAATGATGAACTATGAGCCTCATCTAGCAGCGCCTTCTTAAATTCTGTGATGGGAGAACACAAACCCGATTTCTGAACCTTATTATCCCATCACAATCAAGGTTGAATTCAGGAAAATTTCTCACCTTCTTTTGTAACTCTACATCTTCTTTTTGTGCCTCTTTAATCTTCGCATGTATAGATGTTTGAACATTCATTTCAGAAAGATAATATTTTTCCCCTTCCATTATAATTCCAAGATCCGTCCTTTGTAAATCCATAAATATTGGATCATTTGTGATCCTCGTCATGGATAAGCTAGCATGGTCTTGTCGACTTAATGCGCCTGCATCCTTGTTTTCTTTCCCAAGGTGGTAATAAATTGAGAAGTCGTAATCCTTAATCAGTTCCCACCATCTTCTTTGACGCATATTCAACTCCTTTTTTGATAAAATATACCTTAAACTTTTATGATCAGTATTAATATCACACCTTTCACCATACAGATAATGCCTCCAAATCTTTAATGCAATGATTACCATAGCTAACTCTAAATCATGAGTTGGGTAATTTTTCTCATGAATTTTCAACTGTCGGGAGGCATAAGCTATCACCATATCATTTTTCATGAGAACACACCCCAATCCCTTCTTGGATGCATCACTATAGATCAAAAACCTTTCTCCACTACAAAGAAGTGTGACCACAGGTGCACTGGATAACCTTATTTTCAACTCCTTGAAATTCTCTTCACATTCCTCCATCCACACGAACTTAACTCCTTTTCGAGTCAACCTGGTGAGTGGATTAGATAATCGTGAAAAATCATTCAAAAAATGTTGATAATATCCATCCAAACCAAGATAACATCGGATCTCTGTTACTGTTGTTGGTCTCTACCATCTTTCGATAACCTCTGTTTTTGTTGGATCCACAGATATCCCCTCTTTTGAGATTATGTGACCCAAAAATGAAACATTTTGAAGCCAAAATTCACACTTGGTAATTTTGGCATAAAGCTTCTCCTTTTTCAGGGTCTTCAATACAATTCTCAAGTGATCTTCATGTTCTTCCTTACTATTTGAATAAACAACAATATCGTCTATAAATTCTACCACAAACTAATCAAGATAGTCTCTAAAGACTCTATTCATTAGATCCATGAAGATAGCAGGGGAATTAGTAAGACCAAATAACATCATTATAAATTCATAGTGTCTATACCTTGTACAAAAAGTTGTCTTTGGTGTATCCTCCCTTTTGAACCTTAATTGATGATACCCTAAAAAAAGATAAATCTTGGAAAATTATTGATCTCTGTGTAGTTGGTCAAATAATTCATCAATGGGTGGGAGAGGATATTTGTTCTTGATAGTGATTTTGTTAAGTTCTCGATAATCAAGTCAGAGTCTCATTGATCCATATTTCTTCTTAACAAACAGAACAGGTGCTCCCCAAGGTGACGCATTAGGGTGTATGAATCCCATATCAAGATTCTCTTGGTGTTGCTTCTTCAATTCCAGCAACTCATTTGGGGCCATTCTATAAGGTTTCTTTGAAATAGGTAAAGCACCCGATACAAGTTCTATTCAAAACTCAACTTCACAATTCCGTGGGAGACTAGGTAATTCCTCTAGAAAGACATCATCAAACTCTCATACAATGTGTTTATTCTTAATCATGAGTTTCTCTCCAACCATTTGAGATAAATAACCTTCATTTAGTGAAATCAAGACCCATAAGTTGGACGAAATTTCCACTAACAGGTTATGTTCATCCTTGCATCGATAGACGATCATAGATTGATCTGGAATATCAAATGAGGATTCCCTTCTTTGGAAATTGATATGAGATCCATATATAGAAATCCAATCCATGCCAAGAATCACATCAAATTCCACTATTTGAAGGATCAGAAGATTTTGAGGAAGCACTTTCCCACAAACTTCAATCAGAGAAGAATTATAATCTTTTGATGCGACTGTTGTACCATTAGGGGTTTTCACAGCTGACATAACATCTAATTTTTGAGGTAATTTGGCGATACCATTATAAAATTCTACAGAAATAAAAGAGTGGGTGGATCTAGAATCAAATAAAACATTTTCTACTTTAAAGTGTATTGTAAGTGTACCTTTCACCACTTCTTTATCGTACTCCACATCACTGATAGAAATTGCATGTGACTTTCCTTTGTCTTTAGACTTAAGAGTCTGTTGACGTTGATCATCATCAACAACCCTGGATTAGGGCATTGATTAGAATAATTGCCATTTCCTTGCACATGTAACATTGAAGTTTAGGAGGTGCACTCTATGTAGCCTTTTCTTTGTTCGCATCACTAGACATCTTCTTCCCATCATTGCGGCATTCAAATGCCCGATAACCTTCCTTTCCACATTTGAAACATTTACTTGTCCCTTTAAGAAAACTCCCTCCATGTTTCTTTACACACATTGATCATAAGGGAAAATCCATCTTCTTTTCAGTGTGGTCTTTAGATTTCCCTTTGAATTACATTTTCCTTTTCTTGTCAAACACATATGACTGATGGGTTACTCCAATCTCCATCTCAACGTTGAGAGCACATCGAATGATTTCCTCATAGCTATTGAAGTCCCTTATGGATAACGCCCTTCGAAGACTTGGTTTTAAGCCACTAAATAATTGATCGATCTTACTCTCATGTTGGATAATAATCCCAGAAGCATACCTTGCAAGTCTTGTAAAATTTTCTTCGTAGGTACCAACAGATTCATCGTACTTTTGCTTCAATTCAAGAAACTCCTTCTCCATCTTTGTTTGAGGAATACGAGGGAAGTACTTATTGAAAAATAAGTTCTTGAACTCATCCCATTCCATGGACTCAATTTCATCTCTTGGCCTCGTATTCTTGATAAGATTCCACCATTGATCAGCTTCACCTTACAAACGATATACTACTATGATGACTTTATCATGTTCAGAACATTGAAGAACTGAAAATATATTTTCAGTGGTACTGATCCACTGTTCAGCCACCAATGGATCAGTAGACCCACTGAATGAGGGTGGAGGCTGCCTCATGAAGGATTTAACAGAATTTTTCTCCTTCCTTTGCTTGTTTGGAAGTCCTGCATGATTCATAGCTTGAGAATTTTGTGTGATCATGGCTATAAGATTTTGCATTCCATCTCCAATAACATTTGGTTGCTCAGGGGGACAATCATTGCATTTCCCATCGCTTTCCTCATTAACACGGTTCCTTCGGGTTCCAGCCATTGACTAAAACCAAGAAGAATAGTGTGATAAACACTAAGTATAATAGGAAAACCACATAATCAACAATAAAATTTCACACTTAAGGTCTTATCATAGGTTATTCATGGACATTTCTAAAACACTAAGATTATGTTCTATGCTTAGACATATCCTTAGGGTTCTTACTAAGGCTTTCACATCATAGTTTCCAAAGGTTGACTATACCTTTCCTCTGATACCAACTATAACGACCCATACTTCACATACATTGTTATTACATCAAATTTGAAGCACACTTATTACAACATATAACAAAACCATGAAAGTACCATATAGGTAAAGTGTCTTTAGAAACTGGGAAACATAAACAACTTTTTCATAAGGCATCTACACTATCTCCCTTTTATTTTATCATATCTAGAGACCCTTTTGGAATATCTTACTTAATACCCTTCTTCCTGACCTGGAGAAAAGAAAACATAAAAAAGGCTGAGCTCAAATGCTCAGTAAGGGTAAAAAAATAATGATGAATCACACAACATATTCATAAGAACATAACATTTTCGAAATCTTAACCTGCAAAAGAGATCATAATTTCATAACATGGGATAAATCATAGTAGTGAAATGTAATCATAACATGAAACTTTGTGGAATACACACATAATCATATAGAATCATTTCTTAGTAGTCAAGACTCGTTTACAAGACTATCTTAGTGAGCAAAGTCCATTTTTGAACCAAGTTCACTTCTCGTTTAAGTCCTGTATCACTGAACCAGTTTAACTTGTCAATCCAGCCATGTCTATCTCATGAGAAATAAATCATTACCAAATGAATTGGAGGGAGATATAAGTCCCACCCTTATCATAATTATACCATTCTTATGTGTGCCATAAGATCATAAATCATACATCATAGCATAACCCATGTAATAAAAATGGGATTCTTAAACGTCATTTCATCATTACATAATCCATATAAGACAAAAATACATCATAAAAATAATTCTGTCATAACATAATCAAATCAATGTAAAAATAGGGATATAAACAGAACCATATATTATCATATATGGAAAATAATTTTGATAAAATTCTTGAACTCCATTCTTGAGTAAAATATCCTTTCTACTTCAAAAAAAATTTTCCTTTCTTAATATGTCATAAAATTAAAAAAAAAATAGTTGATTAAAAATAAACATGAGAACTTGTAAAGGAAGCTTCATGGAAATAATGATTTATGAAATCATAAAATCCATTCATGCCATCTAAGTAAAAAAACATTATTCTCGTAATTTGGCCGAAAAAGTTAAAACGTATCTCGTACTTAAAATGACAAAAGATTACTTTAATGTCTTTTACTAAAAATCCACCAATAGGTAAAATTGGATTTAAAAAATTGTATTAGGATATAAATAATATTACATATTGAGTAAACATGTATTTTTATGATAAATATGCCCCAGTAAATACCCAAGTATAAACAATCTCAGATAAAAAATGAGATTGCAAGATTTTCCCTTACCATAGGTCCGATTTGCTTCGTACATGTCCGAAACTCCTGTATAATGATTTAAATAATGTTATTTACTTATTCAAGAATCTTACTCATTGTTATGATATCAAATATGGTCATATTCTTATCTTCTTATTAGTAATATTTCATTGTTACTTGTTATTCGGGCGTTTATTACTTTTTGTTCTTATGCGTGTTTTTTTGAATAAATTATTATTATTCTTTTTAGGTTATAGATACCTAATATCCAGAATGGTATTAGTGTAATATATATCATATTTATTCATTCAATTCCTTTATATAATCATTATGCAATGAAGATCATGTAGAACGAGTCGCATCACATCGTGGAGACGGTAGGTTGTACGTACGCACGAGCGATGATATCGTTCCCATGATATTGGAATTGTATTGAAGAGTATGTATACTATTTCAGAATCAATATCGCTTTACAATAATTATATATAGTTATTCTTTACACCATTATACCAATCCAAGTAAGGTGGTGGTGGAAAACAGATTACACGATGGCGTGGAGATGATATTTCGTACGTACGCATGCGCAGTGATTTCATTTTCCGTAGGATGGATAGAAGGTGAAATATTGTTGTTTCATACATATAATAACATATCAGTATATGAGTGATACTTATGTTATTACTTCATAATGAAACAACTAAATAAGAAGAAGTACAAGAAGAAATAAAGATGAAAGAATTGGTAACAGACATTACCTCTTCTTTGAAGTGCCTCTTCTTAACCACTTATTAGGGCACTAAAGATAGTCTTTGAAGAATAACAAGAACTCTAGGATGTTTCAATGGAAGTTGAGAAGGGAAATTTTCAGGGGTTGGCCGATCTTGAAAGCTCAATGTGGTGTGAGGAGGAGAGGGAGGAGGCTCCCTTTTATAAGAGAGGAGAGGGGCACCTTAGTAAAAACATAAAATATTATTTTATAATAAAGTCATATTTGGATTATAATAGCTAAAAATTGATTTATTTAGAAAATTAATTATGGATTGATTGAAATAATCTCAACTAATATATTTTAGACATGTTTAGGTTACTATTTTAAGCTTATCATTAAGATTAAACTCTAAGTTAAATAATTTAACTTTTACTGTGCCTTCTATTTTTCTTACACTATATGGTTAAGAAACTTACTATAACAAGACAAACGAACCCCAAGTGGTTAATTATTAATATATATATCCTTATCTAGGATAGTTGTCCAATCCATATATTTTTTTAAATAAAATAAAAATTAATAATATAATATTTGTTTTAAAAACTATTTTATGTCAATTTTGACACTATTTGGTAGTTGATTTTTGTGAAAATTATAACAGCATTATTAGTTCAAAAAAAGTTAATTAAATCAATAATGATATGTCATATTAACCTATAAAATTAGTTTAATTATTAAAAAGTCTCAAATTACTTTTATTTGGGTATTCATAATATCATTTATGTCAATATTTCCTTAATATGGTAATTACTACATCATCATTGTGTCATAAATAAATTAAATTATTTAAAGTCTAAAAATTATAAATAAAATCCAATTATGCAGGAAATATTTTTAGATTTCTAATAAATATTTATAGATGAATTTATCTTATTTATAACTTGATATTAAAAATGTTTTATTTATTAAACATTGATTTTAACTATTTTAACTCTTCTTTAAATAAAATAATATTAAATGTCCTAATCTAATCCAAGTTGACCTAAATGGTAATATTTTTTTCCTAAGTTTGGTTTTGGTCCAATTAAACTTATCCAATAGAATTAGGAGATGTTTTAGGGTAATAAAAATATCATTTTTACCCTTAATTACCATATTTACTTTTAACCGTTGTTAATAAAAGTAAAATGTTACTATTCACCAAAAATTATTTTTATCTTATTGAACCAAATTTTACTCCTTGATATTACCCATGTCTCTTGGATTTTCTAAATTCCACTCACAGAAGCGGTAAAATTATGTTTTATGTAAACTTCCAAATTCTCATAGGAGGTGGGTAAAAGCCTGTGAAATGTTCAATAAAATTTTTATATATCTAAAATTATTATAAAATGAATCCAATGAATTACATTGAACTTATATATGTATTAAGTATCAATTTTGTCCTAAAATAAATTTAAATAAAATAAATAATTATTTATAAAAATTCGGTTTTTAAATAGTAACCCAGTGTTTTCAATATTAATCAAAAATTGAACGTTTTCAGAAAAATACCAAAAAATCACCCTGGGCTAATTTCAATATTCTGAATTCATAAATAAAGTCCATTTTGAATGATAAAATTTATAAATTTTTAAAAATTGGGTATTACTATTCATAACAGCTAGTTTATATAATATTTTAATAACATATCTTTGTTTAGTGAAACTCGGTATTGCGTACAACGCAAGATATCGAGGAAGGTTTCTCTTGCGTATAACGCAATCCAAGACAGTGTTCTGTGTAGTTAAAGATTCCTTTATATAACATTATACATAAAAACAAAATATTTCTCATAAAAATCTTGGGTGTTACACTGAAACTGCATGTTGGTCCAGCATGACTTTAAACTATTCAGTCCTACATGACTTTAAATTGTGCATCATCCCGCAAGACGTTAAACTACGCCCCAAGAACTACATAAGGCTTGATTCCCACCCTTATTGGATGTGTAGGAACGCTCAGATGCCCCGTCTTGAGCCCAGCCCTAAAACTCTCGTTTTCGACTATCCTCCTTGAGTATAGTCCTCTCAGTGGGTCCTCATGTGGTGTAGTGCAGGCCTCCTTGGCCTCGTTCATATGGGTGTTGCGACGATTGCACCATGTGCTCCCTCTTTCTTCTATTCTCCCATACCCTCACCGCATGATGTTAAACTGCATGGACTTCAAGAACTATGTACGACTTGATTTCCATCCTCATGGGATATATAGGAATGCCCAGACATTTTGTCAATTGTCCTAGCCCAAATGCTATGCCTTAGGGCTCTCTTACCACTTCAGGCCAACGCTCTCGAGGATTTTGAACAACAAGTCGATACAAGTCCAACGTTGCAAATATGGTCAGCAGTCAATGCTCATTTGTTGTTCCCATTTTTGGTCACTATGGGGACGCTGTGTTTCGAACATGGTCAATAGCTATCCTAGGTTGTTAGAACCACTGCAAGACGTCCCATAAATTAAGTTTAGTGGTTCATTATTCCCCATTGTATCTCTAAGTGATGAACTCCCTTTGGGAAAAGACAGTTTTGAGCCCCCCACATGATGGGGAGAGCCAAGACCGACTCCTTATTTCCCACACCGAGAATTGCACATGAGGTCTTAGGAGCTGTGATGAGGCGGTAATCATACAAGGGGGCTTATGGCCTTCCCATCCGATGCTCGGCCATTGGCCCCATGGATTTTTCGAGGCCCCGGCCTAAGTTACTATTTAGGAGTGTATGTTGTGGTATGGGATTTTGTCCTCATTCACATCGGGTTACTCACTGGGCCATACACGTCCCCGGATGAGATACCTTATCCTCTCTTCATCCTCACTACAACACATTAAACTGCAAACTGGTCTGACCTTTCTGACTAAGGCCGAGCCTCAGGCCCCTTGGCCTTTTCAGGCCCTGGACAAAGTTCCAATTCAAGATTGTACGGTGTGGTGTGGGATTATGTTCTTATTCACGTCAGGTTATGTGTCATGCCATACACCTCCCTTGTTTAGGTTATCTTACTCCTCTCTTCGTCCTCACAGAAAGACGTTAAACTGCAGACTGGTCGGGTTTTCCCGTCCGAGGCCCAGCCTCAGGTCCCTTGGCCTTTTCGAGCCCCCAACCAATGTTCCTATTTTGGGTTGTACGGTGTGTTATGGGATTATGTTATTATTCACGTTGGATTACTCGTCATACCGTACACCCCCCCACGTTAGGGTATCATACCCCCATGCGCCATCATGAACTACGTGTGGCTTTATTTCCATCCTCATGGGATACGTAGGACCACCCAGATATCTGGACTTCGGGTCCATCCCCATCTCTCAGAAATATCCCTTTCACCTTGGACCTGTGGACTAACCTTTCCCAGGGAGGGGAGTATATGGAGTGGTATCGGATTATGTCCTCATTCACGTCGGGTTCGTAATGACCACGTCACATACCTCTCCCTCATGGGGTTATCTATCCCTGTATTCTATACTCATCCCTTCAAATCAGTTACCCTCAAGTTCAGCACAATCTTCGACCCTCTTCGGCGATTCACCAATGTGCTTAAGGGTACTCTGGTTTAGTACCTGGAATGTCGGAATCTACTCGGACATGATTTCACCCGTTTCTCAAGCTTTCTATTCCCCTTCATTAGGGATTCCATCTCTTTTCGCACCCGAAGGGACCCCCAAGTGGCATGGATTCTAGGCCTAAGGTCTCTCCTACCATTACGGTCCAACGTCATCGAGGGTCACAGACAAAAAATCGATACAAATCCTCCATTTCAAATATGTTCAGCGGTCGACACTCATTGGATTGTCCCCATTTCAGGGTAACACGATATGGATGATGTGTTTCAAACATGGTCAACAGTCATCCTACATCGTCACGCCAGCCCCATTATGCCCAAAATGTCGATTACATGATTCACATCGTTCTCCACCTCATTATGTCCATGTAGACCTCCAAAACTCTTGGTACTATTTCACAGTGCGCATCCGTACGTTAGGAGGAAAAAGCTGCAGTAAGGGTGTCATTCGGGGCTCCGCACCGATTTCCCTTGGTCGTGTGTTCCAGGTATTGCAATAAACATCTTCCCCCCTTGTTTCCCACACTGAGTTTGACTCACATGGGCTTAGGTATCGGGTTGAGGTATGTGCTTACTTGGAAGGTTTTCAATCCCCTATGGTCCGAGCTCTAAAACCATAAACTAAGATCTCCTATGGATTTATGTAAAACTGGATTCCCATTCTCATGGTATATGTAGGAACACCTGGAAATCTTGACTCTAGGCCTATATTAATGGAGAACTAATTTCTCCTGCCCCTTTTCTTCTAGTATTTCCTGGCTCCTTGGCCCGAGGCTTCCCTCATGGAATCCCACGTGGTGTGATGTGGGATTATGTCCTCATCTGTGTAGGGTATGTTACCACACCAAGTTCATTCCCCTCCTGAACATCTCCCCTCCTATATGCGTGTAGTCCAAATGATGTTAAACTATTCTGCCTGGTCCCATCACATGACCCTAAACTGTGATATTATCGTCCCGGCCGCACGATGAAAAACGGCACTGCATCGTGATGTCCTCACTCAAGGGGACACCATGTTTGGTATTGGTCACACCCCATACCATTTTTCAATAACTTCTACAGCTTTATTCTTGTGGTGATGCTGGGGATTGCTATCCTAGGCCTGTCGCTACACAAAAAAAACATTCACCTTAAAGGACTAACAAGATTTATCAAATACATCTTCTTTTGGTGTGAGGGCCACACCCACACACCCCTTTTATCCATGGAACTGATACCTTACCATGCCACTTCCAGAACTACATATAGCTTGATCCCCATCCTCATGGGGTACGTAGGAATTCTCGTGCACTTTGCCTCGTGCCCAGCTTAACTCTTGTTTTCGGTCCCTCGACCTAAAACCTATCCAAGGAACACATGGTGGCCGGAACCCCAGGATCCCATTCATATAGGGTTTTATAATTACCCCACCATGTGTCTCCTGTGTTTCCTACCATCTGTGGTCTGAGTTATATGACCAGAAACTAAGATCCCATATTTGAAGGGACTCAACTACCTTTATCTATTACATCTCGCTGTCGTATTCAAATGTGTTTTGACAAAGAGCCCGAAGTGTGTTATTTTCATGGGGACATTCCCCTCGTTCCATGTCCATGCTTCGTGAACTCGCTATATGGATCCTCATCCTCTTCCACATCATTGGGTACCCCTTCATGGCCTGGTCTTATGCCCCCTTATCTCACCTACCATTTCAGGAAAATGTCCCTAAAGATCTCGGATGACATTTGAAACAGGTCCCGTGTTTCGAACATGGTCAGCAATTGACCCTCATTTGTTTGTCCCCATTCCAGAATAACGCGATATGGATACTGTGTTTTGAATATGTCCAACAGTTATCCCTCATCTTCATGACACCATCATTGTGATCCTGATTTCGAGCATCACGATTCACACATTTCCACTTCTTCATGTTCAAGTGGAATTCCAATATACTATGCTTTACTTATTAGTGCATCTAGGTGTGCTACATGGACAAGTTAGCATTATTGGGGTAACATTCACTAAGAATACCTTCACCGTAACATGTTCCTTCCTATTCCAGGAAAGTCCCACCACTAATTCTTGTTTCCCACATCGAGCACGACTCATGTGGGCTTAGTAGTTTTGGTAGGATGTGCACAGGCGCAGCCAAGGTTTTCATCATCCCGCATGACGTTAAACTGTGCTTCCAGAACTACGTATGTATTGATTCACATCCTCATGAGAAACATAGAGACACCCAGGTAATTCCCCTAGGGTCCATCCCTAGGGATCATAAATCAGGTTCCTCACCATTTCCAGCCCCTTGACCCCTCGTGGGGAACGATGTAACTGCAACTTTTCCTTGAGAAATTCAGGATTCCCCACGATGACATTGGGGAGAAATAGTGCCCTCTCTAGAGAGGCCCCACCTAAATATAGGAATGATACATGATCAAACTAATGTGCCCATGTAATGTGTTTCCATAATGGTGATGTGATTTTAGGAGTGAAGAACTCCATTCAAACAACCCGTCATTCCGCACTTCACACTTTTCCTTCCCCTTATTCAGACCCTCATCCCATTTCACATCTAGAAGATCCCCCTAACAGTATGTATGCTCAACCTATGGCTCACCTACTATCCTGGGCTAACATTCCGTAAGGCTTATGGATGACATTTTGACTCAGGCCCCGTGTTTCAAACATTGTCAGTAGTCGCCCCTCATTTTTTATCCTCATATCAGGCTATCGCAATAAGGATGTTGTTATTCGAACATGGTCAGCAGTGGTCCTTTATTTTCTCACAACCCCCTACAGTGTTCTGAATCTGAGTGATCGTAATTCAGATTTTCCTTCCCCCAATATTTGGACTGATTCCAATATCCCTAGCATTTCCCCGCTCATGCAGAAGAGCACATCAGGAAATTGGAAATATGGTTGTGCCGAGATTTTCAACCTCCAGCAAGGACTTTCCCCCCTACCATTCCTGGAATTAAGATTGGCTCTCTATGCCCTTGGATACCAGAGTCTTGGTTTGCACTCTAATTAGGGAATGAAGTGATAAGGTGGTCGTCCCTTGTTTCTCACACTGGGCTCGACCAGCGTCAGCTTAGGGATTGATCGCGGGATAGTCCACGAAGACCATGGGGATGTGATAAACTGACACAAATAATGGAGCACATGTGTGCGATTAGCATAAATTGATCGAATCATGAAAGTACATTGAAATGTTATTTGCATTATAGTACCTGAGGGTCCATTCCCCCCATGGATGTATTGACCTTGTCAAAGGAACGTTGCGGCTCCTCCACCCTATGGCTTGTGGCGTCTATGATTTGATGCCGCCTGTTTACCTCCCACTCCTCCTCGACAGTGATGGGGCGCATTTCACCAGTCGTGACCCGAGCCCGCTCCACATCAGTCTGGATAATGGATATCTCCTCTAAGGCTCGATTCATACCCTATTCGGCCTCCGCCAGCTATAATTTCAGTCGTGAGACGGGCTCTGATTTCACTTCAAGAGAAGCGGAATGATCATCCACCCGGGCCTACAACTGTTGAACCTCGTTTTTGATCACCTGGATCCTCTAATGTTAACCACATTATTCAGCGGCTATCCCACACTGAGGCCATGGTCATACACCCGAATATTTTCCTCCATAAGATCTCAGATGAGCATATGAGAACTACCCCAAAACTGGGCAAGGCATGCGCCTGCCTTTATCAGCGCTAACAGAAAAGTGTTGATAAAGGGGTGGGCCTTTATTAGCGCTTTTATTAGCGCTGATAAATGTAACATTTATCAGTGCATTTCTTAGCGCTGATAATATTTATTGTATACATTAAATAAAAAACACATGTTATAACTAAATATATATATATATATATATATATATATATATATTAAATAATTATAAGTTTAATACTAAATATATTTATTAGATTTATTAATTCATTATATATTTATTAGATTTATTAATTTATTATATATTTATTAGATTTATTAATTCATTATATATTTATTATATTTATTAATTCATTATATTTAACATATATATTTATTATATTTATTTATATTTAATGTATTTGTTTTATTTATAAATATATAATGCCTTCTAATATATATGTATAATTGAAATTGTTGAATATGTATTTGTTTTCCAATGAATTGGGATCGATCAATATCATACATGCGCACGTCTATATATATGTGCTTTCCAATGAATTGGGGTCAATAAATATATCATACATGCGTATATATATGTGCATATTGACTAATGTTCATTTATAGATTACAATTCCTTATGTTACACATATATAATATATATATATATATATATTAAATGTACACTTAAAATTAAATTATATTTAAAAAATAAATATATATTTTATTATATTTTTAATGATATATATATAAATATACCTTTCAAATAATTTTATAATTATAAATAGAGATATAAATATTTAGAGTTAAATAAATATATAATAATATAAAGAAATTATTAAATTTATACATTTTTCAGCGCTTTTATTAGAGCTGATAAACTATGTATTTATATATATAATTAAATAATTATATATATATATATAATTAAATAATTATAAGATGAATAATAAATATATTTATTATTTTTATTAATTCATTATATATTTATTAGATTTATTAATTCCTTATATATTAATTTATTATATTTATTAATTCATTATATTTATTAAATTTATCAATTCATTATAATTAATATATATTTATTATATTTCTTTATATTTAATGTATTTGTTTTATTTATAAATATATAATTATTTATAATATATATGTACTTTAATTGAAATTATTGAATATATATATATGTGTGTGTTTTCCAGTGAATTGGGGTCAATGAATATCATACATGCGTGTATATATATGCGTTTTCCAATGAATATATCATACATGCGTATATGTATGTGCGTATTTAATAATGTTCATTTGTATATTAAAATTCATTATGTTACCCATATAATATATATGTTATAAAAAATGTACACTTATAATTAAAATTAAATTATATTTAAAAAATAAATATATATTTTATTTATATTTTCAATGATATATATATAAATATACCTTTAAAATAATTTTATAAATATAAATAGAGATATATATATTTAGTGTTAAATAAATATATAACAATATAAAGAAACTCTTAAATTGATACATTTATTAGCGCTTTTTTAGTGCTGATAAACTACGTATTTATCAGCGCTACAAAAGTGCTGATAAAGAGTGTCTTTATCTGTGCTAAAATGAAAAGCGCGGATAAAGTCACTCTTTATCAGTGCTACAAAAGCACTGATAAATGTAGTATTTATTAGGGATTTTCATTTTAGCGCTGATAAATACGCCCTTTATCAGCGCTTTTTACTAGCGCTGATAAAGGTCCACCCGGGATTTACAAAATCCACCAGGTCCTCTTCCTCCTCCCTGCACCCTGTCAAGATTTTGTGGAAGCCCTCCTTTGCATCGCTGCCTCCTCTCCGCCGCTGCTACCACTGCCGCCGCCTCCTTCCACTCCTCCTCCGCCGCGGCCGACTCCCCCTTCTCCTTCTCCTCCTCCTCGGGCCACCGCCTCCTCCTCCTCCGGCCGCCAACTCCTCCTCCTCCTATGTGCCTGCTCCTCCTCCTCCTTCTCCACCACAGCCTCATCCTCCTCCCCCTCCATCGGCACCTCCTCCTCCCCCTCCTCCTCTGCCTACTCCGTTGCCTCCTCTCCACCGCGGATCCTCCACCGCGGCCTCCTCCTCCTCCACCACCACCTCCTCCTCCTCCTCCTCCGCTGCCTCCGAGCTGCTTCCGCTGCCTCCATGCTACTTCCACTGCCTCTGCCCTGCCTCTGTTCTGCCTTGGCGCTGCCTCCGCACTGCCTCCACTGCCTTCGGTGTCGACGCCTCCTTCTCCTCCGCCACCAGGTCCTCCTCTTTTAGGTGAGTATAATTGAATTTCCATTAATTAATTATGCTTTCATTTATTTTCAATATTGAGATTAATTATGATTTGGCATGATTCTTGTGTACGATTCTTGTGTGTGTGACACATGTATATGTGGTTGGTTACTTGTTTGACCTGGATTAGCTCTCCCCACTTACGGTTGGTTTACATGTGAATTGATCTTTTTGAGTGGGTTTTGGTGCCTTTTATGTTTTGGTTCATTGTGTGAACCCTTGTGGTTAATTATAATTCCCCTTGTGTTTATTTAATTAGAATTTTTGTATTATTTTGTCCTCCATAAGTGAACTATTAGATGTAGGCATATTCATATGTGCATAGGGTCCAAATATAGATTGATGCACAAATGATAATGGCTTTATAAAATGATGCCCACTTTAAACCCTGGATTTTGAAACAATTTCCCTCCTTTCCTCCTTATTTTCCATATCCCTACCCCTTTAAAATGGTTCTTATAAAACTGGAATGTTTCAAAAATGGATCCTTGGTTCCCAAATTTCGAATTTAGTTTCAAATGTTTTCCCTAAATCTAGGTATGTTTGGCTTCTTGAGGTGTGGTTTGGTTTCTAAATGGAATAAAGGCCCGTTTGGGATCTTTAGAGCATATATGGTGTTTTCCCCTTGGTTTTGAAAATTGAATTTGATTTGTAAATTTTTATGTTCTATTGGTATTTTGTGGTGTTTTGGAAATTGGTTTTGAAACTCATGTGATGTATAGGCCCGGCTGGCACTTGTGTGTTATTGATTTATATCGTGCATGTGATGGCCTCTTCATTCTCTGGTATACTACTATAATGGAGCATCAATGTTGGTTTTTTACTATGGAGGTACACCATATGTCGGCTGGTGAGTCTGAACCTAGTAAGTCTAGAGATTTCTTCTAGGTATGTTTAGGTAATTCTAATGATTACCTATCTATATGTTCTTCTTTATTTTTATGCACTTTGGTTATATAGTATTCTAGTATTTTTTATACTTTTATTGTTTTAATTAATTTCATCATGGCTCTTTGATCACCTTGTTTGGATTCTTAAATTGAATTTTGAATTCATTTTTTAAACTAGATATCTATTATAAAAAGGTAAGTCGTGATTTGTTTTGAAAATGGATTTTCTAAAAAATGTTTGTTGGTTCTTTAAATGATAAAAACCTATTTTATAAATGTATTTCATACTAGTGTTTTTCAATTATTTCAGGAAAGGTAATGTATGGATTCTGTGGTGCTTACCTACTAAGTTGTTTTATGCTCACACCCTACTTGTGACACTCAACATTAGTAGATCCAAGTTATTGTTTTATACTCATATTCCTTATCCCCTAACCTATATACTCATCCTATGGATTTAAAATAGGATGAATATAAATAACTAATGGATGAATACCAATCAGGTTGAGAAAAGAGTATGAATAAGTCCTGAAAGAGTTTATCAAGTTTGCAAAAGATCATGCATTTGACTCTTCTCAAATCCTTTGTCTGTGTTTACGTTGTTGTTATTCAAAACAAATTAGTCCAAAGGATTTGGAAGAACACTTGATCTGTCACGGAATAGATCAGATTCATACATGTTGGAATAAACATGGGGAAACAACGAATGTAGGTAGCGACTGGGATGACACTGTGTTTTATAGATCATCTGATATGATTACAAACATGAACAATGAAGATGACCATATAGAGGATGTGATTAAAGATGGGAATTATGATGAAGATCGTATTGAGGAAATGACAAGGACCTTCAAAGATGAACTTCGTGATTTCCCAAAATTGTTTGAGAAGTTAAAAAGTTTTGAAAAGATGCCATTGTATGCTGGTTGCACTAAATATACAGCATTTTCAGCCGTACTATAGATGTATAATTTGAAAGCAGACAATGGGTGGAGTGACGCCAGTTTTACGAAACTACTTGCTCTCATGAATGACATTCTCCCAAAAGACAATGAGCTCTCGAGTAGAATATACGATGCCAAACTAATGCTACACTCAATGGGTATGATATCTTACAGAATACACGCCTGCCCGAATGATTTTATACTGTTTCGAAAGACCACAAATCACTTAATGAATTCCAAAACTGTGGTGCTTCTCGATACAAGAAAGATGAATCCAGTCCTATTAAAGTTTTATGGTACTTTCCAATAATTCCAAGGTTTAGACGGCTATATGGAAGTGAGGAGACTGCATAACAATTAACATGGCATGCAGATACAAAAATTAAAGATGGGATACTACATCACCTGGCAGACTCTTCTCAGTGGAAGAGAATCGATCATGAGTATCTTGAATTTGGAAACGAGTCGAGAGACCTTCATCTTGCGTTATCTACAGATGGAGTGAATCCTTTTGGTTTTCAAAGAAATATTCACAGTACATGGCCAGTTATGTTGATAAATTATAACTTACCACTATGGTTATGCATGAAAAGAAAATACATCATGTTATCTATTCTTATATCAGGTCCAAAACAACCGAGTAATGATATTGATGTTTATTTAGCTCCATTGATCGATGATTTGAAATTATTGTGGGATTCAGGTGTTACATTGTATGATTCTTACAGAAAGGAAGATTTCACTTTGAGAGTCATGTTGTACGGGATGATAAATGACTTCCCTACTTATGGAAATTTTTTAGGATATAACATTAAAGGAACTCAAGGCTGTCCCATTTTCGAAGAAGGTACACAATCAATTTGGTTGAAACATTCATCGAAAACAGTGTTTCTAGGAAATTGCAGATTTCTACCGCGATGACATAAGTACCATTCTTGGATGACATCATTCGATGGAAGTTTAGAAGAATGTAAAACACCGTCTCCACTAACAGGTGATCAATTGTTTGAGAAAGTTAAAAATGTGGAAACTACTTTTGGTAAACCAGCTTTGAAAAACCTTATGTAAATCGGTTGGAAAAAGAGATTAGTTTATTTTGAATTAAAATAATGGAATTGTCTTTATGTAAGACATTTTCTTGATGTTATGCATGTAGATAAAAATGTATTTGATAGTGTCATCGACACATTTCAAAACACATTTGGAAAAACAAAATATGGAATTAAGGCTAGGTTGGACATGGTTGAGATGGGAATAAGAGAAGAGTTGGCACCAGTGAAGGGTGAAAAACAAACATTTCTTCCTCCCGCTGCTTACAATCTTTCCAAGCAGGAGAGATATCAGTTTTGCAACTTCTTGAATGACGTAATGGTCCTATAGGGGTATTCGACAAATATCAGTAACCTCGTGTCAATGAGTGACTTGAAGTTAAAAGGTCTGAAATCACATGACTATCATGTTTTGATGCAAGATCTCATTCCAATTGATTTACGTTGCATTTTTTCCAAGAATGTCTTCCATACATTAACGAAACTGTGTTTCTTCTTCAAAACTATATGAAGCAAAGTTATTGACCCGGCGAAATTGCCAAATATGGAAAAAGAAATTGCCGTCTTATTATGTGAATTAGAAATTTCCTTCCCGCCTTCATTTTTGGATATGATGGTTCATTTGATGGTCCACTTGGTGAGAGAGATTCGACTATGTGGTCTTGTACATTACAGATAGATGTACCCCACTGAACGGTATATAACGATTTTTAAAGGGTATGTCAAAAATCAATGTCGGCCAGAGGGTTGTATTGCATAGCGATATATTGTTGAGGAAGCCATTGAATTCTGTACTGAATACTTGTCTGGTGTGGAAAGCATTGGACTACCAAAATCTCATCACACTGGGAGGCTTGAGGGTGAAGGAATTTCTGGAAGACAGGTTGTCACAATCAATATTGCAGATCAGGAGTATGCCCACCTTTAGGTTTTTCATAACAGTTTCGACGTTGACCCATATGTTGAAATCCAAAAAGAAATTCTTAGGCATTTGAGTCCATCTAGGGCTGAAAATGGATATCATATACACATAATCGACAGTTTATAGGATGGTTTTGAGATCATATTTTTAATAAGTCAGATGAAAATCCAGATTCAATTTCGGAACGACTTCGATGGCTAGCCGGAGGACCAAGTGTGTATGCATTATCTTACAAGTCTTATGTAGTTAATGGTTATACATTTTATACTAATGAACATGATGAAGACAGTACCATGCAGAATAGTGGGTTACACTTGTGGCTAAAGTGATGCATGTTTTCGGTGCTAAGGAAATAAATCCAATTTATGTGAATATGCCATACTTTGGCATAATCAAACAAATATGGGAGTTGGATAATATGGAATTTCAAGTTCCGATATTTCAATGTAAGTGGGGTGATAACAGGAGTGCTGTTAAAATAGATGATTTTGGATTTGTGAATGTTGATTTCAGTAAGGAAGGGGAGAAAGACGAACCATTTATAATGGCATCAAAGGTAGTGCAAGTATTTTAAGTTTCAGATCCCGCAAGCCGAAACTAGTCAATCGTTCTGTTATCGACCAAAACAACTGAAGGGTCAGATGAAAATTCAACGGAAGATGACCCTTTCATTGGGACTTCGCAATCATTTCGCAGTGGTCCCAATTTAGACGACGTTTTTTATGTCAAAGGAGACCATAATGAAGGGATATGGATAGTTGATAGAGGGGTCAAATCCATTCAGCCTTAAAAAAATAGATTTCAATAATCAGGTTTTTTTAATTGTAATATAGATTATGTTACATTATGTTATTATCTGTTAGTTGCTGCATTTATGTGATCTAAATTAAATGTTAAACCAGTTCTGTAGATAATAAATTCTTCACCTGCTGATGCACCAAATCCCGAGACACAACAGGTCTCTCAACCGGTTTCACCTGGTCCCACTGCTGAGAGACAACCGGTCTCTCAACCTATTGTAGCTAGTCCCACTGTTGAGGTACAATGGGTCTCTCAACCTATTGCAGCTGGTCCCAGTGCCGATTCTAATGCTTCGGAGAAACATAATGATGATGCAGAAACCGAGGAAATGGTAGACGATGAAACCTTGGCGACACAAAAAAACAGGTGCGTCGTAGTTTGACAGTTTTAGCCAAAATCCTTAAGGAAAAAGCAAAAATCATCAAATATGAGGTGGGATGGAATAAACGGGGCCAACATGTAAACCCCAACAAATCCATGTTTAGTAGCTACATTGGAATCGTCACTCGAAAACGTGTTCCAATTGATGTAGAGTCATTGCACTATGTTGTCAGCGGGTTGAAAACTTTAATGTGGGAAGAGATTATGGTAACATTACGATATCATATATTTAATTTATTAAAATAAAATAAAATAAAATACTGAAATATTCACTAACTGTTCATCATCTCTTACAGAGTACATTTATAGTAGATGTTTCGCCCAACGAATATGTATTAAGAATGGAATGAAAGATTCATAGAGGCTTTCGCACCATTTTAACGAAACATCATCTGAAAGATACTGAAGGGAAAATAAAGCTGCACCCGCCTCCACTTTATGCACACTTGATATCCCAAGGAACGTGGGATGCATTTTGCAACCGTCATGCGGAACAGACTTTTCAAGTACATTGTGTTTGGTTACACGTTGTATACCGTTGCTTGTATTCATCACGTTGATTGACAAGTTTTTATTTATGAAACGGTAACTAAGTGCTAAAAATAAAGAACAGGGAGCAAAACAAGCGTACCCCTACAATAAAGAAAGGATGGGGTATGCTTCAATTGAAAAACAATTGGTACATATTTTAAAAGTACTGTAATAATTTTATGTGATATAAAAAAACACTGTAACCATGTTTCTCTGTTTATATGCAGATTGATGAAGAAAAATCCAAAGAAACTTCCACTCCATGCCATGTGTTATGGATGGAGGCTCGTGTTAATAAAGAGGGGAAACTGGTAGATGAAAACACACAAAAAGTGTGGGAAACATGTGTTAGTATGACATAATATAAACTTGTTTTGCTTTAAATCACAATTTCATAATGATGATTACTTATTTTTCCATATTTTCTATTTGACATATTCACAGGAATCAAAAACACCCACACCGAATGCAGAAATACTTTCAGCGGCCTTAAAATAGCTAGAATAGTATGGCCGCGTCAGAGGTGAGGGTTTTGGGGTGTCACCCTGGGCATATTTTCAGAAAAAAAACAAGAGGATGAACAAAATAAAGAATTGCAAGTAATGAGAGATAGAGTAGCTACACTTGAATAAAAATTCCAAAGTCAGTGAGAGATTCTAGAAAGTTTGATGGAGGAGAGGCGAAGAGAACAAACAACTCAAGAACAACCCACGCGAGAAGATCCTGCCCCACCCCCACCACCTTTGAGTCGAGCCATTCCCCTCAAAGACCTCACTTAACCAAGGTAATAAATGTTCTAATATTCGTTTCTGTGAAATTTGAATCACATAGACACTGATACCTTTCATGTAATTATATTTTACAGGGTGAAAATGACTGTGATTTATATCTGTCAACTCCCACCCATCACCTTGTAGCGAGGGCTACGATGTTCAATATGCAGAATGACACGCTACACTCCAAACCACTTCCAACCGGTAATGTCAAAGTGTCGATTAACATAGCTCATGAGTCGAGCACTGATCTACCCATGCCAAATGACGATGACGACATTCATACGGTGGAAAAAGATGTTGGAACAATCGTTGCATGGCCGTAAAATCTTGTAAAAAAACATGTCCACCAGGAGGTATTAATTTCCAATTCATTTTTCAAACAGAACATTTAACATTAAATTAGAAAATGGATGATCCGATTAATGTTATTATAGAAGGAAAAAATGGAGGAGCTAAAATGAAAGAGAGGCTCTAAAGGATCAAACAACTAATCAAAACGATCTACTGAGAGCGCATTCACCCCACCCATTCTATATCTACATTTAATATCATTGAATGCTCATGTGGATATGAAAATGATAGGCGGAAAGAGTCACAAAATTGTTTATGAAAAAGATATGTATGGAGAGGAAACATTATATTTCGTTATTGGAGACGTTGTTGCTGAGATCATCACATACGACTGGCTAGGCGCCTCAGTTATAAATGTATACATGAGGTATGTTTTCATGATTTGATTTTACAGAAGCTGATATACTTTGGTAAATATGGATAAATAAATCTCATATTTTTCACTATTGTATATATGAAAAAAAATTGAAGGGATTTTTCCATGAAGACAAATTTGGATTTGTTAGTCCTCACAACATTTCTACTCAACGAGAAGAAATAGATTCTGATTTTCAGGCTGAATTAATGTCAAATCTGCTCAGAACGTTTCAAAGTAGAATTACGACGGACAGACTCTTTTTAATACCAAAGTTGTAGGGGTAAAACTCTATATTTTAATCATATCAATTATATTTTCATTTCTATTTGTACTTATTCCTTTTTGTGGTTTTAGGGATCATTTGATGCTCATTGCAGTCAATTTGGATACTCCAAATATTTATTTTCTGGATTCACTGCATGGATATCCAACAAACCGACCACACATGATGGCGATTGTCAATTTGTAATACACTAGATCCAACATTTTAGAACTAAATATCTAGTTATATAATTTATATTATCTTTTAATGAGGATTTTTTTATGATAGGGTAGTGTATGAATATCGTCTAAAGGCTCGAATGAATCTAGGGCATAAGGACGACAATTCCCACAAGATCTACAAATAGAGAAGTATTTAGGTATATATAATTATATTTCACTATCCAAATACATATCAAAACAAATTAATTTTTTTATTGATGTTTCTGTAGTGTCCGAAACAAACAAACGACAAGGACTGTGATTATTATGTTTGTAAATTTATGAAAGAGATCATATTTCATGAACAAACTAGAATCCCGGAAGAGGTATTTTTGAAAATAATTACTACTTCATTTAAAATAATTATTAATCCTTTGTGTATTTATATTTTTTCAGTACAACTATGAATTTCACAAAAACTCTTATTCAGAAGATGATATAAATGTGTTTAGAAACGAATGGACAGCGTACCTGATGGAAGAATGTAAACAAATAGGACAATGAATGTGAATTCCTAATACTTATGTTATCATTATATGGTCATTGATATCTCACTTTACACTTATTGAGCATCTATGATCTCCCTTTCTTATGTTTCATATCCTTAGATTAGTGAATTCCTACTACTCAGTTTAAAATTGACATAACTTTAGAAAACAACACTACTGACATATGGAATACCGAGAAAACGCATTCGGATTATTTTGATACTTTAGGACAATGGTCCATGAGTCATTTGTGATTTGTACGAATCGAACGCACCTCAATCCGACGCATGGTGTGACTGGTATAGCTAAATGTGTCTGATATCAGTTTCCAATTGAGATAGACATTAGAAAACAACACAAGTGACAAACGGAAAACCAAGAAAACGCATTCGGATTGTTTTGATACATTAAGAAAAAGATCCATGAGTCATTTTTGACGTGTACGAATCGACTGCAACTCAATATGACGCACGGTGTGACCGATATGGATAAATATGTCAGATATCAGTTTCCAGTTGAGATAAACTTTAGAAAACAACACTACTAACATACGGAATACTGAGAAAATGCATTCGGATTGTTTTGATACTTTAGTAAAATGATCCATGAGTCATTTTTGATGTGTACGAATCAACCGCACCTCAATCCGATGCATGGTGTGACCGGTATGGCTAAACGTGTCTGATATCAGTTTCCAATTGAGATAAATTTTAGAAAACAACACTACTGACATATGGAATACCAAGAAAACATGTTCAGATTGTTTTGATACTTTAGGAAAACGATCCATGAGCCATTTTTGATGTGTAAAAATCGACCGCACCTCAATCCAACGCACGATGTGACCGGCATGGAAAATAGTGTCTGATATCAGTTTGAAATTGACATAACTTTAGAAAACAACACAAGTGACATAAGTAATACTGAGAAAAATCGTTATGATTGTTTTGATACTTTAGTACAATGATCCATTAGTCATTTTTGATGTGTACGAATTGACCGCACCTCAATCTGACGCACGGTGTGACTAGAATGGCTAACAGTGTCTGATATCAGTTTGAAATTGACATAACTTTAGAAAACAACACTACTGACATATGGAATACTGAGAAAACGCGTTCGTATTGTTTTGATACTTTAGTAAAATGATCCATGAGTCATTTGTGAAGTGTACGAATCGAATGCACCTCAATCCAATGCGCTGTGTGACCGACATGGCTAATAGTGTCTGATATCAGTTTGAAATTGACATAACATTATAAAACAACACAAGTGACATTCGGCAATCCAAGCAAATGCATTTGGATTTTTTTAATTTATTACAATGATCCATGAGTAATTTGTGACATGTACGAATCGACCGAACCTCAATCCAACGCACGGTGGGATCATTATGGCTAAATGTGTCGGATATCAGTTTCCAGTTGAGATAAACTTTAGAAAACAACACTACTGACATACGAAATACCAAGAAAACGCGATCGTATTGTTTTGAGACTTTAGGAAAATGATCCATTAGTCATTTTTGATGTGTACGAATTGACCGCACCTCAATCTGACGCATGGTGTGACTGGTATGACTAAACGTGTCTGATATCAGTTTCCAATTGAGATAAACATTAGAAAACAACACTACTGACATACGGAATACCGAGCAAAATCATTCAGATTGTATTGAAAATTTAGGACAACGATCCATGAGTCATTTTTGACGTTTAAAAATCAATCTCACCTCAATCTGACACACGATGTGACCGGCATGGCTAATAGTGTCTGATATCAGTTTGAAATCGACATTACTTTAGAAAACAACACAAGTGACATACGGAATACTGAGTAAATGCGTTCAGATTGTTTTTATACTTTATGAAAACAATCCATTAGTCATTTTTTATGTGTACAAATTGACCACACCTCAATCCGATGAACGATGTGATCGGCATGGCTAATAGTGTCTGATATCAGTTTGAAATTGACATAACTTTAGAAAACAACACAAGTGACATATGGAAAACCGAGAAAACATGTTCGGATTGTTTTGATACTTTAGGAAAACGATCCATGAGTCATTTGTGACGTGTACGAATCGACTGCACCTCAATCCGACGCACGGTGTGAACGGTATGGCTAAAAGTGTCTAATATCAGTTTCAAATTGCGATAAACTTTAGAAAACAACACTACTGACATACAAAATACCGAGAAAATGCATTCTGGTTGTATTTATACATTAGGAAAATGATCCATGAGTAATTTGTGACGTGTATGATATGACCACACCTCAATCTGACACATGGTGTGACCGGTATGGCTAAACGTGGCTGATATCAGTTTCCAATTGAGATGAACTTTAGAAAACAACACTTCTAACATATGGAATACCGAGCAAACGCGTTCGGATTGTTTTGATACTTTAGGACAATGATCCATGAGTTATTTGTGACGTGTATGAATCGTCCACACCTCAATCTGATGCACGGTGTGACAAATATGTCTAAACGTGTCTGATATCAGTTTCCAATTGAGATAAACTTTAGAAAACAAAACTACTGACATACGGAATACCAAGAAAACACATTCAGATTGTTTTGATACTTTAGGAAAACGATCCATGAGTCATTTAATATGTGTACTAATACCCGCACCTTAATCCGATGCACGGTGTGACCGGCATGGCTAATAGTGTCTGATATCAGTTTGAAATTGACATAACTTTAGAAAACAAGACAAGTGACATACGGAATACCAAGAAAACACATTTGGATTGTTTTGATACTTTAGGAAAACAATACATTAGTCATTTGTGATGTGTAAGAATCAACCGCATCTCAATCCAACGTACGGTGTGACCGGCATGGCTAATAGTGTCTGATATCAGTTTGAAATTGACATAACTTTAGAAAACAACACAAGTGACATACGGAAAACTGAGAAAACACGTTCGGATTGTTTTTATACATTAGGACAATGATCCCTGAGTCATTTGGGACATGTGCAAATTGACCACAACTCAATCCGATGCACGGTGTGACCGGTATAGATAAAAGTGTCTAATATCAGTTTCAAATTGAGATAAAATTTTGAAAACAACACTACTGACATAAAGAATAATGAGCAAACACGTTTGGATTGTTTTGATACTTTAGGAAAATGATCCATGATTCATTTATGACATGTACAAATCAACCTCACCTCAATCCGACTCATGGTGTGACCGGTATGGCTAAAATTGTCTGATATCAGTTTCAAATTGAGATAAACTTTATAAAACAACACTACTGACATACGGAATACTGAGCAAACACGTTCAGATTGTTTTGATACTTTAGGAAAACGATCTATGAGCCATTTGTGATGTGTAATAATTTACCGCACCTCAATCCGATGCACGGTGTGACTGGTATGTCTAAAAGTGTCTGATATCAGTTTCAAAATGACATAAACTTTAGAAAACAACACTGCTGACATACAGAATACTGAGAAAACGCGTTCGGATTTTTTTTAAACTTTAGGAAAACAATCCACAAGTCATTTTTAACTTGTAAGAATCGACCACCCCTTAATCTGACACACGGTGTGACCGGTAATTCTTTTCATTAGATAAAGAATCAGTATTTATTAAATGATATAAATCATCCAAAAACATACTGATTTCACATTATTCCCTTTCATTGTTATCAGAATGAAAACATTTGAGTTTAAAATTTCATATTTTATATTCACATTTTTATATTAATGCAATCTTTCATATTACTGTTTTAATTTATTTCACTATTGCATTACTAACATAATATTTGTTTTCTTATATAGGTGAATTTTTTCCCTTGAGTTTGGATGCTTTGTTCAGCAACAAATACTATGGACGACAATTTTTTAGAGTGGATCACAGATATCAAAGGATGAAACATGAATGTTTATAACTGTTTTTGAATACTTTTAATTGTAACCATGTAAAACAATGTTTGAAATGTATATAACAGTGTGTTTTTTTGTCTTCATGATGTTAAGTAAATGTATATACCATTGTCTGTCAAAATATTGTGTGCGGGTGCTATTTTGTGCAGGTGTGCATGTGCTACTTTGTGAAGGTATTCTGGTTTGTGCAGGTGTGCAGGTATGCAGGTTATGTTTTGCAGGTGCAGGCGATGGTGCCTTTATCAGCACTTTTTTGAGCGCTGATAAAGGACACCATTAACAGCGCTAGAAGAGCGCTGATAAAGGAACCCCTTTATCAGTTCTTTGAAAAGCACTGATAAAGGTTGCCTATATCATCCCTTTTTGGAGTGCTGATAAAGGGGACCCCCCCCCCCATTATCTATGCTGGCATTAACAACGCTTATATAGCTTTGTTAATGCCAGTATTTAGCGCTGATAAAGGGCCATGTTATAGTAGTGGAGGGAACTGGGCATCCACTTCCCCAGTGCACAGTACATGTAGCCTCAAACAAAGACTATCCATATCTTCTAACCATAATTCTTGGGGGGTGTTATTGATGAAGCACGTGATCAGCTTCCATGATCAATAACAGAATATTTTTCTATCCTCCTTGTCAGAGGCTGTATCGTCCCAGTCAGCACGGTTGGCAGGCTCGTATGTAGGAAATGCCCCGAGGAACTCCTCAGTCGGGTCCACGTATGGTGTTGGATCAGGCGAGGAGGGGCCTAAACTATTTGGTTGATCCTCATCTTCAGATGCCACCTCAATAACCTTAGGCACAGTCCCACTGGCATCCCCGCCAGTGATCAGGAGCGCTACAGTTCGGTCATGTTGGATGTCCACCTCCACGGCCATTGGCATGCCTCTGAAAAGGGTGCTACCAGAAGTACCGACCAACTTCACCGTAGCGGACCAGGATAATTGAAGGACTGTACACACAAAAATATTGTCCATGAATTTTAGTTAACATTTTCAGAGGATGGTGGTCGTAAATTCGGTAGAGGAGACTTACAGGGATCAATTTTCAGGTCTCTCTCATGAGCTGACGTCATTGGGATCCCAAAACATGGACACCCAGTATATGGTTGGGAGGTCTGGAGACTCTGGGGGAGCCGCCTCAAGGGTCGTATCCCCTCTATATCTAGATGATGATGCAGCCACGAGTGTGGATCTCGAAGGTCTCATGTCGGCAACCACTGAGGTTCAAGAACAAGGTCTATGCACAAGGTCTTCCTACACAGTGCAGATGCTGATAAGGAATCCAGAGTAACCTAAGAGCAGTCCCTGAGGAAGTAACTTGGGATTTTACCTCGAGGGCCTCAGCGAAATCTTTGAGATCCATGGACTAATCGCCGAATTCACCCTCCTCCAAATGACTCCCTCTACCAGCCTCGTCTCCCCAAGAGGACTCATCCGATTCTTCTGACAGAGGGAAGCGCTCCCTCAGGTCAGCAGCTGACAGTTGCAGAGGGACTCTATGATCCAACAACACCCTGAACCGATCTTTCATTTGGTGCAGGGATCCTCGAGAAGGGATAATGTCTTCCAGTTCAGCTTTATATTTCTCCGCCTCTACATGGGATACTTCCAAACCAGCTCTAATAGGGCCAATCCCCGACAAGTCCATCCCATGGTAGTTAAGGTGCAGTCATAAATCAGATGGGCCGAGGAATTGCTGGTTGATTTCACATATGCACCAGGCCTTCGGGAAGACAACATCCTATGGAATGTCAATATGGCGCAGCTATTTCCCCAAGGCCTGAGTAGAAATCTTGCAGAATCCTCTCTATGAAACCCCTCCGGATGACTATGTTCTCCTTGGACCACCAGTTCTGCCACCACTGCCGGATCCTCTACTACTACTTCCCCCTCAGATGGTGCGGGCCTCGCCGCTACTGAAGCCCCGACACTGCAAGATTCCCATTCCACCTTCCAGGCTCGGCCTCGAGGTCTGTGAATCTCACCAACACTGACTATAATGTTTGGCTGCTTCTGCATCTCCTCTAGGTAGGCCGCCTCCCTCCTCTAGGCATATTCCATTACCAGCCCAAGGACAATGATCGGCGGAGGTAGTTCATTCTGTATCTTCTCGTCTTCTCATGTGAACAAGATCCACATCTGCCTCATCACACACGGGTGCTCCTCATGACGTACCTCCAAGTAGACCCACGAGGGCCAGTCTCTTCATGCACTAGAATTTCCTTGAAAACCGGTGTGGGGTGTATGGCTCACAGATATACTCACAGTCCACCCTGGCCACCAAGACTCCACCTCAAAAGGCTAGGAAATAGGCCCAGTGCCCTTCTGTTCCCTGGCCGTCATCTGTAAATACCCACGTCAGCAACATGAACAGGTGGAAATTGAATTCCTCCACCCTAAACACCCAGTTCAGAACCGACGGTGCAATCAGCTTGGCTGGAATTCTCCCTGTGACATTCAAGATCAAAGGCCGGAATTTATACCATGGAAGCGAGATGGGGTTCAGATACTCATAGATCCCCCTGATATGCGCCACTATCCACCTGTACAGGAAGTGGAATGACCTGTATATCCTCTGTGGCCTCTTCCCCTCCCTGATGTGACACAACATCTTATACAACTTGGCATGCATCAGGATCCCTATGTTGACCCGCCCTCCTGTCACCAATGTGGACACCATAATGAAAGTGCTTGGTCGACTCCCATGTTGGTATCCTTCACCGGCAGGATCCAACCATAGATGTGAGATGTGATGAATGTCGCCAGCCTGACCATTGCATGTTGCTCAATCCAGACACTGAACCCCCAGGTCTTCCACTGGCTACCCTCCAACAGCTTCCAGTTTGAGTGTTCCTTACTCTGATCCCCCTTTGGGCAAGTTTGAGGTCTCTTCGGGAACTGCTAGTTTACCAGGAAGTATAGAAACTTTTTGAACCAATTCCTGAAGTGGACATCCCTCACCACCTCTTAATCCTCTCCTAGCACAAGCTCTATCAATGTCATTACCAGATGCGGCATCTACTCCAAATCCTTCCATGAACCCATAGTAGGGAAGAATTCTTCATATATCGCCCCCAGTATTGGGACCCCCAGGATCTGATGCACGTCCCATAAGCTGATGCCAACATCCCCGTGATGTAGGTGGAAGGCATGGGTCCCTGGTGACCACCATCTCAACATATCCAACATTAGCTGCTTCAGCTGGTAGAAGTGAAAATGGGAAGCACAAGCTACCTCATTCAAGCCCACTTTTCTCAGCTCCTCTCTAAACTCCTCACAGGAGGAGCCTATCCAGTAGGCCCAGGCCAAATAATCTGTGATGTTGCCACCTTGGCACAGGTCCCATTTCTCAAACCACCCCTTCTTTGGGTTCCCCAGTGCCACCTTGAGGATAGTCCGGTACAAAGGGGGGGATGTCTCCGGCTGCAATATCTTCCTATCAATGTCGTTCAGAAGGTTGCATAATTAGTCGGCAACGACGAGTGTGAAATCCTCCTGGGGATGGCTTCTACACAACGGGTAGTACTTCTATCTCTCTGATAGAAGCTCCACCAATTAACTATGGTCCGAGTGGATATAGACTAACTCTCTAAGTCCCATATTGTTCGCCATCTCATCCCTCTGGGCGGCATCCACATGGACCCCCTGGGTAGCTTTTTGGTGTGCCATTCAGTTCTAGAACATGGAATATTTTTAGGTTGGTTCGCGAAGCTCGTCCACAGAGCGCATTCATGAAGACTGTTCACGAATTTTGTTCATAGATCCCTAACTAGGCATTCAAGCTCCGTATTGTAGAGCTCAAAAGTGGAGTCGAGGACTCGCTATGTTCCACGAAGACTCGATTCGTAGAGAACACTCACAGAGTATGAGGAGCATCATGAATCGAGAGTGCATAAGGACAAATCCACGGAGAAGGTAAAGGAAAAAATAGAGGGAAGCTCCCCTATTTATAGGATATGGCCTTTAGAGGTTCGCAACGCATCCATTTCGCGCTGAGATTCAAAGTGTCCTTGGCCCATGCATCCCTTACCCGCCTTGAGAGCCCTCTTCAAGAGACAGCATTGCGAATGAATGAGGATTTTGGCGATTACCCTCACACTTCGACCATTGATCTCCATGTGGCTCCATGTCTGAGGGGGGTATTTGTTGGCCCCAAAATTCGGGATAGAGAAGAATCCAAAAAGAACGCACTGTTGACTGCCTTGCGAATCCATTTTGTGGAGTCCCCCCAGCACCGCGGCCACCACGAAGTAAGGAGGCGGGACGCTCTGCGAATGCATTTGATGTTCACGAGCCCACTGCAATGCAAGTGGGATGCTCCATGAACTCATTTGATGTTTTCTATCCCACCATGAATCAAGGATACAAGACCCTCCGCGAATGCATTTTAAGTTTGCGAGCCCGCCACGAAGCAAGGTGGCAGGACGCTCTGCGAACGCATTTGATGTTTGCGGGCCCGCCGTGAAGTAAGGAGGTGGGACGCTCCATGACCGCATTTGACTTTCGTGAGCCCTCTTCGAAGCAACAATGTCCCTCATTGCACTGCATAATCTCATCTTCGCGATGCCTCTTTCCTATAAATATCGGGCTCCCCCTATGCCCAAAGGATAGACAATCTGACCTTTAGACTTCCCATCTCTCGAATCGCGAGGCACCCTTCTGCTCTGCATACCATGAGCTGTGTGAGTTACTCATGCTCTGCAAAGTGCCTCCCCTTTGTCTCTTTTTGATCCCTGCTTCCAAGAGGGATGCCTTTCGCAAAGCCTAAGGGCCTTCGCGAAGGGAGGGGATCCCCAAGGGGACCTGGGTCATCACAGAGCATTTATGCATCGCGAAACACCCCACTTGTACACATGATCTACATGCCAAGGCAGGGTCATTGATCTTTGTGATGAAAATCACATCACGATGCCTTGCTTCTCAAGGAACTATTTCTCTACAAGGCTGTTCTCTATGAATGCCTTTCCCCTTTGCGAACCACTTCCCCCAAGAACCTATGCCCAATGCTTAGGCCTTGCCACCCTACTTCTAGAATCACACCCCTTCGCAAATACCCTCCAACACACGAAGCAACAGAGCTTCATAGGACCCCTGCCTATGAACCCCTATACTTTGCAATTCCTTTTCCCGTGCGACCCTCCATGTTCTCCCAATGTGACTTCAAAGTCCCCTTGAAAACACCGCATATTGAGTTATTTCGCATCATGCTTCTTCGCATAGGAACACTATTGGTTGTTTCTTCTTCACATAGCCATGCTAACGTGGGCCCCTCGATGGTTCATTCCATGACACCCCCTCACCACTGATTTTCCAGTACCCTCTCTACACCAAGGAGTATAGGATAGCGGTTATGTAAGTCCTAAGGGTGTTGAGAAAACCCACCTCATCCGAGCTGCAGGATGTTAAACTGCCAAGCACTTTCGTCCTCAACACATGATTTTAAACTGTGACATTTTCCCATGCCTCACTTGCGGGGTACCCCCACCTTGTACATTCTCCATGCCCATTGGTCTCCACAATGGATGATATACCCTTTTTGGGAATGGATTTTATTCATAGGGAAAGGGAAAACATATCGGTGTAAGCCTCTATTTTTCTAGTAGGAGGCAGCATCCCTCCTCCTCCTTTCTTCTTCTGTCCCTAGGTCCAGCAAATGGCGTGATGGGGAATGGTGCTTATCCTTTCATTGGTACCTAATCATTTTTCCGCTGCACATTTCCACCATCGGGCCTCCCTCCTAGAGTAAGTCCCAACCACTCCGGGCTGCTAACCACGCATAAGACCCACTCCACTTCCCACGAACACACCTTTCATGATGTGATTTTTAGGTATCTTCTGTCTCTTGTTTCTCACACCGAGCATGACTCATGCGGGCGTCGAGCAAGCACCAACCATGAAATCCACCCTAGGTTTCCTCAGAGCCTAAGCCCAATATGTCACCATCTAAACTATGAGGAATTTATTCCTTTCCAAGGAAGGGTTCTTAAGAAGCCCCCAAAAGGTTCAAGACCACCACTCTGGTCATTCCGACCATCTTCACATCGGTTGAACAACACCCAAGGAAACTTAGAGTGTAATCCCCACACCCAACCACCCGAACAATGAGGACTTTGATCCTTTCCAAGGTAGGGTACGTAAGAAGCCTCCAAAAGGTTGAAGCCCACCATCCATCGGACCCGAGGACCACCTTCACGTCGGTCCCCATAACCCAAACTATGTGGAATTTGATCCTTGTCAAGGCAGGATACGTAGGAAGTCTCCACGAGGTTCAAGATCACCACTCTAGTCATTCCGACCAACTTCACACCGGTTCACCAACACCCAGGGCAGCATAGAGTGTAATTCCCACACCAAACCACTTGAACTATGATAACTTTGATACTTTCCAAGTCAGGGTAAGTAGGAAGCCTCCAAGAGGTTCAATCCCACCACCCATCGGACCCCAGGTGCACCTTCACATCAGTTCCCACCCACCTGAACTACGTGGACTTTGATCCTTGCCAAGGTAGAGTATGTTGGAATCCCCCACAAGGTTCAAGCCCACCACCCGGTCATCCCGACACTCCTCCATATTGCTTCATCAACACCTTGGGAGACCTCAGAGCGTAATCCACCAATGCCCCCCCCCCATAACCTGAACTACGTGGACTTTGATCCTTGCCAGGGAAGGGTACGTAGGAAGCCTCCTTGAGGTTCATGGCCACCACTCTGGTTGCTCCGAAATCCTTCACGTCAGTTCATCCCCATCCTGCATGATGTTAAACTGCATCTACCATACTGATCTACGAGGTCATTGATCCTTGCCAAGGTAGGGTATGTAGGAAGCCTCCCTGAGGTTCAAGCCCAACACCCAGTAGTTTCGACCCCCCTTCATGTTGGTTCATCCCCATCCTGCATGATGTTAAACTGTGGACCTCCATTCAGCGGTAAGCCGTTGTCACTCCATTCTACGGCAAGCCTTTGTTACCTTAATCAACGGTAAGCTGTTGTGACCCTATGTAGTGGCAAGCCGTTGCGACTGCATCAGTGGTAAGAAGATGACAGCCCCATCCAGCGGTAAGCCGTTGTGACCTCAATCAGTGGTAAGCCATTGAAAACCCAAATCATTAGTAAGCCTCCATCATATGAACTATGTTGACTTTGATTCCCTGTCACGGGGATATGTAGGAAGTCTCTTTGAGGATCAAGACCAAAACCATCATCATCGTCATGATAGTTCCATCCCATTCACGACCCCCTTCACAAAACATTCCATCATCTACCCTGATTCTTTCCCGGGCCACCACATCCAAGTGGGATCATGCCACCCCATTCCCGTTCCATTTAACAGCACTCGGGAGGCCAACCACACGATGGCCCCAGTATCGGTGTTCCCTCCAGGGATTTCACCCATCTGATCCACTGTAGTCAGTGTTCTAATCAGCCCAATCTTCCTTTGTCAAACGTCAAACATGTGGCATACCCTATGTTAAAAATGGGAGTCTAAGGAAAACCTCAGATATATGAACATGGAAAGTATTCCCTGCATTCGATGTTGGATGCATGGGCATACGTGCCATCAAGAAGCCCTATAATAAGGTACAGAAGACAGACATGACAATCTCAAGTGTCCATACATTCCAGTGATTCCTATCATGACTACTCTCCAAACCGAAGGTTGTTTCCCTGACCGGACCCCTTGTAATATCCTGACAGAAGCAGCATAATTAACTGGTGTCCATGAAGATATGGTGTCGGGAAGAGTTTCAAGAACAATGTCTTAAGTCTATGAGGGAGACCCAGACTAGGTGACGAGTTCCGAGGAGGAATATACAGAAGCAAGAACCAACATCCCATCATCCTGTTTTGATCAAGGAGCAGACGTCCATGAATAAGGAGCAGATGCCACCTGCCATTGGAAAGAAGGAATGCGGGTCATAAAATCTACGTACCACTTCCCCGAACCAGATGGATGTGCACGCCCAAGTGAAAGAGTTGGAAACAACATTCTATTATTTTTCTCTCCTTCTTTGAAATTGGAAACGATATCATCGATTGTGTGTACGGAGGACAATCACATCACAACCCAATGTAATTTATTTTCTATTAACCCGTTTAAAATATGGTTATAATGAAATATATATATTTATTATATATTATATTTATGATAATATAATGATTCTGGAATCATTATATCACATATTCATTCTTTCATCCCTTTACATGGGGATATGATAATGTCACTCATGTGTATATAGGACTGTCATCTCGTGAAGTGATGAAATTTTTATTCACAAACACATTAAATTTATGGTAATAAAGAATAATTTAATTAATATTTGTGATATATTTTAAATCATAATGAATCTATAATACTGATATATTATTTAACATCTTTTCTTTTTATCTATTGTGAAAATGGAAACAATGCTCATGTGTACATACAACTTTTCATCTCATTGAATGGCATAACTCATTTTAAATATATGACATTAATAGATTACATTATATACATATATAATTAATATATATAATATTTACATCATGTATAGAATTTTTTATATGATTTAACCATGATCATAGTAAATGGAAAAAAAGATTGAAAACTGAAACCAACACAAAAAACAAATAAGTTATTACTAAAAAAATGATTTATACTAGGAATTATTGTTAAAACGGTAATAAAAATTTTCAAATAAAAAATATATGGTACTGTAAATATTATAATGGTTATTTATTAGATTTATAATAAAAAAAATACATTTATTATATATATGGTTCAAATGTGTGTGATGGAATTCGAGAATTAATGTATGGAATTTTTGTCTCAGACCTTCTTCTTTGTGAAAAAAAGATATGATATGCATATATATTCATTTACGAGGTGTATATACTACCCTTTGAAATTTTATATCATGAATATATTTCTTTTCATGATATTTATATATTTATTTTATGTAAATATTAAATGGTTCATAGAATTCAAAAGATACCAATGTGGTAAAGATTCTATGTTTTAATCTCATCGTTTATCTGGATTATTTATGACTATACTTCCAATGATGAAAAATTATGATATATCTCTCATGAAAAATGTGTATTTTATTCTCCTTTTATTACTTCACAGGAATAAATTGTTTTCTACCATTTTCCTCAACTTATTTACTCAAGGGATTTAAAATATTTTATTTAATAAGAATAAATTTTATTTCTCACTTTGGATGAAATTGATTTTTCATCCATATACAAGTTTTAAAAAATAATGATATTTTTAAAAATCTATTAAAATTTTAAAAATCCATTTATACCATATTTTACATTTTAATAATTTTTTTTAAATGGAGTGTTCAAGTCATTTTTTAAATGAGGTTCTTTTGACCTTTATCGATAAAGTAAAAAAGAATAATTGTTTTAAAGTGTCCGAAATGAATGGAATATTAAACCATAATGACCAATAAATTATTAAATGATTAAATTACACGATTCTAATATTATTTTCATAGAAAATGTTTTAATTAATAATTTTTATTTTTTTGATCTTTAATGTGGGTTTTTCAAAATAAAAAGGATATTTTTCTCAAGAAAGTATTAATGATTTTGAATGGTATTTATTTTCATCCATGATAACCAAATTTGTCCATGATTATGTTATATTAGGTATATGATAATGTTCTTAAGTTATTATTATTTATATAGTTAGTTTATAATTATAATTAAAATATCTATTTGAAACCCATTTATTTTCCATGGGTTATTTTATGATGAAATGTTTATGAAAACCATTTATTTTCCTTGGTTTATGAATCAATTTAATGCTTATGAGACCCACTAATTTTAATGGATTCAAATATAATGAATGTTTTATTATCTTGTGGGACAAATTTATATTATTTTTAATATGTTATGGGTCAAACTTATATCTACCTTCTTTGCATTAGGTATATATTGAAATTTCAGGTGGAAAAAGAGACTGTAATGGGGAGTGAACTTAGTTTAGTAATGGGATTTTTCTATTATGATAGTTTTGGGAGTAAAGATTTACTACAATGATGGTTTGGGGAGTGAACCCATTCTACTATAACAATCATTACAATTATCATTGAATACAAGGTAAATGTATTTTTATGCTTCAGTGTGTTGCACAATCCCATGTGTTATGCTACTATTATTCTCTCATGTCTCGTGTTCTGTTAATCTCATGTTATTCATTCCTAATGAAATGTCAACATTTATTCCATGACGCAAAATTAAGATCATTGATATGTAGGGTATGGTTTTCTAATATTATCCTCATGTTATAATACCCTTATGCTCATGTTATATTTACATAATATACCCTTTTATTCCTTACTAAGAATATGATCTCACACTTTATTATTTTTCCTTTCCCTAGGATGTGAAGAAATATATTATTTCTGATATGCATAATTAGGGTTCTAGATGTAATGAACATACTATGAAACTATGTAGGTCACTTATATATTAGTTTTTTATGTTTTCTCCAACTCCATTATACCTTTTCATTCCTCAAGTGTGTGTTTATGTTATAACGACATGTCCCCTAGGGCCCGTGCCCTGACTACCCCAAGCCCGCCTTCCATAGGCTAGGGGCTGGTGACTAGCACTGAAAAGGGGTATCCCTATAATGGGAAGGCATTAAATTTAAACTCGTACAAGAACAAAAATGAAAGAGTATGACTAGAGGAAATCATGAAGTAAACTACTATAGTAAAAATTGTGCTGAAACAAAAGGTTCCGGAATACAAGACCAAATTGAAAGTACTAGTACAACTGAAAAGAGAAAAACAATTCATAGATCATCAATTGTGGATCGTCCTTGAATGGTAGGAACAGATCACAATCAGTAGTACCTGTAGCACATCATGTCAAATTTCCCTCTCCGAGCTCCTTCCAGCCCTGGCTCCCTTAACATCGATCAACACTTTCCATCGTCTGCACAAGAAACAACAAGGTTTGGGTGTAGCACAAGTAGGGGTGAGTATAATGATATTCAGTAGGGACCTCGAGACCCCAGAAGGTCTCCCATAGTACCACAACAGAAAAACAACAAAGCAAGACCTCAATCACAAAGCACGAAGTAGTAAATAACTCTACTTAGGTATATATCCATACATATACCTGTGTTATCAAGATATACTCATGTCATACATGAAGGAATAATATCACAATGGTAACCCCAAAAAAGTAAAAGTATCACATAGGTAACACCACAAAGGTAAAACTACCAAATAGGTAACACCACGAAGGTAAAAGTACCACACTGGTAACACAATGAAGATAACACCACTATAGTAAAAGTACCACAATGGTAACACCCTGGAGATAACCCATTGGAGGTAAAAGACTCAGCTGTGACCAGGTATATATGTAAGGCACAGAAGTATAGATGAATGGTTGAGAAGCTAGATAATCTTATTCTGTCGAGAGGCACTGTTGCTGACCATACGAAGTCTGAACCACATATGATCGATAGGTACTAACCCATGTAATGACCCACACAGAATCTGACCCACATAGGATCTATAGGAAATAACCCCCACAATGACCCATATAGGATCTGACCCACACGGGATCGGTATGCACTGAACCACACCAGATCATTGAGCACTGATCCATATAGGATCTAACCCACATAGGATGGGTATGCGCTGTCCCACACAGGATTGTTGATCGCTGACCCACATAGGATATGACCCACACAAGATCGTTACGTTCTTACCCACACGTGATCGCTCGGTACTACCCTCCGCATGATTTGTCTGTAACCTCCGCCTCACTAACACTCACTGGATTCCTGCTCATAGCACACTTGATTCTTGGAGAACCACTTCTCAAGTCATCAGTCATACCTAAAAAACCATGATTTTCAATGAATAATTATCCCAAAGGACCCCCATGTCTTAAGGGTTCCAACATTATAGACGTTGCATCAATCGGACGCCAAGTCTGTGACTTATATGTGTTTTAGTTCTGAGGGACCTGTTGGATTCGGGTTCGTTCCATCTCGGCCACATACCAAAATTTTCCAAAACTCATGTGGAGTATACCATAAGGACTGCCTTGTCATAAGGGTTCTAGCTCCGTAGGCAGTTCGTCAAAGTGAAGCACGATCTGTTAGTTACACCTCTTTCAATGAAATAGAGGTGATCACACCTTGGTCCAACACGGCTTGGTCGGGCCCACCAGAATATTCCAAATGGAAAACTTCCCAAAATGGATCCCAACAACACTAATGGCGTGTCGAATGGACACTCGGTTCATCAGTTACGATATTTCTTTATTCGGGGACCGATTGGGTCTGGGCCTGTTCCGACTCTATCAGGTCGGCCCGATGTAATAGGTCATATGTTCTACCTGACCCTACTCAGGTCTAGACCACTAAGGGTCTGCCCATTTTAATGGGTCTGGCCCATTGTGGTCTTCCCAGTTCAGTTCATGGCCCATGCCTTTGTTGGTCCGGCCCTTCGGGTTGGTCTCAACCCACCTATGTCGGCCCACAGGGCCGCGGGTTCGGCCCGGTACACTGGTGGGTCCGGCCCGTTGGGCGGTGGGTCCTACAGTGACCCAACTATTTATTGCATTACTATTACATGAGTTTAAAGATAAAAAACATAATATTGTTACACTAAGAGGATCCAAAAGTTTAGTGTCTTGGGCGAACTAGGACCATACATAACAATTACACCATAAAACATAATCCTTTTTTTAAGATTTCTTCTATTGCATATTATTGGCACATGACCTCTCCTTATTACAGGTAGTCACCTAAGGATATACAACAAAATGGGTGAGCTAAAATCATAGTAATAAGATAGATAAGAACAATATAACAATGGATGAGCATAAACATAACATTGGAAAAGAATCTTAAACATGAGAGGAAACATTATTAAGAGAATTGAAATGTGGAAATGCATAAAAATGAAACATCATGTGTTAGAATTTATACTTGTGAAAAAATCCGGCATCTTGTTCACACATCATTTCACATTAACTCATTAAAATCATCACTTTACCCAATGCATTGGAGCGTTGTATAATTATGGGCTCACCCATCACATTGAAAAATTATAATTTATCATACATTCCACAATGAACATATATCAATAGTTAACAAAACTAACCCATTGAATGTAATGGGTTTCATCAAATAATAACAAATTAATTACCATTGGGTTCCCAGAACAATGTTGGAATAACATTCTTTATTCGATAACCATCATCCTTGAGTGAGAAGTAAAAGGTGTGTTTTTAAAAGAATAGTTCATTGGGTAAACATTTGTTTGACATAAATATCAGTGGAAAGAATGAATATCCTAGAAAACATAAGATAATTATGATTTTTTGGGAGTGACCATACCAAAAATAGGAGTTAAAGGGGCGAACCCAAATAAATAATATTGGGTTTGAGATTTTCCCCTTACCTTATATCTGAACGCTTCCTTCACTTTAATATCCTATATAACCACATTAGATTAACTAATTATCAATTCCATAACCTTGTTTACATTAATATGGTTAATTATGTTTTCATTAAGTTATTTTATGTGCCTTTGGATGAGTTATAGAGTTTAAAAATATTGTTCGTGAATGGTTGTATTTATGGTTTTTCATGAGTGGTTCACATGGATACATAAATTCAAGTTCAGGTAGAACACGGTTAAACATACAGAACTAATATTACATGTAATTAATTATCTTCCACGATTTTAAATGATCTTATAATGGATTATATTATCAACCATGTAGATTATTCATTAGATACGAATTAAATGATGATTGTTTGAGTTAATTTGGGTGGTTTTTTGACAACAACGAACTTGTTTTGATTAATCATTAATAATATGTACAAAAAAATAGATCTATAACATTAAATAGAACATAATAAATATACAATATTCAGGTTCAACCATAAATTTTTTTTCAGGAATAGATCTAAATTTAGAAATGGAAAAAGAAAATAGGTCATTCTTGAATGTCATATATTAACCCCTTACGAACAACGTTATCTTTTATAAAATAAAAAGAAGATGAGAAGGGGGTTGGATAGTATAATATCCCATTATTATAATACCATTCCAGTATATGTATGATCTAGGATTTATCATACCATGTGGATGAAGAAAGGTTTGGAGATAATAAGAAAAGAACTTGAAATTGAAATGAATCTAATGGAAAGTGGAAGAGAAATTACCACTTGAATCCTCCTCTTGAGATCCTCCTTAAAGGTCCTAGGCTAGGTATTTTGATGTGACCAGGAGCTCTTGGACGTGGGGGGAGGGTCTAGGAGAGATTCTTGGGTAGAGTTTAGAAAAGTCTTTAAGCTTGAGAGGTGTGAGGAAATGAGGGTGTGAAGGGTGGTATTTATTGTGGAGGGGATAGTGGATTTCTCAATATAAAATTCATTAGATTATTATTTCCCCACAAAGACAATGAATAGTGAGTCTTCCATGACCAATTATTGTAATATTATCATTTGAACCAGACCTAATTGGGCTTAAATCAGAAGAACATTATGCATGACTCTATAATTAGCTTATTTAACTTATTTTGTAAATTATGGTATTTTAGTATTCATAAAAAATTCAACTATCTCAGATAAATCCATAAAATTAACCCAAACAGTTTTGAACATGTAAAATCCAAAAATGACATCCATTTTCCAAAAATAAGTTTCTAAATAAGAATAATTTAATTTTTAATTAAAATTTAAATGTACTTAAAATATACAGTTTTTAAATTTTAAATTGACTTTTTACTGCTTTCATAAATTATTAAAGGTCTTATAAAATAATCATAAAACTATAATACATATTTGTTAATTTATTAACACATTTTAATAATATAAATTTTATTTTAAATTAAATAATTATAATTATTTATTTATGACTTAACAAATACCAATTCTTTTACTATGGTCAAATTGTTACTTATAAGATGAGAAAATTTTATTTAATTATTCATGGGTATGGTTACTTTTATTTGGGATGATTTAATATTCTTAAGGGTTTCATTACTATTCATATGGGTAGGTTACTATTCATAAGGGTAGGTTACTATTATCAAATTGTTTTTCCCTATCGGACCTCAAACATCATACTGATCACAATATTGTATGTTATATTTTATGAAATTCAAACCATAGAAGTGGAAAATTAGGTTTAATGGTCACATAGTATTTAGTATCATGATATTTCATTGAGATTCTTAATTTGATTATACTATATGGCATAATTATAAGGAGGGAATTCCATTAATAAAACATCAGGTCCTTACATTCTTCACCCCTTATGAAATTTCTCCCTCGAAATTTCGTTTTACACAAACAAGTGAGGGTACTTCTCCTTCATCACCTCCTCCAGTTCCCAAGTAGCTTCTTAAAACCTATGGTTCCTACACAGCACTTTGAAAAGGTGGGTTGTCTTTTTGTGTAGAAACTTATCTCTCCAAGACAAAATCTCTACTGGTTTCTCCTTATAGGAGAGATCATATTCCAGTTGTACCACTTATTAGTTCAGTACCTGTGAGGGATCAGGTATATACTTCCTCAGGAGTGATACACAAAACACATCATGAACTTGTGCCATATTCGGTGGAAGTTCAAGACGATAGGCCACATCTTCAATATGGCCAAGGATCTCAAAGGGGCCAATGTACCTTGAGCTTAACATCCCTTTCTTTCTAAACCACATGATCCTATTCCATGGTGATATTTAGAAGAAGACATTATCTCCAACGTTGAAATCCAAGTCCCTTCGACAGTTCTCAACATAGCTCTTTTGCTGAATATGAGAATCTTTGATGTGTTTCTAGAGTACTTTAACCTAATCTATCATCTCTTGCACAAGATCAGGTCCATGTAGCTTTATTTCTCCAACTACATCCCAATAGGTCGGAGTTCTACATCGCTTTCCATACAAAACTTCATACAGAGCCATATAAAAACTCAAGTGGAAGCTATTGTTTTATGAGAACTCAACCAATGGGAGATATTTATCCCATCCACCATTTAATTCTAGAGAATATGCTCTTAGAATATCATCAAGCGTGTGAATAGTCTATTCAGATTGGCCATCAGTTTGGGGGTGATAGGCCGTGTTGAAATTTAATTCAGTCCTCAATGAAAATTGAAGGCTCCACCAGAATTTAGATACTCTCCTAGGATCACAATTAGAGAAAATCGAAAGTGGAACTCTACGTAGTCTCACAACCTCCTTCACTAATATCTTTGCAAGTTGATAAAGTGATATGTCTTCCAAAATAAGGATAAAATGGGTAGTCATAGTGAGTTGGTCCACCACAACCCATATCACATTATTTACCTTCGACGTCTTTGGTAGACCAGTGACAAATTCCATAGTAACATTCTGCCATTTCCACATGGGTATAGGCAATGGACGCATCAACCCTTTGGACATTTGTCACTCTACTTTAACATACCAGCATGCCAAGAACCTTGATTTATATTCAGAAATATCCTTCATCATGTTATCCAACCAGAAGTGTTCTAGGAGATCACAGTACATCTTTGTACTCCCTGGATAGATAGAAAATGTTGAGATACGTGCATTGTCCAATATCTCCTTCTTTATCTCGGGTGATGAAGGCACACAAAGTAACATTCCAAAATAAATCACACCATCATCATCGATATGTTTCTCTTTCATCTTCACTTCCTTTACTACATTCACCCTCTTTTCTATCTCCATATCATCCCTTTGTTTTTCCTTAATCTTATTTTATATTGAAGGTTTTACAATTAGTTGGCCAAGGTAGGATGTATCAACTACCCTTATGATTTCCAAATCCATCTTTTCATATCCAAGAAGATATGGTCATTCTCAATCTGTAACATGGATAGAGTAGTTGGTTCTTTTATACTTTGTGCATAAACTACCTTGTTAGACATTCTAGGATGATAGTGAATAGAGAAATCGTAATCCTTGATTAGTTCTAACCATCTTCTTTGACGCATGTTGAGATACATTAGTGTGAATATATACTTTATCCTCTTTTGATCGGTGTATACGTCACACTTCTCTCCATAAAGGTAGAACTGCCAGATTTTCAAGGAATAAATCATAGCTGCTAGCTCTAGATCTTGCGTCCGATTGTTCCGCTCATGGATCTCCAAATATCGTGACACATAGGTTATCACATTGTCAACTTGTATGAGTATGCAACCCAAGACATTCTTTGAAGAATCATTGTATATAACAAAAATTTCTCCAGTTTTTGGTAGTGTGAGTAAAGGTGCATTGATAAGCCTTCTAATTAACTTCTTGAAGCTTCCCTCACATTCTTCTGTATAAACAAACATTACCCCTTTCCATGATAACATAGTTTGTGGGCTTGAAAATCATGAGAAATTTCTCACAAAACATCATTAGTACCCAACTAATCCAAGAAAAATACAGATTTTGGTGACACTAGAGGGCCTGGTACATTCCTCAATCGCCTTTCTTTTTGAATGGTCCACAGAAATTCCCTCACTTGTGACCATATGTACGAAGAATGTGACTTGATTCATCCAAAAGTCACACTTTCTGAACTTGGTGTACAACATATCCTTTCTCAATGTCTCCAACATAGGTATTATATGCTCTTCATGCTCCTCATTTCTCTTATAGTAGATGAGAATATAAACAATAATAACTTCCATAGATTTGTTAAGGTAATGTTTAAAGGCTCTATTCCTCAAATCCATAATGATTTCATGGGTATTGATATGTCTGATGGGAATCACCACAATCTCATAGTGTCCATACCTTGTACGGAAGTCATTCTTCTGAATATCTTCCTTCATCACCTTTAGCAGATGATATCTAAAATGATGACCCACCTTTGAGATGTATTTATATCATCTTAATTGATCGAACAAGTCATCAATCCTTGGAAGATGATACTTGTTCTTTATGGTGTTAGTTTTTAGTTCCTGATAATCAATACACAAACACATTGCTCCATCCTTCTTTTTCATAAAGAGCACTGGCGCACCCCTAGGTGATGCACTAGGGTGTATGAACCCTTTGATTAGATTCCCTTATAGTTGCTTCTTTAACTCCTCCAGATTGATAGGATTCATCCTATAGGGACACTTTGAGATATGAGTATCTCTGGGTATTAGTTCTATTGTGAACTCTACCACACGATCTGGGGGAATTCCGAGTAACTCATTGGGATATACATCACTGTATTCACTCACGATGGGCATTCCTGCAAGTTTGGTACCATCCTTTAACTCAACTATTTGGGAAATGTATGATTCTTTATAGAGAATCAACACCCACGCCATTGAAGGATTTTTCAAAGGAGATTCATGATCCTCCTTTCAATTGTAGAGGATCATGGGATGGTTTAGAATATGAAAAGTTATTTCCTTTTCCCAATAGTTGATATGTGCTCTATAAAATGTGATCCAATCCATTCTCATTATATCGTTGAATTACACCAAGGGATGTATTATGAGTTTATCTGGAAGTATCTTCCCACATAAGCCAACAAGTGAAGAGTAAAATACATGGGTTTCAATTATTTCACCACTTCTTGTTTTTACAGATATCTTAACCTCAAGGTTTCGAGGCTTCGATTCTATAGTTATAGCAAACTTTCTAGATATAATGGAATGCATAGAACCAGAATCAAATAAGTATTTTTCCATTATTGAGTGAATAGGAAGTGTTTCTTGTACGACATAATTAGCTTTATCTACTTCCATAGTAGTGATGGAATAATCCCTTACTTGTTTATTTGGATTTGGTGGGCACTGATGCTGATTACCCTATAGAACTCGATGCTTAGTTCACTAGCTTGCATTGTGCCATAGATCCCTACAGTTGTTGCATTGAACCATGGGTGGTTGTCTCCATTCATTCACTAAAATATCCTTCCATTTATTATCTTTTAGACACTCTTGAGCATAGTGTCCTTATTTCCCACACATGAAGCACTTCCCCATCCCTTTGAGGCAGTTCCCATATTGCAAGATCCCATATTTTCAGTATGTGGGTCGTTGAGTTTTCTTCCCACCTTTGACATTAGATCCACTGGAACGAAACCCCATCTTTCTTTTCTTATCACCATATCCATGGGACCATTCTAGAAACTCCATCTCCACTTTGAGGTAAGGTCAAAAAACTTATTTATAACTCCCAATGTCTTGAATTTAAAGAGCCTTTATAAGGTGTGGTTTTAATCCACTAAAGAATCGATCAATTTTTCTATCATTTTTTATAAAAAAACACAAATCATACCTTTAAATCCATGTGAAATTCAGTTCATAGGTTGTGATAGATTATCCTTTTTTTGCTAGTTCTCTATGAATTATCTCTCCATATTTGTGAGAAGTGTTCTTTGGAAATAATTATTATGAAACCTTATCTTAACGTCTTCCCATTCCATCTCATCAATTTCCCCCCTTGGCTTGGTGTTCTTTATGAAATCCCACCATTGATTTGCCACTCCTTCTAGACAATAAACAACTAATGTCACCTTATCCATCTCAGAACAGTGAAGCACAAAAAAAATCTCCTCCATGGAGTTGACCCACTGCTCCACAACTAGTGGATCAGAAGGTCCACTAAAAGACAGTGGTATTTGCCTCATAAAATATTCTATATCTAGTTTATCCCTATTTGTTGAAGGTGGATGTTTTCCATTATATTTTTATTATTAATAATTTTAGATACTTGGGTAAGAATATCCATGAGGTTTTTAACTCCACCTCCCAAATCATTGGGTATGTCATTCGGACAATCATTGCATTGGACCTCACACGAGTTGTTGGCCTGGTTTCTCTTGGATCCCACCATTTTCTAAAATATAAATGGGTAAAACAAAACATATGTCAAAAAGATGTGAATAAATTATTTATTTGTATGATATATACTAAAATCATAACATATGGGATCCCTATGTAATGATTCTGTCTGCATATTTGTACTTAGTCTCATGTTGGAGGTTTTCTCTAGGGTTAAATAATCCTAATTCACAAATTAACTGAACCTTGCCTATGATACCAACTATAGAGACCCAACCATTTCATACATTAAAATTAAATCATTTTTATGATAACCAACATAATAGTATTACATATAGTGGATCCAAACATTTAGTGTTTTAGGAAAACTAGGACCATATATAACAATTACAACATAAAGTATAAAAATTTATATAAATCCTTTTTCTCTATCTTCTTATTTGAAATTTACCTCTCATTAGTACATGTAGTCAGATGAGTATATACACCAAAAGGGGTGAGTTCAAAGCCCAGTAAGAGGATTTATAAGAACAATATAATAATGGGTGAGAATAACAATAACATAGTCCATGAATCATGAACCTAAGAGGAAACATTAATAAAAGACCTGAAATATGGAAATGCATAAAAATGAAACCTCATGTCCAAGTGGTTAACTACCACACATACCTATGAACAATGCTATCGTCTTTTTCATACATCATTTCACATTAACTCTTGAGATTCATCACTTTAACCAATGCATTGAAGCGCTGTATAATTCCAGGCACACCGGTCACATTGAAACATTATCATTTGTTATGCGTAACACCCCGAGATTTTATAAGTTATATTCTTTTTAATCTCTTTAATATCTTTTAATGTACGCATCACCCAAGGGATATTTCACTACATGCAACCCTAACCTGTCTTGCATTACACGCAATCGTGACCTTCCTCGACAGCGTGTGTTGTACGCAATACTGGGTTTCACTAAACAATGATATATGATTATAATATTATCAAGAACTATCCATTATTAATAATATTAAATAAATTTTGAATTTTATGACATTATTATTCATCTTATTCATTTTATAGAATATGGTATGATAACAAAATAATTTTTTCGTGTGAAATATGTATTTTTTAAAAATTGTAGTTTTACCGCCTTTTGATGGGGAACCCACTTTAAATCTTTTTTTTGACATGTATATAAGTTAAATTTGACAAAATAAAATTATTCTTTGGAATCAGGAAATAAAATTTTACTTTGGATAAATTTTTTATATTATTCTGATAACTTTCATATTTTAATGAATAGTAAAAACACGGTATATTTTAATTAAAAACAACTTTCTTCATCGCAATAATTTATATGGTTAGATTATCTTTTTAATTGGTTTTAAAGTGTAATCAGAATATATTTTAATCATTTAATCCAATTTTGTTCATTGGAATTAATTTTACTTTGAAATTGGATATAAACAGGTATTAATCTTTTGATAGTTATTGTTTCTTAAAAACACGCTATTTGTTTTCATAACCAGAATTAATTTTAAAATTAATTAATGCCACTTCTATGTTTTGAATTTGGAAAAATATACATCAATTTCAAATTCGGAATATCAAATAATTCTTAGGCTTAATGTTTGGTATTTTTCTGAAAAACTTCAATTTTCGATGAATAGTGAAACCACATAGTGGTAGTGAAAAAAATGACTTTATCATTTAAATGAAATTTTACCACTTCTGTGAATTTAATTTCGAAAATCCGAGAGACACAGTTAATATCAACTACGAAAATGTGGTTCAATGAGCTGAAAATAATTTTTTGTGAATAGTAACATTTTACTTTTATTTACCACGGTTAAAAGTAAATAGGGTAATTAAGGGTAAAAATGATATTATTATTACCCTAACACGTGTCCTAATTCTATTGGATAAGTGTAATTCGACCAAAAACAACCTTAGGAATACAATATGACCACTTAGGCCCACTTGGATGAGATTAAGACATTTATTATTAATTTATTTAAACAAGGGTTTAAATGGTTAAAATCATAGTTTAATAACTAAAACATTTTTAATATAGGGTTATACATAAGATAAACTCGACTATAAATAATCATTAGAAATATAAAAATATTTACTACCTAATGGTAGTTTATTTATAATTTTTAGACATTAAATAATAAAATTTATTTATGACACAATGGTGATGTAGTAATTACCTAAATAATGAAATATTAAAATAATTGATATTATAAATACCCAAATAAATGTAATTTGAGACTTTTAATGCATTCCACTAATTTTATAGGTTAATATGTCATGTTAGTATTTATGTAATTAACTTTTTTAGAACTAATCATGCTATTATGATTTTCACAAAAATCAATTACCAAATAGTGTCAAAATTGAGATGAAATAGTTTTTAAAACAAATATTATATTATTAATTGTTATTATATTACAAAAAATTTAAGGTTCGGAAAAATGACTTATATAAGTTTATATATATTAATAATGAACCACTTGGGGTTCGTTTGGCTGGTTATAGTAAGTTTATTAACCATATATTGTTAGAAAATAAGAAGATATGGTAAAAGTTAAATTATTTAACATAGAGTTAAATCTAAATGATAAGGTTAAAATTGTAACCTAAACTTGTCTAAAATATATTGGTTGAGATGATTTCTTACCATCCCCACTTTATCTTCGAAATAAATCAATTTGGAGCTATTATAAACCGAAAATGACTTTATTATAAGATAATATTTTGAGTTTTTCCAAAGGTGCCCCTCTCCTCATTTATAAAAATGGCACCCCTTCCCTCTTCTCTTCACACCCTTTTGATCCTTTATTCTCGGCCAAAACCTGCCCATTTCTCTTATCCACTTCCATAGAAACATTCTATAGGTTATTTTCTTCTCATAAGACCAACTCTACTTCCTTAAGAGGATGCTTAAAGGAGGTGCGTCGAAGAAGAGGTAATCTCTTCTTCCAATTCTCTCAGGTTTCTTTCTTCTTCTACTTATTCCTCTTTAGTTGTATCATTATAAAGTAATAACATCAGTATTAATTATATATTTATATGTTATTATAATTATGAAACAACCCTATTTCACCAACTATCCATCCTACGAAAAACGAAATCACCGCGTGTGCGTACGTACGGAATACCGTCTCCACGCCGTGGTGTAATCTGTTTTCGACCACCACCTTACTTGGATGGGTATAATGTTGTAAATAAATAACTATACATGATTATTGTAATGTGATATTGATTCTGAAATAATATACATACACTTCAATACAATTCCACAATCATGGGAATGGTATCATCGCTCGTGCGTACGTACGGACTACCGTCTCCACAACGCGATGAGATTCATTCTCCATGTTAACCATTCATGAATGATTATAATGTATATATAATAAGTAATCATGAAATATATGAAATAATAATGGATTTATGTATACATATATGTATGTCATCTACTTAATTCTATTAAATTCTATAAGGAAATGAAAACATCTTTCATGCGTACGTATGGCCTACCGTCTCCATGAACGGTGTATTTCATTCCATTTATTGATCTATCATATATATATGTATATGCTGAATATATATTATATATAAATAATTTTTAAATTCTGGAATTATTTAAATCAGGATATAAGTAATAATATTAAGAACAACAAATTGAAACACGTACAATAAATGAAACGATTTTAACCAAATCACTACTTTTACATCGAATTTACAAAATAACGGGTAATATAAAGTAATAAGTAAACCATATATGATATCATAACAATGAATATGATTATTTAATAAGTCAATGACATTATTTAAATCCTTATACAAGAGGTTCTGATATGTACAAATCATATCGGACCTAAGGTAAGGGATAACTTTTCCAATCTCGTTTTTATCCGAGATTGTTTATTCGTAAGTATCTACTGGGGTTATATTTATCATCCATGTCCCTATTTTCTAAAAATGGTTTCATGTATGTTTAAAGTCCTTTTTACCAATTTTTTTCTTTTACTACATGTTATGTAAGAATATTTATTTTTTATTACCATACGAGGTACTTTTTGACTTTTCCGGAAAAAGTACAAAAAGAATGTTTTTTTAACTTATAAGGCGTGAATGGATTTTAACAGTTTCATAACGCCTCATTTTCATGAATCATACTCTACAAGATTTTATGACTATTTACAACAAGATAATTTTCTTTTAAAATTTCACTGAATTTTTTGAAAAGAAAATGATTTTGAAGATGAAAGGATATTTTTCCTCAAGAATTCATTTCAACTGTTTTATCAAAAAAAAATTCCATCTAAGATGACATTATTTCATATGTGTATGTTTCAAGTATAATGTATCTATGATTTACATGGTTTCACTATTCTTATGATGAAATGATATCCATTTGTTTTATATGAATTATATTATGATGGAATGATGTTTATGAAACCCAATTTATTCTTTGGGTTATGATGAATGATTTATGATTGTTTTGTGGCACACGTAAGAATGATTTCAATATGAGATGGGTGGGACCTATATCTCCCTCAAATGCATTGGGTAAAGATTTATATCTCATGAGATAGACATGGCTGGAATGGTAAGTTAATCCAGTTCAGTGTTACAGGACTGGAATGAGGAGTGACCTCGATTCAGAATGGGACTTTGTCCACTAACATGGTCTTGGCATCAATGCCTTGGCTACTATGGAAATCATAACATGTTATTAATGGATGCAGAAATTACATGTTTTATTACCATGCTAGTTTATCATGACTAATTTTCCTTTATGATCTATGCCTTGTGTACTTCCAAGATTTATGTTGTTGCTCGTGATTTTGATGTTTAGATTTTATGTTCAAGTTTTTGCATTCAAATGTTTATGGATTGTTTTATGTTATCTATGCTTACCCTTACTGAGCATTTGAGCTCACCCTTTATATGTTTTCTTTTCCCTAGTATTTAAATAATGGTTTTAGGTATGAAAACAAAAGGGGAAGATCTTTATGGGAGATGTTGAAGATCTTTCACCACGATTAGAAGATTATGTCCCGAGTTTCCAAAGACACTAAACTATTATGGTCCTTGAGTGTTGGTTCTTATTTTATATTAAGTATTCCATAAAATTAATGTAATGTCCATGTACATCAAGCATTGGTTCTCTACAGTTGGTATTAGAGGAAAGGTTTAGTTAACCTTTGGAAACTAGGATGCGAAAACGTTAGTGAAATCGCTAGAATTATTTAAGGTAGGTCTAGGGATGTCTCTAAGGATAAGTATACATATAGGTTATAGTCCTAGAATTACGATAACGATCTTAGAATTTAACCTAAGATGTTAGATATTGATGGTACTCACCCTTTATTGTGTTGTTTTCACAAGAATGATTTTTTCCTCTCACACTATTCTTTTTGGGTTTTAGAAAATGGCTGGAAACAAGAAGATTCACGATAATGGAGGATATGATGGACAATGGAATGATATTCTTCCTGAGAAACTAAATGAAACGGGATTTGGAAGTCTAAACATCATTATTATTCCTAATCAGCAATCTCATAATATGATCAATAATCTCAACTTTGGTATGTTTCCCGACTCAGCTAATAAGAAAAATATGGAGTTTCATGATGATCATAGAGGAAAGAAAGTTCAATTTCTCTCATGTAAATCATGTTGGAAGAGGCATCAAGGAGAATGTTTCAAAGGAAATAGAAGATGCATTGGGTGCAGAAAAGAAGGACACGAATCCAGTAAGTGCAAAGGAAAAGGTTCAGTTAACACCATGGAGAAGGATAATGGTATTTCTACGACCTCAACAATGATTAGATGTTTTAAATGTGGAATTTATGGGAATTAAGCAAACCAATTCCCTAAGGGATAATCTCATGGAGAGAATCAACATGGTCTTATGGGTAGTATTTATGTTGATGATGATGAAGAGACTACGAATGGTATGTGAGATGAAAGAATTGTTCAAGCTTGGTCAATTGTTTAAGAAGGTAGTGGAATGATTTATGTTTATCAAGAGTTATGTTGTATAGGTAATGGTACTATGGAATAAAGACACATCTAAGGATTGTTACACTATTCTTTTCCTAAATTATTTGAAAGTATATGTTGAATGGTACCGGTAACCATGAAAGGTTATTCAAATATTTTTGGAAAGTAAATGATATGCGCATAATAAAGTGATAAGGAGATAATGAGATTTTTGATAGTATTAATGAGTTCATGACTGATATAAGGACAAAGTTATATCATGGTTTGAGTAAATAGAAATTTTGGGAATTTGGTATGTGGAAAGAGTAAACTTTCGACAGCATTAATGTTTTCACTAAGGTTCAATGGGTATTCATTTTCAAAATAATACATTATTAAGGAATTAAAATGTTTGGAATGTGACCAACAATATATATCTTATGATATGTGGGGGATAAATGGTGGCATTCACGTGCTTTTTATGTGACATTTCAAGTAATAATTTTTATTATACTATGAGATTGGACATATGTATTTTGGATAAGCCAAAAGATTAGAATGTATTATGTTGGACATCAGATAGTATTGTTTAAGGCTAGGACTTTTTGTTATAAAAGTATAGTTTTAGAAAAAGGACAACCCGTAGGATGGGTGACAAACCGTCGCGTCAGACAGGGTTGCGGGAATCGAATCTACAACTGAAGTGCGACAGGCCTTTATCTCCTACCACTGGCCTATAGGAAGTCCCTTGTTAGGAGACACTAGTTTTATTTTATTAAGCGGTATGATAGATGAAGTATAAGTCCATTTTTGGAATCATATACGATTAACCTCACCATAGATGGACTTATGTATATTTAATAACTTTTACTATCCTTTGTTTGAGACAAATGGAATGACCTATCATTCTATCGCATGATCTGCTAACACTTCACGAAAGACAAATTCAACTTCATTTCTTTTATAGATGATGTGGAAATTTTTCAAGGCACAAACAACAGTGAGATTGTACCAAAATCAAGTAAGTATTTATTTTAATTCAAAAAAATATTCATCTTTAGGGAAATGATCTTGAAAACCAAAAATGTTGTCCTAGTGATCTTATATCCGATGAATCAGATGGTACCTTATATCATCACAAATTTATGGCTTTGTGATTGATGTCTTTTTCATATCCATGTTCTCTACCACTCTCAATCATAACTTGATGGTTATTTTTCTCTTCTGTATCCATATTTTTCACCTATGTTCTCCTATGTGGAAACCCAGTGATTAGTTAATTTGTGTAACTATTACTTTTCATAATTCAGTTTTTAAAGTTAATTTTTTGTATTCCTTTTTTTGATGTGGGTTTCTATTAAAGAAAATTTCAAGTAGTAAACCATTTATAATCCTGATGAATTTCAAGGGAGAAATTCATTTTAAGGGGGGTAGAATGTGACACCCCGAGATTTTATAATTTATATTCTTTTTAATCTCTTTCATATCTTCTACTGAACGCAACACCAAATGGATATTTCACTACACGCAACCCTGAACTGGTTTGCATTACACGCAATCACGACCTTCCTCGTTAGCGTGTGTTGTACGCAATAACGGGTTTCACTAAACAACGATATATGGTTATAATATTATCACAAACTATTCATTATGAATAGTATTAACTACATTTTGAATTGTATGACATTATTATTGATCTTACTCATTTTCTATAATATGGTATGAGAACAAAATGGATTTTTCGTGTAAAATATGTATTTTTAAAAAATTGCAGTTTTCCCGCCTTTTGATGGCGCACCCACTTTAAATCTTGTTTTTGACATGTCCATAAGTTCAATTTTACAAAATAAAATTCTTCTTTGGAAGAAGGATATACAAATTTACTTTGGATAAAATTTTCATATTATTCTGATAACGTTCATATTTTAATGAATAGTAAAAACACGATATATTTTAATTAAAAACAACTTTATTCATCGCAATAATTTATATGGTTATATTATCTTTATAATTGGTTTTAAAGTGTAAATAGAATATTTTTTTACCATTTAATCCAATGTTGTTCATTGGAATTAATTTCCCTTTGAAATTGAATATAAAAAAGTATCAATCTTTTTATAGTTATTGTTTCTTAAAAACAGGCTATTTGTTTTGATAACGGGAATTAATTTTAAAATTTATTAATTCCACTTCTATGTTTTGAATTTGGAAAAATAGACATCAATTTTGAATTCGGAATATCAAATAATTCTTAGGCTGAATTTTTGGTTTTTTCTGAAAAACTTCAATTTTCGATGAATAGTGAAACCACTTAGTGGTAGTTAAAAAAATGAATTTTTCATTTAAATGAAATTTTACCAATTTTGTGAATTGAATTTCATAAATCTGAGAGGCATGGTTAATATAAAGTACTAAAATGTGGTTCAATGAGACGAAAATAATTTTTGGTGAATAATAAGTTTTTACTTTTATTTACCATGGTTAAAAGTAAATAGGGTAATTAAAGGTAAAAATGATATTATTATTACCCTAACACATGTAATAATTCTATTTTATAAGTTTAATTAGACCAAAAACAACCTTAGGAATAAAAAATGACCATTTAGGCTCACTTGTATTAGATTAGGACATTTATTATTAATTTATTTAAAGAAGGGTTAAAATGGTTAAAAACATAGTTTAATAACTAAAATTTATTTAATATAGGGTTATAAACAAGATAAATTCGACTAAAAATATTCATTAGAAATATAAAAATATTTAATACCTAAAGGTATTTTATTTATAATTTTTAGACATTAAATAATTTATGTTATTTATGACACAATGGTGATGCTGTAATTACCTAAATAATGAAATATTAAAATAATTGATATTATAAATACCCAAATATATGTAATTTTAAACTTTTTATGAATTCCAATAATTTTATAGGTTAATATGGCATGTTATTATTGATGTAATTAACTGTGTTCGAATTAATCATGATGTTATGATTTTCACAAAAATCAATTACCAAAGTGTCAAAATTGACATGAAATAGTTTTAAAAAAAATTATATTATTAATTGTTATTATATACTTAAAAATATAATGTTAGTCCAAATGACTTAGATAAGGTTATATATATTAATAATGAACCACTTGGGGTTCGTTTGGATGGTTATAGTATGTTTATTAACCATATAGTGTATGAAAACAAGAAGACATGGTAAAAGTTAAATTATTTAACTTAGAGTTAAATCTAAATGATAAGGTTATAATTGTAACCTAAACTTGTCTAAAATATATTTTTTGAGAGGATATGGATTCATCCCCACTTTAGCTTTGAAATAAATAAATTTTGAGCTATTATAAACTGAATATGATTTTATTATAAAATAATATTTTGAGTTTTTCCAAAGGTGCCCCTCTCCTCCCTTATAAAAAGGGCACCCCTTCCCTCTTTTTTTCACACCCTTTTGAGCCTTGATGCTCGGGAAAACCCTGACCATTTCTCTTCTACACTTCCCTAGAAATATTCTGGAGGTTATTTTCTTCTCAAAAGAAAAAAATCTACTTCCTTAAGAGGAAGCATAAAGGAGGTGCGTCGAAGAAGAGGTAATCTCTTCTTCCGATTCTCTCAAGTTCCTTTCTTCTTCTATTTATGATTATTTAGTTGTATCATTATAAAGTAATAACATAAGTATTACTTATATACTTATATGTTATTATAAATATGAAACAACCCTATTTCACTATCTATCCATCCTACTGAAAACAAAATCACCGTGCGTTCATACGTACGGAATACCGTCTCCACGCCGTGGTGTAATCTGTTTTCGACCACCACCTTACTTGGATGGGTATAATGGTGTAAATAAATAACTATACATGATTATTGTAATGTGATATTGATTCTGAAATATTATACATACACTTCAATACAATTCCAAAATCATGGGAATGGTATCATCGCTCGTGCGTACGTACGGACTACCGTCTCCACAACGCGATGAGATTCATTCTCCATGTTAACCATTCATGAATGATTATAAAGTATATATAATAAGTAATCATGAAATATATGAAATAATAATTGATTTATGTATACATATATGTATTGTATCTACTTAATTCCATGAAATTCGATAAGGAAATTAAAACAGAGTTCATGCGTACGTACGACCTACCGTCTCCATGAACGGTGTATTTCATTCCATTTATCGATCTGTCATATATATATGTATATTCTGAATATATATTATATATAAATCATTTTAAAATTCTGGAGTTATGTAAATCAGGATATAAGTAATAATATTAAGAACAACAAATCGAAACACGTACAATAAATGAAACGATTTTACCCAAATCACCGCTTTTACATCGAATTTACAAAAGAACGGGTAATATAAAGTAATAAGTAAACCATATGTGATATCATAACAATGAATATGATTCTATAATAAGTCAATTACATTATTTAAATCATTATACAGGAGGTTTGGATACGTACAAAGCATATCAGACCTAAGGTAAGGGATAACTTTTCCAATCTCGTTTTTATCTGAGATTGTTTATTCATAAGTATCTACTGGGGTTATATTTATCATCCATGTCCCTGTTTTCTAAAAATGGTTTCATGTATGTTTAAAGTCATTTTTACCCATTTTTTACTTTAATTACATGTTATGTAAGAATCTTTTTTTGATTACCATATGAGGTACTTTTTGACTTTTCTGGAAAAAGTACGAAAAGAATGTTTTTTTAACTTCTATGGCGCGAATGGATTTTAATAGTTTCATAATGCCTCATTTTTAGGAATCTTACTCTATAATATTTTATGACTATTTCCAAAAAAATACCTTTCTTTTAAAATTGCATTGAATTTTTTGAAAACAAAATGATTTTGAAGAAGAAAGGATATTTTCCTCAAGAATTCATTTCAAGTGTTTTCTCAAAACCATTTTCCATCTAAGATGACATTATTTCATATAAGTATGTTTCAAGTATAAGGTCTCTATGATTTACATGGTTTCACTTTTCTTATGATGAAATGATATCCATTTGTTTTATTTGGATTATGTTATGATGGAATGATGTTTATGAAACCCAATTTATTCTTTGGGCTATGATGAATGATTTATGATTGTTTTGTGGCACACATATGAATTATTTCAATATGAGATGAGTAGAACCTATATCTCCCTCCAATGAATTGGGTAAAGATTTATATCTCATGAGATAGACATGGATGGAACGGTAAGTTAATCTGGTTCAGTGTTATAGGACTAGAACGAGGAGTGAACTCGATTCAGAATGGGACTTTGTCCACTAAGATGGTCTTGGCAGCAATGCATTGGCTACTATGGAAATCATAACATGTCTTTAATGGATGCCACAATTACATGTTTTATTACCATGCTAGTTTATCATGACTAATGTTCCTTTATGATATATTCCTTGTGTACTTCCAAGATTTATGTCGTTGCTCATGATTTTGATGTTTAGATTTTATGTTCATGTTTTTGCATTCAAATGATTATGGATTGTTTTATGTTCTCTATGCATACCCTTACTGAGTAGTTGAGCTCACCCTTTATATATTTTCATTTCCCTAGGATTTAATGAAAGGTTTTAGGAAAGAAAACAAAAGGGGAAGATCTTTATGGGAGATGTTGAAGATCTTTCACCACGATTAGAAGATTATGTCCCGAGTTTCCAAAGACACTAAACTATTACGGTCCTTGAGTGTTGGTTCTTATTGTGTATTAAGTATTCCGTAAAAGTAATGTAATTTCCATGTACGTCAAGATTTGGGTCTCTAAATTATGCATGCCACAATGAACATATATAAAAAATGAACATAACAATCCCATGGGAAGGAATGTTTTTGCATCTCATAAGAACACATTCATAAGAATTGGGTTCCCAAAACTAAGTATGAATAACATACTTAATATGATAACCATAAACCACGAGTGATAAGTAAAAGGTGTGTTTTTCAAAGAAGAGTTATTTTGGAAAAAATTTGTTTGACATAAAAATCTATAGCCAGAATTTATATCCCAAAAAAGGTAATATAATGATTAAAAAATTATTTTCTTGGGGGACCATAACTAAAAATGGGGTGAAAGAGGGAGAACCTGAATAAAGAATGTTGGGTTTGAGATTTTCATCTTACCTTATATTTGAATGCATCCTTCACTTTAATGATCTATATAACCATATTAGAATCATTAATTAAAAATTAAAGAACCTTGTTTACATTAATATGGTTTAATATGGTTTCATTATATTATTTTATGTTCCTTTTGATGAGTTATAGAGTTTAAAAACATTGTTCAGAAATGTTTTCTTTTATGATTTTTCTTGTGCGATTCACTTGTATTCATGTATTGATGTTCGAGTAGAACATGGGTAAACATAAAGAACTGATATTACATGTAATTAATTATCTTCATGGAGTCTGAATTATCTCATAATAGATTATATTATATAACATGTGGTTGAATCGTTGGATAATAATTAAATGATGATTGTTTCAGTTAATTTGGGTGGTTTTTCACCCACAATGAACTTGTATTGATCAATTGATTTTTAATATGTCCAAAATATAGGTACAAAACATTAAATAGGACATTATAAATATAGAATATTCTTGTTCAAACATTAAAATGGTTTCATGACCTGATCTGAATTTACAAATGTAAAAAAGAAAACATGTCATTCTTGAAGGTTATAGATTAACACCGTCTGAACAACATTTTATTTTATAAAATAAAAGGAATATTAGAGGGGTTTGGATGGTATAATATACCATTTGTATCATAAAATAACAGTATATGTATGATACATGAGTTACCATACAATGTGGATGAAGATAGGTGGGAATATATTATGAAAAGAACATGAAATTGAAATGAAATTAAAGGAAAGTCGAAGAGAAATTACCTCTTGAATCCTCCTCTTGAGATCGTCCATATAGGACCTAGGATTTGTCAGTTGATGATACTAGGAGCTCTTGGACGAGGGGGAGGGACTAGGGATGATTCTTGGGTAGATTTGAGATAAGGCTTTAAGTTTGAGAGGTGTGAGGAAATGAGGGTGTGAAGGGTGGTATTTATAGTGGAGGGGAGAGGGGATTTTCCAATATTAAATTCATTAGATTGTTATTTCCCCACATTGAAAATGAATATTGAGACTTAATTGAACAATAATAGTAATTTTATCATGAGAACCTGAACCAATTGGGCTTAAATCAGAAGAACATCATGCATGACTCTATAATTAGCTTATTTAGCTTATTTTGTAAATTATGGTATTTTACTATTTATAAATAATTCAAGTTTCATTGAAATATCACAAAAATTATCCACAATCATTTTTCGATGTGTACAATCCAAAAATTACATACGTTTTTCAAAAATAATTTTCTAAATATGATTAATTTAAATTTTAATTTAAATAGTAATTTACTGGGAAAATGTAGTTTTAAAAATTAAAACTAAATTTATAGTTGTTTCAAAAATTACATAAAGACTTATAAAATAATCATAAAACTATAATAAATAGATATGTTAATTTATGAACACATTTTAATAAATTATTTTTTATTTTGAATTAATTAATTATAATTATTTATTTATGACTAACAAAAATACCAATAATTTTACTATGGTCAAATTACTACTTATAATTTACCTAAATTTTATTTAATTATTCATGGGTAAAGATACTCTTATTTGGGATGATTTATTATTCATAAAGATCATATTACTATTCATATGGGTAGGTTACTATTCATTAGGGTAGGATACTTTTCAACAAAAAAAATGTTTTTCCTATCGGACTCCAAACAACTTATTTGTCACAAAATTGTATGTCAGATTTTTTAAAATTTAAACCATAGAAGTGGAAGAATTATGTTTAATTATCACATAGTATTTAGTATCATGATATTTCATTGAGCATCATAATGCTATTATACTATACGACATAATTATAAGGAGGGATTTCCATTAATAAAACATCGGGTTGAAACAGGTCTGACCCGACCCGCTGGGCAGGTCCGACCCGGTCTGCACGAAGGTGGACCGGTCATCCCAGCAGGTGCAAGGCGGTTTCGGCCAGACGGTGGGGCTCTACCCCACCGCGTAACGGTCAACCATTGTGGCTGACCAGGGGTCCTCCAACTCGGCGCGACGCGGTGCTGTGCCACTTCTCTACCACCTTTAGTGGCTAGCTAGAGTCAGACACCTTCTTCACCCACTGAGGCTTCGACCAAAGACCCTTCCCACCAATGGTGTGCGATGGTGTGCCACACCACCTCTGTGGTCAGCCGTTGTCGGCCTCTATGCTATCCACCATGACAATGTGTCATGACCTCCTCCTATAGTGTGTGAATCCGCGTCGCCTCCATCGTGACCGGCCAGTGTCGCCATGCCGGTAGTCTTTCATGGAGAAAGCAAAGGTAAAAAAGGTAGCGGAGGGTACGGGCCATGATCGTTTGGCCCACGGCCTCCACGTTAGCCTGATAACACGAGGTATGAAAAAGTATACATCAATCACTTGAAAAAATAACAAAATAAAATATCTACCTCAATATCATTGGAGAAAGCTCGTTATTGAGGAAGAGTTGGTGTTTTCCATCCTCACAACAAGACAACAACGCTGTCGCACAATCCTCATTCATTGGTTCATGATTGAGAGTCGCTTGTCACCTCCCTATGGAATTGGCTCCATCCTCCACATGGGTGGAGTCGCGACACTCTATCAGAACTTCCTCGAATGATGAAATCGTTCCAATACATCTCCTCAAGCTCGATATAAATAGGAGAGGGGGGGGGGTGAGTAACACCCATTGAATATATGGGGGTTCATTTAATAAGAACCTTTCTAATTGCAACAGTGCTATTACAAAGGATTTTAGGAGTCAATCCAATTAATGGCTTGACTCGTCATTGGTCCCACCAATGTCGGTTTTCTATTGGAGGAAAATAATGAATAAAATAAAATATCAAAGTTATTTTATTATTTGTTTAAATTCCAAAATTTAACATTTTTTCTAGACTTACTACAGTTGAATGGAATCCTTAAGAAAATCTCGATTTTGTAGATTAAACAGTGCCCTTAGATTATTAATCCATGTACTGTTTCAAATAATAGAAAACATCGCCCGTGCTTTTACTAAACGTACCTTAAAAAATGTCCAAAAATTCATTATGGGCACACCGGGCCTCAGAATCACGCATTGTCAATTTTTGCAGATTCATAATAATTCCATATAATTAAAAATATTACATGGAATATATTGGCCTTTACATTATCCCCACATTGAGGATTTTCTTCCTCGAAAGCCACAACATTTACTAAAGAAACAAATGGGGGTACTGAGCATGAATCTGAGCCTTGTGCTCCCATGTGCCCTCCTAGAGATTCTTGTGCTACCAATGAATGAACACTAGATTTATTTATCATCCACGAAGGACCTGCTCTTATTGATCCTCAATCTCCACAGGATCCTCTGTAAACATCACTCCATCATCAAATTCAAGCATTCCAAGGTCGATGATATGATATGGTTCATGCACGTATCTCTTCAGCTAGGATACGTGGAAGACGCCGCACACCCTATCCAACTGCGGTGGTAGTGCCATGTAGTATTCCACCTCACCAATCCTCTGATGTATCAGATAAGGTCCAATTATCCTCGGTGAGATTTTTCTACCTTGCCCAAATCTCAGTAAACCTCATCGATGTGATACCCATAGGAAGACGTGGTCTCCCTCCTAGAACTCCAAGGGCATACATCCCCTATCCGCATAAGAGTTATGTCTTCTCTATACAGTTTTCATCCATTCTTCGAAGATCTGAACCTTCTTAGTGGTAGCTCGTACTAACTCTGAATCCATAAGTGCTAACTCCCCTGGGTCTATCTAGCATAGAGGTGATCTGCAAGGTCGGCCATATAAATCCTAAAATGGTGACATACCGATGGTGGAGTGATAGCTGTTGTTTAATGCAAACTCTACCAAGGGTAATTGATCCTACCAACTACGGCCAAAATCAAGGATGCAAGCGTGTAGCATGTCCTCTATTTTCGGAATGGTCTTCTCCATATGATCATCTTTCTGTGGATTAAAGGTGGTGCTCAAACATAGGTGAGTCCCAAATGCCTATTGTAATCACTTCCACAATCGGGATGTAAAATGTGACTCATGGTTATAGACTATCGTCAATGGAACCACATGAAGGAATATAATCTCTTGTACATAGAGGAATCCCAAGACCTCTACTGATCCCTACTCTCAGATGGGTATGAAGTGGGCTGACATGGTGATTAATTCAACGATCACCCAGATGGAATCATGTCCTCTGGATGTACGTGGAAGACCTATCATAAATTCCATGGAGATACCTTCCCACATCCTGCCTGACACCTCCAGTGGTTGTGCTAAGCCTACTTGAACCTGATGCCTGGCCTTCACTTGATGCCAATTGAGGCATCGTGAAACAAACTCTTCCACTGCCTTCTTCATACCAGGCCACTAGTGCTAACACCGGAGGTCCTAGTACATCATTCCCACACCAAGATGTACTTCCAAAAGGGACATATGGAACTCCCTTAGGACATCCTCCTATAGAACCACTGGTACCATGGTGCGTCATCTAAAGAAGATGATGTGATACGCACATTCAGGAAATCCATCGAGTTCTTGTCCTATGGATATCTAAGAACATCGTGCCTTGCAATCAATTTCCCCAAGTTGTGCCTCTCAAACTCAATAAAGATGTGGGGGAGTGATAGTCATAGACTAGAGGTAAGCTGCTCCATCTCTATCCACATATGATATCTTCAATGTGGCTAGATGCTCTGTGGCCTCTATCAACACTGGTAGACCAAACCTCCTGTTGAGTGTGTCTACCACTACATTCCCCTGCCCATGATTATAGACTATCTCAATGTCATAGTACAAGAAGAACTCTAGCCATCGTCGCTGTTTTAGGTTCAGGTCCTTCTATGAGAGGATATTCCTGAGACTCTTGTGATCATAGTAAAGAGTAAAACATTCACCCATCAAGTAATGTTTCCACATCTTCAAGGTGAAAACCACTACTGCTAATTCCAAGTCTAGGGTAGCATAGTTCTTCTCATTCTTTCTTAATGGCTGAAAGCTATATGTGATCCCTACTCGCTCCTACATCAGGACACATCCTATATTGGCCCCCGATGCATCGTAGTAGACCTCATACCCAACACCCTCTTCTGGTAGCCTCATGATTGGGGCACTCATCAGTCCCTACCTTAGCTCCTGAAAACATTTCTAGCATCTCTCCATCCACATGAAGGGCTATCTCTTCTTTTTCAATGCTGACAAGGGTGACGCAACTCTAGAAAAGTCAGGTATAAATCTCTGGTAGTACCCAACAAAACATAGGAAACTCTGCACCTTCGTCACACTCCTATGTGGCACCCAAGTTAGCACAACCACTATCCTCTCCAGATCTAATGAAAATCCAACCTCCGAGATAACGTGTCTAGAAAAGTAAACTTCTCATATCCAAAACAATAACATCATGATTTTAACATAAATTAGGTTCTCTCTAAGTGTATCCATAACTATCTGCAGATGATAGGCATGCTCCTCCTTCGTCATTGAGTACAACAATATTTCGTCGATAAAGACCACCACAAAGAGATCGAGGTATGGCTGGAGGATCCTTTTAAGGAGAACACTGCATGGGCATTGGTCACACTGAAAGTCATTACCGAGAACACATAGTGGCCATACCGACATCTAAAGTCCATATTCTGAACATCCTCATCTCGTACCATAAGCTGATGATAGCCTGATCAGAGTTCTATCTTTGAAAACCATCAAGCTTCCTTCAACAAATCAATGAGGTCATCATTCCTCGGGGTGGATACTTTTTCTTATGGTCACCTGGTTCTAGCACCAATAGTCCACACAGAGTCTAAAACTCCCATCTGCCTTCATAGAAAACAAAATCAGGGCTGCACATGGAGACACACTGGGCCTTATGAACCCCTTCCTCTACATGTCCTCCAGCTGTACCCATAACTCACGAATCTCCACAGGAGCCATCCGATATGCTAGTGTAGATATCAGTGCCATCCCGGGGTACAAGTTGATGTAAAATTCTACCTCTCTACATGGAGGTAGTCCCGGAACATCATTAAGAATGTCATCGGTATACTGTTCTACCACTATAGGATAGCTCAGACTCTCAACATCAACAGCTCTGGTGGTATGGCTATCCAACTAAGGTGTTATCGATTGCACCCTCCTTAGGGAAAGACCCTCATGTGCTTCAAAGACTCCCTTATCACTGGTGAAGGAAAACATAGTCCCATCCTCAAGGACACATCACTCTTATCACCTAATAAATTCAATCTAAGGGTGGACTGTGGATAACCAATCCATACCCAAGATTACGTCGTAAGGCCTCGACGCCAATAATAGAAGATCCCAGCTGAAGATCTCAACTCCAAGAGTAATCCCAAACTACTGACACCAATGTTTAATTGTCGAATCATCTCTTATAAAAGTCTCTAGACATAAATATTGATCCAACGACTCCGTCGGAATCTTCGAGCTCCAAACGAGGGTCGTGGAAATAAAATAGTGACAAGAACATGTGTCTATGAGTACTGCAACTTGGGTGGAAGAAACACCGATCATACTTATAATCATCTCCGGAGCGTCATGGTCGTAGGCCTCAGTGGCTTGGAGCTGAGCTCATCCATGTCCTCCAGCTTCATGTGGTTGGGGTGGACCACTTGGAGGTGGTGGCGGCAGAACCTTTAATCACCACCCACCGCCTGTTGCACGACCATATCCTCTGCCACAACCACCACCATGTTGACTTCCTCACTCAAACCTCAGCCTCTGCCTCAGCGGTCCCTTGACCATCATCTGGTCATCCCTACAACGGGTCAGGCAGTCATGAGCCATTTTACCCTGCCTGTCGTACGAGTAGCACTACCTAATCCTCAACTTTCCTCCTATGTATTGTGATCCCCTCACCCCCAACCCTATATCCCGAGGTTATCCACTAGAAGGTCTGGCCTACATTGTCCCCTACGTTATCCATCTAATTCCTATTACGGGTGACTCCGCTACCTGATGTCTGATGGTGGCTCTTGTTGTCGGTTCCTGCTGAGCTTGGACGCTCTCCATAAAAATCACTCGCTCCAGTACACCAGCCTACGTCAGAATGCTTAGCGATATCATCGATGCTCTAATCTCACATCTAAGACCCTACTCAATGGTCAGGGCCTGAAGAAAGGGTCTCGCACCATGTTAGTGGAGTAGCGGGATAGTTCTGTAAACCTCATCGAGTACTAGGACATGATCATTCTTCCATGCTATAAGTGCAGCAAATATTATATACGCACTGAGCGTAGAGTCACTTGGATGAACTCCTCCATGATAATGCCCCCGAATTCTGCCCTGATGAGGGTCACCTCGTTGTGTAACTAGAGTGTCAGACTCCACTATCTCCCAGCTACTCTCTGGAAGATACTGACATCTAGGATCACAATTAGATCAGCTGGTGTCCCAAGTATGAGAAAAAACTATGGCCACAGCCTCCAGAATGTCCAGATCCACCTACGGATCCATCTCATCTTAGAACCATAGAACTCTCTGCCATTGAAAATCATGAAATTCGCTCAATCAGTATGCACCCTCTACTGGTGGGGCTAGTGGCATCTACATCCCAACGGGGGGTGTTGCTACTGGTGCACCACCTGATGACTATCTACATGGTGTCATCCTGAAAGAAAACAGGTGTTCCTTGAATAATAAGTTATACCTGGTGAGCTGACTCAATGAAATTAAAAGAAAAACTTTTCAAAAACACATCCAATCAGTGTTTTTGTGCACTGAGTGAGAAATCAGAATTTAGGTTCATGGTGTATGGATACGTCTGTCGCCGTACCAACACTGGATTCCCCAAACTGAAAACCACACTCATAACTCTTAACACTATTAGAACATATAAAATATCAAAGTCCTAGATCTTTGGTAGAACCGACTCCTCTTAAACCAATTTGTCATTACTTTTCCCCTGGGGCCCATGCCGTGACTACCCCATGCCAACCTTCTAAAGGCCAGGTGCTAGCGACTAGCACCAGAAAGGTGTATCCCTATAATGGGATGACATTTCTTTTAAAACTGTACAAACACTAAAGTCCAAGAGTAAGGAAAGAGGCAACCACGAAGTAAACAGCTGGAGTAAAACATGTGTTGAAAGTAAATCTTCCAGAATAAAATCTCAAATAGAATGTAAAAGTACAACAGAAAAGGGAAAAAACTCCTAGATCATCCACCGAGGATCATACGTATAGGTTAGGTACAGCTCACGATCAGTAGTCACTGCAGCACGTCACGTCAAATGTCCACCTCCAAGCACCGTCCAACCCTAGATCCCTCAGCCTCGATCAATGATTTCTATCACCTACATAAGACACAACAAGATGTGGATGTAGCCCATGCAGGGGTGAGTATAACAATACTCATTAGGGACCCCGAGACCCATGAAGGTCTCCAAATTTTCCACAAAAAAACCCAATGATAGACCTCAATCACAAAGAACGAAGCAGTCAACAACTCTACATTTCTATATTCCCATACATATACCAAAATTATCAAGATATACTCGCCTCATACATGGTAGAAGAATACCAAAAAGGTAACACCATGAAGGTAAAAGTACCACACATGTAACACCACGAAGGTAAAAGTATCACACAGGTAACACCACAAAGTTAACACCACGAAGGTAAAAGTACCATACAGGTAACACCAAGAAGATAACACCACACAGTTATAATTACCACACATGTATCATCATGAAGATAACAACAATAAGGTAAAAGAATAAACTCACACTAGGTATATAGGTAAGGAACAGAAGTTCAAATGATTATTCGAGAAGATAGATCATCTTATTCTGTCAAGAGGCAATGATGTTGACCATATGGAGTCCGACCCACACATGATCAATAGGTACTAAACCCTGCAATAACCCACACAAGATATGACTCACACAGGATATGAACTACATATGATCAATAGGTAATAACCCCCGCAATGACCCACATAGAATCGGTATGTGCTGACCCACATAGGATCGTTGAGCGCTGACAGATATAGGATCTGACCCACAGAAGATCAGTATGTGCTGGCCCACATAGGATCGCTGAGAGCTGACCCACATAGTATCTGACCCACATAAGATCTGTTAGTGCTGACCCACATAGGATCACTCGGTACTAACCTATGTATGATATGTCTCCAACCTATGCCTCACTACCAGCCACTAGATTCATGCTCATAGCACACTTGATTCTGGTAGAACTTCTCCTCATTCCATTATTCGTAACTCAAAAGACACTATATTCCATGAAAAAGTATCCCAATGGATTGTAATGTCATAAGGGTTCCAACGTGACAGATGACGCGTCAATCAAACGCCCAATCTGAGACTTATAATCATTTTATTTCTGAGGGCCCGGTTGGATTTGGGTTTGATTCAACCCAGACATACTCCAACATTCTCCAAAACTCAATTGGAGTATAATAAAATGACCGCTTCATCCTAACGGTTCTGATGCTACAGATGGTTCATTAAATGGACAAATGGTCTTTTAGTTCCACCACATTATTTGAAACTGGGGCGATCACACCTTGGTACGACCCGGCTCGGTCGGGACCTCCAGAATATGCCAAAGGGATTGCTTCCCAAAAGGGATCCCAATGCCAATAACGACATGATGAACAGACATCCAATTCATCATTTATGGGTGTTTCTTTATTCGTTGACCGGTTGGGTCTGGGCCCGGTCCGACTCGGTCAGGTCGGCCCGACGCAATGGGTTCTGGGGTCTACCTGACCCTGCTCAGGTCCGGCCTACTAAGGGTTATCCTGGTTTACTGGGTCTAGCCCATGGGGTTCGGCCTTGTTCGGTTCGCGGTCATGGGTTGTGGTTGGCCCGACCCGTCAGATGAGGCTCAACCGACCTGCGTTGGCCTACTAGGCCATGGGTTCGGCCCGGCCCGCTGGCGGGTCAGGCCCGCTTTCGACCTAGTCTGCCAGAAGGAGGACCAGTCTTTCCAGCTAGCACTATGGGTGCGGGGCCATTTTGGCCAGCCATTGTGGTGCTGCCCCACTGTATAACAGCCAGTCGTTTTGGAGGACCGGGGGTCCACCAACCCGGCGCCGCATGGGGCGGCGCTGCTCTCCACCTATAGCGGCTTGGAGCTGCGGCCTCCTCCAATAGCGCACGACGGAACGCCGCTCCGCCTACGCCTTATGTGACTAGATCAAGCCAACCACCTTCTTCACCCTTCATGGCTTTTCTGGCGGCCCTTGCCCACCGGCGACGCACAACGACCCTCCACACCTCCTCCATGGTCGGTCGGTGTCGGCCACTCTGCTAACTACCGCGACAAAGTACTGCATCGTCCTCTTGTGGCCCGCGATGGCACGTCGCTTCCATCGTGGCCGACCGGTGCCACCACGCCAGTGGTCTTTCATGGAGAAAGTAATTGTAAACGTGGTAGCAGAGGGTCTCGACCATGTTAATTTGGTCTGAACCCTCTGTGTTAGCTTGAAACATGAGGGAGGGAAAATGATTCAACAATCACTTGAAAATATAACAAAATACAATCCCTACATAAATATTGTTAGAGAACGCCCGCGATTGTGGAAGATTAGGTGTTCTTATTCCTCGCAACAAACTACCAACGTTGCTGCTCAAACATCATCCTTTAGTTCGTGATTCGGTGTTGCTTGTCACTGCCCACAAGAACAGGCTATGTCCTCCATGAAATTGGTGTCACGACACTTTATCAGAACTTCTTCTCTTGGGGAATCCATGCCAATAACTCTCCCCATGCTCAATATAAATTGGAGAGGGGGAGGGTGAGTAACACTGGTGGAATTAACCGGGGTTCATTTCATAAGAACCGTCCTAATTCCAATGGTGTTGTTACAATGTATTTGATGGGTCAATCCATTTAATGGATTGACACGTCGTTGATCCCGCCACTTATACTTTTCCATTGGATGAAATGAAATATATAAATAAAATAACAATGTTTTTTTATTATTCTTTTAAAAAGTCTAAAATTTAACATTTTCTCCAGACTTACTGCAGTCAAATTGTAACCAACCATAAGAGAATCCCATCACTGTGGATTCAACAGTACCCTCATATTTTTAATCCAAGCAGTGGTTCAATGTATAGAAAATGATGCCCGTCCATTTACCGAACATATCTTAAAAAAATTCATAAATTCATTCTGGGGACACTAGCCTCGGAATCACGCGACGTCAATTTTCACAGACTCGTAATAATTCTATATAATTAAAAAAAATTACATAGAAAATCCAGGTCTTTACATGTCTAATATGGTTGATCTTCATAAAAAAGATGGCAAATCTCTATATGAAAATACATGTCCATTATAGTCTCCCCACCCCCTACAACGTTGATCTCCCCCTATTATGAATCCCCCCACTACCAAGGACCCCATTAATGTCCTATTTTTATTTTGAGATCCCACTCTCTCGATTATATCAATATTCCCTATGTGATCCCTTACTTTTCATTGAGCTTACCCATACTATCCCTACTATAATGGATATTCATCATACCCTACTAACAACATATTCTCATAAATTTCTCATTTTCCCTTGTCACCCCCATGAATCCTATTTATGTCCCCAATTTTCTCTTAGTAAATCCTTAATTATGATGTAATCATATAACTACATCTTTATTTTTTACATTATTTTGAATGATTAATTTTTTTTCACACGGTAATTGTATTTTTAGGATGTTTAAATTATTCACTGTTATTTTTTAATCCCCATTATTTTGCAATGTATATATAGATTTTTTTTGGAATTTGAACTTGAAATTACTAAATTAATATATATATTGGTATAGTTTTTAATTTTATTTGAAGGATTTGAAATGGATTTTTAGTTATTTTATTTTTAACAAATTAAATATTCTTGATGGAAAACTTTTAAATATTTTTATTTTTATACGAATAAGATTTAAATTTAGGCTTGTTAAATTTATGTTTATCCTCTATTTTTTAATAGAAAAATAAAATGAAAATATGGTCGAATTATAGACTAACTATATTTATTAGTTGAGGATTAGAGGACAAGGTTCGATGGCGGAGTTTGAAGCTAAAAAGAGCGTGAACCCTAGATTGTGCATATCTACTTCTGTTGATGAATCAAGGCATGCCGATTGTGATGCGAAGGATATGGACTACGTTGGGAACAAGGATCTCTTCAGTCGGTGTGCCAAAAAAAGTTCTGATGTGTTAAAGGAGACGAGACCAGACAGAAGCTTCGCGGATGCAGTTTAGGTGTGGGAAATATATTGTTTCTCGATTGTGATACTGCATCCTCGGGACGAATCATTCACAAAGGGTGTGAAGCACATGTTTCTGCGAATCTGAATGTGGTTGAGGAGTGAATTAGGCTCTGCAAACATTCGATCATTGTGAGAGTGGTGATTCCAAAAGGAGTGAAGCCATAGAAATTCAATGAGCTCATGGTGAGGATTGCAGAAATTTGGGGCTTCAATGACTAGAGGATTACAACAATGGGTCGAGTTTTCTACCATATTATTTTTCCATCAGACGAGCTCACGCGTTGCGCCTGGTGTCTTGGCTCTATCCCTCTCAAGCTGGGCTTTCTTCTTATTCATGAATGGGATCGAAATTTCGACCCATGTACTGTGAAGAATACTTTTGCACAAATCTGGATTCTTGTGTGTAATCTAAATTGGCTCTATTGGCATCCTCAAATTCTTTGGGACATCGCCTCGTCGGTTGGAAATCCAATCTAACTTGATAAACAGACTGAAAATCCCACTTTTGGACATTATGCGAGAATTCTAGTTGAAGTTGATATGGATTCCACCCTTGTTGAGGAAGTGGTATTAAGTACCCAAGATGTCAGCCTCAACCTCGGTATTTAATATGAGAGAAAACCCAAATTCTGTCTGAATTGTCACTTCTTTGGTCACACGTTTGCTGATTTCAATAGAAATAAAATCTGTAATCTTTGCAAGGGTCGAGGGCATGAGGCTGAAAACTGTAGGAACAACAAGAATAAGGCTATGGCATTTGGCAATAAATCCATAGCTTACAATGGAGAGGCCAATGCTCCATCCAGGGCCTCTGGAAAAGATGGAATGGTGGATGTTGGATGCCTTATTGATAAGAATCAATGCAGGGATGTTGATGTTAATGGAGTGAAGGCCAGCTCTAAGGATGATGCAGGCTTAATGGTGCCGAATACGAGTAATTTTGGCCCAGAAACCTCTGATGGAGTACCCCTAGAATGGGGAGGGATTGAGGGGTAATGATAGGGGGAAAGCTGCAGAAATTGCTCCTAGTGTTGTTGACACTAATGGTGTTTTTGTGTCTACTGAAAGTGCAGAACCTGCTGAAGGTAAACAGAATCAGAAGGAACGCCTGGCAGATACTTCTGGCATGGTCCCTACATGGAGTGATTCTGTTGCTGTACAAGCTAAAAGAGAGGAGGCAGTTTTGCCTGATGAAAGTTTTAAATCTACTGATGGCACATAGAAACAAAAATCAGACTAGGCTACTTCTTTGGGCACTTTCCCTGCTGCTGCTGTAATAGCTGAAGGACTGGTTACAGATTCTGAGTGTCTGGTGGTTCAGGATACTGAGTCAAGTCCTAGAGTGGCCCCTTTGGTGGTCCATGAACAGGACTTGGGCCCTGGAATTGTTCCTGAAAATGCTTTGCAATATGCTTCTGGGCCTGCTGATTTGGGAGAATTATCACACGTTCATTCTTCTAAGGCTACAAAAAGAGTTCTACCCGCTAGCCTGCTATCTATTCCAGATGCTTCGGTCAAAAGATTCTCCTTACTTAACTTGGCGGGGGAGGATAATGGAACTGAAGTTGATGATCAGGTATCAAATGGTGCTGCTGCTACTGACCTCCTACCTCCTGAAGACGATGTCAAACCGAATTATTATGGGCCTAGTACTAGGCTCAAATCAAAAAAATGAAGATTCTATTCTGGAATTGTCAAGGGATTGGGAACCCTCCCACGGTCAGATCCCTTAGACCTATTATTATGACCGGTAGACCGATTCTTGTTGGTATTGCTGAACCAAGGATGAAATTTGAGAATTGGAGTTACTTCAAATGGGAGTCTATGAGATATTCCCTTGTTGAAATCAATCAATTTACTGGAAATTCTGAATCTCTGTGGGTGCTGAAACATGATAGTGTTGTGGTTAATTCCATTTTGACTGATTTTCAGTCTGTTACTCTCTCATGTCACAATAATAATGTATCCATTGTGGTGACGTTAGTTTATGCATTCATCCTTTACACAAGAAGATGTGCGTTGTGGAGAAGCTTAGTTGATATATCTCAGATCATGACGAGAAATTGGGTTCTTCTTGGTGACTTCAACATTGTTCTTAGGCCTGAGGAAAAAACTGGGGAGCACTTCTGTCATGCTGCTGCCTCTAATTTTTTTGCTTGCATTGACAAATGTGGCCTTGCTGAGGTTCCAATCTCCGGTGCTGATTACACATGGAGCAGGTACACCATTCATGGGAGACGGGCAAGTAGGCTGGACAGGTGATTCATTCATGTGGAGGATAGGAATAGGCCAATTGATTTGGCTGGGAGAACTCTTCCATGTTTTCATTCTGATCACAATCCTATTCTTCTTGAGATTTTTTATAACAAAGTCAGGTCAGACCCTCTTCCTTTCAAATTCAATAACACTTGGCTCGATATACCTGGATGCAGAGAGATTGTTTTGGATGCTTGGAAAACTAGTTACTTGGGCATCTCATTGCACATTTTATGTTACAAGCTGAAACTTGTTAAGGCCTGGCTGAAGCAATGGAGAAAGGAGTCCTCCTATATTGATAGTGATATAAGAGGGGCTGAAATTACCCTCACAGATCTTCAAGATTCTGGTTTGGATTAGGAGGTTCCCTCCCAAGAGGAAATTCAGGCTGCTTCAAGGCTGGACAAACTGCTGGCCCTTAAGGATAATTTGGCTCGGAATCAGTCCAATGATATATGGCTGAAGGAAGGAGACAGGAACTCCAAATTTTTTCATTGCATTAACAAAGAGAAAAAGGTTACTAGGGGTCTGAATGCTCTTATCATTGATGGGAATCTCATTGATTCAGAGAATGGTATTGTTGAGGTTGTGAAAGATTACTTTGCAATGCTGTACTAAGATGTTGGAAATGACAATTCTGACAAAATTATCCAATGTTTTGATCCCTCTATTGAAGAGAACCAGAATAAGAGGCTTATTGATATCCCTTGTGAAAAGGAGATACATGAATCCCTCTTCTCGCTGAATATTGATAGTGCGGCAGTCCCAGTTGGCTTTTATAATACATTCTTCATGTTCTACAGGCATATTGTGCAAACAGATGTTACAAATGCTGTGAATGAATTTTTTAGATCATCTTACATTCCATTTGGGATGAATTCGAATTCTATTACCTTGATCCCTAAAAAGGATAACACCTTGGAAATTAAAGACTTCAGACCTGTTGCCATTGGGAGCATAATTCCAAAGGTCATTAGTAAAATTATGGCTCAGCGGCTGGGTGAAATTGCTAAAGGGATTATCTCTGGGAATCAGTTTGGATTTGTACCGGGGAGAAACATCCAAGACTGGATTTTCACTGCTTCTAAATGTGTAAATGCGATGAGAAGAAAGGTGAAGGTTGGAAATATGGCGGTTAAGATTGATATTTCAAAAGTTTTTGACACCATAAAATGGAGCTTTCTGTTTACTATTCTAAAGATGCATGGATTCTCACAGTGATTTCTTGATCTAATTGGATCCATTTTATCCAGTGAAAGACTATCCATCATGGTCAATGGATCTCCTCAAGGTTTTCTTTAATGTTCAAGAGGTGTCAGGCAGGGTGATCTCCTTTCTGGTATGTTGTTTGCTATTGGTGAAGACTATCTAAGTTGGTGCCTCACAGATCATGCTAATTTTGGATGGTACAAAACATTGAGAATTGGAAGGGAGTTGAGTGCCCCCTCACATTTATTTTATGCTGATGATATTCTGCTATTTTGGAAGGCTAGTGATGCTACCATTTCTTGTATTAAAAGAAATATTTTCTCACTTTGAAGAGGTTGCTGGTCAGGTAATGAATTAGAGAAAGTCCTCTGTGTTTTTTGGGGTTGGAATTAATACTTTTAAGAAAAATAGAACTGCGGTGAAGCTGGGAGTTAAAAGGGGCTCTCCCCCTTTCATTTATCTTGGTGTACCTCTCTTTTGGGACAGGGTTAAAATATTTCACATAGATAATATTGTGCTACGAATCATCAATCAATTATCAGTCTGGAAAGGGAAAAAATGTCTCAAGCTGGGAGAATCTGTCTTGTTAATTCGGTGATCACCTCAATGTTCGTTTATTCCTTCTCTCTGTACAAATGGCCGTGTTATCTGATTAAAGAATTAAGTGTCAAAATTAGAAACTTTGTTTGTATTGGCTCAATTAATGAGAAGAAACTGGTCACAGTTGCCTGGAAAGACTACATTAAGCCAACTCAAATGGGAGGATTGGGCATTAAAGATATTAGAATCTTCAATGAAACTATGATTGAAAAGTTTGTCTGGAAGCTTTTTTCAATTCCTCATCCCTCCATGGAGTTTCTGGCAAATTGATTTATTGGAAAATTGAAGAATGGATATGCCAACTATATGAGATCCTAGGCATATTCTGATCTGATGACTTGCTCGAAATGGCTGGTCTGCAAGCAGTCCAACATGAATTGCTGGACCACTTCTTGGTTGTCACGGCCCATTTGTGATGATATCATCATTCCATAGTCTCTTAAGAATAAATCCATTTCTGATCTTGGTACAGATCCAGGCCTTTCTGAAATTCTGCCGAGCCATATAAGAACAGATGTCACGCAATATTGCTTCACTGACTATGATGTTCTGGTTTGGACTCCAGATCTGAATGTTATTTTCAGCACAAGGGAATGCTACAAGTCTCTTTTTGGTACATCGACTCACCCCACTATATGGGTTATGGACTTCATAAATCCCTTTATTCCTCCTGCGCGGTCACTGCTTATGTGGAAAATTTGGAAAAACAGGCTGCCTTTGTTGTTCTTGCTGCAGCGTACTGGTCTGCATCTTGCCCTGATTTGCCATGTCCGTTTGGCAGAAGATGAATCCATCTCCCATGTATTCTTCCCTTGCATTTTTTCTCACAAGCTATGGTGTTACATGCAGCAGATTTTTTAGTGCCGCCTTCATTTTCACTCGGTTGAAGAATTAATGCAGGCCATTAGCATGGCCAATTTTAGTGAGCAAATTCATGCTCTTCTTTTGGCTGCAAGTGCGGCTGTTATTGACTTCATATAGAAGTCCATAAATGACCTACTGTTCAACAATATTCAGCCACGACTTAATAATGGTATTTTAATGATGCATCGTGCCATCTGCATGGCTTCCAACATCCATGCAGGTTGTATGAGAAATGATGTTTCTGACTTGGTTTTGTTGAGATCTCTTGGTGTTAGTGACAGGATGAAGAAGCCATTAATGGTGAAATACATCCGATGGATTACTCCTCTTCTATAGTGGATTAAGTTCAACATTGATGGGGCCGCCTCTGGTACTCCAGGGGCCTTCGGATGCTGTGGTGTATTTCGTACTTCTCGGGGGTTTGTCAAAGACAACTTTTTTCATTTTATTGGCAACATATATGCTATTGAAGCTGTGCTCTGGGCTATAATGAAAGTGATCAGGTATGCTGTCCACTTTGGTTTGAATGAATTATGGATAGAGTCGGACTCGTCTGTTGCAGTTCAAATCTTGAAAGAGCGCTCGAGGAATGTGCCATGGAAGATCCTCCCAGTCTGGATTGATTGTCTTCAGCTTCTTGGATCACTCGCCACTATATGGGTTATGGACTTCATAAATCCCTTTATTCCTCCTGCGCGGTCACTGCTTATGTGGAAAATTTGGAAAAACAGGCTGCCTTTGTTGTTCTTGCTGCAGCGTACTGGTCTGCATCTTGCCCTGATTTGCCATGTCCGTTTGGCAGAAGATGAATCCATCTCCCATGTATTCTTCCCTTGCATTTTTTCTCACAAGCTATGGTGTTACATGCAGCAGATTTTTTAGTGCCGCCTTCATTTTCACTCGGTTGAAGAATTAATGCAGGCCATTAGCATGGCCAATTTTAGTGAGCAAATTCATGCTCTTCTTTTGGCTGCAAGTGCGGCTGTTATTGACTTCATATAGAAGTCCATAAATGACCTACTGTTCAACAATATTCAGCCACGACTTAATAATGGTATTTTAATGATGCATCGTGCCATCTGCATGGCTTCCAACATCCATGCAGGTTGTATGAGAAATGATGTTTCTGACTTGGTTTTGTTGAGATCTCTTGGTGTTAGTGACAGGATGAAGAAGCCATTAATGGTGAAATACATCCGATGGATTACTCCTCTTCTATAGTGGATTAAGTTCAACATTGATGGGGCCGCCTCTGGTACTCCAGGGGCCTTCGGATGCTGTGGTGTATTTCGTACTTCTCGGGGGTTTGTCAAAGACAACTTTTTTCATTTTATTGGCAACATATATGCTATTGAAGCTGTGCTCTGGGCTATAATGAAAGTGATCAGGTATGCTGTCCACTTTGGTTTGAATGAATTATGGATAGAGTCGGACTCGTCTGTTGCAGTTCAAATCTTGAAAGAGCGCTCGAGGAATGTGCCATGGAAGATCCTCCCAGTCTGGATTGATTGTCTTCAGCTTCTTGGATCACTCGCCATTGAAGTCACACATGTCTATCGTGAAGACAATCAAGTGACTGATGATCTTGTGAAAAGGGAAATTAATGAGGTCACCTCCTTTTGGTCTTTTGTGTCCCCTGATTATTGTGATCGTCTTGTTCAGGCGAATTATTGTGGTGAGGTTTATTCTCGTCTTTGTAGAGTGACTCCATGATTTCTTATACTGTACTTTTATTTAATTTGATTTCCTCAGGAGCAGCCTCACCTTTCTCCATGATTTCTTGGTACATTTATTAGTTGAATATATAATATGAAAATATATATAATAAAATATAATTTTAATTCATAATCACTAAATACATAATGTTTTTATAATCTATTTTGACTAAAGTAAAAAATGACTTATTAATTAAGCTATATTTTATTTCCTAGATCATATGTCAATTAGTTTTTATGTTGTATATATACTTATTTCAAAATATCTGTATGTATATAGAAATTTAAAATTTTATTTGTAAAATATCTATTAGTTACACATAGATTAATAAAATATATGTGTTTAAAAATTCCTAATTTATTCACAAAATATTTTTTTACTATGTTCATTTTCTATTAATTAAATTTTAAATTCAATATATTATTTTTATCTCTATGGACAATAGGTATAAAAATAATTATATATATATTTAAAATTATATTTTTCTATAGATATAGATACATATTATAATTGAAATAATTTTCCAGATTGGATTTCTGTTTAATATTATCAGGAGATTAAGAAAATTTTTAATTTCACTATTGTATTTATAAGGGAATTGATTAGTATTATATATGAAATATTTAAAAATATAAATCTCTTAAAATTACACACCCTTAAGGAACATCTATTTTTTAATATGTTTTTTGAAAAACTAAATGAAATAGACACGTCATGGGGAAGAATCTATTCCATGTCACTATTTTAAGAGTATTAAAATAGTTTGTAATACAATAAATGTTGATCCATTGAACATAGTTATCAATTATATGGTGTTTTAGTTTCATCTATAAGAGTGAAATGTCATAAATTTTGAAATTAGCGAGAGTAATAGCAATTAATCTATAGATGGATGAGTAATAAAATTATTTGTAATTATTGATGATGTGGGTAATAAATTATATTCTGAATGCACTAAATTTAGTAAATTTTCGTTCATCATTAAACAAAAACTATTTTAGACCATGAATCAATGGACATACACCTCCATTGATATGTTATTTACTATGTTGAATATGGTACTCCAAACTAGATAAAGGATTCTAGATTTTCACTAACTAGAATACAAGTTGAACTATTAGAGCAATTATTCATACTACAACAACTATATGTTTTTAAATAATAGAATTCACAAATCATAATTTTTAGTAGTTGATAAAATTACATGTATTAATAAAATAAATCTAATCATGTTAATTAGGTTCTTCTTGGAGATGTTTTGAATTGAAGGAAATAGATTTCCTCTAGGAGAAAGTGTTACATCCCGCTGAAACTAGGATTGAAGATAGTCTTCATGTTGGATAATTTTTTTGAATAGTTGACATGAAATTAAAAGAGAAACCATGAAGAACACATATTAACTAACTTAAATGATTATATGGAATGTAATGAGTATGATCCAAGACTTTCATTCATTCATGAGGATATTTTTAATTCTCGACTAGGTTTTGTAGTAGATGGTGTTAATCAATTCAATTCTGTTATTATAGTAAAACATAGAACATATAGAGTGGTTTTGGTTCAATAAAATCATCACTCATGGTTATGTATGATAGAATAAATATTTTACCACTCTTATTGATGGATAAAGAGGACCAATGGAAAGAATTTTGGTTTATATAAAAACATTAAATGATGAGTTGAATGAATTTTTGGTAGATAGTGAAATGATTTTTTTTTAAATCCAGTAAAATTGATAGACTTTACAACACATTTTTATTGACAATTAATTACTTCCCATTGTATTCCTACTTATGTGGTTAGAGTATAAAAGTATTATTTTCCTACTCATGTTGTAATAAAAGTAATAAATTTGTATGGAGTATCCACTATATCATGTAGGCATACTATATTTACCTATGTAAAACATGCCTTTATTTTATATACATTACATGATATAATGATTTACATTTCAAAATTAATAATATCCCAAGGATGGATATGTTTAGTGTATTTTGAGAATAGCTAAATACTAATCTTATTTGAAAAAATAATTATCGTTTCTACATAACAGCATCACACATGACCATCTTATAGAAATATCATTAGTAATAATCATCCTCCTCACCTAAGGAATGGAAAAATAATAATTTAGTTGAGCTCAAAGTTATCCCTAAGGTGTGAATAAACATTTCATCAATGATTGGTTAATAATAATAAGTAAAAACATTACCACATGAGAAATATTATAACATCATTAGTGCCAAACATAAAACATAAGTGGGACACAATGTAAATGTAATGTGAAATTAATGACAAAAAAGATCTATATCGAATCAAAAAATATATAACATATCCAAGAAGAATTTAACATAAATCTCGAATGATGAGATAATATGATTATAATGATTAACATCATTTAACTATGGAACTAATGATAGAATATGAAACCCATACATTTATAAGCCACACCATTAGAGAATATGATATGAATACCAAAAATATTTCAAATATGGAACATACATTTAAACATGGAACATTAATTTTATGTTATAATCCATAAGTTTCCACACTTATGTGCAGCTAAAACATATTCCCAAATACATTTTCTCATGAAGTATTACTTTTATCCAATGCAAGGGAGGGTGATACAAGACTATACCCCAAATTATCGATACATATGAGTTCCATAGAAAATAAAATCATTCATATTATCATTAATAAAACATTGAAATAAAATATGTTTCATAAAACATAAAAATTGAACTCATTCACTTTTCATAAAGAAAACATGGAAAACAAATGGGTTTCTTAAAATATCCACATGGAATAAAATGACATCATCAATAAAAAAAACATGAAAAAAAAACAATATCACCGAATAAAATGTTGTAATAAATGAATGATATTTTGGGAAATAATAAAAATACATTTGAGATATGAAATTTGAATATAATAATAAACAAATCATGAAAATATCTTTTAGAAATTATTTTTTAGTAATCTTTTTAAAAGTAATTTCTATGAGTCTTTTTTTCAAAAATTATCCCCAGTTTTAATGATATTAGGAATAATAAACCTTATTGGAATATGATTTGGTTCAAAAACTATACATTCCTAGAAGAAATACATGAAAACATTAAATACGAAAAAATATCGAAAAAATGATTGTCAATAATAAAATTTCAATCTCAATAAATAAATTTCGAGTTACTAAGTCTTTTACAATTACCCTTGATTTCCACCAAAGTGCCTTATCCTCTTAAGGCGGAAATATAATAATTTAATTACATATTTTACAACCTTATTCATATAAATTACTATTTTTACTATTAATTAATAAAAACTATTTTTTTAATTATATTAATATTACCTCTTTTAAATATCATGTGTTAATGATCCTCACCATTTTTTAACGCGGTCTATAAAAACAGTCTCAATATTCCTTCTTCTCCTAATTAAAATAACGCCCAAAAATTTAAACATACTAAAATTTATGTTTTATAAACACCTATAATATCATAATTTTACCACATACTTTTTTAGTCATGTTTGGTGAAGAAGAATACTATAATGGACAAGTTTCTAGTTACTTACCAGTATCGATGGATAACCTTATAATAATAATTGTTTTTTGGGTAACACATATAGATAAACAATAATGATATATATTAATGATATATTTATATCATATATATTGTAATTAAATATAATATAGAACCATCCATGATGATGGTATTGAAAAATGAAAATTTTTTATACATGTATATTACTGTATACACACACATACAATTAAATATTTTTCCCACAAAGGTAGAGTGAAAGGGTGATAATGTTTTTATTATAATTATAATAATACAGTAAAAGGATAATATCACTGATTGTATAAATTATTAACATCTAAAAGATATTTTGGAAATAATAAATGTGTGTAAGGAATAATAAAAGAGAAAGAAATTGTTAGAAGTCTATACCTCACAACATGTCTTATCTCTTTTGTGAAGGTAGAAAAATCATTGAGGGGTATTATTTATAGAATAAAAAACCGCTTTATGTTTTTAGTAGTGTCGAATAGAGTGATGGGAATATTTTGTTATGAACTTATGAGGTTTTGTTGTAAGATAATGTAAGGATATGAGTTCCACTATTATAATTGAAAAAGAGTGGATTTTAAAAACAATACATAAATATTCTAAAAATTGTAAAGTCATACTCATGGAAAATTTCTCCAATATTGAGAAATAATAGATAAGAGAATATATAATGTTAATAAAGACGTCATACACTCAATTAAAACATGTTATATCATGTTTTCCTTTACCTATTAGGTTACTCATTTTTACCATTTTAGTTTTAACCATAGTAACCTATTTTACCAAGGTAATTTATCATTAATTTCACAAAATGAAATGGTCCTTATTATTTAATTTGGATCTAATTATTAAAAAATTTAAATCGATTTTACTTTTTCAGTTATCAATTTTGAAAACAATAATGTTAAAATTCTAGATGTATACCGTATTAAAGACTTTCTTTTTTGAAAAATTTAGCTTACAATCTAAAATGTAAAATAATTTTTATAAATTAAAACCATTTTTTAATTTTAAATTAACTAGTAAAAATAATTTTCTTTTATAAAATGGATTCATGAATTACCAATTCATATATATATACTAATAATGTCATAGAAGTAATTTTATTTGTTAAAATGTTGTTTTGCACGATTCACCTCCAAATCAGTATTTTTAATAAAAATCCTAAAAAATAAATTTATGATAATATTTCAAGGATAAATAAAAATATTTGGATAGTTTAATAAAATTTAATTTCTAATTATTGTGAATATTATTTTTAATTAAAAACATATATTAGATTGGAATAATTTCCATTATTGGAAAAAGAAAATTTTGTGCATTATTTATTTAATTTCTTATAAATTACTAATTAATATAGTTATAATCCTTTATTCATATAATAATATAATTTACATGAAAAGATGTAAATTTTATAAAAATGAATTGATTAGGTTCATAGTTTAAGTAGTTGGTTCACTATTCAATGTGATCATTATTTAGTTTTATTATTCTTTATATATGTATATATCGTATTTCCGTTATAAATGTTGATACCTTCCAATTATCTAGCAACCTTTAGATAGAAAATAGTTGTTTTGGTTTTGGGGTTGCATCTGGAGAATGATATTGAGCAGAGTTTATATTTTTTGAGGAATAACATTGGTTGTTACATTATAACCCCTTAAAAATAATTTCACCCTTAAAATTTTTTTACATGGAAAAAAATATGTGAGGATACTTTTCTCACATAAAATAATTAATATCACATGTAGCCTCCTTATAGTTACATGAAATTTTAAAAATAAATATATCATCTTTTTTAATGAATATTAAATACATTTTATAAACTCACAGTTGAGCATTGTAAATGCTTATTATCTCTGTAGACAAGAATCACAATCTTATTATTTCATGAATTATCTTAAGAATCTCCCAAAAATGTCTTCTAATATTGTTATTCTCTTAAAAAAAACCTACCTAATCCATTTTCTATATCCCAGTGAAGGAAACCTATGAAAGGTTAAGGTTTGATCACTAGTAAGGGTAAACATAAGTGATATCAATCTTTGATCATATAAAGTCATAATATAGATATAATGGTATTTTATCATGAAAATAAATTAGGAACTTCATTGAAAACCTATCATCGATCATAAACATTATTCATTGAATATAAATTTATCATTTCCAAAAAATGGCCTATATGATTGTTATATAATAAAAAACATATGATTAATCATAAAATCATTTCATTAATGTGTGTAAGCATTATAAATATAAGAAAAACATTTCATATGTCATGGTTAACTACCAATACCATCAACATAGTGGATCAAGTCATATCACATATTTGTCATTGTGGATTAGGACACACATATTTCCCATAATGGATCAGGATTCACATGTCTCCCATAGTGAATCAATCCCATCAACATGATTTAAATTTTTATCTAATGGGTTAAAAATAATTACCCAATGTGTTGGTAGGATATATAGGTCCCAAAAATATCATAATGAGAACCATATTTATGTGTGAAATATTAGATAGGGTTTCATTTAGTGGTAAGAACCCCGTAATCCAATAATAAAAATGGGGGTTCAAAACCCATTGGGTGCAGGTACTATAACAGTACTGTAACAGAAGCGAATGACAGACACTATAGCAGCAAAAGGGCACAATAGCAGTGGTAGGAGCACTATAGCAGTGGCAGGTAATGTGCACTACTATAGAAGTGTGGGTACTGTAGTATTACTATTCACAGAACGGGCATTGGGAAAAAAATTTAGGTCTATGGGCCATATAATGGGATAAGTGCCCACTGGGCATCTGGGCTAAGTAATGGGTATCTTTCTACCCTATTAAAAGAGGTATTTTATTTTCATTAATAATTAAAATGAGTCTTTTTCCCCAAACTTTTAAAAAATGAGTGAAATAATATCATAAAACATTGATCATCTTACCAAATAATAACCCTTAAATTGGAAACACGTTTTATAAATCATTCCTAAAATCACTATAGCATAACCCATGGAAAATAAATGTGTTTCATAAACATTCATTCAACATAAATATTTACCATATATAGAATGAATAATGATGATATCATTGAATCATATCTCTAATAAATCATAAGTAACATGGAAGGATTATATTATAGATGGAAAATTATTTTGAAAGATCAGTTGCACCGTTTCATTAATAATGTATCATTCACATGGTGTAGACGTGTTATTGAAAATAATATTTTAACAATATATTTCTATAAAAATATCCTTTTAAAATTATAATGGATGATTTAGAAATCAATTAAAAAATTTCATGAGTAAAATAAAATTTCATTGAAATTCATTTTTCATAAAATATTTTGGAAATCCATTTCATTGAAAACAACCTTGAAAACTGATTAAGAAATCATTAAAAATACTATAAAACATTTCTTAAGAAAAATATCCTTTCCCTTTTGAAAAAATGTTTTAAAACATCAAAAAATTTCAAAATAATTTTCTTTTATGATAATCTTTTATTATTATAAAGGAAGAATCAACACAACTATTGGTCATGAGAGAAAATAATTACATTCATTTATTAAATGTTAAAATTATAATTCCTTTCACATTTTTAGATAATGAAAAATGTGCCTTGTTTATAAAATTTAATAATATTACATTCAAAAAACTTGAAAAACATTAATAAATTGTTATTTTTCATAAACCATTGGGATAATGTTTTTAAAATACAAATGAACTATAAAAAACATGGTTTTGGAATGAAAATTCTTTTTAACCAATGATATAAATAATTTTTTTTTTCTTATAATAATTATTTTGAACTCATGAGTACATAAATAGATTAAAATAAATAGAATTTATAATATCTATAAATGAAAAAATTATAATAAGATAAAATAGTTTCCAGAATCATAGATCATGATATTTTGTTATTTAAATAATATTCATGTGAAATCCTAATAAAGTATTCTATTGCAACATAAAACCCTTACAACATTGGAAATTTAGAATTGTAATCACCATTAAATATGAATGTTAAACTAACATTATAACATCATTATAATTAATAAATTAATCATATTATACTCCAAAAGGGTCATTATATACACCTCATAATATAATATAAGTTCATAACATAACATATGTCTCAATAAAAGTAAATTTTGACAAACATACCTTACCATTTTGGTAAATTTTGAATCATATAACCCATGAAAAAGAGATCCTAAAATTGATATATAATCCCCAAAAAAAGTTATGACAATAATCATAAAATAAAATCATTTTAATTATATACAACACATTATAAAACATGTTGTGAATATGGTATGTGGCCTAGAAAAAGAAAAGTTGAGATTGAAATCCCATATATTGTTCGTAATATTTTGAATTATAATAGATAATAATATGTAATATCATGTAAAAAATTATATAAAATTAAAAAAATTAAATACATTATATAACATTTAAAATTTGATGTATATAAACAATACAAAAGAAATTAGTTATGAATTTTAATTTCTCTCATTAAAATATATGTGGGTCAAAAAATCCTTGGAAATAAGTCTTGACAACTTTAATGAAAATTCAAATATCATGTATAAAAAATTTAATTTCATTATACATCTATTAATTTTAAATATATCTATATATCATACCATATATGATTTACTAATGACCTTTTATCACATTTTTATTAACAATTCCATTTTTGAGTCATGTTTCAATCAATAAATACTTTATTTTTAATGAATGTTTTGATTTATTATATTTCAATATTTTACATTGATCGTTGTTACATCATCTCTATAATTATTTCAAATAATTAATCGTAATATATATTAATTATATATGTATTTAGATTGATCCAAAAAATAAAGAGATAGAAAATGAAATATACTATTCAAGTAGATGGTAGGCTATATGCACGCATGAATGTTGCTTCTATTTTCCTAGAGGGAAAAAATAAAGAAATTTGGATAATTTATTTTCATTAAAAAATTATTTTTATATAATATATATCACATAATTTCATAAAAACCATCCTTATCACGTTTCATGTATAGCGTGAACTAACCATGTTGCTTCGCATAGAAGTAGTTTGATGTACACACGAATGATGTTATCTTAATACCATAAGAAGGTAAGTTAATAAGTAACATGTTTTATAATGATTATATAAGAATATTAATATCATAATAAGCATATATAAACCATAAATTTATCATTATATCCATCCATGAAAGGTGGAGATGAAAAAGGATTAACATCTGTTTGTGGGGTTGTAGTCATCCGTACATACGAATGATGATTTCGTAAACCATTTAATTTAAAAGGATATTTATTTATGTTATTAAATTAAGATAATAAAATTTAATTATATTATATATAGTAATATTATTATAAATTAATTTTTTATTATGAATTTAATGAAGTAAAGGATGATATAATACAAAACACATGGTTAGGGATGTTACCTATTATTCCGAAAAATTATTTTTCTTCATACCAAAAAGATTCATATGTTGTATTTCATTCCAAAATAAGGCTTATATTATTATATTTTTAATTTATGGAATTGTTTTTTTTTGGATAAAAGTATTGTATTTGGATATGTGGAGAGGATAGGATAGTGGTGGCCTTTTGTATGTGTGGTATGTGGCGCACTTTTAATTTTTAAATTGAAAAATGTGTACCCACGTTTTTCACATGTATCACAGATCCAAAATGGACCATTCAAGATAATATAATATATTTGTTATATTTATGGGTATTTATTGGTTTTGGTACTTGTTTAGGGTCATTTTTATCCCATATCGTTTATTTTTAATCCCTCATCAAACCCATTTTTACTGAAACTATGGTAAATAATTTTTTTGGTTCTAACTATTTATTATTATAAAAAATTATTTTAACCTTATTAAATGATAAATATTTTAATATATCAAATTATTTATTATATTTTTAAATGTTTTAGTCACATAATTGAAAATATTTAATTTAAAATCAATCCCACAGACAGGATGTGAAAGCGAGTTTTCAAAGAGAAAATGTCAAAAGTTTACAATTTTTTATAACAAAATTCAATATAAAATTGATTACAATAACCTAAATTGGATATATATATATATATATATAATTAATCTAATTTTTTGATAAAAAAATATCTTAATATTTTTTGATGTTTTTAAATGCTTTATAGAAAGAAAATTCTTAATAAAAACCAGTATTTTTCACCATTTATCGAAAAAATTATCATTTTTAGAAAATTTTCAAAAACAAACCCTAGGATAATTTCAAAATGAATATTTCAAAAATAAATATAATTTTTTCAGATTTTTTTCTAAATTTGGGAAAAAAATATTTTTGAAATAAGTGCGCAAAAGGCCAAAACACTTATTTTTTAAATGATATTGTTTTAAAAAACAATTTATTTAATATTATCACTTCTATGGAAAACATAAAATATAAATATTATAAATCTGATTGAATATAAAATATATAAATTTCATAAAAATTATTAAAAAAAATCATTTATTTATTTTATTCATGTAAAACATGTTTTTGGGCATAGAAATAGTTTTCAATCAAAACGATTCGTTATTTTAAAAGGTTTTTTATTTTCATTTCAAAGAAATTGGTCACCAGGTATTCATTATATATAAATCATTAATAAAATATATTTTCATAATTTTTTAATACAATTCACACCCACCATTTCAATTTCTAGGTTATAACATCCATATTAATGAAAAATATTTTAATAGAATGTCTTATTTCATTTAAACTATATGTTACATGTAACACGAGCTAAACATTTAGTTCTGTTTAATGCAAGGTAAACATGTATTTTCATGAAACAAAATAAAAAAATAGTGTTGTGTGTTATGAAAAATATAAAAAATATTAAACTAATTAAAAAACAAAATATATATCAAAATATCATGGTTTTACATTCTACCCCCTTATAATGGATTTCACCTTTGAAATTCATCTTTTGGGAACTATGAAATTTGGATAGTTATGCATCATTGCAACCTCAACATCCCACATAGCTTCCTCAATAAGGTTGTTTCAAACACAAATTCTACCATGTTATTGATCTTATTTCAAATAACATTCTCTAAATGATTTATAAGATCAACTTCTAGTTCTTTATAAGAATGAACATGCTCCAACAGTACAACTACTGAGTTCAGTACATGCGATTGATCAAGTATGTACTTCGCCAATAGAGGTACATGGAACACTTCATCAATATGAGAGATGTTTTGTGGAAGCACAAACAAATAATCTATTATCCTGACATGATCATGTATTTCAATAGGGATGATATACCGAGGGATTAGTTTTCCATTCATTATTCAATGGAGAAATTCATAGAAATACCTTCTAACCAACATCATATTAAATATCATGTTGATGATTATTATAATCAAATTTTTTCATATTTTTGTTATACATACATGTTGTTGAATGTTTATAATCATTTATTTCATCTCATTAGATTGGTCATGTCTTAATAGATTTATTTGTACAACTTCATTACAGTAAATAAATGTTTTTAAACTTTCTTCCTAAAATAGATTCGTAACGAGCCATCTGAATAATTTAGATAATGATATTTTTGAAAAAAATAAACTAGAGGGATATTTTTATCCCAGCAACATTTGAAATTGATATAACATGAAATTTTCAAATTCATAAGGGTTTTTATTATTCTCGTAGAGAGACCATCTATCTGAGGATGATACGTAGTGATGAAACTCAGCTCTATATCAAGATCTTTATGAAAAATTCTCCAAAATAAGAAGAAACAATTCATATCATGATCAAAGAAAATTTAAAGTGTTACTCTATGAAATCTTAAAAATTCCTCAATGTATATTCTGGAAAGAGGATGTAGAATGATATATTGTCTTAAAATATGAGAGTGTGTTGACATTTTAAGGTAATTGACTACATCCCATAATTTCCATAACATTAAAGATAATAATAACTCTAAATGTTACCAATAATTTTTTTTAAATTTCCCCAATGTTTAATTGAATTATCCTTAAATATATTTTCCCCTAAACATATATAAAACCAACAGATTGTATTTCTATAAATACCTCTTAAAATATCCTTAGTATTTATTAACTTTCATCCTATAAAACTTCCAAATGGGTGTCAATGAAATTGAACTTTTGATAAAACTTAATCACGTAAAAATAGTATGGTATACATGACTCTTATTATAATCATACATTGAAACATATACACTTCTGAATGTAAATCCCCCCTATATTCATTATATGAGCTTATTTATTATACACAATCATTTTTAATGGAATATAGAGTTTATCCTTGTACCAATAAAACATGAAATGTGACTTAATTATTATATAATCATTAAAGATTGAGATAATAAAATTAATTTTAAATAAATTATTATCAATAATATTTTAATATGGAACATTCATACAAATAAAACATGAAATTCCAAAATAAGGAGGGGAGGTTTATTGTTCCAAAATTAACATGATTCACTTCATCCATAATCATTATATAAGTGTTCTCCTTTTTCATTTTCTTCGTAGGTTGTTGTGTCTTATTTTACAAATTTTACCTTATATTGGATATTTTTCTTTAATTTCTATAATAATTACACTTGAAATACCAGTGTGTGGGTGATGAAATAGTTGGTTTCCTCCTATCATCCATTTTATTAACTAACCTAGTAATTTTATTTTAAAATTATATAGATTTATTACAGGAATGTAAACCACTAAATAAACCCCGAATTCCATTTAATAAATTCCATTTATTATTATTCCCATTTTTTAATGCAGATTTGTATAATTTATTTCAACAATTTGGGAATTCATGAGGCTCAATATTCCATTTATTATCAGAATAATTAGATGGGTGGGAATATCCAATTTCCATTTCTACTTTTATTTCACATATATTGAATTCTTTTTATCTACTAATGTCACTTATTTCAATGGTCTTATAAATAAAATATTTTTGTAACACAAATAATTGAACACTTTTTCATTTAGGGATGATTACTAAACAAGAATTATACATTTCAATCCCTATAAAATTATATTCAAATGTGCCAATAAATTCACCATCCTTTAAATTTAGATTAAGTAATTACTTCTCCATATTTTTTATTAGAATACGAGGAAAGTATTTACAGATGAATTAACCAAAAAAATTACTATTATATTGATTAAATTTTTTAATATTACCTGAAAATCATAATAATAGTCTGAAACTTATCTTATTATCCTTCTAATTGATAAAAAACCAAAAACAATTTTCCCACTCCAAACACCAACGAATGTAATATATCATTTCCCATCGAATGATATGTTTCAAAACAACCAGTGGATAAATATAGCCAGTAAAACATTGTAGATGTTTCAATGTGAAGTAGTAAATATAATGGCGTTCCTTTCTTTTAACATTTTAAATTTTAATGTGATTCATAGATTTTGAATTTGGTGTGCTTATAGAAATAATAATTTTCAATCCAACTCCCATATTGTCTAGTTTCCCAGGATGGAAATCATTTCAGTGTCATTCAAAAATAGCATTTACCTAGTTCAATCAAGTTTTGACCCATTTCTAAAAATATAAATCATAGAATTATAAACATTAATCATATTGAAAAATAACATAATCAGGAAAATTTATTAAAAGGATGTCTAAATCATGACAAGTTCTTTTCAATCTGTGGCACCGTAAGCCTATTATATGACATATTGCATCATTATTTAAATCTATCATGAAGGCTTGTTAATATTTTATGAGTTTGAAAATTATATCCCCACGGAGGGTCAAATTAAGATTGTATAAAGGCCCACAATCATTCACTACGTGATGATCGAGTCTGTTTTAATGTTCCAGTTTTAGTGTTATTACCCATAGATATCTATATTACAGAGCCACATTCTGTTATAGTATACATATATGGTTGTAATATAATGGAAACCCCTTTATCTATTGTTCGTCAAAATGCCAGGATATTTTCATACACTTATAAAAATATATAGACTAATCCTTAGAGATTTTTCAAGAAATAACATTAGGATGATTCATAATAATATCCCTAGGTGTATCTCTGAATATTTTATAATCATAATCTATAAATATTGACTAAACCTTTAGTCTGATATGAAATATAGTGACCTAGGATTACATAAATAAATATCAATTCATTATCGATTAATATTCAATACATTTCATAAATAGACACCCAATACTGATAATAGTTTAGTGTCTTTAGATACTAGAAACATAATCTTCTTATTTCATGAATGATATTCAACATCTCCCACAAATATATTCTCATATAATACTTATTTTAGGGAAACCCTACCAAAACCATTATTCAAAACCTATGGAAGGAAACGTAATAAAGGGTGATATTAGATTCTATGTAATGATAATCATTAAATATATCATGTTATGATCATATGAAGTCATAGGATAATCATTAGGGTATGTGATCATGGTCCTGACATAAGAAGGTCATGCCCAAACATTAATAGATTATAAAAATGACTCATGGCATAAACATTTATCTTTTAATAAATTATATCACATAATAGTGATAAATAATCATTGTAATAACCTATTATTTTATTTTATGTGTCTTATTTAATCTAATATCCTCAATATATTAGGTTGCACGCAATACTGAGCTTAAAAGAACCCCGATATACTATTAACATTATTGTCTAAAATGAAATTATCAACTAGAAATTAAATTATATGTTATTAATGAGATATATAACTTATGAAAATATAATATTAAATTCATTTGTTGCAAATTAAATAGAAATAAATACAATAACCAATTTAATAAAATGGAAATGTTTTTATGAAAACTATTTTAATGTGCGAAAATGTGTTTTATAGAAATAAAATAAAAAAATCATACTTTTTGGAATATATTAATCAAATTAATATATTATGATCTTAATATAATGTTTTAAATTCATCATATGTGGTTTCTAGACATTATATAAGAACAAATCCCATTTTACGCATAAATGAAAAATTTTCATAAAAATGGAGTTTTTTCTCATTAAATGGTGCATTTGTTATAAATTTAGTTCTTCAAATTTTTATAAATTATATATTAATAAATAAAAATTTTAATTTAATTTTTAATAAGAATATTTACATTAGAATAATTTTTATTATTTTTCAAATAAGACACATGTTTGGATAAATAGTGATAAAATATTTCATTTTAATTGAATATACATTTTTAAAATAAATAATTTATATTATTAAATGATATTTAAAATTGTTTATAAAATATATTTAGATCCATTTCATAACAGTTAATCTAATTTAGTTCATTGGATAAAATTACACGTTGAACTTGGATATAAAAATCAATTCAATCTTTTGAAAATTTTCACTCTAAATAAACGTATTCTCGTGCAGTATATGGGATTAATTTTTTCTAACTCTATGTTATGAAATTTTGAAAATGTGTTCCATATTTGTAATTATAAAGACCAAATTTTTTATATAGGCCGATTTTATTTTTGGAAATATAAATAGTAACATTAATATTCTTCTAATTACCATGGTTAAGAGAAAATAGGGTAATTATGGGTAAAAATAAAACTATAAATCTTATTAAATTACCATAATAGTTTAAATAATTTTATTCAATGAGTTTGTGTTGAAAAAATAATCCTTGGGCCTATTTTATCCACACTTGGCTCCACTTGGAAGACTTTATGCCTTTAATATTATTTTATTCTAGGGAAAGTCAAATATATCATACTCATTTTTTTAATATGTTTTCCTTTCTTATATAAAGGTATTAATAATATATCTTCAACTTTTAAAAGGTATTTGAAATAAAATAATTTCTATACAACATGATAATTTATTTTTTATTTTCAGTAAATAAATAATTAAATTATATGATTACACAATGATGATGTAACAATTGTTTAATTAATGGATATATCAAATAAATGTTATTAAAAAAATTAAAATAAATATAATTTCTATTATTGATATAAAAAATTATATATGGAATATAATTGTTAGATATGTTTTTTTTGGTTTTTTATGTTTTCTTGTGTCTTGCTATTTTTTAAAAAATTCAAGAAATGAATAGTTTTAATAATGACTTAAATAATATTTTAATGAAAATAATACATTATTAAATGATATAAAATTCATAAAAATTTAAAAACCTTACATATGATTTATAAAAGTTTTAAAATCTCACCCACGAGTCATTAATGATTTTTCGGAATTTCATTGTTTCTATATTAACCCTTAATGAGTAAAAATCCATGTTTTCACAGTAAGAGTGAAAGGGTTTTACTAAGGGTTTGAGCCTAATGATAAGGGTTTAAAAGTGGCCTAAAATTGCCTAAAAGTTATTGGCCAATGTTATTTCTACCCATAATCCTATTAGGTTCTAAATAACTCACTTTGGAACCATTTTTAAAAGATAATTAATATATATTAATTTGATATTTTATAAGTTTCCTAAAGTTCCCCTCATCTCAATTATAAAAGGGAACCTATTCCCTCACATAAAAAAACAAAATTTTTCCATATAGACTGATAAAAAAATTACCCATTTATCCTTCAATATTCCCTCACATCATATTACAAGGCTTAATTTTAGCATAAATACAACCAAATACATTCTTGTGTTGAAATAAAATTGAGATACCCAAAGATGAGGTAATGTTCGTAAACAAACAATTTTTTTATTCATTCCATAAACCACTTAAACTATTTTTACTTAATGTTTGTAGAATACCCTAAGTATCCAAAATATAATTAGATGCTTTTATCTTAAGTGACCAACCTACACCAAAACACACTTCCGTCAAATGTGATATGCATTCACCATTCATGTGTAGGGAGGACTATCGCTTCCTGACCTGATTCCATTTTTTCTTCCATTCCCACCATTAATGATTGATAATAATGAGTTAAACACTATTTTTATATGATATATATGATATTTTAAATTTATTTATTCTTTTTTATTTTGATATAACATATTCCTTCATGATTTCCATTTTGTGTAGATACAATAACATCGTTCGTGGACATGTGGACTACCATCTCCTCAAAAAATTTTGATTCATTGACACATTACAAGGAATGTGTTGAGTATGGGTTTAGTGATATTATATGAAATAATTATGTTTCTATAATCATATTAATTACTTTCTTTATTTCAGTACGTAAGAAAATGGAATCATCATTCATGCGTACTCACAACCTACTATCTTCACAAACTATATTTTACTTTTAAATTTCAATCACTAATAAATTATTATAAATACATACATAAATAATATACATGATATATATTTTATGTTTATCATTATGGAGATGTTTAAATCATTATATAATTATGATTATTAAAAATATAACAAATCAAACCACATGGGAGAAACAATGTTGTTATTACCCAAAACCTATATTTTCTAGGGAATTGTTATAAACATATAATATAATGTCACAAGTAAATCATATATGGTATTACTGAAATTAATATTTTTCTATGATAGATGTATAAAAATCATATATTCATTATTTGGGAGTTTTGAACAAATATGATGAGAGTCAACACATAAGGTAAGGGATTTTTGTCTCACATTGTTTTCTATGGGACACATGCCATGTACAATAATAATCTATTTTGTTAGGATTATATACTTCCAATGAATATATTTTATTACTATTATAATTAAAATTTTTGTACATTCACATCTATATAATTTAATATCATTCATAGTGAATACAAATGTACTGATTATAAAGTAGTAAGAGTTTAATTCACAATCTTGTCATTAGTCAAGATTGTATGTGTTTACGTCACCTCATGGGACTATTTATATTCCATGTCACTGTTTTCTAAAAAAACAATTTTTTTAAAAACATTATCCTTAAAAATGATTATATTATTTTTATCGATGTATTAATTTTTATAAAACAATTTGAAATGATTCCTCTTTTTTTTCCAAAGGTGGTACTCTATGACTGTTTTGGCTAGAAATATAGAAGAAATGTTTTTTAACTTATACAAAATGAGAAGTATTTTCCAATTTCATAATGACATAGTTTTTTGGATATTCAATTTCATGTATTCATAGATCATCTTAAAAAAAAATTAAAAATTTTCAGGCCTTTGCAATCCATATTTATTTTGTTTAATGAAAATAAGGCACTACAAAGTCGAATAACAAGAAAAAGAGGAAAACAATAAGGAAAAGTAATAAAACAAGAGAAGGGGGGATACAGGGTGTCTAAAATAGTGAAGGCCAAGGGAATAACCTTGTACTAGGCCAAATCCTTCAAAAGGAAATAATCCCAAGCTATAGAATAATGGGTCATTAGGGGTATCCTATGATGCTAGAAAATATACAACTTTATTTACCTCATGCCAAGTGTACAGTATATCAATGTCATTGTCGATGAGTATCTGACATCTGCAGATGTGGTAAGTGATAATCCAAGGTACACTACCTACCCCATGAAATAAGCTGTGAAAGATTTTGGATTCTATTTCCACCACTTCCAAATAAAATTTCTTGCAAAATCATAGCCCTAGACCAAACATCATCACCCATGATTTTTTCTGTATAAAATACTAACAAAAAATGATGTATAAAATATCAGAAAAACCAATATATTGATATTATAAAAAAACCCACCTCCCCATGTCATATAAATACTACAAGAACCATCTGTATTGTTTTTTGGGATGAAACTGTTAGGGTGATGGTAGATCCACCATCACTAGGGATTTCATTTTTTAGAGTGAGAGGACATGATATTAGGAAGTTCACATAGCGAGGGGGCTTCCATCTAGTTTGTAATGAGATAGGCCACATCCAGCAACACGAATCAAACTTGAAGAAATATATATAGTTTAAATCAATTCATACCCCCAAAGATAGCGTTGATTAATGACTCCCATATTCTCCAGAAACAAACCATGAGGGTGCATCCTCTAGCCTTCCAATCCAGTTTTTTATTCCCAAAACCATGGAAACTTATTATTAGAAAATAATCATCAAATGAATCTTGAAACATTTGACTAGTAAATTTTCCAAACTTCTGCTACACCTCCCAAGCCCAATCACCCTCTAAGAACAAGTTCCCTGAAGACAATTCCTGAGTACTGTCACATCAATAACACCAGGAAGAAATATGTATGCGAATACAATGCACTTGATCATCGATGGGTAAGGCATCATTACAGATACACCACACCATGATGTTCAGTTTTTCTGATATTTATTTTCACTAGGGGTTAACCCAAGTCATCATGCGCATTAAGATGTGATGTGTTCTTATAGTACTTTATCCTTGAAAAAAGAATACACATCATCCCTATAAAAACACATCTATCTAGTTTAGGGGATAAATCAATGATGTTGAAGAGTATGCCTTGATTTTCTTCCATCACTTCTTGGGTGAAGCCCAGATTATTTTTGGAAATATTGAAAAACATATATAGAGTATGGAAGCTCTAATTTTATGAATCATTGAGGTTAATATATTATTATATTAGTTAACATGGTTACATACATGTTTTATGATCACTTTCATCAAGGAAGATATATTTTTATACCACATTCCGTATTACATATAATATTTTGTGATTATGTATTCTAATTGAGGAAATTTATTTACATTTTGTATGTATATGTTGTTTATGTTTCACCCTTATCATATTATTAATTCACTAACCATATTATATGATGCAAATTGCCCACTATATCCCCTTAATTCATCAACATGTCTGAAGATACAAACAAGACTGGGTTTAGGGTGAGGCCTTACAAATTTAATTTTAGATAACCTGGACGATGCCTCAATGGTATGTTTCGAGGGTATGACATTATTCAATCCATAATTATGAAAGTTTATATTGGATTACATATAATTATTCAACTTGTATAATATCCATGGATACATTTCCAAGGTCATGTGGTTATATAAATTGATTGTTATTCATCTATTTACCTTTACATAATTTTTATTCATATTTACTCTTAGTTTATTCTATATGATTACCCTTACATAGAATTTAAGCGCATGATTTTTATTTTATTTTCCCCATGATTCCATGAAGTATGTTATGATAGATATGTAGGGTTACACAAATGGGGAATAATAGAAGACTCAAAAAATTATTTTTATATTTTATTTTTTAAATGTAAGGTGACTTTCATGTATTTTTCTAGTTTACCATGACTACTAATATATTATAACCCTTTGGGATGTGATTTATTGTATTTGATTCTAATGTAACAAAGAAATGTCCCAATTCTTGGTGACTAGGGTTTGGGTTAATATATTTTGTTTTAAAGAATGTTTGGTAGAATCCTTTGGATCTATGTTTAGGAATCTAATGATTTGATATTAAAACTATAGGATAGAATTTTGGAATATATCCAAATAGACCTATCTTAATATTGAAAGATTATATATTCCAAAATTTTTAATTTATGTTATGTGATTCATTATTTTTGGGATTATCAATATTGTTTCCTAATGTTATGATCGATTATAGTGTATTACATAATTTAGAAATGGAACCTAGTGGATTGAAGGGAAAATATATCAATGAAAATAATCCATGTATGGATTTACATCATTGTTAGATAATGATTTTTGAGATGGATCTACAATTCATGATGAACAAAATAGAACTATACTGGTAGAACTGACATAAGTTATGAGAAATTACTGAACCCATATGGTGAATTATAAAATGTAATGTAGAAGAATAATGTTATATTGCATCATGAGACAATAATCTTTATCATTCAATGAGAAAAAATTACATTTGTAGATGTGGAATTTATATGTTCTTTAGAAAATATATTTTTCACATTAGGAAATAAGGAAAAGGGTAATGATATCATTTTAGTTTATCATTTATTTGGAGATACAGATCAATGGTGGTCATTGATTAAAAAAAGTAAGGAGGATTAAGAAATATAAAACATTATATGGAAGGATTTTGTAGATAAATTTTCAGAAAAATATTTTCCTCTGGATCATCATGCAGATTTTTAGAGGAAATTTTTGAGTCTTGGGAAAAAGGTGGACAAGAATGTTGGAAAATATAAAGCCAAAATTACAAGGTTATGAATGAATATTGTGGAATACATTGGTAACCCATGGAGTATGATTGATAATTTCATTTATGGGATAAAATCTATTTCTCAAAATTGAATTGGTCTCCCATAATTTATCATCATGTGATGATATTGTATCTTGTGATATCGAGATAGAGAAATAAATATCTACTTCTTGTGAGATTATGGGAAAGAATGATAATAACAGAATGGTGGAGAAAAGGATAGATATAAGGGAATGGGAATGAAGGATTTTCCCTCATGTGGTAATTGTCGGATAAAAGACCCTGGTACTTGCCTAAAGGGAAAGAGAGTTTGTTACAAGAGAGAAAATTCACTAGGCTCATGATTTTAAGGGAATGAAATGACATTTAAATGTGAAATTATTCAATATTAAGGAGATTGGGAACTAAAAAATAAATGTCCCATCAATTAATGAAATACAACTCAGAATAAGAAAAGGGATCTGGACATGTTTAGCCTATTACAGTAGTCAAAGTTGAATAATTACTGGTTTTTCTAATTATAAAAATCATAATAACTAAAATAATTTTATTTTAGTATTTCTTATTTAAAAATATATAACAAAATAGTGTATTAATTATGTTATATAGGTGATTATGGAATTCATATATTTGGTTTGTGAAAAAATATATGCAATATGAATTTTGGGGAAAATATGATTTTAACGTCCCGGCCCGGGTACCACACACTGGTGCCCAGAGACAGTCAGTCAAAAAACGTCAAACCAAACACCCCATATTCCTATGGATGATGACTAGATGTAAGGGTCTAATATCAGTCATGGGGAGACTATACCCTTTTTTGAGTGTAATACACCTATAGAACTAAATATATAATAGCTAAATGTCATATAATCATAACCACGATAATACTGTTATAACAATATGACTAAAACTAGAAGTGCAACATAAAAACTGAACATTAAAATATTTCATTATAATTTAAATTCCATGTGTCAAAATTAAACTCAAAATTAAGGACACTAAAAGCACCCAAGAGGGTTAAAACCATGCCTAGTTCCCTCACCCATAATCCATCCTAAATCAACCATCTAACACAACACCTTTCCCCTTATCCAATTATATAACCATGGAATCTATTTGGGTACCGATCAGAAAGCCCATGGTGGGTGAGAGTATAACTCAGTTGGCCAAAAAAAAAAATGTCTTCTAGAACAATATCTAATAAATAAAATTATATGATGTTTCATGAAGAATAAATCAATATTAACAAATAAATAGTTATCACATTATCAACTATCCATTATTTGACCACAAAATCCCCTAGTTTCAGTGGATAACCCTAACTCAATACATTATTCATCCCATGATGGTGTATGAACTATCCCCAAGGTATATAATAAAAATAAATTCCTATTTCACAATTCATTAACACAAATCACTTATGAATTCCATTGTTTCCATTCATCAGATCTTATCACTCTATGGTTTTTCGATGCACCAGACCATGTCCCAAAAAAAATATCACATATCAATTCCACCATTACCATTCAATGCTTTCGATCACACTATAGGATTCTGATGCAGCAAACCATGTCCCACAATCAATTTCCACAGGGTAATTCCACTTTTACCATATTATATTTCTTATCACACTATGGGATTTTCATGTAGTAGACTATATCACAAACACAGTTATCACATTAATTAATTAACTAATTATTTAATAACAATAAATAATTTCACATAATCATAATTAAATTAATTAATCCAAAAATTTATTAATCACGTTATTTCCAGTAATTAATTCAACAATTAATTAACTATTAAAAAATATGAACATCAAATAATTAATTTAATAATTATAATCTCCAATATCCATACCTAATTCAATAATTAATTATTAATATAATTAATCTCAATATCTAAAACTTAATTCAAAAATTAATTAATTATATTTACTATCTCAATATCGCATAATTAATTGAAAAATTAAATATTTATACCCACAATCAAAATATCACATAATTAATTTGAAAATTAATTATTCATACTCAAAATCTCAATAACCAATTTTTAATTCAATAATTAATTTCCCAATTCAAAAAAACCCAATTCCCTCTTAATTAATTCAAAAATTAATTATTCATAATCTCAAATTCCAAGATCCCCAATTTAATCATTTCCCTCAATTAATTAATTCACCAAATTTATTAATTCAATAATGAACTCAATTTCTAAAATATAATACCAATTTTTCAATTATATAAAAATAATTGAAATCAAGACTTTGGTATTTGAATTATAGACCCTCTACCTCAATTCATGGAACAAAGATCACCAAACATAAATCCTTAATTTTTTGTGGAACAATCATAAATGTGATGAAAAACATGGTCTATATTATAATCCTAAATACTCAAACAAATAAAATAGAATATCATAAATTATTATCTATATATATCAAGAATGATATATATTAAATATATCTATCCCTTAACCCAAATATAATAGGATAAAAACCCACCGAAATAATGGGAGAATAATGGGAGAGAGATTTAAAATCTATTGGGAAGAAACCATTGAAGTGGAGTAGATCTTACAACTAGTATTCGAATTACCATTGACAAAGGTCAGAATATCATAGAATCTCTTAAGGAGGATATGGAATCAAGATAAATTGGTTTTGGATTGAGATAGGTTCTTCAAGTGTATAAGGAGGGGGTACAAGATTTTTTAATAAAATACAGAGGATTGAATTCATGTATGCATGGTTTTCACTAACCATACACCTAAACATATTCCTCTTCAAGTGGGTTGCCCAAATTCTTGTTTTCAATCATGAAATTTGACAAACCACAAGGGAACTATAAGAAACATGCCTATCTATGGTTTCAATCTTCATGGGTCTTGGGTGGATAGTCATGAAAAATCATTCACTAACCGTGCACTTCCCTATTTCATCCATTTTTCTAAAATTGTATCCCAAAATTCCCAAACGTAAAACCAAAAGAAAATGTACATAACATAAGGTAATGTTAACCTATAGAAAATCTAGAGACAGCCCCATAAATGGTCTGGGTTTTATAATCTCCCACCTTATAACAGATCTTTCATGAGCTATAATCCAAATAATCTCTAAGATTCTAAGTTGAGAATATTTACTCATTGAAATGTCATATATACTTTACTCTCCTAGGTTTCCTAAAAAACAATCCCATGTTTCCACAATACATGAACTATCAGTATTATATTTACCCACAATACATTCTCAATGAAATATAATTTAAGTTTCTGATTCTCCTCAAATGACACATCTATCTTAAGCTCAACATCATACACATTAATCACATGAGATGATTCAGGGTGATACCACTAAATGTTTGACACATGGAAAACGTCATGCAAATTAGTGTATCTATGGAAGTGCCAATAATTATGACACTGACCTGATTCTCTCCAAAACATCAAATGGTTTAGCGAATATGGCCACTATCTTTTCATGCCTTTGTATCCTGTAGTCACCCAATTTAAGAGACACTAGAAGGATTACATGATAAATATATATAAACACTATTTTTAATCTACGTCTATTAGAAAATGACTTCGGTCTACTCAGATCTATAGAAATATGCATCTGAATCACCTAAACCTGCTCACATGTATCTTAAATTAGACTCAGTCCCCAAAACTCTGAATCACCTACCTCCATCAAGAATATAGGTGATCTGAATGGCATACCATAAGAGATTCATATGCTTCCATCTATATCATATCATGATAAATATTTTTATAGTAAATATCCACCAAATCATGGACCTTCTTCAATGATCTTCCAATGTCTAGGAAACATGATCGCAACATATCCTCTAGGACCTGAATAGTACTCTCCGACCACCTATCTTTTTGTCTGTGGAATCTCATACTCAGTATGACTAATGTAAAAATAGACTTCTGTAATCCCTACTAGATTTATGAGGTAAATTGAGAATCTTGGATTTAAAAAATATTGTCTGGAACCTAGTGTAGATATACAATCTCTCAGACATAAAAGTCCCCAGCTGTCACGAACCAAATCTGGTCGCCGCCAAAATCGACACCAAACCAAGCCCGTGACAAGGCCCGAAGGGCGTTCCCGATCCCCACGGGCTGGCACAAGTGCCCGGGTATCATAAAATGATAATTGGGAACGATTTACCCGATTCTATAAACATTAAACAACAAAAAAACTCAATAAAACAAATCTGGATTTTTCAACTAAAACCATCTTTTACAAAATTTCAGAACTGAATTACATAAGTTAAAACTACATTTAAAGACCATTAAAAAGGTAAAAAAACAAATAAGGACAGCCCAATAACCCTTTTGTCAAGGGGCACCACCCTTATGCTATCTCCACAAGACTTCACTACCAAGGACCTGCTAGAAACCCGAACCACTGGAACAAAAAAAAAATTGTACCCAACCTGCGACAACAAAAATAACCAAGTCTACTTACACCCAAGGGTGTAAGTAGGGTGTGAGCCAAAGCCCAATAGGATACCACCACTAATAGATTCCATGTGATAAACATTTAATGGCGAAAAGCATGCATGTTTTCAAAGACATGAGATGCTAGTTAAAATTTCTAAAAGATGCAACATTAAATAAAAACAGTTTTTAGGTGGGATAATTTAAAGAATAAAAATATTTAAAATAAATACCATAGCTACTGAATTTTCTAGCCTCTCATACCGTATACCGACGGTAATAACAAAGTATCCAGTGAGCACAAGCAATGGGAAATAACCCCTAGGCACTAGCTAGCTGTGGGTCCCAGGTACCTCGTATCTCGGTGAAGGTAACCATCACAAATATCCATTCTCGTGCACGAGCCACTAGTAGGGAACATACCCATAACCTAGTGGTCCCCAATAATCATCATCATAGTTTAGTTAGAGTTGTAAGCGTCAATCTTGCTAAGTGAAACTGAGGCCAAACCTCACAGATTCACTAGCATACTAGTACACGTCCACCCACCTAGATACCCAGGTTTTCCCTTTGTGCTCAAACAAGTTCATCAATCCAAGAAGTATAGTTTTCACATGAAAATATCACTTCCACATCACAAATTAACCAAACAGCCCCATGTACATCACACAAGTCAAAAATTCCACTTTTCATTCAAATGAATTTTGAAATCAAACTCACTCCAAATTGCCTACAACACTTTTCAAATTTCATTAACACTTCCACAAATCCATTAAACAATTTTATAAAACCATTACAAGATATTCAACTCACATAACAGCCCACACACATGTCACACAATACCATTCTCACCTTCACAATTCATTTTATAAATAAACTCACATGAAATATCCCACACCCGTGTTTCGCACACAAGACACAATTTAGTAAAACTTTTCGACAATTTATAAAAAAAATTATAAAAATGTTCAACATCTCAAATCACCAATTTACCATTCAAAAACCCAAATTAGGTGAACACACTCACCCAAACAGTACATATACACCCTTTCCCAACTTTGTGTAACCAAATAAAACATTGGAAATTTTTATAAAACAAACCCAAGAGGTATAACCATTGTTTGCACACTAAACCCATTTCAAAACCCTCATTTAAAAGCAAAATCATACCAATACCAATCCAAAACAGAATTTTTCAGCCCTAAAAAAATTATTAAACCACCCCCAAATGTTATAAAAATACATCAAATAATACCACAAAGATACACATGAAAAACACACGTTTTCATAAATCACCTTCAAAAAGTACAACATGTTTTTACTCCTTAAACTCATTAAAAAAACCTACATTCAAGGCCAACATGACAATAAGGAATTAACAAACCAGAATTGTAATCCCCTTTCAATACTAATAAATCACTTTCATATGTTATAAACTAAACCCAAACATTACCCCAAGAGTCACACATGAAAAGTACCCAATTTCAAGCTATAATGCAACTAAAAATTAAATGTTCAACCAAATCCATCAAAACTGTTTTCACAACACATAAAACAGATTATAAACATGCTAAATTAATAATCCATGCAAGCTAACTCATCATAAAATGGCTACACATGGAATCACCTACCTTTTGAGTCGAAATCCTCAAAACTTGGTGCGAAACCTTAAGCGCACCACCGCCGCACCACAAGGAATATAAATCCATACCTAGACCACCAAAAATTGACCCAAAAGATACCAAATCAGACCTTAGGATCGAACCCTAACTTCTGGACATTTTAGAATATAATGAAAGAGGGAGGAAACCCTAAGGAGAATGAAAAATTGAAGAGAGAAACACTTACTCAAAACAATCATGAATAAAACGACCCAAAATCCACCAGATTCTGAATCTGAAAACATCCAACCATTCAAGGGATGTTTGAACAAGGATTATGAGACCATGTAGGAATTTGAATGGGGAAAAAAGAGTGAGAATTGAAGGATTTATGAAGGAAACAAATTACCTTTATTAATCTACCCGAAATGTGAGTGCTTCAGAAGTTTCGACCTAAACCGCGATGAAACGGAGCTTCAAAGAGGGTGGGAGGATATGGGACGCGCGGCTGGGTTCAAGGGGAGTGTTTGGGGCTTGGAATCACCGAAAAAGCCTTAATATTGTATAAGTTATTAATTAAACAAAATTTATTTTTAAAACTGGAATTGGGCTTTCGGGCAGGCCCAATCCCTTAAATAAAAACCCATATACAACTTGTTTATGGTTTTCTAAAGGCTCCAAACTATAATGGTGGTGTTTCTATATCAGGGTAGACCATTTAGGAACTTGAATGAGTGAAAAATATTAAAAATTGAAAAAGTTATAAAAGAAACAAAATTTATTTTTAAATCTGGAATTGGGCTCACGGTTTGGCCCAATTCATGAAAACTCACCCATTCCACCATAAAAGCTTGACAAACCCCAAAAACAAATCATAAATGAAAAATAAATGAAATTTAACTTTAAAATAAGTCATGTATGTGACACCAGCTCCTCCACTGTGTTGTTCTCCCATAAATGTAAGAAATGTGATATATTTTTATTCTAGTCCATGATTACCCAAATAGAGTCATTCTTCTGAGGAGTACACTATATTCCAACCACAAAATCATTGGTAGCATCATCTCACTTCCATTATGGAATGGAAAATGGTTGTAGTAAATGTCTAGGTCATTGATGCATGGACTTCAACTATTGATAGCTATAGCAATGTGTCACGAACCCTACTATCTCCTTTTTCATTCCTGACCAAGAAAACTATTGAAAAAGGTCATAGTAAATTTGGTTTACACATCGATGTACCTCCCACTTCGATGAAGTAAATTCACTCATAAAATCCTCTACATTCCCTATGAGGAACAATAACCTGATTCTAAACATATATGGCCTCATCGTTATTTATGGCCCAATTAGAAGGAGAGTCCCCACCTTCAAGGACTTCCATTAAGGAAAAACATTTTGGATCATCATTGTATTTGTCTTCGATCCTTCTCAAAACTTTATACTCCACTGAAACATATAATAGAGTCATATGATCCCGAGTCTCCATAAAAATAACATTGATCTCTGTCAGTAAATCCATCATCTTCCACTCAACACTAGACTCCTAAACATCATGAGTCTTTTCTTCCTTATCAAAGCCTTACCAAAACTATTTTCCTTCCCAAGAATATATGATAGATAAAAATCAAATGGATACATATACCCAACCCACCTTCTCAACCAAATAATCATATCTCTCTGGGACAATATGTACTTCAATCTCTTGTGATTTTTATAAACAGTAAACTTTTCAAAAAATAGATTCTGCCGCCAAAAAATTAAAAGCACAATTAAATACTCCTAAATTAAGGTCAGTCATAGGGTAGTTATATTCATGTGGACTCAACATCTAAGAACCGTACAACACAAATCAATCTCCCTTCATCAGCACTACTCCATGTCATATCAAAGAAGCTACAAAGTACATTGTATACTTCTTACTCAACTCAGGTAGGATCAGTATTGGTGACTATCTCAAGTGAATAATCAACTCCTAGAAGTAATTATAACTTTATTCCAACAATTCAATCTCTATCCCATTCTTGGAAATTACAGAATGTGGAAATCTCAAATGGTAGAAGTTAGGGACAAACCACCGATAATACCATCTAACCCATAATGATGCGGATATTAAAAATAGTCTTGGGTTTATCCCAAGATATATCTTCTAGAGACATTTCTAGGACCATTAATCCACCTTCCTCTAAGATGGTTTGATTAAGAAGAATAGCTGATAAAAAATAAATAGATACTTAGATAGTTTGGTGTACATCTGATACTATCTCAGTGTACTCCTGACGATGTCAATATGTTGTGCATAATCATCATTATTCTTCATGTCAAAAGAGATATTATCCAAAAACACTACCACAAACCAATATAGGTAGATATTGAATATTATATTACATATAGAGAAAAATAGTTTTGGTGCATTCTTCAACCCAAACATCATTAAAACATACTCATATAGGTCATAACTATTTCTAAAAGCAATCCTCGATATATCATATAGATTAAATATCAACTGATGATACCCTGATATTAAGTATATCATTAAGCAAACACATTATCCTATTAATGGGGAAAATAGATCAGTGATACACGAAAGATGACAATGGTTTTTCAATGTCATCCAATTTGACTTCTGGTAATTGTCACACAAGCATAGACACCCGACATCCCTCTTTGAAAACAACACTAGAGAACCCAATGTTAGCATACTCGGTCAGATAAACCCCATATCCCCCATATCTTTTAGATGAGTGTTTATATCTTGAATCTTTGTCAGTTTCATTATGTATGATGGAATAGGAACCAGTTCACCCCTGATAAGAGGTCAATATTAAATGACACACATCTCTCTGGTCATAACCCTAAGAAATATTTCTGAAACATGTCCTAAAACTTATCCATTATGGGTGGAATAACATCATTTTTAACACTCCCATCATTCATAAAAAATCTAGAGACCTAGGTTCTATGCTCCCACAATTTCTAATTAAATAACACTATAGGAAATGTATGGATATCACACTCTCTATGTTGAATATACATTCCATCCTTTGGAGACATAATGGTCACTCCCCTCTAGTAACAATCTATGTTGGATCGGTATTCCACTAGCCAGTCTAAACCCAACATTAGATTGAATCCTGAAATTTTAAGGATATAAATATCCAACATATAATGATACTCTTAAACTTTGAGGGAACATCCATTGAAAAAAATTTATTTCAACCATATTCCTAGAGGTGTGTCCATGAAAGAACCCCATTCATGAACACCACCTCTTGGATCAAACCATTAACATGTTGTATGGAAATAATGGAATGATATGAACTAGTAAAAAATAATGAACTACATAATGTAGAATCTATAAGTACCTATCACTATTTATGGTCTAGACTTGCTACACACTAGAGTAGGAATAAAAGAAAAGTAACTATTCTACCCCTTTCTTATGTGATGTAGTCTGAGCTCCTTAAGCTGCACCACTCTGCTGGTATGAGAACTACTCCTAGAAGAACCTTATCAACTACTTATACTACCTCTACTAGTAGATCTCTAGATTCCATTCTAATATAGTATAGAAGATCCCATTTATGCACCCTAGTTGTATCTTTCTCTTCCCTCATGACCTATCTTTCATGTGTTGATGGAGAACCTCTATACATGTACCATATTTCTGAAAGATTTGCAGAACAATTATAGCAATGATAATTGTCTCTAAATGTGTCCAAGCATACCACACTAGTTATACATCACTCGAGTATGATCTTGAGAAACTGATCCCATCTATATATGTAATATAATTCACACTTCCCTGGCTAAGGCTATTATAATGACACTTCCAGATCTCATAAATCATACCTCTTAACCATCCAGCTGGAACAACCTATCATACACTGGAAGCCTCAATTTGGATCACCTTTGGAATGAGATCCCAATTGATAACCTTGGAAAACAACTTTAACCAGAATAGGTTAATTTTTGACTTAATCTCACATTTATGTCCATCCTAGAAACTTCTCACTATACTTGTCTCAACCCCTTATAACATTGGAGAAATGAGAATCAATTCTATAAAGTGTCCTACATATTCCTATACATACAAACTCTCATGAGTCAATATCATGAACTTAGCTACTCTGTCCTCCCTCAATGATTGCTGGTAGAATTTATCCAAAACATTGCCAAGAATCCCTTCCATAACATACCACCATCCTATCTATTTTGAGTCTGAACATCCCACAAGTTCTTCACTGATCCTCATATTATATAAGTATCCAACATGGACCACTATTAGAAGGAGTCTCTAAATAGTCAACAATAGTCTAAATGGACTCAATCCAGAACTCAACTCCCTCAGGTCCACCCTCTACAGTAAAAGAAAGAGGGTGTTGCAATTGGAACTCCCTAGTCAAGAAAGAAAAGATCTTTAAAAACCACTCTCGGTATCTTTCCTTAAACTATATCATGAAAGAAATGTCCTCATGTTATTACGATCATAAATCCCCAAATGACACTATTAGTGACTCATGATTTATTAATGATGGAGAATCTCTGGACATAACCTCCAGTTTTCCTATCAACAGCTATCGTTGTGGAGTAATATCAATATAATTCCAAAGACAGGTCTCACGATATAGAACACAACATAACACATTTACAAGGAATTTTTCTTACAAAAATTATTTTCCTCAATCCCCACCATGTACTTAATATTGATTCAATATCAATACCCTTCACCATCCTATACATGGGTATAGGTTAACAAGGCTGAACACATTCTCATTATTCATGTTTCTCATTTAGGCAACATTTTATTATCATTATGCACCATTTTAAAATATTTTTCAATTTATCATTATGCACCATTTTCAATTCATGATCAAAAGCGTGGGAAATTAGTTCATGTTCAACAACTTACAAAAAACCTATTTTCATGTGTCTGCCTAAAATGATGCATTTCACAAAATAATACTGAGTTCCCAAAATGATACATGAATACCCGAATCTCATTCTATACCAGGAGATGAGTTAAATATCAGAAAATATCAACATTAATATTCATAACACACCATATGTCCCTAACCCATGGTGAAATAATATTCAAATCTAATAGAATACAACAATATCAACAATCCCACCCTTTGGTATATAGATTGTCACCCATATATGGGGTAGAAACTCCCATGAACGAGCTCATATCCAATGAAAATTTTTATTAATCTTCTTTCAAAATATTCAAAATAGTAAAAAAAAAAATAAAAATAAATGAAAAATGGGATTGGATACCACTTTGTGACATTCAATCTTGTGTGCCACACACTGGTACCCCGATCCAATCAGTCACATGACATCAAGCATGCCTCCCATTTCACTAAAGGTTGTTGACTAGCAAGGATGATATAATATCAGTCATGCGGAGATTATACTATCTTTTTTATTGTCATAAACTAGCATAAATAAACAACAAATAACGAAATGGAATATAATCATAACAAGTATATACCAATATCAAAAGATGACTAAAATTGGAAGGACAATATCAAAACAAAATGGTAAAATATGTCATACTAATGTATCTTCCAAGTGTCAAAATATAATTCATAATTATGATCACTAACAAAACCCTAATGGGTTTCGAACAAAATATGGTTTCCCCATCCAATATCCACCCCGACTCAGCCATCAAACACCAATCCATTTATCTTATCTTGTTTGGTAACCTTGAAATATATTTTGGTAAAGATCAGGAACCATTAGTAGGGTGTAAGAAAAACATATTAATCTTCCACCAATAGAGTCTAAACCAATATCAATTCAAATGATAGCATTTGGAGTTGTGTAAATAATAAATCACAATGCTTGAATACAGTTTTGTCACATTATCATCTATTAATTATCGAACCATCAAATCCCTAGGTTCTTGTGGACACCCATACCTAAATACCTACTTCAAACCATGCTAGAGTCTAAACTCTCCTCAAGGGATATCATAAAATTGAATTCCCATGTTACCAATCATTATCACCATGGATTGTATTATTACCATTCATCACATCTTATCACACTAGGGGATTTTGGTGCAGCAGAACATGACCCACAAAAAATAATCACATATAAATGTCACTATTTCCATTCAAAACAACATATAACACTATGGGATTTGAATGAAGAAGAACATGTGACAAACATAATTATCACATGTGAATGACACTCTTTCAATTCATCCTTTCATATCATTCTATGGGATTTTGATGCAACAAAATATGTCCCACACACAATTATCATCTTAATTAATTTTCCAATTAACTAATCAAAGTCAATAATAGCACATATACATCATTAAATTAATTAATTAAAAAATTCATTAATAACATAATGTCTTGGAAATAATTTAACAATTAATTAACCATTAAATAATCTCAAAATCCAATAATTAATTCAGCTATTAATTATTATAATTCGGAAATCAAGAATCCAATATTAATTAAACAATTAATTATCCGTACACACAATCACCATATCTAATAAAAAGTTCTTCAAATAATTATTCATACTCAGAATCTAAATATCACTTAATTAATTCAATAATTAATTATTCAAACTCATAATATCAATAGAACCTGATTAATTCCCCAAATATTTATTCATACTCACAATCTCAATTACCCATAATCAGTTCAATAGTTAATTTCCCAATACAACAATTCTAATTCCATTATAATTAATTCAGCTATTAATTATTCACTATATACAATTCCAATATCCCAAATATGAATATATTAATCAAGTAATTAATTCACCAAATTTATTAATTCAATGAAGAACTAATTTTCTGACAGCTATTATTAATTCAATAATTACATACATATAATTTCAGTCAGGAAATTGGGATTTGTATTATATAAAACCTACATCAAATATTCAAGGATCTATCACCTGACACAAATCCTCAATTTTATGTGTACCAATCAATAATGCATTGAAGAACACAGTCAATATTCAAAATCAAAATCCATGGTAAAATGAAAAACGATAAAAGATATATATATATATATATATATAGATAAAACAAGACTATATATAGATTCAAAAAATATAGATCTTAATAAAAAATAGTATAACAAACAACAAAAAGAATGGTATAGATAACATTAATCAATAGTGAAGAAACCACGTTCTAAAAGAGGTGCGGATATGCCAACTAGGATTTGAAGCATTAAGAATAGATGTAGGAAAACCTTGGAATTCCTCCATGATGATCAGGAATTAAGAGAAATTGATTATGGGTCGATCTAGGAAATTAGAGTGTATAATATTGGTGTTTGAAGAAAATTATAATAAAATTCAGGGGATTAAAATCCTATATGCATGGTTTATTGCTCAAGGTGCATGAATTCTCCTAACTATGTTCCCAATTGTGTGCCTCATCAAGGGGTTGAATAAATTCTACTTTTATGGTGAATTGGTTTATGAACCCTGAAAAAAACATATATACCCCTTTATCTGAGGTTTTACAGTTTGTTAGGCCAGGGCGTATAGTTCGGGAAAACCGTGCACAAATAATGCACTTCCATCTTTCTTCCTTTTTTTCTCAAATTTGTATCCAAACACACCACTAGGTAAAACCAAAATAAAAAAAATCAACTCAAGAGAAAATAATACCTGTAAAAAATCACTAGACATATCTAGAAATGGTTAGTGTTTTACAATGATGTGAAATTGATTTTGGAAATGTAATGACCTTGTTTAATATATTATGGACTTTAAGTTTGGATTAATGTATTTTGGATGAGGATTCGGGTTTTAATGGATTAATATTAACATTAGATATTATTTTTTAAGGTTAAATTATTATTTATTAGAAATTTTTTCTAAACTTGTTAGTTTTATAAAGAATTTAGAGGATGAAATTAATACTTGCAGACCTTATCATTTATCAAAATTCTTTCAAGCATAAAAATTCTCCTTGAATATCCATATTAAATTGTATGAAATGACATAGAACTTTATTATAGTACATCAAAAATAAGAAATTTGGACATAGGAATAAGTGTCGCTTATTTTCATGAGTTATTTATCTATATAAGAAAATAATCCCTCATCTTGAGGAAGGTGATTTTGAAATAATAAAATTTTCCATTGAATTTTATTGTTTTGAAATTAATGTCCTTTTAACCGATCACAAGATTTGTGTTTGTGTGATGGTTAAAATTCTAATGACCATGTTATATATCACACTCAATCAGAACGTCATATTTATATTTTTCTTTCATGTCCATTTTTCACTATCCACTAATTATTTCCTATTCGAAAGCCTAATTCTATGGTAACCTTTGTGTTTCCCTTTCCCACTTATTATGAGAATGTTATATTATACTTATTTCTGATGTGTTTTTCCCATAAAATATTTTTAAATTATCAAACATTGAATTTTAAAATGAAATTTTAAATTACAGGATGCCATTTTTTGAAGGGGAGGAGAATATAACACCCCATGTTTTTAAGGATTGTATCTTTTTAAATTTCAAAATTCAGAAGCCTATATTGCACGCAACACTGAGCTTAAACGAACAAGAATATAATATTAACATTATTATTTAAATTAAAATTTCTTCATAGTCATAAAATTGGTTGTTATGAATTGGAATAAATTACCAAATGAAAATTTATTATTGAATTTATTTGTCACCAATTAATTATAAATAAATATAAAAACCAATTTAATATAAATGAAATATTTTTATAAAAATAATTTAAATAAGGATAAGTATGTTTTGTACCTAAAATTAAAAAATATTAAACTTTTTGTATTATATTAATGATATATATATATATATAATATTTTCAATATAATTTTTAATATTCATCGTATTATTTTCAAGAAATGATGTAAGAAAAAATACATTTTTACGCATTAATGATGTATTTTTATATAAATGAGTATTACAACCATTGATGGTGTAGTTGTTTTGAAAACTTATTTTTGTAACATTTATATATTATATTAGGAAAATAAAATTTTCATTTCACAATGGAGTATAAACATTTATTTTGGATGATATGTTTTTTTGGAGAAGTTTAATGTTCTAATTAATAGTGATAAAATATTATACTTCAATTAAAAACAAGTATTTTAAATAAATAATTAATATTGTAAAATTATATTTTTAATTGGATTTAATGTATAATTAGATAAATTTATTATTATTTAATATAATTTTGGTCATTAGATTCAATTTCACATTGAATTTGGATATTAATAAATTTAAATCTTTTTAACATATTCACTTTAAAAACTAGTATTCTTATTCCATATACAGAATTAATATTAACATCATTTCAGCCTATTAGGTGTTTTATATTTTAAAAAATTTGGTTCCATATTTGGAATCATAAGGTAAAAATTTAATAAAGATGTCCCTTTTATTTTGGAAAATAGGAATATTAACATTAGTATTTTTTAATTACCAGGGATAAGGGTAAGTTGTGTTATTAAGGGTAAAAATAATATTAAAAATTTCATAAGATTAACATAAAACTTATAAAAAGTTAATTTTATAAGTGTTTGTTGACCAAAATCTTCCATGGGATAATTATATGGTCTATTCATTCCACTAGGTTGACAAAAATACTTTTATGGTATTTTATTCTGAAGAAGTCAAATATGTCACACTTGTATTTTTAATAAGTATTTAATTTTTTTAAATGTTTATTCAGAAGATATATTGAACTATAATCCTCATTTTAAAAATAAATTATTTATGAAAACATGAAATTTTATTTTAAATATTTAGGGAAAAAATTATTTAATTAATGGATTCGGCAATGATGATGGAGTAATTTTATATATAATGAACATATAAAATAAATGTTATTAAAAAAATTAAATGAAATATAATTTGATATAATTAATGTCATCCATGAAATTTATATATTCCATTTACTTATTAGGTATTTATAATAGGTTTTGTTGATGTTATCATGCATATTGATATTTTTAAAAAAAATCGATGAAGTGAATTATGTCAACATTTTCATTCATGATATCATAAAAAAATAATATTTCATTAATGATATTAAATTAATAAAAAATATATTTATATTGGGTTAAAATTTTTAGGCATGACTCATTTAAACTTCTTTTGTAATTTTATAGTAACTATATTAACTATTCAAAAGTAAAAAAGACAAATTGTAATGATAAGAGATGATGGTTTAACTAATTATTTAAAGAAAAATATAACAATAAAAATGTGTGCTAAAATTATCTAAAAAATATTTGATTTGAATATTTATACACAAAAAATAGTATTTTATAAATATATTACTTTGAGACCATTTATAATTTAAAATTATTTTATATTAATTTAATATTATTAGATTTTCAAAAAATGCCACTCGCCACAATTATAAAAGGGAACCTCCTCCCTCACTTCCTCACACCATATTGTGCCTTCTACCATGACCAAAACCATTTCATTTATCCTAAAAAATTACATCCCTTCATCTTATAATCTATAATTTGTGTATAAATCCATCCAAATTAGTTCTTTTGTTAAAATTAAAAGGATATTGGATAAGAATATGTGATGTTCATAAACAATTTTTTTATTTATCAATAAATCCATTTAATTATTTTTATTTAATGATTATTTAATATCCTTAGTATCATAAATATAATTAATTTTTTTATATTATAGTTTATAACGTTACTCTCACACACATCAATCAAATGGGTTATGAAATCAACATTCTTGGGTACGGCGGACTAAAGGCTCGTGAACCAATGTTGTTTGTTCTTCCATTACCAAAATTTGTGGTTTAGAATAATGATGGATTTTATATTTTTATATGACATATATATATATATATATATATACTAAAATTTTGATTTATTTATAATTATGTAATAATTATATAAACCATATCATAATTCTTACCATTTTTTATAAATACGACAACTTTATGTGTAAGTGTGTGGATGACCACCTCCTCAAACTAAAGTGATTCATAAACACTTTACATGGAACATATTATGTATGGGTTTAGTGAACATATATTATATATATGATCTAATAATTATATTTTAATTAAAATAATTTATTTATTTCATTAAATATGAAAATATAATGGAAACAAAATTCTTACGTACATAGACATATCGTCTCTATTAACGGTGTATTTAACTATCTATTTCAATATTTTTTTGATAATTATAAATAAATATAAAACTAATATATCTGTTACTTTTTTCATTTTTATCATTCTATAGATGGTAAAAGCATTATATATGTAATATTACTAAAATATTTGAAATCAAAACACATGGAAAAATCAAAGTGGTTATTACCCAAAACATAACATTTAGAAAGAATTGTTTATAAATGGGTAATATAATGTCATAAGTAAATCATATATGTTTTTATATAAAACAATAAGGTTTTTTGGATAGATGTTTAATAAATAAATATTTATCGTATAAGAGGTTTGAATGAGTATAATTAGAATCAATACATAAGGTATGGTATTTTTCTCACAATTTTGTTTTGTGACACAGGCCTTATACACTACATATTTATTTTGTGTGATGTAGATACTACCCTTGATTTTATTTTATGACAAATATTATGAATATTATGGTATTTTAATATAAATATAATTTTATTACATTCATGGGGAATATAAATCTAATGATTATAATGTGGTATTTATTTAATTCGAAATGACTTCATTAACCATTTTTTATTTTTTTAAGTCTTTAGTAGGGAATATTTCAATTACATTTGTTTATTTTCAAAAAATGTTTTCAATTTTTTGAACCTAAAAATGATAAAATACATCATAACCATGTTAAAATTTTTATAAAATGGTTTTAAATTAACCTTTTTATAGTATAATAACTGAGGTACTTTATGTCTGTTTAAACAAAAATACGGAAGAAATGTTTTATTATTTTATGTAGATTGAGCAGATTTTCCCACTACCATGACGCATTAGTGTTTTGAAGTATAATATACATGTTTCAATGGTTTTTCTAAATTAATTTTATTTCTTTTAAAATTACTCATCCTTTTAATTAAATGATTTCAATGAATAAATGGGGTATTTCTCTCAAGAATTTTAATTAGTTTTATTAGAGTGTTATCAGCTATGTAGAAATCCTTTGTCAATTTTATACTTCCTTGATCTTGATTTATTAATATATAATTTTCAATTTTTTATTAAATGGTGTGTTTTCTTTCTGACTGTGGATTACCTATTTTGTTATCATTCACCATATTACTCAAAATGGTATTTATTTATGTTTACTAATAGGGGGATGTTATTTACATTTAATATGTATATGTTGTTTAGGTTTCACCCTATATATATGATGAATTAATTAGATTTATTAATTGATGGGATATGATCTCTATAGCCCCTCAATGCATCAATTGGTCTCTTGAGACCAACAAGATTGGGTTTAAGATGAGTCCATACACATTTATTTTCATATGTCTTGGCCATGTCCTTGGATAAAAGTTTCAGATAACCATCATTATTCAATCAATCAATATGAAATTAGATTTTTAATTCCATGAGATTATTCTTCTAGTGGAATATCCATGGTTTTGGTTCCTATGTCATGTGATAATTTAAATGGAAGATGTTTCTTCAAGTTACCATTCCGTATTGTTTATGTGGAAGTTACTTATAGCTTCCACTATACGCCTACCCTAACTAATATTTTAAGCTCACCACATTCATATTTTTTTTCCTTTCCCAGATTATATGAATTATGTTATGAATGATATAATTGGTTAAAAAAGGGGGGAATAAAGGTAGATTCAATGAATTTTTATGTGTATTTTATGTTTTAAATGTAATATGGATTTCAAGTATGTATCTAGTTTACCATGGATTCTATATCGTTCATTCCTTTGGGATGTGAATTATTGTATATTTTAATAATATAGTAAATAACGGAACTGGATGTAGGTAATGGGGCTTGGGTTCATTAAAATCATAAATCAATAATTAACTATAAGAATATTTTATAAAATTGTAGAAATATTGTAAATATTGAAATAATATTCATATATGAAAGATTAATACCATGATAATAAGTTTAGTGGATTATGTATTATCACTAGTTCCTTATTGTGGATCAAGATCCACCTTATTTCTAAATTGAATCATTTTCCTATAGTGGATCAATCCTGTTGACTTTTTTCTTATCATTATCTCAAGACATATAAAACCATTACAAATTCATTCGAGGGAGATATAGGTCTCACCCATATCATAATGATACCAATAATTATTTTTTCCAAAATATCATAAAACATTAATCATATCATTAAATCGTCACCAGTGTAACGTAAACTGATTTTATAAAAAACTCATCAGTTCAACATAGAAAAACACATAAAAAATAAATGGATTCATAAAAATTTCATCAACATAGTCCTTAATCGTCCAGATAATGAATAAGGGTGGAATTATTCATTATTATTCTGATTATATCATAAGTAAAATCTATGGATTATATATTAAATGCAAAAGGATTTTGAAATATCACATGGAATATTTTATTGAATAATATATCCTATCTACACTGAAATTAAAATTTTATTAAAAAAATAATGTCAAATAATATTTTGTAATAATCATGGTAACATATAAAGGATTCATTAAATATAATTTAAAAAATTTCATGAGGAAAAAACATATTTCATTGAAAATAATTTCTCAACACTATAAATTAATAAATAAAAAACATTTAAATACTTTTCAAATAAAATATAATTTAAAAGATACAATAGAAGAATTAATTATAATTTAAATCATTAAATGAAGAAATTATACATTCCAATTTGAATAAAATTTTGAAATCCTTAATTTCTTTTATAAAAATAAATTTCCATTAAAATAACATTGGAATATTATAAAGTAAGATTCAAATAATTGGCTTCTAATGACGGTGGATAATTATTTTCAACCATACACATTATAACTATGATATCTTTAACACTTTTGTGAAATTCCAAATGGAACATGTTTGGAAAATGATAAGAATATTCCATTCATATTTTTTTGGAATATATATATGAATAAAAACTTCATTAATAATTAATTTTTATAACATTAAAAAAAATTTATTATTTTTTTAGAAAACATAGTTTTGGAAAAATGGGTATTCTTCTAACCAGAGAAATAAAGACGATTTCACTAAAATCAATATTTTGAACTCTTGAGTTTATAAAGAATTAAAATTAAGGTAAAAGATGTTTTAAAAATAAGTTACTATGGGATTAGAGAATAAATATGTTTCTTGAGATATTGATAATAAAATTAGGTCATTAGAAGAATTATCCGGAGATATATTCATAAATAATGAGATTGTAATATAAAACCCTTACCGCATTTGTGATGTTGAATCATAATCCATTTGATATAATAATGTTAAATCAAATTTATAATGTAAATATAATACATAATTTCATGATATAACATGTAAAAAGGGGGGTTATACACACCATATAATATAATATTGCTTCACAACATAACATATGTCTCAAGGAATGTAGTTTGTTACAAAAATCGATTACCGCATTGTTAAATTTTGAATCATAGATCCCATGAATGAGTGTTAATAAAATTGATATTAAAATACAAATATTATTCATGATATTGACCATAAAATAAAATCATGGTATGTATATAAACCCCATAAATGAAACTTGTGGTGAATTCTGTATGTATCTCACAAAAGTAAAAGCGAGATAGAAATCCCTTACCTCTTCATTAATACTTTGAATCATAAGACAAAACAATTAATGACATAAAAATAAACACTAAATTTCTTGAAAATAGGTATATTAAACATATTACATGTCAATTGAATAGTATATACACCCCAAAATGGAAATTACTAGTGAATTTATATATGTCTCCAAGAAATAAATGATAGATGAGATGTCTCTTACCATAAGTCAGAACTTCATTTGTACACATTCGAACCACCAATATTATAAATATATTAAAAAACTATAATTTTATATATTATCTAATATATTATTTACTTATGATCTTTATTAAATATTTATTTACAATTCTACATTAATGTCACATTTCGGGATATAACTGATTTATTTTTTGTCTATGTTTTGAATTATTATTATTGGTCCCCTTAAATTGATTATGGATAAATAATCTCAAAAATATTGACCATGATATGCAGATCATAAATATTTAGTATATATTTAGTTATAGTGATCCATAAAATTTAGTGATTGTTAATGAAATACACCATTCATTGAGATGGTAGGTTGTACATACAAAAATTAAATATTTCCATTTTACCAAAGGGAAGAAAGAATTAAATATATAAAAATATATTTAAATTAAATAATGATTTATATGTAGTTTTTATGCCATATTTTAATTAAAACCAAACTTATTACCATCCATGTAAAGAGTCAACAAATAAAATCCCTTCGCGATGTGGTTGTCCACCACACACCTGAACAATATTATATTATTCTCACATAATGGAAATTAAGAAAAAACCCTGTGATATTATGATTAAATTATAATAAAAATATCATATTTATAAAATATAAAAAATAAATCCCTCATTAAATCCATCTGTGATATAAAAAGATAGATAATGAATAACATTGGTTTGCTATGTGGTAGCCCACCGTACACACAAATAAAAATTTTATAGACAACTTGATGGAATAAGAGAATGATGTAGGTTATTAAATTATCATAATAATATATATATTTTTAATATACTTAATTTATTATATAATAATGGTTTAATATTAATTGAATGATGTGGAGGAAAAAATAACATAATATTCTTGGTTAAGGTTCTTAAATCATTTTTCAAAAACTTCTTTAGTTTGTATTGAAACGATTTATAGGATGGATTTTCGAACAAAATAAGTATTATATGATGAGTTTAGGGAAGTCAGGACGTGATTCATTTCATGTATTGGTATAAAAAAATGGTTCTTTAAATGTGAAGATCGTAGGAGAGGGGGTGGCCATTTATAAGTGAGGTGAGTACTTGTATCTTTTGAAAAGAATAAGTTTTACCAAAGTTTGGAACATAGAAAAATGATAAAAAATAGATCATGATAAAAAGTATAGTGTATAATTTGTAAATATTTCTAATAATCAGTGTTGGCAAATTTTTGTGTTATTTTTTAATAGTTATCTATTTAGGTTAACCACATGGTAAACCCATTTTTACATTAACCACAATTAAGAATTATCAATATTATTACTATTTGTTATGGTCAATAACATTATTGACCATATTTGATAATATTAATTAAGATGACAAAAAATATGGAATCCATTATTCAAAATTCCATAAACATAATTATAAAAATTTAATTTAAAATTAAGCCCACAAACAGGATGAGAAAGTGGATTTCCAATAAAAAAGTGTTAAAAAGATTAATTTTTTTTACATAAAAATGAAATATATTTAAATGAACTAAATTGTATTAATAGATATATAATTAAAAAAATTACCTTTAAACACATATTAAAGAAATTTTAAAAATTTTAAATGCTTTTTATAGAATCAAAATTCATAATGAAACCCGGTATTTTTCATTTTTTTTCAAAATATTCATCTAAGAAACGTCTCAAAAATTTACCCCCATATAATTTTGGGATTCTTATTTTAAAAAATAATATATTTTTTTAGAATTAATTTTCTATAAGTAGAATTTTTTTTTAAAAATATGCTTACAAAAGTTGGAAAAACACTTTTTTTTGAAGAAATATATTTTTTAAGCATAAAATTCGATTGATAATTATCAATTTTCTAGAAAACACATAATATAAATTTTAAAAGTTTATTTAATATATAATTTATTAATTTCAATAAAATAATTTACCAAAAGTTATTTATAAAATTTATTTGGATAAAAAATTAATTTGAGCATAAAATTATTTTATCCAAAAAAGATTTATTGTTTTTTCATATGTTTTTTATGGTTGTTTTTACTTAATTGATCACAAATGAATTAATTATATATAAATGTGTAAAAATATATTTTCATAATTATTTAATCATATTTATTCCATATATTCCAGAGATAGGTGGAAACTATAACATTAAATAATAATATTTAAATAACATTTCACTTTTCATTTAAACTATCTGTTGTGTGTAATATAGGATAAAATCCATGGTGCATATAACATAAGATAAAATGAGCGTTCCATGTTAGAAAACCAAAAATTGAGTTTTTGTTTCAGACAATATATATAAAAGATCAAATATTCTACAAAAAATAATTAGAAAAGTCTATGATTGTTATATTCTACCCCCCTTAAAATGAATTTCACCCTTGAAATTAATAACTTCAGTACCAAAACATGTGGATAATTATTCCTCATTACATCATGAGGTTCCCACATAGCTTCTTATCACTATTTTTTTCATCATTAAAAATTAAAAATTTGAGTGATATTTTTTTGTAACTTTATAAGTATGATCTAGAATCTGAACTCATTGTCCCATTAAAAAAGACCATACACCAGTGGTACGATCTCTTAGTTTAGTACTAGTGAAGGGTCAATAATGTAATTCATAAAGATAGGTATATAGAAATCATATTTCTCCTGATGGAGGTTATGTGGAAGCACTGGATGATATGTTACTATGATGATATTCTCATGAATTTCAAAAGGATCAATATACTTAGGGATTAGTTTTCCCATATTTCATCTATAGAGAAAATAATAGATGGATTGTCTCACAAATAAAAATTATATATCTCATTGATAATTATGAGATTAACGTATTTATATAATTATTCTTAGCTTATGTTTTTCTAATAGGATATAGTATCCTATTCTATATCACCAACCTGCTTATGTCCTAATAGATTTCTTTCTATAAGTTCATTCCAGTACGATGGAGTACAAAAACTTGTTCCATAATGTTGATATTTAGGAGAAATTTGAAATATAATGATAAATATATTGTTTTAGGAAAACTGAACTATAGGATGGTGTTTATCCCAAACACATTTTAAATCCATAGATCAAAATCGTAGCATATCCTCTAGGATTTTAATTTTTTCTCTCCAACAGACCATCTTTCTGAGTTTGATAAATAGTGATGAAAATAAACTTTATTTTATGATCTTTCAAAAGACATCACTAAAACCTAAAGGTAAACAATTAATTATAATTAGATTTAATTTAATTTTGTACTCCTTATTACCTTACCATTTAATGTATATTATTGAATGACGGTCTTGATAGAAATAATATATAATAAAAATGATGTGTGTTAACTATGTATGGTGATAGAACAACACCCATAACTAACATGACATAAAATATATCATAAGCCCTAAAGGATACTAAAATCATTAATCATATGTACCCCATGATTGAAAACCATTATCCATAAAGAACTTTTTTAGTAAAATGTATATAAAACAAAAGGGTTGTATTTCCATAAATATCTCATAAAATATCTGTAAGACTGATAAATATAAATAAAACAAAACCTCATAATGGGTGTTAATTATTTAAAAATTATGATCAACCATAAACTTATAAAACTGTGATTGTATTCATAACACATAATTTAATATTACATTGATACATATTCACATTTGGAATTTAATTCAACCATTATTACATATGTAGAAACTTATTGTATTTAAAAATAATTTTCATTGAATTATTATTTAATAATTGTACCTATAGAATACCAAATCTTATTTTGTTATTATATTATCCATGTAGAGGGATATAATCACATGAAATTTCACTAAAGAATGAAAAATAAATTTTTTATACTGGCCATTCATAGAAAATCAAACACGAAATTTATATCTTTGGAGGGGAGGATATGAGTTCCATAACTATAATTATTAACTTCATCCACAATGATTTAATTCTATTTCACATTTTCTATTATATTTGATTGTTTTGGTGGGTTATTATCTACATTATCCCTAGATTAGGGATTTTATTCCCCTAATTCCCACCTCCATGATCTTGAAAGACTGGAGTGTATGTGGTGAATTAGTTGTTATCCTATTCTCATAAATTTAATTAATAGGAACATTAATCTCATTTCACCATTCACAAGATTTATGAATTTCCCTTCCACATTTAAATAACCTCTTAGTTCAATTCATGAAATTACATTGATTCTCCTTCCCACATTTTTTTCTTTAAAATGGTTGAAATTTCATTCCACCATTTGAGTTTTTATGATACTCAATCTTCATTTTCTTATTATATCTATAGTAATGGTTGGAGTATAAAATTTATATTTCTACCTTTAGTGCACATAGAATTAATTCTTCATAGATACTAATGTCACATATATCTGAGGCCATTCCAAGACTTTATTTTATGACACCAAAGAATAAATCAATATTTCTTTAAGGATTATTTTTAAACAATAATTAGACCATGTAATTATTATAAAATAATATTCATAGATACCAATAGATTAATCATCATTTTTAAGCTCAGCGAATTAATTTTCCATATTTTTTTATAGAATAAATGGGATGTTCATACTGAGAAATATCCACTTAAAATATTCCAATTCAATAGATTAAATTTATTCTTATTGTCTAATGATCTTTATAAGATCCCACCATGAATTTTTGTCACACTACAAATGAAATATTGAAAAAATTTACTTTTCATGCTTCGAAAACTGATTCATGGAAAATAAGTTTTCATTAGAACAGATCAATTTCTCAGCAACTAGTGGATCAATGAAACCACTAAAAAAGGATGATGTTTCCTCAGGAGGGACACAACATATTTTCATCATCTTATTTTCTATTTTGAATGTTTTTCCTGATTTAAAGCTTGATAATGTTGTGTGAGAATAGGAATAAAAATTTTCATTGTGACTACCATAATAACTATTTTATCATTATAAAAAGAATTACATTTTCCATAATACTCATCTATAACATAGTTCCTTAAGGTTCCATACATTATCTAAAGCTATAAATATTTTCAGGAGAAAAATCAATCATATTATAAATTAACAAAATCATGAAAAATAATTTATATGTATTCTAAATCTTGACACCTTAATTTCTATGTATGACACCTTAGACATAAACCATGTCATTTATGGTCATTATTTAAATTCCTCATGGCGGTTCATAAATATTCTATAATTTTAAAAATCATATTTCAAAGTAGTATAAAATAAGGATTTTAGTAAGGCTATTTTTGAAGCACTAGGTGATGATTGTGTCCATATCAATGAAAAATTTTCATTTATAATACCCCCAGTTACCTTAATTTTAGAGTCAAATCTACTTTTAGTGTCCAAATAAGGATGTAATATCATAGAAACCAATTTCTATATCTATCACCAAAATTCTATGATATTTTCCTATAATTAAAACTGTCTTAAGATTTATTCTTATAGATATCCCTAGACATATCCATAGAAGAATACATAATCATATCTCTAGGGATATTAATAATATTTATCTAGTCCTAATATAAAAATATTGAATGAACCATTCCATTGATTACTACTATAGAAACCAAAGAGTTTATAGATAAATATCACATATATTTATATGAATATTTAATATATTTCATAATTACACAATAGAGGATCGTAATGGATTAGTGTCATTGTAAAATACAAGTAAAATCTTATTATTTCCTGAATGTTCTTAAACATATCCCACTAATATCTTTGCACATCGTATTACCCTTAGGTATACACTAACTAAATCAATCTTCATAACAGAAGGAATGAAACATTATAAATTGTTATACCAGATGCTTCACAAGGGTAAATATTGGAGCTATCAGTCTATGATTATATGAATCCATAATACAAGAATAAGGGTATGTGATCATGAATATAACTCATGATTTTTATAACCATCATGACATAGATCATAAAAATGTTTCAAGGAATAAAACATTATCATTTCAGAAAACAAGGAATATAAGACTAATAAGTCATCATACATCAATCATTAAACATAATAAAATTTCATTAAAGTGTGAAGCCATCAAAAATATAGAAAAACCATTTCATATTTCAAGGTAAACTACTAATAACCTCAACATAGTGGACCAGGACTTATCACATATTTCACACTATGAATCATGACACACTTATTTCCCATAATGGATGATTCCCATTGACTTATTTACCATTGTTATCTCATATGATATAATGATTTACCCAATTCACTGTAGGGAGATATATGTCACACCAATATCAAAATGAAAACCATACATATGTGTTCCACAATATCATATATATTAGGCTCTTTCTGAAACAATTACTTTCAAACGAACACACACACACTACACACATAGGCTAGAAAGGAAATATGTAGCCTCCATGGGATATCTGACCCATCAAGGCATAATTATCTAGTACATTCATCATTGTACTTGTTAGAATAAAGAAAATTACATGGCCTCGAAGCCTAGTACTGCATCATGTCTACATCATCTGGCATGTTTCACCAGGCCTCCATCATGGCTACCTCACTGCCTGAGTGCATCATGTCTACACCAACACCTACATACATTATCATCTCCATCAACACCAACATAGTATTTTAATAATAGTTTCTCCCAACATGTATTGAACCTAGGACCTCATGGATTCCGTGAAATATATTCCACCACTTTATTACATACTTGTTGGCTTTCATAATATCATAATATATTCACCATTTAATCGTAACATAACCTGGGTATAGAAAATTGGTTTTATAAGGATTACACTGATTTACCATAGGTTGACCCAAGAAAAATAAATAGGTTTCCTAAAAACATTAACAACATAAGCATTAAACCTCTGGAAAAAAATAAGGAAGGCATCACTCAATATTATCCTCGGTAAATCGTACGTAACATCAAAGGATGTCATCTTAGATGGGAATATATTTTGAAAGATCACTCCAAGTATTTATTGATGAATATAGTCTTTTAACATTGAAAACACTTTTGAAAATATAATATATTTTTTGAATTCTATTCATTAAAAATAATTATAGAATATTATATAGGAACCATAAAAATTTCTTTAAAACATTTATTATGGAAAATAACTTCTCTTTGAAAATATTTTTTTAAAATTAAAAATTCATAAAATATTTTTGAAATCCATTTATTTTAAAATAACCATTAAAATATATTATGTATGATTTATAAATCATTTAATAAATTTCTTTAGGAACGTATACTTTCCCATTTGAAAAAACTAATTTTAAAACTAATAATTTTTTTTAGATTCTCTTAATTGATTTTTTTTTGATTTTTATAAAATAATATTCAATGAAATGAATGGTCATGATAGAGGATAATTATTCTCATGATGTACATTTTAAAATGAATATTATTTTCAAATTTTCTATAAAATCAAAATGACCCTTGTTTAGAAAATATAAAAATGACTCCATTAAAAAATAAAAAATTAATAAAATATTGAAAAATTTATTTAACAAATTATTTGGAGAATCATAGAAACATGTTTTGAAAACAGTATTAGGAAAAAATATTTTTGAAGAAAATGGGTTTTCGATTAAAGAAAAAAATAAATATGATTTTATTAAATTTTTTTTAACACATGAGTACATTAAAATAGTAGAATCAATGAAAAAAAATATCCACAAGAAATAGAAAAAATCAGAAAAAAATAAATCTGTTTCTTGAGAGATATATCATAATATTCCGTCATTGGAATCATGATCCTGAGAAATCCCGATAAACAATGAGATTGTAACATAATCCCCTTTCCACTTTTGTAACATTCAATCATAATACCCATAAAAGAAAAAAGTGTGATTAAAATGTGTAATATACTAAGGATAAATAAAATCATGATATTACATATCAAATGGCTATGTATATACACCATATAAATGAAGTTCAGTTTATAACATAACTTATTTATCGAAGAAGGCATATCGATACAAAAATCCCTTAACACATTGGTAAATTTTGAATCGTAGTCCAAAGGAAAGTTTAATCCAAAAATTTATATGTGAATCCCAATAATATTCATGATAATAATCCAAAAATTAAATCATGGGAAATATATACACCACATAAAAAATAGGTTTTTAATATGGAATGTATCTCACAGAATGTAAAAGAAAGATGAAAATCACTTACCATATTAGTAATATTTTGATTAGTAAGACCTAATAAATCATAAGATAAAATGAATCATTAAAATTAATGAAATAAATGATATTCATAAAATAAATTTTCAATGTATAAGTGTTTACAACACACAAAAGTAACAAGTGGTGAATTTTCATATGTTTAGATAAAATAAATGAGAGACTAGAATTTCATTATCGCAAGTCTCGACATCAATTGTAAATCATTGAACCTAATTTATTATAAATAAAAGATTATTAATCTGGAATTTCCGAACAATAATTATATATAACATTCCACATATTATTTACTTATGACCCTTTATTTCAAATTTTTTTATCAATTCCATGTTAAAGTCATGTTTCAAGTAATAACGACATTGTATTTCGTCTATTTTTTGATTATTTATGTTTGATACTATTAATTTTATCATGAATAAATAATAAAAATAATGTTATAAATGATATTAATATCATATATATTCGTTATATATGAATTTATAGTGATCTATAAAACATAGATATTGAAAATGAAATACACTGTTCGTGGAGATGGTAGATCGTATGTATACATGAACTCTATTTACATTTTCTCGACCGAAAGAATGAATGAACATTAAATAATATATTTCCATTATAGAATTATTTTTATAGAATATTTATTACTTCATTCCATTTAAATAATACTCAATACCTTCCATTTTATTCATGAACAAATCAGATCGCTTCGTGATGCTGTAGTATGTCGTATATTAGATTGACAATATTTTATTATCACAGAACCGATGTTATGAAAGAATATGTAATATAATGAATATATAAGAGTAAAAATATTATAATTATCATATATAAATAATAATTCCATAGTTATATCCATCCTTTATTGGTTTATATGGAAAACTAATAACATATGTTCCAAAGGCGGTAGTCCGTTGTAAACACGAATGATGATTTTGTAACCCATTTAATGGAATAAGAAAGATATTTTGGTTATATAAAAAAATAATAATATCTAAGTTAATATAATATATTTATATTATGATATAATAATGGTTTAATAATAATTGATTGATTTGGTGAAATAAATAAATGAAAAATCTAGGTTAGTGATGTTACCACTAAATGAGACAAATTCTTTTGGTTTTCACTAAAAGGATTCATAGATTGGATTTCATACCAAATAAAGGATTCTATATTATGTGGAGGAAATTAAGGATTTTATTTGGGTTGGGATTTTCCAATCCAAATGGTTTTCGAAGTGTGAGTAGGAGAGGTGAGGGGATGGCCTTTTTCAATTGAGGTGGTGGAATAATTGTAATTTTTAAAATGAAAAGCATGTACCCACAAATTTAACTTTTCACAAGGTTCAAAAAGGGGGATTATATAATTTATAATTTTTTTTAAATATAGCCATAATATTGGTGTTTTAAATTTTTTGGCTCATTTTATCTCTTATCATTTTAGTTTAACCCCCCCTGATAATACCACTTTTACCTTACCCACTATAAATAATTTTTACTATTTTTATTATTAGTTAGAGTAAAAAATAAAATAGGATTTATTAGAAAACATAATTAATTTTGATTCCAAATATTGAATCAATTTTTTAAAATTCCATTCTCATAGTTGATAATTTTTAATTTAATATTAATTCTTTAGATACGAAGAGAAAGAGTTTCTTAAAAGAGAAAATAAACAAATAGTTAAAAAGTATTTATATTAAAATTTCAAATTAAATTTATTATTGTGACTCAAATTTGATTAAAAGATTTATAATTGGAAAAAAATGACATTTAAAACAATATTATTTTGTTATCTTTTTAAATTAATAAAATGAAATGAAAGGTAATTAAAAAACTCATATTTGTCATTATTCATTGAAAAATTCATATTTAAGAAAATTATAAAAAATTTGACAAAGTTTATTTTTAAATTATTATTTCAAATTTTAATTTTAATTTTTCATATAATTTTTCTAAATGGGGAAAAAATTAATTTTAATAAAACCCTAAAAAAGTGGAAAAACTATTTTTTCAAAAAATTAAAATTTTAAGTGTAAAATTGAATATATAATTTTACATCATCTAGAAAAAAATAAGATAAATATTAAGATTTTATTGAATATATAATATATATATATTTTAATTAAAAAAAAATTTATTTATTTAATTTATTGGGATGAAACACATCTATGTGTAAAAAACAATTTCCATAAAATTATTCCAATAATTTTCCAATGTTTTTTATTTTAATTTATAATTATTTTCTCAAAAAGGAATTAATTATATATAAATATATAAACTTTATATTTTCATTATATATTCAATCATATTCATACCACCCATTCCAACGACAAGGTGATAATTATTATATTAAATAATAATATATTAAAAGTATGTCACATTTTGTTTAAACTTAGTGATATATGTAACAAAGTCTAAAATAATTGTATCATGTAAAAAAAATTAAAATTATTGTTGTACGTAATGAAATATACGTTCAGTGTTGTGATTCATGAAAAATATCAAAATTTTAGTATTTACTTGAAAAACAATTTACAAAATCTCGATGTGTTTGACTATACAAACATATTTTTTGTTCCTAGAACATTGACAAGATGGGTGGTCTTGTTTTTTAAGACCTTATTTCTTTAATACCAATTTTCCAAATGATATTATTCATATAATACGATATATTCCATTTATACGGACTCCAAACTCAGTGAATTTGGATGATATGGTATATATATTCCCAAAAGTGATACATTGAACACATTGTGCACATGGGAGATGTGTTGTAACATATCATTAAAATAATTAAGGTAATATCCTTATATATACGTGTATTTATCTTTAATTGGGTGTATTTAGGGACTACCAAGGATATAAGTCATTTTCTGAGTAAATTTACATAATTTTATATGATGTATTATGGTTTGAATTAATGGAATCTGACTATAAACGTGTAATTCCTTTTAAAGGTTATCCTTTAGTCTAGAGAAATAAAAAAGTGGATTTGGGTTTTCTATTGAAAATATTGGTTCTTATAGTTTGTAGGGAAAATATATGCCATTTAATTGGATTAAATTACATGTAATTCATATAGGGAGGATTATGAGAACATGTAACACAATGTTACAGGAGTACACACAATGTCCTAGTTTCACATCATATAAATGGAAAAATCATGTTTTTTAAAAATAGGAGAATATTTTTTAACATATATAGATCCCTTAGATTACATGACATGTAAAGGGGTTACACATCGTGTATGTATTGTCAGTTGTGGATGTAGGTAGGTGAAATGTTGATTCATATTTAATTCATATGAAACTTCCATTCACTAAACATAGGATCTTTTCCCAAGTGAATTTGAAGAAAACTTATATGTATGAATCACTTCATTTAGTTATTGATCTCTATTAAATTGGGGTTTCATCTCTTCTAGTGAGTAATACTTTATTATTCTTTCTTCCATTGATCGTGGTGGTAATGTTTTTGTTGTGCTATTAGATATGTTCATCTTAAATGATGATTTTATTAATTCATTTATATATCTTTCGTGAGATGTTATTATAGGGCCTAATACTCAGTTGGTTATGGTGTGGTGGGTGTGTGTTCTTGAGTCATGTCATGATCTTTCCTTTTCACCAAAACTTATAGTTAAATTGAAACAATTATGATATGTGTTGGTTTATTATAGGACCTTTGTTGTAGTAGTTTTTGATCTAGGTAGTTTTTCAAAATAGAACAATGTTTTAAAATAATTTTTAAATGTATTTTAGAAATTGTTTTGAAACCATAGTAGTCATGAAATGGATTGGAAAATATTCCATATGGTAATTCTTGGGTACATAATTGGAAGGTGTAGTAAAAATCCTCATCCCAATTATCACGGACCGAATCTGGTTGACATCACAACATGCACCAATATCAGAATGTGGAAAGGAAAAAATGGAGTACTCGGTCCCCACGGGCTAGAACAAGTGCTCAGGTATCATATAAAGAACAAAGGTAATGATTTACCTGAGTTTATAAACATACCACAGCAAACAAATCCAATAAAATGAATCTGTATTTTTCATAAAAATCAATATTTTAAAAAATTTCAGAACAAAATTACACAATTTAAAACAATTTTCTTTGATCATTAAAAGATAATAAAACCAAAAGGTTAAACCCAAGAACCTTCACATGACAAGAGGTATTACCCTCAATCCATCTCCACAACACCACATCACGATTGACCACTAAAACCCAAACCAGTGGAACAACATAATGTACCAAAACCTACGACAAAAATAACCAAGTCTACATACACCCAAAGGTGTAAGTAGGGTGTGATTCAAATCCAATAAAGATACTGCCACTAAGATATTCCATGTGATAAACATTTAATGAAGAAAATCATAAAAGTTTTCATAACATGAAATGCCAGTAAAAATTTTCTAAAAAGATCCATCTTTAAAAAAATAGTTATCATGTGGGCTATATTAATGAATTAAAACATTTTAATAAAATACATATTATACTGAATTTTCCATCCAATCATACCGTATGTCAACAGTATGAATAAATCATCCAATGATCATAAGCAACGAGCAATAACCCCTCGACACTAGCTTGATGTGGGACCCAAGTACCTTGTATCTTAGTGAAAGTAACCATCACAATATATATTCTTGTGCACACGAAGAACTAGTAGGGATCCTACCCATATCCTAGTGGTCCCCAAACATCATAATAATCATAGTTTAGTTAGTGTTGTCACCATTAATCTCTCTATGAGAAACTGAGGCCAAAACCCACGGGATCACTAGCATACTAGTACACGTCTACCCACTGAGATACCTGGGCTTCCCTCTTGTGCTCAAACAGGCACAAAAATCCCTAAAATATAATTTTAAAATTCAAATACCACTTACACACCACAAATTCACAAAACATAACACATTTATATCACACAAGTCATATAATACACTTTTCATTGAAATTCATATTGAAAATATACTCACACCAAAATAGCCCACAACACTTTTCACATTTCTTTAATACATCCAAAAATCCTTTAAACAATATTAAAAAACCATTACAAGAATTTAAAACTCACATTAAATCCCACAAACATATCATATAATACTTCATTCATCAATAAAATTCATTTTTCACATCACACTCAGACATAATCACCCACAAACTTGTTTCACACCATCCTTTTCATTTGATAAAACATTTAAGCTATTTATAAAACATTCTAAAAATGTTTTAAATCTTAAACCACCACATTTCATTTAAAAAAACAAATCTTAATTGAAAAATCTGACCAAAACAGTACAGGCACATCCCTTTTTCACTTTTTTTAACCCAATAAATCATTTATAATTTTCACAAAACAATCACAACAAATATAACTATGTTTTTCATAGAAAATCTATTTCAAAACCCTCTTTCAAGGAAAAAATTACACAAAAAACACTCCAAACCCGAATTTTCATCCCTTGAATCATTTATTAAATCAAAATCAAGTGCTATTAAATTACTTCAAGTAATTCCACAAAAGATACACATGAAAAACAAACATTTTCATAAAACACTTTCAGGGAGTTAAAAAAGGTTTTACACATAACACCAATTCAAAAACCCTCTCTTAAAACTAAAAGAAAAAAATACCCTACCAAAGAAAAATTGGTAGCCAAAAAAATATTTAACAAACCAACTTCGTCTATTATAACATAATCCCAAATATTACAACAAGGTTTACACATGGAAAACACCCAATTTTAAACAAAACAATTACTATAAAATTATTTTCTTAACAAACTCCAAAAAAATGGTTTTCGCACAATGGACAATATCTGAGGAACATTCAAAATAATTAAATCAAACATGCTAACTCAAAAAAAAATATTATTACACATGGAATCACCTACCGAAAGTGTTGAAACCCTCCAATCATGGTGCGAAACAACAACGACACTGTCACCAAACCAGAAGGAAGTGAAATTAAGCCCTAGAAATCAATATTTGACCAAAAGACACCAAATAAAACCCTATATATAAACCCTAACTTCTGGATATTTTAGAGCTTCATGAAAGAGGGAGGAAACCCTATGTAGAAGAAAAGCACAAAAGAGAGAAACAATATCTTGAAAAAAATCTAAAAGGAATCTCCCCAAATCCACCATAATCTGAATCTCAAAGTAACCCAAACTGGTAGGGAGGCTCGAAGGAGTCATATTAGGTCATTTGGGGAATAAAATGGCAGGAAAAGAGTGAAAATTAAAGGTTTTATGAAAGAAACATTTTACCTCTTCAAATCTGGTCGATTTGAGAAATATTAAAAAATATCTCCATAATCTGTGGAGGAGATGACCTCCAAATATAAAAACTAGATAGTGGGGGTGAGCCTCAGGTGTTTGGATTCGAGTTGGAGGTGGAATCACTGAAACAAAGTAAATAATGAACGAGATATTGAAAATTTTAAAAAAAATTTAATAAAGGAAATAGACTTACGGGAAGCCCCAATACCTTAATAAAAATACAAAATCCATAATGATTATGGAATCCTATAGGATCTAAATGGATATTATAACAATGATGCTCCTTATATCACACTAAAACAAAATTTATTACATAAAATTCACTTGATTCAACAAAGAAGATCGAGTGTTCTAGTGTATTTGGGGCTTAAGATCATTATATAACAACTTAAAACATGAAATACAACATATTTATTGAAAACATCATTTACATGACCTCTACATTCCATCATACTTAGCATTTATTGGGATAACCCGAGGACATGCATAAGAAAAGGGTGAGCTATAATACCCATTAAAGGAATGAAAATGAAATAACATGAGGAATACAATACATGTTAGGAAATAGGCATATCAATGGAGCACAATAAAAACATGAACATAAAGGCATGATAAGGAATGATAATCATAACATTGAAATGTGGCAACAACAGATAACATGAAATTAGCATGAGCCAAGGCTCATTGCACATTGAGCATGAGTAACCCTAAATTCACATGAAGCACGAGTAAACCCTTGTTTTACTTTAATTAGAATGAGTCAGCCCTCATTGCACATGACATATCATGATACTATACTTTACCCAATGCATTGGAGTGCTATCAGGGCACACACTCATTAAACATTTAATTTCATACATAAGTGTGCCACATGAATCATAAAACATGGATTCATTAAAAATAATCATTTATTCCACAACAAATGAATGTTTAATTAATACATGAATCTATATAATAAATAGGTAAATGTTCATAATGGTGAATACCCTAGACTGAGAAATGTGTATGGTATTCACCACACAAACAATTTGGCTTGGAAAAATGTGGTGCAATTTCAGCAGCATAACATCATGACATAAGGATTCATAAAAATGGTTAATGAGAGATAAATGGGTTTCCCATCATATGTACATGAAATGGGAAGTAAGGGAGTAATATTGATACATTTCCCAGCAAACATAATGGAATTTCGATGCATAATTCAAATGAATTACTTTGATGTAAAAGAGGAGAGAGAAATCCCTCACAGAATTACGCCATGGTAACGGGAGTACATGGGAGGCATTAAAGAGAGAGAAGGGAGTATCACATTATCAAGTAACAAATATGGAAGTATGGGGGAGGTGATAAATCATACCCCAACATTTGTAATTGAAAATAAAATGGCGTAAAAATATTAAGAATCTTGGATAGAAAGAGAACGGTTGGAATCCCTTACTTGGAAGTGTGATCCTAAAACCTTGGGAGAGGCCTAAGAGAGGCTTCATGAGAGGTTGGGGCACCATTTTAGGATTCCAAATAGTGGAGGGATGAGGTTGGATGAACTCCAAATGCTTTGAGTGAAGAGGAAGTGGGAGCTTGGGTGGGTTTATATTGGAAAGGAGAGGGAATTCTTTATTATTACCGCACATTAAATTAATCAAAACCAAAAACCAACCCATGGTTTTGCCCAAGGTTTTTGTAAAAGGGGAGTGGAAAACAATATTTTCTTAGGAAAATGGCCTAAATTTTTAAAATAATATGGTTGCTTAAGTAGAGGTGAGTCACAATGTCAAGGAAAATAATTTAAAAAGACAAAATGTTTTATATGTCTTGGAGGGTCCACTAATGCTTTGTAAAATAAATCATACAAATATAAAATCATATTATTTTAATGGTAAAACATATATTGTCTGAACATTTTGTTTATAATATTTTATTAAAATACTATTGGGTAATTATGATGTCATAAAACACATTATATACTTAAACAATATATAATTTTTACCAAAATATTTTATTGTCTCAGAAAACTATGAAAAATTAAACATTGGATAATTTTGACTTCCTAATTCCAAAAATAGAATTCAAATTATAAAAATATTTTTATAAAAATTTTAATTTTTTACGTATAAAATAAAAATCGACATTTATAAAAAATTAATGGGTTTTGAAAAAACCAGTTATCAAACCATAATAAAAATTAAAATTGCATTCATAAAATTATATGATAATTTATATTTAATAAAAATTAATTGAATAATAATAATAAAATTTTATTATAATATTATTTAATTAAAAAATCCATTAATTCTTCAAAATGGATTTCTTAGTTGAATATTAACAAAAAATACTATTTGTGCTCTTAAAAACAACTTAAAAAGTAACAATAATAAAAAGAATGTATAATATTTTTAAAATAATAATTTTTATAATCATAGTACTAGGTTCTTCTTACATAACCACTTAAAACAGCCTCATAAGACATTAGCATAAGGTGTGTGATGGTGATAGACTCTTGGGGTGGCTCAGATAACATTGTTCGAGTGGTAATCTCTATCAACTTCCACTTCTCTCGTAGGCAGTTCTGCTCGAGCTTAACTTTTTCAAGATAGGCTTGGCCTTGGTAAAGAGCAATTCCCAATGATTCCAACTCCTTTCCATGCTCCGAAAAAAGGGCTCTGTATGGGGAGAGCCTATTGGATGCAGTTATCACTTCCTTTGTTTGAGTAAATTGGATTTGTTAAAGTGCTATATTTATTATAATCATGTGGTATCTATTCAACCACTAAATTAGTAACGGTCACAATTCATAATAGTATTTTCAAAATCCAAAACATAAAACCATATAAGTACATACATTTTACATAAGAACAAGAAGTTATTTAAATAGACCAAGAGGAATATCCATTGATGAATTTTTGGGTCGTTACAATATTCCCCCCTTAAGAAAAATTGCATCCTCAAAATTTTATTAAATACAAAAAGAACTCTGAAATTTAAACATGACTTAAAGTTTGCTTACTCGCCACCATTTAGTATTCCCTAACCCACATTATCATGTCAATCATGGAGAGATAGGGTCCACATAGTTCAACAATACTTCAATTCACATTCAATGTCTTCCACTTCCTTAATCCAGACGCAGTCTATGCAACATGGATCGTACCAATGGAAAATATGATGTACTTTTTGAAAAAAATTGTTTCTAATGTATAGTTTGAAAACATCACCATGTACAGGGTTTTAATAAAAAAATATGACAGAGTCAGATTTGAAAATTTTGAAATGTGGTTCTTCAAATATATTGTCTATGTTTCCAAAAAAAATAGAATACAACACTATATATATATGATGTTCAGAGGTCTCCCTCTTCGAAAGCAATGCTAAAATCAAATAGTGCATCATACTCTCTGGATATGGTGAAATATATGAAAATACCATGATTTTACCTCCGTCATCTTTACTAGTGGTAGAGTTGGGAGCTTAATATTTGATCATAGGTGTGCCATGATCCTTGATGATTCTGTGGTATGGAGGAGGTGTTAGATATTTCGTAGAGCGTCTTGAAAGAATGTTGGACAATGGAAAAGGTTTCAATGATATGCGAGATTGACTTTGAAATAATTATAGCTAGTAAGTCCTCAGGTATGGAAAATATTGTTGTTTGAGGTTCTTCCCCTTCCATCTCGATACATTCCTTTATCCTATTAACAAAACATATTAAATTTTGAGTTTCCCTCAAGACATGATAACATTTTGATGTTGAACTACTTGAAGTCTAACGATTTATTATTCCTTAATATAAGGAAATTTATGGTTAACACATAAAAGGTAATCCAAGGACAAAATGGATGACTTATAAATAGTTTTTACTTACTTAACTTATGAATCAATAGGCTTAAATATATGTTTTCCATGATCTATTTTCTAACATATATTCATAGGTGGATTTTTTATAAATCCTTTAATAATGGTTCATACTAAGCTTGGGACTTTACCAATGCATATCCACATAAAGTGTTGTAACCAAGAGTGAATCAAGGCATGTTGTTGTGTACCAGGATAGCCCAATCCATGCTCGAAACTCCTTGGTCAAGGTTTTCACCTCTAGGTGAATCTGTGCCAGAGCTGCCTCTACCTGCTCGTATCCAGACAGGGATGTATTTTCTTGATAAAACACTTACTCAATACTCAAAAATACATATAGATGTTTTTATTAGACATAGTCTTATCCCAAATTGTTCACTAGGGTTCTCTAAACCTAATCCCAAATAAATAACTAAATCTATACTCTGATACCAACTATAACAACCCTTCCCTTTATTTCACACTAAAACATGATTTATTACATAAAATTCATTTGATACAACATATAAGATCGACATTTCAAGTGTATTTTGGGGTTAGGATAATTATATAACAACTTAAAACATTAAATATAACATCTATAATGAAAAATTCTTTTAAATGACCACTATAATCCCTCATTACTAGCATTGCATGGGATAACCTGAGGACATGCCTAAGAAAAGGATGAGCTATAAATCCCAATAAAGGAGTGAACATGGATTAACATGAGGAATAAATTACATGTTAGACAATAGGCATATCAATGGAGAACAATAGAAACATGAAAATAAAATAATGATAAATCATGATAATCATAACATGGAAATGTGGCAAAAACACTTAACATGGAATTAGCATGAGCCAATGCTCATTTCACTTGGATCATGAGTAAAACCTCATTGCATATTAAGAATGATTAGACCCTCATTGAATTTTAATTAGCATTAGTCAACACTCATTTCACATGATGTATCATGATAAAATACTTTACCTAATGCAAGGGATCGCTATCAGGGTCCACCCTCTATAAACATTTCATTTCATGCATAAGTGTGCCACATGGATCATAAAACATTAATTCATTAAAAATAATAATTTATTCCATGATAAAGGTATGTGGAATTAATACATGAAACTCTAAAATTAATAAGTAAATGTGTATAAAGGTGAATACCATTGATAGGGAAATGGGCATGGTAGTCATGACATAATGACTTTGGCTTGAAAAAATGTGGTGCAATTTCAGCAGCATAACGGCGTGAAATAAGGATTCATGAAAATAACTGATGAGATAGAAATTGGTGTCTCATCACATGTACATGAAATGAAAAGTAAGTGGTCATATAGATACATTTCACAAAAAACTTAATGTAATTTAGATGCATAATACAAAAATAATTACTCTGATGTAAAAGAGGAGAGAGAAATCCCTCACGGAATTTCGACATGGTAACGGGTTTACATGGGAGGCATTAATGGGAAAGAAAGGGGTAACCCATTATCCAAAAATAAATATGTCATTATGGGGAGTTTAAAAATCATACCCAAATATTTTTAATTGAAAAAAACTGCATATCAATATTAAGAAACTTGGATAAAAAGAGAAAGGTAGGAATCCCTTACTTGGAAGTGTGATACCAAAAGCATGGGAGAGGCATGAGAGATGCTTCTTGGGAGCTTGGGGAACCTTGAGAGGATTCTAGAGAGAAGAGGGAAGAGGTTGGATGAACTCCAAAGGCATTTAGTGATGAGGAAGTGGAATCTTGGGTGGGTTTATATAGGAAAAGAGATGGACTTTTTTATTATTTAGGTTTGGGACACCACACATTAATCTAATCAAAACCGAAAACCATCCCTTGGGTTTTGCACATGGTTTTTTCCAAAGGGGAGTGTAAAACAATATTTTATGACAAAAATGGCTAAAAATCTTAAAATAATAGGGCTGCTTATGTGGAGGTGTGTCACGCTCTCAAGGAAAAAAATTTAAAAAGTCAAAATGTTTTATAATTCATAGATGGTCCACTAATGTTTTGTAAATATATATATATATATATATATATAAAATCATATTATTCTATTGGTAAAACATATATTGGCCGAAAATAATGTTTATAGTATTTTATAACATCACTATTGGGTCATTATGTTGTCATAAAACATATTATATATTTAAACGGTATTTAATTTTTACCCTAAAATTCGACTGTCTCATAAAATTATGAAAAAATAAACATTTGATAATTTAGACATTCTAATTCAACAACTAATATTCATTTTATTTAAATAATTTTCTAAATATTTGAATTTTATCTTTTAAAATAAAAACCGACAGTTATTGAAAATTCATGGGTTTTTAAAAAAACATCTTTCAAACCTTAATAAAAATTACAATTCCATTCAAAAAATTATATGATAATTTATATTTAATAAAAATTTATTTAATAATATTAATAATATTTTATTAGTATATTATTTAATTCAAAAATACATTAATTTATCAAATTGGATTTCTTATTTGAATAATAGCTAAAAATAAAATTTGTTCATTAAAAACCTTTTAAAAAGTCACAATAATAAAAAGAATGTATACACTTTATACAAGAATAATGTAAATAATAATAGTACTAGGGTCTTGTTACATAACATCTTGAAACACCCGCATAAGACCTTTGGTTAATGTGCGCGATGGTGATAGACTCTTTGGGTGGAATGGACAACATTGCTTGAGTATTAATCACTATCACCTCCCAATTATCTCATAGGCAGTTCCACTCAAGCTTAACGTATTCAAGCTCGGCTTGGTCTTAGTCAAGAGAGAAGCCCAATGATTCCACCTCCCTTCTGATCTCCAACAAATCGGATTTGTACTGGGTAAGTCTACTGGATGAGGCCATCACTTCCTTTTTATGAGTAAATTGGATTTTCTAAAGCTCTATATTTATATTAATCATGTAGTCACTATTCAAGGATTATATTAGCAATGGCCAAAATTATTAATAGTATTTCAAAAATATAGAACATAAAACCAAATAATTCCATACGGTTTACTTAACCATAGGAAGATATTTTAATAGACCAAGAGGAATTTTCATTAATTAATTTTTGGGTCGTTATAGATATGATGATTTTAATAAAATTAGAGATTCCAATTGGGAAATGTAATGAGTGTAAAATGTTGAAAAATGAAGGAGTTATAAAAGAATTTTTTTTTAAATATGAAAATGGGCTCACAGGTTAGCCCAAATTTTGAAAACCCACTATTTCCCCCAAAATGCATGGGAAACCCCCAAAACAAAGTAAATTGGATATCAAATGAAAAATTCCTTTAAAATAAGTAATGTATGTGAAAATTCTCCCCACCATATAACGTTTTTCCCTAAAAAATCCACAGTAAGGCCAAAATCAAACACCCGACTCAACCGAAATGTCAAAATAGAAACCTTTGTCCAGGTTCGTCCCCAAAGGCCATAACACCTCCAGTGATCAATAAAAAAATATAACTCTAAAGAACCAAAACATAGACCACATTCCTCAAAAAATCATGCACATTCAGAATTCATCCCAAAAGAAAACTCCTCAAACACTATATGAACAAGACTCGAGCAATTTACACAAATGAATAACAACAACAAACAAAGCTGCACTTAACTTTATTTAACTAAACTATTGGGCACTCTACAATCCCAACGTTTACCCAAGGATGATTTAGGTAGTTATATAGCTATGAATGAGACTACCTAACACAAATATAAGAACATGGAAAAATCTGATTTACTAATATGGGGATACACAAATGGAATCCACACCGTAAAAGATAGCTTAAATTTTCCCAAGACCGAATCAGGACACTAATATGGGGAGGCCCAATTGAACTCCCCTGTAAAAGGGGTAGACTTCCATTAGAACTTTCCAATAGAACATAAAAAAAAATCATAGTGGGTCTCCCAACCAAAACACAAACCATCGTAACTGACCATCATGTCCGAAAAAGAATGACCTGAAAATTTAAAGAGTTGGGGTGGTCGGACGGTTAGTCCACACAATTTTGGGAGTCATGTGCTAGCCATGTAGACCATTCTTCCTGCATTGATTTAGGGAACATGGTCACTAAAAATCATGCACAAACCATGTGATAAACCATGAATAAATGAGAGGTTTAAAATATTTTCATCTTTTATACTGATTATAGGACATTGTAAAAGGGTTTCAATGACCCTAGGATTTCCCCTGACTACGCGCCCGCTTCACTTCAGAACCTATGAATGGTGCTCAAATTATTGAAGCATATTCAACCTCACAGTTAGTCTATAGAAACCCCTTGAACGGCTCTTCTTCTTCTGATGATACAAAAAACTACACCACCATCCCTGATATGTTTACCAAGACATAAAACATTCGAAACTCACCTTACCCTATCAATAAATTTCATTGAAAAAAGGTCTTAGAAGATGGAAACACATCACACCTTGTTTCATCTGATGAGAAACAACATATGGAAAGGACACATATAATCACCTTCCTCTAAATTAATGGATTTTGAATTTTTCCATGGGAGACATACTCCCAATATAACAAATACTCTCATAGGATTGCACGACCTTAACCATTACTTTCAAATGATCACATGGCACTATAAAAAGTCACCAAACATGGCCATTGCAATAAATAGAAACAATAAAAGGAAAGGGACCTTATGCTACTTCCCCAAAAAACACACAATATGATTAGGTTGCAATAAAAGCCTATCATGACCATATTTACCACAATGGTGGTTTAACATGAACTCCATCTTTGAAGGGACTATAAAAAACCGAGAGGCCCTCTTAAACACCATCCAGACACTCATCCACCCTAACAACCCCAGACCACTTCCACCTTTAATGAATCAGGTTACAAAAGATACTAAGGTTTATTTCAACCTTCCATGAGCACTCTCCTACTACAAGAGGATCCAAAAATCAAAGATAAAAAATATTGCAATATCAATCTCCAAATCTAGAGAAAAATATTCCTTATATTGATCAACTAGAGGCTTTTCTAATTGTGACACCATATGGGGTTCACTTCAGTCGTGAACTAACCCTTAATAGGGGAATACCCTATTCAATGGGAGAACCCAAAGACCCAACCAAGTAGGTCCATTGTTCAATACATACCAGATACCAGGTCTAAAAACAGGTAGTTAACCACTATAAAGGCATCCTGAAACATTTCTAATAAGAGACCACTAACCGGTCCTTTATCCCTGCTTACCGACGAAACAAAAAACCAAAACACCATTAAAACATGATGGTTTCATGTACTCATAACATCACAGAACAACAAAATTTTCAAAAAAACATAATAAAAAAACATCCCAAACTAGTCATCCAGACATCAAAGTTTCCTTAAAAAAATATTTCTTTGAAAAAAAAACGGTCCACTGGTTAGCATATCCTCCAATGGTACCCCATTGGCCTCACACATGCATGTTTCCATGCCCCACTGGGAACCCTCCTTATATACATCCCAGAACTCATCCAAACAATCCATAAACCATCCATAATCCCATATAAGCCCATTTTTGTGGTCGCTAATGGAAATAACAATGGTTAAAACAAAAATTCATTCCACTTTTCAAACCCAAAACAGTCAACCAACACTTCCTGTAACACCCCAGGTAAATAATGAATATGAAAAATTCATATTTATCCATATTTGTGAATAAAATATTAATATGACTTTAAAGGGGACGCTATGCTCGATGGCGTACCCAACACGCAACAACGAGTTTCTTGGGAATCTTACGTTGCACTCTAATAATAAAATAATATTATTTTAAATGGTAGTTAACATGTAGCCGTTGTATTGGCGGGAATGGATAGAAATAACTAAAATATGATTATATATGTACTTAAATGTTTTTACATTTATCCAATAAAAGCTAAAGTCTTAAAATACGGAAAGAATTAAATTTTAGGTGTATATGCCCTAGTTTTCACTAAAGGTTCACTTATCGCCTTTTAATGGAGAAATGTCATTAAATATAGTTTTGATCACTCTTATAAATTCTTTTGGACCAAATAAAACTCTTATTAAGAATCGGGACATCAAATTTTACTTTGTGTAATTTTTTGGTATTTTTCCGATAAAGTTCATTTTTTAATGAATAGTATAATGTTGTGTTTTAATTCAAAACCTCTTTTTAATATAATTTATTTATATGATTAGATAATATTTTTAATTGGTTTTAAAGTGAAATTAGAAAATATTTTTACCATTAAATCCAATATTGGTCATTGGAATTAATTTCACTTTGAAATCAGACTTAAACTAGTGTCAATATTTTGATACTTACTGTTTTATAAAAACACGCTATTTGCTCTGACAGCGGGAATTAATTATTAAATTAATTAATGTGAATAATATGTTTTGAATTTTGTAAAATAGACTTCATTTTTGAATTCGGAATATCAAATATAGCTTAGGGTGAATTTTTGGTAATTTTCTGAAAAACTTCAATTTTTGATGAATAGTGAAACCACTAAGTGGTACTTATAAAAACTGATTTTTCATTTAAATGAAATTTTGCCATAATTGTGTTTTGATTTTCAAAAATCTGACATACATGGTTTTCATTAAGAAGTAAAATGTGGTTCAATGAGATTAAAATAATTTTTTGGTGAATAGTAACTTATTAAGTTTTTAATCGCGATTAGTGGTAATTAGTGTAGTTTAAGGTAAAAATGATATTATAAGAATGTGAAAACACCATGACACTTGTACTACACCTATTGGGTGAGTCATGGCCGACCAAGACAATCCATGGGCCAACTTGGGGACCCCATGGATCCACTTTTGTTGGGAAATGACATAAATTACTTTTTATTTAATGTTGAAGTGAAAATGACACAAACATAATATGTTTTACGAAATTTTTTTTAAGTGGGGTTATAAAAGTCCAAATTTTGATTATAAATAGTCATTGGAAAGATAAAAAGATTTCCTATATCATAGTATGTTTTTTATAATTTTTAGACATTAAAGAAATTAAATTATTTATGACATAATAATGATGCAGCGATGACATCATTATTTGACGATTTAATTAAAATGGAAAGATAATGAAACATCTACAAACTAAACATGGCAAAAACCAATTGGATGAGTGTATTTCGAAGCCTTATCACCTTATACACGAATTATATCAATGTGGGACCTTTTAAAACCGAAACACATTTTCAAATAAAGTAATATTTCTTACTTTCCAAAAGTACCCCTCCTCTCCTCTTATAAAAGGCCCCCACCTCTACCTCATTTCACACACTTCTCAAGCCTTTGGCTCGGCCAAACCCTGACCATTTAATCTCTCCACATCCCTCTCCTCATCCTAGAGGATTCCCTTTGGGCAGAATCCTTTCAAAGTAAGCCTTTAGGCTTAAATCAAAAGGAGTTACACTTTTAAAGGTAATTCATTCTCTCATGTTCATTTGTTTTATTTTGCTTCTCCAACCCCCTAAACTATTTTTATTTACTTCTTTTGTAACAACACCAGTATCTTAAATATACTAGGATGTTTTTATAAGATTTATTCATGCTAAAATATCACACAACTACATCAAATGGTTAAAGAACATACGGTTTCCGTGGATGGTGAAATTCTGCCTCCCGAAACGATGATTGTTCAATACTCATTTAACACCTTCAAAGGTGGCCATTATGATGTCAATATTTTTATATATGATATATAATATGTTTATGTTTTATTTATGCTTCTGTATTTTTCATTTTTTTCTTACCTTTGTGGCTTCCATTATGGGTATACGCGATATCTTCATTTAAGGAAGTGCGGACTACCGCCCCCTCAAAGTGATTTGATTCGTTAAATACCATATGTGGGATGTATAAAGTATGGAAATATGATATTATATATGATATTATAATGGAATTATAATATACCTTTATATCATTATTATTCCATTCTATAAAATATGAAATAGAAATGAAAGTAGCGTTCATGCGTACGTACGACTTACCGTCTCCACGAATGGTGCATTTCATTTCTTACCTCTAAATGATTATGTAATGTTATAAATGCATGCATGTACTGGATATATATGACATATATGATATCTACATAATGAATACAATTCTGGATATAATAAACATTTGGCCACATGAACAACATGTAATTGTAAGAAGACCACTTTCGACTTAAGAACCAAATATCGGCAAACAAATATTATTAACTTAAATGATTACATAATGTTTGTGACATGGTAATAAGTGGTATAAAAGTAATAATGAACTTGAAAAAGGGTTCTTAAGGAATTATAAATTAACTCAAGTTTATTATTCAGGAGATTAAGGAACGATCGAGTCAAGTCGGACCCGAGGTAAGGGATCCTACTCCTCTCTTTCTTTTTAAGAGCACACTTTTATGTCATTCCTTTTAAAGCTCATATTTCTTGTTATTAGGATGATCTTTTATATTACGCTTACTGTAATTTTTATGTTCATGTGATGAGAGACCCTATTCTCTCTCATCAATCCATTTTGGAAGTTTTGAGTGGCGCCGTTAGGCTGCCGAACTTTCGTAAGAGATCTAACCTCTCTCTTTGTTTTTAAGTACTCTCCTTTATGTCACTTCTTTTAAGCTCCTCTTTGTAATGTTGGGGGATGTTCTTTTATATTCCTATTTCTGTACATTTTATTTTAATGTGATGAGATACCCTATTTTATCTCATCAATCCATTTTGGAAGTTTTATGTGGCGCCGTTAGGATGCCGAGTTTTCGTAAGGGATTTTCCATCTCACTTTTATTCTCGTGAGATTTATGCTACATTTGCCACAATTTCCTTTGAGTGGTGTATGTGCTACCCATTATTCTACTCTTTGTGTAATATACTTTCGTTTATGAGTATTTACATAAATTATTTATTGCCCTTCTTTCATGGGGTGTATGTTTTGAAAGATACCCAAGTCGGTAAGGGAACCTTTCACCCTCCTCTTTTTTAAAAGACTTCTTTTGTTGGGTATTTTAATTTACATATTGTTATTTTGGGATATGTTCTCATATATCCTTGTTGATGTAAATTTTATGTCCAAGTGATGAGATACTCTTTTTATCTCTCATCAACTCTTTTTGATGTGATGCCGTTATGCTGTCAAGGGAACTTTTTAACCCAATTTCGATTTCTTTGGGTTCAATATGTAGTCATTGAATATGTCATCCATTGAATATGTGTGAATGACCTTTTATTGTTTTACACTTAATATCCACTTATATTGGGTGTATTTATATTTGTCACACATATTTTTGAGATTGATTTGTCCTTAATTTAAGGATACATTCTTTATAAGGAATTTCATCACATTTGACATTTCTATTGAGAGTTCATTGTTGTTATGCACCAATTCACTCTTATATGGTGTATATACAGTCCTTTGGAGTATTATATCATGAATCCATTTATTCTCATGATATTATAAAGTTATGAGTAAATGTTATTCCTCAATTATCGTATTCAAGTGTCTCTGATTTTGGTAAAACCCCTTTAACCAAAATATCGTTTTAAATGTTTTAATTATTTGTTCTTATTAATATCCATGTTTTCAAAATGGTTTTAAGGATTTATTTATATGGATATTAATGGTTTAAAATTTTAAGCTTCAAGGTGGTATGGAACACTTTGATTCAAAAATCTCTTTATTAAATGTTTTAAATGGTTTTGGAAATGGTTTCTTTTTGAATGGATTCATTATTTCAATATCCTAAAATGTTATATTGTGATTGAAATGTGGAAATGCTATGTTCATGTTTATGTGATACGATTATGTTATGGTTCTTGGGCATTGTTATGAAGAACGGGTGGTTCCGTGATAAACTAAGGGCGGGTGAGCCTGTTATAGCTCTCCAATACATTGGGTAACACGAAGGAGTGAAACGTTAAGGTTTCTCCGAAGAGATTTAGGGAATGTACTGTGATGGGTATTCCAAACGTAACCAAGAGGGTTACTCCCTACGTAAGAATGTTATGAATGCCTCAAGTTACCTTTATGTCTTATGTTTTCTATGATTTATTCATGGTTTGATGAGGTATGTTAAAGTGCCTTTGTTTTATGGGTAAAGTATGATTTCAATCTTATGTATGTATGAACTCATGTTTCCTTTCCATATTTTTATAACCCTTACTGAGCTTTTTATGCTCATCCCAAGTTTTTGAAATGTTTTTCACAGGTCAAGGGAAAGGTACATGATGTGATGATAGTGTCAAGGATGTGTCAAGAAATAATCCGTGATATATTTTCAATATGTTTCCGTTGATGGGAAGAATGAATATTGTCTTTTATGTAACCACTTTGTTTAAATGTGGAATGTAATGCAAGTTTCATGATCTAATTCTCTAAAACTCTAAACCTGAAAAGATCCTCAATGTGTAATCTTGTAATAACTCAAGATTAAGTAAGGTTTAAGGCTGGGGCCTTATACTTCCCATTTTCTCATACCCACTAACCACAAAATCAAACCCGATTTATAGCTTAAAAACGTTTTGGGAAGACACAATAATTTAAATGAAAAATCATTTTGAAGTCATTCACATCCATTTCAAAAAATCTCAACCCTTTAAAACAACTTTTAATATATTAGAGAACTCTATTGGAAACACTTTTTCAAAACCAACTTTAATATAATTTCCTACTTTCAAAAGAGGTGTAATTACATCATTTCCCCTTCCAACAAAATTCTGAAAATTTAGTTCTTCCATTTCAAAATTCAATCCATTACCTCATTATTAGAAAATAATTTTATAAACACATTATGATTCTAAAAAACATTTCATTTTTTATTTAAAATTGAACATCCATGATTTCAAAACTAAAGGACATAAGAAAATTCGAGAGGAAACTAGTTTCTGTGGGTGACTTGGACATAAGGTTTGCGACAATATTCCAATAACTTCATCACAATAGAGAGTGTTCTAGGGAAATATACCTAGATCCAAATGGATTTCCAGTCTCTATGATATCACTGAGACCAGTAGCCCAACTCTCCATTCGTTTCCCCAAATCATCATCAATCCCAGAGAACCAATGGACTTAGAAAAATCCAGAATTCCACCGGAGACTAAAATCCTATCATGAGGTTTGATTTCTAGGAATAATACCCATAACCATAATCTCTTGTCCCAAAAATCCATGCTCCAGACAATCCCATATCTCCCCAAAAAACAATACTTAAATATTTAACCTGAAATTTATTTAATACCATTTTTTCACGAATTGAATATTGTCTCCATCAAAACTGGCACCAAACCCAACTCATGGCAAGGCCTGAAGGATGTTCCCAATCCCCATGGGTGGGAAAAAATTCCAAAGTATAATATAATGAATAATAAGAACGATTTACCTGATTTTATAAACATATAATAACAAACAAATCCAATAAAATGAATATGGATTAAAAAAACCATATTTTACAAAATTTTAGAACTGAGTTACATTATTTAAAAAAAATTAATGACAATTACAAAGGAATAGGAATAGAGACTTAACACCAAGAACATGAACATGGAAAGTGGAACCACCCTCAAGACATCACCACAACACCACATCACAATGAACTACTAAATCTCAAACCAGTGGTACAAAATGTTGTACCCAAACCTGCGACAGGAATAACCAACTACAAACTCCCAAAGGTGTAGGTAGGGTGTGAGACAAATCCCAATAGGATTAAAACACTATGAGATTCCATGTGATAAACATTTTAAGACTAAAATAATGAATGTTTTTATAACATGAAATGCCAATAACAATTTTCTAAAAATATAGAAATTTAACAGTTTTCAAGTGGGCTATATTAAAGAATAAACACTTTTGTATAAAAGACCAAATCTACTGAGTTTTCCATCCAATCATACCATATGACTATGGAAATAATAAATCCTCCAATGAGCACAAGGAATGGAAAATAACCCCAAGTCACTAGCTCTTTTTCGGTCTCAGGTATATTGTTTCTCAGTGACGGTAACCATCACAATATATTTTCTCGTGAAAATGAGCCAATATTAGGAATCATACCCATAACATAGTGATTCTCCAAAATCATAATTATATTTTAGTTAGTGTTTTCATCATTAATCTTTATACGTGAAACTTAGGCCAAACCCCACGAGATCACTAGCATACTAGTACACGTCTACCCACTAAGATACATGGGCTTCCCTCTTGTGCTCAAACAAGTTCAACAAGTTAGGAAATATAATTTGAACATTCAAATACCACTTCCACACCAAAAATTCACCAAATAGACCACATGTATATCACACATGTCACATAATCCATTTCTCATTCAAATTCATTATTAAATCATACTCACACCAAAATAGCCCACAACACTTTTCAAAATTCATTAACACTTCCACAAATCCATTAAACAATTTCATAAAACCATTCCATGTTATTAAAACTAATATTAAATCCTACACACATATCACATAAAACTTATTTCATTAATAAAATTCAATTTTCACATCAGAGTCACACAAAATTTCCCACAAATGTGTTTCACACCTTCTTTATCATTTCATAAAACATTTTAGCAATTTATAAAACTTTCTAAAAAAGTTTGACATTTTAAATCCCCAAATTACCTTAAAAAAACCATATTAAGTGAACACACTCACCAAAATAGTACATGCTCATCCATTTTCCACATTTTTAACCCAATAAATCATTTACAATTTTCACAAACCAATCACAAGAAGTATACTTTGTTTTTTCACACAAAATCCACATCAAAACCCTATTTCAAGGACAAAATCACACCAAGACAACTCAAAAACATAATTTTATGCCCTTGATACATTTATTAATTCAATATCAGGTGCTATAAATTACTTCAAGTAATACAACAAATGATTCACATGAAAAACACACATTTTCATAAAACACTATTGAGGAGTAAAACAAGTTTTTACACATAACACCTATTGAAAAACCATCTCATAAACCCAAAATCACACCAATACCCTTATAAAGTATAATTGGACACCAAAAAAAATATTTAAAAAATCACTTAAATATGTTATAACATAATCTCAAATATTACCACATGGTTTACACATGGAAAACACCCAATTTTTACAAAAAATAAAAGTATAAAATAAACTGCTTAACAAACTCCATCAAAAATGGTTTTCACACAATGGGAAATATATGAGGAACATTAAAAATAATTAAATCAAGCATGATAACTCATCAAAAAATTATTACACATGGAATCACATATTGAATGTTTTTAAACCATCAAATCTTGTTGTGGAACATCAATCACACCATTGTCGCACCACAAGGTGGTGAAATTGATCTCTAGACCACAATATTTGACCAAAAATACACCAAATAAAACCCGAGGTATATACCCTAACTTCTAGAAATTTTGAAGAATCATGAAAGTTGGAGGAAACCCATAGGAGAAGGAAGGAAATGAAGAGAAAACAATTACATGGAACATATCATGAAGAAATCACTACACATACTCTACAATCGAAATCTTCAGGTCACAAAAATTGTTTGGGAGGCATGATGGAGTCATTGTAGGTCATGTGGGGACATTAATGCGGGAAAAGAGTGAAAATTGAAGGTGTTATGAAAGAAACATTTTACCTCTTCAAATCTGGTCGATTTGATAAAGATTAAGAAATATTACCCTAATCCATGGGTGAGATGAGCTCCAATGAGGAATCATAACTAATGGGGGTGAGCCTTAGGTGTTTGGATTTGAGTGGGAGGTAGAATAACCTAAAAAAAGTAAAAAATTGAATGAGATAGTGAATAATTAATAATTTATTTAATGCAGGAAATGGGCTTATGGGAAGGCCCAATACCTTAAAAAAACTAAATCCATCATGGCATAGATTAATATGTGGTATAAATGGATATGGTTATTTTAATATACTAGTGGATTACAATTTGGAAGTTTAATGTTTTTAGAATGTTGAAAAATAAATGAGTTATAAATGAATCAAAATATTTTTTTAAATTTGGAAATGAGCTCACGGATTGGCCTAAATTTTGAAAACCCACAATTCCCACAAAAATTCATGGGAAACCACTAAAAAAAATTAACAATGGAAATCAAAAGAAAAATTCCTCTAAAATCTGTCATTGATGTGGCAAAAATTCCAAAGGTCCATTCTTGGGGGTTTCCTCTACACACTATGCCAGTTGTCTTAGGGATATGTTAGACCTATTGGGGTTTCACTTTTTGTGGTGATACTCTAATAAATATATTTGAAACATATATCTAGATACATGATTCAAAATATTTTATATTTTAGGTATAAGTTTCCTAGAAAAACTGATATAGTTTGATCCTTATCATGATGTAAACTATGCATTTGGATTGTACTTATTTTGTTGTACTACCATAGTTTTGATTTGACCTGAAATACATGCCTTTGTTTGATTATATATATATATATATATTTTATAAGTATATTCAGTTATTTGAAATTGATTTACCTATTTTGTTTAGAAATGTGGAAAAGGTGGAATTAAATTGTTTTTTAATTCTATGATATAAAACTGTTAAATTGTATATCATTCTTTTTTTATTTGAAGATGAGAATACTTGGATTATTTGATAGAGACATGTTGTGGGACACCTATGTTTGATCCAACTAAGCATTTTTCCTCACATCATGTTCACCCCTTTATGAGTGGACAAAATATATAATTTTTTTCAATGTCGGAAAAGGAAAGGTCCTATTATGAGGTGACAAGGATTTCAATCAGCTGGTTTTGGGTAGTTGGTCGGTGAGTGGTGTGGGTATTCACATGAATTCACATAGATATAGTTGGTGTAGATATTTTTAGTTTTTGTAATCCTTTGTATTTGGGATTCTCTATTGGGGATGTTTTTCAGTTTTTTTAGTTCTATTGCCTACATTATTCTATATTAGTGATGGAATATATATTCATGTTTTCTTCTGATTTTTCTTATATGTATGTATATATATCATGTTATATATATATGTTTAGGATAAATGATTCCCTAAATTTTTTGTTGATTCCTGGTTGTTAGATGGAATCCTATGAGGATCAAGAATTCCATTTTGGTATGTCAAATTTTGGTCCGGTTACCTATTTGAGATGGTATTTAGGTAGGTTCCATCATAGTTTTATAACATAAGGAGGTTTTCCTCAAAATAAGTATTCATGGGATGTTTTTTAGACTTGATATTAGTTTTTCAGGAAATTAAACAAGGGTTTTGGTGAGTGACAATACAGTAATTTCCTTCAAAAGACTCAGGTTACCATTAAATGTTTGGATTTTTGTCTCCTATTTTTAGTTAGGATCTTAAACTCAATTTTTTATTACGGTTTTTATAGTTTTAAATAATATTATTTAGTGTATAATTATTTTTTCTATTTCTTTGTTCCATAGTATGCCTCTATGAAATCATCCACGAGTTCCGTATGAGTGTAAAAGTAATGCTCGTCAAGGTAATTTTCCCCTATATATGAATTTTTTGAGTCCATCATATTTTATTTTCATAATATTGATCATAATATACCCAATTTATTGAATTAAATCATTGAGCTATAGACAAGATAATTAAGAGATATATATCAAACACAAGAGTTCTTAAATGAGAAACCAACATTCATTTAGGATACTGATGATGCCCAAGAGGTGGAGTACCATCTTGAAAATTTTGATTAGACCTTCAACTTCTTAAATACTCTTGAGAGAACAACTTTTAACTCTGAAGAATTCTAATTCAAGGGTCCCAACAAGAGATTGGGGTATTCCATGGTAATGGTGGATCGATATGTAGGCTTGGATTTGAAGGGTTTCAACACTCTATTATTGTAGTAGTTTTTTCTATATTCATTAATGATGGTGGTGTCTTTGGAGTTCGTCTCTTTGTGGCAGGGAGTGCATTAGGTGTTGGATCACACTAATTGGTTTGATGAGTTGGTAAGTTTTTCATGATAGAGAGTAAGGAATGACCACCTATTGGCGTTGTGAACAGATATCAAATACCATGTATTTATGTTAAATAAATCAACCTAATTTGAGATAATAGACATGGCTGTGATGGTTGAGATGAATATGGTAGGAAAGGATGGATACTTTTCCTCATTTATTTCACCATGTGGAAGCTTCAGTTGAACACATGTGAAGAGGAGGTTGTGGAAGGATCATTATAGATGTAGAAGACATGATACTCATTATCAAGCCTCTTCGGCACCTTCAGTTACAGTTGATAGTGTTACCATATATTTCTATCAGTGTGGAAAGTTTATTCACATATAAAATTATTTCCCTTCACCTGTAATGATGATTAATAGTTATTGAATGTTATGATCATTTTTTTTTGTTTCTTCCTGCAAATTTATATGTCTCATTATCGTCTTTGATCATCTCATCACAAGGCTATAGATGCACTGTTATATTATTCAAAAATTATTAGGCTATAAGAATACACCTTGGGAATGATGTTATTAGGTCCAAGAGGATAAGGATTATGATCATATTTTGTTATTTTCTTTTGTTATCAAATAATTTTATAATGAAATAATAATAAAATCACTTTTTATTTTATGAAAAATTAGACTGACCATCGTATTCAAGGAATCAGAATCACAACACATGGAAATTTCTATCATATTGAGGAAGAATTTATCTAGAGGTAAAGGGTCATAAGATATGTATTGATTTTGTTATTGAAGGGGATATTTTAGTGGTGTTAGTTTTTAGTTTCCATGACTGTGATATCAAATGTGATTATTATTTACTAATCTTTACATTCTCAAATATCATTTTTATTCTATAAACATGGGAGGAAATGTTTATGAAATAAATGGGGATAATAGATGTTTTCAATCATACTAAGAATAATAAAAACTTTTTGGAATGAGGGGAAAGGTGATGAAAAGAGTATTTATTATGATCATAATTAAGACAACTGTATTCTTGACAACTATATTGATGCTAGTAGGAAGGAAAGAACATTTTAGGAATAATGGGATGTTTAAACAATTTCCACTATAAGTCAGATGATGAAAACGCTGATCATCAAAATATTAACGTAATTAATGAATTCCTCATATAAGTATAATTTGGTGAAATAATAAATATGGTGAAACTGAATAATTCTTATCATCGTAATGATTCTGTTAGATTTATATTTTATTGAAGGGTGAGGAGTTTTGTATAAAATGTGAAAAATTATGGTGTTGGCTTTTAGTCAGACCAAATTTCATAAGATACATATCATTGAAGAATAAAGATGATGGGTATCATATTTAGGAGTGTTGAAGTTGATCATAGCAATTGGAAAATAAAATATAGAATCTGTACATTATATTGAATTTATTTGATTTCAAATTGGTTAAGAGCCATTGTATTAGATTCGATACCAATTCATCTTTATGATGTTAATAAGAAGTGTATTTGGAATGGTTTAACCATATGGTTTATTGAAATATAAAAATGAAATGATATCCTACAAAAGAAATGAAGTGTCATAATGGAGTTTATGAAGAAGATGATATCATTCCATTTCATCATACTCATTTAATTAAAATATAGCATCATAATAAATATTGAACTGATCCAATTAGAATGGAAATCAAAATTACACAGGAGTTTGGAAATAATGTTTGAATGGTGATGAATTAAAGATAATATTCAAGAAGTATAGGGATGTATTGATGAAGTTTTAAATTCCACTAGAATTTAAGGAATCATTTAAATAAGGTATATATTTTGAGCAGGAAACAATTTCGGATTCTCACCAAAACAATTTTAGGTTACATTTTCCATTATCTGACTGAAGTAGTGTTTAGAGAGAAATATAGAGATGCTCTGCTTTTTTGGAAGAAGAAGTTTCTATATTGAGTTATGATCTAAAAATACATGATTGATATATGTTAAAGGATAAGATGAAATATTGCATCATATATAGTTGATCATCATATTATTTCGATCATTCTATTCATATGATTTCTGTACTTTTCTTGTCACCATATTTGGAAAATTATTATAGTGGGAATCATTATCATATTGGCTTTTCCAGACTAAAGATAAAATCATTCAGAGTTATCAAAATTGTAATATGTAGATATATCTTTTGTTTTTGGAAATTAGACTAGGTATATCATATTGGATAAATTAAACATGTAACATTGGAATAAGAAATTAGATTGAGTTATATATTAATTTATTTGATGTTCTTACAACCTTCTAGTTATGAAATTGAAGAATATTTTCGAAAAGGAATCATGGGGGAATGTTGATAAAGAATCACAATTAACATATTTTGTTATTGAAAAATTATATTACATTATTTTTTCCAGAGGAAGAACATACACTATTCAATTTCTTACAATGTTCTACCTGACTGAAAGGGAATATCTTACACATTGAATTTATCACAAAATTATTTGTTTCTAGTGGATTGTGTGGTATTTTATTATTTCCATACCATACCAAGAAAGTAGATATTATTATAAAATAGTGGACCTTTTAAATATTAGTGTTCTTATGGATATGTGAATAATTGTTTTTTCAGTGGGGATGGAAACCGTTAACAAGAGGTGAAGGTTTTATTATTTTAAAGGAAACATAAGAGAAAAAATATCACTTATTCACTACCTCCCTCACCCAAGGTTACAATTATCCTAACTCAGAACATTCAATTGGCAACTGAGCCGATGGTTCAATTTTATTATTATTTTATGAGAATCTAAACTATGTGAATAGTAAATGCATTTTAGTATCCAATGGTAATAATTATCATATCTAGAATGATATAATGATTATTTTTATTATGTATATTGGACATGATGTTCTTTATGTTGCTACTTATGAGTTTCCAACTATTAATGATCATGTCACACCCCGACCGAGTTTGACTTGCGACTTATAAAACTGTGCAACACTACACAGTCTGACTCCTTGGGTAGTTAATGTCATGTGGTATGGTTAGAGTGAACCTCACTCGACCGTGCACATGACGACATGTGAGCCGTGCGATTTCAAAACATCCAAAATAAGTAAATAAATAAATTAAAGGTCAAGAGAAATGAAATGAAGTAACAAAAAATTCATAAAATAGTGTTTGATGAAAGAATATTTAAGCATAAAATAATAATATTATTATAGTTTTAATAATAATAGTATCATTATTTTGGTTGTTTTTATTTTAATTATTATTATTATTATTATTATTATTATTGTTATTATTATAATAACATAAATTAATTATTAATATTTTTTAACTAACCCTAAATCTCGGTCGCGCCCCCTTTTTTCTATTAACCTACGAGAGCCCCCCCTTCTCCTTCATCCACCTGTGCTCCTCCTATATTCCATAGCACCCCCCGACTCCATAGACCCCGCCTTGCCCTCGTGGACGATGCCCACTCACTGCCTCCTTCTGCCTTGGCCCCACTTCCCCGCTGCGGATGACCAGACTCCTTCCGCACTGCCCTTCGCCGGCGCCCCCTCCAGTGGCAACCCCCTACTCCGACCTTCACCTTGTGCTTTTTCTCTGGCCGGACCACCTCTCTAGTGCGACCTCATTCGGTGGCACTCTTCCCTGCAGTCAAAACACCATCCGTCAACACCCCAATCCGATGTGCACCTATGGCTGAATCTGCCCTTGTCCGACGCCTCCCTCACCAACAAAAACATCCTCGACTGGACTCCTCTTTGGCACACAACGCCTCTGGCAGTTGCCCCTCCTTGATGCGCCGTGTTTGACCTCCCCTATTTTCCTACCGACAAGTATTAATCCGTTTTTGCAATTCCTATTTGGGGATTTAATTTTTGAACAAATATTAATGTATTGGGTCTATATCTAGTTCTCTTTTCTTTGATTCTAGGTATTGTGAATGGTCCTTCAGGGTGTACTCTTCCTCCTCCAAAGGTTTTGTCAAAATCATGCACCTTTGAGGAAGACGAATCTGTATTCTTCCTCTTTCAGAGTAATCCTTTGGTTCTTGCATTTATTTAAATATTATTTTTAATTAATTCATTGCTTAATGATATATCTAATTAGTCCATTATTATGTTTATGGATTAATATAGCATGTTAAAAATTGTTTTTGAAGTGTTTCTTGTTTATGATTGTGTATACTATTGCCCAATTTTGTTTTAATAACTTAGTGAATTATCATGATGTTTTTTTCATAGTATAATTTGTTAAAACATTATTATGAAGTGAATCTCCAATTTTTCCAATGTTCATATGTTTCATGTATTTTTGGTTAAAAGTTAGTTGGGTTTTATATATTGAAATTTGATATTTTATGAGGTGTGTAATATTTTTTGGAAGTGTCTAGAGATGAGTATATAGTGAAAAAGGATTTTTCTAAATGATATGGTTTTGTTTTCATGTTCGATTCATTATGGTACTTCATGGAAGTGTTTTTAAGACTATGAAAAATGTGTGAAATGTGTTTTCAAAGGCACTTGATATGTGAATGCATTGATCGTGGGTTTTTACAAAGGGGTTTCATGAAATGACTAATTAACGATAAAAGTATTTGAAAAGTGTTTTCTTTGTGTCTTGTAATGCTGAGTGTGTCACTAGATGTTGACACACCCATGGGTGCACTAGGTGCACACATGGGGGTGTCATCAAAGGTAGGTGGTTCTTTAAATTGGAATTTCCTTAAAAACATGTTTTCCTAAATGGTTTTTTTTTTCAGATGATGTTGTTTTCTATAGGTTAATTAATTAGAGCTTGGGTGGCTTCTTGGTGGTGTGCACGCACACATACATTGGTACGTATATTTATATGTATATATATATTCCTTGAACATATTCCCTCATGGCGCGGGGAATATGTTCAAAGGATTAAGGGAACATATATATATAACATAATTTAAGTGTGTGCTAGTGTGGGAGTTTTCGTTGCAAGCTTCAAGAGCCGAAGTCTCTCGGCTTGGTCTGCTTCCTTCTCTGAGGTAGGTTTCCCTATAAATTTCCCTTAAAATTTAAGAATCATTTATTTATTGATTTTTGAACCTAGTTTTAATATTAATTATTGATATAGAACTATTAGTAAATTGTCTGCCTTGAATTGCAGTAGTTTATTTCTTATAATGTGTTGAAATAAATGGCTTGATCGTGTCTTCAAATTAATTTCATGATTAAATGAGCCTTCGACCTTTGTGAACATGTTTTAGATTTAAAATTATGGTTTGGGTTTCATAAATGGATTTTGAAGTGTATTTATTGTTTTCAAAGTGGTGTGTGTGTGATTCTTAAGAAATGGGTTGGGAGGAAAAAATCATGTGAGGCCCATTTTTCACTTTTATAAAACGAGTTATCTCATGATAACTCTCCTTAGATGTGGTCCATTTGCTTTGGTTGAGTTATATGTTATGGGGGACTACTATGTAGGAATTCTCTATGATCGATGGTACAAAGGTGAGGGATATATTCTTTGGGGTGACTTGGGGTGAGACAAGTCGTGAAATATTATTATATATTCGTGATTGGATGCTCGACTGGCATCGGTTGGCTCACCCCCTTTTTAAATACTTGAGACATGGGAACCTATCATATTGAGAAAATATTATGAGAATGATTGCTGCACTGGTAGGTTATGGTACTCCCTAGTGGCCCATATTAGGTGGATATATTGGGTTTATTGCTATGGGATTTTCCCTCAGCCTACCTGAGAAAGGATGGCCGATCGTTTTGAGCGTTTTGATTTCATCTTGTGTGACATGTCAATGAGGATGAGTTCTCACGTATTAGTGTCTTTGGGATTATTCTCAATCTCCTTGGTTAACCTATGTCTACTCGGATTTTTTTGCTTGTAGTAGTGATTATGATTCTTATGTGTATACCAACATTGCCCTTGCTGGGTGATTTCTTTTGTGAATTTTTTTATATTGTTTTTCTTGGAAAGTGGTAAAATGGTTTTGATTAGGTTTCAAAAAGTGGTTTTCAAATGAAATTGTTTAACCCTCTTTGTAAAAATATGAAAATATAAACCACACTTTACCTTTGAAAATGCTAATGTCTCACTAAAAGATTGATTTGTGTTTGGATAAATGGATAAGGGAAATGACTCATACTTTGGTTTTGAGTAACATTTAGAAATCCTTACTTTTATATATTGTATTTCAAACCTGAAATTGATGGATATTTTATTTAAATGAAATGCATATGGGAATAGATTTTTTGGGCATGCTACTGAGTTTTATTACTCATGCCTATAGTTATACCTTTGTTTTTTAGCATTGGTTGCTACGCCTTGGATTTAGTCACCATAGCGCGTCATTGGTTTGAGGTTGGTGGTGACCCATACGGTCCCATGGAGGTATGTGCGACCTTTTTTTCTCAATACTCCTAGTTTTTTTTTCTGTTGTTCACTTTTTGTTTATTTATTTGTCTTTCATTTATGGTCCAAATCATTCCCACTTGTTTAGTTTTGATAACTGACACTATTTGATAGCCCATGGGGATCGGGAACGCCCCCAGGCCATGTCGCGGGCCGGATCGGGTGATCGTTTCGGGGTCAACATAGGTTGGTTCGTGACAAAATGGTATTAGAGGAGGCCCTTGTGATTTTGGATGTCCAGTAGATGGAGATTTGGACTGTTGGGTCTTAAGAGGTAGGTTGTGGGTTGGTGTATGATCACCACCACCCACGAAGAGACTTGAGATACCAGGGGTAGTTCAGGTTTTGAGTCTACTATCTTTGTTTTTGATTGAGGGATGACATTTGAGGTGATTCCGGGTCATTATGGGTCCCCACATGGAGTAGTGACCCATGTGGAGCCCAGTTTCTCGATTCATGGTGCTCTAGTGTTATGTCTTACTTGGGGTGTGGCTCACTACCATGTCATTGGGTTGGGCATAAGCAGTAGTTCCCCATTCTGGTTGTCCATTGTTGGTTGTGCCGTGTCTTGATTTTGGTTGGTTTTAGAGTGTTTTGGAAACAAAGGTGGTTTTGAATTGAAATGGTTCTTTCTCTAATGGTTTTAAAACTAGTAAAAAGGGGATTTTATTCGAGTTTTATAGAAATTGGTGAATATTTTTTAAAGAGTAACTGTTTCGATTTGGAAGTGTTGGACTATATGTAGATTTGGTTATGGAATGGATTGTGAAAACCTTGGTATTCCCTAGGATCATCTGCATATGTGTGGGTAGATACTTGAAGTGGACATTGACACATATGTATGGGTGATTTGAGTGGAAATAGGGATGAAGGCTTATGATGCTGTTCATAGGATTCCATGGGTGGGGTTTTGGAATTTAAGGTTGGCTTGATTTTTAAAAAATGGACATGAATGAAAAGGATGATTTTAGGACTTGTTTTTTCTTGAAAAGTGGGTTTTGGTATTTTTAATAGTTGATTTCACCCCTATGTATGTTTGATTTATGAGTCTGTTACCCTTTGCTTGTGGTTTTTCTTCTGGTTGTATTTAATATTTTTTGGAATTCCGGGCCGGTTGTCTCAGCTCAAGGTGTTTCTTTTGATTGAGTTTTGGCTTGATGCTAGTTTCGATTTTGTTTTTCAATGTTGTTATGAATATACCGCCCAAAAATGTCCTAAAAAGTTGTTAATGAGTCAGGCCCAGTTCTTGTTTCTATAGATTTTTTTCTTGTCTTTTGAGTCATTCGGGGTTTGTTAGGGGCAGTGATGAAGTTTGATGCGATTAGAGCATGCATTCGGGTGGTTGGGGACTCCCAAGTTTGTTAAAGTTAATATTGTCTTGGTTTTAGTGGATGCTCCAGCCTTTGAAAAATGGGGGTGGATGTCTTATCATGCATGGATTTAGGATGATGTTGGATGTGATAAAGTCCATCTCCATCCAATGGATCATACCTGAGGAGTTGAAGGCGAAAATAGGTGAGAGCTCGTCCATAGTTAACAAGGTCAGTGGTTAGTGAAGGCCCATGTCAGCCACTTTAAGGAGTCGACATCTGTATCACATGTTCTTGGGAAATTTGTTGCCTCTCTTCCTTCGTAAGGGTTCCCATTTTTTATAGTGGGGTATATGAGAAGAACCTGCCTCTAAAGAAATCCCTTTTGTCAGTGTCAACTTTTGGTTCATCAGACTACTTTCTAATGTGCCATCGGTGTTGCTGTTTCGAGCATCCTAATCCATCTTGTCTCATCCCTCCGAAGTTCTGCGCTTGTGTGACCATTCATGTCACCAAGAAAGGTTCCGAAATAAGTTCCCTCTGATGGAATTCTGATTGGGGGATGTTTATTTCTGACCATGAGGCATAAGAGGCTTTAGCCATCAGAACCCCATCCTTAGGTATCGGGGTGAAGCTCGCGCACAGTTAGGGTGTCAGAGGCATGTGAGATGTTCACATGGTTCTTCATATTTAGTTTTGGAATGGAGACATACAGGGTTTCCTTGTTCTTATTTTCCTACTATTTTATGTTCATCCTTTCTGGTGATATTGCGATGAACATATTCTTTCGTGACTGTAGTAGTTGTGTTCTTTTGAATATGGCCTTTAGAATCGTTTATTTTCCTTAAAAGTTTATCTAGCGCTTGTGTGGGATGGCCCTGGATTTATTAGTGATATTTTGGAGATGTTATTGTAGGGAGTTTTTTTCTTGTGTCATATGTTCTTGGTTTTAGTGGAAGCGTTGTCTCGCTCATACTAAGGGAGTTGGATGTGTTGGTAGTTTTAAATTGATTTGGGGAATTATTAGCTCTATCAGTGTTGTTATAGGGAGTTCATTGTTTTAGTGATCCGATATGCCGTGTGGCCTTGCAGTGGTGTTCTGTTTAAGTCCCAGTGGTCCCTCTCAACTCAAGTGGAGAAGTCGGTATGTTCAGGTTGGGAGTTCCCGCGTTATTCCTTCCTCGAGTTGGTGTGCATGGGTTTTAAAGTTTCCATGTTAGTAGAGTTCTTGTGGAGGGAGAACCCTCCCGTGTTATCCCCTCATATGATGTCATGGTTTATTCTTGATCGGTCAGGTGTGACTTGTGGAGTGAATCGTCAACCCAAGGTTCTTGAATTTCCTTTTGGGTCTATTCGGGCACGGACTCAAGTTTCATCTATCATTTGACTTGGTGACCTTTTGGGGGCAGAAATTGTCTGTGCTGGGGAGAATTGTCACGGTACGACCGAGTATGACATTCTACTTATAAAACTGTGTGACAACATGTAGTATGACTCTTTGGGCAGTTAATGTTGGGTGGCATGGTTTGAGCGCACCTCGCTTGACTGCACACTTGACGACACGTGAGCCGTGAAATTTCCCAACATCCAAAATATGTAAATAAATAAATTGAAGGTCCAGTGAAATGAAATTAAGTAAAATAAATATTTAATAAAATATAGTTTTATGAAATAGTATATAAGCATAAAATTATAATATTATTATTGTTTTAATAATAATAGAATCATTATTTTTGTTGTTTTTTTATAATAATTATTATTACTGTTGTTGTTGTTGTTGTTATTGTTATTATTATTATATCTTAAACTGAATTATTATTTTTAACTAACCCTAATTCTTGGCTGCACCCCCTTTTTTCCCCTTTCCCTGCGCGAGCCCCCCCTCCCCTTCGTCTTCCTGCGCTCCTCCAGTATGTCGTCACCCCCCCCGACTCCATCGACCACGCCCCGCCCTCTTGGCTGACACCCGCTTGCCACCTCCCTCTGCCTTGGCCCCTCTTCCTCGTCGCACACCGCCAGACACCTTCCGCACTACCCTTCATCAGATCCCTCTCTAGCGGCGACCCACTGCTCCGACCTTCGCCCTATGCTTTTTCTCCGACTGGACCACCTCTCCGGTGAGACCTCATCTGGTGGGGCCCTTCTCTACGGACGCAACCCCATCCAGCAACACCCCTCTCTGATGTGCAACTCTTGTCGACCCCCCCCTTTGCCGATGCCTCCCTCACCAACAAAGACCTCCCCGTCTAGACTCCTATTCGGCATGAAATGCCTCCGGCAGTCGCCCCTCCTCGATGTGGCGTGTTCGACCTCACCACATTTTCTACCGGCAAGTATTTATCCATTTATATGATTCCTATTTGGGGATTTAATTTTTGAACGAATCATAATGGATTGGGTCTATGTTCAGTTTTTTTTTCTTGGATTCTAGGTGTTGAAAATGGTCTTTCAGAGTGTACTCTTCTTCCTCTGAAGGTTTCGTCAGAATCGCTTGCCTTTGAGGTAGATGAATCTGTATTATTCCTCTTTCGGAGCAATCCTTTGGTCCTTGCATTGATTTAAATATTATTTTTACTTAATTCACTGCTTAATGATATATCTAATTAGTCCATTATGATGTTTATGGATTAATATAGCATGTTAAAAATAGTTATTGTAGATTTTCTTGTTTATGTTTGTTCATGCTAATGCCCAATTTTGTTTAAATCACTTAGTGAATTATAGTGATTTTTTCTTGAGAGTATAATTTATTAAAACTATATTTCTAAGTGAATCTCCAATTATTCCAATGTGCGTATGTGTCAAGTGTTTTCTAATAAATTTCATTTGGGTTTTATATAGTGAAATTTGATATATTATGTGGTGCATAATATTTTTCGGAAGTGTCTAGACATGAGTATATAGTGAAAAAAGATTTTTCTAAATGATATGGTTATGTTTTCATGTGCGCTTCATTAGGGTACTTCTTTGAAGTGTTTTTAAGACTATGAAAAATGTGAAAAAGGTGGTCTCAAAGGAACTTGATATGCTAATGCATTGATAGTGGGTTTTTACAAAGTGGTTTCATGGAATGACTAATTAACAGTAAAAGTATTTGAAAAGTTTTTTCTGTGTGTCTTGTAATGCTTGGTGTGTCACTAGATGTTGACACACCCGTGGGTGCACTAGGTGCTGACATGGGGGTGTCATCAAAGGAAGGTGGTTCTTTAAATTGGTATTTCCTTGAAAACATGTTTTCCTAAATGGTTCTTTTTTTACAAATGATGTTGGTTTCTCAAGGTTATTTAATTAGAGCATGGGCGACTTCTTTGTGGTGCACACTCACACATACATTGGTACATATGTGTATATGTATATATATATATATATATCTTCCTTGCACATATTCCCTCATGGTGTAGGGAATATGTTCAAAGGATTAAGGGTATATATATATATATAATAGAATGTATGTGTGTGATAGTGTGGGCATTTTTTCCGGAAGCTTAAAGAGCCGAAGTGTCTCAACTTGGTCAACTTCCTTCTCTAAGGTAGGTTTCCCTATGAATTTCCCTTTAAATTTAAGAATAATTTATTTCTTTCATTTCACACCTAGTTCTAATATTAATTATTGATATAGAACTATTAGTAAATTGTCTACCTTGAATTAGAGTGGTTTATTTCTTATAATGTGTTGCAATAAATGGCTTGATCGTGTTTTCACATTAATTTCTTGATGAAATGACCCTTCAACCTTTGTGAACATGTTTTAGATTTAAAATTCTTGTTTCAGTTTCATAAATGGATAAAGAAGTGTATTTCTGGTTTTCAAAGTGGTGTGCGTGTGATTCTTAAGAAATGGTTTGGTATGAAACAATCATGTGAGGCCCAGTTGGCACGTTTGTAAAAATAGTTATCTCATGAAAACTCTCCTTGGATGTGGTCTCTTTTCTTTGGTTGAGTTATATGTAATGGGGGTCCTCTATGTAGGACTTCCCTATGATCAATGGTAGAAAGGTGAGGGACATATTCTTTGTGGTGAATCAGGGTTAGACATGTCATGCAATATTATTATATATTAGTGATTGGATGCTCGGCTGGCATCGGTTGGCTCACCCCATTTTTAAATACTTGAGACATGTGAACCTAGCATACTGAGAGGATATTCTGAGAATGATTGCTGCACTGGTAGGTTATGATACTAACCAGTGGCCCATAATAGGTGTATATATTGGGTTTATTACTATGGGATTTTCCCTCAGACTTCCTGAGAAAGGATGACCGAGCATTTTTGAGAATTTTGATTTCATCATGTGTGACATGTAAACGAGGATGAGTACTCATGTATTGGTGTCTTATGGATTTTTCTCGATCTCCTGGGTTCACATATGTGTACACAGTTTTTTTTGCTTGAAATAGTGACTATGATTCTTATGTGTATACCTACATTTCCCTTACTGTGTTATTTCTTTTGGGAATTTTTGTATTTTATTTTCCTTGTAAATTGGTAAATTGTTTTTGATTAGGTTTCTAAAAATTGTTTTCAAATGAAAGGGTTTCATCCTCTTTGTACAAATCTGTAAATATAAACAACAGTTTCCCTTTGAAAATGCTAATGTCTCAATTAAAGATTGATTTCGGTTTTGAGAAATGGATAAGGGCAATGAATCATATTTTTCTTTTGAGTAACATCTAGAAACCCTTACTTTTATATATTATATTTCAAACCTGAAATTGATGGATCTTTTATTTAAAGGAATGCGTATTGGAATAGATTTTTTGGGCATGCCTATTGAGTTTTATTACTCACGCCTATAGTTTTTCCTTTTTTTAGCCTTGTTTGATGCGCCTTGATTGGATTCAATATCCATAGCATGATGTTGGTTTGAGGTTGGTGGTGACCCATAGTGTCACATAGAGGTATGTACGACCTTGTTTTCTTGCTTCTCATAGTTTTCATTTCTTTTATTCAATTGTTTTTATTTATTTGTCTTTAATTTATGGGAAATATTTCCCACTTGTTTAGGTTTGATTCCCAACACTGGTTTCTAGCCCGTGGGGATCGGGAACGCCCCTCGGGCCATGTCGTAGGCTGGCTCGGGTGATCGGTTCAGGGTTGACCCAGGTTGGTTCATAACAGATCAAGTTCCTCTTACATGTGTTGATAAGAAGAAGCCATAGAATATTGGAAGGTCCATGAATGATTAACTATCATCAGTTTCTTAATTTGGATTCATGAGGGTGATAGATGTTTCCATAGCCAAATATATTTGGGACAAATTGATAACATATACCAAGGAATTAAAAAGTGAAGAAGGAAAAATTATAAATATGGAGATTGAAGTATAAAAGATTGATAATCACTGAGTATGAATCTATTGGGGAATTATATACCATGTCAACGACATTTTCAGCACTATTATATGTCTTGGATAAAAGTCAGTAGACTTTTTAGTTATTGAAATTATCTTGAGAATCCATCCCAAAAAATTTGTTTTAAATGTTTCTTCACTAGAAGACCGAGATCCAGAAACCTTATATCTAGATGATTTGCATTGCATTCTTATCACTTAGGAAATGATAAAGAAGATAACTATTAAAAAATTGATATAGAAATATAACTAAATGGTATAAGGAATGAAAATTCAAATAATATTATTATTGGAGATAATGATGGTGAATATGAATCAAAAAATGAAGTATTTAAATATTTTCTGGAAAATTTATCCCTGTTTTATGAAAATGTGAAAATATGTACAGGAAAATACCAAGGGAAACATCCATTTAAATTTTATAAATGTGGATCCATTGAAATCATTGTGACAAAGTTTCATCAGAGAAATAAATTTAATGTCTATAATGAAGAATAAATGAAGCCATAAAGGTCAAGGTAGAAATAAGAAGATAATGGAAAATTTTATTCCATATGGAAGTATAGAAAATTATTCAAATATAAATGGATAATTTAATTATATAAAGATGAATAACAAGAAGGAAATGATTCTAAATATGAAAATTATGCTGAATATGGTGTTGATAATAATTTTATTGAAATATTGAATGATGAAGAATTTATAATCAATATTTCTGAAGAAGAAGATGATGAAGAAACACAACATGAATTCCGTTTGAAAGAAGACATGGATGAATGTGTGAGAATGATTAAAATTATTGAAAACAAGAAAAAAAATTAGTTTTATGAAGAATTTTCTCCTAATGATATGGTAAATATGATTAAAGTAATATGTTATTTGAAGAAATATCTTGAGGAAAAAATAATCATAATGAGTATCTAGAAGTGATGCTAAAGGGAAATGAAAAAGAATTTAAACTTTCCCCATAAAAACCAAATAAATTTGACAAGACTGGTATAAGTTTCAAAAAATCTAACATTGTTGTTGGTGAATGTTTTTGAATGGAGAAACTTGAGAAATATAAGAAAAATTTACTTTCAAATGTTGAGAAGAAAGTTGTAATTTTTTTTCTAAAAAAATGTATGCTATGAAAGTTAAGTATGTGCAAAAGATTGACATAGTGAAGAACTCAGATGGTTTAAAATACCCTCAATATAAAAATAACTAAACATTCTGTATATAAAAATTCATCAATTAATAATGATTCCTATAACCCTGAAAAGAATAGTAAATTATTATTGATAAAAATAAGGTTGGTGATTGAAATAATAAATACAAGAATGTTGTTGAGAAATGTATTTACAATTCCGATTAGTATGGTAGTTTTAGAATAAAATACTCTTTTTATGGATAAAACTTATATTTTGTTGGATTTGAACATAAATTAAATATTCTTTGGTTCAACAAAAAATATTACTATTATTCCATAGGTTGTTATATTAAATGTTTTAGGGGTTTGGATAATCTCAACATAAGATGTTCGAAAGAAACTTGAGAAGGATGGTGTGAGAGTATAAAATAGATTCTGGAAATTGGAAATTATTTTTGAAATATTTTCACAACCTAGAAAACTTTAAAAAATTTGTATCTTTTTACCATAACAAAAACATTTACTAACATTAATTAGATTCCAAAAGTGACAAATGAAAAGGATTAAGAAAAAATCTCTTCCTGTTCAAAAAACTTTAATATCCATACAAATTGAATGACCTTTGATTCTTCATAGATGGTATTAATATCATATTATAGGACATTAAAATTGTTTATCAATGTTAATGACTTTAAATAAGGAGAAGTTTCATTTTTTAATGATGAATGCATGAAAATAAATGGTCTTCGATCAACCATAATTAGGAAAGAAAAGATAAAATAAAATAAAACATTGTATGTTGATGGGATTAAAAAAAACCTTCTAAGTGTTTCATAAATGTGTGATCACGTTTTTAGAGTATCTCTAAAAATTTATGGATTTTTTTGATAAAAGTGGGAAGGATGGAAGGATAGTTACAAGATACCAACGTATAAAAGTAATTTGTTTCATATTTTTTTAAAAAAAATCACTTGTTTCTTGAGTATGGTGGAAGATAATAAATTGTGGCAAAAATTTTTGGGGAATATGTGTTTAATCTAAATGATCCTTTTATGAAAGGGAGACAATTTTTGATAAATACATTATTTTCTTTGAAAAAGATATTAGTGTTTCATTATTTTTAAGAATGAAAAGATTACAAATTTTATGAATATGTTTGTTGAGATGTTTTGAAAACAACCCTTGGATTGTATTCTTTCTGAAATCTATGGGAAAATGAGAAAAAATATATAGATATAAATAAGTATTTCATTAATTTAATTTACAGATTTACTTGAATTACATATGTTATGTATATGAAATATAAGTCCAAGGATTTGAATTTTTTTAAATATTTCAAAGGGAAAGATAAGAATGAATATGAGCATTCAATAAATAAGATGATAACCGAAAATAGTGGTGAATAAGGAAGATATAATTAAAACATTATCTTGAGAAGCCTGAAATATTTCATGAGTATAGTTCCCCATACACCACTGAACAAAATGGGTTACTGAATGAATGAATATAAGTTTGGTGGAAATGGGGAGAACTATGTAACTTGAACATGGTATTTCTCATTACTATTGGAGGTAGTCCATGAGTACTATAGTTTATATTCAAAACCATTGTATCTATAATAAAAATTAATATATGACTCAATATAAATTTTTTATGATAAAAATACTTGTTTGTAACACTTAAGATTTTTTGGGAGTCCATTATTCATAAGAAATAAAGATGAATACTATATAATGTTTGACCATAATGGTGTCGATGAATATTTATTTTCTATGATATATATTTAAGATGATAAAAATCCTTCAAAAAAGAAATAGGAAGAATTTTTTATTTATTCCTGTGATGACTATTGAAATATCTAAGGATGAAAACATACTCGTGATGATATGGATGTTGAGAAGGATATAAAAAGTTATCTTAACAATTCTGATAAGGATACAAATAGTTATAATTACACTAATGAATAAGAGTTTGACTCATCTATTTCTAGTGATGTGGAAGATACTCTAAAATCTCATCCTAGGATTGGGAAACATGTTGATGCTCTGAATATTATGGGGAATCAACATCAGATTCTTTAAATAATAATAAAAACAAATTCTATTAAGTATACTTATTTTTATTCAATATTTGAGCCAAATTATGTGAAAGCTTCATTTGGGTCTCAAGAATGGGTTTACACCATGAATGAACAACTTGTTATAATTGAAAATAATCATACATGTAATCTTTTACCGAGGAAAAATAACAAAAACTTTATTTGCAAAAAATGGACTTTCTAGAACAAGATAAATAAAAATAGTGATGTGATAAGAAACCAAGAATTCTTATTATAGAATTGTTACTCATAGATTGAAGCTGTTATTTTCAATGAAACATTTTATCAGGTGAAAATATTAAATACAATTAGAATTTTTCTTTCTCCTATTTCACAACAATATTTCAAAACCATTCAAATGGATGTTAAATATGAATTCTTGAATGGTGTTCTTGATGAGGAAGTTTATATTAAACAATATTGCTAATTTTGTTTTAGGAAATATTAATGTTATGTATACATATTGAAGAAAGAATTATATGGCCTAAAATAAGAAATGATGGAATAGTATTTAAAATTTGATAGTATCATGAAGAAAATGATTTTACCTAGAGGATGAGTTGATAGAGATAATTACATCAAATAATTTCAAGATTATTACCTAGTAATATTTTTTCATATTTATGAGATTATCTTTTCTAAGAATCATGAAAGATCATGTGAATGATTTTATGAAGAAATGATAATTTTTTTGAGATGTACAAACTGGAGGAAATGAAATAAATTCCTGGGATAAATGTTTTAAAAAAGAATAAAAAAAATATTTCTATCTAAGGAAAAGTATTATAAATAACTTTATATATAAATTGATAGGGAAAACTCAACACCCCTTTCCATACTGATATCAGCAGGAACAATGTTTTCAGAAGATAAATAAAGAAAAAAAGATGCTCAGAAAGACTTTTAAAATATTATTGGAATGTTGATGTATTTGATTACCTCAAGAAATGAAATTATTTAGGCAGTTACAATATATGAATGATTTTAGAGTTCTCCAAAAGATTCACATTTACTTGCTGTAAGAAGAATTATCAGATACATCTAAGTGACAACAAATTTAGGAATCATGTCTTATATCAAAGAACATATTTATTTACGTTAGTATTTAGATGTGATTGGGTTGGAAAAGTTGATGATAGAAGATCCAACTATGGAGGAGTATTCTTTAACAGAATGAATTTCATTAGTTTTCCTTCAATTAATTAGAATCCAGTAACACTTAGTACTGCTAAAGCTAAACATGATGCTACTACTGAAGCATCTACCCAACTAATGTGGGTGAAAACTCAATTAGTAGACTTGTTTATGTGAAGTTACCATTTATCTTGTATTGTGACAATAAAATTACAATCAATCCCACATGGAATAGGGTTCAACATCACCATTAAAGACATATTGATATCAAATATAATTTCATCCAAGAGAATGTGCAGAAAAATGAATTGAAGCTAGATTATGGTCCAACATCTTAATATGTTGCTGGAATTTTCACAAATCCTTTAACAATGGAATCCTTTACTAAATTTAGGTTGAAAATGGGATTCCAACCTATTTCTCATCATGGGTGTGCTATATGTTTTCCCCATTCTCTTCATACCTTTGGATTGTGTTTTGAAAGAGGATAATTGTTTTATAAATCAATCCTAAAGGAAGAATAAAAAAATGGGGTGTCATGGGTAAGAAGAGAATTCAACATTTTTAGTGTTTGAACTATTTTAACTATTTTAAATACTTGTTATTTTGGTCGTAGGAAACAAAATTTTGTATTATAGGAAATTTTAGAAGCTAAAGAAGAAAATGATACATAGTAAAAGGTGATGATGTATTCATAATCACTTTTTTTATAGTATGTCTTCTCTATCAATGATATATTTTTCATACAATGGTTAAGATCACATATTCTTAGATCTGTCAATAAGTAATCCATTTAAAGAGGTTTCAATGTCCAGTGATTTATTAAACATTATTGAAAAAATTTCAAAGGGGGATATTATTAAGACCATGTGGAGAAGGTTGATGACCATTTTCAGTTATTTTCTATTGTATTCAATGAAGATTAAGAAGAAAGGAAAGTACCCTAAAAGTGTATTTAATGAAAAATTGGACTAATAATCATATTCACAGAATCTTCCTCACAACGCATAAAATGGTTGATCATATTGAGGAATAATCTGGTGAGAATTAAATGGTCATCATATTAGTCCTAAGATTGACATTGAGGGTATGATCGTAATGGCGAAGAATTAGAGTCTGAAAGAATACGATATTAATTATGATTATGGTTTTCTGATCTTGGAGTTCTCATAAATCATGATTATTTGATAAATTTGTGACACAAGATTGACTAAAGAAAGGGGGAGAAGATTTATTTTCAATTTTACTCAGAATAATCATATCCTGGTGGAAAGAAAGAGAAGGAGATGAAATTATAATTTAGTCTGATCGTAATATGCCAATTTAATTTTGGAAAAGGTATTCATGATGTTCAGAAAGAAAGAATGCTTCCAGAAGAATGGTAAATTTCAATACATTCCACTATAATATAGATGATGAGAAATATTTTATTAAATATATTAAAATCATGAATAAAGTCATCATACAAGTCAACTATTGTGAATGAATAATTTTGGTGAAGCTTAATATTTTATATCATTATAACGAGTCCTTCATTTTCATATTTTTTTAGGATGAGGAGGTTTGTAGAAAATGTGAGAAACCAGAAGTGTTGGTTTTCAGTCAAACCCAAATCCAAAGGATAAAAATCATCAGAGAATAAAGCTAATGGGTATCTTATTTAGTAGATTTGATGTTTTTGTGACCAATAAGAAAAAATCTAATCCATATATCCAGAAGTTTTTTTATTTGAAATGTGTCAAGATCCATCATATTAGAGTTTATACGAAATCCTATTTTTTATGTGAAGAATAAGTAGAAGTGGATTTGATTCCTCATCAGCTGCAGAGAAATATAATGAAGAAATCATATTGAGTGATCAGAATTATGAGTCAAAATGGTGTTATTCAAGGAGATCAAAGTTTTCCATTTCAGTATATACATTTATCTGGCATACATATTCGAAATAAAGGTAAAATTAATCAAATAAAAATGAAAATTAGAATCGTACTGATGTTTGAAATGAAACTCTGAAGAGTGATAAAGTTGAGAGAAGATTCGAGAAGGACCGAGAAGCATTGATTAAGAAAAAAATGAACCCAAAATTCAAGTAATAATTAATATTTCAGAAATTTGGTTGAGGGGGATGAAATGTTATATTACCACCAAAACCATATTTGGGTCACCTATAAAAGATTATAAGTACATTTTACATTATCAGACCTAAGTACTATTTAGAGGGGAAGAGATATATTCTAATAATAATTAGTGAGAAGAAGATTCCAAATTGATCTTTTATGGAAGAAATATTGATGGGTAGAAGTGAAAATAGAAGAGAAATGTTTTCAATGTATTAAAATGATTATCATATTAAGTGGATCTTTTTATTTATCTAACTAGCATACTCTATAAGTTATTGTATTTAGACAGTTATTATATTGCGAATGGTTATCATATTAGGATTTCTAGACTGATGCATAAAGTTTTCATAATTGTCTCAATTTTATTCTATGGAGATATTTTTTGTATTGGGATATCAGACTCGGAAAATTGGATTGGAAGAATCAGACACGACTAATCGGACTGGGCAATCAGACTGAGTTCTATATCAATGTCCCCAAAATTATTACTAGCTTTTGGTTAACAAATTAATGATATTTTTTAATTTTAATACATTTTTTGGAAATTGATAAAGATAAAAAAGTAATGTTTTTTTATAAAATATTGTATTACATAATTTCCCCCTAATGGAGTACACACACTATTGGATTATTTACATAGTTATACACAAGTGTAAGGGTATATCCTACCCCTTTTATTTTACAAAAAATTATTTTTTTCAAGTGGATTTAATGATATTCAATTATTTCCAATCCATACCAAGGGTATAGCTATTCTTAAATAATAGTGAACCTTATAAATACTTGAGTTTATATTGATGTGTGTTTGAATTTTTTTCATCTAGGAATGAAATATTTAACATGTGTTGAATGTTATTTTATTTTCAAGTAAACAAAAAAGAAAAAGTATCATTGATACACCCTACCCCTCTTAGTGATACAATTATCTTGACTGGGAACATTCTTGATTTATATGAGTTACTAGATGATGTAGTTTTGGGGCTACTGAATGTGAGAGGTACCATATTTATTTCATCCATATTAGAATTTTTTTATACTGATGCTTCCCACAAATTTATATATAGTCATTTTTTTGATATTATTAAACATCCAATGGAAATCATATTCACTATTTTAAAGTTAGAGACAACTCTTGGGAAGAGGAATGAATAGGTGTTTAAATTTCCATCTTATTGTCCATCGATTATTAATGTAGAGTTAGTACATGATTTCCACATTCTTGATCAGGATCAGTCTTACGTCACCATTGGGATGTATTTGCTTGTTTCTCATAATACTAATATTGATTGTTATTTCCAATATGTTTCATTTATTTTAGACAATGAAATATCATGGGTATTTTAGGGAGAGTGGGATATGAGTTTTGTTCATGTAGAGCCTTTATGCCTAGATAAATGTGTTTTTTTGTCTACAGTTATAGTTGTTCTTGATGAAATTTATTCTCATATTGATATTCCCACTGTTGTTTGGGATATTCATGACATTTTCACATATTATTCCACTACTATTACTCTAGATAAGGAGCTAGTGTTTACCATTATTTTTTTCTAGGTATACGGTAAATTTTGATAACATCTTATTATGTGGTATTATAGAAGATTAAATATCTTAATATTAAATTAGACAATCTATAAGGGAAGGGTTTTATTCACCATAGATTATCAACATTGGAATCCCAAGTTCTATTTTCCAAGAAGGTAATTTTTTCAATTATATTATGTGGGGACTATCAAAGTTTAACCATATAATAGTTAACAAAATATATCATTTTCCTCAAATGGATGTCTTTTTTGATCAGTTAAAGGAGGAAAACCGGTTTTGAAACAATGATTTTTGGTCGGGTTATCATCAACATAGTGTTTCAGAGTCAAATATAATGAAGGAAACATTCAGTTTTAGGTATGTCCATTAATTATATATTTGGATTCTATTTTTTTGGAATAAATCACATAATGTTTTTATGTATTTGACTAATAAAATATTCTATTAGTATCTCGAGACCTTTTTTCTAGTGAATGTGGATTATATTTTAGTTTTTTCAATATCTGAGTAGGAGCATGAGATTCTTTTATGTCTATTTTTTGAAATCCTAAAGAGTAACCATTTGTATAGAATGATTTCGAAATGTAACTTTTTTGTCAAAGATGTAATGTTATTGGGGTAAGTGATTTCTTATCTGGGAATTTCAGTTGATCCAGAAAAGGTAAAGTTCATTTTCTTTCTAGGGAAGAACTATGAAATGTCTTGAAGATTCAGATATTCCTTGGTCATGTAGGATATTAATAATAGTTTTTTAAAGAGATATCAATGTTTGTATCACAATTGACTACTATTATTCTAAATTGGGTGAAATTAATATGGGATACTAAGTGTCAGCTTTCTTTCTATGAGCTAAATCATCTTCTTACATTGGTTCTTTTTTTATCTTACCTAAGATTGGTAAGTGGTATTTGGTTTCCATTATTTCTTATGAAACATTTTTGGGTTGTGTTATCTTGAAGGTTGATCATGTTTTGGATTATAGATTTCATAATATTTAATTTATGTGAAGAATTACCACAATCATGATTTAGAGATTTCAATAGTTATGCATTGGATAGAGTGTTTAAAACACTATCTTTTTTGGGAGAGGCTCACAGTATTTATCTGAACAAAAGAGTTTGAGATATATATTTTCTCATGAACACATGAATCTCATATACATGTAGTTGATGAATGAAATTCGACATTTGTCTTTGATATCACTTACACCCAAGGGAATAAGTATTTTTTTGGATTCTCTTAGTAGGAATACCCGTTCATAGGCTTTTTTTTAATAAAAGTTAGAATAAAAGGACATGATCATTTTATATATATTTCATCTAGATTCTTATGAAAATATTGTAATTGTTTTTATGACTAATGATATGTTATCATCAGTAGTAGGATGATGTGTTTAGAAGAATTAGTGAACCCCTTTATCATTGGAATGCCATTTCTGGTTGGTCACTTTCCATATATGGTATTCCCAATTTTGGTGATTTGATTTTCATCCTATCATTAGTAAAAATCTAATTTTTTTGTCCTCATAGTTCGGTATGGATGAATTACTCAGACACTATGAATATGTATTATAACATGTGATTATGGTTCTCTAGGCTGAGTATGAAGCATTCCATTGATAATTTTATGTGCTTGTGTTACACCTACTAAATGATAATAAAATAGAATCTAAAATCATATACTTTCTATAACCTATTACAGTGCTAGTTTGGAAAAGAGTCATGGTGTCCAAATCTTTTTTTGATAACGTAAGAATCACCAATGTTGGTATAATATATAGGGGTGGTTGATCGAATAACAAAGTCATAGAACATTATTTCGATCAGGGACACCGAAACAGTTGATGATCTGGATAAGCTATATTAGAAATAAATTATGACGATACATGGGGCTCCTTATAACATTTTTTATATAGGGATCAATTTTTACATTGAGGTTCTGGAGGAATCTCCCAAAGGTTATGGGGACTCTTGTCAGTTGGATTACACCTTACCATCAATGAATATACGGTCCATTGGATCATGCGATTTAGATTCTATAGAATATGATTCATTATTATGTCTTAAATTATGATGGATCATGTAATATACTCCAAGGAATGGATTAGTTTTATTATAACTTAATTTATTAGTCACCATTCAGAATGTATCCTTTAAAAGTGTTGTAATGTCACCCATGAATATCACCTATTTGTTTTTCATATATGGAAGAATCTATATTGGTCTGACCATGTTATTTTATGGAGGATTCTATGAGGATTCAATATATACAATGGTATATTGTAGTAGATCAGAGTCTTTATAAATATAATGCATAATTACAGTGTTATAAATGGGATTTTTCAATAGGTAACCCCGTTCTCTTGAGAGTTTCTCTTTAGTGGGGTCACCGTCATCTTGGAAAATATAAAATGTTGGCTCAAAGGCTTGTTTTTCTATTGGAGGTCCTTAAATGGATGGGATAGTTTTCTTATTTAATTGAATTTATGATTCAGTTGACAGTAATTCCTAATCTTCTCCATATATCGAAGCTTGTGTAATTCTTTCATAATCCCTCTCTTGTTCTAATATGGGAATAGATTGAGTTAGAGCCAGAGTTTTCTACTCTGTAGTAGCCAGCAAATATCATTGACTCTCAATTGAAAGTCTTTCATGGGATGTCAATTAAATTGGTTATTATTTATTTATGCATTGATGAGATTCTCTATAGACTTAGGAGAGTGAGCCGTTAATCATGGATCATTGGCCTCTGCTCATTACCAGACATCATTCTTCTATAGGACTTCTATAACACAATCAGAGTTTAGAATATTTTCCTTTTAGAATAATTTCTTTCCATGAATTATTTATAAGAAACTTCATGTGAGGATTATGTTACATGAATCTTTACTTTTAGCTTCATATAAAAGGAACAGTTATGTTAGTGTGGGTTAAATTCAATAACAAATTTCTTCAAAGTCTTACTTAACATATAAGAGTTAGTTTTACAGAACAATAATATATTTTGGAAAATATAATTACATAATATGAAAAGATACATCATACTAATTAAATTTGTGTTTAAAAAAGGGATTACATGAAATTTTAATATATATATATATATTTTAATTTTATGGTTACTAATTAATTATAAATTAATATAGAAACCAAATAAAAATAATGGGAATAATTTTCTTAAAAAATATTTTTATTTTCAAAATGTGTTTTATCACAGTAGATTAAATTAATTATTATTATTAAATGATATTATTGAAATATATATTATATATTTAATAAAATATTTTTTTATATTAATAAAATAGTTTTTATAGGAATAAGATAACAATAAATATAGTTTTATGCTTAAAAAGTGAATTTTTTTTCGAAAGACAATTTTTCACCTTCTAATGAAGCACCTTATTTCAAAAAGAATTTAAATTTTTTTATAAATTTAATATATAAAAAAATTGTTTTTAAAGGGGAATATAAAAATTAGCTTAGGGTGAACTTTTTTTCTGTGATGTTTCTTTTTTTAAAGAGTAGTGGAAAATAATACATATTAATTCCAATATTATTTTTCATCTAATTTAATTTTATATATAATTAGATTTAAAATAGGATTTAAAGTAAAAATATACTAATTATAAATAAACAAATAATGTTTTGTTTATTTTAATCAATTACACATTAAAAATTTATGTAATGAAATTTTAATCTTTTGGACATATTTATAATAAAACCCTACTTTATCGTCCCGCCTGCAGGATTAATTTTAAATATTTTTTTTCCCAATTACATAATTGGAATTTGGAAAATGGAATTAATATTTGTATTATTACTATTTTATAATTTCTAATTTATTAAACTTTTTTATTTAAAAAAAATTGTGATTGTAATTGAATTAATTACTATTTTTATGGTTAAATTATTCTTCTTAACACAGTAAAAATTAAAATAAAGGGCCCAAATGAGCTAGAAAATTTTTCAGAAACTATTTTATTTCTATATAGAGAACTTATTATCCATTTTATAATATTTGGTTCATTATTGGAGTCACATGATTTAATGAAGACCTCCTAATAGTGTTTACATTTTTATATTTACCAGAATTCCACTCCTCCTCCACTATAAAAAGGTATTAACCCATCCATTTTTCCCACCAATGATTCCATTTGGATGATCCAAACTATAAAACAATAATATCCCAACATCCCTAAAAACCTCATACATTCCTATCTAGGATGTAAATCCTACTAAGGAAATATCTTGGTATTAACCAAAAGCTATTACTCGAATAAGAGGAAACATTATTCAACTATAATGTTTGTTTCATTTACCTCTACACCCATTCAATTATTTTTATAGAAGTATTATATAAGGAAATAATTATATTAAATATGATGATATGTTTTTGGGGTAAATGTTTTTTGAGACATTTACACACATCCATAAAATGGGATACACATTCATCATTCATGTGTACAGGGGGCTATCGTCTCATGAACTGATGTCGTTCATTATTCCGTTAACATCATTTGTGGTTGGAATAATCATTGGTTTTTACATTATATATGATATATATGGTATATATAATGAATTAAATCTTCTTTTATTTTTATACAACACTTACTTATTTTCTTTCAATTTTGTGGGAGTATGATAACATCATTTTTGGACGTGTGGACAACCGCCTCCTCAAAGCTATGTGATTCGTTCACGCTATACATGGAATGTATTAAGAATTAAATTAATAGGAATATGTGACATATATTACATAAATATGAGTTTGGAATTAATATATTAAAATATATCATTTCCTTTTCATTCTTTTAATACGACAATGAAATAAATGTAGCATTCAGGCGTACATACAAGCAACCATCTGTATAAACTATGCACTTCACTTCCTATATCAAAATTTTATGGATTAAAATAAATAAATATATACCACATATATATGATATATAACTAACTTTCTAAAATTTTGATATGATTAAATATTTATCTAATTTATTGGTACTACAAGTAACAAGTCAAAACACACTTGAAAAACATGGAAATTAACACCCGAAAATAGTGAAAAATAATGAATGATTGTTTCCCAATGAGAAGTAATAAATTATAAGAAGTTAATATATTATGGTTATGGTTATATTATATGCTAATATCATTCATAAATCCATTATATTTGAGTTTTATATACTTTCACCCAAAATAAAATTCAAGGTAAAATATTCGTGTCTAACTATTTCATCTATGAGGCATACAAAATTTTCCCTACTTATTTATTTTTTATGATATATATACTACCCCTGTTATATTTAATATTAGGAATAAATTAATCATCATGGTATTTATAGTTTAATTTGATTTTTTTTCATGGATATTATAAATTAAAATTTACTATGTAGTAAGATATTTTGTCTCAATTTACATTCCATTATGATTTATTTGTTGTTATATACCAAATCAATTTTATATTGTGTATATACTTCACCTTGGTCCTTTAATATCTTGAATCACTTATAATTCATGGTATTGTTGGTTTCAATTTAAATTATCTCACTTAATATGTTTATCTTGAAAATTACCAAGTGGTAAAGTTATCTTTTCAATCTTACTTTATTTACTGATTATTATCATTGCCTTGAAACAATCAGATTATTGTAATAATTATTCATGGGAAATTTAGTTAAATTTAAATATTATTAGGTTATCAATACTATTATATCCTAATCCATACAACATTTATACACACAGTTTCTAATTAGTATATAATTTGGTTATCTAGGGAAATATTGAAAATCTATATTTCTTATTCAATATGGGTATTTGATATGAAATATTGTTTATTAAATAAATATATTACACAATAAGAGTAATTCATTGGAATTATAGTTATTTTTGGGGCCCAAACATTATATATCCCCTTGATTCATTGATATGTTCTCATGATACAAATCTGTTGGCTAAATTAAATAGGTTTATACCTGTAGGATTAAAGAGTCCTGTGAAAGGTCTTCACGATGTAGGTTTTTCTGGGCCTCATAAATGATGAACAATAATTAATCATTTACCACATTGAGAATTCATCTATTATTATTATTACTATCTGTAAATATATCTCTTTGACATTTTCATTGGATGCATTTCATTATCAGTTTACTGATTAAATATCTTGTGATTCAGTTATTTACCATGCCATATTTATTATGCCATAACAAGATTTTATAGTGGTATGTGTTCCCAGTTTTTTACCATTACATTTATATTATTCTTATTGATGAATTATTTACTCTACTATACATACACATAATAATCACTTTATCTCACCCTTATTATTTTTACTTTCCGTCGGTTATAAAGAGGAACCATTTAAATGAGTTTAAAGGTTGCTGACCTTTTACATATGTTATTATTTATTTCTATTTCCCAATGTATTATGGGTAATGTACATGTAATATGGTTTTCCAAAAATAATAAATTATTTTGTCCTTTAGGATATGATTCATTATAATCAGGAAAATTTATTAATGTAATGCACTGACTCTTAGCTTATGGGTTCGAAGTGTTATAGTTGGTTTCAGTGAATGTTTAGAAGAACCCCTTGAGACTATATTAAGAAAACATAGATTATGGAATGTATCCCTAAGATTGACCTCAAAGATAAGTATAAATGAACATCCTCTAATTTTTTAAATGTATGAATTATGTGGGTGTTCCTAGAAATAAATTTCTGTATGGGTTCTAAAAGTATATGTTGTTTTGGCACAGATGTACCTAGGGGTGACAACTCTAAAAAGGTTTATCTGACCTGACTCAAGTGTAACTTAGTATATGAAAATTGGGCATACTATGAAACTATTTTGAAACTCTTGGGGTATATTCCTGTGTAAATTCAAATTTATTTACAAACATTTATGAATTATTTCAATGTATTAATAAGACAAAGAAACCAAGGTTATTATTAAGATATATTATACACATATATTTATAAATTAATGTTATGTATTTCAATAATTATGGAATTATACAACAGTTTACATAATTTTAGGATCTAATCTAGAATATTCCATTTTTTAAAGATGAAGAGAGGATAGAATAATGGTATAAATACATATGAAAAATATAAAGCATTCTCTACTGAGAAAGATGATATAGATTATATTGTAACTGATAATATTATGGATATATTAGGGGATATTAATCCAACATATCCATGCTCCTATAGAGAAACCTATTCTACAAATAAAATCTCCTTTTCTAGATCGCATTATGCGATAGAATCCACCATCTTTTAGTGGGATTACTCAACGAATTATAACTAAGTAATGGATTTAGTCATTGGAGAATATATTCATGGCATTGGGATATGGTAAAAAAGAAAACTTTTACCCATGAAGTGTATTTTCTCAATGTTGATGTTGAACAATGATGTCCATTGGTCTATAATATTGGGGAGGAAGAGGAAGTAAAACTCAAGGATTAGAAAACATTTAAGGAAATATTTTTTGGCAAATATTTCCCTTATGAACAATAAAATGAGATAAAGAGAATAAACCTTAGTAAGAAAGAAAATGGATGATAAAAGAGTTGTATAGTATGAAGATACATTTACGAGGTCTGAAATGTATGTTAGAAATTTCATATGCAACGTAGAGTTCAAGAATTATCACTCCATTAAAGGGCTTAAACCATATCTCTAAAGGGCACGAGGGTCTTAAACATTTTCATCATATGATGTAATGGTTTTATGTACTATCATGAAAAATAAATAATTCTCTAATTATTATGGATTCAAATGGATGTAATTGAAGAATATAATGGATAAATAAATAGAAAAACATAGGAAGAAAGGGAAAAAGTTTTTTCCAATATATGGTGACAATCGAGTGAATCATTCTAGGAAATTCATGAAACTATTGGGTGTTTTTTATAAGTGTAGAGAAGAGGGTCACTAGAAAGTGTAATGAAAAGGGAAGAAGGAAAATGTTACAACACATTATTACAAGTACAACAATATGGGTAACTTTGAAAATGAATTCCCCAAGAATTTAACCTCTAAAGAAGCTAAGGGATAGAGGTCAATATTTTGTTATTGACACAAAAAAATGGGAATGATTAATGTTATTATGTATTTGGATATCTAAAAAATGTTGTAATGTAAATTATTTATGATACTATAATCATTTAATTAATGAAATATATAAATATTTTACTATAGTACTATTTTTATTAAATATTTGAGACCATAAGATGAATGGTACCAAGAAAAGTGACTTCTTAGCAGGTAATTTTTTTTTGAAAACATATGGTTGATAGAAAGATAACACTTAATATGTTCGTGATACTAAGAAAGTGATGATTGGATAAAGAGATTATTGATATGAATATATTATATTGAATATTACAGACAACCTTAGAACTGATTAATGATTTATCGAAAACATAGTTAATGTTATCAATGATGGAGTTTACATGATTTTTATTTAAAGAGAATATCAAATAATGATGTCTATATTTATGGAATAATGAAGTCTGAATTTTTTTCGGTATGGTTTTATAGTTATTCAAGTTATTAATAATTCTCATTTTTGTATATGACGATTATAAGCCACATCATATTTTTTGATCAGTTCATTTTTCAAATTCAGTGACCTTTCTAATATTTTTTATCTTAAAACATGAATGGATAATAAGGTTAACCATTTATGAAATGGTTTATGATTAAATTTGGAAAAGGTTATTGATATTAAATTAGTATATAACTCTATAGAGGAGCCAGTATTATGAAATGAAATAGAAATAGTTCATGGGACATCCAATGGGTAATATTACACTAATAGAAATATATCATGTAAGTGTATTTACTAATATTACTAGACAATGAATCAATTCCACAACTCTATGATAAATGGTATTGAAAAAAAATGATGTCATATTATAATATTTTTTTATTATATAAATATCATTTGTTCAAACCTCTTGTTTATGGTTTTCTCATAAACAACTTTCTCAATAACATGTTATCTATCACACTCCATCATAACCTTATATTTATATTTTTCTTCTATTTCAATTATTCATTAATGATATTCTATTATAAAGACTAGTTTTGTGGGGACCGTCAAATTTCGAATTCCATTTTACTAAGAATATGTATTATTAATCCTATTTATGATATGTTTTTCTCAATAATAGTATATTTTCAAATACAAATTTTAGTTCAAATTGTGAGGGCACATATTTTTTTAGAAATGGGGAAAGTTACACCACATGAAATTATCATATTTTCCTTCAACATTAATTTCATTCCTAGCCATGTTAATATGAAGAAACAAGTTAATATTATATTATACACAACATAAAATATTTTCTTTCTCTACTGGTAAGACCAAGGTTAGCTTGCATTACATGAAACAATCATTTTCATTGACGGATTCCGTAAAACATAAGACCGGGTTTTACGAAACAATAATATATTATTAAAAATATTATGATTTAATAGTATAACATATATCCTAGATTTTAAATTTGAAGTGATGAAAATAATTAAATAAATTATAAAAATATTATTTTTAATTCATTGGTTACTAATGTATTAAAAATTAATATAGAAACCAAAATAATATAAAGGGTATGATTTTATAAGTGAACTATTTCAATGATCCAAAGATGTTTTATATTAATAAATTAAATTAATTATTATTAGGGAAATATATTTATGAAATTTATATATTATATATTCAACAATTTTTATTGATATTGATACATTATATTTTATGGGAATAAGAGAAGAATAAACCTAGTTTTATAGTTACAAATTATATTTTTATAAAAAGGAAAATTGTTCACATTTTTTATGGTGAATCTATTTTAAATATTAAATTTCAAATTTTTCAATTTTTTTATCAAATTAAACTTAATATTTTCATTATGAATGTAAAAAATACAATTGGGATAACTATTTGAATTTTTCTTTGACGTTTCATGTTAATGAATAGTGAAAAATACTAAATTTTAATTCAAAACTTATTTTTCATCTAATTTATTAATATAGTTAAATTAAATTATAATTCTATTTAATGTATAAATAGATAATTTTATATACTATAATCCAATTTTTTTCTTTTGAATCAATTTCACATTGGAACTGGACATTAATAAATTTCACACATTTGGACATTTTTACATTTAAAACATGCTTTGTCGTCCCATCGGTGGGGTTAATTTTTAACTAATTTCATCCAATTAAGTGATTTAAATTATGAAAAATTGATTCCATATTTGGAATCAGAGTAATTTATAATTTCTAATATGGTTAAAAAAATTTCTTAAACAGAAAATTTAGTGAATGTAATTTAAATTAATTATTGTGTTTTTTGTTAAATTAATCTTAATAAAGGACTAAACCATAAACAAAAGGGTCAAAATAACATATAAAAATGTCTAGAAAAATTTTTATGGAAATATTTATACCATTTACACTATTTTTTTAATGGTGTTCATTATTGGAGTCACATGATATAATGGAGACCTCTAAATAATTTTTACATTTATATGATTGAAAGAATTCCATTCCTCCTCCACTATAAAATGGAACTCACCCATCCGATTTAATGACACCTCTCAATACCTTTGGATCTTCCAAGATCAAACAAAATAATTTCAAGGAATCCCAAAAATAATCCTATATTCTTAACAGTGGGCATAAATAAACTACGATGTATTTTCTTATAAACCACATGGATTTATGCGAATAAGTGGTAACATTCTTCAATGATTAATTTTTTCTATTTACATCCCCACCCATAAAATTATTATTATATTCTAATTATATAAAATAACAGTACCTTGAAAATAATTAGTTGTTTTTATTCAATTATTTACTAATACATCCTCACACCCATCCACTAAATGGGATATGTAATCCTCATTCATGTGTTTGGTGGACTACCATCTCATAAACTAATGTCCTTTGTTCTTCCATTGCAACCTTTCATGGTCGGAATAATGAAGGGTTTATAACTTATATTATATATATATATTATATTTATGATTTATTTATAAATATTTAATTTATATACATCACATAGCTTTATGATTTACATTTTGTGGGAATAGAATAACATAGTTTGTGGACGTGTAGACTACCGCCTCCTCAAAGCGAAGAGATTAATTCATGTTATTCATGGAATTTTTTAAGGATGATTTTATGAAACATATATGACATATATGATATTAATGGGATAATTTAATTATATTAAAAATATATATAATTTACTTTTAATATTTTTAGTAATATAATGAAATAAATATAGTGTGCATTCATTAGTACAACCACTATCTCCATGTATGATGATTTTCATATCCTATCTCTAAATTTTGTAAATTATTTAAAATAAATTTATGTTGAATTTATATGATATTTAAATCATCGTTTATATTTGGAAGATTATGATATAATAATCTTATTAATTGGAACAATAACTAACAAGTCAAAACATACAGGAAAAACTATGAAATCAACACCCAAAATAATGAAAATAATGAATGATTATTAACAAATGGGTAATAAAATTTTATAAGAATGTAATGTATGAGGACTTTGGTTATGTTATATGATAATAACTTGATTAAAACACTTATAAAGTATTTTAAAGGATTATCACCAAAATGGAAACACTAGGTAAGGGATTCTTCACTATCATTTTCTACAGTAAGGCACACACCATTTTCAAAAATTATTTATTTTGCCTGCTGTATATAATTCCCCAAATGTATTTTATATAATGAATAAAATTATATTGTTGTTTTCTATAGTTTCATTTGATTAAATTTCATTCATGGAGATTATAATTAAAAAATTTACAAGTCATAAGGGATTCCACCTCAATTTAAATTCCATTGAGACCTATTTATTATGATGCACCAATTCATGTTACAGTTGTGTATATATTTCACATTTTTCAATTAGTATCTAGGTTTACTCAAAATTCATGGGATTTTACATATCTCATTGATTTATCTCACCCAAGGGGTGTTCTATGAAAATTTAAAAGTGGTAAAAGTTATCTTTACAATCTCATTTTCTTTTTTGATTTTTATCATTATTAGATAAAATCACATTATTATAATCATTTTTCATTAGTGGTTTCATTAAATATTAAATTTTTTAGGAGATGGATATTATTATTTCCTAAATCATATAAAAAATTTCATATCATGTTTACATTGATAGTTCTTTTATTATCTTTGGAAATATGGATAAATCAAAACTCATTATTCATTAAAGATATTTTATAATGTATATTGTTAATTAATTAAATCAATTACAAGATATGAGTAGTGATTGGAAATAGTAGTTATTGGTGGCACCCAGACTTCATATAGCCTCTCGAAATGTCATTAGGTTCTCATAAGGCAAATAAATTAGACAAATTAAATGGGTTTCTACCTATAGTTTTAATCCATATTGAAAAAGTTCTCGAACTTATAGATTTTCATGTGCCTCAAGCATGAATTCTAATAAAAATTCATTACACTAATTTAGAATTAAATTATTATTATTATTATTATCCATGAGGTTTTTGTTTTAAATTATCTATGGATTCATTTCATTTCCAGCTTATAGATTAAATGGCATGTGTTTTAGTTATTTATCATTCCATATTTACTATGAATTATACAATTATTTGAGTGGTATGTATTCTCAATTATTTACCATTACTTGTTTATTATGCTTATTGATTGATTATTCCCATTGTATTACATACCCTTAATTCTCTTTTGAGATCACATTTATTATGTTACCTTTCCAAAGGATTTGAAGTGGAATCTATTGAATGAGTTTCAAGGATTTTGATATTATACTTATGTTGTGGTTTATTTCATATTATCGGTATCATTTAGGTAATATGGTTTTCCAAAACTACTACACTATTTAATCCAAATCGATTTGATTCCATTTAATCATTACATTTTAATAATAGGATGTATCGGCTCCAGGCTTCTAAATTTAGGCCTATAAAACTTATCAACGATGGAAAATATTATATAGAGAAGTTTATAACCTCTCATTACCAACATTGAGGTAATTCCATTATCATAACCAGGTTTCCTTTTTTATTGGGTGCATATTGGTAATCTTAGGGATCAGGACAATTTTCTAGGGAAAATAACCTAATGTTTAGGGATTTTAATTTTATTGAATTAATGATGTTTGGGTATAAATGTGTAAAGGATTCTCAGGATTCTACCTGAGTTTAGATAATTTCGATTGTGGTTTTTGGTATTCTATTAGAAAGTGGAATTTTTCTAGTTTATAGAAGAAATACATGTTTTTAATGGTATTACACACCATGTAATTAATGCAGGGTGGATTCTCAGATCTTGGAATATAGTGTGAAATGGGTATGTGTATTATAAAATATACACAACATGTAATTTGTAACATTAATTTTTTAAAAATATATGTGTTTTTCAATGTGTATGGACCCTATTTATTACATGAAATGTACATGGTTTACATGCCCTATAAGTGTTGTGAATTATGGACTCGGGGAACTACATGGATAATTTTTATTTAATTCATCCACTCCCTCTTTGATATTTACAAAGGATATATTCCAGAGTAATTTACAGGACCTGCACACAATTCGAATCACTTAACTCAATGATAAAGCTATATTGTGATTCTGTTTCATCTCCAATGATGATGAATCATTTCATCTTATTTATTCCCTTTGTTCATGGTTGTAGAGTTGAATTTTTCAATTTGATCCATTTATCTAAAATGATGATTCTCATGATTCTATTTTATATATGTTGTGTCATCATGATCTAAGGGCCAATCCTTGTTTGGTTATTGATTCATGAGTGTGAGTTCTTGATGAATGTAATGATATTTCCACATTAACAATCATTATTGTTAAATTGATTAAATTATGAGATGTGTAGATTGATTCTAGGGACTTTGTTTTCATTTTGTTAGTTCTTCAATGTTGGTTGATCCCATTGCAAGATTGTGGTATTCAAGTTTTTTGGGGGTGGTTTTGTCTGTAGCTTATATTGGTGAACTGCATTACTCTAATTCTGATAAATGTTTTTAAATATAAAATGGATTTATTGAATTATTTTATTTCAATCTGTAAAATTTCATCCTTGATAAAGGATAGTTTTCCCCATATAATGGAAAATGAAATGTGTTTTCCAATCATTATTAAATTGATTTGTGAGTTTTTTTCAATGAATGGGTATATGAATTATTTTATTGAATAGAAAATATGAGAATCCTTAATAACTTTTTTGGAATTTTTATTAATCGGCATACTCCATTGTTGGGGGGTTAATTTATGGGGGTGTTCCTTGGATCCCTGGGCCTGTTGTTCTTGGAAAATATTTTACCTAGTGGGGGGGGGGGGGGGTGGGGTGGGGTTCACATTATTGGGGATTCCTCTACTCTATAGATTAGATTCATATATATATATACATGAATTTATTGATTGTCTTTGTTAGGCTTGAGTTTCCATGATATCATGACCTATTCTAATCCTTTATGAGATGCTACCATGGATTTTGGAGTATACAATCTTGGTTGTACTACCATGGTTTTGATGTGATATGTGATACCTGATTTGGTATTATTGGTTACATCTACATTGATATATGTATATGAAATTATTTAAAAACTGATTTGGTGATATTGTTTTGAAATGTGGGAATGATGCAAATTAAAATGGTTTTCCCTTGATTTTGATTCAAGATTTCTAAAATATATAACATGCCTTGTTTTATTTAAATCATTGCAACATTGGATGATTGAATATGTAATTACTATGGAACACCTAGGAGGGATCCCTCTAAGTATGTTAGCTCACACCCTATGTATATATGCAATGTTTCCTTTTACTAATTCTTTTATGTATGTACATATTTCATGTTTATTTATTTTGGTTGAGATAAAAATTTTAAACTTTTTTTTTGTTGATTCCTATGTGCTTAACACTAGGCCATGGGGATTTAGAACACCCTGATGGTATGTGATAATTTGTGTTAGGTACATTTGGGAGAGGGGTATCTGGGCTAGTTCATCTCATTCATGAAGATAGTTTTAAGTGATAGTTTGTGACCCCTAAATGATCAATTATCTCCAAGGGGACAATATATCAAGAGGTCAACTTCACTTTCTTCCCAAATCAAATGTCGTTCTCCCATTGAGATATTTAAAGGAACACTTTTTTACAATCTTCAAACTCTATATCTCGTTAAAAATTATCTTTATAACTCTTTTTTCAATGTTGTCCTCATTTAATTTGTCACTGTATGTTTCAAATCTTCTCCTTCATTTCATAGACAGGGTTAGGACCTATTAATTTCATTTATCTTAATGAATCATAGAATGTTAAAGGTTGAAATCTCTTCCCTTGTAGAGCCTCATTGGATTTCATCTAAATTTGATAATGGAAATTGTTTTTATTTTATCACTCTACCAGGGGTAGGTATTTATAAAAAAATCCCTATAAATACTATATGCAATATCAAATCATATCTTATAGTTTTTTTAACTATCCTCTTAGACTAACCATCCATCCAATCATGATATGTAGTGTTGAAACTCTTCTATATATCTAATTATTTATGAAATATACTCTTCAATATAAAGAGAAATTGGATCCTATTTAAATACAATTGATAGTGGTACTATATATAGTATAACCACATCCCACATGTATATCATGATGAAATTTTCAAGAGAGAAAACATCTATATTGGAAATAAAATCCACATGCATCATAATGTGATCGACTACAAACCTAATAGAATTATGTCTTTTAATAATATTGGGGAGTCCTATGAAAAAATCGTCAGTGATTACTTAACATTTTAATATTTGTATGGGTATTGGATGTAATATATCCTTATGTTTTGGTTGTCTAGAATTAAATTGTTTGAATATGAAGAATTGATATATGCATTCTACAATTTCTCTTTTCACATTATCCCACAATTTTTTTTCATTAGATCACATTAAAACATCATTCATCCTTGATGAATAGAGATGGATGATCTACGGTAATCATCCAAAATTTCTTACATTAGATCTGGGTATGAGGGGAAATATAATAGGTTTACAATCCATATAACTCTATATTTATCAATGGTGATCTCCAGAAAATTCTATACCTTTTTCTATATCACTACATCATCTTTTTGGGATTATTTGATCATTAGGTGAATGGATGATTAAGTAGTCCTTTTAGAAAATGTTATTTATCACCATCTCATATAACATCTAGATTCATCATTATCAAATAAATAAATATTGGTCTATATTTACTGTAATCAAGATAAGGTATCATGGTATTTATTTCTTATTGTATTAGTCGCCTTATTTACCTTATTATTGTGGAAATTTATTAGTTAGTCGCTATCTTTGGTCATTTTCATCCATTTTATATAGAACATATTTAACTATATTTTATTGAATATATATTTTAATCCCTTAATGGAAATAAAAACATCTAACATATAAAGGAAATTCCACCAAATTCTTATTTAAAATATTGTCTTAATCTCTAAATCATCTGATAGGTAATTTTTATCAAGAGGTTTTAAATTTCATAAAAAATATGAAACTACACTTTTGATTTACCATAATAATGTATCATGATACGTACTTCATGGAATCACTATACATTAAGAACCCTTCCCCAATTTAGGGTATTTCATGAAAAAAGGTTGTGAGAAAATATTTATTTTACTTCCTTAAAGCATTATCCACATTCCTTTATCTAAAGGAACTTCATTCCCATTCATTTTATCTTCTCTATTGGTTTCAATAATAATGATATATTTCACATAATTCAACAATAATATCCTTCTAACCATATAATGCAATGGAACTTGATTAATTTGGTTGGTTTGGGAAATTGAACAATAACATTTATTTCATAAGGATTTATATATATCACTTACGTGTGATTATATTACCCATTAATAACACTTGTCTATACTAAATTCACATTTTACAAACTATTCATACAAATTATCATTTCTTATGGTCATCAATACAATTTCTAAATAATATTCACGTTCTTACTTTCTCATTTAAGATATATTAATATCATCTATAATGATATCCCCAAAATAATATAGGTAATCTCTAAAGGATTTTTTAATTAGATATCTGGAGATGAATGAGAATATATTCAATCATAATGATATCATTATGAACTCATTGTATGTATACTAATACTGGAATGATGTTTTTGAAATATCATCCCATTCAATCATTAACTAATGATACCGAGATCAAAACTCAATCTTTTAGAAGTATTGATCTCCTCTAAGTTGATTGAACTGGTAGTTGATATGGGGTAAACGATTTTTATTCTTAATGTTTAACTTTTTAATCTTCAATTAGTCAATGAAAAGTCAAATTGATCCATATTTCTTCTTAACAGAGTTGAATGGTGGTCCCCATGTGGAACCATTGGGGTAGATAAAACCCTTTTTGAAGACCCCCTTTAGCTATTAAATTGACACCATGAATTAAACATGATCCATACCATATGGAATCCTTGGTATTTTGATAGATCTATGTATTAGATCAAATAATAACTCAATATCATGATCTAACAGAATAATAAAAAGTTCATCTTGAAATACATCAGTGTGTTTTTTATATAGTTGGTATATCATGAATGTTGACTTCACCCATGACCATTTGAGTTAAGAGACCCCCATTACTTGGTATCAGAAACCATATTATAGAATTAACTTCAAAGGGGAGATAATCTTAATGTTTATAAATGAGAATAGGATGATCTAGAATAAAAATTGATATCTCATTCTCCCAACAATAGATATTGTATCTTTTAATGTATAGCCAATAAATCCCCAAAATAATTTCCAATTCAACCAATAGTGGAAAATTACATATTCAAGAAGAATCCTTGAAAAAATATCAATTTATGAATATATATATATAAAGACATGATAATTTTTCCCTCATATTTTTATAGATAGTACGATATACATTGCATGAGGTTGAGATTCCACATTCATTGAAAACTCGTGAGACATTAAATAGTGTGAAGAACCAAAATCAAATAAGCTACATATAGTATGAAAATAATGAGTTAGTGTTCCTCATATCACTTCAATTTCATTAAATTACTTAGAGATAGTGATCATGAATTCTATTCCATGTTCCCCCTCTTTAGGGTGTGTATGGGACCTGTTCTCCCAATTATTTTGATGGTTTTTGCATTGATTTTCATTATTTTCTTACTCCATGAACATAAAGAATTATTTTCTAGGTAAATATTTATCTGGGAGATTATTCTCCTATATTATTTTAATCAAATATTTTCCCTTAAATTAGTAGTTATGGGAATTGTTTCCTATATTACCCGACTCAGAATACTTCTATGGTCCTTTAAAGAAGTTACACATGTACTTCTTCCCACACTTTCAGAAACATGGGGGTTGAAATTTATTCCCCCATGTGTCATACGATCAAGGATACCATGGAAATACTCTTTAATTTTAAATATCTAGATTACTAAGATACCCTAGATTATATGTCCACCTTTAGTGTACATCAAACAAATTCTTCATAAATTATAACATTTCTTATGTCAAAATCCTTTTGAAATGTTTTTTTATTCCACAAAAATGATAAATTTTACATTATAGAATAACGACAAAACCATAGTCATATTATTCAAACCACATGAAGTTTTAATCATAATTATCAAAGGATTCATCCCCATTTTTTTTACATCCATGAATCGTATCTCCAAATTCATTGTGATGAGATCCATGAAAATACATGCTGGAAGAAAATTTTTTAAACACTAACTATTATATGGAGTATACATCCACATTCAACATTATATTCTTTATAAGAGTCCACCAATTGTTATAATCAAAATACAAATGATAAACAATAAGAATAATATTCTCATCATCTAATCATTGGGGAATAGAAAATATTTATTCAATTGTGTTGATCAACTTCTCGGTGATATTTTAATTTAAATATTGATTGAAAGTGGGTGTACGTTGCGGTATGAAAGAATCAATATCAAGCCTGACCATCCTTAGTGCATTAAAGAGAACAATTTTATTTTAATTATTATTCAAATATCGTGATAGTTGAGCTATAATTATTATGGGGACATATACTCCATCATTCAATTAATTGGATTTTCTTATCGGGGAATCCATCACACTTTCCCCCACATCAATTTTTTACCAAACTCATACTAGTTATAGACATTAATAAATCAAAAAAATGTGATTCATTGAGTGATGAACTATTAACATCATAAGGGGTAATAACTTGAATTGAATTCAAACTTTAAATTTATTATTCCATGACACTGTCATTTTAGTCTATAATTATTTTAATGAAATATATATGATTATTATAAAAACATTAAATTGTCTTTTCTATTGTTTCTCAGCCTAATCAATCAATGTAACTAGGTAATAAATCTGAAAAAACAGGTTTTAAATTAGTATTAGGTCAAAAAATTCATATACCCATGGGTATCCAGTTAGGGGTGTAGTTATACCTCTTTTCTAAGCATCATGTCCTAGTTGAGTTAATACGCAACATGCCCTAGTTGGGGTTATTACCCCCGCATATAATTGTGCAAGAGCTCACATACACTTTTTAGTATCTATACATGGTTTTATTATACATAAAAAAAATCTAATTCTATAATTTACCAAACTTTTAGGATATCATCATATACTTAGACTCATCTCATTGGTTTTCTACTAATGATCCCAATCCTAGTTTGTAAAAATATTTTATCTAATTTCCAAGAATAAATATACGTTTTATATGGTACCAAATATAGTCAATAAATCTAATCACTATTTTATTTTACATTATTCATATGATTTAAAACATTACATTCATGAAATAAAAATTTCTCAATGACCAATTGGTTTAGTGTCATTAGAGACTAAAAACACAATAATCTTATTTTACGAAACTCGCAATCATTTATCCCTAAAGGTACTATACTAGACTACCTTATAATAATATCATTAGAAATTACCAACAACATAAATTTGGCAATTCATTCATATGAAATGCGTGATATCAAAATTCTCATTAAAGGGTGAGTAAAAACTTCATCATGTATGAGTTCATTAGAATATATAAAAACATGAGCATGAGAGAAACACGATAATGTCAATAATCATAACCAAAAAAAATTTCAAAAAACCAAGTACATTATATAAGAATATATATATATATATTACAAATAGGAAAACATAACATTTATGACATATCTTGGATGCATTTAAGATAAACCTTGAATCATAAGAGGACAAGATCAAAATGAATAACTTCTTTTAACTATGAAAAAAATTAGTATAGGGAAAAATTTAATTAATGAAACAATTACTGAGAGAGTATAAAAATAATTCAAAACATATATAAAATATGGAACATGAATTTGTTTTGGTAACAACACCTTCATAATCCACACCATTATTTCCCATAATTATTGGAAACTTAAACATAATGAAATTTTTTTTCTAACGAGATATAAAAATTTTAACAATATAATGGTGTCTGATATCAGAGCCCACCCATCATTATCCATACATATTTGGATCATATAAAATAAATTCATTCATCCTTTTCGAAAAAAATAATGGGAATAAATTAGGTTTTATCATAAATCCAAATCGATGTCGATTACTTTTCTACAGAACCCAATGAAATAAAATGATGATTTTAAAACATATACTTAGTGTAAAATAATATCATATATTTAATAACATTACACTAAAAACCATATCATCCAATGTAATTATATAATAAACGAAAAATATATCGTGAAATATGAAAAATAAATCCTTTTGAGATTTATTGTTTAGTGACCCTGCCTTAGTAATCCCATAGATGGTTTTTACTACCATTACATTAAAATGATTACATGAAATCAAAACCCAAAAGACAAAATATTTTATTAGTATTGGTAAAATATATATTCAAATGAATCTTATTTTACAAATGAATACAAAAATTAAAATTTTTCTTCATGGATAAATTTATTCCTACACAACGTATCCTTTTAGGTATTTCTTTGTATAATTTCGGGATTCCTAGGGAAATGAAAAAAATTAAGGTGGGCTCAAGCACATAGAAAATATAAATTAAATTAGAAGATATATTAAATCAACAATCATAATAAATATTTAAAAGTAATAACTGAACACACATACCACGTAATGATAAAACTAAGAAGGATGTGGATAAAAAATATGGTAAATTAAATAATTGAATAAAAAATGCATCTGAAATTAATAGATATTGCTTTCGTAATATGGAAAAGTAAATAAATAAAAAAATCTATTAAATAAATAAAATAAAAATGCAAATTCATCCATAGATAATGTTGAAGAAAAAATTTAATGGATAACGTAAAAACCAATTTATCCATAAAATAAATTATTAATTATTGTGTATTAATTACCATAATAACATTATACCTTTATTGTTAATGTCTATTCTAAATAAAGTATAAATATTTGAGGAGAAACCCTACTATTATTATTGGAATCAAACTAAAAGGATTGTTTTTTCTACTTATTTCAACACATGAGACTCTCGTTGTATCAAATACCTTTCATTATATTATCATAAACCCATGCAGTTTAGGTCCAAATAAATCCTCATATATTGAATAATCCATTTAGTTCATAAATAATGTTCCTCATCAAATATACATATTGAATAAAGGATCAGAATTTGTGAATATTTAACTAAATAATAAAATATTTATAAAAGTAAACATTGTATGTAAATAATTTATATGGTTTAGGTAATAATCGTATCCATAATAAATGATATGTATATTCATAGGAAATTTAATATCTAATGATCATAAGAAATTGAATATTTTAAGGGGACTAAAAGTAATCAAGGTAGTGAATATCAATACTATATTTGGTCAAAGAAATAACAATCCATCCATAAGAAGAATAAACATGGATTAAACACAAAATATTTTATATGAAGTAAAAATAAAAGGATTTTGTCATTATTGAATAGAAATATCGAAAATAGAATCAAAATATCCTCTTCATTTTCATTTTATTTGAAAAATATTTTCATTGAATAATATTTATAAAAAATTTATTAAAAAATCATCCTTTTAAACAAGTAATGGATGGTCTAAGAAAATAAGGATGTTAATTTAGTATATGCCATTCAAGGTATAAAATCACTCTTTTTTTACGGTAAAATGGTTAGAAAAGTTCCTTGTTTAGAAAAAGACAAGATGATTGCATTGGAAAAAATATTAAAATAAAAAAAGGTTATAAATTTCATTAATAAATATTTTTTTAAAAAAAATAATTTTGTAATGTATTTTTTTAGGAAATATGACTTTTTATAAGAATACGGGTTCTTTGATGAAATAGTGATATTATGTCGCATTTTCATAAAAACCTTTTCTAAAACATAGAGAAAAAATGAGTGGAAAATAGAAAAATTAATTAAAAATGTTTATGGAAAACCATATGATAATAAAATTAATGTGTTTATTGAATAAATTTCATATAAATTTATTTACTATAATTTATAAAATGAGAAATATCTTTTTGAATGTGATTGTGAAATATACCAATAAAATGATCATAACGTTGAAGTCAGAATTGATCAATTAATTTATTATGCTTATCAAAAATAAATAAACATATAATAAGTTTAAATACATAAACATATATTCAGGTTTATAATAAACGTAATAATAAATTATTAACAACATGAAGGAAGTAATATAACCTAAGAAAAAGGAATTGATTTATGAAATTTTACCACCACATGTCAACAATATGTTCTAATCTTCATAGATGAAATGATTCAAATTGAAACTCAAAATAACATGATTAATAAATTATCCACTACATTATATGTCAATGTTTTATTTATAAAACATGAAAAATCATGAGTATAATAACAAAATATTCTTCAATTAAATGAAACTGAGACAAAATACCATACCAGGTGATTCCTTTAAGTTGAAAATCCTTTAAATTATAGTATAATGGTTTTAATAAATTTAATAATTTATAATAAAACCATAATAAAAATTTTAATATCATATATGATCTTCTTATGAAATATTATAAACCACATTTTAACAATATTACATTATTCTCATTATTTTGGGTGTTAATTGTCTTGTTTGTTTTCGAATATGTATTACCTTGTTATTTTTTTCAAATTTTAGAGGTCATGATTTAATAATTTAAATAATTTAATCTAATATTTAAATATTAGATATATTAACTATATATTTATTTATATTAATCCCTAATGGTTGGATATAGGAAATGAAATTCACCGTTCATAAAGGTGGTAGGTCGTACGTACGCATGAGCACTACTTCCATTTCATTGTTATATTTAAAACAAATAAAAGTGAAGAATATATATTATAATACCATTATCATATTTATTTCACATGTGTCACATATTTTTATTAAAACCATCCATTATGCATTCCATGTATATCATTAATGGATCAAATTGCTTTGAGAAGGATTTAGTCCACACCTCTACAAATGATGTTACCATATTCCAAAAAAATGTGGGAATGAAATTATGGTTACAATAAATGTTAAAGATGAAAAAATAAATTATAAATAATATATATTTCAAATATAATCTATAAATCCATCATTATTTCCAACCATGAAAGGTTGTAAATAGAAGAATGAACAACATTTGTTTGCGAGGGGGTAGTCCTCTGTACACACAAATGATGATTGCATATTTCATTTGATTGATGTGTATGAAAGTGTTGGTATAAATATGAAAATAAAAAAAAATATTAGTATATTTACTATAGTGAGGTTATTATATAATAATTATATTAAAATAATTGAAGTGTTTGATATAAATGAAAGAAAAATTATCGTTGAGGAACGTTACCACTTATTTAGGTAACTTATTTTGGTTTATACTAAAAGACATGTTTTGTTTCATTTAATGAAAAAGCAAGGATTCTAGGATGCATTAAGGTATGTTTGGAGTTATTTTTTTAGTGTTTGGATGAGATAATGGGTTTTATATGTGTGATTAAGTGGGAGGTTTGACTTTTTTTTATAGTGGAGGAGGAGTGACATTCTAGTAAATTTTGGAATGAGGGAATTCAACCTATGTTTTTTCTGTTTCTTGTGGCTCCAATAATTAAAAAAATTATATAAAATAGAGGATAATTTAAAAATGTGGCTATAATATTTATTTAGGATAGGCGTATAGGTCATTTTAGACAATATGATTAAGATTTACTCACTCGGTTAGCAAATATTTATCTTAATCACTATAATTAATTTAAATAGTATTCTCTAATATTATTGGTAAAAAGTATAAGTTGAACTTATTTTAAATTATGTATTTTTATTTTTCAAAATATGGAATGAATTTTTTAATATTCCAATCATAAATGTGTTAGAATTTAATTTCAATTTAATCTGACTAACGGGATGACGAAATAAGTTTTTAATGTAAAAACAATGAAAATATTAAAATGTTTCTAATCAAATTTCAATGTGAAATTGATTCCAGTGCCCTAAATTTGATTGAAACATGTTTAATTTAACATATTAAACATTAAAACTAATTTATAGTATAATGTTTCATTATAAATATATATTTGATACACATTCTAATTAAATTTTAGTATTTTTCAATATTCATCAAAATAGGAAACACCACAGAAAAGTACAAAAACTTCACCCAAGGATAATTTTGACAGACCACATTAAAAAATATTGATTATTTTTTACATATAATAATTGTAAATGTTTCAATATTCTTTTTTAAAACAGGTTCTGCATTAAAAGGATGAAAAAATTTCTTTTTAGGAAAATACAAATTTGAAGCATAAAACTTGATGTATTATTATATTAGGTTTATGAAATATATTGGGATAATGTCAGAAATATTTTATTGAATAATATATATATATATATATAATTAACATCATTCACTAATATTCATTAATTTAAATTATCATTAAAAAATTTCTTTGTATACGTAAAAACATTTTCTTTTATATTTAAACGGTTTTTATATTTATTTTTAATTAATTTGTAAACTATGAATTGAATTTATGTTTTTTGAACATATAATTTCATAATAAAGTTAATAATTTTCATAAATTATAATTTAATGGTGATTTTATATCTCATTATATTAAATAATAATATTTTTATAATACAATGTTATTCTGTAAAACATAGTCTTGTGTGTAACGCAAGTCCTTGAAGAATGTTATTGTTCAGTGTGATGCAATATAACTTAGTATCCCCTACATTGAAAGCTATATAATATATTTAATTTATTTAAAATATTAAATACTCAATAAAATTTCATGAGTTTTATATTCCATTCTACATTTGGTGTTTTGTTTCATACACAGTACAAATTACTCTTTTATAATTTTCGAGGTGATTTGTTCTACTAGACTTTAATAAATTGCATCTTCAAAATATAAAATCGATCTAGGTAATATTGGTTTTTATATTTGAAAATTTTGTTTTTTAAATCCCACATTTTATAAGAGATAATAAATATTTTATTTATAATTGATAATGAGAAGTATAAAATTCACATAGAATTTCATATAACTAGGTTTCTACGTAAGAGAACATCCATGTCATGTTAAAATATGGACAAGGAGGAAAATTGTAAATAATTATAAGGATTTATTGAGGTAATTTATCATGATCAATTGAAAGATAAATGGAATGTTGAGGGAATAAAAATCATATATTTTTTATGATTTAAATGTCCACTAGTTCAACAAAAAATAAGGTAATTGGATTGTAACATCCCGAGATTTTATGAAAAATATTCTTTTTAATTTTATTTTTGTCTTGTTTTGTATGCTACACCAAAAGGAGATTGCATAACACACATCCCTGACTTGGCTTGCATTACAGGCAATCACGACCTTCCACAGTAGCGTGTGTTGTACGCAATACCGAGTTTCACTAAACAACGATATGCTATTAAAATATTATTAAAACTAGCCCTTATGAAAAGTAATAACCAATTTTTGAATTTTTTTAAATTTCATCATTCAAAATGGACATCATTTTTGGATTTGGAATATCGAAATTAGCCTAGGGTTAAATTTTGGTATTTTTCTGAAAACGTTCAATTTTTGATGAATAGTGAAAACACTAGGTTACTATTTAAAAACCGACTTTTTATTTAAATAATTATTTATTTTATTTAAATTTATTTTAGGTAAAAATTTATACATAATACCTATATAAGTTCAAAGTAATTCATTGGAGTCATTTTATAATAATTTTATATATATATAAATTTTATTGAACTTTTCACCGTCTTTTACCCACCTCCTAGGAGAATTTGCAAATTCACATAAAACTTAATTTTACCACTTCTGTGAGTGGAATTTTGAAAATCCGAGAGACATGGTTAATATAAAAGAATAATGTGTGGTTCAATTAGTTGAAAATAAATTTTTTTGAATAGTAACTTTTTACTTTTTTTCCACGGTTAAAAGTAAATAGGCTAATTAAGGGTAAAAATGATATTATTATTACCCTAACACATGTCCTAGTTCTATTTGATAAGTTTAATTCGACCAAAAACAACCTTAGGAATAATATAAGACCATTTAGGCCCACTTGGATTAGATTAGGACATTTAATATTATTTTATTTAAATAATAATTAAAATAGTTAAAATCAATGTTTAATAAATAAAACATTTTTAATATAAGGTTATACATAAGACAAATTCGACTGTAAATATTAATTAGAAAGATAAAAATATTTCCTACATAATGGTATTTTATTTATAATTTTTATACATTAAATAAGTTATTTTATTTATGACACAATGATGATGTGATAATTATACTATTAATGAAATATTAACATAATTTATGTTATAAATACTCAAATAAATTTAATTTGAGACTTTTTATTAATTCAAATAATTTTATAGGTTAATATGACATGTTATTATTGATTTAGTTAACTTTTTTCGAACTAATAATTCAGTTAGAGTTTTTTAAAAAATCAATTACCAAATAGTGTCAAAATTGACATAAAATAGTTTTTAAAACAAATATTATATTATTAATTGTTATGTTATTCCGAAAAATCTAAGGTTCTTCCAAATGACTTAGATAAGGTTATAAATATTAATAATAAACAAATTGGGGTTCTTTTCTCTTTTTATAGTAAGTTTATTAACCTTATAGTGTACGAAAACAAGAAGACACGGTAAAAGAAATATTATTTAACTTAAAGTTAAATCTAAATGATAAGGTTAAAATAGAAACCTAAACTTGTCTAAATTCTATTTTATGAGAGGCTTTCGACCAATCCCAACCTTATCTTCTAAATAAATCAATTTGGAGCTATTAAAAACCGAATATGACTTTATAATAAAATAATGTTTTTAGTTATTCCAAAGGTGCCCCTCTCCTCCCTTATAAAAGGGCACCTCCTCCCTCTCTTTCTCACTCCAATTTGAGCCTTAAAGACAGGCCAACCCCTGCCAATTTCGCTTCAATTCCCTAGAAACATCCTAGAGGTTCTGTTCTTCTTCAAAGACCAATCTTAGTGCCCTAAGAGGAGGTTTCAAAAAGGTGTGTCGAAAGAAGAGGTAATATCTGTTACCGATTCTTTCAACTTTATTTCTTCTTCTACTTATTCTTATTTAGTTGTTTCATTATATTGTAATAACATCAGTATCACTAATATACTGATATGTTATTATAAATATTAAACAATCCCATTTCACCTTCTATCCATCCTAAGGAAAATTAAATCACCGCACGTGCGTACGTACGGAATACCGTCTCCATGCCGTGGTGTAATCTGTTTTTCCACCACCACCTTACTTGGATGGGTATAATGGTGTAAAGAATAAATACATATTATTATTATAACATCATACTTATTCTAAGATATTATATCATTCACTTCAATTCGATTCATTAAATATGGGAACGATATCATCGCTTGTGCGTACGTACGGATTACCGTCTCCACGACGTGATGAGATTCATTTTCCATGTTAACAATTCAAGAATGATTATAAAGTATATATAATAAGTAACCATGAAATATATGACATAATAATTCTACTGGATTTATGTATATATATATATGTATGTAATATACTTAATTCCTTTAAATTCAATAAGGAAACGAAAACAGCGTTCATGCGTACGTACGACCTACCTTTTCCATGAACGGTGTATTTCTTTCCATTTATTGATCTATTATATATATGTATATTCTGAATATATATTATATATAAATAATTTTTTATATTCTGGAATTAAGTGATCATGATATATGTAATCATATGAATAATTACAAGTCAAAACACAGATGACAAATGAAACGATTTTACCCAAAACGCTCTTTAACATGGAATTTACAAAAGAACGGGTAATATAAAGTCATAAGTGAACCATATATAATATAATAACAATGAATATGATTCTCTAATAAGTCAGTGACATTATTTAAATCATTATACAGGAGTTTCGAATACATTCGAAGGATATCAGACATAAGGTAAGGGATAATTTTTCAAATCACATTTTGATCCGAGATTGCTTATTCGTAAGTATTTACTAGGGTTATTGTTATCATCCATGTCCATGTTTCCTAAAAATGGTTTCATGTATGTTTAAAGTCCTTTTTAACCATTTTTTACTTTTAATACATGGTATGTTAGCAATCTTTCTTTTTACCATACAAAGTTCTTTTTGACTTTTCTGACAAAAGTACGAGAAGAATGTTATTTTTAACTTATACGGAATGAAAGGATTTTTATGGTTTTGTAAGCCTTATTTTCATGAAGATTCCTCCAAAATATTTCATGAATATTTTCAAAAAAATCCTTTTCTTTTAAAATTCCATGACATTTTGTGAAAAGAAAATTATTTTGAAGGAGAAAGGATATTTTCCTCAAGAATTCATTTCAAGTGTTTTATCAAAACCATTTTTCATCTAAAATTACATTATTTCATATATGTATGTTTCAAGTATAATGTCTCTATGATTTATATGGTTTCAAATTTCTTATTATGAAATTATATCCATTTATTTTATATGGATTATGTGATGATGAGATGATTTTTATGACAACCATTTTATTCATTGGGTTATTATGAATGATGTATGTTTATTTTGTGACACAAGTAAGAATGATTTCATTATGAGATGGGTGGGACCTATATCTCCCTCCAATGCATTGGGTAAAGATTTATATCTCATGAGATAGACATGGCTGGAACGTTAAGTTAATCTGGTTCAGTGTTGCAGGACTGAAACGAGGAGTGAACTCGATTAAAAAAGGGACTTTGTCCCCTAAGATGGTTTTGGCAGAAATACCTTGACTAATATGGAAATAATATCATGTGATTAATGTTTTCCCACAATTATATGTTTATTCCCATGCTATTTTATCATGATTGATGTTCCCTTTTGATATATTCCTTACGTACTTCCAAGATTCATGCCTTTGCTCAAGATTTTGATGTTTAGATTTTATGTTCAAGTTTTTGCATTCAAATGTTTATGGATTGTTTTATGTTCTCTATGTTTACCCTTATTGGGATTTTGAGATCACCCCTTTTATTTTTTCTTTTCCCCAGGATATAATAAAAGGTTTTAGGTAAGAAAAAAGGGGAAGATCTTTATGGGAGATGTTGAAGATCTTTCACCATGATTAGAAGATTATATTCCGAGTTTCCAAAGACACTAAACTATTACTGTCCTTGTGTGTCTGTTTTTGTTATGTACTAAGTATTCTGCAAAAGTAATGTAATGTCCATGTATTTCATGCTTCAGGTCTCTACATTTGTTATCAGAGGAAAGGTTTAGTTAACCTTTGGAAACTAGGATGTTAGAACTTTAGTGAGATCCCTTGAGATATTTCTAAGGTAGGTCTAGGGATGTCCCCAAGGTTAAGTATAAGTATGGGTTATAGTCCTAGAATTATAGTAACGGTCATAGAATTAAACCTAAGATGTTAGATATTGAAGGTACTCCCCCTTTATTATGTTGTTTTCCCTAGCATGATTTTTGCCTCTCACACTATTTTTTTGGGTTTTAGAAAATGGCAGGAAATAGGATGATTCACGATAATGGAGAATATGATGGACAATAGAATGATATTCATAATGAGAAACCAAATGAAATGGGATTTGGAAGTCCTTTTCATCATTGTTATGCCGAATCATAAATCTCATAATATGATCAATAAACTCAAATTTGGTAAGTTTCTTGACTCATCTAATAAGAGAAAGTCGGAGTTTCATGATGATCATAGAGGAAAGAATGTTCAATTTCCCCTATGTAAATCATTTGGGAAGTGGAATCAAGGAGAATGTTTAAAAGGAACTGGAATATGCTTTGGGTGTGGAAAAGAAGGATACAAAGCCAGTAAGTGCAAAGGAAAAGGTTTAGTTAACACCATGGATGAGGATAATGGTATTGCTATGACATAAAAAATGGTTAAATGTTTTAAATGTGGAATGTACGAGCATTGTGCAAACCAATACCCCAAGGGATAGTCTCATGGAGAGAATCTGTATGGTCGTATGGGTAGTATTTATGTTGACGATGATGAAGAGACTACAAATGATATGTGAGATGAAAGAATAGTTGAAGCTCGATCAATGGTTTAAGAAGGTCGTGGAATGATTACCTATTTATCATGAGTAATGTTGTATAAGTAATATCATGGTACTATGGAATAAATAGACATCTAAGGATTGTTAAAATGTTGTATTTCCTTATGTTTTGAATGTGTATGATGAGTGGTACCAGTAACCATGAAAGGATATTCAGATATTTTTTGAAGGCACCTAATATGCGTATAAAGAAGTTCTAAGGAGATAATGAAATGTTTGATAGTATTAATGAGATCATGAATTATATAAGGACAAAGTGATATCATGATTTGAGTATATAGATTTTATTTGGGATTTTTGTATGTGGAAAGAGGTAAATTTTGATAGAATTCATGTTTTCGCTAAGGTTATATGGTAATTCATGTTTCAAAAGAATAAATGATTAAGGTATTCACATGTTTGGAATGTGACCAAAAATATATATCTTATGATATATGGGGGACAAATGAAGAAATTTACATGCTCGGTAGATGTAATTTCTAATAATCAGACAGAAGTATTTTCGATAAGCCTAATGGTTGGAATGAACATTATATAGTATTGGTTAAGGATATAACCTTTTATTTCTGAAATGTTATGATAGTATAGTTTTAGAAAAAGGATAACCTGTAGGACGGACGACAACCTGTCGCGTCGGACAAGGCTGTGGGAATCGAACCCACAACTGAAGTGCGACAGACCTTTATCACCTACCCCTGACCTATAGGAAGTCCCTATTTAGTAGAACCCAGTTTTATTATATTAAGCAGTATGATATAAGAAGTATAAGTCCATTTTAGGAACCATATATGATTAATATCACTATAGATGGACTTATTTATTTTTGATGACTTTTTCTAACCCTTTGTTTGAGACAGATGGAATGACCCATCATTCTATCACATGATCTTCTAACACTTCACGAATGACAAATTCAACTTCATTTCTTTAAGAGATGAAGTGGAAATTGCCCATGGAACGACCAATGGTGAGACTGTACCAAAATCAAGAAAGTATTTCTTCTAATTCCAATTTCTTCAACTTTAGGGAAATGATTTTGAAAACCAAAATTATTCTCCTAGTGCCCTTATATACGATGAATCAGATGGTACCTTAGATCATCACAAATTTATGGATTTGTGATTGCTGGCTTTTCCATAGCCATTTTCTCTACCACTCCCCATCAGAACATGATGGTTAGGTTCCTCTTCCATATCCATATTTTCACCTATGTGGAAACCCAAGGATTAGTTAATTTGGGTAACCATTACGTTTCATACTTCAGTTTTTAAAGATTGTTTTTGGTATTCCTTTTTACGATGTGGGTTTCTATTAAAGAAACTTTCGAGTAGTAAACCATTTATAACCCCGATGAATTTCGAGGGCGAAATTAATTTTAAGGGGGGTAGAATGTAACACCCTGATATTTTATGAAAAATATTCTTTTTAATTTTATTGATGTCTTTTGTTGTACGCTACACCAAAATGAGCTTTCACAACACACATACCTAACTTGGCTTGCATTACACGCAATCGTGACTTCCATGATAGCGTGTGTTGTACGCAATACCAAGTTTTACTAAACAACGATATGCTATTAAAATATTATTAAAATTAGTCGTTATGAATATTAATAACCACTTTTTGAAATTTTGTAAATTTCATCTTTCAAAATGGATTTCATTTTTGGATTCAGAATATCGAAATTAACCAAGGGTGAAATTGTGGTATTTTTCTGAAAACATTCAATTTTTGATGAATAGTGAAAACACTAGGTTACTATTTAAAAACAGACTTTTTATTTAAATAATTATTTATTTTATTTAAATATATTTTAGGTCAAAATTGATACATAGTACCTATATAAGTTCAAATTATTTCATTGGAGTCATTTTATAATAATTTTATATATATAAAAATTTTATTGAACTTTTCACCATCTTTTACCCACCTCCTAGGAGAATTTGAAAATTCACATAAAACATAATTTTACCGCTTCTTTGAGTGGAATTTTGAAAATCTGAGAGACACAGTTAATATCAAGGACTAAATTGTGATTCAATCAGATGAAAATATTTTTTGGTAAATAGTAACTTTTTACTTTTTTTACCACGGTTAAAAGTAAATAGGTTAATTAAGGGTAATAATGATATTATTATTACCCTAACACATGTCCTAATTCTATTGGATAAGTTTAATTCGACCAGAAACAACCTTAGAAATAAAATATGACCATTTAGGCCCACTTGGATTAGATTAGGACATTTAATATTATTTTATTTAAAGAATAATTAAAATAGTTAAAATCAAAGTTTAATAAATAAAAAAAATTTAATATAGGGTTATACATAAGATAAATTCGACTATAAAAATTCATTAAAAAAGATAAAAATCTTTTCTAAATAATGGTATTTTATTTATAATTTTTAGTCATTAAATAATTTAATTTATTTATGACACAATGATGATGCAGTAATTATCCTATTAATGAAATATTAACATAATTGATGTTATAAATACTCAAATAAATTTAATTTGAGACTTTTTATGAATTAAACTAATTTTATAGGTTAATATGACATGTTAGTATTATTTATTTAGTTAATGTTTTTCGAACTAATCATTCTGGTAGGATTTTCACAAAAATCAATTACCAAATAGTGTCAAAATTGACATAAAATAGTTTTTTTAAAAAAAATATTATATTATTAATTGTTATTTTATTCTTAAAAATCTACGGTTCGGCCAAATGACATAGATAAGGTTATATATATTAATAATAAACAAATTGGGGTTCATTTGGCTTGTTATATTAAGTTTATTAACCTTATAGTGTAAGAAAACAAGAAGACACGGTAAAAGAAAAATTATTTAACTAAAAGTTAAATCTAAATGATAAGGTTAAAATAGAAACCTAAACTTGTCTAAATTCTATTAGATTAGAGGATTTTGACCCAGGACCACCTTAGATTTGAAATAAATCAACTTGGAGATATTAAAAACCGAATATGACTTTATAATAAAATAATAGTTTTAGTTATTCCAAAGGTGCCCCTCTCCCCCCTTATAAAAGGGCACCTCCTCCCTCTCTTGCTCACACCACTTTGAGACTTCAAGCTCGGCCAACCCCTGAAAATTTTGCTTCTCCACTTCCCTAGAAACATCCTAGAGTTTCTGGTCTTCTTCAAAGACCAATCTTAGTGTCCTAAGAGGAGTTTTTAAAATGGCGTGTCGAAAGAAGAGGTAATATCCATTACTGATTCTCTCAACTTTATTTCTTCTTCTACATCTCTTTATTTAGTTGTTTCATTATATTGTAATAACATCAGTATCACTAATATAATGATATGTTATTATAAATATGAAACAACCCCATTTCACCTTCTATCCTTCCTAAGGAAAATGAAATCACCATGCGTGCGTACGTACGGAATACAGTCTCCACGCCGTGGTGTAATCTGTTTTTCCACCACCACCTTACTTGGATGGGTATAATGGTGTAAAGAATAAATACATATGATTATTATAAAATCATAATGATTCTAAGATATTATACCATTCACTCCAATTCGATTCAATAAATATGGGAATGATATCATCGCTCGTGCGTACGTACGGATTACCGTCTCCACGACGCGATGAGATTCATTTTCCATGTTAACAATTAAAGAATGATTATAAAGTATATATAATAAGTAATCATGAAATATATGACATAATAATGCTACTATATTTATGTATATATATATGTATGTCATATACTTAATTCCATTAAATTCAATAAGGAAACGAAAATAGCGTTCATGCGTACGTACGGCCTACTGTCTCCATGAACGGTGTATTTCTTTATATTTATCTATCTATTATATATATGTATATTATGAATATATATTATATATAAATAATGTTTTATAGTATGGAATTAATTAATCATGATCTATGTAATCATATGAATAATTACAAGTCAAAACACAGACGACAAATGAAACGGTTTTACCCAAAACGCTCTTTAACATGGAATTTACAAAAGAACGGGTAATATAAAGTCATACGTGAACCATATATGATATCATAACAATGAATATGATTCTTTAATAAGTCAATGACATTATTTAAATCATTATACAGGAGGTTCGAATACATACGAAGCATATCGGACATAAGGTAGGGGATAATTTTACAAATCTCATTTTGATCTGAGATTGCTTATTCGTATGTATTTACTGGGGTTATTATTATCATCCATGTCCATGTTTCCTAAAAATGGTTTCATGTATGTTTAAAGTCCTTTTAACCATTTTTTACTTTTAATACATGGTATGTAAGCAATCCTTCTTTTTTTAACCATACGAGGTTCATTTTGACTTTTCCGACAAAAGTACGAGAAGAATGTTATTTTTAACTTATACGACATGAAAGGATTTTTATGGTTTTATAAAGCCTTATTTTAATGAAGCATACTCAAAAAATATTTCATTAATATTTTCAACAAAATCCTTTTCTTTTAAAATTGCATGATATTTTGTGGAAAGAAAATGATTTTGAAGAAGAAAGGATATTTTCCTCAAGAATTCATTTCACGTGTTTTATCAAAACCATTTTTCATCTAAAATGACATTATTTCATATGTGTATGTTTCAAGTATAATGTCTCTATGATTTACATGGTTTCAATTTTCTTATTATGAAATGATATCCATTTCTTTTATATGGATTATGTGATGATGGGATGATGTTTATGACACCCATTTTATTCGTTTGGTTATTATGAATGATGTGTGTTTATTTTGTGGAACAAGTAAGAATGATTTCATTATGAGATGGGTGGGACCTATATCTCCCTCCAATGCATTGGGTAAAGATTTATATCTCATGAGATAGACATGGCTGGAATGGTAAGTTAATCCGGTTCAGTGTTACCGGACTGAAACGAGGAGGGAAATCGATTCAAAAAGGGACTTTGTCCACTAAGATGTTCTTAGCACCAATGCCTTGGCTACTATGGAAATCATATCACATGCTTAATGTTTTTCCACAATTACATGTTTTATTCCCATGCTATTTTATCATGATTGATATTCCCTTATGATATATTCCTTACGTACTTCCATGATTCATGTCTTTGCTCAAGATTTTGATGTTTAGATTTTATGTTCAAGTTTTTTCCTTCAAATGTTTATGGATTGTTTTATGTTCTCTATGTTTACCCTTACTGGGCATTTGAGCTCACCCCTTTTATGTTTTATTTTCCCCAAGATATAAAGAAATGTTTTAGGTAAGAAAAAATGGGGAAGATCTTTATGGGAGATGTTGAAGATCTTTCACCACGATTAGAAGATTATATTCCGATTTTCCAAAGACACTAAACTATTACGGTCTTTGTGTGTCTGTTTTTGTTATGTATTAAGTATTCCGAAAAAGTAATGTAATGTCCATGTACATCAAGCTTCGGGTCACTACATGGATAGCATTTTATTTCAAAATATTTTTCTTAATGTTGAGTAATTATTTTACATCCTTAGACTATAAGAAAATATAATTTCTTAATATATTTCTATAATAAAAATGCATTCTTTGGATATGCTTTGATAAATTTCAGGTTTTTCTCATTACTATATAAAATAAATACCCAATAATTTTTTTATTCATCACTAAAATTTAATTTTAAAGGATCGTATGATCTATAAAATGAGTTATTATATCGTTTTATAATTATTTTTAAAAAACCAATGTGGTTAATACCATAATGTAAAAACCAAAAAAGTGAATCTATTAGTTCAGCGTAAATATTTATTTATCAAATTGTTTATATAAAGGATATTTCATATTAACTGGGACATTGTGTTGTTCAGTGGTAAGATAGAAACCCTTATCATCCTTCTATCATGGGTTCAAGTCCCACTACATTGGTGTACATGATGGTTTTTCACATGGAATATGGATTGTATTTTTCTAAAACCATATAAACATAGTTTCCAAAATAAATTTAATTGATATCAAAAAAATTTAATCATTGAATTTCACTTTAACTAAGGATTACAATATAACCCCAATAAAATAAATACTTCATTAATTTATTTTTAAATATTTCCTTTATTGGTTTTGAGTTTATCCTATAAAATAGGGAATGGACTCTAGTAATTCCCGATATCCCCAAATTTATGGAAAATAACCATAAATAGATATTTATGATTATTTATTTTCACCATATCCTTCATTTATCCTCAGTAAATCATTGGTTTATGTCTTTCTTTCCCAAAGATAAATAATATCCCTGTCCCATTGAGAGACTTTCCTTGGTGTCTCCTTCCACATTTTGTACGTGTTGGAAATCTGTCCCCTATTTCCCTAAATCCTCCACCATACGAGATCTTAGAATCCACTATCCATCTATTTTTGGAGTGTTTGGGAGTTATTTAAGGTGTATTTTATTAATTTTATTTTATAAAAAATGATTAGTCATAAACACATTATCTTTCACTCTTATTAACACCTCAATTGGTCTCTAATCATCACCAGCATGTCCTTCATGTCCAATATTAACATGATTCCTTATAATTTATTCCATTGACTAAAACAAGAAGTCATTTCTTCAAATACAATAGTCATAGTGAGATAAATGTATAATTATTTATAGGATATCTAAATCATGACAGTATATTTTCAGTCTAAAACAGACTATGTTGAAACAATGTTATTCATTTTTATTAAATATTAAAATCCTTCATAATGATTTGTGAAAGAAATTTTAATTTTTCAATGAATTTACCCTTATAGTGTTAAACTATGTGAGCAGAAAAGAAAACTATTGTGTACCTTGTTTTTCTTGAGTCAGGCATGAGGCACCTTTTTGGAATTTTACCCCTAAGTACATATGTTCTATAACCACATCCATATATAGTATAAATATAGGTATGTATTTATAGGAAAACCACATAATCTCCCTCAAACCTATGATTTAGGATTTTCTTCTATAAATATACTAAAATTATACATTATGGAAATATTCTTTATTCTTTCTTTTCCAAAACCAAGTTTTCATGGTTTCTACTAAACTTTATCTTATACAAAATGTTTCAATAGGAACGTAATAATATGAGATTCTAAGTTTACTACAATTAAATTAGAATAATTATAAGGAATCAAACCCCAAATGACTGAGGATTTTAGTAGTCTGGGAAAATGAGATGAAATCATTATTCTTATATTACAAGTGAATACACTAATTAAAACTTATTTTTTTTTCAGTAATGTACAACATCATTCCCAAAAATCAAATAATTACATAAATTTCATAGTATACTTTATGTTTACTTATACAAAGGAATAAAAATATAACCATACTAAAATTATTAGTATGGGTAATGTAAAATGGAATCAATAATGAATCATTGAGAATAATCAACATGGGAGGGTAATATTAAAACATACATTCCATATAATAAATAACATGACATGGAAGTTAATATATAATACAAAAGGTAAATAATTGAACACACACACACACCATTTTAAAAGTCTAGATAATGTGTAGTTAATATGGAAAGGTAAATAACATAACACAGATTACATTAAATCAAACAACTGAGAATAATGATTCATACATAGATAATGGAGAAAAAAATATCATGGATAAAAATAATAACTAAATTATCAATAAAGAAAATTCTTCATTAATGAACATCAGGTTTCCTAGGAACATAATACCCTTACCATCAAGATCTATTAGCTAGAAAGATTTTTTTAGAGAAGAAACCCATCTATTCAACTTAAAAATATACTCAAATGGTATTTCTCCAACTGATTTCAACTCATGAGACTATCGAGGGGATTATATTAACTGGTCCCCAACTCATGTAGTGAATGTCCAAAGCATTAATCATATATCTAATAATAGATTTAACTCATAAACCATGTGCCTTATCAAATAACCATATTGAATAATGATATAGATTTATCAATTTTCCTGAATGCCACAAATAAATATCAAAGTAAACATGATATGTGAAAATGGTGTATGGTTTAGGTAATAATTATGCCCATAATAAATGATATGTATATTTATGAAAAATATAATGTCTAATTATTATAGGAAATTAAATATTGCAAGGGGAATAAAAGGAATCAATGTAGGTAATGTGAATTCTATCCTTATTCAATGATATAATAAACCACCCAAAAGAAGAATAAGGATGGTAACAATTAAAGATATTCTAGGTGGATTAAAAATGAATGGTTCTTGTCACCGATGAATAAACACATAGTATAATGATATATAAATTCACTTTTTATTTTAAAATTAATTTTCAAAATCATTTTCATTAAAAATCACCTTTACAAAATTTTCATCAAATATTAACCTTTTCAAAAGGTAAGGAATATTTCAAATAAATGATGGGGGTAATTTTATACTTTCCATACAAAGTAAAATGAAAATTAATTTTATTAAGTTAAGAGGATAACAAATTTCATTGTTCAGAAAGTGAAAAAATATTCCATTTAAAAAATCTGTAAAAGAAATAGTTTGTGAAATTTTCTTTAGTAAATAATTATTAGAAGGATAAAAATGTGAAATTTTAATATAATATTGGTTTTTAGAAGAAAATAGGTTGTCCAACTGAAGATGGAAATGAAGTCAAGTTTTCATAAAAACATTGTTGAAATTATTTTGAGTACTATAGAGTTGAATAATGGAACTATTACATGATAAATTTCATAATCAACCAGAGGATAACAAAATTAATCATTTTATTGAAGAATGATTCTATAAATTCCATTAATTTAAATTCAATAATGAGAAATATCTGTTAGAATGGGATTGTGAAATGAACCCTAAAACTGATCATAACATTGATGTGATAATTAATCAATGAATTGACTATTTGTAAAAAATTTAAATACACATAAAAATGAAAATTAATAAATTTATGTTCACAATAATTATACATGAAATCAAATAAAACTAATAATAATGATGAAGTAATATAAACCTGTGAAAAAGAGATTGAGTTATGAAATTTATCTACCACTTGGTAAATTTCTGTTCAAAACCCCATACAATAAATAATTCAAATTGAAACTAAAAATATAATTAATAATTAACTATTAGAGATATTAAATTTTAAAAAACTTTTATAAACCAAAAAAAATAGGTTCCTAACAATACAATATGCCTCAATGAAATGAAATTGAGACAAAATCACTAACCTTCAATTTCATTTCAGGTGAATTTTCCATAACATAATGTATAATGGTTTAAAAAATTTAACTAACTTATAATATAACCATAATAATATTTATAATATCTTATATTATCTTCTTATAATATATACATACCTATTTGTTAAAAATATTATATTTTTTCATCATTTTAGGTGTTAATTGTCTTGTTTTTCGAGTAGTTCATAACCTAAAATTCTGGTTCCTATTAAATAGATCATGATTTCATAATATATAAAATTTAAAACATGATTTATATATTATATATATTCATTATATATTTATTTATAGGAATTCATATTGATTTTAGATATGAAATTAAATACATTATTCATGGAGATGGTTTGTCGTACATACGCATGAAGACTACCTCCATTTCCTTCTCATATTTAAATGATTAAAAAGTAAATAATATATATGTGTATTATATTCCAATTATAGTTTTTATTTCTTATGTGTCACATATTTTTATTAAAAACATTCTTTAAAAATTCTATGTTTAGCATTAACAAATCATATCACTCTGAGAAGTCGGTATTCCACCCATTCATAAACGATGTTATCTTATTCCCACAATATTTAATCCATGAAGGTTTGGTTATATAAAATGTTTTAAAGGATAAATAATTTATAAATTATATATACATATTATATATAAACTATATTTACATGATTATTTCTAACCATTAAATGTTGTAAAAGGATGAACGAATAAATTTAGTTCGTTAGGAGGTAGTCCACAGTACACACGAATGATGATTGTGTATCTCATTTGATGGATTTCTGTTAAATTTTATGTAGAAATATCATCATAAAAAAATTATTTATATTTTTGATACTATTATTATTATATAATAATTATATGAAAAAAATTTATGGGGAGGTATGTAAAAGAAAAATGTGACCATTTAAGAATGTTCCCTTTTATTTTTGTACCTACTTTTGGTATATACCAAAAAAAATCCATGGTTTTAATTCATCCCAATGTGAGGCTAATTGTATGAGGGGATGAATTTTGGGAACATATCTTTTTGGTATTGGATATTCCAAAGGGCTTGAGAGTTGTAAACAAATGTGATGGTTTTGTGCCCTTTATAGTGGAAAAGGAGTGGTATTCTTGTATATTTTTGGAAGAGGGAATTCCGCCCACATTTTTCCATTTGAAGTGAATAAAATAATGAAATAAAACATTAGAAATTGAAGGAAATGGTCTAAATATGGTCATATAATGGATTTTATAAATCTTTTAAGGTCATTTTATCCATTATGTTTAATATTTAGTCCCCTTTTAAGATAATTTTTCCCTTAATCGTTTAATTATTTTGGTAACTGTTATAGTTTATACCAAACAACATCATTGGTTTTCATTCATCCAAAAGTGAGGATTATTGGATGAGGGGAGAAATTTGGGAAACTTATTTTGTTTTGTTTTGGATGATCCATAGGGCATGAGAGTTGTGAATAAATGTGATGGGTGAGTGTCTTCTTATAGTGGAGGAGTGGTATTCTTGTAAATTCTTTAAGAGGGAATTACCCCCACATTTTATCATATGAATTAAAAAAAATAATGAAATAAAATCATAAAAAAGGATGGAAATGGTTGAAATATGGTTATCTAATGGATTTTTCAAATGTTTCAGTGTCGTCTTTTTCCGGATGTTTAATATTTAGTCCCCTCTTAATATATTTTCCCCTTAGTCATTATAATTAGTATTAATTACATTCACTAATATTTTTGGTCAATAACTATGTTGAAATTATTAGAAATTTTAAATTACGCTTATTTAAAATAAGGATTTTTTTTTGAAATTGTAATCATAGATGTTTCATAAAATAAATATAATTTAATTCCGCAGATAGGATGATGAAGTTAATTTTTAATGTAAAAAATTCTCAAAATTTGGAAGGATTCCATATCAAATTTGAAATTGAAATTTATTCCAATGACCTAAATACAATTAAATAGTGTATACATTAACTAATTAACAATTAATATCACTTTAAAATGTAATTTACCACTATAAATTATTTTCATGAAAATTCATTTTTCAATTAAAATTCAGTCTTTTTTCACTTTTCATCAAAAAATGAATCATCAATGAAAAATATCAAAAAAATAACCCTAATATAATTTTGAAGTTAAAATTTTAAAAATGATGTTTATTTTTAAATATAAATTTTATAAAAATTTAAAAATTCATATTTAAAATAGGTGCTCCATTAAAAGGTGAAAACACATCATTTTTTCGAAAAATACATTTTTGAAGAATAAAACTATATTTATCCATATCTTATTCTTATAAAATATTTTGGATTAATATAAAAATATTTTGGATGAATATATACTATATATATATTTAATTAATATCATTCACTAATAGATATTAATTTAATTTTTTATTATAATAAATGGTTGTGAGAAAAAACATTTCATTTATATTCAAATATATTTTATATTTATTTCTTATTAATTGGTAACCTGTGAAATAATTTTCATTATTTATACACCATATATTTTAATATTAAATTTAATATTATTCATAACATCAAATTTTACTACTTGGTTATATCTTGTTATATTCAATATTAATATCTTAATAATACATTGTCCTTCAGTAAAAACCAGTCTAGTATGTAATGAAAGTCATTGAATAATGTTGTTGTTGTGTGAAATTTTATCTATCACAATTTCATTTTCATTAAAATATTTAGAATATATTATATTTACATAAAATATTAAATACAGCATAAAGTCTTGAGCGGTTTATATTTCTTTATTACTTTGCTGTTGTGGGTCATACACAACAAAAGATACTCTTTTTGAATTTTAGAGATGTTAATGATCATTTTTAGATTATGGAATCAAAATAATGAAATTCTCTTTTTGAAAAATTTATATTCATTGTTGTAATAGTGAAGGATACAAGTATATTATTTGAAATAGTCATTTTTATGAAAAATGAAAAGAAATATATTAATGGAAATTGATTTGGTTCAAAAAATATTCCTCCCTAGAAACTAAAATATAATATCATTCAAAATTAAAATACATGGAAAAGGAAGTTCAATAATAAATTATAAAACTCAATGAAATGATATTGATTTACCTTTTCCCATAACATTACCCTTGATTTGTACATATGTGATTTAGCTAGTTTTATCATAAAGATATATTTCATAATTAAATGTTATGAAAACAATTTTAATAAATATTTTCATTTATTATCCTCATTAATAACATTTCTCATTATGTATTAGCTTGTAATATTTTCCTTTCACTATTGTGTGTTAAAAATCATTATCGTTTTCGACTAGGTTTGTAAAAGTGGTAAATATTATCATTTTCCTGAAATACCATCATTTTATAACATTTAATGGTACAATAATTAATGTTTTATTAATTAATATAATATTATAATTACATTTCCTGGGTGTTTAGTCATTTTTTGAAGAAAAAACAATGATGAATCATATACATGTTATTTATTGATATAAATGGATTAACTTATCCTGATCAGTTTTTTAGTATTTTACATATAGAACCATATTACAAATACATATTAGTTACACATATCAGATATATATATCAAATATAAACTAGAACCATCCATGATGTTGGCAGTGAAAGACAAAACATTTTGATACGCGGAGGCGGTAGTCCGCACACACACCGTATTCAGTTTTTTATATTTATTAGAGGAAGATTAAAATGGGTTTAACAATTATAAAATAATTATAATAGAAAACCATGGTAATAAATATATATATTTAATCATTTTTATATTGAAAAATTAATTTTTAGAAATAATAAATTCATATAAGTGGAAAAGAATATATGAAGATACTTTTAGAAATCTACACCACACTACTTGGGTTATCTCCATTGTGAACTATGTTAAACCATTGGGGGAAGACATTTTGAGATGACTAGAACATATTTAAGGTTTATGAGAGTGTTTAGAATAGTATTGGGAAGATTATTTTCTATATATTGTTGTTTTTTGTGTGATAGTTTATTTGGATTGGAGTTGCCTTTTATATGTGAAAAAGTGAATTTTTTAAATTAATCAAAACTTTTAAACAACGAAAATTCACTATCTATAAAATGGATCCAAAATTATGAAATAATATAGGATAAGAGTTATTCATGAGTCACACCTCATCCAATCAATTAAAACATGTTTTTATAATGTTTTTCCTTTATGTATTTGATTACTCATTTTTACTATTTTGGTTTTCACGATGATAAATTGTTTTCTCAAATGTAATTTATACATTATTTAAAAATATTAAATGGTTATTATTATAAAATTTGGACCTAGTGATTCTAAATTTGAAATCCATTTGATTTTAAGAAATTTTTAAAAGAGAAAAATATTAAATTTTAAAATACTAAATGTATAATTTATTGATTTTTTTCTAAAATATAAAAATATTTTCTAAAATTTAATATACTGGTTTATAAATTAGAACTAATTTTTTTAAATAATTTTTTCAGTTAAAATAAACATAATTTCTCTTATAAAATGGATTCATGAATTTATGATTCATTATTTTATACTAATAATGTCTTATAACTCATGTTATTTATAAAAATGGAATTTTTCATTGTTTATGTAATAATAAATACTTATATAAAATATTAAAAATTAATTGTAATCTAATATAGAAATGGTATATCCAAAACTAATATTATTTTTTGAGAATTATAATTCTAAAAATATTAAATATAATTTTGTATTGAAAACCAAAATATTAGTAATATGTATTTTTATTGGATTTCAACATTTGGTAAATTAACTATTTCTTTACCAATAAATTACTAATTAATATATTTCTAATACATTATTCATATAAAAATATATTATAATTGATAATATATAAAATATTTTATCAATTTCTTAGATTCACTAGTTGAGTATGTATTTAAAGGCAACATTATTTTTCATTGTTCTTCAATAAATATATATATATATATATATATATATATAAATTCTATTATCATTGTTTATACCATTATACTCTATGGATACCTTATAATGATCTATATTTTCTAGGATTTTTGTTGTGTGTGGAATAACCTATTGATCATATTTTTTATTTATGGTTGAGAAACTATTATCATTACACATACCATAGTCACAAATTCTTTCATCACCACTACAAAAGATCAGAAAATATTATGTATCATTTTATGGGAATAAAAAGTATGGACCAATTCCAAAAATAACAGCTGGTGTTCAAATTATAAAACAAATTTATAAAGAAAAAATTCACACAATCTATGATCTTGGTGATTTATTGGATTCTTCATTTTTATCCACTACTATTGTAAATAGATATCACATTAATAACGGGTACAAAAAAATTATTTTTTTTAAATTTAATTATTATAATGATAATATTATATGATTTAGTTTTTATGTGATGAATGTTTAAATAAATCCATATTATAATATACGATGCACCATTTTTAGTGTAAAGGGAAAATCAATGGATAATGTAAACCCTCAATATGATTTTTAATAAATGGGATTGATAAAACCAATAAAATTATAGTTTGGAGAGGGATACTGGGAATAAATTATCTATAAGTAGTAAAAAGTGAGTAAAAATGTAATGAAATATTTCTATATATTTTAATGTCCTTCATATTCCTTAATGATTACTGACATAATATTTCCAAACATGTTAACAGTGTGAACATGAAATCACCAATGTCAAAAACTCACAAAAAATATTTTATTATATAATTGTTGATCCCAATTGAAATTTATTACTATTTGTATACCCATGTTGTTTAGTCATAAATTAAATATTCTATTTTTTTAAGAAAAATCATTTGAAGGAATCCATAGACAACATATTTAAAAAAAATACGGTCAAAAGATATTCTAACACTATGTTACATAGAGAGAATATTTATGACTTCCATTTTTGATTTCATGGTGCACATGATGATATATATAATTAGAAAATTCATTTCCAGTGGACCAATATAATTCATGTGGATGTATAAAATATAGTGAAACATAAATACATTGTAAGAATATTTAAACGATAGGTCACATCATAAATATTAAATTTAAAAGATATCTTTGATGTATGAGTGCATTATTTTATAGGGTTTATATATTGATAGTGTTGATAAAAAGATAGATAGACCATATAGGATTGACTAAGGACTAGTTATCTGAGGGGAAATGGTTATTATGGATAATGATAAGTGGGTTAAAGCTTATAATTATGTGTTATTCAAAACTCCATCGGGTAAAAAATAGATAATTTAAATATTATAGTTGTTCAATTATGTCTGGTGTTTCTATATTTAATTTATTATTTATTATTTATTATATTGTAACAAATTAAAAAAATAACTAATTTGAAATGGAAAAATCCATGTATGATTTACTAAGAAATAAAAAAACATCAATTTAACACATTTCATGAGAGGATCAAGACACAAGTAATTATATATAATCTTTTTAATATTCTGATAATTTTAGGGAGGTGACATGACTCAACACCCTATCCATGGACATATGTTAATTTTTTCAATTCACGAGATTTGTGAATAAAGTATTCATGCCCATATCAAAGAACTCAACCAAGTAGAAGATAATCTATTTGTTAAGGCTTTTCACGATAAGTCTTTTGATCCAAATGCATATTAATTATTTATTGTTACCATTGACTTGAATCGATCAATGAACATTATCTATCTTGGATGTCCATCTGTTGATGAATGTTATTACTATGGATTATTGAGTGATATAATTGAGAATATATAATGTCATGGAAAAAGGTATATATTTTTGTTGAGAAACTGGTTTGATACACATAGTGAAATGAAATTTGATAATTTCCAATTTATTAATTTAAAATAAAAAAATATTATATATAAATATGATCGAGTAAGAAATAATCACATTATATTAGAATCAGTTGAAGAACATATTTACTCTGTCAGCATGGATTAAAAATGGAAAGTTGTAGTAAAAATATCCAAAAGGGGTTTTTTAATAAGGGGATTTATATATGATTTTATTTCATGATCAAACACATTAACAAACAACTATGGTTATTAAAAATGAAGATATACAGTGGGACTAGGAGAAATTGAAACATATATGATAATTTTGAATGATCAGTGAAGTAATTATGATAATCTTTTTTCAAATAAAATATAAAATAAATAACATTATAAAATATATTTATGAATTATATGTATATTTATTTCATGATATAATGATTTTTTGAATTCCAACATGTCATATGAAGGACATAGTGGTTCACATGACATTAGGGGTATGTATGTTTTCATTTTTGATGTCGTTTTATTGAAATTTTATTTAATCATATTTCCATATATGTTTATAAATTTTATTTTAAAAAACAGTTACTGTGTACTAAACTATGAATTTAAATTTTAGAGGAATTTTATATTGTCTTATTGAATAAAGGGTCCTAGTAATGGGGTTCTGTCCTAGAACTTTGGATCCTTGTTGGATGTTTTATTTGGTGGATCCTTTCAGGTGGTTGGAGAGAGTGTGAGTGAATTAATTCATCAGTAGGGGATTATCATATGAGGCCCACACTGATTCCCTATGGTGATTAAATATTTGAATTTATTATCCCATTATATTATTGAATAATTATGGAGGTATGTTTATGATAATTTATTCATTAATTTTTAATATCTTTCTTCGTATTATTATCATAACAACTAACACAATTTTTTAATAGGATTATTTAAAATCCTTTCAAAATGAGTTAACGATAGTATAAATCTCAAAATATTAAAATAGGTGGAGTAATTAAACAAAAATTTTGGAGAGAGATCAGTAGAATCTTTTTTTAGGTGTGACATAAATTATGCAATGAGTTCGTCCATGCATTATTCTTATACAACAGAAGGGTTTGGTTGTGTTTTTGTGGAGTGAGGTGGAGAATGAAAAATTTATTGCATATAATATATAAATGATTCTAATTATATATATATATATATATATATATATATATTAACAGGATGCATTAAATGCTGACCAATTCAACTCCAAATTCACATAATCAGGTAAGGTAAGACATACTGTCCAGAATTGGTACTCATCACATGCCTCAGCTTAAACATGGTATAAGAATGTGATTAACATTTCATTGATATACTAACAGTATTGAATTTTTATATGATTATAAATATATATATATTTTGGTCATATTTATTGATGTTACACCATCAAGGTTAGGAAAAATATCATATTATAATATAGATGTGGACTCATAATTTGAGTGATCCCAATGTTTTCAGCTTCATAGTATGATTTTTTTTCATTAAAAAATATATTTTTTATTTCATTGAAATTAGTAATCAATTATGTTTATAAAACATTATTATTTTATTTCTGTGTTAACAGAGACGCTGGAGGAGTATCACCATAATACTATATGCAGAGATGAGATATTTCTCAATATCAAGGGGTGTGATGGACATAGTTTATCTTTAACCTATGAAATTTTTACTTCATGACATGTAGTTTTCATAGAGGAGGTGATGGGTGAAATAGAATATGTAACAATTTTGAAAATGGTTAAGATAGACGATTCTATAAAGATAATGAAACTGAGAATGGATTATTAGTTTCAGCATCATTAAATAGAGTAAAAGGAGATATTATCATATAAGGCAACCTATATTGATGATGTAATGATGAAATATCCTTTTAAATGTACATATATATTTTTCCACATATAAAAAAGGAAAATAAATTATACTCATATTGTCTTTGGTTAATAGACATATAATATAAAATATTTTTATATATTTAGGCTCCATATATAGCTAGTTCACATCATCACGATAGCATTAGTAATCTATAACGAGGATAAACATGATTTATGATGTGTTTGACATTAAAATTCTAGTTTTTCAAATTTCCTTTTAAATGAATAATTTAAATCTGTTTAATATTCATAAATTGATGACATAAATAAAAAAATATGTCTTATATTATAGTGTTATAGTTAAAACTCAATAGATGAATCAAAAATTTTGTAAGGTCATATACAAACAACCATAGAGTAATTTGTGAAATGTTGGAGTAGAAAACTAGTCAATCAGATATTTTTTTCAATGGATGATTAAAAATACACTTTAGGTGTTTCAAAATCATCAAACCATGTGTGTAAGTGTAAAAAAAATAGGAAGCATCCTACAAACAAAATTAAATAATTTGAAAATTATATTTTTATTATTTGGGATGTGAATTAGTAAATGAAAAATAAATTGTAAATGTATTGTCCTTAGAAAGACCAAATAAGTAGTTTTCATGGTCTTTAGCATATAAAAACATAATTTAGTGTGTAAAAACAAAGATAAAACCAACAAAATTCTGTTAAATCAAATAAAACCTATCAAAAAGTTATTTCTAATTGAAAATTGTTGACATTAAATAAATTGGACATGTCATCTTATCTTGATAACAAAAAAACACTCTTTTATCATATTAAAAACACCAAAAAAATGTTTCTAATGGAAAATATTGAACTAAATTCCCATCAATGGCCTCAAAATGTAATGAAATTTTATTATTTTATTTTATAAAATTTACGAGTAGATTTCACAATAATCGAATGTACGTTTGTCTCAAACAGACTAGATACTAAATTTCTAATTGTTTGGAGATCTTTTAAAACGTTTTTTTTGTGGTTTTAAATTAAGAAATGGTCTTTGATAGATATAATTTTATATTAATACCAACATAGAGTTAATTTTTGAAAATTTCAAGTAGAAAAAACATCAATCATTTATTAATTTTTCTCTTGATTTATAAAAATTAACATCCATCGTTTTAAAATAAATTTAACATATGCGAAACTATCATAACCCCAGAAAAGAACCTCTAAATGATATAAAATTATAAAAAAACCTTATATGTATTATTTTTTAGGATTATGAGAATAAATAACATTAATATTATGGTTAATGTGTTTGAACGGAATGGATAATATGTTTTAATTATTAGTTGGTGTTTAAAATTTGCATCAAAGGGTCAAAACATTGAAAATGACCAATAAGGTTAAGGAATAAAATTATAATCACAGAGTAATTTTTGAAATACTGGAGTAAATTTAACAACAATATAATAATTTATTTATGTGGGATACCTAAAAACAAACATTTTGTGTTTTAAAATTATTAAAACACTCGGTTAATGGTCAAAAATAGATAAAAAAATCATTAATGATGTGAAATAACTAGAAAATAATCCTTATAATATTTAAAATGTGTATGAGTATATTAAACATCAATCAGATGTATGGTGTTCTTGAATGAATTGAATAGATTTTTTTTTAAAATTTTCACCTTTTGAAACATGTGTTTGGTTTTTCAAAACTATGAAAAAGTCCTTTATTTATCATGAAATCATATTAAAAATCAATTTAGTAACTAATGAAATTTTGGAATAAGTAGAAGATCAATCAAACATGATAATTTTAAATGGGTGACTATAAAATCACTTTTAGTGTTTTAAAATATTAAAAATATATATGTAATGCTAAAAACTAGAGAAAATGAGCTCTTAAAAATGTTATGTCTGTGGAAAATCATCTTTGAAATTATTTTAATGCGTAAAAGAAGATGAAATTTCATTCAAACATACATTGCACTCAAATAGAATAAATTAGAAAATTCTAATGGTTTAGCCTCATTCTAAAACATGTGTTAGGGGGTTAGAAAAATAAAAAATATTCTAAATGAATTGAAATCATAGAAATATTTTCATTATATTAATTTTAATGTGAATGAGTATATAATACATTAATTGGATGGGTGGTGTGCTCAGACGAATAGAATAAATAGATTTTATTGGTTTTGAAGCAATTAAAAATTTTCTTCAAAGTTCCAAATATAATAAAATTACATCTATATTCCATAAAATCATAATAAATCAACTATATATTGATATTTAAAATATTGCAGCTATCAAAACATCAATTATACATTACATTTTTTATGATGAATAAATACACACTTTTATTATTTTAAAAACATTAAAACTTGTGTGTATTTGTTGAAACTGTAGAATATGACCTATGAATAAAATGTAATCATAGTAACATGAATGTTTTATTATTTTTTATGTGTATTAGAATATTAAATTAAAATTAGAAAAATGTTTTCATGCATAGACTGAATTAGTAGTTTTTAATAGTTTCGTGACCCATAAAAACAATTGGGACGAGGCCAATACCAAGAAAAAAACCATATATTGTCATGAAATCATGTGAAATCAAATTTAGAGTGATTTTTATAATTTTAGGTATTTAATACATATATAAAAAACTAGTACTCCGCCCGTGCATTCGCACGGCACTATAAAATAATTCATATTATTAAATATAAAATACTATTTATGAAACATAATAGTTCATATAAATATTGAAAATATTTTAAAAAAATGACATGTGTAATGATGAAATAAAATTTAACGAAATTGAGGAACAAAAGTTATATAATGAGCTCTTTCTCTATAAAATACATAATAATGGAACAATAGTTACAGAAAGACTTAATGCCTGGGAACAACAATTTTTGAAATTAAGGAATAAATAGACCTCTCTCCAGATTGAAGTGGTTATGAATTCTCAAATAGAAGAGATTCTAAATCCTCATTGGAATCCATGTAATACATCCCCAAGACATTTGAAATGATTTATAAGTTTCACATTCAGTAGTGTTTATTGAAAACATCAAGACACAAAGATGCCTCCACTATAGTGTCACAAATAGTTGGGTAGGAAATGATCTTATCTATCCCAGTAGCATTCCCTTCCACTCTCTCGTCCGGTGACCATCCATCAATTCAGTTCTCCTGCACAACACACGAAATGTATTCAAAAAGAGATATATTGAAAACCCTATTCTATACAAAGCAGCAGCCTCTATGAACAAAGAGACCCCCTATGAGAGGACCTACATACCAAAATGTTTTCACTATGAAACAACATACTTTGAACCATATAGTGCCCACATTGTTTTCTTGTGATTACATTTCAGTGTATTTAGCATCATGTATTCCTCTTAATCTAGCTTCTTCCCCATGTCCATTACAAACACTATCACAATAGGGCTTTCCCTTTCATTCTTCTTTGGGTGGAAATCCATACATTATGTTGTACCTAATATGGCCACCCATAGATCCTTATTGAAGTGCCTATACGTGAATTTAATCGTATATGATAAAGGAATGCATGCAGCTAAAAGGTACAGAACATAGAAGAAACCACTCAAGAAATGATTCACATCATAAAAGAAACAACTCAAAAATGATTATTTTGAGATATACCTATATTTGTTACAATAAAAATAATTTTTGTGTTTTCTAATGCCAAACAAAACACATAGCTAAGATATTAAAAAAACACAGAACATAGAACAGAAATCATAAGATTATGCTATAAAATAATATTCATTATCTCTAGATATTATCCATATAAAACAAATGTAAATGTAAAAAAGAAACACCATGTTAGAGTTTTAAATAGTGTATACTCAGAGTTAACAATTTCCATTCACCTATAGATGTATTCAAATAGTGAAAACCTTCTACCTTTAAAGTGGAAAGTAATTATAGGAACAAAATTTAATAAGGATAGTTGAATACCGTCTAATGAAAGCAATGGTTTTCAATCATGCAGTTCAATTTTTTTGTTGTAGTTATCCTAGAAAAAAGAATGCAGCTCAATGTCAGAGCTTGGCGATGTTGTAGGCTCTGAGTATATTACAACATTCTATTTCACTGCATTATCGGCCTCAAAATCTAACAAAAGATTATTCAACAAAAATAAAGACTTAAATTAATAAGTTTCAAATTAAAGTGATAACCGTGTATAAATGATATCAAACATGCATTATAAACAATTACCCAAAGAATGTATTTAGCTATAGAAATGTATTTGGCTTAATAAATTCACAACAGAATGCATATTGAAACCTAAATTAATTCATGAAAACAACATAACATTTAGTGAACTGTATTTAGTTATAGAAATAAACCTAAAGATATTTGTGTACAATAAAAACCAGAACATTGGTTCAACAGAACCATGCAATGATGAATTGAGCTAGTGAAATTCACAACTACAACAGAAATATATATCAAATAATGCATTTTTGAAGGTGAAGAAAAAAAACATAATTATAGTCACAACAAAGAACTGCTTCCATCCGAGTATTGTATAGTACAATAATTCAATGACTATAATAGTTATAGAAGGGAGAAATAAAATATGTACCTGAGTAGATGAAGTAGAATAATATGTAAGAACTTATGTCGCAACATTGCATAGGACATATGAAGTGTTAGGGCTGTCCTTTTCCTAAAGCACCAGTGTGTAACAAAGATGACAATAATGTGGAAGAAGTTGTATAAATAAGTGTAATGAAAAAGTAGAAATATGTATTACCTGGTATTGGTTAATGTTCATCTGAACATTTGAATAACGTAATCCATGATTATCCTACATAATATTACAATTTAGAAGACGTCCTCTTATGAGTAAGTAATCAGGTTATTCATGCAAGTTCTGAGTTTGGAATTTATAGTTACCTGAAATTGAAGATAGGTGTCATTTAAATTGGTGATATTATTTGAATTATCTGTGATGAAGAGAAATTTGTTTGTGTTCTGGTATAAAGAACAACGTCGATTGAGAATAATGTAATTGGTGACATATACTGATAGAAGAACATTTTTTGATTTGAAAAATTGTAGGTCTGATAGAAAACCGAACTCATCATCAGCCTAATTTGTAAATGAAGTGGAGGTTAAGTTTACATAATTTCAAGGTCTATGATAATTTAGTAATAAAAACAGCTGACAAATGTGAACTCTTTAAATGCGTCTCTCAATTGAGCAGTTGTCTTGTTTATAAATTGTGTGGCCGGTTTGTCGAATAGAATGACTGAAAAGGAGTCTTTTTGATCTAGCACAAGCATCTGGACTCAAAATCGTATTGTAAAGTTATTTAGTAATATCAATATAAATTCATTAGGTTTACTGGAAATTTCTGATATAATAATACGTATGAATGAAAACAAAAGAAACCAAACAAGGAGTAATGCCTTTTGGGGATATTTTGCAAGATTGGCACGAAATGGTTAGATCTGTAGTGTCTACCTTTTTCATGAAATAGTAGAATGATTCGAAGAACCAGTTATAAGAGCATTTGATATTCTGTATCATTCCATTTATCATACACTTTTTCTTCTTGAAAAGAGTAAATGATATTAATATATTGAGTAAATTATTACATAGTTGTATAAGAATGAAGAGTAAATACTAAAACTACAGAATCAGAATATGATTAGTACATGAAGAAGTTTTTTTACATCAGTGATTATTTTTCATGTTGTCCCAAAAAAGAAAAGGGCTGGTATAAGAATGTGACTAAGATGAAAGAGTATGATGAAGTTATGAGGGAGTAATTAACCCAGACCTATCCAATGTAGTATACAAAGCATTTAAAGCAATTTTCTTATGTGTAATCATGAAAGATGTTGTTTTTCATTAACTTAACAGTCGCAAATGTAATAGTAAAAAATGTTATGCCTATTTCTGACATTATGAACAGATGGAATGTCGAAGTTGAATAGTATCTTCGATGCGTTAATTATGTTTTTTTAAATATAAATGGGATAAAAAATAAGAACAAATTGGAAAAAACTCACCTTTCGAGCAGAACTTAATCACCTCCTCCATGGGATATGCCATAGGTGTTTTGAAGATGAGATAGACAATAAAATCATGGTTAGAAATACATTCATACATTAGTAAAAATAACATATATCAGAATATAAATATAATAGAAGCTATAAATAAAAAATTTGAATATATAAAAGAACAAACTCACCATTCTAGAAGCACTTAGAGACTTCCACCATGGGATCCATGGGTGTTTTAAAGCCCAGAGGGTCAATAGAATCATTGTTATAAATACTTTAATACTTTTTTAACAGTAAAATATATATGAATTTAAATATAACAAAAGCTATAGACAAAAAATTTGAATCTATAAAAAAACCAAACTCACCATTCCGGCAGTACTTACATACCTCCACCATGGGATACACCAAGGTTGTTTTGAAGCCCAGAGAGGCAACAAAGGCACGGTTAGAAATACCTTTTCACTTTTGAAACAATAAAATAGATAATAATAAAAATGTAACAGATTCTATAAATATCATCAATGTTCGCATTTAATTTTAAATTTGATATTGCAAAGGCATTTGATTATTTTAAGCTCATATCATTATATAGAAATCCCTAGGTTTGTGCTTCTGTGAAAGGGGTGATATGGTTACAAATGAAAATAGACTTAATTGTAAAATTCCTTACTTTTTTAAGAAAATATTCCATTATTTTCCTCAATTGAATATGACTATCCAAAAAACTTCACAAATTCCATCATTTAAAAAATAATTCCACAATGTTAGAACTCAAAATCATAGAATAATTAGGAAAAATATGAATTTATTAGCATTTATAGAACATTAAGTTCCAAGGAAAATACTTGCATTCATAGTATAATTAAATATATTTTATGGTTGTCACAAAGAGAAGTAAAGGTGAATTTTTATAGTAATCCAATGTATTAAAATTGAAAAGTACCAGTTATAGTGTTCATGTAGATATTGTGCATTTTCAAAGCATCATAACTCAACACTTTCACTTGTTTTCAGAATGAAAATGTGTCTAAAGAAACCACCAGGCTAAAATAGTCTACAATAATTCTCTTATCTATCCCATTCTAGAGCAACCTTTGTCCAAATCATGCCCCACTACATCTGGGAATAATAATTTCAAGTGATGTAGGTCAATAAAAGAGAACCATATCTTGTTTTAATAATGAATCATAAGGGGAAAATGATGTTTAAAAACTAAATATGAAGGTTAAGACATTGTAAAAGCATGGTTACCTTAGATACATGTGACAAAAATCATGAGCTGAATCTATGTCCAAGGAAATGAATGGAATTAAATTGTTTTAAATAGATGGATGCATAAGCACCCATGACCTTACTCATAACTGGAGTTTCTAGAATCATTTATTATCATGCCGCAAACAGGATGGTCTAGAGCTACATTAACTAAAAGATTGTTATGCTAGATAAGATCAATTAATTTTCCATGTTGAAGGGGGATATTAGAATACTTAATTTTATACTCATTTCTGCTATAAGAGATAAAATATGCTTGGTCTGGCTTGTGGAAGGTCATAAGGGCTACCCATTATAATAACATTAGGAAATATTATTTATTGAGACGTGTTTGAATAGATAATATGGAAAAATTATAGATATATTAATAAAATCTAAATATGTAATGCTTATTTTATGAATGATGATTATTTTGATAATTTATAAACTGCAAACTATTGAAATATATAGTGTGCAATGAAATATAGTAATAAAATAATGGATTATCATTTTAAGAAAAACTTAATGAATAAACAACAATATATATTTTAAATGAATTCAAATACAATGCAGATGGGTTGGGCCAAAACTGAACATGAATTTTCCTCATAATTGAAATTAAAGAGACCAAAAGTATTAAAAATCAATATATATTATAACATATACATTGTGCATCAACAACCAAAGATATATTATTTTGTTTGAAAAACTAATATGCATGTTTTTTTTATTATAGAAGCATATATCCATTTCAAAATAAAAACATACATAATTAAGAATTGCATATTTAGTTGGTGTTTAAAATCTGCATCAATGGGTAAAAAAATTGAAAATGACCACTATGGTTAAGGAATAAAATTATAATCACAGAGTAATTTGTGAAATAATAGTGTAAATTTAACATCAATATAACAATTTATTAATGTGGGATACCTAAAAACAACCATTTTGTGTTTTATAATTATTAAAACATTTAGTTAATGGTCAAAACTAGATAAAAAAATCACTAAATGATGTGAAATAACAAGAAAATTATCATTATAATATTTAAAATGTGTATGAGTAGATTAAACATCAATCAGATGTATGGTGTTCATGAATGAATTGAATAGAAATTTTTTAAAATTTTCACCTTTTGAAACATGTGTTTGGTTTTTCAAAACTATGAAAAATTCCTCCATTTATCATGAAATCATATTAAAAAATCATTTGGGTAACTAATGAAATTTTTGAATAAGTAGAAGATCAATCAAACATGATAGTTTTAAATGGGCGACTGTAAAATCACTTTTAGTGTTTTAAAACAATAAAAATATATATTTAATTCTAAAAACTAGAGAAAATTAGATCTTAATAATGTTATGTCGGTGGAAAATCATCTTTGAAATTATTTTAATGTGTAAAAGAAGATGAAATTTCATTCAAACATACAGTACACTCAAATAGAATAAATTAGAAAATTTTAATGGTTTATCCTCATTCAAAAACATGTGTCAGGGTGTTAGAAAAATAAAAAATCTTCTAAATGAATTGAAATCATAGATATATTTTCATTATATTAATTTTAATGTGAATGAGTATATAATACATTAATCAGATGTGTGGGGTGCTCAGACGAACTGAATAAATAAATTTTATTGGTTTTGAAGCCATTAAAAATTTTCTTCAAAGTTCCAAATATAATAAAATTACATCTATATTCCATAAAATCATAATAAATCAACTATATATTTGATATTTGAAATATTACAGCTATCAAAACATCAATTATACATTTCATTTTCTCATGATGAATAGATACACACTTTTATTATTTTAAAAACATTAAAACATGTGTGTATTTGTTAAAACTGTAGAATATGAAATTTGAATGAAATGTAATCATAGTAACATGAAATTTTTATTATTTTTTATCTGTATTAGAATATTAAATTACAATTAGAAATTTTTTTTCATGCACAGACTGAATTAGTTGTGTTTAATGGTTTCGTGACCCATAAAAACAATTCAGATGAGGTCAATACCAGGAAAAAAACCATATATTGTCATGAAATCATCTAAAATCAAATTTAGAGTGATTTTTATAATTTTAGGTATTTAATACATATATAAAAAATTTCTTTTTATTTGGATGACTAGAAACCCTTATTATAGTTAGGAACACACTAAAATGTGTGGGGATGGTCATAACCAGAGAAAATAATCTTTGAATGATGTCGAATCATTTTAAAATATTATTTTTAATAATTTTTAGTTTTATGAGAATAAAACATGTCAATAAAACATGTGGTGTCCATAGATAGATTTAATTAGAAGTTTTAATGGGTTAGTGGCCTCTATAAATTCAAGTCTAGGGGTTAAAACCAAACTAATGACCATCAAATGATGTAAAATCATTGTATAATAACATTTTTATTAGTTATGACATATATGAGTGTATTCCATTTTAATCAAATTTTTTTTATTATCATATATATATATAATAAGTTGTTTTTAATGATTTAAAAGCCTTTAAAAACATGTATCATGGGGTGAAAACTGAGAAATTTCCCTTTGAATGCATTGAAATCATATACAAACAATATTATATTCATTTTTCAAATTTTAGAATTAGGTTAACATAATACAGACATATTGTGTTACTAGGATGACTAGAAATAAATGTCTAGTATTTTAAAGACAATAATCTTTTGGTTGATAGTCAAAACCACATAAAAAACCTATGAATGACATGAGATTGCTCAAAAACCATTAATGTACAATTTTTTTTATGTATGAATAAACCAAAAACCATTCTACATTTGTTGTCTTCAAACTGATAAATATTCAACTATTATGGGATTGGGGACCATTAAAATTATGTGTTAGGATATAAATAACCAATAAAATAATCTATATTTTTGGTGAAATCATATATAATCAAACATAGAGTGATTTGTGAATTTTTGGATCAAAAGTTACATATATCAAACATGCTGATTTCTCTAGGTGATTGGAAAATGACTTTTATTGCTTGAAAAAATATAAAAAAGAATTTAATATTCATAATTAATAAAAAAAACATTCAAATGACATTGAATCAAAGTAAAATAAACATCATGTTTTTTCTGACATGTACAAGTAAATGAGTTGTCAATAAGATGTGTCATGTTCTTGAATGGTATGAAAAAATATTTTAATGGTTTAACATCATTTAAAAAAATTAATTGGTGATTAAAAAAAAGAAAAGAAAATATTAATGCAGTGAAATAATAAGAATACAATAGATGAGTGATTTTCAAAATAATAGAACTGATATAATTCCTATTTGATCCTTCATTAACTTTGGATGATAGGAATCACACTTTTAGTTCATTAAAATCAATAAAACATGTTTATGATGGTTAAAACAATATAAAATTATCTAATAATGATATTAAATCATATAAAAATATTTAGTTTTTAATGTTAATGTGTTAGAGAATACATCATGTCAATCAGATCTCTGGTGTGCTTGGAAAGACTAGTTAAACAATCACTAACTCTTTTTATGGACTTTAAAACAGGTGTTAGTGGATAAAAATCAGGCTTACTAACTTCTTATTGTCATGGAATTATATTAAATCTACTATGGAGTGATTTTTGAAATATTGGATCATAAAAATGAAATTTGGATGTCTCATTTTCTTTGGTAGATCGTAATCAAACTTTTCGTGTTTTAAAAACAATAAGACCTAGTTTTGGAAGTAAAAACATGATATAATGACATATTGACTTTGTTAAATCATTTAAAAATCATCATTAAAATTATTTTTATCTGCATTGGTAGTGAAAAAGTAATCAAATGTGATTTGTTGTTGGAACAACCAATTAATCAATTGTAACAGTTCTCAAGACCCATAAAATGTATGTTAGGGGATCAAAACCATAAAAACCACCAAATGATGTGAGATAATAAGAAAAATATATTTATATGTTATGTTATGTGTACAAGTAGACAAAGAATCTATAAGGTTTCCACCAAGCTCTAATAAATGAATATGGAATTTTTTATGTTTTAATGGCCTTTAGAAACATTAATCAGTGGGTCAAAACCAATTTAACAACCTAAAATTATGTGAAATCATACAATAATAATATTAGTGTGATTTTTCATATATTTGAGATTAATACACATCAATTAGACATGTAATTTTTTCTCCATGACCATAAAAATAGTTTTAGTTCTCTAAAAACACTAAAACATTAATGTAACTATCAAAACCAAAAAAAATAAATCCTAAAAGATATGAAATAATTTGAATTTTTTTCTCTGATTAAATGAAATTCCATTTGAATATGTGGTGTGGTCGGACTAAAAAATATTATTTTTTAATGGTTCATTATCCACTAAAAGTAGTTTTGGGAAGGTCAAACCCATGAAATTTACATCTAATTTTTGTAAAATTAAATGAAACTCGTAGAGTGATTTATAAAATGTTTGTGTAGAAGGAACCTAAATCTCACAATTTAAATTCATGGGGTGACTAGAGAAATAATATTAGTGTTTTAAAGAATAAATCATTTATTTGATAGTACAAGATAAAATAGCATCCAATTATATTAAATAATATTTCAACTACATTTGTATTATTTGTGCAATGTATGAGTAGATAACACATCGATAAACCATACATTGTGCTCTCATAGACTGAATAAGTACATTTAATTGTTTAGATGGATTTGAAAAACATTTCATTGGGTGAAAACCAAGAAAAAGGATTCTAAATTTAATGAAATCATTTGAAAACATATTTTGAGTGATTTGTGAAATGTTAGAGCAAAAATAATTTCAATTAAATGTATCATACAATCTGGTTGATTGAATACACAAATTAATTTTTTTTAAATTTTTTTTTATAAACCACAAAAAATGAACTTAGAATGATGTAAAATCAAGGGAAAATTGTTTTATTGTTATTTATGACATGTATGAGAATAATTCACATCCATCAGACATGTGGAGTGCTCTGATGGACCAAATAAGCAGTTTTTTATGTTTTGAAGGCCTTTAAATCATGGTTTAGTGGGCCAAAACCAATCAAATAACCTCTAAATGAAATAAAATATTTATAAAATTGTATTATTATTATTATTATTGATATCTAATAGTATAAAAAACACCAATCATACATGTTTTGTTCTCTATAAAATTGAAAATAATGTTTTTAATGGTTTGGGGACCATTAAATACATATTCTAATATGTAAAAACCATTAAAAAACCTATCAATGTCATGAAATGATATTGAAAATACTGTAGAGTGATTTTTGAAAAGTTGGAGCTAAAAATATGTTAATCATGCATTTTGTTTTCAATGTATGACCATAACCGCATTTTTAGTGTCATAAAAACCCTAAAATATTTTGCTGATTGTATATACCACATCCAATGACATATGAATTACATGAAATCATTTAAAAAAAATATTTTTTATTATTTTCCCAATCTATATGTAGATAAATCTTCTTTTAAACTTATAGTGTGCTCAATCAAAATGAATAATATGTTTTCATTGGTGTGAAAACCATGAAAACATGTTTTTGAGTGGAAAACCCAAGAAAATGACCTCACATTATCAAGAAATCATTAAAAAATAAAGTTTTTTTAAAATTTTAGATTAGATGACACATCAACCTAGAACCTCAGTTTCATAGGATGATAGGAAACACACTTTTATAGTGTTGATAACATTGTAACGTATGTGTAGGTATCAAGACCATATATAGTGATATATAGTTTTAATTAATATAATAATATGGATTTATTTTTATTATTTTTGATGTAGACAAGAAGGAAAAACATCAATAGTATATGTGGTGTGCTCGAATAGGATGAATAAGTAGTTTCAATGTTTTACGATCTCTAAAAACATAATACATGGTGTCAAAACCAATCAAATGACAAATTATTGTTATGAAGTCATAATTCAATAGCTATACAGTTTTTTTTTAATTTTTGGAGCATGAGACACATTAATTAGATGTGTTTTTATCTTTGGTGATAAAAAACACATATTTAGTGTTTTAAAATACCCAAAAAATATGCGATGATCAACACAATAGAAAATGACATCCTAATGACATAAAATCATTAGAAAATAATCACATTATTATTTTTTATGTATATGAGTATATGTAATAGTAATTGAAGAATAATGTTCTTATAAGCACATAATAAGTAGTTTTTCATTGTTTTCATACATTTAAAAACATGCATCACTATTTCAAAACCAAGATAACAACTAATTATTAACATAAAATCATAGGAAAAACTACTTTAAAGTGATTTATGAAATTGTGGATTTGATGGTGCATAAATAGAATATATTTTTTCCAGAGTTAACTTTAAATTCACTTTATGTTATTTAAATACACTAAAATGTGATTATTATTTTTAAAAATAGAGAAAATTACCAAAAATGATGTGAAATCATATGGAAAATAATAATTATATTATTTATGATGTGTAAGGGTAGGCTACATGTCAATCAATAATGGTTGTGCTTGTATGGACCGAATAAGATGTTTTTAATGGATTGATGGATTTTAAAAACCTTCATCAGGGGATCAAAATAAATAAAATGAACTCCATATGGTGTGAAATCATGGGAAATATCTTTTTATTTTGTTAACATGTAAGAGAAAAAGAACTGTAATATTTATGTTATTGTTATTGAATGGAATGAATTAAAATATTTTAATGGTTTAACGTTCATAAAAAATGCATCTTAAGAGGAAAAACCCATTAAAATGTCATATTATTGTTGTTAAATAATAAAACAATAGTTGTAGGGTGATTTTCATATTTTTGGTGGTGACAAAAATAAATCATTATTTTTCCCCTTTTAGGATGTATGAAAAATCACAACTATAGTCTTTGAAATAGTAAAATGTTCCTGTAATAGTCAAAAAAAGAGAAAATGACCTCCAAATGATATGAAACCATCACAAAATTTTATTTTAATTATTTCTTATGTGTACGAGTATATGAGAAGTCAATTAGAGGAACCACAATTTAATGTGTAAATACCCTCAACTATAGAAGATTAGATTTGTTGGTTACATTATAATATTTTTACTAAATAAAATAAATCACATCCTAATGTACCAAATAGTTTATTAATATTATTAAAATAGATGAATACATAAATCCCACACAACATTTGAAAATATAAGATAAAACATATTATTTTCTTTGGGATCATCTTTATTCTCTTTATAATATCCTTTCATATCAATAATAAAATATTTGTATGAATTCTAGGTAATATAAACATAAGAATGGTTTTATATAAGATTATATGTAAGGGTATATATAAAATAGAATCTATCAACAAAAAATAAGGCACAATCAATATGTGAAGGTAAATAACTGAATTCATATTCCCTTTAATCAATAACAGGAGCTAGAATAATAACATGGTAGAAATAAATGATGACAAAATAATTACATATTAATAATCTCAGGAGGTTGAAACTTATCCCTGGATATCATAACAAATCAAATAATCTCATGGTCATAAATCAAAAATATCATAATGAGGGAATCAAAATTTTTGATCATCACTGAAAACTGTCAATGCCTCATGTTATGAAATCATACATAAATGGGTATGGCATCATCAATTTAATGAAGTTGGTTTCTCTTAAGAAACCTACCAATGAATCAAAGTGATATATAGGTCATTTTCCACCACATTCAAATTAAAATACATTCCCAATATAAAATGGTCAAAATATAACCAACACTAATATTCAAATTGAAAAACTAGCGTATGAAATGTTAATACATCCCACAATAACTTAACATAATCATATTCTATATAGAGTAAAATACTAAATCATATCAAAATAGTACACCCTAGTTGAACTGATCTTGAACTTTCTAGAGAAATAATAAGGATGGTATCATTTCCAAATATCTCATATGTATGTTAAGTATAATAAGTTTTGTTTTTATTGATGAATATAAGTAAAATAAAATGTAATTAAAAAAATTCTTGAGGCAAGAAGATTTTCACATTGAAAATCACATATAAAAAATTCGATAATATTCATAATAAAATTTTCATTGAAAATAATCTATTAAAATATGAAATTAATCTCCAAATAAATGAACAGTCACTATAGGGTTTCTTTCCTTAAAGATCATACAAGATAAAAATTCATTTCACAGTGTTGTAAAAAAGTAAAAAAGTAACTCATTTGGAAAATGTAATGAATATTAATTTCAAACTAATTTATAAAAATTAAAAAAAGTTTAAATTTTTTATAATAATTAATTTAGAAAATCTTAAAAATATTTTGGAAATGTATTTAGAAAACATGTATATGGTTGAAAAATTGTTTTCTCTCGAAGAGGGAAATAAAGAATTCTTTTCTTAAAATAATTTCTCAAAATGTTTGAATAAAAATATTGGAAAAGAGTTATATTAGTTAAACATTAATAAATAACAATACGATGTGAAAACATAATGGGTTTAAGATATAAATATTACACAATTCACCCAATGGATACATGAACATAAACGATCCCGAATAATGATGAGATTATTGAATAAACCCTTTCCTTAGGTTTGATTTCCATCATAAATTTTCATACATCTTTTTTAATAATTATATATATATTATAAATCTATTTTAGTAACTTATTTATATATATCATATAAGATATTATTTACTTATAAATTTTTAAAATATATTTTCAAATAATTTTTGGTTAAAATTAATGTTTGGTATAATAACTACTTCATTTTCTATGTAAGATTCTGTTCAGTAGTTCCAACCCACATAATTTTATTATGGCTTCATCATCTAATGAATTACAAAAATTCTATTAAATTATATATATTATTTTTATAAGTATTTATTATTCTTCCATAAAATATGTAGATTGAAAAATGAATTACACTATTCATGGAGATTCTAGGTCGTACGTACGCATGAATGTTATTTTCAAATTTCAATAGATAAAACAATAGAATGGAAAAATACAAATTAACCATTATATATTAATTATTGTATCTAATATATATAATATAAATTCATTAAATACATATTTATAACAATCAATGTAAAAATAAAATGAAAAATTCATCACATCGCTTTTGGGAGGTGTTAGTCTACACATTTTCTCAAGCGATGTAATCATATTCAAACAAATTTTAATGTAATAAGGTAGATGTTATATTATAATAAAATTATTATAATTATGTAATAATTATATTATATAAATTAAAAACCCATTATAATAATCATCCACAAAATATGATAGTTGAATATTAATTGGATCACTATGTGGAGACGGTAAGTTGTATGTATGCATGAGAAACCCTTTCACACCCCATTTGATGGGAAAGAGGGTTTTTAATATTAATTTAATAATCATAATAAAATATCAGTATATTTAGGATAAGTGATTTTTTAATTTTTTATAAATGTAATTTATTTATAAGAGGAAATGAATAAGTGAAATAGAAGTGATCGATTAGGGCGATTAACAATTTTTTGAATGAACTCCATTAGATCCCCTATTATGGGTCCTAGGGTTTGTATTTTTGGGATACTAGAACCAATAAAATGTAGATAAGGAAGATCATAAGAAATTATTAAAGGTAATTGTGGAGTTAGATCATGTGAATGTGTGTGAATAAGTTAAAGGATATTTTCCACTTTATAAGTGAGGGGAGGGCCACCCTTAGAATTTCATTACTGGTTAAAATGTAATAAATAAATTTCCATTACCAAATTATAAAAAAATTATTATTATAGGATAAAATGATATAATTTGGTAGAATTATAAAATCTAAAAAAATTATAGGTTTATGTGCTATTATAAATAGTATATTTTGGTTTGACCTATTGGTTATCCTATTTTAACGTCTACAATGTTAACTTATTTTTCAGACATAAAAGGTTACAATATTAAATATAAGCTAATAATTGAATCATAAATCGAAAAGGGTTGATATTTTAGACCATATATTTTGCAACATGTCACATTTCTTGATTTTAATTATTTTTAAATAATATTACAATATATTATCAGGATAAATTATCATTAATATCAATATGGAAATATTAATTTATTATGACATTAAAGATATAAAGGAAGATTAAATTTGAATATGATACACTAAAACATAGTAAAAATAAAATAATCTATAATATTAATAAAACACAACATTTCATTGAAATTATATAAAATTTATTGTTTTTTGAATTATTTTTTTATTAGTTGAATAAATATTGTATAACTGTTTATGAATTATTTAGGGTAATGATGTAATTTCAAAAATTTAGAAATAAATTTATAAATTTAAATAGTTTAATTATTCTTAATACACAAATTTATATTCATTCATACCATTATTCCTTATATGGACGTATAAAAGATATTTAAAAGTAAGAGAGTGACATTTTTTCACATTCATATATTTAAATATTATAGAGGTCATTTTTTTGGAAACATGTCAATTAAACAAATATATTTAGATCCAATGTTGATGAGGGTAAAATTAAATTCATACAATAATAATTAGTACAAATAATTATGGCCATATCACTTTTTTTATCCTCAATTAACCTGATATACTTATTACTGAGGAAATAAATTTTACCACGGTTGTTATTCCCAATTCCTAAAATTAAAAAGGACCTATATACAAAATTCAGTCCTCCAGGATAAAAATAAGGAATCCTTTTTATCAAATTCATTACATATAAGTAGAATAAATTAATTTTTTTAAAAAACCACACTCTTTAAAAACTTATTCTTGAACTAAATAGTTCTAAGCATAAAACTGTATTTATTCATTTTCCATTAATAGTATAAAATTAATAAATGAATTTTAAAAAATTTTAATAAATATTTAATTTATAAAATTAAATAAAATAAATCAAAAATATTTATAAATATAATTATTAGGATATAATGATGTTATATATATAAAAAATATTTTTAGGAAAAACATTTATCATACATTCAAATGATTCGAATTTTTTATTTCTAATCAATTTTTTTCCAATTAATCTATTTATACATATGTAAACTATATATTTTTTATAATTTTTTATAGTTTTTCATACACATTAATTATATAACATGGTTATAATGGTATAATTTCTTTACAGATCATTTATATTGAATGTTCCATGTATTGCAATATATATAAGAGAATAAATTTATGTAAAAAATATACATCGTATCGTCATGAGGTGTAACATTACACCAACCATCAGACAATTTAATATTCAAAATTTCTATAGATTCACATCATGATTTTTGTGTATTTCTTCTTCACATGTTCTTCAGGATCCCAGTCACCTCTTCTATCTTATAGTTTTTTAATGATCCTTTATGATTCATGCTATCAGATTAATAAATAACTTTTATCTTATTTCTATAATCTAGATAGGTTATTCATAATAGGAGATGTCATTTTTTAATTCTATTTCATCAGATATGATAATATATATGGGGTCTAGTATATTTCTCATCAACAATGATATATGGAACACATCATGTACTTATGATAAACATTATTTCTTTTCCAAATAGTAATACACAACTCCAATTACGTATAGTATTTCAACGATTTTGAGGTACCTTTGTCTCAATTTCACTTTATTACCGAACCTTATTACACACTTCTGTGGAGATAATTTCATTAAAACATGATCTTCTACTTGAAATTCCAATCCTTTGTAATGGTTATCGACATAGAACATTTTCCTACATTGAGTTGAATTGATAGGGGTTGGAATAGTCTTTATTATTTTCATTTACTCCTCTACTTGTTCTAGGAATACTAGATTCCATTAACCCACTTCATTCTAAAATAATGGAATATGAAATATCTTTTTGTATAAAGATTCATACAAAGTCATTTTAATAATTGAGTGGTATATATTGTTAAACACAAAATATATGAAAGGAAAAATATAATCAAAAAACCATTTATATCATGAAAGACATAAACAAAACATTTTTTATAATGCTTGAATAGTTTTTTCTGAATAGCCATCTGTTTGAGGGTGAAATGTGGTGAAAAAAAGAAGCTCTGTATCATCAGACTTCAATATGAGTTTCCATAATTTTGTTGTAAATCATGCCTCATGGTCAGTCATATATTTATATGTTGTTCCATAAAGTCTTGCAATCTCATTAATATATATATTTTAAAAATATTTAAGAGGTAAATATTCTCTTATAGTGTGGAAATATATATATTTGTCAAGGAGATCTATAATAACAAATATTTCATTATTATTTCTCAGAGTCTTAGATAAAATATTGACATTGTATATCGTAATTTCATCCCATTTTGACAGTTTAATAGGTATATGTTTCATTAATTCTTTAGGATACTTCCTATCAGAATACCAAACATATTGAAATGTAATAAAAAATTTATTGTTTCATATTATCCCACAAAAAATATTCCTTCACATATATATACATCATGGTGCTACCAGGTAGAATAGATAAAATTGGTCTATGAACGTCATCCAAATATTACCATTGCATCTCAGGGATAGATGAAATACATTGTATATTTCCAAATTTTTTAATACGGTCTTCATAACTATAGTCTTCCTATTTTCCATCATTAACGATATTAATTTTCATTTGAAAATTACAATCATCTAGTTAAGAAGGTTTCATCTTTAACAAGAAATATGATTTGTAAATCATTTGAAAAAGTGTTAATGTCCACCCATCAATAATAATTCCTATATCCATATTTACTTGATCTAAGTACACATGATCTCTATATATTCTTATTATGTTCAAAACTAAAGTATCTTTCAAACTCAATGCATTATCTACCTTACTTTATTTTTCATGGTGGGAGCGTATTGAGAAATCATAATCCATGAGTAGCTTGATCAATCCTTGTCGACTCTTGTTGAGGTCCTGATGTGAATGATGCATTTCATATTATTATAATCTATTTATATCTCATATATTTGTCCATAAAGATAATGTCTCTATTAAAATAAGGAAAATATTATAAGTTCAATATCAAGATCAATTGTTGGATAGTTCTTTCAGGAATATTTAACTACATTCTTGTACAAGTAAAAACTTTTTCATTCGATATAAGTAAACAACCAATTACCTTCCAATACAAGAAATAACAGTATCATTATATATAATTAAATAACCTATTACCTTCCATGATTCATCAATATATATAAAAAATCCATCATTTCACGATGGTAGAGTAAAATTAGAGTATTTAAAAATATCTTCATTAATTAATCAAAACATTATTCACATTCTATTTTCCATAAAAATTAACCCATTTATAACAAAAATAGGTAAATGGGATATATGGGAATTAAAAACTTTGAAAAAATATAGATAGTAAAAATATAATCTAATGAATCTACATTCATCAGTAATGTTTCATGAGTCTATTCAAATCTCGTATGACTATTATATTCATGGAATAAACTAATATTAAAACATTGAAGATAATAAGTCAAATAAAAGAATCTTTTGAAGCTAGAATTCTTATTAGATAAATTTAAATTTTAAATATTTTCTTCTATGAGTCAATTGAAAAGACTAAATGTTATTTCCATCGTCATCTTATCATATAGTGTATGAAATTGAATAATAAAATGTGTGACAAAAATTTATAATGTTTTTTGTTAAATTCTCTATTCATTATGTCCCAAAAAATGATGGGTCTGTTAGTCAATCTAAATGAAATTAATCTTAACTTATTTTATCGATACATTTTTTGAAATTATATATTGGGAATATATTCCATCGTTACTAAAAATTAATGATAACCATTACAATTTTAAATCATGAAAACATATTTATCTCTATGAATTTCATCAAATAATTCATCAATTTGAGGCAGATGAAACATTTTCTTTATTATAATAGAAGTTAATTCCTTATAATAAATTAATTTCCTCATCGATCCACTATTATTTATAAACAAATTAAATGTGTATCTATAAGATGAGATAGTAGGGAATATAAAACCCTTAGTAGGGAACTCTTTTAGTAGTTTCTTCAATTCCACCAATTCTATAGTGACAATTCTATATGGAGTATTTGATATAAGCCTTGAATGTGGTATTAGTCCAATTGAAAAATAAACCTCACAATCAGGTCGATGTCCATGTAATCTATCAATAAATACATCAATGTATTTCTACAAAATAGGTACATACTCTATTTTGGGATTTCCTTTTTCATTTTAAGACTGTGTCAGCTCTTTATCCCTAATAAACTCATTCCAAATAGTTACTATGGGTGGATCTAGACCTAACTCAGATGACTGAGTATCCCTCTAAAGATAAGGAATTCAAAATCTTCATCAACAATCATAAATTCATACTCAATGTATTAAATTAGAGAATAATATTGTTAAATTTACTCTATTCTAAGAATTGTATCAAAATAAACCATAGTAATAATAATGAATTTAACAAATATGTCATGTATGTGTCATAATGGGAACCGAATGACATATCCATGATGCTTTGATACTTCCACTAAGTGTCTTTAATGATAAATAACTTCTAAATGTAGAAAGGGTATATCTAATTATTGTAGAAAACGTGTAATATTTAAATTTTTGTGAAGATCAATAATGAAATATTTATTAAAACATTTGGGGATATGATTAATGTACCAACCACCACATAAATAGAAACACAAACATGAGTAGATGTGACCTTATATGATTTTTTTTCTCCCATATAATTTTCTATGGAAATTTCCATGAAAGATTAGGAAAATCATATAAATAGTTCCCTATCTATTTAGAGTTGAATAATTTTACATTAATATCTTCTTTTATTCCCATGAAAAACACAATCTTAGTGGCCTTTATCTGTATAATTATAGAAAACATCCCTTACCATCAGGAATTTTTTTTATAAAATTTCTTTCTAAATTTATTATAATTTAGAAATTAAACACTTCCCTTATTACCTTTTGACATATTTTATTTTCTAGCATACTCAACAACCTTTTTCTTATTTTTCATTACATTGAAGTTTCATGATGATGGGAATTATTTTTCACTTTTTATAAAAAAAACTATGTCCTCTTATGATGATAATATTTAGGAAACCAGTTACTTTATAAGGATTCTCTTAATCTAACCAAATAATATGTTAATATTACACTTTGGATTATGTATATGGTCCACAAAAAGCCTTGATATCCTTGTAATGATGTCTTCATACTAACCAACATTTTCATCTTCCTCTTTCCTTTAACATTAGAATTTTATATTTGTATTGACTCGTTTACCATAAAGAAAATATTTTATTTGAAGATCACATTATAATCACTCAAATCCCTATATTTTATTTCATCATCATCCTTAGTGTTTTGAATCAATGGCTACTATTGACCTGCATTCCCAAGAAGATGATAAATATCTATAAGAACCATAAACCATTCATTACATACTAATTAAATAAGTATCTACTTTATAGAACATACATATTTATTATAAAAAAATATATTTTCTCTCATATTGAATGATAGAGGTTTTTGAAACATGAAGTGCTTTAATATTTTCACACAACATCTTAGATCAACAAGATACACTATATGGTCAAGGTTATTGGTCATAGCCTATGAAAAGTTACGCAATATAGTTATAATTTATTCATATCCAGCTACAAATCAAAATCCAACTTCAATATCATTACGGATAGGGTGATCCTAACATGGATTACAAGCATTGATATAGATTCCATTTCATATTCTATGTGTAATTTATATATAATGGAACACATTGGATTAAATCATAACATTATTAATCATAATGTATAATTTTCAAACTAGTGATATGATTAAAATAAACATAAAATTGATTTATAAATTATATCTTAATCATAATCTCCCTTTCATTGGGAATATTTGTATGGTTCAACATAGCGTCAATTTCCCTAAGCCATGTTTTCCTAAATGTAGTTCTAAGTTTCTATACTTAACATTATCTGATACTAACTATCAAGACCTCGAACCAAGTCGCATAGATCCAGGGATACTTTTTACATTCGTACTAAATACAAGAAATCACATCCAAATTAAAAGAATAGTTTATTAGTCTTGGTAAACTAGATAATTAATTAAATCCCACCTTACATTTGAAAACATAAATTATAATAGAGTATTTAATTTGATATCATATTTATTCCCTATATAAAATCAGTTTATGTAATTGATAATTTTTTTGGCTTCCTAGGTAAATGAAAAATAATACTGTGGGATATCAGATTCTATCTAAGGGTATGTGTATATCAGAATATATAATTAATGAATAAGGTATAATCAATTTATAAATTTAAATAACCGAAAACACATGAAATTTAATGAATAGAATGAGCATAAAAAATATATGGAAGAAATAAATGATGATCAAATAATGAAATTTGAATAACCACATGAGATTGAATCTTTTCCATGCAAAACATAACTAATAAAATAATAAAATTAAAATATACCACTAATCACATAATTAGTTAATTCATAATGTTGAAAATTAAAAAAAAAGAACGCATCATTAAAATATATCATACATAAATGGGAAATGACTTAGAAAAGAACCCATGTTAGTTTTTCTCCTGATACATAGTGATTCATCAAGTGGATATAGCAGGCCTCGCCAATCAGTTACAATGACCAATGAATTCCTCAATGAAGTGGGTAAAAAATAATCAACATGATTATTCATATTACCAACTATAATTTAAGATGTTAATACATTCCCTAATAAATTAACATAATCAAAAACCATCTATATTAATTTGGAAAATGATATTAAAAGAGTACATCCCTAGTCAAACTTATAAAATAATTTCTACAAAATAATAATTATTTTATAGTTATAACAGATCCCCAGTGGAGCATATGTTAAATTAGTATTTTTTCATTGATTAATCGAAACACCATAAAAGTTAATTAAAATATTCTTGATGAAAATACTATTTTCACATTCAAAATAACGTTTAAAAACTAAAAATTTATAAAATCATATGAAAATTTTTTTATCTGAAAAGAATATTGTAAACTCAAAAATTATTATTCAGATAATTTAATTCTTATGATTGTGGGAAATCGTTTAATAGTTTTATATGTTTAAAAACATTCCTCTCCTATTGTTGTGAAAATTCTAAAATGTTCCACAATTGGAAAATGACCTTAATATTCTATTCACACCATTTTCTAAAAAGAAAAAAATGTTTAAATAATTATTTAATAAATAATTTGGATAATTTTAAAATAATTCAAGAATGTATTTTTAGAAATCATGGACATGGATGAAATGATATTTTCAACTGAATAGATAAATAAAGTCAAATATTTTTAAAATATTCAATAATGTTTTGTTCCAAATGGAGGAAATTGTTCCAATTATACGAAAATTTGATGATTAACCATAAAATAAAATAAATATATTTGGATTATGATATAAATGTTGAAAAAATTACCCAAGGGATACTTGAAATTAAACAATATAGAATAATGATGATATTGGGAAATAAACACTTACCCCACGTTAGATTTCATTATTATGTGTTAGAAACTGTGGTATACTAAATATAATTTGATTATACATAAATTGTGAAACCATAATCATATATATCATAAAAAATATTATTTACTTATAATTATTTTCACCATCCAGTTCAAAACACTTTATTGAAATCACATTTCAAGGTAAAAACTGTTTCATTTTTCATGTATGTTTTGGTTCAATAGTTTTAGAAATAATACATTGATCAGGGTTAAATCATATCAAAAATTATAATTATAATATAAAAAACATATATATAAAATATATTCATCTTTATAGTCATACAAATAAGCAACCTATATATAAATTTATTACACCTTTAATGGAGATGATAACCCATATGTACGCCCAAAAAATGATTTTATTTTTTAAAGGATGCCATTTTGGAAATGTAAATAATAATTCACCACTGAAATATAAATATTTCATCATATATATAATATATATATTTTAAAATCCTTACTTATTACCATCAATGTAAAAATAAAATTGAAGGAAATGCATTTTGATTCGTGAATACGGTAGTCGACTTATACGCATGGCTGACATTATCATTTTCTAATAGATTGGAAGGTAATTAAGAAAATGTGATATTATAATTACATATATATAATTATTTCATATTAATCATATCAAAATAAAAACGCCATCATATTAACCATCCATGATATATGGTGGTGGAAAATGAATTGCTTCCCTACTTGTAGATGGTACGCCAAACATACACATGAATAATAATTTGACTACAATTTTTTGGGAATGAGAGTGGATAATTATAATTCAAAAATAAAAATAAGTTTTAAATATATTGAAGATAATAAATTAATTATTTAATGATAAATACTATATATTTGGGGGATGAAATAATGAAGTGAAAAAAAGAAAGTGATCAGTTAAAGTGATTACATGTTATTTGAAAGAACTGCTTTAGATATACACATGAGGTCCTTAGGATTGGTATTTTTGGAATATAACCAGCTCCACAATATGGATAAGTAATTTTATAATGTAATTTTTCTTGTAATATTTGATCTATATTATAACACATAGTGATTTTAACTGTGGAATAACATATTTCATAGTGTATATTAAATACAACACCGTGAATAAAAGATTATATAACCCCAAATACATTAGGATATGTTTACATTGAAATAAATTATATCTCTTTAATATCTATGAATTTAATAACTAATAGGTTGAAAATTTAACTTGATACACTATTAAAATATTATTATTTAAATACTTCCATTATAAACTAGCTGTAATGTGAGTTGGGATGAATGGTAGTGAAAAAATTATGAATATTATAAGTTATTCAAATGTATAATGTAAATTAAATGGATATCTATTTATTAGTAATAAAAGTATAATCATTTGAAATAATTTTTTTTTTGGAAAGCAATATTTTTCAAAAAAGGAGTTTAGTCATTCTTTTCACACATAATTTAAAATTAAATTTTAAAAATTTTAAAAAATATGTTTTAAAAAAATATTTGAATTTTTTTTGAAATAAAAATTCAAAATTAGTTGTGGGTACATGTTTTAGAATTTTCCAAAAATGATAATTTTTTGATGAATTGTGAAAATAATGATTTCTTATTGAAAATTTCATTTTCATTTAAAATATTTAAAAATTTAATTTATATTTTAAGCTGGGTTTAAGTCATATTAGTTCAATTTTATTAAAAATTTTCCAATTTAAATATTTGGAATCAATTTCATATTGAATTATAATATAAATTGTTTTTAAACATTTGAATTGTTTTCTTCTAAAAACTATTTTCTCGATGCGCTTGTGGGTTTTATTTTACATTGAATCCCAACACTTATATGTATTTAAATTGTATAAATAGTTTCTATATTTGGAAACAACATAATATATATTATCTAATATGGTCATTTGAAATGTTACCCATAATGAATTGTGAAAATATTAAAAATTAATTACCACAGTTAAGGTAAAAATGGGTTTTTTGGGAGTTAAACTAGGAAGATAAGAGTAAAAATGACCTAAAACATGCCCAAAACACATTTAGGGGAAGTCCTATCTTGGAATTTCATAAATGAATAAAATATAAAAAATTAATTCTTTAGCCCAAATACATAAAAAAAAATTAGTGTTTCAAAAACCATGATAGTATCGGGTTTAAAACCCATCATTAAATAGAATTTAGATAGGATTATATGGTGTTTAGAGAATATTTTTGGTTTTACCCCTTGGTTATCCTATTTTTTCATCAACCATAGTTATAAATTTATCCAATATAAAGAGAAAAATTAAAAAAAATGTTTCTTTACGATCATAAATTGAAAAGGAATTATATTTAATTCCATTAATTATCCCATTTTACTTATTCAATATTTTAATTATTTTTAAATAATTTAATAAAATATTATTTTCATAAATTATAACTAATTTAAATTGTCAAAATATTCATTAAATATAAATTAAATAACATAAATTGATGGTTATAATTCAAATATTGTTGTTTAACACAACACTACTATGTTATAGATTCCTAAAAAATGTCTCTAACACTATAACTCATTGAGATTATATCAATTTTAATATTATTATAATTAATTTTTTCATTAATTGAATAAATATATAATATATATGAACAAGAATTTAAGTTAATTATTAAAAATCTATGGATATAAGGTTTTAATTAAATTTTACCATAATAATTATGATGAATTTTTTTTGCCTTATTAGTTTGATTTAACAATAATTTAGTATATTTTCCTTTTACTTAGGTGCTAAATTTTTCCACAGTTACTATTAATTATGCCAAATATTAAAAGGGGTTGATTTACCCAATTTGAAACATTTAATTCTAGAAATATAATTTATTTTATCAGATTCAATAATTTTAAGTAGAAGAAATTAATTTTATAAAATTTAACCAAAATGCAATGGAAATCACTTTTGGAAAAAAAATTCCATATGAATAAAAATTGATTTCTTATTATTCGATGCATAGTAAAAAATATTAAATGAATGTTAATTATTTTTGATGAATATATATAATATATATTTCATTAGAATCGTTCAGCAGTAATGATTAAATTAATTATACTGATAAAAACATGTTACACTAACAAAAAATGTTTTTTGGGATAACATTAGATTATTTTGAAATGTTTTTTATTTCAATTTATATAATGAATTGATATACAATTAATTATTCAGTCATGTGTAAGCCAAATAATTTTCATAATTTAGTTATCCATATTTATAAATACTACATTAAATACAAGGTTATAATATTAAACTTTTTTATGGTTCTTTTATAGTAGGCAATGCGTGTATCAGAAGCTATCAAAGATATTAAATTTATTTAAAAATAAATATATCATATAGTTTTAGGGTGATAAATATAGGAATGATATGTGTGTTTTTTAATGTTTTAAATGAATTTTCCAATTCAATGGGAACTCCATTTTATATTAATATGACCAATATTTTGGATAAGGCATCCTACCCAATGGAATTGGGTTGATACCTTTTCCACAAAAGGCATGTATTTTCAAGATTTATTCCAATCAATCATATCACACCTAATTTAATAGGTGTAATGAATAACAAACACTAAGGAATCAACATGTCTTATGGTTAATATACTTTTCCATTAAAACCCATTTTTAAATATTTTATTCTAATAGTTTCATTACAATTTTGAAAACATAAATAAATCATTTAAAAACCTTTTAAAACATTATGAACCAACAAAATAAATAATGAATGAATTTTTAACTGCACAAATTTCATCGATACACATTCTATGAGTATGTAAACTCTAATTATCTAGGAAATATAGTAAAACATCACAACGAATAGAATCATATTAAACAATAAAATCACAAATTACTTTTTGAATTAAAAATATAAAAATCTAAATTCAAATCAAACATTATAATGGAAATATATGTGTATTTAATGTTGAGGGAAATATATGATTCCATTGGAGCTCTAAATCCCATCACACATAGTTGGATTAGTTGGTTTGTTGTTTCTCTATATCCTCCAATAATTTGTTATGTGTTTTTTCCTAGAATCATTCAGGCACCACCATATATGGATCTCATAAATTCATGAAAAATATATAATTTGGATGTTTTTCTAGTTAGGCTAAATATGTCCAATTATGATCCAAATATACACTCTCCAAGATAATATTCCACATTATTTATTTTCAACTATCATTTTTTATCTATGTCACCATTTTATACTTCTTGATCAGAATACTGGATGGTAATTTTATTTATAAATAAATTGTGGTAGGCATAGAGTTCATGGTGACGAAGATGCAACACCGCCCCTATGGGAACCCATCCAAACAAAAAGCCCATGAAAATGGCCTAAAACACATCAACCATAATATCATATTAAACTAATGTAAATGAAAATGTGATGATGGATATTACTTCATGGTCCCTAAGAAAATAGTCATCACCTCTATATTAAACATGTGTTTGGTATATATTATTTATCCTCATCTGAGGACCTTCCTAAGGGGGAATCCAATCTGTACAACCAAATATAATCCAAAAAGGGCATGGGTAACAAATATATTTTCTATGAGTTATTTTTTTGAATAAATTAAAATTATTTTATGGATTCCATTTCATGTTACAACAAGTGAAGTTTTATTTTTATGAAAAACAATATTAACAATGAGCTACTTGAAACATTTAGATTATATTTCGGTATATAAACAACATATTTTTATTTGTTACATGTAATTTCAAATTTATATTATGTTACAAATAACACTGAGGTTAGATTTCTATTAATTGGATTAGGATAGTCTGGAGGGGGTGGGGTGAATTGAGTTCCTAAAAAAAATATATACAAAACAGTTATTAAAAATTTCTCCAATTTTGAAATAAAATAGGTCCTAGCCAATCAAAGTAGAGGATTTATAAATGTTTTGATCTTTTGAATGACTTATCAAAGAGTAATTATTTCCCAATTAATGTAATATTGATTAATATTTTTACTTTTGAAATCAATCTACGTAATCAAAATATAATAAAAATAGAATCTAATATTAACTATCAATGTAAAGTGAGGTTTTAGATTTAGAATAAATAAGAGGAGAAAAATATACTTGAGAGAACATAGATGAATTTAAAATAAGAGGTTCGGTCTCATGTAGACACATAATCATCTCCAATTGTTGATCACCTTCCACTAAGTAATTTATATAGCTAAACTACGATCCCCACCCTATATTGGGGTAAAAAATGTGTACACACTATCCATCTCAACAACACATATTCTATAGTTTTAGTGTGAGTGAAAAGACAACCAGTAAACACAAAGACCACTTCTACTATTATCTATGTGAGTGTAAGAGGTAAAATAGGTGGCTTGTTAAGATATCTATGTATCTTTCTATTTTTCATAGGATTCAGTGTGTGTTTATAAAATAGGGACACACACTTCATATAATATAAAAAATAGGTCAGAAAAAGGGATAAATTAATGAGAAGGATTTAGAAGGCCCTAGAAGATTATCAATACTAATTTTCACTCCTCGAAGAATTTTAGAAATACAGCTTGAGTCAGTTTCTAGAAACAGACATTAAAACAGAGTGTTTTGGGAGTTTCCATATACAATTTCTTGGGAGGTAGTAACTTGAATGAGTAGTTGTTATATTTTTTTAGTTTGTTTCCATTAGATGTTCATCAGTTTAATCTCTCATCAGTATTTCCTATTGAGTACATATCACTGTTCTTTAGTTATTTTCAGTCGCACAAGAAGCTCTCTATCTGTCTCAAGCTGTTCTTCTACCTTTTCTGATCTTGTATTCGATTTATATAGTATAGCCGATATGAATCATGTTCTATCATACTGCATACCTCATACTGGTATCTAACATTGATATTAACATTCACTATAAAAGATTGATAGTGTTATTAAATTAAATAATAGGACTATGTTTGGAAAATATGTCAGTCAGAATAAATTTAAATTTAAATGAAAAATTAAGAGTTGTTAATGTCTCAGGAATGGTAGGTCATGTGGAGGTGTCTCGGAACCGGTGTCTCAGAAATAAATCATTCATTAATATGGAATGTTGAGTTGAGTTGCAGTTACTCAGAAATAGTTGGTTTCCCAGAAGGTAGGTCAACTAGATGATGTTTCATGCTATCAGTAGCTCATACTGGTAAATCATACATATAGAAAACATAGATTCCATTATTAAATCATTATATCGGTAGGTTAATTGAATAGTGACTCAGCTATTGATAGCTCAGTACGATGGTGTCTCATCCATTACGAATATTCTGAGTTGATTTGTTGGTAAGTTGAACAATAGTAACTTGGTGCATTGGTATCTCGATTGACGATGTCTAATCCTTTGCCAGAATCCAGTGTTTGTGCTACTAGTGAGATATATCACTAGTAAGTCCATAAAAATGATATGTCATATTTTTTAAAATTTATGCATACGATGAGATGTCCAACAGTGAATCCAACATAATGGTGACTCATACATAGCCAAACATTTGACCATATTATATGATGTAAAACATTAATGGAATAGATTAAAATGATATGTACACATAACTAAACAAAATTAAACATGATATAAATTAATTATGCATGATTCATGAGCTTGGAAACTAGAGGATTAAACCAATCTACACATTTTATGATAATAAATCTTGGCATTAATAATGATAAAAGCACATTATCTTATCATCATTCCATAAAGTTCATATGAAATTAAAATATATGATAAAATAAAAAAAAATTAAGTTCCATCAACTAAAATTAAATTTCATCTCATATTGATTATTTTTATTACAAATGTATTCTCCCTCTTTTGGGATTATTAAAAAAATGAAAAACTAAGAGAATATAAAAAACATAGAATACAGAAAAAAGAGATAATTCAATGCATGAATAAAAAAGAGTATAATAGAACTGAAAAAGCTCAAAAACATCCCTTTCAATGAGCAACCGAAAATTAAGACTTCTCCACTGAAGGATCCTAGACATATTTTCATTTGTTAGCAGTAGAAGGTGGAGGAATTGAAGGTACAATAGGGACTGATGTATTATACTGATGAATGAGAACTCCTAACGTTATAATAGGAGTATGACATTTAGTGTAAGAGGTAGGCAATGTAAGATCCCTATATATAACAGGTCATAGATAACTAAGATCCTATTATATACAAATGGGAATGGGTTGATGGGTTTTAGGTAGAGGTGAAAAAAGATTCAGAATCCCAACATCTCTTAATTGAGGATCAACCTATCGTTAGATGGAGAATAATGGAAAATGCTCAGTCACCGATCGAATAGGGAATCTTTCTTGTAAAATAATAGAGATACTCAAATGATGCAGTTAATACATAAAAAGTTTTGTATAATCAATCATTATCTTACCACCTTTCTCTACATGAATTTTGAAATCATCTTCATTCTCCATAAACATCTAAAGAGCTAGAGTAAGTTCTTTTAGTTGTTTCACTTGTTCCATGAAGGCTTGTGTGATAGAAGGTAGCCTCAAATACTCAACCAAGTACTTAAATTGATTTTCCAACTACTTTTTAGTATAAATCCTATTAAAATATATATATTCATTATTTGTAATCTCTTATTTAGTAGAATAATCTTCTTTCATGTAAAACCATACCACATCATGTATATGATCACTTTTCTATCTTTTTTTTCATAGGCTCTACTGATATTATCCACCCATCATAGTTTGAGGTTCTTCTATTATTAATAATATGATCATACCAGAATTATAATGATGAGAAAGAGTATCAGATGTTGTGGATTCATTTATTGCATAAATAACTATTGATCTCAAAATTCTCAGATCAGGATTTTGAGGAGTACCATCCTTAGAAGATATAGCTTCTAGACTGTTTATAACCTTTTCCAAGGAGGTTGTATACTCATATTAAATCCCATTTACAATAGGAATTACTATATCCAACTCATCACTCAATCTCTCATTTTTAATTCTTACTCCTTGATGTTAAAAAATATTTGAGGGTGAATCTGATAGAAAAATATCCATAAAATAATACTACTTCCTTTTTTACTATGTTGATACACTGGTGATGGTTGAGTTTGGTGAATACCTCTAACTACAAAAAAATACCCTTTTGGATTTTAAATAATGCTTTCTGACATCATCTAAAAGTAAATATGAGACTAGTAGAGAATAAATTGAAGCAGGATATACTGCTGGAGTAGGTTCTATTTCTAGAGTTGTTCCCACTGGAACTCTTTAAGAGTCCTCTAATTCATCTACCAATGATCACTTTGGATCAGGATCCTCAATATCTAAATCTAGATATCCTATTACAAGAGTGACATATCCATGTTACTTATTTAATTCACCCAATGAAATATCAAAAAGAATAAGGGAAGAAATTTTAACTCTTTGATATTGTTGCTCCACCGTCAACAGGTTATTTCATTATAGAATAAAAAAGATCTTTTATTTGAGAAAATGGATATTATTCTTCCTATTCTACATCTTACTTTTCTTCCTCTTAGGCTTTAGCTTCCCAATTATCATTCATTTTAGACTCATCATATCCTTCTTTATCACTAGACTCATCATCATATTCACTTTCACTTCTACTTGCATATGATTTATCACCATATTTAACTATCCGATCATTAGAGTTGTCATTTTGGAGAGGTTCTATGGAAGAAAGACATTTTTGAGGGCTAAGAGAGAGATAAAAAATTTCTTTAGGGAAATCAGAAATATCTGGAACACTTATAACATCAATATAATTCCTATTTTTTTCTATGCCTCATTTACTTCTTCTTCCTCATCAGAATATTCTACCACCTCATCTGGTCCTAGACCAGGATCATCTATATCTTTCATCCCAGAATAATGTTGAACAAGTTAAAAATTTTACTAAAATTTAACATTATCATCAACTCACAGCGTCTTCTAGGGATTCCAAAAAATATTTATTATTTTTTATATTTCTTTTGTAATGCAAAAACCATCACATTACATCATAGTTTTTTCTCCATAATTTACCAATTCTTTAGATTTCACCATCACACAAATAATATTAGAATAATATAGGGAGGTTTACTTGGACTGAGACATTATCATGTCACTCATGTGGATCTCGAGATATCTGAACAATCTAATCAAGTGTCCCTCTTTCATCTGATACACTATTTAAAAATCATGAAATTTTAATGAGGAAAAATACCAATTCCTGGGACATAGTCAATGCTGGGAAAACTGAAATAAGAACCTCCATTCACCATCTATCTCTATAGATATAGGTCTTTAAGGGATTCTATCACTGTTCAACTCCTTTAAGGCTATTTCATAAATCTAAATATCACATAAAGGAGGAGGAATGAATTATTAATCATCAAAAACACCTTCAAGAGGTACCTTCAAGCATTCATCCCACTACCTAGAAGATAATTCCATCCATTTTCCAATTATTATAGAGTTAATCCAAAATAATTTAGATCCCCCAAGAATAATCTCAGAATATATGTAAAATTCATGCACTTTTTTATATAGAGTTGTCGAGTGTTGTTGGAGAACCACTCTAAACAACCTTATTATTCTAATAATCTTATAATGAGAGACATACTTGAAAAAATCCTTTCTACATGTACTTACTTCTTAGGTATGACTATTCACTTAGCATGACCTCAGTTAATATGTTTAGGATTGGGATCACTGGATTCACCCTTTTTCTTATTTTATAGATGAGGCCCATCGGGAGACCTACCTTTCAAATGCTTCACTTGAGCCATTATGAAGGATTCAAAAGGTTTAGTTCCGAGAGGAAGGTAGTAGTGGTTCAAAAGATAATGGTTTGGTTTTGGGTGAGTGAGTGAGTATGAAATGATATTGTCTTGGTTCTATATTTATCATTTAAGGAATTCAAAATCATAAATTGAAAATGAATACTAAAATAAAGGGAAATAATTAAAATATAATCTTTAAGATTGATCCCAAAAAATAAAAATGCATAAACCAATTATATATCACAATGTTGAGTTCTAATGGCGAGTTTTCATAAGAATGTCATCAACATTGTGACATCAATGGTGAGACATCAATAGTAAGTCAATAATAGTTAGTCATAAATAGTGAGTCATCAATGGTTATTCGCTCAACTGTTAGTCACTCAAAATTGATCATCCCTAACTCATGCTTGATATAGATAATTCTCTTAGAATTTAAAGGCTTTGTAAAAATATCAGAAAAATGATGTTCAATGACAATGAGTTCAAGAGTTAAATCACCTTTTTGATAATAATATCTAAAAACATTATGTCTTACATAAATATTCTTTGTCATTTAATGAGAAACATGATTCATATATATTTTAATAGTAGTTGGGTTTTCACTACTTATAGAGACATGACTAATTTGTTATCTATTGTCTAGAAAAGTGTGTTTTATCCGCAATTGTTGAGAACTAAAACTACCAGTAGTGATGTATTTACCTTCAGTAGTAGATAATGAAATATAATATTGATTCAAAATACACCATGATACAAAATATGTTCCTAAAAGGTGAAATGTTCTAAAGTATTTTTTTATCTACCGTGAATTCACCAAAGTCAACATCAGAATAACTAAGTCAAATAGTTTTTATCTAGGATTAAATTGTCCTATGTTTGTAGCATATTTGATGTAAATGGAAATTATTTCAATAGTAAGTAGAGGTCACTCTTTAATATTATCTTGAAAATGAGCACACATACACACAAAAAAACATAATATCAGGTCTTCTAGTAGTGAATTAGAGAAGACTTCCTATCATACCTCTATAGTTAATTTGATCCATTGCTTTTCCATTCAAATCAAAATTCAATTAAAAGGTGGTTCCCAAAGTAGTATAAATAATTTTAGTGGTATCATGATTAAAACATTTTAAAAGATATTTCATACATTTACATTGATTTAAATTAATAAAATCCTTATTTTGTAAATTTTGAAGTCCAAAAATGAATTTTATTTCACCCATTAATTTTAATTCACACTCATTTTTCAGCATTTTTTAAAAATAAACAGGTAAATAATTTTTTCAAGATCCAAAAATAATGTCATCAACATATAATTAAAGAACTATAAAATCATAATAAAACATATCTATGAAAAGTATAGGATCAACTATTCTCTTTGTAATACCATTAGCAATAAGAAAACTATGGACACTTTCCTACTAATCTTATAGAGACTGGTTTTGAACATAAAAATATTTTGTTAATTTTAAAACATGATTTGGAAAAGGATGGATTGTAACACTTGGGGTATGTTCAAGAAAAAAATCCTCATCTATATAAAAATTCAGGAATTAAATTTTTTACATTCATTTGATAATGTTTTAAATTTATATGTGATATATAAGCTAGAAGTATTTTAATAGATTCACATCAGGCCACAGGTTAAATGGTTTCTTCATAGTATATTCCTTCCTCTTAACTATAACTTTGTGCAACTAGTTTATTTCTATTTCTTACTATAGTACCAGATTTATCCACATTGATACAAATAAAACCACTTAGTTATTATTATCAAAATGTGTTTGGGTATATCAAGAAGTTTCCATACATTGTTTCTTTCAAACTGGATTAATTCTTCTTGCATAGCCATCATCCCAAATTAATAATTTCGTGCATCATTGATGTTTTTAGGATCATGCTGTGATAGAAAGAACTGATGATTATCCCAGTTTCTCAGAGAATCTCTAATCTGTGTTCCTTTGTCTATGTCTCCAACTATAGAATCAAAGGATTGTTTTTAAGGGTTCAAACAGACCAAAAAATGACAAACTAGTCACATCATGTTCATCTATAGGTTCTTGTTCATTTTCAAAATCATGAGAGTTTCATGAACATTATTTTGTAGCTTTCTTATCAACAGAATAATAAGTTTTAAGAATTATTACTAGAATAGACATATTATCTTGATGATTTTGTAAGAAGATTTTATACTCCTGAGGTTAGTTTTTAACAAACATCAAACGCATATGTTGATACACACATTTGGTTATCAAATTAAAGTATTTATAGGATTTAATTGAGATTGAATAGCCTAGGAATATCCCATCATCACTCTATGAGGAAAATTTGAAATGAATATCTTTTTTTATTAAGGATCAAGACATTACAACCAAATTCATTGTAGTAATTAACCTTAGTTTTCCTCTTATTCCACAGCTCATAGGAGTTATTATTTAAGATAGGCCTCCTAAAATATATTTATTATATATATATATATATTTAATGATTCTTCCTAAAAATAAATAGTTAAATAATAGTAATTAATAATTCTTCAAGATTTTTCTTGTAAGGTTCTATTTCTCCTTTCTACAACTCCATTCTGCCGGGGTGTTCTTGGAGGAGCGAAGTTATGTATATATCCATTTTGTGGGTAGAATGATTCAAAATATTGATTTTAAAACACACTATAATGGTCACTTCTTAAGGATTTTAAGTTAATTCTACTTATTATTTCTACTGATATATCATAATTGATGAAATAAGGGAAATCCCCACTTTTGTGGGATATAATGAAGGTCCAAGTACACCTAGAAGAGTTTTCTACTATAACATAACAATAATGATACCCATTTAAAATAAAAACTCTAGAGTATCCAATAAAATCCATATGAACCAACTGAAGAGGTTATAAAGTTGAAACTTATTTCATTGGTTTGAACAATATTTGGTATTATTTTCATTTTTGACATGGATTACATACCTTATCACATGGAAACTCATGTTTAGGTAGATCCTTGACTAATCCTTTTATTGTAAGATTTCTAAGAGAGTGAATGTTACATTGGAACAGTCTTCTATACTGATGACAATACTTTTTATCAAAGGAACTTAGGAAAGATACTTTCTATGAGACTAAAGAATCCATATTTAAGACATGTACATTTTCATTTTTTAAATTGTTTAAGAATAAATCATTTTAAGAATTGAAAATATTAGAAGAATTTTTTTTAATTTAATATTAAAGCCATTATCACATAACTGTGAAATTATATGAATATTTTACATTAGATTATAAACGTAATGAACATTTGAAATCCAAACTATTTCAGTGTTATCTATTTATCAAAGGCCAATAATATTTACTTTTTCATTATCACCAAAGGTGACACGTCCACCATAAATCATTATGAGGCTCTGGAAGATAGTCTAGTCCCATATCATGTGTCTTGAACATATTCTATCGAAGTACCATAATATTTTACAGAAACTCATCAGAAAACATTCCCACAAAAATTTTATAACAATAAAAGACTTTGGAACCAATATTTTCATGTGGCTAATAATATTAGTAATTAAAGTATTAGGAAGAAAAAGTTTTATCATGGGTTTCCTATAAGTTTATTTTATTGTTTTTGAAAAAAATATCTATTAGGTCACAATGAAATAAAAGTAGTAAAAGATGTTCCACTATTAGATCTTACAAAAAAATTCCAAAACTAGTAATAAAACATGATTTTTTTGATTTGGATACAAATTTGTTTTAATAAAATTTATTTTCCCAGATTGATAAACAATAGAATTTATATATTTAGGATCAACCTATTTACCATTAATTTTAATGATGGTATCTATAATTTTTTTAAATATTTATAAATATTTTGGTAATTTCTCATTATAATGTTAATGTTCGGTATTTTCATTGAGTTGTTGATAACTCTTCTATTTTTCTACAATGAGTTCAGATTTAACAGCAGCAGTAAGAGCATGTAGTTTCTTATGATATTTATATTTATATTTTAACTCATTTTATGTATCATCAATCATTTTAGAGTATTCAAATATTTATTCAATAATCATATTTTCAGAATTATTAGATTTGGATTTATCATCTAGATAATAAGAGTTTTTTGTAAGATATTCAATGGTTTCCTTGGTTGTTTTTTTTCATAAAACACATATTTTATTTTTCATCCATTTGATCACGAGATGATTCAAATTCAATGGAGCTATCATTATAAGAACTCTAGGTATCCTTCATTACCTTCTTGTTCTTTCTATCTTAATACTCTTATTTTTTTATAAATTATCTATGGATAGACATCCTTTATATGCCCTTTTCATTTTCATTAATAACAAACTATATCAATGGTATTATTAATTCTTTTCCAATCCTTTTTATAGTTACCGTTGTTTTCACACTTCCCTCTATACCTAGGATTTCTAATGACTTATTCCTTCTTTTAAACTACTTTATATGCTCGCTAGCTAAGTTATTTCCTCATCACTATCACTTGATGTAACTTCACCGCTGGAGAATTCATCATGTACATGAATGTTCTCCTTTTGTTTCGATGTAGTGGTTTTTAAAGTGACTAAATTTCATTTAGGTTCATCATATTCTTCCCTGTTAACTTTTATCTCATCCTCGTATATGATTAGTTTTCTAATCATATCCTTTATAATAAATAAATCAATATCACAATATTATCTAAATTATAATGATGTCCCTCTCCATCTTTCTGGAAGTCATCCCAAGATCCTCCTAATCTATTATTTTTCAGTGATTTTCATTGCCATTAATATCATTGTATTTAAAATCTCATTTAAAAATACATACATGTCAGAGATAGGCTCCTCAAGATTAAATTTTAATTTATGATATTTAATTATATATATATTAAGACTCATGTACTTATCATTAGTGGTTCCATCATGTTAAATAACCAAAGTATCCCAAATTTCAAAGGATGTATTACATGCATAAATCCTATTGTGTTCTTCATCACCTAGAGAACAGTATACAGTATTCGTAGATTTCAAATTAATATTATAGGATACATTAGATGGGTTATCCCAACTGTTTCTAGAGGTAGTAGGAATTTTATATTCATCAAATATTGAAGACCATATTTCAAAACCCATACTACCTAAATGATGTTTTATCTTGAGTTTTAACTGGGTATAATTTTTTCAATTAATAAAGGGTGGTTAATTGGAAGAATAACCTTATTGTCTAGTATCTATGTTAAATTATAAAAAAAATTATAATGAAATATAAATTTTTAATAGATTTAATTTTTTATATGTTTAAAAATAATGCTATAACAATATTTGAAATGATTTGAAAACATTGGAAACATTGAAAACATTGAAACTCAAAAAGTAAGAAATCCTAAGAAACTAAATTTTGGTAGAAGTAGAGCACTCAATATGGTGGTGAATTGAGTTCCAATAATTTTTTTCTAAAACACTTATTAAAATGATACCCAATTTTGAAATAAAAAATGGGATAGTTAGTCAAAGAATAATATTTATAAATGTTTTGATATTTGAAGGACTTATCATAGATTGATTAGATATTTTTAAATTAAAATGGTTTATTATTCTGATATAAGAAATAGACTAAATAAATCAAATTCAAATGCATTCACTATATAAGATTAACAATCAATACGATTTGATGTTTTTTGATCTGAATAGATAATATAGAGAAAACTAAACTAAAAAATACACAATGGAATTTTAAACCAGAGGTTCAATATCATGTAGATAATTAATCCTCTCCAATTAGTAATCATCATCCTCAAGTAGATTCTATAAATAAACTATAATCTACTACCTGGATAGGTGTAACTAATTGTATACACACTATCCTAGTCAAAAATTTCTCTTCCACTGTTTTCATGGGAGTGTAAAAACAACCAAGCCACACAAGGACCTATGTCACCATTATCTATGTGTGGGTAGTATTTAGAATAGTTTATTTGATTAGATATATATTTATCTTATAGTTTGGAATAGGATTTAGCATGTGTTTATAAAAAATACACAGACACAAAAAAACACCTTATTCATAAAATAAAATAGTTCACAAATAGAGAAAAATAATGACAAAGATTTATAAGGTTCTGTGTCATTTTCAATGTACCATACAACACCTCGAACGTTTGTTGAAATGTTTCTTGAGTTAGTTTACAGAAAAAATATAGAAAAACATACCACGAAAGGAGATTTTCTTTATTGTTTCTAGTGACATATTAGTTTGAATGATTACTGATTCACATTTCTTTATTTTTTTTTGTTGCAAGATGATCTTCAGTTTAAGCTCTTAGCAGTATCACTTATTGAGTAAATCATTCTGTTCTTCAGTTATTTTCAGTCGCACGATCAGATCACTATATTTATCCAGTCATGCATATTCCTTTTTTAACTGGTATTATCATTATACACTGTAGATGTTGAGAATATAGTTCTTTGGTCCCTCATACCTCATACAAGTATCTGGAATTAAAAATAATGTTTTCCATAAAATATAGACAATGTTATTAAAATATATAATAAAACTAAGTTTCATAAATATGAATATTAGAATGAATTTAAATTTAAATGAAAATGAGTTTATTGTGTTTCAGGAATGGTAGGTCAGGTACCGGTGTCTCAAAACTAGACTCTCAGACATATAACATATTGCAATTTGGAACGGTTATTCGAGTAATATGGACTCAGAAATGATAGTTCACTATAATATTAGGTCCAATTGATGGTGACTCATGCTATCGGTATCTCAAACCAATAACACAAACATAGTTAAAACTCAGATGCGATTAAAAATAATTCTATCATTCAGATGGTGAAATGGTGACTCAACATTCTATATCTCAATGCGACAATGTATGGTCCTTCATGAAAATTCCAAGTTGAGCTATTCGTAAATTGAAAAATTGTAACTCAATGCATCGGTAGATTGAGTTATAGCGTCTCATCATTTATCATAATTTACTATCTGAGCTGACAGTGAGATAGTTGACAGTGAGATACATTACCAGTAGGTCCATTGCAATGGAATTTTATACATAGATGAATTTCTCCTAATGGTGAGATTTTCTGTAAAGACCCGGAAATCCTATGGAATATTTTTTCATAAACACATGAGAATTTTATGAGTCTGCAGTTTCTGACGGTGCCTGATTTCGAGGCCCGGTTTACCCAGAATCAATTTTTGATGTTTTGTTTGGGTACGTTTAGTAAACATATGTGTAGTTTTTTCTATCTTTTGAACCGATGCTCGGATTTGATATCTGAGGACACAGATGAACTCATAGTGCCAATATTCATTTAAGGAGACCTTTACTGTAGTTGCGTTTTATCTGAAGTTGTAGTTAATTTTTTGGGGTTTCTAAGTAAAATTTTAAAAAAATTATGTGTTGAATACTTTTATTTGGATGGTAGTTAAAACATCCAAAGAGAGGTTGGTGGTGGGACCCACACGAGTTCAAACTCTTCAACTTCCCCTTAAATCCTTGAACCCCAAATTAAAGAGGATGAAACTCCCTTTATTTAATTTGGAGCCTCTTCATATCCTCCCTCCCATTTAATGAGCCAAGCCACTTTTTAATTAATGGATGTGACGTAATGGATTCAAATCTCTTTGAATTAATTATGCCATATTTTTAATAAGTGGTGTGTTTTTATTTTATGTTGTGTTGGACATTATACCTTGGGTTGCTTTGGAGAATTTTAAATAAAGCATTCTTCCCATGAAGAAGACGAAGAACTTCTCCAATGACCTCTATCCACATTTGAGGAGTAAACGTCGCCCATTAAGAACATCACCAACGACGACGTCTTCTTCTCCTGACATCAATGGAACGACGCCATCTTCCCATGAATCCACCGAGCGAGCACCGATTTTAGGTAAGGGTTACTTTAATGTTTGATTCTACCCTCCGTTATACATCGTTACATTGGAGGAATTATGTTCCAATTATTATCGTTGTACTAAGGAGGGATCGGTCTGTACGAACATGGCCCGAACCTACCCTTTTTTGTTTCCTTTTGATGACGTCAGAGGCGGAGTCGAAAGGGCGCGATGCCGTCGCACCGTGTCGAAGGATAACCACGACCTGGAGGACCATGACAAACGAAGGGGGAACCGCGGTCGGGAGGGCCTTGGCGGATGAAGAGGCGCAGTGCCGTAGCGCCGCGCTGAGAAGCCGAAGGCCGCAGCTAGGTTGGGCCGCGGCGATGGTGTACCAGCGAAGTCGTTCCAGCCACTCGGAGGAAGCCTCGGCCCGCGTCCAAGAGCCGCTCTGCCGAACAGAACCGGTCGGTCGCCTGCTGGCCTGGTTGGGGACCCGCGGTGCCCACAGGTGCCACGCGGAGAAGACCACGACCCGCAACCATGGGACGCATGGATGGGAGAACCGGTCAGCCTGGAAGGTGGACCGCGACGCCCGAAGGCGCTGCGTGGAAGAGAACCGAAGCCCGTTGTGCGGGCTGTGAGCGGTAGACAGAACCGGCCGGCTATGGCTGGGTGGGCAGGGGAGAGGCGGTGCCACATGGCGTCGCCGGGCGAACTGAACCGGCCCACAGTGTGGGATGGGTCAACAGGTGGGCCACGGCCCACCATGCAGGGATGATCCCCCAGCCGGGTTGGACCCGCCAAATTGGGCCAGGCTGACCCCCCAGTCGGGTCGGACCCGCTGAATTGTGCCCGGGAAAACCCCAGCCGGGTCGGGCCGGGCCCGACTTCACTTAAATGCGAATATCTTCAAGACCACGCATTCGAACGACGCGTTGTCTGCGCCACTGGTACCCTCACAACTAGAAAGTCCTTTTGCTGTACTCTAAGTGTGTTGTGGACAACTTTGGAAATCGGCTGAGTTTGGACCGAGTGTAAATCCAATCGGGCCCCTGGCACGAAAATGCCAATAACTCAAATACCGTGTGTCCGATTGACGCATCGTCTGTCGTGATGGGTTACTTATGATGAGATTGAACTATGGATACATCAAATCTGGTCATCATGATAGTTTATGTATAGAGACTTGGCTCGAGGAGTGGACCGTCCTGGAATCGAGCGGGTTGTGTGCAGGAACCCTAGGGCTGGCTGCAACTGCGATGACTACTGTACCAGAATCCTATGTGGGTTTGAAAACGATGACTTCTGAACCAGAATCCTCCATGGGTTCGACAGCGATGAATAATTTATCGGGATCCTCCATTGGTCTGACAGTCTTGACTTCTATACATGTATCCTGTGTGGGTCTGACAGAGTTGCTGGTCCTGTATCTTGTGTGGGTCTGACAGCTTAGCTGGTCCTATATCTTGTGTGTGTCCGACAGTGTAGATGAATCAGTGACTACATCTGATCATCTCTATCACTCTATGAAAGATTTATACCTATGTGAGGTGAGTGTTGATTTTCAATCATTTATCTTCGAGGTGATTGACTTTACTTCCTATGTGAGCCGAGTCTTGACTTTCAATCATTTATCTTCGAGGTGATTGACTGTACTTCCTATGTGAGTAGAGTCATGAAATTTAATCATTTATCTTCGAGGTGATTGACTTTACTTCCTATGTGGACTGGGTTTTACTTCGGCTTGAGAGTTGGAGCCGAACTCTGATTGATAACTTAGGTATATGTATGAGCATATACCTATGTAGGGTTGGTTGATACTTCGTGATAGTATCTTTCTTCTGTGTTTTATCATTCGTGGATTGTAACACCCTGAGATTTTATGAAAAATATTCTTTTTAATTTTATTAATGTCTTGTGTTGTACGCAACACCAAAAGGAGCTTGCATGACACACATCCCTGACTGGGCTTGCATTACACGCAATCGTGACCTTCCATGATAGCGTGTGTTGTACGCAATACCGAGTTTCACTAAACAACGATATACTATTAAAATATTATTAAAACTAGCCGTTATGAATAGTAATAACCACTTTTTGAAATTTTGTAAATTTCATCTTTCAAAATGGACTTCATTTTTGGATTCGGAATATCGAAATTAGCATAGGGTGAAATTTTGGTATTTTTCTGAAAACTTTCAATTTTTGATGAATAGTGAAAACACTGGGTTACTATTTAAAAACTGACTTTTTATTAAAATAATTATTTATTTTATTTAAATTTATTTTAGGTCAATATTGATACATAATACATATATAAGTTCAAATTAATTCATTGGAGTCATTTTATAATAATTATATATATATACAAATTTTATTGAACTTTTCACCGTCTTTTACCCACCTCCTATGTGAATTTGCAAATTTTCATAAAACTTAATTTTACCGCTTCTGTGAGTGGAATTTCGAAAATCTGAGAGACACGGTTAATATCTAGGACTAAAATGTGGTTCAATGAGATGAAAATAATTTTTTGTGAATAGTAACTTCTTACCTTTTTTTACCACGCTTAAAAGTAAATAGGCTAGTTAAGGGTAAAAATGATATTATTATTACCCTAAAACATGTCATAATTCTATTGGATAAGTTTAATTCGACCAAAAACAACCTTAGGAATAAAATATGACCATTTAGGACCACTTGGATTAGATTAGGACATTTAATATTATTTTATTCAAAGAATAATTAAAATAGTTAAAATCAAAGTTTAATAACTAAAACATTTTTAATATAGGGTTATAAATAATATAAATTCGACTATAAATATTAATTAGAAAGATACAACTATTTCCTACATAATGGTATTTTATATATAATTTTTAGACATTATATAATTTAATTTATTTATGACACAATGATGATGCGGTAATTACCCTATTAATGAAATATTAAGATAATTGATGTTATAAATACTCAAATAAAATTAATTTGAGACATTTTATGAATTAAACTAATTTTATAGGTTAATATGACATGTTATTATTGATTTAGTTAACTTTTTTCGAACTAATAATTCTGTTAGGATTTTCACAAAAATCAATTACAAAATAGTGTCAAAATTGACATAAAATAGTTTTTAAAACAACTATTATATTATTAATTTTTATTTTATTCCTAAAAATATAAGGTTTGGAAAAATGACTTAGAAAAGGTTATATATATTAATAATAAACAACTTGGGGTTCTTTTGGCTTGTTATAGTTAGTTTATTAACCTTCTAGTGTAAGAAAACAAGAAGAAACGGTAAAACAAAATTTATTTTACTTAAAGTTAAATCTAAATGATAAGGTTAAAATAGTAACATAAACTTGTCTAAATTATATTTTATGAGATTATTTCGGCCCATCCCCACCTTAGCTTCTAAATGAATCAATTTGGAGCTATTAAAAACCGAATATGACTTTATAATAAAATAATATTTTTAGTTATTCCAATGGTGCCCCTCTCCTCCCTTATAAAAGGGCACCTCCTCCCTCTCTTGCTCACACCACTTTGAGCCTTCAAGCTCGGCCAAACCCTGCCAATTTCGCTTATCCACTTCTCTAGAAACATCCTAGAGGTTCTGGTCTTCTTCAAAGTCCAATCTTAGTGCCCTAAGAGGAGGTTTCAAAAAGGTGTGTCGAAAGAAGTGGTAATATCCGTTACCTATTTTTCAACTTTATTTCTTCTTCTACTTATTCTTCTTCTTTAGTTGTTTCATTATATTTCAATAACATCAATATCACTAATATACAGATATGTTGTTATAAATATGAAACAACACCATTTCACCTTCTATCCATCCTAAGGAAAACGAAATCACCGCGCGTGCGTACGTACGAAATACCGTCTCCACGCCGTGGTGTAACCTGTTTTTCCACCACCACCTTACTTGGATGGGTATAATGGTGTAAAGAATAAATACATATGATTATTATAACATCATAATGATTCTAAGATATTATATCATTCACTCAAATTTTATTCAATAAATATGGGAACGATATCATCGTTCATGCGTACGTACGGATTACCGTCTCCACGACGCGATGAGATTCATTTTCCATGTTAACAATTCAAGAATGATTATAAAGTATATATAATAAGTAATAATGAAATATATGAAATAATAATGCTACTGGATTTATGTATATATATATGTATTTCATATAGTTAATTCCATTAAATTCAATAAGGAAATGAAAACAGCGTTCATGCGTAAGTACGACCTACCGTCTCCATGAACGATGTATTTATTTACATTTATCAATCTATTATATATATGTATATTCTGAATATATATTTTATATAAATCATGTTTTATATTTTGGAATTAAGTAATCATTATCTATGTAATCATATGAATAATTACATGTCAAAACACAGATGACAAATGAAATGATTTTACCCAAAACGCTCTTTAACATGGAATTTACAAAAGAACGGGTAATATAAAGTCATAAGTGAACCATATATTATATCATAACAGTGAATATGATTCTGTAATAAGTCAATGACATTATTTAAATCATTATACAGGAGGTTCGAATACATACAAAGCATATCAGACATAAGGCAAGGGATAGTTATTCCAATCTCATTCTTTTCCGAGATTGTTTATTTGTAAGTATTTACTGGGGTTATGATTATTATCCATGTCCATATGTTCTCAAAATGTTTTCATAAAATGTTTACATTTCTTCCATGTTTGTTTAAATTCATTTTTACCATTTTCTACTTTTACCACATTGTATGGAAGGAATCTTTCTTTTGTTTACCATACGAGGCACTTTTTGACTTTTCCGACAAAAGTACGAGGAGAATGTTTTTTTAACTTATACGGCATGAAAGGATTTTCACGGTTTTATAAAGCCTTATTTTCATGAAGCTTCCTACAAAATATTTCATGAATATTTTAAACAAAATCTATTTTATTTTAAAATTTCATGGCATTTTGTGAAAAGAAAATGATTTTGAAGAAGAAAGGATATTTTCCTCAAAAATTCATTTCTAGTGTTTTATCAAAACCATTTTCCATCTAAGATGAAATTATTTCATATATGTATGTTTCAAGTATAATGTCTCTATGATTTAAATGGTTTAATTTTTCTTATTATGAAATTATATCCATTTCTTTTATATGGATTATGTGATGATGGGATGATGTTTATAAAACCCATTTTATTCGTTAGGTTATTATGAAAGATGTATGTTTATTTTGTGGCACAAGTAAGAATGATTTCATTATGAGATGGGTGGGACGTATATCTACCTCCAATGAATTGGGAAAATATTTATATCTCATGAGATAGACATGGCTGGAACGGTAAGTTAATCCGGTTTAGTGTTACAGGACTGAAACGAGGAGTGAACTCGATTCAAAAAGGGACTTTGTCCACTAAGATGGTCTTGGCAACAATGCCTTGGCTACTATGGAAGTCATATCATGTTCTTAATTTTTTTGCCACAATTACATGTTTTATTACCATGCTATTTTATCATGATTGATGTCCCCTTATGATATATGCCTTACGTACTTCCAAGATTCATGTCTTTGCTCAAGATTTTGATGTTTAGATTTTATGTTCATGTTTTTCCATTCAAATGTTTATGGATTATTTTATGTTCTCTATGTTTACCATTATTGGGAATTTTAGCTCACCCCTTTTATTTTTTCATTTCCCCAGGATATAAAGAAAGGTTTTAGGTAAGAAAAAAAGGGGAAGATCTTTATGGGAGATGTTGAAGATCTTTAACCACGATTAGAAGATTATATTCCGAGTTTCCAAAGACACTAAACTATTACGGTCCTTGTGTGTCTATTTTTTGTTATGTACTAAGTATTCCACAAAAGTAATGTAATGTACATGTACGTCAAGCTTCGGGTCTCTACATTTGGTATAAGAGGAAAGGTTTAGTTAACCTTTGGAAACTAGGATGCGAGAACTTTTGTGAGATCCCTAGTGATATTTCTAAGGTATGTCTAAGGTTGACCCTAAGGTTAAGTATAAGTATAGGTTATAATCCTAGAATTACGGTAACGATCTTAGAATTAAACCTAAGATGTTAGATATTGAAGTTACTCCCCCTTTATTATGTTGTTTTCCATAGCATGATTTTTTCCTCTCACACTATTCTTTTTGGGTTTTAGAAAATAGTAGGAAACAGGATGATTCACGATAATAGAGGATATGAAGGATATTGGAATGATATTCTTCATGAGGAACCAAATGAAATGGGATTTGGAAGTCCAAACATCATTATTATGCCAAATCATCAATCTCATAATATGACCAATAAACTCAAATTTGGTAAGTTTCATGACTCGTCTAATATGAGAAAGATGGAGTTTCATGATGATAATAGAGGAAAGAAAGTTAAATTTCTCCTATGTAAATCATGTGGGAAGAGGCATCAAGGAGAATGTTTCAAAGGAACTGGAAGATACTTTGGGTGTGGAAAAGAAGGACACAAATCCAGTAAGTGCAAAGGAAAAGGTTCCATTAACACCATGGATGAGGATAATGGTATTTCTACGACATCAACAATGGTTAAATGTTTTAAATGTGGAATGTACGAGAATTATGAAAACCAATGCCCTAAGGGAATGTCTAATGAAGATAATCTGTATGGTAATATGGGTAGTATTTATGTTGATGATGATGAAGAGACTACAAATGATATATGAGATGAAATAATAGTTGAAGCTCGGTCAATGGTTTAAGAAGGCAGTGGAATGATTACATGTCTATCAAGAGTAATGTTTTATAAGTAATCTCATGGTACTATGGAATAAAGAGACATCCAAGGATTGTTACAATGTTGTCTTTCCTTAAGTTTTGAAAGTGTATTATGAATGGTATCGGTAACCATGAAAGGTTATTCAGATATTTTTGGAAAGAACCTAATATGCACATAAAGAAGTGCTAAGGAGATAATGAAATGTTTGATAGTATAATGAGCTCATGAATTATATAAGTACAAAGTGATATCATGATTTGAGTATATAGATTTTATATGGAATTTTTGTATGTGGAAAGAGTTAAATTTTAATCGAATTCATGTTTTGGATAAGGTGGTATGGTAATTCATGTTTCAAAAGAATACATGATTAAGGTATTCACATGTTTGGAATGTGACCAAAAAGATATATCTTATGATATATGGGGGACAAATGAATGAATTCACATGCTCAGTAGATGAAATTTCTAATAATCAGACAGAAGTATTTTTGATAAGCCTAATGGTTTGAATGAACATCATATATTATTGGTTAAGGATATAACGTTTTATTTCTGAAATGTTATGATAGTATATTTTTAGAAAAACGATAACCTCTAGGACGGACGACAACCCGTTGCGTCGGACAAGGCTGTGGGAATCAAACCCACCACTGAAGTGCGACATGCCTTTATCGCCTACCACTGGCCTACATGAAGTCCCTGTTTTGTAGAACCCAGTTTTATTATATTAAGCAGTATGATATAAGAAGTATAAATCCATTTAAGGAACCATATATGATTAATCTCACTATAGATGGACTTATGTATTTTTGATAAATTTTTCAAACCTTTTGTTTCAGACAGATGTAATGACCCATAATTCTATCACATGATCTGCTAACACTTTACTAATGACAAATTCATCTTCATTTCATTAAGAGATGAATTGGAAATTTTCCAAGGAACGACCAATGGTGAGACTGTACCAAAATCAAGAAAGTAATTCTTATAATTCCAATTTCATCAACTTTAGGGAAATGATCTTGAAAACCAAAAATGTTGTCCTAGTGCCCTTATATCCGATGAATCAGATGGTACCTTAGATCATCACAAATCTATGGCTTTGTGATTTTTGGCTTTTCCATATCCATGTTCTCTACCACTCTCCATTAGAAAATGATGGTTAGATTTTTCTTCAATACTCATATTTGCACCTATGTGGAAACCCAATGATTAGTTAATTTGGATAACTGTTATGTTTCATACTTTAGTTTTTAAAGATTAGTTTTGGTATTCCTTTTTACAATGTGGGTTTCTATTAAAGAAACTTTTGAGTAGTAAACCATTTATAACCCCGAAGAATTTCGAGGGCGAAATTCATTTTAAGGGGGGTAGAATGTAACACCGAGAGATTTTATGAAAAACATTCTTTTTAATTTTATTGATGTCTTGTGATTTACGCTACAAAAAAAGGAGATTGAACAGCACACATCCTTTACTTGGCTTGAATTACACGCAATCGCGACCTTCCACGATAGCGTGTGTTGTACGCAATACCGAGTTTCACTAAACAACGATATTCTATTAAAATATTATCAAAACTACCCGTTATGAATAGTAATAACCAATTTTTTAAATTTTTAAATTTTATCTTTCAAAATGGACTTCATTTTTGGATTCGGAATATCGAAATTAGCCTAGGGTGAAATTTTGGTATTTTTCTGAAAACTTTCAATTTTTGATTAATAGTGAAAACACTAGGTTACTATTTAAAAACCGACTTTTTATTTAAATAATTATTTATTTTATTTAAATTTATTTTAGGTAAAAATTTATAAATAATACCTATATAATTTCAAAGTAATTCATTGGAGTCATTTTATAATAATTATATATATATATATATATATATAAATTTTACTGAACTTTTCACCGTCTTTTACCCACCTCCTAGGAGAATTTTCAAATTCACATAAAACATTATTTTACCACTTCTGTGAGTGGAATTTATAAAATCCTAGAGACACGGTTAATATGAAGGACTAAAATGTGGTTCAATGAGATGAAAATAATTTTTGGTGAATAGTAACTTCTTACTTTTTTTTACCACGGTTAAAAGTAAATAGGCTAATTAAGGGTAAAAATGATATTATTGTTACCCTAACACATGTCCTAATTCTATTTGATAAGTTTAATTCGACCAAAAAAACCTTAGGAATAAAATATGACCATTTAGGCCCACTTGGATTAGATTAGGACATTTAATATTTTTTTATTTAAAGAATAATTAAAATAGTTAAAATCAAAGTTTAATAACTAAAACATTTTAAATATAGGGTTATACATAAGATAAATTCAAATATAAATATTAATTAGAAATATAAAAAGATTTAATACATAATTGTATTTTATTTCTAATTTTTAGACTTTAAATAATTTCATTTATTTATGATACAATGATGATGCAGTAATTATCCTATTAATGAAATATTAACATAATTGATGTTATAAATACTCAAATGAATTTAATATGAGACTTTTTATGAATTAAAATAATTTTATAGGTTAATATGACATGTTATAATTGATTTAGTTAACTTTGTTCGAACTAGTCATTCTGTTAAGAGTTTCACAAAAATCAATTACCAAATAGTGTCAAAATTGACATAAAATAGTTCTTAAAAAAATATTATATTATTAATTGTTATTTTATTCCTAAAAATCTAAGGTTCGTCCAAATGACTTAGATAAGGTTATATATATAAATAATAAACAACTTGGTGTTCGTTTGGCTTGTTATAGTAAGTTTATTAACCTTATAGTGTAAGAAAACAAGAAGACACAGTAAAAGAAAAATTATTTAACTTAAAGTTAAATATAAATGATAAGGTTAAAATAGAAACCTAAACTTGTCTAAATTCTATTGGATGAATGGATTTAGACCCATACCCACCTTATCTTCGAAATAAATCAATTTGGAGCTATTAAAAACTGAATATGTCTTTATAATAAAATTATATTTTTAGTTATTCCAAAGGTGCCCCTCTCCTCCCATATAAAAGGGAACCTCCTCCCTCTCTTGCTCACACCACTTTGAGCCTTAATGCTCGGCCAAACCCTGCCAAGTTCTCTTCTAAACTTTTATAGAAACATCCTAGAGGTTCTGGTATTCTTGAAAGACCAATCTTAGCACCCTAAGAGAAGGTTTCAAAAAGGCGTGTCGAAAGAAGATGTAATATCCGTTACCGATTCTTTCAACTTTATTTATTCTTATACTAATTATTATTTAGTTGTTTCATTATATTGTAATAACATCAGTATCAATAATATACTTATATGTTATTATAAATATTAAACAACCCCATTTCACCTTCTATCCATCCTAAGGAAAACAAAATCACCGCGCGTGCGTACGTACGGAATACCGTCTCCACACCGTGGTGAAATCTGTTTTTCCCCCACCACCTTACATGGATGGGTATAATGGTGTAAATAATAAATAAATATGATTATTATAACATCATACTGATTCTATGATATTATATCATTCACTCCAATTTGATTCAATAAATAGGGGAACGATATCATCGCCCGTGCGTACGTACGGATTACTGTCTCCGCGACGTGATGAGATTTATTTTCCATGTTAATAATTCAATAATGATTATAAAGTATATATAATAACTACTCATGAAATATATGACATAATAATTCTAATATATATATATATATATGTATTTCATATACTTAATTCCATTAAATTCAATAAGGAAACGAAAATAGCGTTCATGTGTACGTACGACCTACCGTCTCCATGAACGGTGTATTTCTTTCCATTTATCTATCTATTATAAATATGTATATTCTGAATATATATTATATATAAATCATGTTTTATATTCTGTAATTAAGTAATCATGATCTATGTAATCATATGAATAATTACAAGTCAAAACACGGATGACAAATGAAACGATTTTACCCAAAACGCTCTTTAACATGGAATTTACAAAAGAACGGGTAATATAAAGTCATAAGTGAACCATATATGATATCATAACAATTAATATGATTATGTAATAAGTCAATGACATTATTTAAATCATTATACAGGAGGTTCAAATACATACGAAGCATATCAGACAAAAGGTAATGGATAATTATTCCAATCTCATTCTTATCCGAGATTGTTTATTTGTATGTATTTACTGGGGTTATGATTATTATCCATGTCCATATGTTCTCAAAATGTTTTCATAAAATTTTTACATTTATTCAATGTATGTTTAAAGTCATTTTTACCATTTTCTAATTTTACCACATCGTATGGAAGGAATCTTTCTTTTGTTTACCATACGAGGTACTTTTTGACTTTTCCGACAAAAGTATGAGGAGAATGTTTTTTTAACTTATACGACATGAAAGGATTTTCACAGTTTTATAAAGCCTTGTTTTCATGAATCTTCCTCCAAAATATTTCATGACTAATTTAAAAAAAAATCTCTTTTATTTTAAAATTTCATGGAATTTTGTGAAAAGAAAATGATTTTGATGAAGAAAGGATATTTTCCTCCAGAATTCATTTCTAGTGTTTTATCAAAACCATTTTCCATCTAAGATAACATTATTTCATATGTTTATGTTTCGTATATAATGACTCTATGATTATCATGGTTTCATGTTTCTTATTATGAAATGATATCCATTTGATTTATATGGATTATGTGATGATGGGATGATGTTTATGAAACCCATTTTATTCGTTGGGTTATTATTGTAACATCCCAAGTAAGTAATGAATAATATATATTTTTATCTATGTCTATTAATGATTAAGATAGTGTTATAGATGCTTAAAATGAAAATAAATACAACCTTATGCATGGAATACACTAATATTCTTAAAAGATTGTTTTAGTGCCTTTTGATGGCAAACCATTTTTGAATCTATATTTTGACAATTTTATAAACTATGTTTGTCAAAATAAACTTATTCTTTATGACTGGGACATCAAAATTTACCTTGTGTGAATTTTTGGTATTTTTCTGACAATGTTCATTTTTTAACGAATAGTGAAAAATACTGCATTTTACATCAAAACTGCTTTTTAATCTAATTTATTTATATGATTAGATTATGTTTTGAATTGGTTTTGAAGTTAAATTAGAATATATTTTTACCATTTTATCCAATGGTGGTCATTGGAATCAATTTCACTTTGAAATTAGACTTAAACTGGTGTCAATCTTTTGATACTTATTGTTTTGTAAAAACACGCTATTTTCTTTGGCAGCGGGAATTAATTATTAAATTAATTAATGTGACTTATATGATTTGAATTTTGTAAAATAGACTTCATTTTTGAATTCGGAATATCAAATATAGCTTATGGTGAATTTTTGGTAATTTTCTGAAAAACTTCAATTTTTGATGAATAGTGAAACCACTAAGTGGTAATCAAGCAAACTGATTTTTCAGTTAAATGAAAGTTTACCACTAATGTGTATTGAATTTTGAAAATCCGACATACATGGTTGTCATTAAGAAGTAAAATATGGTTCAATGAGATTAAAATAATTTTTTGGTGAATAGTAACTTATTAAGTTTTTAATCGCGATTAGTGGTAATTAGTGTAGTTTAAGGTATAAATAATGCTTTAATAATATGAAATGACCTAGACACATGTCCCTACCTTATTGGTTGTGTCATGGCCGACCGATACAAGCCATGGGTCAACTTGGGGACCCCATGGAGACATTTTGGTTGGGAAATGACATAAATAACTTTTTATTTAATGTAAAAGTAAAAATGACACAAACATAATATGTTTTACGAAAACAATTTTTACATGGGGTTATAAAGATCAGATATTTGATTATAAATAGTCATTGGAAAGCTAAAAAGATTTTATACATCATAGTATTTTTATTATTATTTTTAGACATTAAATAAATTAAATTATTTATGACATAATAATGATGCAGCGATGACATCATTATTTGACGATTTAAATAAAATGGAAAGACAATGTAAAATATATGAACTAAACATGGACAAAACCAATTGGATGAGTGTATTTCGAACCCTTATCACCTTATACACGAATTATATCAATGTGGGACCTTTTAAAACCGAAAAACATTTTCAAATAAAGTAATATGTCTTTACTTTCCAAAAGTACCCCTCCTCTCCTCTTATAAAAGGCCCCCACCTCTACCTCATTTCACACACTCCTCAAGCCTTTGGCTCGGCCAAACCCTGCCCATTTACTCTCTCCACATCCCTATCCTCATCCTAGAGGATTACCTTTGGGCAGAATCCTTTCAAAGGAAGCCTTTAGGCTCAAATCAAAAGGAGTTACACTTTTAAAGGTAATTCATTCTCTCATGTTCATTTGTTTTATTTTGCTTCTCCAACCCCCTAAACTCTTTTTATTTACTTATTTTGTAACAAAACCAGTATATTAAATATACAAGGATGTTGTTATAATATTTATTTGAGCTACACTCTCACACAACTACATCAAATGGTTAAAGAACATACGGTTTCCGTGGATGGCGAAATTCTGCCTCCCGAAACGATGATTGTTCAATACTCATTTAACACCTTCAAAGGTGGCCATTATGATGTCACTATTTTTATATATGATATATAATATGTTTATGTTTTCCTTAAGCTTCTGTTTTTTTTCATTTTGGGCATACCTTTATGGTTTCCATTATGGGTAAACACGATATCTTCATTTTAGGAAGTGCGGACTACCGCCCCCTGAAAATGATTTGATTCGTTAATACCATATGTGGGATGTGTAAAGGATAAAGTTAATGATATTATATATGTTATTATACTGGAATTATAATATACTCTTATATCATTATGATTCTATTCCAGAAAATATGAAATAGAAATGGAAGTAGCGTTCATGCGTACGTACGACTTACCGTCTCCATGAACAGTGCATTTCATTTCTTACTTCTAAATGTGATGTAATATTATAAATACATGTATATGATGAATATATATGATATATATGTTATCCAAATCATTAATATCATTCTGTATATAACGAACCTATGACCAAATTAACAACATGTAAGTCTAAGAAGTCTATTTTTGACTTAAGAACCAAATACCGACAAAATGAACATTATTAACTTAACTAATTACATGATGTTCATAACATGGTATAAAAGGAATAATGAACTTGAAAAAGATTCATAATCAAGTAGAGATTAACTCAAGTTTATTATTCAGGAGATTAAAGAACGGTCGGGTCAAGTCGGATACGAGGTATGGGACTTCGTCTCAATCTCCTTTCATTGAGGCATATTTTATTTTATACACAACTTTATTTTATACGGTGTATAAACCCCTTTGAGTTTTACGTTTATTCAAAAGGAATATTTTTTATACGAAGCGTTTACTAAACGACAAAAGGGAATGTTTTTGTCATACGTATGCGGCGACAACGACTTCTCCGCCGTCGTGACCGTTATTTGAGTTTCGGCTTCCTCTACAAGCCATACCTTCTTTTTAAAAGAAAAATAAATACCATGTTTTACTTTTCTTTTATTTTAGTATTGAAAATGGTTTTCATAATGTTTTTATATCAATGTGTTGAATTGATATCTCGTGATTGAAATGTGGAAATTTTATGTTTCCTTTATGCATGTTTTATGTGATATGATTATGTTATGGTTCTTGGGTATTATTATGAAGACGGGTGGTTCCGTGATAAACTAAGGGCGGGTGAGCCCGTTATAGCTCTCCAATGCATTGGGTAACGCAAAGGAGTGAAACGTTAAGGTTTCTCCGAAGAGATTTAGGGAATATACTGTGATGGGTATTCCAAAACGTAACCAAGAGGGTTACTCCCTACGTAAGAATGTTATGAATGCCTCAAGTTACCTTTATGTCTTATGATTTCTATGATTTATTCATGATTTTATGAGGTATGTTAAAGTGCCTATGTTTTATGGGTAAAGTATGATTTCATTCTTATGTATATATGAACTCATGTTTCCTTTCCATGTTTTTTTTATAACCCATACTGAGTTTTTATGCTCATCCCAAGTTTTTGAAATGTTTTTCACAGGTCAAGGGAAAGGTACATGATAAGATGATAGAGTCAAGGATTTGTCAAGAAATAATCCATGTTTTATTTTAAATGTGTTTCCATTGATGGGAATGAAGAATACTATCTTTATGTAACCACTTTGTTTATATGTGGAATGTAATGGAAGTTTTATGATCTAATTATATAAAACTCTAAACCCGAAAGGATCCTCAATGTGTAATCTTATAATAACTCAAGATTAAGTAAGTTTTAAGGCTGGGGCCTTATAGTTGGTATCAGAGGTCGGTTTAGATAACTTTAGGAGTTAGAATTCTATTAAATGATTATCCAAAAATATATATATTTTTTTCGAAATGATATAGCATTTAAAGATTACCATGTTGCTTCATCTAAGACATGTTTGTTCAGAATGGTTTTCCGCAGAGGAAACAGGGAAGCAGTGCTAGGAAGGCATACAGAAGGAAATAAACTTCCGAATCAGCATCCAGAAATGGTCGGAATTGGAACTGAACAGTTTGTTGCAGTAATGGCGCAGTTGAATCAAGCGATAAATGGCGGTGGTATCCATACACGAGATCAGCCAGACCAACCGTAGAGGAACATGTCAGTGGTGGAACATTTCATGAGGCAACATCCACCATCATTCAGAGGATCATCTGACCCTGTGCTAGCTGAAGGGTGGATTAAAGCACTGGAGATGATTTTTGATGTCATGGGGTGTTCAGACAATCAAAAGGTTAGTCTTGCTATTTACCGTTTGGAGGGTGAAGCAGATCAGTGGTGGTCTATGGTTAAAAATATCAGGGATGCCGATGAGATTGATGCTCTTGACTGGGATGAATTCAAAGGTATGTTTCTTGAGAAGTATTTTCCTAAGGCTGTTCGACTTAGGATGGAAAAGCAATTCTTGGAATCGAGGCAAGATGAATACTCAGTGACTGCCTATGAAGAAAGTTTCACTCGATTGGCAAGGTATGCTCCAAATTTTATCTGGGACCTTGATAGTAAAATCAATCGTTTTTACTCAGGATTAAAGCCAAAATATCGAAGGGCATTAGCTTCTTGTGAGTTTAAAAGTTATGAAAATCTTGTTCGATGTGCTGAGAAGGTGGAAATGGAGTTTGCCGATGACCAAGTTTTCTATAACAACCAGCAGAAGAAGAGACCGAGGTGGAAGGAGAAAGGTAACAATTCTTCAAAAAAGTCTGATGGTAAGAGAACTAAGTTTCCAGTTTGTGATAAATGTGGCAAAAGGCATGCTGGGGAATGTCTTCTGAATTCTGGGAAGTGCTACCGATGTGGTAAGATGGGACATAAGGCTCGTGATTGCACTGAAAAGGATCAAGGTGAAGGTAAGAACAAATTTGATTTACAGTTAGTGAAATGTTATAAGTGCAATGAGATGGGTCACTATGCAAATGAGTGTCCGACAAGGAGCTTGAGTGATGGGAAGCAGTTAGACTACAAGCAGAATGGGGTGGTGAAATCCTTTGCAACTACTTTAGCATATGTCGGGCCATCAAATGAAGTGGTATCAGGTACTTTGTTTGTTTTTTCAGATTATGCCAGTGTGTTGTTTGATTCGGGGTCTACACATTCTTTCATCTCTGAAACCTTTTCTAGTAAAATGGGAATACCATCTCAAGAAATGACTCCTGAACTTTTGGTAAAAACACCTAGGGGAAATGTCGAGGCAAAAAGAATTTATAAGAATCTTCCTATCCTTATCTGTGGAAAGAACCTACTTGCAAACCTTATTGTTCTACCTCTAGTAGAGTTTGATGTTATCCTGGGTATGGATTGACTCTCTATTTACCGTGCTAAGATTGACTGTAGAGCTAAAGAAGTTTCTTTTCAGAAAGACTTTCAGTTTGTTTACAAGAATGAACCCTTACTTTTGATAACATATCAAGAGGCCGAGAAACTTGTAAAAGATGGAAATGAATGTTACCTTGCACACGTCGTTGAAAATAAAGGAACTGTTCAGATTAATGATGTGCCAGTGGTAAATGAGTATCCTGATGTTTTTCCTGATGAGTTGCCTGGAATAATACCAGATCGGGAAGTTGAGTTTACTGTTGACTTAGTTCCTGATGCTAATCCAATTTCAAAACCCCCTTATCGAATGTCACAAATTGAACTTTTAGAGTTGAAAGAGAAATTGCAAGATTTATTAGAGAAAGGTTTCATTAGACCTAGCACATCACCATGGGGTGCTCCTGTTTTATTTGTTAAAAAGAAAGATGGTTCTATGAGACTTTGCATTGATTATAGAGCCTTGAATAATATCACTGTTAAGAACAAATATCCGTTGCCTCATATCGATGATTTGTTTGATCAGCTCCAGGGAGCTCAGTTTTTTTCAAAGATTGACTTGAGATCGGGGTACCATCAGCTGAAGGTAAAGGAGGAAGATATTCCGAAGACCACGTTCCGTACGAGATATGGCCATTATGAATTTGTAGTAATGCCTTTTGGGCTAACCAATGCACCTGCTGTATTCATGGACTTAATGAATAGAATTTTCCATGAGTTCTTGGATAAGTTTGTGGTGGTTTTCATTGATGATATTTTGGTGTTTTCTAAAAGCAAATAGGAGCATGAAAAACATTTAAGGGTTATCTTGCAAACCTTAAAAGAAAATAAATTGTATGGGAAATTCAGCAAGTGTGAGTTTTGGTTGCAACAAATTTCGTTCCTTGGTCACATTGTTTCTAAAGATGGAATAACTGTTGATCCTGCAAAAACAAAAGTTGTGGAAGAATGGCCAAGACCCACAAATGTAACCGAGATTCGTTGCTTCCTTGGTTTGGCGGGCTATTACCGAAGGTTTGTTAGAAATTTTTCACGGTTATCTAGTCCAATGACTAAGCTAACTTGGAAGGGTGTTAAGTTTATCTGGACAAAAGAATGTGATAATTGTTTTCAGGAATTGAAAAGAAGATTGGTGAATGCTCCAGTTTTGGCACTACCTTCCAGGAATGGTGAGTTTGTTATATACAGTGATGCTTCATTGAAAGGACTTGGTTGCGTCCTAATGCAGAATGATCAGGTAATTGCTTATGCTTCACGATAGTTGAAAACTCATGAGGTAAATTACCCTACACATGATTTGGAATTAGCTGCTGTTGTTTTTTCTTTAAAAATTTGGAGGCATCATTTGTATGGAGTAAAGTGTGAAATATATACCGATCACAAAAGTTTAAAGTATATATTCACTCAGAAAGAGTTAAACATGAGACAAAGGAGATGGCTGGAATTAATCAAGTATTATGATTGTACAATTCATTACCATCCGGGAAAAGCAAATAAAGTGGCTGATGCTTTGAGTCGAAAAAGTAATGCTTCATTAACAATGTTGCATTTGGAACGTGATCCTTTGGTTAAGGATTTGATGAACTTTGGCATAGAAGTTGTTGGTGCAGGAAGTCCTTCTATTTTGTTAAAGGTATCAGTGAGATCATCTCTATCACATAGAATCAAGCAAGCACAGAAGCAAGATAGTGAGTTGCAGAAAAAGGTAGAGCTGGTTCAGAAAGGTAAGTTGCCTGAATTCAACATTGATAATGATTGTGTTTTGAGATTTGGGAAGAGATTGTGTGTGCCTTGTGATTCACAGTTGAAGAGATAGTTGTTATGTGAAGCTCATAGTTCTCCGTTTCCAGTTCATCCGGGCAGTACTAAGATGTATAGAGATCTGCGGGAGTATTACTGGTGGGATGGAATGAAAAGAGATATTGCTGATTTTACTGTGAAATGTTTGACTTGTCAGAAGGTTAAAGCAGAGCGACAGTTACCGAAAGGGATGCTTCAGCCTTTACCAGTGCCAGAGTGGAAATGAGAGAATATATCCATGGACTTTGTTGTTGGATTACCGAAGACATCTCGAGGTAATAATGCAATCTGGGTTATTGTTGATCGCTTGACCAAATATGCTCATTTCCTTGCTATACGAGATACTTTCTCTCTTGATCAACTTTCCCGTTTGTATCTTAAAGAGATAGTCAGGTTACATGGAGTTCCTCTCTCCATTGTATCAGATCGTGATCCCAGGTTTACTTCTAACTTTTGGAAAGGCCTTCAGAAGTCGTTGGGTACTAAATTAAATTTTAGTACAGCTTTTCATCCTCAATCAGATGGGCAGTCAGAACGAACAATTCAGACATTGGAGGATATGCTACGAGCTTGTTCTATGGATTATCAGGGAAGTTGGGACCAACATCTTTCTTTGGTTGAGTTTTCATATAATAACAGTTTTCATTCCAGTATACAGATGGCACCATTTCAGGCATTATATGGGAAGCGGTGTCGAACTCCAGCTTTCTGGGATGAAGTGGGTGAAAGGAAGTTGATGGGACCAGAATTGGTAGAAGAGATGGCAGAAAAAGTTCAGCTGATTCAGAAACACATGAGAACAGCTCAGAGCAGGCAGAAGAGTTATGCGGATAACCGGAGGAAGGATCTATCTTTCGAGGTAGGTGATCATGTTTTTCTCAAGGTTTCTCCTTGGAAAAGTGTGATGAGATTTGGTAAGAAAGAAAAGCCGAGTCCAAGGTTTATTGGACGATACGAAATTCTGGAGAGAGTTGGATCAGTTGCATACCGAGTGGCTTTACCTCCGAGTTTATCTCAGGTACACAATGTTTTTCACGTTTCGATGTTGAGAAAGTATATGCCAGATCCATCTCATGTTTTGAGTCCAGAGGTAGTTCAGCTGGAAGAGAACCTATCTTATGAGGAACAACCGGTCCAGATTCTTGACCATAGGGAGCAAGTGTTACGGAATAAGGTGATTAAGCAGGTAAATGTTTTGTGGAAAAACCACATGATTGAAGAGGCAACATGGGAATCTGAAAATGCAATGAGGGATAAGTACCCCCATTTATTTGATAAGTAAATAAATTGCGGGGACGAAATTTTCTAAAGGGGGGAAGGATGTAACATCCCAAGTAAGTAATGAATAATAGATATTTTTATCTATGTCTATTAATTATTAAGATAGTGTTATAGAGGCTTAAAATGAAAATAAATACAACCTTATGCATGGAATACACTAATATTCTTAAAAGATTGTTTTAGTGCCTTTTGATGGAAAACCATTTTTGAATCTATATTTTGACAATTTTATAAACTATGTTTGTCAAAATAAACTTATTCTTTATGACTGGGACAACAAAATTTACCTTGTGTGAATTTTTGGTATTTTTCTGACAATGTTCATTTTTTAATGAATAGTGAAAAATACTGCATTTTACATCAAAACTACCTTTTAATCTAATTTATTTATATGATTAGATTATGTTTTTAATTGGTTTTGAAGTGAAATTAGAATATATTTTTACCATTTTATCCAATGGTGGTCATTGGAATCAATTTCACTTTGAAATTAGACTTAAACTGGTGTCAATCTTTTGATACTTATTGTTTTGTAAAAACACGCTATTTTCTCTGGCAGCGGGAATTAATTATTAAATTAATTAATGTGACTTATATGATTTGAATTTTGTAAAATAGACTTCATTTTTGAATTCGGAATATCAAATATAGCTTATGGTGAATTTTTGGTAATTTTCTGAAAAACTTCAATTTTGGATGAATAGTGAAACCACTAAGTGGTAATCAAGCAAACTGATTTTTCAGTTAAATGAAAGTTTACCACTAATGTGTATTGAATTTTGAAAATCCGACATACATGGTTGTCATTAAGAAGTAAAATGTGGTTCAATGAGATTAAAATAATTTTTTGGTGAATAGTAACTTATTAAGTTTTTAATCGCGATTAGTGGTAATTAGTGTAGTTTAAGGTATAAATAATGCTTTAATAATATGAAATGACCTAGAAACATGTCCCTACCTTGTTGGTTGTGTCATGGAAGACCAAGACAAGCCATGGGTCAACTTGGGGACCCCATGGAGACATTTTGGTTGGGAAATGACATAAATAACTTTTTATTTAATGTAAAAGTAAAAATGACACAAACATAATATGTTTTACGAAAACAATTTTTACATGGGGTTATAAAGATCATATATTTGATTATAAATAGTCATTGCAAATATAAAAAGATTTCCTACATCATAGTATTTTTTTTATAATTTTTAGACATTAAATAAATTAAATTATTTATGACATAATAATGATGCAGCGATGACATCATTATTTGACGATTTAAATAAAATGGAAAGACAATGTAAAATCTATGAACTACACATGGCCAAAACCAATTGGATGAGTGTATTTAGAACCCTTATCACCTTATCCACGAATTATATCAATGTGGGACCTTTTAAAACCGAATTGTTTTTTCAAATAAAGTAATATTTCTTTACTTTCCAAAAGTACCCCTCCTCTCCTCTTATAAAAGGCCCCCACCTCTACCTCATTTCACACACTCCTCAAGCCATTGGCTCGGCCAAACCCTGCCCATGTACTCTCTCCAAATCCATCTCCTCATCCTAGAGGATTCACGTTGGGAAGAATCCTTTCAAAGGAATCCTTTAGGCTCAAATCAAAAGGAGTTACACTTTTAAAGGTAATTCATTCTCTCATGTTCATTTGTTTTATTTTGCTTCTCCAACCCCCTAAACTCTTTTTATTTACTTATTTTGTAACAACACCAGTATATTAAATATACAAGGATGTTGTTATAATATTTATTTGAGCTACACTCTCACACAACTACATCAAATGGTTAAAGAACATACGGTTTCCGTGGATGACGAAATTCTGCCTCCCGAAACGACGATTGTTCAATACTCATTTAACACCTTCAAAGGTGGCCATTATGATGTCACTATTTTTATATATGATATATAATATGTTTATGTTTTCCTTAAGCTTCTGTTTTTTTCATTTTGGTCATACCTTTATGGTTTCCATTATGGGTAAACACGATATCTTCATTTTAGGAAGTGCGGACTACCACCCCCTGAAAATGATTTGATTCGTTAATACCATATATGGGATGTGTAAAGGATAAAGTTAATGATATTATATATGTTATTATACTGGAATTATAATATACTCTTATATCATTATGATTCCATTCCAGAAAATATGAAATAGAAATGGAAGTAGCGTTCATGCGTACGTACGGCTTACCGTCTCCATGAACGGTGCATTTCATTTCTTACCTCTAAATGTGATGTAATATTATAAATACATGTATATGATGAATATATATGATATATATGTTATCCAAATAATTAATATCATTCTGGATATAACGAACCTATGACCAAATTAACAACATGTAAGTGTAAGAAGTCTATTTTTGACTTAAGAACCAAATACCGACAAAATAAACATTATTAACTTAACTGATTACATGATGTTCATAACATGGTATAAAAGGAATAATGAACTTGAAAAAGATTCATAATCAAGTAGAGATTAACTCAAGTTTATTATTTAGAAGATTAAAGAACGGTCGGGTCTAGTCGGATACGAGGTATGGGACTTCGTCTCAATCTCCTTTCATTGAGGCATATTTTATTTTATACACAACTTTCTTTTATACGGTGTATAAACCCCTTTGAGTTTTACGTTTATTCAAAAGGAATCTTTTTTATACGAAGCGTTTACTAAACGACAAAAGGGAATGTTTTTGTCGTACGTATGCGGCGACAACGACTTCTCTGTCGTCGTGACCGTTATTTGAGTTTCGGCTTCCTCTACAAGCCATACCTTCTTTTTAAAAGAAAAATAAATACCATGTTTTACTTTTCTTTTATTTTAGTATTGAAAATGGTTTTCATAATGTTTTTATATCAATGTGTTGAATTGATATCTCGTGATTGAAATGTGGAAATTTTATGTTTCCTTTATGCATGTTTTATGTGATATGATTATGTTATGGTTCTTGGGCATTATTATGAAGACGGGTGGTTCCGTGATAAACTAAGGGCTGGTGAGCCCGTTATAGCTCTCCAATGCATTGGGTAACGCGAAGGAGTGAAACGTTAAGGTTTCTCCGAAGAGATTTAGAGAATATACTGTGATGGGTATTCCAAAACGTAACCAAGAGGGTTACTCCCTACGTAATAATGTTATGAATGCCTCAAGTTACCTTTATGTCTTATGATTTCTATGATTTATTCATGATTTTATGAGGTATGTTAAAGTGCCTATGTTTTATGGGTAAAGTATGATTTCATTCTTATGTATATATGAACTCATGTTTCCTTTCCATGTTTTTTTTATAACCCATACTGAGTTTTTATGCTCATCCCAAGTTTTTGAAATGTTTTTCACAGGTCAAGGGAAAGATGCATGATAAGATGATAGAGTCAAGGATTTGTCAAGAAATAATCCATGTTTTATTTTAAATGTGTTTCCATTGATGGGAATGAAGAATACTATCTTTATGTAACCACTTTGTTTATATGTGGAATGTAATGCAAGTTTTATGATCTAATTCTCTAAAACTCTAAACCTGAAAAGATCCTCAATGTGTAATCTTGTAATAACTCAAGATTAAGTATGTTTTAAGGCTGGGGCCTTATAATTATGAATGATGTATGTTTATTTTGTGGCATAAGTAAGAATGATTTCATAATGAGATGGGTGGGACCTATATCTCCCTCCAATGCATTGGGTAAAGATTTATATCTCATTATATAGACATGGTTGGAATGGTAAGTTAATCTGGTTCAGTGTTATAGGACTGAAACGAGGAGTGAACTCGATTCAAAAAGGGACTTTGTCCACTAAGATGGTCTTGGCAGCAATGCCTTGGCTAATATGGAAATCATATCATGTGCTTAATGTTTTTACATAATTACTTGTCTTATTCCCATGATATTTTATCATGATTGATATTCCCTTATGATATATGCCTTACGTACTTCCAAGATTCAGGTCTTTGCTCAAGATTTTGATGTTTAGATTTTATGTTCATTTTTTTGCATTCAAATGTTTATGGATTGTTTTATGTTCTCTATGTTTACCCTTACTGGGCATTTGAGTTCACCCCTTTTATGTTTTCATTTCCCCAGGATATAAAGAAAGGTTTTAGGTACGAAAAAAAGGGGAAGATCTTTATGGGAGATGTTGAAGATCTTTCACCACGATTAAAAGACTATATTCTGAGTTTCCAAAGACACTAAACTATTACGGTCCTTGTGTGTCTGTTTTTGTTATGTACTAAGTATTCTGAAAAATTAATGTAATTTACATGTACGTCAAGAGTTGGGTCTCTACATGGATTCTGGGAGACCTTCTGGGGTCTCGGGGTCCCTACTGAGTATCGTTATACTCACCCATGCACGAGCTATGCCTGCACTTCATTGTGTTGGTTGCAGACAACGAACATCACTTATCGAGTTAGAGAGTTGTAGAGTTGGATGGTACCCGGAGGTGGACAGTTGGAGAGACGTACATGGATCGGATGGATGGACCAGGGGTGCTGAGGAGGCCATCTGTACCCACCCTTTAGGTGGTATTCCCGAAGGACGACTCAGTAGTTGTTGTTTTACCTTTCTGCAGTTGTACTAGCTTTTTAGTTGTTTGTACTTTACTGATGGGATTTTATTCCCGACCCCCTTTCCTTTCATCACATTCTTTTGTATACATCTTTACTTAGTGTTTACTTCCGGTTGTATACTCTGTTGTTTTTTTTACTTATTAAAATAAATGCCTTCCCTTTTTATCGGGATTATTCCATTGGTGCTAGTCGCCAGACCCTGGCCTATGGAAGGAGGGCTTGGGGTAGTCACGACACAATCCCCGAGGATGGGTCGTGACAAATTGGTATCGGAGGAGTCGGTTCTACCGCAGAACATGGACTATGATTTTTTTGATGGCCATAGTTTAAACAGTTTTGGGTGTGGTTATCAGTTTAGGGAAACCAGTGTTGGTGCAGCGCCCGACGTATCCATACCCAAGGACAATGACTTGTGATCTCTGACTCAGTGCACAAAAACACTAATTGCGTGTGTGTTTCCTTTGAAAAAGTTTTCTTCATCATTACATTGTGTCAGCTCACCAGGTATACTATTTTAACTATGGTGCACCTGTTTCTTTTTATGATGGCCCCACGAAGGAAGCCAGCTAGGGTTCTGAGTTTCGTACGAGATGGTAGCCCACTGAGCGACGAGGCCTCGGTGTAGGGCCCCATCACAGTGGAGGTACCAGCGGTACCACCACCTGATGGGCCACCAATACCACCATCTCCAGCAGTAGAGAGTGCATTCCACCTGAGTGTTTCGCACGAGTTCCAGCACTAGAGGCCCCTAGGTTCCGGGGAGAGACGGACCCACAGGCAGCTGAGGATTGGCTGGAGGCTTTCGTGAGAGTTTTCAGATTGTTAGGGACACCAACTGACCTCATGGTGATCCTTATCGTGAGTATCCTGCATGTAGAAATAGGAAGACGGTGAAGCCTGATGCTCTAGGTTCATGACAAGGAATCATTACTCTAGACAACCTTCATGATTATCTTCCTCTCGGAGTTTGTTCCAACCACCCTTCGAGCAGGGCATATTCAGGAGTTACTTCATCTACAGCAGGGCAGCATGAGAGTAGCTCAGAACCTAGTGAGGTTCACCGACCTCTCGCACTACTCCACGTATATGGTACGAGACCCATTCTTCAGGGCCCGGACCTTCGAGCAGGGACTCAGGCATGAGATCAGGGCTTTGACGATTCCCCTAAGTATTTCGTCGCAGGTGGGGGTGCTAGAGTGATCCCTTCTAGTGGAGAGTTTTCTCGCTGAGCAGTCACCTGCGTCGAGACACACCACACGAAGACACATAGAAGAGTCTTCTGCATCCAGTAGTAGACAGATGATGCAGAGGTCCAAGAGGACCAGACCATCAGGTGGGAGACCCGAGGATACAGGTTCGGTTGTGCGGGGCACATGAGACATAGCCAGCTATATGAGGACCAGGTAGTGCTACGCATGTGGTGGGAAGGGCCACATTTTCCGTGACTGACCGAACTTCCAAGAATATGAGCAGCAGAAATTAGAGGGTCATCTCAAGTAGAGGCAGAGGTTCGACCGTGGTGGTCCGTCGGGAGCAGGAGGATGTGGTAGAGGAGATGGCCGAGCAGCGGGTGGTGGACGATATTTCGAGGCTCTACCACCACCACCACCAGGAGGTCCACCCCAACCACAGTGAGCTGGTGTATAGAGGCAGGCTCAGCTTAAGGAAGTCGAGGCCTATGACCACATCGCACCTGAGATGATTTGAGGTACCATTTTTGTCTACTCCACCCTTGCTGTAGCACTTATAGACATAAGTGCAAGTAATTATTTTATTTCCACTGCCCTTGTTCAAAGCTCAGGGATTCCGACGAAGTTTTTGGCTCGATCCTTACGGCTAGAGACTCCTACAGGATCAGACTCGATGATTATGCATTGGTGTCAGCAGTGTGATCTTACTCTAGGAGGTGAGATATTTAGTTGGGATCTTCTTGTAGCGGTGTCGAGGCCTTATGATGTCATTATGGGTATGGACTGGTTAACCATAGTTCATGCTTAGATTGAATGTATTAGGATCAAAGTGTGGTGTATCCACACAGATGGGACCAGGTTCACCTTCACAGGGAAGAAGGGAGCCTTTTCCTCACAGGATGGACTTATGCCGAGGAGGGGGCAACCGATTACACATCAGTTGGCTAGTCTCATCATCGGAGCCATTGATGTGCAGAGTCTGAGTTTTCCTATTGTGGTGGATCATTATGCGAATGTTTTCCCTAATGACGTTCTAGGACTACCTCCTCACAGAAAGGTATAATTCTACATTGACATGTACCCCGGGGCATCACTAATATCTAATCCAGTATATCAGATGGTTGCCGCCGAGCTTTGTGAGCTGTTGGTATAGCTGGAAGACTTGTTGGGGAAGGGATTTATCTGACCCAGTGTTTTACCTTGGGCATCTCCGATTTTGTTCTCCAAGAAGGTGGACGGGAGCTTGCGACTGTCTGTCAACTACCATCACATAAATCAGGTGACCATGAAGAACAAGTACCCACTCCCGAGGATTAACGACCTATTTGATCAGCTCAAGGGAGAACAATGGTTCTCGAAGACAGACCTCAGGTCAGGCTATCACCAGCTCAGAGTCAGAGATGAGGATTTGCAGACGACGGCCTTCAAGTGTCAGTATGGCCACTACAAGTTCATGGTTATTCCCTTTGGCGTAACCAATTCCCCTGTAAGGTTCATGAGTCCCATGAACATGATCTTCAAGCCTTACCTTGATCACTTTGTTGTAGTCTTCATCGACGACATACTGATTTACTCAAATACTAAGGAGAACACCTACCATTTTTGGGTAGTACTAGATGCACTCCGAGATCACCATTTATATGGTAAACTCTCGAAGTACCAATTATGGATTAGAGAGGTTCACTTTCTCGGAAACGTCATCTTGGAGGCTAGAGTTACAGTAGATCCAGCGATGATCAAGGAGGTACATGCTTGGGAGCCACCCAGGAGTGTGACAGAGGTGCAGAGTTTCATGGGACTGGATGGGTACTATCAAAGATTTGTTCTTGACTTCTCCAGAGTTGCAGCACCACATTCAACATTGAAGAAGATGGTGCAACCCTTTGTGTGGTCAAATAGATGCCAACAGAGCTTTCAAGAGCTGATTCATAGGTTCACCACTATGCCCATCTTGAGGCTACTAGAGGAGGGCTTTCGGTTCATAGTTTACTTCAACACATCAGGGACCGAACATGGGTGTGTCTTAATGTTGGTGCGAGCAGTGATCACATATGGTTCATGACAATTGAGACAACACGAGCAGAACTATGCTACCCATGACCTGAAGTTAGCAGCAGTGGCCATAACCTTGAAAATGTGGCAACACTATCTGATGGGCGAGTGTTTTACAGTTTACTCTGACCACCAGAGTCTCAGGTACATCTTCACGCATAAGGACCTGAACCTGAGACATTGAAGATGGCTCGAGTTCCTCCAGGACTACGACTTCGAGATAGTCTATACTCCTAGAAAGGGGAATGTTGTAGCAGACGCTCTCAGTAGGAGATCAGGCATTCCGCTACTAGGAGAGGCGACAGATCTGCTGGCCGCGTTGCAGATATCTTTTGTGGATATAGATGGAGTATCCTTTCTGCAGTCTCTCATAGTCACTCCTCCACTTCTTCACCGAGTCAGAGAGGCACATCATGGGGACGTTGACTGTGAGACGCGACGTGCTCAAATATCCTCAGGGAAGGTACTTAATGGGTTTTCTGAATGTGGGGAGCACATTATCCTCTTCAGAGGATATACCATGGTATCAGTTGCTCTACCGGAGGAGGTGTTGAGGGATTTTCACACTTCCCCTCTATTGGTACATCTAGGAGTGGCGAAGATGTGTCAGGACCTTAGATGACAGCACTGATGGCTAGGTATGAAGAATATGGTAGCAGAGTTTGTCTCACGATGCCTTACTTGTTAGCAAGTGAAGGTGGAGCACCAGGTTCCAACATCCTTGGTTCTACCCATAGAGGTCCCATAGTGGAAGTGGGACGAGATATCCAAGGATTTCATGATGAGACTTCCACGTACATCCATAGGACACGAATCTATCTACGTGATTGTCGACCGACTCACCATGTCTGACCAATTCCTACCGATCAGAGAGCAGGGATCAGTAGATATATTTGGACGCCTCTACCTATAATAGATTGTATGACTTCATGGTGCATCATCGATGATCTTCTCCGATCGAGATGACCTTTTCACTTCCCGGCTATGGCTGGGGTGGCAGGAGGATTTTATGATGCTGCTTCGCTTGAGCACACCTTCCATCCTCAGAATAATGGTCAGAATGAGGGGACCATTCAGACTATCAAGGACATGCTTCATACAGCGTCCTTTACTTTGGTCGAAGTAGGGAGGATCACTTACCCTTGGTGGAGTTTCCATACAACAACAACTACCACTCCGCCATTGGGATGAAACCTTACTGGGCACTATATGGTCGACCTTGTAGATCACCACTGTGCTGGACATACCTAGGGGAGTCAGTACTTGTAGGCCCAAAGATGGATCAGACTACGATAGAGAAGGTGTAGGTCATCCAGGAGCGGATGAAGGTTGTACAGAGAATATAGAAGTCCTATGATGATAGGAGATAGAGACCACTGGAGTTCGAGGATGGCGAACACGTCTTCTTATTGGTCGCACCTTGAGAAGGTATATGGAGATTTGGATGAGGTAGAAAGTTATCTCTGTGTTTCATCGGACCGTTCCAGGTACTCAGTAGGGTTGGCGAGGTGGCTTTCCGCTTGGCCCTTCCACCTCAGCTACCCTGGGTGCACGACTTCTTCCATGTATCTCAACTGAGGAGATACGTGAACAACCCATCCCACATCACCAACCACAGGGAGATAGTAATCGATGACAGGGAGACTGTCATGAAGGTTCCAGTGGAGATTGAGGATCGAAAGGAGCAGGTCCTGCGTGGATGGTTGATTCCTCTAGTGCGCGTTGACTAGCAGCACGGGAACCTCCAGGAGAGCACATGGGAGTGAGAGGCTCATATGTGTGCTCAGTACCACCATTTTTCCCTTACTGTGTGTTGTAGCTTATGGGGACGTAAAGCCCTGAGGTGGGGAGAATTTAAAGACCTGGATATCCTGTGGAAAATATTTTCATAAATACTTGGGAATTTAATGAGTTCTCAGTTTCTGACAGGGCCTGATTCTGAGGCCTGTTGTGTTCATAATCAATTTCTAATGTTTTTTTTGGGTACATTCAGTAAACGTATGTGCGGATTTTCTATCTTTTGAACCGGTGCTCAGAATTGAAATCCCAGCACACCGATGAACTCGCAGCACCGGTATTCTCCTAAGGAGACCTTTACTACAGTTTTGTTTTATCAAGAGTGATAGTTAATTTTTTGGGGTTTCTATGTAAAATTTAAATAAAATTATGTGTTGCATAATTTTATTTGGATGGTAGTTAAAACCTACAAAGGGAGGTTTGTGGTGGGGCCCACACCCATATAACCTCCCATTGGAGGATATTATGTGGTGGGGCCCACATGAGTTCAAACTCTTAAACTTCCCGTTAACTCCTTGAACCCCAAATTAAGGAGGATGAAACACCCATTATTTAATTTAGAGCCTCTTCATCTCCTCCCTCCCATTCAATGATCCAACCCACTTTTTAATTAATGGAAGTGACCTAATGAATTTGAATCTCTTTGAATTCATTAAGACATCATTTTAATAAGTGGTGTGTTTTTATTTTATGTTTGGTTGGAAATTATACCTTGGAAAGATTTGGATAATTTGAAAGAAAGAAATCTTCCCATGAAGAAAACAAAGAACTTCTCCAACGACCTCCATCCATGTTTGAGGAGAAAATGCCACCGACAAAGAATGTCGCCATCGACGATGTCATCTTCTCCCATCCTCAATGGAACGACGCTGTCTTTCTGTGACTCCGTCGACCGAGCTCCAATTTCAGGTAGGGGTTTGGTTTAATTTTTGATTATACCCTCCGTCCTACATCGTTATGTTGGTGGAATGATGTGCCGATTGTTATTGATGTAATAAGGGGGCTCGGTTCGCACGAACATGGCCCGACCCTCCCCTTTGTTGTTCCTTTTGATGACGTCAGAGGCGGAGCCGAAAGGGTGCAGTGCCGTCTCACTATGCCGGAAGATAATCATGACCAAGTGGACCGCGGCAGACAAAAGTGGAACCGCGGCTGGGAGGGCCGTGGCGGATGAAGAGGCGCAGCACCGGTGTGTCGCGCTGAGGAGCCGAAGGCCACGGCCAGGCCGGGCCACGGTGGTGGTGGACCGGTGCTGTCGCGCTGACCGCGCAGAGGAAACCGTGGCCCGCATCCGTGGGCCGCTAGGCCCATCCGAACCGGTCGGCCGCCTGTCGGCCGGGCTGGGGATCTACGTCGCCCGCAGGCACCGCGCGGAGAAGTCCACAGCCCGCAAACGTGGGCCGCTTGGATGGGTGAACTGACCGGCTCCGACTGGCGGGGCTGAAAGACCACGACACCCATAGGTGCCGCACGAAAGAGAACAGTGGCCCGCAGTGCAGACCATGTTCATTAGACAGAACCAGCCAGCTACGACTGGCCGAGCAGTGGAGAGGCGGCGCCGCTTGGGGACTCCGGGCGAACATGACCGGACCACAGCGTGGGCCGGGCCGACCCCCCAGCCAGGTCGGACCCGCCAAACTGGGTTGGGAAGACCCCCCCAGCCTAGTTGAACCTGCCAAACCTGGTCGGGTCAACCCCCCCATCCGGTTCGGACCCGTCGATCCTGGTTGGGCCGACCCGCCACCCCACTGGGCTTGACGGGCCGGACACAACTTCACTTAAATGAGAATATAATCAAGACCGTGCGTTCGAACTACGTGACGTATGCATCAATGGGACCCTCACATCGAGGCAGTCCTTTTGCGATACTCTAACTGAGTTTTTTAAAACTTTGTAAAACGGATGGGTTTGGACCAAGTGTAAATCCAAATAGGCCCTTGAAACAGAAATGGAAATAACTCTTAGACTGGGCGTCCGATTGACATGTCATATGTCGCGTTGGGTTACTTATGATGAGACAGAACTACAGATATGTCAACTTAGGACATCATGATAGTTGATGTATCGACACTTAGATCGATGAGCAGATCATCCTAGAATCGAGCGTGCTGTGTGTGGGAACCCTAGGGCTGGCTGCGACTGCTATGACTACTGTACCAAAATCCTATGTGGGTTCGACAGCGATGACTTATGAATTTGAATCCTCTGTGGGTTCGACAACAATGACTACTGTACTGGGATCCTCCGTTTGTCTGGTAGTCCAGACTTCTGTACCTGTATCCTATGTGGGTCCAACAGTGTAGCTGGTCCTATATCCTATGTGGGTCCGACAACTTAGTTGGTCCTATATCCTGTGTGGGTCCGACAGCATAGATGAATCAGTGACTACATCTGATCAACCCTATCACTCTATGATTGATGTATACATTTGTGAGATATGTCTTGACTTTCAATCATTTATCTTCGAGGTGATTTACTTTACTTCATGTGTGAGATGATGCTTCACTTTCAATCATTTATCTTTGAGGTGATTGACTTTACTTCTTGTGTGAGCTGAGTCTTGACTTTCAATCATTCATTTTTGAGGTAATTGACTTTACTTCCTATGTGGACTGGGTTGTGCATGGTCTCAAGAGTTGGATCTGAACTGTGATTGGTAACATAGGTATATGTATGGGAATATACCTAAGTCAGGTTGTCTGATACTTCGTGATTGTATTTTTTTTGTGGGTTATACGTCGTGGATCCTGGGAGGCCTTTTGGGGTCTCAGGGTCCCAACTGAGTATCGTTATACTCACCCTTGCATGGTATATGCCTACACTGTGTTGTGTTGGATGCAAACAACAAATAACACTGATTGGTGTAGAGAGTTGTAGAGATGGACGGTACCCGGAGGTGGACCACATGGCGAGACGTACACGGAGCATAAGGACGGACCTGGGGTGTTGAGGAGGCCATCTATACCCACCCTTCAGGTGGTATTCCTAGAGGATGACTCAGTAGTTTCTTTTTTAACTTTTTTCAGTTGTACTATCTTTTCAGTTGTTTGTACTTTACTGTTGGGCTTGTATTTCCGCCCCCCCTTTGCTTTCAGCACATTGATATCTATACAGAATTACTTAGTGCTTACTTCCAGTTGTGTACTCTGTTGTTTTTGTTTACTTATTAAAGGAAATTCCTTTCATTTTTATTGGGATTATGCCTTTGGTGCTAGTCTCCAACCCCAGGCCTATGGAAGGCGGGCATGGGGTAGTCACAACACGGGCCCCGAGGACGGGTCGTGACATGTCCAACAGTGAGTCCTCCTTAATTGTAACTCATACATAGTCAAATATTTCAACCTATATTCTGAATGGAAGCATAAAAAATTAGATTATTTTGATTTTTATACATAATTATACAAAATTAGACACAATGTAACTTAATTAGGAAAGATTTTTGGGCATTAAATCTCGAGGATTCAAACAAATTCATTACATGCTACACTGATTTTAGCTTGTATTACATGAAACTCTCTTTTCAAAGGAAATAATTCATATTATTGTCATATTAGTATAATTATAAACTAGAAAATAGAATGGTGGGAAGGAAATGGATTAACTAGATTATGAAAAAAATTATGAAATTTTACCTATTTAATTTTCTCGTAAAGAATTAATTAACAATGAACGTAATAACTATTTGAAAAATAATGAATTTCCATCGTAAAAATAATTTTCTATGAAAAACATGTTTCTATCTAAATAAATTAAAAAAACCACTTTTTATGAATTATTTTAATGGAATATATATATTATATTCAATAAAATATTCAATATTCACCTTATGCCTTATCTAGATAATAGATAATAATAAATTAAATGTTACACATAAAAAGATATAATTTTCTAAAAGTCAATTTTACTACCTTCTAATGGTGCACTTATTTTAAGACAAAATTTTCACACATTTGAAAATTATATTTAAAAAAATAACATCATTTTTTATATTTTGAAATAAAAAAATTTTATGGTGAATTTTTGTGATTTTTATGAAATTTGTCATTTTCTGATTAAGAGTGAGTAATACAGAATTTCTATAGGAAACTGCCATTTGAAATATTTTATTCATAAAGTTATATTATATTATAAATTGGTTATAAATTAAAATTAGGTAAATTAAATATTAATTAATCCAATTTAAGTACCTAGAATTCGTTTCATATTGAAATGGGAAATAAAAACATTTCAAACTTATGATAATTTCTCTTTAAAAATCCACTTTTTAGACACATCCACATGATTGATTTTAAATTAATTTATGCTACATTTATATTGGAATTTATAAAAATGGATTTAATATTTTTAATCTAAATATTTTATAATGTATTATGAGTTAAACATATTTTTATACCAGAGTTATTATTGAAAATAGTTTAATTTTTCACAATAATTATAATAATAATAAGATTAATAAGGAAATAAATAATAAACATAATGTGGAAAATGCCCTAGAATCATTCCTACACCCATTTATGGAATTAGTTTTACCCAAAACCACTATAGAACGAATTGGTTCATTATCGATGATTTTTTTAGGTAAAAAACTTGGTTAACCTAATTTCTTTTCAATAATTCCATGTGCGTCCTCTCCCCCACTAATAAATAGCCACCCACTATCATGATCTCTTCACACCAATAAATCTATTTGGATCTAAAAATATCTTTCAGAATCACTTCCCAACTCCCATCCCCTTCTCTTGTAATAATTATGTTGTGATGAAATCTAACCAAGGATGCCCTTTTGTGTAAACCAAAAGGAGATACCCAAATAAGAGGCAACGTACATCAATGGACATTTTTTTATTTTTTCGAAAGACCCATAAATAATTTTTATATAATTATTATATAATATCTGATTTGTAAAAAATATAATTAGATGTGTAAATGATATTTCTATGACATAAACACACACACACACAACAATTCCATCAAATTTCTTATAAAAACATCATTCATGTCTATGGATAACTACATCCTCACAAATGGATTATATTTAATTTTCCAACACCCCTTCTCAAGGTTGAGAATAATGATAGATATAATATTTACAAATGATATATAAATTTTTTATGATGTTTTTATTATTATTTTATTTATTCCTATAAACATACTATCTTACTATCAATTTTTTGGTAATTCAATAATGGAATTCGAGTGTGTGAAGAAATACCACTTTTTGAAGAAATATGATTCATTCACACTTTACATGGAATTTATTTCATGATTTTTATTTAGATAATTATTTATATTTACTAATAAATTATACGATATCTCTTCCTAAAATTATACATTTCAAAAGGTACCTAATTGGTAAAAGTCTTTCATCACAATATTCTTTCTTTGAGGCATGTGCTTTGATATGCACCTATATTATTTAATTAAGTGTATATATACATCCTTTGAAATTAAATATCAAGAAATAATCATTCCTAATGATATTTAATGTTCTATTTTATGATATTTTTTATGGGGCTTAAGAATCAATATTTCTAAGTGGAAAAAATTTTATGTTATAATATCATCATTTATCGGGATTGTTTGTGATTAAGCTTCCATTGATGAAATAATATGATCTATATATCATGAATTATCAAGAAACTTCTCATCATATAGTTATTCATGATATTTTAATTTAATGGTACCATTCTTCCAATAATTGTAATTTAATATAATTAATAATTTACTTTCCACAAAATTTTAATTTATTCCGCTCTTCGATCAGAAATCATTTTTCTTCAAAAAACATGTTTTATTCAAAAAACATGTTTTCTAGAAATGTTTTAAAAAATGTAATAATACTATCCTTTTATTTTTTCTAAAATCCTTAACCATGGTTTACCAATTTATAAAATGGTTTATTAGGGAATCTTTTTATCTATTTCTGACGAGGGATCTTTTGAATTCTACTAATAATGTGGAAGGAATCGTTGTTTGTTCATATTTTTCTGGTATAATATTACCCACCCTCTTGAACACTCAATTCATTGAGTCATTATTCATATGTTTCAAATATTATTATAAAAATAAATCATTTTCAAAAATAATATGGAGATATTTTTGTATTAAATTTTTTGGTGACATCCTTGACCTGGATGCCACTCAGAGATTCCCTGAGGCTGGTTAGCCAAATATCCTCTTGTGCAACTACCCAAAATCCAGAGGCTTCTGAAAAGAATTGAGGGAATATAGTGTGTATGTGGGGAGTCTATGACCTCATTACCAGAGTGCAACATAATAATTAATATTAGTAATAGTTAAATTGAGAAAGAAATAGATAAGAATACATAGGAAATCAATAACTAAAAAATAGAAAATCAAATACAAAATATGATGATACAAGTATTTATGTCTGGAAATATAGAAGAGAAGGATAGAAATTAGTCAGAATATCGTACATTAAAAAAGAAGAAAAAAGTAACCCAAAAACATTCCACGCATCCTAAGCACCAACTCGTTCATCTGCTACACATCTCCATCCTAAACAATAAAGTAATCATGTGTCTGAAGAAATAATATTTCCTTTGTCAACAACTACCAACATGTAATCATCCTTGGATCCATTGTATTCACTGGTATGGTGTGAGATAAATCATAGTTGTCCACCACCAAAAACTTATATAATATAAAGTCTGTGTAATATAAACTTAATAGCGTGCATGCATACATTTATAAAAGTAATCAGTACAGTAACGTAAATACCAAAGTTGCGACTCAGCCATTGACTGGTGCCTAAACATAGAACCAGTTCATTTATTATTTAATTTCAAGTTTATAATAATAATATGTAAAATGAGGTAAAACAGAAACATATGTTCTGACATGGTAGTATAATGAAGGATCCAAAATGTAACAAAGAATCTATAAGGATATTAATAATAAAGAGGATCCAAGGTAATAACCATGGAAAACATTAACCAATGGTCGATCCAATATAGGTATAAAATATATCCTGGAAAGTGGGTATGAGTGAAATCTGGGGAGTTTGGTCCAAGGCATTCCACAATAATTTAATTCTAACTGAGTCCAAGGAATACCTCCCAGGTAAAATGGGATAAGAAATTAATATGACCAATGGTGTATCCAAGGAGTCTCATATCCATAGATGTAATAATGGATCCACATAATGTATCCAAGGATTCCTGTAATAATACTGGATGGATCATATGAGGTCATACCAGGAATCCACTAATATAAAAATATTGGGCTCCAGGGTGGGTCTCAAAATTGTCAACTAGAATTCACGAAATAGAATGGCGTCCTTGTGTGCTTAAGGCATTCCCTTAGGATTACAAGGTAAAATTGAGTCTAACCAATCCTATTATAATTAATTGGTCCATATTCCTTAGCCACCATATAAAAATTTCATTTAATTAAATAGGATATGAATGATTATTCCATTTAGTAGGTCAAGAGGTTCATTCGATGCCTTTCATAAACGTAAAAAGACACATTAAAGAAAAAAAAACCATTTATTTAATCATATAAGACATATTTAGTTAATATTGTTCACTATTAAACCTTCCATAAATAAGAAAAATTATGATATGGATGTGAAATTGAATTCTTCAATTACCCAAAATTGGGCAAAGTTAAATAAATATTATAATTTCCAATTCCACTTCAGGTGGACTAATTGCATTTATTTAATTAAATTAGGTAGGTTAAGTAATAATCCTATATTGTACTAACCTTTGAACAATTAACAATTAATCTAATTAAATGGGGTTATATTTTTTAGGTTTCGTCCACACATTCGAATGGTGGGGGAGAAAAACAAGTCAAACCACAAAAGACCAATTATATAAAATACCCTACATGGGGTGGTCAATGTTTTGTACATAACCCCTAATTATGAAATAAAATAATTTCAAGAGTCACAAAAAATTATTCTAATGCATATGAGGATGAAAAATAACTTTAAAAGGATACACCCAAAGTAATCAGTGTGAAAACATGGAAATTTATAAAACAACGAATCCTGAGGGATGGGTTATAGACCATCTACCACGTACTCATATGACTCCTCATATAGTATCTACCTCTAGTTTAGCCTGATTTAGAATACATTTTATGAAAGGATTTATTCCATGGAAATGGGGCATATGAGCCTACATCTAAATAGCATTGGGGATATAAATAATAAGGATTAATCACAAAAAAGAAATTAATATCATAACTGTACAGATCCAACAAGACGATTGGTGCTTCGACAGAACTCCAGACATATGAATGGGATCAATTCATGCCTAATAGGTCTTGATGTATCCAAAATGGAGAAGTGGGTTCACCTAGAGATGAAAATAAGAGAATTAGGAAAGAGGGATAAGTTTATTAAGGTATTAAGGAAACTTTTGTAATGTCACCCAAAAATGGGAATTTCATGGTTTGGCTACACAATTGGCCAATCATTATGCCAACCATAAGGAATCTGCAATACATAGGGGATATAACATGGTAAATCTACACAGTTGGGTAAAATATGCTCAAACATGAAAAAAAACATCTACAATATGTCTCCAGTTTTTATCATGACTATATTCCCTTCATGCACGATTAGTGATAACCATGTGCCTCATATCACCCCACTTACTAACCTTGAACAGTTATAAATAACTATGTTTTTTTCCTACAATGATTCTAAAAACCATGTAAAAATCCAATTTCTACCAAAAGACAAGGTTCTGGAATTAAAATAAGCCATGTACAGCCTAAGACACCCTTGAAATCTTTTGGAATATATGTAAGGTATAAAATAACGAATCAGACCACAAATAAAATGACCCAGACCTAAGTGGAAAACTATATTTCTCAGTCTTCCTCTTTAAAGAAACTCATTCTCAAGTTCACCATACAATGGTGGAAACGTACTATCAGAGAACAAATTGATCTTTGAGAATATATGTCAGCATCTCATCCCCATGTCTCATCTTTTACATGCTCGTTCTTCCATATCACCCTTACTAGAGGGATATATTGGCCTCATATAAAATTTTATGTCTGGAAACTGATTCCTATAGAATTCTCATCAAATAAATAATCACCTTGTAGCTCAACTTTCTCAGGATCAAAAGTGTGTGATGGTTCGATATGATAACAACAATGCTATGAAACATGGAAGACGTCATGCATGGAACAATGCCACTATGTTAATAAAAACTAATTAGCTATAGGAATGAATATCCATATAATATCAAATTTCCCAATAGAATGAGCCAATAACTTCCATTTCTACCGTATACATCTGTTCCCTATCCTAGGAAACACCCATTGGAAAACATAAAACCCAACTACGAAATCAAGATGTCATCAATAGAGATCAGCATATGATTTCTCTAAATATTGAGTAGTAGTTATATGATTCTTGATTAGCTAAACCTTGTCTGATGTATCCTACATAAGATGATGACCTAGTAGCGCTACATCACCTTCCTCTAACAAGCACATAAATTAACAATAAAACAAACCATACAAGGTCTCAAAAGGATCCAACTAAACATTTTCCAGAAAGATATTATTATAAGTGATCTCGATGAAATAGATGTGTTTCTACCATGAAATTTTAAAATTATGGATGTACAAATGAAGCTTGTCTTATAACAATTTTATAATCAATTTTGACTATCCAAGGATCTAGGGATTAATGGATTTTCTAAGAAGAACTTGTATGCCCCCAATGTTATGCAATCCCCTTCCTGAACCATGATGTAGAGAAAGCATCCCTATCTAAAATAATAGTATGTCGGCCCTCGTGTAGTCACATGATCTCATAGACAAAAAATATTTATATATCATCCACTATGAATTTATCCTTGATAGTAGGGAACCAAACTACATTTGTTAGTCAGTCAATGATGACCCATATATTGTTCCTACTTCTAGGACACCTCTGTAAATTGAATACCATGTCCATAGAAATATATTCCAATTTACATTATGGAAGTTAATGAAACTATAACAATTCTATATGTTACTAGGGATCTAACATCACCTACTAAAATGTGGAACACACAGTTATAAAACCTATTATCGAACATTTCATCAAAGGACAAAAATACTAGTATCACATATCATGGTACATCTTGGTGATGCCTATATGAACATACCACTAAGAAGCATGGGACACCCACATTGGTTCCTATATAGTATCTATATGAGCCCATATATGTCCATAAATATATTGGATGTTGTCTGTATCCATAGACCAATCTGAAAGAGGGTAATCTCTTGAAACACACCCATGAGGAACCAAGCCTTTGGTATTTGAGAATTCCATGCTCTTCATCTTCTCAATGAGGGAAGAGGTAACCAATAAGGATAAGGGATATGAATTCTTATGTAAGTTATGAAACTATAGTTGTATCTCCAAAAAGAGGGCCATCAATTTCTCTTCATCAATGGATTCAAGTGTGGAATGTGCCTACATTATTTGACATAGCACATTGGCTACTTCATTACCCTTTACAGGAGAATAAGAAAGCTCTAAATTGATGGAATAATGATATTAAATCCATATTCACTATCATAGATTCATGTCGCACTGTGTGTTGTTATCTTTGTGGCTTTTGTGAACTATATACACCACTTTTTTATCACCCAATAGATAGTGTCTCTAGAAACCTAAGGCCTGGAAAAATATTGCGACATCATGGTCACGAGTCATATAATTTCATTCCTAAGGCCTTAACATCTATGATACACACACAATAACTATGTATTCCAACATCATTTTAACTCTATATCCAACACTAGATACATCAAATAACACTAGTTATCCTCTTATAGGATCTTTGAGAATCATAATAAGTTTTGATAAAAGGCAGAATTTCTACTCAAAAAAGTATTTTTCTCAAGATCCTAACAATAAGAACTTAACACCATTCATTGTATGAGTAGTAAGAGTTAATAAAGGTATGAATAATCCTGTATGAAATGCATGTAATATCTTTCTATCCCCATTAAAATAAGTAAAAAAATATTTCATAGGATCCTCCCAGGAAACCACAGCACTCACCTTCTCTATGTAAACAAAAACTCATGACTCTGAGATAATATGACCTAATGAATGAAAATATTTGATCCACAAATTAAACATAGAAATCTTGGAATAAAGATGATTCTATCATAGTTTTACCATAATTATATCAATGTTCTTATCATGGATACTATGAGTGTGAGAATAAAAAATATTTCATTGAGAATGTCTATGAAAAATGAATCTAGATAGGTGTGAAAAATCCTATTCATCCAATCCATGAAAAATGTGGGTGCATTCATAAGACATAACATCATAACAAGGTTCTCATAAAAACCATAATTACCTTAGAAAGATAAATGACGTGTTTATTATGTTCTTAATCAAACATGATGATAGAATGATCATAGGTCTATCTTAGAAAACATCCTAGATCTTCATTTTTAGTCATATAGATAATTTTTCTCAGGTAGTGGATGATGTTTCTTTAAAATATATTGATTCAAAAATCTATAATCATCTCATAGATGAAGGGTCCCATCTGCCTTATCTACACAAATCATCGGAAAATACCAATATGAAGTACTGGGATGTATAAATTCATTGGCCTATAAATCATAAAATATCCTCTTGTGCTCTTGGAGCTTAGTCGATACAGTCCAGTATAGAGGAATGGACACTGAAGCTACTCATGGAATGATCTTAATCATAAAAGCTACCACTCTATTTGGAGTTAAACCATAAAAGATCTACTATTGGAGGGAATTCATCCTGACATTGTCCCCAATCCTCCCTTAAGAGATCAAAAATCTGGGCAGACACAATACATATCACATGATTCTTTGGTCCAATTCTACCATTTTGGACATCCCATTCATCCTTTTATAGATGAAAAATCCCCTCTGTTGATGAAAATAATACCCTATAGTGATACCATTTTATTAATGAGTAATACTGAACCAACCAATCCATAAATAGAATGAAATTTATGCATATCATATTGAGAATGATGATGTCCCAAAAGAAAGGTAAAATTCATACCCTATGGGGACATTCCATATATTGATGTATTCCCTCTGACTGTGCTCCGAATGGTATATCTAGGATAATTACTCCATAGTAATACATTATTTCTAGTTCTACACATTCCAAAATAGATAAAAATATGAATTATCATCAAGACCATGTATAAAATAAAGTGGATACAATAGTAGGGGAAACTATAATAGTACCTCGTATTGCAGAAAGTTACACACTCTGATCCTTAGGTACCATTTTTAATATATGCAACTGGACTCATCCATGACCATGAGCAATAAGCGGACTACCATTATCATGAAAACTGTAGTGGGTCATCTAGTAATATGAATTATAGCTTCTACGGCTATGAACCCCTCCTCAGACAGTCCTTCTGGATCTACGGTTGATCCCCTTCGAACATGGTGTGAAAGAATCCACTCTTAAAGGTGGAGTTGGTGTGGATATTTTTCCAATAGAAGAAGATGGAATGTTCTGATAGAATATAAAAATATTACCCATATGGCCTCAATCAAAAAAATTCAAGGGGTCTCTATCACACAATGTTTTAGATGCCTCTAGTATCCACAATTATGGAACACTATAGAGATACCAGTATGAGTAATCCATTTTTCACTTCCCCGATGAGAAACCTAGAGGGATCATTTCTGGCTACAATATGAACTAAAAGCCTTCCCCAACCCTAGTCCTCTAGGTGAGGTACAATGATAAGAGACATATTGACTCTCTCATAAAATTTAGGTAAACGAAAGACATTCACCTAAGTACAAATGGCATTCTGAATCCCATCCTCATAAAATTTGGCATTCAAAATATAATCATTCAGTATAAGAAGTAAAAAGAACTAAAACTCAATAAAACATGATGAATAATCCATAACTAACATAGAACCCAACTCTAGATGCATAAAATGTATGGCTGGGTCTGATCATATTGTTTTATGAAATAATTTTTATTAGAAATAGTCTAAAATCATCCAATACCATACATGATTGGTGACCAACCTGGGTAATCACATCCCACCAGTGATTGGGTGAATAATGCATTATATACGCACAAATAATGGCCTTTTTTCTATAGGTATCTATAGATTCTGAATGATTGAAAAGGTAGCCTCTATCCAAGACTCAGGAGCCTCTAGACCAAAATCCCACAAGTTGTTTGGGGGATGCTACTTCTATAACTCACATGTCTGGTCAGCCATCGTAGGTGTATTTAGTGGAGAGCATCTCATGGGCTACATCAAATGTAGAAAATTATCATGAATCAAGGAGATAGTTTATACATTCTGTAAAATAGTATTCTTTTCATGTGGTACTCCTTATTGTAAGAATGATGTCTTAGGGCCCACCATGTTTGGAACATTATCATTTCCACCTTCATGGTTCAAGTCATGAGGACTTCTTGCAGTATTGGTCAACAAACACCATTCACATGCCTATGAACCATATTTTTAGTATATAGATAGAAATACTAGTGGAAAAATAATGCATTTAAATATATCACTACCCACTTATAAGTCTTGGTATGGGTTAGTGATCAAGTATAAATTACATGGGATCTACTAGATTATGGGTCAATAGAAGCATGCCACATCATTTATTCGAAAGAATTTCATTTTATAAATCAATTTTTAAATTATTAAGTTTAATATTACTATATTTATATATTTGTGTTCATTTTAAATGAATCTACATTAAAAATGAATCAAGGCCCATACACCTTATCATTGAAATCAATACAAATTTAATTTAATTTTAATTGATTGACATGGTAAATTACCCATTCCCACCCATGAGGTCCAATAAACCATATGAAATGAAACTAGAAATCAATCAATCACATAAAAAAAATAATCACATCAACAATATTCCTACCAGATCACCACTTAAAAATAATATGAAAAAAAACAATGAAAGAAGGTAAAGGGACCTATATGGAATAGAAATAAGCATACAATATGAATTTTTGGATCCTAGGATGAGGTATGTAAAAATTCTACTAGAACTCATATAATTTGATGATTAAATGAAATCCTCTATCAAAAAAATAATAATATTATCCAACACATTAAATATGTGTCACCTAATGGAGAAATGATATCAATTATAATAAGAAAAAACTGAAATATATTTATAATTTTAGGAAGCATAGCATTACCAAAAACATGCATTAAATAGGCCCAATGATGGATTTTAATCATGTTATAAATCATTGATAATCTCTATACTATTGTATCTATATAGTAAATAAGAAATTAATCATATGAAACCACTTTGAAACATCCCAGAAAACGGTTCCACTCAACGGTTCCCTGAGTGAAATTAGTAACACCGCCTAAATCACTTCACCCCAAATGAAAGAGGTTGAAATTTTTTTTTGAGGGCCTAGGGTGTGTCCATGGGGATACTATTCCATCATTACCATATTTTGGAACATCATTTCAAGATAATAATAGTTAAATAATTAATGAAATAGTTAAAAAAATTAAAAATAAATAACAAAAAAACCAATAATCATATACCATAGAAGATGCTACATTTCATGTGTTTAGAATGCTGGAAAACATGGATAAAAAGTACCAGATATAACATGTTATTAAAAAGAATAAACAATGAATAAAAAATATATCCATGAATCCTAATCTCCAACTTATTCATCTACTACCCAGACCCATCTTAATGCATGAAATCAATCAAGTGTTCAAAGCGGGGTGATTTCCTTTTTCAACAACATCATACATGAAATATTCTCAGGAGCCAATGACGGCCCTGATTGAGTGTGAGATAAATCTCAGTAGGGAACCACCAATGTGGTCAATAAAATATACTCAATTTAATATAAACTAAATAGTACACACCCAATAATTTATAAATATATATAGTATAGTAATGTAAATACCAATTTACTGTCGTAATCCATTAGTTGGTTTCAAAACATACAACTTGTTCATTTATTTTTCAAGATCCATTTATTAATAATAATGTTTATCATTAGGAATAACCAACAATGACATCCTGACAAGGTAGTATAATGAAGGATCCATGATGAAAAATGGATCCCTGATGATATTAATAATAAAGATGATCCAAAATAATTACCAATTCAACCTTGACCATAGGGGTCAGCCCAAATCTTATAGAAACTGTATCCTAGATAATGGTAATGTGTGTAATCCAATGAGTGTAATATAGGGAATTCCAAAATAATGTAATTATATCAGAGTTTAAGAAATACATCAAAGGTAAAATTGTATATGAAATGACTTGCACCAAGGATGTATCCAAGTCAACTCAAGTCTATAGAAGTCACACAGGACCCAAGGAGAATAACCAAGGAATCCTATAATGTTACTAGAGGGATTCTATGATTTTATACTATGAATCTACTAATATACAGTAAATGGGATCCATGGTGGGTCTCACCCTTAGAAACTGGATTCTTTGAATTTTAATGTAACCCATGAGTTCCAAATTAATTCCATTAGTATTCCGAGGAGAGATCGAGTGTCACCACCGTTATTATAATTAATATGTATATATGAATTAGGAACCATATATTCCATTCACTTAATTAAAAATTCTATGTAATAATCATTCCATTTAGTATGTTAAGAATTTCATTACAGGCCTATCAATCAAGTGACACGACATCTCAAGGACATGAAACCATTTATTTAATTATATAATACATATTCAATTAATAGGTTTCACTACTCTACCTTCCATATATGTGGAAGGGTGTTCTATGAGCATTGAACTAGGCTCTTAAATTACAATTATTGAGTCCAATTCATATACATAGTATACCATCCAAATCAATTTCTTATTGATTTATTATGTTGAATCACATAACTTAGGATGGTCAAGTGAGAATCTAACATAGTAAAAGACATTAATAAATTCAAATTTCATATAATTTAAGGGGATTTCCATTAGTAGGGTAAAGACACAAACCCAATCAACGAATACGTTGAACATTTCAATCCACTAAAAGGATAATAATGGAAACACCCTACATGGGGTTGTCATAGTTATGGACGTAATCACCAATGGTGATTCAATGTTTTAACAAGGGTATTATAAGATGATTATAATGACTATATTAAATACATATAAATTAAAAAATAGATTCATGATAATATAAGTGCACATGCATGGAAAATTATAAAGTGAAATATAGTTAGGAATGAGTCATAGAACACCTACCTCACACTCATGTGACTCTCCCTATATAGTGACATCCTTTAGTTTTCCATGAATTGAAAGATATTTTAAGAATGTATTAATTCCATGAATATGCGGTATTCGAGCCTCCATATTAATTACATATTCTATAGAAATATGAAAAAAGAATGGTGATAGTGAGTCCGATTGTTGCCTATCGACCATTCAATGTTCTGATGCTCTGCTAATGTGTATAGCAACACTCAGGTTTAATCCATTACAATGATACTTTTTAATAGTCAAATGATTTTAGATGAATTTATTTTGAATGGGGTTTTTTTTCATAGAATAATCTAAATTATTTATTGATTAATATTGGTTTAACAATTTGATAAATATTGGGATGAGTTCGTAATTAGGTTGTTATTCTTGTGATATTTTTGAACTTTGCTTTATTTTGCATTAAATTAACTCCCATGTCACAAGTTGATGTTGATTGGAATTCCTAAGTGTAAAGGCTTTAATCCAAGCCATAAATTAACTAGGAATATATTCTCAATCAGTACTTGATTGTGGTAGTGTATTTATGGTTCCAATAATCTATGAAATCAATACGTTAAACAAAACAAGTCATTACTCCATGACATGTTATGTCCAACAGACACAATGTTAATTTAAGGAATATTTATCGAGGAAAAGTCCTCAATCACTTAACATTCGTAAATTATAACTCTACCCAATTAAATATTTACTCAACCATTTAAATTATTAGTAATATGGTTATAATTATTATGTTGATAAATTAATAAGATAAGAAAAATAAAGGGATATGAAAAGAGTGGTGCGTTGGACACACACACAAACATTGAATGGAATAAAATATTGACTTTATATTGAATTAGAAAGAAAAATAAGGGAAGAGTTTTTAACTTTATTTAAACTATTTTAATAATATTAATATTAAACTACATAAGGTGGATAAAAATAAGAGATATTGAAGAAGAAAATTGCATTAAAGCATAATTACCAAAAAAAACATGTTTACAACAATGATGAACATAAAAGTAAATGAAAACAAAGAGAGGAGGAAGGGTCTACCAAGATAAAAAATGATTATGTAAGGTCCTCACAAGACTTTTTTAAGGTGTTGTTTGTGCCAATTTATGCTCCTATATTCTGAAATTTCAACCCTTTTGAATGGAGATGAGGGGATGTATTTATAGCCCAAGGTGGTGGACTGTTTAAATTCCAAAACTACCCCTCCATTTGGCTGAACGATTTAGACATCCAAACAACTGAATATAGAGATATCTCCTTCTTCAATGTTTTATATAATAATTTTTGAAGAATAATTCCAAACATTGGAGGAATTTGGACTTATTGAGCCTATGTTATGTTTGTTTTCATATACAATGTTAAACTGTCCATTTCTATCCATGTTTTTTCGATGGCCAAAATGTGAATGGATTTTTGAATAGGAAGATGACATCAAATCTGAATTATTTCTTGAACAATGTCAGTCTTATATAGCTATTTTTTCACACTACAATATCCACCTTTAGTTGATGAATAAATTATGAGATATTTAATGAATACTGTACTGATTTTATTTCAAGTCCATAATGGTGGGTAGAGTATAAATGAATCAATTGGGATCCTTTTATTTGGAGTTGGGAGTTGAATGTTTTTTCCATGACTCCTTACATTGTCCCCTGAACATTTGATTAGAATGAATGAATTTGAACTTCTCTATTGAGCCCTCTAATTCAATCTTAAGGTATGGTCTAGTTTCATTTCAGATTCTATGGGCCTTTTTTTGTGACACATACGACTCTTAAAATGAAATAATTAGCACAAAATTCCATAAAATGAAATGTTTTATATTGAATTTGGAATCCTAAAAAACAAAAACAATTCAATATGAATCTGTACGGTGATAGTTATAAATAAAATAGTAAACTAACTCAATTAGACTACATCTAAAAATGTTTAACAATTATATTTAGTATTTAAACATTAATATTTCCCACAAATTATGAACATTTAATATAAAATTAGTAAAGGGAGTATAAAATAAGTCATAAAAATATTAATAACATAAAATACCCCACACTTAGTCTTTTTCATGTCCCCATGTACAACAAATATAAAAAAACATAAGAAAATCATTATTACTCACCAAAAAATAATAAAATTTTGTTTTCCCCAATAAGGGGAGGTTTAGACTATCTCACTCATCCATATTGAATTCCAACACAAGTAGTTATAGAAAAAAAATTTCAAAAACAATTCATTTTTTAATACTCAATTTTATAAATGGAAAATGGGGGCATAGAAAACATACTCCTCTCAAGATGATAAAATTATTTTATGGAGCTTCACTCATTCACCAACCAAAAGTGAAAATCATAGATTTTGTAAGATCTCTAAGCTTTCACTCCCTATCCTAAAGTTCTCAAAAATCATGAATTCTTCTGAAGGGGGTTTCTATGGCCATGTGCTGATAAGAAGATGATATCCGAAAGATTGAAAAAATGGGCTAAAACACCAACATGGGAAAAACAATGCACAATTTTTTTGAAATGAAACATTGAAGGAAATTTAATCACATATTTATGAGAAAATTAAAATGTTAAATAAGACATAAAAGAGAAAATAAATTTTATGTTGATGAGAATATAAAATATTTACAAACCACAAAACGTATCCTAATGACATAAGTGTTCATTTATTTCATTTTATCGAATATTGAACTTGAAAAAGATCTCACAATCATCTCCCAACCCATGATTTATTTCCTCACAACACCAATTGTAATAGTTATAACAAGATCAAAGGTTAAGGAAGAGTGATTTTCTACCCACCCAAGACAAAACCCATTTTTTCTTTTTTCTTTTTGATTTTTTTTCTTTTTGATTTTTTTTCATTTTTCTTTTTATATTTTTTTTAACACTTGTTAGTATCATTTGTATAAGATAAACATAAATTCATTCCCAAACCACTCTGAAGAACAACATCTCCCCCACACTAAAATTGATGTTTGCCCTCAAGAATATGATTATATGGTAAAAATCAACAAAAGAATACCCAAAATGAAATCCCACCCACAAATAAATTACAAAAAATTATGAAAAATAAATCCATATTGATAGGGGGTGGGATAAGGTATTGGGCTTGTAATGGGGATAAAAATGAAAATAATTTCATAGGCTCATAGGGTATTTCAAAAGGAAGATTAATGTATGGTTAATGTGAGGGGATTTGGCTATTATAATTATAATGGGGTTCATAAAATTCCTATATCATATTAATTACCACTAAAGTAAAAAATTCATCTTGATGGTCCATAAACTCATGACACAAAAATGGGGGTGAAAACACATATTTTGAAACTATGACCATAGGTAGTCCTATCAAGAATGCTATTGTAGTTCATCACAGTTGAGGAAAATCATTTCCCAAATAGAAAATTGATCACTCGAAATTTGTTGGTTTTGACACAATATTATTTATCCAAATTTATGAAGAAAACACAATACATTTGAGATAAAACCATATCTTTTGACACCCCAAATGGTTAGACAATATTTTAAAATTGGAAGGTGAGTAAGCTTGACTCTTTATTTTCATATTTTTTTTGTTTTTTAGGGGTTTTTGTTTTTTTTAGTTTTTTATAAAGACACAACAAAACAAAAGAGGAAGATTAAATAAAATAAATGTAAAGGGGAAATTGTTAAAAAAATAAAAATGAGAAGGAGGGAGGAATAAGAAGAAAAAGAGAGAGGAATAGAGAGAGAGAGATAAAGGTTAAAGGGAAAGTGGTTCCACCTAGTTTGGATTTGGTGGGTTTCCATCTATATCTATAGGTAGGTTAATTTCAAAAGGTGTGGATTCTATGGATGTCAATGTGGTTCCAAGATTGTGTGTCCTCTAATGGTGATACATTAACCGATTTCCACTAACTGTGAATGTCCTTTTTAAATAGGGGTGTTGGACTTTCACTGCACCAAATGGGTAAACTTAAGAAACAATAAAAGGACCTTTCCAACAAGAATTAAGCTTACCTATTTGAAGATGAAATTGCGATTTAAAAAGAAATACCTTTTCACCCTCATGGAATACCATTCTCAGGATGTGTTTTTCGTGAACTGCCTTAGCATTCTCTTTATACAAAATGGAATTTTCATAAGATTCAAGTCTAATCTCCTTTAGTTCATCCAATGGAAACAATCATTCTTCACCAGAATTTCACAATCAAAATTAAAGTTTTTCACATCCTTAGAAGTCATATGTGGGATTTCAACAGGTAAATGATATGATTTACAAAAAACTAGACTAAAGAGAGACATCCTAATGGGTGTTTTATTGGCAGTTCGATATGCCCATTGTGTTTCACCAAGTCTTTCAGGAAAATATTTTATTGGGGGAATAACAATTCTATCAACCACTCTTTTGACTTCTCTATAAAACATTTCACCCATTCCATTTGTTTGGGGTGATATGTAGTTGATGTTGTATGTACAACAAATTTTTTTTTCAAAAAATATTCCATGGTTTTATTTCAAAAATGGGTTCTCCAGTCACTAATCAAGGTACATTGTGTGCCAAATTGGTGGAAGATGTGTGTCTTTAAAAACTCAAAAAAAGTATTTGAATTATCTGTTATAGTGTCTTTTTCCTCGACCCACCATGAAATATAATCAACCACAAGAAGAATGTATTGAAATCCATTGGAATGGGGAATGGTATCATGAATTTGAGGCCCCAAACATCAAAGATCTCATAAAATATTAAATGAATTTGGGGAATTTCATTTCTCTTTGAAATTGTGCGAAACTTTTGGAATGTGGGACATGATTGAAGAACTCAAGTGAGTCCTTGAAGAGTGAAGGCCAAAAGAATCTAGAGCATATGACATTTCAATAGGCCCTTTGGGGTCCAAAATTTCCACCTACTTTATGTGAGTGTGTGAATTCTAAGATGGAATGTTCATATTCATCAACAAATCTATTAATTACCATGTCAGCCCTAGTTTTCCAATGATTATAATCTTCCCAAAAATAGTATTTTGATTCACTTTTAAAATTTATTTATTCATATTTTGAAAAAATTTTAGGAAACACACTAGAGACCAAGAAATTTAATATTGGGGAATACCATGGAATTTTTATAGTGAGATATGAATGGTGCTCAGTGGGGAATTTTGGATCAATGATTTCTGAAAGATAAGAATTTGAAATTCTACTCGAGGGATCAGCCAGAGGGTTTTATTTTCCTGGTCAATCATTGATTTCAATGTCAAAATATAGGAGCATTAGGATCCATCATATTAGCCTCGGTTTGGAATCACATTTCTTGATTAATAACATTATAGAAGAATGATCTGTGAATATGATGATTTTAGAACTTAGGAGATTGTAATGAAATTTATCTACGAAAAAAAAACAACTTATAAAAGAATTTTTTTAGTGGCAGTGTAGTGAGATTGAGTTTAATCCAATGTTTTTGAAACATATTAGATGACATGAGGAATATTTTCTCTTCTTTGAACATGAATATCCCCAAAGGCTCTATCAGAATCATCACACACCAACTCAAAGGGTATGGACCAATATGGGGGTATGATTATCGGGGCAGATGTACGAGTAGTTTTGATTCCAATGAAGTCTCTATTGAAAGACTCATTAAAATGGAGAACAACACCATTTTGGAGTAGATGTGTGAGTGGGAAGGAAATCCTACATAATTTATCGATGAATCGCAGATAGAAACTGGAATGAACTAGGAATAAACGGATGTTTCAAATAGAGGTGGGTTCGGGAAGTGATTGGATCACTTCAATTTGGGATGGAAAAACTTCAATACTCTATTTTGAAATTATGTGCCACTAAAAAATCCCATTTGAAACCATGAAGTGACATATTTAAAAATTTAACACAAGGTTACACATGACACACTTTTGAAGGACCGGAGAGAGTAAAGTCAAGCAAGATTCAAATTAATCACTATAAATGGTAAATTCATCCATGAAGACATCCATGTAGTGTAAAATGAAAACAGAAAATATACTCTAATACACCTCTAGAATGTAGTAGGAGCATTGTAAAGGCCATAAGGCATTCTCTTATATTCATATGTTCTAATGGGGCGAGTGAAAGTAGTCTTTTCTTGGTCCTGAGGTGTGATTGAGATTTGGATGTTTCCAGTGTATCCATCAAGAAAGAAAGAGTTTGAATTTAAAGATAAATGGTCTAGAATTTGATCATGAAATGGAAGAGGGTAGTGATATTTACTTTTTACAACATTCAATTTTTGGTAGTCTATACCCACACACCATTTTTTCTTCACTCGAGTTGTGACTACCACTCCATGTTCATTTGTGACAACAGTTATCCCACTTTTCTTAGGTACATAATGAATTGAATTAACCCATTCACTATCAGAAATTGGTTATATAATACAATATTGAATAATCTTGGTGATCACATCCCTAACGACCTCATGTATGAGTGGAATGAGTCTTCGTTATGGTTGTCTAATTGGTTTGGATGATTTTTGAAGATGGATGTGATGCATGAACAGAGTAGGGTTGATTCCCGATATGTCATCTAGGGTCCAACCTATGGCCTTTTGTTATCTTCTAACACTTTGAAAAGATTGGACACCTCAATTTAGGTAAGTGAAGTTGAGATAATGATAGGATAAGAGTGATCATGGGAAAGGAATGCATATTTTAGGTGTTCAGGAAGAGGTTTCACATCAGTTTCATCTTTCATTTATGCATTAGAAAACTCAAGAATGGAGGAAGGGACATCAGTTGCTTCAGATTCATTTTTCATTATATTATCCAAGTAGGATTAGTAGAGATAATAGTTGATGAGGGATTCAAGAGAGTTTTCAAGTTCCTCTATATTGATGGAGTCTATGAGTGAAAGGTCCACATCAAATTCACCGTTTATGAATTTTTTAATCATGGTGCATATTTCACAATATCATTTATCATTAGAACATGATGAAACTGATATAATGTGGTTCAATTGACTCTTAGATGTGTCCTCAAAATCATTGATTGAGAATGTGGAGTGATCCTCAAATGGGTATTGCATGGCCTTGAAAATGTTGAACATGACTAGTTGGTCACCAAATTCTATGGATAAGATTTCTAAATGGAAATAAATATTGGTTCTCACTATCATTAGGAATGGTGTTCATAGAATTAAGGGTGATCGAGAAGCGTTCCTCTCACCTTCCATATCAAGGACATATAAATCAGTAGGGAAGATAAGATCATTCAAAACGAACATGGACATCCTTGATTATACCCACAGGAATAGCAGTGCTTTGATTGGCTAACTAAATGATAACACCCATTGGGTGCAAGGGACTTAGACCAAGGTTGATAAAGATGGATTTGGGAATGAAAATAACTGAGGCTCATATATCTATGAGTGCATCATTGAATTTGGAACTTCCAATTTGGCATGGAACCGTAATGGTCCCAAGATCATTTCAAATTATGGTATTAGACTGCCGGGTGGAAACATTTTCGAAGGTCCAATGTTGCCTCTTGTAGGTGTACAATTCCTTAAGAATCATGGAATTCTTAGGGATTTATTTTTTGGCATTTAAGAGGTTAATGATGAATTCAACACGTCTAAACATGTCAATCATTTCAGGATCGGGTTCAAAGGACTTCTTTGGCTTATAAATGATTTGAGGAAAATGAATCGGGTTCCTAAGTGGAATGGAAGGAGGCAAGAGAATGGATTCTGATTCCTTTTCATGTTTCTTATTCTTTTCCTTATCGAGGACAACATTCAATGGTGGAATGGAGGACATATCAAAAGGAATATTAATTTGATTTCGTGATCTAAGTTCATTTTCATTTACATTACCCTTGGGGATGGGTAATGGTTGAGCTGGGAGTTGGGATGAATTGGATGGTTGCTACAGACTAAGGTGGGATGCAAGTAGAACTATTTGGGTTTCAATGTTTTTAAGGATGGAATGTGTGAAAGAGGAAAGATCATATACTGCACTTTTCCATAGTTTCGTGGAAGAAAAGGCTTATCCCAAATTGAGATTACCTTTATTTTGGTTCTTGGGAAAGAGATTGTATTGGTTTTGGAATTGGGAAGGCTCACTAGGATAGTGGAATCCTTGAGGAGAAAGTGGAGGATTTCCCCTTTGTTGTTGAGGAACAAAAGGATAAGGTTGTTGGAAGTAACCAACACCTTGACCATATTGAAATTGGTTTTGGGATTTGAGTAGGGAATTGAGGGTGATGAGAGACGAGATTACCATACCTCATGCCTTGGTTATAGGAAGAATATAAGGGCTTAGAGTGAGGTTGGTTGAGGTTTCTAACAAACTGACCAGATAGTTGAGGGTTGGTGTTCTGCTGAACATAGGCTGCATTGAGCTCCATTGGTCTAGATGAATCAGATTGTTCTTCATGAAGTTGTGGACATGTGTCTATTGGATGAGCTGTCAAGTTTCAGATTCTACAGTTTTTGACAAGTCCAGGTAACATTGATTGTGGAGAAGATGAGGTTGGTGATTTGGAAGACCTTTTCTCTATAGGTATCTCTAGATGATCAGTGATAGAAAAGGTATCATCTATCATAGACTCAGTAGCCTCAAGACCACAATCCCACAAGTTGTTTGGGGGATGCTACTTCTAGAACTCCCATGTCAGATCCACCATCGTAGGTGTATTTTGAGGAGAACATCTCATGTGCTACATCAGATGTAGAAAACTATCATGAATCAAAGAGTTAGTTTTTAAATTCTATAAAATTGTATTCTCCTCATGTGGTTCTTCTTATTGTTAGAATGGTGTGTTAGGGCCCACCATGTTGGTAACATGATCGTTGCCACCATCCTTATGCATGACATGAGGTCTTCTTGTAGTATTGTTCTACAAACACCATTCACATGCCTATGAACTAGATTTGAAGTGTATAGATATCAATACTAGTAGAATAAGAATGTAAGGAAATTTATAACTACTCACTTATAAGTCCAGGTATGGGTAAGCGATCAAGTATAAATTACATGTGATCTAGTATATTAAGGGTCAATAGAAGCATGCCTCATCATTTATTGGAATAAATTTCATTTTATAAATAATTTTTCAAAATTTTAAGTATAATTTTACTCTATTTATATATTTGGGTTCATTTTAAATGGGTCTACATTAAAAATGAATCAGGTCCCATACACCATATCATTGAAATTTATACAAATTTAATTTAATTTTAATTGATCAACATGGTAAATTACCCATTCCCACCCATGAGGTCCCATAAAACAAATAAAATGAAACTATAAATCAATCAATAACATCAAAAAATAATCACATGAATAATATTCCTACAAGATCACCACTTAAAAATAACATGAAAACAAACATTGAAAGAAGGTAAAGGGACCGATATGGAATTGAAATAATCATACAATATAAATTCTAGGTTCCTAGGTTTTGGTATGTAAAAATTCTACTAGACCTCATATAATTAGATGATTAAATGAAATCCTCTATCAAAAAAATTATAATATAAACCAACACATTAAATGTGTGTCACCTAATTGTGAAATGATATCAATTATAATAAGAAAAAACTGAACAATAATTATAATTTTAGGAAACATGGCATTACCGAAAACATGCATTAGATAGTCCCATTGCTGGATTTTAATCATGTTCCAAATCATTACTAATTTCTATACTATTGTATCTAGATAGTAAATAAAGAAATTAAACCTACTAAACCACATTGAAACATCCCAATAAATGGTTCCACTCAATGGTTCCCTGAGTGAAATTAGTAACACTCCCTAAAACACTTCACTCCAAATGAAAGATGTTGAAAATAAGTTATGAGGGCCTAGGGTGTGTCCATGGGGAGACTATTCCATCATTACCATATTTTGGAACATCGATTAAAGATAATAATAGTTAAATAATTAATGACATAGTTAAAAAACATGAAAAATAAATAACTAAACAACTAATAATCATATACCATAGACGATGCTACATTTCATGTGTCTAGAAAATTCGAAAATATGGATAAAAAGTACCAAATATAACATGTTATTCAAACGAATAATCAATAAATAAAAAATATATCCATGAATCGTAATCTCCAACTTTTTCACCTACTACCCCGACCTATCTTAATGCATGAAATCGATCAAGTGTTCAAAGCGGGGTGATTTCCTTTTTCAAAACCTTCATACATGAAATCATCTCAGGTGCCAATGCTATCCCTGATTGAGTGTGAGATAAATCTCAGTAGGGAACCACCAATGAGGTATATAAAATATATTACATGTAATATAAACTACATAGTACACACACAATAATTTATAAATGTATGTAGTACAGTAATGTAAATACCAATTTACCTTCGTAATCCATCAGTTGGTTTCAAATCATGCAACTAGTTCATGTATTATTCAAGATCCATTTATTAATAATAAGATGTATCATGATGAATAACCAACAATGAAATACTAACATGTTAGTATAATGAAGGATCGAAGATGTAAAATGGATCCCTGATGATATTAAAAATAAAGAGGATCCAAAATAATAACAAATTCAACCATGACATCAGGGGTCCGCCCAAATCCATTAGAAACTGTAGCCTAGCTAAGGGGAATTTGTGTAATCCAATGAGTGTAATCTAAGGCATTCCACAATAATGTAATCATAACCAAGTTTAAGGAATACATACAATGTAATGTTGTATAAGAAATGACTTGGACCAAGGATGTAACCATGTCAACTAAAGTCTATAGAGGTTACACAGAACTCAAGGAGCATATCCAAGGCATCCTGTAATGTTACTAGAGGGATTCTATGATGTAATACTAGGAATCCACTAAAATATAGTGAATGGGATCCATGGTGGGTCTCACCCTTGGCAACTGGATTCTCGGAATTTAGTGTAATCCATGAGTTCCCATGTAATTCCCTTAGGATTCCAAGGAGAGATCGAGTCACACCACCATTATTATAATGAATATGTCCATATGAATTAAGCACCATATAATCCATTTATTTAATTAAAAATTCTATGTAATAAGAATTCCATTTAGTATTTTAAGAGTTTCATTATAGGGCTTTCATACAAGTGACACGACATCTCAAGGACATGAAACCATTTATTTAATCATATAAGACATATTCAATTAATAGGTTTCACTATTCTACCGTCCATATATGTATAAGGGTGTGTTATGAGCATCAAATTGGGTTCTCTAATTACATTTAAGGAGGGCAGTTCATATACATAGTACACCTTCCAAATCATTTTCCTATTGATTTATTATGTTGAATCGCATAACATAGGAGGGTCAAGTGAGAATCTAACATAGTAATAGACATTAATCAATTAAAAATTCATAAATTTAAGAGTATTTTCTTTAGTATGGTCAAGACACAAACCCAAAAAATAGAGACAATGTACATATCAATCCACTAAAAGGATAATAATGGAAACAACCTACATGGGGTTGTCGTAGTTGTGGACGTAAGCACCAATGGTGATTCAAAGTTTTTACAAGGGTCTTAGAATATGATTATAATTGCTATATGAAATACATATAAATTAAAAAGGAGATTCATGATGATATTAGTGAACAAGCATGGAAAATTATAAAACGAAATATATTGAGGAATCTGTCATAGACCACCTACCTCGTACTCATATGACTCTCCCCATCATGTGTCAACCTTCAGTTTGGAATGGATTGGAAGATAATTTAAGAATGTATTAAATCCATGAATATGGGGTATACAAGATTCTGTCTTAATTACATAATCTATAGAAAGATGAATTAATAAAAGTGAATGTGCGACTGATGGTCGCGTATTGACTGTTCAATGTTCTGATGCTCTGCTAATGTGTATAGAATCACTAGATTTGAATCCACGATGATGATACTTTTTATTAATCAAAAGTTTTTAGTTGAATGTATTTTGATTGGGGGGTTTGTTTGTAGAGCATAATTGAAAATTTTTATCGATTAATATTTGTTTAAAAATTTGATAATTATTGGGTTTACTTCATCATTAGATAGTTAATCTTGTGATATCATTGAGCTTTGCCTTATTTTTCATTTAATTAACTCCCATGTCACAAGTTTATGTTGATTGGAATTCCTAAGTGTTAAGGCTTTAATAGAAGCCTTCAATTAACTAGGATTCTATTCTTAATTATTACTTGATTACGGTAGTGTATTTTTTGTTCCAATAATCGATGAAATCTATACGTTAAATAACACAAGTCATTACTCCATGACATGTTATTTCCAACATATACAATGCTAATTTAAAGAATATTTATTGGGAAAAATCCCTCAATAACATAACATTCCTAAATTATAACTCTACCAAATGAGAGATTTACTCAACCATTAAAATGATTAGTAATCTGGTTATAATGATTATTTTTATAAATTTAGAAGATAAGAAAAAGAAAGGGATGAGAAAAGAGTGGTGCGTTGGACACACGCACAAACGATGAAGGAAATAAAATAATGGCATTATATTGAATTAGAAACTAAAATAAGGGAAAATGTTTTAAATTGATTTAAACTATTCTAATAATATTAATATTAAACTACAAAAGGTGGATGAAAAAAAGAGATATTGAAGAAGAAACTTGCATTAAAAAAGAATTAAAAAAAACTTACATGATTACAAAAATGAAGAATATAAAAGTAAATGGAAACAAAGAGAGGAGGAAGGGTCTACCAAGTGAAAAAATGATCATGGAAGGTCTTATCAAGAATTTATCAAGGTTTTTGTCATGCCAATTTATGCTCCTATATTCTGAAATGCCAACCCTTTTTAAAGGAGAAGAGGTTTATGTATTTATAGCCCAAGGTGGTGGACTGTTTGCATTCCAAAACTACTCCTCCATTTGGGTTTGCGATTTGGACATCCAAACAAATGAATCTAGATATATATTCTTCTTAAATGTTTTAGATAATAATTTAGGAAGACAACTTCCAAAACGATGGAGGAATTTGGACTTATTGATCCTAAGTTATGGTTGATTTCATATACAATGTTAAACTTTCCATTTCTATCCATGATTTTTCGATGGCCAAAATGTGAATTAATTATTTAATATGAAGATGACTTCAAATCATAATTATTTCTTCAATAACGTCAGTATTTTATAGCTACACTTTCACACTACAAAATCCAGCTTGAGTTGATGATTAGATCAGGAGATATTTAATGAATACAATACTGATTTTATTTTTTTCCATAATTGTGGGATGAGTTTAAATGAATCAGTTGGGATTCTTTTATTTGGAGTTTGGACTTGAATGTTTTATCTACGACTCAATACATTGTCCCCCAAAAATTTGAGGAGAATGATTGAATTTTAACTTCTATATTGATCCCAGTAATTAAATCTTTAGGGATGGTCCGGTTTCTTTACATATTATGTGGACCTTCTTGTGTGATACATAAGACTCTTAAAATTGAATAATTGGCACAAAATTCATTATAATGAAATGTTTTATATTGAATGTGGAATCCTAAAAAACAAGAACCATTCAATTTGAATCAATATTATGGTTGTTATAAATAAAATAGTAAACTGACCCAATTTGGCTACTTCTAAAAATGCTCAAAAATTATATTTAGAATTAAAACATTAATATTTCCCACAAATTATGCACTTTTAATATAAAATCAGTACATGGAGCATATAATAAGTCATAAAAAAATTTATAACATCAACTCCCCACGACTTAGTCTTGTGAAAGTACTTATGTACAAAAAATATAAAAAAACATAAGAAAATCAATTTTACTCACCAACAAATATAAAAATTTTGTTTTCCCCAATTTGAGGAGGTTTAGACAGTTTCAATCATCCATATTGAATTCCAACACAAGTTGTTATAGAAACAATGACTCAAAAATAATTCATTTTTTCATGCTCAAATTTTTAAATGGAAAATAGTGGCATAGAAAACTTACTCGTCTCAATATGATAAAATTATTTTCTGGAGCTTCACTCATTCCCAAAACAAATGTGAAAATAATTGAGTTTGTAAGAGCTATAAGCTTCCACTCCATATACTAATGTTCTCAAAAATCAAGAGCTCTTTTTTTGGGTACTTCTATCGCTATGTGATGATAGGAAGATGATATCCAAAAGATAAAAATATTTGTGTAAAACAAAGACATGGAAAAAACAATGCACATTTTTATTGAAATGAAACATGGAAGGAAATGTAAACACATATTTATAAGGAATTGAAAATGTGAAATAATACATACATGATGAAAGAAATTTGAATTGGATGAGAATATGAAATATTTACAAACCCCAACACGTATCCTTATAACATAAGTGTTCATTTGTTTATTTTTTTCGAATGTTGAACTCGAAAAATATCTCACACTCATCTCCCAAAGAATGATTTATCTCCTAAGGAAACTAGTTTTAATTGATATAACAAGATCAAAGGTTGAATAATAGTGATTTTCGACCTACCCAAGACACAACCCATTTTTTTCTTTTTTCTTTTTTTATTTTTTATTTTTTAAATTTTTTTTAACACTTGTCAGTAACATTTGTACAGGATAAACATATATTCATTCACAAACCCCACTAAAGGACAACATATCCCCCACACATAAATTGATGCGTTCCCTCAATAATATGATTACATGGTAAAAATCAACAAAATCGTATTGAAAATGAAATCCCCCCCCCCCCGCACTTAAATTTCAAAAAATTATCCAATGAAAATACATGTTGATAGTGCGTGGGATAAGATACTAGGCTTGTAATGGGGATAACAAAGAAAATATTTTCATTGGCTCGTAGGGGATTTCAAAAGAAAGATAAATGTATGGTTAATGGGAGAGGATTTGGCTATTATAATTCTCATGGGTTTCTTAAATTCCTCTATCATATTAATGCATACTAAAGTAGGAAATTCATCTCGAAGGTCCATAAACTCATGACTCAATAATGGGGGTGAAAAACACAAATTTTGAAAATATTTCCGTAGTTAGTCTTTTCATTAATGTAAATGTAATTCATCACGGTTGAATAAAATGATTTTTTAAATAAAACATTGAGCATTAAAATTTATTTGGTTTTGACACGATATTATTTATCCAAATTTATGAAGAAACCAAAGTAATTTTGATATGAAAAAATATCTTTTGACTCCCCAAAATGGTTGGAATGAATTTTAAAATTGGAAGGTGAGTAAGCTTGACTATCGATTTTTCATTTTTTTTGTTTTTTAGGAGTTTTAGGTTTTTTTTTGTTTTTTATAAAGACACACCCACACAAAAAAAAAGATTAAATAAAATAAATGTAAAGTAAAAATTGATAAAAGAAAACAAAAATGAGAAGGAGGGAGGAATAAGAAGAAAAAGAGATAGAGATAGAGATAGATAGAGATAGGAGGTAAAGGGAAAGTGGTGCCCCTAGTTTGGATTTGGAGGGTTTCCATCTCTATCTAGTTGTAGGTCAATTGCAGAAGGTGGGAATTTGATGAAGTCAATGTGGTTCCATGATTTTTTGTCCTCTCATGGTGATACTTTAACCGATGTCCATTAACTATGAATGTTCTTTTTAAAGAGGGTTCTTGGACTTGAACATCACAAAATGGGTAAACAAAAGAAACAATAAAAGAACCTTTACAAGGAGAATTATGCTTACCTAGTTGAAGATGAAATCAAGAGTTAAAAAGAAATACCTTTTCACCCTCATGGAATACCATTCTCAGGATGTGTTTGTCATGCAGTGCCTTTGCCTTTTCTTTGTACAAAATGGAATTTTCATAATATTCATGTAGAAGTTCCTCTTGTTCATCCAATGGAAACAATCATTATTCACCAGATTTTTCATAATCAAAATTAAAGGTTTTCATAGCCCAAAAAGACTTATGTGGGATTTCAACTGGTAAATGACATGATTTACAAAAAACAATCCTAAAAGGAGACATCCCAAAGTGTGTTTTATTGGTAGTTTGATAATCCCAGAGTGTTTCATCATGTATTTTAGAAAAATCTGTTACGGGGGGGTCATAACAATTTTATCAAGAACTATTTTGACTTCTCTATTAGATATTTCAGCCATTCCATTTGTTTGGGGGTGATATGTATTTGATGTTGTATGTAAAAAACCATTATTTTTCAATAGATATTCCATGGTTTTATTTCAAAAAATGGTTCTTAAGTCACTTTTCAAGGCACATGGTGTGCCAAATCGGTGGAAGATGTGTGTCTTTAGGAAATCACTAATAGTATTTGAATTATCTATTATAGTGTGTTTAGCCTCGACCCACCATGAAATATAAACAACCACAAGAAGAATGTATTATAATTCATTAGAAGGAGGAATAATATCATGAAATTGATGCCCTAAACATAAAATTTCTCACAAAAGATTAAAGGATTTTGGGGAATTTCATTTCTCTTTGAAATTGTGTGAATTTTTTGGCATGTGGGACATGATTGAAGAACTCATGTGAGTCCTTAAAGAGTTAAGGCTAGAAGAATCTAGAGCATAAGACCTTTCGAGAGGTCCTTTGGGGTCCAAAGTTGGCACCTCCTTGAAGTGAGTGAAGTAATTCTAAGATGGAGTAATTCTCATCTTCCTCAACATATCTATTAATTACCATGTTGGAACCGGTTTTTCAAATATAATTATCTTCCAAAAAATAGTATTTTGAATCACTTTTCAAATTTATTTATTTTCCTTTTGAAAAAATTTCAGCAAAAACACCTGAAATGAAGATATTTACTATTGGGGCATACCATGGAATTTTTGGAGTGAGAGATGAATGGTGCTCAATGGGGAATTTAGGATCAATGATTTCAGAATGAGAATAATTAGAAATTATACTCAGTGGGTCAGCCAGAGGGTTTTCATTTACTAGTCTATCATTGATTTCAATTTCAAACTCTAGAAGAATTAGGATCCATCATATTAGCCTCGGTGTGGAATCACATTTCATGAGTAATAACCTTATATAAGAATGATATTTGAAGATGATGATTTTGGCACTTACGAGATAGGGATGAAATTTATATAAGGAAAAAACAACAGCTAATGGTTCCTTTTGAATGAATGTTTAGTGAGATTGAGTTTCATCCAATGTTTTTGAGGCATAATAGATTACCTGAGGAATATTTTCTTTTCATTGAACAAGAATAGCCCCAACAGATCTATCAGAAGCATCACACATCAACTCAAAGGGTAAGGACCAATCTGTGGATTGGATTATTGGGGCAGATGCAAGAGTAATTTTGAGTCGAGTGAAGGCTCTATTGCAAGCCTCATTAAAATGGATCACAACGTCATTTTTGAGTATACGAGTGAGTGGGAGGGAAATCATTCTGAATTGATAAATGAATCACGAATAGAAACTAGAATGACCTAAGAATGAACGGATGATTCGAACAGATCTGGGTTCAGGAAGAGATTGATTCACATAAATTTTCGTAGGATCAACTTCAATACCTTCTTTGGAAGCTATGTTCCCCAGAACAATCCCATTTCCATCCCTGAAGTGAAAATTTTCAAAATTTAACATATGGTTACACATGACACACTTTTGAAGGACAAGAGAGCGTAAATTAAAGAATGATTCAAATGAATCACCATAAATGGAAAATTATTCCTTGAAGACATCCATGTACTGTTCAATGAATTCAGAAAGGATACTCTTGTATAGCTTTGGAATGTTTCTGAAGCACTTAAAAGGCCAAAAGGTATTATCCTATATGAATATGTTCTAAAGGGGCAAGTGAATGTAGTATTTTCTTGGACTTGAGGTGCGATTGGGATTTGGATGTTTCCGGTGTATCCATCAAGAAATAAATAGTTTGACTTCCAGGCTAAATGTTCTAGCATTTGATCAAGGAATCAAAGTGGGTAGTGATCTTTACTTGTTTCAACATTCAATTTTTGGTAGTCGATTCCCACACACCATTTGTTCTTCACTAGAGTTGTGACTACCTCTCCATGTTCATTTGTGACAATAGTTATCCCAACTTTCTTAGGTACATCAATAATTCAATTAACCCATTCAATATCATAAATTCGGTAGATGATAAAAGCTTGAATAAGCTTGGTGATCCCTTCCCTAACTACCTCAGTTATGACTAGAATGATTCATCTTTGTGTTTTTCTAATTGGTTTTGATGATTTTTAAGATGGATGTGATGCATGAAAAGAGCAGGGTTGTTTCCTGGTATGTAATCTATGGTCCAACCTAAGGCCTTTTTGTATTCCTCTAACACTTGGACAATTTTGGACACCTCAATTTCTGTATGTGAACAAGAGATAATGATAGGATAAGAGTGATCATGGAAAAAAGAATGAATATTTTATGGGTTCAAGAAGAGGTTTCAAATTAGTTTCATATTTCATTTTTGCATTAGAAAACACAATAATGCAGGAAGGGACATCAACTGCTTCAGATTCATTTTACTTGATATTATCCAAGGTGGATCAGTAGAGATAAGAGTTTATGGGGGATTCAAGAGAGTTTTCATGTTCCTCTTAATTGATAGAGTCTATGAATGAAAGGTCCACATCATCTTCATAATTTATGACTTTTTCAATCATTGTGAATATTTCACAAGATCCTTTATCATTAGAACATGATGAACATGATAGAATGTGGTTCAATTGACACTCAGAAGTGTCCTCAGAATCATGGACTGAGAATGTGGAGTGATCCCCAAATGGGCATCACATGGCCTGAAAAATGTTGAACATGAATCGTTGGTCACCAAATTCCATGGATAATATTTCTGAATGGACATAAATATACGTTCTCACTATCATTAGGAATAATTGTCATAGAATTCAGGGAGATTGAGAAGATTTAGTCTCACCTTCCATTCCATGGTCATATAAATCAACAGGGAAGATAAGATCATTCAAACAAACAAGGACATCCTCGATTATACCCTCAAGAATAATAGTGTATCGACTGGAGAACTGAATGATAGCACCCATTGGGTTCAAGGGACCTAGAACAATGTTGAAGAAGATTGATTTTGTCATGAAACTAATTGACGATCATATACCTCTGAGTGAATCATCAAAGTTGGAACTTCTATTTTGGAATTGAACGGTAATGGTCCCTCGATCATTGCACATTATGGGGTTAGACTGATGGGTGGAAACATTTTCAAAGGTCCTATGTTTCGTCTTACAGATGTATAATTCCTTATGAAACCTGGAATACTTAGGGATTTATTTTATGGCATCTAATAGGGGAATGATGAATTAAACACGTCTAAACATGTCAAAAATTTTCGGATCAGGTTCAAAGGAATTCATTGTCTTAGAAACAACTTGAGTAAAATGAATTGGTTTCCTAAGTGGAATAGAAGAAGGCAAGAGAATGGATTCTGATTCCTTTTCATGTCTATTATTCTTTTTCTTTTCTAGGACAACATTAAATGGTGTATTGGAGGAAATATCATGAGGCATAGTAATTTTCATTCATGATTTTAGTGAAATTTCACTTACACTACCCTTGGGGTTCACTAATGGTTGAGCTAGGAGTTGGGAATAATTGGATGGTTGCGGAAGAATAAGGTGGGATGCAAGTAGACTGATTTGGGTTTCAATTTTTTTAAGGATGGAATGAGTGAAAGAGGCAAGATATTCTACTACACTTTCCCATGGTTTCTTGGAAGGAGAGGCTTATCCCGGATTGGGATTACCTTGATCTTGGTTCATGAGAAAGAGATTGTATTGGTTTGGGAAATGGGAAGGCTCACTCATATAATGGAAGCCTGGAGGAGAAGGTGGAGGATTTCCCCTTTGCTGTTGAGGAACAAAAGGATAATGCTGTTTGAAGATAGAAACACCTTGACCATGTTGAAATTGGTTTGGGATTTGAGGAGGGAATTGAGGGGGATGAGAGACGAGATTACAATACCTCATGCCTTGGTTATAGGAAGAATATAAGGGCTTATAGTGAGGTTGGTTGAGGTTTCTAACAAACTGACCTGATAGTTGAGGGTTGGTGTTCTGCTGAGCATAATCTACATTGAGCTCCATTGGTCTAGATGAATCAGATGGTTCTTCATGAAGTTGTGGACATGTGTCTATTGGATGAGCTGGAGAGTTTCAGATTCTACAATTTTGGAGAAGTCTAGGAAACATTGATTGTGGAGAAGATGAGGTTGGCGATTTGAAGCCACAACTTGTTGTCGCACAAGACCAATAAGTTCACTCAGCCACCCAGTCATCTTATTCGGCTATGTGGATTTATTCTCATGGAATTTTTTTGTCTTGAGCATGTTCTCGAGTATGGAATTGTTATGTATTTATAGCCATGTTGCTTATGAGATCTCTTGCAGCTACACGAGTTTTATCAACAAGAGCACCGCCAATTGCATCATCAATGAAGGTTCTCTCCATAGCCAGTAAACCCTTATAGAAGTATTTGATCAAGATTTGGTCAAGGATATGGTTGTGTAGATAGGTTGCCACAAGATTTTTGAACCTATCCTTGTACTCATGGACTTATTCATTTGGGAATTGACAAATACCACATATTTCCATTCGGATAGAAGCGTTAAAAGAAGTAGGAAAGAAATTATCTAAGAAGAGTCACTTTATGTCATTCCATGTGGTTATGGAAGCATTAGAAAGGTAGTAAATCCATGAGATAGCAGTGTCATCTAGGGAGAAATGGAATCCATAGAGTTTAATTTTTTCCTCAAAAACCCCTTGAGGCTTCATGGTAGAGCACACCGCTTGAAACTATTTAAGGTGAAGATGTGGATCCTCACCGTCTAGCCCATGGAAATGATGTAGAAGATGAATCATACCTGATTTGAGTTCAAATCCAGCCTCTATGTTTTTATATTTAATACCAAGAGGATGGTAATTCATATCAGGGGCAACAAGTTCATTAAGTATTTGTTCCCTAGGATTTTCCATATCTAATTAAATTGGTTGGACAAGGGTAGGTTATTGAATGAGTTTATTGTCTTTTATGTTCCTCCAATGTTGGAAAATTGTTCTCTCAATTTTAGGGTAAAAAAATCCAAGGGATTGTTTGGGAGGCTACAAGGAATTCAGAGTGATTTTAGAAGAAAGTGGAAGACGCCTTTTTTTGTTTTTTAATCAATTTTTCATCAATTTTGTGTTTTTTGGGTTTTTGGGCAATAACCCAAAACTAATGAATACTTAATTGCACCATCCCTAGAAATGGTGCCATTTTAATGCATGGATTATTTCCTTATATTGACTGTTCAATGTTCTGATGCTCTCCTATTGTGCATATGAGCACTCAGGTGGAATCCCCAATGATGATACTTTTTAATAGTAAAATATTTTTTGTTTATTGTATTTTGATGGGGGGTTTGTGTGAAAAGATTAATTGAAATGATCGATAGATTAATATTGAATTAATAATTTTATAAATATTGGTATGAGTTCATCATTACATAGTTATGCTTGTGAAATCCTTGAACTTTGATTTATGTTTCATTAAACTAACACCCATTTCACATGTTGATGGTCATTGGAATTCCTAAGAGTTAAGGCTTTAATCCACGCCTTAACTAAACTAGGATTATAATCACATTCAAAAATTGATCATGGTAGTGTATTTATGGTTACAATAATCCATGGAATCCATACTTTAAACAAAAAAAGTTTTATGTGGATGTGAAGGTAGGAAGATGATATCCAAAAGTGAAAATATTAGAGTTTGTAACAGATCTCAGATTCCAATCCCTAACTTAAAGTTCTAAAAAATAAAGAGGTCGTTTTAGTGGGATTTCTGTGGCTATGGGATGGTAGGAAGATGATATCCAAAAGATAGGAAAAAGAAGGTAAACAAAAACTTGGAAAAAATGATGTACATTTTTTTTGAAATGATACATAGAAGGAAATGGAAACACCTATTTTCGTGAAAATGAAAATGGTATGTAAAGAACAAAAAATGAAAGAAGTTTTATGTGGATGAGAAGATGAAATATTTACAAACCATGAAACTTCTCCCAATGAAATAAGTTTTCATTTGTTTCTTTTTTTTAGAAATTTGAACTTGAAATAGATGTCAAACTCATCTCCCAACCTATGATTTATCACCTCATGAATCTAATTATAATATTTATAACAATATCAATGGTTGAAGAAGATTAATTTTTGAACTACCCAAGACACAACCCATTTTTTTATTTATTTATTTTATTTTTTTGAACACTTTTCAGTAAAATTCGTGCAACATAAACATATATACATTCCTCACCCCCACTGAAGGAAAACCTCTCACGCATACTTAAATTGACGATTTCCCTCAATCATATGATTAAATGGTGAAAATCAACAAAAGGGTACCCTAAATGAAATCCTCCCCACCACACACTTAAATTTCATAATTTTATGCAATGAAAATCCATGTTGATATTGGGTGGGATAAGGTATTGGGCTTGTAATAGGGATACCAAAGAAAGGTTTTTCATATCCTTGAAGGGGTTTTCAAAATGAGGGTTATTGAATGGTTAATGGGAGGATATTTGGTTTTTATAATTCTCATGGGGTTCATAAAATTCCTCTATCTTATTAATGCACACAAATGTTGGAAATTTAGTATGAAGGGCCTCAAACTCAAGACTCACAAATGAGGGTGAAAATACACATTTTTAAAAGATGGAAATAGTTAGCCTTTTCATGAAAGCTAATGTTGTTCCTCATGGTTGGGGTAAATCATTTTCCAAATAAATAATTGAGAATTCAAAATATTGAAGGTTTTAACACAATATTCTTTATCGAATTTTATGATTAAACCACCAAACTTTTGAGATGAAACCAAGCATTTTGACTCCCCGAAATGGTTGGAAAATATTTTAATATTGTATGGTGAGTAAACATGACTCTTTATTTTTCATAATTTTTTTAGTGTTTTAGGATTTTTATTAGTTTTTTGTAATTGAACACCCACACAGTAGAGGATGAGTAAATAAAAAATGTAATGAGGAAATTGGTAAAAAAATGAGGAGGGAGGAAGAATAGAAGAAGAATAGAGAGAGAGAGAGATGAGTTAAAGTGAAATATGTTCCCCCAGGTTTGGATTTAGGGGGTTTCCATATCCATCCCGTGGTGGGTCAATTGCGGAAGGTGGGGATAAAATGGAAGTCGATGTGGTTCTAGGATAGTGTGTCCTCTCATGGTGATACTTTACCCAATGTCTATTAACTGTGAATGTCCTTTCTAAATAGGGGTCTTGAACTTGCACTGCACCAAATGGGTAAACATGATAAACAATAAAATGACATTCCAAATGAAAATTAAGCTCACAAAGGTGAAGAAAAAATCGAGAGTTAAAAAACAATACCTTTTCACCTTCATGGAATACCTTTCTCAAGATGTGTTTTTCATGTAGTGCCTTCTCCTTTTCTTTTTACAGATTTTAATTCTCAAAGGATTCATATCGAAGCTCTTCGAGTTCATCCAATTGAACAATATTTCTACACTAGAATTTTTACAATGAAAATTACTGGTTTTCACAACCCAAAAAAGACTTATGTTGGATTTCAACTAGTAAATGACTTGATTTACCAAAAACTAGCCTATAAGAATACATCCCAATGGTTGTTTTAAATATAGTTTGATAAGACCAATGTGATTTACCATGTATTTTAGGAGAATGTTTTCTGGTGGGCTTAACAATTCTTTCATGCACTCTTTTGACTTGTCTATCAGAAATTTCATCCATGCCATTTGTTTGGGGGTGATATGAAGTTGATGTTTTATGTAGAAAACCATTCTTTTTAAAAATAGATTCCATGGTTTTATTACAAAAATGGGTACCTAAGTCACTTATCAAGGCATGTGGTGTGCCAAATCAGTGGAAGATGTGTGTCTTTAGGAACTCAATAACAGTATTTGAATAATCCATTCTAGTGGGGTTATCCTTGACCCACCAAAAAATATAATCAACCGCAAGAAGAATGTATGAGAATCCATTGTAAGTGGGAATTGTCCCATGAAATAGATGCCACAACCATTGAAGATCTCACAGAAGATTAAAGAATTTTAGGGAATTTCATTTCTATTTGAAATTGTGCCAAACTTTTTGGCAACTGGGAGATGATTTATAGAACTCATGTGATTCTATTAAGAGTGAAGAAATGAAGAATCCAGAGTCTTGGACCTTTTAGGATGCCCTTTGTGGTCTAAAGTGGCCTCCTCTAGGAAGTGAGTGATAAAATTATAATATAGAGGAAAGTTCATATTTACCAAAAAATCTATTTATTACCATTTCCATTCTAGTTTTCTAAATATTATTATCTTCCCAAAATAGTATTGTGAATCACATTTCATCTTTATTTTTTTTATTTTTTTGTAAATTTTTCATGAAAAACACTAGAAACCAATTTATTTACAATTAGGTCATAACAAGGTATTTTTGGAGTGAAATAATAAAGGTTCTTAGTGGGGAATTCTGGATTAATGATTTCTGAAAGAGTAGCATCAGAAATTATAATTAGGTGATTAGAGACATGGGTTTATTTTCCTAGTATATCTTTGATTCAAGGTCAAAATCTAGGAGCATTTAGATCTATCTTATTTGCATCGGTTTGGAATCAGTTTTATTGAGTATGAAATTTATTGTTGAATGATCTGGGAAGATGATGATTTTGGAACCTAAGAGATAGGGAAAAATTTATCTAAGGCAAAAACAACTGCTAAATGTTCTTTTTTAGTGACTGTGTAGTGATATTGTGTTTTATCCAATGTTTTTGAGGTATAATAGATGACATGAGGAATATTTTCTCTACTTTGAACATGAACAGCCCCAACGGCTCTATTAGTATCATCACACATCAACTCAAAGGGTAAGGAAAAATCTGGGGGTTGGAGTATTAGGTCAGATGTAAGAGCAGTTTTGAGTTCAATGAACAGTATCTTGCAAGCCTCATCAACATGGAATGCAACATCATTTTGGAGTAGACAAGTGTGTGAGAGGTAAATCTTACTGAATTTATAGATGAATCGCTGATAGAAACCAATAGGTCCTAGGAATGAATGGATATCTCGAATAGAGGTGGGTTCAGGAAGTGATTGGATCCCTTCAATTTTGGTAGTATCAACTTCAATACCCTCTTTTGAAACTATGTTCCCTAGAAAAATCCCATTTTTAACCATTAAGTTACATTTTTAAAAATTTAACACAAGGTTTCACTTGACACACTTTTGAAGGACTATAGAGAGTGAATTAAAACAAGATTAAAATGACTCACCATAAATGGTAAATTCATCCATGAAGACATCCATGTACTATTCAATGAATTCAGAAAAGGTACTCATCATACACCTCTGGATTGTTGTTGGAGAATTTCAAATTCCAAAATGCATTCTCTTTTATGCACATGTTCTAAAAGGGCAAGTGAAAGTAGTCTTTCATTGTCATGAGGTGTGATTGGGATTTGGATGTAGTCGGTGTATCCATCAAGAATGCAATAGTGTGACTTTACAGCTAATAGTTCTAGCATTTGATCAAGGAATTAGAGAGGATAGTGATATATTATTGTTTTAACATTCAATTTTTTCTAGTCGATGCACCCACGACATTTGTTCTTCAGTCGAGTTGTGACAACCTCTCAATGTTCATTTGTGACAACAATTATCTCACCATTCATAGGTATAACTTGAATTGGTCTAACCCATTCCCTATAGGGAATTGGGTAGATAATACCCTCTTGAATAAGAATGGTGATCTCTTACCTAAATACCTCAAGTATGAGTGGATTGAGTTTTCTTTGTGGTTGTCTAATTGGTTTGAATGATTCCTCCAGATGGATGTGTCGAATACAAAGAGTAAGGTTGATTCCTGGTATCTCATCTATGCTCCAACCTAAGGCCTTTTTTCCTCTAACACCTAAAAATGTTTTGACTCATCAGTTTCGGTATGTGAAGTGGAGATAAGGATAGGATAATAGTGATTAGGGAAAAGGAATGCATTTTTTAGGTGTTCAGAAAGTGGTTTCAGATCAGTTTCATCTTTTATTTGTGGGTTAGTCAACTCAATAATGGAGGAAGGGACTTCAGTTGCTTCAGATTCATTTTCCATGATATTATCCAAGGTGTAATAGTAGAGGTCAGAGTTGATGTTGGATTCAAAAGAGTTTTAATGTTCTCCTAGAATGATGGAGTCTATGAATGAAAGGTCCACATATACTTCACTATTTATGAATTTGTTAATCATAGTGAATATTTCATAAGATACTTTATCTTTAGAATATATTGATCATGATGGAATGAGGTTCAATTGACTTTTAGATGTTTCCTTCGAAGCATGGATTGAGAATGCAGATTGATCCCCAGATGGGTATCTTATGTCCTGAAAAATGATGAACTTGACCAGTTGGTCACCAAATTCCATGGATAAGATTTCTGAATGGACATCAATCTTGGTTCTCATTGTCATTAAGAATTGTTTTCCTATAATTAAGGTAGATCGAGAAGATTTTGTCTCACCATACATGTCAACGACATAGAAATCACTAGGGAAGATAAGATCATTCAAACGAACGAGGAAATCCTCGTTTGTACCCTCATAAATAGCTCTTCTTCGATTGGATAGTCTAATGACAACACTCATTGGGTGAAAGGTACCTAGACCAAGGTTGAGGAATATGAATTTGGGCATGACATTAACCGAGGCTCTTATGTCTATGAATGCATTATCAAATTTGGAACTTCAAATTTGGCATGGAACTTTAAAGGTCCAAGAATCTTTGCACATTATGGGAATGGAAGGTTTGGTGGAAACATTTTTAAGGTCCTAAGTTACCTCTTGTGGGTGCAAAATTATTCAAGAAACTTGGAATAATTAGGGATTTTTTAATGTCATCTAAGAGGAGAATGCTGACTTCAACATGTCTAAACATGTCATGCATTTGCAGATCAGGTTCAAAGGACATATTTGGCTTAAAAACGGCTTGAGGAAAAGGAAATGGGTTCCTAAGTGGAATGGAAGGAATTTAGGTAATGGATTCATATTCCTTTTCAAGATTCAATTTCGTTTCATTTTCTAGGTAAACATTCAAAGGGGTGTTGGAGTACATATCTTGAGGCATATAAATTTTCTGACTCGCTCTAAGTTCAATTTCATTAACCTTACCCATGGGGTTGGGTAATGGTTGAGTTGGGAGTTGGGAAGAAGTGGATGGTTGTTATTGACTAAGGTGGGATGAAAGTTACCAATTTAGGTTTCATTGTTTTTAAGGATTTAATGAATGAATGAAACAATATCTTCATATGCACTTTCCCATTGTTGCTTGGAAGAAGATTCTTGTCCATGATTGGGATTTCCATGAATTTGGTTCTTGGGAAAGCGATTGTATTTGTTTGGGAATTGGTAAGTCTCACTAGGATAGTGTAAGCCTGGAGGAGTAGGTGGAGGATTTCCACTTTCTTGTTGAGGAACAAAAGGATAAGTCTGTGTGAAGTTACCAACACCTTGAGCATTGGATGCCTAGAGCCCCATTAGTTAAGATGAATCAGATGGTTCTTCTTGATGTTTTGGACTTCTGTCTATTGGATAAACTGGTATATTTTAGATTCTACAGTTTTTGATATGTCCAAGAAACATTGATTGTGTAGAAGATGAAGTTGGGGATTTGGAAGCCATATCTAGTTTTTGTGAAATACCTATAAGTTCACTCATCCACTGAGTCATCTTGTTCGGCTCAATGTATTGATTCTCTTGGACTATTTTGACTTGAGCATGTTCTCAAGTATAGTATTTTTGTGTGTTTTCATCCATTTTTCTTATGAGATCTCATGTAGTTGTAGGAGTGTTATCAACAATAGAACTGCCACTTGCGGCATTAATGAGGGTTCTCTCCAGATCCAATAACCCCTCATAGGAGTATTGGATCAAGAGTTGGTTAGGTACTTGGTGGTGTGGGCAGGTTTCCACAAGCTTTTTGAACCTCTACCAGTACTCATGGACTGATTCATTTGGGAATTGATGAATACCACTTATTTTCATTCAGATATAAGATGTACAAGAAGAAGGATAGAATTTATCTAAGAAGAGTCACTTCATGTTATTTCATGTGGCTATGGAACCAGGAGGAATGTAGTAAATACATGACTAGTAGTGTCATCTAGGGAGAAAGAGAATGCGTGGAGTTTGATTTGTTCCTTAGAAACCCCTTGATGCTTCATGGTAGATCACACCACTTGGAACTATTTAAGGTCGAGATGTGATTCCTCACAGGCTTTCCCATGGAAATGAGGTAAAAGATGAATCAAACCCAATTTGTGTTAAAATTCCGCCTCTATGTTTGGATAATTAATACCAAGAGGTTGGTAATTCATATCAGGGGAAACAAGTTATTTAAGTGATTGTTCCCTTGGATTGGCCATATCTAATTCAACTGGTTGGATAAGGATAGGTTATAGAATGAGTAGATTATCTCTTTTGATACTCATATTTTGGAAAATTGTACGCTCAATTTCAGGTCAAAAAAATCTGAGGGATTTTTTGAGAGGCTATAGGGAATTCAGAGATTTGTTTTTGAAGAAAGATGAATACATGTTTTTCTTTTTGTTTTTTACTCAATTTCTATTCATTTTTTTTGTGTTTCTGTGAAATAACTAGAAACTAATGACTACGTAGTTTCACCATCCCTAGAAATGGTACCATTTGAATGCATGTACAATTGTCTCCTATCTACTGTTCAATGTTATGATGCTCTACTAATGTGTATAGAAGCGCTCAGGTCGAATCCTTGGTGATGATACTTTTTAATAGTCGAATGTTTTTAGTTTAGTGTCTTTTGATTGGGGTGTTTGTTTGTCGAGTTTAATTGAATTGATTGATTGAATTAAAAATTAGATAAATATTGGGATGAGTTCATCATTATGTTGTTAAGCTTGTGATATCCTTGAGCTTTTATTTATATTTCATTAAATTAACACCCATGTATGAAGTTCACGTTGATTGGAATTCCTAAGTGTCAGGGCATTAATCCAAGCCATAAAATAACAAGAATTACAATAACAATAAGTACTTGATTGTGGTAGTGTATTTATGGTTCCAATTATCCATGGAATCCATATGTTAAACAAAACACATCATTAATCCATTACATGTTAAGTCTAACATACACAATGTTAATTTAAATAATATTCATCGAGAAAAATCTCTCAATCACTTAAAAAACCTAAATTATAACTCACCCAAATTAAAGATTTACTCATCCATTTAAATTATTAGTAATCTGTTTATAATTATTATTTAGATAAATTAATAAGATATGAAAAATAAAGGGATAAGAAAAGAGTGGTGTGTCGAACACACACACAAACGATGAAGGGGATTAAATACTGACTTTAGATTGAATGAGAAAGAAAAATAAGGGAAGTGGTTTTAACATGGATAATATATTTTAGTAACATTAATATTAAACTATAGAAGGTCAATGAAAATAATAGATATTGAAGAAGATACTTTCATTAAAATATAATTACAAAAAAATGTCTTACTAGATTACAACCATGAAGAACACAAAAGTAAATGAAAAAAAAGGGAGGAGGAATAGTCTCTTGATTGAAAAAATGAGTGTGGAAGGTACTCTCTAGGATTTTTCAAGGATTTGGTCCTGCCAATTTATTCTCCTCTCTTCTAAAATGACAACTCTTTTGAAAGGAGATGAGGGGATGTATTTACCTCTCAAGGTGGTGGACTGTTTGCATTCCAAAACTACCCCTCCATCTGGCTCGATGATTTGGACATCCAGAAAACAGAATCATGTAATATATCCTTCCTAAAATATGTAGATAATAATTTTGTATGACTAATATAAAATTTTGATGGAATTTGAATTTAAGGAGCCAATTTTATAGAGGTTTTCATAAATAATGTATAACTGTCCATTTTTATCCATGGTTTTTCAATGGAGAAAATGTGAATTTAGTTTTGAATAAGAAGATGCCTTAAAATCCGAATTCATTATTCAAAAAACTGAGCCACCAATAGCATTTTATTCAAACTAAAAAATACCAGATTTATTTGGTGAATAAATCATAAGATATGTTATCAATACTGTAATGATTTAATTTCCTGGAAATAATGGTGGGATGAGTTTAAATGAATCAGTTGTGCCCCTTATCTTTAGAGTTAGGCCTTTAAATTTCTATTCAAGACCCCTAACATTCAACCACGAATGTTTGAAGAGAATTAATTAATGTTAACTTTAGGATTGAGTCTTGTAATTCAATCTTTATGGATGGTCTAGTTTCTTCATAGATTTTGTGGGCCTTCTTGTGTGATCCATATGACCCATCAAATGGAATAATTGGACTAAGATTCTTTATAATGAAATGTTTTTATTCAATGTGAAATCCAGAAAAACAAGAACAATTCATTTTTTATCATTAGGATGATATTTATAAATTAAATAGTAAACTGACACAATTGGACTACATCTAAAAATGCCCAAATATTCTATTTAGTTTTAAAACATTAATATTTCACACAAATTAGGAACATTTCTTATAAAATCAGTAAAGGGAGTATATAATAAGTCATGAAAATATTAATAACATCAAATGGGTAAAGGAATAATTATAATAATACCTCTGTGGATCCATTGAGACAAATTTTTCATCATTAAGATGGTGGATAGATGAACGAGATCAATTCCTAACATTGACGGATTGATGGATTTAAAAAATGAAAAAAATAGTCTTGAGTGATGGAAATTATAGAATGGTGATTTAGGCGTATGTTTAATAAGTCATTATGTTCATTTTTGTAAAATCACCATAAAATGGGCATCACACTATTTGGCTACAGGGTTAGAGAAATTGTGTTCTAACCATGAAAACACATATAAATCATGTATACAGTTCTTAGCATGATTTTTCAGCCCTATGTTAATGGTTAGGGAAAATAGTAAGCCCCATATCACCCCATTCTCCAGCATTTCACAGTTAGAAACATCTATGTGACCTTCCCCAAATTACTTTTACTAACTGTGTGTCCATCTTTTTGTCTCACAAAAATCTAGGTTTTGGGAACCGAGCAGGACATGAAAAACCTGAGGCACTTGTGGAATCATTAAAAACCTATGTTATGTGAGAAATATAGAATTATATAAAAATTAAATGTATATGTACCTGAGTGAAAAACCAAGTTCATATAATTTTTTATGAAAGTAATTCTGAAAATGAATCATTTCAATAGAGTGTTTTAAATGTTTTTATAATTTTTATTTATAAGTTTGTATAGAATATTTTCAATGAAAATAATTTCAATTTTTTGATGAAAATTTATTTAAAATATTTTTCAAGGATTTATTTGTATTTTTACAAAATATTTTTTCAATGAAAATGAAATTATTTATTTCAAATATTCTAATATTATTTGTCAAATCTTGTTTTGATGAAAAAGGTTTCCAAAATTTATTATGATTTGAAAAGAGTTTTTCAAAGTGGAATGGATATTTTACTCAAGAAGTATTTTATATGAATTTTAATTGATAGTTCATATTTCTGACATGTATTTTTAAAAGAAAAATATGTTGAAATTGTTTTCTATCATCGAAAATGATCTTAAAATAAAGAAAACATTCCATAATAAATAATCCTTAAGATATTTGAAAATCATTCTTTATATAATATAACATCCTTTTATATAGATTATGATTTAGTTCTGATATGATCTAAGGTCCAAATTTTATAATTCTTAGACTGGTTAATTATTAAGATGTAATTTTTTTTATGAAACATGTTTCTCATCCACATGTTATATCATAATAAAATGCTTATGAAACCCATTTCCTTTCATGGGTTATTCTATGATGAAATGATTATGAACCCTATCCCATTTCTATATTTTATGATATTATGAAATGTTTATGATACCAATTTCATTTCATAGGTTATGATATGATGCTTATAAAACCCATCTCTTTATAAGGGTCATCATATGATGAATTTTTTATTATCATTATAGATCACACATATATAATTTCATTATTTGGTTGGTGGGAAATATTTCTAACTACAATTAATTGGGTAAAGATTTATATCTTGTGAGATAGAAACAGATGTAATTGGGAGTGAACACAATCTAGTAAGGATCTTTGTCCTCTAAGAAAGTCATGAGAGTGAATCTTGAGTATGAATATTTCCATGTGAGTGAACCTTGACTACTAAGATGGCAGCGAGAGTGAAAAGTGGCTTCTAAGATGGTATGAGGAGTTGATACATTTAAAAAAAATTAGACATAGAATTGATCTATTATTACTACATAAATAATTTTATATGTTAATATTTCTTCCACAATTCCATGTCTTATTATGACAATATGCGTTAATCGATTATGTTATGGATCTCCTTATGATTAATGTCTTATGAAATTCCAATATTTTTTCGTGACTCAGGTTTTCATTACTTGGTTTATGATGAAATGATATAACTATGTGTACTAATGTGGATTATATTTATGAGGGTCAATAATGATATTTCACCCAATGATAAGATTATGTTTCTGTGATAACAATGGAAATGAACTATTACATTCCTCAGTCAAGAGTTCGTGTAATGTATTGAATATTTATCTAAAAAGGTGTAACAACAAGGTATAAGAATCATGGGTAGATATAGATGGTATCAAATAAAGTGTTTATTTATCCTTTGTAAACTAGGAGGAGAAAACATTAGTGAGATCCCTAAGGATATTTGTAAGGATATATCATTGGATTTATCTATGTATATGTATAAGGATGAGTCAAAGAATTAGAAAATGTATTGGAATTTTTTTAAAGGACAGAGTGAGTGGTTTCCTACAAATACATTCCCCTATATATAATATAATTTGTTATAGATCTAGCCCAGATGTACCTAAGGGACTTAAAACAAAAAACATTATATTGAGCATGACTCTATCGAGAACTAGTGGTTGGCAATGGGGATTGTTTCACACAAGGTTTTACACTCCAGTTGGATATTCTTGGGGAATTCAAAAACTCTTTATCATTCATAATTAAGGATATAAATATATTATGATAATGAATAAACTAGAAAAAACCTATAATTTTACTAATTAAAAAGGATGTTTTTTGATTTATACATTGTAAAATTATTTTCTAAACATTATCTGGGTTTCATCTATAATATTTTTTTTCTCTCCCTATAGTTTCTTATTTTAGTCAACAGATATAACATGAAGTAACCATGTTAATGAGGAATTTAATTTATAAAGAAATTATTTTTCTCATATGAATTTGAATGTTATGTGATATAGAATATAAACCTCAATATTATGACCACACAATCATTTGGATATATGAACAATGTTATGATTTCAAATGATCAAAAGTGGGAACACTGTTATATTGAATTATTTAAAATTCTATGTCTACATTATTTAAGTGTAATAACTGAAAATATATTTGAGGAGGTTTGGATATATACAAAAAAAATGTAATTTCTATTCTCTGTTGTTCATAACCTATAACATTTATTTTGGATGCATATCACTATATGGTGAAGTGAATCAATGGTTGAATATTATCAAGAAGACATGGAAACATGATAAAATTGATTCTATGGTATAAGATGAGCTATAAAACCTAATTATCGATATATACCTTCCATGTTTTCTTTATATGAAAATGGAAATTTGATTTTCCCATAAATATCATTCTTTTCATAAGAAAAGGAAGATGGATATCAATAGGAAATCCAAGAACACTATAGATATGAATATGAGATTTTTTTAATAGAAAATGATAGGAATAAATATATATGGAATGCAGCACCCCAAGAATCCATGATACGCTTCTATTTGAATAATACAGTAGCGTGTGTTGTATGCAACTTCGAGTTCTAACACACACCACAACCAATCAAACTAGCCGTTATGAATTGTAATACCCATTTTTTGAAATTTTATACATTTTATCATTCAAAATGTACTTCTTTGTTGGATTCAGAATATCAAAATTAGCTTAGGGTTAATTTTTTGTACTTTTCTGATAACTTTCATATTTTGATGAATAGTGAAAATTACTAAATTTTAATTAAGAACAAATTTTTTTAATCAAAATAATTAACAGTAATAAATTATGAATTTGAGTGGTTTTAAATTTTATTTAGAATTTTTTTATAATATAATCTAATGTTGGTCATTGGACATAATTTCACATTTAAACCGGACACAAACAAGTGTCAATCTTTTGATAGTTATTGTTTCTTAAAAACACGCTTTTTTGTTTTGACAACTGAAATTAATTTTAAATTAATAAATGCAACTTCTATGTTTTGAATTTGGTAAAATATACTTTATTATTGAATTCAGAATATCAAAATTATCTTAGGGTAAATTTTTGGTATTTTTCTGAAAACTTTTAATATTTGATGAATAGTAAAAAACACTGAGTTACAGTTTAAAAAAATATTATTTAAATAATTATTTATTTTATTTAAATTATTTAATGTCAAAGTAGATACATAATACCTATATAAGTTCAATGCAATTCATTGGAGTCATTTTATAATAATTTTAGATATATAAAAATTTAATTGAAATTTTCACCGTCTTTTACCCACCTCCTAGGAGCATTGGAAAATTTACATAAAACATAATTTTACCGCTTTTGTGAGCTGAATTTCAAAAATCAGAGAGACATATTTAATATTAAGTAGTAATATGTGGTTCAATGAGATGAAAATAATTTTTGGTGAATAGTAACTTTGTACTTTTATTTACCACGGTTACAGGTAAATAGTGTAATTAAAGGTAAAAATGATACTAATATTACCCTCACACATCCTAATTATATTGGAAAAGTTTATCTCGGCCAAAACCAACCTTAGGAATAAAATATTATCATTTAGGTCCACTTGGATTAGATAAGGACATTTATTATTATTTAATTCAAAGAAGAGTTAAAAGAGTTAAAATCAATGTTTAATAACTACAAAAATGTTAATATAGGGTTTTTCATAATAAAAATATAATTATAAATATTCATTAGAAATATAAACATATTTCCAACATCATGGTATTTTATTTATAATTTTTATACATTATATAAATAAATTTATTTATGACACAATGATGATGTAGTAATTACCTTATTCATGAAAGATTCAAATAAATGGTATTATAAATCTTAAAATAAATATAATTTCAAAGTTTTTATGACATCAACGAATTTTCTAGGTGAATATGACATGTTAGGATTGATTCAATGTATTGTTTTAAGTAATCATGTTGTTATAATTTTATCAAAAAAACAAATACCAAATAGTGTCAAATATGACATAAAATAGATTTTTTTAAAATATTATATTATTAATTGATATAATGGTCCTAAAAATCTATGGATCGGCCAGAAGACTTATATAATAATATATATGACATTAATGAACCAATTGGGGTTCAATTGGAAGTATATAGTATGTTTATTAACCATATAGTGTAAGAATACAAGAAGACACTGTAAAAGTTAAATTATTTTACTTAGAGTTAATTCTAAATGATAAGGTTAAAATGTTGATCTAAATTTGTCTAAAACCTATTTTTTGAGTTTTTTCTACCTATACCCACCTTAGAATTTAAATAATAAAAACTGGATCCATTAGAAACGGAATATGAATTAATTATAAAATAATATTTTATGTTTTTCCTAAGGTGCCCCTCACCCCTCTTATAAAAGGGCACTCCACATTCTCTCTGATTCACACCTTCTAAGCCATTTGGATGGGCCAAACCCTTCCCAAATACACTTTCAAATATACTACCTTAATCCAAGAGACCTTAGTTTGATCAGAAATCCAACCTATGGAGCCCTTTTGATAAAATCAAAAGGAAGAACCTGAAGAAGATGTAATGATTTCACCACCCTCTTTCAAGTTCCTTTCTTCTTCCACTTCCTTTTTCATTGTTGTTTCCATTATAAAATAATAACTCTAGTATATTATATATAATTTGATGCTATTATAATTATGGTACAAAAAATTAATTATTCTATCCACCCTTTAATTGACATGTCACCATACGTGCGTACATACGGCTTACCGTCTCCACGTCATGGTGTAATTATTATTCAAAAACATTATTATTTGGATGGGTATGATAATGATATGTAATCGATGTAAATAATAAATATAACATGATAAAGATTCTGTATATATGATATAAAATCCAATTATATATTATATTAACATCAAAACAATGATATTTTTGATCATGCATATGCACGGATTACCGTCTCCACGACGCGATGAGATTCATTTCCAAGTTCACCATTCATCGACGATTATAAAAATATATCTTACTAATAAGTATGTAATATATGAAATAATAATGCTACTGGAGATATATATATTTATATATATAATTATTTATGTACTTACATATATCTTATTCACATACATCCGTTTAATACTATATGAAAATGGAAACAACGTTTATGCATACGTACAGACTACCGTCTCCATAAACAGTGTTTTCCATTTCATATATACGTCTATTATAAATTTTTATATTCTAAATATATATGATAAATAAATCATATTTTATATTCTGGAAGTATTTAAATCATGATCTAAGTGATACAATCAAGAGTAACAAGTTAAAACATGTATGATAAAGAAAGCTTTTATTACCCGAAATATTAATACAACATGGAAATTATTATTAAATGGATAGTATAAATCCATAAATGAATAATGTATGATATCATAAATATTAATATGGTTCTGGTATTAATTAATTACATACTATAGTCTTCATACAAGAGGCTAGACGTACCCTCGACTAAAGGAAAGTGCAAGGTAAGGGGTTTTCATCTCACTCCTTATTCTCATGAGATTCATGACATATTGCCAGTATTACCTTTTTTGTGGTGTATTTACTACCCATAATTGTATTATTTGTGTAATAAACTTTAATTTATGTGTATTTACATATTCATTGTATGATATCTCTTTCACAGGGTGCATGTTTTGTAAGTTGCAAAATTTTTATGGGTTAATTTCACAATCTCTTTATTATCTGAGGTTGTTTTTATATAAGTATCTACTGGGACATATTTATTATCCATGTCCATGTTTCATAAAAGTGTTTTCAAAGGGATTCTGTTTACGGTACTTTTTAATAAAACATCATTTTAAATTTTTTAAAAATTTATTCTTCTAAATCATTCTCATTAATGTCCATGTTTTCAAAATGGGTTTTAAAGATTTATTTATATGGACATGAATGTTTTAAAAATGTTAATTCCTTTCAAAATTTTCAAAGTGGTATGGGATAATTTGATTCAAAAATGTCTTTAAATTCCTTCCTTCCTAAATTGTGTAACTTTTAAATGTTTTCATGAAAAATTGATATTTCTTTAAAATCATTTTACAAAATCATTTTCATCTATGTCAACATCCTTTGATGGATTTAAGATTATTGGAAGTTGATTTATTATGATACAAAAAATCCATATTGTATTGAAGGTTTTGTGATATGTTTGACTGTGGATGATTTTTTTTATACAATTCATGGTTTATGGGTAAATTATTGACATTTTTTATGCTAGTTTTAATACGAATTTTTATGTTATGTTTAAAACTTTTCATATGAGGAATGCATTGGACTTAGTAAGTGACGGGTGGAGCCCGCTATTTCTCCTCGATGTATTGGTAGGTCTCATGAGACAAACTAGTGTCTTGGCACGAGGCCTTGACAAAATCTTATTTTTAGTCTTGGCACGAGGCCTTGGCTATGTGGCTATAATAGTCTGGCATTATGTATTCCATAATTTTGAAATTGGTTAGTGATATTGCATGTGATTATTCGACTAGTAGTATATCCATGTGAATAAGTAAATGGAATTAGTTTAAATTTTTTTTCTATATAATGCTGATTTTCAAGTTTAAAAGGATTTTGTTTTAGTTATACATTTCCTTAAATGTTTATGCTTATTTATGAATTTTTTTGCTGTATTGTTATCCTTACTGAGCATCTGAGCTCACCCCTTTCTCTATTTTATTTTTCCAAGGATTCCAAGAAGTGTATTGTGATTGATATGAAGGGTTAATACAAGGGAATAATGGCATTCATAAAAGATTATTTATGTTGTTTTTTGTGTTATAAAGTGTAATATAACATTCTTGTATGTAATATACTTTCCAAGACTGATAAACTGATCATTCCATTGGGACTTGATTCCTTGTAATCATGCCAATGTATTAAAAATAATGCACCGAATCTGGGTAACTGTGGTCGGGGCATTACAGATGGAATCAGAGGAAGTTTAGAAATAACATTGGAAGATAGATTTAGATAAACTCTGATTTGAGAACATTGCCCTAAGATAGACATTGAGGATTAGTATATAAGAACTTCCTAGAATTTTGGTATTGTAGAGATATTTCAAGTCTTCCAAAAAATACATCCCTATCTGGATACAAGAAGGTAGAGGCAGCTCTGGCACTGATGTACCTAAGGGTAAAACCCGAAAACACCGCTTTGAGCTAGACTCGAACGGGAACTGGTGCATGACAACGGGCCTTGCTACACTCTTGGTTACAACACTCCTGGGGGATATGCTTAGGATAATTCTCATTTTCTTTACAAACCATTATTAAGGGATTATGAGTATATACTTAATAAAATAATTTTTATTATGATTATGGATTATATCAATAAACTGTCTAATTTATGTTAAGTGTTTTAAATGTTCGTGATTAGTTATTAATATTCATAAACTAATCTAATGTACGCCATTGTTTAGAAATGGCGCACAGTAGAAGGAATGAGAACTCCAGCAATAAACATGATCCAAAGAGTAAAAAGGATCATATCTTTCATGGTCCTAAGCAAGAATTTATAAGGGAAATAAGCTCCCACGTATTATCATCATATGAAGAAATAGTATCATGTGTTGATAAGATATGTAAATAATTATCGGAGTCCTATGGATTTGAAGGGAAGCCAGGAAAAAAAGGATGGTAGAGAGAAGGAAAGATAAAGGGAATAAGGTAAAGAAGGATTTCCCCACATGTGATAACTGTGGAAAGAATCACCTTGGAAAATTCATGTAGGGAAAGAGAGTATGTTATAAGTGTAGAGAAAAAGGACACCAGGTACGTGACTGCAAGTGTAAGAAAAAGGTTTCAAATATACAATGCTTCATCTGCAAGGTCTTTGGACACTACGTGAACCAACATCCCAGTCATTAGACTATGCAGCAAATGATTTTATTGGATAATAATAACGTTATGATACTTCCAAAGATGAATAGGAATTACTAGTGTTCTTATGTTGTTATTTTGGAATTATTTCATTTAAGTGTTGTATCAATGATGTTCTAGAAATAAATAAGGATTGTACTGTAGTACCTTTTCATTGAGGATTTGAGATTTTAGGGAACATAGAAATGTGACTCTATAGCGAGTTAAAATTCTTGGAAATTACATGGTTGAAGGAAAGATAAAACATAATATGGTTCTAATATTGAGTTACTAATTTTGGAATAAGAAATGGTTGATTTGGGTAAATTATATTGGATATAATCGACTACCCTGAAACTGATTAAAGATTTGTATATTCCATAATTATTGGAGTTTACAAAATTTTTGGATGGATGAAGTATATCCAGTATTCTATAAGTAATAATGGAGAGTGAATGTTATCAATAAGATTTTATGGTAATTTAGGATGTTTCAGTGTTTTAAATGAATACCTGATGAAGGTATTCACATGCTATTACGGGGTTAAAAGGATCTACATTATGTTTACCTTTTATATAAATTTTGGACTGAGAGTTTCCATAAGTATTTTAGATAAGTCTAAATATTGTAAGAGATTATGTTTGAATGGTTATTTTTGGATTTTTATAAAAGTACAGCACACAGAATGTGTGACGACCCGTCACATCGAACAAAGATGTGGGAATCGAACCCACAACCATAGTGCAATTGAGATTTATCGCCTACCACTGGACTACGTGAAGTTCCTTGATGGTATAATATAATTTCTTTTTTTAATGGGTCTAATATGTGAATTATACATTCATTATATTTGGAACCCTATATGATTAGGATAAAAAGAGTATTTTTGAGTTGTATTATGTTTTATAGTGAAAGATGAGTTTGTGGTAGAAATTTATTAATGGATAAAACTCTAATTATAAAGTATGTATATCTCCTTATGATATTATCCAATCTCATAAATAAATTCCTCAACATTAAGAAAAGAATCATAGAATAAAAATGTTGTCCTAGATGGTACATTAGATCATCACAAATTTATGGCTTTGGGATTATTGGCCTTTTCATAGCCATGTTCTCTACCACTCTCCATCAGATATTGATGGTTAGATTTTTCTTCCATGTCCATATTTTCCTACATATTGTAGGAACCCGGTTCTTATTTTTGAGGTATGCGTTTCTTCTTTTTTCTTTTCCTTAAGTTTTTTGATAAAATAAGGAAAATGGGGGAAAATCCAAATTTTAGGAAGTACACGCCGTGTACATTTTCACACACCATGTACTTTGGCCGTGTGAGAAGAGTACACATGGCGTGTAGCCATGTCGGTGATGAAGAGTGTAAAAACCGACTACACGCCGTGTAGTGGTCTTTTACACGCCATGTAGTCAGTAGGCAGATGGAAATGTAAGGCGGTGAAAGCAGCCGCCAGCAGGGAGACAATACAGGAAAGGCATTCGAGAATACTCGTCGTGTACTCATGTCGATGGATAAACAGTTTGGCGGTGCCACCAGATGAACAATTAAATGAAGTACACGCCATGTACTTGGAAATACACGCCGTGTGATTTTTTTATTTCACTTAAAATGGGAATTAGCCTCCCCTGTTCACAATGAAGTCTTTGAACAGGAAGAAGGAGCGGGATAGGGAGGCCGGAACATTGGAGATCCACCGAGCGCACGTCTGTAATCCGTTTTCTACACCGTCGATCTCCCTGGAACCGCACGAGTGATTTATCCTTTCTCCTGGAGTATTTCTTACCAATTATTCCTCTAAGGGAAGTCATTTAATCGTGAACGAGGTTTTAATTCCCCTCAGATCTACATCGTTCTAGGACAAATCGAGGATCGTCGTTCGCGTTATATCGTTCGTGTGTGTTAAAGGTAGGTGGCTTGGTGTTTATTTTCCAACTACTGTGCGTTTTGTGGTTTTTTTGTTCCATGAACCCATGTGGGGGTGTCATTTGGATGGGGATGTGGCTACTTTAAATACCTAAAATTGAATAGGTAATTAATTAAGATAATAAATTGTTGTTTGGGATCGTTGCTTGGATCCAGGACCATCCTGAGGGGTGCGTTCCTCTGTATTGTCGTTTGGCCAGGATACCGAGGGTATGCCATGCTAAAATTATGCATTACTTTTACCTTTAGGGGTATTGTATGTAAATTTAATGTTTATATGTTGGGAATGGCCCAGATACTTATGACTGAGAGCGGTGTTTTACTTATGCCTAAGGGCGGTGTTTTACTTATGCTTGTGGGCGGTGTTTTACAATAGCCTGAGGGCGTGACTGTATTTTCCTGAGGGCAACATCCAATTTCACATGAGGGAAACCTTTCGTGCCTGAGGGCTTGAATTCTGTGCCCGAGGGAAACACTTCCTACGCCTGAGGGCAATTTCTGTTATGCCTAAGGGCAATACCTGCGGGTTGGATTCTGATTACCTGAGGGTGAGGTTTTGCTTGTCTGAGGATGCTGACTGTTTAATTAGAAATTTACTGTGGTGTTTTCATAATTTTAAATGGTTGAATTAATAATTAAAATGGAAATATAACTGGTAAAGTAAGTTACTTTGAGTACATCTTAGTTTATTGAATTTACTTTTGAACACTGTTGTTTCATGTTTACACACGGTTGGGCACAAGCCTTTGGTGGGTGCCTACTGGGAATTATTTATCACACCCTATTTGGTTCAAGATTTTTGGCCCAAATAGATTACGTTTCTGCTGGTGTGGATAAGGAAAAGGGCCCTTATATAGGTACTTGATTTCTATTGGGGAGTAGGGGAGAATGGGACCGGGATGAGGCTCATGATGCTACTGGCTGTTTTGTTCTGTTTTTCTTTTCTTGTACTGTACTGTACTGTATTGTTGTGAAACATGTTCTGGCTACTTTCCTGTAATATGAGGCATGTTGCACCATTATTAATATACTGGCTAGTTATCTCTACTACAGTTGTTTAATTCAGTTGTGTATGGTTTACTACTTCCGCTGTTGTTGTATGCTTTTTATTCTATTCCACTGCGCTACACTTTGAAAAAATAGGGCATAGTTTTCCCACTATCAGACCTGGGCCCTCGCTGCTAGTCGTCAGCCTCTGGCGTTTGATGAAATGTGCATGAGGACTTGTGGCGATCCGGGTTCGGGGCACCCGTTGAGTGGCACCCGGAACCGGGACATTACACATGGAACCCTAGTATGTTTTATTTTCGGTAACCTTCATACTTACCACTCATTATTTTAAATAGAGGCCTCATTAATCCATTTTTCGATGTGGGATTTCAACTATGATATTTTGAAATGTCAACCCCATGTTTCAAATACTGATCATAAATTGCGAGGATGTAATTTATTGAAGTATGAGAGAATGTAACACCCCAAGATTCCACGATATGCTTCTCTTTGAATAATATAGTAGTGCGTGTTTAACACAACTTCGAGTTCTAACACACACCACAACCAATCAAACTAGCTGTTATGAATAGTAATGCCCATTTTTTAAAATTTTATACATTTTATCATTCAAAATGGAATTCATTTTTGGATTAATAATATCGAAATTAGCTTAGGGTGAATTTTTGGTACTTTCTAATAACTTTCATATTTTGATGAATAGTGAAAATTATTAAATTTTAATTAAAAACAACTTTTTTAATAAAAATAATTAACAGTAATAAATTATGAATTTTAGTGGTTTTAAATTATAGTTTGAATATATTTTTATAATTTAATCCAATTTTGGTCATTGGACATAATTTCACATTTTAACCGAACATAAACAAATGTCAATCTTTTGATAGTTATTGTTTCTTAAAAACACGCTTTTTGTTTTGACAGCAGAAATTAATTTTAAATTAATAAATGAAACTTCTCTGTTTTGAATTTGGTAAAATGTACTTCATTATTGAATTTGTAATATCAAAACTATCTTAGGGTAAATGTTTTGTATATTTCTGAAAACTTTTAATTTTTGATGAATAGTGAAAAACACTGAATTATAGTTTAAAACCGAATTTTTATTTAAATAATTATTTATTTTGTATAAATTATTTAATGTCAAAGTAGATACATAATACCTATATAAGTTCAATGTAATTCATTGGAGTCAGTTTATAATAATTTTAGATATATAAAAATTTAATGGAACTTTTCACCGTCTTTTACCCACCTCCTATGAGCTTTTGCAAATTCACATAAAACTTAATTTTACCACTTCTGTGAGCTGAATTTCAAAAACCCGAGATACATGGTTAGTATTAAGGGGTAAAATGTGGTTCAATGAGATGAAAATATTTTTTGGTGAATAGTACCTGTTTACTTTTATTTACCACAGTTAAAATTAAATAGGGTAATTAACGGTAAAAATGATACTAATATTACCCTCACACATCCTAATTTTATTGGAAAAGTTTATCTCGACCAAAAATAACCTTAGGAATAAAATATTATCATTTTGGTCCAATTGGACTAGATAAGAACATTTATTATTATTTAATTAAAAGAAGAGTTAAAAGAGTTAAAATCAATGTTTAATAACTAAAAAAATTTTACAATAGGGTTTTGCAGAATAAAAATTAGATTATAAATATTAATTAGAAATATAAAAATATTTCCTACATCATGGTATTTTATTTTTAATTTTTTCATAGTATATAAATAAATTTATTAATGGAAAAATGTTGATGTGGTAATTAACTTATTCATGATAGAATCAAATAAATGGTATTATAAATATTAAAATAAATATAATTTCAAAGTTTTTAAGACATCCATGAATTTTCTAGGTGAATATGACATGTTAGGATTGATTCAGTGTATTTTTATTGAAGTAATCATGTTGTTATTATTTTAACAAAAAACAAATACCAAATAGTGTCAAAATTGACATAAAATAGCTTTTATTACAAATATTATTTTATTAATTGATATAATGGTCCTAAAAATCTAATGTTCGGCCAAAAGAGGTATATAATAATATATATGACATTAATGAACTAATTGGGGTTTTATTGGAAGTATATAGTATATTTACTAATCGTATAGTGTAAGAATACAAGAAGACATGGTAAAAGTTAAATTCTTTAACTTAGAGTTAAATATAAATGATAAGGTTAAAATATTAACCTAAACTTATTTAAAACCTATTGTTTTAGTTTATTTTGACCTATCATCGCCATAGACTTTAGATAATCAACATTTGAGCCATTAGAAACCTAATATGAATTTATTATAAAATAATATTTTAATTTTTTCCTAAGGTGCCCCTCACACCTCTTATAAAAGGGCACTCACCCTTCTCTCAAATTCACACCTTCGAAGCCATTTGGATCGGCCAAATCCTACCAAAATACCCTCCCAAATATCCTCAATTAATCCTAGAGGCCTTATTTTGATCAGAAAGCCAACCTACGGAGCCCTTTTGATCAAATCAAAAGGAAGAACCCGAAGAAGAGGTAATGATTTCACCACCCTCTTTCAAGTTCCTTTCTTCTACCACTTCCTTTTTCTTTGTTGTTTCCATTATAAAATAATAACTCCAGTATATTCTGTATACTATGATGTTTTTATAATTATGGTACAACCAAATTCATTATTCTATCCACCCTTTGAATGACATGTCACCATACGTGCGTACGTACGGCTTACCATCTTTACGTCGTGGTGTAATTGTTATTCAAAAACATTATTATTTGGATGGGTGTGATAATGATATGTAATCGATGTAAATAATAAATATAACATGATAATGATTCTTTATATATGATATAACATCAAATTATATATTATATTAACATCAAAAGATTACTATTTTCGCTCGTGCGTACGTACGGATTACTGTATCCACGACATGATGAGATTCATTTCCAAGTTCACCATTCATCGACGATTATAAAAATATATATTACTAATAAGTATGTAATATTTGACATAATAATTATACTGGAGAAATATATATTTATATATATAAGTATTTATGTACTTTCATATATCTTATTCACTTACTTCCATTTAATACTATATGAAAACGGAAACAGCGTTTATGCGTACGTACAGACAACTGTCTCCATAAACCGTGTTTTCCATTTCATATATACGTCTATTATAAATTTTTAAATTATAAATATATATGATAAATAAATCAGGTTTTATATTTTGGAAGTATTTAAATCATGATCTAAGTGATACAATCAATATTAACAAGTTAAAACACGTATGATAAAGAAAGAGATTATTACCCAAAATATTAGTATAACATGGAAATTATTATTAAATGGATAGTATAAAGTCATAAAAGAATATTGTATGATATAATAAATATTTAAATGGTTCTGGTATAAATTAATTACATTCTACAGTCTTTATACAGGAGTCTAAACTTACCCTCGACTAAAGGAAAGTACAAGGTAAGGGGTTTTAATCTCACTTCTTATTCCCGTCAGATTCATGACATATTGCCACTATTACCTTTTGTGTGGTGTATGTACTACCCATAATTGTATTCTTAGTGTAATAAAATTTAGTTTATGTGTATTTAAATATTCATTGTATGATACATCATTCACGGGGTGTATGTTTTGTAAGTTACCAAATTGGTAAGGGTTAATTTCACAATCTCTTTATTATCTGAGGTTGTTTTTACATAAGTATCTACTGGGACATATTTATTATCCATGACCATGTTTCATAAAAGTGTTCTCAAAGGGATTCTTTTTAATTTAAATTTTACTAAAACATCATTTAAAATGTTTTAAATATTTACTTTTCTAAATCATTCTCATTAATGTCCATGTTTTTAAAATGGGGTTTAAGGATTTATTTATATGGACATGAATGTTTTAAAAAATGTTAATTCCTTTCAAAATTTTCAAAACTATATGGGACACTTTGATTCAAAAATTTCTTTAAATGTCTTCCTTCCTAAATTGTGTAACTTTTAAATGTTTTCTTAAAAAATCGATATTTCTCTCAAAGAGTTTTACAAAACATTTTCATCTATGTCAACATGCTTTGAAGGATTTATTCTTATTTGAAGTTGATTTATTATAATTCAAAACATCCATATTGAATTGAAGGTTTTGTGATATGTTTTATTGTGGATGTTTTATTTTTATACCATTCGTGGTTTATGGGTAAGGTATTGACATTTCATATTCTAGTTTTAATTCGAATGTTTATGTTATGTTTAAACATTTTCATATGAGAATGCATTGGACTTAGTAAGTGACAGGTGGAGCCCGCTATAGCTTCTCGATGCATCGGTAGGTCTTATGAGAGAAACTAGTGTCTTGGAATGAGGCCTTGAAAAAATATTATTTGTAGTCTTTTCCCGAGGCCTTGGCTATGTTGTTATGATAGTCTGGCATTATGCATTCCATCATTATGAATGTGGTTTGTGATATTTCATGTGATTGTTCGACTAGTTGAATATCCTTGTGAATAAGTAAATGGGATTACTTCATTTTATTTTTTTCCATATTATGCTGAAGTTCATTTTTAAAAGGCTTTTATTTTAGTTAAAAATTTCCTTAAATGTTTATGCTTATTTATGAATGTTTCTGTTGTATTGTTATTCTTACTGAGCATCTGAGCTCACCCCTTTCTATGTTTTATTTTTCCCAAGATTCCAAGAAGTGTATTGTGATTGATATGAAGGGTTAATAAAAGGGAATAATGGCGTTCATACAGGATTATTTATGTTGTTTTGTATCTTATAACGTGTAATGTAACATTATTTTATGTAATCTTTGTTACAAGACTGCTAAGCCGATCATTCCTTTGGGAAATGATTCCTTGTAATCATGTCAATGTATTAAAATAATGCACCGACTCTGGGTAATTGGGGTTAGGGCGTTACAGGGGATTTTCTTATTGGGAATGGAAATTGTTTTTTAAGTGTGGAAAATAAGTTCATTGAGTAGATAACTGTGTAACTGATTGAAAAAGGCTATCTAATTATTAGAATAATTAGAAAAAACCACAAAAGTATCCTCCCAAACAGCACTGCCTCAATTATACATATTTTTGGAATTTTTATAAATTTTGACTCAATCCAAGTACTAATGACGATTATAAGACATGAAAAATAGTGAATATAATCAGAAAAATGATATCACTTACCATTTTAATGGATGAATGAAATGATGATAATTAGGGAACACTTATCTTCCCTTCTATAGATAGTAATTTAATGTTTTATGTTGTATAAATAATCCCTATGTAAATATTATTGTTCATCCTTCAGTGAAAGTTCATGTAATTATTTACATGGATTATGGAATAAGGAAACCACATATGTTTTATGTACAATAATGAATATAAGATTTTAATTTTGTTTCTATAAGATGTGATCTTGCATAAGAAAAAAAGGGGAATATCATGAATAAAATTAGAAAGGTTGTATGAGTAATGGGTTTGCTGTTGATGATGTAGATATTAAAGATGACATTTGAAATTATATATGTATTATGGAATATGATAAAAAACCAAATGTTATAGTTTAAGGATAAGGTGGAATAATTGAAGTGTTTACATATTAGAATTCCATAACTATAATTTATATAAGGATTTATTAGAAGTATTTCATTAAGGATTTTCAAGAATACATTAAATGGTTTGCATAAAATAGAAAAGTTCATTAACGGTAATGTAATATTTTGACTAAGGGAAGATAACCCATAATATATTCTAGATAATGAGATAATATTTTTGGGATAAATAGATGTTGGAATAGAATAAGTAAATTGGGTAGAACTAATTACAATTGAACTGATTAATGATTTTCTGACAATATTGTTTACATGATCATGGATGGAGTTTAAACAATTTTTGAATTTAAGGAATAAATTCAATAATCATTGTTCCATGCAGAATATTTTATTTTTTCAAAAAAATAATATTGTAATATGGGTTATTAACATGTTTCAAGAGAATACATGATAGAGGTATTCATGTTTTTGGTATATTCCAATCATGATCCACATTATGATTTATGTGGGAGTAATGTAAGATTATTTTTATAACCATATTTCTATGGTTTTTTTAATATTTTTAATGGTTCATAAGTTAAACCATTATAAAATGGTTTAAGATGAAATTTGAATTATATTTTATTGATTAGTGTTTCTCAATATGAAGATTTACTCATATTGGATAACCTATTATAATTTTTGTTTGTGATGATAACTAAATATAGATGGAAGGATATATCATTATATTTATGGATATTAGGGTCTATTAGTTCCTCAGACACAAAAAATCACTTCTATTTCATGAAGTAAGTGAGGATATGAATATTTATTAAGTCTAAACCAAAGGGTGATATTGCACTTATGAAATGATGTATACCTTCTCATTTAAATTAATAAAATAAAAATGTGTCATGTCACCTTCATTTTTTATGACATCAATGAAATTTTCCTAGACATTTTGGTTTATTTATTTTTTATTTTTAAATTTCCCCTAACATAGTTTTCTATTACCCTCCTTCGGTATTTAGGTTAAAATATTATATTCAATTTTAATGTTTTCACTTTTGAGCTTTGTTCTCCTATGTGGAAAACTTATTATGAGTTTATTTGGGTAACCATTATGTCTCAATATGTCCATTCCTAAAAGATGTTTTATAAAATAATATAGTGATGTGGGTTGTTATGAAATGAACTTTCAAGTATTAGAATGTTGATGAGACATAATAATTTCAAATTATAGATTCATTTTAAGGGGGTTAGAATAAAACATAGTGTTTTTATAAATTAATTTTTTACTAATAAATTGAAATTATTTGATGGATTTCATCACTACACCATTTGAATATTTATTTATACATATCACCATTTTAATATTCAACAACATGAAACACCAAATTTAAATTACAGTATATACAACACTTAGTTTTTATTTTGATAAACATAACTCCACGTTTATATTGTTTTATGGACAACACCAATCAAATAATGTATTAAAAACAACATCGGACTTAGCTTGAGTACCACACAACTCGTAGTTTAAAGGAAGCGTGTCATATACTAAAAATATTAATATATTTTTCACCTTTTTATTTGAATGGAGGGTATGAAATGGAAGAACTAAATTATGAAAATATGGTTTATTAATTTTATCAAAAATAAATCTTTGGAAACTAATTAATTAGAAATTAATGTAATAAAATTTTCCAAATAAAAAATATCATTTTATAAAACACTATTCTTTTATATTCAAGCATGTTTTTTCTCAAAAAATTAAATAAATAATTTTTTTTGAATGATTTTAATGATATATATATATATAATCCACTATACTATTTAACAATCATATTATGTTTTTTCTAAACATGAGAAAAGAATGAATCCAATTTTATGCATACAAATATATTTTTTAAAAAGGAAATCTTACCACATTTTAATGGTGTAGTTATCATAAATATAATTATTTACACCTTCATAATATATATTTGAGAAAAATAATTTTTGAAATTGAAATGTCAAAATTATCATTGGATGACTTTCTGGGATTCTTCTAAAAAGTTTCAATTTTTGATGACATTTGAAAAATATTGAGTTTTAATTGAAAACCACCTTTTGGATTAATTTTTTATTAATGTTAAATTATATTTTCAAAGATGTTTAATGTATAATTATATATATTATATATTAATGAAGACAATTTATTTCCTTTTCATCAATTTCACATTTAAATTGGATGTAAAAACACTTTAAACATTTCAACATTTTTTATTTATAAACCCGCTTTATCGAAACATATGTGGGATTGATTTTAAATTAATTTATTTCAAATATATGAGTGGAATTTGGTAAAATGTATTGAATATTTGGAATAATAATAATTAATAATTTCTAAAAATAAAAACATAATTTTTTAAATAATGATTAGTGAAAACAATTAATGATAATCATACTGATTAAAATAAGATTGAGTTTAATAGGGGACTAATCATTAAAAATAAGGGGAAAATGATCGTGCATATTTACCAAAACACATTGAATAGACACATTTCTACTATAACCATTTTTGTCTTTAATTTTTTAAACTATATTATCCTTTTTAGGTATAAAATTTCTCACACCTACCTTTTTTTCAAAAATACAAAGACTTCCCTCTTCCTAATTATAAAAGGACACCCCTTCACATCATCTCTTAACACCAATCATGATATTTGGATAAAAAATTATCTTCCCAAATAACTTCCATAATTCCATACCCTCATAGAATAAGCCTTAATTTTTCCATAAATCCATCCATACAATTACTTTTTTCAATCTAAAAGGAGATACCCAACGAAGAGAAAACATTCCACAACGAATGTTTTTGTTATATTTTTCATTAATCCCCTTAAATTATTTTTATATAATGAATATATAATAAAATTAGTGTCATAAATTTAATTATATTTTTTATTTTAAGGTAATGACCTACAATCACACAGACATCCATATAATGGGTTATAAAATCATCGTTCGTATGTATGGCAGATTACTGCCTTGCAAATCGATGTTTTTTGTTTCTACATTACAACATTTCATTGATATAAATAATTATATAAATAATTTATATATATTATACATATGATATTTATGATTAATTAATTATTATATAACACATACCTATATTCATTCCAATTAGTGAGAATATGATAATGTTGTTTATTTGTACGACAGATTACTGCCTCACGATGTGATGTGAGTTGTTGAACCTTTAAATGGAATGTATTAAAGATGAGTTAAATTTAAATACATGATATATATATATATATATAATAAAAATAGTAGTGGTATGATAATACATATATATCATTTTATTTTATTTCTTTTAATATGACTTGATAATGGAAGCAACCATGCATTAGTACGACCTACCATGTCCATAAATTGTGTCTTTAATTTTCCATCCCAAAATTTTATAGACTAATATAAATAACTGAATATGAATACATATTACATTAATATCTTTGAAATCTCCATGGAGATTATAAAATCATGATATATGTAAGAGTACCAAGAAAAAATTGTAAAATCTGTATGAAAAACCGAGCAGTTATTACTCAAAACAAAACATTAACAGGGAATTATTAATAAATGGATAATATAAAGTAATAAGTAAATAATATATGGTATTATATATATTAATATATTTTATGATATTTTTATAATAAAATTATACTTATTATACTGGAGGATTGATTGAGTATGACGAGAGTGAAGACTTGGGGTAATATATTTCCGCGTCACTATAATTTTTCTGCGAGACACAAGATATGTTCCCCCATATTTATTATATGTGGTGTGTATAATATTCATGGATGTATTTTGTTCATATAAATTGAATAATTTGGATTTACATATGAATTTTAGGATCACCCTTTAATGGGGCTTATGGTTCAAAAGATGCCAATTTTTTAAAGGACTTTTATTTTTATTTGACTTCATTGATATGTAAATTAAGATATGAACCTGTTGGACTCACCTATTTTTATAATATCAATTATGTTTATATATGATTTGATAATCCCAAATAATGTCTATCTATATATTCATTATACTTTAAAATTATGACATCATGCTAATAAGCTGAAATGAATATCAAAATGATCATATCATATCATTTTAATATGTTGATCAATGTTTATTTATGATTATAAATGTTTAACGATGATTAATATTGACACTAACTCAATCTAGAAATGAAATGAATAGAACAAATAATTTATAAGCATTCTAGTTTTAGGGTCACTGATACAGACTAATCTACCGCTACACAAACAGACAGTTACCGATAGAAAGAGCTGCCACTACACAAACATCTACTGATGCAAGACCTATCATTACAAGTCCTCCGCTACAAGTTTCCTGATTCAAAGAGGTACTGATGGAAACCAGTCTCTATTTCTCTAAACTCTATCTTTGTTTTTTTTATATGAAATGGTCATATTTGGTGCTTTTAATGAAACTGAAATTAATTAATGATGTTTGTTGAATGTTAGGAAACTGTACCTTGTACCTGTAGAAGTAATCACGCTTTATGTCCGAAATTAATTAATGATGTTTGTTGCAGGAATCGTACCTCGTACCTATAGAAGTAATCATTCCTTATGTCGAACCACCGCATGAGCTATGAAAGGAAGATCAATGTTGCGCATAAAATGGGAGATACAGAGGATGCACAAACAGACATATGTTGGAAAAAAAGGAATAGATACATGAGAGCTTCAAAGATGAATTTTAATGGAAGTTGAAGGGAATTGCTGCGCTAACAAGGACTACTGCAATCTCAAGCTAAACACTCATACCTTGAAGTCAAGAAAAAGAACCACGATAATTTATTTTCCAGAAAAATTCTATGGAAGGACTTGTACCAACATCTGCTCAATCTAAAAGGATCCCAGAGATGCATTTCCATCACATAGAGCTTTCCAAACTCATCTCAATATTATTATCTCTACTGTGATTTGTTTATTTACATTTCGAGTAGTGTGTGAGATTCTGTTTACCTTAAACAAGAACTGTCTCCTAATCATAACTAGAGGATATCTGAAATCCTCACACAAACTCTCTAAACCTTATTGTATCATACTGTGAATTGTGGTAGAGGTCAGCTGTGACTTGGATAGCTAGTGTTCTATTGTTATAGTTTTTACCATGTTAAACATTGGTAGAGGTCATTGTACCTTGATAGTCTCATTACTATTGTTTAACTCAATCTAGGGTGTTGATCAAAGTTTTATATAAACTGTTTGAGAGGATTAAGTCTCATCTTGAGACCGAACCTATTGGTTATTACTGATGTGCATAATATTCTTGTTTAAACTATTTTTCAATATTCCTCTATTAATTAATTTTAAATTCAAATTTATTTTAATGTAACTCTGATAGTTTAACTAGTAAATGTTTGTAATTATTTATTGCCAATAAGTTAGTTTCAAAAGCTAACTTAATCGTCAGATTCAGTTAACTGAGAAATAATCATTCATTGAGAAATTAATTGAACACTTACAATCGTTATAAATTCACTAAAATTTATCTTATTTTACAAATTGGGGATTTCAATATAAATATTTCAAATAGAAATTTTAAAAGGTACTCAATTCTACCCCCCCATCATGAATATCCTCTCCGGAAAACATTTGGTATCAGAGGTAGTAGATAAATGTTTTTCAAAACACTCTATTTATGAAATGTTTTCAACTATGATTTTAGTTCTATATTAATGATCATAAAAATTTAGTTAATTCTAAATTTATATATCTTTATATATCTTTTAAAACCTAGTTATTATGGACAATAGATTTTAAGGTGCGGCTAACAACAAGCCACCTTTATTTAATGGTGTTAATTATGCCAAATGGAAAATCAAAATGAAAATTCATTTAGAAAGTATGGGATTTGACATTTAGATTGCTATAGAGTGTGAGTATGAGATTCCAGAGATAACTAGAACTAATTGGGGTGATTCTAAGAAATCTGATTACAATAATAATTGTAATGCAATGAATTCTCTTTACTACTCTATAGGAGGTAAAGATTTTAATATAATTTATGGTTGTAAAATAGCACATGAAATCTGGGATACTTTGGCTGTTTCTCATGAATGATCAACCAATGTGAAAGAGATGAGATTAAACACTTACAATATTAAAAATGATAATTAAAAAACGAGTCAGGATGAACCTATTTTTGACATGTATCTCATGTTCAATGAAATTGTTAACACCATGAGCTCACTGGGAAAAGTTGATCCAGCAAAGGAGAAAATCATGAGAATACTCAGATGTCTTCCAGAAAGATGGAGAGGCACATCAGTTTCAATAAGAGAATCGTGTGATATAATTTCACTACCTATTAAAGAAATTATTTGTAAGATGATTATGTATGAATAAGATTTTAAGGTAAACATAGAGGAATATGATAAGCCTAAGAAGATATCGGTGGAATTTCAGTCTACTGCCTCAAATACAAAGGACATGGAGAAGTTAACATACCTGTCGAAAGCTTATCAAGCGAAGGTTCAGATTTTTATAGTGAAGAAGAGATGGATAATATGAGTTACATATATGAATTTTAATTCATTATTGATACAATATATTCCCACAAATTAATATATATTTAGGTTGTTTCTTTCATAGAGTAACCATCTAGATTATCTTCTGATATTTTCTCTCTTAAAACATCATTGGTAACAAATTTAGAAACACCCTAGTTATTAATAATGTTTCTTATATTTTTTTTCTATATATAACTTTTATGGGATATCATGATCTTAGATATTGAATGTTTTAATATGGTTTTTTAATGTCCCACTACTTCTTGTTGTCTTGAGAGTACAATGAGTCATTACATAGCCTTAAGTGACATCACCATGATGAAAAATCAAGGAAATAAATTATGAATGGATTCAAATTGAATTGGGGGATGATTTATCCATTATAAAATAAACCACTATCCTAACAAATCACAATATTATTAATAAATAAAAGAAGGAAAAGTAAACTACAATATTCATATCAAAACGACTCCTAAGTGTGAAATAAAGGAACACCAAAAAAATATCTTAGTATATAGAGGAAGGAAAACTAAATAATTCATCAATTATGTAAGACTCTATGCTCCCCTACCACCATACTCTGTGATTATCAAACCTCCCTCATGTCATGATGCAGTACAAAAAATTTGTGATACGTCACCTTTGGCACTATCCTGGAAGATATCATCTACAAAAGTACCAACATTCCAAAACAGGTGTGATTATAAATCTCAGTAGGATTTCCCCCAATGACTTATTTATCAATTAAATTAGGATATATTAGTTGTAAAAATTTATATAAAACATTTTATATAAATAAATTCCCAAAACTGGTTGTGAGTGTATATAAATAGGTTCTGAAACCATTGGTAAGAAAAAGTAACCGGTTGCAATTGAAACCCATATTATAGAATGTTAAGTTTAAGGAAAAATAACTATGTAATTATTGAAATCCATTTCTCAATATTCCATTTCCATACCCAAAACATTCACACATCCCCAAAGCCAAACATTCATTCTTCTGGATGACAGTTGCATACTCATTAGAGGTTTCTTGTCGAACTACCAAGTCATCACAGGGTAATTATATCTCATGTGCCATTTGACATTTGGAACTGAGAATTGGATCATATTTCAACCAATACCATGAAATTAAATATGAAATCAAAGAACAATATTCCCATGTATCATGCCAAAACTCATTTTCATTAAAACCCCCTTTTTATTGAAATCACAAATTTACATCAAAACCATTTTTTTCCAATATAATTTCAATAAAACAAACTTTTTTAGTGAAACTCCCACTCCATAAAACCCATTAAGAAACTCCATAAAATTCACAAATTTAATTAATCAATTAATATTAACGAAAATAAAACAATTTTCACCATAATTCATTGAAATTACACATTATCACAAAAATTGTAAATTATCACTAAAAAATCCATTCCATAAATTGAACTAGAATTTCAAATAAATTTAATTCAATTAAAAAACTATGACACTAATCCAATTATTTAAATTAATAGATGATGATATTGAATCCACCTACCTTGATGGTTTTGATGAAAACCGATAATTTATGAGGAACTCTCATGAAAACTGTTTCGATTTTTCACGGAAGCACCTTAGATATATTATCCTAGAAAGATATGAAAAAATTACAAAATATATTCAATACACACTCATATATATAGAAATGAAATTTTTATTTGTGAGAAAAAAATACAAGAGGAGAATTTGGTCTATATTGATCTAAGAAACCAATAGAGAATGATGAAGATTGATCACACACCTCATGAATCCAGCTTTGAATCACCAAGGGAAGCCTTCAGATTGACTCCAAATTTCATGGGAGAAGTTCTACTACCTTAATGGAAGAGAAATTAAAATTTATGGCAACATAGGAGAAAAAAAATTAGTTAAGAGGAAAACCGTGTGAGACCCACTTTTTTGTATCTCACTTTAACCACACGCATGATTAGTTGGCCATGTTAGAACAATCGTGCGCTAACCGTGCATTAGATGTAAGAACCTTGGTAAAATAAAGAATAATAAATTTTCATATTTATTAATATTTTTCAATTAAAAAATAATTTTACATTAAATATGATGCTATGTTCGATGGATTACCCAATACACAACAACGAGTTTCTTTGAAATCTTATATTTCACAATAATAATAATATAATATTATTATAAATGGTAGATAAGGCCTAGTCGCTGTATTGGAGAGAATGAATAAGACTAACTAATATATGATTATACATGTTTTATAAGTGTTCTTCCATTTATCCAAATAATTTTAGAGGCTTAAAATAAGAAAGAATACGATTTAAAGCACAAATACTCAAATATTCAATAAAAGGTCGATTTAACTCCTTTTAATGGAGAACTATCTTTAAATATAGTTTTGGTTACTTTTATATGTTATATTTTAACAAATAAATTCTTATTCAGAATTGGGACATCTAAATTTACTTTAGATGAAATATCTGGTACTTTTCTGATAAAATTCATCGTTTAATGAATAGTGAAATATACTGTATTTTAATTCAAATCTTGCATTTAATATAATTTACTTATATAGTTAGATTATCTTTTAAATTGATTTTAAAATGTAATTAGATTATTTTTTTACCATTTAGTCCTATTTTTATCATTGGAAGTTATTTCACTTTGAAATTGGACATATATAAGTGTCAATCTTTTGATAGTTATTATTTCGTAAAAACTGGCCTTTGGTTTTCACAGTGGGAATTAATATTAAATTAATTTAATAATCTTTGGGGTTTTAAATTTAGAAAAATGGATTCCTTATTCATGAGGTCCAAATTGTGTAAATAGGTAACTTTTGTTTTTAGACATTATGAATATTTACTTCAGTAAAAATCTTATTACCATGGTTTAAGGGTAAATCTCATAAATAAGGGTAAAAAATTACTATTATAATAATATAAAATTACCTTTAAATTTTTCCTAATACAATTTTTTGATACATATCAGACCATGGGCATCCATGGGTCAATTTTGTGACCCCATGGATCCACATGGGAGTGATAATGACACTTTATTTTAATTATCTTAAAGCAAACAAAAAAAGGACATAAACAGATAACTTTTTGTAAATCAAATTTTACATTAGGTTATATAATTTATCGTTTCGAATAAAAATATTAATTTTATGTCCAAATAAATTTAATTCATCATGGTATTTTTTTAATATTTAGAAATCATATAAATAAAATTATTTATGACACAATATGATGAAATGTTTACCTCATTAATGAATGATTTAAATAAAAAAGATTATAAATACTAAAAGAATATAAAAACCCTCTCCAATTTTTATTGGATGATTTTATTTCAAATATGAGTCATCTTACCTTCAACTTTAATTATTTTTTGGACATTTTGAAACCGATGTTATGTTTATAATACAATAATTGTTTCAAACTTTTCTAAAGAGCCCCTCCTCCCGTTATAAAAGGACACCACTTCATACCCATTCCTCAAACCTCTCCATAACCTTGGATCATCCAAAATCTGCCAAAGGATGCTCCCCACATCCCTCAACTCCTCTTAGAAGCCTTAACTTAGTCATAATTCACTTCATGTAAACCTTTTGGTTCAAACCAATGGGAGATACCCGATTTAAAGGCAACGTCTTCTTTTAAGTTCTTTTCATTAATTTTACTTCTCCAACCCCCTAAAATCTTTTCATTCAATTAATTTATAACATGAAAAGTATCTTCAATATACTAGGTTTTTGTTATAATATGTATTTTAACTAAACATACACACTCCTCCATCTAATGGTTAAAGAATATACTATTTATATGGACAGCGAACAACTACCTCATGAAATGATGATTGTTCAATTATCTCCAACCTCCTATCATGGTGTCCATTATGATGAAACTATATTTATATGTTATATATATTATATTTATATTTTATCTATCCTTCTGTATTTTTCATTTATATCATACCTTTATGGTTTCCATTACGGGTAAACATGATAATTTATTTGAGCAAGTGCGGACTACCACCCCTCAATGTGATATGAATTGTTCATACCATATGTGGAATGTATAAAGGATTAAGTTACTGAAATTATATATGATATTATACTGTAATTATAATATAACTATGTATCATTATGTTTTCATCCCATTAAAATACAAAATAAAAATGAAAGTAGAGTTCATGAAAACATACGACTTACCATCTCCATGAATAGTGCATTTCAGTAATTATCTTCAAATGTTATGTAATATTATAAATACATATATATACTAGATATATATGATATCTAAATAATTAATATCATTATTGTAGTAATATAATTTTGAACACATGAACAACTTGTAATGATAAGAAGTTCATTTTTGACTCAGTACCAAATATCGATGAAACAACAATTATTAACTTGAATGATTACATAATGTTTATAACAGGGTAATAAGTAATATAAAAGGAATAAAAAAATGAAAAAGGTTCTTATGAAAGTAGAAATTAAATTTATTTATTATTCAGAAGATTAAAAAATGACCGATTCCTGTCAGATATGAGGTAAGGGACTTCGTCTCAATCTCCTTTCATTGAGGCTTATATTGTTTTATAAACAACTTTCTTTTATACAGTATATAAAAACATTTTACTTTTAATTTCACTTAAAGGGAATATTTTTCTAAGAGGTATTTTACAAAATGAAAAAAATAATGTTTTAACATGAGTGGTGACAACAACATTTTCCGCAGCCACGAGAATTATTTGATCATTGCCTACTTTAACATGATGTAATATTTTTAAAAAGAAAATAAATACCATATAATATTTTCTGTATTTTGATATTGAAAATGGTTTTGATAGTATATTTAAATAATATATTGTGATTGAAATGTTGAAATGTTATCATTGTTTTTTATTTGTTTTATGTGTTGTGATTTTATAATGGGAATTGGACATTTGACAGGTGGTTACATGATAAACCAAATAACAGGTGGTGCCCTGATAAACCAGGATGGGTGGTTACGTTATAACCTCCAATGCATTGGGTATGGAAGTCAGCCGTATAGATATTCCATTTAGTGATATGTGTGGAAGTTGATTGTATGGTTATTATCTCTAAGTATGTTTATGTCCCAAGTTACCTTATATGTTACGTGTTCTTTATATTGGTTTTATGGTAATATTTTATTTACAAAATGGTAAGTAATTATCCTTTATTCATAAAATAGTATTTACTACTTCATAAATGTGAAAAGTATTACTTATGATATGGTATTCCTGGTTTACTTGTAGTTTTTGAAAAACTGATAGCTTTCCTTCTTTTTGTATCCCTTACTGAGCTTTTTATGCTCATCCCAACTTTTTGAAATGATTCTCACAAGACATAAAGTGGAATAGGGTCAAGGATGCGATCAAGGAAAAGTCATGTTGTCTAAAACATGGAACTAGACATGACTCTATTTTAAATAGTATTTATTTTATAAAAAAATGTAAGATGAGTAGAATTTTATGCTTTGTAATTTTTTGGAGATGAAATGTAATAGTTATGGCCTAACTCTCTAGAACTATAAATCTGAAAAAATCCTTAATTTGAATAATTCATTTAATTAAAGATTATGTACGGTTATAAGTTTGGGTCCTTATAGTTGGTATTAGAGGTCTGATTATACAACCTTAGGCATTAGAACATTCTTAAATAAATATCCATAAATTATTTTTAGTTTATCTTATTATTGAAATGATATCACATTCATAGATTACCATGTTGCTTAACCTATGATATTTTTGTGTTTAGAATGGTTTTCCATAGAAGAAACTGAGCAGCTATGATGGGATGAAATCAGGAGGAAGAAAACCTTCCAAATCAGTATCCTGAGATAGTCAGAATTAGAACTAAATAGTTTTTTTATTTTGATGGAATTGTTGACTCAGGCTATTAATGGATGTGGAATCCATGCACGAGATCATCTAGAACAACAAAAGACGATTACGTCAGTAGTGGAGAATTTAATGAGGCAAAATCCCCAATCATTTAGAGGATCATCTGACCTTGTGCTAGCTGAAGGTTGTATTAAGCACTGGAGAATATTTTTGATGTCATCAGGTGTTCATAACCTCAAAAGGTTATTCTCGCTGTTTACCATTTTGAAGGTAATGCTGATCAGTGGTGGTCGATGGGGAAAAATATTCGGGATAGTGAGGATATTGATAATATTGATTAGTATGAATTCAATGGTATGTTTATTGAGAATTATTTTCTTAAGGTGGTTCGTCCTTGGATGGAAAAAATATTCTAGGAATTGAGGTGGGAGGATGACTCATTGGTTAGTTATGAAGCCAAATTCACTCAACTAGCACAGTATGCCCCAAATTTTATCTGAGATCATAATAGTAAGATAAATTGATTTTTCTCAGGATTGAAGCCACGATATCAAAGATAATTATCCTCTCGTGAGTTCAAAATAAATGAAAAACATGTCAGATGTGCTGAGAAGATAGAAATGGAGTTTTCTTATGATCAGGTGTTCCAAGAGAGAATACAAAATAAGAGTTATAGTTAGAATGAAAGGGGAAATAATTCATCAAAGAATCCTGGAGATAATAGAATTAAATATCTATCTTGTGAGAAGTTTGTTAAAAAGCATCTTGGAGAATTTTTATCAAATTCTGGAAAGTGATTCCAGTCTGGTAAGTCTGGTCATATTGTTCATAACTATAAAAAATATGATCAGGCACACAATGAAAAACCGAAGGTAAGATGTTTTATGTGAATTGAAATGAATCATTATGAAAATGAGTGTCTAACAAAGAACACAAATGAGGGAAATCAGTCAGACTACAAGAAGAAAGCGGTGGCGAAATCCTTGGAAACTTCTTCAATAGATGTTGGGCCATCAAATGAATTAGTATCAGGTACACAGTTTTTTTGTTCAGATTATGCCAACATGTTGTTTGATTTAGGGTCTACACTTTCATTCATTTATGAGATGTTTTCTAGTAAAATGGGAATTCCATATCAGGATATGAGTACTAAACATATTGTAAAAACACTTGGAGGAAATGTTGAGACAAAAATAAAACAAAAGAACCTTCTTCTCCTTGTGTGTTGAAAGAATCTACCTATAAACCTTGATTTTTTGCCTCTAGTAGAGTTTGACTTTATTTTGGGTATGCATTGGCTTTATTTTTATCATGCTAAGATTGACTGCAGAGCTAAAGAGGTTTTATTTTCAGAATAAATTTTAGTTTGTGTACAATAACGAACCCTTACTCTTGATAACATATCAAGAAGCTGAGAAACAAGTAAATGATGGAAATGAATGTTACCTTTCACATATTGTTGAAAATAAAAGAACATTCTAGATTAATGATGTTCCAGTTGTAAATGATTATCTTGATGTTTTTTCTAATGAGTTTCATGGTATTATACCTGATCATGATGTTGAATTTACAGTTGTCATAGTTGTTGATGCTAAGCCAATTTCAAAACCCCTTATCGAAAGGCTCAAATTGAACTTTTAGAGTTAAATAAGCAATTAAAAGAGTTATTAGATAATGGTTTCATTCAACCTACCACATCATCATGGGGTTCTTTTGTCTTATTTGTTAAAAATAATGATGGTTCAATGTGACTTTTCATTTATTATAGTGCATTGAATAACATCATTGTTAAGAACAAGTATCTTTTGCCTCATATCAATAGTTTGTTTAATCCCCACTAGGGAGCTTATTATTTTTTTATGATTGACTTGAGGTCGAGATACCATCAGTTGAAAGTAAAGGAATCAATCATTCTGAAGAATATGTTTCTTACTAGATATGGAAATTATGAATTTGTAGTTACACCTTTTGGGTTAACCAATTCACATTTTGTATTCATGGATCTTATGAATAGAATTTTACAAGAGTTTTTGGATAACTTGTGGTTGTATTTATTGATGATATTTTTGTTTTTTCCAAAAGTAAAGAGGAACATGGATGTCTTTTAAGAGTTTTATTGCAAACCTTAAAAGAAAATAAACTGTTTGGGAAATTCAACAAGTGTTAGTTTAGGATACAAAAAAATTAATTCCATGGTCACATTGTTTCAAAAAATGGCATAACTGTTGATCATACAAAATCAAAAGTTATTGATGAATGAACAAGACCCACAAATATAACCATGATCCGTAGTTTTCTTGGTTGAACAGGTTATTACAAGAGGTTTGTTTAATATTTTTCATGGTAATCTAGCCCAATGACTATGTTAACTTGAAAAGGTGTTAAGTTCATTTGGAAAAAATAATTTCATGATTGTTTTCAGGAGTTGAAAAGAAGATTTATGAATGATTTTATTTTGGAATTACCTTCTAGAGATAGTAATTTTTTTCACTATAGTGATGCTTCTTTGAAAGGACTTGGTTGTTTCCTTATATAGAATGATCAGGTATTTTATTATACATCACGTTAGTTGAAACCTTAGTAGTTAAATTACCCGACACATGATTTGGAATTAGCTACTTTTGTATTTTCTTTAAAAATTTGGACGAATCATCTGTATAGAGTAAAATGTGAAATATATACTGACCAAAAATGTTTGAGTTATATATTCACTTAGAAATAATTGAACAAGAGATTGATGAGATGGCTATAATTAATAAAGTATTATGATTACATGATCCTTTACCATCTGAGAATGGAAAATAAAGTAGAAAATGATTTGAGTAGAAAAATTAATGCTACATTAACCTACTATGTTTGGAACTAGATCCTTTGGTTTTTTATTTGATGAAATTTGGAATAGAAGTTGTTGGTGTATGAAATTCATATATTTTTATTCAGGTATCAGTGAAATCATCTCTCTTATAAACAATAAAGCATGAACAAAAAGAAGAGAGTGAGTTACAAAAAAAGATAGAGCTAGTTTAGAAGGGTATGTTTCTGGAATAAAACACTGTTAATGATTTTGTTTTGGGTTTTGGGAAGAGATTATGAATGCCTTGTGATTCACAGTTGAAGAATGATTTGTTATGTGAAGGTCATAGTTCTCTATTTTCAGTTCATCCTAGAAGTAATAAGATGTATAAAGATCATCGAGAGTATTACTGGAGGGATGGAATGAAAATAGATATTGCTGATTTTACTATGAAGTGTTTGACTTGTCAACAGGTTAAAGCAGAGTGACAGTTACAAAATAGAATGCTTCAGTATTTACCAGTGCCATAGTGGAAATGGGAAAATATATTAATGATCTTCATTGTGGGATTACCGAAAACATCTAAAGGTAACAATGCAATATAGGTAATTGATGATCAGTTATGTAAATTAGCTCATTTCCTTCCAATTCAAGAAACACTATCTCTAGATCAAGATTCTCAGTTTTATGTTAAATAAACAGTCAATTTTCATGGAGTTAGCCTCTCAATTATACCTAATCATGATGTCAAGTTTACTTCTACCTTTTGTAAAGGCCTTCATAATTTATTGGGTATTGAATGAAATTTTAGTACATCTTTTCATCAACAATAAGATGGGTAGTCAGAACGAACAGTTCACACCTTAGATGATATGATACGTGATTATTCATTGAATTACCAGGGAAGTTAGGACCAACAACATTCTTTTGTTGAATTTTTATATAATAACACTTTTCATTCCTGTATACAGAGGGCTCTATTTGAGGCATTATATGGTAAATTATATCAAACTCCAACTTTTTGGGATGAAGTAGGAGAAAGGAAACTTAGGGGACCAGAATTAGTAGAAGTGATGGTAGAAAGATTTTAGTTCATTCAGAAGAACATGAGAACAGTTTAGAGTAGGCAGAAAAATTATGCGGATAACCGGAGGAACGATCATCCTTTGGAGGTTAGTGATCATGTCTTTCTCAATGTTTCTCCATGTAAAAGGGTGATGCGTTTTGAAATGATGGGAAAGTTGAGTCCAAGTATCATTGGACCTTATGAAATCTGAGAGAAAAATGGATTAGTTGCATACAGTGTAGTTTTACCTCCAATTTTATCCCAGGCACACAATTTTTTAATTTTTTAATGTTGAGAATGTATATTCCAGATCCATCTCATGTTTTGAGCCCAGAGATAGTTTATTGGGAAGGGAATCTCTCTTTTGAGGAACAACCAATTCAGATTCTGGACCTAAGAGAGCTAGTGTTACAGAATAAGGTAATTCATTAGGTAAAGGTTTTGTGTAAAAACTAAATGGTTGAAGAGGCAATTTGGGAATTGAAAAATGCTATGAGGGATAAATACCCCCACTCATTTGATAAGTGAATAAAAATTGAAAGGACCCAATTTCTAAAAGGGGTGAAGGATGTAACATCTCATGTAAAATATAGAATAATAAATTTTTATATTTATTAATATTTGGGAATTAAATAATAATTTTACTTTAAAGAAGATGCTATGTTCGATGGCTTACCTAATACACAACAACAGGTTTAAATTAAATCTTACATTGCACACTAATAATATAATAAAGTATTTTAAATTGAAGTTAACAGATAGCCATTGTATTGGCAGGAATGAATAGAACTAACTAAAATATTATTATACATGTTCTTTTAAATGTTTTTACATTTATCCAAAAAAAGTTAGAGGCCTAAAATAAGAAATAATCTGATTTTAAGCATAAATATTCAAATATTCATTAAACGGTTTATTTAACGCCTTTTGATGAGGAAACCACCTTAAATATAGTTTTTGGTCACTTTTATATGTTCTATATGAAAAAATAAATTTTTTATTTAGTATCGGGACATCAAAACTTACATTGGATGAAATATTTGGTATTTTTCTGATAAAATTCATCTTTGAATTAATATTGAAAAATTGTGGATTTTTATTCAAACTTTCAATATAATATATTATATTTATAAATATATATTCTCATTTTAATTTTTTTAATGTGTATTTATATTATTTTCTTACTATATAATTCTATTTTGTTCATTGGAAGTAATTTCACTTTGAAATTGGACATAAATAAGTGTCAATATTTTGATAGTTATTATTTTTAAAAACATAAATTTTATTTTGACAGTGGGAATTAATTTATTCCACTTCTGTGTTTTGAAATTAGAATGGATTCAATATTTGGAATCAAGAGGTCCATACTATGTAAATAGGTAACTTTTATTTTGGACATTATGATTATTTACTTTAGCAAAAATTTTATTTTCCATGGTTTAGGGTTAAATCTGGTAAATCAGGGTAAAATAATATTATAATAATAATATAAAATTACCCTAAAATTTTTCCTAATCCTATTGGTTGATACATATCCATCCATTTCCATCCTTGGGTCTATTTTGGGACCCCATGGAGCCACATGGGAGTGATAATGATGCTTTATTTTAACTAACTAAATGTAAAGACAAAAATTACATAAACAAATATCTTTTAGTAAATAAATTTTTACAAGGGGTTATATAAGCTATATCTTAGACTATAAATAATAATTTGACAATTAAAACGATTTCCTATATCATGGTATTTTTTTATTATTTTTAGACAACAAAAGAAAATTATTTGTGACACAATAATGATGCAGTGTTTATCTTATTGATGAATGAATTAAATAAATAAGATTATAAATACTAAAAAATTTTCCCAAACCTATCAATTTCTTATTGGATGATTTTTTTTCAAACATTTGTCATCTTATCTTTGAATTTAATGATTTTTTGTCCATTTGAAATTGAATAAATGTTTATAATAAAATAATTGTTTCAAACAATCCTAAAGAGCCCCTCCTCCCCATTATAAAAAGACACCACTTATAACCAATTCATCACACCTCTAAATCTCCTTGGATTGTTCAAAATATGCCAAAATAATCTCCCCACATCCCTATCCTCCTTCTAGAAGCCTTAACTTAGGCAGAAGCGAAATCAAGTAGACCTTTTTCTTCAAACCAAAGGGAGATACCTGATTTAAAGGTAACGTCTTCTTGTAGGTTTTTTAATTTTATTTTACTTCTCCAACCCCCTAAACTCTTTTTATTCACTTCTTTTATAAGACCAAAAGTATAATCAATATACTAGGTTGTTTTTGTGATATTTATTTGAACTACTCATACACACACCTCCATCTAATGGGTAAAGAACATACTGTTTTTTTGGACGGTGAACTACTGCCTCACGAAATGATGATTGTTTAATTATCTCCAACCACCTATCACGGTGGAAATCATGAGGGAAATATATTTATATTTGATATATATTATATTTATATTGTCTTTATGCTTCAGTATTTTTCATTAATATCATACATTTATGGTTTCCATTATGGGTAAACACAAAAATTTCATTTGAGGAAATGCGGACTATCACCCCCTTAAAGTGATATGACTCATTCATACCATACGTGGAATGTATAAAAGACAGAGTTACTGAAATTATATATTATATTATACTGTATTATAATGTAAATATGTATCAATATGTTTTTATCTCATTAAAATATGAAATAAAAATAAAAGTAGCATTTATGTGTACGTATGGCTTACTGTCTCGATGAACGGTGCATTTCATTTCTTATCTCCAAATGTTAGGTACTATTATAAATAAATATATATATATACAAGATATATATGATATATTTGATATCTAAATCATTAATATCATTCTGGAGATATTTTAATTTTGACGACATGAACAACTTGTTATTATAAGAATTTCATTTTTGACTCATGTTCCAAATATTGACAAAGAACCATTATTAACTTAAATGATTACATAATGTTTATAATATGGTAATAAGTGATATTAAAGGAATAATAAATTTGAAAATGGTTCTTAATAAATAATAAATTAACTTTAGTTTATTATTTCAGTGATTAATTAATGATCGAGTCAAGTCAGACATGAGGTAAGATACTTCGTCTCAATCTCCTTTCATTGAGGCATATTTTGTTTTATACATGACTTTATTTTATACTGTATATAAACAACTTTGACATTTAATTTCATTCAAAGGGAATCAATTTCTACGAGGTATTTTACTAAATGAAAAAACAGAATGTTTTGACATGAGCGGTGGAAACGACCTTTTCCACCTTCGCGAGTATTATTAGATCTTTGGATTCCGTAAGAAGTCTTAATGTTTTTAAAAAGAAAAAAAATACCATATACTATTTTTTGTATTTTAGTTTTGAAAAAGTATTTTTATATTGGATTTTTTATGTCAATATATTTAAATGATATATTTTGATTGAAATGTGGAAATTTAATCTTTCCATTATAGTTGTTTTATGTGTTATGATTTTATAAAGGTACATGGTCATTTGATGAGTTTTTATATGATAATCCAAATGATAGGTGGTGCCGTTATAAACTAGGATGGGTGTTTACATTATAACCTCTAATTCATTGTGTATGGAAGTCGGCCGTATGGCTATTCCAATTAGTGATATGTGTGGAAGTTGACCATATGGTTATTCCATATAAGTATGTTTATGTCCCAAGTTACCTTTATATGTTATGTGTTCATTCTATGGGTTTTATGGTAATATTTTGGTTACAAAAAGGTAAGAAATGATCTGTTATTCAGTTATGAGTATTTACTACTTCATAAAGGGGAAAATTATTACTTATTATATAGTATTCAAGGTTTACTTGTTGTTCTGAAAAACTAACAGTATTTTTCTTTGTGTATCCCTTACTAAGATTTTTATGCTCATCCTACGTTTTTGAAATTTTTTTCACAAGACATAAAGTGGAATAGAGTTAAGGATGGGATCATGGAAAATTCATGCTGTATAAAACATTGAACTAGATATGAATATTTTTTTAGAGAGTTTTTATTTTATAAAAAATGGAAATAGAGTAGAATTGTATACTTTGTAATTTTTTTGAGATTAAATCTAACAGTTCTTGCCTTACTCTCTAAAAAAATAAACCTGAAAAGATCCTCAATGTGAATTATTCATTTAATTCAATACTATATAATGTTATAAGGTCGAGACCTGATATAAGATATTGTTTATATGGACCCTCATACAACTTCCTCACATGATATCCTTAACCACATTCCCACTATGAAGAATCTATCTCCCTAAATCCTACTATTTGATATAGTTTGTTAATGGATTTATGCTTGGTTTTGATAATCAGTGTGCAGCCTGTGACCCTCCCCTATAGCCCCAAACAATTATTGAATGTTCAGCAGACTCTCCCACAATTCCCTTTGGTAATTAATATCCACAAAAATAGAAATAATGGTTTACTTACTAAAAACCAGGTGTAATGCATTCTCCCCACCATTTTTATTTTCGTCATAGAAATTTTGAAAACCATCTTTTCCAAGAAATAGTTCCAACCATTTATCTTTCAATTCCATCTCTTATTCCCAAGTCTCTTCCTGAATTTGAACATTTTTCCAAAAAACACGCACTAGACCAATACCTTTTCCATGAAAATCATTCTCTCTCCCATCTAGAATCCATTCTAAAAATATTTTATGAATGTTGCATCCTACTATATAACAATGTGATAACATCTAATCACTTGGTCCGGATCAGGTAGATACTTTTTCAACTGAGATATGTGGAACATAATATGCACAGTGTTGAACCATGGTGTAAAGTCAAACCAATATTCCACCTCTCCAACCCATTATAGTATCTCTAAAGGGTTAATTTATCGAGGAGATAACATTACCTACTTCCTGAATTCCATGCCTCAAAGAAATCCTTAAGAATATAAGATCAATCATCATGAAGGAAAATAGTATTTGACGGTTATCCGCATATGATTTCTGACAAGTATGATCTATCTCTATTATCTTTCTGATCAACTGAATCTTTTGCATTTTTTCTTATACAAGGCTCAAACCAACTAGATATGACTCACATGTTTCCACTCAATAAATTTGAAAAAGATAAGGATTTCCATATAATTATTCAAACAGATCCATATGAATTGATGCCTAATAGTTTTTTATAAGAGAACTCCACGAAGGGTATATGCTATTCCAACGAGGAACCAAAATCTTTTTGACATTCCCCTAAACTGTTTTCCAAAATTTATATTGTCTTCTCAGACTAGCCGTCTGTCTGAGGATGATATTCCATTATCATATTCAACTGATTCCTAAGGGCCTTCTATAATGATTTCTAGAAATGAGATGTGAACCTCAGATCTCTTTCTAACTTGATTGAAATCGGTTCAACATGTATCTTTAATTTTTTTGGATATATGTTTTTTTAAATCCTCAATCATATGAGTTTCATGAATAGGGACGGAATTTGTCAATTTTTGGATCTGATCCACTATCATCCATATAGAATCATGTTTCTGATATATTCATTGGTGACCTATAAAAAAATACATCACTATATTCTTCCACTTTAGAAATGGGATAGGTAAAGACAACAATATTCCTACTGTTCGCTGATTCTATTCCATAACTTGTTGAGAAGATAAGAACATTGAAACAAACTTAGGCACTTACTTTTTCATAGTGTTCCACCAAAACTACACCCTCAACGTCATTTACATATTCTATATACCTAAATGTATAGCCTATCTCAAATGGTTATAAGCAAGAAGAAGTTGTTCTTGAAAATCCATCGATACAACCATTTTTTCTCTAAACCACAGAACCTGACTCCCATCCAATTTACAACCCTCAATGGTCTCCAAACCATTTGTTTTTGAACTTATAAGAAAGAATTTTTCATTATGTTTTTTTCATCCTTAAAAATATTTTCCAGATCAAGAACCTTGGAATCTATAAAAATTTGAACATCACCTTGGTATTCACGTTCCATATGCTGTTAACTAGTACTGACATCAACTGCCATTCATCTGAACATTCTTTTTCCACTAAGAAAATAATTTTTTTTCAATACATAAACCACCAAATTCCCTTTTCCCAATGTACACATTAGGTTAATGTCAAACATCTAGAGATACTCCATTCATCTTCATTTACTTGGATTTAATTATCACTCAGAAAAAATTTGTTTCAAGGTTTTATGATCTATAAACATGTCAAATTTATCACCAAATAGATAATGTATCCATGTATTCAAAGCATGGATGACCACATGTAACTTGAAATCATGTGTTGGGTATTGTTCCTAGGCACCCTCAATTCCCTTGAACATTAATCCACAAAATGGTCTCCTTGCATGATAATACAACCCAAACCCTGGTCAGGATGCCTCATAATACCCACATACACCTGTCCTAGTTCATGAAAAATCAAGATAGGTTCTAATTTAAGAAAAAAATTCATCTCCTGGAAAGACCTTTGGAATTATTCAGTCCATTTTAATTAATCATTCTTTTTTGTAAGAACTGTCATTAGTTGTTCTAGTCATGAGATATCAAGAACAAAGGATTAGCATTAGCTAGCTAGACAAAGAAAAATTCATTTCTTAATGATGTTATTTGGTGGTTTCCATTAGATAACTACTTAAATATTTTCAGGATCCATAGAAACACCTTTTTTAGAGACTATATGTCCAAGAAATCTTTTCTCTTGTATCCAAAAATCACACTTAGATAATTTGGCATAAAAACTATGATATCTCATGATTTACAACATTATTTCCTTGTGGTTATCTTGTTTATTCATTAAATTTTATACACCATGGTATCATACATAATCACCATAACAAAATAATCCGGATAACCCTAAAATATCCAATTAATAAAATCCATAGAGACTATTGATACAATATTTAGACCAAAAGGCATGACTAAATAATCCTAGTGGATATTTCTGCTCTGGAGGATGTTTTCTGAATATCTTCCTTTTGAACTCTCAATTGTTGAAATCCTGATTTCAATTTATTTTTAAAAGAACCAATGGGAGACCCTCAGTTGATTGAGTAGGTCATCAATTCATAAAAGTGGATACTTTTTCTTTATCGTTACTAGGTTATGTTTATGATAATCGACACATAGCCTAAGTGTTCCATCTTCTTTATTCACGAATAAGACTGGTGTAACCCCCGAAGACATTCTCAGTCAAATGAAAACCTTAATTTCTAAATCATCTAACTACACATTCAATTCCCTTAATTCTTATTGATCCATCTGATTTTATATAATGTAAATAAGAACAGTTCGTCAAAAGGATATAAATCATAAAATACACTTCCCATAGATATGGTAATCCTGAGAAGATACTAGGAAATACATCTTAAAATTGATCCTCAACCACTAGAAAAATATTTTATTCAATATCTTATATTTATTTATAAGTTAAGACCACCAAATGGTAATATTTTTTACCAATAGCTGCTTCCAAAAATCCCATTTCACCTTTCGTTACAATCTTCTCTCATCTGAAGACATGCTCGACGCCATAATCGGTCATGAAACACACTATCCTTCTATAATAGTCATTGTGAGACTTAAACATTGTCCACAAATCTATACCTAGGATTACGTCATGAACATGAATATGTAACATAGTGAAGTCCCACTTCAGATCAGAACCATCAAAAGTTATAAAACTTTCTCTAAACACAATGGATCGATAATCAAATCCACCAAGAGGAGTTTTCTATTTTAACACCAAAGGAATAATTTCATGTTTTAAATATAGTAGGTCAAAATAAAAATATATAATGAAGGATTTTGATAAACTAATATCAAAAAACACTTTCACAAAGGAAGAATTACAAAAAATTGTACCTCTCACTAGATATGGTCCAACAAGATCATCAAAAATCATTTACTCAACTCTATATAATTTATTCTTTGCTGAAATCTTCTATTTAATCCCTAAATTTGATTTACACTGCTATGGATTAATTTTATTCCTAGAATCACCATGGATATTTCTTATCTATTGATGATTCTAATTATTTTATCCTCGCCATATCAAATCATATGATTCTTGCAACCCCAGAGAAGTGTCTTCAGCACTAGACCTCAGAGCACTATGAGAAAAGTGCATAAGTTGTCCCATATTATTTGGAAATTATGGAATGATCTTGGTGGTGTCTTACAGTACCACTTCATGTGGTTAATGGAGGCACAATGGTAGCATCCCTCTTGCCTCTTTGGTCAAAGAAAAATATTTACTGCTCTAGCTATCTCATTCGGATTCCCTCTCCAACACTAGAAATAGGTGTCCCTCTTTTCCTTGCTCGCAACATTGGAGTTTCCTGCATTTCCTGTAGTGAAAATCATACTTCCTCCTCCCATAGATCCCGATATATCCTACTCAGACACCAACACTCGGTTCCCCATGTCTCTATAATCTATACTGCAGAGAACCACAATATTCAATTGAATTTCTTTCCTTATACCTTATTTGGAAATGTCTTCCTTCAACGATGCAGTTGCCACAACTTCAGGTGCAGAGCAGACTAAATTCATGAATTTAGACCCATATTCTAGGACATATAGATTCTCCAACTTCAGGCTAAATAATTCATTCATCCTCTAGATCATGAATGTATAAGTATAATATTTTCTATTATACAATTCCCCAAAATTCTCACAACTATCACAGTGATCCAATTTATCCTACAATTCCAAATCCCACCAATTGCATGTTAGATCCTCGAGCATATATGTTTCAAAATTAAAATTCACCTCAGATGGTTTTTAGATTAAATTAATGTCAAGATTCATCCAGTTGAGCCGCACCTCTTCATTTTTAGGTTTAAAATCATCACATAAGATGGGTGGATTCAACCTCATGAACTGAATGGATTGATCCTCAGGTATTGGATCATCCCTATGATTCAACATATCAATAGCAGAAAATGTTTGGACGAAAAATTGAACCATAAAATGTATCCCATGTGGTCAAATTCCAAGGGCATTCTCTACAGCTTCTTCTGGTTAGTTTCTATGGCGCCTACCAGGTTCTATTTTCTAAAAAAACTACAAACTCTCTAAGCCTTACTCCTTGTAAACTAATGATTAACATGTTAAATTCAATCACATCAACAATCAAAACATTGTTTTCCAAAAACAAAATTTTCCATAGTCAACCATTTTATTTAAAAATCCCCTATTTCACTTTTAAAAATCAATCCATCTTCAAAATATACATATCATGATCTTTTCGAAATCATTAATTTGATAACAAATTCTAAATTTTTCAAATATTTTCACATTTCACAAAATCATAAATAATTTATAAAAATGATTTATACAATAATATAGGGAATTCATTCATCTACAATTCATGCCATGCTCATCTCATCAGCTAAACATATGACAATGAGTTACCAATATACTATATGTTTCTAGAAAACACTTATGTACCGAAATCCCTAGTAGCTTGAGGTTCAAGATAAAAATGATGGCTACATATTTTATTGATCTATATTTTATGTCCTGAAAATCCAACTTCTTTCTAAGATCACAACCCAAGGAATTTAAAAGAATGAATGCAACTCCGAGACCAATAAAATTAAAATGACTTGTTAGCCAATGAATGAACAAACTTATAATATTTATAAATACCCACTAATTCTCATTGGATTGAGAGTACAACAAGTCGTTACATGGACTAAATTGGTATTCCCAAGATGTGAAATGATGGAAATAAATTCCAAAGGGTTCAAATGAATGTTGGGGATGATTTACGCATTATGAAATAAACCACTAACCAAAAAAATCACAATATGATGCATTAATAAAATCAAGACAACATAACAACTTTATTCATATCAAAACCACTCCAAAGTGTAAAACAAAAGAAGACTAATAATTATCCATGAAAACATCAAATGTAAAACAAAACACTTTAAAAATACCCTAAGACTACATTCTCCCCATGTTCTACACTCCATGATCACCAAAAAACCCATTTGTCACAAAGGGGTGTTAAAAGTGTGTGATATGATACCTTTTCCCCTATCCTAAAATATAACATCCAAAAAAGCACCAAAGATAAAAATTAGGGGTGATTATAAAACTCAATAAACTTTCTCCCATGTTATAGACACTCAATACACTATGATAAAGGAGTTAGAAACATTTTTTAAAAATAGTTTATATAAAATAGTTTCCCAAAATAGTTTGTAACTAAATACAAACAGGTTCCAAAACAATTTGTAACAAAAAATAACCAGGTTCATTTGAAACCAATTTTCCAGAAAGTTATTTTTCTAGAAGAAATATCTATAGAATTATTTATGGAAATTTATCAATATTTTTTTGGCATACATAAACCATTCCACATATCCGCACAACCAACTATGCATTCTTCACTATGATTGTTCCACACTTAGGAGTGATTTCTAGTTGATCTACCAAGTCACCATATGGTAATAATATCCTGTGTTCCATTTGTCATTATTACTGAGAAAATTTTAAAATTTCATCCAATACCTTGAAATAAAATTTGAACCCAAACACTAATATTCCAAAGGATCATCTGAAAACACCTTTTCAATAAAACTCCATTTATATTGAAAACCCACATTCCCATCAAAACATTTTCTAAACCAACACATATCAATAAAACAACAATTTTAATTGAAAAAACCATCCCTAAAAACCCATTTAGAAACTCTAAAAAATACACAATTTAGAATAACAATTTTAAATTCAAGAAACTAAGACAATTTTCACAACAATTCATCGAAATTACACAATATCACAAAAATGATAAATCATCCCTAAATAAGACTTATTCCTTGAATTGAACATATATTTCAAAATAAATTTATTTATCTTTAATAAATTTGAAAATAACCCAATCAATTATTTCTATAGAAGTTGATTATGAATCCACTTACCTCAATGAATTTGACAAAAACCAATAACATACGAAGAACGCTCAAGAAAACCTGGTTGATTCATCACAAAACTACCTTTGATAACTCCACCTAGAAAGATAAATACCAAATCTAATCCTATTTGGAGTCAAAACTCATAGATCTACACATAAAATGAGTAGATCTGAGAATTTAAGAAGGTAGGAGAAGTAGATCTTCGTAGATATGAGAAACTGATCAAGAATGATGCAGAACGATCACATACCTCAAGAATACGACATCGAATCACCAAGGGAATCCTCTGTGTTGACTGAAAATTGAATGGTCTAGATTATGATAATATTAAGTAATATAAATACCATGTTAGGGCCACTTAGGAGAAAAAATTAGAGTTTAGAGGCCAAGACATGTGGCGTCCTCTTTTTTAAGATCTCAATTTAACAACATGCACATTTAGTTTTCACTTTTAGAAACTGTGTGCTAAACATGTGTTACGTAATATCTAGATATACCCTTACACAACATACATGAATTTTATCCCTAATAATAGGAACACCGTGCAAAATATCTCTACCTCAATCCTGCTATTGTGCATGGTTGATCTTGAAATTTCTACATTTTTTTAATAAACTGTGTGCAACCCGTGTGCCACTGCTTTTCCCCCAAAACATATTGAAAGTTCACCATACTCCCCAGAAATTCCCCCTTATATTTTATATCTATAAAACACAAAAATGAGTTATATACCAGAAACTAGGGGTACAACATATTTTGATTGGACTAGTTGTCCATTTATTGAGATCATATTGACTGATATTAGTGACATGTATCTTTAACCAGATCTAAAGGATAGAGGATCATGATATTCTATGAGTGGGATTTTAGGGAGGATAAAATGGGACAAGAATATAGTTAGTATGGTTCAATAATGACACAATAATAATTCTTGGATCTTGATAATTAATTAGTAGAAACCCTCTATATCTTTCATCTAGTGGATGATTTTTATCAGGTATGTCTTACCAGATAACTTCTCTAGATTTATTATATAAAGGAGAATTGATTTTAAAATTGAGAATATGTATGGGGTAACATATATATTAAATAATAATTATCATATGATATTAACTATTTTAATATTGGTGAAGGTGACGTTGGAGTATTCAATGGAAAATATTTTTCAGACCAAGAACATCTCCTTGGGGTTCTCCAATTTTTTTCCATGAATATAGATTGTAGCATACAAATCTGTGTGGAATATAGGATGTTTAACTCAATAAAGATGAAATATAGATACCCATTATTCAATATTGATGATTTTTTTGACCTATGATGGGGTGACTTATAGTTCTATAAGATTTTTCTTTGTCTGGGCTACCATCAACTATGGGTCATAGAGGAGGAATTTCCTAAGACAATGTATTAGAGTAGATTTAGAATAACTAAGTATATTGTCATGAAATATATGTAAACAATTATCCAAATATATTCATAGAATTAATGAGAATAATATTTCACCCATATCCTAAATTTTTCATCTTTTTATTCATCTAAAATTTGAAGAAACAGTCAAAGAAATCATATATGCATCCTAGGAACCTTCATATTGTTGTGATTATACATCATGTTCATTTTAATGATGTGAATATATTGATGATAAACTATTGGACTTATGAGGTGACTTTACTAAGTGATTTTATATCTTAGACAAGTATTTTAGTGGACTTGAATAAGGGATAAGACCTAATGTTCTGTGAATATCCCATAAATGTGTTGGAGTTGAGGATCGTACAAAGTTTTGAGGGGTATTAAGGAAGCCTAATATATCACATATATCATTTAGAAGACCCAATGATGGATTTTACTTAATGAGGAAGAATTTTGAGTTTCCATATCAATGCGAAGTGGGCATCCATGAGTTTATGAGAAAAATTAATGACAACCGTAGTTTTGATTCATCAAGAGGCCATGATTTTTATTACAATGCATTGTGATACCTCAAGAGTTTGGATGAGAGATTTGTTAATGTAAGGAGATCAGAAAGTTTCTTATGGAAAAAATCATCTATGACCCCATGAGAATAAATAACCAACACATGAGTTATATTTTCACATTTTTAACACTCATATCATAGGGTGGTAAAAAAGATAATTTATTTTTCCAAATGAAACACATAGTCAGACTACGGTGGTATAACATATGGTGTGTCAAATTCTATCAGAAACTATTTATATATCACATGAAATAATAGTTTATTTATTTTTATTATTTTGTAAAAGTAAAAAAAATTGGGTCATAGGTTTTGGAAAAATAATGAAATGCAAGATTAAAACCAAAATAAAAAAGTAAATCAAAGTGATATTAAGGAAGAAAATAAGGCCTCCCAAGAGAGATCATGAGACAGAATATTTATTATAATGTTTCAAATATACATACTTATTGCACGACACATTATGTGCAAACAAATTAATCAACTTTATTTGTAAATGAAAATGTCCCTTTACATTTTCATAGAACACTCAAAATCCATCTCCTCCATTAAGGGAAAATGGATGTTGAATTATAGGTTAAACCACAGGTAACCATAATGAGGATTACAACCACTATAAATCAACCTCATATTATCCCAATGGAGAAATAAAACCTATCTTCAGGTTCACACACTAGATTACCCCCCCTAATGGGATTCCATGGGTCAGTTACTCGTTGTTGTGAGTGCAAGAGTTCATGGTTGGGAATGAAGGAATAGAGAAGTAAATGGTATTGAAAGAGACAGATATGGGTAAGGAATAATAAAATATAAACACATGAATTAAAAATAATAATATGTTACATGGGAAAATAAATTGATAATAATAAACAAAAATAAAACATAATGTAGTGGAATCCCAACATCATAGTGCATCGATATATCCCAATGAATCGATCCATTTTTAATCCACACATGACCTCTTATTTATATGATTTAATCCACCCACAAGCCATCATAAATTTTCTTTTAAATAGTATTGTGTTAATGTTAGTCATACCAGGCTATTAAAAACCAATCCTACAATTTACATATTTTAAAATCACTATTTTTCGGTATGTCGTAGCATTTCACGTCAAGAATAGTTATCATGAAGTGTAATGTACTGGGCTATCAAGTCATTGTATTGGGACCAATCATTCTTCCCTTATGAGGAATAATTTTCAAAAAATGTAATGAGTGGGACCATGAATATTTTTATGGCATGTTTCATGTCTTTTATCAAATCTTTTTATATGTCATGAATGACTTTTATGACAAATAATGTTGTTTTCAAGCATGACTCATGTCGTTGTTGAATAGTTCTTCATTTTAAAGCTTCAATTTTTTTTCATTTACAGCCCATAGACTATTAATCAACATCAATCTATCATAAAAAATATTGTGTTGTGATATACTACATCATGAATAAAACATAATTATCTTCATCATGAATTATCTATTTTTTTTGTTTTTCAATTATTTTTGGTATCCTATCATAAATCAAAAAAATAATTAAATACTAGAAATAATAATATATTAACGTATAAAACAGTTTGTTATATATACAGGCATATATGAAAAATATTACTCTATCAATTCCCCCACTTATATAACTTTTTTTCATCAATCATGTAATCTTAACAACATTTCAAAGGAATTTTTTATACAAATATATAAAATTGAATAGAAACAAAATAGAATTTCTAAAAAAGGAAAATAAACATTCAAATTTGAAATAAAATAATTCCTTTAATTATACATTCATAAAAAAATCATGAACATTAATTTTCCTCTTTTGAAAAAAATTTACTCATTTTCCCTCAACCTCTATTTCTTAATTTCTCATTAATGTTATCACTAGTTAAATTCACCTAAAAATAATTGATTTTAATCATCTATAAAGATAAATATTTTAAATACAAATTTTCCGTACCTCAAGTACATGACACTTTACATAGAATGGCAAGGAAAGTAACATATCCAATAAATAATTGATGAAATATAATTTAATAAATAGGGTGTGTTGCATTATGGTTCGACTAGCTTTGGGGAATATTTTTTGATGGATTAAAGATTGGAAATCTACTCAAATAGTAGTCTTGATGCTTTATCATAGAAAATGATCCTAAAATGTAATTCTAATGAAAAAATTTATGAAATTTCATCTTATAAATCCAAAAACTAAAAGTAGGGACAACATAAAAATCAGTAAAATGAATGAATCTTCATCTCTTACACTTTAATTCCTTTTTTTATTTTCCATTTTATCATTTTTATATTTTCAAATGTTTTTCTTAAGTGTCATCTCATATATCTCACCTAACCATTTATGATTCTATAATCATCATAATAGAAATGCTTATTTTTTTCATCAGCAGAAACAACATATTTTTACATATTTTTATATTTTTATTTATTATAATTTTTTCAATATATTTGAATAATAATGTAAAATTAAATGTTTTCTTTTCAAAATATGATGAAATTCCCATGTAAAATGAATTACATTCTAAACTACCATGGACATCTATGCCCCCCCACATAGTATTTTTAATATAATTAAATATATAGTGAGTGGGGTAGTAATGGATATAATAGGCTTGTAACATGACTCAATTCTAAATAAGTTCATTCAAGGATTCTATGTGAGAAATGAATATTGATGTAATGGTGGGTCTATAGATAATGGGAATATCAATAAAGACGACCCAATTATATTTAATTTTATTCTATTGAGTCATTAATTTGATAAGATTCTATATATGTCCTGGAATGAAACATGTAATGGCCTCTCATGAAATATACAATAAAAATAAATAAGAAATATTGGCCTAAAATATTTATTAGGGATAAGAACATATTTTTTGAGAAAACTACACATGAAAATGCACAAAAATAATAAAGCAATACATATCAGTTATAGAAACTCAAAACCTAAAATGTCTAATAACTTCATTAACAAAAATCAATTTACCTCTAAAAAAATTATTAGTCAATATTACCTCCTAATAATTCACCTTACTTACCATTATACCATTTTACTCATCTAATCATGTTAATATTAAAAATTAAAACATGGAATAATGATAATCCAAAGGAACTCACCTCTCCTTGATTGACAGAATAGTACAAGGGTTCAATATAGGGCATGAAATTTTCAATATATCTCCTAAAAAATTAATTAATTAAATTAAATTTTAAATTCATAATTAAAACTCAAAATCACCTCACATTAGTTATGAAAAAAATGTAAATTCTATTGGGTTTTCATCATAATATTTATTCTTAAAACTATTAATTTGATATTTAAATCCATAAAAAATAAATGAATGAGAAGAAGAAAACTTGGTTTTATTATCCTTTTTGGTATTGGGTTCTTAAAACCTCCATATGAAAATTACACATTTTATCCAAAGTCTTTCTATGATAGGATTTTCTTAGAGATGAACCACCACATATTTTTCTCCCCAATATAGACTTCTTCTTATTTGTGGAGGATGACTCCATTAATAGAGTAAACTAGAGCTACCCCCATCATAATAAGGTACATCATTCATGGTGGGTGTAGGATGAGGTATGAACCCCCTCCTTGTTTTTTTCTACTTATACAACAAATTCTTCACTGTTAATTGTTTTTTCGATATGTGATTAATTAAATGAATATTTTTATGGGACATTATTTTTTAATATATTTTCAATAATATTAAAATTGTATAATTAAATATAAAAATAACCCCTTTCCAAGTAGGTATCTAATTTTTTTGGTTCATTCAGAAGTTCCACATATAATTCTTCTATGTAATCAGTAAGTAATTGTTCAATATTTTCAGATAGTTCCATTTTTTCCATAATAGTTAAATAATATTTTTCTTCTTTCTCTTTGGTAGACTAAGTGTTGGCTGAATATGAAAACAAATCGAGATTGATACATGATTCCTTTTCAGTAAAATTAATTGATATGTGGTTCAATAAAGGGTCATCTCTAATAGATGTTTGGGCTTCAATTTATTTTTCATTATAATGGTCCTTTCAGAGTTTAGTAGTTTTAGAAATAGGCAGGTAATCAGGCTCATTAAATTTTTTATCAAATTTTTCCACTAAATTAGTTTCATATTGTTCAATGTATAGAGAGATAAGAATCAATGTTGATTCTTATTCTCTATAAGGGATGGTGAATTTTTTTTTGTATTTAATTTTTTTTCCATTTTATCAAAATTTAATCCAAATTCACATGATCTACCATATGTAAATTAGATGTAAATTCACCTTCATTTATATACTCAATAGTGGTTTAGTTTGGTGGAAGGAATATTCTGGTACATAATCCATTATCTCCTTGTGATTATTAGATGTAATGATTTGTGGGGAAATATATCCCACCACGGTCTCTAGTTCTTTCTCTAGTTCAAATTTGGGCAGCATGAGGTGTACATTTAAATATGGGGTTATCCCATCCATTTTTATCCCCGAATTATCTGGTGTATAGACTATATATTTCACCTGATAAGATAGATAAATACAATCAACTTTTTTTTTTCATGATATTTTCCTAGTGGAATATATGTAGAAAAATTGAGGGGAATCAATTAAGACTATATTTCTATGTTAGACATTTCTTTTTTAAATTATTGGAATTACACCCAAAATTAAGATAATTCTATAGAAAATATTTAAAGAAAAGGATGATTGATATCCTCTTTAAGATATTTGATTTGGTCCTCTAATTACTCATCTATAATGATTTTGAATCTTGTTCCACTAATATGTAATGAAAACAGAGAAACACCATCTTCTATAGACCAGGGTTTTTCAATTCTTAGATTATGCACCATTAATTATCTATTCTATGTTGAATAATATAATTTTAGATACATAGTGATTTTTTTGATATTTTTTATACTAAAAAACACAATTCATTTTAAAAAATTGGAAATTATAAATAAATGAACGAAATAAATACACATCTCACTAACAAAAGAACCAATTTTGGTTCTTATATCGTAGGGTGGAACAAAATTTATTTTTCTGCTTAATGCTACATTGTGGTTGACAATGGGCATCTCACTTGAGGATCATCACAATCAACCATAAAAATTATATTTCACATAATCTGATTGTTTTGGTAGTTTTTATTAATTAATTAACGAAAATATTTTTTGGGGTTTTAGGTTTTTTAGTAATAATACAATGAAAAATTAAAACCGAAATGAAGATGAAAAGTATAATAAAATTAGGAATGAAAGGATGTTTTCCCAAGATGGGTTTCTAGATTTATTCTTAATTGTCCTTTTTCAAATCTATTTTGGTTACATACCCCACTATATGTGTGCACACCTTAATCTACCTTTGTATTGAATGATATGTGCAGATAAAAATTTCATATCTTATTCCAAATCATTCTCTCAAATTGAAAATGAATGGTTGTAGAATAAAAGGAAAAATATTTGATAACCACAATGAGTATTACAACCACAGTAAGTCATCATCATATTATACCAATGTATAAATCAAACAAGGACTTAGGTGGACACACCGACTAACTCCATAGATATATTACTCATGTCAATAACTCACCATAATAAGTATAAGAGTTCACAGTGGATAGAGAGAGAAGAGAGAAAGAGATGGGATAGTTAAATAAAGAGGTATGGAATAATAAATGGAAAATAATTGAATTAAAAACATGAATTAATTTCTTGGAAATAGTAATTGATAAGAAAAATTTAATAGAAAACCTAAATAAAGGGAATCCCTACACTACATAGTAGCATCATGTCCTCAATAACCAATACATTTCAATCCAACCCTAGCCTCTTATTTTATATATTTAATTTACCCAAATTCCATTATAAAATGTTTAAAAAATTGTCCTGGGTCATAATGGGTCTTTTCAGGTTGTCAAAAACTGATCCCACGATTAATTTATATCATAATCACAGTTTCAAGGTATTTTTAGAGTTTCACATCATGAAGTCTTTTCAAGAGGCCTATTCAACGGGGTTGGTAAATCTTTTATTTCTGGTCCCACTCATCCTTTTTCACGTTAGGAATTCTGTTCCCAATATCTACTATGAGGTTATTTTAATCATCTTATGGAATGTTTCACATCAGGTATTTTTCATGTTTAACAACATGAATGTTTTTCATGACATTTAATGTGGTTTTATAGATGACTTCATTTCATTTAATCCAATCTATTCATGGTATTTCACTATAATTATTTTACACTTCCATAACTCAAATAAAAATTAAATAATGGGAAGAATAATATATTAAATTATATAAACAACATGATTTAAATTAAAAATTAAATACTAAACATGGAACTTTCATAAGTGTTATGCGATTTTAATTGTTGCATATATTATCTCTTCAGTGAGAGAATTAACATCTACATAGAATACATTAGTATTTGATATATATTTCTTAAGAGGTATCTCAATCTAAGGTGAAAGAGTTGGATAGATTATTTTTTGATACTCAAATTTGATATAGAATATTATATTGGGAAATTTTATTTTTTTTAGATTCTATTAGTAAGCAAACACTAGATATGCATGATCTTGGAGGGAATTCTATACATGAAGAATGAAATATAATGATTTTTATGTTTCAATGTATAGTGGTTGAATATAATGGTCATTTACATATGATATATTCACCTTTGGTTGTTAAGTATTCTTTAGTAGATAGGGTAATGGTAATCCATGACTTGAATCCTACTTGTGTAGGGATGCATGAGTTCTTGGTGGGGGATGATGTAGTCCTTTGGTGGTCCATAGATGGTAACAATGTGATTTATTTTCATGGGAGGTTCGTAGTGATAATTCCCATGAGGTTGGATATGATGATTGAATCCCATGTTTCATATTGGGCAGTGCATCTAGGATCAACAATGATGTACCATAACATCTGATGTCAGTTTTAGTGTCCATTTATAAAGGGGGACATCGTAAGGTTTTATCGAGACACCATACCATCCAAGGGTAAAGGATAAGAATTAATTTCACACAAGTGTCATTCAGAAATATATAGTACCCATTAGGATGTGTGATGACACTACTATAAAATTCATGATGGTGTTTCCTAGAACCAAGATGAGTCATTATACTATTTTTGTGGTAGTGATTGTATTGGTGAATGTAACTTACATATTATCGATTCAAGGAACCATTTATGTGGATGGGTTGGGGAAAAAATATGTATGAGATATTTTATGCATATATAGAGCTCCATGAGAATCATATTTGGAAGAGATGAGTGATTCATGACCGGGTTTTGGTATGGATTATAGAAGGCTTTGTGTATCCAACTAAGATTATATACAACATATCATTCATTGACTGTTAGAAAGTCATAGTGGATGATCTATATCATAGAGGGAATGTTTTAGTCATGAATCCTATTTTTGTGTGGAGTGTATTATGATCAAATATCCTGTATGGGGTCTATGTAAAATAACAGTTTCAAGGCTTTGATTCAGATGAATCTTTTGGGGACATTAATGGTCAACCTCGTCTCTCACTATAATATTGGAATAAGGCGTGTGTAATAGTAGTTGTGGGTATGAGTTTGGTATATTAGACCACTGAGATATTTTAGTTTATCCAGAAGTGGTTAGACATCACTAATATTTGGAAGTGATCATATGATAAGATATGGAGGTTACACTTGGAGTTCACTACAGGATAATGTTGTTTTTTATGGGTGAATTATAAACCAGGTAATGGATGATAACATATGAGTGGGAAGTAATTAGTATGATTTATTAGAACATTTGGGATTACTAATTCTATCCAGAAAATTAAAACCTTTTAGATATTTCCCTATAGTAAATTGGTTTGAATGATTTGTTTCATGTGTGTAAACAACATAGATTCATTGTCAGTCCTGTATATGTGATTTAATATGGGAAATTTATCTAGATATTGATAAATGATTTTTGGAGGGACCAATGTTGATTATAATCCTAAGTAGGAAATTGTTTTGAGGGCTAATGGTGAAAATTTTCAGTGTCATATTACAACATTAATGAATCCTATAAGAGATGTGGGATAAGGATTATGATGTTTAGACCCATCACCCCAAGTTATTGTAGAAGTATTCCTAGAGGAACTTCTTGTGGATGGGTAGTCAATAAATTGTAGATTTGTTACACCCCAAATTTTTATGGAACATTGTAATGTTAGTTATATAGGAGGAAAATGGATGTTCAACTATTTGTTTTTGTGGATCCGTTTTTAGGGAGTGGTGATTCATTTACACCATGGAGGATATGGATGATATTTTTATGGGGAACTGTAATTTAAAAACTATTATTCATGGTTTTAGTCCTTTTTAAAAGGTTTTATGCTTATTATTAGGTACAACATTGAGGTTGAACGGTGGATTTTGTAGAATTCTTCCAATTTAAGTGATACTAATACATGGAACAATGGTTGCATCATAGGGTCCTTATGTGGGATTAATGGTTGTAGTGTATAAATGACTTCTATATCATAATTATCTCCCTTATGTTAAACTATATCACTGTTGAAAAATATTTGGATTCTAAATGATATATTGAACATACACCACTATATCATGGCCAACTCTCTTATGCAATATTCAATTCTATTTTGAGACCCATTGTGGCATTGCTTTATATGGTGGGTCTTGATACATATTTTTCTATATTTACTATAAAATCATAAGACCCCTCAAACCCATCCCTCTAAAATCCATTCCAATTTCTCTTTTGGTGACACTATGGATACTTTAATAGATCTTCTAGCTCCAATGCACTTGTATTCATTCCCATCATTGGAGGATCAACTCTCAGAGTTTATAGATGGGAATCAATCAAATTATACATTGTTTATATACTTATTCTTTGGGTTAATCACATATTTAATTCTCATTTAACATCTCATAATTTGATATTGTGTCTAAAAACTATTTATTGAGGAATTGTGAATAATTATAATGATTATTTTCAAGCAGGCTCGATCCAGTTGGGGAATTGGGGTGATATGGATATTAGTCCTTGGAAAATCAGGTCATTGACACTGCCATTCCTGGGGTAGGAAGATCCTTTCATTATAGAGTCATTTTATATAAATTTTATTATAATATTATAATTTTTATTTACATGGATTAGAACATTATTGAGTTTTAGATCATGTGTGTTTGTGCATTTCCCATGATACCATTCTTGAGTTTGATGACATGTGGGTACATTCATAACTTATGAAAACTTTTTTTGAAAAAATATGTGTGTGTGTGTGTGTGGAAACCCTATGAGACCCATAATATAGTTTGATGATAATTTATTATATTTGACTTCTGCAATTTAGGCTTGATATTCTATGTTGTGATTCTTTATGTTACTCCCTATTATTTTATGTGTGTATACTTTGGGGGGTTTTCTTTTGGTAGAAAGTAACATGGGGTGTCATAGTATATTGGTTTTCCATTTTAGGGGGTGTAGGTTGAAATGTGATGATAACGATGATAGAATGAGACACAGAGAAATGCAATGATTTACTTGAGGCTTAAAATGAGTTATATCTTGGATATTATATGTCTGTGGCCTGAATGATGGTGGAAATGGGATATAATTACCATGTGTTATGATCCATGTCATATATGGGCAAAGATGGACTTGTGTCCCAACTCAAGACTCGTTATCCATGTGGTTGAATAGAGATATTTTAGGTGGAATTTTGGTCTAATATAGTTCATGAATTCCATTATTGTTTTCCATCTAGCATGGAGTTAATAAGGTATGATTTGGGTTCATGGATATTTGGTTAGTTCATGAACTCTTGACACATGACTAATTAATCTGTGATTATGTATTTTATTATCATAATGAAATACACTTCATATTCATGTGAACTCATTTTAAGGATGTATTGGTGGGGTCCTAGTAGGTTCATCTCAAGACATACACATTCATTGGGTTGTGTGTTCAAAATTCAATATTTGGGGAACATACAAGAGAATTTCCCTAGTGACATGGAGATAGAAGACAGAGCATCGAGTTTTGAGAAGCTATCATGATTGGGTAAAGAGTTATGTCTTGGTTTTTTATTTACTTTCATGTTTTTCTAATACTCATATTTTCCTTCCACTTTGGTGTTCCTCAGTTTTTCATTCTATATGGCTTGAGATTCATTCAATTACATTTCGAAAAATAGTTTTTATATAATCCATTATGTTTTTATATATCACATTGATATATGGGTTTACTGATACTAAGTTTTTAGTCTCCCAAATAATGATATTTAGAGCCTCACTTATATTTTTAATCCAACTATGCATGAGGAGGAATTCATGAGGCCATGTAATACTACAGTTCGAACCATAAGTTATGGGTCGGGGCCTTATTATACCCTCAATTCTATTTAATGTGAAACATTAATAATAATATACATCAAGATATCATATTAACAAAATGTACAAGATAACATCATATCCAAAAACATCCATTCTAATTAGCATAATCATACTATAACAGATATGTTTTATCCAAAATGAAACATCAATCAAGAAAACAGAAATTATGATCTCATTTCCCATTATCACATAGAACACAACCCAAAACATATGTAAATAAAAATGATAACTTGATAATCCAATGAACCACACCATTTCACATCCCCATAATCCATCCACTATATCTAGCATAACTATAAAATAGTATGCCTCTAGACCAAAATCATCTTATATCATGAGGTCTTCTCAGGTACCAAAGTGTTAGGGCCTCTTGAGAAGGTTGTGGTTATAACTCAGTAGACTACTACCAATGGTGTTATTTATATAACTGGTATATAAAATGTATGTATTTTATGATATTAAAATAAAAATAATATAGAGAATGGATGTGAAATAAAATAACCACCATTGATCCTCAGATACTATGATGACATTGGAAGTAAAACTTAATTGCTTTGTTTAGTGTTAAATTTCTCTGAGCATAATACAAAAACACTAGTGTGAATTTCACCCTCCATATTACAACCTTATCACATATAACTATGTGTAACAGTACCCATCCTATATTACAAAATATCTATAATTAGTGGTAATGGAACCCACCCTTGATACATATCTAATAATTTCATAAAACTAAGTGGAATGGTGCCCCACCACAGAACCGAATCACATAAGGGGGGATGTTTCCCTTACAAGGATTCACAGATCTCATTATGTTTAATGAATCATCTCCTATTAATCACATATCTCATCATTGCTAAATAATGGCCCTACCTAAAATCTTATATGATATAAGGTGAAAATGGATCCCCTCTATTGAATCACATATCACATTATGGTGGAATGGTGCCACTTTATGGAATCACATATCACATCTGGTGTGAATGACACCCCTCACAATAATCACACATCATAACCATTTACCTAGGATCCATGTCCAACCATATAACCATTTTACCTTATACATTTAGGTAAACATCCCACCTTGGTACAATCACATGTCATAAACCATGGGGGATTCATAACAACATAAAACATTCATTAAGTAGATCAAATAATAAAGGGTTTGAAACTCACATTAGATCCTAATATAATTCATTGGATAGAATAACAACCCAAAAACCAATTTACATCACTACATTCATATAAGTCTATAACCATGATAAAATTCATGTATTAACCCTCTTAACAGTCATCGTAACACTGAGACACACAGTGGTTCCTTTTGTCATGTAATGGACTAGAAAACCTATATGGGTTTGTTTATCTCATAATAAATCTTTATGGTTAGAGAACATTAATCTTGAGGATAAAATCCCTTAACACAACCATTATCACTTCCTTAATAACTAATTTTATTTGAGATTCCCTATAAAAACAAAAGCGAGTGGCATAACATCCATCTCCCGTTATAACCATGATAGGTTGATCATGTCACAGTATCTACACAAAAATCTCTACTATGGTATCCCCGCTCAAATACACACTCATTAATGTGGATAAGTAACACTCTCCCCTAAGAGTATTCAACTATACTATAATCTCTAAACCCTAAAAAGTATTATGTGGTCTATCTGCAGGAAAATCATTTAAATTACATTACATTACCCTAATTTAATAGATCTAAGGGTACCTATCAAAATGTAAACCATATTTAAAATATTCTATTTTTACATGGATGGGTTTCAAATTAATAATTATTTTTATTTACAAAATATTCTAGGACCATTTATGATCAAGAAATACAAAGTTTACCCAAGGATCCCTCAAAGCTCATGGTATTTCCTCTCTAGTCATGGGAATTAAAAATATATTCATTTTTAACTTATGTTTGATCACACACACACGGTTTATGATTATGAAATACAATATAACATAAGAAATAAAATTTAGGGATTTTTTTGGGGTCCACCAATTTAATTCTGAGAAATTTTTAATAAGAAAAGCTCAACCACAATCTCCTAACATCATCCATGACTTTTCCAACCTCATAGAACATATGGGCCTTTATCTCAATCCATGTATACCTAATAAATAATTATAATATTATATATTTAATCCATTTATTTAATTAAAATAGTTATAATGACTAATAAATCGCTGAAAAATGACAACTTTCTAAAACTACAAGTGATGACATACCAATGTACCATGGAATCCTCTTAGCACAATTATAAGAAACATCCTCATTAAATAATGTAATCTCAAACCAAAATTAAATTCTAAAATGGAAAACCCACAAGAAAAAATAAAATTCTAATTTACCCTATAATAAATAGAGAGAAATGACTTGTGATCATCCCCTGGATATGTCTTTCAAATACAAAATGAAAACCCCCTATTGCGTGGGGTGATCTCTACTAAGATATCATGAAATTACCACTAAACCCTTAGCTAAAGGAACTAAAATTATAGATAAAATGTGGAATGAAAAGAAATGGGAAAAATGGGGATAATTTCCCTTAAATATACCACAATAAAATTAAATAATCCCCATAGATTAAAATATAATATCGAGGGATGGAGGATGGGATAGTTATTTGAAATGGAACTCTTCAAATGACCCTTCTTCCCTAAATCACAAAGGGGTAGACCGTAAAAATATGGATATTACAATTATTTTTATTACTAGAAGAGGGATGTGTCATAGAATAGCCCATAAAGATCTTGGAGTGATGCCACAAGCTTGGGTACCATCATGGTGTGAGTGGACAAGTTTTAGTATGACCGCATACCCTCAAAAACTTCCCTATAGTGGAACACTCCCTCACAATTTTCCCTAGATAATATTATCCCCTTAATCGTGCACTTTCACTTAGGATACCAGAATAGTTTATACATATATGGTAATTCCTTTTAGATGAATATTTATGAAATCTCAAAATAATTAATTCCTCATAAATATAACGATTTAATGTCTTTGTAGGATAGATATATTAATAATTTTCATGTAATGTATTCAAAATATCCCACAGTGGGTTTCTCTCATATTACTATTCATATACACAACCTAATGAAAACCATTCTCTCAGTCCCGGGGAAATGGAAACATAATAATGGAAACCTAATACATAATAGATAATTAATCATGAATCATGGTATAATTATTTGGAATAATAAATTAACTAAATCATAATATTTTATAATAATTAATAATAAATCAAAAAAATGATAATATATCATAATTATATCAATTATGTCTCTATCATGCACATAAGAAAAAAAATATTTTTTAGTTAATTTTCATTCCATGACTGTCATCATGGACAAAATACAATAGAGGATTGGGTTCACTGCTAATTCCATCATTTCCTTTGTAAAGGATCACATAAGATGCTATCATAGTGGATAGATTTCATTACCAAACAAGGTTCACTCTCAATTCCGGTTCATATATCTCATGAGATATAAATATTTACCTAATTAATTGGAGGTATATATAAGTATGGTTTCTTATTTCACATAATGAAAACCATTCATATGTATGTAACAAGTAAATATAAATCATTCATCATTTCTTCATAGAAAAAACTAAGAAAAATAAATTGGTTTCATATATATTTACTCACAACATAATCATAATCTATTTTGAGAAAGGAATTGAATGGTATCATATAAATCATTTATTATTTAATCATATCCTAATTATCCCATAGAAGAAAATGAGATTCATTAAAATTTCATGGGTTCACAAAAGAACACGCTTCATGCACCTAGGGATTTTTTAATTTTTCCAACTATTAGGCCTTCTGGTGAAGGTTATTTGGTGCCTCTTTCGATCCTACTAACCCCTATTCATAACCCTGCTACTTCGGTTGCTGGTCCTTCCCTACCAAAAGTTCCTCGTGGAACCCAACCATATCCTTGAAATCCTATCTCCTTCATGGAGGTGTTGTGTTCCATGTTTGGAGGCTATCAGATGTCTGGGATCCCAAAATTGTTGTCGTATGTTCTGCAGGTCTCTATGGAGGGTTTTGTCATGTCATTGGAGGTCCCTACAGAGGATTTTGAAGATTACGTTGCCAGCTTAAAATGTAACCTTGTAGCACAGTTTGGACTGGGTAATCATCCTATTCCCATTTTCAAATGCTTTGTGGATTTATGGGGGCTTTAGGCCTCGAATCATATTTCTGCAATTTATCAGAACTCATTTTTCCAGGTGATGGCTTCAGAAGAGGGTGTTTTGTTGGCGTGGTGCAAGTCTCCCAGTATCTTGAGCTGTTGGCATTTCAACTTACCATGTTGGTCGATGGAGGTCCATAAGGGGAGGAAAATTCCCCTCACTACTATTTGGGTCTGCCTTCCTAGCATCCCACTCCCCTTTCAGAATACCAGTCTTCTCCATTCCAGTATCAATTTTCCTGGTGGCTTTCTCTGTGCAGATGACCGCAACCGCTGATGCAAGGTTGTTTCAGTGGCTCGAGCTTTTTTGGAATTGGATCTATACCTTCCGGTCCCAGAAAATATCCTTTTGAAGGTGATGGATGAGGTGGTGTGGTTCAAAGAGGTCATCTTCCCTATCTTCCCCACTTTCTTAACTCACTTCCCCCTACAAGGCCACTCCCCCCAAGTGTGTATGAAACAACATCTAGGTCCCCAATGCCAAGAGGCTAGAGGAGATTAAGGAAAAGGTCTCATACAAGATGCACCTTCAGATAGGTCATCCTCGGATGTGCAAGATGTTCCTCGGGGCCCTCTAGAAAAGTCTCCCTTGGACCTCCCCCCTATGAGCCCTCCCATGCCCCTTCTACAGTTTGTGTTGCCTCATCCAGCCTCGATCATTCAACTTTTGTCCTGCATTTATCCTCCCCCCTTATGTACGACCTCACTAAATGTCTCTTAATTCCTTCCCAGATACTATCACAGGGTCGTCTTCTGGAGTACATTTTGAGGATTACTTCCAGTTTTATTATGCCCTTGGGTCAAACCTCTCGAGATTCAGCGCTCATACTTAGTGATGCAGGGGTAGATCCCTTGGGGCCTAGAGGCTAGGTGGCATGTTCCCACCCAAGATATGAATGCAGTTCACGTTATTGAAGAAGGAGGGCCTACTCAGGAGGGGGATCCAGGACATTTTTCACCTTTTCCCCCAAATTTCAAGCCCTAATATATCAGTCTCTACTCTGCTCAGTGAGACAGAAGACTCTCAAGCCCCCGTCTCACAAGACCCACCCTTCTCCATCCTCCTCCACTCTATCCTCAGGGGTATTCATGAGGGAGATATCAAGACAAAAGCAGAGTTAGAGTAGGTAGTGCTCTTTCTCCCACCCGATAGAGGCCGTGGTGCGTGGGTCCAAAGTCGAGCCACACCTCACCTAATGATTCCTTTGAAAATTTGGAAAGCTTTTGTCCTAGGGTTGTGAGTTAAAACTGATTACATAGATTCAATGATTAATAAAAACATGGAACACATTATGTCTATCATCGAACAGAATGAAAACCATGATAAACTCAAGGTGTTCACTCATAAATCATGATGCATGCATCCACACCCTATGAACTGACACATTTAGAAATTCTGGAATAAAGATACAATGATGTACTTGGTGCATGCATGTGACCAATTCATAACAACGAAGGTAATCCATGGTATATAAAACTTCATAATGTACTTTGTGTATGGTAGTTGTGATTTTAAATGGAGGGAGTCAGAATGGAATGATCATAGATATTTTGACATAGGGTACCTTAATTGGATCATTGGTGGAGATTTCCACACCATCACAGAACCGGCTGAAATGAAGAGAAAATGGGATTTCCCTCAGAAAGAGAGTATGTATTTAGCCAATTTCATGGGGGATCACATCTTGGTGGACATGGGGTATTCAGGTGACCACTAAACATGGTGAAACAATCCAAAAAGAAAAAGGCGGTGCTGGAGCAGGCTGGATTGATGCCTGACAAACATGCAAGTTATCAATAGGTTTTCCAATGCGATAGTCAGTTATCTAGTCTATGGAATATCTGATCACTATTTATTGTTGGTTTCCCTATCTCTATGTAAGGAAACCAATAGTAGGTTGATGTTCTCACAACACTGGACATGCATTCCAGGCTATAAGAAAATGGTGAAGCAGTCATGGGGAGGTCTATCCCAGGGTCACACGTTGGTGGAAATCCATAAAAAGCTGAGGTGGCTCAAGCTAAGAAGACAAGAGTTGGTTAAAGATCTACACCATGTAGATAAAAATTTGGAGGATCTCAAATAGGATATCTAATGACATGAAGTCATATTATATGAGAGTAGGAATGAGGTGAACTTTTCTACCATTTCGAAGAAAAATAACATCCTAGCGGAGATGATCCTTTCAGAGGAACATAAGGCTAGGAAATACACAAGGATAAAATGGATTCGAGAGGGGGATACAAAATCATCATATTTCCAAGCATGCATCAACTAGAAAAGTAATTTCACCAAGACTAATATATTAAATGGGAAAGGGTCCTACATTGATGATAGGAATGTTGTTGGGACCTGGCACACACAATCTTCAAGGATCTCCTGGTAGGCCAGAATGAGAGGATGTTGAATGGCTACCCAGGAGGTGGTCCTTGCCTCTAGGATGTGATCCCTCAATAGTTTCCCCATAGGATAACGCATCGCTGGATGTCTTTCTAGATGAAGAGGAAATTAAAGATGCAACACTGCACCTTATCCATTATAGAATCATGGGGCCTGGTTGTTTTTTAGGTTCGTATTACAGAAGATTGTGGGAAGTAGTTACAAGGGACATCATGGATGGAGCTTGATATTTATTTTGTGTGGGAACTATTCTATGTGTTTCTAGTGCTATAGATCTGGTTCTTATTCAAATGATCAAGGAAACCTCCTCCCTTCTTGACTATAGTCCAATGAACATGTGAAGTTTTCCTTACAAAATCCTGGCATGCACCATCAATTTTTGACTATCCCAGTACATTCCTTGTTGGAATTTGATGGAACAACATGGATTTTTGAGGGGTTGATCCATCAATGTTTCCATTTCCTGGATGCATGAAATTCTGAGAGATACCAACTTTAAAATACTTGTATCCAACATGGCTATCAAGCTAGACATTAGTAAGGCTTAAGACAAGATTTAGTGGGTATTTATCAATAGAGTGATCTCTTGAATGGGATTCTCCTCCCAGAATACTGATCTTCTCTTTAGATGCTTTAGTTCCTCCTAGATGGCGATCTCTTTCAAGGTTATAATCCATGAATTATTCAATGAAATGAGAGGCCTTCTGCAAGGAGACCCCATCTCTCTATGTATTTTTATCCTCATATAGGACTCTCTTAGCCGTCACATTAACAAATAAATTTCTAGTGGGTATATCCTCCCCTTACATAGATAATTGAACCTCTAATCCATATCCCACTCGATGTTTTCAAATGATATGATAATATTCTCTAATGTCGTCAAAAAAATTGGTGGGATGGGTTAACAATATTTTGGAGGAGTATTTATACTAGAGTTCCTAGACTATCAATAAATCCAAAAGGAACCTTTTTATATCTGACAAATGCACTTTTCGATGGGCCACCCACTTGTGCAGTAGGCATGATATGCATTGTGGAACTTTCCTGATAGAGTTTATAGGAACCCCTATATCTTTACGAATTATGAGAATATGTGACTATGATAAAGTTGTGAATAGTATTAAAAGCCATTTCTTTAATTGGAAGAATCACTAGCTTTCCTTTAGGGGCCGGATAACTCTGGTTAATAGAGTCTTGTTCTCTATCCCTGTGCATGCACTGTCCTCAACCTCTATGCCGAAGGGAGTCATCAAATCCAATGACAAGGTCCTGGAAAACTTTATCTGGGATGCTTTCTCCAAAGATATAAATCATTGGTTATTAAGGGACAAGATGTCTAGACCAATCACCAAGGGTGAATCAATGTTATAATCATAAGTGTCACGATCCATGGCATGCATGCTAAACTCACATGAGAAGTAATTGAAGAATTCATGCTTTAGGGGAATATTATGTCTCAGTCAGCTAGTGGAAATGTAGAACTGGTGGGTAATAAAGGATCCCCTCTATAGGTTAGGAATTTCCCTCTCATTCAAAGCCTCATGATATACTCCTGATGGGTTGTTGGAGAGGGTAATATCCTCTTCTCGCACAACAACTGGTCAGGGGTTGTGCTCGACTTCCAAGAGTGTATGTCCCTAGAAATCTCCTTCTAGGAGGTAAGTTAGTACCCACATTTCATCATGGTTCTGTTAAATGAGGATCGAATTGGTACTTATATGTTAATCTCCTTGAATGATGATCCAGAAAAATGCATTTTCACACCTTCTACCACATGGAATTTCACAACAAGGGACTTCCACATGAAATACACCTATCAAGATCATCAATATACAAGGAATGAGATCATGTGGTGGGGAAAGATCCAAAAAAAATATCACTTTCTAAGATCGAGAATAAGGATCCAAGCACTTCCTATGGATGACAACATCAAAAAAATGGGTATTATTCTAGCCTCGTGTTTCTAATACTGAAATAGTAAGAAAGAAGAAAGTAGTAAAAACATATTCATTGATGGAGACTTGGCATAGGATGTGTGGATGTTCTTCGGTGGATTCATTACGAATTTCACCCCATAACCTCTTGATGGAATTTTCCTATATCGATGGTTCTAGGAAACAACTGATAAGGTACAAGAATGGATGGATTACTCGATCATATTTAACAAGGGATGTTAATGCCTATGTTGTTCTCGTAACTAGGCACATGATGATGGGTCATCTCCAATAGGGAGGTCCATCACAGTAAGAGAATGATTCCTTTTGATTGACTTTTTTAATCATTCCAGTAGTTGGATGGATTCCCCTTCTCTGAGGATGATTCAAATTAATTCACCTATGGCCTAACCCCTCACCAAACATGACCCGTGGGTGTGGTGAAATCCTCCCGATAATGGATTAAAACTCAATACAGATGACACTTGCATTGCGAGGGAGATGCGAGGGGGAGGGGTATCTATGGATCCTGAGGTAGTGTTATCCTTTCATTCACAGACCACTGTGGTGAAGGAAATTACATGAAATAAGAGGCCATGGCTATACTCTATGACTTAACCTATATATGTAGAGGAAGACTGGATTATACCATGTGGAAACGAACTCCACGATCATACATGAATCCATTTAAGGTAAAGGATCCACTCCGTGGGAGATCTCTTAAAAGATCAGGATGCGCAGAACCCTCATCATCAATAATGCCTGTGTATCCCACACTTGGAGGGAGGGGAACAAGGTAGTAGACCATCTTGCATCTTTGGTCATCCAAAGTTCTAATGAAACCTTATTAAAAAAATCTCTAGATTTAAACCTGATGTGGGAATTTGATTTGAGGGGATTCCATTGGTCTCCACTACTTTAGACCTCCTAGGCCTCACTTTTTTTGTGCGTCCTTTATAACCTTTCCCTATTGGAAAAAAATCGAATATTATGTCGATGATTCATTAAAACATTCTAAATCGTCATCCTGATAAGAAATTATAATAAATTACATAAATGGTGTCACTGAAACATATATCTAGTGGATCATAAGAAACAAAAAAGGATGTTGACATTGATAATGAAAATCATTAGAAGAGAATTTAATCATTTTATTGAAAATATGGTAAAATATTCATTTCCATTGGTATTATTAAAAATAAAATTTTTCTAGAATATAGGGGGAAATATTTTATTTGATAATAACCATGTAAATAAGTAATGAAATATTCAATTAAAATAATGTTATATATGATGGAAAACTAAATTCAATTATTAAATTATAAAGTGAAGATTATATTAAAACATTAATAAAGAATGTAAAAAATGACTCATATAAAAACATTAAAATAATTTAATTTTGTACTGTATTCATGATATTCATTTATGGTTGAAAAGTTACATTGCAAATATGTTACTTCCACAAGGCTAAATACACTGAGAGGGGGGGGTGGTGAATTAGGGTATGGCTAATTTAAAATTAACGCCCATTCTGATCTTGTTTCACAGTTAAGAAAAACACTCTTCTATCTTTTTCCTTTTGCACAATATAAACAGAAAGTAAAGCAAGCACATGAAACTACAATTTTACTTGGTTCACCTCTAAGGGCTACGTCCAAGGAGAATACACCAACAAGTTTCCGGTCGTACCAAATTCCACTATACTTCACTAGCTGTGGATACAATGGTTTGGGCTAGATCACTTCTATGCCCAGGCTCACTGCCTTTACAATGTTATGGGTCAGCTCACTGCTTTCCCAAGGGTCACTCCCTATCTCTCTCTCTCTAGCTCACTGCCGGTGTAAAGGATCACCTTCCTTCTCTTCCTAAGCTCACTGCTCTGGAAGGAATCCACTCATAGTTTATAGACCTGTAGGTCTCTTCACATGCACGAATTAATGAATCCTCAACTGTTGATAGATGCTCTGTCATAGTCCAACTGTCATCCACTAATGAATATCACTTTTCCTCTTAACCACTAGGCAATTCACTTTGGAAACACCTTTGCAAAGCACCCTACTTCACGAGGCTCCCAATTTCGTGAAGCTCAAACAAGCCTTCGCGAAGCTCCTGCCTTTTAGCGAAGCTCTATTGCGAAGCACTCTCGCGATACATAGACCTTCGCAATGCTTAGGCCGTCACAGAGCTCCTGCCTCTACGCGAAGCTCACTGAGCCAACACGAGGAACACGCCTTTCGCGGAGCTAGAATAGCCGCCGCGAAGCTCCCCTTTCGCGAAGCACACTACCTTCACGAACCACCTCTGCAAACTGAGATCTATGGATTTTCTATGAAAATTATCTCTACTTCTCTCAAGGGGGTCAGACTCTATTTATAGGTAATTCCACCGAACCTCAACCCTTCTGCGTGAAGTCAACGCCACGTCATCTCAAATCGCGAAGCTCTGAAGTTCCCGTTGGAATTCTCTCAAAATCGCGAAGCACCACGACAATTTTCCGATCGCAGAGTTCGTCGAAATCGTGGAGAATCCCGTCAATTCCTTCACGCCCTCTCCGCGAAGCTCCCTCGCAATGCCCTTCATCGCTGCAAAGGTCCCTTGCAAAGCCCTTCACCGTGGCGATGCGCTTCAGCCTCTGCCGTTCGCGAAGCTTGTCGTAATCGCGAAGAATCACCGCCTCAATTGTTCTGGTCTTCGCGAAATCCAAACCATGAAGCCTCTCTTCACGAAATTCATGCCATTTCCATATATAATTATGATCTTCATGGATATCCACTTTTCGCGATGCTCGCCAAACCTCCAAATTTTGGACCCCAAAAATTTGGCAAACACCGGGAAACAACCCCACCTTGTACTACTCTTTTGTACCACATCTAGATCGTCCTTTCCTTTGTCATCGTTCTTTGTCAACATAGATTGTCAACAAATTCTCTGGAACTCCACAATTCTCCATGGAAACCAGCTTTGTCAACAAACACAATCAACCCAAAAATACTGCATTGTTACCTTGAGGGATTTTTGCCCAACAAAATACTTTATTAATAAATAATAAATTTTATAAAATATTTTGAAAACAACAACTTGTGATAAAAATATTATCAACTAAAAAGTGAAATAATGTTGACATTTTGAAAAACAATTTCTCAATCAAAATTATTGTAAATGAGAGTAAAATGTATGTAAAAAATGAAAATATAACAAAAACATGAAGAGAATAAAATATATTGGTTTTAAAATATATGGATCAAATAATTCATCTGAATGAAAATATAACATTGATTATCCCAGAAAATTAATATTTTAGTATTAACAATTACCACTTTGATAACATTTTGATCATTATACACATGAAATAAATATCTAAAAATTGAACTATAAATAGAATTAATATGAATATATTCATGATATAATATATTAAATGGATATTATATAAACTCTATAAACACAAATAGGTTCATAACATGAAATATGTCACACAGAAACAATATTTATTGGAATAACCCCTACCTCATGCCGCATCACGCTTCATATAAATTCAAAAATCATGAATAATAAATTTAAGGTCATTATAAATCAATTATATATCCATAGTATATATATATATATATATCATACTATATATCATTCCCTTATAACTTTCAATAACCATTTTATTAACAATTCATCATGAAAATCATTATTATGTTGAAAGGTACTCTATTTACCTAGAATGTTTTAGTTCGATCTTTTCATCCCTTCCACAATAGATATGGCTTCATAATCTCTAAAATAGAAATCATATCATAGAACTGCTATTTATTCATTAAATTCACCTTTGTAGACAGTCATTCAAGGGTGTGATGTCAAATGAATTATATCAGATGGTAGATATGGTAGTACGTCTGTACGCACGGGTGATGCTTTCACTTTTTGATGGTTGGGATGAATGAAATGTACTTACTAATTTTAACCCCAAGAAATATTATTTTTATTTCTTTGAAATAAACTTATGGTATTTACAGATTTCTTTACACATTTCTCCAATTATAAATGAATTATGATATTTGATAGAACTTACATACAAGATATTATATTGTAGGGTGCGAATAAGATTTTAAAAAATATTAAATATATATTGAACGTTTATTATTAATATTAATTTAATTGTTAATGTCATATAAATAGTTTTTTAAGTTTTAAGAAAATCATTTCATAATTAATAGACATATTTTTCTAAAGAAATGTATTTTAATTAGAGATATGAATTTGTGTGTAAAAAATATATTGTTAACTATTAATTTTTTTTATGAAATATATAGTTAATGTATGAAGAGCAATATAGAAATTATCAATGTAATGGTTATAAATGATGAAAGAATCCTTTAAAGTTAAAAAGTGTTATTTTCAATAAAAGTGTATTTATTTGTGCAATTTGATTACTTCTTTATTAATTAAATTAATCAATTTTGAGGATTTATTTTAATTAAATTTATAGATTATTCACTAAATAATTTTTTAAGAGTCATTAAATAGTTTTTATAAGGGATGGAATGAACATAAATTCAGATTTCAGTTATGAAAAACATTTTTCAAAAATATAACTTTCATTGTGTTTTTCATGATTATTTTAATTTTAATCTAAGAAAATTATAGAAATTAAATAATAAAAAATGGATATTATTTTTGGAATCATAATTTCAAAATTTAGTAGTGACTACACTATAATTTTTTGATATAATAAAAATTTATCAATACACAATTTCATACTATGGTTGTGGTTAAATTTTTTTTACCAGGGGTTAAACAATGAAATAAGATTAAAAATGAATCTATTAAATTTAAATAAATCATATTTTTTAGGATATTTCAAACTTTATTATATTATAATTGAATAATTATCCATTTGATTCCACCTTCTCATGATAGTGACATGAAAATATTTTATATAATACCACGTGCGTCCCTCACCTCAGATATAAAAGGGAATCACTCCTCCTTTCTTATTAAAAAAAATCATCTACAAAAAATTATAGTACCTATGAAAGATCCTTCATATCCTCCTAACATTTATTATTGAACTTATAGTTTTATCCTACAACCATTTTAATAAGTCTTAAGGCTTAATTTAGATGAGGTCTCTCAATGAAGTGGTAATCAACACACTAGACACTTTCAATGTTTGTTACTTATTATAATTCTTATAAATATATTGTATCCATCATAAGGAAAAGAATAAATTATCATACATATACTGATACATCATTATTAGTATTCTATATTCATTTTCCATGTCATTTCCATTAAATGGGAATAGAAACTATCGCTTGTATGTGTGGATTATAGCCTCTATATAGGGCTATGATCCATTTTACATCACTGACTATCATGGTAATATATTATGATGGATTTATTTTTTATATCTTATATTTAGGAAATAATTTTTATTATGTAATTATCATATATTATCGACATTCTTAATTTCCTATCCACTAGAAAATGATAACATTGTTCAGGCGTATATTTGGAATACCAACTGTAGGATGTGACGTGGTTCATTTTTTACACAACATTATATGAATGATTAAATAAATGTTTATAATTTTAAAATATGATAATTATTAATTGATTTAAAATTTTTATATTATATAACCATGATAAAATTTTAAACACTATTACTGGAAGACTGGAACAAACAAGAATAAAATACTGTTAAAACCTGAAATGATGATGCTAATGAAATACTATTATTAAATAAGAAATAAGATATTTTAATTTGACTTGGTATTTTATTTTATGTATGAATATTGTTCTAGAAATTTATTTTATTAAATTAAATTTCTTTCACAAGTATATTAAAGAACATAGAAATAAATTCAAACATGTGATATGTTGTTCTCATCTCACTTTTTTGTTTATATAAGACATATTCCATATTGACCACTTCCATATTTAATGGTTTCTATTTAAAGCACACCATATATTTCATATGATGATTATCTTTATATTCATGTTATTTTAAGAATAATTTCATATTATTTATTTCTTGGGGTTTATGTTTCAAAAGTTACAGAAATAGTAAGAGTTTTAAGTTACATTCTCTCATTCTAGTACGATTGTTTGGAAAAAAATTATGGTTATTAAAGGATATGAAATATCCCTGAAAGATTTTATTTTTTTTATTATCACTTATTTATTTCAAAAAATTACATGTTTTCCTTTAATTTTTATTTCTATATGTATTCAAAACTATAAAATATGTTTTTAAAGAAAAATGATATTTTTTAAATTCGACTAGGAATTGTTTTATCTCATTTACATATTTTAATTTAAATGTTTTCAAAAATGTTTTTAATATTTTATAAATATTATTACAATTCATTTTTAGATATATTTATCATTTTTAATAATGTTTCAAAATAGTCATTCCAATTTATTCTAGATGATGTACTTTTGAACATTTACTGAAATGTGAAATGAATACTTATTTCAAAATTTACCAAACAACTGAATTTTAAAGCTATAATGAAATATATTTTCCTTGAAGATTACTTTTCATTGGTTATATTTAATGATAATATATTATCTAATATTCTTAAAATAAAACACTTTACAAAATTATTATCAAAATGGATAGGTTTTTTTTCAAAATAAATGTCCACATCATATTTTTAAGTGATTTTAATATAAAAAATAATCCTTTTAATTTTAATATTATATATTGGTTATATGATCTATTGTTTCCATATTTATTCATTATATGGAAGGTTATTTATCATGTTGGTGAAATATTCATGAATCCTTCTATCTTTTCCCCTAGTATATATATGAGGAAATGGAAAATATATTCATTATTTTATACAATATATATAAATGGATTATGATTATGTAATGTGTTGGTATGATATTATCCTTCCAATTCACTAGGTAATGTATAATTTTTATGATATCACACTGTATAAAAGAGGTTATCATGTACTCAATAGATGTAATATGGGAGGCAATACCAATCCCACACTATTTATATTGGTGGTATCACCAATCTGAAAATGTGATAAATATCATTCTAGATAGCCGCTAAAAAGATTTATATGATTATGAATATTTCACACTAGTTATTACTATATATATATATATATATTATTTTATTATATTGATGAAATAATCACATGATCAATGATATTTTTTTCATCTATGATTCAGGTATTCATAAGTGAAAAATCCTCATTCCACAATTACGATATAGAAATATTTGAGTATGGTTCCAAAATAATATATTTATATTATCATATGATTATTCCCATTTTATTCCAATATATGATTACGGATTATGTTCTCATAACATTACCCTTACTGAGTATCTAATCTCATGATTCTTTATGATTCCTTTCCCAATGTTATGTAGAAAGGATTTATGTAGGGTATGAATAAGAAGTGTAATATGTTAAAAGGACTTTGTGGGGGATGTTGATGATATTTCATGAAATAAGCTGATTATGTATCTAGCCTCCAAAGACTATTAAGAATTATTATTCTTTGATTTTTATTATTATGAGATGTATTTATCACTCATCTATAATTATGTATTATTTATATATGTAATTTTTGGGTCACCACAAATGGCATCAGAGGAACGTTTAGTTTTTTGAGATTTGTATTATAGAACATTATTGGAAATCCTAGATATAATTCTATGTATAGGATAACATTATAATTATTTGGTTATGTATATATTGGGCATCCTTAATTGGAAACACATCCCGATCTAGATAAATAAATGTGGTTTCTTATATGGAATTTATACACCTAGGGGTGAAATATATAAAAAAGTATAATTGGGTATTATCTAGATCATTATCAATTCAAATTGAGTTATCCTAAGATAAAATATCATGATTCACACTCTAATGGGATATTATTTGGATAATTCAAATTATCATTATAACCCATTATAAAGGATTTGAGTAGATAATGACCATGGATAACCATGGTTAAAACTAAGGTATCATATATCAAAAATAAAGTGTCATGATTATATGATCTCACATTCGGATTATTGTAGCTTAATTATTAACCTTTTATTTTTAGTTTTATTCATTGTCTATAACTAGTAGGAATCATGTGAAAATGGAATGTGATTTGTAATGCCTTTATTTTAATCATGATAATATAAATGAAGTAGTATATATTAATTTATATTTTATTATTATGAATAATTAATTATATTTAATTATGAATAAAAACCAAAATATAACTGTGTTTTCTAACTCACCAAATCAGAGAAAATTGGTGTTTTAGAAATGTTATGGTGTTAAAGGCCATTTAGGGAAGACGGTTCACCTTCCTATATTACATTAATGTGGGATTAACATGGAAAATATCTTAATGGAAAGGGAAGATTATTTATGTGTGTAAAACAAGGGAATGAGGCAAGTTATTACAGGGGAAAAATAAATATTTTTATGGAGGGAAATAGAATACATCATAGGGTATAATTTACTTTTTAATGACATATGTGTGGAGGAACTACTATTAAATACGGTTTATCCAGTGTATGGTGTAGAGACCCGAAGCCTAACGTACATGGACATTACATTACTTTTGCGGAATACTTAGTACATAACAAAAACACACACACAAGGATCGTAATAGTTTAGTGTCTTTGGAAACTCGGAATAAAATCTTCTAATCGTGGTGAAAGTTCTTCAATATCTCCCATAAAGGTCATCCCTTTTTTCTACCTAAAACCTTTCTTTATATCCTGGGGAAAAGAAAACATAAAAGGGTGAGCTCAAATGCTCAGTAAGGGTAAACAAAAGAAATAAAAATCACATCATATACATAGCTTTTGGAAATCTTAACCTGCAAAAGAGCTCATAATATCATAACATGGGATAAATCATAGAAGTGAAATGTAATCCCAATAATCATAACTTAAAACATGAAACTTTGTGGCATACACACATAATCATAGAGAATCATTTCTTGTTAGTCAAGACTCAATGCCAAGACTATCTTAGTGGACAAAGTCCCTTTCTGAATCGAGTAACCCTCGTTTCAGTCCTGTTTCACTGAACCGGTATAACCTACCATTTCAGCCATGTCTATCTCATGAGATATAAAATCTTTACCCAATGCATTGGAGGGAGATATAGGGCCCACCCATCTTATAATGAATCCTTTCTTATGTGTGCCACATAATCATAAAACATACATCATCGCATAACACATATAACAAAAATGGGATTCTTGAAACATCATGACATCATAAATCAATTCATATATGATAAAGGAATTCATAAACATAATTCCATCACAACATAGTCAAACCAATGTAAAAATATGGATAGAAACAGAACCCTTTATTATCTTAGATGGAAAATAATTTTGATAAAACACTTGAATTGAATTCTTGAGGAAAATATCCTTTCTTCTTCAAAAACATTTTTCCTTTCATAACATGTCATACAACTTTAAAATAAAGGAAGTTGATTAAAAATAAACTTGAAAACTTGTAAAGGAAGCTTCTTTGAAGTAATGTTTTAAAAATCCATTCATACCGTATAAGTTAAAAAAAAAACATTCTTCGTACTTTTGTCGGAAAAGTCAAAAAGTACCTTGTACGACAAAAGATTCCTTTCATACATATTACTAAAAACTCACCGAAGGGTAAAAATGGATTTAAACAATTGTAGGTGGATGAAAATAATATTACATTTTGATGAAACATGGATGTGGATGATAAAATACACCCCAGTAAATACTTACGAATAAACAATCTCGGATAAAAATGAGATTGTGATATTTTCCCTTACCTTAGGTCCGACTTGCTTTGTAAGTGTCCGAACCTCCTGTATAATGATTTAAATCATGTTATTGACTTATTACAGAATCATATTCATTGTTATGATATCATATATGGTTCACTTATGACATTATATTACCCGTTCTTTTGTAAATTCCATGTTAAAGAAGCGTTTTGGGTAAAATCGTTTCATTTATCGTAGGTGTTTTGACTTGTTGTTCTTGACATCATTATTACTTATATCATGATTTACTTACTTCCAGAATATAAAATATGATTTATATATCATATATATTCAGTATATATATATATATATATATATATAATAGGTAGATAAATAAAATGAAAAACACCGTTCATGGAGACGGTAGTCCGTACGTACGCATGAACGCTGTTTTCCTTTCCTTATTGTCTTGAAATGGACGTAAGTAGATGACATACATATGTATATATATACATAAATCCAGTATCTTTATAATGTCATATATTTCATTATTATTTCTTATATATACATTATAATCATTCTTAAATGGTTGACATGGAGAATGAATCTCATCGCGTCGTGGAGACGGTATTCCGTACGTACGCACGAGCGATGATATCATTTCTATAAATATTGAATTGAATTGGAGTGTATTATAAAATATATCAGAATCAATATGATGTTGTAATAACTATGTATAGTTATTCTTTACACCATTATACCCATCCATGTAAGGTGGTGGTGGAAAATAGATTACACCACGGCGTGGAGACGGTATTCCGTACGTACGCACGCGCAGTGATTTCTTTTTCCGTAGGATGGATAGATGGTGAAATAGGGTTGTTTCATACTTATAATAACATATAAGTATATGAGTGATACTGATGTTATTACTTCATAATGAAACAACCTAAGAAGAAGAAGTGGAAGAAGAAATAAAGATGAAAGAATTGGTAACGGTAATTACCTCTTCTTTGAAGTGCCTCTTTGAGACCTCCTCTTAGGGCACTAAAATTGGTCTTTGAGGAAGACCAGAACCTCTAGGATGTTTCTAGGGAAGAGGAGAGGATAAATTGGAAGGGGTTGGCCGAGCTTGAGTGCTCAAATTGGTGTGAGGAGGAGGGGGAGGAGGTGTCCTTTTATAGGGGAGGAGAGGGGCACCTTAGGAATATCTCAAAATATTATTTTATATTAAAGTCAAAATCGGTTTATAATGGTTCCAAAGGGTCTTATTTCGAAGATAAAGTGGGGATGGGTCGAAATCCTATCAACCAATAGGATTTAGACAAGTTTTGGGTATTATTTTAACCTTATCAATTAGATTTAACTCTAAGTTAAATAATTTAACTTTTACCGTGTCTTTTTGTTTTCTTTCACTATATGGTTAATAAACTTACTATAACATGCCAAACGAACCCCAAATTGTATACTATTAATACATATATCCTTATCTAAGTCATTTGGCCGAACCTTAGATTTTTAGGAATAAAATAACAATTAATAATATAATATTTGATTTAAAAACTATTTTGTGTCAATTTTGACACTATTTGATATATGATTTTTGTGAAAGTCATAACAGAATTAAATGTTCAAAACAAGTTGATTAAATCCACATTAATATATCATAGTAACCTAGAAAATTAGTGTAATTCATAAAAAATCTCAAATTACATTTATTTTGGTGTTTATAACATCAATTATGTCAATATTTCATTAATAAGATAATTACTGCATCATCGTTGTGTCATAAATAAATTAAATTATTTGATGTCTAAAAATTACAAATAAAATACCATCATGTAGGAAATCTTTTTATCTTTCTAATGAATACTTACAATCTAATTTATCTTATTTATAACCCCATATTAAAAATGATTTACTTATTAAACTTTGATTTTAACTATTTTAACCTTTCTTTAAATAAATTAATAATAAATGTCCTAATCTAATCCAAGTGGGCCTAAATGGTCATATGTTATTCCTAAGTTTGTTTTTGGTCGAATTACACTTGTCCAATAGAATTAGGACATGTGTTAGGGTAATAGTAATATCATATTTACCCTTAGTTACCCTATTTACTATTAACCGCGGTAAAAAAAGTAAAAAGTTACTATTCACCAAAATATTATTTTCATCTCATTGAACCACATTTTAGTCATTGATATTAACCGTGTCTCTCGGATTTTTGAAATTCCATTCACAGAAGCGGTAAAATTAAGTTTTATGAAAAATTCAGTTTTTTAACTACCACTTAGTAGTTTCACTATTCATCAAAAATTGATGTTTTTCAGAACAATGCCAAAATTTCATCCTAAGCTATATTTCATATTCCGAATTCAAAAATGAAGTTTATTTTACCAAATTCATAACATAGAAGTTGCATTAATTAATTTTATAATTAAATCCCGCTGTTAAAACAAATAGCGTGTTTTTAAGAAACAATATCTATCAAAAGATTGACACTTGATTATGTCTGGTTTAAATGTGAAATTACAACCAATGACCAACATTGTATTAAATTGTAAAAATATATTCTAAATATACTTCAAAACCACTCAAATTAATGATTTATCACTATTAATTATTTCGATTAAAAAAGTTGTTTTTAATTATAATTTAGTAATTTTCACTATTCATCAGAATATGAAAGTTATCCGAAAAGTACCAACATTTCACCTTAGGCTAAATTCGATACTCCGAATCCAAGAATGAAGTTCATTTTGAAAAATAAGATTTACAGAATTTTAAAAAGTGGTTATTACTATTCATAACGACTAGTTTTAATAATATTTTAATAGCACATCATTGTTTAGTGAAACTCGGTATTGCGTATTACACACGCTATCGAGGAAGGTCGCGATTGCGTGTAATGCAAGGCAAGACAAGGATGCGTGTTGTGCAAGCTCCTTTTGGTGTAGCATACAACACAAGACATTAATAAAATTAAAAAGAATATTTCTTTATAAAATCTTGGGCTGTTACATTCTACCCCCCTTAAAATGAATTTCGCCCTCGAAATTCGTCGGGGTTATAAATGGTTTACTATTCGAAAGTTTCTTTAATAGAAACCCACATCGTAAAAAGGAATACCAAAAATTGGCTTTAAAAACTAAAGTATGAAATGTAACGATTACCCAAATAAACTAATCGCTGGGTTTCCACATAGGTAAAAATATGGATATGGAAGAGAAATCTAACCATCATGTTCTGATGGAGAGTGGTAGAGAACATGGCTATGGAAAAGCCAATAATCACAAATCCATAAATTTGTGACGATCTAAGGTACCATCCGATTCATCAGGTATAAGATCACTAGGACAACATTTTTGGTTTTCAAGATCATTTCCCTAAAGTTGAAAATTTGAATTGGAATAAATACTTTCTTTATTTTGGTACAATCTCACTATTGTTCGTGCCTAGAACAATTTCCACTTCATCTCTTAAATAAATGAAGTTGAATTTGTTATTCGTGAAGTGTTAGCAGATCATGTGATAGAATGACGGGTCATTCCATCTGTCTCAAATAAAAGGCTAGCAAAAATTATATACATAAGTCGATCTATAGTGAGATTAATCATATATAGTTCCTAAAATGGACTTATACTTCATATATCATACTTCTTAATATAATAAAACTAGTTTCTACTAAACAGGGACTTCCTGTAGGCCAGTGGTAGGCGATAAAGGCCGGTCGCACTTCGGTTGTGGGTTCGATTTCCACAGCCTTGTCCGAAGCGATGGGCTGTCGCCCGTCCTGCAGGTTGTCCTTTTTCTAAAACTATATTACTATAACATCCCATAAATAATATCGAAAAAACTTCTATCCTTAAACAATACTAACTTTTGTCCAACATAATCCATTCCAATCTTTAGGATTATCCATAATACTGCAATCCACTCTCATAACATAGTGAAAACGATTACTAGAGATTTAATACCATCGTCAATTCCCATATATCATAAGATATGTTTTGTTGGTTACATTCCAAACATTAAAAGTCCTTAATCGTGTATTCTCTTGAATACCTTAGTGAAAACATGAATGTAGTTAAAAGTTAACACCTTCCACATACTAAAATCCTCAAAATTCTATATACTCAAACCATGATATCACTTAGTCCTTATATCAATCATGAGCTCATGAATACTATCAAACATTTAATTTTCTCCTTATCCCTTCATTATGCGCATATCATCTACATTCCAAAAATATCTGAATAACCTTTCATGGATACTGGTAACATTAATCATACACTTTCAAAACACAAGGAAAGAAAACAGTGTAACAATCCATAGATGTCTCTTTATTCCATAGTATCATAAGATTACTTATACAAAATTACACATGATAAACATGTAATCATTCCACTACATTCTCAAACCATTGACCGAGCTTCAAAAAAAATTTCATCTCACATATCATTTGTAGTCTCTTCATCATCATCCACATAAATACTACCCATATGACCATACTGATTCTCTTCATGAGTCTTTCCCTTAGGGCATTTGTTTGCATAATGCCCATACATTCCACATTTAAAACACTTAACCATTTTTGATGTCGTAGCAATACCATTATCCTCATCCATGGTGTTAACCGACCCTTTTCCTTTGCACTTACTTGCTTTGTGTCCTTCTTTTCCACACCCAAAGCATCTTCCAGTTCCCTTGAAACATTCTCCTTGATGCCTCTTCCCACATGATTTACATGAGGGAAATTGAACTTTCTTTCCTCTATGGTCATCATGAAACTCCATCTTTCTCTTATTAGCTGAGTCAGGAAACTTACCAAATTTTACTTTATTGATCATATTATGAGATTGCTGATTCGGCATAATAATGATTTTTGGACTTCCAAATCCCATTTCATTTGGTTTCTCATGAAGAATATCATTCCATTGTCCATCATATCCTCCATTATCATGAATCATCTTGTTTCCAGCCATTTTCTAAAACCCAAATAGAATAGTGTTAGATGCAAAAATCATAATAAAGGGGGAGTAACTTAAATATCTATCATCTTTGGTTTAATCTAATATCGTTACCATAGTTCTAGGACTATATCCTATACGTATACTTATCCTTAGGGGCATCCCTAGACATGCCTTGGAAATATCTCTAGGGATCTCACTAACGTTTTTGCATCCTAGTTTCCAAAGGTTGACTAAACCTTTCCTCTGATACCAACTGTAGAGACCCGAAGCCTAACGTACATGGACATTACATTACTTTTGCGGAATACTTAGTACATAACAAAAACACACACACAAGGATCGTAATAGTTTAGTGTCTTTGGAAACTCGGAATAAAATCTTCTAATCGTGGTGAAAGTTCTTCAATATCTCCCATAAAGGTCATCCCTTTTTTCTACCTAAAACCTTTCTTTATATCCTGGGGAAAAGAAAACATAAAAGGGTGAGCTCAAATGCTCAGTAAGGGTAAACAAAAGAAATAAAAATCACATCATATACATAGCTTTTAGAAATCTTAACCTGCAAAAGAGCTCATAATATCATAACATGGGATAAATCATAGAAGTGAAATGTAATCCCAATAATCATAACTTAAAACATGAAACTTTGTGGCATACACACATAATCATAGAGAATCATTTCTTGTTAGTCAAGACTCAATTCCAAGACTATCTTAGTGGACAAAGTCCCTTTCTGAATCGAGTAACCCTCGTTTCAGTCCTGTTTCACTGAACCGGTATAACCTACCATTTCAGCCATGTCTATCTCATGAGATATAAAATCTTTACCCAATGCATTGGAGGGAGATATAGGTCCCACCCATCTTATAATGAATCCTTTCTTATGTGTGCCACATAATCATAAAACATACATCATCGCATAACACATATAACAAAAATGGGATTCTTGAAACATCATGACATCATAAATCAATTCATATATGATAAAGGAATTCATAAACATAATTCCATCACAACATAGTCAAACCAATGTAAAAATATGGATAGAAACAGAACCCTTTATTATCTTAGATGGAAAATAATTTTGATAAAACACTTGAATTGAATTCTTGAGGAAAATATCCTTTCTTCTTCAAAAACATTTTTCCTTTCATAACATGTCATACAACTTTAAAATAAAAGAAGTTGATTAAAAATAAACTTGAAAACTTGTAAAGGAAGCTTCTTTGAAGTAATGTTTTAAAAATCCATTCATACCGTATAAGTTAAAAAAAAACATTCTTCGTACTTTTGTCGGAAAAGTCAAAAAGTACCTTGTACGACAAAAGATTCCTTTCATACATATTACTAAAAACTCACCGAAGGGTAAAAATGGATTTAAACAATTGTAGGTGGATGAAAATAATATTACATTTTGATGAAACATGGATGTGGATGACAAAATACACCCCAGTAAATACTTACGAATAAACAATCTCGGATAAAAATGAGATTGTGATATTTTCCCTTACCTTAGGTCCGACTTGCTTTGTAAGTGTCCGAACCTCCTGTATAATGATTTAAATCATGTTATTGACTTATTACAGAATCATATTCATTGTTATGATATCATATATGGTTCACTTATGACATTATATTACCCGTTCTTTTGTAAATTCCATGTTAAAGAAGCGTTTTGGGTAAAATCGTTTCATTTATCATAGGTGTTTTGACTTGTTGTTCTTGACATCATTATTACTTATATCATGATTTACTTACTTCCAGAATATAAAATATGATTTATATATCATATATATTCAGTATATATATATATATATAATAGGTAGATAAATAAAATGAAAAACACCGTTCATGGAGACGGTAGTCCGTACGTACGCATGAACGCTGTTTTCCTTTCCTTATTGTCTTGAAATGGAAGTAAGTAGATGACATACATATGTATATATATACATAAATCCAGTATCTTTATAATGTCATATATTTCATTATTATTTCTTATATATACATTATAATCATTCTTAAATGGTTGACATGGAGAATGAATCTCATCGCGTCGTGGAGACGGTATTCCGTACGTACGCACGAGCGATGATATCATTTCTATAAATATTGAATTGAATTGGAGTGTATTATAAAATATATCAGAATCAATATGATGTTGTAATAACTATGTATAGTTATTCTTTACACCATTATACCCATCCATGTAAGGTGGTGGTGGAAAATAGATTACACCACGGCGTGGAGACGGTATTCCGTACGTACGCACGCGCGGTGATTTCTTTTTCCGTAGGATGGATAGATGGTGAAATAGGGTTGTTTCATACTTATAATAACATATCAGTATATGAGTGATACTGATGTTATTACTTCATAATGAAACAACCTAAGAAGAAGAAGTGGAAGAAGAAATAAAGATGAAAGAATTGGTAACGGTAATTACCTCTTCTTTGAAGTGCCTCTTTGAGACCTCCTCTTAGGGCACTAAAATTGGTCTCTGAGGAAGACCAGAACCTCTAGGATGTTTCTAGGGAAGAGGAGAGGATAAATTGGCAGGGGTTGGCCGAGCTTGAGTGCTCAAATTGGTGTGAGGAGGAGGGGGAGGAGGTGTCCTTTTATAGGGGAGGAGAGGGGCACCTTAGGAATATCTCAAAATATTATTTTATATTAAAGTCAAAATCGGTTTATAATGGTTCCAAAGGGTCTTATTTCGAAGATAAAGTGGGGATGGGTCGAAATCCTATCAACCAATAGGATTTAGACAAGTTTTGGGTATTATTTTAACCTTATCAATTAGATTTAACTCTAAGTTAAATAATTTAACTTTTACCGTGTCTTTTTGTTTTCTTTCACTATATGGTTAATAAACTTACTATAACATGCCAAACGAACCCCAAATTGTATACTATTAATACATATATCCTTATCTAAGTCATTTGGCCGAACCTTAGATTTTTAGGAATAAAATAACAATTAATAATATAATATTTGATTTAAAAACTATTTTGTGTCAATTTTGACACTATTTGATATATGATTTTTGTGAAAGTCATAACAGAATTAAATGTTCAAACCAAGTTGATTAAATCCACATTAATATATCATAGTAACCTAGAAAATTAGTGTAATTCATAAAAAATCTCAAATTACATTTATTTTGGTGTTTATAACATCAATTATGTCAATATTTCATTAATAAGATAATTACTGCATCATCGTTGTGTCATAAATAAATTAAATTATTTGATGTCTAAAAATTACAAATAAAATACCATCATGTAGGAAATCTTTTTATCTTTCTAATGAATACTTACAATCTAATTTATCTTATGTATAACCCCATATTAAAAATGATTTACTTATTAAACTTTGATTTTAACTATTTTAACCTTTCTTTAAATAAATTAATAATAAATGTCCTAATCTAATCCAAGTGGGCCTAAATGGTCATATGTTATTCCTATGTTTGTTTTTGGTCGAATTACACTTGTCCAATAGAATTAGGACATGTGTTAGGGTAATAGTAATATCATATTTACCCTTAGTTACCCTATTTACTATTAACCGCGGTAAAAAAAGTAAAAAGTTACTATTCACCAAAATATTATTTTCATCTCATTGAACCACATTTTAGTCATTGATAATAACCGTGTCTCTCGGATTTTTGAAATTCCATTCACAGAAGCGGTAAAATTAAGTTTTATGAAAAATTCAGTTTTTTAACTACCACTTAGTAGTTTCACTATTCATCAAAAATTGATGTTTTTCAGAACAATGCCAAAATTTCATCCTAAGCTATATTTCATATTCCGAATTCAAAAATGAAGTTTATTTTACCAAATTCATAACATAGAAGTTGCATTAATTAATTTTATAATTAAATCCCGCTGTTAAAACAAATAGCGTGTTTTTAAGAAACAATATCTATCAAAAGATTGACACTTGATTATGTCTGGTTTAAATGTGAAATTACAACCAATGACCAACATTGTATTAAATTGTAAAAATATATTCTAAATATACTTTAAAACCACTCAAATTAATGATTTATCACTATTAATTATTTCGATTAAAAAAGTTGTTTTTAATTATAATTTAGTAATTTTCACTATTCATCAGAATATGAAAGTTATCCGAAAAGTACCAACATTTCACCTTAGGCTAAATTCGATACTCCGAATCCAAGAATGAAGTTCATTTTGAAAAATAAGATTTACAGAATTTTAAAAAGTGGTTATTACTATTCATAACGGCTAGTTTTAATAATATTTTAATAGCACATCATTGTTTAGTGAAACTCGGTATTGCGTATTACACACGCTATCGAGGAAGGTCGCGATTGCGTGTAATGCAAGGCAAGACAAGGATGCGTGTTGTGCAAGCTCCTTTTGGTGTAGCATACAACACAAGACATTAATAAAATTAAAAAGAATATTTCTTTATAAAATCTTGGGCTGTTACATATGGAATTTGACAGTTCTAGCTAAAACTACTTTTAAATCACCCATAATCAAAACTGTAAATAACGCTCATACCGGGGGGTCTTTAATAGCAGTAAAATCACTTTTAATAGGTTCCCTTTATCAGTACTTGTAAAAAATCACTAAAAAATGCCCCCAACTCTATCATCACAATTGAATATGCATTGATAAAGGGGTTCCCTTTTTAGTACAAGTAAGAAAATTCTGAAAAAGGGGGGGAATTATCAGCGGATATTTACTAGCATAGATAAAGGGTATACGTAAATAAATGAATTTCCTTAAAAATAATATATTTATATATTTATATATTTATATTGATAAAAATATAATATATATATATATATTTTTAAATATTATTAATATAAGGCTAAATATGTATCTTTTGATAATATAAATGATATTTAGAAAATAGGGATTATAAAATAATTATTGGAATAATTTTAATTAATAATTTTTTATTTATTAGCATGAAATAGTAATTTAAAAACAATTTAATGATAAAAAATTAATATATTAATAAATGCTCTAAAATAAGTTGACATCATAAATCAAACATCAAATGACAATAATGTTTGATCTAAGTGTTCATTATGGATCTACCACATATCAAATCGAATCTTTTAATCAGATTTATGCCTCGTTGTTTGGAGAGGTTCCTAGAGACACATTCAAGGAATAATGGTTAAAGCATCAAAAATGGAAATTTTAGTCAGGGTACCCCAATTTTTTAACATTCTATGAAAATTATGCCTTTTATAAGGGGGTATTCATCCAATCCTTGGTGGGGATTGGATTTATTCAAAGGGATTACATTCATATTAATATTATAATTTTTAAATTTTATCATGTTTCATAATGTATTTTTTTTTCAAATTAAATATATATGTATATTCTTATATTACTTATATAAATTACATGAATAAATGAATATATCAACATATTTATGTGGAAATTGATTTATTAAATATGTAAAATAAATATTTTTATTCATTTTTTTAAAATTAAAATATAATCCATCGTAGTTACCTTTTTACAATACAAAAAAATGTGTATATAATTTTATTTATAGATATGTGTGTGTCGTAATAAACACACACACAAACATATTAATATATATATATATTATAATATATATAAAATAATAAGAATATATAATATATTAAAATATATATACATATGTATATATATATATATAATATTTCTAAATATATACAAATAAATAGAAAGGTCATTAACATACAACAAAACATATATTCAATAATGGTAAATAGAATCCAGTCGCATAAGGAAGGTCCTGGGATTCAATCCGTACACACATAGGTTTTTGGGTAGCCTTCTAGTGCTGATGAAGGGGGTTGGGCTATATGTTGTTGGAAGGCTAGTGGAATGTTCTATGAAAGGTGGCATCTAAAAAATTATTTTTTTCAAATTTTTTTAACATCTCATTTTTTACACTATTCAAAGATAACCTATATTGTGGATCAAAAATAATTTAGTAAAAGGAATCCTTTAATAGTGCTAAAAAGTGTAGTTAAAGGTCATATTTTTTACATCACTCACTATATCCACAGTTTTTATTAGATGATAAAACCTTTTTAATATCAATGTTAAAGGACCAATTTGAATTAGAAAAAACGTTGGAATAATTTGATTTAATATTATAATGCCTTGGCTATCTCTCAGCCCATGGAAGGGACTATTATATTTCAATAATTGAATTAAATCATGATTGTTAAGGAATAATTTTCTTTCACTACATAGTTGTGTACTTAAAGTTAATTTTTTTATAATGTTCCATATAAATAAATTATTATTATTTATTTAGCATAATGTGATTTAATTTTGTGTATTGATTATCTCTCCCCATATAGATCCCTTATAAGTTTCTGGATTCTAGAAATTTTATTTGATATTCAGAATGAAACTATGTACATTTTTCAGTGTTATGAAGAATACAAAATTATAATGGGAATTACATTAATTTATGTTTTTGGTTCATATTAATGTAGTGTATTTATCTCATATCATTGGGGAGAAACTCAATATAAATAATATGGACATTGTAAAAGAGTTTGATGATGTATTTTATAAGAGACTCATAGTCTTCCTCATAATATTGATGTTGTGTTTTCAATATAACTATCACCTAGTTTTGCACCTATTCTAAAGAATCTATATATAATTGTACTAATTTATTTACAATAATTAAAGAATAATCTTCCGTATAATATTGATAAGAGATTAATTCTTCCAAGTGTTTCACTATGATGTGAATATCTAATTTTTTTTAAGAATAATGTTCTCTCAATGCGAGTCTTCATTTATTATTGTGAATGTAACATAATCATGACATATACTATATATCATCAACCATGATTTGAGTATTTCTATCATAAAAAATGAGGTGATCAATAATTATCCAATATTTAACTTCCATATATATACAATAAAAATTGGGTAAAAATGAAGGCATGCCTAATAAATTATTCAATATAAGGTCTGAAAAATATGAATTTATATTTATTCTATTTGAGTTTCTAATAACCCCTCAATCTTCATGGATATAACTAATAGAAAATTTAGAGACTACATCGATAAATTTGTGGTTTTATTTATAGATAATATTATAATATAGTCCAAGATCAAGGAAGATTATGATGGTCAATATAGAATTATCTAGGAGACCTAGAGGAAGGATTAATATATGCTAAATTTTATATGTGTGAATTTCGTTTACAGAAATATTTTTTTTTGATATGTTATCATACGTGATGTGATATCCGAAGAACTTTCTTTGGCGAATGTCATTGGACATTGGCCCAGACAAACCACAATGAAAAAGTCCAAAATATTATTAGACTAGATGGATGTTATCAATACATTGTGAATAATTTCTCATGTATGTATAATAAAATAACTATGTTAACATAAAGAGAGTTATGTCCCATTGGATTGATGAGTATGAATAAAATATAATGGGGATGAAGAGATGGTTGGTTAGATAACCTATACTAACACTACCCTATAGTAGATAACGTTTTGTGATATACAATGATTCATCTTTGAAGGGAATATGATATTCTATTATATTGAGTTAAATGATATTTTTTATGCCTCTATTCAAGATAATTTTAATTTGAAAATGAATCGGACTCATTATTTGAAGTTACCAGTGATAGTTTTCCATTTATGATATGGAGTAACTTTCTATATGGTGAAATTTGTGACATATATGATCACAATAAAATTTATAAGTATATATTCACAACGAATGATTTAAATATGAAAAAATGGAGTTTTTTGTAATTTATTAAGGACAATGAATTCTAAACATATTACCACTATAGAAAAGGGAAAAAATTGTTTGATGGTTTGTGATTAAAGTGTAATTCAATATTATCTTTAATAATGATCACAAGAGATCATATATATAAATATATAAGAATGATGGACCCTAAAATCATGAAGGAATGGGAGAAATATTATCATTATTTGATGACTATTCAACCATATATCTTGGTGACGATTAATGATGGGCTGAAATAATAATTGGAGATGTTGAGGAAGCTAAGATATTACCTAAATTTCAATCCCAATTTTTATGTAATGATAAGGTATAGGAATATAGTATGTGTCTTAATTAAATAATCATTGAATAAGGATAAATTGAAAGATTCTCATAATTGATCCTTCTCTATTAATCATGGATATAAAAAGTTGTATATATCCCTTAAATAGAAGTTCTAGAGGGATAAGATGAATAGATATATTTAGAGGCATGTATCATGGAGCATAGTATATATAAATTTTGAGGTTGTGAGATATAATTCTAATGGGATGTTATATCCATTACACGTACCATTACTAATATGGGAAAAAATCAGAGTGAATTTTTTCACAATAATCACCAAGACATCTAAAAGGTATAATTATATTTGGTTGTAGTGGATCATGCAATTAAGTGAGTACATCTCATTGATATCATCAAATATTTCTCTCTTGATCATTTATCCCAAATATAAATTATGGAATTATTACGTTTTCATAGGGTACCACATTCTATTCTATCTAGTCGATATCCTAGGTATACCTAGATGTTTTAGAGAAGTATTAATCTAGAAATGGATATAGAGTTCTATTTTAATACAAATTATCATCCGTAGAAAAATAGATAGTCTGTGAGAACCATCAAACCCTATGAGGATATGTTTTGATCATGTTCTCTATATTTAACGAGTTATTGAGATCAAAACCATATACGTGATGAAGATTCTTAAAAAATAGCATTAAATCAAGTATTTAGACGTATATCCAAGAATCCTTATATGGATAGATGTGTAGAACTCCAATATACTAGGATGAAAATAGAGACTGAAGGCTATTGAAACCTAAGAAAGATGATAAAATTTTAAAAAAGGTTAGTCCATTTAGAATCACCTCAATATAGCTTTGTGCCAACAAAATAGTTATGTTGATAATTTTTTTGTGGGATATAAAACTAAAATTTCATGATATGGTATTCCTGTAATTTTTTCTATTGAAAATGGTTAAGTGGTTCAAAAATAATAGTGATATGATCCCTAGATATATTGGACACATAATGATTCTTGATAGAATAGACATGGTATATTATCTCTTGGCACTACCATTGAATGAATCTCATGTTCCTGATGTGTTCCATTTATCAACTATAAAGAAGTACAAACATAGTCCCTAATATGTACTAATTATTATTATTGTAACACTATAGAAAGATATTTCATATGAGTAATAACTAGTGGATATTATTTATAATATAGTGAATGTGTTTTCAAACTGTACCACCCACCTAGTCAGTGTTTTTTAGGGACATCAGAAATTAAAGGAATCCACTAGGGAACTCGAACACGTGATGATGTAGTAGTATCCTTATTAATTTTCATTATATTAATGTAATTTTTTGGGTGAATTTCTTTTTTATATGGCATAATATGACACATTGGGATACTGCATTTATTCCTTCAAAATAAATTTGATGTATTTGATATCATTCTATAAAAACAACCCCAAATCTAAACAAACCCCAATATATTATAACATTTATAATCATGATAATGTATTTGTGAGTTTATATTTGATTAAAATAATTATGAAATTTTTCTCCAATAATTGTCCTTAATTAAAATATAGATATTTATGACCTATAAATAATCATTAAATTTTCAATATAATCCTTTCATGATTGAAATACCTATTTTTTAAAACAAAAATAATTTTCAAGGGAAAAATATTTTTCAGAGAAATACTTATAAATATGAAAAGCAGAATTTAATGAAATATATAAGTAATTTATGAAGAATAATTCATAAAATAGTCATATAATGGTTAGTAATTATGACAAAATGATTTGATGTATAAAAAATTATTTTCTAGAAAACTACATTTACATGTTCAATGTGTTTTTATATTTATTAAATAAATTAATCAGTATTGATTAATTATTTTTAATGACATGTATATATTAAATATTTTTAAAATATTTTTAATTCACAATATAATTTTCAAAAGTAATGGAATGAATTTTCATTACATTTTTTGCTTAAAAATTTATTTTTTAAAAACACAATTTCATTATGATTTGAACAATTATTTTAAAAATTAATTTCATCGACATATAAAATTGAATTTTAAAAAATTAATTCCATATTTTGAATTTGAATTTAAAATTTTTGTAATGAGGACACAAAGATTTTTTTCATAATGAATACTGAATTTAGTTAAAAGTTTCTTATAATAGTTAAAGTTAAAATGCGTTTTTCATGTGTTAAACATAGTTATAATGGTATAAATTTCACCTAAAATTTTATAAACTGTATTTTTTTCAATTTTTTTATATTATATTAAAATTACTTGTAATTTTATCAACTATTACATGAAATTACAATTATATTTTGGAATTATTTTTCTAATTCCATATGTGTCCCTCCCCTCGCTTATAAAAGGAAACTTTATCTCCTCCCATATTAACACATTTTTTCCATCAATATCAACCATTAGAAACTAAAAATACATATTATATTCTTTCTATTAATTATTTATCAACTATTCTTACCCTAATACCATCTTATGAAGGCTTAAGTTATAAGCCAAACAAGTTCTTTCAAAGAATATGTAATTTTCTTACCGAACTATTTCGAGGATTATTTATTTTTATACATCAAAACAATTTATTTTATCCATACTAAATAAATTAATCTAGTATCTTAAATCTTGTACGATGTTATTATTATAATTTTACATTAATTTTACACCTCCATTATATCAAATTGGTGATAAAACGATATTTCATGTGTATGTATGGACAACCACCACTACATAGAGATATGATTCATTTTTCATCACTTCCTCTCATGGTTAATTATTTTTATGTATTTAATTATTAAAAATGAAATAAATGAAATAAATATTCTCATATAATTATAATATCTTATCTTCATTCTAATATTCCAATTCCTTGGAAATAAATAATGTTTCTCACTTGTGCGTATGTGTGGACTCCGACCTCCACGAAGCGATGTGAATTCTTTTCATATCCACTTTAAATAAATGATTATAAAGTGTATAAAATGGTAAAATATGATAATTATTACATTAATAGAATTATGGAGATTATTTTTCCATGATAATTTCTTATGAACTATATATTCAAAGCCGAAACAAACCTGAAATCCAAAGTCATAAACACTTGAAATAAAGATGATAATATAATATTTTTAATAACGGTTGATAAAATGTTATAAGTAAATAGTATATTATATTATAAGTATGAATATGGTTATGTTATTATATTATAATAAATTTAAATTCATTCTATTTTTTTAAATCAATTTAGAAGCATGTTATACACTAGGTAATTCGTTTTTGTTTCACTTTTGTTTTTGTGATACATATGTCATATTGACTACTTTTTTCATTAATGTGGTTTATATACTACCCCTTTGATATTTTATATAACTAATATAATTATATTTATGGAATTTAATGTTTCATTTAATTTTATATATTTAATGTTTTTATTGATTCAAAATTTATCATTGTGGTAAGATTTTCATTGTACAATCTCACATTCTATGGGGTTTTTTGTTCATGAATTTATGATGATAAATTATATGATTTATTTGTAAAAAATAATATTTATTTAATAATTTTCATTTAATTTCTTCAAATTAATTTTTCTATGTTCATTTCATTCTCTCTAAGTAGTCAATAGTCTTAAATGACATTTTTTAATTTAACTAATTTTTTTTTCAATTCATTTTAGAATTTGATTCATGTATGTCCATATATTATTTAAAATATTTTCATTAATGGTTATAATATAATCCAAATATTTTTAGGATAAATTTTTACTATATGTTAATTTATAAATAATGGATTAAAATTAATATTCCTGTTATTTCAAATTGAGCTACTTTGTAGTTTTTATCGAAATGTGGAAGGAATCCTTATTTTATCATTTACCATAAAAACTGATTTTATAAATTCTAGGAATAATATTTACCTTTGGTCATCAACTATATTTTCCATGGTTCTATTAAAATAAATTTTGTTTTCAAATATTCTTGAAATATATATATTTTGAATAAGTAGTCTCCAAATAAAAATAGTATTTTTCTGAAGAAATATTTATGTGTCTTTTTAAAAGATATTTAATATACAAAAACAAAAATTGATGTTTCTTATACTTTAATGGGGATATGGTCCAATAATATCATCTTTATTATTTCATAGAATAGTTATTGATTATGATGATGGAATATTAACGAAATGTTTTTTCTTTTCCATGTGTTAATCTATTATGGATTGATAAATATTTTTCATTATCATGTTGCATACATATAAATGAATTATAATTATTGGGATGGTTGGTTTGTTAAAGAAATATAATAAATATAGTCATGATTAATCTTTATGAGGTCAAATATAATATGGGAGGTAATCCCAAATCTAAAAGAGGGTACACAGGAGGTTATTGCATTTCCAAATATGATTCATAGGTGGTTTTCCCAATCCCATCATGTGATGAATGTCTTGAAAGATATCATGAAAAAATGGTTTCCATGATTATGATAATTCAAATATTTTTATTCCTATATCTATGTAGTGTTCCTATTATTATGATATGATATCATGGACTAAGATCTATTATTCTCCTATGATTCATGACATATCCTCTAAATCCTTATTCGATGATTATGATATATTATTATTTTATTATAGTTATTAAATGTTAAGACCCTAATATCAAACCCTTATGCCCATTTTACTGTTACATAAATTCATTTATCCCATGTTTACCCTTATTGGGCATATGAGCTCACCCTTTCTTAGGTTACCATTCCATAGCTTATGAAGAATGGTTTTAAGAATGGTATGACTAACAATTTTACTATAAGGGAAGAACCATGTGAGTTATTTATAATATATTTCATGAAATAATCTGATTTTTGGTCTATTATCCAAATAAATGTAGCCATTATGATTTTAAGAAGTGCATTGTTATGAGATGTATTGAATATTAATTTAAAATGATGTAATATTTATGTTTTTAATTTTTTGGTCACCATGGTAATTATAAATTCTATATTATTAATAATATCATAAATATCATTTATATTCATTAAATAAATCCTTATTATTATAAATTTAATATGGAAATGAAAAATGGATCCCATCACTTTGTTGATATTGTAGTCCACAAGTACACAAAATCGTTGTAATCATTTTCCATTGTATGCAATGGAGACATAAAATATCTATCACATTAACATAAAATGGTTGATATATTAACTATACTGAGTCCATAATTTTTATATTTTCATTACCCATTTTTATGAGAAACAAGAAGAATGAAACATGAAAATGATTAATAATAACATATACCTCTTCTTTGGATATCCACCTTTCAAAAGAATCTTTTGGATTCTTATAAAGATCTTTTGGGAAGATCAAAATATGAAGCTCATTGACATGGATTTTTGGGAGAGTATTTGGGTAGAGTTTTTTTGATATAATGATATAATGTTGTTTGGATATGGGATAAGAGGGGTTTCCCATTTATGAGTTAGGGGAGTTGAAAAAATATAATTATTTAGAATATTAAAATATAATAAAGTCACACTTATGGGAATTGTCTCCAAATTGACTCAAGATTTAATAAAGGGTGATATAAGATCAGAATACATTCATTAAGTAAAATTTAGAGGATATTTTTGGACATATTAACCCTTATCAATTTAGTATAACTCATTAATGACTCGTTTAAACATTAAAACGGTAACAATATTTTCAAAAGGGTTACTATTAAATATGTGAAAAACTTAATTTGAAATTATAATATAATATTAATTATAATAATAACTAATATTTAATCCACATCAATTTATTCCATTCCAGGTAAATAAATTCAAATATATTTACAAAACACACGTAAAAACAATTTCCAGAGATAAGTTTTTGAATCATAAATATGTAATTAATATAATTATTTACCTAATAAAATAAATTAATGGAATGATAAATATTTTATTTAATATATTATCTAATAAAATAATTAAAATAATTCATAAATAGTTAATAGTTTATTTTTTTAAAAAAATTGTATACATAGAAACAGTTTTTAAGAAAAACATCTTTTTTTACCTTCAAATTATTTTATTTTGATTTATAGCCATTTGATAAAAAATTAATTAATTTTATACTTTTGAATAATATTTTTTATATGGGTAGTATCCTTTACTAATATATATAGATATATATATATATATAATATATAAAATCAACTCTTATAAAAAAAATATTTCCAACTAGTTCATTGGGAACAATTGAATATCCTATTTGAATTAGAATGTTTTTTTGAAAACATTAACTCATTTAAATACCATATATGTGAATAATTTTAAAATTTATATGAATTATTCACATATTTTCATGGTTACATGATTCAAAATAAATGAAAAACTATGAATTTATAAATGAAGAATAAATTTTAAAATCTCACGGGGTTAGATTCAAAAACCTCATAAAATTTTTTCCCTCAAAATTTAATCACTCTGATAACAAATAGAAGATACATATTGCTCATTATTTCCTCAAGATCCATGTTTCCTTCAAATATTATCTTTTTCATAATACATTTATTGGGTGAGTGTTCTTATTCCACAACATTTTCTCACTTTGATATAGAATCTCCATATGATGGTCCATATAAGAAAGATCATACTTCGGTTCTATAATGTATGAGTTCATTATATGTGAAGTATCAAGTATTTAATTCCTAAAAATAAATACATTAGATACATCATGAATTTAATAGATATTAGTTTAAAACACCAGTTTAAAACAACCATCCTAATATAATAATTAATTTCAAAGGGGGAGATTTATCAAGGGTTTTTCTTTCCCATTATTCCAAAGATTATAATCTTATTCTGATGTGATATATATTGGAATTCCATCCCACCAACTTCATGCAATATATATGAACAAAAATTATCAATTTAAATATTTTGTTTACTCTGATCTACCCTAATGTTATTCTGAATGATTCTAACATTCTCTAACATATGAAAAACCATTTCAGTCCCCAAAAACAATATTTATCAAACTATATTCCATCAAAATTGAGTTATATAAATCCTTGAGGTTTCATAAGGAGGCATTATCATTCTCAAGTGAAATTTTTCTTGTATGAAAATCTGACTAGATGATAGTTTTTATCCCAACATTATTTTAAATCCATAGATCAATCTGTCCTTTATCTTATAGGGTTTAAATAGTCATCCCAGGATAAACATATGTATAAGGACGATATAATGTTGAAAATCTCAATTACATATTAAAATATTGTAAAACAATATCTATAACATCACGGTAAACAACATATACAAATATGATATAATAAAATGTTATACTCTATAAAATATTACCACATTAATAATTTATATTCTTTAATTGTAATCAAGATTAAAATATTCTCTTATAGAAATTAAATGTGTTATGTTTTAGTGAAATAGTCTATAAACCAAATAAAATTATGGCCTTTTTATGTTCTGAGGAATTCAATATTGACATCCAGTGTGATTTTTTCCCATTTCTATTATAGAATAAGTAATGAATATAACAAAACCATTGACATTTTTCTCTCATCATGAAATTAATTACATATGTTTCATTGAGATATATAGTCTTAAATACCCCATTTAATGTTGTCCCACCAACAATTATATTTTATATCCCAATATATCATCATATTTTAATGATGAATTGAGAATGATAAACGAAGTGCTATATAAAAAAAATCCATATTTATTTATGGTATTCATGGAACACATAATCAGATTCTAAACTTAATTTTTCCACCACTATCACAGATGAACTCAGGAATATTTCTCACTTTCTTCTCCTATTATAAATAAAAACTTTTCCCACATTGATATTTATAATTAAAGATCATTAAACAATATAAACAAAGGATTTTTTCACTTTCCTCATTATTTCAATATCCATATTCATCCAATAGATAATTTATAAATCTCATTAAATCTGCATCATGGAAAAACTAGCATATTTTTTTTGGCTACGAGCATCTACAACCTTTTTCACCTCCACAAGGTTGTAATTTAATGAGCAGTAATAATTTTTATTCAACTGCAACAATATTCATTTATGTATATTCAACTCTATATATTTGAATATATAATTCTTCTTTTTTGGTAAGTATATTTATCACACCTTTAAATATAAGGATAATTATCCCATATCATCAATGTTGGTTTTCACCCATGAATTTGAGATAAGAAACCCTTACGAATATGTTGTATGACACACAAATGGAAGTAATTTCAATTACATTTTTATTTTTGTCCCTAAAAATATAGATAATGATCGATTGATTTGGAAAATGAAATGTGAATTACCTTACAATAAAATTATTATTGTCTTTATATAAATAGAACCAATTAATTCCCAATATAATATCAAATTTTACTTGAGGGAGAATAACACATTCTACATAAAGCACATACCAACAAATTTCTATTATTGACTTTCTATAGGCATGATATGTTATTATCATAACATTATACATTTTTAAATTATAATTCATTATCTATTAATCTATGTAGAGATTTTATATTTTTATATTTTTTTTTAAAAAAATGGAGTGGGTTGAATAAGAACCAAATAAAACACTCATAGTTCATGAGTGGATGATTTTTGCATATTATTGCACTTTGTTTTCAATACCAAATTTAGTGTTCATGATTAAATAATATTTTTATTTTTATATTTGTCTTGGGATTTTATGATTCCTAATATCCTTATTATAACTAATATTTCATCATTGACATAGAAAGATAATTTTTTTTCACATTTATGATATTGAATTGTAAATGTTACCTTAGGATGAATTTTATTTCCCACCATTGTTTCATTAGAGATTTTCTACATTGTTTGCTCCTCTTACTCAAATAAACATATTCTAGTTCTATTGGTAAATATCAATGGGTACTTCTTCCATCATTTATAAAATGTAGAAAATTGAATCCTCCTTTTTTCCATTGTATTTTTCAATATAACTTTCCCCAAACCCTTTAATTCACTTTTTTGGAATTTCAACTTTTTTAATGTTGTTTAAAAATTTCTATATAGTTGATTTGAAATAACCACAATATTATTCATCCCATATCTAATTTCAATTAGTTTCTCAATGTGATATTCATTTAATTAGCTATTTATTCATTTGATTATTCTTAAATCTGGCCACCACCATAAAAAAATTCATAGTCTTAGAATCATGGATCACTAATCAGAGGAAGAAATAGTATAATAATAAAAAATATTCCAATGAATTCATAAATTATGACACCATAATATATACCCATGAAACTATAGGTTCACCATATAGCACTTTTACTTCATAATATGTTTTTTTTGAATCTATCATCTCTTTAATCATTATGGATGATGAAGAGAATTTGAATTAACCAATGTATATCCCACAAAAGGGTAAATCAAAGTGTGTATACAAGCACCTTTGTCTATAACCAATTGAATATTGAGTTAATATCAGAAAAATAATTTTATGTTTATTAACCCTAGCTTCATATGTGTTATTGAGTGCATACAATTTTTTACATCTAGATAGTGTTTTTATTATTAGGAATATAGAGAATCTATCTCTTACCAATACATCAAGATGTTATCCGATACATAAACATAACCTTGGTGTTTTCACATAATAAATTGTAATTAAAATATTTAATATTAAATACAAACTAATTTGAAACAAAACGTGGTGACCCAATCATATAATAAATAAATATTATGTCATCTTAGATTAATATTCGGTACATCTCATAATAATATGAACCCCGTAACCATAATGGTTTGTGTATCTAGAGACTTGATGCAAAATAATCCAAATTCATTAATGTAAAGACCCAAACTTTTATCAATTGAATTTATCCATTATTATAGTAATTTAATATAGTATAACTCACATATAATCACTTATGTATGATTATAAAAACATTATTAATGATGAAATAATTAAATAAGAAGTATTTTTAGAAGTTACAAAACCATTTCCTATGAAAGTGTAACATGACCTTACGGATATTAATATGACTATTATAAATATTATACAGGACAAATTAATATTAAATTCATTCATGAATGTATAAATAAAATTTAGGCATCTTATAAATAAAATTATGGTATAATTAGACCATTTTCTAAGTAAATAAATGATTTAAAAATTATTAATTAAGTGTTGGCATTTTTCAAGTCATGAATATTAAATTACCATTTAATGATTAATTAAATAAATAAATAAAATTATATTTATAAAATTTATGAATAAATTAATATTTTAGTGTCTTATGATTTTTGGATAATTTTATGGAACCTTATGTAAATTTTCAATGTCTTATAAAATCTATTATAATTTGAAAATATTTATTTTCCAAGTGAAAGATTATTTTTATTTAAAATTAAATTAATCTTATTTAAAAAAATATTACTAAAATATAGTTCATTTTTTAATTCTAAACATCAAATAATGGTTTGGGTTAATGTTTTGGATTTTTCTAAAATATATTAAAAGTTTATCAATTGTAAAATATGATAATTGACAATAAAAGATAAATACATGAATTATAGATTCATAGATTATGAAAGGTTGACTTAAGACCCAAATATAGAACTTTACTTCATTATTTTAATATTTTTTGTGATAATTCTAAAAAAATTCATAGTCTTGATGAAAAATAATAAATAAATTATTAAAATATTGAGAAAAGACCCCTCTTTACTATAAATATAAACCACCCCACCATATTCCCCTAACACATCTCTACCTCTGAGAGACACAAATATTCTTCCTAATACAACAAACGTGTCCCTCCCCCACATACAAGATCTCCTGGTCTCAAAAAAAATAACAAAACCTTTCCATAAGGAGGGTTTCAATTTGGATAAATTCAAGAGGTACATCCTATCTCTTTCTTTTAATTTCCTTTCAATTTTAATTCTTTTTTTTTCTGGAATAATCACTATTTCTTATCCTAATGGAATGATAAATATAGTGTGTCTAATATACTAGTACTATGTCATGTTAATTTAAGATCCATCAATAATATCCTCCCACTATCTTTTTATTCTAAAAATGAAATCTTCGCCTATGATGTGTAAATTTACCGGCATTGTGGGAGACATACTCTCAATATCCATTAATCCCTTTAGGTATATTATTAAAAACATTATAACTATTTGAAAAAGTTATAAATTTTATGTTAAAATCCAATTTATTTTTTAAGTTAACTTATACACATAATACTAAATGAAAAAACAAAACAAGTTTGTTGTGATCAAAAAACCAAAAAAAATTTAACCTAAAACGATAATCAATAACTTGTTTATAATGATTCATCCTCATACTAGATACAAAATTTATTAATAAGATAATTTAATATTTTTAAATATAATTACTAACATTTAATAACAATTTAGGATATTTATCCTCATTTTAAATGAATTTGGATTTAGTTATAAAAGTTAACTGATCATGAAAACGAATTCCCCCATACGATTAATATTAATCTATATAACTCATCGAAATGAAAATAAAATCACTCAATAAAACAATAATAAATAAATTCATTTCCAAAAGTTTCATTATTTTTAATAAATTCATCTAATATGATTATACAGGTTATTTAGGTGAAGAAATCATTCAAACTCAAGATAAGGGGAATTCTCAAACTGAACTCTCTTTCAATGGGGTTTCCCTATTTCAACCCATTTTCAGTATATCATTTCATCATCATTATCATATCTTTTCTTGTATATATATTTTTACCACATGAGTGTATTACAAACACATTGTTTTCTAAAAGAACTCATCATTCTAGACAAAACATGCCTTTTACTTCTCGAGGATGTTTCTACTTCACTGATGGTTGACTATTATTATATCAAGTTTGTTTTTCACTATTTCATTTTGGATCCCAATGTTTTTGAATTTATTCTTTATGAAATGAAACCCATTCCTTTACATGGTATATTTTATTTCTATGAATCATACACATTCTATGTGACATGCATGATAATTTATATATTATGATGTGACGGTTGCACCCAAAATATTATAATGATCCAATGAATTGGGTAACGTGATGTATCTCATGAAAAAACTAAAATATTTTTGAACATGATAGAATAATTTTTCATAACTATGTGTGTTATTTCACCCTAAGACATGATTTTTAATTATAATTTATTTCCTTAATCCAATGCCTTTTCTTAATGCTTCCCATCATGATTATGACCATATTCCTATGTTATGATGATAATTAATATCATCAATCAATGTTATGTTGTTCCATGTTCTTATATACCATCTTACTGGGATTTTATTTCCCCCAATTGTGATGTATATCCTCTTGTAGATAAATTTACTAAGGATAATTCAAAGTACAATAACAATATAATGAATAAATAATTATATTAATGTTTATGTTTAATTTTTTTCCTAGATTCCCATGATAGTAACCCTTTGGATCCTAGTAATGTAATGCTTTTATATTGTTTATCATCAAAATGATGTAATTATAATGTAAGAAAGAGTAGGGTCATTATAGTGGGTATCATAGCACGATTTAGTTAATATGGGAATTAGGATAAGAGAACCTTAATCAAGACACATAGATTGATATTAAGTATATATAAAAATGAAAGAAGATTTTTTTTATAAAAATCCTAAACATAGGGATCCCATAAGATATTCCATTATAGTTAATCTTAAAAAGGGATAAATAATTGATTAATTTTTTACTTGTGTTTTGTTCTAGAAATATCTAGTTTTGAAAATGATGAGAACTAAGAGATAGAAATCCAATAACCCATGCGAGAGACTGTGCAACGATTTCCCAAACGACATCCCCAATGCATTGGGGGGTGGAGGTAAAAATTTCAAGGAAATTATTACAAGATATATTATGTTTTGAACAATAACCCGGATAATGTGAATAATTTTCATTCACCTATATGGAAGGTACAAGATATTGAGTGTTTTAGGCAGAAATTACCACAGATGATTCTTGGATCTTCCAATATACTAGTTATAGAAATTTTTGTCAACATGATAGAGAATATCTTTTCTACTATTCATTGTTATGATAGGGAGAAGGTGAATCTCATTTTTATCATATATATGGAGAGGGTAATCAATGGTGGTATTTGATTAATAACTCCAAACCTAATGATTAAATTTTAGTGATTTAGTGGGAATACTTTAAGATAATTATTTTTAACAAGAACTAACCTTTAAATCTTTATAAAACGATGGAGAGAGAATTCATAGATCCAAAGAAAAGGGAAGGAGAATTTACCATGTCCTATAAAGAAAATTTCCCTAGGATTTCAAGCTATGCTTGGGGTTTTGTTATCAATAATAATAGAATAATTGATAGATTATTTAGTGGTTTTAACCCAAATCATTTAAAGGATATAGAAATTCAAGAATTTGTGATTTATGAAGAATTTGTTTTATGTTATTTCTAATTGGAGATGGAGATTGGTTAATGGTCCCATGGATATGGTGAAAAGGAAAAAAATATGCTTCTCTGTACCAATGGATCTAATGAGAACGGTGGAATGAAAACTAAACCACCCACATTTCAAAAATGTAGTAAGATGCATCATGAGAACTGCCTCAATGGGATAGGAAAATGCATCAAGTGTTGGAGAGAAGGCCACCAAGCTAAAGAATGTATAAAATACATGTGGAAGTAGGAAAGTGTGGCGGAGGAAAGGAGAGAAACACCAACATTCCAATGGAATATTTGTTGGCTGAAAGAGAATTATGCATGACAATACAATAAATAGTGATTCCTCGAGGGCCATAAGTGTCAACATCCACCGAAGCCAAAGGCTCAAGGAATGGATTATGACATCCCAACCTAGGAAGTGGAGCAAGAATATTATGTTGTATAATGTACTCATACTATTCACTCTATAATAGAAAAATTCTTATTTTATTTAGGTTCTAAAAATTCTTGAAAATATCTTTCATGGTTTTTAGTATAATTGAATTGAATCCCCAAAACATTGAAGTAGAAATATCTGTAAAAAAGTCTAGTGGTGCAATAATTTCAACCCATGTATTGGAAACTTATCCTATTGTCATGTGTGGGAAGATTCGTCCAAAGAATATCATAATACTTACCTTGGTTGATTTAGATTCTATACATGGGATAGTAGGGTTGTCATTATATTGATCATATATCAACTATCAGGAAAATTAAATATGTTTCCAAATTATGAACCATCCCATGCTCCTCTAAAATTTCATGGATAATCATGAATATCATTTTAAAAATCCTTCAGTGGTGTTGGTGTTGATTCCCTATGAAGAGGAATACATCACTCAAATGGTTGAGTCAAAGGAAGGTATCAACCAAGGGGAAATTCCCATTGTGAGAGAATTCAATGATGTATTTCCTAAAGAGTTACCCAGACATCCCCTGGATCCCGAGTGTCACATATGAGATTTTATTTTAACGTATTTTTATATTTATTTTTAGTTTTCCCTTTTTACTATTGTATTTTCTTTTGAGTATTGTAGAAAATGGAACATTGGGGGGACGTGATGCAAAATTGGAAAAAAGATAGTGGTAACTGTGTGCCCAGCCTAGGTAATAGTGCGACATGAAGCTGGTTGAGGTAGAAGCTACTGCATGATCAGCGCGCGACCAAGTGCCTCATCCTAGGTACACATGTAGTCTATATTCATTCAGTGGTTGCAGCTACCACATGGTTAGTGGATGGTTAGACCGACTTTGTGGTAGCCATTCAGTGGATTCTATTTGTCATGTTAACGGCAGCAGAGTCACCGAATTGTATAGAAAACCATATAGACTAACCACGAGGCATGTCAAGATGATTAAAATTGGGTATCTAGTTTTCTCTCCCCCAATTTTAATCTCTAATCCCCTCTTTTTTATCCCACATGGGATTCTCCACTTTAGGCACCTCTTTTCATCCCTATACCTCATCCAAATCATCAATTTCATAGTAGATTTGGGGTGATTCTTCATCGATGATTCTTATAAGTCTTCTTGTCCATCAGTTTCTTCCTCCAATCAAGAGTTTTCTCCATTTTTCTTCATGGATTACCATATATAGAAGGTTGGGATGTGATTTTAGTGTTTAATCAAGTATTTTGAGGTGTGAGTATGATATTATAGGATTGATATTGCTTCTTTGTAGTGTAGTAAATGTTCAGTTGGAGTTTCACATCAGATTTTGGGGATTTCTACATCCAAGGTAGGTTATTCTATGCTTAAACATTATTTTTCAAATTTATATTTCTTTATTGAGTATTTTTTGATGTTCTATGATTTATTTGTGTGGTGAAAAGTGGGGTTTTAATTGATTGGATGTTCAATGGGTATGAAATTTTTTTTACTATATGAAAACTGGTTTAATTATAATGTAAATCCTTGTTGTTCCTCTGGTGGATACATTATATAGAGTGAAAATGATTTATTAAATTATTCAAGTTATGTGAATAATTTTTTCTAATGGATTTGGTGTTCGTTTAATTTTAAAAGATTATTTTGGGTGTGCCATTGAATGAATTTTGGTGTGTGTTGCATTGTTTGGATTGAATAATGTGAAAGTGATGTGATATGTGACATGTGGAACTACTTGAGCATAAAGGGAAACCTGGTTAATAGATGGGTGTGCAAGGACAAGTAATATAGTTTACTCAAAAGAGGTTTTACTAGATTCCACTAATAGGATTGACGATGACAACTCTAATAAAACATTATGATGATTAGAGACCACTAGGCCATTGTGGTGTCCAATCATAGTGGATAATGCATGATAAGGCTATTAATTATTGTTTCTATGCCACATTTCATTGATATATGATGTTCTAGTGTTTCATTTTTAAATAATTCCAAGGTAATATTCCAATGACTATTTTTCTATTGTGATATATCACTTACCATCGTCATAAGATATACACTGTGGTTATTTCCAAAGAATGCATGGGTTTCCTTTATAATTTCAATCCATAAAATTGCCTACATATTTTCATTAATAAAACATTCAAGTTTATTTAACATTAATATTTCTAGCGTGGATTTTTTTATTATGGTTGAATCATACTAGGCTTTGGATCACACCCTATTTACATTTTTGGGTGTATGGAGACTTGGTTATGCATGGTAGAGGTAAAGTAAATGCATTTGGAGATGGTGGTTCTTCTTGCTAGAGGCCTTCCTTGTGAAGTGAGTTTGGTGTTATATAGAGGGAGATGGTCCTTTGTTAAAATTTTGTTTTTTGGGATATTTTTTTCTCCGTTGTTATATTCTTTATTTTGTTATTATTTAAAATGTTCTAAAAAAAATATAGAAATTATTGATGAAATGTTTGGTTATGAATTTACAGTTGTGGATTCTTATTTTTTTCTATTTGAAATCATGTAAGTCATTCCCATTCATTATTACTAATACTTGGGCTCTTACTACCTTCTTGTGGAGATTGGTAATGCCCTTTGGACCATGCCATGGATCAGGTTAGGCACTGGTTCAAACGACAACATAACCTGGTACATGCAGAAATTGTATTAGAAAGATTTAAATCCCTTTTGGGTCATGTTTTTTGAGTTGATCAGAGATAAACTGGAGCTTGGATTACTAGGGCTTGGAGTTCTAGTTTAAAGTAGGTTACCTGCCCTATACACCTTAAGAAAGATCTCATGTTTCCCTGGGATATTGGAAATTTAGTTTGACTTCTCCTATAGGAGAGATACATTGGCTGAAGAATGTACAAGGACATTGCGTGGGGGTTAAGTAGTTTGGTTTTTATTTTTTCGTGATAGGTTTGATTTACTTTTGAATTTTGTTAGTGATGAATATTTTTAGATTTGTTTTATTAATAGTTTTATTGTAATTGATTCTTTTTGTTGCATCATGCATCCCCATAGAATTCCCTTGCAGCTATATGAAGGAGATAGAGAGAATTATCCATAACTGTTTGATCAGAGACTAGTGAAATCTATGTTCTTGTATTTTTAGGCTATGGGATAGGCAGTGGGTCCTAGACCTCCTTCAATCAAAGAAGTTGAATCTAGTCCTAGGAAGGAAAATGCCCCAGAGTTTCTTAAGAACAAACCTATTTCATTATAGGGTAGTACAGAGAATATAGAAGTTGAGGAGTGGCCTCAGAAGATTGAGAAAATGTTTGAATTTCATGACACCCCTAAGGAAGTCTTGGTGTAATAAACCTCGTTATTGCCAGATGTTCCTAGTTAGATGTGGTTGGACACATTGATTCAAACATAGAATCATGAGTAGATGTGATGGAAAGACATCATGCCTTTCTTCAATGACTAATATTTACCTAAGGGATTGGACTTTACTAGATCTTGGTAGTTGTAGGATCTCATTTATAGGTTATAGTAAGTAATGGAGTATGTCAACTTCTTTTCCAAGCTAGTTTGGATTGCACTTAAAATAGTTTCCAAGGATAAGATAAAGTCTAAGAGGTTTGAGAGGGGTTTGCACCAAAGATATACTATCATGTATTTCTGTTCATGTTAATGAAATATGATGAAGTATTTGATCATGCGTGCATGGTGTAGAATGAACACAAAGTTAGTTCTCGTTCTTTTGAGGAAAATTCAGTGATGGGTAGTGCTAGTTCATCTAAGAAGAATACAAAGCAATATAGAAGGGGAAAAGGATGTGGTTGTTCAGGCCATATTTCTAGAAAGTCTTTATCTATGGATTACGATTTAGGATCTGTTGTGTGCCACCAGTGTGGAAAGGTCTGACACTAATAATCTATGAATTCATCCCATCCCAAGACTTTTCATTGATGTGGAGCTATGGGACACTAGAATAATTTTGAAAGGTGATGTGTTTGTACCAGAGTGGGTTCAATATGTAGCATCCAAGGGGGATGTTAGCCCAGTCAGAGCACTCCATGATGGTGGGATCATGGATCACTAGTCATGGAAGTAGGACTATATCCTCTATTGGGATGACTATGTTCAGGGCAAAGTTGCAGGTGATATTTCATTCTTATGTAGACACTATGTATCTTCATTTTGTAGACTAAACAAAAATGGAAATAGATGCAAGGACCTAGACACATAGAGGTACCATTTTTATTGCCTCTTTTTTAGTTTCAATTCAATTTGATACTGGTGCTTCTGATTAATTTATCTATTCTTCTATAGTGAATCTATTCAACTTTACAACTGATATTTTTTCCTTTTTAGCGGAGTTAGTAAATCCTCTCAGTAATAAGAATAAAAAGGGTCTCAGTATCCCATTATTTTCAATCACTGTATCAGGGGTCATGTTGGTATGAAATTTTTTGGTCCTGTAAATGGACAATTATGGTGTAATATTATGCATCGATTAGATCGTTTGATTTCATGAACATATCAATTTTTATACTTGGTGGGTATTCAACATGGAACCTAAAAGTGGTGATCATGTTTTTTATGGGGAATGGGATACTCGGCCAAGTTACACTGGGCATTCAATATAGAAATTAGGAAATATTATTTTTAGTTTTCATTGTATATACTAGAGGATGAGGTTAGTGATCCTAAGGGTCTATTACCTCTTAAAGTGGATGATTTAATAGAGGTATTCCTAGATAATTTTTTCAGTTTACCTAGGGTGTAGGATGTGGAGTTATATATAGATTTGGCACTGATGAAACATCATACATCTATTCTCTTATATTTAATGGCCCCTACTGATTTGAAAAAATTAGTTATACAAATGGATGATTTTGAATCCAAAGGGAACATTTGACTAAGTGTATCTCCTTAGGACACCCCAGTCTTGTTTACAAACAAGGTTAGTGTAACTCTCCAGTTGTGTGTTAATTACTAGATGTTGAATAAGGTTATGATCATGAAATAGTATCATTTTCCCTAAATTGATGACTTTTCCAATTAGCTAACCGGGGAAATGTGGTTCTAATAGATAGAATTTCATTTTGGTTACCACCAACAAAGAGTGAAAGAAGAAGATATCTTTAAAATGGACTTATAATGTATGTTTAGCCACACGAGTATTTGGTAATTACTTTTCGATTAATGAATGCTCATGTATTCTTGTTGGTGATAATAAATAGGGTGTTCCACAGATATATAGTCTCCTTCATTTTGGTATTCATGGATGACATCTTGGTATACTCTGGATCTGAGGAAGATAATGAGCATCATGTACAGATTATGTTGTTCATGAATTTGTACCATTGTCTTGTTGAATTTTTTTCATTTTCCACCTTCTGAATTAGGTTTGTGAAGTTTCTAGGCCATGTGATCTAAGAAAAAGTTGTTTTTATTGGACCCTAAATTGACCTGTTCTGTTATCTCATGGGAGTAGTCAATGAAATTGTTTGAAATCAAGATCTTTCATGGCCTTGTCGGTTGTTATATTCATTTTTTGGGACTTATCATTTATTTATTCTTCCATGAAAATAATCAACGAAAAAGGGGTGATGTTTGAGTGGATCCCAAATACCAAGTGTCCAATGAGAATCTGAATTTAAGGTCAACTACTAGACATGTTTTGATATTTGTTAAGTCACTAATGTTATATGTGTTTTATTGTGAAGCCTCATTGATGGGTCTTAGGTTTGGGCTCATAAAATTTGATCATGTGGTGGCATATGGATCTCTCCAACATCGACCAAAATAGGATAATTACCTGAACCATGAATTGGAGTTAGCAGTATTTATGAATGACCTAATGCAATGGTGTCATTATCGTTTTGGGGAGAAATTTTTGGTATATTATTATTACAAAAGAATATCCAACATCTTCTCAGAAAATGATTTGATCATAAAGCAGCACCATTGGTTTGAGTTTCTATAGGAATTTGATTTTAATATAGTCTATACCCCAAGGAATGATATTGTTCAGGCTATGACCTTGAGATAAGAAGTTCGGGTGCTTGATTCACGGAAGTCTAGTGATTAGTTGACATTAATTGGAATTTTATCCTAGGTGTTGTTGGAAACCGAGGGGTACAATAAAGGTGTGTTCTTGGAGAGTGTTCATTTGGATCCTTCTCATAAAGAGTGGATTCAGTGGGTGTATCCATGTGATGATCTATTCTATTATACTATTGAGTTTCTTTATAGTGAGGAGACACCTAGTGATCAGTAATTTTATCTCATGGGAGTTCAATATTTTAAGGGTTGTTTTTCAGTGTTGTTTTCTCTGAAGAAGGTGGTGATGTAGGTTAGCCACCAATCTCAATGGACTATTCATCATGGGTTTACCCTGATGTAAAATGATGATCATAAGAAGTTTTGTTTTCCAGTAATAAAGCATGTTATAGATGAATTCATATGAATGTGTTATATTTGTTAGTAGGTAATAATATAGCATCAAAGGACCTCTTGTTTTCATTATCCAATACCCATTCCTACGTGGAAGTAGAATGATGTCTCCATGGGTTTTATTATTATTATTTCATGTACACCTCGGTGAAGGAATTAAATTTTGGTGGTAGTGAATCATTTGACAAAATCATCCCATTTTAGTCTAATAAAATATTCATAAAATGTTGATGAGCTGGGAAATATGTATGTTAAGGATGTCGAAAGGATTCATGGTGTTCCGTAAGCAATTTTTTTTATAGAGACCCCAATTTTATCTAATGATTATTAGAAGGCCTTTAAATGGAATTGGGGTAAGAAATCATGATGAGTAAGGCATACCATTCCAAAAATTATGGTCAATAGAAGAAGGAAAATCAAATTCAAGTGGAAAAGAATCTTATATATGTCTTGGATTTTTGGGGAACATTGTATATCCATTTAGAATTTTTTGATTTTTCTTATAATAATATCTAAAACTCCTCTATATAGATACATACTTTTTATGTGATCTATGTTCATCCATGTTGGTCTCCTCTATGTTGGTATTTTGGATGGTGATACTTCACTATTGGGGTAGAGAATTGTGCAGGAAAGATCTGAGAAAGTCAATTTGTCTATGAAGTGATTATTGATAGCTTAGATCCAGATCAAAATAGTATAATGATCAAAGGTGCTAAGATCCAGAGTTTTCTATTTGGTCACTCGGTGTTCTTGATAGCGTCACCTCATATTGGTCATCGTCATCTAGGAAAGTAGGGGAATCTAACGCTGATGTTCTTCAAACCATTCAAAATCCCTTAGTAGATTTGGAAGGTAGCATTCAGGTTAGCATGGACTTATCAATTTACATCAAGTCATGATTTAATCAATGTATCCCAATTTATTAAATATAATTTGGTTCCATCTCCTGTGTTAAATTGGGAATAATTGTATATAGAACATGATCTACCTATGTTTGAATAACTAGTGCGGGTAGTATATTTACAAGATAATGTTCTTCACAGGATGCCTATTCCATTTCTCTATATTCTCTAAAGGAATGGTAAAGATATGCATTATTTATGGGAGAATAATTCTTGTGTTGAGAAAGTGTATTCATTTTTATTTTATGATTAAGCTTCTAGTTAACTTTCTCGGGACAATAATTTTTCATTATTGGGAGAATTGTCACATCCGTGATTTCATTATGAGGTATTTTTCTATTAATTTATATTCTAACCTTTTTCCATTTGTATTTATTTTTAGTCGTATATAAAAAAGGAATATTTTGGGTGGGTAGACCATGTCTCATCTTTGGGACAAGGTTAGAGGTAACCATGCGCCTTTCCTAGGTAACTTTGCAATAGGTATCTAGGTGAGGATTAAGCTACCACGCGACCAACACATGATCTTGCACCTTGGACCATGAAACCATGCATTCAATGTCTATTTAGTGGTTAAAGATATTTCATGGCCATCATATAGTTAGAAATACCTTGTGGTAGTTGTGTGATAGATTCTAATTGGGGTAGTGAGGGAAACACGGTCGCCACACTATTTAGAAAACTCTGTGGAATAATCATGTGGCATGTCCTTCTCATTAAAAATTGGATTTTGGGTTTTCTCTCTCCCTAATTTTAAGCCACAAAACCCCTATTTAATCCCTCTTGGTATTATCCTCCTCAAGTTCCTCCTCCATACCTTTACCTCCTCTGTATCTTCAATTTAATTTTGGATTTAGGGTGACTATTCCTTGATTCTTCCAGTAAATATTCTTCTCCCTTATTTTTCTCCTCCAATATTGGGTTTCCTCCATATATAATTAGGTATTATCTTCTCTAGTAGGTAGGTCAATTATTTTACTATTTTATCATGATCTTTGGGTTTGGTCATGAGATTATAGTTTTGATCATTCTTTCTTGTTGATTGATTGACATGTGGGTGGTGATTTGAACAAGATTTTGGGAATTCATACACCCAAGGTAAGTTCTTCTATGGTAAATTATTATTTGATGAATTTATAATGATTTCTTTAGTATATTTTGATGTCTTATGATTTATGTGTGTGGTGGAAAACAATTTTTTAAAGAAATTGATGTTCATTACATATGAAAATGGTTTTTCTATATGAAATCGAGTTTAATTATTATGTAAAGCCTTATTGTTCCTCTTGTGGATGCATTATATGTGGTGAAAATGATTTATTAAATTATTCATGTGATTCAAATCATACATTGAAATGGGATTGGTGTGTGATTTATTTTGAAAGATGATTTTGGGTTTGAAAGAGATGGCATATTATTTGTGTTGCATTGTTGGGCTTGAATAATGTGAAAGTTTTGTGTTATGTGACATGTGGAATACACTTGTGCACAATGAGAAACCCGAGTGTCTAGGTGGTGGACTAGTATGATTATGCTAGTCATCTCGGAAGTGGTTTGTCCTGGATGAAACTAGCATGATTGAAAACGAAAACACTAACTATACTTTGTGATGATTTGAGACCACTAGGACATTGGGGTGTCCCCACCCAGTGAATCGTGCATGAGAATGTTGTTAGTCATGGTTTCTATGACACATTTTACTGATATATGATATACATATTTTCCCTTTTCTAGCTAGTGCCTAGGGGGTTTTACTGTGACGAGTTCTCTATGGTGATACTACACTTACCATCAACAGTCATTATTCTTTGAGGTTATTTCAAAAGAAAGCATGGGTATCCTTTAAAATTTCATTCCATAAATGCATTCTATCATTTTATTTATAAAAAATTAAATTTTAATTATCTTATTATTTTAATAGCATGGAATATTTTATTGGGGTGGAATCTGATTTCTCTTTAGCTCACACCCTACTTACACCATTGGGTTTAAGTAGGCATTTCTATGTTTGGCCCAAGTAAGGTCATGGCATGTAAATATGGTGGTTTGTCCTACTATAGGCCTTCATTGTGAGGTGTGTTTGGTGGTGGCCTAATGGAGATGGTCCTATGTTCATATGGATGTTTTTTTTGATGTTTTGTTCATGGTTATTGTAGGTCCATTTTTTAATGGGTTGTAACTCAAATCTATGAATTGTAAATTTTAGTTTTGGATTATTTATTTTAGTGGTTTTTTATGTATATGAAATTGGTAAAATCATTCCCATTATTTATTAATGATACTCGATCACTTATTACCATCCTATGGGGATCGGGAATCCAATCCGAGCCATGCGACAGACCACGTTAGGTGACAGTTGAGATGATGACATGGAATTTTTCATGATAGTGAGGTAGATTTATCAATAGAACTCATATTGGAGATTCTCAAATTTCAATGTGTACCTAAAGTAATGTTCATATTGAACTCTAGGAGTTTAAGATACAGCTAGAAGAGCATTTGGATAATGGGTTCATATTCTATAGTGCATCACCTTAGGGTATGCCTATTTTCTTTATCAGGAAGAAGGATGGATCAATGCAGTTGTGTATCGATTATTAGGAACACAAAAAGAACACCATGACAATCAATTATCCTCTAATAAGTATCGATGACTTGATCGATCAACTACACAGAGATCTAGACTTATTAATGGTGGATCTCCATTAGAGATATTATCTCCTAAAGGAGAAGAAGGGGGATATTTAAGAGACTAACTTCCATAAAATGTATGGTAACTATGGGTTTTTTGTGGTTACATTAGGACTCACTAACTCCCATTAAATCATCATGGATTTTAGGAATAAATTATTTAGACAATACCTCAACAAATTTTTGGTAGTGTTTTTTTTATATTCTCATCTACTCCCAGTGCAAGGAGAAACATGAATAATATTTATGGCTTCTGTTGGTGACATTATAAATGGTGAATATGTATGCCATGTTTGGAATGTTTAAATTTTTGAAGAAGCATGTCACATTCTTGGGACATGTGATCAAAAGTGAGGGAATTTATCTGGACACTTTAAAAAAAGGTAAACTTGGAATGGACCCGACCCTCTAGTGACTTAGAAATCCATAGTTTTCTTATCTTAATAGAGTACAACAATTGTTTTGTGAGAAATTAATCATGATTTTATAGCCCTATAACTATGCTAACATGGAATGGGTAAAAATGTCAAAATGGAAGAATGTGAGGAAAGATTTAAAGGGATAAATAAAAGAAGGATTGTTTCACCGGTACTCACATTAATGAAAAGTTGAGAATGTTTTTATAATATAAAGTGATTATTAAATGAAATTATTCTTTTTTAAACTCATAAAAATGATAATATGAAATCCTACACCTCAAAAAAAATATCAATTAGCAGACAACTCGACAAAAGATCAAGAGTTAGCAGTTGTGGTTTTTTATTTAAAAATGTGGCAGCACTACCTCTATGGTGAGAAGTGTGAAATATATAAAAATCGTAAGAGTCAAAAGTATAAATTCACACAAATAGAGATATACATGAATAAATGGAGATGTTTAGAGATAATCAAAGACTAAGATTTCTATATTTACTACCATCCTTGCAAGACAAACAAGGTAGCTGATTCTCTAAGAAGAAAATAACCTTATACTTTATCTAAGTTACTGGTTGAGAAATACCCTATAATCATCGATATGCAATTGATAGATATAAAAATCATAATGATATGGAATATTTAAAACCTTTACAAAATTATTCCCAACCATCTATCCAAGATATTATTAATTAGGCACAAAGTGATGATCCAGAGCTAAAAAATAAGGTGAATAAAGTAAAGGATGGGAAACTGAAAGAGATCTATAACAATGATGTTGTGTGATTTGGTTTGTAATGAGGCTCTATGAACCATCATAACTTGGGATAAGGAAGCAGATATTGGAAAATGCACATATCTCAAATTTGTCAATCCATCCGGGGAGTACCAAGATGTATCCTGATCTCTAAAAACACTTCTATTACAACAACAAGAAGAAGAATATTTCTAAGTAGATCTTAATGTGCATGATACTTCAAAAATATAATGAATACTGATAGAAGACCAAAATGATGATGAAACCATTTTCAATACCCATGTGGAAATCGAAGAATCTCACTATGGACTTTGTCATGGTTCTCCAGAAGACATTCAAAGGAAATAGTGCATTACGGGTTGTGGTAGACTGACCCAACAATATAGCCCACATTATTTCTATTTAGGAATATTTCACACTTGAAAAAATTGTTAAGATATATGATAAAGAAGTCATGAGACTAAATGGATTTACAAACTTGATTATATCTGATCATCATCCCATGATCACATCTAAATTATGGGGGAGTCTTCAACATGATTTGAGTACTGAATTAAATTTTAGCATGATGTATCGACCCCAAACTAATGGCCAATATAAAATAATTATTCATACACTCAAATATATGTGTATATAATGATCTTAAGAATAAAAAAGTGGAAAGTATCATCATCTTCCACTAGTGGATTTCTCATACAACAATAGCGCCGAATCGAGTAATTAGATGGATCAATATGAAGCACTTACTAGAAAGAGATATATAAATCCAACATTTTTGGATGAATATGGAGAAATAATGATACTAGGAACTAAACTTGTATAAGAGATGACAGAAAAGGATCAAGCTATCTGAAAATAAATAAAGGGTTCTCGTAGTTAGAAAAAGAGATATACTAACAACTGTCGAATGATATTATAGTTCTACATTGGAGATAAAGTCTTCCTTCGAATATCCTAATGGAAGTGAGTCGTGTGGTTCAGAAATAAATGGAAGATAAGACTAGAGTATAATAGCCCCTATGATATCATTGATCACATATAATTTGTGCCATATCAATTTGAACTTCCACTGAATATGGCTGTAGTTCATTTTGTGTTCCGTTTATCACTCCTTAGGAATTAAATACACAATCCTGTACATGCATTAAACTCAATGGTGGTACATCCAGAGGATGATCCCTCATATGTGTAGAATCCCCTAATGATTATAGAATGGAGATATTTGTTTCTATTAAATAATCAAATCCACCATGGGAATGTGTAGTGAAGGAACCATAAGTATGAATAAGCGACATGGGTACCGGAGGAGGCGATAAAGGTAAAGTGTCTTAACCTATTTATGTAAAACAAAATTTCATGGGAGAAATTTCAAAAGGGGGATGAATGTAACGGCTCAAAGATTTATCAATGGAATTTCTCCCTTCTAATAATAATTTCACATACTATTAATCACATATAATAACTTATGGACTATAATAAAAACATTAAAAATGAATAATTTATTAAATAAGAAATATTTCTATAAGTTAAGGAACCAATATCGATGAAACATTAACATGACCATAGGAATAGTAATACGACCCTTAAGAATCATAATCCAACCAAATGAACAATAACCTCACACAAGAATGTATAAATAAAATTTTGGCATCTTCTAAATAAAATTATGGTATAATTATTCTATAACCTAAGTAAAAAATTGTTTTAAAAATTAATAATTATGTGTTGGAATTTTTTCATGTCGTCAATATTTAATTAAAATATTTTGATTAATTTAATTGATTTAATGAAATATTATTTCCATAAAATTTAATCCTAAATTAATATTTTTATGCCTTATGATTTGATGATAATTTTATCACACCTTATGTAATTTTTCAAGGTGTTAAAAATTCAGTTATAATTCTTAAATCTATATTTTCCAAGAAAATGATGATTTTGAATTAAAATTAAATTACTCATATTTAAAAAAAATATCTCTAACATAGAGTTTATTTTATAAATTCTAATTATCGAAAAAAAATTTAGGGTGAATTTTGGGGGATTTTCTAAAATACTTGATTTTTTTAAGAATAGTAAAATATTATAATTTAATGTAAAGTATAAATACATGAACTATAGAGTCATAGATTATGTAAGACTGATGTACGCCATAAATTTCTATCAATCCTTAATTATTTTGTTATATTTAGTAAAAATTATCATACAATTCATATTCTTGCGCCAACATAATAAATTAATGAATATAATATTGAGAAAATTTACATCTCTTCACAATAAATACCTCCCCTCACCCCCACTTCTCCTCACACTTCTCATGATTTTATCCTGTCCTTAACTCTTCCAATAATCTTCCCTTACCCCCCCACCACCATATCTAAGGGATATTTGTTGTATCAAATTTCAAAAACCTTATCCTAAGGAGGTTCTCAGTGTAGATAAATTCAAGAGGTAAATACTCTATCCCTTTCATTTAATTTCTGTACAATTTCGTTTATTTTTTTATCTTACACTGAACGTATCTTATCCAAATGGAATGATATATCAATTATATTTGATATAATTTTATTATATCATTGTAATGAAATATCCATCAACAAACTCCCCCCATTCACTCCTTTATTTGAAAAATGAAATCGTCATCTGTGATGTGTCAATTTAATGATATTGCGAGTGGTACAATTTCATTTTCCTTTAATTCCTTAATAGATGTTAGTAAAACCATTATAATGGTTAAAAAGATTATAAATTTTATGTTATATCACTATTTATGTTATAGAACAAACATAAATACATAATAATGAAAGATAAAACAAAACAAGTTCATTGTGATTGAAAAACTACCAAAAGTTTCCTAAAATGGTCATCATTAAATTATGTCTAATGATTACTAATCATAAAATATAACCTATTTCATTATAATATTATTTAAACATATTTAATATCATTAAAGACATATAATAACAATTCTCGATATTTATCCTTATTTTACATGAACTTACATTCTTGTATACAAGTGAACTGATCAGGAATACCCTGAAAACGAATGCTCCTGAACGTTGAATATAAACACTATAACTCATTATAAATCCCCTAAATGATATCAATAAAACACTAATTAATAATATTAATTTATAAATTTTATTCCTGTTTTTTATTAATGAATCGAATATGATTATATAGGATATTAATGTGAATAATGAAATTGGACTCACGGTATGTGGAATTCTCAAACCCAACACCTTTTCATCAGGGTTTCCCTCTTTTGTCCCATTTTCAGTATGGATATTAGTTAAATATAATTTCATCATCATTATATTAATTTTTATGGGTATACATGTATTCCACATGAGTTTATTAGAGACCCAATTTTTTCCAAAATAACACTACTTTAAAAAAGACACACCTTTTACTTCTTGAGGGTGTTATATCTTCACTGAATGTAGATAATTCTTTAATCATGTATGTGATTCCTTATTTAATTTGGAAACATAATTTTTATGAATGTATGATTTATGAATATAAACTCATTCCTTAACATGGGTTATTTTATGACCAATATTGATACATCTTCTATGTGGCATGCATGATTATGTAAATGTTATGATGTGAGAGGTGTGTCCAGAATTATATAGAAAAATGTAAACGTTACGATGTGATGGGTGAAACCATAATTATATAGAATTCCAATTAATTGGATGTTGTGATATATCTCATGAGAAAAGTGAAATATGAATGAACATGATGTTATCTTTTTTCACAACTATGTGTGGTAGTTGACCACTAATATATGGTGATTCACTTTTATACATTTCGATATTCCATGCCATTTCATAATGATTCCTCTCATGATTACGATATTATGAATATGTTATGATGATAATTGTTATTCTCACCCCATTTTATGTTGTTTTATGTTCATATCTATTCTATTATTGGTTTTTTTCTCAACCCTTTTTGATGTATATCCTCATGTGATTACATGTACTAAGGAGAAATCAAGGGCTCATAAGAATCTAGAGATGAAGGAATTAAATAAATTTTTATGCTTTATTTTGTAAAATTTATGAATGGACTTAGTTTTATTAATATACAAATCATTTGGATCCTTTTATGGTAATGATTTTATGTTTTTTATCATTAAAATGTAGTAATAGTAATGTAAGAATAATTAGGGTTATTATAATAAAATATCTTCAACACCTCCCATAAATTCATCTAACGCAGAACCTTTTATTAGAAATTCCATAATCGATAGCTTTATTAATATCTTAGGTAAATGGAAACATAATACTGGGTGTTCTCATATTATCAGAACGAGTAAACATATAGATATCAATCGATGATAATAAATTAACAAAATATAGCTATGATGGGTTTTCCAAAATAATAAATACTTATAAATTTCATACTCCATTAGTCAAGGTTCATTAATAATGAATCATGGAAAAATCCTAAGTCAAAATGAAATACATAATTCATAATATTTTGGAATTATCAATAATTATTCATGAGCTATGATAAATTAACAAGATCATAATACATAATTTTTTTGGAATACACTGGAATATAGTAAATCAATTCATCGTCAAATATCATTTTCAAGAATATCAGAGTGGAAAACATCCCATATTGGATTTTTTCTACTCCCTATCTTTGTGTTTCCTTAGACAAGGATCACTAATAAGACTATCATTGTGGACATAGTCCCTTAAATAATTGGGTTCACACTCCATTATAGTTTATATTTTATCATGAGATATTTATTTTTACCCAATTCATTAGAGGGATATATAATTATTGGATCACCCAAAAAATAAATAAAAACATATATATTTGTGTCACATGATCATATAAACACTTATCATTTCATTAAAGAGTAATCATTTAGTAAGAAACAAGTTTCATAAATATTTCATCATCCCATAATAAATATCCATCCAAAAAAGGAAGTCTATGGAATCATAAAAAAATATTTATTATTTAATCATAACCCAGTTGGAAAATTTAATGAAATTATTTTCGTAAAAACATTCAATAATCATCATTATTATAAGACATATAAGTTAGTAACATGGGTGGGATTATTATAAATTATCCCCAAAAGAGCATAATAAACATTGAAAAATGTTGAGATATATTATAAATACATTTAAAAAAGAATCCAATTATTTATTTGAAAACTATGAAAAATATTCTTTTTCATGATTGACATAAAAAACTAGAATAATCCACAATATTGAGAAAAAGGTTTTCATTGAGAATAACAATGGATAATTTTAAATAAATTAATAATAGAATTAAGGGTTATGATGGTGTGAAAATTTATTAATTAAATAACTATTATGAGAAAGTTTCTTTCCACATTATGGTTAAGAAAATAAATAATGACTCACCTGGAAAATGATTAAAATTGATGTTTTATTGGGTAGAGAGAATCACTAAGAAATATAGTGGAGGCACGGTAAATCTACGTGGATCTTATTTAATTTAAATTTTAAATAAATTATTCCCCATAACTTATTATAGTTCTTACCCTTATCAACATTTTAGAACAACCTCATAAGAGATAAATGTTATGAATGTAATATAGGGAATATAAGATTATAAGGTTCACCCATCAGTGCAGATGACTACATTAATTCCATGGGATCTTCTATTGGATTAGGGAAATTCTCTATAATATCAATGGTAAAATTCATCGAACTCCTGTTAGACACCTTATATATCCTAATAGTTATGATTATAATGACACTGCTCATTACATAGTTTCTCGTAACAAACTGAGCTACCATAAGTATGTAATTTTTTTTAAATAATCCACAAAAAAAATATTTTCTACAAATTATATTTATATTTTTCTGCAAGTGGTATGAATCCATATAGTAAACCTTTCCTTCAATCGGTATACCCCGTTAGGTGTGCCTCACTAACTACCCATTTGTTTTGGTGTTCTTTCTGATGAAAAAAAACTAATGTACCTGAAAAAGTACTCAAAAACACTATCTGATATAATCCAAGCCAGTATACTCAGACAAGAAATTCTATCTAATGTATATTATTTTTATTTTGTCTATTATCCACCCCTTTTCAAAAAACTACGCCCAGGGTTGAAAACACACCTTTTTAATAACCTTGTATTTCAAAAATTCATCTAGTATCTTTCTCTGGAACCATTTTTCTATAAAATAATCTCTCGGAATCAGGTGAATAGTTAAATTTTTATACATTAATTTCACCCCCTTTTATAAGTGATCTCGTATGTGAAAAGAAAGAACGAAAATTTTTTAATAGAAAAATAAACACAACAAGATGCTTATTATATTTTTAGAGTATTATAGAATTTTCAAATAAAATCATTTTATTCTCCAACTTTTCTATCATTATTATCCTTATCTTTAATGAATATAATCAAATATCCTTCTTGTGTATAGATAAGTAAAATTAGTTGATCAGTTCAAACAAGTATTTGTAATTTCCATTACAATTTCTTGTAAATCTTAACAAAATATCTTTCCAGTACATGTCTGTATTGTGTGCTAATTATCGATCAAGTTATCATCTAAAAATAATATGACTAGTGATCTAGCCTATTTAAAATCACCATTTCTAATTCACTTTTTCTGATGTGTTGGAATTATTTTCTAATATCCATCCTTATTTGAAAAAAATCATTGTTCTTACAAATATCATCCTTCTACAAAACCATTAAATCATCCAACAAATGAAATCATTAATTTTTGATAAACTCATATCTATTTTTTGAAACATATTCCCTTCATATTTTATCTAAAATAATTAATTGATTATTCTTTCCATTCCACACAAACCAATGGAATAATATCATAGTGTCCTTTATGAATTCAAACATCATAAATATTGTAGTAGAGATACTTTTCACATTGAACTTCAAACATACAATATGTATGATAAACTCTTTTGAATATGTTCTAAAAAATATATTCATTATCAATGTGACAACATTGTTACAAAATAAAATAAATTATATCAAAAAATAATTTCCCCCTTTGTCAATATACAATGTTTTGATATATTTTGTACTGTACATTCAACATTATACAGCTTCTCAAACATAAAATTTCTCACACCATTGCATTTAATATTATTTCAGATATCATATACATTGTACAAACATACCAGTGAGGACATCTATAAATTATTTTACTGGTAACAGCCACCCAAGTCCATCAAGTAACATATTTTTGATACTCTACTTTTGGTAACCTCATTCTTCCATGAATGTCTAGTACTACATTTTTGACATTTTACAGCTACTCATATTTTTAATTATATAAATATCTATATCTTGATCAATTATTTTAATTCATTTAATTTTTATGAAATTGAAATAATTCACCATGGATCTTTTGTTTGTTCATGATTTTATGAAAATAACAGTGTCTGATATATAGAAACTCTTCCTAACATAGATAAAGAATTAATTTCCTAACATACTTCTTAAATTTAATTATAATTTTTCATATCCATAAAATGGAAAAATATTATTAAAAAATTTAAGAAAAAATATATAATCAAATTAAACAAAACATTCAAGTCATGATATATTGACAAACAATACCAAACAAATTACTAATAAAAAACAACATATTTTAAAAAATATTCATGTTTACAACTTTGTGTTAAATTCAAATATGGTGGAATAAAAAGTTGGAAATTATTCTAGGTTATTTAATAACATTCATTACTTTTATTAAAAAAATATAGACATGGATGAAAATGATTCCTCGTGAAAAATAGAAAAAAAGGGAGAGTTTTTTTAAATTCATTTTCTCATTCAATATAAGTACCAAAGAGAGAAAAGTGTACTGAAAACAAGAAATAACGCTAAATAATCAAAGGATTATAAAATATAATACATTTACATTATATGTTTCATATAATTTCCTTCTATAAAAATTAAACAATGATAGTCCTAAAAGGAATGAATATTTTCACATAAACACTTACTATATTGGAAACATTTGAATTATAAAATCATTGAAATAAAAAAACATTAAATGTAATATTAACTAACAATAATATTAATATATCAAAGAAATAATATATAAATTGTACAGTATATACATACTATAAAAAAATTAATAACATTTATCATGTCTAAATGAAACAACATAGTGATAGAGAACTCTTACCTCAAGTCTAGTCTTGATTATTATGTGTTAAAACCTCATATATAATATACATTAACTAATTATAAATATATTATACAACCATATTCACATTTATCATATTATACATCATTTACCACACAATTTCCACCTACCCTTTTATTAAAAATTCATTATTAAAATAATTAATCCAGTGAAAAATAGTCTATTTTTCATGTGTGTTTCAGATAAATAGTTCTTGTAATTACATCAGGATCATGGTTTCACAATATATTGAATCTCCATATTTTCATAAATATTATATTTATTAATTAGGAAAAATTTCTGCACTAGGAATTTCATCTAGTAATGAAAAATGCATTATATAACTCCATAGAGATGACAGTCCACACTTACGCATGAGTTATTAATCATGAAAAGGAAGTACACATGGGTTACAAAACCCATACGTTTTTGTTGTGTATTTTCTTATATCCTATATTGTATGGGTAATCACATAAAACCCTTGGTCATAATGAAACCCCCATTCTCTTTATATCAAACATAATAATTTAGGATCATCATTATAATGTGATTCCCCTACCATGGCATGACTGAATTTGTAACGGTATTTTCATTAACTGAAATGCAATATATAAAATTCATAGAAATTACATGATTCCATCCACCATGACATGAAACACATACTAAATGGTTTAAGCATGGGGAAAAAACAAAAAACACCGCACAATGACCCCAAATAGCTATGACATTACCCACATCACGTAGACCATGGATCCTCCCCTTCATATGTTTTGAATCATCAATCAGATCTAATTATAGAGTGACCCTCACCCATAATGGTATAAAAATCCATATAAAATAGAGTTATCTACATTGGTCACCCTATATCAACCCAATACATCACTCAACCAAGAACAAGTTACTATCTTTCCAATGACCACATAAAAATATATCATATAGATGACATGACCACCTAAATATCGTTTCGAGTCCAAATTTTAATATAATTCCATGTACTTGGAAAAAAAAATTAAAATTTATAATTAATATCACAACATATAATGATTTAATTCAATAATTTTGGAATGAATGTGTTTTTAGTAATATGATATAATGAATTTGATATGAATGCATTGAAATGGATAGAATATAATTTTTTCTATGATAAAAATGTTTACCCACATTTTTAGTCAAAATAAGAGGGAAAGTGTTCCCATAACAATTCAGTATAGTATTATAATAAATAATGTATTCAATTTAGAATATTAATCAAAATATATAGAATACTATATAAGATATAGATGTTAATAGTTTATTTATAAAATATTCCCTCAATGGAATAATGTTTTAATTCATAACACAAAAGTGTTTGTGTATTGGACATATCTTTTGGATAACATATAGTTTCGATGTTTATAGTGATGATATGTTTTGACTTATTAATGTTTAATGTATAAAAATAATATTTTATACTAATCATTTTAAAGTTAATTACAATTTATATTCTAATTTTTTGAGGTATATTGATAAATATTGATATCAATATAAATATATGCATATAAATTTGATAAAAATTTACAAAAAAAACATTTAATAGAATAATTCAATGATTATGAGGATGAAAATACAATTTTGTTTAATTAGAAGACAAAAGTTATTAACATTATAACATTAATTTTTTTTAAATAAAGAAGCATGAATAATAATTGAAAATACTATACGTGAGAAATTTTATTTTAATAATACCATTATCCAAAAAATATTTACTCATACATGTCACATTATAAAGGAATTTAGTGGGAGGTGTTACCATATGGTAACATAAACATGTGGAATAAATTATATAGTGATGTAAACAAAACCAAAAAATAAAAAAAACACAAGGCCTCTCTTATAACAAATCATGTGGAATATTATTTAATAGGATCTTACATATGGGTTTTATAGTGTTATTATAGTATTTTAGGAATATAAAATGTGTATTTTCATAGCTTATAACTCTTCAATTTATTATTCATTCATGTTGGTATCATATATTCATAAAGTAAAATAATAATTGACCACTCAATGTATGACTTTAATTTATCCCTAATAAATTTCTATCATGGAATGTTAATTGTTATGATGACATGTAAACATAAGTATGGGATTGGTTTCATATGGAAATATAAAATTTACTCATGAAGAATATTATGACTTTTTTATCTTAAATGATCTACAATGTATACCACAGAATGTTTGATATAGTATGTCACTATTTTACCTTGGGTTAATGTTATATATTGAATTCCCGTACATGATATTGATGAGATAACAAGAGTTATATCCCTAATAATTTGATACCCTTATTATGAAATTCATGAGGATGATCTAATTGTAGAGTGATTTGCTATTTTTTGATCACATCATCTGTTTAGGATTAACCAACATGGTTATTGTCCTCTCATATGATGGATATGATATCTAGTCACTTGATTGAGATATATTTAGAATGTTTAAGGCCACAACATGATAAGGTATATGTTATGTTATTAAACACTTTTTTAAGGTGAATTTAATGTTCTATTTAATTTAGGTAAATGAATTTTGATTTATTCATTCATCTGGCTATTCGATTATCTAAAAATTGAGAATATATGAGAATTATTTATGTGAATGACATACATCATTACTTTTTTCACTTTATGTATAATAAAAAGGTATTATCTGTCTATTGTAACATGTAAATGATCCAACTAGTGGAAAATGTTATGGAAATGAATGTGCGTGATATAGTTCCTTCCAGTTCCCATTGCATCTTTATTTTCATTGATTATCTTTCATAAGGATCATATTTAATTATAATTATTGAATATGGAAATATTTTTTTATCAATTATATATATTATTATGCTGTTTTTTCATTTTTACATCTGTGAATCATTATTATGTTTCTTTAAAATAACTGCACCAATCATTTGTAATCTTCCATAAATAATTTACGAAGGATATCAAAAAAATTGGATAGATTTGAACATGTTTGTATATATGATATAACATGTTGTAAAAATTAATTATAATTTTCAAAAAAAATTAATTTTTATATTTATCAAAAATGTATTTTTGATATTGATTTCATAGGTTATTATATATGATGTGACGTAAGGAGAATGTATACTATGTTTATGAGTCTTTCTTTCAAGTATGATATATTTTGAGATATGAAATAATGATAAAAAATGAAAATGAGTGTATGACCACATCATGGTTTTTTCTTGTGTATAACACATCATAAAGATAATCACTACACCATTTTTTAGTCCATAAATAGTAATGACTTTTTTATAACTCATGGAAAAAATTATATATTTTATTGTATGATATCATTATCTATTGAGAATATTATATAATGGTATTTAGAGGAGTTCAAGTGTATAATTGAGAGTTTGAATGTAAAATAATAAACTGGAGGATTTTAATCATGAGTTTTAATGAGTTTCAACAAATGAAATGGATCAAAACACAGTAAATATTTTAGAAACATATTGGTTTCTAAGGAGTGACCCTATATTCTAAAAGTTATATCTATTACTTATGTAAAAGTTTGTGTGTTATTTTCATTGAAAAGTTCATAAATATACATAATATAAATATATTCCCCTATAAAAAAATTCGGGGAAGACCATGTGGAATAGTAGATACATCAAAATTGTTGGGAGATTTGAATAACCGGATAACCTAAATCGAGTGAGTCATTTTGGATTATTATCAGTGAGCTCAAACAATGTCAAAAAATAAATCATTATTAGATCAGACCATTGATAAAAAAGTTTCACATAAATCATTTATTACATTCATCCTAAATGAATTGATGAATGATGGGAAAATTGATATTTTTATTATTTATTATTTATTTGGATAATTTGTTTCTTTATAAATATTAATAGTTTAACTGAAAACTAAATTAAAATAAACTTATTTTTCTATATAAGTTCTATTTGGTTTCAATTTTTCAAGAAAATAAATTTTATTTTAACTCTAAATACATGTTAACTAATTCAATGAATACAATATATATCCCAAAATTTTGTAACATCATATGTACCAAAAAGATAAAATTAAGCTAAAATTCATAAAATTATAATAGAAACATTCAAAAATGATAATATATAAACAATATTATAAAAATTAAATGAAAAAAATATTATAAATATGATAATAAATTATAAAAATTATCCACCAATTACAAAATAAAATGTCATCACTATATAAATTTTTATTATTAAATAAAATATTAAAATACATGAATTAGACAAATTAAAAAAAATGGAATATGATATTTAATTATGTTATATTATTTGATTAATTATTTTAACATAAATTTAGCATCATTAAATCATATTATACAAATATAATAAATTAACTTTTATTTAAATTATGTTTAACTTCAATAGTAGTAAACCTATCATCAAAAATAATTTTATTAATGATTTATATTATTTATTTAATTGGTTTATTTTTATTAATGTATAATCCTACTAATACTAAAAAATTTGGAATACCAAATTATAAAACATTCACTAATCATTTTTAAAAGAGTACCTTGTTTAAATGGAATTTTGTTATTTATATTAGTTTGGTAAGTTTAGGATGGATCAATTAAACATGTAAACCCCAAATTTTGAGCATTAAAATGCTGATACATTATAAATACATTTTGTTAATTTCTATCCATTGTTTTTTGATTCAACGTGTGAATCATATATATTTTAAAATGTATGTGGATTTATAAATATGAAATAATTGATTAATGTTGAAGTATATCTAAATGTTCTAGAATTAGAAAAGCATTACTATGTTTATTCCATTAATAAATAATGATTTATATATATATATATCATGTTGGAAAAAAAATTATTCATGATTAACTACAAGAGTTTTCCTATATACCTAAATTGCATGTTTTATGGTAATAAGAATAGGGTTAATGATTTGCACATTTTTTATAATGATATTCTATTATATAAAATTTTAGATAATAGGACCTAAGTAAGTTTATTCTACCAATAAATATTTTTTTATTGTATCACTTGGAATATAAATGACAAATGAATTCATGGACTTTATAGGGATAGATTATTGGAATTTTTTGTTTGTCAATCATTTAATAAATTAAAACCTCATTTATTAAAAAAATTATTGTTACATTTATAATAGAGAAGGTGAAATGTAAAGTGGGTTATTGGATCTTATAATTATTGATGAATGTAGACTATTTATAATATAACAATTTGGTAGTTATAATTACTACATAACCTTTTCTGGAGATTTTAGTAGGTATAATTATTTATTTATTATATGAATTTTTTTTGAAAAATTTGGAAATTTAAAAAAAATAAATTGAAAATGTGTTACATAATCCACTAGAGAAAAATTATTATGATGGTTCAAACAGAATTGGGTCGGAAATACTTGATAAAAAATATTTCTAATCATTTGAGAGATTGTACAAGATTTTCTTATTTTACTAAACCATGAACACCAATGTGTATTATTTTGTATTAAAGGAGGAAGTATAATATTTTTTACATAGTTTAAATAATGATGAGTTAATTAAACCTTATAAAATATTTATAGGGATATTATTCATAAGTAGAAACATTAAAACTAAATTGAATTCCATCCAAGGTAGTTATTAAGACTCTATATATACTATATAGTGGGAGGTATCAACACTGTTATTTTAGGAGTATACTGGGTTTTAAAGCATATGTATGATGATTGGATTCAAAAGAATCATTTCCTAATACAATATATATAATTTATTTAGTTATCCTTAGGAAACATTTGGGTATTCTTTTTATAACCTGAATAACCAAAAATTATTATATTCTAAAAACATCATTTTCTTTGAAGAGGATTATGTTGATAAATGTTGTATTTGGATAAAATTAAATATAGTAATGTAAAAAACTAAAAATTAGGAATGGTTATTGTCTTGGAATGTTATTCAGTTCCGTAGATTGTTGTGGAAATTAAATTAACTCGTGTTATATAAGAACCTTGATGGTCTAGTTGTATTTTTATAAATACATAAATATATATATTTATTATGAAATATAATGAAGAATTATTGTTTTAATGGGATATTAATACTATCAATCTATCGATAATTACATTTCTCGGAATTGGTTCAAAGATATAACATTTATTATAGACCATATGTACACTAACATATACATAAATTTATTGAATGCACCTAGATAAGTGATACCAATAGGGAAAAAGTGTATTTATATTTTAAAATAGATATAGTTGATAGGTTATCAATGTATAAGTAATTATTTTTTGTAGAAGGGTATAAAATATTCATGGTATTAACTCCAACTAAACCATTTCAGTAATAGAAATGATAAAATAAATTTTAATATTTATTATAAAAATATGTTATTATAATATTAAGATATATCAAATAGATGTCAGAACCAGTTTCAATTATAATAATTTATCCAATGGGTTTTATTTAATAGAAATCAATGGTTTCGAATAACCAAATTCTGTTGTTATGGGTTTTAAGGTTTAATGATCAGTTCCATTTTTTGAATTAATATTTTTATAATTGAAATAACTTGCATGATTATTTAATTAAATATTTTCATTTCATTAATAAAATTTATGATTGTTGTGTTTGTAAGGTGATTAGTGAGTGTTATGTGGTATCATTAAATTTTAATGATAAAAATATACAACTCATTAAAAATGTTTTCCCAACTTTAAATTATGCAATTTTATGACTAAAAATGTGCTTCTCAAAGAATTTCATTGTTATAATAGCATATATAAAACATATAAATATACATAAATATTTATTAGGGAGTATTATTATACTAATATATATCAGATACATTAGAAAATTTATAATTCTATTTAGAATTGAGAAATCCATGAAGTGGTATTTACAATTATTACATTGTTGTTTTCTAAAACGTTAGTAGCATCATTCTAAGGAGTATGAAAAAAACCAATATTTGAGATTCCTTAATTTTTGGAAATAAATTTTATAATTTTTATCATGATGGGTAATTATCCTGAAGGTACATATACATTTACCATTATAAGAAGATTCAAATACAATCCTTGTGAGAGTTACGTGAATATTATTTTGAATATACTTTTGTACTTAATGTAAACTATATATTTACTTTTGGTCATTATATATAAAATAATTTGTCATTTCAAGTGTTTTTACTAATTATTTATTTTATATAAAAAATTTGATACAAGAATATATTTTTGATCATTTTTTTCCTCAATAATAGTTTTATTACCTTGAAGTGATTCAATTTATTTGTCATTGTGGGATCCACAAAATAGTAGTGTATATCACTACCTAAGTTAATGAAATTTTATTTATATTATGATGTTCATCCCTACACATTGGATAGTTTCAAGAATATTTGTTACTTTAAATCTAAAATATGACAATGGTGGAGTGATTGATCATGAAAATGAATTATAATCTCACTAGAGGACAAAACATATCCTTCATTAATACTATTTAATTTATCAAATAATTGATATGGGATAGGTAATTATTGTTTTGGTGGATATAGAGAAACATGCATTAGATCCATTAATAGGTAATGTATCACAATATATGTATAATAGTTATATATTTCTCATTGTATTGGATAAATTTGAGACTAGTTTAAGAGTATTTTTTTAAATGAAGATGAATCATGATTTTATAAAAATGGTATTATCAATTTTACATTATTTGAATGATAAAGACACCTCATAATAAGAGTCCATGTTTTCTCAAACAATCAACTCATAGCATTCTATGTGTTGTGATGATATGATAGGATTAGGGTATGTGAACACTCATATTGAGATAAAATGAAAATTATTGAGATGAAAAAGATGGCTTGTTATCTAAACTAGCCCATAAAGGAAAATTACATGGAATGTAATATATATGTTCATTGATATATTTTGTGGTAATTGATTATATTATTCTAAATTAATTGACTTTATCAGTCTACCTCACATATGAACCTTCATAATTTGATACATTTCATGCATCATATTTGTAGTTGGGTTAATCCATGGATATTTGGTATATAACTAATCATATGATAGTAATTTGTTAACCAATATGAGATTTATCATCTTATATATAATGTATAACAATTAATCAATCTATTTAATTATATTGAGTAAATGTATGAGAATTATAAGTTAAATGGAATGATATTTAATCACATATTTTAATTAATTATATGTATTAAATTAATTATTTTACTCTCATTCAAATAATTGATAATATAGAATTACCATATACGAGATTAATATAATTCATATATACAGGAAACACTAAAAAAATTCTATTAAATAGGGGATTAATAATATTTTTGAACAATATAAATACCTATAGGGTTATTCATATAGGATATGGAATAATAATATAATTTGGTTTAATATGTATCAAATACTACCCCTAATGGTACCCCTACTTGGTCTAAAATGGGAGAAGGGAGATAATGATGGTTTAATCCCTCGTCTAATAGGCCATATGTTAGTGAAAAAACTTGGGGGGGGGATATTTTTTACAAAATTGATAGTCATTTCCCACTAATTATTTCATAAGTAATGAGAGATATGATAAAACAAAGAAAAAATCATTCTTTTGAAAATAATAAAATATCACAATAAATACATTTAATTCCATACCACTAAAGAACTAAAAAATGGAATTTGTACAAACTAAAAAAAACTCCTTTGTGGCATCCTCAATTCCCAAAAAACTCCTAAACAACTCCAGAAGATTGTAATGTTCATATTAATCATTATCTAGATCCTATGATCTAGAAAAAACTATTTATATATACATAGTGTGTTTGTAATGGGTATATATTATAGGATCCAACTAGGAGCCTCTCATAAATAATAATATTATAGAATAATAAAGCTCTATGAATAAAAAAGATAAGATAACTCATCACCTAAACAGATATGAAATTTTCCCAACCTCACCATATCTCTCTCACCATGTTTCTCATAGGATTAATAATAAAATATCCAACATAATATCAAGAGAAGGTACCCTGCTACCACTTCTCCACTGGTTACCCACTCTGACCCAACATCCCATGTCTCGTGATAACTCACTCCATATATTAATGGTATACAAAATCACCTTGCCAAATATGGAATAACATGCACCTCATTTATAAATTAATTTGATGCACCCCATTCATTATATTAGCTAATAAAAAACATCAACATTTCTACATAGTAATTTAGTTGTTTTTAGGAGCCAACACTCCTTGTATGTCATGTAATATACTAGAATCCACAAAACCATGACACATGATACCTAAAATAATCACTAGGATATTATATCCATTGGTACATGTGTTTGAAATGAAAAGAATACATTACATTATTCTAAAAAATATAAGGGAATGTTATCAATTCCATATACTAGAACATAATAATCCAAGGAGAAGATATGGAGGAGTGATGGGGTTGTTAGACATTCTTTCCTTACCAACCAAGATGTCAAGGAAAACCCTCTAGAGTGATTTCATGGGTGTTTGTATCCCTACCAACATGGGTGGAGTAGAATATGAAATCACATAATATTGGAAAATATATATTACTAAAAAACCAACCAATGGGTAGCCTCATATCCTTAGAAAAAATAGGAGAAATCATCTGTCAGACACTCGACTACCCATACAAATGACTATATTTCCAATAATACCGAAATATTTCTGAGTGTTCAAATTAATTATTCAATTTAAATATTTCACAATTACATTAATTATAATTAAAAACCCATTCCCTTGATTAATAATTCATACTATTTTAAAGATCCCCAAAAATAATCATCAACTAGCATTCTGTTAAACCACTGACCCCAAGGGATAAAACAATAATTATAATATCAAAATTTGAGTTAATCTGGGACGCTTCCTATGATACTCTAAAATGTACCAAATCCATTCACAACCATATTATTCAATAATTGTATAAGGGAATGAAGAAACAACCAACCTGACCATATGGTCTATAATTAATATTCATTTTCAAACAATAATATCAGATTTGAGAGTGAAATTAAATAGAAGGTAACCACATATTCGACCCACTCCATAAGTTTAAATGTAATCCTTGACAGTACCATTCATATCCCCATCCATCCTTCAATCACATGCTCCCAATGCGACAAACATTTCAGCATCCCCAGCTAGGTCATTTCAAATAATCATCCATCCCAAACTTTTATTCCTGTAACATCACTAGGATTACTCCCAGATCAATGAAACTAGGAAGAATCTAATCGAAAAAATAATCAATTCAAAATATAGACCCTAAAACCATGGAATTTATCTTTCAAAAGAAAATTTTTTCTCTCCAACACAAAAAAAATTAGCTTTGTAAAAAAAATATTTTCTCATCATCTTTTGCTAACTGATTCATTTATGAAATCTTATAATCACATGAATCTTAAGGTATTAGGTATCAACATTTTCAAGATATTTATGCATACATTAAATATATTCTACTTTTATCTTTCTATAAAGTTCAAAATAATCAATTAAACATTACACATTAATAGTTAGATAAAAACAGTTACAAAAATTTGGTTCTTCATCCAAATCCAAAAAAATAAACATGTTAAACAACAATATAATCAATGATAGGACAATATTTATTAAATCAAGAGGCAAACCATTAACTTGGAGGAAAGACATGAGATATCTATAACCAAAATCGAAATAAATTATTTAATAATATTAAATCATTATTAATTATAAATAAATTCTTACCCAAATAGATAAATAATGATAAATTTAAAATTTCATATATGAATTAGTGGAAATAGTCAATCCCTTAATAAAATATTTAATCTCAATGTTCATTTCACATGAATGGATGATCGAGGATCAACCACCATTAGAGGAGACACCGGTAGGATAATGGAATACTAGCAAAAACATAAAATCCATAAGCCTCTAAAAAACAACTAATATATACCATGCCAAAATAGCGAATATTAATAATATAGTCACTCAGGATAAATAAAAAATTGAATGTAGAAATATGAGGTAAGGATACATTGTTCAAAATAACTTGATTTCCCCTTATTAGAGTTAGAATCCACATGAATTCGATCACAAAGAACCAAATTTTGGTAGAACCAAATCATACCAAGTGAAAACCACTATTAATGGCGCCCCATTGTGAGAGAATAATACAACCATTCCCATGGATCATGTAGTCTATCTAGACTTGTTTGAAATGAAGATGAAAAGGTAGAATTTTATATTTGATGGGAGTAATTGAATTAAAAACATGTTTAAGAACCGTTATTTGTGATTTGTCATTTTTACCTTTGATATAGATGAAATCCATGAAAAAAATGATAATATTTTCCATTTCAAGAGAACCTAGACCATCACCATGACCTAAACTGTGGAAATATTGATGAAATTTTGTTCTTTAGAAATCAATAACAAAACAACTTTCTATAGGGAATATTTCATCCTACTTATCTATTTTATCTCACTATGACCTTTACCATGTTGTGGCGAGGTCATATTTCCCATTTCAGATAGGATTTCCCCTATGGAAATATGCATAACACCACGTCATATCCCAAAAATTTAAAATCTGGTCATTTTAGGTACAAAATTCACCAGTCTACATTGCTTGTAAGATTTCATTAAAATCCCAACTTCATATTGTTGGAAACAATCACATAGATTCCCCAAAATGGATTTTCCACAGCCATTATCTCCAACATGTATTTCAATATAACCACTACAATACCATCGCCACCCCTATAATGGACTATAACACCCACTAATTCTATTAAAGACTTCCAACATCCCTCTTGACACCATTTATAATCATGAAAAATAAGGAATGCCTAGGAAGGTCTACATCATGACATCATATACCTCTCAAAAAACTATTTTCCTTAATTATTTAAAAAAATCATGGAGAAATAAAATGCATTACTCAAACATCCACCCCATGAGACACCCCTTTATAATCTCACCATCATATGAGTAAAACCAACCACACTCCAAGGAACAAGGAATAAAACCACTATACATGAATAATTATCCCCCAAAAACTCTCTCGAGGGAGATTCATCTCAAACAAGATCTAGTGCTGAAAAATGGATTAAAATAATAGAAACAACTCTCAGAATCCCTCTAAAGGTCAACCTAAATAAATAATCCAAGAAAAATAAGAATTAATATATAAGTAACTCGGGTTATTGAGTATATATCTATTTCTTATGTTCATAGGTTCCCTCTTCCACACCATAGTTTCACTAATGGATAGAAACCTAGGGAATATAATTTATATTAAAAAAATTCTCATGGAGGCCTTTCATCTCTTATGGGTTATTCTTGAAGGTCACACTGTTGTCACCGACATGGGACTCTCAAGAATATATCACCATATAATTATCTTGAATATAGTGAAGATTCTATGAAACCTAGGAAACATGATGAATTTGACTATCATCTTCAAGGTAATTTCTATCAGATATGAAATGAAACCAACACAAGTCAACATCTCAAAATGAAAAAATAAACTAGAAAAACAGATTAATTCCAAGACCAAACCATCACTACCCATGATGAAGAGTTACCTTAAACAAAACATAATCTCTAATGTCAAATAGAAATTGACTCCTCATATTGCCAAAATAAGACTTCTGATGATCATACACTACAATCATCCTCTTTTGAATCACCTGTACCATCTCGTTTATACTCAAAAAAGTGTTGGAATAATAATTATTGACTATCAAACACCATATAAACACAACTATGAACATAATGGTTATCAATACAATAATTCAAACTGTTTCATGCCAACGGTGGAGTGAGAAATATTATTGCTTGAAAACTCAAACAAAGGTAGATGCCTCATCAATGCGTCTACAAAATTCTAGACACCCACACATAATATTTCTTCAAGAGTGTCAATGGTACTCTATATATAGACATCAATATTTGGATGAATATTTGTGCTAATAGACAACTAAAATCCAAAATAATATTGAATACCTATTCAAATCCTTGTGGTAAGATAATGATCATACTAAGGATTGAATAGTCCTTGATACTCTCTAGAGCCTCATCACCTCCGCAATATATTTCCTAAGAAAATACTCCATTGTTCTCATCTCCATGAACAATATGAAGTGATTCAAATTTGAATAATGGTACAATGTTAAACATATTTGGTCACAACCTCTTTCATCATATGGTCTACTGGTAATGAAGTCTATTGAAATTTCCAACCACATCTACTAAGGAACATCTATCATCTGGAAATAACTATATGAAACATGGTATTAAACCTTAACTTTCTTGAAAATTAACCATTATAAAACATTCCATGCAGCAGAACAATTCATCCAAGGCTACTAGAAAAAAATACCCAGAGTACGATAACCATTTTTTGATGAAAATATATACATCTATATGTGAGTTTTGGATCTCATAGATAATCAAATCTTGAATCATTGAAGGAATAAAATTCCTCCCCTTGAAAAACATTTTTTGATGATAATCCTTAGGTTAACTATAATGTGTATCATAATAGACTAATTAATATATCTAAAACTCCATATCAAAATCCCCTAGACATGACTCCTCCACCAGATGCACCCGAACATGATTTCATTATCATCTATAAAATGAGTTTTCTATCACAAAACTATCACATATCAAGATGAAAAAAGAGGTATTCCATATTTCTCCTAGCATCTCTACATTCACACACAACATCATTGTATGACTTCTTTCTTAGAACATAGGGTATAACACTATCCTTTACTAGGGAATATGAATTCTCAAATCCATATTTCAATAAAAATTTTATCCATTATAATTTTATTATGTTCATGTTATATTGTAAGAATATATACCTCAGGAACTTGTGGTCATTGAAAACCACAAAGTGCTCATCAAAGAGGTAATGTCATCAAATCTTCAAGGTAAAAAAACTACTACAATATTAAGATCATGGGTTGAATTGCTATATTTAGTGGGGGAAACTACTCAGTCTATAAGAAAAAACTTATCTCTACTATGTGAGGATTATTCACAAAATAATATTCAATTAATAGTAGAAAACATCAAACTCAAAACCCTCTTCTAGAAAATGAGGGACATGAGCACTCACCAAATTCTTCTTCATGTACTCAAAAGACACCTGGAACTTTTCATCCACAAGAATGTATTATATTTTATGGTCAAGGAATTTATAGATATTTAATATGAGAGAAGAATAGTGTAAACATCTAGTAATAGACTACATGATTAATGATACTTCTCATCATTAAAATATTCATGGGGGTATCCCAAGAAAACTTCATGGATCATTAATGGATCATTGAATACTCCATGATTGGACACTATATTCCATAAGAAATATACATTAGATGCATAGAACATTCACCTACTAATCTTACCAAATATATAATGATGATTATGAAATCCCAAAACATCCCTTATACTCTCTACAATATCTACATAAAACATGGAGTAAACAAGGATATCATCGATGAAACCCACTATGAACCAGTCTAAAATGTCTTTGAGCACCATGTTCATCAAGTCCAAGACCATGGATTTATCATTGATCACAATTAATAAAAACTACAATGAACTCAAAAATTCTTATAAAGGCATCACAAATGTTTCATTCTCATAATCCCATCATTTACTAATATATGATGATATCTTAACCGTATAGTTCTCATTGAGATCCAAAAACCCACAATTAGATAATATACGAAATTCATTAATATATTGAATAGGGAAGAAATTTTTTATTGACACTATATTCAAGAGACAATAATTGATAGATAGATATCAACTTTTATTGACCTTCTTTAGAGTAAAATCCAATGTCCATCATGGTACAACACTTAGCTGAAAAAAACCTCACTATAAGAGATCATCAATCAGAACCTAGAACTCCCACAAATTAGAATATACCATCCTATATAGAGTCATATATATTATTAAAGTGACCGAAAAAAACAATATCATGGACTACATCTCTCATTAAAGGGGTAACACCACAAGATCCTTGGGAAAGGATTCAAGGTACACTTACAAATCCCTAGAAAACACCAACTATTTTACCAATGATGAATATATCATCAACTAAAACCTAAATAAAGATAAGTTTGGAAAAAATATCTACCCAATCTGATGGTATTTCATTCAAAAAAATGGAATAATCTTCATCATCATCATAGAAAAAAATCTCCATCCCTATGAAATCTTTGATAACTTACACTTAATTTGACAAGTATATTGTTATGATAGTGTTGTATGGATATATCTGTAAAGAAGGGAAGTACAACCAAAGAAAGGTGTATAACTAATGTTTCCTTAATGACTTTATATACATAATTTTGATAATATTGACCTATAAATATTGTTGTCAATGAAAAAGTCACTGAAAGTATCTCCCCCTTAATCATAAATCATTAATAATGTTTAGTGATATGAGAAATTTTGTAGCTAATGAAATAAAAAAAAATTGAACTCTGTTAGAAAAAATAAATTGGTACCTCAAATGATATTTGGTTCACCTATAAAAAGAAACAATAAGGAATACAACTGACTATGACTTTCTCAATGACCTCTCTTGGATAGATGTATACCACCTCCATGGTCATTCATTACTTTTTAGGGGTGAGGATAATTATTGGAATATCCTCTACCTCCCCCATCCCCACTTTACGTATTAAGATCTAGAGAACCCTATTGTTACTTCCTTAGCTAAAACTGCTACAATATAGGAACATGAAGAAGAACACTAGTTCAATGCTACCAACATAGAATGGTCTGGAACTCTCACCAATGATGACTGTGAAAAAAACAATAAAAACATAATTATGATCCCATGATTTGATCTTAATATCCACTACCTCCAAGTAAATTAGAATAAAATGGATGGGGAAAAACATGATTCTCTTAATATCCCACTATCCAGGAAACTAGGAACCCCAAATAAATTACACTGCTATGTAGAGATTATTGATTATGTCCCTCTTAGGATCATTTATTCTTGGATAATGTTCTCTCAATGATGTATTCTATTTCCATCACCATGTAATTTTTTGAAAAAATATGTGGGGTGACATAGTTCTAAAAGTGTATATTTATTTCCTCCATAAAATTCCCCTTCGTAGCCTCCCCATTAAAAATATTTCTAAAGAAGATTGAAGAAGGGTCTTGAAATGGATCTCAAACTCTTACATGCTAGAACTCGTCTATTGTAGGGTATGAATATCCTCATGATTGGTTGACTTTTAAGCCTAATAAAGATTCTTGTCTCAAAACTAGCATAATAAATATATGTTTTAAGCAACTAAATCTATAAGATCTCTAATGAAACAAAAACTACTACATGGCAATGCAATAAAACATCATCACAACAAACGAAATCAAATTCCCCATCCAAGAAAGGATCAAACTGAAGGCATTCTTCACATCCTCCAATTAGTCATCTCTCACAAAATCTAAAAGTGATCCCTCATACCTTTTTATACTCTGGAAATAAAATTATTGAAGTGTCCTCATCCAATTGTGGTCATTATTGACCCCATTCAAGTGGAGTTCAGATTTGGAAACCTGGTGAACATCATCGGCACAAACATGAAGAGGACATCAACGAAGATCCATACCTATAAAAGAATTTACATTTAGGGACTACTAAATATATAATATAGAATAATTATTATTAATAAAATAAGAATTATTATTTATAGATCAAATTAACCACAATATATAGAAATTTAAAACACAACAACACAAAATAAATTTTTATGATTCTTTCCTAGGTCTCTACCCCCAAAGCCGTATCGCTTTTCAAAGTATTCTTAGTAAAAATAATTGTACTCACATAAAATTATAGGGTCCCTATGTACATCTATCCTAGTTGGTCTCCCTTTATTACATCAGATACTAAGATAATGTGAAATTATTTCCCTACCAGCCAATGCGATCTTCACCCGTTCCCACTTCCAAACATTTTTCATTCCCTCAAAAAAAACATTGATATCACTCTATCATAAAACACTCCACCCAATGTCACCCTTAAAATTATAGAAATTATTTAAGGGTTATAATAGTGCTAGATACCCTCCACCAATAGTTCATGGGTGAGATACAAGCACTGGGGTTTTATCATAGACCCAAATGGGATTCATTACCCTTTAGGAAGAATATGAGGAATGAGATATAATATAAAACCAAAAACCAAATCCTACAAGTGTATGGAAGAAAGTATCACACCATATTTATTTAATTTTATACAACTAAATAACCACAAAATGGTAACAACATATACCAAAAATGAATCATCTCTAGAAACCGCTAAGCCCAAACAACTACTGAACTACTCCATGAGATAATAATGTATAGAAAAATCACCATCCGGATAATATTGTCCTGAAAAATATTTTATTGATATAAAGAATGATAATAACATGTATACTCATTTCTATGATCATCAAATCCTCTCATCCAAATGATAACAGATGAATTACTGTTGAAAGTGAATAAAAAAGTAATGTTAACTCACCACCAAGTTAGGTATGCTAAGTTCCTAGCCTCACCATATCTCTCTGATCAACAATCAAATACAAGTAATAATCTAATATCAAACATAATATCTAGAGAACGTACTATGCTAACACATCATCACTGGTTTTCCACTCTTCTACGACATTGCACGTCTAGATCCATATCTCTTAAAAAAAATAATACATCCCTGAAACACATTAGAAACTATAATATATCATTAATATCGTGAATCAAATAATATCATGAACTCTATGAATCACATCACCTCCTCATAAACAATGAAATCCTGAGATAGAAATTCAGTATCTTCAAGGATCCCCCACAAAAAGTAAATTGTGTATTACTCATCAATATGTGACATACCATACAGAATATAATTATAAAAATCATTTGGAAACTTTAGATGGAGAATCATTTTTATGAAATAACCACAATAAATTATATCAAAAACATATAAGGGAAAGGTAACCACCATCCATACCAACACATAATAATACTTGGAGAATAGGGTAGAGAAAAAGGGGGTAGTCATCCATATGTTTCTCACCAATTTTTTTGTATGGGAAAACACCCTGTCAAGGACCATAGGATTCGATCACTGAATTCCACGGGAGGGATATCATAAGAAATAAAATATCTAGGAAAATAAATATATCTAACAAACAAAACAATGGTAAATATAGTATTCTTAGACTAATCTATAAAACACTTCTCACAAACACCCATATTGAAATTTTTAGTACAAGATTTCATATATTCCCCGAATAATTTTAAATAGAATATAAATATTTTTTTTAATATTTAATAGTTACATTAATTAAAATACAAAAAACATTCCCTCTAGTAATAAAAAAAATCATGTATTGTTCCTCAAGATTTATCATCAATCGATGTTCCATTAAAACTCTAAATCCATGTGTTAAAACATTTATTATGATTCCATAATTAATGGTTCTCTTGGAATCACACTATAATACAATAAAAAGTTTTTAATCCATGGAAAACCTGTTACTCTAACCATTGGGGAGTGGAATGAATAAATAAGCAACTCAACCATATGATATAAAAATTAGAATCATTATCATTAATGATTCCCCATATTCATCACAACAAGAATAAAATGTGAAGACCAGATTCAACTATCTCCATCAATCCATATTCTATCCTAGAAACCACCATTCATATCACAATTTATCCTTCATTTACAAGCACCAAATAATACCAAAAACCCCAGACTCTACACACATGTCTCTCTAAAAAATTATCCTCTCAAGGATCACATAAAATTTTATCATAAGTAATACAACCAATATAATCATATATTGAAGTAATAAAACAATAAATAGTTAATAGGGAGTCTATGATCTAAAACCAAGGTAGAAAGATGTCGTAATAAAAAAATCATGCTCGACCCCAAGTAATTATCCTTTTCAAATAATTAATTATTTACTATATTGTATTATCTTTTTCATTTGTCAAATGTTACTACCATAAGACACCTTAGTAATCTCATATCCATATCTATATGATATTTAAACATGCGTTATAGTATAACATCCAGTTTCACTAAAATATAAGGAAGAGAAAAATCAATTATGAATTTCTCTAAATTATTTATATTAACAAAAATAATATATTTACCTTATTTATCTGATTACAAAAAAATCCTTCACATAAACAAACATATCACCCTAGCTAGAATGTTATGAGGAAAACAGTAAACAGTATGGATAAACTTGATGTCATTATAACCAAAACTGTAACTATTTATTTAATCAATTTTAATCTTCATTAAGTTTTACTTCACCACTGAAAGAATATATAAAACATGATTAAATTTTAACTTCCCATTATAATTAAAAGTTTTTAGGAATCCCCTATGTAAATTTAGATGTTCAATTTTTTTTGAAATTGAATGAATGATTGAGGATCAACTGCTATTTAATCACCACCAAGCCGAAGGAATACTAGATTTAACCTAAAATCTATAAGGAACTAAAACATCATGGTCAAATTTCTTCCCAAATATTGAATAATTCTAAACCATTGACCCATTATAATGGTAGAAGGAAATGAGAATGAGGGTGGAAGGATACCAAGATAAAAAATAACTCTCTTCTCTATGGTTCAAGTGAAAATACTCAAATATTCAATCACGAGGTTCCATGGGGATAATAAACCAACATATACCCAATGAAAACATTTTACAATGGATCATAAGCACTAGAGAACAAATCTTCCATGCCCTAGGTTCATTTGGTTCATCTGGAAATCCAAGAATTTAAGAGCGTAAGTTTGGATTGGTTAATAGAGAGTATGAATCAAGGTAAAAAATCATTTAAGGACTATCATTTAAGATGAACACGTTTCAACATTGAAATAGATGCGTTATATGGAGAACGATGATGCTTTTTACAATTAAAAAAGTTTTTCCATCACCATGTCCTCCACCAAGGCCTAGTCCATGCGATGGTATTATTTAGAATGCCATTTGAAATCGTTTCTTGAAGGGAATATTTTATGCTCCATTGATGCATTCCCAAATAATGGAATACAATGTGCTGATTTCCTCTTCCACATTTCATATTAGAGATCCCATGATGATCTACTCTAAGGGCCACACCATTTCCTACATGTTTTCAAACTATCCATATCAGATAGGTGGAACCCCTAACCAAACCATCATTTAATATAGATTTAAAATACATTTTAGTAGTGTTGGTATATCACACACCATATAGAAACCCCAAAATGGTGTATCCACACCACATAGATTTGATATAACCTTAAAAATTCCCACCACCCACTATAAAAAAACAATGATTAAAGGGGATTAATTTATCATTCAGATTGAGATATAACCCCATATGAAGACAATATAATTAGTAATAAAAAAATTTCAACATAAGTTTTACACACTATTATTAGATGGGATTTTAACCACTTCTATATTTTTGAGGAATTTTATTTAAAACAACCACTAAAATGATGGATAATGTGTAAAAATTTAATTTAGTTTGTAGTGGTTATCAATAACATCCATTTGTTTCATTTTAAAAAAATGAAATTATATTTGGGGTGGTTGTTAACCACCCTAAATTATTAGTATTTTTTAAAAAAGTAAAAATTCCACATGAAGTCCATCCCACCACTAGGGAATGGTCCAAGCTATGGTTTTCGTGAGCATTCCATCCTGAAACTGCATATTCTAGAGAATATTTCCAACTCCCTTGTATTTTACATCCCCAGGGCTTCCACCATGCTATAGTGATTTCCACATCTATATTTCAGTTACGAGGCCCCTTGAGGATCCACTCCTAGTGCCACACCCATTACCATGTGTTTTAACACTAGAAATTTCAGATAGGGGGACAACCCATCCAACCTAGCCTTCAAAACATCTTGACAAGACATGTTAATAGCCAACATACACAACAAACCCAATAGACTACCCTAAAAAACATAGCAACACCCCATAGATCCAATTATAACCTCACCGTACACACAATCGAATTTAAAAAAATACTGTGATTTTAGGGGATTTTTTAAAATTTAGATTGTATTATAATCCCCTATAAACACATTTACAATGGTAATTAAATATTGATCCTAATGTTTCCAAACACTCCCATAAATGTTGGATTTAACCCCTTATGTTGTGAAAACGTTGAAACACAGATTAAAACCATGATGAATTTCAAAACCGTAAATGTAAGACTTATTGTAGGTGGAGAACATCATTGAAGAAGCAAGTATTAGATTTTATAATTGAAATGATGACAAAAGATTGAATGGAAAATATAATATAAATACATGAATTAATGAAATGAACACATAATAGAGCTTAAATAACTTTTTATTTCATTAACATATCACCATATATACAGAGTATGTGGAATTTGATCCTATTGTTTAGATTAATCTACACAATATCTAATACAATGTTAAAAATTATAATGGTTAGAGAATATATATGGTTAACCATTGTGATGGAAATTTATTAGGAATTGAGAATTCCACATTTTTCCCATATTATGACATCCATATAATAATGATTCATAACAATACCCTTGGGATTCCATAGTTTCCATGAATATTTTGTATTCTTCACTTAAAATACTTTTTATAAAAATAGGTGAAGACAAAATTAAATAAATTCCATGTCAATAAACCTATTAAAATCAATAATTGGAAGAGCTAGTGAAAAAAACTAATTAATGGAAAATGAGAATAGTTTTCCCAACTACCCCTGATTATATCTTTTAATTGAGTCTTCAGAACAACAATTAATATTATTATTTAATTATGTATTTAATAAATGGGAGATAGTTCAAAGGAAATAATGAATTGTCTCATTGAAAATTATAACTCATGGGGAACTCCCAAAAAAATACATTTATTATTGATATTCATAATAATTTATAACTTTCTCAAGTATATCTATTATGATGTATAATTACATCATATAAAAATTTATAAAGGAAAACCACTCCAGGGGAAAACACTTTATTATAGAAAAATGTACAATAAAATCACATCCTCAGAGTGTTGGATTGTAAATAATATTATAAAAAACTCAATTAGAAAAAATGAATAAGGGAAAAATATTGAAAAAACTAAATATCCCACTCATTTTGATCATTACCTATGAATTTAACTCATATAATTTCTATAATCAATTCATAACCATAACATTCAGTTTGGAAATTTTGGAATAATAATAATTTATAGCCCTTAGATATCAATTAATATGGAAGAGCATTAGATATCCTCATAAAGTGATTTATTATTATATTCAATATATATATGAGCATGTCAATATATATCCTTCAGGGATAAATTAAATGTTCATTTATATTTAATCATTTTATGATATGTGTGTTCTTTATCAACCCCACTTGTGTGAAATATATCATTCCTGGATAAAAGTGGTTTAATATTTCATTAAGGATATAATAATTCTATATATTTAATATTTCATCATTAAGATGGTTAATTTTAAATACATGGACATTAAATGTAATTCCAAAAGCAAACAAGTCATTTATTTTAGAAAACGGTTTGACAGTGTTAATTTATTTCAAATAATATAAATAAAAAGTTGAAATGAATGTTTTATACATACCATGGGATAATGAATTCAATTTAAATACTTCATTTACAAATAAATGTTATATAATATATGTCTAATTCATTTACCCCCAAAATTTATCATATTTTCTGAAAATTCAATAATTTTGAATATCGTTCAGGCATTTGGAACCCTTCTAGGAATTATATATAAATATCCAATAATACAAGGAAGAATATGATCATTTGTATTGAATAGTCTTAGTAGTATTGATAATTTATCCAAAACATTATATGTTGAGAATTTAATAATATCCCTTAAAATGTTTGTTGAAATATTGTGATATCCATATCTATAAAAATCTATTTTTATGAATGTGTTTTAAAGTCGTTCAATGAAATTATATCATCAAACAACATTTTATTTCAATATCATAATTTTTTGGTACAAGTGTGACTTCAGGGACAATATCTAAAAATATATAATGTTATCGAAATGTTGATTTTCCTCTTTAAAGGGAAGATATATTATTTAAATTCTAATCATTATTAATAATGATTTTATATAATCAGTTCAACCACACATCATTTGTGTATAATTAGACTATAGATTTCCAAAATTATACATTCATGTAAGTGTTGTGGGAATCCTATAAATTGTTCTATGACACAATTTTATATATGGAATGTGATTTGTAATAGTTATTTTAATCAACCTTCACAACATGAAATGCAGACATTGTGGTAGATAATAACACAAGTTACCATTTAATATATGATTCCTTCATAATATATCTAAATTGATCACATGGTAGGTGGGAGCACCCACATCTACAGAATAATTATTTCTTAATAAATATATGTGAAATATATTTACAAAATAGCTACTAATTATATATATAATTTAACTCAAAAATGGGTAACTCAGGGTAAATTATTATATATGGGGAATTCATAATAACACAATCAAGATGCATTTATTTATTATTCAGTAGGAAATCATCCATTAAATAAATTCATCATCCTCCCACTGAATTATGTCTCTTTTTTTATCAATAATTGAATGCTCATGTGTACTTCCATCAATATTTTTCATTATAACTTCTCATGGATGGACTAAACCATCATGTAATAAATTAAAATTTATAGTATTAGTAAACTTTTGGTTTATTATTATTCATTAGATTGTACATAACTAAATCTTAATAATCGATATTATACATTTTTATTACATATCATGGTTCCAATATTATTCAATGACTCTTTTTGATATTAAATTTCAAGAATATCATTTATATATCTCAACAAGAGTTCTAGTAATTAAAATCATTAAGAATTTGTACTACCATATCAGAAAACGTCTTCTATTCTAGAGTAGTAAATTAATTTTCTCTACTGGTAAATGTACATACACAAGAATATACTAGATCATATATTATTTCTTTTGATATATTAAATCAAAATAAAATTTATAATATATTTTATTCAATATCGAAATATATTAAATCTCTATGATATTTCATTAGGCATAAATATAATTTTTATTATAATTTCCACTTATGGTGGTTGAAGAAGTCATAATATAATCATAATGGGTTAATCTAGTCACCAAAAAGATTATTGTATATTTATGAACTTTTTTCGCAAGTATTTTGGAACTTTTCCCCATATATTTGGGAACGAATTTCATAAATACTATATTACAATACATCTTCTTTGTAATGGATCACTGACATATATTAATGTTGATACATGTTTTATGGAAAACCAATGTGTAAAAATCTTAAAGATTCACAACACACCCCATATCACCATCCAAAATCATAATTCATTGAATAAAAAAAATTCAATTTTACATATGAAGGAAAATTCATTAGATCAATATTCATCAATACTCGGATATACATGATAATTTAAAGTATGATTATCATAAATAATATCAAAATTTTCATGAATAATTTCATTATCTTCCTGGAAAAAACTAGAGTAAGTAAAAATACATTCACATATGGGAATTAATTCATTAATTATAATTCACGATTCATGAATACTAATTTATTATTAATAAATAATGATCGTCTAGTGTAAAATAATATTTTTGTGGATTGTGATGGTCATTTTTAACCCCTTTATGAAGTAAAATAATTGTCATAAAATATAATGTATTTTCAAAACTATTCAATTCAATCAATTTTTATGAAATATAAAAACTTCATGAGATAATTGAATTACATGAGTTTATATTTATAATCTATAATAACATGAAAAATAATAATTTCCCATTGATATTTTTTTTGTAGGAACAATAAATACTAAATGATGTTATTATTTAGTATTTTTTCAATATATATTATTTTAAATTGTATCATTAAAATATGAAGTATTTTATAAGTATTAATAAAATTAATTTTCCTCTCTGACTATTTACTATCATCAAACCACATTTTTAGGTTATAATATTATTATATATTATAAAAAAATACAGTTCAATGAGAATCTTCAAAACATCATTTTAACATTGTAATTTATTTCAAATAAAATCCTATATATTTTTATTTACTTTGGGTAATGAAATAATAATTATTAATAAATATTATTATTCATTCCAACAACCATAATAAAACTATTTTCTTGAGTTTTTAATATCCTGAAGACAATATCCTGAATATTAACTCAAAAAATTCATCAATATCATCTACTTATGTGGATGGATATATATGTAATATATATACACTTTTTAATTATGAACATTTATTTTCTCTCATGAATGTTATAATAAAATAAAATGAATGTGAAAATAAATAAAAATTTATGATATTTACAAATATTCAATGAAAATATCATCTCTATTTTGAATTTTTTTCATCAGAATAAATATTGAAACCATCAGTGTGAAAACATATATAAGATATATAAAACATCACAGTTCGTGGCATGAACAACTATAACATCCAGTTATAGAACTGATTAGTATAAATTAAACCTTATCGTGGGGATTCTTTTCTTTGTTTGGGTAAGGGTTGAGTTTGTATTGGGAGGATATCTATAATGGTAAATGCCAACACGTTTTTTTATTTTTTGACTTTAAACATGGTATTTTAGTAATCTTCATGGATACTAAACGCTGTGTAACTATGTTACACACCATGTAACCGCTACTGGGTGAAAGTAGTGAAACATGGTTCACAGAATTCTAGGAACACTCTGTGAATTCCCTTTACATGGCATGATGTATTTTCAGGTTGGTTATTAATGTGTAATAATGGGGGTTCTATCAATTAAGAATCTCGTGAATTTCATTATATGAAAAGAGGTTACACATCATTTAATACCTTGACACTAAATGGGAATTAAAATTTTGATGTGTTTTTATAATTATAGAAATTAAATCATTCATGGCATGTATCTATATTACACATCGTGTAACACCCTGAAAATAGCCTATAAATGGAGGTAGTGTGCATGTTTTTTTATTCATTACCCTCAAATTCCTCATACAAAAACCCAAACACTTCCCAATTTATTATTATAAACATCAAAACCTTCTGGATCCATTCATTTAGAGATCAATTGACATTTCTATAGTGGGTGATATCTGGGTAAGATTTCTTTATCATTCTTAAAATATATATCTTTATCTATAATAGAATCATCTTAGTATTGATGGATCTATGCCCCGTGGTGTTTGATATTTCTTCTAGGATGAGTTTCGAGGTCTTCTATTCCTTCGTTCTCATTGATGGCTGTCATTGTGAGTTGTGGGTTTTAGGAATACATAGGTGCTTCCATCCTGAATATCCAAATTAATTATTCCTATATAGCCAAATTTACATTAATAATTTATTTATATTTAATTTCTCAAACATTATTTCAATTAATTAGATAAAAAACTGATTCTAGTGAATTGGTAGTTTTGAAATGGATTTTGAATACATATTTGGAAAACCCACAATTCTGTTGAATTGGGATGTATTTAAATAAATATTTTGATTTATATTGTTGAATATAATTTTTCAATATTATGGAAATATTTTCAACAAAATTTTTGAATTAAATTTTTTAAATGAATTATGAAAATGATGGAATTGCTTTTGATTGGATTTCAAACTTGTGAAAAAGGATTAAAATGATTTGATTGAATCCCAAGGGTTTTCTCTTTAGGAAAGGGCATGTTTCTTTATTAAAACCATTTTTTGGATTTAAATCGAAAAATAGACATTTTGAAAGGAATAATTGGATTTAATTGTATTTTAATATGTCTTAAAAAAAATTTCCCTTCATGTATGATCACATGCAAGCTATAGGTAGTCGGTGCATTATTTGGATACACTCTACTGTATTACAATGCTCTAAAACATTCCTACGGCATGTCACATCCCCGGTGGGAGGGTGATGAGACACCTTTGGCCAGTGTCAGAGGGATGTGAGTATGCTCATTTTATTGAGATAACTTAGAGAGTGTGGAATCCTATAGCTGGTTTATACTATCATACGTTCTTGGAATATTACAAAGTTGGTAACATGATTATTTATATGTGAGATATGAATGTATTACAATGTGGTAAACCCTCATTACATGCCATTTTTAGATATAAATAAACGTCTGTATGTAGATAATTTATTTAAGGGACATATTTAAATATTTCATATCTGATAAATTAAAGGCTTGTCATTTAAAAGAATTTTCAATAGTTTTAAAAAAGTACTGCATGTTTGGTTTAAATATGCATTTGAATTTCTAAACCATTTTACTTTTTTAAAACTGAAATCATTTCTTTGGAAAATCAATATATATAATCTATTATGGATTCTATGGGGTTATCCTACAAGCTTATTCTCTCATCTTACTTATACCTTTGGGTGTTTGTAGACATTCTTATTCTAGGTTCATGAAAAGGGATGGGATATACTATAGGTGGACCTAACTGTTGAGCATGGGACATGGGGATTTTTCTTCCTTAGTCACCTTGGGGTTGTTTACCCTATTTTTGGAACTTGGGTTTTGGTACTTTGGGATTTTTATTCTTCATTTTAATTTGGTTCATTACACAGATTGGAGTTTCTTTAATATTCATACATAATTTATTTTCTCACTTCTACTATGTCTTGTGAAAAAATCATTCCCACATGCATGTTGTATTATTCAAAGTTCTAGTTACTAACCCATGGGGGTTAGGAAAGACATTTAGGTTATGTTAAGACCATCCAAATTATTGGGTTACGAGGGTATTCAGGCTAGTTCATGACAAATTTTTATTAGATAAGGTTGGTGAGATTTTGACTTGAAGTTCGTGTAAATTGTTTTTTAGAAATTCTTGGGACATAAGAGGTAGTTTTTATAAAGTTATTGGAAATATCTCACCATATTTAATGATAAGTCACTAGGAGTGGTAAGGGACGATCTTCTTATATATTAGTTCTATTCCTTTACTAATTATTATTTGGATAGAGTGGAATCCCAATATAGTAGTTCAACCAATTGGGATTAATTTCCTCTTTTCACTGTATGATCACTACCTAATGTATTCAAAATTGTCTGCTAACATTTTGTATCATCATACCATCGATAATATTTGGAAATCATATTTAGGTGGACGATGTTGCTGGACAATAGTGAGAAAATCCATAGTGGAATAGAATCTAGTTGAGGTTATCATGCGTTCTGTCCATGATTTGGGACAGACACAACCTTTAGTCCCATTTCAGGCTCTAATTATGGATCCCCATATGGATGATTTTCAAAATCATTCTCAAATATTCCCTCAAAAGAATATACAATTTTCAAAATTCTCCACTAATCATAAAAAATAAGGTGAATGGTTGAGCAAGATAGAACATATTTTTCAGTTTTTGGAAACTCCTAATGTGATCAAGGTAAAGTGTGCCACCATCAATCAGGAAAGGACAAGAAATAGATAATGGTACATGATGGTGATGGAATGGAATAATGATGTATTATAGTGGAAGGGATTCAATGTTCTTTTTACCATCCAATTTTATCCAGAGTAAAGGGTGTTGGATAAGGTTGTAATTTTTTTCAAGAATGATAATTTTGAAAAAACCGTGACCAAATATTCAAATCACATTGCTGAGTTGGTGCTATTTTCTCCCATGACTGTGTCTACTGAAAGGATGAAGGCTCTAATCTTCATGATAGGAAATAATTCAGTTATCAATTTTTAGGTTTTCCTGATAAATCTTCTTACTTATTCTGAGGTGATGGATAGGTCGACGATGGTTCAAATGGACTTTCCTAGAAATTCAGGGTTGACAGGTGTTCCTCTTTCTGCCAGTGGAAGCTTTGGTACCTTCAAAGTAAAATAGAATCCTAATGGTTCTCAATGAATGAGTCTTTCTAGGCTTCTTATAGTTCTAATATTATGTTCAATTACTTTTTATCATTGTATAAATCTCAGAAATTATTAGAGGGTTAAAACCTAGGTACCCAAGAACTATATATCCTATTGATATTCAGGGAACATATAATTATTCTGTCATCACATCTGTACTACTCATAGGGGAACAAGATCATCATCTCTACATAAACCTGTAGTGATGTCAGACATTTCACATACAAAAGGGTTCCGACCACTAGCATCCTGAATGAAGCTTCTTCAGAGAGTGGAAGAGTATCCAAATAAGTTTACATAGGTCCAAAGATCATGGGAGTTACAATTACTATATCATTATCATTAGTGATAGCTGTATTTGATACTGGTGCATCTCATTCATTTATTTTATCCTGTATTCTTAATCTTCTTAATCTTCTTGTGGAGAAACTATCTTCTACAAATGGATATTACTACACCCCTTGGTACGAAGAGAGATAAGGTTCTTTGTATTCCTGATTGTGTCATCTCTCTGTTATATATCGAGAATTCTTGGATTTTTCATGTTATCAACAAGAAATATCTTGATATTATATTCGAGATGGATTTGCACATTTCTAATAAATCTGGGATTGATTATTTTCTTCAACGGGTCTAATTTTACATGCCATGTGGTGTGCCCTTGCATTTAAAGGGGAATGGAACCCATGGTTGAGCTGAACCAAAACCTCTTATCAAGAGATGGGTAAAGGAAATTTCATTAAAAATACATTGAACAAGAAACTTTCACCCCAGGCTATGAAATAATCATTAGAGGAGTGGAGTTTAATGGGTCTTTTTGCACAGTTTCATATTGGAGTTCTAGAGAAAGGGGATGAGATTTCTTTAGAAATAATTCCATTGAAATCATCTCCTATCAAGATGATCCTACCTGATTAAGGGATTTATGATCTGTTCTTTAGCATTAGACACTCTCTATATGGACGAAAGACATTTTCATAGTGGTCGTTCTCCAAGGCGGATGCCATGTGTTATTGGAACTGTTATGTTGTGCCATTAGTATAATGGAAGGTTTTAATGGGGGGTTATCATAATATCCATTGCGGAGTGCAACCAGGAACCACTAAAAAGGTCTACGATACGATGCAGTAGTTCTGGTGGCCAGGAATGAGATGGTTCATTTATGAGATTGTTTCTCATTGATATATGTTCCAATATGTGAAAGACGATCACCTTAAACATTCGGGTTTGCATCATCCCATTCCATTACCTATATGGAAGTTGGATGATATCACTATTGACTTTGTGGTTGGGTTTCCTCATTCCCAGAGATAGCATATTTCTATTTGGGTTTGAATAGATAGGTTGACCAAGTCAGCTCACATTATACCCATTCATAATACAAAAAAATTTAAGGAGTTATTAAATCTAAATGTGAAAAATATTGTTATTTTTCACATAGTTCTATCTGATATATTCTTTGATAGAGATCCTCGGTTTACTTCTCACATTATGAGAGGCCTTCAGGAGGCACTATGATCTCATGTTCATTTTAGCATTTCCTTTCACCCATAGTCATATGGACAAAAAGAATGAGTGATTATCCAATAAAAAAAATATTTTAATTAAATGTTTATGGTATTAAATGTTAATTTTTGATCTTATGGGCCTGAGTTAGTGCATTTTCATTATGAACATCCATTCTCATCATTTGTGCACTTCATACCTAATATACACCAATTTTGGCCCAACGAGTCATCTGATTCTAAGGAATTTAATTATCAATATTTTAATTTTATATTTTTGGAACTATATATACACTTAAATGTGAACATTTTTCATTCAAGGATCAATAAATGGTTCATAAACTTTGATGGAGATATTTGGAGATGAATGAAATCAATTCTAGAGAAGGCAGATTGGACACCATCCCACTTATGTGACTGTGGGGCCCAACATATAGGCCTAATGAATCCCAAATTTTGTTCGATGCTAGATGACATGTAGAGGAACAAATCACCTTTCATAATACAATGCTAATTCGGCATCCATGGTATCCATTTAGGCACACCATTTTAGAGATAAAATTATGGGCCAGATTCCGCGGCCCAGAAACATAGCCCACCAATTAAACCATATCTGGAAAACCATAACTATTTTTAGGCTACGATTTTACAAGCTGTTAGGGGACATCCGGAGTTGAATTTAAGTCTTATACGCCCCACCCAAATTCGTCCATCTAAAGGTGTTTCATGCGCCTCTGTTTGGTGGATGCAAGCTGGATGCCTTTTCGGGTCAAGGATGGAAAGTCTTCTTTCCACAAACTTTCCACCACCCTAGACCTAACATAATCAAGTGGGATGACTTGTATTGTTGGAGGGTCGACCCAAGGCTCCCAAAATTCCTATTTAAGGAAGTGGTGGTGAAGGAGTTTTGAATTTTTGAGCATGTTTTTATCTTAATGTTATGCTGCCAATTTTTCTTTGTAATGTTCTTCCTTCACATTTATGTTGTTTTAATTCATCCTTGTTACTTAATAAAAGTTATTGTTCTCTTATTATTATGTTATTCTCCTTATCACTTTGATACCTTTGGTTCAAGGTGTGAACTTTTTCATACCTAACCTTGTGATATTATCACACAACGGTGGAGTGATTGTTATTTTATTGCGTTTTTACTTATCCATTTCCTCCCTCATGAGTCTACTTTCCGCTTCCATTGAAACCATAGGATCAATGGAGGGATAACCCACTTATGGGTTGATCCAAGGGAGTAGCAAGGGGCTGGATTGGATGTTATTTATCACCTCATTAATATATAATCACTTCTTTAATTGATATTTTTATTTGATGATTTTTAAACTCCATCGTCCTTGTTGAATTTAAGGCCACACACTTTAAGTGTTAATACGAACCTTTACCTTGAAGTGCTCAAAAATTTGATCCTTCAAGTGTATAGGTGATTAGTATTAAAGGGTGTAGGAATTAAACCAGTAAGTGATGATGTTGTTTTATCTCCTTAAATGAACCCATCTCAAATTTAAGAAATTGAAATCATTAAAAAGAAAATACGTCCAATCCGCCCTGAGTGATAACCTAGGATCAACTCATTCTTTTAATTTGACTTCAGTTAAGTATCATAGAGTTCACTTAAACCCATCTAAAATAAACCCAAATTTGGCCAATTCATAGCCAAAAATAGTCCTTAGAATGCGCGTGTCTATAGGTTACTTCTTAGGTCTCTATAGATTCGATAACCCAAGCTAAACTACAAGGACTGTTCTACCTTCATCTCTTGGGTAAATTTGAGCGAGAACCAAATTTTGGCGCTGTTTCCGGGGATCTAAGTAAGTTATCTTAGAAACTATCATCCTTTTTTTCATCCCTCTTCTCTGTTCTCACCCCATCACTCGTATTGAATTCAATTTTGAACAAGTACAAACATGGGACACTTATTCCTACTTTGATCACCCAACCCAATGTGTGATGTACAATGACCATCCTAATTTCTACTTGTGGGATCATCAACTACATAATGAAACACGATGTTTTTACTCCTATGATTCACAAAACATTCCAATATATAATGACTTTCAATCCCCACAGAACCAATATGAACACCCTCCTGTGCAATTCTAACAACTTAATTATCTACCTGAAATAGACCATATTTCTCAACCCCTAACCCATCATGATCCACAACCATTACTTGAAAAATTGTTTCAACAAATGGAAATAATGAATTTTGAGGTTTCATCATTGAGGTTAGAACTACAAAGCATTAAAAATTGTGAGGAACCCATCCCTACACAAAATTTCCCTTCCATAACATTATGTGAAGTGTCTAGTTTCCCACAAACCTCTCATGAATTTACTGAAGATAAAACCTTTGGATTTGGGATAGATGAAGAGGATCCAGGAATCGTTGAAGGTTCTTTAAATCAGGAGGAAGTTGAATTTTTGGATTCAAAGGATTAGAATTTGACATCTTGGATTGCGTCTCCTAAGGATAACTCCATTGGTGATTTTTCAAAAACACTAATCACTGAACCATTGAGAGAAGTCACAAACATTGAGTCTATACCCATTCCTAACACCGATCTTTCCGATTTTATTGTTGAATCTTCTTTTAAAAAGGAACCGATTCTATTGAGAAATTTGGAAAATGAAACTGAGTTAGATTCAAAATCTCAACCTGTGTCTAAATGTCCTATCCAACCCGAGATCAAAATTATTATTCTTCCTTACCAAATCAAGTATCCATTCATAGGGTATAACCATGACCGTACAATTGGAATTCATTCTTCTATTGAAAAAGAAAATTTAGGAAAGATTATTGATACCTTAGGCAAGACTGGAGAAGCAACTAGATCCACCATTTCTGATATTCCTTGGTTTTACCCACTCATTTTAGGATATAGGTTTGTGAATGAAACAAATTCTAAACATAGAATCAAACTCACCCTATTTTAATTGGTGAAACATGTGGTCTTTAAAATGTTGAAAGTTGGTATTGGATAAGTTGGGGGTTTCAAGTCGAGCTAGCGACGTTAAACAAAGCGATGCATGGGAGGCAACCCATGGTTTTCAAGTTGCCAATCATTTTGTTATTTTAATCAAATTTATATTTTATATAAGAATAATTAAACTTTTTTATATTTAAAAAAATAGACTATTGACATGTTCTTATATTATGAGTACGGATGGGTATGAAAGGGGAGCATCATATTCATCCGTGTCACGTGGTGTGATCTTTGAGTAATACCTTAGCCAGAAATTTAAAAAGAAGACAATGTATCATCATTTTATTTTATTATATATATATACTTATATTTTACTTATATATATATACTCTTTTTTTTTGTTTGTTTGTTTTCCTTTTTCCACTAGGGAACTTTGCAAGCGATATGGATATCAAAGGACTAAATTGGAGCAGAAAGAACTTTAAACTTCAACCACCAGGTGACTTCATTCCATGACCCTCATTTTCAATTTCTTTTTGAATATTCATTATCTACCTCTACCCCCTTCTAAATTTTATTTTCTTTAAACACTAGGGATAGTGTTATTTTAAGTTGGGGGGGAGAAAAAAATAAAAAATGATTTTGTGTCAAACAAATGATAAATGATTTGAAACAAATTGTGAAAATTGAAGGAAAAATTCCTTTAACTTTGAACATGGTAATTCACATTGCGCACTTTGAAACTGTATATCAAATAATTTAGCATACCCTAATTATGATTGTAATCCTTGTATAATTTATGAGCATAGATTTTGGAAAGTGTGGCTATCCAATGTGATATTTCATCGTCTATATTTTCATCCAAATTAAAAAAATATCACAATGCACATCCTTTGGACAGTGGGGTATTAGTTTGTGTTAATGGGGTACCCTAAATAAATAACAAAGGTTTGATGATCATTTTAGTTTAATATGAGTATTAAAAAAAATTTGTGCGTAGAGCAATTAAATGACCTAATGCGTGGCTTTAGGCACATGGGGATCGTGACTCCATAGTTGTCTGACCTAGAGTTAGTAATTTTATCTCTATTTTTGGTAATTTGAATTTGTTTTTGACTGAGTAAACTCGAGATGATGCTCGAGTATGTGGGCTTCACTTGGTTCCCTAAGGTCTTTGAGCCTGGGAGTAATCGGCAAAGTCTCGCTACAGGGTTTGAATTTTTTGAGTGAAATTTCAATTACCAAGGCAAAATTTAAAAAACAAAAAAAACAAAAAAATATTATAAAAAAATGAATACTCATCTTAATATTTAAATGTGATTCCACCTAGTGCTTCCGTAATTTCCTCCTTGAATAAAGATGAACCCCCCATGTCTATTATGATACACAACACATCCTCATACTTAATTGATATTGGATGAAATATGGAAATGAATTTGAACAAAATAATGGGATTGGGATTGGGATCTTATTATGAAAATATCTTGTATTAAAATGTTTTGATGGGTTTCATGATTGTTTGGTGTAAGGTTTTTTGATGATCATTGTGTATTAAAATGTTTTTGGAAAATGGAATTCGAATTTCATATTATTGAGATATATTTTGCTCAGGACTAGCAAAACTCAAGTTGGGGGGTGTGATTATCAAATAAAAACATATATTTTAATTAAATTTTAATGGTATTAAATGTTAATTTTTGATCTTATGGGCCTGATTTAGTGCAGTTTCATTATGAACATCCATTCTCATCATTTGTGCACTTCATACCTAATATACAACAATTTAGGCCCAACGAGTCATCTGATTCTAAGTAATTTAATTATCAATATTTTAATTTGATATTTTGGGAACTATATCTACACTTAAATGTAAAAGTTTTTTCATTCAGGGGTCAATGAATGATTCATAAACTATGATGGAGATATTTGGAGATGAATGAAAGCAATTCTAGAGAAAGCAGATTGGACACCAGCCCACTTATGAGACCGTGGGGCCCAATATACAGGCCCAATGAATCCCCAATTTCGTGGGATTCTATAAGACATGTATAGGAACAAATAACCTTTCATAATCCAATGCTAATTCGGCCTCCATGGTATCCATTTAGGCGGCCCAAGTTAGAGAGAAAATTCTGGACCAGATTCTGAGGCCCAGAAAAATAGCCCACCAATTAAACCATATCTCGAAACCCATAACTCCTTTTGGGCTGAGATTTTACAGGAGGTTAGGGTACATCCTTAGTTTAATTTAAATCTTCTACGGCCCACCCATAGTCAGCCATATAGAAGGTGTTTCAGGCGCCTCTTTTGGTGGATGCAAGATGGATTCCTTTTCGGGTCAAGGATGGAAAGACTTCTTTCCACAAACTTTCCACCACCCTAGTCCTACAATACTCAAGTGGGATGACTTGTACTGTTGGATGATCGACCCAAGGATCCCCAAATGCCTATTTAAGGCAATGGTGGTGAAGGAGTTTTGAATTTTTGAGCTTGTTTTCATCTTAATGTTATGATGCCAATTTCTCTTTGTAATGTTCTTCCTTCACATGTAAGTTGTTTTAATTAATCCTTGTTACTTAATAAAAGTTCTTCTTCTCTTATTATTATGTTATTCCCCTTATCACTTTGATACTGTCTGTTCAAGGTGTGAACTTTTTCATACCAAACATTTTGAGATTATCACACAACAGTGGAGTGATTGTTATTTTATTTCGTTTTTTACTTCTCCATTTCCTCCCTCATGAGTCTACTTTCCGCTTCCATTGAAACCATAGAATCAATGGTGGGATAACCCAATTATGGGTTGATCCAAGGGACTATCAAGGGGCTGGATTGGATGTTATTTATCATCTCATTAATGTATAATCACTTCTTTAATTGAGATTTTTATTTTATGATTTTTAAACTCCATCGTCCATGTAGAATTTAAGGCCACACACTTTAAATGCTAATACGAACCTTTACCTTGATGTTCTCAAAACTTTGATCCTTCAAGTGTATAGGTGATTAGTATTAAAGGTTGTAGGAATTATACCAGTAAGTGATGATGTTTTTTTATCTCCTAAAATGAACCCATCTCAAATTTATGAAATTGAAATCATTAAAAAGAAAATACGTCCAATCCACCCCGAGCGATAACCTAGGATCAACTCATTCTTTTAATTTGAATTCACTTAAGTCTCTTATAGTTCACTTAAATCCAACGAAAATAAACCCAAAAATGGTCACTTCATAGCCAAAAATAGTCCTTAGAATGTGCGTTTCTATAGGTTACTTCTTAGGTCTCTGTGGATTCGATAACCCAAGCTAAACTATAAGGACCATTCTACCTTCATCTCTTGGGTAAATTTGAGAGAGAATCAAATTTTGGCATCATTTCCGGGGACCTAAATAAGTTATCTTAGAAACTATCATCCTTTTTTTCATCCCTCTTCTCTGTTCTCACCCCATCACTCCTATGGAATTCAATTTTGAACAATTCCAAACATGGGACACTTATCCCTACTTTGATCACCCAACCCCATGTGTGATGTAAAATGGCCATCCTAATTTCTACTTGTGGGATCATCAACAACCTAATGAAACACAATGTTTTTACTCTTATGATCCAAAAAACATTCCAATATATAATGAGTTTCAATCCCCACAGAGCCAATATGAACACCCTCCTGTGCAATTCCAACAACTTAATTATCTACCTGAAATAGACCATATTTCTCAACCCCTAACCCATCATGATACACAACCGTTTCTTGAAAAATTGTGTCAACAAATGGGAATAATGAATTTATAGGTTTCATCATTGAGGATAGAACTACAAAGCATTAAAAATTATGAGGAACCCATCCCTATACCAACTGTCCCTTCCATAACCTTATGTGAAGTGTCTAGTTTCCCACAAACCTCTAATGGATTTACTGAAGATAAAACATTTGGATTTGGGATAGATGAAGAGGATCAAGGAATCGTTAAAGGTTCTTTAAATCAGAAGGAAATTGAATTTTTGGATTCAAAAGAGGATAATTTGACATCATGGATTGCGTCTCCTAAGGATAACTCCATTGATGATTTTTCAAAAACACTAATCACTGAACCATTGAGAGAAGTCACAAACATTGAGTCTATACCCATTCCTAAAACCGATCTTTACAATTTTATTGTTGAATCTTATTTTAAAAAGGAACCGATTCTATTGAGAAATTTGGAAAATGAAACTGAGTTAGATTCAAAATCTCAACCTGTGTCTAAATGTCCTATCCAACCCGAGATCAAAATTATTATTCTTCCTTACCCAATAAAGTATCCATTCACAGGGTATAAGCATGACCATTCAGTTGAAATTCATTCTTATATTGAAAAAGAAAATTTAGGAATGATTATTGATGCCTTAGGGAAGACTAGAGAAGCAACTAGATGCACCATTTCTGATATTCCTTAGATTTACCCACTCATTTTAGGATATAGGTTTGTGAATGAAAAAAATTCTAAACATAGAATCAAACTCAACCTAGTTGAATTGGTGAAACATGTGGTCTTTAAAATGTTGAAAGCTGGTATTGGATAAGTTGGGGGGTTCAAGTTGAGCTAGCGACGTTAAACAAAGCGCTGCATGGGAGGCAACCCGTGGTTTTCAAGTTCCCAATCATTTTGTTATTTTAATCAACATTATATTTTAAATAAGATTAATTAAACTTTTTTATATTTAAAAAAATAGACTATTGACATGTTCTTCTATTATGAGTATGGATGGGTATGAAAGGGGAGCAATATATTCAACCGTGTCACGTGGTGTGATCCTTGAGTAATACCTTACCCAAAAATTTAAAAACAAAGACAATGTATCATCAGTTTATTTTATTTTATATATATACTTATATTTTACTTATATATATATATACTCTTTTGTTTTGTTTGTTTTTTTTCCTTTTTCCACTAGGGAACTTTGCAAGCGACATGGATATCAAAGGACTAAATTGGAGCAGAATGAACTTCAAACTTCAACCACCAGGTGACTTCATTCCATGACCCTCATTTTCAATATCCTTTTTGAACATTAATTCTCTACCTCTACCCACTTATAAATTTTCTTTTCTTTAAACACTGGGGACAATGTTATTTTATGTTGGGGGAAGATAAAATAAAAAATGCTTTTGTTTCAAAAAAATTGATAAATGATTTGAAAAAATTTGTGAAAATGGAAGGAAAAATTACTTTAACTTTGAACATGGTAATACACATTGCACACTTTGAAACTGTATATCAAATAATTTAGCATACCCTAATTCTGATTTTAATCCTTGTATAATGTCATGAGAATAGATTTTGGAAAGTGTGGCTATCCAATGTGATATTTCATCGTTTATATTTTCATCCAAATTAAAAAAAATATCACAATGCACATCCTTTGGATAGTGGGGTATTAGTTTGAGTTCATGGGGTACCCTAAATAAATATCATAGGTTTGGTTATCATTTTAGTTTAATATTATTATTCAAAAAAAAATTTGCGCGTAGAGCAATTAAATGACCTAATGCGTGGCTTTCGGCACATGGGGATCGTGACTCCATAGTTGTCTGAACCATAGTTAGTAATTTTATCTATATTTTTGGTAATTTGAATTTGTTTTTGACTGAGTTAACTCAAGATGATGCTCGAGTGTGTGGGCTTCACTTGGTGCCCTAAGATCTTTGAGACTGGGAGTCATCGGCAAAGTATCGCTACATGAGTTGACTCTTTTGAGTGAAATTTCAATTACCATGGAAAAATTGAAAAAACAAAAAAAAAACAAAAAAAATTATACAAAAAAATTGAATACTCATCTTAATATTGAAATGTGATTCCACCCAGCGCTTCCGTAATTTCCTCCTTGAATAAAGATGAACCCCCATGTCTATTGTGATGTACAACACATCCTCATACTTAATTGATATTGGATGAAATATGGAAATGAATTTGAACAAAGGAATGGTCTTGGGATTTGGATCTACTTATGAAATTATATTTTATTAAAATATTTTGATGGGTTTCATGATTGTTTGGTGAAATGTTTTTTGGTGATCGTTGTGTATTAAAATATTTTTGGAAAAGGGAATTCGAATTTCATATTGTTGAGATATATTTTGCTCGGGACTAGCAAAACTCAAGTTGGGGGGTGTGACTATCCAATAAAGACATATATTTTAGTTACATTTTAATGGTATTAAATGTTAATTTTTTATCTTATGGGCCTGAGTTAGTGCATTTTCATTATGAACATCCATTCTCATCATTTGTGCACTTCATACCTAATATACACCAATTTAGGCCCAATGAGTCATCAGATTCTAAGTAATGTAATTATCAATATTTGAATTTTTTATTTTTGGAACTATATCTAAACTTATATGTGAACATTTTTCATTCAGGGATCAATGAATGATTCATAAAAGATGATGGAGATATTTGGAGATGAATGAAAGCAATTCTAGAGAAGGCAGATTGGACACCAGACCACTTATGAGACTGTGGGGCCCAACATACAGGCCCAATGAATCCCACATTTCGTGGGATTCTAGAATCAATGTGGAGGAACAAATCACTTTTCATAATACAATTCTAATTCGGCCTCCATTTTATCCATTTAGGCGTCCCATGTTAGAGATAAAATTCTGGGCCAGATTCTGTGGACCAGAAAAATAGCCCACCAATTAAACCATATCTCGAAAACCATAACTCCTTTTCAGCTGAGATTTCACAGGAGGTTAGGGGACATCCGGAGTTTAATTTAAGTCATCTATGGCCCACCCAAAGTCGGCCATCTAGAAGGTGTTTCATCCGCCTCTATTTGGTGGATGCAAGCTGGATGCCTTTTCGGGTCAAGGATGGAAAGTCTTCTTTCCACAAACTTTACACCACCCTAGACCTACCATACTCAAGTGGGATGACTTGTACTATTGGAGGCTCGACCCAAAGCTCCCAAAATGCCTATTTAAGGTAGTGGTGGTGAAGGAGTTTTGAATTTTTGAGCTTGCTTTCATCTTAATGTTATGCTGCCAATTTCTCTTTGTAATGTTCTTCCTTCACATGTAAGTTGTTTTAATTCATCCTTGTTATTTAATAAAAGTTCTTATTCTCTTATAATTCTATTCTTCTCCTTATCACTTTGATAACTTTGGTTCAAGGTGTGAAATTGTTCATACCAAACCTTGTGATATTATCACACAATGGTGGAGTGATTTTTATTTTATTACGTTTTTTTACTTCTCCATTTCCTCCCTCATGAGTTTACTTTCCGCTTCCACTGAAACCATAGAATCAACGGAGGGATAACCCACTTATGGGTTGATCCAAGGGAGTAGAAAATGGATGGATTGGATGTTATTTATCACCTCATTAATGTATAATCACTTCTTAAATTGAGATTTTTATTTGATAAGTTTTAAACTCCATCGTCCTTGTTGAATATAAGGCCACACACTTTAAGTGCTAATACGAACCTTTACCTTAAAGTGCTCAAAACATTGATCCTTCAAGTGTATAGTTGATTAGTATTAAAGGGTGTAGGAATTAAACCAGTATGTAATGATGTTGTTTTATATCCTTAAATGAACCCATCTAAAATTTAAGAATATGAAATCATTAAAAAGAAAATACGTCCAATCCACCCCGAGTGATAACCTAGGCTCAACTCATTCTTTTAATTTGAATTCACTTAAGTATCTTAGAGTTCACTTTAAACCAGTATGTCATTGATGCTTCTTCACAGGACTTCTGGGGGAAAAATGTTTTTTATGGTGGGGAGGTTTTAAATCCTATTATTAAACATACAGGTACATCTTAAACATTGTTAAGGTTTTCCTTTTCATTGTTTGGATAAGGGTTGAGTTTGGATTGGGAGGATACCTATAATGGTAATGTATGAAACTTGGTGGATTTTTTAACATTAAATAGTATGTTTTTGTCAACTTCCAGCATATTACAAACCATGTAACTTGGTTACATGCTATGTCACTGTTTCTAGGTGAAATCCATGAAGCATGGTTCATGGTGTGATGGGTACGTGTCGTGAATTCCCTTTACATGACATGAATTATTTTCAATTCATTTTTAATGAATAATTTTGGTGGTTTCATCGGTTAAAAATATCAGGAATTACACAAGATTAATAGGGGTTTAATGGATTGTAATACCCCTACTTTAAAGGTAATTACAAATTCGATGAATTTTCACTGTTATGGAAATTAAATAATTTACGTCATGTGACCGATTACATGCTAGGTAATTCCCTGAAAGCATCCTATAAGAAGAGGAAATGAACTTGGTTATTTTTCATTCACTCCTCTACAATTCCTTTTCCTTTGACCTAAATCTTATCCCAATTATTCCTATAGCCTTCCAAACATTATTGTTCTATTACTTTGGCAATCAATCATCATTTCTTTTTTGGATTATATTTGAGTATGAATTATTCATCATTCTTCATATATATGTCTTTCACTACCCCTGGTTCATCTAGGGATTGATTGTTCCATGTCCTGTTGGGTTGGATCATTCTTCTATGTTGAGTTATGAGATCTTCTATTCATTCGTTCTTGTTAAAGGGTGTTTTAGTGAGTGTTGGGTTTCAGGAAGACATAGATAGTTCTATCCTAAATTACCAAATTTATTATTAATAAATTGATTTATTTAGCTAAATAATGGTATTAAATTAAATTTATCAAGCATTCATTTAATTATATTGATAAATAACATTTTCCAACGAGTCATGATATTTGAAATGGTATTGGAATGAATATTTGGAAAATCATCAATTACAAGGAATTGGCGTTTGTATAGAAAATTTGGCCAATTTATATTGTTAAATTAAAATTGTGGATTTGAGGGAAATGTTTTCATTTAAATTGTTGAATTTAATTTGTGGAAATTATTTGTGAAAAGTCTATAAAATGTTTCGAATGGATTTCAAACTTGTGAAAATGGATTAAAAATGATTTCATAAAAACAAAGTGTTAATATATTTTTGAAAGGGCATGTTTTTTTTAAAACTTGTTTTCCTTTCAAATGGAAAAATTTTCATATTATAATGGAGGAATGGGATTTAAATTTTTTTTAGGTAGTATTAAAATAAATTTCCCATCATGTAATTCCACATGAAAGCCTTATGTAGTTAGTGATTTATTTGGATACACACAACACTATTACAACATTATAAACCACACATTAAGTGGGGAACATCCTCGACAGTTGGGTGACAAGTTGCCACTAGCCAGTGTCAAGGGGACGTGTGTGTACTCATTTTTCCGAGATCACTTAGATAGTTTGGATTATTATAACCAATTAATATTATTGTACCTACTTAGATGATCACCATGTTTCTCTCTTTTTTATTTATATTTGAGATATAAATGTAAACTAATTTTTTAAAACTACGTTATATTCCTTTGATGGATTTATATAAAATTTTAGTTGATACTATTTTATTTAATCCATTGTTTAAAATATTCCATCTCTTGTAAAGTTAAAGCAGGTGATTCAAATGTATTTTACATCATTTTGAGAATATATATGCATGTTTTTTTAAATATTATTTCAAATTTAAAGATCTATTTAATTGGAAAATTGATATATTTTATTTGGAAAATTTAAATTTGGAATCTATTATGGGAACCATGGTGTTATCTTACTTGGATTAGGATCACATCATAATTTTTCCTTCTTTGGTTTGTTGGCTTTCCTCTTCTAGGTTCAAGAAATGGAAAGGGATCTCTTATAGGTGGACCTAGTTGTTGACCATGTGGCATGGTGATTCATGTCCTTAAGCACCTAGGATATTTTTACAATTTTTTGGTTCTTGGGTTTTAGTACTTTTGGATTTTTTCCCTTGTTGTATTCTAGTAATTTACTCCTATTTGTGTTTTTTAAATGCATATTTACTTGATAGTCGTCCTTCCGATATGTCTTGGGGAAAAATTATATCCACTTTCAAGTTTTATGATGCCATGTGCTTGTCACCGACCCATGGTGATTAGGAATTCCCTTTGGGTATGTCAGTTCCAACTAGTTTATTGGTTTACTTGGGTTCCTAGGCTAGTTCTTGACAACAAAAAATGTCAAATAAATGTATGAAAAGTACCCAATGTTCATGGAAGAATACCAAACATCAGATAGATGTATGGAAGGTAAATGATGTCCATCATCTAACCACTTCTAGTGGAATCATTTTTTAATTTTATGAATGATGCTTGTCTCGACATCAACCTAGTCAGTTATTAAACATACACATTATTAATTAGAAAAGCCTGGGTCTGGTCAGACTAACCCTATAATATTTAAATTATAAACAAATGTGAAATGATATATAGAATATGGGGTTTATTTATACAGGAATGAATCAATCCTCTCATATATAACTCCATAAATGGTACACAGTACTCAAGAACCCAAAAGGAGAATATGGTATTAATTTTCAAGATTTCTATCATTGATAGTGCATCAACATCTTTATTATCCTCCCTATAAACATTTTTCACTATTAATTTGAGATGCATGGACTAGTTGATACATCCAATCAAATGAGGAATAATTCTACATGATACATTCATGTTTATTGATTTATGATCATGAGCGGAAGGATAAAAATTTGATTCAATCCATAACACATTCAAATTATTATAAATACTATGGTAGATAACATCAATAATGGCCCATAATTAATCTTCATTTTCATTTCAAAGACCCAATAAATGATGTAAATAACACATGGAAAAACCAAAATTCATGTGGAAGACTCCTCCACAACCTACTCATCCCGAAATTCTAAAAGTAGCTCCATTAACATTATATTTAACACCTGGAGATATATGATAAATCTAATGTATAAATCTTATCATAAAATTTCTCCTATATATACCTGATATTCCATATATACGAATTTTATTATCATCCATGATGGTGTTTTCTATGGAGACATGTTGAATTGTTGTTGCAGTATGTTTCTCTTGGTGGATTTTTAATGACCCATCATGAATAGTGGGATTCATGGTTTCAAACAGGGAAGCATTATGGCATGTCTAGAATGTATTACATTCTCCTCTAGTAGCAATTATAAATACATGAATTAAATAAAGGAACATAATGTAGATCCAAAAATTATTATTATTTCATGAACCTATCACCATACTTATATAGTACATGTAATTTGATTTAATGGTTAATATTAATCCCCACAATATCTACTCCTATGGTAAGAATTCAAATCATCGATGAATATAGAATTCCGACCGTTATGAAGTAAATTTATTTGTCATCTAAGAGTAATCCATATTATCTTTTTTATGACATTAATTTAACAATTTTTTACCACACCTTATAATTTTTTAGGAAAAAATATTTAATACAACCACTAAAATGATGGATAATCCATAAAAAAAATTCAATTTATGTTTTGGTGGTTATAAAAAATGGCCAATAAATTTCTTTTAAAAAAATGAAACCATTATTGGGGTAGAATCATAAGCTAGAGGTGTGAAATAAATTTCTTCTCTCAAATAATATGGAGGATGGAAATTTTTAGGTAAATATTTTCTGGAATTGGGGAGCCATCATGATTCTCATAATTATACATCCATTTAATAACATTTCATAACACCATCAAAATTTTTGGGTAAAATAATTAATGTTTCTTAAAAATGGGTGGATAATGTAGAAAACAATCAATTTACATATCAATGGTTATCAATAAAAATGTAATTTTATTTAAAAAATAAGTAACTGGTGGTGGGTGAGGCTCACATGCTGGAGGCATTACGTGGATTTCTTTCTTGAATAATATGGAAGGCTAAACACTAAGAGGATAATTTATTGGAAATTGAGGATTATTGATTAATATCAAAATTATTAAATAAATTTACTAATTTCCCATACAAATTTTTTAAAATTTAGTTAAAAATTATTTAGACACTCATTAAAGCATTTTAAAATCCATAAAAATTCATTTTTTTGTAGTGGTTATTATTATTGGCCAACAAAACACTTTTAAAAAAATACCATTATATCTCACTGGAAATTAAGCCTCTCCCCCACCACCATGTGAAGATAGACTTGTCTATCCCTTAACATGTAAACCCCCCCACCACTAGACTATTTTCCCCCACCATAAATAATGTATGAAACTATTGGGATTCAAACCCACAAGCCCCATTATAGGGAACCCCCACTATTGACACTTTGAAAGTTTAGATTTCTGAAATTCACATACATATGTTGATATTTTTATATATTATAATATTTTTATAAATAAATATTAGTTTTATAATATTTTAAAATACAATTAAATATACAACCATATATAAAAATTTATATAAACAATAATTTAGTATTATATATAGTATGTATACAATTATGTTATATACATTTATGTAATGTATTAAATACATTATATTAATGTGTACAAAAATATAACTCTGGTATATATTTTTAAAAAATATTAAATATAATATATATTAATGTGTTTATATTTATGTTATATATATATTTAAATCACATACATTTGTACTTCCTATGGCGTGTTAGTCAAGTGGTACATGTAGTTTGTAACACTCTTTTTGTGGGAACTGGAATAGGCTCAAGTCCTGCCACACCTGAACACTGTGTGTATTATGAACAGCATGAATCAGAATGATTTCCATGATCGAGAATGTGTGGTGTACACTAAGATAAGTTGGGATATCTTTTTGGGAGTCCATCATAACCCATATTGACATTCTTCAACTGGGGTGGTGCATGAGTGGTAAACCACAGATGCTTGTATCCAAAAGACTCAGTTTCCAAACCGAGCATGGGAAAATGCCCAACCTAGTGTTTCAGAACTATATTAGTGGAAGAACATAGAAGTGGTGACACTAAATTATTGGTGGGTTGTATAAAATGAATTTCAGCTATAGTGGTACTATAGTATCACGATTAATGTAGCAGTATTAATAATTAAATGGTCATTCGGTCCAAAAAATAGGCATTCAAGACATGTATTTGGGATTTATTCCCCATGAACTTTAGGATGCTCAAACTATGCCTATGTGACATGATCTTTCGCACATTAGCCTCATCCCAGTTGGTGGGGTATCCTTAAAGTGCTTCCACGAGACCCGGGTTCAAACTAGTTAGAGGCATATATCCAGGGCTGTAGCAGCACTGTAGATGGTACTCTAGCATGCACTGTAGTAATATTGTACACTTTGCAATACTATATTGGAACTATAAAATGTGCTGGTACTGTAGAAGAACTGTACATTGTGTGGGTACTGTGGCTGGAACTGTAGAAGGTACTGTTCGGTACTGTAGCAGCTGGAATTATTAACCTTGGACCATCAGTTTGGGCTTGGGGTCCTTGAGGCTTTTAGGCCACCCTGTCCTTCAGGTTGGTAGGGATTTTGGGCACCCTTTATGGCCTTTGGGCCACCTCAAGGGCTTTGGGACACATGCAGTTGCCCCAGACAGACTATACAAAAAAGGAGAAGCCCCAGAAGAGGATTTGGAGCAGGTGCACTCACCAGAGTAGAGCCAAATGGATTATCAGAATGAGAGGGTAAGGGTATGCCATCAGGACCAGCATGTGCTTGCAATGGAATCCTAACTAGAAGGCCTTGCTAAGGTGGATAGATACTATCACGATGCACATGCTGGGGAGGGGCAGTTCCTTGTAGATAGTCCTATTGAATTCCATAAGACCTCTGGGTCATGTAATATCCTAAGCCTATAGGCCTTGTAATCTCTTAGTCTACGGGCCTTTTAAGGGTTCCCCCCCCATCCCTTGAAAGAGGGGTTATCAGAAATCAATAAGAAAAAGAAGGCCTTTGGGCCATTCAGACATGGGCTTTCAAACTATGTAATGGGTTACCCAAAACCCATAATGAAAGAGGTTCCTTGGTTTAATAATTAAATGAGGCTTCGACCACAACTTTATATATATATATTGTAAATATATATATATATATATTATAAATATAAATACATATTATATTATGAAAATATATTATAAATATATAAGTAAAAATATAAATATTCTACATCACTATGCATTCATTTATTAACTAATTTACTGTATTTATATGTTTAAATACATATATTATATGTTATATAATATATATATTTTAAAACTATACATTATATTAATATATATATATACATCTACTGATATATATTATATTATAAAAAAATATAAAATACTAATATATACTATACTACCACAAATATATATTATATTATACCAATTGATAGAAATATAGATATTTAGAAATTACATATTAATATGAATACAAATAAAAATAGAAATATATGAATCATAAATATTTCAAATTTATAAATATATATTATTATTAGCTATATTTATATGCAAGCTAATACATATATATACATATATTATATATTATATATTTACGTATTACACGGATTTATAATAAATAAATATATTATATTTATATTTACAAAATTAATAATAATAATAATATATATAATACTTTTATATGTACACATATATTTATTTAAAAAATTAATTTAAATACTTATATGTATAATAATTTTTTTAAATAATCTCTATATATTTTTTTTATATATAACGTATTAATATATTTAATTATAATATTTATATATTATAATATATAAAAAATATAATTATATTTTACATATAATTATTTTTATATACTTACATTTTAGTTTATATATACATATGTATTTATTTAATGAATTTATTCAATGTCATTATATAATAAGATTATAATGTATTTAAATTCATTAATATAATGTCTATATAAGACACACACACATTATAAAATTTTATATATTTTAAAATGAATGGAAATTATTAGAATGTGTTAAACCCCCTCTAAATGATGATATTAGCGTTAGTTTAGATATTACCACCTCCAAAATATATAATATTTATTTTAATATACACATTATGAAATTATATTTATATATTCATACAAATATGATTAAATAAAATCATATATATATAATAAGTTCTTATAATTTATTTAAATAAATTTATATATTGTGTTTTAATTATATATATATATATATATATTATAGAATGATTTTTATGAAAATAGTGGTGGTTCCCAAAACTCTATAATATATTAAATTCGAGGGGTTCTTGAACTCCTACTATTTAGAAGTGAAATTTCATATTTAATATATGTGTGTTTCCTCTAAAAACCAACCAAATTTAATATATATATATATAGTGCCTCTAAAATCCAACCATATATATTGTTCCATTAATTAATAAATAAGTCGTTGTTTTGGGATAAACTCCTCTCTAATCCAAATGATTATTTAAAATATAATGATAAAAAATAGGGGGGGTTCAAAACCACTAAAAAATTTAATGATCAGAAGGGGTTGATCAAAATACACTGTAATTTATACATAAAATCAACATAGATGGGGTTTATTAATAAGAACCTCTAAATAACTTCCATTGATAAGTTTTTTTAGTTACCTCAACAATGTTATAGTGACCCAGACTTTTTGTCCACCAATTTTTCATATTAGTATATAATTATTCATTACATAACATAATTATCCACTCAATAATCATATAGTTAATTTTCATTTAGAATGATAGACACATAAGCAACCGGTTCATTGTTTAACTACATTACATTGCACTAATAACATCATAACCAACACCCATCTCTTCCATATCATATTTAATATCATTCTTCATTGCCTTGAGAAAGGAAACATTACAAAGGGAGAGATCAGATGCACAATAAGTTTAAATAATGGATATATAAATATAACATGATCATAAGGGTATGTAATCATGAGAATTACATTTGTAGCCCCTATTACACATATCATAAATCATAAAAATAATTCATGGAATAAATCCGGCAGTTCATAAGACATGAATGATAACAAAATCAAAGGACATAAGACATGGGAAAAACAAAGTTGGCATAAGACATATATTTTTGGCATAAACATTAGAATAGAAAATCATTTCATTTTTATTCAGGGATCATTTATAATTCTATCATAGTGGATTGGGTTCACTCTCTAAGATATCATATTAGTTAAGGTTTACACCCATGTGTGTAATAGTGGGTAGAGTCCCATAATAAATTGGTTTCACATGGCATTCACAACATATTTATTTCATGAGATATGAATATTTATACAATTCATTAGAGAGAGGTAAAAATACCACCCATAACATAATGGAAATAATATATAGTTGTTCCAAAATATAATTAAACATTCATTATATAGATACCCTTTATAAGAAATGGTTTTCATAAACAATTAATTAATGTATAATCCATGGAATATAGAAAGGTTTCATAATCATTCTATCATTTTATCAATGTGTAACCCATAAAAAAGTTATGTGTTTCATAAACATGGTGTCATAATGAACTTAAACCATCCAAAAAAGAATTATAATGGAATCATTAGATCATATCATTGGTAAAATATAAATAACATCCAAGTATGTAATCTTTCATGGAGAATTCCATTGTATGATCTTTTGGAACCTTTCTAAAGGAAAATATCCTTTGTATATTTAAATAACTTCTTTAAAATATAAAAATTGGACCAAATATTATGGAAAAAATTTCATTAAAAATAACCATATAAGAATGTAATGTATGCTTTAAATCATAGATAGTTAATCATGGTAGGAAATACCATTCATGTCGTACATTTTTGAATGAAGATTATTATCCAGTATTTAGTATAATTGAAAAGTTCCTAGTTTGGAAAATGAATAGAAGATTAAATTTAAATAATTTATTAATAAATTAAAACATGTGTTATTATTTTATTAATCAATCATTTGATAACAATAAAAATTTACAATCAAAAAAATTTAGAAAACATTGACATGGAATGAAAATGATGTTCAAACGAAGAGACAATTAATGTTAATTTTACAAATAAAACTCTTTCGAAATATTAAGTTTATAAAGAGATACATATGAAAGGAAAAAATTTATTTTCATTGGAAAAAATATAGGGAAAACATTATGGAGTTTTTTGATATATGGGTGATAATATTTCATTATATGAAAAATATTCATAAACAACCTTGATAAACAATGAGATCTCAACATAATGAATTTGATCACCTTGGTTTCCTAGAATTATAATCCCTATAAAATATAGAAAATTATATGGAGAATAATGTCACATTATTTTATTATTAGAATATTTATATACATTAATGGGTAGTATATAGAGTATAGAATATAAACAAGTGGTTAACATGGAATGTGTCCCACATAAATAAAAGTGAGATAAACATCACTTACCTTAAGTATTGACTTCCTTTGCACACATTCAATCATCTGGTATAATAATTAATATTTCATTATAAATATATTCTATAATAATAAATATATATCATCCCATATATAATTTACTTACGATCATGTATTACACATTTTTTTATAATTTTTTGTTAAAATTTTGTTTCAGGTAATAACATCATCAATTTTATTCTCAGGTATGTTTTGGGTTGGTATTGTCGAAAATTTTAAATTTATCATGGTTAAATAATATTAATAATATTAAAAATGATATTAATATCATAATTATTCTTTATATACAAATTTTATGTCATCAATAAAATTCACAGATTAAAAAATGGATTACATCGTTCATAGAGATGATATGTATGAATGATGATTCCATTTTCTAAATGGATGGAATTAAACAAGTAAAATATTGATTCCTATTTATATACTCTTTTTAAATTAATATATTTCTTACATATACATTAATTATTTACTTATTACAGTCCATATTGATATAAAATGAAAAACTTGTCACATAACTTTGTTGAGGAGGTACTCCACATGTACACATGATTGATGTTATCATCTTATAACTTAATGAAAGGTAAAAAAAATATTTATAATATTACAAATTCATATGTATAATTTTATGATAAGTTAAAATTATCACAATATGAATCTTTGAGATTTATTGATCAAAAACTAATTTAATAAGTTTGTGAGGATGTAGTACCTCGTCCAAACGATTGTATGTTTTATTTCCCATTTGAATGATGATGAGATGGATGTAGATTATTACAGTAATATAATAATACCTTAGTATATTGGAGATAAATAGTTTATTATATCATAATTATCTAATATTTTTTTATGATGTAGATGATTAAATGATATTATAGTGCATGGTTAAGAGAAATAACTCTTCTTCAGAGAACCAGTTTATGTTTATACGTAAATCCTCAATATAAGAGTTTCCCAAACAAAAAAATACTTTAAAGAAATGGGAATGGAATTTAAAAATGAGGTTTTTTTTAATTTTATAAAAAAATTTATCTTTGAGATTGTATAGGAGTTTATAAGATGTTTCCTTTAATAAGTGGGGAAAGGAACATGTTCTGAAACTAATAAGAAATTTCACAAAAGAATCTAAATTGATATATTTATTCAAAAGAAATATTAATCCAAATTATAATACATTATCATTTTTCATTTTATATGGTTTAAATATTTCCATAAAATATGTTTCAGACATGTTTTTTTGAAAACATGCCTTTATCTTTTGGTTAAACCCACCCCCAAGTGATTTTCATTAATGTTTAATTTTCGTAATTAATATTAACTATTTTTATATTAAGTGTGAATGAAATTTTTTTTATCATTGTATATAATATACATTATGTTTATTCACAATATATAATTCATTTTAGAAAATTCAATTCATATATGTGATTGAATTTAATTTAAAAGAAAACATGTTGACTGGATGAAAATGCAATTTTTAAACAAAAATCATTACATAAGAATACAACCTTTTTATTTAAAATCTCAACATAATATTGATTGCAATGAAATAGATTGAATTATTAATAATATAATTAGACAAATTTTCCATTTTTAATCATTATAGAGTAAAATTACATATTTTAAAAACATAAAATTAAAATGTACTTTTAAAAAAAATCCGCGTTTTTCAATATTCATTGAAAATATAATATTTTATGAAAACTATAAAAAAGTAACACAAGGATAATTATTACATGAAAATTTATAAAATGAATTTTTTTTATTAAATTTTATAAAATTGGTATAAATTATTTATATTATTTTTCTAAATATGAGATACAAATCATTTAAAAAAAAACGTTCAAAGCATATAATGCTATACTAAAAATATTTAATTATTAATAAATATATTTTATTTATATAAAACCAAAGTATTTATTTTTTAAAAACAATAATTATTGTTGATACCACCATGTTTAATGGCTAGGTTTGAAGATTCATTTTTAAATAATAATATTAATCATATATTGTTATTGTTTAAAACATAGTGTTGTGGGTAACGCTATCCATTTTTTAGAATTCAATTTATTTGAAAAAATATTTCACAAAATATCATATTGTCATATTCTACACCATTCAAATGAAATTCTCTATTAAAATTCCATCACATTGATACAACTATATTAGGATGCTTATTCCTCAATATTTTCTCATGTTCCCACATAGCTTCTTCATATTTGTCATTCCACTGTAAAACATTGACTAAGAGACTAGTCCTATTTCCTAGAACATTTTCTCTATGATCTATAATCTCCCCTATTTATCCTCATAATAGACATCATACTCTAGTGGTATGACCTATATGTTCAATACATGTTATGGACTATAAATTTACCTCCACATTGGAGATACATGGAACACATCATTGTTTTGATTAAGTTTCGATGGAAGTTACATATTATTAGAAGTTTTCCAAAATCAACCAATAATATAGGGAGTTTTAATATACCTAGGTTTTCACTTTTCTTTCTACCTGGATATCATAAGTTCCTTCCTTGGATATGATCACAAAAACAAATTCTCAGTAACTTCAAATTCCATACCACATCGAACATTATCAGTATAACTGTTCTATAGAATTTTTTCTTCTATTATGTGATGCTAAATAGTTCCAATAATATATGTAATTTCATCAATTATCTTTGGTACAAACTATTTTATTTGTCTAACTTTATCCCAACATGTTTTATTTCTACACCTGTTTCCATATAGTCCTTCATAAGACTAAATCTGAATGATTTAGTAAAAATTATTATTATAAGAAATATTAACTAGGGTAAGGTGATGATCCCAACAACTATTGAAATTCATATAATAAGATCTCACCAAATCCTATAGGGTTTTAATGGTTATATTATATATAACATCTATCTAAGGATGATACATATTTTGGAAACTCATATTAGTAACCAAATTTACATGAGGACTTCTCTAGAACCTAAAGGTAATCCTCTTATCTTGATCAGGTTTAATTTAATGTTTTAATCAATTTAATCTTACAACATACAGAATGTATATTCTAGAACAATGTAATGGAGATAATTATTCACTAATATCGAAGAATTATGATGAATTTTATGGAGATCAACTGAAATCGATATAGAATTTTTCCATTTAGATTTTTTTGAGAGTCCGGTTAGAAAATCCATTATCAGTATTTCCCATTTCAATTATAGTATTTGTAATCGGTGTAACATCCCATTATACATTTGTCTCTTAGCCTTAAAAATCCAAAATACCAAGAAATGATAAAAAAGTATTCATTATCTCACTCCATACCAACCCACCCAAAATATAATTTCAAATATCAATGCATATTTTTACTTTAAGGATGAATTTTGAATGATGAACTAGGAGAATCCAATAACAATTTATTCTTCAAATCTGGTATGGAGGATCACATATCTATATCCTGAACCTTATCATTTGACCAAAATAAATGTTATTATCAATAACATTTCTAACCTTATTTTATGGCTCCAAATCATCGGTTTCTACTTAATCTTCACATAGATTCATGTATGATCACTTCATTGAATAAGATAAAAATTTATCCCTTTGTTCACAATTTCATGATCCTTCCTTTATAAATATAAAAAATTTGGATCTTCTTTTTGTCAACTTTATTGTTATTATAGCATTATGATTTTGATCCAAAATATCAAAAAACTTGTTCATCTTCCCAATGGGGTAATGTATTCCGTAGTCTAAATCATTAATCAAATCCAACCATATTCTATTAGACATTTTCAACTCATTCATTATTAATATATAATTTAAACTCTTAAGATAAGTATATAAATCACAATATTCTCCATATTTATAATTCGTCTAAATCATTGATGATGAAATTATCACAACTTACTCTAAATCTGGAGTTGGGTAATTTTTTATCATGAACCTTATATTGTCATGAGGTATAAACTATCACTATGATATTATTCATAATAAAAAATCTGAATCCATTAATTGATGTATCACTATATATTACAATCCCTTCTCTAGTAAATTAAAATTTAAACACAAGTTTTTTGAATCACCTTATCATCAATCCCATGCAATTTTCCTCACATTCATCCATCCAGAAAAACACGTGACCCTTCTAGTTAACTTGGTGAGTAGATTCAATAGTCATTGGAAATTACCCAAAATGCATAAATAATATCCAGCTAAACTAAAAAAATTGGATCTCAGTCTCTATGTTTATTCTTGTCCAACATTCAATAACTATGGTCATTGATGAATCCACAGATATAGTATCCCTTATGATTATATGACCCAAATATTAATCATTTTGTTTCAAAAAATCTCACTTTTAAAATTTTTCATTCTCTTTCTCCTTCCAAAGGGACTTAAATAATATTCTCATGTGATCTTTATGATACTCCTTTACTTCTGAATATATAATTATATCATCTATAGAGAATACCCAAAAAATGATCATTATAATCATTATAGACTCTATTAATTAAATCATTGAATATAATTGAGGCATTAATAAGACCCAATTGAATAACTATATACCCATAGTGTTCGTACCATATATGGAATGATTCCTTAGGTATATCATTAGTCATGACCATCAATTGATGATATACAAGACAAAAATTAATCATGGAAATGTATTAATATTTATGTAGCTGATCAAAAAATTCATTAATATGGGTTATTTGATTCTTGTTATTGATTATGATCATTTTTAGTTCTGGATAATCAATATAAATTTTTATAGAGCCATTATTATTCGATAAAATTGATTATTTGAACCCCAAAGTGTCACACTTGGATAAATGAATTCCGTATCGAGGTTATCCTAGAGTTTCTTCTTCAAATTACTACAAATCATTAAATACCATTATATATGGAGTCTTTTAAATAGGTTTAACACTAGGTATGAATTATATTGTGATATAAACATCAAATGTTTTTATAATTCAGGGAAAATATTCTATAAATAAATCAATAAATTACCAAACAATAGTAATGTCATAAATTTGGATTTTATCCATGATCATCAAAGATAATAACCACTTTTGAATGTAAATCAAGACCCATAAAATTAATGTGATTTCTATCAAAATATCAAATTTATTATATCACTAATTAACAATAATAATTTAGTTTAGAATATGAGACATGGAATCATGTTATTGAAAACATATGAGTTATTTTTTAGTGAAATATAATTAATTCCTAAGAAAAAAATCAAATTCAACCAAAGGGATAATGAAAATATTTTCAAGAAGTACATTCCCACAAACCTAATCCACATAATAATTGTATACATCATATGATATAGTCATACCGTTATGGTTTATTACAACTAATTCAACATAAAATTATTTTGGGTTAATCTTGATACAATTATAAATTTTTTATTAATAATATATAGGTAGATCTAGAGTAAAAATTACTTTAGTAGATCAATAGTGTATGGTAAGTTTACGTTTCACCATATCCTTATAGAACCACTCATTAAAAATAGTGATTCATTATATATACCTTTCTACAATGGATTAGTTGGTTGTTTTGGTTAATTTTCATCATTGTCATTATGATTTAAAAACAAGTTAAAATAATTCTCTCTCTCCATAAAGTTTAATCATGGGGTTGTGGGTAGTGAATTCTATGGATCTTTCTCTCTATTCACATAATCATCAAACTTATACCCATCACGTTAGTTTTAGATTTTCCAAATACCATCCATTATACACTTAAAACATTTACTAGTACCCTTAATAAAATTTCACTTATATTTTCTTCCAGACATCGAGGATAAAGTAAAATCAATCTTTTTTTACTATGTTATTTATGTATTCACCTGAATTCTATAATTCTTTTATTACCAAAACCATGAGATTGATGGGTAAATACAATCTCTATTTCCAACATTTTATAACATAGAACAATTTATTATTATCTATTGAATTACGGTAATAATATCTCTTTATAGATACCTGATTTTAACTGAATGAAGAATCGATCTGCCATGCTTTTAAGTTGTATGATAATACCAGAGGCATACATAAAATATAATTTAAAATATTCCTCATAGATAAACCACTATTCATAATCCTTCTATTTATGCTCATGTATTTCTTTATCCAACTTCATATAAATAATAAAAATAAATATCTTACTAAAAATAAGATATTAAACTCATCCCGCTCAATCGAGTCAATTTAATATTGTTGCATTCTATTCTTGATAAGTGTACACCATTGAATTGCTTCACCTTCCAAATGATAGACAACCAAAATGATGTTTTCATGATATGAAAACATGAGAATGGAAAATATATTTTCAATGGTATTGATCCATTTCTCCTAAACTAGTGGATTAGTTGACAACTAAAATAAGGGGTGCATTAACTCATGAAGTACTCAATAGAATGTTGTTCATTCCTTTTCCTATTTGGATTTTCAACATGATTCTTAGATTGGGAATTTTATGTGATCATATGAATGATAATTTTCATTCGATATCCCATATAATATGGTTTATCAAGTAGAAAATTAATGAAATTTTCATTGCATTCATCATTAACATGATTCCTTTGGGTTTAATCCATTGAATGAAACCAAAAAAATAATGTGAGAAGCAATAATAATATTACGATACAATATAATCATTTCAAAAAATTTATACGATGTATAATTTATTACACCTTGTTTTCAATATATGACACCTTATGTTTAACATAGTTCATTAATTTTCGTCATCTATTTAAATCCATCATTAATTTTCATAATTTGTTTGTGAATTTCCAAAACATATCCCCCCAAATTTTCAAACTAGGTATGCATAAACACCAACTATTTTACCCCTGCTGATAATCATGTAAATTCCCAATGCACTATTTTCATAGTTATTACTTCTAGGTGAATAAATTTTATAGAAATATCCACGTGTAGTATTAAATAAACAATGAAATTTCTCAGAAATAATTTACTCTCTCTATATTTAAAATCTACAAAATTTTCATATACATTCGATTATACATTGACTTATCTCAAGGATTCCACAAATTGTTTCTCACCCTAGTTTCAATATGATGAATAATCCTTTCTGTGATATAAACAATTGTATCCTAAAATTTTCATAATAGATATTACATTTTAGAGGATAAATATTTATTCCATGACATAAGGATCCATTCAAGAATCATATAGGTATGGTGTCTTTGGAATCACGGACACATAGAAAACCTATTCATAAGTGAAAAAAATAATATCTTACTATTTGTTTCATAACTAGAAACCCTATTACACATATTATACATAATATAATTCTCCATAACCAGTGGAATAAAAACAAAAGATAGTGTGGGATCATATTCTCAATAAGGGTAAAAGTGGGAGTTTGATACATAGCATGATCATAATGGTATTATAATATCAAAATAAAATTTCAAAAATATTCCCTAAATATCATATATGATAAAATTGAGTCATGGAATACATATTATCATTTAATAAGATATGAATTATAATGGAATCATGAACATGATCTATTATAAAATAATATTAGAAGAAGACATAGATTTTTGACATACTCATAATCATAGAAAATTACTACATTAGTAGTAATTGCGAATATCCTTGTTTATCATAATGGATGAGGTTCACTGCAAAAATGATTTTATTATACATGGTTAACTCTCAATAAAATCATAGTGGACGGAGTCTATTAATTAACTCAGTTTACTCCCTATTCGATTCATATTTATCTCAGGATATTTCATTCTTTACCTAATGTATTAGAGGGAGATGTAGGTTCTATGAATAAAAAAATGAATATCATACATATGTGTTCCAGAATACCATAAAATATTCATCATAATATAATCCTTGAAAATATTTTGGTTTCATAATAATTTCATCATGGAATAACCCATGTAAGAGAAATGAATTTCATAAAAATTTTTTCATTTCATATTAGCGTAACATGGGGAAAAGAAACATGTTTCTTAAAAATATTATAATCATAAAAAAAAATATATAGAGAAATAAAAAGGATGGTATCATTGGATCATATCCATAATAAAATATAATTATCAAAAAATAATGTGGTCTTTTATGGAAAATTATTTTAAAAGATATCATTAAACATTTCATGGTGAGAATTTCATTTTTAATTTGAAATAAAATTATTAAAATATAAAAGTTTCCAAAATATTAGAGAAACAATAATCTAAAATAACGTTGTAAACATGTATTTTATGGTTTTAATCATATAGTTTCCATGATGGAAATAAATAATTTTGATTTAGTATATGATAAAATTAAGGTTCCATTCAAATTTTCAGTAAAAATTCAAATGTTCCATATCTAGAGAGAGGGATATTAATTTTATAATATTTTTTTACGAAATAAAAAATGGGTAAAATTTCAATAATAAATCATTTTAGATTAGTAAAAACTTTTTTTCAAACATTTTTATAATACATTTATATGAATGAAAAATTATTTTCAAAATAATAGATAAATATTGTTGGATTTAATTAAAAATATTATTTCGAACTCCAGAGTATAAAAATATAGTAATATAAAAGGGAAAACTTCTTTTAATCTCATAAATTAAGTATATTAAAATTCATTAGCATATTTAGAGATAAATCAATGTATTTCATCATCAGAAACGTAATCATAAACAGTATTACAAATTAATTATCTTTTAAAAAACACATTTACAACTTTGGTATATTTTGAATCATAATATCCATGGTAGAAAAAAATGCATTTGTGGAACCCATAATTTCATTATAAAACTCATTAATTCCTTCATGGGTAGTATATACTCCACCAAAAGGATATTAGTGTTGAAAAGGGAAAGTGTTCCACATAAATAAAAGTGAGATGCCAACGTATTAATATAATTCATGAATAACTTTTTAAACATTAAAACATCAATTATAATGAATAACAAATTATTATAAATATATTACATAAGAACAATTCTATATATATATAGAATATATGATTTAATTATGACTATTTATTACCCATTTATTAATTATTCATTGTTCAATTAATGTTTTATTTATTAATTGATAAATTGTTTCCATGTATATCTTGGTTTGGTATTTTTCGTACTTTTACATTGATAATGGGTCCCAAGTATCTAGAACTATTACTATAATATAAATATCATATATATTCATCATAAACATATTTATATTAATCCATAAATTTTATGGATAGAAAAAATGGGTTACATCGGTCATGGAGATGGTGGGTCGTACTTACACGCAAACAATGATTCCATTTTCATGATGGATGTAATGAGAGAAAAGTAAATTATAATTATAATTTATAGAATAATTTTTTATATAATATTTATCATATATATTAAATAAATATATCCTTATTACCATTCATATCAAAATAAAAAAAATGTATCACATCACTTTATGGAGGTGGTAGATCACACGTATGCATGATTGATATTATTATATTCAAATAGATTTGATGTTAATATTTTAGATTTATTATTAAAATTCTAGGAGTATAATTATTTCATAAGTTTAATCCATCATTATATCCATCTACGATAGGAGGTTTTGAAAAATGAAATACAATAGTTCATGAGGCGGTATCCCCTAATAAAAATGATGGAAGCTTTCGTTTCCCATGTGAAAAAAGATGAGATGGATATTTTTAACACCAATAGTATAATAATATCTGAATATATATGAGTTAATACTATTTTTATATCGTAATAGTTGAATAATATTTTTTATATGATCATGAAGTAATTAAATGATAATGAAAGGGTAGGATTTATACCTCTTTCTTAAAGATCCTGAATAGGTTTATATCTCAATCCTGCTTAGGAGGTTTTACAAAGAATGATATGTCTTCTATGATGTGGAAATAGAATATTTAAATGGTTATTGGTAGTGTATTAAAGAACCATAACTATCATGTATTGTGTTTGAATCAGAGATTATAAATTTTTTATAAGGGGGTAAAGGAACCCGCATGGAAACTATATGGAAATTTCACAAAAAACCAAAACTGAAATACTCGTTCCAATGAAAAATGATTCCAAAGTATCAGAAATTAGAATTTGGTTTAGGATAAGTTTAATAAATTTCAATCCAATGGTAAGTAGTCATTTTTTATAGAAAAAATACCCTTATAAATGGGTTTAACCCCCCAACCTTCTTGGTAAACCCATTTTAACCATAGCTGTGGTAATTGAATTTTACTATTTTTCCCATTCATTATGACCAAAAACTATGAATCTGATTTTATATAATATAATTTATTATGATTCCAAATATGGATTCTATTTATCATCATGATTTAATATAATGGGTATAATTTAATTTAAAATATAACTCGTTGACACAACAAAAAAGTGGTTTCCCAGAGAAAATGTTTTCCTAAGTATACAATGTATTTATTTCAAAAAATAAACATAAAATTTATTCTAATGACTAAAATTGGAATATTTATAATATAATTTATCTTTCTAAATACATTAAACAAAAATACTGTTTTAGATAAAAATATATATTTTTCAATATTCATTAAAAAATAATGTTTTTAGAAAATCTTAAAAAATTAATTCTAAGATAATTTTGACATGAATTATTAAAAAATAAATTTCATTTTGAAAAATAAATAAAAAAATTGAAATAATTATTTATATATTTTATCAAATAATAAATAAAAAACATTTTGTTGAGAAAAATGTATTTTGGAATAATGTAATGTATTTACAAAAAAACTATTTACTTATTTATAAATATATTTTAATTATCTAAATAATTTATAATTATTTTCTCGAAAAATAATTTTCCAATTTATATCACCATCTTTAACAAATTTTTTATAATACTCATGTTCAAATGATTATATAAATATTATATTTTACATGACCCCATCCCTTGTAGCTCAGAGCGGATGTATATTTTATTTAATTGGCATAGAAAACAAGGGATCACATCCTAGAAGAATTAATAGTTTTATAATCTTGCAAAACACGATAAATACATGATTCCCATCTTAGATTTGAAAAAAAATTAAACATAATTTTTTTATAATGAAATTATTTGAAGAAGAATAACATTGTATGTCAATTATTTCACACTTCATGGATTTATTAGAATGGAAAAAAATTCTGGTGAACTAAAATGATTAGTACGGGTTAGTTAATGATTAAAAAAATAAAAAATTAATAAGAGTAATCAAAATGGGAAGGAAAATATATGAACACACAATCCATTAAAATAACATGACTATCATGATAATATAAATCATTATAAATATTTCAATGTAAATTACTGAAATCAAATAATATTTAATTTTTTTTAAATATGGATGGTGCCTGGCCAGAAAACCAGGGCCGAATAGAAATTAAATAAAAGAGTTATAAGAGTCTAAAAGATGGAAGCATATTACAATATCTACTATCAAAGGGAAGTATGTCATCAGGTAGTTCATCAAGCCAGGTAATGTCTTGATTGACTCCTTTGTTTGCAAGACCATCAGCAACCATGTTAGCTTCACGATAAATGTGAGTGATGATGTAGTTGGTGTTGTGCAGAGCACTGATGCAGTCCATCCAGCGAGTTGTGATCGACCATGCCAGTTGTATCACACCATTCCAAATGGATTTCACAATAGTGGTCGAATCATTCTCAATCTAGAGGTTGTTCTAGCCATGTTGTTTGGAAAAAGAGACGGCATGAATCATACCCATCATATTAGCTTCCAGGGAGGGATCAATGCCACAACTACCATAGAAGCAACCATTGACTTGAACAATGTGATTTCTAAAGACAACGCCACAACCTGCAGGACCAGGATTTCCTTTGGAGGCGCCATAGACATTAACCTTAATCCATCATGGAAGAGGTGCACGCCAAAAGATTTCAAAAGTGCGGTGTTGTTGGCAAAAGTTTCCGGCAATGCTTAATCGACGAAGGATGCTAAAGTCTTACACCGTGTTGTTGCAATGACCCATTTGGATTGAAGAAGATTCACGAATGGAAATGAGGATCCAAGTTTTACCTGCATTAAGATTGGGTGAGAATTTATTATGAATAATAGCATTTCTATCATACCAGATCACGTGGTGAAGTTCAGCGACATCAGCAAGAAATATGTTTTTAATTTGTTGAGAACTATTAAGATCCACACATCTTTTTAATTGAGTTTTGGTAGAGTCATGCATCCACCATCTGCAGTCAAAAATATCAAAAATATAATTCCAAAGAGCAGAAGTTGTGGCACAAGAAAGAAATAGATGATTAGCATCTTCTCTGTGCTGATTACAGAGGATTCATTTAGAACAGAGCTGAAAACCAGACGATTGTAGACGATCATTAGTGGGATGTCTTTTATGAGAAAGGCTCCAGATAAGAGTAAATCGTGAGGGTTTTATCCAAGGTTTGTCAAAACATTTTATCCACCCAAAATCATTATCAGAATTGCAAAAGAAGTGTTTATAAAAGTTTTTAGAATCAATCATACCATTGTGAGCAGGTTCCCTTACTAAGAAATAGTCAACGTTTGAGAAGGGATATGTATCAATTACATTCATAATTTTAGTAGGAATATGGTCATTACAAGAATTAAGAACATCTCTAATAGAGAGGTTGGTGTTCCTAGGGCTTTGGTCATGGGCAACCCTGGAAATTAATGGAGCGCCAACCCATTTATCTAACCAGAAGTTCAGGGAGGAGTTTCTGGAGGCCATCCACATGGAGTTACTCATGATGGAGGAAAAAGAATTCCTCAAGGATGGTTAGATAGAGGAGGCAAGAAAGGAAGTATTTCCTTTTTTACGTTTCTGAAGAAATCTTTTTTTTGAGGAAGTCGATAGACTCCGAGTTATTATAGAAAAAGTTCCATGTGATCCTAGCATGCAGAGCCTCATTAAAATGTTTGATATTTTTTATGTCGATACCCCCTTTCTCAATTGGTTGACAACAAGTAGACTAGGGTATGGTGATAATTTTTTGTTCCACGGTGCTACAAGTCCAAACAAAATTTTTGATTGAGGTGTTCATTTTTTTAATAAGACTAGTAGGACAATTGTAAATCATCATAGAGTAAACCATTTTAGAGACAATTGTGGATTTGACCAGACAGATTCTACCTTCCCTAGAGAGAGTTTTACCTTTCCAATAAGAAAGTTAGTTTGTAATTTGATTGTAAATATCAAGGAAATGACAAGATTTGGGTCTTCCCCAAAATATGGGGACACCTAGGTACTTGAAAGGTTGAGAATCCTCTTTTATGCCTAAGTCGTTTATAATGTTCTATTTCCTATTAGATGAAAAAAAATTACAAAGTAAATATATGATTTGTTCCAGCTAATCATTTGACTTGAGACATCCTCATAGTGTGAAAGGACATTTTTGAGAGTGCGTATATTTCTATTATCACCTTGCAGAATGATAATGATATCGTCAGCATAAAATAGGTGAGTAGGAGCGTTTAGATTACGCGATACATGTATAGGTTTGGATTTGTTTTGATCAACCAGATATGTGAGTAGTCTACTAAGATAGTCCTCCACAATAGAGAAAAGGATGGCAGAAAGAGGGTCCCCCTGCCTGTCAACTTTTGTACATTTGAAATAACCCCTGGGAGAACCGTTAATTAGAATGGAGATGGAGGCCAAATTGAAAAAAGAATGGATAGTAGTGGTAAAAGCATCACTAAAACCAAAATATTGAAGCACATTAAAAATAAAAATACAGTCCATGGTATCAAAACATTTTTTAATGTCAAATTTAATAGAAATATTACCACCTCTGTTGCTTTTGTTTAAGGTGTTAAAGCATTCTAAAGCAAGGCCAATGCAATTTTGGATGGATCTACCTTTAATAAACCCAAATTGATTCCAAGAAACTAATTTGTCAGTGATCGAAGAGGGTATGCTTGCAATGATTTTCATGATGATTTTATAGAGGGTGTTAATGAGGGCAATGGGCTTGAAAGAATGGATCTCAGAAGCATTGTCAACCTTTGGAATTAGATAGAGAAATTTAGAGTTTAGACCATGAGGGGGGACACAAATGGAGAAGGAGGATTTAACAAGCTTACAAACTTAAAACATAATAATATCCCAATAGTGTTGAAAGAAACCATTACTAAAACCATCAAGGCCATGATCACTATGAGGGTTTAAACTGAAGACAGTGTCTTTGATTTCATGATCAAGAGGGGTGATAAGAAGAAAGTTGTTGTCTTCGTCGCTAACCACCATCGGAATTATCTCAGGTAAGAGGTCCTTATTTCAATCAGGGCCATTAAAGAAAAATTCAAAGTGAGACACAATATGGTTGTAAATATCATTTTAATTATCTAAAATGTTGTCACAATCTTTTAAAGAGGCAAGAGGACTACAAGCTTTCTGAGCTCTTTGAAGGGAATTATAGAATTTAGTGTTTCTGTCTCTATCGGATAACCATTTAACTTTAAAAGTATGTTTTCTCATTCTTTATTTAAAAGTGAGCAAAGAGTTGAGGTCATCCCACAGAGGTCTTCTATCTTGATATCTGTTCTTGGCGTAAACAAAAGAACAAATAGTACGAGTACTCTCAAGGACAAAATCACAGGTGAGGACTTCATCCGATATGTTAAAGATGTTGACATTATGAATGGACGAGTGCGAAAAGACCCAAAGAGAGTCAACCGTAGAAGAATTTTTTATAGCACCAATAAAGGAATAACCATATTGACACAAGTGGTGGAACTTGGGAGAGAAACTGATTTTAGGTTCAGTAATATCAAACAAAATGGGAGAGTGTGTGAGAACCAATATTTTAAGGACAGAAAGGGTGGTAGAGTTGGCAATACCCTGAAAATTCTAGTAATATATATTCATTTATACCTAGGTTTTGAGTTAGAACTCCCCTTTTTATTTGTTTCTCGAGCCCTTGTGTCTAGTTGACCTTCTAATTTGTTTAGAGTTGGATGGGCTCTTATTCATATCACGACTGCTTGTATAGGTAGATAGGTTCTTTGTGATATCTATTTTAGAGTAATCTTTTACAGGTGAGTTCATAGTGTTTATGGTGCTATTGTTATCATTTTTTTCTCATGTTGAGTACTCAATATCACAGCATTTGCAGTCATAGTAATGTCATAAGATAAATCTACTGCTTTATTGCTGGAATGTAGGGATTGTGTACTTGGAACCGTTGAGGTATGGCCATGAGTTGATGTACCTAAGTGCTTTCCAAATTGTTGTCCAGAATCCAGTGCTGAAGAGTCCTTCAGAACCAAAAGGGCACCCTCTGCATTCATCTGCAAACATGGGATATCATGTTCCATAGAGTTTCCCAGAATTTCGTTATGTGAAATCCTCTTATGGTGGAAATTTTCTATGACAATTGATTGTATAGCACAATAAATTTTCATACCATTATCCATATCAGAGTCAGGTTTTAGTTTGAGTGTATTTTGCTCAAGAGTATTTGGTGAAACATGCTTAGTCTCAGGTAAAGAATTAGCTTGGAAAGCAGAACAACTTGCATAGTGTCCAGTCAGCACATTGTCATTATATTTTATTCCTACTGGATTAATGTCAGAGTTTGTACCTAAAGGGGATGGATCAGTTCCATGAGGTGATGTACCTGTATGCAGTTCCGTTTTCTGTTCAGGGTCTAGTGAATTTGTTCCCATGGCAACAACCTGTTTGGAATCAGGGAGATTACTCGCCTGTTTTGGGTCACAGCCTTCCTGTGAATGCAGAGTTGGCAAACCCAAAGATGGTGGTCTGCAGTTCGTTGCCTCCTGTTGTGGGTTTGTACCTATAACTAGAAAACTAGCAGGTTTCCCAATATCTTTTCCACGTGCCTTACATATGTTTCTTATGCCCAGGTAAGCATAACTTGAGCTATGATCATTCGAAAAAGTATTACAAATGGGAATAGATAAGTTACCTGATTCATGAATCACAAGCTCCTTTTCCTGTTGATTTCAAAAAACCTCGATAACAATGTTTTCAAGCTCATTAAAGAGGTTTCTGTCATCCTCTACTACAAGATCAGCCCAGGAAGTTACAGCTTTTGATTTAGTGGACTTCTTCAACCATACATCATTCTTCTATTTTGAAGATTCATGGATGTCAATGTAGGTTGGATTGCTTTTTTTGTTCTTTTTTATTTCTATCCATTCATTTTCTTTTAGTTGAAAAACTTTCTTCCTAATCATCCTGAAATTTTCTATTGTGTGGCCAATAATTTTGCAAATTTCACAGAATGGTGGTTTTTTTCCCATACTCGATCCTAATTTCTGTTTTATATTCTTTAACAGAGAAGATTATTGAATTAGGAAGAGGTGCAGCAAGGTTAACCTCAACCATTACCCTAGAATAAAGTCTCAAAACAGAATTTAGTGTTCTTTGGTCAATATTGAGTTGAAATCAAATGCAAGACACAATGTCATTAAGAATTTTAGGATTCCAAAAGTACCAAGTTTAATCCATGTAATCTGACCCATATTTGGGCCATTGTGTTCCTATGAGTATAAGGATTGAATGCATAGTTCCATTCAAGAATTCCTGAGTAGACCAGGTTTTAAATGAAGACTACCAGTATCCCATACTTTGTCAAGGTCATATTGAGAACTGAATAAGAAGTTAAAATATCCATGACCTATGGGAACATGTTTCTAGTTCGATATACCCCAACAATGAGAAATTATAGGTTTAAGATCTATTATAGTCCAAGGGCGGTCACCTTTCAGGTAGGAGATGCAGCCCATGAGGGAGTATTTACAGAGTAGCTCACGTTGATGAAGTGCTTCTGGATCTTCTTCAACTATGAAATCACCATTATCCAGCTTCTTGAGAATAGGTGGTCTCATTGGTGGTAGGTCATTGCTGAGATCTGTGTTTTTAAGCACATCTAGGAAGGAGACACCATTGCGTCTCCCTGCGAATGTAGGTGTTGGGCCCCCATTATTCAACTTTCTTTTGTTATTTTCAGCAGTGGGTCCTCGCGAATCGGACTTTTGATTTCAGAAGAGGTGGGAGTCAAGTCTCCCAGGCGCAAGAAACACATAAGCCATTGAAGGAGGAACGTGGTAGCTAAGCAAGCTCTCTGCTCGCAATTTCTAGAGAGAGATGGTCTCCCATATCTCTGTCCTGTTATTGATTTTCACCAGGATCAATAAAATTATATTTAATCAATACGTAAGAATTAAATTAATCTAGATATATTGTAATATTAGAAACCTCAAAGATAATAATAACTAAATAAGTAATGAAGGAAATTTTTAATTATTTGATGACATATCTTAGGAACTTGATACCTCTACCATCAAGATACATCCTCCATATAGTTTAAAATTGATGGCTGGAACCCCATGTAACTATGGATAGCCCACATATTCTTCTCATGAGTATAATCATTGAATAAAGGATATATTTATAATTTGGTCCCACATATTTCATCTTGTCCAAAGTTTTCCCCATATATTGTATCATCCTCTTAATATTTCATTTATTCATACACCCACTTGTGTTAAATTATTAATATCTTAATTATGTGGGAATAAAAAAATTATTTATCAAAGAAATTATAATAAACATGTTAAAGGACATAAATTTAAATTAATATCTTGGAAAATTAAGTTGAATATTTATGGATTTCGACACTGATTTTGTATGAGATTCCAAGGCCCGTAAAGTCTTGATAAAGACTGAATAATTTTTTTTAATATAATATGAATAGTGAACACTTTTTATTCTATATACTTTAATAACTTCAAAACGGTGCATTGTATGAGAAATCTAAGACCATAGTTATGTACAAAACGTGGTTTTTTCCCTAGGATGGGTATAACATTTGAACATGTCAGATATTTGGATGTCTCTCTTTTGAGATAATGTTATTAAATAATGTTTAATATATTATATTACTGAAAATAATTAATTATCTCACAAAAGTTATGTCATATGGGAAATCTGATATCACAGATAGGACTGGAATGTTGTTTTTACCCTATTTGAGGTATAATATTTGTAATCATTGAACATTTACATGCCTCACTTGTTAGAATAATGTTTTCTGTGTTTAAATAATTTTAAATCATTATTTTTAATACTAAATAGTTAGTATCTCTCTAATGGTGTGCTGTATGAGAAATTTGAGAGCACTGTTGGGTCCTAAATAGGGCGTCTACCCATGGCGGGGTATAACATTTGTAACACCCCAAGATTTCATAGTGTGTAATTTCTTTAAAATAATACAATAACTTTCACTACACGCAACACCGAGTTCAAGCACACCATGAATTACCAAACAAGCCGTTCAAAAGAGGTTATGAATAGTATTAACTAAATTTTAAACTTTATATAATCCTTATAATTTTAGAATCCATATTATGAGTTTCTTAGACATAATACAAGAACCGATTCATTTTCAGTATTGCACTTTTATCAACTTTTAATAGTGAAACCTTTTTAAATACAATATTCTAAACCTTTTTGACTAAATGGGGACATCAAAAAAATTTAAAATGAAACATCCCAAGCTTCCACGGTACGCTTTCCTTTGAATAATACAGTAGCGTGTGTTGTACGCAACTTCGAGTTCTAACACACCACAACCAATCAAACTAGCCATTATGAATAGTAATACCTACTTTTTGAAATTATATATATTTTATATTTTATAATGGACTTCATTTTTGGATTCGGAATATCGAATTTAGCCTAAGGTGAAATTTTGGTACATTTCGGATAACTTTCATATTTTGATGAATAGTGAAAATTACTAAATTTTAATTAAAAACAACTTTTTTAATCAAAATAATTAATAGTGATAAATTATGAATTTAAGTGGTTTTAAAGTATATTTAGAATATATTTTTACCATTTAATATAATTTTGGTCATTGGACATAATTTTACAGTTAAACCGAACATAAACAGGTGTCAATCTTTTGATAGTTATTATCTCTTAAAAACACGCTTTTTGTTTTGACAGCGGGAATTAATTTTAAATTAATTTCTTCCACTTATGTGTTTTGAATTTAGAAAAATGGATTCCATATTTGGAATCAGGATGTTCAAATTGTGTAAATAGGTAACTTTTATTTTTAGACATTTTGAATAATTACTGCGGTAAAAATTTTATTTACCATGGTTAAGGGTAAATCCGGTAAATAAGGGTTAAAAAATAATATTATAATAATACTAAATTACCCTAAAACGTGTCCTAACCTTATTGGTTGATACATGTTCGACCATACGCATATTTGGGTCGATTTTGGGACCCCATGGATCCACTTGTAAGTGATAATGACACTTTATTTTAATTAAGTTAAAATGAATACAAAAATGACACAAGCATATATCTTTTAGAAAAACAATTGTTACATAGGGTTATATATGTTTGATTTTAGATTATAAATATTTATTATAAATATAAAACGATTTCCTACATAATGATATTTTATTTATAATTTTTAGACATTAAATAATTTATTTTATTTATGACACAATGATGATGTAGTAATTACTATAATAGTGAAAAATTAAAATAATTGATATTATAAATACCCAAATAAATATAATATGAAACTTTTAATGAATTAAAATATTTTTCTAGGATAATATGATATATTAGGATTGATTTAATTGACTTTGTTAGAAGTAATAAATCTGTTACGAGTTTCACAAAAATCAACTATTGAATAGTGTCAAAATTGACATAAAAGAGTTCTTAAAACAAATATTATATTATTAATTGATATTAAATTCCTAAAAATATAAGGTTCGGCAAAGAGACTTATATCATGATAGGTTCATTATTAATGGACCACTTGGGGGTCTCTTGGATGTATGTAGTAAGTTTATTAACCATATTATATAAAAATACAAAGAGACATTGTAAAAGTGAAACTAATTAACTTAGAGTTAAAACTTAAAGATAAGGTTAATATAAGTACCCAAACCTGTCTAAATTCTATTGGTTGAGTTGTTTTCGACCCATCCCCACCTTAAACTTTGAATAATAAACTTTGGATCCATTAGAAACCGAATATGAATTTATTATAAATTAATATTTCTAGCTTTTCCAAAGGTGCCCCTCACCCCTCTTATAAAAGGGCACTCCTCCTTCTCATTTCTTTACACCTTCAAAGCCTTTTGGTTCGGCCAAACTATGCCCAAATACTCTCCCAACTTCCCTCACTACAACCTAGGGGCCTTAGTTTGATCATAAAGCCAACCTAAGGATCCCTTTTGATCAAATCAAAAGGAAGAACCCGAAGAAGAGGTAATGATTTCACCACCCTTTTCTAAGTTCATTTCTTCTTCCACTTCTTCTTCCTTTGTTGTTTCCATTCTAAAATAATAAATCCAGTATCATATATATACTGTTATGTTATTATAAATATTGTACAACCATATTCAGTATTCTATCCACCCTTTTAATAACATGTCACCATACGTGCGTACGTACGGCTTACCGTCTCCACGTCGTGGTGTAATTGTTATTCAATATAGTATTATTTGGATTGGTATAATAATGATGTGTAACTCATGTAAATAATAAATATAACATGTTAATGATTCTGTATATATGATATACCATCCATTTATATATTATTTTAATATCAAAAGAATGATATTGTCGCTCGTGCGTACGTACAGACTACCGTCTCCACGAACGCGATGAGATTCATTCTCCATCGTATCTATTCAAGTATAATTATCACTTGATGATTTAAAAAATGATGTTTAAGGACTTGATATAATTCTGGATATGAATAATATAAAACCTATCCTTTACAAACATGTCTTACGTAACAAAACATATAAAAGAAAACAAGTAAGCTAACACCCGAAACAACGATAATACTAAGATATTATTATCAAATCAATATTAAAAGATCATATATGATATCATATTAATATATATGATTCTTGCATAATTAATAACAATTATTTCAATATTATACAGGAGGTTAACCTACCCCAACCATGTAAAAGTACAAGGTAAGGGATTTTCTTATCTCACATTCAATTCCGTGAGATTTCCATTATTCGCCACTAAATTATTGAAAGTGGTGTATTGTGTACTGGCATTTGATATATATTATCATGATTATCTTTATATTCATGTTATTCTGTAAATAATTTGGTGGTTATTAACTTTTGGCCATATGACTCAGTTGATTAACATGGTAAGGGGTTTTCATCTCACTCTTTATTTCCGTGAGATTCATGCCATATTTCCACTATTATCTTTTGTGTGGTGCCCATAATTGTATTCTTTGTGTAATAAAATTTACCTTATGTGTATTTAAATTTTCATTGTATGAGACCTCTTTCATGGGTTGTATGTTTCATAAGTTACCAAATTGATAAGGGTTTACTTCACAATCTATTTAATATCCGAGGTTGTCTTTACGTAAGTATCTACAGGGAAATATTTACTATCCATGTCCATATTTCATAAAAGAGTTTTCAAAGGGATTATTTCTAAGGGAACTTTTACTAAAACATCATTTTAAATGTTTTAAATATTTATTCTTCTAAATCATCCTCATTTATGTCAACGTTTTCAAAATGGTTTGTAAGGATTTATTTATATGAAAATGAATGTTTTAAAAGTGTTAATTCCATTCAAAAGTTTCAAAGTGGTATGGGACACTTTGATCCAAAAATTTATTTAAATGCCTTACTTTCTAAATTGTGTAACATTAAAATGTTTTCATGAAAAAGGGATATTTCTCTCAATAATTTTTTAAAAAAACATTTTCATCTATGTCAACATCCTTTGATGGATTTTAAGATTATTTGAAGTTGATTTATTATGATATAAAACTTCCATATTGTAATGAATTTTTGTGATATGTTTGACTGTAGATGTGTCATTCATGGTTTATGAGTAAAGTATTGACATTTCGTATGCTAGTTCCAATAAGAATGTTTATGTTATATTTCAACCTTTACTTCATATGAATGTGTTGGACAAGTATGTTCCAGGTTGGGGACTAGTTGAAGTAAGCCCTCCAGGTTGGGGACTGGTAAATGTAAGCCCTCCAGGTTAGGGACTGGTAAAAGTAAGCCCTCCGGTTTGGTGTCCGGTTATTAGAGGCACTCCGGGTTGGTGTCCGGTTATTAGAGGCACTCCGGGTTGGTGTCCGGTTATTAGAGGCACTCCGGGTTGGGTTCCGGTTACAGTTAGCCCCAAGGTCTTGGGACGAGGCCTTGAAAAGAAATTAAAATTTAGCATTATGCATTCCATCATTATGAAAGTGGTTATTGATTTTGCATGTGATTATTCGATTAGTAGAATATCCATGTGAATAAGTAAATGACATTATTTCATTTTACTTTTGTCATACTATGTTGAAGTTCAAATTTAAAAGGCTTTTGTTTTAGTAATGCATTGCCTTAAATGTTTATGCTTATTTTGAATGTTCCGCTATATTGTTATCCTTACTGGGCATTTGAGCTCACCCCTTTTCTATGTTTATTTTCCCCAGGATGTGAAGAAGTAAGTTATGAATGACCTGCAGGGATATTATGAGGGGATAATAGTGTGGACTGTGGAGATATTATGTTGTTGTAGTAGTTTTTCATTTTATGATGTAATGTAAAACTTATGAATATATCTAGTGTTTCCAAGGCTACTAAACCAATCAGTCTTTCGAGATTTGATCTTTCTTGTGATCATGCCAATGTTATGTAATAATGCACCGACTCTAGGTAACTGGGGTCGGGGCGTTACAGTTGGTATCAGAGGAAGTTTAGTAAAAACCTTGGAAGCTAGATTTAGATAAACTCTGATTAGAGCACGTAGACCTAAGATGAACTTTGAGGATTAGTATAGAAGAACTTCCTAGAATTTTGGTATTGTAGAGATTTTGTGAGTTTTCTGAGCAATACATCCCTGTCTGGATACGAGCAGGTAGAGGAAGCTCTGGCACAGATGTACCTAGGGGTAAAACTCGAAAACAACGCTTTGAGCTAGAATCGAACGGGAACTGGTGCACGACAACGGGCCTTGCTGCACTCTTGGTTACGACACTCCCGGGGGATATGCTTAGGATAAATCTCATTTTCTTTACAAATCATTATGAAGGGTTTATGAGTATATACTTCCTCAAAGGAGACATTTTTATGATTATGGATTATATCCATAAACTATTTAATTTATGTTATGTGTTTTAAAAGTTTGGGATTAGGTATTGTTATTCATAAACTAATCTAGTGTATGCCAATGTTTATAAATGGCGCCTAGTAGAAGGAATGAGAACTCCAGCAATTCACATGATACAAAGAGAAAGAAGGATCATATATTTTATGGTCTTAAGCCAGAATTTACAAGAGAAATAGTCTCGCATGTATTATCATCATATGAAGAAATAATATCATGTGTTGATAAGATAAGTAAAGAGTTTACTGAGTCCTATGGCTTTGAAGGGAAGCAAGAGAAGAAAAGGGTGGAAGAGAGAAAGATGGATAAAGGGAAGAGGAAAACGAAGAATTTTCCCATATGTGGTAACTGTGGAAAGAAACACCCTGGAACTTGCCTGAAAGGAATGGGAGTTTGTTATAAGTGTAGAGGAAAAGGGCACAAAGTACGTGACTGCAAGGGTAAGAAAATGGTTTCAAATGTACAATGCTTCATTTGCAAGGAGTTTGGACACTATGCGAACCTATGTCCCAATCATCAGAATATGTCGCAAATGATGTTATTGGATAATAATCAAGTTATGATACTACCACAGATGAAGAGGAATGATTAGATTTCTTATGTTGATTATGTCAATTGAGTGTTGTATCAACAATGTACTTGTTATAATAATTATGGAGTATATAAGGATTGTACTGCAGTACCATTTCATTAAGGACTTGAGATTGTGTGGAACAAAGAAAGGTGACTCAATAGCAGGATAAATTTTTGGAAAATATATGGTTGAGAGAATGATAAACCATAATATAGTTCTGATACCGAGTTAGTGATTTTGGAATAATACATGATTGTTTTGGATAAATTATATTGGATATTCTTGACTACCTTGGAACTGATTAATGATTTGTATATTCCATTATTGTTGGGGTTTAAAACATTTTTGGATTGATGAGGTATATCCAGCATTCTATATGGAATAAGGGAGCATGAATGTAATCAATAATGAATTTGGTAATTCAGGATGTTTCAGTATATTAAAAGAATACATGATGAAGGTATTCATATGCTATTACGTGGTAAAAAGGATCTACATTATGTTTAACTTCCTTATAAATGTTGGACTGTGAGTTTGGTCAGAAATATTTTGGATAAATTCTAGTTTGAGATTATTTTTGGATTGCCATAAAAGGACAACCCGGAGGTCGGGCGGCAACCCGTCACGTCTGGCAAGGCCGCGAGACTTGAACCCGCAACCGAAGGGCGACAAGGGTGTATCACCTACCACTGGCCCAAGAGATGTCCTGGATTAAATAATGTTGTTTTTTAAAAGATCTGGTAGATGAATTATAAATTCGTTTATTTTGGAACCCTGTACGAATAGTATAAATAGAATTTTTTTTACAAGTGAAAGATGAGTTTGTGGTAGAAATTTATTAATGGACAAAACTCTAATTATAAAGTAAGTATATCTCCTTATGATCTTATCCAATCTCATAAATAAATTCCTCAAAATTACGAAAAGGAACTTAGAACAAAAATGTTGTCCTAGATGGTACCTTAAATCATCACTAATTTATGGCTTTAGGATTGTTGGCCTTTTCATAGCCATGTTCTCTACCACTCTCCATCAGATAATTGATGGTTAGATTTCTCTTCCATATCCATATTTTCCTACATGGAAACCTAGTATGTGTTATTTTCGGTAATCTTCATACTTTCCACTCTTTATTTTAAATAGAGGCCTCATTAATTCATTTTTCGATGTGGGATTTCAACTAAGATATTTTGAAACGTCAAAAATGTGTTATCCTAATACCCTATATTTTGATGAACCGATGGTATTTCAAATCATCATAGATTGATGAGTTTAAGGACCTCAATTTTGTACTTGTTTGTGATTGATGACCTCAATCACTACCTATAAATATTTACGTTTTTCCTCCAATTATATGTCTCTAATTTCCACCAATGTTATCCTAATCCAGATCATAATTTGGTGGTGACCCTTTCATTTCTCATTTCCTCATATTAAGACTAAATTTTAGTAACCCAATTTCCGATGTGGGTTTTCCCACAAAGATATTTTTTATTTTCAACCTTTTATTTTCGAAGAACAATTTCAAATTGCGAGGACGCAATTTATTGAAGGACGGGAGAATGTAACACCCCAAGATTTCATAGTGTGTTATTTCTTTAAAATAATACAATAACTTGCACTACACGCAACACCGAGTTCAAGCACACCATGAATTACCAAACAAGCCGTTCAAAAGAGGTTATGAATAGTATTAACTAAATTTTAAACTTTATATAATCCTTATAATTTTAGAATCCATATTATGAGTTTCTTAAACATAATACAAGAACAGATTCATTTTCAGTATTGCACTTTTATCAACTTTTAATAGTGAAACCTTTTTAAATACAATATTTTAAACTTTTTGACTAAATGGGGACATCAAAAAAATTTAAAATGAAACATCCCAAGTTTCCACGGTACGCTTTCCTTTGAATAATACAGTAGCGTGTGTTGTACGCAACTTCGAGTTCTAACACACCACAACCAATCAAACTAGCCGTTATGAATAGTAATACCTACTTTTTGAAATTATATATATTTTATATTTTAGAATGGACTTCATTTTTGGATTCGGAATATCGAATTTAGCCTAAGGTGAAATTTTGGTACATTTCGGAAAACTTTCATATTTTGATGAATAGTGAAAATTACTAAATTTTAATTAAAAACAACTTTTTTAATCAAAATAATTAATAGTGATAAATTATGAATTTAAGTGGTTTTAAAGTATATTTAGAATATATTTTTACCATTTAATATAATTTTGGTCATTGGACATAATTTTACAATTAAACCGAACATAAATAGGTGTCAATCTTTTGATAATTATTATCTCTTAAAAACACGCTTTTTGTTTTGACAACGGGAATTAATTTTAAATTAATTTCTGCCACTTCTGTGTTTTGAATTTAGAAAAATGGATTCCATATTTGGAATCAGGATGTTCAAATTGTGTAAATAGGTAACTTTTATTTTTATACATTTTGAATAATTACTGCGGTAAAAATTTTATTTACCATAGTTAAGGGTAAATCCGGTAAATAAGGGTTAAAAAATAATATTATAATAATACTAAATTACCCTAAAACGTGTCCTAAACTTATTGGTTGATACATGTTCGACCATAGGTATCTTTGGGTCGATTTTGGGACCCCATGGATCCACTTGTAAGTGATAATGACACTTTATTTTAATTAAGTTAAAATGAATACAAAAATGACACAAGCATATATCTTTTAGAAAAACAATTGTTACACAGGGTTATATATGTTGGATTTTAGATTATATGTAACACCAGAGACTTTTATGTTATATAAATTATCAAAGAAATCTTTTTCTACACAACACTTGCTTGGCTTGCTTTACACGCAATCACGACCTTCCTCGATAGCTTGCGTCGTACGCAATACCGAGTTTCACTAAACAACAATATGCTATTAAAACTAGCCGTTATGAATAGTAAAAACCACTTTTTGAAATTTTATAAATTTTATTTTTCAAAATGGACTTCATTTTTGGACTCAGAATATCGAAATTAGCCTAGGGTGAAATTTTGGTATTTTTCTGAAAACTTTCAATTTTTGATGAATAGTGAAACCACTAAGTGGTAGGTTAAAAACTGAATTTTGCATAAAACTTAATCCGAGAGACACGGTTAATATCAAGGACTAAAATGTGGTTCAATGAGATGAAAATAATTTTTTGGTGAATAGTAACTTTTTACTATTTTTACCGCGGTTAATAGTAAATAGGGTAACTAAGGGTAAATATGATATTAATATTACCCTAACACATGTCCTAATTCTATTGGACAAGTTTAATTCGACCAAAAACAAACTTAGGAATAAAATATGACCATTTAGGCCCACTTGGATTAGATTAGGACATTTATTATTAATTTATTTAAAGAATGGTTAAAATAGTTAAAATCAATGTTTAATAAGTAAATCATTTTTAATATGGGGGTATACATAAGATAAATTCGATTGTAAATATTAATTAGAAATCTAAAAAGATTTCCTACATGATGGTATTTTATTTGTAATTTTTAGACATCAAATAATTTAATTTATTTATGACACAAATATGATGCAGTAATTATCTTATTAATGAAATATTGAAAAAATTGATAATATAAATACCAAAATAAATGTAATTTAAGACTTTTTATGAATTACACTAATTTTATAGGTTACTATGATATATTAATGTTGATTTAATAAACTTGTTTCGAACATATAATTCTGTTATGACTTTCACAAAAATCATATATCAAATAGTGTCAAAATTGACACAAAATAGTTTTTAAATCAAATATTATATTATTAATTGTTATTTTATTCCTAAAAATCTAAGGTTCGGCCAAATGACTGAGATAAGTATATATATATTAATAATAAACAATTTGGGGTTCGTTTGGCATGTTATAGTAAGTGTATTAACCATATAGTGAAAGAAAACAAAAAGACACGGTAAAAGTTAAATTAATTAACTTAGAGTTAAATCTAATTGATAAGGTTAAAATAATACCCTAAACTTGTATAAATACTATTGGTTGATAGGATTTCGACCCATCCCCACTTTAGCTTCGAAATAAGACCCTTTGGAACCATTATAAACCGATTTTGACTTTAATATAAAATAATATTTTGAGATATTCCTAAGGTGCCCCTCTCCTCCCTTATAAAAGGGCACCTCCTCCCCCTCCTCCTCACACCAATTTGAGCACTCAAGATCGGCCAACCCATGCCATTTTCTCCTCTACACTTCACTAGAATAATCCTAGAGGTCCTGGTCTTCTCCAAAGACCAATCTTAGTTCCTTAAGTGGAGGATTCAAAGAGGCGTTCCAAAGAAGAGGTAATATACATTACCGATCTTTTCAATTTCTTTCTTCTTCAACTTCTTCTTCTTTAGTTGTTTCATGATAAAGTAATAACATCAGTATTACTTACATACTGATATGTTATTATAAATATGAAACAACCCTATTTCACCTTCTATCCATCCTACGGAAAAATGAAATCACCACGCGTGCGTACGTACGGAATACCGTCTCCACGCCGTGGTGTAATCTATTTTCCACCATCACCTTACAAGGATGGTTATAATGGTGTAATGAGTAACTAAATATGATTATTATTAAGTAATATTGATACTGAAATAATATATATATACTCCAATACAATTCCACGATCATAGGAACGATATCATCACTCGTGCGTACGTACGGAATACCGTCTCCACGATGTGATGCGACTCGTTCTACATGATCTTCATTTCATAATGATTATATAAATGAATTGAATGAATGAATATGGTATATACTACACTAATACCATTCTGGAAATGAATTATCTATAACCTAAAGATAAGAATAAGAATTTATTCAACAAAACACGCATAAGAACAAAAAGTTATAAAGACCCGAGTAACAAGTAACAATGAAATATTACTAACAAGAAGCTAATAATATGACCATATATGATATCATATCAATATCTATGATTCTGTAATAAGTCAATAACATTATTTAAACCATTATACAGGAGCTTCGGACACGAACAAAGCAAATCGGACCTAAGGTAAGGGAAATATCACAATCTCATTTTTATCCGAGATTGTTTATTCGTAAGTATTTACTGGGGTGTATTTTATCATCCACATCCATGTTTACTCAATATGTAATATTATTTCCATCCACCTAAAATTTTTTAAATCCATTTTTACCCTTCGGTGAGTTTTTAGTAATACGTATGAAAGGAATCTTTTGTCGTTTTTCGTACGAGGTACTTTTTGACTTTTCCGACAAAAGTACGAAGAATGTTTTTTTTAACTTATACGGCACGAACGGATTTCTACTATTTTATAAAGCCTTATTTTCATGAAGCTTCCTCTAAAAGATTTCATGACTATTTTCAATAAAATCTCTTTCTTTTAAAATTGCATGATGTTTTGTGAAAAGAAATTGATTTTGAAGAAGAAAGGATATTTTCCTCAAGAATTCAATTCAAGTGTTTTATCAAAATTATTTTCCATATAAGATAATAAAGGGTTCTGTTTCTATCCATATTTTTACATTGATTTGACTATGTTGTGATGGAATTATGTTTATGTATTCCTTTATCTTATATGAATTGATTTATGATGTCATGATGTTTCAAGAATCTCATTTTTGTTACATGTGTTATGCGATGATGAATGTTTTATGATTATGTGGCACACATAAGAAAGGATCCATTATAATATGGGTGGGACCTATATCTCCCTCCAATGAATTGGGTAAAGATTTTATATCTCATGAGATAGACATGGCTGGAACGAAAGGTTATTTCGGTTCAGTGATACAGGACTGAAACGAGGAGTGAACTCGGTTCAGAAAGGGACTTTGTCCACTAAGATAGTCTTGGCAATGAGTCTTGACTAACAAGAAATGATTTTCCATGATTATGTGTGCATGCCACAAAGTTTCAAGTTTTATGTTATGATTATGGGGATCTCATTTTCACTTCTATGAATTATTCCATGATAAGATATTATGATCTCTTTTGCAGGTTTTGATTTTCAAAAAGATATGATATGATTTTTATTTCCTTTATTTGCCCTTGCTGAGCATTCGAGCTCACCCTTTTATGTTTTCTTTTCCCCAGGTCAGGAAGATGGATATTAAGTAGAATATGCTAAAAGGGACCCTAGATATGATGAAATAAATGGGAGACACTGTAGAAGATTTATGAACCAGTTGTTTATGTTTCCCAGTTTCTAAAGACACTATACCTATACGGTCCTTTGTGGTTTTGTCATATGTTGTAATAGATGTGCTTCAATTTTAAAGTATTAACAATGTATGTAAAGTGTGGGCCGTTATAGTTGGTATCAGAGGAAAGGTATAGTCAACCTTTGGAAACTAGGATGTGAAAGCCTTAGTAAGAACCCTAAGGATAAGTCTAAGCATAGTACACAATCTTAGTGTTTTAGAAATGGCCTTGAATAACCTAGGATAAGACCTTAAGCATGAAAATTTTATTCTTGAATTATGTGGTTTCCTATTATAATTAGTGTTGCTCACACTATTCTTCTTGGTTTTAGTCAATGGCTGGAACCCGAAGGAACCGTGTTAATGCGGAATGCGATGGGCAATGCAATGATTGTCCCCCTGAACAACCAAACGATATGGGAGCTGGAATGCAAAATCTTGTATCCATGCTCACACAACTTTCTCAAGCTATGAATCATGCAGGATTTCCAAACGAACAAAGGAGGGAGCAACATTCTGTTTAATCCTTCATGAGGCAGCGTCCACCTTCTTTCAGCGGGTCTACTGATCCATTAGTTTCTGAACAATGGATTAGTACTACTGAAAAGATATTTTCAGTTCTTCAATGTTCTGAGCATGATAAAGTCATCCTAGCAGTGTATCGTTTGGAAGGAGATGCGGATCAATGGTGGAATCTTGTTAAGAATACGAAGCAAAGGGATGAAATTGAGTCTATGGAATGGGACGAGTTCAAGAACTTATTTTTCAATAAGTACTTCCCTCGTATTCTCTGAAAAAAGATGGAGAAAGAGTTCCTTGAACTGAAGCAAAGGGATGATGAATCTGTTAGTACCTATGAAGCAAATTTTACAAGACTTTCAAGGTACGCTTCTGGTATTATTATCTAACCCGAGAGTAAGATCGATCGATTCTTTAGTGGCTTAAAACCAAGTCTTCGAAGGGCGTTAGCCATAAGGGACTTCAATAGCTACAAGGAAATCGTTCGATGTGCTCTCAAAGTCGAGATGGAGATTGGAGTAACCCATCAGTCACATGGGTTTGATAAGAAGAGGAAGATGGAATTCAAAGAAAAATCTAAAGAGCACACGGAAAAGAAGATGAGCTTTTCTTTATGCTCAAAGTGTGGAAAGAAACATGGAGGGAGTTGTCTTAAAGGGACAAATAAATGTTTTAAATGTGGAAAAGAAGGTCATCGGGCATTTGAATGCCGTGATAATGGGAAGAAGATGTCTAATGATGCAAACAAAGGAAGGGATACACAGAATGAACCTACTACACTTCAATGTTTCAAGTGCAAGGAGATGGGGCATTATGCCAATCAATGCCCAAATCCAAGGGTTGATGATGATGGTCGACGTCAACAAAAGCTTAAGGCTAAAGACAAAGGAAAGTCACATGCAATTTCTATCAGCGATGTGGAGTACGATAACGATGTGGTGAAAGGTACACTTACCATCCACTCTAAAGTAGAAAATGTTTTATTTGATTCTGGATCCACCCACTCTTTTATTTCTGAAAAATTTTCTAAGGGTATCACCGTATTACCTCAACAATTAGATGTTGAGTTAGCTGTGACAACACCTAATGGCACATCAATCGCATCAAAAGTTTATAATTCTTCTCCGATCGACGTTTGTGGGAAAGTGCTTCCTGCAAATCTTGTGATCCTTCCTTTAGTGGAATTTGATGTGATTCTTGGCATGGATTGGCTTTCTCTACATGGAGCTCATATCAATTGCCAAAGAAGGGAAGTCACATTTCATATTCCAGATCAATCTACGATCGTTTATCAATGCAAGGATGAACATAACCTTCCAGTGGAAATTTCTTCCATCTTATGGGTATTGATTCCACTAAATGAAGGTTATTTATCTCAAATGGTTGGTGAGAAACTCACGATTAAGAATATGCCCATTGTACGGGAGTTTGATGATGTCTTTCCGGAGGAATTGCCGGGTCTTCCACCAAATCGTGAAGTTGAGTTTTCAATAGAACTCGTACCGGGTGCTTTGCCTATTTCAAAGACACCTTATAGAATGGCCCCAATTGAGTTGCAGGAATTGAAGAAGCAACTCCAAGAGAATCTTGATAAGGGATTCATACGCCCTAGTGCGTCACCTTGGGGAGCACCTGTTCTATTTGTTAAGAAGAAAGATGGATCAATGAGACTTTGCATTGATTATCGAGAACTTAACAAGATCACTATCAAGAACAAATATCCTCTCCCACGCATTGATCACTTATTTGACCAACTACGCGGAGCTCAATACTTTTCCAAGATTGATCTTCGTTCAGGGTATCATCAATTAAGGGTCAAAAGGGAGGATATACCAAAGACGGCTTTCCGTACAAGGTATGGACACTATGAATTTATAGTGATGCCATTTGGTCTTACTAATGCCCCTGCTATCTTCATGGATCTAATGAATAGAGTCTTTAGAGACTATCTTGATCAATTTGTGGTAGACTTTATAGACGATATTCTTGTCTATTCAAAGAGCAAGGAAGAGCATGAAGATCACTTGAGAATTATATTGAAGACCCTGAGAAAGGAGAAGCTTTATGCCAAATTTACCAAGTGTGAATTTTGGCTTCAAAAAGTTGCATTTTTGTGTCATATAATCTCAAAAGAGGGGATATCTGTGGATCCAGCAAAAACAGAGGTTATCGAAAGATGGTCAAGACCAACAACAGTAACTGAGATCCAAAGTTTTCTTGGTTTGGCTGGATATTATCGACGTTTTGTAAAAGATTTTTCACGATTATCTAATCCAATCACCAAGTTGACTCGGAAAGGAGTTATGTTTGTCTGGACAGAGGAATGTGAAGAGAATTTCAAGGAGTTGAAAAGAAGGTTGTCCAGTGCACCTGTGCTCACAATGCCTTGTAGTGGAGAAAGGTTTGTGATCTACAGTGATGCATCCAAGAAGGGATTGGGGTGTGTTCTTATGCAAAATGATATGGTGATAGCTTATGTCTCACGACAGTTGAAAATCCATGAGCAAAATTACCCAACACATGATTTGGAGTTGGCTGCGGTAATCTTTGCATTAAAGATTTGGAGGCATTACCTTTATGGTGAAAGGTGTGATATTTATACTGATCATAAAAGTTTAAAGTATATTTTCACACAAAAGGAGTTGAATATGCGTCAAAGAAGATGGTTGGAGCTGATTAAGGATTATGACTGCTCAATCCATTACCACCCTGGGAAAGCAAACAAGGTGGCAGATGCATTAAGTCGACAAGACCATGCTTGTTTATCCATGATGAGGATCATAAAAGATCCAATATTTATGGATTTACAAAGGATGGATCTTGGAATTATAATGGAAGGGGAAAAATCTTATCTTTCACAAATGAATGTTCAACCATCTATACATGTGAAGATTAAAGAGGCACAGAAAGAAGATGTCGAGTTACAAAAGAAGGTGAGAAATGTTCCTGAATTCAACCTTGATTGTGATGGGATAATAAAGTTCAGGTATCGGGTTTGTGTTCCTCCAATCCCCGAATTAAAGAAAGAGCTGCTGGATGAGGCTCATAGTTCTTCATTCTCTATTCATCCTCGAAGCACAAAGATGTATAGGGACCTGAAAGAGTACTTCTGGTGGGATGGCATGAAAAGAGATGTTGCTGAATATGTCTCTCGATGCTTGGTTTGTCAACAAGTTAAAGCTGAGAGACAGAAGTCTAAGGGGATGTTACAACCATTACCCATACCCGAATGGAAATGGGAAAACATAACTATGGAATTTGTCACAGGACTTCCTAAAACATCCAAAGGAAATAATGCTATCTGGGTCATAGTTGATCGTCTTACAAAGTCTGCACACTTCATTGCTATTAAATAGGATTTCTCTCTAGATCAGCTTTCCAGGATATATGTAAAGGAAGTGGTAAGATTTCATGGAGTACCACTTTCTATTATATCTGATCGAGATCCGAGATTTACCTCGATGTTCTGGCGAAGTCTTCAGCATACTCTGGATACAGAGTCGAGTTTCAGCACTGCTTATCATCCCCAGACAGACGGTCAGTCTGAGAGAACAATTCAAACCCTAGAAGATATGTTTAGAGCTTGCTCTATGGATTTCAAAGGAGGTTGGGATCAACACCTACCTTTGGTGGAATTTTCTTATAATAATAGCTTTCACTCCAGTATTCAGATGGCTCCTTATGAAGCTCTCTATGGAAAGAAATGCAGGACTCCAACTTGCTGGGATGAAGTTGGGAAAAGAAAGCTATTAGGACCTGATCTCGTTGATGAAATGGCAGAAAAGGTTAGATCTATTCAACAACACATAAGAGCATCTCAGAGTCGACAGAAAAGTTATGCCGACAACCGAAGAAAAGACCTAGAGTTTGAAGTGGGCGATAAAGTGTTCTTACGAATATCTCCCTGGAAGAGGGTTATGAGATATGGAAAGAAGGGTAAGTTGAGCCCTAGATATATCGGTCCTTTTGAAATACTGGATCGTGTTGGGAAGGTAGCTTACCGATTGGCGCTTCCACCGAATCTCTCTCAAGTTCACGATGTGTTCCACGTATCTCTCCTGAGAAAGTACATACCAGATCCTTCACATGTACTCAGCTCAGAAGTTGTACCGCTGGAGCAAGATCTTTCTTATGAAGAACAGCCGATAGAGATTCTGGATCGTAGCGAAAAAGTCCTACGAAACAAGACCACTCACTTGGTGAAAGTTTTATGGAGGAACCACCAACTTGAAGAAGCTACATGGGAGCTTGAGGATATGATGAGGGAGAATTATCCTCATCTGTTTGTTACAAAGTGACGAATTTCGAGGGCGAAATTCTTTTTAAGGGCGGTAGAATGTAACACCAGAGACTTTTATGTTATATAAATTATCAAAGGAATCTTTTTCTACACAACACTTGCTTGGCTTGCTTTACACGCAATCGCGACCTTCCTCGATAGCTTGCGTCGTATGCAATACCGAGTTTCACTAAACAACAATATGCTATTAAAACTAGCCGTTATGAATAGTAATAACCACTTTTTGAAATTTTATAAATTTTATTTTTCAAAATGGACTTCATTTTTGGACTCAGAATATCGAAATTAGCCTAGGGTGAAATTTTGGTATTTTTCTGAAAACTTTCAATTTTTGATGAATAGTGAAACCACTAAGTGGTAGGTTAAAAACTGAATTTTGCATAAAACTTAATCCGAGAGACACGGTTAATATCAAGGACTAAAATGTGGTTCAATGAGATGAAAATAATTTTTTGGTGAATAGTAACTTTTTACTATTTTTACCGCGGTTAATAGTAAATAGGGTAACTAAGGGTAAATATGATATTAATATTACCCTAACACATGTCCTAATTCTATTGGACAAGTTTAATTCGACCAAAAACAAACTTAGGAATAAAATATGACCATTTAGGCCCACTTGGATTAGATTAGGACATTTATTATTAATTTATTTAAAGAAGGGTTAAAATAGTTAAAATCAAAGTTTAATAAGTAAATCATTTTGAATATGGGGGTATACATAAGATAAATTCGATTGTAAATATTCATTAGAAAGCTAAAAAGATTTCCTACATGATGGTATTTTATTTGTAATTTTTAGACATCAAATAATTTAATTTATTTATGACACAAATATGATGTAGTAATTATCTTATTAATGAAATATTGACAAAATTGATAATATAAATACCAAAATAAATGTAATTTAAGACTTTTTATGAATTACACTAATTTTATAGGTTACTATGATATATTAATGTTGATTTAATAAACTTGTTTCGAAAATATAATTCTGTTATGACTTTCACAAAAATCATATATCAAATAGTGTCAAAATTGACACAAAATAGTTTTTAAATCAAATATTATATTATTAATTGTTATTTTATTCCTAAAAATCTAAGGTTCGGCCAAATGACTTAGATAAGTATATATATATTAATAATAAACAATTTGGGGTTCTTTTGGCATGTTATAGTAAGTGTATTAACCATATAGTGAAAGAAAACAAAAAGACACGGTAAAAGTTAAATTAATTAACTTAGAGTTAAATCTAATTGATAAGGTTAAAATAATACCCTAAACTTGTATAAATACTATTGGTTGATAGGATTTCGACCCATACCCACTTTAGCTTCGAAATAAGACCCTTTGGAACCATTATAAACCGATTTTGACTTTAATATAAAATAATATTTTGAGATATTCCTAAGGTGCCCCTCTCCTCCCTTATAAAAGGGCACCTCCTCCCCCTCCTCCTCACACCAATTTGAGCACTCAAGCTCGGCCAACCCCTGACATTTTCTCCTCTCCACTTCACTAGAATAATCCTAGAGGTCGTGGTCTTCTCCAAAGACCAATCTTAGTTCCTTAAGTGGAGGATTCAAAGAGGCGTTCCAAAGAAGAGGTAATATACATTACCGATCTTTTCAATTTCTTTCTTCTTCAACTTCTTCTTCTTTAGTTGTTTCATGATAAAGTAATAACATCAGTATTACTTACATACTGATATGTTATTATAAATATGAAACAACCCTATTTCACCTTCTATCCATCCTACGGAAAAATGAAATCACCACGCGTGCGTACGTACGGAATACCGTCTCCACGCCGTGGTGTAATCTATTTTCCACCATCACCTTACAAGGATGGTTATAATGGTGTAATGAGTAACTAAATATGATTATTATTAAGTAATATTGATACTTAAATAATATATATATACTCCAATACAATTCCACGATCATAGGAACGATATCATCACTCGTGCGTACGTACGGAATACCGTCTCCACGATGTGATGCGACTCGTTCTACATGATCTTCATTTCATAATGATTATATAAATGAATTGAATGAATGAATATGGTATATACTACACTAATACCATTCTGGAAATGAATTATGTATAACCTAAAGATAAGAATAAGAATTTATTCAACAAAACACGCATAAGAACAAAAAGTTATAAAGACCCGAGTAACAAGTAACAATGAAATATTACTAACAAGAAGCTAATAATATGACCATATATGATATCATATCAATATGTATGATTCTGGAATAAGTCAATAACATTATTTAAACCATTATACAGGAGCTTCGGACACGAACAAAGCAAATCGGACCTAAGGTAAGGGAAATATCACAATCTCATTTTTATCCGAGATTGTTTATTCGTAAGTATTTACTGGGGTGTATTTTATCATCCACATCCATGTTTACTCAATATGTAATATTATTTCCATCCACCTAAAATTTTTTAAATCCATTTTTACCCTTCGGTGAGTTTTTAGTAATACGTATGAAAGGAATCTTTTGTCGTTTTTCGTACGAGGTACTTTTTGACTTTTCCGACAAAAGTACGAAGAATGTTTTTTTAACTTATATGGCACGAACGGATTTCTACTGTTTTATAAAGCCTTATTTTCATGAAGCTTCCTCTAAAAGATTTCAGGACTATTTTCAATAAAATCTCTTTCTTTTAAAATTGCATGATGTTTTGTGAAAAGAAATTGATTTTGAAGAAGAAAGGATATTTTCCTCAAGAATTCAATTCAAGTGTTTTATCAAAATTATTTTCCATCTAAGATAATAAAGGGTTCTGTTTCTATCCATATTTTTACATTGATTTGACTATGTTGTGATGGAATTATGTTTATGTATTCCTTTATCTTATATGAATTGATTTATGATGTCATGATGTTTCAAGAATCCCATTTTTGTTACATGTGTTATGCGATGATGAATGTTTTATGATTATGCGGCACACATAAGAAAGGATTCATTATAATATGGGTGGGACCTATATCTCCCTCCAATGCATTGGGTAAAGATTTTATATCTCATGAGATAGACATGGCTGGAACGGAAGGTTATTTCGGTTCAGTGATACAGGACTGAAACGAGGAGTGAACTCGGTTCAGAAAGGGACTTTGTCCACTAAGATAGTCTTGGCAATGAGTCTTGACTAACAAGAAATGATTTTCCATGATTATGTGTGCATGCCACAAAGTTTCAAGTTTTATGTTATGATTATGGGGATCTCATTTTCACTTCTATGAATTATTCCATGATAAGATATTATGATCTCTTTTGCAGGTTTTGATTTTCAAAAAGATATGATATGATTTTTATTTCCTTTATTTGCCCTTGCTGAGCATTCGAGCTCACCCTTTTATGTTTTCTTTTCCCCAGGCCAGGAAGATGGATATTAAGTAGAATATGCTAAAAGGGACCCTAGATATGATGAAATAAATGGGAGACACTGTAGAAGATTTATGAACCAGTTGTTTATGTTTCCCAGTTTCTAAAGACACTATACCTATACGGTCCTTTGTGGTTTTGTCATATGTTGTAATAAGTGTGCTTCAATTTTGAAGTATTAACAATGTATGTAAAGTGTGGGCCGTTATATTATAAATATTAATTAGAAAGATAAAAATATTTCCTACATAATGATAGTTTATTTATAATTTTTAGACATTAAATAATGTATTTTATTTATGACACAATGATGATGCAGTAATTACTATAATAGTGAAAAATTAAAATAATTGATATTATAAATACCAAAATAAATATAATATGAAACTTTTAATGAATAAAACTAATTTTCTAGGATAATATGATATATTAGGATTGATTTAATCGACTTTTTTCGAAGTAATCAATCTGTTATGAGTTTCACAAAAATCAACTATTGAATAGTGTCAAAATTGACATAAAAGAGTTCTTAAAACAAATATTATATTATTAATTGATATTAAATTCCTAAAAATCTAAGGTTCGGCCAAGAGACTTATATCATGATAGGTTCATCATTAATGGACCACTTGGGGGTCCCTTGGATGTATGTAGTAAGTTTATTAACCATATTATATAAAAATACAAAGAGACATTGTAAAAGTGAAACTAATTAACTTAGAGTTAAAACTTAAAAATAAGGTTAATATAAGTACCCAAACCTGTCTAAATTCTATTGGTTGAGTTGTTTTCGACCCATACCCACCTTAAACTTTGAATAATAAACTTTGGATCCATTAGAAACCAAATATGAATTTATTATAAATTAATATTTCTAGCTTTTCCAAAGGTGCCCCTCACCCCTCTTATAAAAGGGCACTCCTCCTTCTCATTTATTCACACCTTCAAAGCCTTTTGGTTCGGCCAAACTCTTCCCAAATACTCTCCCAACTTCCCTCAATACAACCTAGGGGCCTTATTTTGATCTGAAAGCCAACCTAAGGAGCCCTTTTGATCAAATCAAAAGGAAGAACCCGAAGAAGAGGTAATGATTTCACCACCCTTTTCTAAGTTCATTTCTTCTTCCACTTCTTCTTCCTTTGTTGTTACCATTATAAAATAATAAATCCAGTATCATATATATATTGTGATGTTATTATAAATATGGTACAACCATATTCAGTATTCTATCCACCCTTTGAATAACATGTCACCATACGTGCGTACGTACGGCTTACCGTCTCCACGTCGTGGTGTAATTGTTATTCAATATAATATTATTTGGATGGGAATAATAATGATGTGTAACTCATGTAAATAATAAATATAACATGTTAATGATTCTGTATATATGATATACCATCCATTTATATATTATTTTAATATCAAAAGAATGATATTGTCGCTCGTGCGTACGTACGGACTACCGTCTCCACGAACGCGGTGAGATTCATTCTCCATCATATCCATTCAAGTATAATTATCATTTGATGATTTAAAAAATGATGTTTAAGGACTTGATATCATTCTGGATATGAATAATATAAAACCTATCCTTTACAAACATGTCTTACGTAACAAAACATATAAAAGAAAACAAGTAAGCTAACACCCGAAACAACGATAATACTAAGATATTATTATCAAATCAATATTAAAAGATCATATATGATATCATATTAATATATATGATTCTTTTATAATTTAATAACAATTATTTCAATATTATACAGGAGGTTAACCTACCCCAACCAAGTAAAAGTACAAGGTAAGGGATTTTCTTATCTCACATTCAATTCCGTGAGATTTACATTATTCACCACTAAATTATTGAAAGTGGTGTATTGTGTACTGGAATTTGATATATATTATCATGATTATCTTTATATTCATGTTATTCTGTAAATAATTTGGTGGTTATTAACTTTTGGCCATACGACTCAGTTGATTAACATGGTAAGGGGTTTTCATCTCACTCTTTATTTCCGTGAGATTCATGCCATATTTCCACTATTATATTTTGTGTGGTTCCCATAATTGTATTATTTGTGTAATAAACTTTACCTTATGTGTATTTACATTTTCATTGTATGATACCTCTTTCATGGGTTGTATGTTTCATAAGTTACCAAATTGATAAGGGTTTACTTCACAATCTCTTTAATATCCGAGGTTGTCTTTACATAACTATCTACAGGGACATATTTACTATCCATGTCCATATTTCATAAAAGAGTTTTCAAAGGGATTATTTCTAAGGCAACTTTTACTAAAACATCATTTTAAATGTTTTAAATATTTATTCTTCTAAATCATCCTCATTTATGTCCACGTTTTCAAAATGGTTTGTAAGGATTTATTTATATGAAAATGAATGTTTTAAAAGTGTTAATTCCATTCAAAAGTTTCAAAGTGGTATGGGATACTTTGATCCAAAAATGTATTTAAATGCCTTACTTTCTAAATTGTGTAACATTAAAATGTTTTCATGAAAAAGGGATATTTCTCTCAATAATTTTTTTAAAAAACATTTTCATCTATGTCAACATCCTTTGATGGATTTTAAGATTATTTGAAGTTGATTTATTATGATATAAAACTTCCATATTGTAATGAATTTTTGTGATATGTTTGACTGTAGATGTGTTATTCATGGTTTATGAGTAAAGTATTGACATTTCGTATGCTAGTTCCAATAAGAATGTTTATGTTATATTTCAACCTTTACTTCATATTAATGTGTTGGACAAGTATGTTCCAGGTTGGGGACTAGTTGAAGTAAGCTCTCCAGGTTGGGGACTGGTAAAAGTAAGCCCTCCAGGTTAGGGACTGGTAAAAGTAAGCCCTCCGGTTTGGTCTCCGGTTATTAGAGGCACTCCGGGTTGGTGTCCGGTTATTAGAGGCACTCCGGGTTGGTGTCCAGTTATTAGAGGCACTCCGGGTTGGGTTCCGGTTACAGTTATCCCCAAGGTCTTGGGACGAGGCCTTGAAAAGAAATTAAAGTTTAGCATTATGCATTCCATCATTATGAAAGTGGTTATTGATTTTTCATGTGATTATTCGATTAGTAGAATATCAATGTGAATAAGTAAATGGCATTATTTCATTTTACTTTTGCCATACTATGTTGAAGTTCAAGTTTAAAAGGCTTTTGTTTTAGTAATGCATTGCCTTAAATATTTATGCTTATTTTGAATGTTTCGCTATATTGTTATCCTTACTGGGCATTTGATCTCACCCCTTTTCTATGTTTATTTTCCCCAGGATGTGAAGAAGTAAGTTATGAATGACCTGCAGGGATATTATGAGGGGATAATAGTGTGGACTGTGGAGATATTATGTTGTTGTAGTAGTTTTTAATTTTATGATGTAATGTAAAACTTATGAATATATCTAGTGTTTCCAAGGCTACTAAACCAATCGGTCATTCGAGATTTGATCTTTCTTGTGATCATGCCAATGTTATGTAATAATGCACCGACTCTAGGTAACTGGGGTCGGGGCGTTACAACATTAATGCATATACGGTGTTTAGAAACATAAAACAAAATAAAACCCATTTTATTTTTAAATAACTATTTATTCAATTTATCTAATTAAAAACTAATTAATTACATTCAAATGGTTTGTCATATAAGTTATATAATACAACTGTCAGGTCTGAAATTTTGGGTTTACCCTAGGTGGGGTATAAATTTCATAAACAATGGGAATTTGGTGAGTTTGCTAAATAATCAATATATTTAAGAATTGATTTATATAATTAAACCATTAATTTAATATAAAAAATGAAAATAATGTTCATAAGCTACCACACCATCATGGTTGACATACAAGAATTTAAAACATAATGTTTCTTAACCATCTTAATATGGCTTGGTGAAAAACCCATTAATGGTTGAATTTAGGAAAACCTACCTTATGTTTTTATTGAATTATGGATTAAATATATGTTTTATATTTTTAGAATTTAATAATAGTTTTTGTTAAAATGGTAATGGTGATTATAATTAGTGATAATTAGTGATAAAAATAATAACTGTTATTACTACTATTATTGTGATTATTTTTTAAACATAATGTTAATTGAGGAAATTATGAATGTGATTTTACAATAAAATATTATTGTCATCTTATTATTAATATGTGATATTTAATAATAATATTAATGGTTGTTATTATTATTATTATTATCATTGTCAAAAAACTATAGCAGTCATATATCCCCTGTATGGTGACAGATTGATGCTCCCCCAGTGGCAGTGTGATCTTGGAATTGAGGTTGTCCTTTCCTGACCGATATTGGATATTTAATTCAGGCTCGTGGTGTAGGCCTATGAAGTGCACAATATGATTATGGTGTTTCAAATGTTAAAAAGCTTAATAGATTCATGACGTGAATAGGGGTTACACACTGTGTAATTCCATGACATTAATGGGGTGTTATAATTTCGATTTGTCTTTTCTATACAAAAATTAATACATTCATGGTGTGTAACGGAATTTCACACTGGGTAATTACCAAAAAATAGGCTATAAAAGGGAGTTATTTAATGGTAAATTTCTATTCATTCCATCCTATCTAATTTCCCTCCTCTCGAACAAAATACTTCCCCATGCATTCTTGGAGTCTTCCATTCCTTCCGAATCAATTCCCTTGTCGATCGATCATCATTACATTGGAAAGTGATATCTGGGTAAATGTTCTTCATCATTCTTCATCTATCACTCTTTCTTCTCTTTTGGTATTTTTATGGATCATACTAATTTTTATGGATATGTCCCCCTTGATGTTTTAACACTCTTCTAGGTTGTGTTTTTTTGATATTATACGTCATCATTCTCTTTTACTGGTGCCGTTATGAGTGTCAGGTTTTAGTAAAATGTAGTTGGTACCATCCCAATCAGCCAAATTGATTATTCCTAAATTTCTCAATATATTTATTTTGATGATTTAAATTATATTTCTCATATTTTAGTTCAATAAATAATAAAACCTGATTCTAGTGGAGTTTCTTATATATGATTATTAACTTTCATGTCTTACTTGTACTTTGTCATGTGAAAAAGTATTTTTCCCACTTGATAATTTTATTATGCCAGGAGCTAGTAAAAAAATCATGTGGATTAGGAATGACCTTCGGTCCATGTTAAGGAATTCTCGATAATCTGGTTATTTGGGTACCCAGGCAGGAACATGAAACATGGTATCAAAACGAGGATAGTCATCTTGGCATGATAATAGTATGCTTTTGAGTATTCTTGTTGGGATATAGGAGGAAGTTTCAATTTAGTACTTGGATAGATCTAACCACAAAGAACCTTAAGTCACCTAGGGTAGTTAGGGAAAGATGTCTTGTGGACTACTTTTTGTATTTTCCCTATTTTTTCCATGGATCTAGTCGAATCAAAATAAAATTATAGTATCTATTGGGATCATGTTTCCCTCTTTGCTTTCCCAGAGAATTTTATAAATGATGTCAGTGTTAACTACTGATGTTTTATAGAATCATTCCTATGAGAAAATATGAGAATCAGATCCTAGAGGAGTCTGTTGCTGTACTAAAGTGAGAAAATCCTCTTGTGGACCCAAATCTAGTATAATGGATTGTCTGCACTATCCAAGATCGAAGATATACACTGTCTACAGTCCCAATTCAGGATCTTTCCATGGATCCTCAGGGGGAGGATCACTGAAAACATTATCAAGAGTTCCTTCACGACAATACAATAGTTATCAACGGCTCCAGTGACCCACAATATGATTAGGAGGGGTTGGTAAGGATAGAACATCTCTTTGAATTCATGGAGACACTGGATGAAATCATGGGGAAGTTTGAAACCATCATGTTGGCGGGAATTAGTAGGATATGGTGGGACACAATGGTTATGGTGATGAAACATAGAGGATTAATATATAAGGAATTCAATTTTTTTTTTCACTTAAGAGTTCTATCTAATGTTAATATTGTTTGACAAGACTATAGGATTTTTCAATATTTAGAAGTCTAGAACTGTGACTGAGTATTCATATAGCTTTGATGAGTTGGTGTAGTTTCCACCTGATATTGTATATAGTTAAATGATAAATCCATGACACTTTGAGTTAGAAATTAAATCATATATTTTTTCTTAGGTATTCATACTGAATCAAACCATTTGTGTCGATGTTTTTAATAGGTAATGATGGTTGAGATGGACCTGGTGGGAAATTAATAATTGGTGGGAGTTACTTTTTCTACTCATGGTAGCATGAGTTTCTTAAATGGAACGATTAAGCATGATGACTCTTGTAGTCACTCTCGAAAGTAGGGTTGTTTTTTACCTCTTGTAGTGCCTAGAAGAAGTACTTTAGTATGTTGCAAGTGTAGAAACCAAGGACATTAAAGGAGTGTTTTCACTAAGGAAACCATGATTTTTCTATCCTATGGCCATTTAGGTGACTTGAAAAAGTTTTTCCACAACTTTTTCACACTTTTTAGTGCAACAAGATCATCAAAACCAAAAAAAAATATGGAGAAATAAAATTATTCACTGACAAAAGGTTTACTTACATAAGAATCCAAAATGATGATTTTACACATAGTGGATAAGTCTACAGAGTAAGAAGATACAGACCCAGTGACTGTGAGAAGTACCCTTACTATATCTTCATCATTCTTGATAGCTCTTTTTGATACCAGTACATATCACTCACTTATTTCAACCCCGTATCATTAATATGTTTAATCTTCTTATGGGGAAACTATATGTGCAATGGATACTACTACATCCCTTAGTAAGAATAGAAATAATGGTCTCCATATTCATGCATGTGTATTCTCTTTATAAGATAATGATATTTCTTGTATTATTATAGTTCTCGACATGAAATAATTATTACATCATATTCATGATGGATTATCTCATTTCCAATAAAGAACAAATTAATTACTATCTTTAATGGTTCTACCATACCACACCCAGTGTTGTGCCTCTTTTCATTCAAGGAGAATGAGACCCCATGTCATGAAGGTCCAGAACTTCTTATCCAGAGTTGGGAAAAGTGATATACATGTTTTCTTCTGATATGGAGCAAGAATTAATGAGTAGTTATCTCCCTCCTGTAATCTTTAATTTTCTTGACATGGGTCCCTCTGACATCTCTGGTTTTCCATCAATAATGGAGGTTGTGTTTTATATTATGCATGATACTCAACCAGTTTCAGTTCTCTCTCACTCCATGGTACCATTTTAGTTAATGAAACATAAGTCTTAGTTGGAAGATCTTTTAGAGAAAGTATTTATAATCTAGTGTGTGTCACCTATGGCGGCACTAGTTCTCTTTTCTAAGATATTTTATAGTTATATTCGCTTATATTTTTTGTTACTGGAACCTCAAATGAGTGACAATATAATGTCCCCTAATTTCCATGTAATTTTTTTTTTCAATTTATGGGACTATTTCAAGACCAGACTCTTAGATGGAACTAGATTCTAAGGCCCAATGAGCCCAGAATAGAATGTTGAACTTTTTTAAAGATAATTTAAATAAATGTGCAATCTAGTTTTTCTGGATTTTAAACCAGTGCTCAGATTAATAATTTTATGGCATTGTTGAGCTCAGAATGATAAGATTCTCTTATAAAAGAACTAAAATCAACCGTTGTGGCCGACCAAAAAAAATAGTTTCCCTAATTTTTAGATCAAAATTAAAATAACATAGATTTTTTTTTTATTTTTTTGTCTTCTTTGTTTAATGGTGTCACGTCAGCACTATGGCAGTGGAGAAGAGGCGATGTTGAGTCCATTAAATGAATCCCATTAATGAAACTCTTAATGGTGTAACATAATGACTCATTAATTAAAGCATAAAAGATACACATTTTTCATTAATGAAATAGCATAATGATGTGATGACTCCGGATAACAGAAATGATGTGATGTGTTTCTATTTTAATGAGATAAAGGGTTGGTGAATCAGAGTTAGACTCTCTCTGATAGATGGTAAAGAAATTCCCTCAAACAATGAACATCAGATAATTGATAGAGATAATGACACACCTCAAATAATGTGATTGATGTGTGATGAATGCATTCCCCTTCAACCCATAGAATGTTAACTAGAAATGTGGGTGTAAGATATAAAATATATAATGAAGGAATTCTATGTCACTCTTCCTTATCCAAAAAATATACCATAGGTAGTGGTTAAATTTAGTAATTCGTATTCCATATTTTTTATTCAATAACAAAGAATGCACATCAACCCATGAACAGTTATATATGTGGATCACATGTTCTTGCGGGAGGGAGCTTATTCCCTAGGTTTTGGATGAGTATTAATTTTGATATAATCATAATTGTATCCCCCATGTTTTAAGAAATCTCTATCTTAGAGGGTGCGAGCTGACACAAAAAAGGCCTGAGTCAATCTGCCTATGTGGATTCTCTTGTATTGTTCATGGATGAAGCCCCTGATTGATGAAAATGAATTATCGAGGCCTTAGTAGGGATTCTGTCAGCCCATAGTGTCCAGAGATGTAGATGGTCTGAAGAACAGACCACTAGAGTAGAATCGGTGGTTTACAGAACATTCCGCTTCTGCGTCGGCGATCCGTAGTGGCCGCAAGAAGTTTGAGGCACGCCATGACACCGGAAAAAGGGATTCTACAACTAGATCAGGCCGTGGAGGTGTGGAAAGGCCCACCAAATGTGTGCTGATGGCTGGCGGATAGGGATTCGGCCACTCGACCTCATAGGTCTAGCGAGTCGTAGCTGGGGCCAAGACCTGACACATAGTCCAACAGAGACCACGTGTAGGACAAGGTGGTCTAAAGAACAACAGGCCACAATTTTCAAAAAATGGACACTACCTAGTATCTCGGCTGGAATAGACAAGACTGTAGAGTGGGATAGGCCGGGGGGGGGGGGGGGGAACTAGGCCGCTCAACAGCCTGGGCTGGAATTTAGCCGAGCCACTATTGCAAGCCCAACTGAAGGAATAAAACCAGGCCACTGTATATCCCAGGTTGGGAACAAACTGGCCCTCCAATTAGAGGTTGGTCCAAATGGAATCGGTTCGCTGACTGACCCGGTAGGCAGGACCCTCGGTTGAACTGGGTTGGTTGAAGCAAGGCCCAATGGGCCAAGAGCAGTTTCCAGTCCGGACTGGTCCAGCCCAGGAAAAAACTGGGTTGGGTTGAGTCAGTGAAATCAGGCTATAGCATGTACCCCCCGGTCTGGAGTAGTCGGGTTTGTCCAACAAGGTCAAACCGGGCCCAGACACAACTGGCCCCTATTCACTAAAACATCAATATATTTCAGACCAGGAATCCATTTGACAAGTTTCTTGTGGAATTGGAATCCTCGTGATGAGGAGGTTCTTTTGGAATTATCTAATAAGGATTTAATAGAAGATTAAATACAAAAAATGGTTTGAATATTGGATTTTCTCGGAATCAGGTGTGCTATGTATGGGAATCCTACTGCTGGTTGAGACCCGAAGACTGCTGAAGAGAGGGCCCAAGTGACCCTGTAGTCCTAGAAGAAAAACATCCTTGCGTGATTTAGCACCAAGTGACCCTATGTGGATCAGCTCCTAGTGACCCTATGTGGATCAGCTATAAGGGGCCCTATGTGGATCAGCAAGAAGCGACCCTATGTGCATCATCCATATGAGACCCTGTGTGGATCATCTCCAAGTGGTCGTGTGTGAACCAACTATGATGGACTAAGTTGTGAGTGGATCTGGGTGACCCAACAGACCCATGGTACTCATTAAGGATGAGTACCTCATCCGTTCAAGGTGTTCAATGTTATGAATAATAGTCTTAGTTTTCGTACATTTTATTATACTTCTGTGAGTTGGCTTGCTTCATGATCATGCTTCTTTGTTTTATTTGTGTATTAATTTTTGGTATTTCCATTGTGGTTTGGTGTCCCTACTAAGTATTTTGTTACACACCCTTACAGGGGCTTAACCTACACATGTTGTGTCTATTTCAGATTACTGATTCCTTGACAGAGGACATGGTGGCCTAGGACCCGATGATGCACAATGAAATCAGGCAGGCAAGGCATATTATATAGATTCCCTCAGCTACTCTATATATACCCATCACGTAGGGTGTTTATCATAAAAATTTTCATAGATATTTTTTACATTCCAATTTTCATTTTATCTTTTGTTGGGTTTGTATTTTGTCCATTTTGACCTACAACTTATACCTTAACTTAATGGTTGTTTAGTGGAATGGATGTTTTCCTTTCTATTTTTTTGGATGTTGATGTGTCTATGTGAATATAGGTACTCTGGAAAATGCCTCCCACTAGCATGTTTATGCCTTTAGTGCTTTCCAAAAACCCTGGCCATTGGGAGGAAGGCCTGGGGGTGTTACGACACGGCCCCCGTGGGATTTGACATGAAAAAGTTGTAGCAGAGGTGTTCAGTTCTACTTCAAAAGATAGAGAATCTGTTATTTTGTTTTTGGGAAACAATGTTAAATATTTCATGTTCGACATTTAGATTATGGGAGTCCAGTGATGATGTGGTGACCGATGTATCCATACACCAGGACCTTGAATTCTTGTTTTTTTCATTATACATAAAAAATACTGGTTTTATGAATCATATTGGAATTTTGTGTTCCTCATTTTTTTTCTTGATTCATAGTTATCTCACACATTATAATCTACTAACATTGTTACATCTTGATCTATTTCAGGATGCCTCCATGTAGATAGCTAGCAAGGATTATGAGACATAACCATGAGGATAGCATGCCTATCTATGAGGCACCAGTTTAGGGTCCAGTGCTGGAGATGGCCAGACAGTGTGGTGTGCCAATGTTACCACCACCTGTTGATCAACTGTTACTGATGGTACTACCGATGGAGGACACACAAAGACTCAGTTCCTTGCATGAGTTTCAAAGATAGAAACCTTCTATGTTCTGGGTAGAGATGAATCATCATGCCACTAAGTACTAGAATAAGGCAGTGATGCATGTTATTCACTTAGTGGGGATGCCACTTGACCAAATGACGATCATAGTAGTAAGTCGTATTTAGATATGTGTAGGGTGATGGTAGAGCATGATGAATCAGACTCATGATGAGTTGAACCTCTCTTGGGGTGGCCTCAAGTGGAATTTTTTTGAGGAGTTCTTCCCCAAGAACATCCACTCAATACGCATATAGGAGATGCTTCACCTACTGTAGGGTGTCATGTTAGTGGTTGAGTACATTGTGAGGTTTACATATTTATCAGGATACTCTACAAATATGCTACAGGAATGTTTATTTAGTTCTAGACCTTTTTTTGAGTACTCCGATGGGTGATCGAGGTGTCTATTATTTCGCTCATCATCCCAAGTCATACTGGGGTGCTATAGTGAGCTCTACATGTAGAGCGATTCCCTACAGAGTAGGCACCAATGGTGGAAGTGACTATCGGGAAATAGGTGGTCGAGTCATATGTGGTGGGAAGATGACATATGACATAGAGGTCTAAGTAGGACAAACCATTCGGAGGGCGAACCCATGACGCATGATCGGTGGTGCATGGCCATCGGGCCAATAGGGGTTAGTAAAGGCGCATGTCGTGCTACTTGTGTGGCAGGTACGGACACATGGATTGTGACTACCTAACCCACCACATAGAAAATGAGTAGATGTTCGAGGGACCACCATGGTAGAGTCAGTGGTTCGAGCAAGGAGGTTCATAGGGTGGAAGCTGTAGAAGAGGAGACGGGTGAGGAACAAGTGGTGGGTGACAATTTGAGGTACTACTATGGCCACCCCCAGGATGTCCACCATAGCCTCAGAGAACATGTGTATTGGGCCGAGCTCATCTTTAGGTAGTAGAGGCCTATGACCACAGTGTTCTAGAGATGATTATATGTACATATGTGTCTTCTCTACCATAGATGCATTTCTTAAAGAAATAGGTTCAATTCACTCATTCCTTGACACAAACCTCATTTGAGGCTCGAATATTTAATAGGAGTCGTTGGCTTGTTTTTTATGTTTAGAAGCACTTATAGAAGGTGATTATATGATTACACACTGGCTTCAGCAGTGTGATCTTACTCTTTTGGAAATATCCTTAGCTGAGATCTCATAGTAGTAGCATCGAGGCCTTACAGTGAAATATTGTTCAGGGACTATTTATACATAGTTCAATCATTTATCAACTATATTAGTCATAGAGTGTTGTGTATCCATGAGGATGGGACCAAGTCCTCCTTACCTAGTGAGAAGGGAACTCCTAAAGCGCAGTACATTATTTCTCAAAGGAGGGTGCAACCTATTAGTCACCAATTGGATAGAGTCACCTTTGGTGTGGTGGATAAAAGGATTACTCACTTTCCTATACTGTTGGATTAATATAAATATTTCTTTCCCAAGGATATTCTTGTGCTACCTCCTCACTGGGAGGTAGAATACTGAATCAACCCATACCCTGAGACAACACCAATATCCACAGTGGCATAATCGATGTCTCACAAGTAGATTCGTGATTTGAGGGTATAGTTGGAGGACTGGTAAGAGAACAACTTTGAGAGGCCCCATGATTCACCATGGGAATCCCCAGATTAGTTTTCCAAGAAGGTAGATAGAAACATGAAGATTTGTGTTAACTTATTGTTCCTAAACTAGGTGACCGTGAAGAAAAATTATCCCCTATTGTGGATTATTAATTTCTTAGATTAGATGAATGGGTAAAAGTGGATATCAATGATATAACTCATATCAGGCTATCTCCAGCATCAGGTACGGGATGCAGATGTATTGAAGGAAGCCTTCAGATGTCGGTATGGCCGCTATAAGTTCTTGTTGATTCCCTCTAATGTGACCAATTCACCGAAAGTGTTCATGGTACTTTTGAATAAGATAATCCAACCATACCTCGAGCATTTTATGTTGGTCTTGATCGATTAAATCATGGATTACTCCATGTCATAGGAGGAGTATACTACACACCTACGGATAGTCCTGGATTCACACTAAGAGCACTGACTTTATGTGAAGCTCTCGATGTTCTTGATTGGTTTTTGGGATCTCCTCTTTTGGGTAAATGTCATCTTGAAGAATGGAGTTGTAGTGGATCCATCCAAGATAGTGGAAATTATTTCATAGGATCCACCCAAGAGCGTGACTGTGGTGATGTGTTTCTTGGGGTTGGATAGACACTACCAAAGGTTCATGCACAGAATTTCCATAGAAGTAGCACCCTTATCGGCTTTGACATGGAAGGGAAATCCCTACATGTGGATAGAAATGTTCCATCAGAGTTTCCTGGAGCTAAGGTGGAGACTAGCTAGTGCCCCCATCATGAGACTACTAGAGGTGGATGTTGGGTATGTAGTTTTCTAGGATGCCTCCAGTACTAGACTAGGTTCTGTCCTAAAGTGAAAGAAGTTATCTCCTATAGTTCACAATATTAGAGACAACATGGAATCAACTATGTGACCCTTGACCTAGATTTTGAAGTAGTTGTTTTTGATTTTATGTTTTGGTGGCACTACTTGATAGTAAACGGTTTACCATCTAATCTGAACACACGAGTCTTAGGTATATCCTCTCCCAGAAGAACCTAAACTTACGGCAGTGGTGGTGGATGGAGAGTCTATAGGACTATGACATCATGATATTCAATACTCTGTGGAAGGCGAATATGGTGCAATATCCCCCTAATAGTAGGTTTGGGTTGCATCTTTTGAGTGAGGCGATGGAGAAGCTAGCCACATTGGAGATATCTTTTGGGGATGATAATGGAGAATCTTACCTTCAGTCGATGATTGGAACTCCCCTAGCCTTACAACATTTTAGGGATGCATATATTGTGGATTTTGATTGTGAGACTCGACATGCGCAGTTATCCACAAGACAAGTTCCTAATTGATTTTTGATTTTAAGGGAGCACGTCATCCTTTTTAGAGGGTGCACTGTTTTACCATTTTCATTGCGGGTGTTGAGGGAGTTCCACACATTCAATTTTGGTGGTAAATCATGGTGTTAAAAAGTTGTACGATGATCTTCAACGTCAATACTGGTGGTTAGGGATGAATAAAGTGGTCGTCGAGTTCATTTCACATTGCCTCACTTTTATGCAAGTGAAGGCTTAGGATTAGGTTTTAGAAGGCTTGGCGTAGCCACTTGATGAACCAGAGTGGAAGTGGGATGGTATCTTGATGGACTACATTACGGTAATACATTTTACTTACAAGGGAACAATTCTATCTGGGTGATCATTGACCGACTCATAATGTCGACTCACAATGTCGACTCACATCTGACCCATCTTGGTGTAGGGATCTTTAGAGGTCTTGGGATGCTTTTACATAGAGGAGATAATGTGTCTTCATGGGGTTACCTTTATGATCGTCTTAGACCATGCTGCTTGCTTTACATCCCGACTATGGAATGGATTATAGGAGGGTTTCAGGACTCAGCAGCACATAAGAACTACCTTTAAACCGTAGACTATTGGTTAGAGGGAGTAGACCATATAGACCTTAGAGGAAATGATTTGTTCTTGCATTCATCATTTTTTGTCGTAGTTGGGATGACCACCTACCACTGGTGGAGTTTTTATACAAAAATATCTATAACTCGACCATTGGCATGGCACTGTAAGAGGCTTTGTACATGTAGCCTTGTAGATTATCTCTACATTGGACAAACCCAGGGGAGTCAGTACTCATGAGTGTAGATATGGTATGGACTACCACCGAGAAGGTTAAGATCATCTTGTATTGGATTAAGACTATGTAGAGTAGGCATAAATCTTATCTTGACAGGAGACAGTGGACCTTGGAGTTCAAGGTGGGAGACCATGTGTTCCTTTAGGTCTCACCCAAACTAGGATTTCAGCGTTTTGGTTGGGTAGCAAGGTATCTCAGAGGATCATTGGCAATTTCCATATTCTGAGGAGAGTTGATGAGATGGCTTACTACCTAACTCACCCCCCACAGATGCACCGGGTGCATGATGTTTTCAACGAGTCACAATTGAGGGGCTATGTACATGATCCATCGAACTTCATTGACTGGGATGAGATAGACATTATTGATGGAGAATTTTTCTGGGAGTTTCTGGTCGAGATATATGATCGATAGGAGTGGATACTTCGTGGATGGTCAATCCCTCTAGTGCACATTTGGTGGCAGCATGAGAATTTCAAGGAGAGATCATGGGAGAAAGATTCTCAGATTCGTGCTCAGTACCCCCCATTTGTTTATTTAGCCCCATTTTTGGATTATAGGGATGTGAATACTTAAATGTGCAGGTAATTTTATGTCCCAGAAATTCCATATAATTTTTTTTAAATTTTATGGCATTATTTCAAGACAAGGCGATAATATGGAACCTGATTCCACAGCCCGAAGATCCCTGAATAGAATTTTGAACTTTTTTAGGTTCATTTAAATAAGCATGCAACCATTTTTTTAGCATTTAAACTAGTTATCAGGGAAAAAATGAGGGCACCATTGAACTATGAATTATAGGATTCACCTTGAATGGACATACCTTCGATAGGCGAGGATCGACATGAAAAGATTGGTTTTTGACATTTCATAGTAAAAATAAAACATCATAGAATGTTTTTTTATATTACTCTTCACCATTAAGCGATGGAACATAAGCACTATAGTGGAAGCAATGAAGAAATGATTAGTCACATTAAATAAAGGCCATTAATGATGCTCTAAAATTTTCAGTGTAATTATTCGTTAAGTGAAGTGTAACAGATACACTGATTCATAAAATAAACAGCATAACGAAATGATGACACAATATTCCAGAAACCATGTGACACGTTTCTCTTTTAATGAGATAAAATGGTGACAATTAAAGTTAGATTTATTCTGATGAATGTCATGTAAATTATCTCCCTTATATAATTTCAATGAATTTATTGCACAAACGATGCAACTTGATGAATAGGACCAATGAATGATGAGCATATTCTCCTTCAACCCATCAAAGGATCGATAGTAACATGGGTGGTAGATCAAGAATGGAGAACGAAGTCATGTGACACTGATCTACCACAACCAACGAATCTATCCCAGGTAGGGATGATTTTTTTTAATTTTAATTCCCTATTATTCATTTTAAAATAATGAACATGGATCTAACCACAATCTTGTTGATTCATGGAGCACTTGTTCTTGCTAGGGGAATCTTATTCTAGGGGTTTTGAATCAAGATTAATTTTGATAAAATCATTATCCTATCCCCTGATGTTTTAAAGAAACTCTAACATGAATGGTGTGGGCCGACATGAACAATGCTGAAAACACTCCATCATTGTGCGTTCTTGTGTGTTCTTCATGGTCACAATCTCGGATTGACAACAACAAATTTTTGAGGCCATTGTAGGGAAGATGGAACCCCATGGAGGAAAGAGGCGCAAACAGAATGATGAACTAACCTCCAGAGTAAAACAGATGGTCAGTGGAACGTTCTGCTGGTGGAGGCATGTTGTCGTCACAAGCCGTGGACGTTTGGAATTAGCCACTAGAAGTGGGCTAGTTATTGGTGGATAGGGTTTAGGCCACACAGGTGCATCGATGGAGCGGGCCACGATATGGCTCACTGGAATGTGGTCAAAGGGGAATTTGTGTGGGAATGTGGGGTAACCAACATAGCCATCCATGACACACAAGTATAGTATGCCTCCTATAATACAGGATGGAGGAGACCGGACCTCACTGCGGGTCGGGACGGGGGGAATAGAGCGACTGAGCAGATAAGGATGGAATTAAGCATGTTCGCATTTGCAAGATGGGATAGTGGAATAAAACATGGCTACTATTCAGCTCATGCTAGGAATAAACCATCCTATCTGTTGTTGGTCAGGCCAGATGGAATGGGCTCACTAGGCGACCCAATGGGCTAGACCCCCGGTCAAACCGGGCAAATTCCAGCAGGGCCCGATGGGTTTTTCCAAGTGGCCATGCTGGATCAGACCGTACCAGACCTGAACTAGGTTGGTTTTGGTCGGTCAAACTAGGCCAGGGCATACAAGTCCCCTTGGCCAGGTTGGTCGGGTAGGTCCAACCATGTCCGACTAGGACCAGACACAACCATCCTCTGTTCACAAAAATGTGATTATCTTTTAGACCAAGAGTCTGTTTGATAAGATATTTGCGGCATTATAACCCACAAGTTGCGATAGTTCTTTTGGAGTTCTCTAAGGGAGATTTAATAAAAGTTGATATATGAAAAATGGATTGAGGATTGGATTCTCCAATAATCCAGCGTGCTATGTGTGGTAATCCTACGGCTAGCTAGGACCCAAAGGCAACTAATGAGTGGGCCCAGGTGACTATATAGGCCAAGAAGACAAGAAACCCTATGTGGATCAGGTCCAAGATACCCTATGTGGATATTCTACTAGTGACCCTATGTGGATCATCTATAAGCAACCCTGTGTGGATTGGATCCAAGAGACCCTATGTGGATTAGCTACAAGTGGCCCTGGGTAGACTAGCTATGATGGCCTAAGTAGGGAGTTTCTCCGGGTGGCCCAGATGACCCATGGTACTCATCAGGGATGAGTACCTCAGCTCTCTATGGAGTTTAGTGTTATTAATGATAGTTTTTATTTCTGTACTTTAGATTATAACTTTGTGTGATGGCTTGCTTCATGATCATGCTTCGTAGATTGTTTTTTGGATTGATTTATTGTATTTCCATTTTGGTTTGAGATCCCTAATGAGTATTTCGTTTTTCAACCCTGCACGGGCTTCACCCAATCATGTTCTGCCTAGTGCAGATTATCAACACCGTGACAGAAGACTTGGTGGCCTAGGACCCGATGGTGGCCAGTGAGATCAGGCAGGTGGGGTGTACTTCTACATTATATAGAAGATACTCTATAGATACCCATCACTGGGGTTTTTTGCAGACTGCTTTTTAGATATCTTTTTTACTTTCATATATTGATTATTATCTTTTTTTGGGTTTGTGTTCTACCTCATTTGACCTAAACATTTTACCATTACTCAGTGTTTGTTTAGTGGAATATATGTTTTCCTCTCCATTTTTTGGGACTTTGTTGTTTGTGTGTGCATAGAGGCACTTTGGAAAATGTCTCCCACTTGCTAGTTAGAGCCTTCAGTGCTATTCGCCAACCCTTGGCTATTGGAAGGCAGTATTTTAAGAGTCACAACACGAGTCTTGGGGGATGGGTCATGAAAAACAACATAGAGTTGGTATGTGTTTTATACTAATCGTCGATGTATGCATTTGGAATTTTTAGTTGGAGACAATGTATCCATGAAGTTTTCACCCTGTTTTGGTCATCGACGTCCTTGGAGGCAAGGGAAAATTTCTCCAAGTTTTGTGGGACAGTCCAAGTTTGTTGATTAGGTTGGGTATGTTGCTTACCATTGAGTACTACCACCAAAACTGATGTCGATACATAATGTGTTCCGTGTTTCGTAACTACCAAGGTATTTCTCTAACCCATTACTTGTTTTGAGCCATAGTGATATTGATATGGAACCTGGTATACCTGTGACTGAATGGCTAGTCATGACCATTGATTCTAAGTCCATGATACATTGTTGGGGGAAGGTAACTATGATCTATGTGATATGGAAGCATGGTTCTGATTCTCATGAGACATGGGAGAGGGAGGCACACATGAAAGAGAAGTGGACTCATTTTTTTACATGGGCCTTCTTTGAAGGATTTATACGGATAGAATGTTCCTGTGGAGGAGAGGGTGTTACCTCCAATTAATTTTTCAGGAATTTCTAAACTCAGTTGTATTAAAATATTAATAACTTAATTAAGTGGGAATGAAAAAATGAATTTTCAAATATATTTTGATAAATCTTTTAAAGGACGTAAATTCGAGTTAACATCATGGAATTTTCAATTTACTATTTTGGAGTTTGACACTTATTTAGTACGAGATTATGAGGCCCAAAACATCTCATTGAAGACTTAATAAAATTATTAAACATAAATATATTATGTGTATTAGTTTTATTCAAAATAATTTAATAAAGACCAAATGGTGTGTCATCTGAAAAATCTATGACCACTATTAAGTCTAAAATGTGTGTTTTACCCTAGGAGAGGTATAACATTCAAAATATCTATACATTTGGATGCCTCACTTTTGGGATAATGTTATTAAAAAATATTTAATATTTTATTTTTTAAAAACAATTATATATCTACCAAACAGTGCATCATATGGGAATTATGAGTTCACTGATATGTATGAGATTTGGAGTTTACCCTATGTGGGTAAAACATTATAAAAATTAGATGTTTTCATGCCTCACTCAAAAAATAACAATTTCTTTAATTGATTAAATTTTTACCGATTTTTTCAATATTAAATAATTTATATCTCTTAAACGGTCAACAATATGAGAAATATAAGACCACCGATGGGTCTGGAATAATGATTTTACATTATGTGGGGTATAACATTAATGTATATAGGGTGTTTTCCAATATCGAATGCAATAAACCCCGTTTTATTCTTAATTAATTATTTATTAAGTTTTTCTAATTAATAATAAATTAATTTCTATCAAACTGTGTATCATATAAGAAATATAAGGCCACTGTTAGTTTCTTATTGTGGGGTTTACCCTAGGTGGGACATGATTTCCATACGCAATGGGACTTTGGTCAGGTTACTAATTAAATCAAGATATTTAATAAATGAATTTAAATTATTAATTTTTAATTTAATATAAAAAGATAAAATATTGTTCTTAATCCATCGCATCATCATGTTAGACATATCATGGTTTTCAAAACCTTTGCTTCTTAAACATTTTACTACGATTTGGTGGGAACGCCATTAATTGTTTAATTTAAACACTCAATCATTAATGTTATGTTGATTTAAGGATTAAAGAGGTGTTTTAAATTTTCATTATTTAATGATATATTTTTTCTAAATTTCAATGGTTAAAATAATTATTGATAATAAATAATAAAAATAATATTAGTATTTATTAATTTTTTTATTATAAAAATAATATTATTAATGGTGGAAACTGTGAAAGTGATTTGATAATATAATTTTATTATCATCATTATTATTAATTTGATATATTTAATAATTATAATAATTGATGTTATTAATTTTTTATCCAAATAAAAACACCATTTTGTTCATAACTCCCTCGTATGGTGTCAGATTGACACTCCATAAGCGGCAACATGATCCTAGGATTGAGGCGGTATTTCCATCATCAATATTGGATATCAAACTCGGGATCGTGGTGTAGTTCTATAAAGTGAATAATATGATTATGGGGTTTAAACCCTTATAAATCTCTCGTGATTCATGATATGAATAGGGGTTACCCACCGTGTAATACCCCGACATTAATGGGGTGTTTCAATTTTGACTTGTCTTCAACATTATAGAAATTAAGACTTTAATAGAAAATATCTAAATTACAGACTGTGTAACCCACCTACAGTAGGATATAAAAGGGATATCACTCATAGTTATTTTTTCATTCTCCCATATCTAATTACCCTCCTCTTGATAGAAATCCTTCCCTAGGAATTCTTGTTGTATTCCATCCCTTCTGGATTTATTCTGTTGGTGATCGATTATCATATCATTGGTGTGTGATATCTGGGTAAGAATTATTCATTTATCTTATTATTTCTCTCTTTCTACCCTTTTTGAGGTTTTATGTATTATCCCAATATTGATTTATCATTATACCTTGAAATTTAATCTCTCTTTTAAGTTGATTTTTGGGTACGTCTACACCTTCATTCTCAATGACAGATGCAGTTGTGAGGGTTGCATTTTCATAAATGATAGGTGGTTCCATCCCTATAAATGAATTTTATTATAACTAAATTGATTTAATTATTTAATTTTATTATTTAAATTCATTTTCTCACATTTTATTTCATTTGAATTGATAAAAACCTAATTCTTATGAATGAAGAGTTTTGAAATGGTTTGGGGATAAAAAATTTTAAGACTCAAAATTCTTTTGAATGGGGGCGTGTTTACGAAAATTGGATGATTTAAATTGTCGAATAAATATTATGGATTTCATGGAGATGTTTTCAATTAAATATTTGAATTTAATTTGGGAAATGTATTTTTAAAATTATATAATTGGTTCTAAATGTATTTTAAACGTGTGAAATTGGGTTAAAAATGACTTGATGGAAACCTAGTGCATTTATCTTGTGAAAAGGGAATGTTTTTTTATTAAAAAATATTTTGGTTTTAAATGGAATGAAGTTTCAATTTTTGTAAAGGAATAATAAGATTTAATTTTATTTTAAACCTTCATAAAATTAATTTCCAATCATGTAATAGCTCATTAAAGACTTTGGTAGTTTGTGAGTTTTTTGGATACACTCTACGCTATTACAATGTTCTAATACAAACCAATGGTGGGACACATCCCAAATAGGAGGGTGACGAGTCACTTATGGCTAGTTTTAGCGGGAAGTGAGTATAATCTTTTTTCTGAGATCAGTTTGAGGGTCAAGAATCCAATAACTTGTTAATAATATCATACCTTTTTGCAGATGACCATGTTTCTCACTTGTTTAGATATATATGAGATATAAATTTATGCCACTGTTGTAAAACTACATTACATTCCTTTTCTAGATTTATATATTCTGTTTTATGTAACCATTTTATTTTAGTCATTTTTTTAGAAATATTCCATCTCTTATAGGGTAATTCATGTACCTTAAATGTATTTTACATCATTTTGAAACTTTATAGAATGTTTTATAGTATGATATTTAATTGAAAAACATAATTATTTTAAAAATTCAGATATCTTCATTGGTTAATTGATGTTTGGAATCTGTTATGGAATCCTTGGTGGTATCCTACTAGGATTTGGCTCAAACAGTACTCTTTCCTTCAGGTGATTGTAGAATTTCTAAATCCAGGTTCAAGTAAAGTGAAAGGAACTCTTAGAGGAGTATCCAGCTATTGAATCATGGTAATGGGTAGTAGTGTTCGTAGGGACCTTGGGATTGTTTCCCTCCTTTTCTACATGGTTTGTATTACTTTTGGGTTTTTATTCCTTATTGTATTCTATTACCTTACAAATAATGGATTTTCTTTTATATTCATATTGACTTTATTACCTTACTTCTGTTATGTATTGTGGAATAAATTGTCCACGCTTTCATATTGTAATATTCCATGTGCTAGTCCCCAAACCATGAGGATTTAGATTGCCCATCAGGCTATGTCAAGGGTTTCTCAGTTACCAGGTTACTGGGGAACCCTATATGGTTCATGACATATATCAAATAATCAATTTAATTCATGAAAAATGATACTTATCATCAAATATCCAAATTGTGTATATAATATATATATTTCAATATTTCCCTGGATAAGAAAATAAACTTCAATTCATAATACTATTTTTATAAATGATATATTATATAATAAATAAATATATAAACTATAAATAATATGTATATTTATGTGTAATTTAATTACACATGAATGTGAATAATTTGATTGAAGGTTAATGACTAATAAATGAATCATGTATGTGAATGTCAACACATTTCTTCTTAAAAATGATCACAATACATCTAAAGGTAGAATAAGGATGGTTTCCATACAACATATACCCATTGGTGTAATAATAAATGGTTTCTGTCATTGAGGAACAGAAATACCATCAACAACTCTAAAATTATGCTTGAGGAAATAATACTTTTCAATTTGTTTTTTTAAAACTAAATATTCCCAAAAGAAATTGAATTTATTTCAATTAAATATAATATGTGAATAATATAAATTAATATAAAAAATACGTGTGGTCATGATGGTTGGAAATTCTATTCATGTCGTACACGTTAAGACAAAGACTTATTTTACCTGATTGGTAAAAACAAAACTGATTTTTTTTGTAACTGACATGAATATTACATTAATTTTTTTTTGAAAAAATAAAAATTTGGAAACAATTATTTAATAATAAATTTATTATTATTAAGAAACATTTTTTAATAAATTTTTTGAAAACATGTTTTTATAAGAAATCCGATTTATGAATGAAGAGACAAATGATGTAATATTCTCATTAAAAAATTCTAAATTATTTTAACTGGAAAAGATTCATAAAATGGTATTATTTTATAAAATATTCATTCATTACTAGAGTATAATAAAATTAAATGTGTTTACTAAAAAATCCTATAATAATTTCCCACAATAGTCTATTAATAATAAACCATCTCTATTAGAATGATATATTGATATAAAACCCTCGAATGATCATAATGTTCAAGTGGTAATTAACTAAGGAATAGATTATGTAAATAAAATATAAATCCCTAAAGAATAATTTTTTATACTACATAATATATAGAATTTTGTTTACAAAAATAATCATAGGATGTCAATGAAAACAATGTAATATAACCCAATGGAAACAAATTTAGTTATAAAATTTATTACCACATTGTAAATTTTTTGTCAAAATCCCCTTGGATTAATGAATTCAAATTGATACTTAAAATATCATGAATTATAGTGGAAAAATAATATTACATGTAAAAGGGGTAGTTAATTCACCATATTAAATATATTAGGTGCATAATGTTATAATATGCCACAATAGAGGGGGATTAAGATGATTTCCCTCACAAAAACCATATCATTGCTGTGAGAATTTATCAATAAATAGATTATTGGTATCAACAATAAATCCATATAACCCAAATATAAATATAACATAATTATTAAGATGTATTTCCCCACAAAATATGAGTATGGAGTTGTCATTGAAGTATTATTTTAATATAATGAATTGAAATTGAGTTAAGAAATCCCATACCCCATGCTTCCTTTTGTTGAATGTGATTTAGCATCCTATTTAGGGGATTTGAAAATTTTATTAATTTTTTTTCAAAACCATATAAATATTTATAATATAATATATCATCCTTCTATAACATATTATCATCCATTCATTAGTTATCTTTCATTATTTTCATCATTTTCAGTGTTAATTATCTTATTTTCGCAATCGTACATTCTCGCAAATGTTCTGGTTCATGTGCATATTATATAGTCCTATAATATGTATAATAATAATCATTAAATATTTATATTATTTCTAAATCAATTATTATTTTAAAATCAATCATGAATGATGTTTTTTATAAATGGAGTATGTTATGACCATGGAGATGGTAGGCCGTACATACTCATTACTAACATTTCGATTTCCAAATGTTTATTGTAGGAAATAACTGAGTAATATTTTTACTTTAATAGATCCAAATAATATATTATTATTTAATTGAATAACCTATTCATATCCTCTATGTTTCATGATAATTAAAAGTGTGTCACATTGCTTCATGAAGGTGGTAGTCCACATGTACTTGAACAATGTTATCATCTTTCAGTGAAAGAAAATGTAATAAATAAATCAATATATTATATTTTAAAAATTATAAATATTTCATTAATATTATAATTATTTTTTCAAATTAAATATATTCAATAATTTTTTTTCACTATTATCATTTATGTAAAGTATTAGTGAAAAATTAATAACATCACTTCGCGATGCGGCAGTCTTCCACACACATGAATGATGTTTTTGGAACCCATATAATAAATGTGGGGTTGGTTGTAGGTAATTAACTTAACATAAAAACATATATGTGTAAGTAATATATAAATTTTATTATATTATCATTTTTCATAAACAATTAATTGTGGTGGAGTAATAAATAAATGGAAAATGATCATACAAGAACATTACCTCATTTTCATATAACCTCTACAGGTTTGAACCAAATTCCTTTTTATATTGTATTTCATTAAACAACAAGGCCTATAAAAGAAGAGTAAGAAATTTTCAAATTTATTTGGTTAATATTTTCTAACACAAATTGATGTGAAGGTGTGTATACGATAGGAGAGGAGTGGCCTTTTAATAGTGAGGAGAGTGAATCAGTTGTAATTTTTGAAAAAAAATTATTTCCATGTTTTTTACAAGAAAAAAGGATAAAAATAAAGTATTGAAGATACGTAGATATTATATGGTCAAAATATGTTCATAACATCAATTTTAGACAATTTTTTATGTCATTATAACCTTTATCTTTTTATATTAACCACAGGTAAATATATTTTTACCTTAACCATTGTAATTATTTTTTTACTTTTTTCACAATTCAATTTGGTAGAATATTTATGATGATATTATTCGATAAAATAAATTATTTTCATTAATAATATGGAAATAATTTTTAAAAATTCCAATCGCAGAAGTGGAAAATTTTAATTTTAAGGTAGTCATGCAGATGTGATGAAAAATTGAGATTTTGAAGAAAAAATAATTAAATGAATAAAAAGTATTTATATAACAATTGAATATAAGAATGAATAAAATAAAAAAATTGGATTAATTTATATTTAAAGAAAATAATTTTACTTAAAAACACGTTAAAAATGTAATTTTACTTTATAAATAATTCAAATTAAAATGCATATTTCAATTAAAATAGAGTTTTTTCATTATTCAAGAAAAAATGAAACATTTTAGAAAAATCCCAAAAAATAACCATAAGATAATTTTTTATATATTTATTGGAAATATGATGTTAATTTTGAATAATAAATTTTCTAAATTTTTTTAAAATAAAACAAAATTATGATTACAAAAACAGACTTGATTGTCGGTTGAAAAAATAAAAATTTTCACAAAACATTTATTTCATAATTTAAATGAATCTATTTTTTACACTAACAAATAGAAAAACCTATTTATCTAAATTAATTGAGTACTAATTATACTCACAAATTTAACATCTATATTATAATTTTATACTATATTATTGTTTATTTAGACTTTAGGTTATGTGTTCCACAAGCTATCAAAGAGATTAAATTTAATGAAATATATTTCATGGGTTGTTTAATCTTGGTATTTGATATCTCATGAAAAATAAATATGATGTTATTAATTTATAATTTAATGTTGTTACATTCCCCCCACCATAAATAAATTTCTTTATCATAATTTTATATTGATCTTGTAAATGAGGGGTTTGATGTTTGGAAGTAACATTCTTGAAAACTCTACATCAAAAAACCATTAATAAAATATCTTCTTAATAAGAGATTAATGGAAGAAAAAAGGTCATATGTATTGAATAAGAACTATTTTCCATGTAGGATAACATTGGATGAAATTAAATATACGTATTGGAATAAAAACATAAATAATTATATAAAATGACAAAGGTTAATAATGCAACAAAAAATGATCAATGAGAAATTATGGACCTCAAAACGATAAATTTTTGTTAATTTAGAATAAAATTTGATTAATAAGATATGATGGGATTAGGAAATTTTTTTTAAAGAAACATTGTCCTTAATTTGATAAATTAGTTTACTATCAACAATTATTAGGAAATATATTTATTTTTTATCTTTCTATTCCATAAGAACAGTTTCATCCTATGGTTAGCCTTTGTTCAATTTCCAAATCATCCATTATTCAAATAAATGAATATCAAATACTAAATTTTTATGTCTGAATCACTAAAATTATTTACTGAAATATGTTAAGATCCACAATAATTTATAATTCATTCTTTTGATCTCTAGTTTTTATTATGAAAAAAATGGTTTGAATAGGTTATCCAAAATGTATGGATATTCATATGTTAATGTCATATATGATTCTATAAAACATTATTCAAAGGGATATATAATCCATTTAAGGAATTGGTAACCTAATTTCTCTTATAGATGATTGACATATATAACTTTATAATTTTGTTCACTGAAATTAGAAAATGAATATATCATTAATCCCCAAAAAATGTGAAATATATCTTAGTGGTCACATTATATTTACGTGAATACCCTAATCACATATTTTACTGAAACATGGTAAAACCCTAAATAACTATAAAAGCATATTAGTAATTTGAATTATTCCTTATTCCTTAATCTAAATTAATATTATAGGATATTCTCATAAAATCCAAAAATGTTGTAAAATTCAACAATGATAGTATAGACGACTTTTTTCAAAAAATCATTACTCATTCCAAAAGTATTACATAATATTCAGTTTAGTTGATCCATACATCTTATAAATTTATCCCAATATCATTTTCAGCATTAGGTACATATTAAGGGGTATATTTCCCTCAATCATTTGTTTTCAATGAAGTTCAACATGTAGGAGAATAATTTTTCATTATCATTAGTGCAAATCAACATACGACTTCAAATCCTTAATGAAGAAGTACAATATTAAAATCCTTATACATTTCATTAATATTATAACTAGTATATCCATGATGAAATAATAAATTCACATAATTCATGAATCCATACAAAGTAACATTAATCACTCCAAATCGTGTGTGGTAATAGCATAAGATTAACCATTATCTGTTTTATTCTTTTGGGGTACATTTCCTTTTATATGTAGGGAATTTGTTTGTGTAGATCTGCATCTATTTATCAATAAATAATTAAACATTTTAATGTTTTTAGTTCCCTTGTAATCATGAGAATTATGGACATTATCTCCACACTATTATCAAATTACTTTTCCTTTTGAATGAGTAACATTATGTTTCCTTCAAAAGGTATCACATGTGGGAAAATCATTGTTTCTATTCTACCCTTCATCCATATTTTTCATTTTTATCATCCAATTCTCTTCCTTCCCTTAAAATAAATAAATTATATAAATTTATTTACCTATATTTTTAAAAGGTGGTATTATGTCCTCATATGATGAGAATGTTTTGGAGACAAATTCCCTTCAAAATATTGGCTTATTCCCATGTAATAAATGATCATTCTTACACATTGGATTATGTGTATTTATTTGGCTCCCATTCCTTATTCATAGAACCATTTTAAAATGATTTAATTAAAAAATTACATCATATCATTACAAAACATAATTTATAACCTCAAATCCAGTGAAATACATTACATAAATTGAAAATTTTATGCACTACCAAACTCATTATAATAATCATGGTTACATTGAGGATATCTCTATTTTAAAATCCTTTATGAAGGTTTATAAAAAAATTTAATCATCCTATGAAAATACTGCATGATTTTCAAACCATGTGAATAGTAATGATCATTGTCATTCACCAGGTGATGATCTATTCAAGCCCAATTTTCCTTTATCAGAGTCAATACACCTAAGTACTTCTTTTTCAGATCTATATCTACTTGTAGTATCCAAATAGTGATGTATTTACAAAATAAAAAATAATATCTACCTTAAAAAACATTCAAATGTTCTTCTATATAAGCCCTCAAAGAATATCATAGTTTTATGATCCCAAATATTGGTTTTATTATATCTATATCCCAAGGATTATTCTAATCATATATTGATACCAAATATAGCATGCCATCCTGGGTGCCACATTTTTTTTGCACTAAACTGGTTTTTCGCATGCCTTCGGGCACACCACCTTGTTTGAAAAAGGCTAGAGACTGGAAGTGAGGGTCTAATAGATATATCGTGGGGATACAATACCTCATTTATCAAACCAACACTATAATGAAGATAATGAGATAATTTCCAAATGCTAATAAAAAAACGAGAATAATACATAACTGATAAGGAAAAAAACACAAGATAAACCAAAAATGAAAACAATACCCAAACCAAAATAGTATATATGTCATTCCATATATGTGTCTAGTATCATGTGAAACCCCCAAAATAAATACACCCTGACAACTACCAAGAGGATCTTGAAACCATGTATGGTTCCTTTATCGATACTTCATCATAAATTTGGTATCTAACATATGGATATTTCCATTATCCTATCCTACAACCATGATTTATATTGAGGTATTAATCAGAAAACCCAATTAAGGTATGTGTACAAGTCATTATAAAACAATCATTAGTTTCTAAAATAATATCCAGTCTATAACAATGTATAAAGTTGTGGAATGAATAAAATACAATTATGAATGAAAATAGTTTTCACATTAAATTGTTCTATATTTAACCCCATAAATCCCCAGGTTTACAGCTTCACTTGAACTGCCAATACTGATTTTGGATCATGGAAGATTCTTAACCATATCCCATAAGGAATCAAAATTCATTTAATCATTGGATTTCATTATTAATTTAAATTCTAGTTCCTGACATTACTACATGGAATGCCAGTAAAATAAAAATATCATGGAGATTATAACATCATGTGTAGGACCACATGAGAATTTAGATAATCTGTACATATCCCAAACCTCATGGGTATTTGGAGAATCTATCCTTTTTCCAAACATTAATATTCAGATTCATGTATTTAAGACTAGATGGTCAAGTTTGGGAACACTTGGGTATTTGGATCATCAATATTTTTCCCACATCTCAATTATCAATCTATCAATCTATCACATATTTAATATTAATCAAGATTAATCATCATTATCCTTCTTATTAAATACTATCATCATAGTTCATAATTTAATTTTACAACAATAATCATGGTTATTCACTTAAATCACTTGAAATAATTATAACAATACACTGCTCTATCATTTCTCAAAATTTAAACATAATAATCCATTAAACCATCATGGTTAATCCAAATATCCCATTATACCCATTATCAACCAAATCATAATTACATTAATCATATAACTTCATTTACCAAAAAAATTCTCAATTTGATAATCCCATTATTCTAGTAATTTACTAATCTCATTGATAAATCATTTAATTAAATTTCAAAAATAAATTTACATATGTGGATATTTAAATTTCACAAATACATAAATGAAATTATTTTCATGACTATGGTAATTTTAAATTTGATCCTCAACATCAATGTCATTGATGTACATTTACTCCAATCCAAAATCACCTATTTGAGGTAGATCTATCAAGAAAACAACATTTCCAAATATATAAGACCAATACATAATAAATAAAATATAAAAAGAGTCATGTTATTATAAATCAAATGGCAGTACACATATAACACATAAAATAAATAAGTGGAAATCAATGGAAATCTCACAAAAATGTTCATTTCATCCAAAAATGGTTTCTTGGAGACTTGGAATCCATCTGGGTGAATCATAAATTATGGGAATAGGATAATGTTTGATTGAGAAAAATATGGTATTAATACACGAGTATTTGAGAATTTTAATAACTTTTCATGTAATTAAAATACCACATACACAGTTTCTTAGTAAGGGGTGAATAGTTCTCTAAACCATGAACCTTAACCATGTGACTCCCCTTAGGGGTGTACATTTTCTTTGAAGAGGGTGAGCAGTTTGAAAAACCATGAACCATCCATGAAATTCCCCTCTATTTGGAATTACACATTTTTCTTAGGGGTAGGCAGACAATTTAGAAAAATAGTGTACCACCCGTACATAGCCCCTTCTACCTCCAAAATTCCAAATATTTCACCTAAAACACCTTGAAACCCCCCCAATGTATAACTAAAATAAAGAAAAAAGAGTACCTAAAATAAAGAAAGATACATATCCAGGAAAGTTCAGGATCTTACATTCATCCCAACTTATAAACTCTTGATCTCATGTTATATTCCCCAGCTTCTCTATCATTTCATTTTTAACATATATGGCCACTTAGCCTGCATATCAACATCTCAATCCTATGATTCATCTTATACATGGATATGTTACCGCATTACCTAAAAAATTGACACGGTATTTCCCCAAAACACTTTGTCACCATAATCCATAACATGTATAGGTTTCCTCTCAAAGGATACTCTTCAAAGGATTCATCAAACTCACACTCAACATCATCAACATCGATGACATGATATGGTAAGTGGTGATACCACCAAATCATTGAATAATTAAACGAATCCTATATAATACCACACCTTTATTAAAGAGATAATCATACACAAGTGACCTAGTTCGCCGTATAATATCAAATATTCCATCAGTCCTAGTCACTAATATTCCTTGTCTCTGAATCCTATGGTCACTAAGTCATTGTGGTACTTGAAGGAAACCCCAATCACTAATTGTTAACTCAAGGCATAATTTATGACTATCATCACATGAATTATACCAATTTTGATCTACATAAATATATTTCTGAATAAAATGTTATTTTTCTGATCTCTCCTGCATGATACTTGGTTGCAACCATTCAAAATCACCTCCCTCTATCCATTATTGAGGTGATCTTTATTACATACTAAAAATATCCTAATATGGTTATATATTAATAATTGCATAATAACAATTTTTATAGGAGAAATCATTGTTTTCTACGTGTTTCTCCAAAGACACATCATTTTCTAATATGGACACCCATATCACATCCTCAAACACCTAAAAAGTATGTTCTGACAAACCATATATATGTTAGTAGAAATCCATACACTGAAATACCTATGTATAAAGTGAATTCACCATGCCATGTCAAAATCACAATGTAAAACATGATTCATATTATAAAATAACACTCCATGATACCTCATGTAGTTAGAATATCTCACCAACATACATGTCTCAAAATATATCCAATTAGAACGTATCCTAGATAAGAATGAAATTCTATACTTTTGTCAATCATTCCACAATCACCCAGACAACACCATCCATCTAAGGAATCCTTATGAGACTCACTATATATTCCATGTAAATTAATTTCCACTTCCATTCTGAAATTGGAAATGGTTGTAGTAAACCATAGAGTTATTGATCCTCAGTCATCACCTGTTGACACCTGTAGCACCTTGTCACAAAGCATACAATCTCTTTTTTCATGCCAGGCTACCAATAATTTAGACAAAGGTCATGATAATTTTTTTTAAAAATAGGATGCATCTCCCACATCATGGGATGAAAAAATAACATCAACTACTCCCACATATGTATAGGAATATTAACATGGTTCCTGACATAGATTATCTCCACCTCATCTATGGTCAAATATTAAGGTGTCTCCCCTCTTTTCAGGCTTTCTATCATGGAAAAACACTCCAGATCCTTATACTGACTCTCCATAATATGGATTAAATATGTAGAGTCAACTTATATTTTTATGAGGTTCATCTAATCATGGAGCTCAAAAATCACAACATGCATGTCATCTAGCAATCTCATTATCTTCCACTCAGAATTAGACACTTAAACTATACAATTATTAGTCTTCCTTCTCAAAGAATTAGTAACACAATTTCCCTTTCTAGGTGTATATGTTGTCTCAAAAACATATAAAAACATATACTCATCCCAACTCCACTATCAATGATTCAAATTTCTCTCTAAATCAATATACATTAAACATTTTTTGTATAATATACATAGTAAAATTTTCCCCACAAATAATGTTTCCATCACATCAAGGAATAATCCATTATAAATAAATCAAAGTAATGTGTTGGGTAGTTCCTTTCATGTGGCCTCAAATTACACTTGAAATATATAAAAAATTCATACCCTTGTATTAGGAATGATAAAAATATGATCCTAGACACATAAAAAACACAGTATCCTCCTCACATGGTTTGGGTAGGATAAAAAATAGTACAATAGACAAATAGTACTACAATTCCATGAAAGAATTTTCACATTCTCCAAACCATTCAAACAAAATTCCCTTTACGTAATTTCTCAAAAGAGGTGCTTACAAAAAATAAAATCCATGGGTAATCCTCAAATAATATCCTACTAAACTCATAAAAATATACATATCAAAAAACTTCTTTAGATACCCCTACGAAAACACTTACAGAACCTTTTATAGGTCCACTATAACTCCTTCCTGTGATATTTTGTAACCTAATAAATGTACATGTTCAATCCTAAATTGACTCTTATATATCTTGTTGTATCTCTCATTCTATCTTAGTGAACTGTGGATGATTTCAAGGTGATCAGAATGATTATCTTGTGTCCTGGAGTATGACAATATGTCATCCAAAAAACAACCAAAAACTACTCTAGGTATTTGTGGAAGACTTATTTTATCATTTTCGTCATCAAAATCGAAGCATTCATCATCCCATATGGAATTATGATAAACTCATAAGGGACATAATTTCCATGGAAAGTATTATATGTTATAACTAATGGTTGAAATCTCATATGATGATAACCCAACATAAATTTAAGCATTAAGAAAACTCAATCCCCACTCTACTAGTCAAAGAGATTATCATTACATGTAAGGGGATATTCTTTCTATACTATCATCAAGTTTATATGATGATAATAAAAAAATGAATTATTTTTAATTTTTTTTTTGATAACATAACTAATGAATCCCAAGGATACATACTTGGATAGATAAGTCCATTACGTGTCAACTCCTTCAGGCGAGTCTTATTCTCTTGAATCTCTGTTGGTGTTATTATATAAGTTGTAATATAAACTAGTTCAGATCTAGTAATTAAATCAATCATAAAATCAAAAATCCTATCTGGTGGAAACCCATATAATTCTTCAGGAACCACATCCTTGAAGTATTCCACTATGGGTGGAATGGAATTATCCACCACACCCCTGTAATCCATTAAATGGCTCAAAATGTTGGATTTGAGCACCCCCAGTTACCAATAAATTATCCATAAACATCCATTTTTCATATCCCAATCTCTAAAATATATGTAATTGATACCATTAAGAGATATAAATGTCACTCTAATATAGTAAAAATAAATTTGGTCTCAGTATGACATGAAATAGTATACACAAAAAATAAATTAAAATCTTGACATGTCATGTTTGTAAAGACCCAAAACGAAACGATACTCCCCAAGCTCGAGAGAACACCACTTGCATAAGAAGATGTCTCTAAACTGTACTACCAATGGAGTATTGATGATCATATACCCACCTAAAAACACCAATAACAGACTCAAATCATTCAAAATTTTTTGTGTGTATAAAATAATTTGATGATTCCCAGACAAATAAAGCACTAGAAAATATTGAATCTACATGAATAGTACCTATAAATGATGACAGCCCAAACTCTTTATCCACAATTCTAGGATAAACTATAGGAAAATATTCTTCACCTCATATTTGTTCTATAGTATGAGTCCCCTAATCTTCAAAATATTGCAGATATGATAGATCTAGCTCATAAGTACCTTATCCACTACCTCAACCTCCACAACCCTTAGAACTCCAAATACAAGACTAGTATGAGGTAGAAGACCCATTCCCGGTGTTATAACTATGGCGAGCTCTTCCATAACCCCCCCCATAGATCATGGGTTTCTATAAAAACATTATAGATATCCCCTCCTTCAATAAGCTCAACACTCTACCTATGGTGGGGGAAGTATCTATAAATATTATATGAACTACCACTCTGGTGGAAGATAACTCAATTAACATCTTCAGTAACCATTCTTTTCTCCTAGACACTATTCTATCCACTCTTCTAGTTAATATTATCATAGTGACATATCCTAATCTTGGATACTATCTCACATGGTTATTTAGAAGAAACAACATTTTCTCCACTGGAATCCTTCTTCATGTTTCCCTCAGACATGAGACCCATATTCACCACTTTAGATAAATTTTCCTCTCTGAAGGTGTTAACTTGGTTGTTAATCTAACATTTAATCCCATCATGAAAATGTATCTCTATAGTATCCTCATGTCCTTATAATATTGGAATAATTCACTAAAAATCCATAATGTGTCTATAATATTCCATTATAGACATTCTCCCCGAGGTCAAATAGAAAATCATAACTTCCCTGTCCTTCCTGAGAATCTCATGGAAAATGATCTGAAAGAAACTCTCCTGGAAGACATTCTATAAAATATTCTCTATATTTCCTTCCCATGACTTCATAAACCTTGATACTTTACTTTAACACGTATCAAATAAGGATCATGTTTGACTATTTTATTAGGAGGTGTCTCTATGTGTTCAAGGACTATCTGGAAAGATGTGATCCAGAACACAGCTTCCTCTGGTCCACTCTCTCTAGTGAATTTCATTGGTTGGTGCAACTATAACTCCAAAGTTAGATCAAACATGTTTTTCACAACCCTCCCAAGGTCTCTTTCTATGGGATCCAAAATATGTGAGAAGTTATCACAAAATTACTCTCTGGTTCTCTCACCATGAACTATTGGATCTTAGGGTTCTAGTATTGGATCCTCAATTCCATCAATGCCCTACTATCTTCCAATTTATAAGTGTTGTCATGGAGTAAATCCTCTATAATTCCAAATGTAGATATTAGGACAAAAATAAACATTACCACATTCATGTAAAATGGATTCACATAAATCTATAACATGTAATTCTAGAAACCCCACAACAATGTGAAAATTAAGGCACTAACACTATCCTAAAACATCCCTCATCAAGGTTATAGCTCACATAGGGTAAAAACAATTCTATTCCAGATTCCATTATAAACCTATTTATCGACTTCAATTTATCAAATTTATCATCATAAAAACATGAAATTTCATAATATGATCATTTTTCATTTAAATTACAGATGTAAAGAAATGCCTTTTAATTTAACAACTTACCCAAATATGGATTCTTCACCCATTCCTAAAATGATACATGTCACACAATACTCTTCAGTGAATAGAATGATACATGTATTATAAATATTAATGCCACACAATTTGGTGGATAAAATCATTGGAAACAATGACATCACTCAATAATTTCATCACCGATGGTGGAATAATATTCCAATGATAATAGAAATCCCACCCTTTGTAATTGGATTTCCCCCATACCTGGGTTAGCCATTCCAATTCACATGATCATGACCAATGGATAACTCATCCTAGTCGTCTAACTATCATTCCTCAATATTATGAAAAATTAAGCTAAATTAAAAACCATCTAATATGAATTTCTAACATCCTAAATTGGGTGCCGCATATGAGTTCCCCAAGCTATTTGGTCACATGAAATTAGATGTGATTCTTCATCTACTAGAGGTTTCTAACTTGATGTGGGGGTTTAATAGATATATTAGGGGATAATGTACCATATTTATCTAAAATTTACAAAAAATACAGACAAATAACTAATATCAAAATGATAATAAATAATAACCAAAATAATGAATAACTAATAAAGACCAAAATAAGAGGATAACCCAAGTAGGAATAAAATAGAAAAACCAAAATTGTATAAAAGACATGACATATATGTATCATGTTTCAAATGAGAAACCCAAAATAAGGACACACTAACAATTGCCATAACACTCCCGACACCATTTATAACTCCCTCGTTCTTGCTCTAACTAAACACATCCTTCTATCATATGGGTCTTTCTCTTATCCTATCCTATAAACAAGATGCCTATTCAGGTAAAATATGGATTCCCAAGTAGGTTGTGAGTACATCATAGTATGATATCACTAATGTCTTCTAAAAAATATCAATTATATAATAGTGTGTATAATTATACGACGAATAAAAAAAATAAAGTTATGGGTTTTCACATTAAATTATTCTTTATTTAACCTCACAAGCCACTAGGACCACAGTGAAACTTGAACTATCTATACTTACATTATCCCATGTAGGTGTCTTAAATGGATCACATAGGGAATAAAAAGTAATTATATCATGGGATTTCAATATCCATTTTACACTAATTTCATGACACAAATACATTTATTATTAGTCCATGGCCAATATCATGGGGCCTAGAATTTAATGTTGGTCACCCATTGGCTAATTGATTAGTCATACCCTATAACACATCTCATGGTTATTTGGATCATAAATCCCAATCCTATAAATTTATAATAACTTGTTTGTTTTGGGCTAAAAACATCATTTTTAGGACCTTATTTTTATTTATAACATCAGTTCGTAACCCGTAGATCATTATCAATCAATTAAATATATCAGATATATCATATTAATATTGAGTAATAATAGTTATCATTATTATTATACACTCTCACAAAGGGGAAAATTTTCAATTTATCACAAAAATCATGGTTCATCACTTAAATAATAAGGTATAATTTAAAAAATTATCCATTAAAGTATTTATAAACATTTAATCATAATAATTCAGTAACCCTTCATGGTTAATCCAACCATCCCCTATTAAATTTATAAACCAATTCAAATTAACAATAATAAACCACTTTCATAAACCAACTAATCATCCAATTCCATAATCCCATTATTCCACTTACATAATAATCCTATTGAACAAATAATTAATAAATTTACAAAATGAGATTTTTCAATGTATAAATTGAAATTTCAAAACAACTACACAAAAATATATTAATGATTATTGTAAATGGAAGTTATGCCACCTATATCAATATCATTTATGGATGTTTTCCAAACCATAATCCCCATTTTTATGGAGATCTATCATGAACACAACAACACGGAAGATTTATGACCAATACCTATGATCAAGATCCAAAGTAAGTGAATCTATTAAAACAAATATATATATTTTCACCATGGAAGTTGAAATCCATCATATTCATCTATAAAGAGATATATTAATGAGTGATAATCAAATAAATATTTAATCCCTAATTAATAGTAAGTCAATATTTTGAATGGATCATCGATTTATCAAGAAATGGGTTTGGGGAGAAAAGAAACCCTTTACGGTGATTAAAAGAAAATTTTAATGTGATTAGATTTAATTAGGGTTTATTTGGGGTCAATGTTGGGGGTTCTAGAATGTTCAACAATGTTTTTGAGGTTTAAAATCATGAGTGCACAGTTTATGGAGCATGGGTGCCTGGTTTTCAAAACTGTGCTCCATAACCATGTGGCTTTCCATTGGGGAGACCATTTTCTACTAAGATGGCATATAGATTTACATATAGTGTTCTATACATGATATTTACCACTATATAAGATTATACTTTTTTGGTTGTATTCACCGAGAATGAGAAAACTTGTCACTAACCCTTTTCTTCCAAAAATTTCAATTTTTCCCCCAAAAAATAAAAAAATAAAAACCCACCAAAATTATAACCAAAATTAGTAACAATAATTACTTAAAAAGAATTATATGACATCTCTAGAAACAGTTATGATCATAGATCTGGTTTATTCTTTATTACATTACCATAATATAGAACTAATCTCATCCCGAAGGATAAAATAGTTTAGTTTTCTTGGAAAACAAGATATATACATGATTTCCATATTTTTTTATATTACAAAAATAAAAACATTTTTTTAGAATAAAATTAATCCCTAAATAATATCATTACTTATAAATCATATCACACTTCATGGGCTCTCAGGAAAAGAAACAATATAAGGGTTAACATAGATGATCAGTAATGATTACATATAGTGGAATCTGTCATGAATCAATAACCATAATCAGCATGGGAAGGTAAATAAATAAACACACATTAAATTTAATTAACTTTAATATCACTATTAATATGGAATAATAAGTATGAAATGTTTAATAACTGAAAATACATTCAATTTAATCAATAATTGATAATTAAACACATCCAAAAATAATATCAGAGAAAACACCTCATGTATAATAGTTACTAAATTGTTAATGAATGAAATTCATAATTATAGGATGTTATGTCTCAGGAAGATGATAAATTTAAAATTAAGATCTATCCTCAAAATAGTTTAAAACTGATTAGTAGAAACCCATTTAACTATGGCTAGCCAAATTATTCATCTCATGAGACTTGTTCATTAGTTGAGGGGATATATATAACTGGGCCCCACCGATGATTGAATGTCCAAGTTATTACTCATATATCGAAAAAAAAATTGTATTATGGAAAAATGTTTTTAATCATGAAATATATTTATTGTGAAATGAATAAAAATGTATCATCATTTTCCAATATAAAAGATGACTTTAATTAAAGAACAATATATGATGAAATTATATTATGTTTAAGAAATTAACATTTCCATGATATATAATATTTATATTTAAGGGAAATTCTAATTTCCATATAAAAACAAATAATTCAATGGAAAGTTAAAGACAATAAAAAACGAACCATGGAAGTGAATGTCAATAAATTCCTTGATAAAAATGATCAAAAACCATCCAGATGAATAATAATGATGGTACATGTAATGCCCCAACCCCAGAAGAAAAGAGCCAATATATTATTTTAATATATTGGCATGACTACAAGGAATCTATTCCTAAAGGAATGATCAGTTTAACAGTCTTGGAAAATAGATTATATATAATAAAAATACATTACAATTTCTATCATAAAATACAACATAGATAATCCTTTGAGAATTCCACTATTATACTTTATATAAATCATATTACACTTATTGGAATCAGGAGAAAAGAAATCATAAGAAAGGGGTGAGCTCATATGCTTAGTAAGGTGAACAATATAGCATAATCTATTATAAATAATCATAAACATTTATGGAAAGGTATGATATTGAAACACAAGCCATTTAAAAATAAAATTTACTATAATACGGAAAAGATAAATTTAATAATGAAATTTACATATTAAAATGGATATTATAATACTCTAATAATCACATGTGACATCAATAACTAATCTCATAATGATTGAATGAATAATTCCTGATATCTGAACCACCATGTCAAGGCCTCGTGCAAAGATCCTAAATATATATTTTTTCAAGGCCTTATGCCAATAGAAAAGTTTTTTTATGAGACTTACCAATGCATCCAAAAGATATAGGGGGCCCCATTAGTCATATACTATGTACAATTCATTTCTCATATGAAAAGGGTGAGACATAATCTAAAGATTCAAATTAAAACTAGCATAGGTAATGTCAATACTTTAACCACAGACTATGAATGGTAGAGAAATAACATATCCACATTCAAACATAACTCATTCAATATAATATGGGATATTTTATTACAATAAATAAAACTCAATCAATAATAAAATACAATGAAGGATATTGGCAGAGATGAAAATAATTAGTAAAACTATTTGAGATAAATATACTTTTTTTCTTGAAAACATTTAAAAGTGGAACTATTTATCAATGAAGTCATTTAAAAGTGATTTTTTAATCAAATTTTCACATACCACATTGAATTTTCTAAAAAGTAATTTTAATAAAAGAAATAAATTTCAATATAACTTAATCCTTGAAACTATTTTTAAAACATGGACATTAATGTGAAATATTTAGAATAATAAATCATTAAAACAATTAAAACAATATTTTTGTTAAAGAGTTCAAAACCTAATGGGAGACAATTGAATACAAATAATTGAGGAATTAAATTAAAAATAACATTATAATATCATGATTATAAAGATATTCACAATATAATATTTCAAAGGATAGTATATTCACCATAAAAATGTGAATTGGCACATAATAACAAAGAATTCTCAATGGAATATAAATTGATAAAAATTACCTTATAAAGACTCTATCCTTATATTAAGAATAATTAAATGACATAATTATTTGTGACAAATATAAATATAGTAAATATTAATGGACATTCAGTGTAAATCAATCATAGGACATTCATACATATTCTTGTAAAAATAGGACCATTGACTTGGATTTTTAACTTAATGAATGGAAATTTATTTAATATTACCCTTGTTACCTTTATATAAATGACTTATAAATTTATAAATTGAAATATTATCTGTATGAAAAGTATATCCAAACAAAGGGGAGTGTATACTACTACATAAATAAATAACTAGTTATTTCACACATAATCATGGAGTAAAATAATCAATAAAGTATGCGTAAAACCAAATGAGCGGAAATTGAAATTATAAAATCCCTTACTGATTTGGTAACATATGATACATGCACCCCATGAAAGAATAATCTTTTAGTGAAGATGAAAATACCCATAAATTAGAGTATATTATAGAAATAAATCTACCATGGGTTGTGCATACACCACACAAAAAAAAGTCACAAATATAGCATGAATCTCATGATAATTCAAAGTGAGATGAACACTCCTTACCTTATAATTTTCCTTAGTTGAGGGTATGTTAAAATAAATTATAAATTTTAAATCATTTTTATTAAAATATTGAAGAAACTAATACATAAATATGATATCATATATGACCCTATAATTATTCATTATAGAAAATAATTCTGTAGTATCATTGTTTAAGGTGTTAACTGAGTCATTTTACATTATATGTTTTATTATGTAAGTCATGTTAGTTATGGATAGTGTGTATTTTATTCATATACAAAATGATATTAAGTTCTGAATCATTATTTTTAATCATTAAATTAAAATTATTCTTGATTGGTTACGATAGGGAATGAAATATCATCGCATTGGAGAGACGGTAAGCTATACGTACGCACGAGCGAAAATATCATTCTATTGGTGGTGAAATCATTTTTAATTGGATTTTATATTTTTTATAATGAATCATTAACATGATATATTTATTATTTACATCAATTATACTCATTATTATACCCATCCAAAAAAACAAGTGTTGAATAAAAAACTACATCTCGACGTGGAGATGGTATGCCATACGTACGCACGTGTGGGGTCTTTTTCATTAATTCGATAGATTGAATATTTAATATCATTGTACCATATTTATAATAATATCATAGTATGTAGACGGTACTTGAGTTGTTATTTTGGTATGGAAACAACAAATAATGTAGAGGTGGAAGAAGAAAAGAACTTTGAAATAGGTGATGAAATAATTACCACTTCTTCAGATTATTCCTTTTGATTTGAACAAAAGGGCTCCTTAGGTTGGATTTATGATCAATGTAAGTCCTCTAGGATGAATTTAGGGTCATTAAGAGTATTTTGGAAATGGGGTTTTCTGGTCCAAATAGTCTTGGAGGTGTGAAATTATGATAAGGTGAAGTACCCTTTTATTAGAGAGGTGAGGGGATCTTTAGGAAAATCATAAAATATTAATTTATTATATAATTATATTCGGTTTCTAATAGGTCCATATATATTTATTTCAAGGATAAGGTGGGGATGGGTTGAAATCCTCTCAACCAATAGGTTTTGGACATGTTTAGGTCACCAGATTAACCTTATCTTTTAGACATAATCCTTAGTTAATAGTTTATCTTTTTCGACGTATTCTGGTATTTTTTCACTAAATGTTTAATATATTTATTATAAAATTCCAAGAGAACATCATGTGGTTAATTTATAAATATATAAGATTATATAATTCCTTTGGATGAATCTTATATTTTTAGGAATATTATATAATTTAATAATATAGTATTTTTTATACTCATTTATGTCAATTTTGAATCTTTTTATTATTTGGTTTTTGTGAATTTCATAAAAAGTTTATTACTTAAAAAAATTACCTTTATTCAACCCTAAAATCTCATATTCTCTTACAAAATTCAGTTATGGAAACATTATTTTCAATTAACATTTATCTGGATATGTATAATATCAATTATTTTAATCATTTATATATAAGGTAATTAATGCATCATTATTATGTCCTAAATAAATGTAATTATTTAATGTCAAATAATTATAAATAAAATACCATGATGTGGGATATATTTTTATCATTATAATTAATATTTATAGTCTAATTTATCTTATGCATAACTCAATATTAAAATTATATAGTGAATAAAAATGAATTTAACACTTTTAACAAATCTATAAATAAAATATAATACAAGTCTTAATATAATCCATATGGATAAAAAATGATCACATTTTTTTCCTAAGGTTGATTTTGCTCAAAACAACTTATCCAATAGAATTATGATATGTTTTGGGGTAATTTGATATTAATATAATATTATTTTTTCCTTTAATTATCCTATTTACTTTAAATTACAGTAATTAAAATTCAAAATTTACTGTTCATAAAATTGTTTTCATCATATTGAACCAAATTATACATACTGATGAAAACCATGTCTACCGTATTTTTGATATCCAATTCAGAGATGCCGTAAATTCACATTTTATACAAATTTTCAAATGTGCCTAGAAGATGGGTAAAAGAAGATAAAAAGATAAATAAAATTTTATATATCTAATCTTATTATAATATTACTTAAATGACTTATATTAGATAAATATATGTATTATGTATCTTTTTTTTCATTTAGAAAAATTTTAAATAAAAATAATTATTTAAATGAAAAAGTCGGTTTTTATGTAATATGATGTATTTTTCACAATTCCTCAAAAAATGCATGTTTTCAAAACAATATAAAAAATTCAACAAAAACTAATATAGATTCTTTGAATAAAAAAATTAAGTCCATTTTAACAAATTCAATTATTAGGGGTGTCTGTTAATAATGTTATTATTGTTCATAAATGTATATAAAAAGTAGTTCTTTAAAGAAAACAGTTTTTCTAAATGTATTACTATTTAAAAACCTAAAAAATTTCATTATAAATAAGTTTTTATTAACATAAAAACATTATAAATATCATTTAAAATTAATTGGTTACTATTCATATTACAATATTTAATTGATAAATTTATATATTGTTTAAATAATTATTATACTAATGTGTTGTCTCGCAGAAACTCAATCTTGCATATAACGCAATAGAAGACAGTGTTGCGTGAAATATAAGCTATTGAATTAAATTAATGATATAACCTACTATGAAATCTTGTGTGGTTATATTCTACCCCCTTTTGGAAATGGCGTCCTCAAAATTTTAAAATTGGGCTTTGAAACATCATTTAATTTCCCTAATGGGAAAAAAGTCCATATATCTATCACTTTAAAAGAATGAAAGAGAAGTACAATGTTCTCCCGAGACAACAAATACTAGTGTACCATGTAGGAAAAATGGATAAGGAAGAGAAAACAAACCATCAAATTTTGATAGAGAGGGATAGAAAACATGATATATAGAAAGTTAACTGCCAAAAAACAATAAACATGTGATTGGTTAAACGGTCTTTGATTACCTAGTAGGAAGAGTAAATGGACAACATTTTTGTTTTAATTTCCTTTTCATAATGTTGAGGAATATATTTATGATATTGAATACTAAAATAAGGAGATATTTTTACTTCTCAAGTATAGTTTCATTCTTTAATAAATTTCAACCTTAAACACATCTTTTCTCCAAATGATTAGTATTCATGATGAATTCGTCACACCTGATGTGCTATAATCATCTTCTAGAGAATCACATAATCCAAAAAATTTGAATTATATATTATTTCCTTGTGTTGAGACATTAACCAAAACCAATTTTCTTTTTAAAGATCAGATGATCCCACCAAGTATAATCCTTTATAGATAGAAATACAACTTTTAATCTCCAAAATTTAGAAAACAATACCCAAATTTCAACAAATACAATTCAATAAATAATTGTCATTAAAATTATTCAAAATAATATAAAATAAGTTTAAAACCCAAAATTCATAAGGATTTGATCACATAGTCTTCCACGATAAATCATAGATTTTATCTCCAAATAATAACGACTACACTTAAAGTCACATAATTAAAATTATATAACCTAAAAAAATTCTCTATGATTGGTTAATCATTTCCATAAATAACCTATATCGATATAAGTCTATAATTAAAACATATATCCTTCCTAAATAAAAATAAAACATTACTCCTCAAATGAAATCCCATTGTATTCTATTTTCATTATGCATATAGTGTTCCCAATAGAGTGAAATTCTTCCAATATAACATTTATCACATAATCAAAAAATAATTTTCCTATAATAAGGATATACATATGATAAATCATAAGTTCCAAATATCAACATATTCTTGATGCATAAATCATTTACCTAAAAAAATTAGTGATACTAACCAGGGAAATCATGTAGTCCAGTGGTAGGCGATAAATACCTGTCGCACTTTGTTTGTGGGTTCGATTCCCGCATCTTTGTCCGACATGACGGGTTGTCACATAGTCTACACGTTATCCTTATTAAAAAACTATATAGTTTTATAACATTCGAAAATTTAGATAAATTCCTAAAAAATAAGCATAAAATATTTTAACAAAAAAATTTATCTCATACCTCGCATTTTCATCCCAAAAATTCATAACCTTTAAATGCCTAAAATCCAAGGATCATATAAACCAAAATGGTTCCTTATAACTATATCAAAAAAAGAAAAGACAATTATTCCTCAAATATCGTTTTCACATTATAAGCTGTAGGGTTACACATACAATAGAAAATTCTTCCAATATAATCCCCTAAAAAATATCATTAATAATTTTGAACATTTGTCCATCCAGTTATATCCATATAGGTTCTTTTTTAACCTAGAGTTTCCCCTATAGAATAGATAATTGACTCGGGTAATTCAATGTTCCACAATATTTACGAGAAATGACTTTAAATGGATTCTTTGGATCATTTTTATTTTCTTCCATAGTAATATTCATTTTTATCAGCAATTCCTTACTTTATGTCCTTCTTTCCCACATATAATGAATATCTTTATTCCATTGATAAACATTATTGGGTGTCTCCTTCCACAATTACTACATGATAGAAATTGAGATTTCATTTTTCCATTGTCTCCAATACTGTATCTATTATAATTATCTACCTATCCCTTCTTTGTTGAGTTTGGGAGTTAGTTAATGTATATGTTGTTCATCATATTTTTGGGAAAATGATTCGGAATAAACATGATATCCTTTACGCCTATCAACATTCCATTTAATTTCTCATTTCTACCTCCATTCCCACATTATGTATCATGTTAAAAGTTATTATGACTTCCTCGGAATCTGGCGATTGACTATAACAAAAAATCATAGTGTGAGTAACAATAGTCAAAAAATCATTTAGAGAATATCATGAAACCTTATTTTAAATCTCAAACACCTTAGGATTTAAAAAATATTATTTATTCTCATCTTATATTAAATTCCATATAATCATTTTGTAATGTAAATGTGAGTTATCCTAAGAATATCCCCCAAGAGTTACTAACCAGGTGTGCAGTAAGGCCAATTATCTTGTACCAGGATACCCTGGGTCATGCTCAAAACTCATTTTCAGAGTTTCCACTCTTAGATAAATCTATGCCAAAACCACATCCACTTGTAGTATTCGAACAGAGATGTATTCCTTGGAAAACCCACATAATATTTACATTACCATAATTTTTGGATATTCTTCTATACTAATTCTCAAAGTCCCTCTTAAGGTATTGATCTCTAATTAGAGTTTTTATAAATCTAGTTTCCATTGTTTGTACTAAACTTCCTCTGATACCAACAGTAACGCCCCAACCACAGAAGCCGGGATCTAGTGAGTTATTTTAACCCATTGGAATTATTATAAGGAATCATGTCCTAAAAGACCGATCAATTTAGCAGTCTTGGAAAATATATTACATACATGAACTTTACCATAAAATTTATATCATAAAATAAAACATAGATAATCCATTGAGACTTCCATTATTCTCATATATATAAATCATAATACTCTTATTGGTATCTTGAGGAAATAAAACATAAGAAATGGATGAGCTCATATTTTCAGTAAGGATAAACAATATAGTAGAAGATATCATAAATAATCATAAACATTTATTCCAAGGTATAATATTGAAATACATGCCCTTTAAACATAAACATCTGCAAAATATGAGAATGATAAATTAAATAATTCAATTTAATTATTCACATCGATATTATACTAGTTAAATAATCACATGTAAAATCAAAAACTATCCACATAATGATGTAATGCATAATGTCGGACATCATAACCACAAAGTCATGTACTCATGCCAAGACCCTAAATGTAAATTATGTCAAGGACTTGTGCCCAGAAACTAGTTCTCTCATGAGACCTACCGATGCATTGAGGGGATACATTGGGCCTCGCCCTTCACATACTATGTCCAATTCATTCCTCATATGAAAAGGGTGAAACATAATATAAACATTCATATTAAAACTAGCATATAAAATGTCAATACTTTAACCACAAACTGTGAATAGTATAAAATTGCACACACAAAGTCAAAAATAACTCATTCAATACAATATAGAAGATTTTATAATAATAAATCAACCTCAATCTACAATATACTAAAATGAAGGATATTGAAATGGGTTAAAATAACCAGTAAAACTATTTGAGAGAAATAACCCCTTTTTCTTGAAAACATTTCAATGTCTCAATATTTATCAAAGAAGTCATTTATAATAGATTATTTAATAAAAGTGTCCCATACCAATTTGAATAATTTGAATGGAATTTTATTTTCAAAATATTCATTTCCATATAAATAAATCCTTAAAACCATGTTTAAAACATGGACATTAATGAGAAATATTTAGAAGAATAAATCTTTTCAACATTTAAAATGATATTTTAGTTAAAGAGTTCCTAAGAAAATGAGAGACACTAGAATAAAAATAAATGAGGAATAAAAATAATAATAGCTTTATAATATTATGAGGATAAATTTATTCATGATATAATATGTCAAAGGATTGTATATACACCATATTAATGTGAATTGGCGCATAACAACAAAGAAGTATTATTGGAATATATATTAAGATGAAATCCATTATAAAGTCTATAGTTTTAGTTTAAGGATAATTCAATGACATAATTATGTGTGAAAAATATAAATACAGTCAATATGATTTGATATTCAGTGTAATTAAATCAAATGACATTCACACATATTCATGTAAAAACAATACCAATGAGTTGGATGTTCAACTCAATGAATGGAAATTTAGTTAAGATTATCCTTATAAAGTTCATATCAATGAATTAAAAATTTATTAATGGAGTGATTATGTAAATAAAAATTATTTTCACCCAAAGGGGAGTGTAAATTACTTCTTAAATAAATAAATTGTGATTTAACCCATAATCTTTGAGTAAACTAATCAATTAATTTTGCGTAAAACCAACTGAGTGGAAATTTAAATTAGAAATTATCATAATGATTTGGTAATATATGAGAAATACCCCCCAAGAAATTAGGATAATTAAATGAAGATGTAAATACATATAAATTATATTATATGACACTAATAATATAATAATGGTCAGAACATACACCACACAAAATGAAATAGTGTCAAATATAGCATGAATCTCATGGGAATAAAAAGTGAGACGAAAACCCCATAACTATTACTTTTCCTTAGTCAAAGGTACATTATACTAATTTATAATGGTCAAATAATTATTATTAAATTATATAATAACCTCATTCATAAATATGATATCATATATGATCCTCTAATATTGTTTTGTGGATTATATTTCACTAGTAGAATTGTTTTAGGTGTTAACTAATTCATTTTATTTTATATGTTTTGTTACATAAGTCATGTTAGTTATGGATTGGATGTATTTAAATCATATACATAATTTCATTATGTTCTTTAACATTATTATTAATCATCAAATTAAAATTATTCTTGAATTGTTATGACAGGGAATGAAATCTCATCACGTCGTGGAGATGTTAAGCTGTATGTACGCACGAGCAAAAATATCATTCTATTGATGGTGAAATCATACGTAATTGTATGGTATATTATATATACTTAATGATTAACATGTTATATTTATTATTTAAATCAATTATACTCGTTATTATACCCATCCAAATAATGATGTTTTAAATAACAAACTACAACATGGTGTGGAGACGGTAAGTCATACGTATGCACGTATGGTGACTTTGTCATTCATAGGATGTATAGAATAATGAATTTGGTTGTATCATATTTATAATAACATCAATATACAAAAAATGTATATGAGTAATTATTCTGGTATGGAAACTAAAAAAATAGGATGTGGAATAAGAAATGAACAATGAAAATGTGGTGAAATAATTACCTCTTCTTTGGGTTCTTCCATTTGATTTGAATAAAAGGGATCCATATATTGGATTTCTTATCAATTTAAGAACTCCAGGATAATGTTAGGATAGTTGGGAGGATATGTGAGAAGGTGTGGGCCGAGCCAAATGACTTTTCAAGTGTCAAATTAAGATAAGGGGAAGTACCCTTTTATAAGAGAGGTGAGGGGAACTTTAGGAAAATCTTGAAATATTATTTTATTATAAAATTATTTTCAGTTACTAATATCTCCAAATAGAATTATATCGAGACTAAGGTTATGATGGGTCTCAATACTCTCAACCAATAGGTTTTTTTCATGTTTAGGTTACCATATCAACCTTATCTGTTAGATTGATCCTATAGTTAATTATTTTAACTTTTAATATGACTTCTTGTATGTTTACATTGAATGGTTAATATTGATACTATAAAATAACATAAAAACCTAATGTGGTCATTAATTACATATCTAACTTTATCTAAGAACTTTTGTTGAATCTTATATTTTTTGGAAGATTATAACATTTAATAATATAGTATTTGTTTTAAAAACTCTTTTATGTCAATTTTGAGATTATTTCGTATTTGTTTTTTATTATAGACATAACATGTTTATTACATAGAAAAAAAATACATTTAATAATCCCTAATATGTCATATTGGCCTAGAAAATTCGTGTATGGCATCCAAAGTCTCAATTTAAATTTATTTGGATATTTATAATGACAATGGTTTTAATCTTTCATAAATATTCTAATTATTGTATCATCATTGTGTAATAAATATATTTAATTATTTAATATCTAAAAAATATAAATAAAATATCATGATGTAAGAAATAATTTTTTCTTTATAATAAATATTTATAGTTGAATTTATCTTATGTATAACTAAATATCAAAAATGGATGATTTAATAAAATTGAATTTAACACTATTAAAACTTCTTTAAATAAAATATACTATAGGTTTTAATCTAATCCAAGTGGATCAAAAAGAATAATATTATTTTCATAAGGTTTATTTTGGTCGAAAACACTTTTCCAATAGAATTAGGACATGTGTTTGGGTAAATTGATATTATTATAATATTATATTTACCTTTAATTACCCTATTTACATTTAACCATTGTAAGTAAATTCAGAAGTTACTATTAAAAAAAATTATTTTCATCACATTGAACGAAATATTAATTATGGATGAAAACCGTGTCTGTCATATTTTTGAAATTTGATTCACAGAAGTGGTAAAATTGTGTTTTATGAAAATTTTCAAATGTGCCGAGAAGGTGGGTAAAAGCCGTTAAAATGTTTAATAAAACTTTATTTAACTAATATTATTCTAAAATTACTCAAATGACTTATATTAGACTAATATATGAATTATGTATCTATTTTTTACTTTAAGATTAATTTTAATTTAAAATAATTATTTAAATTAAAAATTCGGGTTTTCTGTATTATGTAGTATTTTTCACTATTCATCTAAAATTGACAGTTTTCAAAAAAATAACAAAAATTCACCATAAGATATTTTTGATATTATTAATACAAAAATTAAGTCCATTTTACCAAATTCAACTATTAAAAGTGTCTAACATTAATTTTATTATTTTTCACAAAATGACATATAAATTAGTTATTTTAAGAAAATAATTTTTGTAAATATATAACTATTTAAAAAAACATATAAATTTCATTATAAGTATTTTTAATTTATGTTAAAAAATTATAAATAACATTTACATTTTATTTTTTATTATTAATATTACAATATTTAACTGATAAAAATATATATTGTTTGACGAATTATAACACTAATGTGTTATATTGAAGAAACTCAATCTTGCGTAAAACGCAAAGCAAGAAAGTGTTGCGTGCAGTATAAGATATTGAATCAAATTAAAGATATATCAAACTATGAAATATTAGGGTGTTATATTTTCAATAAATCATATAACCATTAGAGTTGGAATAAAGTGTTTTGTCATTGATGAATAGAAAAATCCATAAAAAGTAATTAAAACATTCTTGAGGAAACAAACGATTCATTTCAATTTTTCCTATAAAATAGAAACAAGTATTTTTTTGAAAATTAAATTATGATTCATTTCAAATCCTTTTGTACGATGTAAAATGTGTAAAATATTAAATAAAAATTAATATTGAAAATATTAAAAAACATTTTTATTATTTTTAATTGATGGTTTTTGAAGAAAAAATAATTCTGACTAAAGAGAGAAATTAAAACAGATATTATTAAAAACATTTTTTCAATTATTTTATGTTCCAAATAGTAGTATATTATACTATTAACTGAAATAATCATAAGTTACAGGAGGAAATTAATAATAAATGAACTTATTTTGAAGTGGAAAAATAATTTCCTTTAACATTAAATTTTAGAATAGACAATCTCGATTATAATTCTACTGTGAAATAAACCACTTTAGTGTTCATAATTTAGATGTGATAATATATCCATAAATTAGTTATGTGTATCAACTATAAATAAACATAAAAAAAGTGGAAATAAAACATACTATAATAAATTTTATTTACAAACATAATCTTATGATGTTAATGACAATGATGAAGTAAAATAACCAAATGATAAAAATTGAGTTATAAAATTCTTTTCCACTTGTAAAATATTATGTTAAAATACCATTGGATGAAATAATTCTTTTTAAATATAAAAATAAAATGAATTAGTTTACAATTCATTATATTACATGTCAAAGGGATAGAATATACAACATATAACATAGATTATATGAAAAACATTGCAATATGACTTAGTGAATGGAAATTGAGATGATGTCCTTTACAAAGACTATATCTTTGATGTGAGAATTATTCAATGAATCAATTAAGCGTATCAATTGTAAAAAAAATAAAAAAATATTAAATAAAAAATAAATTAATAAACTATAATTACATGAATAATACTATAATTACATAATCAATAATATGAAAATATCAACCGAATAAATCGAAATTAATTTATGAAATCCCTTACATCATGCTTCCTTTTTGCTAAACATTATTTAACCTACAATATAGGGATATTAATCATGATATAACATTTTTCAAGAAAATTATTATTATTTATAATATCATATATAATACTTTTATAACATCTAATCATAATATTTTTATTTATCTTTTATTATTATCCATGTTTCAGGTGTTAATTGCCTTGTTTTATGATTTGTTATGTGTCATAAATTTTATGGTTATTTTGAATATTATAGAGTTTCCTAATTTCAATAATAAAAAATTATGAAATTATTATCATATATATAAATCAATTATAATTTTAATACAAATTAGGAATTAATTATTTTGGGAAATAATGTATGTTACTATCATGTAGACGGTTGGCTGTATGTGCACATGTGTAACTTAATGATTTTTAATGATAACTTTATAACGGTGGTGTGTTATATTTTAACCTTATAAGGTGATCATAATATAATATAATTTCATTCAATAAAATTATTATAATAAACCTTATTGTGTGGTGATGAAAACAGATTCACATTACATCGGGAAGGAGATACTCCCCCATGTACACACAAATGACATTATCATCTTTTAGTGAGAGATAAGCTGAAAGATTAAAATGATATACTATCTTTTTAGAATGATAAATTTTTCATTATTATAATATTTATTTAATTAATATCACATTTATTCATTAAATATATTTGTATTATCTTTCATCTAAAATCTTAGTGAATAATGAAATACGTCACTTCCTGAGGCGATAGTCCGTTGTACACAAAAATGATGATTTCTTAACTAATTTAATGAATGTGGGGTTGATTTTATATATTTAAAGTAACATAAAAACATATTATAATATCTATTATACTATGTTTATCATATAATAATGTTTTGATAATAATTTAATTATGTGGAAGAAGAAATAAAATAAAAGCATTTGATGAAGAACCTTACCTCTTCATTGAGTAACCTCCTTACGTTTGCATGAAATCGTGTCCTAGGAAATATTTATAGCAAAAATAGTTAATATATAATGAGAGGAGAGATCATTGGATATGGTATGGGTAAGGTATTATAAGCTTAAAAGTTTTTTGAATTTTTGAAGAAGAATGTATAAGGGGTTGCCTTTTAAAAATGAGGTTAGTGGAACACATGTAATTTTTAAATTAGAAATTTGAACGAAATTTTTTTACAAACCAAAAGTGTCCAAAATTAAGTATTACATAACCATAAACAATATATAATTGGTATATTACCATTAAATATATTTTATAAACTTATTTAGGTCATTTTAATCGTTATATATTTAGTTTAACCCATGGGAAATAAATTTTTACCTTAACCGTAGTAATTATTTTTTATTGTTTTAACTATTAATTTTTATAGAAACTTCTGTTCAATTTTTCCAATTATATAAATTTTTATAATTAAAAATATTAAATCTAAATTGGTAAATTCAATTCACAATGGTGGAAAAATCTAATTTAATATAAACCTCGTAGACACATAAAGAAAGAGAGTTTTCAAAGAGAAAATGATCAAGTATTTTAAAATATATTATATCAAAATTTAAATATTAAAATGAAACACACATTTTCTATTAAAATTTAGTATTTTTCACTATACATTAAAAAATGAATCATTTTATAAATATCCCAAAAATTCAACGACATTTTTTTATATTATAATTTTCAAAAAGAAGTTCATTTTATTAAATAATGTATCTATAATTGATAAAAAAACTAAATAATGTGTGAAAAACATTACTAAAACAAATTTTATAAAAAATATTTTTTTTCTAAAAACCTTTCCCTTTCATATAAATTTTTATTATTTTATTTATTATATATAGATAAAAATGATTTACATAACATAATTATTACTATTAATACCTTATAATTTAGTAGATATGTTATAATGGGATACTATATTATGGATTATTTATACTATGGGTTGAGTGTTCCACAAATTATCAATGAGAATAAATTTAATGAAATATTTTTTGTTGGTATTTTATGGTCTCTATTTTTTTAGAATAATATATTGGCTACAATGTTATTATTTTATAACTTTTTTGTGTTTAAATATTCTAGTTTTTTAAATATCAATGTTTCTTATAATGAAAACTATAAATTAGATTAACATTATATTTTAAAAAAATTATTTCAAAAAATATGATGTTGTCACATTCAGTCCAACTAAAAATTAATTTACCTTTCAAAATTAAATATCTTTTATATATAAAATTGTGGACAGTTATATATTATCATATTCTCAGTTACACCAATACATTCTTCAATTGTGTTTTTACGATAAAACCATGACCAGGTGAGTGGGGTTGTGTCATAGAACATTATCATTATGATCAGTAATTTACATTGGATATTCCTTATAAGGGAGATCCAACTCCAATGGTACAACCTATAAGTTTAGTACCTATTAAGGATCATGTATCTACTTCCTAATGGAAAATAAATGGAACATATCATGGACTTGAGATAAGTTCAGTGGAAGTGGTAAGAGATACGAATACGTCCAAACATGATGAAGAATCTCGAAAGGGTCAATAAACCAAGGGATAATCATTACATTCTTCCAAAATATAATAACATTAATTAATGGAAAAGTTCCTAGAAACACATACTCACAAACATGAATGTTTAGATCACATCTATGATTATACGAGTAATGTTAGTGTTAAATTTTTCTTTTCCCATGTCAATTGATTAATTAATATAATCTTCTCTTTCATTTCTTCTGCTAGGTCTCTTCCCAATAGAGTAATTTATATAACATGATCAATAAATTTTGGTGTTTTACACTAATTTCTATAGATATATTCATAGGATTCCATTTGAATTATTGATTGATAGCTATTATTCGGAGAAAATTCAATTGAATGTTGTTTTTTATTCCAAAAAATACTAAATTCCTTGAACAAGATCATAGAATTTCCCCTAAGATTTCAATGATTCTATCAAAATGACTATCTACAAGAGGATGATATAAAGGGCTAAAACTAAACATCATAGCTACGTTATACAAAAGAATTTTCTAAAACATCAAGTTTGTACTCAAATCTAAACTAGATACAATTGAATGTGACACTCTATGAAATCATGCATCTTTATTAATATATATAACACAAGATGATCCAAAGAAAAATCTTCAATAATATAGTTGAATTTTGATTCCTTTGTACGGAGATCAAATACATCCCATATATAATTATTCCCTTTATAATATTTTGCGATACTGGAAAAAAATCCATTATGACGTATTTCCATTTCCATTCTGGTATGGGTAATGGTTGTAACATATCCTTATAAATTTGACATGTATCCGTAACATGATGAAATAATAAGTAACGAGATAGAAAATCTATATTATATCACTTCATTCTATCCAGCTATAAATACTAATTCAAATATATATATATATATATTTATATTTATGCTTCCATGATAAATAGAGAATGATGAACTATGAGATTCGAATAATAGATCCTTCTTCAAATCAAGTATGGTTGGAACACATTTACGGATCCTGAATGTTATCATTCCATCATAATCCATGCTAAACACTTGAACACTTGTAATATTTCTATTTATCTATTCTTTATCCTTTTGTGCCTCTTAAATCCCCTCATAAAAATACGGATAAATACATATATGTTGAAGTTAATATTATCACACTTCCAAAAAAATTTCAAGAACCATATATTATAAATCCATAAATATTGGTTCTTTTGAAATCCTTATCATGGATATGTTAGTTTGATCCTTTATAATTATGTAATAACCCTACTTGTTCTCTTTCTAGGGGTGGTAATTTATTTTGGAACAATAATATCTAATCATATTCAATAATATTCTATGGAACATGTTCAACTATTTCTGTCTGGATATATATTTAAAACTCTTCTGATCTATATATAAATCGAAACCTTATATATAAATATAATTACATTATATCATTAAGGAATAAAAGTACTTCTGGAAACTCCAAAGAATGAGTTGGTTAATTTTTCTAATTAATCATTAATTATTGTAAGGTATAAGTGACCATCATATCATTATTAATTAGAATACTTGCCAATCCCTTCATTGAATTATCCCTATAGATTACACAACCTTCTCCAGTATAGGTAATGTAAGCATATGTTTATTTAAAGAACTTGTCTTAAATTTTTTGAAATGTTCCCCACATTCATCCATCCATAGTAACAAGGATCTCATCAAAGTTAATGTAGTGTGTTAATTAGATGTTTGAGAGAATTTATCTATAAAAGTTAAATAATATAAATTCAATCCAAAAAATCATCGGATTTCAGTCTCCATGGACATTCAATAACTTATTTCGTTGATGGATCAACTAGTATACCCACCCATGAGATTATATGTCCCAAAAATCATAACTATAATCTCCAAAAACCATACTTCTTAGATTTTATCTTTTAGGTTATCCTTAGGGTCTTCAGTACTATTAACATGTGATTTTCATAATCATATTTTATCTTTGAACATTGAATAATATCATCTATAAAGGCAGACAAAAATTGGTCAACATAATCTCTAAAAATTCTATTCGTTAAAAAAATGAAGATAACAATAGAATTAGTATGACTAAATGGTATCACAATATACTCAAAGTGTGCATACCATGTACATAATGTTGTCTTGGGTTTATCATTTTCTTGAACCTCAATTGATGATATCCTTTTTTTTAATATTGTAAAAGTATTGAGGTTTTGAATTGTGGATTTAAAATTTCCTAAATATAGGTTGTACGATACATGTCCTTTATTGTTATATTTTTTTATTTATCAATAATCAATGAAGAGTCACATCAATCCCTCTTTTCTTATTAAATAATAGGTTCACCCCAAGGTGACCCACATCACTGAGTGAATCCTTTTTCAATGTTACCCTATAGTTTCATCTTCCATACCGACAGCTCAATCGAGGAGATTCTATAGGGATACATTAAAATGAGCGTAGCACTTGATATAAGTTCTAGTAAGAAATAAACAACACATTTTTGTGTAATTATATTAAAATTTTCTCCCAATATATCAAAAAAGACCAGAACTAATGAAATTTCATCAATGTTGAGTTTCTCGCCAACCATATGAGATAAACACCCCATTTGAGTGGAAGTAATGTCAAATACAAAGGGTGTGATTTCTATGGGATGTTAAAATTAATCATCAAACTGATATAAGATCATAGATATTATTTAATATTGAATATGAAATCCCATTATTAAAAATTTATGTCGGTTTTATATAGATAAAGTCAATTCATTCCTAACATAACATCAAATTCCACTAGAGGTATAGTGACATGATTTGGAAGAATCACATTCCAATAATCTTCTAACAGAGAAGAATCATATACTTGAGAACTGATTTTCATACCATTAGGGGATTTTACATCAATTATAACAAATAATTGTATAGGAGGCACTATGAAACACTAATAAAATTATTCATAAGTAAAATAATGGGTATATCCAAAGTAAAATAATAAATTATAAATAATATAGTGGATGTATTTTATACCAATCACTGATACTTAATCACACCCCAAATTAGAATTGTGATGAAATTAGATTCTCATTGTCTCTATGCTTAAGAGGTTTTTGAAATCAATCATCATTATTAAGTAATAGATTTGATCCAAGTTTACCAAAATCCATATACTGATTCCATTTGAAACAATGGTGTGTATGTAGTAAATTATGTGGATAATTATAACTATTTTCATTATTATATAAATTATTTTCATTTATTTCTTATTTTATTATTTAATAAACATTTTTTCAACACATAAAACATTTAACAATCCCCATTTGAATATTTCAACCATCCTTTCTTAAACACTTTTAGTATAATTGAAATCTCATCATATTTTTTCACATTTCTTAGAGTTTATAATGAATTTCATATTTATTTTCTTATTAAAACGATTATATTTTTTTGGTAACTCTAATCTCAATTCCCACCCTGATTGAACATAATTATCTCATCATATCCACCGAAGTCAATAATGGATAACTGTATTCAGATACTTGTTTTTATTCCACTTATGAATCGATCAAACTTACCTTCACGTTGGATTATAATAAAAAAATCATACCTCATAAATCTTGTAAAAGATTCTTCAAAGGTAACAAAAGATTCATCATCCATCTATTTTAGCATAATTAATTAAATTTCCATTTTCATTTGAATAATTCATGTAATATACATAATGAAAAACATTATATTAAACTCAACCCACTCTATGTATTAAATTTCCTCTTATTTCCTCATATTATTAACAAGAGACCACCATTGATCCACATTACCTTGAAATCATACACACCCATAATGACTTTTTCATTTTCTAAAAATAGTATATTTTAAAAACTGATCTCAATGAAACTGGTCCATTTATCAATAACTAGAGGGTCATTGGAACCACAAAAAAGTTGGATGTTATTTCATTAAAGACTTAACAGAACATTTTTATATATATTTTTCATTTGGATGACAATAAATAATCATATCGTGCAAAATATGCATGATAATTGAAATTAAATTATTCATTCTAGATCCCATAACATTCGGTTGATCATGTCTACAATCATTTCATTGTGTGTTGCATTCATAATTTACAGTATTTATTCAGGCTTCTACCCATGACTGAAACTAAAAATCATATTGCGCGAAACAATAATCATATTGGGAAACCACAAAATCAATTATAAAACATTAATATGATATATAAATCAATAAATATTTTGTTAAATCTAGGAAATAATATGTTTGACTTAGTCTATTCATGGTAATAATATTTTTAAATCTTACATGATTGTTCAAAAAGAGTTTCTTAATTTCCAAAACAGATCCCTCAAGAGTATAAAACTATCTGTGAATCAAGGTTCCATTTCATGAACTAGCTGATGATTAATTCAAAGATAAATTGACCCATTTCATTATTATTACCCCTAGTTACAACTATTCCATAGCCACTGCCACTTGTAGTATCTTGATATGGATGTAATTTCTTAGAATGAATTTGGTATATACTTCAAAAAAATTCCATGACCTTTTCCTATAAATTATTCTTACCCTTAAACGTGTCCCTAGTGTTCTCAATAAAATATTATATTGCTATATTCCAAATCATAACTAGAACATACCCTGATAACAACTATACTAACCCCATAATTTCAAACATATATATTAAATATTTTAATAAAAATATACATTATATAACACAATTATCCATTCCAGAATCTTATAGGTGTATTAAGTTGAGAAACATGGAATCCTAGGTAACTAGTAAAAAGTAAACAAAATAATATCCCACTATGTTCTCCTTAATAATTACCCCTCTTTTACATATCATACATAGTACCTTTCATCATAACATGGGGAAATGAAAAATAAGAAAGGATGAGCTCAAATGCTTATAAATATTTAAAAAGGTTTATATCAATATAACATGAGAATTAGGGTATGAGAATCGGAGAATAACATTCTAAAACCATAACCTAAATATTATAGATAATAAACTGAACTCATGGAATAAATAATGGCATTTCATTATACTTGAATTGTAATTGAATCAAATAACACGATCCATGATAACCAAAAATTGGCATAAGAGATAGATTATTGTAATAAACATATGAGTAGAAAATAATTTATCTAGTAATACAGGATCATTTCCAATGTTTTCATAGTGTACTGGATTCACTTCCTAAACCATCATAGTAGTAATGGTTCAATCCCTGTACCATCATAGTGGAATGAGTCTCATACTGTCATTGGTTCACTCCCTTTTCAAATCCTATTCATCTATTAAGATATCAGTATTCACCTAATTCATTGAAAGAATATATTTGTCCCACCCATAACATAATTTTAATCATACACTTCAGTACTAAAATTTCATAAAACTTCCATCATATCAAAACCCATGACATGAAATGGGTTTCACAAACATTTGTTTATAGCATTACCTATAAAATGGGATCAAGTTTTATAAATATATAATCATTTCATCGTACGGTAATATGTGGAAAATAAATGGGTCTCATAACCATATTTTTATCATTAATAGGAAAAATATAGAGAAATAATAAGGATTAAATCATTAGATCATATCCCCATTAAAAATTAATTAAAATCAAAAGATTAATCTTAGATGGAAAATGATTTTGAAGGATCACATAGATTACAACCAGAGTTAAATATCCTTTCAACATTGAAATAAGTATTATAAATTATAAAAAAACTCCTAAATATTTATAGAAAAAAATTATTCAAATAAAAATATGGAAACAGGTAATTTAATATTTAAATCATTTATTTGTCAAATAACTTATTGGGTTCGGATGCCTCCTAACATTACATCGAGTTCAGTTGGCCACATGGCCTCAAGTGCATCTCCCAAATTACTAGAGGCTACTTAAAAGTAGTGAGGGACATGGTGAGATTGTGGGGAGACTATTCCCTTATTAGTATATTGTAACATATTAGAAAGAATAACAAAAATTTTGAAAATAATAATACCATGCATCATAAGTAAACTATGGAAGACTAATAATACAAACTTCTATTGTCATATCATATAAAAATGATGAATGTCACATGTTCAGATGATACATAGCCAAACAAGTCACACAACTATCATATAAAATTCATGATCCAAAAGGTACAAAAGGAACAAAAGTATCCCAATAACAGCAATTGTCTAGTCTTGGGTCGAATTCCCTTCTACTTCTCAATAGCATATGATATACCAAAAAAGGGTTCATTCCCTTATTAAAACCCATAACCAAGTAATCTATTTGGGCCAAAATCATGACTTAAATAAGGGTTTTAACTAAATCCCAGTAAGAAACTAACCAATGTGTGTGCCAATCTGTTTGTGAGTATATATAATAGGAAGTGTAAAATTGTGAAAGAAGTGTGCTAGGAAATAATCAAAATTAAATAGTATTACAAGAACTATATTACATTAAAATTCCATTCATATTAATTTAATACCGATTTTACACAGATTTAATAAGTCTCGAGATCCATCCTATGCCCGGTGATCCACCGTATAGTAGTACATAACATAGATGCCTTAGGAGGACATCAAGGAATTTATAGGCATCGACATAAAGAAAACATGTTCATTGGCTTGGATGAAGTGTAATAAACCATTCAGTTTCCAAATAACCATGATCCCATCCTTGACCTTCATAATGTGTAATTCATGTTTAACTATATGTGCAAATCCACCACCACCCTACAAGCCCATCCCTAAAAAACTTCCTAGAAAAACATTTTACACATCACTAGGTGTGGTATATCCTATTTCACTGAGCCTATACTTGGAGGTCTTATAGGGTGCCAAATTATCAACCATGACATAATCCCTACCCCTGGATTCCATCTATGGAGTCCTATATGGATCAATAAAACACTAGACATTTATAGAGCCTCTGTGAGACCTTCCTTGGTGTCCATGTTTCACTCACATGTTATCATTTAATTAATAATCCCATTGAGCTAGTCCAAGGCTTTCAAGAGAATCCAAGGTTTACTCAAGGGACCAATGTAAAAAATAATTATAAGAACGTATATGGAATTCCATTAGAATCAATGATTCACCCATTTTTATTAACCATATAACTATGACCAGTTCATTTAACCATTACATTAGACATTCTAGGGTTAGCAATAAAAGAATCTAACATTCATTTTACCACTAAAGGTGTCTTTACTTGGAAAAACCTCAATGGATAGGCCAATACATGATTACATGGGAACACATTACATCAAAATACCATCATGCAATCAAAACCAATACATGTCATTAATACAACCTAACTAGCTTGGGAAGGTTCTTAGTTAGAACTAATGATTCCTTTTATGCTTTACCAAGCATAGTCATAACATGGGTCAAGGGAGAAATTCATTTATGAAACATCCGAACCACATATAATACCATATTAAAACATGAAACAAACCACTAGATAAGAAATTCAATTTTAATTAACCCAAAAGGGATTCAAGTCATACCACATAGGTATCCTAGGAATAACAACCATAAATTTGACAAAACGGGAACTCACCCAAGGGGTGGCCAAAAATATAATTATAAACCATAATAAATTCTGTTAAAACCCTAATTAAACACTTGAATAATGATAAAAAACAATATATATTAATTATAAATCAACGTGACACCCCAAACATGGGCACACGACATTCCAAATTATGTAAACATCTTGATAAGAAACAAAAGGCACGAGACAACATACCTTATTCCCATTCTCGATAGCTCATCCAGTATCAAGCGCTAATTAACATTGGTTTGGGTAAAATATAATGAAGGGATGAATAAAGATATATTATTTCACATGTTCTTAAATCCAAATTTCACAATCTATAAGCATACTATTTGAATATGGCCATAAATGAATCGAGGAATTACCATTGCAGATCATTGGATACAAATGGAAATAAAAATAGGAAACTAATAAATAAGGTATATAAAATGAGAGAATATGCATAAAATGGATATCTCCCTTGGTACCCAGCTATGAGTTGTGAGATATCATGATTATTATTATGTTTTAAAAAATTTCAATGGAAAACATGTAATTTTACCAAAAATATCTAGGTTGTATGGTTTTCTTAATAGTGTAGAATATATGCTTATGTCTCGGGAATTTTTGGGCTCATCAATCAGCTACCCCACATGGTTTGAATAACTGTTTGGTAACTGTGTATATTTATAAGTAATGTTTTCTAAAACTATAGATGTGTCTTCATGGTCATGTATCCCAATCCACACAATTTTCACTAACCATGTAACCTCCTTTTTTCACCCAATACATCAGATTCGAGAACCAGACTAGCACCGAACACCCCATAGACCACTATGACCCCTAAGAGAATCCAAAATACACAATATTTCTAAAATTAAATGAGTAATATATTGAAAAATTATTGTCCATGCCTCAAATATGAACTGAATTCTTATTGTTCATCATGTCGAGAACTATTGTTCGTGTCTTACACACTAAAATGAAGATTCCTTTAACATTTTTAGTAAAAATTAAATAGTTACCCATTCAAAATACAACAATTATATTATATTTATTTTTTTTAAAATCTGTTAAACATGGATTGTAATTTATGTAATATATAATAGGAGAACAGTGAATAAAATCCTATAATAATTTTTAAAAAAGAAACACACCAAATAAATTTTATTTTCAACAAATGAGAGAAATAAATACTGTTTTAATTAAATAATTATTTCAGATTATTTATTGAATTGTAAGGGGGAAATAAAAGAAATATTTTTTTAATAAAATTTATAACTAGAGGAGAACAAAATCCATGAGTTTAATGGGAGATAGATGATAATATTTCATCATATAAAATTTAATAAAATGTAATCCTCCAAAACCAATTTATTATAAGATATAACATTAATCGCAACAGTATCCTTTCAATTGTAATCCCAATGAAATAAAAAAAATATTTCGATATGAATATAAATAAATTTAATGATATTCCTCATAAAATAATTTTTATGACTATTATAAAAACCACACAAAATAAAAGGGTGTTGAATATGGAATTTATCTGAAATAAAATAAAGTGACGATGAAATCTATTCCCATAAGTCTCAAAATCATTTGTACATATTCAAAACTCTAGTATAATGAATATAGGTTTACTATAAATATATGATAAATATATAGATAAAAATATCATATAATATATTAATTAAATATGACCTTTTATCACATGTTTATTAACAATACCTTGTTAAAATATAGTTTCATTTAATACGTACTTCCATTTATTCAGGTGTCTTTTGGTTTAGTATTTCTAGTCCTTTTAATTTGATCATGGTTCTATAATTTCTATTTTTTTATCGAATATATAAATATCATTTATTTCCATAATATATATATATATATTAATCTATAAAAGTTAGATATAGATAATCGGTTACATTGATCATGGATAGGGTAGAATGTACGTATGCATACATTATGTTTCCATTATCTAGTTGGACGAAAAAAAGAATGGTCCATATTAATTCAAATTTCTTGAATATTTTTTTATCATATATATCATGTATATTTTTTAAATATAACATTATTACAATCCATCAACATAAGAATAGAAAATGTATCACATTGCTTTTTTGATGTGGTAGTCCCCAAATATGCACCAGTGATGATATCATTATACAGAAAGTTGGATGGCATGATGTTAGATGTGATATTATAATTATTAAATTATAATATTTCCATATGATAAAACCATAATTATATCCATCCATGAAATGTGGGCATGGAAGTCAAATTATATCGATCTATGACGCGGTCGTCGGTCTTATCAACGATTGATAATTTCATTTCCCATTTGATTGATGATGACATCGATATAGGTTATTCCAATAGTACATTTAAATATTAGTATATGTGAGATAATGATTTTATTATAACATAATGGATGAATAATATTTAAATAATTTTTAAGAATAAATGAAATGATAATGCATGGTAAAGAGTTATACATATTCTTTGGTTAGTCTCTTTAGGTATGTACCAAAAGCCATCTTAATAAGGTTTCTTAATCAAACTATGGCATCAATAAAGTGGTACGAGAATTAAGGAAAGATATTGGAAAAGGATTGGATGAAACAAAATGATACTGGATTGTATATTGTAGAGGACAGAAGATATTCTTTAATAAATGGGGATAGTATCCCAATTGATAACTATTTGAAATTTTTAAAGAAAAATCCAAAAATGTTAATTTCATTCATAAAAAAATTCACTTTAGTGGCCATATAATGTAATTTTTATATTAAAATCATAAAATAAGTATATAAAATAGATTTATACATGTGTTATTGTAAAAATACTCTTATGCATTGGTTTACCCCGTGGTAAACACATTTTAATCTCAACCAATCTAATAATTTTTTATTATTTTAACTATTAATTGTGAAAAAAATAATTTTAAATAATTTTTTCATATCAATTATTCCAATTAATAATATTGAATTCATTTTAACTAATTCTATTCATATAATTTGAATATTTTATTCTAATATAAAACTCATATAATCAATGAAAATATTGTTTTCCAAGGAAATGTTTTTCAATGTATAAAATGTTTTTATATAAAAATTTAAAATATAACTAATTCAAATAACTTAAATTTTAATAATTATAATTTAATTGAACAATTTTTTAAATAATTTTTAAATATATTTCATCTTTATAAATATTTGCAATTAAAATTTATTTTTCAATAAATAATAGTATTTTTCACTATTTATTGAAAAATTAGTCTTCCATGACAATTAACACAAATTCATATTAATATTTCATTTAAATAATGATTAAAAATATGAATGTCAACTTTTAAAATGCGGATAATAATTTTTTTTGGAAAATAAATATTTTATTCTCTCAATATAATGAATAAAAATTATTTTGTTAAGGACATGTATTTTCAATAAATATAGAGACATCAAAAAATATTTAGTTACTGGTAAATATATTTGATTTATCTTAACCCATTAGTCTTATATTTTAAATTGCAGATATTCATAGTAAAACCACCATGTTTAAGCCTGAGGATATAATGGTTGTTTTAAAATAATTATATTAACAGAATATTTTAGTTTGTTAAAAACCGCAGTTACATGTAACACAATATATCGGGGAAATAAAAATTTATTAGAAAAAACTATTTCCCAAAATCTCATAGTGTTATAATATTTACCACTATAATGGAAACTAACAATCCCCAAGACTATAGAACACCTCCAATATCACTCACTGGAATGAAAAAATAATTTGACAGGATCGTCCACACCATTACAATTTGGCCGTCAAAATATGAGGGTTTTGATGATAATCATATCAAAATATGATTAAATAGACTCACAATTATTGTAATGTTTTTTATAATGTCTATTATGTTTTATTGTAAGTGGTATATAATTGAATATATTCACTAATCCATCATAAATCATCTGAAAATTAAGTACATTGATTCTAATGATAAAAGCTACAATGTAGAAAATGTTATAATGAATTTGAGGGATAAGTTGTTCTAATAATATAGGGTATCATTAAATTTTTATGTGTTTATTTATTACACATAAATTATCACCATTATTTATTTTATGTATCATGTGATACTTAATTATTATAAAATTAACCATTGAGGACTTTAACAGTCATTTATATAAATGAGGTGGGTGTTGTAAGTGTTATATAGAATTTAAGTCAAACCTTATCTATAATTTATAATCATTTTAGGTTTATTAATATATTAATGTTATATAATAAGCATTAGTGTTATAAGAATCATTATATATAGGCCATATTGGATTCAATCATGTTGAATATCCCTTTATTCTACTTCCCTTCATATCCTAGGGTGGTTCTAACAAGCCATCTGGTGAATCCATTTTATTGTTATCTCTCATTGAGGAATGTCTGTCAATTGTTATTAATGGATTTATATCAACCACTCTAGTTTATCATGGATGAATATGAATATTATGGAATAATGTTTTTATGTTTTTATCATGATATTTTATACATAAATTTCATAATGAGATATATTTGGTATTTTTGGTTATTTTTCAAAGTTATTTGGGAATATAAATGTCCAAAAAATATTTATCTCGTGAATTCATGCAATCAGAATATGTGATCTAACTCAAATTTACAGAAAATACATAATTTTTGTTTTTGGTGGTAATTATGAATTTATAATATTTTCTGAATTCTTATAATTTTAGTAGTAAGATATTTAGAGTAATTTGAGTGTTTTTAATTTTTTATTAATGTTATGGATTTATTAGTGTCTTTTTTTATACTTCCCACATTCATTGTTCCTTCCATCAATTTTAACTATTTTTATTATCTTGAATAAAATTATGTTTTTTATTATTGGTGAAGCATATTGTTTATAGACATCCCATTTATATTTTATAAAATTTTTATTCTATAAAAAATTGATGTTGATAAAAACTAAAATTAGTAAATTATCACATTAATCATCTTATGGAAGGAATTATACTCCTAGAATGAACAAACATATTAAATTTTAATTATTATTTTAATGTTTAATATTAATGTGTGCTTATATATTTGAAATTTGAAATGACAGATAATATTTAAAATAATAATTAAAATTTATTGAAATAATATATATTTATATAATTGATAGAATTAATATATTCCCTATTTATATATATATTCGTATAATAAATAAATAAAAATATTTTTGTATTTTTATAAATATTTAAATATTATATATATATATATATTAAATAAATACATAAATGAATGGGATCCCTAGGTCTAGAAATGAATGTTCTTATTCATAGGTTCAGTTTCAATGGTTTGATTCATTTCATTCTCCCAAAACTAGTGATTTGTTTCCTACATATTTAACAATTCACATCACATTTTTCTATACAGAAAAGAAATGAACATACAATTTCACCCAAAAAATTATTCTCCTAATTTTTTTATCAAACATTTATTTGAATCCAAGTGTGTCATATCTCAAACATTAGTCTTCTCATTTTATTTTTATTTCCTAGTGAGATCATGGGAGATAACAAAATTTATTTTCATGATCCATCTTGTAACATTATGATATTTTAATCCAAAATTTTGAATTTTCTTGTTTCATGTGTATATATGTGCGTGTATATTTATATATTTATATACTCATATATATATTTTTATACATATGATATATAATACATATATCTATTATTTTTATATATCATTCAAATATATAGATTTATATATCTATATATGTAAAATATATATATGTGTGTGTATGCATATATATTGTTAATTATATATATATAATTTAAATATATTCTTCACACACACAAACACATATATTTATATGTATAACATGAAAATATATATATTTATAACATGAAAAAGTGTATGTGAGTTTATATATATAAATAATTATCATAGATTTTTGTGTGTATGTGTGTGCATGGGTTTAATTATCACAAACAGAAATATATATAATAATAAAATCATGATATTGTCACTTAATTTGTATCTTAAAATGTTTGATATATTAAAATAAAAAATAATAAGTAATGATATTTTTTAGAAATTATGACATTACTATGATATATAACATATATTAAAAAACAATTATAGTTGATTATATGAAAATATTTCAAATTATTTTCTCATAGAATAAATATGGAAAAAAATGGATTAGTTTTAATCGTATGTCAAAAGGAAAAGAATATGATGTCAAAAAGTTAATTGAGTTTGAAATAGGCCATTCAATATTCCATTATAGAATTATGTTTCATTATTTATACTATTACTAATTAAAGTGATTTATTCCACATATATTTGAAATAAACATAATGTTTTATAGAATTCATCATTTTTATAAATTTCTTACAAAAAAATGTAAAAAGTACATGCATATAGTGATGGGAATAATAATACAAGTTATTGATCACCTAGTTTTTTTAAAAGTATATAAGATGAAATAGATCATATTTATATAATTAAAATGATGATTTAAGATTAATTATTTCAAGGATACATGAGGACTATTTAAATGTGTCATTATATGATGATTGTACCAAATTTATAATTCATTCAATTATAATAAAACTATATAACTTATTGCCAGTAAATGGATTGAGAAAAACAAATTTTAAATGATTATTTTCAAATTTAAATGAAATATTACCAAATGAAAATGATAATCCTTTATGACACCATGTAGTTCAAATGTATGTTTTTTGAAAATTTGTTCAATCTCATGTTTGTAACAGTTATAGAGATTCTAGTTCACTATTTTGGGATTTTGGGAGAAATGAGAATGGTGCTCTATATGGACATTGTCTTCAGTAACAATGGGTTTACCATTTAATATGTCTCTTTTGATTCCAATGGTCTATTTTATGGTTTTATCATGGGTTTACAAAACATGTGAGATTCCAAGATAAGCATTTCACAGGGATGGGTTTATGTCCAGAAGTGGTTTCATTGTTAGTGGGTACATTTTCAAACCATGTGGTTGTCTCAATGTAACTATACACATTAGTTTTCAAGGGGTAGTATGGATATGAGGATTGGAACATGATTTGTCTAGTTATATATCATTAGCTTGTGACCCATGTGGAATTATTATGAATAAAAAATTACACAATGAACACTTATTAATTTTAACCCAAATATCAACCAAGTAAATCATTATCTCAACCCACCCTTTCTTTAATTATCTAGAATATTATCCATTTGATCCTTTTTAGTTTCAACTTTAGTCATGGTGGATCCCTTCAATGATTGTTTTAATTTTCACTTGATTTAGTCGTCTACTTCAATATATCTCTATTATATGTATTTTACTTCATGTTTTTAAAATCCTAATGTATTGTATGTCTATATCAATAGGGTTTTAAGGGGAATTTATTTTTTTCATATAGATCTAGGCTTCAGAGGAACCGATCTATTCTTTTCCAATCACTGTTTTCAATGGTGTCAAATTTTCCTACATTCGTGGTGTAGGTGTATCTATCAGTTTTTTATCTCATGGAACCCTTTATAGATGTTTTCTTTTCATTTGGTTTAGAATACGAAAATGTTTTTTGACATCATTGATGATTCTTTTTAGTAATATCATATTTTTTGGAATAAAAAATTGTTTTAAATGGGTTTATCTTTAAAAATATTTTGATGGAAATTATGTGTTTGATGTATGAATCAAATATGGGGTTGACTCTAAAATGGACTTTGATGTATGGTAGAAGTAATGATTACAAGTATAACTTTTTTATTTAATCTTTCTCAATGTTTACTAGAATGATTTGGGAATAATTTAATATAGGAACCTTGGGTGTGTCAATTTTTAGAAATATTAACATTTCTAGTTGGAGTGGAAGCACTATGGACGTCAATTATGACATATATATACCATGGTAGGAATAAATATCATTATGATTCACATTATGCTGATTTATATTCCATTTGGGTCTAGTTACTTATTCCCATATACTAGAGCCCATTTAATCTTGGGTTTTTCCATGATAGTGATGTTCAAGCCCTGATTATTAGTTGATTAACTTATGAGATTTGGTGGATTTTATTGATAATTTCCATCTATATAATATGCATTAGTTTTTTCATACTTTTTTTCTATTTGAATATGATATGTTTAAAAGATAAACCATTTGATTTATTATAAAAAATGTCAAAGGAAATTTATTTAAGAAACATTTTTTGATTCAATATTACACTACTTATTACATGGTGGTGGAAATTATATAGATTCTTCATGGTATATTACAAGGAATTTGCCTCAAATCTTTTATATGAAAATGGGTTCATGATGATTTCATTTTTTAGGATTCTAATAAACGTAAGGGTTCTAGGTAGATCGGTGTTATCTCCTAGATTAGTTTTCTTCTTAGTGTGTTGGGATGGTGGTGATGGATTTGTAACATCCCAGGTAAATAAAGAATTCGACATTTTTATATTAATAATATTTTTAAATTAAATATTAATTATTCATTAAATGGTATTCTATGTTCTAGGGCGTACCCAACATGCCACAACGGGTTTCTCCAAAGTCTTATACTGCACACAATCATGAGTCATTCTGAAAAAAAAAATATAATTATTTTAAATGGAATTTAACGCCTTACCGTTTTGTTGGTGGAAATGAACAGAACTAACCATATTATGATTAAACATGTTTTTTAAATGTTTTTACATTTATCCAATAATATTTAGTGTCTTAAAATGATAATGAATCCGATTTTAAGCATAAATACTATAATATTTTTAAATGGTTGTTTTATCATCATTTGATGTTGAACCCATTTTAAATATAGTTTTTCCACTTTTATATATTGTACATTAAAAAATAAACTTCTTCTTTAGAAGTAGGATATCAAAATTAACTTTGAGTAAATTTTTGGAATATTTATGATAAAGTTCATTTTTTATGAATAGTGAAAAATACTGTATTTTAAGTCAAATATGTCTTTTCATCAGATTTATTTATATCATTATACTATGTTTTTATATGGATTTATATTTTAATTGGATTATATTTTTACCATTTATTCCAATTGTGTTCATTTTATGTAATTTCACTTTGAAATTAGACATAAACACACATCAATCTTTTAGTAGATTTTTATTCTTAAAAGCACATTTTCAAGTTTTGACAACGGAAATTAAATTTAAATTAATTAATGAAATATATATGTTCTGAAATTAGAAAAATAGAAATAATTATTGAATTCAGAATACAAAAATTTTCATTTGGTTAATTTTTGGTATTTTTCAGAAAACGATCAATTTTTATGAATAGTAAAAATCACTGCATAGTAGATAAAAGATGACTTTTTAATTTAAATGATATTTTACCACTTCTATGAATTGAATTTCAAAAATCTGAAATACATGGTTTTCATCAGTGTGTAAAATGTGGTTCAATGGTATGAAAATAATTTTTGGTGAATAGTAACATTTGATTTTTATTAACCGTAGATAAAGGTAAGTAGGGTAATTTAAGGTAAAAAAATATTATAATAATATAAAATTACCTTAACACTTTTCCTAACCTTATTGGACTTATCATGGCTGGCCAATATAATCCTTGGGCATAACGTTTGTCCTTTTGAAGCCACTTGGGTAAGATAAATCCATTCATAACTGTATATTTAAAGTAAAAATAAAAATATCATAAAAACGTATTATTTTGATAGAACAATTTTAATGTGTGGTTATATAATTGATATATTTGACTATAAATAGTCATTAAAAATATAAAAAAATTTCAACATCATGGTATTTTATTTATTATATGTAGACATAAAATAAATAAATTTATTTATGACTTAATGATGATATAATGATTACCTCATTAATGAATGATTTAAATAAATGATATTATAAATATAAAAAATAAATTTATTTTGAAACATTTAATTCCATCCACGAATTTTATGGATTATTATGACTTGTTATCTTTTAATTAATTAATTTTTTTCGAATTGATCACGTTTTTATGGATTTTTAAAAAATTCATGATATAAATATTATAAAAATTGAAATAAATGAGTTTTTAAATCAATTAATATTTTATTAAATGATAAAATAGTCCAAAAAATCAAATATTCTACCAAATGACATATATAATGTTACAAATGTCATTAAGGATCCATTTTGGGTATCTTGAAATTTTATAGTGAATATATTAAACATATATTATTTATATACAAGAACACATGGTTAAAGTTAAATAAGTTAACAAAGGATTAAATAAAGAAGATAAGGATTAAATATTATCCAAAACTAGTCCAATTATTATTGTACTATTTTATTTCTACTTATAATCAACTTATAGTTTCATTTTATGAGTTGTGAACCTTTAGAAACTGAAAATTATTTTATAAAAAAATAATACATTTAAAACATTCTTAAAGAGCCCCTACCCCCTCTTATAAAAAGACACCACTTCTAACACATTACTCACACCTCTCAAGCCCACCGGCTCATAAAAAATCTACCCAAATAAGATTAAAACATCCCTATATTCCTCCTACAAACATTTCCATAGGGAGAAGTAATTTCAGAAAAACTCTTTGTTTCAAATCAAAAGAAGATACCCGATTTGGGGCAACATCTTCTATCAAGTTTCTTCCCATTATTTTTCCTTTTCCACTCCCTATTCTGTTCTTATTCATTGTTCATATAAAAACACTTGTCTCTTAAATATAATAGGTTTTTTTTATGACAATCATTTGAACTACACCTACATACACCTCCATCTATTGGATACAAATATATTGTTTCTGTGTACGACGAACTGCTGCCTCATGAAACCATGATTGTTCAATTTTCCCCTAACACCTCTCATGGTGGCCATTATGAGGAAACATTAATTATATATGATATTTATGATTTTAATATTATCTTTATTTTTCTGTAATTATCATTTATAACATACCTTTATGATTTTCATGATGTATAAATATGATAATTTCATTTGAGAAAGTGCGGACTACAGCCCCCTCAAAGTGGTTTGACTTGTTCATACCATACTTGGAATGTATAAAGGATGTTGTTAATGAACATATGAAACATATATATAATATGATATAATATTGTAATAATAATATTCCTATGTATCATTTGGTTTCCATTCCTTAAAAAAATGAGAAAATGAAATGAAAGTAGTTCTCATGCATACATACGACTTACCATCTCCATGAATGATGCATTTTATTTTCATATATCCAAATGATATAGACTATTATAAATAAATATATACTATATCTATGTTATATATATGATATCTAAATCATGAATATCATTCTGGAGATAATGGACATTTTACTGCATGGACAATTTTTAATTATAACAAGTTCATTTTTGACTCAAGTTCCAAACATCACCAAAATGACTGATATGAACTAAAATAACTAACTAATTGTTATAGCAGGGTAATTGTAATGGACTGGACATCTCTGATCCATCCCTTTGTAAAAATATTGTGTTTGAGGTGTTCTGGGATGTCAAGGTGACTCATCCCAAACACTTTTCCAAATTTCAAATTCTATTAACAGTGTTTCTAGCTTTATGAACAGTGTCACGGTGAGTCAAAAATTGGGAGACGGAAACGGTGAGATAGAAACGGTGTCACAGAAATAATTAGTCCGAAATAGTTAGACCAAAACGGTGAGATAGAAAGGGTGAGACAGAAACGGTGAGTGAGAAATGGTGAGACAGAAACGGTGAGACAATAATAGTGAGACAGAAACAGTGAGACAAAAATGGTGATATAGAAACGGTGAGACAAAAATGGTGAGTTTGAAATGGTGAGATAGAAATGGTGAGACAAAAACGTTGAGACAGAAACGATGAGAGTGAATCGGTGAGTTAGAAATAGTGAGACAGAAACAGTGAGGCAAAATGGTGAGACAGTAATGGTGAGTCAGAAACAGTGTAACAGAAATAGTGAGACAGAAAGGTGAGAAAAAAACAGTGAGATAAGAATGGTGAGTCAAAAACGGTGAGACAGAAACGATGAGTTAGAAACAGTGAGTCAGAAATAGAGACATAGAAACTGTGAGATATAAATGGTGAGACAGAAATGGGGAGACAAAAACAGTGATTCCGAAATGGTGTGACAGAAATGGTGAGACAGAAATGGTGATATAGAAATGGTGTGACCGAAATGGTTAGTTAGACACGATGTCAAATCTCCTGAATATAGTTTCCAGAACTGTTTTATATTACCTTTTCCAAATTTCCATATTTTTTAAGTTTCACCAATTTAATGTTTTCTTTAACATAAAATGCATTTATTTCCTTGTATTCTAGTATTTAAGGCTGAATCAAATCCCATAACTATTATATTAATTTTCATAAGGCTTGGGATGCATTTACTTGGTCAAACCATGTGGTTTAATGTGATCCGATTTTAATTGAAAATCCACTGTATCATAAACCATTGCTATGTTAAATCATCTAAAGAGACAAGATATCTTCCTCCCTTGTATTTTACCATTTTTCTCAGGTGAGAGGCGCTCAAAACATTCCTTCCTTCCTATAGTAATCGTGAGATTAAACTCTTCTTGGTGGATTGGTTTCCCTCGATGATCTTCTTGATGCAAATGAACCACCTATTTTGGTGCGACCAAGCTGTATCCATCAATATTCGATATAAGGTATGATTTATCATCATTATTTTGGATTCACCTTCTCTTTTTTCTCCTTTCCATTTTATTAATGTGATCTCCATGCTTTTAATAGAGTTTCTTGGATTTCTGTTGGTGCGGTTGTGCTGCGACATCCTCGGGTGCATGCAGTTTTCATGAGAGGAGGTGATCGTGATCAATTGTGTGGTTCGTTATCATATAAAGATCCTTCAGAACCTTTTTAAGGTAGGGGATTTTTTTCTTCTCTTATATTTTTATGTGAAACTGTAGAGTTAGTATGTTTTAGCCACTTGATCACAATATAATTGACATAATAAATATTTAAGCCGAATAAATAAATTGATATGAATCATATAGAATTGCCTATTGTTTTTTCAAGATAGTGTGATATCTATGCCTGATTTGTTTATCTATTCATTCTTGATGGAAATTTGTAATGAACGTAATCCAAAATTAATTGATAATTGTTTGTCTAAAGATAAAGAGGCATGTAAATGAATATGCTTCTTATTGTTGTATTTTTTGATTTTAGTCAAATTGGTGCAGTGATCATGTTTAATTTATTTGTGATAGCATACTATTTAGGTTTCCCAAGTATGGAACTGACGAATAATAAATCAGTTAATTCAAGAAGGATTAAATAAATGATTTTTTGATAATTCCTTGAAGGCTTCTATGATACCATCTTGCTTGTTCAAGGAACAAGAGACCAACCGATATGATTGTTTTTTTCCTACTGCTTGTGTTGTAATGTGAGCTCGGATGGTTGTTGTGATTTGTGGGGAAATGGAGGCCTACTTTTTGTTGTAGCAGTTGACGCCTAGAGTGGCGAGATACATTGGTTTATGCATGTGGCTGTCAGGGAGGACACCAAGGATGATGAAATGAGTTGGATGTGGATGTTTGGTTCTCTACTGATTCTTCTTGGTTGTTTATCTTCTTTACTTTCCCCACTGCTCAAGGAAACTGGTCATGATTACCCTTCTTCCAAAAGGGGCGAACACGCGTGGGGTATGCCACATGCTTTTTGTGTTTAGTTTCTCAAGGGATAATGGCTCTAGACTCTTTCTATAGGCAGAAAAGACTCGACGGGAAGTTCATATACTCACTGTGATCAGCCCCTTGAGTTTAGATGCATAGATTTATTTTCTACAATTCCTGGTAATATGGGAATGTAATTATGTAAATAAATAATTTAATAAATGATGTTAACCCATGGGGTTTGGAGCATCCTATGGTGCAATGTTTAGGTTGTGATTTGATGGAACATTGTACTTTGAGTGTTATTCTAATGACATTTAATGTGGAATTGTTATTGGTTAATTAATGTTTAAATAATTAGTTAATGTAATGTGAAAATAATGAAAATGGAATGAAAAAAATATTAAATCTCCTTAAATGCTTGTGTACTTATAGGATACCTTGTCTTAGAAGCAGCAGCCCGAAGTCCGAGAGACGTTAGCTACATTTGAGTCTAAGACAAGGTTATTCCAATAGTGTGGTTGTGAGCTATAGTATATTATGTACTTTTTGTGTTTCAATATTCTACTACACCTTTTCGGTAAGGGAAACTAACACCCTAGGGATTCTGAGCCTAGGGGGGTTATTTTCCCCAACATTCCGGTGAGAGGATGGATGGTTGACTACCCCCTTTGGACCCGCTCTCTTCTCTTGGTAGTTACTTGTGCTGGCTAGCACATTGGATAGTTTTCCCCATATATGTGTGTAGAGGGTTGTAATGTCTTGTGGTTACTCACAAACATATATTCTATATATAGTTTTTTATGGACTACTATAGGTGTAATGTGTATAGGCTGTGATGGCTGGAGGATCCTCACTCGGTGTATGGGCTGTAATGGCTTGAGTTATATAACCAATGTATGATACACATTATGCAAGATGTGGTGGTTCCCAGAAACTACCTGGTTACATTCTTATGTGGACGTGGTGGTTTTGTTGCATGGGGTGCATGTTATGGTGCTTCAACCACGTGTCTGCGGGCATGCCTTTTTGGAGAGAGATGCATAGGATGTGCAACGATGGGGAAAACAGCAAAACAGTGGGGAAGTAGTAGTAGTGTACCCCTGATATTCTCTATTATATAATATACTATTGTATACATTATGTGGTGATAGTAGCCATGGTGAGGCTGGGAACACATTATACATGTTTAGGTGATGATCTAGTTTCACTTGTTGTTCACTATGCTTTAGAATGATTTCATTACATTTTCATGAGAGGATTTAGGGAGGATCCTACTTAGTATACAGTTATAATAACCCTATGAATATATACACTTCTTTTCAGTTCACTTGGAGTAGGTTTGAGATCAGGCTGGTTATTACTAGCTTGTGGTTTCATGAGCTATCAGGGATTGTGGTTGCTACTGTTTTACTTTCTTTTGGGCACATGTAGTTTTTTCCCTTTCAGTTGTAGTAGTTTTTCTTAAAATTTAATATGTGTACGTGAGATTTCTTTTATCTAGATATTTGAGTTGGAGTTGGTCAGTGTCAATCTTATCTCTCTCTTCTGCATGTTTTCTCTTAGAGGGTAATGCATCCCATGTGTGTTTTTGTTATATTCTTAGTGCTAGTCACCAACTCGGGGCATACTGGACGTGGGAATCAGGGTTCATTATCTCCCTTCTCTCATTGATGTACCAGGATGTGTACACTTTGTTGGGTGGGGGTCACGACAGAGTGGAATTAGGGGCTCAAGTTGGGAGATAAGATGGAGTTTGGAGTTAGGCACAGGTGAGGTTTCATGTGTTGGTAGGGAAATGACATCATTCATGATTAGCAAGGAATGTGAACACTAGAGACCAGATGATACATAGGCATTTAATCGCCCCTATAATCTGATCTATGGACCTTTATGTTTAAAATGGATACTAAACTAGGTGATACTAGTTTCACAGTAGAGATCTAGGAAAGGACCATGCATCATTCTTCTTTGTTCCTATGTTTGAATGGGTATAACTTGGGATAGGTTAACCTAAAATGAATAAAAGTAAACAATTAAAAAATTAATTAATGATGAGTATACCATATTCTAGGTTTAGGAGCTCAAACTATTTTTTATTTTAATGGTATGGCTCCAGGTCGACGTCCTCATGAGGATCACATAGAATATGACCAATAGGATGTTCCCGCAGATCGCCACCAGGTAGAGGTCGACGATGATGACACTTGGAGGAGGACACTCCAAGAGTTTTAGCAACAATGTTTGCAGAAGTACGAGGAATCCATTTCAGATGCATTCACAAAATACTGGTTAGAGGAGGTCGAGATAGGCCATAGTTCTATTCATGCTTGTAAGGAGCACTGGGTGTCCTTGGTTGCGACAATGCTACGAGGAGTAGTGAGTCAGTGGTGGTTCTTATTCCTCGGGGATTGTGAGGAGTCAACTATCACAGGGGAGGTGTTTTGATACATGTTTACAGTCGAGTTTCTTTTTCAGCCCCGAAGGTGTCCAGTCTCTAGGAGATTCTTACCCTTCAACAGGGGAGCTCCAGTGTGTGAGAGTTTGGAATCTGTTTTAGGAACGTTTGGCGATATGCTTCCAAACTGTTGCTAGATGAGGAGGCCAGGGTGAGGTATTTTGAGGAGTCTTTTCATTCAAAGATCGAGTCACAGGTCACCCAATTTATGTTGGAGACATATCTTGAGGTTCTAGAAAGGGCAAAGGTCATTGAGTGGACTTTGTCCAGAAACGGATCATCATGAGAGGGGAATCGTCATGATTCCTCACGAAACCGAGCTGTGGTCCGAGGTTCCCAGTTTTTAGGGCTGAAGAGTTTTCGTTCGGCCAGGGGTAGGTCCTAGCCTTCTGCATGTCATTTCTCCTGGGGAAGCATCTCTCAAGCCTATGCAAAGGGATCATGTGCTTGTTTTTTATATAGGTCGAGGTCATCAGGAAAAAGAGTTCCCGACCATTCAGAGGAGTCCTCGTGCGCTAGGTTTTCCGCTCCAGGTTCCTACGTTGAGGCAGTTCCAGCCGAGGCAGCAGCAGTAGGTTGCACCAGCATTATACCAGTAGAGGGTAAATGGGGTAGGCATAGGATGGCGTTGTACACTCCCCATCCTTAGAGAGCAGAGCAAGGTAATGGTGGTGGTTTTCAGTAGTTTTAGAGAGGTCATGGAGGAGGTCATGGTCAGCTTCATGCTTTAAGGTTTCCAACACCAGACAAGCCAAACGTTGTTAGAGTTACCCTTTTCATGTTTTCTACATTGGTGTATGCCTTTATTGATTCAGGAGTGACACAACCCTTCATATCACCTACCCCTGTCTATGCATTGGGACATGAGATAAAGAGTCTTCTAGTTCCCTTGGCATTGACTACTCTAGTTAGAGGTCGAGCTGACATGTTTGAAGTATGTAGAAACTGTGAGCTAGTGTTGGGGAAACACATCTCATTGGGAGATTTCCTATTTTTACGAATATAGCCATATGATGTCTTCCTTGGCAATGATTGGATGTATTCAGTGTAGGCTATCGTGGATTGATTCAGGAGGCAGGTTGTGTTCTTCATTTCAGATGGTGAGCTGGTGGTGTTTGTTGGTGAGCAAGTCCCTCAGATGGGTCATATTTGTGTTCTATCCTTATCATCCATGATGATTGAGATGATGCTGAGTTCTTTAGAGGTTCAGCAGTTAGTGTTTCTTAGGGTCATAGAAGAGTACCCTAACGTCTTTCTTAAAGAGGTTATAGCATTACCCCCTCGACAAGAGATTGATTTTTGGATTGAGATATAACCAAGAGAATCTCTTATCTCTATGTCCCCATATAGTATGGACCCTTCTGAGTTTCGATATTTACGTATACAACTTGATGGTCTGTTACAGTGCAGTTTTGTTCGACCGAGGGTGTCACCATTGGGTGCACCGGTTTTTTCGTGTAGAAGGCTGACGGTAGCTTACAGTTGTCTGTCTAATATCGTCTCTTAAAAAAAGTGAATGTAAATAATCATGATCCTCTTATGTGGATTGATGATTTATTCGATCAACTAAAGGGTGAAATTTGGTTCTCAAATATCGATTTTCGGTCAGGATATAATCAAATACGTGAGTATGTGGATATACCAAAGACTGCTTTCTGTTGTCGTCATGGGAATTATGAGTTTTTCATAATGTCGTTCAGTGTAACGAATTCTCCAAATATATACATGGGATTTATGAATGCTATGTTCCGTAAGTTCCTAGATAAGTTTTTGGTGGTTTTCATCGACGATATCCTTGTTTACTCCATGTTTGAGGAGGAGCATGAAGAGCATCTACATGCCATTTTGAGTGTTCAATGTTAACATCAGCTATTTGGGAAGTTCTCGAACTATAAATTTTTGGCTCGAGAAGTCTGTTTCATTGGGAATATTGTGTCCCAATGGGGGGTAGTTGTGGATCCATCGAAGATAGAAGCAGTTGTGTCTTGGGCAGTGCCCAAGACAGTGTCAGAGGTGTGAAGTTTCATTGGTCTCACAGGATACTACAGGAGGTTCGTAGCCGATTTCTCTCGAGTTGTGACACCTCTAATAGCTTTGACTAGGTAGGACCAAGCATTCCTATGGACAGATCTGTGTTAAGATGCTTTAAAGTACCTAATGGAGAAGTTAGTAAGTGCTCCAGTTATTTTTCTCCCATGTGAGGGAGTTCCGTTTGATGTTTTCTACGATGATGTGAATATGGGTTTAGGTTGTGTTCTGATGCATCAAATATCAGTAGTTTCTTATGGGTCTCAGTAGTTGCTTCCTCATGAACGTAACTATGCCACCCATGATCATGAGTTGGAAACCATGGAGTTTGGTCTGATGTTGTGGCGACATTAACTCATTTGTGAGTTCTTTTTGGTTTTCACTGATCATAAGAGCATTTGGAATGTTTTCATCTAGTGTGACGTGGACTTACGACAGTGTAGGTGGATGGACTTCTTGCAGGAATACAACTTTGAAATATCATATACACATGGAAAGGGGAATGTTGTAGCTGATGCAATGAGTCAAAAGTCTCATAGTGATGTTGTGCATGAATATGATGATCATTGGAGAGTAATGGAAGAATTTTTAGCATTACAACTTGATAAGGGAGTATTTGGGGGCATATGTTGTCTTTCCCAGTTGACGGTGCCATCATCTCGGTTGCAGCAGGTGGAAGAGTCCCATTTGAGGAATCATGAGGTGGAGGTCTGGAGAGACAGAGTTGTTTGTGGTGAGGCCCCTAATGGTTGGACAGAGGATGAACAACATCGAGTGTTATATCATGAAAGGATTTTTATTCCTTTGACGATGCATGAGACGGTTCATGGAGAGTTCCATAGTTCCCATTTAGCAGTGCATCTAGGTGTGAAGAAGAGGTATCGAGCCTTGAGGAGTCAATTTTGGTGGCCTGATCTGAAGTAGGCAGTTGAAGAGTTTTTTTCTCAATGTTTAGTCGACTAGAAGGTCAAGGCTGAGCACCGCGTCCCCAGTGGTTTTCTCCAACCTTTAGATATAACTCAGTGGAAGTGGGAGGACATCTCAATGGATGTTGTCACTGGTTTACCTTGATCTCAAGGAGGACATGATTCAATTTGGGTGGTATTGGATTGTTTAACAAAATAGGCCCACTTAATAGAGGTCAAGGAGTCGAGATTAGTTGATGTTTTTTTAGAGGCAACATCTGGAGGAGTTGGTGAGACTTCATGGAGGCCCAAAGATGATAATTTCTGATTGAGATCCTCGCTTAACATCTACATTGTGGAGAGGTCTCCAGCATGCATCTAGTTCTCAACTATGCCTTAGCACTGATTCTCATCCTCAAGCAGATTGTCAGATAGAGAGAACCATGCAGACTCTAAAAGACATGTTATTCTCTTGTGTTATTGATTTTGAAGGTTCGTGGATGAGGCACTTACCCTTGGCTGAGTACACTAACAATAATAGTTTTCTCTCCAACATCATTATGGTTCCATTTGAAGCCCTGTATGTCCAGCCATTATATTATCCATTGTGCTAGACTGGGGTTGGAGGGTCAGGAATTCTCATACCAGAAGTAGTGCAGAATACAGTAGAGATGGTTTTGGTGATTTGTGAGAAGATGAAGATAGCGCAGGATCATCAGAAATCATATGATGAACAAAGGAGGAGACCCTTACTATTTGAAGTTAGGGATCATGTGTTTCTAAAGGTGACTCCCCATCATGGATAACGAAGGTTTGGTCATGGGAGTAAGCTTTCCCACTAGTTTTTTGGGCCTTTAAAGGTGTTAGATCATCTTGGAGTTGTGGTGTATCGAGTAGCACTTCCCCTGCAGATGAGCTGGATACATGATTTGTTTCATGTGTCACATCTCCGTTGTCAACTTCATGATGACTCACTCTTCATTGATTGGGATAAGATCGATGTTGATGACGATGCGAACTTCGACCTATGGAGATCCAAGACCACAAAGAGAAGGTGTTGTGCGGGAATTCTATTCCATTAGTTCATGTCTTGTGGCAACACGGTGGCATGGAGGAGAGTACCTGGAAACATGAGTCACAGATACATTCTTAGTACCCATAGTTTTTTGATGTTTAAACTCTTTTTAGGTAAGGGTGTCCCCTTTGTGGTTATAGACCATTCATTTTTTTAAGATGATTTTCTTTTGTTGCTTCTTATAGCTTTCTCTCTTTTTAGAGGTGTCTTGAGGAGTGGTTGTTTGGACCCCTTTTTAGTTTTTTTGGGTTGGTTTTAGATTCTCGAGGACAATAATGTTTTGAGAGGTATCTGATGTAATGGTCTGGTACTCTCTAGTACATCCCTTCGTTGAAATCTGGTGTTTGATGTGTTCTGGGAGGTCAAGGTGACTCATCCCCAACACTTTTCCAAATTTCCAGTTCTGTGAATAGTGTTTCATGTTTTATGAATAGTGGCATAGTGAGTCAGAAATGTTGAGATAGAAATGGTGTCACAGAAATGATGATATTGAAACGGTGTCATGGAAACGGTGAGTCAGAAACGGTGACACGGAAATGGTGAAACAGAAATGGTGAGACAGAAACGGTGGTTCTGAAATAGTGAGACAAAACTGACAAGACATAAACATTGAGATATAAATGGTGAGAAAAATTTGTTGAGTAAGAAATGGTGAGAAAGAAACAGTGAGATTGATATGGTGGGACAAGAAAGATGAGTCATAATTGGTGCGTCAGAAATAGTGTCACGGAAACAGTGAGGCAGAAACGAACAGACAGAAAGGGTGAGACAGAAATGATGAGTCAGAAATGGTGAGACAAAAGCAATGAGACAGAAATGGTGAGACAGAATCTGTGAGATAGAAATGGTGACTCAGACTTGGTGTCACATCTCATGAACAATGTTTCCAGAACTATTTCATATTTCCTTTTCCAAATTTCTAGATTTTTCCAGTTTCACCTATTTAATGTTTTCATTGACGTAAAACACATTTATGAACTTTTTTAAGGTATTAAAGGCAAAATAAAATCCCTTAACTCCTATATTAATTTTCCTAAGGCCCACGATTCATTTACTTGGTCAAACCACACGGTTTAATGTCATCCGATTTTAATGTAAAATCCATTGTATCATAAACCACCGCTTCGTTAAATCATATAAAGGGACAATATATCTTCCTCCCTTATTGTTTCTCATTTTTCTATGGTGCGAGATGCTAAAACATTTCCTTCCTTCATATAGGAATCATGATATTAAACATTTCTTGGCAGATTGGTTTCCCTTGAAATTCTTCTTATAGCAAGTGCACCCCCGGTTTTAGTGCAACCAAGCAGTATCCATCAATCTTTAATATGAGTTATGATTAATCATTATTATTTTTGGTTCAAATTCTTCTGTTTCTACTTTCCATATTATGGAATGTGATTTACATGCATCTAATGGAGTTTTGTGGGAATTGGAATGTGAGGTCATGCCACGACATCCTCGGGTGGATGCAGTTGTCCAGGGAGGAGGTGATCGTAATCCGTTATGTTGATCGTTCTCGAATAAAGATCCTTAAAACACTTTTTAAGGTAGGGTATTTTTCTTCTATTTTATTTTTACGTGAAACTGTAGAGTTAGATTGGTTTAGCCACAAGATCACAATGGAATTAAAATAATAAATATTTGAAATAGATAAATAAATTGATATCAATCGTATTGTATTAACTCTTGTTTTTTCTAGATAGTTTGATATATATTATTTCTTTGTTTAAAAGTTTATTCTTGATGGAAATTGGTAAATAAAGTTAACTGGAATTAATTCATAATTTTTTTTTCTAAAGATAAATAAGAATGTAAATGAATCTGGTTCTTCTTGTTGTATTTTTTTTATGTTAGTAATATTGGTGCAGTATGAAAGAATAATTTATTTGTGATAGATTACTATTTTGGTTTCCCGAATATGGAAATTAAAAATAATAAATCAGTTTATTCTATATGGATTGAAGAACTGATTGTTTGATAATTCCATGAAAGGTTGTGAGTTACCCTCTTGCTTGTTCAAGGGCCAGGAGCCCTACCGATATGATTTTTTTTTCATTCTTCCTGTGTCGTGATGTGAGCCTGGATGGTTGTTTTGATAAGTGGGGGCATAGAGGCCTTATAGTTGTTGTAGTAGTTGACGCCTAGAGTAGATAGATGTATCAGTTTATGCATGTGGGTGTCAGGGAGGACACTAGGGATGATGAAATGGGTTAGATGTGAATTTTTGGTTTTCTATTGATTCTTCTGGGTTGTTTATCTGCTTCATATCCCCACTTCTCAAGGTATCTAGGTTTGGTTACCCTTCTTTCAAATTGGGAAAATACATGCGGGGTATGACACTTTATTTATGTGTTTAGATTCTCTAGGGAGAATGGTTCTACCATCTTGCTATAGGAGGAAAAGACTGGACGGGTAGTTCATCTACTCACCATGATGAGCCCCCTGTGTTTAGAAGTAAAGATTATTTTTCTTGAATTCCAGGGAATTTGGGAAAGAAAATCTATAAATAAAATAATCGAATAAATTATGGTAACCCTTGGAGTTTCGAGCTTGCAGGGGCGTAATTCTGAGGATTTTATTGGAAGGATTATTCTACATTGGGTGTGATGTTAATGAAATTTAATGTATAATTGTTATTTTTTAATTAAAGATTAAATAATTAATTAACGTAAAGTGAAACTAATAAAAATGGAATGAAGTAATGCATTAAAGCTCTTTAAATGGTTATGTTCTTATAAGATACCTAGTCTTAGATGTAGAAGCCCGGAGTTCGTGAGACATTACCTGTAGTTGAGCATAAGACAAGGTTATGCAGATATTGTGGTTGTGGGATATAGAATATTCTATACTTTTTGTGTTTCAATATGCTACTCCACCCTGTCACTAAGGAAAATTGACACCCCATGGATTCTGATCCCCAGGGGTGGTGTTTTACCCAACATTCCGGTGGGAGGATGGATGGATGAATACCCCCTTTGGCCTCGCTCTCTTCTCTTGGTATTAACTTATCCTAGAAGGCACATTGGCTAGTTTTCCCCATATATGTGTGTAGAGGGCTATAATGTCTGTGGTTATTCACACACATATATTCCAGATATAGTTATCAAAAGACTACTATATGTGTAACATGTATAGGCTATGATGAATTGGGGATCCTTACTCGGTGTATGGGCTGTAATGATCTGAGGTATAATACCTGATATATGATACACATTATGTGAGCTATGGTGGATCCCATAAACTACCTCATTACTTTGATTATGTGGATGTGGTGGTTTTGTTGCATGAGGTGCATGTTGTGGTGCTTCTCTCAGGTGTCTGCTGGCAAGCCTTTTTGGAGAGATATGCTTAGAACGTGCGACGGTGGGGCAAAACAGATAACCATTAGTGAAGTAGTAGCGGGTTTCCCTTGATATTAATTATGATTTTATATACTGATTAATGTGATAATTTGTGAGATTAGTCATGGTGAGGATGTGAACATAGTATATTTATTTAGGTGATGAGTTTGTTTCACTTGTTGTTCATTGTGATTTATCATGCTTTCTTTACTTTTGCATGTGAGTCTTCAGGGAGGATCCTATTGAGTATACTATTATACTCACCATATGTTATTAAATATTTTTAATAACGATGAAAACAATAATTATAAAAAATTACAAAAATTGATTTGATGTAAAAGGGTATTCAACCAAAATTAGAAATAATGAATCTTAATTATTTTTGAAATCATCAGTACTTAAATAGAGGAAAATTAATTTAAAATAATTATTCTCATTTTATTACTACATTATAAAAAAAGTAATGTTATTATTGAGATATGCGTTGTAATATTTTATCATCAAACACATACCCTTGTAAAATCATGAAAGATAATGAGATTGTAACAGAAATTATTTTTAATATTCTGAAAGTTTACTTCTAAGGCCCATGAAAGAGATATTATAATATCAATATTTAAATCAAAATAATTTTATGTATAAATATCATAAAATACATTCATAGGATAATATACCCTGAATTAGTTAAATTGGTTGTGAATATGGCCTGTGTCTCACAGTAGTGAAAAAGTGAGACCGAAATCACACACCATAAGTCTCAACATACATTGTACACATTAAAAAATATTTCATAATTGGCATAGGTTTACTATTAATATTATATTGAACCAAAAATATATATATCATACCATATATTATTTCTATGATCTTTTACTAGTTTTTTATTATTGATTTCATGTTAATGTGAGCTATAAGGAAACAATTGCATTGTTTTTCATTTATTTTCTAAATTGTTTATTCTTCCTCTTACACTAATCATGGATTAAAAATATTAATTATGATCTCAATGATTTAAATATCATATATATTCTAATTATACATATAATTATAGATGAACAAAAATTGTAGAGATAGAAAATGGAATACATTATTCATAGAGATGGTAGGTCGTACGTATGCATGGATATTGTTTAAATTTTACTAATGGAAATAAATAAAAAAAATTCAATAATTTAACACAATTAAATAAGAAATTTTATGTAATACATATTTATTATTTTCATTAAAATAATTCATATTACATTTATGTAAAGTGTGAATGAGTGACATCACTTCGCAAAGCAGTAGTCCATCGTACATATAAGTGACGTTATTGTATTCAAAAATAATAAAATGTAAGAATTAGTATGATATAGAATGATTGAGAAATGATAATAAAATCATATATATCATATATAAAAAATAATTCTACAATTATATCCACCCATGAGTGGTGGTAATGAAGAAATGAATTACATCAGTTCACAATGTGGTAATCAACCATACAAATGAATGATGAAATAATAACCCATTTGATGTAAGAGGATACGATCATTGGTAAAGATAGTAATAAAAAATATATAAGTATATTTATTTTTTTATAATATTATATCATCTTGTTGTGATACTATTTTAAGTAGGTGGATGAATAAATAACATAAAATGCACATTTAGGGGTGTTACCTCTTCTTCAAACATCTTCATTTTGTTTTCACAAAAAACATATTAGGATAGATTTCTGATAGAAATGAAGATTCCTATATGTGAATAAGGAATTAATGAAGTTATATTATATTTAATTTTATGAAAAATAATTATTTTTACGTTCGGATAATATAGGTGAATGGGTGTCCATTTAAAAGTGACGTTTATGGGACAATTCTAATTTTTTAAATGAAAATATTGTATCATAGGTTTTTTTCATGAAAAATGTTTCCAAAATTAATTATTATCATGAATTATACATGATTCGGTTTATATTTGGAAATTAAAAAGATTTTATACTTTATCTTAGGTAATTCAATAACTTATTATTCTAGATTGACCACTTACTAACCCATTTTTAACTTAAAGACGATAATTAATTTTTTCTATTTTCACTATTCATTTTGGTCATAATTTTTGTTTATCTAATTAGATTATATTTATTATTATGATTCTTAATATTGAATTCATTATTAAAAATTCTATTCTTACATGTTCCACAATTTATTTCAAAATTAGTCCCCCATATATGAGGAGATAAAGGATTTTTTGGATGAAAATGGTCAAAATTGACAAGTTTTTTATATTGAAATTCAATATGAAAATGAATTTATGATCCTAGATTTGTTAAATTGATATATAATTTCTAAATATTTAGTTTTAAAATATTTTAAATTATAATTTATCTTTGTAAATAATTTAAATCAATGTTCATTTTTCTATTAAAATTTATAATTTTTTACTATTCACCAAAAAATATTCTTTTCCAAAATTCTCAAAAAACCAGTACACAAATTTAAATTTTATTATTTAATAAATTAGTTTTATGTTATAAAATATATTTTTCAAAATTTTAAATAATTAATTTTGTTATTTTTTACAAAATCAATTAAACATTTTTTTTGACAAACTTCATCTAAAAAAAATATAAACACTTAATTGAAAAAATAATTACATTTTTGTCAATATGTTTTTAATATAAACACATTGTAGATAATATTTAATGGTTTTATATTACTGTTAATATCACTATATTTAACTACTTGTTTATAATTGAAACATTTTAATAATAATATGTTATGTTTTTGTTAAAACTCAATGACATGTTTAACACAGGATAAACATAGTGTTCAGTGTAATGTAATAATAACATGGTGTTTATTAAAACTAATGGTTTCAAAGAATTTTGATTCATTTGGATTAAATTTTGTTCATAATAACATGGTATATTACATTCCAGAACACATAAGATTATTTTTTCCCTATAAATTCATCTCACTGATACAAACAAATGTTGTTAGTTATTCCACATAATTCCCACAAGTTCCCCCATAGATTATTTATACTAATGGTGTTACTAAAAAAAATGAATATGTGAGTGGTGTTTTTAATATAAAATTATTTATATAGTTAATAATCATAACTTGTTGTTTTTCATAAGAATTATTATTCTCAGATAGTATGACCTATGATTTTAGTACATGTGAATGGTCATGTATATAATTCTTTATGGTATATAAATGGAACACATTGTGGAATTGAGAGAGGATTCGTTAACGTTCTAACTGATAGACTACAATCCCGATATGATAAAAAAATTTAAATTGACCTATATAACAAGGTATTAGATTCCATTTCATCCTAAATATCATAACCTTAAACCTTAGTGATATTTTTAGAAACACATTTTAACAAGCATCAAATTGTTGATCATGTATGTAATTATCATCTTATCATTTATGTAGACTCCAAGAAATATTGAGCTATTGTTGATTATCATTATCCAGGTCTTCCGATTCAACTTTTATCTCAGGTCCCAATATCATTCTATCCCCAACATCATTCTTTCATGTTATAACTCTACATTTCATTTTATCGAGGTATTCATAAAGTGTTATCTAAATTCATGAGTGAAATGTATTGTTATAAGAAAACCTAAATAGGTGAATTTTGTTTATCCAAATGACCATTACAATCCATCGAACGAGATCATAGGATATCCTCTAGTGTTTGAACTATTCTCTTAGACATAACATTTATATGGGGATGTTATGAATTTATAAAACATAACATAGTATGAAGTTCCTATTGAAGACTTTTCCAGAATATCTTATTAATCCTCTGATACTAATCAGATATAATGGAAAGTGGTAACCTATGAAACCATTCCACTCTATAATTTTATATCCTAGAAATCCACTCAAGATAAAAATTTTCTATGATATTGATGTTGTGTGTTGTATTTTTACAGTTCCCAAATACATAATATTAATCTTTTTTACCTTTATATATTTTGGTGAATCTAACATCAAAATGAATTCCAAAATTTTCACACTTCTATTTTAGTGTGAATAATGGATGTATTATCCCATTAGTGATTTTTCCTTTCAAACATAAAATGGTGACATTACATACAACAGGATACAAAAACTATTATCTAAAGGTTCAAGAAATCCTAGTAGGAATACTGTTTCCAAAACTCTATTTGTCTGCTTACATCAAGGGAAAATAGGGAATAAATGAATATAATAATAATTAGACTAGTCATTCATAAAATATAGTTTTGAAATAACACATAATTGTTTCCAAGACACTATCATTGTATTATGATCAACTTTAAGTAACATCTTTGGTTTTTTTAGAAATTAAAAATCTTCATCTGACTGGTGTTTTTTGTGGTTGGTTGTTAGATCAACTACTTTCATGATCATCTGAAAATAATATTGAATGTCTAGTTGACAGAAGGGTTTATTTCAAGATGTTTTTTTATTTCATTGGGGTTTTTATTGGTTTCAATATTTTCAGAGGATGAACATCCAACATTTCTAAAGGCATAAATAGAGGTGCGTGGTTTGGGATAACCCAGTTGCCTCCTAAGGGAAACAATGTGGATATCTTATGGATCTATGGATGGTTTGTAAAACAATGTAAGAGGGGGATAATGGCCTTGTGTGAAATTATTCAGTTTTTAATAGAGGTTCACACATGATCTGTGATTGTTTTAAGAATCTTTTCTCCTTGAGGAAGCATTGTGTGGTTCCTAAACAGTGGGCAATTCATGCTTTATACATGATTATTCATGAAATTATGTAACCATTCATCATTTTAAATAGGTAAAATTATTATTTTATCCTTGTTTTATTTAACATGGTGTCCCTTATGTTCTTCCTATCAAACATGTTTTTCCATTAGATAGATGTGGACGCTCATTTCTACCTCACATAGGATTTGGTTCATATTATAAGTATGAGATATGTTCTTCTTCAATTGACATATGATGAAATAAATATATATATTCTAATTTACCTAATTTTCATGGAATTCATCTAAAATGATGATTTCATTCGATTCAAATAAACTTAGAGGCAGATATCTAAAAATCCTATGTTAATGACTATTATGTAGGTGTTTCTTAGTTTTATATTTCATTTTACAAATGTTTAGCTCGATATTTCTTGAGAATTTTGTTAGGTAGTCCCAACGACCCACTACTTAACTAACTCATTTATATTTATTAAAATAATTTATCATTGGTGATGCCAATGGGAATTCTTCTACCTAACTAAAAATGTTACGATCCTAGTAAAGGGATTTAAACCATTGGATGATTATGACATAGATTTTATTTTATTAAGTTTTTTTGTTTATTTTTAATTTTATGAGTTCCATGAGAATGTGATGGGATTATCCCAAAGATTGAGGAGGTTATGACCACCTAGAGTGAGGCAGCCTAGTTCATTATTTTTTGAATGGCTAGAGATACATGGGTGAAGATGATCACAAGGTTGGGTGACATAGTCAACGGAATGTGTTGATGAGGTTTTCATGTTATTCTCATGAACCTTGTGATATCAGATAGTGTTTAAAATCGTATTGAGTTACATGGTCTCAGTGGAAGGAGGTTCCGAGGTGATGTAGCATAGTTATGTTTTTTTGTGATTTGCACTCATAGTGATTGGATAACATATAGTTTGAGACATGTTCACATAGATTGAACTGTGATAATAAGGTGGGTTGAGAATTAATGTCAGTATAGATCATAAATAAATGTGTCATAGGATTGTGTTATACATCAGTATTGTAGGAGGTGCAAGTCGTAGGTGCCCACAAAGATGGTGAGGAGACATCAGTTAATGTTGTTGAGACAATCAGATGGGGATGATTCCCACCATATATTGAGGCTACTAGGTGAAGATTACTGGGGAGGATAGATATCATCATTCCAATTGATTTTTTATGTTGAGATTGTGGTGTTATTATTTGTTTAAAGACATCACAATGCCTTGGATGCCATGCTTCTAGAAAATGGGATTTCTTATAAACTATGGTCTAAGGGAATAGTTACTTATAAGGGAGTTTTTTAGGATGATGGATGTTTTATTGATGGAATTGGGATTAATGTTATTTTATAGAGGTGGAATCGAATAGTTCCCCTAGGATGAATTTCATCATAGGATGGCTGGGTTGTTTTTAAATGATCCTAACTCCTACTATAATATCAGTGATGGTTGAAATTGGTGATATATTCATTATAAATATTGACTACAATGTAAGAAGACTAATTATTAATGTTTTGTGATGTAGTTTTATATTTAGAATCACCTTCATTACCATATATATTAGTTCGGAACACATTGGTGGTGACCCACTGTTATAATTCTCACTCCGTACATGGGTACATTAAGAAATGTGAAGACTATAATATCTTGTTAAAAGTTAAGTGATAGGGATAAATAGTTTGATCTTAGTTATGATGTCCAAATAATTATAATTGAATGGATGGAAAGGAACATAGTTTCCTACATCGACTATAGTTTACATTTGAATATCCATTATTTTTTATCAGCATGCTTATTATATGTATGCAATGAAGTTGGGCATGAGTGAAACTTTTATTTATTTTCATGTATGTATTTACCTGTATTAATTCTTCTAAAAATTTTATCTTGTGAATTTTTACACTGAAAATATTATGTTTGTTCATGATATTTATTATTATTGAAGTACCATATAGTTTACCGACAACTGTAGGTAGTTAGTCTTGTGATCTGTGGTCCTTATTCCTCTATGATACAAACATATATACCATTATTATTATTATCATAAATTCAGTTTATTAGATCCCAATTATCACCTCTTTACACTCTATCTTCAAGTTGAATGCATTTTAAATATGGGGAGGTGGGACTGAGGCCTAGTGGTCATCCATCCCCGACCACTGTTTAGGTGGAAAATGGGTTAGGTTCTAAAAATGGTATTAAATTTGTTTCTTTTAACAATATTATTATTATTATTATTTGTATTGTTGTACAATAAAGACTATGATGTAGTTAGAAAATGGTTTAAATCTTGTTTAGGTCTTTATGTCCCCATTCATGGGGAATATACAATGTTACCATTGGTGGGATGTTTTTTTAGTCATCTCTTTTGACAATTGATTTAATTTCCACATGTAGTGGTTATCTTGGGTATGATTATTATATTTTATGATATGTGACCCTTGGAATGGAATGGTAGGGGTGAATTTGGACTCATATCCTGGTATATAAATGGAGGTTTTATTTATGATTTATTGATAGGAACATGGAATGATTGATATATATATATATATATTAATGGGATATGATAAATTGGTTTATATTTTCATTGGAACCATGGAGTTCTCTAATAGGGTTTGTGTGGTTTAATGTTTTAACAAAATAATAAAAACAGTGTTTCAATGTTATCCTCTCTTTATTAGAAATATACTTAGCCAACCAAGGCATGTGGTTCCGATGATATTTTTTTGGGATATGATGTATATTTTTATATGTGGATAGTGAATAGATATGAGTAATTAGGGATGAAGAAAGGGGTGGGATACTTAAAATGTCATCAAAGAAGAGAAATATTGTTTTCAATATTATCCTCTTAGGTGGAATCTAACTCAACTACCATGGAATGATAAGTGATATATGACCATCTAATTGGAAGGATAACATCCATGTAATAAGATTTATATGTGATACATGGCCCATATATGGGCGGGTAAGGGGAAAATAGGTTGGATGTTAATCGACATGTTTTTTTAAGGGGGAGTGTAAGGGTGGTATTATTTACCTTATTGTTACATCATTCCCTAAATATATTATATAATATTTTGGTTGTCTGACCCTAGAATTTGTATTCATCGGGTTTCCATGTTGGTGGATTTTAATTGTTCATCATGTTGGTGGTGAGTTATTGATACATCAATGATCATAGGTTGAGACCCATGAGGGTTGCGATATGACCCCATAGGTTAATTAATATAATGAGATGATGGTGCTAGAATTGGTCCAAGATCCAATAAAGGTTTGGAAGCTACTATATTTGGATTCATTTGGGTTGAGTCATGATGAGAATTATAGAATAATCCTTGTTTCTATCATCTATGGAATTGATAGGGGACCTCAGGAAACTGTTTCCTCTTTTTCATACTTTACTCAATAGTTCCGATCATAGAATCAATTGATATTTCATGTTTAGGGTGCCCCATATGATGTATAAAACTATATATAATAATTTCAATCCATATTCGAGCATGTTGAGACACCATAAAAATAGAGGGTGAACATGGAGATTTACATGTTTAGAGGACATAAAAATTTCTTATGGGATATAGAGGTTTAGGAAGAAAGACATTAGAACAATCAAAAAAATATTTTAAGGGTAGGATATTTAAGAATGGATTTTCAAATACATTGTTGGTAGAGTGAGATAATGATTTTTTAGCCTATAATAGTTAGACATTTCTCAGGGATTATGGAGATACATTAACAATAATCTCTCATTTCACCCCGAGTATGGTTGATGATGAACCCTTGAGAGTAAGGAAATTCGAGGGTGGCTTACAAAATACCATGTGGGTGTAGGTAAACATAATGGGGTTATAATAATTCTTAGAAAATGTATATTAGGAAAGGATAGTTGGGGGAAAATTATTAGACCAATCTTACACGAGATGGGTGATGATATCAGGTGATTTCAAAGGTGATGATTCCTATAGTATGATACAAGAACGTGAAGAGTTCCAGTTGGAATTTTTAGCATGCAAAAAACCATAAAATCTGGGAGTGGGTCTTCAACTGTGTGTATCTAGGGAGTGATGTTGAGACTTGTGTAATCCCAAATTGATCAAGCACCAAAGGAGTACCCAGCATGTGTATACTATAGGTATCTCAAGAGGTTCTACATGAATCCTTCTAAGAAAAAAAAATTATAGGTAACATGGTAGACTTATATATTTTATGTTGGACCAAGGGTGGAACCAAGAGTTGGTAACTATGATCCAGATTCACATGGAGGTCATATTAGAGTGTGTCAGAACTATTAGTAGAATTAGTAGCAAATGTCTAGTGTAGTACCATAGGGAAAATATGATTTAGCTTGTAATGATTTATTCAAGGTGCATGCTATTGATCTATAAGGCTCATATTAGGATGGTGAGATGTTGACTTCTAGAGGTATACAATAGGTGCGGCTGAGGTTCTATTTAATTTTTAATGGTATTTTTTGTAGGCATGTTTTATTTTGGGTGTATGAGGTGCACGTGATGTATTTTTTTACTAACCAAGGGTTTTTTAGTAGGTTGTAATTACCTCGTATGTATTATATATGTATAAAACATGTTTGTAATAATTATTTATTATGGTTATAAATTCATGTGTGAGTTTTATGATGTAGTGACCTAACTAGATTAAACACCTAAATAGTGCTTTCAAGTATAGTTCTAATAGCCTTAGGCACACCAACCATTATTCGAAAGGCAAATGACTACCAGTGGGGGTATGCAAATATGATAGTGGGGAGACTATACCCTCTAGTGGTGATGATATAATAAAAAAATAATATATATATATATGAAGTATATTGGAAAATATGATAGACTCTAATCAGACCTGCCCATGGAGAAGGAATAACAAATAAAATGCAATAGTAGAATCAATAACTAACATTAACAACATTAATAATAATCAATTCAACATTCCATTTATAGATTAAAAAATAGTACAATAATCCAATACATGTTGTAAAAAGTGAAATATGAAGAAACTATGTTACCAATGGATTAACACAATACATATACATACATATGAATGATGGAACTAAAAAAACTCAATGTTATACTCCCGATGAGGTAGGTACCTCAAGGTCCCTATCAATCCATCCATGAGAACTCAAAGTCTGGGATCCATCCCTAGATCCCAAACCATTACCTGAATGTAAATTCATGAAGACTATATGCATCCCTAAATGACTGTGTAGGGTGTGTTAATGAGCCTCACAAGGGTACAACCAATGTTTTTACCAAACATTTGTAACATAGAAACAGTATTATAAATAATTAATATAGAGACTTGTACATTATTTAAACACACACCTCTCTAGTGCTAAAATTCCACAAGAATGTTCTCACCTAACTCATCCATTACTAAAATAAATTAGGAGGTGATGCTCCTCAACTCATAGATCAAGGCATCCATTGATATATTATAGACCCAAGAAAACCCTTAGGTTCCACCTCCAACATCACTCAGAACCTATTTCTATCAACCATGTAAGAGATTTCCCAATGTCTCACCCTAGTAATAGAAACCTAGTCCCTTGGACCCCTACATGAATCATCATGCCTTCTTGAATCCTGAAATCAAGAGGCATATTGAAAAATATCCTAAAATTATAATTATTTATGTCTCAAATCACAATATCTTAAAGAAAGATGATTCCCATTCTCTAAATGATCATATACCAATAGCCTCATGCAACAAAGGCTACATACCCCAACTAATATCCACAATACTCCCTTATCAGGCCTCTTCACCATCCCCATGGTTTTATATGAAAAACACCCCCATCCCTTATCCTATGATTCATGTGCCAGAGGCCTCATCAGCCTACTCTACACTTGAGTGGTCCATTGTATGAACCTATCATGAAGCTTAAATTACTAAATCATAACATCCATATAGTGATGCAAAGGACACTATCCACTGACTACACTGATAAGTCCCACTTTATGTTACATTACCTCCCCTTACAAGTGAATCATTATTAAATGTTCTGGGTAGCACTGTTGGGCCAATATCAGAGCCACGATTCTTACCATTTCCTATATTTTCTACTATCTGAGAAGGCATCCTTTATAATCTCTCCATATTCTTGAACTATCCAAATTCATTCCACTCTTTATGAGTATTCTCTCACTATATCCATGCATTTCCGATCATCCACAATGGAAGCATACTATTAAAGATCCTATCTGATGTGGTCTTCTCGAGTCCTTGTCTAGACTTCCTTTTAGGACCAATAAGGGACTATATACCCTGAGAGGTGGGGGTGGGGTGGGTTAATTAGGGTATGGATATTCTTTTCTAAATTATTCCGGCCCCACTCGATCTTGACATCATTATTACAAGGGTCTCTTTGTTTGAACTTGTCTGTTTATTATGACCACTTCTTTTCTTATTTATCTGATGATGATGCTTTGAATGCAATGTAGGGAAGCAAGCAGGTAGACAGAGAGATTTTTACTTGGTTCACCCTCACTGGGTTATGTCCAAGGAGCATAAAATGGGGATGTACCATGGTACAAATCCACTAAGGCTCACTACCAATAGTGTTCGGGCTAGATCTCTACTATGACCAGGCTCACTGCCTTTACAATGTTTAGGGTAAGCTCACTGCTTTCCCAAGGGTCACTCCCTCTTTCTGTTTCACTGGATCACTGCCAGTAGAAATAATTACATTCTTTCTCTTCCTTTGCTCACTGCACATGGAAGGGATCCACTCACAGTTTATAGACCTGTAGGTCTCTTCATTATCACTAATTAATGCATCCTCCACTGTATGTATATGCTCTATTGAAGTCCATATTTTATCCACTGATGAATACCCCTTTCCCCTAAACACCTAGCAACTCACTTTGGAAACACCTTCACAAAGACCCCTACATTGCAAGGCTCCCAATTTCTTGAAGCTCAAAAAATCCTTCGCGAAGTTCCTGCCATTTCGTGAAGAACTCTCATAAAGATCAAGCCTTCGCAATTCTTAGGACATTGTGGAGATCCTGCCTCTTCACGAAGCACAATACGTAGAGAACGCGGCCTCGTGAAGCTCACTTCCTTTCGCGGAGCTAGATTAGCCGCTGAAAAGCACCTCTCTTTCACGTAGAACACTACCTTTGCGAACTACCTTCGCGAAATGAGAGAAAAATATTTTCTTCAAAATCTCTCTCTACTACTCTTTAGGGGGTCGACCTCTATTTATAGGAAATTCCACCGACCCTCGATCCTTCTGTGCGAAGTCAACGGCACGTCATCACAAATCGTGAAGCTCCGAATTTCTTGTCGAAATTCTCTCAGTCTCGTGAAGCACCACAGAAATTTTTCGATCGTGGAGCTTGACATAATCACAGAGCATCGCCATCAATCCGTTCATGCCTTTTCCACGAAGCTCCCTCACAAAGACCTTCACCGCCGCGATGCGCTCCAACCTCTGCCGTTCGAGAAGCTTGACGTAATCGTGAAGAACACAGTCAACATTCTTCTTGTCTTCATGAAATTAAATCCATGAAGACTATATTAGTGAAACTCATGCATTTTCCATATTTAAATAATATGTTCAAGGGTATACACTTTTCGCAGTGCTCACCAACTTCCAAATTTTGGACCCTAAAAATTTGGAAAACACTGGGAAACTGTGCCACCATGTACTACTCTTTTGTACCGTATCCAGATCGTCTATTCCTTTTTAATGGTTCTTTTTTAACATTGATTGTCAACAATATCTCTGGAACTTGAAAATTCACCATGGAAACCTGCTCTGTCAACAAACACAATCAACCCAAAAATACTACAATGTAACCTAGAGGTATTTTTGCCCAACACTTCCCTACTATAAATCTTCATTTCCTCACTTACTTTTATCTGAAACAAATACATGATGTCACATAATGTCATCACCCATCTCAAAGATGTCAGTTCTTTCAAATTTCACTCTCCTATGTGCCCTATTTACTGCCTTAGAGAATTAGACCAACATTAATATGGTCACTTTCACCCAAATGATTTTCTATAAACCATCATAGAATTTCCTAGACCTTGACATGTTTCTTCTCACTATGTTGTGTGTAATGAGAGATAATATGGTGAATGTTTATGAATATTCCATGATAGACATATCAACCTATTGAAGGCTCAATAACTCTAATGATCACTGCACACTCAACATCGTTGGAAGGTGATTCCAAAGAAACTAGCCTTAATGTCCTTCCATGATAGTCGATAATATATTCCTTCCTGAAATTGATTGCCCCAAAAGCACCATTCTTGTCCCCATAGCGTTTAGGTTTCTTTATCAAACCTCACCCAAGAGGCATCTTGTGATTCCGGAAGATCATAAGCACCGATTCAGTCAAATTCTAAGATACCTTTTGACCACCCTCTAAATGAAGCAACACCTAGTGGAACAACTAGAATTCCTGAGTCAAGTATTCCATTGCAGTCTCTTCCCCTTGAACTAAAATTTTAATCCCATGTATCACACTCACTATGCTTACTATGAGTTTTTGATGATGTCTTATCCCAGATTATATCAACTATTGAATTTGGCCCACATACATTGGTGCATATACCTAAGAATGTACCTATATTTCCCAATATTCATGACCATCAAGGGTCTCAACATGTGTGTTAACCTACAACACCCGAACATAGCCCACCTAATGCTCCATTGTATTTATCTAGTTGAAAAAACACTGAATACAATAACAAGGTCATACAACCTAGAATATATATATATATATATATATCATAGATAATGAATGTATTAACAGGTAGAGTGATGTTACTACCCTTTCCATAAACCATTTCAACTTTTTAAAGATGAAATCATGTCCTCCTAACCTCTTTACACTCCCATTACATTTCTTAGTAGCACATAACCCTTGACATGTTCCCTTAATAATGAAGCATGTTGTGAAAAACTGATGACAACATCACTTAACCTAGTTATCACCATCACCCCACTTATCACAACTTCTTGATCCTATAAGATCCAAGAACATATATAAATATATATATATATATATATGACATATAATATCACAATTTTACAAGATATTTAAACTTTTAGGAACACGTTCAAATATAAAAATGAAACATTCAATGTGGCTACTCAAATAAGTTAAAAACATTTATAAAGAACATAAGAAACAAAATAAATCATAATTAATCTGTTAAGTTGTAATTTTACCTTGAAGGTGCATTTCAGAATATTCCTCTTTAGACTATGTTGTCACAGCTTGTCAAAGGCAATTTGGAGATCCATGAAGTGATCAAATCTCTTTTGGGATTTTACCAAGCATGCATAAATAATAAACCGTGATATACCGAATCAAGTTTCTAATATCTCCTCCTATGATGTACCATGCCAAGGATCACATATAATAACAAATAATAATTCATATTCCATGTGCACCACCCATTGGGGAATTCATATAGACTGTCAAATGAGAAATACCATAATTTGAATTTTCACCCTTGGAAACTTGGTCCATCACCCATTCATGGGGAATCATGCACCCAATAACGAGTTATAAACCCTGTTCCAAAAAAATCAAAATATCTAGTATACTATATAAAAAATAGGGAGGCCACCAAAAAATAAAACCATTTTATGCATTTTCTATGAAAAAGAAATTATTAATTCCCATTCAAGAACTACCCTAATAACATTTATAGTATCCTGACACTATTATCCACCTAAAGAGTGATTCTATGTCGAGTGACACTAGAATTAGGCATGACTCCCTATATGCTAATGGATGATAACTAGAAATGAGGGTTTTAAATGGTTATAGTTTCGAGAATATACCCTCAGGTGATGAGTACATAATAGTCCATGTAAATTTATATAATATGATTAAGAAATTAAATAATGAAAGAATCGATCTAGTCTTTCCCTTTGAGGAAACACAATAAATAATATTCAATTGTTGATGTAATAACTAATATTAGTATCATAAATAAATAAACAAGTCAACATTCCCTTTAGAGAATATAAAACTTCACATGAATCCAATATTGGTCGTACTATTAAATAAGACTAAATGGGTTCTCCAATGGCTTACCAAAGTACATATATTTACATAATCATGAAGAAAAAAAATGAAAACTCAAAATTTAAACCCAGTAGAGGCTGGAACAAAAATTCCCCTAGTCATCCAGCCATGCAAAATCAGCCAATAACATCTAGGTCCAAAGCCCAGTCCATTACCTGAACACAATATCATGAAGTCTACACATGTCCCAAAGGGAACACGTATGGTGTGGGATTGATTCTTAGTAGTATTCCACCCACATGTGACTAAAATACATATCTAAATTCGAATGTGTAGTATGAATAAGTAAAATATCAACATATTCATAATGTACAGACAAGATTACCTAGTTTTTAATAGGCACTTGGATGTTATCACCTTCTTCATCCATCACTGGAATAACTGAGGATGATTAGATAAAAATATCACACCTCATAGAATCCTATGATATATAATAGCCCAAGTTGAACCCTTATGTTTCATCTGTTACTTAACTCACCTCCTAGTGTCGTCAACCAAATAACTGATGTCCCATAGGAACCCCTCTAAAAACAGAAACCTGGTACCATAGACACCAACTCTAAAGAACCCTTCGTCTCTAAGATATATTCTTGGAGGTGAAATGATATATGTACTCAAAATTATATCATCATTGGGACAAAGAGAAGTTCCCTGAGTAATGGTGATGCATGTCCTCCAAATGATCATGTCTCAACATCCTCAAGCATGGAAGACCTCATCCCCAACTAACAGCCTCAATTCTACCATATGATAGCTCCTCACCATATTTGGGGTTTTTATTGAAGGAACCCCAATCCAGTTACCTACGATGAATTTTTTGGGGGCCTCTATCAACATTAGTGGTCCAAACGTCCTTATCAATGAGTTTCATTGTTTTCAGACGACTCTGAATGGTTCTTCAGTGAAATAGATGAACAAGAATAAAAAATAATTATATAAGACACATCCAATTTCATACACCATTCCTCCTTGACCACTTCTCTCAAATCAATGGTCATGCCATCCCACAATCCCTATCTTTTTCTGAAACCAAACGACATTTACTCATCAACAGAAGCCCCAATATTCCATCAAGTGGTCAAAATCACCAATGTGTGTTGGGATAAGAATGATCTGAAAATCATGTCACCTCTATTTCAAAAGGATTTATCCATATCAATCATTTGGTCGATCCCATCATGATATCTTTAATCTCATCATTTACTAAAAAAGTAAATTTAAATTTTTAATTCATCTTATTTAAATTAAAATAAACTACCCTTTTTAATATAAATATATCTATTAAATATAATGGAACACCCTGGCCTAATTTCGCATGGTTTTGAGCCTCTATTATAGCTTAAACCTATTTTATAATTTACAGTAAAATACTACTGGATTCCAAAATGGATTAAAATAATTAAAAATAATAATTATAAAATTAAAATGGTCTTTCTTGATCAAAATGATGATGTAATAAATGTATATCCTCCAGGATCTCATGAAATTTCTAACAAATATATGTACTCACTACATTGTTGTCAAATACATATGAACATATGATCTTTGGATCTTTACTCTAAACGGTATGAGGAAATTATAATTTATTCCTAATGACTTTAAAATAGGGAAAATAGAATCGAATGTATTTTTTTTGTGAGGTGGGAGAAAAGATAGAATAAAGCAAGGAATATGAGAGACTCATCGACTCGGTTCCAACACATCTAACGGAGATCCAAAATGATCTCAAAATGTGGAAGTGGATCACACCCTATGAGAAGATGAGGAAACAAGCTCCTACAGGTAGATGTGAAACCCATGAAAAAAGTAAAAGATAATATTAATTGGAAACAGAAAATATAGGGATGGGTTAATAAATAAATTCAACCACTTGAATGGGAATCCCAGTTAGCTCATACGGTTTTCCAAACCATGAGGAAAATATATGGAACCAGATATTATAAACCCATACCTTTCATGGTTAGGCCACATGATTTTAAAAACAATGTGCAAACCAAGCCCTTAATATTTAATGGATTCGACCTAAATAGAAGAAGACATGTTTCTTGAGAATGGTCGAAAAACCGATGGTTAAACCTTATAGAATACATATGCAAAAAAATCTTAGAAATCAATGCATGATCATGCACCCTAACCAAAACAGTCTACCAATCCCTATATCTGTACAAAAATGGGATTGTTGGTTTTCATTGAGAGCTAGTATGGTTAGATATAACTCGATACCTCACCATAAAACATCCAAAATATATACATTATGCCTCCGTACACCCACAACACAACCAAACACCCAATTATTTTGTGAGATATGAATACCCTTCCAAAAAAAATATTTTGGATTAAATAAACACTATGAAATATGTTTTTATTATCAAAAGATAAATTAGATTTCCCTAAAATTCCAAAATTTAAAAATGAGAAAATATTTACAATAAATCCGATTACCTGGGATGTTACTCATATAGTGAATATGAATCTAGGAATCCAAATGGTGTAGTTTCTACATGAGGTTCATGGAAATGGGACTGAATTTGTAAATTAGATGAGATTTCTAATTATGTGTACTGATTATTAAAGGGAAATTATGAGCATATACTGATATCCAAGACTACATTTCTTATGTATGTGACATGGTAATGAATAGTGTATTTGATAGGATACAAAACCTGGTTGGTGTCATATATGACATGATATTTAAGTGAGCACCTAATGTGGAGAAAGAGTGATGATTCATCACCAGAGAAAATTTTAGTCCATGGATAGTTAGTGGACTATTGGAATAATTTTTTTTAGTTCACTTTTAGGTTTCAATGATGGAATGTAAATCCTAAGATGGGGAGAAACTAGTTCTATTTTATCATTGACCTAATTAAGGGGGTGGACCTGTGGTTTTTTAAAGAGATGGGTATTATTGGTACCTTCTATGAGTGATTCATTAAATCTCATTAATGGTATATATGAAGTTGGGGAGATTATACTACCCTGATTTATTTGAGTTGGTTGAAACCAATTTTAAATATTAGTGTTTTTTAGTATGTACCAATATTTTATTTACCTTTGGATCATAATTCTGGAGGTGACATTGAACCATTGATTTTTTAGATGGTTTTTAATTCAAGGAAATTTATTTGAGGTTTTGAGTGGGTTTCAGGTGTGTGGGAGGCTGAAAACTCAACTTCTTAATTGGAGAAGAAAAAGAATCATGGTATTGGAAAACATTTCATCCACCCAGGGGAAATCATGTGGCCCACCATTTTCATCATGATGAGTTTGGAAAACCATGCAGGATAGGTGACATGGATGTGAAAGAAATTTTACAGTATTTTATAGCCTCTCATGAATGATCTTCTCATGGTTTGCTAAACTATGAGTGGTTTAGTGCATGGATAGCAGATATCACACTCTCTGTACATGGTTTTACAACTATGGAGTAATCATGTAGTCATTTATTGAATTAAAAAATATACATTTATCAATTTTTTCCATTAATAATATCTCTAATGTTTTTTTCAATCAAATGGGTTTCTCCTGCAAACACCCATGTGCATTCCGTTTTTACTACCTTAGTCTTTGAGCCATGTAATTAATTTAAGCTGCATTCTACAATCAATTGGGTGTATTGGAACTACATCGGTAAGGTATTGAATCCTATTCTCTAATTTATCCTTTTATCTCACTACCTGTTACATGAAATCTATGTGAGACAACTTACTATATATTAATGGGGTTCATCAAAAATTATAATTTCATACCATTCTTCTCATGTTAGAGGCTAATATTGTGTGAAATCACATCAAGGAAAATGATGTAGGTAGTGCCCAGATTTCAATTTCAATTTTTTCATGTTTTGCAAATTATTTATAGAGAGTTCCTTTGGTTATTCTAGGAAATAAATAGTTTAATGAAATCCATTATTTTAAATTAATTAATTGATCATTGGAGATATATATGGGAATCCTTACACCTCTCTAGAAATAGTTTTATCATAGTCGGAGGATTTTTACCATATGTAGATTAGTTTAGGGAATATATTTTATTGGAATTATTTTTTATAATAAATGTGAAATGTTACAAGGGAACATGATTGGACTGGACTGAGGATTGATGTGATTTTGAACACTTGGATTGAGTTGACATAGATGTTCTTGTTTGGAATGTCTTGGGATACATGGGTGATGTGGATAACTAGGCTAGGTGACATGGTAATTGGATATAGTAAACATGATCACCATGTTTTAGGAATGACATGTGTGATATTTAATGGTGTTAAAAATTTGATTTAGAGACATGGTCTTAGGGGAACATGGTACTAGGTTTATGTTCCATAGGTACTTGTTTGGAGATTTATGCTGTGATTTTCTGACATACCATGGGGTCATGTGCAAACAGATAAGACTCAAATGATGAGGCGGTTTTGACCAATCATGTGAGTAGAGGGATCCATTATTTTAGTTTTATAATGGTCTTGAACATCATTATTTTTGGAGGTGATTTTAACAGAAATCCACTTGGCTGGATAGGTGCCATCAATTAACAGTGCTTAGACTACATGTTGGTGGATGATGGTTGCCATATATTGAGGCCATTATCCTCATATTATTTTGGAGGATGGATATTTCTTTTCCTTGAGATGATGGATTTTTAATAGGTGGTATTATTATTAGAGGAAAACATCAATTTTCCTTGAACATTTTCATCAATCAAATAACATTTCTTATAAGATAATGTCGGATGGACTCGGTTCTAGAGTGGGTGTGTCTTTGGTACATAAATTGTTTGATTTATGACATAAGGTGATGGGTTCTGATTTTGAGGTAGAATTTAAGGGTTCACCTGGGATGATTTTCATTATTGGATACCTTATGCTTCTTAAAAGGATCTTCTCAGCTACTATTCTTCTAGTGAAGGATGAAGTAGGTGACATCATCCTTATGGTTGTTGAGAAAAATATAAGTATTCAAATTATTGTTTTGATGTGTCATTTTATTTATATTTAGATAGATAGATATATATATATAAATTATCATGAGGTGTTTTAGGAACATGGTTGATGTGGCCTTCTGAGAATAATCCTAAACCCTACGCAGGATGTTCGGGAAACATGTAGAATTTATGTTCTAGTGATGAGGTAAAGGTTTAGGATTAAGAGATGGAGCTTAATGGAAATTCCAAATTTATTATCAATTAATGGATAGTGAGGCTCGTGGGTTGTGACATAATATATAGATTACTTTTGAGTCATGTTTATTTTATTTCATCATTTTTTTATATTCATTTACTAAGGTCAGATTTGAGAGAAAAATTTATTAATTTTCATGTATGGAATTTCTTGTATGATTGCCTCTACAAATGGCATCTTTTAATTTCTTATTACAAAAATGCATTTTGATCTGGTTATTTATTGTTATTAAGGTTGTATATTTTTTATCTACTATGAGTTACTAGTTTTGTTTTTTATATTCAATCATATGTTATGTTATATACAAATAGGCCTTTATTTTTATTGTTACCATAGGATATAGTCTTCCCAATATCACCTTTGTACAACCTTTTTTGTAGCCTAAGGATTTTTGAAAACAAGGATGTGTGATTATGGCCCAATGCTCAACCATCCATGAGAACTATCTGGGAGAAAAAATGGGTTGGGGTTTTATATTTAATCAATGGATCATTAATAAACTTATTTATCAACTCTACATCTTCCTTATATGCCACTTTAATATTATCATAGATAGATGATATGAAATTCAATTAATTAAAATAATTTTTCTCCATATCATTTAGGATCTCCATATCCAAACTATTAAAATATATAGAAAATATATCTTTTTTGACCCACATCATAGATAAGATAGCATGATCGTCTCATCCCAAAGAAGTATCCACCATGTTATCTTTCCGAGTGTGGTAATTTATTTAGTTATCTTAATCTTAAGTGAACTCTAACCATCTTATCTAGTGAATTTTCATCTCTTTATGTTTATATATGTTCATTAAATATTTTTTGTCATTATACATATCACATTATTCTCGATTAGGATAATAAATCTATATCGTTAATAAAAAGTACTATATCTTACTCCAAGTCATTTTTGTGTAATTTTTCACTTGAACAATAAATTTTTAAGAGGCATTATCTATAACCATATTATTCTTCATAAGGATACATTAAAATCCCTTCTTAGATTCATCACTATAATTAAAAACCTTTCTCCATGATATGGTTATGTAAGAATAAGTGAACTAACAAATATTCCATTCAGTTCCTCAAATTTTTCCTCACATTCAACTATATAGAAGAACATTGATCCCTTCCAAGTAAAATTATTTAGTGGATTGTATACTCATGCAAAATTCTTCACAATTCATTGATAATATACACTTAAACCATGAAAAATAGCGACATTAGAAACTATGGCTTGTATAGTTCAACATTAAACCACCTCTTTCGTTGATGTATCTACTAATATACACTCTCTTTTTCTTATATGAAAAAATTGAATTTTTAAAAGAAAAATTATGATTTTTTATATTTTTCTTTAGTTTCTCCAAACATAGGGTCTATAGTGAAATTATCAAGAGACCTTAATACTCATCCATTCTCTTTTAATATGTAACATATTGTTACCATTTTTATATATTCCTAAATAGTTATTTTTTACAATCCATTTTTTTGGGCTTCATTTGGGGTTGTTTCTGGTTGAAATTCTAATGTTTTTCAAAATTTTCTGCAAGTACACATTTGGCACGCAGTTTTCCAATCCAGTAAACCCTTTTTCAAAAACTAGAAATCCATGACCCTAAGGTTTTCAAAATTTGGCACAAAATTTTAAAAACCATACCGCTAATTTATAATAGGGGTCCAGATTGAACATGATTTGACAAAATAGTGTGACTCTTCTAAGGAAACCATGTTGATAGGATTTTAATTAATATGAATTTTTATTAAGAATTACCAAACCCCCATCTTAGGCACCAAATGGACATGTACAACCTAGATAGGATTTATCCCATACTTGTATCTCCCAATATGTTTTTGGCACATATTATACCTCTATGGAGTTATTCAAAGCTATAATATTTCCATTATATCTTTTATCAGTCAGTTTCCTCACACTAATATCTATCTCTTGCGATATTTATTCTCCTACCAATGGTTTAATTGATCCCATATTTATTTTTAGAACTAATAACCATTTTTTGGATCTAATCCTTGGTATAATTCATCTGACCTTGTTTATATTGTTCCCCTTTAGAGTTTTCCTCTTATTACATTGTGATTCATGATCCCTTGATCCTGGTGTAGATGTATTTGTTACGATTCCCAATTATTCTTAACCAAAAAATTGTAGTTTTTTAATTCGATCTATTTTAATTAAATGAAATTTAATGAATTATATTTAATTTTTTAAAAATTTTTTATTTGAAAATGATCTAATTCTATATAATAAGAGAGATTTTGTTTTAAAAATGGGTTTCAAGTGTGAATGGTAAAACCTACAATTCCCTTAAAATAGGGTGTTTTATGTAAATTTATGTTGTTTAATTTAAATGTTGGATTTAATTAAAATGTTTTTAATTGAAATTTTGAATGTAATTATGGAAATTTATTAGATAAATTTTTTTGAAAACCCCAAATTCCATTGAATTTGGGGGTTTTAATAAAAAATTGATCAAATTTTGTGAATATTATTTTAGTGAATTTAGTTGTGAATGTGAATTTCTAAATTGAATTGGGATTTGTTTTAAAATATTTATATTATAAAAATATCATAATAAGGTTTTAATAGAAACCTTTCGGTTTTATTATGGAAAAAGACATGTTATTTATTCAAAACATTTTTTATGGTTTTTAATTGAAAATTATCTTATTTGGAATAAGGAATTTGATTACTTGTATATTGAGATGTCTTGAAATAAATTTCCAATTTTTTTTTGTTCTTGATAACATGAAAGGCTTAATAATTTACTGATTTATTTTGACAATACATTATTCTATACAGTGTTCCACAACATTAATGCATCACATAACTTCCCTTAGGTGATGCGGAGGAGTCCTATTTTTCCAGATATCAAAGGAATGTATGTACATATTTCATTATTACCATTAGTTTCGAGTTCCTATAGACTAGAACTATCATAAATTATTATGTTTGTTACCACTTTTCCCGCATTATTTATTTAAAAAGAATATATTCCGTTATTTTAAAATATATTACATACATTCTAATTTATATAAATTATTTTATAATATATTTTTAATGAGAAATTTGTGAATAGTGACATTGTTTTAGAGTCATTGTATCTCATTATGGGTAATTTATTTTCATAAAGTATTTCTATAATTTTAAATTTTAGTCCCCTATTTAAAATTATCTCTCCATAATTTCAAATGAAAAGAATGAATTTTATTTATTAGGATTTTGATGTGCCAAACTAGTTTAATTTGTGAAATAGAATGATATATTTGGTAAATTTAATATTGGAATCTATTATGGAATCGATTATGTGATCGTACTTGTATTTTTAGCTCACACACTACTTTTTCCTTTCGATGATTGTAGATTACCCTAATCCATGTATGAGAATGTGTAAATCACCACATGACGGTTATTCTAACTGTTGATTCACAGACTTGGTGAGTTCTATACATTAGGAATTGGGTAGTTTTTCTTTATTTTAATATATTTTTATATTAATTTTTTTTGTTAAAACTATTTTACATTTAGTAGACCACTCCAAGTGGAGTTTCATTTATACGCATTATAGATATGATTCTATTATATCTATGATGTTTGTGAAAAAATTGTTCCTACATTAATTTTGTATGATGCATGGTGTTCGTAACCAACCCATGGGGATTTATAAAACCCTTCGGGGTATGTCGAGGTTGATTTATTTATCGGGATTATAGGGTACCTGAGATGGTTTCTGACAATGTGGTATCAATGATCCAGGATGTGTTGTTTGACTTGGATTCTGTATAAATTGTGAAAATTTGTTGGGATATAGGAGGTAGTTCTGATTTAGTGTCTAGAAAACTCATACCATAATGAACCTAACTCACCATGGGTGGTTACATAAAGGCATATTAAGGATGAGTTTATGTTTTTCATTTTTAGACATGGATGTATTGAAATCCATATTTTTTGTACCCTTATGGGATTAATTTCCCCTAGTACTATATTTTATCATTAATATGAAGTCTTTTATGTTGTTTAATGATGTTTTGTAGGAATATTCCTCTGAGAATACATGCAAATCAGATCAAATAGAAATCATCTAATGAACGTCAATGATTAAATCCTTTTGTGGACCCAACATTGGATGAAGTGATCACGTGTACTATCCAAGCACCAGGACATGTACCTACATTGGTCCTCATTCTGGCTCTAATTATAGTACCTCGCAGGGATGTTTTCAAGTTTTGATCTCATGAATTACTTCACAAGAATAAATAAAAATTCAAAGGTTCAAACAATCCTCTAGAGGATGAGGTATTTATGAGAAATATGGAACATGTTTTGGGTTCTTGGACACACCTACAAAAATCCAAGTGAATTGTGACACCGTTATGATGTAAGGAACAATAAATAGATAGTTGGACAATATGGTGATTGATATGAAGTGTGAGGTATTGTAGTTTAAAAGCATAAAGGATCATTTTAATGACCAATTTTATCAAGATTCAATGTTGTAGGCCATGTATGTAGTATTTTACAATATTGAGGAGACTGATAGAACCATGATAGGGTATGGAACCAATTTTATAGAGATTTTATATTTTTCACCTATTATATTAGCAAATGAGAAGATTATGTCCCGACTATTCGAGTTGGGACTAAAATATGATATTTTTTCTAATGTTTTCTTGATAATATTACCTCTTATACATATATGTTGGACAGAGCATGAATGGTCGAGATAGTCATGGATGGAAATTTAATGTTTTTAGGAGTTTTCATCATTCCCACTGGTAGTGAATATTCATCCATGGCAATGAGGAATCATGATGATTCTCATAATGGTTCTCCAAAACATTGTTTTTCTAACCCACCTTATGTTATAGGATGAGGTATTTTAGTTTTATACCAGTGTGAATGATTATGAATTTATTAGTGGTTTTCACTGAGGAACCTAAGAACTGTGGTACTTGTGGACTATAAGGTCACTTGAAGAGATTATTCCATATTTATTATACTCAACATAGTGGTTTGAGATCACCCACACCATTTATAACTCTAATGAAATCAGATTATTCATGAATAAAAGAGTTATAGAAAAATAAACTGAAATGATAAATCTTAACACACTCTAAGAGTTTCCATAGGATGCAGATATGGGTCATTTTTCCATGATAGGTACAATAACTATAGCTTCTTCATTTGTGATTACATTATGTTATACTGGAGAATCTCAATTATTTATTTCCACATGTACTTTTAATCTACTTAATCATCCAATGGATAATTTATCTTGTGTGATGGATGCCACTACACCCCATGGTATGATGATAGAGAAGGGACTCCATAGCCCAACTTGTGTATTTTGTGTATCGTATGTGGAGATGGCTTACAATTTTCAGATTCACAACATGAATGTTCTTGATATTATATCAATGATTATTTGGATCATTAATAAGAAATCATGGATTGACTATTATCTTTGATGGTTCTCCCTCACTACTCATACTAGTGTGTGTTGTGTCTTCTATGGAGAATGGGACCCAAGGATAGTCAGAGTCGTGCGTATCTGTCTAGATTTGGGGATACTGAAATCTTGGTATTCCATTGATCTGTAGTGGGAATCATTGAGTAGTGATATCCCTCTAGCCGTCATTGAGTTTCCAAACATGTTTCTATCTAACAACTATGTTATCCCCAAAAAATAGAATTTGAGATTACTATTAACTTTCTTCTTAGTTCTCAACCATTTTTGATTTATTATTACCATCTTGAACGAGCAGAATTTTATGAGCTAAAATGTATTGTGATTACTGTGAAGGTGTTGAATCCACTGAAGATCGTATAAGACTATGTGGTATTCTGGGATGCATCAGGTTCTATCTTGGGATACATTCTTAAGTAATATAGTGATGTTGTTTTTCATGACACTCATAAATTTCGGTCACATGAGAAGAATTATCTGACCCATGATGTTGAACATTCACTTCCAATGCCTGAACATATGAGACAGTAGAATTACCTCTATTTATAATGTTTTACCATGTGTTATGACCACAATAGGTTGAGTTATATCATATATCAAAATGATTGTAATTTCTTCCAGATATGATGGGTGGAATACCTCTAGTCCTTTGATTTTGAAATTATCTATACACATAAGAAATGGATTGTCTTGGATGATATTTGAGTGGGAAACATCCGACTCAGGAAATGAGAGAATCATTGGAAGAGTAGAACACAATGGCTATCATTGAATAATTTCATATTGGAGTCCGAGAATATGGGTAAATGGTTTCCTTGGATGTTTATTAGTTTACATTCCAACTTCTCAATATGAGTTTTTAGGAACAACAACGCGAGGATGAGTTACATAGAATTATAGTCTCTATTAATTGTGGGGAGGACTTTATTCATTGTTCATTCTAAAAAGAAGGAATTCAATGATTTGAGAATCATATTTGGTGCTATGATAAGTAAGGAACAATTTGATTTTAGATTTATATAGTTCCCAGTGGGTAGTGCACCCATGAACCAAGAAGATGTTATATGGAATGAGGTGGATGTTTTGGTGCCTAGGTATGAGATGGGGAATTACTGAGATTTCCTCCTATTACTATAAATTACAACATGTTCTATGTGAGAAAAATAAACCCCCATGTTTTCATTATCCACATCCATTCCAAACATGGATGTGGGATTAAATCTCTATTGGAATTGTGGTTGGGTTTTTGTGTACCAATAAAAAGAGGAGTTACTATGTTTTTTGTTCAATATGATGAATAAATCAGCTAAATTTATACCAATTCATGATAAAAACCATACTGATCTTCTAGAAAATATCCATGTGAAATAGAATGTTCTTTTTATCAATGTTCCAAAATTGTATTGTTTCTGATAGGGATCCTCAATTATATTCTCACTTTTGGAGAGGCCTTTATGAAGAACTGGGATCTCACATACATTTCAGTGGAGTAAACCATACACAATAAGATGTCCATACATAATGATCGATAAAAATTCTGAACCATATTCTCTATGCTTGTGTTTTAAAAATTGGTGGAGTATGGTTTGATCACATTGGGATGGACCAGTTATTCTATATCAAATGTTACTAGTCTACAATTAGAATGACCCCTTGTGCGGCCTTGTATGATTGGAATTACCGATCTATGTATTGTTTCTTGGATATTGATGAATGTTCTTTTTTTGGACTGATAATTGCTAAAAGGCAGCCTCAAATATTAAGTTGATTCAGTAGAGAATGAGGATGGAACAGAGTCGGTAAAATTCTTATACTAATTTTCATCATAGGATGTTGGAATTTTCTTTGGTGACTAGGTGTTTATGAGTTTTTAACATCGGTTAAGTCATCAATGGATTCAGAGGTTATGGAATATTACACTACTTTCTATGGGACCTTTCATGGTTTTTGAGAATGTGTGGAATGTTTCATACCATTCAACACTACCACCACAAGTGATTTCAATGAATAACATGTTTCTTGCATCTCATAACTGAAAGTATTTATCTAGTCCATATCAAGTACCGTGTTGGGGTGTTCTTGAAGATAAACATGATTTATCCATAACTAATCAACTAGAGAGGGGAGTTTACTCTGAAACCAAGGCACATCATGGAAAATTAATAATTTTTTTATGTTCTATGGCTACAATGTTCTTATTTATTGAGATGAGCGAGAGGGGGAACTGATGAAAGATTGGTTGCATCATCTTTGTTATAGAAGATACTAGTTACGATTTTTTGGGACAAAATATTTCTATGTTGGGGAGGGTGAAACATCCTATTAATATTTTCATATTTTTGTAATCCTTACTTTTTGTGATATTTTTTTTGGATTTCATTTGGGTTTCTTTCTGGTTTACATTCAAAATATTTTCAAAATTATGGGCTACGTCATGATTTGTGCATAGTTTTTCCAAATTGTACACCCTCCCAAGAAAATCATTCTAACAGATATTGTGAGGTTTTAGAAAATTTCAATATGGTTTAAAAAACCTTGAACCCTTATAAAATAATATGTGTGGCCCATTTAAAAAAGGTTCATGGCTTTATCAAATTTTTAAAAAAAAATTCACCTCTTTCTAGGAAACTATGGGGATGCATTTTCAATTAATATGAATTTTTATTAAAATTTTCCAAAACCCATTCTAGCATCCCAATGGAATGGTATGATCTAGATGAGATTTATATCATCGCGGGTGCTACCTATAAGATTTATTAGTGCCTTTTATCCATCCAATATTTTATTTAATGTTATATTAACTCCATGTTATTTTTTCTTGGTTTGATTATTCACCCTGATCACTATCTAACCAAATCTCCCTTATCCTCCCAAGGGTTACGTGGATCACTGTATTTATTTCTATAATTACTACCCATTTTCATGGATCTAATCCTTGGATTTATTCATAGATCATTAATGTCAGTGTTCTCTATTGGATTTTTTCTCTAACAACATTTTGATTCATGATCATACGATCATGAGGTAGGTGGTTCCAATACAACACAGAATTAATCATAACCCAAAATATCATTTTTTAATTTAAATTTTTCCAAGTATATGAAATTTCATGATTTCAATGATAATTCATTCAATTGGTCTATTGGGAAAATATCCATTTCTATTTAATTGAGCAGTTTTTGTATTAAAAATGGGTTTTGGCATGATATATGAAAACATCCAATCCCATTAATGTTGGTGTGTTTAAGAAAATTTAAATTGTTTTTATTTAAATTTTTGTTTTGATGTATATTGTTTCAATTAAATATTTTAATTTATGTATGTAAATGGATTTTACAATAAATTGTGAAAACCAATATTCCAATTAATTTGGGGCTTACTGGAAAATTTATGGAATTTTTTGGAAATTTAAATGTTCAATTTAATTTTGATTTTGAATTTGGAAATTAAACTAGGAATTTTATTCATGTTATTATATAGTAAAAATGGATTATAAATTATTTCATAGAATCCTTTAGGTTTTATCTTGAAAAAATGAATGTATTTGATTAAAAATTAGAGATATGGTTTGAAATAGAAATTTCTATATTTGTAAGGACAATGTAATTTATTTTACTTTAATTAGTCTGGAAATAATTTTCCAATCATTTTTATACTAGAGCACGTGAAAGTATTAGTTTGTTATTGAGTAATTTTAATGACACATTACCCAATATAGTGTTTGAAAACATAAATGTATCACATCACATCCCTTAGGTGATGGTGATGAGTTCTCTTTGGCCATAGTTCAAACGGATGTGTGGACATATTTTTTATCACCTTGAGGGTGGATACCGTAGAGAATTGAACTATCATACATTATTATGAATAAAACCAAGTTTATCACATGATTTTATTTAAAATGAATATATTCTATTGTTGGATACTTTTGTACAAGCCTTCTGATTTTTATAAATTGTTATAAATAAAAGTGTTTATCAGATTCGTTAGTGAAAATTGTCATAGTTTTTGTTATATTACATCAATATAAAAGAAAATCCATTTCATTGTGTGTTTCAATTTTCAAAAATGTCATGATTTTGTTTAAAATTTTATTTATATCATTTGAATTGAAAAACATGAATTGTTTTAATTTCGATTTTGAGATGGAAAACAATTTTTACATGTAATATTGAATTCTCTATTTGATTAATATAATATTGGAATATGTTAGGTAATTATTGGTGATTCCTTTTTTAGAATTTTTATATCACACCCTACTTGTGCCTCTAGGTGTTTTAATATTGTTTCCACACAGGTTCAATAAGGGGTAAATCACCACTTGGAGGTGGTTTTAGCTGTTTATCCAAAGATTTGTGGAGTTTTATACATTGGGAATTTGATTTTTTTTCTAATTTCTTATACTTTATTGTAGTACATTGGGGTGTTATTATTGTTTTACTTTAGGGACATCATTCCCATTGATGTTCCAATTTTATACTTTAGTGATTTGTGTCTTACAAACACATTATTAGTGTAAAAATCATTCTTTCATTCGTTTTGATTGATTCTAGGAGCTTTTCGTCAACCCATGGGTATCAGGAACACTATTCTTGTTATGTGAAGGCCATATTGGTTATTGGGTTACCATGGTATCTAGGCTGGGCTATGATAGAATAGATAATAATATCATATCTAAAGACTACCAAAAATTGATTACTATAATCTATAAAGAATCTTTTCATTACATCGATGATTATTGTGGGTGAATTAGTAAGAATGAATGGAATAATTTTATATTTGTATCATCCATATATTTTATGGAATGATGTCCTTGGTATCTACATTCTTGACCATCAATTTATGATATCTTGAATGATGGTCAATCTTGGGAAAGTATTGAGTTCCACAGTTTTGATCAAATTGGTTTTCAATATTTTATAGAGGATACTTATTTTGGATCATGAAATTTATTAGATCATGGTAATAAATGTAGATCCATGGATATCCATGGATATCCAATATTCTTTGAATGAAACAGATTAGGTTCACAAAAACGGAACAAACATTTCTGAAAGATGTGCATATCATGGTTCTATTGGGGTATCTTTTTCTATTTAGATATATCTATTAGGGAAATTCTATATGGAGTATTTGAAATTTTTGAGGCCATGAGTATGAGTTCTAACTAGAAATAAAAATAATATTTTGGGTGAATACAATAAAATTCTTCCATAAATACAATATTAAATTCTATACAAAAAATGGCATACCATCAATTTAAAGATTCTCCCAATCCATTTTTGATGGACATACCACAAGAATATGAATCAATACCCCTTAAATAGATGTTTTCTTCATAATAATTTCATATTTCTCATCAAACTAATAATCTATTATATGATGGTTTTGAATATAAAACATGAACTCCATTCTATCGAATTTTATGAATGATATATGTAAAGAATTTATATTTATGCATAAGATAAAAAAGTAAACTAGTGGATGAATTCAATCATTAATAGGAACCAAATTACCACTAGCATCAACTATAAAGGAATAATATATATGAGATGATATCATCTTACTAGTAGGGTTTTCACTACTAATTCGTTGTCAAGTCATTTTGGTGGAATCATTACTCCCATAGAAAAATATTTAATTATGAAATAATTATTATGTCGGTATTAAAATAAGATATCCGAATCTAAATATTTATATGTATGCATACCATTCATGAATTCATTATCTCACCCCTCATTAGAAATAGTCATCACATGATATTTCCCATTATTCTTTAGACATAAGAGGACAATAGAGTCAACCATCATTATTGAATGTTAGATTTTGGAAACGGATAACATATATACAATACTTCATGAATTTGAAACGGTAATGTATTGGTGGGGAATTCTGTGGAGCATTCTCTCTATTTGCATCATAATGAAACTTCTTCCCATTACTTGAGTAACCAATTTATTGATGACATTCTCTTAAAAAAATGAATCACATACTATCCTTTTAATTTCAAATTACACTAGGTTTCTTCCCATGTATTTTTCATAATGGTGTAACCATATTCTACTCCACCTATTTTTTAGATTTTATGTTGAATTCCATTGTACACTTCTTATCAAAACCATGTGATTTAAACATAACTACAACCCTAAATTACACTTTGAAATAACACTAGAAAAACTCAAAATAACTAGTGATGTTGCTTATACACAAATACCATTAAGTACATTTTTTTAGACTTTAAATAATTAGTTAACATTACCATTAGGATGGATGAATGTACTAGTATCAAACCTCTCATATCTTGTAAAATTTTCCCTATAGGTACAAAAAAAAAATCATTATCTACTTCCCTCTGATTAATGAAAAACATACTTATATTTATATGATGAATATGATTAATGTACTTATTCAAAAATTAATTATTTAATGCATCCCCATTCATGGATTTATTTTTATAATGTTTTAAATTATTCTTGAAAATAGACCACATTCAATCTTTTTAACCTTCAAAATGGATGACTACCTCAATGAATTATTCATTTTTCAAAAAACTGATAATGAAAAACATATTTTTAGTGGTGATGATTCATTTTTTAGAGTTTATAAGATTAGATAACCATATAAATAAGGTATTCATTAAATCATTAAGGATTTAATGGAATTGTGTTCCCTCCATTGATCATTTTGATGTCCACCATGATATATTTCTCAAGATAGATGTTTGAGAATAGAAATGTTATTTTTTTCAAATACCATAACATTGGGAAGCCCAATAGAAAAATAATTACACTGTTCATCATACTCAACATTAACACGATACCTTCTGCATCCATCCCATGGTTAAAAAAAGTGTAATAATCAATAATAACTGTGTGGAACTATATAATCATGAAAAATTATTTAAAGTATGTCAACATTATAAAAACATATTTTTAATATATTAATTCCTTGGTTTATCCTTGTTTATTTGTAGAAATTATTCAATCCCCTCATGATTATTTGTATGGTGTTTTTGAATTTATAAGGCATACCAACTAGGAGTGTAATTTCAAATCTGCAACAAGGAATATATATTGACTGATCCTTATACTAAATATATTATGTCCCACTATGTTATTAATAAATAACAAAATTATTTTTCATATCATAGAAAAATAATATTTATAACATGGAGAATGAAAACATAAAAAAGGTGTGATATCAAATTAATATTAAGGTAAAATAAGGGAGATGCAAAATCATAACCTTAAAATAGTTGTATGATACCATGAGGATAACATTTAAATTCCATATATTGTGTTGAAAGATAAAAATATTTCTTAATGGTTTAAATATCTTTAGTTTATAAGATAAGAATCATAAGGGAATCAAATAACGTGATCCATCAGAGAATATTTTTTTTATTACTAATAGAACTGTGGAATACACATTAAGAATAGAAAATCATTTCCATTATTTAAAGGATCAATGTTTGGGCTATCTATTGGAATTTCTTAACTCCCCAAACTATCATTGTTTTCAATGTTCACTCCCAAGGGAATCATATTCAACAATGTCCAATATTGAACCAGTTTCCCTTCCCATTATAATCCTATATATATCATGAGATATAAATCATTATCTAATGCATTGTATAGTGATATGGGTCCCACCCATCACATAATTAATCTCATAGCTATCTACGCCACAAGATTAAAAACTTTCATTATATTATAAAGAATTAAATGAAATTGTAATGCCCCGACCCCAGTTACCCAGAGTCGGTGCATTATTACATAACATTGGCATGATCACAAGAAAGATCAAATCTCGAAAGACCGATTGGTTTAGTAGCCTTGGAAACACTAGATATATTCATAAGTTTTACATTACATCATAAAATGAAAAACTACTACAACAACATAATTTATCCACAATCCACACTATTAACCCCTCATAAAATCCCTGCAGGTCATTCATAACTTACTTCTTCACATCCTGGAAAAAATAAAACATAGAAAAGGGGTGAGCTCAAATGCCCAGTAAGGATAACAATATAGCGGAAACTTTCATAAATAAGAATAAACATTTAAGGCAATGTATAACTAAAACAAAAGACTTTTAAATATGAACTTTCAACATGGTATGGCATAAATAAAATGAAATAATGCCATTTACTTATTCACATGGATATTCTACTAATCGAATAATTACATGCAAAAATCAATAACCACTTTCATAATGTTGGAATGCATAATGCCAGACTATCATAACCACATAGCCAAGGCCTCGTGCCAAGACTACAAATAAGATTTTGTCAAGGCCTTGTGCCAAGACACTAGTTTGTCTCATGAGACCTACCGATGCATCGAGGAGCTATAGCGGGCTCCACCCGTCACTTATTAAGTCCAATGCATTCCCATATGAAAAGGTTTAAACATAACATAAACATTCGTATTAAAACTAGCATACGAAATGTCAATAATTTCACCATAAACTATGAATGGTATAAAAATAGCACATCCACAGTCAAACATATCACAAAACCTTCAATACAATGTAGAAGTTTTGTATCATAATAAATCAACTTCAAATAATCTTAAAATCCATCAAAGGATGTTGACATAGATGAAATCAAAATTCTTTTTAAAGAAGTATCTCCTTTTATTTTGAAATCATTTAAGATCCATATAAAATAAAACATTTTCTTTGAAAATATTCTTATAAGCTTGTATGGAAAGCTTCGAGGATTTTATAACGGCGGAAAATAACCGCACCCGCCGTATAAGTTAAAAAAACATTCTTACCTCAATTCAGTCGAAAAGGTTAAAAAGGACCTTGTTTTGAAAACGACGGAAAGATTCCTTTATAAACCTCTTATAAAAAGTCAAACAAGGGTATAAATGACTTTAACCCATATTCTTGTAAATAGTAAAAATGTTTTTAAATACATTTCAAAGAAACATGGATGTGGATGATAAAGAGATCCCAGTAGATTATTACGTATAATACAACCTCGGATAATGAAGAGATTGTGAAATAACCCTTACCTTGTACTTTTCCTTGGTTGTGGTAGGTTAACCTCCTGTATAATGGTGAAATAATTGTTATTAAATTATACAAGAATCATATACATTAATATGATATCATATATTATCTTTTAATATTGATTTGATAATAATATCTTAGTATTATCGTTGTTTCAGGTGTTAACTTACTTGTTTTATTTTGTATGTTTTGTTACGTAAGACATGTATGTAAAGGATAGGTTGTATATTATTCATATCCAGAATGATATCAAGTCCTTAAACATCATTTTTTAAATCATCAAATTATACTTGAATGGATACGATGGAGAATGAATCTCATCGCGTTCGTGGAGACGGTAGTCCGTACGTACGCACGAGCGACAATATCATTCTTTTGATATTAAAATAATATATAAATGGATGGTATATCATAAAGAATCATTAAAATGTTAGATTTATTATTTACATGAGTTACACATCATTATTATACCCATCCAAATAATATTATATTGAATAACAATTACACCACGATGTGGAGACGGTAAGCCGTACGTACGCACGTATGGTGACATGTTATTCAAAGGGTGGATAGGATAATGAATATGGTTGTACCATATTTATAATAACATCACAGTATATGTGAGATACTGTAGTTATTATTTTAGAATGGTAAGAACAAAGGAAAAAGAAGTGGAAGAAGAAATGAACTTAGAAAAGGGTGGTGAAATCATTACCTCTTCTTCGGGTTCTTCCTTTTGATTTGATCAAAAGGGCTCCTTAGGTTGGATTTCTGATCAAACTAAGGCCTCTAGGTTGTATTGAGGGATGTTGGGAGAGTATTTGGGCAGAGTTTGGCCGAACCAAAAGGCTTTAGAGGTGTGAAGAAATGAGAAGGAGGAGTGCCTTTTTATAAGAGGGGTGAGGGGCACCTTTGGAAAAGCTAGAAATATTAATTTATAATAAATTCATATTCGGTTTATAATGGCTCCAAAATTGACTATTCAAAGGTTAAGGTGGGGATAGGTCGCAAACAACTCAACAAATAGAATTTAGACAGGTTTGGGTACTTATATTAACCTTATCTTTAAGTATTAACTCTAAGTTAATTAGTTTCACTTTTACAACGTCTCTTTGTATTTTTATATTATATGGTTAATAGACTTACCATATACATACAAGAGACCCCCAAGTGGTCCATTAATGATGATAATATCATTATATAAGTCTCTTGGCCGAACCTTAGATTTTTAAAAATTTAATATCAATTAATAATATAATTTGTTTTTAAGAACTCTTTTATGTCAATTTTGACACTATTCAATAGTTGATTTTTGTGAAACTCATAACAGATTTATTACTTCGAACAAAGTCAATTAAATCACTCCTAATATATCATATTATCCTAGAAAATTAGTTTAATTCATTAAAAGTTTCATATTATATTTATTTGGGTATTTATAATATCAATTATTTTAATTTGTCACTATTTTAGAAATTACTGCATCATCATTGTGTCATAAATAAAATAAAATATTTAATGTCTAAAAATTATAAATAAAATATAATTATGTAGGAAATCTTGTTATCTTTATAATGAATATTTATAATCTAAAATCCAACATATATAACCCTATGTAACAATTGTATTGCTAAAAGATATATGCTTATGTCATTTTTGTATTCATTTTAACTTAATTAAAATAAAGTGTCATTATCACTTACAAGTGGATCCATGGGGTCCCAAAATCGACCCAAAGATGCCCATGTTCGACCATGTATCAAACAATAGGGTTAGGACACGTTTTAGGGTAATTTAGTATTATTATAATATTATTTGTTTTAACCCTTATTTACCGGATTTACCCTTAACCATGGTAAATAAAATATTTACCGCAGTAATTATTCAAAATGTGTAAAAATGAAAGTTACCTATTTACATAATTTGGACACCCTGATTCCAAATATGTAATCCATTTTTCCAAATTCAAAACACAGAAGTGGCAGAAATTAATTTAAAATTAATTCCCGCTGTGAAAACAAAAAGCGTGTTTTTAAGAGGTAATAACTATCAAAAGATTGACACTTGTTTATGTTCGGTTTAATTGTAAAATTATGTCCAATGACCAACATTATATTAAATGGTAAAAATATATTCTAAATATAATTTAAAATCACTCAAATTAACAATTTATCACTATTAATTATTTTGATTAAAAAAGTTTTTTTTAATTAAAATTTAGTAATTTTCACTATTCATCAAAATATAAAAGATATCCGAAAAGTACCAAAATTTCACCCTAGGCTAATTTCGATATTCCGAATCCAAAAATGAAGTCCATTTTGAAATATAAAATATATATGATTTCAAAAAGTAGGTATTACTATTCACAATGGCTAGTTTAATTAGTTGTGGTGTGTGTTAGAACTCGAGGTTGCGTACAACACACGCTATCGCATTATTCGAAGGGAAACGTACCGTAGAAGCTTGGGGTGTTACATTCTCCCCTCCTTAAAATAATTGCGTCCTCGCAATTTCTAGGGTATTACTGCATAAAACGACTCGGGTGGTTCTTCATCATAAGTTCCTCGGGTTCCCACGTTGCCTCTTCTATCTTATGGTTTCTCACAAAACTTTTACCAGACGCGTCGTCCGGTTTCTCAGCACTTGTTCTCTCGTATCAAGAATCTTGACGGGCTCTTCGCAATAAGACAGATCGGGTTCCAGTTCTAATTCTTCATAGGTGAGTACATGCGTTGGATCAGGCATGTATTTCCTCAATAGAGATACGTGGAACACATCGTGAACTTTGGAGAGACTTGGCGGCATTGCCAATCGGTAAGCTACAACCCCAATTCGTTCTAGAATTTCGAAAGGTCCAATGTACCTGGGACTCAATTTACCTTTCTTTCCAAAATGTATGACTCCCTTCCATGGAGATACCTTTAGGAAAACATGATCACCGACTTGAAATTCCAAATCCTTCCTTCGATTATCGGCATAGCTCTTCTGCCTACTTTGAGCTGCTTTGATGTGATTTTGGATTACTTTCACCTTTTCCACCGTTTCCTCCACCAGTTCTGGGCCTACAAGTTTTCTTTCACCAACGTCATCCCAACAGGTTGGTGTACGACATCTCTTTCCATATAACGCTTCATATGGTCCCATCTGAATACTTGAATGGAAGCTATTGTTATAGGAAAATTCTACCAGTGGTAAATATTGATCCCACATACCCTGAAAGTCAAGTGAGCAAGATCTCAACATGTCTTCTAAGGTTTGAATAGTCCGTTCTGATTGTCCATCTGTCTGAGGGTGGTAAGCAGTGCTCAAATGAAGTTCAGTATCCAGGGATTTCTGATGACTTTTCCAAAATCTTGAAGTAAAACGGGGATCACGATCAGAAACAATCGATAGGGGTACTCCATGAAGTCTCACAACTTCATTAATGTATAGTCTTGCTAGACGTTCCAGGGGTAGATCTTCTCTTATAGCAAGAAAATGTGCTGACTTGGTAAGACGATCAACAATAACCCATATTGCATTGTTCCTTCTAGGAGTCTTCGGTAGCCCCATGACAAAGTCCATCGTAATATTGTCCAATTTCCACTCCGGTATAGGAAGAGGTTGCATGACTCCTCCAGGCTGTTGCCTTCCAGCTTTCACTTGTTGAAAAACCATACATCTTGACACAAAATCAGCAATCTCCCTCTTCATATTGTCCCACCAAAAATGATCTTTCAAATCTCTATACATTTTGGTGATCCCAGGGTGTATAGAGAAATTGGAACTATGAGCATCATCCAGCAATTCCCTTTTTAGATCAGGTATATTGGGAACACAAAGTCTCTTCCCGAATTTCAAAATTCCATCTTCATACAGAAAGTCTCTCAATCTCCCATCATTCACAGCTTTAATCTTCTTTTGGAATTCTTCATCATCGGTCTGAGAACTCTTAATCCTTTCTAGTAAAGATGGTTTGGTAACCATTTGAAAAAGAATTGATGTTTCACCTTCCCTGGTTATTCCCATGTCCATCTTCACTAGATCCATGAAAATTGGATCCCTTTCAATTCTCATCATGTTCAGAACTCCATGGTCTTTTCTGCTCAAAGCATCTGCTACTTTGTTTGCTTTCCCCGGGTGGTAGTGTATCGTACAATCATAATCCTTGAGTAATTCAAGCCATCTCCTTTGCCTCATGTTGAGTTCTTTTTGTGAGAAAATATACTTCAAACTCTTGTGATCAGTATAAATCTCACAATTTTCACCATAGAGGTAGTGCCTCCATATCTTCAAAGCAAAGATCACTGCTGCTAACTCGAGATCATGAGTAGGATAGTTTTGTTCATGAATTTTCAACTGTCGTGATGCATAGGCAATAACTCTATCATTTTGCATAAGGACACAGCCATGTCCTTTCTTCGATGCATCACTATAAATAACGAACCCATCATTCCCCGATGGTAAAGTCAATATAGGAGCATTGACTAATCTTCTCTTCAGTTCTTCGAAACATTCTTCAAACTCTTTTGTCCAAACAAATTTAACCCCTTTACGTGTGAGCTTCGTTAATGGGTTAGCCAATCGGGAAAAATTCTGGACGAAACGTCGATAATAACCTGCCAAACCAATAAAACTGCGTACCTCAGTTATACTCGTAGGTGCTGACCATTCTTGGATTGCTTTGGTCTTAGAAGGATCAACAGAGATTCCATCTTTAGAGACAATATGGCCAAGAAAAGAAATCTCCTGAAGCCAGAATTCACACTTGCTAAACTTCCCATATAATTCATGCCTCCTTAGAGTCTTCAAGATAATGCGCAAGTGATTTTCATGATCTTCGTAGGTTTTGGAGTATACCAAGATATCATCAATAAATACCACCACAAATTCATCGAGATACTCCTTGAAAACTCTATTCATTAGATCCATGAATACAGAGGGTGCATTAGTCAATCCAAACGGCATTACAGTAAACTCGTAATGCCCGTACCTGGTTCGAAATGCTGTTTTCAGAATGTCTTCCTTCTTCACACACAACTGATGGTATCCAGATCGAAGGTCAATCTTTGAAAAGTATTCAGCTCCATGCAGTTGGTCAAATAAATCATCAATACGAGGTAGGGGATACTTGTTCTTTATCGTTATAGCATTGATCTCCCTATAGTCGATACATAACCTCATAGATCCATCTTTCTTTTTAACAAAAAGAACAGGGGCTCCCCATGGAGAAACACTAGGGCGAATAAATCCCTTATTACTCAGTTCCTCTAGTTGTTTCTTTAGTTCGACTAATTCTACAGTGGCCATTCTATAAGGGGTCTTCGATATAGGCCTTGATCCAGGAATCAAATCAATGGAAAACTCAGCTTCTCGTTCTGGAGGATGTCCAGGTAAATCTTCCGGAAATACATCTACAAATTCTTTCACAATAGGTACATCCTCTATTTGAACATTCCTTTCCTCACCGACAGTTACTTCATTCTCTTCCTCCCCAATAATTGAATTTAGTTGAGCTACTGGGGGTGGATCTAAATAAGAATTAGGTGGTGACGATTCTGCTCTAAAAATAAGGTGCTCCTTATCATTATCATCAAGAATCGTAACCTCTTTCTTCTTACAATAAATCTTCGCATCATAGTCCGAAAGCCAGTCCATACCGAGGATTATATCAAACTCAATCATAGGTATGACGATGAGATCAGCAGATAAAGAAAATTTATGTGCTCTAATGGGGACTGATTCACAAAACTTTGTTGCAATGATACTTCCCTTAGGAGTTTTAACTGACAAATCCCTTATTAAATCAAATTGGAAATATCTAATTTTCTTAGCAAACTGCGAAGATATAAAACAATGCGATGATCCAGAATCAAATAATGCATTTTCTAAACTTGAGGAAACCATTAAATTACCTGCCACCACGTCTTTCGGAGCTTCTACCTCAGCAGTAGTGATAGCATAAGCCTGGCCTTGATCCCATGGCCTTTTCTGAGGTAAGTTTTCCTGACTCTTAGGACATGCATTTGCATAATGCCCCATCTCCCTGCAATTGTAGCACTGAACGTTGGTAGCTTCCTTCTTCCCCTTGCAATCATGAGCTTGGTGGCCTTTTTCACCACACTTGTAACAGACTCCCATTCCCTTCAAGCAAGTACCAGGATGTTTCTTCCCGCATTTACCACAAGATGGATATTCAACCTTTCCCTTCTTCCCCTTATTTCCATTCCCAGATTGATCAGCGGGTCTCTTCTTCTCTTGCTTTGCTTTAAAGTCATAAGACTTAGAGAATTCCTTTTCGGTCTTGATAACACATGAGACAATGTCTTCGTACGATGAAAAGGATTGTGAGACTAATGCTCGACGGAGAAATGGTTTTAACCCATCAAAGAAACGATCAATCTTACTTCTTGGGTTGCGAATATAATCTCCAGCATACCTCGCTAACCTTGTAAAGTTAGCCTCATACTTTGTGACATTCTCATCATCCTTTTGTCTCAGACTCAGAAATTGTCTTTCCATATCTGCTCGATGGTCGCGAGGAAAGTATTTTTCTAAAAACAAATCTTTGAACTCCCTCCATTCCATATTTGATACTTCATCATCTTCCTTCATGTTTTGAATCAATTACCACCATTGATCAGCATCTCCAGTGAGGCGGTAAACTGCCATGATAACTTTCTCCCTTTCACTGCTCCCCAAAGCCTGAAATATTTTCTCTAGGGAATTTATCCATTGCTTAGCTACTAAGGGATTTGTACTCCCATTGAACGTTGGTGGTTGTTGCCTCATGAATCGATCTAACATTGATCCTCCACGCTGCGGATCAGGGTGCTCCATACGGGTAAGGTTATTATTCATAACCTGAGTAAGTTGTCCCAGTTTGGTGATTAGCTGATCGGCACCAGTTGCATCACCAGCCCCACTATAATTATCTTGAGCAGGAGGGCAATCCCTACATGGAGTGCGCACATTGATACGGTTTCCATTTCTTCCACTAGGCGCCATTTCTAAACAATGGCATAAACTAGATCAGTTTATGAATCAAAATACATAATCTCATACTTATAAAACACTTAACATAAATTGAACTATTTATGGATATAATCCATAATCATAAAAATGTTTTCTTTGAGGAAGTATATACTCATAAACCCTTCATAATGATTTGTAAATAAAATGAGATTTATCCTAAGCATATCCCCCGGGAGTGTCGTAACCAAGAGTGCAGCAAGGCCCGTTGTCGTGCACCAGTTCCCGTTCGAGTCTAGCTCAAATCGGTGTTTTCGGGTTTTACCCCTAGGTACATCTGTGCCAGAGCCGCCTCTACCTGCTCGTATCCAGACAGGGATGTATTGCTCAGAAAACTCACAAAATCTCTACAATACCAAAATTCTAGGAAGTTCTTCTATACTAATCCTCAAAGTTCCTCTTAGGTCTACGTGCTCTAATCAGAGTTTATCTAAATCTAGCTTCCAAGGATTGTACTAAACTTCCTCTGATACCAACTGTAACGCCCCGACCCCAGTTACCCAGAGTCGGTGCATTATTACATAACATTGGCATGATCACAAGAAAGATCAAATCTTGAAAGACCGATTGGTTTAGTAGCCTTGGAAACACTAGATATATTCATAAGTTTTACATTACATCATAAAATGAAAAACTACTACAACAACATAATGTTTCCACAATCCACACTATTAACCCCTCATAAAATCCCTGCAGGTCATTCATAACTTACTTCTTCACATCCTGGGAAAAATAAAACATAGAAAAGGGGTGAGCTCAAATGCCCAGTAAGGATAACAATATAGCGGAAACTTTCATAAATAAGAATAAACATTTAAGGCAATGTATAACTAAAACAAAAGCCTTTTAAATATGAACTTTCAACATGGTATGGCATAAATAAAATGAAATAATGCCATTTACTTATTCACATGGATATTCTACTAATCGAATAATCACATGCAAAAATCAATAACCACTTTCATAATATTGGAATGCATAATTCCATACTATCATAACCACATAGCCAAGGCCTCGTGCCAAGACTACAAATAAGATTTTGTCAAGGCCTTGTGCCAAGACACTAGTTTGTCTCATGAGACCTACCGATGCATCGAGGAGCTATAGCGGGCTCCACCCGTCACTTATTAAGTCCAATGCATTCCCATATGAAAAGGTTTAAACATAACATAAACATTCGTATTAAAACTAGCATACGAAATGTCAATAATTTCACCATAAACTATGAATGGTATAAAAATAGCACATCCACAGTCAAACATATCACAAAACCTTCAATATAATGTAGAAGTTTTGTATCATAATAAATCAACTTCAAATAATCTTAAAATCCATCAAAGGATGTTGACATAGATGAAATCAAAATTCTTTTTAAAGAAGTATCTCCTTTTATTTTGAAATCATTTAAGATCCATATAAAATAAAACATTTTCTTTGAAAATATTCTTATAAGCTTGTATGGAAAGCTTCGACGATTTTATAACGGCGGAAAATAACCGCACCCGCCGTATAAGTTAAAAAAAACATTCTTACCTCAATTCAGTCGAAAAGGTTAAAAAGGACCTTGTTTTGAAAACGACGGAGAGATTCCTTTATAAACCTCTTATAAAAAGTCAAACAAGGGTATAAATGACTTTAACCCATATTCTTGTAAATAGTAAAAATGTTTTGAAATACATTTCAAAGAAACATGGATGTGGATGATAAAGAGATCCCAGTAGATTATTACGTATAATACAACCTCGGATAATGAAGAGATTGTGAAATAACCCTTACCTTGTACTTTTCCTTGGTTGTGGTAGGTTAACCTCCTGTATAATGGTGAAATAATTGTTATTAAATTATACAAGAATCATATACATTAATATGATATCATATATGATCTTTTAATATTGATTTGATAATAATATCTTAGTATTATCGTTGTTTCGGGTGTTAACTTACTTGTTTTATTTTGTATGTTTTGTTACGTAAGACATGTATGTAAAGGATAGGTTGTATATTATTCATATCCAGAATCATATCAAGTCCTTAAACATCATTTTTTAAATCATCAAATTATACTTGAATGGATACGATGGAGAATGAATCTCATCGCGTTCGTGGAGACTGTAGTACGTACGTACGCACGAGCGACAATATCATTCTTTTGATATTAAAATAATATATAAATGGATGGTATATCATAAAGAATCATTAACATGTTAGATTTATTATTTACATGAGTTAAACATCATTATTATACCCATCCAAATAATATTATATTGAATAACAATTACACCACGACGTGGAGACGGTAAGCCGTACGTACGCACGTATGGTGACATGTTATTCAAAGGGTGGATAGGATAATGAATATGGTTGTACCATATTTATAATAACATCACAGTATATGTGTGATACTGTAGTTATTATTTTAGAATGGTAAGAACAAAGGAAGAAGAAGTGGAAGAAGAAATGAACTTAGAAAAGGGTGGTGAAATCATTACCTCTTCTTCGGGTTCTTCCTTTTGATTTGATCAAAAGGGCTCCTTATGTTGGCTTTCTGATCAAACTAAGGCCTCTAGGTTGTATTGAGGGATGTTGGGAGAGTATTTGGGCAGAGTTTGGCCGAACCAAAAGGCTTTAGAGGTGTGAAGAAATGAGAAGGAGGAGTGCCTTTTTATAAGAGGGGTGAGGGGAACCTTTGGAAAAGCTAGAAATATTAATTTATAATAAATTCATATTCGGTTTCTAATGGCTCCAAAATTTACTATTAAAAGGTTAAGGTGGGGATAGGTCGAAAAAAACTCAACAAATAGAATTTAGACAGGTTTGGGTACTTATATTAACCTTATCTTTAAGTATTAACTCTAAGTTAATTAGTTTCACTTTTACAATGTCTCTTTGTATTTTTATATTATATGGTTAATAGACTTACCATATACATACAAGAGACCCCCAAGTGGTCCATTAATGATGATACTATCATTATATAAGTCTCTTGGCCGAACCTTAGATTTTTAAAAATTTAATATCAATTAATAATATAATATTTTTTTTAAGAACTCTTTTATGTCAATTTTGACACTATTCAATAGTTGATTTTTGTGAAACTCATAACAGATTTATTACTTCGAAAAAAGTCAATTAAATCACTCCTAATATATCATATTATCCTAGAAAATTAGTTTAATTCATTAAAAGTTTAATATTATATTTATTTGGGTATTTATAATATCAATTATTTTAATTTTTCACTATTTTAGAAATTACTGCATCATCATTGTGTCATAAATAAAATAAAATATTTAATGTCTAAAAATTATAAATAAAATATAATTATGTAGTAAATCTTGTTATCTTTATAATGAATATTTATAATCTAAAATCCAACATATATAACCCTATGTAACAATTCTTTTGCTAAAAGATATATGCTTATGTCATTTTTGTATTCATTTTAACTTAATTAAAATAAAGTGTCATTATCACTTACAAGTGGATCCATGGGGTCCCAAAATCGACCCAAAGATGCCCATGGTCGACCATGTATCAACCAATAGGGTTAGGACACGTTTTAGGGTAATTTAGTGTTATTATAATATTATTTTTTTTAACCCTTATTTACCGGATTTACCCTTAACCACGGTAAATAAAATATTTACCGCAGTAATTATTCAAAATGTGTAAAAATGAAAGTTACCTATTTACATAATTTGGACATCCTGATTCCAAATATGTAATCCATTTTTCCAAATTCAAAACACAGAAGTGGCAGAAATTAATTTAAAATTAATTCCCGCTGTGAAAACAAAAAGCGTGTTTTTAAGAGGTAATAACTATCAAAAGATTGACACTTGTTTATGTTCGGTTTAATTGTAAAATTATGTCCAATGACCAACATTATATTAAATGGTAAAAATATATTCTAAATATACTTTAAAACCACTCAAATTAACAATTTATCACTATTAATTATTTTGATTAAAAAAGTTGTTTTTAATTAAAATTTAGTAATTTTCACTATTCATCAAAATATAAAAGTTATCCGAAAAGTACCAAAATTTCACCCTAGGCTAATTTCGATATTCCGAATCCAAAAATGAAGTCCATTTTGAAATATAAAATATATATGATTTCAAAAAGTAGGTATTACTATTCACAATGGCTAGTTTAATTAGTTGTGGTGTGTGTTAGAACTCGAGGTTGCGTACAACACACGCTATCACATTATTCGAAGGGAAACGTACCGTAGAATCTTGGGGTGTTACAGAAATGGGTTTCATAAACAACTCATTATATCATGATCTATCTAAATGGAAAAAATTTCCTAATCTTTTAATCATATTATAGTATAATAAATATATAAAAGAAAAGGGCTTCCAAAATATTTTATTAAGGAATTACTCATAGAAGGGATATAGGTTTCTTAATAATTTTATCATCACAAACATAAACCAATCATAGAAATAATATCAATGGTCTCTATATATAACATCCATAATAATGAAATATTAACATCTAAAGATGTTTTATTAGATGGATACTTATTTTTAAGAGACACATAAAACATTTCCATATGAAAATAACTATTCATGGAAAAGAAATTTTTGAAAATAAGAATTTATAATATTCTTTTGAAGAAACGTTTTTTTTGAAAATTACCTTTATAACATTTAAGGGAGTAATAATTTATAAAAATAGTAATTAGGGAGGAAAATTATGTTCATTCCATAAAAATTCAAACTAATATTCCTTCCATAATTTCATTAAAAATGAAACATAAATTTTTTGGAAACTTTTGTGAAAATTCATTATTATTTTTTTAAACTCAAACACATCTCATAATATTTTTAATAAATAATTTCAATATTATTAAAATTAATTTTGAAAATATTTTTTTAAAACATTGTATTGATAGAAATAGAGTTTTTGACCTATGTGAGGAATAATGATGATTTTTTTTAAAATGTGTTCTCTTAAACCAATGCGTATATACAAAGGATAAAATGATTGGAAAAAATGTACTCTCATTAGATAACTATGTGAAAATAAAATTCATGAATATTTTTAGAGAGGAATCATATTATTTTATTAGTGAAAACATAATTATAAAACATCCTCTAAAATTATGGGATTGTAACTTAATCTATTAACCAATTTGGTAAAACTGAATTGAAATCTATTAGAAAGAGAGACACACAAATTGATATGTAAATAAAAAAACATCAAAATCATCATTAAATAAATAAATTGGAAATATATACATCATATAAAATAAATATTTTGTGTATATGACATGTGTCTCAAATAAGTAAAAATAGTGACATAAATCCATTTATATAAGTCTCCACATCCATAGTACATGTTAAAAACAAAGAATAATAAATAAATGATTACTATAAATTTATTATAGAATAATACATAAATATATTTATATATATGATTCACTATATTATTTTCATAGGACCTTTCATTAATCTTTTATTAACAATTCCATGTTATTGTACCATTTCGAGCAATAACTACTTTTTTTATATGTAGAAAGATATTTTATTTTTGGTACAAGTAATTTGATAAGGGTTAAATAATATAAATAATTTTAATAATGAAATAATTATCAAATAAATTCATTACAAACATATTTATACCGATCCATGCATGTAGAGATATAATGTTAAATACACTATTCATGTTGACAGTAGGTAATACATATGCATGAATGATGATTCAATATTCATGATGGAAATTAAAAATGAAAGTAATATAATACATTACAATTATATAATAATTTATCATAAACATTTATAAAAAAAGTTATAAATCCATTCCTTATTAGCTTTCACATAAATCAAGAATGAATCACATCACATTGCGAGGAATTAGTCTATTGTAAATAGTATCAAAATTATCATACTCCAAAGGAATGGAAACATAGAAAGAATATGTTATATAATTTTAAAAAGTGAATAAAAATATCATAATTATCATATATATATATATAAATTAAATCCTCAATTTTTTTATCAATTAAATGTGGCAAAAGAAAAATGAATAACATAAGCTCATAAGGCTGTAGTTCTCTATACACATGAATGATGTTTTGTAACCCATCATATGGAAGAGGGGACAGTTCTAGTTAAATACATTATCAAAACATCCTCAGATGATATTTTGGATATGAATCTTATTATATCATCATCTTTTAACCTTACATGAATGATTTGGAGTATGCATTATTAAAAAATTCTCAGTAATGAGTGTTACCACTTATTCAGACAATATCTTATAGTTTTCACTAAAAGACTTCATAGGGAAGACATAGGTCCAATATAAGGCTAAATTGATGGGCTTAGGGATCAAAGAATTTTATTTTGTTAGGTATTTTCTGAACCAAATGGTTTTGGCTATGAGAAAACATTGGGGAAGGAGTGGAGTATTACATGTTTTGGGGCTAGCGCATATGTAATTTTTTGAATGAATAATTTTTACCAAAGTTTTAATCATGATAGAAGGCTGCAAAATGGATTATTCAAGATCCATAGATAGCATACGGTTTAAATATATCGATGAAAAAAAATTTAGTCATGTTTTTTGCTAATTTCTACTAATCTTCTTATTTTAAATCCATATCCACCAATTTATGCATTAACTACAATAATTAATTTTTTACTATTATCATTATTCATTTTCAAAAAAAAAAAAATCTACACAAATTATATAATATAAAATATTATGTTACCAAATATGGGATTAATTTTTTAAAACACAATTCACATATGTGGTATAAATTACGTTTAAATTAATATCATTGGTCCAATGTGAATCCACGTTTAAAAAAGGATAACAAATTTCATGGTGTTATATCAAAATATAACATAAAAATGTGTCTATTGAACTAAATGTGATTAATACATATATAATTTAACTAAGTTTTATTTAAATCCAATTAAACCTATAATTTGTCCTTATAAAAAAATTAAACAAAAATTTATTTTTATATTAACCTTTAGTATTTTCTATTATTCATGTGAAAATGTATCTTTTCATATATTTACAAAAAATTCTCCCAAAATAAATTTAAATGTTGATTTAAAAATGAAATTTATTTTATCTACTGAATTTATATACTTGTTTGGAAATTAATTTTATTTTTGTTCACAAAAATTATTAAATAAAATATATTTTTAACTATAACTATTAATATATTTAAGGCCTTTAATAGAAAATTTAATAATTTTTATCAATATATTTTATTAATATAATAACCCTATAATTAATATTTTATATAATATTTTTATATTTATATATCAATGGTTATATTCTAGTTTATAACTGTTTTATTTTAATTATAATATATTACTATTTTTAAAACTCAGTGTCATTCGTAACAAAATATAATCCCACTTTAATGTGTATCCCAAGCTTTTCTCAGTGATTCATATAATTGGATCTTCCAATGAAATTTATTTTTCAAAAAAAAAATAATTTACAATATAATTTGTTGTTAGAGGGTGTTACGTTCCGGTATTATCTTTCATATGAAGAAAACATAGTACAAATGTTATATTATAGATATAATAATAAACATAACAAGACTAATCTCATATTTAAATCACTCTTAGTGAATCATAACAACGAATAAGTTTCTAGTAATATTGTTGTTGTTATAAAATATAGATATCCTTATTTTTGATGGATTGATTTTATTTCAATGGTGAAATTTATTTTAATAATGGAAGAATGCTACACATAGTATTTTTTTGACATATTAATACTCCAATAAATATAATTTCCTTGATATCATATGATACACATGATCCAAAATGTATATAAACTATATATAATATACTATTAAAACCTAGAAACATATTACTATGAATAAAGATGTAAAAAATTATTTAAAAACAATATGTATAGTTTTTTGAAATCATATATATGAATAAATATGTTCTCAGTTTTTAGTAATGTCATTTTATGCATCTAAATTACATTTTTAGTTATTTTTTTATTTTTTCACTCAGAAAATAATATAAATAAATTATTCTACTCATAGAAAATTTATTGCACAAAATTACTTTCATTTTTGAAATAAAAATATCAAAATTATCACAGATTTTTTTCATTTTAAAAATTGATTATTTTTTTAAGGAATGATGAAATCATATTATTTTTGTTGAAACGTTTATATTAATTTTAAAATTTTAAAAAGTTTCAATTTTTTATTAAAATGGATTCAATACATCTATCAATAAATTTATATGTTTAGTTATCTTTTTATGTTCATTATAACAATATTGAATTTTTTTTAAATATAATACTATGATGTACGTAAAATATCATTGAATTATTTTGATAAAATGGATTCAATATTGTGATTCAGATGTTTCATAAATGGTAATGATTCCAGATTCAATTTCAGTTATAGAGAATTGTAAAAATAGGAAAAACATGTAATCATAGTTAATGGTCAAATCGGTTTACAATCGGTAAACTAAGAGAAAGGGTTGTTTTCCCAATTTTTTTGCATAAATCATATTGTATTTATAGATTTAAACCGCAAAATATCCCTCCTTTAAATATTAATCCATTTTGAAGAAATTTTCTTGAGTATGACATAATTATATTTTTTTGAAATCCCCATTTCTCCTCCCCACCTTAGAGAAAGACACTCCTCCATTCAAATACTTACACCACATTGAGGAAAATTTCTTGAAAAAAGAAATAGAATATTATTTTTTGAATGTATCCATACATGAATTAGGAGTTATATACCTCTTAATGGTCCATTCCAATGGTATTTATTTAGGGATATGATGGATCCCAACTGAGTGATCGGTAATCATACTACCTGACCACATTCAAATTATTTCATCCATAATGTCCTCTATATATGTTCTATTAATTATATATTAATTAATTCCCTATCTTATATATATTTAAACATTATTGTGATTTTTTGATCCAACATAAATTACCATCTATTTCATATAATGGTTTGTGAATTTATAGTTTTCTATAAGTGTTGACTACTGCCTCTCAGTACAATGTCAATTTTTTTTCCATCAACTTTATTCACAGATAATTATTATAATGGGTTTAATGTATTTATATTATATTTATGATAGTATTGTACTATCATATTTAAATTCAATCTCTCTCATATTACCATTCCGTCTTTGATAATTCCATAATGCCACTCATCTATGTGTGTGAACTACCACATCAGAGAAGCAATGCAATTAATTGTTCACGACATCTTTACATTGATAATAATATAATCGGATTAAAAATTAATATATGACATATATGTTTATATATGAAATAATATGTAATCTACAAATGATAATTATTATTTACCTTTATTTTAATATATCTGATAAAAAGATAAAACATTGATCATGCGTAGGGCGAGCCTACTATATACATGGATGAGGTAATTCAATTCTTATTATATACAAGTCTTGGATTACTATATATATATATATCAGGAATATATATGACATTTCTATCTTAATTTTCATTATGGATATGATGGGGCCATGATCAATGTTCAGGGACTAGAACTAATGACATGAAATTCTAATTAATATTTAATATTCTAACACCTATAAAGGAATAATTTAATAAGGAATTTCTTATAAATGAATTTCTATATGTTATAAGAATACAAAATATAATATTATTTGGTTTAAAATGATTTTGATATAATAATGTATGAAATTTAAATTTATTATATAGTAGGATAATGTTATATTGAATAAATGCAGACATGAGGAAAGGGATTTATGTTTCCATCTCAATTTTTATGTACATGGTTTATTATTATGCTCCAAATAATGAAATTTTATTTTCATACTATACCAACCCAAACTCAAGAAACCATTATTTTTATTCTATTTTATTACATTTTCATAAATAAAATGGGTGAAATCACATAGGATATATGTATTTAGTAGAATTGGAGATAGAGATATGAATAATATACATATTTTACATTGGCAATATAATATATAAAATATTAATAGAATACATATGTCGTCCTTTAAATAATTCAATAATTTCATATTCATATCATAGTTAATGAATTTTTTAATCAAATTATAATTAATGTTAATGTTAAATGGATTCTCAGATGAATAAATAATGAATATTATATTGGTATGAATCTAGCTGATGATGTTTTTGATGCATGATGTATTTTCTTCTTTTGTCAAGGATTTCTGAGGAAAATAGAAGTCAATTCACTTTGTATAAGTGGGTTAGGAAAGACAGGAAAGATATAATACTATCCATGGTGAATCGGACGACGATTTGATATTTTTTATTTCAAAAATATCATAAGAAGTTTGGAGAAGTTGTGTTGGAAGATCTACGAAGTAAAGGGGGAGAATGATGCTTCAAATCAATATAGTTTTTCTTATATAAGCATGTGTTTATGATAGAGTTATTTCAAGTGTTTGCCTAATTATTTGTGTCCAAAATTTGGAGTTTGGTGAGTTTTGAAAAAAGTGGATTCCCTTGATAATCTCATCAAAATATGGAAAATGATTGAATTTCATAAAGATGGGTTTCATGACGTAGATTTCATGAAGACATGAAATAGGTTTTAGGGTGTACTTCACAATTACGAAGTGCTTTGAGAATGGCCAAGGAAAGGAGCATTGTGGGAGATAATCACAATGGTGAAGGTGAAGAGCATTGTGGTGGAACCAAAGAAGAAGGAGCATCATTAAGGAACAAAGGATTTGATGGAATTATTTGTGACTACTATGGCCTTTGTGAATCCAAAAAATAGCCACGGTGCTTTCCTAAATAGATTGAATTTGAGGTAAAATATCATATCTCTAGGATTTGGAGCTAAGGTAGTGTTGAGGTGGATGGAAGGTTATAGATTTAGTGGGAAATGAATACAAATGGGACTCCACCCATGAGAGAAATGTATAGGAACTTAAAAAGATTTTTAGAGATATCAAATTTCAAATATGGTTCATGGAATAAATGATCAATGTGAAGGCATTAAGCTTCATGAAATAAAAGATCCTCATATAAAGTCACTGAGCATTGAGAAAGAAGTCATGTTCTCAATGACCAATTAGTTCTCATGAAAATAGTGACCTTTGAGATTTAATGAGCACTGAAAACTATATAACACTAAGAACAGGGGTGCTAATTGAAGCTAAAAGCCTCACGAAAGAGATCTTCAATGTTAGGAGCGTCGAGTAGGAGCTCAGTGAGGTGAATATTTGAGTACCCATACTATGTGAGACATAATTTCATGTTGATCAAGATACTAATAGGGTATATGAATAAGTATTATTATAAATTCTAGGTAGTTAAAATAAGATACTATATAGGAAAGATAATATTTTTTTTTCAATGCTTATATTTTTGAATGTTTTTCAATAAGTATAGAGATATTTCATTGCCCTTTTTCTGTTAAGAGGGTAAAAAACACTTGAATATTATCTCCCATATACTATATGAGTGAAAGGGAATATCCTACTAATTTTGTTCCATATTAATGTATTATCTATAAAGTGGATTGTGTGGTATATGATTATCTCCATACCATACCATGCAATAGCTACACTCATTGAGTTGTAGTCCCTGTAAATTTTTATGTTCCAATTGTAGTGTGTTGGGATTGTGTTTATCCTGGAAGAATATCCTTAACTGGAAACAAAGGTTGATTCAATTAAATGTAAACAATAAAAGAAATGATATCACTAATTAAATGCTCTACCGATCAATGATACTTTGATCTTGACTGGTTAATATCAATTGTTATTAGAGGTCCATGTTAACTTTGTTTATTCATTCCTGAAATTTTTAAGAGAAATTATGATAGAGAATCTAAATTACGTGAATAGTAATTGCATTCCGATATTTTATGAGAATAATTATAGTATTCGGAAAGATTTAATGATGTCTTATCTTATGTATCTTGGATATAAAGTTCATGAAACTACTACTGATGGATTTCTTGCAATTGATAATAAGGATCCTCTAACCCCAATTGATAAGATGAATCTGGAGAATAATGTATGAGACAAATATGCATTATCCTCAACTCTTTCTGAAAGTGAATTTTTAACAGTTAAAGGTGTCTCTATAAACAAATGAATATGGGAAAAAATTAAAAATATATATGAATGAAATATATAATTGAAGAACAAAAAACATCAAATATAGAGGCTGGAATATGGAGGCATAAATATTGGAGAGCATGAATATGTTTGGGACTTTATTACTAGGATAAAAATCATTGTTAGTACAATTAGATGTCTTATGAATAAGATAGAGGATTCAATAGTTTTTTAAAAGATCTTGTGAAATCTGCCCGAAAAAATTTGATGATAACGTTTCATCACTAGAATATAGAGACCCGAAAACATTATATCTAGATGATTTTTATAGATTTTTATCAATTATGAAATGATGACGGAGAAGAATAATAATATAAAATAAACCACCGATAGATAAATGTCATTCTGGCCCGAAAATAAAGATAAGTAGATGAAAATTCTTATTTTAAATGGTGCTGGTGAATACAATTCTGAAGAGCATATATGTTAAAAGTTTTATGGAATTTTAACCATGTTTTATAAAAATGTGAAAATATACCTAGGGAAATACATAGAGAAACTCCCATAGTAGTGTTTTCAATGTGGCTGTATTGGCCACTTTGCAGCAAGTTTCCCTCAAAATTGAAAATATGAACATATTGATAAGGAAGATTGTAGTCCAAGAAGGTCATGGAAGAAATAGGGTGTCGACAATAAATATTTTGTCAGAGGTAAGGAAAAAAAACTCATAAAATATAAAAATTAATATTTTTCTCAAAAAATGAAGAATATGATGATAGTTTTACTTAAAATGAAAAATATATTACTTCGAAAGCTAGAGATAGTGCCTTTTTGGAAATAATAAATAATGATGATTAGGAGAGAAGTAGTTCTAAATAAGAAGAAAAACTACATGAACAGTATCTGAAAGAATATTGGAAGGAATAATTAAGAATTATTGGAAGACTTGTGAAAGAAAACATGAAATTGATAAATTAAAACTCTTAATTAAATGATAAAGACGGTTTTCTTGATGAGAAAAAAACTGTAAAAGGAGATTGATGATCTAAAAAATTCACTTGAGAGTGTAAATAATTTTAATGATCATATAAAGGTAAAGATAAAAGAAAATTAAGCTTAATTGGAACGTGACCAACAAAATATTTCTAAATATGAGGAGAGGAACACATGGTTAAAAAGCTCTGTTACAGATGTTGTTCAGTGTTCTGCTAAGAATGATCCTAAGAAGGATCAACAAAGGTTACCTAAAAAAAGTGAAAATAAAGATGGAACTGGTTTTGATAAGAAAATTTATAGAAAGGTGATGTATTTGTTCTAATTTACTAATACTAAGAAATGAGAATAATTTAAAAATCCTAGGGTTAGAATGATTTATAGTACTTCTAGTTTTGGAAATCCTGATGAGAGATCTGAACTGAAGAAGAAAGTTACATTTGAAATGAGGATGGATGATGGTCCACATAATTCGGGTTAGAATATTTATTATAATCATGTTCTAAACCCTTGCCAATATGGATGCTTGAGAGGGAAATATTCATTCAATAGATACTCCTAATATTGTGGTGTATTCTGACACTTGGAAAATATGTGTTTGTTCAACCAAAAACATTATTTCTATTCCTAAATATTTTAATGAAAAGGATTAAGGGGGAAACAATATTTTTTAAAAGAATATTTTAAAAATAATTTCCATAATATATCTAAGATGTTTTGTGTGAAAGTTAATAATAGGTTCCAACCACAAGAATCTATTTGTAAAAAATGTGATCGACCAGGATATCTTTCTAAGGGTAGTATGCTTAAGATACTGAAATAAGAAATGATTTTAAAAAAATCTCAGAAGTCATAGATTATTATGGAAATGAAATAAGGATATACTTTTCCCAAATAGAAAGAGTTATTGGTTGTCTTTCCTAAACACATTTACTTGGCTATGAATTTGGATGATGTATAATAGAAAGTGGAATAAAAGTATGGAAAAAATATCTTATTATTAAAACCACATTGAAATCTATGAATATAGAATGAAACTGGATCCTTGTTAGTGGATGTTCTTGTCATATGAAATGACACATAATATTGTTAAATAATGTGAATTATTTTAAAGAATGAACAATGACATTTTAAGAAGATGAATCTTTAAGGATTAAAGGTGTTGGATCAGTCATCATTGGAAAAGAAACGATGAAATCATGGAAAACAATATATGTTTATGTGCTAAAACACAACCTTCTATGTTTGTCACAACTCTGTGATGTGGTAATAAAGTAATATTTATAAATGATGGATTTTTTTTTGTGAAAAATGAAGATTATAGAAATGTATTTATTAAGGGAAAACATAAAAAAAAAATCTTGTTCCATGTTAGTAAAGTTCAGTAGTCTTGTAACTTGTTTTTAGTGGAAGAAAATACATTTTGGAATAAATGGTTAAGACCCATTTGTCAATGAAACATGAGAATATTATCACCACAAGATGGTGTTCGAGATGTTCTAGATTTATCAATAATAAGAGACTGTTGTTACACCATTTTTCTAAAAGTGTAGATCTTGACAATGGTGCACATGAAATATGAAACTTGTTCCAAATGGCCTTTTGAACTTATCCTCTCTATTATCTGTGGGTCAATGGGAAAATAATCAACAAATCAAGATAACTACTTCTTCACATTCATTTATCAATTTACTCTCATTTCATGTGTTATGCATATGACTCATTAGTTAGATGCTCTAAAAATGTTTAAAAGTATTAGAAGGAATGATGAGAAGGAATCTGAGTATACATTGAAGAAGATGAGAACTGAAAATAGTGGTGAGTACAAGAATGAATAATTTGAAAATTATCATGAGAATCATGAAATTCAACATGAGTTCAGTTTACCATACACAACTTTACAAAATTGGTTTTCTATAAGAATGAATAGGATTTTGGTGTATATGGGGTGAACTATGTCACATGAACATGGCCTTTCAAGTAACTATTGGAGGAAATCCATCAGTACTATTTTGTTTATACAGAACCAAGGTTTCTACATTCCAAATTAAGATATGACTCCATATGAAATTTCCTATGGAAAAACACTATTGTTTGGAACACTTAAGAGTTTTTATGAGTCCATTAATTATAAATAAAAAAGGTGTCAACCATGTAATTTTTGACAAAATAGGAGATGATGTAATTTTTCATGGCTATGCTCCAAATAGAAGAGTATATAGATGTATCAAATTATAATTGTGAAGAATTATTGATTCTACAGATTTGAATGTTTCTGAAAATGTTGAGAAATAAAATAAATCATATACTGATGTGGATATTAAGAAGGATAGAGTTGATTTTATTAACAATTTTAATAATGTTATAGACTATTCTAATCCATCTTGTGAAGAGGAATCAGACATAGAAATCACAATTTATGATGTTGAATTTAAAACAGATCATCCTATGATGAGGAAACTATTGGAGGCTCATAACATTATTTGTTATCAACTTCATAAGGTTCAAATAAGAATATTAATGAATGCTATTACACACACTTCTCTCTATTTAAAAGTTAAACCAAATGATGTCAATAAAGAATTTGAACATCTATATTAGGTTCAAGATATGAATGAAGAGCTCGATCAGATATATATTAATGATACTTGAGAGCTTGTACCAATGTCGGACAACAATAACATTATTTTTACATTATGGGGTTTTCGAATCAATTTGAATGAGTATGGTAATGTGATAAAAAATTAATATAGATTGGTTTTAGAAGGGTATTCACAAATTGACGTCATTGATATTGATGAAAACGTTTCTCCAGTGGAATTGCTAGAAATAATCAAAATCTTTCTTGCTATTTAGGAACAATGAGGATACAACATCTTTCCAATGGATGCGAAATCTGCATTCATGATTGGTGATCTTGATGAGGAAGTTTACATTGATTAGCCTTGTTGATTTGTTATTAAAAAATATGAATCTTATGTGTGCATATTAAAGAAGTATTTTTATGGGATAAAAGAATCAAGAAGGGAATGGTATTAAAAATTGGATTCTTGCATGAGGAAAATGAATTTAATGAAAGGGAGAGTTGACAATAATATTTACTTAATGGAATGTTAGGAGTTATCTCTGATTGTAATTTTTTATGTCCAGGACATTATCATTACTGAGGATGTATAAAGATATTGAGTTATATTTTATGAGGAGATTAAGAATTTTTTTGAGATGTCCATGATTGGAGAAATGAAATAATTTCATGGGATAGAAATTTCAAACAAGAATAATCAAATTTGTTTTGTCTTAATAAAAGTAATGTAAAGAACTTCTAAGTATTTTTGGAGTAGAAAATTCAAAACCAGTTCCCACAAAAATTTTATTAGGATTGAAGTTGTCTAAAGAAGGAGAATTTAAGGAAGTTGATGATAACGTGTTTTGAACGCTGATTGGAAGTCTTTAATATTTTACTGCCTCAAGACCTAATATAGTCTAGGTCGTTACCTTATGTGAATGATTTCAGAGCACTCCTAAAGAATCACATTTGATATATTTAAAAAGGATTCTTAGATATATTAAAGGAACAATAAAAATAGGAATATGGTATTATGGTTCAATGAATTTTGTTCTATTTTGGTATTCAGATGTTGATTGGGAAGGAAATGTGGATGAAAAAAGTTCTACATATGGTGGAGTTTTCTTTCTGGGAAATTTTTTTTAGTTGGAATACAATGAAAAAGAATTCAGTAACTCTTAGCAAAACTGAATCTGAGTATGTTTCCTCTACTCAAGTTACTACCCAACTTATTTGGATGAAGAATCAGTGGGAAGATCTACCTTTTGAATAAATCTACCATTTATCATTGGTTGCGACAATAAATGTGAAATCATTAATACATGGAATCCAGTACAAAATTCTTTGTCAAAACATATTGACATAAAGTAGTATAACAAACCTTCTTTTTATTACACACTTAAACTTGATTTATTCTATAAAATATTCACTTGATACAAGATAGAATATCTAGAGGTATAATGTATTTGGAGTTTAGTAACATTACATAATGACTTTAAACAAGAAACACAATATCTTATTTAAAAAATACTTTACATGACCACTATATTTCCTCGTAATTTGCATTTCATGAGATAACCAGAGGATATACCTAAGAAAAGGGTGATCTATAAATACAAGTAAAGGGGTAAAAAGGGAATAACATATGGAATACAATACATGTTAGGAAACATTAATATCAATGGATCATAAACAAACATGAACCTAATGGCATTATATAGCAAGATTATCATAGCATGGAAATCTGACAACCACACTTAACATGAAATTAGCATGATCCATGGATCATTGCACATGGAGCATGAGTAAACCATAATTGAACATGAATTAGCATGAGGAAATCCTCATATCACATGAATTATCATGATTAAATCCCCATTTCACTGGACATATCATGATATTAATAATAACCCAATGCTTTGGAGCGCTATTAGGGAACACCCTTCTTAATCATTTCATTTCATATACAAGTGTTCCACATGATCACACACCATAGATTCATTAATCATTATAAATTATTCCAAGTTGAAGGAATGCAGAGTTTATACATGAAACACTTCCTTAAATATGTAAATTTTCATAAAGTTGAATACCCATTATAGATAAATGGGTATCATATACACTACACAATGATTTTTTCTTGGAAAATGGCGTGCAATTTCAGCAGCATAACGACGTTACATAAGACTTCATAAAAAATATGACAAGAGAGAAGTGGTTTTCTCATAATATGTACAAGAAATGGATTGTAATGGGGTCATATAAATACATGTCCAAACAGTGGTAATGGATTTGGATTCATAATACAATGGAATAGTAGGAATATAAATGAGGAGGGAGAAATTCCATTCTCTATTTCGACATGGTACCAGGTGTACAAGGGAGGAATTAATGGGAGAGAAAATCGGTATCTCGTTATTCCAACATAAAGATGATGGTTTTGGAAAGGTGGTAAATCCTACCCCAACATTTATAATTGAAAAATAAAAGGGAATAAAAATATTAAGAAACTTGTCTTAAATGAGAAATGAAGGAATCCCTTAGTTGGATGTGTTATCCCAAAAGATTGGGAGGGGATTCAAAGTGGCTTCCTGAGAGAAAGGGGGGCCTTGGGAGGATTCTAGAGATTGGATATTAGGGGTTGGTCTAACTCAAATGGCAATGAGTGAGGATAAAGTTGGATCTTTTGTGGGTTTATATAGGAAAGAGAGGGAATTCATTATTATTTATGATTGGGACACCACACATTAAACTAATCAAAAACACTTACCATCCCATGGTTTTAGACCATGGTTTTTACCAAATGGGAGTGGAAAAAAAAATATTTTATAATTACAATGGCCTAAAATCTTAATATAATAGGGTTGCTTATGTTGAGGTGAGTCACACTCTCAAGAAATTCAATTTAAAAAGCTAAAATGTATTATAAGTATTGGATGGTTCACTAAGGATTTATAAAATAAATAAAAAAAACTTAAAATAAAATTATTTTAATTGTAAAACATATATTTGTGGAACATAATGTTTATAGTATTTTATGACATCATTATTGGGTCATTATGATGTCATAAAACACATTATATAATTAAACTGTATTTAATTTTTACCCCAAAATTCTATAGTCATAAAAAATTATCAAAAACTCAACGTTGGATAATTTCTATATCCTGATTATAAAAATAATATTAATTTTATCTAAATAATTTTCTAAATATGGGAATTTTAACTTTTAAAATAAAAACTGACATTAATCGAAAAATCTTGGGTTTTGACAAAAACATCTTTCAAACCATAATAAAATTTACAGTTTCATTCATAAAATTATACGATATTTTATATTTAATAAAAATAAATATAATAATAATAATATATTATTAAAATAATATTTAACTCAAAAATCCATTTATTCAGCAAAATATATTTCTTAGTTGAATATTAACTAAAAATACTATTTATGCTTTAAAAATTATTTATAAATTTACAATAATAAAATGAATGTACATTCTCTATAAAAAATAGTGAACATAATCTTAGTACTAGGGTATTGTAACATAACCCATTATAATAACCGCATAATATTCTAGGGCAAGGGGTGTGATGATGATATACTATTGGGGTGGGTCAGATAATATCGATTTGGTGGTAATCACTATCAACATCCACTTCTCCTGTAGAAAGTTCCATTTGAGCTTAACAGGATTAAGCTCAGCTTGGGATTGGTCAAGAGAGAAGTCCAGTGATGCCACCTCCTTTACAAGCTCCAACAATGGGCTCTGTATGGGGAAATTATACTAGATGCGGTCACCACTTCATTGTTCAGAGTAAATTGGATTTTTTAATGATCTATATTTATGCTAATCATGTGATCACAGTTCAATAGTTATATTAGCAATGATAACAATTATTTATAGTATTTTAAAATCAAAAAACAAAAAACTAAGGAAGTGCATATTTTATATTTCCATTTTTTATAATAAAATATTTAATTTGATCAAGAGTAATTTTCATTGATAAATTTTTGGCTGCTTATAGTCTTCCCCCTTAAGAAATTTCACCCTCAAAATTTCCTTTTCCCGTAAAAAATAGTTGTAGGTAACTCTACTTCATTAATTCCTTGAATTACCACATTACCTTTTCAAACTTATGGTTGCGCCAAAAAACCTTAACGACGAACATTTTCTTATTTCATAGAACATTTCCCTATGATCTATAATCTTCCCTGGTTGCTCCTCGTAAAAAAGATCATCCTCTTGTTGTACTAGCTCTAATGATAGTACATGTGAAGGGTCTTGTATGTACATTCATATGAGGGATACATGAAAGAAAACATGTACTTTGTCCATGGTGGGTGGAAGTGTAGGTATGTAGGCCCCAATCCTAACATGATCAAGAATCTCAAAGGGCCGATCTACCTATTACTTAACATACGTTTTTCCAAACCTCATGATGTTCTTACTTAGAGATATGACTTGAAATACAATGTCTACAAATTCGAACTCAAGGTATCATCAACGGTTATTTGGATAACTCTATTATGGACTTTGGGCTGCCTTGATATGTTTCTAAATGGTTTTCACCTTCTCCACCATTTCATAGACCATTTCATGTCCTAGCAGCTTATGATCAACGACTTCATCCCAACATTCCAGTTTTATGCACCTTTTCCCATAACGGGCTTCATATGAAGCCATTTGGATGCTCGAGTAGAAAATATCATTATAGAAGAATTCAATTATTGGAAGATGTTGGTCCCATCATCCATTGAAGTCCATAGAACATGATCTTAACATATCTTCCAGTGTATGAATAGTGTGCTTAGATTGGCCTTCAGTTTTAGTATAAATAGTCATACTGAAGTTCAGTTCAGTGATTAGAGCATGTTAAAGACTTTTCCAGAACATCGAGGTGAATTTAGGATCATAATTAGTTGCAGTAGATAGTTGTACTCCATGAATTCTTACCAATTATTTGATGTAAATCCGTGCAATTTGATCAAATGGGAAGTCCTCTCAAATCGCGATATAGTGAGTTGTATTTGTAAGATGATCCACAATGACCCATATTGCATTATTTCCTCTTGATTTCCTTGGATGTCCAGTGAAAAAGTCCATGGTAATGTTTTCACACTTCCATGTTTGTATGTTTAGTGGTTGCATCATACCCTTAGAATTTTTCCTCTCAGAATTCACTTGATGACATACCAGGATATTTATTTATATTCTATAATATCCTTTTTCATATTTTCCCACAAAAACTTTTCTCGGAGATCTCGATACATATTTGTGCTCCCTAGGTGAATAGAGAAGGTTGAGCTATGTGAATCATTCAGATGAGCCTTTTTTATCATTGTATTGGATGGTACACATAATCCTGAACAAGTCTCACAATTCCATTCTTTCCAACCATGAGCACTGAGTATTTTCCATTTCTGATAGTTTCTACATTTTTCAGAATCTCCACATCCTTTCTTGGGGAATCAACTATTTTCTCCATGAGGGATGGTTGAGAAATAATTTGAGAAAGGATTGATGATGTTCCTCCCCTAATGATTCCCAAGTCCGTCATCTGCAAATCTAAAAAGATTGTATCCTTTTAAATTCTCATCATTGATAATGATGCATGATCCTTTTTACTTGGAGAATATTCCACCTATTTTTCGTTACCTAGATGGTTGTGTATTGATAAATCATAATCCATGATGAGTTTTATCCAACTTTTTTGGTGCTTATTAATCTCTTATGTGTGAATAAATATTTTAGGCTCCTGTGATTAGTGTATTTCTCATACTTCTCCCAATATAGATAATACCACCAAATTTTCAATTCAAAGATCACAGCCGCCAAATCCAGATCATGCATGGGATAGATATACTCAGGATTGTTTGATTGGTTGTAGTGTAGGGTATCACCTAATCATTCTACATCAACACATTACCGAGGCCCTTCACCGAAGCAACATTGAATACCACCAAAATTTCTACAATTGTGGGTAATATGAGCACGGGTGTAGTGATATGCCTCTTTTTTAACTATTTGAAGATCTCTTCGCATTCATCCCTTCATGAAAACTTTACTCCCATCAATTATAGATTGTTAATAGGGTTGGACAATCGTGAGAAATTTCTCATAAATTAGCGATAATATCCTCCTAACCCCAAGAATCTACAGATATCCATTACCGATGTTGGATTTATCCATTCCTCAATTGGAGTTGTTTTGGAGGGAGCCATAGATATCCCATTTCTTGGGATGATATGACCCAAGAATGAGAACTCCTTCAACTAGAACTCACACTTTCTGTACATTAAATAGAGCTTATCCTACCACAATGTCTCTAGTATAGTTCTTATAAGCTCTGCATGATCCTACTTAATTTTAAAGTATATTAAAATATCATATATAAAGAGTACCACAAATTTGTCATGGTAATCTCTAAAAAAACTATTCTCATGTACATGAATTTCCTAGGGAATTAGTGAGTCTGAAAGGCATTAATATGAATACAAAGTTCCCATATCTTGTATGAAAAGCAGTCTTTGGGATATCTTCCTTCTTCAACCTTATTTGATAATATCACAACCGCAAATCTACTATAGAGTAGTATTTTTCTCCATGTAACTGATTGAATAAGACATCAATTCATGGAGGAAGGTACTTGATCTTTATCGTGATTTTTCTAATCTCACGATAATTGATGAAAAGCAGCATTGGCCCATCATTCTTCTTGATGAAGAGGATTGGTCACCCCATGGGGAAGCACTTGGGTGTATAAACAATTTATCAAGATTCTCCTATATTTTTTTCTTCAGCTATTCAATCTCCACCACATCCATACTATACAAAGTCTTGGATATTGGAAATTCCCTAGGTAAAAGGTCAATTGAGGATTCAACATATCTTCTAAGAGAAAGACCATACAATTCCTCAAGAAACACTTCATGAAATTCAGTCATAATAGGCATGTCTTTAAGGATGTTTACCTCTTTATACTCGATCATCTGAGCCAGATACATGTGCAAATAGGGCAGTAATATCCACACTTCAGATGATGGTGATAAAGAAGATTCATCTTCCTCCATTCACTTGTATATAATCGGGGGGTTTATTCTCTATATGAAGTGTGATTTCTATCTCATGGAAATTTATGGTGGCTCTATATAAGTAAATAAAATCCATGCCTATAATTGCATAAAATTCCACACTAGGTAGTATGATGAAGTTCACACAAAAGTTAAATCCAAAAATTTTGATAGGGGATGATTTATTTTCATGGGATACAATGATTTTCCCCTTTTTCATACTCACCAACATCATTACATGAGTTATTTGTATAGGTTATGCAATCATTCAACTAAAAATTCTCAATATTAAATAATGTTTAGAACCATGAACGATAAAACTACCTTTCAATTTTTTGATTCTAGTTATACCTTATCCGATATAGACTCAGGATGAGTACATTAAACTATTAAACACATAAAGGGGAATCCAAGGACAAAAACAAATAAATTTTAAATATCTTTTATTTCAATATGAATCTATAGGCCATAATATATGTTATCCATTATCTACCTTCTAACATATATTCATAGGGTATTTTTTATTCCCTTAATAATGGTTCATACAATGCTTGCAAATTTACAAAATCATATCCCCAAGGAGTGTCATAACCAAGAGTGAAGCAAGACCCATTGTTGAATACAAGGATACCATGGGTCATGCCCGAAACTCCTTTTCCAAGTATTCACTCCTTGGTACAAATGTGTCAGAGCCATCTCTACCTTCTCATGTCCAGAAAGGGGTCTATTTTCATAATAAACCACATACTCAATAATCACCCAAATTTGGTGATGTTTTTAAATTACTTAGTCATATCCTTAGGATTTTTACTATGGTTTTTTAATCCTAATACTAAAAATAAATAACCCTATCCTCTGATACCAACTATAAAAACACTGCTATTTATTAGACATAAAAACATGTTTTATTACAGAAAAACTTCACATGATTCAATATAGAATATTGAATCGTCTAGTGTCTTTGGGGATTAAGAACATTGCATAACGACATAGAACATGAAACACAACATCTTATTGAACACATCCTTTACATGACTACTACATTCCCTCGTACTTAACATTGTATGGGATAACCTAAGGACATACATAAGAAAAGGTTGACCTATAAATTCCATTAAGGGGGAAAAGGTAATAACATAATGAATTAAATAAATGGTAGGAAATAGGACTATCAATGGATCATAAGTAAACAATAATATAAATTCAAGATATATCATAATTATCATAACATTGTAATGTGGCAACAACACTTGACATGGAATTATCATTAGATAAGGCATGGGGAACATGGAGCATTTGTAAACCCTAATTGCAAATAAATTCGCATGGTTAAATCCTCATTTTTCTTAAATTATCATGAGTAAATCCTCATTTCACTTGATTTATCATGATACTAATCTTTACCCAATGCATTGGAGCACTATCAGGGTGCACCCTTCACTAAAAATTCATTTCATGCATAAGTGTGCCACACAATCATTCATCATAAATTCATTATACATCATTATTTATTCTAAGGTAAAGGAATGTGGGATCCATACATGAATATCTTCTATCAATATGTAATTGTGCATAAAGGTGTATAACCTTGATAGACAAATGGACATGGTGTTCACTACACAATGATTTTATCTTGGAAAATGGAGGTTCAATTTCGGCAGCTTAATAATGTGACATATAAATTCATAAAAGGGTCGATGAGAGAGAAAAAAGTGTCTCATCATATGTACATGAAATTAACTGTAAGGGGGTCATATAGTTACATGTCCCAACATTAGTAATGGAATTTAGATTCATAATAAAAAATAATTTCTTGAATGTAAATGGGGAGGGAGAAATTCCTTAATGAAATTTCAGCTTCGTAACAGGTGTACATGGGAGAAATTAATGAGTGAGAAAAAGGATATCTCATCATTTAAACATAAATAGGTTATTATGTTTGAGGTTATAAATCATACACCAAAATTTATAATTGTAAATAAAATGGCATAAAAATATTAAGAAACATGGATAAAATGAGAAAGGAACGAATCCCTTAGTTGGAAGTGTGATCCCAAAATCATGGGAGGAAATTGAGAGAGGCTTATTGACATCATGGGGAACCATTGGAGGACTCTAGAGAGAGTATATAAGGGGCTGGTCAAACTACAAAAATATTTTACGAAAGAGGATGTTGGAGCTTTTGTGGTATTACATAAGAAATGAGAGGGAATACTTTATTATTTAGGTTTTGGACACAATATACTAAACTAATCGAAACCACAAATAATACAATGGTTTCTGCACAAGTTTTCTTCCAAAGGGGAGTGGAAAAAATATTTTATAAGGATAGTGCCAAAACATGTTAAAATAATAGGGTTTATTATGTGGAGGTGAGTCACACTCTCAAATAAATTAATTTAAAAAGATAAAATGTTTTACATGTATTGGAGGGTCCACTAAGGCTTTGTAAAATAAATCAAATAAAACTAAAATAACATTATTTTAATGTTAAAACATATGTTGGATAACCATAATGTTAATATTATTTTATATATCACTATTATGTAATTATGTTGTCATAAAACACATTATATAATTAAACAATATTTATTTTTTACCCAATAATTCGACTATCTCAGAAAATTATGAAAAACCCATCGTCGAATAATTTCAACATACTAATTCCAAAAATAATATTAATTTTATTTAAATAATTTTATAAATATGTGAATTTTTACTTTTAAAATAAAAACCGACAGTTATTGAAAAATAATCGATTTTCACAGAAACTGCTTTAAACTTTAATAAAAATTACAATTGCATTAATAAAATTATACAATCATTTTTATTTCAAAAAAATTAATATAATAATGTTAATAATATTTTATTAAAATGTTAATTATTTTTTAAATCCATTAATTCATAAAAATATATTTCTTAATTGAATATTAACTAAAAATCGTATTTCTGCATAAAAAACAATTTAAAAGTAACAATAATAAATTGAATGTATATTATCTATAAAAAATAATGTACATAATCATATTAGTAGGACCCTATTACATAACCCCTTATAATTCCCGTATATGATTGAAGGGTAAAGAGTGTGATAGTGACAGACTCTTGGGGTGTCTTGGATAAATCCCTCGGGTTGTAATCTAAATCAACATCCACTTCTCCCGTAGCTGGTCCCATTTGAGCATAGGGTGTTGAAGCTCAGCTTGGTCTTGATCAAAAGAGAATCCCTATGATTCCATCTCCTTTCTGAGCTATGATAAATGGGATTCTTATGGGGCATGTCTATTGGATGAGGCCATCAATTTTTTTGTTTGAGTAAATTGGATTTCTTAAATCCCTATAACTATAAAAATCATGTGGTCAATATTAAATGGTTATATTAGAAATTATAACAATTCATAATTTTATTTTGAAATCACAAAACATAAAACTAAGGAAGTGGTAATTTTATATAACAATTTTTCATAATAATACATTTAATTAGATAAAGATGAATTTTCATTGATAAATTTTTGGGTCGTTACAAGTATTATATCATCAAAGAGCATATGGAGAAAAATGATTTAAAGATATAGTAAAATATAATATTAGAAAATAGATTATTATTTAGTCATAAAACCATTACCGAAGAAACCCTTTTCAAAATTGCGGATGAACATGGGTGTCCAACCACCTTCTCATCAAGGTTTAGACCATGATTCTATACCCTCTCTCATGTTACCTTTGGATAGTGTTGTTAAGGGGGATAATTGTGATAAATCAATCCTTATGGAGGAATGAATAAAGGGGAATTTTAGGGTAATATGTGAATTAAGTATTTAATTTTGTGAACTATACAAACCATTTGTTGGAATGGTTGTTGTGTGGTGGTAGGAAACAATTTTTATTATTATTCTATGAATGTTTAGGAAGCGAATACGGTTGAAGAGGAATGCTACTATTATATGGTTTCATAGTCAATATTTTTGGACAGTACGGTATTGTTATCAATAAATATTATTTCGCACAGGGAATTAGCTCACATAGGCGTAGAATTGTTGATATGAGACCCAATAAATGAGATTTCAATATTCAGTGATTTATGAAACATGGTTGAAAAAAATACAAAGGGGGATATTTTTGGGAACAAGGTGGCTGATGATGTTTTTGGATGCACAATGTATTGACTTTTTTCTCAGGGATGTTTGATAAAAATGTAAATCACCTCACTTTGTATAAGTGGGTAAGGAAATACACGAATGTTACAATACATTCCATGTGAATCTAATGATGCATTTCTGGCTTGTATTTCAAAAAAATCATAACTTGGTTGGAGAATGTGTGACATACGATATATAAAGGAATGATGTAGAAAATATTTTGTCAATCATCATGTTTGGTATTGTAGAAGCAGATGTCTATGATGTCATAGTTTTTCTGTGTTTAATAAATTTTTAGTGTCCAAAATATGGATTTTGGTGAGCATTGGGAAAAGTGTATTTCATTGAAAATATCATCAAATAATGGAAAATGCATGAATTTTGTGAATATGGGATTCAAGAAGTAGATTCTGGGTAGACCTAATGTATCTTTATGGTGTTCTTTGCAATTACGAAATACTTTGAGAAAGGCCGAGGAATGGAGCATTGCTGGAGTGCATTACGTAAAGTGTATTTCATTGGAAATATCATCAAATAATTTAAATTTTAGGAATTTTTTGAAGATTGGTTTCATGAATTAGATTTCACGAATACCTAAAGAATGTGTACAATGTTCTTATCAATTTCAATGAGCTTCACAAATGGCATAGGAATGGAGAAATTCTGGGGAGAATTGTAGTAGTGAATTTGAATGCCATTGTTATGGAAAAAATGGATTAAGGACCATTGTGACAGTGTATAGGATTTGATGGAATGCTTTGCGATTATGAAGAGATTTGAAACTATGGAAAAATCCATGCTGCTTGACAAAATAGATTGAATTTCGGAGGAAATTTTGGAGCTCTATGATTTGGTGCTAACATGGTGCATATATAGATGAAAGGTTATTGGGTCAGTGGGAAATGCCTATAAATATACCTCAACCACCAATATAAATGTAGAGAGACTTAAAAATAATTTTATATCTGTTAAATTTCAAAAAAGGATTGACAAGAAAGTGAGATCGACGGATGAATTAACCTGCATTATGGAAAGGTTCTTTGCAGTGAGCCGTTGAGCTTTTCCAAAGATTTGAAATTCGTAAAGACCACTATGTGATCAACGAAATTGTGATCTCTATGATATACAGAGCTTTATGAACTAGAAATATTTTTGAACTAGGGTACTCTACAATGTTGGGATCTTCAAGAAGGATCTCAACACGCAAAAGATTAGAGTACCCAAATTATGTGAGAAGTGATGTCAAGTGGATCATAATATGACTGGGGTATAGGGATTATTATTATTACTATGTCTGGGTAGTTCCACTTAGTTTCCGGATTGGAAAGAGAATAGTTTATTTCAAAGATCATATTTGGGAATGTTTTTCAAGATGTACAGAGATATTCTTAAACCGTATTTGTGCAGAGAGGGTGCACACACACTTGGGGATTATCTCAAAGTACTACATGTGTGAAAGGGAATATCCTACTCATTGTATTCTTCATTAAAGTATTATATCTTTATATAATTGTGTGTTATAGGATTATATCAGCACCATACCAAGGACTATCTACATTAATTGTGTTGTGAACCTTTTAAATTCATGTGTCCCTGTGGATGCATATTTGGATTGTGTTCAGTAGGGAAGGATATCCATAACAAAATATGATGGTTTATTATTTGGAAAGGAAACATAAAAATAAATGATATCACTTATTCACCCCTCCCCCTCTCAATGATATTAGATCCTGACTAGGTAACTTTATAATTAGTATAGAAATTTAAATATAAGAAAATCCGTACAATTTTACCAATTACACGACAGTCATGACAAGATATGAATTAGTCAATATTGTCAAGTAAATAACGTAACACACATTTCATTTAATCAATTATACTATTGTAAAATGCATCCATCTATAATATCAAAAAAAAATTCCCATTGATAATATTAATTATATGTTAAATTAAGGATACTATTAATATTAGACATCATGATATCAAACGGCATGGTTTCTATATGTTCATGACCTTCTTCTAAATAGTATATAACTATGTATAAAATAAATATAATTTGTCCAACTGATTTGTCTAATTTGAACTAAAATTGCATCAAGGGGCTATAAAATTTTGGTTCCCACCATACATAACACTTCCAAATAATTAATTATATTTTGAAGGGTTTATTTAATTAAAAAACAATATGATTTATCAATTAATATCTGTATTATGTAAAAAATTTATTTTATCAAAATTTCCCATGTTAATCAAATAACATTCAATGTAAAAACAAAAAGTATATATTATAGATGATTTATAAAATTATCATATCCATGATAAAATTTATTTAGATATTCAGGGTAATTTTAATTTCCATTCATAAATAATCACAAAAATGTGATTATATCCAATGAAATTTACAAAAAATTAATCAATAAAAAAAAGGTGAAAAATGGTTTTTTGGGAATATATGTTTTTGAATTAAAATAATTAACTTGAAAAATAAGTCGAATACTAGTAAAATATTAAAATAATAATTCATAAATGATTTTACATTCTAAAACCATTGAAAACCAATATAATATGCAAGATTGTACAAATTGGTTATCATGGTGTCGAAATAATTCATTTCTGTATATTATAAAAAACATTCCAATTATATTTTTGTAGAAAATTATTCTTACAAAAAAATATTCAATTAAAAACATATTTAAATTTAATGTATTTTCTAAAATTTTCTTCAATAATTATTTGAGTAAATAATATTTCATTTGTAATAAATTTTTTGAAATCAAACACATGGACGAAAAATATACCCAGCCGAAAGAGAATTAAAATAACCATTTTATTTCAAGATTTATTTTATTAATTGAATTTCCAAAGAGTGTTAATGTTGGAAAAATATACGAAAACTTATTAAATATAGTGTGAAAAGAAAATGATTTTGTATTATATTAGATTATTTATAATATTCCATCCTGGAGAATAAAAACATTCCCAATAAAAAGTGAGATCATATAATAATTAATACATCATTAGTAACAAAGCCTTGAAAAATAAACATTAAATGAATTATTAATCACGATTAATATATAAATATAAATATATATATATATATATATTAATTTTAAATACATAAAAGTGTTATAATAAACACCCAATAAACGTGAAAAGAATTTAATTAAGAAATATGTTTCTAATCAATGAAATTTAGATGAAATGTTTTCCCACTTGGTAATATTCAAGTCAAATCAACATGGACCAAATAATATAAATATGAAAATAAATGATGAAGGAATATAATCATGATATAAAAATAAAAATGGATGTATATAAATAATAATAATGATATTGGGTTCATTATATTAGAATATTCTTTATTAAAGGGTTATTGAGATAAAGTCTCACACATAGCATTTTACTTTAATTTAACATGAATTAACCTCCTATATAATGGTTCTAAAAAAGTCATTAATTTATTCCAAAAAATATATTAATATTTATAATATCATAATTTATCCTTTTAAACCATTTCATCGGCTGTTCTTTAATAAAAATTCATTTTTACCTTTGTTTCGACAGTTAACTTCCTTATATTCTAATGCTTATTTATTGAAAAATTTATGGATATTGTGTATGGGAAAAATTTACACCATATCCATAATTATATTACTTTTTTAATATGATATTTAGTATTTATATATTTTTTAGAGGCATTATATAATTTTTTACCTATAATATTAAATGTATTTCTCCGTCAAGAATGTATGACATACGTACGCATGATTGATGATATAATTCCATTAATGGGTGAATGGGTAATTAAGTGGATGATATATCATTATACTAGACTTAATATCATGTAATATTTACCATATATATTAATTATTTTCTATATTTATTATTAGGTAAGTGATTTTTGGATTGAAAAAAACAAATTGGTTAACAAGGTGGTACTCCTCCACACACATGACTGATAGATTTTTTTTAACATGACGGAGAAGGATATAGAAAAATATAATTTCATCAACATAATAAGATCCAAATATAAAATATATAATATTTCTCTAATATTTTTTTTATTAAGACCTTTTATATGGTTTTAAATAAAGGAAGAAAAATAATGAGCTTCATTAACATATTATACTCTCGATGAAAATCCACTTTTGGATCTCTTCTTATAACTCCAATGGTTGGTCATTTGGAATTCAAATATGTTGTTGAATTTTTAAAAAGATGTTGGAAATATATTTTTCCTAGTTTTTGTCCTAACAAATTCCATGTGATTAATGAATATATTAGGCAGAGGATTCCCTTTTATAATCACTAAGGTGTATTATTTTTTATAAATAACTAACGGTATGCATTGAAGGGAAGTAAATATATCACAATGTGTCCCAAAATATGATAATTAATGTGTTTTAGGAAATTTATGAATGAGAAAAAAAAGCCACCGAAGAAATAGAAATTTTTTTAAAAAATTTATTTCTTTATCCTGAATGATTACTTAGTTTTACAATTTTATTTTTCACTATGTTATATAGTTTCTTATCCTTAAAAATATTCAACCAATATTAAATAAAATTAACCTCATTAGATAATATGGAATTAATTAATAAAAATATATATTCAAATTCATAAAATAATAGTGAATTTATGTATGAAAACAATATTGAAACAAACACATGTAATGCACAAAACCACATTTTATTCTTAACCATGTCAACTAATTTTTATTTTGACAAATCATTATGAAAAAAATGGTTGAAAACAATTAATAATTTTAATTATAATTTTTTCTTAATATAGAAGTATTTTTAATAAATCAAATTCACATAAATTTAATAATCGGTTCTTAAACCATCTTGTAAAAAGTGTTGAATAACAATTTTTCTAGAATTATATTTTTCATGAATTATATATTATAATAATATATATATAACAATTATTATCCATTAAATTGATCTAAATTTATATTTTTAGATATAAAATATATAAATTAATTTAAATAATTCATTATTAAATATTAATTTAGTATTTTAAAATTCATAGACATCACTCTTTTTAAAAAGAAATAGTTTTTAGAAAAAAACATTTTTAATGAAAAATACCCATATTACATCCATATTATCTTATTATTATTTATAAAAAAAAATTTAATATAATTTTAATTATCTATATTATTACACACTATTATTAATTATATAGTTATTAGTTAAATAAAACATTTTCAATTATTCAAATAAGTCCATTTCTTGAGATATTTTTTTAAAAAGTTCCATCTAGTCTTATTTTCACCATATGAGATCAACCATTATTTTAATACTATAAAAATAGTGGTTTAACATGAACTTTTAAAATTTTCATTTTAAATTTTATTTATTATAATATATTTTTCACACACTATAATTGAGGATGAAGAGTTAAATTCTCTCCTCCTACGAAAAATACATCCCCAAAATATTCTTGGATATTATTTTATAATCAAATTAAGATAATAATTATTTAGAAAATACTTTATCTTCAAGGTTATTCCAATAATTATTTTTTTATCATATGTACCATTACAGGGTCACATTTCTGATTCCATAGTACTATCTCTCTAATATCTATAATTTGAATAGGCACATCAGAGTAAGATAGATTAGTTTCCAATTTTTTCCCCACGGGTGAGAATACACATATGGTAGATAAGGTAAATCCTAATAAATGAGATACAAAAAAATAATATACAATATATAGGATCTGATTCATCCCAAAATGATAATCCACTTATCTAATGATTTCCAAAATTTAAAAGCGTCTGATGTACATTTGGCTTGATTTTTCATTCATATCAAACTATATGAAACCCTTCTTTGAAGACAAATCAACATAAATATGATCTCCCAACTAAAATTATAAATATTTCCGGTAGTTACATCACAAATAATTTTCCTAAAAAATTATGATTTATAATGAGAGTGAATAGTACTTAAATTTATTGTCTTATCTTCAACAATTTATGTAACTATAGGCTTTCTTTCACTACCTTCATCCCAACAAGTTTAATACAACATAATTAGACATATAATTATTTTTAAAATTCAATTTTAAATCATTAAAGGGAAGAATATTAATTGGAAAACTAGAAAATTTATATTATGATTATACATACCATAAAAGACAAGTGATCACATCATCAACTTATCTAACATTTTTGTAATTTTACTTTTGGTCTATCAATCGGTTTGAAGAAGGTATGTGGTAAAAAAATTATGAGTAGTGTTAGGATCCATGTCATGATTCATAAAAAAATAATGGTAATATGTGGACCTCAATCAAACACAGTTTAAATATGTATCCATATATATTCGACCATGATTTATTAATAAATTTGATCTTTGATTATCATCCAAAATTTCCCTATTCATCATATGAGTATATGGTCTATAATATATTTTTTTAAAAAAATTGGATTTCATATTAAAAAAATTATTCCATAATCTAATAACTCACAAATTTAATTTGTTCTAGAAATTATCATTATCTTATTAAGAACATATTATATTATATAATAAAATATAGAGATATTACAATTTTTCTAAATAATTATTTCTCACCTAGAATAATAATTCTTATATCCATATTTTCTGGATCCAGGATCATATGATCCCTCTCAATATTAAGATAGGTATTTAATCCTTCATTATTACATATCAACACATATAATACCTTATTTTCTTAGAAAAGTGGCCTTATATTATGATATTTTTATATAGGATTAGCTTCAGTCATATTATTTTCCTCATGTTGATCTCTTTTTGTGAAAAGTTTAATTATATGCTCTTTTAGTCTATGTATATCTCAAATCATTGATCATATAGATAATGTCTATATATCACCAATGAAAATATAACATATTAATTATCAAAATAATTGTATAGATATTTATTTTCATTATTTTTTAATTGTTTCATCCATATTAAATAAATTTATAATTTTCTATAAGGACACAAAGAAGTCCCTTATACTAATTCCAATATGGAAAATCTATAAGAAGTCATTAATATAGGTCTTGAACTAAAAATTAAATCTCTAGAGAAATAAACTTCTAGTTTTGTCAGGTGTGCTGGTAAATCATAAGGAAAGGCATAAAGTATTCTTTTACAATTGGAATATTCTCAATTTGAGTATTTCTCCCCGTTCCCATAGATATTGTGTTCTCTGCCTCCTCTAAAATTGAATTCTGTTGAGCTACTGGGGGTGGATCTAGATGAGAATCATATGGTGATGGTTTTTCTATAATGATTTAGTATTCTACACCATCATTAAAAATAGTAATTTACTTATTGTTACAATTTATTTTTAACATCATAATTTGAAATCAAATCCTTACCTAGGATTATTTAAATGTATACCACAGGTATGATGATAACATTATCATAAAAATAATGTTTATATAGAATAATGGAAAATTCCGGACACATATTTGTTATCATAAAAATTCCCTTGGGAGATTTTACTGACAACTCCCTTTTTAAAGAGAATTTGAAATATAAAATTTTTATGAAAACTAAGAAGATATAATGGAATGAGATGATCCATAATCAAATAAAACATTATCTATGTTTATATAGATGATTATTTTGGATACAACCATATTAGAAAAAATTACATCATCCACTATTTTCACCTCATAGGATTCAACATTCTCCATTGTCCTTCTTTTGGGAATTATTCCATGATGTTTAGGAAAATAATTTTCATATTGTCCCATAAAATTTAAATTTTATCATTTAAAATTGATAGCATCCTTCATTCCCATACAATTGAGGTCTTGGTTATTTTTCATCCACACTTGTAAAAAACACCCATACCTTTTTAGAATGTACTAGGGACTTTCTTCCCACTTTTATTATAGGTTGGAAAATTAATTATTCCATTCTTCTCCTTTCCATATTATCATTTTATAGAGTGTTTGAAAACCATATTCTTCTATTTCATTCCTTTTGTTTCATAAGAAATAGATAATTGTTTTTCCATCTTAATAGAACATTAGACTATATCCTCATATAATGAGAAATTTTGGGAGAGTAGTTCCCATGAGAGTAATAGTTATAAACCCCAAAATAAATGATACAACAATTATCCTTGGATTATAGATGGTGTCCACTAAATTCCATTATAATCAAATTATATTGGTTTCATACATTGAAATATTTTTTTCCTCTTTCTACCATAGACATTATAATGTCCTCTCCATATCTTCCCTTTGGTCACGAGGAAATAAGCTTTCAAGAAAATTACATAAAAATCACTCAATTCTATATTTTCTATTTATTCCTCCTCTTTTGTGACATTAATTAGTGACCCCCATTGATATGTATCTCCCAATAGATTATACGAATCCATGAAAAACACCTATCTTTAGTTACATACCAATGATTAAAATATCATTTATAATGATCATATCCAATGCTCCATTACAAATGGGTTTATAGTCCCATTAATTTTTTGAAGACTATTTTCACTGAAAGATGTATAAAATTTCTCCAATTTTTTTTTGTTCATGATGCTCCATTTGATTAAGGTAATTGATCATAACCTGAGTCAGCTATCTAATTATAATTATATATTTTTTGGTACCAGTTTCGTCTCTAATACCAACAAAATTATCTCAAATAGGAAGGAAATCCCTACATGGAATACATACATCGATTCAATTTACATTCCTTAAACTAGAAAACATTTATAAAAAATGGAATACACTAAATTATTTTATGAATCGTGATATATATTCTCTATCAAGACAAATATATTAAAAATAAATTGTTGTTTTTGTAATAGAAAATTTCATAATCATAATCATGGTTTATATAGGGCTATAATAACATTTAAATCATTTATAATGGTTTTTAATGAAAATGTGACTTATCCTAAGTATATTCCCCAATTTTTTCAAACTCGATGTGTAGTATGGACAATTTTTGTCTACCAGGTTACCCCATGACAGGCCTGGTAGACATTTTCAAAATTATTACCCCTATGTACATCTGTTCTGGAACCATGTCATATTTTTTTATCCATACACAGACGTTTTTCTCAAAAGATACACATAATATCTAATTTACAAAATTATACTATGTGCTTCTGTGATTATCCTCAAATTAGATCTTTTTCCCATGTTCCCTAATTGAGGTATTGTAAATCTAAATTCCAAAGTTTCGACTAAACTTCCACTAATACAATCTTTTAAGACCCCGACCCTAGTTGTATAGAGCCAGTGCATTACTTAATTTCATTAGCATATAAACAGTGAAGATTCATCCTGAGGGAACAAATAATATTATAGATTTGGAGAAAAAGATAAAGATATAAGTTTAACATTAAAATTGGATATAAAGTTCCACACAGTAGGTATTTCGGAAACAACAATAAACATCTAGATTATCCTTGCATGAAATTCATAATATAAATCTTCACACCCTGATGGAAATAAACCTATGAAATGGGTTATCTCATATTCTCAGTAAGGGTAGGTAATATAGTAGAAGTAAAATTATAAATAACAGTGAATAATAATAAGTACACATTCCTTTAAAATAAAAACTATTTAAAAAGGAGGGAATTAAAATTTGTTTAAATAATTCCAAAATAAAACATTAAAATATATATTATAATATCCTATAATAACATTGAAAATAAATTAATAGGTTCATAATGATGGAATGAATAATGATGGTCATCATAATTATTTCAGAAAGGCATCAGCCATAACACATACAAAATGGGTAAAACCACATGATAGTTTTTCTCATGAGACTTATTTATACATAAAGGGGCTATGATAGGCCCCACTAACAACATATAAAGTATAATTAATTCCTATTGTGAATTGGAAAAAACATGAGAAACATATACATCCATTTTGAAACTAAGATATGAAATGTAACTAACATTCCCCAATCAGTGAACATGATAATTGACCATTCAGAGTAATATGGTTAATGGAACCAAGACAACACATCCATTATAATACTAATAAAAAACCATTGAATAAAAAAATGTAGATAATATCATAAAATAATAATACCAATTATACATAGTAACCAATAAGGTTGTAGAAAATATATGAAAATACACTAATAAAATCATCGAGGGATTCTTAAGAAAAACACTATTATTACATTGAAAAGAAAAGATCTTTTGGAAAAATAGTTTCATAAATAAAGAAATGAACTAAAGTAAATTTTCCATAAAATGATTAATTTGATTAAAATAATAGTGTCTTAATGCATATTATAAAATTTAGTAGAACATAGGTAAGAATTCAAAAAGTACCCTTGAGTTGGGCTTGTTTATCTAGGATAACTTGACAAAGATCCATTTAAAACATGTAACTACCCATATAATAAAGTTGTATTTTTATTAATTAATATATATATCACATTCAAATAGAATATATGTTGAGTGCATAATCAAAAATAATAATATCATTTGGATAAATAGATAAAATAATGTGACCTGAAAATAAAGTAGTTTTGGGTAGAAAACCTAACCTTATATCCAAATGTGTTCTGCACTTGACTTTAAAGTCCATGATAATAAAATTATATTAATTAATTAATTAATAACCTTATATATATGTATTTCATTTACTATATATTTATTAGGTTCATTTATGTCCCTTTTAATGAGTTATAAGATATAATTTAATTTCCCAGGAGCGTTCGTTTCATGGGTTTTCATGATCCAAATACTTCTACATGAGTCTGGAAGTTCATGTGGAATGAGTATAATTCACCAAAATTGAACTTATATGATATTAAAGAAAATATAAAAGTGTTAATGGTAGTATATATCAATTTTTTAATATGATTTGGAGGATGAATAATTTGATAATACATTTAGTGATATTTATTTGCATTATTAGAACGACTATTGATCATAACAAACCCATTTTATTATTGTTTAGTATTATGTAAATATGTTTCTTCTAGAACATAATAATGGGTTTAATATATATTTTATAACCTATTTTATCCATAAAAATGGTTTCATTACCATACTTCAAGGATAAATTGATCTGCCAAAAACATTTTTCCACGAAGGTTGCAAATCGCCACTTCATAGATGATAATTGCATTTTTTAATACCGAAGAGAGGGGGGGAGATGATGAGTATGTATATTCCATTAACAGGATATAATTCATGTGTATAAAAGTTATATGATTTATCATTCTCATTTGGATAGATTATCTTAGGATGGAATAATAAAATAAAATTACATGAAAAGAAAATTTAACAGAAAAGGAAGAGGATTCTACCCCTTCAATAGTCCTCCATTAGAACCTCCATAAGGGGATTGGTATTGTTATTTTGATGAGACCAGGAGATACAAGAACTAGGGGAGGGTATTGGGGGGAATATTATTGTGAAATTTTACAAGTCTATATGCATTATATGTGTTACGAGAATTGGGGGTGAGGTGTGTTTTTTCTAGTGGGGGAGAGGGGTGATTTCTCACTATTTTTTAATTTTTTAATTATTTTTCTCAAGAAAATAAATATTTTTTTATTATTGTGGCGAAATATAGTAATGAAAGAATGTGATTACGAACCAATGGTTTAAAATCAACCAATATTAATCCATTACTCTTTAATTCATGAATTTTTCATTTATAGTAAATTATCATGTTTTACTGTTTACCAAAAATTCATGTATTTTAGAAAAATACCAAAAATTCATGTATTTTAGAAAAATACCAAAAATTAACTATAAAAATTATTAGATGTTTAGAATTTAAAAATGAAAACCATTTTAAGAAAATAAATTTCTAAAAATGAGAAAATTAAATTTTATTTAAAATCATCATTTACTCCAAAAATAACGTTTTTTTAATTAAAGCTAATTTGATGGCACCCTAGAATGTTAACTAAGGTCTAATTAAATTAACCTATCATCATTGGACAAAAATATATTAATTTCTCAATACATTTTATGACAATTAATTTTATTTTAAATGTAATTAAAAATTATTTAATTATAATTAAATTTTTATTAGTCCCAAATATACCAACAATTTATTATTAATTTCTAAAATATTCTCTTAATTTGTTCAATTATATTATAAATTCATTTATATAGTGCATACTATTTTTATACATTAATTGTTTATATTACTATTCATAATGGTTATATTACTATTCATAAGGGTAACATTAGTATTCAAAAGTTTCAAGTTACTATTAACCAAATAACATAAGTTGATCCTATCAGACTCTAAATTTCAAACTAATTGCAACTGTGTATGTATTTTTCAAAATTCAAATCCTCGAAGTGGAAATAATATTATTCATTTCTAGGTTATAACTATATATTTTTTAAAAATATAATAATTTAGTGTTGTTTCGTATAGAATCATTATTCTGTGCATTACGTTTTAAATTAAATTTACACCACTAGAAAATGAGTTATTTGTGATAGGACCCCATGAGAAAAATTATTTTTTATGATGGGCCATCGTAAATATTAGTTTTTATGACAAGAAAATTTCCCATTGAAAATAGTTTCTTTGAGTTTTTAGAAAACCCTATTCGGACAACCCTGTCAGAAAAAACCAAAAAATTAATATTAAATAATTTTATTAAATAATTATAATTATAATTATTATAATATTATATTAATAAAATAATATTAAATAATAAAAATATTGAAAATAATAATAGTAATAATAATAATATTTAAATAATATTAATAATGATTACAACAGAAAAAATATAATAATAATTATTAATTTAAATAAAATAATGTTATTAAAATTAATGATATTCATAACAATAAAGTAAATTGTTATTAAATAAAAAATCCTCAATATTATCTATAATATAAAATAATAATAATAATAATAATAATGATGATGATGATAATAATCAAAATTAAAAAAATAATAAAATAAAAAAATATTAAATATTTAAAAAATTAAAAAACACAATATTTAAAACTGTATAAAAAATGCACTTTATATAAATGTAAATAATTAATATTAAAAAAATTACATTTAATGTTTTATCATAGAAAGTAAATAAATCACTATAGGGGAGGGACTTCTTGAGGAGTTGGAGAATATGGTGGAGGGAACCCCATCCCCACACCATGAGTGAGACGTCTCATGTACTCCATCGTCTCCTCATCATACTGATGATGACATTGACACATATCTGCCTACTACAACGACTACTATCAATTAAGCACTTCATGCTACCAATGCAAACTCTGTATAAGCTTACCCTGAGATCGTTGCTTCATTAGACATGGTATAACAAATGTTGGTGGATCACCATGATCTCCTCTAGAGATTCACACTAACATCACTAGGGTACCCTAATAACTGATTAGAATCAGTTGAGAGTTTATACATATAAATCGGCATTTCTAGAATGCGTAATTGGTGACCTTTATCTATGTTTCCAAATCAAATACTATTATACTAGTCTGATCCTCGATCTCATCCTAAATATTATTCTATTTCAGAGACATCATAGACTCATATGACTCTTTTAATATAAAATTAAAATTCAAATAGTTAATTTTTTTTGTAATCAAATTTTATCTCAAAAAAATTATACTAAGCACAATTTACACTTGGGATCACCTATAATATCTCCTTTGATAGGATCTGTGTACATATTCCATTAAACATAAAACTCAATAATATTGGGATATTCGACAACTTATATGAACATAAAATAATCAGTTTACATTGAAAGTTAAATAAATTAATAAAAACTGTACTTACCATATATTCCATAAGAGTACTGAACGTATGACTACCCGCTTGATGTATCACCCCTTATCTCCCCTAGTTTTGATGACCTGTTGAATATATCATATATAAATGACTGCCCATCCTGTGAGAATATAATCCGTCCCAAACCTGGGATAAAATGTAATCTGGTCGGTGGGTGCAACAAGATATATCAAACTATGTCATTCCCACTTTCCTTATTATTTTCCTCCGTAAATTGTAAAAAATGATGGAAACAGTCATGCTTGAAACCCTCCCATGCATGATAGATTTATCCAAGCATTCTCTAACCGATGGGATATCATAACCCATATGAACAATTAAATTATAAGGTAATTAAATAAATAAATTTCAAAAAAATATTATATATATACACCTACCAATAATTGAACTTGAAATGTGAAATATATTTGGGAATAATATCTCATATAATCAATTATCTAGAAAAATAATTCTGTAATATAGCACTCTTCATTATGATTTCTATATTTCAAAAGCTGTGAAAATGGTAATAAATAAGCAAACAACATTTATATAAAAAATTAAATGATAATTAATTAAATCAAAATAAAATACACCAATCAACATACCTCTGCATGCATAGATCAAAGCCATGTTGTAGAAGTCTCTTGGGTATATAGTAATAAATCATCAATATAACAAGACAAAAACCCCTCTGATTCATCGCTACACCTCCAACTTTATGAGTGTTAGATGATCCAACATCCTAATCATCACTAGGTAGATCAACACCCACCAACTCCTGAAACAATATATGAGTATATCTGAAACATGAAATGGTTATTGATATAAAACTGTTAAAGAGAAAAAATTATATATAAATAAAAATTATATATGATTATAACCATCATTTTACCATGTCAATATTCTTCTCCACCAACCTATTCATATATAATGGTGTCAATAACTTTATATTCCCCCTCAATGTGATCAATTTCCATAGGAGTAAAATTTTCATCATCTCTATTAATTTGAAATTCATTTGTTACATAAATAACAACATCATCACCATCAACCCCTAACTATGGGGTTTATATGTCAATATTCGTTTCTCTTTGTGTAAATGATGGATTTGGAGTAGTCTCTTGAAAAATTTCAATTTTATGTACTTCAGTAGAACCACATTCAATTTCAATAAACAGGTTTTCCCATGATATCATTTTTATTATGCCCCATAAATCACCCAACTCTCTTGAAGTAGCCGTGTAATTGGATAATAAATAAGATGTTCCAGACGAGCAAATAAAATTAATTCATTTACTGAAATAAGGATATTATATTTAATATAAAGGATTCCATGATTCATATTTACATGAAATCCTCTCTTAGTATCCAACCAATGACATTTAAATATCATTATGTAATTATGTCCCAGATAACAGAGTCTAATAATTTCTTCCAAAATTCTGTAAAATTCAACTTTAATTTCTCCACAATGATATCCTCTTATTAAAACACCAATATTAATTTTTTTATTCACAATATGGACATTTATGAAAATAAAAACCATTCACCACATATGCATTATTAGATTTAACCATTTTTATGGTATTTTACGTAACACACAATATCAATTATCAATTTTTTAGCATGTTGACATACATGAATATTTTAAAAATAATTACCAATATAATATGTAATAAATTGATTTAATATGTCAAACCACAAATAATGTATGTCACCAGTTTTGGAAACCAGTAGGAAAAACTAGTTTGCTGATTTTCTTCAAGAGAAGATGTTGTAATATGAGTATGATGATTCATTATGGGATTATCATATAACCTAAAAATAAAATAATATTATAACAAGTACTACATAATAATTTGATACGACCACTCACAATACAAATGGATTGATTTCATTATAGTTTATTAGAACATATTTATGCACTCTATGATATTTATCATCTGAAATCCATCGTTTATCAAATCCACTAAATCCATGTTCTAGCTGATGAAGAATTGATAATTTATTTCTCATTTAGTCAACAAAATATCCCTCTTTACAGCCCAAGCATTTTGTTTTGAGGGATATTCTGATTGAAAATAATGATATAATAAAAAAGAAATTCTCTCTTGTAAATAAACTTCAGCAATCGATTCATCAAATGTTGCTTTGTTACATACTTTTTTCTTCAATTCCTTCATGCATCTCTCTAATAGTAGCATCCATAAACCATTTACTAGTAAATCACATGTTTCTTCATATGGGAAATCTAATATAAATTTTTTTGTTGGGTCACAGAATTTAGGTGAGAATATTTTTTATACTGTTCATAAAACTAAAACATATTCTTGATGTCTGTTTTGTGCATCGTAGTCTATATCTCTACACACATGAATGAGAAAAATTTTATCTATATTTTAGAGCTTCCCAAATAATATAATTCAATAATACTTTTGATCAAATTAGCAGAAGTATTTCCATTATAACATGACCATCATGACTTTTAATATGTTAATATGACCATTTCTGAAACATTTACCGAAATAGGGAACATAACCATATGGATGTCTCAAATATGTAATCCACAAAAGAAATAATAATCATTTTATTTGTGATGTGGATATTATGATTATGAATTCATTAAAAAAACTGTGATATGTTGTTTTCAAATAGTTCGTGTTATCATCACCCGTAAATTTGGGCATGATCAAATCATGGATTTACATTATATTTGGCCTTATTAGGTGTATCAAAAAAATTATAAAATATGTCATCAAAATAGTTCTTCTTAATACGAATGAAATCATCAATGTGAAAGACCAATATGAAATATCCCAAAAAATGTGTTGTATTATCTAATTATGTTCTTTCACAAAGGCATCATTTTTTTGTTTAATGTTTTTCCAAATGTAATGGGAGGAAATGAAGAGGAATATGATTCTAACTCCTAACCTGATATCACTATTAGTGTTCCATATCTTGAAAATTATTTCATTACTCAAATGATACATGTTCCTCCAAAAAGGGTGATCGTTTGGATAAAATCTAAGATGGTAGTCAAAAAACAATTTTATCTTTTATTGATAGGAATAATCACTTTTTTGCCTCTCAAACTGTATGGAGATGAGTTTAGATGATTTTTAATCCATCCAGATAACATAATGTAAGATGGGATTTCATAAATTGTCCATATCTATGCCACTTTTAGTGGGAAATTTTTCCTCAAAAGAAAACATCATATGTAGTAACACCACTACCCCACTTTAAATTTAACATATCTATCACTGAATTCCAAAAATCATTGTTATTATCATTCATATTTCTTGAAATTAAGAATGTTAAAATGGTACATTTCTCCTTAATTAATAACCATTGAGATAAATTTTGATGTGTTATAAGAGTAGGCCACCATGATTATTAACTACTGTAAAAACCAGTGTGAAAAAACAATTAGTAGAAAGAACTAATTATAAATTTTGGGCTTTTGAAGCTAAATAAATATGTAGATGGTCAATAATTTTACCTAAATCACTATTAGAGGTTTGACTTTATCTTTTACCAGTTAAAATATCAGTTTTGTTTCATGAAATGAATGACATTGTGTTCTAAGATGATAATAAATGTTGTAATCTAGGTGTAAGCACGAAATACCTCTACTATTTTATAGGAATCTATCCAAAAATCCCTATTTGAGCCTCTTTTTACAATGATTTTCCAAATGTATGGAAACTATCCAATGAATAATTTACACCATAATATAAGATGAAAACATTTGAACATGACTAAAACTTCTATAAACCAAGACCCAGATTAGAAACCAACCTCCTCCCCATATGAAAACATATAGTTAACACATTTCCTTTAGTTAACCGTATTTTATCCAAAGAGAATATGTTACAAATAAATATTGGACATTATATTTTATAATTTAATAGCCATGAAATTTTCACTACATTAAATTTTATTATCATTCAACATAGATATAATGAATCCTAAAAATACCTCAGTATCTCATTAAATCTAGAAATTTGTAAATAAATATTTAAATCTATATCATCATGAGTTTTAGATTGTTGAAAAGATAGACCTTCCACATCATTTACTAAATATTGTAACTATGATGGATCTGGAACCAAATTATTAGTATCTTTTTGAAACTGTGTTCACTAGGTTGATACCAATAAAATAATATTTTTTAAATCCAAAATTAAATAGATAACCCCCAACATTGTCAAATGTGTCAAATTTCTTCAGTCCATATTTTTTTATATTAGGACATAATTTTTTCTTCTGAAAAAAATATTGTTTTCATTGTGAAAATAATAAGAATGATTAAAATCCCTCAATATATATAGGATTTATACCATAACTATTTAGATTCCTTCTCTTATTTATCTACTCGCGGTCATCTAATAATTACAATTGTTAACATAGCTCTTTTTCATTATTTGATATGCCTTGATATGGGTCTAAATAGTCTTTACATGGGTTATTGTTTCCTTTACAAGATCGGGACCTACGATCATCCTTTCACATTTATCATCCCAATATGATGGTGTAGAAAATCTGTTTCAGTACAATGCTTCCAATAGTTCCATATTAATGATAAAATGGAATTTATTATTTTAGGAAAACACAAAAAAAGGTAAATATAGATCCCACATACCTTGATAATCCAGTAAACAACATCTTAACATGTCTCATAATGTTTGGATCGTCCATTCTTACTGCATGTCAGTTTGAGGGTGATAAGTAATACTCAAATGAATTTTAGTATCCAATTCTTTCTGAATACTACGATGAATTTTATTGGAAATCATGGATCACTCTCCGCCACAATTCAAAGAGGTACTCCATGAAATCATAATGCTTCATTAATATAGAGTAGTGCAAGGTGCTCCATTTGAAAATATTCCCTTATAACATGGAAATTTAATGATTTGGTAAGTTAGTCAAAAATTACCCATATAAAATCATTCTCTCTTGAATTTTTTAGTATTTGAGTGAAAAAATCAATTCTTATGTCATCCCAGTTTCATGTATGAAATGGAATAGGTTGCAATAATTGTCTTGGATGTTATCTTTCAGCCTTCACCAATTTTAAGACTAAACATCTTGATACATAATCAGAAATTTACCACTTCATATAATCCCACCATAAATATTCCTTCACATCTCCATATAGGTTTGTGTTACTCGATTATATTGAGAAATTCGAGGTATGAACATCATTTGATAACTTCATTTTATACTCAGGGATTGTGGGAACACATAGTTGCCTCAAAAAAATTTAGAATTCCATCTTCATACATGAAGTCTTCCACCTTCCCATCATACAAAACATTAATTTCCTTTTGAAGACTCATGTCATAATGCTAATAACTTTTAATACTTTATAATTAATATGGTTTAAAAACCAATTGAATGAGTAATGATGTTTTATCTTCTTCGATAATTTCCATATCCATAATCTATAGATAAATATACATATGATCCTTGAAAATTATCATTTGTTTTGAAAAACTCCTTGATCGTTATTACTCAACACATCACCTACCTTATTTTCCTTACCTAGGTGACAGTGTAATAAACAATCATAATAATTATGAATCATGAACCATCAACACTATGTATTGTTGATTTTATTCAGTGAGAATATATAATTCATCCTCTTTTGATCTATATATCTCTCATATATTTCACAATATAGATAATTATCCATATCTTTATAGAAAATAAACTGCTTCAAACTCAAGATCATGAGTTGGATATTTATATTAGTGATCTTTTAACTACCATGAAACATAGGAAATAACTCTACAGTTCTTCATAAGGAAACCCCATATTCCATTTTAGGAAACATCATTTTAAATAAAAAACCCATCAATTCCTTATGGTAGAGTCAGGATCAGAGATTTCACCAATATCTAGTATAATTCATCAAAACATTACTCACATGAATTTTTCTATAAAAACATAACCCATAAATTAGTGATCATGGTTAATGGGTTAGTAAATCAGAAAAAATTCATAACGAAACATTGATAATAACCATATAAACCAATAAGAATACATACCACTATTATTTTCATTGTTATAGGACATTATTGACATTCATTTTCCATTGAATAATAAAAATGAGATTCCATCCTTTAGGAAAATATTACCGGGTAAATAAATAGATTAAATCCAAAATTCACACATGATAAACATCCCACATATATTATTTCTTATTTGAGTCTTAGAAACAATCAACCTATTATTCTCAGGGTCTTTGTATATTTTGGAGTATACCAAGACATCATCAATATATTCTCAAAAAAATTATTAAATTTAACCCTTGAAAACCTTTCTCATTGAATCTATGAAAGAAAATGGTGAATTAGTCAGTCCAAATTGATATAATGTAATGTGTAATACTCATACCTAGTTCGAAATGTTTTCTTTGGAATATATTCTTTCCTCACATGCAAATGATAACATCCATATTGAATGTCCATCATAAAAAAATATTGATCTCTATGAATTTTTCAAATAAATCATCAATATGATATTGGGAATACATTTTATTTTTTGTAACAGCATTGATTTTCCAATAGTCAATGTATAGTCTCATGGATCTATATATTTTCCTGAAAAAAAGAACATGGTCCCTTAAAAGAGAAACACTAGGGTGGATAAATCCCTTATCACTGAATTCCTCTAGTTGTTTCTTCAATTCTACAAATTTTACTATGGCCATTCAATAAGTAGTCTTTATTATTGGTCTTCAACTAATAATTCAATAAAAATACAACAAAACTTATTGCTCTATAGGTTGTCTAGTTAAATCCTCTTGAAATACAACAACGTATTCTTCCATATCACGTACATCCTCAATTTTTATATTTCTCTACTCACCCACAGATATTTAATTGTATTTCTACCAATGAATTGAATTTAGTAGATCTAGTGGGGGTGTATCTTGATGAGAATCCGATATGGAAGTTTATTCTTTAAAAATAAGGGATTTAGCACCATCCACAAATACTCTAATTTCCATCATAATGAAATATATTTTCACATCATATTTTGAAATCCATTCCACATTGATGATTATGTCAACATAAACCACAGTTATGTTGACAAAATCAGTAGATAATGAATATTTGTATAACATAATTGGAACTTCTGGACACATTTTTTTTTGATAAGAGATCCCTTAGTGGTTTTTTCTGTCAACTCCTCTGTTAATGAGAATTAGAAATATCTAATTTTTTATGGAAACTGGGAAGATATTAAGGAATCCAATGATCCATAATCCAATAAATCTATTTAAAATTCTAATGAGATTTTTAATAAACCCAAGACCATGTCATTTTGAAAATTATAATCTTTTGTTGTGACCACGTAGTATTGGCCTACCCCTTTTCCTTCATTGGGTAAAATTTCCTTGAAGCCTATGATAATAAATTGCTCAATGTATCAACTATTTGAAATTGTATCATTGATCATTTGCAGATTCTTTCTTTCCCTTACAATCTAGGGCATAGTGGCCTTTTCCTCCATAATTTTATCAACCACCCATACGCTTCATGAAAGTACCTCAGTGTTTCTTACAATAATTATTATGGTATGGATAATAAATTCTCAATTTATAACCCTTTTCCTTATTTCATATTCTAGAGTGTTCAACATACCTCTTCTTCTATTATACTATTTTAAAGTCTTAATACATAGAGAATTTATTTTCTATCTTGATAGGACTTTCTATTATATCCTCATATGATGAGAAATTTGTGGAGACTAGTTCCCTTTGTAGGAATGTTTTTAAACCATGAATGAATGAATCATACATTATTCTTGGATTATGTGTGTAGTCTACAACATTCTTAGTTTATCTTGTATGGTTGGATTCGTACATGGAATCATTATCATCCTCTTATTTTTATAGACTCATGGATTTACACTCAATATCTACCAATTATTCATGAGGAACGTTTTTTATGAATATTTCTTTAAAATCCATCCATTAAATATTTTTTATTTCTAAATCCCTCTTTGTTTAATGATTTAGGGACCACCATTGATCTGCATCTCCTGATAGATAATAAACTACCCTGAAAATGGTGATGCTTTTGTAAAATCCCAAAGAGAGAAATGTCTTTTTAAAAGTAACATATCCAATACTCCATTACAAATGGATTTGTGGTCCCATTTATTTTTGAAGTCTATTGTCACATATAGTGCTCTAACATTGATCCTCCACACCACGGTTCAGGATTCTCCATGCAGATATGGTTATTGTTCATAACTGATGTCACCTATCCCTGTATAGTTATAAGATGCTCAAAAATAGTTTAATCTCTAATACCCACATTATTATTTTGTATATGAGGCAAATTCCTAAATGGATTTTGTGTCTTGATATAGATTCCATTCCTTCCTCTAGTACTCATATCTAAATAATTTTATAAACTAAATTAATATATTACTTGAAATGTATAATCTCAAATAGAAAAATAACATAACATAAATTAATGTTTAATTCATAGCTTGACTCATAATCATAATCATTGTTTCAGTGGGGGTCATATTTAATTTTAAATTATTTGTAATAATTTCAAAATAATATGTGACTTATCCTAAGGATAACCCCAAGGATTATCCAACCAGTAATTTTATAAGGCCCATTTTCATGTACCAGGTTAGCCTGAGCTAAGACCATGACACCTTGTGGGAGTTGTTACCCCTAGGCACAGTTGTGCTAGAACCACATCTACATGTACTATCCAGATAGAGAAGTATTTTCAAGAAGATTCCCATAATCTATAATTTACCAACATTTTAGTATGTGCTTCAATTATTATCTTCAAAGTATATACTTGGTCTATGTTCCCTAATATATGTTTTCAAAATCTAGAATCCATGTTTTGTACTAAAATTTATAAAATAAAAATCGTAAAGGCCACAAAATCATTTTCCTAGAGCTGGTTTCTTAAATCGTAACATTAGCCTATAAACAAGGAAGAAGCATCCTGAAGGAATGAATTTGTTAATAGATTTGGAATAGAAGATACATAAAAATGTTTAAACTAAACTTTTAAAGGAATTAAAACATAGTAATTATATCCAAAACTACAATAAATATCAACAATATCCTTACATATCCTTCAAAATATACCTCTTCACCCCCATGGGTAATATGGACACAAAATATTAGTTAGATAAGATCGCCAGTAAGGGTATGTAATATAGAAGAATCATAACAATAAAGAATAGTGAATAAATAATATTACTTTTTGAATTGGAAAACGCAAACTATTAATTCAACAAATGCTTCCACACATGATCCCCGAGCATAGCACGTTCCGCAAGCTTTGATTTGACTGGTCATGGAGCCCAAATAGAGTTACAGATCAAATGTTATTGACGTTCGAAGTCAGGCTACAAGAAATGGCCATCCTGAACAATTTTGGGGTAAAATATGGCATTGCATGAAAGAATTGAAATATTGGGTGCCATAATGGATTTTTTCCATGCATAAATGGAAACTTGCATGCAATAATAAAATCTTGCTTGCAACATGTCGTGCAAACATTTTACGCGTCCAAAGAGATGTAATCATCCACCTAGACCTCCGAAACAATGTCTAAGGTGCACAAAAGTTTTGAGATGTGCACACAAGATTAGCAACGGCACGCAAGACTCGTCCATGCTCAATGCAGCATCAAATGCTACATTGGGTTCACACCTACCATAGGGTGCGTGTAAGATCAATTCTATTCCAGGAATCTTTTTCCCAAGCACTCTCAGGTTCACCTATTAATAAAAGTGCATCCCCACCCCTCAGGGGAGATCTCTGAAGTTTGGCAAATGCTCTGTTGCACTTAAGAATGCCTCTTTCGTGCCTGCATGGAAGAATGGAACCCTCCATGAGATATTTTTCATGATAGGTCCCATATGGGTCCTCTATCATGTAGGCCCATAGTTTTTTGTTCCTCACCTGAGATATTTTTTTCCTAAGTCATGTGCTCACAAGAATCCATTCATTCACACAAAACATCCAATCTTGTGCGCAAAACATCAATCTTACGTGAAAAACATCCAATCCTGCATGGAAGAGTTAAATCTTGAACCCAATCGTACTTAGGTTCTGAATCTAGTGTGCACCTATGTTGCACAGTACAATCTTGCACACAAACCATCTTGTACGTTGGTCATATTACGTGCAATAGTGAGTAGGATTAGGCATGTTGGTCCATACCTTAGGTTTGTTCCCCTACACACCCACTCGGGATCAATGTCGGGTTTTTGTCCCAACCCTTCAGGTCTGTCCCTTTACTACCATCACTCACCCCAATGAAAATTTTAGGGTCACACCGCAAACTATTCGGGTCGGGACGTCAACAATTTCTATTTCACACATATATACATATGCCTTTCAACTATGTGATACCACGATTTGAGATACTCTTCCATACACCACGAAACACCTTGAGTCATCATATTTCTCTTGATCTATTTCCCATATTGTGGGTTTATATTCTCATTATCAATCCCCCTGAGTACCGTGAGTTGAACCATTTTTCAAGTAACTCGTCCACACACCATCACCTGGCTCCAATATCAGGTTGAACCCGAAAGGTCCACCCTTGTGTAATTCCCAACACCAACCATTTCTATGCGACTTATGCCTAATAGTCCTCTCTACATGACTATAATCTATAGTATGCCCTATGTTCCAAACATAGGATTCCTCTTGATCCAAACAAGAGATGCCTTATGCGCCAATCATAATATTCCAATAGTCCTCTCAACATGTCTAAAATCTACTGTATGTCCTATCTTCAAATCATATGATGACTTTTTCTCCAAAAATTATATACCGTATGCTCCATGAATGAGATGAAATGTTTCCTATCTACCGGACTATAAACTATAGTACACCATGTGTGACAAACAATGGATGCCTCTAACTCTAATTAAGGGATTCCTTATGATCCATGCCTAAGATGCAAATAGTTTTATCGACATAACTATAAACTGTAGTATGACCTATGTTCCAAACATAGAATGGTTCTTTCCCATAACAAGAGATTCCTTATGCTCCAACCCTGAGATGTCAATAGTCCTATCTACATGACTATAAATGGTATTACACCATGTGTGACAAATATATGACGCCTCTTACTCCAAATAAGGGATGCCTTATGCCCCAAGCACGAGATGCCAATAGGCCTATCTACATAACTATAAACTATAGTACACCCCGTGTGACAAACATAGGATGACTCTTACTCAAAATAAGATATTCCATTTTATCCAAGCATAAGATTCCAATAGTAATCTCAAAATGAATTTAAACTGTAGTATACCCTATCTAAAAAATATTGAATGTCTGTCGCTCCAAATAAGAGATTCCTTATGCGCCAAACCTAAGATAAAAATAGTAATCACTACATGACATTAAACGTTAGCATTCCCTATCATTCAATAATAGGATGCATCTGGTTCAAAATAAGATATGCCTTATGTTCTAATTATAATGTGCCTCAAGCCATGATTAAAGTGGCATAATTTCAACAGTTTTAGATATCGTTTAAGCATTCCATTAGTCCACCCCATGCTTTTTTTCCCTTTATTCAGATCATCATCCTCTTTAATGTCTTAACAGACCCCCTAACGACAATGTCCCATGCCGTATCAGCTCCACAATAGTCCTGGGCCAACAACCCATAAGACTTTGGACAAAACATTGATTCAGGTCTTGTGTTTCAAACACGGTCAGCAGTCAACCCTCATTTGTTTGTACCCATTTTAGTCTAACACGATATGGATGACGTGTTTTGAATATGGTCACCGTTATACTTCATCACCATGCCACCCTCATTGCATTCCGAATGTCGGGCACGTGATTCACACTTTTCACCTCCCTTTGTTTAGATTTATTCCAACACTTTTTGGTGTTATCCTTCTTCTGCACTAGCACATAGGTGAAGGCCTCATCCCAGTACTGTGTTGGGATGACCTCATGGCCAGACATGAGGAAGACCTTCAGGTAGATTCCTCACATAATCCCCATTCACCATTGGCGCTCCTTAACAACACATGGGTAGCTTCCTTGAATAAGCCCCATCGACCATTTCCACTCCATAGGGGCACTAGGGAATATTCTTTGCATAAGACACATCCACTATTGGTGTTCCATAGCAGCACATGGGCTCCATCTTTGCTAAATTTCCATGCACCATTTCCACTCCATAGCGGCACCTGGGTAGCTTCCATGCATAAGACCCATCCACTATTGATGCTCCATAGCCGCACCCGGGAAGCTTCCTTTCATAATCCCTGTCCACCATTTCCACTCTATAGAGGCATCTGGGAAGCGTCCTTTCTTAAGCCCCATTCACCATTGCTACTCCATTGCGGCACCCGGACAACTTCCCTGTGTAAGCCCTATTCACCATTGTTGCATCATAGTAGCACCTGGGTAGCATTCATGCCTATGACTCAATCTGCATTGCCGCTCCATAGAGGCACACGAGCTACATCCATTCATAATCCCCATACATCATTTCCGCTCCTTAGCGGCACCCGAGTAGCTTCATTGCGTAATCCCCATTCACCACCCATCGTGGTCTCACCTTTTCGCCCTGAACGTCAGGACCTTGCCGCCTCTACTTTCTCACACTAAACATGACTCACGTGGGATTAGAGTTGTAAGAATTGACAATAGCATCTTCTCTAGGAAGCTATGATTGTAATCCCCAAACTATTTCCTAAACAACGTGGACTTTGATAGTTTCCAAGGAAAGGTTGGTTGGAAGCCTCCTTAGTGTTCAATCCCAACACCCATTCGTTCTGACCATCTTCACGTTTGCTCAATAAACACCACCCCAAACTACATGGACTTTGATCCTTTCCACAAAAACGAATTTTGGAAGCCTCTCTGATGTTCAAGCCCGACACCCATTGGTCCAGACCATTTCATGTCTATCCACCACCCTCCTGAACTACATGGACTTTGATCCCTTCCAAGGCATTGTATATGGGAATCCTCCCTAAAGATCAAGCCTGACACCCATTGGTCTCCACCATTTCACATCGGTCCACCACCCTTCTGGAAAACATGGACATTGATCCTTGCCAAGACAAGGTATGTAGGAATCCTCATTGAGGTTCAAGTCCAACAAACATTGGTTCCGACCCCCCTTCACGCCGGTTCCCACTCCTCCCGAACTACGCTGACATTGATCATTGCCAATGAAAGGATTATAGGAAGCCTCCCTAATGTTCAAGCCCAACTCCCATCAGTCCCAACCACTCCACGTCGGTACACCCCCATCTTCTAAGACTTTAAACTATGCACCCCTTTTATCCCAAATGACACTAAATTTCCCCCTATCGAGCGGTAAGTTGTTGTCATTCCCCTATCCAGTGGTAATCAATTGTCGATTCCACTCAGCAGTAAGCCCTTGTGAACCCCATTCAGCGGTAATCCATTTTCAACCCCATTCAGCAGTAGGATGTTTAAGTCCCCAATTGATAGGAAGACATATTTAGATGAACTATGTGAACTTTGATTCCCCACCACGGGGATATGTAGGAATCCTCCTAGAGGTTCAAGCCTGTTACTCATGAATCATCCGGATCTACCTCTCGATCCCATGTGTTCTGGGAAGATTATGCACCAACCTGGAGGTTCTATCTCCTCTAGATCCCATCCACACGTCCATTCTCATGGGCCGCCTCCTCATTTGTCCCATCATCCTGAACTTCATGGACTTTGATTCCCTACCTCAGGGAGACGTAGGCGGTCTCTTTAAGTCTCAAGGACAATATCATCGTCGCCCTCGATTCAACCAATCTCCTTCTCCATCCACTCCACATAACCATCCATTATACATCCTGATTATTTCCAGGTCCATTATATCCTTATGGGATCATTCCACCTCATTCTCCATTCCCTATAATAACAATCGTGTAGTTAACCATGTGTTAGCGCCAACATCAGTGATCCATCTTGGGGTTGCACCCATCTGATCCACTCTAGTTAGTGTTTTGATCTATCTGAACTATCAATACCAGACATTAATTATGCGACCTACCTCATTTTAAACATGTGATTCCAAAGGAAAACCTTGGAAGACATGCCTTTGGACTAACTATCTCTGTATGATGTTAAAAGCACTCCATACCCCATGCTAAATACGAGAATCTAAAGAAAACCTCAGAGACATGCATCTGGAATAAGATACCCTACGACTATTGTGGGATGCCTCTAGTTATGCCCACTTGATATTCCCTCTTATGAGGATGAATACCGGTTCCCCAATTTCCACCATCCAGATATTCCCCGACATGCTTGACGCTACCATCTACTCTGACTGAAGTTTGCTTCCCTCTAAAAGCCCCTTGGAATTTCTAGATACAACCAGGGTAATTAACCGGATTCCACAATGATATGGCACTAGGAATGAGATTCACGCTCCACAACTTAATCATTAAGGGAGACACAGACTAGGTGATGATTTCTGAGGAGGAATCAAGGGACAGATGAGCCAACATCCCATCATCCCATTTCAATCAAGGAGAAAATGTCCCAGAATAATCAATAGATGCCGCCTACCTTTGGAAAGGTGGAATGTGGGACAATAGTTTTTCATCCTCCACAGAAAAAGGCATGTACCCCAGCAAAATCATTGGAAATAATTACACATTCTATTAAAACATAATTATGAGAATAAATTGGATGTAATTAAAATCCTATTAAATAATTACCTAAAAAAACATAACCATGGATATACTACTAGTCGAATAATAGCATGGAAAAACAATTTCTAGATTCATAATAAGGGAATAGAAATTTTTGGACACAATAATCATATTGTTAAGGTCTCGACCAAGACACCATACCTAAGTGGTAAAACCCCAAGATATTTTATCTCGTGATAACTATTGATGCATAAACGGGTTATAACCGGCCCCACCCACCACTCATGGAGTCCAATTCCTTCCCCATATAAATGAGGATAAACATAAAGAACATATAGTTTAATTTTGAAACTAACATATGATGTGTAAATAAATTTCCCCAATCTGTAAACATAAACAACATATACATTAATTCAGAAACTAACATATGAAATGTAAATAATTTTTCCCAATAAATCAGGATAATTATTAACCATTCAGAGTAATATGGTGAATGGAACAAAGATATAATATCCCTATTCAAAATAATCATACACCATTTAACAGAACATTGTAGATGATACCATAAAATATTAATCCAAATTAAGCATAATAATCAAAAATGGAGTTGAAAATATATGAAAATAACCTTATAAAATCATCAAGTGATTTTTGAGAGAAATACTCCTTTTCCAATGAATAAAAGCGTGTTTTGAAAAATTAGTAACATAAAACTAGAAATAAACTAAAATTGTTTCATGATAATATGATGAGCCATTTTTATAAAAATAATGGTGTCTTAAACCAGATTATATAGTGGACTTGAAAATATGTAATAATTCAAGAAGTTCCCATGAATCCTTCTGGTTTATCATGAATAACTCGAGAAATATATTTTTACATCATCTTACAACCAGTAAAATAATAAAGGATTATGATTTTAACATGTATATAGAACATTAACATAGAATGTTTGAGGTGTACATAAGAATAATTTAGAATTTCATAGGGGAAAAGAGAGAAACAATAGTGACTCGAAAGAAACTTTTGGATCATGTAGAACCCCTTACCTTTTGTCTGAATGTGTTCTACATTTTAATATAATATAAAAGATTATAAAATTAAATCTATTAATTTATTAATTAATATCCTTCTCTCCTTGCATTATATTTAGTATTATTTTATTATGCAGTTGTTGTGTGCCTCCATGGTAGATGTGGCTTGGGATTATGCATTAGACCCATGTTCAAATCTGGGTGGGAGTCAATTTATACAGACATGCAAGACGCGGGTAGACAGTGACACTTTCACAATGTAGGAATGATATGACCCTGGTCCTTTAATCAAGGTACTGAAAAAATAAATTCATGAAGGGTGGGATATCCTTGGGGGGGTATGGTCTTCCTTTACACCTGGTGTGTATGGTGTGTGTGTATGTTTAATGTAATTATACCCCAAAACACTTAATATATATTTATATATTATCATCATTATTTTCTTTTTTGATGAGTTATAAGATAAAATTTAGTTACTCAGGAGAAATTTTTTCTGTTGTTTTCATGATCGGTATACTTTAATATGGGTCTGGAAGTTCATATGGAATGCATATATATTTTCATAATTGAATTTATATGATATTAATTATCTTCTAGAAGTGTAAATGGTCATATATAACATTTGGTTTATTGGTGTGAGGATAAATAATTATATATCACATTTAGTGATATTCATATGCATTATTACGTCTTGTTTTTATCATAACTAAATCATTTTGTTTTATAATTTATTATTATGTAAATATGTTATTTATAGATCAGTATAATGGTCTAAATACATATATTATATTTTTTTAGACAAAAAATGGTTTCATTACCATTCATTATGGTGAAATTTTTATACAAAAATCTGTTATCCACTAAGGTTGTATATCGAGACCTCTTGGATGATGATTTCATTTTATGAAATACAATAGAGAGAGAACGGACTTTGAGTAAGGATATTACTTAACATGATATAATTATAGAATAAAGTTACGTCTAGAGTTATTATGATCATTTTTAATGTGGATGTGTGGTAAGAATAATAAAATAAAATAACATGAAAACAAAATTGAATGGAAAATGTAGAATGTTTTACCTAATGAATACTCCTCCTTGAGTACCTCCTTTATAGTTTGGTTTTTATAATTTGAGTGTAACAAGAGCTCCTGGACATGGGGAATAGTATTCAGAAAAATATTGTAAAAAAGTTTGACATGGCTTAATTTCTTATAGGTCTGAGGAGAAGAGGGCGTGAGGGGTGGTTTTTATAGTGGAGGAGTGAAGTGATTTCTCATTACTTAATTAATTATTTTAATATTTTTCTTAAGAGAATCAATAGGATTGATTTTTGTGAGTAAATAATGAAATGAGTTCAAGTTATTTTTAAACAATGTTTCTTACATCATCTAAACATCATCCATGACTCTATAATATACATGATTAGCATTTATTATAAATTATTATATTTTAATATTCACAAAAATTCATGTAATATGGAAAAATCTCAAAAATTAACCCTAACAAATTTTTTCTGTGTAGAATTAAAAAATGTACACGATTTAAAAAAAATAATTCTGAATATATGAGAAATTTATTTTATAATTTAAATCATCGTTTTCTTGAAAAATAAAGTTTTTGAAATTTAAAAATGATTTCATAACACCAAAAAATTAAATTAAGTCTTATTAAATTATCCTAAAATAATAGGATAGGAAATTATTGATTTATTAATATATTTTAATAAAATTAAATTTTCATTTAAATAAATTAATTAATTATATATTTTTAATTAAATATTTCTTACTCACAACAATACGAACAATTAATTTTTATTTTTAAAAATATCCACTTACTTGTACCATTATATCATCCATTAATTTATAAGGTGCCTATATTTAATTTATAATTTAATGGATGGTGTTATTAATATTAAGGGTCATATTACTATTCATAAGGTAACATCGGTATTGAAAATCATCAAGTAACTATTCACCAAAAAAATAAGTTGATCCTCTCAGACTGTGAATTTCTTATTTATCGCAACCATGTATGTTTGATTTTTTGAAATTAAAATCACATAAGCTATAAAATTAGGTTTCATGGATAGATTAAAAATGTACTGTTTAAATAATTATAATAATTTTGTGTTGATCCGTATAGGCTTAATGTTTTGTGTATTACATTCTACATTAAATTTACAGCAAATGATGATGAGTTTTTGGCGACAGAACCGCACCATAAAAAGTATTTTTTTTGATGGTCGGTCACAAATATATTTATCAATGTTTTAAAGGATACATGTTGGGATAGGCATGTTGTAAATACTATTTTCGATGGGCCCGTCACAAAAAAAATTTAAAACAAAATAAAAATGGAAATATATAAAAATTTTAATAAATTTATTTTAAGAAAAATAATAATAAAATAATATTTAGATAATAATAATAATGACAATGATGATGATAATAAAAATAATAATATAAATAATTTTAATAAAATTATAGTAACGATATAAATTTGATTAGTAATAATAATATTAGTGAAATTATATTAGTAAACATAATAATCATACAAATAATAAAATAATAAAATATTATAAAATATTAAATACCAAAATATTCACAAAAATTAATAAAAATTTATAAAAGGAGTAATGATACACAAAAAATTATAACAATAATAAAATAATAAAATTAAATAAATAATGAAGTTATAAAATAATGAGAAAATAAATATATAAAAAAATAAAAAGAACTTAATATTCATAATAGCATATAAGAAACATTATATAGAAATTTAAATATATAATATTAAAAAAATACATTCAAATGTTTTATGATAAAAAGTAAAAACATCACTAAGGGGGAGGGTCTTCTAGACAGGCTAGAGGATGGGGTTGAGGGAACTCTATCCCTAAACCTTGTGACAGACATCCCATGTACTCCTTCATCTACTCGTGCTATTGCAAATTCCATTGACACATCTCCTACTCCAGCTACTACTGCTATCCATGATGCTCTTCCTGCTCCATATTCATACTCCTTATAAGCTCAACCTGAACTCACAGATGCTCCTGATACTGTTTAGAAGATGATGATGACCCTCCATGATATTATTTAAAGCTACATGATAACATTTTTGTGGATATATAACATCTCAGAGGCATCAAATGAGAGTCGATAACAACAACTAAGCATTTCTCATTATTATACATGGTCGCCTCCATTCATGTTGCCACATCGATTCCTGCTGCACTGGTCAGATCCTCGTCCTTGACCTAACTTTTAGTATGTTTTTGAGACATATTTAACTCATATGACTCCATTAATTATAATTTAAAATAAAAATATGTAAAATATATTTTTTATTTTATTTTGATACTCCAAAATAAATTATAATGACCCCAATATGATTATGTTGACCACTACTAATCTCTCCAGTGATAGAATTCTTATACATCCAATTATAAACGTCGTACTCTATAATATCAAGTTTTTTGACCACCGTGATTAATATAAAATGAACAGTTTAAATTTAATGTTATATAAATTAATTAAAAACATACTATCATCATATTCCCTATGCGTACTAAATATACAACTACTAGCTCGATGTGTCACCTCATGTCTTCCCCGGTTTTGGTTACTTACTAATGATTTCCTTCGAAAAAACCACCCATCCAGTGGGAACAAAATCCATCACAACCCTGGGATGAAATGTAATCAGATCGGTTTGTGAATTAGGACTCATCAAATTCTATGGCTTATTCTTTCATTATTGTTGTCCTCTTAATAATGTGTAAAAGGTGATTGAAATGAACATCCATGAAACCCTGCAATTCCAACAAGAAAAATTCACACATGCTCTAATCAATGGGGTACCATAAACAATACAAAAATTAATAATATCTAGTTATTAATTTAACAAATTTTAAAAAAGATATTATTTATATATGTACAATCCTATGATTGAACAAGAGGTGATGAACATCTATGGTAATATGATCCAATATAACCATTACTCTTGGAAATTATTTTCATAATATATCACTCCTCTTTCAAATAGCTATATTCAAAAATTATAAAAAAAATATTAAAATTCATATATACATAAAATAATTTTTATTAATTAAAACATTATAAAATTAAAACGTAAAAATGCTTCTACATGTGTGGATTAATGCCATGATTTGGATGTTTCTATGGGATATGGCCATGAATCATCTGTCTCATAGGACCACGACCCCTTTGAGTCCTCACTTCGCCACTGGTATTCTATGGTTCTGATGATCCAACATCATACTCGTCATTAGGCAGATCAACACCCTACAAGTAATGAAACCAATCTGAGTCCATATGAAACATGAAAAAATTATTGTTAGAAAATAGTTCAAAAAAACTATTATATATATATTGAATATGATTATAACTACCATTTAATTATGTCAATATTAATCTCCAACCTCATTTTCATGTATTACTATGTCAGTATCTTCATATTCCTTCCCCAGTATCATCAATTTCCATAGAAGATTTAGTTTCATTATTTCATTTTATTTCAAATTGATTTTTTATATCAATAACATTATCGTCATCATCAAACATAATTTTGGGGTTTCACCATTGATATTTATGTATCTTCTTTGAAAATTTGAATTTGGAGTAGTCTCTAGATGTTTTCCAATTTTTTAATCATTTTTTAAACCAAATTCCATTTGAGTAATAGATTTTCATGAGAATTCAATTTTATTATTCTCCACAAATGACCTAACTCAATTGAAGTAGCATAGTAATTTGATTAGTAAATTTTATGTTCCAGACGAGCCAATAAAAAGTGTTGATTTATTGCAAACAGTATTTTGTATTTAATATAATCAATTTCATGACATGGATAAACATGCTATAATCTTCTAGATCCCACCACGGATAATTAAACATCATTATATAATTCAATCCTAGATAATAATTTTCAATAATACCTTCTAGCATGTAGAAAAATTCAATATAAATTTTAACATGATGAGATCCTCTCATGTAAACACCACTATTCATTTTTTATTCCCCAAATACACATTTATGAAATTGAAAACCATTCACCGCATATAAATTATTGGTTTTAACCATTCTGGATGGTGGTTTACTCAATACAGACAATTAATTATCAGTTGTATCATCATGTTGAGGGACCCACACATTCATAAAATAATTTACAACATAAAAAGTACGAAATGAAATTTTATGTTATACACTAAATTATTTAGGAAAATTTGGATTTAGTATTGGTAATGATTATTCTCTTTCCCTCAGAAAACATTAATTATGCTCCTCTCATGTTATGAATCTGACTATTGGGGTTCCTCAACTTACCCCTGTCATGACAATCCCATCAATGCCGCAATATATTCCTTCACCTTCATCGACGCCAGTAGGAGGTTCTCGTCATGATTAGTTGTAGTTACTCCTACACTCTCTACCAAGGATTCCTCACTTCACCCACCTCCCATAGATCTAGTTTTTTCTCTTTTTTCTAGAGATCTGTATTTGTATATTCTCTAATAGTTTGGAGAACCACTCTTCGATGGTATTATTCTACGAATCGGTATTTGTGGAGGCCGCTTCTCACCTACTGTGGTTCCTGGTAGTGTATTTCATTTAGGATATTCTACCTCTTCCATTGTTTAGGATATTCGTTGACTCTATAGGCCTGGAGGTTCTAGATATAGTCTTTCCCATCAACTGAAAATCACTTTGTGTCATTCTCTCCTCTACGGATGTCTTGATATCCACCTGGTCCTTCTGCACTTTTCCTTTTGGGAAATGGTGGGTTTTTTCGGTGTTCTATTAGGGTACACTCTAGCTATAAATCTCATTAGTTGGGGATTTTCCTCAAAAATTTGATAATCCATCTCCATTTGCATATTCCCTCCTTCCTTTGAGTGATTAGTGATGCTTTGGTCTCCATTATCTGTGCATATGATCAGATAACATGGTAGGTGGATGATTTTATAGAGAGTATTTGTGTGGATTAAATTTATCAAATCTTATTCCCTAGTGTATTATCCAAATGGATGGATCATTATCACGGGGTAATAAGTTATACCCATCCTCCGGAGATTGGTTCTTCTCATGTTTTAGGCTCCATGGACCCTCATCCACTATATGCAGGAATCCTATGATTGGTTCAAATTGAAATATAGGATCCTCCACATCATATCCTTCCTTCCTATAACATAAAAATTATCCTAAAGATTCCACTACCTCTCCTCCTACCACTTCTTCTCCCATCCTTCTTTCCAATCATCTAGGGTGTACAATTTTTCCCATGGGGGTCTTGACATCATCACATATCCCTTATCGGTCATACTATCCTACTCATCCATTTCTATCCACTTCTCCAGATCCACCCCCTAAGAAATTTTTTCCTCTATATTGTCTCTTTAATATATCGTCGAATCTTGATCCCCTTTCCTCTCTGTCTATCTACTCATCTATCTTGGCTCTTGTGGTATTCTATACATTAGAACACAATGATTTCTCTAGTCTGATGCAATGCTCAAATTCTCCTTGTCCTCATGAAATCCCACCCATTCCCACTGCTTAGTTTTCCACACTTATTCTTTTGGGAAGGTTTATGTTCTAGATTTCATGTCATCTTGACCTATCTAATTATTTTCCCTCATGAAATCCTCCAACCATAAACACTTCATGAAATCATCTTGTAGTCGCCAAGTGAAAATATTTTCCCTCTTCTAGATGTGTCTAAATAATATCTCAGGAGAAATATTCATCTCTTCTTAGGATCTCTCAATATCCTGCTCCCTCGAAGGAGGGATCTAAGTACACCTCATTATTTGTTCAATATTATCTCTAAATTCTTGAATTATCATGGCCTCAATGCCTAGATCCAAACAGACTTCATATCCAATGAGTTAGCAAACTCAAATGATTTAATTGTGGGGATCCTAAAACTAATGTAATAGCCCTATAAATTAGAAAATATTCACATAAAATTAGAAATAATTATTTCATCCATGAATCCCCTCAGAATAATTAGATTTAGAGCTTATAGAAACCCAATATCAAAGTGGAGTTGGTCATTTCCTCTGAGAAGTTTATAACAACCAAAATGGGAAAGGGCTTGCTATAACGACCCATACTTTACATACATTGTTATTACTTCAGAATTGAAGCACACTTATTACAACATATAACAAAAACAAGAAAGGACTGTATAGGTATAGTGTCTTTAGAAACTGGGAAACATAAACAATTGATTCATAAAGAATCTACTTTGCCTCCCATTTATTTCATCATATCTAGAGTCCCTTTTTGGCATATTCTACTTAATAACCTTCTTCCTGACCTGGGGAAATAAAACATACAATAGGGTGAGCTCAAATTCTCAGTAAGGGTAAACAAAAGAAATATCAATCACATCATATACATAAGCACATAACTTTTGGAAATCTTAACCTGCAAAAGAGATCATAATTTCATAACATGGGATAAATCATAGTAGTGAAATGTAATCCCAATAATCATAACTTAAAACATGAAACTTTGTGGCATACAAACATAATCATAGATAATCATTTCTTATTATTCAAGACTCATTTCCAATACTATCTTAGTGGACAAAGTCCATTTCTGAACCAAGTTACCCTCGTTTCAGTCCTACTTCACTGAACTGGTATAACCTACCGTCCCAGCCATGTCTATCTCATGAGATATAAAATCTTAACCCAATGCATTGGAGGGAGATACAGGTCCCACCCATCTCATAATTATACCATTCTTATGTGTGCCACAAAATCATAAACCATACATCATAGCATAACCCATGTGATAAAAATGGGATTCTTAAACATCGTGACATCATAAAACAATTCATATAAGATAAAGGAATTCATAAAAATAATTCCATCACAACATAATCAAATCAATGTAATAATAGGGATAGAAACAGAAACCTTTATTATCTTAGATGGAAAATAATTTTGATAAAACACTTGAACTCCATTCTTGAGGAAAATATCCTTTCTACTTCAAAAACACTTTTCCTTTCTTAAAATTTCATAAAATTATAAACTAAAAGAAGTTGATTAAAAATAAACTTGAAAACTTGTAAAGGAGCCTTCTTGGAAATAATGTTTTAAAAATCCATTCATGCCGTATAAGTTAAAAAAACATTCTTCTCGTACTTTTGTCGGAAAAGTCAAAAATTACCTCGTACGAAAAACGACAAAAGATTCCTTCCATATCATTTACTAAAAACTCACCGAAGGGTAAAATTGAATTTAAAAAATTGTAGGTGGATGGAAATAATATTACATATTGAGGAAACATGTATGTGGATGATAAAATACACCCTAGTAAATACCAAAGTATAAACAATCTCAGATAAAATGAGATTGTGATATTTTCCCTTACCTTAGGTCCGATATGCTTTGTACGTGTCTGAACCTCCTGTATAATGATTTAAATAATGTTATTGACTTATTACAGAATCATACTTATTTTTATGATATCATATTTGGTCATATTCTTAGCTTCTTAGTAGTAATATTTCATTGCTACTTGTTATTTGGGTGTTTATAACTTTTTGTTCTTATGCGTGTTTTGTCGAATAAATTATTATTCTTCTCTTTAGGATATAGATACCTCATTTCCAGAATGGTATTAGTGTAATATATATAATATTCATTCATTCAATTCATTTATATAATCATTATGAAATGAAGATCATGTAGAATGAGTCGCATCACATTGTGGAGACGGTATTCCGTACGTACGCACGAGTGATGATATCGTTCCTATGATCGTGGAAGTTTATTGGAGTGTATTTATACTATTTCTGAATTATTATCACTTTATAATAGTCATATATAGTCATTATTTACACCATTATACCCATCCAAGTAAGGTGGTGGTGGAAAATAGATTACACCACGGCGTGGAGACGGTATTCCGTACGTACACACGCGCGGTGATTTCTTTTTCCGTAGGATGGATAGATGGTGAAATAGGGTTGTTTCATACTTATAATAACATATCAGTATATGAGTGATACTGATGTTATTACTTCATAATGAAACAACTAAATAAGAAGAAGTTGAAGAAGAAATAAAGATGAAAGAATCGGTAACGGACATTGCCTCTTCTTTGAAGTGCTTCTTTGAGACCTCCTTTTAGGGCACTAAAATAGGTCTTTGAAGAAGACCAGAACATCTAGGATGTTTCTAGGGAATTGTAGAGAAGAAATTGGCAGTTTTTTGCCGAGCTTGAAGTCTAAAAGTGGTGTGAGGAAGAGGGGGAGAAGGTGCCCTTTTATAAGGGAGGAGAGGGGCTCCTTTGGAAAAACTAAAAATATTATTTTATTATAAAGTCATGTTCGGTTTTAAATAGCTCCAAATTGATTTATTTCGAATCTATGGTGGGGATGGGTCGAAATAATCTCATCCAATAGAATTTATACAAGTTTAGGTTCCTATTTTAACCTTATCATTTAGATTTAACATTAAGTTAAATAATTTTACTTTTACCGTGTCTTCTTGTGTTCTTATACTATAAGGTTAATAAACTTACTATAAGTTGACTAACGAACCCAAAGTTGTTTATTATTAATATATATAACCTTATATAAGTCATTTTTCCGAACCATAGATTTTTATAAATTAAATAACAATTACTAATATAATATTTGTTTTAAAAACTATTTTATGTCAATTTTAACACTATTTAGTAATTAATTTTTTTGAAAATTATAACAGATTGATTAGTTCAAAAAAATTTAATTAAATCAATACTAACATGTCATGTTAATCTATAAAAATATTGTAATTCATAAAAAGTGTCAAATTACATTTATTTTGGTGTTTATAACATCAATTATGTCAATATTTCATTAATAAGATAATTACTGCATCATCATTGTGTCATAAATAAATTAAATTATTTAATCTCTAAAAATAACAAATAAAAAACTATTATGTAGGAAATCGTTTTAGCTTTCTAATTAATATTTATAGTCGAATTTCTCTTATGTATTACCCCATATTAAAAATGATTTACTTATTAAACATTGATTTTAACCATTTTAACCCTTATTTAAATAAATTAATAATAAATGTCCTAATCTAATCCAAGTGGGCCTAAATGGTCATATTTTATTCCTAAGGTTGTTTTTGGTCGAATTAAATTTGTCCAATAGAATTAGGACATGTGTTAGGGTAATAATAATATCATTTTTACCCTTAATTACCCTATTTACTTTTAACCGTGGTAAAAAAATTAAAAAATTACTATTCACCAAAAATTATTTTCATCTCATTGAACAACATTTTACCTACTGAAATCAACCGTGTCTCTTGGATTTTCGAAATTCCACTCACAAAAGTGGTAAAATTAAGTTTTATGAAAAATTCCATTTTTTAACTACCACTTAGTGGTTTCACTATTCATCAAAAATTGAAAGTTTTCAGAAAAATACCAAAATTTCACCCTAGGATAATTTCGATATTCCGAATCCAAAAATGAAGTCCATTTTGAAAAATAAAATTTATAAAATTCTAAAAAATGGTTATTACTATTCATAATGGCTAGTTTTAATAATATTTTATTAGCATATCATTGTTTAGTGAAACTCGGTATTGCGTACGACGCAAGCTATCGGGGAAGGTCGCGATTTCGTGTAAAGAAAGCCAAGAAAGTGTTGTGTGTAGAAAAAGATTCCTTTGATGATTTATATAACATAGAAGTCCTGGGTGTTACATTCTACCCCCCTTAAAATGAATTTCGACCTCGAAATTCGTCACTTTGTAACAAACAGATGAGGATACCTCTCCCTCATCATATCCTCAAGCTCCCATGTAGCTTCCTCTAATTGGTGGTTTCTCCATAAAACTTTCACCAATCGAGTGGTCTTGTTTTGTAGGACTTTTTCGCTATGATCCAGAATCTCTATCGGTTGTTCTTCATAAGAAAGATCTTGCTCCGGTGGTACAACTTATGAGCTGAGTACATGTGAGGGATCAGGTATGTACTTTCTCAGGAGAGATACATGGAACACATCGTGAACTTGAGAGAGATTCAGTGGAAGCGCCAATCGGTAAGCTACCTTCCCAATACGATCCAGTATTCCGAAAGGACCGATATATTTAGGGCTCAACATCCCCTTCTTTCCAAATCTCATAACCCTCTTCCAGGGAGATATTCATAAGAACACTTTATCACCCACTTCAAACTCTAGGTATTTTCTTCAGTTTTCGGAATAACTTTTCTGTCGACTCTGAGCTGCTCTTATGTGTTGTTGAATAGATCTGACCTTTTCTACCATTTCATCAACAAGATCGGTTCCTAATAGCTTTCCTTCCCCAACTACATCCCAACAAGTTGGAGTTCTGCATTTCTTTCCATAGAGAGCTTCATAAGGAGCCATCTGAATACTGGAGTGAAAGCTATTATTATAAGAAAATTCCACCAAAGGTAGGTGTTGATCCCAACCACCTTTGAAATCCATATAGCAAGCTCTCAACATATCTTCTACTGTTTGAATTGTTCTCTCAGACTGACCATCTGTCTGAGGATGATAAGCAGTGATGAAACTCAACTATGTATCCAGAGTATGCTGAAGACTTCGCCAGAACATCGAGGTAAATCTCGGATCCCGATCAGATATAATAGAAAGTGGTACTCCATGCAATCTTACCACTTCCTTTACATATATCATGGAAAGCTGATCCAGAGAGAAATCCTCTCTAATAGCAATGAAGTGTGCAGACTTTGTAAGATGATCAACTATGACCCATATAGCATTATTGCCTTTGGATGTTTTAGGAAGTACTATGACAAAGTCCATAGTGATGTTTTCCCATTTCCATTCGGGTATGGGTAATGGTTGTAACATCCCCTTAGACTTCTGTCTCTCAACTTTAACTTGTTGACAAACCAAGCATCGAGAGACATATTCAGCAACATAACTTTTCATGCCATCCCACCAGAAGTATTCTTTTAGGTCCGTATACATCTTCGTGCTTCCAGGATGAATAGAGAATGAAGAACTATGAATCTCATCCAGCAGCTCCTTCTTTAATTCGGGGATGGGAGGAACACAAACCCGATTCTTGAACTTTATTATCCCATCACAATCAAGGATGAATTCAGGAACATTTCTCACCTTCTTTTGTAACTCGACATCTTCTTTCTATGCCTCTTTAATCTTCACATGTATAGATGGTTGAACATTCATTTGAGAAAGATACGATTTTTCCCCTTTCATTATAATTCAAAGATCCATCCTTTGTAAATCCATAAATATTGGATCTTTTTTGATCCTCGTCATGGATAAACTAGCATGGTCTTGTCGACTTAATGCATCATCCACCTTGTTTGATTTCCCAGGGTGGTAATGGATTGAGCAGTCGTAATCCTTAATCAGCTCCAACCATCTACTTTGGCACATATTCAGCTCCTTTTGTGTGAAAATATACTTTAAACTTTTATTATCAGTATGAATATCACACCATTCACCATAAAGGTAATTCCTCAAAATCTTTAATTCAAAGATTACCGCAGCTAACTCCAAATCATGAGTTGGGTAATTTTGCTCATGTATTTTCAACTGTCGTGAGGCATAAGCTATCACCATATCATTTTGCATAAGAAGACACCCCAATCCCTTCTTGGATTCATCACTGTAGATCACAAACCTTTCTACACTACAAGGCAGTGTGAGCATAGGTGCACTGGATAACCTTCTTTTGAACTCCTTGAAATTCTCTTCACATTCCTCCGTCCAAACAAACTTAACTCCTTTCCAAGTCAACTTGGTGAGTGGATTAGATAATCGTGAAAAATATTTCACAAAACGTCGATAATATCCAGCCAAACCAAGAAATCTTCGGATCTCGGTTACTGTTGTTGGTCTCGACCATCTTTTGATAACCTCTTTTTTGCTGGATCCACAGATATCCCCTCTTTTGAGATTATATGACCCAAAAATGCAACTTTTTGAAGCCAAAATTCACACTTGGTATATTTGGCATAAATATTCTCCTTTCTCAGGGTCTTCAATATAATTCTCAAGTGATCTTCATGTTCTTCCTTGCTATTTGAATAGACAAGAATATCATCTATAAAGACTACCACAAACTGATCAAGATAGTCTCTAAAGACTCTCTTAATTAGATCCATGAAGATAGCAGGGGAATTAGTAAGACCAAATGGCATCACTATAAATTTATAGTGTCCATACCTTGTACGGAAAGCCGTCTTTGGTATATCCTCCCTTTTGACCCTTAATTGATGATACCCTGAATGAAGATCAATCTTGGAAGAGTATTGAGATCCACATAGTTGGTCAAATAGGTCATCAATGAGCGGGAGAGGATATTTGTTCTTGATAATGATCTTGTTAAGTTCTCGATAATCAATGCAGAGTCTCATTGATCAATCTTTCTTCTTCACAAACAGAACAGGTGCTCCCCAAGGTGACACACTAGGGCGTATGAACCCCTTATCATGATTCTCTTGGAGTTGCTTCTTTAATTCCTACAACTCAATTGGGGCCATTTTATAAGGTTTCTTTGAAATAGGCAAAGCACCCGGTACGAGTTCTATTGAAAACTCAACTTCACGATTTGGAGGAAGACCTAGTAATTCCTCTGGAAAGACATCATCAAACTCCCGTACAATGGGCATATTCTTAATCGTGAGTTTCTCACCAACCATTTGAGATAAATAAACTTCATTTAGTGGAATCAATACCCATAAAATGGAAGAAATTTCCACTGGAAAGTTATGTTCATCCTTGCATCGAGAGACGATCATAGATTGATTTGGAATATGAAATGTGACTTCCCTTCTTTGGAAATTGATATGAGCTCCATGTAGAGAAAGCCAATCCATGCCAAGAATCACATCAAATTCCACTATAGGAAGGATCACAAGATTTGCAGGAAGCACTTTCCTACAAACTTCAATCGGAGAAGAATTATAATCTTTTGATGCGACTGTTGTGCCATTAGGTGTTGTCAAAGCTAACTCAACATCTAATTGTTGAGGTAATATGGTGATACCCTTAGAAAATTCTTCAGAAATAAAGGAGTGGGTTGATCCAGAATCAAATAAAACATTTACTACTTTAGAGTGGATGGTAAGTGTACCTTTCACCACATCGTTATCATACTCCACATCGCTGATAGAAATTGCATGTGACTTTCCTTTATCTTTAGCCTTAAGAGTGTGTTGAAGTTGACCATCATCATCAACCCTTAGATTAGGGAATTTATTGCCATAATGTCCCATCTCCTTGCACTTGAAACATTGAAGTGTAGTAGGTTCATTCTGTGTATCCCTTCCTTTGTTTGCATCATTAGACATCTTCTTCCCATCATCGTGGCATTCAAATGCCCGATGACCTTCCTTTCCACATTTTAAACATTTACTTGTCCCTCTAAGACAACTCCCTCCATGTTTCTTTCCACACTTTGAGCATAAGGAAAAGGTCATCTTCTTTTCAGTGTGCTCCTTAGATTTTCCTTTGAATTCCATTTTCCTCTTCTTATCAAACCCATATGACTGATGGGTTACTCCAATCTCCATCTCAACTTTGATAGCACATCAAATGATTTCCTCGTAGCTATTGAAGTCCCTTATGGATAAGGCCCTTCGAAGACTTGGTTTTAAGACACTAAAGAATCGATCGATCTTACTCTCAGGTTGGATAATAATACCAGAAGCGTACCTTCCAAGTCTTGTAAAATTTGCTTCATAGGTACCAACCGATTCATCATCCTTTTGATTCAGTTCAAGAAACTCTTTCTCCATCTTTGTTCGGAGAATACGAGGGAAGTACTTATTGAAAAATAAGTTCTTGAACTTGTCCCATTCCATGGACTCAATTTCATCCCTTTGCCTCATATTCTTAATAAGATTCCATCATTGATCAACATCACCTTCCAAATGATACACTGCTAAGATGACTTTATCAAGCTCAGAACATTGAAGAACTGAAAATATATTTTCAGTAGTAATAATCCATTGTTCAGCTACTAATGGATTAGTAGACCCGCTGAATGAAAGTGGACGCTGTCTCATGAAGTATTCAATAGAATGTTGCTCCCTCCTTTTCTTGTTTGGAAGTCCTGCATGATTCATAGCTTGAGAAATTTGTGTGAGCATGGATACAAGATTTTGCATTCCAGCTCCCATAACGTTTGGTTGCTCAGGGGGACAATCATTTCATTGCCCGTCACATTCCGCATTAACACGGTTCCTTCGGGTTCCAGCCATTTACTAAAACCAAGAAGAATAGTGTCAGCAACACTAATTATAATAGGAAAACCACATAATCAAGAATAAAATTTCACACTTAAGGTCTTATCCTAGGTTATTCATGGCCATTTCTAAAACACTAAGATTGTGTTCTATGCTTAGAATTATCCTTAGGGTTCTTACTAAGGCTTTCACATCCTAGTTTCCAAAGGTTGACTATACCTTTCCTCTGATACCAACTATAACGACCCATACTTTACATACATTGTTATTACTTCAGAATTGAAGCACACTTATTACAACATATAACAAAACCAAGAAAGGACCGTATAGGTATAGTGTCTTCACAAACTGGGAAACATAAACAACTGCTTCATAAAGCATCTACTTTGCCTCCCATTTATTTCATCATATCTATAGTCCCTTTTTGGTATATTCTACTTAATAACCTTCTTCCTGACCTAGGGAAATAAAACATACAAAAGGGTGAGCTCAAATTCTTAGTAAGGGTAAACAAAATAAATATCAATCACATCATATACATAAGCACATAACTTTTGGAAATATTAACCTGCAAAAGAGATCATAATTTCATAACATGGGAAAAATCATAGTAGTGAAATGTAATCCCAATAATCATAACTTAAAACATGAAACTTTTTTGCATACACACATAATCATAGAGAATCATTTCTTATTAGTCAAGACTCATTTCCAAGACTATCTTAATGGACAAAGTCCATTTCTGAACCGAGTTACCCTCATTTCAGTCCTGCTTCACTGAACCAGTATAACCTACTGTTACAGCCATGTCTATCTCATGAGATATAAAATCTTAACCCAATTCATTGGAGGGAGATATAGGTCCCACCCATCTCATAATGATACCATTCTTATGTGTGCCACAAAATCATAAACCATACATCATAGCATAACCCATGTAATAAAAATGGGATTATTAAACATCGTGACATCATAAAACAATTCATATAAGATAAAGGAATTCATAAAAATAATTCTATCACAACATAATCAAATCAATGTAATAATAGGGATAGAAATAGAACCCTTTATTATCTTAGATGGAAAATAATTTTGATAAAACGCTTGAACTCCATTCTTGAGGAAAATATCCTTTCCACTTCAAAAACACTTTTCCTTTCTTAACATGTCCTAAAATTCTAAACTAAAAGAAGTTGATTAAAATTAAACTTGAAAACTTGTAAAGGAGCCTTCTTGTAAATAATGTTTTAAAAATCCATTCATGCCGTATAAGTTAAAAAAAACATTCTTCTCGTTCTTTTGTCGGAAAAGTAAAAAATGACCTCATACGAAAAACGACAAAAGATTCCTTTCATATCCTTTACAAAAAACTCACCGAAGGGTAAAATTAGATTTAAAAATTTGTAGGTGGATGGAAATAATATTAAATATTGAGGAAACATGTATGTGGATGAATAAATACAACCCAGTAAATACCAAAGTATAAACAATCTCGGATAAAATGAGATTGTGATATTTTCTCCTACCTTAGGTCTGATATGCTTTGTACGTGTCCGAACCTCCTGTATAATGATTTAAATAATGTTATTGACTTATTCCAGAATCATAATTATTTTTATGATATCATATTTGGTCATATTCTTAGCTTCTTAGTAGTAATATTTCATTGCTACTTGTTATTCGGGTGTTTATAACTTTTTGTTCTTATGCGTGTTTTGTCGAATAAATTCTTATTCTTCTCTTTAGGTTATAGATACCTCATTTTCAGAATGGTATTAGTGTAATTTATATCATATTCATTCATTCAATTCATTTATATAATTATTATGAAATGAAGATCATGTAGAACGAGTCACATCACATCGTGGAGACGGTATTCCGTACGTACGCACGAGTGATGATATCGTTCCTATGATCGTGGAATTGTATTGGAGTGTATGTATACTATTTCAGAATTAGTATCAATTTATTATAGTCATATAGAGTCATTATGTACACCATTATACCCATCCATGTAAGGTGGGGGTGGAAAATAGATTACACCATGGCGTGGAGACGGTATTCCGTACGTAAGCACGCGCGGTGATTTCTTTTTCCATAGGATGGATAGATGGTGAAATAGGGTTGTTTCATACTTATAATAACATATTAGAATATGATTGATACTGATGTTATTACTTCATAATGAAAAAACTAAAGAATAAGAAGTTGAAGAAGAAATAAAGATGAAAGAATTGGTAACAGACATTACCTCTTCTTTGAAGTGCTTCTTTGAGACCCCCTTTTAGGGCACTAAAATAGGTCTTTGAAGAAGAAAAGAACCTCTAGGATGTTTCTAGGGAAGTGGAGAGAAGAAATTGTCAGGGGTTGGCCGAGCTTGAAGGGTCAAAGTGGTGTGAAGAAGAGGGGGAGGAGGTGCCCATTTATAAGGGAGGAGAGGGGCTCCTTTGGAAAAACGAAAAATATTATTTTATTATAATGTTAAGTTCGGTTTTAAATAGCTCCAAATTGATTTATTTCGAAGCTAATGTGGGGATGGGTCAAAATCCTCTCATCCAATAGAATTTAGACTAGTTTAGGTTCCTATTTTAATCTTATCATTTAGATTTAACATTAAGTTAAATAATTTTACTTTTACCGTGTCTTCTTGTGTTCTTATACTATAATGTTAATAAACTTGCTATAAGCAGAAAAAAGAACCCCAAGTTGTTTATTATTAATATATATAACCTTATCTAAGTCATTTGGCTTAAACTTAGATTTTTATAAATAAAATAACAATTACTAATATAATATTTGTTTTAAAAACTATTTTATGTCAATTTTGACACTATTTAGTAATTATTTTTTGTGAAAATCATAACATAATGATTAGTTCGAAAACAGTTAATTAAATCAATACTAACATGTCATATTAATCTAGAAAATTAGTGTAATTCATAAAAATTGTCAAATTACATTTATTTGTTTGTTTATAACATCAATTATGTCAATATTTCATTAATAAGATAATTACTGCATCATCTTTGTGTCATAAATAAATTAAATTATTTAATGTCTAAAAATTACAAATAAAATACAATTATGTAGGAAATATTTTTAGCTTTCTAATGAATACTTATAGTCTAATATATCTTATGTATAACCCTATATTAAATATTATTTACTTATTAAACTTTGATTTTAACTATTTTAACCCTTCTTTAAATAAATTAATAATAAATGTCCTAATCTAATCCAAGTGGGTCTAAATGGTCATATTTGATTCCTAAGGTTGTTTTTGGTCTAATTAAACTTGTCCAATAGAATTTGGACATGTATTAGGGTAATAATAATATCATTTTTACCCTTAATTACCCTATTTACTTTTAACCGTGTTAAAAAAAGTAAAAAGTTACTATTCACCAAAAATTATTTTCATCTCATTGAACCACATTTTACTTACTGACATCAACCGTGTCTCTTGGATTTTAGAAATTCCACTCACAGAAATGGTAAAATTATGTTTTATGAAAAATTCAAATTTTTAACTACCACTTAGTGGTTTCAGTATTCATCAAAATTTGAAAGTTTTCAGAAAAATACCAAAATTTCACCCTAGGATAATTTCGATATTCCAAATCCAAAAATGAAGTCCATTTTGAAAAGTAAAATTTATAAAATTTTAAAAAGTGGTTATTACTATTCATAACGGCTAGTTTTAATAATATTTTATTAGCATATCATTGTTTAGTGAAACTCGGTGTTGCGTATGACGCAAGCTATCGAGGAAGGTCGCGATTTCGTGTAAAGCAGGCCAAGCAAGTGTTGTGTGTAGAAAAAGATTCCTTTGATGATTTATATAACATAGAAGTCTCGGGTGTTACACTTGCATTGCTTAAACTTTTATTTTGTGTATATCAAATGTTATGTGTATGAAATAGATTATTTGGGGAATTTTTTAAGCATCTTTTATGAGATCAATATAACTTTGTTATTTGGGAGAAACATTAACATAATTTGGGATAGTTCTATAAAACAAGGTTACGTTTACTATCCCTGTAAGGAAAGATAAGACCTTTTATCTTTCATGTCTAACTTGGGAATGGAAGACATGAGATTTATTTGTTATTACCTTACATTGTGTAATAACCTAAAATAATTGAATAAATAGTGGTTTCATCTCGATCAATGTCTTTCATATATACAATCTATTTCTACGTATCCTAATACAAATGTGTCCCATCTTCGTAAGGTCTTTTATGATCACTTTCTATTCATGGTATATTTATCCACCAATGAAGTTAGATGGAATCACTTCAATTTCTCAAGAATATGGGATCCTTCTCTTGGATCCCTAGAGGTAGTGAAAAAATCATGGAGAATTTTGGTGCATGGTATCTTCTACCCTTTCCTTTATAAGAAACTGAAAATCCTAAAAGGCAATTTATTTTATGCGTCTAAGAATAAACCTTTCATTTTTAGGTAGTGAAAATCGTCAGTGTTGAGATCAATATATTGGAATAATATTTGGATCAAAAATTGTATTATAGCAGTAATAAAGACTTTTATTCAAAAAAATATTTTTTGTCTGACATTATTCAGGAGGAGGAAAAATATTTTCATTAACCTTCCAAAATTATATGGCTCAAGGAAGGTGATAAGAAAAATAAATTTTTCCATGCTTCAGTATAAGATTTTAGGATGTTTAGAAACCTTAACTTTCTTCTTGAGGATGTATTATACTTGGAGGACTGAGTGGTGGTGGGGAACATTGTTGAAACCTAATTTAAATTCATTATTGTAGGGAAACCCCTATAAAATCAGTGGGTACCCAGTGGAAGTGTTGGTGTTTTTTATTTCATCCCGATAATGGCTTCCGCAAGCGTCAATGAGTTTATTGAGTCCATACTAGATGAGCTACAAATTGATGATGTTGTCAGAGATCTTAATCCTTATAGTTCCCCAGTTTATATAGCTTCCCAAGATCATTTTATAATACCTCTTATGTTTAGTCCAATAGTGATCTTGTTCTGAATGCTCATGATTGTTTTTGAGGAGGCAATATCCCTCATGTTTCTTTTGCTACGAAGCTGGTTTTAATCCAAAAATATAATATCAAACGCACTTGGAACACTACAACCTCATAATCATGGTGAATTTTCCATAAAAGGTGCTTTCTAGTATTACCAATAGAATACTATTGAGTCACCTCATTGTCTAGGATTCTGAAGAGAATCAAAACATCATCAATGGATGGTAGATTCATGGTGTGATTGGTCTGGATCAAGATATGTTTAGGGGAAGCAATAGAAAATAGGTTCTTTCAAATATGATTATCAAGAATGGCATGGATACATCTTATGATAGTCTTTAATGGAGTTTTCTGATGAAGGTTATATCTCACATGGGTCTCCCTTTGTTGTTCGATGGCCATATTTTCATCCACTTCATCTCCTACTCAAGTTATTTTTCATTAATGGGATGTGTCATGTGGGTTCATCAAACTGGAGAGAGGATCTCTCCACAGTGATCTGATATTCCCCACTTTGATAATCCTTATGAAAAATCATCTCATTTAGTATATCTCCAAGAACATTGATGAAGGTACAATCATCCATTTAGATATAGACATCAATTCAGTGGGGGTTTCTCACTTCATGTATACAGACGATGCCAACATTTTTATCAATAGTGGCTATGGATCCAAACACAACATCAACACCCTATTGGAATATTTTTGAATGTAGAGTGGTCATGTAGTCAACTTAGATTAGAGAGACCATTATATTTCCTCTCGGTGTTTTGAGATATGAATTAGTAATATGGAAAGGAACCTGGGAATTACAAAGAGGAACCTTCATATATAATAACTATGGGATCCTTTTTGTAATGGTATAATGATAATCCAATACATTGATAATGTATTTGAGTGAATTAGAGGCCACGTTAAAAAAATAGAAAAATTGATTCCTATCTTTTGGGGGCCACATTGCATTGGTGAAAAATGTCCATACATCTACCCCATGCATGTTTTCTCATATCACATAGTTCCAAAAATCGTGATCCATTTAATGGAAAAAATCAATAATGATTATATATTTGACTCCCATTTGGATGGAATACATCATTGGGTGTTGTGGTCTCACATGGATAAAGCCTTCTATGAGGGAGGTATAAATGTATGAAATGTATCTGAATAGATACCTGGTTTCCAAGGGAAAATTTCTGGGGAGTTAATCAATGGTTTCACACTATTTGGAATAGAAATTACTCTAAAATATATGAACACTATGAATATCAGATGTAAGAATCGTTCTATACTATGGTATGTTTCTCATCCTCACATTCTGCACTTTAAATAGCTCTTACATTATATTGTTGGCAATGGAAACAATACATTCTAGCACAAAAACTGCTCAGATGATAATCAAGGGTTGCTAGGAAATATTACTCCTGATATAATTATTTTGAATTGAAAACATTACATGAGACTCACCCGAGCAGTTCTTGATGATAATCAGCACTCCCTGCTTGATATTATTAACATTTCCTCAGATTCAGATTATTGCATATGTACAAGATCTTATTATGGTGTGTCTTAGGTAACAAGTACTGAATAATTATTTATCATCATACCATTAATGCTACATGGGTGGAAGTACTGTGGTGTAGAGAACATCCAACCAAATTCAATTTCCCAGTTTTGCATATTCGGTATGAGGCAATACTAGTTAAATTCATGGTCAGAAAGATGGGTGTTCACAAGGAATCAATATGCTCAAATTTTTGTACCCCTCAAGAAGAAATAATTACTCTTTTTTCACCTAATGTGATTCGTCTTGTGAGATGTGGTCCACTATCAGGGATTTCATAAGGCTCCCATTCAAGGGTCTTTGGACACCCCTTTTTTCTCTGATGGTTTCAAGGGCCCAATAATAGGAGTGTGGAACGAATTAGAAGGCCCTACACTATATAAGAATATCGGTAGAATTTTTGGGAAAATAGTAATAAATCTATAAATGAGGAAATTCCAGGAGGCATACTGGTAACAATAATTAAAATAATTGATAGTTGAATGATATTTTAAACTCAGTTCCAAACTTGTCAAATAATCCTTTTCTCAGTCCCTTAATGATCTCCAAAATATCATCTCCTCCAACAATATATACTCGGGGTAAATAAATTTGTTAGAATCCACCTTTGTGAATCTACAAATTAAATACTAATAGCTCTTGTGTAAATGGTTTCATGTGCGGGGTCATGCTGTTCATGATGTCCATGGTTCCATGGCCTTTTCTTTCTCTGTATCTTATGGCAATGGATATTTTTTATAGGATGAAGATAGAGAAATGAAAACAAGATTGGAGCTTTGAAATAATAAAAAAACATTCATCTTTATGTAGTGTAAACTAACTAAACAATTCTCTAGAATCCTTTGTCGGAGAAATGATGTTTTCCTGAGACTATTACTTACTACATAATAATGCGAAGAGTTTCATCACTAATGGAATCAAAATTCCTCACATATAGAGAGAAGGTAACAAGGTTGTAAAAATTATATCTTACAGGGCCCCCAAAAGTGATTCTATAATTTATTTTTTGGTTTTCTATCATTTATATATAATGGTGTTAACATAGTTTCTGGTGATTCCATTAGGATACACCATTTTAAACCACCATAATTTTCATTCTATTTGTACTTGTAATTTATTTTATCGTTTTATGCATAAAATAAATATGATGTTGATGATGATACTGGTTTTTGAAATGAGTAGGAAAAATTATTTTTCCAACATTATTTGATAGAAACTGATATAATTTATGGATGATATTTATTGATAAGATTCTCATATAACCAAAAAATAAAATAATTTTAATTTATTATAAAAAAGAATATAGAATATGTGATAGCTCCACTCGTAGTAATAATGGAGCCATTTCTTCATAGTTGAGCCAAAAATATTTTTGATCTATGTGATGCTCATCATCTGAAATCAATCGTTCAATAACTCAACAGAAGCCCTGTTCGGGATGATTAGAAATAGATAATTTATCATCAATAGTTCCCACATTATGGCCCATACGTAATTTTTTAGGGATATTAAGATGAAAAATAATGAGGGTATAACAAATAAATTTCCTCTTATAAATAAGCTTCTACAATTTATCTTTTAACTCATGCATTATTACATACTTTTATCAACATGTTTTTCATGAATTTAAATAGTGGGTACATGAATAGGAAGAATATCAGTCCTCGATATTCTTCATAATGCATAAAATGTATTATATAATATTCCATTATATTAGAGAAATTCATTGGATGACTTTTCCAATTTAAATAAAATTAAAACAACATCTTTATATAGTCTTCTAAGTGCATCATATTCTATTTTTGCAGTAAAAAATCATCGAAGTAACATGATATATATGTTATTGAATCCCAAAACAAAGAATATAACATCCATGTAAATCCAAATGGAAGAGTCTTTGCATTATAACATGTCCATCATGATATTTGAAGCTAGAAATATTACCAATTCTGACACATATTTTGAAATTGGAAACATAACCATCCAAAAGACTCAAATCTTCAATCCATTAAAAATAATAATATATTTTATTGTATGTGTATAAGATGATTTTTGGATCCTTAACTTCTAAGATCTGACATTTTCATTATGTTCAGGTTTTGATCACAAAAAAATTTGGGCATGATCTAATCATTATTTTAAATTATCCTCAGACTTTACTAGTGTATCCAAAATTATAAAAAATATTGTATTAAAATTGTTCTTCTTAATATTCATGACATCCAACATTTTATAGACCAACAAAAAATACCAATACAAAGGTTCCCAAAAAATGCTACGTGTTACGCAATTCTATACTTTCTCAATTCCATCAATTCTATATTGGTTATTTTTCATTAAATTATAATGTGAGGTATTGAATATAATAATGATTTTAACTCCATATTAGAGATCATTGTGGGAGTTCCATCTCTTTCCATTTTATATTATCGGAAATGATATCAATTCCTCTGAAAATGGGGATTAGAGGGAAGAAATCTATGATGAGATTAAAAAATGTTTTTCTTCCATTGAGAAGAAGAAACAGTTGTCTATCTCTCATATAGTATAGTAATAATTCTAGACCATGTGTACTCTATCTAGATAACATGCTATATGTTGGGAAGTCACTTATTCAACACATGAATTCCACTTTGAGTAGACAATTTGGATTTAAAACATCATCATATGCACTGAAAACACTGCACTATAATAAATTTATCTCATTAATAAATGTCTTAGATTAAACATATATATTATTTTTTAGATGTCTTGGAATTAATAATTTCAATTAGATATATGGATCCTTCATCAAGATCAATAGAGGTAAATTTTATGGAGTTATAATGACATGTAATCCATAATATTGGCTACTATAAGAACCAAATGGACCGAAAGTATTAGTAGAAATACTGTGGGAACCCGACTCCAAAAAACTAGGAGCTGGTGCCTCCGGAATGTGATGTGTTGTTTTGAAATAAAAACATGCATTGATAAACACACATTACGTCCCATACAGAGGATCAAGTTCGGTTTGAGCTCTGGGAAAACGAAAACTTCAGGGATGTTTCATCTAATAAAAGATCATACCTGAAAATTATAAATCAAAACATTGGACGAGCATAAGAATTCCCAATAAGGGGTTTTAAAATAAACCAATATAACTTTTGAAATCATTCTTTAAAACTATCCATAAATAATTCTCTTAAGGAAAACTGTAACACATGTAACATAACATAAAGGTGCTCAATTATGATTTTCAAGGAATACATGAATCAATTATGACATTTTTCGAAGGAGTAAGAGAGGTCATCCTAAACAAGTATGAAATATGATTATTTAAGCACAAATTAAACAGTTAAATGTAATAAATAATCAGAGTTTCGCTTGATGGAAAAAACTTCAATTCATAAGTTGGTTACTGTCTTACTTAGTGATAAAAAAAAATCATGACCTAAACCTTTACTTTTGACATCGATATGAACTTGACAAAAAAATATAGGGACAAGTGTAGTGAAAGAATAGGGATAACATTTTGAAAAGAACATGTAACATAACATGAATATGTGGCTTCAATATTTAATTTAGACATTCATGAACATATCACCAAGGTCCATCCCCAAGGTGTCGCGAAATTTCCAAGGTTATTCATCAAGGTATTGTAAAACTTGTCATCTCCAGAGGCTGATTCTTTTCCCAATGCATTGGAGCGCTATCAGGGCGCACCCGTAAATGACTTTACTTACATGTGAGCCACATAGACCATAATTTACTTAAATGGGGTTTTATATTCAATATGTCCCATACCACCTTGAATAATTCATTCATTTTCATATTACCCAAGGTGTCCCACACCACTTTGGGTAACGTGATTCTTGGTTTATTATTATGAAGTGTCATATGCATGTAGGATGATCAATGATATGGACATGGAAAAATCATTATACAATTAGTCTACAAACACATGACATGATAGATAACATTACCAACATGGAGTATTTAATCCAAAGAAATCATGGTTCAGTAAACATTCTATGTACAAAGGACAATTACTAAACCACATCAAATGTTAGATGAAAAGGAGTTGTTACATGAAATGATAAAGTGATTCTCTTAAAAATTATTGCTTCATGGAAATGAAATACATAGATACTTGTCCTTAAATATGATTATAAAAATGGCACTGAACATTTAAATTGGATAAATAATAAATGTGATTAACCTACAACAAACATTGTAGAAAATTCATTATGTGATAAAATTTCATTCGAGCATAACATGATTTACAAATCCATTTATTTTCTAATACATTTGGGTTAAGTTATAGTATATCCCTTTGAAATTCAATGCGGTTAACAATATTGAAATTACTTTAATCAAGAATATTAGTGTACACTAAGATACAAAAATACAAAATAGAATAGAAAAACACTAAAATCCTACATGTATTAAAATATTAAAAACCATTACTTGAAATTTGGGTTTCAAATTAAAAATACATACATACATAACGATATATACACCAAGTGTATATATGGGTTTTCTCATAAATTGATCATGGTCCACTAAATCTCTTAAAATCTAAAAACCTCGATCCCAAAATTATTTATTTGGCTGGAACCAAACCATATATGGTTTATCATATATATATGAAACCATATTTACATAAATTTATGAAAACTGAGAATTTAAACTATAACGTAACTATAATTAAACTAGAAGCCTAATTTTCACAATGAATATTATTTAAGGGTTAGTATTAAATTATTAAAAATAAAAAATTATTTTATTGGAAAACATATATGTATAAATAATTATACACATAATAATACAAATTTTATAAAACGATTTTTTCACATATAAAACAGATTTGAAAAAATCTTTATAAGTATATAAATCTCAGTATATCATGATGATTATTTGAAACCCTTAAGAAAATAGTTTGTATTAGGAGTATATATATATGTATATACACCCGATTATACACATGTATAATTTGGGTTTTTCTTAATGAAATATTTTGAAAGAAACCCTAAATTGTCTAAATGATTACATACCCCTAACTACACATCAAATATATCCCTGAAAAACCTTATTACATGGAGGGATTTTGATGTATTTATGTGTGTATATATATATATATTTTAAAAAATGTATAAACATGATATAAAAATAGTGTTTATAAAAAAAATCAAAATTAATTCATTATTCAAATATAAGCTTCATAAACAATAACCTGGAAAACATTCACGGAGAGGCTCGAAGTAGAAACATGTTTGTATATACATATATTTATATATTTGTATATAATATATTAATCTTATATAAGGAACCTTTCATTTTAGGTTTTTTTAAAACTAAAACCTTTAAAACAGGACCCTTACATTTGTATCCATGCAGGTAAGCACCCATTAAACCCTCTGTTTAAAATGAAGGATTTCCATGGTATGTATATACATGTAAACATAAACGGTATGTATACATATTTATACCAAGGTGTAAGGATGTCTTTGGAAATAACATAAAAATAGAGCACCCTTACCGTGACCAAGGAGGACGATCATATCAAAGGGAACTTGTTGGTTTTTTGGGGAGATCAAGAGGACTTCGGGAGCAAGAGGAAGTCTGTGAGGGGGAGGGGTTTAAGTATAGGCTTCAGTGAACATAATGAGACTCGACCCAAGGTTCGTTCAGTATTAGGGGGATGAGACTATTGTTCCCTAGAAGGTGGTTTGTGCAGGAGTAAAGTAGAGAAGTGGAAATGAGAGCGACATTGGAAACCTCGGGTGAACCAGAGAACTGGAGCGGATCACGACGTGAGGAAGAAGAAGAAAGGAACAAATAGCTTGCATTGATCCAGCCCAATCGAACGACTGGGAGTTAAGAGAGAGAAGATACTGCAGGATTTAAAATAATAGATATTCAGGATTTAATCGTGGAAGGATCAGATGGTTACGGTGAGACGCGGGTGTTCTCGCGGCTTCAATCGCGCGGACGGTTCCGATCGACCGCGAGATGCGATGCACAGCTCAGAAAGCTCAACACCGGAAATTCGACATCCCATATCAAAAAAAAAAAGAAGTGGTGTGGCTTATAGTCCAGAGCACGTTGCTCTCATGTAAATGACACAAGAACCCACTCCACGGGGCCTTATACAAGGGCCCCTGCGGGCCTTGGAGAATCCTCACGCAACGCACACCGCGGGCCTTAGACACGGGCCCACACGCGACCTAGCCGAAGCTCTGATCAGCTCATAATAAGATGGGCCACAACAAGAATGAACTACTCGGTAGCCTGTGACCCAGATAGCCAGTGACTCAGGTGTCACTAGGAATCGGTCTTGGCCTTGAGGGCTTGGCCCCATGGTTTCCCTCGGCTGGCCAGGTCCCTTATGTTTTTATTAATAATTTATATGAGAAAAAAGAAATGTTAGAAAATAAGGAAACTGAATGGTTTCCTTAAAAAAATTCAATACAAATAGTTAAAAATTGACTTTGTATAATGTTTTATAAGTTTTAAGAACTAATAACTTTTAACATCTAATATCCAATTTATAACATACTCTACCATTTGATTTAAAAGATAAATAGTTTTTCCTAATTCATAATACCTAGTTTTAAAGATCTATCATAATATATTTTTCAATAATAATTAAAGTTATATGATTATAAGAAACTATTTAAACATGACTTTCAAAACATTTAGAAGGTCTTAAAATACTAGGTTTTCAACCATTTGGATTTTGTAATTTCAGTTAGCTTTCTTTATATGTGTAATCTTCTATTTTAAAATTATGATATTTTAAAATATAATTAAAATCATTTGAACATTTTAACTTAATTGAAATACCATAATTTTATAGAAACCATGTTTTTATAAAAATATAAACTTTAAAACCCCAACAATCATATATACATAACAGTCATAATTTCTAAATGACCCCTTTAAAAACAACGGGGTAGGGTGTTTCAAACTCAAGGTAACCGAAAAAGATGGTTCTCCCAATCCCACTGATGATCAGCACAGTATTCATGATTACAATGGTGATGTTTTTTTTAGATGACACGAAGGATCTCCTTTACTTACATGGCCTCGTTGTGGTGATTAGGGGTCTTCCAGAAGTTCTAATACGGTTTTTAAAGGGTATTTTGGGTTAGTGTGTTTACTATATTCATCTCAATGTATTGTAAATGTACGGTGTTCTTAATTAAATAAAGAGCCTTATGTTTATCCTTTAAATTTTTTTGATTAAAAGGAATTCAACAATAGTGAAAGCAGAATATCATTATTATAAGATACCCAAAATTTGGGGTGTTACATTATTACCCCTTTAGAAAATTGCGCCCTCACAATTTATTTCACAAATGTTCTCCGATGTTCTCACCATAACCACCATCCTAGAGAATCCTTAGGTGCATTCAACGGAAAAACAAAATTGGTGCTGAACTCCTCTAGTTCCCTGATCCAAATGCACTTCGGGCAGATGGGGTTGAACTCATTCACCGAACAATCAGGATTTCAGAGGGAGGCTCAAACCTTACAAAGTTTGGAAATGTCTATATGGACCTATGTACAAAGAACTCACCAAATTATGTCTTGATAAAGAACATCTAAGTTATAGACATTATCGTATAGGCTAACGCTGAGGAGTTGGTACATGTAGGTTGCACAAATGTTTTCCTCTAAAGAACCCTCTTGAAATTTTACTCTGGCCATGTAGTTCCAGCCTAGGGTAAAATACAGGAATAGCCCTTTGGGGTATTTTCCTCTCTGATTACGCTCGGCCAATTTTTTTGAGCCTATCCGATAGAAGATGAAAGCATTCCCTTGACAGGTGAGGAAAATCTCCGGACCATTTGTCACCTCAAACAATTTCTTGCATGTTCCTCGCATGTTTTTGAAGGAACGATACTTGTATTTAAAGGTTTTAATTGCAAAAATCTTCAGTATCTTAGTTGGAAGAGATAACATGTGGGTTTTTCCTTCAATCTGAAAGTTTAATATGGGAGTTCAATCACATGAAATCCATCCGAAAGTATAAACAAAGTAAAAATAGGTATGGAAAAGACAATATTTCAATAAACATAATTTTATCACTAAAATCAGTGCTTGAGTTTCCCCTAATGACCTACTACACAAACTCCACACAGATAATCAAAACTATCTATCTCCTCAAAACAAACACATGCTGAGCATTCAGGGTTTAATTCATGGGGGGCACCTGTGACGACACCTGAGTATAACATGAGGGGTATGAATTTGGGATATGTCAAAATACACTTATTTTCTGCAAGACAGTTGGGTGGACTCATCTTCTAGAATTCCGAAGTCCAACAACTGGCCCCAGAAGCCATAGTTCATGATTTGACAATGATAGGCCGCTCGGAGGTCACCGACTGCAGCATCTTATTGAAAAGTGTTGAGGGCTATAAATCCAAAGTCCTCACCTACCGTGAACACCTGGAAAATTCCCTCATGGTACCTTCCCCGATGTACATAGGAGATGAATTGGGTAATCATCATAATGAGGTAATCCAATCCAAACCCCCCGGTGTAGCTGAAGCACCCGTGGTGAGTTTGACACATCGTACAGGTGTTGGTTTGTCATGTTGATATGGGAATAGTTAAGAAACTTTTCTCAGCTAGCTAAAGACACAATAGTATGTAAGGCCGCAGTGGGGAGATAAAAAATATTAGCACCATTTTTTCCATCTGAAAATTAAGAAAACACATTTTTAGTAATTTTGAAGTATATTTTTATTTGTTTCAGTCCTGTCTTTCCAGAGTTATCCAAACTGAACCCTCTGATACCAACTATGGGAACCCAACACCAAAAAACCAAAAGTCGGTGCCTCTTGAACGTGATGTGTCATTTTGAAATAAAAACATGCACTGATAAACACACATCACGTCCCATACAGAGGATCGAGTTCGGTTTAGGATCTAGGAAACCAGCAACTTCTGGGACATTTAATCTGATAAAAGCTGATACCTAAAATTTTTAAATCAAAACGTAGGGTGAGAAAAAGAATGTCCTGTAAGGGATTTTAAAATAAACCAATGTAAATTTTGAAATAATTTATTAAAACTATCCATAGAACATTCTCTTAAAGAAAATAGTAACACATGTAATATAACATAAAAGTGATCAATCATGATTTTCAAAGAATACATGAATCAATTATGATATTTTTCAAAGGAGTAATAAAGGTCATCTTAAAAAAGTATGACATATGATTATTTAATAAAAAATTAAATAGTTAAGAGTAATACCTAATCAGAGTTTCACATAAAGGAAAAAACTTCAATTCATAAGTTGGTTACTATCTTACAGAGTGATAAACACAAATCATGCCCTAAACCTTTACTTGTGACATCGATTTGAACTTGATAATATATATATATATTAGAACAATTGTAGTGAAATAATAGGACTTTCATTTTGAAAGGAACTTGTAACATAACTTGAATATGTGGCTTTAACATTTCATTTAGACATTCATGAACATATCACCAAGGTCCATCCCCAAGGTGTCATGAATTTAACAAGGTTATTATCCAAGGTATCGTAAAACTTGTCATCTCTAGAGATTGATTCATTACCCAATGCATTGGATCACTATCTGGTTGTACCCTTAATATGTCTTTACTTACATGTGAGCCACATAGACCATACTTCACTTAAATGGGGTTGTATATTCAATATGTCCCATAATATCTTGAATAATTCAATCATTTTCATATTACCCAAGGTGTCCCATACCACTTTGGGTAACTTTATTCTTGGTTCATTATTATGCTGTGTCATATGCATGTAGGATGATCAATGATATGGAAAAGGAAAAACCATTATACAATTGGTCTACAAACACATGACATGACAGAGAACATTAAAAACTTGGAATAATTAATAAAAAGAAGGAATGGTTTAGTAAACATTCTATGTACAAAGGACAATTACTAAACCACATCAAATGGTATATGAAAAGGGGTTGTTACATGAAATGATAAATTGATACTATTTAAAATTATTGCATCATAGAAATGAAATAAATAGATAATTTTCATTAAATATGATTATAAACATGGAACAGAGCATGAAAATAGGCTGAATCATAAATGTTATTAACCTACAGTAAGCATTGTAGCAAATTAATTATATGTTAAAATTTCATTTCAGCATAACATGATTTAAAAATCCATTTATTTTCTAATACATTTGGGTTACCTCAGAGTATATACATTTGACATTCAACACAGTTAATAATATTTAAATTACATTAATCAAGCCCATTAGTGTATACTTAGATACCAAAATAAATCTTATCAAAGACAAACACTAAAATTATACATGTATTAAAATATTAACAACCATTATGTGAAATTAGCGTTTCAAATTAAAAATACATACATACATAACAATATATACAACAAGTGTATATATGGGTTTTCTCATAAATTAATCATGGTCCACTAAATTTCTTAAAATATGAAAACCGCTAACCCTCAATCATTCATTTGGCAGGAACCAGACCATATAAGGTTTATTATATATATATATGAAACCGTATTTACATAAATTTATGAAATCTAAGATTTTAATCAACAACGTAACTATACATAATCCTGAAGCCTAATTTGAACCTATAATATTATTTACGGGTTATTATTCTAGTCTTAAAAATCATAAATGATTGTATTTGAAAACATATATGAATAATTAATTATACACAAAATAATACAATGTTTATAAAAAGATTTTTGCACAAATAAAATAGATTCGAAACAATCTTTATATGTATATAAATCTCAGTATATCATGCTAATTATTTGGAACCCTCATAAAAATAGTTTGGATTGGGATTATATATATATGTAAATACACTCGATTATATACATGTATAATTTGGGTTTTTTTAATGAAACATGATGAAAGAAACCCTACATAGTCCAAACGATTACTTACCCCTTACTACAAATCAAAGAAAACCCTGTAAAAGCTTATTACATGGAGGGTTTTTTAAGTATTTTTGTGTATATATATATTGAATAACTCTATAAACATGATATAAAAATAGGGTTTTTAAAAAAAAGAAAAACCGAATGTAAATCATTATTCACGTATAAACATCATAGACAATAATCTGGAAAACATTCACAGAGAGGCTCTAAGTAGAATCATGATTGTATATACATATATTTATATATATGTATATACTTTATTAATCGTATATATATAACCTCTCATTTTAGGTTTTTTGTAAAAGTAAAACCTTTAAAAAAGAACCCTTATATTTGTAGCCATGCAGTTAAACACCCTTGAAACCCACTGTTAAAAACGAAGTGTTTTCATAGTATGTATATACATGTAAACATAAAACATATGTATACAAATATATATAGAGGTGTAAGGATGGGTTTGGAAAAAACATGAAAATAGAGCACCCTTACCGTGATTGCGGAGGATGATCAGATCAAAGAGAACCCGCTAGTTTACTGGGGAGATCAAGAGGAGCTCAGGAGCAAGAGGAAATCTAGGAGGGGGAGGGGTTTATGTAGAGGCTTCGGTGCACTTAATGAGACTCGACCCAAGAGGTAGAACGATACGTGGGGTATGAGAATACAGTTCCCTAGGAGGTGGGGTGTGAATGAGTTAAGGGGAGCAGTGGAAATTAGAGAGATATTGGCATCCTCGGTTGAACCAGAGCACTGGAGAGGATCACGAAATGAGGAAGAAGAAGAAAGGAATGAACACCTTGGATTGATCAAGCCCGGTCGAATGACTGGGAGTGAAGTTAGAGATGAGACCGTGGGATTTAAATGAATCTATGGTCGGGATTTAATCGTGGAAGGATCAGATGGTTATGGTGGGACAAGGGTGTTCACATGGCTTCGATCATGTGGATTGTTACGATCGATCGTGAGATGCGTTGAATGACTCAGATCGTGCAACACCGGAAATTTGGCATCCCATATTAAAACGAATCAAATAAGGGGCACAACTTATAATCCAGAGCGCACTGTTCTCATGAAAATGACACAAGAACCCACTCCACGGGGCCTTATACACGAGCCCCTATGGGCCTTCACCAAACCTCACACACCGCACGCCGCGGCCCATAGACACAGGCCCACACGTGACCTGGCCAAAGCTCTGCTCGGCTAATAATAAGCTGGTCTGCACAAAGCGTGCTCTACTCAGGAGCCTGTGGCCCTGGTGGCCACTGCCTAAGGTGTCACTGGGAATTGGTCATGTCCTTGAGGGCTTGGCCCCAGGGCTGCCCTCGGCTGGCCAGGTCCCATTAGTTTTTATTAAAAATTTATTTGAGAAAAAAAAGAAATGTTAGAAAATATGGAAACATAATGGTTTCATTTAAAATACTATACAATATTAATAGTTAAAAATTGACTTTGTATAAACTTTTATAAGTTTTATGAACTTATAACATTTAAAATCTAAAATCCAATTTATAACATAGTCTTCCATTTGATTTAAATGATAAATAGTTTTCCTGAATTCAAAATACATAGTTTTAAAGATCTAACAAAATATATTTCTCAATAATCATTAAAGGTATGTGATTATAAGATACTATTTTAACATGACTTTTAATACATTTAGAAGGTGTTAAAAGGCTAGTTTTTCAACCATTTGTATTTTGTAAAATCAATTAGGTTCCTTTATAAGGGTAATCTATTATTTTAATGTTATGATATTTGAAAATATAATTCAAATCATTTGATCATTTTAACATACATGAAATACCATAAGGTTATAGAACCATGTTTTTATAAAAAGATAAACATTAAAAACCCAACATTTATCTACATTTAATGGTCATAATTTGTAAAGGACCCCAATAAAAACAGCGGGGTAGGGTGTTTCAAACTATAGGTAACCGAAGAAGATGGTGCTCCCAATCCCTCGGATGATCAGCACGATATTCATGATTACAGTGCTGATGTTTTTTTCTTTAGTTGACTAGAAGGATCTCCTTTACTTACTGGGCCTCTTTGTAGTGATTAAGGGTCTTCCAGTAGTTCTAATAGGGTTTTTAATAGGTATTTTTTGTTAGTGTGTTTACTCTTTTCATCTCAGTGTATTGTAAATGCTACGATATTCTTAATTAAATAATGATCCTTGTGTTTGTCCTTTAATTTTTTTTTGGATAAAAGGACTTCAACAAAAGTGAATGCATAGTATTATTATTATATGATACCCAAAATTCGGGGTGTCACAAATACCAAATCACATGTTTCAGGATTTTAAAGAAAAAATAAGAATGAACTTTGTCAAAATGTTCCTATGATTCAATATAATTGGTATCATTAATTCTTTTTCAAATTTAAATATTGGTGTTGAGCCATGGAATCAATGATTCTATGTTCTAAAACATTAATAAATTTTGCAATCTGGGTGTAAACAGGAAATATAACAACTATTTTATAAGAATCAATCTATACTTCCCTAGTTAAGCCACTTTATACCTTGATTTTCCAAATGTATGAAAATGTCCAATGACTCATTTTCTCCATAATATAAGATGCAATAATGTTATCATGCATGAATATCTTGATAACAAATACCCATATTACAATCCAGCCTCTTGTATTCATAAAAACTAGTAAGACAAACATTTCCTTCAGGTAACCGAGTTTTAACCAAAGATATTATATTATAAAAAATGCTATTTGACATTCCACTATCTGATATAATAGCCATGATTTTTTTACCACTTAAAATTTTCTTATCATGCATATAAGATATAAGGAATCCTCACTGGAACTCAAAAAATCATAAAATTGTGACGTTTCCAAGTAATAAGTTAAATCAATATCATCTAAATATTTATTTTTTGGAAAAGATGTATTTTCCCCATCATGTACAAAATTTTGAAACAGTCATAGATCTTGAACCAAACTATTATTATCCTCTCTCAAACTACATTCACCATGTTGATTAAAAAATCATTATATTTATGAAAACCAAAACAAAATGGATTACCCACAACCTTTTCAATTGTTTCAAATATCCTCAGTAAACATTTTTTATATAGACTCTTAATTTTCCCTTCTAATAAAATTTGGTTTTGATGATGAAAATCAGACGATAGTTTCAACAACCTCAATATAAAATATATTTATACCAAAACTATTTGGATTCTTGTTTTTATTTATCTAATAAAAATCATATAATAATGACTATTGTCGACTACCTTATTCAATATTCCTCTTTAAAATTTTAAATAATAACTTTTTATGAATAATATTATATAATAAAAACAATACCCAAAAAAAGAATATTTTTTGTTAATTTTTGATAAATACAACTCATTACAGATATTTATTACTCATTATAACTATTTATTATTCATTACCAAAATTTATTTCACATTACTATTAATTATTACTCATTACTGCAAATTATTGACCATTACCACTAATTATTTCAAATTAGTGATATTTATTTCACATTACTGCTAATTAATCCTATTTTCTACTACATACCATTAATTATTACTAATTTTTCGTATTTATCGATATTTATTCATATTTATTCATAATTATTACTAAATATTGCTAATTTCCACTAATTAAATCCAATTTCCACAAATTATAGATATTTATTTTTAATTATTTTAATTTATTTTTATATATTTGTGTTTACTCAAAATTATTACTGATTATTCATAATTATGTCTAATTATTACCTATTAATTATAATTATTAAAAATTATTACTACTTATTACAAATTATTACAAATTATTACTATTTATTTCTAATTACTACAAATTATTAATAATTATTACCTGTTATTAATAAGTCTTACATATTTTTTCTATTTATTACTGTTTATTTCTAATTATTGCTATTTATTGCTATTTATGACTTTTCCTTCCTATTTATTCCTATGTATAGCTATTAATGATTAATTATTACTATTTATTATTATTTATTACTATTGTTTTAATAATTATTATTAATTATTACTAATTATTTCCTATTTTTACTAATTAATACTATATATTACTATTTGTTTCTAATTATTACTAATTATTACAATATATTACTATTTATAACTATTTATTACAATTTATTCCAATTTCTTCCTATTGATTATTAATTATTTTTATTTTTTTCGAATTATTACAAATTATTAATAATCATTTCTATTTATTACTATTTATTATTATTAATTACTAATTATTACTACTTATTACTAATTATTACTCTTTATTACTAATTATTACTATATATTCCTATTTATTCTTAATTATTAAAAATTATTTCTAATTATTCTTTATTAAAACTATTGATTCTTATTTATTACTATTTATTACTAAATTTTATTAATTATTACTAATTATTACTAAATATTATTAATTGTTACTAATCATTCTTATTAATTTAAAAATATAACTAATATTTACAAATTATTCCTAATTCATCCTATTTATTCCTATATATTTATATTTATTATTAATTATTATTAATCCTTTCTATTTATTAATATTTATTTCTAATTATTATTAATTATTCTTTTTTATTAAAGATTATTACTAATTATTACTATTTATTAGAGTTTAGTCGTATTCATTGCTCTTTGTTACTATTTATTTCAAATTATCACAATTTATTCCTTATTACCCTCAATTATTACTAATTACTATTAATTATTACTAAATTCCATTAATTATTACTAATTACTGATAATTATTACTAATTAGCGTTATTTATTATAAAATTATCAATATTTGTTACTAATTATTTGTAATTATTAGTCATTTTTTAATTATTCAAAATTATTACTAATTATTTCTATTTAATTATAATTATTCCAAATTCATCATTTTTATTATTGTTTATTAATAATTATTACTATTTATTCCAAATTACTGTAATTTATTCCTAATTGCCACAACTTACAACTATTTTTTAATATTTATTACTAATTAGTGAAAATATTCTCTAATTTCTGATAATTATTACTCTTTACTGTTAATTATAATTAATTAACTCTCATTATTAAAATTTATTATTATTTATTACTAATGAAACAACATATTTGTAAAAATAAATAATGAAAAATAAAACAATATATTTCTATTTTAATTATCGCAAATTGACAATAATTATAATTAATATAAAATTAAATGAATTAACTAAAAAATAAAAAGAAATATATAAATATCATAAAATAGAATCTTTTGAATGGTGCAAGCCTTGAAAATCGCTCTGAGGTAAAATTTTATTATTTTAAAACATTTTAGATAAATATGAGAGTAGAACGTATGATGGGATTTGAGAAATGTGGGAAATGGAAAAAAAATGGGAGTAAATATATTTTAAATTATTTGCGATGGGTCCCATCACAAATACTAACCCCTCTATTGATAAAGGGAGGTAGTTAAAACTATATTTTCAATGGGTCCTATTTCATATACCTACCTACTAACATAGGATGTGTGTTAGGACATAAGCCTCATAAAAAATTCTTAATAATTTAGGGTGGCGGTTAAAAATATATTTTCTGATGGGTCTTGTTGCGAATACTAAAAACTCTTAAAGGGTGTTTTCAACGGCTGGTTCCACCCCTTGCAAATACCCTTCCTATAGTTTGGTGCTCTGGGTGCGGCAACCTCTTTTGACAGGATACCTATCACTATGGAAAATAATTATTTATTTGTGATGGAAACTTGTTCCCATCAAAAATAGTCTATCGTGACTAGATTTTTGCAATGAGACCCTTCCCCGTTGCAAATTACCTATCAAAAATACCCATTTCCCATAGTTTTTTTCTAAATCCATAGGGTGTTACATTTTCCCCTCCTAGAAAAATGTCATCATAGAAATTCCAGAAAATTACCTCATAAAATGATTTGGGTTGTTCTTTATCATATGTTCCCTAGGATCCCACCTCACCTCTTCAATTTTATGATTTTTCCAATGTACCTTTACTAGAGGAGTCATCTAATTACTCAACACCAATTATTTAGTGTCCAAAATTTGGATAGGCTCTACATAGTAAGATCCAATAGGTTCCAGGTCTATTCCATCAAATGTGAGGACATGAGTTGGGTCTAGAATGTACATTTATAATAATGACATGTCGAAGAAATTTTGTATTCTAGAAATTCTAAGTGGCACCACCAAACGAGAAGCCACATCTCCAACTGTCTCTCGAATTTCAAAAGGAAAATTGTACATGGGGCTTAGTTTCCCATTCTTCTCAATACTTATAACACCCTTCCATGGAGATAGTTTCTTGAAAATGTTATCTCTATCTGGAAATTAGAAATCCTTCCTTTGATTGTCTATATAACCATTTTTATGGCCTTTAGATTCTTTGATATAGATTAGAATAGTATTTACCTTTGTTTTTGATTCCACTACATGTTCTAGGTCTACAAACTTTATTTCACCTACTTCATCCCAACATATAAGTGTACAACCTCCCTTTCTATAAAATGAATCATATGGTTCTATTTAAATGGCAGAATGGAAACTATTATTGCAACAAAACTCTTCCAAAGGTAAATATGTATCCCACATACCATGAAAATCTGGTTGGGATTGTCTTATCATGTCTTCTAATGATTGGAAAATCCTTTCTGACTTCCTATCAATTTGTGTGTGATAAGCATTATTCAGCAGAAGATCAGTATCCAAATCATTCAAATGTGTTTTCTATAATATTATTGTAAATCATGGATCCCGATCAGATATAATTTATATAGATGCTCCATAAAGTCTTACAAAATCAATGATATTGAGCTGTTCAAGGCAGAGTAGTGTAAATTTTTTGGTTATATGAATTAAATGTGAATATTTGGTAATTCGGTCCAAAATTACCCATATTACATCATTATCTCTCAGAGTTTTGGGTAGTCCAATGACAATATCCATGTGTTAGGTCAAACCATTTCCATGTTGGAATATGAAGAGTATTCAAGAATCCTCTTGGTTCTTTTCTTTCAACCTTAACCTGTTAACAGACTAAACATCATGAAACATAATCGATAATTTCCCATTTCATATTTTCCCACCATAATTGTTCCTTCAAGTCTTTATACTTGTTATTGTTACCTTGGTTTGTTGATAAATATGACCTATGATCATCTTCTAATAACTCCATTTTTAGCTCTGGGAAAGAGGGACCACATAACCTCCTCCTAAATTTTAGAATTCAATATTCATACACAAAGTCTTCCAGAATCCCACCATTCAAAGAATTAATTTTCTTTTTAATACTCTCATTATCTGGCTGATAACTTTTAATCCTTTTTAATAAATATTTTCTGGCAATGAATAGAAAAATTGGTGAGGTTTCACCTATTTTGATAACATCCATATAAATACTCGATAGATCAATATACATAGGATCCTTTTGATTTATTATTTTGATCTGAACTCCATGATCCTTTTTCTAAAGGAATCAGTTATTTTATCTTCTTTTCCTGGGTGATAGTGCATTCAAAAATCATAATCCTTATGTAACATGATCCATCACCTTTTACCGATGATCATTCTTTCAGTGAGAAGATATATTTCAAGCTTTTATGATATGTATTTATCTCATATCTTTCACCTTATAGATAATGTCTCCATAAATTCAGAAAAAAATATTACAACTACTAACTAATTATCTAGATTCGGATAGTTCTTTTATTGAGTTTTTAACAGTTTGGATTCATAGGAAATAACTCTTTCAATTTACATAAGTACATACCCAATTCATTTCACTGACGCATCACTATAAATCACAAACCCAACATTTCCTTATGTTTGAGTCAGGATGAGAGGATTCAATAATATAGTATTTAATTATTAAAAACAGTTTTCACATTATTTCTTCCCAAAGAACATAACCCCATTACTAGATATCTTGTTTAGTGGGTTAGCTAATTGTGAAAATATTTGAATTAAATACTGATAATAACATTATAATCCAATAAAAATACGTACCTCAGTTATATTTCTTTCCATCAGCTATTCTAGATTCGCCTTTGTCTTAGAAGGATGAACTTGGATTCCTTCCTTTGAGACAATATGATGAAGAAAAGGATTTGATTAAATCCAAAATTCACAGTTTCTAAACCTCGTAAATAATTCATTTCTTCTAAAGATCATAAAATAGTCCACAAGTTATTCATAAGGCAATCATAGCTTTTGATGTACAACATGTTATCATTAATAAATTACACAACAAAGTTATAAAGATAACCTTGAAAACTATGTTCATTAAATCAATAAAAATAGAGGGACCATTTGTCCATCCCGATGGAATTATTGTAAACTCATAAAGTCCACAACTAGTTTGAAATAATTTTATTAGAATATCCTCTTATCTCACATGCAATTGATGATATCCGGATCAAAGGTCAGTCTTAAAAAATATTGAGCTCTGTGAGCATGATCGAATAATCATCAATAAGACATATGTCATCCTAAATCTTTATTTTAATAGCATTTATTTCTCTATAGTTAATGAATAGCCTCATGGAACCATCATTCTTCATGACAAAGAGAATAAGGGATCCCCATATAGAAACACATGGGTTGATAAATCCTATATCACTCAATTGATCAAGTCATTTCTTGTGTTCTACTAATTCCACTATGGTTATTCTATAAGAAGACATTGATATCGTTCCTGATCCAACAATAAATTAGGTATATAACTCAATTTACTATATCTGAGGGTGTGGATGTAAATCCTCTTGAAATAAATCAACTTATTATTTCACAGTACATAAATCATTAATTTGAATATTTCTTCCATAAGCCATAGATATTTTATTCCCTTCCTCCTAAAGAATTGAATATAGTAGTACTACTATGGGTGTATCTAGAAGAGAATTAGATGGTTATTTTTCTCCTATAATGATAAGAGATTATACATCTTCACCTCAAATCATAATTTCATTCTTCTCACATTATATTTTCAAATAATAATTTGAAGTCCAATCCATAGTGAGTATTATATCAAAGTCGACCATAGGTGTGGAAATTAAATCACTAGATAATGGAAGATTATATTACATATTGGGAACTTCCTAACACATCATTGTTCCAATAAGACTTCCCTTAAGATAATTTACTGACAACTAAATTATTATGGAGAAATTGAAGAATCTATTTTTTAATGAAAATTGAGATGATAAAAAGGAATGAGATGATCCTTAATCAAATAAATATTTAGCTTAATTAAAGGATATGATCAATATACCATGGAAAACATCATTATGTACTTCAACGTTTGTTTTCATGATCATATAATCTTGCCTTCAGTCCTTGGACATATTTTTGGATTGTTTTCTACACCAATAGGATAATAATTTTCATAATTTCACATAACTTTTCCATTTTCACATTGTACATTAGCATCTTTTTTATTTCCAATAAAATTTCAGGCATAATTTTCCTTTCATCTACACATGTATCAAACACCCATACCCTTCATGTAAGTACTGGGGTGTTTCTTCCCACTATAATCATAGGATGGAAAATCAATTCTTCCATTTTCGCCATTTCCTTATTTCCTTTTCCAGAGTTTTCAGATGTCATATTCTTCTCTGGAATTACTTTAATGTCATAAGACACAGATTATTATTTTTCTATCTTGATATCACATGAGACTATAACCTCATAGGATGTGAAATTTTTAGAGACCAATACCCTTTGGAGGAATTGTTTTAAACCATAAACGATTTGATCAATCATGCTCTTCGGATTATATATGCAGTCCACACCATGACCTGATAATATTGTAATGTTGGATTCATACGTGGAGACAATTTTATGTTATTTTTCTCTTAAACTCATTAATTTCATCTCTATACCTTTCTAATGTTCACAAGGAAATTTTTTACAAGTAAAATTTCTATAAAATCCCTCAATTATATATTTTTAATTCCTTCCTCCTTTTTGTTTTTAATTAGAGACCCTTGTTGATGTATATCTTCTGATATACGATAAACATCCATGACAACCTTCTCCCTTCAATTATGCCCCAACACGAGTAATATATTATATATAGAACATTTCCACTATTTATATATATATATTTGTTTGAAGTCCCATTGAATGTTAGAGTCTATTGGCACATAATGAATTCTAACATTTCTCCTCTACATTGTGGTTCAGGATGTTCCACATTGGTAGGGTTATTATTCAAAACCTATTTTATTTATCCCAGTATAGTTATAATCTACTCAACACTTGTTAAAGCTACAATATCGACTTCATTGTCATCTATCGGTGGGAAAAACTACATTGAACACATGTAATGATACTATTTTTATTCCTACCCCTAGGTTCCATTTCTAAATAATCAATAAGACTATTTTATTTTCTAAACCATAATTTACAATCTCAAAAAAGAAAAACACATAACATTAATTGATGATTTATACATATCCAATCTTGTAATCATAAACATGGACTCTTTGAAACAATATTTACATCTAAGTCAATCATAATGGTTTCTAATTAAGGTTTTCCTTATCCAAAGCGTATCAACCTAAAAGTTTCAAATAAGGTGTGTAGTAAGACAAGTTTTCATGTACTAGTTTACCCAATGTCTATCCTGTGAAAAAATGTCGATGTTATTACCCTTAATTATATATGTTCTAGAACCTGATCCACATGACATATCTAGACATGGATGTATTGCTAAAAATATCCACAAAATCATTAATATACCAAAAATTTTATTATTTTATTACATGATTATCTTAAATTTCAATATTTGGGATATGTTCCCTAATCTATGGTATCTAAATATTGTTTCCATAGTTTAGACTAGACCTTATTTGTTATCAACTTCAAATACCCTGATTGCAGTTTCCCTGATCCAGTTCCACAATTAATTAAATAGTTATATAAAAATGTAAGATTCATCCTGAACAATGAATAGTTTATTAGAATATGAATATAAAATACATTCTTATGTTCAACAATATAATTTGAAATGAAGTAAAAAATAAAAAACTATATTGGAATCACCCAAAAACATATAGATTATCCTTGAAATCAATTCATAATATATATCTTCTTACCCTTGGAAATAATAATAATAATAATGGGATGATATCAGATGCTTAGTATGGTTTATTAATATAGAATAAGCATAATTGTAAAGAATAATGAATAAAAAAGTAATTATTCCATTTAAATCTACAATTGAGCATAAAATTATTGGAATTAAAATCTAATTAAATAATTTCATAATTAATCATAAACATGGATATTTTTATAGTAGAGTAATCAAATGGAAAATAAATTTATAGTTTCATAGTAAGGGAATTAATCATGTCGGGCATCAAAATCATATCATCAAGGCCACACAAAAGCACAACGCAGAATGGGTAAAAACCCAGGATAGTTTTCTCATGTGACCTAACAATGAATCGATGAGATATAGATGGTCCAACCTATCACATACTATTTCTAATTCATTCCTCATATAAATTGGGATAAATATAAAAAACATATACATTAATTATAAAAGTATCATTTGGAATGTATATAATTTTCTCCAATTAGAAAACATAATTACTAACCATTCAGAGTAATATGGTTATTGGTACCAAGATAGCACATCCACAGTCAATATAATCAAAAAACATTTAATATAGAAATGTAGATAATAAAATATAAGATTATTCACATCTAGAAAAAAAGAATAATCATGTGTGTTTATAGTATATAAAAATACTCTTATAAAAGCATCAAGGGATTATAGGGACAAGTAATCATTTTACATTGAAAAGATGAGTTCTTTAGAAAGAATATTTTCATAAAACAATAAATAGACTATGATTTTTTTTCCATATTAATATTATTTATTTTAGAAAAAATAATCATGGGTTAAAATATATTATAGGGTGATCTATAAAAGAGGTAGGAATTCAAGGTGTTTCCTAAAATCAAGAGTGATTATTCGGAAGAACATAAGGAAGATCCATTTAAAACATTTAACGCCCCATAAAATAATGAAGGATTATGATTGGTATGTATATTTATAACATTAAACATAATTTATAAATATTAAATATTAATAATGATTAATTTCATTGGGTTAAATAGAGACAAATGAGTAACCCAAAAGAAAATAGAGGTTCGTGTTGAAACACTTATCTTATGTGCGAATGTGTTATTCACGTTACCTAATCTCCTAGATAAACAAATTAAATACATTAATTTACTATTTAATAACTATATATATATATATTTTATTTATTAAAATATTATTCTACACATTTATGGCCATTTATTTTGAGATATAAGATTCATGTTTATTTCTCCCGAGCTTTCATTTACCTGGATTCATGATCGATATAAGTGAATATGAATGAGGAAGTTCATGTTAAATGATTATAATTCTCCAGAATTGAATTTATATAATAATTTGAAAATTTTGTTTTTTAAATAGTTATATATATCATTTGGTTATATGGTATGAGGATGAATCATTAGATAATACATTTATTGATACTCATTTACATTATTACAACGGTTATTTAACATAATAAACTCATTTTGTTCTATCAGTTAGTATTATGTAAATATGTTACTAAAAAGAACATTATAATGGTTTTAATATATATATTACAGACCATTTTAAGCCTAAAATTGGTTTCATTACCAGTCTTGAAGGATAAATTGAAGAACAAAAATTGGTCGTCTATGAAGTTAGTAAATCAGCACCTCTTGAGCAATGATTTCATTTTTAAGAAAAATTAGAGGGAGAGAATGGAGTTTGAGTAAGTATATTAAATTAAAATGATATAATTAATATATATATATATATGATATTGGAGATTTCATACACAAGTGGATAGAGGATTTTATGAGGTATTAAAAAAATAATGGAACAATAAAATAATATTAAAAGGAAAAGGAATAGGATTTTTCCTCTTGAATACTCTTTTATGAGATCCTCATTAAGGGGATTGGTTTTTGAATTTTAATGAGACCAAGAGCTAATTTATGTGGGGGAGAGTCTTATGGATAATATTTTGCATAAATTTTATGGGGAAAAAATGCATATATGTGTGAAGAGAAGTAGTGGTGATAGGTTGTTTTTATAGTGGGGGAGAGGGGTGATTTATCATTATTTTATTCAGTATTATATTATTTTTCTCATGATAAGATATAGTATTTATTAATGTGATAAATAAAGTATTTATTGCATTTGAGTTCTAACCAATGGTTACTAAATAATAAAAGAAACATCAACGAGTCTATAATACATGTATTTAGCATTTGTGGTAAATTATCATATTTTACTTTTCACCAAAAAATTATAGTATTTTAAAAAAATATATCCAAAAGTCAGCTTAACAATATTTATGTGTAGAATTAAAAATGAAATCAATTTAAGGAAAAATATTTTCTACATATTACAAAATTGAGATTTTAATTAAAATCATCATTTACTAAAACAATATAGGTTATTAATATTAATACTGATTTTATAACACCCCAATATATTAATTATGGTTTAATTTAATTATCCTAAAATAATAGGAAATTAAAATTATTATATATTAGTATATTTTATTAAAATTATTTATCATTTCATAAATTTAATAATTATATTATTTTAATTAAATTTTTATTTATCACAAATATACGTAAACTTATTTATTAATATTTAAAATATTCACATACATATAACAATATATTATACATTAATTTATAAGGTTAGTAAATTTTATTTATAATTTCATGGGGGATGTTAATAATCATAAAGGGGATATTTTTATTCTTAATGTTCATGTTACTATTCAAAGGGTTCATGTTACTATTCCCCAAAAAAGTTAATTTTATCTTATCAGACAATAAATTACGTACTTATCTCAACTTTGTGTGTTCGTTTTTGGAAATTCCAATAATTGAGGTGGAGAAATAATGTTTTATGGATTTTTTAATATATTGTTTATATATTTATAATGAAAAATGGAGTTTCATAGAGATGTAAGTGTTGTGTGCATTACATTCTATATTACATTTATTTGTAAATCCTCTGGGGGTTACAAATAATGACTAAAATTGGTATTAATCCCAATTCAGTATTAGACTCTAGCAAATGTGATAGTCTTTGTAGTGAATAATGAATTTTCAAATGAATGAATGGGTAGTGTAACCAATTAACTATGATATTCTTCATAGTGATATATTATTAAAATAATGACATTTTATGCTTATGGTTATATGAGAATATTATGTAATATGCCAATATTGTGCTCTAAGGGCTAATGTTCTTCTATCCCTTTAATATTAACAACTAATGAACTGTTATATCTTATACCTTTACTAAATATTGTGGTCTATGATATATTTGTTATTGTTTTAAAAATTAAAGTTCATATTCACACACCCTTATACACATATTCTGCATAAATGGTCATTTATATCTCCCATTGTTAACCATCAGAGAGCGTTTGAGTACAAAATTTGGTATGTCTCATTACACTAGTGTATATTGAAATTTTGTGTGTGTTATATATCTAAAAGAGGGATTCTAGGTAAAAATATAGTTTATGAGGTTGTAGATCTCATAAAAAAGTTGTCTATGTATCGATATTTCAAAAGATACTATATAGATGTGAGTCTATAGCGGATCCTAATCTTGTATAATAAATTTTCATCAATTAAGATGTAATATCATTGTCTGGATTGCACAGGTCCCTAAAATTATCCACAAAACATATGAATAGTTATGTAAATCCGATTATAATAGGAAAATTGACTCCATACTCAAAACCATATATATAACAATAGACACATAAGTATCAACTTGGTCATATACAATGCATTTCATATTTTCGAAATGGGTATTTCACACAAAATTTCAAATAGAAAAAATTACTTCCAGAAATTACTTCTGTATTACATGAAAAAATAAAAATCTACGTGGAAACCAATTTAAAATTCCACAATGTGATGCTTTATGAACAGTTGAATCTTAGTTTAAAATCAAATCAATACTCACAAAAAAACCCTGCATCCATTTAGATATCACTTATCAATTTTTTCATAGTCCCCAGTTTTCAATTAAATTACCATTTATTAAAAACCCCCTTTAAAATTAAATGTTTTAAAAGAACCTTTTACACATTTTTACAACTAACATGAACATCCAAAAAATCTATAAGGTGTGAATGTTGTTCCTATTGAACCAAGGAACCATTATTGAAATGTCTAATAAGATACATGTTCAATGTTGAATATTATACAATGTGTGTCTATCGAAAAATTATTGTATAAATCTCCCAAGGAAATATGGATATATAAATTTAGATAATGACACATGAATATTAAATAACCAAATAACCAAGATACTCAAATTAACACATGGTATCCTAATCTAGTATATAGATTTCCTTTTTTTCACCACCATACTATTTCCACCTATGATCTTTCATTAATCAACATAGCTCAATAGAACCAAAACAAAAAACTAAAATCACTAATTTAATAAAAAAATTATTTAATCAAAAATAACAAACTAATTAAATCGAGCCTCACTCATCGGGTGAAGCATTAAATCCAAATTCATATGTAATAGGGTATGATTTATTTTTGACGCATCCTTAAATATAGAAAATAATTAATACTCAAAATAAAAATCAGAATTAGTGACTGATTAAATCCAAATTTGAAATAAATTATAAATAAATCATCGGACCATAATATTTGAACTATAAATTAGAAAAAAGGTTGAACAAATGGAGAAGAGTAGAGAAAATACTACAATGATTAGGAATGAAAAACCACAATTGAACCACATGGATCAACATGGATAGATGGTGGGGTGGGTTTGAACTCCCCTTTTATGTATTCTTATTCAATAGATCAAACTAATAGGGGTTAAAAATTTGATATCCACTCTTCCATTTTTAAAAATTAATCAAACATGTTTTATGCCTTGAATATTTTATCAAAAAATAAATTATTATGGTAATATCCCCTTATTAACCACCTAAAAGTGTCACTATGAAGGCAACATGTATATTCCGTTCACAGTGTTAATATCCTATTCCATTTTTACATGGAATAAAACTACTACAATGTAGCTTCCCGCCCACCCAAATCATCCCATAAGGCCTCCAAAACCCATGATACCACACTTGGGTATAAAAAAATATAATTTTTTTTAATGATTTCAAAATTCGTGGAATAATTATTCAATAGCTAATTCTACAAAAAACCACTTAAATAAGGTAAAATACAAATTCCTATTGGAATTTACAATTTTTAATGAATTTATTAATTTTATAATTTCAAATAAAATTTGAATTCACATTATGAATCAGTGTTGGTCCTTTGATCCTGAACATTGACCTACCTCAGTCAATAATTCAGCTTAAAAACTCCAAATTTCATATACAAATCACTAACACACTACTATAAAACAACCCGAATACCCAACCACTTACAAAAAATATTATCTTAAAATAATCTTATTTGTTCATAAATATCTACAGCCATGTCCCTAAAAATCCCCCTAATTTAGATTGTACCTACCACACCTATTTACAAACTACAACCCCATCTAGTCCAACCCTAAATAAAATTTAGAAAAAAAGAATGTAATTAACTCTCAATTCATATATTCACAACATTAAAAGGATTAAATACTAATAACGGTTTCCGAAACTCTATTAATGCACACATTAATTTATATTCTCAACTAATTTTAATACATTTTTTGGATATACATTCATCCAATCAAATTTTCATGTTCTATACATTAAATTTGAGGAAATATTGATTCAATATACTATTCGATCACACCCACACCATCTTGATCCAGATACCAATGCATAGAATCTATATAACACCTTATCTTATTATCTATTCTGGAATTCACCCCAAAACTCTAACAATATTACACACATTTATGAAATCATTCAAACAAATGCTATCGACACTCCTCTAAGTGATATTTATATGACAATAGTACTCTAAACATTTACATTACATTTACTCATATCCCTTTTAACATTTCTGTTGACAAAATTGAATTGAATCTATAAAAAACATATACTTATAACTTAGTATTATTATTAAAACCCATACATATATGGAATCACTATTTCCTCAAAACCATAGTACTTACATATCTCACCTCAACAAAATCTAGCACCACAAATTATTACATAAAATTGATTCTCTAAATGATTCAACACCTAAATCACATGATGAATAAAATTTTTCCATATAAATTTGATAAAAAATTGGTATTCAATAGATTAATTCTTTTAAGAATTATGATTCACCATTTGAAAAATGTTACCAATAAATATTCTACAGATTAATTATGTAATAATCTACACATGGTACCAACAAAATCCATATTTATTACTTAATCCATTCTCTATTTAATAAACACAATGACTCCACTACCCAGTTATTATGCATTTAAATGTGTAAATGATGGAAATAACCATTCTAGAAACAGTAAATTTGAAAAAAAAAACACACACACACACACACCAATTATATTGTTCCATGATGGTTTATAATGTTATCCATCCTTCCTCAGACACAAACCATTTTTTTTGACAAGAAACTCATCTCGACACATATTGTTCTTACAACCATAATAATTTTCAACCAGTAAACAATTATGGAAAATGGGGCTCCCCATACGAAAAAACACAAACTGAATGAACACATCAGGAATCCCATTCTGTGAATCCATCAAAGTTCACAAAAAATGGTCGACCTAGTTAAATCGTTAAATATTCATGGGGTATAATACATTTAAAATAAAAACACACGTCAAGTTTTCTTATATGCTTAAACAAATTTTTTTACTTAGTTCCCAATAAAGAATGATGATATCACAATAATATAATACAACAAAACATTTACCCTTACATTTCTATATGTTTCTCTCTATAAACAATAATGACATACCCAGTGATCGCAAAAAAATCACTAAACATCTCATGGTCAACAACTAATGACCTAATAAATCATTTTTTATATGATCTAATTTAATTAAATAAAGTGAAAAAAGAAAAACCATACAACATTACACATTTCTATATCACTTGGTTTATCAAAGAAAACATTCCATAAATACCTAGAAATTAATTCAAACATTAAGGTTATCCCACATAATGAAAAAAAATTAAATCATACTTTATTATTTAGTTGTTGTTTTACATTATCAGAAACTAGTTCAAATAATTTGAAAACTCCCAAAAACCCATTTTTCATGGAAAACACAAATAAAATTCTATGGTTTATAACAAAAAATAAAATCACTAAATTCCATTTCCATTCCAGTCCTTTTTAAAATACAACATATATATAAAAAATTGAAATCCAATTTAAAAAAACATTTCCCTGATATGTACATCAATCCAAAAATAAAAAATTTTAAAATCATAGTCACCATGTTGAATTTCATTATAACACATGATCAAACCCAATTCACACACTCCTCCCACTACTGCATGTGTTTTATTATTAGTTTTTTTTAATTTTCTCAATTGTCAAAAAACCCTAAAACTATTTAACTATAATGATCAAGAACAAAAATCTAAATACTACTCAAATGTATACTTCATGTCCATATTCATGTAATATATCCTTATATTATCTATGATGATACATAACTTATGACATATAATTATTTAACAAATATAGAATATGATGACCTGAAATGTGAAACAACACCACTAATAACCATGTGTACCATACCCTAAACATGTATATATCATAATAAATTAAAAATTAAATAAATCTCTAGTGATCCATATAAATCATCCAATTTCAAACCAATCCCACATTTAGATCCTCAATTTAAAAATATACCATAGTCATATTTGAGTTTTTTTTCATATAACAATGCCTCCTCTTGTAAATTCTAATTCATTAAATATAATTGTGGGTTATTAATTTAATAAACCTCCCTATATCTGACATCAAGAATTTATATATGAGTAGTCTATATATCTCAAGACATGGTAAAAAAAGATTGATTCCAAACATGAACAATTCATATGGATCACCCAAGAGATAACTAAACACCTTAGGCACACCTCATTGTATAATAGAGGCTACTGACAAGTGTTGTTATCCTATCAAAGTATAATAGTTATTATTCCCATAAAAACTAAGTATGATCATTGTTGCAAAAATCAACCTAAATTTTTTCATAAACCATCTATATGTCAGAGATCCTGTAGAAATGTCGACAAATAAACAAGGAGACAAATGAGCCCATATAGTCTAAAATAAATATTTAGAAAATATTTTCTATGATGAAAATACCATAACATATTATAAATATTGGATAAAAGTAAAACGAGAACCAGATAATAATAAATGGTTCATTGTATATGATTTCTCATATACTATACATTCAATAAATTTACCTCATTAATATATTATTTCTTTACTAAGATACTAACTATTAGTGACCCCATTAACATGATAAAAAATAAGAGATTTTATCCAGTTAAATTAAAACATATGTAATGTAAATTTTTAGGGAATGAGTGTAATGAAGCATTAGGTATCTCGAATCCCTTAATGATAATGAGTGCTATTATGATCAAGTGGATGTTAATTAAATAAAATTATTAAGTTAAATTGTGTTTATAAAACATTCCCACCTAAAAACATAAGACACAATACAAAAAAATACAATTTAGGGTAGTTTATGGTAACTAAACAACTAAGAAACATGAACCTACCTTCATCATCATCATCGTTTTTAGAATAAGCCACCATATACAATAACAATACCCACACTAAAATATATATGGTGGGGTGACAACTAAAATGTGGTATAAAAAGCTCAAAATACATTCTATGGGGTATCATAAAATCGTCAACAATAAAAAAGAACACTGAATAGTTATAAATCATTAATCCTATAACCATAAACCTTCACTTTAGTGTTGACAATGAAATATTTGTCATGAAAAATCAAGATCATTCAATATATTTGGTCTTTGACATAGGAAAATAAATGATCTTTTAGTTAATCACAATGAATTAAGCCTCAAAATTCACAGTCAAACAAGAACACCAACCCATCCTCCATTACCAATATGATGTAACAATAAAGAACTTCTTCCAATCATCATTTACACTAGGAGGATTCCAATAATTCACACTTACCCATCCCAATAGACTATATGAAGTTTAAAATTAATAAAACATCACATCCCCACATACTCCTAGGTGATCACAATCGTGTAAAATGACCAATCCTAATGTAATTTGGGTAGGTAATAATTAAGAAGATGTAATGAATAGAAAATAGCACATGTATTTCATCTAATAAATATATAACATAAAACATTGGAATTAATCATTCAATAACTTCTCCCACACCTCAAACACATTTCACTAGACATCATGAATCTCAATTGGTTCAATCACGTGCATCGAGATAAACTCTCACTTTGACACTAAAATCAAGGTTCTCATAGGGATAATAAAAAAATACGTGATTCATCAAAAAAAATTCTAATAGACTGCACACACTGTATAGTCTATAATGGATAAAAACACATTATAATAATAATATTGTCACATAAAAAATAAGCATTCTTTGTAAATTTGGGTATCAACCACACACTAAATAATGATCCAAAACCTTCCTAAAAAATATGTTATGGATTCATTTGAAATATATCCCAAATATCATTAAAACATTTAAAAATGAATCATGTGAATCATTATAATGTAGGCCTATTGAACTAAAATTCTATAAATTCTAAATGGAAAACCCCACATCTATTTTTAATATTGTTTTCTAAACCTTCTCCACCAATCAAAATATTTCACAGAAATTTTCATGACAAATTTATAATATAAATTTAAAAAAATTATTTTAATAACTTCCAAAATAGCATGAGGTTGAATAGAACCCCTTGAACCAAGGCACCACCATCAAACCATTTAAAAATATACCTGATACATGTTGAATAATAAATAAAAATATTGTATCCAAAATGTAATCAGAATATAACACAATGTAATAAAAATAGAGAAATTGATACTAATGATGATTAAAAATTATAAAATTACAACAAAATTAAATAATGAAAATATATACATGCCTTTTACCTTAGTGAAATCCATTAACATTAGTTTGGTACATGACTATTACTGTATGGCCCCATCGCATTATAACCTCAACTCCTAGGAAACAATTTCAATAAAAAATGAAATTAAATTAATTTAGTAAACATATTAATCTAAAAACCAAAACATGAGATATTTAATCCATACATATTGGGAAAAAAACTAAGTTGTTATCATGATAAATAGTGTGGGGTGTTTTCTTAATATACCACCAAATCATGAGAAAAAAACATATAATATTAACCACTTAATTAGTTAAACATTTTATTAAACTTTATCAATTTATTTAAATTACTGAATTCAATAGCATACCTCACATAAAATAGGAATGGCCTATAGAATAAACCCTCTTCTAACACCATTACAAATTCCATATGAAAAACCCTTCATGTAGAAGTATATTTTCATTCTCGAGTGAATTCATTGACTAAAAATACTTGTTCAAAAATCGTATATTAGGTAAAAATTATGTTTAAGTACAATGAATAAAAAATGATATTCTATAGTGATTTTGTATGACATACAATCCTAAAACCCACTTGATCAAAGTCTATGGAATGAAGTGGGGAGATTCGTCCACTCCTTCATCATAAACATATCAAAGTGATGTAACCTAATGGATTACTATTTTAGTAATCCTTTTATCCATTTTCTATAAATTGAAATTATATTTCTTCTTATAATTCATAGTTAGTTTAAATAATTTTCCATAAAATAACCTCCTTCAGACCTGATAAATTTTGATTATTTAAAGGAACTCAAGAAACTCAATTAATGGTTTAATTGAATTAATAAAAATATCAAAAAATTTTGGATTATACATTCCATTAATACTATAGTGACCAATTATATATAAGTACATTTTATACATTTTATTATAATAATGGTCCTTCCATCTCAAAAAATGCCTCATAATTTGAATATCTAGAGATTTAATGGCCTGGAAGAAGAAGTTCATGAGCCACTTATTCTACAATACTCAGAAAAAAATGTCATACCATATAAATATCCATATAAATATCTCACATGAAATATCTATCATCATTACCTGTGGAAAATGAAAAAACACAATAAAGGGGTGGAACCAAATTATTAAAATGGAAAATGTCTATGATCATAAGCAGAGAACATAAATGAAAATAAAAAATGGAAAATGGGATTGAGATATGAGTAATAATAATAAATTATTATAAATAATAGATTAATACAAAAATAATAATAGATCGTACATGATCTATTTCTTAAAACAATAGTATAACATAAATCCTAAATAATAAGGGAGCTGAATCATAATCAAATAATAATTTTTTAAAAAATTCATAACTTTTCCATATGGTATAAAATATGGAAGCATAATATAAAGGTCATATATCATTATAATTATAAGTTTTATATAATTGTTTCACCACCATAAATATAGAGAAAAATCACCCTCCTGAGTCCTGGAAGTTTAGCCCTGATTGCGAGAGAATAAATTATTCATGTGTATACATTTCTCATGATTTATAATCATTTTCCATTTAATTTGAGGGTGATATAAGACCCCACCTATCACCCATATATGACTACATGGGTCACATGAAAATAAATGATATATAAATCCATAACAAACTTAGGGAAACAAAATCTATTTCACTGAAAATCTAAATTAAAATAAATAAAATATATATAATAATGAACCCAAAGATATTATATTGGTTTCATAACACTTCCAAATTGTATAAAATTACATCATTAAATAATTATATTATTATAAAAATGATCAACCCAAAACAATGACCTTATAATTGATAAATGGAGTGTAAAAAATAAAAAAATACATCCATTGGAGATGGATATTTTAAATAGATTTATTAAATTGAAAACCACATAACAAAAATATATTTGTTGATTTTTTTTTGAAATTATCGATGAAAAATTCATAGTCACATGCCTCTTTTGAAAAGTCCTATATATTTTTTGAATCATTTATAATGATAAATATTCATTTATGTGTATTCAAATTAATAACATATTTTTCATTATAAACATGGGATATCACCATTTAAAAAGGAAAATAAATTATTTTATTGAGTAGAGTAGGAAGAAAAACTAATATTAATTAATTTAATATTATTTAGTTACAAAATAAATTACATTAACACTTGATTTTAATGGAATTTATTTAACATCATGTTTCATAAGGAAACAAATGTTATTTTTGTATTTCGTAAAATTTTTAAAATACACATCATTGTATGTTATTAATTATTATTATTTATTAATTTCATTTTTATTTTAATCATGGGGATGGTATAATTTGATAATTGTACAAGTGTGAATATAGGGACGTCCATCAACCAAAATCTATAAAATTTTATTTTGAAAAAAACTAAAATTACAATATATTATTTTTTATGATGCCCTTTAATGTTATATTTCTATTATATTATAGTTTTTTCACATTTTTTAGGAGGAACATGGTGAGGAAATTGTTTCTATTTATTTATTGGTATAAGTTTATTACCACGGATTGGTCACTTTATTATTTTTACCCATCCAAATTCCTAATTAAATTATTATATACATATGTTTATCATATATTATTTGTAATTACTTTTTAATATTAATATATAATATATATTTTTAGTTCATGTTGGTTGTTAAACCATTTGTATAAGAACAAACAGTAATGTTATTTGAATAAATTATTATATTGCAATTTCGTTATTAGAAAATTGTTTATGATGTATAATGATTTTATTTAGATGTTTTTGTGGTGTTGAATTAAATTTTATATTTCATGATAAAGAGTAAAAAATACTTGATAAATGATATAAATTCATACATAATTGTTGAAATAGATTATCTGTACACATGGTTAATGATAACATTACATATAAAATGTGATGGGATACAAGAAAATATATAATTTCTCTGAAAATTTAATTATTATAATATAAATATATATCAAACAATTATCATTTACATCAATGAATCCATTCTTGGGAGTTGTTGATGAAAAAATAAAGATGCATATTCATGAAGGCGGTAATCCATGAAATATGGGATCAATATTATTATTTTTCCAATTTTTTCGAGAAGATATAAATTAGGGTTTATTATTAATAAATTATCATCATTTGATAAAAATTATTTTTATATAGATATATTAATAAGGTTATATATATTTGGAAGAGGAAGGTGAATATGAAACGATTGAGAAGGAGGAAAGAATTATTATGAGAACTTTAGTTTTCTCTTAAAAATATCCATTCAAATGGAGAAAATATGTAAAATAGTTATGAAAAGTGGTGAAAATATTATGGATAAACATTTATAAGGGAAAATTTGAATATAAATAGAAATTAATTTAATGGTTAATATGTAACTTGATGTTATGGAAGTGATTAATTTTTATAAGTGAAGTAGATGGACATTTTGGAATTCCAATTACATTGTCAGTAATTTAGTGATAATATTGAAGGGTCAATAGATTTAAAATTCATTAAAGAGGAAGGTATGATAGTTTTTATAGAGATACTCCTCAAAAATCCATTTTTAACCTAGTTTTTGTTGTGTTTTGTGAAATTTCTTCTTAGTAAAAAATTAGTACCATTTATTCTTTTACTGAGGTAAATAATTTTCATTGTGTTTAATTAATTTTTATAATAAACAAAAAATGGGCAATTTTTTATTAATATAAAAAAATATTATTTATAATATGAAAATATTATTATCCAGTAACACTTATAATGAATTGGAAAATTAATTTTCAAATAGCCACCCATAATATATAAAAAGAATTCTTAGGGAACATGTTGCATAAAGTATAAAACCTATGTAAACAACATATATATATATACAATTTTCAAATTTCTATTAAAAAAATTGGTATATTATAAAAAAATAGTACAACATTAAATAGACTCCAAAAACAAATTTTACCTTTAAAATAACATATTTACAGAAAATATCCCAAATTTTTTTATTATATTTTGAATATTAATTTTGTACTATATGGTTTTACAAGGATTTAATAATTTTAAAAAAAATATTTATTTAACATTAATATATTTATATAATAAATAAATATATTACCAAAGATTAAAATCATGGTCTTTATTATGTACTAGTTATGTAATGAATGATATTTTTTCTGAAAAACATGCATATTTGAATATCCACATAAACAAATATGATTTGAAAAATTCTAAAAAATCATATAAAGATAATTATGTTATTTAATATTCAAATATATTGTTAATTATATCAAATTCATGTCCACAATATGATATAAATTAATTTTCAATGAGAACAAAAATATAGGAAAATGTGTTTTAATGGATTGATTCAAATAAAAAATTACATTTTAAAATAGATTAACAAGGTTTGTTAATTTTTTAGTACCAACACACTTTTATTTTAAATTATATGAATCATTATTGATGATTTTATAATTTAATTAGTTTATCATTTTAATTTTTATTTTCTTTAAGTATTAGTATCTTATCATGATATTTAACTATGTAAAAGTGTTCTCTAAAAGAAAGGGTCACTACATTCATGACCACCCAATTATTTCCTGATATCTTCATAATCCCATTGGACAAAATATATTTATGATACCATGTCATACTATTTTTTAGATGGAATCTAATTTATAATAACACCTTTCTTCGACCCAGTTCTCAAAATAAATGAATCATCAAACATTCAATTTCTATTAAAATGTTTTGACAAATATCGACATGGGTTACTATAGAATTAATCTGATAAAATTATTTAATAAAATTTATTATTGTGTGTAATTATTTTTATAGATGGTTTCATTTTAATTTTTTTTTCAAAACGTTGGATTGAAATAAAATAATTGGATTGGTTGTTTATAGAATGGTATAATGGTAAGGTTTTTTATGATGGTTGTGAGGACTGGAATAAACATTGAAAATGGACCATCTTAAAAATACAACCTCCAAACATTCTTCCTTTAAGTTGTTTGTATTATTATGGGTAATGTGTGCCTCATATTGTAAACTAATAGTGACAAAAATATTATTTTGAGTGATGTTCCCTTTCTATGTAGGTTTATGGGGTGGAGTCTTGCTTTAGGTTTTTGTTTGGGTATTTGGGAATATATATATATATATATTATTTTTTACTATTATTTATTAACTCAAATAATTTTATAAATTCATTGAAATAGAAAGTATATTTAGAAACATTTGAGAACACTTGTTAAACAAATATAGGATCCATATATGAAAACAAACAATTATTATTATGTTTTCCTAAAATTGGGAATTTTATACTTGGTTAGGCTAGTCAGGGACACACGAATCAATAAAGTAGTTCCATAGAATCACTATCACTGATTAGGATTTTTCATGATTCTGTATGTTCTAGATTTTCAAATTATCTCCTAGAATCCCATGATCCCATGTAATTATTTATACTATATTTGATAGTATTAATTGTTTCTATAATTTTATACACATTAATGTTTTCCATTGCACATAAATTGATCTCATTATGATAGTATTTATCATGGCTTATTCAATAATAATTTTTTATAGTAAACAATGTTTTTCTTCATCTAAAATTTTTGGGAGGAATTTTTATTAGACCTCTAAAGGAATTCATTTTTCAATTTTTTTTAATCTCATCTGTTATTTTTAATTTTGTAGAGGAAGAATGAACATGGAATATCATTGATCTATAAAATAAAGGAGAGAAAGTTTTATATATGTAAATGATAAATTAATATAATAGAAATTGATATTTTATTAATGTTATTACATTGGGTGTTTTTTAATTTCTCTTGACTACAATGCTTTTGGTATCAGAATGATTATAATTTCAACTTAATTTCCCTAATCTACTCCCTCATGTAGGGTTTTTGGTTTTGAAATTAGATGGGGACATGCGATATCATATGATGACTTGATTTTAATTAAAGTATGAAATATATTTTATATTATAATTTAATTTATATAAGGTATATTTAATAATATTTTAAATGTCCATTCACCCTATTTTTATCCTCTAATAGTGGATGGTTTATTTTTTTGTTCCATAGGTGATTTTTTTTATTGTATTATAATTGTATTTTATCTATATATAGATTACTGAAATATATAATTTCATTTTTTGAAACCCAAGGGGTTGCTAACTGATTTATGTCTACTGGAATGAAAATTATATTGAGGCCATATATAATACAAAAGAACTTGTCTGTAGCCTAAGGTGATCATGATAATTCCTTGGTATTCCATAAGTCCATCTCGAGTCCCCAATTAAGGGGTGGAATAATGTAAATTTTTGAAAAAATGGTAATATATCCCACTTATTTAATGGTGTCTAGGTTCTTGAAAAAGAATATTTATTTCGAGGTTTATGGTAGTCCAACATTAGGATAATTATAAAATGAGATATTGGTGAGATTAAGTGTCTATTTAATACGTTTATCATTATACTCATTGATTTTAATGACAAATTTTAAAAAAGGGATCTATATTTTGAGAAATATTATTCATTTTTTCATGATATTGAGTCATTTCTTGACCCTTTATATTTTATTTTGATAATTCATAAATAGTTTTTCAGATTTTTTGTTTTTAAATTGATATATTGTTGGGATATACCGTTCCTTGGTTATTGTAAAACTTTTAGAAAAATGAACATACACCATGAAACCATTTAATTATGTATTCTATTATTGGTTCCCATATTTAGTACATGGTATCCCAAAATGTTTATTTTAAACTTGTGTACTTGATTTTTTTAAAAAAGATAAATTGATTTTCATATGTGATATGAGTTGGACTCCTCTTAATTTTGATTGATTTCTCATGTAATGATATGTTACATGGGGTCTATTTGAGTTACTATGTATGAATATTTTTTAGAAATGTGTACGATATAATGGTGGTGTTTTTAAATGGGTGCAGTTTTGTAAAAAAATGAAATTTTTTACCATTATTTTACAAAATAAATGATATTTAGGTTCAGAGGAAACTTTCTTTTTATATTAAATAATTTTAATTCAATAATTAGTGTTAAGTAAATCATTTAAGAATATTTTTTCGATGTTTTTTTAATAATATCATCTTAATATTAAATATTGTTTCTAAATTTATATTAATTCGAATGGATGATGTTTTAATCCATTGAACTGATTTATTCATATATTTTGAGAATATTAGTAAAATAATTTTTAATAATGGAGTAAATTAGATAATTATATTATAAACTTTATACAAACATTAAATGGTCCTATAGAATTAGGTTTTATTTTTTTATAAATAAGTTGATTTTTTCTGGGTTTTGAAAGAGGAAATGAAATTAATGGGTATTTTCTACTATAAAATAATATTAAAATCAGTAATTTATATTTTTATATTCAAATTAATTGAAATGAATGTATATATTTTTTTAATTTCATGTGATGCATTTTTGTAAATTTATAATTTTTTAATTAGGTATTATTTTATTTTATAATGATATATAACTTTTCTTGGAAAACATCTAATGTCACATCCGTTTTTCTTCCATAAATGTATTGATGAAAAAGATTAATTTATTTTATATAGGATATCTTTGTTTTATATTCAATATGTACTTAGATTTTAAACTATTGATTGTTAGCTCTTAGGTTCTTATTCTTATCAACCCTAGATTCAATGATATTTCAGTAATTATTCTTGATAAGTGGTATTATTTAGTTTAACCCTTAATTACTCTCAACATAATGCTTAACATATTTTATATATCATTATTTTATTTATCTAAAGTTAACATTTTTATTTTATAATAATTATAGCCTTATTTTTTGGTTTCCCCATGATGGGTTAGGAATTGGAATCCTTACACATGTTCAATGGTTCCATGTATGAAATATATAACTATTGTAAATTATATACTAGTTGAAACCTTTTTCATTTGGATGGGTTTACTGGGATATTGATGTTCTGAATGTGAGGCCCCATGTCACTTCCTCTTCAACCTCTGTTATATCGATAGAATTATTTATTCTTTTCAAACATGTTTTTAACTATATTTTTTATGTTATTTATTAGCTTATTGTGTATTTCCTACATAGATAGTATATATTTGAGGAAAAATTATTCAATTTAATATGGTGATAGTATCATAATATTGTACTTATGGACTTGTTTATATGGATTGGTAATCATTCACCCACATTGATAAATATCGTTAATTAGAATATGATGGTTTTTGATAATTATTTTTTCAGTGGAATTATAATATGAGGGATCTAACAACGAGTTTTCCAATTTTAGAATTCTAGTTTATTATGTCCAAGGATGGGATTTCTCTTCCTGTGAGGTTATTTTGGTATTAGTTGGTGGTTGAAATTTTTTATTAAAAACCCAACCACTCCCACTCAAATGTTTATATTAATAACAGTTGGTTATTAAATAGGTTTTATATGTCTCTTAACTAATCACTGATTGGGTAATGGTAGTCCTAATTCTTACATCACATTTTTTATTTTGTGGTGGGGTGCTTTTTTTAGTTTATATTTTTTAAAATTTTCCTTATTATTATTTAAGGAATCATTGGCATGATTTGAATCTATTGTTACCCCAAATATAGTCTACTTTGGATGTCTTCGATAAAAAAAATTACAACATTTTTCCTCCATTATCAAATTGGGGTTATTAATATAAATCATTACACTTAATTTTATATGTTATTCATGTTTCAAGAATGTATCTTTAGTGGGGATATTTTGCCCCATTTGTCATTTTAAAAATTCATTCATCCTTGGATTTTAGGAAGTATAAAATAATTTGGGGATATAAAACATAACAAACAACCCTTGATTTTTATTTTTTAATATTTTTATATATAATTGTTGAACATTATGTAGTTGTTCTGGTTGAATCCCTATATATTAACATGATTAAGATGTTTTTCATATGTCCATGGTTTTCGTTATAATATTGGAATGTTTAACATACCATAAAACAATTCCATATGTATTTTTCTTTTAGATTACAGTCTAGCGACATGTCATAAGAGAATATTTGAGAGGTAAAATTATGTAGTTCATTTTTAATATATTTTGAACGTGCGTGGTGTGTTCGAATGGGGGTAACAAGATTTGAGGAGTCATGTTCTGTGACTTTTCTTTTGTATTTTTCTAGAATGTGGTTTTAGTAACACATGGAGACATGTTTTGGTATCTGGGAAAGTGTGGAAATTAATTTAATAGATTCACTCTGTACAGTTGATTCACTATATTCAATGACCATTAGAAACACTGCAAGGTGTCTCGATACTTAAAAATTTATTCTTATATTTTACACTCTTATTATTTTTTCCCAAATTTTTTTATCCCCATCTTTTAATAAAATAACAAATCTCAAGGGGGTATCCCCGTATGTTCCCTATCAATCCATAGTTGTCCCTATGTGAATTAATTTTGGTTCATGGATTATTTCATGAGGCAATTTAATCAAATCATTCTTTTCCCTCTATGTTATTTCATTATTCATTAGATTACATCATTATAAGGTCTTAACAACTTATATTTTCTTATGGTTCAAAATATAATGTGGGGTTTTTTAGTGTTTTTTATTCAACATTCACATATTTACATCATTTTAATTTATCATAGTGCATTATCCCATCAATTTGTAATGGTTTCATGATTAATTTTGTTTTCATCCTATATTGGAAAATAATTTATGAATTGTTTAATTATTGTATTTTTAAATATTTTTATGTTATATAATAATAGTTTAAAATATTTTTATTAATATTTAATAGATAAAACATGTTTTTACCTTAATTTTATTGATATTAAACACGTTAAATTATTAAAGTTACTAGTTAGTTTCTTTACTCCACTTAAGACACGATGGCTAGAATAAAATTCGTGAATGGGCATTATTTATATTTTTTAATGTTTTAAGAGACACTATGATAAACAAATTGTATAAAACATTTATTTAAATTCATAAAATGTGTATGGTTATTTCATATATGAATATTTAAGTCATAGTTTTTATTTATTTGTTTTGAGGCTTGGTTGTTTTGTTGTAGAAATTAATTGATTAAAAAATTCCTATTTAATTTTCCCAAAATTATTTGTTCAATAAAAATGGGAAATGATTCCCTAATATAGGAAACATATGCAATACTATTGTTCTTATGATAAAATTATGGATTCAATTAATTGTTCATTATGGTGAGTATTCCTAATTACACGAGTTCGTGTATCTAGGAATGTTTCTATTTCCATATTATTGATTTTTTGTTTTTATTGGATAACCATCATTTTGACTAATTTGGAGTCATATTGTAGGTATTGGAACATCCAAGAATATTTAATTCACTAGTTTTGGGTCAAGTTATTTGTAGTGTCCCCTAAATATAGTGTTCTCATATAATTGGGAATAGCCCCTTTGATAGGCTTGTTAGAGAAACTCCAATTATTAGGGTGTTTTTACTGCATCAAAACTGCTAAATGTCGTGGATTATTTATCAGTATAGTCTTGATTTCCCCCTAAGATCCTTGGTTCACATGATCGATGTCAATTTTTCTACATTTTATTGGTAATTACATATTATTTATATAAAGTAATAGTGTTATTCAATAACATGTACCTTATATTATTTTCATTAGTATCATATTTCTCCAACATATTTTTTATATCATTTCATCATAAATTAAATAGTGTATTAATTATTTTCAAATGGTTTGGATGATTTTGTGTAATATATTTTGGGGATTATTTATTTTAAAAATATGATAACTACAATGTATTCTATTGAACACTTAATAAAAAATGGAAATTTCCTTTTACTAGTCATTAAAATATATGATAAAAACACTTTATTTAAAAATTATATTTCAATATATTTAAAAATAGATCAATTATACTAGGGTTATGCTTTTGTTTGTTTGTTTTGAATGAAAATTTATCATTTAATCTAAATAAAATTTTTATTTCACATTCTGGGTCGTAAACAACAGGAAATGTTAACATAATTTCATTTTACAGGATATCTTATATCACATGAATCCCCAATCATGTAGGATAATAAAATATAATGAAAATTTAAAATATATTTACTTTTTTAAATAAATTATATATAAATTATATCTTATAATTCTTGTGACATTGAGTTACCATACGATACCGAGAGAAATTAGTTACCTTAATGGTGTACATTTCAAGTAAGAACGCGTTTTTCTGAACAAAAATATAATATTAAGTTATTGTTCGTTAATATAATAAGACCTATCAAAGATATAAAATTAGTATTCATAAATAGTATTATATAACTTGTCAAAATACATGGATTACAAAAATATAAAATGAAATCATTTTTTACTGATTAATTAGAAATGAATATAAGAATAAATCAATAAAAAAGAGTATTTTTCCTGGAAAAATATATTTATGCTTATAATGCTATTTTATAAAAATAATATAAATTTATTTCCATTAGTCAATTATATTAATTTAATATATATATATATATTATTTAAAATGATTTTTTAGATGAATATATAATAGAACTGATAGACATAGGATAAAACCCCATAATTTTATAGATAAAATACAATAATTTTATTATATAAATTTTATCACCTTTTAATGGAAAAACTAATTTAAATGGGAAGTATTAAAAATACTATATGTCAAAATAAAATTCATATTTTGAATAAAAACAATTTTTTTTTGTTATTTGTTGGTATTTTTCAATGATATTTCAATTATTAATGACTAGGAAAATACTAAAATTATATTCAAAAATACTTTTCCATATAATTTGTTCATAAAATTATAATATATTTTCAAATTTTTTTAATTTTTAATTAGTTAAATTTCATATAAATTAATCTAATTTATGTCATTGGAATCAAATTCACATTTATATTTCATATAAAAACATACCAAATATTTCACAATTTTTATTGGAAAACATTAATTGTATTCCCTTCTATAAGATTGAATTAAAATTAATTTCATACACTTATGTTATTGGAATTGTTTAAAATATATTTTGAATCTTGAATCAGAATAAATTATAATTGATAATAACGCATCATTATTTTTTTAAAAATGGTAGTGAATTTCATTAAATATAATTACCACAATATTTGGGGAAATTAAGATCAATATGGGACTCAACCATAAAATTATGGCCTAAAATGACATAGAAACTAAATAATGGACCATTTTATGGAAATATATAGATCATAACACCAATTTTATCTAAATAGGTTACTTTTGGAAAAAATATTCTATGGTAATCATGTTGGTGGAATTCCCTTTCCAAAATTTTACAAAATTACCGCTCCTCCACAATTATAAAATGTCATCCTCTTCTCCCACTTACTCACAACTCTCTAGGGACATTAATTGTCATGAACCAACCCTACCCAGGCTTAAGCCACAACTACCCCAAGCCCGCCTCCATAGGCCAGGGGCTGGTGACAAGCGCTGAAGGCTAAACAACTCGAGGAGGCCATTGCCTAAGTACCTGTACACACAAGCAACACACTCAATGAAAAATTTCAAAGTAAAAGGAATTTAAAAAACCAACTGCTATAAATGAACCACCAAGGCATCGACCTCTAAACAGTGCAAAGAAATTGTTGAAAATAAACTGAAATGAAAAGGGGAAAACATGCGCCCAACTAGAAAAGTGCCCCAACCCGCCAATAGGTAAACAAAAGTAAACAGTTGGAAGGGTCCCACACCTGGAACCCAACTATGACCACCGCACGCGGTCCAAGCTCATGAAATATTAATATGCGCTGAAGTCACGACCAACCCATCCATCGTTTGCAAGGGCACACCAAGTGCGGCCAAAGCCCAAGTAGGGGTGAGTATAAAAATACTCAGTAGGATTCCCCAGAGGCTCGAGGGAGCAACAAATGAGGTACTGAAGAGGTGAGCAGTAGATCAAACAGGGAAAAGTAAAGGAGTACAACAAAGAGAGTGCAGTAAAGAGTACATCTCAACCCAATAATAGGAAGAAAGTGGACTCAACCAGAAAAAAGAGATGGAAACAGTGAGAAGATGAACTTCTAGGTGAGTCTTCGCTACCTATAGAGAGATAGTAGACTCGTCCAACCATGAAAAGATAGAAACGGATAGAACGTGGCATACTCCACGCATCTTCTCCTCTCTTGGAGGGGGAGTAACCAAGACCAAGAATTGGGTACTGGAACAAGGTATATAAATATCAATATGCTCAACAGGAAGCCTGAACAAGGTCGTAAGGAGATCTCCATCCCGTAGCTCAGCCCAGGAAAGTGAGTCGCCAACAGTCCCAGAAGTAAACACCATCGATGCCCAGCATCCCGCACGTCTGCCCCGAACTGTAAGTTAAGGGGCTCAAATCACTGCACCTTGACACCATTCGCTTTGGGCGGCACGGACTCGCCCACACGGTTTTAGGTCGCGTCACAAGGACGCATCTTGGTGGGGAAAGCGCCCCTCGCACTTGAGAGTTCTGGGGGAACGTCAAACCACACCTCGTCAGTTCCCCACAGTCGAGAGGTCTCCTCAATGTCAAACTGTCACATCACTAACCCATACAAACAAGGGTCCCACTCCAGTAGTCATGGAGTAATTCCAAAGACTAGACTAGTAGAAAGGATGGAGTCTGAAATGCCAACAGGTGATGCACTTCCCATTGCTGTTGGAGGGTAATTCATAATAAGATATTGGGTGACCCACTGCCCAGCCCTACTAGAGGTTAAACCATAATACATCATCATGCGACCCACTTCCCATCCCTGCTGGAAGGTAGACCTAGAATAAGATGACGGGCGACCCACTGCCCAGCCCTGCTGGATGGTAGATCCTCAAGAGTCGTTTGGTGACCCACTGCCCATTCTCTGCTGGAGGGTAGACCCTAAGAGTGTTGTCGAGTGACCCACTGCCCAGTCTCTACTGGAGGGTAGACCCGAAGAGTTTCGTCGGGTGACCCACTGCCCAGTCTCTACTGGAGGGTAGACCCTAAGAGTGTCATCGGGTGACCCACTGCCCAGTCTCTCCTGGAGGGTAGACCCTAAGAGTGTCGTCGGGTGACCCACTTCCCAGTCTCTGCGGGATGGTAGACCCTAAGAGTGTCGTCAGGTGACCTAGTGCCCAGTCTCTAATGGAGGGTAAACCCTAGATGTTAGTGAGCAACCCACTACCTAGTCTCAACTGGAGGGTAATCCCGAAGAAGTCGATGAGTAACCCACTGCCCAGTCTCTACTGGAGGGTAAACCCAGAACTGCTCTGGCCATCCCTAGTGGATGGCACAAAACTTGCCCACAGAAATTGGAGTGGGTATCATGCAACCACCGAACTCCAGAACAAAACTAGGGGAAACCACTCAACCCTGCTGGTCCAAACCATCATGAACAGGAGGAACCTCTATGTCGCAAGAGGACAAAGGTACGTTAAGTATAACACGACACACTTATGGGGCCCACATGACGTGTGGCCCCAACTCATCTACCAACCAAGCATATACGTTCTCAGGAACCTTAAACTTCATGTACCTCCAAGCATTCTCGTATACTCCCAGAGTATACCACATCTCTTGCCCAAAGGCTATCATGAACAAGACTCCCAACGTCCACAAGAAGGGAGAAAACATAATTTTCTAATCTGCTTCCTCCACGGCCCTGGCACGACCAACCACATCTCTTCAAACATCAACTCCACTCACACGGGAGTGAACGAGATCACACGCCAAGGGTCCTCTACAAACATAGTAGGACAAACCACCACAAGAGCACCTTAAATGCTTCCTCATTTAACGAGATATCAGAAGAGGCTCTGAACCTCCAAATAGATCATTACGTTGTAATTCTTGCTGAAAAACATGTGGGATAGGATATTTACTCGCCTAAAATGGATATCCGGCAGAATAGCCACCAACACCGCCTTACGCCCGAACGGTATCCTGTGGTCCCGGGCCTCAGCCCCGAAAATAATCGGGCGTATCACACCATTATGATCCCCCCAGGAAAACATGTCAAAAGGACTGCTCACTTGAGTGGAACAGATATCTGTAGAAAAAGATGCATTTCATCAAACCGCGCACGAGCAGTTCTCCGTGGGACCCGCACCCCGGTCCCAAAGCTCACCAAACGGATCACACCGTTTGTTCCTCTCGAAAAAGTACACAAGACAGAAAATTCATTTTTCCAAAATGGACACACGGTTATAAAGATGGAAATCACTGCCAACTCCCAAAATGGCTGCCGTGGGGCCCACACCATCATGCAGAATTAAAGCATGCAGATTACGCCAATGCAATGTCCTCAAAAAACACCCAAAATTGACTGCTCGTACGCCCTGAAAGGACATCCGATGAAAAAGTTGTAAAGCACTGCAGGCAGCTCGAAAGACGGGCTATGGGGCCCCCACCTCAACTCTGGTTTCAATGCACGGAACCACACTGGAAATCTCCGGCTCAACGCCAGGGTCGCAACGCCAATGACGGAGCTCAAAATGGACATCAGATGTGTTCGTGCTGCTCAAAACAAGACCACCCAGAAAACGCCAAACTTATTTAATGCACGATTCGTGCCACCGAACCCCTCGTCTCACGAATTAAAAATTCTAGAGACCATCTCAAATTTTTTTCCTCGATGCAAGGAATGCGTCGCCGCAGTCGGCACGCAAATTTGAACCCTCGTTTTAATTTTAAGGGCATTTAAAAAAAATTAAGACGAAAATAGGTGGGCGGGGCCGGTTCGGCCGGCAAACCCATGCCCTGGACCGACGGTATGCGGTTCACCGCGCGGACCGCCCCGAACCGCTCAGACCGGCTCTACCGGTCTGGTCTCCAGGTGGACCCACATGACGTGGGTCCTGTCTTCCAACCGGGGTCACAAGAACCCCGGATTTTCGCATCGTCGCGCCCTGATGACGACCCCTCTGTCTGGTCCGCCTCACCGATTCCCGGTGCCTCCGCGCCCCCTCCGCTGCGGCTCACCCGGACCGACAGCAGCGGCCGCCTGCTGCTGCCCACTCGCACCGACGCCCAACCGCTTCTGCCATCCCGGGTCACCCGAAGTGCTGCGTCCCCACATACGCTGAAGACGCTGCCTCCTACCACTATTTCGGATCACCGGAAGCCCGTCGGCACACCGCAGAACTGCCGAAAAAACTCCAAAATCCGCATTCTTCTACGGACCGCTGCAGACGCCTTAAGACTCGGATTTTAAATCCAAAAGGTGCGTCAGAAGCTTATAAAAATTAATATACATACATGGGATTTGATTGAAAAATCTATGGCAAATCGACACTAGAAATTGAGTTCAAAGGTAAATGTGGAATTAAAAACGCAAACATAACCTCCTACATCATTGGGCGTAGCCGGGACGTTCGCCGCACATTCCACGTCTTGCTGCCCCGGCTCGCATCTTTATCAGAGGAGGAGGAGGAGGATGGAAGAGGAGGGGAGGGATACTCTAGGGGATGAAAACAAAGGAGAGGGAGGGGTTGGATTAGGTTTAAATAGAGATAAAAATTAATTAAAACGTTTTAATTAATTTAACATCCAAATTAACCCACATCTGAAACCTTTGGGGCGGTCAATTTTAAGCCTCCCCTAGGGCAAAAACCACCTCCTGAGCACAACAGAGGTCTCAGAATTTAAATCCGAGGCCCCGTTCCAATGTTATCAAATTTAACGTCCGAAGCCGCTAAATTACAAAAATGCCCCTAGGGCCATTTTTCACAGGAGGCCCGCGCCCGCGAAAAATATACCCCTCCTATGGTAAACGGCATGCTACGAACTCAACGGTGCCCTCATTTTCCCCATCCGAGCCACCGTTTATGGGATACTTGAGTTTAACCATTAAACGAATAAATTAATTATTTTATTTATCCGTTTAATGTTTCGTCAACGGGCGAGGGGTCCAAATGTCCCGCGCCGACATGTTTTATGTCCTTATTAGAGTAAAAACCCCATTGTGGACCCATTAGTACACTCATATTTAGGATCCGAATTACCATTTAGGATTTATCCCATTTATTTGGCGTGCCCAGTGTGAAAACACATAAAATTTAATTTCTGGCCACACCAGGGCTCGGAATCCCATGCCGTCTGGGGGTGCTGCTCTGGAATAACATCAAGAATATTTAAAAGTATTTTATGTCCAAAAACCGGGTTCTTAAATCATTACCCCCTTCATGATTTTCGTCCCTGAAAATCAAAACCAGGGAACAACTTAGTGTACTAAGCCCGCACCTGGCTCTTTCATACCCAGAAGAACTCATGCATAGTTCTACGCCACTGGACATAGACCAAAGGATTCGATCTATTCAAGCAATATCCACCCTCGTTGAGGACGTGCATAAGATAATATACACATCTTCTCTGGTAATTTATGTGGGAGATGTCGTGCACCCCCTCCAGACATTGGGGTTAGGGCAAGGAAGTTGGGAACCTCTCCATCCCATCGCACGGTCTTAATCGCCCTGAAGGACCTCAGGGGTATCTCACCTCCCCAGCTGAACTCCCACACCGCATGCCACAACTGGAATCATTTCCCACAACTATAACAAGGCCCGGTGATTCCCTCCTTCAGAATATCCATATGGTGAAACCCCCAAGGATATCTGATCACGCAAGGTTTCACAGTCGATGTCCCACGACCCAGACTCTCTTACACGCTCGAAGAGTGATAGAGTAGACACCATCGACTAAAGAAAAAGGTCCCATGCCTTTACCATATTAACACAAGGTTACACAGATGCCCCGCGCCACCCTGGTAACAAATCAAACAAGGAGTAGGGAGAAAAAGAATTTCATGCACCGAGTCTAACAATTCTATTGAAAACAAAGTAGAAGAGATGTATTGCATTCCTCTTATCACCTCATGCTCTGCAGGATCGTAGACATCCAAAGATCGCGGCTGTCTGTGGTCCCAAATGTCAGCTCCAGGAGCCTAACGGGGACCACCTGGTGGTGACGGAATGAATTTGTAAGGTCCTCCTCCACTTCCATCTCCTCCCTCTCCTCTTCTTGCACCACCTCTCTGGGCGCCACTCCAATCACGACACTGCCTCTACTACGGTGGTTCCCCTACTGCCTGCCTGATGTTCTCAATCCGCCTAGTCGAGCAGTCTCGTGCCAGGTGACCTCGACCATCGCAAGCATAGCAACGGTGCTCTCCGAGATGCCCGGGTACCCTTTGGCACCACTGTGGTGTAAAAACACACCCCTGAGTCCGGTTATCGGAAAGCCACATGCATCAAGCTTCTGTCAGTCGACGCCTGCTAACTGCGGCAGACGTCTCGGCTCTGTCGAGCCTGCTGGCACTACCAACTGTAGAACGCGACAGGAAGCTATTTGTCACCAGCGCCTGCTCTAGCACACCGACATATGTGGAAAATCCCAAGGGTACAATGACAGAACGAATCCCTCTGCGAAGACCCTAGTCGAACTTCCGCGCTCGGAAGTTGCCGTCTTGGACCATGTCTGGGTAAAAGCGTGCACAGTCTGCTAATCTAGCCGCGTACTCGGCCACCGTCATTCCTCCGTACTGAAACTGCAGGAGCTCCTGAATCCGAATGGAGTTTAAGTAGGAGGGGAAAAATCCTCACGAAACAACAACTGAATGTCACCCCATGAAAGAGACGAATCATCATGAAACTGAGTCACCAGACTCCACCAACGCCAAAATGCTCCGTGGAAAAGGTTGGCGGCCAAAGCCCCCATAAAATATGTTGGAGTCTGCAGAATCCTGAAAAGGTGAACCACTGTCTCTAAAAAAACCTCTGCTGGCTGAGGGTCTGGCTCACCACTGAACCTCGGCGGTCTCTGTCGCTGTAACTCACGGAGCGTGCTCAACCTGTGCTCAATCTCAGTCCTCTCTGCTTAAGCTGTCTACTACTCACCAGGTGTGGGTGCTACTACCGGCCCACCTAGAGAAAGGGGCTCCGATGATGGGTACTATACTGTGGCCTCGTAGCTCACATGGTCGTCGTCACAGATCAAAGCTGGTATCCTGGCTGGCTATCTTCGCGGAGACATCCTGAATATTATCAAGGAGTGCTGAGATCAGATGAGAATATATGTATATCACAACAAAAACAATGTTGGGGAGGTGAATCAAGAATTAAAATCAAAGACTCAATCCTCTGGGATTCACAATCCAATTTTCCCTACAACGAGTGTCTCAGAACGCCGAGTCGATAAGCAGGTTATCAGGGTCCTGGTGAATGGATGCGTCGGCCACCGCCCCATCCCTAGGCTCCCTGGCCTAAGAGCCGCTCTTGAGACATGTTGAAACTGTTTCCCTAAATCCCAACAAATTCCTTTTTAGGGATGTCCGAACAACGTCCCAAAGAGCAAACCACCTCTGATAACACTTTGTCATGACCCGAACCTACCTGGGCTCGATCCACACCTACCCCAATCCCGTCTTTATAGGCCAGGGGCTAGCGAAGAGTGCTGAAGGCTAAAAAACGTGGGGAGGCCTTTGCCTGAGTACCTCTACACACATGCAGCACACTCAATGCAAAAGTGCAGAGTAAAAGGAATGTAAAGAACCAACTGATATAAATATCCCACAATGTGCATCAACCTCTAAACAGTTCAAAGCAAGTGTTGAAGGTAAACTGAAAAGAAAAGGGGAAAAACACGGGCCCATCCAGAAAAGTGCAACAACCTGGAAACAAGTAAAAAAAAGTAAACAGCTGGGAGGGTCCCACATATGGAACCAGACTATGACCACCGCACGTGGTCCATGATCCCGAACTCCTATGCTCCACTGAAGTCACAACCAACATGTCCGTCGTCTGCAAGGGCACACCATGTTCCGGAAAAGACCAAGCATGGGTGAGTATAAAAATACTTAGTAGGATGCCCCGGAGGCTTGAGGGAGCAACAAAGGAGGTACTCAAGAGGTGAGCAATAGATCGAACAAGGAAAAGTAATGGAGTAAAACAAAGAGAGTGAAATAAAGAGTACAACTCCACCCAACAAGTGGAAGAAAGTAGACACTTCCAAACACTAGGAGCTGGAAATGGTGAGAAGATGAACTTCTCGTCAAGTCTTCACTACCTATATCAGGAGAGTAGACTCGTCCAACCACAAGAAGCTAGACACGGAAAGCACGTGGCGTACCCCAAACGTCTTCGAATCTCTTCGAGGGAGAGTAACCAAGCCCAAGATGTGGGTACTGGAACAAGGTATATACATATCCATATGATGAACAAGAAGCCCGAAAAAGGTCGTAAGGGGATCTCCATCCCGTAGCTCAGCCCAAACAAGTGAGTCGCCAACAGTCCCAGAAGTAAACACCATTGATGCCCAGCATCCTGCACGTTTCACCCGAACTCTAAGTCAAGGGGATCAAATCACCGCACCTTGACACTATCTGCTTTGGGAGGCACTGACTTTCCCGCACAGTTTTAGGTTGTTTCACAAGGATGCTTCATATTTGGGAAAGATCCCCTCGTACTGGAATGTTCTAGGGGAATGTCAAACCACACCTCATCACTGCCCCACAGTCGAGATGTCTCCACAAATACAAAGTTGTCACATCACCTAACCATAGAAACAAGGTTCCCACTCCAGTAGTCATGGAGTAAAGCCACAGACTATCCTAGTAGAATGGATAGAGTATGAAATGCCAACTGGTGACCCACTGCCCAGCCCTGCTGAAGGGTAATTCATAAAAAGATATCGGGTGATCCACATCCCATCCCTGTTGAAGGGTAAACCCTAATACATCATCAAGAGACACATTGCACAACCCTTCTGGATGTTAGTCCTGGAACAAGATAACGTGCGACCCACTGCCCAGCCCTGCGGGAGGGTAGAGCCTGAAGAGTCATCGGGTGACCCACATCCCAGTCTCTGTTTGAGGGTAGACCTTAAGAATGTCGTCGGGTGACCCACTGCCTAGTCTCTGCTGGAGGGTAGACCCTAAGAGTGTCGTCGTGTGACCCACTACCTAGTCTCGGATGGAGGGTAGACCCTAAGAGTGTTGTCAGGTGACCCACTACCCAGTCTCTACTGGCGGGTATTCCCTAGAAGTCTGTGAGCAACCCACTGCCCAGTCTCTACTGGAGGGTAAACCCAAATAAGTCGATTAGCAAACCCACTACCCAGTCTCTACTAGAGGGTAAACCGAGAACTGCTCTGGCCATCACTACTTGATGGTACAACAGTGGCCCACAGAACTCGGAGGGGGTATCATGCAACCACCCAACTCCATAACAAAACCAAGGGAAACCACTCAACCCTGCTAGTCTAAACCATCGTGAACAGGAGGACCCTTTATGTCGTGATAGGTAAAAGGTATGTAAAGTAGAACCCGACACACATATAGGGACCACATGACGTGTGGCCCCAGATCATCTCCCAACCAAGCACATACGTTCTTAGGAACATACTACATCATGTACATCTAATCATTCTTGTATACTCCCAGAGTATACCACATCTCTAGCCCAATATCTATCCTGCACCTGACACCAAACGTCCACACGAAGGGAGAAAACATAATTCACCAATATGCTTCATCCAGGGCCCCGGAATGACCAACCACGTCTCTTAAAACATCAACTCCACTAACATGGGAGTGAACGTGATCACATGCCGAGGGTCCACTACAAACACAGTAGGACAAACCACCACCGGAGCATCTTATCTGCTTCCGCATTTAACGAGATCTCAGAAGAGGCTCCACACCTCCAAATGGATCGTTCCATTATAATACTTGTGTAAAAACTTGTGAGATAGGATATTTAATCTTCTCAAATGGATATCTGACAGAAATGTCACCAATACCGCCTTACTCCCGAACGACCTCCCGTGGTCCCAAGCCTCGGCCCCGAAAACAGTAGGGCGCATCGCACCATTGCGATACCCCCAGGAAAACACGTTAAAAAGACTACTCACTTGAGTGGAACAGATATCCAGAGAAAAAGATGTGATTCGTCAATCCGCGCATGAGCGGTTCTTAGTGGGACCCTCACCCCGGTCCGGAAGCACAACAAACAGATCGCACCGTGTGATCTTCTCACAAAAGTACAAAAGATGGACTATTAACTTGTCCAAAACGGACACCCGGTGATAAAGCTAGAAATAACCTCCAACTCCTAAAATGGCCCTCATGGGGTGCACACCACCATGGAGAATTAAAGTGGGCAGATTGCGCCAATGCAATATCCTCATAAAAACACCCAAAATCGACCGCTCGCACGCCCCGAACGGACGTCCGATGAAAAAATTGTAAAGCGCTGCACGTAGCTCAAAAGACGGGTCATGGGGCCCCCACCTCAACTCTGGGTTCGACGCCCGAAACCACACTGGAATGCTCTGTCTCAATGCTTGGGTCGCAACACCACTGACAGCGCTCTAAACGGACATCAGATGTGTCCATGCCGCTCAAAACAAGAACTCCCGGAAAATGCCAAACTTACATAACGCATGAGTCACGCCACGTAACCCCTCATCCCAAGAGTTAAAAATTTTCTAGACCATCTCAAAAAGTTCTCCTCGATGCTCGAAACGCGTCACCGCAAATGGCACATGAATCCGACCCCTGGTTTGAATTTTAGGGGCATTTAAAAAAAATTAAGACGAAAATAGGTGGGTCGGGCCGGTTCGGTCGGCCCCCCCATGCCCTGGACCGGTGGTCTGCAGTTCACCGCGCGGTCCACCCCGAACCGCCTGGACCGGCTTGGCCTATACGGTCTCTAAGTGGACCCACGCGACATCTATCCTATCTTCAGACCTGGGTCATGAGGTCCCTGGATTTCCACATCGTCGTGCCCCGGCGACGACCCCGCAGCCTGGTCCGCCTCGCCGACGCCCAGCTCCTCTGCGCCCCCTCTGCTGCAGCTAGCCCGGACCGACAGGAGCGGCCACCTACCGCAGCCCACTCTTGTCAATGCCAAGCCGCTTCCACCATCCTGGCTCACCCACAGTGTCGTGCCACCGCCTGCGCTGAAGCCGCCGCCTCCTGCCGCCGTCCCAGATCGCCGGAAGCCCGCCAGACCACCGCGGAATCGCCGAAAAAACTCCAAAACCCGCATTCTTCTCCGGAACACTTCAGGAACCTCAAGACTCAGATTTTAAATCCGGAAGGAGCGTCAGAAATCTCATAAAAATTAATACAAATTCATTGGATTTGATTGAAAATTCGACAGTAAATCGACACAAAAAATTGAGTTCAAAGTTAAATGCGGAATTAAAAATGCAAACAAAACCTCCTACCTCGTTGGGCGAGCCCAGAGCATCTCCACACATTTAGTTCCTAGCCACTGATGATCCCATCATGATCGGAGGACGAGGAGGAGGATGATGAAATAGGAGTGGAGGGATTCTCTAGGGGATGCATACAATGAAAAGGGAGGGGGTGGATTAGGTTTAAATAGAGAAAAAAATTAATTAAAAAGTTTTAATTAATTTAACCTCCAAATTAACCCGCATCCGAAACCACTGGCGCAGTCAAGATTAAGCCTCCCCTAGGATAAAAATGACCACCCGAGCACAACGGCAGTCTCAGAATTTTAATCTGACGTCCAGTTCAAAAGTTATCAAATTTAACGTCTGAAGCCAATAAATTACGAAAATGCCCCTAGGGCCATTTTTCACAGGGGGCCCGCGCCCGCGAAACTTATACCCCTCCGAGGGTAAACGGAACCCTAAGAACTCAACGGTCCCATCAGTTTCCCCATCCGAGCCACCATTTATTATATACCAGAGTTTAACCTTTAAACGAATAAATTAATTATTTTATTTATCTATTTAATGTTCCGTCAACGGGCGAGGGTCCAAAAATCCAGCGCCGACATGTTTTATGCCATTCCTAGGGTAAACACTCTATATCAGACCCATATATATACTCATATTTAGGATCCGAATTACCATTTAGGAGTTATCCCATTTATTTGGCGTGCCCAGTGTGAATGCACTTAAAATTTAATTTCTGGCCACACCGGGGCTCGGAATCGCATGCCGTCTGAAGGCGCTACTCTGGAATAACATCTAGAATATTCCAATGTATTTTATAGACAAAAACCGGGTTCTTACATTATCTATAGAAATATATTTCCAAATATCTCATAAAATTACCTCTCCTCATATTTGAAGGCTCTAATTTTTATGATATGCATCCATGTATGATATTTGGGTCTAACAAAAAGGAGTTACCTGATTAAAAGGTAGCCTCATTCCTTAACCTATTTAGATTTATTTCTATTATACACCACTAAAATAATCTTATTAAATTATATTATAAAAAATATCCAAAATATAAAAATATGTTTTAATTATATGTGTTTGACCTTCACTCACACATACATCCTTCAAATTTGTAATGAACAAACTATTTACATGTACGGAAAACTACCGTCTCACGAAATGGTGATTGTTCATTTTTATTTTACCGATTATTACAATTGAAATTTTAAAGGAAACATTATTTATATATTAATTTTTTTATTTTTTTATCTCATTAACATTATATATTAATTTTATAACACATACCATTATACTTTCCATTTTTTTATGTATGAAAAATTCATTTTTAGAAGTCTGGATGACCGCCTCCTCAAGGCGATGTGATTCAGTCACACTATACAAGGAAATTATTAAGTATGATTTTAATAAACCTAGAAGAATATTAAAAATATTTGTGATATTATAAAGTTATGTTACATATTAATCATTTAATATCCATTACTTCAATACAATTATGAGATGAATTTATCGTGCATGTGTATGTACGACCTACCGTCTCAATGAACAGTGCACACAATTTCTTATATCCAAATATTTTGGACAATTATAAATACTTGTGTGTTGAATATATATGATAATTAATTCATGGTTTTAATTCTCTAGATTATGAAATCATGATCTACAGATCAATAACAACAAATAACAAGCCAAAACATATTCAATAAAATAATCAATTAACACCCAAAATAATAAAAATAATTAATGATTGTAATCAAATAGGTAGTATTATATTATAATAAGATGATATATGATATTATAAACCTGATTATTGTTCTGGTATAATTTAATAATATATTTTAAACCATTATAAATTATTATAAATACAAAAATTGTATATATGGTAAGTTGTTTCGTCTCAATTTATATTCCATTGAGACTTATTGGTTATTATGCATCAATTCACTATTATATGGAGCATATAATATAATTTTACAAGAAATATATTGAATATATTTATGCTCATGATATTATATATTTCATTTAATGTCATACTTTCGTGGGGATTATCGTTTAAATATTTCAATGTGGTATATGACACTTTGTAATGTTTAATAATTATACTCTTCAGGACTGTTTAAATGATTTTACAATTGTATTTCAATTCAATAAATCCAAAAAAATGATTTTTTAATATTTCACTCGTGTAGAATTTGTTGGTAAATATGTATCCTTTATTCAATATGAAAATCTGATTATAGAGCACATTGTTTGTTTACAAAATTTACTACTCTATATATGATGAATGCATTTGATAAGCATGACATGGGTCGTGGATCGTTTAATGTAAGACCCTCAATGAATCTATAATTTGATGTGATAAAATTAGATTAGAAAAACCATTCATTTTAGTAACCAATATTTTATAAAATATATTATCAAAGGTCTTGATAGTAGAGATATGTTCATCCAACCCTAATTTTTGGTACCAGTTCGTTATAAACCATCTTCTGAAAGGACGTGATTATAAAGGTAACCTATAACATAGAAACATTGATCCCAATAATTAATAATTTCTTTAATATATATTTATTATTATATATCCATGATTTTTTTGTTGATGTATAAATCAATGTGTTTCAAATTAATTTCTTTGATTAAATAGAATGTGTTTTCAGTTTCATACCATTCTATAAGGATATGTCCTCATCTAGTTATTTGAGTGGTAGATAGAATTATATATTATCATTGAATAATGATTATTATAATCAATTCATTATTTTTTCCACATTAAGTACCCTTACTTATCATTTAATCTCACCCTTATAATGTCTTATATCACTAGGTTATGATGAAAAATCATTGAATAAGCTTTAAAGGTTGTTGTTTAAATTATTTCATTATATGTGATGCTTTCATTTTCTATTTTCAAATTATTATGGGTATCATGTATATAATATGGCATTGCAAAACATTTAATATGATCGGTCCATAGGGATATGATTCTTTGAAATCCTGTAAGTGTAATAAAACAATGCACTGGCTCCAGGCTTCTGGGCTCGGGGTGTTATAGTCGATATGAAAGGAAGTTCACAAGAAACCAAGAAATCAAGATTTATAAAACATAGATTATGCAACAAAACCATAATATAGAATTTATGGTTAAGTATATAAGAATGTACTATTATTCTGGTGAGTTATAGATTATGTGGGTATTCATAAAAATACATTCCTATCTGGATTGTACAAGTTTTTGTGGTTCTGGAATAGATGTAATTAAGAGTAACAAATCTAACAAGGTGCGTTAGTTCAAACTCAAGACCACCGGGTACATGATAACATGCCATCATCAGAACCCTATTTGACACACCTGATATATTTTTGTATAGAAACTCACATTTTCAATAAAAACCTCTATGAAGGATTTCAATGTAAATATATCATCCAATGAAATATCATTTATTATTACGATATTACATATGCATAATGTTTTCATTTTTTCCATGTGTTAATCCATATTTATATTTATGTAAAGATAATATATTTATGAGATAATATAGCATATTATTTTTTAGAAATGTCCCCTATAAGAAATAAGTGTACCAATACTTATGGATAATTTAAAGGATTACAGTTTGAGAAATCATATATAATTGGTTTTGGAGATGAATATATAATGCATATGTTGTGGAAGAAAAATCACATTTTGGAACATAACCTTTCCTGGATGAAGCAACCTATTCTGTAATGAGACTCTCTCATTTTATATCACACTATACGATAAAGTCCCCATCATTTATTAGATCTATTGACCAAATCAAGAATGTGAAATGGATTAAGTATTTATAGAAGATATTTAAGGCATTGGGATTTAGTGAAATAGATAAGTTTAGACATTTAGTGTATTATCACAATAGAAATTCTGATCAATAGTGGTTACTGATCCAAAATACAATGATGGAATATGAAATAATACTCATGGAATGAGTAACATTTATCGAGAAATTCTTTGATAAATACTTACCTAATGATTAAAATAAGAGATTATGATAATTTACATTACCTTAAACAAAGAGGAATGAGAGAGTGTTGTCGGTTTTCAAGTTACCTTTTCAATGTTATCTAATTATACAACCAATTTCTTATACAACATGAAGTGAAATATTGATTCTTTTTTGAATACAATATTCTATATATCTTAATGGAAATGGAATCCGAATATTTTTCATCATATGATGCTCTAGTTTTATGTTCCGTAAAGACAAAGAAAACATTATCTTTGTATTATGGATTCAAAATTACATTAGTGAATAAGATGAACATGGATCAGAAAATGGATATGTGAAAGGACAAGGAAATATTTTTCTATATGTGATAATTTTTTGAAAAAAAACCGTTGTAAATTCGTGAATGTAATGGGAGTTTTTAATTGTTTTGAGAAAAAATTCACCATGTTCGTGATTACTATAGAAAGTCATAGAATTAAAATATGCAATGAATCAACCATAAGTGGTTTGGGTATTATGAAAATGAATGCCCCAAATGTGACAGAAATATATAAAAAAAGAATCCATGGGAACATGGTCAAACATAGGTTATTGATACTACTAATGTGGAATGTTTAATGTTCTCAGGTATTTGGATCCTTGAGTAATGCTATAAAAATAAATTATTAGTGATGTAATGGTTATAAAATTTTTAAAATATGTATTTATAATACTATGGTAATATTTAAATTAGTATTTTATATAAATTGTTGAATTTTACTTGGAAATGTTTTTCAGTAGAATGATTAAAAATTTGGAATGTAAATGTTTAAATGAGGGATATTCCTAAATATCTTTATTTTGATGAGGAAATGTTGTTTGATAAAAAAATGATTGATTTGGATATGTGATGACTACCTTGGAATTGATTAATTATTTGTCAAATTAGTGACTTATGCTCTCATTTATGGAGTTTATAAGGCTTTTTTATTTAAGGAATATATCCAATAACACGTGTCTTACTTATGAAATGAGGAATAATTTATTTTATCAGTATGGTTTTATGGTTGTACAAGATATTGAAGTATTTCAAAAGAATTCTTGGGGAAGATATTCATATTTTTGAATGTGAAAAGTGTAGAACTACATTATATTTATTAAATAATAATGAAAATTTTATTTTGGTAATTCAGTTAACTTCTTTCTAATGTGTTGGACAATAATATATTGTAAATTATAACCATTTATATAGTGGAATAAGATTAAAATTATATGTGATTTTAGATATTGATATATTACTTCACAATATGAATTATATGTTTATATGATATGAAGAAAGAATAGTTTATGGTATATTAAAGGGAAAATATAATGTTTATATAGAAATATATTTCCTAACTTTATTTGGAAGTAAAATAATTCATCAACATTAGGGAAATAATTGAAAAATGGTGTCCTAATAGTTAAATTATTATTGAATCTATTTACTTATAAATTATTATAAATTTATGGCTTGAGGTCCTTAACATTACATTAAACATTCTCTTATTTGTAATTGATGAAATCAATCACTCCCTAGGAATTTTCACATTTTCCCTCCAAGTATGTAGCTCTACTTTCCAATAATATTCTCTCACTAAGAGACTTAGTTTTATGTTAATCTGTCTGACCTCTTTGCATATCATTATATCCTATTAAGGAGATATTTTAATAATGCTTACCATAATGTCAAATTTATATAAATTAATTTTAAAATAATAATCCCTATATTTAAAAGATTAAGATTAAATTACAAGGATGCAATTGAATTAAGGTAGGGAGAATGTAACATCATGAAATTCCAAATTAAAATTATTTTACCTGAGAGTGTATATCACACACATCACCATCCATGTAAGGGAATATTATATCATGAGAATTTATAATATATTTATTATTTTAAATAAATTCAATATATTTTATTGAAGAAAATAAAAAATAAATTAATTTATAATACATCTTATGCAACATCATATTTATTCAAAGATAGTCATGACCCACAAGACAGAGTTTTACCAAACATAAATATATTATTAATTTATTATCAATTAATTTAATAAGTCTTAACCTATATGTTTAATTACTATATATTAGTTGTACTAACTTAATTTTGAAAATATATGGTTTATAAAAAAATTAAAAAATATTCATTACTAATTATTAAGAAATGAACATATTAATCAATTGAATAATTTTTTTTATAGAATACATTTTTATGCTCATAATGATATTTTATCCTAATATATTAAATTAAATAAAATTAGTGTGGGATATTAATTTAATATATATTATATATTCTATTAAATATTTTTCCAATTCATCTAATAGATTTGATATTCTTAAGATTAAAAATAACCAATTTTATTCATAAAATAATATATTTTTTTAATTCATTTTGACTACTTATTACTAGAGGTCCCATATTAAATCCAATTTAAACACCTATAGAAATATTATATGTAAAAATAAACTTCCAATTTGGAATAGAAACATAAATATTATCCTATGATGATTTTTTTGTATCTTTATGTGGTGTTTCATTTTATATTAAATATTTAAAAATAATGAAATTTAAATCAAAAATAATTTTTCATATAATTAATATTTAATGTGAAATTATATTTTAATTTTTTAATGTTTAATTGGAGTATATTTTTTTCAATTAATAAAATATAAGTCATTTTAATCATTTTATCTTTTAGATTTAATATTAAAAAATAGAAAATTGTTGCTTTTTTTTTACTTTGAAAAACTACATTGTCATCTATTCGGCTGGATTATATTTACATTAATTTCTACCACTTCTATTATTTGTACTAGGAAAAATAGATTCCATATTTTGAATCTGAATAATTTTTAATTTCTAATATGGTCTACATATATTGTGAAAAAAAATTTATTTAATGGGATTTAAATTAATTTCAACTATAAAGATGAAATTAATCTTTACAAGGGACTAATCCTTAATCATTAGAACCAACATGAACTAAAAACATGCCCATGAGATGTTGAATCTCTATAAATCAACAAAATCATACTTCAAATCAATATTGGACTACGATTGGAGAATCCTTATGAGGGAAAAAGATTTGGTAATTAACTTTCCCACCTTTATAAGACATCCACCCTTACACTACTATATAATAGCCACCTCTCCTCCATCTTTCAACAAAGATATTCCAAAATAGCACCTAATATACCAACTTATATCCTATAATCCATCTATTTATCAGAAATACATCCATGAAATCCCTTTGGTTCAAAGCAAAAGCAGTTACCCAGATAAGAGGTTACTACTTTCCATAACTATTGAGTTTTATTTACATTCTCTACCACAAATATCTTATTTTTCCAAGATAATATAAATAAATTAGTAACATGAGTATATTAGGATATTGATATGATATGTTTCATACATATAATAAAAAATACTTCCATAAAATGGGTCATAAAGAAGCTTTTTTACTTTTATAATGAACTACAATCTCATGAAATGATTATTGATTATTTTTTTATTATTGCCTCGCATGGTGGAAATTAAAATGGAGAATATATTTATATATGTTATATATGATATTTAAAATTTAGTTAAGTTAAACTAATTCTTTTTTAAAATATTCCATTATGCATTAGATTTTTTTTTGTAAATATGATAACATCATTTGTGGACGTGTAGACTACTGTCACCTCAAAGTGATGGGATTCACTCACATTATTAATGGTACATATTGAGGATGGATTTTAAAAACCTATGTAACATTTATAACATATATATGGAAATAAATTTATATTTTACATATGTACCATTTCATTTTTGTTATTTTTACACAATTATGAATAGAATGTAGCAATAAAGCGTATGCAACTCGTACCATATCAAAGAACATTGAACTTCATTTTGTATGTCTAATATTATGGACTATTATAAATACATTTTTATTAAATGTATAAGATAAAAATATCCTATTTTACGTTATGGATATTATTAAAGCATTATCTATGTACTATTACAAAAAATAAAAAGCTAAACATACTTGCTTAAAGTAGGAAATTGAGAATAAAAATAAGGAAAATAATGAATGATTGTTAACAAATGGGTAATAATAAATTAAAAGAATATGATATAAAATATTTTAATAATTATTATTATAATGGTATAATTTAGTAAAATCTTTTAAAAAAAATATATGATTATAAATACCATACAACAAAAATTAATGTTATTTAAAGGGATTTCTTCTCAATTTACATTCAATTTAGACATATTTGTTGTTATGAACCAATTAACTTTAAAATATTGTGTATAAAATCCATTCACATGTAATATCATGAATATAATTATTTTAATGATATTATAAGTTTCATTTAATTTATTACATTCATGAGGATTACAATTTATTTGTCTCAATATGGTATGGTGCACTATAGAACGGTTACATTCAATTTTACTCATGAATATTTTAATTATATTTCAATGGAATTTCCATTCATCAACATCAAAAACCATTTTTTACATATTATTTCGATGTAATTAATGATAAATCTTTATCATTTATTAAATTCATATATTTTATGATATTTATTATTGCTTATTTACTTAATCGATTATTTTATATATGAGGAATTCTTTGGATAGATATAACATGGGTTGAAGACCATTTAATGTAAGCCATTTGATGCATCAGTAGTCTCATGTTATGAAATTAGGATGCAAAAACATTCCAATATTTCCCCATTAAGTTATAAATTATCTTCTGAATGTTATTGAAATTAGATAAAAGTTTTTTCAAACAAAATAGGTTTCTACCAATTATGTTATAAACCATCATCTAAAAGGTCAGGGTGGTAAATGTTCAACGTACCTAGGAAAATAACCTCCAATAATAATTAATTTCCTCAATTTTGATTCAGTCATTATATTTCCTCATTATTTTAAATTTACATATCCATGGATGTGTTTAATATTAAGTCCACAGATTAAATAGAATACGTTTTCAGTTTCTTACTTTCAATATTGACATTCCATTTTCAAGATATTTTAATGGAATGTGTTATTATTTATTTACCTTTACATGTTGACTATTCTACATAATTCATTATTTAGTCCACTTTACAAATCCTTAATAAAAATTTGAACTCACCCTTATCATGTTTATTTACCCCATGTAATGAAGAATAAATACATAAATATTCTTTCAAGGATTCTATTTATTTTTTTTATTTATGTATCATGTCTATATTTTTTATTTCCAAATGTATTATTGTATCATGTATATAATCTAGTTTTCCAAAACTGTTAAACTAATTGGTCTTTTCAGATTTAATTCTCTGTAATCATTCCAATGTAATAAAATAATGCACTCGGTCTAGGTTTCTGGGGTCCGGGAATTACCTGGTAAACATCATACCACAAATGGAGGGTTTTTGTATTAAAACTATTGGGTAATATGTGGAGTGACATAGAGTTCTGGATGGGATTTTATTTTCATTTATATGTTATTAAATTATGGTATATATATCTACAATGTCTCTAAATTTTATAAAAGAGGATACTTCTTAGTTTTTGTTTTTTCATATTTTAGTAGATTATTTCATTAATATTTACATCATGGTTTTTTATTTTTTTATTTTTATTTTTTATATATATAGAACTGTGAGATATAAAATTCTCATAATGGACTCCCAAGGAGATGTACTATGTTCATTAACTATTTCTGTGAAATAATCTAATGATATCATACATGATGGCCTAGATCATAGTATTAACCTGAGGCAATTAAGAATGTACATCATGTATTTAATTGGGATGGAACTGATGCAATATTTTTGGGTGGCACAGAGATTTTATATGACACCCCCATTTGTAATATAATTAACAATAATACCAGAAGGGGGGATTTTGAAATTAAATCACTCTCTCCCCAATAATGTGGTTGATATATTTCAAAACTTTAATACTAATAGTAAAATATTTTATACTCATTTGTGAGAATCTACCAAAATTTTCCATGAAATGAAATATGTGTCAAAAAATTTGATATCTTTTCCTATGATATTAATTACGCCACAATATTAGTTTAATTTCTTTTTATATATTTTATAGAAAACAATATATATATATATATATTTGGACATCAAAATCCTCATCCTCATACATTCAAGACTATACATATTCGCCTTCCACGTTTACAAATTTCTAATATCCTATCACCTAACAAATTTTGTCACATTAAATTAAAATGTTTCTCACATTGTTATCTAATTAATATTGGCCGAATTAATTTTATATAATGCTATATATGGAATCTTCATTACTCATATAATTCTCAAAATCTTCTACAACTATCTCGTCAATGCTAAATGTCTCTAAACTACTTATTATAATTTTTTTTAATAATATCCTAATTCATCATGATATTATAATTAATAAAATTATAAATTATTTAAAACATTTCAATGATATCTTCTTATTCTATGTGTTCAATAACAATACATTTCATCGACTCATATGTTTTTATTTAATTTATGCAGCAATATATTATGACTCCATAAAAAAAATATTTTATTTTATCCATTATATTATAGTCATCAAAAAATTTCCATTCAACTTTTTGGTTTAAACAACTCTAACACCATTATTTTAGAGTAAGTTTTTTTATATAATCCATATTAATAGAAATAAAATCTCTATCACCAATATTAAATAAAAAATTTCAATTATAAATAATAATATTTAAAAAATATGTTTTTTAGATTCATTTAACTATTAATAAATTAATCAATATTTTTCATTATAGTTAACCTCCTTTTCTAGAAATATTTATCTGAACATATTGAATAAAATCTTCAACAATTATATCCATAATTATTTTTAAAATTATATATTTCATATTGATTATTTTCTTCTACTATACCTAATGTATTAAAATTTATAGATTAATAAAAATTGACATAATCACCTTCCTATATTGATACATATTATCTTCTCAAACATTCATTATTCAATGACTACTATAATTCATAAAAATAATTTTAAAAGTTATTTTAAAAAAAATACTACACCCAAACTAACTGAATCATTTACAAGAGTTGTTTTAATTATGTAATGAAAATATAAAATTATCCTTAGCATGTTATCTCAATTTAACTATTTATATTTTTTTATCTTCACCGGTCTATCTTGATAAGTACTCATCTTTTTTCATTCATGATAAAAAATCTATACCTTCAAAAACTAATTTTCCAATACATTCCAATTTTTTTCATTAATTCATTATATATTAAATCTTTTTATTTTTTGTGTCTTATATGGGGAAAAAATATCAAATAATCATCATAAAATAAAAAATTTATAGAGATATATGACATTTGAAACTCCTTTTTAATACACATTAACCCCATTTGATAATTTTCCAATTATAATGAATATATATATATATATATTAATATATCTAATGAATATGATTTTTTTGAATCATGAATAATTTTAAATATCATTACTAGCAATAAATGTTTTTAAAAAAAAATATTAATAATTTGATAATATATAAATACTAACTCCAGAATTCATTTTTGATGCACAGATTTAAATTAAACATGTACTATTTAATTAATATCAAATTTTACAAATATTATATGGAAAATATAGTGACACATATAAGGATATTATGTCATAGTGTGCTTGAATGAGTTCCCTTTGTTTATTCCATTCCATTATATATTCATTATAACATTGATTATTTTTTTTATTTTTTACTCAAACATGATGACCTATAAAGACTACCTTTAACACTTTGTATTATCAATTAAACCCACTCTTATGTACTAATGTAAATCAAACACAACCAAGCCCATGGATTTTTCTAGGTTTTAATAATATGATAAATATGAATCGTTATTATCCATTGTTCTCATTAACCAATTAAATGATTTGAACTATTTATAAACAAGATTATTTTATAGATTGAATCATCAATATATCAATATTTTTATAGGAATAAATCAAATTTTTAAAATTTTCAATTTTTTTTAATTAAAATAGACTATTAAATAGTCTATGGAAAACTTATATAATAATTATATGTATCATCAGAAACATTTTTACATAGTACATTTTGATTAGAGGACTATGTAGATTACAAATAGTCAATAGATATAGTAATTTTTTCTCTCAATATTATTCATGATTATATAATTATAATAACGATTTAATTTTTTTTGGAAAATAATCTTGTTGTTATTAATGTTCCATATTTCTCATTATTATTCTCATTATGTTTTATATTCCTGATTAAATTAATTAATTAATTTTCAAGCCCATATATATTCAATTATCCATTGATATGATATTATATATTACCTTATATATTTACCGTCATTTCATTAATTAATTATTATAAATTTTATTTTATGTCACAAATAAATTTCAAGTTTTTTTAATGCACTTAGTTAAATCCACCATTAATTAGTGTGATTTTTTAAAAAAATATTAAATTATCTTTGAAGCATTATTTTATGAATACATATTCATAGAATAATAAAAGAATAATTTAGAAAAATAATCAAAATAAAATTTAAATATATTCCGTTTGATATATTTTCAGTTATCTCTATTAAATAATCCCTTAACTATTTTAATCTAAAACAAAATGGAAATTATATAATATTCTCGATATATATTTATTAAAATCACTTAAATTCATAAATTTAATATTAAAATATATTTGGAAATTCAATCCTATGAAATTTATCGTTAATACATGAATAATTAATCATTGATATAACTATTCTTTTTCAATTTATTTACACCAAATATAAATATTATCAGTAAAGTATTTATATTGATATATCAATGAATTTCTAACATTTATTTTTCTGAATATGAATAAAATTTCCTGATAGTCATTCAATTGAACATATTTTTTTCAAATACCTTTATAAATTCACTATAATTCAATATTTGTTTAATGGAAATTGTTTTAGATATATTCATTATATTATGATTAATACATATATATAAATAAATTAAATATTTTATAATAGTTTGGACTCTAACAAAAAAAGTACAATGTTTAAATCAACAACATACAAACCATATTTTAAAAATATTCATCATGATTGTTATCTACATAAACAAAATGATGTATTAATATAAATATAATTTCAATTCACTAGTACTTTTATATATATTCTATATAATTAATAGTCAATTATTCAAAATAATACTAAAATAAATTTTTTCATCCGACTCAAAATTATTATTCTTTTTTTTATTCATCAACAACCCTTTTTATGGTAAATCATCACATTTATCTATATCAATAATACTATTTTTATTAAAAAAACTATTATTTATACACAATATAATTGTCCAATTCATCGTTAATATTATCCATTAATGATATAATCTAAAAATATTCATATTCGTTCATAATTAAAAAATTAAATTAATTTTCTAACCATTAAACACATATATCATATATTCAAATGAGTGTTTTTTTTGAAATATTTTTGGAAAAAATGAGTTAAATTTAAATTGTAGCCTTACTTAATTCAATATAAGGAATAAATCAAATTATCTATCATTTAATGTTTTTCTGAAATAATTGTTTTATTCACCATTGGTCACATTTTTTACCTCAATAAATAATTATCTAACTTTTATTATCTACTATAACATTAACAAAACATTAAAAATATATAAATAAAAATAAAAATTAGTTTTATATTAAATTAATAATAATTAATTTCTTAACATAGAATATTATTCATCTCTAATTTTTTTATAAATTTGTATTCTTCTATTAAATTAACGTTTTATGTTGCTATAAATTTTTTAGACACATTGAAAAATATTTAAGGGTAATTTTTTCCATTTTTATATTTACACTCTAAATGAATAGTGAATACCATCAATTTATTACAAATCCAACATGTTGAAAATTTATATTTGTATTTTATGAAAAATATTTTAATAATTGTAAAATGGTTCTATAAAAACGTTTATAGGTCTTCATGAATATTTGTGTGGATTATTTTTTTAGAAATGTGGGTAAGTTAGTGATAGAATATGAATGCTTTATACCATATATTTATTAGAAGAAACTTATTTATATATTTACCACCTGAACACAACTTTAGTAAATTTCAATATCATTATTTATATCATCTATGGTTTATTTGAGTATATATGAGTAATTTAAAAAAAATATGTCATCCATGTTCACCATAGTATTCAATTTGTATTTTTTTAAATATAGATCTATACTCAGTGAAATAAAATGGTAGTCATGTATTTTTACGCTTCCTTGAGAAATTGTAAAATATTTTTATAACATAAAATAATTGATTATAAGATCTTAATTCATTAACTCTCAGGAAATAAAAACTTTCATTCATATTTATTATTCATTACAAATTGATTAAATTTTTTATGGCCAATGTATTATCACACTACTCACTATTTTGAGTGATTTTCTTCTAATATAGTTTTTATTAATCCACTTACTTTATATACCTATTAGTGTCTTCTTAAATAATCCTTGAACATTTTTTTATGATTTACCTCATCTCAAATGTGATGAATATAATTTTTTTAAAATATATAGAAAAAATTAATAAATATATCATTATAAAACTGTTTTTTCATTAACGATTCTCTAAATTTTTATTGATTTCTCTTTTTCACCTACGTAAAAAATTTAGATTTAAAAACAAAACAAAAAAGAAAAATTAATAATTTAAACATCGCTAGTTTTTTAAAAATTTAAAATCCATAGAAAAAATGTATTTAATGAATCTATATTAATTCAAAATATCACCCCAATAATTTAGGATCTAATTATTCCATAAATTTATGACCTATGTGGTAATATATTTATATTTTTTATCATAAATAATAATAATATTTTTAATTTGGTATCTTATTAATATTTTCATAATGTATTACATGGAGTGATATTTAAGTAACACTATTCCACATTTTTAATGTGAAAATATTTCAATCCTACCCTAGATGCATCAAAATAAATTGATTTCCCATCATAATTACTATCAATTAAACCCTAGATTTAATTTAATTATAACATTAAATTTATATAAATCATATTGAAATTGCTAATTTTGTTTGAAAATTATTCAATAAAGGGATATTGTAGTAACAATTGATTATAAAATCGAAACATCATGATTAACAATAAAATAAAAAAATCAAGTCTATTAAAACAACAATAATACATAAAAATTATTTTGTATTTACCATTATATAAATACAATTAGTTTCATAATATCAAAATAATTTACTTCCCCATAAATAATATGCGAAGATCTATCACTACATAAAACCCACAGTTACATTTAATGAAAATAGTTTATGTGTTTTGTGTAAAAAAATAATAAAAGAAAATTCATTCTATGTTATTAATTGATAAATTATTATTAAAAATCGTAATATAAAAAAGAAATTCATTGATAATTATTGTTTGTAATTTATGAAATATTCTAGAAACTCATTCCAAAAATATTAAAAATCATTACACAGACAAAATGATATTACTTACAACAAATAGAATATATAGGAACATCAGAAAATCATATTTAATTTTTATTCCTATTAAATCACTAATGTATGTGGTATAAACCTAGATTAATTATTATAGCATGATATAAAGTATCAAAATAATTAGACAAATTATTTATATGTGATAATGATTATTTTTTAAAAAATTACCAGATTCATATATAGATTGTTACTGTACATGTTTCAAAAAAAAACTACTTTCATGAAAAATATGAATTCTGTTTATCATATTGAAATAATATACAAATAAAAATAATTTATCCTACAAAACATTATATTTAACATTATATTCTCAAAAGATGATATGTGAAAGGAAATAAGATGGTAATGGTATCAAATTTCTTGTTTGTAAAATATTAATTGATAATTGGGAATTCTATTTAAATGAAAGTCACTAAAAGAATTCTAGAAACATTTAATGACATATATCCAATATAATTAACAATCTAAGGCTGTTTATTGATTCAATCAATAAAAAACCATGAATATTTAAATGAAATTACTTAGTATCGTGAATAATGAAAAAATTAAACTTCCTTAAAATCTATTAAAAATTAAAAAATTTAGAGATTACCATATTTTTAAATAAAATAATATCTCTCGATATAAAAAATCAATTTGACATGTAATATTTAATAATCATCAGTTCAATTTTTGAAGCCATAATTTATATTTTAATTGAATAAAATTTGAAATGGATTAAAAAATAATAATCTAATACATTCTATGATAGGAATTTAAATTTATCATTATCCCATTATCCAATTGGTGTATTAATTTTTATAGAATAGGACATTTGATTCATATTTAGTTATATTTTTTATATTAAACCTGAAAAAATATTAATTAATTAATGGATCATATATCAAATAATATTGGTATAAATATACATGAAATTGATAAGATATCTCATCTAATTTGAATCTCAGTGAGAAAATCATATGAACATATTCTAAACACTACTGGAAAAAACCCTATACCAATGGTTTGGACTATTGTTATAGTCCACCAAACCGTTGGTAGAGCCTATTCCAAAGGTTTAGAGAACCATTGCCATGTAAACCGTGAGGATATGTCTATACCAACAGTTTTGGGAAAACCATTTGTATAGACCTATACCAATGGTTTTCAAAACTATTTGTATTGGTAATATGAAAATCTATACCAACGGTTCCATAAAACCATTGGTATATGTTATTCAAAAAACAATCATTCGGTTGGTTTTGATCCTAGCACCTCCTGTTTGTGATTAAACTACCTAACCACTAACCTAACGTACTTTTGGGAACATAATTTCATAAATATTTATATGTATTATCATATGTATTTTAAATATTTATTTATTTATTCTCCTCTGTATGAAGATTCCATTAAAAATACACGTAAGTTTACATATAATTTTTAGAACCGTTGGTATAAGTTCATTGATTTTGGGACATATACCAATGGTTTTGGAGAAACCATGGGTATATGGGGGACCTATTCCATTGTTTTGGCAAACAATATTGGTATATGGTCTCTATAATGGACCTATACCAATAGTTTTTTCAAAACCGTTGGTATAGGTCCAAATTAGTGAACTATACCAACGATTTGCCCCAAACTGTTGGTATAGCTCCAAATTAGTGACCTATACCAACGGTTTTGGGAAAACCATTGGTATAGGTCCATATAAGTGACCAATACGAATGGTTTTGGCCAAACCATTCTTATATGAAAAAATTAGTTAACTACACCAATGGTTTTCCCAAAAGCGTTGGTATATATCATATTTCTAGTAGTGATAGAAAAATATATCTGTCGATAATTTGTGCCTAAAACAATATTTTTGGACTTAATCTTATCATGTGAGCTTTATTAAACTATTCTATAAATTTCATTCATCAACCTTGACCTAATATTTTTTTATAATCCATAATATTGGATTCAAGAAATAATTTTACCAAATAGAACCATAGATGTACCGTTATCTACACTAGATTCATGGATGGGGTTGAGTTAAAAATTGTAAATACTATTGTACCCATCTACCACAATTTGAGAATCTCAATTTTACTCCCGTCAATATATTAATTAATTTTATAAATTTCTTTTTCATTATTTAAAAATTTAAAACCATTATATTTCATTAATATTTACGTAACATGCAATTTTACTATGTTTATGAACAAAAAATATTCAATATAGGAGTCCTTATTTCGACTATAAAAATCCCCATTTTAATCAAAACTTGTGTATTATTTGTGAAAAAACAAGATAACTTAATATTAAATCCATGATCAATTATATATTTCAAAGCTAAAATTTATGATATTGTCTATCGGCATAATCATTAATACAACTAGTATATGCTTAGGAAAATGAGTCACATACTCATGATATGTCAAATAATCTTATTGATCATTTAAATAACAATAACGATTTATAATTTTATGTTTACCTTATTGAAATTATAAATATATAGTTGATAATAACAATTATTAAAGTAAAATTGTGTATTAAATTCACTATATCTTCCACCTTTACTTATTTATTCGATTGTTGAATAATGTATACAACTAAGTACAAATGAAAAATATTTGTTCTCTAATGAAACTAAATCTTATAGATAAATATTTAAAACTAAACAACAGATTCATTAGTATCCACATTACCTATAAATATAAAAAGTATAATCAAGTTATTTTTTATCCAATACACATTTTCAATCCTATTTCGCTAATCAACAAATCAAAAGGATTTAAGAAACATTGAAGCAAATATTAAAAAATATCCCAAATTAATTTAAGAAAATTGATGAACACATTCCCCTAATTGATTTATTTTTATAATTCCAAAACTATTTCATTAAATATGGTTCTCTATATTAATTTATCATTAATGATAACCCCAAATATCATATAAAATAGTTTATAAACACCTTATTAATATTTGATTTAAATATCATACCACCAAAAAATATCAATGTGGATGTCTCTTTTCCTCATGAATTTTATTCACAATAGTTGTTTTCCAAAAAAATCATCTAATAAATTATGGAATTAACTTTTTTTTGAAACATTTTTTAATAACAGACATTTTCACATGTCAATAACATAAAAAAATTATTTTTAAATAATTTAAATATTATTTCTTATGAAATGATTTTTTAATAAATGATTATCAAAATTCACTAAAATGATTCTACAATGAGACATTGTGAGAACCACAATGACTTCCGAATCAGTAATTAAAGAACATAAAAGAGAATTAATTGACAATATTGAAAACTAAATCATATAATGTCTTAGTTTATTTATAATGATATTTGAAACAGTTTTTTCCATTAAATTTTTGGATTCCTACTATCCTATCACCCAGAGTATCAAAAAAATTATAATGGGTCTCCTTTAAATTATACTTTGATTTGATATTTAAATTACATGATCTAGATTACAACATGAAATTTTTTTTAATACATTGGTTCCCCAACATTAACCCATAAAACTAAATCTTTACAAAAAATAAAAAAGTAAAAAAATGAAAAATCTATGTGGAAATCCATTCCCTCATGTAAAAATAATAATATAAAAAACATTTTTTTTAAAACTTATTCATAAATATTTTGAAATGAATAGTTACCCAAACACATCCTAAATCATGTTTAATTAAAAACTAAAAATTATCAAATGAAACAAACTATGAATTATACATGTACCCACTGGATATCATAACATTTACATAAATACTTTATATTATTTGTGATTGAAATCATTACATCAACCATCATACATATATCCTATTGTTAATCACTTCTAAATAAATAATATTTCTGTTTTATAATGTCATTTTAAAAAAATTTATATAATCAATGATGTATTTATTTTAAGGTGAGTATAACATTATCAAGTAATATTTATTTAATAATCCACTTAGTTTCTTATCCATGTGAAATTTTGATATGTTAATGTAAATGTAATTATTTAATTAAAAAAAATTATAACTTATTCACTTCATATAATGTCACGTCATTCTAATGATCAAATAAAAATTAAAATACATAGTATAAAAAAAAATTTCACATGAATAACCCATGAGATTCAATTTTCAACCAATTAAAAATTTTATAAAATAAAAAAGATAAATATCAAAACCCATATTTTGATTAAAAAGTATATGTAATCATTTTCCTATGAAATGTTAACATAAAACTTATAACTGAAATTTTTCCACCACATGGACAAATCCCACAAGAGAGGGGGTAAATGAGAGTATACAATATTAATAGACTTCTCATTTTCAATATAATTTATTTGTTAAATGAGACATTCATTTACGTAATTATTTTAGAAACTTATGAAATATAATAAAACATACATTATAGAATTACCCTTTCTTAAGGCTAACCCTTAACATGAATTTTCCATAGAGAATATAAAATAAATTAACTAGTATATGAAATCCAAAATAGGTAACTATTGTTAATGTTTTTAATTTTACTTCATGTTCCCCATGGTTTACAACCACACACACATTGAATACTAACAACCCAATCTATTATGTCCTGAAATTATCCAAATGAAGATTAATTCAAGGATATATAGAATCTCATATTTGGTTAATTTGTTACTGAGTATTATATGAATGGTATTTACACCAGATAGATCATATAAACCTTACCACATTGTGTTTTCATTATTATGAATATATTTTCATCATTTAAATACCTCTAAAATTCTGTCATGAAATCTACATGAACCAGATAGAATGAGTGCATCATGAAATAATATGTCTTCATAGATAATATCTCGTTAATATTCTATAATACTTTAAGAACTAGAACAATGCTTCCAAAACAACTCCCTCATAGATGAACTTCTTTTGCAAAATATACATATTTTATAACCACACACATATAGAGATACATTTCTCTATCAATTATGAAAAATAATGAAATTCACTATCATCAAATGTAAGGGATTATGGGGTTTTAAAATAGGTATGGAAACCATAAATATATAATAATTGTTAATTATAATTAATCAATTCAAAATTAGACACAACCAAAAACGGTTACACTTATACGCTATGCATATCATCAATCCACCATTAAAGATAACTCTAAATAAATTTCTCTAATAAAAACTGAAAATCACCCTTTTTGGTTCACATAGAGCATCTCTTATACTATTTGAATGCATTTTTTACTTTTTTTTATCACAGATTTATGTAGTCTCTATAGAGATCATATAGAACTGTAAAACATGAAGTAAATTCCTCTTCATAAAACCCACCATGATTTTAATCTCATGTCATACAAAAATTTTCATCTTCTTTGGGGTACACTGCTTCCAACATAAATATATATTATAAAAACACTCTAGAAATTCTAATAACAAATTTTATTAATTAATAAAAACAACCCAAATCCCATTAAACATCATAAATATGGATTTTTCCTAAACAAAATTGTTTGAGGTCCATAACACAATAAATAATTCCTTCCAAAAATATTCCAATCTAAATATAATAAATTTTTGATTAATTTTAATCTTGGACAGTTTTACTTAAAAAAATTAGGATTGGGATCATAATTGATCATTCTACATCTAAAATTGTATATATGGTTGGTTCTACCATTTTATATCCTAAAATTAGAATATAATCTATGATTCTACAATTTATATCATTTATATTGTTAAAACAATTATAAAAAATTATAGCATTGATTATAAAATAACATTTCATAAACCCAAAATGTCATATAAATTCCAAACAACTATCGTTTAAAATTAAATATTCAAGAATAAAATTTTAATTATTTATAACATAAAAATTAAAATCTACCTTAAAAAATTTCATAAAAATATTAAATATTCATATATGTTTTAAAAAAATACTAAATAAAATTAAAATTAAAACTGAAGTTATAATTTCTCAATATTTATATGATTTGAAAAATATAAACCATTATTAATTCAATAATAGACACTATCAATGGTGTATGTAAATCAATAAAAAAATATCCAATAATTAATATTCAAAATTAAAACTAAATTTCTTTAACAAATTAAAAGAAATAGATTTTTCAGTATATAAAAATATCTAATACACCAAATATTAATAATATTTTTATAATCCAACATATACAGAATCATAGATATCAATTATCATTAGGGTTCAACAAGACCTTTGAGTCTATTTATACATATACAATTAATTTAATAATATCCTGAAATAATTGAAAAGAATTGTTATAACATTAATGGATAGGCTATATGATATTTTATACATGATTAACATCCTTAGATGGGTTTTAATGTGTAATTTTGTAAATTTGATGTCGAATCATATAGGTTAATTTCATTGGATATTTTATTCTTTAAAATTTAACATTAATGATAAAATTATGATTAATTAATTGATAACTAATTTATTACTTAACTATATCCAAAAATTACATTCCAAACAACCATTTCTTATTGAAAATGTGTTATAAACATACATGGTCTATTAACCATGAAAAAATTTATTCAATATATTTTTATCATTAAAAGATAAAAATAAATGATTATATGAAATAGTTTTACAACCATGATGCACATAATGTAAAAAACTATTTATTTTCATCATGAATCCAAAAAACAAAAATTTCAGTCACTAATAACATAAATTATAGACATGAATTACATAGATAAACTAGGGGTCATAAAGGATATAAAAAATATGATATAAGATAAAATTATAAATAATTAAACACCTTCTATGACATAAAATTTAAAAAATCAATATGTAAATAAAATTCTATTTAAATATAAATGTTTTTAGAAATATAAAAAATATGCCATTTTTTATTTTTAATAAATTCCATTTATAATTATAAGGATATTATTTATTAAGAAAATTTTTTAAATTTCAAAAATATGGATAACATAACTATATATATATATCCTACATGAATTAAGATGAAATATAATAAATTTTTTAATTCCACGTTGCAAATCCTTTTTCTAGAGAATACTCGGTAGTATACTAGACAAATTTGATGCATGATCATTAGCAAGCCTATACATATTCCCAAGGAGATCTGATAGTAATGAAGGGAAAATCTAAAAAAAGGTGAGTATTTCAGGAATCAAGACTCAAATAAAAACAATAAAAAATATCCATATAGTATTTAGTGTATGCATAATAATCAAGACAAAAATTATATGTCAAATTGAATATATAATCATATTATTATACATCCCAAAATTACAACCGCTAATGTTGAACAGAAATAAAAATTGGAATATGAAATGAATTCCATGGGGACATTGATCCTCCTAAGGCCTCACATCTTATTAATGTACAATACCTAGTCAACTACTCTATTATAATACTCTACATGGAATTTGATCAACCTGAAAGAAAACTTATGTTCTATATATTCATCATGGAGAATAGGATATCTGTGATAAATATATTTCACTAAAATATCACCGAGTATCAATATTATAATCCATCCAAAAAATATATTCATAATAAAGAAAATCATGCCACATGACGTCTTCACAAATCAAGTGATAACTATTTCTTCAGAATGAAAATTGCATCAGGTAACCAAATGCTATATATACTACCCTGATACCTAATATTACATGTTTTAATTGTACACATGAATAAAAAGATCACCACATGTTATCATACTCATATGAAATATCACATTTGATTACTCGAGCTGTGGAATCATTCAAAACCCTTCACCACTTCCTAAATAAAATGGTCAGGTTCACCTGTATAACTCCGGAAATGACTATATCATATAAATAAGTCTCTTATAGAACCTTCTAATCATTTTGAGGCCATCTTTATCGCTACCTTTAACTTTTAAACCAATATAGGGTCTACTATATTTGTCTCATATCAAATCATATACCGATCATACCCTCTCTCCCATGGGAGGTCCAACATTACATAAACCACCCTCACAATTATGATCGGTTGACAATATGATCACTCACCTCATCTAAGGATTGCCTCTATTACAATGGTTAACAATTAACTCATCACTCTTGGTATTCCTTAAAAATACCTTATCACACAATTTAAACCCCTACATGGTCTTGACCCTTACCATCATAATAAAAAATGATCTAGAAATCATAGATATGAGAATCATTGCACAAACATGGTAATTAAAATAGAACCATCTCACATAATAATGTGTACATGATTCAACAGTTGTCATCACATAGGATGTTTCTTTCACCAATAAAAAATACATGTAGGGTATATAAAATATTTCTCAGGGTCATATCTCATTACATGGTTTTAAATCCTCTATATCACCCCCCTAGAATTTAAGAAGTATCATTTTACAAAAAAACTGATCATCTCATCATTCTAATATATCCCACTATGTTAAAAACATGTGTCCCTCAGAACAATTTCATTATATTATCACTCAAATCATTCCCCATCACATCATAGTATTATGTCCAATGACAAACCAAATGAATCATACTCTATATTATAAGGAAACATGATTTCTATCATTAATAAACACCAACAACTATTACCTAGGCCTCAATTTCCTCCTCCAAATCTATAAATATTAATTAATATTCCAATAGATACCACATTCCTTTACTTTTTCAGAACCCCAAAGTTATTATACCTATCATGGAATAGTTATAGTTTCCAATATTCCCTAACATTATTGTTTATCATCTTATACATGATATAAGTCCAATTCATAAATTATTACCATGATAAATCCTTTATTTCCATCCCAAATATCCCTAATATTATATTATAGGCTACCTAAAACTTATCTCAAACCACAAGTCCCATATATGGTCTATCATTCACTAAATTGGAACATTAACTCCATTGATATATTGTGGTCTGGTGATCAAAAATCATAAAATAAATAATTAGATTTTGATATTTCTATAAGACGATCATGTTTTTCATATTTCATTCAGTAGTTCTCTGTATCCATATCCATATACATCGTCAATTGAAACATGCATGAAGAAAATATATCAATTATACATAGGTATATGACATTATATTATATAAATATCATACCTTCAAATTCATTTTACGACAAAATCCATGATCCAAACCAGCTCATCCAATCAGATACATTTGTTTTTTAATCTTGTTCCACATCCAGATATCACATATCAATACATACAAAAATAATTATAAGAAATTATAATTAATTATTCATCACAATACTAATATTTATAGTATTATAAAGACTCATCTAGTTTCACAATGATAATTAATCCCATACCACCTTCAAAAGGAATTTCAACATAGTATCACTAACAATGAAATAATTTAGTGTTATAACTAACAATAGAAAAATAAACTACCCATATAATAAAATACAATTATAAAATGTAATTATGTAATTTTTATTTGATAAAATCCACCAAAATATCAATGGAAGAAAACCGACCATTATAAAGACACAAACACTAGTATCCCAAAGCTGGTGCTAAAACATGCAGTGTAATTTTTTTTAAATGAAACCGAATAATAACACAACAAATTGAACAATATAAGATATTTACCGGTCAAGGCATTGGATAATTAGATACAAAAATTAATGTTTTTTAAAAATATATAAAAGTAATTAATTAAATAATATAATTTTTAGTGTCGTGCCTCTACATAGAAATTTAAATCACTGATAAATCTATTAAACCTATAATAATTAATTTAAAATTTAGTGTGAGATTTTAAATTACCCAGTAAGGGGTTTGAAAATAATTTATAAATTTATTTAATACATTTTTTATAAAAATATACACACGTAAAATTATATTTTTGCAATATTTTAATTATAAAACAATAAATTTAGAAACCCATTATTTTCTCAAAATAATAATAATTTAATAGAACTTTGGGAATAATCCATTTAAATTAATAATTTTACGGATGTCCTTTATGATACATGGTTGATCATAATTAAAACCATAAGGCCCCTAGTAATAAATCATTTGGAAGAAATTTCCATTAAAACTTATGGGTTCAATCTATATATGGTCACATAACAAACATGTTCAAATGTTTTAAAACACTTTTTATTAAGAAACCATTTTCAATTATAACCCAAAAAATTACAAATATACATAAATGATATTATTTTTAAAAAAATAAAATAACCTTTCACAAATCACGCCATAAACATAATCTCAAGAGTTTCAAAAAACTTTTTTGGTTAATCCTCGGTTTGATATAACTCTAAATATATTAAAATCATAAATAAAATTAATTAATTAATAAAGGCCTAAATGATCCAAAAATGAATGGAATTTCATTTATAATCTAGATGATGGACATAAAAAATTATGCATGACATGCCAAGGGGTCCATATACAAATCTAGTCATGTAATAATATCTTTTTTTGGTTTAATGCATAAGTTGATAATAAATACCATTTATATTCAAACGATACATAGAAAATATAAACAATAAAATGCTAGACTAAGAGAAAATTTCATACCTTTGAATCTAGAATTGAAAATGAATACTATTCCCTCTTAATTATTAAAATAAAATTATATAAAATTATATATATTTATACATAAAAATCATTATATATAAAATGATAGAATAAAATATAATCAAACAATTTTATAAGATAAGTGATCTAATTTAAATACATATACTTCAATGAAAAATCATATGTCATACAAATACTAAAAAATAAGTATTTTTATATTTAGGTATCAATATTGATATATATATATATATATTCTTATATATATATTCCTATGTATATAACATTTTGAACAATATACTTTGATAAATGATAAAATCACAACCTTACAAACATATGCTTAGTAATAAAATATAAAAAAATTCTTTTTCTTATATATTTTGAAATTTTATATTCATATTTGATTATATATATACACATATATATACACATATATATATAAATAATTGTGAAATTAAAATATTTTTTTGAAATAAAATGAGCCCTTACACACTATAGGTTTTAGAATTAAATTCAAAACAATAACCCTTATCACACATAAATATTAACAATAAATGGTTATACAAGTGTATATATCAATATATATACATATATATATATATATGTGTGTGTGTGTGTGTGTGTTTGTGAGTGTCTATAAAACTTTTTAAAATGAAAATAATTTGAATAGGAAAAATAAATCCTTAGAAAATAAATTTTAAATTATATCCTGTAACATGTTTTGGATAAACGATAGACTGTGAGTTGCAGAATTTTCGATCAAGAAAGAAAGGAGAGCAATGGCATGATGTTATTGGGTGTGAAATGTGGGGGTTTTTATAAACAAAATGATATCATATTTAATACCTCTTATTTAAATCAGTTTAAATTATTATTTAAATGTCATCCAATTGAAATGGTGTCGATGATATGATCCTATTTTAAAAAACATCAATATCATTATTAAATAAAAATGGATTGAGATGCGATCCTGTCTGAGAGTGACTTCAATGGTGAATGGAGGAAGATAGGAGATTCTACAGGTGCGAGAAAGGGTAAGCAATGTAGATGTATTGTGTATCTTCATTTCTTTAAATATTTTTTATATCCATTTTTTTGTTTTGTGTATCAAATTTTCCAATTACCCACATTTCTCAATTATTTTTATCTTCGGTGTGGGTCATAACTAAACCCTTATCCCTTTTTGGATATTTGTGTCCGACCACATTTGATTTATAATTAAAAAAAGAATTTAATTCATGAAAAATTCATTTCATAATAAAATATTAAAATAATATCTATAATAACACAACAATGATGATAAATATATATTTATAATCATATAATCATATATTTATATATATATATAATTATATAATATTTATATATAGTTATAAAATAGAAAATATTTTTCTTTATTTATGTTTATAATTTAAATTTAATTTTTATATTAGAATAATTATATATATTAAAATAATGGGAGTAACTTTTTCCATACATGTATAAATAAATTTTTTATATTATATATATTTATAATTTCAAAAACATCATAATTATAATATTTATATTTGATAAGACATGTTATTGTAAAATGAACATTAAAAAGTTATTTGTTTTCAAATCACCTTAAAATTTTAATATCATTAATTAAAATAATGTCGCTTAAAAAATATTTGAAAAATAATAATTTGTTTAATGTACTAAAATTATAATAAAATTAATAACATATTATTTGTACCGTCACAAAATAAATAATTTCATTATAGATAAAATTAAGTACAGTAATTAAACATATTTTATTAAATAACCTTTTGATAAAATAATTATTTGTATTCAACTACTTTATAAATATTTTTATGGTAAAAAATACATATTTCAAAAGGAAAATATAATTTTATGAAAACAATACTACAAAATAGTATTTGGTTTTAGAACATTAATTTAAAATAAATTTAAAATGTAATTATTTATAAGTATTATTAATAATTAAGACAAATAATTGAAATTATTATATCTCTTTACATAATGTACTATTAATAAAATTATTAGGGTGTTAAATATTCCTCCCTCAATAGAATTTCATCCTTGTAATTCATTTGAAAAATTATAAGAAATTCCAAAGTTTTGTCTTTAGAATTACAAAAACCAGTGCTATTAATTTTTTATATTTTACCACATAGATGAAGACATCTAATCTCCAATGTTTTCTTTACCATTTTCTCTAATACCAAATGCAGTGAACCATACCCTAGTATCCGAGAAACAGTTATAAAACATGTTGTGTAAAAAAATTATAAAAGAAGCTAAATAATTACACAACATATTACACAACTTAGGATCATTACCTTTTTAGTATTTGGATAATTCGATAAAACTATTACATTTAATCAAATCTATAAAAAATTAATTTCAATTAAACTAAATACTCTCAGGTACACTACCTCCACATAGAAAAATACATCACTGATAAATATACTAAACCTGTAAGAATGAATTTAAAACAGTAGGTTAACTTCTGAAATAAACATTAAGGGGTATTAAAAAATCAATAAAATATTTTAAAAAATTTCATTAAAATAATTATACATACATAAATTTAGATTTTCATAATGTTTAAAATCCAATGAAATGGATTTATAATACCATTATATTATCAAAATAATTATAACTGTTTTGTTCAATGGGAATTCTTCATTGAAAATAATAATTTTTGGTTGGATGTTTATGATAGATGGAACACCATAATAAAAAAAATGGATTCAAGTCATATCTTATATGGAAAAATTATCTCTTAAGTATTATTGTTTCAATACCCATTACTCTAAATAATATACTAGTGCGAAATCTTGAATACTCTTTTAATTGATAATCCTTTATCAATTATATCCCAAAAAATTCAAAATATACATGCATAATATATGAATATTAAAAAGAAAATAATATTTCAAATAACATGTCATCAACAAAATCTCAAGAGTATCTAAATTAATTTTTAGTAGAATTCCATGCTTGATAGAAATGTAATTAATTATAAATCATAAATAAAATGGATAAATAAATAAATTCATACTTGATCAAAAAATGATTGGAATATCATTTACAGTCTAGATGATGACTAATTATTCATGAAATACAATGTGGTGTAGTTATAAATTCATAAATGAAATAATATCTTTTCTTTATTAATACATAAAAGGATAATAAATATAATTTATAATAAAATGTTATACATATAATATATACAATAAGATTGTACACATAGAGAAAATTTCAAACCATTGCATATAGAATTGAAAAATTATGTCTAATCCCTAATATTTATTTAAATAAAAAGATGTTCACACACACATACAAATGTAAATATATATATCATTATACGTAAAATGATAAAATAATATATTATCAAACACTTTTATAAAATTAATGACCCCCTTTCATAAGATAGACATCAAATAAAAAACCCTTGTTTTTTAACTGCTGAGATATAGAATGTTTTATTGATAGGTATAAATATATATATACAAATATACCTATATATGTATGTATTTATGTATGTATAAGGATGTAAAAAACATATGTTTATAGATAATAAAATTATTACCTTACAAACATATGCTTAATAATAATATTTAAAATGATAATCCTTTTCTTATATATTCTGAAATGTGATAATCTTGTGTTTCTATAAATATATACATATATGTTCACATACATTTGTTTATCATTGTAAAATGAAGATAAATTGTTTAAATAAATTGAACACTCACTAACCATAGGTTATATAATAAATTTTTTTAAAAAATATCTGGTTACATATATATATATATATAATAGATGGATATATATTTTTATATATTCATAGAAACAAACACACAAACATATATAAATCATTGTATAATAATAATAATTCAAACAATGAATATAAATCTTTAAAAAATTTGAAATTAAATCCCTTACCATGGATTGGATCAACGACCGACTTTGAGAAGCAATATTTCTTAGATGAAAAAAAGGAGAGTGCAGGTTGGGTGTTCTTATGTATAAAAAGTGGGGTTTTTTATAAACACAATTATAAGTTATTTAATACCACTTGTTGAAATCGATATAAATTATTATTTCTATTGCTTCTAAAGGAATCCAAGGGTAGGATATACTTCAGTTTAAAAAAACATCTATATCATTATTAGAGAAAACAGATCCATGATGGGGCCATGTCCGAGAGTGTCTTCAATGACAAAGGGAGGAATACTATTGGTTCTATTTTCATGAGAAATGGAAAATATGGAATATATAAACTATAACCTAATTTCATTAAATATATTATTTATTCAAATTTTTTCTTTATTTTATATTTTCCCATTACACACATTTTATGTCCTTTTTATCTTTTGTGTGTGTCATTCATTAACCCTTATCCCATTTTCTATATTTTTGTCATGAAACTCATGATACTAAATTAAAAAATGTTTATTTATGTTTTCAAATAAATAATTTCATAATAAAAAAAATAAAACTTATAATAACCAAACATAAGAATTTAATATATATTTAAAAAAAATATTCACGTGTATATATATATATATTCATATATAATATAATTATATACATTTATTATTTTTTTATTATTTAATTTTTTATATTATAATAAATATATATATTAATAAAAAAAAGTGTAATTTTTTAATATGTTTAAATTCATTTTTAAATTATATATATTTATAATTTAAAAAATATCATAATTCTTCTATTAATATTTAATAAAATATGTTACTATAATATAACAGTTCAAAATTTTTTTAGTTCACATCACTATAAAATATTAATAAAATTAATTAAAATGGCATCACTTAATTTTTTTTTGACAAATAGTACTTTTTTTAATCTACTCAAATTCTGATAAAATAATTAACATATTGTTTTTATCATAAAAAAATAATTTCATTAATATTAAAATGAATTAAACTCATTCCAAATATTTTTTTAAATAACCATTGGGCAAAATATGTTATTTTATTCATATAATTTTATAATTATTTTTATGTAAATAATAAAATATATATATCAAAATTAATAAATTATTTTACAAAAAATAATACTAATAAATTGAATATCTTTTAAAAAAATTAACATAAAATTTATTTTGACAAGTATTTATTTATAATTATTATTATTAATTAAAAAACCATCACAAAAATTATAAATTTTCATTATGTAATGTATTATTAAACAAATTACTGTGGTGTTACAACCATCATTCTATGATTCCCTCTAGCGATGCATTTGTAAATCCTAATAAACCACACCCACTTCCACCCTACTCGAGAGGGCTCTGTCGAGCTCCCATTTTGCAAATAATAGAAAAATATATTGGATAAAAATGGGAAAATGAAAATATGATGATATAGAAGAATATTGCTTTTAGTACGATAAAATATCCAAAAAATAATCTGTCATCACATCTCCTATCAAGGTGGTCCAATTAAGAAGTGAGGGTGGATTGAAATTTTATTTTACCCTCTCCTGATGACTTTTTCATATTAAATATATATCAGTATGGGTGGTACATTACAATCATACCCTTATTAAAAATATAATCCAATAATTATTCATTGTACATATAGATGATATTAAAAAACACCCCACCTTTTTATGGACAACCTTAAGAAAATCATAAGGGATAATGGTGTGATGGTCCAATAGGTATATGGAACTCCCATATCATTACCTCGTAGTTATATAACCCACTTGGGAAATGCAATTAAGGCCATAATTCCAAAGGATACCCCCCATATATGAACTATCATGACCTAGAACACTTTTACACAAATCCAACCATGATACACCCCACTCAAATAGGGACCTCCCACACCAACCATGATTTTAAAAAACATTATTCTATTTATTTACTACGGAACATAGGTTTAATAAAATTTCATATTTATCATGGAATCAGATATGAATATTTACAAAATATAGTAGTTAGGTTACCCTTAACTAAATCTTACATTTCTTTAATTATTTTCCCATAAAATTATGCATCATTCTACTTCCATCAAACAATATAACTAGATATTTAAAATATCTAATTTAAAATTTTAATCCAAAAAAATATCACAACCCCATATCTAATATTCATTTTACAATGAAAATATTGAACTTAATTTTTTGATTCATTACACACACAAAATAAAAACTTATTGGATTTTAAATTTAATAAAACATACATATATGATCCATATTTTGATGTAATTTTATAAATTATACCAGAAACTATATAAAAATGAAAAAAATTCATGGGGAGATATAAATGTGTAGGAAAAAAAAAAATTTAGGTCATGATAGGGCCATAATACTTGGATTCTCATATACATAAGTTGAATATCATATTGTTAATTTTTCACACGTCCATAGTTTGAGATGAACAATGAGTTGGAAATAAATTATTCATCATCATTTTTTAATGGGACTAATTACTTTATATTTATGAACATTTATTTTGGATGTCATAAAAAACAATTACTAGCTTAATAATATTGGGGGGGGGGGTATGGAATAACATGTGGAATGAGAGTACATAGTCAAGGATTTATCTTTTCCTAAAGAAACAAACATCATTGGATGTGTAAATTGTATACCATACCCACATTTACATTAATAAATATTGTTATAGTATCCTTAGAGACACAGTCTTATGTATTTGTAGTCTTATCTTGGCTTAATAGTTACTATTACCACACGATTATGTGGGTGTGCCCCTAAGAGAAAAGTGGCCCAGTAGTGACATATTTTTAATAGAATTTGATCTTTTATAATAGTTATAAAATAAAATATTTGTATATACATATATATGCCCACATATACCATTATATATATAATAAATGTATACCATAATAGTGGTAATTTAATTTGGGAAAAACTCTAGTGGTCTAATTATGAACACAGTACTCTAGAAACGTATTTTAATTTCATATGGATATAGTCATCAATCTATGGTGATATAAAAAATATGTGCATTTCAAATTTGGGTTATTTATTCATTGTAATAGTACATAGGGCTATACAAAATTTCTTCAAGAGCCATAAGTGTGATTCCCATGTTCATAACCTATGTTCATACTTATTTCCTATTATTTAATGTATTTTTATAGTAATGATAATATATTATGACACTTGATCAAATTAAAGATACACAAATTTCCTAAAAACTTATTCTAATTTTCTCATAAACATAAATTTTGAAAAAAATTTAATAATCCATTATAGAATAATAAAATTAAATAGGTATAAATAATAAATATGTTAAATGACTATGGCCTTCAATTTTATCATGATTTCAATTATACTAAATAGACCAAAGCACATTCTTGATAAAAGGGACCATTTAAAAATCAAGACATCCATTTATAACACCAAAATTAAAACATGACCCATAGATCTATATCGACACATAAAATATCACCACGGTAATATAAAACAAAAACATAATATTTTATCATAATATCGAAACATTATATTTTATTTTAGTGAAATTTATGAATTACGAAAAATAAATAAGGTGTATCTCATATCGTAATTTATGAAATTATAAATACCGGGAAAATTACTCACTCTATAATAAGTAAATTATAAAATTAAAATACTATGTAAAATCAAAATAAGTAATCATTTATGATGTGATTTCTTTACATTCTATGAAAATACTGTATAAACACCTACATATATCATAAAACTCCAGAACATGATATCCCATTTATAATTTGTTTCCATTGGAATTATTCCCAAAATTGATTATCTATTAAAATTTTCACAATTCTAAACATGAAGATATATATTTATTATTCTCCAAAATATACATCAAATTGAGTTTATTAAAAATAATTTCCATCAAAATATATTATCTGCAAAAAAACATTGGATATACATGTAATTAATTATGAGTAAATATTTGATGTTTTTTGAAGATATTAATTTAATCATAAACATAGTGAAGAAAAACTAAAAACCCTAGTTAATGAAAAATATTATCTATATATTTTGATTGTATAATAAAAAAAAATAAAATACTCGAGTATAGTACACTAGTATATTTGATCATGGAAATAAATTTTCATGCTAAAAATTGAGGAAAAACTGATGGGATCCTCCAACCTAGTGTATGTATGTATTATAGTAATCTTATAATGCTTGGTAAGGATATATCTTAATCCACCATCAACTATAACAATTTGATTAATGGTTTGTTTGTGGTTATTTTAAAGAATTCATCCTTGTGAGGATCTGATTGTTTAACATCACTATATATAGATATAACATTTTATAATATTATTATAAGAATCAAATTAATGACTAAATATTAATCTAGGGATTTATATTATTAATTAAAATTTTAAAATAATTTAATCATATACTCTATTAAAAATAATAACTATTAAAAATTAAAACATTCAAATCAAACATTCAAATTACTCAAAATTATAACATTAAAAAATATAAGGTGTGGTAAAAATTTGATATGATGATCAAATAACGTATATGTTATAACATCAAATGATAATTCTTATTCATTGAACCTCCATGAAATAATGAAATTTAGTTTTCCTTATACTACAATAGATTCCAAAAAGAATAAGTGAAAATAATTGTAATGTATTACCCTTTAGTTCACAACTATAACAATATCCCACATACACATAGTCATCATTAACTTATAAGATATCAATATTATGTCATGGAATAAATTTTAACATGTGAAAACCTGTACAAAACTCCATTTATTTATTTTGAAAAATAACTTTGACTACAGTTTCATTCAACTCTACCACATGTTACATAATATATAAACATTTCATTAAAACCCCTCAAAAATTTATTATCTATATTTCCTAAAAAAATTAACATTCCTATAATGTTTTCATAAAATTGTTCAACACTAATAAAGCTATAAATATTACCTCATGAGACATCTTTATGTTCTAATAATTTTGAATTCCTTAATTGAAAAATGTTTTAATTAAGATGCCTTGAAGAAAATGTAAATGAAAATTTAGAAATATTTTTTTTATATATGTATGGAAATTATCTACATGCCTTTTTACAATACTATCACCATATAAAACCCTTCTTAAATATATTATACATTTTTTGTAAAATAAATTAACCAATATATATATATATATATATATATATATATTCTATAATCATGGTATATCCAACATATAGGGAATTTTATTCTTTGTGTTCAAACCATTAGAATATTTTAAATAAAATTATATGAATGGGTCAAAGATCAATTTTTTAATATACCCTATTAAAATTAAAAATATTTCAATATATATATATATATATCATTTTATTGATTACCTTATTATAAATGAAATAATTAATGTTTTGTATCCTCTTAAACAATGTTTCAGATAAGAAAAATGATATGTGTTAATATAATTAAAAGGGGGTCTACCATTAGTATAGTGAATCACAATATTCCCAGATATATGCCACATCATTTTTATAATAATTCATTACATAACATAATAATATATAATATAATCATATATATTTAACTCTATTTGTAACATATACACATAATAGATTTTTTTTTAAAAAAAACTACATCATATCACTGTATGTTGTATATATATAGAAACCTACATAAACATATCAAACATAATACCATTCTTCATAGTATAGGAAAGGAAAACATAAAAAAGGTTACCTTAGATTCTCAATAAGAGTAGATATAGGAGATATCTAAAATTACATGAACTTATTGGAATCACATCATGATAATATAATTTGAAAACAAAACCATAAATATCAAAGAATGTTAGCATTATTCGTGGAATGAATCATGGAAGTTCAAAATATATAAATAATAATTGAATCAAGGAACATAATAAATGGGACCATAACATTGGCATAAAAAATATATTTTCGAAATACCATAAAAACATATAAAATAATATTTCATGGTTACCCACCGAGACATTAAAAAAATGCTGGACTAGGGCTAAACACTCATGTTTCTTCTTATGACATTGGATAACCTCCCATGTACAATATTTTGGGCAGGGTATAAACATCAATGTACATACATTTTGGATTAGGATAATATCACATGTTTCCACATTATGGATATGGATAACCTCTTATTTACCCTTTTTCTTGATTAGGATAACTTCCCTAGTCCAATCATTATTCTCATTGAAAATAGAACATTAACAAGTAAATTGAAGGTCTGTATAATCCCTATCCCACCTATAACATAAAAAAGAATACCTATGTGTACCACAAGATCAAAAATATCTAATTATATTGTAACCCAAAATTATTGGTTTAGTAAAAAATCATCATTGAATAACCTATGACACAAATATCTAGTTTCATAAACATTTCAACAATTAAAATTAGAATAATTGGTAGAATTTAAGGTGTTTTATAACAATAATTCAATTATAATTATTAACTATATTGAGAATTAATAAGGATGGTATCATTAGATCACATCATTACAAAATCATAAGTTGAATCTATTATTGTTTTCATTGAGAAATATAAATACCATTACAATAAATCTAAAAGAAATCTTTCTGAAAATACCATTTAAACATTAATTTTTTTAAAAAATTTACAATTTCATAATTTTTAAAGAAAATATTTCATTTGTAGAGAAAATTGGATAATTTTAATGGAGTCCCCAAATAATAAGTTGATCATGACAATACAATATAATAATCACTCAGTGTATGTTAGAAAAAAATTCCATTCATATTTTCATGTAAAAAGTCAAATAAAAATTGATAAGAAAATACAATTAATTTTTTTAATATGTAATGGTATGAATGAATAAATTTAATGATCCAAATAGAAATAAATAAATCATTTTTGAAAACCCATTTATATGAAATAAAAAGATTAGGAACCAAATAGATATATAATATGTCACTACCCGTCCCCCGGGGCCCATATCGTGACAACCCCAAACACGCCATCCATAGGCCAGGGTTTTTCGACTGTCACCAAAGGAGTAACTACCTAAAAACAAGGAAGGAATTGACTTTATAAAATATAAACACACAAAACTAGAGTACAAGTGGAAGCAAACACTAAGTAAAGCAGTTTAACAAGTGTGCTGAAAGTACAAAGGGGCCGAAAATACAGGCCCAATGAAAAGGTACACCTACAACTGAAAGAATGTATAACTGAAATGAAAAACAGCTGAATGGTGAAGCAGCTCTTGGATGATCCTCCGAGTTCCTACCAGAAGGGTAGGTACATATTTACTCCTAAGCACACCGTGTCTATCGGTCCGCTCCGTGTGCCGTCAGGCCGAGTGTCCACCTCCGGGTACCGTCTAGTCCTCGTACACTCTGCCATGGTCAGCATTGTCCGTCGTCTGCATCCAGCACAACGAGGTGCGGGAATATCCCATGCAGGGGTGAGTATAACGATACTCAGTAGGGAATCCGAGACCCTCAAGGTCTCACCAAATCCAACAAGGATAAACCACAAAGAAAGATCTCAATAGATATCCTTTACTTTTGTATATACCGATACATATGCCTAAGTTATCAAGTAAACCATCTCAATCATGAGGAAAACACAAAGAAATATCTCAATAGAAAACCTTTATGTAGGTATATGACCATACATATACCTATGTTATCAAGTAACCCATCTCAATCATAAGGAAAACCCAAAGGACATTGACTCAGTTCAAACCAATATTTTTATTCACGATGTCGAAATCACGGCTACTGGAGAACTCCTCTGTCAAATGCATTAGTCCTGTCATGACTTTGAGGTGCGACTCACTAACCTTAGACTACTGGGTTACTCCTCTTGTCGAGTACCGCGGGTCTGTCGACCCAACAAAGCAGCGCTCCCCACCATGGGTCTGCCACCCCAACACAGTAGCACTCCCCCAGATAGCCTACAGAGGCAATCCTTCTGTCAAGTACCATGGGTCTGCTGCCCCTACACAGTAGCTCTCCCTGCCATGGGTCTGCCTCCCCTATACAGTAGTGTTCCCCACTAGGCCAATCAAGTCACTCCGATACGAATCAGACAAGTAGTCATCAGGTATTAGCCAGCTAATATGTCTCCGAACTCCATACGCTCATCTCTAGGAGGGTATGCTCCACGAGATACTGGTCAATACATACAAGTGTCTTGTAATCTCACGTTAAAGTATCTCAATGTACTGCCTCATCATAAGGGTCTCAACGTAATAGACGGCGCGTCAATCGGACGCCCGGTCTCTGAGTTATTAGCCTTTTTTTGTCCCAGGGGTCAGATTGTTTTCGTGTATGAACCAACCCGCCCGTATCTCAATTTTACCCCTAACTCCCAGGGGGTATACTAAAAAGAACCTTTTCTCAATTATATTACCAACACCACTGACGGTTTGTCAAACGGACCTCTGGTATGAGAGTTATTGGCTTTTCTCTTCGAGGGGCCCGGTTGGTTTTTAACAAAAAACCAACCCGAACATACTCCAACTACGTCCAAAACACATGTAGAGTTTTCAAAAAGATCTGTCTCATCAAATGTAAAACAACATAGTTGACGTCACGTCAATCAGACGTCTAGTCCTTATGTTATAAGCATTTCTACTCTGAGGGCCCGGTTGGTTAAGGGTTCGAACCAACCCGACTGTACCCAAACTTCGCCAAAACCTTGAGTGTAATATACGGAAATGACCATCACAATCCAAGGATTCCTAAGCAACTGACTTTGCCTCAATCGGAGGACCATAGCTCATGTTATGGTCATTTTACCGAAAATGGCCCGAAAAAGAGGGGTCTGGATCCAGTTCGACCCGGCCCAACCCACCCTAGGTCGGCCCGAACCGGGTCGACCTGACCCGGGTCCGGGTCCAGCCCAGCACGGCATGGCGGGTGCGGCCTCGCCAGCGTGGCCCTCCCCGGCCCGGCCGGGGGGCGCTGGCTCGGCCAGCCGACCGAGTGCCGAGGGCGCGACCAGCCCCAGCTGGCACAGCATTAAGCCGTTCCCCTTCTAATAAGAATGGCTTTGCCGTTCTATTTTCCTCTTGCCTCTAAGGCTCAGCCATAGTGGTCTGCTCCAGCGGCGCGCTGCCGCTGCCAGACGCCGGCGCCACCGTGCCGGCGTGGCGCGTCGGCGTCACCTTCCGCAGACCCCCGCACGCGCTCCGGTGGTCCGTTTCGCCCACCGTCTGCGCCTGCGGTTCTCCCGGGACCCAAACTCCACTGCGAAAGCTCCAATTCGCCGTTGTGGTCCCTTTTCGTCATCACCCGTCAACATGCGCATCAAGAATGATACAACGATGGGTCCAGACTTGTTCGTTAGTCCGTACCCACTGCGTTAGTGGTCCAAATAATCATCCAACCAATGAAATGCCCATGCTCGAGGGTATAATCACATATATAAAATTTAAAAAATCCCCCTACCTCAATTATGACTTTGCACGTCGTCGAGCAGCGAAAAGAGTCAAGTGTCGCGATATAATGGCCCCACGAAAGAACGGTGTCAATTCCATTGACGTCGGAGGAAGAGCTGTCGTCATTGTTGACGTTCCCCATGGCGATGTCTCCTCCCTTGATGCGGATGAAGAAGAAGAGAAGGCACATCATCGGTGACTTTGCGCTCTCCATCGGATTCATCCTTCGTTGAAGGATGGTGTTCTTCGTCGGAGAAGAACACTTCCTTCTAAATCCTCTCAAGATCTCTCCAACCAATTTTTCCAAACAAAAATGATGAAAAGGATTTACCCTCTTTTTAAAAGAATTTCCAACAATTTCAAAACAATTCAAAAATTAATTTTTGACACATAGATTAATTAATTAAGAGATTAATTAATCCATTAGGTGGGGTGGTACAATCAATGGGTGGAAGGTGGAGAGGCTCTATATAATAAAAGAAGTGAAGATTAATAGGGGGTTTAAGGGGTGTTAATGGAAGATGAATGATTAGGGGGTTCATGTGGGCCCCACCTCTAACTCCCCATTATAGGAATTAACCAACTTTTTTAATAATAAAATTGTGTACAAAATTTTTATTTATTTTAATACAAATCCCCAAAAATTAACTTCTCCTCCCGAGAAAACGCAACTGTGATAAAGGTCCCCATAAGAGAATACCAGCACTGAGAGTTCATCAGTGTCTTCAGATATCAATTCCGAGCATCAGTTCAAATGATAGAAACACCCGCACGTACGTTACAGAACATAACAGAACAAAACTTCAGAAATTGATTCCTGACACACCGGGCCTCGAAATCAGGTGTCGTTAGAAACTACTGACACATAAAATTCCAAAGAAATTAGTTTTTTTTAAATTTCGGGGTCTTTAAATTACTCCCACCTAAAGGATTTACGTCCTCGTAAAGCTACAACACACAATAGGGAAACTAAATGGGTACTGAGAACACATCTGAGCCTCTTGCTCCCATGTGCTTCCCTGGAGGTTCCTGTGTTACCAACGAATTGTCACTAGAGGAATCAACCGTCCATGTAGGAACCGCTCCAGTCGATCCTCAATCTCCACTGGAACCTCCTTGAATGTTTCCCCATCATCGATGTCTAGCTCCCCATGGTCGATGATGTTGGACGGGTCTTGCACGTATCTCCTCAGCTGAGATACGTGGAAGACGTCATTCACCCGGTGCAACTGAGGTGGAAGGGCCAAGCCGTAAGCCACCTCACCTACTCTAATGATGACCTGAAAAGGTCCATTGAAACACATAGATAACTTTACACCTCAGCCAAAAATCTATAGACCCCATCGAGGTGATACCCATAGGAAGATGTGGTCACCATCCTCGAACTCCAGTGGTCTCCGTATCCTATCGGCATAGGACTACTGTCTGCTCTATGCAGTCTTCATCCACTCCGGGATGATCTTCACCTACTCTAGTAGCGTCCAAATGGGCGCACTGGTCAACCTCTACAACAGCTCCTGAAAAGCTCTACTGGCATCTCTCTGACCACACGAAGGGTTTTCCCGTTCTTTGTCAATGATAAAAGTAGTGTAACAAATCTGGTGAAATCTGGCACAAATCTATGTCTAGCCGACCCATGAGTTATCGACTGTACCCACTTATGCAAGATTCCATCCTGTTCTGCCTAGTGTTTCCTTTTCACCGACAATGGAAAAACCATCCCAATGTTGTAGGTAAACCGCAACCATTTTTCCTAATACAATTAATCTGTGTATGAACTGTGGTTGCCGAGTCCATAACAATATTAACATCGTAAGGCCTCGATGCTACCGCCCAGAGGTTCCAAACGAAACTATCTATAGAGACCCAAAGCTTTATGTAAATGGACATTTCATTACTTTTTTGGAATACTTAATACATGACAAAAACAGACTCCCAAAGACCGTATTAGTTTAGTGTCTTTTGAAACTCGGAACGAAATCTTCTAATCATGGTGAATGATCTTCAACATCTCCCATAAAGATCTTCCCCTTTTTGGTTTTCTTACCTAAAAACTTTCTTTATATCCTAGGGAAAAGAAAATATATAAAGGGTGAGATCAAATGCTCAGTAAGGGTAAACATGGAGAACATAACACAATCCATAAAAATTTGAATGCAAAAAATTCAACATAAAATATAAACATCAAAATCTTGAGAAAAGTCATAAATCTTGGAATTACATAAGGTATATATCATAATGGAACATTAATCATGATAAAATATCATGGGAATAAAAAATGTGATTATGGAAACCATTAATCACATGGTATGTAACAATAAACTAGATTAACCTACCATTCCATCCATGTCATCTCATGGGATATAAATATTTACCCAATTCATTGGAGGGAGATATAGTTCCCACCCATCTCATAATGAAATCATTTTTAATTGTGCCACAAAATAAACTTAAAACACTCATCATAACCCAAAGAATAAAATTGGTTTAATAAACTTCATCCCATCAAAACATAATCCATATAAAACAAATGAATATAATTTCATCATAAGAGAAGTAAAATCATGTAAATAATAGAGACATTATACTTGAAACATACACATATGAACTAATGTCATCTTAGAGGGAAAATGGTTTTGATAAAACACTTGAAATGAATTCTTGAGGAAAATATCCTTTTTTCTTCAAAATCATTTTCTTTTCACAAAATGCCTTACAATTTTAAAAGAAAGGGGTTTTGTTGAAAATATTCCTGAAATATTTTATAGTAAGCTTCATAAAAACAAGGAGTTATGAAACTGTAAAAATCCGTTCATGCTGTATAAGTTAAAAAAAACATTCTCCTCATACTTTTGTCGGAAAAATCAAAAAGTACCTCGTATGGTAAGCAAAAGAATGATTCCTTCCATACGATGTGGTAAAAGTAAAAAGGGGTAAAAATGACTTTAAACATACATGGAATAAAAGTAAACATTTTATGAAAACATTTTGAGAACATATGGACATGAATAATAAACATAACCCCAGTAAATACTTACGAATAAACAATCTTGGATAATAATGAGATTGGAATAATTATCCCTTACCTTATGTCCAATATGCTTCATATGTATCCGACCCTCATGTATAATGATTTAAATAATGTCATTGGATTATTATATAATCATATTCCATGTTATGATATCATATATGGTTTACTTATGACTTTATATTACCCGTTCTTTTGTAAATTCGATGTAAATGCAGCGATTTGGCTAAAATCGTTTCATTTATTGTACGTGTTTCGACTTGTTGTTCTTGATATTCTTACTTATATCTGGATTTACTTAATTCCAGAATGTAAAACTTGATTTATATATAACATATATTCATCATATACATATATATGATAGATTGATAAATGGAATGAAATACACCGTTCATGGAGACGGAAGGTCGTACGTATGCATGAACGCTGTTTTCGTTTCCTTATTGAATTGAATGGAATTAAGTAAATGACATACATATATATATACATAAATCCAGTATCAGTATTATTCCATATACTTCATTATTATTCATTATATATACTTTATAATCATTCATGAATGGTTCACATGGACAGTGAATCTCATCACGTCATGGAGACGGTAGTCTGTACTTACGCACGAGTGATGATATCAATCCCATGATCATGGAATTGTATTGAAGTGTATGTATACTATTTTTGAATCAATATAAATTTACAATAATAATATATAGTTATTTAATTACCCCATTATACGCATCCATGTAAAGTGGTGGTCGAAAACATATTACACCACAACGTGGAGACGGTATTCCGTACGTACGTACACATGGTGATTTTGTTTTCCATAGGATGGATAGAAGGTGAAATAAGGTTGTTTCATATTTATAACAACATATCATTATATAATTAATACTGATGTTATTACTTTATAATGAGAGAAATAAAGAAGAAGTAGTATAAGAAAAAAGAAACTTGAGAGAATCGGAAGAAGAGATTACCTCTTCTTCGATGCACCTCCTTTAAGCCTTCTCTCAAGGAAGTAGAGTTGGTCTTTTGAGAAGAAAATAACCTCCAGAATGTTTCTATGTAAGTGGAGAGTAGAAATGGGTAGGGGTTTTCTGATCATCAAGGCTCAAAAGGGTGTGAAGAAAAGAGGGAAGGGGTGCCCTTTTTATAAGGGAGGAGAGGGGCACCTTTGGAAAATCTTAAAATAATATTTTATAATAAAGTCATATTCGGTTTTTAATAGCTCAAAATTGATTAATTTCGAATATAAGGTGAGTATAAGTAGAAATACTCTCAACCAATAGGTTTTAGACAAGTATAGGGTACTATTTTAACCTTATCTTTTAGATTTATCACTAAGTTTAATTATTTAACTTTTACCGTGTCATCTTGTTTTCTTACACTATATGGTAAATAAACATACTATAACAAGCCAAAAGAACCCAAAGTGGTTAATTATTAATATATATAACCTTATATAAGTCATTTTTCTGATCCTTAGATTTTTAGGAATATAATTACAATTAATAAAATAAATTTTGTTTTAAAAACTATTTTATGTCAATTTTGACACTAGTTGGTAATTGATTTTTGTGAAAATCATAAAAGAATGATTAGTTAGAAAAAAATTACTTAAATCCATAATAACATGTCAAATTAACCTATAAAATTAGTGTAATTCATAAAAAGTATCAAATTACAATTATTTGAGTATTTATAACATCAATTATGTTAATATTTAATTAACAAGATAATTACTGTATCATCATTGTGTCATAAATAAATTAACTTATTTAATGTTTAAAAATTATAAATAAAATACCATTATGTAGGAAATATTTTTGTCTTTCTAATGAATATTTATAGTCCAATTTATCTTAATTATAAATCTATATTAAAAATTATTTAGTTATTAAACTTTGATTTTAGCTATTTTAACCATTCTTTAAATAAATTAATAATAAATGTCCTAATCTAATCCAAGTGGACATAAATTGTCATATTTTATTTCTAAGGTTTCTGTTGGTCGAATTACGCTTATCCAATAGAATTAGGACATGTGTTATTGTAATAATTATATCATTTTCACCTTAATTGCCCTATTTACTTTCAATCATGGTAAATAAAAGTAAAAAGTTAATATTCACCAAAAAATATTTTCATCTCATTAAACCATATTTTAGTCCTTGATATTAACCGTGTATCTCAGATTTTCGAAATTCCACTAACAGAAGTGGTAAAATCATGTTTTATGTGAATTTCAAAATTCTCCTAGGAGGTGGGTAAAAGACGGTGAAAAGTTCAATAAAATTTTTATATATCTAAAATTATTATAAAATGACACCAATGAATTTTATTGAAATTATATAGGTATTACGTATCAATTTTTACCTAAAATAAATTTAAATAAAATAAATAATTATTTCAATAAAAAGTCGGTTTTTAAAAAGTAACCTAGTGTTTTCACTATTCATAAAAATTAAAAGTTTTTAGAAAAATACCAAAAAATCACTCTAGGCTAATTTTGATATTCTGAATCAAAAACCGAAGACCATTTTGAATGATAAAATTTATAAAATTTAAAAAAGCAGGTATTACTATTCATAATGGCTAGTTCATAATAATATTATAATAATATCTCATTTAGTAAAACTTAGTATTGTATATAACACATGCTATCGTGGAAGGTCGCGGTTGCGTGTAATAAAAGCCAAGTCAGGATTGCGTGTAGTGCAAGATTCATTTGTTGTTGCGTATAATAGAATCTAACCATATTTCATTTATAAATTGAATATTTATATATATATATATACACTCAATGTTGCGTAAAATAACTTATAACAGACGAACTTGAAATTGTGTGTAACATGATCCAAGATTAGTGTTGTGTATACTGAAGGCTAGTAAGGTGTTGTGTATAGAACACGATAATTTTTTTGTCGCGTACAACCCAAGACATCAATGAAATTAAAAAATAACAATTCCCATAAAATCTGGGGTTGTTACATTCTACCCCCCTTAAAATGAATTTTTCCCTCGAAATTCGTCGGGATTATAAATTGTTTACTATATGAAATTTTCATTAATAGAAACCCATATCGTAAAAAGGAATACTAAATCTTAATTTTAATAACTAATGAATGAAATGTAATGGTTACTCAAATTAACTTATCCCTGGGTTTCCACATAAGAGAACATAGGTGAAAATATGGATATGGAAGAGAAATACAACCCTCAAGTTCTGATGGAGAGTGGTAGAGAACATGGCTATGAAAACGCCAACAATCACAAAGCCATAAATTTGTTATGATCTAAGGTACCATCTAATTCGTCGGATATAAAGGCACTAGGACAACATTTTTGGTTTTCAAGATCATTTCCCAAAAGTTTAAGAATTTTAATTAGAAGATATACTTTCTTTATTTCGGTATAATCACACCGTTGTTCGTGCCTTGAACAATTTCCACTTCATCTCTTAAAGAAATGAAGTTGAATTTGTCTTTCACGAAGTTGTAGCAGATCATGAGATAGAATGATAGATTATTCCATCTATCAAACATAATTTAGAAAAAGTTATATACATAAGTCCATCTATAGTGAGATTGATCAGACATGGTTCCAAAATGGACTTATACTTCATCTATCATCCTACATAAAATAAAACTAGTTTATACTAACCAGGGACTTCCTGTAGGCTAGAGGTTGGTGATAAAGTCCTGTCGTACTTCGGTTGAGTGATTGATTCCCGTAACCTTGTCCAACGCGATGGGTTGTCACCCATTCTATGAATTTTCCTTTTTCTAAGACTATAATATTATAACATAACAAAAGTTCTAGCCATAAAAAATACTATCTGATATCTAACTTAATCTATTCCAAACTATAGGTTTATCCAAAATACTTCTGTCCAATCTCATAGTATAAATATAACGATTACTTGAAATTTCATCTACTGAGAATGTGAATACCATCATTTATCATATGATATGTCATGTTGGTCACATTCCAAACATGTGAATACCCTAATCATGTATTCTCATGAAACATGAATTACCATAGAACCATAGTGAAAACATGAGTGCTGTCAAAAGGTAACTCTTTCCACATACCAAAATCCAAAAATTTCTATATACTCAATCCATGGTATCACTTTTTCCTTATATCAATCATGTGATCATTAATACCGTCAAACATATTATTTTCTCCTTATCCATTCATTATGCGCATATCATCTTCTTTCCAAAAATATCTTAATACCCTTTCATGGTTACCAGTACCATTCAACATATACTTTCAAATACTTTAGGAAAAAAATAGTGTAATAATACGTAGATGTGTCTTTATTCCAAAGTATCATTAACTATACAACAAAACTCTTGATAAACATAAATTATTCCACTACCTTCTTAAACCACTTACTGAGATTTGTCATTTCCTTCATCTCATATATCAATTGAAGTCTCTCCATCATCATCAAAATAAATACTACCCATATGACCATGTTGATTCTATTCATGAGACTTTCCTTTAGGGAATTGGTTTGCATAATGCCCATATATCCCACATTGAAAACATTTAATAATTATTAGTGTTGTAGAAATACCATTATCCTTGTCCATGGTGTTAACTGAACCTTTTCCTTTTCACTTACTGGCATTGTGTCCTTCTTTTCCAAACCTAAAGAATCTTCTAGTTCCTTTGAAACAATCTCCCTGATGCCTCTTCCCACATGATTTAAATGAGGGAAATTGAACTTTCTTTCCTTTATGATCATCATGAAATTCCATCATTCTCTTATTATCTAAGTCGGAAAACTTACCAAAGTTGAGATTATTAATCAGATTATGAAATTGATGATTAGGCATAACAATGATATGTGGACTTCAAAATCCAGTTTCATTTGGTTTCTCATGAAGAATATCATTCTATTGTCCATCATATCCTCCATTATCGCGAATCTTCCAGTTTCCAGCCTTTTTCTATAACCCAAAAAGAATAGTGTGAGTGGGAAAAAATCATGCTAGGAAAACAACATAATAAAGGGGTATTACTTCAATATATAACACCTTATGTTTAATTCTAACATCATTAATGTAATTCTAGGACTATAACCTATACGTATACTTAACCTTAGATACATCCATAGACATACCATAGAAATATCTCTAGGGATCTCACTAAAATTCTCACATCCTAGTTTCCAAAGGTTAACTAAACCTTCGCTCTGATACCAATTGTAGAGACCTAAAGATTGAGGTACATGGACATTACATTAATTTTGCGGAATACTTAATACATGACAAAAATAGACTCCCAAAGACAGTATTAGTTTAGTGTCTTTGGAAACTCGGAACGAAATCTTCTATTCACAGTGAAAGATCTTCAACATCTCCCATAAAGATCTTCCCCTTTTTGGTTTTCTTACCAAAAACCTTTCATTATATCATGGGGAAAGGAAAACATATAAAGGGTGAGCTAAAATTCCCAGTAAGGGTAAACATGGAGAACATAAAACAATCTATAAACATTTTAATTCAAAAACAAGAACATAAAATCTAAATATCAAAATCTTGAGCGAAGCCATAAATCGTGGAAGTACGTAAGGCATATCTTATAAAGGAACATTAATCATGATAAAATAGCATAGGAACAAAACATGTGATTGTGGCAACCATTAATAACATGTTATGATTTCCATAGTAGCCAATGCATTACTACCAAGACCATCTTAGTGGACAAAGTCCCTTTCTGAATCGAGTTCACTCCTCGTTTTAGTCCTGTAACACTGAACCGGATTAACCTATAGTTCCAGCCATGTCATCTCATGAGATATAAATCTTTACCCAATGAATTAGAGGGTTATATAGGTCCCACCCATCTCATAATGAAATCATTCTTACTTTTTCCACAGAATAAACTTAAAACATTCATCATAAACCAAAGAATAAAATGGGTTTCATAAACATCATCCCATCACAACATAATCCATATAAAACAAATGGATATAATTTCATCATAAGAGAAGTAAAACCATGTAAATAATAGAGACATTATACTTGAAACATACACATATAAAATAATGTCATCTTAGATGGAAAATGGTTTTGATAAAACACTTGAAATGAATTTTTGAGGAAATTATCCTTTATTCTTCAAAATCATTTTCTTTTCACAAAATTCCATAAAGTTTTAAAAGAAAGGGGTTTTGTTGAAAATAATCATGCAATATTGTAGAGGAATATTCATAAAAATGAGGTGTTTTGAAACCGTAAAAATCCATTTATGCCGTATAAGTTAAAAAACATTCTCCTCGTACTTTTGTCAGAAAAGTCAAAAAGTACCTTGTATGGTAAAAAAAGAAAGATTCCTTCCATATGATGTGGTAAAATTAAAAACGGTTAAAAATGACATTAAACATACATGAATGAAATGTAAACATTTTATGAAAAAAAATTTAGAACATATAGACATGGATAATAAACATAACCCCAGTAAATACTTACGAATAAACAAATTCGGATAAGAATGAGATTGGAATAATTATCCCTTACCTTATGTCTGATATGCTTCGTATGTATCTGAACCTCATGTATAAATATTTTAATAATTTCATTGAATTATTATAGATTCATATTCATTGTTATGATATCATATATGGTTTACTTATGACTTTATATTACCCATTCTTTTGTAAATTCGATGTAAAAGCAGCGATTTGGGTAAAATCGTTTCTTTTATTATATGTGTTTCGACTTTTTGTTCTTGATATTATTACTTATATCCTGATTTACTTAATTCTAGAAATTAAAACATGATTTATATATAATATATATTTATCATATACAAATATATGATAGATCAATAAATGGAATGAAATACACCGTTCATGGAGACAGTAGGTCGTACGTATGCATGAACGCTGTTTTCGTTTCCTTATTGAATTGAATGGAATTAAGTAGATGACATCCATATATATATATACATAAATCCAGTATCATTATTTTTCCATATATTTCATTATTATTCATTATATATACTTTATAATCATTCATGAATGGTTAACATGGAGAATGAATCTCATCACGTCATGGGGATGGTAGTCCGTACGTACGCACGAGCGATGATATCATTACCATGATCATTGAATTGTATTTAAGTGTATGTATAATATTTCAGAATAAATATCACTTTACAATAATCATATAAAGTTATTTATTTACACCATTATACCCATCCAAGTAAAGTTGTGGTCGAAAATAGATTACACCACGACGTGGAGACGATATTCCGTATGTACGCAAGCACGGTGATTTTGTTTTTCGTAGGACGGATATAAGGTGAAATAAGGTTGTTTCATATTTGTAATAACACATAAGTATATAAGTAATACTGATTTTATCACTTTATAATGATACAACTAAAGAAGAAGTAGTAGAAGAAGAAAGAAACTTGAGGGAATCAAAAGAAGAGGTTACCTATTCTTCGATGCACCTCCTCTAAGACTTCTCTTAAAGAAGTATAGTTGGTATTTAAAATAACCAGAACCTCCAATATGTTTCTAGGTATGTGTAGATGATAAATTTTCAGGTTTTGGCCGAGATTCAAGGCTCAAAAGGGTGTGAATAGAAGAGGAAAGGGGTGCCGTTTTTATAAGGGAGGAGAGGGGCACCTTTGGAAAATCTTAAAATATTATTTTATAATAAAGTCATATTCGGCTTTTAATAGCTCCACATTGATTTATTTAGAAGCTAAGGTGGGTATGGGTCTAAATCCTCTCAACCAATAGGTTTTAGAAAATTTTAGGTTACAATTTAAACCTTATCATTTAGATTTAACTCTATGTTAAATAATTTAACATTTACCGTGTCTTCTTGTTTTCTTACATGATATGGTTAATAAACATACTATAACAAGCCAAAAGAACCCCAAGTGGTTAATTATTAATATATATAACCTTATCTAAGTCATTTGGCTGATCCTTATATTTTGAGGAATATAATAACAATTAATAATATAATATTTTCAATAAAAAATATTTTATGTCAATTTTGACAGTAGTTGGTAATTGATTTTTGTGAAAATCATAAAAGCATGATTAGTTCTACAAAAGTTAATTAAATCAATAATAACATGTCATATTAACCTATAAAATTAGTTTAATTCATAAAAAGTCTAAATTTACATTTATTTGTGTATTTATAACATCAATTATGTTAATATTTCATTAATAAGATAATTACTGCATTATCATTGAGTCATAAATAAATTAGATTATTTAATGTTTAAAAATTATAAATAAAATTCCATTATGTAGGAAATATTTTTATCTTTCTAATAAATATTAATAGTTGAATATATCTTATGTATAACTCTATATTAAAAATGATTTAGTTATTAAACATTGATTTTAACTATTTTAACCTTTCTTTAAATAAATTAATAATAAATACCCTAATCTAATCCAAGTGGACCTAAATAGTCATATTTTTTCCTAAGGTTGTTTTTGGTCGAATTAGACTTATCCAATAGAATTAGGACATGTGTTAGGGTAATAATAATATCATTTTTACCCTTACCCTATTACTTTTAACCATGGTAAAAAAAAGTAAAAAGTTATTATTCACCAAAAAATATTTTCATGTCATTGAACCACATTTTAGTCCTTGATATTAACCGTGTCTCTCATATTTTCGAAATTCCACTCACAGAAGCGGTAAAATCATGTTTTATTTGAATTTCCAAATTCTCCTAGGAGGTGGGTAAAAGACAGTGAAAAGTTAAATAAACTTTTAATATATCTAAAATTATTATATAATGACTCCAATGAATTTCATTGAACTTATATAGGTATTATTTATAAATTTTGACCTAAAATAAATTTAAATAAAATAAATAATTATTTAAATAAAAAGTTGGTTTTTAAATAGTAACCCAGTGTTTTCACTATTCATTAAAAATTAAACATTTTCAGAAAAATACCAAAAATTCACTCTAGGCTAATTTCGATATTATGAATCCAAAAATTAAGTCCCTTTTGAATGATAAAATTTATAAAATTTTAAAAAGTGGGAATTACTATTCATAACGGCTAGTTCATAATTATATTATAATAATATCTCGTTTAGTGAAACATGGTATTGCGTATAACACATGCTATCGTGGAAGGTTGCGGTTGAATGTAATGAAAGCCAAGTCAAGGTTCTGTATAGTGAAAGATTCATTTGTTGTTACATATAATAGAATCCAACCATATTTCATTTATAAATTGAATATATATATATATACACTCAATGTTGCGTAAAATAACTTATATCAAATGAACATGAAATTGTGTGTAACACGATTCAAGATTAGTGTTGTGTATTCTGCAAGATAATATAGTGTTTCGTATAGAACGAGCTAATTTTGGTGTCGCGTACAACACAAGAGATCAATGAAATTAAAAAATAGCAATTCACATAAAATCTCGGGTTGTTACACTCTCGCCTCAAGGGTTAGTTCACACCATCGGTGTAAGCGTGATTATCGAGTCTCCTCCCAAAGGTATATCCATACGTGAGGATCAAATCAACTGCTTAACCGGAAACTTTAGTTCTGGGACCAGATTCGTAGAAGAAAGGAATGATTGGTACCTATGCCTATTCATATGACAGCTGGTAGTAGACACAGACCGTACCTCAAATCATTCCTAGAGCCCCTGGATCACAGCTCTTGACCACATGCAACTATTCTCTTCCCCTGACCTCCAGCTCCCTGAGCCTGGAGGGGATAATAAAGGTGGGTGGTTCTAACATGTGGAAATGTACACCACCTCATGATACTCTCCTATATATGCTTCTAAATTTGCTGCTCTGAAGATTCATATTTCCTTAACACATCCTCTTTTTAAATAATTTCTCTTGCCCAATTCTCTGAGACTAGTGCTAGTTCACTGCTTTCCCACTACAAACATTCAGTGGCTGTATCCACTCAGACATAGAACATTTAACCACAAAGGTTGTGTCTTGCACCCTAACATAAGTAAGAATGCATAGAGGAAAGTGTTGGGTTAGATGTCCTTAATAATACCTCACTTATAGGTCCGTGCTCTAAAGCGTTGTTCGCATCGTATTCATCGAGTACTAGGAATGGTCAGTACGCCTCGATGAATACCCAACTACCGACATGTCATCCTGCCGAAGCTGTATAAGCTCTAGAAAACTCTCAGCCACCTCATCAAGCCAGTGCTCAGTTGCCTGCAAGTCGGGCTCGCCTCAGAACCTGAGGGGTATCTGATACTAAAACATGTGTAAGGCATTATGCCGATATGTGTCATCTACCGGTACCGCCGATAGTAACTCCATACCAACATGTAGTGATATAACTGGCGCACTACCCGAAGGTACTATCTCAGGCATCAGTCCATGTACTGAAGACTTATCACTATGCAGAACAACCTCATCGTCACTCAATGGGAATCAATAGTATCTAAGATCATCATCTTCTCTACTAGTGTCTAAACTAAGTAGAGAACTCTAGAAATCGCCTCCATCCAGTCCACTACTGCCTGGGATTCTGCCTCACCTCATAACCTCAGAGGCCTATGCTGCTGGAACTCATGAAACGTGCTCTGTTAGCATGCACTGTCCACTAGTATGGCCGGTGGAATATTCTACCCAATGGGTGGTGGAGCTGTAGGTACACCACCCAAAGATGCCATCATAGCAAGAGGTCCCTACACCAGAGCCTCATCGCTCAGTGGGCCGTCATTAGGTAATCTCTCAGAACTCCAACTGACTGTCTGCGTGGAGGAATCCTAATAAAATTCGACACAGTCAAATGATTTATACCTGGTGAACTGACCTCATTTGAGATGACTTAAGAAAATTTTTGAAAACACACACGCATTCATTGTTTTCATGCACTGAGTCGGAAATCAGTAGTGAGGGTCCTGATGTATGGATAAGTCGACCACCACACCAACACTGGACTCCCTGAACCAAAAACCACACTCGGTACCCTTAACACTATTGCTTCACAAAAAGAATGTTCAGAGTCTTATGTTCTACAGCAGAACTGACACCTCTGATACAAATTTGTCATGACCTGTCCCCCGGGGCCCGTATCGTGACTACCTCAAGCCCGCCTTCGATAGGCCAGGGGCTGGAAACTAGCACCAAAGGCATAACTCCCTATAAAATGGGAAGGAATTGCCTTTATAAAACGTAAACACACACAACCAGAGTTCAAGTGGAAGAAAACACTAAGTAACGCAGTATAACAAGGGTGCTGAAAGTACAAAGGGGCCAGAAATACAAGCCCAACGAAAAGGTACAACTACAACTGAAAGAAAGTATAACTGAAATGAAAAACCGCTGAATGGTGAAGCCGCTCTTGGATCGTCCTCCGAGTTCCTACTTGATGGGTAGGCACATATTTCCCCCTTAGCACTCCGCATCTCTCGGTCCGCTCAGTGTCCCGTCACTCCGAGTGTCCACCTCCGGGTACCGTCTAGTACTCATACACTCTACCTAGGTAAGCGTTGTCTATCGTCAGCATACAGCACAATGAAGTACGTGCGTAGACCGTGATGGGGTGAGTATAACGATACTCAGTAGGGACCCCGGGACCCTCAAGGTCTCACCAAATCCAACAAAGATAAACCACCAATAATGATCTCAACAGATAACATTTACTTAGGTATATATGCCCATACATATAGGTAAGTTATCAAGTAACGAATCTCAATCATGAGGAAAACACAAAGAAAGATCTCAACAGATAACCTTTACTTAGGTATATGCCCATACATATACCTAACTTATCATGTAACCCATATCAATCATGAGGAAAACACAAAGGTCATTGACTCAGCTCAAACCAGGATTTGTATTCACGTTGTCGAAATCACAGCTACTGGAGAACTCCTCTTTTTTCGAGCGTAGTAGTCCTGTCATGACTCCGAGGTTCTACTCACTATACATAGACTGTTTTGGCACTCCTCCTGTCGAGTACCGCGGGTCTGTCACCCGAACACACTAGTCCTCCCTGCCATGGGTAGCCGCCCCAACATAGTAGCACTCCCCCTGATAGCCTACAGAGGTACTCCTTCTGTCGAGTACCGTGGGTCTTCCGCCCCTACACAGTAGTTCTCCCCGCCATGGGTCTACCGCTCCAACTCAATAGCATTCCCCAATGGGCTAATCAAGTCACTCTAAAACGAATCGGACAAGCAGTCATCAGGTCCTAGCCAGCAACTATGTCTCCGAACTCCGTACACTCATCTCTGGGAGGGTCCGCTCCACAATCTACTGGTCGATTATTCCATGTGTCATGAAATCTCACATGTATGTATCTCATTGGACTGCCTCATCATAGGGGTCACAACGCAATAGACGGCGCGTCAATCAGATGCCCATTCTATGAGTTATTAGCCTTTTTGTCCCGGGGGCCTGGTTGGTTTCATGTACGCACCAACCCGACTGTATCTTAATTTTTCCCTGAACTCCCATGGGGTATACTCAAAGGAAACGTTTCTCAACGATATTACCCATGACATTGATGGTTTTTCCAACGGACGTTCGGTCTGAGAGTTATAGGATTTTCCGTTCCTGGGGCCCGATTGGTTTTTTAGCTAAAATCAACTCGACTGTACTCCAACTACGTCAAAACCTCAAGTGGAGTATGCCAAAATATCCATTTCATCAAAAGGAAACCAATGTAGTTGACAACACGAAAATTGGACATACGGTCCTTATGTTATAAGCGTTTCTGCTCCGAGGGCCAGGTTTGTTTCAGGTTCGAACCAACCCGGCCATACACAAAAATTTCTTAAACCTTGAGTGTAATATACCGAAACGATCATCTCGATCCAAGGATTCCTACTCAACTGACTGTGCATCGATCGGTGGTCCGTAGCTCTCGTTATGGCCGTTTAACTGAAAATGGTCTGAAAAATGGTGGTCTGGGCTCAGTCTGACCCGGCCCCACCCACCCTGGGCCGACCCGACCTGTGTCTAGGTCCGGCGCAGTTGGGCGTGGCCCGGACCGGTTGGGCGTGGCCCAAACCGATTGGTGCGGCCCGGCACGGCCCGACCGGTGCGGCTTGGCCCGTGTGGCCTGCCCTGGCCTGGCCGGGGGGGGGGGGGGGGGGCGCTGGCTTGGCCATCTGGCCGGGAGGGGAGGGCACGACGTCCCCCAGCTGGCATGACATTAAGCTGCACCCCTTCTAGTCTGGAATGAATTTTCAGTTCCGGTTTCCTCCCGCCGCCGGACACCGGCGCCGCCGTGCCGACGTGGCGCGCCGGTGCTATCATCCACGGACTACCTGACACGCACCGGTGGTCATTTTCGCCCACAATCTGCACCTGTGCCTCTCCCGGGACCCGAACTCCACTATGAAAGCTACAAATCACCGTTTTTGTCCCGTTTCTTCAACACCCGTCAACCCACGCATCTAGAATGATACAACGATGGGTTCAGTCTTGTTCGTTAGTCCGTACCCACCACGTTAGTGGTACAAATAATTATCCAACCAATTAAATGCCCATTCTCGAGGGTATAATCACATATATAAAATAAACAAAATCCCCCTACCTTGATTATTTCGTTTCACGTCATCGAGCAGCGAAAATATTCAAGCGTCGCGATAGAACGGTGCCACGGACAAACGATGTCGATTCTGTCGATGTCGGAGGAAGAGCTGTCGTCGTTGGAGATGTTCCCCATGGTGGTGTCTCCTCCCTTGATGCAGATGAAGATGAAGAGAAGTCATTTCATCGGTGACTTTGCGTTCTCTCTCGGAGTCATCCTTCGTTGAAGGTTGGTGTTCTTCATCGGAAAAGAACACTTCCTTCTAAATCCTCTCAAGAGCTCTCCCACCAATTTTTCCAACCAAAAATCATGAAAAGGATTTTCCCTCTTTTTAACAGAACTTCCAACAATTTCAAAACAATTAAAAAATGAATTGTTGACACATAGATTAATTAATTAAGTGATTAATTAATCCATTAGGTGGGGTCGAAAAATCAATGTGTGGAAGGTGGAGAGGATCCACATAATAAATGAAGGGAAGATTAATAGGGGGTGTAAGGGGAGTTAAGGGAAGATGAATGGTTAGAGGGTTCATGTGGGCCCCACCTTTAACTCCCCATTGTAGGAATTAACCAAATTTTAAATAATAAAATTGTGTACAACAATTTTTTTTTATTTTAATACAAATCCCCAATAATTAACTTCTCCTCTCGAGAAAAGGCAACTACGGGAAAGATCCCCTTAAGCGAATACCGGTGTTGTGAGTTCATCGATGTCTTCGGATTTCAATTTCGAGCAACAGTTCAAAAGATAGAAAAACCCGCACGTACATTTACTAAACGTACCTGAACAAAACTTTAGAAACTGATTCCGGGCACACCGGGCCTCAGAATCAAGTGCCATCAGAAACTGGGGGCTCATAAAATTCCAAAGAATTTATGAAAAAAATTTCCTTGAAAATTCTGGGTCTTTACATAATATCAGTTTTCAAAAAAACTATTTTGGAATATTTAGTACATAACTAGAGAAAAAGTATTTGAAAAAATTTATTTCCATGAAATAACATAATAATAATAAAAATAAAGAGTTTCTTAAATTATATGTCATAATATTTATTCTTTAGAAGCATAATTATAAACAATCATGAAAAAAAGTTTTTATAATAAAACCCTTAAAACATTGGTATATTTAGAATAATAAACCCAATGAAATATTAAACAGTATATGGATATGCATTGAATAAATTTTTATGATAATAATCAGAAAATATATTCTATTTTTTGTGATATAATAAAATTTTAAAAGAAATTTTTTTTTTCGTGAAAATAAAAGAAACAAAACAATAAACATAGAAGTGAATGTAACTCCGTAAGACTTCATGTCATATATATTTTTAAATAAATTTAATATATTTGATTTATTATGATACACTAATCCTCATTCTTTTTAATTTCGATAGAATATTGAACACATAAGAACATCATTAAATATCCAAAGATATATATAACTGTTATAACATAGCTATTAAATTGTTGGGTATGAAAAATATTTACTACATTTTTAAATATAAATATACATATATACACACACATATATTTATTACATAATATAAAATATTAATAAAATATTCCTTACATAATCTATTAATCTGCACAAGTGTTATTTTATTTGAAAAAAATCTTATTTCTCAAAAAACAAAATTCATTGATTTTCACAAAAAATTAATATAAATAATTTTTGAGACATTTTGAATTTTATTTGATAAATCAATGTAATTTTTTAATTTAAAATCCATAATTATATTAGGGAGAATTTTTATAAGTTATTTGAAATGTTTTAATTTTTGAAGAATAGTGAATTATTTGAATTATAATTGAAATCTACCATATCATTTAAATATTTCTTATTATAAATTATATTTTAAAATTTTTAAAATAAAATTATTTCATTTTTTAATCCATTAATCTAATATATTTCATTTGAATATTTTTTTTATTTAATATAGATATAGAAAAACTTTCTAAACATGAGAATATTTTTCCCTTTATAAGAATGCTTTCTTATCACATATATATAAATAATTTTAAATTATATTTTCCCACTTATATTAATTGAGTTTGGAAAAATTGATTCCATATTTTTAATTGAAATAATTTATAATGTCTAATATGGTTAAAAAATATTTGGACCAAAATGATTATTGAAAACAATAATTCATAATTTCCGTGGTTATGTTTATAACATATTTACTGTGGGGGTTAAAATAATAAGATAAATGTGAAAATGTACTAATATCATTAAAATAATTTCATTTTATGAATTAATTTATAGATTTTTTATAAATGTATCTAATATATATTAATTTATTGAAACATTTCATTGAAAATATCATATTTTACATGTTAAGTAATTAAAAACTCAAAAAAGGAAACTTCCTTGCCTTTAATAAGTATAATTATTTTTACCAAAAAATCACATACAATTTTCACTTATATATACTTAAATTAAATTTAAATGATTTATTTTTTGTATTATAATCATTTCCAAATTTAGAGAGAAAATAGTTATCTTAATTTTTTATGAAACATCAATCTTTTAATTATATAATTAATAGGAAAATAAAATAAATCATATTAATAATGTAAAAAAGTAATATAATTGGAATGAATCATTATGTTCCATGAATATTATTATAAGAATATAATATATAATGTATGTTTTAATGATTATATTCAAATTACCACTCTGAATTTATGTTATTAAAACAAAAGTAATTGAATAGTTTTAAAGTTGATGATATTGATATTTTATAATAACTAGTGTTTTATTAAATCATTTGAAATAACTAAAAACCCAATCAATACACTAGTTATTTGTAAATTTAAATAAATATAAAAAATGGTGCATTTTATAAATAATTATATAACTATCATGTATAAAATATTATATAATCTTGAGTATTTATTGAAAATTTACTTTCTTAACAACAAAGAGTTATTCATGTCTTCAAATATAGATAATTAAGACATAATACATAAATAACAGACCACATTGATAAAAAAATGGATACAACTAAATAATTATCCATTTTTTAAAATACAAAATCTTTCAAAATATAACATAATTTCATGTAAAAAACTCATTACATTTCAAAAGAATCCATTCTCTCTCTTAAAAATCATTATAACATGTGAAAAACATATAAAAATATCGGATGAGCATAAAAAGATCACATAGGGACTGATGGAATGAAAAACTGTTAGTCCAGTGTAAACATGAAAACTAATTAAAACAAATTTTCTTGAAATCCCATAAACATTAATAAAAATATCATACAATTTCATTGGGAAATACTTATCAAACCAATATTACATTAACCCTTAAAAATGGAATAACCATTTAGTAAACATCCATCTCCACGGTATCCCATGCATTTGAGTGATATAATGGAGCTCAATCATCTTATTTTGAGCTATAATGGGCCCAAACCAACATATCATGGGATATAATGGTCTCAAAAAACATTTAATGAGCTATAATGTGTAATAACTCATCATATCAAGATAAATAATTCCCTTAACCCGAAATGAACAATGCCCATGAAAAATATCATGAAATAAACACTTGATAACTCATCTAAAACCATCTAGAAAACACATCTAGATTTACAAATAACATCTTTCATAAAAATTTCTTAAATAATATAAAATATGCGTACATAATAATGAAATCATATTCATCAAAAATAAAATTGAAAAAATATAATATACCCATTATAATAATATATAGTGATGAAGTAAGTAAAAAATATTCATTCCATATATACTAAAAATAATCTTTTTCAATTATCAAAAAATTGACATTAAAAAATATTTTAAAAGGAATGTACCTTACATAACACATCAAAAAAACTCATTTTCAAAAAATATAAGATAAATTAAAATATTTTTAACCATATAGATACAATCATAATAACCATATTTAAGACATTTTCAAAAAATAGAATGATTTAGAACAATATATCATAAAAACCAATAAAATTTTGTTTTAGCTAAAGAGTATCATACCTATGGTTCAACATCATTCAAAAGTTCTCAAACCCAATGTTTATTACATTTTCCCATCATTATGATATTGTTCTCAAAATATATTATTAACTTATTAACCATGTGGGGATATGTTTCCCTCATAAAATTTTAATATTCCTATATTTCCTCTTCAACCATGTTGTTTCTCAATAAAACCATAAGTGGGTAAATTACCATATTCTGCAAAACATGCTCTCTATGATCATGAATCTGAATTCGTTTATCTTTATGATTGGTTCTCCTACCTCTGAAAAAATTCTACGCTAAAAACATGAGATGGATCTGGATCATATATTCATAACATCGAAACATGAAAAACATTTTGTACTTGAGATAAACACAGTGGAAAAGATACTCAGTAGGCTACTGATCCAATATTTTCCATAATTTCCTAATGTCCAAATAATAATGGACTCAACAGTACTTTATTAAAAAACACCTAACACTTAATCATAGAGAAAAATTGGTAAATATATGATCACAAAACTCAACTGAAATTTATTTACTCATTTTATATTCATAACTTTTCTTCCATCTCCGAGCTGTCTTCATGTGTCGCTAAATTAACTAAACTTTCACAACCAATCCCAGTCTCATTAATTTCCATTCCTTGACATCTTCCCAAAAATTCTATAGTTCGCCATGTATTTACATTTAATGCTTCATAAGGTTCCAAATGTATACTATAATGAACAATTTTTTATTATAACACTCAAATAAAGGGATATCATTATCCCAACATCCCCGGTAATCCATTGAACAAGATCGAAGCATTTCATCCAATTTCTTAATTATTCATTCTAACTGTACTTAAAATTGAAAAAGTAAATATATTATGAAATTTAATTTAATCACCAATGACCTCTGAATTCCATTACATAAGATATATGTAATCATATGATCAAGATGTGATACAATGGAAAGAGGAACACTATATAACCTAACAATATATTTGATGTACAATCAAGAAATTAGAAATAAATATAGAGTATCTCAATTAGGAGGAAAATAATAATATATAATCAATTTATCAACAATAAACCAGATTGAATTATTACCTCGAAATGTATTTTTTGACCCACCATGTTATCCATGGATATATTATCCATTATCAACATTTTCACAAGTAATGGATGAAACAACCCATAAGGTAGCTATCGTTATGATATAACATGTTGACATGTAAAACATTTCATAGTAAAATATTCAATATATCTTTTATTTTCATCCCTCCAATAATAATCTGAATGGTCTAGGTACATCTTTGTGCTACCAAGAAGATCTGAATATGAGGAACTGTAAGATTCATGTCAAATTTCATTCATCATCCTAGAATCACAAGGAACACATTATATCAAAAGAAACAAAAAATAACAATCAATATCAGTGTTAAACTTATTAAATACACAGTTTTTAACAAATTATAACATTTTAATCTCTTGGTTATCCTTCTTATCATTCCATATTCTATCTTTTAAGGATGAATAAACAGACACATGAAACAAAACATATGAATTTATTGTACTAACAAGATCTAAGAATTTTTTTATAAATTCATTAAATAATTGGTCACATTCTAGACCATGTGTAGTGTATTTTAACTGATATGGCCTCAATAGACCTAAAGCATAAGTAATTACATGATCATTATTTATTAAGACAGATAAATTCATTTCAATGAGACATCAATATAGATAATAAATTAACAACTTCTTAATGGTAGTGTCAAGATTTGAGAATTTGTAAATCTTCATTTCAAATCCTGAAAATAAACATCGTGTTATTTTTCTTAGATAAACATAACACCCATTAAAGTTAACTTAGTCAGTATTCTAGGTAAAAGTAAAACAATTTCATCAAACCTCTACTCATAGCCTCCCAAACCAAGGAAACAACGAATGCCAATTATATTTTTTTTGTCTTGGCCAATATTCAAAATCATTGGTTTTACCAAGAATAATAATTATTTCTTCTTTAGAAACAATGTGAACAAGGAACGAATTTGATGCAAAAAAATTCAAAAATTTCAGAATTTTGATACAGGTAATTTTATTTTAATGATTAGATAACAACCCTTAAATGTTTTTAGGCTCCTATTTACTTTTATAATTTACTAGAATGTAATCAATAGGAACAAACCCAAAATTATCTTGAAACTCATGAAATATTCTTCTCATAATTCATATTAGTAAAAGAGTTGATTTAGTTAACCCAAACGACATAAAAACAAATTCATAATGTCCATATCAAGTAAAAAACACCTAGATTTCACCTTATGATAACATTACAACATATACAATGGGGTGTAATATATAGATCCATGTGAGAATGTAATAGATTATATAACGGGGTGTCCCAAATAGCACTAGGCCAGAACATTATAGATTTTATAATGGGTTTCCCAAATAGAACTCCAATCCATTTTTTAATATACAATGTCTTGAGATGAAATAATGAAGGATTTTTTTTAGGGTTCCACCTATTGATTTAACTATTATATGGTTATTTCTTACATGGATTTAATAGGAGTAGTGAAGAAAAATGTTCCAATATAACAAGACATTTTTGTTATGCAAGTAGTGGGGTTATAATGTTTCTTTAGATCAAGATTGATGTCATATGACTTGTGATTATTGATTCTGATGACTCTTTACATTTATATGATTTCATGTTTCATTATCTAGGTACTAATGGTATTACATATTTTATGATTTTCTCATGAACATCGATTATGTTATCATATAGTTATGCACTTATAATACCCATTGATCCTAATAAAGTAATATTTATAATTTTAAGTATTTGGAGAATTTGATATCACCCTTCTTAGGATTAATTTTTCCAATGATATAATATATGTGTCTAAATGAATTATTTTTTTAGGGGATTTTTTTTAAAATGATTTTGACATAATGTGGAAAAATAAAAGATGCGTTATTTTGGAGAAATAGTGATTTGATGGAATGAGAATTATTAATGACGAAGTCTTTCTTAATTATCTAAAAAATAGAACCAATAAGTTCCATTATAATAATTGTGTTCCAATTTCTTCTTTAGATGTGGTATGGATTGGATGTAAAAAAATTTGTCAAAATTATCAGTAACAAATCCAAAAATGTAATGTTTATGATTTTTGCAGCAGATATGGGAGTGCATGTTCTCAGATATTATAGTTTGTATTAGACAACAATTTTGATATCATTGGAAGTAAATATGTTTTAAATTTATTTTATATTCTTAGTAGTTGATTCCATCATAGTTCTATGAGATTATGGTTGATCATAAGATAAATTTCTTAGACACCTCCGTAGTGTGTTTTAATACTTAAAATATTTTATCAGTAAATGAATATTTTGAGAGTTTTTATTGGTTTAGGGCATTTATAAACACTTTAATCATAATTAATTGTTTTTTATGGAGGAATTATTTTTTCATTATTAAATATATAAAATGAAATAAAAGTGTCTGAGTTACAATCTTAAAAATCTATCAATGATGTTGGACTTGAACCCTTAATTGAAGGGTCACAAGGGTGTGGCACTAAATACTACACTAAATGATGACCAAGTTATTATGACTGACATGTACATTTTTTCAATTGAACTTTTGAGGAAAATGTGGTAAACCACACATGGTCAATTCGAAAGGATAATAAAAAAAGAAATAAATTATAAAATTACTAAAGATGGGACTTTTAATAATGGAACTATGAACCATATATAAACCCCAATGAAAAGTGTTATCCATAGTATCTGGATAAAACATGTTTTAGTGTTTAATGTAGTTGGACATATTTTCCAAAGTCTAAATATACTCTTTAAAATTGATATTCCTTTTGGTGAAGCTTTTTTTTAAATGATATCTAATTTATTATCCACACCCATTTATCCTCATTTATATCAAATCAAATAATTTTCTCATAAATTATTATAGAATCTTCATGTGATGAATTTATTTATAAATATTCTACCATAACTTATTATATAGAATAGATAATGATATCTAATAATTATAATGTATCTTCTTCAATATTTCCTTCCATACCAACCTTACTGTTATTTGAAAAAACTCCACACATGGACACTGTTTTCATATAGATAATATGAAATCTTCTTATATTTCTGGTCTTGAGGTTACAGATCACCATCCACCACATTTGTCTCTTTGAATGACCTTGTTTCCTTTAAAAAATACACCATAAATCTATCATGTTCCTTTGGACCATGATTTTTTAATTCTATATGAGTCCTCATTCATTTTGGATTATTCTAATAATAATATCACCACATGGATTTCCTCTCGGTATTGAGCAGTTAATTTCCTATAAAAATATTCCTATTTATGGTTATTGGTAAAAAATGAAAAATTCCATCCACCTGAACCTCTTCCTTATAATATTACTCACCCTCAGATAATTCTACATGATCATTGAAATACATCAGTTTCAACATTTCATTCCCTTTAGTCCATAAAATTTAATTCATATAAAATTATGATACTATAGTCTATATATGTTTATTTTCCCCCAATCCATAATAGTTTCCCACACCTCATCAGCCACATCCACATCAGGGGTTATTGGACTTCCCTACTCAACATTATTACAAGAAGTATTGTTATCCCCTCTTTCAATAATATTCAGACAACATGAAATAATTTTAGTATATACCACATCCCTTGGAATCTTCTAGGCTACTTCTACTTTGGGATATATAATCTAATTTAGAGTTTTATATCCTTCAGAATTTAAGACCCTCAGATTTTTGGAGTAAAAAATTAGACCCACTCGATCTATTGTGGGTATTGGAATACAAACCACATTTTCCATGAGAGGACTCCTTCTGAACAACTAAACCACCATTTATTAAACTAGGGGACTAGAGCCTCATAGTTTGAGAATATATTTCCACATATGAAGGAACACCCTATCAAGAAATTCCAGATCAAAAATTTCCATGCAGCGAAGACATATTATGAGCCTTTCTATTACCCTATTGTTTAGGCTGAAATATAATTAATGTATATACCGCATTCATTGGGTGACAATAGTCATGTGGAGTCTAACTGAAATTGATGCATGGGGAAAAATCAAACCGGGACACAATTTCAACCACATAATGAAATATAATTTGTTCCATATCATTATTCTGCACTAATTATATTTGGGGATTGGATACATCTACTTCTACAAATATAAACTGATATGTATAATGGAAAAGAGACTATGATCAATCATTATTATATATAAATATTCCCACCATATGAATTTGCATTATTTTATTATCAGGATTTTGGAAACAGATTGGAAGTGATCAGAAATGAACCATGATCCCCATGGATAGAGGATTCTGCATCATATATATATACCATATTCCAATCTAAATAGTGAAACCTATATAAATTCACATGATCATTAAATTTTCACTAATCAGAGGTATGATTATGAGCTACTAAAAATTGAATAACAAAATGTAAATGGTATGACAATATTACATTCACATTCTCCTTCAATACCCTTGATATATTGATGAATATATCAGTGATATCTACTAACATATGACATTGACTAAATCAGCCAACAGGTAGGAACCATATGTAGCTAATTCCTCACTAAATTATAGGAGATAAAGTGGATGCTTTGGGGCCCCAAGGTTCTATGCTAAAAACATTGGGAATATACGGATGTTGGGAAAATAAGTGAGAGATGTGGTGAAATAAAAATGTATAAGGGATCTTAGTGGTATGAGGAAAGACCTAAGATAACCTTCCTCCCCCATTTTGTACGAGGGTGTTTGTTATGTACGTCCATCGCTTCTATCTATGGAAAACATATGAGATCTATAAAAATAAATTTTTATGAACAATTCATGATATAATTTTATTTTAACATTTAGAGTGTATTTTTATTTTGAAAATATTTAGTATTTTTTCTTTGGAATAATTGTTGATTTATATTGAAATAATATTTGATCAAATTATTTTAATATTTGGGTATCAATCATAATAAAAAAATTGATGAATCTTAATTAATTAAATTTGTTGAATGATATACTTTGATCATTTGGTTTTTTTAATTAATATTTTGAGATTAATGTATGAATATTTATTTGTTATTGAAATTATCGTAATATATAGAATCATTTTTTGTATTGTCTAATTTCAAAAGTATTGAAGGATATCATTTTATTATTTTAGATAATTTATGTTCCATTGAAAATTTATTTCATTTTTTAGGAATGAAACATTTATCCTGAATACACATCTTTGTTATATAAACTATGAGATTGTGCTGTATATTTAATAAAGGATGAAATTATACTCATTAATTATGTATAATTACAAATTATCTTAGTCTATATTTTAATATATTTCTCAACTCTATGAAAATGATATTGAAACAAAAGTATTATGCTTGTTTCAAAATTTATGATGAAAAAATTATATTTTAGGTCATAAATGATTTATGGTTTTGAGAAAATAAACTATTTGTTGATCATTCACCATCCTATGAATAGCGACTTCTATGGATAATTTAATTCTATACACCTTTCCTCCATTCCATATCTTCATTTCCCAAAAATGTTCTCCAAATTGAAAAGCTATTTTTTGAATTATTCTAGATGAACATCATGGATAATTTAATCTATTATAAATATATTATTCTATTGGACCTTCAATGATGTATGTTACAAACAAGGATATTTTAAAATATTTATCCTCTAAATATAGAGATATGATAAAATTGAAAGTATGTAATTTATTAAAGGGGGTAGTATGTAACAACTCAAGATTTTAAAAGAAGAAAATTATGCCTGATAGAGTAAAAGACCTAAATGATGGAACATATACAAGAATTAAAATCCCCAAAACGTTATCATATAATTATTTTTAAATAAATATTATGTCATTAATTTCCTATGGAGCACACAACCTCAATATTTTGATGTCTACTATTATATTCTACAAAACTACCATGTTTCAGCGACACAAGATACATATCACCATTATTACCTAGTTATTAAATTTGTAGGTAATATTAGTACAAAATTATTTAATTTATATATATATATATATATATATCAACATTAATATAAATTAAATTAAAAAATATAGTAACTAATCGATAAATATTTAATAATTCAAATTTATTCTTCACAAATATGATTTCTCATTAAATGATTTTTATTTGTTTTCATGAGAAATAGAAAATAATTATTTTTAAAATATAATAAAAAGTATAAGAAAAATGGAATTCATTTTTCAGTAAAGAATTAAAAAATTATACTAGGGTGAATTAGTTATTATTTTTCTAAAATTTTTCAATTTTTGAAAAATACTGAAAAATAATGAATTTTAATTAATATTATCTTTTTAGTTTAAAAAATTATAATCATAGATTATATTTATAATTTTCATTACCAAAAAAGTATTTCATTTCTATCCGTTTAACAAATTCAGTATATTTAAATATTTTTTTATGTTTAAATTTAATATAGAAATAATCTTATTCATTAGAACATTATTCTCATTAAAACCCATCATTATCTTTACATATGAAGGAATAACATTAAATTTAAATTTTAAACATATATAAATTTAACTTAGAAAAATGGATTCAATATATTGAATTAGTATAAATTATAATTTATAATATGGTCCACATAATTTTAGAGAAAATTGTATAAGAAAAATATAAAAATTTAATTATTGTGGTTAAGGTATAATCATATTTAGAATGGTTCTAAAAAGAAAATATAAGACTTAAAATGATATAATGTTTTTATCTTAATATTTTTATATGAGTTTATTTTGACCATGGAAATAAAATATTATAATGTATGGAATTTTTTTTACAATCTTTTGAAAATTAATAATAAAATATGTTATGTAATGAAAAATACAAAAAAAGGAACCTTCTATGATTATAATATCAAAAATTCATTTAGATTGGGAAAAATAAAATCTATTTTTAAAGAAAAATATTAATTTAAAGATAATTCCCTATTTTAAATATTGTAAAGTTATTTATAAATTTTATAGATATTAAAATACCTGGAATTCATATGAAACATAAATATAGTAAAATTTTTATTAAATTAAAAATAAAACAAATGATATTAACAATTTAAAAAGTAAAATAATATTTATAAATAATTATGTTACATAAATTTTTTAGACTAATATACCATGTAAGATATTTTTAAAAAAATTATATTTGAATTAGTTATTTTTATTAATTTTTTTGAAATCAAATTAACTGAATTTTTTTTAAATTCAAATTAATGATTTTTCAGAATAAATTTTTTTTTATTAACTGATTTGAAATTAGTAAAAAACTATCATCATCCATGTTATTTTTAAATTATAATTAATATCGAATATGATACATTTAAGGACCAATTATAAATATATAATTAATACACTAACCCTGAAATAAGTAAAATTATTTTGTTGTAGTTAAGGTTAATGTAGTGGTTTTGGACGGTGCATATGTTTTGGTTAAAATTAATATTCAACACATATTTTTTTTTGTAATTTTGATTTTATATTTTCCGCCTAGGTGTAAAAATTATCATATATCATTTATTTTGTTTTGTTTATTAAATTATGAGTTAAATAGATAAGAATATTAGTTACCATAGAAAAAATGAAATTGGTTAATGTAACGAATCATAGAAGTTAAGTAACAACATATTTAAAATGAGTTCTTTTGGTGGAGTCGGTGTGGATCGGCCACAATTTCAATCAAATCCATTATTTTTTATTTTAGTAGGAACATGGTGTAATATTGACCACCAAATAGTAAATTTTTTGGGGTATTTACAATAATACCACTCCTCCTCAATAATAAAAGGTTACTCACTCCCCTCACTTCATGACACATATCAAGACATTAAATTAATAAACCAAACCAAAACCACATCCCAACTTCACATCCATCATAAAAGAAGATTTATTTTTAGAATAAATCCATCTTATGATTGTTTTTTTTTTCAAAAAATGATTGAGAATACATTACTAATATAATGGTGAAGAAGAAATGACAAGTCGTACTCAAGGTAAGGGTTATCTAGTCTTACATTTATTTCTCTGATATATATGACATATTCAACGATTAATTTTTTATTTTGTGCTTATACTACCTATAATTACAGTTTACTATTATTATACTAAAATTTATGGTAATTTACCTATCCATTTTGTTATATATCACTCACGTGGTTTACAATTTCCTAGTTTTCAAAGTGTTAAGGTATTTTTTCCTCAATTTACCAAAATTGATATGAATATTTTATTATACACCATTATTATTTTATGAGGGGTATAATATAACCATTTAACTTGTTATTACATGAATTTCTTTATATTCATGACATTATATGTTTTATTTAATATTATTTTTTATTGGGGATTAGTATTCATAGATACAAAACTTTTTAGACTCCTTCGTTACAATCATAAAATTTAGCAGGGTTGCTTTTTTATTAATATTAAAATTATTATATTTTATTATGAGTATAAAAAAAAATTCCTAATATTTAATCTTCTATTTCTATTCATTTTATTTAAACGTAATATTTCCATTTTCCCTATATTTTGTAATAAAAATGTTTAGAAAATGTTTCTAAGAATCTTCGACATTATTTCAATCTTTGATCAAAAATATAATTTTTTTAAAAAAATCTTCTAAAAATGTTTTCAATACTATATTTATGATTTTAAAAATAATTTAGTAAAGAAAATTTCCCTATTATTATTTATTAGAGAATTTTTTCATTGAAATATTCATGTTTATTTAATTATAAAGATATTTTTTTAACATTTTAACATTTAAAATAATGATCTTTATTTTATGTATGTAATTATTTTTAAAACCCATAAAATTTCAAGGAAATTTTTTTTCTTAAATTCATTGGAATTTTATGATTCCACAGTTTCTGACGGTGCCGAATCTCGAGGGCCAGTGTGCCAGATATCAATTAATGAAGTTTTGTTTTGTACATTCAGTAAACGCACGTACATGTTTTTATATCATTTGAACTGGTGCTCAGAATTGAAATCTGAGGACACCGATGAACTCGTAGCACAAGTATTCGCTTCAGTGGACCTTTACCGCATTTGTGATTTATATAGGAAGGAAGTTATATTTTGGGATTTCTACCTAAAAGTTAGAAATTAAATAAAAATTTGTAGCAACACATATTTTATTTTGTTGGTAGTTATTATCTCCAAATAAAGGTTTTTGGTGGGGCCCACCGCCACATAACCTCTCATGAGAAGATAATGTGTGGTGGGGCCCACACGAACTCAAACCTTTCACCTCCCCACAACTTTTTTTAACTCATCTTTGTGTTAAATAATTCCAAATCCTATCTTTTAAACATTAAACTCTCCACATTCCACCATCGTCTAATTAATGTTCCAACACATTCTAAATTTATATGAAATTAATTAATTGGATCCTATAATTTTTGAATTAATTTGAAATTCATGTGAGGATAAAATAATAGAAAAAACTATTATTTTGGGTTGGCTTGTGTAGTATTAGGAGAGCTTTTGGGAGAATTGGAAAGGAAGAGTTCTTCCAATGAAGAATGACGTTCTCTCTTGACAAAGAACGGTGAATCCCACGAAGAGCGCCTATCTTTTTTCTTCTTCCTCCATTTCAAGGGAGAAGACACTGCCCTCGATGAACGTCACCAACAACAACGACTCTCCCTCCGACGTTGACAGAATGACACTGTCTTCTGTGACACCCAACATCCGCTGCTCGTCAACGTGCAATGTTATTGAAATCGATGTAGGGGGAAATATGGATTATTTATTTATTCTTACGTGTGTAAATTACCTTCGTACCTTGGCATTTGATTTTGGTTGATGGTGATCAAGTTGTTATCAACTAACACGGAGGGTGAGGGACAAACAGACATGGCCCGAAGTCCCTCTGTTGAACCTTGTTTGTGTTGGTGATAGAGGTGGGGCAGGAAGGGCACGGTGCCAATGCACCGCACTGGAGGAAACAAGACACGGCCATGAGGCAGCGGCAACCGGAGGCCGTGGCTAGTCTTGGCCGCGGTGGTGGTGGAATAGCGCCATTGTGCCAGCTGCATGGGGGAAAACTATAGCCCGCAAGCGTGGGCCACTCGGCCGAAGAAGCATCGGCTGGCTATAGTTGGTCGGCCTGAAGGAACCATGGCACCACATGGCGCTGCACTGTAGAGGAGGTGTATCCCGCACCCACGAGCCACTTGTCGAGCTGAACCGGCTGGTCATAGCTGGATGGGATAGAGACTGTGGTGCCAGTTTGAGATGCCTACGCTGGGTGGGCTGCTTCGGTGGGAGAACCGGCTGCCCACTTCCTGGCTTGGCGGATGAAGTCGCGGTGCTGCGTGGGAGGACAGCGGGCCGCTCGGGGTAAAATACCAGGTCGGCATTGGCCAGACGGGCAGGAGAGGTGACGACGCTCGGTGGACGCCCCCTGATATATGTTTGGCGCACAATGTTCTTGGCCAGCCTAGCCGAGCCGCAGCCGGCCACTGGGTCGTGCCGCCTTCGCCTGGGCCAGGCTGCCCTCGCGCGGGCTAGGCTGCCCTCATGCGGGCCGAGCCACCCTCATGGGGGCCGGGTAGCCCTCGCGTGGACTGGGCCGCCCTCACGTGGCCCGAGCCATAGACGCTGTGTCGGGCCACACCCTACTGAGCCGTACCCGGACCAAGTCGGGTCGACCCGGTTCGGGCCGACCCAGGGCAGGTTGGTCTGGGTGGGACCAGACCCAGACCCACCTCTTCAGACTATTTTTGGTTTTTCTCCCATAGCATGAGTTACAGACATTCGATCGACACACCGTCAATTGCGTTGGATTACATGGATCGAGACGGGCGTTTCGTTATATCACAACCAAGGTTTTGGCAATGTTTGGGTATGGCCGGGTTGGTTCGATCCCGTAACCAACTAGGCCCTCGGAGTAGAAACACTTATAACTTAAGGACCAGACGTCCGATTGACGTGCCGTCAACTATGTTGGATTCATTTTGATGAGACGGTTCTTTGTAAATATTCTAATTTAGGTTCATATGTAGTTTGAGTACAGTCGGGTTGGTTTTAGCCTAAAACCCAACCGGGGCCCTCGAACAAAAATGTCAATGACTCTTAGACCGAGGGTCCGATTGACGTGTCATCTGTTGCATTGAGACCCCTATGACATGGAATTCCTTTGAGAAACTTCCACCTGAGTCATCGTGACACTTGGAGTATCAACCAGTATCTCATGGAATGGATCCTCCCATAGATAAGCATACATAGTGTTGAGACCTTGTAGCTATAGACCTGGCCACTGCTTGACCGATTCGACTCGGAGTGATTCGACTAGCCCAGTGGACGAAGCACCTGGTTTGGTGGTAGACCCATGGCAGACGGAGTGACTGGTTTTACAGAAGACCTGCGGTACTCGACAGGAGGAGTACCTCTGACGACTATTAGGTGGAGCGCCCGATTTGGCAGAAGACCCAAAATAGAGGATTGCCCGGTTTGGCAAAAGACCCGCGATACTCGACATGGGGAGTACCTCAGCAGTCTAAGGATAGTTAGTAGCACCTCGGAGTCGTGACAGGGCTACTGTACTCGACAGAGGAGGAGTTCTCCAGAATCTGTGGTTTCGATAATATAAATCTTGGTTTGAGCTGAGTGTATGACCTTTGTTTTTTCCCCATGATTGAGAAGGGTAACATGATAACTTAGGTATATGTATGGGCATATACCTAAGTAATTGTTATCCGTTGATTTCATACTTTGTGGTTTATCATTTTTGGATTTTGTGAGACCTTAAGGGTCTTGGGGTCCCTATTGAGTATCGTTAAACTCAACTCTGCATGAGCTATTACCGCACCTCATTGCATTGGACGCAGACGACGGATAACTCTGACGGAGGTCGAGAGCGCTTGGACTGGATGGTACCCGGAGGAGGACTTTACGATGTATTAGCACACGGTTGAGTTTGACGGATGTGGAGTGCTGAGGAGGCCATATGTACCTACCCTTCAGGTAGGAACCCCAGAGAATGATCGAGGACCTGCTTTCACCTTTCAGTTTTTGTCCCTTTTTAGTTATACTTGATTTCAGTTGTATTTTTACTTTACAGTTGGGCTTGTATTCTGTCCCCCTTTCCATTCAGTACACTTGTTATATAGATTTTACATCGTGTTTTCTTCCATTTGTACTTTGGTTGTGTGTGTTTACAATTTATAAAGGTAATGCCTTCCTAGCTTTAGGGAATTACGCCTTTGGTGCTAGTCACCAGCCCCTGGCCTATTGAAGGTGGACGTGGGGTAGTCATGATGCGAGCCCCGGGGGACGAGTAATGGAATATTGGTATCAGAGGAGTCGGTTCTACCACAGAATGTAGGACTCTGATATTTCTTTTCTGTGAAGCAATGGTGTTAAGGGTAGTAAGTGTGGTTTTCAGTTCAAGGATTCCAGTGTTGGTGTGGGCGGCCGACATATCCATACACCATGACCCAAATTTCTGATTTCCGACTCAGTGCACGAAAACACTGATTGCGTGTGTGTTTTCAAAATTTTTCTATAAGTCATCTCAAACCAGGTCAGCTCACCAGGTATAGTCTTTTGACTGTGTCACATCTATTTCTTTCAGGATGCCTCCCCATGAACGACAATCTAGAGCTCTGAGAGTTGTACGTACTAACAACCCGATGTGCCACAAGGCCTCAGTACATGGCCCTCTTCCAGTAGAGGCACCAGTAGAGGCACCAGTGGCACCACATCCCGTTGGGCCACCAATGCCACCAGCCCCAGCCGTAGAGAGTGCACGCCACTTGAGCGCACTCCACAAGTTCCAGCGCCAAAGGTCGCCTAGGTTCATGGGAGAGACGGACCTGCAGGTGGCTGAGGATTGTATAGAGGCTTTGATGAGAGTCTTCAGACTGGTAGGGACACCGACCGACTTCATGGTGATCCTTGCTGCCAGCCTCCTTTAGGAAGCAGCAGGCAGATGGTGGAGCCTAATGCTCCAGATGCATGACAAGGCATCACTTTTATGGGAATACTTTGGGAGCCTGTTCCAGGAAGATTTTGTACCAGCCACCCTTCAAGCGGTGTGTATACAGGAGACACTGCATCTACAGCCGGGTAGCATGACGGTGGTGCAGTACTTAGCGAGGTTCAGCAACCTCTCACGCTACTCCACTGATATGGTACGAGAACCAATCTTCAGGGCCCAGACCTTCGAGCAGGGACTCAGGTGAGAGATTAGAGGTCCAGTTGACTCCCAAAACATCCTAACATAGATGGGGGTGTTGGAGAGAGCCCTCTTAGTGGAGAGTTTCCTTCACGATTAGTCTCCATCAGCGAGACCCACCCCTAGCCGACATATAGCGGAGTCTTCTGCAACTGGCAGTATACAGATGATGCAAAGGACTAAGAGAACCAGACCTACAGGTGATCGACCGCATGACTCAGGATCGGTTGTGCGGGGCACCCAGAGTGGAGACAGAGCTAGGAATACCAGGAACAGACAATGTTACTCCTGCGTTTGGTATGGTCACATGGCACGTGACTGTCCAACCCACCATGCAGATGATCATCAGATAGAAGAAAGACCTCCCAGGAAGAGGCAGTGGTTCAATCAAGATGGTTTGCAGGGCGATGGCGGATGTGGCAGGGGAGCGGGCCGTGTAGCTGGTGGTGGACGACGCTTTGAGGTGGTTCCACCACCACCACTAGGAGGTCCACCTCGACCGCAGGGAACATGTGGACAGGGGAGAGTACAGCTTCAGGCAGCTAAATCATACGACCATGGAGCTCTAGAAGTAGATACATATGAGGGGGACTAGTTCTAGGCTTCGAGGCCTTTGTTCATGATGCTTCTAGCTTTGTTGATGTCATTTTTTGTGATTGATTTGTTTCATTGTACTTTGAGTTGTAGTAATAAAAGACACTTGTCCTTGTGACGTTTGCTTTCATGCCTTTTTTGTGGTTAATACTAAGAAGTCCCAGTTAAAACCCTTGACTTGACTCTCACTTTCGAGATTTATACTAGATCAGACCCAGTGATCAAACACGGATGCTGACAGTCTGACTCAACCATTGGATGTGAGAATAATGGTTGAATCTCTTGGTTGTAGCGTCGAGGCCTTACGATGTCGTCCATAACGTGAATTAGTACCATTAATTTGAGGATTGTCTGTATTAGGAAAAGGAAGTGGTTCATCCAGGGGATGAGACCACATTTTTCTTTTCAGCAAAGGAGAAATCATAGCAGCTTTTATAGAACATAGGTGAAGAAGGGAGAAGTCGAGTTCTTTAAATTGGCTAGTCTCACCCATAGTTCATTGTGCGAACGGATTACGGTTTACTCTAATATCAATAGTCTCATGTGTGCCTTCTTTTAGAGGGATCCGAACATGAGACAGTGGTGATATCTTGAGTTTATCAGGAACTATGACTTCGAGATAGTCTATACTCCTTGGAAGGGGAAACGTTTTTGTGGATGCGCTCAGCAGGAGGACTGGTATTCAGCTGCTATGAGAGGTGATGGAGTAGCTGGCTGCCTTACATATATCCTTTGTAGAGGGAGATGGTGCAACCTATCTACTATCCCTTACAGTCACTCCTCCACTTCTTCAGTAGAGTAGGTGAGGTGGAATATTGTCTGGCCCTTCCACCTCGGTTGCACTGAGTGAATGATGACTTCCATGTATCTCAGCTGAGGAGATATGTGCACAATACATCCCACATCATCGACCATGGTAAAAAAGACATCGATAACGGGGATACATTCATGAAGGTTCTAGGGGATGTTGAGGTTCGACAAGATCGGGTCCTGCATGGAAAGTAACTTCCTCTGGTACACATTCGCTGGAAGCACGAGAACCTATAAAAGAGAACATGGAAGCGGGAGGCTCAAATGCGTGCTCGGTACCCCACTTTAGTTTCCTTAGTGTCTGTTGTAGCTTTACGGGGAAGTAAATCCTTGAGGAGGGGGTAATGTAAAGACCCATAAATTTCAAAGAATATTTTTCTTAAATAATTTGGAATTTTACAATTCCGCAGTTTCTGACGGCACCTGATTCTGAGGCCTGGTGTGCCCGAAATCAATTACTAAAGTTTTGTTTTGGTGCATTCAGTAAACAGAAGTGCGTGTTTTTCTATCTTTTGAACCGGTGATTAGAATTGAAATCTAAGGACACCGATTATATCGTAGTGCGGGTATTAGTTTAAGGAGAACTTTATCGCGATTGCGTTTTATACAGGAAGGATGTTATATTTTGGGATTTATACCTAAAAGATGGAAATTAAATAAAAATGTATAGTAACACATCATTTATTTTGTTGGTAGTTATTATCTCCAAAAGGAGGTTGGTGGTGGGTCCCACCAAAACATAACCTCTCATGAGTGGATAATGTGTGGTGGGGCCCACACGAATTCAAACCTTTCACCACCCCTCAACTCCTTTTTAACTCCTCTTTGTACTAAATAAAGCCACCTCATTTCTTTTAAACTTTAAACTCTCCACATTCTACCCTCCTCTCATGAATGTGCCAACACATTCTAAATTAATGAGAAATTTATTAATTGGATCCTATAATTTTTGAATTAATTTTCAATTCATGTGAGGATAAAATAATAGCCTAAGCTATTATTTTTGGTTGGCTCATGTAGTTTTGGGAGAGGCTTTGGGAGAATTGGAAAGGAAGAGTTCTTCCAACGAAGAACGACGTTCTCTATTGATGAAGAACATCGACGCCCACAAAGAGAGCCTATGTTTTTTCTTCTTCCTCCGCATCAAGGTAGAAGACACCACCCACAAAGAACGTCAAAAAAATCAATGACTCTCCCTTAGGCGTTGATGGAACGACACTGTCTTCCGCGACGCCCGACATCCGCGTCTTGTCGATGTGCAATGTTCTTGAAATCGAGGTAGGGGAAATATGGACTATTTATTTATTATTACGTGTATAAATTACCCTCGCATGTTGACGTTTGATTTTGTTTGATGGTGATCATTTTGTTATCAACTAACGTGGATGGAACGTGCTGAACAAACACGGCCCAATATCCCTCCGTTGAACCTTGTTTATGTTGGTGACGAAGGCAGAGCAGGAACAGTGCAGTGCCGATGCACCACATTGGAGGAAAGAGGCCATGACCATGAGGCGGAGGAAACTGGAGGCCATGACTAGGCCAGGAAGCGGTGGTGGGGGTCTGGAACCGTCGCGCATGCCACGTGGTGGAAAATCGTGGCCCGCAAGCGTAGGCCCCTCAGCCGAAGAAGAACCGGCCGATTAAAGCAGGTCGGGCTGAAGGAACTGTGATGCCCCTTTGCACTGCGCTGTGGAGGATGTGCTGCCTGCAACCGCGCACCGCTTGCAGAGCCAAATAGGCCAGACATAGTCGATCGGGCTAGAGACCGTGACACCTCTTGGTGCCACGTTTGCGGGAAGATAGTGTCCCGCGCTGGGCAGGTCGCTTCGGTGGGAGAACCAGCCGGCCACCTTCCAGATGGGTGGAGGAAGATGAGACGTCACGTGGATGGACAACATCCTGCTATGCTGGCCGCTCGCGCTAGAAAAACTGGCTAGTTTGGCCGGCCGGGCAGGATAGGCGGCGCCGCCGTTACAAGACACGGGGGGTCGCGCCCCTCTCCCCTTGCTCCGCGTATGGCGCGCAATGCACGCGGCCAGCAGGGCTGAGCCATGGCCGGCCACCTGCACGGGGGCCAAGTCGCAAACCGCATTGGCCGATCTGCCCTCACGCAGGCCGGGCCACAGCCGCCAGGCCAGGCCGTACCCTACCGGGTCGGACCCAGACCCAGACTCCCCTCTTCAGACATTTTTTGGTTTCTCGCCCATAAATTCAGCTACAGACCGTTGATCGATGCACTTTCAGTTCTATTGGATTCCATGGATCGAGATGGATGTTTTGGTATATCACACTCAAGGTTTTCTCAATGTTTGGGTATGACCATGTTTGTTCGATCCTGTAACCAACCGGGCCCTCGGAGCGGAAACACTTATAACTTAAGGACCGAACATCTGATTATCGTGTAGTCAACTATGTTGGATTATTTTTAATGAGACTGTTCTTTTGGAATAATATAAATGAGGTTCGGATGTAGTTGGAGTTTGGTCGGGTTGGTTTGATCCTAAAAACCAATATGGCCCCTGTAATGGAAATGGAAATAACTCTCAGGCAGGGCATCCAATTGATGCGTCGTCTGTTGCGTTGAGACCCCTATGACAAGGCGGTCCTTTGAGATACATCTACCCAAGACTTTGTGACACTTGGAGTATCGACCAGTAGCTCGTGGAATGAATTCTTCTAGATAAGAGCATACGGAGTGCTGAGACCTAGTAGCTGTAGACCTAACGACTGCTTGACCGATTCCACTCAGAGTGATTCAACTAGCCTAGTGGACGGAGCGCCCGGTTTGGCAGCAAACCCACGGCGGACGGAGCGCCTGGTGTGGTAGCAGACCCATGGAACATGACAAGTGGAGTACCTCAAACGGCTATTAGGGGGAGTGCCCGGTTTGGTGGCAGACCCACAGCGGAGGACCACCCAGTTTGGCGGCAGACCCGCAATACTCGATAGGAGTAGTACCTCAGCAGTCTAAGGTTAGTGAGTAGTGCCTCAGAGTTGCGACATGACCACTGAACTCAATATAGGAGGAGTTCTCCACCAGCCATGGTTTCGATAATAAATATCATGGTTTAAGCTAAGTCAATGACCTTTGTGTTTTCATCATGATTGAGATGAGTTACTTGATAACTTAGGTATATGTATGGTCATATACCTAAGTAATGGTTATCTATTGATTTCATACATTGTGGTTTATCCTTGTTGGATTTTGTGAGACCTTGAGGGTCTCAGGGTCCCAACTGAGTATCGTTATACTCATCCCTGCACGGGCTAGGCCTGCACCTTGTTATGTTGGATGCAGACGACAACCAATGCTGATGGAGTCCAAGAGAGCTAAGACTGGACGGGGCCCGGAGGGGGACTTTATGACGTATCGGTACATAGTGGAGTCTGACAGATGTGGAGTGCTGAGGATCCCATATGTACCTACCCTTGAGGTAGGAACCCCAGAGGACGATCCCGGAGATGGTGTCACCTTTCAGTTGTTTTTCCCTTTTTATTTGTACTTTCTTTCAGTTGTATTTGTACTTTATAGTTGGGCTTGTATTCTGACCCCCTTTCTTTTTAGTACACTTGTTATACAGCTTTTACTTAGTGTTTTCTTCCACTTTTACTCTAGTTGTTTGTTTTTACAATTTATAAAGGCAAAACCTTCCCAATTTTAGAGAATTACAGCTTTGGTGCTAGTCGCCAGCCCCTGGCCTATGGAAGGCGGGCTTGAGGTAGTCACGATGCGGGCCCTGGGGGACGGGTCGTGACATTATTGTCCACTATGATAGTCATTTCATTGAAGATTCCATTGGTAGATTAAAATGATATTTTTTAATATTGTGTTTTATTAAACTTCATGAAATTATATGTTTTTAAAACTATTTTTCAAAGATAACGATTTTAAAATGTTATATGTTATAAAATTGATTTTAAATATGTAAAATATATTTCTCTCAGTAATGTTTTTAATGTTAATTTGAAGGTATTTCCATTAATAAATGTCAGAATCCCATCATTATTTATTCTAAACAAGTGATATTTTGTATTGATACCATCCCCATCCTTTTTCATGCAGGAATACAAATATTTCATAGAGATTTGTTTGGAACCCTTTTTATATCCATGAGTTGATCACATTTCAAAGAGATTGTAATGGAATCATTTTAATTCCACAGGTAAAACATATTTTGAATGAATAATTATTTTTTATTCATTTTATAATTAAATAGTAGCGCCTTTTAGGATATAAATTTTATGGTTCTCAACCATTATATATATGTGAAGGTGGTCTGGATTATGTCAGGTGAACTAGTCATAGATTATATGTTGAGCTATCCCAAATGGCCCTTGGATAGAAATATATTCCATATATGAAGGGGAGTATAAGATAACACTAGGTGATCCCATTATATATTATATGGTGGATGAACCTAGATAGAGCTCAAATTTATTAGGTATATACCTTGTGTTGAGAAGTAGGAAACAGGGAGTTACATGAGGGTTTCTCCTATGTATATAACTAATATGAAGTTATTTATGATATAGGTTTACATGAGTTATAAGAAAAAACTATCCAAGATAACATCATTGTTTTTTATTATTCATATGGGCTTATAGTGTTGTATACGATCATGATTTATATATTATGGCTTATGATTATTGATTTGTATAACTCATTCTTCTTCTATGATCTCATATTTTATGATGTATGTATCAATGGGAATAATATAAATTTTTATTTTATTCTTATCATTTAATATTCCATCATACCATTTTTTCTTTTTATTCCCTTTTATGAAATCCAATTACAAATAGTTTTGTTTATTGATGATGATAATTTTATCTCACCCTTATTATGTTTTATTTCCAAGATATTATAATGAGTGAGTAGGAAGAAAATTTTCCAATAAGGAATTTCTTATTATGATGATGTGGAAATAAGAGGAAAAAATAAATGGTAGTATAAGATTTAGAAATGATAATTTGACAACATTGGAATTATTGATGTCATAGGTTTTCCTAATTCAATAAATCTCTAACCCAAAAAGGACATAAATAATTTAAGTGATCTACTTTTACGATATGATGTTGCATGGTTTGGACTTAAAAAATAGGTCACAATTTGAAGCATAAAAGCTTTAAAATTAATGTTTACTATTTCATAATGTGATATAGGGTTGTAGGTTTGATTATTTTATAGTATATAAACAATATAAAAAACATTGGGTGAAATTGCCTTGTGTCTCTCTAAAATAAAATAGATACAAAAATTTCTTAACTTAAGTCTCAACATCCTACACACACATTCTAAACTCATGTGTTATAAAAATAAATTTAGTATAAATATCTTAAATAATAATTATAATTAATATTATAACATTTAGGAGTTATATAAAAAATTTAATCACAAATACAATATATATTTATTATTGAAATAACTCTTCGAGGTAATTATTTTTTAGTTTTTCAAGTATATTGTTATTCAACTATTTTGGTACAAGCACACATTTTATAGTTCCTTAATATTATAAATTATATACATGATATATGATATGATAGTTTTTTACATGATAAATATAATAAATAATCTAATGCCCAATATAAATTCAGTATTCTAGTCACTGGACTGTCTCTTGAGTAGGTAACAATTTGATATACCAAACGATAACTTTTTCTTTTTTTTCCATGATGAGATTTTTGGTTTATCTGATTAATGACTGAATTGTGGAATATAAATATAAAATAAATTTAAATATAAATCATGTTAAATATATAATATTTAACGGAAATTATTATTTTTAGGAATTATATTTTAAAATTTAGTTATAGACAAGATTAATGCTCTCCAACACTCATCTCTTTCATGTGTAAATATATTACTCAATTTAATTTCTAAATCCCCCTGAGTTTTCACAGATGATATATAATAACCTAAATATTATAGTTTTACATATTTTATACTTGATTAAATTACTTGAAAATATTCCAAATAAACCAAATTGAAATCATTGTGCTAAACAACAAGACCACACTGAAGAAATTTATATCGTGAAATAAATTATTTTACTTTATGAACTGGACAACCATAAAATAAAAAATAGTTTAAAATATATTTAATAAAAAAAACCAAAAAAAAATAATTTAAGATAAATTTTTTAATGGTTACACTAGAATATCGGAACTCATAAGAGAGTGTTTGTTAATTTTCATCGAAAATATCCACATAGTACATAGTATTGCATCAACTGAGTATCCCCTATATTATCTTTTAGTTCATAAAAGAACATAATATTAATAAATAAATCTATATCATATTTCTCCTTTCTAATAATATCCCAAACTGACCTTAAATGATGAGGATATGGAAATATAAAGAGAAGGAGGGATGAAAATGGAATTTCTAGTTTCTGTCTGTCAATAGATTGCTCATTTTTATCCATATCCCAGAATAATATACCATTGTATTTTTTCATATTGTTTTTTTTGAATTAAATACTTTTTCAACCCTCCAAATTTATGGCCAATATAACATGTGGTTAAAATATTTGAATTTCATACAGTAGATAACTTTTTTGGTTGAAGAGACTATTCATCTTCCTGAAATTATACTCATTGAAAGGCAAAATTAATGTGTTTAGGTTTTCTAAAAACTCAACATGAATTTGGAAATTTTATTCATGTGTACTCTATTATTGTAATAATGAAATTTAGACTCATATAGCCTAATTTATTCCTCATTTAATAAGGTGGGGCCAATTCTGTCTTCCAATACATATTTTCCCTATGACTGATTTATTTGGCCAATAAAGAGTTTGAAAGAAAATTTTTCCCTTTTAAAAAATTAAAATTCAATGAGCTTATAAATAATACAAAAATATATTTATTCAATGATATAAAATATTTAAAATGATGTGATCAAAATATAAATGTTTTTGAAAATTGATAAAATTCCATAATTGAGAAATTTTCACATCAGCATTAAAAAATGAAAAAATGTAATTAAGCTCAATAGGTATATTTGTTGTGTTTAAATGATTATAATAAATAAGAAAATATTATAAATATAAGTTCTATAAATTCCCCTCACACTTATAACTTTAACTCCTAGATATGTGAGAATCAAAGCAAATTAAGGAAAATTCATAACACATTACAATGAGGTTCTCCTATTTATAAACATTAAGAAAAGATATCATGCATCATCAATAATCAATTTTTCATTTTATCCATTCATTTAATTAAATCCATTTTAAATTTTTTATCCTCCCATGGACATAAAATGTTTACCTCACATTAATTTCCTCTCAACACCCACATATGGATTTTAATAAGGATTATCTCTTCCAAAGTCATCCTAGAATCACTATAGGTATGATAAATGTTGTCATATCCAATAGATATGAACCAGGAACATGATATTATCTAGAATAAATTCTAATCTTGTTTTTTGGATTTATGTTTGTAGGTTTGAAATTTCAATTAAATTATGAAAACAAATAATGAGGTTTTTTCTATTTTGAATAAATTGTGTGTTTCTTATTTGAATTTATATTGTCTCCTCCTAAATCTCCATAGAAACAAATAGTAACTTATAGTCATTTATGATCTCATTTCCATCCTACACAATCATCATTGTATTAAAAAAATACTAAAATTCCCATCTATTTTTTTTGGGAAATGACCATATTGTCACAACTTTCATCCATTGAGATATGTCTATATGGGTAGATCTACTATTTAAATTAAATACGTTATAAACACAAAACATTTATCAATAAAACAATTTTCAAAAAAAAAAAATCCTCAATGTTTTATACACCCCTAATTAATCACTAAATGATATACCACACCATATTAAATCACACTACCCACCATTATGTTTAATTATATAATGAATAATAAAGTCTCACAACGGTGAAATGTTCATGGAACCCTAAAATGAAAGGATTATGTTGAAAAAGGGGCTTCAGAATGAAAATAATTTCTACACTCATTTATATTAATCGTACAAAAACCATTATGTTTTCATAGAAATAAATCATTTTCTAGTAAAATTAATCATGTATTATTTATATCATGAATTTTGGTGAATAATAATAATATGTTAAAAAGGATTCTGAAGTCTCAAATGAAGGTAATTTCAATGATAAAAATAATAGGATGTGGCATGATATTGAAATATCATAGGTATATTCAATAAATTTCCATGTATTTGATCAATAAAGAAAGTCTTTATCAGTATTCATCTATGTTTGATTTCAAGGGATAAATTGGTTCACTCATTGACATGGGTTTCATAAATTATGTTGGTAATCAATTGAGATTTTATTTTTTTACACAAAATTTGAAAATAAAATAAAAAAATGTAAAATAAAAACAGAAAAATTTGTTTTGAAGAGGAAAAAAATTAAAAAACACATAAAATCATAATATACCAAGTAAACCCCCCCACATGAACTTAATTTTTTTACAATTTACACTTTGTAAAAATTTTATATGAGAAATGAAAATCAAGAAGATAATACATGAAAAAAATATAGGAGGGAAAGATAAAACTGAGTTTTTATTTAGAATAAGTACCCTTGAGCTAGCCTCCAAAAAGCTAAAACATGGAAAATACTATTTAGAAAAAAAATCATCAAAATAATATTGAAATCATGGAATAAAATGGAAAGGAAGATATGGGAAAATATCCATTATATAAACCCCCAATTGGTTGTTATGATTTTACTGCCCCTGGTAAGGAAGTTCTATTGATAATCTCCAAAATGATGGTGGGTGCATTTTTTCCACATGTATCACCAAAATGAATTTTCACTAGTTTCAATTATTATACACAACTTCAAGAAGCACCAACCATTATATTTCTTTCAGGCTCCTGAAGATGATATTTTGATTCCTATATTGGAGTGGAAGTGAGAAAAAATTACAAGAAACATCCCATGAATTTATCCTTACAAAAAACCTCTTATGGCTGCTGAATTGTAATATCAGGATGTGTCTCATCATCATGTAATTATAAAAAATGATTTATTATTTTCAAATTAGATTGATACCACCATCATATTATGTGTCATTTTACTCAAATATTCACACCATTCATTCTTAAATTTCAAACCTGAAATCCACTTCCTAGGGAAAATTATTTCACACAAATGAATTGTGAAAAAAATTTCATCTGAGGAATAATTTAATAATATTATATCAAAACATTCAGTAAATGATTGATAAAAATTTAGGACATCTTAGTTTTCACCTCTTCTCTCTAATTTTGGAAATGATTAGTGTTTCATTAAATGTTTTTAGTAGCTCAAGTTTACCAAATGATCATCAAATGTAAATGGATAATGTTTATATGACACTTTATCTAATGATTCATACAATATTTCTGAATTTTTTATTTATAAATTGGGGATTCAAGAGAAATTTCATTTTTAAAAAAATTCAACCCAATTAATTTATAAAGAGTTTTATTTACAAAAGACACATCCATTGGTTGAATTGTTACTATTTCTTTTAAAAAATATTGATAAGGACCTTCCAAATCATTTTTCAACTCATATGTTAACTGATCATCAACATGAAATGTGTCTGGGAAAATATTTTAAAATTCATCAGATCTTTTTGGGAAATTTATTGTTTCAATTATTTTAATGTTTTTCAAAGAATTTCAATTTGATTTCTATATTCATGATTGATGAATTCTCTATATTGATGTACGAAATCATTTTGTTTCATTTTAAATTTCATTAAGATAATCATGACTAGACTCCTCATATTGCTGATAATAAGGAAAATCATACTATTATTTACAATGAATGTCTATGTATTTTTTACTTTTTCAAACACTCTAATTTAGGGGTTAAAATCCTCAAAATTCAGATACAAATTTAAAAAAATTATGTATCCTCCTTGGAAATATATCTAATATATGGGAGGGTTTTTACATGAAAATTAAAATAAAGAAATTTATTCCCATGTATACTAAAATATTAGTCCCTTAGATTGTCTCTTGAGGAGGTTACATATTTGGTGACAAACCTGGAACATTTTAACTGAATGTATTTTCAAGAAATAAAATTAAGGGGATTTGATTAATTTTAATAATGAAAATATATATATGATATAATATTTATATTAATTAATAGTAAATATATAAATTAGAAAATATTCTTATGGGGTTTTAATTCATTATTTAAAAGTAGTTATATACATGATTAAATATCTCAAACACTCCCATCTTCCCTAATTAAAAATATTTTTCAATTGAATTTATAAATTCCATCCAACAGACATATAGTTTGACAATATAGTTTACATTTATATCATATAAATTCCACAATGTGATTCTTTCTCTCTTTAAAAAGTTATACAATTAATCAAATACGTCAATGAAATGAAACCTATTTGAAATCACTTTGATAAATGGAAAGACATCACAAAAGAACATTAAAAATGGAAATCAATTATTTTACGTCATAAATTGATCAATGATAAAAAAAAGTATTATAAGTTATATAATATAAATTATAAAATTTAGTGATTATAAAAATATATTCTGAAGTGAAATTTAAAAGAGATTACACTAGAAGATCGCAACAGGGAAGACAATTTTCATTGGTTTTCACCATGCATAACAATTTAGTGGTCATCTATGAAACACTAAATGATCCATTAGAACATCAATTCATTAATAAATTAATATCATCATGATCAATAAATTAATATAATCATTCCCCTTACTCATTCACTCCAAAAAATAACATGAAAAATATGAGGAGTTATAAATTCAAAGGGTAGTGATGGAAATCTGATGTACTATTTCTATTTGTCTCACATTCATCATTTTTCAACACCTTCCTGGTTGAATCACCCCATTAGTTGTACAAAGTTGTTCCAAAAATAATAATCTTTCTAACCTTTATATTTTATGTCACTCAAACATGTGTCTCCAAATATATGAATTAATTAGTGAAGATAACATTTTATATATGAATAGATATTATATCATTCTCTAGTTTCACTCTTGAAATAATAGTCATAGTGAGAGTAATTTTCCTAGAACCATATCATGTATGGACAAAAGTGTCTAGTATTTTCTCCCCCAGAAGGAATTAACTCATTAGGACTCATATATCTAGATTTATCCATCTTATAATAGTGTGGGTTCAATTCAATAATTGAAACCTCATTTCCAAAATGACTGATTTATTTGTGCCCTAGTATGTTTTAATCGACACTTGGCCTAGCAGAAAATGTTGTAGCCCAAGAACATGGAAAAAATAATAAATTAATTTATAAAATAGGTTATATATAAAAAACTATATGAATGAAAGGTATTACTTAATGGAGAAAAGATAAAATTCTAGAATTTATATATTTTCAATTTCAGACTCAAGATATCCATAACATCTAAAAAGAATGAAATTCAACTCAAATTGGAATATTTTTGGAGTTAAATCATTGGCATATATATTAAATATAGAAAATATTAGTTCTATAAATATAAATATCATATATATTTATTATCTAAGTAATTATGGTCTTTAAAAAATGATAGATATATGAAAATGAATTATGTAATTCTTGCAAATGGTAAGTCATTCATACAGATGAAGACTAAATCGATTTTTCCAAAACTGGATTAAATAGAAGGTAAATCATAATTCATATTTTTTGAATAATTGACGTATCATATATTTTAGATTTTTATAAATCAATAATTATTTGTCATCCACATAAAAATAAAATGATAATCTCATCACATCGCTTCGTGGTAGTGGTAGTCCAAACGTACGCATAAGCGACATTATAGTTTTTCAATATATTAGATGTTAAAAATATATATATTAAATTACAATTAAATAAGTATAATTATTACATGAATATAAGTTTTTTTCTTTAAATATATCATTGTATTCATCCTTGGGAGGCAATGTTATAATATGAATTACATTAGTTTCCGTGGTGGCAGCATGTCATACATGCGATCAAATTTTTTTTCCATTTAATAGAATAAGATACATATATTATCTATTACATAAAAAAATATAATTTCAAAATAAATAAAAAAATATTGATATTGATTCATTTTATTTTTATAATAGTATTGAGATGTCAGATAACATAAAAAAGGAAATTCATGGATATGAACTACGACTCTTTGTAGGAGAACCATGATTGGGTTATAACTAAATCCTTTATATGGTGGTTCTATGATCAAAAAATGGAATCTTGGTCATGGTGAGGGTTTTAGGGACGTTACTATGGTATGAAATTAATTAATCAAAGTTGTTTTTAATTTTTACGTGGAGAGGATATGGGGTTCCATTATATAATTTAGGTGAGAGTGATACTTCTAATTTTTCAACGGCCTCTAATAAATCCAGGTATCATTCTAATAAATGAGGATAAAAATGATTATTATAAAATAATATATAATCTAATGTAGATATATTTCAATAAAATATTTATTATAATTCTATTTATTTAATATTAATAGTTCGCTATTTATTTTATCCCCTACAAGTATCCTATTTTTAACTTTACTAGGAAAATTAATATTTACAGTTTTATGATAAATTATGTCAAAACTTTGGTTTAACTTATTACAAAAAATAGTTATTATTATTCCAAATTTGGAATATTTTAAAAAAATTAAATCCAGATAATTTGTTGAATTTAAATTAAAATAATACCACAAACCTGACAAAAACGTAATATTCCAAAGAAACTTTTTCATAACTATAAAAATGTATAAAATAATTTTAAACCTCAAAAAAATTAAAATTATCTAAATTTTATTATTTTTAAATTTATTTAATATTATAAAGATAATTAATAAAGATAATTAATAAAGAATAAGTCTATTTTTGTACAACCTAAATGAAAATATGGTTTTAAATAAATTTTTTTATTTTTCAATTTTCATTGAACAATTAATAATATCTAAAAATTTATAAAATATCACTCTCTGAAAATTTTAAAAAAATATATAAAAATGATTTTCATTTATCTAAAGTATTTTTTAAATGTGGTAAAACAAATTTATGAAATAACTATTCTAAATAAAATTAATATAGATTTTTAAAAATATTGTTTTAAAGCATTAAACATAATTAATTGTAATACCATGGTAAGAAAAAAAATATTAGACAAATATTAAAACATTTCATTGAATATGTATTATAAAAATTTTATTATAATAATTCAGAAATTTTTATTTATGAAAATTCCATAATATAATATAATAATGCTTACATAAAAACCATTTTTTAGAAAATCAATTCTTCTACAATGATATTTTTTTTATTTTATTTTATAATAAATGGATAAAAATTGAATTTATATAATTCTTGTGTAAATAATATAATTTTCAAATAGTTATGATACATATTTATAGAAACCAGCTTATTAGAATGATTATAGATGTCACCTTGAATAATTATATTTTAATGGTTTATCATGGGTTGTTTAAGAAAAATATTTTGTATAACAAAATATTTTAATGAAAATAATTTTTTTATAAGTCTATATTTAATAAAATCATAGTATGTTACTTTTTAAACAAATTATAATTAATATTCCATTAATTTTTAATTACTATGATACAAAAAACTACAGATGATTCTAAATCCTCATATCCAAATGTTAATATATAGCTTCCTTAAATTGGTCAGGTCTCCAAAAAAATTAACCACGTGTGTTATATTTGTTTAATTAAAATTATCCTTATGACATAGAATCTAAACTAATGATACATAATAGGGAATATATTCCTCCAATTTTATGACTTATATGTTCAATTCCTGTGAAGCGTACGGTATGTACTTCCCTGGGAGAGATACAAGAAAGTGCTTTGGGACATCAGAATGGTTTGGTGGATGCTTCATGAAATTTACAACATCATTGAATCATCAATATTTTTGAAAGGGAAAATATAATTACACATATTATTTTAATTCTTCTAGAATCTAAAAATCCTAATCCAATGATAAATTCAAAAAATTACAATCACACCAAAATATAATTCCATAACTCATTAATGATTGTTAGCATATTTTTTAATAAAATTTGTGATGACCTTATGGGATAATTAATGAATAAAAAATCATCTTCCATTTCCTTATAAATATGGGTTCCTAATTTATTTCATTCTATGACATAATACCATTATTATGGAGTTCTAAAATTCATTCCATAAATGGATTTTTAAGAAGTTATATTAAAGATAGCTGAAATTCAATATTTTTTAGAAATCTTGACTAGATGATAGTGTGGATCCCAACAACAATTTAAATCTATATAAAAGGATCTTATCATACTCTATGGGGATTGAATTATTCTCTTAGAAAGACCATACAACAGATAATGATATTTCAGGACGAAACATATCTCAATATCCAGATCACATTAAATATTTTTCCATAACTACGATGTAAATCTATAATCCCGATCTAATATAATACATTATGGTACTCCATGAATTCATTACAATTCAAAAATTTATATCATGACATGTTTATCAAGAGGGAAGTATTAAATGATCACTAGAATTTCTTTTAATTTTGTTATAAAATCCACTACAACTAAAATATTAATGTGGAATTTAGATATTTTTTATAGTATAAGGTAAAAATAAATGGTGATAATTTCTCAATTCCATTATGGTATGTATAATTTTTGTGACATACATTAAGAAATTTTTCAATAAACATAACTTTATAATATGCTAATCATCATGTTACATGCTCAAAAGTAATCTCTTCATGTTTTTCAATAATAAATACTCCTTTGGATCTCTATACATCTCCACACATCCCTGATGAATAAATAATGATAAACTATTCAGTTATAATAATATAAACCTCTTTAAATTTTATATATAAAGAATTCATACATAGTTCATGAACATTATTTATCCATTATAGTAAGGGTAATACATTGGATCATTTATAACCTTTTTCTATATCCTTACGTGTTCCTTATATTCCCATTTAATCTTCCCCAAGAGTTATTTTTTAACACTAATTTGAAAAAAGAAAATATTTCTCCTGGTAAACAATGATTTCAAGATCCATCTTCAAAAATAAAAACAATATTGGATCTTTTGTGATCCTCATCTTAGATAATATATGATGATCATTTTGAATGAAATTAAAAGTCACCTACATTAATTTATATGGTTTGTAGTGTATTGATAAGTCATAATATTTAGTTATTTACAACTATATTCTCTGTAACATAATGAGCTCCATTTGTGTGAATGTATAAATTAAAATTATACGATTAGATTATATATCGAAAATTTACCCACAATGATAATACAATCATGAATAGATTGAAAAAGATATCATAGATAACTCCAAGTCATGATTTTAGTAATTTTTCTCTTGAACCATGAATTTCCATTATCTATTAAATTTAATAATTTCATTCAGTATGATAATATATCCCACTATCTTATTAAATGTATCACTATATATTAAAAAACCTCTCAACTATTGGATAATGTATGCATAGGTGTACTTTCTATCCTTCTCTTTAGTTACGAGAAATCTTAGTCACATTCACCTATCCAAAGTAACTTTTCTCCCATTCATCTCTTCATAGTTATTTGACTTGGAAGATCTATAAAATTTTCAGAAAGCATTGATAAAATCTATTTATACTATGGAATATTCATACCATAGTCATAGTGGTTCATCTTGTATAAAATTCAATGAATTATATATTTGATGGATCTATATTTATATCCTCTCTTTCGATTATATATCCCATAAAATGAAACATGTTGTATCAAATGACACAATTGTTAAATTATTCATACAACTTCTCCTTCCTCATGGTCATGAATATAGTTATCATTTGATCTTCATGAATATCCTTTATCATTGTATATATATTATTATCATTTATACAGACTTCCAATAACTGGTCAATTTAATATATAAATATTATATTTAATAAAACAATCATTATAAATGGAGAATTAGTAAGGCCAAAGTGAATCACTTTATATTCATATTTTTCATACCTTGTACATAATGTTTTCTTAGGTATAACCTCCATGATTATATAAAGATCAATGGTCAATCAGATAATTGTATTTTCAACTACATGGTATAACAAAAAACAGCCCCAAGAGGTAGAGGATATTACTTCATAATAGTGCGATTTTATTATTCATGATTATAAATGCATATCTTTATTTATCTACCTTAATTATTATAAAAAATAACATTTTTAAGGTATAGTGACACACATGTATTAATAAATAAATTTTCATGATTCTTTGGTAGTTTGACCATTAATTCCTTCTAATCAATCAAGGAAATTCTATATAGAGACATTTAGAATAGAATAAAACAATGTATAAATTATATCGTGAACTCCATATCCTAATTTAATGGAATACTAAAAAAATCTCCCATAAACACAATAGTAAACTACCTCAAAAAAGGAATATCCTTAATGTGGAGTTTTTCACCCAAACATCTTATTTAAATGGCCCATTTTAATAGGAATTGATAATAATTAAAAGGATTTTATTACCATTGGAATATCATATATATCACAACATGTATGGAAAACCATAAGTTGTATCAGAGTATCTCAAGTGACATCTCATACTCAATAATTGATGTAGAAACTATAAATATAAATTAAATATAATGATATAATAATATCAAATTTAACCAAAGGAATATATCTTGATTGGTTATAATCATGTTCCTATTAACATAAATAGGATAATAATCATATACATGAGGAGTGATCATCATACCATCATGGGTATCCACTACTAAGTCAACATCTAATCAGTTTGGACGTATTTTTATACCCATTTAAAATTATTTATCTATAAAATAGTGTAATTATATGTTGTAATATAATATATTAGAGATAGTAGAGTGGATGTTAAGAGTATATTTCATAGCATTATTACCACATTCCCATTGGAAATTGGGATTGAAATATATTTCCCTTTGTATTGGGGATTAAGAAGTTATTGATATTAATCACAATTATTAACCATCACATTTGATCCCTAGTTTTCATAATCCCCATACACTATTTATATGAATCATTATGTTGTGGGTGGGTCATTAATTATATATTTATCTATATTTACATCATTTTCTAGTTGATCCCCATCAATTCCTTATTCATCCTTTCGATAAACATACTTTCTAGGCATAAAACATTTACAATAACCAAATTATAATTTCAAACTAGAATCCCTATTAAAAATTAACATAATGGAATTCTCATAAAATTCTTCCCATGATATTTACAGTTTTCTTTTGAATACAATAATATTATTTTTATCCAAAACATGATATTGACGGGTATGCCTAATCTAGATTTCCCCCTTGATAAAACATAAAAGGATTTATCCATAAATATTGGATTTATTTATGGTTAAATCCCTTTAGGCACTTGGTCTTAGGATAATAAAGAATCGATCGACCATGCCTTCATATTGGATGATAATTCCTGATGCATTCCTTATAGGTCTTGTGAATGTTTTCCTTAAATGTACAAATAGATTGTTCAAACTTCAACTACAGATCAAGGAATTTATAATACATTTTTATATACTAAATGTAAGTACTTATTAAAAAATATACACATAAACTCATCCAACCCCAAAAATTAAATTTCTTTTTGTTTCCCCGAATTATTGATAAGACATCACTAATGATCTAGTTCTCCTTCAAAATGATAGGTAATTAAAGAAGACTTTTTCATTCTCCAATCATCATAGGATTGAATGTATATTTTCATGGGAACTAATATTCAACTATAAAATAAGTATATACGTGAAACCAATAAAATTAAGTTGAAATTCCATCATGACTGACATAATAGATAATTTTTCATTCTATTTCATGTTTGGAATTTTTTCTTGATTTATGAAATGAGAAAGTTATGAGACCATAAAATTTGTTTTCTCATTCCAACACACATATAATTTAAATTTTCTTCATTAAAATCATTTATTTTTTCATAAAAATCATCATTAACATGATTCTATCATGTTTTAACCATATAATAGAACCATAAAGCATAGTGTGAGAAAAAATAATCATTGTTTGGAACCACATAATCATAAAAAATAATTTATATGGATTTTTAAATCCAGTAATCATATTTTAATTTTATAAAACATTTGGATTAACCTAACTAATTAATAGTCATAATCTATTGAATTGATTGATGATGGTTCATCAATAGTTTCTAAATTTCAAAAAAACAATGCTGAATAATGTAATTCAAGGTCTAAAACAATGACTATTTTAATATAGCACATGGGTCACAATTTGAATTTCAATATTCCCTTTTTAGAGTTTCTACCCATATGGAAAACTCTTTTAGTTCCTAATCCAATTATAGTATATAGATAGGGATTTAATTTATTTAAATCCACTACCTCTAACATTCACCACCATTACCAGGGAGTTTATTATAAATTGGCATATCCCTATATTTCTTATTAATGTTTTATCATCATAGTTTCTATAGGATAACAAAACCATTGTCTAATACCTATAATAGATACCCACAATTTTCATACACTAATATGATATCTAAAAATAATGAATATTAGTTACAGAAAAAATTTATCGACATTAGAATAGAATTATCATAGTTCCTTGTAAAACATGTAAAATAATTAATCATGTTCAAATTATATCGACATTAGCATTTCATCATATATTTAATTATTCCTATATATTCCCTACATAAAATTATTCATTAAAAACATTTTTATTGTAATCAAAAGAAAGGTATATCATAGATGATCGATAAGGGTAATCAAGGATGGTATCCATATAAGATTAACATAATGCTCTGGGAACATGATATTAAAATTTGGAAAACATACCCTAAAAATCATAGATCATAAAATTGAGACATGTAATATATCATGAATGTTCATAAGAGACTATTCATAATGCAATTAATGAACTTAATCCACGAGAGGATAAAATTATCATAAGTTAAATATTTTTGGAATACACATAATCATAAAAAATATTATGACAAGGATACCCACCAAGATAATCAAAACTAGGTAATATTTGGACAACCACTAGTATTATTAATTTGGGAATGGTAAAACCTCATGTGTAACCTTTTTATTCATCTAATGGAATCCTTTATACCCTCTTTTGGGATTAGGATAACCTCATATATAACCTAATTTAGGCCAGGTTTAACATTCTATGTATCCTATTTTGGGATTTGGATAACCTCCCACACCCTCTATGAGATCATATAATAGTAATAGTTACCGAAATAATTATAAGGATATATAAATATTGTCCCAAACAAAATATAAGAAAACTAATACATTTGTGTTCCAAAATATCAAAAAACATTCATCATATAATAATTATGGGTAAAGAATAGTTTTCCAAAATATTTCATCATGGTATAACCCATGAAAAAATTATGATTATATAAACATTTCTTCAATTAATTATAGAATATCCCATATTGTGTTACTGTATTATATCAACAATTGAGAATAAGTAAAATCACATTATTATAAATAACATTAAAATATAATGAAAATATTCTTTATAAAAATATTATTTCCACTATCAAAATTACTACTTAAAATAGAAAAAATTTCTAACTATTAAATAAAAAATCTTATTTTATGTACACCATAGAAACATGTAATGGATTTTTCAAATAATTCAGTTCTCTTGATGGTGAAAAATGTTTCTCATACCGTTCATGTAAAAAATATATTTCTTATCATGTTTTTTTGGAAAAAATGCAAAATTATTAAAAGAAGAAGATTCAATTTAATAAATATTTTAAAAATATATATTATTTAAAATGAATTTTTAAAATATTATATTAATATGAAAAAATATCTTGAAATAATTTAGAGAAATAATGGATGTTGAAGGGAATTTATTTTTCGTTCAAAGAGTGAAATAAAATTTGATTCCCTTGAAAAAATTATTTTGGACTGCTGGTGACATAAATATAATAAAATAATATTAAGATAGGTATTTTTCATATAAAACCATAGAAGAGTAAAATTAATTAGTTTCATGAGAGATATATTATATTATTTCATCATAAAGAGTATTATTATATATATTCATGAAAAAATATAAAATTGTATAATAAAAACCTTAACCATTTGGTAAATATTAAATCTTAACTCACATGTATGAAATAAATTTATATAGACATTTATATACCATAATTATTATGTAAAAATACTGAAATATTTTCATTGGACGTATATGAAACACATAAAATAAATATGCAGTTATTGTGGCAAGTTTATTTTGAAATAAAGGTGACGTAATAATCCCTTACCTTAAGTATAAAAATCATTTTATGAACTCTTATATAATAAATATAAATTTATTATAAAGTTATTAAATAAACATAATCCTAAATTTCATTACATATATTATTTTCTTATATCATTTTATAACAATTTCATTAAAAATTCATTTCTAAAGTCAATATTTCAAGTAATTAATGTTAATTTTTCTTGTATAATTTTGTTTTTTTAAATTTTTCCTTATACATTGATTATTATTTCACCATATCCTGAATGAAAATCATAATAAATATACATATATATATATACATATATAATATTATACATATACATATATAGATTCATCCATTAATGTTAGAGAAAGGAAAATAAAATACACTGTTCCTAGATATAGTAGGTTGTATATATACAATAAAATAATTTCATTTTCAATGGAAGGTGGAATGAAAGAACAGAATATTAAAATTCAACCATAAATAAACATTTTGATATCAATAATATCCTATATATATTAAATCAATCTTTTATACCATTTTTTCAATATAAATTTAAATATTTATCACGTCTTTTTTTAGAGAATTTTGTCCACTTGTATAATTGGGTGACATCATTATCTTCCAACCGATTATAAGGTAATATGTAAGATATGTTATTAAAATTAAAAAATTATATTTATGTCACTAATATATTATATATAATTTATTTCCATCAATATTCCTATCCCTGGAAGGCTGTGATGGAAGTCAAATTACATCAGCTCCTGAGGTAGTAGTCCAGCACACACCTGATTGACAGTTTCATTTCTCTTTTGAAAGAATAGGGGATGAATATATTTCATTAAATTAACATAATAAGTGTGAATCACTTTCATAATCACCTAATTTACCCTTTACCAAGATAATGTTTATTACCACATTTGTAACAACCTCACCCCTGGTACTTCACAGTCACTGTCATACATTTTTACATTAGAATTGATAAATGATTAAGATCCCTATAGACTAAAAATTATAATAGGTTTTGAATACCTTATTATATACATAATACTCATATTTCATTTGTAATTGAAAATAAAGTATATGAAAATTAAAATATCAACATCTATAAAACGTCATTCCAATAATTCGTCCCTATATCCATGGGAAAGGAAATAAAACTTGGGTGATATAAAATTCAAAGTATCTGTTATGTGATTTATAATATATCATGAATGAATAATCACAATAAATATGAAAATATAGATAACATAACACACACTCCACATAAATATATGGACAAGGAATAATCAATATGGAACAGAAAATAATTGAAACAAATGCTATATAATAAATAAACTAGTAATGAAATGCATCCATCAATAATAAAAACTTAACAATGTGATGGAATTTAATAAAAACATAATTCTATGTGGTGGAAATACATAATATTTTTTATGCCTTATTTACTAGGTATGTGGTTCCTTTACAATCAAGACCATTAATAAGTTAGTTAAAGTCATTCTGGGCAAATACCCCACTAATATTGCCTTCTAATTCATCTCTTGAAACTACAAATGCATTAATGGGGTAGAATTATATTATCCCAAATATGTTTCGTTAAATTATGAATCATTCCATATATATCAAATGAGTATATTTAATTTATAAATAATTTTCCTTATCAAATATCTCTATTGATAAAAAGATACAGATTTATCAATATATTCCATGTAAATAAAATAACATTAAACGTTATCACGGTATGTAAAAATGGAATATGCTTTTGGAAAAAAAATATCCATTAAACATTAAAATTTTTATTTAATATAAATGTAATTTACATTGAAAATTATTTCAATAATGTGATTTTTTAGATAAATTTAACAATTACAAATGAATGTGAGATTCTACAGTAACGTTTACTACATGTTAATTATCATCAAAATTCCCCCTTGGGTGGGAAAATTCAATATAAAATTCAATATAAACTTAATTATAGCGTTTTCTAGATCTTACATGTCAATGTAGAAGTATATAATCCTCATAGAAGTGAACATGTTAATAATAACAAACAAGCCTCAATGGAATGCTAATTAAGATGAAATCCCTTAACACAAGGTTCTATTCAATTGAACAATTTTTAATATAATCTATAAATATTTTATTCATGTTATTAAATTAAATCATATCTATATTGATATCATTAAATCATATATGATTATTTTATGCAATATTATCACCATTTTGTTTATAATTTTTCATTATTAGTGACATTTCAGGTGTTAATTACCATGTTTTTTGAGATTTTTTTGACCAATAATTGTTTGTTTTTCACATGATTATCACAATTTAGTCATCTCAATATTCTAATTATAATTTGAATTGATAATATATTTAATTATATTAATCAATCAAATTTAGTGATAACATAAAAAATGTAGAATTCATTGGGAAGGTAGGTCGTACGGGTGTATGAATGCTCCATCGATTTTATTTCATTATTATATGTATTTTATAATTATTGTATCATTTTTTATTTCATATATTTTTATTTAAATAATATTTAATTCATTCCATGTACGTTTTGAATGGATCACAATACTTCGTGAGGTGTTAGTTCGCTATAGACATGAATTACATTATCGTATTTCCAATAAATGGAATGTTTGAAGGTTTATATTATATCATATTATATAAGAATAAATTCCTAATAAATATCATAAATATGAAATAAATGTATTATTTACATCATTATTCCCTACCTTTATACATGTTGGTGACGAAATGAAGGAGATCATTTCATGAGATGGTAGTCTACCAAACACACGAATGATTATTTAATAACCCATCTGATGGAAGTGAGTGTTTTTATATTTCATTACAATGTAATGAAAAATTATTATATTTTAAATATAATGGATATTATATAATAGTTTTATAAATAGTATTTAATAATGTGGAGATTTAAATAAAATAAAAAACTCCTTTATAAAAAAGTTACCTCTTCACCAGGTATCCTTCTTAGGTTTCAGATAATTCATTCCTAAGTTTGTATATTATCAAAATATATGGATTCAAGGATTTTTGTATATATCTTAGGAAGTAAATAGGGATGACTATAGAAGATCAATGATTCTTTTTATGTGTGAATATGTAAGGGTAGTGAGTTCTTTTTTGTAGTGGTTGAGAAGTTTCATTCTCATAAATACAGAAAAAGTAAAAAATAATAGGAGGTCTCTCTTACCTCATGTTCCTCCAATAAATAATAATTTTATATAAAATAGGTGATATGGTCCAAAAATTTCCATAAAATGTGTTTTTGACATGTTTCTTGTCATTTCCACCCCTTATCTGTTATGAATAACTGTTATGTGAACTCATGAACAGCTTAATCGATGTGATTAACATTATGTATTTTTCATATTAATTTTGGTAAAAATTAATTTGAACTTATTAGAAATTATATTTAATTTTGATTTCAAATATTGAATCCTTTTTTTAAATTAAAATCAACAAAGTAGGTGAAATTAATTTTTTATTTATCTAATGTACAGAATGAGATTGATGGTTTCTAAAGTAAAAAATATCAAGGAGTTTATGTTGATTTTATGTCTAAATTAAATATAAAGTTTTATCCAAAAAATTAACTGAAATAATATATTTTAAGAAAACTAATTTTATTTTGAAACATATTTTAAATATAATATTTCATTAAATTTTATTTAGATGAAGATATATTTTTCATTTAAAATTCAGTATTTCTTCCCATTTCGTAATAATAGGAATCTAATCAAAAAAATAAAATAAAACTCAACCAATAAAAATTTTCATATAATTATTTTTAAAATGAATTAATTGTTTATTAAAATAAAATTAATAAAAATTGTAAAAATTTATTATGACAATTGTATTTTTAGAAATGGTGGAAAAAATGCCTTTAGAAATATATATCATTTTGTGTGTGAAATTAGATCCACTCTTATCTTAATAATATTAAATATATTAGATTGATTCCATGATTTTTAACCGAAAATATATGATTTCAATTTCATTAATATAATTCATTAGTAGTAATTGATTTAATTTATTATGAATAATATCGATTCACATATAAAAAATGTTTTTTGAAATATTAATTTCCATTATCTTCAATTGTATTTTATTTTAATTTCTAATTAATTAGTAAAATTTTTATTAATAATGTATTTTCATAAGATATTTATTCATATTCAAACTAAAAATTTAATTTTTGTGATATAATTTTCATTTTAAATTAATATATAAATAGTATTTTGTAAAATTTGATCATGTTTTTATGAAAATATATTTAAGATAGATGTTGTTGTATGTTATTAATGAAACTCAATATTGATTGAATTTAGAGATTTTAAAAAATTTATATTAATCTAAAAGTAATACACTATAATGTAATGGAATGTTATATTATATTCTTATAATTTTGTTTCACAAATCATCATTGATATTACATTCTAGACTAATACGGGTAGTTCTTCTTCATAATATCCTCTAGATAAGTTATTACTTCCTCCATTTTTATATTTTACTTGAGTACCTTTACCAAATGAGTAATATATTCCTCAATAGATTATCTATAGTGTCAAAAATCATGATGGGTTATTCTTAGTAATATTAATCATGTTATTACTCTATTTCATAAATGGAGAGAAAATGTGTCATGTCTTTCATGTACATTCCATGTAATGATATATTTGACACATCTTGTATTTTTTAGTGGATGGGGTAAATTTACAAAAAAATGTTAGAAATCCAATTCTTTAGAAAATTTCAATGATGTACCTAGGAATTATTTTTCATTTATTATCTAACCTTATAACAGCCTTCAAAAGAGATACATTCAACAACTCATGATCTCTCACAGAGAATTCAAAATCATTCTTTTGACTATCTATATAACTATTTTCCATCATTGAGCTGCAATAATGTGAGCCTAAAAACATTTATCATTTTTTATCATCAAAATGTTAGAGACCAATTTTTTAGAAACTACAAACAAAAAATATATAGTATGATAGATCATTAAATATTATTATTAATGTAGTGTTATTTTAATAATTGAACAAAAGGTATTTTTATAGGAAAACACTAACCTTGGAAAATAATTATCCTGCATAACATAAAAGTCTAGAGATATTGACCCCAACATGTATTCCATTAAATAAATAGTTATTTACTATAGTCCATATATATAATGAATGTAGGAGGTCCTTAAATGAATCCTAGTATCTACAGATTGTTAAAGACTCATCCCAAATTTTTATTTAAAATGGGATCTCTATCACAGATAATTGATAATGGTGTAATTTCAAATAATTATATCAATTAAATTTTCCTTATTAGCATTATTTAACAAGGTATAAATCTCAAAAATTCTCTTATTTAACATAATAAAATCTTTAAAAATTAACAATTAATGAAATAAGTGTCATTTCCTGAAATTAAAAAACCCATATAGAAGGAATTTTACCATGACTATTAGAATTATAATATGAACCTTCTAAATAGTAATCTAGACAATAGAATAGTGACATCACATATGAATGTATAATTAAAATTTGGGTATATTATAGATTAATATATGATCTATTTATATCCTGGAAAAACTAAATTAGTATTTAAAAAATGATTAAAACAAGTGATGATATTTTGGTGAAACATAAATGTTTATTTACAATGGAATACTAAATATAATGATTTAAAAATTAATTTTGTTCTTGAAAAAAAAATTCTTAAGATTATAATAATGTTTTATGAAGCCTAAATTATTTTTTCAGTGTTTCATAATATCAATTATAATTTTAAAATCAATATTTCTTTGAAAAGTAATTAATTTAATAAAAAAATTAATTTAAAATATTTATAAAATTATTTTTTCGAATATGGAGTCCATTTTTAATTATAAATATCCAAAACTAGGTAGGTTAAGTTTTTTGTTATAGTTGAATGTTTGGTGTATAGTGAAATATGGTAATTTATGGTGTAAGATAAATACATGAATTATTGAGTCATGGATGATGCATGGATCATGTAAGAACATTTTATTTGAACTTAAATGTAATAGTTACTATATTTAATCAAAAATATCAAAACAATTTCTTATAATTGTCCAAAAAAATAAAACAATGAATATAATTACAAAAAACATCCCTCCCCTCCATCATAAATACCACCCATTACCACCCCTTCTCCTCACACATCAAAATCATTTATTCAACTAAAAATTCATCCTAGTACTCATTTAATACCTATAAACCACGTATAATAGCACTTGGAAACAAAAAGAAACCAAACTCAAGTGTTGAAAGGAGGTTCCCCAGGAGAAGCATTGAAGACGTAAAAATATCATTCTTATTCTTTTAATTTTTTATAAATTTATTTTCATTTATTTTTCACCGATAAACTACCATTATCCAAGAATAATTATAAATATCATATCACTTATATAGTATAATGTCATTTTTTATTGAAAAACCAATCATTATCTATCTTCCCTTCTCCGTTAACTAAAAAAATGAAAACATTGTCTGCAAGGTGTTGGTTTACCACCTTTGTAGAGACCCTATTTATGTTTTCCAATTACGTCATCAAAGCTATCCATGAAACCATTTTTACAGATAAAAAATATTATAATATAAATATATATATTAAGACCTATTAAATTTTCTGTAAATAGTATTTATACAAACTATTAATTAATAAAATAATACTACTTCACGATGATCAAAAGACGCCAAAATAATCGAAATAGATATCATTAATTTTTTTCTATTGAAACATCCTTATATCTATAAAGAAATTATACGTAAGAACAATTTGGGTTATTTATTTTGATTAATTTCAATTAATATAAATTTTATGAATCTATTCAAATTTTACATGATTTTCCATACAAGTAAAAAAGTAAACAGATCCTGAAAACCATGGAAACAAAAACTTTCGAATGGTGAAATTGTTTTTTATAAAACATAAAATATTTCATAAATTAATTTCATAAAATTATAATAAATAATATAAAGGTCTAAAATTTTCTTAATTAATTAATTAATGGATTTTATTTTATTATCCATGACATTAAGGTCAAGCACAAAAAACTTTCATGCATAAGGAAACCAAATATTTCTGAACCTCCATTTTTTCAATTAGATTATGATTTCACACTCATTAATCCAATGAAATTATTAAATTTTTTATATACACATTCTATTTTCTTTTTTTATGTTCTAAAATCATGTTTCACAAATATTCATGAACATGTTATGATCTGTGCTCCATGATAGAACAACCAGAAATTATTTCAAAAAATATTTTCCCTGAACCCTCCATGTTAAGTTGGAATGGATGTTCTTTAGTCTAATGAAAATGGAATACCAGTATATTGGAGAATATGAGGCAAATTTTATAGGGTATTCATGATATTCCATAGGATATTTCATGAAAAAAAAATGAATGTTGGATCACTTATTGAGTGGAAAAAAGATTATTATAAGAAAATAATTGGTGATTAAATACTTTTAAAGTTGTGAATATATTATCAATTGGGCCCCTAATGCTGAAATAGAGATATGAGACTCTCATGGGTCTCATGGTCCAGGTGAAAAAAGAAGTAACATGGATTTTAATATTTCTGAAAAAATAGATGAATCCAATGATAGAACGAAGACCCAACATACCACGTGTGAAAAGTGAGGAATTAATCTTCATAAAAACAATATTAATAGAACTATGAAATGATTAAAATGTGGAAGAGATGGTTGTATTAATAATAACATATGAATACCTATGAATAGTCTACTAAAAAATAAAAATAACGGAAGATTCAAATAAATAATAAACATGTAGTGAAATGTTTCAACTGCACGTAACAAGTGTATTTCGTAATCCATTTAAGGTATTATTGGGTTTTTAGAGGAAATCAACAACAAAAACCTCCATGATGAGAATGAATGTTATATTCTATCACTATTATTGAACTGGAACTAAAAAAATAATGTGGTGATAGGTACGGTATTTATTCATTCATGAATATTGGATGTATTATTTGAATTTGGTTCTACACATTTATTTAAGTTATTCATTATTAATTGAACTATTAAAACACCCCAACAAAATATGGATGCTATGTTATCATTGAGAAAAATGGGGAATTTATTTCATCAAATGAATGCTACTCTTCCCAATTTTATTCATTCAAACTCATCCTTTTATAAAATATTTTTATACACACTATTGTGGAGTTTGATAATATATTGGTTATGGATTATCTATCTTTATATAAATCCAACATCAAATATCAGGAAAGGTATATCAATCTTCACATCTTAAAGCATCATCATATTCTATAAAAGTGTTAGGGGGAATATACATCTCCATCAGAATCACCAATTCCTTGGTTCATATTATTTTATTTCTGAGAAAGTATATCTTGGAAAAATTACAGATAAAAAGGATATAATAATTATCAAATACATTCCATCATGAATGATTACACTGATGTATTCCTTAAATATTTTTACTAGCCTTTCACATGGTTGAAAGGTTGAGTAATAGATTGATCTTGTTCTTGGACCTTTGTAAATATCAAAGACAACTTATATAACAACCCCTTTTGAGTTAGAATAACTAAATAAGCAGTTATAGGTGAATCTAGACAGGGGTTTTATATTAATATGTTCTCCACTATTATTTTTTCCACTCATCTTTGTCAATAAGAAGGATAGATCAATGCACCTCTATGTTTATTTTCGTAAACCAAAAAATCACAATAAATAAATAGCATCACATACAACGAAATGATCTATTATTTTATAATGTATGTGTTTCTAGTTATTTCTTTATAGGGAACCTTCAGGTGGGATATCACCAATTAAATGAGATGAAGGAATTTAATTCTAATACTACATTTCGAACAAGTTATTGATTCTATGAGTTCATAATAATTCACTACAAAATAACTAATAATCTATAATTTTTTTGGACAGAATTAATATTTTCTTTAGAGATTATGATGAATAATTTTTGTTTTTATCTATAGATGATATTATTTTATACTACAATGACAAGGAAGATAAAGAAGATCATTTGAATAATGTTCTGAATAAATTGTGATGGGAGAAACTCTATAAAAAGTAAATTAAATGTGAGGTGTATATGCATTATATATCATTATTGGGTAATGTAATCACTATCAAAGGAATATATTATGACACATCCACGAAAATAGAAATAGAGGAGTGTTCCATACCAACAACTATAATAGAGATCAACATATTCCTTATTCATGCTGGGTATTACAAGATATTTTTGAAGAAAATATCATTACTGTCAAACCAAATTACCTTGATGACTAGGAAGGGAGTAATGATTATCTAGACTAGTGAATGTAATTATTTCTTCAATGAGGTGAAAATGACTATTATCCTTGAACCATTGATGAAACTACTGACATGTGGGAAAATATTTTTTTGTGTATAGTTATGCTTAAAAGAAGGGTTTAATCCATGTACTAATGAAAAATTATAATGTACTATATTACACATCAAGGAATTTTAATATTCATGATCAATAATATTCCAGACATGATCTAGAGTAGGAGGCTATGACATTATAGTGTAAATATTATGTTATTATCTATTTGGGGATAATTGTTATATAGAAACTAATCACAAGAGACTCTAATATATATTAACATATAAGGAGCATAATATGCTTTGGAAATTATAGTTATATATCATCATGTATTATGAATTATCAATCCACTACCATCATGGTAATTAAAATAATTTAGAAGATGCTCTATGTAGAAAGGATTCAATATCTTTATCAATGATTACAATTGAGAAGGATCAAAACTTTACACACCAACAAAGGATGGACAAGGGAATCAATAAGGAAGGAACATCATCAATCCTGTCTCAAATGATTTCTCGAATATCCCTCCTGATGAAAATAATGGATGCTCAAAGTACTGATGTGGAAATTAGATGAAAGAAGAATCTATCAGAATTATAAAACTCACTATGTTTAACATGGTTATGGATGGATTTGTGAGAATTGTGTCACGATTATTTGTACGATTTGATCCAAATAAAAAGAAAGAGCTTTTGAATGACACACATATATAATGAATTTATATTCACTAAAGAATTTCAATTATATATTTAGATGTCTGATAATACTATTGGTGGGACAATATGAAGAAGAAGATCACTGAGTTTACATCAACATGCCTGGTATACAAACAAGTGAGGGATGAATGGAAAAATTCCAAGTGTATGGTGCAACAAAAACTCATACAACCATGGAAATGGGAAACCTCATCCTGAAAATTATACATGTTCATCAAAACACATATGATGGAAGGAATTATATACGAGATATTATGTACCCTCTTATAAATATAACTCACTTTATCACAATTTGATAGGACTTCTCATAGGATCAACTTGCACAGATATACATCAGAGATGTGGTAAGGGTATATGGAGTAAAAAAATTGATTGTTTCTTATCATAATCCAAAACTCAACTCAATATCCTAGAAAACTATCCAAAATGATTTAGATACTGTATTCATATTTAGTATAACCTATAATCCCCATTCTAATGGCCAATATGAATTGACTATATAGACACTATAAAACATTTTCTAAGAATGTTATATGAACATAAGGGAAGGATGAGACCAACATCTACCTCTTTTTGAGTTCCCTTACAACAACAAATTCCACTCGAGAAACCTAATGGATATTTATAAATATATTTGTGGGAAATGTTTTAGAACACCAAAATGATGTGATGAATTCCGTCAATATAAACTATTAGGACCTGAAATGGTTACAGAAATGGTGGAAAATGTGAAAACCATTCTCTAGTACCTCAAGGATGCCAAAATTCAATAGAAGAACTATGTAAAAAATTGTTTATGGAACTGGGTGTTTAGGTAGAGAGACACGGTACTCCTCCTCATATCTCCAGGGAAGATGTTCATGATAATTGGAAAGCATGTAAAGCTATGTCCTTGGTAAATTAACCCCTTCAAAATTCGTGATCTTCATAGAGCAGTGGTCTATTCACTTTCACTTCCACCAACCATGTATCTAGTACATGATGTGTTCCACATGTCCCTCTTGGGAATTCACATACCATAACCCTCAATGTACCAAATTTAGAGGTGGTATATCTAGAAAATGATCTCTCTTTTGGGGAGGAAATGTTAATGATCTTGGACCATATATATAATGTTCTACTGAAATTTTGCCTCATCTATTCAAAGTAATATGGTGGAACCATATGTTTTAATAGGTGACATGGGAATATAAATGTGTAATGAATGCTAAATATCCTCATATTTCCACCCTTAGAATGAAAAATGATATTTCAAAAGATAAAGGTCAAAATAGGGGACAAATGTACGACCTAGAATTAAATTAATTAGATTTTCATTCTAATAATTATTTTATATTGTATAAATCAAATAAAACCAAATATAATAAAAAATTAAATCATTATAAAATAATAATGGATTAAATAAGATTCATTTCATGATATAAAGGATCTCATGCCGATAGAAAAGTTACCTGAACATTGGAATAATAATTTGATCCTTATGAATAGTAATCTTGCTAATAGAATAGTAACCTCTCCTATGAATGTATAAATAAAATTTGGATACTTTTTTTGATGAAAGACAATGTCTTGGTCAGAAAGACCAATGTAAAATTAGTATAAAAGAATGAGGTTACATGAGTCTAAAAGATGAAATCACATTACAATGATTTTCATGAAGAGGGAGTAGATCTTCTGGATGATCATTGAGCCAGGTAATGTATTTGATTAATCCCTTGTTAGCAAGTCCATTTGAAAAAATATTTGCTTCACAGTAAATATGAGTGACAATTTTGTTGATGTAGAGAATCTACTGGGTGAAATTCATTCAAAGGGTATAAATTGGCCACATAAGATGTGTCACACCATTCCAAATTACATGAACAATGGTATTAGAATCACTTTTAATCCATTGATTGTTTAAACAATAGTTCATTGAGAATGAAATAGCATTTTCATACTCATCATTTTGGCCTCCAGAGAATAGGAAATTCCATAGTTACCAAAAAATAATCTAAGGATTTGACCAAGGTGCTTCTTGAAGATAATGCCATAACCCACATGACTCAGATTGCCTTTGGAGGGGCCATCCCAATTTACTTTTTTCCAATCAAGAAAAAGAGATCTATAGAACACTTCAAAATTATGATAGGTTTGGAAGAAATTACCATCTATCTGAAGAAGTCATAGAATTCCCAAGCCATGTACAATGTTGATGCAGTGGACATTTTCCATCTATGCTGCATAACATTTGGAAATCAAGATGTGCATATAAACTTAATTATGGTTGAATATGAAATTGTTATGAAGAGATGCATTTCTATCATACCAATAAATTTTTATATATTATTAATGAAAATATGATATATTATTATCTTTGAATAAGTAAATATGTGTATTAAAAATGCTAAAATAAGTTTCTGTGTTTTTTAACATTAAGTTATATTTAAACATTTATTTGTAATATAGTGAGTTAAATGATAATTTATATTAATAATAAACCTTCATAAATTAATATTATATTATTTTTATTATAACATAGTTTTATCACACCATAATTAATTTTTTAATGTGTCATAAAATTTGTTAAAATTTTAAAATCGATATTTGTTTCGAGTAAATGATGATTTCGATTAAAAATTAAAATCTTCATATTTAGAAAACAAAAACATAAAATTGAAAACACTACTAAATTATAAACATATGAAATGTTTAAAGATATTTTTTTACTTTTCAAAAATAGATAAATTTTTTGTGAATAGTGAAATATGAAAATTTACAGTATATGGTAAATACATAAATTATTGAGTCATTATGGTGCATGGATGATGTAAAAAACTATTGGTTCGAAGTCACATTCAAAAGTTTGATTATTCCTTCAAAATAATCAACATTATTTCTTTTCATGTGCCAAAATAAAAATATAATGAATACATTTATCAAAAAAACACCCCTCTCCTCTTCTATAAATACTAGCCCTCACCACCTTTTGTCATATAACCACAAAATCCATAAATCTTGTCTCAATTCTTCCCAATCATCATCCAAAGTCTATCTCTATCTTCATAGAGAATTTGGTCTCAATTAATGATAAAAAAGGTCCTCAAAGTGGTTCTAAATGTGAATTATTCATGAGGTAAAATATTATTTCTTTTTATTTTAATTTAATTTCTATTTCTATTTTTTTCTATCTCCCCCATCCCATTCTCTATATTACATAATAATTATAGTATCATTTATATAATTTTATTTTATTGATTTAATGTATCAACCCATTATTATTTCACGTCCTCTTTCGTCATATTATAATCATGAAAACACCATTCATTAGGCGACGACATACCGCCCTCATGGATGACATGTTTTCATTTATCAATTAATCCTAAAGTATTTTCATAATATTGTTTTTAAATTTTAATATATGATAAAAAATTTATTATAACCTATATAATTTTCTAGAACCATTATTTATATAAAAAGTTATTTAATAAAATAAAACAAGTTTTTGACCTTCCAAAAATGCCAAAATTATTTAAACAATTATCATTAAATTATATATAATGAATCATAATATCAAAAATAATTAAATTGTAACATCTGAACCCTTTCTCATTAGCTTGAGGAAAATATGATATGCTACTTGGCCTTAGCAGATGTTCCCAATGTTCCAATGGAAAACAAAAAATTTTAAGGGCATCTAGAACACTTATGGTATCGTATTCCATTTAATGATATATAATAAAACCCCAAAAGATACAAGAAACCGCATTTATATAATGAATATAAACAATTTAAACCCTTGAAACACATTACCATAGAATAACCATGAAGCCCCATCGATTCCATAACAATTCCCATAGGCTAATACAACTCAACCTCAATGTTACTAAATTAGATTACTAAGTAGAAGAATACAAAAAAACATGATGTAGTGACACAACTCCACAACTCTCATCCCTTCTCCATTCTCCTAGAAAGTCAAAACCATCCAGTCATCACAATTAACACCTTGTGAAGTGATATTCTTTACACTTTATCTTGTCCTAGAAAATGTCATCTAAAAAAGCACGCTAGTGACAAAGTAGGCATGAGTAATAATACTCAGAAGGTTTTACCCAAATAACATCCTTGCACACACCAGTAGGTTAGAGCTGTTATCACATTATTATACAAAAGTTTATATAAAACATCAAATGGTGTAATAATTACCTATATTCCAAAAAAACACTTACTGAGACTTTTTCACCTATAACCATACTAAAAAATAGAATGTCAACAAATAAGACATAATACATTTTACAATCGAATAAAAGAAAAATGTCTTCTACTAAGTATAAGAACACAGAATCAGTTCATAAATATAGTGCTTCCCATACCCAAACTGGTAAAAACCCATAGGGTAACATCCTATCCAAGTATGTTTACAACACTCCAAACCTTGTGGTGCATGACACCTACATTTTGATTGACGATGTATCTTATATCTACTTTCTAACCACTTTTTATTGTTTTAGTCCCCACCCACTAAACTGTTGGAGATGGTGGTCTAGAACCAACTAATTTGTACTTTATTCATTAAATAAAAGCCTAATCACATCTTGATTTTTCTTCTTCGTGACATGTCATGTGACAATGTCCTAAGGACAGCTGTTGCATTAAAGGGTCGTAGCGGATCCCTGCTATGATGAGAACCCGGAAGTTCCATAACACTGTTCTTGAATATATTTTCTATGGCCAGATGATATTATTTGAGGGACACAAATAATAAAGGTCATTAGGGTTGAGGACTCATAAAACTTTGAGGCACCTTCTCATGGTATGCGCCCTTGGTAATATCCAGGAGGATATTATGAGAACGATACCCACTAGTAAGAAATCCACATTTCATAGTGTCATTGGATGTTCCTATCTGCAGACCTGTGTATTGGTCCATAGACTTTAAGATTATTATTAATGGGTATTACGACTCGCGCACTTAGATGTATTGACTAAAACTGTGACGACACACTATTCGCAGCGAGGTAGGATACGTTGGGTGCATCACGAGTAATATCACATTAATAGATAATGCGGGAAAGGATTTGTCCCTTCCGTTACATAACGGAAGTAGATATCTCAGGCCCTTTGATGGAATTGATACAGCCTAAATAAATCCATGGACATGGTAATGTATGGGAAAGTTCAATTCCAAGAATTCAAAGAAAGAATAATCAAGAACATGGGTTGATGGAACTAGCATGCAACCCGCTTTATTGGAGCTATCGAGACAAAGGGATTATATTACACGTTAAGCGTTCGTAGGAGGTGACATGTCATTGCAGCGTTAACTTATTTCTCTATGGGTGCCTTGGCGTGTTCCTAGACGCTAACCTTGGACTTTAGGTAGGCTCAGCCTAATGCCACTGAGAATGAGGCCTAGAGGGTCACACACTAAGTGTGTCCTTGTATCCTAGTTAAATATTAATTTAACAAGTTAAATAAATATTATTCCCGACTGTGGTTTAATAATTATTTAAGGATATCTGATCGCATTTATTTTGAAACTAGTTATTCGAGAGAATATATTGTGGATGAAATAATATATTTATTAGTGATTAATGAAATTACATTTATTTAAGAAATAAATAGTCTTTACTCAAGGTCTAATAAATGTGGTGGAGAAAAATGGAAAATAAAAGTACACACCGTGTATATTAAATATACACACCGTGTAGTTTTATGGAAAACAAGTACATGCCGTGTATTAATTATTACACACCATGTAGTTCTTCCAATTGGGATTTTGAGGATTTAATATTGTTTTATTAAATGGTATTTATTATAATTAGCGTGGGTGCATGTCAAGGAATTAATAATTTGACATTGGGGTTTTCAATAAGAGTTAATGAAATAAATAAAACGGGTAACACATTTATTTATTGTCATAACTCTATTAACCTCAAACCCTATTATAAATATCCTCGCAACCCCAACATTTTGGAGAGCCATTGCTATGCACAACGGATCTGGAAATACTCTCAATCCAAGAGAGAATTAAATTTCCACCAAGAACGCTTTCAAGTTACGAACGAAACATCATCCACTGGATCAAGGTGGTTGAAGGCGGACATCGCAAACGAAGGCTCTTCCATGCTAGCACCCAGAGATCCCTTCGGCGACGTCCATAGATACGTGGATCACGTGTGGATCACCGCTAGAGGAATCCTGTACATGGATTCTACAACGCAATGACGTATCACAGGATCGTGATCAGAGACTCCAACGAAGAAAGAATTCCATCGAGGTAATTCTTATGAATTAATTAAATTAATTATAATCAACATATGATGACCCCATCTCAAGGGTTCTGGGACTCTTATTTTCTTTTTCGTTCTTTGTTCTATTCCAAATATTCGTCATTTTATATCGTGACAGATCTTGGATTGAACATTGATTAATTTTAAAATTAAAGTTGGGATAACCCACCAACGCGCTTCCGCTGCGCCCGAAACCTACAAGTGGTATCAGAGCGGTTATATCGTTGATTATAATTATTTAGTTTTTCGTTGGTAATTTATGAATTTATGAATTTAGTTATTTCAATTAAAGTTTAATCATTCTAGAAATCTAAATATCAAGATCTGTTCCTCCTCCCGCATTTCTCGTTCACCTCACAGAAATGAATTTTTCTTTTAATTTTGATTAAAATAAAATAGAGGAACACATCTGTAGGAGCCAAACATTTCTGGCCATATAACACCAGAATACACGGCGTATATTCAAAAGTACACGCCATGTATTCTAGGTTCAATACATTGACAGATCCGCCAAATCAGGCCGTTATTGGATTCTTTCTAAGAATTTAAGACACCGTGTGTTGACCAGAAACATGTGGCACATGGTTTCCGGAATACACATTGTGTGATCTAATGAACACGACATGTAGTCCCTTTGGTATAGGTTTGGGCTGTGTACTCCGTACACGGCCTGCCCGGCTGGAAACCGTGTAATGCAGAAACTACACGGCGTGTGTCTGACTATACACACCATGTACTCCGAAAATTTCTGAAGTACATTAACACGCCCTATCCTCGGGCGTGTACTTCAGATGGATGGTGAAGAAATGTACACACTGTGTAGTCAGAACTACACGCCGTGTACTCACCCAAATTACGCAGATTTATTAAAATTTATTATTATATTATACAAACCCTTGAGACGTGTACCCTGGTGCAGGCATAAATCTGAGGCACAACACATGATAGATGTTTTATATATATGTGTTTAATTTAACATCTTCGTAATAAATGGGAATTCACTGGGTTTCCTTCAAAGTACAAGTTACGTACAAGGATATTTATAAATGAATTTATTTGTTTAAAATTATGATGGATGAGAATCTCAAGGAAATTCAGAAAAAGGATTTATGATAAAAGGATTGATTAATTAAAGATAATTAATTGATTCGATCGTGATTTATCTTAATCAAGAACGATTAAAGAATTGAATGCTAGTTTTATTTATGCTTAAATATCGTTTCATGTATGGATGATCATGAGCTATACCGAGACCATTGTATGTGAATGTTTTGTTTTAATTTATTTATTTAAATTATATTTGTTGGCCTACGAGCCATCTCCTAATTAATATGTAGGTCATGCACGCCCAGGGATTATTTTATGTAAAAATCCCTTTTACCCCTCACCTGCATGTGAGATAAATGCATATGTAATGGATGGAGCTCCCAATCTAGGGGAGGTGGCTCAAGTCAGGAGCCATGGTGAAACCAATCCAAGGAGATACAAAGGTGGACAGGTGGAAAGCTGTAAATATGAACCCAAAAGGTTCATGGTGTTTCTCCCCTCGGTTTTGGGTTAGTTTATCAACCGCTAAATAAACTAACCAATTGAAAAGCTCATGATACTACCATTTGTTTAATTTCTATCAGTTTCATGGTTTATTTATTGTGGGTGTGTTGTCACGATCACACAATTAATGAATTAAACGAGCATGCAAGATGGAAATAAAATAAAACCGGCTTATACGTAAATATTATCTTAGACATGGTTAATAACTTAATTATATCCCACTTAATATTAAACAGCATGTAATCAAAGATAATAAAATGGAAATTTACTTATAAGGATAAAATCCCTCAAAATAAATATTAAGTCGGAATAGCCTTCCATAAACTTGGTTAGAATCGAACCATAGTTCAAAGTGCTTAACCAACACTAGTTGGGGTGCCTTAAACTATCGGGGAACTCTAATTCAAGGTTTTGGGTTGACTTGACTTGGTTCGCATCAAGGGTTGACTGCCACAGCAGGACTTGGTGTGACAAAGAGGCAAAGGTTGAGGAAATCCAAAAAAAGGATTTCAGGATTGGGGATTCCACTCAACGGATCAAGGAGCTGCGAGTTAATGCAGTTGGAATTTGGAATGCCTTAATGAAACCCTTCAAGTTGCTTGACCAACCCTAGTTGGGGTAATGCCAAGGGAAATATGGATCCTTTCCACTAGAATATTCACGCAACAGAATATTCCGAAGTCAATGGTGATGGATATTGGATTTTGATAAAATAGTGGGAGACTAATAAGTATTAATTTATTTATTTTTCTCAATTTTTGTAATAAAGTACTAAACCTTTTCTCATCTCAATTTGTAGAAATGTCAAGAAACTTACGTCAAACATATCATTGTGCACTATACTCGAAAAAGAAATCCTTCTCATCGGCACCAATTTCCAAGAGTGGCAGAGGCGTTTACACGTCGTCCTTCGACACAAAGGGAAATTGTATGTGCTGGAAGAGCCTATTCCAGTTGCGCCTAGGAAAGAGGCTAGTGATGAGGAATTATCTCTCTACATGAAACACATGTATGATGCCACAGAAGTCTAGTGTTTCTTTTTATCGGCCATGTATAATGAGCTCTTGAAGCAACATGAAAACATGGATGTGTATAGCATGATGTCTCACCTTAAAGATCTCTACCAAGAGAAGGAGAGACAGGAGAGGTATGAGATCTCCAATGCTTTGTTTACCAAGAAGCTTGGAGAGTCTGCGCCAGCTAGGCCTCATGTAGTCAAGCTTATTGGCTACATTGAATGCCTGGACATCTTAGGGATTAAATTCCCGAATGAGTTGCGTACAGATATTATCCTATCATCACTGCCCAAGACCTTCTCTAGCTTCATTGTCAACTATAACATGAGCGGCAATTAGAAGAGTCTATCAGAGCTTCTGACCTTGAGTCTCCAGGTATATAAGGACATGGGGCGTAACAAACCCGCAGTCCTTATGGTGAACATGAAAAGGGAGGACAAGGAAAAGGGGCCAAAGAATTATAAACGGTCTGAAGCCCCTGAGCACCGTCCCTCCAAGAAGGGGAAGATCCAGAGGCAGGGCAAGGAATGGGAGGCAGTATGTTTTGCATGTGGCAAGTAGGGCCACTGGAAGAGGAACTGCACCCAGAAGCGTGGGGACACTAAATGTGCATTTGTTATCGAGTGCAATCATTCTATTTCTACACATTGGATATTAGATACAGCTTGTGGGGATCACATCTCTATTCAAATGTAGGAACCAAGTAGATTTATAAAGATTGCCAGAGGATAGGTGGATCTTTGAGCTGCCAATGGCGCAAGGCTGGCTGCGTTGGCTATTAGCGACTACCACTTCTCATTGCTGACTGGGATGATTTTGGTTTTACATAACTGTTATTATGTGCCTAGTGTTACCAAGAACATAATTTCTATATCTTGTTTGGATATGGATTTATTTTTTTTCAAATTTGGAAATAAGGGTTTTCTCTTTTATAAGAACAATGTATATTATGGTATGGCACATTTAAATAATGGTTTGTATGTATTGAATTATGAAAACCAAGTGTTGGCAATCGATAACGAAACAAACTCACATGACTCAAACATCACCCAGTTATGGCATCACCGCCTTGGTCAGGTGAATGATAAACGCTTGACAAAGCTCGACCAAGATAGCTATTTAGAGTCTACTGAGCTAAAACCACTTGATAGATGTCACAATTGTTTACAAGGAAAAATGACCAAGCTGCCTTTTGGTGGAAAAGGTTAAAGGGCCACATAGCTTCTAGGATTAGTACACATGGATGTATGTGGACCATTTCCATTAGAAGCTAGAGGTGGATATTCTTAGATCATTACTTTTACTGATGACTTGAGTAGATATGGCTATGTCTACTTAATAAGGTATAAGTCAGAAGCCTTAGAGAAATTTTAGGAATTCAAAAATGAAGTAGAGAATCAACTTGTTAAGAAGATAAAGAAGCTTCGATCGGATCAAGGTGGAGAATATCTGAACCAAGAGTTCATCGATCTTCTACGGCAGTCTGGGATTCTATCTCATCTCACTCCTCCTTACACACCACAGTGGAATGGTGTTAGTGAAAGGAGGAACCTCACCTTGTTGGACATGGTGAGGTCGATGATGAGTCATGCGGATCTACCATTATCCTTTTGGGGATATGCATTATAAACTGCATCATACAAATTAAACCGAGTACCAACTAAGGGGGAAAATGGAATACCATCCGAGTTATGGAATGGAAGGAAACCCACTTTGTTGCACACACGTGTATGGGGATGCTAGGCGTTTGTTAAGGCCTTATCAGGCAACAAACTAGCACCCCGGGGCACGAATTTTATCTTTATAGGATATCCCAAGGAAATGAAAGGATATTACCTATATAACCCTCAAGACAAGAAGGTGACTGTCGCCAGAAAATCCGCATTTCTTGAGAGGGAACACATACTCAAGAAGGATAGTGGGAGGAAGATTGACTTCGATGAAGTTGATGCTCAAGATACACAGGAGTTGGTACAGGAACAAGTTCCACAGGTCCCCATGGAAGAGGTTCAAGAAACACTTGTACTGCATAGGAGCTCAAGAGAGGTTCGGGAACCAGAGAGATTTGGTTTACTAGTCACCAAGGATGGTGAATCATTATTGTTGGACAATGATGAACCTATCACCTACAAGGAAGCAGCAGAAAGCTCAGAAGCTGCAAGGTGGCTAGAAGATATGAATTCTGAGATGGAATCTAGGTATCAGAACCAATTTTGGGTTCTGGTAGATGATCCAGTTGATGTAAAGCCTATTGGATGCAAATGGGTATTCAAAAGAAAGTTGGACATGGAAGGTGAAGTTAGAACCTATAAAGCATGGCTAGTGGCTAAAGGATTCAGACCGCGTCAAGGAATTGACTATGATGAAACCTTCTCGCCAGTTTCCATGTTTAAATCTATAAGAATCATACTTGCCATAGTATCTTTCCATGACTACAAGATTTGGCAGATGGATGTCAAAACAGCATTCCTTAATGGGAACCTTCAGGAAGATGTCTATATGACACAACCAGAAGGGTTTGTGACACCAGGTGAAGCCAAACGGGTTTTCAAGTTGCAGAAATCCATTTATGGATTGATTCAAGCATCCAGGTCATGGAACATTCGATTTGATGAAGCCATCAAGGAATTTGGTTTTATTAAGAATGAATGTGATCCATGTGTTTATAAGCGGTTTAATGGGAATGTGTTCGTCATCCTAGTGGTATATGTTTATGACATATTGCTTATTGGAAACGACGTACCAGCCTTATAGTCAATTAAGGACTGGTTGAACAAGTGTTTCTCCATGAAGGACATAGGAGAAGAAGCCTACATTCTAGGGATCAAGATCATTCGTGACAGATCTAAGAGGCTGCTTGGACTATGTCCGGGTACATACATTGACCAGATACTAAAGAGATTAAGTATGGAAAAATCCAAGAGGGGATTGATTCCAGTGTCACATGGCTTACATCTTTCTAAGAAAATGTGTCCCCAAACACAATAGGAGAATGATAGGATGAGCAAGATCCCATACACATCGACTATAGGATCCATCATGTATGCCATGTTATGTACCAGGCATGATGTTGCCTATGCACTGAGCATGGTAGGCAGATATCAAGCAGATCCAGGAGAACAACCTTGGACTGCTGTTAAGACTATCCTTATATATCTGAGAAAAACTAGGGATATGTTCCTGGTGCATGGAGGAGACGAGGAGCTTTTCATCAGAGGGTATGTTGATGCTGGTTTTCAAACAGATCAGAATGATCTGAAGTCGCAATCTAGATATGTTTTCTGTCTCAATGGAGGAGTTATGAGCTGGAAGAGTTCAAAGCAGTCAATTGTCTCCAATTCTACAGCGGAGTCCGAGTATATAGCGGCTTCTGATGTATCCAAGGAAGTCATATGGATTCGAAACATTGTCCAGGAGCTTGATGTGGTGCCTAGAAGTAAAGATCCCACTACATTGTATTGTGATAATACTGCATCGGTGGCTCTTGCAAAAGAACCAAGGTCACATCAACAGACAAATCACATACTCTGGAAGTATCACCTATTGAGGGATTTCAATCAAAGGGGTGAAGTTTCAGTGAGCAGAGTGTCCACGGAAGAGAACGTGGTGGACCCCATGACTAAAGGCCTATCTTAGCAAAAGCATGAATTTCATGTGAGAGCTAGCAGGTTAAAGGTTGTTAGCAGTTGGCTCTAGACCAAGTGGGAGGCTGTTGGAGTTGGTGGTCTAGAACCAACTACTTTTTACGTTATTCATTAAATAAAATCCTTATCACATCTTGATTGTTCTTCTACGTGACATGTCATGTGATAATTTCCTAAGGACAGCTGTTGCATTAAAGGGTCGTAGCAGATCCCTGCAATGATGAGAACCCAGAAGTGCCATAAAACTATTCTTGAATATATGTTCTATGTCTGGATGATATTATTTGAGGGACACAAATAATACAGTTCATTAGGGGTGAGGACTCATAAAACTTTGAGGAACCTTCTCATGATGTGCTCCCTTAGTAATATCAAGGAGGATATTATGAGAACGAGACCCGCCAGTAGGAAATCCATATTTCATAGTGTCATTGGATGTTCCTATCTGTAGACGTGTGTATTGGTCCTTAGACATTATGATTGTTATTAATGGGTATTACAACTCGCACACTTAGTTGTATTGATGAAAACTGTGACGACACACTGTTCACATCGAGCTAGGATACGTTGGGTGCGTCATGAGTAATATCGCATTAATAGATAATGCAAGAAAGGATTTGTCCCATACATTCCATAACGGAAGTAGATATATCAGGACCTATGATGGAATTGATACATCCTAAATAAATCCATGGCCATGGTAAGGTATGGGCACGTTCAATTCTAGGAAGTCAAAGAAAGAATAATCAAGCACATGGGTTGATGGCACTAGCATGAAACCTGCTTGATTGGAGATATCGAGACAAAGGGATTATATTACACAGTAAGAGTTCGTATGAGGTGACACGTCATTGTGGATTTAACTTCATTCTCTATTGGTTCCTTGGCGTGTTGCTAGATGCTAACCTTGGACTTTAGGTAGGCTCATCCTAATGCAACTGAGAAAGAGGCCTAGAGGGTCACACACTAAGTGTGTCCATGTATCTCAGTTAAATATTAATTTAACAAGTTAAATAAATATTATTATGGACTGTGATTTAATAATTATTTAAGGATGTCTGATCGCATTTATTTTGACGCTACAATACTGGAATGGAGAGCTATACAAATAGTTTGGTGCCAACGTTTTTCGAAAACTGTTGGCATATGTGGATTACAAACCTCTTTCCCAACAGTTTCATTAAACCATTGGGATATCTCACTATGGGACAACTTTTACCAACGGTTTAGGTAAACCATTGGGAAAGCTTGATTTCAACCAACTTTTACCAACGGTTTACATTAAATCGTTGGCATATGTCATTAAAAATAAGACTTTTCCCAACGGTTCAACAAAACCGTTGGGAAATCTTGACATTCAACCAGTTTTTCCAAACGGTTTAGTAATACCATTGGTAAATCTTCATATTCAATCATAGTTTTCCCAACGGTTTTTAAAAACCGTTTGGAAAAATTCTCTTCAAATACATTGAACCCCCAATTCACTCTTCATGCGACTGCAGCCCTAAAATTGATTCTCTCCCGATGCTCTCTCCTTACGGGTATTGGAAACTCCATCCATCCTCTTCAATCAAACAACTTTTCTATTCAAGACATCTGTTCAAGACATCAAATTTGTAAGTCCTACCTCAGTTCTAATTTTCTTCATCTATCTTTTCTATTTTCTATTTTTATTTGACCTAAATGTGAGCTATCTCTCTATACCCATATTGAGAAACTCGTTCCACTTGATAGATCCATATTAAATCAAATAATTTTGTAGTTCTACACTCTAAATCTGTATGTACTACCTTTGTTTAAATGTTTTGCATCTATAATTTTCGTTTTCTTTTTTAATTTGGTATAAACCTTTTTGTGATGTTTATGGCATGAAATACCCAACATGTGCACTTTGATTTGTTTTTTGTCTTTCTTCAATACTTATGTTTCATGATTGTATGGATCAACATTATTTGAAGTCTATATAGCCAATCCTTTCCTGTATTTAGTGAACCATATGAACCAATGGAGGTGATGGTGAGATGTATCCCCACTCAAAGATGATAAAGAGTTTGTTTAGTCATATTTTCTCAGGGTATGTAATGGATATGAGTATGTTTCATGTGAAGTGATTGTGGACGGTTGGGGTAGTGGCGTAGGTGGTTTTCCATTTTTTTAGTGGGGTGATATGGTAGTATCTATGCACTTTAGTTTAGTTCAAAAAATGGATATGTGTTTTGTATTTATAGTTTTTGTTTAAGGAATAATGGGAAGGTTACTGATATTGAGGATGAATTGGATGTTGGTTGGGTGATGGATTGGAATTGTGATGTTGTTTGGATTGGGTTTAGATAATTTTCAAAGAATTATATGGGGATTTCCTCTCTTTAACAAAGCCCCCCTCCTCTTGGACCATGGACACCCCCCTCTTGGACCCTAGACACCCCCCTCTTGGAACATGGACAGCCCACCCCCTCTTTCATGAAACCTCGATAGCCACCCCCCTCCAGGACCCTGGACAACCCCCTCCACCCTCCACCCAAGACCTTGTATAGTCCCTCCTCCACCCTCCACCCAGGACATTGTATAACCCCTCCACCCTCCTCCATGGTCCCCGGACAGCCCCCAGGACACCCCCTAGATAGCCCCCACCCTCTTCCTTGGACCCCAGACAGCCCCCCGGACATCCCCCCACGCTCCTCCTCGGTCCCCGAAAAGTCCCCCGGACAGCCCCCTATACATCCACCCCACCCTCCTCCCTGGACCCCGGACAGCCCCCCGGGCACCCCCCAAATAGCCCATGGACTGCCCCCGGATAGCCCCTCGAACATCCCCAGGTTAACCGCCCACCCTCCTCCTTGGTCCCCGAACAGCCCCCCCCCCCCTCCTTGGTCCCCGGATGACCCCCAGACAACCCCCTCCTCCTTTCCCCTGGAAAGCCCCCCCCATCCTCCTTGGTCCCCGGACACCCCCCCAGACAGCCCCCCACCCTCCTCCCTGGACCCCAGACAGCCCCCACCCTCCTCCCTAGACCCCGAATAACCCCCCGGACAGCCCCCACCCTCCTCCTTGGTCCCTGGACAACCCCTCGGACATCCCCCCACCCTCCCTGGACCCCGGATAGCTCCCCGGATAGCCCCCCACCCTCCTCCTTGAACCCCGGACAGCCCCCCGGACTTGAATAACATTTTCCTTTTGTACCACTGTGTATGCAAGTTAATGAGACTTATATGCCTTATGTATAATTCTATTACAAGTTGATTAAATGTTATACCTCATGGATGATATGTAATTGTAGGCATGTTGATTTCACATGCCTTTTTATTTCTATGATCATGCAATGTTATTTAGGATTATTCTATTTTTTATGTCTTGAAATATATGAATTTCTTGGTAAGATTATCAATTCATGCTCATCAAATGCATGTGATTATATTCTTTAATTTGAATAAAATCCTTGTTGTACATTCTGCATGTTATGTGAATTATGCCTTGTTTGATTTGGTTTACTTGTTAATTGTTAGGATAAGACATGGGTTACAAGTTATGGACTCATGGATGGACTCGTCATGCTTAGGGAGAACAATCCATGAGTCATATGTGAGGTGTATGAGTCAACCCCGCCAAAAACTGAGCCACGGTTTGGCCGAGACTACTCGAACTCTATCTCTTTTGTTAACAATGTACTAAATTTTAAGTGAAATCAACAACTGACATACGGGAAACGGACCAAACAACTTCAGATTCTATTGAAACGTTAGGAAAATGATCCATGGGTCATATGTGATGTGTATGAATCAACTCTGCCATAATCCGAGGCGCCGTGTGCCCGGGACCACCCAAACTGCCTCTCTTTTGTTCAAAATGGACAATATTTTACGTACTTACGCAAAACCGATCAAACAGATTTTGATTGTGTTTAAACTTTATGAAAATTATACCTGGATCATATGTGACGTGTACGAGTCAACCACGCCTCAATCCGAGGCCCGGTGTGGCCGACACCACTCAAAGTGCCTCTCTTTTTTTTAAAATGTATTTAATTTTAAGTGAAAACAACAACTAATATATGAGAAAATGACCAAACGCCTACAAATAATGTTGAAACTTTAGGAAAACAATCCATGAGTCATATGTGATGTGTACGAGTCAACCTCGCCTCAATATGAGTCCTGTTGTGGCCGACACCACTCAAAGTGCCTCTCTCTTTTTTTAAATGAACTTAATTTTAAGTGAAAACAACAACTGACATACGCCAAACTGACCAAACACCTACGGATTCTGTTGAAACTTTAGGAAAACGATCCATGGGTCATATGTGACGTTTACGGGTCAACCCCGCCACAAAACGAGCCACGATGTGGCCGACACCACTCAAACTCTCTCTCTTTTGTTCAAAATGGACTAAATTGTAAGTGAAATCAACCACTGACATACGGGAAACGGACCAAAAGCATTCAGATTATATTGAAATGTTAGGAAAATGATCCATGGGTCATATTTCAGGTGTATGAATCAACTATGCCTTAATCTGAGGTGACGTGTAGCCGGGACCACTCAAACTGCCTCTCTTTTGTTCAAAATGAACAATATTTTACGTACATACGCCAAACCGAGCAAACGGATTCTGATTGTCTTTAAACATTATGAAAATCATACCTGGATCATATGTGACATGTATGAGTCAACCCTGCCTCAATCTGAGGCCCGGTGTGGCCGACACCACTCAAAGTGACTCTCTTTTTTTTAAAATGTATTTAATTTTAAGTGAAAACAACAACTGACATACGAGAAACCGACCAAAAGCCTAAGAATTATGTCGAAACATTAGGAAAACAATCCATGCGTCATATATGACGTGTAAAAGTCAAACCCGCCAAAAAATGATCCACGGTGTGGCCAGGACTACTCAAAATGTATCACTTTTGTTAAAAATGGACTAAATTGTAAGTGAAATCAACAACTGACATATGGGAAACGGACCAAATGCCTTAGGATTCTATTGAAACTTTAGGAAAAGTATCCATGGGTCATATGTGATGTTTAAGAGTCAATATCCCCTCAATCCGAGCTGCGGTGTGGCCAGAACCACTCAAACTATCTCTCTTTTGTTTAAAATAGACATAATTTTAAGTGAAAACAACAACTAACATACGCAAAACAAACCAAACGACTTCTTATTCTATTGAAAGATTATGAAAATGATCCATGGATCAAATGTGATGTGTATGAGTCAAATCTGCCTCAATCCGAGCTGCGGTGTGACTGGGACCACTCAAACTGTCTCTCTTTTGTTCAAAATGGACTAAATTGTAAGTGAAATCAACAACTGACATACGGGAAACTGATCAAACACCTTCAGATTCTATTTAAATGTTAGAAAAATGATACATGGGTCATATGTGATGTGTACGAGTCAACCCCACCTCAATCCGAGGCACCGTGGGGCCGGGACCACCCAAACTGCCTCTCTTTTGTTCCAAATGGACAATATTTTATGTACATACGCCAAACTGATCAAACGGATTCTGATTGTGTTGAAACTTTAGGACAATGATTCATGCCTCATATGTGACGTGTATGATTCAACCCCACCTCAATCCAAGGACCGGTGTGGCCGAAACCACTGAAAGTGCCTCTTTTTTTAAATGTACTTAATTTTAAGTGAAAACAAAAACTGACATATGGAAAACCGACCAAACACCTACGGATTCTATTTAAACTTTAGGAAAACAATAAATGGGTCATATGTGATGTGTACGAGTCAACCCTACCTCAATCCGAGCCATGGTGTGGCTAAGACCACTAAAACTTTCTCTATTTTGTTGAAAATGGACTAAATTGTAAGTGAAATCAACAACTGTCATACGGGAAACTGACCAAACGCCTTCGTATTCTGTTTAAACTTTAGGAAAAAAATCCACAGGCCATATGTGATGTTTAAGAGTCAATACCACATCAATCCGAGGCACGGTGAGGCCGACACCACCCAAACTGTCTCTCTTATGTTAAAAATGGACAATATTTTACATACATACGCCAAAATGATCAAACAGATTCTGATTGTGTTGAAACATTAGGATAATGATTCATCGCTCATATGTGACATGTACGAGTCAACCCCGCCTCAATCTGAGGCCTGGTGTGGCCGACACCACTCAAAGTGTCTCTCTTTTGTTTAAAATGGACATAATTTTAAGTGAAAACAACAGTTGACATATGCCAAACCAACCAAACAAATTAGGATTATATTGAAACTTTAGGAAAATGATCCATGGGTCATATTTGATGCGTACGAGTCAACCCTACGTCAATCCAAGACACGGTGTGGCCATGACCACTCAAACTGTCTCTCTTTTTTTCAAAATGAACTAAATTGTAAGTGATATCAACAATTGACATACGGGAAACAGACCAAATACATTCTAATTCTTTTGACACTTTAGTAAAACGATCCATGGGTCATATGTGACATGTACGAGTCAACCCCTTCTCAATACGAGTCACCGTGGGGCATGGACCACTCAAACTACCTCTCATTTGTTCAAAATGGATTAATATTTTACCTACATATGCCAAACCGACCAAACGGATTTTGATTGTGTTGAAACTTTAGGAAAATGATCCATGGATCATATGTGATGTGTACCAGTCAACCCAGCCTCAATTCAAGGCATGGTGTGGCACTTATTGAGTCACAAGTGATGAGACTCCTATGAAAATACCTTTTCACCATATATTATAAAAGTGGTTGTCGTATGAAGATTGAAATGGGTGTAAATAATTTTTGATTTATTGAAACTCTGATTCAACTATACTGGATGATTTTTGTCATATGAAGATTCAAAGGGGGAATTATTCACCATGACTCTAATCAAATAGGTGGTTTAATCAAATAGGTGGTGTTATTTTTTGTTGTTTTAAGTCTGTCACTATTTTTAGTGCAGTTTTTTATGCAGGTGTATGCACTGGAGGGGCTACTGGAGGGGCTGCTGTGCAACAATTTTGGAAATACTGAATACCAACGGTTGTAAACCGTTGGTATACTTTGAGAAAGAATTATACCAACGGTTCAATAAACCGTTGGTAAAAAACCATACTTAAACATATCCCCACGGTTTCATTGAAACCATTGGGAAAACATATATACCAACGGTTTACAACCGTTGGTATAAGATCAAAACCATTGAATTCCCAACGGTTTTATGAAAACCGTTGGGAAAAATACTATACAAACGGTTGTGAACCGTTGGTATAAGGTGAGAATTATAGTATTCCCAATGGTTTAGAACCGTTGGGTAAACCTATACCAACAGTTCTTGTTGAACCATTGGCAAATCTATACCTAGAGTGGGCTATACCAACGGTTTACTGCAAACCATTGGTATATATCTTTCCGCATGCCTTACTTCCCTACGGTTTGGACAACCGTTGGTATAGAATATACCAACGGTTCTCCAGCCTATACAAACGGTTCTAAACCGTTGGTATATCCTTTATTTCCAGTAGTGCTAGTTATTCGAGAGAATATATTGTGGATGAAATAATATATTTATTAGAGAGTAATACAGTTACATTTATTTAAGAAATAAATAATCATTACTCAAGGTCTAATAAATGTGGTGGAGAAAAATGGAAAATAAAAGTACACGCCGTGTATATTAAATATACACATCGTGTAGTTTTATGGAAAACAAGTACACGCCATGTATTAATTATTACACACCTTGTAGTTCTTCCATTTGGGATTTTGAGGATTTAATATAGTTTTATTAAATGATATTTATTATAATCAGTGTGGGTGCATGTCAAGGAATTAATAATTTGACATGGGGGTTTTCAATAAGAGTTAATGAAATAAATAAAATGTGTAACACATTTATTTATTATCATAACTCTATTAACCTCAAACCCGATTATAAATATCCTTGCAACCCCAACATTTTGGAGAGCCATTACTGTGCACAACGGATCTGAAAATACTCTCAAGCCAAGAGAGAATTCCCTTTACACCAAGAATGCTTTCAAGTTACGAAAGCAAGATCCTCCACCAGATCAAGGTGGTTGAAGGCGGACATGGAAAGCAAAGGCTCTTCCACGCTAGCACCCAGAGATCCCTTTGGCGGCATCCAGAGATACGTGGAGCATGTGTGGATCACTGCTAGAGGAATCTTGTACTTGGATTCTACAACACAACGACGGATCACAGGATCGTGACTGGAGACTCCAACGAAGAAAGAATTCCATCAAGGTAAATCTTATGAATTAATTAAATTAATTATAATGAACATATAATGATCCTATCTCAAGGGTTCCGGGACTCTTCTTTTCTTTTTCGTTCTTCATTCTATTCTGAAGATTCGTCATTTTATATCGTGACTGATCTCGGATTGAATGTTGTTTAATGTAAAGATTAAAGTTGGGCTAACCCACCAACGTGCTTCCGCTGCGCCCGGAACCTATATAAACACCCTTACAACTCATGCATAACATGCCCAAGCTGATAAACAAGAACATGAACCGACCCAAACCAATTGATCATTAAACAAATATTTAACATCCAAACCCAACATTAGGTAATCATCCATGCCAGAACACATTTCAATAAAGAAAAACATTTTATTGAAAACATATTCACAGACAATTTTTTTAAATCAATGAATGTTTCCAATTTTAAAATCAATAAATTTTAATCTTAAAACAAAGATCATTTCACATCAATAACACATTTGTTCATGAAATCCATGAAGTGACACAATGGGAATTACCATCAATATTTGTACAATATAATAAAAATTTATTTTAAACACTAAAAATAAATTATAATCAAGGATTACATTTATAGAAAAATGGATTCTAGAGATACACCACCATCCATAGGGTTTGGGTGAAATCGATCAATTCACAACCACACCAGAAATTCTGGTGAAATGTTCACCAAAAATAACTTAGATCCCTTTTCCTAATATAAAAAAGACTCAATATCATGATTTTAGGCAAAAATAAAACACATATATACATGAAACACGTGTATATCTAATAAATAGAGAGATAAAGAGCACTATATCTAAGGAAAACCAAGAAAGAAGCAAGGGAGAAGGATTACAGGAAGATTATCGCATTCACCACACATTCAAAACCCTTAGATTATCTTCAAAAATTAACGGGAGATCCCATATAACCCTTGAGAAACAATAATCTCTTGCGAGGCTCGTGTGGGATGAAAAATGGAGGGTTTAGTGAAAATCATCAACAAGCATCGATGTAAAACCCCTATTTCTTCCACATATAGTTGCTCACATGGTTATAAAAACAATGATCTAATTGTGGGCATGCTACTTCATTGATAGTGACCCCAAATTCCCTACCATCATGTTTAGAAAAACCATGTGCAAACATTGTGGGGTCACAATATGTCATGTTTCACGATTACTTGGAGATCCTTCTTGGTTTCCCCTAACTATTCTAAAAATGTGCCCCTTTAATAATCCTCCAAAACCATTCCAAATCATTATAAGACTCTCCCAAGCCTTACTTGAAGAAATTATATAGATAAAAAAATTAAAAAATTACTACATTCCCCAAACCGGTGGTTGTAAATTCTCCCAACCATTTGAATTTCCATCCTTGGAAAGTAGATATCCATCGTTATGCCATAAAAGATCAGGCCATTGCTCAACCATCTCTTTCTCTATCTCCTAGGTCTTCTCTTGAATCTGACTAGGCATCAAAAAATCCTAAACTAGAATTATTCTTTTAAAATTAAAGAAATTCTATTTCATATCCACAATTTGTATAGCCACATGAACCAAATTAGTATTCTGATCCAGTGCAACAGGATTCCATCAAATAATATGGCCAGGATCAAGTGCATATTTCTTCAACTGAAAAACATAGAACACGTTTTTCACTACACACAATAATTGTGGTATTGAAAACATATATTCCACCACCCATACCCACTATAGTATCTCAAATGTCCCAATATACCACAATGATAACTTACCCTTCTTCCTAAACTGATGATGTCCCATCCTCAAAGAGATTCTAAAAAACACATGACTACCCACCTTGAATAACAACGGTCATTGAAGATGGTCCTTATAATATATTTTTTTTATGAAATTTCACTATCTCCTTCCATTTTCTGATCAAATTAATCTTCTTCTTTATATCATGGAAAAGGTTCATCCTTACCATTTAAGTCGCAACTATTTAAACACAAAAAATTAGATAATGACTTGGATTCATAAAAAATGCTTCAAACGTATCTCTATGTATAAAGGACTGATACCTGTTTTTATCTCATAACTCCACCAATGAAATGTTCTTCACCCAAGAGCCACCAAAATCTATGACACAATCCCAAAACATATCATCATATAGTTGTATATTTCTATAAATTTCCCATAATTTTGAGGATGATACATTATTCTCATTGTCAGCTGAGTCCCAATGGCTTGCTATAAGGATATCTAGAAATGAGATTTGAACCATTGGTCACTATTTAATACAGTCGAAAATGTAACACCGTTCCTCTTTAACCCCTCACACACACACACACACACACACACATATATATATATAGGAATGATATTCCACCACATGAGATTCACTAATAGTGATGAAATGGGTTAAAATTGTGAGGCGATTCACTACAACCCATATGAAATCATTATTTTTTGCCTATTCTTGGGAGACCTATAACAGAATCCATCTCTATCTACTCACCTTTCAAGACAATGATAGGAAAATATTACAATATTTATGTCAGATGTTAATGATATACCTTGACTTTCTAACTAGTCAAACATCATGATACAAACTCACCCTCCTTCATTTTCATACCTATCACGACCCGTCCCCCATGGCATGTGCCCTGACTAACCCCCAGCCAGCCTTCCATAGGCCCTGGGCTGCGACAAGCACCAAAGGCGTATTCCCTAAAACTGGGAAGGAATTCCCTTTATAACCTACAGGCACATGCATCCAAGTATAAAATAAGATAGGAACACTAGTAAACTAAATTGTAAATAGAGAGAGTGCAGAAAGCAAAAGGGTCTAGAATATAATCCCAACAGTAAGGTATAAGAAACTAAAAGTACATGTACAACTGAAGAAAAAGGAAAACAACAACTGGGTTGTCCACCAAGTTTCTTACATGCAAGGTAGGTATAGATTTCCTCTTTAGCACTCCTCGTCCGTCCGTCTACTCCATGTACCGAATCATCATAGGGTCCAACTCTGGGTACCATCCAGTCATGGAACTCTCAGTCTTAGTCAGCGTTGTCCATCGTTTTCATCCAACACAACAGTGTGCTGGAATAGCTCATGCAGGTGTTAGTATAACGATACTCAGTAGGGACCCCGAGACACTCTAGGTCACATAAAATCTAACAAGGATAAAACACAAAGTATGAAATCATTAGATTAACTTAAAAAGTTATATGCCCATACATATACGTATGTTATCATGTAATTCCCCTCAATCGTGAGGAAAACACAATGATACTGACTCAGATCAAACCAGGATTTATTCTAGGTGTAGTATCAAGTAACATCCCCTATCACATCGTCGAACACCTCTACTGATGGATAAATCCCCCTCTATCGAGTACAGTGGGCCTAATGTGTAACACAGATGTGCTTCCCACAAACCTTGGACTGCTGAGGTACTCCTCCTGTTGAGTACCGTGCATCTGCCGAGTCACACAGATGCGTTCTCCACTGTGGGTTTTCTGCATCACATAGAGGGGATCTCACTCAAGGCCTTCTGAGGTACACCTCCTATCAAGTATCGTGGGTCTGCCACATCACCAAGGCGCTCCCCACTATGAGTCTTATACATCACCATGTACCCTTTTCCTAGTTCTAGAAAAACCCTGATTTGTGATGATGTAAGGTGGCCCTCAATATCTTCAAATAATTTATGACATTTTACATTTCATTAAAATCAAGCCTCCTTCAATGTTAAATCTTTCATTGGTGATTCAAATCATGTGATGTCACAAATAAATCATCGATAGTATCCCGCCAGAATAAGGAAGCATCATTTATCGAAAACATTATTTTGAGGTTTATATGAAATACCATCCTCTATCATTTATAGATCATCTTAAATACCCATTTCAGAAATCACATGGTGAAAAAATAGAACATACTATATCCATAGATCACACTATAATAATTTAACATACAACTGATGGTATCTCGAGATCCACAAAAAAATCTCAAATGATTATCATGATCTACCCTTATATTGGAATATACCAATATATCGTCAACAAATACAACACCAAAATAATCCAAATATTTATGATAATGTTATTAATCAATTACATAAAAACAAATATTGAATTTTTTCCACCAAAGGGAATAACCACATACTCATAAGGTCTATATCTACATCTAAAAGCTATTTTGGGAATATGATCATACATCACTGGTAACTGATGATATGCTGATTGCAATTCAATCTTAGAGAACCACTGAGATTCCCTCCTCTAATCAAATAAATCATCTATTCGGGAATGTAGATATCAGTAATTTATCATAATTTTATTAAGACTTTGATAATCGACACACAACTTCAAGGTTATATATGCCTTTTTAAAGAAAAAACACATTGATGCCTATAGAGTTGTGCTAGGACGGATGAAACCATTGGTTTATTAAACCTCCAAATGCACTTTCAATTCCATCATTTCGGTTGGTTCCATCAAGTATGATTGAAGTGAGACAGGTTTTGTCCCTAGAAGGATGTCAATCATAAACTCCACATCTCTCATTGGTGGAATCCCTAAGAATTATTTTGGTAAGACATTAAAGAACTAATCAAAAATCACAAAAAGGATTATATGACGATCTCCTTCCATTGATGGAAACAACAATAACCCAAACTGATATATGATCTTGTCAAGAACTGGTGCCAACAAGCTTTTTCTACAAAGTTTTTCATTCTTCTCTTCTCTAAAAGTGATATTTGACACCATCATTCATTTTGAATCTATTCGTTTATGCATACAGTCAATGTGGGCTGTAAACATTGACAACCTATCTATTCCCACGATTATATGAAAATAATCCATCTCAAGCATTGTGAAATTGAACATCAACTAAAACTCATGCACAACTATTAATAATTCTATACACAAAAGGCTTAAAATAGTCTTTTATAGAGAAGAGTTTGATGTTTTAAAAACACATGCCTCATTTCCAATGTTATGCCCATTAATATAACAGCACGAAAAGCAATAATAGAATGTGAGTCACGTATATCAAACAAAAAATTAATCATGGTAGAATTTTAAATTAGTGTACCTCACACCATGGATGGTCCTGATTAATCATCCATCATAATCTTCTCTGCTCAATATACTACATTCATGCCATTATCTAATCATTATTTCTCTACAAAGGAGTCGTGGTATTCCTTGAATAACCATGACTAACATTACTCTACTGAATATCGGTGTATTTCTTCCCCATAACTATCATGGAATTTAACCTCTATGAACATGGAAGAGTAACACAAACACCAGACCTCAGTGCATTAGGATAGTACCACTGATTATTCCCCATCTTCACACAGTTATAAGATGCTCGAGGTTGTGTCATGCAATCTTTCTTGATTTGGCATGTAGAACAATACTAAAAACATTTTGGCATACTCTTATGATTCAAAGGAAGACACATCGATCATGCCATCATATTTTGAGTCATATTACCATGATGGAAACAATTTTCCCTCACTAGCATGAACAAAATGTTAGAGTTCCCAGAATTTCCTGTGGGTACCAACATACTTCGACTACCTGTAGCTCCAAAAAATATAACCTTCATCCAATATTTATGTGTAATCACTTATACATAGTAATTATTTTTTAAATGGATTTACTACATCAATATAGTACCAAATATAAATTACTTCAATGATTTTCTACCCACCACATTTGGTGAAAACCGCACTATGTTCATAAATACAGCTGCATATTTTGTTACTGCTAGATTCTCTTGCATCAAACAAATGAAATTTGTTTCTTTCTCAATACTAAATGTTTGATATAGAATTTTTTATTAAACTATTCCTCAAAACCCTCCCATGTCTAACCTTGGTTCATTATAACATGGACGTCCAATTCCCTCCACTAAAGGGATAGAACTTCTAACATGTAACTTCCATTCTCCACCTTCATCTTGATAGATGTTCCAAATAATTTAAATATCTTATACAATATGTTCAACTATGCTTCTACCCTTTTTGGAATCAAATCACCCCTAAAGATGGGTGGATTCTACTTTTGAAACTAAGAAACTTGATCCAAAAACATTTTCTATTCCACTTTATTCCAACATTCCATAAAATAGAAAGCTTTCACTATTCTATTCACTAGCGTCTGGTTCACTTGGGGATTACGTGCAACAATATTTTCAGCGGCCACCTCTAATTGGTCTCTATGACACTTACCCAGTGCCATTTCAATCAACACAAAAATAAATATAAGTGTCCCTACCTTACTAATAAAATTACTAAAATTTCATGTTAAATTAAATTGAAACAATCACAACCAATATATCTATAAGTTCTCATTTCCTATTTTTCAGATCTTTTGAAAAATCCACCATGTTTTGAAAATTGGCCAATTTTTACAATACCAAAACAATCCACATTTCAAATAATCGCATTTGAAAATAATTCTTATATTTTTCATAAATCTATATATACATAGAACAATATAAATAGTTATGCAAATGAAATATGAATCCTTGTGGGAATTCATTTCTACCATGCATTACATGATCATCTCACCAGCTACACCCACGAAATTGAGATTTCATATGCCTACAAGTGTATCCAAAACACTTATTTACCCAATTACCTAGTAATATGTTGTTCAACATAAAATGGTTATCTATATCTTTTTATACTATACATTTCATGTTCTTAGAGTCCTACTTCATTATACCATCCCTACCTGAGAAATAGACCAAGAAAAACATTTCAACTCCAAGACCAACAATAGAAGTTAGAGGACAAAAAAATTGATAACTTGAATATTAAGGACTGAACAAACATATATGAATTGAAATATCCCACACATTATTCAATGTATGGAGAAGGATGTGAGATGATACATTGTATTAGGTGACATTCTAGAGGCACCAATGTCATGATGCATCCGAGTGGGGCTCGCACTGCGACTCCCCAAGCCTACCACCAATAGGCCTTGGGCTACTGACTTGCATCGAGTTGGAATATCAATAACATGATAGTAGTTTACTATGTATCTGTACACACACAAACATCTCCAACACCATAAAATCAAAAATGTAAAGCCACTATGGAAAAAAATGCATGTATACAACTAAACCCAACCAACAATGTACAACAAAAAGTAATGTGTGGAATGTAAACTGTGCCAGAATAAAATCCAACCAAAACAAATATTCTATAAACATGAAAAGTACTACTTGTATATATGAAATCTATACTTGGATTGCTGCTCATTTCTATAAAAACACCTAGGTCTGTAAGAAATCTTATAAAGATCAGTCCGGTCCAGGTTTTCCCTAGACTTCATAAAAAAGTATCTCATCTACACAAGAAACGACACGTGGGGGAAATTCATATGTAGTTGTGAGTACAACAATACTCAGTAGAGGACCCTGAAAAAATGTCAATATAAAAACATAAAATATAGTCATATATCCACAATATATGTTTACAGAACATATAATAAGGGAAACATATCCAGATATAATCAAAACTCACACAGATTTCCAAATGGAAGGTCAAAAAGATTGAATACTCGCGATTGGGATTCATTTGGATTATACCAAGAAACACTCATTTGGTGGAACTCTATCTATGTGTATGATAGGAATTATTACATTAATTCGATAAGTATATTATTTTAGAAGTGTCAAAAGAGAGATAGATGCACTGATTGATCTGATGAGATAACAGAGGCACTCAATTCGGAAGAACTCGCTCTTTGGTTGGGAAAACCACCATACACATATGAGGATCACTGCTAGGGACATGGCATATACCAAGACTCACATAGATTCACCTAATAATTAAAGGATCATCTTCATGTATTATTGTACATGTAAATACATGACTCTACTTAGGGTTCTGAATGGGTAGAGTTTCTCAATCTGGGCCACTAATAAGGATTTAGACTCTATCGATAATGTCATAATGAAAAGATCATAATCATACAGTTGGAAATGATTTCTATCCTTCAGGGGAAGGAGAAAAGGTGTCACTAACCAAAACAAAACTTGTTCATGGAATGGTGGAGAAGAATATCATTCCATGTATAAGGGATTACACATCATTTAGATGTTTCCCATATTGTGTCGGTTGACCTCAGGTAATGTTCGTGTAAAAAAATATTGGGTTAAAGATATCATGTCAAGTAGAAAATATATACATGTCATATAGAAGTGTAACACGTCATGTACTACTATCTAGTAGTAGATCCATGTACATAGTCCATGTTCCTGTATATGACTTGAAACCTTGTCTTACAACCTGTGTACCAGTACAGGGGGTAAGCTGTGTAACCAGCCTGGTTTGGCCATGTGGTGGTGTACATGTCACGTACTTCAACATATGTCTACTTATCATTCGAGATACACACTGATTCCTTCATAAAGACCCAAAAAATGTTTGACATCTATCATATGTCATGTTATCACCTTATATTGACTGAAAAACTAGATGTTGTTGAGTAGTCCCCACACACCATGTTCTTTAGGATACCAGTTAGGTACATCAAAAATATCCAAAAATATATTTTCAAACTACCACACCATTTTTGAACCTTCAAATGTAAAGCTGGCCACATGTTCACCCCGAAATTCAATATCCAAGTTTATACTATCATAATAACACCTATTGGGTAGGTTTCAGGCATTCAATCAACTCCAAAAACAAATATTGGTCATCCATGCGATGAATAGTGGAATAAAAATTTCATCTGAACCGTGTCGATTTCAATACATCTATCATTTTTTAACATCCATCGGGTCTTCACATGGTCATATGTATGATTTTGGATCATTTTGTTATGTGAGGGATCAGAATGGAAAAAACACTTGGGGTTGGGAGAATAAATACATAAAAAATTCAAAGAACAAACCTTTTTTGATGTTCATTATATCGTAGATACACTGATATTATAAGGATCAATCATAATGAAACAAATATGAATCAATCCCCTAAAGAAACATGAAAAAAAACCCTCCCACAAGAATGGATGAATCAGCGGTTAACTTTTTTGTGGGTTAATATATATATATCATTTAAATCCCTGAATGGGTATGAACACAATAAAAAAACAACCCTTGCATCTATGTTCGATGAAGAGGGAGAGTGGTCGTTAGTCAAGATTTGATCATGCTGTACAACGATCCACACATTGTAGCTCTTCATTGAGATTCCTCCATGGATGGATCCTCTCTAATGCTCCATAGCATTCATGGAATGTTTCTAGGGTTATGATCCCAACACAGGTCTGATAGTTATTTAAAAACAATAACGTGTAGCCTCATCAGGGAAACATTTAATATAAAATAAAATATTAATTTATATCATTTACATTAAAATGTCCAAAAAGATTCTTCTCCTTCTGACTCCCGCAAGTCGATGTTAGGCCATATCTATGGAGAAGTCTTGTATCAAAATGCATTGGTTCCATCAAATTTATTAGCTAGGAAACCATTTAAATGTTATTTATTATTTTCAAAATAAACCATTCATGCATGCTAATAAAATGTTTACTTTCTTTCAAACATTTATTATGGGAACTCTGTGCCACAGAATTGCACGTCATCACAATGTGTAGTTTCATAATAAATTAATATCACATTTAAAAATAATTAAGGTAAAATAGAAGACATTACATTCTTCCCGCCATAGGGATTTTATGTCCTTAATATGAATAAATAAATGGCTACTCAAACAGATGTGGGTACTGCACATGAATTTCAGCCTCTGACTCTAAAATGATCTTCTAGAAGGTTATCGTGCTACCACTAAAAACAAACCAATGGAATCAATCGCCAATGAAGGATCCTTTGTTATCAATCCCCAATCTCCACTGGGTACTCCACTAAGGACTCTACATCCTTGATATTCATCTCTCCCTAATCAATGATTTTTCAGGGGCCATCCATGTACCTCCTCAACTGTAAAACGTGGAAGACACCATTTACCCGATTTAATTGTGGAGTTTGAGCTAAGTTGTATGCCACCTCCCCACCTCTATGTCATATCTATAAAGTGTCAATGAACATAGGAGGGAACTTTCCACCTGACCAAATCTCTACATCCCTCATTGAGGTGAGACACAAAAACTATGATATGGTCCCCATATTCGAACTCCAATGGTCTCCTCCATATGTCAACATAAAACTTTTGTAACATATATGCATCCTTCATCCTCTCCTGGATGATTTTAAACTTCTCATTGGTATCTCACACCATCTCTGGACCCATGATTACTGATTGTATGGGGTCGGTCCATCAATGCGATGACTGGTAGGGTAGCCCATACAAACTCTCACATAGTGCAATACTAATATTGGAGTCATAGCTATTTTTATATTCATAACTCTCCATAGGTAGGTGGTCCCCCCAAATCTGACCAAACACAATTATATTGGCATGAAACATATCCTCTATAACCTGAATGGATCTCTCAGTCTGACCATATTTCTAGGGAGTGAATGTTGTTCTCAAATGAAGCGGAGTCCCAAATGACTCTTGCAATCCCTCCCTCAAATGAGATGTTAAACAACAATTGAAATGTGATACTATCATTGAATTTACTCCATGAAGACAAACTATATCCTATATGAATAGGAATTCCATGATCTCTACAGAACTCTTCTCCCTGAAAGCTAGAAAATGGGCTGATTTACTGAGTCGGTCAATGACCACCCAGATGGAATCATGTACCCTAGACGTTCATTGTAATACCATCATGATGTTCTTTCATATTTTATACCACATCCACTCCGTAAATTCCAACGGGTGAGATAACCCCAATTTCACATGGTCTTGATCCTTCACTTGCTAGCATGTAAGGCATCGAGAAACGATCTATGCAACTCCTTTCTTTATAATTGTCCACTAGCAATGATGTCAGAGGTCCTGGTTCATTTTTCTAATCCATTATGTACTGCTAATGGGAATGTATTAAACTCCCTTAGTACCACCTCCCAAAATTCTACTAGAACAACTTTGTTTCCTCTAAAAAGGATGACATGCTCCCAACTTTTCAAAAATCTATAAGGATCTTATCCAACGAATAACTGAGCATGTCATGTCTCATATTCGATATATGATAGTTGTGCCTACCTAACTTAGTACAATAGTGGATAGGTGACAACCATCGACCGGAGATAATATATTTTATCTCTATCCACGAAGGATTATTGTAGAAAGGCCAACTACTCAAACGGCTCTCTTAGTAGCTGTGAACTCGATCTCCAAATGAGAGGATCAAGTACAATTTTCCTTTCCTAGGAGTATAGATGATATCAAAGTCATAATATTTGAGGAACTCCATCCATATCCTCTACCTCATATTTTTATCCATTGGTGAAATGATGTACATTATTATCTTATGGTCATAGTGGATGATAAACCATTCAACCATTAGTTAGTGTCCACAAATTATCAATGCGAAGACTACCACTACAAATTCAAGGAATGTTCCCACCTCTATCAAACTCTGGGGTGGCTCCCATGATAATACCACCTATAACTTGGTTGGGTCCACTATTACTCCATCTTCTAAGTAAAAATGTCCTAGATTTTGTACCTCGTGTATCAAGAATGTGTACCTCATGTACCTAACATCATCTCCCTACTATCGGGGGCTCTTCACTAGTATTCCTGCTCCTATCTACAACTTGTTTTCTATGCTCATCTCAGAATATCTAGACCAACAATGATCATTCAATCAATCCTACACAAATACAAATTCGTTAAGTCATGACACAAGCACATATTTATTATCATAGACATTGATCAAATGTCTGAGCTCTAATGTACTAATCCCAAACCATATCTATCGTGTACCTAGAGAGGGTGGTGAATCTCGATGAATAGTCATCCACCAATAAATTTCCCTACAACAGGTGATGACGCTCTAGGATACCCACTGCTCTCAATCTAACTAGAGAGAAATCCTCTTTAATGAGTCATTATAACTCCATCCATGAAAGATTCTACTCATTGTGATTCTTCAGGGTCAAACTCCACCTTCATCCTGACAATCCCTGAAGAAGGGTCACTCTAATGATCAAAATCTGGATTTATGGTGTTCTCACTAGAAAGAAAACTGTATTCACTACCCCATAGAAGTACTCGATTACATAAGGGTTGGGCTCGCTTTTGAACCATATGTTTCTTTTTCTTTAAAACTCTAGGAGCGTGCTCAGCTTTCACTCCCCATATACTGCTACTGCAGGTATCATGTGCTTATACACTAATGGTGTTATAGAAGGTGCATCACCTATAGGTAATGACCTGGGAAATAGCCTGTAAATTGAAGGATCTTCATGGAGGGGGTCATCCTTATGATCAAGATGCTTAATCCTTAAAGGCATGAATCACTAAGGCATCATGTAAATAAGATGTACCATCATTAATGAATGTATTTAGATAGCAGACACAATGGATATGGAATACAGAACCCATTCCAATATGAAGCATGGTCCATTTTTTTGTTTCCATGAAACTAGTGTTCTCATGTACAAAATCGAAAAGCAGGTTATCAGTGTCACGACCCGTCCCAGTGGGGCCCACACCGTGACTCACCATGCCCGCCTCCAATAGGCCAGGGGCTGGTGACTAGCACCGAGTAGGCATGTCACTAACATGGGAGGCATTACTTAAGTACATGTACACACACACACACATCTCCAAGCCCACAAATGATGAAATGTAAAACACTAAGGACCAAAAATGCATGCATAAAACTAAACCCAACCAAGAGAGTACGACGAAAGGTAGAGTACTATAAAATTAAACTGGGCTAGAATAAAAGCCCACCAAAATCAAGAGTCTGAAAAACTGCAAAGTCCAACCTGTAAGCACAAAGGTACTAGGACTACCGCTCGTAGCCATAGGAACGCATCAGCCTGTAGGGAACTCAGAAAGCTCGGTCATGTTCTAGTCCATCCTGGACTCTGTAAAAGGCTGCTCGTCTGCACAAGACACCAGACGTGCGGGCAAACCCCGTGCATGGGTGAGTATAAAAATACTCAGTAGCGGACCCCAAAAACCACAAATCAGTACACAATGTAAAGCGACGGTCATCTATGCACAATTTATGTCTACAAAACATATATAATAAACCATATATACTCAAAACCTAGACCCCTGGTCTAGAAATAAGTCACACGACCGCATACCCTCGAAAGAGATTCCATTCGAAGATTCCGTGATGCACTCATTCCGGGAGGACACACTCCACGAGTCTTATAGCTCTAATGACATCTGAACGAGAAGTGTTGTTAATCAGGAACCATCACGACAGATAGCTACACTCATTACGGGAGACACACTCCTGAGTGGAAGGGTTATGATAGATAGAAGCACTCATTATGGGAGACACACTCTTGAGTGGGAAAGATCTCGATACACAAATGAGGATCACTGCCAGGGCCATGAAGGATACCGCGACTCATCCGGAATTCACCTTCTAGGTAGAGGATCGATGCCCAGTATAGTTGGTCACATCGATGCCTGACTCAGCCTAGGGTCTGGAATGGATAGAGGATATCGATCTGGGCCTCTCAGATGGATGCCTGACTCTATCATAGAATGTCCAGCTGAAGGGATCAAAATCCTGCATGAGGGAAAGATTCTTGACCCTCAGGGAAACAAGAAGAAGGGACACTAACCCAAACGAAAGATGTTCAAGGCATGGTGAACAAAAGGACCAAGACATTTTCCAAAAAAGTACACGACATGTAGAAATTATACACGCCATGTTTTCCGACCCCAGGTACTGCCTGTGTACCATGGCCCGTGTCGTGAGGATGGTCATGCAGAAAAACATAGTACACGACATGTAGTACGGAGTATACGCCGTGTCTAGGTAACTGTGGTTGGCTCCATGTACTCTGGCCATGCACCCGTACATGGTCACCAACCCGTGTACTCCAAACCGTGCAATCTGCACACGGGGTGACCCGCGCTGTTGACCTCTCCTGGCCGGGTGATGGAGTACATGACTGTGTACTCCATCCCGTGTCCGTGTATCCCTGGGATACATGCCGAGCTCCGCGTAGCCGCCTCTACCGAGCTGTACACTCCATGCCGCCTGAAGCCATGTAGAGCATCCCATGTTCGTGTACTACCCAAAGTACGCGACGATCTTTGGGGAAGGTCCAACACACCATTTGACTGGGGTCACACACTGTGTGATTCTTCTCTGACCATGAATCCCTAGCCGCCACCGCTAGAACAACACGGCGTGTTATTCGGAAGTACACGCCGTGTATTCTAGAAATTTCTAGAAACGATGCTCTTCGCCGGTGCGCCTCCTGTGCTGCTCCGATCATTAATCCGATAGTCCGATGGCTACAAAACTTCCAGGTTCTAGTCGCCCCGACCCCATGAAGTCGCTTCTGTCGTTTTAGAGCCTCTGATGGGATCCAAAAATGCGTTTTGATCTTCCTGCACGAAGAACGCTCGAAGCACGCTCTTTTCGATCCGGTCTGATTGGTCATCCACCATCATCGCCGCACCTCCACAAGGACGTTGCGATGTCTAACCTTTGATTTGGGATCATTGCATCATAGAATGGATGCGCAACGATCCGTTGTTCGTCGCCCTGCGAAGAACGCATGAGGAAAAAGGAGGAAGAAATCCAAATAAAAAAATTGAGGAACGAACCTCCTTTGTCGTTTGTCAGGGCGTTGATCCTCTCCCTTTAATAGGATTAAACGGGGCAAGAATCATCCACAACATAAAGCATGGATCAATTCCCCATAATCATCCCGAAGAAAAATCCCTCCCACAAGAACGTACGAATCTGTAGATCAACTTGTTTGTGGTTGATCCGCGTTCGTCGTTTAAACTCCAATACGGGGAAAAGAAATTGAAATAAAAACCCCTACCTTTCGAAAGGATCGATCGTTGACGAAGGCGTCGTGATGCTGTTGTCATTGAGATCCTTCAATGTCGGTGCAACGATCCTTGGTTTCGATCCATTGTCATTCATCGTCGAGAATTTTCTCCAACGCGCCGCAGATTCTATAGAGGTTCCTCTCTCTATGTTTCCCAGGACGAACAAATTCTTAACCCATTAAAAAGGGGAAAAAAGTTTTCATTTAATTACACATCATTATTAATGTCTTTCCATTTAGAAGTCATTAAGATGTGCCATCAATTTAGGAAACAGTTGCGCCGTCGCCACGCTGCAGCGGATGTTTCATTAAATGAAATAAAATAAACTGGTTTTTTTATTTTATTTTATTTTACATAGAACGTTAGAAAAATAACTTTTTCCCTCGACCCATGCCGGTCGAGGTTAGCCTCATTCATAGGTAAAGTCGTCATCCCGGACGCAACTGTGCACTCATATTTTTAATCTAGGCATCAGTTTGGAAACTTCCACAACCACGCCCACGTGCCGACTCACTTAACTAAAAAAAGTTCAAACCACCATTCCGAGCTCACTGGATCTCGGAATGATGTGTCGTCTTCACACTCGGTATTGAAATAATTCCATAAAATATTTAAAAATAATAAATGGAAAATCGGAGACATTACATTCTCCCCACCATGGGGCTTCACGTCCCGAAAATCCATAACAAAGGCTATTAAAAAAGATGAGGGTACTGGGCACGGATCTGAGCCTCACGATCCCACATGCTCTACTGAAGATTTCTGTGCTGCCACCAGATGCGCACTAAGTGAATCGATCACCCGTGAAGGATCCTCTCCAACCGATCCACATTCTCCAGCGGGTAATCAGCAAAGGTCACTCAATCCTCGATGTCCAGCTCGCCCCAATCGATGACGTGTGATGGGTCATGCACATACCTCCTCAGCTGCGACATGTGGAAGGCATCATGTACCCCGATCCAACTGTGGCGGTAGAGCCAAGCGGTATGCCACCTTTCCAACTCTGACTAAGATCTGGAAAGGTCTGATGAACCTCAGAGATAGATTTTCACCTCGGCCAAATCTCTATAACCCTCGTCGAGGTGAGACCCAAAGGAATACATGGTCTCCCTCATCGAACTCCAGAGGTCTCCGTCGCCTGTCAGCATAAGACTTATGCAGGCTCTGTGAAATCTTCATCTGCTCCTGGATGATCTGCACCTTCTCTGTGGTATCTCTCACTAACTCTGGACCCATGAGTACTGACTCTCCGGGGTTTGTCCAGTAAAGCGGTGACCGGAAAGGTCTCTCGTACAAGGCCTCGAACGGTGCCATATCGATGGTGTAGTGGTAGTTGTTGTTGTACGCAAACTCCATCTGTGGTAGCTGGTCCTCCGAAGTACGAAAAAGTCCAAGATACAGGCTCACACCATTTCCTCTAGAACCTGAATGGTCCTCTCAGTCTGACCATCCGTATGGGGATGAAACCGAGTGCTCAAGCATAGCTCAGTCCTAAAATCCTCCTGCAATCCCTTCCACAACCGGGATGTGAAGCGGGTGTCTCGGTCAGAGACTATAGTTTATGGGACGCCATGAAGACAAACTATCTCCTGTACGTAGAGGCGTCCCAATCTCTCTACGGAACTATGCTCCCTGATAGCTAGGAAGTGGGCTAACTTGGTGAGTCGTTCAACGATCATCCAGATGAAATCGTGCCCCTTGGACGTCTATGGTAAGCTTGTCATGAAGTCCCTCGATATTCCATCCCACGTCCACTCTAGAAATTCCATTGGGTGAGCTAACCCTGTTGGAACCTGGTGCTCAGCTTTCACCTACTGGCATGTAAGGCATTGAGAAATGAACTCCTCTACTGCCTTCTTCATGCCTGACCACTAGAACTATCATCGGAGGTCCTGGTACATCTTTTCTACTCCAGGATGTACTGCCAAAGGGGATGTATGGAACTCCCTCTGGGTCTCCTCCTGCAACTCCACTGGTACAAAAGTGCGTCCTCTGAAAAGAAGTATGTGCTCCCCACCTTGGAAATATCCTTCAGGAGCATATCCTATGGATAACTGAGCACGTAAGGCCACACAGTCGACATCCCCAAGCTGTGCCTCCCTAACTCACTGTAAGAGTGGAGGGGTGACAACCATCAACTATAGGTAAGCTGTATCCTCTCCATCCACGAAGGATAACTGTAACGTGCCTAACTGCTATGTCCCCTCACTCAATAGCTGTGAGCTCGACCTTATAATGAGGGCATCAGCCACCTTATTCCCCTTTCCAGGAGTATAGATAATCTCAAAATCATAGTCCTGGAGGAACTCTATCCAACGCCTCTGCCTCAGATTCAGATCCTTCTGTGGGAATATGTACATGAGGCTATTGTGGTCAGAGTAGATAATGAACCGCTCTCCCATAAGGTAGTGTCGCCACATCTTTAATGCGAAGACTACCTCTTCCAAATCAAGTTGATGGGTCGCATAGTTTTTCACATGTTGCCTAAGCTGGCACAAACCATAAGAAATCACTGCATGCCACTGTATCAAGACACAGCCGAGCCCAATCCCTGATGCATCACAGAAAAATATGTACTTGACACCCTCCTCCGGCAATCTCAAGACTGGGGCGGTCGTCAAACTCTGTCTAAAATTCTCAAAAGCCTACTGGAACTTTTCAGTCCACACGAAGGGTTGCCCCATCCTGGAAGGCTGTCATCGGTGCTGATATCCAGGATAAATCATGGATGAATCTCCGGTAATATCCTGCCAACCCAAGTAAGCTCCGCACCTCTTTCATGATCCAAGGTGGCTCCCATGCTAACACAAACTATACCATTGCTGGGTCCACAGCTACTCCATCTCCTGAGATGACATGTCCTAGAAATTAGACCTCTCGAATCCAGAACTGACACTTTGAGAGATTCCCATAAAGCTAGTGCTCCCGAAGTACGTCCAGAACCATCCGCAAGGGTCTCGCTTTCTCCTCCTCTGATGCCGAGTAGACAAGGATGTCATCGATGATGACCACTATGAACCGGTCCAAGTATGGCTAGAAGATCTGGTTCATAAACCCCATGAAAACTGTGGGGGAGTTCATCATGCCAAAGGGAATCACTAAGTACTTATAGTGATCGTAAAGACATCTGAAAGACATCTTCAGTATATACTCATCCCACACACATAGCTGGTGATAGCCTGATCGGAGGTCAACCATCGAGAACCACTGTGCCCCTCATAGCTAATCGAATAGGTCATCAATTCTCAGCAGTGGATACTTGTTCTTCACCGTCACCTGGTTTAGGTGCCGGTAATCTATGCACAACCTCAGACTCCCATCTGCCTTCTTGGAAAACCAGACTGGAGCCGCCCAGGGTGAGACGCTGGGTCTTACAAAACCCTTGCTCTGCAAATCCTCCAACTGCACCCTCAGCTCGTGAAGCTCTGCGGGAGCCATCCGATAAGATGATGAGTAAATCGGTGTCATCTCGAGGTGTAAGTCGATGCAGATGTCAATTTCCTGGCGGGGAGGTATCCTTGGAACATCTTCTTGAAAGACGTCCTCATACTCCGCCACCACTGCTTGGAACTGAGAGCTCACAATATCTACTGCTCTGAGGGTAAGGCTAGCCAACTCATTAGTGATCAGCTGCCCCTCCTATGCATGAGCCCTTTTTGTGCTTCCTGGGTTTCCTTTTCTCCAACCAAGGAAAACCTTGTTCCATCACGGCGGAAACACCGCACTATTCGCCTAAAATAGTCAATCTGGGCATCGGCCGAAGATAACCAATCCATACCGAGAATGACGTCATAAGGACTCAATGCTACCACCAAGAGGTTCCAACCGAAACTATTGCCTCCAAGGGTAAGATCACACTGTCTGCAAAGGTGTGTGATCGTCAAGTCTCCTCCCGTAGGTGTCACCAAGCGTAAGGATCAAGTCAAAGGTTCTACCGGAATCTCGAGGTTTTGTACCAGACATGTGGCTATAAGGGAATGACTAGCACCTATGTCTATGAGTATGAAAACTAAGGTAGAAAAGACACAGATCATACCTCGAATCATCCCTGGATCCCCTAGGTCGTATGCCTCGACCGCATGTAGCTGTCCCAGTCCCAGTCCCCCAGCTCCCTGATCCTGGTATGGACCTCCTGGGGGTGGTGGTGGATGTATGTCGAAACATTTTCCACCACCCGCAGCTCTCCCTGCTCCTCTGCCACATCCGCTGCCTAGCGGATCTTCCTGCTTTGTTCTCTACCTCTGCCTCGGTGGTCCATCCACCACTAACCTATCAACAGCTTGACATGTCGGGAAATCTCTAGCGAGATGCCCCTACCATCGCATGTGTATCATCGCTTCTCCATAGGCTGACTGGATCCAGCCTGAGAGCCATGGACTGTCGATCCGCTGTCTTGGGTCATCCTATGACGTCTCCCATATCCTGATCCCTGCGTCTGAAGTCAGCTCCCTACTGCCGGTGTCTCCGCACCTGCCTGCCTGCTGCTGACTACCGGCGGCTGTCTCTGCTCCGCCAAGAAGCTATCGATCACCAAGGCCCGCTAGAGCACTCTAGCATAACTCGATATGCATAGAGTCACAACACTAGCTCGGATGTCTCTCCGTAGACCGCGCTCGAAGGTCCGAGCTCTGAAGTACTGATCTCTAACCATATCCATCAGGTACCTCGTGATGTTGGTGAACCTCGATGAGTAGTCATCCACCATCATACTGCCCTGATGAAGCTGATGAAGCTCCTGGCTGCGCACAGCTCTCAGCGTAACTAGAGAGAACTCCTCCTTGAAGAGTCGCTCAAGCTCCGTGCACGAAAGAGTCTCCTCATCGCGAGTCTGCGTGGTCAGACTCCAACATCGCCCCGCCGAACCCTGAAGAAGGATCTCTCTTAGGACCACCATCTGGTATGCTGGTTTCCTCACTAGACGGAAAACTCTGGTCACCACATCAAGCCATTCCTCAGCCGCCTGAGGGTCGGTCTCACCTCGGAACCTGAGGGGCCTCTGTCTCTGAAACTCGTGGAGTGCGCTAATCATGTGCTCCTCGCTGGTTGGTACTGTAGGTACCACTGGCTACTGCACTGGTGGTATATCAAGTGCACCACCTGGTGGAAACTCCTAGGGATCTGGTCCCTGTATCGATGCCTCGTCACTGAGGGGGTAATCCTCGTGATCGTGCTGCTGAATCCTAGCAGGTACACGTCACGAAGGCATCCTATAAAGAAACAAGATGTGTCACGGTCAATGAGTAAATCTGGATAGCTGACACCAAGGACATGGAAGACACAACCCATTCCTATATGATGCATGTACCTTTTATTTCCCTGCAACTAGTGTTTTCGTGAACTAGGTTGAAAAGAAAGTTATCAGAGTCCTGGCGTATGGATACGTCGGCCGCCACACCAACACTGGGGTCCCTGGCCTAAAAGCCGAACCCGAAACACTTAACACTGTTGCCCCAAACCAAACTCACAGACTCTTAGTCCTAAGGCAGAACTGACCACCTCTGACACCACTCTGTCACGACCCGTCCAAGTGGGGCCCGCACTGTGACTCTCCATGCCCGCCTCCAATAGGCCAGAGGCTGGAGACTAGCACCGAGTAGGCATTCCACTGACATGGGAGGCATTGCCTAAGTACCTTTACACACACACACATCTCCAAGCCCAAAAATACAGAAATGTAAATCACTAAGGAACAGAAATGCATGCATACAACTAAACCCAACCAACAAAGTAAAACGAGAGGTAGAGTACTGTAAAAGTAAACTGGGCCAAAATACAAGCCCACCAAAAGCAAGAGTCTAAAAAACTGCAAAGTCCAACCTGTAAGCTCAAAGGTATTGGGACTGCTACTCGTAGCCATAGGAACGCCTCGGCCTGTAGGGAACTCAGAAAGCTCGGTATTGTCCTGGTCTGCCCTGGAATCTGTAAAAAGGCTGCTTGTCTACACAAGACACCAGATGTGTAGGAAAAACCCGTGCATGGGTGAGTATAACAATACTTAGTAGAGGACCCTGAAAACCACAAAGCAGTACACAAAGTAAAGTACGGTTAGCTATGCACAGAATATGTCTACAAAACATATAGAACAAACCAGATATACTCAAAACCCAGACCCGTGGTCTAGAAAAAAGTCACACGACCGCATACCCCAGCAAGGGATTCTGTTCGAAGATTCCGTGATGCACTCATTCTGGGAGGACACACTCCATGAGTCTTATAGCTCTGACGACGTCTATCCGAGAAGTGTAGTTTGTCAGGAACTATCACGAGAGATGGATACAATCATTATGAGAGACACACTCCTGAGTGGAAAAGATCTCGATACACAGATGAGGATCACTGCCAGGGCCATGGCGGATACCTTGACTCATCCCAAGTTCACCTTCTAGGTACAGGATAAATGCTCGATAGAGTTGGTCACGTCAATTACTGACTCTACCTAGGGTCTATAATGGATAGAGGATCTCGATACAGGCCTCTCAGATGGATGCCTGACTCTATCACAGAAATTCCTGCTGAAGGGATCAAAATCCTGCATGAGGGAAAGATTCCTGACCCTCAGGGAAACAAGAAGAAGGGGCACTAACCGAAACGAAATATGTTCAAGGCATGATGAACAAAAGGGCCAAGCCGTTTTCCAAAAAGTACATGGTGTGTAGAAATGATACACACCGTGTTGTCCAACCCCAGGAACTGCCTGTGTACAACGGCCCGTGTCGTGAGGCTGGTCACGTAGAAAAACATAGTACACGGCATGTAGTACAGAGTACATGCCGTGTCTGGGTAACTGTGGATGGCTCCTTGTACTCTGGCCATGTTCCCGTACACAGTCACCAACCCGTCTACTCCAAACCATGAAATCTACACACGGGGTGACCCAAGCTGTTGTACTCGCCTGGCCGGGTGATGGAGTACACGACCGTGTACTCCGTCCCGTGTCCGTGTATCCCCTAGATACACGCCGAGCTCTGTGTAGCCTCCTCTGTCGAGCTGTACAAGCCGTGCTGCCTGAAGTCATGTCGAGAATCCCATGTCCGTGTACTACCCAAAGTACACGCCGGGATTCAGAGAATGTCCAACACGCCATGTGATTCTTCTCTAACCCTGAATCCCTAGCCACCACCACCGGAACTACACGGCGTGTTTTTCGGAAGTACATGCCGTGTATTTTGGAAATTTCCAAAAATGACGCTCTTCACCACCACGCCTCCCGTGCTGCTCTGATCATCAATCTGGTCGTCCGATCGATGAAAAAAATCCAGGTTCTGGTCGGCCCAACCCCAAGAATCCTCATCCATTGTTTTCGGGCCTCCGGTCAGCTCCAAAACTCTTTCCGATCCGGTCCGATTGGTCATCCACCATCGTCACCACACCTCCAACAGGACGTTGCAATGTCAAACCTTCGATTTGGGATCGTTGCGTCATAGAACGGATGTGCAACGATTTGTTGTTCGTCGCCCTGCGAAGAACGCGAAGAACGCGCGGGGAAAAAGGAAGAAGAAATCCAAATAAACAAATTAAAGAACTAAACTCCACCGGTGTTTGTCATGGCGTTGATCTGATCCCGTTAATAGGCTTAAATAGGTCAAGAATCATCAACAACATAATGCATGGATCAATTCCCCATAATCTTCCTGAAGAAAAATCCCTCCCGCAAGAACGTACGAATCCACGGATCAACTTGTTTGTGGTTGATCTGCGTTTTCCATTTAAACACAAATACGGGGAAAAGAAACCGAAATAACAACCCCTACCTTTCGAAAGGATCGATTGTTGATGAAGGCATCATTTTTCCGTTGTCGTCGATATCCTTCAACGTCGGTGCAATGATCCTTGGTTTCGATCCGTTGTCGTTCGTCGTTGAGAATTTTCTCCAACGTGCCACAGATTCTGCAGAGGTTCCTCTCTCTACGTTTCCCAGGATGTATAATTTTTTAACCCATTAAAAATGGGAAACAAGTTGGCATTTAATTACGCGGCAGTGTTAATGGAGTTGACTTTCCATTTCAAAGTCATTAAGATGCGCCATCAATTTAGGAAACAGGTGCACCATCGCCACAGTTCAGTAGATGTTTCCTTAAATGAAATAAAATAAACTGGTTTATTTAATTTAATTTATTTTACTTAAAATTTCAGAAAATTAACTTTTTCCCTCGACCCACGCCAGTCGAGGTTAGCCTCATTCTTAGGTCAATTCGTTGTCATGGACACAACAGTTTGCTCAAATTTTTAATTAAAGCATCCGTTTGGAAACTTCCACAACCGCGCACAAGTGCCGACTCACTTAACTAAAGAAAGTTCAAACCACCATTCCGGTTTCATTGGATCTCGGAATGATGTGTCGTCTTCGTGCCCGGTCTCCAAATAATTCCATATAATATTTAAAAGTAATAAACGGAAAATCCGAGACATTACAATCAGAGTCCTAGTGTATGCCTAAGTTGACCTCCCATACCAACACTGGAGTCTCTGGTATGAAAGGGAAGCTTGAAACACATAAAACTGTTTCAACAAACCAATCTCATATACTATTGGACCCTGGTAGAACTAACCTTCATTGATTCCACTCTATGTTGACCCCTCCATATGGGGCCTAGGCTGAGACTCCCCAGGCTATCCTCCAATATGCTAGGGGCTGGTGACTGGAACAGGGTAGGAATATAGAAAACACGGGAGATGTTCCCTATGTACCTAGACACATTCGCACATCTCCAATCACACAAATTCAGAACTTTAAAAACAACTAAGGGTAAAAATTCATGCAGACAACTAAAGCCAACCATTATAGTTAAATGGGAAGTAATGCGCAGAATGTAAAATGGGATAGAATACAGGGTCAAAAAAAGAAGAGTCTAAAAACTAAAAATTCCAACCTGTAATAAAAAAATTTGTATTGGGAATACTTCTCATAGTCATAGGAAAACATAACCCTATAAGGAAGCTCAAAAATCTCGGACTGATCATATTCTACCCAAGACCCTTTCAGAAGGCTGCTCATCTGCACAAGACATGACATGTGTAGAAAAATCCAATGCAGTGGTAAGTATAACAATACATGGTAGAGGACACCAAAAAACACAAAGCAATATACAATGTCAAGGTAATGTCATATTACCACAATATATGTCTACGGAACATATTACAAGAGAAAAATATCATGATATACTTGAAACCGAGAAATGTAGCATAAAGGTAAGTCACAATTACCACCAACCATTACTCAGGATTCAGTTTAAAGATTCCATAAAGCACCCATCTAGGAGAACTCACTCCACACATCTAATAGCTCTGATGATGTCTGTTCAAGATGTACATTTTTATGGAAGATTCATGAGGGAGATAGATGCACTGATTGATATGAAGAGTTAATGGATACACTAAATCTAGTATAAGTCACTCTTGAGTAGGGAAAGATCACGATACATAGATGAGGATCACTTCCAGGTTCTAGGCCTATAACACAACTCCCTTAGATTCGCCTATTATGTAGAGGATCAACGACCAATACGATTTGTCAGATACAAATCATACAATACCTAGGGGCAAGAATTGATAAATGATCCCTCTTCGGGCCTCTCAGTTGGATTATTACCCTATCCAGAAATTCCTACTAAAGGTATTATACTAATATGGATGTAGACAATACTTGAACATCCATGAAACATTAAATGGTGAAGTAACCTAAATTTTTTTTTCAAGGATCTGTGGAAAAGGATATAAATCCTTCTAAAAGGTAGTATAAAATGTGTAGAAGTGTCACAATATATTTCCTCTTACCCTAGGTACTTCCTATGTACACCAGGTCATGTCAAGAAGAGAATATAATGTAGAAAATCTATAAATGTCTTGTAGAAGTGTAGCACACCGTGTCATACTATCCAAGGGCCGATCCATGTACACTGTACAAGTTTCCATACTTGGCTTCAACCAGTGTCTTCTAACTCATATACCAGAATGTAGGGTAACCCATGTAACTAGTCTGGTCTGGTAGTGTGCTGGAGTACATGCCGTGCACTCCACACCATGTCCTTGTATCATTCGAGATACATTATGAGTCACGTGTAAGGTCCCACATGCTTTGTGAAATCTGTCACATGCCGTGTAACCATAGTATATTTCTCAAAACCCAAGACACTACTCAGCTAACCACCTATTCCATGTTATTTGAGATTTATGTTTTGTTCATCATGAATTTTTAGAAATCACTCTTCTTCCTCCCTCAACTCATTTGATCCTCTAAACCTCTATGTAGTCACATGTTCAACCAGAAACTCAATATTTATGGTCATCCGATAATAATAATGTCGATTCGGTTGGTTTTTGGCCATAGATTGGCTTAAAAATGTGATTCTATTGTCCACACTTAGAAAAATAGAAGAATAATTTATTCCAAACCATGTAAATTAATGTTCCACCATCTTCGTTGCCCCGTCAATTGGTTATCACAATGTAGGATCTATGATTTTGGATTATTCCATTCTAAGACGGATTCCCAAAGATCATTTTTTCATAATCCCATGAATAATGCACATGGTTTGGAGTAGAAATTCATTAAAAAACTGAGGAACGAACCTTATCCATTTTTCAATACTACATGAATCATGTAACATTAGAATGATCTATTAGAACAGAACAAATCTGTATAAATCCCCTAGAACAAACCCAAAAAACAACCCTCCCAAAATAAAGATCAAACCACATGCCAACATGTTTTTGGGTTGATCTGTGTTAATCATTAAAATACATGTACGAGGAAGAAAAGAATAAAAATAACAATATGTAACCCGACAATCAAAGAAGAGGGAGTGTGGTCATCAGTCGGGAGCCAATCTCTCTATTCAATGATCCATGTGCCATCACTCATTGTCGAGATTCATCCAAGTATGGCTCCTCTACAAAGATCCAGATCATCCAAGGAAGCATTCCATGATTATGAGCATAACCTAGGGATCTCGGTTATTTATAACCATCTAAAATGGAATTGTGTCTTGTTAATGATTAAAAGAAAATAAATTAGTCATTTATTTCATTTATTTCATTTCCATTAAAATTTCAGAAAAAAAAATAAATTCTATTTCGAACCAGCATCGGTCGATGTTAGTAATTTCTTATAGTAATTTCACTTATATGAATGAAATGGTGCCCTCAGATTACAGATCTGTGAACCTATTTAAATTTTATTCCTCTATTCTGGAAAACTACTCGTACACACTATTTAAAAGTATAATTTATTTCAATCCTTTATTTTGGTAACTCTAGGCATCAGAATCAAATGTCATCACAAATCCTAGTCTTATAATAACCCCTTATAATATTTATAAATAATATACAAGAAAATCTAAGAAATTATAGCCAAATTATGGAAAAAATGATGAGCGGATCAGGAAGAACTAGAGAAAAATTTTACCTATAATTTTAAAAAACAAACCCCAATAATCTATGACCAACCACATCTATATGATGCACGTCAACAATGTAAAATCAAGAAACACATTAACATGAAAAAACCATGCAACCCCACTAATTCCATAATAATTTCCATTGAACAATATAACTCAACCACAATGGTCCATAAACAGAGTACCAAGCGGAAGACTATAATATAAAACACAGGATGCAATGACACAACTCTATAGCTCCAACCCTAGCACTAAGATCCAATCATTACACAAACAACCTAGCATCATAATGAAATGATAGAAAAATGACATTATTTACCCTTACTTGTTTCTCAGAAAACGACATCTGTAAAATCAACCATGTTTCAATGTAGGGTATGAGTAATAATACTCATTTTGTTTTCCCAAAATGACTTACATACACATTCCACTAGGATGTTAATTTTATCAAATTTATATAAAATAATTTATATAAAAAATAAAATTTTAAAAAATTTACAACCTATCAAAATAATCCCTTATTAAGAAATTTTTTATCCAAAACCATTCAACAAAAGAGAAAGTCAACGAAAAATCTATAATCCATTTTACACTATCATAATAGCACAATAAATTCCAACATTCATAACAAAAACAAATCACAAAATAACTATAGAGTTTCACATACCAGTACCAGTAATCATCCACTATGGAACTTGCCATCCGAGCTCGTTAACTCCTTTACACTCCTAGTTGTATGCCATGCCCACGTACTACTTGATGGTGGCCCTTCTATCAACTGTCTGTCCCTTTTCTGTAGTGATACTCACATCCCACTACACAAATTTTTTAATCAATTATAACATTCCCCATCTATTAATAAAGAAAATATACTAACCAAAACCCCCACAATGTGAAGACAACTATTTAACAATAAAAAACCCTTATGGAATCATCTATTCCAGATCACATTTCAATAAAGCAACCAGTTATATTTAAACCCATTTTTATATTCATTTTAATAAATCAACCTAAGAAACCTATTTTATAATCAACATTTTACATTCTGATAGAAAGGAAAATGTCACCTCAATAAATCGTTTTCCCCAAACATCCACAAAGCATCACAAAGGGAATTTCCATAATGTTTCACACATCATAATCACAATTAATTTTAAGGAAAACTAATTAATTGAAAATAAATATTCTAAATATAGAATCATTTATTCAATTGGGAATCCACCTAACATATGGTTTTGGTGAAATCATTTAACTCACAACCACACAACAAATCTGGGTGAAATATCTACCAAAACTGCCTTAGATGACTTGGCCTAATATCAAAAATCCCCAATATCAACATTTTAGGCAACAATAAACCAATTAACAACATGAAACAAGTGCAGTTCTAGATAACCTAGATAAAGGATTAACAACATCTAAGGAAAAGAAAGAAAACCCCAAGAGATAAGGCTTTCAGAAAGGGAATTGACTTCACTGCACCGTGAAAACCCTTCGATTCTCTTCCATAATCTGTGGGGGATCCCCTAAAACCCTTGACAACAAAAAATAACATATTAGGCTTCAGTGGGTAGATGAATGGAGGGTTTCAGGAAAATATAGTCAAATAATATATTTAAATCCCATATTTCTTTTCCACACAGGGTTTTCTCACATGGTTAGGAAAATCTTGTTCTTACTATGCACATGATCCAGCATCGACAGGGACCCCACATGACATACTCACATGATTAGAAAAACTGTGTGAAAACCATGTGAAGCCCCACTAACTCATGTTTCTCAATTACCTAGAGATCCAATATGGTTTCCCTTAATTTTTCGCAAACCGTGATCCTTTAAAAATCCCCCAAAACTGTCTAGAACTCTTCCAAACCATTCCCAAACCATATATATACATTGAATGTCACGACCAAGGTTTACAAAACACAAACTAGGGTAATGTAGAAATTGATATATAGTACCAATTAATATTTATTACATTCAATAACAATATATAATTTCAATTTTGTTCAAATATCCTCATTTTAAATGATTATCTATACACAAATAAAAATGAACTGATCAATGAACCCAATGAAACGAACACTCTTTAACGATGAAATTACACATTATAACTCATCGAAATGTCCATAAATGAACTAAATAAAATTATAATAAATAAAATTCAAGCATAAAAGGTGTTTAATTAATAAATTACTTGATTTAAATTTATTTTCCAAGACATTAGGATCAGTTTATAACACTTCTAGACATAAAGTATGGGATTCTTTTTGAAGCTCCATTCATTCTATAGAGTTATGATTTATCACTGTTATACCAAAAATAATTCATCTCATTTTATATGTAATTCTTCTACTTTATTTTAATATTTTACAAACTCATGTGTTTAGATAATTTCATAATTCTTTTATGGGGAAATTCAATTTTTAGGGCCCCCCTATACATTTTTCTTATTAATAATCCAATTTATGGAAAATCCCCAACATCATATTAATTTTAATGTGCACTAAATTATCTATTTTAAAAATGAATTATTATTCTAACACAACCCATTTTATCATAATAATCTATCATGGTTAATTTTGGTTTTATGAAATAGAATATTCCCTTTTCCCATTAAACAGTCATTAATATTTTCCTTAAACTGCACTAAATTTATTCATTGTTGACATCTCTTAAACACTATTTTATCTATTTTAAATTACTTTATAATATTTTATGAATATATTCCTATATGGATGTCAATGTATGATTTAAATCCATTAATTTAGGGACGTAATTATGAAATTACTTTTTTTATTCCTTATGACAAGATTATGATATGCAATTCATTCCAAGGGTAACCATTATGCTAGATTTTACATGGGGTTATTTTGATGGGTGTTACATGATAAGTCTCAAATTCATAGGGTAATGTTTAGAATAATGAGATGTCTTTTTGGTAAATTGAGTGAAAATGATTCATTTATGGGACTTTTTCTACCATGTGGAATTGTCTTGGCAGTTAGTCTTTACTCTTGTTTATATCATGTAGTGTCTTGTTTCCAAATTCCTAATATTCCATGATTGCATTTACCCATACTCTATATTTTATTCATGCATATATTAATTCATGTTACATCTCGTTTTATGTCATCGTTATATTCCATTTAACCTGTGTAATTTTATATATTCCTTTTTTTAAACTATACTTCAATTTTTAGGTCTTACCTTTTGTTCACGTATTTCAAATGATATCCTATGAAGATGTTGGAACTCAGCCAAATTTAGGAACACCTAATCTATGAATACATTAAATTTTTATTATATTTCTTTGATTTCTATTTTTTATATGACTCATAGAAGGAAACTAGAGTTTATGATCATTGGTTGGTAATTTGATGTACAATTATACTAAAAATAATTTAATAAAATGTAAGAAAGGTTTTGATCACTATAAGTGGATTTTCATGGAGTCTTACATCATCATAAATATATATCCTTTGAGTTTTTCAATAAGTAAATCTTCTATTATAACTACTAAATTTTTAGTTTTTGTTAAATGATCAACAATAACCAATATAGAATCATTCATTCTTGGATTCAATGGATGTATCATGAAAAATTTCATAGTGATGTAATCCCATTTCCATAATAGAATAAGAAGAGTCTTAATTACCCATATATGGTTTCACCTCAATTTATTCACATTTTGACAATACAAAAATATGGATACATAATTAGTAATTTTCCACATCATAGTAACCCACCAAATATTTTTATCAAATCCTTATACATCATTTTGCTAATATGGTTTATATATAATTTTCAGAAATGGGAATCATTCCAAAATTTCAATTTTATATCATGTATCGATGATCACATAATCTATTTACACATTTTATAGAACCATATTATCAAATGAATTCGGATATTTTCTCATTAATAGGATATTGAATATTCTTCTTAATGTTCACATCATTTAATTTGTAATCATTATCTTCTTTAATAAATATTTATTTTCTATAATTTGAAAAATGATTGATTTAACCACTTCCATTTAAGCTCCAATATCACTCATTACTAAATCCATCATCATGGGATCCTTATCAATCCACATTTGGGATCGAATTTTAGGATCCTTCTTTGTAAATGAATCAAATACATTATATGTTTTTTAATGGTGTTAGTGTGCTGATAAATAATAATACTTGAGTAGCTATATTAAATGACTATATCTCAAATTGAGAAATTTTTTGGAAGTGTTCTACTTCAAGATTATTTGGTCTCTGTAAATAACACATCATTCGCCATTCAGATAATGTCCCCATATCATCAAAGAGGATGTTATAACTACTAAATCAATATCATAGGTTGGGTAGTACTACTAATTTATCATCAATTTCCATGATCCATATAAAATAACATTATCATTATCCATTTAGAAACAACCAATACCGTTCTCTAATGCATCAGAATATATCACAAACACATCACTCCCATCTATTAGAGTCAAAATTAGAGCATTGACCAATATATTATTTAGATCATTAAAAATGTATTCAAATTTATTTATCCAAACAAACATAACCCACATTAACTTAATATTTATAAAAGATTATCCAATCATGAAAAAATTATAAAAAATTAATGATTATAACATACCAACCCAATGAAACTATGTACATTAGTTATGATCATCGATGTTGGGAAATCTATGAAATCCATTTTCTTAGTGGGAGATAATAAGATCCAATTTTTACAAAAAACGCAAAAAATTATAGAGAAATCATGAATTCACAAATAAATATATAAAATTTATTATATAAATACTTCGTTAGAATATTCTCAATAATTAGCCAAGAGTGATGCTCATAGTGATGATTTATTTTAGAACACAATATAATATAATCAATTAATTCCACAATAATTCTTCAAAATATTCCTAGAATACTCTACATGTTAGTTCTTTAAAAATAGATAGAGAATTGTTATTTAAAAATTGAATTATTTTAAAACAACATGTTCACACGTCATAGGAATTATTTTCTTTGGAATGTCTTCCTTATTTACTTTCAAATAGTAACACCCAAAACCAAGATCAATCATTGAAAAATTTCTGGTTCTATGAATATGTTTTAAAAATTCATTAACAAGGGGAATTGATATATGTTCATTAATTTAATATAAATTATTTTCCTATAATTAATATATAGCCTCATAGAACCATCTTTTTTCATAACATAGAGAATAAGTTCTCCCAATGGATTAAACACATTGGTGTATAAATCTTATATCACAGAAATCCTCTAGTTGTTTCTAAATATATATTGATTACAAAATATAAATTATATATAAAGAATTTTATTTTTTCCCTTTAATTATGTATTTAATAAATAAATAAAAAACAACTTTTAGATATGGGGGTTTTCCAAGTAATTCCTCAGGAAATAAATCAACATAATCATGTACAACAGATATATCTATGAATATAAGACTGTAACATCCCATGAAATTTAAGTATTTTCATTTTAAAATGATTTAATTTTTTTAATTATTTCTTTATATAAACCACTATGTTAATCATATGGTATAAATATCACTGAGATATCATGATTTACATGAAAAACCATGTTTTATTATTAATATTATTTATTTTAACTATTATATCATAAATATTAAATTGGATGTTATCAAAAGGATTAAGCAACATATAAAATAAAAATATAATATAGAAAATATAATGTTTCTAGATTAATCTAATATAATTTATTATCTTATCATGTGAAAAAACTCAATTTAACGCGTAAAAACCATCATTTTTATAATGGTAGTTTATCTTCCTTTTAGTAGTAGAACTATTTTAAATATAATTTTATGAAATGTAATAAATTTTATTTGAAAAAATGAACATCAATTATGATATAGAAAATTCCAAATTATATTATAGTGAATTTTTCATATTTTAGAGAGTGTTTTTATTTTTTAATGAATATTTAAATATCGTGAATTATAATTGAAAACACCATTTTTATCTAATTTATTTATTCAGTTAAATTATATGTTAGATTTCATAATGTTAATTGAGTTTAGTAATGCCAAATATAATCCAATTTAGGTCATTGAATGAAATTTTCCATAAAAAAATGAATGTTAAAATATTTATTCTTTTGTAAAATGTCACTATAAACCCCTGTATTATCATCCCATATGTTGGATTAATTTTAAATTCATTTATTCCTTTTATGTGATTTTAATTTTAATTTTTTTAATATTTTAACTATAAAAATATTGGATATTTAATATGTAAATAATAATTTTTTTCAAAAATATATGTGAATGAAATTAAAATTAATTACATCAATTAATATAAAATTAATCCTAATAAGGGGAAAACAATAAACATTAGTTCCAAAATGACCTATACACTTGTAAAAAATACCTTATATATACATTTTAGAATATTTACCCTATTTTTTTAATTTTGTGTGTGATTAGGATAATATTCCAATAAATTGAAATATATAATATGTTATGTAAGAAAAATGACAAAAAATGGACTTCATTAACTTTATCATTTATAAATCCTTGAGATGTGAAAAAAATTACATTTCCGATTATATAAATCCTTTTAAAATATTAATTAACATTTTTATTCATAATAATATATCATTAATATTTTGAGATTATTATTTATAAAAAATAATTAAGAAACACCAATGCAGTGAGTATTTAGTAAATAAATCAATAAATAAATTAAACAAGAAATATTTAATGCCAGGAAAATTGAATAAATTATCATGTTACATTATATTAGTTGATTAATATGTATTATAAAAGTTATTTTATCTTAATATATTCAAATTATAACATTTTCATGATATTTTTTACTTTTAAATTAAAAAATAATATCAATAATCACATCAATGTTATTTTGTAATAAATGATATTTTATTAAAATATTTAAAATTAATAAAAACACTATTACTCTAATTGACATTTAAATGTTAGTAAAATATAATATAGTCTATTTATGTAGAAAACTATCTTTTTTAATGAACATATTGACCCGTAAATAGTAAAAACAATGTTTACACAGTTCAGGTTAAAATAGTGTTTTTCTAGTTACATGAACTTCTATGTATATATATTTTAGAAACATATCTGGTTATTATTTTTTTAATTAGATATAATATTTATAATTAATTTGGCCTTATTTTATAATAAATCCCAATTTAATTTGTCCTTAATTGTTAAATTACACATGATAGAATATTAATTACTATAGTGAAAACCAAAAAAGATAAAAATATAGAAATATTGAAGTTAAGGAACAAAATGATAAATATTAGTTTAATTTGTTTGGTGTGAGGTGTGGATAGAACATAATTTCACTTTAATCTTTTAATATTAAATTTTTAAGGAACATTGGGTAATATATACCTCCCAATCATATTTATGTTTTTATATATCCTATAATGTCACCCCCTCTACTATAAAAAAGAAATTATCTTCCACCACATCTTCACATTTCAAAAGTCATTTGAATCAACCAAAACCTTAACCAATATCTCCAAAAAATCTATCAACTCATCCTTAAAATATAAATTTTTGTAAAATGAAATCCAATGAAATATATTTCCATAAACCAAAAACTTTACCCAAAAATGATGTAATGTTCTTCTACAGTTACATTAATTTGATATCCCTCTCCAATAATTAAATTATTATTATATTAATATAAGATAAAAACATATGTATCCTAAATATACCGAGCTTTTTTTTCTTATGTTTACTTGATACAATTAACAATTCTTTCATCATATGGGATACACGATCATCAATCATGTGTACGGTAGACTACTATCCAACAAAATAATATAATTCATTCTTCCATTTCCATCATAAAAGGTTTAATTTAAATATGTAATTATAGTTTATATAATATATATAATATACTTATAATTCCATTTTTATTATTTTAATTTTTACATGAATTATGCCTTCGTTATTTCCATTTTCTTGAAATCTAATAACATTGTTGTTGGAGGTTTGGACTAAGTCCTCTTCAACAGTATGTGATTCGATCACACTTTAAATTGAATTTTTTAATAATTTGTTTAATTATAATATGTTATAAATATGAAATTTATATTATAATGAAAATATAATATAGAAATATATCATTTAATTTTCATAAATTAAACATCATAAGAATATAGAAATAACGTTATTGTGTACGTAAGACCTACTGTGTCCACAAACAATGTATTTCTTTTCCAATCTCCAAAATTTATGGATTACTATAATTAATAATATAATAAATATATATAATATATAAATAATTTTTCAAATTCTTTATATGATTAAATAAAAATCCAACTAATAAAAAAAAATTACACATCAAAACATACTCCATTAATAAAGAAATTAACACATGAAATGATTAAAATCAGAAAATATTATTAATAAATGACTTATAGAATTTTATAATAGGACTGAAAATTATACCATTAATATAATTTGGTTCTATTATAATTTAATTACATGTTTAATACCATTATAATGGATTTTAGGGAGATTCCAACTAAATGAGATAGTAATGAAAGGGATTTTCACCTTAATTTTTGCATCTATGAGATAAATGTCATATTCAACACTTACTTATTATATGTGGTGTAGATACTACACATTTTTATATATTATGTAATTAATCCATTTATCATTATGGTATTTAATGTTTTACTTGGATTTATCTCGTACAAGGGTTTTTATCATGAAAATTAACAACTAGTAAAAGTTATCTTGCAATATATCTTTATTTTGTGATTGTTAACATTGTCGTAAAACAATAACTTTTTCATACCCATTTTTAAATATAAATTATAGTTCACTATGATATCTATAATATTTTATGAAGGATATGATTATTTCCATGACTATATATCATTTTTACATATGTTTATATTTTAAATACTATTTGATTTAAATTGGAAATATTGATAAATATATATCATTTACAATATATAGATATTTGATGAGGAATATTATTTATAAATTTTAATAAGTTTTTATATATATGAATAATAATTTGGCCATACATGTAATGGTTTTGGTATAGTTTAAATAAATCCTTATGGGTTGAGGACCGGTTAATGCAATCTCTACAGACAGGGACTTGTAAATGAAAGACCCATGATGAATCATAGTATGATGACATGGATTTTTTATGATAATCCGATAGGTTTCTCTATAGAACATTTTAAATCATCTTACGAATTGTCACATTGGTAAGGTTTCCATGTTTCAGGGAATGATGATGTCCAACATTAAACAATTTCACACATTCAGAATTCAGTTGTTATTATTATCCATGATATTATTAATTATACATTAGCTGTGTATGCATTTCATTCCCAGTTCATTTAATTTTTGAAGGTGTTTTTGTTATTTACCTTTTCATATGGATTATTCTCAATGAAACATTATTATATTCACTATAAATAACCCCCAATGGGAATATGATATTAACCCAAATATGTTTCCATTCCCAAAGCTATGAAGTTGAATTCTTGGAATGAGATTCAGGAATACTGAAATTTGACTTTTATTATGTTTTGTTTCTTTAACCCTAATGTAAAATTGGGATCATGAATGTCGTCTAGTTTTCCAAAATTTGTATACTATTGGTTCTTTTGGTATTTGATTCCATGTAATAATTCAAATGTACTAAATCAAGGCACCAATGCCAAATATCTAGTATCTGGGAGTTACTTTTGGAATAATTGTATATTTTATAGAAATCCTGGAAACTATCTTTTGGAAAACATAGATTAGATAAAATAAGACAACGAATGACATTGAGGATGAATAATAAAGATAATTCCAAAGAAACCATCTCTATCATATTTTCATTAGATGTGCATAGTTTTTTTAATTTTTGTTAGGTATTTTACTAGTTTTGGGATTATAAAAGACATGATCAAATATATTCCATGTCATCATTTTGAAATACATCATATCATTTTGAATTTGAATGACCCCAATTTACATGATACAAATATTAATACTGATAATTTTTTTCTTCGTCTTAATCCAATATTTCGAAGGTAACTAGTCTCCCAAGATTTCTCATCATATGTGTATATAGGCTCATGTGCTAATGAGACAAAGAATGAATTCGTTATTGATTATTCCATTGGTGTGAATCATGTGAATAAGATGATAGCCCAGAAAAATATGGATAAATTTAAAAATGAAAATTATTTTTTTTACAAGTTATAATGGTGGAAATAATCACCATAGTTCACGCTTAATCGGAATGGGAGTTTACTACAAGTGTGGAGTTAAAGTCCACCATGATTATGATTTATTGGAAAATAAATTAGTTTCCAATGTATGATGATTCATGATTAAGGTGACATGACACTACACAAATAAATGTATCATGTGTTAAATGAATATTTCCCAAAAGTTGATAATAGATCATGGATTGGAATTATCATTTCTATAGAATAAGAATATTGAATAATATAATTGTATTTGGATTCAATATTATGTCATTTATCTATTTATTCAGCAAGTACTAGTTATTAGAATTATGAAATAAAAAAGTAGTGTAGAATATTACAAATTAATTATGTATTTGAAAGTATATTTTGAATAGTACCAATAAAAGTGATTCACATTCAATTAATTTTTTTTAGAAAATACATAAATGAGGTAAAGATAAACCTTAACATGTAATTCATGCGAAGATAAGTATTTTTAAATAAATAGATAATTTAAATTTATATAATTGATTGAATATAACTTACATCCTATGAACTTATTATTGAATTCTTGAAAACATGGTTTCTACTATCATTGGTGGAGTTTACAACATTTTTGGATTTAAGAAAAATATCCAACAATCTATGTGTTATTTATGGAATAAGGGATTATACATGTTTTGAATAAGGATTTATATTAATTATAGATATTCAAAAATTTCAGGAGAATACATAATAAATGTGTTAACATGTTTTGTATTTGATGATTAAAGAGAAAATCATGTTTGTTGATGGTTAATGATTAGTTCTTTTTTTATATTCAGAGACCTTCCTACTAATGTGTTGTATAATATTTTTTAAAAAATTTAACAATTTATGAAATGTTATGTGATGATCAATGGATGATTTTTAGAGGATAATTTATTAGTGAACCATATTAGAGAGGATATATCCCCATGGAATACCTGGGGAAACACATTTACTTGGGTATTCTTTGAGGCTGTGACTTTAACCACCTTCTCACCAAGAACACTGACTGGGTGATGAACTGGAAGCACATGTACCTGTCTTTTAGGGGATAGATTGCAATAGTTAAAAACGTTCTCTTGGAAATCAGGTTAATTCTTACTCATCTATTAATTTCCCAAAATGTTTCATTAAAATCATTGATATGATCATTTATAGATTCATATGGGACCCACTATCATTAGGAAAAATGAATTGGACCTCAAGGAGCAATATGGTGAGGCTGGTTTGTGAAGGAGGAATCAATTTTCGTAGCCTGGAAGTGAATTTATTGTGAATACATTCTATATAAACATGGGGAGTTCTAGAGCAACACACTGTATGGTGGAAGACCGTCGACAACTATTTGTTGGGTAGCCAAGAAGCAGCAGAGGGCCATGATTTATTCATTTTCTTTATGATTAGTCTTATTGTTTCCATCCTCCACCCATTGTCTCGCTGGATCATGGGGATAAGGGAATTAAAATTTTGGAAACAAAACATGCATGTTACCATTATTGGGTTTCCAAGTTTCCGTGTCATCAATATCACTTTTATGGTGGCCATATTCTTCACGAACATTATCACGCCAGTTCTGGAATTGCAAAAAAAATCTCTTCAACCTCAATGAACTGAATTCATACCCAGATATATGTTTCTTCTCCACAACCACCTCTATGTCCTTTACATCAAAGTAATTTTGGAGGATTACTATGGAATAAGTTCATGAAAATTTAGACACATGGGATGCGGTTTGTGTGTTAAAGATATACCTACCAAATTTAATTTTATCAGTTAGAGAATTCATAACATTGTTATCCCATCATATGTGAACATCATGAGGTGTGGGGTTTACATGGAGTCATGATTTTTGTCTTGTAATATGTATTGTGAGGAAATAATAGATCATGTGTTTTTTAAATTTGAGTGGTATTGAAATGTGTGGAATAGTTTTTTTGAGTTCACTTTGGTCTTGAATTATATCATGGATGGAATATCCTTCAAGTATAATTGGTAGCACGGTTTGGGAGGTTGTGGCCCAGAAATAATGGTGCATTTTGTGGTGTTGATTGTAGGATTTTAGTGCCTCTTGAAGGTGAGAAATAAGGTGGGAGAATATGGGGTGGACATCATGGCATGTGTTCTAATTGTCATGATGAAAAACTTTTTATGTGACTTAGCCAGGGTTGTCCGTAACTGGAGGGAAGCCCCGTATCGTTTCATGAAAGGGCACATGATGTTTCCCTAGTCAGTGGGAAAAAGGGTAACTAGGTCTGTTCGAAACATCTGGCTATATAGTTAAAACTCTATACAAATGGACTATGTACTCTAGGTATAATGAGTAGATGGGGGGTTATGTGTTATTGTAGTGGGTTAGTGTTCATGGAATTTACAGTAAGGTTGGGTCAAGGTTATTCTCTATAGTTCAAGGCCCTGGTGATGCTCTAGGGTCTCATCTTATGTGGTCATCTGGATTTAAAAATCAATGAATTAGAAAATTATTCAATACTCATGCTCAATTCCATACATGACCTGGGTTCTTCTCCCTGGATGATCACTTAGGGTATCCTAAAATGACATCATATACTTGGAATCAACCCCAAAGTGGTTCAGAATTGCAGGGAGGGCAACAAGGATGCTGATAACCTAACATCACAAGATATATCTAGCATTGTGCATGTCTTCTTTCATACTATGGAAAGCCTAAAACTCGAGGGGGTCAATTTTATCAGATGGGATGCCATTGGTATTTAATACTTTAGGCCTCCTTAACTCTCTACATCGGGGGTAGGGTGGTTGGGTGATTTGAGGGTATTCTATGTGTGTTTATCCTCTATTAGTTGAATAAAAATTTACATGATGATGATGATGATGAAGAGGGTGAAATAAAAACTAACATCTAAGAAGAATAGTCATATAAAATGTCCTCATATTTTCATAATTTTGGATGATTTAAATGAAACTTTTCATAATTGTGGATTAAGTTTTTATTGTCATCGAAATTCAGTTGAATATGTTTACTATAATTATCCATCAAAACATTATTGTTTTATATCTCTTTCATTTGCATGTTTTTAGTAATTATATCCTATTTTAAATCCTATTTGTTTGTGACCATCTTATTTTCCATTAATTTTTATCAATAATATTTTTTATTATCCATATTTTCATCTGAAAATGTATTTTAAAAATTCATACACGCAATTATCGATATGAATTTTCAATTTTGAGGAGAAATCTATTTAAGGAGGGGATAATGTAACACCCAAATACATTAAATTATTTTATTTTTCGAATAAATTTTTAGCTATATTTATACACAACACAATATTAATCTTAAACTAGATGCAACATTGGGTTATCTTACATTATATGCAAGACTGAGTTTTACCGTTAATGTTATTAATTTATCAATTATCTTGAAGATATTAAATTCATAGTCATGAATAGGATTAACTAAATTATGAAACAATAAAATTATATATATATATATTTAAATTAAAATATTCTATAATAATATAATATATTTTCTAGTCATAATATAAGAACAACCCCAATTTTATGCTTAAAATCTGCTTATAAAGGGGGTTTGACTTTTTCTAATATAGAACCTATTTTAAAATTTTTTTCATAATTTTATAAATATTTTTTTACAAAAGAAACAACATTTTTAAATTTAAATGTAATTATTAGGTCTAGGGAAATTTCTGGTATTTTATTTAGATGTTTCATTTTTGGTGAATATTTAAAAAATAATGTATTGTAATTGAAAACTACATTTTCATCTAAAATATGAATATTGTGAAATTATAGTTTAATTAGTTTTTAAATTATATTTATTTAAATAATACATAAAATAGTCCAATATATTTCATTGAAACCAATTTTATATTCAAATTGGATATAAAGACAGTTCATAATTTCATACATTTTCACTTATGAAAACCGATATGTTATCTCATCTAAATGATTAATTTTAAATTTATTTGTACCATTTATGTGATTGAAATTTTGAAAAATGGATTGCTTATTTTTATTCCAATAAATTATAATTTCATATAATTTCAACATATTGTTTTCTCAAAAAAATTATTAAAAGAAATTAAAATTATTTATAGTGACTAAGGTAAAATTATTTATTATACAATAAAATTATAGGCCAAAATGATTGAGAAACATATTCAAATCCATTGGATTCTAATATTTATACAATATACCTTCTTGGATTGAATTGAGTCATTGGGATAATATTCAATGAAAGTAACCCATATAAAAAATTATGTAGAAAATAGAATTAAAAGGATCATTACTTACATTTATGATTTATAATGCCTTATGATATGAAAAACACAATATCTTTAGATATAATTGTCATTTTTAAAGATAAAGTATTTAATTTTATCATAATTATTTACCATTAGTTTTAGAGTTAAATCAGTTACGTATAATTCTTAAGAAACACAAACGTAGGGATTTTTTAGATAATATTTAAATAAAATAAATGAAAATATAAATATTAAAAATGAAGGAAATCTAATGAATAATTATGTTTGGTTATTTAAATATATTAATATATGATTTAAAATTTCATTGTAAACAATATATTCAATTTCCATAATTTTATTTATATTCTTTAAAATTATATTAACAAATAAAATCAAAATTTACTTTATTGTTCTTAGATAGTAAATGATATATTATAAATTGATTTAAAATTAAAACAATAAAATTTTATTAAAATTGATATTTAAGTTATATTAAATATATAATAAAAAATATTTTTTATCCAATTTATCTTTTGTAATGAACATATTGACCTGGAAATAGTAAAAATATTATTAGCATGATTCAGGTTAATGAGATCTTTTTATGTGTTACGTGTGTCTATGTCAAAATTTATTTCCTAAACAAATTGGATTTTTTTAAAACATGATATAATATTTATAATTTATTGGTACTATATTATCTAATAAATATAAATTAATTTTTTTATTAATGTTTAAATTAACAAAGATTTTTAATTAATTACCCATGTGAAAATGTAAAAATGTAAAAATTGGGATACGTAAAATATAAAGATCAAGAAGATAAAAAACATTGATATTTGTCATTTGGTGTTTTATAACGACTATATTTTCACATTTAACCATATTTTTTATATTTTTGAAGCACATGTGGTGTTGGAGACCTCCCAATATTGTTTACTTTTTTATATTTACATTAAATTCACTCCCCTGACTATAAAAATGAAATCAATCACCCCACTCCATCATCCCCCCCCACACCATTTTTTTGTCCAACCCATTCCAAAATATCTCATTATATTCCCTAACCTAATTCAATATTCCACTCCATGGTTTGAAATCAATCCAATAAAGTGTATTTCTATATACCAAAATGAGTTACCTGTGAAAGAGGTAATGTTCATCAATGATCACTTTAGTATTATTTCGTTTTTCCACTGTGTAAATTTTTCTTATACCATTATTATATAGTAATATAATTTTTCTAGATAAAGTTATATGTTCTTTTTTATGGTTATTACCATAATATATAAGAACTTCCTTATAATAGGATACACAATGACCGCTCATGTTCATAGTAGATTACCGACTGACAAACCTGTGTCCATCATTATTACATTTCCACATTCCATGGATGTTAAGATTGGTTCAACTAAATTTTATAAATGAAACATATGATATTTATTAGGTATTTATGATTCTTATATTTTTATAAAACACATAACTTCTTGATATACATTTTTTGGGAATATTATAACATAATTTTTTGGATTAGTTGACTCCTAACTCTATAATGTGATTTGATTTGATCACTCTCTAAATAGATGCATAATAGACTGTTTTAGTTATAACATGTTATATATATTAAATTTTTATGATAATTTACTTATAATATACATATATTTAATTTATTTTTCTTTCTTTTAAACATAAATAAAATGAAAATAATTTTCTTGTGTACATACAACCTACTATCTTTATGAACATTTCATTTCATTTAATCTCAAAGAAAATTAGGGATTACTATTATTACATATATAATGGATACCTATAATATATAAATAAATATTTCTGTTATGTAGATGATCAAATTTAGATATATTTAATAGGTACACAAAAATAAATGTCAAAACTTACTCGAAAACCAAGGCAACTAAGACTCGAAATTATGAAAATGATGAATGATTATTAGTGAATGTATTATAACATGTTATAAAATTAGAATAATTTCTACCATAAATACTAATGTGGTTATTTTATAATATAATAAAAACATTTATAAAATCATTAAACTTGATGTTATAGATCTTTCAACCAAATTAGAAGATAAGATAAGATATTTTCATCTTACTATTAAAATTAATGAGATATATGTCATATTAACCAATTACTTGTTCTATGTGTTGTATCAACTGAACTTTTTAATTTATTATATCATGAATCTATTAATATTAATGGTAAATAATATTTTACAATTAATTATCTCTTAAATGGGGTTTATCTTAAACATTACCAACTAATAAATGTTATATTTTTTATCTCACGTTCTTTTATGACTATTAAATTTCTCTTAAAACAATAAATTTATCATAATATTTTTTCAGGGGAAATTATAATTATTTATGATAAACATATTATTTCATGATGTATATGAATATTTAAAAAATCATATATAATTTGTTTTTATGGTTTTTTAATTTTTAATTTATTTTATTTACTTTAGAAATAGTTATCAATCTATATCCTTTACCCAAAAACAAAATTTAATAACACTTTGTTTATTTATTTAAATAAATTATTAAACATAATAAAAATTCATTGGGAATTAATGTAATGGGTTGGGTATCACTAATGGAATCCATATTGATTGAATATTAGTTAATAAAATATTTTTGGGTTGGGGGTCGATTAATGCAATCCCCACGATGCCTCAATAGTCTCATAAGATGAATCGGTTGGCCAAATCATATGGGATTCTAACCTGTATGTTTGAAAAAGTCTTATGAAATGTCATTAAAATAATGGTTCCATGTCCATGAAAAACATGGAGTCTGTTATTTAATAATTTATTATATATATTATTTCTTTTATTTTTACTATTTAAAAGATTATTCCATATATATTATCTATGGAATCATTAAATTATGATTTCAATGATTAAATGGAATTAGTTTTTGTTATTTACCATACTATATTGATATTTCCCATTTATTAATTCTTATATTCACTATAAATTACACGTAATGAGCATCTGATATCACCCTTATTTGGTTTCCTCTCTCTAGGATACGATGATGAATTCATATAATGTGTTTTGAGGACGTATATCAGGTTTATTTTTTTTGTTTTATTTTAAATCACCAATATTAAATGGGTTTCATTTATATAATTTTTTTTTCAAAAACTACGATCCTTTATGGTCCTTCTAGAAATTATTCTTTTTAATAATTCTATTGTAATAAATCAAAGAATCGAATTTGGGATTATAGGGTTGTGGTGTTACAAATATTACTATCCAAACCCCTAAAGGTTATTATCACTTATTCATAGAGAATATAATTTATTACAAATAAATGGTTTAAATCATTATATGTACCAGATTATGAATAATCATATATAATGTTATGTATTTATAAAACATCATCAAATATCCCGATTTTTACTTATTTTAGAAATTTGTTTCATTATATATTGAGTGCTAGTTTATAAAAAATATTGTATCAAAGTAAAAAATATTTATAATTATAAACACCTAAAGTATATAACATTTATGTTTCATATTAGGATAGCATGATACCTCATTATTGTAATGAGACATCCGATATGAGTTTTGACTAACAACTTCTCTATTAAATTATAAAAGAATTTTTGATATTTTTTGTAAACTAGGAAGATATAAAATAGTGATATTATCAAGAATCAAATAAGAAATATGATATATTTAATTCTATTATTAATGGTCTGTGTACATATAATTGGGAAATAATTTCTCAGTTGTATTGATCACATATAGTGGACAATCTCCAATTGGCATCATCTGTGGAAAATTATCTTTACTCTTCATGAATTTATTTTCACAGTTATCCATATCCATGAAATTTTAACACTGAATATATTAGTATTCATATATCCTTTCATTAAATAATGTGAGAACACTTTTCACTGCACTTAAAAAAATTCACATACACATCATGAATTTTCCATGGTGATTCCTTCCAAAGTTCTCACACAGGTGGAATTTCATTATCATCTTCTTCTTGTTTGATGTATTTTATTTTATTGGTGTTTGGATGGTGTCATTTTACATTGGATTACCTTTAATATATAAGTTATATATCATTAATTTTCAATTTTTATGTAACAAAAAACCGTTTCATTGTATCATGAAATATTTTGAGAGACCATCACTCATCAAAGACTAGTCTTATTCCCATCAACTAAATAGTTAATCTAGCACTCTTTGTTTCATAATTGGAAAAATATATTTCCTATCATGTAATGGTAGATTCATAATCTATGAAAAATACCTATAAATGTTTTTATTCTAAGGATATTTATCTTTATCACAACTTATTTATCATAAAGTAAATATCTATTTTAGAATATATCATTAAATGTTTTACATACAAGGATTTCTATTTAATCTTATTCCCATGTACTATTAATCAAATATAACCGTTGGAAATTATATCCATTGAGTTAATACAATAAATGTGTAACCTATTCATTTTCATCACATCCCCATGCCATATATATCTCCGTTAATACTTAATCCATTAATTATAATTTAAAGGATTTTTAGTGTCACTAAATGATTTGTCCTTCTATTTTATAGATTGGTCCAACATAGCAAGAAGTTCAGGAACTGGCATGATCCATTCCTCAAAATTAATATATATAAAAAGGAAGGAGTCGGGCATACAAGGGATTATTACATAAGTGATTGTGCAACACACCACATCTATCTGCATCCACCATTGGAGCACAATAATCAGGGGTCAGGAAAGAACACATCATATCAAGATCAATAATAGCCTTTTTTCCCAGTGTACTAGTATCCTAATTGGCCTCCTGATATACATGAGAAACAACCATAAGTATTTGATTTGTTTGGATGAGGCATTCAACCCACTGAGGCATCACACATCAAGGCGCATTACGAGTTCTAGTACTTAGTGCATGTATTGCAATCATTGAGTAAGATTCCATCCAAGTACAATTCCAGTTAAATTGGACAGCATACATTATCGCATGAGTCATAGCCCAGAGTTCAACATCAAAAATGGTGCTGATACCAAGGTAGTGATAAAAGCATCCCTTACAGAACCCACGAAAAGTGTGGAACACTCCTCCGCATCCAGCTGAACCAAGAACAACTGATGCATCTCCATTATCATTTACTTTGAGCCATGGTGTTATCGGTGGTTTCCATATGATATGTTTAAGCATATGAGGTTTTCATTGTCAGTACAAAACTCCATGAAACATTAGAGTTTTCAGGTTAGAAATGGTGTTAGACGTCACACTATCCTAGTCCACTGATGCAGCGTACACGTCCCTGTGGATATAGATCATTCTCTTCCAAACAGCATCATGCGTGCCATCAAACAGAGACACATTCCTTGATTCCCACATGGATGCAATGACCACAACAATAGAAGTATTGAGGAGGTTGCACAACTTCTCACTACAGTGCATATGTAGTATACCGAGCAACATATCGGTAAGAAGAATACCATAGTCCACCGCGAGCCCAAAAAACATTCCCAGATAACTCTAAAGTTGTTGAGCCTGACCACACTCCATAAACACATAATGTGTGGTGTCTTCTATAGACATGCATAAGGAAATAACATATGAAATCCATCACACTTCATGTTTTCAGAGGTAGGAAGTCTATTTTTCCAGATTCTCTAAAGTAGGAGAAATCGGGCTGGCTGAATGAATGCAACCCTAAACTTCCTAATCCATGTTGGGGAATGGTCAGTACTGCAACATGAAATCCTGTAAAACTATTTGGGGTCAAGAATACCAGTCCTTCTACGATGCAAGATAAGTTTGTCACAATCCATAAATGCATAATTATTAATTTGAGATAGCCAATTTTCATAAATATTCAAATCATGCGTAATATGATATGAGAGAAAACCCGAGATCGATAGTAAAGAAAATTCAGATGGGACATTAATAGAATGCAAGGGCTGATTCAGCCACAAGGTGCTCCAATAGATAAGAGTACAGTCTCTAATGACCATCCATTTAGTTTCCTGCATTATTATTGCATAGTCCTGCTTAATGGAAGCCCATAACGATGACTAAAGGTAGTATCTATATCCATTAAATACTATTTTGTGAACCTTTTTGACAAAAACTCATCATCAACATCATTTTATATTAGCCACCAAGTGAATTTTTCAATTAGAGCATCATTCAAGGTACAACGATCCTTGACCCCTATTCCTCCCATTTCCATAGGTTTTATGCATTATTTCCACTTCAGTATGACCAAGTTCCTTTCAATGATTGATCCTATCCATATAAATTTTCTCACCAGGATTTGAAGTTCGTTAATAATCCCTAGCGTCCATTTGTATAGAGATAATGAGTAAACAAATTTGGATGTAATAACCAAGGGCACGAGGCAAACCCTTCTAGCCATGGACATAGATTTCCCATTCCAACTGGAAAGATGATGAGTAATTCCAGCATAAAAGCCTTCCAGCTATCATCGTTTCACCCTTCCATAAAAAAGAGCTACCCCAAGATATTAAAATGGAAAGGATCCCCTCTTTATCCCAAGGTTTTGAATGATCATGTTCTTTTTTCCAATAGGTTTTCCATTACCAGAAAACAATTAAAGATTTCTCCCAGATTATGGCCTGTCTAGACACATCCTCTTAATGGGTGAAAAGGGATTTAATATAGGATATGGTTCTCTTTGAAGCCTTCCCCAGCAATAAAATTTCATCAGTATAGAGAAGATGGGACGTGGCCTGATCATTAATACCTGCCTTAATCCTCTTATAAATACCCATATGAGCAAGATCATTGATATATAGACTTATGTAATACTCTGCAATATCAAACAGTATACCAGATAAAGGGTCACCTTGTCGTACACCCCTTGAGAAAGATAAGAACCCTCTCAACACACCGTTCACAAGAATTGACTTCCGTGAGGATCAAATAATAGTGTTTATCAGGTTCAGAAATCTATTCGGGAACCCATGCTTGTGATGTATCTCAATGAGAAAACTCCATTTAATGGTATCAAAAGCCCTATAGATTTTAATCTTAAGAGAAAAGTTCCCATCCTTTGACTTCCATCGCATGAGGTTAACACTCTCAAAGGCCATGAAAAGTCATTGTTGTATGTTACTTCTAGGGACAAAACCAAATTGATTCGCAGTGATCATGTCACCAACAAGTCCACCCATGCTACACATGATGATCTTGTTGATGAGTTTAGGTATTGTATACCCATGGGAAACAGGACTGAAGTCTTTAAAGTCAATAGAACTCTCCTTCTTTGGAATGATGGCAATGAAGCATGAATTCATCGCATGGGGCATGTATGAACGAAAGAAGAAATCTATTATGGCATGCCCAATATCATCCTACACAATATCCTAGTAGAACATAAAAAATTTATTAGTAAAGCCATCCGGGCCCGGGGCAGTCTCATGATTAAGAGAGAGGATATTAGATCTGATTTCCCCCATGGAGGGGGGGGGGGGGCTGTGAGAAACTGATTCATATGCTCATCAATACAGGGGATGATGTTTCCACCAGGTTATAGGAGCATGGTTTCCCATTGTCAGAGTATATTCCATTAAAATATTAACAAAAGTTGATGCAATCTCATTTTCATCAGAATAAATGTGGTTACAATTCTAATCACGTAGTTTCCAACACACACTCTCATCTCCTTATGCAATCTATTTAAAATCTTTGAATTCCTGTCAACATCTTTAAGCCATTTCACATTCAAATGATTCCTAACTAGTCTTCACCATAAGAAGATCATCAAGCTTATTTTGTGCCATGATTTCTTCCCTGGATGGGATGGGTTAATGCTCATGATCAATTTGACTCCTTCTAAGACCCTCCTCATAATTTTTAATGTCTTGATCAATTTTAGAGAATGATTTAATTCTCTATTCCTTTATAAACCCATTAAGATGCTTTAGTTTGACACTAATTCTATAAAGCGGGCTCCCAATGAGATCAAGACTCCATGCCTCCAATGCAATAAAATATTATAATTGAACATGTTTCTCTTTCCTAGTATGGTTTATGACATACAATTACTATGATCCATAAAATATCCACAATTTTATCAATTCCAATACCACATTTATTGGTTTCATTGAGAATGAAATTTGTACATTATCGATGTGTGTTGATACCATTATTTCATCTTAGAACCATTTATTCATAACGAAACATGGTAGATTAGAATAAAAAATTATTGAATTTAAATCATAATGTTAAATTAAAAATATTTTCAAAAACCCAAAATAGTTTAAAAATTTATAAATTTTTAATCTAAGAATTATAAATATTAATTTATATAGGGAAACCAATAATTTCAAATCCATCATTATTGGTTAAAAAGAAAATGTGAATTATAGTAACCATATCCCCTTGGAGTTTCAAGCTAGGTGCACAGTAAGGTCCTATATCTTGTACCCAGTCATGCTCAATTCAAGCTTGATACACCCTTTTTAGAGTTATTATCCCTATATACATTTTTTCTAGAACCACATACACTCGTAGTATCATGATTGGGATGTAATGATAGGAATGACCACATAATCTTTACCTTTCCAAAAAATTATATTTTCATTCAATAAATATCCAGAAATTCTATATTTGGGGTATGATTCCTAGTCTATTTTTTCATTAATATAGTTTTTATGTTCCTTTTAAAGATTCAATAATACCTAATGTTAAAACCCTAACCCCAATACCCTGTATATGGTGCCATAAATTATTATATTATCATATATACAGGATTAAAATAACATAGTGCCATATAGGTAAGCTATTTTTTTAAAAAAAATACATTCAGGATACCTATATTAAATTTATAAAAGAAAATATAATATACCAAATGATGAGTCTCTAGACCATTGAAATTTATTCAGATAATCCCACATTATATACTGAGGAAATGAATAAAAAAACGAGGGACATAAAATATTAAGTAGTGTTTAATAAAGTATAAAATATAATTTATCAATAATAATAATCAATATGATAGGTTAGATAATAAAATACAAATTCCACATAAATATAAGGACAGGCATGATCAATATGTAATGGAAAAAAATTAACCAAAATCTATTTAGTTATAAAACTATGAATGAAATGAATCCATATATGTTGTCTTAAAAAAATTTCATGGATAATAAAAACAATTAATTTAATATTAACTAAATGCCTAATTTTTTGATTCCATGTTTCCTAGGTACAGTTTACCTTTACTATTATTTCCTTTCACAAGATGGTTTAAGACATACCGATTAAAAACTCATCTAATTTCTACAATTAATTATTCTCAAGAGACTACCATGGAATAAAGGGGATTACATTAAATAGTCCCTAACTATTGTTATACCCATCCAAAGAATGCCCCATATATCAAATAAATCATTTTAATTCATAAATAATATTCCCTATCAACTATTTATTTTTAGTGAAGGATATATATTTATCAATATTTCCCCACTTAATCAAATAACATTCAAAGTAAAATATATTTTCAAAATGATATATATTTTAGTAAACAGTTATATGTATATTTTATATAAATGTAATTTTAAAGTAAATTTTTACAAAATTTTGAATTTTTAAAAGAAATTTAAAAAACAAAAAAAATATATTATATTTCACAGTAATTATTAAATCATGGTAATTTTATAGTAAAACCCCACTTTTGTGAGATAATTCAAATTTAATGAATAAATAACTTGATTTATAAACTATTATAGATATTAAATTTCAAATGGGATCTATATAAACTACATAGATGTTAATTTGTTCATATGGATAATTAAGTCTCAATGGAATGAAAATTGTGAGAAAATACTTTACCCTAAACATTATTTTTGTTGAATGTTATTTATACTCCATTATAATGGTTTTAATCAATATATTAACATATATTATAACCTTATTAACATTAATAATATCATATATGATTATTTTATAATTTTTTATCACCCTTTTTTAAATAATATATTATTATTTTCAATGTTTTGTGTCTTAGGTTCCAGGATTATCAAGTATGTTTGGATTTTTTATTTATTGTTCTCATTCTATAAATCATGACTTCATCATCCCGATGATTCAAATATGGATTTAAATGTCAAATAATTTTATTCAATATTTATTTATTGTAAACCAAATGTTTTAATAATTGGAAATGAAATTCATATTTCCCACAGATGTTTGGTCTTACGTACAAAAGAATGCTACATCTTTTTTATTATTGTATTAAAGAAATAAAAGTAAATAATATCTATATATGTTATGATTAAATTATTATATTTATTTCATATATATAAATTATGGTAACTAAAATCATCTATAATACATTCCATGGAATGTTTCATCAAATTGCATCGATTTGTGAGGTGGTAGTCTGTGGCACACATAAACAATGTTATCTTACTCCCAAAAATAAAACGTATGATGAAATGTATTGTATAAATATTATAAAATTATTAATTAATCATGAATATCTTATATATGATATATAAAAATTATTTATATCATTATTTTCTACTGTGATAGGTTTTAATGAAAAAATGAATGACATTTGTTCCTGAGGCAGTAGCCCACCGTACACACAAATGATGATTTTGCAACCCATTTGATGGAAGTGTGCAATGTTATATGTCATAAAACTAACATAGAAATATATAAATATACTTAATGTCAAGAATATATAATATAATATTTATATAAAAATTATAGAAATTAGTGGAGATGGAAGTAAAATAAAAATTACTTTAGAAAAACATTACCTCTTATTGGGGTATCCTCCGTTGGCTATCACTAATGCCATCATACATTGCAATCATTCCAAATATAATGATTCTAGTTTTAGTTTAGGGAATTTTTTTCCAGCTAACTTATTTATTACTTTATTAATGAAACACTATTCATGAAAAAGTGGGAAACCAGTACAAACACAATTAGACAATCAACCGACACCATAAGTAATAATCAAATATTTGAATTGTAGTTTAAGAATTTTAGAAAACATACCTCTATGGAGAATCCACTAAAGAGAGGTGTCATTTACGTCTGAATCATCTTTGTGGAGGTCTTAAATGTTGTTTTCCATCTTTCCCCATGTTTTTATGATTTCTTCCATTGAAATGTTCATTTCGTTGAATCCACATGCCAACTAGATAAGTTTTTTCGTAACCAGTTACCTCAATCTTCATTCAGATTTGACTGGATGTACCTCCTGACCAATCCTTCAAACTCCTCTTTCATGTCATCGACCAAAATTTCTTTATCTAATAATTATACATTTCTCTTGATGATGGAATCTCTTTTATCACACACTGTCATTTCCTTAACACAAGGGGAATAACAAGTCCTACAATTATAGTTTTAGAATTAACCAGATCCATGATAGGAGATTCACCTACTTGTGATTCAATCTCTTTAAGGGTATCAACCTTTTTATTATTTGTAGATACTTTATTCTTGTTTTTTTTATGTCCTTGATTTTGGAAACCATTGGAGGTAGCGTGCCTTTACATTATGATCTGGTAATAGGGGGAATATGTAGATTTGAATAATCTTTTATTCTTTATTTCCACCATGAGTTCTTAAAAAATCCATCTACATCTATAATATTTTTCATCCCATTCCTTGATGTGGATATAATATATTCCTCTGTAATTTCCATCTCCATGGGATCGATAGTATAATCTGAAGTAGAGTCCTTTTCTTGAGAATCCACCTAGCAGGGGAGGTTCTCTTCAGGGGAAGCTGCATCATCCACTTCCCCAAAAGCCGGATACTCATCTTCCCCAGAACTGGAAACCTATTTTTGTTACCGATAAGACAATATTTGTCAACAAAAAGAGATAGATAATCCTCTCTAGCCACTCCATAACTCTCATCACCCTAAACATGAGAACTTATACTTCTTAATATCACAATCTCTACAAAGGAAGATGGGTCCCATGATCTTGGTCAATCCCAATTCACATCACCCTGAACCGTGTTCTTAATTCCCAAATATCTTCTTAATCTATAAGATACCTCCAAGACCTCAGGTTTTGAGGGCCTCAAATGAAGATCTTTCTATTTTATTGTGTGTAGCCCAGCTTATTTGGTGACCAATTTCATCCTCTTTCGGAATGCAGGATGCCCACTTGCCCCAGTGCCTAGGGGATCCACCATAGGGACTTTTCAACCTCCATCATGTATGGGAAGAAAAACTTGCAATATGAAAGGAATCTATTGATGCTTTTCGAACTCCTAATTTTTGGGCACATTTTTAATTGATTAATCCACATTTAAAGAACTCAACGTAGTCAGGATATTACCTCTATGACAACATCTCTAGGATGAGTGACCTAGAAGGATCCAAGAGGCATAATAATGAGTCCAAGACTCATAAAAAACCATTGCTCAACCCTGTATTCATCATCAATCTCAATCTAGACAAAATATATTGGGGGTTCCATGATATTCACCTTTACACATATACTATGTTCAATAGGATGGAAAACCACATGGGTCCTAGTGTTTGCAACAAATAAACATCCTAGCTGTTTAACAAGACTATGTTATATGGAAGGATTTTGGATGGATAGAGGAAAACCCTAAAGAATAACCCAAATCATCGTTGTCTTTGTATCACACTTCAACTGAAAATCAAAGGAACAATGAAGTAGAATGAAATGAATATTTTTTTATAGATCGAGAACCACTAGACCAAACGAGAGAAATATCTTCATAATAGGAAAATATAACTTTCCTAATGTGAGAAAAATTATATGCCATATTTTATTAATTTGGTGACATGGTCAAAATATTTCCTTTATATTTATTTGGGAAACATTTTGGGTGATTTCCACACATTATCTTTTATGATTATCAATTATAAAACCTCATTTTGAAAATAATTGTTATGAGTAACATTTTGTTTTTTCAAAAAAAACATTATTAAAAAATTAAGTTGAAATTATTTGAAGTTATTAATTACAATTATTCAAAATTTATTATCTTTTTTTACAAATTCATATGATATAATTGTATTAAATTAAAATAATTTTTTTCTCTTGGACCAAATGAAAAAAGATGGTTTTTAATGTGAAAATGATTGAACGTTTAATAAGTTTTTATATCCATATTATTCAAAAAAATATTTTAATTATTTAAATTGGATCAATACATTTATAATTGTTTTAGTTTAATTTTAATACCAATTTAAAATATAAATTATTTCTATAAAATATCTATATTAAGTGAAATTTTTCAACTATATTTTAGAATTTGTTCAGTATTGATCAGAAATAAAACTACTTGTAAACAACCAAAATTCACTGTAAGATAAATTTTACATTAAAATTTTAATAATTAATTGTATATTTCAAAATTAAAAATTTTAATGTATCAAAAGTTAGTTTTAAAATATGTTCCCCATTAAAAAAGAGGAAAATGATATTTACAAAAATATATCTTTTTATTAGTAAAATTTGATCTATTCCTCTCACAATCCTATCAATTATATTGGATGAATGAAAAAACATTAAATTTATATACAATATTTAAATATTTTTAAAATAACTCATTAATAGTAATTAATTTAATTTATTATGATAAATTTCCTTTGCAAAAAAATGTTTTATAGAAACAATTCCTTTATAAGTATTTGATTTTTATATTCATTTCTAATTAATTAGTACCCAATGAATTCAAATATATATTTTAATTAATGAATTAATCCAATTCATAATGTTCAATTTATCATCTATGTGATAATTTTCATTTTAAAAAATTGCATCTGTAGTATTCCTTAAAATATTTACATGTTTTTAAGAGAATCTATCGAAGAATGTCACTATTGCATTTAATGTGAGAAAAATCAGTATTGTGTGCACTCTATGATATCAATTAAAATAAAATTTTTCAAAAAGGATTATTTTTTAATGTCTTGGGATGTTACAATAATTATTACACCTTACTCCTATGAATAAAAGTGTAATATTCACCCAATTAACTCTCTGAAATTCTATATATTGAAATTTTTTATCAAACTTAAATTTCCAAAGATGGAAAATTAATTTAAAAAATTACAAAACATGAAATGATATATTGTTTATAAAAAAACTCATTTTTAAAATTAAAAATTATTTTGTATTACAATCATGTAAAATTCGTATATAAATTTAATAATATATATTATTATAAATAAAATAGATCTTATATAACATTAACACTAAATCCAAAATATATTTTTCCTTATAAATTATATAATTTAATGAAATGAGATGATAGATTTTAAAAGATTTGAATTTTTCGCTATTTTAAGAAAAATTAATATTTTTTTTGGAAATCCCAAAATTCAACCTTTATTAATAATTAAATGATTTGAAAAAATTTATATTTTCATATAATATTATTTAATTAGTTTTTAACAGTTATTTTAAGAACAATGTTTCGTGTAAATAATGCTTTTCAATAATTTTAGAATTCCAGAAGATAAATGTTTCTTATAATATCATGGTGTTACAATCGTCCCCTCATACGATAATTCCACCCAAAAAGTCCCATTAGTATTATACAGAAAAGTTTTGATACTTCTACCTCATATAATCATTAGGTCCCAATATAAGTTCAAAAAATTTATGGTTTATCCACTATCTTTTGATTTGATTAGTTATCCTATTGAATATAACACCCTCTCAGGGATCTAAAATCCTTATTGCTTATTCCGCTAAAGATAGATCTTTATCAAGTGTTATGAAATCTGAATATAAGAAATTTGAATGGGAAGGCATGTCCTACCTCTCGAGATATCTGTAGAACTCAATGTGAATTTAGAGAGACTTATTGGAAGCACCAATCAATAATAAATTGAACACATACGTCCAATTAGTTTTATGAGATGGTGATATCTAGGTGTAATATTTCACAAACATCCAAGGATATATTCATACGAATAAATTATCACTAACTTCTAGAGATAGATATCATTGATGTCTCAAAGAAGAACTAATTTATTTCCTATGAGAGTCCATTCTATGTTTTTCAATCGATAAAAACATTTATATAATTTCCTCAATATGAACAGGTTGTAATATATTAAATTATCTAATTTGATACCATCAAATTAAAGTTCTATACATTCTATTATAGAGGGATTCATTTGGAGGAATCATAATTCTTTATTGAAATCCATTTTTCATTCAACATTCAACCAAAGAAAGGTGTTAATCATAAAAACCATTTAAATAAATCGTAAAATATATAAAAATGTATTCAAGACTGTGAATTTTCATCTTTTTTTGTACTATTTATCTGAGGATGATAACATGTAATGGAATTTAACTCTACATATAAATCCTGATGAAGAATTGGATTGATCATCACGGTAAACCTCAAATCCCAATAATATATTATTGAGAGTGGTATCCCATAAATATCATGTCATCTTTTATGTTTAAAAATGTTATCATATCATTACTTATATCTTCTCTAATAGTGACAAAATGTATTAATATTGAATGTAGTTAGACTATAAAAATAACAACATTATTCCCTTTAAATGTTTTGAGGTATATATTGATGAAATACTTATAAATTTATTTCTATTTATATTCCCATTTAGGTAATGGTCATAAAATACCCTTTCACTTATATCACTGATACATAACATGATAATACACTAGGAAACAAGATAGACACCCTCAAATTTTCTATTCCATTTCATCACATAATTTATACTTTTTTAGGTTAATATATATCATAATTCTTCCAGGATAAATATAGAATTATGAAATATGATATTCATCTAGAATCAATTTTTTATATGTTATTAAAGGAACCTAGATACGATTCATGAACATCATGATTCTATTATAATCATGGTTATAATTCTTAGAAATCTTCCCATTCTTATTTAATTTTATGTCTTAGTTTTATAAATATTGAATCCTATAATATATATATTGATTTAAATTCATCTAATAAATATGATTTCCTACATCCTATGTTGGATATCTCTTTCTCAGCTTATAGTGGTGAAATTTTTGAAGATCATCATCTTGAAGTTCTACTAATTTGATACATTAATTTTGGTTAATCTTTGACCAATGGGTCAATACCATTAAATTCATCAGGGAGAGAGACAGAGAGAGATAGAGTATATATTGGGATATATTTCTGATATGATTTTATGGGATCTTATATCCCAAATTTTTAAACATGATAGATATATTAATATATAAAATAAATTATCATGTTTTATTGATATATAGGTGTTTCTATCATTTTTCATTAGGATGAGTTTATGGAATTCCAAAAAACCACCCTATGGTATACATAGGTATGATGAAGTTATACAATGATCATAGGAATCAATTTTCATGTCTATGTATAGATTATATTTTTATTGACATTATATAAAAATGTGTGAACCATAAATAATTGATGGTATATTTTTAGTTCCTATTATTTTTGGAATCACCTCTAGATGTACTATTGACGAAGGGGGTGAAATAGCAATGCGATTTAGGATTTTAAATCTATTTTTATTGATAAATAATAACAGTATCTACATAATCATTGACTAGATGAATTATTTTTCCCATATCTTTACTATTCAAGAGAAGAGATTAAATGATATATTGGGGAACTTGTATGTTGAGGACTATATTCAATATCAAGAAATACCATAGATAATAATTTGGAACAGATATACTTGATTCATACCATAGTTTAATAGATCATTTTAAAAATAATTCAGAATGAAATTGTGGATATTTAAAACATTTTACGTTTAAAAATGTTGTCTGACTAAGAAAACTTTTTATGTTTTAGAGTATATGTTATGTGATTTTGTGATTTATTTTTACATGAGACTAGAGGATAACCTAGCAGGGGTGGGGTTTTCATGAAACAATAATTCTTATCTTTTATTTGGATAATTAAAATTATGGCTCAGTATAGATGACCATTCATGAAATCCCAATGTTGGATGGATGTTAGAGGAATGACATTGATCAGTTCATAGAACATTTGGTTAATAATAATGAATATACAAGTAATTATTGAGTGTCTATGAACATCCTATAGCTATTATAATTCCAATAAATACAAAATATATTATATATTTTTGTTAAAATTGGGAGATAATGTGATCATGATGTTATTTCCATGATGTCTTAGGACATGAATTGGCTTGAGAAGATTTGATTCCCAAAGAATCATTCATCTAATATTTACATGACACAAGGTTAGAGAGGTTACATGTGTCCTATTATTTCCCCCAATGTCTGATAGGGTACAAAGAATATTTTACACATAATAAATGAGGGGATAAACATTTTACCCAAGACATATCATTAAAATTGGCCATATGGATATCGTGGATGTTATAACCTTCTTATTGTACTCTCTGAAAATCGTGGACTAGATTAATACAAAACATAAATAATGGGATGGTCACGACCCATCCCCCGGGGCCTGTATCGTGACTACCCCATGCATGCCTTTCATAGGCCAAGGGCTGGAGACTAGCACCAATGGAGAAAATTCCCTAAACTGGAACAGAATTTCCTTTATAATAGTAAAAAAACAAAACATAGTACACAATTGGATGTAAAATGCTAAGTAAAACTGTATACAAAAGACTGTGCTAAATGTAAAGGGGCCAGAAATACCAGCCCAACAGTAAAGTACAATACAACTGAAATGCAAGTATAACTTAAGAAAAGAGGTAAAGCAGCTACAGGGTCGTCCTCTGACGTTCCCACCTAAAGTGTAGGAATATAAGGCCTCCTCTACACCCCAACTCTATCAGTCTACTCCGTGTACATCTCATCGAGTGGTCCACCTCCGGGTATCGTCCTGTTCTACTACTCTCTGTCCCTATCAGTGTTGTCCATCGTCTACAACCAACACAATGAGGTGTGGTAATAACCTATGTAGGGGTGAGTATAATGATACTCAGAATGGACCCAGAGACCTTCAAGGTCTCACAAAATCCAACTAGAATAACTACAAAGTACAGAGTCAACGGATAACCCTTACTTAGGTATATGCCGATAAATATAAATAAGTTATTTAGTAACCCATCTCAATCATGAGAAAAACACGAATGTCATTGAATCAGCTCAAACTAGGATTTCAGTGAATTATAGAAGTACAATTCATTATTCATGAAGCTAGATCATCTTATTCTTTCATGAGGCACTGCTTCTAACCATACGTAGTCTGACCCACAAAAGATTGATAGGAACTAACCCCCGCAAAGACCCACACAGGATCTGACCCACATAGGATTGGTATTTGCTGACCCTCATAAGATCACTGAGTGCTGACCCACACAGGATCGGTATGCGCTGATCCACACAGGATTGCTGAGCGCTGACCTCTGTATGATATGCCTCTAACCTGTGCCTCACTATGAGCCACTGGATTCCTCACACCCAGTGCACTCGAGTTATGTAGAAACTGCCCTCGATATATCGTTCATACCTCGACCACCAATAAACTCCACAAAGGAGTAACCCAAAGGACCTCCATGTGGTAAGGGTTCCAATGCGACAGATGGTGCGTTAATCAGTCGCCTAGTCTGTGAGTTATTGACATTTCCATTCCAAGGACCTGGTTATTTATTAGGTTCAAACCAACCTGACCGTACTCCAACTGTTTCCAAACCCCTAGTGGGGTATTCCAAAAGAACCTTCTCGCTCGAAGAATTCCATATCCTCAGGCGGTTCGTCTATCAGACACTCGTAGCCCAAGATAGAGGTGAAAAGTTGTAAACAGGCCAAACAGGTCCAGGTCCGGTCCGACCCGGTCAGATCGACCCAGCCCGACCCAGTCCGAACAGGTGTCTGACCCAGTCCATGGGTCCGATCCGGTCCAAGGAAGCGGCCCAGCCCGATGGGACGTCCCGACCCGAATGGTGGCCCGACCGAAGGCGGCCTGGAGTCCTGCCCTAGCAGCGCCCATGGGGGAGGCGCACGCCCCCTAGCACCCCAACAGCTCGGCCGTTCGGGTGTGAGCCGAAACCGGAACTAGGTGGGGCTGGTCCAGCACACGTAGTACCCAATAAGGTCCTGATCTTCCAAGTTGGCCCGAGCGGCCAGCCGCTCCACGCCACCGGTACAGCGCGACGGCGCCGCGCCCCTCTGCCGCGGCCTGCCCTGGCCATGGATAGCCCTAGTTGTGGCTCTATGAAGGCCTCCACGTGGTGTGATGGTGCCGCACACCTCCACTACGGCCCATAATTTCCGTGCCTCTCCTTCCACACAGCATGACTGTGCCACACCCTCTTGGTGACCCGATGGCCTAGCGCCGCGAATTTTATTCGCAGTCAGCCCGATACCGGCCACCGTTTCTCTGGATCCACCATCAATATAACGAGGACAACAACAACGGGGGAGGGTCAGACCATGTTCCTGTGGTCCGATCCCTCCTTGTTAAGATGATATCAATTGGAAAAAACGATCACAACAAAACGCCGAAGAACAGAGGGTAAAAACTCGTACATAATTCAACTCAAATCCCCATACCTCGTAATTGTCATTCATTGACGTTGTGGTAAAAAGGGAGGATGTCAATTTGTTGTTTTCCGCATTCTTCAGGCTCTCCAAATTCTCACGGTCTTTCTTCGGAAAGTGTTTGGAGGTGGAGAAGTCGATGATTGCATTCTTCGTAGTCGACTCCTTCCCTTTTGGCAGGGATAAAGATCAAAGACATTGTTCATAATTCTTTGATGGAAGGGGGGTGTTCTTCATAAGAAGATGTATTTCTCTAGGAACTCCTCCTCTCCTTAATTTTCCCTGCAAAAGATTATGATAAGTCCAATAAAATAATATCTTGTCTATTATTTAATTGTTTTCACAATTTCAAAAGAATTCAAAAGGTGCCAATTAATTAATTGAAGGAGATAAATTAATTAATAGAGGGGGGTTGGCACTTTAATGAGCGGAGTTCAAGAGTCTTCTACCACTTAAGGGGAGTTCAAGGTGCTTTAAATCTTGTATGGGCCCCACCTAATAATATCCTCCCAAGAGAGGTTATATGTGGGTGGGCCCCACCACCATAACATCTCATGGGAGGTTATGGTGTGGCGTCCCCCACCAATAACCTAATCTTGGAGGTTTTAACCACCATAAATTAAAAATAAGTTAACTTTTATTTTAATTTAGCTTAACTAAAAACCCCCAAAATCTAACTTCCATTCTTGTTAGACCGCAACTGTGGGGAAGGTCTCACTAAGAAATCACTGACGCTATGAGCTCAACGGTTCCCTCAAATCTCAATTTCAAGCACCGTTTAAAAAGTTATATAATCCCTCTAATACGTTTACTGAATGTACCTGAACAAAACATCAGAAATTAATATCGGGCACACCGGGCCTCAGAATCAAGCGCCAACAGAATATGTGGTCTAGTAAAATTCTCATGTATTTATGAAAAAAAATTCAATGGAATTCTCGGGGAATTATAGGGATACAGAACTATTCAATGTTATCTGGAGTTGGAATAATTTTTAGAAGATCTTGTGGGAACAAAGAAGTCATATTCAGAAGTTTATCTATCAACTTTTTCTTTTGGGAGTGATTTTAAGGGTGAAAATCCATTATATTAGGGATGATATATTTACCTGTTTTTTAACTAATTCAAAAAAATAATTTTATTAAAATTTTCTAGAAGGGTTTACTATAATTTTATCATCTAAATAGTTTTTTAGGTTCAAAAATATAATATATGATATATATGTATTATTATTTGAAATTTCTAGTGTGACCATGGATGTGTACCATTTCATTATAAATAGGGACTTATATGGGGACATAGAAATTTTTGTTATGTCAAAGATTTAATTTTAATATAAGGATGGGTAATTATCATTTACATTTAGAATAAAAAGGTTGTGGAATTTGTCACACTCACCATATACCTATGTTATATAAAGTACGTATCTTGAGATAATAGGTGAACCGAGAAGCTAGGGAATATGATCTTAAAAAGATATCCTCATCATTGTATATGTAGATATGTTCATAACTCATAAGTGGTCCTCAATAAGGGAAAGATTCTTTATTTTAAATCTCTATCTATTTAATCCCCATAAATTCTATCAGCAGACATTATTGTTCCAAAAATTAATAAAAATTATAAATTCTTATAATTGGTTGTATTCATTATCTTCCCAAAATATTCCACGTACTATATGCTTTCCTTACCCATAATGGTCCTATAAATAATATAAAATTACAAAATAATCATTCTTTTATTGGAACCCTTATTCCTCCTTTTCATTTATCCCTATTGATCACACATTAAGTATTATTGATTTCAATGGTTAGTGGTCTATTGATCCATGGCTTGGATTAAAAAAATTATACATATACATATATATGGGTGTGAAATATATATAGTTTTTCAATGATGTGATGAGAATGTAATGTGTGTGGACCAACACGTGATATTGGATCATCAAGAGGCATGTTATAATGAATTTCTAGAAGATGTGGTGTGTTAGTTTTATGGATTCTTGAGAAATATTAAATATATTTTTCAATAATGGATGGTTATAAATTGGAAATAATAAGTCAAAATACTATGAATTATGTAACACCATAATATTTTACTATTTATTTTATTTAAATAATATTAATATCAATAGAGTGTGGTATATATAAGCCCAAGCTTAAATGACCATTGATATATTATTGAAATAATTATATTTAGTCATGATTACTAAAACATAGCCATATTTTTTGCGATACTGGATAAAAATAATGTTATTCTAAAATTTATTTTGACATTTTTTCTTTAGTAATTTTTTTGACACGATAAATATATTTTTTAAAAAATAGTTACATATTATTTTGGATGTTATATATATATTTTTCAGAAAATATAATTATTTGAAAAATTTATTTTTTATTTTAATATAATAATTTAATAACTATTGATTAATTATTATAACAAATGTATTTGATTATATGTCAAATAAATAAAAGGATTATTAATTTAATTATTGTTATCAGGAATGAAATGAGATCATGTCAATTTATTCTTTAAAATATAGATTATATATTATTTTTTCTCTGAATGTTATGGTCACATTAAGAATTTATTACAAATTTTATTATATTAAATGAAATAATTTTTTAAATTTACGTTTCCAAATAATCACACAATAATTTTTTTCAGATTCTATATAATTATTTGTTTTTTGATGAATAATGAAAATTACAGATTTTATAGAAAAATTTTACTTATATATTAATCAAATAAATATCAATAATACATTTTATTATGGGTTTTCAATTTTTTTTTCAAGACACGTAAATAAATAAATTATTTATTATGGTTATGGTTAAACAAACATAATGAGGGATTAAACAAAAAATTAATGTCTACAGTGGCCCCAAAAACTTTTCTATATTTGAAATTATTTCTTATTGTTGTAAATTATCAAAATTGAATTTGTTTATATTGTATTTTGAAATAATTTTTGTTAAGATAGATAAACAATATAAATTAATATTTCATTTATTTAGGATATATAAACTCTTGTCACTAATTAATATGTATCTCTTATTCTCTCTTTTTTACATATAGAATATCATTTGTCTTAAAAAGTACCTACAAAAATAAATTAACATCATTCATTACCGTGTTTAATAGATTCTTATGACTTGAAAAGTGAAACCAATAATTCTTACATTTTAATCCAATGTTGTTTTCTCAAATATTATTAATAACCCTTGACCATGTGAATTCATGATTATATCTGGATATACATTCATCATATATTCTATTACCATGCTGATTTGAAAATAATATAATATTACATATATTTAAATTTATTATATTTATGTAATAAACCATTTTAATATCTTTTTACATTTTATATGTGAATAAAAAACTTCTCATACGTATTTGTGGATTATGTCATCTATAAAGCGATATGTTTTGTTATTAAAAAAAAGCTCACATTTAAAGTTATTATAATGGATTTATAGAACATATTTCATATTTATGAAATGATTATTATTTTTAAATGATAATATATTTCTTACTATCATACCCTTCAATATGATGAAAAATGGAAATTTCTTTCATGCATATATATGAATTTGAACACTCAAAAATAGAAGTGATTTTTTTCATGAACTCCTATAATGAATGGTTTAATAATTATTATAAATTAATAATTTTGATAATTATTTCCTATATATTATTCAATATATTGATGAAATATTTCACATATAACCATTTCAACATACTAAATCTATTTTAAAATTATAAAAAAACATCCTATAATCATATGACATGAACTTAACTGATTTAAAAATATTATATTAATTAAATATAATAAAATAAAATAGTAATTAATATGGGGACATTTCATAAATGGATATTAAACAGTTAAACAATATTATAATATTATATGGGAACTAATTTACAAATATAGAGACTCAGATTCACTATAATGGAATATATTATAAATATAATGTTTTGTATTCTTTTATCGAATCCTTTTTATTTAACATCAAGTTTTTTCTAAATGAATGATAAATTTTCTTAAAAATTAATGTTTTTGGAAAAATAAAATCACCAGTTCTTTTCTTTCAATCATTACAAACTTCTAAAAAAACATTTCATACATTTCTACATGGATTATTTTCATCTCTTTACAAATGTGATAAATTTATTATATCTTAACCATACATTCAAATTTTATAGTTAGTGTTCATTATGAATACTACATTATTGTTTTCATTTTCATATTCATAGAAAATTTTTATTCAAATATTATATGAATTATTATATTCCAATTTTTTTCTAAAGAAGGATAATTTTTTATCACATCATTATTGAAATAATGTAGTGTGTTATTTCTTATGTTATTGAATGATAATTCAATTAGGTTTTATGATTAATGGGAAATCAACATGTATTTCATTCATGATATGGGTCAATGATATTTTATTGGCTTAATTTGTATCTCGATATTGATTTTATTATGGATGAGCATGATATAGTTCCCCAATACATTGGGTAATGTGATAATGTTTACCTTTGATACATTACTCATAATAGAAGTTGGAATTATAAAGATTGTTGATTAAATTTTATGGCTTATTCTAAGGATAATTATATGTATAATGTATAATTTTACCAAAATGATATGATTTAAATTATTTTTGAATGAATATATTTTTATATACAAAAGTATAAAAATGACATTATGCTTTTAAATGATGTTTATGGATATTTCTTGTAACAAACTTGAATGGATTGTTTTTTAAGGAAATGTATTATTGAGTTTTCATTACTTACATAAATCCATCCAGAGTAATATCTTACACTTATTCATTCATATAATTTGTTTTGTGAAATATATTCATTAATTAATTATTGTTAAGGAATATAATTATGAAATTCTCAGACCCCATACGCCTGGAGTAGGTGCATTATTTTAATACATTGGCTTGATTATAAGGAATAATGTCATGAATGACCATTCAGTTTAGTATTCTTGGAAGTTAGATTACATACATGAATGTTACATTACACATTCTATTATAAAACACAACCTAAATAATCCATTGATATTTCCATTATTCACCTACAAAATCCCATCTTATCAATCATAATAGACTTCTTGGAATCTTGGGAAAACATAACATAAGAAAGGTGGGATCTTAGAAGCTCAGTATGTGTAAATAATTTAACGAAAGCTTTATAAATTTAAGGAAAGATATGTAATAATCAAAATAAACTTTTAAACATAAACATTAATCTAATATGGAGAAAATAAATCAAATATTACCATATAAACATGGACATGGACATTCTACTATTCTAATACTCACATGTAATAATTAATTTCATAACGAGGGAATGACTAACATCAGACATCATTATAGTATAGTCAATGAATCATTCCAAGACTAGAAATAAATTTTTAATCTATGCCTTATTCCAAGACACTAGTTTTTCTCATGAGACCTACCAATGCATTGAGGAACTGTAGCGAGATCCACCCATCACTTATAAAGTCAACTACATTCTTCATATGAAATTGTTTAATCATAACATAAACATTCTTATTAAAACTAGCATACGAAATGTCAATAATATATCCATAAACCAAGAATAGTTTACAAATAGAACATCTATAAGGACCCGGCCTTATACTTTACATTATATTGAATTAAATTACTAATTCACATTGAGGATCTTTTTAGGTTTATAGTTTTAGGGAATTAGGACATAACTATTACATCTCAAAATATTACAAAGTAGGCACTTCTACCTAGAATCCATTTTTTCATAAAATAAAAACTCTTGAAAAAAAATCCATGTCTAATTCCATGTTAAGGAGAGCATGGCTTTTCCTTGATCCCATCCTTGACCCTATTCATCTTTAAGTCCTGTGAAAAAAATTTCAAATATTTGGATGATCATAAAAAGCTCAGTAATGGTTATAAAACTGTGCATGAAAACATTTTTTCATAAATACATAAAAAACATGAACTCTTTTACTTACCTCATGAAATAATATGATTTATGAAGGACACATAGAAATCATAAATCATAAAGGTAAATTGCGGCATCTATACCATAGCTACATTGTAGCTATCACAGCTACATAGCGAGTTACTTTGGAATACACATCACAGTATATTCCTTAAATATCTTAGGAGAATCATTCACGTTTACCTCCGCCACGTTACCCAATGCATTGGAGAGCTATCTCGGTCTCACTCGCCCTAGGTGTATCACGGAACAACCCATATACGTATATAATACCACAGAACCATAACATAATGTTAACACATAACATAATCATAAAGGAAAGATAACATTTCCACAAAAAATGTCATTTCAAGATATTGAAATAATAAATCCATTCTCAAAATAATTTTCAATACCAAAATACGTAAAAAGAGTATTTGGTATTTATTTTTTCCTTTTAAAAACATTCCTTCTTGTTATGGAATCCAAAGATCAAATAATACTCACGGCGGCGGAAAGGTCGTTGTCACCGCTTATGTTAAAGAAACATTCCTTTTTTTCATTTAGTAAAATGCTTCATAGATAAAATATTCTTTTTGAATAAAAGTAAAAGTCAAAGTGTTTTATACATCGTATAAAAGAAAGACATGTATAAAACTATCAATGCCTCAATGAAAGGAGATTGAGACGAAGTCCCTTACCTCGTGTCCGACTTGACCCGTTCATTCTTTAAACTCCTAAATAATAAACTAAAGTTAATTTATACTTTATTAAGAACATTTTTCAAGTTTATTATTCCTTTTATATCAATTATTACCATGTTGTAATCATTATGTAATAATTTAAGTTAATAACGTTCATTTTATTGATATTTGGTACTTGAGTCAAAAATGGACTTCTTATAATTACATGTTGTTCACATGGTAAAAGGTTCATTATATCCAGAAAGATATTCATGATTTGGGTATCATATATTATAAGGCCCCAACCTTAAACCTTACTTAATCTTTATTTAATACAAGATTACACATTGAGGATCTTTTTAGGTTTAGAGTTTTAGAGAATTAGATCATAAAAATTGCATTACATTCCACATTTAAACAAAGTGGTTACATAAAGATAGTATTCATTTTCTTCACATCTACAAAAATATATTTAAAATAAAACATGGATTCATTCTTGACACTTCCCTGACACTATCATCAAATCATTTACCTTTCCCTAAACTTATTAAAAACATTTCAAAAAACTTGGGATGAGCATAAAAAGCTCAGTATGGGATATAAAAATATGGAAAGGAAACATGAGTTCATATATACAGAAGAATGAAATAATACTTTACCCATAAAACCTAGTCACATTAACATAAATCATCAAATAATGAATAAATAATAGAAATCATAAGACATAAAAGGTAACTTGAGGCATTCATAACATTCTTACGTAGGGATTAACCCTATTGGTTATGTTTGGAATACCCAACACAGTATATTCCCTAAATCTCTTTGGATAAACCTTAACATTTCACTCCTTCACGTTACCCAATGCATTGGATATCTATATAGGGCTCACCCGCCCTTAGTTTATCACGGAACCACCTGTCTTCATAACAATGCCCAAGAACCATAACATAATCGTACCACATAATACATGCATAAAGGAAACATAACATTTCCACATTTCAATCACAAGATATCAATAAAAGACATTGATATAAAAAAACATAAGAAAACAATTTTCAATACCAAAATAAAATAAAAGTAAATCATTGTATTTATTTTTCAGTTAAAAAGAAGGTATGGCTTGTAGAGGAAGCCGAAACTCAAATAATGGTCACGGCGGTAGAGAAGTCGTTGTCGCCGCATACGTACGACAAAAACATTCCCTTTTTTCGTTTAGTAAAATGCTTCGTAAAAAAATTCCTTTTGAATAAACGTAAAAGTCAAAGGGGTTTATACACCGTATAAAAGAATGTTGTGTATAAAACAAAATATTCCTCAATGAAAGGAGGTTGAGATGAAGTCCCATACAAAGACAATATCCTTGGATTAACGATAAATCAGTTACATAATTATGTGTGAAAAATGAATACATGAAATATAATTGGGTATTAAGTATAAAACAATCAGAGGAAATTCACACATAATCATAGAACGACATATTCAAGGTGTAAATGTTTATCCCAAAGAATCAAAATTAGGTTACGAAGTTCCCTTGAAAAAATTCGACAGCCTAATGGCGTCACATCAAAATTCAGAAAAAGAGTTGATGAGAGATAAAAAGGGTATCTCATCACTTGGACATAAAATTTACATCAATAAGGATATAGAAGAACATATCCCAAAATAATATTATGTGAATTAAAATACATAACAAAATAAGTCTTTTAAAAAGAGGAGGGTGGAAGGTTCCCTTACCGACATGGGTATCTTTCAAGACATGCACCTCGTGAAAGAAGGAAAATACAAAATTGATGTAAATACTCATAAATGAAAGTATATTACTCAATGAGTAAAATAATGGGCATTACATACACCACTCAAAGGAAATTGTGGAAAATGTAGTATAAATCTCTCGGGAATAAACGTGATATGAAAAATCCCTTACGAAAACTTGGTAGCCTAACGTCGCCACTTAAAACTTCCAAAATGGATTGATGAGAGAAAATAGGGTCTCTCATCATATTAACACAAAGTTTACAGAAAGATGAATATAAAAGAACATACCCCAATATAACAAATAGGAGCTTAAAATAAGTGACATAAAGGAGAGTACTTAAAAATAAAGGGAGAGGTTAGATCTCTTACGAAAATTCGGCAGCCTAACAGCGCCACTCAAAACATCCAAAATGGATTGATGAGAGAGAATAGGGTCTCTCATCATATTAACATAAAAATTAAAGTAAGAGTAATATAATAGAACATCCCAATAACAAGAAAGATGATATTTAAAAGGAATGACATAAATGAGTGTACTTAAAAAGAAAGAGAGGAGTAGGATCCCTTACCTCAAGTCCAACTTGTTTTGTTCATTTCTTTATATTCCTGAATAATAAACTTTGGTCAATTTATAATTGCCTAATTACCTTATTTAATGATTATTATTAAGTTTAGATCACATATTATAATGTCATAATAATTGTTTAATAATGTTAGTTCATATTAGATTTTTTTGCCGATTTTTGGTACATGAGTCAAAAATGAACTTGTTTGAAAAATGATTGTACATGTAGTTATAAGTAAATAATTTCCAGAATAGTATTAATGATTAAAATATCATATATATCCAGTACATATTCATTTTATACTATTCCATATCATTTGGAGATAAAAAATGAAAAGCACCGTTCATGGAGACGGTAGGCCGTACGTATGCATGAACGCTACTTTCATTTTTTCTTTGTCATATTAACAGAATTAAAAATAAATGATATATATATATATATATTATAATTAAAGTATAATATATATATTATATAGGTCACATATGTTCATTAATTTCATTCTTTATGTGTTCCATGTATTTCAAGTACGAGTCACATCACTTGAGGGGGCGGTAGTCCACACTTCCTCATATGAAATTATCGCATTTACAGAACATGAAAAGAATAAAGTTATGGTTTAAATATAAAATACATAAGAATATAGTAAACATAAATACCATATATATCATATATAAAATACAGTGACATCATAATGTCCACCTTTAAAGGTGTTAAAAGAATATTGAACAATCATCGTTTCGTGAGGCATAAAATCGCCAACCACAGAAACAGTATGTTCTTTAACCATTAGACGAAGGTGTGTGTAAGTGTAGCTCGAATACTTATTATAAAAACATCCTAATATATTGAAGATACTGGAGTTGTTACAAAAGAGATGAATAAAAATATTTTAGGGGGATGGAGAAGAAAAATAAAACAAAAGGACTCAAGTGAAGACATTACCTTAAAATCAGGTAACTCTCTTTGGTTTGAGCTCAAAGGCTTCATTGGGAAGACTTCTGCCAAAAGTGAGGCTTCAAGGAGTTAGAGAAGGATGTGGAGAGACAAAATGGCAGGGTTTGTTTGATCCAGAGGATTTGTAAGTGTGGGTAAGGAGGTAGAGGTGGAGGCTTTTTATAAGAGGGGAGGAGGGGCACTCTAGGAAAGTAAAGAAATGTTACTTTATTTTAGAATGCGTTTCGGATTTTAATGGTCCCACATTGATTTTTTTCGATTATAAGGTTATAAGGGTTCAAAATACACCCATACAATAGGTTTTGTACATGTGTAGGTCATAGATTTTACATTATCTTTTCATTTTATTTAAATCCTTTATTAATGAGGTAATCGCTGCATCATCATGATGTCAGAAATAATTTTATATATTTAATGTATAAAAATTATAAAAAAATATCAAGATTTAGGAAATCTTGTTATCTTTATAAGTAATATTTATAGTAAAAAATATGACTTTTATAACCCCATGTAAAAATTATTTTAGTAAAACATCTTCATGTTTGTGTCATTTTTACTTTAACATTAAATAAAAAAGTATTTATGTCATTTTCCAATCAAAGTGGCTCCATGGGGTCCCCAAGTTGACCCATGGATTGTCTTGGTCGGCCATGACATATAAAATGAGGGTAGGACATGTTTCAAGGTCATTTAAGTTTATTAAAACATTATTCTTACCTTAAACTACACTAATTACCTCCAATTGCGATTAAAAACTTAAAAGTTACTATTCACCCAAAAATTATTTTAATCCCATTGAACCACATTTTACTTCTTAATGAAAACCATGTGTGTCATATTTTTTAAATTAAAAACACAAAGATGGAAAATTTTTATTTAAATGGAAAATCAGTTTTTATAAGTACCACTTAGTGGTTTAACTATTCATCAAAAATTGAAGTTTTTCAGAAAATTACCAAAAGTTCTCTCTAAGCTATATTTGATATTCCAAATTAAAAAATGATTTCTATTTTAAAAAATTCAAAACATATAATTTGAATTAATTAATTTAATAATTAATTCCCACTGGCAAAACAAATAGCGTGTTTTTATTAAACAAAATGTATCAAAAGATTGACAGTAGTTTAAGTCCGTTTCAAAGTCAAATTAATTCCAACGACCACTATTGAATTAAATGGTAAAAATATATTCTAATATTACTTTAAAACCAATTCAAAAGATAATCTAATCATATAAATAAATTATATTAAAAGAGGTTTTGAATTGAAATACAACATTTTTCACTATTCATTTAAAATTGACGTTTTTTGGAAAAATACCAAAAATTTACACAAAGTAAATTTTGATGTCCCGATTCTAAAGAGGTATTTTATTTTGTTAAATATAACACATAAAATTGTCAAAAAGTGGATTTAAAAGAGGTTCTCCATCAAAAGGAGTTAATTGACCTTTTAATGAATATTAGAATGTTTACGCTTAAAATTGGATTCATTTTCATTTTTAATCCTCTAACATTTATTGTAAAAAGTAAAAATATTTGAAAAACATATATAATCATTTTTTAGTTAGTTCTGTTCATTCCCACCATCACAATGGCTAGGCGTTAACTACTATTTAAAATAATATTATTTTATTATTAGAGTGCAACATAAGATTCCCAAGAATCTCGTTGTTGCGTGTTGGGTACGACATCGAGCATAACATCCCATTTAAAGTAATATTAATATTTTATTCACAAATATGGATAAATATAAAAATTTCATATTCTTTATTCACTTGGGGTATTACATCATTCCCCCCTTTTGGGAATTGCGTCCTTGCAATTTTAAAATTGAGCTTGGAAACATCCTTGAAAGTCCCACATCGAAACAAGAGTCACTAAAACAATCATTTTAAAATAAAGAAAGATAAGTATAGAGGTCACCCGAGTTAACCCATACTAGGATTCCATGTAGGAAAACATGGACATGGAGGGGAAAAAAGGGTTATTTTCTGATGGAGAGTGATAGAAAACATGTTTAGGAGAAAGTTAACCACAAGAAAATCACAAACTTGTGATGGGTTAAACGGTATTCGATTCCCCAGTAAGAAAAGTTAATAGACAACATTTTTGTTTTATGTTACTTTTTATTGAGGAATTTATTCATAAGGAAATATAATCACTTATCATGTTGACTTTCAACTTTTATTAGATTCCTTGCACAAACTCATATTTTCTCCAAAAGACGAGTATTTTGGAAGACTTGTTCACATTAAGAGTACTATAATAAACTTCTAGAGAATCACCTAATCCACAAAAGAGAACTATATACTTCCCATGTATTTAGACTTTAACCAAAACCGAAACCAAAAAGGTTAGTACAAGATCAGATAATCTAGAAAAGGATAACCCTTTTCAAAAAGAAAATCTATTCTTAATCTCCAAAATTTGTCCAACAAAACCCAAAGTTCAACGAGGACCATTCGATAAACAATTGGTCCATAAAATTCTTCAAAGTAAACCAAACTAAGATTGAAACCCAAATATTTGAAGGATTTAGTCACATAGTCTTCCAAGGTACAAATTAACTTTTATCTCCAAATAACATCAGTTGCTCTTAAATTCTCATATTGAAAAATAATTAACCTAATCACATATCCTCCATGATAGGTTAATCATTTGCAAAGATAACCCAAAATAAACTTACTCTTGATTTTTGAAATCATCTAACTAAAAAAATAATTAGTCAAACTAACCAGGGACATCACGTAGTCCAGTGGTAGGAGATAAATACCGCTCGCACTTTGGTTGTGGGTTCGATTCCCACAGCTTTGTCCGACGCGACGGGTTGTCACACTGTCTGCGTGTTGTCATTTTTCAAAAACTATATAATTCTCAAATCATTCCCCAAAAAGAGAAAAAATCATCAAAAATAACCATAACATAATTTAACATCAATTTTATCTCATGCCCTTCACTTCCATCATAACATATAGTAACCCATAATTACCTCAAAAGTAAGGATCACATAAACCCAAATGGTTCTTTATAACTATGTCCACAAAAGAACAGATAACTATTCCTTGAATAAAATTTTCATATATTAAACATCAGGGTTACACATACAATAAAAAGTCTCCTAATGTAACCCCATCATCAAAAGAGACTTAATACTCTTATTAATTTCACCAAAACTCTTGAAGCCCTATATGTTGACTTCTACTCACTCAACATTCTTCATGATCCATTAACCTTTCCTTTCCAACTTATTCTGAAATACTTCTTTCCTACAAACAAAATCAGGAATCATATCCTATGATTCCAAAACAGGAAAACAAATGTTATGAAATAATCCATACCTTTCATTGGTTATTTTCAGTTTCTTCATCCTCAATCAGAATGGTATTAGATATTGGAAAACGAATATTTGTACGATCTTGGTGATCCCATTCCCGAAACATCTTCATTGGACATGTGTTTGCATAACGACCATGCACACCACATTTAAAACATTCAATTGATCCATCAGAAATAACTTCTTTCCCTTTCCTAGAGTTAAATGGATGCTTCCTTTTTCCATGGCAGGTTCTTGCTTTATGACCTTCATTTCCACATCTATAGCATATTTCTGTCCCTTTGAAACATTTTCCTAGGTGATTCCTTCCTCATCTTTGACACATAGGTTTTTGAACACACTTACCATTATGATTATTACCTATAGTTACGTAGGGATTTGTTTCATGCATATATGATGCCTTAGATAAATAACTAAGGTTTAGGTGGTCAATCATGACTTCAGATAGTTGGTTGAGGATAATCACAATAGGTCAAATTGCATCTATCATATCATTCAGTTGCTTTCTCAAAAAATTGTCACAGTTTCCTTCACATCCACTATTACTTTGGTGCCTGCTAGATCCATCCATTTACTAAAAACAAAAAGGTCAGTGTGAGTATATCAAAAAAAACCGTCATGTACTAATGAGGAAGATAAACACTAAGATATACTTACTCATTATCTTTATCTAAAACTAGGACTCTTTCTGAAATCCTAACCATTATGGTAATTTCACTTATGCTTAAAGAGTACCCTAACCTCTAAAGTTATCTAAAACGACCTTTGATACCAACTATAAGGCCCCAGCCTTAAACCTTACTTAATCTTGAGTTAATACAAGAGTACACATTGAGGATCTTTTCAGGATTAGTGTTTTAGAGAATTAGATTATAAAACTTGCAGTACATTCTACATTTAAACAAAGTGGTTACATAAAGATAGTATTCAATTTTTTCCCATCAACAGAAACATATTTAAAATAAAACATGGATTCTTTCTTGACACTTCCTTGACACTATCATCATATCATGTACCTTTCCCTTGACCTGTGAAAAACATTTCAAAAAACATGGGATGAGCATAAAAAGCTCAGTAAGGGATATAAAAATATGGAAAGGAAACATGAGTTCATATATACATAATAATGAAATCATTATTTACACATAAAACATAGGCACTTTAACATACCTCATAAAATCATGAATAAATCATAGAAATCATAAGACATAAAAGGTAACATGAGGCATTCATAACATTCTTACGTAGGGAGTAACTCTCTTGGTTACGTTTGGAATACCCACCATAGTATATTCCCTAAATCTCTTCGTAGAATCCTTAACGTTTCACTCCTTTGTGTTACCCAATGCATTGGAGAGCTATATTGGGCTCACCTGCCCTTAGTTTATCACAGAACCACCCATCTTCATAACAATTCCCACGAACCATAACATAATCATACCACATAATACATGCAAAAAAGAAACATAAAATTTCCACATTTGAATCACAAGATATCAATAAAACACATTGATATAAAAAAACATATGAAAACCATTTTCAATACCAAAATAAAAGAAAAGTAAAACATGGTATTTATTTTTCCTTTAAAAAGAAGGTATGGATTGTAGAGGAAGTAGAAACTCAAATAATGGTCACGGCGGAGGAGAAGTCGTTGTCACCACATACGTACGACAAAAAAATTCCCTTTTGTCGTTTAGTAAAATACTTCATATATAAAAATTTCTTTTGAATAAATGTAAAAGTCAAAGGGTTTTATACACCGTATAAAAGAAAGTTGTGTATAAAACAAAATATTCCTCAATGTAAGGAGATTGAGATGAAGTCCCATACAAAGATGATATCCTTGGATTGAGGATAAATCAGTTACATAATTATGTGTGACAAATGAATACACAAAATATAAGTGGTTATTAAGTGTAAAATAGTCAGAGGAAATTCACATATAATCATAGAACGACATATTCAAGGTGTACAAGTTTATCCCAAAGAATCAAAATTGGGTTACGAAGTTCCCTTACAAAAATTCGACAGCCTAACGGCATCACTTCAAAATTTAGAAAAAGAGTTGATGAGAGATAAAAAGGGTATCTCATCAATTGGACATAAAATTTACATCAATAAGGATATAGAAGAACATATCCCAACATAATATTATGTGAATTAAAAGACATAACAAAATAAGTCTTTTTAAAAAGAGTAGGGTGAAAGGTTCCCTTACCGACATGGGTATCTTCCGAGACATGTACCTCGTGAAAGAAGGACAATACAACATTGATGTAAATACACATAAATGAAAGTATATTACACAATGAGTAATATAATGGGCAGTACATACACCACTCAAAGGAAATTGTGGCAAATGTAGCATAAATCTCACGGGAATAAATGTGATATGAAAAATCCCTTATGAAAACTTGGCAGCCTAACGACGCCACTTAAAACATCCAAAATGGATTTATGAGAGAAAATAGGGTCTATCATAATATTAACACAAAGTTTACAGAAAGAGGAATATAAAAGAACATCCCCCAATATAACAAAGAAGAGCTTAAAAGAAGTGACATAAATGAGAGTACTTAAAAAGAAATAGAGAGGTTAGATCTCTTACGAAAATTCGGCAGCCTAACGGCGCCACTCAAAACATCCAAAATGGATTTATGAGAGAGAATAGGGTCTCTCATCATATTAACATAAAAATTACAGTAAGAGTAATATAAAATAACATCCCAATAACAAGAAAAATGAGCTTTAAATGGAATGACATAAAAGAGTGTACTTAAAAAGAAAGAGAGGAGTATGATCCCTTACCTCAAGTCCAACTTGTCTTGTTCATTTCTTTATATTCCTGAAGAATAAAATTTGGTCAATTTATATTTTCATAAGGACCTCATTTAAAGATTATTATTCAGTTTATATCACATATTATAATGTTATAATAATTTTTTAATAATGTTTGTTCATATGAGACGTTTTTTCCGATGTTTGGTACATGAGTAAAAAATGAACTTGTTTGAAAAATGATTGTCCATGTAGTTATATGTAAATAATTTACAGAATAGTATTAATGATTAAAATATCATATATATCTAGTACATATTCATTTTCTACTTTTCCATATCATTTGGAGATAAAAAACGAAAAGCACGGTTCATGGAGACGGTAGGCCGTACGTACGCATGAACGCTACTTTCATTTTTTCTTTGTCATATTAACAGAATTAAAAATAAATGATATATATATATATATATTATAATTACAGTATAATATATATTTTATATAGGTCACATATTTTCATTAATTACATTCTTTATGCGTTCCATGTATTGCATGTACGAGTCACATCACTTGAGGGGGTGGTAGTCCACACTTCCTCATATGAAATTATCACATTTACACAACATGAAAAGAATAAAGGTATAGTTTAAATATAAAATTCAGAAGAATATAGTAAACATAAATACTATATATATCATATATAAAATACAGTGACATCATAATTTCCACCTTTAATGGTGTTAAAAGAATATTTAACAATCATCGTTTCGTGAGGCAGAAAATCGCCAACCACAGAAACAGTATGTTCTTTAACCATTAGACGAAGGTGTGTGTAATTATAGCTCGAATAATTATTATAACAACATCATAATATATTGAAGATACTGGATTTGTTACAAAAGAGATGAATAAAAAGATTTTAGGGGGTTGGATAAGAAAAATAAAACAAAAGGACTCAAGTGAAGACATTACCTTAAAATCAGGTAACTCCCTTTGGTTTGAGATCAAAGGCTTCCTTGGTAAGACTTCTTCCCAACTTGAGGCTACAAGGAGTTAGAGAGGGATGTGGAGAGACAAAATGGGCAGGGTTTGGCTGAGAAAAATGTAGGTTCCGGGCGCAGCGGAAGCGCGTTGGTGGGTTAGCCCAACTTAATTTTTCGTTAAACAATGTTCAATCCGAGAATCGTCACGATATAAAACACCGAATCTTCGGAATAGAACGAAGAACGAAAAGAAAAAGATGAGTCCCAGAACCCTTGAGGAGGATCATCATATGTTGATTATAATTAATTTAATTAATGCATAAGAATTACCTCGTTGGAATTATTTCTTCGTTGATGTGTCTGGTCACGATTCGGTGATCCGTCGTTGCGTCGTAGAATCCAAGTATAGGATTCCTCTAGCGGTGATCCACACGTGTGTCACGTATCTCCGGACATCGCCGAAGAGATCTCCGGGTGCTAGCGTGGAAGAACCTTCGCTTGGGATGTCCGCCTTCGACCGCCTTGATCCAGTGGAGGATCTTGCTCTCGTAACTTGAGGGCGTTCTTGGTGGAAAGGGAATTCTCTCTTGGCTAGAGAGTATTTCCAAATCCGTTTTGCACAATAATGGATCTAAAAAAATGTTGGGGTTGCGCGGATATTTATAATCAGGTTTGGGGTTAATAGTGTTATGACAATAAATAAACGCGTTATGCGTTTTATTTATTTCATTAACTCTTATTTAAAACCCCCATGTCAAATTATTAATTCCTTGACATGCGCCCACGCTGATTATATTAAATATCATTTAATAAAACAATATTAAATCCTCAAAATCCCAATTGGAAAAACTACATGGTGTGTAATAATTAATAAACGACGTGTACTTGTTTTCCATAAAACTACACAGCTTGTATATTTAATATACATGGTGTGTACTTTTATTTTCCATTTTTCTCCACCACATTTATTAGACCTTGAGTAATGACTATTTATTTCTTAAATAAATGTAACTGCATTACTCACTAATAAATATATTATTTTATCCACAGTATATTCTATCGAATAACTAGTGTCAAAATAAATGCGATCAGACATCCTTAAATAATTATTAAACCACAGTCAGGAATAATATTTATTTAACTTGTTAAATTAATATTTAACTGAGATACATGGACACACTTATTGTGTGACCCTCTAGGCCTCTTTCTCAGTGGAATTAGGCTGAGCCTGCCTAAAATCCAAGGTTAGCGTCTAGCAACACGCCAAGGCACCCATAGATAAAGAAGTTAACGCCACAATGACGTGTCACCTCCTACGAACGCTTACCGTGTAATATAATCCCTTTGTCTCGATATCTCCAATCAAGTGGGTTGCATGCTAGTGCCATCAACCCATGTGCTTGATTATTCTTTCTTTGACTTCCTGGAATTGAACTTTCCCATACCTTACCATGGCCATGGATTTATTTAGGCTATATCAATTCCATCAAAGGGCCTGAGATATCTACTTCCGTTATGGAACGGAAGGGGCAAATCCTTTCTCGCATTATCTATTAATGTGGTATTACTCGTGACGCACCCAACGTATCCTACCTCACTGCGAACAATGTGTCGTCACAGTATTTATCAATACATCTAAGTACACGAGTTGTAATACCCATTAATAATAATCTTAAAGTCTAATGATCAATACACACGTCCGTAGATAGGAACATCCAATGACACTATGAAATGTGGATTTCCTACTGGTGGGTCTCGTTCTCATAATATCCTCATGGATATTACCAAGGGCGCACACCATGAGAAGGTGCCTCAAATTTTTATGAGTCCTCACCCCTAATGACCTGTATTATTTGTGTCCCTCAAATAATATCATCCGGCCATAGAACATACATTCAAGAACAGTGTTATGGCACTTTCGGGTTCTCATCATAGCGGGGATCCGCTATGACCCTTTAATGCAATAGCTGTCCTTAGGATATTATCACATGACATGTCACGCAGAAGAACAATCAAGATGTGATAAGGCTTTTATTTAATGAATATAGTAAAAAGTAGTTGGTTCTAGAACACCAACTCCAACAGAATCCCACTTGGACTTGAGCCAACTGCTAACAACCTTTAACCCGCTAGCTCTCACATGATATTCATGCTTCTGCTGAGATAGGACTTTAGTCATGGGGTCTGCCACGTTCTCTTCTGTGGACACTCTGCTCACTGCAACTTCACCCCTTTGATAGAAATACCTCAAGAGGTGATACTTCCAGAGTATGTTCTTTGTCCGTTGATGTGACATTGGTTCTTTTGCAAGAGCCACCGCTGCAGTATTATCACAATACAATGTAATGGGATCTTTACTGATAGGCACCACATCAAGCTTCTGGACAATGTTACGAATCCAAACGGCTTCTTTGGCTGCATCAGAAGCCGCTATATACTCAGACTCCGCTGTAGAATCGGCGACAACTGGCTGCTTTGAACTCTTCCAGCTCACAGCTCCTCCACTGAGACAGAAAACATATCCAGATTGCGACTTCAGATCATTCTGATCTGTTTGAAAACCAGCATCAGCATACCCTCTGATGACAAGCTCCTCGTCTCCTCCATACACCATGAATATATCCTTAGTTCTTCTCAGATACTTAAGGATAGTCTTAACAGCAGTCCAATGCTGTTCTCCTGGATCTGCTTGATATCTTCCTAGCATGATCAGTGCATACCCAACATCAAGCCTGGTACATAACATGACATACATGATGGATCCTATAGCCGAAGCGTATGGGATCTTGCTCATCCTATCTTTCTCCTGTTGTATCTGGGAACACATTTTCTTAGAAAGATGTTAGCCATGTGGCACTGGAACCAATCCCCTCTTGGATTTTTCCATACAAAATCTATTTAGTATCTGGTCAATGTATTTACCCTGACTTAGTCCAAGCAGCCTCTTGGATCTATCATGAATGATCTTGATCCCTAGACTGTAGGCTGCTTCTCCTAAGTCCTTCATGGAGAAACACTTGTTCAACTAGTCCTTAACTGACTGTAAGGCTGGTACATCGTTTCCCATAAGCAATATGTCATCAACATATACCACTAGGATGACGACCACATTCCCATTAAACCGCTTATAAACACATGGCTCACATTCATTCTTAATGAAACCAAATTCCTTTATGGCTTCATCAAATCGAATGTTCCATGACCTGGATGCTTGCTTTAATCCATAAATGGATTTCTGCAACATGCAAACCCGTTTGGCTTCACCTGGTGTCACAAACCCTTCTGGTTGTGTCATATAGACATCTTCCTGAAGGTTCCCGTTAAGTAATGTTGTTTTGACATCCATCGGCCAAATCTCATAGTCATGGTAAGCTGCTATGGAAAGTATGATTCTTATGGATTTAAACATGGAAACTGGTGAGAAGGTTTCATCATAGTCAATTCCTTGACGCTGTCTGAATCCTTTAGCCACTAGCCTTGCTTTATACGTGCTAACTTGACCTTCCATGTCCAACTTTCTTTTGAATACCCATTTGCATCCAACAAGCTTTACATCAACTGGCTCATCGACCAGAACCCAAACTTGGTTCTGATACATGAAATCCATCTCCGAATTCATAGCTTCTATCCATCTTGCAGCTTCTGAGCTTTCTACTACTTCCTTATAGGAGAGAGGTTCATCATTGTCCAACAATAATGATTCACCATCCTTGGTGACTAGGAAACCAAATCTCTTTGGTTCCCTTACCTCTCTTGAGCTCCTACGTAGTACTTGTGTTTCTGGAACCTCTTCCACGGGGACCTGTGGAACTTGTTCCTGTACCAACTCCTGTGTATCTTGAGCATCGACTTCGTCGAAGTCAATCTTTCTCCCATTATCCTTCTTGAGGATGTGCTCCCTCTCAAGAAAGATGGCTTGTCTGGCGACAGTCACTTTCTTGTCTTGGGGGTTATATAGGTAATATCCTTTTTTTCATTGGGATATCCTATAAAGATACATTTCGTGCCCCGGGGTGCTAGTTTGTTGCCTGATAAGGCCTTAACAAATGCCTCGCATCCCCATACACGTGTGTGCGACAAATTGGGTTTCCTTCCATTCCATAACTCGGATGAAATTCCATTTTCCGCCTTAGTTGGTACTCGGTTTAATGTGTATGCTGCAGTTTGTAATGCATATCCACAAAAGGATAATGGATGATCCGCATGACTCATCATCGATCTCACCATGTCCAACAAGGTGCGGTTCCTCCTTTCACTAACACCATTCCACTGTGGTGTATAAGGAGGAGTGAGCTGAGATAGAATCCCAGACTCCCGTAGAAGATCGATGAACTCTTGGTTCAGATATTCTCCACCTAGATCCGATCGAAGTTTCTTTATCTTCATACCAAGTTGATTCTCTACTTCATTCTTGAATTCCTTAAATTTCTCTAAGGACTCTGACTTATACCTCATTAAGTAGACATAGCCATATCTACTCAAATCATCAGTAAAAGTAATAAAGTAAGAATATCCACCTCTAGATTCTACTGGAAATGGTCCACACACATCTGTGTGTACCAATCCTAGAAGCTCTGTGGCCCTTTCACCTTGTCCACCAAAAGGCGGCTTGGTCATTTTTCCTTGTAAACAAGCGTGACATCTATCAAGTTTTTTTTAGCTCAGTAGAGTCTAAATAGCCATCTTGGCAGAGCTTTGTCAAGCGCATCTCGTTCACATGACCAAAGCGGTGATGCCATAACTGGGTGATGTATGAGTCATGTGAGTTTGTTTCGTTATCGATTGCCAACACTTGGTTTTTGTAATTTAATACATACAAACCATTATTCAAATGTGTCATACCATAACATACATTGTTATTATAAAAGAGACAACCCTTATTTCCAAACTTGAAAATAAATCCATCCATACCCAAACAAGATACAGAAATTATGTTCTTGGTAACACTAGGCACAAAATAACAGTTTTGTAAAACCAAAATCATGCCAGTTGGCATTGAGAGGTGATAGTCGCCAATAGCCAACGCAGCCAGCCTTGCGCCATTGGCAGCTCGAAGATCCACCTCTCCTCTGGCGATCTTTCTAAATATACTTGGTTTCTACATTTGAATACAGATGTGACCCCCACAAGCTGTATCTAATACCCAATGTGTAGAAATAGAAAGATTGCACTCGATAACGAATGCACCTTTAGCGTCCCCACGCTTCTGGGTGCAGTTCCTCTTCCAGTGGCCCTTCTTGACACATGCAAAACACACTGCTTCCCGTTCCTTACCCTGCCTCTGGATCTTCCCCTTCTTGGAGGGACGGTGCTCGGGGGCTTCAGGCTTTTTATAAGTCTTTGGCCCCTTTGCCTTGTCCTTCCTTTTCTTTTTCACCATAAGGACCGCGGGTTTTTCATGCCCCATGTCCTTATCTACCTGGCGAATCAAGGTCAGAAGCTCCGATAGAATCTTCTCATTGCCGCTCATGTTATAGTTGACAATGAAGCTAGAGAAGGTCTTGGGAAATGATGATAGGATGAGATCTGTACGCAACTCATCTGGGAATTTAATCCCTAAGATGTCCAAGCGTTCAATGTAGCCAATAAGCTTGACCACATGAGGCCCAGCTGGCGCAGACTCTCCTAGCTTCATGGTAAACAAAGCATTGGAGATCTCATACCTCTTCTATCTCGCCTTCTCTTGGTAGAGATCTTTAAGGTGAGACATCATGCTATACACATACATGTTTTCATGTTGCTTCATAAGATCATTATACATGGCCGATAGCATGAAACACTGGACATATGTGGCATCATCCATGTGTTTCATGTAGAGAGATAATTCCTCATCACTAGACTCTTTCCCAAGCGCAACTGGAATAGGCTCTTCCAGCACATATAATTTCCTTTCATGGCGAAGGACGACGCGTAAACGCCTCTGCCACTCTTGGAAATTTGTGCCGGTTATAAGGTTTTCTTTTTCGATTATGGTGCACAATGATATGTTTGAAGTCATTTTCTTTCCGTTTCTACAATTTAAGATCAGCAAATGTTTAGTACTTTATTATAAAAATTGAGACAAATAAATAAATTAATACTTATTAGTCTCCCACTATTTTATCGAAATCCAATAGCCCTCACCATTGACTTCAGAATATTCTATTGCGTGAATATTCTAATGGCAAGGATCCATATTGCCCTTCGCATTACCCCAACTAGGGTTGGTCAAGAAAATTGAAGGGTTTTAGGTAGGCATTCCAAATGCCAACTGCATTAACTCACAGTTCCTTGATCCGCTGAGTGGACTCCCCAATCCTGAAATCCTTTTGGATTTCCTTAACCTTTGCCTCTTGGTCACACCAAGTCCTGCTGTGGAAGTCAACCCTTGATGCAAACCATGTAAATTCAACCCAAAACCTTGAATTAGAATTCCCCAATAATTGAAAGCACCCCAACTAGGGTTGGTAAAGCACTTTGAACTATGGTTCGATTCTAACCAAGATTATGGAAGGCTATGCCGACTTAATATTTATTTTGAGGGATTTTATCCTTATACGTATATTGACATTTTATTATCTTTGATTACATGCTTGTTAATATTAAGTGGGATATACTTTAGTGATTAACCATGTCTAAGATAATATTTACGTATAATCCAATTTTATTTTAGTTCCATCTTTCATGCTCGTTTAATTCATTAATTGTGTGATCGTGACAACACACCCACAATAAATAAACCATGAAACTGACATAAATAAAATAAATGGTATGATCATGAGCTTTTCTATTGGTTAGTTTATCTAGCGGTTGATAAACTAACCCAAGACCTAGTGGAAAAACACCTTGAACCTTTCGGGTTCGTGTTTACAGTTTTCCACCTGTCCACCTTTGTATCTCCTTGGATTGGTTTCATCTTGGCTCCTGACTTGAGCCGCCTCCACAAGCTTTGGAGCTCCATCAATTACATATGCATTTATCTCACACGCAGGTGAGGGGAAAAAGGGTTTTTACATAAAAGAATCCTTGGGCGCACAGGCCCTACATATTAATGAGGAGATGGCTCGCAGGCCAACAAATTTAATTTAAATAAATAAATTAAAAGAAACCATTCACATACAAAGGTCTCAGTCTAGCTCATGATCATCCATACATGCAACAATATTTACGCATAAATAAAACTAGCATTCAATTCTTTAATCGTTCTTGTTTAAGATAAATCACGCTTGAATCAGTTAATTATCTTTAATTAATCAATCCTTTTATCTTATATCCCTTTTCTGAATTTCCTTGAGATTCTCATCCATCATAATTTTAAACAAATAAATTCATTTAAAATTATCCTTGTACACAACTTGTACCTTGGAGGCAACCCGGTGAATTCCCATTTATTACACATATGTTAAATTAAACACATATATATATAAAACACATATCACGTGTTGTGTCTCAGCTTTACGCCTGCACCATGGTACATGTCTCAAGGGTTTGTATAATATAATAATAAATTTTAATAAATCTTCGTAATTTGGGTGAGTACACGGTGTGTAGTTCTGACTACACGGCGTGTACCTTTTCTTCACCGTCCATCTGAAGTACACGCCCGGGGATAGGGCGTGTTAATTTACTTCGGAAATTTTCAGAGTACACGACATGTACAGTGGGACACACGCCCTGTAGTTTCCGCGTTACACGGTTTCCATCCGGGCATGCTATGTACGGAGTACACGACCCAACCCTAACCCGAAGGGACTACACGCCGTGTTCATTGGACCACACGACATGTATTCCGGAAACCGTGTGCCACCTGTTTCTGGTCAACACACGGTGTCTTAAATTCTTAGAAAGAATCCAATACACGGCCTGATTTGGCGGATCAGTCAATGCATTAAACCTAGACTACACGGTGTGTATTTCCGAATACACGCCGTGTATTCTGGTGTTATACGGACAGAAACATTTGGCTCCTCTGGATGAGTTCCTCTATTTTATTTTAATCAAAATTAAAAGAAAAATCCGTTTCTGTGAGGTGAACGAGAAATGAGAGAGGAGGAACAGATCTCGATATTCAGATTTCCAGAACAATTAAACATGAATTGAAATAACTAAATTATTAAATGTGTAAATCACCAACAAAAAACTAAATAATTATAACCAACAATATGACCCCTCTGATACCACTTGTACGTTCCGGGCACAGCGGAAGCGCGTTGGTGGGTTAGCCCAAATTAATTTTTCGTTAAACAATGTTCAATCCGGGATCCGTCACGATAGAAAACGCCGAATCTTCGGAATAAAATGAAGAACAAAAAGAAAAAGATGAGTCCCAGAACCCTTGAGAAGGATCATTATATGTTGATTATAATTAATTTAATTAATGCATAAGAATTAACTCGTTGGAATTCTTTCTTCGTTGATGTGTCCGGTCACGATTCGGTGATCCGTCATTGCGTCGTAGAATCCAAGTGTAGGATTCCTCTAGCGGTGATCCACACGTGTGTCACGTATCTCCGGACGTCGCCGAAGAGATCTCCGGGTGCTAGCGCGGAAGAACCTTCGCTTGCGATGTCCGCCTTCGACCGCCTTGATCCGGTGGAGGATCTTGTTCTCGTAACTTGAGGGCGTTCTTGGTGGAAAGGGAATTCTCTCTTGGCTTGAGAGTATTACCAAATCCATTGTGCACAAAAATGGCTCTAAAAAAATGTTGGGGTTGTGAGGATATTTATAATCAGGTTTGAGGTTAATAGAGATATGACAATAAATAAATGCGTTACGCATTTTCTTTATTTAATTAACTCTTATTGAAACCCCCCATGTCGAATTATTAATTCCTTGACATGCGCCCACGCTGATTATAATAAATATCATTTAATAAAACAATATTAAATCCTCAAAATCCCAATTGGAAAAACTACACAGCGTGTAATAATTAATACACGGCGTGTACTTGTTTTCCATAAAACTACACAGCGTGTATATTTAATACACATGGCGTGTACTTTTATTTTCCATTTTTATCCACCACATTTATTAGACCTTGAGTAATGACTATTTATTTCTTAAATAAATGTAACTGCATTACTCGCTAATAAATATATTATTTTATCCACAGTATATTCTCTCGAATAACTAGTGTCAAAATAAATGCGATCATACATCCTTAAATAATTATTAAACCACAATCAGGAATAATATTTATTTAACTAGTTAAATTAATATTTAACTGAGATACATGGACACACATAGTGTGTGACCCTCTAGGCCTCTTTCTCAGTGGCATTAGGCTGAGCCTGCCTAAAGTCCAAGGTTAGCGTCAAGAAACACGCCAAGGCACCCATAGAGAAAGAAGTTAATGCCGCAATGACGTGTCACCTCCTACGAACACTTACCGTGTAATATAATCCCTTTGTCTCGATATCTCCAATCAAGTGGGTTGCATGCTAGTGCCATCAACCCATGTGATTGATTATTCTTTCTTTGACTTCCCAGAATTGAACTTGCCCATAACTTACCATGGCCATGGATTTATTTAGGATATATCAATTCCATCAAAGGGCCTGAGATATCTACTTCTGTTATGGAATGGAAGGGACAAATCCTTTCTGGCATTATCTATTAATGCAGTATTACTCGTGACGCACCCAACGTATCCTACCTCGCTGCGAACAGCGTGTTTTCATAGTTTTCGTCAATACATCTAAGTGCGTGAGTTGTAATACCCATTAATAATAATCTTAAAGTCTAAGGATCAATACACACGTCCGTAGATAGGCACATCCAATGACACTATGAAATGTGGATTTCCTACTGGCGGGTCTCGTTCTCATAATATCATCCTGGATATTACCAAGGGCAAACACCATGAGAAGGTGCCTCAAAGTTTTATGAGTCCTCACCCCTAATGACCTGTATTATTTGTGTCCCTCAAATAATATCATCCGGCCATAGAACATTCATTCAAGAACAGTGTTATGGCACTTTCGGGTTCTCATCATAGCAGGGATCCGCTACGACCCTTTAATGCAACAGCTTTCCTTAGGACATTATCACATGACATGTCACGCAGAAGAACAATCAAGATGTGATAAGGCTTTTATTTAATGAATAAAGTACAAATTAGTTGGTTCTAGACCACCCACTCCAACACAAAAGGCTTTGGAAGTGTGGGTAAGGAGGTAGAGGTGCGAGCCTTTTATAAGAGGAGAGGAGGGGCACTCTCGGAATGTAAAGAAATGTTACATTATTTTAGAATGAGTATCAGATTTTAATGGTCCCACATTGATGTGTTTCGAGGATAAGGTGATAAGGGTTCAAACTCCACCCATCTAATAGGTTTTGGACATGTCGTGGTCATATATTTTACATTATCTTTTCATTTTATTTAAATCCTTTATTAATGAGGTAATCGCTGCATCATCATGATGTCATAAATAATTTAATATATTTAATGTCTAAAAATTATAGAAAAAATATCATGATGTAAGAAATCTTTCTATATTTATATGGAATTTTTATAGTCAAAATTCTGACCTGTATAACCCCATGTCAAAATTATTTTAGTAAAACATCTCATGTTTGTGTCATTTTTACTTTAAAATTAAATAAAAAGGTATTTTTGTCATTTTCCAACCAAAGTGGCTCCATGGGGTCCCCAAGTTGACCCATGTATTTTCTTGAACGTACATGACACATCAAATGAGGGTAGGACATGTGTCAAGGTCATTTCATTTTATTAAAACATTATTCGTACGTTAAACTACACTAATTACCTCTAATCGTGATTAAAAACATAAAAGTTATTATTCACCAAAAAATTATTTTAATCCCATTGAACCAAATTTTACTTCTTAATGAAAACCATGTATGTAAGATTTTTGAAATTCAAAACACAAAGACGGCACATTTTCATTTAAACGGAAAATCAGTTTTTATAAGTACCACTTAGTAGTTTCACTATTCTTCAAAAATTGATGTTTTTCAGAAAATTACCAAAAGTTCACCCTAAGCTATATTTGATATTCCGAATTCAAAAATTATGTCTATTTTAAAAAATTCAAAACATATAAGTTTCATTCATTAATTTAATAATTAATTCCTGCTGTCAAAACAAATAGCGTGTTTTTATGAAACAAAATGTATCAAAAGATTGACACTAGTTTAAGTCCGATTTCAAAGTGAAATTAATTCCAACGACCACTATTGGATTAAATGGTAAAAATATATTCTAATTTCAGTTTAAAACATATTCAAAAGATAATCTAATCATATAAATAAATTATATTAAAAGAGGTTTTGAATTAAAATACAACATTTTTCACTATTCATTAAAAATTGAACTTTTTTGGAAAAATACAAAAAATTTACACAAAGTAAATTTTGATGTCCCGATTCTAAAGATGAATTTTATTTTGTCAAATATAACACATAAAATTGTCAAAAAGTGTATTTAAAAGCGGTTCTCCATTAAAAGGCGGTTAATCGACCTTTTAAAGAATATTAGAATGTTTACGCTTAAAATTGGATTCATTTGCATTTTTAATCCTCTAACATTTATTGTAAAAAGTAAAAATATTTGAAAAACATATATAATCATTTTGTAGTTAGTTTTGTTCATTCCCGCCCTTACAATGTCTAGGCATTAACTACTATTTATAATAATATTATTTTATTATTAGAGGGCAACATAAGATTCCCAAAAATCTCGTTGTTGCGTGTTGGGTACGCCATCGAGCATAGCATCCCCATTAAAGTAATATTAATAATCTATTCACAAATATAGATAAATATAAAAATTTCATATTCTTTATTTACCTGGGGTGTTACATATATATATCATATATATCCATCATGTACATGTATTTATAATATTACATAACATTTGGAGGTACGAAATGAAATGCACCGTTCATGGAGACGGTAAGCCGTACGTATGCTTGAACGCTACTTTCATTTCTATTTATTATTTTAATGGAATTAAAACATAATGATACATAGGTGTATTATAATTCTAGTATAATATCATATATAATACCATTAACTCTATCATTTATACATCCCACATAGGGCATTAACGAGTCACATCACTTTGAGGGGGCGGTAGTCCGCACTTCCTCAAATGAGATTATCGTATTTAACGACCATGGAAACAATAAAGGTTTGATATAATTGGGAAGTAAAAAAGCATAAAGAAATAAAAAACATAAAATATATCATATATAAATACAGTTCCATCATAATGGCCACCATGAAAGGCGGTAAGATGTAATTGAACAATCATCGTTTCGTGAGGTGTTAGTTTTCCATCCACATAAACATTATGTTATTCATCCATTAGATGGAGGTGTGTATAAGTGTAGTTAGAATACATATCATAAAAACATCCTATTATATTGAGGATACTAGTGTTGTTACAAAATAAAGGAAATAAAAAGAGTTTAGGGGTTGGAGAAGCAAAATAAAAGAAAACAATTTAAGAGAAACTGTTACCTTTAATTTGTGTAACTCACTTTGGTTTGAACTAAGGGACTTCTTGAACTGCCTTCTTTTTAAGGTAAGGCTTCCAGGAGGAGGAGAGGGATTTAGGGAGATTAATTAAGCAGAGTATGGATGAGCAAAATGGCTTGAGAGGTGTGAGGAATTGAATAGAAGTTGCCTCTTTTTATAAGGGAGAGGAGGGGCTCTTTATGAAAGAGTGAAAATATTATTTTATAATATAATGGTATTCAGTTTATAATGGTCTAAAAATCATTATGGTCGAAGATAAGATGACTCATAATATAAATAAAATCATCCAATAAGAATTGCACATGTTTGTATAATATTTTAATCATTATAATCTTATTTAATTAAATAATGTATTAATGAGGTAAATACTACATCATGATTGTTTCATAAATAATTTAATTTATTTGATTTTTAAAAATTATTAAAATACTTCATTTAGTGAAGGAAATCTTGTTATCTTTCCAATGAATATTTATAGTAGAAAATAAGACTTATGTAACATCATATAAAAATTAATTACTAAAGGATTTTTGTTAATGTCACTTTTGTCTTCACATTAAATTAATTAATCTAAATTGTCATTATCACTCCCATGTGGCTCAATGGGGTCCCAAAATCGACCCAAAGATTTCCATGGTCGGACATGACTCATCCAATAGGATTAGGACATGTTTAAGGGTAATTATATATTATTATAATATTATCTCTTTACCATTATTTACCTGATTTACCCTTTAACCATGGTAAATAAAATATGTACTGAGGTAAATATTTAAAATGGCCGAAAATAAAAGTTACCTATTTACACAATTTGAACCTCATAATTCCAAATATGGAATCCATTTATACAAATTCAAAACACAGAAGTGGCAGAAATTAATTTAAAATTAATTCCCGCTGTCAAAACAAAAGGCGTGTTTTTAAGAAATATTAACTAACAAAATATTGACAGTTGATTATATACAATTTAAATGTGAAATTGTTTCTAATGACCCAAATTAGATTACATGGTAAAAATATAATATATTTACACTTTAAAACCAATTAAAATGATAATCTAACCATATAAATAAAATAGATTAAAACATAGTTTTGAATTAAAATACAATATTTTCACTATTCCTTTAAAAAATGAACTTTATCAGAAAAGTACCAAAAATGACCCAAAGTAAATTTTTATGTCCTCATTCTAAAGAAGGATTTTATTTGGTTATATAAAATGTATCAAATTGACCAAAACTAGATTTAAAAATGGTTCTCCATTAAGTGGCGGTAAATCGACCTTTTAATGTAAATTATGCTTAAAATTAGATTCATTTATATATTAATACTCTAACTTTTATTGGATAAATATAAATACATGTATAATCATATTATAGTTAGTTTTTTTCATTCCCTCTAATAAAACGGCTAGGAGTTAACTACCATTTTAAATAATAATATTATATTATTATTGTGCAATGTAAGATTCCAAAGAAACCCGTTGTTGCGTATCGAGTACGCTATCGAACATAGCAACCCCTTTAAGCTAAAATTAATATTTAATTCACAAATATTAATAAATATGAAAATATCATTTTCTTCATTTACCTGGATGTTACATCCTTCCCCCTTTTGGAAATTGTGTCTTCGCAATTTTTATCCACTTATCAAAATAAGTTGGGGTATTTATCCCTCATATCATTTTCAGATTCCCACGTTGCCTCTTCAACCATATAGTTTTTCCACAAAACCTTTACCTGGTAAATTACCATATTCCGCAACACCTGCTCTCTACGGTCAAGAATATGGACTTTTTGTTCTTCATAAGAGAGATTCTCTTCCTACTGAGTGTCCTCTAGGCTCAAAACATGGGATGGATCTGACATATAATTTCTCAACATCGAAACATGAAATACATTGTGTACCTGGGATAAATATGGAGGTAAAGCTACTCTGTATACAACTGATGCAAGTTTCTTAAGAATTTCATAAGGTCCAATGAACCTCGGAATCATCATTCCATTCCTACCAAAACACATCACAGTTTTCCAAGGAGAATCTTTGAGAGAGACATGATCACCTACATCAAAAGAAAGATCAATCCTCCGGTTATCCGCATGACATATCTGTCTGCTCTGAGCTATTCTCATGTGCTTCTGAATCAACTAAACATTCTCTGCCATCTCTTCTTCCAATTCTGGTCCCATCAGCTTTCTTTCACCCACATCATCCCAAAAAGCTGGAGTTCAACAATGCTTTCCATACAATGCCTCAAATGGAGCCATCTGTATATTGGAATGAATACTATTATTATAAGAAAATTCAATCAATGAAATATGTTTCTCCCAACATTCCTAGTAGTCCATAGAGAAAGCACGTAACATATCCTCCAAGGTCTAAATTGTTCATTCTGACTGCCCATCATATTGAGGATGAAAAGTTGTACTAAAGTTTAATTCTGTACCCAATGACTTTTGATGGCCTTTCCAAATGTCAGAAGTGAACCTGGGATCACAATCAGATACAATGGAGAAAGGAACTCCATGAAAACTGACTATATCTTTAACATACAACCAAGCAAGTTGATCTAGAGACAAAGTATCTCTAATAGGATGAAAATGAGTAGATTTAGTCAATAGGTCAACTATAACACATATTGCATTATTATCTCGAGGTTATTTGGTAATCCCACAATGAAGTTCATGGATATGTTTTCCAATTTCCACTCTGGAACTAGTAATGGCTGAAGCATTCCATTCAGTAACTGTCGCTCTACTTTAACCTACTGAAATGTCAAACACTTCACTATAAAATCAGCAATATCTCTTTTCATTCCATCCCACCAGTAATACTCTCAAATATCTCTCTACATCTTAGTACTGCCATGATGAACTGAAAACGGGGAACTATGAGCTTCATATAAAAACTCATTCTTCAGCTATGAATCACAAGGCACACATAATATCTTTACAAACCTCAAAACACAATCATTATCAATGTCAATTTCCAGAAACTTACCCTTCTGAACCAACTCTAACTTTTTATGCAACTCATTAACTTCCTTCTGCGCTTTCTTTATTCTGTCTGATGGAGATGATCTCACTGACACCTGAAAAAAATAGAAGAATTTCCTACACCAACAACTTCTATGCCAAATTTCATCAAATAAAAAACCAAAGGATCTTGTTCCAAACGTATCATGGCTGATGAGACATTACTTTTATGACTAAGAGCATCAACCACTTTATTTTCTTTTCCTGGATGGTAATGGATCGTGTAATAATAATCCTTGATTAATTCCAACCATCTCCTCTGTCTCATGTTTAATTCTTTCTGAGGGAATATATACTTCATACTTTTGTGATTAGTATATATTTCACACTTCACTCCATACAAATGATGTCTCCAAATTTTTAAAGAAAAAACAACAACATCTAATTCCAAATAATGTATTGGGTAATTTAACTCATGTGGTTTCAACTGATGTGAAGCATAAGAAATTACCTAATCATTTTGCATTAAGACGCAACCCAGTCCTTTCAACGAAGCATCACTGTAGATAAAAAACTCACCATTTCTGGAAGGCAGTGCCAAAACTAGAGCATTCATCAATCTCCTTTTCAATTCATGAAAACAATCATCACATTTTTTTGTCCAGATGAACTTAACACCTTTTCGAGTTAACTTAGTCATTGGACAAGATAACCGTGCAATGTTTTCAACAAAACTCTAGTAATAACCGATGGAACCAAGAAAACTACGAATCTCAGTTATATTTTTGGGTCTTGGCCATTCTTCAACAACTTTTTTTTGTAGGATAAAAAATTATGCCATTTTTTGAAACAATGTGACCAAGGAAAGAAATTTTTTGTAACAAAAACTCACACTTTCTGAATTTTCCATACATTTTTATTTCTTTTAAGGTTTGCAAGATAATCTTTAAATGACTTTCATGCTCCTATTTACTTTTATAAAACATCAAAATATCATCAATAAACACAACCAACAATTTTCACCTGAGTCAACTAAGCCATCACTGCAACAAACTGTTTAGTTCTGATTCTGAAAATCTTAGGATACTGATTTGAAAGGTCATTTCCATCCATATGCCTTCCCAAAAAATCTGTTCTGTTTCCTCTTTGAAAACCATTCTTAACATAGAAATATCTTAGGCGAAGCAACATGGTAATCTAGAAATGCTATATAATGTCAATATTAACATAAAATACTTTATAGATATTAATTTAACAATATCCTAACTCTTAATGTTATCTAAACCGACCTCTAATACCAACTATAAGGACCCACCCTTAAACATTACATTATATTGAATTAAATGAATAATTCAAATTTAGGATCTTTTCAGGTTTAGAGTTTTAGGGAATTAATACATAACTATTACATCTCAAAATATTACAAAGTAGGCACTTCTACCCAGAATCCATTTTTTTCATAAAATAAAAACTCTTGAAAAAAAAGTCATGTCTAATTCCATGTTAAAGAGAGCATGGCATTTCCTTGATCCCATCGTTGACCCTATTCATCTTTAAGTCCTGTGAAAAACATTTCAAAACATGGGATGAGCATAAAAGGCTCCGTAATGGTTATAAAATAGTGAATGAAAACATTTTTTCATAAATACATACAAAACAAGAAATCTTTTAATTACCTCATGAAATCATAAGATTTATGAAGGACACATAAAAATCATAAATCATAAATGTAACTTGCGGCATCCATACCATACTTACATTGTATATATCACAGCTACATAGGGAGTGACTTTGGAATACCCATCACAGTATATTCCCTAAATCTTATAGGAGAAACATTCACGTTTACCTCCGTCACGTTACCCAATTCATTGGAGATCTATCTCGGGCTCACCCACTATAGGTTTATCACGGAACCACCTGTATATGTATATAATTCCCAAGAACCATAACATTATCTTAACACATAACATATGCATAAAGGAAAGATAACATTTCCACATAAAATTTCATTTCTAGTTATTGAAATAATTAATCCATTCTCAAAATAATTTTTAATATGAAAATACATAAAAAGAGTATTTGGTATTTATTTTTTCCTTTTAAAAACATTCCGGCTTGTTAAGGAAGCCCAAAATCAAATAATACTCGCGGCGGCGGAAAGGTCGTTGTCACCGCTTATGTTAAAGAAACATTCCTTTTTGTCGTTTAGTAAAACTCTTCGTAGAGAAAAGATTCCTTTTGAATAAAATTAAAAGTAAAATGGTTTTATACATCGTATAAAAGAAAGTCATGTATAAAACAAAAAACGCCTCAATGAAAGGAGATTGAGACGAAGTCCCTTACCTCGTCTCCGACTTGACCCGTTCGTTGTTTAATCTCCTGAATAATAATCTAATGTTAATTTATACTTTCTTAAAAACCTTTTTCAAGTTTATTATTCCTTTTATATCACTTATTATTATGTTATAATCATTATGTAATCATTTAAGTTAATGTCGTTCATTTTGTTGATATTTGGTACTTGAGTTAAAAATGGACTTCTTATAATTACATGTTGTTCACGTGGTAAAAGGTTCATTATATCTAGAATGATATTCATGATTTGGGTATCATATATATCATATATATCCATCATGTACATGTATTTATAATAGTACATAACATTTGGAGGTACGAAATGAAATGCACCGTTCCTGGAGACGGTAAGTCGTACGTACGCATGAACGCTACTTTCATTTCTATTTCTTATTTTAATGGAATTAAAACATAATGATACATAGGTATATTATAATTCTAGTATAATATCATATATAATATCATTAACTCTATCCTTTATACATCCCACATAGGGCTTTAACGAGTCATATCACTTTGAGGGGGCGGTAGTCCGCACTTCGTCAAATTAGATTATCATATTTACACTCCATGGAAACCATAAAGGATTGATATAATTAGGAAGTACAGAGGCATAAAAAAATCATAAACATAAAATATATCATATATAAATACAGTTTCATCATAATGGACACCATGATAGGCGGTAAGATGTAATTGAACAATCATCGTTTTCTGAGGCGTTAGTTTTCTATCCACAGAAACATTATGTTCTTCATTCATTAGATGGAGGTGTGTGTACGTTTAGTTCGAATAATTATCATAAAAAAATCCTAGTATATTTAGTATATTGGTTTTGTTACAAAATATAGGAAATAAAAAGTGTTTAGGGGTTGGAGAAGCAAAATAAAATAAAACAATTTAAGAGAAACTGTTACAATTAATTTGGGTAACTCACTTTGGTTTGTACCAAAGGACTTCTCGAATTTCCTTCATCCTAGGGTAAGGCCTCTAGGAGGAGGAGAGGGATGTAGGGATCTTAAGTAAGAAGAGTTTGGAAGATCCAAATGGCTTGATAGGTGTGAGTAATTGCATATAAGTGGTATCTTTTTATAAGGGAGAGGAGGGGCTCTTTAGGAATGAGTGAAAATATTATTTTATAATATAATGGTATTCAGTTTCTAATGGTCCAAAAATAATAATGGTCAAAGATAAGATGACTAATAATAGAAATAAAATCATCCAATCATAGTTGGACATGTTTTGGATAGTATTTTAATCATTATAATCTTATTTAATTAAATCACTTATTAATCATGTAAATACTGCATCATGATTGTGTCATAAATAATTTAATTTATTCGATGTCTAAAAATTATAAAAAAAATTCTATGATGTATTAAATATTGTTATATTTCCAATGAAATTTTAGTTTTGAAATTAGGACTTATATTACATCATATAAAAATTAATTACTAAACGATTTTTGTTAATGTCACTTTTGTCTTTACACTAAATTAATTAATCTAAATTGTCATTATCACTCCCAAGTGGTTCCATGGGGTACCCAAATCGACCCAAAGATTCCCATGGTCAGATATGAATCATCCAATAGTATTAGGACACGTTTAAGGGTAATTTTATATTATTATAATATTATTTCATTACCCTTATTTACCTGATTTACCCTTTAACCGTGGTAAATAAAATATTTTCTAAGGTAAATATTTAAAATGCCTAAAAATAAAAGTTACCTATTTAAACAATTTAAACCTCCTAATTCAAAATATGGAATCCATTTCTCCAAATTCAAAACACAGATGTGGAAGAAATTAATTCCCTCTATCAAAACAAAAGGCGTGTTTTTAAGAAATATTAACTAACAAAAGATTGACAGTTGATTATATAAATTTAAATGTGAAATTGCTTCTAATGACCAACATTAGATTAAATGGTAAAAATTTAATTTATTTACACTTTAAAATAAATAAAAAGGTTAATCTAACCATATAAATAAATTATACTAAAACATAGTTTTGAATTAAAATACAATATTTTCACTATTCCATAAAAAATGAAATTTATCGGAAAAATACCAAAAAATGACCCAAAGTAAATTCTAATGTCCTCATTCTAAATATGAATTTTATTTGTTCATATAGAATGTATTAAAGTGACCAAAACTATATTTAATAAGGGATCGCCATTAATAGGCGGTAAATCAGCCTTTTAATGTAAATTATGCTTAAAATTAGATTCATTTAAATATTAATCCTCCAAAATTTATTGGATAAATATAAATACATGTATAATCTTATTATAGTTAGTTTTGTTCATTCCCTCTAATAAAATATCTAAGAGTTAACTACCATGTAAAATAATAATATTATATTATTATTGTGCAATGTAAGATTCCAAAGAATCCCGTTTTTGCGTATCGGGTACGCTATCGAACATAGCAACCCCTTTAATCTAAAATTAATATTTAATTCACAAATATTAATAAATATGAAAATATCTTATTCTTAATTTACCTGGGATGTTAAACCTTCTATAATAAAACATATCATAAATAATTCAATACAACATGGAATATTGCATTATAATAAATCAACTTCAATTAAGAATAATATCTAGTAATGGATGATGATATAGTTGAAAATGAATAGTAAAACTCTTTGAGTGAAATAAACCTCTTTCATTACATCGTTTAAAAGTCACAAAATATATAAATGGTGAAATTTAAAAGAAATTTTTGAATCAATGTGTCCCATACCACTTTCAATATTTTTAATGGAATTAAATTTTTAAAACATTCAGGTCCATATACATAAACCATTAAAAACATTTTAAAAATAGGAACATTAATGAGAAAAATTTATAAGAATATATATTTAAAACATTGGAAATGATGTTCCAGTTAAATATTACCATAAGAAAATCATTATTAAAATTCATTTATGAAAAAATGACAAAGTTGATAAATATTTCCAAAAAAATACTAACACATAAACAATCTCTGATAATAATGAGATTAAGGAAACAACCCTTACCTTACACTTTCCTTTGGCCGAGGGTACATTTAAGTTCCTATATAATGACCATAGCTTGTTATTAAATTAAACCAGAACCATATTAAAATTTATTATATCATAAATGATTCATTTATGGCTTTATACTACCCATTTAATAATGATTTCCATGTTAAATTTACATTTTTGGGTAATAACCACTTTCCTTATCGTACGTGTTTTAACTTGTTATTCTGGATTGTATCATTTAGATCATAATTTAAATACTTCCAAAATATAAATAAATATTTATATATAATATATATTTTGAATATGAATATGTATAATATTTAGATATATGACATGGAAAATAATATTTATGGAGATAGTAGGTCTTACGTACGCATAAATGCTGTTTCTGTTTCCATATCATAGTGAACGAATGTAAGTGAATAAGTGATATGTATGTATATATATATCCAGTATCATTATTTTTTAATATATTATATACATATTTATACTATATACTTTTATAATCATCATTGAAAGGTGAACCTGGAAATGAATCTCATCGCGTTGTGGAGACTGTAAGTCGTACCTACACATGAGAGACAATTTCATTTCCTTAATAATTAAATTGTGTCGAATTTTATAGTATATTGATTATACCAAGAAATTATCATGTTATTTTTATTATTTATATACCTATTAATAATAATTATATCCATCCAAATAATATTGTTTTGAATAATAAATTGCACCTTGGAGTGGAAATGGTAAGTTGTACGTTAGCACGCATGGTGACATTATCACTCATAGGATTGATTGAAAAACGAGTATGGTTGTGCCATTTTTATAATAACATTCCATTATGTAAAAGGTACGGGATTTTTTATTTTGGTATGGAAATAATAAATAAATGGAATGTGGAATGAGAAAAGGACTTTTAAAGAGATGATAAAATTATTAACTCTTCTTTGGGGTTTTCCTTTTGATTTGAACAGGAGGGATCCTTATGTTGGCTTTCTGCTAATGGGAAGGCCTCTAAGTTTAGGTGAGGGAAGAATGAGGATAATTGGGTAGGATTTGTCTAAGAAAAATGGCTTTGGAGGACTGATTTTGAGAGAAGGGGATGTACCTTTTTATAATAGAGGTGAGGGTCACTTTAGGAAATGATTGAAATATTATTTTATTATAAAATAATTTTCAGTTTCTAGTGAATCAAAATTAATTTATTTCCTTGATACAGTGGGTATGGGTCTAAATAGTATCAAAAAAATTTTTTTAGAGAAGTTTAGGTAACCATATTAACACTATCTATTATATTTAACTCTTAGTAAAATATTTAAACCTTTACCATGTCCTCATGTATTATTATAATAAATGGTTGATGAACATATTTTAAAAATCCAAGAGAACACCAAGTGGTTCATTATTGATATATCCATCCATATATATGTACATTTTCCAAACCGTATATTTCTTGAAATCTTATATCAATTAATAATATATATTTGTTTTAAAACCTCATTTTTATCAATTTTGACTCTAAGTTGAAACTTGTTTTTTATTAAGTCATAAACACTTCATCACTTCTAAAAAAATTAGTTAATAAACCCTATTATGTAATATTAACCAAGAAAAGTCTTGGATGGAATAACAATCCTCTATTTACATTTATTTTTATATTTCTAATATATATTATTTTAATCATTCATTGAAAAGAAATTACTCCATCACCATTGCATCATAAATAAATTTATTTTTTTAATCTCAAAAAATTATTAATAAAAACCCCTTATGTAATAAATATTTCTATATTTCAAAGGATTGTTTTAGTCGAACATATCTTATGTTAAACCTTATGTTGAAAATGGTTTAGTTATTAAATATCGAATTTAACAATTTTAACTATTCATTATATAAAATAATAATAAATTTCCTAATCTATTACAAGTGGAGAAAAAGAGTCATATTTTATTAATAATGTTTTTTGTATTCTAAATATACTTATCCAATAGAACGAGGACATTTTTAGGTTAATTATAATATCATTCTGACCTTTAATTTCCCTATTTACTTTCAACAATGGTAAATAAAAGTAAGAAAAACTATTCACGAAAAATTATTTTCATGTTATTGAAACAAATTTTTCATATTGATGTCAACTGTGTGGCTTGGATTTTTGAATTTCAATTCACAGTAGTGGTAATATTATATTTTACACAAATTAGCAAATGTGCATAGAAGATGGGTAAACGTCGGTAAAAGTTTCAATAAAATTTTACACATCTAATATTATTATATTATGAATCCAATAAATTACATTGAAATTATATAAGTATTATATATCTATTTTGACCTAAAACAAATTCAATCAAATAATTATTTTAAAAAAGTCGGTCTTAAACAATAACGGAGTGTCTTTCATTATTCATAAAAAATCATAGTTTTCATAAACATACTAAAACGTTACCATAAGATAAATTTAATATTCAAAGTTGAAAAATAAATACTATTTTACCAAATTTAAAACACATAAGTTTAATTAAATAATTTAAAAGTAATTCTTTTTTTCATAACCAAATTATTTTTTTCAAAAAAAACTATCAAAAGACTGACATGTGTTTATGTCAAATTTAAATGGTAAATTACATATAATAACATAAATTGTACTAAAATATAAAAATATTATCTAATTATGCATCCAAACCATTCAAATTTATAATTTAACACCATAAATTATTTTGATTAAAATTGTTATTTTCAATTAAAATTTAGTATTTTTCACTATTTATCAAAATATGAAAGCAATCAGAAAAGTATAAAAAAATGACCCAAACATAATTTTTATCTCCCACTTATAATTAAAATTTTAATTTAATTAAATTAATTATGTAAATGTGTCAAATATTTTTTAAAAAAGGGTTCACTATTAAAAGGCAGAAAAGTTTCATTTTTTGGAAAATACTTCTTTTATCTGAAAAATGAATTTGTTATTATATTATGTATAAGAAACATATAATATGGATTCTAAAATTATATGGAGTATATAAAATTCATAATTTATTTAATAATATTCATAAATTCTTTTTGAATGGCTAGTTTGGTAATACGTGGTGCTCTAGAACTTGGTTTTACGTGTTTCAGATCTTGTTGAATTACTTTGAAGAGATAACGTACTTTGAAATATTGGGTTGTTAAATTCTCCTCTAATTTAATAAATTTCTTCCACAATGTTTTAAGTTGTTATTAAAAATTAAAAGGTTAATAATATAAAACTAACTTTGTGGAAAACCCACATCAGAAATTGGGTTAATAAAATTTATTCTTAATAAGAGGGAAAGGGAAAAGAAAAATTCACCACAAATTATGATCTCTATTAGTAGAAAATTAGTGGTACTGAGGGACACATAATTAGTGTAAAAGGGTAAATATTAATATAGTGTGATTGAGGAAATCAATCAGAGATATGTGTAAAATTGAGGGCCTCAAAGCCATCAATCTATGATGATTTAAATTATCATCTGTTCAATGAAACATAAGGTATTGGGATAAAATATTTTTTGTTTTAATATCCCTCCATTAATGTTTAAGAATAAATTTATCCATTTAATAAGAGGAAAAAAATATAATTGACAAGCAGAGTTTCATTCTTCAACTAATTCCTACCCCAATCTCATATTTCACTCAAAAAGATAATAGAATTCCAAAATATTCTATTTAATGTAATCATATATATTTCCAAAAATAATGAATTTATAATTCATTTATAAGACATTTAGGATAACAAAATTACAAAAACCATGACATCATGGTGGCCAGTGGTAGGTGATGCACCCTTGTCTCCCTTTGGTTGTGGGTTCATGTCCCATGACCTTGTCGAATGGGATAGGTTATCACCCGAACATCGGGTATCGATTTATATAACAATCCAGAAATAATCATAAGTAATTATTTATCCTTACTAATAGTATCCAATGTCAAACATAATATAATTCAACTATTAGACTTATCCAATATATTTTTGTCCAAACTCAAAGTCCAAAATTTATAAGGAAGGTAAAAACAATGAAGATATTTGTTCTAGGTTATAACATGTGAATACCTTCATCATGTATTCTTTTAAAACACCGTAACACCCTGAATTACAATAAAACACTCATTTTTACATTCATGCTACCATATTCCTTATATAATACTGGATTTTCTCCAAATATCAATAAAATTTGTAAACTCCAACAATAAAGTAAATAAAAACGATTAATTAGTTTTAATGAATTCAAGAATATAGAATATATTTTATCCAAATCAATCATACCTTATTCCAAAATCACTACTTCAGTATCAGATCCATATTAAGGTTTATCCTTCCTTCAAACATATATTTTCCAAAATTTTTAACTTGTTATTGTGTTACTTTTGTGAGAACTATATACTCCCAAATCCTCTATGAAATAGTACTACAATACAATTCATATTTATTTCCATAATTCATATAACCAGTACATCATGGATAAAACACTCAAATGAAAAAATTATTTAATAGAAACATAATAACACTAGTAATTCCTCTTCATCTATGGTAGTATCATAAATTTATTATTATCCAATAGCATCATTTTTGGCATACTCTGATGATTTGGACAATGATTTATGTAGTGTCCCAACTCCTCGTAGATGAACCAGTGTACAATTGACACATTTTATTACCCTTGATATCACCTAATTTGTGCCATTTTTCTCTAAAATTATAACAATCTCCTATTCACTTCATGTAGTTTCCAAGGTTATTCTTTACACAGTTATCACATATGATAAAATCATTATTTCTATACATCCCTTTATCAATCTCTCTCTACCATCCTTTTCTTATATTACTTCCCTTAAAAGACATATGACTCATATAATTCATTACATATCTTATTAACACATGATATTATTTTTTCATATGATGAGAATACTTGGGTGACTATTTCCCATATTATTGTTGTTATAATTCCATGAACGATATGATCCTTTTTTACTCTTTGGATCAGGTGTATTGCTGGAGTACTCCTTCCTTCTAATGGGTGCCATTTCTAAACAATGGAATACACTAGGATAGTTTATTAATCACAATTCCTAATTCCGAACATGTAAAATACCTATTATAAATTGAAAATATTATATATATAATCAGTAATCATAAATAAATTTTTTCTTTGGGGATTTATTTACTCCTAAATCCTTCATAATGTCTTGTAATGAAAATGTGAATTATCTTAAGCATATCCCTTGGGAGTGTCATAACCAAGAGTGCAACAAGGCCCATTTTCGTGTACCAGGATACCCCAGGCCATGCATGAAATGCATTTTTGGAGTTTTCACTTCTAGGTACATTTATTCCAGATCCGCATCTACCCACTCGTATCTAGACTAGGATGTATTGCTTAGAAAATACACAAAATCTTTATATTACCAAAATTACAGGATTTTTTTCAATATTAATCCACAAAATCTATCTTATGGCAATGTTCTCTAATTAGGGTTTTTCTAAATCTAGTTTCCAAGGTTTCTACTAAACATCCTATGAAACTAACTATAACGCCCCGACCCCAGAATCACAGAGCTGGTGCACTATTTTAATACATTATCATGATTACGAGAAATCATGTTCCGAAGGACTGATTAGATTAGTAGTCTTTGTAAATTTATTACATACATGAAGGTTACCTTACACATTCAAACATAAAACACAATATAAATAAAATTTTGATTATGTCATTATTCTCCAAGCTTAACCTGGCATATCAAACATAATACACTTCTTCGAATCCTAGGAAAACAATACCTATGAAAGGGGTGAGCTCAGATTCTATGTAAGGGTAAATAATTTAGTTGGAGCTATTAAATTTTAAGGAAAGATGTGTAATAAAAACAATATCCTTTTAAAGATAAAATTGGACATAATATGGAGAAAATAAATTAAATATTAACATATAAATATGAACATAGATATTCTACTAGTTGAATAATCATGGGTAATTATTAATATCCTAATGAGGGAATTCCTAACGCTGGACATCATTACCGCCTAATTAAGGCCGCATTCCATGAATGTAAATAATTTTTTTTCATGGCCTCGTTCCAAGACCCTAGTTTGTCTAATGAGACCTATTGATGCTTACAGAAGCTATAGTGTGCTCCACCAATTAATTACCAAGTCCAATGCATTCCTCATATGTGATTGGTAAATCATCACATAAACAATTTTATTAAAATTAGCATATGAAATGTCAATACATTATCCACATACCATGAATATTATAGAAATAGAATATCCATAGTAAAACATATCATAAATAATTCAATACAATATGGAATATTTTACTATAATAAATATACATTAATCAAGAATAATATCTAGTAAAAGATGATTATCTAGTTTAAAATTATCAGTAAAAATATTTGAATGAAATTCCACTTTCTCAGGAAATCATTTAAAAGTCACACAATTTTTAAATGTTAAAATTTAAAAGATATTTTTGAATAAAATAATCTCAGTCCACATTTAAATTTTTTAATGGAATTAAAATTTTAAAACATTCATGTCCATATAAATAATTCGTTAAAACCATCTTGAAAATAGATACATTAATGAGAATTAATTTTATGAATAAATATTTAAAAAATTTAAAATGATGTTTTAGTTAAATAGTTGCATAAAAGAATAATTTATTAATTTCTTTTAAGAAACATGGACATAAATGTTATATATTTCTCACAAAATACTTACACATAAACAATATCAGCTAATAATGAGATTGATTAATTAACCTTTACCTTCCACATTCCTTTGGTCGAGGGTACATTTATCATCTTATATAATGATCATAGTATGTTATTAATTATTCCAGAAACCTATTAGTATTTATTAAATCATATATAATTCATTTATTACTTCATAAAACCCATTTAATGATGATTTTAATGTTAAATTAACATTTTGGGTAATAATATCTTTCTTTATTGTAAGTGTTTTAACTTCTTATTCAGGATCATATCATTTATATAATGATTTAAATACATCTAGGATATAAAACATGAATTATATATAATATATATTTAAAATATAAATATTTATAATAGATTGATATATTAAATGGAGAACACCATTTATGGGGACAGTATGTTGTACGTACGCATACATGTTGTTTCCGTTTTCATATCATATTGAACAGAATTAAGTGAATAATATATATGTTTGTACGTACATACATACATGAAAACATATATATATATATACATATATATCTCTCTAGTATCATTATTTTTTGATATTTTACATACTTATTAATAATATATATTTTTATAAACATTGCTTAATGATGAACTTGGAAATGAATATAATCGTGTCATGGAGACGGTAAGCCATACGTACACATGAGCGACAATATAATTTCCTTAATGATTAAAATGTGTTGAATTGGATGGTATATTAATTGTATAGAGAAATTAATATTTTATTTTTATTATTTATTTACATATTATTAATCATTATATCAATCTAAATAACATAGTGTTGAATTAAAAATTACATCAGGATGTGGAGACGGTAAAACATACGTACGCACACATGGTGACATTATCATTAATAGGATGGATATAATAATTATTACGGTTTTACAATATTTATTACAAAATCATAGTATGTAAAAGGTAATGTATTTATTATTTCTCTATGGAAATAAGAAATAAATAGAAAGTGGAAGAAGAAAATAACTCTGAAAGATGTGATAAAATAATTACCTATTTTTTGGGTGTTTCCTTTGGATTTAAACAAAAAGGGCTCATTAGGATTCCTTTCTGCTCAAGGGAATGCCTCTAGGATGATGTGTGGGATGTTGGGTGAGATTTGGGTAGGGTTTTTCTGAGCCAAATGTCTTTGGTGGTGTGATTTTTAGAGAAGGGGAAGTACCCATTTATAAGAGAGGTGAGGGTCACTTTAGGAAAATTTTGAAATATAATTTTATTAAAAAATAATTTTCTCTTTATAATGGCTCTAAATTGATTTATTGAGAAGATAAGGTAGGAATGGATCCAAATACGCTCAACCAAATGGTTTTAGACATGTTTAGGTAACCATATTAGCCCTATCTTTTAGATTAAACTCTTAGTTTAATAGTTTAACCCTTACCATGTCCACTTGTATTATTATAATAAATGGATAATAAACATACTATAAAAAGCCAAGAAAACCCCAAGTGGTTCATTATTGACATATATAACCATATGTAAGTACTTTGGCCAATCCATATATTTTTAGAAATATTATATCAATTAATAATAAATTATTTTTTTAAAAAACTAATTTATGCCAATTTTGACACTATTTGGTATTTTTTTTGGTAATGTCAGAAGAACATAAAAAAATCAAACATGAAATGTCATATTAACCAAGAAAATTCAAGGATTTCATAAAAAAGTCTCAATTTACATGTAAATTTATATTTATAATATCAATTATTGAAATTATTCAGTGAAAAGTAATTACTGCATCATCATTGTGTCAAAAATAAATTTAATTTTTTAATCTTTAAAAATTATAAAAAAACCATAATTTAGGAATTATTTTTAGATTTCAGATGAATATTTATATTCTAAATTATCTTATGTATAACATTATATTGAAAATGGTTTATTTATTAAGCTTTGAATTTAACACTTTTAACTATTCTTTAAATAAAATAGTAATAAATGCCCTAATCTAATCCAAGTTTAACAAAAGGATCATATTTTCTTCCTATGTTTTTTTGGTTGAAATATATTATTTTAATAGAATTAGGGAATGTTTTTATGTAATTATAATATCATTTTGACCTTTAATTACACTATTTACTTTTAACTATGGTAAATAAATGTCAAACTTTACTATTCACAAAAACTTATTTTCCTCTTATTGAATAAGATGTTACTTACTAATGTTAATCATGTCTCTCAGATTTTTAAAATTCAATTCACAAAAGCGGTAAAATTACATTTTATGCAAATTTTCAAATGTACCTAGAAGGTGGGAAAAAGAATTTAACAAGTTCAATACAATTTCACACATATAATTTTATTATAAAATGACACCAGTGAATTAAATTGAACTTATATAGGTATTATATATCTATTTGTACTTAAAATAACATTAAATAAAATTAATAATTATTGAAACATAAATTGTTTTTAAACAATAACATATTGTTTTTCACTATTCATAAAAAATTGAATGTTTTCAGAAAAATACAAAAAATTCATTGTTAGCTAATTTTGATATTAAAAATTCAAAAATAAATTATAATTTACCATATTCAAAACATATAAGTTTTAGTATTTATTTTAAAATTATTTCACATTGTCAAAACAAAAAAGTGGGTATTTTTTTAAAGTAAAAACTATTAAAATATTGACATGTTTTTATGTCAAATTTAGATGTCAAATTATATATAATTACATACATTGTATTAAATGATAAAAATATAATCTAATTATACATCCAAACCATTCAAATTTATAATTTTACACTATAAATTATTTTGATTAACGAATTTGTTTTCAATTAATAATTAATATTTTTCACTATTCATCAAAATAAGAAACTTATCAAAAAAGTACAAAAAATTTATCCAAACTTATTTTTTATTTACTACTTTTGAAGAATAATTTAATATCATTAAATAACTTATATAAAATTATTATATATTGTTATAAAAAAATATTTTCACCATTAAAAGGTGGTAAAATTACTTTTTTTGAAAAATTCTTATTTTATCTAAAAAATTAATGTGTTCTTATATTATGTCTTAGAAACACATAATATTGATTCTAAAAATATATAAAGAATATAAAATTCAAAATTCAGTTAATATTATTCATAACCACCTTATGAATTGCTAGATTATTAAGTTTAGTTGTACTCAAACTTGGTGTTGTGTATAACACAAGTTATTGAATTACATTGAAGAGATAACATATTATGAAATCTTGGGTTATTACAAAATGGATAATTGAGATTTTTTTTATTTTGAAATACGAATATTTTAATATGTAATTATCTTTTTAATAGAAGGCCTAATGGGTGTTACTTCATTAAGGTGCTTTAAAATAATTTTTAGTTATCTTCGCATGGTTTGAAATGTTTTTATGTAGGGATTAGAGATTAGTTGAAATGTTAATAACATAAGACTTCTAATTATGGGAGATACCTTGAATAAAAAAACTAAATCATAACAAGGAACTTGTTTTTTTGGAATAATGAACACTGTGTGAATGTGTCCAATTTTTTATGAAATTATTTACATAGTAATTTTAAAATAAAAATCTAAAATATCATAATCATAAAGGAATATTCATTGATAATTATAAATCATGTATTATGGGTTTTACACGGTATATTTCATTACAATTGGAATCAAAGGAAATGTTTTCACAACTTTAGAGGTTCTGATGTCATCAAATAATGTTATTTTTAGAGTTATATATAGATTCACAGGAAAAATATTCTAATTTCATTAATAAGAATAATTACATAGATACTATTGTATTGTTTTTGTGAAAAAATTTTATGGTGATATATAATATTTTGGATGTTTTTTTATTTTGTATATATAATTTATTTTGGTAAAATTAATGCATATTTTTAACATATTTTTTATTTTTAAGAGTAGTATGGATTAAATTAGTTCAATTTTAAATTTATACGTAAATGGGGAAAATATAATTTGGGGTTAATATGTCCATTTATGATCTATTATTTATTATTATTTTAATAATGTTTTGTTAGTTTTTTACATTATATAGTATAGATAACCATGTGATAGAAACATGATTGGGTGACTATGTGATTAATTTTTCTTATTAATTTTATTTTTGTAGAAAATTCAATGATTCACATATATGGAATTTTTGGAATTGTTACATTGAAATATTAATGAAGAATATATGAATTTATTTTTTAGGATATTATCATATTTTGGATATTATACTTTTAAGCACTGTACAATGTAGGTATTTGAATTTTTGACTGATTATTAGTTTTCTAAAATTAATTAAAAATAGAATTAAGAAGGATAAATAGTCTAATCAGAAATATTTTTCTTATTTGAACTTGTCGAGGCATGACTGTTTTTATAATTTTTAAGTGTATTTTTTAGGGTTTGTTGATTAATTTAGTATTTATTCTTATGATGGATTATATATATTGGATATTCTCTTATCATGTACCAACAAATTTTTTTTGTAATGGATAGAAACCGGTGGAATACTATTTTATCCAATTTTTTATCAGGAGATTTATGGGATTTTTATTTTCATTATCAAGACATGAAAATTCAATATTCGATATTCATTTATTGGTTTGAGGTATAATAGTGATTCAGAAATTACTAAACCCAGACTAATGTTTTTGATACCATTTCACATAAATAAGTATTTTTATAGTACATACATGATTTAATAAATATTTATATAATAATATTAACTTGTCAATACATAATAAAAAAATTTAATGACTCATTAACCAAAATAATTTTAATTTGGATTAATAAAAAAATAATTCCACTAATGTTAATTGTATTCCACTCGTTGGAAATGATTTAAAATTTTAGAACCATTTTTATTGGAAATGTGATAAAATTATGGGGAAACATTTTCATAAATGATGAAGTGTGTAACACCCCAATATGTTAGAATGCATTTTATTGAACTAATATTACTTTCGATAGTGTATAATATTTTCACAACATAATTGAATCAATTTTAGATATACTATAAAAATATTTTTATATAAATTAGGACTTTATAGCTTAGTTTTTTGTTTGGAGGGCATGAATAAGAATAAGAATATTAATAATTAATTTAAATAATATTTTTATGATAAAATCAATAATCCATCCAAAAATATTAATCTATTAGTTTTAAATGATGATAAAATTTTTTGAACAAAGAAAAACAAATATTTTACTACATATTGATATTCATATTAGAAAAATATTTACATATTTTTTTTGAATGTTATATTATTTAGTAATTTTTTTAATTTATTTTTTCATGATATTTAATAATTAGGTGGAAACTATTTATCTTTACGGAAGAGGTTAAATTTCCTTAATATTGTAAAATCATTGGTTTATAAATAAAAATATCAAAAAAACCATCAATATATAATGGGGCTATGAGGTTATGATCCACACAAATTTATATTATATAAATTAAGGGAAATATTTTGTAGAATATTCAAGGAATATGAATTCCCATTTTATATTTGGGAACATAAACTTATAAAATTGTCACCCTCACACAATTACTATAGTATCATCATAATTATATAGATAAAAATAAAATTCAAATAAATAATTATATTAATATAGAATTTTTATTAACTATATTATTTTTTGTAATTTATTAATTTTTTTATAGAATTATTTCCAATAATTTGTCAACTTCATTGATATACTGATTATTCACAGGGGGAAAAATTATCAGTAAAATAATTTAAAACATTTCAATGTTAATTAATTTGGATATATTTTAGTCATTAATTTTTTTATTTATCAAAAGGTAAAAATTTTATGTTTTAAATATTCAAATTAAAACTACATTGTAGTTTAGAGGTTTTTAATTTCACATTTTCTAAATAGTTCTGAAATCACAATGAATTGTGTTTAATGTTCAAAACATAATTTCGAAAATTTTAATATCATTAAATTTAATTCATAAATCTATTTGATGGTTATAATGAATTTTAATTTTATTTTATACTTAGAATTTTTAATATTAAATTCTTAACACTTAATGATTCAATAATTTGTTTCGCTGATTGAGGTAAATGAATATTAATTAGGCAGTTAAAAGATAAGGCTTCAAAAGAAATCTTATCCTATCTATACCATATATTTATATTATTTAAATATATATAAATTTTGAGGAATTTTACAATAGTAAGATATATATAATGTATTAATATAATATATATTTTCAAGAATTACACTCAACTCATTTATAAAAGAGAATAAATTCTCCTCTATTCCATACACATTAATAGAATATTTACTTGAAAAATCCCAGATCAAGTAATTTATAAAAATCCTTCCCCATTTTTAATTGGTTTCTGAGTCAATAAAAGACCAACATGTAATACTCAATGTGTAATCCAAATGAAGCTTCTCAAAATAGTGGTATAAATATCACCTTGTTATTTTAATGTTCATTGATTATAATACATCCCTAAAATCATATATAATATATCTGATATTAAAAAATATATTTGATAAATATAATAATTTTTGTTGTTGGAACAACCCTTTTTATCATCCTTTCCATCCCCCGGAAAAAAACACCACACATACAGACATCAATATTACTACATCTAAGATGTGATGTGTATCATTTTTCACAACCACGTCACAATTACAATTATTAATATAGATTTATTTAATATATATTGTATTCTTGAAAAAATTATTAATCCTTAAATATAGTGTATAATATTATTTCATACTCGTCCACCCATTAAAAATTTTAACGTCTCCTATAAGTATTTGTGCACTACATCCACCAAAAAGTGATGTCGATTGTTTTTCATTAAATTAATGGCAAGTTATATATTTTTACATACAATTTAAAAATGATAACTCTGCCATTATGAATTTTCAATAAATATTTGAATAGTGAGACCATTGATCATGGGATTCTTACTAGTTCCCTTTTGTGATTATGAATTGAACATTCTATAAACATCTAACATGAACATAACTGATTAAATTACTATATAAATATTGTTAAAAAATAAAATAAAAGATATAATAGTAAATTTATCCAAAAAATTAATGAATTTAATTAGTATATTTTTATTAAATAATAATTTATATATATTTGAAGAGTCAGATTCAAGGAAGGCACATTATTTTAAATGTATTATTTTAATTAATTTTATAAAACTCTATGTTCATCACTTTTTTCATTATTTTAAATATTTTTATAATTTATTAATTATAATTAATATAATGATACATTTAAAATTTAAATTTTTTATATTCATTACAATGTATTAAATTGATAATTTCATTATTTCTTAAAAGTTATATTCGAAATAATTTATTCAGGTGAAAAAAGACTATTTTATCATATAAAAATTGATGACCCTTTACTAAAATCTTATATATTAATCTTTTAAAAAACATATTTATATGGAATATTTTCTATTTTAAATTAAAATCATTATCTAAATTTTCTGAAATGAAAATCTAATATTTTTTTGATGGAATTTTTTTTCTTCATCATTCTATGAAAATTTAAAAGAGTTATTTAAAATACATTGAGTTTATAGTTACATTAGTTTTATTTTCAACGTGAAATGTACATTTATTTTATAAATTCCAAGGTTATATTGAACATTATACTAATGGACAGTGTGCTCTATATATTTATTTTATGGTGGGTGTGCCCAATATTACTCTCTAACTTATTGGGTAATGTTTCGAAGAATACCAGTTGTAGGATAGACCTATAATATATGATAATAACTTCTTGGTTGAGTAAATATTACAGTTAATTTTATGTGTTCATATAATGATAATCAACTAATGTAGAAAAAGAATAATATGTCAATTTATTTTTCAATGGAAATATTCATATTTAAAATGGAAAGAAAATTCTCATAAGATTTTATGATAAGTAAATGAAGTTTCTAAAAACATGGTGAAATAATTATCTTTTATTGAATGGTATTCATGATTTTCATGTTATCAATGAAAACCATATGATTATTTTTTTCTCCTTTTATTTAATATGATATTTTAAATATATTCATTATTTTTATTTTTTTCAAGGAAAAGTAAAATGATAATTGAGGTCAGATGTTTATAATGGTATGGCAATGTTTTCATATATGTTTTATTGGTCTTCAAAGAGACTAATTGGTAAATTTTCATTTATATCAATTTCTATGCATTTTCTCTCTTACCACATTTTTACGACAAATATATGTAATAGGGAATAGTGGAAACATTAATAATCTTATTGTAATAGTTATGGGTGTTTCCACGAATGAAGTAAGTGTGTCATTATACATGAACTATTTGATTGAAAAACCGACTATGTCAAATTTATTATGGGTTATTTTATAATATTATCTAAAAATATAGACCTAAATACTGTGTAATTGTAATAAAATTCAAATATTTATAAAAATCATGTAATTATGGGATGCTTAATTTATGAAGAATTATAAATTTTTCTTGAATTGTTGTACAAGGAATGAACATAGATAAGCTCGAAGTCATAAATTTCATTCATGGGTAGCTGTAAATTATGATGATGAAGTCACTAAAAGATGACATAATATCCAAATACATAAGAAATATATCACATGGGAGGTGGTGAATTGTTTTTTTTCATAGTGAAATATCATATGTGGTGTACATTAGATGTATCTACCATATGGTTTATGATTCCCCAAATTGATGTGTATATGGATTAAATAATAATGATGTTGATTAGAAAAAAAAACTCCATATATAAATGGAGATCCTTTTATGTATATCTCTCACAATCCAAATTTGGATGTTGTGATATAGGATAAAAACCAACATGTTTTCAACCTATTAATCACATTATCTCTTATTTCATTTCAGTTATCCTTTATAAGTATTATTGTTAGAAATACATGACCCAATTTCTCATAATATTTTTCAAACTATGTACCCAAATATTAAATATCACATAATTTATTTTCCAAATAACAAAATTCATGAAATATTTACTACAACTCAGTTTGGGAGAAATGATTATTCCATAATGATCATTTTCTAGGTAAAAAACAATAGTAAAGACTTTTTAGCATCATATGTGTCTTGTGTGGTTATTCAAAAAATGTATATTCTTTTTCCATATTGTGATGAGAATATGGGAACATAAAACGTAACCTATGTAATGTGATATTTTGTTCTCCCATGAATTATAACCATAAATAGGGCATGGGTCCCCCATACTCTTACAAGAGTTTGGTAATCTACAAAATTTATGCAGTATAGATCCATATATTTAGTCGTATACTAGTACTATCATGGAACAAAAATGTTATGGACACCCCAAATGATTGGTTGAGTAAGTAACTACCTATCATACATGAGATAGTGTCCTATATTTGTGGATGCATATACTTACTCATCTAATGAGTTTTACTTTAATTCCATAGGTCTCTCACCTTGGTAGGTTACTAACATAATCAATATATACAATGATTTTATTTGGGTCTCGTAATATTATAATTGGATGTGATAATTGTTGTATAGTTTGTTTATCCAGATTCAATGTTAATATATTGTGTTATTTTATTTTATAACATGGATGAGTATTAAAAACCTATTTTCTATGTAATTAGACTTAAAAATAATAATAAAAATTGTATTTTTTATTTTTATTTGGATTTAAGAGAACTATAAATCAAATATTTATATTTATGGTTTTTAGTTAATCGTTCTGTGAATTTTAATACTCACACATGAATTGTTTTTAAATTGAACATGTTTTGTGTTATGTTGATGATAGAAAATTTAATAGTGAGATTATCATACATGGATTTGTTTATTTTCAAACATATTGATCTATAGATAATAAGAATAACCATAATTCATGTCAAAAAAGTTGAATCATGGATTCATTCTCAGTATCTAGTTTACATATATAGGTTTTTACTATACGATATTGGACCTTTTCATCAACACTTTTTACTTCATATCATCCATATTTATTGATGATTATCTTAATAGTTTTAACTTATTTATTTAATTTTATTTATTTTCATGTTAGGATTATTTAATCCTATTTTTATGTATGTTATTATCTATGATAATTAGGCCACAACATCCCAAATTTTGTGATATTCCTACTCGCTGTTATTCAAAAGATTTAATATATATTTTACATGAGTTATGGTTGAACAAACAGTTATCTACTAATCATGGTAGGGCCTAGTAAGTTATGACAATACATATCTAGGATGTTAATATTTAATTTACTTTATAATAGAAATGATGAATAATATATTCAATAACATTAATTAATATGGATGAGAAAATCTGATAACTTCTATGAGGGAAGATAATCAAGTCAAATGTATCATAACCAGTTATAGATATACAGTTATATATTATATCCCAATTTAGGTACCAAATAAATTAATACATATATGAGAGTATAAATCACATCATGGTTACATAAAAATTTAATATAAGATCCACAAAAAACCATAATACCCCAGAATTAGAAAATCCATAGAGCATGTATTAGAAGGGTATCAATGTATGAAGGTTTATGAAATATTTATTAAAATCCAATGGAATGTGGATTAAATATGAAGCATGAAACCCTTTCATACGAAAAATACGGGTTGTGACACTCCATGATGTTTACATGGTAGTTCATCCATTTTATAAAACTTATTTTATTCCCCATTATCATATACTACCCCACTCAATGAAATTGAAACAACAATAACATTAACATTTTATCAACACCTTTAACCAAATATGATAACCATTATTTAGTGATCACATGTCATTATACACTCAGTGGTCAGTTTTTATTTCACTTATTGTAATAATATTATCTAGTGTCAAATAATGATAATGCGGAGACATACTTTTATTTGACTAGGTACATTTTATATTTATACATAATTTTAAGAAAATCCATAAAACCATAACTAATAATGACTGTAATATTAGACCATCTACGAATAAACTATTTATTCTTTCTGATTTCCAATCTTCTCATTTTTTAATCATTTCCTATCACTATTTAAATACTTTCACATATCTATATATTCATATAATTAAACACTCCAACTAAAATTACTCAGCGAATATTATATATGGAGAATTATTATTCCCAAATTAGGAATATGTTTTGATCATATTCCTTATATATAACTCCATGAAAATTTATTCAGAATACATTGAATAAAAACATAAAATATTATAATAATGATAATATCCATTATAAATATCATTGTATTTTATAAAAACTCATGTACAAAATTATTATATATTTTTCGTCCAATATATCCTTATTGATTATGTTATAAAAAATATAAATCATTACATTATTTGTTATCAAAATACCGTAAACATCATCATCAAAAAAGGTTGTATTCCCCTCATCCTGATAAATGAATATAAATCATTAATTTTGTATTTACTAATAATTTATAATCACTTTCAATATAATTAGGTGTATTAACTCGAATGGAATATATATTGAAAATTTCCTTATAAAAAAAATATTTTCTTTAGAATATTAGGTTATGATACATGAAATAATTTTTTATGGAATAAATAAATTGAATATATATTCCCAGTTTCCTTATAAAAAACATATTATCTTAAGAATATTAGTTTTTGATACATGAAATTATTATTTTTGTGAATAACTCAAAAAAATAGTTGGGATATTTATAAAAAAATAAAACTACTACCATTATTAAATAATAATGAATTATATGTGTTTTAAAAAAATTTAAAAAAATTATTCTTTTAAATATCATCATGAATGTGATGGAGACTATTTCTTAACTGTTTTAAAGAATTTCATAGATAAATCATGTTTATCTTTGATAAAACATTTTTTTCATTATCATTATATAAATAAGAGTATAGAATTTGATGAATCATAACCCATAAGTACTAAAACTATCATTTCATTTTTTCAAAATAATTATTTATATAACAAAAAACATTTATTATCATATATGTCAAATATTAAATATATAAAATTATTATAAATATATATTGGTGAATATGTTACTCCATTTAAATCAACTCCCAAATTTCCTTTACCTTTTCTCATTTATTTTAATTTAATGAAATATCCCAAAAGAAAACAGTGATATATGAATCCCATTAATATGTAATATTTTTTCTTTTTTTAGTATACCTTGTTTGAGATTTACCTTTGCATGATTTTGGTTAAAATTGGAGAATTATAGAAGGAAGTGGGGACATGCACAGTTCACTAATGTTTTTCCAAAACCATATGCACATACCAGTAAATCATATGTATGAAAACAATGGGTATTCGCATAGATGCAAAACCCCAAGGCAAGGTGAATTTTTGGATCAGGGATATAGTAAATTGTTCTCGTATTATTAGAATTTAGGTGTATGAAATATTAATGACTCGGAAATTAGAAAAAAAAAATTCTTAGACTCTAAGACCCCGAGATTTTATGAAAAATATTCTTTTTAATTTCATTAATGTCTTTTGTTGTACACTACACCAAAAAGATCTTGAACAACACGCATCCTTGACTTGCCTTGCATTACATGGAATCACGATCTTCCTCGATAGCGTGTGTAGTACGCAATACTGAGTTTCACTAAACGAGATATTATTATAATATTATTACGAACTAGCCATTATTAATAGTAATAACAAATTTTTGAAATATTGTAAATTTTATTTTTCAAAATGGACTTCAATTTTGGATTCGGAATATCGAAATTAGCTTTGGGTGAAATTTTGGTACTTTCCGGATAACTTTCATATTCTAATGAATAGTGAGAATTACTAAATTTTATTTGAAAACAACTTTTTAATCGAAATAATTAATAGGGATAAATTATTAATTTGACTGGTTTTAAAGTATATTTAGAATATATTTTTACAATTTAATACAATGTTGGTCATTGGATTTAATTTCACATTTAAACCAGACATAAACAAGTGTCAATCTTTTGATAGTTATTATCTCTTAAGAATACGCTATTTGTTTTGACGACGGGAATTATATTTTAAATTAATTAATGCAACTGATATGTTTTTAATTTGTTAAAATAGATATCATTTTTGAGTTCATAATATCAAATATATATTAGGCCTAATGTTTGGTATTTTTCTGGAAACTTTCATTTTTTGATGAATAATGAAACCACTAAGTGGTAGTTAAAAAAATGAATTTTTCATAAAACATAATTTTACTGCTTCTGTGAATGGAATTTCAAAAATCTGAGAGACACGGTTGATGTCAGTAATAAAAATGTGGTTCAATGAGATGAAAATAATTTTTGGTGAATAGAAACTTTTTACTTTTTTTTACCACGGTTAAAAGTAAAATATGGTAATTAAGGGTAAAAATGTTATTATTATTACCATAACACATGTCCTAATTGTATTGGATAAGTGTAATTAGTCAAAAAACAACCTTAGGAATAAAATATGACCATTTAGGCCCACTTGGATTAGAATAGGACATTTATTATTATTTAATTCAAAGAAGAGTTAAAAGAGTTAAAATCAAAGTTTATTTACTACAACATTTTTAATATAGGGTTATACATAAGATAAATTTGATTGTAAATATTCATTAGAAATATAATAAGATTTCCTATATAATGATATTTTATTTATAATTTTTAGACATTAAATAAATTAATTTATTTATGACAAAATAATGATGCAGTAATTACCATAATAGAGAAAAATTAGGATAATCAATATTATAAATACCCAAATAAATATAATTTGAGACTTTATATGAATTACACTAATTTTCTAGGTTAATATGACATGTTATTATTGATTTAATTAACTTTTTTCGAACTAATCATTCTGTTTTGATTTTCACAAAAAACAATTACTAAATAGTGTCAAAATTGACATAAAATAGTTTTTAAAACAAATATTATATTATTAATTGTTATTTTATTCCTAAAAATATAAGGTTCAGCAAAATGACTTAGATAAGGTTATATACATTAATAATAAAAAACTTGGGGTTCGTTTGGATGCTTATAGTAAGTTTATTAACCTTATAGTATAAGAACACAAGAAGACACGGTAAAAGTAAAATTATTTATCTTAATGTTAAATCTAAATGATAAGGTTATAATAGGAACCTAAACATGTCTAAATTATATTGGATGAGAGGATTTATACCCATACACACCTTATCTTCGGAATATATCAATTCTGAACTATTAAAAACCGAATTTGACTATATAATAAAATAATATTTTTAGTTATTCCTAAGGTGCCCCTCTCCTCCCTTATAAAAGGGCACCTCCTCCCTCTCTTCCTCACAACACTTTGAGCCTTCAAACTCAGCCAAAACCTGCCAAATTCTCTTCTCCACTTCCATAGAAACATTCTAGAGCTTCTGGTCTTCCTCAAAGACCAATTTTAGTCCCCTAAAAGAAGATCTCAAAGAGGCGCTTCAAAGAAGAGGTAATGTCCGGTACCGATTCTTTCAACATTATTTCTTCTTCCACTTCTTCTTCTTAGGTTGTTTAATTATGAAGTAATAACATCAGTATCAATAATATATTGATATGTTATTATAATTATGAAACAACCCTATTTCACCATCTATCCATCCTACGGAAAATGAAATCACCGCGCGTGCGTACGTACGGAATACCGTCTCCATGCCGTGGTGTAATATATTTTCCACCACCACCTTACTTGGATGGGTATAATGGTGTAAATAATAACTATATATGATTATTGTAAAGTGATATTTATTCAGAAATAGTATACATACACTCCAATACAATTCCACGATCATGAGAATGATATCATCGCTCGTGCGTACGTACGGACTACCGTCTCCACGACACGATCAGATTCATTCTCCACGTTAACCATTCATGAATATAATATATATATAATAATTAATCATGAAATATATGAAATAATAATGATACTGGATTTATGTGTTTATATATGTATGTCATCTCCTTAATTCCATTCAACTCAATAAGGAAACGAAAACAGCGTTCATGCGTACGTACGACCTACTGTCTCCATGAATGGTGTATTTATTTCCATTTACTAATCTATTATATATATGGATATTATGAATATATATTATATATAAATCATGTTTTATATTCTGGAATTAAGTAATCATGATCTAAGTAATCATATGAATAATTACAAGTCAAAACACGGATGACAAATGAAACGATTTTACCCAAAACGCTTTTAACATGGAATTTACAAAAGAACGGGTAATATAAAGTCATAAGTGAACCATATATGATATAATAATAATGAGTATGATTCTGGAATAAGTCAATGACATTATTTAAATCATTATATAGGAGGTTCGGACACTTACGAAGCAAATAAGACCTAAGGTAAGGGAAATATCACAATCTCATTTTTATCCGAGATTGTTTATACTTTGGTATTTACTGGGGTGTATTTTATCATACAAATACATGTTTCCTCAATAAGTAATATTTATATCCTTATACAATACTTTATATCCAATTTTACCCTTTGGTGAGTTTTTAGTAAAAGATATGAATGGAATCTTTTTTTGGTTTTTGTACGAGGTACTTTTTGACTTTTTCGACAAAAGTACGAGAAGAATGTTTTTTTAACTCATACGGCATGAATGGATTTTTAGAACATTATTACCAAGAATATTCCTTTACATGTTTTCAAGTTTATTTTTAATCAACTTATTTTAGTATAAAATTGTATGACATGTTAAGAAAGGAAAATGTTTTTGAAGTAGAAAAGATATTTTCCTCAAGAATGGAGTTCGAGTGTTTTATTAAAATTATTTTCCATCTAAGACAATATAAGGTTCTGTTTATATCCCTATTATTACATTGATTTGATTATGTTGTGATGGAAATATTTTTATGAATTCCTTTATCTTATATGAATTGTTTTATGATGTCATGATGTTTAAGATTCCCATTTTTATTACATGGGTTATGATATGATGTATGGTTTATGATTTTGTGGCACACATAAGAATGGTATCATTATGAGATGGGTGGGACCTATATCTCCCTCTAATTCATTGGGTAATGATTTTATATCTCATGATATAGAAATGGTTGGAACGGCAGGTTAAACCGGTTCAGTGAAACAGGACTGAAACGAGGAGTGAACTCGGTTCAGAAATGGGCTTTGTCCATTAAGATAGTCTTGGCAATGAGTCTTTACTAACAAGAAATGATTCTCTATGATTATGTGTGTATGCCACAAAGTTTCCTGTTTAAAGTTATGATTACTGGGATTTCATTTCACTACTATGATTTATCCCATGTTATGAAATTATGTTCTCTTTTGCAGGTTACGATTTCCAAAATGTTATGTTCTTATGAATATGATGTGATTGATATTTCTTTTTATTAACCTTACTGAGCATTTGAGCTCACCATTTTATGTTTTCTTTTCCCCAGGATATAAAGAAAGGTTTTAGGTAAAAAAATGGGGAAGATCTTTATGGGAGATGTTGAAGATCTTTCACCATGATTAGAATATTATAGTCCGAGTTTCCAAAGACACTAAACTATTACAATCCTTGTGTGTGTTTTTGTTATGTACTAAGTATTCTGCAAAAGTAATGTAATGTCCATGTACGTTATGCTTCGGGTCTCTACAGTTGGTATCAGAGGAAAGGTTTAGTCAACCATTGGAAAATAAGATGCGAGAACTTTAGTGAGATCCATAGAGATATTTCTAAGGTATGTCTAGGGATGTCCCAAAGGTTAAGTACAAGTATAGGTTATAGTACTAGAATTACGGTAACCTAAGTTGTTAGATATTGAAGGTACTCCCCCTTTATTATGTTGTTTTCCCTAGCATGATTTTTGCCTCTCAGATTATTCTTTTTGGGTATTAGACGATGGTTCGAACCCTAAAGGAACCGTGTCGATCAATGCAACGGACAATGCAATGATTGTCCTCCTGAACAAACAAATGTTATGGGAGATGGAGTGCAAAATATTATTGCTATACTTACACAAGCTATGAATCATTCTGGACATCCAAATGAGCAGAGAAGAGAACAATATTCTATTGATTCCTTCATGAGGCAATGTCCACCTTCTTTCATTGGGTCTTCTGATCCACTTGTTGATGAACAATGGATCAGTACCACTAAAAATATATTTTCAGTTCTTCAATGTTCTGAACATGATAAAGTCATCTTAGCAGTATATCATTTGGAAGGTGAAGCTGATCACTGGTGTAATCTTATCAAGAATAAGAGGCCAAGAGATGAAATAGAGTCAATGGAATGGAATGAGTTCAAGAACTTATTTTTTAATAAGTACTTCCCTCGTATTCTTCGAACAAATATAAAGAAGGAGTTTCTTGAACTAAAGAAAAAGGATGATGAATATGTTGGTGTATACGAAGAGAATTTTACAAGGCTTGCAAGGTATGCATCTGGCTTTATCATCCATCCTGAAAGTAAAGTTGATAAATTCTTCAGTGGCTTAAAACCAAATCATCGAAGGGCATTAGCTATAAGAGACTTTAGTAGCTATGAAGAAATTGTGCACTGTGCTATTAAGGTAGAAATGGAAGTTGGTGTTACATATTCATCTCATGGTTTTGACAAGAATCAAAAGATGGAGTTCAAGGAGAAATCTTAGAATAATGGTGAAAAGAAGTTGAATGTTTCCTTATGCTCAAAGTGTGGAAAAAAGCATGGTGGAGATTGTCTTAAAGGGACTAGAAAATGTTTTAAGTGTGGAAGAGAAGGTAATCGAGCAGATGAGTGTCGAAGTAATGTAAAAAGGGTTGCTAATGGTGTGAATAAAGAAAAGACTGCAGAGAACACACCAACAACACTTCAATGCTTCAAGTGCAAGGAAATGGGGCATTATGCTAATAAATTCCCTAATCCAAGGGTTAGTGATGATAGACATGAGCAACCACTTAAGGAAAATGAAAAAGGGAAGTCACATGTGATCACCATTGGCGATGTTGAATATGACAACGATGTGGTGGAATGATTAAGTGTTTATGTAATGGGATTCCAGAATAATGTTGTATATAGTATCGTGGAATATTGGAATATTTATGTATTGGTCTATTGTGGTTTTCAATAATTTTATGAAATCGGTAACCATGAAAAGTGATTGAAATATTTTTAGAAAGCATATGATATGCACATAATGATGGGATAAAGATAATATAATATGTTTGATAGTATTGAAGAGCTCATGATTGATATAAGGACTAAGTGATATCATGGTTTGAGTATAAATAATTTTGAGGATTTTGGTTTGTAGAAAGTGTTAACTTTTAACTGCATTCATGTTTTCTCTAAGGTTCAATGGGTATTCATTCTTAAAGAGAATACATGATTAAGGTATTAACATGTTTTTAATTTGACCAACAAGATATATCTTATGATATATTGGGGATAAATGATGGCATTCACGTGATTGTTATGTGACATTTCAAGTAATCATTTTCTTTATACTATGAGCTTGGACCGAAGTATTTTAGATAAGACTTAAGATTGGAATAGATTATATTGGACATAAGTTAGTTTTGTTTAAGGATAGAAGTTTTTTTTGATATTATTTATGGGATGTTATAGTAATGTAGTTTTAGAAAAAGGAAAACCTACAGGATGGGCGACAACCCATCGTGTCGGACAAGGCTGTGGGAATCGAACCCACAATCGAAGTGCGACTATACTTTATCGCCTACCACTGGCCTACAGGAAGTCCCGGTTAGGTAGAAACTAGTTTTATTATATTAAACAGTATGATATATGAAGTATAATTCCATTTTAGGGACCATATATGATTAATCTCACTATATATGGACTTATGTATTTTTTTGATAACTTTTCTAACCTTTTGTTTGAGACAGATGGAATGACCCATCATTCTATCACATGATCCGCTAACACATCATGAATAACAAATTCAACTTTATCTCTTTAAGAGATGAAGTGGTAATTGTCTAAATAATGACCAACGGTGAGACTATACCAAAATAACAAAAGTATTTCTTCTAATTCCAATTTCATCAACTTTAGGGAAATGATCTTGAAAACAAAAAATGTTGTTCTTGTGCTCTTATATCTGATGAATCAGATGGTACCTTTGATCATCACAAATTTATGTCCTTGTGATTGCTGGCTTTTCTATAGCCATGTTCTTTACCACTCTCCATTAGAAAATGATGGTTAGATTTCTCTTCCATATCCATATTTTCACCTATGTGGAAACCCAGTGATTAGTTTATTTGGGTAACCGTTACGTTTCATAATTTTGTTTTTAAAGATTGATTTTGGCATTCCTTTTTACGATGTGGGTTTCTATTAAAGACACATTTGAATAGTAAACCATTTATAACCCCGATGAATTTCGAGGGCGAAATTCATTTTAAGGTTGGTAGAATGTAACACCACGAGATTTTATGAAAAATATTCTTTTTAATTTCATTAATGTCTTGTGTTGTACACTACACCAAAAGGAGCTTGAACAACACACATCCTTGACTTGCCTTGCATTACACGCAATCACGATCTTCCTCAATAGCGTGTGTGTTACACAATACCGAGTTTCACTAAATGAGATATTATTATAATATTATTATGAACTAGCCATTATGAATAGTAATAACCAATTTTTGAAATTTTGTAAATTTTATTTTTCAAAATATACTTCATTTTTGGATTCCAAATATCGAAAATATCTTTAGTTGAAATTTTGGTACTTTTCGGATAACTTTCATATTCTGATGAATAGTGAAAATTACTAAATTTTAATTAAAAATAACTTTTTTAATCGAAACAATTAATAGTGATAAATTATTAATTTGAATGGTTTTAAAGAATATTTAGAATATATTGTTACAATTTAATAAAATGTTGGTCATTGGATGTAATTTCACATTTAAACCAGAAATAAACAAGTGTCAATCTTTTGATAGTTATTATCTCTTAAGAACACGCTATTTGTTTTGACGTCGGGAATTAATTTTTAAATTAACTAATGAAATTGATATGTTTTGAATTTGGTAAAATTGACATCATTTTTGAGTTCATAATATCAAATATAGCTTAGGCCTAATTTTTGGTATTTTTCTGGAAACTTTCATTTTTTTGATGAATAGCGAATCCACTAAGTAGTAGTTAAAAAAAATGAATTTTTCATAAAACATAATTTTACCGCTTCTTTGAATGGAATTTAAAAAATCCGAGAGACACGGTTGATGTCCATAAGTAAAATGTGGTTCAATGAGATGAAAATAATTTTGGTGAATAGTAGCTTTTTACTTTTTTTACCACGATTAAAAGTAAATATGGTAATTAAGGGTAAAAATGTTATTATTATTACCCTAACACAAGTCCTAATTCTATTGGATAAGTGTAAATCGACCAAAAACAACCTTAGGAATAAAATATGACCATTTAGGCTCACTTGGGTTAGATTAGGCCATTTAATATTATTTAATTCAAAGAAGAGTTAAAAGAGTTAAAATCAATGTTTATTTACTATAAAATTTTTAATATAGGTTTATACATAAGATAAATTCGATTGTAAATATTCATTAGATATCTAATAAGATTTCCTACATAATGATATTTTATTTTTAAATTTTTTACATTAAATAAATTAATTTATTTATGACACAATGATGATGCAGTAATTACCATAATAGTGAAAAATTAGAATAACTAATATTATAAATACCCAAATAAATATAATTTGAGACTTTTTATGAATTCCACTAATTTTTTAGGTTAATATAACATGTTAGTATTGATTTAATTAACTTTGTTCGAACTAATCATTCTATTATTTTTTTCACAAAAATCAATTACTAAATAGTGTCAAAATTGACATGAAATAGTTTTTAAAACAAATATTATATTAGTAATTGTAATTTTATTCCTAAAAATCTAAGGTTCGGCACAATGACTTATATAAGGTTATATATATTAATAATAGACAACTTGGGGTTCTTTTGACTGCTTATAGTATGATTATTAACCATATAGTATAAGAACACAAGAAGACACGGTAAAAGTAAAATTATTTAACTTAATGTTAAATCTAAATGATAAGGTTAAAATAGGAACCTAAAATTATCTAAATTCTATTGTATAAGAGGATTTAGACCCATACACACCTTATCTTCTAAATATATCAATTTTGAACTATTAAAAACCGAATTTGACTTTATAATAAAATAATATTTTTTGTTATTCCAAAGGTGCCCCTCTCCTCCCTTATAAAATGGAACCTCCTCCCTCTCTTCATCACACCACATTGAGCCTTCAATCTCGGCCAAACCCTTCCAAATTCTCTTCTCCAATTCCATAGAAACATACTAGAGGTTCTGGTCTTCGTCAAAGACCAATTTTAGTGCCCTAAAAGGAGATCTCAAAGAGGCGCTTCAAAGAAGAGGTAATGTCTGTTACCGATTCTTTCAACTTTATTTCTTCTTCCACTTCTTCTTTTGAGGTAGTTTTCATTATAAAGTAATAAAATTAGTATAAATCATATACTGATATGTTATTATAAGTATGAAACAACCCTATTTCACCATCTATCCATCCTATGGAAAACGAAATCACCGCGCGTGCGTACGTACGGAATACCGTCTCCACGCCGTTGGGTAATCTATTTTCCACCACCGCCTTACATGGATGGGTATAATGGTGTAAATAATAACTATATATGATTATTGCAAAGTGACACTGATTATGAAATAGTATACATACAATACAATACAATTCCACGATCATGAGAATGATATCATCGCTCGTGCGTACGTACGGACTACCGTCTCCACGACGCGATGAGATTCATTCTCCACGTTAACCATTCATGAATATAAAGTATATATAATAAGTAATCATGAAATATATTACATAATAATGATAATGGATTTATGTGTATATATATTTATGTCATCTACATAATTCCATTCAACTCAATAAGGAAACGAAAACAGCGTTCATGCGTACGTACGACCTACCGTCTCCTTGAACGGTGTATTTCTTTCCATTTACTGATCTATTATATATATTTATATTCTGAATATATATTATATATAAATCATGTTGTATATTCCGGAATTAATTAATCATGATCTAAGTAATCATATGAATAATTACATGTCAAAACACGGATGACAAATGAAACGCTTTTACCCAAAATGCACTTTAACATGGAATTTACAAAAGAACGGGTAATATAAAGTCATAAGTGAAACATATATGATATCATAACAATGAGTATGATTCTGGAATAAGTCAATGACATTATTTAAATCATTATACAGGATTTTCAGACACTTACGAAGAAAATCAGACCTAAGGTAAGGGAAATATCACAATCTCATTTTTATCCGAGATTGTTTATACTTTGGTATTTACTGTGGTGTATTTTATCATCCACATCCATGTTTCCTCAATATGTAATATTTATATCCTTATACAATAGTTTATATCCAATGTTACACTTCGGTGAGTTTTTAGTAAAATATATGAAAGGAATCTTTTTTCGTTTTTCGTACGAGGTACCTTTTGACTTTTCTGACAAATGTATGAGAAGAATGTTTTTTTAACTTATACGGAATGAATGGATTTTTAAAACATTATTTCCAAGAAGCTTCCTTTACATGTTTTCATGTTTATTTTTAATCAACTTCTTTTAGTATAAAATTGTATGACATGTTAAGAACAGAAAATGTTTTTGAAGTAGAAAGGATATTTTCCTCAAGAATGGAGTTCATGTGTTTTATCAAAATTATTTTCCATATAAGATAATATGGGGATATGTTTCTATCCTTATTATTACATTGATTTGATTATGTTGTGATGGAAATATTTTTATGAATTCCTTTATCTTATATGAATTGTTTTATGATGTCATGATGTTTAAGATTCCCATTTTTATTACATGGGTTATGTTATGATGTATGGTTTATGATTTTGTGGCACACATAATAATGGTATCATTATGAGATTGGTGGGACCTATATCTCCCTCCAATTAATTGGGTAAAGATTTTATATCTCATGAGATAGACCTGGAATGGAAGGTTAAACCGGTTCAGTGAAATAGGACTGAAACGAGGAGTGAACTCGGTTCAGAAATGGACTTTATCCACTAAGGTAGTCTTGGCAATGAGTCTTGACTAACAAGAAAGGATTCTATATGATTATGTGTGTATGCCACAAAGTTTCATGTTTTATGTTATGATTATTGGGATTTCATTTCACTACTATGATTTATCCCATGTTATGAAATTATGCTCTCTTTTGCAGGATAAGATTTCCAAAATGTTATGTTCTTATGAATATGATCTGATTGATATTTCATTTGTTTACCCTTACTGAGAATTTGAGCTCACCCTTTTATGTTTTCTTTTCCCCAGGATATAAAGAAAGGTTTTAGGTAAAAAAAGGGAATATCTTTATGGGAGATGTTGAAGATCTTTCACCATGATTAGAAGATTATAGTCTGACTTTCAAAAGACACTAAACTATTACGATCCTTGTGTGTGTGTTTTTGTTATGTACTAAGTATTCCGCAAACGTAATGTAATATCCATGTATGTTAAGCTTCGGGTCTCTACATAGACCCCTAGGAAATCGCTCATAGTCATCCAAACTCAATCCTAAAACCATTCTTATAATTTTTGGAGGCTTTTAAAAATATTCATCGTGATTTTAAGAACATTTCATGATGCATAGAGGGATAGATTGAAGAATATATATCTTTATCGGGATGTAGTTTCTTCTTAATTTGGTTATCATATATCCCATATATCATTTTTAGTAAAATAGAGATTATTTTCCTACTTTTGGTATTATTTTAGATCTTGGTTTGAGGGATCATGAATCTTTTTATTTTGGATTAATGTTTTATATGTAGATCATCTTATTTTCTATGATTTTGATTGTTCTGATTCAATTTTGGAATATTCATTTATTGGAATTCATCTCAATCTTGAATTAGGTGGTCTAAATTTAATTCTAGTTGTGTTGAATTCCAATTGCATGCAAGTTTTGTTGAATTTCGATTGGAACATTTGAAAATTGAATCATTAATTGAGTAAATTAATTGATTAATAAATTTATTGTATCATGTAATTGATTAATTAAATTAGCATCTGATAATTATTTAGGTAAAATTAGGGTAAATTAGAATTTGTTGATACTAAAATAATTAATTGGTGTATTAATTAATGAAATTTTGCGATTTAAGAAATTTTTGGTTAGTTGGATTGTATAATATTTAATTTAATATGGTTATAATCTCTTTATCAATGATGATTATGGGAAGGTTGGATTAACCATAATATTTTAATGTTTCAAATTATTTAAATAATGAAAAATGGGTAAATGATTAATTGTTCACATTATTCCATGTGATTAAATTTATGAACCATGTGGGTTGTAAGAAATTGAAATTGTATACCAGGATTTTAAATATTGATAAATAGAGGGTTAATTTTATTAACTTACATTGATATGGTATTTGTGATATGTGTGATAATGAGTGTGGGACACAAACTGAGGCTTCAAATACCTAGGTATGATAATGAGTGTGGGACATAAAATGAGTCTCCAAATACCTATTTGTGAAAACATGTCAAGTACCTAGTTTGAGGATCCAAATATCCTTTTTTGATAATAATTATAGGACATATATTGAGGATCCAAATATGAATTTGTGTTAATGAATTTGGGATAGGGGATAAGGCTCCAAAAAGTCATTTCTATTATAGAGTGTGGGGTAGGGACTTAGGCTCCAAATACCCATACATGAGATGAGGTGTGGGACATGAGACCGATTCTCTAAATAACCATGGGGTGTTAGAAATAACACTTTATAACGATGATATTTTCATTGGAATATGATTTTATGTATCCATGAAAGTAATTTAAATGAAATAGATATTGAAATACCATGTGAAAATAAACATTGAATAGAATATTTGATATGGTTTTGGATTTTGTTCAGGATAATGTACGTATTTATCAGATTGGGTGCCCTTGGGAACCAAGGGGTTATGTGGTTACATAAATAATAATTAAATGTAATAACTTTTTACAATATTTATTCTATTTTATTTTTTATTTAACTAAATACACCATTATAGACTGGATAATATTTTTTTCACTATTGGTTATGATTATCTTAGTTGTACTCAATCCCATATCGGTCTAGCTAACTGGTACCTAATTAGACATCATGATTATATGACATGATAAAGGGAAGATCCCTATGATAGATGGATATTTTGTGATAGAGGGTGGATAGGGGAACTAAACATTATGTTGTGACCCACTGGATGTTTTTTGATACTTTTTTCTTTTTCATTAGAATCTTATCACTTATTTTAGAACACGAAATATATTTTATTGGTTTTGGAAATTTTATACCTATTTCTATTATCATGAAATACTAGTATTATGTTGATAATTATTACATAGTTGTATATTTTATCATTATATTCGTTTTTATTCCACTTAATAATGAGGGTATAATATCACTTGGATTGATAATGGACCCTCACTGCTAGTTGGAATCCTCTAGATTATGTGGAGGTACACTTGAGGACTTTTGAACAACCGGTTTAGGGAACCTATGTATGGAACTCATGTAGGGATGTTACATGAAATCTATACAAAACATAAATTTAAACCATTATTCTAAATTTTTGAAAATTTACATTATTTTTAAAATATAAATTTCGCGAAATAAACCATTCAAAAATAAATAATAAATTATATGACAACAATAGATAATGTTGAATCATCAAGATGTTTCTTAAAATTAATCTTGATTATTATAAAATTACATCACTGTAACATATATAATTTTTTAAAAGTTTTCAATTTCCCTAGTAATTTTTTTAAAATAATTTTTTTTATTTTGGGAATAAAAATTTTATTATATGTATTTCCAATATAATAAAATACCATGGATGTGCCTTTTCATAGCCATATATCTGTAAAAAAAATTAAATTGGGTAAGAATTTATTTATTTTTTATAAATTTTCAAGAATTTCCCCTAGTTATTAATGAATGATTTACATAATAAAAATAGTTTATTATTAAACCCATTATACTATCTATGTAATTTATATAATCAGTTATGATGGATATCTTAATACATAAAAGGGTAACATTGATGATTATTGATTAAATTAATGCCATCATGAACTCATAGTAATTGTATTATTCTTCTATCTTGCATCTTGATCCACATATATAACAAAATCATTCTTTAGTTACTTGGGAATATTTTTCTCTAACACTTTGAATTTCATTTCATTAGGATAAGATTAATTTTCATGATTCTTTACATGTATAAATTTAAAATTTATTAAGAATATCCATTATTATGATTCAGTCAAATGTAAAATTTTATGATTATTATGGAATTATATGAAAAACATAGGCATCAATTAGGATTGCATAATTTTATATATGAATTTATTAATTACATTATAATATTTCCATAATATATTAACATGACTGACTAATATAAATGAACTCAATTTGTGGACATTATAAAAATGCACTCAATAATAAAACATCATTAATATAAACATTATATAATTAGTTATTTCAATTTTCTACAATGTTGATATAATCATATACAATTTTTGGATGGTTAAGGAGAAAACTCATTTCTACTTCAATCATACAGATTAAATCATTACTATACATCTACTATCCTTCCTAATGGGTTACTAGAAAAAGATTAACTTTGATAACCTACAAATATTTATGCATTAAACACTTACGGTTAGGTCATTACTTATTTTTCATAAGTAATATAATAAATGGACACCATGATTTATTATAATCCTACCTAGTTAGATTATAGTGGTCTTGAAAGGTGATTTAATTAGAGGAAATATAAGGCACAGTATATTTAATCATAATTAATTAACCATATAATTTATCATCTTATTTATAGAATATATATATAGTTCTATTAATTTAGATTTGAATACTATTAATTATATAAATCAAAAAAATTCAAACATATATGATGTGTTAATATTAACCAAAACCAAATCCTGTATTACAAAACAATATTAAAATATTATTTTATTTATGCATATCTATATTCATCTCAGGAATTTTTTATATAAAAAACATTAATGTATTATCATAGAGTTATGTGAAATGAATAATAAATATAAGTGTAAGAATGGAAAGATATTTAAAAATTGAAAACATTTCTAAAAGGGAATAAACCATCAAAAATAAATCTTTTTTCATTACAATTTCCATGATATTATTTTTTATTTCTTTGATACATCAATTAAACCAACATTTAGACACATAAATTGAATTACTAGAATTTAATATCATTTTTATTTCCCATAAACGAGTGTAATCCAATATTAGTGTAGAGGAAAACTATATCATATATCGTACCAAGCATCTAAATCCAAATATTCATGTATTATAATTTAATGAATAATATCAAATAACATTAAAACAAAATTTATATCCTGTTATCAAAATTAACATATTTATTCAAGAAAGGATTAATTTTAATTAATAATTCATTAATAAATTATGAAAAAACTATATTTGAAAAATTCAAAATTAAATTATAAATATGTTAATTTTTCCATATTTACAAATGAATAGTTAAATTTTTTCAATTACAATCATTTAAAATTTAGAATTATATTGAAGAAATTTAGACACTTCATATTCAAATAATTAGTTGTTTTTTGAAAAAAATTATAATCAAATAATTAATATTTCAATATGTAAATAGTTTATGTATATTATATTTCACATATTTGATTTTATTTAAATCATTGATCAAATAAACTAAGTTTAGTTATAAAATGGTTTTTGTAAGTCCTAAAATATAGACATAATCACAATTTAAATTTATATTTATTAAATAAACATAAAAAATTAGAACTTTTATATATAACCGCATTTTAATTTATAAAAAATTTATAAAATATTTAGCTTGTAATTCATCAATAAAACAAGATATCATAAAAAATCATTCTTTATCATTTTTATGCACTCCCTCATATTCATCATAGGCCTAGAGGACTTCCATAAATCATTTTTTAATTATTTTTAATTGAACATTTTGTTTCAATAAATGAATAAACAAATCATATTTCATCTTGGAAAAATTAATGTAATTTGATAAAATTTTCAGGTTATAGTTAAAAATACATTATTATTTTAGTGGAAAACCATCTAATATTATTATTAATTATCATTACATGTCAATATGATTTTTTGGATTCCATTTAATTGTTTATGCTATATGTGTATAGATATATTAAAATGATATTTTTAATGTGAAATTATTTTGGACATGATATTATCAATGTCCAATGATTTTCAACTTATTTATCCATTGTAATTTGGAGTAATATGTTATAACTATATAACTGCAATGATGATATTGAAAATTTCATAGTCCAAATCATTTAAGACCATAGCCTATTTGTAGTGACTATTTAAGCATGTCACTGAGGTATAACCCCATGATGACCTATTTTTCATTATATTCTATAAGATCCTAAATATCCTATATTTTATAACACACATATTTTTTTATTTAAATATGAGTTATAGAAATGGGAACACAATAATAGAATAATTTTTGATTTTTCTATTTATAAATTTATTATTATTAATAATTAAAATATAAACCCAAACATTGAAGAAATATTCTAAGATATTGATAAATGGTTTGTGATGGATGAGACACTTCTTAATGCATCCATTAATCTATTAATGTAGAAAATAATAAAATACAGTAAACTATTTCTCAGATCATTAAAATAATTTTTTATTTAAATTTGGATAGATTATCGAATATGGTTTTTTAAATTAGGAAAATCAATGGATTGTGGGGGGTTTTGTAGCCATCAGAATTAATACTCTCAATCCACGGTCTACCTGGAAAATTTGTTTATATTAATGTGGGAATAAGAGATTGTTAATTCTATCCATGGATAGTTCTATCAATTTTAAACCAGCACATGAGGATTTATAAAATTTAAATAAATTTAACACCCTAAACTAAACCAACATGTCTATGCAAGACCTCCACGTGACATTATTTGTACCTACCCATATGTAAGATGCTCCCAAATATTTGTGAGACCCTAAAGGTTGTGCATGAAGAGACTATATATACTGAACTATATGAACATCATAATAAATAATTTAAGTAAATTATATTAAAACTACAATTATAGAGCAATTAAATAAATGATGAAATGTTCATAGAATAGGAATAATCATTACATTCTATAAAATAAAATAGAATAACATAATTTCATGTATTATTGTGTAATTTAATGGAAACTTATCTCCAAAGGTGGTGGATTAATATCTGAGATAAAGGAAACAACACTAAAATTATAGCAGACATCTAATCCCATGGTCCATCCTACAACACCTATAACATTTTTCTCTAACACCCACCATAGGTCCAATTCACTTCACTGGATCACACGTTTTGAAATATATATTCCCACTAAGATACATAGTTATGGTGCGAGTATGAAAACCATTTTGATACCACCAATGTCCTATAAAATACGATCATAAGATATAATTTTTCTTAATGATTTTTTTCTTCAATGTCCATATTCTTAAAAAAATCATTATTTTTCTCAATTATCCAATGAATTAGCCATTTTATTTTCATCCACATTATACACCAGTTTCTACATTTTAATTAATATTTTTTACAATGTTTTTAAACATATATTTCATTTACTTTTATAAAAAATTTTAAAATATTTATTTTTCAATTTACCATGTAAAAATAATTTCCTACTATCATTACTATAATTTTTGGGGGATAAATTAAAAAAAATCATAGATTTATAGGAAAATATTCTTAACATTTTTTCTAAAAATTATTATTTTTTAATACTAATAAAAAATAATGTTTTCTCTTTTTAATTAATATTTCTAAAGGTGTAGATATTAATTTCTCATTTGTATGAACATAATTTAAATAATATTACACATTAATTGAGATATTAACTAATTATTAAATGCATATTAATTATATATATCACATATGAATACATGTTAAATAAAAATTATGAAACCCATTTAATTTCCATATGTTATAAAATAATGAAATGATTTACATTTTTATGTTCAAATGGAACTAATTATTATGGTTATACATAAATATATGGTGATTGTGGAATAATATTACACTCCTCTATGTTGGGAAAATATCTATTTATCATAAGTTAATATAAAAACAATATTTGGACGGACCCCAATACAATATGATATTATAACCACCATGCATGGAATAAGAAATGGATTCTAATCCAATCAACTTTTAGACTTCCACCCCTATCATATGTTTTTATTAAAAGAGAACCTCAACTAAAAAATGATTATATATTCATATAATTTTTCTACAAACACACGTGATATGTTCCTGCAATTATGATATTATTTAATTTATTATTATTAGTTAGTGATGATTCTTAGATCATATGACTTGATTTTTTGTGTAAAAAATTATTTTCTATGATCCAATTATAGGACTATGAATATATAGGTATTAATTTCATAATTAATTATGATTATTTCTTAAATATATTCATATATTATTCTCACATATCATAATAAATTGTTATCACATATGTTTAACATTACTGGTCATTAGAGATCAACCAATTTCTATTTTAATTTATTTTATTTGAACATAAAGGTATTAATTAAGCTACAAATTATAAGATTATTATGTGAGAACAACATTATACAAGATGTTTACGATAATTTTTGAAATACGTTTATAATATATCAACACCTCAAAGAAACTGTACCTTTATGGTTATATATAATGTATTACATAAAAATGTATTTATTATTTATAAAAAAATGTGTAACATTTATGAATAATTTTATTGGGTTGCCTTATTTATCTGATGTATGCACTCAAAAAATCCCCATGTGATAGAAATTTTCATTTTTATTAGGCAGTTATATAACTATTAGAGTAAATGATATTTTAATTGATGGATATCACATTAAAATGAAATTTAATAATAAAAAACCTATAAGGTGAGGGGGGTACTTATCCATATGATTATGTGGATAATATTATTCAGACGTTATCTTTTAAAGGATGCTACCCAAAAAATTCTAATTTGATGAGCCTTCGTTATGGAATCCCTGAGAGAATATTGTGAAAATATTTACTCTAATTCCACAATCAACTATTGATAATCTTCTCTATATAAGGATATATCATCTCAATTATCTTCAATAATCAAGTGAAGTAATTCATTTTTCCTTGAAAAAATATAATATAAGTAATACAATTTCATTTACATTATAGTTTCCTCTAAAAAACCAATATGATTATGATATCATATTATACACTATAAAATCATATATACATGAGTAGATTTGATTCACTCAACTTCTATATTTATGATTATTAGTAAATCATCTTTGTTTCATTATTTTTCAAATAATATATGACCAAGATTGAACACTATACCTAAATATGATTTTATATTATCCAAAAAAATAACCAATCAACATAAAAAAATTCAATTAATATTTTTACTATTTAAGAATAATATGAAAAACATCTGTCATTTTATTTAAATAGTTATTATTTTCACCCATATCATATTCATTAAACTAGGATAACGTTGATATTATTATACATAACAAATAGAAGAAAAAATTTCTAGTCATTTTATTAAATAAAATAATACTCTAAATTTTTTTGTATAATCCATGATATAAAAAATATTTAAATCATAATATATGGAATATTTCAACTATATATAAACATCCATTGTATGTTTTCTATTTCTCATTCAAAAATTTTTAAAACATACATTAAAAATTTCAATTCCAGAATGAACATCCCTCAATCATCTAAAATAAAATATAAACCAATAAAATATTTCAAATATTTACACATTGATAATTTGAATTCACTCATCATGAATTCATTGAAATTACCATATTTATCATTTCATTATTAAATAATAATTATAACATCTATATATATGATAATTTTCATCCTTTGATTAATCTAATTGCAGAATTAATGATTCTTTACAACACCTCTATACTAAAATCCAATAATTCTAATACATTTATCATGCATATTATGATACACAGATGAGGGTTTATGTAACATAATATCACATATTTAATGCATTTTTCTCATCATTATATAAGGGATATCTATTTGAGTCTTCAATATATACTTCATCTTCTAGAATATCATTATGAAAATATAACATTACATCCATTGAATATACAATAAGTTTCGTCAATATTATGATAACAAAAACAATTATATTATTTCAAACGTTTCCATTGTTTAAAATGTGATATAATTTTTTTCATTGATTTAGGAGTGTACATTAAATAAAATATATATCATGTTTCGTATCACTAAGAAATATTAATTTATCGAAATAACCAATTTCATTGTTTAAATATTCTTATATATCTTTATGAAAATAATGTCCAAAGCCTATTTCATAAAATGGTATTATGAATCATTATTCAAAATCATTTCCAAAATATTATCTTCGGTAGATTCATTGAATGTATTATCATTAATATCTGATAAAATCAGTTTTCCTCTATAAAATTCATTAAATGTGTTATCAATTGTTTTTCCCAATCAAAAAAAATCTTTAGTTCATCAATTTTATCCTCAATACTACAAATTATTTATATTGACAAAACTGACCTATAATCATTATTATTTTTTATATTTTTAATATTCCTGGCCCGACCCAATGGGGTTTCAACTGTAACAACCCCAAGCCCACCTCCATAATCTTATGGGTGGAGAAAGAAACTAAAATACATAATTAATTTCGGAGGAATTTTCATAATGTAAATGTACTCACACACCTGACTATCACTTTAAAGAAGTACAGAGGAATTATTATTAAATGATGCAATATTTAGAGAATAATAATTATAGTAAAAGACTCTATGCTGTAAATTAGTACAATAGTGTTAAATGGAAAGAAAATGATAAAAATAAAAAACAAACTATAAATATTTCCCCATGACAATATTGTACGTTACATTGCTGATATCACCCAACTCCAGATATCCATGCTCTAATAACATTATATGGCCAAATACTCAAGTAATCCCTATGATCTTCTATAATATCCTCTGACAAGACTACTACGTGCATAAGACCTGACAGGTGTGAGAAGATCCCATGTTTGATTGGTCATATATATACCCATTAAGTCCCCTAAAAACCTTATAGGGGATTCATATGAGACACAATTGGAATAAAAATACTTCTCAGTCCAAAGTAAGAGAGTAAAAAGATGAAAACTCATTGATAAATTTATATATATGTGATTTAACCTAGGAATCCCAAAAGAGAGTTACAGGAGATCTTCATTTAACATGTATTATTGAGAATAGCTGACATCAGTTCCACATGTCTAGCATTGATGCCCATCATCTAGTGTGTTGGTACAAAGAAGTTATACTTTATAGGGCCACCAACTGACCACTATGAATCCATGATGATGGTGGAAGAAATGCTAACCTATGGACACACTTTGAAGAGATTCAAGGGGTTTCCACATAGTTCAATAATTATGTGCATCATATTCTATAGGGAGTACAACTTAGTTGATAGGGGACCTAAGCCCTGGTACACAAGGGGTTTACCACTCAATAAATTGAGGTTTAACACCCAAATTCTATACAAGGTACCACTTTGTAGATGAAGAAACCACACCCCAATTCCATAGGGGGTACAAACTAAAAGATAGTGGAGCAAAACAATAATACCACATGGGTACTAATCAGTATATAGAAGACCCATGACAAAGTTGTTCGGGGGGTTAGTACTATAATGATCATTCCCAATCACTATCATCATCGAGTGTCACGTAATGAATAGTATCAATATAAAAGATATTCATTGTATCTCAAAATCCACTATAGAGACCACTATATCATTATTTAAGGATATTCAGTAAGGATAGGCTTCTCTTAGGCTAATGTACTTATACAAACAAAATAAATATGAGGGGTTTATGTTTCCTAAAATAGAATGTAAGAGTACATGGTTAGTAAGGGATCCAAAAGATATGTCATCCCACTACACTCCCTATATTTCTCACTATTGGTACACAGTTCATTGAATTTATAGAAGTACATGGAATGTAGGTGTACAATAAAACATGCCTCATCCACTCACGGTCTTTTCAGAGATCCTGACCATGTTGATGTATGCCTTTCCTTACCCATTTACTTTGGTACCTGATATGTTGGGGAACCTAGGATCCTAAATTTTTACCTTATATAAACCCTAGTCCCTCTATTAATGGTTACCAAAATATTTTTTCCGCCACAAAGAGTTTCATATCAAATAGTAAGTGAAAATATATCCACTACAGATACCAGAGAACACATCATGAATTCTTCCAACTACATATCATGCAGTCTAGATTTCAATTAAAACAATGAGACAACTTTAGTATTCAATATATACCTTTTATGAATCTATAACAACTTGATTGACCACCCAAAAATGATGGATAATGTTTTTGTCGATGTTTTTTATCTACAGTGGATGGAAATTGAACTCGTGTTCTTTCCAAAATACCCTTGACATATTGTCATCACTTAGGCACCTCCTGTGCAGCACAATCACTATAAAATATACCAGATTCATAGGGATTATTTCCCACATTTGAATAATTCTCTAAATCTATTATTGAATTTCTTTTTCATTTGTTGTACATGAATAAACTATTTTTATGTTGGTCAGATCATGCTCAGTAACACCATAGAATTTCCAAAGTACACCCTATATATCAATTATAGATGAATGTGTGAATTGTTTTTAAAAAGAATAATAATACATATGAAAAATATTTTGATCAAGAGTTTTTACAATGTGGAAAAAATTATGATAACCAAAGGTGATAACTAATATAATATACAATTTAAATATCTAAAAGGGTTCTTGTAAATTCATGGGATTAGCATACCTAAAATAATAGGGGTGATATACTCAATAATTTAAATTAATTTATGAAGAATAAATTCTTTTTTAATCCTATTTATAATTCAATCAATTATTATTGAAGAAAATGATCACCAATGAAGAAGGGGATTTTTTCATTCGATGTTTATCAATTTTTTTGGTTCATAAGTTCAGTCATCATTGGGTCTTGATTATTCGACAAGATAAAGAATTATAACATGTAAATTATCCCATGGTTTATCTAGCTAAACCTGTTGAATTGTAATAATAAGGAAATAATAGAAAAATATTTTTATGTTAATAAAATTAAATTATAAATTTAATATAAATTCACCACCAAGTTTCGTCATATTTGAACTCCCATTGTCGCCAAATTTTAGGTATTTCTTAGGGAAAACCTCATGCTCCACTTTCTACGGTTTTTCTAGATTTGTCATATGAAATTAAATTCTATAATTTTCACATTTTCTATAATAAAATATTCATGAAATATATAAAATATTTTTAATATTTTCCAGAAAAATTAATTTGGGCACACCAGGACTCAGAATCTCACATTCCCTCATCGTCAACCTCTAAAAACATGTGTAATTATTATACAATGTCTTACAATTACAAAATAGGGACATTAAAATTTTCCATCCTTGATGTTTTTCATCCTCTAAAAGAATAACAGACATGAATATTGGGATGTTGATACATTTTCTAGATCTACAACTTAAAGGATATCTCTCTTATGATCCCATGCAACCAGAAAACATGAAATAAAGGGTTAGTCCATCCACTTAGGGTCCTCTCCTATTGTTCCTCAATCACCACTGAGTTCTCACAAAAAGTGTATCCAACATTGATGTCCATCATTTCCATGTTGATAACTTTTTAAGGGTCATAAACATTTGTCATTTTCTAAGAAACATAAAATATTTCAAGAACCCACTTTGTATATGGTGTAAGGTTGAGGAGTTAAGATACCTCATCTAATATATGAAAGATCATGAATGGTCTAATGAACCTCTAGTGTATATTTACTCCCTTCTTGAACCATTGGAATCCTCATCAGGGTTTGTAAGATCCCATGTTTTCTAATGAGGTATTGATACGTTTTATTGATTTTAAATTCATAAATATGAACTAATGTAAATCCTCATCCGGGTTTGTAAGATCCCATGTGTGACAATACATGGTTTTCTCATTTTTTGTTAATCTATAATGGGTAATCATGTGCGGTGACCTACCCTATAGTTGTAAGAACATAGTTTCAACATTGCTTGGAAAACCATGTTTACAAACTATAAATAATGGTATTTTGGTTGAATTTATTAAAATTCCCATAATTAAATTATTATTTCCACCTTATTTTTCTCCTTTATTTTTCTATGGATATCATTATTGTGAGTGATCCCTATTAATCTCTTTTTATGATTTTTATCTTCTTACTCTATCTAATCACATAATTGTGCTCCATTGGTCTCATTAGATTGACATCGATGAGTACTCATTTATTTTTCAAATCATATTCAATTATATTCAGATCGATGACATTATTTATATATAACATAATATTCCCCAATTTAATGATATTTTCATGTAATCCATTTTTCATATGATTTTAGACAAATTTGATTATGATACTAGATGATTCTCTACTACATACATATAGTAGATTCAATATACATTTCCATTTTATTTTGTGCTTCATTAAGATAGTTTTGATTGTGTCACCTGAAATAATTTCATTAACGGCCCTAGAAATGAATTTTTTATAAAACATAAACTAAATGGAAATTTTAGGGATTCAATTTAGTTTATTTGGGATGCATTGAAGGTTGTTCCCCAAACAAGGCCACCATTGGGGTGTGCATTCTATGTTTTTAGTGACTTTATTAAACTATCTGTGGGGGGTTAGTTCTTACCAAGTTAAATGAAGATTTTTAATTAAATAAATGAATTTAATTTCATTATTTGGAGATATTTTACTTCAATTAAATTCAGATGATTTTTATTAAATGTTTTATATGGAATTTTAATTTTTTGAATTTTATTTGATAGAATGTGTGTAATTCTGTTAGTAAACTCGTGTAATGACATTGATTGTGAATTTCAATATAACTGGGTATACACATGGATATTGAATGAATATGAATTGATAAATGAATAGTTAAAATAATGTAATGAAATTATAATGGATTTTAATATTTAATTATTACATAGGACATAGTGTTTGTGCTATGTCATGGGTCATGGAACGGTACAAAATACCTTGAACCTATATACTCCTTAGATTTTTATTTATCGTGATGTCATGGGACTTTCTACCTCTTAGATTCATTTTATCTTTCTCAAATAGTATTCGTAGTCATTATACAAGATCCATGGACTTACTCATTCCTAGCTGAGTTTCCATAAAGTTGCTCAAGGAACTCAATGGGATTCCTTGGTTCATTTGACAATGGATCTTCCCTTGCGGGTGATAAAATTTCACTATATGGCTCGGTCGTGGATTTTCTATCATTATTTAATAAATATCTCGACCGTGGTATATGTGATAGATCCTTATATATGGATTTTATATGGATGTCTGATACCCATGAAGTATGACATGACCATGGTTTTCATGTTATATTTGGATGTACTACGCGATTGTGTTAGTTATTTATTTATTTTTTGATGTTTCCATGGGGTAGGAGCTTCATAATTTTTTTGGAGGCTGACATATCTATTCAGTATCAGTACACATGTGGTATACATATTTCATTGGAAAATTTCATTTCATATTACTTAACTATGATGCATGTTTCAAACTATTTTAGATTATTTTATAACACAACCCAAATATATTATAGAAATCTAGGTGGTAGCCTACTGGGATTTTATCTCACAACTAATTCTAACTACTGTTGGGCACCTAGAATGACTATATTATTTTAGGTAGAGATTGGGATACTACTGGTAGTTTGATGTCTGTCTTTTTTACTTTCATAAGAATATGGGAGCAAAGGACTGAGATAAGGATCATGATGAAATTTAGAGATTTCAAAATTGGTTATTTTTTGTTTTGGATACATGTAATCTTTTTTAATATCACTCAACTTTTTTGGATTATTTTTAAAGACATGTACCATCATCACCTATGGATGATTTTCATTTTGGCTTTGTTCCTATATTCTTATATTGTTTTTTCATATGCCTGGTTATTATATCTTCTTCCACAATTGACAGTTATTGTTATTATTTTGTGAAAAATCTAAAATTAAGGGAGTAATCTTTTAATTGAAGCACCACAGGTCTTCAAAATTAGTCAAAAACCACAAGTATTGCAGGAGTGTGCTTTATTCCATGTAGGTAACCATGATGGGGAACATTTGAGTGGTATTTGGGATCATGAAATTACAAAGTTGTATCATAGAAGGTATATTATGGGTTTATTTTTAATTATGTTAAAAAGGTATAGGAATGTTTTGTAATTTTATAATGAGGATTTACTAGAAATAGCTAACACAAATATAGTAAAAATCCAAATTTCCATGAATGATGTTGTTTTTCTAGTTTTTTGACAATTTTAATTTATTCGATTCCCCCATTGGGTGATGAAACTGAAATGTGATATTTTTATTTATATAATTGTGTGTTCTATATTTTTTGAAACCCAATGGGATGAGGTTATTCCATCTCATGCATCATTTTAGTAAATTTACAAGATTTACATACCATTTGTTATGAAATTTCATATAGGGTACATTCTATATTTTCCTGATATTTTGATATGTACTCAAATAGAAATAAAGACTGTTGAAATAATATTTTGTCCATAGAATTGAGAAATATGGTTGTTACATATATTTCTTACAATATCCTCAATATAAATTTATTTATTAGGATATATCAGAAACCACATGCATCCAATTTTGTCTTGTTGAGTCATTGACCACGAGTCGCATGAACTAGAACATGTTATGTTGTGATTTGGTTGGATATTATAATTCCATTCATGGGGAGTATGGGGAATTGTGTATTGGATTTTAATGAACCATTTCATTCAATAATTTAATATTAAATGTGAAATTCTTGATAATTCAAAGGTAAAATTGAAATGTTAAATTGATAACATGACATACACTGGTATTTTGAGTTGAAAAAAGGTTGTATGTCTCATGATTTTTATCAACTATTTAATTTCACATGTCCTAGAATTAGTAGTAGGTTATGTTGTGTGACCAGGTTATATTAATGTATTGACCTAACCTATGATTTTGAGAAATGAATATTGATGTTGAATATTTCAATAGGTGTGTGTTTTTCATTGTATAATCAACCCAACTGGATGATCCCCAGTCATATGTTAGGAGGGTGGAAATGAACACACTCCAAAGGTGTTGGAACATGGTATAATAGTGGGTCCTCATGTATTACCATATACGTTACTAATTATTGTTACAGTCACAGGTGTTGAGGCACAGTTTCATGAAGGGTTTTTCTTCTTCATTTATACATATCAAATATCACCACAACCTGGATTTTCTGTGGATGAGCGGATGTGTGTGTTCTGGAAACAACAATCTGCCATGTTTTTTGGTGTTGACAAAGCACATGTATTTTAGAAATGGGATGCGATTTCATATATGATCTTATGGAATTTGGAGACCTTCAGCAAGATAAGAGTGAAGCTCGTGACATAAATGTTGTGTATAGTAGAAAAGTGCTGGTGGGATGTTCTAAACTAGGCCAATAGACTATGAGACTTGGCATGGAGTGATTTTAAAACTATTATCTATGAATATATTTATCCTGATACTCTATGGTTAGAGAGGGAAAGTGAGTTTTTACTTCTAGAGTAGGGAGCTATGAAACTTATAGATTACATGAAAGGATTTAAAAACCTACAATGTTTTACACTAACGTACCAAAATAATTAGTTATCAAGGGTGTGAATCTTTATGAAATGTCTTTAGCATTCTATTAAATCACATGTCAATGTGATCATATTTACATCTATTACTAATATTGTAAATCATGAACTTATAATAGAGTGGAACATGAGTGATGTTGGGGGAATAATGTTGAGCAGTCCAACCTCTCGATCTAGTGGATATGTGCCTAGAGGAAGAAGGTACCATTTTAAGTATTCCTATGAGTTGAGTAGCAGCCTTTCCACTAGTGTTATAAGTGTAGTCTTATGACATCAGTGTGGATGATTGGGACACATGATGAATCAGTGTTATCATGAAACATTTTAATTTTGAGATTATTGAACGATGGGCAAAATCTGAAATTTCTATTGGAGCATTCCTCCAATTATGTGGGGTATGGGTGTTAGCTCTGAATCGAGGTTCATGGGTAGGTTTCTTAGCTCTACATCATACTGGGAGCTAGAAATGTTTTGGTTGATCAGAGAAAGGTGGTGCTGGTGGTGGAGGAAAACGTGCACAAGTTTTACTAACACACTAGAGTGGACCTACTCGACGTCATGAGGTTGTTTCATATTGTCAGGTTTCCAGCCAGATGTATTCTATATAGCCTAAACATTACGATAATGTTTCAGCAAATCTAATATGAGAGGTGAATTTTTTTAGACTTTTTGAATCTATTCTTCTTTACAAAGTGGATAATATAGTTTATATTTGTACATTTACTGGAGATCCTAGGTCATGTGATTATAATTTATGATAGATTAATGAGGCGTGATAAATTTTTGAAGATCCAAATAGAGAGAGTATTATAGTCTAAAGTGTTCCCCTTTTAGATTGGTTGGAGTCACTACGTATGAAATTGTTTTCCCCTTTAGGTGATACGGTCTAATGACATACTTCACATCGATCTGTGTGATGCATATTGATTGATATCCTAACAGAATGAAATTATAATTAGCAATGGGTGTTCTTTTATTATCATAGATAAATGGGATGTCTAGGCTTGTCGAGAAGCACCACAACATCATGGGATGGGTGGGATGATAGACAATATTTTTTGTTTGTAGCTATAAGACTATGGATAATGTTAAAAGGAATTCTCTCATGTCATTGATCATTATTGGGTTGATTTATTTGATGACTTTTTTGTTTTTCCTCTAGAGAGAGTGGTTTTGTTCGCTATCAAGTTATTTCTTGGGATACACTGTTATCCATTCCAATTTAATATATTGCAACATCAGAGTTGTAGGAAATCAGGATTTATGCAGAGGATTTGGATGTAATGGGGTTTTATCAACCTAGTACTTCTCCATGGGGTTTAGTGATCCTTTATGAAATAATTGAGAATGGTATGCTTTTCATCTGTCTGGATTATTGTAAGTTGAACCTGTTTATGTTGTACCTCTCGTTCCCCTCGTTGTTTGATTTTCCTGATCACAATCACCTTATTTTTTATCTAATATTGTTTGAAGTGTTTTTGAATGATAGGCACAAGGTTGCCAAGAAAATGGCCCAAGAAAGAATCAAGAAGTGGACTGAATTTCAGTCCACCGGCCAGCCAGTGGACCTGGCAGAGGCATTGCCCACTGCCAGGTTCCACCGGTCAGCTGGTGGCTCTGTCACCGGCCAGCCGGTGGCAACCTGATGCAACAGTGATGGCTACTGCCTCACCACCGGCCAGCCGGTGGCTCTGTCACCGGTCAGCCGGTGCTGCCTGGGCAGAAGGCCTTCTCAACATCCAAGGCACCGGCCAGCCGGTGGCCCTGCACCGGCCAGCCGGTAGCCCAGTCAAACTAGCCGTTGGCTTTGACCAGTCAACCCTCTTTTGGCCTCCAACGGCTCCGAAGACCTCTCCAACAGCTCCGAAGACTCCCCAAGGGTTCCATGCCTATAAATAAAGGCCAAGGAAGCCCCGGACACCAACCGGATCATATACCAAACCAACGGACACATTTTCCATCATTTGGCGTACCTCCGGCGGACTTCCTTCAAGGAACCCACCTTGCTACAACAACTTCCACATCCAAGGAGCTCCTTCAAAGAAGCTTGGAAGCGGCCTTCAACATCTCCAATCAATCAAAGGCGACCAAGGCTTCTCAACATACGGGTTTTATTGTTTTATTTATTTTATTCTTTAAATTTGGGTTTCTCCCTACAAACCCCAAACTCTTTCTTCATCCCTCTTCTTTTGGGTTTCACATCACCATTAAGGTGTGAAGAGGTTTCTTCAAGCCTTTCCTTTTAAAAGGCTTGTGTCATAGGTGAGCTAGCCTTCACCTGTAAGAAGGCTAGTGGGTTCTTGCTCAACCATTAAAAGCAAGTGGGTTCTTGCTAAACCAATTCAAAAGCAATCTGTAATAGGTCCTAGTGCTACCTCAAAGCCTAGTGGGTTTCTTGCTAAAACCATTGAAAAGAAAGCGGTAGAATCTCTCAACGGTTGAGTTGGGAGCGGATACGTAGGCCGGGTTTTTGGCCGAACTCCGTTATCAATTTTGTGTCTTGCCTCATTTATTTCCGCTGCACTTTCATCTTTGATTTTAATTTGTTAATCTTTTTTTTAAAAGGCAATTCACCCCCCCCCCTCTTGCCATCCTTCCCGTTTTTCTCCGCCCAACAGTTTATTGTTAATAACCTATATCCATTTGAGTGGAAAGATGAACCTTTTTAGTTTCTTCAAGGACACCAATCTATCTCAAATCTCTATATGAGATCTAGATATCATCCATTATGTGTTCGACCAAAAGGCATACCTAGTACAAAATTTCATTACATGTATTTCCAATATGATTATTTGGTTATGATGTCTGGTCTCATGAACAAGTAAGGTTATTTTATGGAATATATGATACCATTTTCTTATTATTAACTAGATTCATTTGTGGTGGGATTTCTTATGATATAATTGTTTTTTGTCACAATTAAGATGACCATTCCCAAAATATTTAGTTAATATTGGATACAATGAGAGAGTTTTGTTATATGGTAAGGTCACAAAGTGACAATTATGGAAAGATCTGATTCTCTTCATGGGTCATATTATCACAATGATGGAAGTATCAGTTGAACTAGAAAAAGGTGAGATATGTAGTTTCCTGGCATTATCACAATAATTCATATCCCATATGATGTTTAATAGGTCTATCTAGATATTAAATGCATTTCATATAAGACTTATCATAAATAGAATCATCATTGATGGACTTGACTATGAAGGGAATTATCTTTGTATGGTCAGATAATAGAAAAATAACCATTTAGGAGATGGAAGTGAGATTTAATTCATCACTGATCCAAATTATTTAATAGCCGTGTATAATATATGCAATGTATTGTGATGAATCAAGTATCATTATTAGAGAAATATTTATGTAGGGTATTGGGTCGTATCATTTTCTTCTCCGCAATTTAGGCCACAATAAAGAACTAACTAATCCATGATATCGAGATACCTACAGTTGTTAATGCGTTTCATTACTGGATAAATTATTTGATGGGAGAGATGTTTGTTGTATACAAGGATCCTAATAACCTCATGTATATATATATATATATAATTTGATCTGAATTTGAAGTAGTGATGGTGGACTGAGTACCCACTATCATTCAATATTGAGCATTCTTATATTCTTGGAATGGGATGTGTTGTGGCCAATTCACATTGAAGGAGGACCCATATATAGGAAGTTCATTAGGATAATATTGAGTGGTGTATTTTTCCTTTATTCCCTGAGATACACTTGGAGGTGTAGGATTTTCAAGGGAGGACTTATCTTTCATCCCAATTTCGGACCTCTACCCCACAATATGAAGTGATCATAATGAAAATATCAAATTTAAAGGTACTATTTCTAGATGATATTGTCGAAGATGGGGACTCATATCTTGGTTTCAATATAGTGGAGGATGAGATCCATAGTATTCATCGTTCTTCGAGGATCCATTGGACATACGTGGGGATATGGGGTAGGACTTCCAGTCCCCAGTTTGGAAAGAGAATCATAGTAATACCAAGGTGTATAGTGACTACTACCTTCAGTACTGATGGTTAGGTCAAGAAGTGAGAGTTATATCGTTTATTAATGTGGTGTTACACTTATCATCATGTGAAGGAAAAACCTCAGTGACTAGTTTGTGTTTTATAAAATCTACCTATTCACTAGTGGAAATGAGATGATGTCATCAAATATTCCGTAACCAGATTGTTGTGGTATCCTCAAGGTAACAAATTTGTGTGGGTTTTTGTTGATAGGATCATGGAGATTTCTCATTTAAATTTTATAAATGATACCTTTAATGTGGATCAACATGGGAGATTCTATATCTGTGAGATATTACTCATTCACAGGGTCCCTCACTATATCATTTCAGATAGGGATTTCATGTAACACCCAGACCCTATTTACCCAGAGTCGGTGCATTATAACATATCATTTTCATGATCACAAGAGATCAAGTTCTAAAACACCTATTTGTTTAGTATCCTTGGAAGTACTATATACATACATAAGTTTTACATTACATCATGAAATAATTAAAAACCACATTGGGTCCCCTTTGAACACACTCATATCCCTTAGCCTATTCCTGCAGGGTAATCATGATATAAGTATTTACATCATGGGGAAACTAAAACATAGAAACGGTTGATCTCAGATGCTTAGTATGGATAAATATTTAACGGAAATGTTCATAAGTAAGCATAAACATTTAAGGAAATGTATAAGACTAAAAAACAATCCTTTTAAACTTATATTTCATCATGATATAGGAAATCTAAATCAAATAACATCATTTACTTATTCACATGGATATTCTACTAGTCCAAAAATCGCATGTAAAATCAATAAATAAATTCATAATGATGGAATGCATAATGTCGGACATTATAACCACATAGTCAAAGGTGTGTGCCAAGAGTACAAATATGATTTTGTCAAGGAATTGTTCCAAGACACTAGTTTGTCTCATGGGACCTACTGATGCATCGAGGATCAATAGCTGGCTCCACCCATCACTTACTAAGTCCAATGCATTAATCATATGAAAAGTTTGAAACATAATCTAAAAATTCTTATTAAAAATTTCATAGAAAATTTCAAAATTTTAACCACAAACCATGAATGGTATAAAAATACCATATCCACATTAAAACACAACTCATTTATTACAACATAGAAGACTAAATTATAATAAATTAACATCAAATGATAATAATGGAAGATATTGACTTAGATGAAAATAAGCATAAAAATATATGAGAGAAATGTCCACCTTTTTATTAAAAACATTTAAAAGTCTCACTCTTTATCAAGAAGCTGTTTTAAATTGAAATTTGAATCAAAGTGTCCCATACCACTTTTTTTGGGACAAAATCCCTCAAGGTGTCATTGTATCATTTTTGAGGTTATTGTGTTTGTTGAAAAATTGGGCCTCCATGTTTTGTTTGTTGACAAAGTAGACCATGATGTACAAATTTGTTGAAAAAGGGGGATTTCAGGGTGGTATTTTGAGTTCGAGGGATGTTTTTAACAATCCATGAATGATTAAAGAACCTCGATAATGGAATGGATGATCATGGGGTAGTTCAAAAAGAGCAGATACAAGGTGGTCCTGTTTTCCAGTGTTTTCCAAATTTTTGGGCCTACAAATCAACATGTGAAGAAAAGTGTTTTTGGAAATGGGACGCGTGCGCCGGTGTCTTGGATAGTTTTAATGTTGATTTCCATTTGTTTTTCAAAATTAGAACATGAAAATATTTCAATGGAAAGAGGGGCACCCAATTTTTGGTTTGGTCGCGCAAGTGACTAGGGCGACAGAAACATGGGTGGCTGGACATGCGCGCTAGGAGGATACTTGTGCTCCAGTGCTAAGGGTGTCTAAAATGCCTATAAATAGAGGTCCATGCCTCTTCATTTTGGATGGAATTTAACACTTAGGGAAAATTAGAGATCTAGGATTGTAGGTGGTTGAGTCATGCAAGTGGTGGTTCGTTCATGCATGTGATGGTTTGGTCATGCTAGTACTAAGATACTCAGAAGATGTGAGCTAGTTGATAGTGGAGAGAATGTTTTGGTTTGGGAATAAAAGTGTTTGAGCCACCGAAGTTTTGTGTTGAAGAATGGAGTTTATCGCAAGTGGTTAGGTGACACTTTCACACCAGGCATGAAGAAGCGCGCCATGTATTGAAGAAGAACACTAGGTATTAGAGAAGTGCGCCAGGAGAAGAAGACTGTGTCGCTCATTCTAGGGTTGTGGGAAATGTTGGATGATTTCTGGGTAAATTCATGGTAATGTATTAATCATCAGTGGATGAAATTGGATGTTTAATATAGCATGTACATATAGAGGAAGTTGCATTCATTTGTGATAATGAAAGGAACTCCATGTCTTTAAACTGTGAGTGGATCTTTTGAAGAATTAGTGAGCACAATTCAGTTGGGAGAGTTGTGAGCTTTCATATAGTGAGTGGTAGTAAACTGGGAGGGATAGTGATTCCACTCTAAACATTGTAAACAACAGTTCACTTTTAGTGGATTTGGTACATCGACACATCGCTAGGGTATGATTCTCAGATGTATCCAAGTGAGGGAGATCCAAGTAAAAATCATGTGTCATGTGTGTGATTTGGTTTATATTATACTTTTATACAGGAAAGAGAGATAAAATATTTTTTCTTAACATAGAAACAAGATCTATATGGGTAGTTGTTTTAATCTATCATACCCTAATTCCCCCTTCAGGGTATCTAACTTAGATGACCTAAAAATTGGTATCAAAGGGAAATGTTGATATCATTATTTGTCTCTCAAATGGATGTCCTCAATAAAAAATTTATTTAAATCTTTGAATGGATCAATTTTCTGCTATGGATGAATCAGATGCAACAGAACATTCAATTTTTGTGGATGGATGTGTTCACAATGGAAATTCATGAAATAACAGTTGATACTAACAGTGGTACATTATGAGAAGTTGAGCCCAAAAGAATCAATGCATCAAGGGGACCCTTATCCAATGAAATATATAGAAATGTGATGTCATGAAAAACAAAACATGCCTTGTGGGAAAATATATTGAATATATATGAATGTGATTCAAAGTTCAGAGAGGCAAAGTTAATGGTTTTTGTGAAACTAGTATGAAGATCTGAGAATGAACCTGAATGAGTATGTTGATCAATTCATTGACTGGGTAAATGTTTTAGTTGAAGAAATTCAAGGACTTGGAGAAGTTATTATAGAAATACTTATTGTTGAGTGCATCTATAGGAAACATTCACCTTGGTTTAATCTGAATGACTCAGTTTAGGAAGAAAAATAACCGAAAGAGATGACTTTGGATAAACTTCACAACACCCTTGTGGCATATGAAATGAGGAATGATGATTACGATGATGTGGAAATGGAAAAATCCAAAGAGGTTCCATTCAAGGCCACGAGGAAGCTCACCATTAAAGATTCTCAGGAAAAAAAGAGGCATGTGAGGTGATATCATTCCTTTCCTTAAATTTTCAAAGAGGAAAAATAATGTTCAAAGGGAAATTTCTGCTTTCTTGATCTAGATGTGGTAATGTTTGTCACATTGTCGTATGTTTCCCTAAGAAGTTTTAAGAAGATGGGGGGGTTGAAATCAATCATCCAAAGAAGATGAATTCGGCCAATGAGAAATCCAATAAACACTTCATGAGATATTTATTTATAAAAAAAATCTTCTCTCACAAGAATGTGGTAGTTTATGTGTGTCTGAGGCTAAATAGTTTGAAGATGTAGAAAATTTCACAGATCAGTGAGAGAATTATATGGTGGAAATTTATGGTGTCTCTCAGAAAAAGGAAGAAACCAGCAATGATAAAGAAGAGGAATAAATTGAAGGATGATTCTGTATGTGCACTAAATTAGAAGAATCTCTTTAAGATATTTATTCTTGGAGAGAAAAACAAATAAATACAACAAGGTTGTACATGATGCCAATCTAAACATGAAACAGAAGGAATAAGTATGCCAGGAATTGAAGAAGTGAACCAGGTATTAGAGAAGAGTTCCAGGAATAGAGAAGTGTGTCAGTCATTATAGGGTTGTGTGAAAGGTGGGATGATTTCCCGGTACATCTGTGGTAAATTTGTATTCATCTGGGGATGAATGTTGAACTTCAATTGAGAATCTACAGACATAATAAGATAAAATAATTTTTGATAATGAAAGAACATACATGTATTTAAAAAATTATGGGATCTTCTAGAAAGGCAGCGAGAACACTTCAGTTGAGAGAGTAGTGAGATTTTATATTATGAGTGGTTGTAAACCTGGAGGGACAGTGAGTCCGCTCTGATCTTTATAAATAGTAGTGCACTTTTATTGGATTTGGTACATGGGAACATCACTGGTGTATTTTTTAGGGATATATCCTAATGAGAGTAAACCATGTAAAAATCAATGTGTCATGTGTATGATTTAGTTTCTATTTATACTTTTCTACATTTAAGGGAGATAAGAGTGTTTTTATTAATAGTGAAACAAGATCTATAGGAGAAGTTGTTTTAATATGTAAAACCATGATTCTCCCCCACCTCTTAGGGTATCTATCCTAGTTGATCTAACAATTGGTATTAGAGGGAAAGGTTGATATCAATATTTCTCTCTCAAATGTTGGTCATCAAGCACAGTGGGATTTTGATCTTCTATGGGAACAATTTTCTGCAACGGTAGAATCAGATCATACACATCTTTCGATCTTTGGGAATAGATGTGTTCACAGAAGAAATGAATGGAATAACTACCGATATTATTAGTGGTGTATTATCAGAAGCCAAAAGAAGAGAATTAGATGTTTATGCCAAAGGAATCAATGCATTAGGGGGAGACCTATCCAATGAAATCTATACAAAGGTGATGTCAAGAAAAACATCACATGCTTGGTTGAAAAGGCTATTTAATATATATGATGTATATTCAATGGTCAGAGAGGAAAATGAGAGATAATTGAATACAAATAATTGAGGTAATAAAAACATTATATTATTATTTGAATAAATGAATTCATGATATACCATGTCAGAGTACAGTGTATTCACTATATAAAAGTGAATTGGAACACAAAAACAATGAAGTCTCAATGGAATTTGAATTGATATGAAATCCCTCATAAAGACTGTATCCTTAGGATAAGTATAATTCAATGAAATAATTATGTGTGAAAAATATAAATACACTAAATATGATTGGATATTTAGTGTAAATCAATCAAAGGACATTCACACAAATTATTGTAAAAGCAACCACAATAACGTGAATGATTAACTGAATGAATAGAAATTTAGTTAAAGCTACTCTTATCAAGTTCATATTGATGACTAGAGAATATATAAATGGAGTGATTATTTGTATCAAAAATATATACACACAAATGGGAGTGAAAATTACTACATATGTAAATAAATTGTGATTTCACACATAATATTGAATTAAAATAATCAATGAAGTTTCTGTAAAAACCAATGAGTGGAAATTGAAATTTGAAATTTCATTACCGGTTGGGTAAATTATTAAACATACACCCCATGAAAGAAGGATCATAAAATGATTAATTAGATAATCATAAATTAAAGTATATTATACATATAAGATAAACATGGGTAGTATATACACCACAGAAATGGTAATAGTTGCAAATATACCATGAATCTCACTGGAATAAATGAGAGAGGAAAACCCCATACCTTATACATTCCATAGTTGAGGGTATGTTAACCTCCTGATAATGGTGAAATAATTGTTATTAAATTCTAAAATAACCACATACATAAATATGAGATTATATATGATCTTTTAATATTTATTTTTTAATAATACATTAGTAGTATCATATTATTAGGTGTTAACTGATTCATTTTGTTTATATATTTTGTTATGAAATTCATATTTGTTATGGATAGGATGTATTTGGTTTATATATAGAATGATATTATGTTCCTAAAAACTATTTTTAATCATAAATAATATTTATTCTTGAATAGTTACGGTGGGGAATGAATATCATCGTGTTCGTGGAGATGGTAATCTGTACGTACACACGAGCGATAATACAATTCTATTGATTGATAAATAATTTGTAATTGGACTATATATCATATATAAAAAATCATTTACATGTCATATTTATTATTTACATTAATTATACTAAATATTATATACATCCATAATAATTAAGTGTTGAATTACAAACTACACCAAGACGTGGAGACGGTAAGACGTATGTACGCATGTATGGTGACTTTGTCATTCATACGATGGATAGAATAAATAAATCACTTTTAATATATTTATAATAACATCATAGTTTTTAGTAGCTACTGGATTTATTATTTTGGTATGGAAACAACAAAGAAAGATTAAGAGGAAGAAAAAATGAACTTTGAAATATGAGATTAAATTATTATCACTTCTTCAGGTGCTTCCATTTGATTTGATAAATAGGGATCTTTAGGTTGTCTTTATTATCAATTTAAGGCCTCTAGGATGATGTGATGATAGTTTTGAGGATATTTGAGTACGGGTTTTCTGATCCAAATGGCATTGGATGTGTGATTTTGAGAGAATGAAAAGTACCCTTTTATAAGTGATGTGAGGTTCACCTTAGGAAAATCTTGAAAATTTATTTTATTATAGAATCATATTTGGTTTCACAAAATATGTTTTTAAATATTATAATATGAAAATATTGAAATGGAAAGAGGGGTTCCCATGTTTTTGTTTGGTCGCACAAGTGACTAGGATGCTCAGACTAGGGTAGATGAACATGCGCGCCGAGAGGAGACTTTTGCGTCGGCATTCAGGGTATCCAAAATGAATATAAATAGTTGTAAACCTCTCAATTTTTTTTAGAATTCAATACTTAGAGAAAATTAGTTCTCCACCCACGTAGGTGGTTTATTCATGCAATTCATGGTTCGGTCGCACAAGTATTAAGATACTCAGAAGTTGTGTGCCAGTGGATAATTGCAAACCAATAATGGTATGGGAATAAAAGGGTTTGAGTCTACCAAGATATGGGTCGAATAATGAAGTTTCATGCAAGTGGTTAAGTGACACTTGCACACTTGACAAGAAGAAGGGTGCCAGGTATTGATGAATCGTGCCAGGAATAAGAGAAGCATGCCAGGAATATTGAAGCACGTCAGTCATTATAGGGTTGTGAGAAATGTTATAGGTTTCCCCGGTACATCCATGGTAAAGTTGTATTCATTAGTGGATGAAAGTGGAACATCAACATAACATCTACATATATAAGAGTATGCATTCATTTGTGATAATGAAGGGACATACAAGTCTTTAAATAGTGAGTGGGTCTTCTGAAGAAGCATTAAGCACACTACAGTTGAGAGAGTAGTAAGCTTTCATATTTTGAGTGGTTGTAAACCATGAGGGACAGTGAGTCCACTCAGAACATTGTAAAATGTAATGCTCTATTAGTGGATTTGGTACATCGACACATCAATGGTGTATGCTCCTTAGAGTTTACTTATTGAGGGCAAACCAAGTAAAAATTTTTGTATCCTTTTCATGATTTAGTTTATCTTTATACTTTGCTACCGGAAAGAGATAGAAGATTGTATTTCATAAAAAAAATAAGATTAGTAGGGTAATTTGTCTAAATCTATCATACCCTGATTCATCCCCGCCTCCATGGGAATCTAGCCCAGTTGACATAACATATTGGTATGAGAGGAAAAGGTTGGTATCCATATTTCTCTCTCAAATGGAGGCCATAATACACAATGGGTTTCCGATTTTTGATGGGAAACATTTTTAGCTATAGAAAAATTGGATGGAACATTACTATTGAGCTTTTGGAATATATGTGTTCACAGTTTCAATGCATGGCATAACTACCGATATTGACCATGGTTCTTTATCAAAAGCTACACAAAGAGAATTAGATGCTGATGCCAAAGGGATCAATTCTTTTGTGAGATCCATATCCAATCCAATCTATACAAAGTTGATGTCATGAAAAGCATCACATTATATGTGGAAAAAGAAATTTAATATTTATGAAATAGATTCAAAGGACAGAGAGGCAAAGTTGAAAGTGTAGTGGAACATGTATGAACATCTAATAATGAACATGAATGAGTCTGTTGATGCATTCTTAGGCAGGGTAAATTTTTTAGTGGAAGTCTTGCATGATCTTGGAGAAGTTATTGAAGGGATAAATATTATAAAGCGCATCTTGAAGAAACTTCCTCCACGGTTCAATCCGAAAGATTCAGTTTTGGAAGATAAAGACCTGAAAGAGAGGACATTAGATAACCTGCATAGCACCCTTATTTCATATGAAACGAGGAATGATTGGAATGATTTTATGGAAAATGTAAAATCTAAAGATGTGGCATTAAAGGCCCTAAAGAATCTCACCATTGAAGATTCCCAGGAAGAAGAATAGATAGTTGAGGGGATGTCATTCCTTTCCTCAAATCATCAAAGAGGAAAAGGAAAGTTCAATGGGAAACTTCCACTTTCATTCTTTTGAGGTGGAAAATTTAGTCACCTTACCGCAAAGTGCGTTAAAAAGATTCAAGAATATCTAGAGGATTAAATAAAAATTTCAAAAAAAAATAATTCAGCCTATGTGTAAGGCAAGAATCACTACAAGAGATATTTCATTAATAAAAAGAATCAACTATCACAAGAATGAGTTAGTTCAGATGAGTTTGATGCTAAAGAGGTGGAAGTGATAGAAAACTGCATAGATCGGGGAGATAATGCTACAGTGGTAGTTTTCAGTATCTCAAAAAAAAATTCTGAAACCGATAATAATGACGAAGAAGATGAAATTGAATGAAGAGTCAATATGGAAGCTGAATTAGAAATAGCTCTTGAAGAGATGGGTTTTTGGGGAGAAAAAGACAAATATATCTAACAATGTGGTACATGATGCCAAACTCTACATGCAACAATAGGAAGAATAGAAGTCTGAGGTGATAAAATAAATAGAAAACCTTATTCCCGACAAACCATAGATCTCAGAAAAGGATTGTGAATATAAACTCAATAATGAAGAAAAAATGGAGATTGATGACTTGAATAAAAAAAGTAAAGATCAAAATCGAATGTATTGATGAACTTAAAGGTGAAGTTGTAAATCTGCATAAAAAGATTAAGGCTCAAGGGAAACTCTTGATTTCTATTATGACATCGGAGAAGCAGATCATTCCTAAAACTGAGAAGTTAAAAGTAGAGCATAGTGGATCAGTAGAAAGGAATCATAAATTAGGTATAGATTCTATGGCCGACGTGGGGATTGATCAAAATTGTTTTTTTGTTAAAACTGATTTCTGACCTCAACCACCCATTCCGATATTGAAGGTTGTTTTGGAAAAAAATAAAAATCATAAAAATCATAGATCCCAAAGTGAAACTAGAACTACAGATGTAAAAAAGAAGAAATCAACCTTATATTAGGTGTTATTGTTGTGGATAGACGGTAAATTCACCGAATATGTGTTCCCTAGACAATAGATATTGAAGATCATAATAATAGAAGTGGAAGAAATACAAAGAACGATACTATAGAATGTGTTTTGAAGGACACTATTTTTGGTGTGGTGGAATTGGGCACGTGGACAAAAAGTGTACATCGACCATACAAAGGAATGTGACAACGCAGAATCAAAATTTTCAAAAGTAGCAAATCAATGAACCAATAGGTGAGGTGAAAATGATAAATATATTTTCATCTTTGGATAATGATTTTGGTCCATCATACTTTGAGAGAGATCATATTTCTTAATCCATGCTGAGTGTGAAGGCAAAAATATGGACCAAGAAGAAAAAGGATGAAAATGCAAGGAGGATGAATTTTTCTTTAAAGCATCAGATTGCTCTGTTGTGTGGATCCATGACCATAGTTTCACATCTCACATGATAGGTAATAAAGATCTAGTTACAGATATAAAACATGTGAAAGATGAAGTTTTTAATTTGGAAACGATTAAGGCCTTAAGATTATGGGCTCACGAAAGGCCTTATTTGGCGGCAATGTGATGAGACATGGTGATGTCTTAGTAGTATAAGGGCTCAGAAACAATTTTCTCAGTGTCAATCAACTATGTTACTCAAGACATTTTATAAGGTTTACAAAGAATATGTGTACCATCAAAGGATGATATGGGGAAATGGTTCAATATGGAAAAATAACAAATGGAAATATCTATCAGGTAAGTGGAGAAGATGATATGTGCATTTTATCTAGAGATAATGAAAAAAAGCTGTGGCATAAACAACTTGTTTATCTATGTCAACCATCCCTGGAAGATCTGGTAAATTGTGATGTAGCAAGAGATCTCCCAATGATATCTTGTGATCATACTCACATGTTTGATGTATGCCAACTTGGGATTCTCATTATAAATACCAATACAGAAAAGTAAAATAAGTCAAAAATATTTCTCAAATTGGTGTTCACAGATGTTTGTGGGCCTATCACACCATGCAAAATTTATGGAAATAGGTACAACATTTTTTTGATGAATATACCATAATGGAATGGGTATTTGTTATTTCCCATAATTATGATGTGTTTGACTGCTTAAAACAGTACCAGAGAGACTGTTAAAGGATTTATAGACATAAAATACTAAGGATTAATACAGATAGTGGTATGAAACTCATAAACAGTCAGGTGGAATACTATCTCGAGAAACACAGGATAAGGCGTCATGTTTCCCTAGTGATAACAACCTAATAGAATTTGGTGGTTGAAAGGAGAAATAGTATCATCAACTCCATGGGAAAAATGAAGCTTTAAAAAAATACCTACTAGAGAAATTTTGGAAGGAAGCAGTATTGACATAGGTATACATTTCTAACAAGGATTTCTTGTGTCTGAGAGAAGGGAAGACTCTATATGAGAAGTGGTAGGGGAAGAATCCAATAATGAAGTATTTTTGAATATTTTAGAGTAACTGATTTATACTAAAAAATCAAAAACACAAGAAATTTGAGTCACACCGAGATGATGGAATATTACATTTCTACTTAGGGAAAAGAGAATCATATAAATGATTAAATAAAATTCTAGGAAAAGTTGTTGAGAGAAGAGACATCACTATTGTGGAAAATGATGAGAACATTCAATAGCGCAATAAACATTTTTATGATGAATGTGATGAGGATAAAAGAAACGTAGGATGAGTAGAAGTGGATGATGTTGATTCAGAAGAAGATACTAATGATTAGAATGAAGAAGAATAATCTATATCTGTACATAAGACAAGGAGTAGAGAAAAAACCGACAGCCAGAATATCATTGCTGATCAATCAGCTCCAGTTCAGACAAGGAGAATGAAATCACTACAGAAAAAACCATCATTCTCTCTAGAAGAGCCTAATATCCTTGATGATTCAACTGAAGATGAAAACAGGGTTCAGGCTATGAATGGAGAGCTAGATCATATTGAGGAGAATCAGACTTTGGAGATTGTTTCGAGGCCAGATGATAAAAATGTCAACGAGACTAAATGGGTCTTTTGTAACAAGATGAATGATTATGGAATAGTAATTTGAAAAAAAGAATGACTAGCGTTAAATGGATACTCCTAGATAGAGTAAATTGATATTTAGGAGACATTTAAACTAGTCAAAAGTCTAGAGAAAATTAGATTATTACTAGCTGTTATAGGGAAACAGAAGTTCAAAGTGATCCAGATTGATGTAAAATCTGCATTCATGAATGGGATTTTGGAGGAAGAAGTTTTATCAAGTATCCAGATGGTATTCTCATTCATTAGGATGGGGGAAATTATTCTCGGTTGAAGAAGGAATTATATGGGCTAAAGCTGTCACTAAGAGAATAGTACTCATGGATTGATCTGTATTCGAAGAAGCTTCGTTTCCATTATGGAAGATTTGATTACAATCTCTATTTAAATAACAAAAGTTATCAAAGGATGTTGGTGTAGGATTATGTTAATGGAATAGTATTTGTTGGATCAGATTAAGCAGAGGGAAGATAGTTTTCGAAATTCAAGAAACCTGATTTCAAGATGTCTATGATTGGTGGGATGAAATTGTTCCATTGTTTATAGTGACATAAGTAAGTAATAGGACATTCATTTCTCAATACAAACACGCCAAGGTGGTTATGAGATGATTTGGAATGGAAAATTCCAAGGAGATGAAGACCCCTGTTGCTATATAGATGAAATTAGCAAAAGATTATAATGTCAAGGAAGTTAATATCACAGAATTCATCCAGATTATTAGGTGTTTAATATACCTGATAACGATGGGACCTGATTTTGTTTTCTCTACATGAAAAGTAGCGCGATATCAAAGCAATCCCAAGGAATTTAAAATGCCTATAGTGAAAATAATACTTCATTATATCAAGGTCACGATGGATTTCAGCTTAATATATTGTGAAAATTCTCATTTAGAGTTATTGGGATATACTGATGTAGATTGGTTCGGTTCAACGGATGGCAGGAACTCAGCGTTTGGAGGTGCTTTCTATCTTGGTGGATTGTGTATTTCTTGGATGATAAAGAAGAAATATTACATTTCATTGGGCACTGTAGAAGCTAAGTATAATGTAACCACACAAGAATTCACATAGTTATTATGGATGAAGTAGCGACATGATGATATTGGAGTTGAAGTGAAGTCTCTGATCAGAATCCAGTGTGATAACTCAAGTTCTATAAATCTCAGAAAAAATATTCTCCATCATTAAAGGACAAAACACATTGAGATAAAGTATCATTTTTTCAAGTAGGAGGTTGAGAAAGGAATTGTGAATTTGGAGTACGTGCCTACAGAACTATATGTTGCAGAAATTCTGACGAAGGCCTAAACTAAGGAAGCATTTGAGAGGCATTGACTGGATCTGAGAGTTAAGTCGACTCCCTGCACTTGAAAAGTTGTGGAAGTGGAAACCCCCTATCATCGAGGTATTCTTTTTTTCCCGATTGTGATAATATGTATTCTTTATAATGTTTCAGATCACAGAGTAGTGACCTTTGGGTTCATTGACAAAGGGGGGAAATATTTACGCCTCATGGGGGAGAAACGGTAGCTAATGAAGGGAGAAAATGTCTTAGTCAATGACACAGGGAGAAGCTGCCATGTGGAGAAGCAGTATAAGGGGAGAACATTGGGATTTGGGGAGATTCTTAAATATGATGATGCTAGAAGTGATCGATGAAATAGTAGATATCACGACAACTGAGGATCATGATAAAAGTAGAAGAGTAGTGTTGGAATGGTTTCATAAGGTTTCCAACAATCACTAATTGGTATCATTATGGAATCAATAGTTGGTATCCATTTTTTAATTGGTATCAATTTGGTGTCAAAAGTCGGTGTTTGAAAATATGTGATTAATTTATGATCTTTTCATTTACTTTTGTTTTTCGTGGCGAGAATTGCTCATGTGATCTTAGAGTACATGTAAATTGAATATTTGAAAGATATCAGAATCAAAAGAGGTGAATTATGGTAGTGGTTGGAAGGAGCTTTTCTAAGGTATCAAAGTGAAAAGAATCATTTTTAGTTGACTTATCAACAAACCAATAGGGGGATATTGTAGGTAAAAAATCCTGTAAGGTATCATTGAAGCATCGTTTAGGTGATTTTGTATATCGAAAAAGTGGTCCTCTGTGTTTTGTTTGTTGACAAAGAAGACCATGATGTATAATTTTTTTAAATGATATGCTTTTTTGGATGAATTGTTGAGTTTAAGGGATTTTTTAACAATCCATTATTTATTAAATAACTTATAGAAAGGAATAGATGATTTGGAGTTAGTATAGAAAGAGATTATACAAGGTGGTTCAGTTTTCCAGTGTTTTCCATATTTTTGGGCCTCCAAATCCCCAAATGGAGAAAAGGGTTTTTGGAAAAGGGAAATGTGCGCCTGTGTCTTGGAGGCTTGTAATGTTTGGCACCATATGTTTTACAAAATCACCACATTAAAATATATAAAAGGAAAGAGGGGTGCCCAATTTTTGGTTTGGTCACGCAAGTGACAAGGGCTATAGATACTTGGGCGGCTGGATTTGTGTGTCAAGAGGATACTGGTGTTCCAGTGCTCATGGTGTCCGAAATGCATATAAATAGAGGTCCAACCCTCCTTATTTTTGATGTTGTTCAACACATAGGTAAAAGTATAGCTCTATTCATGCATGTGGTTTGGTCGTGCAAGTGGTGGATCGTTCATGAAAGTGATGGTTTGGTCGCACAACTATTAAGATACTTAGAAGTTGTGTCCATGTTGATAGTTTCCATCCAATTTGATTTGGGGATAAAAGGGTTTGAGTCACGCAAGTTTTCTATTGATAAAGGGAGTTTCTCACAAAATCATAGTTGAAACATGCACACTCAGATTGAAGAAGATCACCAGGTATTGAAGAAGCATGTCAGGTACTAGAGAAGTACGCTAGACAATGAGAAGAGAGGCGGTCATTCTAGGGATGCAGGAATAATTGGATGATTTCCTGGTACATCTATATTAATGTATTAATAATCAATGGATAAAAGTGAAACTTCAGTAGAGCATCTACATATAGAAAAATATTCATTCATTTGTGATATTGAAGGGTCCCACATGTCGTTAATGTTTGATTGGATCTTTTAAAGATGCAGTGAGCACACCTTAGTGGAGAGAGCTACGAGATTTCATATTGTGTGTTGTTGTTAACTAAGAGAGACATTATGTCCACTCCGAAAATTGTAAATAGCAGTGCACTTTTAGTGGATTTGGTACATCAGCACATCACTTGTTTATGCTCCTCAGATGCAGCATAGTGATGGTGAACCAAGTAAATATCATATTTTCATGTGTATGATTTAGTTTCTATTTATACTTTTATATAGGAAAGAGTGATAAGACAGTTTTTCTTAACAACAAGACAAGATCAATAGGGGAATTTGTATGAATCAATCATACCCAGATCCCCCACCTTAAGGTATCTAACCCAGATGACCTAATAATTATTATCAAAAGGAAAAAATATATCTGTATTTCTATCTCAAATGGATGTCATCAATCACAAAGTGATTCTGATCTTCGACGGGAACAATTTTATGCTATGGAAGAATAGGACAAAACACAACTTTAGATCTTTGGTAATGGATGTGTTCATAATAGAAATTCATGGAATAATTGTGGATATTAATAGTGATGCATTATGAGAAGTCGAGTGAAGAGAATTAGATGCTGAAACTAAAGGAATCAATGCATTAGGGGAGCCCTATCCAATGAAATCTATAAAAATGTGATTTCATTCAAAACAGCACATGTTATGTGGTTAAATCTATTGAATATATATTAATGAGATTGAAAGGAAAGAGAGGAAAAGATGCAAGTGTTGTGGAATAAGTAAGAAGATCTGAGAATGAACCTGAATGAGTCTGTTGATGAATTGTTTGATTGGGTAAATGTTGTAGTGGAAGACATGTGAGGTCCTGGAAAAGTTATTATAAATGTAAAGATTGTGAAGAACATTGTGAGGAAACATCCACCTCAGTTCAATCCAAAAGTCTCAGTTTTTGAAGATAAATAACCAAAAGATCTAACATTGGATAACATATGCCGCACCCTTATTGCATATGAAATGAGGAATGATGATAATGATGATGTAGAAAAGGAAAAATACAAAGAGGTGGAATTTAGGGCCGCCAAGTAGCTCTCCATGGAAGATTATTAGGAAGATGAAGAGACAGGTGAGGTGATGTCATTACTTTCATCAAATCCTCAAAGAGGAAAAGGAATGATCGAAGGGAAACTTCCGCTTTATTTCTTTATATGTGGTAAAGTTGGTCACCTTTCTGTAAGGTTCCCGAAGAAGTAACAAGAATATAGGGAGGATGAAATCACAATTCCAAAGAAGATAATTTCAGTCTATATGAACGGAAAGAAACACTTCATGAGATATTTCATTAATAAAAATAATCTTCTCTCCCAAGAATTAGGTAGTTTATATGTGTTTGATGCTGAAGAGTTTGAAGAGATAGAAAACATCACAAATCCGGGAGGGAATTTCATGGTGGTAGTTGTCGGTATCTCTCAGAAAAAGGAAGAAACTGAAAATTATTAAGAAGAAGAAGTAAATGAAGGAATAGTTTCTATGGAAGCCGAATTAGAAGCATCTCTTTAAGAGATATATGCCTGGATAGAAAAAATAATGAAATACAACAAGGTGGTACATGATTCCAATCTCTAAATGCAACAATAGGAATAAATCTTCCACATATTGAAGAAGTGAACCAGGTATTAGAGAAGGGTTCTTAGCATTGAGAAGCACATTGGTCATTATAGGGTTTCTCAAAAATATGGATGATTTCCCAGTACATCCGTGGTAAAGTTGTATTCATCGGTGGATGAAAGTGGAACTTTAATAGAACATCTACATACATAGGAAAATGAATTCATATGTGACAATGAAGATTCCTACATGTCTTTAAAATATGAGTGGATCCTCTAAAAAATAAGTGAGCATACTTTAGTTGACATAGCAGTGAGATTTTATATTGTGAGTGGTTGTAAACCAAGAAGGACAGTGAGTCCGCTCTGAACGTTGTAAACAGTACTGCGCTTTTAGTGGATTTGGTACATCAACCCATCACTGGGGTATGCTCTATTAATGCAGTCCAGTGATAGTGAAACCAGTAAATATAGATGAGTTGTGTGCAAGATTTAGTTTCTATTTATACTTTGCAACAGGAAAGAGAGAGAAGGGTGTTTTCTAAACAACGAAACAATATCTATAGGAGAAGTTGTTTTAATCTGTCATACCCTGATTCACCCCCATATCTCAAGGTATCTAACCTAGTTGACCTGAAAATTGGTATTAATGGGAATGGTTGATATCATTATTTCACAATAAAATTGAGGTCAGCAATCATAATGGGATTCCAATCCTTGATGGGAACAATTTTCTGAATTGGAAGAATAAGATGCAAAACTAATTTTGATCATTGGGAATGGATTTTTTCATAGAGGAAATGCATGGCGTAACTGCCGATATTAAGACTGGTGCATTATCAAAATCCGAGTGAAGAAAATTAGATGTTGACACAAATGGAATCAAGGAATTAGGGGGTTCCCTGTCCAATGTAATCTATACAATGGTGATGTCAAGCAAAACATCACAAGATAGGTGGGAAAATCTATTTAATATATATGAAGTAAATTCAACGGTCAGAGAGGAAAATAAGAGATACTGACAAAAAATCGAGGTAATAAAAAAATTATAATATTATGTGAATAAAGGGATTCATGATATACTATTTCAAAGTACAGTATATAAACCATATAAAAGTGAATTAGGGCATAACAAGAAAGAAGTATCAATGGAATGTAAATTGAGATGAAATCCCTTTTAAAGTCTGTATCATTAGGATAAGGATAAATCAATGACATAATTATGTGGGAAAAATATAAGTACAGTAAATATTATTGGATATTTGGTGTAAATAAATCAAAGGAAATTCAAAAATATTATTGTAAAAACGACACCAATGACATGGATGTTTAACTAAATGAATAGAAATTGAGTTAAAATTAATCTTATCAAGTTCATATAGATTACTAGAGAATTTATCAACGGAGAGATTATGTGTGTCAAAAGTATATTCAAACAAAGGGGAGTAAAAATTACTACATAAGTAATTAAATATTGATTTCACACATAATATTGGAGTAAAATAATCAATATAGTTTCTGTAAAACCCAATGATATAAAATTGAAAATTGAAATTCCCTTATCGATTTGGTAACATACAAATCATAAACCCCATGAAAGAAGGATAATACTATGATGATGTAAATACACATAAATTAAATTATATTATACAATGAATACAATAATTGGTAGTATTTACACCACACAAAAGGTAATAGTGGAAAATATACCATGAATATCACGAGAATAAAAGTGAGATATAAACACATTACCTTATACTTTCCTTACATTAGGGTACGTTAACCTCCAGTATTATGGTGAAATAATTGTTATTAAATTATAAATTAACCATATACATGAATATGATATCATATATGATTTTTTAATATTTCTTTTTTAATAATAATTTAGTAATATCATTGTTTTGGGTGTTAACAGATTCATTTTTTATATGTTTTGTTATGTATGTCATATTTGGTATGGATATGATGTATTTGATTAATATAAAGAATGATATTATTCTCTTCAAAATTATTTTTCATTCAAAAAATGATATTTATTTTTGAATGGTTACGATGGGGAATGAATCTCACTGCGTTCTTGGAGACGGTAATCTGTACGTACGCACGTGCGGTAATACAATTCTATTGATGGAGAAATATTATGTCATTGGATGGTATATTATATATAAAGAATCATTAACATGTTATATTTATTACTCTCATCAATTATACTCATTATCATACCAATCCAAAATAATTAAGTGTTGAATAACAAACTACACCCAGATGTGTAGACTATAAGCCGTACGTACACATGTATAGTGACTTTATCATTCATAGGATGGATATAATAATGAATATGGTTTTACCATATTTATAATAACATCATAGTATGTATATGGTTATGGTGTTCATATGTTTGTATGAAAAAAACAATCAAAGATGAAGTGGAAGAAGAAAATAACTTTGAAAGAGGTGACAACATTATTATCTCTTCTTCAGGTGCTTCCTTTTGATTTGATCAAAAGGGATCCCTGGGTTGTGTTTATTATCAATGTATGGACTCTATCTTGATGTGAGGGTAGTTGGAAGGATATTTGAGTAGGTTTTGGCCAATCTAATGGGATTTGGAGGTGTGATTTGGAGAGAAGGGGAAGTACCATTTTATAAGAGATGTGAGGTTCACCTTACGAAAACCATGAAATATTATTTTATAATAAAATCATATTTAGTTTATAATGGATCCAATAGTATATATTTTTGGGAAATGTGGCTATGGGTGAAACACTTCTCAATAAATAGTTTTCAGATAGGTTTAGGTCACCATATAGACCATATCTTTTAGATTTAACTCTTTGTTAAATAGTTTAACATTTAACATGTCTCCTTGTATTTTTATATTATATGGCTAATAATTTTACTTTAAAATTCAAAGAGAACAGCAGGTGGATCATTAATGAAATATATATTATTATATATGTCCATTGGATGAACATTATATTTTTAGGACTATTATATCATTTAATAATATAGTACTTTTTTTAAAAACTAGTTTATATAAATTTTGATATTATTTAGTATTTGGTTTTTTTAAGTCATAACCATATGATTTCTTCAAAAAAAATTGAATCAACCCTAACATGTACTAATAACCTAGATGATTTGTGTAATGCATAAAACAATCCCAATTTACATTTATTTTACTATTTATAATATCAATTATTTTAATCATTCAGTAATAAGGTTGTTACTGCATCATCATTGTGTCATAAGTAAATTCAATTATCTAATTTATAAAAATTATAAATAAAATACCATGATATAGGAAATCGTTTTATATATCTAATGAATATTTATAGACAAAACTTTCTTATGTATAACTCTATATTAAAAATGTTTTATTTATTAAAATTTAAATTTAACACTTTTAGCACTTTAAATAAAATAATCCTAAATGTCCTAATGTAATCCAAGTAGACTAGAGTGATTATATATTATTTATAAGGTTAATTTATTGTGGAAATATACTTATCCAATAGAATTATGACATGTGTTAGGGTAATAATAATATAATTTTTAACTTTAATTACATTATTTACTTTTTACCATGGTGAATAAATTCAAAATGTTACTATTCACCAAACTTTATTTTCATCTTATCAATAAAAATTTTATTTATTGATGTCAACTGTGTAACTCAGATTTTGGAAATTCAATTCAAAAAAATTGTAAAATTATGTTTTATGGGAATTTGCTAATGTGTCAAGGAGGCTAAAAGTCGTTAAAAATTCCGTAAAATTTTATACATCTAATATTTTTATAAAAAGAAAATAATTAATTAAATTAAACTAATATAGTTATTATGTATCTATTTTGTCTTCACATAAATTTAAATGAAATACATAATTATTTAAATAAAATGAAGTTTTAAACAATAACGTAGTGTTTTTCATTATTCATCAAAAATTAAATATTTTTAGAAAAATATCAAAAATTAACCCTAAGGTAATTTTGAAATTTTGAATCCAAAAATGAAGTAAATTTTAACAAATAGGAAACATAGAAGTTGAAATAATTAATTTAAATTTAATTCCCATTGTCAAAACCAGAAAAAGGGTTTTGAGAAGTAAAAACTATCAAAATACTGATATGTATTTATGTCTGGTTTAAAAGTAAAATTACTTCAAATTTTTTGAATTGGAATAAATGATTAAAATATAATCTAATTATACTTCTAAACCATTCAAATGTATAATTTAACACTACAAATTATTTTGATTAAAAAGGGTGTTTTCAATTAAAATTTTGTATCTTTCACTATTTATCAAAATATGAATGTTATCAGAAAAACACCAAAACATTATTCAAAATAAATTTTTTATGTCCTACTTATAAAGAAGAATTTCGTTTCATCAAATTGATTATATAAAAAAATAAAATATTTTATTTACAAAGGGTTCTCCATTAAAAGGCGGAAAAACTGCAATTTTTGAAAATACCTCTTTTATTAGAAAAATTGTATTTGTCCTTATATTATGTCTAAGAAACACAGAAGATGATTGTTAATTTTATATTGGATATATATAAAATTAAAAATTTGGTTATTACTATTCATATTTTTTTAAAAAGGCTTGTTTAATAGGTTGTTTTGTGCTTAAACTCGGGGCTGCATACATCACACTATAATGAATTATTTAAATAGATGCATACCATGGAAGAATGTGGTGTTATTTTTATGATTTATATCATGTTTCTAGATTATTTTATAGATAAAACTAGGTACCCTGGTTCTTCATATTATGGAATACAATCATTTGACTGATAGCTATTTACATCATCCAAAACAGGTTCTTAAGGACATGTTCCGAGCATGAATCCTTTATTTTAGAAGCTCTGAGAGAGGATCAAATCCCTAGTTTAGTTACCCTATAAAAATAGTTATTTGGAGGATATTATTATGGAAACGTTTTAGGATCTATAGAAAAGTCCAATCCACTATACCATGTGCTGGTTAGATGTAGGTGAGGCTTATATGAAGGGACCATGTCACATGTAAGAGACTTCGGAGAATATCAATTCTGTTTAGAGTTGATGGATGTTGCACAGTATTGACAGAAATATGTTTCCAACACAACATATGTACTATAGGGTTTGATTATGGGGACATTTTATTTTTTATGGCTTCCATCTAGTTTGAGACAAATAATGATCAGGAGACATTGTAATCTTTTAAAGTGATATGTTGGGCCATTCGAGATGGTGGATAGGGTCACGACATTGTCCTATCAGTTGAATTACCTTAGAGGTACCAAGACATTCATGTTTTATTACATTTATATCATCTATTTTGTTATCATTTGGGACCATCTCATTGTTTTTATCCTCAAGAGGTTGAGCTACATGTAGATTCAACCTTTGTGGATCATACAATTTGTATAGTTGACTGTAGAACATAGCTTATTTGAGGTTCGTTAGTTCCTCTAGTACAAGTGTTATGACAACACATCCATTTACAATATAAGTCATGGGAGTGGGAGGTCGATGTACATGCTCAGTTTTCTAGGCTGTTCTCAACAGAATTTTGACCCGCCATCACGGGGAATGTTGTGGACGGATTTTCTTTTAGGGGGTAATAATGTATGACCCTAGGTTTTCATATGTGGTCCATATATTTTTTTAGTTTAAGTATTTAAATATTACATAAGGTGTATATTATTTCTAGTTATGGGGGTATCACCAATGTTCGGGGCCTTTTTCAAGCCCAAATCCCAACTTTTGGGAGAAAACGGTAGTCTACAGGATTAGTAGAGGCCAAGCACGGAATTCCACACTATCTGAATAAATGTACGAGACATGGAAAACGGGAAGGAGGATCTGACCTATCTTTCTAAACCCTGAAGAATGATGTGAATTCCTTTTAAAAATGAAAATTTTTTATTATAGTCTAAGACACAATTTGTTCATGTTTTTCTAAACCCTGTATGGTAACAATGTGAGATTCCCCTCCCGACTGTTGTAAGTGCACAACTGGAACACAATTTTTCCAACTATTTACCCAAATTGCATGGCCAGGTAATTTAGTTGAATCTACCAATAATCATCTAATTAAATAACTATTTCCACCAAAATTATCTCATTTATACTATGTTGGATAACCCTATGCAAGATATCCCTTTGGAAATATCTTGAGAAATTTGTTTCTAGTCACCCATCTAATCTCAAAATTGAGTGTCATTGGTCTCATTAGATCGACATTAGTTAGTACATGATTCCAATAATGATGATATTCGATTAACGTCATATTGAATATATAATTTAAGTTCATGATAATATGACTTAATTTCAAATTATTTTGCATTTATCATTTTCTATTGATTTAAGTCGAATCAAAATAATACAATAGATGAGCATCTACTATGGGCTTATGGTAGCTGGTCTATACTTTTCCTGATTTCTTTGTGATTTATTAAGATTTTTATCTATTTAGAACCCACCATACATTTCAGTGTGGTCTCGGAAAAGAGTTTTTAATAAAACAAGATTACATGGGACATGTATAAATTTCAATTGGATTTGGTTGGATTTTTGGAGGTTGTTTACCCCACCATGGACACCGATTGGCTGTGCCTTGTGAGTTTCCTATTCCTTTAATAAACTATCCATAGGGTGAGTTATTTCTTTCCTAGTTATAAGATGTTTCTTAATTAATTAATTGAGTTAAATGACTTTAATATGAGATGTTTATACTAATTTTCATGTATATTATTAGGATTAAATTATATATATTGATGTTTAATTTTTTAAATGGATTTGATAGTAATTGTGTAAATGAGTGGGTAAAAACATTTAATGAAATTAATTATGAATTATTTTATTATTGGGTATACTCAGGGATACATAATTACTGTGAGTTATAAAATGAGTGTGTAAAATCAAGATATGACGTGTTAATTGATTTGGATGTTGAATTATATCATAAGATGGCATGTGTGTGGTACACCATGGGTCATGAAACGGTAGAGAATGTCTGGGAACTATATGCTCCATAGATTATGATTCCATGGGATACCGTGGTTTTTGATGCCCCTAGAATATGTTTTACTTTGGATAACATTTTTTATTATTGGTATACATGCTCGTTGTAACCCAACTCATTTCTGATTAATTTTTAATTGAGCTTCTCATAACACTCTATAGGATAACATGGTCCAGTATAACTTGGATCGAACCATGCATGGTCTAACATTTTCACAATACATATCATCCATGGTTTTTCTAAAATTATTTACGATATCGATCATCCATGTTATATGAGACACTTATGGAAGCATGGAATATACTTATTTATTTGATAAACATGTGGTACAACATGGTTATGGTTGAATTTTTATGTTTGGATATACGGTGATGTCATGGTCGTTATTTATTTATAGTCTATAATTTACATGATATAGAAGCATAACCTTATTGTATAGGGAGCAAGATATGTCTATTCAATGTCACTTGACTTATAGTGTATATATTCCATGGTAAAATTACATTTCAAACTACTTAACTATGATATATTTTTAACATTATTTTATCTAGTTATATTGAAAATCCATGATATATTACAGAAATATATATGGTATCCTAATAGCATTTTATCTCACACCATGTTAGCTATGTCGTTGGGTACCCAATGAGACTATATATATATATTTTGTACCATAGAAACTATACATTATTAGATTATTGGAAATGTGATACTGTTCAGATTTGGAGATAACTTGATGGAGTGGAGGCTCGAGATGTTTTTTGAGATTTCCCTTATTGGACTTTTGGGTTTTGATAAATGTATTGTATTGTAATAATGTTAACCTTTTTTTTCTTTATTGTAATGATAGTTATTAACATCATATATATATAATATTAACTTTATTTTTGTTCATATTTTCATATCTTTTCTATTTTCCATTGTATGGTTAAGATATATTTGTTCGCTATTGAATATTATTGTTATCTCAATTTTTTACACTAATATTGATGGAATATTCTCCTAACTGGAACACTATATTCCCTCACTCCAAGTCATATGCCTTTATAATTATGGGAGATGCACCTGGGGCCATGTAGCTAACTGGTATCGATGAGCTTTTTAGTGGAATATGGGTTCATCACATTACATGAGAAGAATCTATAGAAAACATGTCCTCCCAACTTGAAATATAATGTAATTAGATTCCATTATACATAACATTTATTAATATTTTATGCTATCGTCATACAGTCATGGGAGATATAGACCATCTCAATCATCACTTTCTCTATCTCGGAAGCAACAAGATATGCCTCACCAATCACTATCTGGCATAAGGGTTACTAATAGGGTCTCCCATATAGGGCCATGAAAGGTGTCATTACAATAGTACAGTGGTTTATATTATTGTAAATAATCTCTACTATCGATATATAATCATCTCAACACCATATAAAGTCCAATATGAAATCTGATAGTACATCCTCAAACACCAAGATAGTGTGCTTGGTCTTCCCATTTGTATTGGGGTGGAAGGTTGTAGTCATCCTCATAAAGGTCTTGAATGCATCTAGTAGGCCTCTCTAAAAAAATTATTGAACCATTAATTGTTATAAGATTCAATAGTCAAGGGAAACATATTATTCAATATAATTGTTTATAAATACCTCTTCCCTAAACCCTCCGCTAAAATCATCTATATAATAGCACAGTAGTTTGTCCACATCGTGATTCATTCAAAAATCATAATGATGACATCATGCCCTCTACAATTATATGGAATCTCTATCCCAATTTTCATAGATATTCCATCCCAATTCAACACATTGATCTCTGGTGGGTGGAAAAAGGCCTTTTATAACCTTCTTCTCATCTTTCAGCTTCTAACAAGTGCGGCACCACAAAACATACTCAGCAAATATTCATCTCATTTTGACCCACCAAATGTGATCCTGAAGGTCATTCTACATCATATATACATTTTTATGTACATAAAAAGTAAATGGGTGATACTATCTCATATGATCCTCCCACATAAACATTGTGACACCCACTAGTCCCTATAAAAGTTTGATGTGATTCACTAATTGAGAAAATCTATAGGAAAAATCTTATGAGGATATCTAGTCACAAAGGACATCATCTTCAATGTATCCCAATTAGGAATATCTCACATAATGGGCTATCTATTATTTCAAAAAAAAAATTAAGGAATAAATGTTTTGCCGACATAATCAACATGGGAGAGCTGCAATGAAGCTATGTACTCAGAAACCTCTGGCACCAAACTAGCTTGGGACTTCCTATGAATGGAATATTATACCATGTTTCCATTCACCATAGTGTATATTATCAAAATGTAATAATTTTCTAGGAACTCAAACAATAACTAATTCTTCATGTATATGTCAATCATATTTAAGACATACCATAGACTCTGATAGTTTGAGTAAAACACAAAACTATCTCTGATAAGATAGTGTATCCACATCTTCAAAGAGAAGAGTAAAATTATTATCTCTATAACACGAGTGATGTAGTGTTTCTAATTAGATATTAACTTCATTTAAACATGTTTTATTAGAACCTATTTTTTCACCAACACAAATTTAAGACTAGCTCACGAGGTATCACAATAAACAACCTACTCCCCTCCTTCCTCTAATTGTCCAAAAATAGGAGCAGTCATTAAGATCATCCTCAACTCCCAGAGGGCCCTCTTGAATATGCCAGTCCAAGTAAATAGATACCATATATTAGTGAATATTATCAAAGGGACTGTATTCCTAAAGAAATCATCTATAAATCCCTTGTGGTACCCTAAAAATCAATGATAATTATGCACCTGCGACACACTCTTGGATGGATCCCTAGAAAGAAGTATATCAATATTTGTTTGGTCCATTGACAAACCATGATCAGAAATTACATGACCCAAAAAGTGAACCTCATGAATCAATAACTAAAACAAATAGATCTTATCATAATGATGAAATTGTTGAATGAAATCAATGATCATCCTCATGTTCTATATATTCTCCTCATATAACCCAACATATGTGTGTATTTATTTTACTATGAAAAGAAAAAAACATGTCCATGTACAACTAGAAAATCCATCTCATCGAATCCATAAATATCATCGAGAAATTCTTCACACTGTATGGAATCACTCTGAACTCATAGTGTCAATAGCAACATCAGAATTACATGTTTTCAATATCGTCATCAGAAACACTCAATAGGTTGTTGACAGATCATAAAGAAATATCTAACTACCAAAGGTCACCAATTGATAACAATGGGAACATTAACATTATCATGTCATTGTTCAAGTGACAATAATCCAAACCAATATACAATATCCATTCCTCCTTTTTCATGAACAACACTAGAGGTACATTGAGGGATAGAATGGGACCAATTAAATCCATCTCTAAAAGGTCCTCTAACTAAAACTAAATCTCCTAGACCTCTATAGGGTCCATCAAATATGTTGTATAACATTTTAGAGTGGTCTAGTGGTTCATGTTAGTGAAAAACTATATCTCAATCATAAGAGGTATTCCCCGAACAGTCATGGAGAAGATCTCCATATAAACATCAATGAAATAAAGAATCCAGATGAATAGATATCCTTTCACACTGAGGAATATAGTCACCGACTATTGAGTGACAAGATTCAATTTATTTCTTGCAAAACACACTCACCCTTCCATGGTATCTCTCTAATCGATAAAGGATAATATCATCAGATTAATGTGAAGGAATATGGCTCATATTTGGTGACTATAGATATAGGATTGAGACATGGAAAACCAACCAATTAACAAGAATTAATAATTGGGATTCATAATGTCTACCAAAATTTCTGACAAAATCCTTTTTCCACTTTGAAATAGATCTCACTACTAAGCGATATATTATAAAGAAGTATCATTCAACATAGAAACCATAAGATAGAGATTATAGGATAAAGTCTTAAATAAAAACTCTTACTCTCACACTATGAGAAAATATATGAAGGAATAACATTCACCTATTTATACTAATATTGATACAAGTGTATAATAAACAATGATTGTACAAATAATAATCTTAGGTGTTTTTAGGTAATAAAAATCCATCGAATGAAATTATTTTTTATTTTTAATGCAAAATACTTAAGATTGACAAAGACCACCACTTGGTTTTATAGGTGGAGAGATCTAGTAACGTCATCATTAACCCATATCTCATCCTCTTGGATCTCCCCGTTCTCATATTTAAAATCAACCTATTTGGGGAGAACCATTCCCTATTTTATGATATCCTTTAAAATGGAACTGCATCTGAAATTATAGTCCATCTACTATCAGCCTTCCATCCTCTTCACATTGGGTTAGAAAATCATGTTCCTTGTGGCCTCTCCTAAAACATGCATAGAACCTCCCCACTTTAGGCTACCCAAGTCATCAGTGTGGTGCCTGTGTACCTAGAACAAATCCATGAGTGTTATTAGGGGGATTTATACTAAACCATGTTCCTCTCAAATTGCTTTTACTGGATGCGGCAGATGACGCGGCCTAGTAACACTAACTGCTTAGTCCATCTTCACGGTGTCCCTATAGTAGCATGGTCACAATTACATGAACATTATTAAATACCCTATCATAGTTGGGGATGAAAAGGGGTACTACATTGACATGGAAAACACCTCATAAACCATAATATAAATTCTATGAATGGATGTATCCATCATAGAATATTTATTGGGTGTACCACACATGGTCTGTGAAATACTTATCATAATGAGCTACTATCATCCATCCCTGTTGAATCACAAGAAGATCCTAAATCTGATATTAGTTCATGTGTGAGGGGTATTATTCCCCAGAGAATGATTGTATGTTTTAGGTCCACGAAACTATTGAATAATTGTTAATATTTATAAAAAGACTCTATCAACAACCAACTACTCTGTGGGTTTGTCTTTTCACTAGCACAACAACATGATCATTCTGTATCTCAATAATCCAGAACACATGAATTACTAACTTTATCCAATACACCTCTACTTGGGGAAATCTATTGCTAAAAAACCTTGGCTTCCTATAGTGATGTAACATAGGAATTTATCTGAGCATATTTGCATCCTCTACCTTACCTGCTAGTATGATCTAAGGCTCTATGTGTGGGGGTTATACTCATATCCACCAAGAAGAATATTCTTAGTGCATGGACACTAACAGATGACTAATCACTCATTAGATAATCATCACATCCTATCAGTAGTAACATATTTGAATGTCAACATATAGGCATCCTAATAATTCAATCACTATTTACAATTATAATATGATCACATTTATGTGACAGAATGATAAAACAATAATGGAAGTCCAAAAACTCAATCCTATATGAATAATGTAATATTCATCCTTATAAAAATTTCTCGGTATTCTTATTCGATAATAGGTAGCCACTATCTTTGCGAATGTATGTATCAACTTCCTAAACAACATTAGGTTCCCATTAATGAAAGCTACACGTGAGACACATTAATTTTTTTTCCAAAAATCCACACCAAAGCCTCATATGGTGGAATAATCCTAGCATCCTTTACAGGAATGAAATTATATAACGACAATTTTTCAAAAGCTAACCCAACATGTATTGAAACAAAAATAACTAAGACCACTATAATATTTCAAGAGTGGTGAAATGCACTTAATCGAATAACTAATATGGGAGGCCTTTTCCAAATGTACCTATGTGAACACACATGACCATCTCCATATATAAGTGTATAGTGAATATAAAAAATGATGCAGTGTGTAGAGAATAACCACCTTACATGTAAAAACCCCTTAGGTGTGAAAGAGCATGATAATGTAAAAATCCCATAATGGTGTAAAATACACTCCCAAACCACAGACCATCTAACATGATGAAATTTTAATGCAATATAATCTGATATACCAGCTCTATAGAAAGATGATCCAACAACCATATATAGCCACATTCACCTAGTATCCCTATGCTCCATTTTAATCACAAGCAACGAGTCCATCATCTTTTTAAGACACAAGAGTTGTGGGAAAGTCTTACACAAGGGTGATTATATACGTACCCATTTGGATGGCTCGAAATCTTATAGGGCTTATGTGAGAGACATGACAGGAATAAATATATATTAATACACAAGGAAATAGAGTTAAAATAATCAAACAACATGGATATATATATATATATGTGTATTCTCAAACCAAAAAAGCCCAAATGAGAGAGAAAGGGGACCACCATCTAAAAGCTTATCCAATGAAAAAGTACCATCAGTTCCATTGGTCCATTGTTGATTCCTTACATCTTGTGTGACTAAACAAATAAGTAACATTGTAAAGGGGCCATGCCTTACCACTGGGCCACATAGATGATGGGGATACACAATGATGAAGACCCTTTCCATAGTGTGACATGGGGAGCCTCATAATGAAATGGGGACTTGTGCCCTATCTGATAGTGGGTATAACTCTATAGAAAAAGGACTCATTCCCTAATACATTATTGGGTAACACTGACTAGATATCAAAACCACACGATAATTCAATTGAGGGTACTATTCAATAGATACTGGACCCACACAATAATTTAACAGGGGGTATCACTCAATATATAGAGGAACCACACCACTATTCTATGTGTACAACTCAAAAAATAGTGGACATGATCCGTAATTTAATAGTGGGGTATCACTCTATAGATAGAGGATCCAATCCATAGTCTTTAATGGGAGTGCCACTTTCTAGATAGAGGGAACATTCCCTTATCTAGTAGGGGCTACAACACTAATGATTATGCCATATCACTATCATCATTAGGCATCACGTAAAGAAGAATCACCGTTGTAACACATTAAGTCATATCACAAAATGCAATAATGATTACACCATTGGGTGATACATGAAAATAAACATAGGATAGGATACTCTTGGGCCAAAATATGAGTCATAATAATTGATATATGAGTGGTTTGTGTTTCCACAAAATGAAAGTAGAAGTACACATTCTGTAAGGGACACATACAGATTGTAGTCCCATTCAACATCCTAGCCATTACCTATTCAGTAAATGGTTCAATAACCACTTATCACTACATAGAAAATTGGAGTACTAAATGCCATATATCATCCATATGATACCATATCCATTCACCAGGATGTGTCCATGCATACCTTCACTTATCTACGTACATTGGTACATTGTGTGTTGGGACACCTTTGCATCTAAGAACTTAACCTCTATAAATTCCTAGCCAATATCAAGGATTACATTGTCTGTAGTCCCTATACATGAAATTTCATTTTTAACTCCAATGGAATCCATAGATTCCATAGAAACCAGACAACAAGGAATGTGTTTTTCAAACAACAGAGCAGGTTGTTAATATTTTAACAGAATCTCAGACCGACTTTTGGTATTCTAGATTTATCCTCTCCAACTATGAATCTTCTAATTAACCACCAAAAAATATGGAATTTTCCTATGACTATCGATTTCAAGCCCTTAAATTTTCATAAATCTATCTGTATGGATTTCTAGATCATTGCACAATGTCACCACTCTGGCACCTCATGTGCCATATAATCTTGATCCATGTTCTCTGATCCATTACGAATATCTCATGAATCCAAAAAAAATTCTCTTGTTTCAAAAATAATTATTCATTCCATTCATCACACATGAATATAACATGTTCTTGGGGGTCTTATCTGGCTCAATCTCTCCCAAGAAAATCGAATGATGAGCTTGTAGACCAATCAGTGAAGAACATGGAGTAGAATTAAGATGAAAGAATGATAACATAGGTGAAAAAATAATTGTCCAAGTGTTCATGTAAAATATATTTAGTTGGGATAATTCAATGTGATTAATAATTAACTTATAAATTTATATATATACACAATTGCATAAAAAAGATAAAATTTTGAATATATCAAAGAAAGTTGGTGAAAATAATCAGTGATTTTAACAAATTATAGAGAAATACATGAATTTGAATAACCTTCCTATAATTAAAATTTTATTTAACATGGAACAGTCCTAACAATAATGAAGATGATTTTTTTTCATTTTTTGTTGTTATTATGATATCTAGAGTTCCATCATCATTATATCATGATTCCAAAAAAATATGTCAAAGTAGAATCTACTAATTATCTAAGGGTTTACATAGCTAGTCATGGAGAATTTTCATAATATTAATTTTACAGAAGATTATTTATTGTAAAAATAAAATAAAAATTAATTTAAATAATCAAAATATTTTAAATATAAATTATATTTAAATAAGAACACCCATCTCCATCCAATATTAGGTTTCATATAAGGTAACCCAAACCAACCAGAAGTAACCGTGGTCTCAGATTTATAATCTGAAATTTTGTTTATGATATATCCCATTATCTTTATGAAAATTTACACTATTAATATATAATATATTTAATATTTTTATAAACATAATTTAGGTAACTCCGCACCTTGTAATTGAATTCTTTCTATGTTTCTATCTTTGAATATTTGTCAAATAAATTTTAAAGACTTACAAGAAAAGACAAGGTCTCTACAATATTTTCTAGTCCATGATTGTTTACCAAAAAAGAAAAACTAAAAAAATATCATGATACTAAGCCAACATCTTGATCTCTCTATCCAAGGAGCTATCCTATATGCTCCCATATTGACTCAACCAATGGAAAAATTTAATGTTCCATCCACACATAGTCCCCTATTATCGGTACCTTATCACTGCTAAGTGCTCTGAAGAAGTGGCTCCATAATCATTGTCTTGATCACCCAAGTAAATAATTTTCATAGGTTCTATGAAATATCTCTTTATCTAAGACATAATGAGTATATCATGGACCCAATATTATTTTGGGGGAAGAGTGAGGTCGAAAGAACCCCCCCCGCCCAACTCTCTATAGGATCATGAATGGCCCAATTAACCACATTTATAACATGTCTCTCCTTAGAAATAATTATTATCCTCATCATTGTGAGACTCATAGGAAATTATATTCTCCTTTATCAAACTCCAATGGCCTACAATGTATCTCATTGTAAAATTTAGCCCTAATCTGGGTTATTCTAGTCTACTCATGGATGACCAAGATCTTCTCCATCATCACTTACACTATCTATGAAGCCATAATAGCGGCCTCCATAATCTCTATCAAGCACGAAGGTATCCGTCAATGTCTCCCTTATAGGTCCATGAAATGTTTCATTTCAATATTAGAGCTTTTTTTATTTTCATTCACACACATTAAAAATAGAGTTCCATCCTCCCTACACTAGACAATGTCCAACAACCAATCCCTCATCGTATCTTCCAATACTTAGATACAATGACTGGGATTTCCATATCTCTCCAGATGAAATGATGTACTTAACTTCTTCTGGGTCTTGAAATCCTTAGGTAGGAATCTTCACAATTTTCTCATAATTATTCCATCACGATCATATATAATAGTTAAGGGAATCCCAGGAAGGTGAAAATTTACCCATATATAAATCTTCCCCAAACACTCTACCAAAATGTACTCTCTAACGGAAAGGAAGTGTGATAACATTGTTAGTCGGTTAAGAATCAACCAGGTTGTTTTGTAGCCTATTATTATCTATGCATGTACTATCAAAACTTCCTTGGATATGAAATTCAATTTCTATGCCTTGATCTCATGGGGCTGCAACAAATGATAAAAAACCTAGTGCATAGCTATAAAATACTAATAGGTGAGGTACCATGAAATAAATTTCCTTCTCTCTATCTCTTGATGGCCCAAAAAACTACTGATGATGTTGTTAATAAATATTCCCCACATTGGGATGTATGACCTACAATGATTTTTGAAACTATTACATCACCTTGTCCTAGCACGTTATTGGGACTAGCATCCTTCTTTGGAAGGGGATTACATGATTCCATCTTTAAGAAAATATATCTTGTGAATTCATGCTTATATGTGGTCATGAAATACCACAAACTTTATATCCCCTATATATATCTCTCACTCACATTATCATGTTGTAGAGGTTTCAACCTCATTTACTGAAGCAAATAGGTACCCGCCTTCTCAAAAATGGTTAGTGTCAAACATTCTCATGTTTGAAAGAAGGGGAAGTACCCTTTTATAATAGAGGCGAGGGTCGCTTCAGGAAAATCTTGAAATATTATTTTATTATAAACTCATTTTCAGTTTCTAATGACACACAATTGATTTATTTCAAATATACGGTGGGTATGGGTCTAAATAGTATCAATAAATTTGTTTTAGACAAGTTTAGGTCACCATATTAACTCTATCAATTAGATTTAACTCTTAGTTAAATAGTTTAACCTTTACCATGTCCTCTTGTATTATTATAATAAATGGTTGATGAACATATTATAAAAATCCAAGAGAACCCCAAGCGGCTCATTATTGATATATCCAGCCTTATCTATGTACATTGTCCGAACCTTATATTTCTTGAAATACTATATCAATTAATAATATATATTTGTTTTAAAACCACATTTTTGTCAATTTTAACACTAATTTGAATTTTGTTTGTTTATTAAGTCATAAAAACTTCATCACTTCTAAAACAAATTATTTAATAAACCATATTATGTAATATTAACCTATAAAATTCTTAGATGGAATAACAATCCTCTATTTACATTTATTTTTATATTTCTAATATATATTATTTTAATCATTCATTGAAAAGTAATTAATGCATCACCATTGCATCACAAATAAATTCATTTTCTTAATCCCAAAAAGTTATAAATTAAACCCCGTTATATAATAAATCATTTTAGATTTCAAATGATTTTTTAGTCGAACTTATCTTATGTATAACCCTATATTGAAAATGGTTTAGTTATTAAACATTGAATTTAACAATTTTAACTCTTCATTAAATAAAATTATAATAAATGTCCTAATATATTACAAGTGGACCAAAAGATTCCTATTTTATTCATAATTTTGTTTTTTTGAAATATACTTATCCAATAGAATTAAGACATGTGTTAGGTTAATTATAATATCATTCTGAACTTTAATTTCTCTATTTACTTTTAATTGTGGTAAATAATAGTCAAAAATAAATATTCAACAAAAATTATTTTAATGTTATTGAAACAAATTTTACATTTTGATGTCAACTGTGTGTCTTGTATTTTTGAATTTCAATCCACAGTAGTGGTAAAATTACATTTTACACAAATTAGCAAATGTGCATAGAAGATGGGTAAAAGTCGTTAAATGTTTCAATAAAATTTTACGCATATAATATTATTATATAATGAATATAATGAATTAAATTGAAATTATATAAGTATTATATATCTATTTTGACCTAAAACAAATTCAAAAAAATTAACTGTTTTAAAAAAGTCGGTTTTAAAAAATAACACAGTGTTTTCCACTATTCATCAAAAAATGAAAGTTTTCATAAATATACCAAAACGTTACCATAAGATTAATTTGATATTCTGAATTAAAAAATAAATACTATACTACCAAATTTAAAACATAGAAGTTTCATTAAATAATTTAAAAGTAATCCATTTTGTCAAAACCAAAAAGAGGTTTTTTAAAAGAAAAAACTATCAAAAGATTGACATGTGTTTATGTCAAATTTAAATGTTAAATTACATATAATAAAATAAATTGTATTAAAGGATAAAAATATAATGTAATTATTCATCCAAAACCATTCAAATTTAAAATTTAAGACTATAAATTATTTTTGATTAAAAATGTTTTTTTCAATTAAAATTTAGTATTTTTCACTATTTATCAAAATATGAAAGCTATCAGAAAAGTACAGAAAAATGATCCGAACATAATTTATATGTCCCAATTATAATGAAAATTTTAATTTAATTTAATTAATTATATAAATGTGTCAAATATTTTTTAAAAAGGGCTCGCTACTAAAAGGCAGAAAAGTTTAATTTTTGGAAAATACATCTTTTATTTGAAAAATGAATTTGTTTTTATATTGTGTCTAATAAACTCATAATATGGATTATGAAATTATAGGGAGTATATAAAATTCATAATTAATTTAATAATATTCATAACCACTTTCTGAACAACTATTTTTGTAAGTCGTGGTGCTCTTGAACTCAGTGTTGCGTGTAGCAGATGTTATTGAATTACTTTGAAGAGATAACATACTATGAAATATTGGGTTGTTACATTCTCATCTCCTTTAATAAATTTTGTCCTCACAATTATAAGTTGTTCTTCAAAATTAAAAGGTTAATAATAGAAAAATATCTTTGTGGAAAACCCAGATCATAAATTGGGTTAATAAAATTTAGTCTTAATAAGAGGGAAATGGAAAAGAAAAATAAACCACAAGTTATGATCTCTATTAGTAGAAAATTGGTGGCAATTAGGGAAACATAATTAGTGTAAAAAGGTAAATATTAATAGGGTGTGATTGAGGTCATCAATCACAGATATGTGTAAAATTGAGGGCCTCAAAGCCATAAATCTATAATGATTTAAATTATCATCTATTCAACAAATGTTAAGGTATTATGATAACATATTTTTGGTTTTAATATCCCTACCTTAATTTTTAAGAATTATTTTATCCATTTAATAAGAGGAAAAAATATAATTGACAAGTAGAGTTTCATTATTCAACTAATTCCTACCCAAAACTCATCTCTCACTCAAAATGATAATAGAATTACAAAATATTATATTTAACGTAATCATATATATTTCCAAAAATAATGAATTTTAAATTTATTTATAAGACATTTAGAAAACCTAACTTACACAAAACATGAAATCATATTGGCCAGTGGTAGGTGATGCACCCTTGCCGCCCTTTGGTTTCGGGTTCAAGTCTCACGACCTTACCGAATGGGACAGGTTATCACCCGAACATCGGGTATCAATTTTTATAAAAATCCAAAAATAATCATAAGAAATGAATTATCATTAGCAATAGTATCCAATGTCAAAAATAATCTAATTCAACAATTAGACTTATCCAAAATATTTCTGTCCAAACTCATAGTCCAAAATTTATAAGGAAGGTAAACAAAATGAAGATATTTTTTCTAGGTTATAACATGTAAATACCTTCATCATGTATTCTTTTAAAACACCGTATCACCCTGAATTACACTAAAACACTATTTTTTACATTAATGCTACCATATTCCTTATATTATTCTATATTTTCTCCTTATATCAAAAAATGTTGTAAACTCCAACAATAATGTAAATAAAAACAATTAATTAGTTTTAAAGTAGTCAAGAATATAGAATATAGTTTATCCGAATCAATCATATCTTATTCCAAAGTCACTACTTCAGTATCAGAACCATATTAATGTTTATCGTTCCTTCAAACATGTATTTTCTAAAATGTTTAACTTTTTATTGTGTTACTTTTCTGAGAACTATATAATCTCAAATCCTCTATGAAATAGTACTATAATACAATTCATATTTATTTCCATAATTCATATAACTAGTACAACATAAATAAAACACTCAAATGAAATAATTATTTATTAGAAACATAAGAACACTAGTCATTAATCTTCATCTATAGTAGTATAATAAATTTATTATTATACAATAGCATCATTTGGGGCATACTCTGATGATTTGGACAATGATTTGCTTAGTGTCCCAACTCCTTGCAGATGAACCAGTGTACAATGAACACATTTTTTTACACTTGCAATCACCTACTTTGTGGCAATTTTTTCTAAAATTATAAAAATCTCTTATTCCATTCATGTATTTTACAAGGTGATTCTTTACACAGAAATCATATATGAAAAAATCATTATTCTTATACTTCTTTTTATCCATCTTTCTCTCTACCATAATTTATTATCTTTCTTCCTTAAAAGCCATAGGACTTATAGAATTATTTACATATCTTATTAACACATGATATTATTTCTACATATGATGAGAATACTTGGGTGACTATTTCCCTAATTAATATTGTTATAATACCATGAAAGATAAGATCCTTTTTTACTCTTTGGATCATGTGTATTGCTGGAGTTCTCCTTCATTCTGATGGGTGCCATTTCTAAACAATGTCATACACTATGATAGTTTATGAATCTCAATGCCTAATTCCAAACTTGTAAAATACCTATTGTAAATTGAAAATATTATATATATAATCTGTAATAATAAATAAATGTTTTCTTTGGGGATTTATTTACTCTTAAATCCATCAGAATGTCTTTTAATGAAAATGTGTATTATCTTAAGCATATCCCTCGGGAGTTTCATAACCATTAGTGCAGCAAGGCACGTAGTTGTGTACCGGGATACCCCAGGTCATTCCTGAAATGCATTTTTGGAGTTTTCACTCCTAGGTACATTTATTCAGAGCTGCATATACCAGCTCGTATCCAGACTAGGATGTATTACTTGGAAAATACACAATATCTCTACATTACCACAATTCAAGGAATTTTTTCAATATTAATCCTCAAAATCTATCTTATGGTAATGTTCTCTAATTAGGGTTTTTCCAAATCTAGTTTCCAAGGATTCAACTAAATATCCTATGAAACTAAATATAACACCATGACCCCAGAATCACAGAGCTTGTGCATTATTTTAATACATTATCATGATTACGAGATATCATGTCCCAAAGGACTGATTTGATTAGTAGTCTTAGAAAAGTTATTACATACTTCAAGGTTCCTTTACACATTGAAACATAAAACACAACATAAATATAACATTGATTACTCCATTATTCCCCTAGCTTAACCTGACATATCAAACATAACACACTTCTTGGAATCCTAGGAAAACAAAACCTAATAATGGGGGAGCTCAGATGCTCAGTAAGGGTAAATAATTTAGTGGGAGATATTAACTTTTAAGGAAAGATTTGTAATAAAAGCAAAAACCTTTTAAACAGGAACATGAACATAATATAGAGAAACTAAATGAAATATTACCATATAAACATGAACATGTATATTCTACAAGTTGAATAATCATGGGTAATAATTAATATCATAATGAGGGAATGCCTAACGCCGGACTTCTTTACAACATATTAAAGGCCTCCTTCCATGAATGCATATAATTTATTTCCAAGGCCTCGTGCCGAGAAACTAGTTTATCTAATGAGACCTTGATGTTTCGAGAAGCTATAGTGGGCTCCACCCATCAATTACCAAGTCCATTGCATTCCTCATATGTGATTGTTAAATCATTACCTAAACAATTGTATTAAAATTAGCATACGAAATGTCAATACATTATCCACAGACCATGAATGGTAAAGAAATAGAATATCCATAGTAAAACATATCATAAATAATTAGATATAATATGGAATATTTTACTATAATAAATCAACATTAATCTAGAATAATATCCAGTAAAACATGATGACCTTGTTGAAAATGAACAATAAAACTCTGTGTGAAATGCCCCTTTTTCATGAAATCATTTAAAAGTCGCACAATTTTTAAATGTTGAAATTTAAAAGACATTTTTGAATCAAATTGTCTCATACCACATTTATATTTTTTAATGGAATTAAAATTTTAAAACATTCATGTCTACATAAGTAAATAGTTAAGACTATCTAGAAAACAAAGACATTAATGAGAATGAATTTTATGAATAAATATTTAAAACATTTAAAATGATGTTTTAGTCAAATAGTCCCATAAATGAATCATTTTTTAATGTCTTTTATGAAACATCGACATAAATGATAACTATTTCCCACAAAATACTCACACATAAACAATATCGGATAATAATGAGATTGATGAATTAACGTTTACCGTGTGTTTTCCTTTGGTCGAGGGTACATTTATCCTCTTATATAATGATCATAGTATGTTATTAAATTATTCCAGAACCATATTACTATTTTTTCTATCATATATGATTCATTTATATCTTCATACAACCCATTTAATGATGATATCCATGGTAAATTAACATTTTGGGTAATAATCTCTTTCTTTATCGTTAGTATTTTAACTTTTTATTCTGGATCGTATCATTTATATAATGATTTAAATAAATCCAGGATATAAAACATTAATTATATATAATATATATTTAGAATATAAATATTTATAATATATAGATATATTAAATGGGGAACACCATTTATGGGGACAGTATGTTGTACGCATGCATACATGTTGTTTCCGTTTGTATATCATATTGAATAGAAGTAAGTGAATAAGATATATGTTTGTACATACATACATACATAAAAACATATATATAGACATATATATCTCTACAGAATAATTATTTTTTAATATATTACATATTCATTAATAATATATATTTTTATAATCATTGTTTAATGATGAACCTGGAAATGAATATAATCGCGTCATGGAGATGGAAAGTCGTACGTACACACGAGTGACAATATAATATCCATAGTGATTAAAATGTGTGGAATCAGATGGTATATTAATTGTGAAGAGAAATTAATAATTTATTTTTATTATTTATTTACATATTATTAATCATTATATCAATCCAAATAACAAATTACATCACGACGTGGAGACGGTAAGATGTACGTACGCACACATGGAGACATTATCTTCCATAGAACGGATATAATAAATAATATGGTTGTAAAATATGTATTATAACGTCACATTATGTAAATGGTACTGGATTTATATTTCTCTATGGAAATAATAAATAATGTGAAAGTGGAAGGAGAAAATAACTCTGAAAGAGGTGATAAAATAATTACCTCTTTTCTGGGCGTTTCCTTTCGATTTAAACAAAAGGACTCATTAACATACCGTTCTTCTCAAGGGAAGGCCTCTAGAATGATGTGAGGGATGTTGGGTGAGATTTGGGTAGGGTTTTTCTGAGCTAAATGTCTTTGGTGGTGTGATTTTGAGAGAAGTGGAAGTACCCTTTTATAAGAGAGGTGAGGGTCACTTTAGGAAAAGTTTGAAATATAATTTTTTTTTAAAATAATTTTCCCTTTGTAATGACTCTAAATTAATTTATTGAGAAGCTAAGGTGGTAATGGATCCAAATACTCTCAACTAAATGGTTTTATACATGTATAGGTAACCATATTAACCCTATATTTTAGATTAAACTCTTAGTTTAATAGTTTAACCCTTACCATGTCCACTTGTATTATTATAATAAATGGATTATAAAAATACTATAAAAAGCCAAGAAAACCCCAAGTTGTTCATTATTGATATAGGTAACCTTAGCTATGTACTTTTCCCAATCCATATATTTTTTAGAAATATTATATCAATTAATAATATAATATTTGTTTTGAAAACTAATTTATTTCAATTTTGTCACTATTTGGTATTTTTTTAAAATCATAAGAAATTTATAACGTCAAAATAAATATAACCTGAATTTTCATATTAACCTAGAAAATTCATGGATATCATAAAAAAGACTCAATTTACATGTAAATTTATATTTTTAATATCAATTATTTAAATTATTCATTGAAAAGTAATTACAGCATCATCATTGTGTCAAAAATAAATTTAAATTTTTAATCTTTAAAAATTATTAAAAAAACCCTAATTTAGGAAATTATTTTTAGATTTAATATGAATATTTATATTCTAAATTATATTATGTATAACTTTATATTGAAAATGGTTTATTTATTAAACGTTGAATTTAATACTTTTACCTCTTCTTTAAAGATAATAGTAATAAATGTCCTAATCTTATCCAAGTGGACCAAAAGGATCATATTTTCTTCTTATGTTTGTTTTTGGTGGAAATATAATTTTTCAATAGAATTAGGGAATGTTTTTATGTAATTATAATATCATTTTGACCTTTAATTACCCTATTTACTTTTAACTGTGGTAAATAAATGTCCAACGTTACTATTAACCAAAAATTATTTTCATATTATTGAACTAGATTTTACGTACTAATGTTAATCATGTCTCTTAGATTTTTAAAATTAAATTCAAAAAAGTGGTAAAATTTCATTTTATGCAAATTTTCAAACATACCTAGAAGGTGCGTAAAAGAATTTGACAAGTTCAATACAATTTCACACATTTAATTTTATTATAAAATTGCACCAATGAATTAAATTGAACATATTTAGGTATTTTATATCTATTTTCACTATATATAAAATTAAATAAAATTAATAATTATTGAAACATAAATTTGGTTTGAAATAATAACGTATTGTTTTCCACTATTCATCAAAAAATTGAATGTTTTCCGAAAAATACCAAAAATTCATCCTTAGATAATTTTGATATTAGAAATTGAAAAATGAATTATATTTTACCATATTAAAAACATAAAAGTATCATTAATTATTTTAAAATTAATTCACAATGTGAAAACGAAAAAGTGGGTATTTTTTTAAAGTAAAAACTATCAAAAGAATGGCATGTTTTTATGTCAAATTTAAATGTGAAATTATATATAATTAGATATATTGTATTAAATGATAAAACTATAATCTAATTATACTTACAAACCATTCAAATTTAAAATTCTACACTATAAATTATTTTTATTGACAATTTTTTTTTTAAATTAATATATTATATTTTTCACTATTCATCAAAATAAGAAACTTATCAGAAAAGTACAAAAAATTTATCCAAAATTATTTTATATTTCCTACCTACAAAAAATAATTTAATCTAATTTAATAAAATATATAAAAGTTTTAAATATTGTTTTTTAACAAAACTTTCTCCATTAAAAGGCAGTAAAATTACATTTTTTGAAAAAATCTTCTTTTATCTGAAAAAATGTATTTTTTTCTTGTATTATGTCTAAGAAACACATATTATTGATTCTAAAATTATATAAAGAATATAAAATTAAAAATTTAGTTAATATTATTCATAACCACTTTTTGAACGGCTAGGTTATTAAGTTGTGTTGTGCTCAAAATTGGTGTTGTGTGTAGTGCAAGTTATTGAATTACTTTGAAGAGATAACATATTATGAAATCATGGGTTATTAAAAAATAGATAATTGAGATTTTTTTATTTTAAAAAATGAGCATTTTACTATGTAATTATCTTTTTAATAGAAGGCCTAATGGGGGTTACTTCATTAAGGTGCCTTAAAATAATTTTTATTTATCTTCGCATGGTTTTAAATGTTTTTATGTAGGGATTACAGATTAGTTAAAATGTCAATAATATAAGACTTCAAATTATGGGAGATACCTTGAATAAAGAAAGTAAACCATTACAAGGAACTTGTTTTTTTTGGAATAATGTACACTGTGTGAATGTGTCCAAATTTTTAGGAAATTATTTACATAGTAATTTAAAAATAAAAATCTAAAATATCATAATCATAGAGTAATATTCATTGATAATTATAAATAATGTATTAAGTGTTGTACACGGTATGTTTAATTATTGTTGGTATCAAAGGAAATGTTTACAAAACTTTAGAGGTTATGATGTCATCAAATAAGGATATTTTAATAGTTATATAAAGATTCATGGGAAAAATATTCTAATTTACATAATAAGAGTTATTACATAGATACTATTGTATTTTTTTTTGTGAAAAAATTTTAAGGTGATATATAATATTTTGGGAGTTTTTTTATTTTGTATAAATAATTTTTTTAAATTAACCCATAGTTTTAACATATTTTTAATTTTTAAGGATTGTATAGATGAAATTTGTTCAATTTTAAATTTATATATAAATGTGGAAAATATAATTTAATGTTAATATATCCATTTATGATCTGTTATTTATACTTATTTTTATAAAGTTTTGGTATTTTTTTATGATATATAGTACAGATAGCCATGTGATAGAAACATGATTAGGTTACTCTGTGAATAAATTGTTTTTGATTAATTTCATTTTTGTATAAAATTCAATGATTCGCTTATATGGAATTTTTGGAATTTTTAATTTGAAATATTATGGAAGAATATATGAATTTATTTTTTAGGATATTATCATATTTTGGATATTATACTTTTATGAACTATAAATTTTAGGGATTTTAATTTTTTACTGATTATTATTTTTCTTAAATTAATTAAAAATAGAATTAAGATGGATAAATAGTCTAATCAGTAATATTTTCATTTTTTGAACATGTCGAGGAATGGATGTTTTTATAATTTTTAAAGGTATTTTTTAGGATTTGTTGATTAATTTAGTATTTATTAGTATGATGGATTATATATATATTGGATATTATTTTACCATGTACCAACCAATTTTTTTGGTAATGAATAGAAAATAGAGGAATAAAATTTTATCCAATTTATTATCATGAGATTTATGAGATTTTTTTTCATTTTCAAGACATGAACATTCCATATTCGATATTCATTTATTGGTTTAAGGTATAATAGTGATTCAGAAGTTACTAATCCCAGACTAATGTTTTTGATACCATTTCACATTAATGAGTATTTGTACAGTACATACATGATTTAATAAATATCTATATAATAATATTTACTTTTCAATACATAATAAAAAAATTAATGACTAATTAACCAAAATAATTTTAAATTGGATTAATAAACAAATCATTCCACTAATGTTAATTGTATTCCACTCTTTGGAAAAGATTTAAAATTTTAAAACTATTTCTAATGGAATTGTGATAAAATTATGGGGAACTAGTTTCATAAACGATGAAGAGTGTAACACCCCCATATGTTAGAATGTATTTTATTGACCTAATATTTCTTTTGATAGTGTATAATATTTTCATAACATAATCGAATCAAATATAGATATACTATAAAAATATTTTCATTTTAATATGGACATTATAGCCTAGCCGTTTTTTTGGAGGGAATGAATAAGAATAATAATATTAATAATTATTTTAGAGAATATTTCTAGGATAAATTTAATAATAAATCCGAAAATATTAATCTTTCGGTTTTAAATGATGATAAAATATTTTGAACAGAGTGAAAAAATATTTTACAAGATATTGATATTCATATTAGAAAAAAATTACATATTTTTTATGAATGTTATATTATTTAGTAAATTTTTTTAATTTTTTTTTTCATGCTAATTAATAATTACGTAGTAAAACATTATCTTTATTAAAGAGGTTAAATTTTCCTAAAATTGTAAAACCATGGGGTTATATATAAAAATATCAAAAAAATATCAATAAATAATGGGGCTATGAGGTTATGATCCACAAAAATTTATATTATATAAATTAATGGTAATAAATGTTACAATATTCCAGGAATATGAATTCCAATTTTATATTTGTGAACATAAATTTTTAAAATGGTCAACCTCTCTCAATTACTATAGTTTCATCATAATTATATAGATAAAAATAAAATACAAATATATATATATATATATATATATATATATTAATATTGAATTTATATTAACTATAATAATTTTTGTAATTAATTAATTTTATTCATTATAGTATTATTGCCAATAATGTGTAAACTTCATTGATATACTGATTATTCACATGGGTAAAAATTCATTGTAAAATAATTTAAAACATTTCAAAGTGAATTATTTTTTATATAATTTAGTCATTAATTTTTTTATTGATCAAAAGGTACAAATTTTATGTTCTCAATATTCAAATTTAAACTACATTGTAGTCTAGAGGTTTTTAATGTCACATTTTCTATATAGTTATGAAATCAGAATGAATGGTGTTTAATGTTCAAAAAATAATTTTGAAAATTTTAATATCAATAAATTTAAATCATAAATCTATTTGAAGGTTATAATGAATTCTACATTTATTTTATACTTAGAATTTTTAATATTACATTCTTAACCCTTAATGATTCAATAATTTGTTTCAATGATTGAGGTAAATCAAGATTAATTAGGTGGTTGAAAGATAATGCTTCAAATGAAACCTTATCTTATCTATACCATATATTTATATTAATTAAATATCTAGAAATTTTGAGGAATTTTACAATAATAAGATATATATAATGTATTAATACAAAATATATTTTCAAGAATTACACTCAACTCAATTATATAAGAGAATACATTCTCCTCTATTTTACACACATAAATAGAATATTTCCTTGAAAAATCCAAGACCATATAATTTATAAAAGTCCTTCCCCATTTTTAATAGGTTTCTGAGTCACTAAAAGACCAACTTGTAATACTCGATATGTAATCCAATTGAAGCTTCTCAAAATAGTGTTATAAAAATCATCTAGTTATTTTATTGTTCATTGAATATAATACATCGCTAAAATCATATATAATATATCTGATACTAAAAAATATATATGAAAAATATAACAATTTTTTTTGTTGGAACTTCCCTTTTTATCATCCTTTCCATCCCCTGGAAGGCAAACACCACACATACACACATCAATATTACTACATCCAAGATGCCATGTGTATCATTTTTCACAACCACATCACAATTCCAATTATTAATATAGATTTATTTAATATATATTTTATTCTTGAAAAAAGTTTTAATCATTAAATATATTGTATAATATAATTTCATACTCGTCAACCCATTAAAAATTTTAAAGTCTCCTATATGTATTTGTGCACTACATCCACCAAAAAGTGATGTGTATTGTTTTTCATTAAATTAATGACTATGTATATAATTTTACATACAATTTAAAAATGATAACTATGTAATTTTGAATTTTCAATAAATATTGGAACAGTGAGACCATTGATCATGGTATACTTACTAGTGCCCTTTTGTGATTATGAATTGCACATTCTGACAACATCTAACATGAACATAACTAATTAAATTACTATATAAATATTGTTAAAAAATAAAATAAAAGATATAATAATAAATTAATCTAAAAATATTAATGAATTTAAATAGTATATTTTTATTAAATAATAATTTGTATATTTATATGTGGAGATTCAGATTCAAGGAGGGCACATTATTTTAAATGTATTGTTTTAATGAATTTTATAAAACTCTATGTTCATCATTTTTTACATTATTTTAAATATTTTTATAATTTATTAATTATAATTAATACTATGATACATTTAAAATTTAATTTTTTTATATGCATTACAATGTATTAAATTGAATATTTAATTATTTCTTAAATGGTATATTAGAATAAAATTATTCAGGTGCAAAAGACTATTTTTTCATATAAAAATTGATGGCACTTTACTAAAATAATATAAATTACTGTTTTGAAAAACATATTTATATGGAAAATTTTCTATTATAAATTAAAATCATTATCTAAATATTCTGAAATGGAAATCTAATATTTTTTTATGGAATTTTTTTTCTACATCATTCTAAGAAAAATGAAAGAGTTATTTCAAATAAATTTAATTGATAATTACATTAGTTTTATTATTAATGTGAAAGGTACATTTATTTTATTAATTCCAAGGTTATTTTAAACATTATAAGAATCGACGGTGTGCTCTATATATTGATTTTATGTTGGGTGTGACCAATATTACACTCTAACTTATTGGGTAATGTTTTGAAGAATACCAGTTATATGATAGACCTATTATATTTGAGAATTATCCTCTTGGTTGAGTAAATTTTAGGGTTAATTTTATGTGTTCATATAAGGATAATCAACCAATGTAGAAAAAGAATAAAATTTCAATTTTTTTCAATGGAAATATTCATATTTAAAATGGTAAGAAAATTATCATATGATTTTATGATAAGTAAATGAGGTTTCTAAAAAAATGGTGAAATAATTATCTTTCAATGAATGTTATTCATGATTTTCATGTTATCCATGAAAACCATATGATTATTTTTTTCCTTTTATTTAATATTATTTTTTAAATCTTTTCATTTTTTTTATTTTTTCGAAGGAAAAGTAAAATGATAATTGAGGTCATATGTTTATAATGGTAAGGTAATGTTTTCATATAGGTTTTATTGGTCTTCAAAGAGACTAATTGGAAAATTTTCATTTATATCCATTTCGATTCATTTTTTCTCTTACCACATTTTTAAGACAAATATATGTAATTGGGAATAGTGTAAACATTAATAATCTTATTGTAATAGTTATGGGTGTTTCCATGAATGAAGTAAGTGTGTCTTTATACAGAACTCTTTGATGGAATAATCGACTATGTACAATTTATTATGGGTTATTTTATATTTTTCTCTAAAAATATTGACCTAAATACCCATTAATTATTATAAAATACAAATATTTATAGAAATCATGTAATTATTGGATTCTTAATTTATGAAGCATTATAAATTTTTCATGTATTGTTGTATGATTAATGAACATAGATAAGCTCAATGTCAAAAATTTCATTCATGAGTAGCTATAAATTATGATGTTGATGTCAGTACAAGATGACATAATATCCAAATCCATAAGAAATATATCACATTAGATGTGGTAAATTGTTTTTTTCATAGTGAAATATCATATGTGCTCTACATTAGATGTAACTACCATATGGTTTATGATTCCCCAAAATGATGTGTATATGGATTAAATAATAATGTTGTTTATTAGAAAAAAAACTCCATATATAAATGGAAAACTTTTTATGTATATCTCTCACAATCCAAATATTGATGTTGTGATATAGGATAAAAACCCACATGTTTTCAACCTATTTATCACATTATCCCTTTTTTCATTTGAGTTATCATTTATAAGACTTATTGTTAAGAATAAATTACCCAATTTCTCATAATATGTTTCAAACTATGTACAAAAAAATTAAATATGACATGTTTTTTTTCAAATAATGAAATTCATGAAATATTTACTAAAACTCAGTTTGGGAGATATGATTATTCCATAATGATCATTTTCTAGGTAAAAAACAATAGTAAAGTCTTGTTATCATCATATGTGTCTTGTGTGGTTATTTAAAAAATGTATTTTCCTTTTCCCTATTGTGATGAGAACATGGATAATAAAACGTAACCTATGTAAATGTGTTATTTTCTTCTCTCGTGTATTATAACTAGATATAGGGCATGGGTCCGCCATACTCTTACAAGAGTTTGGTAATCTACAAAATTTATGCAGTATAGATCCATATATTTGGTCGTATACTAGTACTATCATGGAACCAAAATGTTATGGACACCCCAAAGGACAGGTTGAGTAAATAAATACCTATCATACATGAGATAGTGTCCTATATTTGTGGATGCATATACTTACACATATAATGATTTTTACTTTAATTTCATAGGTCATTCACCTTAGTAGGTTACTAACTTAATCAATTTATAAAATGATGTTATATGTGTCTTGTAATATTATAATTGGATGTGATAATGGTTGTATAGTTTGTTTATCCTGTTTCATTGGTAATATATTGAGGTATTTTATTTTATAACATGGATGAGTATTGGAAACCTATTTTCTATGTAATTAGACATAAAAATAATAATATATATATTGTATTTTCCATTTTTATTTGGTTTTAAGAGAACTATTACTCAAATATTTGTAGTCATGGTTTTTAGGTAATCGTTCTTTGAATTTTAATACTAACACATGAACTGTTTTTAAATAAAACATGTTTTATGTTATGTTGATGATAGAAAATTTAATGGTGAGATTATTTTACATTGTTTTATTTACTTTTGAACATATTGATCTATAGATAATAAGAATACCCATATTACATGTCAAAAAATTTGAATCATGGATTCATTCTCATTATCTATTTTACATATGTAGGTTTTTACTGTATGATATTGGACTATTGCATCAACCCTTTTTACTTCATATCATCCATATTTATTGATGATTATCTTATTACTTGTAATTATTTATTTAATTTTATTTATTTTCATGTTATGATTATTTAATCCTTTTTATGTATGTTATTGTCTATGAGAATTAGGCCACACCATCCCAAATTTTGTGATATTCCTACCCACTATTATTCACAAGATATAAACCATTTCTACATGAGTAATGGTGGAACAAACAGTTATCTACTAATCATGGTAGGGCCTTGTAGGTTATGTCAATACATATCTCAGAAGTTCTTATTTAATTTACTTTAGAATAGAAATGATGAATAATATATCCCATAACATTAATTAATATGGATGAGAAAATCTGAAAACATTTATTAGGAAAGATAATCAAGTCAAATGTATCAAAACTTGTTATAGATATACAGTTATATATTATATCCCAATTTAGGCACCAAATAACTTAATACATATATAAGAGTATAAATCACATCATGGTTACACAAAATTTTACTATAAGATCCACAACATACCATAATACCCCGAAATTAGAAAATCTATAGAGCCTGTTTTAGAAGGGTGTCAATTTATGATGGTTTATAAAATATTTATTCAAATCTAATGGAATGCAGATTAAATATGAAACATGAAAACCATTCATAAAAAAAATATTTTTTGTGACACTCCACGATGTACACATGGTAGTTCATCCATTTTATAAAACTTATTTTATTCCCCATGATCATATTATACCCCACTCAGTGAAATTGAAACAACAATAACACTAACATTTTTTCAACACCTTTAGCCAAATGTGATAACCATTACATAGAGATAAAAAGTCATCATACACTAAGTGGTCAGTTTTTATTTCACATATTGTAATCTTATTATCTACTGTCAAATAATTATAATGTGGAGACATACTTTTATTTGACTAGGTACTTTTTATATTTATAGATAATTTTAGGAAAATCAATAAAACCATAACTAATAATGACAATAATCTTACACCTTATAAGAATCCACTATTGATTCCTTCAGATTTCTAATATTATCATTTTTTATCTATTTCTATCACTATTTAAATACAATCACATATCTATATATTCATATAATTAACCACCCCAACTAAAATTACTCAGCGAATAATATATATGGAGAATTATTATTCCCAAATTAGGAATATGTTTTTATGATATTGCTTGTATAAAACTCCAGGAACATTTATTCAGAATAAAATGAATCAAAACATAAAATATTATTATAGTGATAATATCCATTATAAATATCTTTGTATTTCAAAAAAATCTTGTACAAAATTATTATATATTTTTCGTCCAATATATTTTTATTGATTATGTTATAAAAAATATAAATCATTACATTATTTGTCATCAAAATACCCTAAACATCATTATCAAAAATGGTTGTATTCCCCTCATCTCGATAAATGAATATAAATCATTAAATTTTTATTTAATAATAATTTAAAATACATTTCAATATAATTAGGTGTATTAACTATAATGGAATATATATTCAAAATTTCTTTATAAAAAAAATATTTTCATTAGAATATTAGGTTCTGATACATGAAATTATTTTTTAGGGAATAAATCAATTGAATATATATTCTCTGTTTCCTTATAAAAAAATAATATCTTCAGAATATTAGGTTTTGATTCATGAAATTATTATTTTTGTGAATATCTCAAAAAATATAGTTGGTATATTTATTGAAAATTAAACTATTACCAATCTTAACTAATAATGAATTATAGGTGTTTTAAAAAAAATTAAAAAATTATTCCTTTAAATATCATTGTGAATTTGATGGAGACTATTTCTTAACTATTTTAAAAAGAGGTTTTGAATTAAAATACAACATTTTTCACTATTCATTAAAAATTGAACTTTTTCAGAAAAATACCAAAAATTACACGAAGTAAATTTTGTTGTCCTAACTCTAAAGAAGAATTTTATTTTGTCAAATATAACACTTAAAATTTTCAAAAGGTGTATTTAAAAGAGGTTCTCCATCAAAAGGCGGTTAATCGACCTTTTAAAGAATATTAGAATATTTACGCATTAAATTGGATTCATTCACATTTTTAATCCTCTAACATTTATTGTAAAAAGTAAAAATATTTGACAAACATATATAATCATTTTGTATTTAGTTTTGTTCATTCCCGCCATTACAACAGCTAGGCGTTAACTACCATTTAAAATAATATTATTTTATTATTAGAGTGCAACGTATGATTCCCAAGAAACTCGTTGTTGCTTATTGGGTACGCCATCGAGCATAGAGTCCCCTTTAAAGTAATATTAATATTTTATTCACAAATATGGATAAATATAAAAATGTCATATTCTTTATTTACCTGGGGTGTTTCATCCTTCCCCCCTTTTGGGAGTTGCGTCCTCGCAATTTTAAAATTGGGCATGGAAACATCATTGAAAATCCCACATCAGAACAAGAGTCAGTAAATCAATCACTTTAAAATAAAGAAAGATAAGTACAAAGGTCACCCGAGTTAACCCATAATAGGATTCCAAGTATGAAAATATGGACATGGAAGAAAAAAACAAAGGGTTATGTTATGATGGAGAGTGATAGTAAACATGTCTAGGATAAAGTTAACCATAAAAAAATCACAAACTTGTGATGGGTTAAACAGTATTCGATTCCCCAGTAGGAAAAGTTAATAGACAACATTTTTGTTTTAAGTTACTTTTTATTGAGGAATTTATTCATAAGGAAACATAATAACTTATCATGTTGAATTTCAACTTTTAATAGATCCCTTAATCAAAATCATATTTTCTCCAAAAGACGAGTATTTAGGAAGACTTGTTCGCATTAAGAGTACTATAATCAACTTTTAGAGAATCACCTAATCCACAAAAGAGAACTATATATTTCCCAAATCTTTAGATAAAATCCAAAACCAAAATTGATAGTATGAGGTCTGATAATCCACAAAAGGATAACCCTTTATAAAAAGAAAATCTATTCTTAATCTCCATAATTTGTCCAACAAAACCCAAAGTTCATTGAGGACCATTTGATAAACAATTTGTCCATAAAATTCTTCAATGTAAACCAAACTAAGATTGAATCCCAAATATTTGAAGGATTTACTCACATAGTCTTGTTAGGTAAAAATTAACTTTTATCTCCAAATAACATCAGTTGCTCTTAAATTCTCATATTGAAAATTAATTAACCTAATCACATATCCTCGATGATAGGTTAATCATTTCCATAGATAACCCAAAATAAACTTACTCTTGATTCCTAAAATCATCTAACTAAAAAGAATTAGTCAAACTAACCAGGGACTTCACCTAGTCCAATGGTAGGCGATAAATACCAGTCGCACTTTGGTTGTGGGTTCAATTCCCTCAACATTGGTTAACACGACGGGTTGTCACACGGTCTGCGTGTTGTCCTTTTTCCAAAACTATATAATTCTTAAAACATTCCCCAAAACGAGATAAAATCTCCAAAAATGATCATAACATAACTTAACCTCATGTTTATCTCATTCCTTTCATTTTCCATCATTACATATAATAACCCATAATTACCTCAAATGTAAGGATCATATAAACTCTAGTGGTTACCTTTATAATTATTACCTGAACTTCCACATAGATTGGTCATCTCGTACATGATGCATTACAGATCATACCAAGGTTCAAGTGGTTGATCATGACTCCTTGATAGTTTTTTTAGAACAACCACGAGTTTCCTCATTGAATCCCCTATTTTATCTAGTATATTAATCAGAGAACCACCACAGTTTCCTTGAAACCTGTTGTCTCTTTGGTGCCTGCTAGATCCATCCATTCACTAAAAACAGAAATGTCATAGAGAGTATATCAACAAAACCATCATTTACTAATGAGGACGGTGAAAACTAAGATATACTTACTCATTCACTTTATCTAAAACTAGGACTCTTTCTGAATTCCTAACCATTATGGTAATGTCACTTGTGCTTAGAGAATACCCTAACCTCTAAAGTTATCTAAAGCAACCTTTGATACCAACTATAAGGCCCCAGCCTTAAACCTTACTTAATCTTGAGTTATTACAAGATTACACATTGAGTATCTTTTCAGGTTTAGAATTTTATAGAATTAGATCATGAAACTTTCATTACATTCCACATTTAAACAATGTGGTTACATAAAAGATAGTATTCATTTTTCCCATCAACGGAAACATATTTAAAATAAAACATGGATTCTTTCTTGACACTTCCTTGACAATATCATCATATCATGTACCTTTCCCTTGACCTGTGAAAAACATTTCAAAAACATGGGATGAGCATAAAAAGATCAGTAAGGTATATAAAAAAATATATGGAAAGGAAACATGAGTACATGTACACATAAGAATCAATGAAATGATACTTTAATCATAAAACATAAACACTTTAATATACCTCATCAAATCATGAATAAATCATAGAAATCATAAGACATAAAGGTAACTTGAGGCATTCATAACATTATTACATAGGGAGTAACCCTCTTGGTTACGTTTGGAATACCCACCATAGTATATTCCCTAAATCACTTCGGAGAAACCTTAACGTTTCACTCCTTCACGTTACCCAATGCATTGGAGGGCTATATCGGGTTCACCCGCCCTTAGTTTATCATGGAACCACACGTTTTAATAACAATGCCCAAGAACCATAACATAAATTTATCACATAAAACATGCATAAAGGAAACATAACATTTCCACATTTCAATCATAATATAACATTTTATTATATTGAAATAATGAATCCATTCAAAAAGAAACCATTTCCAAAACCATTTAAAACATTTAATAAAGATATTTTTGAATAAAAGCGTCCCATACCACCTTGATGCTTTTAAAATTTTAAACCATTAATATCCATATAAATTAATCCTTAAAAACATTTTGAAAACATGGATATTAATAAGAACAAATAATTAAAACATTTAAAGTGATATTTTGGTTAAAGGGGTTTTACCAAAATTAGAGACACTTGAATACAATAATTGAGGAAGAACATTTAGTCAGAACTGTATAATATCATGAGAATAAATGTACTCATGATATAATATTCTTAAGGATAGTATATACACCATATAAGAGTGAATTGGTTCATAACAACAATGAAGTATCAATAGAAATGTCAAATGTGATGAAATCCCTTATAAAGAAGGTATCCTTAAATTAAGGATAAATCAATCTCAAAATTATGTGTGACAAATATAAATACACCCAATATAAGTGGATATTAAGTTTAAAACAATAAAATTTCATTCAAACATATTCAAAGGATGACATATTCAATAACTACATGTTGAACCCAAAGAAATCGAAATTGGGTTAAAAAGTTCCCTTGGTAAAATTCGACAGCCTAACGGCATCACTTCAAAATTCAGAAAATGAGTTCATGAGAGATAAAAAGGGCATCTCATCACTTTGACATAAAATTTACATCAATAAGGATATAAAAGAACATATCCCAACATAATAGTATATGAATTAAAAGACATAACAAAATAAGTCTTTTAAAAAGTGGAGGGTGAAAGGTCCCCTTACCGAGTTGGGTAACTTTCGAAACGTACACCCTATTAAAGAAGGGTCATACAATGAAGATTTGAATAACCATAAATGAAATTATACTACACAAAGTGTATAATAATGTGCAGTACATACACCACTCAAAGGAAATTGTGGCAAATGTAGCATAAATATCTCAGGAATAAAAGTGAGATGAAAAATCCCTTACGAAAACTCGGCAGCCTAACTGCGCCACTTAAAACTTCCAAAATGGATTGATGAGAGGAAATAGGGTCTTTCATCATATCAACATAAATTTTACAGAAATATTAATAGAAAATAACATCCCCCAACATAACAAAGAGGAGCTTAAAAGAAGTGACACAAAGGAGATTACTTAAAAAAAGAGAGGTTAGATCTCTTACGAAAATTCGGCAGCCTAACGGCGCCACTCAAAACATCCATAATGGATTGATGATTGTGAATAGGGTATCTAATAATATGAACATGAAAATTAAAGTTAAATTAATATAAAATAACATCTCAATAACAAGAAAGATGAGCTTTAAAAGGACTGACATAAAAGAGTGTACTTAAAAAGAAAGAGGGGAGTAGGATCCCTTACCTCGGGTCCGAATTGACTCGATCGTTCTTTGACATCCTGAATAATAAAGTTGAGTTAATTTCTAATTCCTTAAGAACCTTTTTCATGGTCATTATTCCTTTTATATCACTTATTACCATGTCATGAACACTATGTTATTATTTAAGCTAATAACGGTCATTTTAACGATCATTAGTACTTGAGTCAAAAAATAAACTCTTTATGATTACAAGTTGTTCATGTGGTAAAATATCAATTATATCCAGAATTTTACTCATTATTTAGATATAATATATATAATATATATCCATTATATTCATACATTTATAATATTACATAACATTTAGAGTTAAGAAATGAAATGCACCGTTCATGGAGACGGCAAGCCGTACGTACGCATGAACGCTACTTCCATTCCTATTTCATATTTAATGGAATTAAAACATAATTATATATAATAGTATTTTAATTCCAATATTTTATAACATACAATATCATTAAATATATCCTTTATACATACCACATATGGTATTAACGAATCAAATCACTTTGAGGGGGCGGTAGTCCGCACTTCCTTAAATGAAGATATCGCGTTTACCCATAATGGAAACCATAAAGGTATGCCATAAATGAAAAATACAGAAGCTTAAGTAAAACATAAACATATTATATATCATATATATATATAGTGTCATCTTAATGGCCACCTTTGAATGTGTTAGAAGAATTTTGAACAATCATCGTTTCGTGAGGCAGAAATTCGCCATCCACAGAAACAGTATCTTCTTTAACCATTAGACGAAGGTGTGTGTAAGTGTAGCTCGAATAATTCTTATAAAAACATCATAGTATATTGAAGATAATGGATTTCTTACAAAATAAATGAATAAAAAGAGTTTAGGGGGTTGGAGAAGCAAAATAAAACAAAAGGACACAAGTGAAGACATTACCTTAAAATCGGGTAACTCCCTTTGGTTTGAGCTCAAAGGCTTCCTTGAGAAGAATTCTGCCCAAAGTGAAGCTTCAAGGAGTTATAGAGGGACGTGGAGAGATAAAATGGGCAGGTTTTGGCCGAGACAAAGGCTTTGGAAGTGTGGGTAAGGAGGTAGAGGTGGGGGCCTTTTATTAGAGGAGAGGAGGGGCACTCTTGGAAAGTAAAGAAATGTGACTTTATTTTAGAATGTGTTTTGGATTTTAATGGTCCCACATTGATTTTTTTAAAGTATAAGGTGATAAGGGTTATAAATACACCCATCCAATAGGTTTTGGACATGTGTAGGTCTTATATTTTACATTATCTTTCCATTTTATTTAAATCGTTAAATAATGAAGTCATCACTACATCATCATGATGTCATAAATAATTTAATTTATTTAATGTCTAAAAATTATAAAATAAATATCATGATATAGGAAATATGTTTATATTTCCAATGAATATTTATAGTCAAAAATATGACTTGCATAACCCCATGTAAAAATTGTTTTAGTAAAACATCTCATGTGTGTGTCATTTTTACTTTTACATTAAATAAAAAGGTATTTATGTCATTTTCCATCCAATGTGGCTCCATTGGGTCCCCAAGTTGACCCATGGATTTTCTTGGTCGGAAATGACACATAAAATGAGGGTAGGACATGTGTCTAGGTCATTTCATTTTATTAAAACATTATTCTTACCTTAAACTACACTAATTACCTCCAATCGCGATTAAAAACATAATAAGTTACTATTCACCAAAAAATTATTTTAATCCTATTGAACCAAATTTTACTTCTTAATGACAACCATGTATGTTGGATTTTTGAAATTCAAAAAACAAAGGTGGGAAAATTTGATTTAAACGGAAAATCAGTTTTTATAAGTACCACTTAGTGGTTTCACTATTTATCAAAAACTGAAGTATTTCAGAAAATTACCAAAAATTCACCCTAAGAAATATTTGATATTCCGAATTCAAAAATGATGTATATTTTACAAAATAAAAATCATATAAGTTGAATTAATTGTATTAATAATTAATTCCCGCTGTCAAAACAAATAGCATGTTTTTATGAAACAAAATGTATCAAAAGATTGACACTAGTTTAAGTCCAATTTCAAAGTGAAATTAATTCCAAAGAACAATATTGGATTAAATGGTAAAAATATATTATAATTTCACTTTAAAAACAATTCAAAAGATAATCTAATCATATAAATAAATTATATTAAAAAGGGGTTTTGAATTAAAATACAACATTTTTCACTGATCATAAAAAATTGAACTTTTCAAAAAAATACCAAAAATTACACAAAGTAAATATTGATGTCTGGATTCTAAAGATGAATTTTATTTCGTCAAATATAACACATAAAATTTTCAAAAAGTGGTTTTAAAAGTGGTTCTCCATCAAAAGGCGGTTAATCGACCTTTTAAAGAATATTAGAATGTTTACGCTTAAAATTGAATTCATTGGCATTATTAATCCGCTAAAATTTATTGTAAAAAGTAAAAATATTTTGCAAACATATATAATCATTTTGTAGTTAGTTCTGTTCATTCCCGCCATTACAATGGCTAGGCATTAACTACCATTTAAAATAATATTATTTTGTTATTAGAGTGCAACGTAAGATTCCCAAGAAACTCGTTGTTGCGTATTGGGAACGCCATCGAGCATAGTGTCCCCTTTAAAGTAATATTAATATTTTATTCACAAATATGGATAAATATAAAAATTTCATATTCTTTATTTACCTGGGGTGTTACATATGGGGCATTGTGTATTGGATATTAATGAACCATTTCATTAAATAATTTAATATTAAATGTGAAATGATTGATAATTCAAAGGTAAAATTAAAATTTTAAATTGATTGCATGACATACACATTTATTTTGAGTTGAAAAAAGGTAGTATGTCTCATGATTTTTAACAACTATTTAATTTCACATATCCTAGTATTAGTAATAGGTTGTGTTTTGGGACCATGTTTTGTGTATGTATTGACCTAACCTATGATTTTGAGCAATGAAAAATAATGTTGAATATTTCAATAGGTGTGTGTTTTTCATTGTATAATCAATCCACCTTGATGAGATCCATTCGTATGTTAGGAGGGTGGAAATGACCACACTCCAAAGGTGTTTGGACATGGTCTAATAGTGGGCCCTCCTTTATTACCATATACATTACTAATTATTGTAACAGTCACAGGTGTTGAGGCACAATTTCATGTAGGGTTTTTCTGCTTAATTTATACATTTCAAAGATCACCACAACCTAGATTGTATGTGGATGACCGGAAGTGTGTGTTCTGTCAACAACAACCTACCATGTTTTTTGGGGTTGACAAAGCACATGTTATTTAGAAATGGGATGAGATTTCATATATGATCTTATAGAATTTGGAGACCTTCCCTAAGAGAAGAGTAAAGCTCGTGACATAAATGTTTTGTGGAGTAGCAAAGAGCTGGTGGGATGTCTTGAACTTGGCCAATCGACTATGAGACATGGCATGGACTGATTTTCAAACCATTATCTATGACTATATTTATCCTAATACTCTATGGTTAGAGTGGGAAAGTGAGTTTTTACTTCTAGAGTAGGGAGCTATGACAATTATGGTTTATATGAAACGCTTTACAAACCTACAATGTTTTACACTAACATACCAAAATAATTAGTTATCAAAGGTGATAATCTTTATGAAATTTCTTTATCATTCTATTAAATCACATGTCAATGTGATCAAATTTACATATATTACTTGTATTGTAAATCATGAACATATAATAGACTATAACTTGAGTGATGTTGGGGGCACAATGTTGAGCAATCCAACCTCTCGATCTAGTGGATATGTGCCTATTGGAAGAATGTACAATTTTACGTAATCCTATGAGTTGAGTATCATCCAGGACACAAGTGTTAGATGTGTAGTCTTATGACATCAGTCTGGATGATTGGGACACATGATGAATCAGTGTGATCATGAAACTTTTCAATGTTGAGATTATTGAACGATGGGCCAAATTTGACATTTATATTGGAAAATTTGTCTAACTATGTGGGGTTGGGGTGTTTGCTCTGAAATGAGGTTCATGGGTAGGTTTCTTAGCTCCACATCATATTGGGAGCTAGAAATGTTTTTGTTCATCAGGGAAAGGTGGTGATGGTGGTGGAGGAAAACATGCACAAGCTGTACTAACACACTAGAGTGGACCTACTCGACGTCGTGAGGTTGTGTCATATTGTCAGGGTTCCAGCCAGATGTATTCTATATAGCCTAAACATTAATATAATGTTTCAGACAATCTACTATTTGAGGTATAATTTCTTAGACTCTACTATTAAATCTATTCTTTTTTACCCTAGTGGATCATATAGTTTATATTTTTATATTTACTGGAGATCCTAGGTCATGAGATTAATATTTATGATAGATTAATGAAAGATGATAATTTTTTGGAGAACTAAATAGAGAGACTATTATAGTCTAAAGTGATCCCCCTTTATATTGGTTGGAGTCACTTCGTATGAAATTGTTTTCCCCTTTAGGTGATAGGATTTGATGACATACTTGACATGGATCTGTTTGAGACATATTGATTGATATCCTAAGAGAATGAAATTCAAATTAGAAAAGGGTCTTGTTTTTATTAACATAGATAAATAGGATGTCTAGGCATGTCGGGATACACCACAAAATCATGGGATGGGTGGGATGATAGAAAGTATTCCTTGTTTGTATCTAGAAGTCTATGGATAATGTTAAGAGGAAATCACTCATGTCATTGATCATTATTGGGTTGATTTATCTTATAACTTTTTGGTTTTCCTCTAGAGAGATTGTTTGTGTTCTCTATCATGTTAGTTCATTGGGATACACCGATATCCATTGAAATTTAATATATGGAAACATTGGAGTTTCAAGAAATCATGATTCATGTAGAGGATTTGGATGTAATGGGGTTTCTTCAACCCAGTACTTCTCCATAGGGTTCAATGATCCTTTCTGAAATAATTGAGAATGGTATGCTTTTCATCTGTGTGGATTATTGTAAGTAGAACCGGTTTATTGCTAAAAACCTATATCCATTTGAGTGGAAAGATGAACCTTTTGATATTCTTCAAGGAGAGAAATCTGTCTCAAATTTTTATATGAGATCTAGATATCATCCATTTTGTGTTTGACCAACAGGAATACATATTACGAAATTTCATTACATGTATAGAAGATATGATTATTTGGTTATGATGTTTGGTCTCATGAACATTTAAGGTTCTTTTATGGAAAATATGATACCATTTGTAAATTATTAAGAAGATTCATTTGTGGTGGGTTTTTTGATGATATAATTGTTTTTTGTCACAATTAAGATGACCATACCCAAAAAGTTGAGTTAATATTGGATACAATGAGAGAGTTTCTGTTATACGTTAAGGTCACAAAGTGATACTTTTGGACGGATCTGATTCACTTCATGGGTTTTATTATCTCAATGATGGAAGTATAAGTTGAACTAGAAAAAGTTGAGATATGTAGTTTCTTGGGATTATAACAAGAATTCTTATCCCATATGGAGTTTCACAGGGCTATCTAGATATTAAATGCATATTATATAAGATTTATCATACTTAGAATCATTATTGACGGACTTGACTATGAAGGGAATTATGTTTGTTTGGTCAGATAGTAGACATATAACCATTTAGGAGATGGAAGGGAGATTTAATTCATCAATGATCCAAATTCATTAATAGTTGAGTTTAATATATACAATTTATGGTGATGAATCAAATATCATTATTAGAGTAATTTTTATGTAGGGTATGGGGTCGTTTCATATGCTTCTCATCAATTTAGGCCACACATGAAGAACTAACTAATCCATGATTTCGAGATACGAATAGTTTTTAATGCATTTAATTATTGGATAATGTATTTTTTTTGAGAGATGTTTTTTGTATACAAGGATCCTAATAGCCTCATGTGTGTGTATATATATATATATATATAATTTGATATGAATTTGAAGCAGCGATGGTGGACTGAGTACCTACTATCTTTCAACATTGAGCATTTCTATATTCTTGGAACGGGTTGTGTTGTGGCCAATTCACATAGAAGGAGGACCCATATATAGGAAGTTCATTAGGATAGTATTGAGTGGTAGATTTTTCCTTTATTTCATTGAGATACACTTGGAGGTGTAGTATTTTCAAGGGAAGACTTATCTTTCATCCCAATCTCGGACCTCTACCCAACAATATAAAGTGATCCTAATGAAACTATTAGATTTAAAGGTCCTATTTCTATATGATATTGTGGAAGATGGGGACCCATATCCTGGATTGACTATAGGGGAGGATGAGATCCAGAGTATTCATGGTGCTTCGGGATTCCATTGGACATATGTGGGGAGATGAGGTAGGACTTTCATTCCCCAGTTTGGGAAGTGAATCATAGTAAGACCAAGGTGTATAGTGACTACTGCCTTTAGTACTGATGGTTAGGTCAAGAAGTGAGAGGTATCTGGTTTTTTAACGTGGTGTTCCACATATCTTCATGTGAAGGAAAAACCTCACTGACTAGTTTGTGTTTTATAATATCTACATATTCACTAGTGAAAATGAGATGATGTCATGAAATATTCCGTAACCAGATTGTTGTGGTATCTTCAAAGTAACAAAGTTGTGTGGGTTTTTGTTGATAGGATCACGAAGGTTTATCATTTAAATTTTATAAAGGATACCTTTAATGTGGATCTACTTGGTAGATTCTATATCTGTGAGATAGTACTCATTCAGAGGGGCCCTCATTATATCATTTCATATAGGGATTTCATGTAAAGCCCAGACCCTAGTTACCCAGAGTCAGTGCATTATCACATATTATTTTCATGATCACAAGAGATCAAGTTCTGAAAGACCTATTTGTTTAGTATCCTTGGATGTACTATATACATACATAAGTTTTACATTACATCATGAAATAATTAAAAACCACATTGGGTCCCCATTGAACAGACTCATATCCCATAGCCTATTCCTGCAGGTTAATTATGATATAATTCATTACATCATGGGGAAAATAAAACATAGAAAGGGATGATCTCCGATGCTTAGTAAGGATAACAATTTAGCAGAAATGTTCATAAATAAGCATAAAAATTTAAGGTAATGTATAAGACTAAAACACAATCCTTTTAAACTTAAATTTCATCATGATATGGGAAATATAAATCAAATAACACCATTTACTTATTCACATGGATATTCTACTTGTCAAAAAATCGCATTTAATATCAATAGATAATTTCATAATGATGGAATGCATAATGTCAGACATTATAACCACATATTCAAAGCTGTGTTCCAAGAGTACAAATATGATTTTGTCAAGGAATTGTTCCGAGACACTAGTTTGTCTCATGGGACCTACTAATGCATCGAGGAGCTATAACTAGCTCCACCCATCACTTACTAAATCCAATGCATTAATCATATGAAAAGTTTGAAACATAATCTAAACACTCGTATTAAAAATAGAATAGATAATGTCAATATTTTAACCACAAACCATGAATGGTATAAAAATAGCACATTGACATTAAAACATAACTCATTTATTACAATATAGAAGATTTAATTATAATAAATTAACATCAAATGATAATAATGAAAGATATTGACTTAGATGAAAATAAGCATAAAAATATATATGAGAGAAATATCCCCCTTTTTCTTAAAAACAATTAAAAGTATCACTATTTATCAAGAAGCCGTTTTAAATTTATTTTTCAATCAACGTGTCCCATACCACTTTTTTTGGGCAAAAATTCATCAAGGTTTCATTGTAGCATTTTTGAGGTTATTGTGTTTGTTGAAAAATTGGGCCTCCATGTTGTGTTTGTTGACAAAGTAGAACATGATGTACATATTTGTTGAAAAGGGGGGGTTTCAGTGTGGTATTTCAATTTCGAGGGATGTTTTTAACAATCCATGATTGATTAAAGAACCTCAATAATGGAATGGATGGTCTTGGGTCAGTTCAAAAAGAGAAGATACAAGGTGGTGCGATTTTCCAGTGTTTTCCAAATTTTTGGGCCTGCAAATCAACAAATGGAGAAAAGTGTTTTTGGAAAGGGGACATGTTCACCAGTGTCTTAGACGGTTTTAATGTTGAGTGCCAACTATTTTTCAAAATCAGAACCTGACAATATTGCAACAGAAATAGGGGCACCTAATTTTTGTTTGGTTGCGCAAGTGACTTTGGCGACAGAAACATGGGCGGCTGGACATGCACGCTAGGAGGATACTTGTGCTCCAGTGCTAAGGGTGTCTAAAATTACTATAAATAGAGGTCCAAGACTTCTCATTTTGGATGGAATTTAACACTTAGGGAAAATTAGAGATCTAGGCGCACAGGTGGTTCAGTTGTGCAAGTGGTGGTTTGTTGACGCAAGTGATGGTTTGTTCATGCTAGTTTTAAGACATTCATAAGTTGCGCTCTAGTTGATAGTGACGAGCCAGTTTTGGTTTGTGAATAAAAGTGTTTGATCCACCAAAGTTTTGTGTTGAAGAATGGAGTTTATCGTAGGTGGTTAGGTGATACTTGCACATCAGGCTTGAAGAAGCACGCCATGTATTGAAGAAGCACACTAGGTATTAAAGAAGAGCGCCAGGAAAAGAAGTGAGTATCGGTCATTCTACGGTTGCGGGAAAAGTTGGATGATTTCTGGGTATATTCATGGTAATTTAGTAATCATTAGTGGATAAAATTGTAACATCAATAGAGCATCTACATATAGAGGAAGATGCATTCATTTGTGATAATGAATGGACCACCAAGTCTTTAAACTGTGAGGGGATATTCTGAAGAAGCAGTGATCACAATTCAGTTGAGAGAGTTTTGAGCATTCATGTAGTGTGTGGTAGTAAACTAGTAGGGATATTGATTCTAATCCAAACATTGTAAACAATAGTGAACTTTTATATGATTTGGTACATCGTCACATCGCTGGTGTATGCTTCTCAGATGTATCCAAGTGAGGGTGAACCATGTAAAAATCATGTGTCATGTGCGTGATTTGGTTTGTATTTATACTTTTATACAGGAAAGAGAGATAAAATAGTTTTTCTTAACATCAAAAAAAGATCAATAGGTGTATTTGTTTTAATCTATCATACCCTAATTCCCCCCTCAGGCTATCTAACTCAGATGACCTAACAATTTGTATCGAAGGGAAAGGTTGATATCAGTATTTCTCTCTAAAATGGATGTGTTCAATCAAAAATTGATTCCAATCTTCAAAGGGATCAATTTTCTGCTATGGAAGAATCAGATGCAACATAACATTCAATCTTTGTGAATGGATGTGTTCACAACGGAAATTCATGAAATAACAGCTGATATTAACAGTGTTGCATTATTCGAAGTAGAGCCCAAAAGAATAAATGTATCAGGGGGATCCCTATCTAATGAAATATATACAAATGTGATTTCATTAAAAACAACACATGATTTTTGGGAAAATATATTGAATATATATGAATGAGATTCAAAGGTCAGAGAGGCAAAGTTAAAAGTGTTTCGAAACAACTATGAAGATCTGAGAATGAACCTAAATGAGTTTGTTGATCCATTCTTTGACTGGGTAAATATTGTAGTAGAAGACATTCAAGGTCTTGGAGAAGTTATTGTAGAGATACAGATTGTTAAGTACATCTTTAGGAAACTTCCACCTCAGTTCAATCGGAATGACTCAGTTTTGGAAGAAAAAAACTGAAAGATCTGACTTTGGATAACCTTCATAGCACCCTTGTTGCATATGAAATGAGGAATGATGATTACGATGATGTGGAAAAGTTAAAATACAAAGAGGTGTCATTCAAGGCCATGAGGAAGCACACAATTAAATATTCTCAGGAAGTAGAAGAGACATATGAGGTGATGTCATTCATTTACTCAAATTTTCAAAGAGGAAAAAGAATGTTCAAAGGGAAACTTATGCTTTCTTGATCTAGATGTGGTAATGTTGGCCACCTTGTATTAAGTTTCCCAACGAAGTTTTAAGAAGATGGGGGGTTGAAATCAAACTTCCAATGAAGATGAATTCAGCCAATGTGATGTCCAAGAAACACTTCAAGAGATATTTCTTTATAAAAAATAATCTTCTCTCACAAGAATGTGGTAGTTTATAGGAGTCTGAGGCTGAATCGTTTGAAGACATAGAAAATTGCACAGATCAGTGAGAGAATTCTATGGTGGAAATTTGTGGTATCTCTCAGAAAAAGGAAGAAAACAAAAATGATGATGAAGAGGAATAAATTGAAGGAAGATTTGATATGTATGGTTAATTAGTAGCATCTCATTAATATATTTATTCTTGGAAAGAAAAAACAAATAAATACAACAAGGTTGTACATGATGCCAATATAAACTTGAAACACAAGGAAGAAGTATGCCAGGAATTGAAGAAGTGCACCAGGTATTAGAGAAGTGTTCTAGGAATAGAGAAGTGTGTCGGTCATTATAGGGTTGCGCGAAAGGTGGGATGATTTCCCAGTACATCTGTGGTACATTTTTATTCATCGGGGGATGAAAGATGAACTTCAATTGAGCATCTACATAACTAATAAGATGAAATAATTTTTGATAATGAAAGGACCTACATGTATTTAAAGTATTATGGGATCTTCTAGAAAAGTAGTGTGAACACTTGAATTGAGAGAACAGTGAGCTTTTATATTATGAGTGGTTGTAAACTAGGAGGGACAGACAGTCCGCTCTGATCTTTGTAAATAGTAGTTCACTTTTAGTAGATTTGGTACATAGGCACATCACTAGTGTATTCTTTATGGATATAGCCTAATGAAAGTTAACCATGTAAAAATCAATGTTTCATGTGTAGGATTTAGTTTCTATTTATACTTTTCTAAATTTAAGAGAGATAAGAGTGTTTTTCTTAATAGCCAAAGAAGATCTATATGATAAGTTGTTTTAATATGTCAAACCATGATTCATCCCCACCTCTCAGGGTATCTATCCCAGTTCACAGAGAAATTAGTATCATAGGGAAGGGTTGATATCGGTATTTCTCTCTCAAATGAAGGTCATCAAGCACAATGGGATTTTTATCTTCTACGGGATCAATTTTCTACAATAGAAGAATCAGATCCTACACATCTTTCGATCATTGGGAATAGATGTGTTCACAATATAAATTCATGGAAAAACTACTGATATTAATAGTGGTGTATTATTATAATCCTAAAGAAGATAATTAGATGTTTATTCCAAATGAATCAATGCATTAGGGGGAGACATATCCAATGCAATCTATACAATGGTTATGTCTAGAAAAACGTCACACGCTAGGTTGGAAATGATGTTTAATATATATGATGTAAATTCAAAGGTGAGAGAGGAAAATGAGAGATAATTGATTTCAAATAATTGAGGTAATAAAAACATTATAATATTATTTGAATAATGGAATTCATCATATACCATTTCAAAGAATAGTATATTCACCATATAAAAGTGAATTGTCATATAACCACAAAGAAGTCTCAATGGAATGTATATTGTGATGAAATCCCTTATAAAGACTATATCCTTAGGATAACGATAATTCAATGAAATAATTAGGTATGAAAAACATAAATACACTAATTATGATTGGATATTTAGTGTAAATCAATCACAGGACATTCACACATATTATTGTAAAAGCAACCCCAATGACTTGGATTTTTAACTGAATGAATAGAAATTTAGTTAAAATTATTCTTATCATGTTCATATCGATGACTAGAGAATTTATAAATGGCGTGATTATATGTATAAATAATATATACACAAAAAGTGGAGTGAAAATTACTACATAATTAAATAAATCGTGATTTCACACATAATATTGGATTAAAATAATCAATGATGTTTCCGTAAAAACCAATGAGTGTAAATAGAAATTTGAATTTCCCATACCGATTTGGAAAATTATTAAACATTCACCCAATGAAAGAAGGATCATAAAATGTTGAATTAAATAATCATAAATTAATGTATATTATACATATAATACAATCATGGTAAGTATATACACCACACAAATGGTAATAGTGTAAAATATAACATGAATCTCACGGGAATAAATGGGAGAGGAAAACCCCATACCTTATACTTTTCTTATTGAGGGTAAGTTAACCTCATGATAATGGAGAAATAATTGTTATTAAATTATAAAAGAACAACATACATAAATATGATATCATATTTGATCTTTTAATATTTCATTGTTAATAATACATTAGTAGTATCATATTTTCATGTGTTAACTGATTCATTTGGTTTATATTTTTTTTATGAAAGTAATATTTGTTATGGATAGGATGTATTTGGGTAATATATAGAATGATATTATGTTCCTAAAAACTATTTTTAATCATAAATGATATTTATTCTTGAATGGTTATGGTGGGGAATGAATCTCATCGCGTTCTAGGAGATGGTCATCCATACGTACACACGAGCGACAATACAATTCTATTGATGGATAAATCATTTTTAATTGGACGATATATCATATATAAAAAATCAATTAGATGTTATATTTATTATTTACATCAATTATACTAAATATTATATCCATCCATAATAATTAAGTGTTGAATAACAAACTACACCAAGACATTGAGACCTTAAGACGTACACACGCCTGTATGGTGACTTTGTCATTCATATGATGGATAGAACAATGAATACAGTTGTACCATATTTATAATAACATCAGAGTTTTTAGTAACTACTGGTGTTATTATTTGGTATAGAAACAACAAAGAAAGAGGAAGATGAAGAAGAAAAGAACTTTGAAATAGGTGATTAAATTATTATCACTTCTTCGGGTTCTTCCATTTGATTTGATCAGTAGGGATCCTTAGGTTATATTTATGATTAATGTAAGGACTATAGGTCGAGGTGATGGTAGTTTAGAGGATATTAGAGTATGGTTTTTCTGAGCCAAATGGCTTTGGAGGTGTGATTTTGAGAGAAGGAAATATACCCTTTCATAAGAGATGTGAGGTTCACCGAAGGAAAATCTTAAAATTTAATTTTATTATAGAATCACATTTGGTCTCACAACATATGTTTTTCAAAATTAGAACATGAATATGGAAATGGAAAGAGGGGTGCCCATGTTTTATTTGGTCGCACAAGTGACTAGGATGCAGAGACTAGGGTAGCTGAACATGCACGCCAAGAGGTGACTTTTGCATCGGCATTCAGGGTATCCAAAATGCCTATAAATAGAGGTCCACCTCTCAACATTTTTTATGGAATTCAATACTTCTAGAAAATTAGATATCCATTCATGTAGGTTGTTCAGTCACGCAAGTGGTGGTTTTCTCGCACAAGTGTTAAGATACTCAGATGTTGTGTTCCAGTGGATAGTTGCACACCAATATTGGTTTGGGCATAAAAGGGTTTGAGTCTACCAAGTTATGGGTAGAATAATGTAGGGTCAAACAAGTGGATAAGTGAAACTTTCACACCTGACAAGAATAAGGGTGCCATGTAATGATGAATCATGCTAGGAAAGAGAGAACTGTGCCGGCATATAGAATCGCGCCACTCATTCTAGGGTTGCGTGAAAAGTTAAAGGATTTCCTGGTACATCCGTGGTAAAGTTGTATTCATAAGTGGATGAAAGTGTAACTTCAACATAGCATCTACATATAGAACAGTATGCATTCATTTGTGATAATGAAGGGACTTACAAGTCTTTAAAAGTGAGTGGATCTTATGAATAAGCAATGAGCACACTTCAGTTGAGGGAGTAGAGAGCTTTAATATTTTGAGTGGTTGTAAACCATGAGGGATAGTGAGTCCACTCAAAACATTGAAAAATATAATGCTGTATTATTGGATTTGTTACATCGACACATTTATGGTGTATGCTCCTTAGACTTTTCTTAGTGAGGGTGATCTAATTAAAAATTGTTGCATCCTACGCATGATTTAGTTTATCTTAATACTTTTCTACCAGAAACAGATAGAAGATTGTATTTCATAAGATCAAAAAAAGATTTTTAGGGGAAGTTGTATAAATATATCATACCCTAATTCACCCCTGCCTCCAAGGGTATCTAGCCTAGTTGATGTAACATATTGCTATCATAGGGAAAGGTTGGTATCCATATTTCTCTCTCAAATGGAGGCCATAAATCACAATGGGATTCCGATTTTCGAGGGGAAAATTTTTTAGCTATATAAAAATTGGAAGAAACACTACTATTGAGCTTTGGGAATATATGTGTTCATAGTTTGAATGCATTGCATAATAGCCCATATTGACCGTGGTTCATTATCAAAAGCCGAGCGAAGAGAATTATAATCTGATGCCAAAGGGATCAACGTTTTAGTGGGATCCCTATCCAATACAATCTATAAAAAGGCGATGTCATGAAAATCATCACATTATATGTGGAAAATGATATTGAATATATATGAAAGATATTTAAAGGTCAGAGTGTCAAAGCTGCAAGCGTAGTGGAACATGTATGAAGATATAATAATGAACCTGAATGAGTCTCTTGATGCATTCTTTGATAGGGTAAATTTTGTAGTGGAAGACATTAAAGGTCTTGGAGAATTTATTGAAGGCATTATGATTATAAAGCACATCTTGAAGAAACTTCCTCCTCGGTTCAATCCGAAACTTTCAGTTTTAGAAGATAAAGACCTGAAAGAGATGACATTGGATAACCCACAGGGAACTCTAATTTCATATGAAATGAAAAATGATTGGAATGATTCTATGGAAAAGGTAAAATCTAAAGATGTGGAATTAAAGGCCCTGAAGAATCTCACTATTTATGATTCTATGGAAGAAGAAGAGATAGTTGAGGTGGTTTCATTCCTTTCCTTAAATCATCAAAGAGGAAAAGGAAAGTTCAATGGGAAACTTCCACTTTCATTCTTTTGATGTGGAAAAGTGGGTCACGTTACCGAGAAGTGCTTCAAGATGTTTCAAGAATATGTGGAGGTCAAAATAAAAATTTCAAATAAAAATAATTCAGCCTAAGTGTATGGAAAGAAGCACTATAAGTGATATTTCATTAAAAAAAGAATCAACTATCACAAGAATGTGGTAGTTCAGATGAGTTTGATGCTAAAGAGGTTAAAGTGATAGAAAACTGCATAGATTGTGGAGAGAATGCTATCGTGGCAGTTTTCGGTATCTCTCAAAAAAATTATGAAACTGAAATTAATGAAGAAGAAGAAGAAATTGAAGGAAGAGTCAACATGGAATCTTAATTACAAATAGCTCTTAAGGAGATAGGTGTTTGGAGAGAAAAAATCATAGATAGAAAACAATGAGGTAAATGATGCCAAACACTACAAGCAACAACAGGAAGAAGAGAAGTCTGAGGTGATAAAAGAAATATAACACCATATGTCTGACAGACTTGAGATCTCAGAAAAGGATTATGAATATAAATTCCATAATGAAGAAAAAAGGGAGACTGATGCCTTGAATAACAAAATTAATGATCAAATCGATTATATTGAAGTACTTAATTGTGAAGTTGTCAATCTGCATAAAAATATTAAGGCTCAAGGGATACTATTGACTTCTATTAGGACATCAGAGAAGAAGATCATTCAAAAAAATGAGATGCAGAAAGTGGAGCATAGTGGATCAGTAGAAAGGAATCATAAATTAGGTATAGATTCTATGGCTGATGTGAGGCTTGATCGAAAACAAAAAGATGTTAAAATTGATATCAGACCTCAACCACCCATTCTGAGATTGAAGGTTGTTTTGAGAAAAAAGAAAATTCAGAAAATTCATATATCCCAAAGGGAAACTAGAATCACAGAAGTAAAAAAAGGAGAAATTAAATTTATATTAGGTGTTATTGTTGTAGAAATACGGGAAATTCACCGAATGTGTGTTCCATAGCCAAGAGATATTGAAGGTCATAATAATAGAATTGGAAGCCAAAAAAATAACGGTTTTCTAGAAAGTGTTTTAAAGGACACTATTTTTGGTGTGGAGGATTTGGGCATGTGGACAAAAATTGTACATCGACCATACAATGGAATGTGCCAATGCAGAATCAAAATTTTCGAAAGCAAAAAATCAATGAACCAATAGGTTAGGTGAAAATGATAAATAAATTTTCATCTTTGGATGATGATTTTGGTCCATCATACTCTGAGAAAGATTATATGTATTAATTCATGCCGATTGTGAAGGCCAAAATATGGACCAAGAAGAAAAAGGATGAAAATGCATTGGAGGAAGAATTTTTCATTAAAGCATCAGATCACTCTATTTTGTGGATCCATGACCACGGTTTCATATCTCACGTGATAGGTAATAATGGTCTAGTTATAGGTAAAAAACATGTGAATGATGAAGTTTTAAATTTGGAAATAATGAAGGCCTGCAGATTATGGGTTCACGAAAGGCCTTGTTTTGCAGCAATGTGGTGAGACATGCTGATGTCTTAGTAGTAGAAGGGATTTGTCACAATTTTCTTAGTGTCAATCAACTATGTGACTCAAGAAGTTTTATAAGGATTACAAATAATATGTGTATCATCAAAGGAAGAGATGGGGAAATGGTTCAATATAGAAAAATAACAAAGGTAATTATCTATCAGGTAAGTGGAGAAGAAGATATGTGTATTTTATCTTGAATGGAAGAAAAAAAGATGTGGCATAAATGACTTGTTTATCTATGTCAAACATCCCAGGAAGATCTGGTAAAGTGTGATGTAGCAAGAGATCTCCCTGTGATATCTTGTGATCATACTCACATGTGTGATGTAAGCCAACTAGGGATTCTAATTAGAAATACCTATATGGAAAAGTAAAAGAAGTCAAAAAGAGTGATCAGATTGGTTTTTACAGATGTTTTTGTGGCTATCACATCGTGAGAAATTGATGGAAAGAGGTTCAACGATTTTTTTGATGAATATAACATAATGTAATGAGTATTTGTTATTTAAAATAATTATGATGTGTTCGACTTCTTAAAACAGTACCAGAGATACTGTTAAAGGATGCATAGACATAAAATATTGAAGATTCATATTGATAATGGTATGAAACTCACAAAAAGTCAGGTGGAATACTATCTCCAGAAACACGAGATATGGAATAATGTTTCCCTAGAGACAACACACCAATAGAATGTAGTGGTTGAAAGGAGAAATAGTATCTTCAACTACATGGCCAAAATGAAGCTTTTAGAAAAATACCTACTAGAGAAATTTTGGAAGGAAGCTATATTGACATTGGTCTACATTTCTAATAGGCATTTGTTGTGTCTGAGAGAAGGGAAGATTCCATATGAGATGTGGTAAGGGAAGAATCCAATGGTAAAGTATATTTGAATATTTGGGAGTAAGTGATTTATACTCAACAATCAAAAACACATGAAATTACAGTCACACAAGGATGAGGGGATATTAATTTGCTACTTAGGGAAAAAAAAGCATAAAAATGATTAAATAAAATGCTAGGAAAAGTAGTTGAGATAAATGACTTCACTATTGTGGAAAATGATGAGAACATTAAATAGCACAGTAAAAAAATTTCTGATGAAAGTGATGAAGATGAAAGAAATGTAGGAGGAGTATAAGTGGATGGTGTTGATTCAGAAGAAGATACTAATGATTAGAATGAAGAAGAAAAATCAATTTTTGCACATAAGAAAATGAGTATAGAATAAATTGACATCCAGAATATCATTGGTGATCAATCAACTACAGTTCAGAAAAGAAGAATGAAATCACTACAACAAAAACCATAATTCCCTCTAGTAGAGCCTAATATCCTTGATGATTCAACTAAATATGAAAACATGGTTCAGGCTATGGATGGAGAGCTAGATCATATTGAGAAGATTCAGACTTTGGAGATTGTTTCGAGGCTAGTTGATAAAAATGTCAACGGGACTAAATTGGTATTTTGTAACAAGATGATTGATTATGGAACAATAATTCGATTCAAAGCATGACTAGTTTTTAATGGATACTCCTATATAGAGTAAATTTATATTTATGATAAATTTTGACTAGTCAAAAGGCTGGAGAAAATTAGATTTTTACCAGTTGTTATAGGGAAACAAAAGTTCATTGTGATCCAGATGGATGTAAAATAGGAATTCATGAATGAGATTCTAGAGGAAGAAGTTTATATCAAGTATCCATATGGTATTCTCATTCATGAGGATGAGGGAAATTATTTTCTATTGAAGAAGGCATTATATGGGCTAAACTGTCACTGAGAGAATGGTACTCAAGGATTGATTAGTATTCGAAGAAGCTTTGTTTCCATGGTTGAATATTTGATTACAATCTCTATTTAAAAAAACAGTGGTCAAAGGATGTTGGTGCATGATTATGTTAATGTAATTGTATTTGTTGGATCAGATTAAGAATATTACAGATGGTTTTCGGAATTCAGGAAACCTGATTTCAAGATTTCTATGATTGTTGGGATGAAATTGTTCCGTTTTTTATAGGTGACATAAGTAAGTAATGGGACATTCATTTCTCAATTCAAATACACCATAGTGGTTCTAAGATGATTTGGAATGGAAAATTCCAAGGATATAAAGACACTAGTTTCTACACAGATGAAATTATCAAAATATTATAATGTCAAGGTAGTTAATATCACAGAATTCATCTAGATTATCAGGTATTTACTATAACTGATAGAGATGAGACGTGATATAGTTTTCTCTACATGAAAACTAGCACAATATCAAAACAATCCCAAGGAAAGTCACATGATTACATTGAAAATAGTACTTCATTATATCAATGGAACGATTGATTTCAGATTAATATATTGTAACAAATATCATTTAGAGTTATTGGGATATACTGATGCATATTGGTCCGGTTCAGTGGATGGTTAGAACTCAATGTTAGGAGGTTCTTTCTATCTTGGTGGATTGTCTATTTATTGGATGATGAAGAAGAAAAATTGCATTTCATTGAGCACTATAGAAGCTATGTATATTGCAACCACAAAAGAATTCACATAGTTATTGTGGATGAAGTTGAAACTTGATGATATAGGAGTTGAAGTGAAGTCTCCGATCGGAATCCCATGCGATAACTCAAGATCTATAAATCTCAGCAAAAATATTATCAATCATTCAAGGACAAAGCACATTGAGAAAAAAGTATCATTTTTTATAGGAGGAAGTTGATAAAGGAATGATGAATTTGGAGTATGTGCCTACAGAACTATATGTCGCAGAATTTCTGATGAAGGCCTAATCTAAGGAATCATTTGAGAGGCACTGACTGACTATGAGAGTTCAGTCGACTCCCTTTACTTGAAAATATGTGGATGTGGAAACCCCCTATCATCGAGGTATTCTATGTTTTTCCCTAATATGGTAATATGTATTCTTTATAATGTCTCAGATCCCAGAGTAGTGACCTTTGGGTTCATTGACAAAGGGGGAGAAATAGTTACTCCTCAAGGGGGAGAAACTGTGGCTAATGAAGGGAGAAAATGTCTTAGTCAATGACACGGGGAGAAGCTGACATGTGGAGAAGTAGGATAAGGGGAGAACAATGGGATTTGGGGAGAGTCTTAAATCTTATGATGCTACAAGTGATCGATCAAAGAGTAGATATCACGACAGCTGAGGATCATGATTAAAGTAGAAGAGTAGTGTTGGAATGGTGTCATAAGGTTTCCAACAATCACAAATTGGTATCATTGTGGTATAAGTAGTTGGTATCCAATTTTTAATTGGTATCAGTTTGGTGTCAACAGTTGGTGTCTGAAAAGAAGTGATTAATTGATGATGTTTTCATTTCATTTTTTTCTCGCGGCGAAAATTGCTCATGTGATCTTAGAGTACGTGTTAATTGAATCTTTGAACGATATCCGAATAGAAAGAGGGGAATTGTGGTAGTGGTTGGAAGGATATTTACTAAGGTATCAAAGTGAACATAATAATTTTTATTGGACTTTTCAACAAACCAATAGGGGAGATTTTTGGTAAAAAAATTCCTTAAGGTATCATTGAAGCATTTTTAAGTGATTTTGTTTATCGACAAAGTGGTCTTCTGTGTTTTGATTTTTGACAAAGAAGGCCATGATGTATAATTTTTTTGAATGATATGATTTTTTGGGTGGAATGTCGAGTTTAAGGGATTTTGTTAACAATCCATTATTTATTAAAGAACCTATACAAAGGAATAGATGATTTGGAGTTAGTACCGAAAGAGATTGTACAAGGTGGTTCCGTTTTCTAGTGTTTTCCAAATTTTTGGGCCACCAAATCCACAAATGGAGAAAAGGGTTTTTGGGAAAGGGAAATGCGTTCCTGTGTCTTAGAGTCTTGTAATGTTGGGCACCATATGTTTTTCAAAATCACAACATGAAAATATATAAAAGGCAAGAGGGGATCCCAATATTTGGGTTGGTCGCGCAAGTGACGAGGGCAATAGATACAAGGGCGGTTGGACATGCGTGTCAAGAGGATACTTCTTTTCTAGTGCTCATGGTGTCCAAAATTCATATAAATAGAGGTCCAACCCTCCATATTTTTTATGGTGTTCATCATATTGGTAAAATTATAGCTCCATTCGCACAGGTGGTTTGGTCGTGCAAGTGTTGATTCGGTCCTGAAATTGGTGGTTTGGTCGCGCAACTATTAAGATACTTAGAAGTTGTGTTCCTGTTGATAGTTTCAGGACAATTTGGTTTGGGCATAAAAGGGTTTGAATCACCCATGTTTTCTATTGAGAAACGTAATTTCTTGCAATTCGTTAGGTGAAACACGCACACTCGGATAGAGGAAGAGCACCTGATATTGAGGAAGCATGTCAGGTACTAGAGAAGTACACCAGGAAATGAGATGTTCCACGGTCATTGTAGGGATGCCTGAAAAGTTGGATGATTGCCTGGTACATCTATGGTAATTTAGTAATAATCAATGGATAAATGTGGAACTCCAGTAGAGCATCTATATATAGAGGAATATGCATTCATTTGTGATAGTGAAGGGTCCCACAAGCCTTTAAACTGTGAGTGGATCTTCTAAAGAAGCAGTGAGCACACTTTAGTGGAGAGAGCTATGAGCTTTCATATTATGAGTTTTTGTTAAAAAGGAGAGACATTAATTCCACTACGAACAATGAAAATAATAGTGCGCTTTTAGTGGATTTGGTACATCGGCACAAATCTTGTTTATGCTCCTCAGACGTAGACTAGTGATGGTGAACCAAGTAAAAATAATTTTGTCATGTGCATGATTTATTTTCTATTTATACTTTTCTATAGGAAAGAGTGATAAGAGAGTTTTTCTAAACAACGAGACAATATCAATAGGGGAATTTTTTTAATCTGTCATACCCTGATCCCCCACCTCAAGGTATCTAACCCAGATGACCTAACAATTATTATCAAAGTGAAAGGAAGATATCTGTATTTCTCTCTCAAATGGAGGTCATCATTCACAAAGTGATTCTGATCTTTAACGGGAACAATTTTATGCTATGGAAGAATTGGACGCAACACAAAATTCGATCTTTGGGAATGGATGTGTTCACAATGGTAATGCATGGAATAACTACTGATATTAATAGTGATTCATTATGAGAAGTCGAGGGAAGAGAATTAGATGCTGACGCCAAAGGAATCAATGCATTAGGGGTAGCCCTATCCAATGAAATCTATTAAAATGTGATGACATTCAAACAATCACATTTTATGTAGGAAAATATATTGAATATATATGAATGATATTGAATGGTCAGAGAGGAAAAGCTACAAGTGTTGTGGAATAAGTATGAAGATCTTAGAATGAACCTGAATGAGCCTGTTGATGAATTCTTTGACTGGGTAAATGTTTTAGTGGAAGACATGTGAGGTCTTGGAGAAGTTATTTCTGATTTAAAGATTGTGAAGCACATTGTGAAGAAACATCCACCTCAGTTCAATCCTAAAGTCTACATTATTAATGATAAATAACCCAAATATTTGACATTGGATAACCTATGCCTCACCCTTGTTGCATATGAAATGAGGAATGATGATAATGATGATTTGGAAACGGAAAAATACAAAGAGGTGGCATTTAGAGCCATCAAGAATCTCACCATGGAAGATTATTAGGAAGAAGAAGAGACATATGAGGTGATGTCATTACTTTCCTCAAATCTTCAAAGAGGAAAAGGAATGTTCAAAAGGAAACATATGCTTTCTTTCTTTAGATGTGGTAAAGTTGGTCACCTTGCCGTAAGGTGCCCCAAGAAGTTTCAAGAAGATAGGGAGGATGAAATCAAAATTCCAGTGAAGATAAATTCGGCCTATGTGAAAGGAAAGAAACACTTCAAGAGATATTTCATTAATAAAAATAATCTTCTCACCCAAGAATGAGGTAGTTTAGATGAGTTTGATTCTGAGGAGTTTGAAGGGATAGAAAACTGCATAGATCGGGGAGGGAATGCTATGGTGGCAGTTGTCGGTATCTCTCAGAAAATGGAAGAAAATGACAATGATTAAGAAGAAGACGAAATTGAAGGAAGAGTTGATATGGAAGTTAAATTCTAAGTATCTCTTTAAGAGATATATTCTTGGAGAGAGAAAACAATGAAATCCAACAAGGTGGTACATGATTCCAATCTCTACATGCAATAATAGGAAGAATTACTCCACATATTGAAGAAGTGCACCAGATATTAGAGAAGTGTTCTGGGCATTGAGAAGAATGTTGGTCATTATAGGTTTTCTCAAAAAGCTGGATGATTTCCCAATACATCCGTGGTAAAGTTGTATTCATCAGTGGATGAAAGTGGACTTCAATAGAGCATATATATATATAGGAAAATGAATTAATATGTGATAATTAAGAGACCTACATGTCTTTAAACTATGAGTGGATCTTCTAAAAAAGCAGTGAGCATACTTCAGTTAATGTAGCAGTGAGATTTTATATTGTGAGTGGTCGTAAACCAAGAGGGACCGTGAGTCTGATCTGAACGTTGTAAACAGTAGTGCGCTTTTAGTGGATTTGGTACATCGACACATCACTGGGGTATGCTCCATTGATGTTGCCCAGTGAGAGTAAAACCAGTAAAAATCAATGTGTTTTGTGCATGATTTATATTCTATTTATACTTTGCTACAGGAAAGAGAGAGAAGAGTGTTTTCAAAACAGTGAAACAGGATCTATAGGAGAAGATGTTTTAATCTGTCATACCCTGATTCACCCCCACATCTTAGGGTATCTAACATAGTTGACCTAAAAATTGGTATAATAGGGAATGGTTGATATCAGTATTTCTCATTCAAATTGAGGTCATCAATCATAAGGGGATTCCAATCTTTGATGGGAACATTTTTTTGCAATGGAAGAATAAGATGCAACACTACATTTGATCTTTGGGAATGGATGTGTTCACAGCAGCTATGCATGGCGTAACTTCTGATATTAAGACTGGTGCATTATCAGAATCCGAGTGAAGAGAATTATATGTTGACACAAAAGGAATCAATGAATTAGGGGGTGACCTGTCTAATGTAATATATACAATGGTGATGTCAAGAAAAACATCACATTGTAGGTGGGAAAATCTATTTAATTTATATGTAGTAAATTTAAAGGTCAGAGAGGAAAATGAGAGATGCCAGAAAAAAATAATCGAGGTAATAAAAACATTATAATATCATGTGAATAAATGGATTCAAGATATACTATGTCAAAGTACATTATATAAACCATATAAAATTGAATTGGGGCATAACAACAAAGAAGTATCAATGGAATTTAAATTGAGATGAAATCCCTTATAAAGACTGTATCGTTAAGATAAGGATAAATAAATGACATAATTATGTGTGAAAAATATAAGTACACTAAATATGATTGGATATTTAGTGTTAATAAATCAGATGAAATTCACACATATTATTGTAAAAACAACACCAATGACTTGGATGTTTAACTAAATGAATAGAAATTGAGTTAAAATTAATCTTATCAAGTTCATATAGGTGACTAGAGAATTTATCAACAGAGAGATTATGTGTGTCAAAAGTATATACACAAAAAAGGGAGTGAATATTACTACATAATTAAATTAATTGTGATTTCACACATAATATTGAATTAAAATAATCAATATAGTTTCTGTAAAACCCAATGAATGGAAATTGAAAATTGAAATTCCCTTATCGATTTGGTAACATACGAAACATACACCCCATGAAAGAAGGTTAATAATATGATGATGTAAATACATTTAAATATAATTATATTATAAAAAGCATACAATCATGGGTAGTATTTACATTGCGCAAAAGGTAATAGTGGAAAACATACCATGAATCTCAGGGGAATAAAAGTGAGATGAAAACTCCTTACCTTGTACTTTCATTCGTTTAGGGTACTTTAACCTCTAGTATTATGGTGAAATAATTGTTATTAAATTATAAATGAACCATATACATAAATATTATATCATATATGACTTTTTAATATTTCTTTTTTCTTAATACATTAGTAGTATCATTGTTTCGGGAGTTAAATGATTCATTTTTTATATGTTTTGTTTTGTAATTAATATTTGTTATGGATATGATGTAGTTGATTAATATACAGAATGATATTCTACTCTTAAAAATTATTTTTTATAAATCAAATGATATTTATTCTTGAATGGTTACGATGGGGAATGAATCTCATTGCATTCTTGGAGACGGTAATCTGTACGTACACATGAGCAGTAATAAAATTATATTGATGGATAAATATTATGTAATTGGATGTTATATTATATATAAAGAATCATTAACATGTTTTATTTAATATTTTCATCAATTATACTCATTATTATACCAATCCAAAATAATTAAGTGTTGAATAACAAACTACACCCAGACGTGGAGACGGTAAGCCGTACGTACACATGTATAGCGACTTTGTATTTCATAGGATGGATAGAATAATGAATATTGTTGTACCATATTTATAATAACATCATAGTATGTAGATGGTTCTGGAGTTTTTATTTTGGTAAGAAAATAACAATGAAAGATTAAGTGGAAGAAGAAAATAACTTTGAAAGTGGTGACAAAATTATTATATCTTCTTCGGGTGCTTCCTATTGATTTGATCAAAACAGATCCCTGGGTTGTGTTTAGTTTCAATGTATGGACTCTATCTTGATGTGAGTGTTGTTGGAAATATATTTGAGTAGGTTTTGGACAATCCAATGGGATTTGGATGTGTGATTTAGAGAGAAGGGGAAGTACCCTTTTATAAGAGATGTGAGGTTCACCTTAGGAAAACCATGAAATATTATTTTATTTTACTCTCATATTTGGTTTATATTGGAACCAATAGTATATATATTGGGGAAAGGTGGTTATGGGTCAAACACATCTCAATCATTAGTTTTAGACAGGTTTAGGTCACCATATTAATAATATCTTTTAGATTTAACTCTTGGTTAAATAGTCTAACATTTGACATGTCTCCTTGTATTTTTATATTATATGGTTAATAATTTTACTATAAAATTCCAAGAAAACCCCAAGTGGATCATTAATGAAATATATATTATTATATGAGTCCACTTGATGAACATTATATTTTTAGGACTATTATATCATCTAATAATATAGTATTTGTTTTTAAACCTAGTTTATATCAATTTTGATATTATTTAGTATTTGGTGTTTTTAAGTTATAACCATATGATTTATTCAAAAAAAATTTAATCAACCCTAACATGTAATAATAACCTATAATATTAGTGTAATTCATAAAAAATCCCAATTTACATTTATTTTAATATTTATAATATAATTTATTTTAATCATTAATTAATAAGGTAGTTATTGCATCATCATTGTGTCATAAGTAAATTTAATTTTCTAATTTCTAAAAATTATAAATAAAATACCATGATATTGGATATCGTTTTATATATCTAATGAAAATTTATAGATGAAATTTTCTTATGTATAACCCTATATTAAAAATGTTATATTTATTGAAATTTTAATTTAACACTTTTAGCACTTTAAATAAAATAATCGTAAATGTCCTAATGTAAACCAAGTGGAATAGAAGGATTATATATTATTTATAAGGATAATTTATTGTGGAAATACACTTATCTAATAGAATTATGACATGTGTTAGGGTAATAATAATATCATTTTAACCTTAATTACCATATTTACTTTTAACTATGGTAAATAAAATTAAAATGTTACTATTCACCAAATATTATTTTTATCTTATTGATACAAATTTTATTTATTGATGTCAACCATGTTGCTCAGATTTTGGAAATTCAATTCACCGAAACGGTAAAATTATGTTTTATGCAAATTTGCTAACGTGCCTAGAAGGTGGGTAAAAGTCGTTAAAACATTCCATAAAAGTTTATACATCTAAAATTTTTATTAAAAAAAATAATGAATTAAATTGAACTAATATAGGTATTATGTATCTATTTTTTATTCAAATAAATTTAAATTTAAAACATAATTATTTAAATAAAAAGATGGTTTTTAAACAATAACGTAGTGTTTTTCATTATTCATCAAAAAATAAATATTTTCAGAAAATATCAAAAATTAATCTTAAGCTATTTTTGAAATTTTGAATCCAAAAATGAAGTAAATTTAAAAAAGGAAAAATATAAGATTCAATAATTAATTTAAATGTAATTCCCATTTTCAAAACTAGAAAAAGGGTTTTGAGGAGTAAAAACTATCGAAATACTGATATGTGTTTATGTCTGGTTTAAAAGTGAAGTTACATATAATTTCCAGCATTGGAATAAATGATAAAAATATAATCTAATTATACTTCAAAACCATTCAAATGTATAATTTAACACTATAAATTATTTTGATAACAGATTTTGTTTTCAATTAATTTTTTTTATCTTTCACTATTCATCAAAATATGAATGTTATCAGAAAAACACCAAAATTTTATTCAAAATAAATTATTCTTTTCCTACTTCTAAAGAAGAATATAGTTTCATTAAATTTATTATATAAATGAATAAAATATTGGATTTACAAAGTGTTCTCCATTAAAATGGGGAAAATGAATTTTTTAAAAATACCTCTTTTATCTGAAAAATCTAATTTGTCCTTGTATTATGTCTAAGAAACACAAAAGATGATTGTTACATTTATATTGGATATATATAAAACTAAAAATATAGTTATTACTATTCATAATAGCTTTCAAAAAGGCTTGTTTAATAGGTCGTTGTGAGGTTGAACTCGGGGTTGCGTACATCACACTATAATGAATTATTTAAAGAGAAGCATGTTGTGTTATTTTTATGATTTATATCATGTTTCTAGATGATTTTATAGATAAAAATACATAAAAATGTTCTTAAAATTATGGAATACAATCGTCAGACTGATAGCTATTTACATCATCCAAAATAGGTTCTTAAGGAAATGTTGTGAGCATTAATCCATTAGTTTAGAAGCTCTGAGAGAGGATCAAACCCCTAGTTTATTTCACCTATAATAATAGTTATTTAGTGGCAATGATGGTGGAATCTTTTTAGGATCTATTGAAATGTCAAAGCCACTATACCATGTGCTGGTTAGATGTAGGTGACACTTATATGATGGGACCATGTCACATGTATGAGACTTGAAAGAGTGTCTATTCTATTTAGAAGGTGATGGATGTTTCACAGTCTTGACATAAATCTGTTTCCAACACAACATATGTACTATAGGGTTTGATTATGGGGGCATTTAATTTTTATGTCTTCCATCTAGTTTGTGACAAATAAAGATCATGAGACATTGTGATCTTTTAAAGGGATATGTTTGGCCATTCAAGATGGTGGATAGGGTAAGGCCATTGTCCTATCAGTTGAATTACCTTAGAGATACCAAGAAATTAATGTTTTATTACATTTATATCATCTCTGTTGTTATCATTTGGGGCCATCTCATGTTTTTTATCCTCAATAGGTTGAGACACATGTAGATTCATCCTTTGTGGATCATCCAATTTGTATAGTTGACTGTAGAACATAGGTTATTTGAGGTTGGTTATTTCCTCTAGTACAAGTGTTATGGCAACAAAACCATTTACTATATAAGACATGGTAGTGGGAGGTTGATATACGTGCTCAGTTTTCAAGGCTTTTCTCAGCATATTTTTGACCCGCCATCATGGGGAAATTTGTGGACGAATTTCTATTAGGGGGTAATAATGTATGACCCAAGGTTTTCATATGTGGTTCATATATATTTTTAGTTTAAGTACATAAATATTACCTAATGTGTACATTATTTCTGGGTATGGGGGTAACACCCATGTTCGAGGCCTTTTTCGAGCCCAAATCCCGTCTTTTGAGAGAAAAAGTAGTCTACATGATTTGTAGAGACCATTCAGGGAATTACACACTATCTGAATAAATGTATGAGACATGGAAAACGGGTAGGACAATCTAACCTATATTTCTAAACCATGAAGAATGATGTGAATTCCCGTTAAAAATGAATTTTTTTTATTATATTCTAAGACACAATTTGTTCATGTTTTGCCAAACCATGTATGGTAACAATGTGAGATTCCCCTCCTGATTATTGTAAGTGCAAAATTGGAACACATTTTTTCCACTTATTCACCCAAATGGTGTGGCCATGTAATTTAGTTGAATTTTTTAATTATCATTTAATTAAATAACTATTTAAACCAAATTTATCTCATTTATATTATGTTGGAGAACCCTATGTAAGATTTCCCTTTAGTAATATATTGAGAATTTTGTTCCTATTGACCCATCTGATCTCAAAATTGAGTGTCATTGGTCTTATTATATCCACATCAGTGAGTACTCGATTCCACTAATGATGTTATTTGATTAATTTCATATTGAATATATAATTTATGTGCATGATAATATGACATAATTTCATCTTATTCATAATTTAGCAAATTCTATTGATTTAAGTCAAATCAAAACCATATAATAGATGAGTGCTCTACTACGGACTTATGGTAACTGGTCTATACTTTTCTTGTATGGTTTGTGATTTATTAATATTGTTATATATTTAGAACCAACCATACATTTCAGCGTGGCCCCAGAAAAGATTTTTTAATTAAACAAGATTAAATGGGACATGAATAGATTTTAGTTGGATTTTTTGGATTTTTTGGAGGTTGTTTCCCCCACCATGGACACCCATCAGGTGTGCCTTGTGAGTTGCATATTCCTTTCATAAACTATCCCTTGGGAGAGTTATTTCATTCCCAATAAGAGGATGTTTGTAAATTAATTAATTAAATTAAATGACATTAATATGAGATGTTTATACTCATTTTCATTTATATTATTTGGATTAAATTAAATATATAGAAGTTTAATTTTTTAAATAGATTTCATAGTAATTGTGTAAATGAGTGGGTAAACACATTTAATGAAATTAATTGTGAATTATTTTATTAGTGGGTATACTCAAGGATACATAATGAATGTGAGTTATAAAATGAGTGTGTAAAATCAAGATATGACATGGTAATTGATTTTGATGTTGAATTATTGCATAAGATGCCATGTGTGTGGTACACCATGGGTCATGAAATGGTAGGGAATTCATGGGAACTATATGCTCCATAGATTATGATTCCACGGGATACCTTGGTTTTTGATGCCCCAAGAATATGGTTTACATTAGATCACATTTTTTATTATTGGTAGACATGATCATTGTAACCCAACTCAATTCTGATCAATTTTCAATCGAGCTTCTCATAACTCTCTATGGGATAACATGGTCGAGTATAACATGGATCGAACCATGCATGGTCTAACATTTTCACAGCACAAATCATCCATGGTTGTTCTAAAATTATTTACGATACTGATCATCCATTTTATACGAGACACTTATGAATGCATGGAATATACCTGTTTATTTGATAAACATGTGGTAAAACATGGTCATGGTTGAATTTTTAAGTTTGGATATACAGTGATGTCATGGTAGTTATTTATTTGTAGTCTATAGCGTACATGATATAGGAGCTTAACCTTGTTGTATAGGAAGAAAGATATGTCTACTCAATGTCACATGACTTATAGTGTATATATCCCATGGTAAAATTACATTTCAAACTACTTAACTATGATATATTTTTCACATTGATTTATCTAGTTATATTGAAAATCTATGATATGTTACAGACATCTATATGGTAGCCTAATAGCATTGTATCTCACACCATTTTAGCTATGTTGTTGGGTACCCAATGAGACTATATTTTTTTTGTACCACAGAAATTGTACATTATTAGATTATTGGAATTGTGCTACACTTCAGATTTTTAGATAACTTGATGGAGTGGAGGCTCGAGATGTTTTTTGAGATTTCCCTTTTTGGCCTTTTGGGTTTTGATAAATGTACTTTATTGTTATAATGTTCACCTATTTTTTCTTTATTGTAATGATAGTTATTAACATGATAAATATATAATATTAACTTTATTTTTGTTCGTATTTTCATATCTTTTCTATTTTCCACTGTATGGTTAATATATATTCGTCCACTAGTGAATATTATTGTTATCTCAATTTTTTTACACTAATATTGGTGGAATATTCTCCCAATAGGAACACTTTATTCCCTCACTCCAAGTCATAAGCCGTTATAATTATGGGAGATGCACCTTATGCCATATAGCCAACTGGTATCGATGATCTTTTTAGTGGCATATGGGTTCATCACGTTACATGAGAATAATCTATAGAAAACAAGGTCTCACAACATGAAATATAATGTAATTAGATTTCATTCTACATAAAATTTATAAATATTTTATGCTATCATCATATAGTCATGGGAGATATGGACAATATCAATCATCACTTTCTTTATCTCGATACCAACAAGATATGCCTCACCAATCACTATCTGGCATAAGGGTGACTAATAGGATCCCCCATATAGATCCATGAAAGGTGTCAACCCAATGTTATAGTGGTAGATATTATTGTAAATAATATCTACTATCGATATATAATCATCTCAACACCATATGAAGTCCAATATGAAATATGATAACATATCCTCAATGAACTAGATGGTGTGCTTGGTATTACCATATGTACTGGGGTTGAAGGTTGTAGTCATCCTCATATAGGTCTTGAATGCATCCAATAGACCTATCTAAAAAAATTACTTGAACCATTCATTGTTATAAGATTCAATAGTTGAGGGAATCATGTTATTCAAAATAATTGATTATAAAAACCTCTTCCCTAAACCCTCCTCTAAAAGCATCTATATAATATCAAGGTACATTGTCCACATCGTGAGTCATTCAACAATCACAATGATGACCTCACACCCTCTAGAATTCTATGGCATCTCTATCCCAAATTTCATAGATATTCCATCCCAATTCAGCTCATTGATATCTGGTGGGTGGAAAAAGGCATTTTATAACCTGCTTCTCATCCTTCAGCTTCTAACAAGTGTGGCACCACAAAACATACTCAGTAAGGATTCATCTCATTTTGACCCAACAAATGTGATCCTGAAGGTCATTCTACATCTTATAAACATTTTGATGTACATAAAAAGTAAATGGGTGATACTATCTCATATGATCCTCCCACATCAACATTGTGACCACCACTAGTCCCTATAAAAGACTGATGTGATTCAATCCTTCAGAAAATCTATAGGCAAAATCTTATGAGGATATCTTGTTACAAAGGACATCATTTTCAATGTATCCCAAGTAGGAATCTCTAACATAATAAGGTATCTATTAAGTCAAAAAAATAATGAATAAATGTTTTATGAACATAATCAACATGGGTTAGCTGCAATGATGTTATGTACTCAGAAACCTCCTGCACCAAACTAGCTTTGGACTTATTATTAATGGAATCATATACCATGTTTTCCTTCACCATCGTTTATATTATCGCAATGTAATAATTTACTTGGAACTCAAAAAATAACCAATTCTTCATGTATATGTCAATCATATTTAAGGCATACCATATACTCTGATAGTTTGGGTAAAACAGAAAATTATCTCTGAGAAGATAGTGTATCAACATCTTCATAGAGAAGACTAAAATTATTATCTCTAGGTCACGAGTTATGTAGTGTTTCTAATTGGATATAAACTACATTTTACAATGTTTTATTACAACCTATTTGTGCATCAACACAAATTTGAGACTATCTCACAAGGTATCACAATAAACAACCTACTCCCCTCCTTCCTGTAATTGTCCAAAAATAAGAGCACTCATTAGGATCATCCTCAACTCCCAGAGGGCCCTCATGAATATCTCAGTCCATGTAAATAGATACCCTATATTAGTTAAGATTGTAAAATGGAATGTATTCCTAAAGAAATCATCTATAAAGCTCCTGTGGTACCCCCTAGAATTCATGATAATTATGCACCTATGACACACTCTTGGATGGATCCATAGAAAGATGTATATCAATATTTGTTTGGTCCATCGACAAACCATGATCAGAAATTACATGTCCCAAAAGTGACCCTCATGAATCCATAACTGAAACAAATAAATCATATCATAATGATGTAATTTTTGAAACAAATCAATGACCATCCTCATGTTCTATATATGCTCCTCTAATAACCCAACATATGTGTGTAATTATTTTACTATGAAAATAAAAAAAACATGTCCATGTACAACTAGAAAATCCATCTCATCGAATCCATAAATATCATTGAGAAATTCGTCACACTATATGGAATTAATGGGAACATATAGTGTCAATAGAAACATCAGAATTTCATGTTTTCAATATCATCATCGGAGACAATCAATAGGTTGTAGAAAGATCATAAAGAAATATCTGACAACCAGAGGTCACCCATTGATAACAATGGGAACATTATCTATATCACGTTATTATTCAAGTGAAAAAAATCCAAACCAATATTCAAGATCCATTCCTCCATTTTCATGAACATCATGGAAGGTACATTGTGGTACATAATGGGACCAATGAAATCCATCTCTAAAAGGTCCTCTAATAGAAACTAAATCTCCTAGACCTCTATAGGGTCCATTCAATATGTTTTATAACATTTTAGAGTTGTCTAGTGGTTCATGTTAGTGAAAAACTACATCTTAATCATAAGAGGTGTTCCCCGAACATTCACGGAGACGAAGTCCATAAAAACATCAATGAAATAAGGAATCCAGATGAATGGATATCATTTCACACTGATGAATATAGTCACAAACTATTGAGTGACGAGATTCAATTTATTTCTTGAAAAACGCACTCACCATTCCATGATATCTCTCTAATATATAAAGGATAATATCATCCCATTAGTGTGAAGGCATATGGATCATATTTGGTGACTATAGATATAGGACCGAGACATGGAAAACCAATCAATTAACAATAATTAATAATTGGGATCCATAATGAAAACCTAAATTTCCGAAAAAAACCTTTTTCCACTTTGAAATAGATCACACTAATAAGCCATAAATTATAAAGAAATATCATTCCACATAGAAACCATAATCTAGAGATTATAGTATAAAGCCTTAAATAAAAATTCCACCTCCCAAACTAGGAGAAAATATATGAAGGAATAACATTTACCGATTTATACTGATATTGATACAAGATTATAATAAACAATGATTGTACAAATAATATTCCTAGGTGTTTTTAGGTAATAAAAAATCCATCGAATGAAATTATTTGTGGCTTTTAAACCTAAATACATAATCTTGATAAAGACCACCACTTGGTTTTATAGGTAGAGAGATATAATAACTTCATCCTTCACACACATCTCATCTTCTTGGATCTCCATGTTATCCTCTTACAAATCCACCTATTTGGAGAGAATCATTCTCTCTCTTATGATATCCTTCAAAATGGAACTTCATCTGACATTACAGTCCATCTACTATCAGCCTTCCATCCTCTTCACATTGGGTTAGGAAATGACATTCCATGTGGCCTCTCCCAAAACATGCATAGAGCCTCCCCACTTTGGGCCACCCAAGTCATCAGTGTGGTGCCTGTGCAGCTAGAAAAAATGCATGATTATTATCAGGTGGATTTATACTACACCATGATCCTCTCAAATAGCTTTTACTGGATGCGGCAGATAACTCGGCCTTGTAACACTAACTTCTTAGTCCAGCTACCTAGTGTCTCTATAGTAGCAAGGTCTTCATTACATGAACATTATTAAAAACGTTATCATAGGTGGGGATGAAAACGTGTCCTACATTAACATGGATAACACTACATAAACCATAATATAGCTTCTATGCATGGATGTATCCATCACAGAATATTTATTGGGTGTAACACACATGGTCTGTGAAACAGTTATCATACTGAGATACTATCATCCATCATTGTTGAATCACAAGAAGATCATGAATATGATATTAGTTCATGTATGAGGGGTATTGTTTCCCAGAGAATGATTGTATGTTTTAGGTCCATGAAAATATTGAGTAATTGTTAATCTTTGTAAAAAGTATCTATCAACACCCAACTGGTATGTGGATATGTCTTTTCACTTACACAACAACATGATCATTCAGTATCTCAATAATCCAGAACACATAATTTACTAACTTTATCCAATACACCTCTATATGGGGAAATCTATTGCTAAAAAACCTCTGCTTCCTATAGTGATGAAACTCTGATATTTATCTTAGCATATTGAGACATAAATAACTAAGACCACCATAATATTCCAAGAGTGGTGAAATGCGCTTAATGGAATAAATAATATGGGAGCCCTTTGCCTAATGTACCCATGTGAACACACATGACCATCTCCATGTATAAGTGTATAGTGAAAATAAAATATGATAAAATGTGTAGAGAATAACCACCTTAAATGTAAAAACCCCTTAGGTGTGAAAGAGTATGACAATGTAAAAAACCAAAATGGTGTAAAATACACTCCCAAACCACAAACCATCCAACATGAAAAACAGTTAATGCAATATACTGAGATATACCAGCTCTATAGAAAGATGATCCAACAACCATATATAGCCACATTCACCTAGTATCCATATGCTCCATTTTAATCACAATCAACTTGTCCATCATCTTTTTAAGATACAATAGTTGTGGGAAAGGCTTACACAAGAGTGATTATATACGTACCCAGTTGGATGGATCAAAATCATATAGTGGTTATGTGAGAGACATGATGGGAATAAATAGATATCTATACCCAAGGAAAGAGAGTTAAAATAATAAAAAAACATGGATATATATATGTGTGTATTCTCAAACAAAAAATCCCAAATGAGAGAGAAAGGGGATCTCCATCTAAAAGCTTATCCAATGAAAAAGCACCATCAGTTCCATTCGTCCATTATTGATTCCTTACATCTTTTGTGTCTACCCAAATTAGTAACCTTGTAAAGGGGCCATGCCTTACCATTGGTCCACATAGACGAGGGGGAAAAACAATGATGAAGACCCTTTCTATAGTGTGACATGGGGAGCCACACTGAAAAGGGGACTTGTGCCCTATCAGATAGTGGGTATAACTCAATAAAAAAAGGACTCATTCCGTAATAAATTAGAGGGTAACACTAATTAGATATCAATACCACATGATAATTCAATTGAGGGTACTATTCAATAGATATTGGACCCACAAAATAATTTAACAGGGGGTATCACTCAATATATAAAAGAAACACACCCCTATTATTTGTGTACAACTAAAACAATATGGGACATGAACCATAATTCAACAGTGGGGTATCACTCTATAGATAGAGGACCCATTCCATAGTCCTTTGTGGGAGTACCACTCTCTAGATAGAGGGATCATGCACTTATTTATTAGGGGGATACAACACTAATGATTATGCCATATCACTATCATCATTGAGCATCACGAAAAGAAGAATCACCCTTGTAACACATTATGTCATATCACACAATCCAATATTGATTACACCATTGGGTGATACATGAAAATAAACATACAATAGGACACTCTTGGGAAAAAATCTGAGTCATAATAGTGGATATATGAGTGGTTTGTCTTTCCGCAAAATGAATGTAGTAGTACACATTCTGTAAGGGACACATACTGATTGTGGTCGCATTCATCTTCCTAGCCATTACCTATTCAGTAAATGGTTCAGTAACCACTTATAACTATATAGCAAGTTGGAGTACTAAATGGAATGTCTCATCCATAAGATACCATATCCATTCACATGGATGTGTCCATGCATACCTTTTCTTATCTATGTACATTGGTACATGGTGTGTTGGGCCACCTTGGATTTTGCGAACTTACCCTCTATAAATTCATAACCAATATCAAGGATTACATTGTCTGTGGTCCCTATACCTGAAATTTAATTTTTAACTCAAATGGAATCCCTAGATTCCATAGAAACTAGACTACATGGAATTTGTTTTTCGAACAACATAGCATGTTGTTAATATTTTAATAGAATCTCATACCAACATTTGGTATTCTAGATTTATCCTCTCCAAATATGAATCATCTAATTAACCAACAAAAAATATTGAATTTTCCTACTACTATCCATTTCAAGCCCATCAATTTTCATAAATCTATCTCTATGAATTTCTATATCATCACAAAATGTCACCACTCTGGCACATCATGTGTCACACAATCTGAATCCTATTTTCCTGATCCATTACGAATATCTCTTGAATCCAAAAAATTATTTTATTTAAAAAATAATTATTTATTCCATTCATCACACATGAATATATCTTTTTTGGGGGGTCTTATCTGGCTTGGTCTCTCCCAATAAAATCAAATGATGACCTTGTAGACCAATCAGGTAAGAAAATGGAGTAGAATTAGGATGAAATAATGATAACATAGGTGAAAAAATAATTGTCCAGGTGTTCATGTCAAATATATTTAGTTGGGATAATTCAATGTTATTAATAATTAACTTCTATATTTTTATATGTACATAGTTGCATAAAAAGGATAAAATTTCGAATATATCAAATAAAGATGGTGATAATAATCAGTGATTTTAATAAATTGGGGAGAAATACATGAATTTGAATATCCTTTCTATAATTAAAATTTTATTTAACATGGAACAATCCTACCAATGATGAAGATGAATTTTTGTTTTCATTTTTTGATGTTATTATGAGATCTCGAGTTCCATTATCATTATATCATGATTCCCCAAAAATATATCAAAGTATAATATACTAATTATCTAAGGGTTTATATAGCTAATCATAGATAATTTTTGTAATATTAATTTTATAGAAGATTAGTTATTGGTAAAATAAAATATAAAATTAATTTCAATAATTCGTTTATTTTGAATATAAATGATATTGAAATATGAAAACCCATCTCCTTCCAATATTAGGTTGCATATAAGGTAAACCATACCAACCAGAAGTAACAGTGGTCTCATATTTATAATCTGAAATTTTGTTTATGATATTTCCCATTTTCATTCTTAAAATTTACACTATTAATATATAATATTTTTAATATTTTTATAAACAAAATTTAGGTAACTATGAACCTTGGAATTGAATTCTTTCTATGTTTCTATCTTTTAATATATATCAAATAAATTTCAAAGGCTTACAAGAAAAAAAAAGGACAATACAATATTTTCTAGTCCATGATTTTTTCCCAAAAAAGAAAAACTAAAAAAAATATCATCATACTAAGCCAGCATCTTGATCTCCCTATCTAAGGAGCTCTCCTATGTAACGCCTTGACCCTAGTTACCTAGAGTCGTTGCGTTATTACATAACATTGGCATGATCACAAGAAAGATCAAATCTCGAAAGACCGATTGGTTTAGTAGCCTTGGAAACACTAGATATATTCATAGGTCTTACATTACATCATAAAAATGAAAACTACAACAACATATTTTCTTCATATTCCACACTCATATCCCCACATACTATCCCTCCAGGTCATTCATAAATTACTTCTTCACTTCCTGGGAAAAATAAAACATTGAAAGGGATGAACTCAAATGCCCAGTAAGGATAACAATATAGCGAAAACTTTCATAAATAAGAATCAACATTTAAGGCAATGTATAACTATAAAAAAAGCCTTTTAAACTTGAACTTCAACATAGTATGGCAAAAATAAAATGAAATAATTCCATTTAAATATTCACATGGATATTATACTAATCGAATAATCACATGAAATATCAATAAACACTTTCATAATGATGGAATGCATAATGCTAGACTATCATAACCACATAGCCAAGGCCTCGTGCCAAGACTACAAATAAGATTTTGTCAAGGCCTTATGCCAAGACCCTATTTTGTCTCATGAGTCCTACCGATGCATCTAGGAGCTATAGTGGGCTCCACCTGTCACATATTAAGTCCAATGCATTCCCATATGAAAAGGTTTAAACATAACATAAACATTCGTATTAAAACTAGAATAAAAAATGTCAATAATTTCACCATAAACCATGAAGGGTATAAAAACAACATATCCATAGTAAAACATATCACAAAACCTTCAATACAATATGGAAGTTTTGTTTCATAATAAATCAGCTTCAAATATGCTTAAAATTCATCAAAGGATGTTGACATAGATGAAATGAAAACTCTTTTTAGAGAAATATCTCTTTTTATTTTGAAACAATTTAAGTGTAATATAGAATAAAAAATTTTCTTTGAAAATATTCTTATCATCTTGTAAGGTATGTTTTGACGATTTTATAATAACAGAAAATAGCCGCACCCGCCGTATAAGTTAAAAAAACATTCTTACCTTAATTCTGTCGAAAAGGATAAAAAGAACCTTATTTGGAAAACGACGGAAATATTCCTTTATAAACCTCTTATAAAAATTCAAACAAGGGTATAAATGTCTTTAACCCATATTCTTGTAAATATTAAAAATGTTTGAAATACATTCTTAAGAAACATGGATGTGGATGATAAAGAAATCCCAGTAGATTATTACGTATAAACAACCCCGGATAATGAAGAGATTGTTAAATAACCCTTACCTTGTACTTTTCCTTGGTTGGGGTAGGTTAACCTCCTGTATAATGGTGAAGTAATTGTTATTAAATTATACAAGAATAATATACATTAATATGATATCATATATGATCTTTTAACATTGATTTGTTAATAATATCTTAGTATTGTCATTGTTTCGGGTGATAACTTACTCATTTTATTTTATATGTTTTGTTACGTAAGATGTTATTGTCATGGATAGTTTGTATCTTAATCATATCCATAATTATATCATGTTCTTAGATACTATTATTAATCATTAAATGAGAATTATACTTGAATGGATACGATGGATAATGAATCTCATCGCGTTCGTGGAGACGGTAGTCCGTACGTACGCACGAGCGACAATATAATTCTTTTGATATTAAAATAATATATAATTGGATGGTATATCATATATACAGAATCATTATCATGTTATATTTATTATTTACATGAGTTACACATCATTATTATACCCATCCAAATAATAATTTATTGAATAACAATTACACCACGACGTGGAGACGGTAAGTCGTACGTACGCACGTATGGTGAGAGGTTATTCAAAGGATGGATAGAATACTGAATATTGTTGTACCATATTTATAATAACATCATAGTATATATAAGATACTGGACTAATTATTTTAGAATGGTAATAACAAGGAAAGAAGAAGTGGAAGAAGAAAGTAACTTGAAAAGGGGGGTGAAATCATTACCTCTTCTTCGGGTTCTTCCATTTTATTTGATCAAAAGGGCTCCTTACGTTGACTTTCTGACTAAAGGAAGGCTTCTAGGATGATGTGAGGAATGTTGAGAGAGTAATTGGGCAGATTTTGGCCGAACCAAAATTCTTTGAAGGTGTGAATTAATGAGAAGGATGAGTTCCCTTTTATAAGAGGGGTGAGGGGAACCTTTCAAAAAGCTAGAAATATTATTTTATAATAAATTCATATTCGGTTTCTAAAGGCTCAAAGGTGGATTATTTAAAGGTTAAGTTGGGTATGGGTCGCAAAACACTCAACCAATAGAATTTAGACACGTTTCGGTTACTATATGAACCTTATCATTAAGTATTAACTCTTAGTTAATTAGTTTCAGTTTTACAATGTCTCTTTGTATTTTTTTATTATATGGTTAATAAACCTACTATATACAACCAAGCGACCCACAAGTGGTCCAATAATGATACACTTAAAATTTTTAAGTCTCTTGGCCGAACCGTAGATTTCTAGGAATTTAATATCAATTAATAATATAATATTTGTTTTAAAAACTCTTTTATGTCAATTTTGACACTATTCAATAAATGATTTTGGAAAAAATCATAACAGAATTATTACTTCTAAAAAAGTTAATTAAATCATTCATAACATGTCATATTAAGCTATAAAATTAGTGTAATTCATATGAAGTCTCAAATTATATTTATTTGGTTATTTATAATTTCAATCATTTTAATGTTTCACAATTATGGTAATTACTGCATCATTATTGTGTCATAAATCAATTAAATTATTTAATGTCTAAAAATCATAAATAATATAGAATTATGTAGGAAATCATTTTATCTTTCTAATTAATATTTAAAATTGAATTTATCTTATTTATAACACTATATTAATAATGTTTTAGTAAATAAACATTGATTTTAACTCTTTTAACTCTTCTTTGAATTAAATGATAATAAATGTCCTAATCTAATCCATGTGGACCTAAATGATAATATTTTATTCCTAAGGTTTCTTTTGGTCGAGATACACTTGTCTAATTGAATTAGGACACGTGTTAGGGTAATATTAATATCATTTTTACCCTTAATTACCCTATATACTTTTAACCGTTGTAAATAAAAGTAAAAAGTTACTATTCAGTAAAAATTATTTTCATCTTATTGAACCACATTTTACTACTTGATATTAACCGTGTCTCCCGGATTTTCGAAATTCCACTCAAAAAAGTGGTAAAATTATGTTTTATGAAAAATTCAGTTTTTTAACTACCACTTAGTGGTTTCACTATTCATCAAAAATGGAATTTTTTCAGAACAATGCCAACATTTCACCCTAAGCTATAATTGATATTCCGAATTAAAAAATGATGTATATTTTAAAAAATTCCAAACATATAAGTTTCATTAATTTATTTTATTATTAATTCCCAATGTTACAACAAATAACATGTTTTTAAGAAACAATATATATCAAAAGATTGACAATTGTTAATGTCCATTTTCAAAGTGAAATTAATTCTAATGAACACCATTGGATAAAATGGTAAAAATATATTCTAATTATACTTTAAAACCACTAAATAATATAATTTATCACTATAACTTATTTTTATTAAAAAAGTCGTTTTTAAGTAGTTTTCACTATTCATAAAATTGGAAGTTCTCAGAAAAATACCAAAAATTCAACTTAGGATAATTTGGATATTTTGAATCCAAAAATGAAGTCCATTTTGAAATATAAAATATATATAATTTCAAAAAGTAGGTATTACAATTCATAGCAGCTAGTTTGATTGGTTGTGGTGTGTTAAAACTCGATGTTGCGTACAACACACGATATCACATTATTCAAAGAGAAACATACCATAGAAGCTTGGGGTGTTACATTCTCCCCTCCTTCAGATAATATCGTCCTCGAAATTTATAGAATAATACCGCATGAAAAGACTCGGGTGGTTCTTCATCATTAGTTCCTTGGGTTCCCACGTTGCCTCTTCCATCTTATGGTTTCTCCACAAGACTTTTACCAGACACGTCGTCCGATTTCTCAGCACTTGTTCTCTCTTATCAAGAATCCTGACAGGCTCTTCGCAATAAGACAGATCGGGTTCCAGTTCTAATTCATCATAGGTGAGTACATGTGTTGGGTCAGGCATGTATTTCATCAATAGAGATACGTGGAACACATCGTGAACTTTGGAGAGACTTGGCGGCATTTCCAATCGGTAAGCTACAACCTCAATTCGTTCTGGAATTTCGAAAGGTCCGATGTACCTGGGACTCAATTTACCTTTCTTACCAAAATGTATGACTCCCTTCCATGGAGATACCTTCAGGAAAACATGATCACTAAATTGAAATTCCAAATCCTTCCTTCAATTATCTGCATAGCTCTTCTGCCTACTTTGAGCTGTTTTGATGTGATTTTGGATTAACATCCCCTTTTCCATTGTTTCCTCTACCAATTCTGGACCTACAAGTTTTCTTTCACCAACGCCATCCCAACATGTTGGTGTGTGACATCTCTTTCCGTATAACGCTTCATATGGTGCCATCTGAATACTCGAATGGAAGCTATTGTTATAGGAGAACTCTACCAGAGGTAAATATTGATACCACATACACTGAAAGTCAGGTGAGAAGGATCTAAACATGTCTTCTAAGGGTTGAATAGTTTTTTTTTCTGATTTTCCATCTATTTGAGGGTGGTAGACAGTGCTTAAATGAAGTTCAGTATCCAAGGCTTTCTTAAGACTTTTCCAGAATCTTGAAGTAAAACAGGGATCACAATCAGAAACAATCGATAGGGGTACTCCAGGAAGTCTCATAACTTCATTAATATATAGTCTTTATAGTACTTCAAGTGGTTAATCTTCCATTATAGCATGAAAATGTGCTGACTTGGTAAGACGATCAACAATGACCCATATTTCATCGTTCCTTCTTGGAGTCTTTGGTATCCCCATGAAAAATTCCATCGTAATATTGTCACATTTCCACTCCGGTATGAGAAGAGGTTGCAAGACTCCTCCAGGATGTTTCCTTCTAGCTTTTACTTGTTGAAAAACCATACATCTTGACACAAAATCAGAAATTTACCCCCTCATGTTGTCCCATGAAAAATGTTCCTTCAAATCTCTATACATTTTTGTGCTCCTAGGGTGTATTGAGAAATTGGAACTATGAGCATCATCCAACAATTCCCTTTTTAGATCAGGTATATCGGGAACACAATGTCTCTTCCCAAATTTCAAAATTCCTTCTTCATACACAAAGTCTCTCAATCTCCCATCATTCACAGCTTTAATATTCTTTTGAAACTCTTAATCATCAGTCTCAGAACACTTAATCCTTTCTAGTAAAGATGGTTTGGAAACCATATGAAAAAGAATTGATGTTTCACCTTCCCTGGTTATTACCATGTCCATCTTCACTAGATCCATGAAAATTGGATCCCATTCAATTATCATATTGCTCAAAACTAAATTACCATTTCTGCTTAAAGAATCTTCCACTTTGTTTGCTTGCCCCGTGTGGTAGTGTATCGTACATTCATAATCCTTGAGTAATTCAAGCCATCTTCTTTGCCTCCTGTTGAGTTCTTTTTGTGAAAAAATATACTTCAAACTCTTGTGATCAGTATAAATCTCACATTTTTCACCATAGAGGTAGTGCCTCAATATCTTCAAAGGAAAGATCACAGCTTCTAACTCGAGATCAGGAGTAGGATAGTTTTTATCATGAATTTTCAACTGTCGTGATGCATAGGAAATAACCCTATCATTCTGCATAAGGACACAACCAAGTCCTTTCTTTGATGCATCACTATAAATAATGAACCCATCATTCCCTGATGGTAGAGACAATATAAGAGCATTGACTAATATTCTCTTCAGTTATTCAAAAAATTCTTCACACTGTTTTGTCCAAAAAAATTTAACCCCTATACGTGTGAGCTTCGTTAATTGGTTAGCCAATCGGGCAAAATTCTGGACAAAACGTCAATAATAACGGGAAAAACCAATAAAACTACGTACCTCAGTTATAATCATAGGTGTTGGCCATTATTGAATTGCCTTGGTCTTAGAAAGATAAATGGAGATTCCACCTTTAAGGACAATATGGCCAAGAAAAGAAATCTCCTGAAGCCAGAATTCACACTTGCAAAACATCCCATATAATTCATGTCTCCTCAGAGTCCTCGGGATAATGCGCTAGTGATTTTCATGATCTTCATAGCTTTTGGAGTATACCAAGATATCATAAATAAATACCACCACAAATTCATCGAGATATTCATTGAAAATTCTATTCATCAGATCCATGAATACAGAGGGTGCATTAGTCAATCCAAAAGGCATTACTGTAAAATCGTAATGCCCGTACCGGGTTCGAAATGCTATCTTCGGAATGTCTTCCATCTTCATACACAACTCATGGTATCCAGATCGAAGATCAATATTTTAAAAGTATTGAGCTCCATGAAGTTGGTCAAATAAATCATCAATGCGAGGTTGGGGATACTTGTTCTTTATTGTTATAGGATTGATCTCCCTGTAGTCGATACATAACCTCATAGATCCATATTTCATTTTAACAAAAAGAACTGGGGCTCCCCTTGGAGAAACACTAGGGAGAATAAATCCTTTATTACTCAATTCCTCTAGTTGTTTCTTTAGTTCGACTAATTCCACAGTGGCCATTCTCTAAGCGGTCTTCGATATAGGCCTTGATCCAGGAATTATATCAATGGGAAACTCAACTTCTCGTTCTGGAGGATGTCTAGGTAAATCGTCTGGAAACACATCTACATATTCTTTCACAACAGGTACATCCTCTATTTGAACATTCCTTTCCTCACCCATAGTCATTTCATTATCTTCCTCCCCAATAATTTAATTTAGTTGAACTACTGTGGGTGGATCTAGATAAGAATTAGATGGTGACGATTCTACTCTAAAGATAAGGTGTTCCTTATCATCATCATCAATAATCGTATCCTCTTTCTTCTTACAATAAATATTTGCATCATAGTCTGAAATCCAGTCCATACCGAGAATTATATCAAAATCAGTCATAGGTATGCCGATGAGATCACCAGATAAAGAACATTTTTGTGCTCTAATGGGGACTGATTCACAAAACATTGTTGCAATGATACTTCCCTTAGGAGTTTTAACTGAAAACTCCCTTGTTAAATCAAATTGGAAATATGTAATTTTCTTAGAAAACTGGGATGATATGAAACAATGTGAGGATCCAGAATCAAATAATTCATTTTCTAAACTTGAGGAAACCATTAAATTACCTTCCACCACATCTTTCGGAACTTCTACCTCAGTAGTAGTGATAGCATAAGCTAGGCCTTGATCCCTTGGACTTTTCTGAGGTAAGTTCCCCTGAATCTTAGGACATTCATTTGCGTAATGTCTAATCTCCCTGCAATTGTAGCACTGAACATTGGTATCTTTCTTCTTCCCTTTGTAATCAAGAGATTGGTGGCCTTTTTCACCACACTTGTAATAGACACCCATTCCCTTCAACAATTACCGAGGTGTTTTTTCCCACATTTACCACAGGATGGATATTCAACCATTCCCTTCTTCTCCTTATTTCCATTCCTAGATTGATCAGAATATCTCTTGTTCTCTTGCGTTGTATTAAAGTACTATGACATTGAGAATTTTTTCTCTGTCTTGATAGCACATGAGACAATGTCTTCGTATGATGAAAAGGATTGTGAGACTAATGCTCGATGGAGAAATGGTTTTAACCCATCAAAGAAATGATCAATATTACTTATTGGGTTACATATATAATCACCACCATACCTTGATAACCTTTTAAAGTTATCCTCATACTTTGTGACATTCTCATCCTCCTTTTGTCTCAGACTGAGAAATTGCCTTTCCATATCTACTCGATGGTCACGAGGAAAGTATTTTTCTAACACCAGATCTTTGAACTCCCTCCATTCCATATTTGATACTTGATCATCTTCCTTCACGTTTTGAATCAATTTCCACCATTGATCAGCATCTCCAGTGAGGCGGTAAAATGCCATGATAACTTTTTCCCTTTCACTACATCCCAAAGCCTGAAATATTGTCTCTTGGGAATTTATCCACTGCTCAGCTACTAAGGGATTGGAACTATTATTGAATGTTGGTGGTTGTTGCCTCATGAATAGATCTAACATTGATCCTCCATGCTGCGGATCAGGGTGCTCCATACGGTTAAGGTTATTATTCAGAACCTGAGTGAGTTGTCCCAGTATGGTGATTAGCTGATCGGCACCAGTTGAATCACCAGCTCCACTATAATTATCTTGATCAGGAGGGAAATCCCTACATGGAGTGTGTGCATTGATACGGTTTCCATTTCTTCCACTAGGCGCCATTTCTAAACAATGTCATAAACTAGATCAGTTTATGAATCAAAATACATAATCCCATTCTTATAAAACACTTTACATAAATTGAACTATTTATGTATATAATCCACAATCATAAAAAATGTTTTTCTTCAGGAAGTATATACTCATAAACCATTAATAATTATTTATAATGAAAATGAGAGTTATCTTAAGCATATCCCCCGGGAGTGTCGTAACCAAGAGTACAACAAGGCCCATTGTCGTGCACCAGTTCCCGTTTGAGTGTAGCTCAAAGCGGTGTTTTTGGGTTTTATCCCTAGGTACATCTCTACCAGATCCGCCTCTACCTGCTCGTATCCAGACAGAGATGTATTTATCTAAAACTCACAAAATCTCTACAATACCAAAATTCTAGGATGTTCTTCTATACTAATCATCAAAGTCCATCTTAGGTATATGTGCTCTAATCAGAGTTTATCTAAATCTAGCTTCCAATGTTTGTAATAAACTTCCTCTGATACCAACTGTAACGCCCCAGCCCCAGTAACCCAGAGTTGGTGCATTATTACATAACATTGGCATGATCACCAGAAAGATCAAATCTCGAAAGACCGATTGGTTTAGTAGCCTTGGAAACACTAGATATATTCATAAGTCTTACATTACATCATAAAAATGAAAACTACAATAACATATTTTCTTCACATTCCACACTCATATCCCCACATACCGTCCCTGCAGGTCATTCATAAATCACTTCTTCACATCCTAGGAAAAATAAAACATTGAAAGGGGTGAGCTCAAATGCCCAGGAAGGATAAGAATATAGAGGAAACATTCATAAATAAGAAAAAACATTTAAGGCAATGTATAACTAAAAAAATCCTTTTAAACTTGAACATCAACATATTATGGAAAAAATAAAATGAAATAATTCCATTTACATATTCACATGGATATTCTACTAATCTAATAATCACATGAAATATCAATAACCACTTTCATAATGATGGAATGCATAATGCCAGACTGTCATAACCACATAGCCAAGGCCTCATTCCATGACTAAAAATAAGATTTTTTCAAGGCATTGTGCCAAGACACTAGTTTGTCTCATGAGACCTACTAATGCATCGAGGATCTATAGCGGGCTCCACCCGTCACATATTAAGTCCAATGCATTCGCATATGAAAAGGATTAAACATAACATAAATATTCGTATTAAAACTAGCATAAGAAATGTCAATACTTTCACCATAAACCATGAAGTGTATAAAAATAACATATCCAAAGTCAAACATGTCACAAAACCGTCAATACAATATTGATGTTTTGTTTCATAATAAATCAGCTTCAAATAAGCTTAAAATCCATCAAAGGATGTTGACATAGATGAAATGAAAACACTTTTTAGATAAATATCTCTTTTTATTTTGAAATCATTTAGGAGTCATATAAAATAAAACATTTTCTTTGAAAATATTGTTATAAGCCTGTAAGGGAAGCATAGACGATTTTATAATGGCAGGAAATAGCAACACCCACTGTGTTAGTTAAAAAACATTCTTACCTTAATTCTGTCGAAAAGGTTAAAAAGCACCTTGTTTGGAAAACGATTGAAAGATTCATTTATAAACCTTTTATAAAAAGTCAAAAAAGGGTATAAATGTCTTTAACCCATATTCTTATAAATAGTAAAAATGTTCGAAATACATTCTTAAGAAGCAAGGATGTGGGTGATAAAGAAATCCTAGTAGATTATTACGTATAAACAACCCCGAATAAAGAAGAAATTGTGAAATAACCCTTACCTTGTACTTTTCCTTGGTTGGGGTAGTTTAATCTCCTGTATAATGGTGAAATAATTGTTATTAAATTATAGAAGAATCATATACCTTAATATGATATCATATATGATCTTTTAACATTGATTTGTCAATAATATCTTAGTATTATCGTTGTTTCGGGTGTTAACTTACTCAATTTCTTTTATATGTTTTGTTACGTAAGCTGTGCTTGTAATGGATAGGTTGTATCTTAATCATATCCATAATGATATCAAGTTCTTAGATACTATTATTAATCATCAAATTAGAATTATACTTGAAAGGATACGATGGATAATGAATCTCATCGCGTTCGTGGAGACGGTAGTCCGTACGTACGCACGAGTGACAATATCATTCTTTTGATATTAAAATAATATATAATTGGATGGTATATCATATATACAGAATCATTATCATGTTATATTTATTATTTACATGAGTTACACATCATTATTATACCCATCAAAATAATAATATATTGAATAAAAATTACACTACGACATGGAGACGGTAAGCCGTACGTACGCACGTATGGTGACATGTTATTCAAAAGATGGATAGAATACTGAATATGGTTATACCATATTTATAATAACATCACAGTATATATAATATATTGGAGTTATTATTTTATAATGGTAATTACAAAGAAAGAATAAGTGGAAGAATAAAGGAACTTGAAAAAGGGTGGTGAAATCATTACTTCTTCTTCGGGTTCTTCCTTTTGATTTGATCAAAAGGTCTCCTTTAGTTGGATTTCTGACAAATGGAAGGCCTATAGCATGAATTGAGGAAAGTTTAGAGAGTATTTGGGCTGTGTTTGGCAGAACCAAAAGGCTTTGAAGATGTGAATTAATGAGGAGGAGTGCCCTTTTATAAGAGGGGTGAGGGCACCTTTGGAAAATATGGACATATTATTTTATAATAAATTCATATTCAGTTTATAAAGGCTCAATAGTGGATTATTTAAAGGTTAAGGTGTGTATGGGTAGAAAACCACTAAACAAATAGAATTTAGATAGGTTTGGGTACCTATATTAACCTTATCATTAAGTATTAACTCTTAGATAATTAGTTTCACTTTTACAATGTCTCTTTTTATTTTTATATTATATGGTCAATAAACTTTCTATATACATCCAAGAGACCCCCAAGTGGCCCATTAATGATACACCTATCATTATATAAGTTTCTTGGCAGAACATTAGATTTTTAGGAATTTAATATTAATTAATAAAATAATATTTGTTTTAAAAACCCTTTTATGTCAATTTTGATAGTATTCAATAAATGATTTTTGTAAAAATCATAAAAGAATGATTAATTCGAAAAAAGTTAATTAAAACATTTCTAACATTCCATATTAACCTATAAAATTAGTTTATTTCATAAAAAGTCTCAAATGATATTTATTTTGGTATTGATAATATCAATTATTTTAATTTTTCACTATTATGGTAATTAGTTCATCCTCATTGTGTCAAATATAAATTAAATTATTTAATGTCTAAAAATTATAAATAAAATATCATTATGTAAGAAATCTTTTTATATTTATAATGAATGTTTAAAATCTAATTTATCTTATGTATAAACCCATATTAAAAATGTTTTAGTCAATAAACTTTTATTCTAACTCTTTTAACTCTTCTTTGAATTAAATAATATTAAATCTCCTAATCTAATCCAAGTGGACCTAAATGAAAATATTTTATTCCTAAGGATGTTTTTGCTTGAGATACACTTGTCCAGTAGAATTAGGACATGTGTTAGGGTAATATTAATGTCATTTTTACCCTTAATTACCCTATTAAATTTTAACCGTGGTAAATAAAATTAAAAAGTTACTATTCAACAAAATTTATTTTCATTTAATTGAACCACATTTTACTAATTGATATTAACTGTGTCTCTCGGATTTTTGAAATTCCACTCACAGAAGTGGTAAAATTATGTTTTATGAAAAATTAATTTTTTTAACTACAACTTAGTGGTTTCAATATTCATTAAAAATTGATGTTTTTCAGAACAATGCCAAAATTTCACCCTAAGCTATAATTGATATTCCGAATTCAAAAATGATATCTATTTTACAAAATTCCAAACATATACGTTGCATTAATTAATTTTATAATTAATTCCCGCTCTTACAACAAATAGCGTGTTTTTAAGAAACAATATATATCAAAAGATTGACAATTGTTTATGTCCAATTTCAAAGTGAAATTATTTCTAATGAATACCATTTGATAAAATGGTAAAAATATATTCTAATTATACTTTAAAACCACCAAATAATATAATTTATCACTATAAATTATTTTGATTAAAAAAGTTATTTTTAAGTATTTTTCACTATTCAAAAAAATTGGAAGTTCTCAGAAAAATACCAAAAATTCAACTTATGATAATTTAGATATTAAGAATCCAAAAATAAAGTCAATTTTGAAATATAAAATATTTATAATTTCAAAAAGTAGGTATTACAATTCATAACGGCTAGTTTGATTAGTTGTGGTGTGTTAGAACTTGATGTTGCGTATAACACATGCTGTCACATTATTCAAAGTGAAGCGTACCCTAGAAGCATGGGGTGTTACATCCGATATGCTCCCATATTGACTCAACCAATGGAAAAATTTAATGGTCCATCCACATATAGTCCCCTATTATCAGTACTTTATCACCGCTAAGTGCTCTGAAGAAGTGGCTCCCTAATCAATGTCCTGATCACCCCAGTAAATAATTTTCATAGGTTCTATGACATATCTCTTTATCTAAGACACAATGAGTATATCATAAACCATGTATTATTTTTGGGGAAGAGTGAGGTCATATGAACCCCCACAACTCTCTATAGGATCATGAATGGCCCAATTAACCATTTGTATGACATGTCTCTCCTAAAAAATAATTAGTATCCTCATCATTGCGAGACTCATAAGAAATAATGTTCTCCTTTATCATACTCAAATGGCCTACAATGTATCTCATTATAAAATTTATCCCTACTCTATGTTGTTCTAGACTACTCAAAGATGACCATGATCTTCTCCATCATCACTTACACCATCTCTATAGCCATAATAACGGCCTCCCTAATCTCTATCAAGAACAAAGGTATCCTTCAATGTCTCCCTTATAGGTCCATGAAATGTTTCATTGCAATAGTAGAGTTTTATTTAGTTTCAGTCACAGAAATTAAAAATGAAATTCCATCCTCCCTACTCTTGAAAAAGTCCAACAATCAATCCCTCATCATATCCTCCAATGCATGGATACCATGACTGGTATTTCCATCTCTCTCTAGATAAAAAGATGTACTTATCCTCTTCTGGGTCTTGAACTCCTCAGGTAGGCATCTTTAAAAATTTCTCATAAATAGTCCATCATGATCATATATAATAGTAAAGGGAATCCCAGGACGGTGAAAATTTACCCATATATAAATCTTTCCCAAACACTGTACCGAAATTTACTCTCTAACGGAAAGGAAGTGTGATAACATTGTTAGTCGGTTAAAAATCACCCATATTGTTTTGTATCCTATCATTATCAATGCATATAATATCAAAAATTCCTTAGATATGTCATTAAATTTATATGCCTTGATCTCATGGGGCTTGAACAAATGATAAAAAACCTAGTGCATAGCCATAAAATGCTTACATGTGAGGTACCATGAAAGAAATTTCCTTCTCTCTATCTCTTGATGACCCAAAAAAATACTGATGATGTTGTTAATAAAGATTACCCACATTGGAATGTATGACCTACAATGATTTTTGAAACTATTACATAACCTTGTCCCGGCACGTGATTGGGACTATCATCCTTCTTTGGAAGAGGATTACCCGATTCCCTCTTTTAGAAAATACATCTTCTGAATTCATGATTATATGTGGTCATGAAATACATCAATGTTTATATCCCCTATATAGATCTATCTCACATTCTCATGTTTTGGAGGTGTCAACATAATTTACAGAAGAAAATAGTCACCCACCTTCCCAATAATGGTTAGTGGAAAAGAAGATAGCTTCAAAAATGACTACTTCACAAAATGATCCCTGAAATATTTTTAATATAATATTCCACAATATTTTCCATCCAAAATTATATAATATAATGATGTTATATTCCTAAAAGAACTCCACCATAACATATTCCATTATTTTAGGTCTCTCTGCCTGAAGACCTACCATATACTATGATATTATACGTAAACCACAAACCTCTATCTAAAATATTATTCATCCACATCCTCATTGAAAATAAAATTTAATCTAGATCTTGTTTGCGAGTCATTTAGTTTGGTTCATGGGGTCTCAACTACCTGTAACCTTCTATAGAATCTTCCTATAGTTGATTGAACCCATATCTGATCAGATATCTCGAGTAATTACAATAGATAGTTTACTAAATTCCCCCATATTGAATATTCAAAACAACACCGATTTTTATCTTAAACCTCAACTACAAGAAGGATCTCTATTAGTGATCAGTGAAGAAAGATGAATACCATTTCAACATTCGTTTGATACAAGGGGCATCAATACTGGAGAAGTATTCAGGAACCCTCTTATATTACCCCACAAAACCAAGTTAACCCTAAACGATAGATACACTCTTGGGTATCTCTCAATTAATAAATAAGTCGATAATTTTTGGTCCCATACATAATGCATTATTAGAAATAAGATTCCCAAATATGTAAACCACATGAATCGAGAATTGGAACCTAGAGAGCTTACATAAATTTTTGTGCTCTTGAAAAAATATATTAGACAACCATCAAGAGTCAGGAATGATCCTCCTCTGACACAGAATATATGACTATATATTCAAGGAATACAACCCAAAATTGACCCATGTATGGATATAAAAAATAGATCATCAATGAAATAAATAGGGGTGGTGATTTTTTCACACTAATGGGTATCACTAGGAACTCATAGTGTTAGTAGCCACATCAGAATGACTATATTGGAATATCTTCCTCATGAACATTAAACATTAGTTAAACAAGAATAATATATATCTTCAAGAACCATCTTGTACCTCACATATGATCAGATTTTTTTTCAAACATCTACAAGTGTTACTTGTTCTTTATCAAAGACGATTTATTGAAATGATAATCCTCAAAAAATTTGAAATATCAGATCAACCTATTTCACAAAATAAAATGGACCATCCTAGGGGGATACACATGAACGAATAAACCCATATCTTAAAGGCCGTAAAACTATAAAAATAGCTATTTACACTCATTTGGTGAAATATTTAATTTCAATAAATATATAAAGTGTTTTTGAGATGAAAGTCAATGAAAATCTCAAAATCATACCTTAAAGGTAATCCTAGAACTTCCATAGGGAAGAAGTCTATAAAATTGTACTCGATTGATTCTATTAGTATACTATAAGATAAATTCATTCCCCACAGTAAATCTGTTATATTTTATGGAAAAATGTCATTCATATTATCCAAAATGTTGTATATCATAATACAAGTAGAATAATATTTATAATTTCATGCATCGATTATGGTATGTTCTATAACATTTTTTACAAAAAAATATATCTTAAAATAAATCATTGTAGGTTTTTATATAAAAATTTTGTAAATATAAATTTCTTTGATGGAATGTAAATGGGGAAAAATCTGATTAAAAATTACATCATATGATCAGTTTTTGAAAATTGAAAAAATTATTCAACATTTACCTATATTTCGAGATGATTTTTGAAATAGGAATGTTGGGTTGTGAATTGGAAATTTGAAACAAAATTAAAGGCTTATTATAAAACATATTCCTTACCTTGTTTTTTTGGAAATATACAACTTTTTCCTTATTTATTTATGATTGGAAAATATATTGTTTTGAGATTAATGAATTATGAACGAAAATGGACTATAAATTTTATTAATGTTTATATATAATCATTAATTTGGGGATTTAAATAATTTATAATTGGAATTAATTAGTATTAGTGAGTATAGTAAATTGATATTTTTTATTTTATAGAAATGTATTAATTACATTAAATAAATTCCACACATATAGATATTTTTTGTATACATCTTTATAGGGTATAAATGTTATCCAATATATAAATAATAGATTTAATTTTTTAAATGACTACAATGTAGGATGATGGAGTACACGTTAAAAAAAGATATTGTGATTATGATATTAAATCAATTTCACAAAAAATGTGATATCCCTACAAATATATTGTGAAATTCTCAATATGTTGAGATTATGAAAGAAATTAATGTTTTAAATAGAAGAAACCAAAATCCATCTAATGATAAATATATATTGACGAAATAATAAATATTTCATGAGAATACATAATTCAGATATCATGATAGCAAACATATAATTAGTATGAAGAAACCTAAGAGGATTATAAATGAGATTTTGATTACATCATTATGAGAGATAATTGTAAAGGAAATGGGTTGTTTATATGAAATCCGGGATTTAAATAAATGGGAATACATTTAATGTTAGGTACTACATCAAAATTGAGAAAAATATATTAATAAATACTATTTCATATTGTATTTAAGATGGATAAAAATAAGTTTTTATTAGTTTATCTTTGTTATCCAAGTGGCTTTGTGTCATTATTAAAATGTAAATTGTCTCTCACATAATGAACTTAAGTAAATATTCCTAATATCTATTTATTACCATGTAAAAATGAAATATTTCCTACAAATATAAATTTTTTGGAAATATAAATAAATTGTTTCAATAACCATAATTAATATTATTTTCAAAATTTATTTTTCTAAAATGCGATTGATCTACATTCATTTAACATTTTTTTGGAAACATTGTGGTTTATATACTTTTCCCACTAAAAATATTCATTCCACCTTATTTTTTTTAATATAATTGTGCACTTAAGTTTTCATTTGGTTTAAGAAATAATATGTCACCATCCTCCATATCATCATTGAATGATTTATTTTGAAAGGTATATGAGGATATTGTAGGGGTATGTTAAGAATCCACATTAACCAAAATATTCCATTATCAAGATGAATATTTAATATGGTGTTTTAGATATTTTGAAATATTACATTTTTAATGTTAATAATATAACTTTGACTATACCAAAATCTGAATGAGGGAGTTTTTAGGGTAAAGGATATGTGTATTTAAAATAAAATCACTAATTGGTTAATAATTACACAAGTCACATTTGTAAGAACCATGTAACAAAGATGATTTTTATCCTTATATTATATTTCATAATAAATTATTTTAAAATAGATATTTGAATATGAATGATATATAAATATTGAATTATCAATAAAAATGATTTTCAATGAAGCTGTAATGATATTATTCATGTTAGAGTAGATTCCTTAAAAAACTTATGATATTTTGTGGGATGGAAAAATTGTAAAGGAGAAATAATTTTATAGGTTTGAAATTAATGAGTACATATTATTTTAGAAAAGATCATTATAATAACATTTCTATTTAGAATATTAGTGAATTGTTTTTTACTGAAGAAACAAATTTTTTATGGAAAAAATACATCTATATGATATTCACATCAGGTCATACTATAAAACCTATAACAAAAAATGATATATTTAATACATTATATTTAGGGTAATTATGTTCATATGTGATTGGGTTCTTGATATCATAATTTTTAACATGGTGCAATTCGTATAACATAATAAAAATCAAAATATATATGAATAAAATATGACATTGTTATCATGGATACACATTTGGAACAAATTTTTATCTTTTTGATACATAAAATGTATAGTCGTTTTAAAATTTTTATGTAAAAAATGATATTTCAGAGATAAAAAACCAGATGATGATAATGAATTTTTGTTATATCAATTGATTCCGAGAATGTTTATTAGAAGATGCTAATGGCCACATTGTAGATATGGAATTTTCCATGTAGAATGATCATGAGGAAGGACTATAAGAAAATTAATCTTTCACAAATCTTGTAATATTATAGGTAACATGAATGTAATTATTATTTACCATTTCATATTTTTTATAATATTAGATATATGATTTATAAATATATAATTAGGTCACATATTCTTATATATTCATCCAACAATCAATTCAGTTTGATTTTATTTTTTTATCATTTTCCAATAAATCAATTATATATGTAATCATTTTTGTTTATATAATTATTCATAATCATTGTTCTAATCTCTCGATATCATTTCATGTTTAATGAATTTTTTCACAATTTTAGTATCACAGTTTTCTACTAATATTATGAAAATGATCTATTTTTTAGATTTTTTTTATTTGAATCGTTTTCAATTTTCAATTAATATTTACATATAATAATTTAATTCCTATTATATTTTATAGAGTTCATTTCAAATTTTTAAATCACTTTCATTATAATAAATACAGTGATAAATTTATAGAAAAAAATTAACACTAAAAAAATATAAATGAAAATATTTTCATTCTAGTTATGTTATTATTTTATAATTTCAAATTTATATTTATTTTTGAGTCTAACAATTATTTTTTTTAATATATTTTAAATTTATTGTTATTAATGTTTTTTTTATAATTCCAGATCAATTATTCTACCATATTCATTTATGCACTAGCTTAAAAAGTCTTTTGTTAATGAGCCTCCCCATACATTGATAGAATATCATTCTACTTCCATTAGAATAAAAAAGACAATTAGGGTTGGTTAACTGTTTATCCCAGGTTTATCAATATTACCGATTGATAATTTATTGGACCACAATGAATATATTACATTTGATGACAATGGTAATACTACGGGTTGAAAGTTTAATAATTTTTTTTATTTTTAAGACATATAATCCTTGGAGAAGATTATAATTTCAATATCTAAATGAAATAGTGACAATAAGTTGAAACTATAAAAGAAATGGGTGTGAATTTTGATTAGATCATTTATTATTATATTAATTATCATGAAATTATATTAATGATATAAATATTTTCATTTTTCCCATTAGAGGATATTGGATATTGCTGAAACTAAAAATGGTACAAAAAAATATTTATAACATTAATCATTGAGATATAATTAAATTAAATCAACACTATCTTCTAATATTATTTTTATTATAATTTAAATATAAAATATATGATTTATATATTCACGTCCTACTCTTGTTAATGATATAAATAATAAATTTATCCAAATGATGGCGGTAAATATTTTTTATTACCTTATATTTTCTCATTTTGTAGGACATTCCTTGTATGTAATGAAAACACCTTGTATCTATTTACCACGTGACCAACTGTGTGGGTAGTGACATGGGAGGGAAAAAAATTTCATGAACACATTATGTACTAGGAGAACACACCATGATTTTTTGGGTAGTATACCCAGCAATGTGACCAGTGACATAGGCCGATGAAATCCTTATACTACATACCGTGTCCCGAATATACACATTGTGTAGTTTTGTTCTAAAATATTATTGTAGTCTAAACCATGTTAGATTATTTGGGAAGGAGGGAACATTAATATACATGCCATGTCTCAAAGATAACACGTTGTGTGTATGGTGATACATGACCTGGATTGGCGAAGGTCCCCTCCATGTTAAAAGTCTAAGAGAACAGGTCTTCTGGGAGTTATACACATCGTGTACTCCTATTTTTTGAAACCAATATTTTTCTTATTATTCTCATTTCCTTCACTTCGAAGTTTTTGTCATTGATAATATTGAACAGAGGTGTGCAATTTACCTTTTATAGTCATTCCACTGAGACGTCCTTCGGTTGTACGCCACATTCGAGGTGATGATTAGATACATGAAACGGTCGAACAAGGACTAAAATTAGACCACCACATCTTGCCCTTTATATAACCATCCATCATTTCAGATACAGGTGATGATGAAGAGTTCTGAGAAGGCTTCAAGAGTATGATGTTGACATTCCAGTGAACAACACATCCAGTCCCCATATACGGTAGAATTGATGCCGGGTTTTCCTCAGAAAAATCTTCCCACCTTCTAAAGGGATGGTGGAACTTAGGCTGAAGATTCATGGTTGGAAGCCATTCTATATATCTTCGTTCTTCTCCATATGACTCCGTTGAGGAGGGTTATTCTCTCTATGTACATGCTATATGATTCCACAAAGACATGGTGGAATGTTATATCATAGGTGGGGCACCAATGAGTTACGTCTTGGGATGATTTCTAGTGGAACTTATTTGACTATTTTTACTCAAATCACGTGTGGTCTGTCCAAGACTAATAGATAATTTGTATTGAATAGGGCAGTCTATCAGTCTTGGATTATTCTTCCCCCTTCAATTATTTTCAGCGCTTCACACCCATTTCAGTGGTGAGGAGTTATATCATGCGAGAAAGTTTGAGGATGGCCTTTGAAATGACATCTGATTCAAGGAGAAAATATTTTGGTTTAATTATATGTCATATATAGTCAACCAAGAAATGATTACAGTGTGTAATACGAGGGATTCTAGAGCTGTTGTCTAGGGAGGTTGGGAATCTAGATATGATTCTCCATCGGAAAATAGTAGGATGCGCTATTGGGAGTCTAGGCGAGGAGATACGAGTATGTGATATTTTCATTCAGGTATCCTGGTGGTGTTCTACCAGTGCGATAAGGGAGTAAAGAAGAATAAATTATTCCCAAGAGAACTAGTTGAGTGCTGATCTGGAATATAGATGGGATATCTTCAATGTTTATGAAATACCCTCCTTCCCGAAGCTAGTGGGGGAGGATCAGTTTCGATTCCACATATCGAAGTTGGACCACCAGTATAAATCAGACATGCTTGAGTTCATCATGCCATTCAGGCTGAGGTGGTGGTCAAGGATGCAGTTTTCAGACACCCGGATTTCAACACCCGCATGGTGGATTAACTCAGGTATCTCAGACAACTTCACAAGGGCACGATGCAGGTTAGGCCTTTGGGCTGGAGTAGATCCAATAGAAAAAATATCTCGGACCCTCTACAATTAGAGGTACAATTTTGGTAGCCTTAGTTATAGCTTCTTCTCCTTTTGTTATAGAGGCATCCCATATATTTATATCTCTGACTATATTTTTGAGAGACTTAGACTATGTATCTTTAATTTTTTTGATATAATGATGATATAAACTCCATTGGGTATTAAAACATCTAGTGTAAGATAGTAAATGGATTGACCTCTTGAGGATGGATGATGTTACCTCTTATGGTTCCATTATGTGTTAAAGATGATGGTATATGACATCATTCTCAGAATGGAATGGTTATATTCCATCTATGATGTCGTCGTTTGCTATCATCATAGAGTGAGTTTCACCTAACTAGATGGAAGATAGTTTCTATATAAGGGTGAATGGGATTTCTATCAGAGTAGAGTTGGACCCGAGAATCACGGGATGATAGGTGTTACAGCCCAGATTACTAATCTTTAATTGGAGGATGAGGGGACTTGATAGATAGACTTTCCTATAGTGATTGATCATTTCTAGGATGTCTTTCAAGTGTACATTTACAGTTTCCCTCCTAAGGGATAGGTTGACATTTATATTGAGCTTATGTCAGGGTAGCACCTTCATCAGTTCTTCCTTATAAGATAGCTACACCAGAGCTACAGGATCTCAAGAAGTAGTTAGAGGAGTTACAAGAAAAGAGTTTCATCAGACCCATCACTTCTCATTGGGGTTCGCAAATTCTATTTTCGGAGAAGGAAAACTATACAATTAGAATTTGGGTGTATTATTGGATGATGAACCCGTTGAAGATTAGGAATTGATATCCTCTACAAATTATTGATGATGTATTTGATAAGCTTCTTGGATCCCGGTTGTTCTCGAAGATTACTTGACATCTAGTTATTACTAGTTGCAAGCTAGACCATCAGATATACCTCTTACAGAATTTTGTAGCTGGTATGGTCTATATGAGAATTTGGTTATGTTGTTTCGTATCATGAAGGCACCCACATTTTTCCTGTAACTGATGAACTGAGTCTTCCATCCTTACTTGGATTATTTTTTGGTAGTCTTCATGGATGATATCTTGGTGTACTCTAACACATGACGCATGCAATCCATCCATCTTGAGATCATTTTGATTACACAAAGAGAGAATTTATTATATTCTATACTCTCAAAATTCCACTTCTGGATGGATCAGATTAACTTTTTGCATTATGTTATATTCGAGATAAGAGCTTCCATGGACCCATAGAATGTAAGATCAGTACTTTTCTGGGAGTATCCAAGGATTTTCATTGAGTTACAGAGTCTTATTGGGTTGTATGGTTACTGTTACCATTTTATACAAGTCTTTTATATCATTTAAGGGCCACTGACAAGCATGAATAAGATGCATGAACAATAATTTGGGACAGAATCATGCGATTTTGACTTTAAAGAGCTAGGTGGGAGGTTGACATCATCACCAATATTGGCCTTTCCAGAGTTAGGTAAGAGTTACTCCATTTTTTTTATGCATAGTGTTTACAGCGAAGAGAAGTTCTTATGGAGGAGGATCATGTATTTTCATATGGATCTCGGCAGTTGAGGCCAGATGAAAGGAATTATCCTACTCACGATCATGAGTTAACTGCAGTTGTTCATGACTTGAGGTGTTAGATACATTAACTCCTAGGAGAACATTTTGTGGTGTATACTAACCACGAATTTCTCAAGTATTTCTTCACTAAGATAGATCCGAATTTGAGATAGAGAATGTGTGTTTAGTAACTTCAATATTTTGACATTGAGCTTGCCTATACACTTGGAAACAGAAACATGATGGCTGATGTGTTGAGTAGGATGGCTGAGATACGGGATGTTCCAAAGGCCAGTTGTGAGTGGCAGCTTATGGATCTGTTTTATGAGATACATTTGGAGGTTCACGATAGACAAGGGTAGAAGTTTCTTTCAACAATAGATGATACCTCTATTATTCTATATCGAGTGAAAATGAGGAAGATATCATATTCTTAAGGCCATGACCTATAAGTGAGTGTATCAGTAGAGGACCCTACTCGTGGGTGGACCATATGATAGGATGATGTATTACATTTTCATGGATGCATATGGGTGTCAGTAGACATGAATGGGGATACTATATGGTATTTTCATACCTCAGAGTGGGCATTTCATCCTGGTGTAAACAAGATGTATCATGATTTACAACATTAGTATTGGTGGACAGGTATGAAGAGGGATGTTGCAGGTTTTGTTATGATATGTTCCATCAATCATCAGGTAAAGGCAGAGCATCATTGACAGACGCACGAAAGATTTCCAATTTATACCAATCAAGGAGACCTTCTATTTTGATGATCTTGGAAGGTTGTATATCCGAGATATTATACGTTAGAAGGATTTTATGCACTCTATTATTTCAGATAGGGACTTCCATTTCACTTATCATGTCTGGATGGGACTATAGAGGGCTTTGGGTACATAGGTACTTCTATTTACAACAAACCTTCCCAAGACATATGCCCAGTCCGAGTGCACGATACAATTTTTAGTGGAAATACATTGAGAATGTGTCCATGATATGGGGTTCATGTGAGGTACAAATACCCTATTGGATTTTTCCTAAAACAACAGTTTCCAAGTGATGATTCATATGGAGCCTTTTGAGAATTTGTATGGTAGTCCTTATCGATCACCTCTATGTTGGACGGTGGTAGGTGACACATCTATATTTGGACCTCATCTGGTCTAGGTGACCACTGAGCGTGTGGGTTTGATTCGGGTGATGATGGGTACTATGCTTCCTTGCCAGAAATGGAATGTTGATCAATGGAGTTGAACACTAGTGTTTGAGGATGGAGATCATGTTTTCATACATGCCACACCAAGGATGGGACACAAGAGGATTATGATATAGGGGAATCTTTCACTAAGACACATCAGGTCATTTGATGTTTTGGATAGAGTCAGGCCGGTTGCCTATCTATTTCAGTTACCTCATAGGCACGAGGTTATACAACATGTAATCCCCATTTCACAACTATGACATTACTTCTCAAACTCATCTAACAATTTTCAAACTGAGGAGGATAATTTGGAGGTGGATGAATCCTTTTAAGCTCACCCTATTTGGATTGTGGATCCTAGAATGAAGGTTCTTCATGGATGATCTATTACTATGGAATGGGTGATATGGAAGCATAGGTATGTATTTGATGAGACATGGGAGATGGGGGCCTATGTGCAATCGTAGTGGAAGGAGCTGTTCAAGGATTTTTATTTTCCACATTGTTATGGAAATTTTGGGACAATTTTTTTAATAAGGAATCTTTTTAAGTACTTGGATCCTCATTTCAGGTATGGGTCTTAATTTTGGGTGTTTTTGAGAGAAAGGGTAGTATTTAGAAAATTTATAAGAACATGTTGTGTAATTATGAGTAGACGACATGTAACCAGTAATAGCGTACAACCACGTCTTGGATGTGTAATGATAGAGACATGGTAGTGTTGGGTAAAGAGGAAGACTACCAATTTTGGGGGATGATTGATGCAAATACATGTCATATTCATTATCAGTACACACCATGTAGTTGTTTTGACTAATCGTACTGGGGTTGCATCTTATCCCAAAAAACGACTTCTTGTGGTCGTTACTCATGAAGGGGCATTCAGAATCATCATGTACTCTCCAAGGCACTGTTTCTCCATCCAAGATCTGATTTGATTTCCTATGGGTGTGTTTGAATCCCCTCGGTGAGTTATTAATTCTTCTAAATCCTCTCCTCTTAATTTCTAATTCTTCTCTTTCTCTCTCTTGAGTTATTCAAGGTTGAACGTGTTTTCACTTATTTGTAACATTGTCATTATTGGCCGATTCAGGGGATTATCTTCAATATTGGTCATCGTACAACATCATGGTAGGTGTTTTGTTGCCTTTCGTTGGTTGTCACTGTGTTTTATAATTCAATGTGTTGATTACCCATGCTTTAGCTATTTCGGGTTATGGAAATCGATCCTTGTTTTATCTACCTTATATTTATTGTTGGACTAATTATTTTTTGTTATGAATTGTGTGAAATTTCATGTTTAAGGAACTCCCCATTGGTTTGTTTCCTTTTTTGAATGTTTAGGCTCATTTGGTGCAGGATGCCTACGAGACAGTCCTTGATTCCTCACCATGGCTGATAGGATGGAACTGATTTTCTATTGTTTCTTGTTAAATGCTAGTGATATGCATTGGAAATGTTTTTCCATGTATTAGATGAGATTACGTTGGGATTCATGATATCATATATGGACGTTAAAATATCATAGGGCTGTTAGAACCTAGTTAATTTAGTCCACATGGGGAATTTATATAGATTGCTTCCTCAGAGTGTTTGTTATATTTCATGCTATGGGACCACATGGGGGGATTGACGGTTAGTTCTCCCTTAGTGTATCTATAGTTTATATTATGATACCACATGGGGAATTGACGTTGAGTTCTCCAATATAGAGTCTATATTTATTGATGAAATACCATAGGGAGAATTGACAGTGGGATTATCCTCAGAGCATCTATGACTTTATTGCATTACTTTTCCTGATGGGATAGAAAGTTTGAGATACTAATATGGTTAATGTAAATATTCAATGTTTGTGATGTGATTTCAAACCCATAACACAATCTTGGATTCAGTTCTATTATTTAGTCTTCTAAGATTATTGTTTTTTGATAATTACATAAATAAATGTTGAAAATTAAATGATAAAGAAGGTAAATGGAAACTGTAGAATTGGTTACATTTGTGTACTCCTTTTTTTATTTCTATATTTCCATTATTACCTACTATATATATACGTATTGATAGTAAGACATAGATATTTAGGTTTTTACCTACTGGGATTCATCTAATACCCTATTTGGGTCATGATTTTGGACCCAAATAGATTATATTTTAGTTGGTATAGATAGGGGAAAGTTCCCTTTGTCCTCGGGTACTTGGTTAATGTGGAGTTGGATAGATTGGGATGAAGGAAATTCATGAAATATTGTTGGAGATCATTTTTTCACTTGGTTTAGTAGTGTATTTCTAGTATTGTGACATTTGTGCGGGTTTTCCTAGACATATGTGACATGCATAATTTATATATATATATATATTCTTAAGTTGTTTATTTACTTTTAGTATTTCTCTTTTTTACATGTCATATGTTATTACAATTTTCGCTACTCATAATTATTTTTTATTTATTTGTGCATACTCAGCTAATGTGGGAATAGTTTAACCCCTGTCACACCCAAGGCCCTTACTACAAGTCAACAACCTCTGGCATTCATGGAAATTCTCTTGAGTCCATGTGACCAACAATGTACATGGAAACTTTTGGTGGCACAGAGAACTATGACGTTGCACACAATCCCATTGAAATTTAAAAATAATATATAATAAGTTTTTTGTAAATACATTAGTGTGGCATGTAATTTGAGGAAAAATATTCACAGAATGATAATCCATGCATACTTATGTTAGAATAACATAATGAATATATATAAAAACATAGAAAAATTATGTAAGAAAAATAAAAATGTTTGAATTATTATTTTATAATTGGACAGAAATAACTAAAAAGAATGAGGTTGATTCTATTATAGTGTATCTATAATTAAATATAATTGAAATTAATTTATTTATTCATTTTTCTAATATTATTTAGAGGAACATTAGAAAAATAAATACAAAATTAATATTGAATTCCATTATATATAGATCAAATATAAAAGAATCTATTTGAAAATATATCATTTAAAAAAATATACAAAAATTAAATTGAGAATCCTGAAACTAATAGGTCTAAAATTTTATATTGAATATATAATAAAATGGTTAATGAAAAAACCTATAAATAAATATAATAGAGGTGATAAATATATGTTACTTCCTCACAACAAAAAATTTTAAAAGTCCAATTGATAAATAACATAATAAAAAATTTAATAAAATATAATGATATTCATAAAACAATATAAACTATATCGAAAGAGATTTGAAATACACCAAACATTAAATAAAAGGTAAATACATATCACCTTAGTAATGATAGTTTAGATTAATTGTTAATTTAAGATCATTCAAATATGATAGAGAAACATAAATACATAACATAAATTTTTTAAAAAATGTATTATTATAATAAATTAAAATACACGTTCTTGAAATAAATGTAAATAAATAATTAATCTGTAGCAGTATGAATGACTGTGAGGGAAACTCACTCCATCAATGCTAATATTATCAAAAAAATCTTATCCTCATTTATAAAGAATAATAACATGTGAGATAAAATAAATTAAACCTTGTTTATTTAATAAAAATTATATTAATACTTTTTACACATTTATTACCAATTTTTTGGTTATAATTCATTTTCCATATTATATTTTTACTGTTTTAATTAAGTGACATTTTTTTCGATAATTAATTTTTTATAATTAATCAATGATATTTTTAGCATTCTTATAAAATACATGTGATTAGAATAATATAATATTAAATAATTATATACTGTTTTAACACACCATGGGTTTCTAAAAATAAATAGAAATGCATTAAATTTTAGTTAAAGTGGATATTTATAACCTACCTTTAAACATAATTTTACTTCTTCTATGTTTTCAATTTTATAAATGGTCATCTAAATTATGTCCAGTAAGTTTTTTAGAGTCTAATTGAACCAACTATTTTTTTGATTAATAACACACCCTTATGAATAATAATATGAACAGAAACATGACCATAATGAATAGTAAATTTTATTATTGTTTTATTTTCTTAAGGAATGAAGATAATGACATTTTGGTTAATTTTTCAATGTGATATTAAATCATTTATAGTTTTAAAATTGTTAATTTTTGAATTAAGTATGATTTTATTTAAATATTAAATCAATGTGATAGAAAAAATTATTTTCAAAAAATGGAATTCATTTATGAATTATACACATTGATAAATGGTTAGGGTGAATTTTGGGGATTTTTCTGAAATAATATATTATTCAGTGAACATAAAAAAATATAGTTTGGTGTTTCTGTGTGTTAATGAAATCATTATTGAAGTAATAATGATGTAATAAATATAGTGTACTTCGGTAAAGTTTAATATAATGTGATTTGTTCAAAGTGGCTACTTCCATGGTCAAATACCATGGGAAATCCCATTGTTTTTCCAATACTACTAATGAGGTGTCCCTAGGAAATTATTAAAATATTCCACAACTTTTACTACAAATACCAACTCATTCCTTCATTAATTTTATTCCCAATTCATCCTCAATGATTATCTAGCCTCCTTACCTCCATAGTATTCCTCCGAAGGTATTCTCAATCCCCCAAGGTCCCAACCATCATGTTCTAGGATTTAGTCTACAAGGTTAGAAAATTCTCAATTTCATTATTTTTTCAGTCAAGTTCTCTTTTTGTGGTATAAATTTCATTTTTCCATACCATGTTTTTATTTATTATTTATTCTTGATCTATTCTGTATTATAATTCATATCTGGATAGTTGACCCTTATCCCATCCCATTTTAATATATTCTAAAACCATGTTGCATAGCCTTTAGGCAGCCGTATTTTTGTAAGGGATTTTTCAATTATACTTTTATTTTGAGTTCATTTATTTTCTTATTCAGCCCTCATCTCATATTAAATAAGAGGAATGAATGTTCCAAAAATCATGTATAGTCAAGATTTTCTCATGTTATATGAAAATTCTTCAGGACTCTACCTCTCCTCTCCCACTTATTTAATGAATAAAAACATTGTCGGTGATGGGTCGAATTACCAACATCATGGATGTTGTGATTTCAATTTTCCATAATCCATTCTTGTCTGATCATGAAACCATTTTTATGGTAGAAAAAAGTTATAATATATTTATTATTCCTCATCCATGGTTCAATAAATCTTTTTACTCATGGTTTTAATTTATAAGACAAAATGAGGTCGTTAGTATTAAAGAACATCAAAAATGATCCAAATGAACATTATTAATTTTTTGACTTTTGAATAATCCAAACATCAAACATGAAAATGAAAAATGTTATAAATTATATTAATAGAAATATTTAAATAACATTCCATTCCAATTCTTTAGTTTCACTTCCGATCGCCAAGATCATCCATTATGAACCATTCATGGAAATCATGTAATGAACGATCCCTAAACAATGCAAGTAACAAAACACCAACAATTAAAATTTGAAATGAGGTTATGATATGATCATAAAAATTGTTATAAACATTAAAATTTTTATTTAAAATACTAATCACACTATTTTAACGATTATATAATAGGTTTATATGAGTTTTGTGTAATATAAACCTGATGTACGGGAATTTTTACCTCGATTACCATTCATTGGGATAACCTTCTACTTCATTATTTATGTGGTATTAAAATTGATTGTGTGTAGTGTTTTTCTTATATTATGTGGTATTATTTCTATTTATAGTGTATATACATATTCTATCCACTCTCTTCAGTTGTATGTTATTTACAATGGTCTTTCCTTTTAATATCCTCTTTTAAAAACATATTTTAATAAATTCAAAACCAATATTTTTGTGAAAATATTTATATTGTGGGATTATGTTCCATTTCATCGAATGTTTTTATGATGATAGGTGGGACATATATCTCTACCCATTGCATTGGTTATTAGTAAGTTGGTGGTCAGCCGTAAGGTTACTCTATGTGTAACTGTTATGGTTAAACAAATTGTAAGGTAGCCTAGAAGGTGACAAATTATAAGGTTGCCAAGAGGGTTACAAGATTATGTATATAATTCCCCAAGATAAATTTATGGATATACATATTTTCTTATGTATTATAGAAATCTCATGTTCCACAATATAAGTATATACATACAGGTGATAAGTATGTCTTTTGATAAATATTTCACACGTTATAAGTATTCATGGACAAATGTGTTCTTTCCTTCTTTTTTATATCCCTTACTGAGATTTTGTTCTCATCCCATGTTTTTAAATGTCTTTCATAGGTCATAAGTTTATGTAAGAAAAATAATGAATCCATGTTTAAATGTTTGAGTAATTTTCAAAGAAATCTGGTTTTATGCGTTAATGTTTTATAATTTGAAAAAATGGATACTGTTTTTATAGTATCCACTCTGTAATAATTTGTTAGGTTTTGAATATATTATGTACCAATTCCCTAAATATCTAAATATTAAAAGATAATCAATGTAAAACGAAATTATTTCTGATCTAAAATCAAGATTTTGTAATGTTATAAGGTAAGGTCCTTATAGTTGGTATTATAGGAAGGTTTATATAACATTAGCTGTTATGAAGATGTTAAAAGAATATCATAAATGATTTTTAGTCTATGATTAATTAGAAATGTTTTAGAATTTAAAATTTTCCATGTTTCTTCATCTATGATATGTTTGTATAGAATGGTTGTCTATAAAAGAAATAGAGAAGCCAGAGAGGTGAGGCACTAACAGAACAACATCCTTCCGAATCTGCACCCCAAAATGGTTGGGATTGGAATCATGCAGTTTGCGTCAGTAATGAATTAGATAATGAAAGAAATAAATGGTGGTGGAATGCATGGAAGATAAAAACTAGAGGAACCATAACAAAACATGACAATAGCGGAACATATTATGAAACAGCACCCTCCATCATTCAATGGATTTCTTGACGAAACAATGACTAAAAGATGGATTAAATCCCTTGAAAAGATATTCATCGTTATGGGATGTTCAGATAATCCAATGTTAAGTCTTTCCATTTATCATTTTGAAGTTGAATTTGATCAATGATTCTCAATGGAAATGAATATCTGGGATAGAGAGGATATTGATGCCTTAGAGTGGGATTAATTTTAAAGTATTTTCCTTGAAACATATTTTCCTAAGGTGACATGACATATGATGGAGAAGTAATTCCTTTAATTTAAGCAAAAGGATGAAGATTTAGTGGATGTGTATGAAGCGAAATTCACCCGACTAGTGAGGTATGAACCAAATCATATTTGGGATCTTGATAGAAAAATAAACCGCTTTTACTCAGGATTGAATCTAAGGAATCGAAGGGGGTTTTCCTCCTGTGAAATCAAAAGTTAAAAGAATCTTGTCTGATATGCTGAGAGGATAGATATGGAGTTTTATTAAGATCAAAAAAAAATTTATATAAAGAGAAGAAGTGGTGCAGATGGACAATAATGAGTAATAATCAAAAAATGATATATGATGGTAGGAAAATCCAATTCCTAGTTTCTGAAAACTGTCGAAAGAATCACCATGGGGAATTTCTTAGAAAACTGGGAACTATTTTAAATGTGGTATGCTTGGACATATGGCCTGAGATTGTAATGAGAATGATCCTAATACAAATTCTAATAAGAAAACTGTAAAGTTTTTTAAATATAGTGAGATTGGTCACTATGCATCTATCATCCTAAAGAGAGATCCAAATGTTGGAAAGAAGCAGACTATAAGCATAAAGGTGCAATATGATCCTTTACAACTATATCTGTATATATCGGTCCTTCCAATGAAGTTTTATCACGTACTTTGTTTGTTTACCCATATTTTTGTAATGTTTTTTTGATACAGGGTCTACACATTGCTTCATATAGGAATTTTTTTATCAAATAAGAAATATGAACTCCATAAATGAAACCGGAACATGTTTTTAAAACACTAGGGAAAATATTATAGTAATGAGGAATTATAAGAATAATTCTATTATGGTCTATGGAAAGACAATTCCAGAAAAACCTTTTGTTTTACCCTTAGTAGTGTTTAATGTTATTCTAGTAATGGATTGTATTTCTATTTATCAAGCAAAGATTGACAGTAGAGATAAATATATTGTTTTTCAGAAAGAGTTTAAGTTTGTATACAAGAATGGACCCATAAAATTTATAACATACAGGGAAGCTGAGAAACTACTGAATGATGGAAATGAATGTAATCTTGTTCATATTTTTGAAAACAAGGGATCCATTCAGATTGATGATGTGCATATGTTAAACAAATACCCTGATATTTTTTAATGAGTTACCTAGTGTCATACCTAATTGGGAAGTCAAATTCCAAATTGACTATGTTCTTGATACTAAGCCAAATTCAAAACCCCAAAATCATATGTCCCAAATATAACGTCACGAATTGAAAATTTAGTTTTAGGATTTTCTTGATAAAGGATTCATTCATCCTTGCATTTCACCATGGGGAGCTCCTATTGGGTTTGATAAAAATAATCATAGTTCCATAAGACATTGCATTGATTATAGTGAATTAAATAAAATCACTATTAGAAACATGTATCATTTTCCTCACATTGATGGCTTGTTTGATCAGCTCTAGGGATCTTAGTAATTTTCCAAGAATTACTTGAGATCTGGATATCATCAGCTCAATGTGAAATATGATGACATCCCGAAAATATCTTTCTATACTAGATATGGGCATTATGAATTTTTGGTTATGAAATTTGTGTAAACTGATTCACTTTTTGTATTAAATAATTTTATGAATAGAATATTTCATGAGTTCATGGATATGTTTTTTGTTGTGTTTATTGATGAAATTATGGAATTTCCTAAAAATAAAGAGGAACACAAAAAACATCTAAGGGTTGTTTTAAAAACCATAAAATAAATTAAACAGTATAAAAAATGTAGAAAATGTTATTTTTGGTTGCAATAGATTTATTTTCATTGGCACGTAGTAAAAGAAATCGATGTTTGATTTCAAGACCTAAAGAAGATATAGGTGAATGCTCTAGTTTGGACCTTGCCTTCCCAAAATGGTGAGTTTGTTATCTTTAATGATGGTACATTGAAGGGACATAGTTGTTTTTTGAAGAAGAATAATCAAGTAATTTATTATGCTTCAAGACAACTTATAACTCATGAGTTAAATTATACCACATATGATTTGGAATTTAAAAATGTGGTTTCATTGCTTTGAAAATTTAGAGGCATCATTTATACCGAGCCAAATGTTTAATACATACCAACCAAAAACTACGCAGTATATATTCACTCAAAAGAAAATAAACATCATGCAGAGAATATGGCTTGAACTAACAAAGGATTTGGATTTCACGATATATTACTGACTTGGATAAGCAACCAATGTGGTAGATGGCTTGAGTTAAAAACATAATGCATCATTAACCATGTTATGTTTTGAAAATGATCCCTAGATTAATGGTTTGATGAATTTCAGGGTAAAAGTTGTTAGTGGAGGGAATACCTCATTTTTGTCTCAGTTTTCAGTGCAGTCATTTTTATTAGACAGAATTAAGAAAGCGCAGAAAAAAGACCATGAGTTACATAAAATGGTATTATTGGGTAACATGGGTATGTTTCCAGAATTTAGTCTTGTTTAATATTGTGTTTTATAATTTTGAAAAATGTTGTGTGTGCCTTGTGATTTCCATTTGAAGAAATACATGTTATGTGAAGCTCATAGGTCTCCATTTTTAGTTCATCCATGCAGTACTATGAAGTACCATGAGCTTTTGGTGTATTATTGGTGGGATGGAAAGAAAATAGGTATAGCTGATTTTCCAATGAAATGTTTTACATTTCAACTGGTTAAAGCAGAGCGGCACTTATCAAAGAGGACTCTTCAGGCTTTTCCAGTTCCAGAGTGGAAATGGGATAATGTATACATTGACTTTGTGATGGGACTATGAAAGAATTATCGAGGAAACAATGTGATTTAGTTTATTGTTGATTAGCTGACAAAATCTTTACAGTTTCTTTCTATTCGAGATATAATCTCTTTAGACCGGATTTCTCAAATATACCTCAAAGAGATTGTAAGGTTATATAGATTTTTTCATTCCATTTCAATTTATTGGGATCCAGGATCACTTATAACTTTTGGAAGGTACTTCAAAATTCTTTGGGTACATAATTATATTTTAGTACATATTTTCACCATCAATCAGATGAGAAGCCTAAATAAATGACTAAGACTATGGAGGATATGCTTCAAGCTTGTTTAATGGACTACCAGATAAGTTGTGATCAACATAATTCTTTAGTTGAGTTTTCTTATAATTACATATTTCATTACATTATTCATATGGGACCTTTTGTGGCTTTGTGTGGGAAGTGGCTATAGACTCCAATGTTTTGGGATGAAGTCTATGAAAGGATGTTTATGGGGCCAAAATTACTAGAATATGTGGCTATGATAGGGAAGATGATTAAATAGCACATGAAGACAACTCATAATAGGATGAAAATTTAGGCAGAAAATAGAAGGAATGACTTCCCTTTCGAAGTAAGGGACCATGTTTTTTTTAAATCTATCATTGGAAAAGTGTGATGTGTTTCAGTAAGAATGAGAATCTAAGTCAACGGTTCATAGGTCCTTTTTAAATCTAGGTGAATGTTGTAATAGTTTCTTTCTAAGTATCATTGCCTCCAATTTTGTCTCAGGTACCCAATGTTTTTTACATTTCGATGATGAGAAAGTATGTTTCGGATTCATCACGTGTCGTGAGCCTAGAAGTAGATCAACTAGAAAAGAACATTTCCTATGATGAAAAACCATTTTAGATTCTTCATCAAAGGGAACATGTATTATTGTATAAGTTAATCTACTAGTTAATGGTTTTTTTGAGAAACCACATGGTAGAAGAAGAATCATTGGAGTCTGAAAATGCTATGAGGGAAAGGTACCCTCAATTGTTTAACAAGTTAATATAATTGTGAAAACACAATTTCCAGACATTGGGGATAATGTAACACCCCACGGTTTTGAAAAAATAAATTTAAATAAATGAATTTTTTTAATGTAGATATTTCCTACTAGTGTTTAAAAATATTTTTACAGCTTCAATGTTATGAATTTTGAAAAACGGTCATCTATAATTTTGTCTAGTAATTTATTTGGAGTCTAGTGTATCCAAATTGTTTTTTGTTAAATATGAACATACCCTTATGAATTGTAATGTAAATAGTAATATGAACATAATGAACAATAAATTTTATTAATTAATTATTTTAAAAAGGCTTGAAGATAATGAAATTTTGGTTAATTTTTCAATCTGATTTAAAAGCAGTTATTATTTTAAAATTATTGATTTTTGAATTAAGTATTAATTTTTTATAAAATAAATTAATGATATTTATGAGGAAAATCAAAAAATGGACATAATATTTTGAATTATATACATAGATAAATTATTAGAGTTAATTTTTGGGATTTTTCTGAATTAGTTTTTTCAGTAAATAGTAAAAAAATAGGGTTTTGAGTATCATTTGGCTAATTAAATCATTAATGATGTAATAAATCTAGAAAACATTTGTATAATAAAATAAAATGAAATGTCTCTGAATATTATAATACCATGGGAATGCCAATGGTTTTGCAAATACCACTAATGAGGTGTCCCTTGGAAATTATTAAAATATTCCCCCACAATTTCTATAAATACCAAATAATTCCTTCATTAAATTTATTCCCAATAATTCTTCATCGATGCTATGTTCTAATAACCTTAATATTATTCCTCCCAATGTTTCCTCAGGTCTCTAAGGTCCCAACCATCACGTTCGAGGAGTTACTCTACAAGGTAAGAAAATTTTCAATTTCTTTCTTTTTTCATTAAAGTTCCCTTTTTTTGTGGTATAACATTCAAGTTTCCATACCATGTTATAACTTATTTTTTATTCTTGTTCTATTATAAATTATGATTCATTTATGTATATGTTACCCATGTCCCTTCTCTTTTTAATATTATGTAAAACCATGTTGCATAGCCGTTATGCTGATGAAGGGATTTCTCATTTATTCATTTGTTTTGAGTTCCTTTATTTTATTATTCATTCCTAATAACCTCTTACCCATTAGCCATGAAATCACAAGATATCACATATATTCTAAATGTTCTCATGTTCATTGAAAATTCATCTTCATTATTCTTTTCCTCTCCATCTTAATGAAGATATAGAAACTTTGTCCGTGATGTGTCGAATTACAAACATCGCAGACAATGTGATTTAAATTTTCATTAATTCGTTAATTTGTTGTCATTATACCATTTTTATGGTTTAACCAAGTTATATAATATGCATTGTCTCTCATACATGGTTCTAGAATTCTTTTTACTCTAGGATTTATTTTAAATGATGAAATGCTGTCATTATTATCCAAGAACCACTAAAATGATCTATGCAAACATCAATAATGTTTTATCCTATGAATAATCCTCATATAAAACCTAAAAATAATAATTCATATAAATTATGGTAATGGAAATAATTAAATACCTTTCCATTTCAATTATAGTGTTCACTTCTATTCGACAAGAACATCCATCATGAACCAATCTTCGAAATCAAGTGAAGAACGATTCCTAAAAAAAACAAGGAAGAAAATACTAACAATTAATGGGTGAAATGTGATTATGAAATGATATTACAAGATGTTATAAACATTAAAATATTTCTTTAAAATAATTATAACACTCTTTTAAGGAATATACTGGTGGTTTAAACAAGTTTGAAATAATACAGACCTGGTGTAAGGGAATTCTTAACCCGATTTCCATTCATAATGTTAACCTTATTCTTTGTTATTTATGTTTTATTAAATTTGATTATGTGATGGGTTGTGCGTATATTATGTTGAATTTTGTCTATATATATTGTATATTTATATTCCATCCTATCTATAATGTCTCTCTTCAGTTGATTGATATTTATAATGGGGTTTCCTTTTAAAATATCTCTTAAAAATCTATTTTACATAATTCTAAATTAATGTTTTAATGAAATTATACATTTTGTTCGATTATTTTTTGGTTCTCGAGAATTTTTTATGATGAATGTTGGGACATATATCACCCTACAATGCATTGAGTGTGTGTATGGTGGAGGTCGGACGTATGTTTACTCCATGTGTAACTATGATGGTTACACAAATTGTAAGTTAGCCATTAGGGTTATAAATTATAAGGTAGCCGAGTAGGTAACAATATTATGTAACTAATGAACCAACAAAACTTTATGGTTATACTTATGTTCTTATGTATTGTGGAAATATCATGTTTCCCAAAGTAAGTATATATATAGTTAATCAGGATGTCTTTTGAAAATGATTTCATACGTTACAAGTATTCATCAACTAATGTATTCTTTCATTTTTTTATATACCTTACTGATATTTTCTGCTCATCACAGGTTTTTAAATTTATTTCCTTATTCCTATGTATGTGTAAGATATATATGGAAGCCAAGTTAAATTTTAAAATAATTCTCAAAGAAATGATGTTTTAAGCATTAATGATTTATATTTTGAAAAAAAAATGTAAAGTGTTTTTATGGTATCAACTCTATAATAATGAGTGAGGTTATGAATGCTCTAAATATATAAACATGAAAATATCCTCAATGTAAAGGGAAATTATTTCTTATATAAAACCAAGATTATGTAACTTTATAAGGATCGGTCCTTAAAAGTGTCTGGTTTAACTTATTTATGAGATGTTTTTAGTTGGAAGGTATAGTATTTATGATTTTTTATTTAACATCATGTTTCCTCTAATGATGAGTTACTATGAAATTATATTTTTATTTTTTTCACATTTCCAAAATAACAATAGAAAATAATATTACTGTTTATTAAAATATGGTAACATTAATATTATAATTACACGATTTTATAATTAAATGTTTGATTATAATATAGCATTATAAATAATGGTTGTTTAATAACCCTATGAAGGAAAATTTTATACTAACAACCATGATATTGTATACAATAATATTATTGTTATATTTTTTTAAGAAATTATAATTATGTATATAGTAAATCATTAGATTGTTCCATATTAATTAAAAATAAACTATTGGATTTGAAAAATGAATGAGATTAAGAGATAATTTTCACTAACATTGATGGAATCACACTTGTGAATTATTCCATACTAATGAATGATATTATCATCCTTTATAGTCCTCCATGTCAAACAAAATATAAGAATAATATAGTGGAGGGAACATGGATTGGAATTCAATATGAAAGGAAAGGATATATGTGGTTTGGGATGTGTAAAAGTGGGGCCCTTTAATTGATATATTTGACTTCCATATTTGAAAATTTTCATTACATGATGGTTAAAAATATTAATTTTACAATGAAATGTAAGAACACCAACCGTATTAATCCATATATTCTGGGTTATTTATTACATGGTAATCAAATTATTTTATATATAAATCTTTTGATAAAGAATCAATAGTTATTATATGAATATAAATATTACTACTACATTATATCAGGACATGTTAAATAATTTGAGTATAAATCATCATTACTTAATGTTACCCATAAAGGGGATCATATATATTGTTCCCTTTTTTAAAATGTGGAATGTGTAATTTATTGAATGTGGAACATATATTCTGAGTAATTAATTGCTTAGGATGGATAACAATATGATATAATAATGGAATAATGTATATAGTGGTAATATAAAGACAATTTATTTCATATCAATGATTAAAAAAATTGAAAACTGTATGGGTGAAAAACAAATAAATTATCATTTAATAACAATTAATTAAACTCAAAATGATTAAAATTATTGTAATTGATAAATTTATACATCATAAAAATAATATATAAGCCTTCTGAAATGGAATTACACATAAAGGGTATAGACACACCCAATACACATTCATAGTTTTATCATTATACCTACTAGAATCCATTTTTGATATATAAATTTTTGGCCCCACCTAGAAAATTATGTAAATTGAATGTAACCATACACTAAAATAGGATACAACATATGTTGAATAATTTTTAGTAATGAAAATAATAATAATAATAATAATAATAATAATAATTCAATAATGAGTATATAATAATATTTTAAATTATTTTATTACGTTCTATATGCTATTTCAAAATAAATCACTAGTATATGAATTAATAAGGATTTACATGTCAATCATCATGAAATATATATAGAGATATTTTTAATTAATGATGATAAGTATACAAAATTATTAGGTAATGATTGTGTAGTTTTAGAACTCATGTTGTTATTAATATTATGATAACCATTATGTTTGGGTAATTAAAAGCATATTTTTAAAATGTAAAGTGACCAATGAAAATTTAAATAAATACCATTTACGAATATTGTATTTAATTAAAAATATTTCACACATATTTTTAATATAATATTTCCTTGTGTAAATATTACCATGTGTCCAAGAAATGATGTAAAATGTGAACATATTAAAAAGTTGAGTTTAATATACATAGGACACAATAGAGGCTCTAATAGCTACATTTTTTCAAAATTATATAGAAAAAGTATACTAATTATTAGTATTAAATCCATAATTCTATAATACATAAAATATAAAGTTATTTTTATCATTGAAGTTATGGCTACATGGATGTTTAAGAATAATAATGAATAATATATAAAATGTAATTGGTCAGTTATATAGTATCACTTGTTTTGAAAATCAAAAAAAAACATAGCATTTATTTTTAATAAAAAAACATATGTATTAGAAATTTAAAATTGAAAATTGATGATATAATGGAAATGTAATAGGAATTGAAAATTTAATGATAAAAGACTTGAACCAACTCTATATTTCTTTCAACAGAGAATCATTATTTCCAATAGTACTCCCTGTGATTTAAGTGGTATGATTAATAAATAATCTTAAAAATAACTATTAAGAGATGAATTTTCATTATTTTTGGATAAATTATATACAAATTTCAATATTTATTGATGGGGGTAGTGGAATTTCAAGGAATATTTCATTTAATTTAATATTTTCCCTTTATCATTTGTCCTCCCCTACATTTAATAGTGACTCATTCTCTTCCTTAATAAACCTCAATAATATTAATTTCCATAATATTGTATATAGAACTATTGTAGATGATTTTAGTCTTTTTTAATTATAAATATATATATATATTTATATTTACTATATTCAACATTATTTAACTATTTCTAAGCAATTTACCATTATACAAAAACATATGAATGATATCTCGTTAGAGATTCTAAATAAGAAATCTCTTTTATCATATTTATCTTGTATTTTCTTGATTTTATCTTTTATATGACAAGGATATATTTTTTATGAATTATTTATCAAATTAAATGTTTAGGTAGTTATTTGTTGAGTTAAATTTATGTTATAAATGATTTAGTTATGATGAATGAATGTTTTTTTATATTTTCATTCAAAAAAAAAATAAATCATTTATATTGTTGATAAAAAAATTTAGAATGCCTATATATAGAGGTAAATTGAGCTAGGAAAAAAATACCAAGTCTTGTAGTGAAAATTAATTATTCATAAGAAATTAGATAATGAGTTCCATGGATTGTTTTTTGAATAATTCACACAAGATCTACCAAATATATATATATATATGCTAAAGAAAATATAGTGATGTTTTATTGTTCGTTAATGTATTGAATATCAATATTACATGATGGTATTTAGGATTCATTCTTAACTTATTTTAATTAATGAGGGTAGAATTGACTTTAATAGTTGTAGATAATGATGGATCTGAAAAATAGTTTTACAATATCTACCAGATAGACTAATATAAAGATCAATATGTGAGGTGTTGAAGTTTTGGATAATTTTGTAACAAACAAAAGTTGTTTTTGAATATTCCAGGTAGAAGGGAGATACATGATTATTGATACTTTCATTATATATAATATTGATAGAGTATTAAATGTAATGAATATTTTGAGTATTGATTATAAAATATATTCTTTTGGGAGAGTCATCAGATAGAGGTATTGGACAATGTAAAGTGGAGATCATCAAAGAAATTATTAAAATATATAGTTTATATGAATTTTAAAAATTCTATCACATATTGGTTTCTATTAAAACTAATCCCAACAATATTACTATTTAATTTGAAATAATTTACATAATTTTCAAATTGTATAGCTTTGGAGAACATCATCAGATGGAGAAACCATTAATGATATTTGAGGGTCCTTTAAATTGTGATCAATGAAAAATGAATGGATATTCAATGCATTTAATATAGTTAGCCAGTCTTTCCAAATTAATTTTTTATAGATTCATCCATTACCCCAATAATTATTGACTACGAAAAATATAATTTTGGTACTGAATGAAGATTTAGTTGGGGAAAATATATAGAATACCATTTTTGATATATAACAGTTTACTAAGTTCAAAGTGCCAAATATTTTTGAGGTTAGAGTTTATGACAGAATTATTATGGATTTTTAATTTCATAAATATTATCAATTTTTTTTATAACTTATAGATGAGAACAATATTAACTTTAGGGACACCATGGAATCCATTGGTATTATTTTCATACCTATAAATGTTATTTCCTATATTCTAATGTGATCTTTATAATTGATTTGGACAATTAGTCTTGGTATTTTTTCCCTAGGTTGATTTCTCCAATCGTCTTATAGAACCATTGGTGAGGGGGTATCCAGTATAAAATAGGATGGGATTTCCTTCTCACATTTCATATAATACCTCTTCTATCATTTTTTTCCTATAAATTAGTTTTTACATCCATGGGTATTCAACCTATTATTCAAAATTTACGATTCAAGACTATCTTTATCCACTCTCCTCACATTTACCTATCATTGACTAGAGGGAAAATCATTGATGGAATTAATAATAAATATATTCAAGGTTGGTTATTTCATAATGGGTCATTAAATTCGTAACCATGATTGTTCTTTTACTTCTTAGTGAATTTTAAAAATGCATAAATCAGGAATTTGTTATTTCTGAAATGTATTTAAAATTAATATATTTGTTTCTTTTTGAAAAATGAGTTTCAAAACTATATTATTTACTATTTTTATGTATAATAATTTTTTTGATATCTACATTTTATGAGTGTTTAATAGTTTATAATATTATTCATCATGTTTTTAAATTGAATAAGAATTATTATTTAGGAAAAAAGTGTCTGTATTTAAGATATATCTTCCTCATGGAATTAATTTCTTGATTGAAATGATCTTAAATGATTATATAATATATTTAGTCATTCATGTTTACAAAAAACATTTTTTTCACATTGAATTCATAGGGTTTTATGGTTAGTTTGGGGAATGGGTATGGTTTAAATAATTATCCATGATAAAAAGAGTTTGTAAATATTTTTTATGTAAAACGGAAACTCCATGTAATTAGACTCTTCCCCACTAGGCCATACACAATGGATAATGTGAAATGGTTACCTATTTCCCCACTGTTTTTAACATTCATATTTAACAACCAAAATGTATTCATACAATGAGACAATGTTATATTATCACTTTTTAAAAATTTCATATCATTAAAATGTGTATTTCTATAAATTAAATTGTTCTATTTTATCCCATAATATTAATCTCTAAATTTCACAATTAATTAAGCATTTAAACTGTTAATTTGAAGATTTATATTATAAAATGGATATTTTAAATTTATTCATTAATACATTTTTATAAATAAATCCGTATGAAAACATTTTTTGTTGAAAATTGTTATAGTTGATTTTATTTTAGAAACAATTATTATTTTTAACTATGTTTGAAATCCATGAATAATGTTATTTATTTAATATATTTTATATCAATTGATCTAAAATAGAAAATATATTAATTTCATGTATATATTAAATGGATTATGGGGCCCTCGTTGGGTTTTTCTTACACCCTACTTATACACATGGTTGTATGTGGAGTTTATTTATTCCACAGTAGGTAACATGGAAGGGAATTAGGATGGAATTGTACTTTTTTCATTATCATTGTCGACGATTAAAAAGGTGAAATAATATCATTTGTATTCTTAATTTAATCATTCTATATTTTTTTCCATGTTTTTGAATTTTTCCTATATAATTTTATTTATTATTCCTTTTATACTCTAAACGTATTTGATTTCATTGTGTGTATATTAACAATTTATTTTAATAACTAAAATAATTTATTGAATCATTGGAGTAATTTAATTATTAAAAATATCTTATGATTCCCAACAATGTTCCACTAAATTGAGAGATATATGACACCCTTAGGGCATTGTCATGTTCATTTAATGATCTCATTCTATAATGGATTCTCTAGGTTGGTTTTTGATAAATTATTATCAGATAAAATCTAGTCGATAAATTTATTATCAGTATGATTTAAGGATATTTTTTTAGATAATAGATATAATTTTCATAAATTATGGAATTTTATTAATGAATTTATAGATAGATATCATTGTAATGATAATTATGTATCTAGGGGTGGTTGGTAAAACTATATCCAGAGTGTTACGTACATATTTTTACCCAACTAAATTCCCTATTTTAATATTAGTATATTCCTCATCTAAATTTTCATGTTTAAATTTTCCATTTTAATTATGTAGTACCATGACTCTTATATAATATATAAATAGACCTCAGGGGAAAGATTGTGATGATCCTTAATAAGAGGACCCTCTTGTGCACTAGTGACGCCTGGAATAATGGGTTCATGTAATTAAATATTTTAATCAATGAGTTTAGAAGCATAAATTCAAGAATATCCCCTATATGATATAAATAGTGTAATAAAAATATTTTGGAGATTATGAATGTTTAAGATCGTAATTTAGTAATGTATTCAAATAAAACTCATCATGAATGAACTCTCCTTTTATACGGAGGTATTTTATAAATCATTAATGGATGTTATTTACATTGAATAGAAGTATGGGTTTATGGGTATTATTTGTATAACTGGTAGTAGATTTATTAGATAAGATCAGGAAAAATGGATGAATTATGCATATTTGATGAGTCATTTTGGGTGATTTTTTCATCTTCCCTCTTCTAAACCATCATATACTAGTAATACTGTGTTGTTTTCTAACTACTAGTGTTGAAAAACATTCGATGATATTTATTTGTATTCTAAACCATCTATAACTTGACTTTCTTTCTTTTATAAAGTCAATATAGTGATTTTTTTAAAATAATCTCTTCATGTAACTATAGAGGATGTTCATAATTATCTATAAAAACTAATATGATATAACATGCATGAATGAATTCGAGTTTCCATCCACAGTCATCTGGATTGAATATGTTACACACAGCAGTAAATTATATAATGGATTTAAATATAATTACATCATTTATGACAGGTACCATATATGTTGTTTATTCATTAGATACTATTTTTTGACACATATTTCTCCCACACATTTAACTCTACCAATATATTTAAGCAACTAATTTATCATATGGTTCTTATACATCATTTGATTTTTTTTCTATTCCTATTTATGTGAATAATGAGTATAGTTTTTTATTTCCTCCATATATATCTGTGATATCCAATTAAGAGATTGTTTCAGAATATCTTGTTAGTTTAATAGAAGTCTTTGATATTATCATCGATGTGGATTGAATATTTACCCATAATGAAAATTATTAATCATAGAGTCATTGAGTATTTATTTTTAATGATATTTTTATTGCTCAGTTCATTCATGGAATGTGGGATCTATGTTCCAGTTGATTGAGTAACCCTTTATAAGAGAATGTGGGTTTGATATCCTCTTTTATAGTTGATTTTATAGGTGAATTCACTAGTATTGAGATACATTCCATTATCATTGAATTTCCTTTTGATTTACCAAAGGATATCCCCAGTATACCTTTAGATATAGAGAAATTTTTATCTTAGTTAATCTAGTATCGCCACTCCATCAATATATTTTCCATCATATCATATGGATCATATTAAATTGAATCGTTTGATGACTTTTATATACTAATTTAATGGAGATGGTTTTATTTTCCTAAGGGTATCTTCTTGGACTACAATATTACTTATGGATAATAAAGTGAATGGGTCCATACATATTTGTGATAATTATTAGATGCAGAATAGATCCATGATCATTGATAAGTATGACTAACCTCACATTGATGAATTTATCAATATATTTCATGGTTAATGATTTTATTGATGATTTATCTATGATATTTGTATCACTAATACGTATATAAAGAAATTTACATCTCCAAAACCATAATTTGAAGTCATTAAGAACACGTTTAGTATCATTTCAAGCCGTTTATATTTGAATGATGATGATGTTGACATTATGAATGGTTTGAATCAAATATTTTGTTATTATATTATTTCCCTATTTATGGAATTTATTTGACGATATACTATTTCACCCAAAGACATAATGGTATTTTCGCATCACGTGATTTAATGTATGGAATCCTCGAAGATCATTAATATTTTCTAAATTATATAAATAAAAATTTAGTATCTTGGTTTTCATTGAATTAGTAGATGTGGATTTGAATAATATAACACCAATTGGCATCATGATGTTGAGAACTATATTTTTCTACGAGTATCCTTGAAATGTATTATAAATTTATGAATTATTTGTTTAGGAAGAATATTATAAATTATATTATAATAATTAATCAAACAACAATTGACCACTAGCATCCCTCAGTCAAAAATGTGTTATATTTTAATGGGATTCTATGTTCAATTAAACTTTCAGTGAGCTAAATAATTGACACAGAAAAGACCTATTCTAACTCTTCAAGAAGAAATACAAGAATTTATATTTTTTTATTCATTAGGTACTAGTTTGGGATACGTGCTGATTCGGTGTGTTATAATGGTAACAAACCCTTTCCATCAACATAATACACATAATATGAATTATAGCACAAAAAGAATATAACATTCAATGTCATTTACTAGGTTATAACTACTAAGTAAGACTTTTTGGAATGATTATTATGTTTTATGATCTAAAGAGAGTTATCTATTTCATTTAACAAAAATATACGATCATATGGAAAATGAGATGGGTGTATTATATTCATTGCATCAATTTTTTCTTCACATAAATTATTAAGAAAATCAATGTTGTTAATGATTCTATTAGTAGAAATATTTCATTACATTTTGTTAAGGAATCATTAAATGAATGGAAACTAATTGTAATCCTTGAAAATCATTACATTAATGTAAATAAGAATATAGTGGAATGTTGTTTCTTACTGTTATACTAATTACCTCTATCATTTAGAAGCTCCTCCTCGGGCAGCATCTTGGTGAGAAACCACAATAAATAAAGGAGACATTATATTTTTGGGAGACCATTGGAGAATATTATCTATCTTTATGTTACATATTTCATTTTTTTAATATACATATTTCCGCTTTTGTTTGGAGGAGGAATATGATTGGGGATTGTAAAACATCCATGTCATTCGTTATCCATTTAACTACAAAGGCACACTATGATATAATGAACAATTTTGGTGTCTATAAAAAATATGGATATCAATAATTTTTTCTTCTATTGTCTCACCTAGCAGCTCATATTGGTATATCATCATAATACCTCTTATTTATTATAACCACTCCTTATGTTGATGTGTGAATGGATTAATTTATCAATTGATATCATTTTTTGGTTTCTAATAATCCATCGAGGAGATAATTCTCTATATGTGATTATTTTCTTAAAAAACATGTTTACAAATTACTCTTCTAATATCTGATACTACCAAGGTGGAAGACCCATAGATACTCTACAATTAGTAGAATTTTATATTTATGTATGTTCATGGATTATAATATCAAAATAAATCTTCAATTTAATTTTAATTTTATGAAATATATTTATGAGGCTTTGGGATCTCAGAATCTATTGATTTTGGTGCACCATATATATATTTATAGGTTGATATTATAGGATATTATGATTCATGAAAATATTCTATTTAACTATATTATATATTTCATAGGATCCAGGGATAACCATGATATATTAGTCATGTATACTATTTATACATTTTAAGAATCCTCTTTCCTGATGGAAGACATTGAAGCTATGTTTTTTCCATGTAAATATTATTTTTATGGGTTCAAATCATGTAAATCTTCCACTCATTGGCCGAGATTATTTTACAAGACCATGTTTAAAATTTAGTTGATAATCTATAAGATAGTAACAACTCCCAGTGTAATATTTTCTATTTTGATCTATGTATTCATCCCTATTGAAGTTCATATGTTCATCAATTGTTCTTTGATGAATCACTACGTTTAAGACACTTGTGTTATTGTATTAATGGGAAGATAATTAAATATTTTATGGTAAAAGTGAATTTGACCAAGAAATATTTTATGGTTGAATATTGACTTATGTTTCATCCGTAGCTATATTCAATCCATGATGTTTTACATGTTTTCTATCTCAAAACATATCTCTATGGTTTATCTCATATTTTTTATAATGTGTTTGATATGTATAAATATGTATCTATTTTAAAGTATAGAATTTAGATTATGGATTCTATTGTGAATGAGATGGATGGAAAATCAAGTAAACTCATATGAGTTATTTAGATACAAGGATCATATACATAAGACCTGTGGAAGAAACAAAATTCTTAATAGGGGAGAAGTTGTCTCATCTATATAAAGAGAATCCGTCAATGGTATATCATTCCATGGGAAAATCCATTTGACCGGGAATAATATCCAAATCATTACCTAAAAATTTTATGTACTCCATTTTCACATTATTTTTTCTCAATATCCTAGAAAATACAATTTCATTTTTATTTTGATATATTGGCCATTTTTTGGTAATTATAACAGCTTCTCCTGTCAATTTTGATGAAATTTAGACTTTTCTATGAAAGAGCATTAGGGGTTCTTAGTTTTCTACCTCACCATTTTGACAATAATTTTTTTTTCTAAAATAAAATATGTTTTAAATTTTTCATCTATTATATAACTCAATTTTAAAAATTACATTATAATAGTGTAACTGATGGTTCATTACAAAACATAGTCAATAATATATACATACTCTTAAATCTAAATTCATGGTTAATTTGGATTACATTTCTTGATCGTAAAATAATACTTAAACCCTATTTCAAATTATTCGAAAATTTTCAGTGATGATCGATTAGAATGCACATATCATATACATTAATGATGGATACATGAGAATTAATATATAAATTCAGAATGCATTAATACTCAAAGAACTGAATTTGGATAGTATATATCCCCATTTTAATTTTTTATCCACCCATGAGTCAATCATTCCAAGAACAACGACAATAATTTTTTAATTTAATTAGGAAAAACAATATGAAAATTTATAAATGCCAAATTGTTTTTATAATCTTAAATTGAATGGTATAAAAGCTTTAATATTTTAGAGCTCAGATATAATGAAAAAAATATTTTCGGTTTTTTATTTTATTTAAAATATATAATTATACACAGCTCTTATAATTATAGTACCTACGCATACTGATATGTAGAATCTCAATCAATTCCACAAGGATATTTTTATACCTCAAAAAATTATTTTTTTGTAAATATTCCTTTCTTGGTGGATTTAGTAAACTAATATTGTTTTTGTATCCATTGGTCTGTTTCTCACATAATATTAAAACAATATTGATGATGGAGACTGAGGTTCATCATTCTTTGGTATTTACATAATTCATGAACAAAAATTCCACTTTTTAAATGATTTCCCACTTTCAATTAGTGATTATGTTTGTAACACGACGAGATTTTGAGAATTATTTTTTTCAAATTAATTTATCATTTAAATTTTTTTAAATTCAAATGAAATTTAAAGCAGTTCAGTATATATATGTAAATATATATATTACTACACTATGTTAAACATTCCATTTAAATGAAATACCAACTTGGTTTGTACTACACACAATTCCAACTTGGTTTGCACTACATACTACACTGACATGGAATACGATGCACACAACATAGAGTTTCTATGAAACATCTATTTTAATTGTTTTAATTATTTCAATAGGATAAATATAACCAAAGAATTAATCTTTTTAATAAATTATTTTTAAATATTGTTGTTTTATATAAATTAATCGTATTGATAGGAAAAGATAATTTTTTTGGTAAGGTCCTTTTACGGTAAAAATTTTATTTTCATAAATGGATACTTTTAAATATTAAAATAATTTATTGAACATTTATAAAATTAATTGTATATAATAGGATTAATTTTTGAAATCTTCATTTTTAAATAATCCTAGGGTGTATTTTTGGTATTTTTCAATGAATCCTTATTTTTTGATGAATAGTGAAAAATAGTGTTTTTATTCAAAAAATAACTTTTTTCCTAACCGCCTATTAATGATAAATGACATTATAAATATTCTCTATTGTAAAATTGGATAAATATTACATCTAATAATATAATTCAACTCATTAGTATCAACTTCACATTGAAACTGAATAAAATTTCATACCTAACATTGGGACTTTTTCTGACCTTAAAACCTCATTATTTCATCCCATCTATATGATTATGACAAATATTAATATTTATACTTATGTTATTGGAATATAAAAAATATAACATCAATAATTGTATTATTTTTAAAATTTATATTCTAATAAAAAAGTTTTATTTTTTACGAAATTGATCTGTAAAAGTGATTAAAATTAATCAAAGTAATTAAGGCTATTTAATGCATAATTAAGGATGAAAGCTTAAAATTAAGATCGCAAAATAACATTGAAACTAATAGAAAACCGAATTTAGATCTATATCTATTCCATTAACAATAAATTATTTATTTTTGTTAGTTTATATAGACTTTGGTTTGGTAATAACATGTGCACAACTTATTTGTTTCTAAACATTACATGTGATCCATTTTCTTTCCCTATTAAAGTCCCCCACCTCTACTAATTCCTGACACCTCTAAAACCTCTTCATATAGTCAAATACCTTACAAAATTTTATCCCCAAAATTCCTACCTTATACCTCAAATCCACTCATGGGGATGAAACCACCTCAAGGAATCATTTTGGCACAAAGCAGAAGGAGTTACCCAATTAAGAGGCAATGACTTCTCTCAAGCTCATTTCCATTATTTTCTATCTTCTCCACCTTCTCTATAATTAAACCCTTCATGTTGGATAAACCAAAAATAATACTTATACTTGGACGTTTTGATTTAAATTTTCTGATATTAATTTACAAACACCTCCATCTAATGGATGTTGTACATACTATTTTTGTGTAAGACCAACTACTACATCACGAAATGTTGATTGTTCATTAATCAATTACCACAAATCCTGGAGGACATTATGATGTAAACAATAATTATATATTTAATATATTATTTTTTTTTATTATTAATTTTTATTGATTTTTCATCCAAAATCAATTTACCTTCCATTTGGTGTTAATATAATAATCTCATTTGAGAAATTGTGGACTACAACCCCCTCAATGCGATTTGATTCATTTACAAACCACATAAAAGGTATTAAGGCTAGGATTAAGGACCATAGATTATGTATATTTAATATTTATTCTTATTTAATAATGATATATATATATATATATTTCATTTTAATTTATTCATTCAATACGAAATGAAAAACAGAAACATTGTTTATGTGTACATACGACTTACCATCTCCATGAATGGTGTATTCCATTTCATAGTCATATATAATATAATTTATCATAATATTTATATATATGATATACTTGATATATATATATATATAATGATATACATTTTAGAAGCATGATATAGCTATAAAGACCAACAATATAAAAAATTATTACATGTGTGAAGAACAAAACAAATATTACCCGTAGTGAACCATTAATATATGATCATTAAAAAGATGGTAATATAATGTTATAATCCAACCATATATGGTAATAGACATTATAATATGATTTTTAAATGTTTTATAATAAATATTTAGTTATTATAAATGAATCTTGTTTGAGTACGGAGTGTGTCAAGACACAAGGTAAGGGGATTTAACCTCACATTTAATTTATGTTACATACAAGCTCTGTTCGCCACTCTTTAAATTTGTGTGGTGTATGTAATACCCTTAATATTACATTATGTATCATTTTAATAAATATTTGAGAATTAACATTCCCATTTTATGATCCTTCTTCCGTGGTGGTTAGCTTTTAAATGTTACAAAATTGGTAAAATAGTTTTTCCTCAATTTTCCGTATTTTAGATTCATGTTTTGTTATGAACCTAAAATATTATTTGAGGTGTATAAATTAATTTTTAAATATTTTAACATTATTATAATTATTTTTAATGAAATATTACTCTTCATGTAATTTCTTTTTTTATATGGAATGTATGATCAAAATTTATTGTGTTATAAGAGTTTATTGAGACAATCTCATCAATTTCGGACATTGTTTATGTTATTGCTTCCCTTTATGAAATATTCAGATCCATATCTCATGAATGTTAATGAGTTTAATTATAATATTTTATTTCATTATATTATCAAGTATTAGTACCATATTATACTCTTTGGTATATAATATAGTTAAGAATGTGTTCTTAAGGAAGCCCGACATTAACATTTCATCGGTTTGAAATTGATGTTTCTAAAAATGTGTTTCCACGACTATTATTCTATTATACTATAAGATTTTAGAGAATTTTTTTCCACTTTTTCCTTTGACCAATATATTTTTCAGAATTTTATTGTCTCTTTATAACCAATTCATTCCTTCTATCCTTTTTACTTTGGAAAAGGAATTTTGTTTCTCACATCATAAGACATGTACATATTTAACCATAGTCATTCCTTTGATGATTCATTTTCCTTTTTAAAAGGTTAAAATATAATAAATTGTTTTACAACTAATTTATAAATAACATGATTTAAAAAAATGGTTTCATGTATTATTTATTTTTTTCACAGTTTTTTCAATGAAAACCTTTTTAAATGGTATTATGTATTAACAAAACTTCTTGAGGAAAAATGATATTTTCTTCAAGAAACATTATTTAATGTTATTTCGAAATTTTTTTCCTTATATAATGAAATAAATTGATGTTAATTGTGTCCTTTTTGGGAAATTATCAATATGTTATATTCAAATACATTCTGTGAATGGATCACGCATAATATCTTCGTCTTTTTAAAACATGTTTCTAATTCATGGGTTATATGTTTATGAAATAATTTTCTCTTTCACGGGTTTTTCATTGATTAAATGGTTATGAAACCTTTATCATTTCCTTTTTATATTATTTTTTCAAATGATAATGATACCAATTTCATTTTATGGGTCATGATATGAGTTTATAAGACATATATCATTTTATGGGTTTTGATCTGAAGTTTATAAGACCTGTATCTTTTTATGGGTCATAACATGATGTATGTTTTATTATCACATCGAAAATGTGTAAATGAATTCAAAATGAGATAGGTTGGACCTATATGTAAACAGAGGTAATGGGTAATGATATGTTTTATATGAGATCAAAGGGTATATAGATTGTAGACCATGCCCAAAAATCAATATGGTGTTTGGGATGTAGCCCAAGACGAAAAAGATATAGGGTGTATGGGTTATGGCCCGTGAATAAATAAAAGAGGATAAATGGGTTTTAGACCAAGCCTAAAAATAGGAAGGTACATGGGTTATAGCATAAAATGATAATAATGTCGGTACTTTGGTAGATATCACTTGTCTAGAGTAGGTTCTTGGGTCGTATCCCAAGCCTAATAGAGTAAAAATTACATTATAGGTATTCCTGACATAAATCTTTTAAATTATTATATATATGACACAAATTATATATCTTATTCCATAGTTAGGATTTCATGGTTTGTGATGTTTATTTAATTATTATTTATGTCTTCTAAAGAGCCTTTAATTATCATAAATATCATTTGTATGGCCTTCGATATGCAGGGTATGATCTCCTAATGTTACAATTGTTTTCTCCCTCTACTATGTTTATGTTTATGCTTATGTGAATCCATTGATTACCCTTACTCATCATTTAATCTCACCCCTATATTATGTTTTATTTATCTAGGTCACGAATTTATTTTCTAGGTAGACGTTCTAATCATGTTGATCATTATAGGAGATGTTGAAGATCTTTCACTAGGATAGAATATTTTGTTTCTATATTTCTATGAAGACTAAAATATTAAGGTCCTTAGAGATATATATTTTTAATGTACTAAATATTCAATTAAAATGATGTAATATCCACATATGTTAATCCTGGGTCACTATAATATATACAAATTTTCCATCTCATATATGAATAGTGTAATTTTAGGTTTTCATTCTCCTCTCTATTGGTGTTTTCATCTCCATATAATATATGAACATCATCATTGGGAATGTTCTTCCTGACATTTAGGGAATGTGATTTGATATTGTTTCTTTTATCTCAAAATCATAATTGTTCATTATGTTCACATTGAAATCAATCCATTCAAGAATCATAATAATGAATATTTGTATAATTATTTTTGAAATGATATTTTCTTTACATTGGAGAAAATATTTTCAACCATTGAGTTTTTATAATTTTAGTTTATATTAGTGTTTCTATTGTGAAATATAAATTTTATATGTGTTTAACTATTTCAGAACTTATTCTTCATGATTACAATTTTTAAACAATATAATGTTTTATTAATAAATGGATTTATTTATATTTTTTTCCTTAATGTACATTACATCTCATTAGAAATTTTATTTTGATATTTTCTTCATTAAACAATCATATGGGTTTAATAAAAGTAATGTTTATATTTCATACAAGGTTAGAGTAGGGATGTTAGGTTGGTATAGGTAATGGTGACAGAATAATTTATTATCATGGGCAACAAAAATATCTTAACATATTATATGGAAAAATGAGTACCCCCAATTTGGGACTCCTCTACTATTGAAAAGTTTCACAAGGGTAATGTACACTAGGTTTTTATTTCAACATTAGTTTTATGGGACTAATTTAAACTCCCCTAGAAATTGAGTACTATGATTCAGTGTTATGATAAATTGTTTGACATTTTAAAATGGTTATATTTTTTTGTGTTCAAAAATTAACTGAAAAATACTATTCCATATATTAAATTTTTTAATTTTATTATTTTTCCGAATTTATAAAAATAATTGAACCATGAAATTTGAAAAAGAAAAGTTAAAACATATTCCTCATGAATGTGATAGTTAAAAAAAAATAGTGAAATGATTTTTATCATTAAAACTGTATCTACATTAGTCAATTCATCACAAAATTATACATAAAAACTTTTTTGGGAATGAATGTTTAATTTTATTCATTCGTGGCTTCTAATAGATAATTTTATTGGAAATGGATTATTTAGTGAAGGTCATTATAAATGAATTTCACAGTGTGTAATGACCCACTTATTCCTATTGGTTTGAGAATATAAGGAATCATTACATGGCCTTAAGTGACATACCAAGACACTAATGGCTGGAAATAAATGATGAAGGGATTCCAATACAATTGGAAGATGATTTACCCTTTACGAACTAAATACATTAACCCAACAACCATAACCAAGCAAATCACTATATTATGCATGAATAAATGAATGACAGACCAACCATGTCATTTATGCCAAAATCACACCAATGTGTTCCACAATTGACGATGAAGAAACATTGAACATAAAAAGTGTATTTTCACTAAAAAGAACAATAATACATCCAAAAAACTCCATGATCCACTATCACCACCCTCCAATTTCACCAAATTTCCCAAGTATCAGGTAGTGGCACTATATAGGTGTGATAATTTACATTTTCCATGTCCCAAAACATAGAATATACAAAATCACAAATGTTACAAAGAAGGGGTGAGTCAAAAAAATTATTAAGCTTTTTTAAATGATATTCCTACTCATTCTAGTATGATATAAAAGTTAACAACACTAATATTAATCTAGTTATATAAAAAATAATGAAAAATAGATTATAAATAAAAGAAAATCAATTAAAAAACCTATAAAACCAAGAGTAAACATGTGTTAATTTTAACTAATTTTAAAACATGTAAAATTTCAAGAAAACCCAAAAAACAAGGCTTTTAAAAAACTTATCAATATAATTTTATCTTTAATATTCCATTTCACTTCACCAAACTCCCAGGAATGCATGAAACCTGAAACACTCATTAATATTTTATATAGTGGACCACTTTGACGGGGGTGCGTCAGAACAATATTTAATCTAAACATTTTATGGGGGTCCATCATTCTATTATCCATTAAAATTGATATAAACACACACCAAAACCTCATTCCTAACTCATTCAAAATTCATGAGTGTTCAACCAATTCAATAAAAATGTTCTTTTATAGAAAATTATAACGAAATCTAGTTCAAAAAAAAAATTCATTAAAATAAAAAAAAATCATTAAAAAAAATCAAATACATATGAATTATTTTATAAAATCCCCATTTTAAAACCAAGGAAATAATAACACTATCATGAATAATAGGTTTTCCTGATTTAAAAAATTTATTAAACCATCACTAAAGAGGGTTTCTAAAAATTTTTAAATATACATTTATAAATCAATTAAACCCAATAAATAAAATTTTAAATCACACTAATCAGTCTATCAAGTGTAGTCTAGAGTGAAGATACCTACTAATGAAATTTTGGAGAAAACTAAAAACTTACGTAGAGCGCTCAAGAAACTGACTAATAATTCCATGAAACAGCTTTAGATCTACTATCTAATCAACAAAAAGACAATATCTAAAAATATTTTTTTAAAAATATTATATCTATCCATAAAGATCATTGATATGATAAAACAAGTAGATATTATAAGTATATCTAAAGAATATAAGAAAATGCCAGAAGAACAAAGAAGAATAATGAGATACCTCATGAATAGTGCTTCTGGAGGCCAAGAAAATGCTTCATATTGATTGTATTTTTCTTTGGAGAGGTTACGCAACATTCAATTAATAATAATTCAATGTTAGGGATACATATAAGGTAAAATGAAACCTATAGAGTCAGAAACATGTTCGATCCACTATTTAATGATCTCACTTTAACCCTACGCATGGTTTAGTAACATAGTTAGAAAAACCATGCAACAACTATGTGATAGATACATCCTATGTAAGACCAATAATGGCTACCTCACATTGAATATTTAAATATGTGACCCCCATGCCGAAGCTAATATCCAACATCTTCCAATATGTAGTGTTTCTCCTAGGATTTTCGTACGGTTTAGATAAATATTGTGTAGCCCATTGACCTCCCATTTAGCCCCGAAAATTCGATGAAAATCACATTATTCTCCCAATACATTCCCTTGTACATTATGTACATACAAACAAAAATATAAGGGATATATACCAGAAACTAGGGGTACAACATGGTGCGGCCCTGTTTGGATTCATATCACACCATACATGAACCCTCGGTTGGTATACAAAATTTGATTATTTTGATGAATGGTAAATAATTGAGATTTAAGATGGAAATGAATTATTTATTTTTCAGTGTGTGACAATGGTTATTACATGATGTCATATGTAGTTTCTATAGGGTAATATTTATTTTTTTCTATGAATTTTGTAATTTTTTATATTTTGTAATGGATTTAGTTTTCCAATAAAATGATTATCCCTAGGTGTTGATTTTTTATATATTGGAAAATATTTCAAAAAATTAAAATTAATAATTATTTTATATAAATAAATCATTTAAAAATATCAATTACAATGACAATGTGATAATCACCATCCTATAGGGATTGTGGATTCCCTTCAAGACTAGTTAGTGCTAGTTCATTTGCTATAATTTTTAGGATTTCCCCTTGTCAGTTGATGAAAATGTTGATCTTATTAAGAAAATTAAATGATTAAACATACAATATCACTAATATATCATATAAAATAAGAGGACTGTGGAATAAAATTGAAATTATGATTTAATGAATGTTTTATATGAGGATTATTAACTTCTATATTTTATGAATTTTAAATTTGGTCAAATGAAAGATGATTTTAGTGGGGTGATTGAAATTAATATACACTAATCACCCGTAATTATGATTGGAAGACTACATAGATTAAGGGAGTAAAGGGGTTTTAGTGTATATACATGATGTTATTATGGCTTGGTCACTTGATGCAGTTTTGAGGTGCCAATTTAAGATCCTTTGTGTTCTTCTTACAATGAATCATAGGTAATGGAATTAGATTGATGGATATCATAAAATGTATTCCCATAATTTTGTATTAGTAAAATGTGGTGAATATAATATCAAAAGAAATATTAATTCTATTGGTATTAGTGGAGGTGGAACCCGGTCGATTTACCAAACAGTTTGTATTAGTCTATTATTCTATTGGAAACAGTTCATTAAACCGACTGTCCTGATAGAGTATAAGGACCCAGCCTTAAACATTACATTATATTGAATTAGATGAATAATTCACATTGAGGATATTTTCAGGTTTATAGTTTTAGGGAATTAGGACATAACTATTACATTTTAAAATATTACAATGTAGGCACTTCTACCCAGAATCCATTTTTTCATAAAATAAAAACTCTTGAAAAAAATTCATGTTTATTTCCATGTTAAAGAGAGCATAGCTTTTCCTTGATCCCATCCTTAACCCTATCCATCTTTAACTCCTGTGAAAAACATTTCAAAACTTGGGATGAGCATAAAAGGCTTAGGAAGGGTTATAAAATATTGAATGAAAACATTTGTTCATAAATACATACAAAACATGAACTATTTTACTTACCTCATGAAATCATAATATTTATGAATGACACATAGAAATCATAAATCATAGAGGTAACTTGTAGCATCCATACCATACTTACATTGTTGTTATCACAGCTACATGGGGAGTTATTTTGGAATACCCATCATAGTATATTACCTAAATCTCTTAGGAGAAACATTCATGTTTACCTCCATCATGTTACCGAATGCATTGGAGAGCTCTCTCGGGCTCACTACCCCTAGGTTTATCACGGAACAACCCGTATACGTATATAATGAACAAGAACCACAACATGATCTTAAAAGATAACAAAAGCATAAAGGAAAGATACCGTTTCCACATAAAATTGCATTTCAGGATATTGAAATAATAAATCCATTCTCAAAATCATTTTCAATACCAAAATACGTAAAAAGTGTATTTGGTATTTACTTCTTCCTTTTAAAAACATTCCGGCTTGTTAAGGAAGCCAAAGATCAAATAATACATGCGACGGTGGAAAGTTTGTTGTCACCGCTTATGTTAAAGAAACATTCCTTTTTTTCGTTTAGTAAAATTCTTCGTAGAGAAATGATTCCTTTTGAATAAAAGTAAAAGTCACAGGGTTTTATACATCGTATAAAATAAAGTCATGTATAATACTAAAAATGCCTCAATGAAATGAGATTCAGACGAAGTCCCTTTCCTCATGTCCGACTTGACCTGTTCGTTCTTTAATCTCTTGAATACTAATCTAAAGTTAATTTCTACTTGAATATGAACCTTTTTCAAGTTTATTATTCCTTTTATATCACTTATTACCATGTTATAGTAATTATGTAATCATTTAAGTTAATAACGTTTATTTTGTTGAGATTTGGTACTTGAGTCAAAAATGGACTTCTTATAATTAAATGATGTTCACGTGGTAAAGGGTCATTATATCCAGAATGATATTCACGATTTGGGTATCATATATATCATATATATCCAGCATGTACATATATTTATAATAGTACATAACATTTGGAGGTACGAAATGAAATGCACTGTTCATGGAGACGGTAAGTTGTACGTACGCATGAACGCTACTTTCATTTCTATTTCTTATTTTAATGAAATTAAAACATAATGATACATAGGAATATTATAATTCCAGTATAATATCATATATAATATCATTAACTTTATCCATTATACATCCCACATAGGGCATTAATGAGTCACATCACTTTGAGGGGGAGGTAGTCTGCACTTTCTCAAATGAGATTATCGTATTTACCCACCATGGAAACCTTAAAGGTTTGATATAATTGGGAATTACATAAGAATAAAGAAATAATAAACATAAAATATATCATATATAAATATAGTGCCATCATAATGGCCACCATGAGAGGTGATAAGATGTAATTGAACAATCATCGTTTTGTGAGGCGTCACTTTTCCATCCACCAAAAAATTATGTTCTTCATCCATTGGATAGAGGTGTGTGTAAGTGTAGTTAGAATAATTATCATAACAACATACTAGTATATTGAGGATACTGTTTTTGTTGCAAACGAACGGAAATAAAACGTGTTTAGGGGTTGGAGAAGCAAAATAAATGAAAACAATTTAAGATAAATTGTTACATTTAATTTGGGTAACTCACTTTGGTTTGAACCAAAGGACTTCATTATGTGAATTATTCCTATGTTGAGGCTTCTAGGAGGAGTAGATGGATGTATTTATCTTAATTAAGGAGAGTTTTGACAATTCAAATGGCTTGATAGGTGTGAGTAATTGCAGAGAAGTGGTCTTCTTTTATAAGGGAGAGGAGGGGCTCTTTAGGAAAGAGTGAAAATATTATTTTATAATATAATGGTATTCGGTTTCTAATGGTCCAAAAATAATTTTTGTCGAATATAAGATGACTCATAATATAAATAAATTCATCCAATTAGAATTGGACATGTTTTGGATAATATTTTAATCATTATAATCTTATTTAATTAAATCATTTATTAATGAGGTAAATACTGCATCATGATTGTGTCATAAATAATTTAATTTATTTGATGTCTAAAAATTATAAAAAATACCATGATGTAGGAAATCCTTTTATTGTTCCAATGAATATTTATAGATGAAAAGAGGACTTATATAACATCATATAATAATTAATTATTAAAATCTTTTTGTTAATGTCACTTTTGTATTCACGTCAAATTAATTAATCTAAATTGTCATTATCACTCCCAAGTGGCTCAATGGGGTCTGAAATCGACCCAAAGATTCCCATGTTCGAAAATGACTCATCCAATAGGATTAGGACATGTTTAAGGGTAATTTTATATTATTATAATTTTATTTCGTTACACTTATTTACCTGATTTACCCTTTAACCAAGGTAAATAAAATATTGACTGAGGTAAATATTTCAGATGACTAAAAATAAAAGTAACCTATTTACACAATTTGAACCTCCTGATTCCAAATATGGAATCCATTTCTTCAAATTCAATACACAGAAATGGAAGAAATTTATTTAAAATTAATTCCCCCTGTCAAAACAAAAGGAGTGTTTTTAAGAAATATTAACGATCAAAAGATTGACAGTTGATTATATAAAATTTAAATGTGAAATTGCTTCTAATGAACAACATTAGATTAAATGGTAAAAATATAATATATTTAAAATTTAAAACCAATTAAAAGGATAATCTAACCATATAAATAAATTATATTAAGATATAGTTTTGAATTAAAATACAATATTTTTACTATTCCTTAAAAAATGAACTTTATCAGAAAAATACCGATAAATAACCCAAAGTAAATTATGAAGTCGTCATTCTAAAGAAGTATTTTATTTGGTCATATAGAATGTAATAATGTGACCAAAAACTATATTTAAAAAGGGTTTTCCATTAAAAGGCGGTAAATCGACCTTCTAATGTAAATTATGCTTAAAATTAGATTCATTTATATATTAATCCTCTAACTTTTATTGGATAAATATAAATACATGTATAATCATATTATTGTTAGTTTTGTTCATTCCCGCTAATACAATGGCTAGGAGTTAACTACCTTTTAAAATAATAATATTATATTATTAGTGTGCAACGTAAGATTCCAAAGAAACCTGTTGTTGCGTATCGGGTACGCTATCGAACATAGCAACCCCTTTAAGCTAAAATTAATATTTAATTCACAAATATCAATAAATATGAAAATATATTATTTTTCATTTACCAAGGATTTTACATCCTTCCCCCCTTTTGGAAATTTTACCCTCGCAATTTTTATCCACTTATCAAAATAAGTTTGGGTATTTATCCCTCATATTATTTTCAGATTCCCACGTTGCCTCTTCAACCATATGGTTTTTCCACAAAACCTTTACCTGGTGAATAAACTTATTCCGAAACACCTTCTCTCTATGGTCCAGAATCTGGACTGGTTGTTCTTCAAAAGAGATATTCTCTTCCAACTGAACTACCTCTGGGCTCAAAACATGAGATGGATCTGGCATATGCATTCTCAACATCGAAACATGAAAAACATTGTGTACCTGGGATAAACATGGAGGTAAAGCTACTCTGTACGCAACTGATCTAACTTTCTATAGAATTTCATAAGGTCCAATGAACCTTGTACTCTACTTTCCCTTCCTAACAAAACACATCACACGTTTCCAAGGAGAAACTTTGAGAAAGACATGATCACCTACCTCAAAAGAAATCTCCTTCTTCCGGTTATCCACATAACTTTTCTGTCTGCTCTGAGCTGTTCTCATGTGCTTCTGAATCAACTGAACTTTCTCTACCATCTCTTCTACCAATTCTGTTCACATCAACTTTCTTTCACCTACTTCATCCTAAAAAGATGGAGTTTGACGATGCTTTCCATACAATTCCTCAAATGGATCCATCTGTATACTGGAATGAAAACTGTTATTATAAGAAAATTCATCCAAAAAATGATGTTGGTCCCAACTTCCCTACTAGTCTATCGAGCAAGTACGTAACATATCCTCCAAGGTCTGAATTTTTTGTTCTGATTTCCCATATGATTAAGGATAAAAAGCTGTACTAAAGTTTAATTCAGTACCCAATGACTTCTAAAGGCCTTTCCAAAAGATAGAATTGAACCTGGGATCACAATCATATACAATGGAGAGGGGAAATCCATGCAACCTGACTATATCATTAACATATAACCGATCAAGTTGATCTAGAGAAAAAGTATCTCTAATAGGAAGGAAGTGAGCAGATTTAGTCAATCGGTCAAATATAACCCAGATTGCATTATTACCTCAAGATGTATTAGGTAATCCCACAAAAAAGTCCATGGATATATTTTCCCATTTCTACTCTGGAAGTGATAGATGTTAAAGCATTCCTTTTGGTAAATGTCGCTCTGTTTTAACCTGCTGACAACTCAAACACTTCACTGTAAAATCAGAAATATCCCTTTTCATTCCATCCCACCAGTAATACTTCCGAAGATCTCTATACATCTTAGTACTGCCAGGATGAACTGAAAACGGAGAACTATGAGCTTCACATAACCACTCATTCTTCAACTTTGAATCACAAGGCACACATATTTTCATTCCAAACCTCAAAACAAATTCATTAAAAATGTTCAATTCAAGAAACTTACCCTTCTAAACCAACTCTACCTTTTTCTGCAACTCACTGTCTTCCTTCGGCGATTTCATTATTATTTCTAATAGAGATGATCTCGCTAACACCTAATACAAAATAGAAGAATTTCCTGCACCAACAACTTCTATTCCAAATTTAATCAAATCAAAAATCAAAGGATCTTGTTCCAAATGTAGCATGGCTAATGAGACATTACATTTCCGACTCAAAGCATCGGCGAGTTTATTTGCTTTTCCCGGATGGTAATGGATCGTGCAATCATAATCCTTAATTAATTCCAACCATCTCCTCTGTCTCATGTTCAATTATTTCTGAGTGAATATATACTTCAAACTTTTGTGATCAGTATATATTTCACATTTCACTCCATACAAATGATGTCTCCAAATTTTTAAAGCAAAAACAACAGCAGCTAATTCTAAATCTTGTGTAGGGTAATTTAACTCATGTGGTTTCAACTGACGTGAAGCATAAGCAATTACCTGATCATTTTTCATTAGGACGCAACCCAGTCCTTTCATCGAAGCATCACTTTAGATAATAAACTCACCATTTCTGGAAGGTAGTGCCAAAACTGGAGAATTCACCAATCTTCTTTTCAATTCCTAAAAACAATCATCACATTCTTTTGTCCAGATGAACTTAACACATTTTGGAGTTAACGTAGTCATTGGACTAGATAACCATGAAAAGTTTTTAACAAACCTCCAATAATAACCTACCAAACCAAGAATACTATAAATATCTGTTATATTTGTGGGTTTTGGCCATTCTTAAACAACTTTTGTTTTTGCAGGATCAAAAGTTATGCCATTTGTTGAAACAATGTGACCAAGAGAAGAAATTTGTTGTAACCAAAACCCACACTTGCTGAATTTTCCATAATGTTTCTTTTCTTTTAAGGTTTTCAAGACAACCCTTAAATGAATTTCATGTTCCTCTTTACTTTTTGAATAAACCAAAATATCATCAATGTACACAACCACAAACTTATCCAAGAACTAACATAAAATTCTATTCAAAAGATCCATGAATATAGCAGGTGCATTGGTTAATCCTAAAGGCATAACTACTAATTCACAATGGCCATATCTAGTACGAAATGTGGTATTCGGAACATCGGCTTCTTTTACTTTCAACTGATGGTACCCCGACCTCAAGTAAATCTTCGAAAAATACTGAGCTCTCTGGAGATGATCAAACAAATCATCGATATGAGGCAAAGGATACTTATTATTAACAGTGATGTTATTCAATGCTCTATAATCAATACAAAGTCTCATTGAACCATCATTCTTTTTAACAAATATGACAGGATCACCCCAGGGTGATGTGCTAGGTCGAATGAAACCTTTATCTAATAACTCCTTCAATTGCTTCTCTAACACTAAAAGTTCAATTTGAGCCACCCGATAAGGGGGTTTTGAAATTGTCTTAGAATCAGGAACTAACTCAATAGTAAATTCAACTTCCGAATCTGTTATAATACCAGGAAACTCATCAGGGAAAACATAAAGGTACTCATTTACCACTAGAAAATCATTAATCTGAATAGTTCCTTTGATTTCAACAATATGTGCAAGGTAACATTCATTTCCATATTTTACCAGTTTTTTGGACTTCCTGATATGTTATCAAAATAAAGGGTTCATTATTGTACACAAAATGAAAATAATTCAGAAAAGAAACCTCTTTAGCTCTGCAGTCAATCTTACCATGATAAACAGAAAGCCAATCTATGCCCAATATTACATCAAACTCTACTAGAGGCAAAACAATAAGGTTTGCAGGTAGATTCTTTCCGCACAAAAGGACAAGAGTGTTCTTATATTTTATTTTTGTCTCAACATTTCCTCCATGTGTTTTTACCATAAGTTCAGTATTCATATCATGAGATGGAATTTCCAATTTACTAGAAAACTTCTCAGAAATGAAAGAATGTGTTGACCCTGAATCAAACAACACATTGGCATAATCTGAACAAACAAATAGTGTACTTGATACAACTTCATTTGATATCCCAACATCTTCTGAAGTAGTGGAAAATAATTTTTCCACCCCTTTCTACTTGTAGTCTGCCTTCTTTATTTCGATTGAGTTCATTTTTGGACACTAATTTGAATAATGACCCATATCATTGCACTTAAAACATTTAATGACTGTAAATCAGATTCTGTCTTACCATTACCATGATCTTTTTGAGTGAAATTACGAGCCTTATCACCCATTTTAACACATCAGTAGCACTTACCAGAATTCAAAAGACATTTTTCAGCATGCTTTTTACCACAATTTTCACCAACTCTAACTTATGCTTCTTACAATCAGACATTTTTGAAGAGTTCTTTCCTTTCGCCTGCCACCTCGACCTCTTATTTTGTTGTTTGTCAAAGAATACTTGATCATCGGAAAACTCCATTTCCTCCTTCTCCGCACAATGAACATGTATTTCATAACTTTTGAACTCATGAGAATCTAAATCCCTTTGATACTTTGGATTTACTCCTGAGTAAAAACAGTTGATTTTACTATGAAGATCTCGTATGAAGTTTGGAGAATACCTTGCTAGTCGAGTGAATTTTTCTTCATAAGAAGCCTCTGAGTCATCCTCCTGCCTCAATTCCAGGAATTGTTTTTCCATCCTAAGATGAACCACCTTAGGGAAATATTTCTCCAGAAACATACCTTTGAATTCATCCCAATAAAGAGCATCAATATCCTCACTATCCCTGATATTTTTCACCATCGACCACCACTGATCATCTTCACCTTCAAAACGGTAAACCACGAGACTAACCTTTTGATGTTCTGAACAATCCAAAACATGAAAAATCATTTCCAGTGCTTTAATCCACCCTTCAGCTAGCACCAGATCAGATGATCCCCTGAATGATGGGGGATGTTGCCTAATGAAATGATCCACTACTAACATGTTCCTCTATGGTTGATATGGCTGATCTCATAAATGAATACCACCACTATTTATAGCCTAAGTCAACTATCCCATCACTGCAGCAAACTGTTTAGTTCCGATTGCGACCATCTCAGCTTGCTGATGTGGAAGGTTGTCTTCCTCCTGACGTCGTCCCAACATAGCTACCCTGTTTCCTCTATGGAAATTCATTCTAAACAATGAAATATCTTAGGCGAGGAAACATGGTAATCTGGAAATGCTATATGATGTCAATATTAACATAAATTACTTTATTGATATTAATTTAACAATATCCTAACTCTTAAAGTTATCTAAACCAGCCTCTGATACCAACTATAAGGGCCAGGCCTTAAATATTACATTATATTGAATTAAATGAATAATTCACATTGAGGATCATTTCAGGATTAGAGTTTTAGGGAATTAGGACATAACTATTATATCTCAAAATATTACAAAGTAGGCACTTATACCCAGAATCCATTTTTTTCATAAAATAAAAACTCTTTGAAAAAAAGTCATGTCTAATTCCATGGTAAAGAGATCATGGCTTTTCCTTGATCCCATCCTTGACCCTATTCATCATTAAGTCATGTGAAAATCATTTCAAAACATGGGATGAGAAGAAAAGGCTCAGTAAGGGTTATAAAACAGTAAATGAAAACATTTGTTCATAAATACATACAAAACATGAACACTTTTACAGACCTAATGAAATCATAAGATTTATGAAGGACACATAGAAATCATAAATCATAAAGGTAACTTGCAGCATCCATACCATACTTACATTGTAGCTATCACAGCTACATAAGGATATTTCATTGGAATACCCATCATAGTATATTCCCTAACTATCTTAGGAGAAACATTCATGTTTACCTCCGTCAGGTTACCCTATGAATTTGAGAGAAATCTCGGGCTCCCCCGCCCTATGTTTATCATGGAACCACCCATATACGTATATAATGCCCAAGAACCATAACATGATCTTAACACATAACATAAGCATAAATGAAAGATCACATTTCCACATAAATGTAATTTCAAGATATTAAAATAATAAATCCATTCTCAAAAAAAATGTAATTACAAAAATACTTAAAAAGAGTATTTGGTATTTATTTTTTCTTTTTAAAAACATTTCGGCTTGTTAAGGAAGCTAAAGATCAAATAATACTCGCGGCGGCGGAAAGGTCATTGTCACCGCTTACGTTAAAGAATCATTAATTTTCTTCATTTAGTAAAATTATTTGTAGAGAAAAGAATAATTTTGAATAAAAGTCAAATTCAAAGGGTTTTATACATCATATAAAAGAAATTCATGTATAAAACTAAAAATGCCTCAATGAAAGGAGATTGAGACGAAGTCCTTTACCTCGTGTCAGACTTGACCCGTTCATTCTTTAATCTCTTGTTTAATAGACTAAAGTTAATTACTACTTGATTAAAAACCTTTTTTCAAGTTTATTATTCCATTTATATCACTTATTACCATGTTATAATCATTATGTAATCATTTAAGTTAATAACGTTCATTTTGTTGATATTTGGTACTTGAGTCAAAAATGGACTACATATAATTAAATGTTGTTCACATGGTAAAAGGTTAATTATATCCAGAATAATATTCATGATTTTGGTATCATATATATCATATATATCCAGCATGTACAAGTATTTATAATAGGATATTACATTTGGAGATACGAAATGAAATGCACCGTTCATGGAGACGGTAAGCCGTAGGTACGCATGAACGCTACTTTCATTTCTATGTCTTATTTTAATGGAATTAAAACATAATGATACATAGGTATATTATAATTAAAGTATAATATCATATATAATATCATTAAATCTATCCTTTATACATCCCACATAGGGCATTAACGAGTCACATCACTTTGAGGGGGGCGGTAGTCCGCACTTCCTCAAATGAGATTATCATATTTACCAACCATGGAAACCATAATGTTTTGATATAATTGGGAAGTACAGAAGCATAATGAAATTATAAACATAAAATATATCATATATATATATACAGTTCAATCATAATGGACCCCATGAAAGGCAGTAATTTGTAATTGAACAATCATTGTTTCATGAGGCGTTAGTTTTCAATTTACAAAAACATTATGTTCTTCATCAATTAGATGGAGGTGTGTATAAGTGTAGTTCTAATACTTATCATAACAACATCCTAGTATATTGAGGATACATTTTTTGTTTCAAATGAAAGGTAAAAAATAGTTTAGGGGTTGGAGAAGCAAAATAAAAGAAAACAATTTAAGAGAAACAGTTACCTTTAATTTGGGTAACTCACTTTGGTTTGAACCAAAGCACTTCTTGAAGTGCCTTAATCCTAATGTAAGGCTTCTAGGAGGAGGAGAGGTATGTAGGGAGATTAATTAAGCAGAGTTGTGATGATGCAAATGGCTTGATAAGAGTGGGTAATTGCATAAAAGTGGACTCTTTTTATAAGGGAGAGGAGGGGCTCTTTATGAAAGAGTGAAAATATTATTTTATAACATAATGGTATTCAGTTTCTAATGGACCAAAAATAATTATGGTCGAAGATAATATGACTCATAATAGAAATAAAATAATCCAATCATAATTGGACATGTTTGGGATAATATTTTAATCATTATAATCTTATTTAATTAAATCATTTATTAATGTTGTAAATACTGCATAATGATTGTGTCATAAATAATTTAATTTATTTGATGTCTAAAAATTATAACAAAAATACCATCATGTTGGAAATCGTTTTATTTTTCCAATGAATATTTGTAGTCGAAAATAGGACTTATATAACATCATATAAAAATTAATTACTATATGATTTGTTTTAATGTCACTTTTGTCTTCACATTAAATCAATTAATCTAAATTATCATTATCACTCCCAAGTGGCTCAATGGGGTCCCAAAATCAACCCAAATATTCCCATGGTAGAACATGAATCATTAAATAGGATTAAGACATGTTTAAGGGTAATTTTATAATATTATAATATTATTTTTACCCTTATTTACCTAATTTAACATTTAACCATGGTAAATAAAATATTTACTGAGGTAAATATTTAAAATGCCTAAAAATAAAGGATACCTATTTACAAAATTTGAAAATCATGATTACAAATATGGAATCCATTTCTCCAAATTCAAAACACAGAAGTGGTAGAAATTAATTTAAAATTAATTCCCGCTCTCAAAACAAAAGTTGTGTTTTAATGAAATATTAACTATCAAAAGATTGATAGTTGATTATATACAATTTAAATGTGAAATTGCTTTTAATAACCAACATTAGATTAAATGGTAAAAATATAATCTATTTACAATTTAAAACCAATTAAAAGGATAATATAACCATATAAATAAATTAGATTAAAACATAGTTTTGAATTAAAATACAATATTTTCACTATTCCTTAAACAAATGAAATTTATTAGAAAAATACCAAAGATTTACCCAAAGTTAATTATTATGTCCTCATTCTAAATAATTATTTTATTTGGTCATATAGAATGTATTAAAGTGACCAAAACTATATTTAAAAAGGGTTCTCCATTAAAAGGTGGTAAATCAGCCTTCTAATGTAAATTATTCTTAAAATTGGATTCATTTATATATTAATCCTCTAAATTTTATTGGATAAATATAAATACATGTATAATAATATTATAGTTAGTTTTTTTCATTACCGCTAATAAAACGGCTAGGAGTTAACTACTATTTAAAATAATAATATTATATTATTAGTGTGCAACGTAAGATTCCTAAGAAACCAGTTGTTTCGTATCGGGTATGCTATCGAACATAGAACCCCCATTAAGCTAAAATTAATATTTAATTCACAAATATTAATAAATATGAAAATCTCTTATTCTTTATTTACCAGGGATGTTACACAGAGTGTATCAAAATAATAAACTGTATATACTTCTTCTAATAGATATTTTTATGAAGACGTTATTTTTTATCTTTATTATGGAAATTGGAGTGGAATAAGAATTAATTGAAATAGATAAAAAATTTATGAATGTTTAAGTAGTAAAAGAAAAAATAATCACAATATTTATGACATGACAGTAATATGATATTGGTTATTTTCAATATGTGTGATTTAAAATATTAGAAACTCATTACATAAGAGATAAGAGTTTCAATAAAATCACAACATGGGTATACAACTTTTATATATATGGTAAAATATGAAGAAGAAATAATTTTTTTTATTTAAGTACACTGTTTATGTTAATATTTATTTTACATTCACTATGTGTATTATTTTTTACAAAACTAAGTCATATAATATTAAAATGATTAATATTTTTATAGAATTTATGAGAAATATTATTTTAAATCCATTAAAATTTTTCAATATTAAAATGTTATAGAATTAAGAAATTTATGGTTTGGATATTATCCTGAAAGGTATAGCATACATTATTAATTTTTTCATCATACAAACAATAATAGAATAGTATTTATGAATTAACAAATAAAATTTGTTTTTCATGTTTGTATAAAATGTTTTTTAAAACATTATACTTCCTAGTAAATGGGGAAGAAATCAAATGGATTAATATTTCAAATCCAGAATTACTATTTCTATTATCAAAATCTAAAAGAAATCCTTATGATATTTATAATAATGAATCCTAATGTTGAAATTTAGTAATCTTTTTTCATTCCCAATGATATCAATGTCAGTGGTGAAAATATTGGTTAGTTAGAAAAATTATTTATTGATGGATTCATAGTTTTCATTCAATGTAATGGTGAATAATTATTTTGCATTAATAACTATATAGAAAATATTTTTCAATATAATGATTTTAATTTGTGGTAACATTCTAGAAGAACTTTTTCATAGTAAGTTATAAAAATAAGAGAATGTTAAGATGAATCTATCACTATTGACCAACATAAATATATTTATTTATATAAATAATGATATTAAATAAATTAAAAATAAATATTCCCTCACATTTATTTCATGTGCTGAACTACAATATTATTCCTCTCATATTAAGATTTTAAAATAGGTGGGTGTTTAAAATATATTTAGAGATGAATTGAAATATACTCAAATAATAATATAATCGATGATGGATAAACATAAGTCTTTTTATTTTCTAGTTGATCAATGACATGTTGAAAAATCATTGGATATTCAATATTAGTTTGGTTCCAATAATTATGAATTAGATCTAATAGAGAATAATTATAGACACTAAGTAATATCTCAATCATACAATAATAACATGGGTGTATAATAAATATTTTCAGAAATAATCAGAATGTAGAATATAAATTTCTAAGAAACAAGGAATTAATTTTTTATACATGATAATAAAAGTTGAAAATATAAATTTTTATGAGACATTTTACATAATAAAAATAATTTAAACTACCATATATTTCCTTATTATTTATTAAGAAAAAAATATAGAAAATATTTAAATAGGATTTAATTTCATATTTTAATAATGGAGAGTTTGACTAAGAAGATTATATTGAACAACTACGTGGAATAATTTTTGGTCATGATAAATGTTATGTGTGATATATGAATAAGGGTTTTAATTGGTTGATGAAACATCTGAGAGAATAGTACTTAAAATTGGATAAATTTTTATGGAGTAAAATTTCTATAATTAATGACTTGATAGAACCTTGTATGTAAAATAAATTCAATATGTTTTAATTATTGTAATACTTTATTTTCGCACTATAATTTGTATAGAAATTGATAAATTAATATGGGTAACTTTTCTGAGGTGATAAATACTATATTTTTGATGTCTATATTTTGTGAAAAGAAATAAATTCTTGATATACAATGTTATCAAAATATTATGTATAAATTTATGTCTAATGAATAGTATTCTAAGAAAATTCTCTAGAAGTATATGATGGAATAGTTAAAGATTACTTCCACACCAATTTTAGAGGGAAAAATATTAAAAATATATTAAAGTAAAGTAATCTAATCATAATGTGTTTAGATTGTTTCATAAGTATTGTTATTTGTTATAGACTCAATAATAGATATAGTCTATAATATAGAAATTTGTGCTTGTTATCAATGTGATCCAATAGACTATTAATTTTTTTTGTTAAAAATTGATCATAAATATATTGAGGGTTAATAAAAGTTCACAATAAAATATCAAATCATTTGAATTATTGATCTATTTATTTATAACAATGATCATTGGGTTGATTTAAACAATTAAAAATGATAAAAATATACTCATGTTTCCTCCATGTAAAAAATTTGTTCCAAGACAGAGTTGGATGATTTTTTTCTCAATGATAAGTCTCCCCCTCTAATTTTTTGTTATAAAAAAATAACAATATCATTTATAAACCTTTACAAAATCCTCATTCAATGTTCATTAAGATTAAATTACACATAAGTAAGTTTATTTTGGAAATAGATAAACTGTCTATTGATTATATTCATATAAAAGATTATTTTGATGATATCCTTACAAAAACATTGGCAATGGAATCATTTCACAAGTTATGGTTACTCATGGGTGTAGAATCTTACTCTCTTTAAGGATAACATATGTAGTTTTCCACTCTTTTTCATCTTGTATTGGGAAAATGATTTAACAGTATTATAAAATACGTCACATAAACCTATCTATTAGTATGTTCATTACCTATTAAAGGATAGAATATATTTAATGATATATTTCAAAATTGGTACGCTCTGATTTTGGTGGGAGTAAACTATTTTTCACTTTGTTCAAGTGGATATTGAATTTTTTTCTATAGTTACATGTTCATATCCTAGTGAGGAATCTTTTATTGCATTGGCGGTTTATTAAATATATATAAGAATAGGTTCTTAATAACTAATTTATGAATAACCTAATATTGTTGTTCATTGAAATTTTCTCCTAAGTGGAGTCAGTTAAATTTAATTATACTTTTCACATAAGTTATACATTTTTTATATTAAAATATTATAGTGATGTTTATCACCTTGTTTCTAAGAAATACATATGTGGTAATATTGAGGATAATATGTTTTGGAGGTGTATTTATATTAATAGGACATTGGATTTGATGAAAAAAGGTTTTCCGAACTATTTCATTCCTAGGAAAACAGAAATAATGTAATATATTTCACCATTTCATTCAATGGTAAATTGATGGATTCTATTAAATATAAAATAATTTAATATTTCATGAGAATATATTAGAATATCATAATATAATCATATTGAGTGTGTCGTGGGATGGAAAACCTATCATGGGTAAATGTTCAGTTGAATAATTATGTTTGTGAATGAAAAATATGAAATCCATGGATGTTACATAAAGATTCAAGAGAAAAATTATAATATAGTAGTCATTATTAATTTTTAATATGTATAACAAAATGATGGATGATGTTATGTTATAGATGTTGATTAATATATATCCAAAAAATAGTTTCATGAATTGTATCCTAAGTAATTGTACCAAGGTCACGATCTGATGTATAGATTTTTAGGTTGAATTTGAAATATACAAATTGAATTATTTTTTATGATTGGAATTGAATGAATCATCAGGAAAATTAATTAGTTAATTATAGAAGTATGTTTCATTCATTTAATATGAAATGATTTTTTTGATTAAATTTCATTATACAGACGATTCCGAATTAATACATTAGATAGTGCGATCAAAACATTTATCTGAAAGAAATTATAATAGATGACTATGATATATTTTGAAACATACTTCTAATGATTTGAACAAATAGTGGATTCTTGGAAATTATAGAAGACAATTGTTTCTGAATTATAAGAATAATTTCATTAAATCATCAATAAGACTGTTTCAAAATAAGTTCATTAAATATTAGATGTTTAAAATATATATGAGGAACCAAATAATTGAGAGAAATGAGTAAACACATTCAAAACCCCCAGAATAAGGATTTAATTTATATAAATCATCCAATAGAAGTTGAAAAATTTCTATAATTGAGTGTATATTTTTTCCAATTATCATCGGATGGAGCACCAAGAGTCGAATAACTCCCTATGAAGTGGAATAAGAAAATTTTATTCTCTGTCTCCTTCAATGTTATCATCTTTTATAGTAATGTGTTGTGTAGTTTACGATTCAATATTCTAGATAGAAATATCATGATTCTATCCATGTATATAAAATTTTTGAAGAATAAAATTTAATCCACAAATAATGGATTTTTTCCTATATTGATTATTAACTCATTTTATATAGTAACTTTGAATGTGGTCAATAGATGAAATATTTGAGTGTGATGTTTTATTTCAATGTCAATGACTCAACCATAGTTTTTAAATATGTTATAACAACTATATTAATGGTGTGTTTAATTGGATAATTTAGTATATTTTATTAATTGTAAGTGAATTTAGGATGATTTTTTGTTTTGAATTAAGATAATGAGAATTATTGTGAATAGGTGTCAAATAAAATGTCTTCGAACTAATGAATATCAATAAGATTATTCCAGTCATAGAAAATTATTTGAAAAAAAATTTCAAGGAAAACACCACTATGAATCATCCGTGGGGATGAGTTGAGTTCATGAATTATTCATTACATCAAAACTACCATCTTCAATGTAATATAGGTTTTAATAATTTCATTAAATGGAAAATGAAGTGGAATGAGGAAAAAAATTCCATGAACCATATATTTATAGGGATTTTGGAAAAAAAATCCCTAGTCCACTTTAGAAACTCTCAACTCCTTTGGATTAATAATTCTTCCAATCCCTACATCATTTCCTTGGAACATCATGACTTTGTGCAATAAAATAACACATGAAAAAAATTACAAGCATTTACTGGGATATAAAAAGGATTCTTAAAACACCATACATAAGTTTATTTTATGAAATACCTACACTTCTTAGTATAATATGTTGGAAAATTAATAATATAATGGAATCATTGAATATTATAGATTAATCAAATAGTTTTATTGTTCTAATGATAGATGAGAATAATTATAAAACGGATAAAATAAGAAAACAAGAATATCTCAAGGAAAATATTCAAAATATTGACGTATCAAACATTGAATCACATATTTATAACATGAAACTTAATCATATGTCTAATAAAATAGAGAAGTATTGTAGAAATCCTCATGATGTAGTTGATAATTTGAGTTAATGTTATTTCACAATGTTTCATATTTATGGAAATATATTTTATCCATTTGAATGAGTGTGTAAAACGTTACAATTAATTGAAATAATTGATATCCCATAAAATTAGAGATCCTGATTAACATCAAAATTTTGTTTCAAAAACACATTTGAAACAATACTGAGAAATAAATTATTCTTGTAATATATTCATCTCTCAGTATGTGAATTTTTTTTAAAAAAATTAACCTAAAGATATATTATGATATTTAATTTATAAAAATTACTGTTAAATTCTACTCCAATTACACCTATGCTAATAAATAGAGTGTTTTAAAAAAAACATATTAATATCTAGATAATAATGTACTTTAATTCCACATTTTCAAATTCACATACCTAAATTTTTTCACATAGATATTATTCATATAGTAAATTTCCATATGTATAAAAATAATGTATACATTATACACATATCAATTTTGAACCAAATATGTAATTCAAATCGATGATTACTCACATAGATAATTTTTGAGAGTTTTTGAAAATTTCCAAAAAAACATTTGCAAATTAAAAAAAATATTTTAATGAAATTACCAAATTTATGACCTTATAGAAAAATTTAAAAAAAAAGTCATTAGTAAAATTTTAAAGGATTTATATCATCAAAACATAAAGCACATTGTATATATTTTAATAATATTAGTATTCCAAAATTATCCCCCACATTGATGATCATAAAATCCCAATGCCATTAAATGTGTAATTTTAAATGTTTTATATTCTTCTTTTGAAAAGAGAAGTATGGTATATTTTCTTTTTAAAGTATTAATTATCCATTCATCAAACCATTTTATATAAATTTTAAAAAAACATTATCATTTTCAACCCACTTTTTATATTTTGAATGAACTGTCATGATTTGAAAAATAAGTTTAGTATATCACATAGAGTGATGAATTTGTTATGTAAAGTGGATAAATTTAATTCGAATCATGGATGGATAGGAACATCAAAAAATTTTATCAGGGAAAACAATCACAATAAAAAGAACCATTAAAAACCCATATTCAATGAAATGAATGATGAAAAACATTAAATAAAAATAATATCTCAAAAATGAATAAAGAGAAAAAATAATCTAAAAAATTCCTTTATGAAACACTATTAATATTAATAATTATTTCATTAATTTTATTATCTTGTAAAAATTACAACATACTAAAAAAATATAAATTAATTATTCCCCTATCCCTAGTGTGTGGATTAGTTTAAATTTAGAATAATGGTTGGGTCTATGATTCATGATGGTTGGAGAGGAGTAATACATGGTATGAAAATCTACTATTATAGGCTGAACTAAAATCCCAAGATTAACATATGATCTATCTTCAGTTACTGCACCTAATAGAACTCAATTCTAAATATTCGATGACATAGAAACATCTTAAAATTATGTATATATATACTAAAATAATAAGAAACACAAGGGATAATTTTTAAATCATTTACAGGCACTCAGTAATTATTTCCCTTCACTGTGGACTCAACAATAACTATAAAAACATCCTTGGAATATAATTTTCCATATATCATTATTGGGAAAATAATAATATCTACCATTTTTTGTTACATCAGACCCTATTTAGTGGTTTTGGACCACAATTTTCCATTTTTTCCGTATATAAAATAGTTCTCTAGAACACATATCAATTCTCATTATAATGTTTCATTTTTATAAATAATGAATAAACATAGATTTCAATCTATGTTTATAGGAAACAATTCATAGATTTTTAGTCACCATCCATTTAAAAAAAATTCTCATCATATCATAATTACTATGAGAATAAATAATAGTTATAGTACGTGGAAAAAATGGAGAATAGTTAGGATCTGAAATCTACTTCTTCTATATATTATGACCCAAAACAAGAAAAATAATTAGTCTATATTATAAGAAATTTAATCTGTGTTCTCGATTATTAAATTATTCTTTTAGGATATAACCAAAATCATTCTTAAAACCATGTTGAGTTATATATACTACAGTAGTAACTATTATTGAGAAAGAAAAACTAGTAGTAGTAGGCGAGTCATTAAAAAATAATGATAAATGATTAAAAATTATAATATATCTTTCTATGGGAGAGAATAGAATAGTTATATTTCTCATAATATGAGGACCTGGAATAATCTTCTTAAATTATAAATGTATAGTCCTACAGAAACCTTATTTTTCATTGATGTAATATCTATAAATCAATTATGATTTTTTTAATAGATCAATTAAAAGTTAAATTATATTAACAAATGTAGGAATCATCATTAATTTAATCCAATATAGAACCAATGGATTTATAAAGACAACTAACAAGATCATGCAATGAAATATCAATCCAAACACAATGTTTCTTGGATGAAAATTTCAGTTCCTTTAACCCTCTAAATGAAAATTCTTAAATTATTTCATGAATAAAATGGAGAAAATGTCATATTGAAGAGGATAAATTTAATTTGATACTAAATTATTTTTTGATATTTTTGGCAGGGATTATTCTTTAAAACAACATAATGTGAAGAATATAAAACATGTGTGGACGATTTGTAGGCCCTCTGGATAATCATAAACTAGTTTATAAAAAATATTTTCTCAATGGGAATTATCTCTTCAATATATATCGTGATGGTATGAATCTCATCTAATAATTCTTGAGTCATACCTGTTGTAAAATTATATGATTATTATTCATGTCCTATATAGATTCAATACAAAATCTATGCATAAATTTCTGAGATATTGAATCACATATTTGTTTGACCTTAATCACTTTAACAATCACCAGATCAAATTACAAAAAATTGAAATAATATATATTCGTTGGAAAAAATACATTGCTTGTGGGTTTTTTTCATCAATAATTTTTGGAATATTATGATCACCACCAGATTGTAAAAATAAAATGTGGATATATAATTATCCTTATGTTTAAAAATATCATCCATAGATAAGATTAATTATTTAATCATTGTTATATAATCTCTTTCTATATTATTAAATTCAAACGTTTCATTAGATACAAAAGATTTCATATTATTTTAAATATAATATCATTCAAAAATCATTCATATAAATGGAGAATCTAAATTCATAACATGAGATGATGGAAAATGTGATGGATTGTGATAATATTCATCAGACTCCACAATCACATATCTATCTCTATCCATCTCATTTATGGGACATCATAGAGGGGTTAGATCAACAACAATGTTTTCAAACTATAGTCCATATCTAAAATTAGTATAGGTGAAAATGAAATAGTATCAACTAGATTAACCACTTTATCATGACTTCTACAACTACCCCTATAGCCAGATCAACTGGATAAACACATTAGTTATCATTGACCCATACAACTTCCTATATCAATGATTATTCCACTAGTAGTATATATTCTATAATCATGGTAATTGTTCTAGTGACAAATAACTCCTGAACCTCCCAATACGTCACTATCCCAATGAATGATAAATCCCTAGGCTATGAGGTAGTGGATTCATCCCCCAATGGTTTTAGTTTAGGAAGTATAAATCCCAGAGCTCCAACAAACTTTTTAATATGTCTAATGGAGATGATGATATATTAAAGTGATAATGAATAGTCTTCGAGAGGAATGTATGATAGGTATTCCAATTATTTAATGTCATAACCTCTACCACATGGATATATAATTATTTCTCCTTTATGTCTATCGAGATTAGTCTTGTATGGAGATAATTATTCAATACATATATCCATTAAATGAATCAATAAATAAAATTAATAATAAATCAACGAACATTCAGCTTCATATTGTTGAACATAAAATATAATTTAATTTATACCATTATTCTCTTACATACTATATTCATGTTTAAACCAAATTGAAAAACATGAGGAATGTAAAGGAAAATTCTATTTCTATTGAAGAAAAAAGAATATATTTTCAACTCAAAATTAAATGAAGTAATTCTATGTTATCTAAACTGTAAATCATAATTTCTCATTAATCTTTTCACAAATTCATCATATATTAAAGTATATTTAATCATATAATCCCAAACTCTCATACATGAAAATAATACACCTGTCCAACAATATTTTAATGCTCTTCTTCTATTCGACATCCACTGTTTTCCTCAAAAAAACAAAACACACCACAAATTCTGCATTAGAATTAAAAAACAATGTTAAAAAATTTTCATCTTTTTTTTATGAATCCCCCCATAGAAGGATTGGTTGGAGGTTAAGAGAAATTTGGGGTGACTATTTATCCTTTGAAGGAAGGGTCACTGGTGAACAATATTAGAGGATAAGAATGATTTCTAAAAATGTTTCATACTTAATTTAGAAAATGGATACATATTTGTTTGATGTTTAGGGTACAATTAAATATAAAATTATTGAAATAATATATTAGAAACGATTTTAGAGAAAATATACATTGTTTTCATAGAAAAAAATAAAACAAATAAAAAACCTAATATATTCATTCAATATCCATTATAAATTAAAATATTTTAAAAAAAACAATGAATAAAATAATTAAATCATAATGAAAATAATAAGTAATGAAATAAATTCTATTCATTTAAATTCAATTATCCCCAATTATTATTCAATAAAGAAATCCACATGATAGGGTCTTAGTAAAAAATATCCAATAAGTTATTTTTTATAGATTCTAATCAATGTGTGTATCAAATATTTGATATGACCACACAAAAAATGATGTCATAGATCTAAATGATTTTTCCAAGATGTATTTATATGAATATTAAAAATGTTAACAACAGTAGTTTTATCAATATTTTTTAATATATTATAATATTAAAATCCAAAATCCAATAAGTTTTGTTTCATCCACAACACTTGTGAAACAATATTTCCTATAGTAATGTGTTTTCAATTTTAGTAGATGCTACAACCATATATTTTTTTCAACTAGAGAATGATTTGATGCAATTTCCAAGAATGTGTATAGTTCATGTGGAACACTTAATTAAAATTTTCGTAATAAAAAAATTAAACATCATAATTAGATTTAAAATTAAATTTATTTGACATAGTAAAATACAATGAAATAAAAACTTCCCATTTCTAATAAATTAAAATTATTTTTAAATATTTTTAATGAAATTCCATTAGATTTTATATAAAAATAGAATATATGGACACATAAATTGTGTTAAATAGTCGTATGGATTTTTAAAATGTTAAAATCCTAATTATTCATGTATATAACATTTTATCAACTGGCCTCCAATTATCATCCAAATAATGTCATTATTTTGAAATCAAATGAGTTACATATATTTTATGATATTCTTGTCCAATCCATCTATGTATGTATGGTATTTATTTTTTAGAATTTATCAATATCCTATTATCTTTTTTGATAAAATTTTAAACCCAAAAAAATGAAATATTTATTAGTAATAATTGTCTTATCAAATTAAATTTTCAGGTGTTTTGAAAAGACATTGGGGGGAATTTTATTTTTATTACCAAAAACCACATCATGAACATATATTTAAACAAAAAAAATTGGATATGAAGTTTTATTTAAATGGTAGGATCATCCACTTCAAACGAAAATCCATTTGGTTAATGAAATGAACATAATGGCACAAACCAAGGTAAATGAGCTTATTTAAATACATAGAGATGTTTTGTATTTTTGAAACATGAACTTGGAAAATAAGGATTTTCAATACCATAATCATGATCAATATAAACATCCTTGGTTTGAAAAGAACATAAAATTCCAATTTCACATAAATATTATATAATTTGAAATTCTATAGTTATTTATTTGATGGGTTATTACAAAATGATTGATTCATGTTACAGGTGAAATGATCTCTACATAATATATTAATTCTACATTGTTGGTACCTTTTGCTACTAATCTATAATTATTACAACTAATCATTCCATGATCATGTTTTTTTCATTTGAAACCCAATTTTGATCCAATAAATAGTGAGACATAAGATTAATTTATTGATTCCCATTACTTGTTTCTATTAATTTTTTTAATTATTCATTAATTTTTAAAAACTAACTCTCATCAGATAATGGTTATTCACTGGTTTTAGATTCAAGTAGTTAAAAAAATATATATAATTATACAATGATTCCAATATTCCTTCTTATCATAATACTTTCATCAATACTTTCTATATATATTTATAAGTGATGATTATTAATGGTTATATGATATCTTGAAATCCTAATATATTATTTCCAAGAATCTATATAGTCATGATTCTTTCACCTAAATCTAATTCCAAAAAATTATCGTTCTCTCTATCAAAGATAATTTCATGTCTCTTGATATCATTAGAATTCATAATCTAATAACCTTTAGTCATTTTATGATAAAATTTATATAATTCAACAAAATGTTGATTCTTAAAGAGTATTCCACCATTTATTAACACTCTATATTCCTTGGAATAATTATAATGGAATTGGAATATTCATTTTTAAATCATTATAAAAAATTTTAAATGAATATCTTTTGTCGCTAAAATATAATCTTTTTATCAAAATTCCTAGATTTATCAAAATCATGGAATTCTATTATTAGATAGTTCATATGATTTTTTCATCATGATGTGAAATACTAAGAACAATATTAATAGGAAAATATGTAGTTTATATAGCGAATATGAAAAAATGACTGTGAATTTATATTCACATAACATAGTCCTATCAATTTCCTAAAATATTATGTTTCCACTTCCAATAACATCATTTTTTAGGTGTACATGGATATAGTAATATATGTTTCTTGCCTTATTTTGATCAATAATTATTGAACTCATGGATTTTCAATTTTCTCATTAGTTGCATACTAAGTAAATAATGAGGGATTACTTCTATTTTTGAACCTTTTTAGAGAAAATTATATAAACATAACAGGTTTTACACATAAAAGTTTTAAAAAAATCCATCTAAATCTTAAAAAAATTTAGGTAAATAGATAACAATTTGAATTTTCACTTATTCATGATATTCTAAATGTCCCAATAAAATCCATGTGAATATTTTTTTATGATATATATATAGAAACATATTAATTTTATTTGAATTATGATTTGTGATTCATGAAATTTTGGAAAGTATCAAATATTTTATCATTGTTAAGAAACATAATAATTTTATTTGAATTATGATTTGTGATCCATGACATTTTCGAATGCATCATATATTTTCTCTTTGTTATGTTCGATTTAAAAATACCCGATAATAAAAAAATTTAGATAACTTTATTAGTGAATAAAAATTCATGTGTCCATGTATTCAATGAAAAAAAATGATTCAATTAATTTACGATTAAAATAGTTAATTATGTGTGTATAAAATTAATGATGATATGAAGTATACATATTATAAGTTATTAGTGCCCTAAATTTAAAAATTTTCAATTTGAAAAATGTCTTTGATTGTAAAATAATGAAAATAAATATCCTTAATATTGAAGAAGATACATATAATATTATTCATGAATAATTCCATATAGAGAACAGTACTAATGAGAATGATCTAGTTCATTCAAAGGATCCAAATCCCAAAATATTTCATTTTTAATTTCAACCCAATATTGCATAGCCTCAATAAATTTTGGATGAGGGGTGAATTTTTTATAAAATAACACTTATATTACTTGAGAATAAACTATTCATATTCCATTTATCATTTATTGATTAAATAAAATACCTCTTTAGTGTGGCCAGAGGGAGACCCATTACATAGCCCGAAGGCCCAAGGATAAGTAGTGGCCCGAATACAAAGCTTGAAAGACCATTTTTGTCTTAAAGGAGCCCTTAATGAATAATACTTCTACAATGCCCTCGATGCTAGAGCACCTGCTACAATACTACCACCACAACAATTCCTTCTCCACTATAGTACTGCTACAGCCCCCCCCCCCCAGAATTTTTCCCCTGCCTAGATTAGATCCCGAGTCTTTCAGTACCAACATTCTTGTTTGCCTAAAACTTATAGAATCTAAATATTTAGGAACATATATCTAGTTTTTCACTATATACAATGAAACCCAAATATTATGAATATTTCTTGAAATAAAATAATGGTTTACACTAAAATAATTTATTTCTTTTAAATGAAAAACACTTTAAACATTTCAAAGTTCTACAAAGTTTAAAAAATAAACTTTCATAGGATCTTAATCACTGAAAATGTTACAAAATAATTTATATATATATTTATTCATTCCCATACACTTCGAATTCAAAAAATATCTTCGTTAAAATTTTAATTACCTATAATATTATTGGGGTAATTTGATACTTTTCAAAAGAGACTAGATGAAAATTCTGAATATTTAAATTATCTGTATAACCATTCAATTGTTTAGTCTATATAATATAATTTATGGATGAATATTCCATATTAACATTAAAATTGTAAATTTTCATAATTAGTCCCTCTTTTTTATTGATTTGTATTATAGGAATTATTGGGGGAATGTTTTTTAATTTAGGATAATATTTTTTCATAAAGTTACACAATTAATTTAACTATTTAAAAGGATAGTTTCAATTTTCAGATCATGATTTATATTTAAAATAATAAAAATAATATATCTCATTAAAGTCTTCTAAAAGGATATATTTCCCTCTTTATTAGAAATTTCATATTTAATGTCTTAAGATGTAACATTAGAAGTATTTTAAGATTCACCCCATGTGGTTTTCATGGATTTCATGGAATTCTTTAAATGCTTAAAAATATTATTGTATTTATTCGTAGACTGATTTGTGTCTTTATGATGTATGGAATTAGTCATGATGTGATTGAGATTATTACACATGTTGCATACAGCCTCTTTATAGATTCTATCAAGAGTTTAATAATTGATGAATGATTTCTTCAATATGACTCACTTATTGTAAAATAAAATAATTTCCATTAAAAATGTGACTATCAAGATATAAAGTATAAAAATTTGAAGTGTAATCTTTTTTTGATACAGAAATTTGTGTTTTTCTACACATATTATCATATTTTGAGGTTGTAACATATAAGGAAGAAATTTCCCTTAAAAAGTTTAAGCTATAATTATTCGTCTACCATCTCAGATATGGAATCCCATATTTGTTTTATACAAATATTTCATTTCATAATACTAATTTAACAAATAAAATGTTCTTTTGGTTTTAGTGTCATGGAAATTAGGAGCATATTAAATGAATTGTTTATAGATAAAATAAAAAATAATTAATAAATTAATTTGTGAGATTCATATTTTAAACCATCCAAATTCATCTCCATGAATGTAATTTCCTAGGGAAATCATCAACGAATTAAGTGAGAATAAAGATCAGCTAGTGTAAAAACAAAAGAAACACTTTTCTTGTTAAAAATTGGAATTTTATAAGGTATGATCAAATGAATATGAGGGATATAATAAAAGAAATAAGGTGATTCATTACATGTAATTTTGGTTACAACATAAGAATAGGGTATTGATATGTATATCACCGTAGTCCATAAAAATGTGTTATAGATGAAAATTACCAAGATTATTCACCATTCCCATGTAATGGTGTCATCTATAGAGATTAAATACATTACCAAAAGCCCTGGAGGGATATCAAATATCACCATTAATATGTATTAATTTCATTTTATCCACATATATCATAATAAAACATTTAAATTATAATAAGGGGAGGATAATTAGTGGGATGTTTATCAAAATCATGGAAAAAAAGATACTAAATACATGATCGATATGTTATCTTTATCCCATAAAAATGGAATATGGGTTCAAAATATGTAAATACCAAAATAAAAAATTTTATTTACACACATATGTTAATATCCATGGAAAATAACCTTCTTTATTATAGATACAATGAAGTGAAAATTAAATTTCTTAAATAGAAGATATAAATTTTGAGAACTAAAATCTATATTATGAAAGGTATAAAAGATGTTTTTAAAAAAGGGTAAAAGTAAACAGAATAAGGTTATCTCATTGATAAAACATAATTTAGATTCAAGTGTATGATTGAAATGATAATAATAAATGAAATAAAAAATAGAAAAAAATAAAAAAAATAGTTTCATTAATTGAAGAGAATAGAAGGATATTTCTATTAAATTGAAGTCTTTCTCAAAGATAATTCATAATAGAAACATGGGGGTTAGAGGAAACCTTGGGGGATGCCTTGGGAGGTGTAACATTCTGAAATCCATATATGGTGGAATTAAAGTATTTGGAAATAAATAAATAGTTGGGTATTTATAGGAATACATGAATATTTGTTTTATAATATTCAAATATAAGCCTTATAAATCTATATTGTTGAAAACAAAAAACCATTGGCCCAGCCAGTGTTTCATACAAGGGATTTAGGAATTTGGGAAATAATATATGTTATTTTATCTATTATTGAACTGACTATCATTTTTAATTACTTAATTTGGATTGTAAAATTAATGTTTTCACAATGTGATGTATTTTTTATCAGGGATTTAATTTTAGACATTTGAATTTAACATATAGTTTTTGAAATTGATTAAAATATATAAAAAACATGATATTAAAAATTTATCATATTATAGTTCATGGATTTTTTGTTATTAATTATTACATTATTATGAAATAATTATACATTCATTAAATATATCAAAAACCAAAACATTATTTTTATATTAAATATAAAAAATATTATTTTAAAATAAATTTAAACTCACCCTAAAATAATTTTGACTTGATTATCAGATAAATTATGTTCATTTGGTCAGATTAATTATCTAAATTTTATTATTTTAAATTTACATTTTATAAATCCTATTGAAAAAATATTGGGTTATAAGGAATAGTCAAATTTCCAAGACAAAAAAACTTCATGTATATAATTAATTTTTTATTATTTATATTTATTTAATAGATTTATTTTAAATACAATTTAATTAAAATAAATAGTATTCAGAATAAAATAGTTTATTAATAAATTTTTTATCTATTATAAAAATGAATAAATGGTTTTGAAAAATCATTTAACCAATTTTTATCTCAATATAATATATATTTTATTATAAAAGTATTAGATAATGTGTATATACTTGTATTGTTAATAGTTTTAATATTCAAATTTATGCATGATGTTTTATGCTCACATGATCTAAAATTTTATTATTTGCGATTATATTTTAAAACATAATTAAAATTTATATAAAGAAAAGATTTCCATAAATAAATGAAATATTATTGTCAGGTTATCACAATCTTCAAACCACAATGAACGTATTACCTCACAATTTTCACTTATTAATCAATGCCATTAATTATAAAGAGATGTTATACTATAGTATAAATATTTTTTTTACATTATCTTTAAATCCATCATAATTGTTCATCAAAATCTTGTGGTTACCCAAATATAACTCATGGTTTGTCAAAGTAAATGTTTTGTAACACCCCTTGTCATGTACTTGTCCATGATTAATTCTATCTCAGGGTAATGTTTTCATGAGTTACCAATAGATAAATCTATTTCATATCCATATCCACTTATATTATATTAATAGGGATGTATTTATTTTTATACCAATAACTTGATACATACAATAATTGTAGGATGGTTTCCAATATATAGAATTTTCCCTTAGGTTATAATGAATGTATTCATCTCTTATTATCCATAAATAACTAACCCATCAGTTGATTTCAAGTATTCCATCCCAAATTTTTATTAAATATTTTATTATTTTCATAAAAAATATTTTACAGGACAATAAATCATTTCATTTTATTATCAGTGAATTTATGTAAATATTAGATGAATTACATAAAGATAAAATAAAATGTAACATTTTTAAATTTTTTTGGGATAATATTTTTTGTTATTCTATACAAAAAATGCCATTGCATCCAATATCTTAAGGAAACACATCAAATAAAAGGGTGATCACTTGCCCCTGAAAGGGAATTAATAAAAAGAAACACTTATCATATGACCCGAAGGTATAAATAAGGCATGATCATATGAATATGAGATATATCCAAAATTTATTATTTCGAATCATGACATGAAAATGTGGATACAACATAAAAATTGTAAATTCATAAGAATTTCCATATTTTTTATCCATAAAATTTCAAAAATGAAATATAAAAAGGATATTCATAAAGGTATCATAAACCATGTCATATCTAGATATAAAATTCCTTTAACAGTGAATTTGAGTTCTATTTGGGAATAACCATCATATGTAACTATTTCATGTGAGCAACATAGATCATAATAAACTATTTAATTAATAACTTATTGATGATAAATAATTTTCTTCTCAAAATCATTGAATTCAAAAGAGAATAGAAACATGACCATTACAAAATTTTTCCCACCAAATGGGAATATGAAATTCATAGGTATAAATACCAAATAAAATAAATAATTATTACATCTAGGTTAATATTATTTAAAAAACTATGGGTTACTACATAATGAAATAGAAGGTAATTTTTTAAGGATATGAGTGAAATTTTGAGTAGTAAATTCTGCAGCATGACATGTATAAGATGTGGTTTAGGAAAAGTATAATATGAGAAGTCACAAGGGACCCCCATCCATAAATAATAATGTGGATGTATGTGTATGATAAAATGGGTAGTAAATTAGAGTAATATTATCAATTACAAGACATTTAAAAAATATGTTAAATAATTGAATAGAAATGAATGATAATTTCCTTACATGGAAGAATTACTCCTATATCTTAAGGAATAGATCCTTAGGGGATTAAGAACACCATTGGGGGACAAATTTGGTGAAAAAGATACAATAAAATTGTGATGGGTTCATTGGGAGTGAATTTAATTAGTGACATGGTTGAGTATTTATAGAAAAAGTGAAAGGGGTTTTAAATAATTTCCAAATATAGGCCTTCATTAACATGGTTTTGTAAAATTCATACTATCAAATCAACCACGGTATTTACCAATTTTTATGGGTCATTTGAGTCATATTTTATGTTATTTTGATCCACAAGAACTAAGAATCTATTTTCATTAAATCTTCTTGAATGAACAAGAAATGATTACACATATTAATGTTTTTAAAGTTAATGTTTCTAGTTCAGAAGTGAGAAGGTAGTTTATAGGATTGGAATTTTATTAAAACATATTAAAAATTCATATTAAAAAAATTACATATTTTTTTCATGAAATTTGGTTAAATAATAATTATGTCACTATGAAATATTTATGACATCTTCCAAAATTATGAAAATAAAAAAATAATGTTTTCACTATTCATACTAAAATAAAGTATTTTAGAAATTTCACATAAATTAAACTATTCCTAATTTCAACATGAACATTTAAAAAATGTTTTTTTATTAAATTTGAATTTTTATATAAATAAGAAAAATTTAACTATTAAGTATAAATATAATTATTTGTTAAAAAATATAGGGTAGTAAGGTGCAATAAAATTTATGAATGATAAAAGATTCCTTAGACTTAATAATATTATATTATCATTTATATTAAATTATGATTTTTTAACAATACATTTCAATAAAATATTTATTATTCATAACACCTTAGTTTATTATAAAAAATTATATAATTTTGGAAAAGTAAAAATTATGTCGGTTAAATCAATTTATAAAATCATATATCAATTAACTATATTTTCTATTATGGAAAAACAAATATTTAGTTTGTGTATTACATTATTATTCATAGTCTTTTAGTATAAATTTAGGAATGATATATTATTATCTCATTAAAATAATTCAATTCTATATTATTTTGTTGTAAAACATATTAAAATGTCATTGGAAGGAAGTATATCTATAAATAAAACAAGTATATCATCTAGGTCATTACAAATTACTCTCGAATCATATGTCTACCAATATGAGCCTTTATTTTGAAACATTTCAGGGATTTTCATTACCTAATATAAATATTTATTCCACTCCACATAGACCATAGAACACTAATATTTTTTAAAGCCTGATAAGATTTAAGATTTATTTCTCCATGAGAACAAACATGGTTCACAATCCCTGGAAACCATCAATTCATTTTATTTATTGTTTCAAAATTATCCTTATTAAACATGAAAATTTTCATCAGGGAAGTGTTTTATCTTATCTAACATTAATTTCTATTACATTTATCTTCCACTGATATAGTATTTCATATCTCAGATAATGTTTCATTTGGTGAAACTATATTTACCTCTTTAGGATCAAATAAACATATTATAGAATTAATTTATTTTGATTTCATGTCATAATCTCCTTATTTAGTAGCATCACAATTCATTAGTTCTCATTTTCGGATATCATAAGGATTCATAGAATGTAATTAAAACATTAGTACAATTTCATTTAGAAGATTATAACATAAAATATCTAGTAACCATATTATCCCCATTATTAGGTACATCATACCCTTGACATACCTTCTCATTTTAAAGTCATATAATAAATTTTATATGTCATAACAAGACTTCATTATTTGAATGATATTAACTAATAATCACTACCTATGGTAGCAATTGTTTCTTAGAGAATAACTTTACTAATACTCAAGGGGTGCACTGATTTCTTGAATATTTCATCACTTTATATCCACCCACTTTAAGGTAATACATGTTATAGTATTTTGGTACTATAAATATGAATTATTAATAAATTTATACTAAAAAGATTTATCATGGAATATTTACAGTGCTTTAGGGAATATAAGTGCCATATTCATCTTCACCAATGCTCATTATCTAAAAGATGGTGATTTTAACGGGAACCATCCATTTCCCAAATGTCTACATGACTGAGTGTAAGAAGTATAACATTAAAAAAACCTCAACATTTTACTAGGAACCTATACAGAATTATAGAAACTCATCTTCAATTATATTTTACATGGAACCTCTATAACATAGTATAAGAACAAGACACTACCACCGGGTGGGGTAATGGTAAATGTTCAAAGATGAAGCTCGATGTCTAATGTGAAACTGATATATGAGAATAATTCTATATGTGAGAAAATAAGAAATAATCACTTATCAAGGATAGAATTTCAGATATTGAAAAAAAATCATTGAACAATACCTATAGAACATGAAACATCATCGTATATTACATATAACATATTATCATCAGTGAAATAATCGAGAATGATTTTTATTGTTGAGTTTACTATCTTAATTTATTATTCATAATTTTCAATTTTTATTTTTAAAATTAATATAATTATTTAAAATTTATTATTTAATTCCATAGATGGAGATAACAAAAAATCATGGATATGAATTGTCATAGAGTTATATTTTTATAAGAAATACATTAGTGAAAACATTGACCAATAAATTATTCTGAAACAAAATTCCACTTTTTTTCACCCATAGGTAATATGATATTTAATTCATAAAAATAATAATTAAACATTATTCAATGTACACTAATAATAATAGGTAAATGTTTTAAAAATCATGTAACCCTTTCAAGTTCATTATTAAAATAAATTCCATGGATTTGAATTGACAAGGCTAAATTAATCCACAATGTTTTTTTCATGTATTCATTTTCCATAAATATTGAAATAACATATCATTATAATCATTTATTGAATATCTGAATGGAAAATAAATCATTTATTTATTTGGATCTGTATAGTTGAATTTATTGTCTATAAAATTCACATAACCTTTAAAATCTCATATCTAATTGTAAGATACCAACCATTTTTGAATGTAAGTGGGTATGAATTCAGGTACTTTTTTATTATACATTTCAACTAGGTTTTTACATGTATAATAATTGGATTAAAATTTAGATAATTGAAAAAACGTGTTGTTCATGATTGGTGCATGGTTAGAGGAAATTGTGCATCTATACCAGGAAATTATGTAGCCTTGTATATTGATGGTTTCCATGGCTGCACATGGTTTTTAAAACTTTTTACATGGAAAATAATATGTTTACTATTTCCACATGGTTAGGGAAACCCATGCACTTCTACTTATGGAATAGTGAGCATTATTTTAATGGTATGAAAATTGGTTTTAAAATCTACCAAACCCTTGAAAATTTCCCCATTTGTTCCCAACTCAGACCAACATTATTTTAGGTGATTTAAAATATTTTAGGATGGATTCCAATTTCTATTTTCCTCTATTATTCTATAAAATAATCCCAAATCAATGATCTTCTCCTCTACATTTAAGTGAATTTTTTCCCTTGATTATCCTATTCAACCTCCTTTCTTACATAATTCTTTCTGTGTATTTTATTCTATATTTTCATAGATATAGATATAGATTTGGTGAATCTAGATCTATTCTTATGGAACTAGATCTATAATTAAATATATATTTTATTTTTTATATTATTTTAGGGTTTTAAAATGCGGATCTAAATCTAATTCATTATGCATCTCAATTTTGATAATTTTTCATGGACGTTTGAGAATCCAAGTTTGAGGTATGTGGTAAAGTCTTTAAAATACCATGATTGCTATTTTTATTAAGATAATGAAAAATAAAGATTTTTTATATTTTTTTAGAAATTATATTTAATTTACACAATTATAAATTTCTAGATTTGATTGATGATGAAATTATAAAATTATGGGATTTAGGGATAATAAATTTTGAAATTAATTAGATAAAATTGATGTTATGAAGTTTATAATTATATTTTGGACTAATTATGAAAATATTTAATTATACATTTTAGAAAATTAATTGTGAAATTAAATGTGTGAGATTGATGTTGTGAGATGGATACTTAATTATTGGATTAATTTTCAGAATATTTAATTGTAGATTTCAAATAAATAAATGTTAAATTATTTTTGTATTATTAATGTCCTCAGATTGGTAATTTAGTTTTTGATTAATTTTTATAACATTGAATATTTTATTTATAAAATTAATTGTTTAACTATCTAAAGAAAATGATGTCATTAATAAATTGTGGGAATTAATAAAAGGGAATTGTGTGATGACTAATTTTTTATTTATTAATAATATTGAGACAATAAATTTTTTAAAAATTTTTTGAATTGATATGAATAATTAAATATTGAAGTATTTATATCATTTAATAAATCATAACATATGTATTCTTTGGTGAGATATAATAATTTTTACAAAACAATTTTACCATTTGAATTAATTAATTATAACAAGATCAATCATTTGAAATAAACAATGGTAATAGGTTCATTCAGTAATGTGAATTATTGAATTGTACTATAGTCCTTCATTTGAAATAATGAATTGTAAAAGAATCATTAAATTTTGTTAGTTAATGAATGAAAACAAAGTCATACATTAGAAATAAAAAATGGAAACATGGTCATTCATTTAAATTAATGAATGGTAATATGGTCATTCAATTTTGTGATTTAATGAATGGTAACATGGTTAATAATTTCTATGAAATAATTATTAGAAACATTATCATTTAATTGTGCAAATTAATGATTATTTACATGGTCATTCATCTGAAACAAATAATGGTCACACAGTTATTAAAATATGTGATATGCCTTGAAAAAATATCATATTATGACATGGTTACGGTCGATATTGAGGTATGGGTATCTAAGAGAACCTAAGGTTTATTTTGTTAAATATTGATAAATTTTTTATATGATAACTATTTATTTTTGAATCTTAATTGTTTCTTTATAAACCTACTTACACTATTTTGAGTTGATATTTTCTTGAAATCATTGTTATTGGCCTACAGGGTTAAACTCACACCCTACTCTGGAGGCATGATCCGTACCAGAATAGTAATTATAGATTAATGGTTGGTTAAGGGAATGGGGATTATGTTTTAAGAATTATTTGGAATGTTCATGGTTGATGGAAGAAGACGTGGATTGATAATTTCATAGGAGTTTTCGGTTAATGTAGTTTGTATTTTCATTTTAAGACACTTGCCACGTATGATAACATCATATGCTTTCAACATTAAATGGTTATTTTATTTCTTCTGTTGTGTATTGTGAGTTTCTAGTGTTGATTACAGTTATTTATTCTTTTGATATTGTTTAATTATTTAAAATAGTGTTTTTCATTGGTAAAATAGGGTATATCATCCCCATGAAAAACCTATAATACGCACACTGATATTCAGTAGCCTATATCATATGGGGGGTGAGCTGAGGTCATTTTGGGAAATGGCTCAGGGGACTAGTGCATGGAAACTCTGCTAAGATGTAACAAATTAGTATCCAATATGTATTCCATTATTCATATTTTTCTAACATTTTCATAATGGTAGACCATATACTAGTAATTTTTAGGGCGTGGTAATGACCTCGTGCATGGGAGTTACAAAACCATATATGAGATAAACCCCGTGTACTCAGGGTGGGAATATTGATTTTACTATTTTATGTTATAGTTGGATATTTTTTAACCATGGGTGATTCACATGTACATTTTTGGAATTATTGTTACAGAAAATTAATGATATTTTACCCATGGCACAATAATTCCCTGGATTTGAGTTTGGATGCATCATTCATGACAATCAATATTATTTTTTGAGAAACATCATTTTATGATTGCATGATAAAATGATTTTTGAGTTTGTTGTTGAACATAGACAGGTTTTTCTAGATTGTGATATTGAATTGAAATTGTTCCCTAATATAAATTTGACAAAGGTAAAATAGTGAAGATGTAGAATAAATTATTATCTAAATAAAAAACATGTTATTTTGATGTATTTACTATTTTAACCATAACATTGGTTTAGTATGGCTAATGATGGTGATAGCTCCTTGGTTTTGATGACATTGTGAGACATGAGGAAAATTCTTATTGTGGTTCAATTTTAAATTTCTCTTACATAAACGTGTTAAAGTTGTGAGATGAGTTCTAATACGGGAGTTTGGAATTATAGATATATGCCTCTAAAATGATGCATGTTTAAAAGATGGTGGGAAGAGATGGTTGAGGATGTATTATTGAAGTGGAATCTACGGTACCATATGTGCCAATTGAGGATGTAGGGGAGGATTTCCAAGAGGACATCACTTGCATTTTGGAATTAATTGGAATAAAAAAGATAATTTTAGAAGAGAATGTGTGACTATATTAGAGAGTTTTAGTTGCAGAACCCTCTATCTTTTACTAGAGTGGGTGGGCCAGAGTGAGATGAGTTCGGGTTTGAGATTTTCCAGATGATAAATAAACATTTGGAGTCTCCTGCATGGAATATTGTCATTTTGGCTGCATATATTCGATAAGGATCTATGAAGAACTAGTGGGATATTCATAGATGGACTGGAGAAGTTGATGGTATCCTTTTTGTGGAATTTTATAGATGTTATTGGAGAAATTCTATCCATAGTCACATACATATGAGATGGAAGTCATGTTCATGAGGTTTACTCAAGGGGCATGAATTTGATGAACACTATAGGATGCTTTATGGATCTGTAGTGATTTTATCTTCTTTTGGATGGACATGAAACAACTATATTGAGGAAATTATATGATATAAGTTATAGGGATAATATTTCCAATGTACATAACATTCCATTAAATATGTTTGTAGAGGTGGTGGAAAATGCTGTCATTACAGAGGGGAACCTAAATGAAGCTTCCAGTGATCTACATATAGTTACGAGTATATTATTAGGAGGTATGACTCACATGATCTGAAAACATCATTATGAGAGCAATAACAATTTTAGTGGAAAGAGGAGTACAAATATGGAAGGGCAGGTTTCATAGGACCATATTGGAGTGATATGTTCATAGTTATTTAGTTCATTCCATTTTCAAAAAAAATTCACTGGCGTCTAGTAATGTTTTTGTTCTCCAGAAATATGGGACATCAATATAAATTCTACAGATCACATGGAGAAAATATTATTGAGGGAGTATCTATGAAGATTTAGAGTGTGTGAGTGTGGTATTCTACACCTTATCAAACTAACATCTACTGTTCAACTTGTTGAGCCAGTAGAGGTAGAAGATACAGATATTCTAGAGAATAGAATCCATATCAGCAATGTGATGTGACTCAGGGAATTCAGAGGAATTAAAGGGGAGAGGGGCATGGCAGTTTCATGTGCTTCCACCAAAACATTTGTATAGTGAGGTTGTACCATAAAAATTGAGATATACAATTCAGGTATCTTCTACTTCAGATTGTTTCCTATTTTATACTAGTTCCCCTCAGTCCAATATTTCTAAAACACATTTTAATGATTTGATCCTGGTGGTGGATTCTCTAAGCGGGACAATAAATATACAAACAACATTGGGAGTGAGGTATAGGGACATATATTTATGCAAGGTATATTTTTTTGAAATCATGGAGTATAATTTTGAATGGGATCTCTATATTCATGATATTTCATGAATATATGTAATTATGGGTATCGACTGGCTAGTTTCATTATGAGACCATGTAGAATGATAATACAAAAATTTGATGCTTTAATCTCCCAAGGGTGACCATTACATTCATAGTGGTGAGTTGGATATCCATGGAAGTCGAGAAGGACCAATTAATAAAACAATTGATAAAGGTAATTTTCCAAGTATATATTCATTTGTTGGATTTTGGAGGAATAAATAATTTCCTCTTAACAGAACTTGTAGAATAGTTTCAGGATGTATTTCTAAAAGACCTTCCAGTGCATCCATGTAAGAGATATGTGAAGTTCACCATTGAACTCATTATATGGGCTGCACTAGTAACTATTCAATTGTATATAATTTTACTGACAGTGCTTCAAGAGAGAAAGAATCATTTAGAAGAGTTTGAGGAAAAAATCATATACCCATCTGAGTATATAGACATGGGTTTTTATATTGTTTTTTATGTAGAAGTCTGATGGGAGTTTGGGACTTTCTGTGGATTACCATAAGTTGAACAAGATGAAATTAATGACCCAATATCTTATTTTATCTATTGATTCTCTTTTAACCACTTTATAAGAGCTTCAATGTTCTTGAAAATTGAATTATGATCATGGTATCATTATCTGAGTGTTTGGCCAACTAATATATTGAGAAATTCTATCCGAAGCTTGTATGGTCTACAAGAGATCATCATAATGCCTTTTGTGTTAAAAAATGAACCTGTAGGGTCTATCGCCATATTGAAAAAAATATTCCATCTATAAAAATATCAATTATTGGTTATGTTTGTGGAATACATATTGGTGTACTCTATGAATCATGAAGATCATGCCCAAAATCATGACATATTCTTGAGTACACTATGAGAGCATCAGTTATATGTCATTCTATATTTGTGTCATCTTTGGATGGATTAGGTACACTTCATGGGACATATAATCTGAGAAGAAGTTGGGTTAGTGGACCAAAAGAAGGTTGTGACAGAGGTATATTGGGATCATTATAATAAATTCAATCATATCTGCTACATTTTTTGTAACATAGATATTATTAGAGATTCATCCAAGGCATTTACCATTTGAAAATGACCCTTTTAGTAATATCCAGGAAAGGGATAATGTTTTAAATGATTGGAAACATGTTATGATTCCCTACAATAGTTTATTAGGTATTTTTCATCGACACAAATCATGACCATAAAAGAGTCAGGTGTTGAGTAAACAATGTATTTTGATGTTTTTGGGATTGGACGTGGTGATGTGTTGTTGTAGGGTGATGGAGTTGTACTATATAGGTCACTGAATCTATGACCGCAAAAATGTAAATACCCTACGCACAACCTTATGTTAGAATAACTATATTAATCTCTGATGTGTTAGATGAATTATATTTTGTGAGATATGTTTACGGTGTTTACCGACCACAAGAGCTTGGGGTATATTTTCCAACAATTATATTTTAATCATTGGCAGTGAATATTGGATGAGTATATTCTGTAATTTGAATTTGAATTAGCATGTATGAATGGAAAAATGAAATATAGTGGCTATTGATTTGGGCATGATGACTATGACACATGTGGTTTAGGAATATAGTGCATAGGGGATGATAATTACATAGTAGACAGAGATTCTGGTGGTGGTTCTGGAGAGTCAGGAGCATACGACTATCATATTATATTTAGTGGATTCCACTCCATTCATCCATATTTGACATAGGTGATATAAGGATCCATAATTATTGAACTTGAGTGAAATCTTAGAAGTGGGGAGACACTGTCAAATTAGATCATAGATTAAGAAGAGGTCAACTATGCCATGTATCGGGTTTTGGTGCATACGGTCATGAATTAGGAATTTATTTCGGGAGTTCCATGCCAAGAAGTGGATGGTACATCCTAGTGTGACCAAAATATACCATGACCTATGATGATTGTTTTTGTGGCCAGTATTGAAAAAGGATATACTAGAGTTCATGATAAGATGCTATACCTATCAAGAAGTGATGGTTAAGTGTCAATGTCTGGGACGTTTTATTCAGCCATTTCCCATTCAGGAATGGATGTTTAATGCTCTGGCCATGTATTTTGGGGAAGGTCATAAAATGAAACCATGTAATAAGGACTCTGTATACATTTTTGTGTATCTAATGATGTATGTAGTATATTTCTTACCTATATGAGAGACTTCCTATGTAGAGAAGTTGGTAAGAAAGTATCTTCTAGAAATAGTTCGTCTCCATGAGGTACTATGGAAGATAGTTTCTGTTCTTGAATCATAATTTACATCATGATTATATAAGTTATTATAGATGTAACGTAATAAGAAAGTTATATTGAGTATTTATTTTTATCTATGGATAGATGGGATGTCATAGAATATTATATTGGTGCTTGAGGTTATGTTGTGGGAGGATATTTGTATCTTTGTTCGGTGTTGGGATAAGAAAATAAAATTAGTGTAGTTTTACCATATAAATAGATATAAGTTAATAATATAGATTAAATATTACAAAAATATTAATAGTAGGCCATCCATATCAGTAAAATGCCTGATTGATGGTTATGAGTCAATGTTTTTGGTTCCGAGTCTCGTGCTGGTGGCATTAGGGAAGTTGTATCTAACTCGGAAGTGTATTTATATGACTATGAGTATAAAGAATTCATATGATTATAGATGACGACAATACTTAGTGTTTATATAGGGTGATTTTTAATTCATTTTGGTGTCTACTAGGTTGGATCACTACAGGATATAGAGATAGGGAAAGCTGTCTCCCATGTTTATTTGTCTGTTTGAGGTTGTGGATAGAATTGAAAAGGGGGCATAGTAATTGTCTCGTCCATATTCATGTATTGTTATTAATGATGTTTTACATGTATTACGTCGATGGTGGTAGCACCACAATCATTCTTATGTGATCGATATAGATGAAACTAATCTTATGGTAAACACATCCATTGATGAGCATCGAATACGTTAATTGAATCACAACGAGAATGTTTTGTATGGAAATACACTGTCTATAATTCATATTTTAGGGAAACAAGGGAATATTTAGGTGTAAATATTGTATGGGGAAGTAGATATGAGGGAACAATGGACCAATATTTTGGATCGGAACTATAGAGAATCTAGGGTTTTTTGCACGATTAATATTTTTTATAAGGTGTGGAGATTGTAAAATAATTACATTTTATGGAGTAAACATATGCATGGATTCCTGTAGTTTTTTATTGGAATACCTTTCAATTTGTGTTTTATCTTTGGGTATGTTTTTGGTAAAATTTAGAGGAATGTACGAAAAAGGTGATGTGAAATGATGGTGCACTGTTTGAGAAAACTATGCACGCAACCCCAGAAACTGTGCATTCATAAACAGTGAAGGTTGACACAGCAGGTCCATAGTTTTTCAAACTGTGATCCCCCAAGAGACATACCATGAACCCCAAATATAATAGCTACATAGTTGGAACAAGGTAAGGGGAAACCATGCGACCCTTCCCTGAAAACAGTGCATAGTACTTTTAATGGCCTGAAAATTTGTTTTAAATCGACCGAGTCCCTTGATATTTCCCCTATTGGACACAAACATGGACTAATATGATTTTGGGTGACATTATATCCTTATAGAATGATTCCAAGACCATCCAACCTCTTTTCATCACGAATAAAATCCAAGACCAATGATCATCTCCTATTCTAGTTAGTGGATTGTATCCTATTTATTATCCCATTCATTCTAACTTCTTCTTAAGTTCATTTGGAATAAGTAATTATCTATTATCAAGATATAGATCTTTATTTGGGGAATTTTGATCATCGAATATAGACCGTGATATGGATTTTAATATATATATATATATTTTTTAAATTATGGTTTTGGGTTTTGAAATTTTGATCTAAATCAATGTTTTTGCGCTTCCCAATTTTGAGGGTTTTCTATTAAGAGATTCATTATGAAATTTTTGTATAGGAGGTATAAAATTCAAAACTAATAGTTAATTATTTGATTACGAGTATGAAAATTTTATAATTTCTCAATTTTAATAGGATGTTGGTTTTCAAAATATAATTAATTAAATGTATGAATTGATTAATAAACAAAATAAGAAATTTTGGGATTTTGGGATAATTATTTGTGGAATTAAATAACTGATAATGATGTTTAAAATTTTATAATTAAATGTTGGATTAATTATGAGAATGGTAAAGTATATATTTGAGATAATTACTTGTGCAATTAGTTTTTTTATTTTGATGCTGTGAAATTGATAATTAATTTTTTGACTAATTATAATTATATTGAATTTTCAATTTGAGATAATTAAATATGAAATTAATTTCATGATATTAATATTGTGATATTGAAAATAAATTTTCTGATTCATTAAGTGAATATTGATATGTTTTCTAGGAAAATTGATTATTGATATAATTAAAGAGAATTCAGTGTTTAATTTATTGGTGAAATTAAGTAATGATACATTTTTATGACTATTTTTTAATCAAAAAATGAGTTATAGTTGATGATTAAATTATTTAATTTCTAATTTTATTGATATAGAGAATTAAATGATGAAATAATTATGTAAATTAATGAAGGAAAACATGGTTAATCATTGATGTGAAATAATAATGGTAACATGGTCATTGATTTTTTTGAATTAATGAATTGTAACAAAGTCATTAATTTGAAATAATGGATAGTGACACATTCATTAAATTATTGGAATTAAGGTGGGGTAACATGATCATTTATTTGAAATAATGAATGGTATTGTGTTGATTCAATTGTGTGTATTAATTAATGGTAACATGGTCATTTATTTGAAATAAAAAATGGTAACATGGTCAATAAATTGTATGAATTATTGAATGGTTAAATTATAATGAATTTGGAATTATCAATGGTAACATGGTTATTCAATTGGGTGAATTAATTAATGGTAAAATGGACATTCATTGTTGTGAAATAATGAATGGTAACATGGTCATTAAATTTTCTCATCAATGAATAGTAAAATGGTCATTCATTTAAATATATTAATGGTAACATGTAAATTTAGTTAATGATATACCTTGGTGATAGTTCAGATTCTTGTCTTATCGATGCATGTATTGAGGTAAGGGTTTTTATGAGAACATGATGTTTATGTGGCTATAGAAAGATTAATGTATAATGTGAAAAATGTTTATTTATAAATTGTAATTTTTTCTTTATTCAGCTGTATACACTATTTAGACTGGACATTATTTGACATATCATTGGTGGTGTCACTTTGAGTTTTACTCATAACATGATCGGCCTACAAGAATAGTACCTAAATATTATTTAATGATGAAGGATTTGTTATGGGCTTGGTGGCAAGGTTAGAAGGCTGATTCAGGATGGAGGATGGTTTAGTGAATCAGACTTGGTCTGGATCAGCAATGTAATTGTCAGTGTCATTCTTTAGGATTTTCATTTTTAGATAGATGACATGTATTTTAGCATGAAATGTTTTCTTTCCTTACATGGATATCATATTTACCACATTGTGTACTTTGAGTTTCTATTATTCATTATTTCTATTTTTTCATCCTCTTTTGTTTATTTATGACAACTAATATTTTACATCGATACAAGAGGGTATATTGTCCCCAACATTGACATATCAGAACCTCAATTGCAGTCATCACACTATATAATATGGGGAGCCATGCATAAATTCAGGTGTTCAACAAGATCGGGGCATTGGTGCATTTCACCTGAGTCCGGTTGTTACAAATATTTTCCCATTGTTAAGAAAATATCATCAAGCGCATAGAATATGATATACTCATTGTAAGATTAAATTAATAATGAAACTACCTAATGAACACACCTAAAAATAAAATAATTTAAATAAACTAATGGTTCTTTATATCATTACAACCAAAATCACTTGTGATATTTGGAAACAAAATTCTTATTCTAATAGAATAGGTTGAGGAGGAGATGTAATGAATAAATATTCTATTTTCATCACCAAAGATGGTAAAAGATAGTGTTTTATATCATTTGGTATTGATTATAAGTTTTATTGGATATATTAAATATGAAAAATATATCATACCAAGTTTACTAGAAAAATACAACAGACATGCATGTTCAGAAACTATTTTTATAAAGAAGATCAAGATAATTTGAAAAAAAACTCATATAGAATTAAAAGTACTTAAAATAAAGGAAACTATGATGAATGTTTATTTGAAATTGTGAAAACATACTAAATCATTATGGAAGGTATTTTTAAATTTTTTACAAAACATTGTTATATCACCTTATATATATGTCCATCACATCCATCATCATTTTGAATATATATATATATTGGATATTAATAACTATTTTTAATGAAAATAAGGATTATTTTAAAGTGTTTTGTGGTTTTATATTTCTTCTAAACCATACCATTGACTAGTTAATCTTATTAAATATTAAACCATATGAATTATTATTTTAATAGACTATATTTATTTGTTGTTTCCAATTAGATCATTTTTAAAAATCGAGATGTAATGTTTTTTTCATTAGTATAAAAATAAAAAAATTATAATATCATTAGTTAACAACCTATCCCTCTTAGGGATCACATTATTCTAGAATTCATTTTTTATTAAACAATATTTAATTTATCAAATTATTTACACATTAATAATATTTTTCCACAAATTACATAACCTTGTGCAAACAAATAAATATAATAAAGGTTATAGTGTGGTATAGTGGTACATTCATTGGGAATTTAATCTAAAATGGGTATACTGGGGATATTAACTATCTATAATTTAACTAAATAATGATTATATATAAACATAATATTCTAAACCACTTCTTGGTATTGGATAAGGGCGAAACATAGGGATGTTTCCCCATCCCATTATCTAATAAAGTATATTATACAGGTTTCATTCTATTTTTAGATGCCATGGTTTCCACATTATTATAAATTATATCCCATAAAAACCCTTAATATACACATATTTGGAAGTCCTCATTTTAATGGATTTATTAAAATGATTCATAATAAAAAAAAGTCATAATTATCCAAAATCACGTAAATTCAATATTTTGTTATAATTTCTATAAAATCATTACAAAAAGATCCCATTAATAATAAATCCAAATTTTATTTATTCACAAATGCAATTTCAATGCGATATATTAATTTTAATTTTTAATAAATATTTTAGAAAAATAAATATCAGTGAGTCATTGAAAGAATACATATAAATTATACTTATGTTATTTTCTTAATATTTCCCATTACGATAAATAGTGGTCTTAAGAAGTTTATATCGTTCATATAATGTAAAAAATTGTAAATATATGATTATAATTTATTAATATAATTTATTATGTGTAACATTCTACCCATATATATCAATTTCATTCTAAACCTGTTATATAATTCCTAAAAAATTGTTGATAAGCATTTTTAATTTCATCCCTAGGATCTCATATTTCCCCCTCTAGTAGGTGATTTTTCATAGGACTATTATTATTTATTTTATATTTCATTCTCTAGGTAAATATAATACACATTTAGAACATACAAAAGGTCTATAATATAATCCCTTAGAATTGATATATTCATGTCTTCATGGACATGGGACATATTTTGTGGCATCCATTAATAACATTGTACAACTGATTCCAGATAAAATGAATCCAAGAGTTTAATGTTCTTTAAATTTGTGATACATTTTTTTTAAAATTTCATGAACCCTTTCCATAGATATTTATATAAGAATACATGGTCTCCAGCATTGAATTCATAATCATTATTTTATTTTTCAACCTTAATTTTTAACAAAGGTTTGTCATGGAATGGTTATTAAGGGATCATACAATCTATTATTTCTCATTCACATGACATGTATCAAATCACAAAAATTCTTTGAATTCCTCCTATAATATTGGATTCAATCATTTAATTTAATATAAGGATTAAAATATATTCAATTTTTATTGGATTGGTAATAGTTATTGTATATACAATCCAGAAGTTATAGATGGTGATCCCATCATTTATTGAAATAATTAGAGCCTTCCCATAACGATCTCTTCATGGTTTTGATAGTCATTTTCGACAATCCATATTTTTGGGATTGATAAAATTATCATAGAGTAATTGTTTTATTTTAATCCTTCTAGATAGATAAATAACATATTTACGAGACATTAGGTCATAATTAGATTATATTGTAGTTGGGGTATAATTATATAGGAATAATTTAAATATAATGTAAAAAATATAGTCATTAGATAAATATTCTAAAATTTAAATTAAATGATCTATAATTTTAAAAATTTATATAATAAATAATATTTTATAATCCCACATGAATGTATTTGGCAGCATAGTAATTAAATCTATATTAATATTATACCATTTCTACTATTATACTATAAAATATTCATAATTATATTATGTAGTAGTCTTTTAACCTTAAATTTTTTTCCCACAAAGAATCATGAGATGTAATATGAGATTTATTACTACATATTTTCACATAATAAGAAATCATTAATATCCATATGAATCATAGTTTTCTAGGGGTTTATGGATATGATTTAAATTTAATTCTCATCTTATTGATAATTATTAACCTCTAAATGTTAATGAATGACATATCCTCTTACAAAATATCAAATTTTCACCACCAAATTGATTAAATATATGTAGTTTTCTATTACATGGATGTTCCATAATCATTAATATGACTTTAGTGTCATCTGACGATATATTAATTCACCCCAAATGAATTTTTTTAATTACATCGAATATGATTTCTATTTACCCATATTAAATACAACACTTGTTCATACATAATAAATACTTTAGAATTTTTTATAGTTCATCATCCCCATTATGATAATACTTTGGTATTTTCAATCAATTAATTTATTATATTGTGACCCATCACATAAATACATATTAATTCATAATTCCTTAAAAATAATTTATTAATAAGTAATATATGAGTATTTAATGGTATAAAGTTATTGAATAAAATACTTATATGTTTATAATCATTAACATAATGATTTCATTAATTTTTAAATCACATCATAGTGATTCAAACATTCTTAGTTTTTATCACTTATTATCAGATACCCATGGAAAATACATATATAATAGTGAGATATTGAAATCAATGTATGAGAATAATCATGGAAATAGAGAATGGCATGAGAGTCGAGAGTAATAATATAATTTTGTAAATAGGATTTTCATAATTGTAGACACATAGAATAAGTAATTTGTAGAATAATTATAAATCAGGGGAAACAACAAACATCATTATTTCATAAACATGAGCCAAGGTTAACTCTAAACACTATCATTATAAGGTATGAAAACACATAATGTGGATTTGGTTCAGTCCCTATTACTGTGAAAAAATAAAAAATTACCAATGTTGATTTTGTTTACAAAATAATCATTTACACAACATATTATCAGATATAAATCATTACCCAATAATAATAGGGAAATGTAATTTTATTCCCACCAATTATATAACATAGTGTTCATAGGCTAAACATATGTTCAATAAATATAGTATCACATGAGATAAAAATATTACACAATTCATTGGACTGTTATATAATTCTAGGAACACCTATCAAATAATAAAAATCATGAATTATTTTGATATAAAAGGAAAATATTCTCGGAAAAAAAATTAAAATCAACATCACACCATAAGAAGGAAGTGGGTCTCATAATTTTTATTCATGGAATAAGCAATGGATAAATAATTTCTACTAAAAAAGAAATTGAAATAAAATTTATTGTAAATTTATACCTAAAAGTGTGACAATGGTCATGAACAAGGAGTTATAATGTAAAAAAAAATTATATTGAAATGGTGAAAAAAATGAACCACCTACGTGAAAATGTATGAAAGAAATAATGTAAAATTTTAGAGTTGGAAATAGAAATTAATTTAAATTACATAATATTTGTTATTATATGTTTTTTAAAAGAATAAATATGGTGTAAGAAGATAATAATTTCTTAAAATATTTTATGGGGAGGATACTTGACATGTGAAAAAAAAATTCATGTGAAATTATTTTGGATTTAGATTAATGTGTTAAATTTTATAGGAAATAAAATCATTTATAAAATAAGAAATGAATATAATTATTTACCCGGTATATATTTATATAAAATAATCACAAAAAACAGAAGAAGTTACTCTGAATAATAATTAATATAGAAGATTACTAAAAAGAGAGCATAAAACAGACAAATATTGTTGGTGGAATGGAAGAAAAGATTTCTGTTTCAAAACACCATTGTTCAAATTCTTAATAGTAAAAAATGATATTAAAACAATTTTTTAAATTATTACATGGTAAAAATGATATTCAAATTAGATATAAATTAATGATTTTCCTAATTATTATAAAGATGATTGGATGGAAATAAAATATTATAAAAACATTATAAACTGTATTTTATAATGATGGGAAATATTCTAAACTTAGTGACATTTTTATGACACAATCCATGTAAAAAAAATACTAGAATGACAAATTATATCCCATTATATAAATAGAACATACAATATAAGATGATAATAAAAATGGATGTAGGAATATTTTTACTCAATAATATGGATTATTTTATAAAATAAACTTATATTTTAGGGAATATATCAATAATATTCATCAACAAGAATGATATTGAATAAAAGTGATTTTTAAAAGTATGAAAATAATTTATGACATTATTTTTCATTTATGATTTACTTACACTATTTAAATAATGATTTTTTCATAATATTTGTAACACAATGTTTGTTTTTCGACCAATAATTTCACAATTTATAAAATGGTTTTCATAATATTAAATATCAAGGAAAATATCATTTTTAAAATTTTAGAAAATTAGGGAAGGCCCTTAAATATATAACCCATATAATAAAATGTGGTCAATTCCTATTTATATATATTTTTTCAAAATACTAGACTATTAAAATAAAATATATTTTATTTTCAATATAATTCATATCAATTTTAAAAAAAACTACTTAGTTCCTTATACTCATCCTTTGATCCTATGAAAAGAATTTGAGAATGTGGTATGACAACAAGAAAACATAGTAAAAAACATACAAAAATATAATTAATGAGATATGATAGTGTATATTAAAACTATGAGATAATAAAAGAATATTTTCTATTAAAATAATATTCTTTCATATTCAATAATTATTTTACTTACATATGAAATAAATATTACTACCAAAAAAATCAAATAAAATTCATTATAATAAAACCGAATGAAAAATAAAAAAAATGAGATCCTCTTTGAAAAATGTGATCCCAAGAAATAGTTTTCATAAAAACATATTTTTTTAACCAGAATGATAATAGTATATCCCTTATTGAAGATATCATTCGTTATGAAATAAAAATATTTCCCTGAAAACTCATCAGAATTAGTAGAATGTTCATATTGGGTCACTTGTAAATAGTTATACTAAAACACATACATGAACCCTTATAATTAGAATATCATAAATGGGTTGTATTAATCATAATTATCTAGATAAGATAATTAGTAAACATTTAATTTGATAGATATACTAGGATAATATGATCATAATTATTATCAAATGACTATGAACTTTAAAAAATTGAATCATTCATTTACATCATAAAACATATAATATATACTTTTAAACAGATAAAATATTATATATTGATATATAAATTTACATGAAAAATAAATTTTATAAATTACGTACCCAAAGCAATTGTACGAAGGATAATAAATTCAAGAAAAAATAGAATATTATTATGTACCCTAGAACATCAAATAACTATTGTGGCATATAGAGATCTAATTGATTCCATATCTGTTAATATTTTGCATTCTTTTTCTTCTCTAAAGAGAGTCAAAACATTCCTCATAAAATACATAGAAACAAACAATATATAAACCATTAAAATAAAGTAAAAAAGTGATATTAAAAGTCAATATATTTTTAATTTATCTCTATTTAAATATATCAATCAAATAATTTTACGAAAATTGAAAATTAAGTAAATGATTTTGAAATAAAATCAATAATACATTTAAAATAAGGGTATTATGGTGAAATAAATCTTACCGAGAGTCTGATTCCTCACATAAGTTATTTTTATTCACGAATAATAATTATATATATATATATATTTTTAAATCACATAGGCTAATTTTCCATTTTTAATTTTTATTTAATTTTTATTTATTACCATGATATATATATTTTCATAATTAGTCATGTTGATGTCGGGTGTTTCAGGATGTTTAGTTCATAGTTTCCAAAAAGATTCAATACCTTTCCTATTGTCAATGTGGCCATTTTATATCTTATATAGAATGGTAATAATGGAATAATTATCAATTTATTACATAAATTATAATTATGAAACCTAAAATTGTTTATATTTATGAACGATGATCTATTTTGTAATCACAGAGATCATAATATGTATGTATACCTGAGTAACATTGATGTTTTTCACTGAAAATTAATTAATGATGATATGTATTATAATATAAAATATTTATAATTTTCATATCATATTATGTAAGTATATTTTCTATTTATTCCATCCATGTGATGAAATGAAAAAATATGAATCACATCAGTTCATGGATGTAGTAATTCAAACATATGCAATAATGAAGTTATAAGTTTTTAATTGATTAAATGGTAAGAAAATATATTATATATTATCTATAATTATAGGTAATTATTCCATGAATATAATACAGATATATATAAAAATTAAAAATATAATAATAGTAATAATCCATTGGAGGTAGAAAAGGAAAATGAAACTCTTCTCGTCGTGGAGGTGGTAGTCCACCATAAACATGAACGATAGATTCATTAACCATTTTGTGGAATAAGATATTAATATAGGTTATTCATGTTACATAATTAATTATTTTTTATCGTTTGATAATTATTTATTCATTTATTCATTTTTTTGAATATTTGAATGAGGTATAATAATAAATAAAACTAAGAAAATTGACTAAAAATTATCATTAATTTTTTGATATCCATTATTTATATAAACATTAAAGCCTCAAAGGTTAGTATTATTCACCAAATAATACCTCTATATTATTTTATTTATGTTTATAATGTATTAGGTTAGGTATTTTATATGATATAGTTCTCAAAATGATCGAGGAAGATATGAGAGTTTGTTGTCTAAAGAACAGAATCATTTTAAAATTTATAGAAATTATATACCCCTCTCACCTAATTATAAACATTGTAAACTGTCTATCACATGTATAAAACAAATTGAATATTTTATTTATAAAATCAATCTCAAAAAATATAGTTTTTTACCCATAATAATACATTTTTTGATATTGATATGTTGCTTTCCATTAAAACCCAATTTCCGAAACAAAAATAACTGAAAGTATTGGATGGGTGGTTATTATAGGTATAAGAATATGGAGCGTATAACCGAATACAACCATCAAATAATGGATCAAGGATGATAAATTTTATTCACACTATATATGTTGAATTAGAACAATCCATTTTTTTCTTTTTTAATGAAATATAAGACATTCCTTAAAAATAAGTAAATATATTATATTTGAAAACCTTTTAAAAAGTTATAAAAAGTGAAATAAAATGTATATTAAAACTCAGTTATATAAATATAAATATATCCATTACATACAATTAAGTATATGCACATGGAACTAAAGGATTCATAAAATAAATCATTAAATCATTAAAATAAATATATTTAAGGTATTATTTCCCTTACCTCATGTATAAGTCATCAAGTACATTCTTTATCATCCTGAATAATAAACCCCTATTAATTATTTAATTTCACAAGAAAAATTTCAATATTTATTTTTAATTTAAATTTATTTATTACCTTGTTATATAAAATTATATAATCAATTATCATTATATTAATTTTTTTGAAGACCTTTTATCACCACCCATCCATGGAGACTATATTATTTTATTTTATTTTCTTGATCATAGATCATTTTTTTGATGGTCAAGTTGGTAACTGATTGAATTTTCTATAATTTTGGATGTTTTAGTTGTTTTTTTCTTGGTCATGGGCACTACACGGTTAGTAAATAACATGATTATCAACCTAGGTACTCATGTGGCAATTCAAGGAAGTGGAAAGAAGCTACAACATGATCTCATAAACCTTTTGGACTAGTCATTCAGTTGGTCTGTGTTTTATGTAGAGGATACTACATTGTTTTCACATGGTCGGAAAAACAATGTGGGTTATTTGTACGATCGATAAATGATTCAGAATTGGATATTGGATGGTTGGCACACTATTCGGCAAACCATGCAGCCAAACTATGTGGCTATGCCAGATCATTAAAAAGTTAAAATTCTTAATCTACCATATCCCATTATTTACCCAAAGTCTCCCCCTCCGACTTGAAAAAATTTGGTGCACCAATCAGTCTAAAAACCCATCATCCCTTAGGTCTTTCTCTTCCATGGTTACTTCCTCTTCGATTACAAGGTATAATTTTAAGGTTTTTGGTCATTCCACCTCTATTTCCCCAAGCATATCTATATTATTTGGTTATGGTTTTGGGATTCCTCCCTTGAAAGAACCCTGTTGGATAAGGTTTCTGTTTGGTTTATTTTCCATTTGTTTTAATGAGTTTGTTTGGTTCATAAGGCCTGTTCTTCCTCCCATTAATTCTATATTGCTTATAAATTCCTTTTAGGAAGGTATCTCCATGTTTTTCCATTTGATCACATTACTATAAAGCTTTGGAATTTTTGAAAATTTTATAATCATGATTACCACCACTATGTTTCCTTTATTAGTTTATTATGTTATTTGGGTATTGTTAGAAATTATTAAAATTAGTCATTGGAGTGATTTTTCTATTATAACTATGTGATGGCGTACATAAAGATTTTGATTAAATGCCTTTTGTTTTTAAAGATAAAATCATCCCTTTTTGTGATGATTTCCACTTGTAATATTTTCAAAACGTATTTTTTAATTATTAATTTTGGTTAATGTGCAATTTTTAGCCCTATTTGTTTTCATAATCATAATGAAAAGTTATTGATGTGTCCCCATAGTTTTAAAATAAGGTGATTCATTCATCTGAACTACTTTTCAAATGATTGGGTTTTATTGAAAAAGTAAATGATAATATTTAAAATGGTTTTAGGGAATATACTTTAGGCATTACATTGGATGTGGATACGTCCATGGGCACACGGAGTGTAGTCATGGTTGAGATTTCTAATGATGATGGAATTTGTAGAAATTATTAAACTAATATTTGGTTTCAGAAAATGGTTCTTAATATTCTCATCTTTCTTCTTTTCCTATAAAATGTTATCCTGGTTTCCAAATGAGAGGAAGTGGTTTTATGATTTTATTGGATGTTATGTCTTGTTTTGTATTTTATAAATGAGTGTTTGATTTTAGATATTCTGAAATACCACGTAGAAATCCTTGTTCGTTGAATATATTTTATGAACTATGTATTTGAAATTAAATTAGGGATGAAATTATATTCAAATTGTAAGGAATCTAATTTTTCATTTTGATGTGTGATGTGTCTTTTCATTTTAGTTTTGAAAAACATGGGATGTAGAAGAAAAATTCATGTCTGGAATTACACATTTAAACAATGTCTTTTGTGATGACATTGAAAAATGATGTGGAAGAGGCATTTTTAATGTTTTTTGGTTTCATAATTGTTAGGCCTAATTGGCACTTTAAAAGATTGGGATGAATGAGGTTTTTAAAATAATAGTTCCCAGTGTGAAACTGAAAGTATTTTATGAAATGGATTAGATGTTCTTATGATGTGATATCACGGTTAGAACCATGATTATGTGATATATATATATATAGTAGGATCTTATATATGTAGTATTTTCCCTTATGAGTTATCCTAAAGGCAGTTTCCATGTATGGGTTAGGTGAGTGCGGAGACAATAGGTAAAATGAGTCATGCATGTGAGGGACTCATACATACATAATATATTTTTACCATGGGTTACTAGGGAAATTTTAGAGGATCAAGTGATGGTATCATGCTATCCCAATTATTATTGGGTTTTACCTTCTGAATTTAGTAACATGTCACAAGGGTTGTTCAGCTGGATTGTTCAGTTGAGGACATCTAGTTGGTTATAGACTATTGATCTTCACCACGCACCTGTATGAGGTTCTGAATAGAGTACGAACATGGAATGTTCTATGGATGTCTATGAAAGAATGGGTTAATATATGTTCTCTCTTGTTCACTTTAATTAAACTTTATTTCTTTTACTATTTATTTATATACCTTCATCATTCCTTTGTATCAACTTATGGGATTCCAATTTTGGGATTTGGATTTAAAAATTGTGTATTTTTTTAGAATAAAATGTTTGTTTTGTTATATTTTAATAAATAAAAAATATGATTTTATAATAGAATTTGAAAACCCTATTTTAACATTTCCATTTAAAACTAGTGTTAATTATTGTTTTAGGAAAGGAAATGCATGGATTTTTTTGGTTGCCTACTAGGCTATTTAGCTCACACCATACTTATTCCATTCAGTGTTGGTGGAACCGAGATATTTTGAAAATCATGTTCCTCATTTAGGTTCTTGGTTCATGTTTATGTTTTTGGAGCCTGTTTTTTGGTGAATGGCGGTTACATTAAGGTCACATAAATATCACAATGGGAGTGGTTTGGACTATGATTGTTTTCCTTCTTTTTCTAGTGGTATCATTAAACTAAATCAGTTTGTTTATCTATTTTACATTAATTTATAATTTTGATATTTGATCATCTTATAAGTTTATTTATATGATATTTTCCATTACATGGGCCGATATCATTCCAACAGTGATATAATTTGATGCCTGAAATGTAGAGACCCGTAGCCTATCGTACATGAACATTACATTACTTTTGCGGAATACTTAATACATAACAAAAATACACACACAAGGATCGTAATAGTTTAGTGTCTTTGGAAACTCGGAACGTAATCTTCTAATCCTGGTGAAAGATCATCAAAATCTCCCACAAAGATCTTCCTTTTTTTTACCTAAAACCTTTCTTTATATCCTGGGGAAAAGAAAACATAAAAGGTTGAGCTCAAATGCTCAGTAAGGGTAAACAAAAGAAATATCAATCACATAATTTTCATAAGAACATAACATTTTTGGAAATCTTAACCTGCAAAAGCGAGCATAATTTCATAACATGGGATAAATCATAGTAGTGAAAATGAAACCCTTACTTAAAACATTACTCATTGTGGCATACACACATAATCATAGAGAATCATTTCTTGTTAGTCAAGACTCATTGCCAAGACTATCTTAGTGGACAAAGTCCCTTTCTGAATCGAGTAATCCTCGTTTCAGTCCTGTTTCACTGAACCGGTATAACCTACCATTCCAGCCATGTCTATCTCATGAGATATAAAATCTTTACCCAATGCATTGGAGGGAGATATAGGTCCCACCCATCTCTTAATGAATCCTTTCTTATGTGTGCCACAAAATCATAAATCATACATCATTGCATAACCCATGTAATAAAAATGGGATTATTAAACAACATGACATCATAAAACCATTCATATAAGATAAAGGAATTAATAAACATAATTCCATCACAACATAGTCAAATCAATGTAAAAATATGGATAGAAACAGAACCCTTTATTATCTTATATGGAAAATAATTTTGATAAAACACTTGAATTGAATTCTTGAGGAAAATATCCTTTCTTCTTCAAAATAAATTTCCTTTCACAAAACATCATGCAATTTTAAAAGAAAGAGATTTTATTGAAAATAGTCATGAAATCTTTTAGAGGAAGCTTCATGAAAATAAGGCTTTGTAAAACAGTATAAATCCGTTCGTGCCGTATAAGTTAAAAAAAACATTCTTCGTACTTTTGTCGGAAAAGTCAAAAAGTACCTCGTACGAAAAACGACAAAAGATTCCTTTCATACGTATTAATAAAAACTCACTAAAGGGTAAAATGGATTTAAAAAATTTTAGGTGGATGGAAATAATATTACATATTGATTAAACATGGATGTGGATGATAAAATACACCCCAGTAAATACTTACAAATAAACAATCTCGGATAAAAATGAGATTGTGATATTTCCCTTACCTTAGGTCCAAATTGCTTCGTATGTGTCCGAACCTCCTGTATAATGATTTAAATAATGTCATTGACTTATTACAGAATCATATTCATTGTTATGATATCATATATGGTTCACTTATGACATTATATTACCCGTTCTTTTGTAAATTCCATGATAAAGAAGCGTTTTGGGTAAAATCGTTTCATTTATCGTAGGTGTTTTGACTTGTTGTTCTTGACATCATTATTAATTATATCATGATTTACTTACTTCCAGAATATAAAATATGATTTATATATCATATATATTCAGTATATATATATATATATAATAGATAGATAAATAAAATGAAAAACACCGTTCATGGAGACGGTAGTCCGTACGTACGCATGAACGCTGTTTTCCTTTCCTTATTGTCTTGAAATGGAAGTAATTAGATGACATACATATGTATATATATACATAAATCCAGTAGCTTTATAATGTCATATATTTCATTATTATTTCTTATATATACATTATAATCATTCTTAAATGGTTAACATGGAGAATGAATCTCATCGCGTCGTGGAGACGGTAGTCCGTACGTACGCACGAGCGATGATATCATTTCTATTGAATTGAATTGGAGTGAATTATACAATATATCAGAATCAATATGATGTTGTAATAACTATGTATAGTTATTCTTTACACCATTATACCCATCCATGTAAGGTGGTGGTGGAAAATAGATTACACCACGGCGTGGAGACGGTATTCCGTACGTACGCACGCGCGGTGATTTCTTTTTCCGTAGGATGGATAGATGGTGAAATAGGGTTGTTTCATACTTATAATAACATATCAGTATATGAGTGATACTGATGTTATTACTTCATAATGAAACAACCTAAGAAGAAGAAGTGGAAGAAGAAATAAAGATGAAAGAATTGGTAACGGTAATTACCTCTTCTTTGAAGCGCCTTTTGGAGACCTCCTCTTAGGGAACTAAAATTGGTCTTTGAGTAAGACCAGAACCTCTAGGATGTTGCTAGGGAAGTGGAGAAGAGATTTTGGCAGGGGTTGGCCGAGCTTGAGTGCTCAAATTGGTGTGAGGAGGAGGGGGAGGAGGTGTCCTTTTATAGGGGAGGAGAGGGGCACCTTAGGAATTCTTAAAAATATTAATTTATAATAAATCTAACCCCACTTAAAAACCTCCAAAAATGACTCATATTCGAAGCTTAGATGAGATAGGGTTGTAATATCATCAACCAATCAAATTTAGACATGTTTGGATCTTATTTTAAACCTTATCAATTAGATTTAACTCTAAGTTAAATAATTTAACTTTTACCGTGTCTTTTTGTTTTCTTTCACTATATGGTTAATAAACTTACTATAACATGCCAAACGAACCCCAAATTGTTTATTATTAATATATATATCCTTATCTAAGTCATTTGGCCGAACCTTAGATTTTTAGGAATAAAATAACAATTAATAATATAATATTTGATTTAAAAACTATTTTGTGTCAATTTTGACACTATTTGATATATGATTTTTGTGAAAGTCATAACAGAATTAAATGTTCGAACCAAGTTGATTAAATCAACATTAATATATCATAGTAACCTATAAAATTAGTGGAATTCATAAAAATTCTCAAATTACATTTATTTTGGTGTTTATACATCAATTATGTCAATATTTCATAAATAAGATAATTACTGCATCATCTTTGTGTCATAAATTAATTAAATTATTTGATGTCTAAAAATTACAAATAAAATACCATTATGTAGGAAATCTTTTTAGCTTTCTAATGAATATTTATAGTCGAATTTATCTTATGTATAACCCCATATTAAAAATGATTTACTTATTAAACATTGATTTTAACTATTTTAACCCTTCTTTAAATAAATTAATAATAAATGTCCAAATCTAATCCAAGTGGGCCTAAATGGTCATATTTTATTCCTAAGATTGTTTTTGGTCGAATTACACTTGTCCAATAGAATTAGGACATGTGTTAGGGTAATATTAATATCATATTTACCCTTAGTTACCCTATTTACTATTAACCGTGGTAAAAAAAATAAAAAGTTACTATTCACCAAAAAATTATTTTCATCTCATTGAACCACATTTTAGTCCTTGATATTAACCGTGTCTCTCGGATTTTCGAAATTCCATTCACAGAAGCGGTAAAATTAAGTTTTATGCAAAATTCAGTTTTTTACCTACCACTTAGTAGTTTCACTATTCATCAAAAATTGATGTTTTTCAGAACAATGCCAAAATTTCATCCCAAGCTATATTTCATATTCCGAATTCAAAAATGAAGTCTATTTTACCAAATTCATAACATAAAAGTTGCATTAATTAATTTTATAATTAAATCCCGCTGTTAAAACAAATAGCGTGTTTTTTTTAAGAAACAATATCTATCAAAAGATTGACACTTGTTTATGTCTAGTTTAAATGTGAAATTACATCCAATGACCAACATTGTATTAAATTGTAAAAATATATTCTAAATATACTTTAAAACCACTCAAATTAATGATTTATCACTATTAATTATTTCGATTAAAAAGTTGTTTTTAATTATAATTTAGTAATTTTCACTATTCATCAAAATATGAAAGTTATCCGAAAATCACCAAAATTTCAACCTAAGCTAATTTCGATATTCCGAATCCAAAAATGAAGTTCATTTTAAAAAATAAGATTTATAGAATTTTAAAAAGTGGTTATTACTATTCATAACGGCTAGTTTTAATAATATTTTAATAGCATATCATTGTTTAATGAAACTCAGTATTGCGTATTACACACGCTATCGAGGAAGGTCGCGATTGCGTGTTATGCAAGGCAAGTCAAGGATGTGTGTTGTGCAAGCTCCTTTTGGTGTAGCGTACAACACAAGACATTAGTGAAATAAAAAAGAATATTTTTCATAAAATTTCGGGTTGTTACATTCTACCCCCCTTAAAATGAATTTCGCCCTCGAAATTCGTCGGGGTTATAAATGGTTTACTATTCGAAATTTTCTTTCATAGAAACCCACATCGTAAAAAGGAATGCCAAAACTTAGCTTTAAAAACTAAAGTATGAAATGTAACGATTACCCAAATAAACTAATCACTGGGTTTCCACATAGGTGACAATATGGATATGGAAGAGAAATCTAACTGTCATGTTCTGATGGAGAGTGGTAGAGAACATGGCTATGGAAAAGCCAGTAATCACAAATCCATAGATTTGTGATGATATAAGGTACCATCTGATTCATCAGGTATAAGATCACTAGGACAACATTTTTGGTTTTCAAGATCATTTCCCTAAAGTTGAAAATCTGCTTAAAATAAATACTTACTTTATTTTGGTACAATCTCACTTTTGTTCGTGCCTTGAACAATTTCTACTTCATCTCTTAAATAAATGAAGTTGAATTTGTTATTTGTGAAGTGTTAGCAGATTATGTGATAGAATGATGGGTCATTCCATCTATCTCAAACAAAAGGTTAGAAAAAGTTATTAAATATACATAAGTCATTCTATAGTGAGATTAATCATATATGGTTCCTAAAATGGACTTATACTTCATATATCATGCTGCTTAATATAATAAAACTAGTTTCTACTAAACAGGGACTTCCTGTAGGTCAGTGGTAGGCGATAAAGGCCAGTCGCACTTTGGTTGTGGGTTCGATTCCTACAGCCTTGTCCGAAGCGATGGGCTGTCGCCCGTCCTGCAGGTTGTCCCTTTTTCTAAAACTACGTTACTATAACATCCCATCTTCTATCCTTAAACAATACTAACTTATGTCCAACATAATCCAGTCTAATCTTTAGGCTTATACATAATACTGCAGTCCACTCTCATAATATAGTGACATCGATTACCAGAGATTTAATACTGTCGTTGATCCCCACATAAGATATGTCTTTTTGGTCACATTCCAAACATTCAAAGTCCTTAATCGTGTATTCTCTTGAATACCTTAGTGAGTGCAGTTAAAAGTTAACACTTTCCATATACCAAAATCCTCAAAATTCTATATACTCAAACCATGATATCACTTAGTCCTTATATCAATCATGAGCTCATGAATACTATTAAACATTTAATTTTCTCCTTATCCCTTCATTATGAGCTTATCATCTACATTCCAAAAATATCTGAATAACCTTTCATGGATACTGGTAACATTAATCATACACTTTCAAAACACAAGGAAAGACAACAGTGTAACAATCCATAGATGTCTCTTTATTCCAAAATTACACATGATAAACATGTAATCATTCCACTACATTCTCAAACCATTGACCGAGCTTCAAAAATTCTTTCATCTCACATATCATTTGTAGTCTCTTCATCATCATCCACATAAATACTACCCATATGACCATACTGATTCTCTTCATGAGTCTTTCCCTTAGGGCATTTGTTTGCATAATGCCCATACATTCCACATTTAAAACACTTAACCAATTTTGATGTCGTAGCAATACCATTATCCTCATCCATGGTGTTAACTGACCCTTTTCCTTTGCACTTACTTGCTTTGTGTCCTTCTTTTCCACACCCAAAGCATCTTCCAGTTCCCTTGAAACATTCTCCTTGATGCCTCTTCCCACATGATTTACATATGGGAAATTGAACTTTCTTTCCTCTATGATCATCATGAAACTCCATCTTTATCTTATTAGCCGAGTCAGGAAACTTACCAAGGTTTACTTTATTGATCATATTATGAGATTGTTGATTCGGCATAATAATGATGTTTGGACTTCCAAATCCCATTTCATTTGGTTGCTCATAAAGAATATCATTCCATTGTCCATCATATCCTCCATTATTGTGAATCATCTTGTTTCCAGCCATTTTCTAAAACCCAAACAGAATAGTGTTAGATGCAAAAATCGTAATAAAGGGGGAGTAACTTAAATCTCTATCATCTTTGGTTTAATCTAATATCGTTACCATAGTTCTAGGACTATATCCTATACGTATACTTATCCTCAGGGGCATCCTTAGACATACCTTAGAAATATCTCTAGGGATCTCACTAATGTTTTCGCGTCCTAGTTTCCAAAGGTTGACTAAACCTTTCCTCTGATACCAAATGTAGAGACCCGTAGCCTATCGTACATGAACATTACATTACTTTTGCGGAATACTTAATACATAACAAAAATACACACACAAGGATCGTAATAGTTTAGTGTCTTTGGAAACTCGGAACGTAATCTTCTAATCCTGGTGAAAGATCTTCAAAATCTCCCACAAAGATCTTCCTTTTTTTTTACCTAAAACCTTTCTTTATATCCTGGGGAAAAGAAAACATAAAAGGGTGAGCTCAAATGCTCAGTAAGGGTAAACAAAAGAAATATCAATCACATAATTTTCATAAGAACATAACATTTTTGGAAATCTTAACCTGCAAAAGAGAGCATAATTTCATAACATGGGATAAATCATAGTAGTGAAAATGAAACCCTTACTTAAAACATTACTCATTGTGGCATACACACATAATCATAGAGAATCATTTCTTGTTAGTCAAGACTCATTGCCAAGACTATCTTAGTGGACAAAGTCCCTTTCTGAATCGAGTAATCCTCGTTTCAGTCCTGTTTCACTGAACCGGTATAACCTACCATTCCAGCCATGTCTATCTCATGAGATATAAAATCTTTACCCAATGCATTGGAGGGAGATATAGGTCCCACCCATCTCTTAATGAATCCTTTCTTATGTGTGCCACAAAATCATAAATCATACATCATTGCATAACCCATATAATAAAAATGGGATTCTTAAACAACATGACATCATAAAACCATTCATATAAGATAAAAGAATTAATAAACATAATTCCATCACAACATAGTCAAATCAATGTAAAAATATGGATAGAAACAGAACCCTTTATTATCTTATATGGAAAATAATTTTGATAAAACACTTGAATTGAATTCTTGAGGAAAATATCCTTTCTTTTTCAAAATAAATTTCCTTTCACAAAACATCATGCAATTTTAAAAGAAAGAGATTTTATTGAAAATAGTCATGAAATCTTTTAGAGGAAGCTTCATGAAAATAAGGCTTTGTAAAACAGTATAAATCCTTTCGTGCCGTATAAGTTAAAAAAAACATTCTTCGTACTTTTGTCGGAAAAGTCAAAAAGTACCTTGTACGAAAAACGACAAAAGATTCCTTTCATACGTATTACTAAAAACTCACTAAAGGGTAAAATGGATTTAAAAAATTTTAGGTGGATGGAAATAATATTACATATTGATTAAACATGGATGTGGATGATAAAATACACCCCAGTAAATACTTACAAATAAACAATCTCGGATAAAAATGAGATTGTGATATTTCCCTTACCTTAGGTCCAAATTGCTTCGTATGTGTCCGAACCTCCTGTATAATGATTTAAATAATGTCATTGACTTATTACAGAATCATATTCATTGTTATGATATCATATATGGTTCACTTATGACATTATATTACCCGTTCTTTTGTAAATTCCATGTTAAAGAAGCGTTTTGGGTAAAATCGTTTCATTTATCGTAGGTGTTTTGACTTGTTTTTCTTGACATCATTATTACTTATATCATGATTTACTTACTTCCAGAATATAAAATATGATTTATATATCATATATATTCAGTATATATATATATATAATAGATAGATAAATAAAATGAAAAACACCGTTCATGGAGACGGTAGTCCGTACGTACGCATGAACGCTGTTTTCCTTTCCTTATTGTCTTGAAATGGAAGTAAGTAGATGACATACATATGTATATATATACATAAATCCAGTAGCTTTATAATGTCATATATTTCATTATTATTTCTTATATATACATTATAATCATTCTTAAATGGTTAACATGGAGAATGAATCTCATCGCGTCGTGGAGACGGTAGTCCGTACGTACGCACGAGCGATGATATCATTTCTATTGAATTGAATTGGAGTGAATTATACAATATATCAGAATCAATATGATGTTGTAATAACTATGTATAGTTATTCTTTACACCATTATACCCATCCATGTAAGGTGGTGGTGGAAAATAGATTACACCACGGCGTGGAGACGGTATTCCGTACGTACGCACGCGCGGTGATTTCTTTTTCCGTAGGATGGATAGATGGTGAAATAGGGTTGTTTCATACTTATAATAACATATCAGTATATGAGTGATACTGATGTTATTACTTCATAATGAAACAACCTAAGAAGAAGAAGTGGAAGAAGAAATAAAGTTGAAAGAATTGGTAACGGTAATTACCTCTTCTTTGAAGCGCCTTTTAGAGACCTCCTCTTAGGGAACTAAAATTGGTCTTTGAGTAAGACCAGAACCTCTAGGATGTTGCTAGGGAAGTGGAGAAGAGATTTTGGCAGGGGTTGGCCGAGCTTGAGTGCTCAAATTGGTGTGAGGAGGAGGGGGAGGAGGTGTCCTTTTATAGGGGAGGAGAGGGGCACCTTAGGAATTCTTAAAAATATTAATTTATAATAAATCTAACCCCACTTAAAAACCTCCAAAAATGACTCATATTCGAAGCTTAGATGAGATAGGGTTGTAATCTCATCAACCAATCAAATTTAGACATGTTTGGATCTTATTTTAAACCTTATCAATTAGATTTAACTCTAAGTTAAATAATTTAACTTTTACCGTGTCTTTTTGTTTTCTTTCACTATATGGTTAATAAACTTACTATAACATGCCAAACGAACCCCAAATTGTTTATTATTAATATATATATCCTTATCTAAGTCATTTGGCCGAACCTTAGATTTTTAGTAATAAAATAACAATTAATAATATAATATTTGATTTCAAAACTATTTTGTGTCAATTTTGACACTATTTGATATATGATTTTTGTGAAAGTCATAACAGAATTAAATGTTCGAACCAAGTTGATTAAATCAACATTAATATATCATAGTAACCTATAAAATTAGTGGAATTCATAAAAAATCTCAAATTACATTTATTTTTGTGTTTATAACATCAATTATGTCAATATTTCATAAATAAGATAATTACTGCATCATCTTTGTGTCATAAATTAATTAAATTATTTGATGTCTAAAAATTACAAATAAAATACCATTATGTAGGAAATCTTTTTAGCTTTCTAATGAATATTTATAGTCGAATTTATCTTATGTATAACCCCATATTAAAAATGATTTACTTATTAAACTTTGATTTTAACTATTTTAACCCTTCTTTAAATAAATTAATAATAAATGTCCAAATCTAATCCAAGTGGGCCTAAATGGTCATATTTTATTCCTAAGATTGTTTTTGGTCGAATTACACTTGTCCAATAGAATTAGGACATGTGTTAGGGTAATATTAATATCATATTTACCCTTAGTTACCCTATTTACTATTAACTGTGGTAAAAAAAATAAAAAGTTACTATTCACCAAAAAATTATTTTCATCTCATTGAACCACATTTTAGTCCTTGATATTAACCGTGTCTCTCGGATTTTCGAAATTCCATTCACAGAAGCGGTAAAATTAAGTTTTATGCAAAATTCAGTTTTTAACCTACCACTTAGTAGTTTCACTATTCATCAAAAATTGATGTTTTTCAGAACAATGCCAAAATTTCATCCCAAGCTATATTTCATATTCCGAATTCAAAAATGAAGTCTATTTTACCAAATTCATAACATAAAAGTTGCATTAATTAATTTTATAATTAAATCCCGCTGTTAAAACAAATAGCGTGTTTTTTTTAAGAAACAATATCTATCAAAAGATTGACACTTGTTTATGTCTAGTTTAAATGTGAAATTACATCCAATGACCAACATTGTATTAAATTGTAAAAATATATTCTAAATATACTTTAAAACCACTCAAATTAATGATTTATCACTATTAATTATTTCGATTAAAAAGTTGTTTTTAATTATAATTTAGTAATTTTCACTATTCATCAAAATATGAAAGTTATCCTAAAATCACCAAAATTTCAACCTAAGCTAATTTTGATATTCCGAATCCAAAAATGAAGTTCATTTTAAAAAATAAGATTTATAGAATTTTAAAAAGTGGTTATTACTATTCATAACGGCTAGTTTTAATAATATTTTAATAGCATATCATTGTTTAATGAAACTCAGTATTGCGTATTACACACGCTATCGAGGAAGGTCGCGATTGCGTGTAATGCAAGGCAAGTCAAGGATGTGTGTTGTGCAAGCTCCTTTTGGTGTAGCGTACAACACAAGACATTAGTGAAATAAAAAAGAATATTTTTCATAAAATTTCGGGTTGTTACATGAAACTAGTATCATTCCTATAGAGATCGGTCACACAGGTTGACCAATGTCATGGATTGGGTCGGGTGTCAGGCCGGATGGCATCCTTTCATGCTTCATGAGAAACTGGTATTAGTGGAGGCTATTATTATTTGTGGTATATTTTAGTGGGATATTAATACTGTTAATACATGGGAGGTAGGTTTAAAAAGGGATTCATGAACCCTTTCTTATTCTAGACCTCGAATTATCCATGGTATTATGGTATTTGAGTCTTCATTCAATGTTTTTTCAAAATAGTGGATGAAAATCGTGGAAATATGGTTTCATGATGTCACCACATGTTGATTATTGACCCATATGAAATCCAATTACATGGTTCAATTTCCAGTTATTTTTTATTTCCTATATGGTGCATGGATCACTACCATATCACTGGGTTTGGCATGAAAATTAGTTTCTCCTTCCAATGATTTGTCTTAAGTCACATTTTGATTCGGTTTATGTCGTAATGATTAAGGTTTTAAATGAAATCGATACATGAAAATGAAAAATGGTTTCATTCAAACGGTTTTGAAATTTTAAAAATGCGTTTTAAGAAGAATTTACAATTCATTGAAGATTTGGTGAATTCTTTGGTTCAGAATTGGAAATTGTAATCATGGACCTTGTCACTCCATTGATTTATTCCATGTGTCTTGGTATGTGTTGAATGATCATGTTGGTATATTTGGATGAAGATGTATGAACACCAATGTGATGTTTTGTGGATTCCATATTCATGTGTTTTAAATAAGAGTCTTGGCTTTATTATTTTCCAATGTGACCTTTGAAAGTGGAAAATAATTTTGTTAATTGGTTTCTGTTTTATAATATGTGATTTTTTGTGATAAGTGGATTTTAATTTTTAAAATGGCCTTTTAATAAATGAGTTTTTAAAATCCAAATTGGAATGTGATTTATGAAATGTGTATTTTTTGTTGTGTTATTATGTATTTTGATTGTGTTCCTATTATTTTAGATCAAGGTGTTATTTTTATTGTGTTCTGGATTGATGTTGATTTTCGTCTCTTTGTTATCCAATTGATTAGAATACACCATGTAGAATAGTCCCCAAAATTTATAATTAGTCATTCCAAATTTCAGGTTCTTCATGAATTTTTCCTATCATTTGAGGTTATCTAGGTTTGTTAGAGTTAGTAGAGTTCCATGAATAATTAGATTTCATCCTCAGATCCTTAGAAAATCCCGAGGAAATTAGAGTTCATGTTCTCCTGGGTTTGATTGAACGTCTACATTTTCATGAATGAGATATGTTTTCCCCACATTTAATGCATGTTGGAATTATGTGGTAAGTGTTCAAGTCCATCTTAATTTGACGTTTTACATATGAGGAGTTAAAGAGGAAGAACAGAGAAGAGCTCATGATTTTTAAAAAAGTCTATAATATAGTGAAGGCCTATGTTGACCATTTCATGGATATGATTTCCATTTCTATTTAGGTGGAAGCATAGGATCAGATAAATGATTCTCTATACATTAGTGGTATTTTTTAATACATTAAAGAGTGATACCTCTCCTATAAGGATAATTCTTTTGATATTTTAGTGGATGAATCATTTCTATATTTTTTGGTTTCAAGAGTTTATATAACTGAAAATACAGTGTATCTTGTTTCTCGTAATGGTTCCCCATCCAAAAAATATTGCATGCTGAAGGAACCTTCCTATATGGTGTATATTGTGTTGGACCTAGCATCAAATTCATTAAACCGTTATCTTTTGTGCCCCCAATGTTTCCATTTAGTGAATTTTATGACATCTTGTCACATCCCTCTAATGACCATCCATCAATGTGGTCGTTTGGGTCATATGAAGAAGTTCGGTAGGAAAAATTTCTTGAAGAAGGGGTTATAGTTGGTAGATTCTAGTACCTGACTATGATGAATGATATTCCTTAGTAATCAGGAATCCAAACACATGCTTCATAATGATTCCCTCACAATGTTAGGAGTCTCTAAAGGATGTGGAAAACCATACACAATTATTGTCTCTCATGTTGGCATGGATACATTTGATGTTTCTTTGTTATTGTTTAGGTTGTTGTCTATAGTTCATTTTTACACTTTAATGTATAATGGACTTATTCTATCATTATATAAACAAATGTGTTTATATGAATGTGTCCACTAGAATCACCAAATATATTAAAGTGTGTTTGGACCTTATACAGGTTGGTTTTACTTTTAGTATTTCTCGTTTGGAGATTCACAAGAATTGGAAATTGAAGGATGGTGTTTTCTACTCACTATTTGGTTTGGGATTCTTTTCGTGGGTTACCCTCTAATTATTTTGGGTGTCTTAGATTAGTGTGGGAAATTCATTGATCTTGTGGTATTTCTATTATCAATTGTGTAGAGGGGATGTTTTCGGAGTTCCCTCATTTCTGGTGTCCTGGTTGCTGGTATTCTACTCAATGGGTTTTTTATATTTGTTCTGGTGGATTTTTTATAGAATCTATGTTTGTTGATTTATTCTGGTTGAGAGGACCACCTCATGTTATCCCATCATACTTATGTGATTGTTTCATCTTTATTGGTTAGGGGTGACATGTGGAGTGAATAGTCACTCTGAGGTTTACGGTCTATCTTATTTTTGATCGGGCAGGGATTTGAGTTACTTATTCTTTTTTCATGGTGACTTTCTGGGGGTATAAAGTGTCTGTAGTGGGGGGAATTTTCCAAGCCATACTTTTGATAAAATTTTAAATAATTCATTTATTATTCTTAGATATTTTTGGATATGTTTTGGGTTGGGACTCAGTTGATGTTTTTGAAATATTGGATGTCCAGTTGGGTTTTTCCTTGTGCACGAGCACCACACAGTTATTTTAAAAATTGTAGTTATACACATGTAACCTTGTGGAAAGTCAAGGAATTGGATATAAGATATCACATAGTATTCACATGTTCCCACAAACCATGTGTCATCATCCTGTGGTAGTTCTGGGTATTAGTAATATGTTAATTCCCAGTTTGTGTACGATCGAAAAACCAATGAGGTTTAGTCATCAAGTTTGAAACTTTTTAGAAATTTTCTACAACATGGTCACATCATTGATTGGTAAACTGTATAAAAAATCCATGTGATCATGTCAGATCAATAAAAATTAAAATTCCTAATCTACCCTCACCCTTTATATACCCTAAAGTACCCCTACCTCTTGGTCTAATTTGGAGCACCAAGGGGTCTTCATACCGATCTTCCCTTAGATCATCCTCCACCATGGTTACTTCATCGTAAATTCTATGGTATAATTTTTGGGGTTTCATCAATTCCTCATCTATTTCTCATATATTGTCTCTATTTTTTTGTTTTTTATTGGTGATTCCACCCATAATTAAATCCTAAGGGATGGGGGTGGTTCATTTTCCTTTGTTTCTAGGGTGTATGTTTGGTTTGTGAGACCCTGTTCATCCAACCATTGAATATATATTTCATCCTTATTCCATTGAGGTAGATGTATCCATTTTTTAAAATTCTGGGGGAATAATTTGATTCTTGGTCATTTTTTTAAAATTTTAAAACAATATGTGTACCCCTGTGGTGCCATTTTCTAGAATATTGACGTGTTTTATAATTGGTAGAAATTGTTTAAATTACTTTAATGATTGCTTCCTTAATTATTCATATGTGGGGGTGATCATAAAATGTCAGATTAAATATCAATTCTTTTCTTAAGATCAAATTGAACCTTTCTGTGACATTCATCCTTTGAAATATTTTGGTAACATAGTTTTAATTTATGAATTTTGGTAAAGTAAAATTTGGATGCCTTTTTGTTTTGATAACCATAGTGAAATGAATTAGAAGGGACCTCACGGTTACCAGATAAAAAATTTCATACTCTATAACTCTTTTGGAATTATTGGGATTGTTTTAAAAATAAAGTGATGGGGTTATAAATGGTTTGGAAAAAAAATATTTGAGGTATTTCCTTAGATTTGGGAACAGCAATGGGTGAACAGATTGAACACATGGGTGAGCTTTCAAATGGTGATGGAATTATATGTAATTAAATCATTGAAAAACGGTTTCTTATAAAGGTTCTTAATATTCTCCACTTCCTTTTTTTCTTGTAAAATGGTTTAATGTTTTCTGAGAGAGAAAAGTTTGATTCATGATTTTATTAAATGTTATAGATTATTTATTGTTTTAAAAAATACTGTTGGTTTGTAAATTTTTTGAATGACCTCTTTGAAATACATTTTCAGTTTATGTATGTTTTTACCCTTGGATTTGAAATAGTATTGTGGATGATATTTTATTTTGAATGTATAGATTCCCTTTTTATCATTTTAAGTGTGTTGTGTCTTTTCATCTTTGTTTCAAAAAAATATGGATTTTGAACATAAAGGTCCATTTGGAATCACATATATAAAAGTGGTGTTTTGTGTTGATATTGGAAAATGACGTGGAGGCAGAATTATACATATTTTTTGGTTTTAGATGTGTAAGGCATGGTTGTAACATTGTAACATTGGTATAAATGTGGTCTAGTAAATTTGAGTTCATAGTTATAAACTCAATGATTTTTATGAAATGGTATCGAATTTTATATGATGAGATGGCATAGTTGGCACCATGATGATGTGATATATACACATTTATATAGTAGGAACATCTATATGGTGGGATAACTTTTATTGGTTATCATATATATGGTGTCCGTGTATTTGGTATGCAATTTCAGGGATGATGGGAAAGATGACTCACACATGCGAGGGCCTCCTACATAAAAAATATATTTTTACAATGGGTTCCTAGGAAAAGTTTTGTGGATCGAGTGAATGGTTCAAGACAACCCCAATTAGAAAGGTCGGTAAACCTAGAATTTATGAGTGTCCAGGTTGATTATTCAAATATATTTGTTATTTAAGGGTCACCAATTGGTTTTAGAATACAAGACATCACCATAAGCCTATAGGTGGTTCCAAACTGAGAATTTCATGGTATTGTTCCAGGTAGGTTTCTGAAATACCGTGTTTATTATATTTACTTTCCCATTTAAATTCAATACACTTAATTTCTTATACTCTTTATATATTTACCTCCATCATTTCATGGAAACTCATTGTTGGATTTTAGTTTTGGTATTTTGTTTCTAAAATGATGGCTTCTTTGAGAATTAAAAGGTTATTGGGTTATACATTAAAAAGGGGAAATGTGATTATTTATTAAAATTTGAAAAGCCCTATTTCTATTACACTTTTTGAAACTAGTGTTAATTGAGTGTTCTTGGGAGAGGAAGCACATGAATTCATTGGTGGTTTCCTACTAAGCTATTTATCTCACACCATACTTGAAATATTCGGTGTCGGTTGAAACTATCAATTTTGTTGCCCATAATCCTTGTTTCTTTTATTAGTTCTTGTGTTCATTTTGTATACGTTTGTTTGGTGGTTGGTGATGAAATTCTGGTCAGATTGAGATCACTTTGATACCATCTTGGTCATTGTTTTGTTTTTCCTATTCTTTTAGTTGTATCTTGTAACTGAATCTGTTTATTTATTTGATATTCAGTTATAGTTTTGTTATGAGGTAAGTTTTATATTATATTTATTTTATCGTGGTCATTATTTAGGATAAAATAATTCCAGAATGGATTTAATTTTATGCCTAACACTACTTTCATGCCTATGGGGATCAAGAACACCATTCAAGCGATTCCACAGACGTGGTTAGTTGTTAGGTCAGATGGCATCCTGGACTCGTTTGTGATACCTTCAGTTCATTATTTTCAAACGACTTTGGGGTGTTAATTGGGGAAAATGGATTATTATAACATCATATCAATAGTTATATTAATGAAATGATTATCATTTTCATGTTTAAATTACATTGTTAAAATTATAAATGAATTATGGAAATGGAAAATTATTTGTGATGCATTCATATAGATGATATGTCATACTAATACAAGAGTAATATTTCAAATTTCTATCAAAAATTAGATAGAGAAGGTAATTAATGGTTTATTATTAGAGAAAAATGATTATATAATAAATTGTATATTTTAAATATATATTCAATTATATTTAAAATACATTTTATGGGGTTATAAAAAATAATCATATCACTTTATAGATCTTGTAGTCCACATGAACAATTAAATGAAATTATCTCTTTTGAGTAGATGGAATGGTAAAAATGATTATATATTTTATTTTATAAATTATATTATTTCCATGAATAAAATATAAATTTATGAATATATATACATTACATTAATCTTTATAAATTTCCACAAGAGGTTGTTTCTATAAAACCAAACACAGTGCCTCTTTGAGGTGGTGGTCTGATGTACACAAGAACAATCATTTCGTTTACCATTTGATGGAAGATTAAATTTATTTGTTTTATTACACTAAAATAATAACATAAGATTATATCAAACAAAATTATTTTATATTTGTTTATTCATCTTATAATATTATAATGAGCTATAATAATAAATAAAACTAAATTATTCAATTAAAAGACATACCTCATATTTAGACAACCATTATGGTTTTAAAAATAAATCACTATATGGTTAATATTATACCAAACATAAATCTAATACAATGTTTTTAAGATTTTTATAATGTTATTTATCTAGGTATTTTCTAAACTAATGTGATTATACTGTGTGGGGAAAAAAGAAGAGGATGTTCTCTTTAATATGTTAGGGGAGGGGCGCTGTTTGAATTATTTAAAAAATTAAATTAACATTAATTAAATTTCATGAAATAATTGATCAAAATTGATGTATTTTAATTAGACTATGATTACGAGTCTAAATACTAAAATTATAATAAATGGCATAATTTGGGGATTTCTAAACCTTTCTCTCTCTATTTTGACGCCCTCTTAACAATTTTGGAAATTACCATAATATCAAAATATTATACCCTTTTTGTGGATTATATTGTTATTATAAAATAATTGTTGACACAAAAATGGACAATGTATGACTTTCTCATCTATATCCAGTTCACATTGACGAATATAAGTCTTTTATAAATTTAAAATCATATTATAAAATATTTCATTATAAAATATCATTATTTCAATTTTTTGAAGTAATTTCTCTTTATAGTCATCTTGATAAAATGTATTTTATATATAATATTATAATATATTAATAATATGAAATATAAATATATCTATAACATTCATGGGAAACAATTTATCACAAATTTTTTTATCATTTTTAAAATCAATTAACAATTTTTTTACACTCATTGGACAAACATAATATCAGAGTTTTAGAAGCATTTAAGGAAGTTATATAATCAATTAAAATTAAAAATATAATAAAAAATAATATATAAATAAACTATACTCAATATATAAAATAAATATTTATCAAATATTTAAAATTACTCGCATCTATCTCATGAAAACATATTTAATATGTTATATTGAATTTTCTAGCATTGTTCATGCATTAAATAAAAATATGGATAAGTCATGTGTTTTATAAATATAAAATTAACGTATATCAGTATATTAATAAAAAATTCATCATATTTATTAAAAATTACTAAAAAATACATCTCACATATCATATATTACCTTTAAGACACCAAATTTTTCTTTTCCAATGTTACACATGTACTACATCGACACTGAAAATGTTTTACACATTTATCATGAAATAAATTCTAATATATAAGTTATAAATAATTTTTAATTCTATTTTTATAATATTATAATAAATTATTCATTTCTTAAATTAAAAAAAATTATATTATAAATTTTTATTGGTGATATCATTAATAAAACTATATTTTATAAAAAAATATTTTTTACAATTCATCAAAAGTTTATTCTCTTAATAAAAACATACAAAATTAATCTTATGATAAATTTTATTTTTCGATTCCAAAAATCAATCACATTTAATAAAATTTTATTCTTTGAAGTTATATAAATTAATTCTCAACATAAACTTTTAAAAAACATTGATTTTTTTAAAAAACTTTGTTTTTTGCAAAAAAAAAAATTCAGAATTAACATATATAAATGATTTATATGTAAATAATTATATTATTTAAAAAAAGGATAATTTTATTTAATATAAATTTTAAGTAATAATTTAAATTTTTAGTTAAATTAAATGAAACGTTTAACTTCAGTACTTTCCATATTAGCTGAAAAAATATTTTTTCATTAAATAATCCAAATCATACGTAAATATATTTTTGTGATGGATATTTAAAAAATGATATAATTTTTTTGGAAAATAAAATATGTAATATTTAGAAAAATATTCTTTAATATTTAATCAATAAATGGTATTTGATGAAATCATTATTTTTAAGAATAAATTACATAATTAAACATGGAGTTTTATTTTGTAATTAGTTATCATTACATTATTAATTATTGTAAAATTTTGATATCGTTCATAATATGGTAACATTTATTCACACACTTATCTTTAACGTATATGATTTAACGCTCACAAAATTAATATATTTCATATATTTAATTAATAATTTTTGTTTTATTAGCTATTAAACATATTTTTCTTTAAAAATATCTGTGTGTTACAATATAAATACATTCATAAATTACAGGTGATTGGGAAAGAACCCATTCATTATTATACAAAATTATATAAAAACATATTTTAAGAGATAATTTTGAATAAATATAATTTGAAAAATTACAAATTAAATATGATTAATTTTATTTTATATTAAATTGGTAATATAAAAAAAATTTAAAAGAAAATTATGTGCATATACTAAATGACTCAAAGATGTAAATATTGAGATGAAACCCATACCTATTGTATGAATACACTAAAAATGTGAATATAACTTTAGGAATAATGTAATTACAATTATTTAAAATAGCCATAAGATCCTTAGCTCTCTAATTTTTCATAAAATATCTATATATAATCTTGTTTTAGTACCTTATTACATCGTTTTATCTTGTGTTAGTTATATAATGTTCATCAACCATTTTAGACAAATCATAAAAGGTATGTTTTTCAATTAATGTTTTTGAAAAAAATTCATAATTTCAAAAATATTAATTTATTATTATATTATAACATAACATATAGTAGTAAATATTTTTCCCATAAATGCACTAAAATTTTAAAGGCACATTGAAATGTCTATTTAGGTGTTAAATTTATTAAAATAATTTAATGTTCATGTCAATCGTTTATTGTCATAAATAATCACTCTATAAATTAAACCAATTTTAAATAACAATATTATTCATTACATTCACTTATTATTCCAATGATGTTTAATGTTTTTATAACGAATGAAATAGAACATAATTTGGATGTGGCAGTCACCACTTTCAAATGGGAGATGATCTCTTTTATATATAATAAATGGAAGGTATAAAATTTAATATATTATAATTTTCAAATCAAAAAAATATTATAAATTTAAAATGATATTATTGATGAAATTTTTTAAGAATCATAGAAACATTTTTAAGAAATATCGAACTAGTTTTTTTATGAAAGTACTAGTCGACACAAACATGTATCAATGTATTTATTTACCAAAATGTATTATAGGGATGAATAAAATGGATGTTCCATTAGTATAAAAATATTGCAAAATATTATTGATAATGTTTTAAATGTACTATCTTGGATATAAGAGGTTGGGTAATGAAAAATTATAAATAAATTATGATGGTGTGATGAAAAATATTATATCTTGCTTTGGATTTTTTCCTATGGTTACACCTTAAGGAACCATGGATTTCACAATTAAAAAGAAAAATTAATTTTGGGACAAATTTTTTGGTTAAGGAGACACAGTCATATATTTGTGTCAATCCTAATGGGATTTTGATATGTGAATAAGTGAATGGGTGGTGGTTCCATTTGTAATTGAAAGGAAATATATTTTTTTCATATATAAAATTTTACTATAAACGTTTCACAACTTTAACGAGGAATGTGAATAAAAAGAGGATAATTATATTGGGTGCGAATGTCTAATTCCATTAAAGCCTCAACCACAATTCTATAGAAAATATATAGCCATGTTTTTATTATATATATACTTATATATTAACATTTTTTGGGATTATATTGGGGAATTTTCTTTACCTTAGTAATTTATTATTAATTACTAAGAATATGATATTTCTAAAATAATTTTACCAACATATTATAATTAATATAACCTAATTATACAACAAAATTTCTCTGTTTTCTAAATTTTATATTCATCATTAGCCATTGTAACATAAAATGTCATGACCCATCCCTCGGGGCCCATGCCATGACTACACCAATCATTTCTTCCAAAGGCTCGGGGCTGGAGTCTAGCACTAGAAAGGTGTATCCCTTATATGGTAAGGCATTACCTTTTTAACCTGTACAGACAGATAGTCCAAGAACACTATAAGAAGAAACTACAGAGTCTAGAATGCAATAAGATGAACCCACAAGGTAAAATGAGATAGTAAAAGAGTGATAAAAGTAAAAAATGGTTCAGAATACAAGAACAACTATAAAATTACATGTTCGACTAGAAGTACAATACAACTGAATGAAAAATGAGAACTGCTACAAGGAAATCCTTCAAGATTCTTATATGTATGGTTGGTGCAGATCCCCTCCTCAGCACTCCATGTCAGTTAGACTCATCCGTGTCACGTCATGCCGAATGGTCCACCACCGAGCATCGTCCAGTCCTAGATCCCTCAACATCGATCTACATTGTACGTCATCTGCACCAAACACAACAAGGTGCAGGAGAATACCATGCAGGGGGGAGTATAAAAATACTCATTATAGACTCCAAGACCCATGTAAGTCTCCTAGAGTTCCACAAAGGAAACACCAGAAATAAATACATCAACTATACATAGGTATATGTTCGTACATATACCTATGTTATCAAGATTCACTCATCTCATACCTGAGGGAAGTAAAACATATAGGTAACACCATGAAGGTAGAAGTATAACACAGGTAACACCACAATGATAAAACAACAATGCTAACTCCATGAATGTAGAAGTTCTATATGGGTAACACCATATAGATATAAATACCACACAGGTAACACCATGAAGATAAAATTACCACATAGGTAAACCCATCAAGATAGAAGTACCACACAGGTAATGCCACGAAGACTATAGCACAATGTTAGAAGTACCACACAGGTGACACCACGATGATAAAAGTATCACATTGGTAACACCATTAAGAGAGAAGTTTCACAAAGGTAACACCATGAAGACGATACCACAAAGGTTGATGTACCACACATGTAACACCACCAAGACTATACCACAACGGTTGATGTACCACATAGGTAACACCACAAAGATAGAAGCACGACATAGTTGACACCATGAAGATAGAATTACCACATAGGTAACACCCAGAAGATTGAAGTATCACATAGGTAACACCACAATGATTGATTTAAACACAAGTAAAAGAATGAGCTCACAATCAGGTATAACTTAAGAACATAAGTACAGATGATTAGTCAAAAACAATATCATCTTATTCTGTTGAGAAGCAGTGCTACTGACCCACACGAGACTGAAGATGACCTACATAGGATCGATGATGACCTACACAGGATATGGAGATGACCCACAACGGTTTGGTATGTGCTAACTCAAATAGGATCGCTGAGCAATGAACCACATAGGATCCGAAGATGAACCACATAGGATCTAAAGATTCTTCATGTGTATCTTGTCACAGGGTTCTCGCACTAAGCATTCTTGATTCCAGGAGGTTCCTATCCTCAATACATCGGTCGATACTTCAAATATCATGAAGTCCCTTGAAGAAGTATCCCAAATGTCTGTCACATCATATGTGACCCAAATTAAATAAAGACGTGTTAATCAAACGCTCGGTCTGTAAGTATTTAGCATTTTTGTTCTGAGGCCCCGGTTGGATTCAGGTTCGATCCAACTCAAACATTTAAAAAATTTATCCAAAAATCATGTGGATAATACCAAAAGGGCCACCTCAATACAAGGATTATGGCACCAGATACAGTTTTTCAAATAGATTTCAGGTTCCCATGATATGCCTCTTTAAGTGTTTATGGTCCTGTTTGGGCTCGGGTCTGGTCCAACCCGGCCCAACTCGGTCTGGGCTGAGTCAGTGAGGACTCTATCAACTATATCTGGATGGAATGGGCCCACTAGGTCGATGTCCTCTCTGGCCCATAAGAGGGGCAGCCCCCAAGGTCGGACCATCTAAAATAGGGCAGCCAGACCAGAATATGATGGCCGACATGGGGGCATCCCATCCCGAAAGGGAAGTGGCCCGGTGTAGGGTGGCGGCCCACTGGGGTGGTGGCCTGCATGGGTAGTGACCAGGTCCAAGTTTTGCGGCCCACTCTGAGGGAGGAGTCCCACTCCAAGGGGGGCGGCCCGGACTGAGGACAACAGACCAATGCCAGGGCAACATCCCGGTGCTAGGGCGGCGTCCTGTTGTGAGGGCAGAATCCCGGTCTGATGGTGGTGGCCCAACTCAAGGTGGCATCCCTACTCGAGGATAGTGTCCCAGCTTGTGGGAAGCAACCCAACTCAAGGACGGCAGCCTGATTCGGTCCGACATAGGGGGTGTACACCCCTGGTCTCCTGGATTCTCAATCATACTCGAGTTTGCTCAGTTTGGGAGGTAGCAGTGCCACGTGTGCGCTGCTTGGTCACCGTAGAACCTGCTGGAGGCATGTTCGGGATCTATCACAACATCATCTATGGCTTCCGTTCGTCGGAGGAGCAGTAGTCTCACCACCTTCCTTCTCGCGGACGGCTATCATGCCGACCGGCTCCTCTGTTCTCTACGGATGATGAGCTGCAACCCTCCTCTTGTAGCATGCATCGACTTTTTCATGGTCTTATGAGGTGGAAAAAAGAATGCAAGATAACAAAGTCTATGATCCGAGTTCATTAGGACGACACTCTCCGTGTTAGCTCACAATATGGAGGATATTATAGGAGTTCAATAAAAAGTTGTATTGAACACAAGACAAACCACACAATATTTCCCACAATAACCTCCCATAACGAAAAATGAATCATGAGTCAACCTGTTAGTCAGTTGACCCATTTCTTTCATGTTATTAATGAATGGATAAGAGGAAAATAATTCTAATGCATAGATGAATTAAACTTCTACCTAAAAGATACGTCTGATGAATATTTTCCGATGGAACATTTTTCATCATTGTCATAATTCCATGACTCTGTAATACATGTCCCCTCTCATTGGAACTATTCTTGTCCTATATGTGGTTGGAATCATGGTAATTTTACATGGATTCATCTCTTGGTGAAGCTGCGTGAAAATCCCTCCCCAAGATCCACATAAATATGAGAGGAGAAGGAGTGTGCAATGATCGGGGAATTAATGAGGATCATTTCATTAATTAACCTCCCAAATTACCAACAGTAAAGTGGCATGAAAAGAAGAGTCAAGAAATTTATTGGTTAGACACGTCACTAGTCCCACTAGCGTCATTCGTCCATTAGAGGAAATAAATAAATAAAATACAAAAACATGTTATTTTATTAATCTTTAAAAAGTCCAAAAAAATACCTTTTTCACATGGCCTATTGTGGTCGATGTTATGCCTCGCATAAATGAATCATGAGGATGCAAATTCAACGGTGCCCTTGGATTTTTATTCCAATAAATGGTTAAAATGTTATAAAATTCCCCTCACGTGTTTACTGAACCTACCCAAAATAATGTTTGGAAAATTATTTATAGTCACCCTCAACCTGCGCTAGTTGAGGTTATGCTCTGCCTAAGAGAAACACACCCCAATGAACCCAACGGTACTCTCATATTTCCAATCTGAGTTACCATTTAAAATTTACGGATTTTACAATAAAATAATTGTCACTTTATTATTTTATTTACAGCCAAAAACTATCTTTCACTGGTGGCCCGCACCGGCCAATGTTAATAACATCCTAAAGAGAGCATACCCTCATGAGTTCATTCTCAATTTTTAGTCTATGTAATAATTTTTGACTTATAAGCATTTGAAAAATAAAATAATTTTATTTATTATTTTATTTATGGTTGTCCCATTTTCACGTTTTCTCATAGGTGACCCACGCCGACTAAACTTAAGTAGGTCCTAGTGTAAACCTGTCGTCCTGAGCGCAACGGTGCCCTCAGATTTTTGATCCATGTAACCATTTAATCTTTATTCCATATTTTCACGAACCCTACTTACTCATGATAATTAAACATTAAAAAAACTTAAACGGATTGTTATTGGCACTCTGGGCCTCAGTATCATGCGTTGTCAGATTTCACAGTATCAAAATAATTCCATATAATTAAAAACATTATATGGAATATCCAAGACATTATATTTCCCCCACCTTATGGATTTACATCCTCAAAATCCACAATATAGACTAAGGAAAAAAATGGGGGGTACTAAGCAAGAATCTGAGCATCACACTCTCATGTTCTCTACTAGAGGATCCCATGCTTCCAGAAATGTGGACCATAGGTATCGACCACCCATGAAGGACCTTATCTTGTTGAACCAAAATATCTTCTGGTACCTCTATAAACATCTCCCCATAGTCTATGTCTATCCCCCCATAGTTGACGATGTGAGTAGTTTCATGCATGTATCTCCTCGTCTAAGATACCAGGAAGACGTTATGGACCCAATCCAATCATGCTGGTAGTGCCAAGCGGTATGACACCTCGAAAATCCTCCTAAGTATCAGTATTCGTCCGATGAACCTCGATGAAAACTTTCAACCTTGGCCAAATGTCTTTTGTCCCTATCTGGGGGAGACCCACAAGAAACATTCCCCCCCCCCCCCACTCCTGGAACTCCAAAGGTCTCCATCTCATGTAGGTATAAGACTTCTTTCAGCTCTGTGTAGTCTACAATTGTTGATAAGTGAGACATCGTGATACAATCTTATACACTACTTTCATTATTCCTGGCCTCCAGTGCTGATGAAGAATGTCATGGTACATCTTCGCCACTCCTGAATGTACCGCTAGAGGGGACATATGGAACTCCATCAACACTTTCTCTAGTAGCACTATCAGCACTATATTATGACCTTTAAAGAGGATGATGTGCTACCCACCTTCAGAAAATGCATCAGGTTCCTGCCCTGTGGATATCTAAGCACATCGAGCCTCACAGTCAGTGTCCCAAGATGTGCCTCTCAAACTTTCTAAAGATGTGGGGGAGGGAATGTCATAGAATATAGGTATGTTTCTACATCTCTATATACAAAGGATAGCTGCAATGCAGTAAGAATCTATTTTTCCTCACTCAGCAACTACAGAAGAGACCTCCTACTAAGTGAATCTACTCACATGTTCCCTTTAATAGAAGTATAGAGAATCTCAATGTCATAGTCCTGAAGGAACAATAACTATCACCACTATCTCAGACTTAGGTCTTTCTGTGAGAAGATATACCTGAAACACTTGTGATCAGAGTAGACTGTAAAATGTTCACCCATCAAGTAGTGCCGCCACATATTTAGCACAAAGAACAATAATTATAACTACAGGTCATGGGTAGCTTCATTCTACTCATAAATATATTTCTCATCTCCTGAAAGATCTGGTGACACTTATCCAACAATAGGAAAGGCTGCCCCTTTTTGTCAAATATGACAAGGGTGTTTCTTCCCTGGAAAATTCTGCTCCAAAAGTTTGGTAGAATCTAGCCGAAGCATAATTCCCTACCCCTTCCAGGAGGTAATCCTAGAAACATATTTTTAAATGATGTCCCACACACTTTACTGCTTCTATTGGAACTGAAAACTCAAAACTGACGCTGCCATGAGGGTAGGACTGGCTGACTCAAGCGTGATCTGATGAACCCTCTTTTGTATGAGTTTGTCCAGTGCTAGATGGGTTTCCTTGTTCTCTGAACAAGGAAAATACCATTCAAACATTATAGGTAAAACACAACCTTTTTTCTAATTCAATTAACCTGAGTATAAAATGTGGATGCCAAGTCCATACCCAAACTAATTTTGTAAGGCCTTGAGGCTTCCACCATGTTATTCCATCTGAAACCCCTACCTCGAGGGTCAGATTAGACTGTCAGTGTATGTGTGATTATCAAGTCTCCTCCCAGAGTTATCACCAGACGTGAGGGTCAAGTCAATAGCTTAACCAGAAACTCTATGTATGGGAAAAGATTCATGGTAGGAAGGAATTATGGGACCTATGTCTATTAATACAGCAGCTAGTAGAAGACAAAGAACATTTATTGAATCATAGCCAGAGCCCTTGGGTTTCACTCCTTGACTGAATGCAACTACTTCCTTCCCATGTCCACTAGATCCATGATCCTAGTGGGGACCATAATGGGGGTGGTTGTAATATATGGAAATGTACACCACCTCATACTCCTCACCAGGCTCTACTTCCAAATTAGTATTCCTGTACATTCATCTATCACAAACACTTTTTCTTCCCAAAACATTGTTACATTTCCAAGTCTCTAAGACTCGCACCAGTTTCCTGCTTTCCCACAACTAACATTCACTGGCTGTATCCACTCATCCAATGAACATTCAACCCCAAAGGTTCCCTCTAGCCTCCAAACATAGGTATCATTGCATAGAGGAATAGTGATGGATTAGACGTCCTTAAAAAGAATTCACTCGGAAGTCTGGGCCCTCAGTCACAGATCATATCATATTCATCTAATACTAGGAATGGTCGGTTTTCCTCAATGAATACTCAGCTACAGACATGTCGTCCTGCTGAAGCAATATAAGCTATAAAAAACTCTCAGCCACCTCGTCAATTCAATCCTCAGCCACTTGTGAGTCAGGCTCGCCTCAAAACCTGAGGTTATCAGATGCTAAAACACATGTAAGGAATTAACCCTAAATTTTTCTTATATAGGTACTTTCGTTTGTTACTACAGCACAATGGGTGGTGGTTCTACTTTCACCCCACACAAAGGTGCCAACCTAGTAAGTGGACCCTGCACTGGAGCCTCACCGCTCGGTGGGTATTCATCCTATAATCTCTCGATAAAACTAGGTGGATGTGTTTGTGGCGGCATCCGGATAAGTAACAGGTGCACCATGGACATTATGTTATTCCTGGTGAGATGACTCCAAATAAATCAAATGAAAAACATTTCAAAAATAGGCGCAATCATTTTTTTCATGTACTGAGTCAGAAATCAGTATTTAGGGTCCTGGTGTAAGGATACATCAACTGCCGAACCAATACTAGACTCCCTAAAGTTAAAACCACACTTATAACACTTAAAACTATTTCTTCATAGAAAAGATCAGAGTCCAAGTTCTTCGGTATAACTGAACTCCTTTGATACCAATTTTTCATGACCCATCCCTCTTGGATCGTGATGTGACTACCCCAAGCTTGCCATCCATAGGCTAGGGGTTGTCGACTAGCACATGAAAGGAGTATCCCATAAACTGGAAGGAATTTACTTTTTAACATATACGGACACATTGTAAAAGAACACAACAAGAATAAACCACATAGACTAGAACTCAATAAGATAGAACCACAAGGTTAATTTCTTGCAATGTCCTAGAAATTCCATATAAATTTTTTAATTATATGGAATTATTTTGTGACCCTAGAATATTAAGGCATTAAATTCATAGGCCCAGAGTTCACAGGATGATCTATCTATGTTTTCTAAAGCTTCAATTAGTGTGTGTAAGTAGTTTTACAAAAAATCTGGAATAACTCTTAAACTGTTAATCAGATCAGAAATAAGAAAGCATGGTTGCACTCATGATGGTGGTTTTACACTGGGCTCGACTTATGTCTAGTCATAGAAGACCTCCTGTGAGAAAACCCATAAATGCTATAACTGTAGATAAAATAATTAAATAAAGTTATTTTATTTTTAAAATTCCCATAACTCATAAATGGTTACTCGGATTAAAAATTTTCGAACACCGCTAAACTCATTTGGTTATGATGTCTTTAGGCCGAAACGAACACTGGTCGATGCAAGCCACCAATAAAAGTTAGTTTTTGTCCGTAAATAAAATAATTATTTGAGAATTATTTTATTTTAAAATTCATAACATTTAAACTATAACTCGTATTGGAAATCCAAGAGTACCATTTGGTTCACTGGGGAGTGTTTCACTTGGGCAGAGCCTATCCATGACCTGTGCAGGTCAAGGTTGACTGTTAATAATTTTACAAACATTTTTTCATGTATGTTTAGTGAACACTCAATAGGAATTTTGTAACCATTGAGCTGGTGCTCTGAATTAAAATTGGAGGTCCCCGTTGAACTCACTGCGTAGATTTTATCTTAAGGAGACCTTTACCTTGACTGCAGTAGGTCGAGGGTGGATGTTAGTTCTACAGATATTTTTTGGAGAGTTAAAAGAATAAAAATAAAATAAAACAAAAACATTTATTAAATTTTCTTGAAATGTACATTTTGAAAACTTGTTGTTGGGGACCACCCGAACTCCACTTTAATTCTGGGAAACTCTTGGTTTTCCCACAATTTAATGAGCCAACATCAATTTCATAATTAATAAACACAATTTTTTTTGTTGGATCCTCACCTTTCTTGATGTTGGGAAAATCGTTGGAAAGGGGAGGCCCAAAAGAGCTTTAGAGAGCATCCTCTAATGAAGAAAAAACCTCCGACGAATACATCATACGAGCATGGGTCATGAGCGTGTTGTGGGAGTGACGAATATTGGATCCTTCATTATATTCTTTCTCATGACACCTCGAACGGATTATTGAGGTAGGGGTTTTAATTTTAAGTACAATTAAATCTTATTTTGGGATTTTATTTTCATGATTCACGATGGCGATGTCCAAACAAACATGGTCATCGATCTGCACTTATACCGTGATTCATTTCTTACATTATTTGTGTGTTCATCGATGCCAAATAATAAATCACACTAAAAATACAATGTCTTATTGAGCGCAACTTATGGATACCGAGATATCGACCTGAGGAATGCGAAAACGTGAATGTCATATTTTTCAGGCATTGAATGATGCAGTGATGGCTAGTGGAAGAAGGCGACGGTCAGCATGCCTGCCCGCTGTATGGAAGAAGGTCGTGTACGTCTGCATAGTCGGTACAAGAGAAGGTAGCGGCCCTTCAACCATAGAGGTAGACCATGGAGGCTGGAAACCGGTCATCCATGGGAGGAGCAGCGCACGTTTTCCATAATTGATGGAGGGTCATCCATATTGGTCAGTCGTGTCGCACCGAGCGAGACCACTCCGGTAGGTCCCGTGGCCCAACCGAATGGTATATCGAACCATTCGGGTAAATAGTGGGTAGAATCCTCTCCCAGGTGTCGGTTAGGGCCAACCCCTACATGGAAGACCATGCCCATCAGGCTGGTCCTGGTCGCCCCCTTTGTGGGTCGGGATGAAACATGGATTATCAGGCATGACCCGCCGTGGCCCAGGCCAACCAGGCCAGACCCAGACAAGTTCCGATCGACCGAAACTGGGTCGGGTCAACTGTGGCTGGGCCGGGCTGGGTCAGTCCAGCTGTGGCGGACTGGACCCAGGCACATTCAAACCCAGATTCTTCTTTTTGGTCGTATCTTGAGAATAAACATTCCATTTGATAAAAAATCAATGGCATTGGGATCCTTGGATCAAGTCAGTCTATGTTGTATATTCCATGTTATTTTTGGATAATTTTGGAGTTTGGCCTGGTTGGATCGAACCCATATCCAACCGGGCACTCATTATGGAAATGATAATAATATATAGACCAGACATCTGATTAATGCTCCATCAGTTGCATTGGGTCCTTTATGACATGGAGGACCTTATGGATATGTCTTCTTGGGACATCTTCGAAATTGAAGTATCAAATGAGGGCTTGGGGAGATGAAACTCCCAGAGTCAAGCATGCTTAGTGCGGGAACCCAGTGGTTGGTTGTAACATGAAGGAAGAACAATGATCATGGGTGGTTCATCACTCAGCGATACTATATAGGTTAGCGCATACTGATCCTATGTTGGTCAGATCCTGTGTGGGTTAGCGCTCAGCGATCTTGTGCGGGTCAGAACATACCTATCATGTGTGTGTCAGACCCTTTGTGGGTCAGTAAGGGATAATTATCTATCGATCATGTTTGAGTCAGTGAGGGTTAGGTACCTATTTATCCTATGTGGGTTAGTGGGGGTTAGTTATCTATTGATCATATGTTTGTTAGCAGTAGTGCTTCTTAACAGAATTATATGATATAGTTTATGACTAATCATCTGTATTTATATATGCAAGTTATACCTGATTGTGAGATGAGTCATTTAACTATGTGGAACTTATACCATTTTCATATAGTCTTCATGGTTTTACATGTTTGGTACTTCTACCTTTGTGGTATTATCTTCATTGTGTAACATGTATGGTACTTCTTCCTTCGTGGTGTTATCTATGTGGTGTCCTTCCCTCATGTATGAGATCAGTATATCTTGATTACATAGGTATATTTATGGGAATAGTCCTAAGTAGAGAAGATAACATTCTTGGCGGTTTTAACATTGTTGAACTCTAGGAGACCTATGGGTGTCTTAGGGTACCTATTGAGTATTGTTATATTCATCCTTGCACGGGCATTTCCCGAACCTTGTTGTGTCTAGTGCAGAAAACATACAACATTGATTGAGGTATAGGGAGCTAGGACTGGATAGTGCATGGAGGTGGAACATTCAATATGACGTGATTTGGATAAGACTGACGTACCTGGAGTGCTGAGGAGGCGATCTGTACCTACCCTACAGGTAAGAACCTTGAAGGATGACCCAATTTTTCTTTTCCTTTTTATTGTAGTTGTATTTTACTTCCAGTAATACTTGTACATTTATATTTGGGCTTGAATTCTGGCCCCTTTTTATTTCAACATGCTTTTACTACAGTAGTTTACTTTGGGGTTGCATCTTGTAGTGTTATTGGACTATGTGTCTGTACAAGATAAAAATGAAATGCTTTACTGTTTAAGGGGTACGTCTTTCTGGTTCTAGTCTCCAGCCCCGGGCATATATAAGGTAGGCTTCGGGTAGTCATGGAACAGACCCCAAGGGATGGTTCTTGACAAAGTGGAATCAGAGGAGTTCAGTTCTACCGAAGAACTAGGACTCTGGTCTGTTCTATGTAGAAATTGTGTTAAGTGTTATGATTATGGTTTTCAGTTTGGTGAATCTAGTGATAGTGTGGTGACTGACTTATCCATACACCAGGACCCTGAATTCAGATTTCCAACATTGTGCATGAAAACATTGATTGTGTGTGTTTTGAAAAGTTTTCATTTTTGATTTATTTGGAGTCAGCATACCAGGTATAACTTAAGGATTGTGGCACGCCTGTTCCTTATTAAGATGTCACCACATAGACAACCTTCTTGTATTTACAAGAAAGTACACGAAGATGGTTGACTGGGTGACGAGGCTCTGGTGTAGGGATCTCTTCCTATGATGGCACCTTTGGGCAGTGTAGTAGCAGCACAACCACCCGTTGGGAAGCAGTTTGCAAAAGATGATACCCGTGAATTGTGCATGCCGACTAAAAATATTTCATGTGTTATTGATGAGTCAATAAGGTTTTCCTTATGAATTTTTCCATTCCTTCTTGTTTTGAAAATCACAAACACCTTATACTTAAGCAAATATTATTATTACTCAAATAAGGAAAATTTACGTCCTTAAAAAATTTACCTTAACATAGATTTTTCTTATACATAGCTATTTGTTTTCCTTAAAATCAAAAATCGAATTTGCAACAAAATTCTAGGAGTCTTATAATAAAAAAATTGCAGCATTCTGTTTTTAGGGTCTGAATCTTGGATGTGATCTGTAATATATTTTTAATCCGAATTCTGCACTCCAAACTATGTAGCAGATCTAATTCGAACTCTTTAGAAGTTCGACTCCGAACTCTTAAGAAGTTCGACTCCGAACTCTTAAGAAGTTCGACTCCGAACTCTTAAGAAGTTCGACTCCGAACTCTTTAGAAGTTCGACTCCGAACTCTTTAGAAGTTCGAGACTGAACTCTTAAGAAGTTCGACTCCGAACTCTTAAGAAGATCGACTCTGAAATCTTAAGAAGTTGGACTCCGAACTCTTAAGAAGTTCGACTCCTAACTCTTAAGATGTTCGACTCCTAACTTTTAGGCAGTTCGACTCCGAACTCTACAGATTTTGAATCTGATTTCTGATGAAACCAGACTCTGATTTCTTATATAATAGAATCCGAATTTCTCTTAACATAGACTCCAAACTTAACTTTGATTAGACTCTGAACCCTTGACTTACTTACACTCTGAATTATTAATTTGCCTTTACATACGTATGATTCATTCTAAAACGATGTCGTACATTCATTTATACAATGTTTGTTATAAAACGGTGTCCTCTATTTTGTTATAAACAAACCGTTGTCTAAGTGACACGTGTATAGGTCCCTCCGATATTTAAGTAAAATATGACCGTTGGAGAAGGAGCTGACCTTACCTATAAATAGGAGCTCATTTGAAAGAGCTCGATAATGATACTAATGACAGATGAACAACTTGGTTTTGTGCATATATGTTGTTGAAGTTATTTCTAGAGAGAGATGTTCTTATTAACTCTCAAAGCTTCGTGCGACTCCGAATGTTGGTGATTACATTCGTGGGATTCCGGGGATAGGAAGACAGAGGTGCCGACTACCTTGAAGTTCGAGGGATTCATTGCTGAGGAAGACAGAGGTTGCCAACTACCTTGAAGTTGAGGGATTGTGGGGATAGCAAGATAGAGACTCCGATCTTCGTATCGAGGGCTTACGCTGGTGTGGGTAAGACTGACTTGCTTGAATGTATAAATCAAGGGACCTTTATCCAAGGTTGTTGGATACCCTTCTCTTTGGGTTAAAAGACTTATATCTTGTTACTTGTATTTTAACCACTTGTTTTATTTCTGCTGCATTTTGTATTATATGGAAAGTATGATTTTCTTATACTTCCTTACTTGTACTCTATTTCATTTAGATTCTATACGCTTTAAGGTAGAATCTCATACTGTAACTTTTGTTAAGGTTCAATATCCGGAACCATATTTTCGAAACCAACTTTCGGAATCCCTTTCCAAGATTGCATTCGGTGTTAGAGGTGTTGAGAATTTTCTTAGTTTAACTTTGTTAAACTTAGTCCTTTCCTTTGCTTAAGGAAATCATAGTTATTATTAACGAACATTAAAGGTTCCAAAGGAATTTTTAAAATATACAATTAACCCCCCTCTTGTATATTGAGCATATACATCACTATTTCGATCCTACAATTGGTATCAGAGCTGGTATCTGAAATACTTATACTTACGAATATGTATTTCTTGCTCACTTTGTCATTCCGAACTTGTCCATTCTGAACTTTGTTATTACAAATCATTCACTACTAACTAGTTTTTTGTGACAAAGGTTATTTTAAGTATGGCAGGAGTCAATGATGGATCAATTGATAATCTGAATCCTACAAGACCACCAATCATTGATGGTAATGATTATGAATGCTGGAGAGATCGTATGAAGACTTTTGTTATCAACACTGGAGTAGACAATTTTGTAATGCTTACTGGTGATTATAAAATTCCTGACAAAGAAGTTAGAACTTTCACTAACCAGGAAAAGCAAGAATATCAACTCAACTATAAGGTACGCAATACTCTACTATGTTCAATGACTAGAAATATATATATCCAAATTTCTTCTTGTGAAGCAGCTAATTGCATATGGAAGAAATTAGAGGTTACACACTTTGGGACTTCTAAAGTGATTGAGACTAGAAGAGCTATGCTTAGAGCTGAATATCATGGATTCAACTTTCCATATGGAGAACCAATATGTAATGTTCAACAGAGATTCATGACTATAGTAAACAGTCTACAATCTATGGGAGATAAAGGTTTAGATGATGAAGCTCTTGTGGATAAGATAATCGATATTATTCCCAATGAGTGGGAGTCCAAAAGAACAGCTATAGATGAGAACAGGAAGGTCACTCAGATTTCACTTGATGAGATTTTTGGAACTCTTCTACAACATGAAACCAGAATGAAGAGAGATGCAGATAACATCAAGAGGAAGAATGGAAATGGTACTGTTGCTTTTACTACAACTTCAAATCAGATGAAAGCTAAGACTTCTGAGAGAGTAACCAGATCCAAGTCTAAGAAAGTTATTTTCCAGTCCGAATCTAGTGAGAGTGAAGTCTCAGAAAATGAACTAGAAAAATTTACTCGAAGGATGAACAATATAGCTGGCTAGATAAATTTTCAATCCAAGTATAAGAAAAAGGACAGGAAAGATAATAAAGATGGAGAAGTTACTTGTTATGAATACAAAAGAGCTGGACATATTAGACCAGATTTCCCTATGCTCAAAAAGAAAGAAAGAAAAGAAAGACATTCAGACAGGAAAAGAAATAGGTATTACAAAGCTAAAACTAAGAAAGTTTTGAAAGATAATGACACCTGGAGTGCCAGTGGTGGTGACTCTTCAGATGAATCTTCTGATTATGAATCTTCAGGACAGAAGAATCTTGGTCTTATAGCCAGATTACCTATTGATAATCATTGTTTCATGGCTAAGGTATGAAATTCTGAATCATTGACCAATGTTTCTTTAAATTCCAATAATAGTAAGTATCATAACTCTTCTGATGAAGAATCATCCTCTGATGAGGAAAATACTTTACCTACATATGATGAAGTCTCTAGGTTTGCTGAACTTCTTGAAATTGAGAATTCCAAAATCAATAAGAAACTTCATAAGGCAAACTCTAGAAATTCTATTCTTACAAAAGAGATATCAGATCTTTCTAAAGATCATGATAAGCAAAATACTGATTTTGAAAGTATTTCAAAAAATCTTGAGGAAGTAAGTTCTGAAAAGAACAAACTTTCTAAGAATTAGAAAAAGTAATTTCTAATAAAAATGTTTTAGAGCCTAGCTCTAGTTCTAAAACTAATGATTTTGAGGATAAAAACTTGGTTGTAAAACTCAAGTCCAAAATTTTTTCCATAAAGAAGTGTTTATCAAACTTTACCCATGGTAAGGAAAATTTTGATAAAATGTATTTTAAAATACGACCTTTACGAAATAAATCCGGATTTGGTTATACCCATGAAAAACCAATTTTTAGTAACTATTATTTTGTTCCTCAAAGTGCCCCATTTTGTACCAAGTGTCAATGTGGTGGTCACTAGGCAAAGAATTGTTCCTTAAACAAAACCCAATCTTTAGGATTTCAGAAAGCCTACTTTTCTAAGAAGATGTGGGTACCTAAAATTTTATTGTCTGGAAATCTCGGATCGAAACAAGTATGGATTCAGAAAGTCTAATATTCTTCTTGATTTCAGTAAAATAAAGAGAGTACCAGCAACAATACTTGGTACATGGATAGTGGATGTTCCCGGCACATGACTAGTAACAAAAGCTATTTTGAAAAGATTATCAAAACGAGAGGAGGAAAGGTAACATTCGGAGATAATGCTAAGGGAGAGATTCTTGGTATTGGTAATATTGTTCTTATTGGTAAAACTTTGATTTCAAATGTTCTTTTTGTTAAGTGTCTTAAGCACAACCTCATTAGCATAAGCTAGTTATGTGATGAAGGTTACCTTGTCAATTTTAGGAATGATAAGTTCTTAGTTCACAATTCCAAGGAAGAATTTATTCTCTCAGCCAATAGGCAAGAGAATGTTTACACTCTGAACTTAGAAGACCTCAGAAGCCAAGATTTACCTTTCCTAAGTGCAATGGAAGATCACTCCTGGTTATGGCATAGAATACTAGGTCACTGTAACCTTAGGAACCTATGTAAACTCTCTAAGAAGAAACTAGTTAAGGATCTACTGGAGCATAGATTTGATTCTTCTAAAGTTTGTGATCCTTGTCAATATGGCAAGCAACATAAATCTAGTTTTAAGTCAATCAGTGAAGTCTCAACAACCGATGCATTACAGTTATTGCACATGGATCTTTTTGGTCCAAAACAAACTGGAAGTATTGGAGGCAAATATTATGTGTTTGTCCTAGTTGATGATTACACTAGATTTACTTGGGTCTATTTTCTAGCAAAGAAATCTGAAGGTTTTTCCTATTTCAAAAGTTTTAGAGCTCAAGTTAAAAATGAGAAAAACCTTCCATTGAAAACTATTCATAGTGATCATGGAGGAGAATTTCAAAATTCTGATTTTGAAACTTTTTGTAGTAAGAAAGGTATTACTCACAATTTTTCAGCACCTAGAACTCCTCAACAGAATGGTGTAGTTAAAAGAAGAAATAGAATTCTTCAAGAGATAACTAGAACCATGTTGAGTGAATATTCTATAGCTAGACATTTCTGGGATGAAGCTGTAAGTACTGCTTGTTATACTATAAATCGAGTTTTGATTATACCTTTTCGTAATAAAACTCATTATGAGTTATGGTATGGTAGAAAACCTAGATTTTCCTACTTCAAGGGTTTTGGTTGCAAAGTATTCATTTCGAATACTAAAGATAACTTACATAAATTCGCACCAAAATCTAATGAAGGAATTTTCTTCGGTTATTCCACAACATCTAAGGCTTATAGAGTTTTTAATAAAAACACTTGTACTGTTGAAGAAACAGTACATGTAAAATTTGATGAGTCAGATCCTTTTGGTTTCAAACCATCCCGGCCTATATCTTCGGATGTGTTTTCAAAAACTGATTGTCAACCTTTGGTAGAAAAACCATCAGATAAGTATGATGTTCTAGAAGATACTTCTAAAACATTTACCCCAGAAGACTTTCTACCCTATGTTGATGAACATGTTTTACAAAACTCAAATCAGGTGTTTCTTAAGAATCATCCCAGTGATAGTATCATTGGTGATGTAAACCAACCTTTAAAGACTAGAATTTCCTTTAGAAATGAAGTAGAACATCTAGCATTTCTTTCCCAATTAGAACCTAAAAGCACTGATGAAGCTTTAGGTGATGATGATTGGATTAAAGCCATGCAAGATGAACTAAATGAATTCGAAAGGAATGAAGTCTGGACCTTGGTTGAAAGACCTAAGGAAACTTCTGTTATTGGAGTAAAATGGGTTTTCAGAAATAAATGTGATGAAAATGGAGTCATATTTAGAAATAAATAAGGACTTTTTGCTAAAGGCTATAATCAGCAAGAAGGAATAGACTATGAAGAAACCTATGCTCCAGTAGCTGGACTTGTGTCCATCCGTATTCTACTTGCCTTTCCAGCATTACTTAATTTCGAACTTTTCCAAATGGATGTGAAATGTTCTTTTCATAACGGTTGTGTTCAAGAGGAAGTCTTTGTTGAACAACCTCCCAGATTTGAAGATACAAAACATCCTGATCATGTTTTTAGACTTACCAAAGCTTTGTATGGCCTTAAACAAGCCCCACGAGCATGGTATGATAGACTTACTGGATTTTTTCATAAAAATAACTATGTTAAGGGAAATACAGATCCAACCCTTTTTATAAAGAATGATAAGAAAAATGTTTTGATTGTTCAAATTTATGTTGATGACATTATATTTGGTTCAACTCAGCAATCTTTGACCGACTCTTTTGCAAGTCTAATGAAATCTGAGTTTGAATTGAGTATGATCGGTGAGTTAACATTTTTCCTTGGTTTTCAAATTTCTCAAAAACCAGAAGGAACCTACATATCTCAACATAAGTATATAAAAGATCTTCTTAAAAAGTATGGTTACGACAAAACTAAGAGTATAAGTACTCCTATTGGTACCTCAAACTCTTTAGATCTTGATGAAGCTGGGAAACCAGTAGATCAAACATATTTTAGAGGTATGATATGAAGTTTACTTTACTTAACAGCTAGTCGACCAGACTTAATGTTTTCAGTATGATTACGTGCAAGATATCAATCAAATCTTAAGGAATCTCACTTAGAGGAAGTAAAAAGAATTTTTCACTACCTTAAGGGAACCATGGATCTAGGATTATTTTATAATTCTGGAAATGATTTTGTTCTAAAAATCTTTTCTGATGCTGACTTTGGTGGATGTAGAATGGATATAAAAAGTAAATATGGAACTTGTCATTTCTTAGGAGATTCATTAGTTTCTTGGTCCTGCAAGAAGAAACATTCTATAGCACTCTCCACTGCTGAAGCTGAATATATAGCAGCTGGAAGTTGTTGTGCTCAAGTGTTGTGGATGCAACACACACTCACAGACTATGGCTTGAGTTTTACCAAAACTCAAATTTTGTGTGATAACACAAGTGCCATTGCTTTAAGTAAGAATACTTCAAATCACTCCCGTGAAAAACACATAGATATTAGGCATCACTTTCTTAGGGATCACACACTAAAAGGAGATATCATTCTTCAATTTATTGGAAAACAAGATCAACTTGCTGATATTTTCACAAAATCCTTGCCTTCTGATAGATTTGAATACATTAAACAGAAGTTAGGAATGATAACCGTAAGGTAATCCTTCTTAATTAACCTTCTGTTGAAAAATTTTCCTTACAGTAATAAACTCCTTTTCATAGGGGGGGTACATTTATTTGTTACAATAACAATTTTTTTGCATTATTTTCAAACTTTTCGGAACTAAGATTTCTGGAATGGAAATTTCCGGAATTGAAATTTTCCGGATTGGTTTTTTTTTCTTTTTTCCCTTCTTCAAAAACGTCCGGAATGGAATTCTTGTAATGAAAATTATCAGACTGAACATTTTCGTAATGGGATTTTCGTAACGGTTTTTTATTAGACTTTTCATAATATGTTTTTTTAATATTACCAATTTTAAATAATACGTCTTATCAATCCGTAAGTTATGATTTCCCTATCTAGTTTTATAATCAAATTTTTCTTACTGGTATCTTCACTAATTAGTTAGGATTCTAGTTTTGCCTCAAATCCATATTTTTTTTTAAAAAAACCTCAAAAGATCGGAGTCATTTTTTCCCCCGGGATTATTCTCAACCGTCAGATCAGATCAAAGTATTTTCAACCATTGGATGATCATTGGAAGACCAACGGTCATTCTCTTTGCCTATAAAAAGGGGGTCCGGAGACTCGTCCCACATAGGTTTTCAATCTTTTGCGTCTCGAAGCCCTGCTACTCCTCTTAAGGCCGGTTCCGAACCTTGTGAAGCTGATCTGAATCCTACAGTTTACTTCACTCCGAATGTCTATTGAAGAAACTTCACAAGATATGTCATCTAAGAAACCGATTTCAATGTGGTTAGTTTACAGAGAAAGGTTAGTTCATCCGGATTTTTATAAGAATGATTCTATCATTTCGAAAAATATTAGACTAAATGGATGGGAAGATGTCTGCATAGCCAAGTAAGAAAAATAGGATCCGGTTTACACTGATCTGTTGATAGAATTTTATGAGTCTGCTTCCTTCCTAATAGAAGATGGCAGAGAAAAATTTTCTTTTAAGTCTTATGGAAAGACTTATAAACTCTCTTACACTAAGGCAGCAAGACTGGTGGGTATAACATATGAGGGAGAAGCTGAATTTTTCTCTCACAAACATCCAGATGTGCAAGGAAGTTTTGTTAAGGAAAAAGCACTGTAGTGTCTTGGGATCAAGGATGATTCAACTACAAATATTGCTCGGCTCGCTCCAAATAATAGAATACTGCAACTATGGGTGCAAGGTTTTCTGGTTCCGAGAAGAGGAGATAAAGACAATCTGAAGAAGGGTGATATCTATGTCTTAGATTTTTTGGTAAATCTAAGAAAGATAAATCTGATAAGGCATGTCTTGGTTACGATCAAAAATATCAAAGAAGGAAATCTAAGAGCTCAGATTATTATGTATCCAGCCTTATTATCAAAGATTATTGTTCGGTTCTTAGAATATTTCAAAGTTGCCTGCAAATCAAAGATCCAGAATTTCAAGCTCATGCTTGTCAGTGATGATACGCTTTAGAGAATGAAGATGGGATTTTCTAGTGAATCCGGAGAATTTTACCCCCTATCTGTGGAAGAATTTGAAGCATCTAAAAAAGAAACACAATCTTCGGATCCTTTAAAAAAGAAAAGGAAGAAGAGAAAGTCTAAGGAAGTAGTTTCTGATGAAGATGTTCCTCAGCCGAAGGAAACTGAATCTGCACCACCCAAATCGAAGAAGCAGAAAATCTATACAGATGTAGTAGCAGCAAAATGGAGGAATGATAAGGAAATGAGGAAGGAAGGGGATCCTCAATTCGGACTCGACCATTCTGAGGCTAAGGATTTAAAAGAAAAGGCTACTGAGGAGCTGGAAAGACAAACGAAGGAAAAGAAGTTGAGTAAGAAGATGTATGAAGCTGAACTAGTTCAATCGTTGCTAAAAGGTACATAGTTGGCTTCCGAAAGGCTTCCAGTTCCGGAAACATTTGGAGTCGAACCTTCTTTACCAGAAACACCAGCAACAACTTTTGTCACTCCGGAAAAGAACAAGGGTAAAGAACCTGCAGTAGAAGCTGAGAAACAAGGTGCTGAAGAAGTTGAGGAAGAAGTAGAACAAGTAGAGGAAGAAGAAGAAGAGGAGGATAGTGAAGATCTAGATACCTTGATAAAACAATTTCAGGATTATAAGGCTGAATCCGGAAAAATAGTATCTCCAAGGAAGGGAGATGAGGAAGCTGACAAGCAACACCAACTGGAAGAAGAAGAGAATGAGTTGTTTGATGAAGAAGAATCCTATCAAAGGAACTATCTTGAAGAAGGACAAGAAAGACAACAACCAGATGAAGATCAGATTGTTCAAGTTTCTGAATCTGAGGAAGTTTCTTCAAATGTGCAATCCATTCCGAAATCTGATAAAGGCAAGAATGCTTTAATGGAGACACCTATTAAGGATATTATTAGAAAGAAAGAGGTTGGTGGTACCTCTAGAAGGAAGCTGATGCCAGTTGAAGAAGAGGAATCTCAAAAAGAAGTCTCGGATTTGGAATCATCATCCCATGGGCCTGATTTTGTGGTTCAATCTCTGAGAAAGTCGGTGGACACAATACTGATTCTTCCAACTATAGATTCTAGATGCCAGTTGTTGCAACAATCTACGAATCAAAAATCGGATTCATTGTCCATGGTAATGGATAAGTTTGTAAAGTTGGAAGCTGAACAGAAAAGTTTTCTGATCGATTACGATGTACATAGGAAATCTTGTAGTAAAGTAACCAAGTGATCTAAGAGAGTAGACGAAGATTTAGTACATTTTGAAAATTTTCAGGCTGATGTTCAAAGTGCCTTTGGAATGGAGGACAAAAAGGTTACTAAAATTTCTGAGAAGTTGACCCAGGAACAAAATGTGCGGAATCAACAGGTCAGGGATCTAAATGGAAAGCTTAATTCAGTATCTCAGAATTGGAAATTTGAAAGAGATTTCCGGATTGAGTTTCAGCAGAGGATGGAGAAACATGATGAGTTGTTGAATTTGCAAAAAGAAGCATTTGAGTCTCAAGAATAGCTGTTAAAAGCCCAAGAAGAAAAGGTAAAAGTCTTGGAGAGGCAACGAGAGGAAGACCATAGAGACCTGAAGAAACTCAAAGCCTTGTTGAAGCAGCTTATTCCAAAGGAAAAGGAAGACAAATGAACCCACTCTGATATTTTGTTGTAGTTGTCTTTCCTTGTATTTGTTTTTCCCACAACTCTAATGAAATATTATCTGTTCGGTTTGTCTCTTGTTTTATACTAATGTTTCAGGTAGCATAATTTGTTTTCCATTCCCTTCAATTATTTTTGAAAATAACAAAGGGGGAGAAGGAAAAAGAACAGATCCTGAGGAGAAAAAAAATTATTAGAGAAATATCCTTAAGGAAAGGGGGAGTTTCCCATTACGTTTTGTTTCATTCTTACAATTATGAAAACTCTACTCCAAAAACCAAGAATACAATCCTTAGTGTTTCAATGCCTAAGGGGGAGTTAGTTGTATTAAATTCTATCCATGAACGAAGGGAGATAAGTTTTAAATAGTCTAATGAGATTTTTTTTCCTTATACTTTTTCAAAAGGATGTTTGTGCTTTCCAAAAAGGGGGAGATTGTTGAGTCAATAAGGTTTTCCTTATTAATTTTTACATTCCTTCTTGTTTGGAAAATCACAAACACCTTATACATAAGAAAATATTATTATTACTCAATTACGGAAATTTTACTTCCTTAAGGAAATTTACCTTAACATAGATTTTTCTTATACATAGCTATTTGTTTTCCTTAAAATCAAAAATCAGAATTGCAACCAAATTCTAGGAGTCTAAAAATAAAAAAATTGGAGCATTCTGTTTTTAGGATCTGAATCTTGGATGTGATCTGTAATATATTTTTAATCCTAATTCTGGACTATAAACTATTTAGCAGATCTAATTCGAACTCTTTAGAAGTTCGACTCCGAACTCTTAAGAAGTTCGACTCCGAACTCTTAAGAAGTTCGACTCCGAACTCTTAAGAAGTTCGACTCCGAACTCTTAAGAAGTTCGACTCTGAACTCTTAAAAAGTTCGACTCCGAACTCTTAAGAAGTTCAACTCCGATATCTTAAGAAGTTCGACTCCGAACTCTTAAGAAGTTCGACTCTGAACTCTTAAGAAGTTCGACTCCGAACTCTTAAGAAGTTCGACTACGAACTTTTAGGCAGTTCGACTCCGAACTCTACAGATTTAGAATCTGATTTCTGATGAATCCAGACTCTGATTTCTTATATAATTGAATCTGGATTTTTCTTAACAAAGACTCTGAACTTCACTTTGATTAGACTCTGAACCCTTGACTTACATACACTCCGAATTATTAATCAGCCTTTACTTACATATTCTTCATTCTAAAACGATGTCGTACATTCAGTTATTCAAAGTTTGTTATAAAACGGTGTCGTCTATTTTGTTATAAACTAATCGTTGTCTAAGTGACAAGTGTACAGGTCCCTCCGATGTTTAAGGAAAATATGACCGTTGGAGAAGGAGCCGACCTTACCTATAAATAGGAGCTCATTTGAAAGAGCTCGATACTGATACTGATGATATATGAACAACTTGGTTTTGTGCATACATGTTGTTGAAGTGATTTCTAGAGAGAGAGGATCTTATTAACTCTCAAAGATTCGTGCGACTTCGAATGTTGGTGATTACATTCGAGGGCTTCCGAGGATAGGAAGACATAGGTGCTGATTACCTTGAAGTTCGAGGGCTTCCATGCTAAGGAAGACAGAGGTTTCCAACTACCTTGAAGTTGAGGGCTTGCGGGGATAGCAAGACAGAGACTCCGATCTTCGTATCGAGGACTTACCCTGGTGTGGGTAAGACATACTTTCTTGAAAGTATAAATCAAGGGACCTTTATCCAAGGTTGTTGGATACCCTTCTCTTTGGGTTAAAAGACTTATATCTTGTTACTTGTAGTTTAAATACTTTCTTTATTTCCGCTGCATTCTGTATTATAAGGAAAGTATAATTTTCTTATACTTCCTTACTTGTACTCTGTTTCATTTAGATTCTATAAGCTTTAAGGTAGAATCTCATATTGTAACTTTTGTCAAGGTTCAATATCCGGAACCATATTTTCGGATCCTACTTTCGGAATCTCTTTCCAAGCTAGCATTCGGTGTTAGAGGTGTTGTGAATTTGCTTAGTTTAACTTTCTTAAACTTAGTCCTTTCCTTTTCTTAAGGAAACCATAGTTATTCTTAACGGACTTTAAAGGTTCCAAAGGAATTTTTAAAGTATAAAATTCACCCCCCTCTTGTATATTGAGCATCTACATCACTATTTCGATCCTACAGTTCTAATGGTCGAGGACTGGATGGAAGCTGGGGATAGAGTTTTTTGCCATGTTCAGACACCATTAGAGAATATGGAGATCTTAGCATCTATTATTTTTGAGTAAGTGACCCTGAGGATGGTCTGTATAGTGGTGAGGCTTCTGTATCTGGACCATTGACTGTGATATTTTCTTTGGGAAGTGGGTCTGCTATATCACTTCCCCTTGGTAAGCCATTATATCCAGTGGTGCCAATAGGGGACACATGTAGGCTGATTTCCTTACAAATGTTTTAGCATCAGATACCCCTAAGGTTCCGAGGATAGACCAACCTATATGCATGTATGCACTAGCTTGAGGAGGTGGTCGAGATTCAATATAGTCAGGGTACCATTCGATCATATGGATGTCCTGGTAGAGATCTTTCTATGTGGCTCGGTAGGATGATGACATGGATTATATTACCCTAATCATGTGAAGATATGACTTTTTTTGTGGACATAGGCGAGAACCTTCCTCAAAGAAGGGGGTCTCTTACCATAAAGATCTAAGATATGAGTGTTCCCCAGAGCTTCTATAGCTTTGGTAGGATAACATATCGGTAGCCGAGTATTCATCGGGGCATACTAATAATCCCAAATACTTGATAAATACAGTACGGTCAATGAATCAGTTCTTAGACCACCAAAAGGGGTGTGTTTAGGGACATCTAATCTAGCACAATTCTTTTATGCATTCCTAGTAATGTTTGGATGCTAGAAATAACATTTTTGGTTGAATGTTCTTTGGATGAGCGAATGCAGCTAGTGAATGTTAACAGTGGGAAAGTAGAAAGCACATGTTAGTCTCAAGGATTGGGAATGTAAAATGATTCAGGAAGAGGAATTGTTAAGGATAGATAAAGCAGTAGGGATGAAGATGTGGACATAGATCTTGGAGAGATGTCTGATGTGGTGTACATTTTGACATGTTACAACCACCCCCATTGTGGTCCCCACCGGGCTCAGGGACACGGAGGACAAGGGTAGGGAGTAGCTGCATGTGGTTAAGGAGTGAAACCCAAGGGCTCTAGTTGTAACACCCCGAGATTTTATGAAAAGTATTTTTTTTAATGTCTTGTGTTGTACAGTACACCAAAATTAGCTTGTGATATACGCAACACCGTATTTTCTTGCAGTATACGCAATACTATTCTTGGCTTGTGTTACACACAATTTCATGTTCGTTTTGTAGAAACTATTCTACGGAACATTATGTATAGATTTTGTTTAATGTATAAACGAAATAAGTTTTGATTATGTTATACGCAACACCAAACAGAGCTTTCCCTACAAGCAGCCCTTACTTGGCTTGCATTACATTCAATAATGACCTTCCTCGATAGCGTGTGTAGTACGCAATACCGAGTTTCACTAAACGAGATATTATTGTAATATTATTATGAACTAGAAGTTATGAATAGTAATACATATTTTTTGAAACATTATAAATTTTATCTTTCAAAATGGACTTCATTTTTGGATTAGGAATATCGAAATTAGATTAGGTTGAAATTTTGTTACTTTTTGGATAACTTTCTTATTCTGATGAACAGTGAAAATTACTAAATTTTAATTAAAAACATATTTTTTAATAGAAATAATTAATAGTGATAAATTATTAATTTGAGTGGTTTTAAAGTATATTTAGAATATATTTTTACTATTTAATACAATGTTGGTCGTTGGATGTAATTTCACATTTAAACTAGACATAAACAAGTGTCAATCTTTTGATATTTATTATATCTTAAAAACACAGTATTTGTTTTCACGACGGGAATTAATTTTTAAAATAATTAATGCAAATGATAAGTTTTTAATTTTGTAAAATAGACATAATTTTTTAATTCAAAATATCAAATATAGATTAGGCCTAATGTTTGGTATTTTTCTGCAAACGTTCATTTTTTGATGAATAGTGAAACCACTAAGTGGTAGTTAAAAAACTAAATTTTTCATAAAACTTAATTTTACCGCTTCTGTGAGTGGAATTTCGATAATACAAGAGACACGGTTAATATCAAGGACTAAAATTTGGTTCAATGAGATGAAAATATATTTTGGTGAATAGTAACTTTTTACTTTTATTTACCCCGGTTAAATGTAAATAGGGTAATTAAGGGTAAAAATGATATTATTATTACCTTAACACATGACCTAATTCTATTGGATAAGTTTAATTCGACCAAAAACAATCTTAGGAATAAAATATGACCATTTAGGCTCACTTGGAATAGATTAGGACATTTAATATTAATTTATTTAAAGAAAGGTTATAATAGTTCTAATCAAAGTTTAATAAGTAAATAATTTTTAATATAGGGTTATACATAAGATAAATTCAACTATAAATATTCATTATAAAGATAAAACAATTTATTACATAATGGTATTTTATTTATAAGTTTTAGACATTGAATAATATAATTTATTCATGACAGAAAGATGATGCAATAATTATCTTATTAATGAAATATAGACATAATTGATGTTATAAATACCAAAATAAATGTAATTTGAGACTTTTTATGAATTAAACTAATTTTATAGTTTAATATGACATGTTATTATTGATATAAGTAACTTTTTTAGAACTAATAATGCTGTTATGAGTTTCACAAAAATAAAGTACCAAATAGTGTCAAAATTGACATAAAATAGTTTTTAAAACAGGTATTATATTATTATTTTTTATTTTATTCTTAAAAATATAAGGATCGACCAAATCACTTATATAAGGATATATATATATTAATGATGATCCAATTGGGGTTCTTTTGGCTTGTTATAGTAATTTTATTTACCTTATAGTGTATGAAAACAAGAAGACATGGAAAAAGGTAAATTATCTAACTTAAAGTTAAATCTAAATGATAAGGATAAAATAGAAATCTAAAAGTGTCTAAATTCTATTGTATTAGAGTATTTAGACCCATACCCATCTTATCTTATAAATAACTCAATTTTGAGCTATTAAAAACCTAATATGACTTTATAATAAAATAATATTTTTTGTTATTCCAAAAGTGCCTCTCTCCTCCCTTATAAAAGGGCACATCTTCCCTCTCTTCGTCACACCACATTGAGCCTTAAATATCGGAAAACCCCTGCCAAATTCTCTTCTCCGCTTCCCTAGAAACATCATAGAAGTCATGTTATTCTTCAAAGACCAATTTTAGTTCCCAAAAAAGTGATCTCAAAGAGGCGCTTCAAATAAGAGGTAATGTCTGTTAACGATTCTTTCCACTTTATTTCTTCTTCCACTTCTTCTTCTTTAGTTGTTTCATTATGAAGTAATAACATCAGTATCAATAATTTAGTGATATTTTATTATACGTATGAAACATCCCTATTTCACCTTCTATCCATCCTACAGAAAATGAAATCCCCGTGCGTGCGTGCGTACGGAATATCGTCTCCACACCGTGGTGTAATCTATTTTCTGCCACCACCGTACATGGATGGGAATAATGGTGTAAATAAAAAACTATATATGGTTATTGTAAAGTGATATTGATTCTTTAATATTTTACATACACTTCAATAAAATTCAATGATCATGGGAATGATATCATCGCTCGTGCGTACTTACGGACTACAATCTCCATGAATGCGATGAGATTCAATTTCGATGATTAACAAATCAAGAATGATTATAAAGTATATATAATGAATAATAATGAAATATATGAAATAATGAAGCTAATGGATTTATGTATACATATATATATATATATATATATTTCATCTACTTAATTCCATTCAATTCAATAAGGAAACGAAAACAGCATTCATGCGTACGTACGGACTACCGTCCCCAGAAACGGTGTATTTATTTCCATTTATCGATCTATTATATATATGTATATTCTAAAGATATACTATATATAAATCGTGTTTTACATTCTGGATATAAATAATCATGATCTAAGTAATCATATGAATAATTACAAGTCAAAACATGAACGACAAATGAATTTTTTTTACCCAAAATGCTTGTTTAACATGAATTTACAAAATATCGGGTAATATAAAGTCATAAGTTCACCATATTTGATATAATAAAAAAATATATGGTTCTGTAATAAGTAAATGGCATTATTTAAATCATTATACCGGAGTTTTGGATACGTACGAAGCATATCAGACCTAAGGTAAGGGATAATTTTGCAAATCCCATTTTTATCCGAGATTGCTTATTCGTAAGTATTTACTGGGGTTATTGCAATCATCAATGTCCATGTTTTATAAAAGTGTATTAATGTATGTTTAATGTCCTTTTTACCCATTTTGACTTTTACCCCATGGTATGGAAGGAACCTTTCTTTTATTTACCCTACAAGGTATTTTTTTACTTTTCCAAAAAAAGTACGAGAAGAATGTGTGTTTTTTAACATATACAGCATGAAAAGAATTTTATGGTTTTATAAAGCCTTATTTTCTTGATTCTTCCTCCAATATATTTCATGTAAATCCTTTTCTTTTAAAATTACATGACATTTTGTGTAAAGAAAATGATTTTGAAGAATAAAGGATATTTTCCTCAAGAATTCATTTCACGTGTTTTATCAAAACCATTTTTCATCTAAGATGAAATTATTTCATATGTGTATGTTTCAAGTATAATGTCTCTATGATTTACATCGTTTCACTTTCCTTATTATGAAATGATATCCATTTCTTTTATATGGATTATGTAATGATAGGATGATGTTTATGAAAACCATTTTATTTATTGGGTTATTATGAATGATGTATGTTTATTTTGTGTCACAAGTAATAATGATTTCATTATGAGATGGGTGGGACCTATATCTCCCTATAATGCATTGGGTAAATATTATATATCTCATCAGATAGACATGTCTGAAACGGTAAGTTAATCCGGTTCAGTGATACAGGACGTGATTGAAGAGTGAACTCGATTCAGAAAGGGACTTTGTCCACTAAGATGGTCTTGGCAGCAATACCTTGGCTACTATGGAAATCATAACAAGTGATGAATGGTTTCCACAATTACATGTTTTATTCCCATTATATTTTATCATGATTTATGTTCCATTATGATATATGCCTTATGTACTTCCACGATTTATGTCATTGCTCATGGTTTTAATGTTTAAATTTCAGGTTCATGTTTTTGCTTCCAAATGTTTATGGATTGTTTTATGTTATCTATGTTTGCCTTTACTGAGCATTTTAGTTCACCCTTTATATGTTTTATTTCCCCCAGGATTTAAAGAAAGGTCTTAGGTAAGAAAACAAAATGGGAAGATCGTTAATGGAGATGTTGAAGATCTTTCACCACGATTAGAATATTATATTCCGAGTTTCTAAAGACACTTAACTATTACGATCCTTGTGTGTCTGTTTTTGTTATGTATTAAGTATTCCACAAAAGTAATGTAATGTCCATGTACATCATGATTCGGGCCTCTACAGTTGGTATCAGAGGAATGGTTTAGACAAACTTTGGAAACTAGGATGCGAGAACTTTAGTGAGATCCCTAGATATATTTCTATGGTATGTCTAGAGATGTCCCTAAGGTTAAGTATAAGTATAGGTTATAGTCCTGGAATTATTGTAACGATCTTAGTATTAAACCTAAGATGTTAGATATTGAAGGTACTTCCCCTTTATTATGTTTTTCCCCTAGCATGATTTTTTCCTCTCACACTATTCATTTTGGGTTTTAGACGATGGCTGGAACCCGAAAGAACCATGTTGATCAATGTAATGGACAATGCAATGATTTTCCTCCTGACCAAACCAATTTCATGGGAGATGGAGTACACAATCATATTTCTATACTTACACAAGCTATGAATCATTATGGATTTCAAAATGTCCAGAAAAAGGGGCAACATTCTGTTGAATCCTTCATGAGGCTGCGTCTACCTTCATTCAACGGGTCTTTTGATCCCTTAGTTGCTGAAAAATGGATCAATACTACTAAAAAAAAATATTTTCAGTTCTACAATGTTCTGAGCATGATAATGTCATCTTAGCAGGATATCGTTTGGATGGTGATGCTGATCAATGGTGGAATCTTATCAAGAATACGAGGCAATGAGATGAAATTGAGTCCATGGAATGGGACGAGTTCAAGAACTTGTTTTTCAGGAAGTACTTCCCTCGTATTCTTCGAACAAAGATGGAAAATGAGTTTCTTGAGCTTAAGTAGAAGGATGATGAATCTGTTGGTATATACGATGCGAATTTTACAAGACTTTCAAGGTATGCATCTGGCTTTATCATCCAACCTGACAGTAAAGTTGATTGATTTTTCAGTGGCTTAAAACCAAGTCATCGAAGGGAATTAGCTATAAGAGACTTCATTAGCTATGAAGAAATTATGTGTTGTGATATCAAGGTAGAATTGGATGTTGGTGTAACATATCCATCTCATGGCTTTGATAAGAAATGAAAGATGGAGTTCAAGGAGAAATCTCAGAAAAATGGTGAAAAGAAGATGAATGTTTCTTTATACTCAACGAGTGGAAAGAAGAATGGTGGAGATTTCCTAAAAGGTACTAGATAATGTTTTAAGTGTGGAAAAGAAGGTCACCGAGTAGTTGATTGTCAATGAAATGGGAAAAATGGTTGCTAATGATGTGAATAGAAAAAAGACTACATAGAACTCTCCACCAACTATTCAATTCTTCAAGTGCAAGGAAATGGGTAATTATTCTAATAAATTCCCTAATCCAAGGGTTAGTGATGATCGACATGAGCAACCACTTAAGGAAAAATGACATAGGGAAGACACATGCAATCACTATTGGCGATGTTGAATATGACAACGATGTGGTGGAATGATTAAGTGTTTATGTAATGGGATTCCAAAATAATGTTGTATATAATATCGTGGAATATTGGAATATTTATATATTGGTCTATTGTGTTTTTCAATAATTTTATGGTACCGGTAACCATGGAAAGTGATTGAGATGTTTTTTGAAAAAAGATGGTATGCGTATAATGAACGGATAAGGAGAAAATGAAATATTTGATAGTATTCATGATCTCATGACTGATATAAGGAAATAGTTATATTATGATTTGAGTATATAGAATTTTGGGGTTTTGGTATGTGGAAAGAGTTAACTTTTGACAACACTCATTTTTTCACTAAGATTCAATGGGTATTCATTTTTCAAGACAATACATGATTAAGTTCATCAAATGTTTGGAATGTGACCAACAAGGCATATTATATGATATATGGGGATCAACGATGGTATTAAAATTATTGTTATATGAACTCTTTGGTAATCGTTTTCACTATAATATGATATTGGACAACAGTATTTTGGATAAGCCTAAAGATTGGAATTGATTATGTTGGACATAAGTTAGTATTGTTTAAGGATAAAAGTTTTTTTGATATTATTGATGGGATGTTATAGTAATGTAGTTTTAGAAAAAGGACAACCTGCAGGACGGGCGACAACCCATCCCATCGGACAAGGCTTTGGGAATCAAACCCACAACCGTAGTGTAACTAGCCTTTATCACCTACCACTGGCCTACAGGAAGTCCCTGTTTAGTAGAAAATAGTTTTATTATATTAAGCAGTATGATATATGAAGTATAAGTCCATTTTAGGAACCATATATGATTAATCTCACTATAGATGGACTTATATAATTTTGATAACATTTCTAACCTTTTGTTTGAGACAGATGGAATGACCCATCATTCTATCACATGATCTGCTAACACATCATGAATGAAAAATTCAGCTTCATTTCTTTAAGAGAAGAATTGGAAATTGTCCAATGAATGACCAACGGTGATACTGTACCAAAATCATGAAAGTATTTCTTCTAATTCTAATTTCATAAACTTTAAGGAAATGATCTTCAAAACCAAAAATGTTGTCCTAGTGCCCTTATATCCGATGAATTAGATGGTACCCTAGATCATCACAAATTTATGGCTTTTTGATTGATGGATTTTTCATAACCATTTTCTCTACCACTCTCCATTAGAACATGATGGTTAGATTTCTCCTCCATATCCATATTTTCACCTATGTTCTACTATGTGGAATCCCAGTGATGAGTTATTTGGGTATCCGTTATGTTTCTAATTTTCCTTTTATTTAAATGAAGTGTTAGTATACCTTTTTATGATGTGGGTTTCTATGAAATAAACTCTCGTGTAATAAACCATTTTTAACCCTGACGAATTTCGAGGTCGAAATTCATTTTAAGGGGTGTAGAATGTAACACCCCAGAATTTATGAAAAATATTATTTTTAAAGTCTTATGTTATACGCTATACCAAAATTAGGTTGTGATATATGCAACACCATATTTTCTAGCAGTATACGCAACACTTTTCTTGGCTCGCGTTACACACAATTTCAAGTTAGTTTTGTAGAAACTATTCTACGCAACATTATGTATTGATTTTGTTTAATGTATAAATGAAATAATTTTTGATTATGTTATGCACAACACCAAACAGAGATTTCCCTACACGCAGCCCTGGCATGGCTTGCATTACACGCAATAAATACCTTCCTCAATAGCGTGTGTAGTACGCAATACCGAGTTTCACTAAAAGAGATATTATTATAATATTATTATGAACTAGCCGTTATGAATAGTAACACCCATTTTTTGGAAACATTATAAATTTTATCTTTCAAAATCGACTTCATTTTTGGATTCGGAATATTGAAATTAGCTTAGGGTGAAATTTTGTTACTTTTTGGATAACTTTCATATTCTGATGAATAGTGAAAATTACTAAATTTTAATTAAAAACAACTTTTTAATAGAAATAATTAATAGTGATAAATTATTAATTTGAGTGGTTTTAAAGTATATTTAGAATATATTTTTACCATTTAATACAATGTTGGTCGTTGGATGTAATTTCACATTTAAACCAGATATAAATAAGTGTCAATCTTTTGATAGTTATCATCTCTTAAAAACACGTTATTTATTTTGACAACGAAAATTAATTTATAAATTAAGAAATTCAACTAATATGTTTTGAATTTGGTAAAATAGACATCATTTTTTAATTCAAAATATCAAATATATCATAGGCCTAATTTTTGGTATTTTTCTAGAAACTTTCATTTTTTGATGAATAGTGAAATCATTAAGTGGTAGTTAAAAAAACTGAATTTTTCATAAAACATAATTTTACCGCTTCTGTGAGTGGAATTTTGAAAATACGAGAGACACAATTAATATAAAGGACTGAAATGTGGTTCAATGAGATTAAAATATTTTTTTGGTGAATAGTAACTTTTTACTTTTATTTACCCCGGTTAAAAGTAAATAGGGTAATTAAGGGTAAAAATGATATTATTATTACATTAAAACATGTCCTAATTCTATTGGATAAGTGTAATTATACCAAAAAAACCTTAGGAATAAAATATGACCATTTAGGACCACTTGGATTAGATTTGGACATTTAATATTAATTTATTTAAAGAAAGGTTAAAATAGTTAAAATCAATGTTTAATAAGTAAATCATTTTTAATATAGGGTTATACATAAGATAAATTCGACTATAAATATTCATTAGAAAGATAAACATATTTCCTACATAATTTTATTTTATTTAAAATTTTTATATATTAAATAATTTAATTTATTCATGACACAAAGATGATGCAGTAATTATCTTATTAATGAAATTTTGACATAATTGATGTTATAAATACCCAAATAAATTTAATTTGAGACTTTTTATGAATTCCACTAATTTTCTAGTTTAATATTACATGTTATTATTAATTTAAGTTACTTTTTTCTAACAAATAATGCTATTATGGGTTTCACAAAAATCATGTATCAAATAGTGTCAAAATTGACATAAAATAGTATTTAAAACAAGTATTATATTATTAATTGTTATTTTCTTCATAAAAATCTAAGGTTTGGACAAATCACTTAGGTAAGGATATATATATATATATTAATAATGAACTACTTGGGGTTCGTTTGGCTTGTTATAGTAATTTTATTTACCTTATAGTGTTAGAAAACAAGAAGACATGGTAAAAGTTAAATTATCTAACAAAAAGTTAAATCTAAATGATAAGGTTAAAATAGAAACCTAAACATGTATAAATTCTTTTGGATTAGATTATTTCAACCCATAACCACATTATCTTTGAAATGACTCAATTTGGAGCTATTAAAAACTGAAAATGACTTTATAATAAAATAATATTTTTGTTATTCCAAAGGTGCCCCTCTCCTCCTTTATAAAAGGGAACATCCTCCCTCTCTTCCTAACACAAAATTTAGCCTTCAAGATCGTCCAAAACTTTCAAAATTATATTCTCCACTTCCCTAGAAACATCCTAGATGTCATGGTCTTCTTCAAAGACCAATTTTAGTGCCCTAAAAGGAGGTCTCAAAGATGCACTTCAAAGAAGAGGTAATGTCCGTTAACGATTCATTCAACTTTATTTCTTATTTCACTTCATGTTCTTTAGTTTTTTCATTATGAAGTAATAAAATCAATATCACTCATATACTGATATGTTATTATAATTATGAAACAACCCTATTTCACCATCTATCCATCCTACGGAAAACGAAATCATTATGCGTGCGTACGTACAGAATACCGTCTCCACACCATGGTGTAATCTATTTTCTGCCACCACCTTACGTGGATGAGTATAATGGTGTAAATAAATAACTATATATGGTTATTGTAAAGTGAAATTGATTCTGAAAAATTATACATACACTTCAATAAAATTCCACGATCATGGGAATGATATCATCGCTCGTGCGGACGTACGGACTACCATCTCCACGAATGCGACGAGATTCATTTTCCATGATTAACCATTCAAGAATGATTATAAAGTATATATAATGAATAATAATGAAATATATGAAATAATTAATGTACTTGATTTATGTATAAATATATATATATATATATATATTTCATCTACTTAATTTCATTCAATTCAATAAGGAAACGAAAACAGCGTTCATGCGTACGTACGGACTACAGTCTCCATGAACAGTGTATTTATTTCCATTTATAGATCTATTATATATATGTATATTCTAAAGATATACTATATATATATATCATGTTTTAAATTTTGGATATAATTAATCATGATCTAAGTAATCATATTAACAATTACAAATTAAAACACGAGCGACAAATGAAATGATTTTACCCAAAAAGCTACTTTAACATGAATTTACAAAAGAACAGGTAATATAAAGTCATAAGTGGACAATTTTTGATAGAATAAAAATGAATATGATTCTATAATAAGTTAATAAAATTATTTAAATCATTATATAGGAGGTTTGGATACGTATGAAGCATATCAGAACTAAGGTAAGGGATAATTTTTCAAATCTCATTTTTATCTGAGATTGCTTATTCATAAGTATTTACTGGGGTTATTGCAATCATCCACGTCCATGTTTTATTAAAGTGTATTCATATATGTTTAATGTCCTTTTTTCCCATTTTTACTTTTACCCCATGGTATGGAAGGAACCTTTCTTTTATTTAACCTACAAGGTACTTTTTGACTTTTCCGACAAAAGTACGAGAAGAATGTGTTTTTTTAACATATACAACATGAAAGGAATTTTACGGTTTTATAAAGCCTTATTTTCATGAATATTCTTCAAAAATATTTCATTAAAATCCTCTTCTTTTAAAATTTCATGAAATTTTGTGAAAAGAAAATGATTTTTAAGAAGAAAAGATATTTTCCTCAAGAATTCATTTCTAGTGTTTTATCAAAACCATTTTTCATCTAAGATGAAATTATTTCATATGTGTATGTTTCAAGTATAATGTCTCTATGATTTACATGGTTTCACTTTCCTTATGATGAAATTATATCCATTTATTTTATATGGATTATGTAATGATAGGATGATGTTTATGAAAACAATTTTATTTATTGGGTTATTATGAATGATGTATGTTTATTTTGTGGAACAAGTAAGAATGATTTCATTATGAGATGGGTGGAACCTATATCTCCCTCCAATTCATTGGGTAAATATTATATATCTCATGAGATAGACATGGCTGAAACGGTATGTTAATCTGGTTCAGTGATACAGGACTTGATCGAGGAGTGAACTTGATTCAGAAAGGGACTTTGTCCACTAAGATGGTCTTGGCAGCAATGCCTTGGCTACTATGGAAATCATAACAAGTGATGAATGGTTTCCACAATTACATGTTTTATTCCTATTATATTTTATCATGATTGATGTTCCATTATGATATATGCCTTACGTACATCCATGATTTATGTCTTTGCTCAAGGTTTTAGTGTTTAAATTTCATGTTCAAGTTTTTTCTTCCAAATGTTTATGGATTGTTTTATGTTATCTATGTTTTACCTTTCTGAGAATTTGAGCACACCCTTTATATTTTTTCTTTTCCCCATGATATAAAGAAAGGTTTTAGGTAAGAAAACAAAAGGGGAATATCATTAATGGAGATATTGAAGATCTTTCACCACTATTAGAAGATTATATTTCATGTTTCCAAAGACACTAAACTATTATGATCCTTGTTTGTCTATTTTTGTTATGTATTATGTATTCTGCAAAAGTAATGTAATGTACATGTATGTCATGATTTGGGCCACTACACTTGGAATTATTTGATGAACAGACGATGTATAATACAAGCTACAGTATTAATAGACAAACGTACCAATCATTCCATTATTCCACAAATCTTGTCCAAGAACTAAAGTTTTTGGTTAATCCATTGACTTGACCCTAATGTTTGGAAATAACTTTGGGAGGAGAATCGATAATCACACTTACACTGACAGTATGATCTTACTATTGAGGTGAGAGTTTCGGTTGGAACCTCTTGGTTGCAGCGTCATGGCCTTACAACATTAGATTGGGTATAGACTGGACATCCATAGTTTATAGTCAGATTGAATGTATTAGAAAAATTGGTTGTGTTTTACCTACAAAATTGGAATGAGATTTTCCTTGGTTGGTGAAAAATTAAACCTAGGCAGCACATGATAATCTCATGCATAGGATGGTGCAACCAATCACTCTTGAGTTAGCCATACATACCCTTTTGGGAAAAGAATTTTTGAGTTTTATTTTCCAAAAAGTAGTGGCAGAGTTTGTATCATGATTCCTCACTTGTTAGAAAGGGAAAACTACAATGATCTAGTAAGTCTAAAGCCGACAGGAGGTGGGAGACCATGCCTTGCAATGATCCTCACCTCGACGAGGTTTATGGAGATTTGGTTGGGGCAACGAGTTATCTCTAAGGTTCATTGGACCTTTCTAGATTCTCAATAGAGTGGGAACGGTGGTGTACCATCTATCTCATTCCCCACAGTTGCACCAGTTGCATATTGTTTTCCATGTTTCATAGATGAGGATATGCGTTCCTGATCCATCGCACGTTATTAACATGGGAGATTTGAACTTTGAAAATGGGGTGACTTTTTCGAAGTTCCTGATAGAGTATGATGATTGACAAGAGTGGGTCCTTTTTTCACGTTTGATACCTATGGTGTGCACTCGTTGGAAACACGATAACATCCAAGAGAGGAAAATGGAGGAGGAGGCTAAGATCTGGGCATAGTACGCCCATTTTTTATTTAGTCTATATTGTTGATTTTGTGGATGTAAATCCCTATGGCAGGGAGAATTTAATGTGATGAAAATTCATTATATTTGTTTAATTATATGAAATTATTTTGAGGCTACAAAATATGACGACACGTGATTCCAAGGCTCGTAGTTCTTGAAATGATTCGTTGATGTTTTTTTAATAAATAATTAGTGCACCTTATAAGTTTTCGGGAAAAAGAGGAATAACACTTAAATGGTTTCTCAGATCTGAAATATCAGGGCACCGTTGCACATAATATAGTGGGTTTACCCTTGGCACGAATTATGTTTAGTCGGAGTGGGCCTCTTCTGAGAAAATCCAAAAATGGCATAACCGTAAATAAAATAATAAAATAATGTTATTTTATTTTTCAAATTTTTATAACTCACAATCGGTAACTCGGATTAAAAATATGAGACCACTGCTGAAATCATAAGGGTATGATATCTTTAGTGAGATACTAATATTAGTCGACTCAGGCCACCAATGAAAGTTATTTTTAGACGTAAATAAAATAATTAAGTGAAAATTACTTTATTGTAAAATTGATAAATTTTAAATGGTATCTCTGATTGGAAATATGATAGAACTGTTGGTTTGGTTGGGGAATTTATCACTTGGGAAGAGCCTAACCACGACCGGCATGGGTAAAGGGTGACTGTTAATAATTTTCTAAAAAATATTTCTGGTACGTTCAGTAAACGAGTAGGCGGAATTTTGTAAATTTTGAACTGGTTCTCGGAATTAAAATATGAGGACACCGTCGAACTTACAACACCAATATTCATGTAAGGAGACCTTCAACTCGGCCGCAGTAGGTCGGGGGTGGAAGTTAGTATTCTAGATTTTTGTAGGAGATTTATAAGAATAAAAATAAAATAAAACAAGAACTTTTATTTTATTTTTTGGAAACTTCCATTTGGAATATAGGATGGTGGGGACCACTCAAACATCCCTTTAATGTGGGGAAACTCTTTGTTTTCCCCCAATTTAACGAGACAACATTAAATGATTAATTAGAAAACTTAAATTATTATGTTGGCACCTCACCATTCTTGAGGTTGGGAAAATCGATGGTAAGGGGAGGCTTCAAAGAGATTTGGAGAGTGTCCAACAATGATGAACAAACCTCTGATAAAGATGACACATGAGCTCAGATCGACAGTTTGTTGTGGGAATGACGAACCTTAGTTTCTTCAACGTCTTCATCTTCTTCCTCACAACACATGCTATAGACAATCGAGGTAGAGGGTTTTAATTTGAAGAATGATTAAATATTTCTATTAATTCTTCATATTCATTATTCCCGATGATGATGGCCAAATATCTCCATCGATATTCACTTATACCATGATTCATTTCTTATGTTCTTTGTGTGTTCATTGATGAAAAATAATTAAGCATGCTAAAAACACAATGTCTAATTGAGCATGACTTATGGATGCGGAGATCTTGAACCGACGATCATGAATAAGAGAACGTCATATTTTTTGGTCTTTGAACAAAACTGTGAAGGCATGTGGAAGAAGGCAATGACATATATGCCGACCGACTATGTCAAGCAGAGTGGGGCCACTCTACCGATAGATTAGAAGGTTGTGGCCCATCGGCTGTGATGGTGCGCCAATGCGGCTGGCAACCGGCATGCCGTTGGAGGAGTGGCATGCATCCGAGCGAAGGCTCACCTTATTGGCCAGTCACAGTGCGCTGAGTAGGGCCACTTCGGTGGTTCTGCCTACTTCTCAAATGGTCAGATGGACTGTTCAGGTAAACCGGGGGTCGCCTCCCCTCTCGGCTGTCACATATGGAGGACCTTGCCTTGGTGGGCCACCTGACCGCTGGCCGCACCTTAGGCTATACCCAGGGGGCCTCTTCGAGTGGGCTACACCATAGTGCGGCACGACCAGGGGGGCTGTGCCATTCGCATGACGGGTCAGAACATGGCCTTGCGGGCTGGGACCGCTGTGATCCAGGAAAACTGGGCCGGACCTAGACAATGTTGGATTAACCAGAACCGGTTCGGGCTGGCCTAGGCCAGGTCGAGCCGGGACGGTCCAAACGGGTCGGACCAGACCTAGGTTGATCCAGACCCTGATACACCTTTTTGGCCATATTTTGAGAACTTAGCATTCATTTTAAAAACCATCTATAGTGTTGGGATCCTTGGATAGAGATGGTCCTTTTGGTATATTCCACAAGTTTTTTTGATAATGTTGTAGAGTGGACGGGTCGGATCAAACCCGAATCCATCTAGGCCCTCAAAGAGGAAAGGATAATAACATACAGACTGGGCATCTGATTGACACCCCATCAGTTGCGTTGGGCCCTTTACGTCATGGAGGACCTTTTGGATACTTCTTTGGTGGACATTGTGGCAGTTCTTGAATCGACTGATGGCCTGGGGAGCGGAACCACCTAGAATCAAGCATTCTTAATGAGGGAACCCAGTGGCTAGCAATAACATGAATGAAGAACATCAATACTATGTTGGTGAGTGCATACCAATACTTTGGGGGTCAGATCCTATGTGGGTTATCACTCAACGATCCTGTTTTGGTCACCACATACTGATCATCTCTGGGTTAGATACTATGCGGGTTAGTGCTCAATGATCCTATGTGGGTTATCGCATATCGATATTCTGTAGGTTAGATCCTCTGCGAGTCAGCGAGGGTTAGTTACCTATCAATCATGTGTGGGTCTGAAACATTTCTTCTTTGCATAATAAGATGATATAATTTACGAATAATCATATATACTTCTGTACTAATGTTATTCCTATTTGTGAGATGATACTTTTACCTATGTGGTACTTTTACCTTTGTGGAATTGTCTTTGTGGTGATACTGGTGTGGTACTTCTATCTTTGTGTTGTTACCTGTGTGGTACTTCAACATTTTTGGTATATTCTTCTTGGTGTTCCCAATGTGGTACATCTTCCATTGTGGTGTTACCTATGTGGTGTCCTTACCTCATGTATGAGATAGGTATAACTTGATAACATAGGAATATGTATAGGTATATACCTATATAGAGTTGATGAATTTATTTGTGGTTTTAACTTTGTTGAACACTAGGAGACCTACGAGGTTCTTAGGGTCCCTATTCAGTACTGTTAGAGTCATCTTGCACAGGCTTCTCCCACACCTTGTTGTGTCTGGTGCAGATGATGTACATCATTGAACGAGGATGAGAGATCATGGACTAAAAAGTTCTTGGAGGTGGACCATTCCGCGTGACGTGATGCAGAGGAGACTGACGGACATGTGGTGATGAGGAGGCAATATATACCTACCCTACTGGTAGGAACCTCAGAGGACATCCCAGTAATTGTTTTCCTTTTTATTTCTGTTGAATTGTACTTCCCATCGTACTTGTACTTTTACAGTTGAGTTTGTATTTTAGTTGCTTGTTACTTTCTATAGTCTTCTACTACAGTTGTTTACTCTGTGGTTTCATCTTGTTGTGTTCTTGGACTATGTTTCAATATAGGTTAAATAGGAATTGTCTTCCCATTTAAGGTACACAACTTTCCGGTGCTAGTCCCCAGCCCCTAGCCATTCGAAGGGTGTCCTGGGGTAGTCACGGCTTGGACCCCAAGTGACGGGTCGTGACACTACTACAGTAAAAGTGTGTTGAATATAAAAAGGGGGCGGAATGAAAGCCCAATCATAAATGTAAATTATGTCTGGAAATACAATAAAACTGAAAGAAAATGGAAAATTGTTACTGGGTCATCCTTCGAGGTTCATACATATAGGGTAGGTACAGATCACCTCCTCAGCACTCCACATTCGTCAGTCTCCTCCACATCACGTCACACTGAATGTTCCACCTTCGAGCACCATTCTGTCCAAGCTCCCTAAGCCCCAGTCATCATTGTACGTCGTCTTCACCATACACAACAAGGTGCTGGAGAAGACTGTACATGGGTTTGTATAACAATACTCTCTAGGGACCCTAAGAGCTCCATAGGTCTCTTAGAGTTCCACAAAGGAAAAATCACCAAGAAAGACATCAAAACTACCTAGGTATGTGCCCATACATATACCTAAACTATCAAGATACACTAAACTCATACATGAGGAATGGACACCCCAAAGGTAACACAATGATGGTATAAGTGCCACACATGTAACACCATGACGATAACACCACAAAGGTAACTCCATGAAGGTAGAAGTACCTCATAGGTAACACTACAATGATATAATTACACCACAGGAAACACCATGGAGACCTTACCAAAAAGGTATAACTACCACACATGAAACACCATGATGATAGAAGTACCACACAGGTAACAACACAATGATAGATGTACCACACAAGTAACATCACGAAGATAGAAGTACCACACAGGTAACACCATGGAAATGATACCACAAAGGATGAAGTACCACACAGGTAACACCATGAAGATGGATGTACCACAAAGGTAACACCATAAAGAGATATGTACTACACCGGTAACACCACAGAGATGATACCATGAAGGTTGAAGTACCACACAGGTAACATGACGAAGCAAGAAGCATAACATAGGTAACACAACGAAGATAGAAGTACCAAACATGTAACACCGTGAAGATAGAAGTACAAAACATGTACCACCATAATGATTGAAGTACTACACTGGTAAAGGAATCATATCACAATTAGATATAAATTAATTACAGAAGTACATATGATTACTAATAAACTATATAATTTTATTTTTTTGAGAATCACTACTGTTGACCCACATATGATCGATGATGACCCACACAGGATTGAAGATGACCCACACAGGATCTTGAGATGACCCACACAGGATCAATATGAACTGAACCACATAGGATCGCGGAGCTCTTACCCACACATGATCCGATGATGGCCCACACATGATATGAAGATTCTTCCTGTACAACTAACCACTGGGTCTTCACATTAAGAATGCTTGATTTTGGGTGCTTCTGCTGCTCATTTCATTGGTCGATACTTCAACTGTCACGTAGTCCAATGAAGAAGTGTCCCAAAGGTCTGTCATGTCATAAGGGACCCAACCCAACTGGCGGCACTTCAACTGGAAGCCCATTCTACATGTTATTAGTATTTTCATTTTGAGGCCCCGGTTGGATTCAGGTTTGATCCACCAAGATGTTCTCCAACATTATCCAAAATTCATGTTGAGTAAACCAAATGGACTACCACAATTAATGGAATTATGTCATTACATATGGTTCATCCAACTGACACCAGGTTCTCAAAATATTCCTCTTAAAGTGTTCTTGGGTCTGATGACACCCGGTTCCGGTACGACACTGTCGGATTGACTCGGCCTGACTCGGTATGGGCTAATCTAGGGCGGACCCGTCCCGTCACGATGATGTTTGGTCTAGCCCACAAGAGGGGCGGCCTGCAAGGGAAGACCGGCCAGAATTGGGAAGGACGCAAGGGGGGCTGCCCGACCTGAATAGGTCCACCCACAAGGGGTGGCCCGTCTAGCGTGGGGCGATGGCCCCTTTGGGAAGTGGACAGGTCCAGAGTGGCGGCCCACTGGGCAGGGCCGGTTTGGCGGCGACCTTCTGGGTGATTTCCCACATGGGCAGCGGCCTGACCCAAGGGCAGCGACCCGTTCCAAGGGCGGCGACCCTCTACAAGGGCAGGGGCATGGTGTGAGGGTTGTGGAATGTTGTGAGCGAAGCAGTTCGGTTCGAGGGTGGAGGCCCGGTAAGAGGGTAGCGGCCTAGTGTGAGGGGGGCATCTTGGTTCGATTGCAGTGGGCTGGTCCGTGGGCGGCGGCCCGATTCCAGTGTGGCAGCCCTTCTCGAGGGTCGTGGCCTGACTCGAGGGTGGTGGTCTGGTTCTATCTGATGATGGGGGTGTAACCCCCTAGTAAATTGTATTCCAAATGGCCTGGATGTCATTTTGTTAGCGACGCGGTAGCACCGCATGGGCACCGCTCGTGCCGGCCTCTACCACCATTCTCCACAGCTAATGAGCTGTAGCCCTCCTCTTGTGTCGTGTGTCGAAGTGATCTAGGTTTTCCAAGGTGGCACAAAGAAATCATGATAGCGAAGTGTTCAGGCTAGGTTTGTTAGGCATACACCTTCCATGTTAGCATGTAATATTGGGGATACTAAGGGAGTTCCATAAACAGTTGTATTGAACACAAGATTAACCTCACATGATTTCCATAAATAACCTCCCACTAAGTATCATGAATAACGAGTCAACTTGTTAGTTGGTTGACTAACGTTCTTAGTGTTATTCTAGAACAGAGAAGAGGAAAATAATTTTAATTCATAAATTAATTAAACCCCCTACCTGGAAAATAATTTTTCACAAGACGGTTGGCGGAACGTCCTTCATCATTGTCATCAGTTCATGAATTGGTGGTTCTTGTCACCACTCATTGGAACCATTATCATCCTCCATGTGGTTGGTATCGTGGTACTTTCCCAAGTCTTTGTCTCTTAGTGAATCTGTGACAACACCCCTCCATGTGCTCTATATAAATAGTAGAGGAGAAGGAGTCTGCAACACTCACAAAATTAATGAGTTTCATTTAATAAATGAAACTACCAAATTCCCAATGGTGCGGTTATAGGAAAACAAGTGTCAATAAATTTATTATCTTGAATCATCGCCAGTGCCGCCAGCACCATTCTTCCGTTGGAGGAAAGAAGGAAAGTAAAATAACAAAACATGTTATGTTTTAATCTTTCAAATGCCCATAAAAAATCTTTCTCTATCGGCCTTCTGCGGTCAAAGTTATTACTCCTTTAAATGAATCCTGAAACATTGGATTCATGGTGCCCTCAAATTATCAGTCTGAGAAATTGTTCAAAAGTTAGAAAACACCGCTGACACATTTACAGAACATACCCAAAAAATGTTCGGAAAATTATTAATAGTCACACTCGACCAGCGTCATTCGAAGTTTGGCTCTACCTATGTGAAACATGCCACAACGAACTGAACAGTACTATCAGATTTCCAATCTGAGTTATAGTTTTATAGTTTTAAATTTTACAATAAAATAATTATCAATTAATTATTTTATTAATGGCCAAAACTAACTTTCACCAGAGTCGCACGCCTACCAATGTTAGTATCTGCCTCAATAGAGCATTCCCTCATGTGTTAAGTGGTGGTCTCTAATTTTTAATTTGAGTTATTATTCATGAGTTATAAGCTTTTGAAAAATAAAATAATTTTATTTAATAATTTTATTTACTTTTATTCCATTTTCTTGTTTTCACACAGGAGGCCCGTGCTGACTAAACATAAGTCGCACCTTAGGTAAACCCGCCATCCAAAGTGAAACGGTGCCCTCATATTTCTGATCCAAGTAGATGTTTAAGGGTTATTTCACTTTTTTAGAAAAAATTATTACACATGCTAATTAAACATTAACAAAACATCGACGGATCATTCCGGGCAGTCTGGACCACAGAATCACATGACATCAGATTTCACAGTCTCGATATAATTCCATATAATTGAAACAATTATACGGAATTTCCAGGACATTACATAAAATTATTGCTTCCATAGTAATATAAATTTTTATGCATGAGATACATGTTTTCCAGCAATGTTATCAATTTTATTCATTATAATGACCATTAAATTTTTATTATCATTTAAATAATATCTAAATATAAATAAATTAAATTATAATTGAAATTTAAAAATGTGATAACTTTTATAGATGACACTGATGAAAACCTATTTTTTATTTAAATATTTCATAGATTTTATAAACTATTATGCATGGGGTAAATATATATATATAATTTTCAAATAATTTATTTTAAAAAATAAATCTATATACATTATATTGAACGGTGTTTCAAAAAAATTAGGCAATTTTTGAGTAATAATGTTATAAAATATAATGTATTAGTAAAATTATATATTTTCAAAATGCACATATAAATAAACTATTATAAAAATTGTGGAATGTTAATATTCAGCTAGATTAGATATTATATACCGAAAAATATCATCTATTAATTTTATTCAATTTATATAATTTTCTAGATTAAATTTTAATTATTGTTATAAAATAATCAAAAACAATTTTTATGTGAATTAACACCATAAAAGACACTAGATGTTCTTATTCATAATTTTTATAATGCACTAATACTTCTTGTAATTGATCAATTAATATTATATTTAATTAAAATCATACTTTCACTATAATATAATTAATTTTTTATAAAATTCATAGGGAATGGAATGATAGATTCCTAAACATATTAATTAATTAAGAAAATTAGTATGAAATAACTATCCCATATGTAAACATATATATTAATTTATTATAAATATTTTTACTCTTATTAATACCTAAACATTTAATAGAATGGTATTTTTCAGTTAAAAATATTTTAGATTAATTTCAGTTAATTTTCTATGTGAATATATAATCAATTAACCTGGACATAATTGGTAGAAAAATATCTTAAAATCTAATTTTTTTACATACACCATTCTTCTCTCTTTCATTTCGATAATGAATAAAAAAAATTAGTGGTTATCATCATCACATTTTCCTTATATTAGGATCATTAGTTTAAAATATATAATTCAAAATCCTTTGTTCTATGTCTATTTTAAATTTCTCCCTAAGAGATAATTTGACGATATATTTAGTGGAATGATCACTACATTACAATCTAAATCATGAGTTGGAAAATTAATCTCTTGGGGTATTAATTTTCATGATTCACAAGGATTGAATCTATCATTTTTCATTAGAACACTTCCTATAAATAATAATAATGGATCAATTGAAATAAAAAACACTTATTTACCATATATAAAATACTATATATGTTTTCACAATAATGTATTATTTAATTAATTACATTTTTATTCACATTAATTTTTCCATTTTAATTAGTTCCTTATATTATAAAACCCGGTTGACATATTTCTTAATGTAATGAAATATTGAAAAACTTTTGATAATATATATCTAATCCAAGGATGAAATGTATTTTAGAAATATTGATTGTTCATGACCAGTCATTAAAAAACATTTTTTATAATGGTCAATTGATATACCATTATTAGAAATAGTTTAAGAAAGATTGAATTTTTTGAATTCAATATTCCTACTTTTTGAATTTCCAAATCTAATACTATTTTGACGTAACATCATGTATGATCTATAAATGTGTCACATTCTCCTCCTAAATCATACAGAATATAAGAATATCGATAATAAATAATATAAAAAATTTATCAATGTGATTATTTCAGAAACCATGACCTAAATTAACTCATATGATCTATTCCAAAACAATTTATTCTATCGATACATTAAGTAGTTATAAAATACAATTTGAAAATAATTTACTGAAATGTAGATCAATTATAATGAGATCATCAAAATAATAATAAATGGTGTCTTAGTTCATGAAATACATCTCCATATTTATATTTCCATTTTTAATATCATTAAAAAAATGTTATCATAAATTATAATCTATGATATTTTTGACCTAATTGGTTTCAAATTGATGATTTAATGAACAATTTGACTATAAGTCATTCTATATGAAATTAATTTAAAATAAAATTATTTCATATCTTCTTCAAATGAAAAATATGTTCCATAAAAGATGTGAGGTTATACTATTCTTCTGATATTAATTTTGTGCCCATCTATTTTCAAGCTAATCTTCATTGACCATAGAGAACTATACATTCATAGGTCCTATATTTTCAAAATTTATAACCTTATTAACCTCAATAATGAGATAATTGGACTTATGGATATAAATTTCCTGAAAATAGTTATAAATTTTTATATTATAATGACATTCTATTCTAGACCCCATTCAATATGATGATCACTCCTAGAAAGTATTTTAAATGACACCAACTCTAGAAGCATGGGTCTGGTCTCTTGATTATTACACTAGAATAAGATACATGGAATCACATACTAATGTAATGAATTGTTTAGTATACACATTAATCCCCATACATTCATGATTCCCATATTACTTTTGAAAAAAAAACATAACACAATTTTTTTATTAAGGATAACATTTTTTCCTCTCCTATATCATTTTTTATATATCATATTATCCATAATATATTCTTGTAAAAGTGAAAAAATAATGGTGGCCTCAAATTAAATATAACTGTTAAGTATAGAAGAGGAAATAATTAATAAATAAACATAATCAGCATTGATAGGTAACAAACTAAACACATAATCCTTTTAACTAACTAAATAAGGAATAATAAATATAGAAATCAAAAAACCAAATAAAATTTGACATTTAATTAATACAAATATAATAAAATGAATATATAGAAAATTATATTATGAAATTATCGTGTATGATAAAAATATAATCATAATGTTGGAAATTCTTAATTATTGAATGTTACGTCTCACACGCATGGTACATCTACCTACATGACATTTAAAAATATGGTTTAAAACAATAGGTAAAAACTCATTTAATATAATATTACTAATTTGTATCTTGAAAAATATAGATAAATAGAGGGTATATATAATACTTGGAACCACACACAATTTCTGGATCAAAGAATTCCTCGTATATTTGAGGATCAATTAAATTTATGAATCAATATGCCTTACAATTAAATATCTATATTAATGAAATAATACATATTATTTGTATTTTCCTAGTTAATTAAAAAACATTTGAAGGAATAACCATTTGTAAAAATGAGATTTGTTTTTGGAAATAAAAATACCCATAATAATAATATTGATATTTATGGGAAATATAATTTCAAAGATCACAAGAAAGTGAATATTTCAAGGGAATGTTAATGGTTAAAAAATGAATCACGAAAGTGTATGTCAGTAATTTCATTGAATAAATGATCCTAAAATATACATTTAGATAATAAATATAGTATTAATAATTATTAGACTTATTGGAGGAGGAATAAATTACTTTTCATTTATGGATTGAATTACAACAAAAATATTCTAAAAACCATTCTTGAGAAAAATATTAATTTAATTTTAAAAAAAAATTAAAAGAAGATGTTCAAAAAAAATTATAAAATAATTTTATTTGAAAATAACCATTTAAACATATGTGTTTTGTTTCAAAAAATTGAGTGGCCTTGTTGGTATGAATTTTTTTACCTCTCATGTATGATAAAAAATATTCATTTCACATTTTTTTAAATGCCAAATGATCCTTGTTATAAAAACTATAAGAAGACTCATTACAAAAAAAATGAAAAATTCATAATTGGTTAACTTATCTTCAAAAAATTATTTTTATAACGTATAAATATATTTTTAAAACATTTATTAATTTAGGGTTTTGGTTGAACACCAACTTTGGAGGGAATGTAAAAATGGTTTCACATTGTCTAAAGATGTTTTTTAAATTATTTTATGTACAAAATTGTGTAAAAATGTTTCTATTGATTTCATATATACATTAAAAAATGAGTAATATAAAATTAAATTGTTTTATTCAAATAATAAAAAATAATTTCCTTGAAATTATTTTCAAGAATAAATAAATTATATTAAAATGAATTATTTTAGCATTGAAGTGAGAATTAACCAATTAATCAACTATGTGTTTGAATTGTAAATAAAAATAATGAAAAAATAATTGAAAAAATAATTATTAAAAAATCATATTATATTTAATATTATAATATCATTTGTAATGAAGGAATAATATAACACACTTAATGGAAATGGATTTATGAATTTAATTACAACTTTGTCTATTTTAATCCAATCTCCATTAGATGATAAAAATTAAATTTTAACTTTAAAAGAATTGATTTATTAATTAATCAATATATTTCATGTTATAGGGTATTATAAAACACTCTGAAATAAAAATTAGATATTTAATATTAAAACATGCATCCATGTAGAATAATAAAAAGGAAGTCCCATTCCTCGTTTTTATTTTTGGTCAAATGTAATATAACATGCGTTATAGTGGTTATAAACAAGTTATAATCTTTTTATAGAACCATATAAATATTTAAAATAACATATATTATCCTTTGATTAGATTTTTTCACTAATTACCTAATAACCATTTACTATTGTCATTATTTCTGGCGTTAATTGCATTATTTTCACATTTATTCATTGTTATGAAATATATGATTCATGTGCATTAAATATTTATCCATAATATACATAAAAATAATCATGAAATAAAAATAATATTTATACGTATATTATTCATTTTTGACCAATAATGATTTTTTAGAAATTAATTGTGTTTTGATAAAAGAGACAATATGCCATATGTATGCTCGAGTATCGTTTCCATTTTTCAATGATCATCAATGAAATGAGGTAATTAAAATTTTATCGTTAATTAATGATAAATATACCATATATAATATATTATTTCATTAAATATAATCATATATATTACTACATGTGGTGTGTTTATGGAATAGACTCTCCTTTCTTGGTGATGGTGGTCGTCCACACATATAAGAACAATGTTTTAATTTTTCAGAAAATGCAATTATATGATATATTATCATTTTATTATGTGAAAATAATTAATTAATATAAATAAATTTTCATTTATATCACATATAATAAATAAATATACACTTATTACCATCTATGTCATTAATTAGTGAAATATGAATCACAAAGAATCGTGAGGCAGTATTCCACCTTACACATGAGAGACATTATCATTTCTCATACGGGGTGGAATGTAAAAAGGTTTTATATGATATAATTAATTAATAAGTATAATAATTACTTAAATATTATATATATATACATTATATCAATTTACAAAACAATACTTGAGTGCTCTTATTTGAAAAATAAAAGCCATTGACACGCAGGGCAGAAGTTCATCATATACATAAATGGTGATTTTGCAACCCCTTTGATGGAATAAGATATTTATTAAGGTCATTAATGTTATGGGAATAAACATAATCATATGTATTATCTTTATGTTGTTATTTCATTATATTATTATACAAATTTATTGTAACACCATAAGATTTCATAGTACGTTATTTTTTCAAAGTAATTCAATAACGTGCAGTACACACAACACTGAGTTCAAGCACACAAGACATACCAAAATAGCTGTTCAAAAGCGGTTATGAATAGTATTAACTGAATTGTAATCTTTATATATTCCTTATAATTTTATAATCCATATTATGAGTTTCTTAGACATAATGTAAGAAAAAATTCATTTTTTCAGATATAAGAAGTATTTTTCTTAATATGCAATTTTACAGCCTTTTAATGGAAAACCATTTTAAATCCAATATTTGAAACATTTATATATTCAATTTGACAAAATAAAATTCTTATTTATAATTGGGATGTAATAATTTAGTTTTAATAAATTTATGGTGTTTTTCGGATAACATTCATATATTGGTGAGTAGTGAAAAATAATATATTTTAACTAAAGACAACTTTTTTAATCAAAATAATTTCTTGTGTTTTGTTATAAATTTTATTAGTTTGGAAGTATAATTTGATAATTTTTTTTACCATTTAATACAATGATGGTCATTCTAGGTAATTTAACTTTGAAATTTGACATAAACAAGTGTAAATCTTTTGATAGTTATTGTTTCTTAAAAATATGTTTGTTGGTTTTGACAACAAGAATTAATTTTAAATTAATTAATGAAACTTCTTGGTTTTGAAATTGGTGAAATAGAATTCATTTTTCAATTATGAATATTACAATTATCTTTTGGTGAAATTTTGGTATTTTTCTAAAAACATTCAAATCTTTATGAATAGTGAAAACACTAAGTTATAGTTTAAACCATAATTTTTATTTAAATAATTAATTATTTTATTTAAATTTATTTTAGGTAAAAATAGATACATAATACCTCTATAAGTTCAATGTAATTCATTGGATTCATTTTATAATAATTTTAGATATATAAAAATTTTACTGGACATTTTACCGTCTTTTACCCACCTCCTATGAGCCTTTACAAATTTACATAAAACATAATTTTACGGCTTCTGGGAGTTGAATTTCAAAAATCAAAGAGATGTGGTTGATATAAGAATGTAAAATTTGGTTCAATAAGATGAAATAATTTTTAGTGAATAGTAACATTTTAATTTTATTTACCACGGTTTAAAGTAAATAGGGTAATTAAGGTTAAAAATGATATTATTATCACCCTAACACTTTTCCTAATTCCAATGGATATTTATAATTCGACCAAAAACAACCTTATTAATAAAATGTGATCCTTTAGGTCTACAAGGATTAGATTAGGGAATTTATTATTATTAAATTCAAAGAAGAGGTAAAACTGTTAAATTCGATGTTTAATAACTAAACCATTTTTAATATAGGGATACACATAAGATAAATTCTATTATAAATATTAATTGGAAAGATAAAAAGATTTCCTACATAATGGTATTTTATTTATATTTTTTAGATATTAAATAACTTATTTTATTTATGACACAATGATGACGCAATAATTACCTAATTTTTGAAATATTAAAAAAATTATATTATAAATATCCAAATAAATGTAATTTGAGACTTATTTTGAAATAAACTAATTATCATGGCTAATATGACATGTTAGGGTTTGTTAGATGAATTATATAGAAGTAATAATGCTGTTATTAATTTAGAAAAAACATAATACCAAATATTGTAAAATTGACATAAAAGAGTTTTTAAAACAAATATTATATTATTAATTGATATTCTATTCCAAAAAATTTAAGGATCTCCCAAAAGAAAAATATAATTATAGGTGTATCATTAATGAACCACATGGGGTTCACTTGGAAGTTTATAGTATGGTTATTAAACATATAATATAGAAATACAAAGAGACATGGTAAATTTCAAACTATTTAACCTAGAGTTAAATATAAATGTTAAAGTTAATATAGTGACCCAAACCTGTATAAAACCTATTGGTTGAGAGGTTTTAGACCCATCCCCATGTTATCCTTTAAATAATTCATTTTTATTCAATATAAATAGAAAAAGATTTTACTATAAAATAATATTTCTAGCTTCTCTAGAGGTACCCCTCACCCCTCTTAAAAAAGGGCACTCCCTATTCTCTCTAATTCACACCATCAAATCCATTTGGCTCGGCAAAAACTGGCACAAATACCCTATATACTATCCCCCTTTATTCCTAGAGGCCTTCCTTTAGTCCAAAATCCAACCTAAGGATACCTATTGATCAAATCAAATGGAAGATCCCGAAGAAGAGTTAAATATTTTATCACCTCTTTTATGTTCCTTTCTTCTTCCACTTCCTCTTTCTTTTTTTATTTCCATTCTAAAATAATAACTCCAGTAACTTTTATATACTATGATGTTATTATAAATATGTTACAACAATATTCATTATTGTATGCATCCTCTGAATGACATGTCACCATACATGCATACGTACAACTTACTGTCTCCACATCGTGGTGTAAATGTTATTCAATACATTTTATTTGGATGGGTGTAATAATGATGTTTAATTGATGAAAATAATAAATATAAAATTATAATTATTTTTTATATATTATATACCATCCCATTATGTATTATTCTAATATCAAAAAAATGATATTGTCACTCGTGTGTATGTACGGATTATCGTCTCCATGAACGCGATGATATTTATTCCCCATCGTATCCATTCAAGACTAATTTTCATTAGATGATTAAAATAATATTTAAAGAGTTAATATAATTCTGAATATGAATAAGATACTTCCTATCCATAAAAATCGTTACTTACATAACAAATCATATAAAGGAAATCGAATCAGTTAACACCAAAAACGATGATAATACTAAGATATTATTAACAAAGCAATGTTAAAAGATCATATATGATATCATATTCTTATATAATTGAAAAACAATTATTACACAATTTTACGGGAGGTTAAGAAACCCTCTATCAATGTAAATTACAAGGTAAGGTTTAATTCTACACCCTCTTCATTATTCATGGTTGTTTATATGTAATTATCTACTGGGACCTCTTTATCATCCACATCCGTTTTTCATAAAAATGTATTCCAAAACATTTTACAACATACTATAATGTGGGTTAAATTAATTTATACCCTGATTTGACCTTATATACTTTGAATGAAATCTTTTTGTCCTTTTCCAAACAATTTATATTATGATCTCTTCGAAAAAATTAAGTAAAGAATGTTTTTATAACATATACGATGGGTGTGGCTATATTCCACCATTATAACAACATCAATGAATCCCTTAAAATATTATAATAATAATTTGAAAATATAAATTGTTTTATAGATAAGAAACTTTAAATGATTTCAAAAAAATGAATGAGATATTTATCTCAAATAGTTTTAATTTCATCTATGTCAAAATCCTTTAATGGATTTTAATTTTGTTTGAGGTTGTTTTTTTATGATACAATTCATCCATTTTGAATTAATGGTTTTGTGATATGTTGGACTGTGGATGTGTTATTTTTTTTACCATTCATGGTTTATGGATAATGTATGGACATTTTGTATGCTAGTTTTAATAAAAATGGTTATGTTATGTTTAAAACTTTTCATATGAGGAATGAATTGGACTTAGTAACTAACGGGGGAGCCTGATGTAGCTCCTCGATGAATCGATAGGTCTCATAAGACAAACTAGTGTCAGGACAGAAGGCCTTGACAAAATAGTTTTTGTAGTCTTGGGAAAAGGCCTTGACTATGTGGTTATGAAAGTCTGGAATTATGCATTCCATCATCAAAAAAGTGTCTATTGATATTTCATGTGATTATTAGACTAGTTGAATATCCATGTGAGTATGTAAATGGAATTATTTTGATTTATATTTTCCATATTATGATGTTGTTTATGTTGAAAAGGCTTTTCTTTTAGTTCTATACATTTCCATAAATGTTTATTCTTATTTATGAAAGATTCCGCAATATTGTTATCTTTACTGAGCATCTAAGCTCACCCATTTCTAAGTTTTATTTTTTCCTGGATGAGAATAATTATAATCTGACTGAACTCTAGGGATAGACTATGGGATCTCGGTTTTTTCTATGGAAACAATGTTTTTGTTGTTTTCTATTTTATGATGTAATGTAAACCTTATGAATATATCTAGTACTCCCAAATCTACTAAACTAATTAGTCTTTCATGACATGATCATTTGTGATCATGCAAATGATACGTAATAATTTAACGACTCTAGTCTTCTGGGGTTGGGGTGTTATAGTTTGTATTAAAGGAAGTTTGGCACAATCCTTGGAAAATAGATTTAGATAAACTCTCATTAGAACACATAGACCTAAGATATACTTTGAGGATTACTATATATATAATTCCTAGAATTTTTGTATAGTAGATATTTTTTATGTGTAACTAGAAATACATCCCTTTCTGGATATTATTAGGTAGAGGAGGCTCTGGCATATATGTACCTAGAGGTAGAACCCAAAAACACCGCTTTGAGATACACTCAAACGAGAACTGGTGCACAAAAATGGGCCTTTCTGCATTGTTGGTTGCGACACTCCCGAGAGATATGCTTAGGATAATTCAAATTTTCTTTACAAACCATTATGAATGGTTTATGTGTATATACTTCCTAAAAGAAAACATTTTTTTATTATTGATTATATCCATAAACTTTTCAATTTACTTGAGGTATTTTACATGTTTGGAATTATTCATTGCAATTCCTAAACTGACCTAGTGTATTCCACTGTATTGAAATGGGTCTTAGTATATGGAATGTGAACTCCAGCAATAAATAAGATTCAAAGAGTATGAAGGGTAATATCTTTCACGATATTAATCCAACATTTAGAAGTAAAATTGTCTCCCTTGTATTCTCAACATATGATGAAATAGTATAATGTTTTAATAAGATATGTAAATAATTATCTGAGTACTATGTCTTTTATGGGAATTAAGATAATAAAACGATGTAAGAGAGAAAGATAGATAAATGGAAGAGGGAAAAGAAGGATTTTCCCATATGTGATAACTGCGGTAAGAATCACCATGTTAAATTATTGATGGGAATGGATGTTTGTTATTAGTGTGGAGAAATAGGACACCAAGTACTTGATTTAAAGGGTAAGAAAAATGTTTCAAATGTATAATGCTTTATCTACAAGGTGATGGGACACTAGGCGAATCATTGTATAAATCATTAAAGTATAACTCAAATGGTACTATTGGATAATAATATAGTTTTGATACTACCGAAATTGAAAAAAACGATTATATTTCTTATGTTTTCATTAAAGTATTTTGTCATTCGAGTATTGTATTAATGATGTACATGTCACAATAATTATAAAGAATATAAGGATTGTACAGCAGAACTACTTCATTAAGGACTTGAGATTGTGTGGAAGCAAGAAAAGTGACTCAATATCAGGTTAAATTTGGGAAAATATATGGTTGAGTGAAAGAAAAACCATAATATGGTTCTGATACTTACGAAGTGATTTTTGGAATAATACTTTATAGATTTTGATAAATTATATTGGATATTATTGACAACCTTGAAATTGATTAATGATTTGTATATTCCATCATTGTTAGAGTTTATAACATTTTTGGATTGAAGGTGTATATCCAGAATTATATAAGGAATAAGGGAGCAGGAATGTAATTAATAAGGTTTTATGGTAATTAATTATGTTGCAGTGTTTTAAAAGAATACATGATGAATGTGTTCACATGTTATTACGTGGAAAAAAGGATCTTCATTGTGTTTACCATATACATTTTGGACTGTGAGTTTGGATAGATGTACTTTGGATAATTAAATTTTGAGATTATTTTTGGATTTACATGAAAAGGTCAACCCGGTGGTTGGGCGACAACCTGCCATGTCCGGAAAGGCCACGAGACTTGAACCCACAACAGAAGGGTGACAAGGGTGTATCACCTTCCACCGGCCCACGTGATTTCTTGGATTGTATAATGTAGTTTTTTAAAAATGTCTGGTATATGAATTATAATTTCATTTTTTTGGAGCCCTATATGAATAGGATAAATGAAATATTTTTTTAATTTATATTATCTTTTAGATTGAAAGATGATTTTTTGGTAGAAATTAGTTAAATGATGGAACTATACTTGTCAAGTATATATTTTTTTTCTAAACTTATTTTATGAAGAAATTAATTCTTAAAAAATAGGTAAGAGATCGTAAAACTAAAACTGTGGTATCCTAATACCTTATGTTTTGTTGAACCGATGATATTTTAAATCATCATAGATTGATGTCTTTGAGGCCTTCAATTGTACAACTGTTTGTTACTGATTACCTAAATCACTCCCTATAAATATTTACATTTTTTCCTCCAATTATTTGTCTCTAATTTCCACTAATGTTCTCTTAAATGAGATCATAATTTGTTGGTGACTTTTTCATTCCCCGTTTTCCTCTTATTAAGAATAAATTTTATAAACCCAATTTACAATGAGGGTTTCCCAAAGCGGTTTTCTCTATTTTCAACCTTTTATTTTCAATGAACAATTTCAAATTGCGAGGATGAAATTTATTGAAGGAGGGAAGAATGTATCACCCCAATATTTCATAGTATGTTATTTTCTCAAAGTAATTCAATAACTTGCACTACACGCACCTTTGAGTTTAAGTGCACCATTACTTTCCAAACTAACTATTCAAAAGTGTTTATGAATCGTATTAATTAAATATTGTAATTTACATAATCATTATAATTTTAGAAACCATATTATGAGTTTATTATACATAATGTAAGAAGAAATTGATTGTTTAGAGAAAAGAAGTATTTTTAAAAAAATCCAATTTTAACGCCTTTTAATGGAGAACCCTTTTTAAATCCAATATTTGAAACATTTATATATTCAATTTGAAAAAATAAACTTTGTATTTATAATCGGGACATAGGAATTTTGTTTCAAATTTGTTTTGGTGTTTTTCTGATAAATTTCATATTTGGGAGAATAGTGAAACATATTATATTTTAACTGAAAACAACTTTTTCAACAAATATAAATTATATTGTTGAATTATAAATTTTAATATTTTGGAAGTATAATTATATAATATTCTTATCATTTAATACAATGATGGTGATTTTATGTAATTTCACTTTGAAATTGGACAAAAACAATTGTCAATTTTTTTATAGTTATTATTTCTTAAAAATACGCTTTTTGGTTTGGACAATGGGAATTAATTTGATATTAATTAATGGAACTTATATGTTTTTAAATTAGAAAAATAGAAATCATTTTTGAATTCATAATATCAAAGTTATATTATGGTGAATTTTTGGAATTTTTCTGAAAACTTTTAATTTTTGATGAATAGTGAAAAACAGTAAGTTATAGTTTCAAATCAAATTTTTAATTAAATAATTATTTATTTTATTTAAATTTATTTCAGTTCAAAATAGATACATAATAATTATATATGTTTAATTTAATTCATTAGATTTAGTTAATAATAATTTTAATTATATAAAAATTTTACTGAACTTTTTACTGTCTTTTACCCACCTCTTAAGAGCATTTTAAAATTTACATAAAAAATAATTTTACCACATATTTGAGTTGAATTCCAAAAATCCTAGAGACTATGTTGATATCAGTATGTAAAATGTGGTTCAATAAGATGAAAATATATTTTGGTGAATAGTAACTTTTTACTTTTATTTCCCACGGTTAAAACTAAATACTGTAATTAAGGGTAAAATGATACTATTATAAATTTAACACATGTCCTAATTATATTGGATAGGTATTATTCGACCAAAAAAATCTTTGTAATAAAATATTATCCTTTAGGTCTAATTGGATTAGATTATGACATATATTATTATTTAATTCAAAGAAAAGTTTAAAGTGTTAAATTAAAAGATTAATAACTAATCCATTTTTAATATAGGATTACATATAATATAAATTAGATTATAAATATTAATTAGAAAGATAAAAATATTTCCTACATAATACTATTTTATTTAAATTTTTTACACATTAAATTATTTAATTTATTTATGACGCAATGATGGTTCAGTAATTACCTAAATAATGAAATATTACAATAATTTATATTATAAATATCCAAATAAATGTAATTTTAGATATTTTATGAATTAAACTAATTTTATTGGTTAATATGACATGTTAGGGTGGGTTAGACGTTTTTTTTTAGAAGTAATAATGCTGTTATGAATTTAGAAAAAGAAGAATACCATAAGAGTGTCAAAATTGACATAAAAGAGTTTTTAAAACAAATATTATATTATTAATTGATATTCTATTCCTAAAAATATAAGGTTCGGCCAAAATACTTATATAATGAGATGTGTATCATTAATTAACCACTTGGGGTAATCTTGGTTGTTTATAGTACGTTTTTAACCATATAATATAAAAATACAAAGAGACATGACAAATGTCATAATATTTAACTAGGAGTTGAATCTAAACGATAATGTTAATATAGTGACCAAAACCAGTATAAAACCTATTGTTTGAGTTTTTTTCAACCAATACCCACCATAGACTTCAAATAATTTATTTTAGAGCCATTAGAAATAGAAAATTATTTTATTATAAAATAATATTTCTATCATTTCATAAGATGCCCCTCACCCCTCATATAAAATGGCACTCCCCCTTTTATCTAATTCACACATTCAAAGCCATTTTCCTCAACCAAAGACTACACAAATACCCTCTCAACTATCCTACCTTTATCCTAGAGGCCTTTTATTTAGTCAAAAAGCCAACCAGAGGAGCCCTTTTGATCAAATCAAAAGGAAGAACCTGAAGAAGAGGTACATATTTCATCACATCTTTCAAGTTACTTTCTTCTTCCACTTACTATTTCTTTTTTGTTTCCATTATAAAATAATAACTTTAGTATCTTATATATAATATGATGTTATTACAAATATGGTCCAACCATATTAATTAATCTATCCATCCTTTGAATTACATGTCACCATACGTCCATACGTATGGCTTACCGTCTCCACGTCGTGGTGTAATTGTTATTCAATACATTATTATTTGGATGGGTATAATAATGATGTGTAATTGATGTAAATAATAAATAAAATAGTATAATTATTCTGTATAAATTAAATACCACCCTATTATATATCATTCTAATATCAATATAATGATATTTTTGCTTGTGCGTACATACGGATTACCATATCAAAGGGCGCGATGAGATTCATTCCCCATCATATCCATTTAAGTGTAATTTTCATTAGATGATTTTAAATAATGTTTAAATACTTTACATCATTCTAAATATGAATATTAAACATCTTATCTATAACAAACAATACTTATGTAAAAAATCATATCAAGCAAAATGAATCAGTTAACACCTGAAACGACGATAATACTAAGATATTATTAAAAACGCAATGGTAAAAGATCATGTATGATATCATATTAATTTAATTTATTATTGAAGAATTTTATAAAAATTATTTCACCATTATATTGAATGTTAAACTACCCTCGACCAAGGAAAATTACAAGGTAAGGGTTAATTCAACAACCTCTTCACTATTCAAGATTGTTTGTATGTAATTATCTACTAGGACCTTTTTATCATCCACATCTGTGTTTTCCTGAAAATGTACTCCAAAACATTTTTACTACTTACTAGACTATGGGTTAAATTCATTTATATGTTCATTTGACCATATACATTTTGAAAGGAATATTTCCATCGTTTTACAAACAAGTTACTTTATATCCTTTTTGACAAAATTATGGTAAGAATGTTTTTTAACTTATATAGTGTGTGCAGCTATATTCTGAAGTTATAACATCGTCAAAGAATCCCTTACAATCATATAAGAATATTTTCTAAATAAATGTTTTCTTTTATAATTATGTAACAATAAATAACTTCAAAAAAAGTATGATATATTTCTCTTAAACAGTTTTGATTTAATCTATGTCAACATCATTTAATGGATTTTAATCCTGTTTGAAGTTGATTTATTGTGATTCAAATATTTCAAATTTTATTAAATGTTTTATGATATGTTTGACTATGGATGTGTTATTTTTCTACCATTCATGGTTTATGGATAAAGTATTGAAATTTTGTATTCTAGATTGGATACGAATGTTTATGTTATGTTTAAAACTTTTCATATGAGGAATGCAATAGACTTAGTAAGTGATGGGTGGAACCTGCTATTTCTCCTCGATTCATCGGTAGGTCTCATGATACAAAGTTGTTTCTTGGAACAATGATTTGACATAATCTTATTGATATTCTGGGCATAAGGCCTTGACTATGTGGTTGTGAAGGTCCAGCATTATGCATTACATCTTTATGAATGTGGAAATTGATATTTCATGTGATTATTCGAGTAGTAGAATATCAATGTGAGTTATTAAATGTCATTATTTTGATTTATATTTTGGATATTATGATGAATTTTATTTTGAAAAGGCTTTTCTTTTAGTTCTATACATTTCCTTAAATGTTTATGCTTATTTATGAAAGTTTCTACTATATTTTTATCCTTACTGAGCATCTGAGCTCACCCATTTCTATGTTTTATTTTTCCCAGGATGAGAAAGATTATATAATGAACGACCTATAGGGATAGTCTCTGGGATCTTAGTTTTGTATATGGAAACAATGTTGTTGTAGTTATCCATTTTATAATGTAATGTAAACCTTAAGAATGTATCTAATATTTTGAATGATACTAAACTAATTGGTCTTTTTGGACTTGATATTTTGTGATCATGCCAATGATACATAATAATGCACCGAATCTAGGCTTCTTGGGACCGAGGGTTTCATTTATGGAATTTTTTGAAGTAATAAAATAAAATTTCAAGTTCAATAATGTTACGTCTTCATTAAGTAACCTCCTCAAGTTTACACTGAAGCCTACATTGGTTAGATTCTATCCCACAATGAGGATTATTTTATTATAGAAGGTAATTTTAAAATTGATTTGGTCCATTCATTAAGAAACCAAAAGGGTTTGATGGTATGAATAAGAGAGTATCATGGGTTTCCTTTTAAAAGTGAGGTGAGAGAAAAAAAATTTATTTTTGAAATGAAATTTTTTACACAAAATTTTCACCTGAGTAAAGGGTATATAAGGGATAATTATCTATATTAAGATCTGATATGGTTGAAATAATTCTATAAAAATTTAAATTTTATAAATTTTCATAGGTCCTTTTAACCCTTATTTTTTAAGATTAACCCCATTGTAAAACATTTTTTATATTAAATACAGTAAATAGATTTCACTATTTTCATAATTTATTTGGGTAAAAATTTGTGTTGAAATTTATAAATATTAAATATTTTTATCATTAGAAATAAGTAATTCATTAATAAAATTTATATAAAGTGTTGTGGAAATTTTGTTTTTAAATTCATCTCACAGTCATGACGAGAATGATGGTATCATATAGAAAATGATCTAAAGAATATGATGTTTTTATGTAAATATTTAGTTAAAAATGAATTGATGCAGATAAAGTTTACTATTAGATATATTATTTCTATCTTTTTTCCTTAAAACAAATTTATAATATAATTTATTGTTATAAATAATTTAATAAAAGAAGAATTTTTAAATTATAATTCATTATTTTCACTATTCATCAAAAAATGTAACAATTCAGAAAAAGAAATAAAATTTACCCTTATATAATTATGATATAATGATTTCAAGAATTAATTTTATTATATAAAATATATATTATGTCCTTGATAGAAATTATTTTGAAATTATTGGCATAAATTATGACTGAATTATATTTTCCTCAAAACACATTGTTTCATAAATGAATTATTTTTTATTTAATTGACCCTTTTTTTATTAAAAAAATATATATAACCATAATTATAATAATTTAGTTAGTATTATTTTTAAACATGCATTTACAAGGTAGATCTTACTGGTATATAATATTAATGCTCATTTAGACTGTAGGTTATCAATTTCAGAAGCTAATGAGGAAATTAAATTTATTGTATTTTTTTATTAGTCATTTAACCACGGTGTTTTGGGATGTATATGATTTTTTTTAAAAATATTCTTTTAAAATCATGGTATTTAAAATTTAATAGAACCAAAATTAATTTATTCCTAAAAATATAATCAGGATCTATGAAATGTAGGGTTTGGCATTCGAAAATTCCATTGATTAAAAACCCAAATTATAAAACGGTTAATAAAATGTCATATTAATAAGTATGAAATTTAAGTACAATGGTAAAATAGAATAACACCTAGATATGATTATATCTAGAAAAATACTTGTCTAAATTATAGAAATTGACATATAAGTTTTCTATAAATAATTATATATAACGAATGTCTTCATTAATCACAAGAATGTGAATGATCAATGGAAAGTTAAAAAACCATAAAATCCCAAATCTATGATGATTTAAAACACTGTATAGTTTTTAGATATGAATTTAATATGATAAAATAATTTATCAAAATGAATTTCTCAATGTCGAGGAGTTATTTTAATATCTAAAAATACAAATAAATAAACTTACATGATACATTTCAATTTCATAATCACAATTTTTTCATTCGGGTTTTCTTCATTCAATTTTTAATTCTTTGGATACTTGATGAAATTGTTATCCAAAAATGAATTATCTATAGCAAAATCACTATAAATAAAGATAAAGTGGTCATAATATCCATAAAATGTTGATAATTCATAGATTCTATATCTAGTTATTATTTTGAAAAAATGGATAGCACAAGGTATCCAAAATGCATAAATCGCCATATGGTGAAGTAAAACATTAATCCATAATACCACAAACAATGTTCATCATAACAAAAAAAATAATTTTTTTTACCTTATAATCATTATATTATTATATGATCCTAAACATTAAAATTATGGCCACTATATTTTTTTGATTAACTAATCATTATTCCCCCAAAAAATATGAAGTAACTCTTATTTAGAACATACAAACATGTGTATACAGTCATCATGAATTATCATGAAAAATTATAAAAGAATGATTTATCATAAAAAAATTAATTTCAATATTATATATTCCTTATTCATTAATTAAAATACATATTATTTGATATATTATTTAAATCCAATAATCTTATACATTCCATCAATGATAGAATATGTAACATTATCAAAAAATCATTAATTAATCCTAGGTAAGTCAACATTATAAAATTTAAATTATATTTATCAATAATTTTATTATACCATCATAAATATCTAATAACCAGGAATATATTATGGGTTATATTTCCTGTAATCATGTGTTTCCAATGATGTTCATGTATGCAGTAAATCATTTTGGTTAATCATTAGTACCGTTCAACATAAGCTTTAAAATACATATTGAAAAAGTGCAATCAAAAAATCCACAAACATATCATAATTTTTATAACTATTATATCATTTATTAAATAATCAGATGGCATAATTATTTACTCAAACATATTAAATATAATCCTTTCACTTTTTAGATGATAATATAATAAACATGACCATGATCTATGAGGTTATTTTGCGGTATGTTTCTTTTATTCTTGAGACTTTGGTCTTAAAAGTTACCCAAATTCATACATTGATTCATTATACATTGAAAAAAATTTATTTCCCTTGAAATAATAGGAATAGTGGCCTTTCTCTCAACAGTTGTAGTAAACACTCATCTATTTCAACATGTACAAGGGTGATTTGTTCTATAATTATCATAAGTGGGAAAATAAATTTTTCCCTTCTTCACAATAACCATATTTTTTCCTCCAATCCACTATTTCACAAACTTTCCTTGGAAGCAGTAGTACACAGTAAATTTATTCATTTTACATCTATTACATGATAAAGTGTTCTCATATAATTAGAATATTTGCGATACTAGTTAGCCTTTAAATATTTTCTTCAATCCTTCAATGAAATGATCATTCATATATATTGGATTTTTTCTGTTCTAGGAACCGTTCCTAAATCATGAAATAAACTATATTACATTATAACATAATAAAAATAATTTATATTCCCTAAAAAAGGTAAAATACTTTAAATAAATTAAAATATTTATTCATTGGCAATATGAGAGTCATATAAATGTTTTGTTTTAGGATTTATCCATTTTAAATACATCAAAATATTTTATGAAAAATATAAACTATCCTATGAATATCCACAATGAGTATCAAACTAGGTGTTAATTAATGAAATATTCATGAATAGGTGTTAAAAAGGTCAAAGCAATATGATTAATTTTTAGATTTGATAACAATTGGCATATATATTCCAAATACATGTCTACTTATTATATCTAGATATGGATGTATTTCCAAAGAAACCCATATAATATGTACCGTAGAAAAACACTAGTATTTTCTTCAATACGTTTCCACAGTTTTTATCATATGGTTACATCCGCTAATCTATGTTTTCATAAATCAAGTTCCTATGGTTTATAATAATAATCCTATTATAACAATAGTAAACCCAACCTTAGTATCCTAGATATGGTGTATTAATTAATTACTGTAAAGACCCAAAAATTCTGTAGATTTTTTTTTTCATAATTACATGGGAATTTTATGAGTCCGTGAAAATTGACGGCGCATGATTCTGAGGCCCAGTGTGCTCGTAATCAATTTTTGAAGTTTTGTTCAGGTACATTCAGTAAAATTACGAGTGGTTTTTTATAACATTCGAACCTATGCTCGGAATTGAAATATGAGGACACTGTTGAACTCACAACTCCTGTATTCACTTAAGGAGACATTCACTTTGACAGAATTGGGATGAGATTAATTGTTAATTTTTGGGTTTCCATGGAAAATAAAAAATTATGTGAGCTTCAGATTATTTTTATTTGAGCCACCATGTGGGTGTTTGGAGGTGGGTCCAACTGGATCTATAACCTCCATATGGAGGTTGGAAGTTGGAGGTGGGACCACCACACCTTATCCTCCTATGCGAGGATATGGTGGTGCGGATAACCTGAACCTATCCTCCCATGAGAGGTTATGACATGGGGACCATATGCGACTAAACCCCCTATTAATGGGAGGAGATGAAAATCTCTTAACTCCCCTCATTAATGAGGGGGAGCCCCTTTACCTCCTCTACCATTTATAGTGCCACCACCTCCCATTTATTATTTGAGCCAACCCATAATTTATTATGCCAAATCCTTCAAATTAATTAGGTGCAGCCAATTAAATTATTTCATCCAATTTAAATATTGTGCCATCAAATTTATATCATATCACAATATCTTAATATATTGGTTGGCATTTCTCTTTTGGTGTAACTTGGAAGAAGAGTGAAATGCTCCAAACAAAGAATGATGAATGAAGAATAAAGAACTCCGGTGAGGAGCGACTTGGACTTCCATCCTCTGAACCTACCAATGCGGAGCGTCTTCCACAACCGACGTGCGAGCTCGAGATTGGATGTGCGTGGAAGACACAACAAATAGAAAAAACATAGTCTTCTTCCCCATGACTCCGTCATCAACAAACGATCATGGTAGGGTGTTAATTTAAGTTATATCACCTTCCTTATTATCTTCATCGGTTACAATGGAATTGTTTCGGATGTTGTGAAACAATTGAAGTTAAAATTTCATACTTCTTGATGAGCCAAATGTTAACTCCCATAATGAGTAGGGTACATGCCATACAAACATGTCCCGAACCCTCCGCTGTTCTTCTTTATGATGATCATCGACCTAGAAATGAAGCAATGAGGCGATGATGGTGGCGAAGAAAAAGGTCGCGCTATACGCGGCCTTTGTGATCTGCACCACCCCCGCGGTGTCCTGCCCCTTTGCCGGCCGAACCGGCCCCGACCGAGCCCCCCCAACCTGCGTCGCTCGTAGTGTCGAGCCGCTCCACCGACCCGACCTGTGCCCTGCCTGCCGGTTGGCACCCTAACCGGCTGCCTTCTGGCATGCCCGACTGCTTGCTGCCCCCCCCCCCCCCCCCGACCACCTTCTGGCCTGACCAGCCACCTGCCGACCTACCCGACCGCCACCCAGCATGCCTGGCGGCCTCCCAGCCGCCCACTCGCCCGCCTTCTGGCCGGCCCAACCACCCCCATGCCAGCCCAGCAACCTCCTGGCTTCCCGCTAGCCTGCCTGTCGGCCTCCCCATCCAGCTCCTAGCTCTCAGCTCTCAGCCTCCCTAGCCGGCCCACGACCCCCCTCACTATGTCCTGGCTGAACCGGCCCGATCACGCCCTTCGGGACGAGCTGCAATGGGTCGTACCCTCGCGTCACTCTGGGTTAAACCATCACAGAGCTCATGCCGAAACACCCACGCGGCCTACTGGGTTGGGCCCAACGGGCCGGGACAAACCTAATAGGTTGGCCCACCCAATGGGCTGGTCCTGACCCAACAGGCCTGACCGGGTCGACCCAGTTCGGGTCGGCCCCGACTATGTCAGATCGAGTCAGACCGGACCTGAGCCGACTACCAACCCTTTACTTTCTTGGGCCATATCTTGGCCATCAGATGAAAATTTTATGAACTTTATACGGTGCTTGTTTTTGTTTAGTGCGACAGTCCCTTTCAGTATACACCACTTAGGTTTGTCGTATATTTAAGATACTGTCAGGTTGGATCGTCACGAACCAACTGCACCCCAGAGACTAAAAGGCTTATAACTCACAGACCAGAAATCCGATTGATGAATCATCTATTGTGTTGAGACCTCAATGACTTGAAGGATCTTTGAGATACTTCTATGTGGGAATTCTTAATAGTTGGAGTTTTGACCAGTAGCACATGGAGTGGATCCTTATGGTGACAAGGGAGCAGAGTACAGAGACCAAGTAGTTGGCTAAGACTTGACGACTGTAGACCGATTTACTCAAAATGACTTGACTAGCTTAGTGGGGAGTGGCTTGGTGTCGTGGAAGACCCACAACGGAGGAGATCCTAGTTGTGGCGGCAGACCCGCGGTACTCAACAGGAGGAGAACCTCTGTAGGCTAGTAGGGGGAGTGTCTGGTTGTGGCTGCAGACCCATGGTAGGGAGTGCCTTGATGAAATAGGAGACCCACAGTAATCGACAAGAGGATTACATTGGCATTCTATGGTTTGTGGGAAGCTCCTCGGTGACATGGTAGACCCATTGTACTCGAGAGAGGAGGATTTATCCAGCAGCAGAGGTTTCGACAGTGAGACCAGATATGTTACATGATACATCCCCTAGAATAAAATCCTGGTTTGAGCTGAGTTAGTAACTTATGTGTTTACATCATTATTGAGATGGATTACTTGATAACTTAGTTATATGTATGGGAATTTACCTAGGTGGGGTTATCTGTTAATTTTATACATTGTGGTTTATTCTTGTGGGTTTTGTGAGACCATGAGGGTGTCGGGGTCCCTAATGAGTATCATTATACTCACCCCTACATGGGTTAGTCCTATAACTCGTTTTGTTGGATGCAGACGACATACATCTCTATCTAAGGCTGAGTGTACCAGGACTGGACCATACCCAGAGGTGGACCACATGTCGTGACAATACAAAGAGGAGATGGATGGATGTGGAGTGCTGTGGAGGCTATCTGTACCTACCCATTAGGTTGGATTTCTGTGTGGATGATCCTGGAGCCTTTTCCCTTTTTCTAGTACTTTTACTTTCAGTTCCATTGAACTCTATAATTGGGTTGTATTGTTGGCCCCCATTTTTTCTTTTTAGCATTCCTTTTGTTTATAGTATTATTTTGTGTTTTGTTTCTTGCTCGTACTCTGTTGTTTGAATTTTCAAGTTATAATGGAAATACCTTCCAAGTTTAAGGATTTACACCTTTGGTGCTAGTTTCCATCCCTTGACATATAGAAGGCGGGCTTGGGGTAGTCACGGAATGGGCCCCGGGGGACGGGTCCTGAAAAATTTGTATCAGATGGGTCCGTTCTACCGCAGAATGTACGACTTTGATATTTTCTATGAAGAAATAGTGTTAAGGGTACTGAGTGTGGTTTTCATTTCAGGGAGTCCAGTGTTGGTGTGGCGGGTGAAGTATCCATACATCAGGACCCTGACTAATGATTTATTACTCAGTTCAAGAAAACACAGATTGTGGATGTGATTTCAAATTTTTTTCATTACGTCAGATCAAATAGGACAACTCACTAGGTATAATCATTTTACCATGTCACATCTGATTCTTTTAGGATTCCCCACCACGGATGACCGACTAGAGCCCCGAGAGTTGTACGTGCAGATACCCCACCGAGCGATGAGGCGTCAGTGCCAGGCCTTTTTCCAGCAGAGGCACCATCATTACCACTTCTTGTTTAGCCATCGATGACACCATCCCTAGATGAAGACGATTCACACTACTTGATCACGCTTCATGAGTTCCAGTTCTAGAGGCCGCCCAGGTTTAGGGGTGATTCGGACCCGCAGGCATCTTAGGGTTGGCTGGAGGCTGTGGTGAGAGTCTTCAGACTAGTAGGGACACTAGCAGACCTTATGGTGATCCTTTCTGTAAGTCTCCTTCAGGTAGAAGTAGACATATGGTGGAGATTGATGCTCTAGGGGCATGGTGATGTGACACTTCTCTGGGCAGACTTCGAGAGCCTATTTTGGGCGGAGTTTGTCCTAGCCACCCTATGTGAAGTGTGTATACATGAGCTACTTCTCCTACTACAGGGAATCATGGCGGCGACACAATACTCAGTGATTTTTACCGACCTCTCATGCTAATCCAATGATATTGTACGAGACACATTCTTCACGGCCCGGACCTTCGAGCAGGGGCTCAGGTGAGAGATCAAGGATTAGATGAACTCATTCAACATCCCAACGCAGGCTGAGTGATAGAAAGAGTGCTCATGTGGGAGATTTTTCTTTGCTGAGTAGTCTCCTATAGTGAGATCCACCACTAGTTGACACGTAGCAGAGTCTTCTGCAGCGGGCAGCAGATAGATTTCACAGAGGTCCAAGAGGACAGAACCTATAGGTGGATGACCGCATAACTCAAGATCGGTAGTGCGGGGCAGTAGAGATAGAGAAAGACAATCCTGGAGTGGGCAATGTTTCTCATGATTTTTGCAGGGTAAAATGGCTCGTAACTATCCAACCCGCCATTTGAATGGTCAACAGATGGTGGAAGGACTGCCCAGGGACAAAAAAATATTCGATCGAGGTGGTCTGTAGGGAGAAGGAGGACGTGGCATAGGAGCTAGTCATACAACTGGTGTTGGGAGACGTTTTAAGGTATTACTGCCACCACCACCAGGAGGTCCACCCGACCGCAAGGAGCTGGTGGACATGGTAGAGCTCTGCTCCAGGTAGCTAAGGCTTACAATCACGGTGCTCCGGAGATGATTCGATGTACGACCTGTGTCTACTCCACCATAGCTTCAATTCTTATAGACACATGTGTCAGTCACTCTTTCATTACAACTGCCCTCGTTCAGAGCTCATAGATTTCGACGGAGCCGTTGGCTCGATCCTTATTTCTAGAGACTCCTACAAGAGAAGACTCGTCAATTACACACTGGTGTCAGCCGTGTGTGCTTACTCTAGGAGGCGAGATCATTAACTGGGATCTCCTTGTAGTGGCGTCAATGCCTTACGATGTCATCATGGGTATGGACTGGTTATCTACAGTCCTTTCCCAGATCAACTGTATTAGGTGCAAAGTGCAGTGTGTCTCCATGGATGGGAACAATTTCACCTTCATCGATGAGAAGGGAGCCTTTGCAGTGCAGGATGGACTTTCTAGGATGAGAGTACAACCAATCACTCATCAGTTGGCTTACCTTACCCTAAGACCAGTTGATGTGGAGAGTCCGGATTATCCTATAGTGGTGGACCAGTAAGTAGATGTTTTACCTAATGGTGTTCCAGGTATACATCTTCACAGAGAGGTGGAAATCTATATTATCTTGTACCCCAGGACGACACCGATATGTACAACAGCATATCATATGGATCCCGCCGAGCTTCATGAGCTACGGGTATAGCTGGAGGAATTACAATGGAAGTGATTCATGAGGCTCAATGTTTCTCCCTGGCCAACCCTGATTATGTTCTCCAAGAAGGCATATGGAAGCATGAGGCTTTGTGTCGACTACTGTCGCCTGAACCAGGTGACCATGAAGAACAATTAACCACTATCGAGGATTGACGAACTCTTTGATCAGTTTAAGGGAACTCAGTGGTTATCGAAGTAAGACCACACATCATGCTATCTCTAGCTTAGAGTTTGAGATGAGGATATATAGAATATGGACTTCAGATGTCTGTACGACCACTACGAGTTCATGGTTATTCCATTCGGCATAACCAATACACCAGTATTGTTCATGGGACTCATGAATAGGATCTTTTAGCTGTACCTTGATCGCTTTGTTGTATTCTTTATTAATGACATTCTGAACTACCCGACTATAGAGGAGGAGAATGCCTACCATTTGCAGGTTGTACTAGACACACTATGAGAGCACCACCTTTACGGTAAGTTCTCAAAGTGCCAGTTTTGGATACGAGAGGTACACTTTTTGGGGCATGTCATCTTGGAGGCAAGAGTTTCAGTGGATCCAGTCTATATTGAGGTAGTTATTTCTGGGGAGCCACCTAAGAGTGTGATGGAGGTACAAAGTTTCCTTGGTTTGGATGGATACTACCAGAGATTCGTTCCAGAAATCTCCAGAGATGAAGAACCACTATAAACATAAATGAAGAAGGGGAAACCCTTCATGTGGTCGGAGAGATTTCAGTAGATCTTTCATGATTTGAGGTAGATACTGGCTAGTGCCCCCATCTCGAGGCTTCTAGAAAAGGCGTAGGGTAGATAGTATACTGCGATCCGTCAGGAACGAGACTCGGGTGTGTCATGATATAGGAGCGAGCAGTGATTTCAAATGGTTCTCTATAGCTGAGACAACAGTAGCAGAACTACTCTACCCATGACTTGGAGTTACCAGAAGTGGTCTTCTTCTTGAATATGTGGTGACACTATCTGATGGTTGAAAATTTCACCATGTGCTCTGATAACAAGGGTCTCAAGTATATCATCTCTCAGAAGGTCCTGAACTTGAGAGAACGACGATGGATTGAGTTCTTCTAGAAATTTAAATTTGAGAGAGTCTATACTCATGGAAAGGGGAATGTTATTGCAGATGAACATAGTAGAAGATATTGTATACAACTGCTATGTGAAGCGACGGAGCAGCTGGCCGCTTTGCAGATATCCTTTGTGGATAGAGATCGATGATATTTCCTTCAGTCCTTTATAGACACACTCCCACTTCTTTAGCAAGTCAGGGAGGCACAACATGGGGACACTGACTGCGAGACACGATGTGCTCATATATCCATAGGGCAGGCACCTAATTTATTTCTTGAAGGTGGGGAGCACGTCGTCCTCTTCAGAGGACGTTCTATGGTGCCAGTTTCACATCTGGATAATTGTTGAGGGAGTTCCACAAATCCCCTATAGCGGTATATCTAGGAGTGGAAAATATGTACCGAGATCTTTGGCAATGGCACCGGTGGCCTGGTAAGAAGAAGGTCGTTGCATATTTTGAATCTCTGTGCCTCAATTCTCTAAAATTGAAGGCAGCGCACCAGGTAGTAGCAGGCTTGGTTCAACCTTTAGAGGTCCTAGAGTGGAAGTGGTATGGGATATCCATGGAATTCAAGACAGGAATTCCACGTAGTTCCAATGTCCATGACTCGATTTGGATGACTATTGATCGACTCACAAGTCGGGCCAGATCCTAACGATCAGAGAGTAGGTTTCAAAAGAGATATTGGGATGCCTCTATGTGCAGAAGATTGTGTGGATAAATGGAGTACCTTCATCTATTTTATCTAATCATGACGCTCAATTACCTTCCCGGCCATGGAAGGGGTTGTAGGGGGATTTTGGGATGCATCTTTGTCTGAGCACCGCCTTCCATCCTCAGGAGGATGGCCATACTAAGAGATCACTTTAGACCTTTGAGGACACGCTGCATGCTTGTGTCCTCGACATCAGTCACATCTAGGATAATCACATACCTTGGGTGGAGTTTTCAAATAACAACAAATATCACTCCACTATAGGGATGACACCTTTTGAGGCTTTATACAGGCACCCTTGTAAATTAACCTTATGCTGGACTGACCTTGGGAAGTCAGCACTAGTGGCACTAGTGATGGTATGAGCTACCACAGAGGAGGTGCAGATCATCTAGGAGAAGATGAGGACTGCACGGAGCAGACAAAAGTCTTATGCTGACAGGAGATAGATACATTTGTAGTTCGAGGATGGTGACAACGTATTTCTACAGGTCTCTTCTCGATGAGGTATACAGAGATTTGGCCGAGGAGGTATTTTATCTATGAGATTAATCAGACCATTACAAGTTCTAAGAAGAGTAGGTGAGGTGGCTTACTTCCTCGTTCTTCCACCTCAGTTGCACTGGGTGAATGATGTCTTCCACATATCTCAGCTGACGAGATACGTGCATGACCCTTCTCACATCATTGACCATGGTGAACTGGATGCCGATGATGGGGCGACTTTTACAGAGGTCCTAGTGGAGATTTTGTATCGATTATAGTGGGCCATACATGGATGGTCCATACCTCTGGTGTGTTCTTGCTGGAAGCATGTGAACCTCTAGGAGAGCACATGAGATCGGTAGGCTCAGATGCATGCACAGTACCCCCACTTTTTCCCTTAGTTCGAGTTGTAGATTATGGGGATGGAATTCCCTGAGGTGGGGAGAATGTAAAGACCTGGAAATTCCATGGAATTTTTTTATTAAATGAACAAGAATTTTACGAATCTTCAAAAATTGACGGTGCAATATTCCTAGGCTTGGTGTGCACAGAATCATTTTCTAAAGATTTTTTTGGGTACGTAAAGTAAATTTATGAGTGCCTATTTATAACTTTTGAACCATTGCTCAAAATTGAAATTTGTAGACACCGTTGAACTCGTAGCCCTAGTATTCTCTTAAGGAGACATTCACCTCGACGACAGTGGGTCACGAATTAATGTTAGTTTTTTGGTTTTCATAGAAAATAATAAAATAATGTGAGATTCACATTATTTTTATTTGATCTTCCAAGTGGGTGTTTGGAGGTGGGTTCCCTAGATCTATAAACTCCTTGTGGAGTTTGGATGATTTAGGTGGGAGAAACACCCCTTAACCTCCCATGAGAGGATATGGTTGTGGGTCCCACTCGAACCTAACCTCCCGCGAGAGGTTACGATGTGGGGACCACATAATACAAAACCCCCTATTAATGGGAGGAGAAGAAAATCTCTCAACTACACTCATTAATGAGGGGGATCCCCTTTACCTCGGCTGCCATTTATGGTTCCACCACATCCCCTTTAATTATTTTAGCCAACAGATAATTTATTATGTAAAATCCTTCACATTAATTAGGTGGATCTAATTAATATTTTTCATCCAATTTGAATATTTTTCCAAAAAATTAATAAGATATAGCAATATATTATTATTTTTGTTGGAATTGCTCTTTTGGGGGAACTTGGGAGAAGGGAGAAAAGATTCCAACGAAGAACAAAGAACAAAGAAATAAGAACACCGTTGAGGTGTGACTTCAACTTCCTTCCTAAGTTCCAACCAATGTGGAGTGTCTTCCACAACCATTGTGCATGTTTGGGATTGGAAGTGAGCAGCGGACGTGATGAACAGAAACAACACCATCTTCATTCCCTACGAATCCATCATCGTCCAACGATCAATATAGGGGGTTAATTTGAGTTATATCTCCTTCCTTGTTCACTTCATCAGTTAGAATGGAATCATTGCAGAGGTTGTGAAACATTTGAAGTTCATATTTCTTACTTATTGATGAGAAAAATGTTACCACACTTAACACAAAGGGTGCATGCCAAGCCAACATGGACCAAACTCTCTGTCGTTCTTGTTTATGATTATATTCAGATGACGATGAAGTAATGAGGTGACGAAGACAGTGATGACAAAAGCCGTGCTGCCTGAAGCCTCTAAGATCCGCCTGGCCCCCGCGGCGTCCGGCACTGCTGTCGGCCGATCCGGCCCCAGCCGAGCCCCCGCTCGCCATGCTGCTCGCCGAGCCAAGCTGCCGCCCCGAGCCGGCCTGTGCCCCGCCGACCACCTGACGCCCTGCCCAGCTGCGCCCTGCCCGGCCGCGCCATACCCAACCACACACTGTCCGGCCTATAGGCCAGTCCGGCCACCGCCCGACCCATTCGGCCACTCACCGGTCCCCCTTATTCCATACCAATCTGCCACCCAGCCTCCCTGGCCTTCTCCCGACCGCTCACTGGCCCGCCTGTCGGCCTGCTCGGCCAACAACCAGCCAACCCATTCGCTACCAAGCCCGCCCGGCCGCCCGATGGGCTTCCTAGCCTCCTCCTGGCTCTAGGATCCCGGCCACCCGGCCTCCCGAGCCAACCCGCAGCCCCCCTCATGGCACCTTGGCCAAACCAGCCCAACCGAGCCCTCCAAGATGAGCAGCCCTGGGCCGCACGCTCGCGACGCTCCTGGCCGAACCATCCAAGAGCCCGGGCCGAACCGCCCACACGGCCTGCTGGGCTATGCCGAACCTAATAGGCTGGACCACCCAATTGGCTAGGCCAGACCCAACTGGTTTGACTAGGTCGACCCCGACCGGGTCAGTCCAACCGGGTCGGACCAGACCAGGGCCTAGTACCGACCCTTTACTTCATTTTGCCATATCATTGGCACCAGATGACCATTTGACGAACCGTTAGTGGCGCTGGTTTTCTTTGGTCGTGAAGGTCAACTTGTATATAAGCCACTGGGGTTTGGGGTATAGATAATATACGGTCAGGCTGGATCTTGCACGAACCCAACCGGGACCCGGGGACTAAAAGGCTAATAACATACTGACTGGGTGTCCGATTGACACCTCGTCTATTGCGTTGAGACGTCAATGAGATGAAAGACCTTTGAGATACATCTTCATGGGAATTTTTGATAGTTGGAGTTTTGACTAGTAGCTCGTGGAGCGAATCCTTCTGGCGACGATAGAGTAGAGTGCAGAGACCAAGTAGTTAGCTTAGACTTGACAACGTCTGACCGATTGACTCGGAGTGACTCAACTAGCCCAGTGGGGAGCGCCCCGGTGTCGCGGCAGAACCACGATGGAGGAGCGCTTGGTTGTGGTGAAAGACCTGCAGTACTCAACAGGAGTACCTCTGTAGGCTATTAGGGTGAGCGTCTGGTTGTAGCTGTAGACCCACGGTGGGATATGCCTTGGTGATGCAACATACCCACGGTACTCAATAGGAGGAGTACCTCATCAGGTTATGGTATGTGGGAAGCACCTTGGTGAAACGGCCGACCCATTGTACTCGATAGAGGAGGAGTTCTCCAGCAGTTGAGGTTTCAACAGTGTGACTAGGGAGGTTACTTGATACAACCCCAAGAATAAATCCTAGTTCGAGCTGAGTTAGTAACTTTTGTGTTTACCTCATCATTGAGATGGATTACTTGATAACGAAGGTATATGTAAGGAAATAAACCTATGTGGGGTAATCTGTTGATTTCATACATTGTGGTTTATCCTTGTTGGTTTTATGAGACCTTGAGGGTCTCAGGGTTCCTATTGTGTTTCAATATACTAAACCCTACACGGGATATGGACGTACCTCATTGTGTTGGATGCAGATGATGGAAAGCGCTGATCGCGGCTGAGTGTACCAAGACTAGACGATACCGGAGGTGGACCACATAGAGTGACGGTACACGGAGGAGACAGACGGACGTGGAGTGTTGTGGAGGCTATATGTACCTACCCTTCAGGTAGGATTTCCTAGTGTATGATCCCGGAGCCTTTTTCCATTTTCTAGTGCTTGTAATTTCAGTTTCCTTATACTCTAATGTTGAGCATGTATTTTCGGCCCCCCTTTTTATGTTTCAACACTCCTTTTGTATACAGTTTTATTTAGTGTTTTGTTTCCAACTGGTACACTGTCATGTGTGTGTTCATGTTATAAAGGCAATGCATTCCCAGTTTAGGGATTTACTCCATTGGTTATAGTCGCCATACCCTGGCCATTGGAAGGCGGACTTGGGGTAGTCACGACACGGACCCTGAGGGATTGGTCGTGACAATTACAGTGGAATAAGCTACATAGAATAATACCACAAAGAGAAAATTCAATTATATTTATTGACAAACATGATACATAATTAGGTCTTGAATTACATTAGAAAAGACAAATTACAACATAATTATTTTTCTAAAATAACATTATTCTACCTATTATATCATTTCATATTAGTCATAGTAAACTTCATGTATTCCAGGGAAAGGTAAAATATAGTGGGGAGATCAAATTCGTAGTAAGGGTTAGTATAATGGAATCTATTATGAATCATTAAGAATATTCAATAAGGAAATATAATTAACTGAACACATATTCCAATAAAACAATTAGATAAGGAATAATCAATATTGAAAGGAAAATAGTTAAAAAGTCAAGAAATATTATGAATAAACAACTAATTAAATTTATCTAGATATAATATAATTGTGAAAACACAATAGATAACAATAACTAAATTCTTAGTGAGAGAAATTTTAAATTATTGACTTTTATTTCCCAAGAACATGATACATATTCCATCAAGACCATTCATAATTTTTTTAAAATATAGGTAATACCCCATTCAATTCTAGATTATTTTATTGTCTCGTAAGACCTATTAATGCATCTAATCGATATATAATATTTCTCTATAAAAATCACTCCATCTCCAATGCATTCTTAAGGTATTGAATGAGCGATTTAATTATGGAATTAATATTCCGTAAAAATATCATTATTTTTGAATGAATATGGGCTTTCAATATTTTCTGAAACAATCAAATAACATTTAAAGTAAAATAATTCATCAAAAAATTATATATATTATAAAAAATTCAAATATCATTGATAAAGAATTCTGATATTTAGGTGAAATTTAATGTCTAATGATCAAATGAAAGTGAACATTTCAAGGGATTGTTTATGACAATAAAAATGAGTCAAGAAAGTTAATATTAATACATTTATTGGAATAAAAAAAAATACATTTAAAAATATGTATGGTTTATAAGAAATATATTCCAATTAGATTTTTAATAATGTGTTGTTTTCATTATTCAATATAAATACCGTAAAAATATATTGTCAACATTCTTCAAGAAAATGTTCTATAAATTTTGAAAATAATTTTTAAAAAATAATTTTTCAAAAAAATTGCAAGAGACCATTATTTAAAAATAATCAGAATAAATTAAAAAACTCCCTTAAATAATTGAGTTTTCATGACGATGGGAAATTTTTTTCTTTCTAGGAATCTTTAAACAAATATTTCTTTCACATTTTGAATAAATGTCAAATAGATAATTTTTTAAAAATGACAAGAAAATTCATTTAAAGATATTTTTATAAAATAAAAATATGGGTTAATATTTTCTTAATATATAATTTGGAAAAGTACTACAAATAATTATAAAAAATTTTCTATAAATACAGTTTTGTTAAAAATCATATTTTATACTTAAGAAAGAAATGACATTGGATTTTATTGAAAAAATTTCCCTAATTATTTTATACAATATCGGTTGGATGAAATCACTATATCATGTATAAATGTCATGAATTAAAAGAATATAATAATATAAAATTATTTTATTAGAAAATTGTCAAATAATTCAATTGAAATGAAAATAAATAATAAAAAAATATAGATTAAAATGAGATTGTGAAATAAATTCATACAATGATCTTAATGTTGAAGTTTGAATTAAATTATAAATAAATTATGCATATAAAATATAAAACCTTGTTATATATGTTTAAATATGATAATATATAAAAAAATTCAATACATATATAACCATATAAAATAATATACCATAAAGGATTAATATAACCTAATGAATCAAAATTGAGTTATAAACTTATTTACCACCTCACAACTTTTGAGTAAAGAATATAGAACTTATAATTAAAATAAAAACATAAAATAAAGTTATTTATGAATGAAAAATAATATTATATGTCAAATGGGTATTTTATACAACATAAAAATTAATTATCTTTAAAACATTACAGTATTCCTCATTGAATTGTATTTGAGACAAAGTCCCTCACAAGATGCTTTATTTTGGATGAACTAGCTTTCACATTAAGTAATGTGTTTTAATTAAGATATTATCTTATTAAAGATCTATTTAAATTTTTATAATATCATGTATAATTATTTTCTATCATGAAATATCCACTTTTAAAAAAAATATCATTATTAACATTGTTTCGGGTGTTAAAATCCATCTTTACTCATTCATGATTTGTTATGAATGTTGAAATCCATTGGAATTTTATATATTGTAAAATAATATCCATAATAAGAAAATATAGTTATAATATTTTTACATAAATTATACATCCATAAATAATAATAAATAATGTCTCCATCAAATGAATTATGTTACGATCACAGAAACGTTATGTCATATCTACGCATGTGTAAAGTTTCTATTTTTCAATGGTCATTATGGAAAGAAGCTGTGAACATTTTTTTCTCTATATAAGGATATTAATAGAATATATAAAATAATAATATTATTATTATACTTATATATATATCATAAATATGGGGTGGTGATGAAAATATAGTAACCTTGCATCATGATGGTTGTAGTCCACACATACACGAATGTTGTTATAATATCTCTATATAAGAAGAGAACTGATATGTTATATTTTAATCATAATAAATATTTAACTGATATAATAATAATTTCATTTATTTCAAATATATTCAATAATGTTTAATTTTTCCATATTCTATGTAAAATGTATGTGAATGATGACTGAAATTTCTTCACAAGGTGGTAAACCCCATACACACAAGGGACATTATTGTAACCACAAAATCATATAAATTAAAAAATATTATATATTTAATAAATAGTTACAATTAACATATATATAAATATAACATATTTACATATTATATCAATCATAATACCCTTCCATTAATGGTGGTAATGAAAAAATGAATGAAATCAGTTTGTATAATGGAAGTCTGTTGTACATTTAAATGATGATTTCATAACCCATTTGAGAAAGTGTATATAGTATAAAGTCATTATGAAATCCTAAAAATAAATTAGTTTATGTATTATATTCATTTTTAATGTCTTCATGTTTTAATAAGTATTTAATGAGGAGAAAGTGGAAATTTTGTAACATTATTATTGAAGAAGGTGACCTCTATTATCAGAAACATCTATTGGATTGCACCAAAAAAATAATGTTGGAAGAAGACAAATAATAAGGATTATAGGATATTTGGAGTTAATTTTTTTGTAATATGGGATGTAAATCCCTAATCCAAAATTTATTGATGGAGTGAAGAAGTGATGAGAGTGGGGGGGCTTTTAGAAGTGAGGTGAAGGGCACACTTGTAATTTTGGAAATTTAAAAGTTGTACCCAAATTTTTTTGACTCCAAAAGCATAAAAATTTTATGATTATAAATAAATTTAAATTATATGATTTATATATGACCATATAGTATATTATTCCAAAAAATAGTTCATTTTAACAATTATTAATTTAGGTTAAACCCTTGTTATACCATTTCTGTCATTAAATATTGTATCTAGTTATTATTGTTTTCAATATTCATATTGGTAGAAAATTAATTTGATCATATTTTTTAATATAAATTATTTTAATAAAAATATGAAATCAATAATTGAAAATTACATTAAAATAAGTGTTTAAAAAATTTTATATTAATGTCGGAGACATGGGCATAATGTGTGTTTTCAAAGAGAATATGTTCCAAAGAGTACAAATTTTTTTAAATCAAAATTCAGAATAATAATGATTAAAATTAAAAAATGGATTAATATATATATTTAATATAAATTTACATTAAAACTAATTAACACTATGATTTATCATTATATATATTCAAAATGAGAAGTTGTTTTCAATTAAAATTCAGTATTTTTTTCTTAATTTGTAAAAAGTGAAAAATTTGAAAAAAATTTGAAAAAGGAATGATAAGATAATATGAACATTATGATATCAAAAATATATATTTTTACTATCAAATAAATTATTAAAATTTTATATGAAATAAATTAAAATAATTTTTCAAAACACGACTAAACCGTCTTTTATTAAATAAAAGTTTTTAAAAAAACATTTAGTTTTATTTTAAAGGATTCATATTTATTTTATAATGAGATAATAAAAATGATTTTCAACATTTCCATACTAGTATTCACACCTCTGATTATAATGGATATGTTATAATGGTAAATTGTATTGCTGTTCATTTGGACTCTAGGTTGTGTGTTCCGCAGTCTATCAAAGTGTTTAAATTTAAAGGAATATTTTACTGGGTAGTTTAAACTCAGTTTTCTATGCTTCAAATGTTGTAAAAAAATTTAATCATTTCTAATAGTGTTTTTTTACAAAATTTAAACTAAACCACCATTCATAGGTGAGTTTATATAAACCATATAGCTAATATCCAAACCCATTGATCAATTATTTTTATATGTATTTACTTTCTAATATTTTTTTTTATTATAAATTTAATTATATTATTATCTAAATAAACCAAAATAATATCTATATATATTCCCATTAATCATAATATAATAATAAATAAATAGTTTTTTAATCATCCTCATATAGTTATTTTACATATAATTGGTATTCAATCCATTTAATTTAATCAAAGAAACCATCAGATTGAGACACTAATTGTTTCTCTTCTAGACCAACCTTAATTTAATTAGAAAATATATAAATATAATTCCTTATTGGTACTAAAAATTTCCATAAATAATATTCATCATATCCTATGCAAACTTTTTATAACTAAATGAAAATAATATTCATCTAATCACTTGACCGGGTATCATTTGAATCTTCACCATTTGAAGTTGAACACTCAGTATAGAAATTATTAATGTCCTTGGGTGGAGCACTAATAATTCTATATCCCTTCATATTTACCTTCTATTTAACAAAAATTATAGTACATGACACATTATTAGAAAAACTACGAGGTTAGAAATAAAAATATTGATATTTTTCTATCATTATATTTATATATAAACATGATAATGTAATCCAATAAATATTCTCTTCCTTGAATGATATACATTCAAGATTTAAATCCTTGAGGTGGAGTTACCCAATAAAGTTGAATAAATATGAAAACATTTTGATTTAAATGATACTTTTTATTTACAAATATTCCTTTTATTTCACAATAATTAACCAATATCATCATTTTACCATCATTCTTCATAAAAAATAGATCATGCTCTCACCATGATGAATCACTTGAATCAATTAATCCTTCATCACATATGCCTTATAATTTCTTCATTATCTCGAATAACTATACTATGATACTTACATATTGTCACTTAGATATTTTAATTCCACTAGGTATCATATATACAGAAAATTAATCATCTTGATTAAGAGAGTATCCAATTGTTTATGTAAGAAATACATAATTATATTCATTAAAAATGGGAATGTCCTATATTCCAAAAACATCCATACCCTTAATAGATCATATTTCATCCATTTAATTTAAAATTATTTCAATAAAATACGATACAATGGGGTGGATCTTAGCCTAACTTGAGTAATGAAATGACCCATTGAAATATTTGTCATTTCTGACATGACTTGGTAATTATAACCTCTTTCTCTCCATGACATATACTTTATTTAAAATTCAAATAAAATTCACCCTCATCCAAAAATAAAAATCCTCCATAGGAATGATGATTAGAGTTATTACAAGTAAACAACCATTTAGTAATATTATGACTACCAAGAAAAATATTGTTTTTATTAAAGAATCAATTTATATTGAATAAAATAAATAATTTATTAAGGGATTATATGGTGATTTTATATTACTTTTTCAAAAATTCTTGATATAAAATACTATATATATATGAATCATATAATGTTTTACATAAAATTTATGATATTAGACAAAAAAATTATAACATCAATAATATCTTCAATTTCGTCAATTATTATTGTAAAATATAATCATTATTCCATATGCATATTTTTTGGAAGATTTTCATGGTTATTGGGAAATTTATTTTATTAATGATACTCCCATACTTTCTAAAAATTTTACATTATTTCTTCTCCCTTTCCTTTCCAATAACGATATTTATAAATTTTTTTCTTACTTGTAAATTGATCATGAAAAAAACTTAGGATTCTCCAATTTGTTTCTTTACATAATGTTTATATATAAAGAATTGTACCCTTACCTTATATTACATTATAATTATTCTCTAATCATGTTGATTTTCCAACATCTTCATAAATGATTCTCCACTATATAGAATTGATTTTAGAGATACATTCAATTTATTGACATAAATCATTAGAATCATTTCATATGATTTTCATTGAGATATTGTGGATATAAAAAACTTATATTTAATCCACAAATTAATAAATCTATCTTTATTTCTAGGTTAAATAAATAATCTATAACATAAAATTTTAATATTCTAAAATTACCCTCAAACATAACCAATATATGATCTTAATTGTTTCATATATTTAAGACTTATCTTTATACATATCCATATTACCCTCAATGATATTTTTTCTATAAACGAATCCTTGAATTCAGTCCTCTCAATGTTTTCTTTCACTTTTTCCATCACATTATTTTCAATCAGTGACCACCATTAGTCCGAATATCCCATTAAGAGATATGTTTCCATGAATATATTTTCATTCTTAACACATTGAAATTTCATAAATATCTTCTCAATAGTATTTTTCCATTTCTCTTCCATATTGGTTTAGGGGTAATTTTAAATTGTTAGGGGTTATATCATAATTAAAAGGTATGAATAGGTTGATTATACAAGGGGAAACATGTTATTGCATGAGGTATTATTTATTTTCAATAATCTAGGTTAATTTATAAAAAATAGTATTAATATATTGTAATGAAATAATTAACTCCATTTACTGATTTTTTAGACAATACCCTCATCTCTATAAAAGTTATCTTGATTTTCAGTGTTCCTAAAATGTATTATTATCTATAAATGAAATAACAACCATAGTATTATTATTGGATTATAATTTATAAAATATAACTTATTTATTGTGTTTTATGAATATATATTCTTGATTATATGATATTAATTAAATATAATATATAATAATCACTAGAGTAGTTATAATTTTAAAATCTATTATTTATAACAATATTATTATGATTATAATTAAAATAGAAAGTACTCAAAAATTGCATTTTATGAAAAATATATTTCAACTTTCCCTATTCCCCCTATTGGTAGTTTGATTTATAAAATAATAATCAGATTATTTGATATTATATTCTAGAGATAACAGTTTAGATGTTAATAATAGAATGGATACATAAACATTCAATTACAACATGAAATATAACATTATTTATGTATAAATTATTATTCCATAATGTTGTCCACCGAAACTATTATGAATATTAATCATATTTATTATCCAGTGAAATTTAAAAAATAATGAAATAAGGACAATATATTCCCAAAAAGTGATATTTTAAAAAATAAACTAAGATGTTATAATAATTATGTACGTAATAAAATGAAATTACATAATCAAATGGTTATGTATCAATGAAAATGAAATCATCAAATAATCTATAGAGAAAAAAATAAATTATCTCATATGAAAAATTAAATTATATCATATTGATTAAAATGATGGTAATTAATAATTTTTGGTATCATAAACATATTCTCGAGGAATTGTGCCATGTCATTATTTTTAAAGGGTGTGGAAACCCCAAATGAACTGTCACAACATTCTCAGAAGGCGAACTAGTGTACTGCGAGGATAAAATATTAAAGAAGATAACACTCAAAAAATATTACAAGACATTCCATCATATACTATAACAGTATAGTCTATAATTGGAAAAAAATCTGTGAATGAATTACTTAATGAAATATAGAATAATTTCTCCAAAAATCATATAACAAAGTATTATTCCATATTGAATGATAAATTATATTTCTTGTATATAGATTTAACTATAGAATTAACTAAAAATAATATATACGATGATTTCATTTAGTTAAATGGGGAATAATTATGGATTAACAATATGCAAATTAAAATCCTTAACGGTTAAATTTTTTGGAATTTTAGGTATGATTTACTATGTGAAATTAATGTCTGAAACATATATTCGAGATTTAATAATATATTTTGAAGTCATTGGAGGAAAATGAAAATATTAATTAATCCACCATAAATCAAGATTATTTAATTAAGAATATTATATATTCATTATGGAATTAATATTTTCTTATTGAATGATGTATATGAAATGTATTATTGGAAGATAAGAGTGTGAAATTATATGAATTATAATCCACTATGGAATAACTAACATCTTAACCATCTACATTTATGACATATTTATTTATAAAAATCCAACATTCTAAAATAATACAACAATTATATTAAAAATAAATGTAATATATTGGGATTTTTATAAATGATTTTTTATTAACAAGAATGACTATAAATAATAAAAAATATTCACTCGAATATAATTATTGTGAAATAAGGTATCCCATTTTTATGATATCATGAGGACCAAACATACATTTTTGTAAAAAGTACACCATAATAGGAAGCCAAAAATTAAAATGGATGATATAATGTAAATATATATAGGATTTGAAAAACATAGATAAAATACCCTTTCCTGTATTCATCTTATTATCATACAACGAAACCATATAACCTACGAAAACAGTCAATATAAAAGTGATTGATATAACCTAGGCTCTTTGGGAACCATATATTGAGTGACATTTAAATTTTATGATAAAAAATTAAAATATGGATCCAGTATTACCGTTTATATAAATTAAAATTTCATATAATTTAATATTAAACATTTTATATTTCCATTATATATAATGAAATAATTATTTTGATAGAGTACAATAACAACAATTAGTGGTCAATATAATTTTTATTGTAAAATTTAGATATGGAGATATACCAAAATTTATTTTAGTCAGGCACACACACACTCACACATATATATACATGATTGAATAATTATCAAATTTCACTATTTTATTGTATTGGAAAATTTTCTATAAAAAATATAATCTATCACCGCATAAATTACTCATAAATTCTTATTCAAAAAATAAAAACCTATTTATTACATAAATCATATAATTTTGATCATTTTTTAATTTTATATAAGAATAATAATTTTAATACAAATTATATATTAGAGTTAAAATAATAATTTATAAAATATTATACACATTAAATCTATATAACCACAATATTTAATAAACCATATAACATAAGTTTAAGACCTAATAATCTGTTTTGAAATTTAATTAATTTTATTTTTTATTTCATACATAATACAACTCATATTGATATCCTCTAACATGAACTTCACTGATTCTCGATTCTAGTTAAACTTATATTATTTAAGTTCTACATCAGCTTGGTTAAGGGAATACCTAGTTGCATTTTCTTCAACACTAATATTGTGAAATTTAATTTTAATGTTTGTTATAAGAATTTTAGGATATTATTTCCTCCTCATTCCAAGATTAGAAATCATCCTCACCATTATTGTACTCTAATTATAACATACATTTTATAGCTACAATATTATAAAAGTAAACAATTCCCAATGATAATAATTTCTAAGGGTCTAATATTGGATATATTCACAGTTAATTCCTAAAATCATATTAAAAAAATAAATTAAATAATTATTCTATTTTTTAGTTCTATTAAAATTTAAATTATGTGGCATATATTATTTTGGATCTATACTATTATAATTATTCTCATCCTATATATCAATGAATATTATAATGAAGAAAAATAAATTTTACCAGAATTATATGTTTTTATATATTATCCAATAATGGTTATTGAGGTAACAAAAACATTTTATTTTGGATTTGTATTATGTATTTTTAATAAAATAAAATATTTTTTAGAATAATTTCTCTCTTATTACATATCAGGTGGCTCATTAATAGGAAAAAATGTTGGAAAATACTCCAACTATTATAAACCTATATATATTTAATGTTTTATTAAATTATTTTAATCCTTTTTCATATTTTTCCATTTAACAATTTCGTCAATTTATATAGGATCAAAATATGATTTCTCTAAAACTAAGAGAAGCTATAGTTGAATAAATGTTTCAATTCATTCAAAAAAATTTATTATTTATTCCCTTGTAACTTTTACAATTATTAAATAACTGGATCTCATCATTTTATTTATCTAATATTTGACCAATATAAATGTATATATAAATATAAAAATATCATAAATAATACAACCAAGTATTATTGATCAGGATTTCCACTATTATGATTATTACATAAATGGTGTGTTGTGATTATTATTTTAGTGACCCTAGATACTGCAACCCAGAGCTTGTTCCAACATTATTACATTTTCTTAGATAGAATGGTTTTAATCCCAAATAATTGAATATTTTTATATTCATAGTGAACAACATTCATAATTAAAATTCAAAATACATTTTGAAATGTAATTTTCAAATATAAGGTTCTCTAATATGTATATTATCCCACTAAGAATATACTTATATTCCAATCAAAAAATAATTCCTTGTTTCCTTAGGTAAATAGAACATAATAATGGGGTGTTCAAAGATGCTCTTTAAGGTATGTGTATAGTTAAATATATGAATATGTAATTAAGAATCAATATTGAATGTTAAATAGGTTAAAAATATTCCAATTAAATAATAATGTGATTATAATATGGAAGTAATAAATTGTGATGAAATAATTCCATATAAATAACCACCAGAGAAAGAATCTTAACCAAGTGTATAATAACTAATAAAATAATGAAAATGAATAACAATAAATATAATTCCTACTAATGGAATTCATAATTATGGAAATATAAAAAATTACCTAGTGGATTCATGCCAAGACATCTAATACTCTCATGGACTCATGCCAGGAAACCAATAATTTCAAAATATCATTGAAATAATATAATAAATGTGTAATAGCTCAGCCAAAATGATATCTAGTTTGTCTCTTGAAATATACCAATGGATTGATGGATTATATAATCCCCACCAATCATTTAAAAAATCTAATTCATTCCACATAAAAAAGGGGTGAAACATATTTAACATAAACATAATCATTAAAATAGGAATATGATATGTAAATACATTTCCCAATCAATAAACATAATCAAATAATATCAGGTATAAATTTAATGGTATCAAAATAGTACCTCCAAAGTAAATATTCTCATTAATTATCTAGATAATTAACAAGGATGATAACATCATGATATATACCTACTTTAGTAAGGTAAATATTCTGTTTCCATATTTTAATATAAATACTATTAATATATGTTTAAAAATTTAATGAGGAAAATATCCTTTTAATTTTGAAAATAAATTTTATTTAACATATTTTTTTTAAAAAAATCTTCCCAGTGACCCTTATATACTTGTAATTCATACTTCAATTAAATGAAAACCATGTTACTGGGTCACTCCATACATGTCGTTAATAACATTCCATTCTTACAGTAAAATGATTGGAAAACTTCATTGTTGGGAAAGAGACAAGAATGACCATTGATTTATTTATAAAAAATTGTAAAAATGTATTTTAATAAATAATTTTGAAATGTTTAGATAAAAAAATATAAATCATTTATAGAAAACATTGATTTATATGAAAAAAATATTTTTATTCGAAGAGAGAAATAAAGTCAGATTTTATAGAAAATTATTATCAATTATTTTAATTACCGATGTGTTTAAAATATTACTATTATATTAAAATATAATTAAAATCCATATGATAATATAATATATTTATTTTATAATGTAAATTTAAAAAAATTAGCCTAATGGAGATGTAAATTTAAACAGACTCATATAAATATGATGATGTGAATTAAACAACTACCACTTTGGTAATTTTTTATGAAATTCGCATGAGATAAATAACATATATCAATTATGCGACATACTATATTTTTGATTTATAATATTCTAATTATAATTATACTTTATATTAAATAATATTATGTTGATCTCAAATCAATTTTATATGAATTATTAATTTTTATATATTATCTATTGATGGTTATCGAGGTAAAAATAACATTCTATTTTGGATTTATAGTATGAATTTTTTATAAAATTAAATAATAATTAGTATAAGTTTTATGGTATAACGTGTCAAGTTGATCATATATTGAAAAAAATGTTGGAAATTACTTCATCGATTATAAAAAAATATATTTCTTTTTGTATATTTTATAAATAATTTTAATCATATAACATTTTTTACCATTTAACTATTTCATCAATTTTTAGAGGATATACATATTATTTTTCTAAAACTACGATAAGGGATAATTGAATCAATGATGGTATACTTTAAAACAAATTTATAATTTAATCCCTTATCACTTGTACACTTATTCAATTACTGGATCTCATTACTTTATTTATCTAATATTTAAACTTTATAAATGTATATATTAGTATGAAAGTACAAAAAATAGTAAAACCTAGTATTTTTTATTAGGATTTCCTCTATTAATATTATGAAAACAATGGTTTGTTGAGATTATTATTTTAGAGACCTTGGACCCTACATGCCAGAGCTTGTTTTTACATTATTACATGAGCATAGATATAATAGTTTGAATCCCAAAGAACTGATTATTTTTATATTCATAGTGAACTACATTCATAATTTAAACTAAAAATACTTTTAGAAACATAAAATTCAAATATAATTTTATTTGATATGTACATTATTCCCCTAAGAAAATATCTATATATCAATCAAAAAGTAATTCCTTGTATCCTTAGAAAAATAAAATGTAATGACGCGGTGATCATAGATGCTCTGTAATGTATGTGTATAGTTGAATATATGAATAAGTAAGTATGAATAAATAGAGAAAGGTAAATAACTTAATCATATTCCATCTAACTAATAATATGATAATAATATGGGAGGAATAAATTTTGATGAAATAATTCCCTATAAATAACCACATGAGCATGAATCTTAACTATGTGTATACTAACTAATAAAATAATAACATTGAATAACAATAACTATAATTTATAATGATGGAATTAATAATGATGGAAATATAAAACCTTCCATAGAGGCTTCATTCTAATACATCTAATACTCTCAAGGACTCATGCCAAGAAATTAATAATTTCAAATGATCATTGAAATAATATAATAAATATATATTATACCTCTCCCAAAAAGATATCTAGTTTGTCTCTTGAAAGATACCAATGGATTGAGGGATTATATAATCCCCCACCCATGTTATACAAAAACCAATGTATTCCATATGCAAAAGGGGTGAAACATATTTAACATGAAATTTCCAATTAAAACATGAATATGAAATGGTAATACAATTCCCAATAAATAAACATAACCATATACCATCTAGTGTAATGTTAATGGTATCAAAATTGTACCTCCAAAGTAAATATTCTCATTAACCATATGGATAATCAATAATAATGATTACATCTAGATATATACCTACATGATTAAGGGTAATATGTCGTTTCCATTTGTGAATATAAATACTATAAATATATTTTTAAAACATTTAATGAGGAAATATCATTTTAATTTTGAATATAATTTTTTAAATAAATTTCATTTAACATATTTTTTTTAAAATAATCCCAATGACCCTCATAAAAATTTAATTAATGATCCAATTAAAAGATAACCATGTCATTGGGTCATTCGATACATGTCATAAATAATATTTCTTTCTCTATGCAAAATGATAGGAAAATTTTATTGTTTGGAATGAGACAAGAATAACTTTTGATTTATTTAAAAAAAATTGTAAAAATGTATTTTAATGAATCATTTTGAAAACATTAAATAAAAAATATATAAATCATTTTTAGAAAACAATGATTCATAAGAAAAAAAATTTATATTCAAAGAGAGATATAATTTCAGATTTTATAAATTTTATAATCAATTATATTAAATACCAATGTGTCTAAAATGGTACCATTAAATTATAATATTTTTAATATCTATATGATAATATAATATATTTATTTCATAATTTAAATTTAAAATAATTATCCTAATGTATATGTAAATGTAAACCAACTCATATAAAAATGTTTTTATGAGTTAAACAGTTAACACTTTGGTTTACTTTTTATTGAAATCTGCATGAGATAAATAACATATATCAATTATGTGACATAAAGTATTTTTTATCTATATTATTCTAATTATTATCATCATTTATATTAAAGAACATTTTATTAAAGACAAATCAATTTTATATGAATTATTAATTTTTATATATTATCAATTGATGGTTATAGAGGTAAAAATAACACTCTTTAGGATTTCTAGTATGTCTTTTTTAATAAAATTAAATATTTTTTTGTCTAATTTTTATCGTATTACATGTCAATTGGCTCATATATAGAAACAAATGTAGGGAAATATTCCAATTATTATAAACATATATCTTTATTTTTTGTATTTTATAAAAAATTTACTCAAATTAAAATTTTTACCATTTAACTATTTCATCAATTTTTTGAAGATCAAAATAGGTTTTTTCTAAAACTATGAGGAGGGATAGATGAATCCATGTTGGTATACTTTTAAAAAAAAATTATAATTTATTCCCTTATCACATGTACCCTTAATCAATGACTCGATATCATTATATTATTTTCCTAATATTTTATCTATATAAATGTATATATAAATATGAAAATATCAAAAATAATTAAACCTAGTATTTTTTTCTCTATTTACATTATTATCATATTTAAATTAATGGTTTGTTGTGATTATTATTATATAGAACATATACCCTATTTCCCAGAGCATGTGCCTTCTTTATTACATTAACATATATACCAGGGTTTTACTCCCAAAGTACTGAATATTTTTATATTCATAGTGAACTACATTCATAATTAAAATTTATGTTTCATTTGGAAAAATAAAATTAAAATATATGTTTCTTTGATATGTAAATTATTCTTCTAATCATATAATTCTATATTAATCAAAAAATAATTTCTTGCATCCTTAGGTGAATGAAAAATTATAATGGTGTGACCATAGATTCTCTATTATATTATTTGTGTAGTGGAATGCATGAATAAGGAAGAATCGAAATGGAATGGTAAATAATTAAAAATAATTCCCTTTACCAAATAATAATATTATAATATGGATGGTATAAATTGTGATAAAATAATTCCATATAAAAGACAACATAAGCATGAATCTTAAACAAGTTTATAATAACTTATAAAATAATCACAAGTAATATCAATAACTATATTTCATAATTATGGAATCCATAATGATGGAAATATAAAACCTTTTATAGAAGCTTCATTCCAAGATATATAATACTCTAAATTCATCAAGACAATAACCCATTAATTTCCACTAATCATGGAAGGAATATATAAATGTGTAAGTCCTAGGCCAAAACAATTTCGATTTTTTCTCATGAAATATACCAAAGAATTGAGGGACTATATACTACCACACCCATCCTATACTAAATCCAATATATTCCTCATAGAAAATGTGGGAAACAGATTTAACATAATCATTCACATTAAAACATAATCATGAAATGTAAATTGTTTTCGCAATCAATAAACATAATCATATACTGTCTATAGTAATGATAATTGTATCTAAACAGTACCTCCCCCTTAATGATTCTCATAAACCATCCTGATGAATACTAAGGATGTTAAAATTACAATATATAACCATTTGAGTAATGGTAAAAAGTTGTTTCCATTTGTGAATATTAATACTATAATTATATGTTTAAAATTTTTAATTAGAAAAATATCATTTTTATTTAAACAAATTAAATAAATTATTTTGATATAATTTTTTCCAAAAATCTTCCCAATGACCCTCATAAACATGAAAATAATGCTTCAATGAAATAATAACCATGTCATTGGGTTATTCCATATATGTTGTAAATAATATGCCTATATCCCATTAAAATGATTGGAGGAGTTTCTTATATAGAACTTGAGAAGAATAAAAATTTAATTATTTGAAAAAAATAAAAAAATGCAAATATATATTTTAATAAATCATTTTAAAATGTTTAAATAAAAAATTTAAAATTATCTATAGAAAAAATTGATTCATAAGAAAAAATATTTCCAACAGAAAAGTGAAAAATAGTCAGATTTTATAAAAAATATTACCAATTATTTTAAGTACAAATATATATAAAATGGTATTATTAAATTAAAATATTATTAATATCCATGTAATAATATAATATATTTATTTCATAATGGAAATTTCAAATAATTACACAAAAAGATATGTAAATTTCAACCAACTCAAATAAAAATGTTGTTGTGAATTAAAAAATTACCAAGTAATAATACTTTTGAAATCCACATGAGATAAATAACATATATCAAAAATTATGTACAATAATTATAAATTTAATCATGATAGATTATAAAAATTATCATTATGTACACTAAAAATGAAATATGTGGGGAATATGGGGTATATCTCACAGAAGTAAAAGTGAGACAAGAAACCCTTCTAACACAATTACTTTTGAATGAAAATACATCTAAATCATGTATAATGGTTTAATATATGATATTACATTATAAAACAACCATATTAATAATTATAATATCATAAAGTTACCTTTTATCACAAATTATCCCATATTTGATAATATCTAATCATTATATTCATTGTTTTGTGTGTTACTTATAATGTTTTTTTGAGTATTCTTTGAATTTTAATTCTTGGTTCTTCTGATTATTATAATTATTTCATCATTTCAATAATTTATAACATTATTTATATATTATATTTTTTTTATATATGTATTTTCAATAATCCATAAAATTTGTTGATGAAAAATAAAATAGATTGTTCATTATGATGGTAGGTCATATGTATTCATGAAAATAATTTTGATTTTATTGTAAATTTGAAAAAAAAATTAATTCAAATATATATATTTATAAATATAATATCATTATATTATAAATGTTATATAAAATTTATAACATATTTTTATTAAACTTATCCTTAATAAATTCCATGTAGAGCACAAATGAATCACACAACATATAGAGGAGGTTGTCTATCCAACACTGGAGTAACATTATCATACTACCAAAAATGGAATGCATGAAATTATGTGTGATATAATAATTCAAAAAGATTAATATAATCTTATATATATTATATAATATATATAAAAAATATATAGATCATTGTTCAAAACTTTGAATGGTGTAAATGTAAAAAAATAATGACATCAGTTCGTGAAGGGGTAGTTAGCCGTAGACACGAACGATGATTTCATAACCAATTTGATAGAAGAGTGGGATGTATTAGTACATACCATTTACATAACTAACACTATGTATATTTACTATACCTAATATAATATATAATCATAATATAATATAAATTAAATGAGGTGAAAATAAAGAAAAATATAAAATTTATTTTATACGAACATTACCTCTTCATTAGGTATCCTCCATAGGTTTACACTAAAACATTCAAATGTTTGATTTATGAAAAAAATAAGGATTCAATTATGATGATATATATGTTTGGAGGATATTTTTTAGTTTATTATTAAGACAATTTTATGGATAGGTGTGAATAAGGGAGGAGAGGTTGTATTGTTTTATATGTGGGGGAGAGGAAACAATTGTTATTTTTTAATTGTATTTAGTGCTCCAACATTTTTTCATGTCAGGTGTCTCTAATAATGAAAAAATTCTTACCATATTAATTATAATTTCTGTATAACGAAATAAAATTTGTTTTTGACATGTTTTTAGGTAATTTTCACCTTATCCTGAATCATTATTCCCTTAGAACACTTGTTTATCACTTAAATGTAGTGATTTATTTTAGTTATTTTCACAAATGAACATGGGGGAAAATAAAATTTTCCCTATAAGACATTATAAATTATTATCATTCTATTTATTTAATATATTTTTTCATATTTTATTAATGTATGTGGAAAAAATTAATTTTTAATTAATCCAACAGACGGAACGAGAAAGCTGGGTTTTAAAGTGAAATTGATCAACATTTTACAATGTTATTATATCTAAATTAACTATTAAAATGTTTCAACTGAAATAAATTGGATTAATGTATTAATAAAATATATCAATTTTTACTTTTTAAAAAATTTAAAATATAACTTATCCTTTTCAATTATTTAGATGACAAATAATTTTTCAATTAAAATTCTTTTTTTTCATTATTTATCAAAAAATGAGACTTCTCAAAAAAATATAAAAAATAACCCTATGTAAATTAATATTTTATTATTTCACAAACAAAAAGTTTATTTTTAGAAAAATTATTTATAATAATTTCAAAATCTTGTTTATAAAATATACTCCATTAAAAGGTAGTATAATGACTTTTAGAAATATATTTTTTTTGAAAAATTGATTTTTTTTCATTTTTTATACCTATAAAACCTATTGTAAGAATTTATATAAATTATATTTAATATAAAATATATAAATTTCATTTATATCATATATTAATATAAATTAATTTAATTTATTAAGTAAAAACACTTATAGATCAAAGAAATATTTTTTTATAGATACATTGTGTTTATATTCAATTAGATTTTATATTAATAGTTAATTAGAACTGAATCAATTATACAATATTTTATGAAAATTTAGTAAATTAAATTAATAGCCTAAAATTTAAGAGCTATGATATAATTATAATTTTATAAAAAATTTGTATTAATGGACTTTGATAAATCTTTTTCTTTCTCATAATATAATATATCAATGAAACCCAATTTTTTTATTAGGAAACCTAAAAAGTGTGTATTGTGAATTAAAATAGGAATTCATTTATGTGTTTAAAATATGATATTTAATAAAAAATATATGTTTTAAAATTTTGGTATGTCACATTATCCTCACCGTATATAATGTGAGTTCTCTAAATTTAATCATTATGTCAGAAATCAAGATTTTCATATTTAGAAATAACATTTTTTAAAACCCACATTATAAAATTCTAAATAAAATATACTCTTAAAAATATTGAATTGGATGTAAAAACTCAATTTAAAATTATTACATAACAAGGTTTCAATACAACATAAAATAAGACATAAAATGGAATCATTGATATAGAATATAAAAATGGAAACCAAATACACTGGTAATGTGGTAGACAACATGTTTTTGAGAATCTTAATGACCAAAAACTCAAAAAAAAGGTTTGATAAAGGCTATTGATATAATAAAAATTATTTTAGTAGGATAAAATTATATTTCATGATCCTTATTCTAATATTGAGGAATTATTTTACAATCTAAAACATAATGAAGTATAATTACTTGATGAATTTCTATTACATAAGTGTAATTAATCCATTGCTTATGCTTTGATCAATTTCTAATCAATCACTCACTATAATAATATTTATTTTCCATAAATGAGTATTTTTAATCACAATTAACCAAAATATCTTTTTTGTGGATCGTAAAATACAGAAAAGATTCAAAACTATTTCATCATTCCCCTATCATGTTTTTTAAAAATATATGGATAATTAATTAACATATAATCTTAAAAACTAAAAACACTATTTCACCGTTAATATTTATATATCAAACTAATTTACTAAATCCAATGACATATAAATGAGTACATTAGAATGATTGGTGGTTCTAGTTAATCCCTTCTTCTATTTTGGTTGTGCGTTCAAACTATAAATAATTCCCCTATATGAGGGGTTATCAACTAGTAGACATGTTTTCCATATTCTAGCCTATAATAATATATTTACAATAATGTTGCCAAAAATATTAATATACATCCTTTAAATTTATTAATTAAATAACCAATTCTATAATACTTTACATATAAGTTATTTTTATTCGATATCTAGTTATCTTATTGTAAAATAATTATAATTTCATTAATGAACTTATTATCATAAATAGCTATCAATATCATTAAAATCATTTCTCTAATAAGTAATGGAATTATTGATCAAATAAATTCTTTACAAAATCATTTCAAAAAATATTGAGTTGTTTTTTCATTAATTTTATAAAATATATATTTAATCTGCATATAATATCATCACATAAAAGACAAAAATATGCGTTATTATATAAAACTTTTCATCAACTATAAACTCATAATCATTTGATGGTATCCTTAAACCATATGTTAATGAAGAGATATGTACATAATTTTTTTTTAAAATCCACAGATTATTCATTAATATTATCCCCCAAATAACATTAGTAAAATGATCTTATTATTTAATTCTTGAATTTAATATCATAAGTACTTCATTATTTTTAATTTCCAAATAGGTACTTCCATGGTATAGGGTTTAACATAGGCCATTCATATTTATTATATATTGAAATAAATGATAAATTATTGTAAATAAAATATAATTTATCATAAGAGTATCCTCCTTGAGTATTATAACATGTTCATAGTAAGTCCTATTATAATCTAAGTTGATATGCTCAAGTCAAGAACAATATTTCCTTTTCAGATTTATTACACCCTTGGTATATTTTTCAAGAACCATTCCACATAATGTAGCTACACATGGATGTATCACAAGTAAAAACCACATAATCTCTACCTTAATAAAACCTTAGTATGATATTATATACTTATCCCCAAATCAATCATATGTTTAGGATCCCTAATATTTTTTTTCCTAAATCTAGATCCAATGTTTTATACAGAACATACTCTGATACAAATAGTAGTAACCTCGTCCCTAGCATCCTATATATAGTGCATAAATTATTAAATTGACACATATAAAATGGATTGAATCTCAATAGACTTAATATTTTAGTAATAATGGATAAATTCATGCATAATTGAAATTTAACTTATATTTTACAATATAAAAGAAAAAAATTATTTAAAAATTCCATTAATCCCCTTAGGTATCCCTATATATCAATCATAAAATAAATCCATGTATCCCAAGGGAAATGAAACATAATGAAGGGTGATCAGATGGTCTTTAAGGGTATGTATATAGTATAATCTATGAATAAATTGGTCACAATCAAGATTTCATGGTAAATTATGAAATGTAATTCCATTTAATCAATAACGTGAGAATCATATGCAATGAATAACTTATGATAAAATAATTCTATATAAATAACCAAAAGTTTATAAAATATAATAACAGATTTCTTAACTAATAGAAATATCACATGCAATATCAATAAAAAAATTCATAATGATGGAATTAATAATGTTGGATATATAAAATAGACCATTAAGTTTTCCTTCCATGACATTTAATACTCACACATGATCGTGCCAAGAATATAATACTATCAAGGATTCATTCAATGAATGTAATAAATTGGTAAGGACTCATATAAATCTATATCTAATTTGTCTCATGAAACTTACTTAATCATGGTATGTTTATATTAATCATATCCCATCACATACTAAATCAGATTCATTCATCATATGAAATACACAAAATATAATAAAAAAATCATATTAAAACTATTATAGGGAATGTAAATAAATTCCAATGATAATACACTTAATTATAGAAAATTCAGAGTAACGTGAAAGGAATCCAAATAGTTCATCCCAAGTCAAACATATGATAAACCATCTGGATAAATAATAATGATTAAATAAATACAAAATATACCCATTAGTCTAGGGTTAAAGTGCTTTTATCATTCATTAATACTAATTAAATAAAATTATATAGGGCCACATCCTTGAGGATAATATCCTTTTCAATTTAGAAAAAATTATGAAAATTCATTTATTTTAATATTACTTTTAAACATCATTTTAAACTTTAATAGAATCTTCATTGAAATGATGACCATGACTACAGGTAATTCCACATATGATGTAAAGAACAATCCATGTAATGGTAAAAATGGTTGAATAGTTCCTTATACAAAAACACATAGGAGGATTCCTTTGAAAAAAATTTGTAAAATGAAGAATGGTTATAAATTTATTTTTCTAAATCCTTTTAGAAATGTTAAAGAAAACTTTTTATAAAACATTACTAGAAAATACCATTCTGTACGGAATCAAATTTTTGAGAGAATACAAAAATGAAGTTATATTTTGTTAAAACATGTTCACAATTGTTTTATATATAAAAGTGTGATGAACATTTAATTTTCCATGAAAATATAATGAATTACAATTAGATAATAAAATATAATCCTTTCAATTTTGAAATTTAAAATAATTTCCACATGGGAATCGTAAACTTTTTCTATCAGAAATGACAGTTATATTGTGAATTAAATTCTAACCATTTGGATAATTTTATAGTGGATGTCCGTCGAAATAAATAACATAAATAAATTATTATATATCATTATGATTAAATAATTTTTCATATATATTTTAAAAATGTCACTATATACACAAAAAAGGAATTATGTGGTGAATATAGTCTATGTCTCACTAATGTATCATTGAGATTAGAATTCAATAACCTATGAAATTATGACTTTAAGAATTTAATTTAAATAAATTTAAAACAAATTAAAATATGTAATGTAGTATAATACTCTTTTATAATATCTTTTCTATCTTTAGTTAATAATCTATCGTTATTCTTACTGTTTCTGGTGTTAATTGTCATCTTTTTTTAGTGTTTTTTTATTTTTTATTTTTTGTTAATATTACATATTCCCTAATTCTATCATATCAATAATAATAAATATGATTTAAATGAAATATATTTTTATTATATCCATATTTAGAGTTATCCGTAAGGTTTTGTGGTAGGAAATGAAATACACCGTTCATAGAGATAGTATATCGTACGTATGCTTGGAAACTATTTCCATTATGTTGTCAAATTTAATGAAATAAAAGTAATATATATATATATATTATCATTTAAGTGTAATTATTTTGTCAAATACTTGAAATATTATTATTATTAACATTCATAATACATTGTATGTAAAGCGTGAATGACTCAAGTCACTTCGTGTGGTAGTATCCTTTGTACACATGAGTAATGATATCATATCCCCACAAAAAGGAACGAATTATGTTATGGGTGATATAATAATTCATAAATAATAATAAAATCACACATATATATATATAATATTATATATACACTATAAATACATCAATATTGACAACATGAATGGTTGTAATAGAAATATGAATGACATCGGTTCACAACATCACAATCCTCCATACAAACGAATATAGAACTTTTATCCCATTTGATGATAGTATGCTATTATATAAGATATAATATTTATATAACATCATATATATGTATATGATATACAATTTTTATATAATATTGATATATTATATTTTGAATGAGGTGGAGAAATGAAAAAATAAAACTCATTTGAAAAACATTACCTCTTCTTTGGGTATCCTTCTCTTATTTCTACTAAAACAATCGACATATTGATTTATTCACCAAATAATTATTCTATTATGAGTTTATGGAATTTATGAATTTATTTTATCATAAATTTAGTTTCAGAAGAATTTTATTTAAGGTGTGAATATGGGAGGAGATGGGGTGTATTTTTATAAGTGGGTGAGAGGACACACTTGGTAATTTTGGAAAGTATTGAATGCTCAAAAATTATTTTCATATAATATGATTTCTATAATGGACAAATCTTGTTAATAGAAGAAAAAATATATAAATACTTCTAGACAATGGGATTTGGAAAACGTTTTGGGCCGGTTTTTATCTTATGATTAAAATATAGTCCCTTGGTGAACTTGTTTTTCAATTAATCATAGTGATTAATTTTAATTTTTTATCACTATTAATTATAGTAAAAAATTATTTTGATTGAAATCTAAATTATATGTATTTATTATTATAAATAATCATTTTAATTTTAATTATTTATCTATTTTTTTTTGAAAAAATGAATATAAATAAATCCCACTAATGGAATAGGAAAGAAGGTTCTTAAATTGAAAATGATCAAAAGTTCACCTGTTTCTATATCTAAATTCAATATAAAAAATTATAAATTACCTAAAGGGAATAAATATATGTAAAATTGATCTATTAATAATTTAGATATAATTTAAAAATAATTATAACATTACATTTTAATTAAATGAAAAATTTAGTTTTCAATTAATATGCAATATTTTTCTGTGTTCACCAATCAAATGAATCATCTTAGTGAAAAACACTAAATTAACCATAATATAGTTTTGATATTAATATTTCAAAAATGAATAATATTTTTTAATTTTTTTAATGTTTTCAAAAGTTAGTTTAAAACAATGTTCTCCATTTAACAGTAGTAAAACTCTCTTTAGTAAAATATTATATTTATGCATAAAATTAAAAATTCTATTTTCTAATGTCTACAAATTTTATATAATAAATTTCCAAACATATTATTGAAAATAGAATATATATTAATTTTATTTATATTATCCACACAAATTAAATAAATTAATTTATTAAAATAAAACTCCATTGCGGAATATAAATAGTTTTTTATAAAAATATTTCTCTTATATTCAATTGGTTTTAATATTCATAATTATAGTCTTACCGTTGAATTTAACCATATATATATATCATTAGTTATTTAATTATATTCATAACCTATTATTTATTGAATATGAGATAATTTTATTCTTAAAATATAATATTACTAATATTTAGTAAAACATGGACTTCTGTGTAACACATGCTATCGAATAATTTCAAAAGATTATGTAACACAAGCTAATATTTGTGGCATGTTGTTTCGAAGATAAACTGATTATTTCCTATAAAATATTATATTTAAAAAAAATTATTCTTTTAAAATTAATGGGTTTTAAAATTATCCGACTCTCCCTCAACATTCATTAAAATTTTAAATGGGTTAAAGAAAAGGGTGTGGCCTTAGAACCAATATCGTTGCACTAACCACATAAAATGAATGGAATATCTTCAAAATTCATAATCATAATAAAATAATGTATTCATCCGATATTGTTTTTTATCAATAACATATATCTCATATTATATTTATGCACATAGAAATCATCTATTCACAATTTTTTACTAATCATTATAATTTCATCAACAACAATATTAATGTTTAGTCTCACACATGAAGAAAATAATGAAATCATTAATCATCATCAGCCATTTATATAATAATACTGAATTCTAGATATGATACATATAATCTACATACACATAATTAGCAGTATCAAAGAAATGAATCACTATTATGGTATCATTATCTTTCAACACATTGGTAAAATAATGTATATCAAAATTTATTATATATTTGTAATTTTTAAATTTATGTAGTGTCAATGTAATTTTCATTATTCTTCATCATTTTAATTTACTATAATAAGTGCCAAATTTTCAATATTCTATTTCAAATAACTTTTATTATATATTTTATACCACATAATTTCTCACAGTATTCGATGCATTGAATTTTTAAAAATAGCTTCTATTTAAACTATAGAAATGTAAAATCATTAATTATCCATATCATCTGTTCATTATCTTTCATATATAATCCTTTTCATTCCATTGATACACTTGAATATTTGGAATTAACTTTTAATAATAAGTTACACTAAAAGTAGAAACTTCCACATTTTCTTGTGATCTCATGCATCATCAAGACCATGGTTATACTATTTAATTATCATCATCATACACTACGGAGGACTCATTACTATGATTGAGTATATTAATGATTGAAGCATTACGTTTTTATAAAATTTGACTTACCTCTTAATGAATTTTCATTATACACAGTGACACATACCTTTTACCCTACAATCTCTGTTTTATATATATTATCAAATATAATTATAGTACATTATAATAATAATATACCATATTATTATTTATGTAGTAAAAAATGAAATAAACTTTATAAATATCATTTTTTATACCATATTATGTGAACTTAAAAACATTTAATCATCACAGGGTATTGTTATTTATCATCTTCAATATCAACAATAATCATATTTCAACATTAATACATGAATAATGATTAACCAAATTATTATATTTAAGTAAAAAATCATGTAATAACCATCGAAGTAATTATCTTATTTTTATTTTATAGACATGGAAATCTCATAAAATTTCAAAATATATGTTTTCATAGAGTTTTATTTACATTATAAAAAATGTCATACGTTATGAAATATTTATTTTATTATTACAATAAACATAAAATTTAAAATTATTTATTTGTTTTAAAATATCATTATTCATTACGATACGTACAACAAATTAGTTTGTACTTATATAGTACACTTCTTCCGATAATCATGATATTTCTGAGAACATGATTTCTGAACACACATAGAAATATTTTATATTCCAAAATGAGAACCCAATGGTTCAATGTTAGAGATTATGTGTTATAGAATTTTATGAACACATTTTGAAATATTGATCTATGTATAATATTAATGATCCAAAAATTAGAAAACCTCATCGGAGGATATTTCATTATTTCACCATGCTCTTCGTCATCAGCATATAAAATCCCTTAGCAAATTTCAAGATGATGGGTCGACCATGTTACTCATCATGTTAGTTAAACCTTTTGTTTCATAGTGTTAAACTCATATTAGTTCTCACCTTCAATAATTCTCTAAAAAATTAACTATTGTGGAACTAACAATTTAGATACTAAGATTCCTCATCACTTATAATAAGTTGTTTCATAAGTCTTGGTTTTAGGAATTTCAAAGACCTTTTTCATCATATATGTGACAAAAAAAGAATATCAATAGAAATTCTTTATATTAATTATTTCAAAGAGTATGTATCCAATATAATAATATATATAACAAAATAAAAAATTTATAAATGATTTATTAGTTAATTAATTGGTATTTATCGAAATTAGGGAACCTATATAGATGAATAGTAACTTTACCATTGGAATAGTAATATGACCATTATGAAAAGTAATCCATCCAATAAAAAAGTAACCACACGATGGTAAGGATAAAAATTAGTCATATTAAAAACTGAAATATAATATAATTATACTATAGTTTAAGTAAATAAATGATTTTAAATGATACATTAATTCTTGAAATTTTTTGTCAAATAGTATTATGAATAAATAATTTTAAAATTAATATATTGTTTTAAAAGAAAAAATATTTTCATAAAATATGTTCGTATATTCATTACATGTTGTAATATGATACTAATATTATTTTTTGATTCATTAGATAATATTTCAATGTGGCATACATCAATAATATTATTAAATTACTTATTTTTCAAATAAATTATTGGTTTTACTTTAATGTAAATTTATAATATTTATAAAATTATTTTCAATAAAATGGACAGAATTTTAGTGATAATGAAATCAAAAATTATTTGGGAGTATTTTTTGGTATTTTTCCAAAATCGATGATTTTTTGGGTGAATAGTGGAATATGTAAATTTATAGTATTTGGATTTATAAGTATTTAAACGAATTGTTGAGTCATGGATTAGTCATGGATGATGTAAGTGGAGTATATTTATAAATAAAATTCTCTAGGTACAATATTTGGTCACATTAATTGACTTTATTCCAGGTCTTGAAAAATTTTAATAACCAATTGAATAAAATAATAAATATCCCATGTCTTTCCCACTATATGTAACATCCCTCACCACCTCTTCTTCAGTTACATCCGAAGCATTGAATGATGTCTATATTATGCCCAATTACCCTCCCAAACATCTCCCCCACATATTTATTTTTATATTTTCACTAATAGTCTATTTTGGATTCCTTTAATGAGGTTCTCCAGAAGGAAACACTCAAGAGGTAAAACCATCACTCTCTCTCTTAAAATTTTATTCTTTTCTTATACATTCCTCACCTACCATTTAAAATTTAACCTGACTACTCTAGTATCATATATATACTATATTATTATTTAAATAATCAAATATCATCAATAAATTCTATTTTATTCTAATTTTCTATAAATGTAGTTGTTGTCCTTGGGTTATTAAGTACCCAAATTCATGGATGATAACTATTAATTTTCTAAAATTGCCTTCAAGGGTGGTCATAAAATGATTTTAATGGCTAAAAAATATTTTGAAATTTATATTTTAGCTTATTTTCTATTATGGAACTAGAATATATATCTGATAATAATTAATAAAACATAAGTATCTTGTGATGATTGAAAAGACACCAAAATAATAGAAAAGAATATTATTAAAAATATTTTTAATGAATCATCAACGTATCTAGAAAAAAATAACAACATTTAATATTATGTATGTTCATTAATAACATATTATTTCTATTCTGGATTTATATTCCCACATTTCATGACCATTCATACATGTATACACATGAAAAAATTAAGACGTCAAGGAAATGAACACTCCTGGATGACAAAATGGAATCATATAACACATCAAAAAAATAATAAATGAACATTTTAAATTATAATTAATCCAATACATGTTTAATACGTTCTTAATTAAATTATTAATTATTCAAATTTCACTAACCAGGATATTATGTTCATGGGAATAACACTTTTGTACATTAGGTACATGATTCTCATTGAACCTCTATATTTTCTTCATGTTACGCTTTCTCACTATTTACTCACATTTAATTCTAATTTCTTTGTATGTAATCCTCTTAGTTTCTTTATGGTTAAAATACACGCTCCAAACATAATTAATCATTCGTATTTGGGAAAAATAATGTTTTTATAGGTTCCCTTCTCAATGCTTCCTGAAAAGCAAGAATGATTTAATGAAACATCCCAATTTCATACCCATTTTCACGCACCGTCCATAAAATTTTATAAACCACCGATATTTTTAAATGATCACTAAATTAATCATGTTTAACAAAAAAAATTTAATTTCTACTTCTCTTTAATAAATTATTCATTTTTATCTTTATATACTTCATAATATTTTCCTTTAACCGTAAAAATAAACCATTTAAATTTATTCTAAATAACTATTTTTAGATGTTTCCAATTCATTTTGATATAAATTATCATTATCTACATGAATTTTTAATTCTTAATTTCCATGTATGATTTATAATCATTTTTTCATGAACATCATTATGATATTCAATTTTTTATTCCTTATTAAATGATTATGATACTCATTTCTTTACATAGGTAACACGTCAATTTATTCCTTATTATTGATTCAGTATTTGGTAAACATAATAAAAAACATGTGATGATGGTTCTACCAAAACAATAGTCTAATTCATTGGGTAATTTTTTGTCTCATGAGATGTCATGTTGGGACATGAAGTAATCTTGGTTCTTTTATGGGACTTGGTGCACCATGTGAAATAGTCTTGATAATTGGCCTTGACTCATGCTTATATCATATTTTATGTTTTTTACACATTCCTATGATCACATGAATACAATATCCCATGTTCTATATAATATTGTCCCTTATTTTTATTCATCTTCCATGACTTTTTTGTCTTAATGTTATACCTTCTAACACATGTTATATATTTTATCCGTATGTTTATTCCATTACTAGGATTTTTAGCTCATCTATTTCGTTATTGTATTTCCCCCTTTAATCCTATGATGGTTTAATGGTTCAAATGAAGTTATTATATCACTATTAAGATTAAATAAAATATTTTTTGGGGTGTCATGATGTTTGAATTATTCACCTAACCATCCAAAGACATTAGAATGGTTGATCAATGTTTTATATTTTATGTATAGAAATTATTAACATCATTTAATAGTATATTTAAACAAATATTATCCTTATAGTTTATATAAGGTAAATGTATCGGTAATTGTTTAGTATAATAATATTAGAATTTTTTTTGGACCCTTCGGTTATTACAATTATTATGAATTACTTCAATTATAACAAAGGGAATTACATGTTAGAATTTAATTTTAATTTCCATTTTTATCATTATAAGTTCAATTTTTCCTTTTATATATTTATTTTCTACATATTAAAGCCCCTTAAGTGTAATTTATTTTTCATAGATAATGTCTAAAAATAATATAAATCATTCAAATAATCAATCTGATATGAAATGTGACGATTTAATAACTGTAAATTTAAATATGACAGGAATAAGATATTAAAGCAACATAGAATTACATTATCAACCACATAAATAATTGAATAATAACTTGAGTGATGTGAAACATCATTACTATACTAAGAATGATCGTGTTGTGGTTATAAATATTATGCAACAAATCCATCCATTAAAAAGTTTTCATTTTTACCCCATCTTCACAGAAAATTGAACTAACTCTAAGGAGAGGATATTTTTTGTCCTCGAGTTCATAGTAGAAGAGAAAATGTTTCTCGGGGATATATCATTTTTATAAAGATGGCAATTAGTGCTGAACAATAATTGATCAAATAAGTTTTAATGAGGAAATTTAATCCTAAGAGACATAATAAATCTAGGGAATATTTTTGATAAATATTTTCTCTAACCACCACATCATTATAACTATAGGGTGTTTCTGAGACTATAGAATAATTAATATGAGTCAATTGGGGTGTATTAATAAGACGTCACAAGACATATAATATATTCCACTCACACCATCATGAAATCTTTATTCGTGTGAGTTTTTTCTATAACGGATTAAATATGATTCTACTGAAATCCATTGTGATTTCGGAGTTTGACAACTATGAGGAGATTGGTAATTTTTTCCTTAAGGATTAAATGGATATTAGAGGCAATCAGTGGTATAATTATACTAGAGAAAAAATAGGAAAATTTAATTAAATATGTGTGGATAAATAGATAAATCCCATGATAGAAAAAACCCTACATCAAATATGGAAAATGTGTGGAAAGAATAATCCTGGAAAATGACTATGCAGAACCAAGGGATGTTTAAAATGTGGAAGATAAGGAAATTTGGATAATAATTTTCTAAGAGAGAAGTTTAATCCTAAAAGTGTGTACGAATAATGGAATGATATGGTTGAAATTCAACACAATGTGAAGTTTTTCAACAAAAATAAAGATGATAATTTTTATATGAAATTACACTAAGAGAAGTGTTGTTAGAGGAAATAAAATACAATAACCTCCAATTCAACAAGGATGGGAATATTATACAAATAATACTGAGGTGGATCCAAAATATTATGTGGAGATTGGTATACAAGTTATTCATTCAAGAATAGTGAAAATTTTATTTGATTCTAGTAAAATTAATTCTCTTATATCATGGATTATTAGTATATATTTTCAAACACTACTTCAATATATGGATGTTGAGAAATATGTGTGATTAAGAAATGGGAAAAATATTACATTCAATGTATATAAAACCTCCCTGCTAAATTTTTGTGGAATGAATTAACTACAAAATCTCATATTACATACTTTAGTGAAAATTAATGTTATATTGGACATGGATTTCTTATCTTTATATATTTACAACATCAACTGTCAGGAAATGGATATCAATCATCACATCCAAAAGAATCATCCAATTCTGTATAAGTGTATGGAGGAGAATGAATATAATTTACAATCAGCATCTCAATTGTAGATATTTTTTTCCTTATGATAAATAATATCTAACATTAATTACTACTACAAAGGAGATAATCATTATCCTATTTGAGCTCATTATAAAGGACACCAGTTAAATCTTCACTAGAAAATTTTCAAGTGTTTCACCAAACTGAGAAGTTGAGTTCGGAATTGATAACATTCATTGATATATAAGAATATGAAAAAAACCATATGAAATAGACACTATTGTGTTTGAAGAACCCAGTAATTAGATATAGGATAATCTAAAAAAGCGATTTACATTCTTTAATGCTTCACGATGGGATACTCAATTCCTTTTCATTCAAAATAATGATATATAAATATACCACTGAATTAATTATCACGATGTCAAAAAATAATGATTAAGAACAGGTATCCCTTTCCATTGGTATGTTACTTTTTAAATAAACTATGTATGGCCAAGTATTTCTCTATGATATACCATCAATCTGGATTTCACAAAATAAAGTTGAGGAAGAATGAAGAGAGCCATCCAAATGAGATATGGATTCTATGAGTTCATTGTGATGCACTTTAGACTTGATTATTTTCTAGAAATTGTCATGGACCCATTGATACAGTCATAAAATATTTCCTAATTTTTTGTCCTGTATTGATAATATTATAGTATACTCCAAGTGAAAGGAGGATTTTGATAATTATTTGAATATTTTGTGAAAAAAAATGATAAGAGATAATATATATGAAATGTATAGAAAATATGAGTTCTTGATAGAGGAAGTTTCAATATTTGGGATGTTAACACTAGAGAAGAAATATCTATAGACACTACTAAAACATAATCAATTGAAGAGTAGCTTACTTAAAAACACTAACATAGATTCTCAGATTCCATGGTCTAGAAGTGTATTAATGATTATTTGTGTGGAACTTATCATTATTTTTAAAACCACTATCGATGTTGAATTATAAGGGATTAATGTTTTCTGGAACAAGTAAATGTGAAGAATGCTTCATAGTGTTGAAAAGGAGGGTACTCACAACACTAGTACTCACACTACTGATATTTGGGTAACATTATATGGAATACATTAAGGATTTAATAGATTGGTTATTGTTTATACTGATGAAAAACAATAAATTTATAGCCTAAATATCAAGGAATTTGAAAATTTATAATTCAAAATATCCACATATGATCTTGGGTTAGTAGTTATGTTCTTGGCATTGAAAATTAGGTGACATTATCTCTATTAAGAGAATTATTGTATATGTATTTATCATATGATCCTCAAGTCTCTATTCTCATGGAAAGATATTAATATGTGCTTGTGAATACGGTTAGATCTCATCGTGGACTGTGACTGCTCAATCCAATGGGATTTTGGTAATGAAAAAAATTTAGTATATGTTATAAGTGTAAAAGATCCCGTGGCATGTACAATTATTAGAATTGACAAGGAACCAATATTATCAACATTCAGTGGATGAACATGGGAATGTCAATGTATATTAATTCATCAATACATTCTAAAATTCATTATCAATCATCCTTTATAGATAAAATAAATGATTATTCAATAAATCTTTATGATATTCCAAAAAATATTGAATCCATTCTAAATGGGAAATCCAAATATTTCAAAATTGATGAGTATTGAATTTGGTCAAGACTATGTGTATAATCGAATCCATAAATAAATAATGATCTTATGAATGATTCACATAGATTAAGATTCTAAATTAACTTAGGAAGTATAATGATATATTAAGACCTATGTGAACACTATTAGTGGGGCAATATGATGAATGTGATATCAAAAATATTCACAAAATTTCTTTGTATGATGGAACGTGATGGATTCAAGTAAAACTTATAATGTGATTATGAAACCATTACCCATACTAACATGAAAGTAGGAAAACATCTCCATGGAATTTGTATCATGACTTCCAAAACCATCTAGTGAAAATTGTATTATATTGGTCATTGTTAATTTTCCTACAACTACTTCTCACATTATGGAAATTAGATATGGCATATCAGATGATGAACATGAATGGATATACATCAATTATGTGGTGAGTTTGAATAGAGTAACACTATCTTTTGTATCTGATTGATATTTGTGATTTTCTATTTTGTTTGTAAAAATATTACAGAATACTCTAATCACTGATTTAACTTTAGTATATCTTATCATCTTTAGACTGATGGATAGTCTAAGAATACTTTTCATACACTGGAATACTTGTTGAGAGAATATTCTATGGACTTCGTGTGAGTATTGGACTAATATATACCTAATTTAATGTTCTCTTAAAATAATAGTTTATTGTACATTATCCAAGTGGTTCCATAGGAATCCATTTTTGCTAAAATATATAGAACATCAACTTTTTGGAATTAATACATTGAATAAGAGCTATTAGGACCAGGAAAAGCCATGAAAAATTTAGAAATAGTGAAAACCATACACCAAGAGATTAAGGAAACACGATTTTGACATATAATCTATGTAGACAATTATCAATGGGAGCTAAAGTTTGAGGATGAAGACATGGAGTTCCTCTACATATCACCATTGAGAGAGTTTGATGATTTGTGATTAATGGAATCATATGTCCTAGGGACATCATCCCTATTTATAATCATTATCATATCACAATTTTGGCCTTTGGACTTTTACATACACCAATCAACTCTCATGTAAATTATTTATTCAACACAAACCTCATTAGGATGTACATACCATATCCCTCACATGTACTAAATTAAATGGTGATACAGTTGGATGATGATCTATCATATATGGTAAAGCAGGTGATTTCATGACCCGTCCCCTGGGGACCGTGTCGTAACTACCCCAAGTCCACCTTCCATAGGCCATGGGCTAGAAACTAACACCAAAGGCATAAATCCCTATAAATGGGAAGACAATGCATTTATAAATGTAATAAAAAACACAACCAGAGTACAAGCGGAAGAAAACACTAAGTACAGTAGTAACAAAAGTGCTGAAAGTACAAAGGGGTCGGAAATACAAGCCCAACAGATAGGTACAACTACAACTGAAAGTAAAGTACAACAGAAAAGACAAGCAGTTGGAAGATGACACGTAGCTCCTTGTTCGTCCACAACAGATCCTACCTGAAGGGTAGGTACAGATGTCCTCCTCGGTACTCCACGTACGATCGTTCGTCCGTCTGTCTCCTCTGGGTACCAACTCATCATGAGATCCAACTCCGGGTACCATCCAGTCCTCGAACACTCAGCCTCCGTCAGCGCTGTCCGTCGTCTACATCCAACACAATGAGGTGCGGGCATATCCCGTGCAGGGGTGAGTATAACGATACACAGCAGGGACCCCGAGACCCTCAAGGTCTCTCTAAATCCAACAAGGATAACCACAATGTAGAATATCAACAGACAACCCTTACTTAGGCATAAGCCCATACATATACCTAAGTTATCAAGTAACCATCTCAATCATGAGAAAACACAAAGGTTATGAATTCAACGGATAACCACTACCTAGTTATATGCCCATACATATACATACGTTATCAAGTGACCCATCTCAATCATCAGGTAAACAAAAAGGTCATAAACTCAACTCAAACCAGGATTTTCCTTATCAAAACCGTAACTGCTAAAGAGCTCAGTCTCTGGCGAGTACAGTGATCCCGTCACGACTCCGAGGTACTGCTCACTAACCTAAGACTGCTGAGATACTCCTCCTATCAAGTACCACGAGTCTTCCTCCTCACAAAGTAGTGCTCCTCCGCCATGGGTCTGCCACCTCACATAGTAGTGCTCCCCCACATAGCCTACAGAAGTACACTTCCGGTCGAGTACCGTGGGCCTGCCACCTCACAAACTAGTGCTCCTCCGCCATGGGTATTCCACATCACAAATTAGTGCTCCCCAGTGGTCTATGCAAGTCACTCCGAATCGAATCGGACAAGCAGTCATCATGTCTCAGCCAGCTACGCGGCCTTCGTAATCTATACGATCGTCTCCGAGAGGGTCTGCTCTGCAAACTAAAGGTCAATAATCCAAGTATCACAAAGACCCATGAATAAGTATTTCAAAGGACCACCTCTTTATAGGGGTCTCAATGCAACAAACAGTGCGTCAATCGGACGCCCGATCTATGAGTTATTAGTCTTTTCATCCCAGGGGCCCAGTTGGTTTCGTGTACGAACCAACACAACCGTATCTCAACTATACCCTGAACTCACATAGGGTATAATCATAGGGACCGTTTCTCAACGTGATCACCAACGCCATAGACGGTTCGTCAAACATACGTCCGGTCTGAAAGTTATGAACTTTTCCATTATAGGGGCCTAGTTTGATTTCTGGTTCAATCCAACTCGGCCACTATCCAACTACATCCAAACCTCAGGCAATGTATTGGAAATTTCCGTCTCATCAAGAGGAATCTAACAAAGTTAACGTCACGTAAATCGAACATATGGAGCTCAAGTTATAATTGTTTCTACTCCGAGGGAAAAGTTGGTTTCGTGTTCGAACCAACCTAGCCATAATCAAATTTCTCCGAACCCTCGAGTATAATATACTGAAACGACCGTCTAGATCCAAGGATTTATACACAACTGACGGTGCATCGATCGGAGGTATGTAGGCCAGGATATAGGTAAAAGACCAGAAGTGATCCGAAAATGGGGGGTATGGACCCGGTTCGACCGGACCCATCTCCTCTGGGTCAGCCCGAACCGGGGCGACCCGACCTGGGTCCGGGTCCAACCCGACTGGGCGCGGTCCGGCCCGGTTGGGCACGACCTGTCCCGGTCTTCGCGACCCACCCCGGACCAGCCGAGGGGGGGGGGGGTGCGCTGGCTCGACCAGCTACCGAGCCGGGGGGAATCGTTCCCCCCTTTCTCGCCCCATGGACGCGGCACGCCTGCCACGTCCTCCTCCTCCAGATGCCGCAAAGCCATGGGATCTGGCTGCATACGGCTTCGGCTGAAGCCGGGGAGGTCCCTCCTGGCGGCGCGCCGGGCGCCGCTGCATCCTAGCGCTGCTGTGCCGGCGTGGTATGCCAGAAGGGTCTTCTGCAGACCCCCGGACGCGCTCCGGTGGTCTATTTTGCCTGCTGTCTTTTCCAGCAGTCCTCCTAGGTCATTCTCTTCACTGCCAAGTCTTCAAAACGCCCATGCAGCCTGTTTTGTCCCCTCCCGTCGATCCGCACATGAAATAAACAAACTGCGGAGTCTTCGATTTGCCTTTGCGGCCCCAACTCCGACCACAATTTCGTTCGGCCTCAACAGCACCGCGCGACGGTGTCACAATTCTTCACCGTGTACCTCCTTGTTTCCGCGCGGTGCCATTTCACCGTGCTACCGTTGTTCATGCCACGACAAATAAAACATCAAGGGGGAGGAGAGTCAGCCGTGTTCGTGCGGTCCGACCCCCTCTCATTAATCCGATATCAAGCAGCTCCGAAAAAATTTACGTTGGACGACAATGAAAATTTATAAACAAAACAAACCCCTACTATTTTCCCCGCAATCAAGAATTCCCATCCCATAAACATATTCTTTCGCAGATCGACTTAATATTTAGTTGACCTGTGTTCATTGTTTTAGAAGGAAATAAACATGGGTTCATTAACATTCACAAATTAATTCCCTACCTCGTGATGTGATCCCTCGATGGATCTGCGGAGAGGTAGTGTCATTCGTTGATGTAGTATGGTGACATCGTCGTTTGTGGTTTTCCCATAGCGGCGTCTCCTCCGTTGATGGAGATCCGGGAAGCGTTCTTCATCGAAGGTCATGGAAGGCCCGACATCGCCAAAGTGTACCCAAATATGTGATGTCTCCCCTCTTGTCGTAGAGAAGGAAGAAATGGGTACGTCACCGCTCTTTGTGGAGTTGGCGTTCTTTGCTATGAAGCGTCGTTCTTCATTGAAAAGTGTCGTTCTTTGACAAAGATGAATTCTCTTCTTTTTCATCGTCTCACAAGAACTCTCTCCAAATTCTCCAACGCAAAGTGTGTCCCAAAATAAAATAATGGCTCACCAATTATTTTATTAACACATTCCATTTTAAATTCAAAACACAAACACATAATTAATTATATGAGGAGACTCAATACATTAATTAAGGTGTGTGCTGGCTTAAAAGAATTAATAGGGAGAGAGTGAAGGGGAGAAGTTACACAAATTAAGAGGAGGATATCAATTAATTCAAGAGGTGAGTTAGCAAGAATTTATTAAAGAGAGGAGGATGTGGAAAGTCACATTTAAAACTAAGGGATTTTAAGGGGGTTATAAGAAATTCAAGGGGGTATGGTCTCGTGTGGGCCCCACCACACTAAACTCTCTCATGGGAGGTTAGGTGGGTGTGGCCCCCACCTCCCACAAATTCTCACATGGGATGTTGGGTGGTTGTGGACCCTACCAACAACTTCACATGGTAAAATTTAACTTCTTTGATTTCAAAAATAAAATTGTTCACAATTTATTTATTTCTTCCTTAAACCCCAAAATTTAACTACTTCCCATGAACAAACGCACCTACGGTAAAAGTCCACCTAAGAAAAAAACCGGTCTTGTGAGTTCATCGGTGCCCTCAGATTTCAATTCCGAGCACCGGTTCAAAAGTTACGAAAACCCGCTCTTTCGTTCACAGAACGTACCCGAGCTAAATTTCAGAAATTGATTCTAGGCACACCGGGCCTCAGAATAAGGTGCCGTCAAAAACTACGTTCGTGTAAAATATCAATGAAATTAAGAAAAAAAATTCCTTGAAATTTTTGGGTCTTTACATTACTCCCACCTCATGGATTTACATCATCGGAAAGCTTTAACAAAAACTAGGGATACAAAAGTGGTACTGAGCATGCATCTGAGCCTTCCGCTCCCATGTTCTCACCTGGAGGTTCCCGTACTGCACGTGAACGCGCACCCGTTGAATCGACATTCATCGTAGGATCCGATCCTGTCGATCCTCGATCCCCACTAGAACCTCTGTGAATGTCACTCCATCACCAATCTCAAGCTCCTCATGGTCGATGATATGTGATGGGTCATGCTCGTATCTCCTCCGCTGAGATACGTGGATGTCGTCGTGCTCCTGGTGCAACTGAGGTGGATGGGTCAAACGTTAAGCCACCACACCTACCCTGCTGAGGACCTGAAAAGTTCGGCTGAACCTCAAAGTTTACTTGCCTCCTCAACCACATCTCTATAGACCTCGTCGAGGTGAGACCCGTAAGAAAATGTGGTCGCCATCCTCAAATTCCAGTGGTCATGTCTCCTATCAACATATGATTTCTTCCTACTCTGTGCAGTCTTCATCCGCTCCTGGATGATCTGCAACTTCTCCGTTATGGCCTGGACCATCTCTGGTCCCACAAGAGCTGCTAAGATTTCTTCTATTCCTATAAGATAAATTCGTTCTCATCCCCTAGATGAACCACGTTCTTTTCCTAATACAGTCAATCCGGAGATGAATGATTCATTCATGAAATGGACGACGTCATAAGGCCTCAACGTTACTAACAAGATATCCAACTGTTACTCTCGCCTCTAAGGGTCATGTCACACTGTCGGCATCAGCATGAGGTAACTGGGTCTCCTCCAGTAGGAATCTCGAAAGTGAGGGTGAAGTCAACAGTTTTAACTGGTACCTCTCAGTACACACAAAGGAAGGAAGAAAATGTCACAAGGACAAGTGTCTTTTATTACTACATCTCGAAGTACAAAGACACAAAAAAACAACAACAAGGAAACTAGAACCACCAAGATCAAAGGTCTCATGACTGGAACTAGTCCCACTCTTTTCTGCCAGCTTTCGGAGCTCTACTTCCTTGTCCACCACCCAACTGTCGCTCAAGCACTCGCCACTGCTTCTACCTCAGTGGATCCCCCAATTCTTGCAGATCAACTATTCGGGGAGTCTGACAGTCACGTGCCACGTGACCCTTCCTGCCGTAGGAGAAACACTATCTGTTTCTGGCACGTGTGGCTCTGACTCCACCCCGTGTGCCCCGCACTACCGATCCTAAAACCCGAGATCGCCAATCTGCTGGTGTGGTCCTCTTGGATCTCTCCATCATCTGTCCACTACCTAAAGATGAATTAGCCACTAATGGAAAATCATGCGGCAACGACAGTACCTCCTGAACACGATCGGGGTGTAGAGCCACTAGTACAAACTCCACCCTGAAGAATGTCTCGAAGTCTCCCTAGGTAAAGGTCATCCCGTCGCAAAACTAGAAAAAGTGGCTCCACCATCTCTCAGCTAATTCCTGATGGAGGCTGGCAGCAAATATCTCTATGATGTCTGCTGGAGTACCCACTATCCTGAAAACTCTCACCACAACCTACCGCCAATCCTCAGCCACCTATGGGCCCATCTCTCCCCTGAACCTGGGTGGCCTATGGTGCTGGGACTCGTGCAGTGCGCTCGAGCGACGGGCACTCTCTGCTACTGGGGCTGGTGGCAACGGTGGCCCAATGGGTGGTAGTACCGCTAGTGCCTTCGCTAGTGCATCAACTGGGATAAGTCCTTATACTAAGGACACATCGCTCGGCGGGTTGTCAGTACGTACAAATCTCAGGGCTCTAGATGGTCGTCTGTGGGGAGGCATCTTGAAAGAAACAAATGTGACACGGTCAAACGATTTACCTAGTGAGATGACCTGGTTTGAGATATTTTAAATGAAACTTTTGAAAACACACAAGCAATTAGTGTTTTCATGCACTGAGTCAGAAATCAGAAGTCAGGGTCCTGGTGTATGGATACGTCGGCGTCCCGCATCAACACTGGACTCCCTGAACTGAAAACCACACTTAGTATACTTAAATCTATTGCTTTACAGAATGGAAAATATCAGAGTCTTATGTTCTGCGGAAGAACCGACTCCTCTAATACCAATTTGTCATGACCCGTCCCCCGAGGACCGTGTCGTAACTACCCCAAGCCCTCCTTCCATAGGCCAGGGGATGGCGACTAGCACCAAATGCGTAAATCCCAATAACTGGTAAGGCATTGCCTTTATAAATGTAAACAAAAATAGAACTAGAGTACAAGAAGAAAAAAACACTAAGTACAACAGAAAAAAAAGTGCTGAAAGTACAAAGGGGCCGGAAATAAAAGCCCAACAGATAGGTACAACTACAACTAAAAGTAAAGTACAACAGAAAAGACAAGAAGCTGGAAGATGACACGTAGCTCCTGGTTCGTCCAACACGGATCCTACCTAAAGGGTAGGTACAAATGTCATCCTCCGCACTCCATGTCTGATCGTCCATTCGTCTGTCTCCTCCGGGTACCGACTTGTCATGAGATCCATCTCCGGGTACCATCCAGTCCTCGAACGCTCAGCCTCCGTCAGCGCTGTCCGTCGTCTGCATCAAACAAAATGAGGTGCGGGCATAGCCCGTGTAGGGGTGAGTATAACAATACTTAGTAGGGACCCCGAGACACTCAAGGTCTCTCTAAATCCAACAAGTATAACCACAAAGCAGAATCTCAACAGATAACCCTTACTTATGAATAAGACCCTACTTATACCTATGTTATAAAGTAACCATCTCAATCATGAGGAAACACAAAGGTTATGAATTCAACGGATATCCACTACCTAGGTATATGCCCATAAATATACCTACGTTATGAAGTGACCCATCTCAATCATGAGGTAAACAGAAAGGTTATAGAGTCACCACAAACCAGGATTTTCATTATCGAAACTGTAATTGCTGAAAAGCTCCGTCTCTGGCGATTACAGTGATCCTGTCACGACTCCAAGGTACTGCTCACTAATATAAGACTGCCAAGATACTCCTCCTGTCGAGTACCGTGGTTCTTCCACCTCACAAAGTAGTTCTCCTCCGCCATTGGTCTCCCACCTCACACAGTAGTGCTCTCCCTCATAGCCTACAGAGGTACTCCTCCTGTCGAGTACAGTGGGTTTGCAACCTCACAAAGTAGTGCTCCTCCGCCATGGGTCTACCACCCCACAAAGTAGTGCTCCTCACTGGGCAATGCAATTCACTCTGAATCGAATCTTACAAACAATCATCATGTCTCGACCAGCTACACGGTCTCTGTACTCCGTACACTCATCTCCGGGAGGGTCCACTCCACGAGCTACAGGTCGATACCTAAAGTATCACAATGTCCCACGAATAAGTATCTTAAAGGACTTCCTCGTCATAGGGGTATCAATGCAACAGACGGCGCGTCAATCGTACGCCCGGTCTTTGAGTTATTAGTCTTTTCGTCCCAGGGGCCTGGTTGGTTTTGTGTATGAACCAACCTGACCGTATCTCAACTGTACCCTAAAATCACATAGGGTATACTCATAGGGACTGTTTCTCAACGTGATCACCAACGCCGCTGACGGTTCGTCAACTGGACGTTCGGTGTGAAAGTTATCATATTTTCTGTTCGAGGGGGCCAATTAGATTTCAGCTTCAATCCAACCCAGCAACCATCCATCTGTGTCCAAACCCCAGGAGAAGTATGCCAAAGTTCTATATCATCAAGATGAATCCAAATAAGTCAACAACACGTCAATTGAACGTCTAGAGCTCAAGAGAAAAGCATTTCCGCTTTGAGGGCACGGTTGGTTTTGTGTTTGAACCAAACCAGCCGTACACAAAGTTCTCCGAAACATTGAGTGTAATATACCGAAACGACCGTCTCAATCCAAGGATCGCTACGCAACTGACGTTACATCGATCAGAGGTCTGTAGCCCAAGATATGGGCAAAAGACAGAAGTGATCCAAAAATGGGGCGTCTGGGACCGGTCTGACCCGGCCCAACCCCCCGGCGTCGGCACGAACCGGGTCGCGCGGCCCGGGTCCGGGTCCGACCTGCCTAGGTGCGGCCCGGACCGGCTAGGCGTGGCCCGACCCCATCCGCGCGACCCGCCCTGGCCCGGCCGAGGGGGGGTGCGCCGGCTCGGCCAGCGGCCGGGTATGGTCGAACCGTTCCCCCCTTTCTCGCCCCATGGACGCGGCGCGCCTGCCGTGTACTCCTCCTCTGGATCCCGCACGGGCACTGTATCTGGCCACCTACCTTCACAGCTTTAGCCGCGGTGGTTCCTCCTGGGGGCACGCCGGCAGGGTGTTCCGCGGACCACCGGACGCGCTCCGGTGGTCTGTTTTGCCTGCCGTCTTCACCAGCAGTCCTCCCGGGACGTGCTCTTCAATGCGAAGTCTTCAAAACGCCCCTGTGGCCCGTTCTGTCATCAACAATCGATTTTCAAGTCAAATAAACAAACTATGGAGTATTCGATTCACCATTGAGGCCCCGAATCCGACCACGGTTTCGTTCGGCCTCAACGGCGCGGCGCGAAGGCGTCGCGCTTCTTCGCCGTGTTCCTCCTTGTTTCTGCGCGGTGATGTTGCACCGTGCTACCTTTTTTCATGCCGCGACAAACAAATCATCAAGGGGGAGGAGAGTCAGCCATGATTGTGCGGTCCGACCTCCTATCGTTAATCCGATATGAAGCGGCTAAGAAACAATTTATGTTGGATGACAAAGAACATTTATGAACAAAACAAACCCCTACGGTTTTCCCCACAATCAAGAATTCCCATCCCGAAAACATATTCTTTCGCAGATCAACTTAATATTTAGTTGATTCTCTTTCTTTGTTTTAGAATGATACAAACATCAGTTCATTAACATTCACAAATTATTTCCCTACCTCATGATCTGATCCCTCGATGGATCTGCAGAGAGGTAGCATCTTTCGTTGACGTCGGAATGTGACATCATCCTTTGCGGTTTTCCCACGGTGGTGTCTCCTCCTATGATGGAGATCCGAGTAGCGTTCTTCATCGAAGGTCTTGGAAGGCCCGATGTCGCCAAAGTGTACCCAAAGATGTGATGCCGCCCCTCTTGTCGTAGAGAAGGAAGAAAGGGGTATGTCGCCTCTCTTTGTGGAGTCAGTGTTCTTTGCTATGAAGCGTCATTCTTCGTTGAGAAGGCGTCATTCTTCAATGAAGAAGAATTCTCTTCTTCTCCTTCTTCTCAAAAGAACTCTCTCCAAATTCTCCAACACAAAGTGTGTACAAAAATAAAATAATGGATCACAAATTATTTTATTAACAGATTCCATTTGAAATTCAAAACTCAAACAATTAATTAATTAATTGAGGAGACTCAATACTTTAATTAAGGTGTGTGTTGGCTTAAAAGAATTAAGAGGGAGAGAGTGAAGGGGAGAAGTTACACAAATTAATAGGAGGTTACCAATTAATTCAAGAGGTGAGTTAGCAAGAATTTGTTAACGAGAGGAGTATGTGAAAAGTCACATTAAAAAACAAGGGAGTTTAAGGGGGTTATAATAAATTCAAGGGGTTATGGTCTCGTGTGGGCCCCAACACACTAAACTCTCCCATGGGAGGTTAGGTGGGTGTGGGCCCCACCTCCCACATATTCACACATGGGAATTTGTGTGGTTGTGGACCCTACCAACATCTTCCCATGGTAGAATTTAACTTCCCTGATTATCAAAATTAAAATTGTACACAATTTTATTTATTTCTTCCTTAAACCCCAAAATTTAACTTCTTCCCCCAAACAAACGCACCTACAGTAAAAGTCCACGTAATAAAAAATAGGTGTTGTGACTTCATCGGTGCCCTCGGATTTCAATTCCGAGAACCGGTTCAAAAGTTAGGAAAACCTGATCATTCGTTCGCTGAACGTACCTGAGCTAAACTTCAGAAATTGATTCTCAGCACACCAGGCCTTGAAATCAGGTACCGTCATAAACTGTGTTCTTGTAAAATCCCAAATAAGTTAAGAAAAAAATTTCCTTGAAATTTCCGTGTCATTAAGGGTGAAGATCTTATACCACATATATAATGTTAAACGCAATAAGATTAAACAACTGGTGAAAGTACTATGGTGGAACAATAATCATGTAAAGGAATAATGGGAACTGGAGGGTGAAGTGAGGGAGAAGTACCCTTTCGTTATTTTACATTAGTATGTATAAAATATTTTTTACTGATATTTCCTGATGACAGAAGAATATAAGACCCATTATTTTATCAATGGAAATTCCATTATTAGAATATATAAATCAAGAATATATAACATAAAATAATATAGATAACACAATATAAACATTATAAATTATGAACGAAATAAATAAGTGGTATTTCTATAAATTATTAATCTTACACTAACAGAATAGGATCATAACTATTGGAATTGTAACATGCTCTATAAAAATGGTAATTTTTCCAATAAATTATAAACCAATCAATTGAATGTATAAAATATTTTTTGCATCTTATAAATGGAAATAAGATAGAATTATATCATATATTAAGTAACTGAATTCCTTATAATGGTAAATTGTTTTTTTGAATTATTGTGAAACAAAAATGATTATTTAAAATTTTAAAACTAATATAATTTTTATATTAATATTTAATTTTATAAAAAAAATCATCTATTGATGTATTTTTTCTTATTAAAATAAGATAATTTTATGAGACCTTAGTTATTTTTTCAATGTCAAATAAAATCTTTTACAATATTAATATCAATATTTTTTAATAGATGAATTTTATAATTATAAAATAAGTTTCTAATATGTATTAAATTGTGATCATAAAATGGATTCCATTTTTGGAAAAATACATGTCATAAAATGTTTGTGGTAAATATTTGGGATCATTCTAAAACAGTTGTTTTTTATGAATAGTAAAATATGATAATTTATAGTATTTATCATTATATGAAAATAAATAAATTTTTGAGTCATGTCATAGTCATGGATCATGTTAGAGGACACTATATCTATCTAAAATTATATTTTTAAGATATTTAGTCACAGTAATCAATAGTACTTCCATAATTGAGTGAAAATAATAAATATATGTCTAAAATAATCAATAAAGAACCCCTATCCTCCACTATAAATATAAACCCACCACCTCTTCTCCTCAAATATCTATATCCTGGAAGAAAATAAAAATTATTCCAAAATCCCCTCCAAAAAATCTTCCCCACATTATGATCTTTTTGGTCTCACCAATAAAAACATTTCAATCCTCTTAAGGAGGTTCCCAAAGAAGCGAAACACAAGATGTAAAACCTTCTCCCTCTCTATCTCAATTTCTATTCTTTTATTATCCTTCCCACACATCCCATATACCATGTAACAAGATAAATATAGTATCATATATATATATATATATATATATTATAATTTTTATTTTATATCCACCATAAATTATCTTATCATCACATTTTTATCAAAAAATGAAAACATTGTCTTTGATTTTTCGATTCAACACATTTATGGATAATGAGTTTTATTTTTCCACTACAGCATTCATGGATGGTCCTAATACCACTATTATGGTTACAATAGATTATAAATTATAAATTATATATTATTTTTTATTATGGAATAAATACATATTCCTAATATTGATTATTAAAGAAAAACTAGTTTGCGATGATAAAAAAGATGCCGAAATAATCTAAAAAGTAAGCATATGTATTTTATCTAATTAATCATCCTCATATCTGGAATCTAAATGATATATACAACCATAAAATATTATATGTGTTCACTAGACACGTTTAATTTCAATTATAGATAAATATACCCATTTTACATGATCTTTCATTCATATATACAAGTGAACCCATCCTAAAAACCAAGGAAATAAACACTAGAAAACGTCGAAAAGGAATATTATAACTCATAAAAACATTAGAAAAGAAAAAAATATATTTATTCTTATAAAAATGAAAAATTTAAAATGTTCTAAATTAGAATATTAATGAATCTAATTTCATTAACCAATAGATTAAGTGAATATTCATAACACATTCAGACATAAGCTAAGGAAATCCCATGGATCCTCCCGCTTTCCTCCGGGTTATGATTTCCCACTCTTTTCACAATTATAATTCTGAATTCATATTAGGTAACCCTCCTAAATTCTATTTTTATGTTCCTTATACTTTTACCTAGCTCGATTCTTCTTTCATTGAAGGGGAAATAAAATTTGTACAAGGTTTATTTCTCAATTCTTCCTGATAAGTAATCCACATTAAAGGGAACATCTAAATTTCTTGCTCATTTTCAAGTACCATCCATGATCTTTATTATGAATTAAATATTTTTATAATATAAATCATTTAATCATGATAATATATCTTATTTCATTTATTTATTTAAACAAAAAATTATTCCATTCCTAGTTTAAATAATCATTAATATTTTCTTACAACTGTGTTATGTGGAAAATTTACAATGATTATTAAGCACTATATCTACTTTATTTCACTTTATTTTGACAAAATTTGTGATCATATTTTCATATATATCATTATAATCATACATGTACCATTAAAATCCATTATTTTAGAAAAAACATTATGATATTCTCTTTTGTTATTACCTATGACATGATTACAATATCCATTAACATATATTGGGAACCCTTATGTTTGTTCCTTATGACATGATTACAATACCCATGTTATACATAATATTCTTCCTTATTTTTATTAATATTTAATTCCATTTTATTTCATCTAGTTATGCTTTCTAACCCATATGTTATTCCTTATTTTTATGTTTATTCCCTTACTAGGTATTTTAGTTAGAATCTTTTGTTCATGTATTTCCCTAGGATTTCTTATGTATTTATAAGGCCTAAAAGGAAGATAGTATCTTGTTTTGATGATTAAATAAATTATATTTTTTATTCTATGTTACCAAAATTATATATAAAATCATCCGATGACACCAAAATTTATTATCCATTGTTTATATTTGATGTAAAGTCGTACATAAAATCATGTAATAATATCTGTAAAAGTATATGTTACTATTTAATATATATATATTTATATATATATATATTTCTATGTGTGTGTGTGTTCCATTTCCAATTTATGTTATCCTCAAATTTTATATATTGTAACACTAAATGTTTTTTGATATTACATTTTCCAAAACATATTCGTCATGAAAAGTAAAATTTTGGAACTAAGTAATAGAATCTAATAAAAATAATGATATGTCAATGGGGTTCTATTAATATAGATGAATATCATCCTTTTTATTTCCTTTTTCTTATAAAAAGTAGTTAAATGACTGTTAATCACATTTATGTCATAATGTAAACCTTCATATAATAATAATTTTCACACTTAATTAAATATCACAATACCTTATTTTGGAAATTAATGATTCCTAGAAATAATCGTTGGAACTTATAATTAACTATTCATTAATATTTTAACATCATACATATTGAGTAAAATTCTATTAAATAAATTGATCATCATTACAAAAAATAAATAAATATTAAATATGATGTGGGTTCAACAACTTCCCACGTTGTATTTGATGCCTACACTAATAATATGAAGTTATTATGTCAATATGAGATCACTTATTTTCATTTATTACTTTCTTATATTTCTATCCACTATATTTACATTAAATACAATTTTCATTTAAGTGGATGGTATCACTTAATAATTATGTAATTTCCAATAAAGCATCCCACTCAATGACTATGTAATTCATAATCAATGTATAAAATATAAGAGTTTCATTAAAAAAATATAATATAATGAAATTATTAATTTGATTACAACTAATTAAAAAATTACTATACATCACTCAACAATTATCAATAATTTATGATCTATAGCCAAAATATTAAAACAGATAAAATTTAATTCTCAAAATATATTGTTACAAAAATTATAAAAGTCACTATAACAAAAAATAAAAAAAATCAAATAAAAATGATAAACTCTTCCTTCAAAAATAAAACATGATACATCACCAATTTTATCTTCCAAAAAAATAAATTAAACCACCCCCAACCCTATAACATTGTAAGTAATTATTTATAAACAAATGATGATAGGACAGAGATACCAATATTTCAATGGATGTTTTTAAAGAACCATTCATAATTAATGTTTTTCATGAAGATTATCACTCTAGTATCTATATTGTAGAAAACTACCCTTTAAGGGATGATCATAATATTCAATTAATTGACATAGATCATTGAATATGATGTTCATTTTAATATAATTTGATATCAATTAATACATGATTCATTATTTCGATGTGGAATAGTTGTTAGTAATTCATCAATTTTTTTTTTCGGCTCCATAGCACATGGGTCATATTCAATTGCCTAAAATAATTGAACAAAAATACATAACAAATATTATGGTATTTATTTGGATCATATTTATAAACATTATGATATGATGGGTTGACAATATATTTTCGACCATTCTCAACTTTTAATATTATAATTGGATCATGGGTTAATAATCAATTATAAACTTATGGATTTTAAAATAGTCTAGGGTGTCATGTATATTATTTATTTCATAGATTTTTCTTTTTTGTGTAATATTATATCTTTTATATGATTCAAGGAAATTAGGTCACTTACAAGAATCATCATATTCCTTTGGATTTATTCATTTTTATTTTTTCATTTTTAAATATTATTTTTCATTTTTTAATATTCTTGGACATCACACAAAGCCCTTATTAATTATTTTTCTCTAGTTTTTGGGAATCCTATTGTGATATTAAGGTTCTTCTAATTGATGTTGAATATTAAATTTTACATTTATAATTTTCTTTATCTAGTAATTTCTCTATTTTATTTTATATTTCAAATTGGGCTTTCTGTATTGTCAAAATTTTATTAAAAACATACTTATAATTCTAGGATATACCATATGGAATCTCGAGAGTGATCATTACAACATCAGTTCCTTTGATCATTTCACAAATGAATTTCCCATAATTTCTTTATTAAAATAATTAAATATTATATTGATGGATTATTTTATTGAATCTATAGGATAACCCCATCTTACAAAATATAATATGTTATGTTATAAATTAATAGTACTCTTCTTAGTCTTCATTCTATAACATTGAACCTATTATATCTTCTTTTTTCCTAAAAAAAATCAAGAATATTTTAAGCAATCACGTGTATATTATTGTTTCCAAATAACCATATATACACTAATATTTCTATCAACTGTTCCAAACTCAATTCATAATAAAATTTTTTTACATACTTTATTGATGCTGAGATTTTCTTCCGACCACCAATATTTCCAACACAACAAATATCTCTGTGTTTAAAAAAATTGTAATTTGAATTATTTCACATATTATAATTATTCTTTTTTTATCAACATTTCTAACCATTATTTTTTGATAATATTATAAATCTTAGAGATTTTATATTTATTAATTTAATATAAATTTGAGGTATTTTATGGTTTTCATAATATGTAATAATGAGTTTAAAATAATTATGATATAATATAACATTAAATAAAATATTTTACACTACTGAGTATGAAAATTATTATAAATTTATGATATATATATCTATAAATAAATGTATTACTTCTTGAATGTTTATTTATTAGTTATTAATTAACAAAAAATAATATTTTTTGTATAATCATTTCAATATTAATTAATAACTTTGTTAAAAAATTAATATTTTTTATGGATATCATTTTTTTTATATTACTATCAATATATTATAATTATTTTAAGGAAATTTATTGATTATATTTTATTATTAGTGAATAAATTTGTAATATAATATATATAAATGAGTATAAATATCCATTTAATGTATAATAATTTATTTATCAGAATTTTTTTAATATGTACATATTTTTCAATATTTAAAATTAATAATTAAAATAATTAAATATATTAAATATATAAAAAATAAACAATAATATAAATCATCTTTATATATTTACATGGAATAGCATGAATTTAAACTCGTTTTTATCCATAAAAATGTATATTTTTTAAAAACATTTCATAGTATTTTTCCAATTTACATAAAATTTATTTTCATTCTCTAATAGAATTTGAATTAGATAAAATTTAATCCATATTTTCAATCAATATTTCTATATCAGGTAATTCATTATTCATTTTTGTTTATAATAATTCTAAAATGAAAGAAAATATGTTTCTACAATTATTGTCAAAATGGGTATACAGTGGTGGGTGGACATAGAGATACGGGTACGAATACCACATAATCATGGATAAATAATATTTATAAACTATATTTATAGTATATAATTCATTTTTTTGAATTATATTCCATATCATACTACTCCACACAATGTTGAAGATATTCTTTTTAGAAATTTTATGTAATTCCAATATTTTTTCCCCTCACTAATAAAATAACCCCCCCCCCAATTCAAAATCATTAAGGACTCTATGTTAAAAAATACCAACCAAAAAAATTTCATAGAATCCTTCCCATGGATATTGTGATTCTTTAATTTCCATATGACCATCAAAAACAGCTTCAGATGTAATCCAACATCAATATCTCAAAAAAGTGGTTATCAACTTAGTTGACTCCTTAAAAGAATATTTATTTTGGATTATAATATTAATAGGTTGTATTAAAAATTTCATAATTAATCTAGTAAAATAAATATACTTATATTTTTATCTTATTATCAAAACCATTTCATCTCCCTTTCTATCAAATGTGGAATTATATTAGCACTCATGAGTTTGTGTGGACAACCAACTATAGATAATGAAATGAAAAAATTTACATCACTCGCTCACATTGATAGATATAATTATATATCAACTTAATTTAATTGTTATTTATTCATTATTTTTAATTTTTAAATTCGTAAATTTTATTTGTATTTCTAGAATTATTTTCATAGTGAAATTAATTTACAATTTATTCGTATTTATGGGATGCATTCTCCGTGAACGGTGTAATTAATTTTTCAATATCAGATTTTTTGGATTAAATAATATATTGATATATAATATATATTTTATATTTTTATAATTGTTAAAATTATAAAAAATATGGTACTAAAAACATGATTATATAACCATATCTAATAAAGCTAAACGTGCATAAAAATGATGTTGTTAACACCTAGAATGTTGATGATGATGAAGGAGTGATGATGAATGGAAATTATGTTTTTATAATTAAAAAATCAATTAAATTATAAGAATGAATGTTTTCGATTGTATATATATCGAAAAGTTATATTTAATATTGATGAGGTTAGGTAAATATCAAATATGTTCTTACTTAAGGTATGGGTTTCTCAACACACTTTTGTTTTAGTGATACATGTGGAATATTCACCACTTATTTTAATTATCTAGTTTATATAGTATAACCTTTATAATTTATATCATTAATATAAATTATATATTATTAATTAAATTTCATTTTAATTTATTTCATTAACGGGGGTTATTATTCATCAGTTTCGAAGGATGAGCTAGTTTTATGTGGAAATATCACATTCTACTATGATAGTATTTATATAGAATTATGATTATGAAATAGTATATTATATATATCACTAGGAAAATTTATTTTATTCTAATAAATATATTTGTTTATAATTAAAAAAATCCATTAATTTTCCTCTATATATAATAAAAAGTATAAAATAATTCTTTTAATGAAGACAAACATCATTTTTCTATTTGGTTGGGAATCATTGTTTCCTATGTCAAATTTTTTAATTGTTTTGAAGATTATTTTTAATAGAATAAAATGAATGAATAATTATATATTTATGCATTTTTTAATTATTATAAAATTGTTTACTGGTAATATTCTTTTACTTTTATGTATGATTTACCTTTTTTTAATGTATTAATAGAATCTACCTTTTATCACATACCCCATAAAAAATATTTTATAGTTTTCATGAATTATATTCTATTTGAATATTCTTTTATATGTTTACATTATCCATTTCAAAGTATATTTTTTAATATTATTATATATATATTTAATTTTTATTAATTTATTTTAAAATTAAATTTGTTTCCTCAAGTAATGATCTAGTGATCTTTTAATGGTATTTTAATGTGTAAGAACATTACATGATGCTTATTGTACATTAATATGGATATGATTAATTCTTATCATATTTAATATTTATTTGGATGGAAATTGATAATGATGATGATGAAGAAATTGTGATGAAAATACTAATTATTTCATATGGTTAAACTAAATTAAATGATAAATAGATTCATGAGCATAAGGAATATATATAAATTATTTATGATTATTTGAATGATTTGTTAGTAATATACCTCCGATAGATTATATAACATTTACCCTCTATGTGATCAAATGGAACATGAGAGGTTTTATCAATAACAATATCGGGTACATAATTTCTTATCCCATATAAAAAAAGTCAGTACACAGCAGTTTATCCTATTCCCAAAGGGTTTTCATTATTTCCTATAATGTGATAAATGTCTCGGTGGGTTACATTGACATAAAATGCATATTATTATGACAGTTCAACAAATTTTGTGAAAATATAAAGTCTATATTCATATTTTTATAGTGTTATCACTTGGTTCATGGTAATTTATTCTACAATTATTCAGGTCTTACATAATCATCATGTCTGATACAATGAATATGATATAGAAATTATTGGGTACAATCATAAAATTATATGACCATGTTTCCATTACCTTATTTTTAGGTTATTATTACATATGTTCATTGGTTAATATCTCTCTTATTTACCCATACAATGTATCCAAGAAAATAATTTATAATTTTTTCATTTACCCTTACTACGAAGAAATGATTTATATAATGTCTTAATTAAGAATTTTAATATTTGATAAAAAAAATTGTTAGAGATGTAAAATATAATTCATGAAATACTATATTAAAATTTATATTATCAAAATACACTAAAACATTAGGATTTTGGGGGATGTATTATTATCTAATATATTAAATTTATATATTGCATGATGTAATCATTATGTATGTAATTATTGGGTCACCTAAATTAGTATCAGATCATGGTTTAGTTATTTTGGATATTATGATTTGTAAAAATTAGTGAGATCCTTTATGATAATACTAATTATACTATTTCATAATATTTTATATTAAAACTTAAGTGTGTTTTCCAAGAAAATACATCATGTTTGGATACTGGAATACTGATGTGGTTATAGAACAGATGCATCTATTTATAAAAACTCTAAATGAGGTGGATTGTGAATTAACTCAATTTTCATCAATTCCAAATGAGTGTTCCAAATAGAGTACACCAAGAGAGACACTCATTTGGGATATGACTGGGTTCTTTTACAATTTCCTTATGAACCATTAGAAATAATTTTAAATGTTAATGTCCATTCATGTCCAATTTTAAATAATGGATTTCATAGGTTGAAAATGTTGTTAAAATATAAACATCCAATTAATAATTCATTATAGTTTTAAGATTTATTATAATGGTTATTATTTCTAACACTATTATTTTCTATTTATATAAACAGTTATAACTATTATGAACCATCGTTATAATAAATTTGAAATCCAATACATTAATTTCCCTCATTGAAAACCAAATTAATTAGGAGATGAAATGTGAATTTTTTTAGAATTTCATAATATTTTATACCTAATTATGATTAATATCATGAATATAGCTGATTTTACTAATACCATAAAAAAGATAAAAATATAGTTTGGGGAAATTCCTTGTTTAACGACTATATAAGGAAGAATAATTCCCATTTAAGATTTCATGATTGTTGGAGTAATCACCTGGGTTAATTTATACAAGGAATAAGAAGAATGGTTATTTATATAAATGATATGAGTAGAAAAATTAATTCTTATATAAAAATAATGAATTAGATATATGGAAGTGAATTCAAACCCAAAGAACATTATATAGTTCAATATCTTATGTCCAGGGAACTTCAGAATTATTTTAGTGGATCCCAATTAATGGATTTACTCATAGACCAAGGATGGGTCTATACAATGTCAATAATAGAAGTGTATCATGGTGAATAAGGAACACTAATACTACACTACTTATTTTGTGATATCTTACCATTTTTTATAGGAAATTTCCCATTAAATTTAATATTATTCTACATTTATTGTAATTTAAATGATCATGACATTTAATTATCTGCCTCTACATTGATTCTAAATAAACATATATATTATGTAGATCAGAAGATTAATTTTTAACTAAGATATGATTTCACATCAGTATGAGGATGGATATAAAATTTAGTGGGAAAATAACCTTTTTTATAGGAAATATTCTAGTTTGTAATAGTTATTTATCTTATATGGTAACATATAAATTAAAAATCAATGAAATTAGAACTGTACACCATTGTATGATGTATTTAGGGTATATTTTCCAAGTATTTATATGAATCGTGAAGTAGATTTTCCAACAGAAGTAATATCGGGTGTTTCAAAAATTTCTATAAATCCTAATTGAATTGATCTAATTGGGTAACAAGAAATGATAAATGAAGAATAATTTAATAGTAGTAAGGGATTACTTCATCCATCAAAGTATTTTTATGGGTAACCAACCCTTTTTATAATGAATGAAGATGTATCAATGAAACTATGAATATATTATCAAATACATAAAAATATTATGTTCAATAATAAGTATCCAACTCCCCAAACTACGAATAACATTTCTCAATACATTCCAATGATTTTCCATCATTTTGTAAATTTATAGTAAAATGTGTGGAAATACCAAAGATAGTCTCATGTGTGAGGTACAGACACTAATAATTTTTATGTATACCATTTTTTTATAAAATTTCCAAAACCATATTCATGGATATCATTAATATATACCTTATTGTTTTTTTCAAAGTTGTTTCTAGTAATATTTATAGATAATATACATATATATTCTTATATTTATGGTGATCATGAAGGCCATTTTATGATTGTATTTAATACCAAAATGGAAGAGAAGTTGCATAAAAACATTAAAAACTATTAAATTTGTTAAAAACAAAAATTTTGGTTTTCATTCATATATTTTTTTGTGGTGGTATATCTGTATATATTTAAAAGGTAGATTTCATTTATCCATTAGACCAGGCCAAACACCTTGAATGATATCCAATGTTTTTTGGGATTTGAAAAATGTTATCAATAATCGTCCATGACCAGAACCATTACATAATAATGTATTTTAGTCAAGAATTCTAATGTTTTTAGATTTTGAATCATTTAAGTAATATAGTGCAAGAGAATTATTCCATAACTAATACATAAAAATCCATAAAATAAAAAAATTTACACACATAATTAGTATTCAATTTTTCCATAACATCAAACAATTAATTTAATGCCCCAACCTCAGATGCTCAGATCTGGTGAAATAATTTATTAAAATGAAATGATTAAAGGGAATAAAATCCCAATGTTCCAGTTAGCATATTAGTCATTAGAAACTGAATTACATTTATTTTAAACATATTAAATTAGAAAAAAAAATATATTATACATAATAAAGAAATAAAACTCATCCTTGAAAGCAGATTCAAATATTTCTACTTCATATAATGGGGAAAGGAAACAAAATAAGGGTAAACTCAAATGATCAGTAAGGGTAAGTAGAACATAAAAATTTATAAATCAATGAGCATAATAATAATGGAATGATAAATCACTTTGAACACATTCCATATTAATATCTTTATAATGCATAATAAACAACGATATGATTATATATATAAAATTTGATTTAATCAATAATCTATGAATGAAATGAAACCATTTATATTTCAAAGAAAAAAATCTCATGGATAGTAATAAAAACTAAATTATTAAAAAATTGAAATGCTTAATTATTTTATTTCATGTCTCAAGTACATGAAAAAATATACTGTCAAGATCCATCGTCTAGATTTTTTAAAGAACTTGTTGAAATTTATTAATTAATACAAATTATTCGTATCAGAGGAAGCTATTGATTCATTAAGGGGATAATTATTATCTAGGCCCTACCGATAAATTAATTTCCAAATAATTACTTATATCATGTAATAGATTTAACTAATGAAAAATATAATTTAAGAAATATCCTTACTTTATAAAGAATAACGATTTATCAATAATTCCACAGTTAATTAAATAACTATCAAAGGAAAAAAACATATGAAAAATGGTATAAGTTTTAGGAAATAATAATATTTATAGAATTATAATATGAATATTTAAGATATATTTATTGTAAAATAAAATTGATCATAAATAAGTGGTTGTTTCATGTGAATTTTAGAAAATGAAAAAGAATATAAGATCGCAAGGATAACATTTAACACATGGTAATTATTAATTAAAGAAATCATAGATGAGATAATTCAAAGTGAAACATATAATACCAAGATATTTTATTGAGTCATTAAATTAAATGAATAATGGGATGGATATATAATTTAAAAATGAAGTAAGTGGTTATTATGACATTTATCTCACAATGTAAAAAGTGATATGAAAAAACCTTCTCATATATTTGTATTCTGGTGAACATCATATATCCTCATATATAATGGTTTTATGGAAATTAAAAACTTATTTCATAACCATATTAATATTTATAAAACCATATATTTACTTCTTAGAAAATCATATTACCCATTTGTTAGTAATATTTTATTATTTTTTCTATTTTAGGTGTTAATTTCCTATTTTCTCTTGTATATTTTGCCGTGTTATTTGTTTTTACTATTAAATATATCCTGATTTAATAATATATAGAATATAATACATTATTTAAATATAATATATATTCATTATATATGTATTTATAATATTCCATGCTTTTTGTGTATAAGAATTGAAATTCACCATTCATGATGACGGAAGGTCATATATACGCATGAACACTACTTCTATTTTCATTTCATATTAAAAGAATAAATATTAAATAATATAATTTTTTTAAAAATTAAATTATCATATTGATTTCATATATTCCACTTATTTTTATAGAAATTTCATTTGTTATGCTATATTTTTAGAGTGAATATATCACATCGCTTTGAGGAGGCAGCAGTCCACACATACACAAAAAAAGTAATTATTTTAACACATAATAGAAATAATGATTGTATATTTTATATAATAAATAAAAAATATTAAATACCTCCAATGTTTTATATATATATCATATAAAAATTTTATTTTCATAATAATTCCAATCCATGAGATGTTGTAATGAAAAAAGGAATGACATCATTTTGTGAGATGGTAGTTCATCTTACATGAACGGTATGTTCATTTCCAATTTTATGGAAGTGATTATATGATTATTCATAACATTTATCATAGAAAATTGGGAATATAGAGTGTATTTACAGTTCTATATTATCTTGTAAATAGAAAAAAAATAGGTTTGAGAACAAAATAAAATAAAAGTGATAGTTGATAACTGTTACATAAATGGTATTAGTAGATTTATAAATTATCCTTTGTGTCTTTAAAACCATATTAAAATAAAATTTAACATTAATAATAAATTATAAGAATTCCTAACTTCAACTTAAATGTATTATTTTTTATTATTCATCAAAAAAGAATCTTTGGATAAAAATAGAAAAAAAATAACACTGATTATTTTTACATTATGAATTCAAAAAAATATATTGGTTTTAAAAATTAACTATACTATTCTTTATTAAATAAATTTCAAAATCGGTGCCTCATTAAATTATGGTAAAACATGTTATTTCATGAAATGAAATAAAACTCTTTGTTGAGTGTAGCATAAACATAACATGGTGTTCCATATAATGAAAACTACAAAAAACATTATTATAAAATAAAAATATTTTAATTTCATGGGCTGTAACATTCTACCAACCTTAATTAATTTTTTTGCTCTCAATTTAAACCTGATATAAAAAATCTATGGTTTTATAGTCAAAAACCACCGATTTCAAACAGGGTTAATAAAAAAAATTCTTAATAATTAGGGTAATGAAAATGATAATTTTACCAAAATATATTGCCTTCAAAAAGGATAAATTTAGTGAAATGTTATACTTGGATGAGAAATATGAAAATGAAGTTATTATGGATGGTGATAGAAAACATGATCACAAGAATATTGATGACAAGATATCCCAAGACTATATGTGTAAATGATGTAACAGAGACCATAAAAATTATGATAATAGGATAAATGTTTTTCGTCAAACCCATTTTCCTAGATATTTGGAATTCATTAACTCTATAAAAATATAGGGAACTATAATTTCTTAATATTATTCTATTTCATAAACACAATCTTATACATTTGTTGTTCCTTGAACTATTTCTGCTACATTTTTTATCTTTGGTTGAATATTGTTGTGAATACAAACATTATCCTCTAAAATCAATACCAAATATCAACATAAACTATTTCATATCTGGTAAAATTTTCGAAAATACTGTGATCTGATTAATTATTTACAAGTTTAAGGAATTTAAAAAAATAAATATATTGTTTACTATCAATCAATATTAAGAAAATCTTAATTATCATATTCCAAACATGGGAATACATTCATTATTTATTATCTTAATACATGGTAATAACTTTAAATGCTCTTAAAATATATTCAAAACATATATTCATCCTTATTCATTAATTAGAAATATTATAAATTTCTATCACTCAAAAATACAAATGTGTTCTTATCTCTTTCAATGATATCATAAGCCATGTTTTAAAAAAACAAGTTCCAAGGTGGTCTTTAATATCCAAAATAAATTATCAATATCAATCATATATTTATTACTAAATCATTATTTAAGTATGTTGACCATATTAATTATTATCCTTCCCTTAACCATCTGTATTACCAAAATCTCAACTTTCTAAAAACAACATTTCCTTGTACAATTCTACATATGATATCAAAACATTAATGAAGAATTTCAACATTATAATCCATATATATTTCATAAATCATACGATGATAACATAATCAATAAAATAGATTTACAACATATTTTATTGATGCAAATATAGTATAATAATCATTCCACTTCTTCTATATTAATAGAATTTTCATGTCCATCTCCCCATTTCCTCTTATGTAGTAGATCCCATTGATTCTTGGGGAATTAATTAGAATTATGAATAATATCATGTAGTTAAAAAAAATTATAAATGTGTCTTCCAAATTCTATTTTAATTATTTTTCATGGTTATCTTCTTCTACAGAAAATATAAAAATTCTATATCCTGTTAAGAATTTCCCAGGATTATTATTTCCACAATAAGCACAAGTTAGATAATGTATATTTACTTTATTCATATTATCTTATATTTATCATCCACACCCTTCTTCTCTTGGTTCATATTCATTCTATAAGTTGTATGGAAATATTTCTCATTCTTAACGAAACATAAATTTTTTTCATCGAATGAAGAAAATGTCAGAGTATAGAGAACTCTTCCGAGACTTTTCATTGGTCCTTTAATTAATGATAAATCATGAATTATTTGTTTCATAAAAAATAATAAGAATATATCTACAAACATTTGAAGGTATATTTATACAATATAACAATACTTCCTCCCTTTTCATTAATCTAGGGAACTTTCTCTTGATCTCAGTTTTTATCACGATTAATGTATTTATCAAAGAATGTTTCCATAAATGCCATTTTTTCATTTATTTTCACATGTTATTCCTCCCATGTGTTGTGTATCAATGGAAACCATTTATCAGAATATTTTTTAATACAATATACTATTTGTGAAACCATGTCATTTTCACTACATCCAAATTCCACGAATATATTCTCTATTTACATACTCAATTTCTTAGCTTCCATTATTCTAGCTCTCCCAGTACATGATTGTTTAATCAGTCACATAATGTGATCCAACATCATAGACTATAACAATCTAATAGGTTGATCTTTATAAGAAATGTTATGTGTCAAATTTTGGTTAATAAACACTAGTATATCAATAACTCCTTCATCTCCAATACTATCTATGATGACTTTATCAGTAGGGAAAACTAAAAAATGCCCATGAGTCCGAATGAAATTCCTTATTATAGGTTACATTTCATTGAAATGGAATATAAATGACCATATCACAAAAATGTGAACAATGTATAACACTAAATATCTTGTAACACATAACATATATTAAAAAATTATGGTATAACTACTCTCATAATCATAAAAATTGTTCCATTGGGGATACAATTAGTTCAAAATCCTTCATAGCTCTTTATAATCAGAATATGAATTATCTGAAGAATTTCCCAAGTGAGTATAAAACTAGGTGTGGAGTAAGGCATGTTATTAAATACCATGTTATGCTAGATACAAGGCTCACTCTCCATGTCAGTGTTTCTACCCTTGGGTACATCTATTCCAGAACTATGTCCTCTTGTATTATCCAGTCAATGTAGTATTCCATTGAATACCCAAATAATATAAACCTTATAATAAGTATATTGTTTTCATATATAAATTTTTAAAAATTATTACATATGGTTCTGTTCCATATTATAATATTTTTAAATCAATATTTCAATGATTCTATTAAATATTATTTTATACAAACTGTAACACACTGGCCCTACATCCCTAGAGCCAGTGAAGTAAATTATTACATCGGCATGATTATAGGGAATAAAATATAGATAGTCTGACCATTTTATAATTTTTGGAATAAAATTAAAAACATAATACCCATTTTACATTGGAAAATAGAAAATAAAACATGACACAATAAAACATCATCCTTAAATATCATTCAATGATTTCTCCTTTTCATATTTGGGAAACATTACAAAATAATAATGAGATCAAATTCTCAATAATAGTATGTACAACATATGTAATAAGGAATCAGTTGTAATAATCATAATGTTAATTTAAATAACTCATAACACATTCTATATAAATGACTCTTTATGGCCCAATCAACATGTCATTATAGATAACTGAAACAAATTCAACTTAATTAAAAAACCAAGACTGAAATAAAAAAATTCAAAGCCAAAATCATGATAATTTTGATGATAATTCAATTCTCACTAAAGTAAATTCATAATTATTATATTTCGTGTCTTAGGCTCCTGAAAACTACTACTACAAAGATCCATCCTCCAAATAGTTTAAAACTGCTTGTAGAATCCTTATCAGTTTTATAAAAACCATGTCCCCGGAAAACATATTGATGGATCGAGGTTCAATATAATACCTTATCCCCATACATAAATTTATTTAAAATTCATTAATCATTTAGATTGATAAATAATAATCCATATCAAATAATTGTATTCTATATTGAATACATATTTGTAAATAATTACCCATTCAATCTAATAACATTTAAATTGAACAACAAATTTAATAATTAAATAGCATTTTGGAAATTAAGATCCCATTAAAAGATATTATGTTAAATAATGACAAATTTTATTTATAAATTAATTATCATACGATAGTTATTGTTTTATGAGAAATATAACAATCAAAAAATAATGTGAGATTGCAATGATATATTTTTCCCCATGGTAATTTTCATGTCAAAACCCCATATATGAGATATTTCAAATTTAAAAATAGAATAAAATGAAATATGAGTGAATAATTATAGTAACAATCAAATTTTTAGTTTATAAACCACACAAAAAAAAGTTAGTGGTGATTATGAAATTTATCAGAAATTTTAAAAAAGTGAGATAAAAAGACCTTACCTTGAATTTCCTTCTAAGTGAATGACCATTATCATCCGATATATTGATTTTAATAATAATAAAAATATATTAATGATCTATAATAATATTTATTATAACACATATGATCTTTATATATGATCTTTTTACCCTTTTATTATTAACATTTCATTATTTTTACTATTTCTGTTGTTGATTTCCTAGTATCTCAAGTATGTTTTGAATTTTGAATTTATTATTTCTATTATACATATCATTATTCTATCATATATATTAATTATTAAAAATTTTAGATTACATATATATTAATTATATGTTTATTTATAATAATCCATTTTTTTTGTGATAGAAAATGAAATGCATAATTCATGGAGACTGTAGGTCGGGCATACGAATGAACACTACATCCATTTCTTTTATGTGTTACTAGAATGAAAAATAAATTATATATAAGTGTGTGTGTGTGTGTGTGTATAATACTTATAGTGCAATATTAAAGTCACATAGTCACATATTTTCGTTGAAATCACCCTCAATATGTTATATGTATTGCTTGGATGAATCAGAATGATATATAGAGGCAGTAGTCTACACGTCCAAAAACAAGTTTATTGTTATTATAGGATAGGGAAAGCATGAAGGAATAATTTTTATAAAAATTAGTTATGATTATAATAATAATAAATATATAATATATAATATAGATATAGTATTACCATTAATATTCCCAATCATGATAGGTGGTAATGGAAAAATGAATGGCATCGTTTTATTAGGCTAATGCTCAATATACTTGAATGACATATTCATTTCCCATTTGATGGAAGTGTGTTCAGGTTTGTTTCCACCCACTAATATAAAAACATTTCATTATATTTTGAGTATATATTTTTTATAATCAATGAATAATAAGAATTTATTTGTTTGAAAATAAAATAAATAAAAAGTTTTTACTGAAGAAAGATAACTCTTTTTCAGGTAACTCCTTTTTGTTGATACTAAATGTCTCCATTGGTTTTTATTATTACCAATGTGAGGAATTATGTTTCTAGAGAGGGATTTTGAAAATATATATTTTAGATTTTTAATTATTAATTGTTTCTTGAGAGGTGGAATTAAGGGGTAGAGTGATTACACTTCTATAAGGGTGGGGAGTGTCAATCTTGAAAATTCTAAAAACCTAAACACTATTGGTATTATAATATTAACTTATGTGATTATAAAATCGAGAAGTAGTGTAAATATAATTTAGTGTCAATAAAAATCCCCACCACCCAAAAATAAGTCAATTATTTATAATTTTTATCATTACCCATTCAATTTCATTATATTTAATCATTTATTTTATTTAAGTTACTAGTTTTCTAAACTATGTAATTTAAAAATTGAGAATAAATTAAAGTGATATTTATTATGAAATATAAAACCATTGAAATATATATATTATTCCATGTCTATAAATTAAAAATAATGTGTGATGGAAATCAAATTGTAGACAAGCATTTGTAACACACAAAAATACATCATCAGCTTAGAGTGTGCTCACAATGTTTTTACTGTCTATTTGTAAAAAATATAATTATAAAATATAAAATGTTTAATGAATAGACCATATATGATATTTTTTAATAATTGAAAATAAAATTATAAATAATGTTTATTTATTAATTTTAATCAATTTAATAAAATGTCATCTTTTTTAAAATAATTTTAATGTCAATTTTTTCCATTATTTAATTAATTTTAATTTTAAAGTACAAAAGTATTATCGGAATTAAAATATTTTAAGTTCAAATTTATGTAGCACGATATATGTTTCAAAAATAAATATATCATTATTATTTATTAAATTTAATTTTCTTTTTTTGAATTTTTCATCATTTATCTTATTTGATTCTTAAATAAATAATCCATATATAATAATTTGTTAATAATTTCATGTAATTATATCAAATATATATAATATAGATAAATAATTAGGATAAAAACATCATTTAACATTGAATATAATTTTTATAATCGAAACATGGTTTTTTATTTTATACTCTAAACCATTATAAATGTTAAAGCTAAAGAAGGTTATTTTTTTTCATTTTCCATACATTATAATTTAGATCCCTATCAAAAAATGAGTCCTAATAACATATAAAATTATAAGCAAGAAGAAAAATGTTTGAGACATTGGAATATTAATGATTTTGGATAAGTTTCTTGGTCATTTTGTCCATTAAGATTATGGTTTATTCTCTTTTTATGATAACTGTTTTTCTTAATTACGGTAAATAGTTTCAATTAAATTTACAAATAATTTTTTTTATTAACTAATATGATCTTATTAGACTAAAATTATAATAATTATTTGAACCATGTATTTCCATTTTTCTAAATTTAATTTATATAAAATAAAAAGAATTAAATATAATGCTAATTCCACAAACATGGAAGAGATGTATTGGATGATGGGAGAGGTGAAATATCCTTCGAATTTTGATGATGGATAATCATGATCTTGTAAAGATCTGGTGCGGTAATGGAGTCATTCAACCATGATTGGGAGAGACATTTCACATCACAAGTCAATGTGAATGATGATAATTCCTCTAATAAACTGTGAAGGGTTGTCTCCTTTCTGGAAGTAATCATAAGTAGATCAAATGTTGCAGTTTTTTCCTTAAATGGGCTGGTGATTATATGGGATGGGGATTTCACAATCATGGTAGCGGTGGGTGAAGATTCCATCCATCCTAGAATGGAGCTTAGCCACTTCTCAGTGCTTGGTACAACATCATATGAAAACGGTATGGAACACTGGTCGATTTCGGATCTGAAGATGAGAAACATGCACTATTGGGGATTCTCTATATGAGGACTTATATCACTAGGAAAAGGGTTCTATCACAAAATTTGTGATTAGAATGAGGATCTGGATTTAGTTTGATGAAATAGCAATCTCATCTTGAAGACAGGTTTCTTGAGTCTATTGGAATATGACACAATATTCAATCCATTCTAGTGAAAGCTTTCTATGGCAATGGTTTGGTCAAGGATTTATTAGTTTCCAGTGGTATATGGGAATCTAAAGTTATTGAATGTTCTTGTTTTGTGCATTAGAACTGTTATCAAAATTTACCATTGTACTTTAAGGGGTGACCATGGTCTCTATGCGTGAGTTCTAGCTGAGATCAACATGGAGAAACATCCATCAAAGTGCATATTTTTAGATGTGAATGACCATCAGTTGTATATTAATTATGAAATTTGATATTATGGCATGATTCTAAAAAATATTATATATTTTTTGGGCATGAATTCTATTCACACCGTGATGTTAAGAATTTGGTTAACCTAATTCCAGCATCTCTAGTTTGAGGGATGTTCTGATGGTAGGAGGGGCATACAGGAGGAAAAAGATAAGGGGGAGGATCATTATCTAACCGAGAACAGCTATGAAACATTAAATATTGGACATTTATGGGAATACATGGTTGAAGAAGAGAATAATCAGTATACAAGAAGTGATTTTCTTATAAAATTGGATTGTATAATGAATGGAAATATGTTGGTGCACATGAATGAGTTGATGCTCAAATTACCTGATGAGGTTGTTGTCACAATCCATAACTATGAAAATATGGATTTTGTTCTATGCCTAATAGAATTTGAAATGGAGGCTACGTTGGGTTCACCAGGACTCCCATCAGTGAATACCACTGACTAATCTCCTCTTGGGGTGGGGATATGGTTGGAACGTGTCCAGATGGACAATTTTAAAACTACGGAATCCATGATAGTTAATATGCATGAACTGAAAGGTCATTATTAACATAAGTCTGACATGGAGAGTAGGGGTAAAGGAATATATGAAAATTAAATTCAATAATAAACACCCATAAGATCATCAATTAATTTTTTGAAACAAGGAGGCATGACCACAAAAACTAAGAAAAAATGAAATTCCTCTTCTGGAACTGTTAGGTCATAGAAAACACTGACACTGAAGGTTCCTTCAGGATCCTTACAAGAAGGAATAAATATTATTTAATTGGATATTGCTAACCCATGAGGAACTCTAGAAATCTGGGAAATTGGTTTAGGAGTAGAGACTATATCATTCTGGGAATGAACTAGGCTACTACAAATCCCGAAACAATACGGTTACATACAAATAATAAGGTGGAATCTCCAGGTATTTTTTATTACGAGAATAAAATAATAACTAGAAGATTCAAGGATAGTGGAAACCAACTATTATTCTCCATTATATATACCTATAATTACCATGGTGCTAGGAATTTTTATTGGAAAATATTATGAACCTCTAGAGCAGTATGTCAGAATCTTGGATTATCATGGGTGATTGTAATGCCATTACACATGAGGATGATAAAATTGGTCTGGTGATAAATAAAACTTATATTATAGAGTTTATAGAGTGCATTGAGGGAACCAGAATGGTGGAAATTAACCTTGATGGTGCAGATTTCCATTTGTACATTAAATATATAAATGAAATGAGGGCGAGCAGAATTGAATGAGCTTTTCTAAATCATGCATTGCTTGGTGCATAGAAGTCAATATCATGTGTGACTCTTTCCAAGAGAAATTATTGACCATCACCATATCATGATTTGTCTTATTATGAATGAGAGATGGAAGGTGATAAATTTTAGGATTAGTAGTGCATGGGCCTCCATTCTCGAATGCTCAAATATTGTTGGAGAGATTTGGAATTATGCAAGATGTAATTGATTTCAATTGTCATGCACTTCCAAATTCCGAATTGTTTATATCAAATAGAGGGAGTCGATTAAAGTAATTTTTAGCTCGTTGGATTCTGAAATTGAGGCACATGAATTCCATCTTCATGAAATACATTAAAAGAGAACAAAATCCAATTTTTGAGGTGACAAACAATCGGAGGTTGACTTGTCTCTCAGTCAAAAAAATCTGGTTAGGATTAGGTACATCATAAAAAAGGATATCTTCAATGTTAGAAGGCTCAATGAATGGGAAAAAACACCATGTCCTTAAATTCCTTGCCAAGAGTTAGAATAGTGAATAGACACATTGCTCTTATTAAGGATGTAGATAGAATATTAGAGAGCAGGCAAGATCTTACAAGTCATATTATCACTTTCTACAAAAATATTTTAACTAGACCTATATAGAATGAACCTTTTCGATACAATATCATCTCAAATTTATTTACTGAATAGGATAATAGATTTCATACTCTACTTCTAATATCTTTTGAAATTAGGGAAGCAGTGTTTGGGATCAAAAAAGTTATCTCTCCCTGACTTGATTGCTTCCCAAGTTTTTCCACTCAATCATATTTGGAGGTTATCCAAAAGGAGGTGTGTACACTTGTGAACTACATTTTCAGAGGTGGAAAACTCCCTCTAGGGTTCAATGCTATGTTTATTTCCCTCATTCCTATAGTGTACAATGAAACTGAAATTGACCAATCCAGGATAGTTGTCCTGGTTAACAGAATTCAATAAATCATCACAGAGATTATAGTAAATATGAATCCTTGAGTCAGTGAGAAAATTATATCATGGAACATGTTTAGAATTTTCCTAGGCTGGAACATTAAATATTTCCTTCTCACTGCGTCATAATGTTTTAATCTTCTCATGAAGGCATCGTGGGGCGGAAATGTTGCTATTAAACCCAACATTCGAAGGCTTTTGATATGATGGACTACGGATACAGTAGTAAAGTTATTCATAGATTTTTATTCAATGAGATGATTATATAATGGATTGAAAGGCTGATGGAATTAGCTCACATCTCTATGCTAGTAAATGGGTTCCCTAAGTGATATTTAACTTTTTCATGTTCTTTGAGGCATGGGACCCCATATCTACCATTATGTTTTCCATTTTTAATGATTATATTAGCAGAATGCTCATTGATATGGTGGAAAAGGGGAAGCTATCCCCCATCAGAGTGGATATAGGTTTCTTTTCTCAATCATACATGTTTAGTTTGTTCATAATATTGTGGTTTTTACTCATGGTGATTGAAAAAACATGGATAATATCAAATGAGCTCTTCATAACTTTGAGAGTGTATCAGGACAAGAAATTAATTAGTGAAAGCCCATTATTTACATGGTAAACGGATTCCCAATGCAAGGATGAATCAAATCATCTATATGACTATTCATCAATAGAAATATGTTCCGTTTAATTATCTTGGTGTTCCAATGTTTTGGTGGAATCTAATGGTATCATACGTTTCATAGATCCTAACCCAAGTAATGAAATATATTTACTCATGGAAGGGGAATTCGCCATTAATAGATAAATGTGTTTTCCCTATCAAGATGGTCATCATTTAATAGCTTGTGTATCATTTCAGGGTGTATATTTGGACAGCCTCTTTCATCAATACTCTCAATTAAATGATGAGGAACTTTGTGTGGAGTGATAATTTGATGGAATAGAAGCTCATCATAGTGAAGTGGAGAAAATATTGCATGCTTACCAGGAAAGAAGGTTGGGCATCTAGAATCATATCTATTTTAACCATGTGATGTATACCAAGTTTCTCTAGGACCTAATTCATAAGAAATACACCTTTATATATTTTCATAGGAACAATATTCCATCAAGACTAATTTCAGTGATATAAGGTTATATTGAATCTTCCAGATGGCATGGGCTGTGCCCTTTTTTTCAAAACAAATTCAGGCACTCAAATTGGGTCATAAATATGAATTATTCACTTTAGTTATGGAATTCCAATTGGATGGGAAGCCCACATATTTATTGAATCAATGCTGAAGAACACCATATTTATTGTAGTATTTCTATCAGGAACAAATTGTGAATCTAGGGGACCTTGTTGAAGAGATTACATCCATTACTAATGACTATGATTTTATTAATCTGGATGAAATTATATTACTATAAGGGACATTGAATGATGTTATAGATTCTAAATATTTCTAAAAGAGACTGATGTAGGGTGAAGACAATTGGATTGGTGATTTAAATAAAAAATGGTTACTTCCATCTAAATTCACATTGATCTGGAGACATTTTCACCAAATTATTTTAGTGGAATATATAGTTTAGAGGAATGAGATTCATATGTTCTTGAGATTTGTTTTAGGTCACCAACATCGTGAGGATGTTGATCTTATATTCATGTCGTTAAATACTTATTCATCACTTTTTAAATCCATTCCTAGCACTTTTGAACTGCATATTCCCATCGTTGTTTCAATCCTGGAGTTCTTATAGGAACTATTTTGTATACAACAGTACAAACAACTCAACACGCATATATTAGTGGCATGTGCTCATTTAATTAACTCAATTTTTAAGGCATAAAATAATATTTCGAATTGATAGGAAAAGTATCATGAAGCCACAGTTCTTTTAGATATCACAAAATCTTTTAAAATTGCCATCATTAAGCTCAACAACCTATGAAATATCTCCGAAATGAAACTCTTGATCTTCAGGATGTTTTAGGTTGCAAGGTCCTTCCCTAAGTCGAGGGGTATATTAATGGATACATTTTCTATCCCCATTAATTGATGGTTAAAATTCAATACGGATGTGGAATCCACGGGAAATCCGAGATCTTCTAGCCTTGGGGTTTTTAGGGATTTCCAAGTTGATGAAGTGAAGTGTTGTTATATCCCTTTTGGTAATACTACTTCCATGGAATTTGAAATGATTGTGTTTATCAAAGTGGTTGGTATGGTTTATCATAATCATTAGAATAATATTTGGTTTGAGTTTGAATTAACGGTGATCATATAGGTTGCGTGGGTGAATCAGTACCAACTCTCATGGAAACTGACTGGAAGATGGATGTACATTTAGGAAAGGCTTACTAACATGAATTATTTTGACATGAAAATTTTTTTAGGAGGGAATTATATTGTGGATTGGCTTTCCAAAAAAGGTAAATTAGATGAACGATGCATTCAAATGAATGTAGTGCCTAATGACAGGATGCATTTTATAATTCAGTATCAATGCAAAATACCATCCTTCCGTATAGTGTAACTCCTTTATTTCTCAATAATAGAACCCATGTGCTCATATATCTCAAAAAAGCCACAAACATGGAGAGAAAGTTGTATTTTAAAATAAATATGTTCAAAAGATAAATATTGGTTTATATCTAAATTCAATATGAAAATTATTCCCCTGAGATTCATTAGATTGATATATTTATAATTTATTTATTATGAAATTAAATGAGTTTTAACGTTTAATTTAATATTTATTATTATTTAAATTACAATTTAATTTTTAATTATAATAATTTATTTTTTCTTATATATTTAAAAAATGAAACATCTCAAAAAAATTTAATAATATTACACAAATCTGAGAAATAAATTAAGAACTCAAAATGTTTTATTATTATTTTTTAAAAAATATAAATGTGTCCAATATTATTAATAAAATATGGGTTCTATTAAAAGTTGATAAAACTAAGTCATGTGTGTAACACATGATGGATCAATATTGTGTATTGGTAAATCTTAAAATGTATTTTATTATAAATAAATCTAGAAATATAATTAATTTTTTTCTAATATGAAAATATTCCAATGTCTTGGGGTATTACATTTAAAATAATTCATGATATATTTTCATAAAAACTCTTCATGACTTTAATCCTCCCCTATTTTATTCTGTTACCCATCAATAAACACTACAAATAATATAAAAACAAGTGATGAGCCCTTAATGTCATTATGTAATATAAAGAATTGAAACAATTAGTTCTATTAAAAAAAATTAAAATCGATGACAATTTTTTTTGAAAACATAATATTTTACACATAAATGGTCTCATCACTCCTCTAAATAGTACATTTATTCTATCTTTCAAAAATAAATATTTTAATGAATACTCAATAGAAAAAATATAAAATTCATGTAGGTGACTTGGGAAATATACTCATTTAACCCTTACTAGACCCTTATGGAACACCAATGGATTGGAATAACAATATGAATATAACGGCCCACACTTTACATACATTGTTAATACTTCAAAATTGAAGCACACTTATTACAACATATGACAAAACCACAAAGGACCGTATAGGTATAGTGTCTTTAGAAACTGGGAAACATAAACAACTGGTTCATAAATCTTCTACAGTGTCTCCCATTTATTTCATCATATCTAGGGTCCCTTTTAGCATATTCTACTTAATATCCATCTTCCTGACCTGGGGAAAAGAAAACATAAAAGGGTGAGCTCGAATGCTCAGCAAGGGAAAATAAAGGAAATAAAAATCATATCATATCTTTTTGAAAATCAAAACCTGCAAAAGAGATCATAATATCTTATCATGGAATAATTCATAGAAGTGAAAATGAGATCCCCATAATCATAACATAAAACTTGAAACTTTGTGGCATGCAGACATAATCATGGAAAATCATTTCTTGTTAGTCAAGACTCATTGCCAAGACTATCTTAGTGGACAAAGTCCCTTTCTGAACCGAGTTCACTCCTCGTTTCAGTCCTGTATCACTGAACCGAAATAACCTTCCGTTCCATCCATGTCTATCTCATGAGATATAAAATCTTTACCCAATGCATTGGAGGGAGATATAGGTCCCACCCATCTTATAATGAATCCTTTCTTATGTGTGCCACATAATCATAAAACATACATCATCGCATAACACATGAAACAAAAATGGGATTCTTAAACAACATGACATCATAAAACCATTCATATAAGATAAAGGAATTCATAAAAATAATTCCATCACAACATGATCAAATCAATGTAATAATAGGGATAAAAACAGAACCCTTTATTATCTTAGATGGAAAATAATTTTGAAAATCACTTGAACTCCATTCTTGAGGAAAATATCCTTTCTTCTTCAAAAACATTTTTCCTTTCATAACATGTCATACAAATTTAAAATAAAAGAAGTTGATTAAAAATAAACTTCAAAACTTGTAAAGGAAGCTTCTTTGAAGTAATGTTTTAAAAATCCATTCATGCCGTATAAGTTAAAAAAAACATTCTTCGTACTTTTGTCGGAAAAGTCAAAAAGTACCTCGTACGAAAAACGACAAAAGATTCCTTTCTTATTCTTTACTAAAAACTCACCTAAGGGTAAAAATGGATTTAAACAATTGTAGGTGGATGGAAATAATATTACATATTGATGAAACATGGATGTGGATGATAAAATACACCCCATTAAATACTTACGAATAAACAATCTCGGATAAAAATGAGATTGTGATATTTCCCTTACCTTAGGTCCGATTAGCTTTGTACGTGTCCGAAGCTCCTGTATAATGGTTTAAATAATGTTATTGACTTATTCCAGAATCATACATATTGATATGAGATCATATATGGTCATATTATTAGCTTCTTGTTAGTAATATTTCATTGTTACTTGTTACTCGGGTCTTTATAACTTTTTGTTCTTATGTGTGTTTTGTCGAATAAATTCTTATTCTTATCTTTAGGTTATAGATAATTCATTTCCAGAATGGTATTAGTGTAGTATATACCATATTCATTCATTCAATTCATTTATATAATCATTATGAAATGAATATCATGTAGAACGAGTCGCATCACATTGTGGAGACGGTATTCCGTACGTACGCACGAGTGATGATATCATTACTATGATCATGGAATTGTATTGGAGTATATATATATTATTTCAGTATCAATATTACTTAATAATAATCATATTTAGTTACTCATTACACCATTATAACCATCCTTGTAAGGTGATGGTGGAAAATAGATTACACCACGGCGTGGAGACGGTATTCCGTACGTACGCACGCGTGGTGATTTCATTTTTCCGTAGGATGGATAGAAGGTGAAATAGGGTTGTTTCATATTTATAATAACATATCAGTATGTAAGTAATACTGATGTTATTACTTTATCATGAAACAACTAAAGAAGAAGAAGTTGAAGAAGAAAGAAATTGAAAAGATCGGTAATGGATATTACCTCTTCTTTGGAACGCCTCTTTGAATCCTCCACTTAAGGAACTAAGATTGGTCTTTGGAGAAGACCAGGACCTCTAGGATTATTCTAGGGAAGTGGAGAGGAGAAAATTTCAGGGGTTGGCCGAGCTTGAGTGCTCAATTTGGTGTGAGGAGGAGGGGGAGGAGGTGCCCTTTTATAAGGGAGGAGAGGGGCACCTTAGGAATATCTCAAAATATTATTTTATATTAAAGTCAAAATCGGTTTATAATGGTTCCAAAGGGTCTTATTTCGGAGCTAAAGTGGGGATGGGTCGAAATCCTATCAACCAATAGGATTTAGACAAGTTTAGGGTATTATTTTAACCTTATCAATTAGATTTAACTCTAAGTTAATTAATTTAACTTTTACCGTGTCTTTTTGTTTTCTTTCACTATATGGTTAATACACTTACTATAACATGCCAAACGAACCCCAAATTGTTTATTATTAATATATATATCCTTATCTAGGTCATTTGGCCGAACCTTAGATTTTTAGGAATAAAATAACAATTAATAATATAATATTTGATTTAAAAACTATTTTGTGTCAATTTTGACACTATTTGATATATGATTTGTTTGAAAGTCATAACAGAATTATATGTTCGAACCAAGTTGATTAAATCAACAATAATATATCATAGTAACCTAGAAAATTAGTGGAATTCATAAAAAGTCTCAAATTACATTTATTTTGGTGTTTATAACATCAATTATGTCAATATTTCATTAATAAGATAATTACTGCATCATCTTTGTGTCATAAATAAATTATATTATTTGATGTCTAAAAATTACAAATAAAATACCATCATGTAGGAAATCTTTTTAGCTTTATAATGAATATTCACAATCGAATTTATCTTATGTATAACCCTATATTAAAAATTATTTACTTATTAAACTTTGATTTTAACTATTTTAACCCTTCTTTAAATAAATTAATAATAAATGTCCTAATCTAATCCAAGTGGGCCTAAATGGTCATATTTTATTCCTAAGTTTGTTTTTGGTCGAATTAAACTTGTCCAATAGAATTAGGACATGTGTTAGGGTAATATTAATATCATATTTACCCTTAGTTACCCTATTTACTATTAACCGCGGTAAAAATAGTAAAAAGTTACTATTCACCAAAAAATTATTTTCATCTCATTGAACCACATTTTAGTCCTTGATATTAACCGTGTCTCTCGGATTAAGTTTTATGCAAAATTCAGTTTTTAACCTACCACTTAGTGGTTTCACTATTCATCAAAAATTGAAAGTTTTCAGAAAAATACCAAAATTTCACCCTAGGCTAATTTCGATATTCTGAGTCCAAAAATGAAGTCCATTTTGAAAAATAAAATTTATAAAATTTCAAAAAGTGGTTATTACTATTCATAATGGCTAGTTTTAATATCATATTGTTGTTTAGTGAAACTCGGTATTGCGTACGACGCAAGCTATCGAGGAAGGTCGCGATTGCGTGTAAAGCAAGCCAAAAAAGTGTTGTGTAGAAAAAGATTCCTTTGATGATTTATATAACATAAAAGTCTCGGGTGTTACATTCTACCCCCCTTAAAAAGAATTTCGCCCTCGAAATTCGTCACTTTATAACAAACAAATGAGGATACTTCTCCCTCATCATATCCTCAAGCTCCCATGTAGCTTCTTCAAGTTGGTGGTTCCTCCATAAAACTTTCACCAAGCGAGTGGTCTTGTTTCGTAGGACTTTTTCGCTACGATCCAGAATCTCTATCGGCTGTTCTTCATAAGAAAGATCTTGCTCCAGCGGTACAACTTCTGAGCTGAGTACATGTGAAGGATCTGGTATGTACTTTCTCAGGAGAGATACGTGGAACACATCGTGAACTTGAGAGAGATTCGGTGGAAGCGCCAATCGGTAAGCTACCTTCCCAACACGATCCAGTATTTCAAAAGGACCGATATATCTAGGGCTCAACTTCCCCTTCTTTCCAAATCTCATAACCCTCTTCCAGGGAGATATTCGTAAGAACACTTTATCACCCACTTCAAACTCTAGGTCTTTTCTTCGGTTGTCGGCATAACTTTTCTGTCGACTCTGAGCTGATCTTATGTGTTGTTGAATAGATCTGACCTTTTCTGCCATTTCATCAACGAGATCAGGTCCTAATAGCTTTCTTTCCCCAACTTCATCCCAGCAAGTTGGAGTCCTGCATTTCTTTCCATAGAGAGCTTCATAAGGAGCCATCTGAATACTGGAGTGAAAGCTATTATTATAAGAAAATTCCACCAAAGGTAGGTGTTGATCCCAACCTCCTTTGAAATCCATAGAGCAAGCTCTCAACATATTTTCTAGGGTTTGAATTGTTCTCTCAGACTGACCGTCTGTCTGGGGATGATAAGCAGTGCTGAAACTCAACTCTGTATCCAGAGTATGCTGAAGACTTCGCCAGAACTTCGAGGTAAATCTCAGATCCCGATCAGATATAATAGAAAGTGGTACTCCATGCAATCTTACCACTTCCTTTACATATATCCTGGAAAGCTGATCTAGAGAGAAATCCTCTCTAATAGCAATGAAGTGTGCAGACTTTGTAAGACGATCAACTATGACCCAGATAGCATTATTGCCTTTGGATGTTTTAGGAAGTCCTGTGACAAAGTCCATAGTGATGTTTTCCCATTTCCATTCGGGTATGGGTAATGGTTGTAACATCCCCTTAGACTTCTGTCTCTCAGCTTTAACTTGTTGACAAACCAAGCATCGAGAGACATATTCAGCAACATCTCTTTTCATGCCATCCCACCAGAAGTACTCTTTCAGGTCCCTATACATCTTCGTGCTTCCAGGATGAATAGAGAATGATGAACTATGAGCCTCATCCAGCAGCTCATTCTTTAATTCGGGGATGGGAGGAACGCAAACCCGATTCCTGAACTTTATTATCCCATCACAATCAAGGTTGAATTCAGGAACATTTCTCACCTTCTTTTGTAACTCGACATCTTCTTTCTGTGCCTCTTTAATCTTCACATGTATAGATGGTTGAACATTCATTTGAGAAAGATAAGATTTTTCCCCTTCCATTATAATTCCAAGATCCATCCTTTGTAAATCCATAAATATTGGATCTTTTGTGATCCTCATCATGGATAAACTAGCATGGTCTTGTCGACTTAATGCATCTGCCACCTTGTTTGCTTTCCCAGGGTGGTAATGGATTGAGCAGTCATAATCCTTAATCAGCTCCAACCATCTTCTTTGGCGCATATTCAGCTCCTTTTGTGTGAAAATATACTTTAAACTTTTATGATCAGTATAAATATCACACCTTTCACCATAAAGGTAATGCCTCCAAATCTTTAATGCAAAGATTACCGCAGCCAACTCCAAATCATGTGTTGGGTAATTTTGCTCATGGATTTTCAACTGTCGTGAGGCATAAGCTATCAACATATCATTTTGCATAAGAACACACCCCAATACCTTCTTGGATGCATCACTATAGATCACAAACCTTTCTCCACTACAAGGCAGTGTGAGCACAGGTGCACTGGATAACCTTCTTTTCAACTCCTTGAAATTCTCTTCACATTCCTCTGTCCAGACAAACTTAACTCCTTTCCGAGTCAACTTGGTGAGTGGATTAGATAATCGTGAAAAATCTTTTACAAAACGTCGATAATATCCAGCCAAACCAAGAAAACTTCGGATCTCAGTTACTGTTGTTGGTCTTGACCATCTTTCGATAACCTCTGTTTTTGCTGGATCCACAGATATCCCCTCTTTTGAGATTATATGACCCAAAAATGTAACTTTTTGAAGCCAAAATTCACACTTGGTAAATTTGGAATAAAGCTTCTCTTTTCTCAGGGTCTTCAATATAATTCTCAAGTGATCTTCATGCTCTTCCTTGCTCTTTGAATAGACAAGAATATCGTCTATAAAGACTACCACAAATTGATCAAGATAGTCTCTAAAGACTCTATTCATTAGATCCATGAAGATAGCAGGGGCATTAGTAAGACCAAATGGCATCACTATAAATTCATAGTGTCCATACCTTGTACGGAAAGCCGTCTTTGGTATATCCTCCCTTTTGACCCTTAATTGATGATACCCTGAACGAAGATCAATCTTGGAAAAGTATTGAGCTCCGCGTAGTTGGTCAAATAAGTCATCAATGCGTGGGAGAGGATATTTGTTCTTGATAGTGATCTTGTTAAGTTCTCGATAATCAATGCAGAGTCTCATTGATCCATCTTTCTTCTTAACAAATAGAACAGGTGCTCCCCAAGGTGACGCACTAGGGCGTATGAATCACTTATCAAGATTCTCTTGGAGTTGCTTCTTCAATTCCTGCAACTCAATTGGGGCCATTCTATAAGGTGTCTTTGAAATAGGCAAAGCACCCGGTACGAGTTCTATTGAAAACTCAACTTCACGATTTGGTGGAAGACCCGGTAATTCCTCCGGAAAGACATCATCAAACTCCCGTACAATGGGCATATTCTTAATCGTGAGTTTCTCACCAACTATTTGAGATAAATAACCTTCATTTAGTGGAATCAATACCCATAAGATGGAAGAAATTTCCACTGGAAGGTTATGTTCATCCTTGCATTGATAGACGATCGTAGGTTGATCTGGAATATGAAATGTGACTTCCCTTCTTTGGCAATTGATATGAGCTCCATGTAGAGAAAGCCAATCCATGCCAAGAATCACATAAAATTCCACTAAAGGATCACAAGATTTGCAGGAAGCACTTTCCCACAAACTTCGATCGGAGAAGAATTATAAACTTCTGATGCGATTGATGTGCCATTAGGTGTTGTCACAGCTAACTCAACATCTAATTGTTGAGGTAATACGGTGATACCCTTAGAAAATTTTTCAGAAATAAAAGAGTGGGTGGATCCAGAATCAAATAAAACATTTGCTACTTTAGAGTGGATGGTAAGTGTACCTTTCACCACATCGTTATCGTACTCCACATCGCTGATAGAAATTGCATGTGACTTTCCTTTTTCTTTAGCCTTAAGAGTTTGTTGACGTCAACCATCATCATCAACCCTTGGATTTGGGCATTGATTGGCATAATGCCCCATCTCCTTGCACTTGAAACATTGAAGTGTAGCAGGTTCATTCTGTGTATCCCTTCCTTTGTTTGCATCATTAGACATCTTCTTCCCATTATCACGGCATTCAAATTCCCGATGACCTTCCTTTCCACATTTAAAACATTTACTTGTCCCTTTAAGACAACTCCCTCCATGTTTCTTTCCACACTTTGAGAATAAGGGAAAGTTCATCTTCTTTTCCGTGTGCTCTTTAGATTTTTCTTTGAATTCCATCTTCCTCTTCTTATCAAACCCATGTGACTGATGGGTTACTCCAATATCCATCTCGACTTTGAGAGCACATCGAACGATTTCCTCATAGCTATTGAAGTCCCTTATGGCTAACGCCCTTCGAAGACTTGGTTTTAAGCCACTAAAGAATCGATCGATCTTACTCTCAGGTTGGATAATAATACCGGAAGCGTACCTTGCAAGTCTTGTAAAATTTGCTTCATAGGTACTAACAGATTCATCATCCCTTTGCTTCAGTTCAAGGAACTCTTTCTCCATCATTGTTCGGAGAATACGAGGGAAGTACTTATTGAAAAATAAGTTCTTGAACTCGTCCCATTCCATAGACTCAATTTCATCCCTTTGCCTCGTATTCTTAACAAGATTCCACCATTGATCCGCATCTCCTTCCAAACGATACACTGCTAGGATGACTTTATCATGCTCAGAACATTGAAGAACTGAAAATATCTTTTCAGTAGTACTAATCCATTGTTCAGCAACTAATGGATCAGTAGACCCGCTGAAAGATGGTGGACGCTGCCTCATGAAGGATTCAACAGAATGTTGCTCCCTCCTTTGTTCGTTTGGAAATCCTGCATGATTCATAGCTTGAGAAAGTTGTGTGAGCATGGCTACAAGATTTTTCATTCCATCTCCCATATCGTTTGGTTGCTCAGGGGGACAATCATTGCATTGCCCATCGCATTCCGCATTAACACGGTTCCTTCGGGTTCCAGCCATTGACTAAAACCAAGAAGAATAATGTGAGCAACACTAATTATAATAGGAAACCACATAATTCAAGAATAAAATTTTCATGCTTAAGGTCTTATCCTAGGTTATTCAAGGCCATTTCTAAAACACTAAGATTGTGTACTATGCTTAGACTTATCCTTAGGGTTCTTACTAAGGCTTTCACATCCTAGTTTCCAAAGGTTGACTATACCTTTCCTCTGATACCAACTATAACGGCCCACACTTTACATACATTGTTAATACTTCAAAATTGAAGCACACTTATTACAACATATGACAAAACCACAAAGGACCGTATAGGTATAGTGTCTTTAGAAACTGGGAAACATAAACAACTGGTTCATAAATCTTCTACAGTGTCTCCCATTTATTTCATCATATCTAGGGTCCCTTTTAGCATATTCTACTTAATATCCATCTTCCTGGCCTGGGGAAAAGAAAACATAAAAGGGTGAGCTCGAATGCTCAGCAAGGGCAAATAAAGGAAATAAAAATCATATCATATCATTTTGAAAATCAAAACCTGCAAAAGAGATCATAATATCTTATCATGGAATAATTCATAGAAGTGAAAATGAGATCCCCATAATCATAACATAAAACTTGAAACTTTGTGGCATGCACACATAATCATGGAAAATCATTTCTTGTTAGTCAAGACTCATTGCCAAGACTATCTTAGTGGACAAAGTCCCTTTCTGAACCGAGTTCACTCCTCGTTTCAGTCCTGTATCACTGAACTGAAATAAACTTCTGTTCCAGCCATGTCTATCTCATGAGATATAAAATCTTTACCCAATGAATTGGAGGGAGATATAGGTCCCACCCATCTTATAATGAATCCTTTCTTATGTGTGCCACATAATCATAAAACATACATCATCGCATAACACATGAAACAAAAATGGGATTCTTAAACAACATGACATCATAAAACCATTCATATAAGATAAAGGAATTCATAAAAATAATTCCATCACAACATGATCAAATCAATGTAATAATAGGGATAAAAACAGAACCCTTTATTATCTTAGATGGAAAATAATTTTGAAAATCACTTGAACTCCATTCTTGAGGAAAATATCCTTTCTTCTTCAAAAACATTTTTCCTTTCATAACATGTCATACAACTTTAAAATAAAAGAAGTTGATTAAAAATAAACTTGAAAACTTGTAAAGGAAGCTTCTTTGAAGTAATGTTTTAAAAATCCATTCATGCCGTATAAGTTAAAAAAAACATTCTTCGTACTTTTGTTGGAAAAGTCAAAAAGTACCTCGTACGAAAAACGACAAAAGATTCCTTTCTTATTCTTTACTAAAAACTCACCTAAGGGTAAAAATGGATTTAAACAATTGTAGGTGGATGGAAATAATATTACATATTGATGAAACATGGATGTGGATGATAAAATACACCCCATTAAATACTTACGAATAAACAATCTCGGATAAAAATGAGATTGTGATATTTCCCTTACCTTAGGTCCGATTAGCTTTGTACGTGTCCGAAGCTCCTGTATAATGGTTTAAATAATGTTATTGACTTATTCCAGAATCATACATATTGATATGAGATCATATATGGTCATATTATTAGCTTCTTGTTAGTAATATTTCATTGTTACTTGTTACTCGGGTCTTTATAACTTTTTGTTCTTATGCGTGTTTTGTCGAATAAATTCTTTTTCTTATCTTTAGGTTATAGATAATTCATTTCCAGAATGGTATTAGTGTAGTATATACCATATTCATTCATTCAATTCATTTATATAATCATTATGAAATGAAGATCATGTAGAACGAGCCGCATCACATCGTGGAGACGGTATTCCGTACGTACGCACGAGTGATGATATCATTCCTATGATGGTGGAATTGTATTGGAGTATATATATATTATTTCAGTATCAATATTACTTAATAATAATCATATTTAGTTACTCATTACACCATTATAACCATCCTTGTAAGGTGATGGTGGAAAATAGATTACACCACGGCGTGGAGACGGTATTCCGTACGTACGCACGCGTGGTGATTTCATTTTTCCGTAGGATGGATAGAAGGTGAAATAGGGTTGTTTCATATTTATAATAACATATCAGTATGTAAGTAATACTGATGTTATTACTTTATCATGAAACAACTAAAGAAGAAGAAGTTGAAGAAGAAAGAAATTGAAAAGATCGGTAATGGATATTACCTCTTCTTTGGAACGCCTCTTTGAATCCTCCACTTAAGGAACTAATATTGGGCTTTGGAGAAGACCAGGACCTCTAGGATTATTCTAGGGAAGTGGAGAGGAGAAAATGTCAGGGGTTGGCCGAGCTTGAGTGCTCAATTTGGTGTGAGGAGGAGGGGGAGGAGGTGCCCTTTTATAAGGGAGGAGAGGGGCACCTTAGGAATATCTCAAAATATTATTTTATATTAAAGTCAAAATCGGTTTATAATGGTTCCAAAGGGTCTTATTTCGAAGCTAAAGTGGGGATGGGTCTAAATACTATCAACCAATAGGATTTAGACAAGTTTAGGGTATTATTGTAACCTTATCAATTAGATTTAACTCTAAGTTAATTAATTTAACTTTTACCGTGTCTTTTTGTTTTCTTTCACTATATGGTTAATACACTTACTATAACATGCCAAACGAACCCCAAATTGTTTATTATTAATATATATATCCTTATCTAAGTCATTTGGCCGAACCTTAGATTTTTAGGAATAAAATAACAATTAATAATATAATATTTGATTTAAAAACTATTTTGTGTCAATTTTGACACTATTTGATATATGATTTGTTTGAAAGTCATAACAGAATTATATGTTCGAACCAAGTTGATTAAATCAACACTGATATATCATAGTAACCTAGAAAATTAGTGGAATTCATAAAAAGTCTCAAATTACATTTATTTTGGTGTTTATAACATCAATTATGTCAATATTTCATTAATAAGATAATTACTGCATCATCTTTGTGTCATAAATATATTATATTATTTGATGTCTAAAAATTACAAATAAAATACCATCATGTAGGAAATCTTTTTAGCTTTCTAATTAATATTCACAATCGAATTTATCTTATGTATTACCCTATATTAAAAATGATTTACTTATTAAACTTTGATTTTAACTATTTTAACCCTTCTTTAAATAAATTAATAATAAATGTCCTAATCTAATCCAAGTGGGCCTAAATGGTCATATTTTATTCCTAAGTTTGTTTTTGGTCGAATTGCACTTGTCCAATAGAATTAGGACATGTGTTAGGGTAATATTAATATCATATTTACCCTTAGTTACCCTATTTACTATTAACCGCGGTTAAAATAGTAAAAAGTTACTATTCACCAAAAAATTATTTTCATCTCATTGAACCACATTTTAGTCCTTGATATTAACCGTGTCTCTCGGATTAAGTTTTATGCAAAATTCAGTTTTTAACCTACCACTTAGTGGTTTCACTATTCATCAAAAATTGAAAGTTTTCAGAAAAATACCAAAATTTCACCCTAGGCTAATTTCGATATTCTGAGTCCAAAAATGAAGTCCATTTTGAAAAATAAAATTTATAAAATTTCAAAAAGTGGTTATTACTATTCATAATGGCTAGTTTTAATAGCATATTGTTGTTTAGTGAAACTCGGTATTGCGTACGACGCAAGCTATCGAGGAAGGTCGCGATTGCGTGTAAAGCAAGCCAAGAAAGTGTTGTGTAGAAAAAGATTCCTTTGATGATTTATATAACATAAAAGTCTCGGGTGTTACAATGAACAATAGAAAAAATAATTTTATGTAGAATAAAATCAATACTCAATGAATTAGTGGTCTATCTGGGTGCACCCATCAATTAGATTATAATGGGATCATCCAGTTCTATGTGGGTGTACCAATGTATTATAATAACCAAGAAAGAGATGATTAATAAAATATTTCATCATTTTAATAAACAATTTTCAAATAATAATAATATCATTTTCTGAATTATTAATGCCTTTTTTTATTAAATCCATTTGTCAATTAAACAACTACCCATTTCTTTTGAAAAAACATTTAAAAAAATAATGATTTTTTTCATTTAATACATCATGTAATATTAAAATGGATGATAGAAAAGAAATAGTAGTCATGGTATCATGAAAATTCTTTCTATTCATTTCATTCAAAACCAATAAAACGATTCCTCTTAAATAATTTTAAGGTAATGTAAAAGAGATAGAAAATTAGGAATATATATATTTTATTCCTATATAAAAAATTTTAAAATATAATTTTAAAATCATTTAAATGGAAATGAAATAAATTTTGTAGGAAATGTTAAAATTGGGTTATAAAAAAGCCTTAATTACATGAGAAACACATGAATTGAAAAACTTATTAAATATTTACATTAATTAAAATAAGAAATATAATTATAATATTAATTTATGTTAATATAATTTCAAATTGGATTCATATAAAAATTATAAAATAAATATGTCTAATGAAATCAATAATTGCCTAAATGGAAGGAAATTGAGATAATGTAATTTACCTTATGTATAGCATTTCATGTGTGTCTTTATCATCCTAAGTAGTGAAAATATGTTAATTATTTTTTAATTGAGAAAAAATTTCATTTTAATTATAAATTTTATTTCACATAATACCATGTAATATACAATTACTTAATCAATTATGTTTATGTGTGGGTGTTTTGACCATAATTAGTTTATTTGTTAAAAACAACATTGATAGGTCAACTGAGGTCAAAGACGTATTAATTTAAACATTTAAAAAATAATCATCATTATATATTAATCATATCTATACATAAATTGATATATTAAAATAATTTAGGGAATATTGTTCTTAAAATTATTCCCACATTACAATATTGGAGATAGTAGTCCAGATATCCGCAAACGATGTTTTCAGTTATTCAATGTATGAAGATGTATACAGAGAATTATATTTTATATTTAAAAATATATAATTACATACCAAATATCAAAAATGTTTAATTAATAAATTATTTTTAAATTATTTTTACCCTAAATACTTTTAATGTTACACATTAGTGAAAAACTTGTCACATTTTTTCATGAGGCGGCTTTCCATCATACCCATGAGCGACACTATCACATCCCCTCTGGTAGTAAATGTGAAAATAGTTTAAATTATATAATTACCCCAATTTATTTACAATTATTCTAATATTATAAATAGAAAAAATAAATAATATGTCAATAAAATTTCCCAACCATGAGAGGTAATAAGGTTAAAACAAATGATATCGTTTTGTGAGGTGGTAGTTTTCCATCTACCGAAACATCGATTTCATATAACATTTTATATAATTGTTTCTAGGTAAAGGAAATACTATGAAAATTAAAAAATATCATAATATTTAGGATAAATTTTTTATTATAAAATAATTTTATAATTTTAATTTAAGGAGGAGGATGAGGGAAAAACATAAATTCATGTTGATGAATATTACCTATTTTTCATGAAATTGCTTTTGGTTTGCACCAAAGGACTTTGATGGTTAGATCTATTCATAATGTAATTATTATATTATAATATTTATTTATTGGATACTTTATTTTTTAAAATACATTGATGTTCCTAGTGCATTTAGTGGTGTGATTAATGGTGGAGATATGGATTCCTTTTATATTGGAGGTGAGTGGAAAATTTATAATGTTATAAAAGAGGGAATTACAATATCATGTTCACCATGTCCACTACCCCATAAAAAGAAAAAATATATATAATATAATGAATATGTTAAATATATGGTGATAAAATTGGTTTAAGACAATTTTCTCGATTACATATCCTTTTAATAATAATTTTTTCCACTTGGTAATTCTTATTATTGCTTAATCAGTGTTACTAATTTTATTCATTTTTACCAAAAATATTGCGTAAAAACTATGTTATCCATACAAGAAATTATAAATTATATTTATTCCAAATATTATTTCCATTTTCCCATATAAAATTTACTAAACCTGAATAATTTTAAAATATTTTTAATACCATAATTTTTATAAGACATGAGGTTTTTAAGACGAGTACTTTTTATGAAATATATGATTTTAAATTTACTAAATTATTAAATATAATTATTTAATGTGATGATAAAAATATTTAATTCTGTATATTTTATACCTTTAATTTATAAGGTTCTTCTTTTGGTTTTATTATAATTATTCAAAAAACAAAAAACATTATTTACTTTAAAACCGTTAAAAAAACCACTTCTAATTCCCAAAATGAAACATATATTAGTAACCTATATCATGTTTATTTAAATGTAATTAAGTTTATTAAATATAACTAAATAATTATTAGGTTATATTAAAACAAATTAAAACCATATTGGGATAATTATATTACTAAATTAATAAAAAATTACTTTTTTCAAAATAAAACTATATTTTTTAGTATTAATTGAAAAATATATATTTTCTGAAAAATCAAAAAATATTACTCAATGTAGTTTTTTCATATTATTATTTAAAAAAATGTTAATTTCATTATATTAAAAATATAAAATGTATAAATTAGTCTATTCAAAAAAATACATAACAATAAATAAGATTAATAAAATTATTTCGTTTTTTGATTAAAAATTAAATAATATTTTTATGAAAAATATAACTATCTATTTCATATTAATAAATACAAAAATGATTTATCATATCATTATATGGGTTTTTACAACATTCCCCATTAATATATTATGTGTTTTTGATTTTTTTCATTTATTGAATAAGTGGTGGTATCTTTCCCATGAAGCATTTTATTAATTCCTATTATTTCTTTTCATCCATATGGTTTTTCAATAGAATAATAAAATACTGAATCACATTACTCTATATCACATTCCCTCAGTGGTCATGATCCAGAACTAGATTTTCCCCATATGATATATTCCCTTCCAACTAAACTACTATACGACTCAAAACAATGCATGAATTCAGGAAATATTTCATTAACTTTGAAACATAAGGTACATTGTATACTTAAGATAAACTCGAATATAAATCCATTTCGTAGTAATATATTCCCAATTTCTCAAGGATTTGATATGTTTCCATTAACAGTGCACTCAACATTACCTTTTTTCCAAAACTCAAAAAAACTTTTCATCGTGAAGCTTTAAATAAATACATGATCACCTTCCACTAATGATATATAATTTCTCTGATTAGATTCATATATTTTACTACTTATTTGAATTTTCGACATGATTCATTGAAACAAGTGATCATTCTCTATCATTTCTAGTAAAAACTCTAGTCCCATAAAATTTCACTCCACTACAACATACAAAAATTCTGGTGTTTAACACTACTTTCCATTTTATGCCTCAAATGTTTCCTTCTATATAATAGAATAAAAACATCTATTAACAGAAAACTCAAACAATGAAACATTTTGAACCGAACATAATTGTTAATACATTGATGAATAATTAATAATATCATACATGGTATGATTCATCCTCTAATACTTCCATTAAATTGAGGATAAAAAGTTGTAAAAAAAATTAATTTTTTACCCAATAACATCAAATGTACATTTCAAAAATTGGATGTTAACCCTAGAACACATTCTAATATAATGGGGAGCAGAACTATATATAATATAAAAATCTCTTTTAGATACATTTGTGGAATATGATCAAACGGTGTTATATTTCTAATGGGAATGAAACATGTAGATTTATATAATTGATCAACAGTATCCCAAATATTATTATTACATTGAGAAATATATGTAAATCCAACCGTATGATTATATGATATGTTACCCATTTTGACTTTGGCACAAGAAACGGTTGAGGAAAACATTTATTAACCATCATTTTTCAATGACCTGTATACAAGTACTAGACTTCATATAATTTTAGAAATATCACTTTACATTCCATCCCACTATTAATTCTTGATGCTCTATATATAACAAAATACTTCTCATATGAATGAAAAATAAAGAATTTTGATCTTTATACCACAACACATTCCCTAATTTTGAATCATAAGTCATGTATAATCATTCCCCAAATATTTAAATAATGTCTTCATCAGTATTATAATCTAGAATCTTGCCCTTATTAATGGATTCAAAATTTTCTTAAAAGATTATCCCACCTTCTATGATCTCTTAATTATTTGTAACAAGGAAAACTAAACTAAAAACTAAAATAAAATATTTTATTACCCTACTTACAGCACTTCTATATGAAAATTTATTAAATTATTATCCAATGATTCGTGTTCTAATTGTGACATGGTGAATGTATCATCTCCATTAAAAGTCAATGTGCCAACCACTTTTTATTATTTTCTATTATAATAATGAATTATAAAAAATTAATAGTTTTAGTTATATAAAACTTATAAATTTCATTTTTAGTACTTTTAGAAATAATATATATTTTTAAATTTTTTGATCAGTGTATATATCACTCATTACTCCACAAAAATGACGAAACTAATTTTTAAATAAAAAACATCTAATTCCAAATCATGTGTAATGTAATTTTAAAAATGAGGACTCAAATGTCAAGAATCATTTCTAATTAAATTTTAATTCGTTATAATCACATGGCAATGACCATTCAATGGTGCATCACTTTGAATAATTCACCATTTCTATAAGGATAGACAAAACTAGATCATTCGCCAATGTTATTTTTTGTCCCTTAAAATAATCATCAAAATCTCTTTTTCCATATGATATTCACTCCTTTTGAGTTATCATATATAGTTGTATAGAATATAAGTAATCCATTTCAATAAATCATTAATAGTTTCTAACCAATCAAATAAATCAATAATTCTCATTAATGATTGTGCTGGTCATATATTCATCAACAAATTTTGTTTTAGTATGGTCAATATTAATTAAATATTTAAAAACTATATGAATAAGGAATAAAAAATTTAGTAACTTAAATTTCAAATTTATAAATATCCCATATGGTTTCTTTTATTTTAATTATTAAAAAATGACTGTAAGGTTTCATTCACGTTCCTCGTGAATCATAGAAGATACCAAAATGTAGGCAACTAACACCCCTTAAAACCTATCCAAAAAACTCATGAATGTTTATTTTCATAAAATCCATAAAGGAATAAGGTAATTTTGAATACATAAATTGAATAAAAAAAAGTTAATGTGTTTATTTCCTTTCTATAGAAAAGTCTTAAAAATGAATAATTCCTTAATATTAAACTGATGATACATTGACATTAGGCCATCCTTAGAAAATTAAGGTTCTATCTTAAGTTGATAAAAAACATCATTATGTGGAAAAGGATACTTATTCATAATAGTGATGTTACATTGGGATCCATAATCAATGAAATTTCTCATTAAACCATCATTATTTTTAACAAACAAGAATGGATCACCCATGGTGATGGTCAAGGATGAATAAAACCATAATCTTATAACTCGTGAAATTTATATACCAATTTTAAAATTTCCAAATGAGTTAATTGATAATGTTATTTATGAGTAGGCTATAAATCAGGTACTAATTCAACTGTAAGGTCATCCTCTTGATATGGAATAACAAAAGGAAAATCATCTTAAAAACATCAATGTAAACATTTAATATTGGAAAATCACTAATTTTAATATTTTATCTATATTAATTAATATGATTTATGCAACATTCACTGAAATATATAATTTATTTTTAAACTTTTTTGTTAGTTATCAATTATATGAAATCATTTATTCCAATAATCACAACACTGTAATATATCGTAGCATGATAAATAGAATGGTAATCCATACCGTGATTGTTTTCAAAACCACTATATCAAACTCAAAACTATTTGAATTAATGACCAACACACTAATAAAAATAGTAATATTCCTGTAAATCATGGTATCTTTAATACATCCACCTGTAGATTTTTCCAAAAGTTTTTTCTTAAATCAATTAGGTAATATTCCATATTGAGTTGAAAATTTCTCTAAAATTAATGAATTTGATGATCCAGATTTAAACATGGTATTAGAATAATTTACCTATACAATTAACCTACCTTTAAACATATCATTTGACATCCCATCATCAAATGAAGTATTAGAAAATTATCTTGCTAGAAATTTTTCTTTATAATCATTAATATTTACATCTAATGAAAATAACATTAGACATATATTATCATAATGACCAAAATCATTAAAACTAAAATATATCACCTTTGTATATATAATGGTAACCCCATTCCATGATTCCTCAATATTCATTTCTATGACTCTATGGGCCATTTATATTATCATTCAACATAAATGGAACATACCTATCATTACAAGATAGTCATATTGGTGATTTTTACCACACATTCCACTTAATTGGAACATTCTTTGGTTACCTCCAATTTACATTATTTTATATATCCCTATCAATTTCCACCCTAACCCCTTATTACCTTCATTATCATGAGGAACATTAGAGTTAAAAAAATAAATCTCAACCATTTCTTGAAAATAAAAAAAATCATAGATTTTCAATTCTCATGAATGTAATGATCTACACATACATACTTTGAATCATGATGAAAATATATTAATCTTATTATAAGTCTCCTGAATAAAATCCAAAACATTTCCCGAAAATATTGTGAAGTATTATTTATATAGAACTATAGCTTCTTCACTGTTCTACCTCAATTCAATGAATTTTTTTATCCATATATATTTAAAAAAACTTATTAAAATATTTCTAATGAAAAATATGATTGAATTTCTCTCATTACAAGACATATTGATTTTTATTCTCTCTGGTAGTCTTAACTGAATACCACCATCTACCAGTTTCACCTACAAAATGATAAACATGAAGAGTTACCATTTTCTATTATGAACATCTCATTATATAAAATATATTCTTCCAATAATTGATCCATTATTCATCTATCATTGATTCATTTGACATTCTAAATGATTGGGGATGCTTCCTCATGAAATCCTATACAAAAGACATGTTCGTATTTATTTGTTTGGGTTTCTGTCTAGCATGGATTCAACCACAATTTATTTCCAATATCTACTCTTCAGTCATTGTAAAAAATAGTTCTATTCTTATTTCCACCATCTAGAGATATTTTCATGGAATAATCTCTTTCACTTGGTTCATTCCTACTATAGCTTCATTATTTCCGATATGGAAAATAATTCTTGAACAGAATTGGTTAGATGAAGCACATGATAATCATAAAATAATATTTCACTTCATCAGGAACATAAGTTCAAATATATCAAGGTAGTGATATTAACTTTACCTTAACATCAAAAGTTATTTATACTTTCATAAAAATAAATATATATGTCTATAAACATTAAAATTACATAATATTGAGCATTATTCAAGAATCTACATTTCCTTCACATAGAAGAATTCAGTTGTCTCTCTTTTTCTATAATTAGTCCATAACACATACATAAAAAAATAAAATACCAAGTGGAAACCTCCGATTAGTATCCAAATTCAGATTATATAAAACTACTAAATTAAAGCACGATCTATTTCAATTAAAAAGATTAATTAATTTACACATTACTTATTACATTTCCTTACCGATACATAAACCCTAAAAAATCTTTTTTTACAAACATGGGATAACCCAAAATCATAGATATGGTTACAAAAATATAGAAACAATTTTTTATTAATAAATAAAAATAATTAATATCTTTAAAACATAAATTTTTCCAATTATGGGAAATATAATTTTTCTAAATAGATTATTTATTATAAATTATAAAGATAAATTATTTCCATGAAAAATAATTAGCATGAATGTAAAATATTATTTGTATCTTTGGACTTCATCTCATGGAACCCTTATAGAACCATTACAAAACACATATGGAACTCTTAAAAAACCCTTACATATTGAAATAACAATATAACAAACATATAATATAATTCTTTGGATAATGGATCCATTAACCTATATAATTTAATGTAATCTAGGTGTACCCATTGGTTAAGCTGTAATGGGATCATCTGGTGCATTCTAGGCACACCCATAATTCATAATGTCTAAGAACAACATCATAAAAATGAAATCATAATTAAAAATCTATTTTAAACTCAAATTCATATCATTTTAATATATTAATATTTAATTCTATTTTAAAAAATCATTTTAAATCAAATATAAATGTCGGTTTTGAAAATCTATTTAACATAAAAAAAATACCAAAAAAATTAGGAGGGTTTATCATTGAAGAAAATATGAAATGTATTAATGGATGAAGGAAGTGAAATAATAGTCACTACAATAAGAAATGTCATTGTCGTCATTCCATTTTAAAAAATAAAAAATTTCGTTATGGAAACCATTTATGTAATCTAAAATTGAAATAAAATTAAATTTATAAATAATTTTTTACCATATTAAAATATGTATAATATATTTTTATAAATATGTATACGGAACATAAAGATAGTTTCAATGAAATATTGAAGAAGATATTTTTAACAAAAATCCCCTTATTACATGAGAAATTATTCAATCATAAAACTGATTAAAAACGAAATAATAAAAAAACTAATTATCATGGAGATTGATATATTCATGATTTATAATATCAAATGGTGTTGTATATGCCCCTTATAAAATAATAATGATGTACAACATAAATAATATCCTCATTTAATGGAAGTTGAGATGAATTCCCTGATCATGAGTCAAACATATCAAATGATTCTTTCTATTGTTGAATAATAAACATATTTAGATTAATTACTTTATATATAACCATTTTAATGTTTATTATTACTATTATTTCACTTATTCCCTTGATATATAAAATTACTTATTCAATTAGATTTTGTCAGTTGTTTTGATGATATTTAGTTTATGTATCAAACATGAATTTTTTAGGTCGACTGTGGTCAAAGGGATCATTATTAAATCATATCATGTATAATAATATTTTAATGACAATCATATTTATCAATAAATTTTTTTTTCATTAATAGTATATGGTTAGGTAAATTAAACCAAAATTATAACGATGGAGACATTAGGTTGTACTTATACATTACTAACATTCCCATTTTTTAATGATTAATAATGAAATAGGTAAGTAAAATTTATCACTAAAATGTTATAACTATATCATAAATACCAAATTATTTTACTATATATGTCATTATCCATATTTCGTGAAGGAAAAAATTAGAATCACATTGATTCAAGGTAGCGGCAGTCCACACATCCCTAAAAGACGTAATAACTTTATCAATGTGTGAAAATGTAAGAAGAGAATTGTATATAATTTAAACGTAAATATAATTATTTCATTAAAAACACAAATATTTCATATATATATCATGTATATTCATTATATTTAAACTTTTTTCCTTCCATGTACCATGTTAGTGAAAAGTGTTCCACGTCCCTGAGTGAGGATGTAGTCTTCATACAGAACGAACGATGTCAGTGCATCCAATAGGGTAATAAATGAAAAAGGTTTCATATAATATTTTGACTCCATTGGTATTTTTATGTTATTAATAAAATAAATATCATATGTAAAATTTATTTCCATCATATTTCTTTACCATGAATTGTGTTAATGGAATAAAATTAACGCCATTGTTTAACAGGGTGATAGACCACACCATTCATGAATGATTATTCTGCAACCTTTTAGATGTACTTTTGTATAAATAATTGTAATACTAATAACATAAAAATATATACCTAATTTTATTCATCTATTTTTACAATATAATCATTGTATTATAATTATTTAATGGTCTATAGTAGGAAATAAGATAGAATCACAAGTTGATGAATGATACTTCTTATTTAGGTAACTCTTTCGGGTTTACACCAAAGGGATTCTTTGGTTGAATGTCATTGAAATATAAATATTATATGATGATATTATTTTGTTTATAATTTATTTTTTAAGTCACTCTAAATGATAAAATTATTTATATATGTGAATATAGGAGGATAGTTTGAAGCCTTTTATAATATCGGTGAGTGGAAAACATGTATATTTTTAAAATAGGAAATTCTACACCTATTTTTCCATTTCATGTGGCTCCAAAAATTCAAAAAATATATAATTTAAGGTATTAGGACTAGATATGAAGAAAAAAAGGTTTTATGACATGATTCTAGGTCATTGATTCTCTTATTCATAATGCTTAGTAACTTGGTTTTCTCATTTTTACCTTAATCACATTGTAATCTTTTATTCATTTTTACTAATCACTTTGTTTAAAAATTGTCATCAACTTATGATAAATTAAATTTTTTTACAATTCTTCATATGGATTCCATTTTTATGAATTCAATTTCAGTAAGTGGAAAATTTTAATTTAATATCTATGCACTGTTAGCTATGAGAGATAGGTTTTTAATAAGTGTACTATTTTTAGAAAAATATCATTATATATTTACTCAATGACTAAATATGATAATTTTATGAATATAAAAAAAATATGTTTGATATGTAATTTATAAATTTAATTTCATATATTCTCCATTGGGTATTATTTATATTAACTAATAAGATGAATCATTATGTATTTTAAATCATTATTTAGAAAACATCTCTCTTTAAACAAAAAACAACCATAAATTAAAATCCAATAAATAGTTGATTAATTTTTTTAATTTATTAAATATTAATATTTAATATATAAATTACTTTAAAATATAATAGGATTCATAAATTACATAATTTTTTTAAAATTTATTTTTTTAGAAAAAAATCAATATTTTCACTACTCAATAAAAATTATAAAATTTCCAAAACCCCCAAAAATTCATCCTAAGTAAATTATATTATTATAATTTAAATTATTATATTTATTTTCTCTTTTAAAATTATAAAATTTATAAATTATTCTTAAAATAAAACAACTTTAAAAATGTTTAATTAAACTATTTCAATTGAGATTAAAAATTAAAAAAAAAATATCACAAAAATAATTAAAAAATTAATATTAAAATGATTTATACTACAATTTAATGGATTTTTTCAGTCAATAGTTTATAAATAATATCATAGGTAGGTCTAATCTACTTACCATTTAAACAAATATGGGATTCAAGTCCTTTTAGAATAATAAATTTGAGGAAAATTTTAATTAGATATAGAGAATATCGGCCAGTGAAATTGTTCACACTCCATCGTATATTATAAAATGTATTTTTATAACATATTGTTACCATTATATTACATATTCCCTTAAAAAAACATATTTTATACCTCTAATGTAATTGGGAGGGTACCTATAATGGTGATGTCCATTATTTTTTGAACTTTCAACTTTAGCCTGCCTTTTCTGTAGGATGTAGAAGGATTTCATGTCATGTAATTTGGTTACACATCATGTAAATGTTTCTAGGTAAAATATATGAAAGGGTATTCATGCTATGAAAGTAACTCACCATGAAATGGGGTTCCACATAATGAATTACTTAAATAACAAATATTAAATATGAAGTGATTGATTTCACAGTGTACTTGTACACCATGATTGTTTTTGTGTGTAACTATATTACATGTCCTGAAATTGGCCGCATCCTATTTTTAATAAGGCTGAGATACTATTTTGAGGTGAATCCCTCTTGAAACCTCTTCTATCTGAAATAGGAACTCATCCAAAAATATTTTAGGAGACTCAAATCCACATAGAAATATTCGTTTAATGTTGTTTATCCATTTTGGTTGTTGTGTGCCCCTATGAGTAAGCACCTTTGTGATTATTCATTTATTTGATCACTGTATCATCCTATGGTTCCGTTATCGAATCTATTGGCATGTGGTTGGTGAATAGTTGTGTCTTATTATAAATCCATTGGGATATCTTGTTCTATATTCCATTTCATTGTTACTTTGGTGTGTCATATGTTTATTCTAGAGGGACCTCATTGATGTCATTGGGTTTTGTTGGTTGTGGATTCCATTGTGGGTGTGTATGACCTAGGCTTTTAGGAATGTGCTTTGGTCTCTATCCTACATTGAGGAACCTAATTTTTTTCTTTATAGAAAAATTTGAGTATTGAAATTGTGATGATTGTATGGCGTGTGTTAAATTTTTTTAAGGGAAAAGGGTTTTTCGTAGTTTTTGAAAAATAGATTTAAAAGGGTGTATATTCGATGAATTGAAATGAATCTTGAAATTATACTCAGAAGGGTTTTCAAAGAAAAAATTAATTTTGAAAAATTTCACACGGGTTACCAAGGGTAATTAGGGGGATGTTTTAGCTTGGTTCTAGATACTCCGGTGTTTTATTATCAATGATTTTTTTCTTTCCTATTTTCATTATTTCCTAGGCCAATTATTATAGGAGACAGATATTGAAATTTTTTGGGGTTTACTCATGGGTTATTCTTATGAAACCAATGATACTTTCTCAATGAATTTGGTTTTGGAATTGGTTATTCTATTATGAGTAGTTTGTGGCCTATAAATGTACAATACCATAGTGTTGTAATACCTTTTATTTTGTTTTTTATTGCATGAATTTTGAGTTATCCATGATATGTATGTTTATACTGGTGAAAAATCATATCGAAAATGATTTTTGAAATTGATATACCTTATTTAGATTATAAATGTGGAAAAAGGAAAACTCTACCACGTTTTATATAAAAATAATTTACTGATTGTCATGTCATGATTTATTTTCAATAAGAATACCAGAATAATCATATAAATACTTGAAACAGAACACCTAGGTGGGATCCTACTTAGCCTGTTATCTCACACAATGAGTACCTTTTATATGGGTAATAGAACTTTTTTTGTCTTCTTGTGCTGGGAAAGGAATGGAATCACAATGAGGCGGTGAGTTTTGTGCCAGCTAGTTGGGTGGGTAGGGGTGAGATGGTGGTATTTTTTCATTACATCATTTGGAGTAGCATTTTTTTATTCAGTACAAATGGATCTTTCCTTTGGAGTTTTTAGATACTATTTTTGATTAAATATATTATTTTACTATATTTATGTAATAGATATCTTATTCTTCTTCCTCTTTCCATTTTTGTTTGGTATAAATGTTCCATGTGTTTGTTCAGGTTAGGAGAAATAATTAACTTTATTGTTTTTATCAATGAACATGTTCTTGACTCTAGCTCAGGGGGATTGAGAATTCCCATCAAGTATGTGAAGGATCAGTTTAGGTGCGTATTTTGAGGGTACCCCTTGTCGGTTTACATCATTTTGGTATCATATGAGGTCTTTACTCATCATTCCACATCTTGAGACGTATGTCAGACTGTAGATAAGATTGTTTAGACATGAGAGGCATGTTGCGATATGTTCCTGGACGGATCATGTCATGAAGATACTCATGCTTCTATATTATTTTTGGATGAGTGTCTCTAGTTTTTAGGTTTTTTTTAAATTTTTGTTTCCACTTAGGGGTTTTCTATTTTTAGTTGATATTTATTATTTTTTCTAATCTTTCTTATGTTTTAGTTTCTACTAGTATGCATCTAAGACAACTTCCAAGAGATCCTCTTGAGTGTGTAACTGATGCTCCTAATTTAAATCCACCTATATATTAGAATCACCTTGAGGATATTGTACATTCACTCATGTTTTTTATCAAGATAGAGAATGAGTTTATAATGATGATTTGGAGGTACAACCAGTAGCTAGATGAAAGAGATATTGATCAAAAGAGTTCCTATGTAAGAAACCACTATTTATTAATGGAATGACTAAGCTTCAAGAAGATACGGGCTATCTGGATATGATCAATCATTTCTTCTAATTTCTAAAAAGACTTTATTATAATAGATAATGTTTTCATCACTCGATATCAAGGGTTTCTGTAAGCGTTGGTGGGATTTTATGGTTGAAGTAGACAGATACATGAACATAGATTGGTAGGGTTCTAAAACATTGTTCTTCAAGAAGTTTTTCCTTGAGTCCATGATGCTAAAAATATATCTAGAGTTCCAATCTTTAAAACAAGGAGATTTTATGTTATCGTTTTACACTAATCATTTTTTGAGGTTTTTCATTTTACCCCCAATGTAAAAATGAATTTCCATCAAATGGACCTAATATACATGTCGGGTTTGTGACCAAAAATTATATCACATGTGTTTATGTTGATACATTATACCTATGTAGAGATGGTAGATAGATCTGTGATAGAAGAAATTAATATTAATGGCACGGTTGTATTTTCCATCTCTCCACTTCAATCAAGTGGTAGCTATAGTGGCCCCCATTGGAAGAAGAGTAATTAGAAATATCATCACATTAGTAGTGGAGGAGGGTCTCAGTTTCTTTCATCATTTGAACCAACCATTACATAGGGTAATGTGCATCTGACATTCATTAATTATAAAAAGGGGGAAACACATGGTTTTTTTCTCATATTTTTACAAAGATGAGAAACAGTTGTGGACATGTTGTCTAGTTACAAAGTTTCAATCCAGATATGAATATTCTACAATAGTGTAAGTGTTCATCATCTCCAAGGGCTACTATGGTGCGTTAAGAATCCTCAATAACAACATGTATTCTACCATATACCTCTCGAGTAAAGCATTTTCATGTATTAGATTTGTGTGCAGTGGACATAGATACATGTCTGGGAAGATTGAGAGGTGTTATCCTTAGGGCATCATCAGTAGTAATAGATTTATTTGATAGTGGTCCCTGCCACTCATTTATATATTCATTTTGATGATTTTCATAAACATTTAATAGACCTCATGTCCTAAAAAAGAATTTATTGAAACCACTTGGTATGAGGAAAGATTGTTTGTTTCAGTGTTGTTCTTTTTTGTTAACAATATCTGATACAGTTTTTGTTAATGAATTTATCATTCCTGATTTAGATCATTTTGATGAAAACATCAATGTGGATTGGATTTTCGCTTTTTGAGCCAAGGATGATTGCTAACATAAATATTTTTGGATTCTTATTATTTATGGGAGATCTCATGTGTTTCAGGGAGAGTGGGACCTGATGTATGGTTGTTTAGGACCTTCCCACCTAGAAAATTTGAGTTTGTTTGTTTTAGTTTCATCTAAGCTTGATGTTGCCTCTTATGGTCTTCATCTCCCAATTGTTGTTCAAGACATTCCAAAATTTTATATAGATTAGATATCAAGTCTTCATCCTAAGAGAAAGGTAGAGTTTATAATTGTTATTGTGATAGGTACACAACTAATATCAATAACTTCTTATCCTATATAACCTTATTATTTGAAAGTACAAATGATTCAATTCGACAACTTGATAAAAAATAGTTCTTCTCACCCTGTCATTTTGACATGGGATTCCCTTTTTCTCTTTGACAATGAAGCATATGGTTCACATCGGTTTTTTGTGGACCATAGGATTCTAAACCACGTAACTGTAAAGTAATTTTACACTTTTCCTTGTAGGGATTATAAGTTTGACCAGTTAAAGGGGAGAAAGTGGTTTTTAAAGATCAATATTCTTTCAGGTTATCATAATCTTTTATTTTGGGAGTCAGATATACTAAAGATATACTTCATGATAAGGTTTTTCCATTATGAATATCTTGTGATGAATTTTTCATTAACATACTCTCATGATGTTTTTAAGGCCCTGCTGAATTGGATATTCCTTCAATTTGTTGACACATTTTTTGTAGTCACTATGGAAGATATTTTGGTTTATCCAAAATCTGAGCATGATCATGAAAACCATCAAAATATTATTCTAGATATTTTTAGATGTTTTTTATGGAAGGATTTCAAAATGATGCTTATAGATTCACGAAGAGATGTTCTTGTGGCACAAAATTCTTGAGCATGGATTATCGATTGATCCAGATATGGAAAATTCTGTTTTGTTATCAATAGAAATTAGGAATGCCTTTGAGATAAGAGTATTCCTTTGTATTTCCCAACAATACATATAATTGTTTATGGAATTCTCTAATATGGAATCACTTAGGACTAATATTACCTAGAACGTGGTGTAATTCACATAGTATGTGATGTGTGAATATTCATTTGATGAAAATAACGGTATTCTGACATCCACTCCAATTCTGATCTTACATAATCTTGATAATGGGTGCAGTTTTGTTGTTTATGATTCTGGTGTTGGTTTGGGATATGTTCTTATGAAATATGACCATGTGGTATAGGACAGTTCTCACTAGTTTTGTTCACAAGAAAATAATTAACCGACTCATGATGTAGAGCTTGATGAATTAATCTATGTGCATAAATATTAGTGTCCCTATATATTTGGGTATATGTTCGTGGTCTTATATGATCATAGGAGGGTGACTTATATCTTTTCAAAAAAATGAAATGAATCTCAAATATAGAAAATGGGTTTAATTCCATCAGATGTTTGACTATGATATTGTATACACTATAGGGAAGAAAAATATTTTAGAACCTGCTCTTATTAATAATGTAACATCACATGATTTTCTGGAATCGAAGGAAGAGTGGAACCTCATTAGGATTTTCAATTAGTTTTTTATTTATTATTAGAAGGAGGATTCATGTCTATTTTTGACCATAGTTCAGCTACCATCTCCAATAATAGAGTCTATTTTTAAAATTCAGCAGTTGGATTATGACTCTTGTAATTCTTGAGGATCCTTTATGGGGGTGAAACCTCTTTCTAAAGGGTGTCTTTATTCAAATGGTATTCTTCACTTCAAGAAGATGATTTTCATTCTAGAATCATTATGGAGTTTAGTCTTGTTCCACTGTAATAAATCTTCATGGCACATTCATTCAGGAACTAAGAAGATGTATTATGACATGAGGTGATGACTATGGTGGCTGAGTATTATGTGTCACATCCCAGAGTGTGTGTCTTACTATTACAGATGACAAATGTTAAAGGCAGATAACTTGAAAACAATCTGATTTGCTTCATCCTCTTGATGTGCTGATCTGGAATTGGGACTAAGTTTCCATGGATTTTTTTGTTGAATGAACAAGGACTCCCTACAGGAGGGATTCCATATGGATGGTTGTTGATCTATTAATGAAGTATCATCATTCAAATCCTATCAAATACACCACTAATGTTGATGATATGGGTATTTTGTATGTCCTGGGGATTGTGAGATTACATTGGAGACCTTCTATTGTTGTTTTGGATTGGGATTCTATTTTCACATTGAGGTATTGGATAAGTCTTCAGGAGTCAATGGGAACTTGGGTCAAGATAAGAACATCATTCACTCGAAAGATAGACCGTCAAATGGAACATGTGATTTAGATTTTGGAGGATATTCTTTTCACCCAAGTCATGGATTTTGGAGTGTCATGTGATAACCATCTGAGACTGGTTCGGTTTGGTTATAACAATAGTTGTCATTCAACAATCTAAAAGGATCACGTTGATCTGTTGTATGGATTCTTGTGAAGATCACCAATTTGTTGTACTGATGTAGGATAATTAACTATAGTTGGACCAAGTTTTGTTTAGGATATGTCATTGATGATTCATGATGTGCATCGATGACTTGTTATAGTGTAGAGTTAACATAAATCATTTTTGGATCAGCGGCATAGACCATGAATGATTTCCATAGGGAACTGGGTTTTGTGTAATGTTTCTCTTCATTTGGTTCATCGTTGACTTGTAAAGATGTGAATGTTGTCATGGATATATGTTAGACCATTTGAGGTCACGGAGCGGCTGGTACATCTTTCATATCGATTAAAATTTTTGATTCAATTGAATGGTATTGACGATTTTTTTCTATGTCTCTGCTGAGGAAGTATCAACCAAATCTTACTCATGTTTTGAGTTGGGATAAAATTGAGTTATACCCAAATGATTTTATTCTAGGGAAACTTATTGAGATTGATGACTCTCAATTGAAATTATTTTATGGGTAGTAGATTCTATTGTAAATAGTTATATGGAAATAAGGATAATATTCTAGTGAGACATGGGAACATAATCCATTAATGGGGTAGTCATGGCCTTATATATTTCCTGGGATTAAATCTTCAAGATGACTTCCCATGGAATAAATTAATTTATGGTCAGGAGTTTCTAAAATACCATTTCTATTTAATGAGTTTCTACCTTAACCTCATCATGGTTTTCCCATCTTTTTGACTGAAAATACACCTATAATGGTGATGGTAGAGACTTATTGTATATTATACTTTTACTATCCTTTTCTATAAGATGGTGAAGGATTCCAGGCCATGAAACTAGGTCAAATTGTGTGAAACTATTACTTGGTATATGTCCGGAATGGGGATTCACTCTTTGAACATTACATGTCGTGAAAGGGGGTTTTACATCACAACTTCATTAAATAATTGTTTTTAAATCTATGGAAATAGATTTTTTTGTGTACATGTGCACTACGAATTTCACAATGTGTAACTATATTACATGTCATGAAATGACCATCATCGTATTTTTAAAATGGCTAAGTGAATATTTTGTCATGAATCATTTTCCAAACCTCTTCACTCTCAAATCAGAAAACATTCCACGAAATTGGTGAGACTCCTCTCAATCTAATATAATTTCTTCGATGTAGGATCTATGTTGTGGATTTGGTGTGCCTCTCTAGGTATGAAACCATAATGATTTTTCAATTCATTGATCATGGTAGGACCCTAGGGTTGCATTATTAGATATGTATCTCTGTTGTTTGTGATTATTCTTGTCATTTTCTACATTTTATGGGTGATATTATTTCGGATGTCATTTCATTGTTTGTGTGGTGTGTCAAAAGTTCATTATTGAGGGACCTCACTCATGTCGTTGGGTTTCATTGGTTGTGGATTCCATTATGGGAATGTACAACCTTAACATTGTAGTAGGTGGTTTTATCTCGATCTAAAATTGATGAACATTGTCATTTTAATTTATATACAAATTTTTATATTGATTTTCCCATGGTTATTTTATGTGTGTTAAAATGGTTCTTTATTGAAAATGTGTTCCCTTTGTTATAGAAAAATGGAATGAAAAAGCTGTATTTTTGATGTATTGTAATGAATTATGAAAGGGTTTTTAATGAATTTTAATGAATTTAAAAAAAACAGATGGGTTACCATTAGTACTAAGGTGGAAGGATTATCTTGGGGTTGTTTTACATTGCTTGTGACTATCAAGGAGGTTTGTCTTGAGGATTTCCATTATTTCCTAGGTCCATGGTTCTATGGTACTGATGGTGGAATTAATGGGGAATTTAGTAATGGGGTATTCCATAGATTCCTATAACCATTGTTCTAGGAACTCTTTTGTGCACATGATTATTGTAGTATGAGTAGTGTGTGTCCTAGACCTATAGTATTCATAGTGTTATAATACATTTGTTTTTATTTTCTATTTCACAGATTTCTGAGCTAGCTATGATATTTATGTTTATTTTTGTGAAAACTTATATGGAAAATGGTTATTGAAATTGATATAATTTTTTTAGAAATGTAGAAAAAGGGAAATGCTTTCCATGTTTTCTATAAAACTTCTTTATCATGCCGGGTTTTATTTGAATACAGTATACAATAATAGTTATATTGATAATTGATATGGGACACCTAGGTGGGATCCTATTGAACTTATTAGTTCAAACACTATGTACCACATAGTTGGTTGGTAGACCTTTGTTTGTCTCCCAGTGAATGAAAAGGAAAGGCGTTGTAGTGAGGCATCATGATTCGTTCTAGTTGGTTGGGTAGCTAGTGGTGAGATGGTTGGGTATTTTCCGTTCCATCATTTGTATTATCTATTTGGTTTGGGTCATTTACCTTTTTACATAGCCTTTTTAGTTTTTAGTTATTTTTTGTTTTCTATTTCTAATGTTATCTTATACTTATACCCTTTATATCATGTTCTTCTTATAGTGTCCAATAATTTTGAGTACATATATTACATGGGTTTGATTAGGATGGGAGAAATTGATATCGTTGTCATCTTCTTCGATTCCTCGGTGTTTGTTGCCAGCCCGTGGGGATCTAGAAAGGCCATGGATTATGTGACCGATCGAGTGGGTGCCAGTTTCAAGGGTACCCTGGGTCCTTTTTTTATAGTTTGGTTTATCCTTATTCACAAAACATTTTATATTTTGTTTTCTTATGCAAAATTATATACTAATATATTATTCCTCATTTAAATTAAACCATCATAAACATTTACAACACCCCTAAAACGTAATTTGTTGCGGTAATCATTTCATTATGGAATTGGAGGATTTCTATTAAATGATAGAGGTGTCATATATATATATATATATTGATATATTAATGAATATATTTATGTATAAATAGTTTAATATATAACATATATGATGGTTGGGGTTGATTAATTATTATGAATTCTCAATAAATTTTCACCCATGGAAGGAGAATAAGATGGATAATACTATGAATTAAAAGGTTCTTGTTATCTTATATATGATGATGATCTAAAAAGAAACAATATTTATGTATTTTTAAAGGATATATCTTAACATTTTTAAGGGTTTGGGAGATAATATATTTTTCAAATGAGTTTTCCACCATTATTCCAAGTGAAGCATAAATAGATGAAAACATAAGATACAAAGTTAACAAATATGTGAAAAATGATTTTCAGTTAAGAAATGACTGTGATGTAATGATAAAGATAAATAATAGGGTACATTTCCCTATTATTTTGTAATTTAGGTATGTTATATTTAATGATGTTTGTAGTTCGATATTCATTATTCATCTTGTAAGTAGTATGGTCAAAAAAATCCATAATGATAAGTTATGGAAGGATAACACGTAAAAGTTTATTAAATTTATTGAATATTAGTTCATGGTGTGATGAAAAATTAAGGGTGATTAATTTAATTTTAAGGGGATCTTACAATAATAACCCATACTTATTAAGAAATGGTAAAAATGCAATATGGATTTGACCATTGGACTCCACACAACAACAAAGGGGGGAAATGTTATTTGGTTATTACTTGATCACTACTTAAATTAAACACATATCATTTCTACTAGATAATATTTCCCTTTTGGCCAACATTCAATGATATTTTTTTGAGAATTTTTTACGAAATATATAGTTCCACATTCTCTTATTTATTACCAAGATATATGTTTTACCTTAATTTTATATCGATGACATCAGTACTCTTGGGATATAAATTTGTGATTGTTGCGACATATCATCCTCAAATAGATATCATGTCAAAATAGAATATGAATATCCTATTGGATCAGTTCAAATCATGGTGTATTACTTTTAATGGTTGTTGGGATCAATACCTTTTACCATTTAAATTTTATTATAAAAATAACTTTTAGTCAATCAATATGATGGACCATTATGAATCCCTCTGAAGAAATATTTGAAAAACTCCAACATTTTTTTAAAATGTTATCAAATAAAGGAAATTGGTATTGAATTTTTCTATGGAAAAGAAATATAATGATATATACATTCCAAAATACATTATAGATACACATATTTGACCAATAGTTGTGCTAAAAATCCTCAAAAATATCTACGGTTCAGGGTTATTGAGAAGACTTTTCTTCAAATTCTTCCATAAAAATTATTTTGATATATGGAAGAAGGGAAAATTCAATCTAAAATATTTATTTATTTTTAAATTATAATCTATTTGGGAAATTTTATTTACTATTGGTTATTCAACTGAATATCTCTCAAGTTTATTGTTTATTCTGTGTATTTTTAAGAGAAAGAAAATTCATGATCCATCACATGTACTGAACATAGTGGTTATAAAAATTGAGGATGCCTTTTCCTATAATGAATAATTTGTGGATATTGTATATAAATATGATAATATACTGTCAAAATATACCACACACATATTTAATTATTTGTTTTAAAAACAGATATTTGAGGAATCATTATGGGATCCAAGTGATTTGGTGTGGAAGAAGTATCATCATTTTTTATCCACGTGGTTTAATTTTAGCTGAGAATTTCATTTATGTTTGGGATTATTTTACACCTTGAGATTTAATATGAATACCTTTTATATAAATTTTAGGTACTTAATAACATTCATAACACACAATCATGAGCCTAAAATAACCATGACATACTATATTATTTAAATCATGGCCATTACATTGGAAGTTAGGAATATGGATAAATAAATTGTGAAGAATAAATATATTTTCCCCATTATTCAAATTTACTATTTCATTCCTATAAAATAATAACTAATATTCTTATAAAATAATTTCATTATAAAGATAGATATTTTTAAAAAATATATTTTTTAAATTATTCATGTAATTTTATATTCAAATCAATATTTAAAAATTATTTTAATGTAAATAATAAATGGATAAATATTAATAATTAAAACAATATTTATATAATATTTTGAAAAAAATATGAATAAATCCATTTAAAAATAACAAATTTAATTTTAAAAAATATTAGTAATGTGTGTAATGTGTTTTTAAAATAAATATTTACCTAAATAGAATCTAATTAATAATTTTAATGAAATATATCAAATACATATTAGATAATGTATTTTAATAGTCATCTAATAATTTTATTATGGACTGACTAAATGTAAACATAGTTTTATACATAAATATTAATTTTTTCTAAAAACATGGTTTTTATTGTATTATGAGAATTTATTTTAAAATTAAATACAAAAAACTATCAAAATTGAATTTGATAAAATGGTTTAAATTTTTTAAATTATAATGTGATTTTTTTAATTATTTTACATTCTTTTTCAAAAAAATGTACAGAAAAAATAGTTATAAAATAGTCATATTTTTTATTAAAACTCATTTATTAAGGAGTTACACAAAGAGATTGATGTAAAAACACCACATATATTTTTCTAATGATTATTTGATGAATATTTTAAGAACATATATTATCATATATTTGAATTTTGGCATTTTTCCACATTCGCATGAATGTTAAGTTATATTATTGAAGTCATTAATGTATTTCCATGTCTTTCCCTCCACGATACTTATTAGATGACATATCCTATCCACCATTAATCACTAAAACTGAATAATGATACTTGGATATGAAATACGTAAAAAATTACTTGATTTATTCCATTCATTTATGATCTAATATTCCTACCCATACACCAACCTAGTGAGGTGTAAATCATAATCCAGATGAGGTCTCCAAAATATGAGGTTATCAGTTTACCATACCCTTCCAAACATTAGGTCATATTTGGAATCCTTCAAATTTATTTTATATATAATTTAATAATGAATCCTATATCATCAGTAAACATATATTTTATTACATTATTTTGGAAAAAAATATTTCAACTCTTTTTAATGTGAGTGGAAACTAATGTATCATTCATTCATATGTATGGGATACTTCTTTCCCGTAGTTATATGAATATTTTTATATAAACACATCACATTGATAGATTTAATAACTATATACTCTTTATAATATAATTAGGATTATATAATGAAAAAATATTATTTATCTTCTCTTCCATCATTTTATTACAAAACAAAAACAATGTTCATCTTTATTCCAAGACTACCATCTCTATACATCATGTAATTCACCAATCAATCACTCTATTTAATGGATAGTTCAAAATATATAAATATTTAATATATGAACACTTAAAGAATATTTCATATTCTGGTTATTATGGAACCATGATCAAGATTCTTGGGCCATATCTTCTGAACAGAACCATACATGAAAAAAAGAATTTGTTAACTCCCATAATGATAATTAAAATGATTTTTTAATTAATTCATGATAAGAAATAATACATAAATTGTGAATAGTATTATAATAATGAATACAGATCTTAAATATGAGGATAATAACATTAAATTATTACATATGATGTTATAGTTCTTATGATGCCTGTCATACATGAATTAATTGTTTATCATAACTAAATTGTTCTGGTTATACGTATTCAATATTCACATCTTATTTTTCTCATAGGGTTTGTATAAACCCCTTGTTATCTATTATATAATTAATATCAATATATATATATATATATATAATTTGTAGTATCTTTTTAGTTTATTTTCATTCATGGGTGTCTTGAATGAAAAAGTCACTAAATTGATGGCCTATTTATGTTACAATAATAAATTCTATACTGATTGTTTTGACTAAATTACCAATGATGAAATAATAAATTTTTTTTTAAATTTTATGTATTTACTTCTACTATATTTATTATTTTAAATTCTATTTTTTTAGTTATCATCATTCATTCCATTAATAAGACAGAAATAAAAATTTTATAGAATATTTATTTTCTTTTTCTATTTAGTTGGGGTATTTTTTTTCATTGTCCATATATTCATTAAAACAAATAAAATATAAAATTTTACTACTCTACAATGATGGATTAAAGATATTTTAAATCATTTTTAAATTTAAATGATTTTTTAATATAGTATTATTTTTTTAATATTCCAAACAATTTAATTTTGCAAAATGTGTCAAATTAATATTTTCTCACCATACATCAAATAAACATAAATTTCCATCATTTTAAAAATGTGGTTGATTCCATTAAAATTTACCTTTTTTTATTTCAATGAATATTATATTCCTAATATTCTAAAAAATATTTATTTTAAATATGTCGTTTTAAAAATAAAATGGTATTTTTATTAATATATTTTCTTGTAATATTTTATAAGTAATTTCATCTATAAAAACGTCCATCAATATATGTTCTACATTACTGGGGTTATTATCTAATGTATCCATTTCTATTATTTCTCAATAAATATATAATTAATGGTGATCAAATCTCAAGAATCATTTTTACTTTTCCATGGTTTGAGATTTTATAAAATGATAAAAAAAATGATGATCTCATAACATATTTATGATTGTAGTACACTTATATATTTGGTAGATCTGTTATATACTATCAATGAATTCAGTAATTTTTAGTTTTTATGAAATCATAAGATACATGGCCTGTTATAACAATCCCAAAATAGGGTAAATGTGATGTTTTTCCGATATTGAAAGATGGAACAAAGTAGATTATCACAATCCTAAAGGTGTGTCTATATTCATCCTAAGATCAACATGTGACGAATATATTTTTCTTTATCCTTGATAAATTATTTCATTGATTATGATTGTGAAACAATTTTTACTCCAATCATTATGAAATATTATTACGATAATCAATTGAAATCAGAGATCATAATCCTTGATCAACAATGATTTAGGTGTTATAAAAATCTTATACCTTTTCTAGTGATAATTATATATCATTATAAGGTGATTATTTTCATATATTAGGATCACAATATCATAACTATATGATTTGGTTATGATTACATATTATAATTTAATAATACATCATTCCTTTAATATTACTATGAATTTATGAACACCAATTATAAATAGTTTATTCTATATGTTCTAAAGAATGATTTTATGCGGGGTAAGACTAAGAAGTGTGCAATGTGAATAGAACATTGGGATAAATGTTAAATATCAATCAGGAAATAATATATTTATATGTCTACCCACTATAGACATTAATCTATAACCATTTTTATGTGTATTATTATGTGTTAGTTGAAATATTTATTTCCAATTATGTGATATTAATCTATGTATTGTTTAGAATACTTCACATATTTTCTTTCCAATAGGTAACTAGTTTTTACAACAATTTTTATCCTTGTACTAAAACATATGAAATCACTAATAGAAACTAATAAATTTTTATCATTACTTTTTCAAAGAATTATATAAATTTTTTTCACTTTTTTCCAATTTATTTATAAAATTTAATTCAATAATCGAACTAAAAATAATATTCATTATTTAAACAATAATAGATTTAGTGGTGGTATCCAAAAAAATTTTCTTTCTAAAAATTTATGTAGTTTTTATAGGGAACTATCATTTAATGAATAAAAAAATTATTGTTGAAAATTAGCTTGTTTGAATTGTTTTTTCCCTTAATGCTATATGATAATTATACCAGACAATCCTATGATAATTGTTTAACTAGATAGATGTTTGTTTACAATATAATAATTCTAATTCATTTTGGGATAAAATATTTATTAAGATTTAAGTAAAGTACCAACTTTAGTTATTTCCATATTCATCAATTCGACTTATGGATCTAATAATTTTATATTAAGGATGTTTTTATAATCCTCTATTCACCTCAATTATTATTTATTAGGCATTCTCATACCATTCATATGATTATCCTCCATTTAATTCTTTTTCAAATATAAAATATCGACGATCATTAGTCATGATATCGTTGAAAAAAAAATTGTGAATTTTTTATATTATTAGATGAAATATTAATTTCATCATAACAAGGGACATAACACTAATTTCTTTTACGGTTTTATATTTTTGATGAATTTTAATATGTTGATGAATCTCCATGATAGTTAACCTTTATTCATGTTTATATTCAATGACCCTTTTTCTCCAACATTCTAAAATATAATTCCTTAGTGGAATTTAATATAATAAAAATCACACTTCATGGTTTATGATTCATATCTAATTATATTAGTTATATCCAACATGATTCTAAAAAACCATATACTATAGAAAAATATTTCTAGGGGTACATTATTTATCATATACTTTAGTATAATATGTGAATCATGTTTTATGTTGGATGATGTTTAATGAGTCCCAACACCTATTTGATAATCATGAATAAAAATTTGAATATAAAAGTTACATGACTCTTGAACACATAAAGATATGTCAACGTCTAATATTGAAAATATTTCCATATCCTCGTAAGAGAGTTGAACTACCATATCTTCTTATATAACATAAAATATGTATTTAATAAAATAATAGAATAGGGAAACTACTTTATCATCATGGTTGCATAATTTGTTTTATTTATTCATAATTTAAATAAATATAGTCTTTATATTATTTCTATCCATAGAAGGGATGGAACTCGTATAAGTAATTGTTTTAATTTGTGACTATTTTCTCTCAATTAAACCTTTAAAAGACATAAAAATTGAGATTTTATTGAGTTTAATAATGTGTGTGTCCTAATATTATATTAAAATTTTAAATAATGATAATGTGATATGTCTAACAATGAAAGAAGGTTATATATTGATGTTATACATTTATTAAAATTTAAACACATATCCCTTATCACCACTTCAATTATTCATTTAATATATCATTATTCTATTGTATAGAGAATTTTGTCTCTATGCAAGCAGATATGAATAGAAAGTTAACACAGTAATAAAACTATAGCCTGTTAATGTTGTGTTTATCTGTAAGGGTTGAATAAACTGTGGATTTTACTATATATTTTCCCATAAATAATGATTTTGGTAAATAATTTTCTTCCCATATTACACCAATCCTAAACGAACAATAATGCCTTTTAAATATTATTATTTTAAAGAAATAATAGAATTAGAAATAATAAATAGAGGTAACTATGTAGATAATTATTATTATGTGTTATATTTCTATATATTAACAGGAATTGGACTAGTTACAAATATAAAATAATAATAATAAAATTTAATATTTCAAAATGACATTCTACTACTTAAATATTCATTTTAGTAAATATTATGATTTCATTTACATTATAATGTCTCATACTTATGTATTCAAATTTTATTAAATGATCTTAATTTTTAGAAATAAAATAAAAAATATATGCTTTGGTCGATGTTTCAGATTTGAAAAAAATTATTGATTTTTAGGTTTATGATCTAAAATGTTGTTTAAAAATTGATTTTTGGATAACATAATCAATATATACAAAAATATAAAATTTCAAATTCATTTTATTTGGAAAATTTATATTTTATAGTGAGAAAATATTTGTATTATTATACAAACATATATTTTACATTGTAGTACATAAGCTAGAACATCCACTAAAACTATTTTTAGATGATTAATATCATAACATAAATTTATCATATTTATAAAATGAATCTTATAACATAGAATTATTAATTGAAATAAAATAATACATATTACGTAATAAGTAATTATATATTTTTTTGGGCTTAAAAATGAATTTATAATGTTAAAAATAGTTACCAAAGTACAAACATATGCCTAACACATTATTTAAAATGGATTCCTCCAAGGGAAAATTGAGTATCTCAACTACCGAAATGAATATTCTTTACTGGGGTTTCTTTTCTATTTATCACATTAAAATATATTTTCATGATATTTTATGTATAGATTATGATTTACTATGTAATTAATGTTGTTAAATTTTTTTAATACATATTAACCACATTTCACTTTTTCCATTATGATAATGGAAAACATCATTCATGTGTTCGTGTAAATTACAAGAGGGGAAATGTAATGTGTCTCAATGATAAAATAATTTCTATATTATTTATTAATATATAATTAAATTTTATACACCATGTAAGAAATATCTAAATAATTTCATTAGGATTCTATGTTATTTTTTATGTAGTTGAAACTGCTTTCATAAAGATATTAATACATTAATTGTGGAATGTTTGTGTCAACATTTTTCAATCAATAGAAAAAATAATTATAAGAAATAATACCATAGATTACTATGATAACATATTCAAATTCAATATATTTCATAAATTAGCGAGTAATAATTATTTTCTTGAATCAAAACCATAATATGAAACATAGTGATTAAGATACCATTATCCACTCATAATAAATCAATGAAGAATGATCATCCATAATTTCATATTTAAGATATCTATGATTCCTTAAATTGTCAGCTTCCTAAGTAGCTTCATTGAATTTTTGTTCTCTAGAGAGAATATAAACAATGTTAGGAGTCTTGTTTCATAATGATTTGTCTCTAAAGTATAATATTTTTACCAGTAATTCCCTATAACAGTGATATTACTCGAATGATATTGATTATGAGTCTATTAAAAGATAAGGATTTTGTTTTTACATCATTCTATGAGATACCCAGAACCCATCATAAACATGGGGGAGTATCAGTTGAAGAGGTGAGGGATAACTCTAATACCATCTTGGTATAGAATGTTGAATGATGTGTTATACCTAGAGATTAGCATAATAATCTTCCTTATTATCACAAAATTCTTCCTTAAGGAAGTACCTAGAAAGGCCATGTCACCAATGAAAAATTTTATATAATGTTAATTATTGCTATAATTACTATTCTATAGACTGTGAGAATAATTCTTACTCTACAAAATAGTTCTTACTTTATATAAAATTTCTTCAGATTGTACAAGCCTCAATAGATATATTTCAACAACTTTGCCATAGAATGTTTTATTTTCACACTTTTTTTAGAGATAACTTCATAAGTATCAATTTTAATGCCTTATTTGAAGTTATGTTTTTATGAAAACATCCTAAGGGTGGGTTTGGATCCGAGAAAACCTTGAAATCTTAAGAAAAAATTATTAACATAACATATTGGGTTTGTCTTTAGACTAGACATTAGCAATGGGCGATACACCACACTGAAAATAAACTTTGTATCCAAAGCTAGATGAATACTCTTCCAGAACCTTAGGGTTTATCCTTTGATCCCTATTAGATACGATGTAATCCAGTACTCCATGAAATATTTTCACTTCCATACTGAATATTTTATCATGCTGATTAAGTGAAAAATATTTTCTAATTTTATGAATGTGTGCCGAAATAAAAATAAGATCATCAATAAACCATATTGAATTATGAATTTTATTTGGGTTGGGGAGTCCAATGAGAACATCTATTGTGAGGTTTTCCCATTTCCTTTATTGTATGAAAAATGGGTAAACATTCTCTCTAGGATTTTATCTCTCTTCTTAAAAGTACTCACAAACATGGTTCGCTAATTGATATTCATCAAAATATATCATCATGTAGTCCCACCAATTTTTTTTAAATGTTTATAAATCAATTTACTTATTCGATTTATAGAGAAGGATAAAATATTTTTCACATCCATTATATTATTTTAAAATCCGGTATCAATGAAATACAAATATGGTTCCTAATACATATCAATACACCACAATAAATATTGAAATCATTATCATATATCTCAATCTTTTCCATCTCAACCTCTCTATTTGGTTCCTCCTTAATTTTCACATGGATATATGGTTAAAATTTATTTTAGGAAAATAATATTTCTCCCCAAGCATCAACATTTATAGATCTATCTTATGAAAATAAAAGAATATTTTATCATTTATGGTACTATTCCTAAACTATCATAAATGGTCCTTTAGAAACAACCAATCTTCGACCATTTTATTAATCCTAGGGTGGTAATGTATTGAGTATTATTCATCATTAATACAATACAACCATATTCTACAGGGCATATTGAGATCTTTTGAAGAGAATATATACATTAAATTTGTTTTATAAGAATACACTTTTTAACGAACTGAAATTTTGAATAAATTTTGTTTCCTAACATTGTGTGTTATTTTATTTTATACTCAACAAAAATATTTAATAAAATGAGTATAATTAAAATGAGACTGTTGGGTTTCAACTGTTGTATGACCTTTGGTTAATATGACCATTGGAAACTAAATGTTACAATTATTTTCTATAAATACAAGTGATCATGATTAATTAATATAGAAAGAAGATTTGAGGGGCCCATCCAGTAGTCTTAGGATGATCGAAGCCCATCTGACGTACTCCAGAAGTAGGTAGCACATTTGGGCTTTTCTCTAGATCAAACTCAAGTCGAACTTCATCATGTGAAGCTGGAATGGAATCGCCTTAGTGAGAAGTTCAAGCTGATAGAAATCACTACTCCGACAATGATGGCCAAGCCTCCCCAAGATTCTATCACCCTATCATACCTTACTCTTAGGTCCAATACGGGTGTTATAAGGGGCTATGTAATGAGACAACAACTGCCTTGTGTAATACATTGATTTAAAAAAAATTGTGATTTTTTCTTATGGTGAAGTTTGTGAATTTTCAAATATCCAGATAAATATAGTATGCATATTATTGGTGAATTTTGGAAAAAGGATTTTTTAAAATATTTATGTAAACCTTAAATAATAAAACATGTGTAATGATTTTCAAAAAATGGACTTCTACAGTTATGTTCAGTAATAAATTTAGAGTCTAATAAGATCAACATAATTTTTGATGAATATGAAATTATGAATAGTGATATTACTCTTAGGATTAGTAATGTGACCAAATGGATTAGTAATCTTATTTGAAAGAAAGTATTAATATAATTTAGGCACATAGATTAAGTAATGTGATTCAATAAGATATGTAAATAAATGTTCCAGAAAGTACTATTTATGTATTAGTTTTTTCGGGGGAATAGTGTTTTTAGTTAAAAAAATAAATTAAAAATATTTAGAATTTTTTTTTTATAAAATGGAGTTCATTTTTGAATTTAGAGCATCGATATAATGTTATGGTGATTTTTGGGGATTTTTCTGAAAAAAATGAATTTTCAGTGAATAGGGTTTTTATATAAAAATTAAATTAAAAATATTTAGAAAATTATATTCGTAAAATGGATTTCATTTTTGAAATCAGATCATCGATATTTGTTTAAGGTGAAATTTTGGGATATTTCTGAGAAAGTTGAATTTTCAATGAATAGTGAATTTTTAGTTTTGAGTTTCGTGTGTTTAATGACATCATTAAGGATGTAATAACTATCTAATAATTCTGGTAGACTTATGAATAGTAATATAAGGTACTAGGTGTCCCATGTGGCCAATTCCATGGGCAAATACCGTGGTAATTCCCATGTTTTTTCCAATACAACCGATGAGGTGTCCCTTGGCAATTAATGTTTTGTCCCCTCACTTCTCATATAAATACCAAGCCTTTCCCTCATTAATTTCATTTAAAAATCTTCACCAATGATTTTATGGTCTCTTTACTTCCCATGTAGTCCTTCCAAGGTTCCCTCAGGCCTCCCAAGGTCCCGACCTTCATGTTTTTGAAGTTACTCTTCAATGTAAGGGATCTCACCTCTCTCTTTCTTTTCATGTATTCTTCTTTATGTCATTTATTTTAAGCACCTTGTTCTTATTTTGGGGATATTCTTTTATATTCATCCAACTATCATTTTAATTTTCATATGATTTGAGCCCCCCTCTTTCTCTCATAAATTCATTTTAAGAATGTTAAAGTGGCACCATTAGGCTGCTGAATTTTTTGTAATGGATTTTTTCACCCTTCTCATATTCAAGTTCAATTTTCATGTCAAGTATTTCAAGTACATTTTTATTATGATGAGGTATTATATCTATATCCATAATAATGTTATTTTATATTCATATTATAAGATTCCCTATTTTATCTCATCAATTTATTTTTTGATGTTTTAAGTGACGTCGTTATGCTGCCGAATTTTCATAAGAGAAATCTTATTTTTGTCTTCCTTCCATGTCATTCATTTCATATGGGATGTCTTTAAAATTTCATTACCATGTTCTTATATCCTTTATATTATATCCCTATACTTTTTAATGGATCATTTTTGAGTGGGTTACCCATGTCCCTTCTGTTTTCAATATTTTCCAAAACATTGTAACATAGTCGTTATGCTGCAGAATTTTCGTCTCAAAATGTCTCTCTCATTTTCTCAAATTCATTTATTTTATTAATTGAATACTCAATTATCTTTCTTCTATAGGGGTATTCACATATATATCAAAATTTTCTACTTTAAATTCGGGTATTTACAAACATGAGACCCACTTTCCTTTTCTGTGGGATTAATGTGACATAAAGATCATGTCTTTAAAGCTGTTTTAAAAATGTTATGACTATGAAATGAAACCCATATCTTTTATGATAGATGGGTTATTTATGAAATTATTCATGATAATATATGTGGCTCAAATTATAATAAAGAAAAATTTAGGGTGTGCCCTAGTAGCACTCCAATGCATTGTGTAAAGACTTAATCTCTAGAGATGACCATATTAACAATACCTTGGAGAATAACCTTGTTAAATATTTAATTACTCCTTGGGGATGGACCTTGGTGATATGGAAATGATTGTCTAAATGATATGTTTATCAACATGTTCATGTTATTTTTCATGTTATTTTCATTATGATATTCCAATTATTCCATTTCTCATGTCATCATGTTTTTATTCATGTTCTTATTGATATCACATGTACATTGACGCCCTTGTTTGACCTTACTGGGCTTTCTACTCACCCTTTACTTTGGAATTATGTATCAATGTTATGAGATACAGTAGTTATACTTAGTATAAACTTATTATTAAGCCTTAAAAGTGGTTTAGAAAAATGTTTTATATTGTTTCCATGTATTATGTTCCTGATATCCAAGTCAATAGGCATTAAAGATCCTCTGTTTTCAAAAATGTAATGAAAAGTTATGTAATAAAAAGGCGGGATGCCATAATGGGTATCAAAGGACTGTTTAGTTATTTATAGAAATTAGGATATGAAAAATTTAGGAAGAACCCTATAGAAAAGTTTAAATATGGGAAATATTCCTTGTATTTTGGTGAGTATTAAGTATGTGGTTTATCAAGCAAATACATCTCTGTCTGGATTCAAGATGGTAGAGGTGTCTCTGGCAGAGATGTACATTAGGGTAAAACCTGAAAACACCTATTTGAGCTAGGATCGAATGGGAATTGGTACACAACAATGGGCCTTGTCTCACTCTTGGTTACGACACTCCTGGTGGATATTTTTCGCTAATCACATGCATTTTATGAATCATTATAAAGGAATTAAAGAAAAATGTAATTGTCTAAGCATGAGTTTTTAAGACAGAAAATCCTTTTAGTGAAAATATTCGTAAATGAAATAAGTTTCTCATGAAGGATTTATTCTTTTAGAAAATTCCCCCATCATCGAGGAATACATTGACGTATTTCCGGAGGAGTTACCCAGACCTCCCCCAGAAAGAGAGGTAGAGTTATCCAATGAACTTGTACCTTGATCTCATCCGATGTCAAAGACCTCCTATAAGATGGAAAATGTGGAGCTAGAGTAATTAAAGAAAAAACTCCGAGATCTTTTGAATAATGGGTTTATCGGACCAAGTGTGTCTCCTTGGGGAGAACCATTTCACCTTGTGAAGAAGAAGGATGGATCGATGCAGCTATGCATTGATTATAGAGATCTGAAAGGGATCACAATGAAGAAGAAATACACTTTTCCAAGAATTGATGACTTATTTGACCAACTTTGTAGGACTCAATTCTTCTCTAATAGTGATCTTTGTTTTGGTTATAATCAATTGAGGGTGAAGAATGATGATATTCCAAAAATTGCCTTCTAATAAAGATATGGGCATTATGAGTTTGTTGTTATTCCCTTCGGACTGACTAATGCACCATCTATTTTTATGGATCATGAAAAAGTTGATTTTGGAAACATATGTTTTATCAAATGGATATCCATTGTATAAGAAAATGAGTTGGTGGTTAAATGATAAAGTTTATTTTGGACGATGTTTTCTCTTTTGGATTACTATATGCCTAAGGGAAATAAAATATTATATCATTTAAATTGAGTAGGAATGGTGGACTTTTTTATTTATTTATTGTGGAAATATGGTGATTTGGGTTATTTCGGTAAAATGATGATCATAGCATTGATAATATGTGAATAGGTTAATAAAACATTATTATGAGACTTTAATAGTAGTTGATGTTATTTGGAGATAAATGTTAGGATTTATTGGGGAAGACTGTGTGATTAAATCCTTCTTAGTTTTGGGTCCCAATCTTAGTTTGGATTATTCTGAAGAATTTTAAGGATGATTGTGTATTGAATGGTCTTCCTAGAACATTGGGTACTTTTGTTGAATTTTGGAGATTAACAGTCATATTTCCTTTTATGAAGGATTATCCTTTTAGGGATTACATGATCTCGTACTAACCTTTTTAGTACTAGTTGATGACTAAATACAATTGGAATATATAGTTCTTCTTATTTGGATTATGTGTTTCTCTAGAAGATGATTCATGTGATTTTGATGAGACCAAGTCTTTTTGAATTCTCATTGTTTGGAGAAAAGATTATTCTAGGTGAAAACTTATTAAAGGATGAAAATCTACATGAAGTTAAGTATATTTCCTTATGTTTTTATTCTATGTAGAAAATGAATTCTTCAAAATTATGAAAAGGAACCTAAAACAGAAACATTATTGGTTTATGTCTCCTACTAGGTAATCAAAGACCGTTTAACACATCAACAGTTTGTGAACTTCTTGTGGTTAATTTCCTCCTAATTATGTTTTCTATCACTCTCCATCAGAACTTGACCATTTTCTTTCTCTTCCATATCCATGTATTCCCACTTGGAATTTTAGTATGGGTTAACTCAGGTGACCTTTTTACTTCCCTTTCTTTCTTTTAATGTAATAGTTTTACTAACTTTTTTTGCGATGTGGGAATTTCAACAAAATGTCCTAACCCAATATTATAATTAAGGGGACATAATTTCTTAAGGGGGGAAGATTGTAATGACCTGAAATTTTGAATAAATTTATTCTCCTAACATTGTATGTTATTTTATTTAATACTCAACAAAAATATTTAATAAAATGAGTATAATTAAAATGAGACCATTGGGTTTCATCTTTTATATGACTATTGGTCAATATAACCATTGGAAACTAAATGTAACAATTATTTTCTATAAATACAAGTTCTCATGATTAATTAATATAGAAAAATGATTTGATGGCCCCATCCAGTAGTCTCAGGCCGATCGAAGCATGTTTGACAGAACTCGGGAAGGAGGTCACACCATTGGGATTTTCTCTTGACCAAACCCAAGCCAAACATCATTGTGTGATGCTGGAACAGAATTTCCTTCATGAGAAGTTCAAGAGGATATAAATCACTAGTTGGTAAATGTTGGCTGAGCCTCCCCAAGATTCTATCACCCAAGAACACCTTACTCTTATGTAATATGTTGGTGTTATAAGGGGTTATGTAACGATACCGTAACTGCCTTGTGTAATCCTTTTATTTAAATAAAAAATTGTGATTTCTTCTTAATGTGATGTTTGTGTATTTTCAAATGTCCAAATAAATATATTATGCATATTATTAATGAATTTTGGAAAAGGGATATTTTAAAATATTTATGTAAACCATAAATAATTAAAAATTTGTAATGATTTTCAAAAAAAAATGTTCTATAGATATGTTCAGTAATAAATTTGGAGTCTAATAAGATCAACATAAATTTTGATGAATAGTAAATTATTAATAGTGATTTTATTCTTAGGATTAGTAATGTGACTAAATGGATTAGTAATCTCACTTAAAATAAAGTTTATATAATATTTAAGAACCTTGAGTAAGTAATGTGATTCAATAAAATATGTAAATAACTATTCCACAAAGTAATATTTAAGTATTAGTTTTTTCAGGTGAATAGTGTTTTTAGTTAAAAATATTGAGAAAAATATTTTAATAAAATGGAGGTCATTTTGGAATTTAGAGCATCGATATTAGGTTATGGTGAATTTGGGGGATTTTTCTGAAAAAAATAAATTTTTAGTGAATAGTGTTTTTATATAAAAATTAAATTAAAAATATTTAGAAACATATTTTCATAAAATGGATATCATTTTCGAAATCGGATCTTCATTATTTGGTTAAGGTGAAATTTTGGGATTTTTTTAACAATATTGAATTTTCGCTGAATTGTGAATTTTCAGTTTAGAGTTTCGGGTGTTTAATGACATAATTAAGGATGTAATAATTATGTAACAATTCTGGTCGACTTATGAATATTAATAAAAGGTATGAGGTGTCCCAAGTGGCCAATACCATGGGCAAATACCATGGGCAAGCCCATGGTTTTTCCAATACCACCGATGAGGTGTCCCTTGGCAATTAATACTTTGTCCTCCCACTTCTCCTATAAATACCAAGCCTTTACCTCATTAATTTCATTTCCAAATCCTCCCCATCAAACTTATGGTCTCTTTACCTCCCAAAGAGTCCTTCCAAGGTTCCCTCAAGCCGCCCAAGGTCCTGACCATCATGCTTTCGAAGTTACTCTTCAATGTATGGGATCCAACCTCTCTCTTTCTTTTCATGTATTCTCCTTTATGACATTTATTTTAAGCTCCATGTTCTTATGTTGGGGATGTTATTTTATATTCATCCTACTATCCTTTTCATTTTCATATGATGAAATACCCCCTCTTTCTCTCATCAATTAATTTTAATAATGTTAATGTGGCGTCATTAGGCTGCCAAATTTTTTGTAAGGGATTCTTTCAGCCTTCTCATTTTCCAGTTCTATTTTCATGTCTAATATTTCAGGTTCATTTTTATTATGTTGGGGTATTATATCTATATCAATAATACAGTTATTTAATGTTCATATTATGAGACACTCTTTCTGATCTCATCAATTCATTTTTTGAAGTTTTAAGTGACGCCGTTAGGCTCCCGGATTTTCATTAGAGAATTCTTATTTTTGTCTTCCTTCCATGTTTTTCATTTCATATGGTATGTTTTTCAAATTTCATTACCATGTTCTTATATCCTTTATATTATATCCCTATAATTTTTTATGGATCATTTATGAGTGTGTGACCCATGTCCCCTCTCTTTTCAATATTTTCTAAAACCCTGTAATATAGCCATTATGTTGAAGAATTTTCGTCTCAAAATATCTCTCTCTTTTTCTCAAATTCATTTATTTTATTAAGTGAATACTCAAAGAAAATTATTCTATAGTATTATTCAAATATATATGAATGTATTATATTTTAAATTCTTGGATTTACATACCTGATAATCACTATCCTTTTCCCTGGGATTAAAGTGACATAAATATCACGTCTTTAAAGCAGTTTCTAAAATGTTATGACTATCAAATGAAACCCATCTCTTTTATGATAGATGGGTTATTTATGAAATTATTGATGATAATATATGTGTCTCATGTGAAAATAAATAAAAATTAATGGTTTTCCATGATAGCGCTCCAATTCATTGGGTAAATACTTAATCTCTAGAGATGACCATTTTAACGATACCTTAGTGAATAACCTTGGTAATTTTTTAATGACCCCTTGTGGATGGACGATGGTGGTACAAAAATGATTGTCTATATGAAATATTGTAGCCACATATTCAAGATATGTTCCATGTTATTTTCTTTATGATATTCATATTCTTCTATTGCTCATGTCTTCAAATTTTTATTCAAGTTCTTATTGATATCACAAGTATATTGACTCCCTTGTTTACCCTCACTGGGATTCATGGTCACACTTTTCTTTGAATGTATGTCTCCAGGTTGTGAGATGTAGTAATTCTACTTAGGATAAACTTATTATGAATCCTTAAAAGTGGTTTATAAGAATTGTTTTGTTGTTTTCATGTATTATGTCTATGATTTCCATGACACTAGACATTAAATATCCTCTGTTTGTAAAATGTAATGAAAAGTTATGTATTAAAAAGGTGGGATTCCATACACTTCAAGGATTTCTCCTAAATGATAATTCCACTATATCGTTAATTCTGAAAATACTGCATAAAAATCCATGTCCTGAGCCTAGAAAATATTTTCATGCGTCTTCAATTGTTGTGGGGAATATGCAATCAAAATATCATTTCTCATTAAAAGTTATCTTAGTAGAATCCTCGATGAAATACTATATTTCACAAGCATTTCAACCCTATAGAGTAGTGTAGTCACAAGTTGACTAATAAAATTTCATTTCAGATCCATCAAATCCCCATCACATTCCTCTAAAAATATTAAAATTAATAATTTTGCGTCATCATGTTTTGTAGATTAGATAATCCTGTAAAAAAATCTCAGAAAATATCAATAATATCCATCCAATCCATTAAACAAACATATTTTTGTTATCATTTTTGGTCGGGAACATTTCTCATTTACTTCTATATTTGAATGATCAACCCTATACCCTCACTTCAGATTAATTTCCCCAATAATGAAAACACCATATGTCGAAATTCTCATTTTAATTTTTTCAAAAACATTGTCTTTACTTAAGGTCTTCTTCACAATCCACAAGTTTTATTAATGATCTTATATATTTATTGAATACAAAAAATAAATAATATTTAATGACTACCACAATGTAATAATGGTAATATCAAATGACTGTATTCATTTTATCCCAAATGATACACTAGGTATTATTAAGTACAAAATGAATTACAATCAATTCATATTTTTAATACATTTTATGGAATTCCATTTGGGGTATATCCTATTTAATGACTCTCAATGGGTGATATATAAAAAAAGGTATATATTGGTTAATTATTGAGCTCCTCCTAGTTGAAAAAAAATTTCTTTAAAATGTAATATATGATACTTATTCTTGAAACTCATATTTTTATGTTCTCTAAAGTTAATGAAATGATTCATTGACCCATCATTCTACATAAAAAAATTAGTCACACCTCTTGTGATGCACAAGGTTGTATGAAATACTTAATAGTATTCTCCTAGAGTTTCATCTTCAATTACTACAGCTTAATTGGGTTAATTATATCAGGAGTCTATGAAATAGCCATACCACTAGGAATGAGTCCAATTGAAAATTCATCCTCAAAATTTGAGGGTAGACCACGTAATTATTTTAGATATTCTTTAATAATTTCTTATATTACATATGTATCATTAATTCTCTGTTTCTCACAAATTAATTGAGATAGATAGCCTTAATATATATGAATTATGTCCCACTAGATGGAATTAACTTCCATTAGATTTTTATATTCCTCCTCATTTCAATAAATGCGCATAGAGTTTTTTGGGAAATGAAATGTGACATTTATACATCAACAACTAACATAAAACTTATATATGGAATGCTAACCCCTTATATTAATAACATCCAATTACACTAAATAGAGAATATAAATATTTTTGTTATGCACATTCTGACAAACATAAATTGGAGAGTTTCAATATATATGAGATTTAATCATCATACCATTTAGAGTTTTCATTTTTCTCTCAACATATTATCATTGAGGTGATACAACGATAAAAAAATATAATTTGTTAGATATAAAAGAGTGGGTAGATATAAAATCAATAAGACATGTCCTATTCTAGAGTGGATGACATGTGTACTCTTAACCAAATTATTCTCCTATCCCACATTAAAAGTTGTGATCAAATGAGATTTCACATTGTGTTTGGGATTCGGTGGTTATTGATTATGATCGTCATAAACCTTAATAATTATGCACTAGTTTTCATCGTGACCATATTCCATGAATTTGAATAATTTGGTGTTGTAGTAAAATTATTTGTTGTCTTATTTTACCAAAAATTAATTATCCTATATATATATATCACATTGTGATATTCACAAATATTATTTCATTACATTCAATATTTTATGAACCCCCCAGTTACATCAATGAAATTTCCTTGATGATTTTTAACATTTCATATATGTAGCTATCAATAATTTCATTTGAACATGTGATTTATGCGATTTTTTCAGGGAAATGAGCTTATTTTTTATAGAATCCATGTGAAATTTTGGAATCTTTAATTTCTAATTATTCTAGAGTTTAAATCAATAAATTTCTTCAAGGCTATTGAAGTATCCTATTTCTAATAACATTTTTTGGATTTTTTATATCACCAATGGATCAATCAAATTTTCTTCTATAGATGATTATTAAACCATAGTAATACCTTCAATATTTAGTAAAATATTTCTCATATATACCAAGGTAATCACAATCCTTTTTCATTAGATGTAGGAATTCACACTCCATACTTTTACATGAAATTAATGGAATATAATTATAGAATATTATCTCCTAAAAATCATCTAATTTGAGGGATAAATTTTTTTCCTCATGGATCTTATCCCAAAACATATTCCACCATTGATCATCATCTCATTCGAGTCAATATGAAAATAAAAAAAATTACATTATTTTCAACAAATAATATAAAATATTATCCCAATGGTTTTTAACCCTAACTCAATGATTAAGGTATAAAATTATCCATTAAATTAATGTGGATATTTCCCAATGAATGAATCAAAAGTATATTGGTCCCTCCTTTGATGATTTTGAAACTCAACAATATTTATAGCCTAAAAATGTTGAGAGATATTATCATTACCATTATACATTCTATATACCATATTATTTGGTTTCATAGGAGGATAAATTGAATTTTACATCATATTTTGTATTATAATGATTCAATTGGGTTACATAATCTTAATTAAAGAAATAATAATAGTGTGAGGTTTAAAATTTATAGTGGAAAAACACATTATCATGAGAATTAATTTATATGATATCCAAAACTTGTCACCTTATTCTATAATCATTACATTTATCCTCGAAAATTTAGGATTTTTACCAAAACATCAGGTCTATAGCTTATACAAAGACCTATCCTCTAGGTTTTCCCTGAATGTTTTCTCAACATAATAATCAAATATTGATTAAATACTACTATAATAATAACTATTGATGATCCTTTTTTATGAAATGTTAATTTTTTATAGATGAACTAGTATACTCCCCGATACAATTTCATGATATTTAAATTTTGATGACAACAAAAAATACTATCATTATTTAATTAATTTTTAATTATATAATAGATATCAATAAAAATATATGAAAATGTATATGGTTAAAGAAAATAACATAATTTTATAATGGATTTATTTTTCACTTAAACCCATTTATTTTTTCCCTCATTAATTTAAACAATTTTAAACCATTCACAAACTATATAATTTAATATTATAATGAAAATGAGAAAGATGCGTAAATCATGGAATAATTAGAAGAAATATGTATTCAAAATAATATATAGAACAATAAGGTTAAATTAGACAACATTTCTTCAAGTGGTAAAATTTATTATGTTTAATAGTTAAAAATAAGGGATGTGATGATAGATTTTATTAGAAATACATATTCCATAATGTGAAAAATGATATCTAACCTAATTTATCTTGATGAACCACATGCCATAGATGTTGAATGTATCAACTCCCTTATATGTCTATTCCCAAAGAAGATTTTGTCAAATAGATCCTTACTAAATACCCCACTTCCATATTGTCTTCAATAGAAAACATTAAATTCCTTCATTGACACAAAATATACAATAAATAAAAAAGTATAAATATACATATAAAAATATTCATGAAAACTCTATATAGAATAGAAAACTCTAATTAAGAACTATAATATTTGTATCTTGTACTCTGCAAGACTAAATTCACTATAATAAAATATATAATAAAAAACCAATGAAAAACATTAAAGGTCATAAATGTTATAATATATTAAAAAATTCAATAAAATAAATCCATAATGTAAATAATTAGTTAATCCATGTTAATTAAATTTCACTAAAAATAATCCATTTGAAAAGAACTCAAAATCTGTGAAAATCATATATATATATATTTAGAGTACCAATCAGCTCACACAGATATGGGAAGGAAAAATGTAATGGGTTACTACATAAACTATAGAAAAAACATTAAATTGGGTATTGAACAACTACACACTATTGATGAAAATATGTAAATAATTCTACTGAATATGACTTACTTCTAATACATAAATATAATTATGTTTTATTTTAAAACAATAGATTAATATAATTAAAAAAAATGAATTATACGATTAATATGTACTAATATATGATATTAATTAAAAATATGAGACTATTTAATTATTATGTACATAAAATTTATACAAAAATAAATGAATATGTTTTTGAAACCATGATTCTCAGTTTTCCAACAACAGTGATGCACATTACTTTTAATGCTTAACAAAATATGTTCCTTCCATATAACATTATGTTAACTTCTTGAAAGAAAATAAAATGATAATCATGAATTTACATTGTATTATAAAATAATGTTGATAGGGTGAAAGAATGTCAGGATTTATTAAACGTTTTCATCATCTAATATAGAAAGAAACACATTAATTCGATGGTGAATAAATCTCTAATAATATTAATGTGTTAGAGTGGTACATTATATGATCCATGGGAATGAAATCAAACCCATATATATGTTCTAAATATGATTTAAATTATCAAAAATAATTATAACAAAAAACATAAATAATTCTTACCTAATGTGATTGTGATCCATAATTAACACTTTAATGCACGCTTGATTAAGAAAACCTTATCTACTAATGAAATTCTCCGGAATGAACCTAAAGACATACATTACTGGATGATTCGAGAACAAATCCTAAAATTTTGGTTTCAGTGTATTCTATCATATAAATCAAATAAATAATTTTTCAGTAAAAAAAATATTGGGAGTTAAATATTTTATTATAGAATAGATATTACAAATAGACATATATACAGTTCAAAAAGAAATTTTGGATTTGACATATTTAATTAAATAGAAACACATATGATGTTGAAACAAAACATATTAACAATTAACGTACTTATAGTGAATAATATATATTTCATGTGGATAGAAACACATAATAGTTATTTCAACATGTTGTGAAAAAAATATTAACAGTGAATGCAAAATTTTAATAATGGAATGAACTTACTAACAATTGACACAACATTCCAACCATGATCAAATAGTGATCATGAATAAAAGTGGATATCATATATCATTGTTTTTTGGATAAATATTCTGAAGATTTATCTAGTTCTCACAATACATTATCAATAGAATTACCATATAATTTAAATCTATTTATTCATAAATCAATAAAACACTAATTTATATATCTCTAAATATTTAGTTATGTCAACCAAGATAGTTTCATAGTTATGGATGTTTCTATTGGGATACTGAATATATTTTTTAAATAATTTATATTTTCTCATTCTCCATTCACTCTTTGGTCTCTACATTATGTATTCCCTCGAAAAATGGATTTTAGAATCAATTAATTTCACTGTATAATATCGAATTATTAACAGAAATTTATTAAAATATTAAAGTCATAACAATAAAATGGTATTAATTATTAAGATGTAAGAATGATAAAATGTAGAATACCCACCTCTCACTTCCCTTTTGAATCTCATTGACAAGGATATGAAATATTCTAATCTATCACTACTATATTATATTTAAAAAATTGATGATAATGAAAGAACATGATTAACCTGATTTCCCACCTTTCTCTCTATCCATTATATTTTTTTGAATTGATAATATTAAATACTTTATATTCCCCAAAAATTGATTAAATTTAAATATAAGATATAATAAAAAATTATTTGATTTGAATTATTTTTAATTATGAAATTAGTATATAGACCATGTATATCTACATACTAAAAATACATCCATGTTCTTTCAATAATTTCAAACTCTACCTATGCCCTGATCTAACCCATCATCATCATATTTTATATTCAAAAAGTTATAATTTATCAATATATCATTAAAATATACTCCCAAACCATATAATAATAACCATTTTCATTAAAAGATATTAATCATGATGTATTACCAATTTGATAATGTGTTCATAGAGATTTATTATGGAAATCATTTCTATGGTAGCTCCCATTAATGTAGAATTCATGGAAAATACCTATTACATAAATTATAGAAGGATATAATTAGAGATATACTATAACGACCCACACTTTACATACATTGTTAATACTTCAAAATGGAATCACACTTATTAAAACATATGACAAAACCACAAAGGACCGTATAGGTATAGTGTCTTTAGAAACTGGGAAACATAAACAACTGGTTCATAAATCTTCTACAGTGTCTCCCACTTATTTCATCATATCTAGGGTCCCTTTTAGCATATTCTACTTAATATCCATCTTCCTGACCTGGGGAAAAGAAAACATAAAAGGGTGAGCTCAAATGCTCAGCAAGGGAAAATAAAGGAAATAAAAATCATATCATATCTTTTTGAAAATCAAAACCTGCAAAAGAGATCATAATATCTTAACATGGAATAAATCATAGAAGTGAAAATGAGATCCCCAAAATCATAACATAAAACTTGAAACTTTGTGGCATGCACACATAATCATGGAAAATCATTTCTTGTTAGTCATGACTCATTGCCAAGACTATCTTAGTGGACAAAGTCCCTTTCTGAACCGAGTTCACTCCTCGTTTCAGTCCTGTATCACTGAACCGAAATAACCTTCCGTTCCAGCCATGTCTATCTCATGAGATATAAAATCATTACCCAATGCATTGGAGGGAGATATAGGTCCCACCCATCTTATAATGAATCCTTTCTTATGTGTGCCACATAATCATAAAACATGCATCATCGCATAACACATGTAACAAAAATGGGATTCTTGAAACATCATGAAATCATAAATCAATTCATATATGATAAAGGAATTCATAAACATAATTCCATCACAACATAGTCAAACCAATGCAAAAATATGGATAAAAACAGAACCCTTTATTATCTTAGATGGAAAATAATTTTGATAAAACACTTGAATTGAATTCTTGAGGAAAATATCCTTTCTTCTTCAAAAATATTTTTCCTTTCATAACATGTCATACAACTTTAAAAAAAAAGAAGTTGATTAAAAATAAACTTGAAAACTTGTAAAGGAAGCTTCTTTGATGTAATGTTTTAAAAATCCATTCATGCCGTATAAGTTAAAAAAAACATTCTTCGTACTTTTGTCGGAAAAGTCAAAAAGTACCTCGTACGGAAAAACGACAAAAGATTCCTTTCATATTCTTTACTAAAAACTCACCTAAGGGTAAAATTGGATTTAAACTATTTCAAGTGGATGGAAATAATATTACATATTGAGGGAACATGGATGTGGATGATAAAATACACCCTAGTAAATACTTACGAATAAACAATCTCGGATAAAAATGAGATTGTGATATTTCCCTTACCTTAGGTCCGATTTGCTTTGTTCGTGTCCGAAGCTCCTGTATAATGGTTTAAATAATGTTATTGACTTATTCCAGAATCATACATATTGATATGAGATCATATATGGTCATATTATTAGCTTCTTGTTAGTAATATTTCATTGTTACTTGTTACTCGGGTCTTTATAACTTTTTGTTCTTATGCGTGTTTTGTCGAATAAATTCTTATTCTTATCTTTAGGTTATAGATAATTCATTTCCAGAATGGTATTAGTGTATTATATACCATATTCATTCATTCAATTCATTTATATAATCATTATGAAATGAAGATCATGTAGAACGAGTCGCATCACATCGTGGAGACGGTATTCCGTACGTACGCACGAGTGATGATATCGTTCCTATGATCGTGGAATTGTATTGGAGTATATATATATATTATTTCAGTATCAATATTACTTAATAATAATCATATATAGTTACTGATTACACCATTATACCCATCCTTGTAAGGTGATGGTGGAAAATAGATTACACCACGGCGTGGAGACGGTATTCCGTACGTACGCACGCGCGGTGATTTCATTTTTCCGTAGGATGGATAGAAGGTGAATTAGGGTTGTTTCATATTTATAATAACATATCAGTATGTAAGTAATACTGATGTTATTACTTTATCATGAAACAACTAAAGAAGAAGAAGTTGAAGAAGAAAGAAATTGAAAAGATCGGTAATGGATATTACCTCTTCTTTGGAACGCCTTTTTGAATCCTCCACTTAAGGAACTAAGATTGGTCTTTGGAGAAGACCAGGACCTCTAGGATTATTCTAGGGAAGTGGAGAAGGGAAAATGGCAGGGGTTGGCCGAGCTTGAGTGCTCAAATTGGTGTGAGGAGGAGGGGGAGGAGGTGCCCTTTTATAAGGGAGGAGAGGGGCACCTTAGGAATATCTCAAAATATTATTTTATATTAAAGTCAAAATCGGTTTATAATGGTTCCAAAGGGTCTTATTTCGAAGCCAAAGTGGGGATGGGTCGAAATCCTATCAACCAATAGAATGTAGACAAGTTTAGGGTATTATTTTAACCTTATCAATTAGATTTAACTCTAAGTTAAATAATTTAACTTTTACCATGACTTTTTGTTTTCTTTCACTATATGGTTAATACACTTACTATAACATGCCAAACGAACCCCAAATTGTTTATTATTAAAATATATATCCTTATCTAAGTCATTTGGCCGAACCTTAGATTTTTAGGAATAAAATAACAATTAATAATATAATATTTGATTTAAAAACTATTTTGTGTCAATTTTGACACTATTTGATATATGATTTTTGTGAAAGTCATAACAGAATTATATGTTCGAACCAAGTTGATTAAATCAACACTAATATATCATATTAACCTATAAAATTAGTTGAATTCATAAAAAGTCTCAAATTATATTTATTTTGGTGTTTATAACATCAATTATGTCAATATTTCATTAATAAGATAATTACTGCATCATCATTGTGTCATAAATAAATTAAATTATTTGATGTCTAAAAATTACAAATAAAATACCAGCATGTAGTAAATATTTTTAGCTTTCTAATGAATATTTACAATCAAATTTATCTTATGTATAACCCCATATTAAAAATGATTTACTTATTAAACTTTGATTTTAACTATTTTAACCCTTCTTTAAATAAATTAATAATAAATGTCCTAATCTAATCCAAGTGGGCCTAAATGGTCATATTTTATTCCTAAGTTTGTTTTTGGTCGAATTACACTTGTCCAATTGAATTAGGACATGTGTTAGGGTAATATTAATATCATAATTACCCTTAGTTACCCTATTTACTATTAACCGCGGTAAAAATAGTAAAAAGTTACTATTCACCAAAAAATTATTTTCATCTCATTGAACCACATTTTAGTCCTTGATATTAACCGTGTCTCTCGGATTTTTGAAATTCCATTCACAGAAGCGGTAAAATTAAGTTTTATGCAAAATTCAGTTTTTAACCTACCACTTAGTGGTTTCACTATTCATCAAAAATTGAAAGTTTTCAGAAAAATACCAAAATTTCACCCTAGGCTAATTTCGATATTCTGAGTCCAAAAATGAAGTCCATTTTGAAAAATAAAATTTATAAAATTTCAAAAAGTGGTTATTACTATTCATAACGGCTAGTTTTAATAGCATATTGTTGTTTAGTGAAACTCGGTATTGCGTACGACGCAAGCTATCGAGGAAGGTCGCGATTGCGTGTAAAGCAAGCCAAGAAAGTGTTGTGTAGAAAAAGATTCCTTTGATGATTTATATAACATAAAAGTCTCGGGTGTTACATTCTACCCCCCTTAAAAAGAATTTCGCCCTCGAAATTCATCACTTTGCAACAAACAAATGAGGATACTTCTCCCTCATCATATCCTCAAGCTCCCATGTAGCTTCTTCAAGTTGGTGGTTTCTCCATAAAACTTTCACCAAGCGAGTGGTCTTGTTTCGTAGGACTTTTTCGCTACGATCCAGAATCTCTATCGGCTCTTCTTCATAAGAAAGATCTTGCTCCAGTGGTACAACTTCTGAGCTGAGTACATGTGAAGGATCTGGTATGTACTTTCTCAGGAGAGATACATGGAACACATCGTGAACTTGAGAGAGATTCGGTGGAAGCGCCAATCGGTAAGCTACCTTCCCAACACGATCCAGTATTTCAAAAGGACCGATATATCTAGGGCTCAACTTCCCCTTTTTTCCAAATCTCATAACCCTCTTCCAGGGAGATATTCGTAAGAACACTTTATCACCCACTTCAAACTCTAGGTCTTTTCTTCGGTTGTCGGCATAACTTTTCTGTCGACTCTGAGCTGCTCTTATGTGTTGTTGAATAGATCTGACCTTTTCTGCCATTTCATCAACGAGATCAGGTCCTAATAGCTTTCTTTCCCCAACTTCATCCCAGCAAGTTGGAGTCCTGCATTTCTTTCCATAGAGAGCTTCATAAGGAGCCATCTGAATACTGGAGTGAAAGCTATTATTATAAGAAAATTCCACCAAAGGTAGGTGTTGATCCCAACCTCCTTTGAAATCCATAGAGCAAGCTCTCAACATATATTCTAGGGTTTGAATTGTTCTCTCAGACTGACCGTCTGTCTGGGGATGATAAGCAGTGCTGAAACTCAACTCTGTATCCAGAGTATGCTGAAGACTTCGCCAGAACTTCGAGGTAAATCTCGGATCTCGATCAGATATAATAGAAAGTGGTACTCCATGCAATCTTACCACTTCCTTTACATATATCTTGGCAAGCTGATCTAGAGAGAAATCCTCTCTAATAGCAATGAAGTGTGCAGACTTTGTAAGACGATCAACTATGACCCAGATAGCATTATTGCCTTTGGATGTTTTAGGAAGTCCTGTGACAAAGTCCATAGTGATGTTTTCCCATTTCCATTCGGGTATGGGTAATGGTTGTAACATCCCCTTAGACTTCTGTTTCTCAGCTTTAACTTGTTGACAAACCAAGCATCGAGAGACATATTCAGCAAATTCTCTTTTCATGCCATCCCACCAGAAGTACTCTTTCAGGTCCCTATACATCTTCGTGCTTCCAGGATGAATAGAGAATGAAGAACTATGAGCCTCATCCAGCAACTCTTTCTTTAATTCGGGGATGGGAGGAACACAAACCCGATTCCTGAACTTTATTATCCCATCACAATCAAGGTTGAATTCAGGAACATTTCTCAGCTTCTTTTGTAACTCGACATCTTCTTTCTGTGCCTCTTTAATCTTCACATGTATAGATGGTTGAACATTCATTTGAGAAAGATAAGATTTTTCCCCTTCCATTATAATTCCAAGATCCATCCTTTGTAAATACATAAATATTGGATCTTTTGTGATCCTCATCATGGATAAACTAGCATGGTCTTGTCGACTTAATGCATCTGCCACCTTGTTTGCTTTCCCAGGGTGGTAATGGATTGAGCAGTCATAATCCTTAATCAGCTCCAACCATCTTCTTTGGCGCATATTCAGCTCCTTTTGTGTGAAAATATACTTTAAACTTTTATGATCAGTATAAATATCACACCTTTCACCATAAAGGTAATGCCTCCAAATCTTTAATGCAAAGATTACCGCAGCCAACTCCAAATCATGTGTTGGGTAATTTTGTTCATGGATTTTCAACTGTCGTGAGGCATAAGCTATCACCATATCATTTTGCATAAGAACACACCCCAATCCCTTCTTGGATGCATCACTGTAGATCACAAACCTTTCTCCACTACAAGGCAGTGTGAGCACAGGTGCACTGGATAACCTTCTTTTCAACTCCTTGAAATTCTCTTCACATTCCTCTGTCCAGACAAACTTAACTCCTTTCCGAGTCAACTTGGTGAGTGGATTAGATAATCGTGAAAAATCTTTTACAAAACGTCGATAATATCCAGCCAAACCAAGAAAACTTCGGATCTCAGTTACTGTTGTTGGTCTTGACCATCTTTCGATAACCTCTATTTTTGCTGGATCCACAGATATCCCCTCTTTTGAGATTATATGACCCAAAAATGCAACTTTTTGAAGCCAAAATTCACACTTGGTAAATTTGGCATAAAGCTTCTCTTTTCTCAGGGTCTTCAATATAATTCTCAAGTGATCTTCATGCTCTTCCTTGCTCTTTGAATAGACAAGAATATCGTCTATAAAGACTACCACAAATTGATCAAGATAGTCTCTAAAGACTCTATTCATTAGATCCATGAAGATAGCAGGGGCATTAGTAAGACCAAATGGCATCACTATAAATTCATAGTGTCCATACCTTGTACGGAAAGCCGTCTTTGGTATATCCTCCCTTTTGACCCTTAATTGATGATACCCTGAATGAAGATCAATCTTGGAAAAGTATTGAGCTCCGCGTAGTTGGTCAAATAAGTCATCAATGCGTGGGAGAGGATATTTGTTCTTGATAGTGATCTTGTTAAGTTCTCGATAATCAATGCAGAGTCTCATTGATCCATCTTTCTTCTTAACAAATAGAACAGGTGCTCCCCAAGGTGACGCACTAGGGCGTATGAATCCCTTATCAAGATTCTCTTGGAGTTGCTTCTTCAATTCCTGCAACTCAATTGGGGCCATTCTATAAGGTGTCTTTGAAATAGGCAAAGCACCCGGTACGAGTTCTATTGAAAACTCAACTTCACGATTTGGTGGAAGACCCGGCAATTCCTCCGGAAAGACATCATCAAACTCCCGTACAATGGGCATATTCTTAATCGTGAGTTTCTCACCAACCATTTGAGATAAATAACCTTCATTTAGTGGAATCAATACCCATAAGATGGAAGAAATTTCCACTGGAAGGTTATGTTCATCCTTGCATTGATAGACGATCGTAGGTTGATCTGGAATATGAAATGTTACTTCCCTTCTTTGGCAATTGATATGAGCTCCATGTAGAGAAAGCCAATCCATGCCAAGAATCACATCAAATTCCACTAAAGGAAGGATCACAAGATTTGCAGGAAGCACTTTCCCACAAACTTCGATCGGAGAAGAATTATAAACTTTTGATGCGATTGATGTGCCATTAGGTGTTGTCACAGCTAACTCAACATCTAATTGTTGAGGTAGTACGGTGATACCCTTAGAAAAGTCTTCAAGAATAAAAGAGTGGGTGGATCCAGAATCAAATAAAACATTTGCTACTTTAGAGTGGATGGTAAGTGTACCTTTCACCACATCGTTATCGTACTCCACATCGCTGATAGAAATTGCATGTGACTTTCCTTTGTCTTTAGCCTTAAGAGTTTGTTGACGTCGACCATCATCATCAACCCTTGGATTTGGGCATTGATTGGCATAATGCCCCATCTCCTTGCACTTGAAACATTGAAGTGTAGCAGGTTCATTCTGTGTATCCCTTCCTTTGTTTGCATCATTAGACATCTTCTTCCCATTATCACGGCATTCAAATGCCCGATGACCTTCCTTTCCACATTTAAAACATTTACTTGTCCCTTTAAGACAACTCCCTCCATGTTTCTTTCCACACTTTGAGCATAAGGGAAAGTTCATCTTCTTTTCCGTGTGCTCTTTAGATTTTTCTTTGAATTCCATCTTCCTCTTCTTATCAAACCCATGTGACTGATGGGTTACTCCAATCTCCATCTCGACTTTGAGAGCACATCGAACGATTTCTTCGTAGCTATTGAAGTCCCTTATGGCTAACGCCCTTCGAAGACTTGGTTTTAAGCCACTAAAGAATCGATCGATCTTACTCTCAGGTTGAATAATAATACCAGAAGCGTACCTTGCAAGTCTTGTAAAATTTGCTTCATAGGTACTAACAGATTCATCATCCCTTTACTTCAGTTCAAGGAACTCTTTCTCCATCTTTGTTCGGAGAATACGAGGGAAGTACTTATTGAAAAATAAGTTCTTGAACTCGTCCCATTCCATAGACTCAATTTCATCCCTTTGCCTCGTATTCTTAACAAGATTCCACCATTGATCCGCATCTCCTTCCAAACGATACACTGCTAGGATGACTTTATCATGCTCAGAACATTGAAGAACTGAAAATATCTTTTCAGTAGTACTAATCCATTGTTCAGCAACTAATGGATCAGTAGACCCGCTGAAAGATGGTGGACGCTGCCTCATGAAGGATTCAACAGAATGTTGCTCCCTTATTTGTTCGTTTGGAAATCCTGCATGATTCATAGCTTGAGAAAGTTGTGTGAGCATGGCTACAAGATTTTGCATTCCAGCTCCCATATCGTTTGGTTGCTCAGGGGGACAATCATTGCATTGCCCATCGCATTCCGCATTAACACGGTTCCTTCGGGTTCCAGCCATTGACTAAAACCAAGAAGAATAGTGTGAGCAACACTAATTATAATAGGAAACCACATAATTCAAGAATAAAATTTTCATGCTTAAGGTCTTATCCTAGGTTATTCAAGGCCATTTCTAAAATTGTGTTCTATGCTTAGACTTATCCTTAGGGATATTACTAAGGCTTTCACATCCTAGTTTCCAAAGGTTGACTATACCTTTCCTCTGATACCAACTATAACGACCCACACTTTACATACATTGTTAATACTTCAAAATGGAATCACACTTATTACAACATATGACAAAACCACAAAGGACCGTATAGGTATAGTGTCTTTAGAAACTGGGAAACATAAACAACTGGTTCATAAATCTTCTACAGTGTCTCCCATTTATTTCATCATATCTAGGGTCCCTTTTAGCATATTCTACTTAATATCCATCTGCCTGACCTGGGGAAAAGAAAACATAAAAGGGTGAGCTCAAATGCTCAGCAAGGGAAAATAAAGGAAATAAAAATCATATCATATCTTTTTGAAAATCAAAACCTGCAAAAGAGATCATAATATCATAACATGGAATAAATCATAGAAGTGAAAATGAGATCCCCAAAATCATAACATAAAACTTGAAACTTTGTGGCATGCACACATAATCATGGAAAATCATTTCTTGTTAGTCATGACTCATTGCCAAGACTATCTTAGTGGACAAAGTCCCTTTCTGAACCGAGTTCACTCCTCGTTTCAGTCCTGTATCACTGAACCGAAATAACCTTCCGTTCCATCCATGTCTATCTCATGAGATATAAAATCATTACCCAATGCATTGGAGGGAGATATAGGTCCCACCCATCTTATAATGAATCCTTTCTTATGTGTGCCACATAATCATAAAAATGCATCATCGCATAACACATGTAACAAAAATGGGATTCTTGAAACATCATGAAATCATAAATCAATTCATATATGATAAAGGAATTCATAAACATAATTCCATCACAACATAGTCAAACCAATGCAAAAATATGGATAAAAACAGAACCCTTTATTATCTTAGATGGAAAATAATTTTGATAAAACACTTGAATTGAATTCTTGAGGAAAATATCCTTTCTTCTTCAAAAATATTTTTCCTTTCATAACATTTCATACAACTTTAAAATAAAATAAGTTGATTAAAAATAAACTTGAAAACTTGTAAAGGAAGCTTCTTTGATGTAATGTTTTAAAAATCCATTCATGCAGTATAAGTTAAAAAAAACATTCTTCGTACTTTTGTCGGAAAAGTCAAAAAGTACCTCGTACGGAAAAACGACAAAAGATTCCTTTCATATTCTTTACTAAAAACTCACCTAAGGGTAAAATTGGATTTAAACTATTTCAAGTGGATGGAAACAATATTACATATTGAGGGAACATGGATGTGGATGATAAAATACACCCTAGTAAATACTTACGAATAAACAATCTCGGATAAAAATGAGATTGTGATATTTCCCTTACCTTAGGTCCGATTTGCTTTGTTCGTGTCCGAAGCTCCTGTATAATGGTTTAAATAATGTTATTGACTTATTCCAGAATCATACATATTGATATGAGATCATATATGGTCATATTATTAGCTTCTTGTTAGTAATATTTCATTGTTACTTGTTACTCGGGTCTTTATAACTTTTTGTTCTTATGCGTGTTTTGTCGAATAAATTCTTATTCTTATCTTTAGGTTATAGATAATTCATTTCCAGAATGGTATTAGTGTATTATATACCATATTCATTCATTCAATTCATTTATATAATCATTATGAAATGAAGATCATGTAGAACGAGTCGCATCACATCGTGGAGACGGTATTCCGTACGTACGCACGAGTGATGATATCGTTCCTATGATCGTGGAATTGTATTGGAGTATATATATATATTATTTCAGTATCAATATTACTTAATAATAATCATATATAGTTACTGATTACACCATTATATCCATCCTTGTAAGGTGATGGTGGAAAATAGATTACACCACGGCGTGGAGACGGTATTCCGTACGTACGCACGCGCGGTGATTTCATTTTTCCGTAGGATGGATAGAAGGTGAATTAGGTTTGTTTCATATTTATAATAACATATCAGTATGTAAGTAATACTGATGTTATTACTTTATCATGAAACAACTAAAGAAGAAGAAGTTGAAGAAGAAAGAAATTGAAAAGATCGGTAATGGATATTACCTCTTCTTTGGAACGCCTTTTTGAATCCTCCACTTAAGGAACAAAGATTGGTCTTTGGAGAAGACCAGGACCTCTAGGATTATTCTAGGGAAGTGGAGAAGGGAAAATGGCAGGTGTTGGCCGAGCTTGAGTGCTCAAATTGGTGTGAGGAGGAGGGGGAGGAGGTGCCCTTTTATAAGGGAGGAGAGGGGCACCTTAGGAATATCTCAAAATATTATTTTATATTAAAGTCAAAATCGGTTTATAATGGTTCCAAAGGGTCTTATTTCGAAGCCAAAGTGGGGATGGGTCGAAATCATATCAACCAATAGAATTTAGACAAGTTTAGGGTATTATTTCAACCTTATCAATTAGATTTAACTCTAAGTTAAATAATTTAACTTTTACCATGACTTTTTGTTTTCTTTCACTATATGGTTAATACACTTACTATAACATGCCAAACGAACCCCAAATTGTTTATTATTAAAATATATATCCTTATCTAAGTCATTTGGCCGAACCTTAGATTTTTAGGAATAAAATAACAATTAATAATATAATATTTGATTTAAAAACTATTTTGTGTCAATTTTGACACTATTTGATATATGATTTTTGTGAAAGTCATAACAGAATTATATGTTCGAACCAAGTTGATTAAATCAACACTAATATATCATATTAACCTATAAAATTAGTTGAATTCATAAAAAGTCTCAAATTATATTTATTTTGGTGTTTATAACATCAATTATGTCAATATTTCATTAATAAGATAATTACTGCATCATCATTGTGTCATAAATAAATTAAATTATTTGATGTCTAAAAACTACAAATAAAATACCATCATGTAGTAAATATTTTTAGCTTTCTAATGAATATTTACAATCGAATTTATCTTATGTATAACCCCATATTAAAAATGATTTACTTATTAAACTTTGATTTTAACTATTTTAACCCTTCTTTAAATAAATTAATAATAAATGTCCTAATCTAATCCAAGTGGGCCTAAATGGTCATATTTTATTCCTAAGTTTGTTTTTGGTCGAATTACACTTGTCCAATAGAATTAGGACATGTGTTAGGGTAATATTAATATCATAATTACCCTTAGTTACCCTATTTATTATTAACCGCGGTAAAAATAGTAAAAAGTTACTATTCACCAAAAAATTATTTTCATCTCATTGAACCACATTTTAGTCCTTGATATTAACCGTGTCTCTCGGATTTTTGAAATTCCATTCACAGAAGCGGTAAAATTAAGTTTTATGCAAAATTCAGTTTTTAACCTACCACTTAGTGGTTTCACTATTCATCAAAAATTGAAAGTTTTCAGAAAAATACCAAAATTTCACCCTAGGCTAATTTCGATATTCTGAGTCCAAAAATGAAGTCCATTTTGAAAAATAAAATTTATAAAATTTCAAAAAGTGGTTATTACTATTCATAATGGCTAGTTTTAATAGCATATTGTTGTTTAGTGAAACTCGGTATTGCGTACGACGCAAGCTATCGAGGAAGGTCGCGATTGCGTGTAAAGCAAGCCAAGAAAGTGTTGTGTAGAAAAATATTCCTTTGATGATTTATATAACATAAAAGTCTCGGGTGTTACATATACTGAATTTGATGAAAGGCTCATATCTTATTGAATAGTTGATTTGTTAAAAATTTATCATCATTTATGCCAATATTAAATTGATGTAAAATTTAGCACACACCATCATGAGTAATTGATTTATACATATCCAGTCAGTAACAATGGTTAGTCGATTGAATTTGTCTTTCCTAGAAAAGTTCATGTATGATAATTACTCAATAATTTTAAAACATTTTGAAACAACATAATAAAAAATAAATATAATTGGTAGTATTTTTATTATTCATATCTCTAGCGTAAATAATTTTATCCTATAATCTAATATTCTAGATAATAATATATAAAATTCAGAATGAAAATGAATTAGTATAAGAAAATTTCAATCATACATGACCATAACATGTTTTACAACTATATACATAAAATAAAAAATGGAAATATAAAATTAATTTGATATTAATGTATAGTTTATGAGGAAATGTTTTGAGTGACATATAACATTAAAATGGAATAAATAATATTGTATCGGTCGACCAATATGAACATGTTTCTAGTCATCTTAAATAATAATTAATTAATAAAAACTCAATGATTTGACTTCAGAAACACATAAAAAAATAAAATTATTGTTTAAAACTAGAAAATATAATCTAAAATAATATATTGTATGATGTTAATGATTAATAAAAAATATTTGACAATATGCAGTTTTATTAAAAGATCAATTATTCCACATTATACGCTCTCGAAAAAACTTCTTTTCCTCCATAACCACCAAAAAAATTCAGAAAATACATAAACCTTTCAACTGTTTGAAATAAAGGGCTATAAGATTTCTATTTTGAGCATTTATAAATTGAGATTTATTTTTAATTAAAAGTAGCTATATTTAAATACATTACATGTTTACATAATGTTGGTAAATTAAGGAATGCTAAATTTCATCACATTGTGATAAGGGTCCATGTACTCCAAATAATTAAAGTATATGAAATTTAATATTCAAAATATTTGTGCTCATAAAAAACATTTGAAACAAAACTTATTAGTAGTGATAAGAATAAAAGACTAAAATAGTAGGTTGATGAGAAGAAAAACTGATCCCATGGTGTAATGGACCAGACCTCTCCAGCCCATTCATTTGTCAAAAAGAAGGTCACAAAGTGTTCTGGAGGGTAAAATGGACTTTTCCCACACATTCCAGAATTTTTGAAACTAAACGCCATGTAGTGTGAGTACACGCCGCGTAACACCTCGCTAGGTTTACCCCATGTTGAAGTCAGTGTCCTTGCCGTGTGAAATAAATGGGTACACGCCATGTATCCAATACTACACGTCGTGTAGTCCCTCCCCACATACGCGTAACCGTGTGTTGACCAGTCAATGGATGTGTGCCGTGTTGGAGTTGTGTCCTTTCCGTGTGAAATAAATGATTACACACCGTGTATCCAATAATACACGCCGTGTAGTCCCTCCCTGTGTATGCGTTACCTTCAAGTCATGTGTTGACCAGTCAACGGCCGCGTTCCGCGTTGAAAGTCGTGTTGGAAGCCGCGTGGTGACCGTGTGAAAAGGCCGAGTACACACCGTGTACCATAAAGTACACGTCGTGTAATTTTTCTTTTATCGCCTATAAAAGGAGGGGTCCCCTCCTCCTTTTCAACTCACCCTCTCCTCCCCATTCATCTGAGCAGAGCTCTCCCAAGAGAATCAAACGCTCCTTTTCTTCCATAACTTCTTCATCTGAGCTCCGATTTACGATCCATCAGTGCCCATGGGATCATAAAGACGAGGAGGAACTTCTGATCTTGGATCTGTTGTCTTTCCTTCTGCCTTCCCCCTCCAACTTCCACCCTAGGAGGTTTTTCTGGGACTCGATAGAAGTGACGGACGCTGACAGACATCTTCTAAAGATGATCCGGGGGAGCATTGTGATCAGATGCTGTTGTGGTAGGGATCTTACCTTCATCTCTGTAAATTGTGACTCATGTGGGGTGGGTATCCTCTTGTTTTCATAAGAAACAGATGAACCATTAAATAAAGATAATAACTGGTTATAGAGCAGGGATGAGGAAGTTGTTATATTTATCTTATATCATGTGATATTATGTTGTGAATTGAATAGGCTTATGCCTACTCAAAATCACGGTCATTGGGGGCCTTTTCTTGTGCAATTAAATGTTTCCCTATCTTTTAAACCGGTTTTTTGAATGGAAATTTGTGGATTAGGTAAATTTATTAATCACGTAAAGTTGGATGATTAAAATCTGGAACCCTTGTGTGATCACCACAGTTAAAAAAAATCGAATAATGAACATGGGGTTTTTGGCTTGGTTACTGGTGTGTGAAACGGAGGGGCGAATCCTAGGTTGTAATGAATAGAATGGGCAGCAGGGCCGCGGTAAATAATGTTAAAGGGGCGATGATGTGGAACGAATCTTGTTTTGTGGGTTGTCGTGGATCGGATGAGCATCGGGGTTGCGATAAGTAGTATCAAGGGGTTATGATGTACGGTGTGGTTGTGGTTATGGTGGTTGGCAGCTGGGCTACGGGGATGGGTTTGAATGTGAACGAACTATGGGTTGTGAATAACAAATAAAATTGGGAGAGTTAATGAATGGTGGGGCATGGTAATGGAACGATAATAACAATCAATGGGTTTGGTTGGTTAATAAGAGGTACTTGGTTGTGTTGCTTTTGTTTTCCTAACTTGATTTGTGGATGGCAGGGATATGGTTTATGAACGATTTATATGGTTGGTTGTGGATAGTAACTCCGTAGATAAGGAACTAAATAAACTAATTTCTGCTTAAACGTGGAAACCTAAATGGGGTTGGGGTTGTTTGTTGTATGCATGCTTCATAGTAGCAGTGTCGAGGCACGTGCTCAGTTTCTCTGTTTAGAAGCCATAGGTTGGGATATGTGTTTGGTGTACATATACGTATCTGTATCTTTATGTTTTGACGCACCCCACCCATGTTGACCACTTACTGTCGAACACTCCCATTTCATGGTAGAGGGTGTTTTCCAATAGTAACTAGCTCTTTCCTGCTCCTTCTTCCATAGGTTGTGATGGCTTGAGGCGACCTTACACCTAAGACCCTTCAGGTAGGTTTCGATTGGGGTGGATTGGCCCAAGACTTTTCGGGCAGGTTTTTTTCCCAAGAATCTTCAGGATGAGGCCCAGGTGTCTTCGGGAGAGAGTTCTGTTAATATTACTGTTCCCAAGAATCTTCAGGAAGAGTTCCAGGTGTGTTCGGGCATGGGACGTGATTGTGGTTGAGGCCCAGGTGTGTGTGGGAGGGATGTGTGGTTGTGAGGCCCAGGTGTGTGTTGGTGGGATGTGTGGTTGTGAGGCCCAGGTGTGTGCGGGCTGGAAGAGTGTGGTAGCTTCAGGGCGTTCACCGTTATGAAGAGCAGCTAACTAGTGGGAAATTGTGCAAGGTACCCAATACTCTTGTTCTTATATACTACTACTACCTATTGTGATTGTGTTTTTGGTGAGTGTGGCTGGTGAGGTTTGGTGGATAGAATTCCTTACTAGGGTTCTTCTGTTGTTCTCACGGGACATTAGGATCTTTCCCCAATTGTGCACGAGAGCTTTAGGTTTCCCTACTGAGAATACTTGTATGCTCACCCTATGTTTACTTTCTGGTTTCCATGAGGAATACCATGGACATGCGGGAACCTACTAGTCGGACAGTAGGAGTTGTTGCAGTTGATGTACTCTTTTTTTCTTTTGGTATTGTACATTGAGCTTTGATGTACCTGCACCTTGTTATAAAATTGTTTAGACATGCATGTGGGCTTGGTTTGGGTTTATTCATATACACTTGTTCTTTTATTTTTTTGGTGGTTGACTTGTCCTATTTATCGATCTTAAAACAATAAAAAGGGTAATGCCTACCATATTTGAGAAGACTCATACCCTTGGTGCTAGTCACCACCCTGGGTCCTACTGGAGGCGGGACTCGGGGGTCATTATCTCCCTTTAACTATTGCCAGCTTAGGAAGGTCATCTTTGGTGGGAGGGGGTCGTGACAGAATGGTATTAGAGGTGATGGTTGAGAGATAGGATGGAGTATGGGGTTAGGCATAGTAGGGATTTCATGGGATGGTAGGGAAATAGTGTTAGTTAATCTTTTGTGAGTGACATAGGCATGGGAAGACCGACTAGGACATAGGATTTTAGGGCCCCCTGTGATCTGATGCAAGGACTCTTAGCCTAACGAACAACAATGTGAGAGTACATTGATTGTAGGGTAGAGACCCTATGGAATGTACATGAATCATAATGATTGTGTTTTACTTGATTTTGGTGTTCTGGGAAAGAAATTGAAATAAAATGATAAAATTAAAACCCTGAAAATGTTCCTTACTACTTGGGCTTAGGCGATAATTTTTTACCATACAACTATGGCATTGGGATGTCATTCCAGGGTGGCTTAGACGGCTAAGGCCTAGTAGATTCAGGAGGTCGATCAGTTGAGGAATGACCGAGAGGAGGAAGATATCCAGTGCAGAAGACCCTCCATTCTTTCCAGTGGAAAACCCTCAAGAAGTACTAGGGTAGAACTTCGGATATGGAGATAGAGGGGTGTCTTGAGGAGTTAGGGATCTCTTTTACCTTGATCTGTGCTCCAAGGGATTACTAGGTTCCCCTATCAGTCAGTCGGCTGAGAGGTGCGAGCGACAATTGTGGATGCTCTACCTCGGAGAGAGGATAGAGGCATAGTTTTCATGGGATGACTTTGAGATGGAATTCTGAGAGGGATTACTTTCATCCATGATCAAGACGGAGAGTTGGCAGGAGTTAATCTCCCTTCAGTAGGGGAGTATGTCAGTACGAGAGTTGGGAATCAAGCTCAAGGACCTCATGTGCTTTGCTATAGATCTCTTTCCAGATGAGGAGTCTCGGGAGAGACGTTTGGAGGAGGAGCTTCATCCTTCACTCCAGTATGCTGTCACCACCTTCACCCTTCCGACGTACATGGCGGTACAGAATAAGGAAGATGTTGTAGAGAGGATTCACTCGCAGGGAGGTGCACCACGTGAGGGGATCCACCAGGTTCGTCGAAGGGGAAGGCAGTCAGCAACAAGTCTCCTACGACGGAACCTTCCAAGTTCAGGCCAGTGGGGAGCATCCCCCAGCAATTCCAGTTCAGATCTTCAGGTCCTCGTCCCTTTTTCATGAGCCCAGAACTGAAGTATTTTTCTTGTGGAGGTTTTGGGCACATTCAAAGTCGGTGTCCGACCCAAGCATAGTATAGTGGAAGTGGGCAGGTTCAGCGCCCACCTCAGAAGCACCAGTTTCCAACGAGGCCCTACCAGTAGCAGTAGGACCATGCTCCTCTGAGGGCAGACTTTGTGGGAGGAGGCTGACCTCAGGGTGCTCCTCAGGGACCTCGACTAGGTCATGGTCGGGGATGTGGATGACATCAGAGAGGCAGAGGAGCTAGGCATGGATAGTTGCACACTGCATAGTTGATAGCTCCGGCAGGACCAGAGGGGGTGCAAGGTACAATTTGTTTGTTCAACACTCTTGTTTCTTCTTTGTTCAATTCGAGAGATTTGCACTCCTTTGTTGCACCTGGTGTAGCCCATGATTTGGGACTAGACGTAGAGATACTTTCCGTACCACTGGTGCTGAGTACACCAGTTGGAGGCCAAACCAGCGTATCTTATGTTTTTCGGGGATGTGGGATAACGTTGGGACCACATCGATTTCGTGGGGAACTTCATCTGTTACAGATGCAGCCATATGATGTCATCCTAGGCATTGACTGGTTGTTTTCTGTTAGTGCCATTATCGACTGCTTCTGGAGAAGAGTCATGTTCTCCGACATGGATGGGCAACACGTATCTTTTGTTGGCGAGAGGATCTATCAGGTTGGAAGCCAATATGTGATGCCTCTCCTTTCATTGTTAGGAGTGTTATCATTGGATCCAGCTGATACAAATATGATGGATGCTCTGGGGGTTGTTGGGGAGTTCTTCGATGTTTTTCCTGAGGAGGTTGTGACTCTACCCCCCGACGTGATGTTGAGTTCATGATAGACATACAGCCTAGTTCCCATTTGATTTCGATTACCCCTTATCAGATGGAACCTTTGGTGTTTCGGGAGTTGCAGATTCAGATTGACGATCTGATGGAGAAGGGTTTTGTTCGACCGAGCATATTGCCACAGCGAGCTCCAGTTTTTTTCATGAAGAAGGCATATGGTGGTCTCAGGCTATTCACATACTACCGAAGGTTGAACGAGGTAACAGTCAAGAACCGTTACCCCATTCAAAGGATAAATGATCTCTTCGACCAACTGAGGGGAGTAGGTTGGTTTTCTAATATTGATCTACGATCCGGACATCATCATATATCTTTAAAGGACAACGACATCTCAAATACGGCTTTCAGGTGCAGGTATGGGCACTTCGAGTTTGTAGTGATGTCTTTTGGAGTTAAAAATGCACCGGCTGTGTTCATGGGGATAATGAACTTTGTATTCCGAGTGTTTCTGGACCGGTTCAACATTGTGATTATCGATGACATCCTGATCTATTCAAGATCAGAGGAGGAGCACATTGAGCATCTCAGGGTAGTCTTGGAAGTCCTTTGACACCACCAGCTTTACGGGAAATTTTCGATGTGTAAGTTCTTGACACAAGAAGTACAATTCCATTGGCACATAGTGTCTCATCAGGGAGTGTCAGTGGACCCATCGAAGGAGGAGGCAGTTGTTTCTTGGGCGGCACCCAAGATCATGGCAGAAGTTCGTAGTTTCCTGGGGTTGCCATGTTACTATCGGAGGTTCATTTCAGACTTCTATTGAGTTTCTACTCTATTGATAGCTTTGACTAGAAAGAACTAGGTATTCCTATGGAGCTAGAAGTACCAGAAGGCTTTCGACTACCTGAAGGAGAAGTTGGTCAGTGCTCCCGTACTCAGGTTGCCAGAGGAAGGGTTGTTGTAGGAGGTGTTTTGTGATGCTTCTGGCCTTGGTCTAGGGTGTGTACTAATGCAAAAGAAGAGAGTGATCTGTTATGTGTCTAGGAAGTTATGCCCTCACGATAGTAACTATGCCACCCATGACCTAGAGCATGTAGCAGTAGTGTTCTCACTGAAGATGTGGCAAAATTACCTCTTTGGGGAGCGCTTTGTGGTCTTCTCAGATCACAAGAGACTGTGTTATATCTTCTCTCAGCGTGACCGGAACTTACGACAGCAGAGAGGGATCGAGTTCCTCCAAGACTATGACTTCGAGATCTCTTACACTGAAGGTAAGGAAAACATTGTGGCTAATGCGCTGAATAGGAATTCGCATAAGGAAGTAGTTCGGGAATCCAATGATGCTTGGAAAGAGATGGGGGAGTTGGCCTCCTTGCACTTGGATTCCAGGGTAGAAGGTGTTAGAGGCTATTTATTTCATATGACGGTGCAGTCCTCCTTGTTGTAGCAGGTAGAAGAGTCTCAGTCGAGGGACTCTGAGGCGGAAGTTATGCGAGATCGTGTCACTTAGGGGAATGCTCCAGAAGTATGGTCAGAGGACAGCCGACATCAGATGCTTTTCCATGTAAGGTGTTTGTCCTGGAGACAATGCGTGAGGATGTTCTCTGTGAGTTCCATATCTCAGCATTGGCGGTACATCCATGAGTTTCAAAAATGTACCGAGGCCTGAGGGAACATTTTTGGTGGCCCGGGTTGAAACGGGCAGTGGCGGAGTTTCTGGCTAAATGCCTAGTGTGTCAGCAAGTGAAGGTTGAACACCGTGTTCCTAGTTATTTGTTGCATCCTTTACATGTCCACGAGTGGAAGTTGGATGACATCTCAATGGACATCGTCACTGGACTACCCATAGCTCAGGGTGGTTATGATGCTATCTGGGTAGTGGTGGATCAACTGACTAAATCATATCACTTGTTAGCAATTAAGGAGTCATGCCCAGTGAGTACCTTATCACAGAGGTACATAGATGAGGTTGTACGGTTATATGGAGTCCTAAAGACTATCATCTCAGATCGGGAGACTCGGTTTACCTCACGAGTCTGGCGGGGGTTACCGCATGCTTTTGGAACCCAACTACGCATTAGCACTGCTTTCCACCCCCAGACAGATGGGAAGATAGATCGGACTATCCAGACATTGGAGGACATGATGTGGGCTTGCGTTCTGGATTTCGGAGGATCATGGGTACGACACTTTCCTTTAGTAGAGTTTTCCTACAACAACAGCTTCCACTATTCTATTAGCATGGCACCATTTTAGGTTTTGTATGGGAGACTATGTCATTCACCCATTTTCTGGGCAGAGGTTGGTGAGATAGGTGCTTTTGGGCTAGAGGTAGTGCAGAGCACCACGGAGAAAGTCCATCTTGTACGTGAGAGGATGAAAGCGGCTCGAAACCGACAAAAATCTTATGATGATCTTTGGAGGAGGCTCGTGGAGTTCGAGGTGGGAGATCATGCGTTCTTGAAGGATTCCCCTCGACGGGGGCAGCGGAGGTTTGGGAAAGTGAGCAAGATCTCACCTAGGTTCATTGGACCTTTTGAGGTGCTGAGGCGAGTCAGCGAGGTAGCATATTAGCTAGCCCTACCACCTCAGTTGGAGAAGGTTCATGACGTCTCCCACGTCTCCCAACTATGTCGATACTTACATGAAGACTCTCGCGTTATCAAATGGGGAGAGTTAGATATGGTAGACGACGCGACCTTCGATTAACGGCCAGTCAGAATCGAGTATCGTAAAGATAAGGTGCTCCGAGGATGAACCATCACCTTGGTTCGTGTGTTGTGGAGGCATGGTAGCCTCAAGGAGAGCATTTGGGAGCGGGAGGCCCAGATTCACGCTCAGTACCTGCAGTTTTTTTGACTTGTGTTTTCCCTTGTTCTTCTGAGCTTTGTGTTGATGTTATACTCTGTACCATTGATATATGGAATTTTTGGCTTGTCAGTTGTCAGGCGTTTTCTTTTCCTTGTTCTCTGAAAGTGTGTAACATCTCCGGATGTGTGGAAAAAATGGGAAAACTGATCCTTAATCGAGCCCCATTAATGTGGATGTGATTGAACCCCTACGGGCGAGTCAGTGCTGTCTAAAGTGGATAATATCTCGACATAGGAGAAGGAATTTCCCCAAACCACATGTTCGGGCAGTGTGTTGGTTGTGCAGTGTTAGGGGAAGTGTAAGTTGGAAAAATCCTAATGTATGAAAGTGGGAAGACCCAATTCATAATTGAGACGCATTAATGAGGATGTGATTAAACCCGTATAGGTGAGTCAGTGCTGCCTAAAGCGGATAATATCTCAACATAGGAGGAGGAATTCCTAACACATATGATTAGGGTTGTTGGTTCGGTTACTGTTATAATGAGAACCCTAAGAGGTATCTTGTTGGGTTTCCTCTGGGTTGGTTTTTGAATTATCGAGGACGAGAATGTTTTAAGAGGTATCTGACGTAATGTCCCAGACCTCTCCAGCCCATTCCTCTGTAAAATAGAAGGTCACGAAGTGTTCTGGAGGGTAAAATGGACTTTTCCCACACTTTCCAAAAAAAATTGAAACTACACGCCGTGTAGTGTGAGTACATGTCGTATACCCCATTGCTGGGTATAGCCCGTGTTGAAGGTCGTGTCCTTGCCTTGTGAAATAAATGGGTACACGCCGTGTATCCAATACTACACGTTGTGTAGTCCCTCCATGCGTACGCGTAACCGTGTGTTGACTAGTCAATGGCCATTTGCCGTGTTCGAGCTGTTTCCTTGCCATGTGAAATAAATGGGTGAAAATCGTGTATCCAATACTACACGCCGTGTAGTTGCTCCCTGCATATGCATTACCTTCACGCCGTGTGTTGACCAGTCAACGGCCGCGTTCCGCGTTGAAGGCCATGTTGGAAGCCATGTGGTGACCGTGTGAAACGGCTGAGTACACTCCGTGAACCATAAAGTACATACTATGTACTTTTTCTTTTCTCACCTATAAAAGGAGGGCTCCACTCCTACTTTTAAAATCACCCCTTTCCTCTCCACTCCTCTAAGAAGACCTCTCCCAAGAGACTCGAAGGGTCCTTTTCTTCTATAACTTCTTCTTCCGAGCTCCGATTTACGATCCATTAGCGGCCACCGGCTCTTAATGATGAGGCAGAAATTCTGAGCTTGGATCCGTTGTCTTTCCTTCGGCCTTTCCTTTTCAAATTCCACCCAAGGAGGTTTTTCCAGGACTCGACAGAAGTGACGGATGCTGACGGACGTCTTCTAAAGTTAATCCGGGGGAGCGTTGTGATCAGAACCTGTTGTGGTAGGGATATTACCTTCATCTCTCTAAATTGTGCATCATGCGGAGTGGGTATCCTCTTGTTTTCATACGAAAAATTTGAGCCATTAAATAAAGATAATAACCGGTTAAAGAATGGGGATGGGGAAGTTGTTATGTTTATCTTATATCTTGTGATATTATGTTTTGAATTGAATAGGCTTATACCTACTGAAAATCATGGTCGTTGGGGGCCTTTGCATGCGCAATTAAATGTTTCCCTATCTTCTAGACCATTTTTTTAATGGAAATTTGTGGATTGTGGAAATTGATTAATTACGTAAAGTTGAATGATTAAAATTTGGAACCATTGTGTGATCACCACAGTTAAAAAAAATGGAATAATGAATACATGGGTTTTGGCTTGGTTACTGGTGTGTGAATGTGAGGGGGGAATCGTGGGTTGTTAAGAATAGAACGGACAGCAGGGCTGCTATAAATGTTGTTAAATGGGAGATGATGTGGCACGAATCTTGTTTTGTGGGTTGTGGTGGATCAGATGTGCAGTGGGGCTGCAATAAGTAGTATCAAGGGGTGATGATGTACGGTGTGGTTGTGGTTACGGTGGTTGGCAGCGGGGCTGTAGGGATTGGTTTGAATGTGAATGAACTATGGGTTGTGAATAATAAATAAAAGTGGAAGAGTTAATGAATGGTGGGGCATGGTAATGGAATGGGAATAACAATCAATGGGTTTGGTTGGTTAATAAGAGGGACTTGGTTGTGTTTCTTGTGTTTTCCTATCTTTATTTGTCGATGGTTGGGATATGCTTTACGAAAAATTTATATGGTTGGTTGTCGATAGTTTTTCAGTAGATAACAAACTAAATAAACTAATTTCTGCTGAAACGTGGAAACCAAAATGGGGTTGGGGTTGTTTGTTGTATGCATGCTTCGTAGTAGCAGTGTCGAGTCACGTGCTCAGTTTCTCTATTTAGAATACATAGGTTGGGATTTGTGTTTGGTATACCTATATATATCTGTATCTTTGTTTTTTGACGCACCCCACCCATGTTGAGAACTTAGTGTCGAACACTCCCATTTCAAGGGAGAGGGTGTTTTCCCATAGTTACTAGCTCCTTCGTGCTCCTTCTTCCATAGGGTGTGATGACTAGAGGCGACCTTTCACCTAAGAACCTTCAGGTAGGTTTCTATTGGGGTGGATTGGCCCAAGACTCTTCAGGCAGGTTTGTTTTCCCATGAATCATCACGATGAGCCCCAGGTGTCTTCGAGCGAGAGTTCTGTTACTATTATTATTCCCATGAATCTTCGGGATGAGGCCCAGGTGTGTTCGGGCAGGGACGTGATTGTGGTTGAGGCCCAGGTGTGTGCGGGTGGGATCTGTGGTTCTTGAGGCCCAGGTGTGTGCGGGCGGGATCTGTGGTTCTTGAGGCCCAGGTGTGTGCGGGCAGGATCTATGGTTCTTGACGCCCAGGTGTGTGTGGGTGGGAAAAGTGTGGTAGCGTCAGGACATTCGCTATTATGAAGAATAGCTAACTAGTGGGAAATGGTGTGGGGTACCCAATACTCTTGTTCTTATATACTACTACTACCTGTTGTGATAGAGTTTTTGTTGAGTGTGGCTGGTGAGGATGGGTGGATAGAATTCCTTGCTATGTTTCTTCTGTTGTTCTCACGAGAAATTATGATGTCTCCCCACATTTTCACGAGAGCTTTAGGTTTCCCTACTGAGTATACTTGTATTCTCACCCTACGTTTACATTCAGGTTTCCGGGAGGACTACCAGGGTCGTGCGGGACCCTACTAGTCAGACAGTTGGAGATGTTGCAGTGTTGTACTCTTGTTTTCTTTTGTTATTGTACTTTTAGCATTCTTATACTTGCACCTTATTATAAAATTGTTTAAACATGCATGTGGTCTTGGTTTGGGTTTATTTATAAACATTTGTTCTTTTCTTTTTTTGGTGGTTGACTTGTCCTATTTCCCAATCTTAAAACAATAAAAAGGTTAATGCCTCCCATATTTGTGAAAACTCATACCCTTGGTGCTAGTCGCCACCACGGGGCCTACTGGAGGTGGGACTCGGGGGTCATTATCTCCCTTTAACCATTTCCAGCTGAGGAGGGGCATCTTTGGTGGGAGGGGGTCATGACACATGGTATGGCTAGAGACCCCAGAAACAGGATTCCTATAATTCTTTCCTAGGTAATCAGGTTTCAAATTTTTTATAGTCTCTCAGCAATGATAACCTTACGCCCCTTCCTCCATATGATTCTTGAGGATAGAATGTTCTTGACTAGAAAAAAATGGAATAAACTAGAGTGAAAAAATATATCTAGAAGAAAACCGAAACCCACAAACCAATTTATAACCCATCGCATATTGAAGAAAATGAGAGTGAATAGAATCCAAAATTGAAAAAATGAATTGAAATCTAAGGAAATAGAAAAACTGTAAATCAAATAAACCCAAACACATATGAATCGAAACCATGAGTTGTGTTATCCCGATAGAGGGCTAAGAATATGGGAACACTGAATAGAGGTGGAGGAATAGATGAGAACGAGTAGTGGTGTAGAAAGGAGAGTGGAGACAAAGATGATTAGGGGGCCGGGGAGATATGTTGTGAGACAAGGGAGTGGAGGAATCAGTTAAAGTTGATGGTATACGAGGACTACTAGTAGTTCCTACGATTGAGATATGGCGAGATAGTGAGACGGTGATAGATGGAGAATAAAGACGATGGACAATGAAGAGTCAGAAAGGTATTTTTCCGGAGTAAAACATTGTGAGGGAGAAGAGAGAAGAAAAGGATGGTGTATAATGTTTTTATGAGTATATTATGTGAAAGAGAATGAAATCGTAGAAATAGAGAAATGTGAGGCATATAAAAAGTAGGGAGAGTGAAATGTGTAGGAGAAACCATGGGGATTATTTTAGATAATTGATATTAAATTTATAACATTCATATCCATGCTATAATAATAGTGGTTTATAGTTATTTCATACTAGATAGAAAAAATCTTATTTGGAAATCTAACTTCAACATAACCCATAAAGATCATCCCACATAGTAAACTTCATAGTAATTCAATAAATAAATAATTCATTAAAAAACAATGGAGTGGAATAAAAAATAGTGTTTTAGATTATTTTTAAGGGTATGAATGGGAGATATAAATTTATGTTCAAATGAAAAAATAAAATTCTTATAAGATTATAATTCAATGGAAATAACCTAAAAATATCATTACTAATATGAAAAATATCGTAAACATGGTTTATGGAATAAAACTTCATCATTTCAAAACACATTTATTATAAGAATAAGAAATCATCCAAACTCAAACTTGAAACAAAATTTCACTTCAAAAATTTATGGGACCATAATAAGTATAAAAACAATTTAAAATCCCTACATTGACTAACATAATTTTCATATTTGGCATCAACACAAGTTTTCTATAGTCGATCATGCACTTCAATTTTATTCCTAAAGCGTTTGTTGATTTTCATCATTTTTTCCATTACTATCTCAAGATATATAATATTGAATCCATTGAATTTGAGTGAGATATTTTTCCCACCCATTACATAAATATTACTATAAATATGTGTTCCAAATGATCAGAATAGATCAATCATATCATCATATAATAACTCATTGAAAATAAAATTAACTTCATATTTAAACAAATCATAGAATAACCAATGAAAAAAGATTTTATAAACATCTCTTAATAATCATAACAAACTATAAAATTATATAACAATGATGTTATCATGGGTTCATATCCCTATTTAATCATAATATAAAACAATTTTTTTTTATAAAAAAATCACTATTAAAATATCATTAAATATTCCTAAAGTGATTATTTATTTCATTTGATAATCACTTCTCAAAAAAATTCCAAATTAATCAAAAATCAACATTTTCTAAAAATATTCTTTGAAAAATTTTGGTATTTATTCCATTTATTGATATTTGATGATGCTGGTAAGTTATATTCACATCATATAAGATAAAAGAAAACTTATATTCTTTATTTTTTATAAAATAATAATTAAGTACCTCGTCGAGAAAAAGACATGAAGATTCTTGGTAAAAAAATTTATTAAAAGATAATAAATGGAAAATGAAAATTTAAAATAATAGTTTAATTATAAATATAATTCTTGAAAACAATTTTAGAAAATATAGATATGGGAGATAGAGGATTTTAGACTGAAGGGAGAAATAAATTGGATTTTTCTTAAAACACCATTTTGATCTATGAAATAATGAAATTGTGGAATAAAAATATATTACCAAGAAATAAATGGGGTAGAATAAAATGAAGTGGAATAATCATATAATGATGTCATAATTTCATAATATGACATTCATGTAAAAATAAAATGAATTAAAGTTGCATTTAAACATAAATCCCTACATGTATTTCAATTCCCCATTCGTGTAAAAAAATTATAATAAATTTGGCTATTTAATAATTGTATTATTGTCCCATATTCATATCTATAAATACATTTAAGAATTATTTATCACATATTATCATCTATTTATTTTTAATTTATTTTCAAAGTCATTTTTCTTGGTGTTAGTTGCTTCATTTTAAAATATTGTATTAGTTCAGTATTTTCAGTCCTTATACATTGAACCTAGTTAATTAATTTATAGAATTATAATTAGTTTCTCAACATTACATTGATTATTTATAAAAATATCTATAATATTTAATGAAAATAATTTATATAAAATTGAATTGCACCATTCATGTAAATTGTAGTTCATACATACACATGAATTTTTTTCATTTCTCAATAAATAAAAAAAGAATGTTCAATTATAATTAGAAATTATATATTCATTATTATATATAAATATATTAAATATTACCTTATTAATATTATTGTATACTAGAAATGAAAAAACAAAATACAGTGTTTCATAGAGGTGGGATTATACACATTCATATGTGAAACATTATAATTTTCCAACAATTTGGAAGTTAATAATATTGTGAAAGTATTATTATTCCATGGGTACAATTTTAAAAATATACCGTAAATAAAATTTCATCCCTTCATAATAACTAAACAAGAAATATGGTGATGGAAAATGATTTTTAACCCTATGTGGAGATGGTAAGTCGTTCGTTGAAAAATGATAATTTCACATCCCATATGATATGAACGAGGGTTTATAATATTGAATTAATAATTATAATAACAAGATTATATATTTAGGGTCCTTGATATAATATTTGATTATAAATACAATTGATATATAAGACGTAATTTGGAAGTAATAATGAATTTAAACGGTTAAATTGATTACATATTCTTTGAAGAAACTTATATATATATATAATTTTAATGATTTAGGGATGGAAATTTAGAACTAAAAAAATATATAATATGGATAAGGGCTATTAGAAAGATTTTTTGGAATGTTATGGATGATATAAATGGATCAATTTGGTTTAATGATGTTATAAAGGATGTTACCTTTTATAATTGAGTATAGGGGAACTGTGGGAATTTATTAAAATTTTAAATTATAATAAAGTAATTCATGAGACAGAAAGAACAAAAAGGATATTTATTCAAATATAATAAAATATAGGGTATTATAATATCATGAATTAGAATTTGGATATGTATTTTTTAATTTAAAACATATAATTTTAATTAAAGTCTTTTTAAACTATATGTATCCATAGCCATGGTAACATCCTTTCACCGATAAAATGTTACAATTTAAAAATAAGTTGATGACTATATCAAAAAAGGAAATAGGAATAAATTTTAAATCATTTATCATTATCATTTATTTATTCTAGTTTTTTATTATTTTTAAATAATTTAATAAAATATTAATTTTTCTAAAATATTATTTTTGATTAAATATTAGCATTGTATATTTCAACACTATTTATTTAATTTGAGTTACATGTAATAAATAAATATATGGAAGTCAAATATTCAACTTGATCACAACCCTGTTATTTCATATTAATATATAACACACATGAAATAGATTAAATTGATCAAAATATATCACTATTGGAAATTTTATTATAATTTATTTTATTTCAAAAAAATATAATTTATTCATTTTATAAGAATTTAAATCTTTTATTTAATACCTTAAATTAATAAATAAACTACCATAATTAAAATAATTTTATTATTCTCAAAATATAAATTGTGATTTATTAATAACTTACTTTTTCCCACACTTTGAAAAAAATTGAAATTTAAAACCAAGAAAGTGAAATTTAAAAAAAATCAGTATTTAAATAACATATTGATCATTTTCAGAAAATATTTTCAAGAAAAAAATAGAAAAATCATGAAAAGGATAATAAGTGTTTAAATAAATTCATATAATAATAATTTATATGAATAATTATGGTATTATATCTTTTTTTAACATATATTAACCAGTTTTACCATTACCTCAGTGATAAATTTTACCACATTTACTATTCATTTCGACAAAAAAAACTATTTAAAAATTTAAAACCTCATAATTCAAAAAATGGAATCCATTTTATAAAATTAAATACCTTTAATTGTGATAATTTAATCATTAAATAAGTAGCAAAACATGATAATAATAATTTTTTTAGAAAGATAGTTTCTATACCTATATTTTGGTTTAGTCTAATTTCATGCATAAAAAAATATTAAATGAATGTTAAAAAATTTGATGGAATATAAAATATATACTTTTTAATAAGATAATTCCCCAGTACTAATTTATTTAATTTATTATTAAAAATAATAATTATGTGCATAAAAACAATTTCTCATATAAATATCACTTTTATTTTCAATTATAGTTAGTTTATTGATGATGAATTCATTATAAAATTATGTAAACAATATATTTATAATAATTTATTCAGTACTATTCATACCCACTAATCCAACAATGGTGAGATTAATATTATATTATAATATTTTAATACTAGGTCATGGTTCTTCTATAGATGGTTATAAATTTTAATCAACATGTAACATAGATAAAAATGAATCATTATATAAAGACCTTGAAATCATTGTTATTGCCATCTATAATACAATTCAATACATAATTTAATGTCAATAGAGGTTTTCGGGATACATCTTGAAGGAAGGATTAATTTACTCTTATACAACCTTGAAAATTGAAGTAGTTAATCATCTAACCCGCTCCGCTCTAGATCAATCATCATATAGGAAAATGATTCATCATATCTTCGAACCATCTAGAGGATAAATTAACTAATGAAAATGACATCCTCACCTTTTTCATTATATTATTTAGCTCTCCACCAGAATATATCAAAAATACCCATTAATATATAAAAACATCCCTGACCTAGAATGAATTTTATGGATACATGTAAAAGATAAGAAATCAATTGAAGGCATTTTATTTGGAAACGCATAATCATGAACTATTCATATATAAAACATGATAACTGATAATATATGTGAAATAATTCACACTAATGGTATTGTGATTTTAACATACAATATTCTATTAGTCTTGACTATGGATGATTGATAAAAGCATATCAGAGATCTTAAATAAAAAAAATCATATTCCAAGTTAGAAAAGAGATAGATTTTCCCCAATTGTTTTTAAATACCATTGTGTTGGAAACTATATGATTCTTTACTGATCTCATTCAAGTTAACGACCAATAAATTATTAATGCAAACCACAACTATGATCACTCTCTAACCAATATCCCTTAGGTGGAGGGGAATCACAATTTTGTCTTCTTCCCAACATATATCCTTGTTACTGACAAATACTATTGCACACTACTTCCACTAGCTCAAATGATATTGGTATTATATCTAAAACTAATGTGGGTTATAAGTTCTATGTTGACATCGGGGGAAGTTCATACACTAAACCATGTGATTCAATTTAACCACTCCTAAAAACAATATAACATAAAATATTGTGGTTTATAATGGTGAACTTATTACTCCAGTGTAATGGGATAAGGGTATTTGAATCCATGTCCCTATTTTCTATAACATAAAAGAACAAAAAAACTATGAAAATCTTCTTGAAGAACTATTTTAATGATTTCATAATGAATACCCTCACATTAATTTTATTTATGAGCTTATTTCTTCCCAAAACATTGATCATTTATAAGAGATCAATTAATTCAATTAATTTCAATATTGTGACATGGTTGTAGATCTTTCGAAGAAACATATTGTTATATTCCCCAATCAATCACCATTATTTAAAAAGAGTTCTATTAAATAATTATGGATATTTAGGGGCTAAATTACGAACATCTAATCTCTAGAGAATACCTAGAAAAATTAACAATTATCTCATCGATTAACATCTTCTATAAAAGAAAAAAGGAACTCATACAAGAATTAATCATGGAACTATTCTTTTGAAACACCATACCCCTCACAATAATTGTGGAATAAAATAAAACAATGGTACGAATTACAATGAAATATATTATCTATAATGACCTTTGATATTATGTCTATAAAATTAATACTATATTGGATGGATTGTGTCACATACGACCCCAAACTAAAAAAACATCAAACTAAAAAGTGATCCACAAATTTTTTAAATTACCTAAAGAATAAAACCACTTGTTAATTGTACGAAAATAATTTTTAAAAATAGTTATATATTATTTTCATTTATATTTTATATGTTAATATATTTTAAGAAAATTATTATACAAAAATAATATATTTTAACATAATAAAAACAATTGATCAGATATAGAATTTAATTATAATAAGTAACATTTATATATACAAAAAAATATTAAAAAATTCAATTGTTTATCAATTTATAGGATATAAGATTCCACACACTCTTCGTAGAAAATTTAATTTCGAAATAAAAATATTTTTTTCATCCCAATTTTTTTTTAAATGTAACTAAATATATCTTTTATTTAATTTATATATGAAAAAAAAATTTCATTTTTTATAAATATGTAAAAAATATCATTTTGTTAAATTATTATAATTCTATAAAATTGATTTTTTTCGTGAATAGTTTAAATACATTTTTTAATAAATTATACTGTTTGGGACTTTATCTGGATGTAGGTATAAAGTATAATTATATAAAAATGTTTAAAATTTTTAAATATTTTTTTAAGAAAAACAATGAAATTTCAATTCCAAATATGAATTTAGGATCCACATGTTTATAAACATAAATAATGTATTCTAATAATTTTTTTTATTTTCTTGAAATCAATTATTATTATAGTAATTTTTTGGGCTTGATTTGAATACCAAAGAACATATATTTTTAAATTATAAAAAAATAAATATCTTGAAATAAAAATGAACTTACAATTTTATATTACACAAAAATTTTATTCTTAAATATAAAATATTTCTACTAATGGGTTTTAGAGAATTACATATGAAAATGTAAAAAATGATTTTTTACACATAAAATATTATATAAAAAGGGATTTCATATTTAGAATAATATTCTGCATGTTGTCAAATATGGTTTGTAATATTTTTAGTCTTCAAATTTAAATAATTTTTGTAAAAACATGTTATCATGGTAATGTTTAAAATGATAAATGTAATAAATCAATTGTTAAAGAGGTATAAACACATCAGAAACGTGTTCCTAATTTAGTGTTTGATAAATTATTGTTCTAATAGAATCATCCACCACACTACTTAGAATTTATTAGTCAATTTAGTAATTGAGATATTCTATTTCTTTATATAAAATTGAAATATTTAAAAAATCATTCTCCCCACCTATAAATGGGACCTTTAACCAACCCTTCGAGACCACCCCATAAATGAGGTTGTAATTAAAAAATATTGCCAGTATCTTTCAATTAAACTTATATATATATTCTCTTTAGTGTAATCAGTATTTATGGTTTCATTAATTTTATAATGATAATGTAATAACTATTAACTGCCTTTCATTTTTGTAATTGAGAAATATGAAATTTTCATTCATTCGTTATATAGAAAACATCATCAAAGTAGTAGAAACTTCCAAATTTCGTCATTTCCTATCATCCATGATTGTAAAATTTCAATAGAAGAATAATTTTTTCGTTTTTAAATAGAAAGACTGATATTAATAGGAAAATTATAGTACACCATTTCCCCTATAATTATTCAAGAAAAAATGTTGTTAACATGTCGATGTGGAGACCACTACCTAACTTATGTATTATATAATATTCTTGATCTATTATAATTATTATTTATTAAAGCCTATTAACAATATTATTACAGAAAATAAATTTTTTAGAATAATACCATTTTTCTAATATAAGAAATATTCATTATCGTAATTTTCCCTTAATTATAGTTTAATAATTTTTATGTCTGTATAAACTCCTACATCACTAATTATATAAAATAATATCATTGATGATTATATGTACATTATTACTGGTGATATATCATATTGATAACCATATACATTTTTTTTCTATGATTGTAATAGTAATGTTAACCTCATTAATTAAGATACCACCATTTGTTCATCAAAAATCATTAAAGCATAATTATCACCAATTTCAACTTCAATAACTATAATTTAAATTCTAATATAATGGAATTGTATCATTAGAAAGTATCATAAAACATTAGATTTAGTACAACATATTATTTGGGAATGATTAACATTGGTAAAATAATGATGAACTAAACTATTATTTTTATTAAAATTCAAATCTATCCCAAATAATTTCTCTTAATATTTAATCTTTATATTAAATAACATAATTAAATTTATGAAATAATTAAAAAATATATTTTTAGACAGTTATTTTATTGACTTGAAATATAATCAAAAGAATTCTCATTCTTTTAATTAATCAATATTATATAAATTAAATACATCACATATAAGAGCCAACTAAACATTATTACCTTAAATTTAGAATTATACATTAGTCATCTCCATTCCAATTATAATTAAAAATACTATAGAGAGATAATAAAAAGAAAAGAAAATAATAAGAATATATAATTTTAATCTACTTGATCCACCAGAACGACAACACTCATTTTTAAAGATATAGGAATAAAACATAATTTTAACAATAAAATATTCAATATCAAGATAAATGTATATATAAATTTTAGTGGGAAAAAAATAAATTTAATGATATTAGTATGAGATATTTTTTGGAAGTGGTGGTCCAATGTGATAGTATAAATCTTACAATTGGAATAGGGATATGAAAACATGAATAACAATCTGACACTTAGAAATTTTATTCTTACTATTATAATGGTAACCTCATGTAAAGAAATGTAAATAAATATTTATATGTATTGTAAAATTAAAATATTATATATTTATATAATTTTACATGATAATAAATGTATCAAAAATATAAATTATGTCTTAGTATTTTAATAATACCTAAACATTATACATTAATTTTTATTTGTAATATAATGATTTAATGGAAATTTTATTTTCATAAAATGGATCTTATAATTAATATTAAGTTTTATTATAATGATAATATAATTTTATGATACAATAAGTAGTTTTTCAGAAGTTCATAATTTATATTATTATATTAAATTTGATATTTTTTGAATAAATTGATATTTTATATATAAATTAAAATTTACACATAAATATATGTATATAAAATATTATATTTTTAAAAAATATGATTCCATTTTTTAAATTATATGGTTGGAAAATAGATATATTAAATTTTTTTTATCCTTTTTGAAAATAGATAAATTGTTTACGAGTAGTGAAATATAGAAATTTATAGTATTAAACATTAAAAGAAAAATACATTCGTTTTTTAAAGGGGTGATTTAAAAACCCATTGTATTATACAATCATGTACCATTAACTATATATGGCCCAAAAATCAATACTATTCAAAGTATTGAGATAAAATAGTAAACTAATGAATTTAATATTGGAAAAAAAATTTCTCATCCCCTTATAAATACCACCCCCGTCACCCCTTCAACTCACAAAGTCTAATCATTGAATCTTTTGATTGCTCCAAAAAAACCATCTATTCTCCGGTCTACCAAAATACAACTGGTTCTAGTTTCCCCAAAATTCTAATTCCATGTTCCTTCACCAGTTATTCATAATTGTTATATTCAAGGGGAAAATTTCTTGAATTACCTCTTTTAATTTCATTTCTTCCTCTAAAATATGCTCATCTACATCATAAAAAATATCATAATAACTCAAGTATCATGAATGTAATTTAATGTTATATTTACATTATAAGGTAAAATTTCATTTTCCCCCCCTTTTCTCATACCCTCTTCTCCAGTGAGATACAATACCATTTTCTATATTTTTTTTCCTGTAAACCGCCTTCAAAGATGATGAGTTTTAAATTTCCACAATAGCATTTTTGAAAACATAAAATTCAATTATGAAATTTTAAAATGAACTAATTCTGTTTTATATAAATGTTATCAAATTATTTAGAGAATATATATCTATTTCATTAAATAAATTGAAACTATATTGGAACAGTCAGAATACTTCCAAAATAAACTAAACAAATATAATTAACATTTTATCAAATGAATCATCAAAATGTTAGAAAAAATGAGAGATTGGAACTTTATTACATATATAAGTTAATTAATAATATTTAATTTAACTTATTCACTATTATTTCTACTCAAAAATAAAATCCATAATTATAAAAATGTAAACCGCCCATGAACCCATGAAATGAACTCTCACGAAACAATGAAACTGAATTGTATAAATTTTTTAAATTAAAATAAATGAATAAGATAAAATTAAAATATATAAACTATATGTCAATTTGGTTATTAATTAACTAATTAATGGATTCATTTTGAAGATCCCAGACATTAATTTCATGTAAATAAGTAATCCTGGCATAAGGTAATGGATCCCTCCAAATCTCCATATTTCTAATGCATTACATTTTCCCTTTCATAGGATCAAATTTTATTTCCATCCATGACATATAATTCTATTATATAATATATAAATTTTTAAAACATATATATAATGTTCAATTCAAATTTACTTTAAGGTTAAATGAATGTTAAAATTAGTCCCCTCCTTGATTCCTCTAGATTAGAAAACATGATTAAATTGAACATCTTAGTTTGTTATCCATTTTCAATTACATATATTATTATAGTTAAATCCACCAACATATTCTAAAATAAATCATGTTATCATGAAAAAATATTATATTTAATTTATTATATAAAAATTAATAATCCATTATCTTTAGTATATTCATTAAATTAATTTGTAGAAATTTTTTAATAAAAATATATTATCCTTATTTTTCATGTATTAAATTTTATTGGACATAATTATTCATTATCCCTAATCATGTTTAAATATAATGATTTAATAACATCATTTATAGATAGCATTATGGTATTTCCTTTTTCCCCTATGTCTTGATTACAAAACCCATTTTATTTTATAAATAACCCTTATGTCTATTCGTAATGTTTGGTTTTGCTATGTGGAACACATAGGCATGTACATGTTATGATGGGTGATCCCAAATATAACTCTAATTCATTGGGAAATTTTTTAGTCTCATGAGCCACTATGAATTGTATTATAGAGTAAACATAATGCGTTATGGGACTACGTCCACTATGTGATATCATCTTAAATGGTATCCATGACTCATGAAAAGTTCATGATATATGATGCATCAAAATTCATATATTTACCTTATAATCTATCTCCTTGTTCTATATTGTATGCCTCCATATTTTTATTCATGATCCTTGTATTATTATATCATGTTATGAATTGAAAATAATTTTTTATTATTCTATTCAATGTTCATTACCTTACTGGGATTTTTAGCTAACTCATTTTTCCTATCTATTTCCCCATGTTATCAGATGTAGTAAAAGTAGAAAAAAGAGATGATGGAACTAATTATGATTATTAATAACTATATGATATATTTTAGTTTTATATTTGGTAATTATGTATCTTGTCTATAGAAAAACAATTCTTATTGATCCATGTATTTTATTTAATTTTTATCTAATCATGAAATTATATAATAATATTTGAAAATGGATTAAGCTGTTATATATTGTATCCTATTATGGTCTATTTTTTTGGGGATTCTAAGAAGAAAAATTTACTAATAGCCTTATAGATACTTGTATCTACATGAATAACCTATAATAAAACATATAAGTTCTTAATTTCAGAAAAAAGTTTGATTTTTATGGTATTTCTTCTTCAACCATAGTTGATTTTTTATATGATCATTATAAAATTATTAAATCCCATTTATTTTGCTTTTATTTTATTTGTTAATTGTGGGAAATTGGATAATTCATTTTAATAAACAAGGATATAGTAAATGTTATTATTTCCCTAATGATATTACATGCCTGATAAGAATGAGTGATTAGAACATCATGAAATTATTTGATCATTTATCTCATGTTATGAATAATAAATTGAAACATGTGAAATTTCATCACTCTCCTAATAAAGACCATGTTGTGCTCAAATAAATTATTTAAAAAGGACAACTACATTTAGTGGATCATTTTATACGGCTATCATATAAAAATGATGTAACTCTATTGAGAATATATTCTTAATCAACTGGTGCTAAAAAGAAGAGAATGTAATGTTGTTGGTCTATCATTTTTTAGTAAAGTTGATTTTTGGTGAACATGAATAAAAAATTATGTATTAAGTTGAAAATGATTCCCTTTAATGGTATGCACTCAACAAAACATTTTTCAATATATATTTTCCCCGAAATCACCATCATCAGATGGAGATATAGTCCCTCAAACTCATGAAAAACAGAATTTGAGTCTATTTAATCATATGTGTAATTTTTTGAAATATTTGATGATACACCACAATCATTTTCATGAACATTGAATGATTGGAGGATCACATATTTTGTATATTAAAGATAACTCTTTAAATATCCTTGTATATTAAATAAATTGAAAGAAATGATGGGTCTATTTGGTAGCTCTAAAGGATTAGTTAGAGATTTTTTACTCGAATTTTTCTCTTGGGATCTGATATAAAATGAATAAAATGTTTTTTAATATAGCGGATTAATAGTTAAATCCTAATGTTGAATGAGGTCACAACAACCCAAATGTAATAAGTGTTGCAAGAAGCATCCATATAATTTTCTTTATTGTAATAGGAGAAGTTTGTAATGTTCCAAATAGGGGAATCATGTTAATAAATCTCAATGGGTTATGAATAACCAAAATAAATTATAAGAAAACTGGATGGGTTAGATCAATACTCATCATGTAGTAAAACATTTAATCTATATGGAACTCAAGAATAATCCGATATAATTCGCTAAAATAGGGGTTTTTGGAGACCATCACTGAAAAAACATTATTCAAAAATAGTCATATACTATTAATACTACTGAGGAAGATTTGAACTATGATGTGGGGACAAGTAATCTGGTTATTTATTCAAAAACAGGGAACATATTATTTGATTATAGTGATAATAATTATTTAATATCATGGGATTTTTGAACAATTTTACAATCTCAAACACAAAATATGATGGGGAGTTATCCATGAGAACAAAAAATGGGTAAATTTTTACATCGAATGGATAAGGCTCCTCCTCGGTCTTTTTAATGGAATGATCCTCCTCGTAAATATATTCCTGATTCATTTAGTGTTTTTTATGTTATATTATTCAATGATTGGATATATTTATATAATCCCAATATTCACTATCTAGAATGATTCATCACTCTTTACTTACTAATGAATCCTAAGATTAAATACAAATATAAGGTTGAGGATATATATCTATTGGGATAGTCTTCTCAATAATATATAATATTTCATTATTATAAAAAATATTTATCACAAATTATGGATAAAATGGAGAGGATCATTCATTAATATATTCCCATTATATGGGAGTACACGAAAGTGTTCTCTAAATTTGTTGTTGATATTCCTTTAGAATAAGAGGTTGAGTAATAAAATGAAATAATACCTGGATAATTTCCAATATCAAAGACTAATTATAGAATATCCACACCTTATTTTGTTGAATTTATGAATCTATTATAGGATAATATGTTTAAGGGTTTTATATGCATGACTTCTTTAACATGGGGAGTTCTGGTTCTCTTCGTATATAATAAAGGTAGATCGACAAAAATATGCACTGATTATCATGAGCATGAATAAATTATGATAATTAATAGGTATCCCAATCACGGATAGATGAATTTTTCAATAAGCTATATGTCGACATGTATTTCTATAAGGTGAACCTTAGTTAGGGATATCAATAACTAATGGTCAATAGGGTATATATTCCAAAAAATTACCTTTTGAAGCTATTATGGACACTATGAGTTCATATTGATTCTATATAGACACAAAAATTCTCTATAAATATTCATCAACATAATATATAGTGTATTCAATAATTACCTCAAAAACATTATGGTAGTATTTATAGCTGATATTTTGAAATACTACATGATTAAGGAGGATCATGGTGAGTATTTGAATATTTTGCTAAATACTGGGTAAAAAGAGAAACTATATGCAGTGTATAGTAAATGTGAGTTCTGTAAAGAGGATGTATCATTCATGGAGAATATTAAGAGTCATAAAGGAAAATATATACGGAATCAGTTAAAATAATGGTAATATAGGATTCTCCAATGTTATAATTTATAATTGAGATCCTTAGTGTCCATTTTATATCTTGTTATTACTGAAGATTTGTGAGTAACATCTTACAATTTTCAATCCCAATATCCATGCTAACTCAAAAGTTTATACTTTTATATGGATTAGAGAATGTTAATAATATAGTAGTGAGAAAATAAAAGAGTAATATCACTACACCTTTGTTTACATTAATCACAATTGTTAAACTCTTGTTCATATACATCAATGAAAAAAATAATGTCTTTTGATGTATATAGGTGAAACTTGATACTCTTATAAAATAAAACTCAAGGAAGCAGATTTTTCACAAATAATAGCATCTTTGTCATGATATGGAGATGGTGGCTAAAATATTCACATAAAAAATATAGAGGCATTATATTTATGTGGAAAATTGTGGGTAACATATTGATCAAAATATCATACAATATGTTTTCACAAATAAGGATATTAATATACTCCAGTGAATATGGCTATATCTCATCAATAATAATGAGTCCACAATCCACTAAAATACTATTAGTATGAATGTAGTTAAATATTATCATGCAAGAAATGACCATTCGACTTTACTAGTTAAAATATTTGATAAAGATCCATTCTTTTTATACTTCCAATGGATGGCCATGGGAATCATAATGGGTGAAAAAATAACCTTCCTCCCTAAAATTATTTCTCAACAATTCCTTTATGAGAATAAAAACAGTGATCAAGGTAATGATTAGGAAATTTAGAATATGGTAGAAGTAATTATAAATGGTAAATATTAGTAGTTCAATATAATTGTGGAAGGAGTCATTAGCTTTAGGTCATGACTTTTTTTACCATCAAATCATAAGATAAAGAGGGTGATTTTTAAGGATTCCAATAAACCTAAATTCTCTATCCCCCCATGGAGAATGATGATATATCATGATCAATGATAAAACTATCAATGTAATAATTTGAAGAAGGATATTGATTAATAGACATTGATGTTCTAGAAATGTCATCAAGTGAAGGATAAAAGAAATATTTCAATGGGTATGATAGATATATTACGCATAATAATCTATAAATTAGAAATCATGGCCATGGATTTTTTCACCGTACATATAAAAACACCTAGAGGAAATAATTTTCTATGGGATATTGTGTATCATCCAATAAATGATGGTAACCATGTTACAATTCTAGAGGTTTTCACACATATAAATAAAATAGAGTTGGGGTGAGGCTACATAGAGTACCATTATCAATTATATCTAGTTGACATATGTGATTTACCTCTATATTCTAGAAAATTGTTCAATAATGTCTAATAAATTAGTTGATCTTTAATATTTCTTATCGCCCTCAAAATGATGTCTAGTATAAGAGTGCCATCTATATGTGGGATGAAATTTTTAGATCATGCTCGATAGAAATTAAATGATGACGGGGTAATCATATTCTTTTGGATAAGTTCTATTAAACAATTATTTCCCCTCATGAATCAAAATGGTTATTTATGTATCCCTTTATTGGATTTGATGTAGAACACCTTCATGATAGGATGATGTTTTTGAATGAAATATTTTGTGATATGAAACAATCTAATAAACAATAGAAAATTTGAAGATCATTTAGTATCACATAAATGTTCCCCAAAGTAAACAGTGAATCTATGATGAAAATAATATAATAGACATAGAGTTTTTTGTTAGAGATTAGGAATTCGTCCATATACCTCAATTTCATAGACTTCTATTGTATGGGAATAAAGGAAATATATCTCTAATGTACATCACCCCGTTTGATATTCCAGACCATGTTGGATTTGTGGCCAATAGACTAGCACTTTCACAAACCATGTTTCAAATAAATGATTTATTCCACATATATCACTTAAGGAATTACATACCAAATCTTCACATTTAATAAATTTTGAAGTTGTATACCTATAAAAATATTTTTCTTATGAGGTGTATCCAGTGACTATCTTAGACAATAAAGATAAATTTACATACAAAAATAGAAATCACATGGTCAAAGTGTTATAACAGAACCATAAATACCAGTAGGTCACATGGGAAATAGAGTAAGTGATAAAGGAGCAGTGACCTCACATGTTTTCACCTTAGTATCTGAAATAATATTTTGAGGGTGAAATTAATTATGTTGTGAATAATGTAATGACCTATAATTATATCAATCTAATTTCCCTTCTCATAATTATGTCATGTATTATAAAGAAAATTCATCACAGAGTGAAACCATCAAAACATTGTTAGCATTATGATTGAATTATAAATTATTTGGAAACAAAAAAAATTAATATTTCCACATATTAGAGCAATATAATAAAAAGAATATGGATGAAAAATAATAGGATAATTTAGATATGCCTAATCAATGAAAATTAATCCAATCCCAAACAATTATATAGATATAAAACCTAATGATACTCTTAAAATATTTTTTTAGATGATATTATTTATAAAATTAAGATAAATTTAATGTTAATGATAACCTAATGAAATGAGTGGTATTTATAGGAAGTATAAACCTACAGTACCATTATAAATCAAGATATGGGAACAGCAGTTTTCCCATTGGAATTATAATATAACGATTAGTGATAGTATTTTAACGATTAGAATAGTAACAACACCTATATAAATGTAAATTAATAGTTAGTAATATTATAAAATGAAAATTCACTACATATATATCATTGTATAAGTAATGGAATTATTTTAAATAGATAAATTTTTCGTTTATATTTTATATATAGAAATGTCTCCTTTTGAATTATATAATTATTACAATGTTTTAAAAGAAAACATATTTTTTAAAATTGGGTTCATAAATTCTTCTTATGATTTATTGAAATAATAATAAAATTTTATGTTACCATATGATCTTTCTCAAAGGGTCATCTTGTCAATTATAATATTAAGATTCATATTTTAATAATAAATGATGATTATTTTTAATAATTAAATTATTCCTATTTAAAAAATTGTTTTCATAATATTTATTCCATTTATGAAATATTAATATATAAAAAAATTATGTTGAGTTTATGTGATTATTTTGAAAAAGATTATTTTTTGGTTAATAATGAAATATTTTAATTTATTGTATTGGGAATTATAAGACAAATTCTATAATATTTTAGCCATTTAGGATGTAAGAACCCATTTATTATGATTCACATTCACCTTTTACTATATTTTTTCTAAATAATAACAAATATTTATTTTATTGATCCAAAATATTAAATTAATGTATATAATAATAAAAAGAACCCCTAAACTCCCTTTATGAATACGACCCTTCTTAATCACATCTCCTCACTACTTATAAGTCTCGAAGCTCATCAAATCTCAGAAAAATAATCTATTATTTACTATAACCATGTCTTAGTAATACATATCTTTCTAAAAGGCCAATTCTATGATCGATAATGGATTATTCAAGGTGGTGATATTTAAGAGTTAACATTCTCAAACTACAAATTTTATTTTATTTTCATATTTTAACATCTAATCACAGAATTTATTCAACAATGATTAATAAATACAGTATCATGTATATAATTGAATTTTTTATTTCTAATGTAATATCTTTTTTCCACCCCTTTTATCATCTCCTCTTATTCAATGAAAAATAAATCCATTATCTATATTTTATCGATTAACTGCCTTCCTGGAAGATGAGTTTTTGTTTTAAAATAATGTGTTATTGAATAAATTAAACTCACTTAAATTTTTTTGAAATGATATAATTATGTATATATTATATTATTTCACATACAGGAGTGAGTATATTTCAATAAAATTTATTAAAAATAAACCACTCTTTGATGGTCAGATAAACAACAAAAATAAACTAAACATTAATCAATAAGGTTTTATTAAATGAATGACCGTAATATTAGATAAAATTATATATGGAATCATTTAAAAATTAATTTTAATTACTAAAATTTCATTTCAATTAAAGGGTACTCATTCCATTGGAAAGAAGATCCATAATTATACACAAGTGAACCGACCAAGAAATCATGAAACAAATGCTCTGGGAACAATATAATTAGACCTCATAAATAATTGAGAAGACCATAAATAAAATTATTATAATTATATTAAATATGATATTTGTGGAATAGGTTAATAATTTTGTAATTTATGAATTTAATTTGATTATACTAGACATTACATTCATGAACATAATGCATTCAAACATAAGGTAAGGGTTTTCTCTTAACCTCTATATTCCAAACAGGTTTTATTTTAACTCTATTTAACACAATTTATATATCCACTAATTTTATATAATTATACTATATTATTTATAAATATTAAATTTATTTATAGTTATATATTTCTAAAATCATTTTTCATTAAATGGAAATAAATGATATAAAAATTTTTGTTCTAAATTTCTCCCAATATGAAAACATAATTATGGGGAACTTTTCTGCTTCTTTCAAATTTTAACATGCACTATATAAAATATTTTCATCCAACAAAATTTGCTGAAGCAAAAAATTTTATAATCTAACACAATTTTTCTCATGTCTATTTTAAAAAATAATTATTCATGTCTCCTATTTAATGTCTCTTTATTTAGTTCCCTAGATAATTTCGTTAGTATAATATTTTAAAATTGCCTAAAAAATCTTTTTATTTTATTAAATTTAATTGGAAATCATTATTGCATATCTATTCTTATTTTTCTCTATAAATTTTCATGAATTTAGTTATTCCATCCTTCATGGATTCCGTTATCATACTCCCTTTTGTATTACAATATGACATGATTACAAAACACATTTATTTCCATCTGTAACAATTAGATTTTTTATGTTAAACACATATTCATGTACTTGTTCTGATTGGTTCACATATGTAGAACTTTATCATATTAGGTAATTTTTTAGTTTCAAGATACATTTTTTATGTGAATAGGAAGTAAACATAATCTGTTATGGGACTCTGTGCATAACATGATATTATATTTGAAATGATCCTTGATTCGTATTTATTCTATAATATAAATATCTACCATATTTTAATATCTCATATATCACATATTAATATATTTTGTATTTAATTTTTTTATATGTTAATTCAAAAGAAATTCATTTTATTTCATCATGTTATCACATTTAACTCGTGTTTTATGCTTCAAGTTTCATGTTTATTCCCTTTTTGTGATTTATATCTCACACCTTTGGTCAATGAATTATCCCAAGTTATCCAATGTTGTTATAGGAGAAAAAATGGGGTTAGGATATCATAATTTGTATTAATGAACATATTTTTTATACTACTTTCATGGTCACTATTTATACACATACTGTTCCAAATACACTGTGATTTTTAATCATTAGTTTATTTTTATGGTTATTAATTCCTAAAATAAACAAATAATATTTGTATAAGAATTGGTTATATATATTTAACTATATTAATATTATTCTAAAATAGGTGATTAATATTTTTATATTTGATATATATGATTTTAGTGTGAATTTTACAACATTAGAAAATACATTATGTGTTTCATGTATAATTATTTAATTACTCAAGACATATTCTTAATATAAACCATGTTTTATTAGGAATGCTTTATCAACATAATAATTAATAGTTTTTATCCTTATAATCATACTATAAATGGTATTTTTTTCAATTTTAATCATATCCTTTATGGGGTTTATTACTCTAATTATTCTATATTTTTTCATGGTTATTTTATAAAATTAAATTTCCTTATGAATGTTTGAAATTTAAAATAATTTTTTAGTGGGTGTACTAATTTCATTATTTCATTAATGTATGAAATATGTTCAATTTAAATATATTTTACGGAACTATTAATGATCTTCCTATCAAGATCCACTGATTATTGTCTGATATATACTCTGAACGTTTTAACACCAATCCCATTTTCAAGGGGATAATTCTTTTCAAGTTGAATCCATCGAAGGATATTTTATAATATAATCACTAATACCCATATAATTTTAATCATATATATTCGTTCTTGTGGTTTTACATGTTTTATACTAATTAACGTTTCCGCCATGGAACATAAATTACCCATTGTATGGAATACAAATATACCTCCGCTTTTTGATCTCCCTTTTTATATTCCTATATTGATTGGATTCTATTTTAATTTTCCTTATATATACCCAAATACATTATTATAATTTTTTTTATTATATGACCTTCATTAAAAATTAAAAAAAGAATTATTTTTTTGTATATGCCTTTTATATAATAGTGTGATAAGAACCAATTTTTATTGAATCTTGTCTATCCAAAATTCATTCACGGATTATAATTTTATATTTAAATTTATCTCCTCTTGATTTTGGATTCTAAAATAAGTTTTTTATTAAATATTATAATTTTAGAATTTGAACTTTTTTTAAAATACCAAGGATATTTATTATTTTAAATGATGTTTTCCTTTAAATCCAATTGAAGATATTTTTCTTCTCTTTCATCTTTCTTTAAAATTAAATATAATTGATCAATAATTATTATTTAGTGATACAAAACAAATTATTTATCTTAATTTATTATGTATACTCACTCCCAATAGGAGAAATGATTCATTAATAATTTTTTTGTGCCTTGTCATCCACCCTATATAAATATGAGTTCCTTATATTTTTATTATCTAAGAACACATTAAGCTTCAATCCTATATTTAAGGGTGTAAACTAATATGTCATACACTTATTGATTAGAAAATTTATTAACGTCACTATACAAACCTTATGTATTTGGTGTAAATAAATTATTAATTAGAATCTTGGTAGAATGGTTCTTTTCTTTGTTGTTACTTAAAAAAATTTCATGACCATTTATTATCCATGGGTGTATCATGTTATAATTATGAAAGATATTATGAATGAATTCATTATGTGATTAATTTTCAGAATGATTTGAAACTTATTGTCATTCTATAATTAAATTTTTATATCATGATTTTTTTCTTATATGTAGAGTGCGTATGTATGGATAATTATTTTTGGGGTCTTATATCACCCAAATACATAATGGTCTATCAGGATGCCTTCTGATATTATAAGGGAACATGGGTGATTTACCCAAATCAAAGTGTACAGGGGTGGATTTATCCAAAAACTATTTCTATAGGGGATTATTTATCCCATAGAAAATGATATGTGGGAATATTATCACAAGACCAAGGGAACATTGGAGGATTATTCCATGCGCAAGAAGTAAAACTGGTGGTTTAACAATTCTTAATATGTGATTAATATATTATTACATAACCTTGACAAATAGTTTTTATGATTATGTGTGTTCTAGGTTTTTTTGATTAGTTTTATTAATATTAAATACACTCATGGATCATGTTTTTTTACATAGGATTTCAAACTATCAATGATCATTTATTATATTTTTCCTTAAGATATTCTACAAAATATGTTTTAAGAAAATTAATTAATTTGGAATTCTTTATTTATATATCATGATTACAACCATATGCTAATTTTATGAAAACATATGATCTTTTATAATAACACATGTGTTTACAGATAATGTTTATATTAGATCACCCATTTCTGATTAATTATAACCCCATGTTATGAAAAACATTAATACATCAGATAGGTCTAGATGAGTATCATCTGTGCAGGATTTATGGGTGATTTGGGAGACTTATTATTGATTAAGTAATTTCATATATAGTTTGAAAAGTTTTTTTTAATAGAAAGAACATAGGTTCTACTGAGTAAATACATTTCCTATTTATTTAATATTATAATCCTAAAGTGTTACATACAATATAAATATTACATTATAAGTGAATAAACATGTAATTTATGATGGTTGTAAAATATATTATGTAAATTATAATTCTTTTAGCACTAGATACTAGAGTGAATTCCTAGGGTAGCTCAATTTATATCAATTGTTGGTTTGTAAAACATTAAAGATTTAAATGATATAAATTAATGATAAATTAATATTTATTAAAGTAATTATGGATTTATAAGTTATGTTTATTCACAGTTTTAATGGTATACACAATGCTTTATGATTTTTATATTGTGTATTTTATTTCTTAGGATAATAGATCCATATTGAGAAACTAAGGTATATATCTATGAGTTTTTAGGTTATTTATCACATCTATATATTTGAAAAATATATATATTGTATGTTCCATATAAAAGACATCATTTTAGAAATAATATAAATTTATTTTTTTGTCCAGAACAGATGTTCCTTAGGGGAATAACATTAATATGTGGTGAATATGTATTAATTCAATCATTTCCAGGTGGTTGATAAAGAGACCTTCCTAGAATATGTTTTTGACACTCCATGGTGATATAATAAGATAAATTAACATTATCTATAACAATATATTATAATGGATTTGTATATGTTGTTAACTAATTAGTTCCGATAATCATATATGGAAATTAATAGAGAAAACCACTCATTGAACAAATAATTTCTTTCTAATGACCTAGAAATACCATTTATCAAAACATTGGTTTGAGGTAAGGTAACTAGGGTTCATCCTTGACCATTCCCCGGTATATATTTAACATATGAGGAATGAAAACAATCAAATATAGGTGATGTAGAAGTTTATTGAGATCACCACTAGGTCACTGTTCTCTAATCCACCAAGTGAAACCACCACCATCACATTATATCCCAAGGGAATATGCTGGTACAATTAGGGTGTAAGTATATTGATCTTAGAACCAAAAACACATAATTTTATTTTTATAAATGATATGTTTCTTTATTTAATCTCATTCACATTATAACTTTATTAAATTAAATAAACAAGAATATAAGATAAATTTGATAAATATATTTTTTTGATACAAAGAGAAAAATAATTTTATTTGTAGAAAATATATAAAATTTTATAATAAATTAATGTAATCTGAATAATATTTATTTAAATATAATAGTCTTAAATAATGCTATTTATTTAAATAAAAAATATAGTAATATATTATATTGTCTTTGTAAACTTTCATTAATTTACAATAGTTTATAATTTCATAAATAATATTATTCCTCAATAAATAATTATTTTATATTTAAAATTTTAATTTTAATTTTTTTTAAATATTCTAACTAAAAAATTAGAAATTTATGAAACCAACATTTTAATATAGTTGTTAGAGTTTTTCATAATTCTATAATATTTGAAACTTTTTGGGTAAAATATATTATAAAGATGATTATATGATAAATATAATGAAATAATAAATATGTAGAAGTGATGAAATAATTAAAATAAATTCATTATCAATAATACATAGACATTTTTGGATTTTATGTATTTTAATGTATTTAAATATAATTAAAAAACCATAAATTAATTTCGAGGGTCTAAAAAATATAATCATATTTTTTAAACATATATTTTTCGTAAGAATTTTATTTATAATTAGTAATGTAATATTTTAAAATAATATTAGATATATGGAATAAGAATATTATAAAATATGACATAAACATCTAAAATAATGATAAAACTCCATGGTTATGCTAAATATTTTCAATTCGTACACCTAATAATTAAATTTCACGTATTTAGAAATTATTAAAAAAGTCATCCACTTATTCTATAAATATCCACCCAACCTCCCATTACACCCCACTAAAAACTCATTAAGCATGAAATTATTCTCATTTATCGTCTCTAAATTTTCTTCAAGGGGACTCTATTGACATAATGATTCAATCACTAATCATTTGAATGTCACATTCCAGGGTAAGGTAATTATCTTCCACTTTCATACTTTTATTTCATGTAATTCCTCTTCTATAATTTATCTTCCTTTTTGTATGATTTCATGATTTTTATATTATTACATTATAGTTCATATTATTTCCTATTAATGATATACTTCTATAAACTCTCATTAATCATATTCAAAAATCCTTTTAGGTTAACTGATGTAATGATGAAATAATTCCTTTTGTTTTCATTCATTTCCATGTAAATTTTTTTTATTTGGGTTACCCAACCATTTTTTTAATCATGGGTATTCACCAAGATGTAAGAATGATTCATTTATTGTATACTTCATAATATGAAACAACATTTCCTTTGTCACTCATTAAAAATGATGTTATTCTCATTATTTTAGAATTTATGAATCTAAATATAGGTAAATGAAACCCATTTAATATTTCATGTGGATTATAATTTATTTGTATTTAAAGTAATGTATGAGCCTCAAATGAATTAATAAATTATAAATGTGTAACATAAAATCACACGAATTTAGTGGGTATATAATTAATATCTATAGATGGAATGCCTTATGATACGTTAATGTATAACCATTATATTTTATTTCTGCCACCTTAGTGATAAACCATGGTTATAATCTTATCAATGATTTATTTTTTTGTGTTGGATTTAAATTTCCATGTTATTCATCATGATCATTCTCCTATTATATTGATGTATGTGCACTGAAATATTTAAAAAATTTATGATAATATATATAAGAGTAAATTTAATACATGAATGTGATATTGAAATTTTTATGCATGTATTAAATAAATATTGGTCGATATATATATATATATATTTCTCTCTGTGTGTGATTTATATTTTTCTCACTAGAGTTATATTTTATGTCACAAAACATTATAATTGATTTAATTTTATTATTTTAATTCAATGAAAAATTAAATTAATTAACCCAAAAGTGTAAAACACATATAATGTGAGGATCATCAGGATATATGTATATAAAATGATTTTGTTAAATTATATTTTGGTGTGGTTTAATCTCTCATCTGCTCAAACCATTTTCATTGTCTTAGACGACTTCACTATTTCGCATTCATTATTAAATTATCCTCCTAATACAATCTGGGGTCCACTTTTTAGTGTTCCCACATGATGTCATGGTGTTTTTGGTCAATGGTTCATGATCTTAATCCATCATTATCCCTCACCATGGAAGAACAATATTTGTCTTTGTCGACTTTTTCATGTACTCTATATTATTGTATTATTTATGCATTGTTTTTTGAATATATATTTTCTTTAATTGGGTTTTATTTCACATTATAGGGTCATATATTGATCATAAGAAACCTATCACTGCTGTTAGAGTGTAGCCTAATTTGAAAAATCTTCATATTTATCAAAATTATATTAAATACATATTATTAATTATTAAATGATGACTTTAAATCCTATAAATTAATATACAAATTCATAGAAACTAATTAAATTAAAATGATTATTTAATTATTTATTTTATCCATAGTTATAAAATGGTTTGTAAAATTCTAATAACATATTCAATATAAGATTAACAAATAAAATTTATTACTTTTTAATAAATATGAATTTTTTATTAACATTGTTTATAATAATAAATATAAAATTTATTTTTATGAATAGAATTTGACTATTAATTGAATTATATTATTTCTAAAAAAATATTGAATGAAAAATATATTTTGAAATATTTATAAATTGTATATTATTTAATTTTATTATCTATAAAATGTTTATGGGCAATTGATTCATATTATTTACTCATGTTTGGTTTATAAATGTTTATAAATCATTAAAATTATATTATTGGAATATTTTAGACTGTATAATATATTGATATTTATTATTTATAAATTGTTTATAATTAATCACCAATATTTATGGAATTATTTATAAACTATTTGACCAAAATTATAGATTAATTTTAAAAATAACCATAAAAATTTACATTTAATTCATTATGATGTATAAATAAATTTTTTATTTTTAAATAAAAAATTGGTTTTTTAATGTGTATAAAATTTGTCATATAACATATTTATATTATATAGAAAAATTTATGTAGTAGATATTGAATTATAAAATGTTTCAATATCAATAAATATCATATAAATTATAGTTAACATAAAAATCATTGGGATTCATTTTTCAATGAATATAAAATTATTAACATATGTATAATTTACCAAACAATTATATTTATAATTAATATTGGAATAGTTGATGAATCTATCATGATTGTAAAAAATTTAAGTTGTAAATTTATTTATACATCTTCCTTGATAATCGTATTTAGTTAATTATTTATTATGTAAAAATACTTTTTATTCCCATTAATATGTTAAATATATTCTATAATAGAGCCTCATGCGTACTTCAATGATTGATATCATACAATTAACTTTTCATATTACATGAACATGGACTGAAATTGGAGTTGTGATATTGATAATAGTAGTTGGGAGTAGATTTTGGATATTAGTTTTATGAGTTTTCATATCATAATTCTCTCTATAGTAAGGTCTCTCCGTATATAAGAAGATGATTTTAGACTACCAAATATTTTTTGAGGCTTTCCTTGGTTAGGAAAGTGAATGGTATTATCTATCAGGCAATATGGTCTTATTTTTATAAATTTTATCATTCTTATATTACATTATTCCTATAAAATAAGTAATCATGTATATTATAAATTAGATACATTTGAATATGTATGAGTATAAATGACGTATACTTTTGAGTTATTAAAACATATGATTGGGTTGTGTAAAAAGTAATAAATTCTTGTGGTGTAAGGAAATTATTTTTTTTGTTAGGATAATGATTTCCAAAAATAAATTATAAGGATTAACAATATGAAACAAAAAATTATAAATTTTTTAGCCCTTAAAACAAATCTACACAGATATTATGTGTGATATTACATCCAATGAAACACTTATAAATACGTCAATTTACTCACTATGATATATAAATATTATCTAATGTGACACTAGATTAAATAATTCAATGGTGAAAAGAAAATAGAAAAATTTTATATTATTTTGGGGTTTTATAGAGCCCAGAATAGGTATCCCCTGATTTTACTTGGTTGGATTATTCCTTGTGAAATATTAGGGTAACACTTTCTAGGTATCTCTAATGGTAAGGATACTATAGGAATGTAGTTGATAAAATATATGTGATATATTTTAATAATTTCATAGCAACTTAATAATCATGTAATCAGTATTATTATTATTAGGATGTTCCATACCTAATTATTATAGCTTTATTACTTCATAACCAGTTTAAGATATAATGAAACACGGATCACAGATCCCTAAAAACTTATGATGTCTATTTCTATAAGTCTTAATAGGATCACATTCAATTAAATACCTAGATAAAATTATTCAATACATTGATATAAATTATAGAATAAAATTAACTAATCATGGGAATCCTTTAACCTATGCTTCCAAAATAATTACATAAAAATACATTGAATTTTCTAAGTAGGATGAGAAATAAACATAGCATCATATACTCTCCGACCATATCATTTCTAAGATTTGGAGGATTTTTAAAAATAAATTACATTTTATCAAAACAATAAGAAAATAAAATAAAATAACAAAATTTCTTCGTGTGTTCTAACATCATAATAGAATCGAACGCCATCAGAAAATTCTATTGAAATTGTGTAATATAATTTTCAAAAAAGGTAAGTGCATTAAATTTCCTATGAATCAGTTTACTAATAGGTTAGTGAAAAATTCCATTGTAAAATACACATAAAATATATTATTATACAATGAAAAAATTATAATCTTAAAATAATTTAAAAATAAACATGTTATTTTTTTTGAAACAAGAAACATTCTTTTAAAAAAAGACTCAGGGTCACGTCACACAATAAAATTTTATGTGGCTACCAATATTATTTACATAATGGTTCACTCCCCGCTCCTATTTCATGTCTATAATGTCCAAGGACCAATACTTATAAAAACAATTTGAACAAACCTAACGTATATATACATCTTTTAATGGATTTTTGATTTTTTAGAATGCAATAATAATCAATTGAATACACGTACAAAATTATATATATAAATATATATAAACTCTCGGTAAGAATCCTTGGAGATATTTGGAAAAAACAAAACTCAAGATAACATTCTATTATATGGGTAGTAAAAAAAATAATTATCTTCCATGTATAAAAATTACATTTATAAAACTCATAACATTCATTTAGTAAGTGGTTTTCTATAAAATAATAATTAATTCATTGATCATGTTTGTGTATTTATAAAATATAAAATCATAATAGTATGTAATTCCATAAATAATAAATAGATATGTCTGTAATCATGATCATGAATGGTAAAAATGATAAAATGATTCCATTTCATAAAATTATTGAATTCTTACCTTTTATTTTTTTCAAAAAATCACTAAATTATTTCACAATTATAAATAATCAAAATTAATTTATTTATGAATGTTTTTAAATGTTAGAACAACATATTAAAAAAAGATAAGTTATCTTGAAATATGAAAATTAATGTATATATTTTTGAACTATAAATTTACAAGTTATAAATTATTTATATATACTTGATTAATAAAATATTGAAATTAGAATGTATTAAATATATATATTAAAGGAATCTGGAAATGTGTAATCAATAAAAATAATGTTGAATGATTGCGATGAACAGTTTTTTTAAATGCAATATATACTTCAAATATAAAAGTAATGTAAAAAATAATCTCACATATGAATATATTCATAAAAAAACTATTTGGAACCAAAAAAATTGATTTTTTTGGAACATTTATATAGATTTAAAAATAGTTATATCAAAACCATTATCAAATTAAACTTCCAATGAAATATAATTTTCAAAATAAAATCCATAATATATAGAAACATTTGTTATAAAATATAAACTCCCTTATATTATTATAAATTTAAATTAAACAAATTGAGATACTTAAAATAAAATCAATCCCTTAACCTAAATTATTAATGAATTTCATATATTTAACCCAACATAAGAAAAAAATGGGTGAAAAAGGCAGTGTCCTATTATGCACCTTCGGTATCTCTCAATAATGGTGCATAATAGGGTGTACCATACTCAATAAGTTTCCCAGAACTCAGAAATACTAAATTATTTGAAAAGAGAGGCAGTGGTTCTTATTAATCTCAAATAGTACACCTATTTATAAACTCAACTTCACATTTTATATAATATTTTATAATTTCACACCATAAAAGAGTATTTGAGAAATCATTAAAACAAAATAGTTAAAAATATTTATTATGAAAATATGTTGCATCTTTCAATCAATTTAAATGGTATAACATACCAAGAAAGGGATAAAAAACCAATATGAGGCAATAATATATATATATATATATATAATGTGGTTGAATTTAGACCAATAGACCTATATAATTTAAATTTAGATCAATATTCCGATGAAATGTAGAAAACATTAAAAATAAAAAAATAAAAGTAATCGATAGAAAATAAACCGACACAGAATGAAGTAAAACAATTTACAATCTAACGAAAAAAACAATGTAATCCCAAAAAAATTAAAATAATATTCATACCTCTACAATGAAAAAAACCTCCTACCACGATTAAGGTGATGTTAATTGAAACTTCATTTGCTCGGATCTCACTGAGAAACAAAATACTATCTCCCAGTAGAACCCCTTGTGAAATCACTCATCCATCAGAACCCCTCACTAGGGGTTGAGTATTGATGGGGATCCTCACTAGATATTGATCTTCCTTGGACAGAACCCCCATCATGGCACGGCAGTCATCGCACATCGACTCGATACCTCTCCCTCTAGGTTGAATCTTCTTAAGGATCTTATTGTTTTCACTTAAAAGGGGTCCTCTAATATTTTCACGATTTACATTTTTTTTTCTTTCATTTATATACATTACATTTTTTCATTTTTTGAAATCATTATTTTCCATTCATTTTTAGGATTTTTATGTTTCATTTACTTATAAACATAACAAATTTTATTAAATAATTTTATGGTTTTTATCTTCATTTCTAATTTTTTTTCTTATTATCATTTATAATAAGATTTCCATTCATTTTTATCATTATTTTAATTTTTTACTCGAAAAAATTATTAATTTATATTTTATCGTTAATCATTATATTTATACATTAATATAAATATTCAATTAGATAATAAATTAATAATACTCATTTATTCTAAATTATAAGTCATAATTTCATATAATATAATATATTACCTTAATTTGATAATCATAATTAGAAAACTATCATAGTTAAAAATATTATAAATTTTAAAATAATTAAAATTTCATATAATATATAATACCCTAATAATATAAATAATTTCTATTTAAAATAATATTTTATTCAATTATTTATTACATTAATTATTGTTATCATCATCACTAATAAATATAAATTAAATTATAATTTCTTTTATAATATAAATATTAATAAATTTTATTTATTTCAAATATTGATATTTAATATCCAAAATTTAATATTACATTTATAAATATAAATTACAAATATTTTTAATAATTTCATATCTTAATTATTTTATAAATAAAAGTTTCATAAATGAAAATACATAATTTTGTAAAAAAATTGTGTAAATATTTTAATATTAAAATATTATTTAAATTATATTAATTCCACATTTAAAAATATTGTTTTTTTATAATTTTATATCACAAAAAATATTCTGAAAATAAATATTCAAAAAATTCAATATTAAAGTATAATTTTAAATATATAATATATTTTAAATTTTTTAAATAAAAATACATTTATGTAAATTAAATAAATTTTTATGAAAATGTGATATTTTATAATTTTAAAAACTATATTAGTATTATAAAAAAATTATTAATAATATTCATAGTTTGTTTTAAATTAAAAACTAACAAATAAATAAACACTTAATTAAAATATTGTTTCTATAAAAATTTCATTGAATACTACATTCTTCCCCCTTAAAATAATTTCTATATCCGAATTCATTCATTAAAATTTAAAAATTCATAATTTCGATCCTCATAATTATGAAAACTTGAATTTCTAAACTTCAATATTCTACTACATATATTTTCCTCATACAAAAAAATCTAATGTAATTTTTTTTCTTGACTATTTCTCTAATACCATGTGTGAATCCCCAAACCCACACATCCAAATTTAGTACATCAAATTGCTATGTAGGTAGAACATGTTACACTATATGACCTTCTCTGGTCTATGTTATGGAGGACTAGAGCGATACATTACATTTAATAAAAACAATAGAATAATTAATATTAAATGACCAAACTTCATTTTGTTTGGTAACTTTGTATGTGATGCATTCACCTTAGAAAAATTGCATTAAACTCATCATAAATTAATTTAACACATGGGTTGATCGTTAAAAGTCCCAGTTAAGAGTTTTCAAAAAGGGTTGTGAAAAAAATATGATTTTTAAATACCATTTAAAAATATTATAGTATTTTAAAAATAATGACAATCTGAAAATTCATTAAAAATAATCCAATGATTATTTGGGAAAACATTATTCATGGTTTTGAAAAATAATCCATATGATCAATAGAAACATTGAAGAGTTTCGAGGTCTAGCCAAAATTCGATTGTAATAGATTCTCTCCCCACATCGTTTTCATGTCTACAATGTCTAACATCAATTTTTTTGAAAACATGTTTCATATTTCATTATATATATATACATACATTTTTTACTAGATTTTTTGTTTTCAAATACAAAATAATGATTTTACTACACATACGCACTTTTGTGTGTGTGTGTGGGTATAAATATAAATTCTCATTATAACTCACTTGCGGGATTTGGTACAATAAAAACCCAAGATATGTAGAATTCTCATAGACTAATAATAAAAATAATTAACAACCATATATTTAATTAACATTTATAAAAATTATAACATTTATTTTATATGTTATTTCCAATAAATGAATAATTTATTAATTTAGAATGTTTTTATATATAAAAATATATAAAAACATATATATAGTGTGTCCTGAATAATAATTAAATATGCCCATAATCAAGAAAATAAATGAAAAAATGATTACATTATTCTATTTCATATTATTATTGAATTTTAAACATTATTTTATTAAATAAATTAAGGCATGTTTTCAAATACATAAATAAGAACGATTAATTAAATTATGAATATTTATAGACATGAAAATATAAAATGTATATATGCTCAAATAACATGTAATTTTTAAATTAATGCATACATAAATGAATTAGAAATTTATAATATAGAGTTTATATATATATATTATTAATATTTTATTGGGATATGAAATTATATATATATATATATATATATATTAAAGGCCAAAAAAGTTTAATCAATAAAAATATTTATTTTTCAAATATGATAAACTAATTTTTCTTAAACATTGTTTCTACTTCAAACATTTAAGTAATGTATAAATACTCCCACATATGAATATTTTTAAAATTCATCTACACGAGAGTAAAAAAATTAGATTTTTTGAAATATTGATATAGATTTAAAAATAAATATATTAGCTCCCTTAAAAAATTAGATGCATTTTGATGTTCTCTTTTCAAATTAAAAATCATAGAATAAAAAAATTCTATAAAAAAGTTACTCCCTTGAAAATATAATTATATATTAAAACAAAACTTGAGATATCTAAAATGAACCAATTCCCTTGAAAAATATTCAAAATTAATTTTGTTGTGTGGACACACTAGATGAAAAGATAAAATGGTAGAGTAAGCAATTTCCTATAAGAGTGGTTGTGCATTGCATGTGTAGGGTGCACAACAAGGCGTACATTACTACAACTGGCATACAAAAATAAAAAATAAACAAAGATAGAAAAAGAGAGAGGTAGTAGTTCTTAATAATCTCCTATAAAATTTCCATTTATAAACTCAACATCACTATTTATATAATATTTTATAATTTCACAGCACAAAATATTATTGGAGTGGTATTGAAATTATGTAATAATCAAAAAGAATTAAATGACTCTATTTTTGATTTCTGTCCACACCAAAAGTAGAACAGACCATGACATAGATAAAAATTTGAATAGAGATAGTGATATATATATATATGTGTTGGAAGAATTGACAACATCAGACCAAAAACATTTTACTTCGTTTCAAAATTCAAAAGAGAGGCAATAAACAAGAAAGCGACAACAATGCATGTAATCGATAAACTGACGACAGACGAAGAATGTTGTATATAAATTTACAAGTAAAAGAATAAAACATTATAATCCTTATTTTTTTATTAAAAATAGAATAGATACAATGAAAACAAAACACCTACCTCGAATATATTAAAGTAAATTGAGACACTAAGAAATCATATCAATCTTGAAAATGAATCCCTAATTCACAGATGAAAGCCTTTTGAAAAAATTAGGCCTTCGGAATCCCTCGATGCTGGTCGAGGGTCACTCAGAATCCTCACCAACTTCCGATCTTCCTATGTTGAAATCCCCTTCACAACTCAACCTCAATTGTGCTTTGGCTCGATCCCTATCTCTCATGCTCAGCTCCAATGAAGCCTTATTTTATTTTCCCCTATATGGGGTCATACAACCAATTCATGATTTACACTTTTTTTATGTTTCATGTTTTATACATCACAATTTTTATTTTTTATCAGTCATTTTTATTTATAATTTTTATGTTCTTCATTTTATGTTATTTTTATAAACATGCCATTTTTTAAATTATATAATATTTTGTTCATCTTAACTCAAATTTTCTATTTTGTTTTTTTACCTATGGTTATTATCTATTTTTAGTTATTTTGATTATTAAAAATAAAACCTGTTTAATTTCTATTTCACCATTTATCATTATGATATTACATTATTAATATTATTCATTTTGATAATAAATTATAAATACTCAAATATTCAAAATTATATGTCAAGCATTCATATAATAAGATATACTGTAATAATTTGGGAATAATAATTTAATAATAAAAACCATTTAAAATTTTATAAATTTAAAACAATCAAAATTTCATATAATATATATTTACATATAAATAATAATAATTTTCTTTTAAAATAGTATTTTTTTCCAGTCATTATTACTCTGATTATTTGTATCACTACATTTAGTAATTTTAAAATAAAAAAATTTCATAGTTTGAAATAAATATTCAATATTATTTATTTATAATAATTATAATTAGTAGCAAAAATTTCTAATTAAATTTATAAATATAAATAATAATGTTTTTTAAAAGTCATTTAATAATTATTTTAAATATCAAATTACCTTAATTATAAATCATTAATTTTAAAAAAAATCTTCAATTTTTTACATTTATATAAAAATAATATTTTATATATTATAATAGAACATTTATAAAAATAGACATTTCTAATAATTTTAATTTCTAATATTTTTCATGAAAAAATGAATGCATTCAAAACATTTAATACTGATGAAAAATTTTAAATATATAATAAATATAAACATATTTTGAGAAAAAAATTTATTTAATGAAAATAATCTTTTAATAAATGTGGATGTTCTATAATTTGAACAAAATTTCTTAGTTCTATAAATTTTTTTGAACCATTCTTAATTTGTTTTAAATTAAAAAACATTTAAATAATTAATTATTAAAAATAAAATTTAAATTTAAATTTCATGGAATATTAAAATACATTTTTTATCATTAGATAGTATAACCTATGAAATAGTGAAGTAATGGATAATAGGATTGAGAAGTGTAATTAATTAGAAACATCTAGTACACCAAAATGTGGATGTTATTAAAATTAATTTCTCCAACTGTGACTTATGGGTATTAGATAACGAGTGATCCTTCTGTTGTATTATTATAAAAAACATAATAAGATATTTGAGTGACACAGTAAAATTCTGGGAGAATTTTGAGTGGTCTAGTGGACGGTTAGATTATATAGATATTGATTTATGAGGAAAAATGTGTACAAAATAAAATGATCCTTATAATAACTTCCATACTTTTAATTAAGATTTTAATCTATATGGTTAGGTGTTTCTAATGAAAAAATATTTTGAAACATTTGATAAGTTTCATTTATTCTAAATTAAGTAAAGAATAAAATTTTAAAAACAATTAAATTCATCTAATCATATCGTGGTGGTGCATACTTCATCATGGAAATCCTAGTTCAAATTAGAGGTTGTGTAAATTTCAAACGACATACTCCTTCTATAACAACAAAGTGTAATGTTTTATCTGAAAGGAGGAATAATAATATAGTACACATGGTTTGATTGTTGACGAGTTTATGTGACCTTATTACATCGTTATCGAGTTATTCTATGATGTCTACTACTTTCTTACTAAAAATTGTACCATATGTTATATTCATAAATACCCCATATAAGATATCATAAGTGGATCATCCGATTTTTAATTTTTGGTATTTTTTTGGATTAGAAACATTCATATGATAATTAGCATTGAAAAATATTGAATCCAACTCTATTAAATTCGTATTTGATGGTTATGCTGAAGATAATAGGGGATATTATTACTAAAATCCTATTGAGAACAATGTTTTTGTGGACATACAATGTGTTTTTGTTAGTAAGGAACACATGAGTTAAGGTTCCCATAGGATAAAATATGAACTCAGAGAAGTTTAATAGAAAAAAAATAGGATGCAGTCTTGATATTTATGTTGAGATGGTTCTTTACGCTGATGAGGAAGAAGGTAAAATACATGTTATAAATGAACCTTTATAGTCCAGTATAATTCATCAAGAGAATGTGACACAAATATTTATTTGGGATAATGATATAGTTATATTTTTTAAAATATGTTAATACTTCCTTTGATTAATACATTTAATGTTACGATTTTGAGAAATTGATAAAATAAAGGGAATCTAATATGGACTCTACATAGAAAAAACAATTATGAAACATGGTGTATTCACCAGAATGGGAGAAAACAACAAGGTCAAAGATGGGTTTCAATAATAAAACTAACATGTATGGTATAATGTCTTCTTATACGGCTTCCTTAGTTGATATGTGTACCCAAAAAAAATTCATGTTTATTATAATGATATAGAGATTTCATAATTTTTCCATTCCATAGATGATCACTATGATTTTTAGTTATTTCATATAGAAGCAAAAATGAATTCATTACTAGGGATTTATAAAAGGATGAGTATATGATTCAGTTTGAGTGTTTATATTTTCAAAATTCGAATTGTAAGGTTTGAAATTTACAACGGCATAATTTTTGGGTAAAAGTAAACACCTTAGAGTTAGAATATCTTGTAGAACATCCAAATGATAGTGTTTGGATACATCAAAAATAGGGATGATTATTTTTTATTCATATAACATAGTAGGATAATATTATTTTAACTATTTTTCAATGGAGATGGAATAATGTTATTATAAATAATGTTTTGATAGTATGATATATGAATTTGTGGTGGGGTAAATATTTCTCAATGAAATACATAAGTAAAATATATTACATAATGGGTATGTGTATAAAAATAGATAAATCTAATATATTTCTTGGAGTTATTGAGAAAACAATTATTATTAATGTGAAAACATGGTTTAGTATAGGGATTTTTTCAGAGGGTTATTTACTTGTGCACTATAGATGGAATATACAAATTATTATGTATAATTAAAAGGAGTTTGATACAATTGAAACGACTACTTATGAATCTAACACAACATATTTCTTGTATTCCATGTTATCTATTAATCATGATGTATCATATGATTTTACAATTATGAGTAGCATCCAATTCAATTCTAGTGAGAGTCACACGATTTTGGTGAAAAAAATTCTTAAGTATATATGAATAAAAATGTATATATTCTTGGTCTATAGAGGAGAAGAAGAGAACTTTTTTAATGAGTTACACAAAGTGTCATTCCCAATTCAAAAAAGTTGATATGAAATGTAATTCATTATTTGTGATTTCAAAATTGTAGAGTATTTAGATGGAAACTTTTTAAAACACACATTATATCGAACATTAAAATAGAGGGAGAATACATCACTACCTTAGACTATGTAAGGGGTGACATTTATATTATGATGTTAATTTATAAGCGTGGAGTAGTTTCATGCATTGAGGGTGAAATTGAGATATATTTTTTACAACAACAATATTACTACTCTGGATATGGAACCCCAGTCTCGTCATCAAATAAAACACATCCAACACAAATACTGCTATAAATGGGAGATAATTTAAAGGGGTAACATAATGATTAGTAGTGATGATACAAAATCAATCATATTAGACCTAATAACTAAAAAATTTCCACTCTAACAACCTTGGGTTCTAATATAATATATGGGTATCTATCTCATGAGATAATGGATGTGGTGGTTTCCAATGTATCATGCCATTATAATAATAGAAATATATATTTAACCATAATTTATTTGTGCTATAATATATGTAACATTTATCATTGAAGGATAATTATACCCTACATGTAAAAACCTAGAGATTCCCATAACCAATTATTGACATAGTTTTTAATGGGTTATTATGATATATAACGGTGGTTTTGTATAAATTTTTACATACATTTCGAAATGGTGTATATGAAATATTGTAGAATAGATTATTGAGCTAATAAGTAAAAACTTTTTAATTTTACAGATCTAATAAAATATATCTAAGGGAATTTCATATGGTTATGGATATACATAGGGGTGTGAACTTATTATTAGTTCTTCATGCCTGATGTTGGTGATATACCAAGAATGATAATAGTAATACATTTATTCGCTACTTAGTAAATTCTCCATATAAACATAGTTACTCATGGGGTGATTTTTTATGTATTTTATCCTATCACTAGTTTAGGTGGAACCAAGATGGGATTTTTTCACTTGTATAAGAAGAAAAAACGTCTGACCCATAATGTCGTTATACTAAAGAAATTCATGGCCATGATTAGATTTATCACACATGGTAGGTTAAACAATAGAGATATGTGACATTTGATGTTCTTAATATATAGTTGAGTATTAGGTGTTGTATTCATTAACTTTGTCAATCTTTATTGGGAATCAAGAGATGATGGGGGGAATATACTATATTGACATTTTTTTCATCTAGTGGTCCCTCAATGTCCTTTAAAAAGGGATTATAAAATATACATAATATGTATATCATATATTTTCGGGTAGGCTTGTATATATAGAGATATGATTATGATTAATGGTTTTCACACCATGACCCATTGTATATTTGGTTGCACTTATTTTTTCCAATAAATCGCTTTTTTTCCAATATATATATATATATTTAAGATTTAATAGTCTTTTAAACACTTCTTAGGCTAATATGGTCACACCCTTAGGCCTTAATATAAAAATAATTTTTTTTGACAAAGTTGTTATTCCAAATGAGTAGAGTTTTATGAAAACATATATCTAAAAGAGTTTGGATAGATTCAAAAATATTTTAGAAGTTCGGAATCTAGTCCCTATGGGATTTTAATGCATGTTATATATTTTTAGATGTGAAATTACAAATATACCACTTCTCTGAATTATATATAAAACTGTTCTTTTAATACATTTATTTTATTTCTGTGTTTTTTAACATATTTAATATACAAGTTATAAAATATATATATAATATATATTTATTTCACCTGAATGGTTTTATTAAATATTAAAATAATCATTGTTATTTTTAATGGATTTAAATTAATTCACTTAGAAATGTCGATGAACAAATATTATGGTATTAAATGTATATTTTTGAGGAATATCTACATATTACTATATATAATGACATTTTCCTCTTGCATTTGTCATGGAGAAATATACCTTCCACTCATACCATCACTTGAGATAATGTCACCATAACCCCTTTATTATATAGGAATCCTCAAGATTTGATCATGGACTATTTGTCAGTTTCCCCCCTAAAAGGAAAAGAAATTAATTCCACTATATAGTGATATTTTTCATTCATTCTCCTTTTTAAATTTAAGAACAATAATTCCATCATTTATGTCTTACAGGTAATCTGGTTTATAGTTTTTTATATTCGTTGAACCTTGCTGATTGTTTTACCCATGTTTGGGTTTCCATCTAATGACTATGGTCATATGATGTAATTATGAAACACATAATATATTCCTTATGCTATTAGAGAAATTCATTATTATTAAGCCATATGATCATGTGATAAATATTTGATTTTTCTTCCCTTATTGGGATTTAGGATCGTCAAGTTCCTTTTATATATGTCCCTAGGATATTCAATGTAGTAAATGTTAACTTTCATGAATGAGAAATGAAGATTTACAAATTGATATAAAGAGAGATTATATTTTCCATGTGTTATGTTATCTAATTCCAAAAAATTAGTCCTCAAAAGAACCTTTATATTATCTAATAATTTACCATGTAAAGAACGTTTTACGTGGTAAAATAGGGGGATGAAATAGTTATAATCCAAGGTTTTCTTAGTTATATATAGAAATTAGGAATTATAAGACATTATTAAGAACCCAAGGTTTATTAAAAAAATATAATAAAAGTATTAATATTTTGTTTAATTATAAAACAATTTGTTTCGATGAAATTAAATACATATCTGGATATTAAAATTAGATGCAGCTATGGGACAATACCTAGGCGTAATAACCCCATTACGGTATTTTGGGTATTATATCAATAAATACATTTTATAAGGACAATATACCTTATTTCAAACTTGTTTTATACTATAGAGAAATAGTAGTAGTATAGTCACATAATTTTGATGGACCAATGTGAATTAAATAATGAAAAAATAATTTTTATTAGAAGATATTAAAAAATTAGATAAATGAAGAATATTAATTGAATATTTTATTTAGTTTATAAAATCCCTTTGGAATTAAAATATTCATAGAAGTAACATGTTTCCTACTATTTTTTCATTTAAAATAATATTGGGAAATATTAGGAACAATGTATATTATGTAGGGAAAAAATACAATAATGACCTTCATAACATGAAGAATTCATGAATGGAGAATTTCAGGAGGATAATGAAGCAACTAACCAAGGTTATGAAAAATAAAATTAATCATACTAATTATCAAGATTCACCTCAAAGGGAGAAACATGTATTTGATTCCTCCACGCATCAATTAGAACATTCTGTTAGTGGATATACCAATCAATTAAATATAGAAAAATGGATTACCTTTTATTAAGATAATATTTTACCTATGATATATTATAGAGATATATATTGTTCCCTTCGTAGTATTACTTTAAAAAGGATATGTTGAATAGTTGTGGAAATTGATGAAGAACACGAAGGCAATATGGTATATTTTTGTAATGTTATTGGAACTATTCAATGGATTCGTTTTGAATAAGTATTTCCCCCATTATATGAAAACAAAAATGGAAATGTTATTCACAAATTTAAAAATGTTCAAAATAATTGGTGGGAATCTATGATAATAAAATTAAAAAAATTATTGATAGACAAATTTCATTTTGGATCCTATAGGGAAGTTCAATCGGTTCTTTGGTGGACTAATAAAAAAAATATTTATAGTTTTATAGTTTTAATACTAAAATGTTATGAGGGGTTAATGTTGAGTGATATCAAATACGAAATGGATGTTTGGAGAGATGTAGTGGTATTGTAAGAAGAATAGTAATAAGGGATAAATGGATAAAAAGGCAAGGAAGTTTATTGATCATTAAAGATAAATAAGTAAACTACAACATCCCACAAAAAAAATTCGGAGGAAATTTTATAATAAATTAATGGAATTTCAATGTGATACCGGTGTAGAAAGGATTTCCATATTTCTTGAAACTATCCCAGTGAGGTGAATCCTCATCTTCTGAACGAAAATGGTGAGGGAAATATGGTTCATTAACAACCATAAGTCGAATTAGTCATGCATAGGAATTTTTTTAAAATTTTAAATGATTATAAGACTAATAATTCAACAAAAGGAAAACACCATAATACATTGTATAATCCATAGGAGAGAGTTATTACATTAATATTCACAATGGTAGAAGTAGAGTCTCTGAAAGATTTGGTGCTACGTACACATATTGTTCTCTAAAAGCTACAAATTACATTATTTTACTCTAGCTATACATATTCCTTTGTTACATCAATTTTTTAAAATAATGTATAATAAATCCTAGAACTAGTAATCATAGAGGTTTTAGTCAGGACTTCCAATTGGATTATCCAAGAATCAATGGTCTATAGAAACACTAGTATCATTATAAGTGAGTATAATTTCATCAATAATATAGTATTCATTCCCATGGTCGAAATAGAAAATCTACATGCGGTGTGTTGACAATTAATTTAGGATGTTAATAACAATAATATAATAAAAGAGAATAATTCTCTTGAATGGAAAAACTATAGTAATTCCCAAAGTGGATATTTCCATGGTTGATATTGGTCTAGAATCTCCTCCTACAGCCTAATATATAATGATGAGTGGAGAAGTTAGACATGGAAATGAAAGTATAATGATATAAATTGAAAACGTATTTTAGGAATTTGTTGATGTATTTATGAAATTGTTATCTATAAATTTCCCAAATAAGAAGTAGAGTTCTACATTGAACTGAAACCAAGATCCATTACAATATTGAAGACCCAATATAAAATTTATTATCTAGTGATAGAGGATGAAATTAAAAAATAAAATACCACATTGAAAAATGTATCATTCAGAAGAAAATCTATATGGGTATATCCTATACTCATAGAATAAAATATGGAGTGATGAAGATATACATTGACTATAAAGAGAACAATTAGATCAAGGTATAGAACAAATATACCCAACATAGGATTGGTGATTTATTCAACCATATCGTGGGGGATCAATTATTCATTATGAATTTCTATCAAATAAGGTATCAATAGTTGAGGTTGATGAATGTAGATATTCCAAATTCCACCTTACAAACCTGTTATATTAATTATGTGTTTCATGATTTCAATTTAGCCATAATAGTACTCAATTTAAATTTAAGGATTTGATAAATAGATTCATTATTTAAATAGTAGATAAATTTATTTTGGTATTTATTGATGTTATTATCACATATTTAATTATTCATGAGGAGAATGAGTATCATCTAAGGGTTATATTACAAAATATAATGAAGGGTAATTCTTTTTATAAATTTATTATATGGTACTTTTGGGTATAATAACTAACATATTTGGGACACATCATGATTAGTGAATTAATATGATTTTTGTAGTAAATAAAAATTCCACATAAGAGTGTCCACATCCTTCAATTATGATTGAGATTCACAATTCCCACTGTCTAGAAAGATACAATTTTAGGACATTCGAAGACCATTCATGATTTTTTAATCCACTAACTCTGTTTTATCATAAAGTAGTAATGATTTGAAATAAAAATATTTTTTAATATTTTTTTAAATAAATAATTAATATATTAGTTGGTGAAGCTATGCAATCATTATACTCTATTAAAGAAAAAATGTTTTTTAGTGATGCATCTTTGTAAGGGATTGGATGTTTCCTCATAAAAATTGATAAGGTTGTTATACACACATCAATAATGTTAATTAACCTTGAGAAATATTACCCTAACCATGACATGTATTTACAAAAATCATTTTTAATATGAAAATATATAGACACTTTAATTTTTGTAGAATGTGTGACATATAAGCAGACCAAAAAATTATTATGTATATATTCACACAAAAGGAACTAAACATCAGAAAAATAGAATAAGAACATATTCTTAAATAAAATGATTTCTCAAATCAATATCACTCTGAGGAGTGAAAAAAATTAACATATGTATTAAAAAGGAATGGTCTTGGTGTTCATTCCATGATGAGTATTGAAAAAGATACCCAGATCATGGATATAGTATTGTTAAATATGGGAATTGTAATTGATAGGATATCATCAATCCTATCAAAATGTATTTATAATCCTTGATAACAATATAATATCCACAATTATCAAATAAATTATCATTTTTTTAAAAATGATAGAATTTTTAAAACATATTTTGTTTTCTGAATTCAATATTAATCATGATGGTTTTCTATGATCTTTTACATGGATTTGTTTTCAATGTATTCTAATGATAACAAATGAGATGATTGATTATGATTAAAAAAATATTATATACATGTCCCATAAGTGATGAATATATGGGGACATTAATTATCATTATTGGTGGGATATCACTAAAAGGGAGATTTTATTTTACATTATAAGTTATATCATAATTTAACAAATCAAGGTGGTGTGATAACATCCCAAAGGGGTATTGAAACCACTACCCATACCTGTATAAATGTGGGACATCATCACTATGGACATTAACACTAGATATGCTAATATATCCAAGGGAAATAATGTTATATGGGGAATCATTGATAGTTATGAAATTTTTTACCACATTAATAACATTAGAGTGGATTTCTCCCTTGGGTGCATAACTGATCTCTATAATAATCAATTATTAAGACCCCATAGAGTACATTGTTTGATTGTTTCTTATTGAGATAAAAGACTTGTTTATATATTACGGGGGACCCATAAAATGTATATGAATAGATAAATAAAATATGAGTGAACCTATAATCCTTAATGTTTTGACTAGAAGAATATGATAACTCAAAAATTAAATAGAATGATAAGGGATATGGTACATTATTTTCAGGGGAGATTGCACTAGCAAAAGCTACTTTTTGAATTCTATAATTAGAATACTTTCCATAACGGTATTAGAATGGAAATTATAATGGTCATCATATAAATCATGTTAAAATCCATCATGGTTCGTTAAAGTTGGAAATATGAAACTATTGGTGACATATTAAGGGAATGATACTATATAAAAAATATAACTGATTCCGAAATAGATATTGTATACATAGATTTGATAGAAACATTTTACAGAAAACTAAATGAATGAAATGTAATTAATTATTTGGGATCATGTATTTCCCAATATAACACCATGGAATGTATTTATGAGATTTGTAAATAATTTTAATCTAAATCCATGTTATATTACACAATTTGAGAATTTAGAGGATTTTGTTACAGTTTACTATTCAATAGTACTGACACAAAATCATTCCATTTTTTATGAAATCATCTACATGTCTCCATTAGGAACATATTTTTATTAAAAAAACATAAACATTATATTTATGGTTTGATATAAGATCCTGACATTTATATTTAAGTGTTAAAAATCCATATCCATGAAAGAATGGAATATTTTTTATGGAATAATATTGAACGACATGTGATATTCCTCTAGTTAAAGTGAAATTTTGAAGAAGTTACATGGTACCCTGAAAAATTAATGGTGGAAAATATACCCTTTATGTTTGATGCATACATACAATTTTTGGATAAAAATTTTATAAGAGAATGAAGATAATATCATAAAAATAAATATTATAATACAAAAAAATTATATAATGATTATTTTCTTATTTTACAAAATAGATGTACAAAAAATGACTATAAAAAATATGTTTCATATAAGGTAATAATTCTAATTACTGTGGGTAATAACAAGTACAAGGACATTTAAAAAAAATTTCAACTATATTGTATAACCCTAAAGATCAAACTCTTCTAAGAGGATTTCATGTGCCATGATAACTATTAAAAGTAGAATAAATTTTTGGAATATAATTGAAATTATCATTGTACTTGTAAAAATATATTTGAATGAAATATAAAATATTCATGTGTGGTGGTATTTGTATAGGATATAGTAATATATATGTTTATTTCAATATGATTATAACACCATTGTATCATTTTTATTGGCAAAAAAGACTAATTTTTCTATGATTACATGACATTTAGACAATTGATAATGTATCCATTATAATGTGATCTTTAGGGTTAGTGTATATAAAGAATAATGGTAAAATATAATTCAATGTAGAATGAATATTCAATATACCCTACCATTATAATCATGCATATTGATTCACATTATTCCGAACATGGGAAGGAGGTAGCATTATTAAAGTTCTCCCATACCCATTCCCAAGTAGAGAGTTAAAAAGTTAATCTTGGGAAAAATCTCTATTGGGATAAGGTCTAGTTAGGGGTGATCACCACATGGTAATTGTTAGTTGACCCACCACATGAAAATTCAATCATTATTAATTGTACACATAGGGTTTATGCTGGTATCATAAGGGGTTCATTATATATAAAATATTCACATATTTGTGGCATTTTATTTTTATAATGTGAATAATAACCTTTCCAACCCCTTTATCATTAATATTCTGTTAAATAAAAAAGTCATGAATTTATAATTAATGAGAGAAATAGTTTGTTTCATAAAAATAAAACATAACGGAATTAATATGAAAAAAATTTATAATATTAAGGTATGTAAAATATGATTTATTTTCCCGAATGAAAAATATAATATCAAAACATTATATGAAATAGCTTAGATGACACAAAACAATAAGCATGTAAGGGAATATAATATCTAGAGAAAATATAATATATTTAATATTTTAATGAAATTCTATATAATTTACAGCATTATGTGAATATGACACTGTGATTTTATACGTCACATGCCACAATGAGTTTCTTCAATGGCTTTCGTTAAACACAAGATCATGTTTTAGAGTAAAATAATATATTATTAAAATATTAGTATTAAATATAATAAGATATTATATAACAATTAAATTGGAGATTAAAAATATTATTAAATAATTTTTGAAAAATTTTGGCTTTCAAAAAATATTAAATGAATTCATTGGTTTCAGGTTATTTAGAAATTAATATATGAACCAATAGAATATAAAAACAGTATTTTTATAAAAATCTATTTTAATACTCACAATCAAATCTGATCCTTTTATATTATATTATTTATAACTATTTAGTAATTTTAATATAATATATATTATATATTCATTCAAATATTTGTATATTCATCAAATATATTTTATCAACATTAAATAATAACAAACTCAACATTACTCATAAAAACCTCTATTTTTATTATGGAAATTTTTCCACCTTTTAACAGATAATCTATTTTAAATCCAATTTTTGGAACTCAAATAAATAATATTTTTCATATATAACATATTCATTGAAATTTTATCAAAAAAATAATTTTTTATTATTTTTTGTTATTTTTTTGTAAAGGTTCATTTTTTATGAATAACTAAAAATACTGAATTTTAATTCAAAACAGTTTTTCATATAATATATTTATAGGGATAAATTAAATTTGGAATTTATTTTAAAGTCAAATTATATATATTATACAATAATTAATCCAATTTAGGCCATTTTAATAAATCTCATATTGATATTGGATATTAAAACAAATCAATAATTAAACATTTTTACATTAAAAACTCACATTAATGTCTCATCTATATGATAAAATTTAAATTAATTTCAGAACATTATTTAAGTAGAATTTGGAAAAAAAGATTCGATATTTTTAATGATAATAATTAACAAAGTCTCATTATCTCAACTTTGTTTTTTACCAAAAATATTTTTGAAAATAATTGAAAATAATTATAATGATTAACATTAATTTAAATATAAAAAGGGAATAAAAAATAAACATAACATCTAAAATGTCTAAGAATATTTTCTTTAATAAATTTTATAGAAATATTTTGACCCTAATATACATTTTATCTAATTTTTTTGATTATCATATATACATTCAATGGAAAGAATGTTATTGTTATTCCCGTTTCAAAAATTTACAACAATGGCACTTCCCCTCCAATAGAAAAAGTCCTACACTCCTCCCACATCACCACACATCTAAATACACATTTCGTTGATAAATATATGCCAAAATATCTCCAAAAAATCCCATTTCTAATCCTATATGGATAAAAATGGTCATAATTAAATCCTAGGAAGCCCTTTGGTACAACCCAAAAGGAGTTACATGAAGAAGATGTAACAAAATTCCTCAAGTCTTTAGTATTATTTATATAATTCACCCCCTCAACTATCTTTTTTCCACTATTATATTACAACACCATTATACTCAATATATTCTGATGTTTTTTGTTAATGATTAAACTTGCACTTAAAATCACTTCAATCTAATTGGTAAAAAACATATTGATTATGTGTTTGACAAACTACTACCTCACGAAATAAGGGTTGTTCATTCTTTTGTTTGCACCACCCATGGTGGGAATTATTATGGGTACTATATTTATATATGTTATATATGATATTTATTAGGCCTTTATTATATTATAATTATTATATAACACATACATTATACTTAACATTTTGTGTAAATATGATAAAATTGTTTTGGGGAGTGTGGACTACCACCCTAAAAACAATGTGATTCATTCATGATATACATAGAAGATATAAAGGATTATTTAATAAATATTGTGAGGAATATATGACATAGATATGTAATGAACGTGATTTTCATGGTCTATTCCTTTGTGAAAAATCTAGTGGTCGTATTGTTCATAGGTGTCATAGTGGCTTGCTTCGGGAGCCTGACAAAAATCTCAGTTCAAAAAAATTGTTCCACTAATACATTGGCATTGTTACATTCACAGTGTTATGGTGGCACCATCACAGTGGCACCGGCATACTGGCATCGTTATAGTCGCACTAGTTATGGGGGTACCGTTTCGGTCACACAAGTTACAGAGGCACTATCAAGGTCGCATTGGTTAATGTGGCACTGTCACGGTCACAACATTACAGTGCCACCATCACTGTAGCATCATTGTGGTGGAATTACCATGGTAGTACCATTTCAGTGGCCCCATTTATGGTGGAACCATGTCTATATCTCAAAAAATGGTGTCACACTACCTTTCCGAGTTCTGATTTTTCCCAATTTCTCCACAGTTACATGTTTTTCTCCATTTAACATTAATTTAACTTCTCAAATGTAACACCCCATGATTTCATAGTATGTTATCTCATTATAGTAATTCAATATATTATGCTACAAGCAACAATGAGTTCAAGCGCACCACACCCTACCAAACATGCAATTCAAAAAGTGGTTATGAATAGTATTAACTACATTTTGAATATTATATACTCTGTATGATTTTAACATCCATATTATGTGTTTCTAAGACATAATATGAGATCAAATTAATTTTTTCAGATAAAGGATGTATATTTAAAACAATAGCAATTTTACTGCATATTAGTGGTGATCCTTTTTTTAAATGCAACATTTGGCACTTTTATATTTAATTTGACCAAATAATATTCCTATTTATAAGTGGGACATAAAAAATTTTGTTTGGATAATTTTTTGATGTTTTTATGATAACTTACATATTTAGAGGAATTGTGAAAGATAATAAATTTTAATTGAAAATAAATTTTTTTATCAAAATAATTTGTTGTGTTAAGTTATAAATCTGAATAGTTTTGAAGTATAATTAGATTATATTTTTATCATTTAATACAATTTAGTTCATTATAACTAATTTTACATTTAGATTTTATATAAACACTTGTCAATATTTTGACAGTTTTTACTTTTGAAAAACCAAATTTTTGGTTTTGAAAATGGGAATTAATTTTATATTAATAAATGAAACTTTTATGTTTTGACTTTTCGAAAATAGAATTCATTTTTGAATTCAGAATATTGAAATCAGCTTAAGGTGAATTTTTGTTATTTTTCTGAAAACATACCATTTGTGATGAATTTTAAAAAGGACTATGTTATTATTTAAAACCATATTTTTATTTAAATAAATATTTATTTTATGTATATTTATTTTAAGTCAAAGTGGATATATAATTCTCATATAGGTTCAATGTAATTCTTTGGAGTAGTCTTTTAATAAATCTAGATGTATACAGTTTTATTAATCTTTTTTACCTCTTTTATCCAACTTCTAGGAACGTTAGAATAATTGAATAAAACTAAATTTTACCACTTCTGTGAGTTGAATTTCAAAAATTCAAGAGACACAGTTGACATCATTATGTAAAATGTGATTCAATAATTGAAAATAATTTCTAGTGAATAGTAACTTTTGACTTTTATATACCAAGATTAAAATTAAATAGGGTAATTAATGTTATAAATGATATTATAATTACCCTAACACATGTTCTAATTCTATTTTATAAGTGTTATTCAACCAAAAACAACATTAGGAATAAAATATGATCCTTCAGGTCCACTTTGATTAGATTATGACATTTAATAATATATTATTTAAAGCAGAATTAAAAGTGTTAAATTCAAAGTTTATTTAACTAATATATTTTTAATATATGGTTATATACAAGATAAATTAGATTATAAATATTCATTATAAATATAAAAATACTTCCTATATAATGTTATTTTATTTATAATTTTTTTAGATTATATAATTATATTTATTTATGACATAATGATGATGTAGTAATTACAATCTTAATGAGATATTAAAATAGTTAATATTATAAATATTAAAATAAATTAAATGTAAAACTTCTGATTACATCAATGAATTTTCTAGGTTAATATGACATTATATGGTTGATAAGATAAATTTTGTTTGAAGTGATAAGGTTGTTATGACTTCCACCAATACAAAATAAAAAATTGTGTCAAAATTGACATACATTTATTTTTAAAACAAATAATATATTATTGTTTGATATAATATTCCCAAAAATCAATGTTTCTGAAAAAGGACATAAAATATATTATATATATAATTTATTAACAACTTGTGGATCACTTGGATGTTTAGAGTATTTTTATTAACCATATAGTGTACGAATTCAAGAAGACACAGTAAAAGTTAACCTATTTAACAATGATTTAAATATAAAAGGTAAGGTAAATATGGTAACCTAAAATTGTCTAAAACATATTGGATGAGATTATTTTGACCCATAACTACTTATGTTCTGAACTAAATCTCATTGGATCCATTATAGACCGAATATAATTTTATAATAAATTAATATTTTAATGTTTTCCTAAAGTGACCCTCACCCCTCTTATAAAAGGGCACTCCCCATTCTCTAAAAATCACACCTCCAAATCCATTTGGCTTAGCCAAACCCATCCCATATATCCTCACAACTTCGATCATATCATCCTACAATCCTCAAATTTATCAGAAATAAATCCTATGGTGCCCTTTTGAGCAACTCAAAATAATCACATGAAGAATAGATAATTGTTTCACCACCCTCATTCTAGTTCTTTTCATCTTCCACATCCTATTTCTTTCTTGTATCCATGCCAAAATAATTACAATAGTACCTCCTACATACTGTGATGTTATAAAGAATATGGTAAAACCATATTTTTTTTCTATCTATCCTATAATTGACAATGTCCCCATTCGTGCGTACATTCGGCTTACCGTCTCCACGTCATGGGGTAGTTTTTTATTCAGACACTTCAATATTTTTGATGGGTATAATAATGAATATAACTGATGTAAATAATAAGTATAACATTTTAATGATTCTTTAAATATGATATACTATCCAATTATACACTATTTCACCATCATTTTAATGATATTGTCACTTGTGCATACATACAGATTACCATCTCCACGATGTGATGAGATTCATTCCCACGTTCACCATAAAACGATTATTATAAAAATATATATCATTAATAACTATGTAATATATGACATAATAATTCTACTAGATATATATATATATATATGTATGTATGTATGTACTTACATATATCTTATTCACTTAATTTTCTTCAAAACGATATGAAAATCGAAACAGAGTTTATGCGTACGTACGACCTAGAATCTCCATAAACGATGCCTTCCATTTCATATATTTGTCTATTATAAATATTAATATTTTAAATACATTTTATATATTAACTGAAGATTATATTTTTTCTATATTTATATTATTATCTAAATGATATAATCAAGAATAACAAGTTAAAACACATATGATAAAGAAAGCGATTATTACCCAAAATGGCGATTTAACAATGAAATCCTTATTAAATGTAAAGTATAAAATCATAAATGAGTAATGTATGATATTATAAATATGAATATGGTTCTGTTATAATTTAAAAACATACTATGGTCATTATACATGACATTAAACATACCCTCAACCAAAAGGAAAGTGCAAGATGAGGGGTAATTTCACAATATCTTTATTATCTAAGGGTGTTTATACGTGAGTATCTACTGGGACATATTTATTATCCATGTCCATGTTTCATAAAAGTGATTCCAAGGGGATTATTTTTAATGGACACTTTTAGTAAAAAATCATTTTAAATGTTTTAGTGATTTATTTTTCTAAACCTTTCTCATTAATTTACATTTTTTAAATGGTTTTAAGGATATATTTATATGGACATGAATGTTTTTAAATGTTAATTCCTTTGGAAAGATACCAAGTGGAATCAGATTATTTGATTCATAATTATATATTAAATGACTTCCTTTATAAATTATGTGACTTTTAAATGATTTCAAGATAAAGGGATATTTCCATCAAAGTTTTTTACTGATCATTGTCATCTATGTCAACATCCTTTACATGATATTATTTTTGATAGAGGTTTATTTATTTTGATACCAATATTCCATATTTTATTGAAGGTTTTGTGATATTTTTGACTCTGGATGTGTTATTTGTATACCATTAATGGTATATGGGTAATATATTGACATTTTGAATGCTAGTTTTAACATAATTGTTTATATTATGTTTAAACCTTTTCATATTAGGAATGAATTGGAATTCGTAAGTGAAGGTTGGTGCCAGCTATAGCTCATCAATGCATCAGTAGGTATAATGAGGCAAACTAGTGTCTTGGCACAAGTCATTAACATAGTGTTATTTGAAGTCATGGCACAAGGGCTTGACTATGTGGTTATGAAGTTTGGCATTATGAATTCTATCATTATGAAATTGGATATTTGATATTGCATGAGATTATTTGACTAGTAGAATATCCATTTTATTAAGTAATTAGAATTTTTAGATTTATATTGGCCATATTATACAAAATTTTATTTTAAAAGGATTTTGTTTTAGTCTTATACCTTTCCATAAATGTTTATGCTTATTTATGGAAGTTTACAAAATATTGTTATCCTTATTGAGCATCTGAGCTCATGCCTTTATATTAATTATTGTTTCCAGGATACGAAGATGTATATTATGAATGACCATTGGGGATAGTCTAAGAGATATGAATGTGGTCAATGGAGACAATGTAGTTGGTATTTTCATTTGATAATGCAATGTTACATTTATGTATGTAATATTTTTTCCAAGATTGCTAAATTAATCGCTCTTTCAGAACTTGATTACTTGAAATCATGCCAATGTATTAAAATAATGAACTGACTCTATGTAACTGGGTTGAGGGAATTACAGTTGGCATCAGAGGGAGTTTACTACAAACCTTGGAAACTAGATTTAGATAAACTCTGATTAGAGAAAATTACCCTTGGATAGAGTTTGAGGATTAGTATAGAATAACTTCCTATAATTTTGGTATTGTAGATATTATGTGGGTTTTCAAAGTAATACATCCCTATATGGATACAAGTAGGGAGAGGAGCCTCTATCACAGATGTACCAAGGAGTGAAAACTCCAACAAGGTGTTTTGGGCTTGACCTCCGGTGTCTTGGTACACGAAAATGGGCCTTGAATCACTCTTGATTATGAAACTCCTTGGGGATATCCTATGGATAATTCAGAATTTATTTACAAACCATTATGAAGGATATATTAGCAAATATTCCTACAAAGAGACCATTTTTATGATTATGAGACTAGATGTGGGGAAATATTTAATTATTGCATAGAATATTTCTAGTTTTTGAATTATACAGTATCATATGATCTAGCCTAGTGTGTGTCATCATTTAGAAGTGGCGCCTGGTAGATGGAATGAGAACACTAGAAATATGCATGATCGAAAGGGTTAGAAGGATCATATCTTTCGTACTCTTAAGACAACTTTTAGAATTGAGATAGTCTCCCACGTATTATCATCATATGATGAAATAGTATCATGTGTTAATGAGATAACAAAATAATTCTCTATGTCATATGGCTTTGAAGGGAAGCAATGTAAAATAAGGATGGTAAGATAAATATGGATAAAGGAAGACTGAAAGTAGGATTTTACCATATGTGATAATTGTGGAAAAATCCCCATGTTAAATGCAAAGAGGGTATTATAGTTTGTAATAAGTGTGGAGAAAAATGACACCACGTACATGATTACAAGGATAAAAAAAGTTTCAAATGTACAATGTTTCTTCTTCAAGGAGTTAGGACACTATACAGATCAATGTCTAGAGTATGCCACAAATGATGATATTGGATAATAACCATGTTTTGATATTAATACAATTGAAGTGGAATTACTAGTGTTCTTATGTTGTTATTAAAAAATTATTTCATTTGAGTTTCTTATCAATAATATATTGGTTATAACAATTATGGTGTATATATGAATTATAATGAAGTACCATTTCATTGAGGATTTGAGATTATACGTTTCTATGAAAAGTGACTCAATAGAATGTTATACTCTTTAGATATATATGGTTTAATGAAAGATAAAACATAATATGGTCCTGACACTAAGGAATTGATTTTGGAATAAGAGATGGTCTATTTCGATAAATTCTATTGGATATTATTGACATCCATGAAACTGATTAATAATCAGTTTATTCCATCATTGTTGGTGTATTAATTATTTTGGTATTTGAAGAGTATTTCTAGTATTATATAAGAAAAAACATAGCATTGATGTATTCAATATGTTTTTATGGTAATATATGTTGGTACAATGTTTTAATAGAATACATGATCAAGGTATTGACATGTTATTACATGAAAAAAAGAACATCACCATATTTACCTTCCTTATGAATTTTGCACTGTCAGTTTGGAAAAAAGTGTTTGGGATAAGTCTAATGGATGGAAGGGATTATATATGAAACTGGATACTATTTTTTAGGTTAATTAATTTTTTAAAATTATAGTAGGATTTTTATAAAAAGAAGAACTTAGAGGTTGGGCGACAACACGTAGTGTCGGACAAGGCCGCGAGACTTGAAACTGTAAATGAAGGAAGACAATGGTGCGTCACCTACCAGTAGCCTACATGATGTCCTAGATTTTATAATGTAGTTTTTCCAAAGGTATGATTAACTAATTATAAATTCATTTTTTTGGAACCCTATACGATTAGGATAAATTGAATATTTTTATGTTCTTCTATCATTTAGAGTGAAAGATGAGTTTGTGGTAGAAATTATTTAATGGATGGAACTCTACTTGTCAAGTACATTATTTCTCTTATTATATGATGAAATTAATTCTTAAACATCTGGAAAGGGTTTTTAAATTAAAAAATGTGTTATCATAATACCTTATGTTTTGTTGAACAAATGATATTTTAAATCATCATAGATTGACAACTTTGAGGCCCTCAATTTTACACTTGTTTATGTTTGAACAACTCAGTAACTCACTATTACTTTTTACATTTTCCTTCAAATTATGTGTCTCTAATTTCAACCAATTTTCTCCTAATCAAGATCATAATTTGGTGGTGAATTTTCCATTTACATTTCCCTCTTATTAAAAATAAATTCAATTTACCCAATTTCTGATGTGGGGTTTCCACAATATTATTTTTCTCTTTTTAGACTTTTATTTTTGATGAACAATTTAAAATTTAGAGGACTCAATATATTTAAGTATGGGAGAGTGGAAATCCGTAATATTTCATAGAACTTTATCTCATTTAAGTAATTCAATTGCTTGTGCTATAGGAAACACCAAGTTCGAGCACAACACAACTTACCAAACTTGTCGTTCAGAAAGAGGTTATGAATTGTATTATATAAATTTTAAATCTAATATACTCTATATTCATTTTTAAAATCCATATTATTTTTGTCTTAGACATAATATATGAAAAAATTCAATATTTCATATAATGGAAGTATATTTCAAAATATGAAATTTTACCACCTATTAATGGTGAACCTCTTTTAAAAAGCAATATTTGACACTTTTATATTTAATTTGACAAAATAATCTACTTATTTATAATTTGGAAATAAAAATTTAGGTTGGATAAATTTTTGGTGTTTTTCTGATAACATTCTTATTTTAATGAATACTGAAAGGTACCAAATTTTAATTGAAAAAAAACATTTTTAATCAAAATAATATATAGTGTTAAATTAAACATTTGAATGGTTTTTAAGTTTAATTAGATTATATTTTTATCATTTAATACTATTTAGGTTATTATAACTAATTTCAAATTTAAACTTGACATAAACTCTTGTCAATCTTTAGAGAGTTTTTACTTTATAAAAAATCCCACTTTTTGGATTTGACAATTGGAATTAATTTTAAATTAATAAATGAAACTTATATTTTTTTAATTTGTTAAAATAGACTTCATTTTTGAATTCAGAATATCAAAATTATCTTAGTGTGAATTTTTGGTTTTTTTCTGAAAACATTCAATTTTTGATGAATAGTTAAAATAATGCATTATTATTTAAAACGACTATTTATTTAAATAATTATTTATTTAAAATGTATTTCTTTTAAGTCAAAATACATATATAATACATATATATGTTCATTTAAAATCATTTGAGGCATTTTATAATAATAATAGATGTATAAAATTTTATTGAACATTTTAACCTCTTTTACCCACCTTCTAGGCACGTAAGAAAATTTACATAAAACATAATTTTACGAGTTCTGTTTGTTGAATTTCAAAAATCTGAGAGACATAGTTGACATCAGTAAATAATATGTGATTCAATAAGATGAATGTTTTTTTGGAATAGTATCTTTTGAGTTGTTCTTACGAGAGATAAAAGTAAATAGTGTAATTTAAGGTAAAAATTGTATTATAATTACCATAAAATATGTCCTAATTCTATTGGATACATGTAACTAGACCAAAAAAATCTTACGAATATAATATGATCCTTTAGGTCTAATTGAATTCTATTAAGACATTTATTATTATTTTGTTTCAAAAAGAGTTAAAACTGTTAAATTCAATGTTTATTAACTAAACCATTTTTTACATAGGGTTATCCATAAGATAAATTCTACTAAAAATATTCATTAGAAATATAATAATATTTTATACATAATTATATTTTATTTATTATTTTTATAGATTATATTATAAAATTTATTTATGACATAATGAAGATGCAGTGATTACATTCTTAGTGAAATATTAAAATAGTTTATATTTTAAATATTAAAATATATAGAATTTATAAAATTTGATGTCATACACGAATTTTATAGGTTAATATTACATGTTAGTATTGACTAGATAAATTTTTTTCGAATTCATAAGGTTTTTATGTCTTTCACAAAAACAAAATCCCAAATATTGTCAAAATTGACAGAAATTAATTTTTTTTTAAAATACTATATTATTTGTTGATATAATATTGCCAAAAATCTATGTTTTGGCCAAAAGAATTAAATTATATTATATATGTCATTACTGTACCACTATAGTTTCTCTTGGATATTTATATCATGTTGACTAACAATATTGTGTAAAAATACAAGAATACACGGTAAAAGCTAAAGTATTTAACTAAGAGTTAAATAAAAAAGATAAGGTTAAAATGGAAATCTAAACAAATATAAAACATATTTGTTGAGTTTATTTCGACCCATAACCACCTAAGGATGTAAATAAATTCATTTTAAACAATTATAAACGGAATATTATTGTATAATATATTAATATTTTAATGTTTTCTTAATGTGACTGTCACCCCTATTATAAAAGGCCACATCCTCTTCTCTAAAAATCACACCTCTAAATCCATTTGTCTCGGCCAACCCCTGCGAAAATATCCTACCAACATCCCTCAAATCAACATATAGTCCTTACATTGATCAGAAATATAACCTAAAGATTCTTTTTGATCAACTCAAAAGGAAACACCTGAATAAGAGATAATTATTTCACCACCCTCTTTCAAGTTATTTTCTTCTTCCACATACTCTTTCATTATTGTTTCCATACCAAAAAAACTACAGGACCTCATACAAACAATTATTTTATTACAAATATTGTAGAACCATATTTTTTATTCTACCCATCCTATAAATGACATAGTCACCATACGTGCGGGTGTACGGATTAAATTCTCCACGCCGTGGTGTAGTTTGTTATTCAAACACTTCATTATTTGGATGGGTATAATAATGAGTATGAATAATGTACATAATAAATATTACATGTTAATTATTCTTTATATATGATATAAATCCAAATACAAACTATTTCACCATCAATATAATGATATTGTCGCTCGTCGGTACGTACGGATTACCGTCTCCACGACGTGATGAGATTTATTTCCAAATTCACCATTCAACAACGATAACAAAAATATACATTATTAATAAGTATGTAATATATGACACAATAATTCTACAGTATATATATGTGTGTGTGTGTGTAATTACACATATCTTATTCACTTACTTTCATTCAATATGATATGAAAACTGAAACAACATTTATGTATACTTACGAACTACCGTCTCATTAAATAGTGCCTTCCATTTCATATATTTATCAATTATAAATATTTATATTATAATTATTTATTATATAGAAATCAATTTTTATATTCTGGAAGTATTTAAGTCTTTATTTAAATAATACGATCAAGAATAACAAGTTAAAACACGTACGATAAATAAAGTGATTGTTACCCAAAATGTTAATTTTACATGGAAACCATTATTTAGTGGGTAGTATAATGTCATAAATGAATCAGGTAAGATATAATAAATAGGAATATGGTTTGGGTATAATTTAATAATATACTATGGTAATTATACAGGAGGATAAATTTACCCTTGACCAAAGGAATATGCAAGGTAAGGGTTAATTTCACGATCTATATATTATCTAAGGTTAGTTTTGAATGATTATCTACTTGAGCATATTTATTACCCTTGTACAAGTTTCATAAAATTGTTTTCAAAGGGATTCATTTTAAGGGACTCTTTTACTAAAAAATTGTTTTAAATGTTTTAAATATTTATTCTTCTAATCCTTTCTCATTAATGTTCATGTTTTCAAAATGGTTTTAAGGATTTATTTATATGAATGTGAATGTTTTAATATGTTAAGTCATTTCAAAAGTTTAAAAGTGATATGGGACACTTTTATTTAAAAATAACTTTTAAATGAATTCCTTTATAAATTATTTGACATTTAAGTGATTTAATGAATAGGGAAATTTCTCTCAATGATTTTTACTGATCATCTTCAACTATGTCAAAATCCTTTACGGGATATTATTCTTGATCATGGTTGATGTATTGTGATAAAAAGAATAAATTTTGTATTTATGTTTTTGAGATATGTTCCACTTTGGATATTTTATTTTTATACCATTTATGGTTTAAGGATAGAGTATTGACATTTCATATGCTAGTTTTAATACGAATATTTATGTTATATTTAAACCTTTTAAATTGAGGAATGCATTGGACTTAGTAAGTGACAAGCGAATCCCAATATAGCTCATCGATGCATCGGTAGGTCTCATGAGGAAAACTAGTGTCTTGGAACAAGGCCTTGACAAAATCTAATTTGTAGTCTTGGCACAAGGACTTGACTATGTGGTAATGAAGTTTGGCATTACGCATTACATCATTATAAAATTGGATATTTGATAATGAATGTTATTATTTGACTAGTAGAATATCAATATAAATATGTAAATGGATTTTTTTCATTTATGTTGGCCATATTATACAGAATATTGTGTTTAAAAGGTATCTATTTGGTCTTATACAATTCCTTAAATTTTTATGCTTATTTATGAAGGATTCCATTATATTGTTATCCTTACTGATCATTTGAGCTAACCCTTTCTGTTTATTATTATTACCAGGATGTGAAGAAGTATATTATGATGTACATGTAGGGATAATATAAGGGATATGAATGTGGTAAATGGAGACAATGTGGTTGTTGTTTTTCATTATATAATGTAATGTTACATTAATGTATGTAATATATTTTCCATGACTGCTAAAAAGATGGGTCCTTCAGGACATGATTCCTCGTAATCATTCCAATGTATTAAAATAATGTGCTGACTCTAGGTAAATGGGGTCGGGGTGTTACCTCATAGTTGTCTGTTGGACTATCTCCACTATTTATGAGGGGAATTATTAAATCTAAACTCATTCCATCATGTGAAACCATAGATCTAAATGGTCAAGCCATGATCTAACATTTATGTACTTTGAAATGGTCTCCCTGATTTTAGGATTTGGCCACATCTTATGCTAAAATCATCACTTCCTTCTTTCTTTTCGTTTCTCCTTGTGTATCTAGTGACATCTTCCGGATTAGACACATGCTCCTGTTATGGAGCCCTTTCCACTCTGCCTTATTTATTTCCTACAAGTTACATCGTCCCCTATTCTTGGCATAATAAGTAACATCGATCATTGGTCATCCATGTAATATTTTCTTCTTCTTCTCTTTAAATTGTGCATCATGTGGGGTATGTATATTAATGGGTCCTTATAAGGTGTAGCATGGTACTCTTCTTGAAATGAGAATTTAAAACAATTTTAGTATGATCAAAGATAACTCCCATAAGTAAAATAATTATATTTGGGTAGCTTGATGTTTGATTTCATATTTTTCTATTATCTTTGATTATTTTTATGAACTATTGTGGTTTTATTGCCTTCTGATAATCACGACTGTTGGTGGTATTTACTTGTGTAGCGATGAAACCCTATCATTGATATGGTTAATTGAAAAATATATATGACATGAAATATGATTAATCATGTATACTAATTTAAATTAAAAGATTCCCCTTGGTAAAACCTCATCTTTGATCAGCCGAGTTATTTTAAATTGGAAATTTAGGAACCCTTATAGGTTAATGTTGAATATGTTTTGTTTGATGGATGTGGTTATGTGTTGTGTGTTCTTGTTCGGGTTCTATGTGTTTGGTATGTGGGGAGGTACATGGGGTGTGTTGGTGTATTAGTATGATAGATTGATTGATTGGGGAATGAATAAAAATTTGATGGTGAGACAGTCCTTGTTATATTGGTTTCATAGTCTGAGAGATTTATTTACTATGGAATTGATGAACATGTAGGAAGAAGAACTTCTTTTCGGTTGCATTATGGTTGTGTAGAAACGTCAAGAATTGTTATTGTGGTTTGGTTTTTGACATTTTATTTAGTGGGATATCATTAGAGATTTGTGGGGCAGTAGGTCAGTAAGGCTAGGTTGTGTTGGGAGGAATGGGTGAATTTACATTGAAGAATAATTGTTTGTTGTAGTTGAATGGGGATGTGTTGTGATAATCTATGTCTTCTCACATGTTGATGTGTAGTGGGACTGAAATTCTAGTTTTGTGTGGTTTTTCAGTGGGACTATAGTTGGTTTTGTTGGTTTCATGGTGTGGTTATGGTTGTAAGTTTACTGGTAGTGTTGGGTTACATTAAGTGAATCCCCTTAAATTAAAAATTAGGAATTGAACAAAAAAGGTGGTTTGTGTGTATTCTTGGTAGTTATTGTTGTATGGTTAGCATATCACCAAATGCGGTGTTGTGTGGGATTTTTGTCCATTCATGGGAGACCTATAGGTTGGGGATGATTTTTTTAATTCCTATATACATATATATTATAGTTCCATTGGTTTCTATATTCACTCCACCCTTGTTGAGCACTATGTGGCGAACACCTCCATTTCATGGGGGTCGAAGTCTTTCCCAACATCTTTGAGGGAGGATGGATTTATGGTTACTGATTTTCTTCCATGCACCCTCTTCTAGATTAGGCCACATGGATATATCGGGGAAAATATATTGGCTTGAGGCTTAACATAGTACAAGATTCTTCCAGAAAGGGTTTGTTTGGGACTATGGTCTTGGGTATTTTCATGCCCCGAATTTTTTCCCAAGTCTATTGAGGATGAGTCCCAGGTGTCTTCGGGTGTGGTGTGTGGTTTTTGAGGCCTATGTGTCTTCGAGTGTCGCAATGGTTGTTGTGTCCTATATTTCTATGGGTGTGATTGTGTGTTGTTTTAGGAACATGAGTGTGCGGGTAGGTTGTGGTAGTGAGACTGTATGTGGGATGACTTGAATTTTCAAGATGTCAGAACATTAGGAAGGAGAAGTTAACTTGTGGGAAACTGGTGTGTGAGTAACAAAATTTCAAGGTTCTTATATTAATATTTTACTTAACATATGTTACTTGGGTGTGTCTGACTGTGTTAGGTTGGAATGGTTAGTATTCCATGGTAGTTGCTATATCTTATACTCTTTTCTCATAAGGTCATTATTATGCTCCCTCACATGTGCATCGGTAGCTTTTGTTTCTATACTGAGTACACATGTATTCTCACTCTACATAAGTAAAATTGTTTTCAGGTTTTTAGGGGGACATTGTGGACTTGGATGGACATTACTAGCTCAACATCAAGATATATTTAGTTATTATTTAGTTTCTCTTCTATAGTACATTATTTGGGAGTTTTTATTTACATTAAATTAGTTTTATTTTAAGCATTCATGTGGGAATGGATTCTTCGGATTAAATTTCTCTTTAGTATTTGGGGTTTCTTGGATTTCCCATCCTATAGCCTAATTTTTTTCTATAAATGAATAATTCCATCCATTTATGTGAGATTCTAAACACTTGGTTCTAGATTCCAATCAGTGGACTACTGAAGGTGGGACTCGGGGGGTCATTATCTCTCCTTCACCTTGATTAATGAAGGGTTGGGAACTTTATTGTCCCTTCCCAAATATTGTAGAGGTCAGTTCATTAATGAATGGTATCAGAGGATGATAGTTGAGATTTAGGATAGAGATTGGAGTAGGAACAATGAGGATATCATGGGATCAAAGGTAAACAATTTTAGGAAATCATGGTGTATGAAATAGGCTAGGGAAGACTTGCTAGAACATGATATTATAGACCCCCTCCCTCGTTATCAAGTTCGAGGCCACTGGACCTATGGAATTACTAGGTGATACTATATTGATTAGAGGGTAGAGACCCTAGGCAAGTAACATGAATCATAATGACTTCTATCCTTGTGTTTCATGGGTGTTTTGGATATTAAAACAAAAAATCAAAATTTAAAAGAAACATTCCACACTTCTCTAGATTAGAAGTATATTGTTTTCTTTTTCAGATATGGAACTTAGGAATCAACATGGAGTAGTCATGGAAGTCTATTCCTAGAAAGTGTATTTGGATGATTATTAAAGGACTTATCGAGAGGAGGAGGAGGACCAGTGGACAAAAATTCTTCATGACTTCCAGTGGGGGACACTCAAAAATTACAAGGTTCGAGTCTCAGCCATGGAGATAGAGGGCTAGCTCGAGGAGCTGATGTTTAATTTTATCATGATCTAGGCTACAATAGAGTATTGTGTTCATCTATCCATGAGATAGATTAAAGGAGCAGTGTGTTAGTGTTGGATGCACTTCCTCGGGGAGAAGAAGGAAACTGAGGATTCGTGGAGTAACTTTGAAAAGGATTTCTTGGTGGATTTCATTTCTTTCATGATGAAGGATGAAAGGAGGAAAGAGCATATCTCCCTCCAGCATGGTTATAGGACTGTGAGGTAACAGAGGGATCATTTTCAAGGATCTCCTTTTTTTCAGAAATATTTCGGAATGAGGTGTCGTGGGAAAGGTGCTTGTAAGAGACACTCTGACCTTCTCTTAATTATGATGTTACTCCCATCACTATGCCCACATAATAGGAGGATCATAAGAGGGATGTATTCATCGAGAGGATTCACAGGCTGGGAGGTTTTCCATGATTTGGTATCCAACTACGTTCATCAAAGGGAATGATGGTCAGTAGCATGCCTCCAGTATTTTGACCTTATAGCTTTTGGCTAGTGTGGAGTAGGCCTCAGAAGTTCCAATTTCAATCTCCTTGTACTTTCCCTTTCTCCATAGGCTTGGGACTGAGTATATTTATCTATTGGAGCTATTAGGATCTTTGGAATCAGTTCCCTATCTGAGTACAATACATTTGTGGTGGGAATGTTCTGTTCCCACCTCAGCAATAGTATTCGTCATGTAGTCCCTCCCAGTAGCAGGGGCAGTGAGATCCCGCTCCACTGAGTGTGCATTTAACCAAAGGAGGTATACCTTAGGGTTCTCCTCTGATACCATGAATAGTAAGTGGTTAGGGGAGGTGTCTAGAAGCCATAGGATAGATGAATTGGGTGTTGTATGCTACACACCACAGAGGAATCAGTTCTAGTAGGGCTAGATATTGTTAGATGTATGATGTTTCTATTTAGTTCTCATGAATGTGATTTTTTTATTTAAGAGCTTCACACTCCTTTGTATCACTTAGTTTATCCCATTCCATGGGTCTATACAATAGATAATTTCCATTAACCTGGTGTTGATTACACCAGTTATAGGTCAAACCAGCCTAGTTGATGTGTGTCGGGGATAGAGACTGATTTTGGGGCTACATCAGTCGAGTGGGGATCTTCTCTTGTTGTAAATGCCACCATACGATGACATCCTATGCATCAAATGGAAGTTTTACATGCATGCTATTATCGACTGCTTCTGGATAAGGGTTTTTTTCTCTTATTGGGTGCACAACCTGTAGTTTTCATTGGAGAATGTGGTTTCCAGGAGGTCAGCCAGCTTGAGGAGCCCCATCATTCAATGTTACCTGAGTTATCAGTGGAACCAATAGACTGAGAGATGGTGGATGTTACTAGTATTTTCAATGAAATCCAATAAATCATCCCTGAATATTTTGTGACTCTAGCCCCTTGACATGATGTTCTGTTTGGGATAGACTTACATACTCGATACCAATCCAATTTCAATGCCTCCCTATCTGATGGTGCACTCTGAGTTGTAGGATTTACATATTTAGGTTGATGATCTGATGAATATGGGTTTCATCTGAGTGAGTGTGTCACCATGGTGTGATCTATTATTATTCTCAATGATGTAATGTGGTGGTATCAAGATTTTCATAGTCTAGAAGAGACTGAATCAGGTAATTTTCATGAACCGTTACCCCCTATCGTGGTTGAACGACATTTTTGACTAGTTGAAGTGATAAGTTTGGTTCTATATGATCGACCTATTGTCTAGATATCACCTGTTGTGTGTAAAGGAGGGTGAAATCCTGAAGACTATACTCAGGTGCAGATATGGTCACTTTGAGTTCATTGTCATGTCATTCGGGGATACGAATGTACTAGCTATGTTAATGGAACTAATGGACTCCATTTTCCGTGAGTATCGAGACAGGTTCAGGGTCTTGTTCAACAACAAAATATCTGGTTCTACTCAAAATCATATAAAAATCATGTCGAGCACCTAAGGATTGTCTAGGAGGTCCTCTGACACCACTGGCTCTATAGGAAGTTTCCACGTGCGTGTTCTGACAATGAAGGGTGCACAACAATGGACCCGTGATGTACTACTAGGTAATAGTAGTGGACCTATTGAAGGTCAATGCAGTTTTTTTCATTGGAACCACCCATGAATGTGGGAGAGGATCATAGTTTCTTGGGTTTGGTAGGTTACAATGAGAGGTTTGTACTGTATTTCCCTTGATTTGTGGCTTCGTTTATGTCTTTAACTATAAAATACTTAGAATTTTGGTCAAGTGAGAAGTTATATGAATATTTCAGTTATTTAAAGGGGAAGATGGTTATTTCCCAGGTTCTGATGTTTCTTGAGGAAGGGGTGATGTTCGAGGTGTTCTACAATACTTCCTGGAAAGGCTTCAGATGTGTGTTAATGGAACAACTGGGAGTGATTTCTTATGGGTATAAGAAGTTACATACCCATGACCATATGTATGCCACCCATGACTTAGAACATGCTGCAGTCATGTTTGCACTGATGTTGTGGTGGAATTACCAAATCGGGGAACACATTTTGGACTTCATGGGTCACAATAGATTGAGGTATGTCTTCAACCAGTGAGACATGAACTTGTGGTAATGGAGATGGATGGATTTCCCCCATCATTGTGTATTCGATATCTCCTACACATTAGGAATGGGGAATATGGTGTTTGATTCCATGATCTGGAGCTCATAGAAGGATGTCGTTTGGGAGTCAGTAGATTCATAGAATGCAATGGTGGAATTGGCATCTCTATGTCTGGACATGGGAGTGGAGGATGGTAGTGGCTATTTATTTTATATGGAAATGAAATCTTCCATGGTATTTCAGGTGGAAAATCTCAACGGGGAGACTCAATGGTTGATGTGATGTGTGATTTCATTATCTAGGGCGATGCATCAGAGGGATAGTCGGAGGATGTTCATAATCATATGTCACAGGATCAAACTTGTTATGTGATCACCCCAGTGGTATTAAAGATGAAATTAAAGAACCCTTGTTGGATAATGATTAATAAGTTTGGTTTGAGGATTTTGGTTTAGTGATGTGTGTTATGGTCTGGGTTTTATTGGATTCCCATGTGGGGATGTACACGGGTTGTGTCGATGTATCATTTTGAGAGATTGATTTGTTGTTTAAAAAATAAACTTATAGACAGTGGTAATTTCCTAGGTATGGTGGTGTCTCAGTATGAGATATTTATTATTTACGGAATGGATGAAAATTCTGGCAGTTGACCTAATTTTATTTTGTGTTTTTGTCGTGTTGTGACATCGAGCAGTGGGACTGTAGTATGGTTTTGGACTTTTTATGAAGTGGAACTTCATTGGGGATTTTTTGGGAAGTGGGGTTTCATGGATGGGTAGTGTGAGGAGTATTGGGTGGTTTTACATTGAATAATACTATTTTATTGTTGTGTAATGGGTGTCTGTAGTGGGATTTTATGTCCATTCATGTGTTGATGCACATTGGGACTGCAAGTCTAGTTTTGTGTTGTTGTGTTGTGGGACTGCAGTTGATTTTTTAGGTTTCTTGGTGTGGTTATAGTTGTATGTTCATAAAAGGTTTTGGGTGACATTATAATGAAACCCCTTAAATAAGTAACTGGTAATTGTAGAAAAAGGGTGTTTGGGTCTATTCGTGGAAGTGGTTTTTTATGGATGTTCATAGCACCAAAAGCGATGCTAGTTTAATCTTGGGGTCTATTTGTGAGAGACCCATAGGTTTGGGATCAGTGTTTTCATACCTATATACATATATATTATTGTTATTTTTGTTTCTATATTCACCCCACCCATGTTGTGAACTATGTTCTGAACACCATATTCCCATAGGGGAGGGTGTCTTTCCTAACATCCTAGTTGGAAGATGGATGGCTGGTTACTGATTTTCTTCCCCACACTCTCTTCAAGATCATGCCACTCAGCGATATCCAGGCAAGATGTATTGGGATGGGGCTTACCAAAGTTGACGATTATTTAGGATTGGGTTTTTTTGGACCTGGGTATTGGTTGTATGTAGGCAAGGTATGTTATCCCAAGTATCTTCGGGATGATGTACATGCTCTTTTGGCCGTGGTGTGTGGTTATTGAGGCCCATATGTCTTTGGATGTGGTGGTGTGTGTTGTGGCCTAGGCTTCTACAAGAATTTTTTCATCTAGTTTTTGGACTAGGTGTGTGTGGACAGGTTATGGAAGTGGGACTACATGTGTGGAGGGTGGCATCATTAAGACGTCAGATCATTCAGAAAGAGCAGTTAACTAGTCGGAACGTGTTGTGCAGGGTACCAAATATTGATGTGATAATATTATTATTTTGTATGACTTTCATTTCATGTGTGAGTGTGCCTTGGTGAGGTTGGGTATTTTTTTATACCATGGTAGATGCTTGATCATCTACTGTTTTCTCATAGGGTCATTAGTATACTCCCTCACTTGTGCACGAGTATCTTTAGTTTCCCTACGAAGTATACTTGTATGATCACCCTATGAATGTAAAACTAATTTTAGGATTACCATAGGACATTGAGGACCGTGCTAGACACTACTAGCTTGGTGGTAAGATATTTTATGATGTTGTTTAGTTTCCCATTTTAGTAATTTATTTGGGACCTTTTCCTTACATTTTATTAGTTTTATTTTCATCATGCATGTGGTAATGTATTCTTGGAATTTATTTTATCTTTAGTATTTGTTTGTGGAGAGATTTATCAACTTATCTCCCAATATTTTTATATTAAATGAATAATTCATTCCATTTATGTGAGAATCAATACCCTTGGTTCTTTTCACCACTCTGGGGCCTACAGAAGGTGGAACTTGAGCGTCATTTTATCTCCTTCAACATGATGAAAGAAGGACAGGGCACTATGTCATCTCTTCCCTCATCTTGGAGTGGGCATTCATGATAGAATGGTATACGAGGGTATTGGTTGAGAGGTAGGATGGAGTATGGGTTACGCACTGTGAGGATTTAATGGGACGGTAGGGAAACATTGTTAGGAAGTCATGGTGTGTGAAATATTCTAGGGAAGGCCTACTAAGACATGAGATTTAGGGCCCCGTATAATGTGATGTAAGGACTCTGGATCTACTGAAAGACTAGGTGATGCTACTCTGATCGTAGGGTAGAGAGACCTATAATGTTACATACATCATAATGAATTGTGTTGTTTTGTGTCTTGGGTGTTTTTTTAAATTTTAATAAATAAAAAAATAATCGTTATTTGAAAGGAATTTTCCACACATCTAAGGCATTAGATTTTCTTTCTTTCAATTTCAGATATAGAACATGGGAATAATCCATGAGTAGTGAGGGAAGTTGATCCCTATCCCAATTTTATGGTTGATCAGCATAGGGCTAACCGAGAGGAGGAAGATGATAAGTGCCAAAAAAATATTTGTTCCTTCCAACGACAGACTCTTGGAATTTACGAGGGAAGCATCTCAGATATGGAGATGGAGAGCCGGCATGAAGAGATGGTGATCTCTTTCTTCTTGATCTGGGCTATGATAATGTACATGGTTCCTCTGTCTATGAGACATATTTGAGGAGTAGTGCATTATTAGTGAATGTGTGACCTCTAGGAGAAGAAGGAAACTGAATTTTGGTAGACTGACTTTGTATATGAGTTACTGGCAGAATTCCTTTCATCTAAGATGAAGGCCCAAAGGAGGCCAAGATCTACTCTCACTTCAAAAAGGGATTATGAGGGTGATGTAATTGGGGATCAAGTTCTTTGATCTCCCTCATTTTTCAATGTACATGTTTTCGAAAGAGGATTCCTGGGCAAGGCACATGGAAGACGCACTATGACTTTCCCTGCAGTATATTGTTACTACCTTCACTCTACAAACGTAGATGAAGTTTCAGAAGAAGGGTTATGTAGTGGAGATGATGCACATTCTGAGAGGTCTGCATTGAGAAGGGAAACTATCGATTTTTTCAATGGGAATGTCCATCATCAGTAGGCCTCTAGCGTGATAACCTTCCCGCATTCGTCCAAAGGGCAGTAGGCCTTAGCAGTTCCAGTTTCGATCTCTAGGTCCTTTCCTATTCCCCACCGGCCTAGAACTGAGGTTCATTAACTTTTTTATTTAACAGAATATTTGGAATTAGTGACCATTCTGAGCGTAGTATAATTGGGTCCGGCGGGTTTTGTTCCCACCTCAACAGTAGTAATTTCCACCCATACCCTTCAAGGAGCAGGGGCAGCGAGCTCCCGCTCCACCGAGGGTGGAAGGTGCTGGAGGATGCCTTTTTCAAGGTGCACTTCAAGGACCTCGACTAGGGAATGGTCGGGGAGGAGGCCAACAACCAAGGGGAACGGGAGTTGGGCTTGGGAAGCTGCACAACCCAGATGTAGTAGATTTAGAAGGAAAATAAGATGTTTGTGGTACAATCAGCATGTTTAGTACTATTGTATATACATTGTTTTATTCAAGAGATATTCACTCCATTTTCCCCCAGTCTAGCCCATTACATGGTTCTTGATAGAGGGAGATTTTTCATGCCCTTTTTGTTGAGTACACCAGTTTGAGGTTAAACCAGCCTAGTTGATGTTTGTCGAAGGTGAAGGATGATGTTCATGCCGCATCAGTCTAGTGGAGATCTTCTTATGCCAAAAATGGATCCATACCATGTCATCCAATCCATCGACTGGTTGTTCTCTATGAATGTTGTTATCTACAGATTTAAGAGAAGGGTTCTATTCTCATATATGGGCAGCCATCATGTTGTTTGTGTGGGAGAATCAGGTTTCCACAAGGGAATCCAGTGTGTTGATCCACTTTATTCCATGTTAGTTGATGTGTTAGTGAAAGTAGTAGACTCAGAGATGGTGGATGTTTGTGGGATTTTCAATGAGTTCCAACTCATATTCTCCAGAGAGGATTTTACTATACCCACTTCACATGATGTTGATTTCGAGATATACTTACATCCCGGTGCTCATCCGATTCTGATGGCTCCCTATAAGAAGGACCCTTTTGAGATGTAAGAGTTATGGATTTAAGTTGATCGCATGATAAAGAAGGGTTTCATCTGACCAAGTGTGTCTCCAGGTGGTTCTCTAGTCTTGTTCACAACTAAGGAAGATGGTGGTCTCATGAGGTGCATATACTACCAGATACTGAATTTGGTAATGGTCAAGTACCGTTTTCCAAATTGAGAATCATATACTTTTTGACTAGTTTATGGGAGTAATTTGGTTCTCTAAGATTGAAATATAGTGCTGATATCAGCAGTTGAGGGTGAAGGAGGGTGACATCTCAAAGTCTACTTTCTAGTGCAGATATGGTCACTTTGAGTTCGTGGTCATGTCGTTAGGACTTACTAACACACTAGCTGTGTTCATGGGACTCATGAACTCTATTTTCCATGAGTATCTGTACCGGTTCTTGTTTGTGTTCATTGGCGACATCTTGGTCTACTCATGATAATATGAGGATCATGTTGAGCACCAATGGAATTTTTTGGAGGTCCTTTGACACCCTTAGCTATATGTAAAGTTGTCCTAATGAATGTTATATACACGAGAGGTTCACATACATTGAAAAATGGGGTCCCAATAGGGAATAGTAGTGGACCTATTGACGGTCAAAGCAATGTTTTCTTGGGAACCACCCCTGAATGTGGTAGAGGATCGAAGTTTCCTATGTCTCTATTGTTACTACCAATTGTTTGTACTATAATTCTTTCGAATTATGAATCCCTTGAAAGCATTAACTATAGAAGACAATAAATTCATATGGATTGAACATTTTCAAGAGGCATTCAATTATCTGAATGGAAAGATGGTCAGTGCCCCAGTATTGAGGTTTCCTTTGGAATGGGGGATGTTAGAGGTGTTCTATAATGCATTCGGGATAGACTTAGGATGTCCGACCATGAAATAGTGTGGTTTGATTTCTTATGGGTATAGGATGTTACATCCCCAAGAACGTAATTATTCCACCCATGTTGTGTAACATGTAGTAGTCATGTTTGAACTGATGTTGTGGAGGCATTACCTCATCAGTGAATGATTCATGGTGTTCGAGGATCTCAATAGCTTGAGGGATATCTTCTCCCAACTATACATGAACTTGTTGCAGTGGAGGTGGATAGAGTTTCTTTAGTAATATGACTTCAGTATCACCTACACCATAGGAAAGGGGATCAAAATGGATAATTCCATGTTCAAGAAGTCACAAAAGTATGTTTTTCGGGAGATATAATATTCTTGGAATATAATGGTGGAGTTGGATGCATTACGTCTAGGAATAGGAGTGGAGGACGGTAGTGGATGTCAGTTTTAGAGGATAATTTAATCGTCCTTTATACAGAAAGTGGATTAATCCTAGTGGGGAGACTAAGAGGATGAATATATGTGTGATCACATTAACTAGGCCGATGCACGAGATGATGGTGGGAGGATAGTCAAAACTAGATGACCTAGGATCAAACCAGATCTGTGATGAACCCTGTTATATTAAAGTGGAAATTAAATAACCCTTATCAGTTAAAGTTTATTTTTTTTGGTTTGATGGTTGTGGTTATGTGTTAAATGTTTCGGTCTAGGTTGTTTGGGTTTGTTATGGGGGGAGGTATAGGGGTTGTGTTGGTGTATCTGTCTGAGAGATCGATTTATTGTGGTATGAATAAACATAAAGATGTGGGACTGTCCTTGGTATGTTGGTGTCTCAGTCAAAGTGATTTATTAAATTTGGATTAGATGAACTTGTAGGTAGATGAACTACTTTTCTATTTGGTTTTGGTCATGAATTGACATCTAGTAATGGGACTGTTGTATGGTTTTGCAATTGTTTTGTAGTGGGACGGCAGTGCATATTTGTTTGGGAATCAAGGATGCAAATTTGGGTTCTGTGAGGAAGAATGTATGATTTTATTTTGAATAATGAATGTAGATTGTAGTTGAATTTGGATGATAAGTGGGACTATACATCCAGTCATGTGTGTGTAGTGGGACTACAAGTCTAGTACTGTGTTATTATGCAATGGGACTATAAATGGTTTTATTGGATTCTTGGTTTGGTTATGGTTTTAAAATTCCTACCAGTGTTGGGATACATTAAGTGAGTCCCAATAAGTAAATAACTATGAATTGAACAAAAAGGGGGTTTGTATCAATTCTTGAAAGTGGTTATTATATGGTTGTGTGTAACACCAAAATATGTGATGGCGTGGTCTTGTTGTCAGTTCATGAGAGACCCATAGGTAAGGTATGGGTTTTTTCTTACCTATATACATATATATTTCAGTTACTTGTGTTTCTAAATGCACCCCACTAATTTTGAGCATTATCTATTGAACAACTCAATCTCATTGGGGAGGGTTTCATTCCCAACATCCCTATGGGAGGATGGATGGATGGTTACTAATTTTCTTCCACGCACCCTCATCCAGATCATGTCATTTGAGTGTATCCGAGAAAGCTGTAATGTATTGAGGCATACAATTTTCCATGATTCTTCATGCAAGGGTATGTTTTGGACTAGGGGATTAGATTTTTGTGTGCATTTATGTTTTCCCAAGTACCTTCAGGATGAGTCCTATATTTTTTCAGGCATGGTGTGTGGTTGTTGAGGCCCAAGAGTCTTCAGGAGTGGTGCGGGTTTGTGTGGCCCATGTTTCTGTGGGTGTGGTTGTGTGTGGTTTGAGGCCTAGGTGTGTCCAGGAAGGTTTTGGTTGTGGGAATGCATATGGGAAGAGTGGAATTGTCAAGATGTCATATCGTTAGGAAAGTGAAATCAACCTATAAGAATGTTGTGTTTGGGGTAACAAATATCAATGGGACTATATTATTATTCTACATTACTTGTGTAAATTGGGTGTGGGTGCCTTGGTGAGGTTGGTTTGGTTAGTGTTCCCTGGTATGTTCTTGATCATCTACTATTTTGACATAGGGAATTAGTATGCTCCCACAATTATGCATGAGAATATTTAGTTTCCCTACTGAGTATACTTGTATGGTCACAGTATGTATATAATACTGTTTTTAGGTTTCTAGCAGGCGTTTGAGGTCTGTGCTAGACTTTACTAGCTCAGTATCCATATATTTTCTATTTGTGTTCTGTTTATCTTATTTTGTAGTTTATTTTAGAGTTTTTATTTATGTTTTATCAATTTTATTTTGAACTTGAATGTGGGAATGGATTATTAGCTTTATGTTTATCATTAGTCTTTGGTGTCATTGAGATTTACCATCTTATCTCCAAATCATGATCTATAAAAAATGTAATGGCCCCATTTTTGTGAGATTCAATAACATTGGTGTTAGTCGCCACTCTGGTGCCTACAGAAGGTGGGACTCATGGTGGTCATTATCTCTCGTTCACCTTGAGGAAAGAAGGGAATTGAAATTTTTCATCCCTTCCCTCATCTTGGAGAGGATGGGTTTTAAATGAATGGTATTAAAGGATGATGGTTGATAGATGATATGGAGTATGGGGTAGGAACATGGATTTTATCATATGGTAGAGAAAAAATGTTAGTAAATCTTTGTCTATGAAATAGGCCATGTATGTCTGGCTAGGACATGAGATTTTAGTGCCCTCATCATCCAATTAAAGGTCTATTGACCTATTGAATGACCAGTTTAGGGTATACTGGTTTCAGGGTAGAGACCCTAGGAATGGTAAAAGCATCATTATGAATTGTGTTCTTATGTGTCTGGGTTGTTTTAGAAATTAAAAAAAATTAAACTGACTTGAAAAGTATTTTTTGACACTGCTCTTTCTTAGTAGTTTCTTATTTTATTTTTTAGATATATATCCCACGTTTCGTCCATGATTAATGAGGGATGTTGGGGCCTAGTAGGATGATTTGGTTGATCAGCAAAGGGCTCATTGTGAGGAGGGGGTGACCAGTGGCAGAAAAATCTTCATGACTTCCTGTGGAAGACTCTTGGAATGTACGGGGGTAGTGTCTCTGACATGGAGACATAGAGATGGATTGAGGAGAAAGGGATTGAATTAAACATGATCTGGGATATGATAGAGTATCGGGTTCCTTTGTTCATGATCTAGATTTAGGGAGCGGTGCATCTATGGTGGATGCTTTACCCCAGGGAGACGAAGGAAACTGAGGTTTTGTGGACTATCATTGATAAGGATTTCAGGGTAGAATTCCATTATTCAAATATGAAGGCCAAAAATAGGAAAGAGGTGCTATCCTTACAGAAATGGATTATGTTGGTGGGGGAACTATGGATCATGTTGAAGGATAAACATCATTTTTTCTAAACCCATTTTTGTATGGGGAGTCGCAAGCAAGGCGCTTAAAAGAGGCATTCAGACATTCTCTTCAGTATTTAGTCACTCCCTTTACTCTGCCAATGTACATGGAGGTTCATAAGAAGGCTTAATTAGTGGAGAGTATGAACACATAGGGATGTGTGCTACTAGAAGGGAGCCAGTGGGGTTCCTCAATGCGAAATACCATCAGAAGTAGGCCTACAACATCAAGACCATCTAGCTTTCGGCCAGCATGGAGTCGGCTTCAGAAGTTCCAATTCCTATATACCGGTCCTATCCCTTTCAACACATACCTAGGAATGAGTTACATTATCTATTTTATCCATGGGAATATTCAAAATCAATTCCCTTTCCGAGTATATTACAGTTTTGGTGGGAACGTTCAGTACCCACCTCAGTAGAAGTAGTTGCCAGCTAGGCCCTTCTAGCAGTAGGGGTAGCATGCTCCCGCTCCATCAAGGGTGGATGATGTCAAAGGATGCTGACCTCAAGTAACTCCTCAGGTTCCATGAACTAGGTATGGTCTGTGAGGCGGCCGACAAAAAAGGGTCATATGATTTGGGTGTGGCAGCAACACTCCGTTGAGACAGCATGTTCGAGCAGGGACAGAAGTTGTTCAAGGTATGATATGCTTGTTTATTAATCTTGCCTATGCATTCTTTCATTCAATAGATTCACTCTCATTTTTCCCCATCTCTATATCATTCAATGATAATATACATATAGATTCATTCCATTCCCTGGTGTTGAGTATGCCAGATAGAGTTTAGACTAGCCTAGTTGATGTTTTTCGATGATGGAGACTGATGTTGGGGACACATAAATCAAGGGTAAATCCTCTTATACTACAAATGTAACCATAAAATTTCATCCTATAAATCCATTGGATGTTGTCCATGCATGCTGTTATTGACTGATGATCATGTTCTCGGCATGGGTGCCCAGCGATTAGTATTCATTGGCGAGTGGGGTTTTCAAGAGGACAACTAGTGTGTGGACCCCATTTCATTCCTTGTTAGCTAAGCTATCAGTGGAACTAGAAGACTAAAAAATGGTGTATGATTCATAGATTTTCATTGACTTCTAATACATATTCTCCAAAGTTGTTTTGACTCTAGCCGCTCTACATAATGGTGAGTTCGGGATAGAATTGCATCCACGTGCCCATCTGATTTCGATGGATCCCTATCAGATGGATCCTTACGAGTTGTGGGAGTTGATGATTCAGTTGGATGACCTGATGAAGAAGTGTTTCTTATAACAGATTATGCCACCATGGGGTTCATCTGTATTGTGCACATATAAGGCATACAGTGGTCTCGGGATGTTAATTGACTACTGAACAATGTATCATGTAATGGTCAATAATTGTTACCCCCTCTCGAGGATCAACAACCTTTTTGACCAGTTGATGGGATAAAGTTGGTTCCCTAAGATTGAACTATGGTCCAAATATCCCTAGTTGAGGGTGATGGAGGGTGACATAAAAAATAAAAAATTATGGTTTAGATATGGGCACATTGAGTTTGACTTCATGTCGTTTGGGGTAACCAACACACTTCCTATGTTCATGGGACTCATGAACACCATTTTTCATGAGTATCGGGACTGGTTTGTGGTTGTGTTCAATGAATATCTTTTTATCTTCTCAAGATCTGATGAGGATCATGCTGAGTACATAAAAAGAGTTTTTCAAGACCTCTGACACCACTAACATTACCTGATGTTGTCCAAGTGCATGTTTTGGACATGAGAGGTGGACTTACATAGAAACATGGTTTCCAAGAAGGGAATAGTTGTGTTCCCATCATAGGTCAAAGTGGGTTTTTCTTGTTTCACATCCATTAACTTTGAAGAGGTTCATAGTTTCCTCAGTCTAGAAGTATACTACTAGAGGTTCATACCAAACATCTATCAAGTTGCGGCTCTATTGATGAATTTAACAAAAATATTATAGGCATTAATATGGGATGATATGATCCTTTAATATTACATATATCTAAAAATGACATTGATCAGTGCCCTGGTGATGAGGTTTATAGAGGAAGGGGTGATGTTTGAGGTGTTCTCTTATTCTTCCAGGCTAGGCGTGGGATGGGTGCTGATGAAACAACAGTGAGTGATTTCTTATGGGTCTAGGCAGTTACATCCCCCTGAACATAAATATTCCACCAATGATTAGGAACATACCACGATCTTGTTCTTGCTAATGTTGTGGAGGAATTACCTTATTAGGGAATGCATCATGGTCTTCATGAATCACATGATCTTGTGATATTTCTTCTCCCAGTGAGACATGAACTTGCAGCAGTGGAGGTGGATGGAGTTTTCATAGGTCTAAGACTTTGAAATCTCATATACTTTAGTAACGAAGAATGTGGTGGTTGATTCATTAATCATGAATTCATATAAGGATATAGTTCAGGAGTCCAAAAATTAATAAAATTCAATGGTGGAGTTGTGTTCTTAACGTGTGTGCATGGGAGTGGAGGAAGGTAGAGGTTGTCTGTTTCAGATGACACTACAATATTCCATGGTGTGAACGGTGGGGGAATATATGTGGGGAGAATCACATGATGATGTGATACATGATCACATTAGCTTGGGTGATGCACTGGAGGGATGGTCGAAGGATAGACCAAATGGGATGTTGTTCTGTGGGAAACTATTTGTCCCAGTGGAGATGTGCAAGGGAGTTCCCAATGAGTTCCATAACTCCCCACTGGCTATATATACATGAGTCTCCATGTTTTAGTGGTTCTTGAGTGTTTGGTTTTTATGGATTTATGTGATGAGTGATGTGGCAGAGTTTGTGCCAACATGCCTCGTGTGTCAGCAGTTGAAGGATGATCACTGTGTTCCTGGTTGTCTGTTTCATCCCATAGACATTCCCAAATAGAAGTGGGATGAATTATCGATGGATTTCAACACATGTCTACATAGGGTCGATGGAGGTTGTGATTCCATTTATGTAGTGTTGGATCAATTTATGAAATCAAATCACTTCTTAGCAGTTAAATAGAAGAGTGCATTGGATGCCTTAGCATCGATGCTTGTCAGAGAAGTGGTGTGTCGTCAAGGAATTCAAAAATCCATCATTTTGGTACAGGATACACACATTGAATCATGAGTCTGAAAGGGATTACAACATAAATTTAGAAACTGTTTAATCCTTAGCGTTGATTCCCACCCTCAAACGGATGGGCATATAGAGAGGACAATCCAGACATTAGAGGATAAGCAGTAAGTGTGTGTTATAGAAAACATATAATTATGGGTACGACACTTTACTCTGATGAGTTTTCCTTAAATATTATATATCACTCTACCATTTTTGTTGAACCATTTTAAGGCTTGTACGAGATACCATGTCATTCGCTTGAGTGCTGGAAAGTGGTTGGGGATGTAGGTATTCTTGGTCCAGAGGTAGAGAAGAGAATGATGGAGAAGGTTCAACTTATGCATTAAAGGAGGAATTTAGTTCAGGAAAAATAGAATTCATATACCAATAATTGGAGGCCCTTGTAGTTAGAGTTTGGGGACCATGTGTTCTTAACGGTCTATCCTTACCATGGACATTGGAGGTTTGACAGGGGGTGTAAGATTTATCTTTTGTTCATCATACCTTTTGAGATGTTGGGACAAGTTAGCAAGGTGGCTTATCAGCTGGAATTACCACCATGGTTGGATAGGATCCATAGTTCCAATCTTGTATCTCTTCTCTGTCTATATTTTAACACCACATGATTTCATAGTATGTTATTTCTTCAAAGTAATTAAATATCTAGCACTACACACAACACTGAGTTCTAGTGCACCAAGACTTACCAAACTAGTCATTCAAAAGCACTTATGAATAGTATTAACTGAATTTTGAACATTATATAATCCCTATAATTTTAGAATCCATATTATGAGTTTCATAGACATAATTTAAGAACAAATTCATTTTTTCAAAGAAATGAAGTGTTTTTTAAAAAATGAAATTTCACAACCTTTTAATGGAGAACCTTTTTTTAATCAATTATTTTAGAGTTTTATATATTAAATTTGAAAAAATAAACTTCTTAATTATAATTTGAACATAAGAATCTAGTTTCAATAAATTTTTGGTGTGTTTTTTATAACATTCATATTTGGGTGAATAGTGAAAAATACTATATTTTAACTGAAAAACACTTTTTTATCATAATAATTTATAGTGTAAAATTATACATTTCAATGGTTTGAAAGTATAAATAAATTATATTTTTACCATTTAATCCAGTTCTGGTCATTGAAAGTAAATTCACTTTGATATTCGACATAAAAAATGTCAATCTTTTGATAGTTATTGTTTCTTAAAAAGATGCTTTATGGTTTTGACATTGGGAATTATTTTCAAATTAATAAATTCAATTTAAATGTTTTTAATTCTGTAAAATAGAATTAATTTTTGAATTTAGAATATCAGAACTAGCATTGGGTGAATTTTTTGGTATGTTTCTTAAAACATTCAATTTTTAATGAATAGTAAAAAACACTACTTTATTGGTTAAAACTGAATTTTCATTTAAATATTTATTTATTTCTTTTAAATTTATTTTATGTCATAATAGATACATAATAACTATATAAGTACAATTTAATTTTTTGGATTCATTTTATAATATGTTTAGATATATAAAAATTTTATTTAAATTTTACCGTCTTTTAACCACCTCCTAGGAGCATTTTGAAATTTGCATAAAACATAATGTTACCGCTATGGTGAATTTAATTTAAAAAATACTACAAACACAGTTGATATCAGTAAGTAAAATGGGGATCAATAAGATAAATGTTTTTTGAACACTAACTTTTGATTTATTTCTACCAGAGTTAAAAGTAAATAGGGTAATTAAAGGTAAAAATGAGATTATTATTACCCTACCACATGTCCTAATTATATTGGATAAGTTTAATTCGACAAAAAACAACCTTAAGAATATAATATGATCCTTTATTTCCACTAGGATTAGATTATGACATTTATTATTATTTAATTCAAAGAAGAGCTAAAAGTGTTAAATTCAAAGAATAATAATTAAAACATTTTTAATATAGGGTTAATCATAAGATAAATTCGACTATAAATATTCATTATAAATATAAAATGATTTCCTACATAATAGAATTTTATTTATAATTTTAGACTTTAAATAATTTAATTTGATTATGAAACAATGATGATGCAGTAATGACCTTATTAATGAAATATTAAAATAATTGATATTATAAATACCCAAGTTAATTTAATTTGAGACATTTAATGAATTACACTAATTTTCTAGGTTAACATGACATATTAGGGTTGATTAAATAAATTTTTTTCGAAGTAAAAATGTAGTTATTAATTTAGAATAAACAAAATACCAAATAGTGTCAAAATTGACATAAAAGAGTTTTTAAAACAAATATTATATTATTAATTTCAATTCAATTCCTAATAATATATGGTACATCCAAAGGGCTTAAAATAATATTATATATGTCATTAAGTAACCACTTTGGGTTCTCTTGGATGGTTATAGTAATTTTATTAACCATATAATATAATAATATAAAGATTCATGGAAAATGTCAAAATATTTAACTAAGAGTTATATCTAATAGATAAGGTTAATATAGTAACCCAAACCTAGATAATACTTAGTGAATGACTGGTTTATCACCCATCCCCAGATTATCCTTTAAATAGTTAATTTTTGGGAGATTAGAAACCGAAAATTAATTTATTATAAAATAATATGTTATGTTTTTTCTAAGGTTCCCCTCACCACTCTTTTAAAAGGGCACTTCCCTTTATATCAAATTCACACCTCCATAGCCATTTGGCTTGGCCAAACCCTTGCCAAATATCCTCGAAACTATCATAAATTCATCCTAGAGGCCTTCTGTTGGTCATAAATCCATCCTAAAGAGCCGTTTTGAACAAATCAAAAGAAAGAACACGAATAATAGGTAATGATTTCACTACCCTCTTTCAATTTCTTTTATTCTTCCCATTACAAATTCGTTGTTATTACCATACCAAAAACATAACTCCAGTACCTTATATATATTGTGATGTTATTATAAATATGGAACAACCATATTCATTATTCTATCTATCCTATGAATGTTAATGTCACCATGCGTGTGGACGTACGACTTACCATCTCCATACCATGGTGTATTTTTTTATTCAACACTATGTTATTTGGTTGGATATATTGATGAGTAATATGTATATAAATAATAAAAATTAAATGATAATGACTCTGTAAAATTAATATACCATCTAATTCCATGTCCTTAAGGAAATTATATTGTCGCTCGTGCGTAGGTACGGATTAACATCTCCACGACGCGATTAGATTCATTTCCACGTTCAACATTCATCGATGATTATAAAAATATATATTACTAATAAGTATGTAATATATTCCATAATAATTTTAACAGATATATATATATATATATATGTATGTATGTATGTATGTATTTATGTACATACATATATCTTATTCACTTGCTTCTGTTAACTACGATATGAAAACAGAAACAACGTTTATGCATACATACGACCAACCTTCTCTATAAACGGTGTTTTCCATTTCTTATATCATTATATTATATATATTTATATTCTATATATATATATATGATATATGAATCAAGTTTTGTTTTCTGGAAGTATTTAAACCATGATATAAATGATACGGTCAAGAATAACAAGTTAAAATACCTACGATAAAGAAAGTGATTATTACATAAAATGTTAATTTTACATGAAAATATTTATTAAATGGGTTGTATAAAGTCATAAATGAATCATTTATAATATAATAAATATGAATATTGTTCTGGTATAATCTAATAACATACAATGGTCATTATAAAATAATATAAATGTACCCTCGACCAAAGGAAAGTGCATGGGAAGGGGTTTTCATCTCACTCCTTATTCCCGCGATATTCATGCTATATTTCCACTATTACATTTTGTGTGGTGTATTTATAGCCCATAATTTTATATTTTGTGTAATACACTTTAATTTATTTGTATTCAGATATTCATTGAATGATACTTCTGTCATGGGGTGTATGTTTCGTAAGTTACCAAATTGGTATGAGTTAATTTCACAATCTCTTTATTATCCGAGGTTGTTTTTCGGTAAGTATCTACTGGGAAATATTTATTATACATGTCAATGTTTCTGTAAAGAGTTTTAAAATGGATTCTTTTTAGCGAATTTTTTACTAAATCATCATTTTAAATTATTTAAATATTTACTCTTCTAAATAATTATCATTAATGTCCTTGTTTTCAATGTGGTTTTTTAGGATTTATTTATATTGACATGAATTCTTTGAAATGATCATTCATTTTTTTGAAAGATGTTTCCTAGTGGCATGAGGCACTTTGATTAAAAAAACCATTATAAATGACTACTTTTATAAATTGTGATAATTTTAAATAATTTCATGAAAATGGGGTGTTTCTATGAAAACATTTTTCACATCATTTTCATCTATGAAATCATATTTTAATTGATTTTAATCTTGTTTGAAGTTGATTTAATATGATACAAATCTTCTATACTTTATTTAATGAATTGTGATATGTTTGACTGTGGCTGTGTTAATTTTATACCATTCATGGTTTATGGATAAATTATTGACATTCCATATTATAGTTTTAATATGAATGTTTATGTTATATTTCATCCTTTTCTTATGAAGAATGTATTGGACTAGTATGTTCTGGGTTGGTGACTGGTTAATGTAAGTCCTCGGGGTTGGGGTCCATTAACAGCAGACCCTCCGGGTTGGAATTTGGTTATAGAGGCTCTCCAGTATGGAGTCCAGTTACATAGGCTCTCTGGGTTGGTGTCTGGTTACAGAGGCTCTCCAGGATGGAGTCCGGTTACAGAGGATCTCCAGGTTTGGGTCTGGTTACAGTTAGCCCATAGGTCCTAGAATGAGGCCTTAAAATAGGAATTAATGTCTGGTACTATACATTCCCTCATTAAAAAATTATTTATTACATGTTATTATTAAACTAGTAGAATATCCATGTTCATGTTTTTATTGTAATGTTTGATTTATTTTTTCCATATTATGATCAAGTTTATGTTAAAAATGATTTTTTATTACACATCTTGCCTTAAAAAATTTTATAGATTTCGCTAAATTATTTACACTTACTGAGCATATGAGAACACCCATTTCTTATGTTTTATATTCCCAGGATCCCACGTAGTATATCATGTTGGAGATGTAGGTTTAAGTTAAGGGAACCATGGAATTCTCAATGGATTTTCATTTAGTGTTTTATGTTAGAAAGTGTAATTTAACGTTCAGGTATGTAATCTATTTTCCAATACTGCTAAACTGATCGCTCATTCAGAACATGATTCATTGTATTCATGCCAATGTATTAAAATAATGCTCCGACTCTGTCTAACTGGGGTTAGGGCATTATAGTTCATATCAGAGGATGTTTAGAAATAACAATGGAAACTAGATTTATATAAACTCTGATTAGAGCACATTAACCTATGTTAGACTTTGAGGAATAGTACAGAAGAACATCCTAGAATTTTGGTAATTTAATGATTTGGTGTGTTTTCCTAGAAATGAATCCCTATCTGCATATAAAATGGAAGAGGCGGCTCTGGCCCAAATGTAACTAATGGTAAAACACAAAAACACCGCTTTGAGCTAGACTCGAACGGGAACTGGTATAGTAAAACATGTCTTGCTGCACTCTTGGTTACAACTCTCTCAGAGGATTTTCTTAGGACAATTCTCATTCTCTTTACAAACCATTAGGAAGGTATTATGAGTATGTACTTTCTCAAAAAAAACATTTTTATGATTACAGATTATATCCATAAACTGTTCAATTTATGTTAACTATTTTACAAGTTAGGAATTATAATTGTGATTCACAAAATTACCTAGTGTATGCCATTCTTTAGAAATGGCACCCATTAGAAGGAATGAGAACTCCAGCCATACATATTATCCAAAGAGTAAAAAGGATCATATCATTCATGTTATTAATACAAAATTTATAAAGGAAATATTATCCCATGTAATATCAACATATGAAGAAATAATATCAAGAGTTAATAAGATAAGTAATGAATTCGCTGAGTCTTGTGGCTTTGAACGAGAGCAAGAGAAGAAAATTATGGTAGAGAAAAAAATGGATAAAGGGAAGATGGTAATGAAGGATTTTCCAATATATGATAAATGTGGAAATAATCACCTTAGTAAATGATTGAACGGAATGGGAGTTTGTTATAAGGGTGGAGAAAAAGGAAACCAAGTACGTGATTACAAGGGAAAAAAAGATTTAAAATGTAAAATGCTTCATCTGCAAGGCATTGAGACACTACGCGAATCAATGTCCCAGTCATCAATGTATACCGCAAATGATTCTATTGTATAATAATAAAGTAATGATACTACATCAGATAAAGAAGAATGACTAGTTTCCTTATGTTTTTATTATTTTATTTTTTAATTTGAGGGTTGTATCAACAATATACTAGTTATATGAATTATGGAGATAAATAAGGATTGTAAACAGTACTATTTCATTGAAAATTTGAGATTATATGGTTTTATGAAATGTTACTCAAAAAAATTAACTTTTTGGAAAATACATGGTTGGAGGAAAGATAAATCTTAACATGGTCCTGATTCTGAAGTAGTAATTTTGGAATAAGATATCGTTGATTTGGATAAATTATATTGGACATTCTTGACTATCTTGGAACTGATTAATGGGTTGTTTTTTCATCATTGTTGAAATATTAAAAAATTTTGGATATAAGGAATCTATCAAGTACTATATAAAGTATAAGTTAGCATGAATGTAATAAATAAGGTTTTTTGGTAATTCAGGGTGACACCTTGTTTAAAAAAAATATATGATAAAGGTGTTCACATGTTATAACTAGGAGAAAAAGGATCTTAATTGTGTTTAACTTCCTTATAAATTTTAGACTGAATGTTTGGATAGAAGTATTTTGTATAAGTCTAAAGGTTCCAATGGATTATGTTTAAAATTGGATATTATTGTTATGTTTATTTTTGGATTTTTATAAAAACGACAACATGCAGACCGTGTGACTATCCATCGCCTCGGACAAAGCTGCATGAATCAAACCCACAACCATAGTACGATTGGGATTTGTTGACCACCACTAGACTACATGTAGTCCTTATATTGTATAATATAGTTTTTTAAAGGGTTTGATAGGTGAATTATAAATTCATTATTTTTGAAACCCTATACGATTAGGATAAATAAAATATATTTTTTGAAATGTTTTGGAGTGAAACATGAGTTGTGTTGTAGGAATTAGTTGAAGGATGTGACTCTACTTGTCATGTATATATATATATATATATATAATTTTTTCCTCTTATTCTATGGGTTAATTGATTCTTAAACATTAGGGAAGGTATCTTAAAACAAAAAATGTGTTATCCTAATACCTTATGTTTTTTTTGAACCGATGGTATTTTAAATCATCATAGATTGATATATTTGAGGCCCTCAATTTTACACTTGTTTCTGATTGATAACCTCAATCACTACCTAAAAATAGTTACATTTTTTCTCCAATAATGCGTCTCTAATTCCTACCATTATTCTCCTAATCGAGATCATAATTTGGTTGTGACCCTTTCATTTTCCTTTTCCACTTATTAAGAAAAAATTTTATTACCCAAATATCTAATGTGGGTTTTCCCACAAAGGTATTTTCTATTTTCAACCTTTTATATTCTAAAAACAATTTCAAATTGTGAGGAAGGAATTTATTTAATGGGGGAAGAATGTAACACCAAATGATTTTATAGTACATTATATTTTCAAAGTAATTCAATAACTTGTACTACACGCAACACCATGTTCGGGTGCACTATGACGTACCAAACTAGATGTTCAAAAGTGGTTATGAATAGTATTAACTATATTTTAAACTTCATATAATCATTATAATTTTATAACCCATATTATGAGTTTCTTAGACATAATTTAAGAACAAATTCATTTTTTCCATATAAAATAAGTATTTTTCAAAAAATGCAATTTTACCACCTTTTAATGGATAACCATTTTTAAATAAAATATTTGAAACTTTTATAAATAAAATTTGACAAATAAACTTTTTCTTTATAATCGGGATATAATAATTTAGTTTCAAAAAAATTTTGGTGTTTTTCTGATAACTTTAATATTCGGTTGCATAGTGAAAATTAATATATTTTAACAGAAAACATATTTTTTAATCAAAATAATTCATAGTTTCAAATTATACATTTTAATGGTTTGGAAGTATAAATAGATTATAGTTTTACCATTTAATCCATTTCTGGTCATTGTAAGTAATTTAACTTTGAAATTGGATATAAACAACTGTCAATCTTTTGATAGTTATTATTTCTTAAAAATACGATTTTTTGGCTTTGACAACGAGAATTAATTTTAAATTAATAAATTCAATTTATAAATTTTAAATTTGAATAAAATAGACTTCATTTTTGAATTCTAAATATCAAAATTATCTTAGGATGATTTTTTCTTATGTTTTTGAAAACATTCAATTTTTAATGAATAGTGAAAAAACACTACGTTGTCGGTTAAACCCGACATTTCATTTAAATAAATATTTATTTCATTTAAATTTATTTTTGTTCAAAATAGATACACAATACCTATATATGTTCAATGTAATTAATTGGATTAATTTTATAATAAGAATATATATATATAAATTTTATAGAAATTTAACCGTCTTTTACCCACCTCCAAGGAGAATTTAAAATTTTTCATAAAATATAATTTTACCAGTTATGTGAATTGAATTTCAAAAATCTGAGAGACACGGTTGATAACAGTAAGTAAAATGTGGTTCAAGAAGATATTATTTTGGTGAATAGTATCTGTTGACATTTATTTACCATGGTTAAAAGTAAATATGGTAATTAAAGGTAAAAATGATAGTATTATTATCCTAAAACATGTCCTAATTATATTGGATAAGTTTAAATCAGCCAAAAACAACTATAGGAATAAAATATTATCTTTTAGGTCCAATTTTATTAGATTAGGACATTTATTATTACTTAATTAAAAGAAGAGTTAAAAGTGTTAAATTCAACTATAAATATTCATTTGAAAGAGAACAATATTTCCTACATAATGGTTTTTTATTTATAATTTTTAGACATTAAATAATTTAATTTGTTTATAACACAATGATGAAGGAGTAATTACCTTATAAAGGAAATATTAAAGTAATTTATATAATGAATTCCCAAATAAATGCAATTTGATACTTTTTATGAATTACACTAATTTTCTAGGTTAATATGAAATTTTAGGGTTAATTAAATGAACATTTTTATAAGTAAAAATGCATTTATGAATTTAGAAAAAACAAAATACCAAATAGTGTCAAAATTGACAAAGAGTTATTAAAATAATTATTATATTATTAATTTTTATTATATTCCTAAAAATATAAGGCTCATCTTAAGGGCTTAAATACTATTACATATGTCATTAATTAACCAATTTGGGTTCTCTTGGAATTTTATAGTATTTTTATTAACCATATAATATAAAAATACAAAGAGACATGGTAAATGTCAAACTATTTAACTAAGATTTATATCTAAAAGATAAGCTTAATATACTGACCGAATCCAGTCAAAACACCAATTAGTTGAGTGGTTTTCGTCCCATCCCCACCTTATACTTTCACTAATTTATTTTATAGCCATTAAAAACAGAAAAAGAATTTATTATAATATAATATTTTATGTTGTTCTTAAGCTTCCCCTCACCCCTATTATAAAAGGGAACATCCCCTTCTTTCACATTCCCATAGCCAAAGCAATTTGGCTCGGCCAACCCAGACCAAATATCCTTAAAAATATCTTACCTTCATCCTAGAGGCCTTCAATTGGTCATAAAGACAACCTATGGTGCCCTTTGGATCAAATCAAAAGGAAGAACCCGAAAAAGAGGTAATGATTTCACCACACGCTTTCAAGTTCTTTTATTCATTCACTTACTCTTTATTTGTTATTACCAAACCAAAAAAATAACCCCTGTACCTTATATATACTTTGATATTATTATAAATATGGTACAACCATATTCATTATTCTATCCATCATATGAATGATAATGTGACCATGCGTGTGTTTGTATGGCTTACCGTCTCCACGCTGTGGTGTAATTTGTTATTTAAAACTATGTTATTTGGATGGATATAATTATGAGTAATATGTATATAAATAATGAAAATAACATGATTATGGTTCATTAAAATTAATATACAATCTAATTCGACACCTTTAAGGAAATTATATTTTTTCTCCTGTATACGTACAGATTACCGTCTCCACGATGCTATGAGATTCATTTCCACGTTCACCATTCATCGACAATTATAAAAATATATATTACTAATAAGTATGTAATATTTGACATAAAAAATCTACTAGATATATATATATATATGTTTATGTACTTACATATATCTTTTTCACTTACTTCTATTCAATACGATATGAAAATAGAAACAACGTTTATGCATACGTACGGCCTACCGTCTCCATAAATGGTCGTTTCCATTTAATTTGTCAATATATTATAAATATTTATATTATAAATATATATGATATATGAATCATTTTTTTAATTATGGATGTATATAAACCATGATCTAAATAATATGGTCAAGAATAACAAGTTAAAATACGTACCATAAAGAAAACAATTATTAACCGAAATGTAAATTTAACAGGGAAATCATTATTCAATGGATAGTATAAATTCATAAATGAATCATGTTTGATATAATAAATATGAATATGGTTCTAGTATAATCTAATAACATACAATGGACATTATAACAGAGGTTAAACATACCCTCGACCAAAGTAAAGTGCAAGGTAAGGGGTTTTCATCTCACTCCTTATTCTAGTGAGATTCATGCTATATTGCCACTATTAACTTTTAGGTGGTGTATATAATACCCATAATTTTATTATTTATGTAATAAAATATAATTTATGTGTATTTACATATTCATTTTATGATACTTCTTTCATGGTGTTTATGTTTCGTAACTTACCAAATTGGTAAGGGTTAATTTCACAATCTCACTATTATCCGAGGTTTTTTTTATGTAAGTATCTACTAGGAAATATTTATTATCCATGTGCATATTTCATGAAAGTATTTTCAAATGGATTCCATTAAGGGACTTTTTTACTAAAACGTAATTTTAAAATTTTTAAATATTTATTCTTCTAAATCATTCTCATTAATGATGATGTTTTCAAAATCATTTTTGTGGATTTATATATATGGAAATGAATCATTTGAACTGATAATTCTTTTTTTAAATGTTTCGATCTGGTATGGGACACTTTGATTCAAAAATCCCTTTTAAATAACTACCATTAAAAAATGTGAGAATTTTAAATGATTTCATGAAAAATGGGTATTTCTATCAAACCATTTTACTGATCATTTTAAACTATGTCAACATATTTTAATGGATTTTAAACTTCTTTGAAGTTGATTTATTATGATACAAATCATCCATATTGTATTTAATGTTTTATTATATGGTTTACTATTGATGTGTAATTTTTATACCAGTCATGGTTTATAGATAAAGTATTTACATTGCGTATGCTAGTTTTAATACGAATGTTTATGTTTTATTTCAACCTTTTCTAATGAATAATGTATTGGACTAGTATGTTTCAGGTTGGGGCTGGTAAATGTAAGCCCTCTGGGTTGTGGTATGGTTACAGCAGACCCTCCAGGTTGGAGTCCAGTTAGAGAGGCTCTCTGGGATAGAGTCTAATTACAGAGGCTCTTCGGGTTGGAGTCCGGTTATAGAGGCTCTCTAGGATAGAGTTCGGTTTCAAGGCTCTATGGGTTTGGGTCCGGTTACAGTTATCCCATAGGTCCTTCCATGAGGCCGTGACAAAGAATTTAATTTCTGGAACTATACATTCAATCATTTTGAAATTATTTATTACATTTGATTATTTGACTAGTATAATATCCATGTGCATGTTTATATTGTAATGTTTGATTTATTTTTTTCCATATCATGTTCAACTTTATGTTTAAAAGGCTATTGTTTTTATTAAACATATTTACTTAAAATTTTATAGCTTCCACTATATTATTTACCCTTACTGTGCATATTCACACACCCGTTTATTATGTTTTATTTTCCCAGGATCCCAATATTTTTTTATATTTTAAATTCAGGGCTAATCTAAGTGAACAATGGAGTTCTAAAAGTATTTTATTGTGGTGTTGTCTGTTGGAAAGTGTAATGTAACGTTCATGTATGTAATCTATTTTCTCAATACTGCTAAACTGATTGGTCTTTCAAGATTTAATTCCTTTTAATCATGCCAATGAATTAAAAATAATGCACCGATTCTAGGTAACTTGGGTCGGGGAGTTACAGGTATCGACATAATGACTCCCACGTCCTTAACTGGGTAGAGTTAGATATAGAGGATGATTTGATGTATGTGAAGTGACAAGTGTGAATCAAGGATCTTAAAGAGAAATTTCACTATAGATGGAAAATTTACATGGTTTGTCTTTTTTTGGGGGCATGGTGGACTCAAGGACAGTACCTGGGAATAGGATGCTGAGATTCGTTCCCAATACCCAGAATTACTGTGTGGTTTTCTCTTGTGTATTCTTTGTACCCTGATTATGATGTAATTTTTAACTTTTCTTTTTGAATTAAAAGTTGTTTTCTTATTCCCTGATTTCTTTTTGAATGTTCTTTACTATTGGAATGGGAGGACCATATCCATAATCGATACCCTATAATGTGGAAGAGATTGAACTCATACGGTAGATTTAATGTTGCCCAAGTTGGATAGTATTTGGACATGGGGAAGGACCCCCCCCCCCCCTCAATTCATGTATCCAGATAGTGTGATAATTGTTTTTTGTGTGATTTTATAGAAAAGTGGATCATTAGTGTCTCTTTGGTTGTTCGGGAGATATATGTCAATTATGTGTTCCTGGATGTTGAGGTTTCCCCTAAAATTTTCAACTAAAATTTGTTTATCCCTGAGAGGTATCTTAAGAGGAGGTTGTTCAGAATCTCTCTCTTCTAGTTTGGTTTAAATTTATAGGGACAAAAATAGTTTTAGAGGTATCTTATGTAATGACCCATTTTCCTAAGGCCATTCTTTTGGGAAAAATCTAGTGGTCTTAGTGTTCGTAGGCGTTAAAGTGGCATTATTCAGGGGTTTAACAAACACTCGGCTCCACCAAAATGGTGGCACCATCACTATGGCCCATCATTCATGGACTATTATGGTGGAACATGTTATGTTGAAACTGGTTACGGTGGCACCGTCACAGTTTTATAGTTGTTGTAGCTCTGCTACGGTGGCACTAACTTAGTGTCACTGCCACTATCGCACCATTTTCGGAGTTGCTATTGTTGTTTTACTGTTATAGTGTCCCACCTAATGGTGTCACACCCCTTTCCTGGTTATGAGTTTTCTCATTTTCACACATGTCACATTTTTTTCTCCTTTTAAGGATAATTTATCATAAAAAATTGTTGTCTGGTGAATATATACAATTTCTGAGAGGAATTTTTAAATCTCCATTAATTCTAATGTGTGAAACCATCTAGACACGTGGTGAATCCACAATTTGACATTTAGGTAATTTTTTAATAATATCCATGGTTTTAGAATCTGTCCAATTCTTAATCTAAAATCATGTTTTCCTTATTCTATTTTTTTCTCTTGGTGCACTGATAGACATCCTACCGAGATAAGTGGTGCACCCATGCTCGAGGCCTTCCCGCTCAACCTTGGAGTTTTTCCTACAAGACATGCCATCCATTTTTCTCAATTTGTGAAGGAACTTCAATCATTGGACGTCAGATTATTGATATTGTTCTTATTCACATTAAATTGTGCTTCATGTAAAGTTGGAATATTAATGGTTCATTGTATGTTGTGGTTGGGTACTCTTCATGAAATGGAAATTTAAAAATATTTTAGAATGATAAAATATAACCCACACATGTAAAAAAATGGGTAGGGTGTAGCTTTATTTTTGATAACCTATTTTATCAGTTATCATTGATTAATTTTATGTATAATCGTGCTTGTATTCCCTTCTGAAAATCAAGGACATTGGTGGAATTTTCTATTCACTAGGGATAGCTAATCGTTCTTGTGGTTATTTGAAAAATAGTAGTGTCATGAAATATTAGTAATCACATACACTAGGTTAAATAAAAATGACGACTAGGATAAAACCTATTTTTTGATCACCCCAATTATATTAGGGTGTAAAATAAAGAACCATTTATGTTATAGATTAATATGTTTGGTTTGATGGTTGTGGTTATGTGTTGTGTGTTTAGTTATGGGTTCTATGTGTTTGGTATGTAGGGAGGTACAGAGGGTGTATTGGGGTATCAGTTCAAGAGATTGATGGATTGAAAATTTAATAAACTTGTAGGTGGTGGGAATGTCCTTTGTATGTTGGTGTATCAATATTTGATATTTATTGATTGAGGAATAGATAAATTTGTAGGCAGCTAAACTGTCTTTTTGCTGCGTTATGTTCGTGAAGTGATGTCATGCATTTGAAATATGGTATGGTTTTGGACTTATGATAAAGTGGTAGTACATTGGGTATTTTTTTGGGAAGTAGGGACGTATGGCTAGGTTGAGTGTGGAGGAATGGTTGGTTTTACTTTGAAAAATGACAGTAGATTGTAGTTGAATGGGGATGTGCAGTTGGACTTTATGTCCAAAAATGTGTCAATGTTCATTGGGTTTGCATGTCTAGTTTTGTGATGTTGTGTAGTGGGACTACAGTTGGATTTATTGGTTGATTGGTGTGGTAACTATTGTTTGTTTCTCGGTAGTGTTGGGTTACATAATGTAAATCCACTTAAATAAATAAATAGAAATTTTAAGAATGTGGTTGGGTTTATTATTGGATGCGGTTGTTCTATGGTCATGTGTTTCAGCAAAAATGGCCCAAGTGTGGGCTTTTTGTATGATCATGGGAGAACTGTGGTTTTGGGATGAATGGTTTCTTACCTATATACATATATATTGTAGTTCACTGTGTTTCTATTTGCACCCCACCTTTTTTGAGCACTATGTACTGAACACCACCATCTCATGGGGGAGGGATTCATTCCCAATATCTGGGTGGGGTGATGGATCACTGGTTTCTGATTTTCATCATCGCACCAACTTCTATATCATTTTTCTTAGGAGTATCCCAGAAAGATTTAATTATATGAGGCTTACAGTTATCCATGATTATTTGGGAAAGGGTTTGTTTTGGACCAGGGGATAAGGTTTTTCTAGGCCATTTTTGTTTTCTATTGTTTCTTTAGGATGAGGCATATGTGTCTTCAGGCATTGTGTGTAGTTGTTGAGGCCCAAGTGTCTTCAGGCATGGCGGTGGTTATTGTGGACCATGTGTATGTGGGCGTTGTTGTGTGCAGTTTTTGGCCCATGTGTGTGATTGATGTTTGTGGGAGTGGGATGGTGTGTGGAATGAGTGGAAGCATCAAGACATCATATCATTTGGAATGAGCAATTAACTACTGGGAAAGTTGTGTGCGAGGTGCCAAATTAACGACGATCCTATATTATTATTATACCAGAGTTCTATTAATTGGGTGAGTGTACCTTGTTGAGTTTGGGATGGTCAGTATTCCATGGTAGGTGCTAGCAGTTCTACTATTTTCTCATAGGGGCATTAGTATGCTCCCTCACTTATGAACAAGATGTTTTAGTTTCCATATCGAGTACACTTTTTTTCTCACCCTATGTAAGTAAAACTATTTTTCGGTTTTAAGGATATCATTTAGGATTGTGATAGTCATTTCTATGTTGGTGTGGGTATGTTTTTTTGTTTAGTTTATCTTCTTGGTTACATTATTTGTTAGTTTTCTATTACTTTGTATCATTTTTATTTTCATAATGCATATTTGAATGGATTCATGGATTTAATTTTATCTTTAGTCATTGGTGTTTCTAGGAATTACCATATAGTCTCCAAGTATTGTTCTATAAATAGGATAATTCATTCCATTTATGTTATATTCTATACGCTTCATGATAGTCACCAATATGGTTCCTACTGATGGTGGGACATAGGGGCCATTATCTCTCATTCACATTGAGGTAGGAAGGACAAGGCATATTGTCACCCCATTCCTCATCTTGGAGAGGGAGGATAATGAAATGATATGATAATTGAATTATTATATACATATATATATCATTTATATTTCATTTATATTTCATTCATTTTATATGAAAAATAATGAATGTAGTATTCATGCGTATATAGAACCTACCGTCTCCCTTAAAGGTGAATTTCATTTAATATCACCAAATATTATAAATAATTCTAAATAAATATATACATGATATATATGATTTTTAAATCGTGGGTTAAATTCTTTTGATGATTCAAAAATTAATTAGTTAATGGGAACATCAAATAACAAGTTATGACATTCATGAAAACTATGAAATTAATATATAAAATAGTGGATATAAGGAAATATTATTAAAAAAAATGGTGAAAAGATGTTATAATAACAAATTATATGATATTATAAAAATAATTATGGTTCTATTATAACATAGAAATAGCTTTAAACCCCATATATAGGGGGTTAATGGATTTTCTATTGAAAGTGAACACAAGTTAAGGAATTTTCATCTCACTTATTATATCCATGAGATAATGTTCAGGTTCAATAACTATTTTTTTTGTGGGATGATTTGATTCCCATTTTGAAGCATTATATAATGAAATCATTTGTCATTTTGGTATTTATAAAATTCATCTAATATTTTTACTTCATCTGGATTTTGATTTAAATTATTACATAATGGTATGGGAACATTAAAATGTTTAATGATTATATTTAATAAGAATAATTTTAAAAAGCTTGCAATGGTATTTCTATTCAAGGGTAATATATGACCATTTTTAAATAAAACATAAAATTTCCTACCGTCTATTTATTCAGGACATGTTTCAAGTATTAGAACCATTTTCCCACTCAGTGGTGCTCAAAATGTTGTAGAATTTTTTTATAGAAAACTAAACATTATTCCATCTTTATTCAAAGAACATATTTTCTTATATAAACACTATCCTATAAAAAAAATTAAAAAATATTTTTAATATTTAACAAATTACTTAAAGAATACATGTTCACCCTTTTTTCATTTACCTATATTTTCAACGGATTCTTCTTGTCACATTACAAAAAAGAAATTTTTCTATCCTTTTACCATGCCAAAGGAATATTCATTTCACCTTGTATAAAATGTATGAATTTACCCTCTTTCATTTGTTAGAATATTATATTGAAAGTTTTAATGGTTAATTTTAAATTAAAATGGGTTCAAAAGTTATATTGACTGAAAATGATTTGAGATAATTTTTTCAAAATAGAATAAATATTTTTATCAATAATTTTTCCAAGAAATATAATTATAATATTTCAATTCATAAAAAACACCAAACATTATTCTAATACACTTGGGATATATTGTATTGATAGAATTCTTATTCATCCTTAAGACGGTTTTTGATTGATTTAGAAAATGATATTATTCACATTCACTAACATCATTCATTGTTATTACTATTTGAATTATTCAAATTTCATATGATCATTGAACATTGAGATTCCTCAATATTGTCCATATCATTTATATTGGATATTAATATTTTCTAAAAAATATTCAATTTTACATAAATTATCTTCATTGAAAATTTGATGATTATTTGGTTAGAAACTGATAAATACATATTATTTATTCAATATGGATATTTGATAAGGCATATTGTATATTAATTAAATTGATTACATAAAAAATAAGAATTATTTTCACATGTAATAATGGGTTGGTTCTGGACATTATATACCCCATCAATGAATTGATATGTTTTCATGTGAAAAATATGTTTCTTAAATTAAACTAGTTTTCTGCATGTAGTTTCAATCTTGCTGGCGAATGAATCTTGGAACTATTGGTTTTTAAGTGCCTTAAACATGATGTTTGTTAATTAATATTTCCATTCATGTTGATTCATTATTCATTATTCATTATCCATTAAATTTTCTAATGATAAAATCTATAAATATGTTACCAACATAGTTTATTGATAAAATGGAATGCATTTTTAGTTTCCTACCTTGAAATAGTGATTTTTTTTATTTAGTTATTAGAATATCATATTCTTCTAGTTATTAACTTTTTATATTGTTTATTCACCTCTTTATTATTTTGATAGATAAATTATATGTGTTTTTAGTTATTTACCATTCCAAAATTATCATTCTCATTGATTCATTATTTATTCAATTATACATTAACTATGATGATCATTTCATCTCACCCTTATTATGTTTCAATTCCCCAATAATCTAAGTGACATTCAATAAAATATATACAATGATATAATATATGGAATATATTTGTCCATAAATTAAAAAGAAATTTTGTTCTAATTAGTGTATTCATTTTTAAAACAAGACTCATGCATGAATCTTCTTTATCCAAAAAAATAAACTCTACAGTTCTGTGGGATTTGATTCCTTATAATCATGCCAATGTAATTTTAGTGGACCCTGACTCATGGCTCTCGTGGGTCAGGTTCTTAATGATGGTATCAATTGATGTTTAGTAGAAAACATGGGAGCTAGACTTAAGAAAACATATATTAGAGATATAGATCTATGGTATAATTTGAGGTTAATTTTAGACTGACATCCTATAATTTTTCTAAGGGATATATTATGTGTTTATTCATATAAATAAATCCTTGTTTGGAAAATAATAGTGGATATAGGTTCTATAATTTATATAACTAAGTGTAATATCTATGAAAATGTGTGTCAGTCCTGACATTATTATAAAAAATTACATGACAATGGGCCTTACTGTGCACCTAGATTGACACTAATTGGGGATATACATAGGATAATTCAAATTATATTTATAATCCATAATTAGGTATTTGAAAATATAATGAAAATGAAGGACCCAGGTTAATCCTGTGGTTTCTCAGATTGAAAATAATGTGTCAAGATATATAAATCATAAAAATAATTATATGATATTTCCAATACTATAATTTATGATCACACTATAGGTTTTGGTTTTAGGAAATACCTTAATCTATATGATAAACTCAAGACTAGGTAAGGTATGTGTGGGAAAAAGAATAAATTATTAATATATTGAGGTTGTACAAAAAACCATTGATAAAAGATTATTTTGTGATTAACATTATTTCCAGGATATTGTTGATATTTATTCTAGAAACTAATTCAATATGGTTTTGTAAAGGATCAACTTGTATTCCAGTTGAAAATACATAAAATCCATCAAGTCCATAGGACATGAACCCATGATTGAAGGAAAATATGTGTCTCACACAAAACATTGACCTACATAATGTCCTAGTTAATATGGAATTGTTTTTAGTTCAAATATTTGATGAATATATTAAAATAATAAACTACTATTGTTTCTTTTTAGGTTAAAAATTAATGTGTTAACCATATTGGTATTTTAAAATCGTTAGAGGAAAATATAAAGAATTTTTTTATTGTTATTACTATTCATTTTAAGAAAATTTTATTTCTTAAGAAAAGAGTTCAATATATGATATTCATTTCATAAAGTATTGGTTGAATTTGAACATGATCAAAGAACAACCAATATATGGAACTATTCATATAATACTACAATGTATCATCAATGTAAATATCCTTATATTCATATGCTGTAAAATAATTACCAAATATTATGAAAATTAATTAGAAATAAAATGTTATCATAATATAGTATTTTTTATCAAATGGGTGTTCGTATAAATAATCATCGATTTATGGAATTGAGGAAATCAACATTCCATTGAATATACATTTTTTATTTATAACCACAATCACTCCTTATAAATATTTATGTTTTCCCTCCATGTATGTATTTTGATTTTATCTAATGAATTTTTAATTAGGGACCTTGTAATATGTTGTTCTTCATGACGTATGTACTTCTCATTCTCTCTTATTGAGAGGATATTCGACGAACCCTTCGCCTAATGTGGGATTTAAATTGTCACAACCCCAGTCCGAGATGTCTAAAATCGGTGACCGTAACCTGGTGTCCAATATTTTCAATAATTACATGAATTCAAAAGAATTACATATTTTATTTTAACACATATGATCTATTCGGTTTAGGTTTTGGAAAATTAGATGCTAGTGAAACACTCCCATAAAACATGATACAGTCAAGAATCATATTGATGTCTATATTCAAAATTTTTTAAGGATGAACCCTGTAAAACATAAATTAAAACGTGGGGTGAGCATAAGAATTCCCAGTAAGGGTTTATAAAACATTTAACGAAATTCAACTTTTAAAAAACAATACTTGAATCAATAATTAAACATTTTATTAAGAGGAAAACATTACTTTTTGAGGAAAATCATCAATATTTTCTTAAGTTACTTGCAAACATTTTTTTGAAATACCTTTTATACATGATATTCGTGATTACAAAAAAAATTCAAGTAAAACATGAATTAGAGTGCCCATGTGTCTAAAATAAATGCATGAGAGGTGCATTATTCATAAATAGATCCATCCAACTCTAGAGAATAGTTGTAAACATAAGAATTTTTATTAGAAATTCATATAACGGTAACATTAGATACCCTTTCCTTGTATAACATGCCATTTTTATACATGATTATTCTTTATTCCTTAATTAAAATTATCATATAAGATTCTTAGAAAAGGTATATTCTATTCATCCAATAATCCCTTGGTTGGTTATTTACAATTACATAATGAGGGAATGTATAATTCCAGAATTTTTCAGGGCCTTGCACTAAGACTGTGCGGATAAAAACCCAACCTAATTGTGGTTTACTACCCCACATAGTTGTGAACAAATCTAGCATCATGTTCGCAAATCATTACACTTAACTCATGAGAGTTCATCACATTACCCAATGCATTGGAGCATTATATAATTATGGGAACACCATTCACATCATTTTATGTCCAATACATTCCTCATATGCCTTAGTATGGTATCATTTTTGTAGTATTCATAATATGTAGGAAACATACATTCTTAATGCATAATCATTGGTATACATTCACATACTTTAATTTAATTATTCATTGTGTGTAAAAAGAACTATATTTTTTAGTTCCATATTTAATAATAACATGCATGAATTAAAACAACATACCCTTACACATGTTGTAAGAATTAGTTCCCATAAAATGAAAGGTTATCACAATAAATAACAACAATTTCATTAAACTCTTGAAAATGTTACCTTTTTCAAAACAATGTTTACATGTTTTGAAATTGTGATACTCATTTAATCAATGAACAGTGAAAGTATTAAAACATAATAAATAAATGATATGAATAATTTCTTGTGACAATTGGAACATAAAAATTATGGAGTATTTTTTAGAGAAATGTCCATGCATATAAAAAATAATTAAACATGAGTATTCATGCATGAATGTATATTTTTGTTTGATCATTAATTATAGAATACCACTTACTTGAGAAATCATGTTCGAAATACTTGTATGTATTTATCTTGATTTGAATGTCATGGTAAAATCAAATATATACTTATATATGTACAAAAAGTATATTCTTGAGAACTTTCATAACCCAAACAATACATAATAGATTCTTGCAACCTTTATATTCCACATAATCTTGTTTTAAAACATTAAGGATAGGTTTTATGGAAACGCAGTTGTTACTAAACACACATATATATATTTATATATATATAGAGTCACACATAACTACACGTAAATAAATTATTTTAATGTTACACAAAAAACCCGATAAACTAGAACCCTTTCATGTAGTTTCATGTATCAAAAAGAAAAAAATACTTGAAAAAAATAGAACTCATCAATGTTCAAAAACTCAAAATACATTGTATGAAGAAATCTTATAATATTTCAGAATTTAATAATAAGTTAGGATAAACTTATATAATCAATGAGACATGACCCAAATGGTATGAAGGCCTTCATTTTTATTGATTTTTGACAACACCCATTTCAATGGATGAGTGGGGAACCCTTACAAGGCCCGTAGGCTCATAGATTATACGGCTCGTTGGCTTAGGAGATTACATGACCCGAAGGTCATTGGGAATTCATCTAGACTATCTACAAGGAACTACCCCTCCCCAGCATCTGCATCATGATAGTAGCTCTCCACCTTGGAATGGTCGTCTAGCTAGGCTTCCCGTGCAAGAATAGGCTGGTCCTGATGGCATAGCCATACCCTCTCATTATGAAAAATCCATTTGGCTCTGCTCTGGTGAGTGTACCTGCTCTAAATCCTCTTCTAAGGATTGTCCTTTTTTTGTAGTGTGTTAGGGCAAACTACATGTGGCATGAAGGCCTTGAGGTGGTCCAAAGGCCTTAAAGGTGGCTTAAAAGCTATACTAGCTCGAAGTACTGGGAGGTCCGAAAGCCTTAAGAACTCCAAACCCAAACCAGTGGCCCTAGGTGAATAGTTCCAACTGCTACACTTCTGAAAAAACCTTCTACAGAACTCGCACCGTGTATAGTTATGCTAGAGTACCTATTCAGTGTATATTTCTACTAGTTTTCCCAGATAGTGTACAGTTCTGCTACAGTTCATGCTACTGTACCTGCTGTAGTACTTATACAGTGACCCAGAAATATGCCTCTACCTAGTTATGGACCTGGGTTTTGTGGATTCACTTAAGGATACCTCACCAACTAGGCTGAGTCAGATGTGCTAATCAAGGAATCATTAAAATGGACAAGAATAATTTTCATGTTTGAAGCATAAAACCCTTTCATGTATTATGTACTCAAAATATATATTGATAATCCCATGGAAATTAAGGTTTAGGAGAAACTCAATACTTTATAAATATATATATATATATATCCCCATACATACATAAGATTATAGGTGTTTTACCAAATGAAAACCTAGAATACATTTATCTCATAATTGACATTAGGATTGCAAAAAGGCAGGGAAATGGATGTTTTCATGTCGAGGGGAAAAATAAGTAATTACAAGAACAAAAATATAAGTTTTATATAGGAAGTATACATATTATATATATTTAGATATATAATGTTTCATAAATAAAAAAATAACAAAGACTTAACATTTGACTGAGACAAAAACAACCCAACTTGTTGCATAAAGTGATAACTCATAACAATCAGTGATTAAAATTCATTTATATATATATATTTTGGGGTAAAAATGAGTGGAATAGATAAGGTTTGTAGTAAAAAAAATAAAAATATAAAAGGTGTCTAAGAGGAAAGAATTCAAGGCCCATCCAAGGGGAATAGTGGGGAATCTTGAGGAAGATGAAGAGAAGGAGGAGGAGGAGAAATAGTGGGAGAACCCATGGTTGGAACGAGGTAGAAGAAGATGACATGAAGAAAAAATCCGAAGACAAATTGAATGGTCCAGATCGATGGATCCTCGATCGGACAACTTGGATGAGTTTGTGGTTTTTAAAAATAAAGGACAATATATATTTGATCTTGAATAATATCGGACAGATAAGGCAAGGTGTGAGATTTAAAAAAGAAGAAATAGACATGATTATATCTGTGGTAGATCAAATGGTTGATAAAAATGAGGAGGATAATACATGGAAACTTGGATTTTAAGGATGAGATAATCGGATGGCTCAGAGTCCATGCGGAGAGATCTGATGGTCCAGATTCGTTTGAAGCTGAAAAACCCGATTCCACATCCAAACAAAACACATTTCACAGCTCCCATATAACCACGGAGCTCCTGCCATTTGGTTAGAAATCTCCTACCCCCTCCATAGTGCCGCCCCACACCGGATTCATTATGGCTATGCTTTTATGCCCAGCTATGGCATCGTATCTCCCTGCATAATGGTATACTACCTAATTCTCCTCCATGCGTGCTTGAGACCCAGGACAATCCCTTGGTCCGGCAAGTCCTAAGGCTGAATTCTAGGCTTTTCCTCCTAGGCCATGCTGCCTCCTTTGGCCCAACTAGAGGGCTGCCCCAATGGGGTTTTTTTATTATCACACCTACAAAAAACAACCATATAATCATAGAAATATTGAGAAAATTACACATAATCAATTATATTACAGAATATCCTTACTTGTATGAAATATTTTTTTATTTTAATAATTGTATGATTAAATGATGAAAAAAATTTAACTTTAAATTAATAATATTATTCAATAAAATGTCTTCAAATACCAAAACAAAATTTATATTTGATGTAGATATATATACCCAAACTTTATGATTTTAAATATCATGCTTTCTAAAGATATGTTCAAATAAATGTGTTCAATGATATATCATTAGAGTACTCAAACTCGTAGGAAATTTCAAGATGATTTTATACATAGAATATCATTACATGTTAAGTTTAAAAAGGAATATTTATAATCACCATACAAGAATTTATTTTATAAATCCTTATACTTGTATTAAATAAACCATTAGTTAGAAAACAAATATTCATAATGACACAAGATTGTCTAAAAAATTTGAAACATTTAAAAAAATTAATTGAAATATGTTTTGAAATCATGAATTATAAATAAGAGTTGATGGATTTAACATAATTTTTGAAATACTTCAAAAATTTAATAATATCATATATCTAAAATACAATACCCAACAACTATAATTATATCCATTGTAAATTCAATGGTCAACTAAAGAGAAAAACCCGAATACAGGACTTATAAAAATGCGATTAGGGTATTCGACCTTAAATCAAAGAGACATAGAAGATGGTTCTCTTCATCCCTTGAACGCTCAGTATGATTGTTCTAGTTCTGGTTATAATGTTCTTAGTCATGGTAGATCCGAAGGAAATCCATAACTTGTTTGGACTTTTTCAGTGCTTTGGGGTCTTCCGGTGATCAAGATTATCCTACTTGTAAGAATTTTTTGTTAGAAATAGTCTTTAGGCCTTGTTTACATGTATCAATTTCCATTGTTTTAAATGAATGAAAAGTCTTGTGTTTATTTTGTGGGAATTGTTTAAATAAAAGAATTAAGAAAATAGAAATAATTAAAACAATTATTATTACTGAAATCATGTTCAGTGTATCACATTATCCCCTCCTTAAAATAATTACACCCTCTTAATTCTATTAGACCCTTTTACAACTTCCAATAAATTAATAGAGACTTTACACTTGAGGTCCCCTCCCCCAAGACCACCATTGCTGATAATCTGTTGATGATTCCAGGTGGATAACCAGATTAGTTCCCAGTTCCTCGATCTCTTTGTCCCATATAACCTATGAGCAGAAAGGTTCATACATATGCATAAAAAATTTTTCTTTCCAAAGAGTGGAATGAGAGGTGTGGAGGTCAGCGATTTGGGAGTGGGCTAGATGCATGTAAGTCTCTCGAACCACCTCTCAGTTGAAATTTTTGAAGTCGAAAATCATCCAATAAATACTGCAACATAGGACCTAGAACAGATAGGTCACGTGATTGTTGACCTCCAAGGAAGCTTCATGAAACCTCCCCACGGCTGGGTAGTTCTCCGAAAAATTGAAGAAAATGAGGAGACATTTATGATACTTCCCTCTCTCCCTGTACTCTTCTAGTTGTCTAGTTACTGTGCAGCGATAAAAATAAAGGTTTTCCTTGTAGCACCAAAGGATGTTTGGGAAAAGGGACACATTATAAATACGTTTGGAAGACAAGCGTTGGTTCAAAGAGTGGTAGTAGTATTCTGAACATGTCTTGATGATTATGGATTCTAGAAATTCAGTAGGAAGTGATAATTGGTTGATCGATTATGTAACTTATTCCTTCTAAAAATTTTAAGGGACAAGTTTTACATATTAAAGCATAACTAGAATAGAAATTATTTTGTAAAAGTGTAATAAGATATGAAAACACAAAACATAACATTATTCATTTAACATGGATTGTAAACTCAAGGAGTTACACAACCATCGTGATGCCTTTTCACAGGTACTTCCAATGTTGGTGATTTCTCCAATCACCGGTCAAATAGATCCCCAAGGATGTTCCCAGTTCTATGATCTCTTCGGTCCAGATGCTACACTGGCAAATAGCATCAACTGCATGTGAACATTTAAACATCCATGTGAGGTAAGAATGATGTGTATAATATTTAGAAACATCAGTATAAACTTAAAGTTGAAAAAGTAAATGAATATAATCATATTTATGAACTTTGAAGTCTATAATTTTACTACGAAGACCGTAGGGTATATGTTGGAAAATATATGACGCTAAGATGCAAGCATCATGTCCAACCTCTTGGATTTCCTCTAGATTTGAAGAATTATTATCTAGGGTAAAACACTTAAATAAACCCTAAAAGTATTTTCCATTCCATATATAGAATTGAAATTGTGCTTTCAACATAAAAATGTAGTCGAGGCATACTCCTCGGTGATGTTGGAGAACATAAGAAGAATTGGATACACGATAGATGGGTTTTCACGATAAACTGATATTTTGAAAAGTCTCTTAGTTCTCAACACATTATTTTCCCACTAAATTCACTAATGCTTTAGTTGGAAGAGAAAATAGGTTCGATTCATTATCCATATGAAATATTTGAGAAGGAATCTTCATTTTTTTAAATAAGCATTAAATTTAAGGTTGTTCTAATTATATCGAGTTCCCGAAACTGATCCTCTGATACCAACTGTCATGACCTTGATCCCAGATGTGTTAAATCAGTGCCCGTAACCTGGTGTGCAATTTTTTTTTTCATAAATACATGCATAATAAATAATTCCACATTTTATTCCAACATAAGAAATTTGATTCGGTTGATGTTTTTGTAAAATCATATGCTTTTGAAACACTTCTTCCAAAAAAATGAAAATGAAAAGCTTTATATTGATGTCATCATACAAAATTACTCAAATCCAAACCTCGTAAGAGATAAATTAAAACATGTGGGTGAGAATAAGAATACATATTAATGGTTTTTAAAAAATTTAATGAAATCCAAATTTTTAGAACAAAAATATTTGAAACAATCTTAAAAGATTTACATAGGAGGAAAATAATACTTTTCAAGAGAGAAAATCAAAATTTTCACAGGTTACTTGAATTTTGTTTAATGTCAATTTATTCAGGATATTTTCTCTTACATAAAAACAACAAATAAAACATGAATCAGAGTTCACTTGTGTCAAAAAGAAATGCCGGAGATGGGTAGAATTCATAACATTATCAATCCATCTCTATAATCATAGTTGTAAACATAAAAATTTATATAATAAATTCGTATAACTATAACATTAGATACCCTTTCCTAGTATAACATTCCATTTGCATAAATGATTATTCATTATGCCTTTATTACCATTATCAAAGATTATTCTTAGTAAAGGGATACTCTATAAGTCGAACAATCGCTTGGTTGATCAATTATCTTTAAATAATGAGGAAATGTATAATGTTGGGATTTTTCACAGACTTATGCTAAGACTGTAGGGGTAAAAAACAAACATAACTACAGTTAACTACCACACATAGATGTGAATAATTCTAGCATCATGTTCATACATTATTTCACTTAAATTATGAGACTTCATCACATTACCTAATGCATTTTTGCGCTATATAATTATGGGTGCACCAGTCACATCATTTTGAGTCCAATACATTCCTCATATGTATTAGTATTGTCACTTTTTTTTAGTTTTCATACAATGTTGGAAACATACATTCTTAATTCATAATCATTTCCATACATTCACTTACATTAATTGGATTATGCATTGAGTGTAAAAGAACTGGGTTTTTTAGTTCCAGATTTAACAACGGTGTGCAAGAACTAAAATAATGAACCCTTACACGTGATGTAAGAACTAGTTCACAAAAAATTATGGCTTATCACATGAAATAACAACATGTGAATTATACAGTTAATAATGTGTCATTTTAAAAAAAACTATTAAATGTTTTGCCTTTGGGAATCAAATTTAATACAAGAAAAGTGAAATGATTAAAACAAAGACTATAAATGATCTGAAGCACTTCTTATGATAGTTGGGAAATAAAAATATTGGATTATTTTTTATACATATGTTCATGCATAAAAAAAATAAATAAACATGCATAATCATGAATGAATGTATATTTATACATGGACATAGAAACTATCATACTACTTACTTGATAAATCACTTTCAAAATACAAGTATGTATTAATATGGATTTGAAAATAATGGAAAATCTTTTCTATACTTATATATTCACACAGGTGTATGCTTGACAACATGCGTAAACCATACATGACGAAATAGATTCTTGAAACCGTTATATTCCTCATAATCATGTTTTAAACCAAACAGGATAGGTTTTATGGAAACTCAGTTGCTACCAAACATATATTTACATATATATACTTTTACACATAATTACATGAACATTAATTTTATTAAGGGTATAATAAAACGTGATAAACTAGAGCCCTTTCATGTTGTTTCATTTATCAAAAAGAAAACAATTTTTGAAAACAAATGATCACTCATTAAAGTTCATAATCCTAAAATGGCTTGTATGATGAAATTGAATATGATTTTTAAATCTCAAAATATGTTAGAAAAAACTTATATAATACATGAAACTTTAAAATGGACAAGAAATATTTTCTTGTTTGAAGCATAAACCCCTTTCATGTGTTATATACTAAAAATAAATTTTTCTAATCTCATGTGAATTAAGGTCTAGAAGAAATTGAACATGTTTATATATATATATATAGCTGCATATATATAGAAGATTATAAGACTTTTATAAAAACAAAACATAGAAAAATATTATCCCTTACTTAACTCCAGGAGTGCAACAAGGCTGGGCAGGGAATGTTTGCACTTCTAGGGGAAGAAAAATGTAATTAATAGTACAAAAATATAGGGTTGATATAGTCGGTATACATATATTATATATATATACAATTATTCACATATTAATAAATAAACGAAGACTTAACATTTGACCAAGACAAAACAACCCAACGGGTTTCTTAAAGAGAGAAGTCAAAACAATCGATGATTAAAATAATTATATATATATAATGTTTATAGTAAAATTGAGTTGAATATATTGGGTTTATAGTAAAAAAAATAAACAGAGAAATGAGATAGAAAGGGATAGTATTCAAGGCTGATCCAAGGAGAAAGGTGGGGAATATCAAGGAAGATGAAAAGAAGAAGAAGGGGGAGTAATAGTGGGAAAACCCATGGTCAACATGAGGTAGAATAAGACCATGTGTAGAAAAAATCTAGAGATGAATTGAATGGTCCATATCGATCGATCCTTGATCAGAAGGCTAGGATGAGTCTCTGGTTTTTAAAAACGAAAGACGTTTGAGATTAGATCTTGAATAAGATCGGACAAATGAGGCAATGTGTGGGATTTAAAAACAAATGAATGGTCATGATTAGATCTGAGGTAGATCGTACAGTTGATAAAAATGTGGAGGCTAATCAAAGGCCACATGGATTAAAAGGATGAGATGATCAGATGACACATAGTCTGTGCGTTGAGATCTAATGGTATAGATTCGTTTACTACTAAAAAAACCTATCTCACATCGAAACAAAACCCATTTCACTACTCCCTTATAACCCCAAAGCTCTTTCCATTTGCATTGAAATCTACCTCCCCCTCTCTAGTGGCACCGTACATTAGATTATTTACGGGCATACTTATGCACCCACATATGTCATCATGCCACCCCGTATGGTGGTGCACTACCTGGTTCTCCTCCGTGCGTGCTTGAGACTCACGACATGGCCATGGGCTGGCCTATGCTGAGGCTAAAGGCTTGGCTTGTCCACCTAGCATGTGCTTCCTCCATTTGCCAAACTAGAGTGCCATCCCCCCCCCCCCTTGGGGATTATTTTTTATTATCCAACCTCTAAAAGAAACCATATAACCCTAAAAAGATAAAGAAAATTAAACATAATAAATTATATATAGAATATCCATAGTTCAATAAAATAAGTTTTATTCAAAACATTGAATGTTAAAAAACGCAAATAAAACAATATAAATTTTAATTAAAAAAGTATTCATAAAAATGTTGTCATAATGAAAAACAATATTTATATTAATATAGAAATATATACCCAAACGTTATGATTTAAAATATAATTATTCTGAAAGATAAGTTCAATTAAATGTGATTAATGATACAACATTAATGTACTCAAAAACTTATAACACTTGATGATGATTTTATACATACAAAATCCTTACTTTTAAAGTTTAAAAAGGAATATTTACAATCTCCAAAAAGGAATTTAATTTATAAAACTATATATTTCTATTAACAAAACCGTTAGTTAAGAAAACATCTTCATTATGAAACAAGAAATTCTAAAACATTGGAATCATTTTAAAAAATTGAACTGGAAATATGTTTTCAAATCATGAAATATAAATAAAATTTAATGACTTTAAATTCCATTTTGAAATACTTAGAAATTTCAATATTCTTAAAAACATAAACTAGAATACACAACAGCTATAAATAAAGTTTTTGTAAATTAAATAGTCACCTAAAGGGAAATAGTCGGATTTAGGCCTCATCAAAACGTTATTTGGGTATTACAACATCAAACACTGAGAAACAAAATATGTTATTCTTTATACCTTTAACGCCCAATATTATTGATATAGTTCTGGTTATTACATTAATAATAATGGTAGGTCTGAATGAAATCCACTACTTTCATGGCATGTTTGTGGTGTTGTGGGGTCTACTGATGATCATGACTAGCTTAAAATACTGGATTTTTTTGTTATTCATGGTCCTTAGGCCTTATTTCCATGTATCTATTTCTAGTTTTTTAAATGAATAAAAATTCTCGTGTTTATTTTTTTATCATCCTTTAGATAAAAATAAAATTATATCCAATGTGATAACTATAACTTTTATTATTAGACAAATTATATTCGAGGTATCACATAAATCGTAGAACAATTTTAACAATAAATCCCTAATATAAAATTTAATTTATAAAACACAAATTAGTTAAGGTCGGGGGAATGCTAAAACCCCAAAATATCATGTAGAAATAATGTGTGTAATAGAGTGGATGGAATGCAACACAAATCATGTAAAAGAATATAATATCACGAGAATTTATAAAAAAATTATTATTTTAAATGAATTTATATTATGTATAGAATTAAATTAACTTGACCTTGATTTATTGCATGTATCACTCAAAAATGTGTTTCTTTGAAGTCATTCATTAATTTAATGATCATGATTTACCAAATAGAAATATATTATTAAAATATTATTATTTAATATAATATGATGTAAGTTAGAAAAAAATTTAATGGTAATAAATATTATTAAATAACATGTGAAATAAGATGGTATATACCAAATTAAAAATTATTTCACTAGTTTCATGTTATTTAGAAATTTATATAAGAACCAATTAAATATAAAGAGTATTTTTGTACAAAACTATTTTCATGCTCACAATGGTGTTTTATCCTAAAAAATTAAATTAATTTCAGTTATTGAGGGATTTTAATTAATTTAATATATATATATATATATATATATATTAAATCAAATATTTATGATATAATTCAAATATATTTGATATACATGAGATAAGAACAAACTCAATATTATATATAACAAGCTATATTTTTATTAAGGTACATTTACCACCATTTAATGAATAACCTATTGTAAATCCATATTATCAAACATTATAAAATGTTATATTTCCAAATAACCTTAATATTTGGAATTTTATCTTATTAAGTAGTGTATGATATGATTTATTAAATTTTTGTGAACAATAATTTTTAATGTATTGTTCAAACCACAAAATGTTAACTGAAAATTTATTTTTTAACTAATATATTTATTTGTATAAATTATATTTGGATATTGTATTAAATATAAATTATATAATTTATACAAAAATTAATCCAATTTTGTGCATTTTAATCAATTTTATAATGAAATTTATTATTAAATCCTAGCAATCATTTGATCCTTTTTTAATTTAAAAACTCACATTGTCGTTGACTCTGTTGGATTAAATTTAAATTGATTTCATCCAATTATGTGATTAGAATTTGGTAAAACTCAATAAATAATTTTAATAATAATAATTTATATTTTCTAATACATTAAACATATTTTTTGAAAAAAAAATATTTTAATGTAATTATAATTAATTAAAACGATTAAGTTGAAATTAAACTTAATATTGGACTAAACCCTAAACATAAGGCATACATTAACATATAAAAATTTCATAAATCCATTGGATGGAAATATTTGGATCATATATCCCTTGTATCTAATTTGGAATATTATTGGATCCAAATTCAATAACAGAAACAGGACTGTAGTTCCTTTTTCGAAAATCTACAATAGTGCCACTCCTCCATAAATATAGAAAGGCCCACTCTCCTCCAACTTTTTAACACATAATAATCTACATTGTCTCAATGTTGATGATCTCAAATATATATTTATAGTCACCACCCTCAACCTCGATTCCTCACCATGGGAAAAAGGATATTTTTGTAAAACTTCTCGTGCTAACCAAAAGGAGTTACCCAAAGAAGAGATAACAACCTTCCGTAAAGACATTCGTTTTATTTCAATTACCCACCACTAAACATTCCTTATTACATGATTATATAACAAAACCAGTATTTAAAATATATTATTATGTTTTTTTGATTATTTTTGGACATAAAAAGCACACACATCCTTATAATGGGTAATGAACTTGCTATTTCTGTGTACAATGAACTTCCCCCTCATAAATTGATCATTGTTCATTCTTCATTTACAAACTCTAATGATGGATATTATAATGTAATATATATTTTTATATGATATTTTTTATATTTATTATGTCTTGGTGATAATTTAGTTATTTTATAACACTTAACAATATATATTTCATTTTGTGTAAAAACAAAAACTTATTTTTTGAAGTGTGGACTACTGCCCCCTCAAATAGATGTGATTCATTCACACTATACATGGAACGTGTTGATGATTATTTTATTAAACCAATGAAAAATAAATAAAATATATATTATATAGCAATTATAATATAAATATACTCACATATATATATATCTAACTTTTCATGGTTTTTATACAAAAAATAACTAGAGGAGAATTCTTGTGTATCTACGGGCCACCATATCCATGAAAAATGAACTTAATTTACTATATATAAATATTATAGATTATTATAAATACATATATACTGGATATATATATAATATTTATATCATTTTTTACATTTAGGATGTGATTAAATAATGATCTCATTAATAGGAACAACAAATAACATGTCACAACATTCTCGAAAACTAGGAAATTAATAACCGAAATTATATATTTATTTAATGATTATTAATAAAATAGTAATAATATATTATTTAAATAAAATATATATATATTTATGATAATATAAATATAATATTGGTTTTTTACATGTTAATCCCATGTATAAACTACATATGTTGGAGGTTATAGGATGTTCAACTGAATAGAAATGCAGGGCAATGTATTTTAATCTCACACATTACATCAATGAGATAAATTTCATGTTCAACACTTTTTTTGGGGGTATCTACTATAAATTTTAATTCATTATATCCAAAATTATTTTATTTTAATTGTAAATAATTAAATTTTTTATTTTTTTTTGATCATTAGCCCTATGATTTAATATTTATCAAAGTGGTATGGAGCACTTTGGGATGATTAATGATTATTTACCTCAAGAATAATTTTATTGATCCATAGATGGTATTTAAACACAAGAAAAATTATATAACCAATGCTAAATAAATCATTAATTTTACTCTCCATTGGATGTTGATAATCTTTTTCAACTTTTAGTAATATTTTACCCACTCATTATAACTCTAAATTTTTAAAAAACCTATTTTTTGGAAATATAAACTAAATTACCTCTTCTTTATGAGAACCTATTTCCTTCAAAAAACCATATTTTCTAAAATAATACAAAAATGTTCTAATCAATATAAATAGTTTTATTGGAGACATTTTTATGATTTTCCACATTATTTCAAATCAATCTTCTTATCACTTTCTGAAGAAAGAATTTTTGAATCATCTAACCATAAAGAAATTGTGTTATTTTTAGCCCGTATTACATCTATAGATTTACCCCCCACCATTCTTCATAATATAATTTGCATTCATAAAATGATTGAATGAAAAGAAATTTTTTTCAAAATTGATTTTCAATTAAAATCAATCTCAAAATGTTTCTCAATATTGAAAGGTAATTTTGCTCATGAATGTTTTTAAAAAATATTTTTATAATATTTCCATTCATCTAAAAAAAACATTATTTTACTCAACATGGGATATTATGTATTGATACCATCCATATTCTTCCTCAACATCAGTTATGATTGATTTGGACAAGTATACTATTCAAAATCATGTCCTTGATTCCATTTTTAGTTCACTATGATGTTTTCAAATTTCCTATTATCAATGAACATGATTTTCCACTAATTATCTATATAATTTACAATGGATATTACCATTTCCTAAACTGCATTCCATTTTATATATGGTGGATTATTTGAAAATTAATTTTTTATTTTTGTAAATAGTATTATATAAATATTCATTTTGAAATATAGATATTTTATAAGTCATGTTATCCATTAATTAAATCGATTACTCGATAAGAATAATGACTTTGACATAAAATGAATGGTTGGACACAAAATTTATATATCTGATTGATGAATCGATATGTTCTCATGTAATTAATTAGTTGAGAAAATTAAATAGGTTTCTACATCTAGTTTTTAAATATCTAGTGGATTGAACAAGACAATATTAGTTTTCATGTTCCTTAGGCATGACTTCCAATAATTATGTGTTTCCTTTATTTTGATTCATTATTTATTATACATAATATTTTCACAGGATAAAATTTAAAAATGAATTTCATTGTCCCCTTTTTAATTAATTGTCTTGATGTTTATGTTTATTAAATTTCCACATAGAATTTCCCTTTTCAATTTATTTGATTGGAATTTTTTTTAATTGTTAATCTTTTATTTTATTTATTGACTACCTTTTCATTTTTTGATTATGTGATTTGTGTGTATAGTTATTTTCAATTACATAATTATTATACACATAGGTTCATTATTTATTCAGCTATATTTTATCATTACTGTCGCAACCTGTCCCCCAAGGATTTTATCGTGACCACCCCAAGCCTTCCTACCATAGGCCAGGGGCTGGCAACTAGCACTAATGTCATAAATCACTATTACTGGGAAGGCATTGCCTTTATAAAACGTAAACACACATAACCAGAGTACAAGAGGAAGCAAACACTAATTAAAAACTATATAATAAAAATTACACTGTAATGTAAAAGGGGTCGGAAATACAAGACCAATAGTAAAGTACATGGGAAAGACAAAATAGGTACAACTAAAAGACAAATAGCCGGAAGGTGTCTAGTAGCTCTTGGTTCATCCACCACGGATCCTAACTGAAGGGTAGGTACAAAAAGCCTCCTCAGTTCTCCACCTCTTTCCGTCTCCTGAGGATAACATCTCGTCGTGAGGTCCACCTCCAGGAACCATCCAGTCCTCGCACACTACACCTCGGTCAGTGATTTCTGTCAGATGCATCCAACCCAACGAGGTGCGGGCATATCCTGTTCAAGGGTGAGTATAATGATACTCAGTAGGGACCCCGAGACCCTCAAGGTCTCACAAATTCTAACAAGTATAAACCAAAAATTAAGAAATCAACGGATAACCAATACATAGGTATATGCCCATATCTATAACTATGTTATCAAGTAACCCATATCAATCATGAGGAAAACACAAAGGTCATTGACTCAGCTCAAACTAGGATTTTCATTATTGAAACCTTGACTACTGGATAACACCCCCTCTGTCGAGTACAATGGCCCTATCGCCACTCTACGGCACTACTCACTAGCCTTAGACTGCTGAGGTACTCCTCTGGTTGAGTACCGTGGGTCTGATTCCAAACCGGGTGCTCCACCACTGTGGGTCTACTGCCAAACCCGGCGCTCCCCCAAATAGAAATCAGCGGTACTCCTCCTATCAAGTACTGCGGGTCTGCTGCCAAACTAGGCGCTCCGCCTGCCATGGGTCTGTCACCAAACCAGGTGCTCCATCCACTGGGCTAGTCGAATCACTCCGAGTCAAATCGGTCAAGAAATCATCAGATCTACAGCTACTAGGTATTCACACTTTCTCTACTCATCTCAGGGAGGATACGCTACACGAGCTACTGGTTGATACTCAAAGTGTCACGAATGTTGGGACCAGGGTATTCAAAGCATGATTTGGCATATGGTTTGTGTTTGTTGTCAATCCTCAGTGGAAGTTCAGGATGTGTACCAACAAAGAGAACATACCGTTCAAGAAGAAAACAATAGTGAAGGTGGCACCATTTCCCAGTGTTTGCCAAATTTTTGGGCCTGAAAATCAGCCAATAAAGTTAAGTGTTTTTGGCAAAGGTACTTGCGCGCCGAGTTCTTGGAGGATTGAAGACTTGCACGCCATATGTTTTTGAGGATCAGAACATAAAAAATTGGATAAGGAAAGAAGTTCACGCAAGTATTGTTTGAGTCGCGCAAGTGAGTTGCGCGACATAAGGTTACTGGAGACAAGACTTGTGTGCCGTCGAGGGACTTGCGCACCATCGCGCAGGGGGCCCAGTTTTCCAATAAATACTGAACCACCCCTTATAATTTCTCAAAGATCTCAAGACTTCGAGATTGTTTGAGCTCTCGTCGCGCAGGTGGTCGAGTCGCGCAGGTGGTTGTTTTGTCGCGCAAGTAGAGCTTGTGCGCCGGTTGTTTGCTGTACGCTCAAGGTGGTTTGAAATAGAAAGGAAGTGGACCGCGCAAGTTTGAAGTTGGGGAAAGAAGCGTCACATAGGTGTGTTGATGACACTTGCGCGCCAGTTTGGACTTGTGTGCCGTAGGGGGACTTGCTCGACTGTCTTGGAGAAGCGCGCCTGGTTTTGCTGAAGCCCACCGGCCTGTTTGGAGTTTCATGAAAGCCGAGAGACTACCCGATACATTCGAGGAAAAGTGATATTATTCTTCTGGTGAGAATCGGACTTCAAAAGAGAATCTACAAACAACAAAGGATGCATTCTTATGCAAATGATGAAGAGACCTTCATGTCTATAAACAGAGTGGGACTTCACCAACGGCAGTGAGCCAGGGGGAGTCAACGGGAGTGACCCGAGGGAAGCAGTGAGCTATCCCTGAACCTTTGTAAAGGCAGTGAGCCTCGGACAGAGTGACTGTACCCAAAATTTTGTAATCTACAGCTAGTGAAGCATAGTGGATTTTGGTACGACCACCAACCTGTCGGCGTATGCTCCTTGGACGTAGCCCTTAGTGGTGAACCAAGTAAAAAAGGGTTGTGTCTTATCTGTGCTTGTGTATGTTTTCTTTCTAATCATAATCATCATACAGGTTCAAAAAGTTCCTACCAACGTGGGAACAAGATCCACCACATTAAAAGAAAAAGTGGTCACCCTGATTCACCCCACCCCTCTCAAGGTGTCCCGGGGTCCTTCAAGTGGTATCAGAGCGAGGTTGCTAGTGTTGAATCTGCCCCTTTTCGTCATGGAAAACGTGGTTAATATCATGGGAGTCCCTCACTTCGATGGAAGCAATTTCCAGATCTGGAAGAACAGAATGAGATCTCATCTAAGATCTCTTGGAATGGAAGTTCTTTTTTCTACTGTGCAAGGAATACATGTCATTGATTCAACAGGCCTAGCTATGACTGAAACAGACAGGAAACTTCTTGATGCAGATGCTAAAGCACAGAATGCTCTCACTGCAGCCCTTTCTGATCAGATCTACCTGAAGGTGAGGAATTTCACCTCAGCAAAATCCATGTGGGATAAACTTGAGAATATTTATGAAGGAGATAGCAAAGTGAAGGAGGAGAAACTACAAGTGCTACACAATCGGTTTGATGATCTAAAGATGCATCCAGACGAGAATACAGACTCCTTCTTCAATCGAATTACTGAAGTAGTTAGAGCAATTCGGGGTCTAGGAGAAGAAATCAAAGATATTGATATTTTAATGAAAATATTAAGAAGACTTACACCTCTGTATAATGCAAAGGTGTCAGCCCTTGAGGAAATAGATCTTTCCAAACTTTCTCTAGATGATCTACTGAGCAGCTTGGTTTCATATGAAATGAGAGTCAAACCAGAAGATGCCACGACTTGGGTGAGAAAGGAAATGGCATTCAAGGCCATAGATAAATTGATAATCTCAAAGGATAGTAGCAGTGATGATGACGAAGAGAAAGAAATTCTTTCTCTCATTACAAAGAAGTTCTAGAAGGGGAAAGGGAAATTCAAAGGGAAGTTACCTCTCGCATGTTTCTGTTGTGGAAAAGTTGGGCACATTTCCTCTCAATGCTTGAAGAATATCAATGATGATGACCGTGAAGATGAAAACTTCAAGAAGCCTCGGAGAAGGTTCTTCAAAAAGGGAGACTTCAAATCTGGTAAGAAAATGTAAAGGAAGAGTTTTGTATGTGAAGAGGAAGAAGATGATAATGAATTCTGTGATGAAGAACCAGAATTCAAAACTGGGAAACATGCTTCTATGATTGCCACTATTGAAAAGTCAGAAGATAATGATGGAGAAAAACAAATGAGAACTTGTGTAGATCCTCAGGTGGGACTTAAGGATGCGGTTAGTAAGATTAAGATTAAATGTAAGAGCTGCAAGAAGTGGAAATCAATTGTAGAAAAATCAACTGAATACGTTGATCAACTTGAAGCTGAAATTGAACGACTGGAAGAATTTGTGAAGGTAAAATCTAAAATAATTGAAAGCAATGATGATGTAGTAGATTTGAAGCTGAGAATTGAAGAGCAGGCAAAGGTCATCAATGTACTCACATCCAGACTGGATGAAAAATCCAAGACTGCTGAGTGTCTTGAGGAGGAAGTAGTTACCCTAAGGAGTAAACTGGAGACTGAATCAGTTCCAAAAGAATCAAGGAAGAAAATACATTTTAGAAGATTCTCAGATGCAGAATTACTAGCAAGAGCCAAGTGTGGTTCAGATGGGGTTGGAAAAATCTTGAGTGATCAAAGACCTGCTTGCATGGGAAAGAGTGGAATTGGCTGCGAGGCTGAGCCATCAACTGCTGGAAGTAAAAATATCCAAAAGAAAGATAAGATGAAAGTTGAACATGTTGAAATGTTACCTAGAGTGCTAAAAAAGGAACCCTCAATCCAAACTAAAAGGAGACCCGAAAATTATCCTCAAACATTCAAAAATGGCAGACAGTCTTACTATTATCCCAAGGAAGAAGCTATAAGGAGAAATTCAAGTGAGAAGACATTTCTTCTCATGAAGTGTCAGTTCTGTGGCTATCTGGCCCATACCATGTCTTATTGCGAAGAGGCAAGAAGCTATCTGAATGGAGAAGATATATATGCTCAAAAAAGGAGAACAATTGCATATCCCAATTCTTATAGAAGAAATAATTTCTATGGATATTGTTTTCGTTGTTCTAACTTTGGTCATAAGGCCATTAATTGCAGGCAGAGAAGGGACATTGACACCTCATACAGAAGTTCCAGACAAGTCAAGTCTCATCAGCAAGACAATGTTGCTCTTTCAAACAGGTTCTCACCTCTCAAAGAAGACTTTGACTATGAAGAACCTGGGTTTTCGGAAGAGATAGTTGAAAGGCCATCAGTTATATATACTCAATCTAATGACTCATGGAAGGAAAGGAAGAATATTGAGAAATCGAACATTGCAGAGGTAACCCTCGAAGCTACAAAGAATAGTAGTACCTGGATTCTGGGTATCGGTTGTTTATCTCATATGACAGGTAATTTCGGCCTACTAACGAATATCATAAAGAATGTTGATGGTACAGTAAGATTTGGTAATAATGGGGCTCTGAAAATCAAAGGGAGTGGAAGTACCAAATTAGCTAATGGAGAACTAAATAAGACTGAAGTCCTTTATGTAGATGGCCTACGTCATAATCTCCTTAGTGTGAGTCAACTCTGTGACTCAGGACTTATTGTTACTTTTAATCAGAAAGGCTGCACTATCAAGGGAAAAACCGGCAATTCACTTATGAAGGGATGCAGAACAGAAGGCAACCTGTATCAGGTTGATAGTGAAGAAAATGTATGTTACATGAATGTTAGAATAAGAAAACAATCTGTGGCATCGGAGATTGGGACACATCAATCAACAAGACATGTAGAAAATATGAAAATTGAGAATTGTCATGGACATTCCCAACCTGAAGCGTGAGCGTGAAAAATCTTATGATGCTTGTATTCATGGGAAGATGGTCTGTAGTTCATATCGGCCAAAGAATAAAAGGGCATCTCACCTTCTTGATCTGATTCATACAGATGTTTGCGGTCCAATAAATGTTGCAGGAACACATGGAGAAAGGTACTTTGTCCTTTTCATTGATGATTACAGTAGAATGGCATGTGTGATGGTCATTCAAAGGAAACTACAAGTCATTGAATGCATGAAAACATATCGGCGAATCACTGAGAATGATACTGGACGAACAGTCAAAGTGTTGTGATCTGACAGTGGAGGAGAATACACGTCCATTGAATTTGAGAATTATGTAAGGAAGCATGGGATACAGCATGAGGTAGCTGATGTGAGAACTCGACAACAAAATGGAGTTGTTGAACATAGGAATCGACAGGTGAACAACATGGCACGAACTATGCTGATTGAGAGTCATATTCCACGACATTACTGGAAAGAGGTTGTTCAATCTGCAGTGTACATTCAGAATCGAACATGACTTTATATGGGTGAGACAAAGAAACCATATGAATTGTGGCATGGATGGAAGCCTTCTCTAAAATAATTTCGTGTCTTTGGAAGTAAATGATTCATCAGGAACAAAGAAGGAAATCAAGGGAAATATGGTGATAATGCAGATGAAGGAATTTTACTTGGTTACTCAATGAATAGAAAAGCCTACAAATGTTTCAACAAGCATTTGGGAAGAATTTTGGAAAGCAGTTATGTTAAGATAATTGAAGAGAAAACCATAAATTCTTCAAGGACGTCATATGCTGATGTGATAGAAAGTCAGGAAGAATGTGAACGTGAAGAAAATACAAGTGTAGAAATAGATGAAGTTGTTCAAAACACTCAGCTGTCAGATCATGATGTTGAGTCAGAAGAATAATCTGAAGAATAAACTATGGCTGAAGAAAATTCTACTGAACCTCACAGGAGAAATCGAAGAGCTGAGATTGATCCATCCAACATAATTGGGGACAGGAGTGAACCCACTCAAACAAGGAGGATGAGGAATAACACGCAATCTGCATTTATATCAGTTATAGATCCGTCCTCATTTGAAGAAGCTGCAAATGATGAATCTTGGGTGAAAGCCATGAATAATGAATTAGATCAGATTGATAAGAATCAGACATGGGATCTTGTCCAGAGACCCAAAGGTCAAAATGTGATTGGTACAAAATAGATCTTCAAAAATAAGTTTGATGAGAATGGAAGTGTCATCAGAAACAAGGCACGACTGGTATGTAAAGGATACTCTCAGATTGAAGGCATTGATGTTTAAGAAACCTTTGCCCCAGTGGCTAGACTGGAGTCAATCATGCTTTTCCTTGCCATGGCAGTCCAAAAAATATATAACGTATATCAAATTGATGTTAAGACATCATTCTTGAATGGTGTACTCGATGAAGAAGTCTACATTGAACAACCAGTGGGCTTTGTTTTGGGTACTTATGAAACAAAGGTCTGCAAACTGAAGAAAGATCAATATGGTTTGAAGCAGGCACCACGGGCGTGGTACTCACTGTTCGATTCATATCTTAAGAAGTTGTAATTCAAAAGAGGAGGAGTTGATCACAATCTCTATGTGAAGAATTATCCAAAAGATCAATTCATGGTTCTTGTCTATGTTGATGATATCATATTTGGTGGTAGTAGGCAGAAATCAGTGGATGAATTTTCCAACCACATGAAATTAGAATTTGAAATGTCTATGATTGGGGAGCTCACATATTTCTTGGGGTTGCAGGTCATTCCAAAGAAGGAATACACCTTCATTTCTCAGGAAAAATATGCAAGAGAGTTACTCAAGAAGTTCAATATGCAAGCCTCCAAACCAATGTCAACTCTAATTGCAGTTGGAACTAAACTAGGAAAGCATGAGGATGGGGACTCTGTTGATCCAACCATGTATAGGAGGATCATTGGAAGCCTACTGTATCTAACAGCGACAAGGCCAGATATTGTCTTTGCCACATGCCTTGCGGCCTGCTTTCAGAGTAATCCAAAAGAGGAACATATGGCAGCAGTAAAAAGAATCATGATGTACATTCAAGGTACACATAATTTCGGGTTATTTTTTGCTGCAGGCAGGGACAGTGAATTATTCGCATTTTCTGATGCTAGCTAGGCTGGTGATGTGGTAGACAGAAAGTCCACTAGTGGTGGAGCTTTCTATATTGGGCAGAAATGTGTTGGCTAGTTGAGAAAGAAACAAGAAATTACTTCTCTTAGTACGACTGAAGCTGAGTATATATCTGCCACAAATGCATGCACTCAATTGCTTTGGATGAAGCAACAACTAATAGATATTGGTGATAAGGTGCAGCAACCAATGGTGATTTGCTGTGATAACAAAAGCACAATTTAACTTACGAATAATCCTGTTCAGCATTCTCGTACAAAACATATTGAAATACAGTATCATTTTATCAAAGAAAAGGTTGAACAAGGTGTGATTAGAATGGATCATGTGGGAATTGATGAACAAGTTGCTGATATCCTGACCAAGCCATTGTCTGCGGCTGTGTTTGAGAAGCATCGGTTGAACCTCGGTGTTCAACCACCTCCTACTACATAAGGAGGCTCTGAAAATCCCCTCTCCCCATTTTTTTCAACTGTTATTATCTGCTTATGGATGTGATGCAGGTTTATGGGGGAGATACTATCCAGGGGGAGTATGGCTTGAGCTGAACGTTGAAAAACTTATCGGTCTTTGGTTTTATTGTCAATGGGGGAGAAAGGAATAAATTCAATGCAAGAAATTCAAGGCAAGAAATTCTTCTATGATGAGAAGTGTAAGATTGTGATGAGAAGTTTAAGAAGGATAACATCGGGCGTCAATATTGGGCGTCATGGAGAATTTCAAAACACTGGAACCCAATTCAAGCTTCCTCTCTTGTTTTCTATACCGAGCATTACTCACGTAGACTTAGAGTGTTGGCTGAGTTGATTCTTGTGTTTTGGGTTTGCTCATGGTTGGAGATCAATTGAATTTATTTTGATTGCCAACAAACCCAATGGGGGAGATTGTTGGGACCAGGGTCTTCAAAGAATGATTTGGAATATGGCTTGTGTTTGTTGTCAATCCTCAGTGGAAGTTTAGGATGTGTACCAACAAAGAGATCATATCTTTCAAGCAGAAAACAGTAGTGAAGGTGGCGCCGTTTCCCAGTGTTTGCCAAATTTTTGGGCCTGAAAATCAGCCAATAATGTTAAGTGTTTTTGGCAAAGTTACTTGCACGCCGAGGTCTTGGAGGATAGAAGACTTGCACGCCATATGTTTTTGAGGATCAAAACATCAAAAATTGGCTATGGAAAGAAGGTCGTGCAAGTATTGGTTGAGTCACGCAAGTGAGTTGCGCGACAGCGGTTACTGGAGAAAAGACTTGCGTGCCGTCGAGGGACTTGCGTGCCGCCGCGCAGGGGGTCCAGTTTGCCTATAAATACTGAACCACCCCTTCTAATTTCTCATGGATCTCAAGACTTCGAGATTGTTCGAGCTCTCGTCGCGCAGGTGGTCGAGTCGCGCAGGTGGTTGTTTTGTCGCGCATGTAGAGCTTGCACGCCGGTTGTTGGCTGTACGCTCAAGGTGGTTTGGAAGAGAAAGGAAGTGGACCGCGCAAGTTTGATGTCGGGGAAGGAAGTGTCGCACAGGTGTGTTGATGAAACTTGCACGCCAGTTTGGACTTGCGCGCCGTAGTGGGACTTGCGTGACTGTCTTGGAGAAGCGCGCCTGGTTTTGCTGAAGCCCACCGGCCTGTTCGGAGTTGCACGAAAGCCTAGAGACTACCCGATACTTTCGAGGAAAGGTGATATTATTCTTCTGGTGAGAATCGGACTTCAATAGAGCATATACATACAACAAAGGATGCATTCTTATGCAAATGATGAAGATACCTTCATGTCTATAAACTGAGTGGGACTTCACCAACGGCAGTGAGCCAGGGGGATTCAACGGGAGTGACCCGAGGGAAGCAGTGATCCTGGGACAGAGTGAATGTACCCGAACATTTGTAATCTACAGCTAGTTAAGCATAGTGTATTTTGGTACGACCGACAACCTGTCGGTGTATGCTCCTTGGACGTAGCCCTTAGTGGTGAACCAAGTAAAAATGGTTGTGTCTTCTATGTTCTTGTGTATGTCTTCTTTCTAATCATAATCCTCATACAGGATCAACAAGTTCCTACCAACGTGGGAACAAGATCCATCACATTAAAAGAAAAAGTGGTCACACTGATTCACCCCTCCCCACTCAGGGTGTCCTGGGGTCCTTCAACGAAATCGCATATGGAAGTATCTCTAAGGACCTCCACGTCAAAGGGGTCTCAACGCAACTGACAGTGCATCAATCAGACACCCAGTCTGTGAGTTATTAGCATTTTAGTCCTGGGGTCCTAGTTGGATTCGTGTATGTACCAACCTGACCGTGACTCAACTATACCCCAAAATCCAGTGGGGTAAACTCAATGGGACGAATATGCTCCAAGAATACCCCTCCCACTGACGGTTCATCAAACAGACATCCAGTGCCAAAGATATGGCCTAAGAAGTTGAAGGGTCAGTAAAGGGCCCAGGTCCGGTCCGACCCGGTCGGACCGACTTGTCCCAACCCAGACTGGGCCGACCAGCTCTAGGTCGAACCGACCAGACATGGTGGGTCTGACCCTGCCCATTGGGCAGGTCAGCCCACTATGTTTCGACCTGGTACGCAGGGCCCGACTCAGTGGACCGCAAGGCGGGTTCAACCCGATAGTCAACAGGTTGGTGGATCGGTAACTCGGCTAGCGATACCAGGCCGGTTCGGCCTATGACACTGTCGGGGTGTCACGGGTCGGCTCAGCAGGCCGGTGGACGGGAGGCCAGCGGGTAGGCCGTGAGGGGCACGGGCGGGCCGGCTGGTCACTAACAGGCCGCAGTATTACCAAACAGGGCATCGGTGTGCCGGACAGAGCGTGCGGGGGCGCTGGGACCGGCGTGGGGCGCCGAGCACCGAGTAGTGTCACGGGTGCGCCGGGCAGCGTCGATGGGCACCAGGCAGCGCTGCGGGGCACTTGGTAGCGGTGCGGGTAGGGGCACGGGACGCCGGGAGCCCGACTGCAGGGGTGCGGGGCAACATCCAGCATGCCGGCAGGGCTCGGGGTGCTGGGTAGCGAGAAAGGGCGTGATGGGCATCACTCAAGGGCACCAGGCTGCGGTGTGCGGCACGACGGTGCACGAGCAGGAGTGTAGTGCGGCGGTGCGTGGGGGCCGCAAGTAGCGCGGTTTTCGTTCTCCGTCTTCCTTACCATCACCTTAGTTCCATTCAATTGTAGAATCATCACAAAAATAACAATGGTGGGGTCGGGGCATTTTGGTTTGGCCCGCACCCTCCATGTTTAGAGTGGTAGCATTCGGTTCACATGAACGAAGCTCAACAATTAAAAAACATCACTTTGTATCAGTCTTCATTCGATGCTGAGAAGAAGGAAAGAGAAGCATCATCAGGAAACAACCCCTACCTTTCTTTTCAGTGTCATTTTGTAGAGTTGCGGGAAGGCAGCGTCATTTTGTCAACGTCGGAAGAGGAAGAGAGATACTCGTCATTGGAGACATTCTTCATGGGCGGTGTCTTCTCCTTTGATGAGGATGAAAGAGGAAGATGGTGATGTCGTTATTTGGTGGTGGAAGAGATGTTCCCTTCCTTTCCCCAGTTGAAGAATAAATAAGTCGGTGTTTTTCGTTGGAAGATGAAACTCTCTAAGAACTCCCCTTCACCTTAGTTCTCCCAAAAAAAACAAAGAAGCATGCCAACAAAATAATAGATGGAAATGACGTCTATTATTTGTTGGCACCACAATTTGAAAAGTTGTGGTTAATTAAAAAATAAAACCCATAAAATTAATGTGAAGGATGGTTCAATTTTCAAATAAGGTGAGGTGAGGAGTTCTAATTAATTAATGGAGTGGGGTTTCCAATTAATTAATTGGGAGGTGGAGAGTTTTATCCACATAAAAGAGGGTGTTAGCGGTGTTAAGGAGCTTGTGTGGGACCCACTATTCATACATGAATTGAGGGTTTAAGGGGGGTAAAGCTCATGTGGGCCCCACAAAAAATATCCTTCCAAAGGGAGGTTGTGTGCGGGTAGGCCCCACATCCATCCTCTCCTAGGACGATTAAACAACAATAAATAAAAATAATGTTTTCACTTTATTTTTATCCAATTTAATTAAAAAACCACCAAAAAAACGAACTCCTACACATGGTAGAACGCAACTACGGTGATGGTCTCATTAAGAAATTACTGATGCTGCGAGTTCAATGGTGCCCTCAGATTTCAATACCGAGCAACGGTTCAAAAGTAATAAAATTCCGAACGTACATTTACTGAACGTACCAAAAAAAAATTTGGAAAATTATTAACAGTCACCCTCGACCCACTGCGATCAAGGTTAGGATTTGACTTGGTGAAAAATACCCCAACAAACCCAACGGTACTCTCGGATTTACAACCTGTGTTATAGTTTAGAAGTTATGTATTTTACAATAATGTAATTGTAATTTAATTATTTTATATGCGGCCAAAAACTAACTTTTTCTGGTGGCCCGCGCTGTCGAATGTTAGTATCTTCTTTAATAAAGAATGTCGTCAAATATTCAATGGTGGTCATGGATTTTTAATCCGTGCTACCGTTTGTGTGTTATTAAAATTTGAAGAATAAAATAATTTATTTAATTATTTTATTTACGGTTATGCCATTTTTGGGATTTCTCACAAGAGGCCCGCGCCGACTAAACATAAGTCGTGCCTCGGGTAAACCCACCATCTTGAGAGAAACGGTCATCTCGGATTTATGATCCAAGTAACAATTAATATTTATTCCACATTTTTAGGAAAACTGCATACACATGTTCATTTAAGTTTAACAAAACTTCAACGGATCATTTGGGGCACTCCGGGCCTCGAAATCGCACGTCGTCAGAAACTGTGGACTTGTAAAATTCCAAATAATCTATGAAAATAAATTACTTAAAATTTCTGAGTCATTACAATACCACATCCTTGGGAATTTACATCCATGTAATCCATAACTCACATTAAAGAACAAATTAAGGTACTGATCATGCATTTGAGCCTCCCACTCCCATGTGCTCTTCTGGGGGTTCCCATACTGCCGATTAATGCACACCAGAGGTTTCAATCATCCATGTTGGACCCACTCCTATCAATCCTCAATCTCCACTGGAACCTCCGTGAATTTTTCTCCGTCATCGATGTCTAACTCTCCATGGTCGATGATGTGGGAAGGCTCATGCACGTATCTCCTCAGCTGAGATACGTGGAAGACGTCATGTACCTGGTGCAACTGAGGTGGAAGAGCTAAGCGGTAAGCCACCTCGCATACACTATTGTGGACATTAAAAGGTCCATTGATCGCGGAGATAACTTGCCACCTCGGCCAAATCTCTATAGACCTCATCTTGGTGAGACCCATAGAAAGATATGGTCACCATCCTCAAACACCAGATGTCTCTGTCTCCTGACGACATATGACTTTTTTCTTCTCTATACGGTCTTCATCTACTCCATCATGGTAGCTCGCACCATCTCTGGATGAGTCTGGAAAAAACCTCGGGTAGTACCTAGCCAAAGAAATCGTCCCTCTCCTTCTTGGGAGGTATTCCTAGAAACATCTTTTGAAAAGATGTCTCCATTCTCTGCTACTCTTGTTGGGAACTAGTAACTCAAGTCTTCTGCTACCACAAGGTTGAGGTTGTCCGACTCACGAGTTATCAGCCGCACCCTCCTTTACATGAGTTTATCCTGTGCTACCTGGGTCTCCTTTTTCTCTGACTGAAGAATACCCTATCACAATGTTGTAGATAATCCATAACCTTTTTTTTCATAAAACAACTAATTTGTGTATGAACTTTGGTTGCCCAGTACATACCCAATCTAATGTTGTAAGGCCTCTCCGATGCCACCAAGAGGTTCAAACCGAAATTCTCACCTCAAGGGTTAGATCACACCATCGGTGTAAGTGTGATTATAGAGTCTCCTCCCAAAGGAATCTCCAGATGTGAGGGTCAAGTCAACGGTTTACCCGAAAACTCTAGTTCTGGGGAAAGATTCGTGGAAGGAAAGAATGATTGGTACCTATGTTTATTGATACAGTAGCTATTAGTAGACACCGAAAGTACCTCGAATAATTCTTAGAGCCCTTGGGTCACACTCCTTAACTGCATGCAACAATTCTCTTCCTCTTTCCTCCAACTCCCTTAGCCTGATAGGGACTACAAAGGTGGGTGGTTGTAACATGTCAAAATGTACACCAACTCATGCTGCTCTCCTAGATCTTCTTCCATATCTACTACCCTGTTGATAAATTTTCCCTTGTTACATCCTCTTTATGAAATAGTTTATACACCCAAGTCTCTGAGACTGTCTCTAGCTTCCTTCTTTCCCACTACTAACATTTACTGGCTGTATCCGCTCAGCCAAAGAACATTCAACCACAAAGGTTCTCTCTAGCATCCTAACAAAGTCAGGAATGCACAGAGGAAAATGAATGTGCTGGCTCAGATTTCCCTAAACACATCTCACTCGGAGGTCCAAGGTCCGAAGCACTGATCGTATCATATTCATCGAGTACCCGAAATGATCGGTATGCCTATTTGAATAATCAGCTACCAACATGTCATCCTGACGAAGTTTTATAATCTCCAGAAAACTCTCAGCCACCTACTCATGCCAGTCCTCTACCACCTGAGAGTCGAGATCACCTCGAAACCTTAGGGGTATCTGATGCTGAAACACGTGTAAGGCACTAAGCCTATATGTGTCATCTACTAGTACCAGCGGTTGTAACTGCTGACCAACAGGTAGTGATATAGCTGGAACACTACCCGAATGTACTATCTTAGGCATCGGTCCACGTACTGAAGCCTCATGACTATGCGGACCAACCACATGGTCACTTACTGGAAAACACTAGTAGCTAAGTCCACCTTCCACTCTACTAGTCTCTCAACTAGGTGAAAAGCTCTAGAAATCACCTCTATCCAGTCCTCTGTTGCCTCAGAAACTGTCTCACCTCGAAACCTTGGAGGCCTCTTCCGCTGGAACTCGTGCAACATGCTCATTGAGTGTTGATCGTCCTCCAATGTGGCTGGTGGAGGATTCTGACCAACAGGTGGCGGTGCTGCTGGTACACCACCTAAAGGTGCCAACATTGAAAGATGGATCAGCACCAGAGCCTCGTCGCTCGGTGGGCCGTCATCAGGTACTCTCTCTGAACTCCAACAGGGTGTATACATTGAGTAATCCTAAACAGATGTGACACGATAAAAATATTATACCAGGTGAACTGACCTGGTTTGAGCTGACTTAATAAAAACATTTAGAAACCCACACACAATCAGTGTTTCGTGCACCAAGTCAGAAATCAGTTGTCGGGGTCCTGGTGTATAGATACATCAGTCGTCGTGCCAACACTGGACTCCCTTAACTAAAAACCAAACTCAGTACCCTTAACGTTGTTGCTTCACAGAAAAGAAATATCAGAGTCCTATGTTTTGTGGTATAACTGAATCCTCTAATACCAATTTGTCAAAACCCGTCCCCCGGGGCTCGTATCGTGACTACCCTAAACCCGACTTCCATAGGCCAGGGGATGGAGACTAGCACCAATGGCGTAAATCCATATAACTGGGAAGACATTTCCTTTATAAATCATAACCACACACAACCAGAGTACAATCGGAAGAAAACACTAAGTAAAAACTATTTAACAAAAATTGTTCTGGAAAGTAAAAGGGGCCAGAAATACAATCCCAACAGTAAAGTACAAGGAAATGACAAAATAGGTACAACTAAAAGACTAATAGTTGGATGGTGTCTTGAAGCTCCTGGTTTTTCCACCATGGATCCTACCTGAAGGGAAGGTACAGAAAGCCTCTTCAGTGCTCCACATCCATCTGTCTCCGTAGGGTATTGTCTCATCATGAGGTCCACCTCTAGGAACCATCCAGTCCTCGCACACTCTGCCTCGGTCAGCATTGTCCATTTTCTACATCCAACACAATGAGGTGTGGGCATATCCCGTGCAGGGGTGAGTATAACGATACTTTGTAGGGACCCTGAGACCCTCAAGGTCTTAAAAAATCCAACAAGGATAATCCACAATATATGAAATCAACATATAACCCTTACTTACGTATATGCCCATACATATACCTAACTTATCAAGTAACCCATCAAAATCAATAGAAAAACACTAAGGTCATTGACTCAGCTCAAACCAAGATTTTCATTATTGAAATCATGGCTACTGGAGAACTTATTCTCTATCGATTACATTGCCATGTCGCAACTCCGAGAAGCTACTCACTAACCATATACTGTTGAGGTACTCCTCCAGTTGAGTACTATGGGTTTGCTGCTAAACTGGGCGCTCCTCCACTATGCGTCTACAGCCAAATTGAGCGCTCCATCTAATATCTGTAAGAGGTACTCCTCCTGTAGAGTACTATGGGTCTGGTTCAAAACCAGACACTTCGTCTGCCATGGGTCTGCCGCCAAAATGAGTGCTCCGTCTACTGGGCAAGTTGAATCACTCCAAGTTGAATCAGTCAAGCAGTCATCAGGTCTAAAGCTACTAGGTCTCTGTACTCTGTCTACTTGTCTCCGGGAGGTTCCTCTCCACGAGCTACTGGTCAATACACCATGTGTCATGAAATCGCAGATGAATATATCTCAAAGGACCACCATTTCAATGGGGTCTCAACGCAACAGACGGTGGGTCAATCGGATGCCCGATCTGTGAGTTATTAGCATACTAGTCCTGGGGGCCTGGTTGAATTCGTGTACGGACCAACCTGACTGTGACCCAACTATTCCCCGAACACCAGTGGGGAATCCTCAAAGGGATAGCTATGATCCAAGAATACAAGCGCCACTGACGGTTCGTCAAACAGAAGTCTGATTCCAAAGATATGGCCCAAGACGATAAAGGGTCAGTAATGGGCCCGAGGCTGGTCCGACCTGGTCGGACCGACTCGGCCCAACCGAGACTAGGCGGATCTGGTATGGGTCGACCCGGTCAGACTCGCTGGGTTTGACCCAGCCCATTGGGCAGGTCGGCCAGCTATGTTTTGACCTGGTCCACTGGCCCCAGCGCAGGGGACCGTGAGGGCAGTTCGGCCCGAAAGTCGCTACGTTGGCGGTTCGGTAACTCAGCTCGGGTTACCGGGCCGGTTCGACCTACAACACCGCGGGGGAGCCGCGGGTCAGCTCAAAAGTCTGGTGGCCTGGAGGCCAGCAGGGAGACAGCGTGGGGCACGACCGGGCTGATAGGTCACTGATAGGTTGCGGGTGCACCGAACAAGGCTCCGGTGCACCGAGAAGAGCGTGCGGGGGAGCCAGACAGGGGCGCGTGATGCCGGCCAGCGGGGCGGGGCACTGGGCAGTGGCGTGGTGGGCCAGGGAGCGCCGCGGGGCACCGGTCAGCGCTGCGGGTAGAAGCGCGGCACGCCGGGAGCACGACATTAGTGGCGCATGCACTGGGATGCGTGCGGGCAGGGCCCGGTGCATCGGGTAGTGAGCAAGGGTGCGCCGCGCAGCTTCTAACGGCGCCGGGCAGCGGCGCGGGGCACGACAGCGCATGGGCATGCGAGTAGTGCAGTGGTGCGTGGCGTAAGTGGTTAGTGCGGTCATCATTTGTCGCCTTCTTCACCGTCACCTCAATTCCATGCTGTTGTAGAATCATCACAAAAAGAACAATACAGGGGTCGGGCCATGTTAGTTTGGCCCACACCCACCGCGTTTAGAGTTGTAGAATTTGGTTCAAATGAATGATGCTCAACAATTAAAAAACATCACTTTGTATCAATCATCATTCGATGCTGAGAAGAATAAAAGAGAATCATCCTCATGCAACAACCTCTACCTTGCTTATCGGTGTCGTTTGATAGAGTCATGGGAAGGCGGCATCGTTCCGTCAACATCAGCATAGGAATAGAGATAATCATTGTTGGAGATGATCTTCACAGTTGGCGGCTTCTCCTTTGATGCAGATGAATAAAGAGGAAGATGGCGTTGTCGTTCTTCGGTGGCAGAAGAGACGTTCCCTTCCTTCCCCGGTTGAAAAAGAAGGAATTCGGTGTTCTTCGTTGGAAGATACAACTCCCCAAGAACTCCCCCTCTCCTTAGATCTCCCAAAAAAGTGAAAGAAGTATTCCAAACAAATAATAGATGGAAATGATGCCTATTATTTGTTGGCACCACAATTTGAAATGTTGTGGTTAAGTAAAAAAGACAAACCATATAGTTAATGGGAAGGATGGTTCGAATTTCAAATAAGGGGAGGTGAGGCGTTATAATTAATTAATGGAGAGAGGTGTCCAATTAATTAATTGGGCTATGGAAAGTTTTATCCACATAAAAGTGGGGGTTAGATGTGTTTAGGAGCTCGCATGGGCCCCACTATTCATACTTGAATTGGGGTTTTAAAGATGATAAAGATCATGTGGGACCCACCTAAAAATATCCTCCCATGGGAGGTTATGTGTGGGTGCGCCCCACCTCTATCCTCTCCTTGGAGGATTAAGCAGCCAAAAAAATAAAGTTATCACTTTATTTTTATTCAATTTAATTTAAAATCCCCAAAAAACTAACTCCTACATGCGATAGAAATGAACTGTGGTGAAGGCCTCATTAATCAATTATTGACGATGTGAGTTCAACGGTGCCCTCAGATTTCAAATTTGAGCACCTGTTCAAAATTTATAAAATTCCAAATATACGTTTACTGAAGGTACCTGAAAAAATGTTCAGAAAATTATTAACAGTCACCCTCGACCAAATATGGTCAATGTTAGGCTCTGCCTAGGAGAAACACACCCCAACGAACCCATCGGTACTCTCATATTTACAATTCGAGTTACTGTTTATATGTTATGAATTTTACAATAATATAATTATCATTTAATTATTTTATTTGTGGCCAAAAACTAACTTTTTCTGGTGGCTCACGCCGGCCAAAGTCGGTATCTACATAAATAAATCATGCCCTCACAATTTTAGTGGTGGCCTTGGATTTTTAGTCCAATATATTGTTTTTGAGTTATAAGCATTTGATAAATAAAATAATTTAATTAATTATTTTATTTACGGTTATGCCATTTTTTAGATTTCTCATAGGAGGCCCGCGTCGACTAAACTTAAGTCGCTCATAGGGTAAACCCACCAACCTGAGCACAACGGTGGCCTTGGATTTTGGATCAGAGTAACCGTTTAAAATTTATTCCACTTTTTTTTTTGAAAACTGCTTACGTGTGTTAATTTAAGCTTATCAAATCTTCGACAGATCATTCTGGGAAATTATGTCCTCGAAATTGCGCGCCGTCACCAACTGAGGACTCGTACAATTTCAAAAAATATAAACAAAAAAATTCCTTAAAATTATTGGGTCTTTACAATTACTGGAAATTTTAGCTCACCCTTACTATATTTTCATCGCCCAAAAATCTATGAATAATTCTATAAAATATATGTATAGATATACTATATGGTTTAAAATTATCATTGATTGAAAAAAATAATGTCATAATCAGTGTTCTCATTTGAAATACAAGACTCATATAAGTAGTTAGATTACCAAAAATACTAAATAATATCACCCTTAGATATTTGATTCCTTGTAATCATGTAAATGTAATGGTAGTAGCCACATTCCCTAGGCTCTCGAGGGACAGGTCACTACATTAGTATTAATATTTTAGTCCTATAAAACAATTATTTATTTACATATAAAGGATAGTAATATTTTATAATGATCTCTGATATTGTTATAAGTGTTGGAAAGATTATTACGTTGTATAAAAATTTATCTTACAAAATTAAATTTAAAAATCATATTTATCATGTTCATATAATTATACATTTAAAATGGATGAAATTTTGGTAATCATCCTTCCAAAATTAACCCATGTGGATTTTGTTTTATTTTTTGAGATAGTCAAAGGTTTTATTGAAATATAAAATATAATATAATAGGAAATTCATATTATAACATCATTAATAAATAAAAATATATATTTATATTTTATTTATTATTTTTAAATTTATTATATTAATAATAATATGTATTTTTAAAAAATTTACAACAATTTCTAAACCCATAAATGTCATTCCAACTTCTGAAATTGAAATTATGGTTTTGAAAAATATTTTTCTCGGTTATTTACATTTCCCAATGCAATGAAACATTAATGAATTTATTTTGATTCTAATGGGTTATAATAAAATAAAATGTGACATAAATATCTAAAACCAAGAGAAAAAAACCAAGGGTATGCTAATTTTTTTTTAATTTTAGACATACATAAATTATGAGGCCAATATCATGAAAATTTTAAGAATATTCCTACTCATTTACTCTATATAAAGATCCATCAGCCAATTACCATCCACTAAATATCCCTTAATAAAAAAATTCAACTCTTTTACCCTCATTAAATTCCCTACAAGGTGTCTCCATGCATCTAATATTTTGTTCTTCTTTATTAATAATGAATCATTCCAAGGTAAGGGAATTCACTTCATATTTACCTTTTTATCATCATGTACATTCTTTTTAGTAATTTATTCTCGTGTTGTTATGATTTCATACACATAAAGGACTTCATTTATATAAAAATTATTTTATATTAATGATATTCTTCCATTTACTCTGATTATCCTTATTCTATAATCATTTTTTACATATTATGTTATTGTAATCATTCCGTTAATTTAAATTCCTATCCATTCATTATAATTATTTTTTTTAATTCACAATAAATTTATCTAACGAGGGTTATTCACATAGATTTATCCATTATTCATTTTTTATAAACATCCAAATAATAAATATGTCTTCCTTTATTGTGTATTAAAATTTTTATAATTTTCTTGATTATAATAGTTTTAGAATTTAATGAATCTTACATGAAACACATTTAATATTTCTCAAATTATTTTAATTAAATATTTTCATATGATATTTGTGTCACACATTCTATTAACCATGTTAAGGGTTCAACATAATTGCACTCAAATGCATAGGGTAATGGATTTTTCTACATTGATGACACGTTTGAAAATAACATTGTAATTAAACTTGGTAGATATATTTTTACCACCTTGTTGATAAATCATGGTGATATTCATATTAGAATCTCAATTTTTAATGTAATATCCTTATTTTCATGTTTTTTACATCATAATTCTAATTTTGAAATTCATCATGTTGTTATTTTCATTCTTCTTTGTTACACATTATTATAATATGTAAAATATTTCTTTTCATTACACCTTTACTATGAGTTATGCTCCTTTATTTTTTTTATTATGTTTTGATAGGAAATGATATGAAATTAATAGTCTCTAGGATGAAACTATCATGAATATTTAAAATTTTATTTTAAGAAACATATTGTGTTTCTTGTATTAAAATCCTTGTTCCTATGAAACATAATCTCAAAAGGACCTCCAAATTATTACAAGTATTACTATGTAAGGACTACTTTACATAATAAAAATATGGGATTTCATGGAATGTATCAATGGATGGATTAGTTATTAGTTTAATTTTGGACATAAAAAATATTAGTGTGAACCCTATGTATAGGTCTATATATACAAAAGCATCAAAAGGTTTTTGTTATGTATAAAGTTTTTGGGTTTAATGTAATGATTTGTATATATGATACAACTAGTGGATGTGGGTCTATCACAATCATAACTTTGTATAATAACCACATAATGGAATATTGCATATTCACTTTTTCTTCTCATTTTGAAAAAATGGGAACTTTCAATAAAAAATTAAAATATCAAAGAATATTATATGGTTTATCGAATTATATTTTTGATTCATTATGAAGGATATATAGTAAATACATTTATAATTATAATATACTAAATACTAACAGACAAAAATAACGATGATAAAATGTAAAAAGTTCTAGTAACTAATCATTTTTAATAATAAAAATATTCCGATAGTAACTCATTTCTCACATTGGCATTCTTTTATTAGAAAAATAGAGATACGTATGAGGTTCCACATAAATGATGAGTGAAATAGGAAATTAATTTTTGGACTTCCAAATATGATGGGGGTTTCAATGGTAAAAATAATGAGGATAATGAATAAACTATCTAAGCTTTTTAATATAAAGAACAAAATGGAGTGTGTCCATATTCACCACTGGGGGGAAAACTAAAAGGTGAGTATTTCATGAGTTAACAAACAAATTTTTAGTGGATCTGTTGATCCATTAATTAATGAATAATGAATTATATATAAATAAAAGTTATTTTATATACTACATTATTTAGATATAAATAAATTCACTGTTATAGTATACTACATAGATTATGAATTTGATTATTATGTGACAATGATTAAGAAAATGAATCCATAATGGGATATTAATGCATTTGAATGGGAAGAATTTATGAGAATATTTTTCAATAAGTATTTACCCTTTTAATTTTGAAAAAATATAGATGTCGTTGTTTGATTCAATGTATAAGTAAAATTAATTAGTGTTTAGCTATTAATGGAGATTTCTAATAATTTTTTGATACACCTATTTTTGTGTTATGCATCCTAAAGAAATAGTTTATAGTTTATTTGGAACACTACAACCCTACCTAAGGTGGAATATAGATGATAAATACATTGAAAGATATGAAGAGATAGTGTGGTTTGTTATCAAGGTATAAGTACGATTTGTGGAGATATTATGTCCTTTTAAAATGAATAAAAACATGAGATAAATGTCAATAAACTAAATGATGGATTTTGATAATGGAATATAAGGAATAAAACTATAGATTCTAACGGGAAAAATGTGCAAAAACATTCAAGGAACGGATTTCAAGGAATCATCAATATATAAATGTGTAGATGTTGTGGAAATACATATTTTAACATTCATTTCTATATGAATCCTAAAAATATCAATGAAAATATCAATGTTAACATGTCTCTAGAACATCCTTTTGTTAAATGATTCAAGACTAGACTGCTTAGTGGAATTAAAAACAAATATCCAAATTAGATGATAATTGAGGATAACCACCATAATCCTTATCTTATTATATAAGTGAAATTTTATTCTTCTATACTGATGAAATTTAAAGTATATTCACTAATGGATGTGTTGGTATTTACACACATTGTACTCTCAATGATAGAAAAACATTGTTCACCCCTTATTCCGGGTATTCTATTAATTCATCTATTTTTTCAATGAACGTAGAATAAAAAACCTACCATATAAAAGTAGAATAATTATTTCATACACCTAGATGGATTTTACATTAATCAATGGTGTTTAGATACTCTTTTATTAACATTGATGTGTAAAATACTATCAAAAATCATGTTGACATTCACATGGTGAAATCTGACACAATAATTCAAACGGATATGATATCAATATATAAGGATATGATCATCAATAAAAATAAGAAAATTTCAATTTTCATGAATGTTTTACCTAATTTTATTTTTAATGAATAGACCTCCCCATATGATATTTATTTATAAGAACCTCCTATAACATTATTTCTTAAGATGATTGGTGAATATAGAGATGAAATTGAATGTATAATGATAAATTAGTATCCCCATTATTTATGAATTAATTGATGTATTTCCTAATGAGTCACCAGTAAATCATCTAATGAATGAAGTAAACTTCTCCACTAAACAGATACATTGATCTTGTAAAATATGAAAGACCCAATATATAATTGCAAACATGGATTTATAAGAATGAAATAAGTAACAACCAAACATAATAGAAAAATATTTGATTCTACCATATTTCTATCCATATATATAACCTATTAACAATTTAAAAAAATAATGATGGATAAATTTGGATATGAATTAACTATATAGAGATAAATTGGATCATGATAAATTGAAAATATACTCTCTTTAAGATCACTGAATTATTCAACCAATATCAATGTACTCAATTCTTCTCCATGACTGAACATCATTCTGGGTATCATCAATTAATAGTGGAGAGTTAATATATTCAAAATACTTCATCACAAACAATTAATGGGTAATATATGTTTGTTTTTATGCCATTTTTCTTAAATATTATTAATTAATTATTTATAAATTTTAGGCTTATATTCATAAAATAATAATTTGAGAAATTTGTAGTTGTATTTATTTTGGGTATTCTAATGTATTCTAAAAATTTTGAGGATCATGAGAGTCATACATAGGACATTTTACAAACTGTGAGCAAGGATTTTATTTATTTAGTGAAGAAAATTTTATTTTTAGTTATAAAATGTATCATTTATGGGACACATCATGAAAAGTGATGGAAAATAAATCGCTCTACCGAAGACTATGTTTATAGATGGGTGTCCAGACCTAAAAATATAATTTAGATTCATAGTTTCCTTGTTTTGAAATGATAATTTTATTTTTTTCAAAAAAATAAATGTTTTCTAATATAATATCCACAAAAAAAGATAAAGATACAATTTTATCTAGAAAAATGTCTATAAATAATGATTCCTTGAACTAGAGAAGAGGTTTTTACTAAAAATTTGAAAACATTACACCCAATAAAAGAAATATTTGTTATATATAGTGAATATTATCAAAACAGGCTTAAGGATTAACTTATGAAAAATTTATAGGTGGTCATATAAACATATTAGTAGTTAAATATTCTTGAGAGAAATTTTAATTTTCATTAATATTATTTACATACATCTAATTTTTATTTGATTATATAGTCACAAGATATATTGGTGGAAACTTGTGATATAAAAATAGAATATAAAACAATGAGGTATATATTCCGAGAAATGTTATATAAAACTTGATTAAGTAAATTGTTGTAAAACGTAAAGAATATGATTTTAAAATTGAATATTCCACCATATATGAAAAGAATTCAAACATTCATTAAGTTGAAAAATATATCAAACATCAACAAATGATTATAATTCACAAATATAAATTAATCAAGTATATAGTATGGTTTTTCATGTGAATCATAATAGAGGGGGAATCATCAACCTCATTCAAAATTATTTATAAAAAAGTATTACTTGGGATGATAAAAAATTCTATACGATATGATCCTTTGATGTAAAAGAGGACTGCAGGTATAAGAATATGATTTTTTTAGGATTTAATATCAATCAAAGATGTGTAATAAAATTTGTTTCAATTATATATGTATTTTATATCTTTCATAGATAAATAAGGTGAAAATATATGATTCTTATATATCTATATTTTTTTACATATATCAGATGAAATGAAATGTTTAAAGGCATTGATGATCATTATTAGTGGCATAATATAAAAGGGGACTTTTTAAATTACATTTCAAGGTTCATAGTGTGATAATAACTAATTTCAAAGTGATATATTCCCAAACGGGTAGTAAAATAACTACTCATTTCTATATGCATGTGGGAAAACATTAATATACTTTTTTCACTGGCCTACTAGAGACATAAAATTGTGTAAAGTATTTATTAGTAATTATTAATATGTTGAAAAAATACATCCAATTTAATTTTCATAAGAGGATATTTCTATAAATAGAACCATACATTCATCTATATTAAAGATGTTGTATTCCTCCATTGAGAACAGTTTTTTATTATATCAAACCATGATCTATAGATTCATTCAATTTTATAGTGATGTTATCATGAGGCTATCAATACATAAGTAAAAATTTTAAAATCCTATCATAATCAATCATATGGGTAGTGTAATTGGGAAATTAAAACATTATAAGATAGTATATGGGATGTGTCACTTAATATTTTTGGTAGTTTTCTCCAGTATATTCAATTAAAACTATTCAACTATAAAAATAAATTCCACATGAGTATTAAAATGGAACCATGTTTTTATCTCTATAGAAAATGATCTCAAATACAATATGTTGGTATGAAAATAGAGATTGGAATCAATTTGGAATAGAAATTTTTAACTAAGATATAAAAAATAAATAAGTGATTCAGAATAGATCAAGGATTTTAATAGATGTTAGAACTATTATGCTAAAAACTGATGGAATGACATAGAATGTATTGTTATGGATCATGTATTTCCTGAGATATAACTCTGAAAAAGAGTAATGATAAAATTAACAAAGGGAAAACTCATTCCCATGTATATTGGAATGTTTTAGATTATGGGGCATGTTGTAATGGTTTTTTTTCAAAAACTCAATACAATTCTATTATAAAGATGGTTTTTCACACATACTTATTCAGAATGTATATTTTCATCCTAAAATGTATAATTTATATTAATGTTGTGAAAGTATAACTAACCATGTCTTATGTTGATGAACGAAACTTGTATCTTGAATAAAGGAAATTTATTTGAGAAGAATGAAATGAGAACATGTCAATTACTTGGGGGTGAAATCACAATTTTGAGTGAGATACATGGAAAATAAGAGATGTGATAATGGAAAAATATCCCATTTAATTTTGAAGTAAGAGAAAACATATAGGGGAAATAATTTTTTTGCGATGAAAATGTGAGGACCGGAAATTTCTTTATACGATTTATAAAAGATCAATTTTCATTAATAATTACTATTTTATTATATTTCAAGTTAAAAGTTAAAGTAAATACTATTATGGAAATAAAATTACTTGTCATGTAATAATTCAAATTTCTATATGTTGTACTTGTTTTGGGATATAATATACAATAGAAAAATGATCACAAAAATGAATAATTCATAGGATAAAACTCTTCAATAAGATTACACCTCCAATAATAAATATCAATAGAAGAAGAAATATTGGTAATATAACATACATTATCAATGGAGTTATAATACCATTTTGAATTAAGTTGTACAGATTAATATTTGGTGGTATATATATATGAGATAATTGGATATGGGACCATTTGGATATTAATGATACATTTCTATTAACAAATTAATAGTACAACCTTTGGTCTATATGCCTATTTGTTATTTTTTCCACTAGAAGAGTAGTAGTTATAATGTAACCATTATGATTATTTTATGATGGGGTTTACAATAAGATTAAATTGAGTTTAGAAGGAAGAAATTATGGTTTATACCAATAAAACCATTTCTTTTAAATCCTCAGTTCATAATATGTGATGGGGGTAACATCACTAGGGTTCACCCATTAATAATACCATTTAATGATTTTACTAGAGGTTATTGAATGAAATCACCTATTAAAGAATAAAAAATTAATGGAGATCACTACATAGTCAGTGTTTTTTATGCCAACCTAGAAAAGTTCCAACATATCATTCCACACCCTTATAGAATATGTTGGTTTAATACAATGTTCTATATCTCTCCCTTAGTATCATAAAATCTAAATTGATTTTATGAAAATAAAATAGTCATTTCTTTATCCCTATTTTCATTATTATTTATTTTCTAAAAAATTAAACAAGTATACGATGAATTTTTTGAATGTAATTATAAAAATGTAAAACATAATTATCTTAATGAATAAATATAAACACATTATTAATAAATTCAAGTATTATATATGAAATTCATCTTCTTGTAATATTCTAATAATTTTATAATATAAAACATTATATAATTTTATAATTTCTTAGGATATGTTATAACTATTAAAAATATAACTACATCACAAAGAATATAATTTTTTAATATATAATTATTTTCTATTTAAGATATAAAATTAGGTAATGTAGAAAAAATTTCTTATAAAAGTTATGATAAATTTTAACCCACATTTTCAAAATTATCCAACAATGAGTTTTAAATAATTTTACAATGTAGTCAGAATTTATTGTAAAATATAAAAAAGGGTAGAACAAATGATATGTATTATAAAATAATAAATATATAAAATTGATATGATGATTATGTTAATTTATTTATCATCCATAGATATATTATTTATTAATATCGTTTTCATAAATAGATTTAAAATAATATCAAACCATATAAATGACTTCCTAAAGTCTATATTGTCATTTAGAATTTATGAGAACTATATATTTATCCAGAATTTAATTTCAAAACATGAATGTAATGTTTAAAAATGGATTTTTTTCTAATTATTAAAATATTATAAAAACAACTCAAATTTTTATACCCATGATGAAATTTTAGTGGAATGATGATGGGTTTTTCATTTTCCAAAACCTAAAATCCTAATTACATTATTAATAAATTATTAAACAATTAATTGACTTTTACTATATATGAAAACCCAAAAACTAATTCCTCTATAGTGTAAATCCCTTAAGAAAGAAATTATACCGATTTATCGTCACTATATTGAGCCTATGGTGCCTCTAATATCATAATGGTTCACTTTCAAAAATATATAGTGTTTTATCCAATGGTAATGAAAATATATTCTTATTTCCTCTTTTATTTTCAATTAATTCATTTTTAGTAATTTGATTCCATATATTAAAGACTCGTGTTTTTAAATTATTGCATTACTGTTCTAATTATTTTACAATAATGATTCTCTTCCCTAAATTATTATTAATCCTATTCAACATTACTATTTCATAACATGTTATACAGTTTAAATAATTACTTTAATTTTTATTCATTTTGATGAAACATATTTATATTGTGAACACCCTACTTATATCTCTCAACATATTTATCGACATAGAAGTAACCACGATTCATTTATAGGGGAATTTTTAATATGAAACCAATATTACATTTATATGGTTATAAAAGTATTTAGTTCTAGTTTATTTATCCATTTATGATTTTAATGTATATTACATGAAACCAATATATTATTTTTCATGGGTTATTAATGAAATGGTTTCATAAGATCTAAGGGGAACAAATGAATTTATTCAAAATAAGGTTTCTACCTAATGAAACTCTAATTCCTTGGATAAATAATTAATATTTATAAATGAAATGTGTTATGATACCACGGTAAATAATCTTGGTAATTACATGTTTAATAACTTGGTGATAAAACATACTAATATATATAAAAATGTAGAATTTTTATATTGTATACAGATACCCTTGATATGTTTCCTAGTAATTGTATTATTATAAGCTTGTGTTTTTATGGACATTACCCATGGTTAAGCCTCATGATCCCGTGATAAATATTTACCATGTTATCCACCTACTGGTATTTAATCTCCCCCATTTCATTTGATTAATGTCTCAATGATAAGTGAGGCAGTAAAAGTAACCATTAATTATTATATATAGAATATTTATTTTTTTGTATTAAGAAACATTATATTTTCCATTTATTAAAATCCTAGATTATAAGAAACAAACCTGTTAAAGATCTAATGTGTTATTAAATGGTTTATCTTGTAAAGAATTAATTCTGTTTAATATAATAGGGGAAGAATTGTCCTAAATTTAAAAAATTATCATACATTAGTAAATATGGTGTCATGTGGGAATACATCTTAAAAGGTGTTTCCAATTTCATATTTTGTATACAATCATAAATTTTTTTTATTAGTATTTGGTTGTTACATGACCTTAAAAATGATGCTGAGAAATAAATGTAACTAAAAACCAAATGTGTTATAACAGAACAAGGGAGCATAAGTACATGTTTTAGAAACTTATTAAGCTCTAATTCATAAATAATAGCTGAGTATGAAGTCTAACATGATGTAATGAAATTGATATCTCAATAGAAAACAAAAATGGATACTCATAGATATTTTCATTAATCAGAGATATTTATAGAAGATAATCAAGTATATTGTTTATGCTTATATGGATTATGTGAATTATCTAAGGATATTTCATCAATTTTTTTATCTTTAATGGTAAATGAAAATGTATTAAATAGTATCAATAACCTGGATATGTGATTTTATTTCATTGTATTATTTCTTTGGATAACTATTGGAGAAAAAATTATTATGGTATGGACAAATAATGGGTTTCATATATGTATAATGATGATGGAATATTGGTATAATTTATGTTTAGAAAAGTTATTAAGGAATAATTCGTAACCAAAGAAGCTATCTTCTATTTAATAGAAAAGTGATTCATGGTGTTATTTTAATGTCCATTACATTTTATGGATTGTAGTACATATTTCCTAGTTAGTTATTTTTTTTCATATAAATTAACCTCATTTTCTTATTTAATCTAGAGATATTTTTTGATGAATATATGATTTATTTGAGGTATAATGTCTCATTGATTCATATGATTTATTGAAAGGATAATTTTTAGGAATGTATGATTAATTCATGTACATACATGAGTATATAATTGTATGAAATATTTTTATTTTTTGTGGAATATGAAGTAGCATAATATAGACTAAGAGAGTAATGTGATTTTTATATCTTGAATGATATACATTCTAATATTACTAGCATCTACTTTTTCAAGGTGTAATAATTAATATTGTGTGGATGGAATTTAATTAAGGGGTTAAAAGGTAACAACCTGAGACATTAGATCCTTTAAATTAGCAATATCATTGATGGTTTCAATCATTCAAATGAAAAATCTGGTGAATCACTTGACAAATAAATACAGAAAAATAATAAAATTAAATTTATAATATAATAATTAGAAAATAAAATGGTAATAATTATTTAAAATATTTTTTTAATATTATATTTCATTAATATTTTGTAATGGTTTCTTTCCCATTAAACATTTATATAAATGGAGTTTTATTTTATAATAATAAAATAAATTTGTCGTTGTTTATATTTTACTATAAAAGGTAATATTTATCTTCATTGAAAAAGAAGTGAACAAGCAATAATTAATATGTTTAGATGAAATATGTTTAAAGGCATGAAATGTTTTAAAATTTATTTTTTAATAAAATAAATGTATTTTTTTTAATTTTTTTATTTATCTTAATAAAAAAATATATTTTATATTTTTAATTTTTCAAAAGTGACATCATTTTTTATTTTATAATGCCTAAATAATATTTTAATTATTGTAGAGTTTAATAAAAAATATGTATTATTAGTTAAATATTTTAAAATATTGTTTTCTCAAAATAGTTGTGGAGTTTATAAATATATAAAGATATAAGTATAAATTAAATACATATAAAAAATTATAATCCAATAATTATATACGAAAAAAACTAGACTTTTCAATATCCTTTTCGAAATTTCAAAAACTATTGTTTGTCAAATAATGTAAAATTTTCTTGTAAATTTTTTTTGGATCATCTGTTAAGTAATATATTATTCTAGTAAATTCCAATTTTATCTCTATTTGAATAACACATATTATTTATTATTTTATTATAGACAAATTTTTATCAACAAAATCAATGTGAATTGAAAATATTACAGTACAAATAAATTTTAAAAGTAAATTTACACTAATAATAAAAACATGCATTTAAATATTACGTATTGTAATGTTAAAAATAATTTGTATTCAAAATAGAAATATAAAATAATTGATTATATTAAATATTTTATATCATTGAGTTTTAGTGGATTAAAAAAAATATCCCATTATTATAATAGAAGTAAATTACATAGGAAAAAACAATTTACTAATGAAAAATATAAAATAATAAAAATAATAAATCAATGGGTAAAGGGATTGAAACATAGTAAAAACCAGTATATAATTGAAATTTTGAGATATTTTAGGACATACCTCATAATTAACATCATTATATGCCACTTTTTCGGTCCAATTTTCATGTGAAATTGGTTCAAACATTTTATTATGTTGAAATATTTACACAAATGTCATTATCACCATAGAAAAAAGGGAAATACTACAACCACATTATTGTACCCCAGAAATTTCAATTTTATCCTAATATTATACCGATTATAAATATATTATATTATATTTCACTCTCCTTGATCACTAGTTATTGTATATTTTTATAAAACATCCTTTCCATGTAGTCATCAAAGGTATAACTGAAGTTCTCATTGTGAGTACTTATTTTCATTAACATATTTTCCTATCTATATTATCATTTGAAATATAATTTTATAATAAATGTTTAGTTACAATATTATTTATTGAATAGTTTATTTTATTTTGCTATACTAAATAGAAAATAAACCCCTTTCCTAATTTCTATTATTAAAACCAATACAATAATATATGTATTGTGTGAACATCCACCTCAACATAGAGATAGCCACTATTTCTCCATATATTCCTATCTACAATAATTACAAATGACTTATTACTAAATAAAAATGAAAAATTTAATATTATTATTATTATTATAAATACCGAAATTATAATCCAACCTATATCCCCCTAAATCTTTGTGAAATGAACATGTTAATTGTGTGTTGTGTGTACTACATTATAAATAATATGTCTCATTTTTTATATATCTTATTTATTATTTACAAAAATATTGAAATAAAATTCAAAACTATAATAGTTTATAAAAATATATTGATTATTCTATAATAATGATATTATACCAAAATAACCCAATTTTATAATCATATTGATCCAATAATTTTGGTATTTTGATGTTTCATTATATCTAACCAATTACATGAAAAATGATAAAAATAATATCATGGATGAATTTGAGGAAATAAAAACTAATGATATGTGATATAAATATGAAGAATTATTTTGGAATAGCAAAAAAAATATTGTAATTTTTAGTTAGGATTTGATAATTTGATTCATCAAAATAGCAGAAACACACATGTCACAAATTCAATATACATGATCACGAACTAAAGAACATATAAAATGAAATTGAAATAATATAATATATTATAAAATAAAAATTATATACCCTTATATTTTCGGTGAATGACAAACCTCACGAATAGAATGAAGAACAACACTTTTATCATAAAAATAATTCAAAAAATTCAAGATTACTCATATATGATATTGAAAACAGTTGATAACATACATATATTATATATATATATAAATTATAAATTAATTTTATTTAATTATATTTAAATAAATATTTTGTAAAATAGGTTATCATCTTATTTGTGTTTATCATATAAGATATTATAGTGGATTCAACTAAACCGGGAAACAATGGGTTTCCTAACTGAATTTTTATTCCATTTAGATGTACTTATTATTATTCACTAATAATTACATGTGATATCATATCTAATATCACATTAAATTTTATTATGATTATTTCAATCTTCATTATATTTAATGATTCGTTTTAAATATTTTCATTCCAAGGGTTTTTACTTGTATGTTTCTATGTTTGGGAGGGTTATTCTATCAAATTAAATATCAAGTGAAATGTTTAATATTTTATAATAATGTTTATATATTATGGTTTATTCACTAAAATTTTTCTTAATATAAAATATAATCCATTTCTTGATACTTTAGAGGCCATTATAATATCTTCATATCATGGTAAATAATTCCTTACATTACCAATACCATGATGGATTCATTAACAATCTAATTATTAAATTGAGTTGTGTTTTTTAAAAATCATCCATCTGGGAAATTTTATACTTTTCTCACTAAAACACCTATAATTCTATACTCATATTTACATTCTTGGAGTTTTACGTTTTTACTATATTTTTTCATATATTAATCATTATTTACCTATTATAAGGAAACTATCTACATTATATTTTCAATCTCAAACCTCCCATTTCTATGTCATTCTCATTATATACATTTTTTAATTTCCCTATATATTTATCAATGATTGATTAAGATAATTATTTATGACCTGACCTTCTGTGGAAAATTTAAATAAATCATTAGCATTTTCGGTATGTGCTATTTTCTTCAAGTTGTTAAATGTATATATTTTTAATTTTTTCTTTGTAAGCACATCCTAAATCCACCACTATCATTTTTTATAAAAAATTATATATATATTTTTTATTATAAAAGAAACACTATTTTTCTATTATAAATAAAATATTTTATATAATATTATTTCACAAATAATAGAATTTCATTTATCCAAAGATATATTTTTATAAAACTCTTATAAGATATTTTTTATCACATTCATTATTATTTAACGTATATTATACAAGATAATTTTAAATTATCAAAATATATCATCACCATTATTTATATGGATGAATTATTTTGTGTCTTTATTATTTGGAGTAATGATCCATTATAACCCCTCCCATGCTTAATCATCATCTATGTATAAATATGATATATATTATTATGTTTTTCCTTTGTTAACACTGTATAACACCATCCTATTATTAAATTATGTTCACATATAATCCATATATAGAATGATTTTGGAAACAATTAACATAACCATATACTATTTTTCTACATTATCTAGCAATTATAAGCCTTTTTGTCCTGATTGAATGGTACGTACCAATAATATAACTGATTATATTTTTATTTTGATTTATTTTCCATGGGATATAATGTTATTTTCATTGATAGAATTATGAATGTATTCATTAAGTTATTCCATATAATGGATACGAATCATATTATCTTTACACGGGCTCTTCCAATACGATGATTATTTATTTTATTTATTAATGTTAAATGTGGATGATTGTAGGTGCGGTAAAAAATATCAATTTAATTCATTGGTTTTAGTTTATGTATCTTGATAAAAAAAGGGTTCACTTGATGAATTAACCAAATAATATGGTACATGGGGGGATTTATCCCTTGCTAAATGGTATAAGTAATAATTTATCCCAACACAACGAAACAATGGAGGTTTTATCCCAATCCTAATGTTATATGGGATGACTATACAAATCCCAATAAGCTGCATATGTGGTCTGGCCAATCCTACTATATGATGAATTTAATATTTGGAAACCATGATATTTGGGTCTTATGATTATATTTTTTACATAGTTTTATGTTAATAATTTTTATATAGTTATTCTATCATTGATGAAGACTATTGATTAATTTATTCACGTTAATTTGATTAATTACATATGGTATTCCGTGATGAATACAATGAAACATGTATTCCATTATAATATTTATTGGGTATTTTGTCTTATGTGTATTTATTTTATTAATATAATAACATTATTTTTACCTATGATGATTTATTTTTATTGATTATTTTTAAACATCATGGGAATTTGTGCTCACCTAATTCTAATTTTTTTCATATCCATACATTATGAAGAAAAGTAACACATAAAAAGTTTCATGATGAGTTTCTAGTATAGATAATATTTTGATGAAGTAAAATAATTTTTATGGATTTTATAAGTTCTGTTTTCTACTGGGAAGAATGTATATTTTGTATAAATTTCATGGGTTTTAATTGTTAAATATGTATATTAATTTTATATAACACTTAACATAAAAATGTATTAAGAATATAAATGTCCCATTATGTGGGGATGATATTATAATTAATTATGGGTATCATATGTAGTGTTTAAATAATGTTGTTTTTTATAATGGATATAGAATTGTGTTTTTGTGATGCCTCATTGAAAGATAGTAAAGTATAGTGCTCTTTCCGATGATCATTTGATATGAATTTGATTTTCCCTCTGTTTACCTTCACCTAATCTTCCAATAAAAATAATCAATCAGGCCAAATCCACACTATCCTTTTATTTCCAATTTTATATTTACTTATTTATGTTTAATTATGTATTTTATTATTTATTTTTAGTTTTGGGTGATAATTTTTTTGTTTTATAGGTTTCTTGTAGTTCTTGGTATTATGAACAGTTAGTGTGCTTGATTTGGGGGGAAGATATGAAATTGTTGAAGTAAGAGGGTGTTTCTAGATCATTTTCTTAATTCATGGTTCCTCATGAATATAATTCACATATTTGGAAAAAAGTGTATCAGCTAAATGAGTAGTTGTACATCCTTCTAGTATAGCCATGGACTGGTTGAACGACTTCAATAGAGTTAGAGGAAGCTTTTAAGCATGCAATGAGGGGATATGTAGTTTTTTACAAATCCATTATGGATTGTTAGTGCATGGTTTTTGAAAACATGTCTCTATCCCATGAGTTTATACCTTTTTTCTTTGGGGGGGGGGGTTCATAGTTGGAATAATATATGGAAAACAATGCATGAAAACATTGAGACATACCCAAATTCATAAAAAATTAGAGCATCCATGTTTAAATCTTTCTCAATTAAACCCCAATTTGTGTTTCTATACCCCCCCCCCCAATCTAACATGATTTAACAAGGGGGTACCGAAACACACTGTCTTCCCACCCCCCCTCCAACTATATAAATATTTCACCAGGTTACTTGAGGACCTCCTCTTGGTTTGTGGACAATTTTTCATCCTCTTCATTTGTACTATTAAATTTTCGGTTACACATTCCTTGCTTCCCTCTTAGACAACCCATAAGGTAAGGGTTCGATTATGTGGGTTCATTAAATTGCTAAAAGGGTGTGTGGTTAGTATATTGGGATTTTTTCTTCCCTCTCTTTATTTCATCTCACATCATCACATCGTTGATGTATTTTTTTTCCACACAAATCATTCATGGAACATTCCATTTCATACGTGGGTAATTATAATTAATTTTAAATATGTTTCTTTCTATTTTGATTTATTTTGGTATTTTCATTTTTAAAAATAAATGGAAATGGATATTAAAATGGAATTATATAAATATCTCTATATATGTATATTAATGAAAGGTATTGGAAAAAAACTCATTTGGTCTTTCCATGTGTAATTGTGTTTCCTATTATTTATTGACCTTATATGTGCCTTGGAAATTTGTTGACATGTGAAATTGTGCATCTAGTGTGGGTTTGGTACCTTTTTTTGTTTTGGGGTATGTGTGTACATCCATATTCATGGTTACTATAAGAATTATGGTTATTTAATTGGAACATTTTGTATATTTATTTCATTAATATATATATATAATTGGATGTTGGTATGCTCATATGATCATAAATTGAACATATGGGTAGTCACATACCCATATAAATAGAATTCCATAAAATTTTACACATTGAACCTCAGTTTTTAAACACCTAAAATCAATCCTTCTTTCACCTACACACTATATCACTCCTATAATTTATCTCAAACCATCTAATTTTCCCTAAATAGATCAATTGGTTTTATATATCATGAAATATTGTTTCAAAATGAATTTTATAAATCGTGGTCATTTTTTATCCTTGAAATGAAATGGGTTAATGAAAAAGAATAAAAGGATAGATTATCATCTCCCATTCATAGTAATATTTTCACATTGGTTTTGGAATGGGTTTTCAAAGAAATTGTAAGTTAAATTGAATAGTTTTTATTTTTTAATAGTGAAGGACTAGTTGTTACATTTTTAATGGTATCTATATATGTGAAGATACCCCCTAATGTTTTCCTTACAATGACAGATCCTTTACATAGGTGGTGTAAGGGATTGAGTATGGCATGTACCATTAAATTGGGGAGATATATTTAATTAGTAGAATGTAATGACCTCCTCATTCTCTATTATATTATTATCATGGTATTCCATTATTTTATGAAGAGGGTGTAGTGATGGTTGTTTAATATTCCTTATTATATTGATTAAAAACCCAATGAAATAGGATAGGATGGGTGGATAATTCCATGGGTGATGATAATTTAGGGCATTCATGTTGGTTATGATCTATAGAGATGCACAGTACGCCGATAGGTGGGTTCGAACCAGGTATATCTAGGGTTTTATTTAGGGATGAATTGGAAATTTCGATAAGAAAATATCTATATGTTCTTCTAATTTCATTATATATAATTTTGGATATTTTTTCTTATGGTATTTTCCTATATACACATGTATTATTTCTTTTTTATTTTTGGATTGAATAGATTTCCCTATTATTTGACATTGCTTAGATTTCAATTTCATTTATACATTAATTGGTTTTTGTTGCTTTCTGAGATATGTTTGAAAACATGGTTTTAAAATGTAAAAGTATGATTTTGGTTCATTAAAAAGAATAAATAACATATTTTCCCTAATTTTTTTTCAAACTACTATTATTGGACAATTTCAGAGAGGAAATGTATAGATGTTATTATTATTATATACTAATATGTTTTACGCACATACCATACATGTGACACTCAACATTAGTAGACTAAAGTTATTATTATGGTTTGACATTAGTTTAGTATCACTTATGGAATTGGATGGTCTTAGGGATGGTGCTAACCAAGAAGTAACATTGAGATCGTGTTGGGTTCCGTTTTTTGTTTTAGAATTTATTTTTGTCTAATTTGTTGCATTTTTAGTTGTAAAACAATATGATTTAATTTTTTATGTTGATACATTTATGGATTACCATTTTTTGTTTTCTAATCATTATTACATATTTGATGTGTGTTTATATTGGGATAAATAATTCCAATTTGACTATTTTTTATTCCTGACAGTAGTTTATTTACTAGGAGGATCGAGAATTTCTCCTGGGACTTATCACAGGCTTGTTTGGGTGATCAATTCATTGTCAACCATGGTTTTTTTGTAAAATTACTCCTTTTACTCCTATGGAACCTAAAACTGAATGTGATACATCATTATCCTCCTTTAGTATTCCTCATCAACCATATATCCTAAATAATATTCTATCACATCTTGTTTTGCATCACCATCATTAGCCAAACATGGATATCAACTAAGATATGTCCGTATAAAATAGAAACATTTTTGTAAATTCTTAATCCTAGAATATGGAAAGATAAATATTATTATTATTAGATTCAATTTATTTCTCATGTTAAAAAAATATAATCACTTGTGATAAAATAATGTTGTAATTTCCTTACCTATATCTATTTCTTGTAATCAATGTGTAATTTATTATTCATTTTTATGTTCACATCATCCTTATTTTAAATAATTGGGGCCTTTGATCTCCTATGTCCAATATAACCTTCCATTACTTCATCTAATAATATGTTCAATAGAAAATGGAACCATACTAACTATTTAAATCCTCAATTTTACTTCTCCCTAAACTTTAACCCAACACTCATATGATAACATAGATTCAATTTACTCTTTACACTCTCTTATCATTATATCACTTGGGATAACAAGGAAGACGTGATTGACCAGTGAACACCTCCTCTAATATGAAATGGTTTTCGAGAAAAATATTAAGGGTATATAAAACACAAAAATGAAATATATATCCATCAAGCATACCTTGGAAGAGATAATAATCCTATAGTAATCATCATTACAACAAAATAAAATGATCTTAATTATTATAATTTAATTTAGAGAAGTTTAAAAAATCAAATACCAAGATAATTTACAATAGTAGTTACACATAAACACCATCAGGACTGGAACAACAACCATGAGATTGAGATGTCAATTTTGATCACCAAACCCCTACTCCAAATATGAAATACACACACAAAAACACACACACACACACAAGAATATATATGTATATAAGATTCAATGGTGCTATAATCAGAAATACCCTTAACTAAAACTCTCCTAAAATTATAATAAAACCACACTAAATATCTAGTCAACAAAAGATACAATCATCATGCCATCTAAATTGGGACAACTATGTTAAAAATATCACTAAGAATCTGTCACTATTTACTTAATTTATGAAGTTGAAATATAATTATAAATATATATATATATATATATATATTAAATTTACCCCACATCCACTCTCCCACTAATCAAGTATCCCATAACCCCCACAATGTATGTCCTTACACTCCCATCCCATTGATAATGCATGCCTCATATCCAGGTGAGAAGATCATTTCCCAAAATTCATAATCATATAAAAAATATCTCATCATATCCACATCATCATCACATCTACCATAATAAAATATTTTAATCATAGAACCATTACATATTGTGTAAATACAAACTCGAATATATGTCATCCTGTGTATATAAATTCATATAATAGTAGTAATCCATTACATTTTGGATAAATGTATAAACTGTAGAATTAAGTCATCAGTACATTTATATACAAGTATGTCATAACTTGGAGATATTATTAATCATATTGTTATGCATAAAATACATGCAATCACTCAAAACCAAAATATGAACACATAAAAAATTGTGTCATTTTGAGAGATTGGGGTAAGGGGTGTGTTAGGTATCCATATCCTTGACATCCTAGATATTGGGAAGAAACCCATAAAACAATTAAAATTAATGTTTTAGAGAAATTATATTAAATTGGTGGATGAGAATGAATAATAGAAATACATTATGAATATTTTACAATGCACATCCATTTTAATAGAAAATATTGATCCTAACACTCCAACTATGACATCTATCTAACATGATTTGATAATGTACAACATAAACCACAAATTCTAATACTCTGCAAAATTACGAAAAATAATATACATTAATCACCACTACATCAATTTATGATTAATTAAAGATATTTTATTTGCAATATTCTATAATAAATTCTAGATTACCGTTTATGTTATGGGCCTCATCACAATGGGATGAAATTAATGAACAAAATAATCATTTACTACTAAATAAAATAATAACATCCTATAATATTCTACTCATTAAAATAATCATATATTATATCACCATTAAAAATTCATAATTTTTTATATTAATTAAGTTATAAATCATTATCATTCCATAATATATGGTTTTTTATGATTCTACTATATTTACTATCATGTCTATTAACACCCTGAGTTATACAATCAATATTATTTAGAACATAAAAACTAAATTGTTTAAGATTAATTATTTACCAAACCAAATATCACAACATTATTTTAATCAACTCTAATACAATTAACTACATTCCAATCATCAACCCCATCAAACACTCCCATGAAATTATCATGAATAACTCATCCGAATTCAAATCATATGAACATTCATGGAATCTACTAAAATATTAACATGAGTTCTAATAATTTAAATTATAAGAAAAATTCATAATGAATTTATAAAAAATGATTGTAACCAATAAAAATTTCGTAAAATTATGTATCCAATTCTAATGTAAACAAGGATTGAACATGTTTATCAATAAATAGTTATTATATAAAATATCGCATTTTTTACAATATTGTTTTAACAAATTATGAATATTTTTCCATAAATATAATATATTATTTTAGTGGAGACTAAAATTTTTAATTATCAAATAAATTAACTCAAAAAATCCATAACATAACAATAAGATTAATGAAATTGCATCATTTGTAAGGCATCATGCGATTTTAATTATTTTTTACCTACCATCTAAAATATATATAAATTAAATATATATTATTTTCCAAAATTGAAGTTACATAATAAAAACACAAAACTATTTATGAAATAATAAAATCTAATAACATTAATAAAATCTTGAATTCATGCCCTTTCAACATTTTTTACAAATTGGTAAATTCGTATTTATATTCTCCCTTGTCGAATTCCATAATAATTAGTGATTGGAAACTAAGGAATGTTAAAACTATACATATACATACCAATGTTTTAAATTAATGAGTCCCATTATTTAAATTATTAGTCAAGGAATACATTAAAAGTATTAATGAAAATAATGATCGAATAATGGAAAAATAAATAGGAAATAATTTAGGGACTAACAAAAAAATCATCATTAAATCACACCCTTGTGTTGAAAAACCCAACATGTATCTCAATTATAAAACCACTTGGAATAAATTTATAATGAATATATAAATTGAAAACCAGAAGAGTGTATCCTTCCATTGAGAGAGATCAATCACTATAAATAAAAAGGATTAAATACAAATTTATATTCTTTTGTGTTATCAGGGAAGGCTTGTGGCTAGATATCATTCTATATGATCGAATAAAATTTCAATCAATGTAATTGGGATGCATAAATATATATAATACTCACTGGTTATTTACCATAACACAGAGACTAAAAAAATACATAATGAGATCGATAAAAATGAGATATCAAATCTCATACACTTAAAAATAAACACATATCTATGAATATAGGGTATGATTAATCTTGGTTCAAATTTTATTATCCATCACCACTGTGCAATAATTCCAGTAAAATAATTTCCAATCCTCCACCCAGACAAGGGTTATGAATAATCATGGCATAGAGGAACATCCCTTGATGTATCTAACATACCTACAAAAACTAAACAAAAGTGATGAATCTAATTATCATGTAATATACCCATTATATCTCTAAAAATTAAAATTTATCATTTCCCCATTTCATATATTAATTTCATCAAATCTCACCAGATTCCACACTCACGAAAATGATGATCCCCAGGAAATATTAACAACCTCACAAATTATTGAATTATGGAAACCCAATCCTTATGTAAATTTAAATGAAATCCTCATAATATTATCACATTTCATATTCCAAAAAAACCATTTATAGTTAAGAAACAATTTCTCTTATTCCCATATGCATATATAACCACCGAAATGGGCATTATGCATATCTATATTTAACATAAGTAATTCTATAAATCTTATTAGGCTCCCAAAACATAAATGAGTATCACCCAACTACAAAAACATTACTTCAAATTTTGAATAATGGAACAAAAATCCCACCCCATGTGGGTATCATATCATTGGATCATCACGAATCCATATAGATTGTTCTATATGACTATAGCCACATAAAAACCCCCAATATGGTCTCTATAATGGGTGTTTTCTTCAACATGGAGTTAAAATTATCCTTTTACCTCTTTAACAGCTTCAAACATGCCCCTCATACCCATAACGTCAAGAAACATGATGTAAGGGTTTATAAATGTTTTATCCATTGTGATTATAAAGATAATATTCAATTAAAATGATATTGATTTTCTAAAATAGGTTCATCGAAATGTGTAATATATGAAAATAAATTAAAAAATAAGATTATTAAAAAAAGTACAAGCAAAAAATTGATGTTGAAAACCCATTAAGAAAATTCAATGAAATTTGATTGAGTTTGACTATACATTATAGGATTTATTATACATTTTATTGGGATTAAATGCGAGAAAATGATATACTATTTAAATTAATTAATAGTAAAATAATTATTTATTATGGAAAATATAATTTATTTAAAATTTATTGAGATATTTAGTTTTCTATTGATGAATATCATTATAGAATAAGAAATCAATTATTAGAAACAAATAAAATTTTAATTTTAATTTCTCATAAATATTCATGGAAATTTTGGGAATAATGATAAAAAAATATTTTTATGAAAATGGGTTTAAAAATATTATTGATTAATGTTGATGTCAATTAAACTAGGATTAATATAGCTGCTCCACGTTATCAATCATGCATTCATTAATAAAGGAGGAATAATAATACACACTTAGGTTACTTGTAGAGTTTTCAGATAACATATTATAAAATATTGGTTAAATACTATTTTATGATTGCATTTGAGAAACACAACATAATTAAACTATATTTGAGGAATTGAATCTCAACTCAAAACATAAACAATAAAATAACCCCGATATTTTAAAAACAATTTTGTAATGAAATTTTAATCACAATTTAATTGATGGGTGTTAAAATTATATCTTTTATTTAAACATCAAAAATATCAAAAAAAATATATATATATTTATAAAATTATAAATAAAAAACCATATGCTACAAAAAAATTATGACACAAATTATAAAATCATTTTCAATAACCATTTTCCAATGATTATTCAATGAGGTAAAATTTATTATATCCCAATAAAAATATCTAGATATTTTTTATTATATATCACTATGTCATAAGGATTATTGAATCACCTAATTTTTCATGAACTAACCTTGGTACCATGGTAACCTGTTACTTGAGTCAGTTTTGACGTGGATTAAAAAGGCATTCCTAGTCCCAAGGGGTTGGAGACAAAGCACCTAGAATCATACATAATGAATGTCGGAAAAAAATCCAATATAGTTTTACAATTAAAAATATTAGTTATTAGTAATAAAAAAGAAACTCCACTAGGATAAATGTATCAAAAGTTAGACCAGTAAAAAACAAATAGGACTACAACAAAGTATCATATAATAGGATAACTTCCCATGTCCCACTGGATGCAACTCACTAATTCCAAGGATCAACAGCTAGAACCACCACTTGGATGTTCTTTAACCTTAATCTAATGTGGAAGGAGGTAATCTAAAAACACCTAATGGAAATGTTATAGTGTGATCTAATATAATAATTGGATCACAATATGTATTCCACTATAAGATCACAAAATTAAATAACCCTAATATAGCATTTAATTTAAAATGAATAGGTTTTCCATTAATAAATCATAATTTTAAAAACTCTTGAATTTCATTTCAATTCATGAATAAAAATTTAAAAGATTGATTAATAATTTAATTGACGTTTTTATTTGTAAAACAATGGATTAAAAATTAATTTAAAATAGTTCATATTATTTCAAATGAAATATAAGATAGTTTAAAAACATTAGAACACATTTATATCTCAAACATAAAGAATTTAGAAACATGTTCATCAACTATGTGAAATGAAATTTCCAGGTTATGGGATTCTCTCTCACACATTTAATAATAACCTCAATGTGTACACACGTCCCTTAGATATAGCATGATAGGACTAGTCAACATCCAACTTGTGAATTGTTTTTTCTAAATAATGTTCACGATAGTGTTCTAAAGCATCAATCTAGTGTTGGGGAAATCCCTTCCTAATTTACATGTACCCAATAAAATAATAACTACCTAGGTTTTAATGTTCTCTAGAAGAAGATAATAATGATTCCATTATTCTAAAGACATTTTAAAATAAATTCTTCCAATTATCAAATTTTTTATTTTCTAATATTTAATTTAAAAACCCTAATGTGTTCTTACTAATAATATTTGTTTTCTCAATATGAAACCTATAGGTTTCTATAGAAACAAATATAAGTCATTTTTGAAATATATTTATTTGAAATAAATTAAAAATTAAATTTCACAATTCACATTCAAAATATAAATTCAACATATTAATTCAACATATTAATTTTTCATAAAATTCAATAAATTTCACAATAAACCTCCAAAAAAATGGAATTGGTGTTTTTCACAATAATCCCACAATTTAATGGAATTATGTTTTTTCACAATTTACCACTAATTCTCCTTCATTATTTTAATTTTAATAGTTTAAATTTAAAAAATTTCCTTAAACACAACAAAATTTAATAGAAATGGGGTGTTTTCCTAATTTCTTGCCAATCCCAATTTCCAACAACCCATACATTAATAGAATTGGGGTTTTAATAATAAAATTGAATGAAATATTATTTAAATGAAAAAAAAATTAATTTTAATTAATCAATTTCAATTAAAACAGTATTTAGGGGTTATGAATAATTGTGAATCGTAACAGAACCATCTAAATTAGGATCAGGAGATGCCAAATCAATAATCACTAATTAGGATTTTCAGATGTAGAATGAAGACCACCAAAAATTTGGATTGAACCTAATATTATAATACCCAAAAATGGGGATTTGATACTACAACCAAACATTATATCTACAAAACCTATGTAAGAAAAGAGAGGGAATATGTGATGGTGATCAGGAGGAGGCGTGTAACTCTTAGTAGATCAGCTAGAATTATTGAAAATTCAATCCGCTTCCAATAGGTAATAATGGGTCCAAATGTTTCACTTGCGTTATCTCATAGAGGTAAAAATTGATAATGGGGATTTCAGGTCCCTCATGTTCCTTAATTGGTGTTTTTTGTATTTTTAAAACAAAATTGAAATTAAAAAATGTCGTACACATGGTCAAGATGGGAAGAGAGGCACAATTAGACAAAGCTATGTTCTCTATAAATGAACCCATTTAAAATGTATTCATGGTTTCTCCTAATAGTTCTCACAAATTTACAAACCCTCGTACATTTGTGAAAAAACACGCTGCCTGGTTTCAAACGATTTTCTAATAGATGGATATCATTTTGGGAAAACTGTGTGCCAACTATGCACAAACCTATAATTTTCAAAACAATAAAAATTTCATCTAAAAAAAACCCCAAAACCCCCCATCAAAATAATGATAAAATGAGGTTTTTATTAATACCAGAATAAAATATGATGTAACAACCGTCCCACCATAGAAACATTATGTCCCTATAAAGCCTATACAGAATCTACTATTCAAAAAAGATAAAGCTACTAGACTCTCATCAGTGTCTCTATATCCTACATCTCATGAGTATATGAACCAAGATTCCATATAACTATAACCGAAGGTATCTTACTACCATGATTTACCTTTGTTTCTAAATCAACTATCCTAATAGTTCATTCATTCATAGATAAGTTAGGTTAACTTCCAGACCACTCCATCTCAAATCATAAGATGGATCTAATGGAAACTTTGGGAGTTGTGACACATGGAACATATTATGTATCAATTATAGTTGTTGTGGTATTTATAAATGGTATGAAACTTTCCCCACATAATACGATAAATCAAACGGTCCCACAAATTGAGAGGAAAGTTTCTCTTTCCTCCCAATCCATCGATGACCAAACACAGGTGGAACATTCATGAAACCCTAGTAACTAACTAATAATTCTAATGGTATATAGAAATTATCATCATATGATGTATACCTTTTTTATATTAAAATTATTTTACAAATCAACTAAATCATTGATGTCGTCTCTTGAACCATGCTCGGCCCAACCAAGGAACAATCACTATTATCTGAACAACTCAATAGAGATATCGATGTTTGTACACATATGGATTCAAAAGGAATCATTTTTATTTGAGTACTGATGAATATAGTTATATGAAAAATCGACCACCCCAAGTTGTTATCCCAATCACTATCAAATTAAGGAATAAAAATGTGGAATTATATCCTACAAAATCATTATATATATTTATGAAGGTCCATTAGACTATGTATGGTATGCCATTTACAAATAGACCTAAGATTAATTTTCCTCCTTTAGGCCACTATATAGTGATATGTGAAATCGTGGATCCCTATAAAAAACTATAGAATATGGAACACTGTGAAAAAAGGAATATATTTTACATATATATTTCCCTACTCCTCAATTTCGATTTTATCATGAATGGTAATAAATTGATCTTATTTTTTAACCTATATATCAAAAAACATATTGAGTTCTTATTCTTATGGGTAGTTGGTAACCCAACGATAATTTCCATAGAGTTCTCATCCCACTTAAACTTCTTTACATAATGTTACTAAAGTAATCCCAAAGGCCTCTACTTCTTAGCCTTAACCTGGTGGCACATATAATAATGAAATACATACTCAACAATTCCCAATATCATACCTAGCCACCATAATTGGAATTTAATTTCATAAACAATCTATATAGTTAATGGTTGAACATTCCATATAGAAATATGGAAATTATCTATAACATATTTCATTACCTCTAAGACAAAATTAAATAATTTCAATAACATAAAATTCAACCATTGAATAATGTCCAATAAAACATGGTATCCTACAACAAATATAAGATCTAATGGTAAAGAACTTATAATCAAGGTATCATTTCTGACGTATCATCCTACGAAGATAGTATTTTAACTAAACAGTAGACAAAGAAACAACAACTCCAACTTCATGAACACCAATATGCATCTATACAAAAATATCCCTCATGTTCCACTCTAGAAAATATTCTATTAATTCCTTGGTCAGAAGTTTAATTCTACCACAATCCTCTATCAGAGATTCAAATTATTTTTAAAAAGATATAACTCAAGATCTAGTGGTATGAAAACATGGTAAACCTTTCTCTATTGAGGTAATTCCCAAAAATATTATGTTTTTACATCACAACTGAATGTTCATGGTCATAGGATAGAATATTATTCATGTATGGCCTATGTGATGAAATCCATAATAAATGACATGATATCCTTCAAAAATAATGAATCCCAATCATGAACCTAATGCATTAGAGATGAGAACATTACCCTGCCTAGCCTATAGAGGAGTCAACTTTGGTAGAGTAGAGAGCTCACTTTTTATCTCAAAAATATAACACTGAATTTATTCATTCCAAGAAAACATTACTCAATTATGAGTTTGAATAGTTATTAAAAAACACCATCTTTGAGAATTCCATTACGAAATTATGATAATACCTTGCCAAACCCAAGATTCTCTGAACCTTGAAGACGTTCCATTCTTATTCCAATGTCGTAACAGCCTTCACCATTCTAGGATAAACTAAAATAAAATGTTTGACACCATATATTCCCAGAACATCACCTATAGAATCCAAAAGTCACATTTCAAAATATTGGTATAAAGGTACTGATTTCTCAAAAAACATAGAACTATTCGTAGATGATGCATAAGATGGTCCTTGGAAATTGTGAAAACATGGATGTTATCCAAAAAAATATCCAAGGTATCAAGAATATCAAGGAAAATAATGTTATTTAACACCATGATAACTGTAGGGTAATTTTTAGACAAAAGTGTATGTAAAGGTACACATAATGGTAACACCTCCTCTGAAAAGTAGTTTTCTTAATGTCAGATTCTTTTATTTTAAATTTAATATAACCAAACTAATGATTAATCATCGAGAAACACTTCACCCCTGTTAACTGGTCCAACTTATCATCAATCTGTTGAAATAGATACTTTTTATTTACCTTAACTCGATTGAGATATGGATAATCAATTCAAATATGACAAAAACCATCTACTTTTTTAACAATGAAAACAGGGGCCTCCTATGGTTACAAACATGTGTGTATAAATCCTTGATCTAGAATATCATCCAACTGGGACTACATTTCCTTCATTTCTATTTTTACCATTAGGTTTGAATAAATAGATATTTTTTGAGTATCATGTACAATTTCATTAGTAAAATAAACATCTTGTATTAGTGGAAAACCACATAGGTACGAAGGAAAAACTTTAGGAAACTCAATGAAAACTAGAGGGAGATCATATCTCATTGATTCCTTCTATAGATCAATAGAAAACAAGGTTATAAATCTTTTAAACAACAGATAATTAGGTCATGGTCTACTCACGATCAGGTCACATTCTCCTTGAATGAAATAGAAGAAAACATTAGTGACTGTAATGCAGACCCATCAAAAACAAAAATAAATCCTAAATTTATCAAAAATGAAAAAATTCATCCCGAATATGTTAAAGAGACTATTTATGTTGTGAATTAGAAAACTACATGAAATATCAACATATGATAGTGAGAAAACACAAGGGGGACTATGGAGTCCCTAAATATTCTTCATAACAAAGAGTGTAGCAATATTAATCCCAGTAGATAAATAATCCATTAGATGATTTATCTAGCGAACAATATATATTGAAATTAATGAATTAGATCTTCCACTAACAAATATTCTATTTACTAAGGATGAAATTATATTGATGGTACCTCTCACATCCACTGGAACCATAACTGGTTCCTCTTGAGAGACTCCGACTATATGAATAAGATTTGTTCTATATTCCATTATCTTGAAACCTTTTCCTTGTGAATCATCCTAATTTCCAACATTATAGAAGGTGATGATGATATTCTCAAAATAATAGTAGTTCAATAAAAATTAAATAATTTCTTTTGGTGACATGTGTGTCTATAGGATAAAAAGTTCTTAGGTTACTCAATACATACCATCATATAATTCCCTAGCTTCAGACACTTGTAAAAAATCTATGGTCCTCTTCTACGAACTGCAAGTGATTATGGTGACCCTTAAATGAAGAACCACAATGATAATCATAACCATTATAATTTCCCTTTATGTAAATCATGATGCCACTAGGATAAAAAACAAACTCCTCACAGCCCTTTCTTTCTAGCCATTTTCATTTTGACCATCAACACCCTATGTTTCATATCATCCTATGAATGTAGTTTATTCAAATAAATTTGTAGGAATATTTGTTAAATGACCCAACTCAAACCATCATGCCTTATATTTCCCATTTGATGCAATTTCTTTTGAAAGCAACCCTAAATCCACAAAATGGTTTTCATATTCTAGCATGGTACTACCAGCCTACTCATTATTGGAAAAAGTTATAGCCTTAGATAACATCATCACTTATGGAATGAAATTTTTAGGGTAAATAACCATGATTTCATTCCATGAAAATCCCTTATATTTCTATTACATCACCATTTATTCCCACTAACTCTTAAACAATCCATCCATCATGATGGTGGCACACATCACCTTTGTGCATCATGTCTCTCCATGATCCCAACAAAATGATCGATCATTATCACCATTCATCATCCTCTTGAAGATAATATTAGACATTGAATGCTTATATATTATTATGAAGGAGCTCTTGAGATTTTATCTTGAGAAAATCCCTCTTATGTTACATAGAGTAATCCTGATTGAGAGATAGAGGTGGTGAATATTTGAGAGCATGAACAGTGCATACAACCACCTTAACCATACTCTGGTCCATGAGAAGATTTTGTCACTTAGGTTTACTAGAAGCTTCCTCAAAATAAAGCTTTGACATATTCTTGGATGTATGATTCAAGATATCATTAGTAAACAACATTAGAGAGATCATATTAATGATCAAACAGATCATCCATGAAAATTATTCCCAACAGTTAGATAAACAGGATTTCAATATCAATATATCCAAATATAAGGAGTGAAAATACTAGAACTAATCATTAAGATGTATTTACTTAACCACCGCTAGTGACTTATGTTTCATAGTGGTGCGATATGGTTCTGTACTCAATATCAACTACCTCTTATGTCTCAGCATGATAACACAAATCCATAATGGCATCATGACAATAGCTTCACATAGAGAGCTAAGATAACACATTATCACGATCACACTTGGATACCCTAGAAACCAATTAATCATTCTAGTAATAAAATATCCGAGAAGAAATTACCAATCCCCATGAAGTTGAGTCAAATAACTTATAATTATACATATTGAATGTGGGAATGAATTTTTCCAAAAACATTTTGGAACCTAAAAAGTGATTTAAAATCTATAAAAATGAAATTCCACCAAGAGAAAAGTACCTGAAATCAAACATTTAGATAATCCCATAGTACTCATGAAATATACCCTAATATATGATATCTTTTTATGCACTAATGGAAACAACTCCAATTTACCATGGATTGTCATCTAAAACTGCCCCTATGTGGTGATTTTCCATTTCTCAAACATAGAAGGTGTTAATTAATAAATATCAGATTTCAAATGTATGGTGTAATATATTATCCTAATAGGGTATCAAAAATTATTATATAACAATATTTAAATATTTAATTAACCCAAGAGTTATTTCAAATTTAAACAAATAGGTTTGGAATCATATATGAATAATATAAACTACCCATGATTTTTATTTCAAATGATCGAAATAATTCTGTTAAAAAAATATTCACTATTAAATTAATGTAAATATTTCAATAACTATGGATTAATGAAACATTTCATATAAAAAATTTAATATAAATTCCAAATGAATTTACAATGGTATATAAACTATGGTACACATTTTTTTCACGAATATAAATAAGGGAAAACATGGTCAAATTTAAAAAGGTACTATTGTTCCAGATTATGGTATCCTAGCATACTCTTGTGATAATAATTTTAATGTGTATATACATCCCTCGCAATATAAAGAGATGACCCATCATCATCCCACTGAGAAATTAAATGTTTTTAATAATGTTCATGAATGAATTATAAAGCATCAATATGGTGTTAAGGAAAACACATCCTAATGATAATGTCCCACTGACTAAATAATTTCCTAGGATTTAATGTGGTATAGTAAAAAACAATGATGAGATATTTATTCAATGAATAGTTTAAAATAAAATTCATCCTGTTCTTATATTTCAAATTTAGTAATTCTCTATGGAAAAAACCACATAGTTTTTTCATCAAAACTCTAAATTTTACAAAGAGGAAACCAAAAGGTTTCTATAAAAATTAATTTAAAATGTTCTCAAAAAATAATACTTCAAAATCAATTCATAGTTCAATTTCACTATTCACATTCAATAAATAAGTTTGAAAATATAAATTTTGACAAAATATCATCAATTTAACAATAAACCCCCACTTCAATGGAATTGGGTTTTCTTTACTATTTTCTATAAAATTAATTTCCACAATACAAATTAATAATTTTAAATTTCACTATTTTCCATAAAGAAAGCCCAATTCAATAGAATAGGGTGTTTTCCTAATTTCATGGAAAAAAAAATTATAAAAAATCCCAATATAATTGAATTGCGGATTTAATAAAAAATTTAAAAAATTTCATTTTAATCAAGAAATTACATTTATATCAACAAATAAAAGTAAAAATAAAAATTTACAGTTACATAAATTGGGCATCATAATGGAACCACTTACATTGGGATCACGAGATCTTGACTCACCAAAAACTAATCAATATTCACAAATATAGAATGATAACATCAGAAAATGTGTATTAAACCTTGTTTAATGACCCCAATTTTGATTTTATTAGGTCATCAAACCATGATGGAAATCTACAAAACCCTAGGGAGGAAAAGAGAGAGAAGGATATGAATATCTGGAGGGGAAAACTAACTACAAAAGGATCAACCATCACTCTCCAAGCATTATTCTGCATCCAATAGGTAATCAAGGGGTCTAAAACATCTCTTATGAGCTATCAAAGAAGGGTAAATCATTTCTGGTTCATCTATGTCTATCATGTATATTAATTTTGGGGTTCCGGTGTTTTGAAATTAAAAGATGAGTTAAATAATCATGTACATAATTAGTTGGAAAGGGTCTCACAACTGGACCAAACCGGTTTCCATAGTCATGGTCCTATTTTACATGGGTTTTAAGATATATCATAAGGGGTTACATGACTTGAATAACTATGTTCTTACTATTCTAAACCCAGAAACCATGGTTTTCATAGTTTTTATTTGGTTATTGAAGAGTTTGGGAAAACTGTGCAGTAGCCCATAACTTTTAAAACAATTAAAATGTCGACCCAAAATTACCCCAAATAAATCCCATCTAAAACATGGTCAAAATATGGGTTTAGTAATACCAGAAAATAGTAACAGGATTTTACAAATGAATATGGTAATAGTTATAACCCACTATATTATTTTTCTAATAATGAAATTAAATGGGTTAATATTTTCCCAATAGATTATTTTAAAATATTAATATATGGGCTCCATTTAAAAAATAATAATTCTCATAAAACTAATGTTCACTCCAATTTTTAAATTTATAAACTTTTTAAAAAATTCTTATGTTGATTAATTTATTATATTATAGGATTTATAAATGAAAATTTTTTAAAACTGATCCCAAAGAATATATTATAAGTAATATTGGGAACAATATCATTTTCTCTATGAATACAGTTGTATTACAGAAAAAATTATTATTCAAACTCAAAAATTATTAATTAATTGTCACTAATCCACAAGGTCATTATTTATCCAATACAATTAATAAAAATAATTTTTATGGACTTTCATTCTACCAGGTGGTAATTAATAATATTATAGATCTATATTATATGTGATACATTTGAAAACATTTTTTGTGACAAATAAATATTTTTTATTTTCTTAAGGTGATATTACATCTTTAAAAGTTTTATTCCATATCTTTTAAATGATAAAAAATTATTTTACCCAATAATGATAGAATTGGTGGCATAGAAATACCTAGCCTATGAACATGAGTTTATAAAAACATATGGATCACATATACTTTCATAATATATAGATTTTTTAATAAATTTTCATTGAATACTATATAAATGTGTCAATTATATAATATGATCAATTTTTAACTCATTGATTTGATATTCTATGGGATTATCTAGGTAAATAATTAGTTTTAATTGAATTTTTTTTTCAGACAACTATAATACCATATGCATGATTTCTACTCACTAGAGGTTTTTATAAATATAACATGAAAGAAAATAATTGGATGAAATACAGACTTATTATTCCAGGATAAAAAATATTTATACATGATCATAAACTAAAATATCAAACAACAATATAAAAATATCGTACAACACCAGAAAATAATCAATCATAAAATATAAAAACAAATTATGTAAATCATGTCATGAATAAATTTCATTCCCAATGAAAAAATATTCAATGAAGAAAAGACCATAGGATACTTATCCAAGTTCTCTAACTATAACACTAATAATACATCACTAAAAAATGCATATGTGGACATATGAAGCAAAATAAAATGAAATATATATACCTATAAGCTATGTGTTGGTAGTTAGTACATAACACTCCACAAGAGGCCACCACCAACATCTATATATCTCTTAAAAACATATTAATTCGTTAATAAATAATCGGTATAAAATTATAGAATACTAAGATTATTTTATGATATATGCATAAAAAATTTGTAACTATTATAATTGGTGTGGGTTACCATAGTCTCAAAAGATCAATATTGTAACAAACCCAACTAATTTCAAGCCTAGATCCCAATCAATATAATAAATAAATATTTCACAAAAAACCATTTTAAAATGGAAATAAAATCAAACGCACAGACACACATATCTTTTAGGAGGTATCACATGAAATATAAAATTATTATGTCTATATATTTGATATATATATATATAATTTAAAATTAATATTTTTAAAATAGATAATTTTTCCACAAGTTAGAGAAGCCTTTAAAAATAAGTGATGTCATTATTTTTCTATACACATATCTCTATTGAGAATTCCATCCTGCATATAGTGGTAATAAATAATAATATCTTTTACAAATTATTTTAGAAAATATATACATAACTATTCTTTTCCAAATATGAAAAAATAACTCAAGCAATTAATAATAAATATAATTTTTTACATAACATGATTTTATTTTAAAAAATATAATAAAAAATAAAAAATAATATATAATAAGAAATGTAAGAAATCATTATTTTTATTTATTTTTAAATAATCCAGATAAATGATATTTTTTTATCAAATTGTTGTTTTATTTTTAATGTTACATCATACCACAACACTACATGCATATATAAATTAATATTATATAATGGAGGAGTTTTCACCTACTAATAATGCATCAAACACTATTACTAGAGCCATTTGATGACATTTTTCATCAAATTGATTGATTTTAAAGTCATTAAATAAGTGTGGTGACTATATTTCATTTCATTTATAAATATATAGAAAATATAAGGGTTAATAATGAGGAATTTACATTTGACCATCTGATAATGGTTTAAAAAGACACTATAATGATGAATCAGATCAATCATGATCATAAACACCTCATTGGTGAGTGATAATGTTGGAGATATTATAAGAGTCATATAATTTCCTACAGGTAAACATTATTTACTAACACCCTTATTTATTCACAATTACTATTATATCCTTTTTTAAATACAGTTTCAGTGTATACAAGTTATACACATGGGTTTTATTATCCACACATTCTGTAAAATGTACCATGCAATAACCCATCACATGCCCTTTATTAAAGATAATAGGTTCTTAATATCTACATGATACTACTAGGAACCTGATACCCAGCCAATTGTTACTCAACTCCCACATTATGCTAAAACATAATTCATTTTCCTTCTTAACCATTTCCAATTCTTTCGTAACTATTATTAAAACTAAAATGGTCATATATATATATATATATTTATTTATTTATTATTAAAATAAAATACTATTTGAAAAATATTTGGTCCATAAAATTTATAATTCATAAATGATGACCCTTGGAAAATTTCAATGGTTTTACATATCATTGAACAATAATTATTCCTTACATATAGTGGTAATATTAAATGTATATCCATCAAAAATAAAATTATATAATTTTAATTTGTTGTAATTTAATGGTTGTTGTGATGAAATCTATGAGTTAATGTAACGACACAATGTTTTTCAATGGAAATTACCTTCTTATATTTATGTCATAAAATAAAATAAATTCACATCATAATGAACTACTAAGTGATAAGTGACCTTTAAACATAAGTTTCTCACCTCTGTGTTTGGAATTTTGAAAATCTGACATACTTGGTTGTGTTCAAGATGATTTGTGGAGTCTAATGAAACAAAAATAATTTTTGTCCAATAGTGACCTACCCTTATGAATAGTAATATGAACCTTATGAATAGTAAATCATCCAACATAAGAGTAACATTACCTTTGAATAATTATATAAACTTTAGACATCGTAAAAAGTGACAATTTGACCTTAGTAAACGTTTTGGTATTTTGTAAGTCATAAATAAATAATTATAATTAAATAAATAGTTTAAAAGAATATTTATTTCCCTAAAATGTATTGAATCAATGAATTATTGTTTTTATATAATTTTATAAGACCCTACCTAATTTTTGAAAGCACTATAAATCAGTTTTAATCTTAAAAACTAATTTTTCAAGTAAATTATGATTTTAATTTAATATTAAATTATTAGTATTTATATAATTATTTTTGAAATATGGACTTCCTTTTTGGATTCTACACGTTGAAAAATGGTTGGGGTAAATTTTTGGGATTTTTCTGAGATACATGAATTTTTGATGAATAGTGAAATACCGTAATTTACAAAATAAGCAAAATAAGCTAATTATAGGGTCATATGTGATGTTCAGATGATGTAAGCCCACTTTCTCTGGTATTAAATTATAAAATTAATATTCTTGGTCATTAAAGACTCACTATTCCTTGTTTTAGGAGAAATTTATAATCTAATGAATTTTATATTAATGAAACCCCTCTCCCCTCCACCATAAAAGCCACCCTTCACACCCTCATTTCCTCACACCTATAAAGATCCAATCCTTCCCTAAACTCTTCCCAATAACCTTCTCTATACCCTCCCCCACGTCCTAGATATTTTGGTCTCATCAAAAGACCAAGCATTGTCCCTTAAGGAGGTTCTCAAGAGGATGATTCTAGAGGTAATTTCCCACCTTCTTCTCCTTTAATTTCCATTCAAGTTCAAGTTCATTTCATGATCTCTCCCCACCTATCTTCATCCAAATTGTATTGTAACTCCAGTATTATACATATAATGTAATTCTATAATTCTAATGGGATATTATATCATCCAACCCCCTTTCCCTCTTGCATTTATTTTATTTTGTAGAACGTTGTTCGTGAGGTGTTAATTTATCAGCTTCAAGAACGACATACTTTATTCATCCTTTTCTACATTTGTATCTGGTCAAGAATCCATTTTAGTGGTTGAACTAGAATATTTTATATGTACTATGTTGTGTTTTATGTTCTGTAAATAACCTATGGCCATATTACTAAGTGATAAGTTAAAACAAGTTCGTTGTGTTCCAAAAACCGCACAAATTGACCCAAATAACCATCATTTAATTCTAATCTAATGATTCATCCACACAGTTATAATATAATTAATTATAAGATCATTAAAACTCCTTTAATATCATTAATTAAATGTAATATTATTTCTGGATGTTTACTCATATTCTACCCAAACATTAATTTAAGAATACAAGTGAACCACCCAAGAAAAACCATAAAAACGAACATCGACGAACTACGTTTTTAAACTATATAAGTCGTCCAAATTAACATAATATTACATAATGAAACCAGAATGAACCATATTAATGTACACATGGTCCTGGATTTTTAATTAATGATTATAAAGTAATTATGAAAAACATTAAAGGGTAGGAAGCATTTGGGTACAAGTTAAGCGGAAATCTCGAACACAATTTTCTTCCTTTGGGTTCTCCCACTTTCACTCCATTTTTGATATGGATACTCCTTATAGATCATTTTTTCATCATTTTCTTTAATCATCTGGGATATAAATGTTTGTCACTATTTTTTATGTCTAAAAAATGTTTTCCAAAAGAACTCTTCTTTTAAGAACACCCCTTTTACTTATCACTCAATGTGGGTGGTTCTTGTAACATGTATGTTATTCCCTCTTTATATTGGGAACCCAAAGCTTATGAATGAGTTATTTTGAAATGAAACCTATTCCATTCCATGGGATAGTTATGTACATTTTTGGCATGTGTTATATCTGGAAAGCATGATGATGATAATGTTATGATGTGACAGGTGCGCCTGGAATTATATAGCGCAATATTAATGTTTCAATTGACGGGTGCGCCCAGAATTATACAGCGCTCCAATGCATTGGGTAAAGTGATGAATCTCATGGGAAAATGTGAAGTGATGCATCAAGAAGATACTATCTGGGATCACATATATGTGTGGTAGTTAACCACTAAGACATTATGTTTCATTTTTTTTGCATTGCCACATTTCAAGTCTTTTATTTATGCTCCACTCATTATCCCGATCTTTTTCCTATGTTATTTATTACTCATCAAATGATATATTGTTCTTATCTATCCTCTTACTGGGCTTCTTTCTCACCCCTTTTGATGTATATCATCAGGTGGATACATTTTCTAAGGAGAGGAATAGAGCCAATAAGAATCCAGAGAAGAAGAAATCAAATAAATGTTCATTATTGTTGTGTATTTGTTATGTATGGTCCTAGTTTTCCCAAGACACTAAAACATTGGATCCTCTATGTATAATACTATTATGTTTTTTATCTTTTAAATTATGTAATAGTAATGTACTAAGAGTTTGGGTCGATATAGTTTGTATCAGAGGCATGTTTTAGTTAATTTGGGAATTATGATTAGTGAACCCTATGTAAAACCAACAACATGAGACTAAGTACATATATGAACACAAGAATATTTACCTAGGGATCCCATATGTTATGTTTTTTGTTTAAATTTTTTAAATGAATAAGATATTCATGATTTGTTTACTTATGTTTTTTCAAACCTTTTCTATTTTAGAAAATGGTGGGAACGAGGAGAAATAAGGCCAACAACTCATGCGAGGGCCAATGCAACGATTTCCCGAATGACACTCCCAATGATTTGGGAGGTGGAGTTCAAAACATCATGGAAATTATTACCCAATTATATCAAGTTATGAATAATAACCATAATGATGGGTAATCTATTCCTTCATCGAAGAGGGAGAAACTTGCTATCGAATTATTTATGCGGCAACGACCACCGACATTTTGTGGATCTTCTGATCCACTAGTTGCGGAATAGTGGGTCAACTCGATGGAGAAGATATTTTCTGTGCTTCACTGTTTTGAGATAGAGAATGTGACTCTAGCTATTTATCATCTAAATGGAAAAGCTGATCAATGGTGGGATTTGATTAAGAATACCAAGCCAATGGAGGAAATTGATGAGATGGAATGGGAAGTCTTTAAGATTTTGTTTCTTAATAAGTATTTCCCACAAACTCTTCGCACGAATATGGAGAGATAATTCATAGAGCTCATGAAAAAAGAAGGAGAATCTGTCACAACCTATGAAGCGAATTTCACAAGGCTATCAAGGTATGCTTCAGGTTTTTTTTCAACAAAGATAGCAAAATTGATAGATTCTTTAGTGGATTAAAAACACACTTTCGAAATGCTCTTGCAATTCGAGAATTTGGGAGTTATGAAGAATTTTTTCAGTGTTCACTCAATGTGGAGATGGAGTTTGGAGAATGGTCCCATGGCTATGGTGATATGAAAAGAAAGACGGAGTTTCAAGATGGTGGATCTAATGATAATGGTGGGAAGAAAAATCAACTACCCACATGCCAAAAATGGGGGAGGTTTCACAATGGGAACTGCCTCAAAGGGATGGGTAAATGTATCAAGTGTGGGAAAGAAGGACACCATGATCATGAGTGTCGAAAAGACATGAAAATGAAGGAGAATGTAGCTGATGAAATGAGGGAACCACTCATGGTTCAATGCTAGAACTGTAGGGAGCTATAGCACTCTGTAAACTAGTGCACTAAACCTCAAGTTCACGAGGGTAATCAGCATTAGAAGCCACCAAATCCAAAAGAACAATGGGAGGCTTATGCCATCACTAATGTGGAGGTAGAGCATGATAATGAATTCATACAATGTACACTTACTATTCACTCAAGAATGGAAAAAGTCTTATTTTATTCTAGTTCTATGCATTCCTTTATATCTTCCTAGTTTGCTAGAACAATCGAATCGAACCCTTGAATCCTTTATGTAGATATATCTATAAAAACACCAAGTGGTGAAATTATTTCAACACAAGTGTTTGACTCTACTCCTGTTGGCGTATGTGGGAAGATTCTTCGGGAAAATCTCATAATACTTCCCTTAGAGGAATTCAAATCTATAAAGGGAATGGACTGGCTCTACTTATATAGAGCGCATATCAACTGTCGGGAAAAGGAAATATCATTACATATTCTGAACCATCCCATGCCCCTCTATAAATGCAAGGAAGATCACGAATCTCCTTTGAAAAATCCTTCAATGGTGTGGGTGTTGATTCCCAAAGAAGAATCATACCTCTCCCAAATGGTTGAGTTGAAGGAAAGGTCTATCCTTGATGAAATTCCCATCGTGAGGGAATACGATGATGTATTTCCCAAAGAGTTACCCGAAATTACCTCGGATCATAAGGTAGAGTTCTCAATTGAACTCGTACCCAGAGCTACTCCTATCTCGAAGTGACCCTATATGATTGCTCTTATCGAACTGTATGATTAAAAGACAGCTGAAAGAGCATCTGGATAAAGGTTTCATACACCCTAGTGCATCGCATTGTTGTGCGCCAGAGCCATTTAGAAAAAAGGATGGAATAATGAGGCTGTGTATCGATTATCGGGAATTCAATAAGATCACCATAAAGACCAAGAATCCTCTCCCAAGGATTGATGAATTTTTTGGCCAGTTAAAAGGAGATCAATACTTCACAAAGGTGGATCTTCATTATGGATGTCATCAGGTAAAGGTGAAGAAGGAAGATATTCAAAAGACATCATTTCGTATAAGGTATTAGCACTATGAGTTTTTGGTTATTCCCTTCGTACATACTAATGCCCCAAAAATCTTCATGGATTTGATGAATAGAGTCTTTATACATTACCTCGAAAAATTTGTGGTAGTGTTTATCATTGATATTCTGAACTACTCCAAGAGAAAGGAGGAACATGAAGAACATCTAAGACTTGGGTTGGTGACATTGAGAAAGGAGAAGTTGTTCTCCAAGTTTAGAAAGTGTGACTTTTGGATGAATCAAGGCACGTTCTTCGGACATGTGATCACAAGTGAGGGAATTTCTGTGGATCCTTGAAAGAAAAAGTTGATTGAGGAATGGCCTAGGCCCTCTAGTGTCACAGAAATCAGTAGTTTTTTTGGATTAGCTGGGTACTACCAATGTTTTGTGAGAAACTTCTCATGATTGTCAAGCTCGCTAACTATGTTAACAAGAAATAGGGTACAGTTTTTCTGGATGGAAGTATGTGAGGGAAGCTTCAAGGAGCTAAAGAGAAGGCTGATCACTGCACTTGTACTCACACTACCGAAACATGGAGAATGTTTTGTGATATACAATGATTCTTTAATGAAAGTCATGGGTTGTGTTCTCATTCAAAATGATAAGGTGATATCCTATTCCTCACGACAGTTGAAGATCCATGAGAAGAACTACCCAACACATGATCTAGAACTGGCAGCCTGGATTTTGGACTTGAAAATATGGTGGCACTACCTTTATTGTGAGAAGTGTGACATATACACCGACCATAAGAGCCTAAAGTATATATTCACACAAAAGGATATCAACATGTGTCAAAGGAGATGGTTAGAGCTAATAAAGGATTACGATTTCTCTATTCACTATTATACTAGAAAGTTGAACAAGGTAGCTGATGCTCTAAGCCAAAAAGAACCTACAACTCTATCCATGTTGCAGATTGAGAAAGAACCTATCATTAAGGATATGAAAAGATTAGATTTGGAAATCATAAGGGTAAGGGATACATCCTAATTTTCCCAAATGATTTCGTAACCATCCATCCAAGAGAATATTAAGGAAGCACAAAGGGATGATGTGAGGATACAAAAGCGGGTGAATTCAGTAAAGGAAGGGAATATGTAAGAGTTCTATATCGGAGATGATGGTGTGATTTGATTTGGAACGCCTCTTTGTGTGACTTCATCACCAAGGATAAAGAAGGAGGTATTGGATGATGCAGATAGCTCAACATTCTCTATCCATCCTGGGAGTACCAAGATGTATCGTGATCTCCGAGAACACTTCTAGTGTGATAACATGAAGAAGAAGATTGCAAAATATATATCAAGGTGTTGGGTATGTCAGCAAGTTATAACTGAGCGACAAAAGTCCGAAGTTATAATGTAGCCATTACCTATACCAATGAGGAAATGGGAAAATGTTACTATGGACATTGTCATGGGTCTCTGGAAGACGTCAAAGGGAAATAATGTGATATGGGTTGTGGTTGACCGACTCACCAAGACTTCCCATTTTATCACTATTCGAGAAGATCTCTCTCCCGATCAACTTGCAAAGATATATGTGAAGGAAGTGGTGAGATTGCACGGTGTTCCACTCTCGATTGTCTATCAATGTGATCCAAGGTTCACATCTATATTCTGGAGGAGCCTTCAACATGATTTGATTACTGAATTAAATTTCAGCACGACTTTTCACCCCCAAAAGGATGGCCAGTCTGAAAGGACTATTCCGATGCATGAAGATATGCTAAGAGCCCACTCTCTTGAATTAGAATGTGGTTGGGATCAGTATCTCCCATTTGTTGAGTTCTCATACAACAATAGCTTCCACTCATGTATTTAGATGGCTCTATATGAAGCTCTTTATGGGAAGCGATGCAGATCTCCAACCTATTGGGATGAAGTTGGAGAAAGAAAGCTACTTGGGCCCGATCTGGTTCAAGAGATGACATACAAGGTTCAAGTCATCCAGAAACACATTAAATCTACTAAAAGTTGGCAAAAGAGATATGCTTACAACCATCGAAGGGACTTGGAGTTCGACATTGGGGATAAAGTCTTCCTTCAAATATCTCCATGGAAGAGAGTTATGCGATTTGGGAAGAAAGTGAATCTATGCCCAAGGTATATTGTACCCTTTGAGATTCTTGAACACATAGGAGTCGTGGCCTATCATCTTGCACTTCCACTGAATATATCTCAAGTTCATGATGTCTTTCATGTATCACTACTGAGGAATTACATACTCGACCCTTCACATGTACTAAACTCAGAGGTGGTGTAGCTGGAAGATGATTTCTCCTATGAGAAGCGGCGAGTAAAGATTCTGGATCAAATAGATAACGTTCTACGCAACAAGACAACCCATCTTTTCAAAGTGTTTTGGACAAACCATAAGATTGAGGAAGAAACTAGGGAACCAGAAGAGGCAATGAAAGAGAAACACCCTCACCTGTTTTTGTAATGTGAAATTTCGGGGGTGGAATATTTTAAGGGGGGAAGAATGTAACGACCCAAATTTTTCCAATAGAAATTCCCTTATTTTATTTATGTCATATAATAACATGAAATCACATCATAATGAACTATAAAGTGATAAGTGACCTTTAAACCTAAGTTTCTCACTTCTGTGTTTGGAATTTTGCATATCTTACGTACACGGTTGTGTTCAAGATGATTTTTGGAGTCTAATGAAACAAAAATAATTTTTGGTGAATAGTGGCCTACCCTTATGAATAGTAATATGAACCTTATGAATATTAAATCATCCAACATAAGAGTAACATTAACTATGAATAATTAAATAAATTTAGACATCTTAGAAAGTGACAATTTGACCTTAGTAAACGCTTTGGTATTTTGTAAGTCATAAATAATTAATTATAATTAAATAATTAATTTAAAATAATATTTATTTCCATTAAATTTATTGAATCAATGACTTATAGTTTTTAGTTAATTTTAGAAGACCCTACATAATTATTGAATGCACTATAAATCAGTTTTAATCTTAAAAAATGTTTCTTTAATGTAAATTATGATTTTAATTAAATATTAAATTAATAGTATGTAGAATATTTTTTTTGTAAAATTTTCTTAATTTTAGGATTATACACATGAAAAAATGGTTGGGGTAAATTTTTGGGATTTTTCTGATATACTTGAATTGTTATGAATAGTGGAATACCGTAATTTACAAAATAAGCTAAATAAGCTAATTATAGTGTCATATGTGATGTTCTGCTGATGTAAGACCACTTGGTTCAGGATTACATTATAAAATTAAAATTAATTGTCATTCAAGACTCACTATTCCTTGTATTAAGGGAAATTAATAAACTAATAAATTTTATATTAAGGAAACCCTCTCCCCTCCACTATAAAAGCCACCCTTCACACCCTCATTTCCTCACACCTCTCAAGCTCAAATACTTCCCTAAACTCTTCCCAAAAACCTTCCCTATCCCCTCCCCCACGTCCAAGAGCTTCTGGTCTAATCAAAAGTCAAATCATATCCCCTAAAGGAGGTTCTCAAGGGGATGATTCAATAGGTAATTTCCCTCCCTCATCTCATTTAGCTTCCTTTCAAGTTCATGTTCATTTCCTGATCTCTCCCCACCTATCATACTCCAAATTTTATTGTTACTCTAATATTAATCATATAATATAATTTTATTATTCTAATGGGGTATTATATCATCTAACCCCCTTTCCCTCTTCCTTTTATTTTATTTTAGAGAACGTTGTTCGTGAGGTGTTAATTTATCACCTTCAAGAACGACATGCTTTCTTATTCATTTTCTACCTTCAGATCTGGTCATGAAACCATTTTTATGGTTGAACCAGAATACATTATAGGTATAATTTTCTATTTAATGTTCTTGAAAAAACCAATGTCTATATTACTAAGTGATAAGTTAAAACAAGTTCGTTGTGATCCAAAAACCGCCCAAATTGAACCAAATAACCATCATTTAATTCTTATCTAATGATTCATCCACATGGATCTAATATAATTCATTATAAGATAATTAGAACTCCTGTAATATCCTTAATGACATGTATTATCATTTCTGTATGTTTACTCATGTTCTACCCAAACACCAATTTAAGAATACAAGTGAACCACCCAAAAAACCCCACAAAAACAAACAACCCCGAATAATGTTTCTAAACTCTATAAGTTGTCCAAAGGAACATAATATGACATAATGAAACCATAATTAACCCTATTAATGTAAACATGGTTCTGTAATTTTAATTAGTGAATGTAATGTCATTATACAGGACATTAAAGAGAAGGAAGTATTCAGGTAAAATGTAAGGGGAAATCTCAAACCCAATTTTCTTCCTTTGGGTTCTCCCTCTTTCACTCAATTTTTGATATTGTTACTCCTTATAGATAATATGTTCATAATTGTATTTAAACTTATGGGATATACATGTTTTTCACTGGTTTTTATGTCCAAATTTTTTTTTTCCAAAAGAACTCTTCTTTTAAGAACACCCCTTTTACTTCTCACTCAATGTGGATGGTTCTTGTAACATATATGTTATTCCCTCTTTCATTTGGGAACCCAATGCTTATAAATGTGTTATTATGAGATGAAAACCATTCCATTACATGGGATAGTTATGTACATTTTTGAAATGTGTTCTATGTGGCAGGCATGATGATGATAATGTTATGATGTGACGGGTGTGCCCACAATTATATGGCGCAATATGAATGTTTCAATGTGACGGCTGTGCCTGGAATTATACAGCACTCCAATGCATTGGGTAAAGTGATGAATCTCATGAGTAATGGTGAAATGATATGTGAACAAGATGCTATCTTGGTGTACAAGTATGTGTGGTAGTTAACCACTATGACATGATGTGCCATTTATTATATATTCCCACATTTCAAGTCTTTTATTTTATCTCCTATCATGTTCATGATCTTTTTCTTATGTTATGTTTATGTTCACCCTATGATATATTATTCTTCTCTATCCTCATACTGGGTTTCTAGATTACCCCTTTTGATTAATATCCTCAGGTGTCTATATTTACTAAGGGGAGAAAAAGATCCAATAAAAATCTAGAGAAGAAGAAATTAAATAAATGTTCATGCTTGTTGTGTATTTGTTATGTATTGTCCTAGTTTTCCCAGGTCAATAAACCTTTGTATCCACTATGTGTAGTACTATTATGTATTTTATCTTTGAAATAATGTAATAATAATGTATGAAAAGGTTGGGTTACTATAGTTAATATATATTCCTTCAAATAAAAAATTGAAATTCATAGAAATAAAAATGTTTATTCAAACCTACATGGAAGCCATTTATCCGGATATTTTGGAAACCCCATTAACTTGAATTTATAAAATTGTTATTTTTCAATAAAAATTGACTACCATTGAGTTATATATATACATATAAAAACTATAAAATACCCCTTATAACTCAGCTTCCACACCCCAAGGGTATTTCCTTTTCAATATTCCATCATGACACTCTTATTATCCAAATGGATCATTTAATCAAAAATAAATCATGAATATCTATAATATTCATTTATTACTTTAGGTATGGAAGTTAATTTTAATGAATGAATGTTTTTTTCTTTCATTGTCTATTAGGAATAAATTTGATAATATTTTTATACAAGGGATACATGAATCAAATTATGAAATATCGATGATAATTTAGTTATGACCATTATATAATAATAATTCTTAATTGATTGCAACAATTAAAAAGTTAATTCTTTCTTTCATATATCAAAAAAATCATGATATGATATATAATAGTTATATTTTATAACATATATAAGTAACAGTTTTTGTTCTAATGTGAATTTACTTTCTTATTTTATGGAAACAATTTACATCTTTGGATGAAATGATGATTTAAACTTGTCCTTGGTTAGGATATTCCTATGATATAAAGATTTAAAAATATACTATTATATATTTTTCTACTCTAAAAAACAATATACTATAAAATGTTGGGTAACTAAATAATCATTTTTCATATAAGAACTTTCCAATTATAGTATGTGAATTTGAACTTAATATATCATAATAGAAAAACAATAAAAAATTTAGTATTATCCCTTATCAAAATCTATCATATATATCAATATCATATCTCTTGATATAATATTGTAATAATTTATTTAATTTTTAAAATAAATGATTGTTATTAATTTATTTATAAGATGTAATTTTTCGGTATTGTATACATTTTATTATAATGTTCTGAATGTTTTATAATTAAATTGTTGATTTTTTATAAAGAAGTAAAAAATTAAATTTTATTATATTAGTAGCATATCTTAAAAATAGTATCATGTGTTGGACAATTGATAATTTTCAAAAAAATTATGACTTTATAAAAATAGATATATTTTAAAATATATGAACTATTTATAATGTATATGTATGAAGATTAATTTTGTGTTCTGTTTAATTATTTGTATACTTTTAAGGTAATTTTAAATATGAATTATTATGAAATAAATTATATTATGAAATTTTTCATCCATTATTTAAATTTTGTAAATTTATTGTATAAATTTCATGTCATCAATATAAAATATTTACACATTAATATTTATTAATAAGTAATTTAAATTATAATATATTATAGTTTCTAATGATATAATTACAAAGTAGATGATTAGTACAGTTATTGTTATATATTATTAATAGTGTTTATAGATAATGAAGAAATAATTATTGTCAATTGCTAAACGTATAGTAGATATTTGATTAGAACATGTCACTATATTAGTGCCTAAGAGACTATCAGGAAAATTTTGGATGAATATTTATCAAACTAAAATATTTCATATATTATTTTTAGATTACTATATTTTTAACAAACCATATTAAAAAATTATTATATTACCATCAAATGTACCTCTTATGTGTATGTTTTCAAAATTATTATTATGATTTTATAGTGAAATTTTAATAAAAATAATTAATAATATTTTATTTTTTATTAACATGTTTGAAATGTGTACCATTTTATAAAAAAAATTAAATAAATAAATCATGAATAATCATATATAATATTGTATATTAGACCTGAATTTAATACATATATAAATAGACAGACCTTTGTAAACCCTCAAAAAAATAGTTTAATTTCATTCAAATAAATTATTATCTTTATATTGACAACATAAATTAGTCCTGACTCACATATCATTGAAGCTAATAATGATTTAATTGATAATGGATTCTAGAAAAAACAATTTATTAGTTTTTTGTAATGTATAGAAAACTGTGAAAAATAAGATCATGGTCCCCCAAACTATGAAGCTAAATTTGAAAAGATTTTATTGTATGGTAAGGAATAATTAATGGGTGGATTAATGGTCAAATGGACTTTGAATATTTATTATTGATTATAAATTTTTTGATAGAAGTAAATTAAATAAGAAATTCAGGAATCTAGGGACTGTCCAGTCAGGTATGTGTTATGTGGTTTGAATTTTCAAATGACATAGTTTTCCCATATAAATTCTCATTTATTCCCTAATATGACATTGAATGAATATAGTGATATTTTTAAGGGAGTTCAATTTTCTATATCATATATTAACCTAAATATTTCTAGTGTCAAATTTATTGATCCCAAATCAGTAGTTATATGTGTAATATCATTTTATCATGAATATATATCTTTTTAATCATCATTACCCATGAATGTCTCTCCAGATATATAGAACTGATATAATTGAATGTTGTTTTATTGTATCATGAATGGTGTTTTCATGAATATGATTTCTATTACCAGTGTTAGATATTTCAACATTTAATTATTTATAATAAATTTTGAATTTATAAGATCACAATTATTCATAATTTATGGACAGTGGGCCTTAATCCTTCCTAATTTTGTTATGATTTATTTTTATATAAAAAATTTACATTTCTATAATTTTATTTCTATAGATTTTAATCAAGTAACCTTTTTAAAACAATCTATGATTCAATGTGTATTGTTTGATTTGAAAAAAAAATTAGGATTTCTGGATGAACAATAGATTTATTTCAAAAATTTATTATTAAAAACAAGAAATTTTTATGTTATAGAGGTTTTGTTTTATGATATTACCCTTAATAGTATTTTTTTAGAAATAAGTTTTTGTAATAACTTTATTTTTTTCTGAAAAATTGAATTTGGGTTCTAGCAATAACCATGATGTGTCAAAAATATATATATATTTTAGGAAATATTACTTAGGAAGAAGCTCCATTATATATTATATATACATAGAGGGTATTACTTTTTCTAAACACACAAATTGGTGATAATACAACTTAGTTTTATATAATTTTCATTGGAATCTATTTATATATATCATATTTTTCAAATTTATTATTTCTAATGGAATTTTTCATGTCTAATAATAGATAACAATCTCCATGTGTTAAAATTATTATATCTATATTTTATTAATAATTTTTATTTATTTTCAATTATTGTAAACAATTTTCCATTATTTTAATTAAACATTTTCGGATATCATTTTGAATTAGAATACATTTTTATCATGTCATGAATCCTAAATAGTGTTTTTATATACAGACTAAACCATAAATATCATGTTATTTTTATATTTATTTTTTCATGATGTAAGAATGAGAAAATATTGAATTCTCAATTCAGATAGATCATACGAGATGTTATCTAGGTGAACATGGTAGTGTTTTTCTATGTTTTACAAAGTGACTTATATGATCCATGTTTGAGAGAAATTATATTCATTAGTTTATTCTTTGATTTTATGTATGTGACTATTTCATTCTTTAAACATAATTTTTACATATAAAAAATAGTATATTTCAATGTATTTATTTAGATATTATTTATAAATAATATTTTACGTTCAGTTTGTTGGAACCCTTATATTTTTAGTAACTAATTACAAACAGAAGTATTTATATCTTTATAAAATAGGCATACACCTCTAGAAATTATGAAACATGCATAAGGCATTCTGGGGACACTAAATTGAGCCTAATATAGTAGTTTCGTATGATATAGACATCATAAAATTATATTCGATTCATATTTTAATAAAATTTGTAATTAAATGACTAGTTTTCAAGGAAATTATATTTTTGATAATAATATCGGTTCCCATAAAAAGATGAATCTTACATTTTTAAGGGTGAAACATTTATTTTAAAGATTATTGGTTGGTCAAGTGATTAATGGATCACCAAAATATATTTAAACAATTTTCCCAAGTACGTTATTATAACCATAATTATTTTCATTGAATGTCATGTACATGTATTATGAAATGATTATATATAGATTATATATATATTCATTTGATGGTAATAAAGTAATTTAATTATATAAAATTAGTTTTATAACTTATTTAAAAATAATATATTAATGTTTTTTCTTAAAATAATTTCCATTGCATTTATTATTATATTTTGAATGAAAATTTAGTTTGAGGATGAATGAATATCTATAATTTTATTAGTTGCATTTATATATCAGATAAAAATATTTTTTTTCTTTTTTGGTGGTTGTTACATGGCATAACTATTTCCTTGTATGATATTCATTTTCATAAATTGTAATAATTTAAACATTTAAAGAGAATATCCTTAATAATAGGGTTAGGGACATTGAAATATGAACTAAGTCACTACGTTATTAATATATTTGATAATATTTCTTAGAAAGGGGATACCTAAATAAAAACCAAAATATATGGATTAATACATAGAGTTATGTAAGATTAGTCCAAATATATTTATGGGTGATAAAATACTATAAGAGGAAGATGTCCTATTTTATATGATCAGCCAAGTATTCTAATTCATTATATTATTGATTTATCAAAGGTATATTTATCAACATATACTTTTGAGGGGAAATAATTTATGAATTAAGAGAAAACTGTGAAAAATTATATTATTGATTGTATGTTAGATATCAGATTTTAGAATATTCTAAATATGTATTTCCACTAATCTATGTAGAAGATAAGGAAATATTCAGTGATCTTGGGGATAGTGTAATAGGATATGATTGTATTATATTATTTTAATTTTTTACCCAAACATGGTAATTTTGTTTCAATGATAATTAAAAAAATATAATATGCCCAGTTTAGTGGAGAATTAATCAATACTATTTTTTTCATGATTAATTTTCATGATATACTCACTCTAATGATATTGATTATTACGTAGGATATGGAGGTAGTAGATATTATGGATATCAATAGTTAAATTATTTTTATTCCATAACATGAAAGAGGTGAAAAATTTAATGAGTAGCAGAACAATTGGAAATAATCCAATTATGAGGGAGAGTAAAATAAATAAATGTGGTCAAAATATTCTCATGGGTTGGGAAATGTATGTTATCTCCTTTCAAGTAGAAATGAGCACATATTGTATGAGAGACCAAATATACCAAGGAAAATTAATTTATGAGCGAATAGATTTTATATAATAATGGTTTTTTGTTTACACTCAACAACATTGAGTAATAATGTTTCCTCTTATTTGCAGGGATCAATGATTCCTAAAAAAATGTTGAAGTGGTATACTACTGAAACATAGATTAGAACATTTCTAATCATATATAACAATATCATTGGAATAACTAAGAATTTTTTTCATTTCAAATTTTAGAGGTGTATCATGAAATTCATTATACTATGTATGGTACTCAATTAATTTCATATATAATGGTCACTACTATGTCTAATATAGTTTTATATCATCCATACATATATATCTAAGAAGTGGGAAATTTAAATTTCTATATGGAGTTAATATTATTTATTCGAATATTGAGATGATGTATTAACTAATTATAGAACAAAAATATATTTTTTCTTCATTTTTTCTATTATGATTATCAATATGGAAACAACATTTGATTTGATGGTTCTAAATATGGAAAAAATATCATTATATTTGGGATGTATTTTATAGTGAAGTTAATGCCCAATTATAACTGGAATGTATATTGAATAACCTCTAAAACAAGTGATGTGATTTAACTCTCTTTTTATTTTTAGGGGAGTGGGATATTTTTGTCAATCAAACTGGAGAAATTATAAATGAACATGAATATTTAATAAAAAATACAATGTTTTTGTTCATGGATTGGTTAAATAAAGAAATACATTTTAGTGGACAATGGTGCTTTAATATTTCAATGATTTGTTTCAAAAAAAATATTCTATGTTATCATGAGATAGTGATCAGGATATCTACATTGAATTTTTATAAAGAATTAATAAATTCAAATTTATCTTATAATAGAAGACTTGTGTAGAGAGTAAGATATTGATTATTTAATTTGGAATATTTTGATGATAAGGAATTTATTTAAATTTTCCATCCACCATAATGATCCCTTATTCTAATTTCCCTAATGGAAAACAAAATTTTATGATAATATATCTCCGTCATATATAATAACATGTTGATAGTTAAAAAAATCACTCTATAAAACAATAGTGATATATTCAATTATTAAGGGATTATAATTTTATTTTAAAGGTCAATATGAAATTATTATATTAATATTTAATGATAAAAGATATATATATATATATTTTATTTATCTATGAGTGAAAAAATATGCTATTGTTTACTAGTAATTTTCTCTTGTTCTACTATGGAACCAATTATGATTATGTTTTCAAAAATCAAATCATATAATAGTATATAAACAATTTCATAATGGTTCTTAGATATGATATTATGATTAATCTTCATTATAAGAGGATTTTAGATGATTTATAATAATTCTTTCGAGGCAAAATGATATCATATATTTTAATATATGATAACAAAAATTTAGTTCGGAATCATTTTGTTATAATAATATGACATAAAATCTTTTAGGATGAATTATATAATTAATTAAATAAGTTTGAATTAGTGATAGCATGAGGGAATTCCAAAAAAAATTATAAGAATTTTTTTTATATTATGATGTTAATACTATTTATTCCTTCCATGTGTTTTGTATTTAGAATAATAAATATTAATTACAACATTGAATAATGTTTATTTTTTGTTATATGATGAGTTTTAATATTTACTTCTATAAATGTTCTAATATTTCCAAAATCCAGATAATGTTTTTATTGTACTATTATACACTCATATATGGATTGGGTTGTTTCGTTATGGAATAAGATAACATTGTGGCCAATTGATCAAGTTATTTGTGAACACAAATGATGAACTATCTTAAAACAAATTAACTCTTGGATGTTAATATGTCATAAAATTGTGGGAAATATTATCTCCTTAGTGAGAGATTCAGTTTTTACATTCATCATAAATTCTGAAGAATATTTTATCATATATATAGTTTCATTATTATAAATAGAGGAATGTATAATATTTTAAAAATTTTGACAATAAACTTTCCTATACACCGAGTTAGGGAAATTTTATAGAGGATTCCTCTTGTTTGAAGAATAAATAAGTTGTGGATTCATAGATTTAATGGTTTTTGATGAGTTTGATGATGGATTATCATTTGGTGATGTGTGTTTAAAGAAATTTTCTTGTGTTATATTAGGATATATACTACATCTTCCAAGTGAAAAGAGTAGAATATGGATACAATGTAAATTCTAAATGTAGGGTCATTACATAAACCATAATTTAAATGGATAGAAATGATGGTGATATCTTGTAACTATTGTAGTAATTTATTTTTCATATTGTAGTGTGTATCACAAAACATTTAGGGGATAGGATATGAATGTAATTTATATCATTATTTGGAAATATCTTCTATGAATAATGATGATATTCCATCTTTTTATTAGTGTTCTAGTGGGATGCAATAGAGAGAGTGAGAGCACACAAGGGGGGGAGAGATATATATAGATAGTTGTGTTTGTATCCTAATGATTGAATTATTATGATATAAATGAAAATAATTTCTCACTTATGGGAAATTTCTAAACATTAGAAATGATAAAACATGAATTAAATGAAATTTTGATATATTATGTGCATTTTTTACTCGGATAAATTTAGAAAAATGATTTTATATAGTTGATTATAGATAGACTGGATGAAAAACTCACTTCTTACTCAATCAAGAATCACTCATGATAGAAGATATATATAAGGATACAACCTTAAAAATTACATAATATAGATTTAAGTCAGGAATATACATTAAGGATCTTTTTTGGTTTATAATTTTAGGAAATTATCCCATAAGTATTAAACTACAACAAAAATATTACAAAGTAGAGATGTCTAATATATATAATATTTTTCACAAAAAAAAACTCCTTAAAAACAATAATTATTTCCATGAATAAAAAACATCAATAAATATTCTTTTTTATTACCATTACCTATACCATTTTAAAAACATTTACAAAATGTGGGATGTGAATAAAAATATCTGTAACTAAAATAAAATAATGAATAAATCCATTAGTCCATAAATATTTCAAACCAATGAATTTTTCTTCCAAAAATCATACTTCTCACCTATAAATCATAAACTAATTATCTTACATCATTTAATCATACGATTACATAAAAAAATAGATCTCATAAAACATAAAGGAAAATTTTGACATCCATAACACAGATATATTTTATCCTTCACAAATAAATAGGTATTAAACTTCATAGTTATGTTTGTAATAACCATCATAGTATATTCCATATCTATCATAGGATAAACCTTAATGTTTACCTCTGAGACATTACCCAATAAATTAGATAGCTATCTTAGGCTCACCCATGCTTGATTTATAACATAACCACCTATTTATGTAAAAAATTACGAAGAACAATAACACAATCATAACACATAAAACAGGAATAAAGAAAAAAATAACATTTCCACTTTGTAATGAAAATATATCACATAAATATTTTGACACAATAGATCCATTTCCAAAACCATTTAAAACTTTTAATAATGTGATTTTTTATGAAAAACCTACCATAAAAAATTGAAAATTTTAAAATAAATTACAGAATTGGTATTTTAGAACATATATGTCTATATTAATAAATCTATAAAACCATTTTGAAAACATGGACAATAATGATAATCATTTAGAAAAAAAGTTATTTAATCTTTTAAAATGATGGTTTTGTTAAAGTGTCTCATAACACTTGAGAAACACTAGAATAAAAATGATTAAAGAATAAAATTAAAAAGACATATAATATCAAGAGAAAAAAGAATATTCTTGATATAATATGTCAACGGAAAGTATATACACCATATAGATGTTAATTGGTTCATAACAACAAATATGTCTCAATGGAATGTAAATTGAGACAAAATCCCTCAAAAAGAACATATTATTATATTATGGATAAATCACTAATATAATTATGTGTGAAAAATATAAATACACCCATTATAAATGTATATTAATTTTAAAAATTAATATGACATTTCAAATATTCATTGAAAAAACAAAAAAATTACATGGATATTCAACTCAATTAATGGATTTTGAGATAAGATTTCCTTCACAAAGTTCATATAAATGACTTAAGTATTTATCAATGGGTTGATTATGTGTTGAAACATTATATCCACACAATATGAATTGTAAATTATTACATAATTAAATGAACAGAGAATCCACACATAATCTAGGAATAATATAATCAACAAATCATGCGTAAGACCCAATGAGTGGAAATTGAGTTTATAAATGCTCTTACCTTGATTCCAACTTGTCCTGTTCATTATTTAATTTCATCAATAATAAACATAGGATTATGATTTAATTTCTTGAGAACATGTTTAAATTTTATTATTCATTTTATATCAATTATTTCATTGTTAATGAAATTAGTTAAATATTTGAGTTCATATCAGACATTTTGTCCATGTTTGATACTTGTGTCAAAAATAAATTTGTTTTGATGAAAATTATACATGTGGTCAAATTACCATCACCTCCATAATGATATTATGATAAAAATATACTATATATACATTATATTTGTATTTATAATAGTCCATAATATTTGAATATAGGAAAATAAATGCACTATTCATGGAGACGGTAGGTTGTACATATACATTAATAATACTTTCATTACTTTATATTTATAAAGGAATGAAAAATAAATGATAAAAATGTATATTATAAATCAATTATTATAACTATGTTATATATGTTGCATAAGTTCATTAAATCCATCCTTTATATGTTCCATGTGTGGCTGAAACAAGTTATATCACATGGAGGGGGCGGTAGTCCGCACCTTTTCAAATGAAATTTTCATATTTACACATTATGGAATTAACAAATTTAAGTTGTAAATAAAAACTAATTAAGCATCGGAAACATATAAATATAATCCCAATCAACTATAATTATAGTTCAATCATAATGGCCACCAATAGAGGTGGTAGAAGAAAATTGAACAATCATCATTTCGTGAGGCAGTATTTGGTCGTACATAGAAACAATATGTTCGTATCTATTATATGGAGGTGTGTCTATGCGTAGTTTGAATATGGCTCATAAAAACATCCTAGTATATTAATTATAGTAGTGTTCTTATTTTATCATAGAATAAGAATAGGATATGAAGATAAAATTTAAAAAATGAAAGAACATTAGAGAAGACATTACATCTAAAATAGGTACCTCCTTTTATTTGAGACCAAAGGCATTACTGAATTTCTTTCTACACAGGATAAGTCTTCTAGGATGATGGGAGATATGTTGGGAGATTATTTTATCAGATTTTGGATGAGAAAATGGTAATGATATGTGTTAGTAAGTGGTTAAAGGTGGTGGCCTTTTATAAGTGGGAGGTGGGGCACATTACAAATGTCTTGAGATATTATTTTATTATAAATTTATTTTTAGTTTCTATATGTCCCAAACTTAATTATTTCAAGGAAAAGATGATTTTTGGTCATACCCCATCATCCAATAAAAATTAGACATGTTTGGAATATTTTTTAACCCTTATATTTTTGGTTTAACCTTTACATTACCCTTCTTAATCACACTATAATATTTTTATTTACAATGTATGGGTTTTTTTAGTAAACAAAACATGTAAAAATATTCCCAAAATTAACATTTACAACATATATTTCATTATCATAACCATTTGGAGGAGTCTTATATTTTTTAATATTTTAAAAAATTTAATAATCTTTTTAATATTTTATCTTATGATTTATGTCCATTTTGATAGTATTCATACATTACTATTTAAAAAATTCATAACAACATGATTAATTAGAAATAAATACCTTAAATAAATTATTACACGTCATAGTCACCAATAAATGTTTTGGATGTCCTAAATTAGGTCATATAATATTTATTTTAATATCTATAATATCATTAATTTGATATCTATCTTAACAAAATAATTATTATATCACAGTTGTGTCAATATTTAAGGTAATTGTTTAGTCCTAAAATTAAAAAATAAATTCCCATCATATAGATAATTTCATTTTGTTTCCTTAAAATATTAATGTATGATATCTCCTCAATTTTATCCCAGCATTAAAATTATTTTACTTATAAGAGTAATGATAGGGATAAGTTATAAACTGTTTTGTTTAAATAATAATTACATCCTGTTTATGGAAAAAATTGCATTAAATGAATGAATTCTGACCCTTATGTGATATGGGTCATCTTTTATCCCTCAAATGTGATCCAATAATTTGTTAAGGAAATTTTATTATCCTTATAATATTTTTTTTACCATAATATACCTGATTTACCATAAAATATGGCAAATAAAAATTACCAAAGTTACAATTTATAATCCATAAAACTAAAAAATTTATATTTACAGAATTTAGACAATATGATTTCAAATATGGAATCCATTTTTCCAAATTCGAAACATATAGGTTGTTGTATTTAGTTTAAAATTAATTATCATTTTTAGAACCATAAGTTCAGTTTTTAAGAAGTAAAAACTATCAAAATAATGGCATTTGTTCATGTCCAATTTAAAAGTGAATTTAATTCCAATGGCCATAATTGGATTAAAGGATTAAAAAAAAATTATAATTTAAACACAATTAAAATTAAAATCATTCTATATAAATAAATTGTATGAAAATTGTTGTTTTGAATTAAAATTTAGTATTTTTCAGTATTCTAAAATTATATATTTTTTCAGAAAATATCCAAAATTTCAAATAAACTAAATTTTGATGTCCCTCATCAAATTAAGAATTTTATTTCATCATATATAGAATATAAATGTTATAAAAACGATTTATAAAAACGTTTCCCTATCAAAAGGTGTTAAAACAACGATTTAAAAATATTACACTAGTTTATGGTTGAAATTGGATTCATTCTAATTTAAAGAAAACAAAATTAATCAGATAATGTAAATAAATTTTAAAAACCTTTTCAGTAATTTTTTATTAGTTATTATCATTCCCAACACTATAATTTCTTCGAATTAACTAAATTTTAAAATAATAATACCATTTTTATATTATTTTTCTATAAGACTCAATATTGTGTGTAACATAAGATTTTGGAGAACACTGTTGTTGTATGTTTGGTACGCTATCAGAAAAAGTGTCCTCTTTAACATAAAATTTATATCTTATTCATAAATATTAGTGGATATGAAAATTTATTACTCTATAAATGCATGGATTTTACATGAATCCCCTCTTTTAGAAATTTCATCCTCATAATTTTAATATTTGGCTATGAATCATTATTGAAAATCCCACATAGAAAAATAGTAAATAAAACTATCACCTTAAATGAACAAATAAGAATTAAATTGGTCACACAAGTTAACACATAATAGGGTTCCATATAAGAAAACCAAAATATGGAAGAATAACTATGTGTCATGTTCTAATGGATAGATATTGAAAAAATTACCTAGAGTGTGTTAACAACTAGAAAAATAGAAACTTATTATGGGTTTAATGGTATTTGATTCCCCAATAGATAAATTAAAAAATAAATGTTTTTATTTTATGTTACTTGTTATAATTTTGATTAATTTATTTATGATATGGACTAAGAACATAATAAAACATACATACTTGTCATGTAGAGTTTCATCAATTAATAAATATACACCACAAAGTCCTTTTTCTCCAAATAACGAGTATTCAAGAAAACATGGTCACAACTGAAATTCTAGAATCATCATCTAGAGAATAACATAATCCAAAAAAGTTGAACTATATATTTCCCTCGTATTTATTAATGAACCAACACAAAAATTATTAGATGATGTTCAAATAATCCCCAATTTTGTCATACATTATAGAATAAAATATGACTCTTAATCTCAAAAATAACCCAACATATACCCAATGTTCATTATATACCATTCAAGAATACATTTTTCATATAATTTAAAATAAAAAATCCAAACTAATATTGAAACCCAATATTAGGAATGATTTGATCACATAGTCTTCTATGATAAATCTTATCATTTATCTCCAAATATCATCGACTACACTTAAAATCTCACAATTGAAATTAATTAACATAATCACATGTTCTTCATGATAGGTTAATCATTTCTATAAATAACACTAATCACCATAAGTCAACAATAAAATCATTTATTTATCCAAAATGAAATTCAACCATTTCTCCGCAAATGAAATCGCACAGAAATATATTTTTAGCCACATTTTCTTCCAAAAGGAGCATACATCATCCAAAAAAAATTTTATCACTTAATTATGAAATCATTTTAATGGACTTGGGAAATCCATTTTATAAAACATAAATTAAAAAAATCAACTTATTATTGATAAAAAATTCATTTATCTAAAAAAATAAGTTGTATTATCCATGGAATTCGCATAGTAATGTGGCAGGGGATACGTCCCAATTGTACTTTAGTTGTGGGTTAAATTCCCACAGCTCGGTCTGATGCGACGGGTTATCGCACGGCCTATGTGTTGCGTTTTTTGAAAAACAATATAATTTTACAACATTCCCAGAACTGAGCTAAAATCAATAAAATAACCATAACATATTTTAACCTCCATGGTTTTATCATACCTCAAATTTTTCATCCAAAAAATTACTAACCCATAATTTAATCAAAGCTGAATGTCTTAATAAATACCACATGTCAACTTAATTTTCCTTATCATAATGACTCAAAAGGGGGTTTTAGGACATTGATCACATGATATACCTTAAAATTATAATCCCGTTATGATATCCCTTTCCCATAAGAAAACATCTTAATTTCCAATATTTTCTAATCCATCCTCTAATAACAACTGTAAGGCCCCACCATAAACATACAATAATCTTGATTTATATTTTAAATTCCCATTCTATATACCATGTGAAACAAAATTCAGAAACATGGTATGAACATAAAATGATCAGTAAGGAAAATAATGTAAGGAATAAATAAATTAGTCCATGAATATTTAAAACCCATGAAAACATTTTCTGAAAATTGTACTTTCTAAAAATAAATCATAAAAGACTTTTCATACATCATGTAATCTTAATATTTCTACAAAATAACATAAAATTAATAAATCATAATGGTAACTGGTAGTATCCATAACATACTTACATTTTATCTTTCATAGATATATATGGAGTAACCACGAGGGTTACATTTGGAATACCCACCATAATATATTCCCTAAATATCTTCAGAGAAACCGTAACCTTTACCTCAGTCATGTTACCCAATGCATTAGAGAGCTATCTTAGGCTCACCCGCCCACAGTTTATCATCTAACCACCAGTATATGTAAAAAAATAAAAATAACCATGACATAATCATAACACATATAACTATAATAAAGGAAAAATAACATTTCCACATTCAAATCACATGGTATCATTTCAGGATGTTGACATAATAAATCCATTTCTAAAACAATTAAAAACATTTAATAATGATATTTTGGAATAAAATTACCCCATACCACATTGAAACATTAAAAATAAATTAAAGAATTAAAATTTTAATAAATATATGTAAATATAAATAAATCCTTAATACCATTTTTGAAAACATGGCCATTAATGTGAACGAATTAGAAGAATATGTCATTTAAATATTTAAAACTATGTTTTAGTTAAAGTGTCTTGTAACAATTGAAAAACACATGAATAAAAATAATTAGATAGTACAGTTAAACAAAACATATTATATCATGAGAATAAGGATATTAATGATATAATATGTCAAAGGGATATATAGAGACCATATATAAGTAAATAAGGGAATAACGACAAATAATTCTTAATGGAATGTAAATTCAAGACAAATACCTTACAAAGAACGTATCCTTAGATTAAGGATAAATCGATGAAATAATTATGTTTGAAAAATATTAATACACCCAATATAAATTTATATTTTTTCTTAAACAATAAGAGTTAATTCACACATATTCATTAACAAACATAACAAATTACATTGATATTTAACTCAATGAATGGAGAATGAGATAAGATTTCCCATAAAAAGTTCATATAAAGGACATAAGAATTTATCAATGGGGTGATTATGTGTAGAAACATTATATGCACTCAATGGTTATTGGTAATTACTAAATAAATAAATGAACAGTGATTCCATACATAATCTTGGCATAATATAATAAATGAAGTATGTGTGAAACTAAATGAGAGGAAATTCAGTTTAGAAATTCCATTAGCTTGAATCTGACTTGTACCGTTCATTATTTAATTCCCCAAACAATAAACATAGGTTAATGTTTACTTGTTTGAGTTCCTTTTTATATTTTAATATTCATTTTATATCACTTATTTCTATGTTATTGAAATTAGTTAATTATAAGTGTCCATATCATATGTTTTGTTGATGTTCGGTAATTGAGTCATAAATGAACTTGTTTTTAAGAAAATTATCCATGTAGAAAAAATTCCATAATATCCCTAAAAATATTAAGTATTTAAATATCATATATATCCAGTGTATATGTATTTATAATAGTCCATGACATAATGATATAGGAAATGAAATGTATCATTCATGGAGATGGAAAACTGTAGGTTCACATTAATGCTACTAACATTTCATTTTCATCATAATGGAATTAAAAATAAATTATACACAGGTATGTTATTATTCTAGTACAAAATATATTATATATATGATACATATGTCCATTAAATCCAACATTTATATTTTAAAGACCCTGAAATTTCAAAGAATTTTTTTCTTAAATTCTCTGGAATTTTATGAGTCCGCAGTTTCTGACGGCGCCTGATTCCAAGGCTCGGTGTGCCCGAAATCAATTTAAATTTTTTTTTCGGGTACGTTTAGCAAACATACATTTGGGTTTTTGTATATTTTTAACATGTGCTCAGAATTCAAATCTAAGGGCACCGATGAACTCGCAACGCTGGTATTCCCTTAGGGGGACCTTTACCACAGTTGCGTTCTGTCGTATGTGGTAGTTAAAATTTGGGGCTTTGTTAAGACATAAATAAATTATTGTGTTATGATTTATCATTAAGTGGAAGTTATTTCCTCCAAAATAAAGTCATAGGTGGTGCCCACACCCCACTTAACCTCCCATGGGAGAATATGACTAGGTAGGTGGGGCCCGCTTGACCCCCTAACCCTTCAACTCCTCCATTAACTCCCTTAAACACCCATGAAACCCCCGTTTTAATCCTAACTCTCCAACTCTCCCCTTAATTAGTTTGTGATCTCTCCACCTCCCAAACATTAAAGATTCCATCTAATGTAATTAATAACATTATTAATTAAATCGGCACATCTCCTTTGAATTAATTTGAATTTCTTGGTGATTCATTTTAATTGGAGAAGAATTTCATAATATTTTCCTTAGAAAATATTTTTGGAGAAACCACTGGAGAATTAGAGGATCATAATTCGTCCACAAAGAACATCGTCCTCTCTCGGCGAAGAACACTCCGCAGCACAAAGAACGCTCTATGACATGAAGGACGTGAGGTAACTTCTTCAATATTCTTCTTCCTCCAGGTCACGGGAGGATACAGCGCCATGGGGAATGTCTCCAACGATGATGGATCTTCCTCCGACATTGACAGAGTGACACTGTTCTTCCTTGACACCTGATTACCGTGACATTCGCCTTTCATAGCTCGACGACGTGCGAAGTCATTTTCAAGGGAGGGGAATTGTATAATTTAGTTTGATAAAACTATACTCTTGTCCTTGTTGAATGCGAATGATTGGATATGGCATATTGTTACCTCCAGACGTGGAGGGCATAAGATGAACAAACACGGCCCGAAGACCCTCCGTTGTTTCTTGTTTTATTAATTCGCAAAGGCCGGTGGTGGCTAATGGAGGTGGCGACCGCATGCAGGGGAATCGCCACCCACAACCGTGGGCCACTCAACCAACGAAGAACTGGCTGGAAATGCCGGATGGACTAAAGAGACCGCAGCTCCACAAGGGCGCCACGCTAAAGAGGATCGCGGCCAGCATTCCGTTGGCCGCTTCGGCAGGCGAACCAGACGGGTTGGAGAAGGACACGGCGCCGCCTGGCACTAGGTGAAGAAGAGAGGGGCCCACCCAGGCGGGCTGCTCGCGCTGGAGAATTCAACTGGCATCGACCGACTATATTGGTGGGTGGCACTGCTTGGCATCACCGGTTTGGGAAAGTAGGCCCCCCCTCAAATCGCTCGGACAACTAGCCGAGCCGCACCATGTCGGGTCGCGCCACACCACGCTGCGGCATGTCGGACAGCGCCAGGCCGGGTCGCGTTGTGCTGGGCCGAGCCGCGCCCCACCGGGCCAGGCTGGGCTGCGTGAATCACGAAGATAGTCTAACCCTCTGCCGGGTCGGACCCACCAAAACCGGGTTAGTCCGACCCGCCAGCCATTGGGCTTAACGTGCCGAGCCTGTTTTGAATAGAACGAGAATAAAATTACGACTGCATGTCTGATCAACATGCCATCTGCGGCTCTAGGACCCTCATGACAAGGAGGTTCTTTTGCGATAATCTTTGTGAGTATTGGACGACTTTGAAAAATCGGCCGGGTTGGTTCGATTCTGCAACCAACTGGGCCCTTCAGAATGAAAACGCTTACAACATAAGGACCAGACGTCTGATTGATGTGAAGTTGACTACATTGGAATCTTATTGATGAGACAGTCCTTTGGTAAGACTCCACACAAGTTTCAGAAGGGTTAGGAGTATGGCCGGGTTGGATTGCACCCGGAATCCAACTGGGCCCCTAGAATGGAAAAGTTCATAACTCACAGACCGGGCGTCCGATTGATGCGCCATCTATTGTGTTGAGACCCCTTTGACGGGGAGGTCCTATGAGATACTTCCACTAGATACTTCGTGACACATGGATTATCGACCAGTAGCTCATGGAGTGGATCCTCCCAGAGACGAGCATACAACGTGTAGAAACCATGTAGCTGTAGACCTGGAGACTGCTTGATCGATTCAACTCGGAGTGATTCGACTAGCCCAATGGATAGAGTGCCCAGTTTGGCGGCAGAACCATGGAGGACTGAGTGCCTGGTTCGGTAGCAGACTTGTGATACTTGATCGGAGGAGTACCTCTAACGGATATTAGGGGGAGCGCCCAGTTTGGCTGAAGACCCACAACGGAGAGGCGCTCGGTTTGGCAGCAGACCTACGGTACTCAACAGTAGGAGTACCTCGGCAGTCTAATGTTCGTAAGTAGAGCCACGGAGTCGGGACAGGGCCACTGTACTCGATAGATGAGGAGTTCTCCAGTAGCTATGGTTTCGATAATGAAAATCTCGGTTTGAGCTAATTCATTGACCTTTGTGTTTTCCTCCTCACGAAGATGGGTTACTCGATAACTTCAGGATATGTATGGGAATATACTAATGTAATGGTTATCCGTTGAAATCATACTTTGTGGTTTATCCTTGTTAGATTTAGTGAGACCTTTAGGGTCTCGGGGTCCCTAATGAGTATTGTTATACTCACCCCTGCACAGGCTATGCCCGCACCTCATTGTGTTGGATGCAGACGACAGACAACACTGACCGCGGTAGAGTGTATGAGGAATAGACGGTTCCTGGAGGTGGACACTCAGTGTGATGGCACACGGAGTGGGATGATAGATGCGGAGGTCTAAGGCAGACATCTGTACATACACTTCTGGTAGGAACCCTGGGGACGATCCAGGAGATGCTTCACCATTCATTTGTTTTTCTTTTCAATTGTACTTTCATTCAGTTATAGATGTATCTTTCTGTTGGGCTTTTATTTCCAGCCACTTTTCACTTTCAAAAACCTTGTTATACTACTTTACTTAGTGCTTGCTTCTGCTTGTACTCAGGTTGTGTGTGTTTACGTTTTATAAAGGCAATTCCTTACTAGTTCTTAGGGAGTTACGCCTTTGGTGCTAGTCGCTAGCCCCTGGCCTATGGAAGGTGGGCATGGGGTAGTCATGATACGGGCCTCGGGGGATGGTTCGTGACATATATATCCCTTATATGGTATGAATGATTCATATCACATTGAGGGGTTAGTAGCCCGCACTTCTTCAAATGAAATAATTATATTTAGACATGTTGAAATACATAATGTAATGTTGTAAATAAAAATTATAGAAGAATATAGATAGTGTAAATATAATATATATCATATATAATTACAGTTCCATTATAATTTCAACCATGAGTGGTGGATGGAGACTATTGGTCAATCATCGTTTCGTGAGGCAGCAGTTCATCGTACATAGAATCAGTATGTTTTTATCCATTAGATGGAGGTGTGTCTAAGTGTATTCAGAATAATTCTCATAAACAAATCCCAGTATATTGAAGATACTCTTTGTCAACAAATCATATAACAATAATAGCATAGGGAGTGAAGATGGAAATTAAAATAATGTAACATGAGAGAAGGCATTACCTCTAAAATGGGTAACCCCTATTCATTTGGGCCAAAATGATTTCATTAATTTCATTATGCCATAGTTAAGGATTCTAGAAATAATGATGTGATATTATGAAATTATTTGAGAATATTTTGGATGAGAGAATAGTAATTATAGGTGTGAGTAAGTGGGTATAGGTGGTGGCCTTTTATAAGAGGGAGGAGGGACACATTAATAATGTTTTCAAATTTTAATTTACTACAAATTTATTTTTAGTTTATAAAGATAAAAAGATCATCATATGAAAATATAAGACGTTTGGGGTTTTATACCCTTCCTAAAATAAATATTAGACAAGCTTTGGAATTTTTTTAACCCTAATAATTTTTGTGTAACATTTATTTTACACTTTTTAATCATACCTTGTTATATTATTATTTACACATTGTGGGTAAATATTATTACCAAAACATGTCAAAAGACCCCCAAAAGATCCATTTATGACATATTTGGACTTATAATAACTCTTTGGTAGAGTCGTGGATTTTTAAGAAATCTGAAATATTTAATAAATTCTTATTTATTTTATGTTATGAATTATGTCATTTTTGACACTATATAGACTAGACTTTTTCAATAATACATTTATACTAGATTACATCGAAAAAATTTAGTAAAACAATTATAAAATTTTATAGTAATGTAGAAAATTATTTTACAACATTAATAATGTTATATAGTATTTATGTAATAATTATTATATTATTTATTCTCTATTTCTCTTAATAAAATACTTACTATATCAGTGTTGTGTCAATATTTATTCTAACTATTTAATCTTTAAAAATTAAAAATAAATTCCCACTATGTATATAATTTCATTAAAATACTATAGAATATTTATGTTTTTATGTTTTATCATTTTTATCACTACATTAAAATTCTTATACTTATAAGTGTTAAGAGAGAGACATGTTGTCAGATACATTTGTTTGAATAATAGCTGTATCTCTTTCATGGAAAAAGTGAATTATTTGAATCAATTATGATCATTATGTGATATTGGTCAACATTTATTCAACCAATATTATTTTTAATATTTTTAGGATAATTTTATTATCCTTATCATAATGTTTGATATCCCAATTTACACGATTTACCTTTAACTAAGACTAAATAAAAATTTCCAAATTTACTATTCATATTGTCCAAAAAAATATGTACCCATTTACATAATTTGGACATTCACATTCTAAATATGGGATACTATTTTCCAAATTCAAAATATAGAGGTTGTTATAATTAATTTAAAATTAATCATCATTTTCAGAACCATAATGTTGGTTTTAAAGATGTAAAAACTATAAAAGATTAACAAGTGTTTAGGTCTAATTAAATTGTAAAATTACTTGAAATAACCAGAATTGGATTAAAAAATAAAAACATAGTCTAATTACACATTAAAATAAATTAAAATGGAATTATATATATATATTAGATGAAATCTTAGTTTTGAATTAAAATGCACTATTTTTCACGATTTAGAAAATTATGTATTTCATCCAAAAAAATACAATTCAACAGAAGTAAATTATGATGACATGCTTTCAAAGAAGAAGTGTATTTTATATAATAGAATATATAAAAGCGACATATAATATTATTAAAAAAAGGATGTCCATTAAAAGGTGGTAAGACGACCTTTAAAAGATTTTGGAGTATTTTATGCTTAAAATTGTATTCAATTTCATTTTAAAACTATAAATTTCATTGGATAATCTAAATACATTGAAAAAACTTGTGTCATAATATTTTTTGGAAATTTTGTTCAGTCCTTCAAATACAATAGCTAGGCATTAACTAGCATTTTAAAAAATAATATTATTTTATTATTTTTTAGAATAATTTAATGTTGTGTTAAATGTTTGATTTAAGATAATTCAGTAGTTATGTGTCAGGTATGCTATTGAAAAAAGTTTCCTCTTTAAAGTAAAACTAATATAGTTTTCAAAAATATTAATTTATTTGATAATGTATTATTCTATAAATTCCATGGTCATTACAATATATCTATGATTTATTAGAAGGGTGTCCTTAATGTAAAACCACATGAATTTACTTTTATTTATGATAAAAAAAAGTAACATTATTCGATTTCATTCCTTATACACAACCTTGAGTCTAAATGAACTGTGATATATAAATCCATCATATCTTGGCCATTATATTAAATGGTAGGAATATTAACAACCAGATTATTATATATTTTAACCATTTTCTAAATTTTTATTTTATTTATTGAGTATAATTTTTGAAAAAAAAATTAAATATTAACTTATGGTGACATTTATTTATTATCCTATTTGTTTTTTTTTCATAATACTGAAATGAAATTTTGTTGTAAAATTAATATTTCATTAAATTGAATCAATTATTTAAAAATCCACATGATGGTTTGAAATTTATATTAAATTAAAATAATTTTTTTTAAATATAAAATATAATTAATTATAGATTCATTATTATACATGAATTTGGTATAAGCTCATTTTTTTCTATAAAATAGATTTTTATGAAAACTATATTTATGTATACAAAGTGTTTTCCTAATTATAAACTAAATTAATATTTGTTGATAATTTTTTTAATGAAATTTAAATATCCTAAACTCAATAAACTATTTTAAAATTCATTTTATGGATTCAATTAGGCATTGAATTAATTTATACTAATTTTTATACATAAAATTTAATTTTGTGAAAAAGTGATTTGGTTGATTTTTGTGTTCTTTTCTAAAATTAATTTTCTGATCATATATAATTTCAACATATTAATATGGATTCTATATATCCATTTAAAATAATTAATCTATTTTAATAAATTAAAATTCACTTATGGTCATAAAGAATATTAAAAGAATTAAAATTTTGTTACTACAATTAACATTAAAGTGAGTTTACATGGGGGAAAACTATGAGATATGGGAAGGAATTCCATATAAACATCTCAAATTTCCAATTTTTGAAGATATATCTACCTTATATTATCTTTTATATTAATAATTATCAATTCAATATAAATTTCATGAATTTGTTCATATATTATTCTATAATTTTTTTAATTCCTTATGTGCCCTGACCCTCTCTTTTAATTGGGAACCTCTTATCCTCCCATATTCAAAAAATTTGAGCCTTATATATGAACTGATACATACTCCAAAACCTTCCAAAATTCATTATATTTTTCATTTTGGAATTTTTATTATCATAAGTAAAATATTTTAATGAATAATATACAATCAAAATGAGGTCTCCCATATTGGAAATTAATGTATCACCATTGGGTGTGTGTGGACCATCACCTTTACATTGATACATGAATCATTTCGTGTAATTATCATAGATTTTTTACATTGTGATCAATTTAATTTATATTTAATACATTTTTGGAAAAATTTATGCCTCTATTATTATAATATTTTTTTTAATATCTTATATTTTGATTCATTTGAAAATGAAAATGTCACTCATGCATACATATGGACTACCAACTCCATGATGTGATTTGAATTATTTTGAATTTAAACATTGAATTGATGGTAATAAAAATATATTAAAATAGTATATATATATAATTTATTATATAATAAATATTTTATATAGTTCAATTTTTATTTACCTTTCTTTTATTATATACATAGAAAATTTATAAATAGCAATTGTTTAATCATATGGACTACCATCACCTTATAGTAATGCAATTGATTTTTCATCCCCACTTAATATGAATGGTTATAATATTTTACATAAGTTTTAAATATTATAACTTTTATAGGACTAAAAAATTATAGTTTATATAACCATGATCAATGTGTAAGGACTATAATATCCAAACAAAAAAAACATGAAAACTGAAGTAGTTAACATCAAAAAACATTGATTTTAATAATAAATTATTAATAAATATGTGTTGATTTATTATAAGTTAAATATATATATAATTATATGTATGAATAGTATTAAATTATAAATTTATAATAAAATAATATTTATTGAATATGAGGTTATATTTCTTAAGAAACTATCCTGATATAATGTATGGTCTCTTTGTCAAAATATTTTTTCATTGAGATATATTTGATGTTAATTAACTATTTATGTTTATTTGGTGTATTTAATTTAATAGTTAAATGTTATGAAACACCCTTGTAATTTGTTACATAACCCTTTTATAGTATATTCTGACCATATATAATTATCAAGTTATGTTTCTGATGTTTCAATAAAGTATTGTAGTGTTTTGGATGTGTTTTTTAGAGGGGAATATTTTAAGAACTATTAGTAAGAATAATACACTATATCTAGGAAACCATGATTGTGAGGATTCACGTAACATGGTATAAGAATAGCTGGTGAATTTTATTTTCGTACTATGTAAATTCCCATCATAAAGCATGCAAGATTGAATAGTTGAGAAGAATGATTAGCACAGGGTTTCTAAACCCTTTTGGGGAAACAATTTGTGGTTTTGGAAAAAAGGCTATATCACAAAATGGTTAGTTCATGGTTTGAGGAACCATGGGGAATAACTATGTGGATATCTTTTTGGGAGGTATTATAATGAATATGGTTGGTGAACATATTAAAAATTGAGTGGCTGAAATTTGTGATGTGTAGTTAATGATCCAAATATTTGATTATATCCTATTATATAACCATTAAACCGATATTGGTCACCTAATTTTCTAATGTCCAAAAATAATATTCCTTCCTAGTAAACCTTATAATTTACATATGATATATAAGAATATATGAAAAAAATAAAGTGTGTTTCAGATCCAGATTCGTTGGTAATTCCTTGTTTCGTCTATCTCTCTCTGATGACCCTATTTATATCCCTCACTTGGCTCATTAAATCTACTCCAATATATATTTTTCTATGTTTCATATTGTGTATATTGATGAATCATAGTGAATATATTGAAGGTCAGGTTTCACTATCTTGTATTTAGATGTTTTATTTTTTTTCTTTATTTATATCATTCATTAAGAGGTTTTTGGCTTCTCTCTAATATATATATTATCTATAACATATAGTATTAGTTTTGTCTAAATATTTTTTTTATATTTTCCATGAAAAAATTGAACAAATTATTGAAGGAAATAAATTTTGATTTATGTTTTCTAATATTATAAAATTAGGTATCTTTTCCAAATCCATTTTCTTATAATTTTAAAAATGTAATTTAAAATTCCCAAAATGGTTTTCCCAAAAGAAACATGTTTCAAAAAATTATTTCAGGGAAAGGGTTTATTATATGAGACGTTTTTAATATAATTTTTAAAAAATAGGTTGGTGTGTGCACAAAATGGGGTGGATAATGTCAAGGAAATACTACAATACAGAGCGGGATAGAGTACTCTCAAGGGGTACCACTATCAATGCTATAATAAATATTCTGTGGTTTTCATCTGTCTATGAATATATAATTTATTTTCTAACTACTGATGAATTAAATTTATGATTATTTATGGTTATTATCAAATGTATTTATCTTATATATTTTTCTATAATATTTATATATTTTTCAAATTCATTATATAAAATTTGTTAACTTGTTATTTTTGTTTTTGGAATGTGTTGGGAAGACACGTGGAAATAGAACTGATGTTTATACTCTCCCATTATATGGAAACATATGTGAAATAATAGATTTTATCTATGAGGGAAAAGGGTAGGGAAATTTATCTTATTTTTCTAGTTACTCTCCATGATTCTAATTCATGGAATTGGGAATTTGATCCCAGATCTTGTATGAATTTATCATTTTGATGATTCATCTAGGTGTCATTATGTTTGGTAATGTTTTAGGCCTTTATAGATGTTTTCATTCATTTGTTTCACTATAATACTATATAATGAATAGTTTTACTTTTCATTCATATTTATTTATGATCATGCATCATGTAGTTTGTTTAGATATTAATTTTTTGTAGTCAAGTTGTTTAACTTATTTTGGGATATTCATCTACAATTATCCCCTTATTCCCTTGAAAATTATTGGTCGACATTTTTTAGGGTTTTCTATTATATATAATAGCCCATACTTATCATTCCAAGTCAATGACTGTTGTTGGGATACAACATATTATATCTTGGATATGTCTTAATTTATTTTATTTTATTATAGTATTAAAAATTAATTTATCAATGGGGAATTCAGTCGAATGTTACCAATGTAGTAAGATTTTATCGTCTAAAATTTTCTTCCATAGAAAATATGTTATATTATAAACCAATTTTTTATGTGGTGTATACAATACACATTTTATATATTTAATCTTCAGTATAGTTATTTTAATGTTATTTAATGTTTCATTTGATGTTATATCATTTCTGGGAATTAGAACACTAATGTTACAATATATGTAGGAGTTTTATTTTACAATAACACATTTTTGTAGGAATTGGTTTTGATTAAATTATTTATAATGGAATTATATTATATATCTCCCATGAATTATATTCCATTTCATTCACTCATTTTATATTTTGAATATAAATTTTTTTACTTTTTTTCTTTTATTTAACAACTCAAGATACCTGAAAAATGTTTTTAAGGAACTATTAATTTATTTCTATTTTTTAGAACAATTGTATACCGTATAAATATTTTATTTGTAATAAATTTAGGATTGTTTTTAAAATTCCCAAATGAATTTATATATAAATTTTTTACATATTTTTTAATTTAAATTTAAATGATAATGAATTTTTTTACCAAATGTGTTACTTTTTTATTTTACCGATAATGTGAATGTAATATGTATTTTATTATACACAACATGTATATATTTTCACATAGTCATGAAAACACATTATACTAAATCATCCATTACAATTTTATAGGGTTATTTTCATTGAAAGTTTTTTACACTAATATTTTATAAATGTTTATATTTTTGGTGATATCAAAATGAAAAGTGTATTTCCCTCAAAAAATGTTCAAGTGATCATTTAATGTTATTTAAATATATAATAAAATCATTGATGTTACATTAACATTAATAGATATATGATATAGTGTTAATATCTTTAATGATTCTCTATTTGGTTTATGATTATGATGATAAAAATTGGTGAAAATCATTTTCTTTTCTAATGATTATGTTATGATGAAATGATAAATTCATTATTGGTTTTTTATTATACATATGAATGGATTATAAATTTTTAGTGGTGTGTATATTCTTCCCCTATATTGAATTAGGTAAATATCATTGTTTTACTAACTTAATGGGTATCAGGGAGGTTATCCTAAATCCAAAAGAGGATTTAGGGGTTGTCAACCAATGACGAATAAGGGTACAAGTGAGGTTATACTAATCAAAATGTATGTATAATGGTGGCTTACCTGAACCTAACATTTATTGAATGCATATATTTGTTTCCATTATATTATATTACAATGATTATGATTAATAAACACAATATAGAACAATTTTATACAATGATCTTCTGCCAATGCAATTATCACACAGATTAAGTTCTTTTATTCATTTGTTATTAATATAGTATGAACTACCAATATTTATGTCTAGATATTTTTTATTTGAATTTATGAATATTAATATCAAATGTTGTGTTCATTTTTTAACATTGTGTTAATGATATACTTACCCAATATCATTAATTGAGTTATCCCTTTTTTACCTTACTGAGTTTTTCAGCTCACAAATTATTCTATTCCTTTTCCCATGATATAAGGAATTATTTTTTGTATGATATATAAAGAAAAGGTGATAGTCATTAAGAACTATGTGACTGATGGTTTAGAACATTTATGTAATAATTTTCATATGTCAATGTTCCCAAATATAGTAATACCAAATGACTCTGTTCTGAATTATAATAGTATGTAATTAATATTCATCTAATAGGATATAATACTTATGTATGTAATTTTTCAGTCTCTATAGTTATTATTTGAAAAAAATTTATTTATTTTAGATAATTGGATTAGAAAAAAAATATTTATTAACCTTTTTATGTACCTCTTAATTTGAAAGCAGTCTATATTATAGTAATGAAATGAAAATCATTTTCCTAGAATATATATCCGTGTCTAGATTCCAACATGTGGATCTAACTGTGTAACAAATGAGTATTGGGGAAATAACACCAAATTGGGTATATTTGGATTAATGTTGATAATCATTGATAAAAGATAATTATCTTATGATTTCAAACATACCTGAAAACTATTGTGTGATATCATTGAGTTAATAAATATTTATTTAAGAGGCATTATGAAGATAATGTATAGATAATGACCATTGATGGTCTATGATAAACCATAGGTGTTACAGAATATTAATATTTTTACTAATTTAAACTCCATGTAACTAGTTTTTAGGATTACATGGTTTCTCATTATGATTAATTTAGCCAATAATATTATTTTTTAATCAATGCATTTAAATATAACATATAATGTTAACATTGAATATTATGTAAAATGTAATGAATTTACACATGGGAAAATAAATGTTATTGGATATATAATAGAAAATATCAATGATATAAATTTTCATTTTCTTAATCCTTAATTCATTCTGAGCATCCAAAAGTTAAAAACAAATAATATCATATATTTGAGTCATTCACAATGTAACATACACCTTTTTAGTATAAATTTGATAAAATAATAGTTTATCAATAGATTAGTAAAATTAAAAATATATATCAATTCTCCAATTCTCTTTGTAATAAAATGTTATTTATCAATCTATTATATAGAAGGTGAGGCAGATTATGTGTGGACTCTTATCAATAATATTAGTAAATAAGAATTAATTCACTCTATGGGATTGGAAGAGTAAAAATGAATATTTTTTAATATACAACATCTGATTATTCTTCATAAAAAATAAAGACTAATGTACCTGAGTAAATGTATGTGGATGATGAATGCATTTCTATTTATGATTTAAGTATTACAATACTAGAGATGTAATATTCTAGTATTATTATTGAACCTAAAAATAATATTGATTGACTCCTTAGTTACTTAAATCAAATTCCCTAATGGGTGTTATCTAGAAGAGAATTCATTAACTATAAAAAAATCACTTGATATAAGAATGAGTTATGTGTATAAAATTTATTCACTCTGATATCTCATCGTTTTTTTAGAAAATAAATTTTTATTTCAATGGAAATTATAAAAATAGAAACCATTGTGGGGTGAATATGAGTTTTTATTTATTTGAATAATAAGGAATGAAATGTGGAATAAATTTTGTAGGGAGTAGTAAATAAATTATATGTGGACATTTAAGTCATCATGATATATAATTATAACATAAGGGCAGTAATGTAGATATTTATGTTGATGGAGTTAAGTCTCTAAACAATTCACAAAAAATACACCAATGATTCCAATTCATGGTGTACAATTATTATGAAAAACTATTCCCCAGTCGGAGGGATAATGATTATTATTGATATCTGTAACCTCTTAAGCCCATAAATAATGGGAAATATCTAGAGATAACTCATTCTAATTTTTAGTAATAAAATAATTTCACAGATACATATATTAAAATAAAATAAACATTTTTATAAAAATAATTGAAAATTCTTGTTAGTATTTTGACTTTTTATTCATTTTTGAGATTGTTAAAAAAATTATTAAAAATGATAAAAATATAGATTAATTATTTATGTAAATGGTGTTATATAGTTTTTAATAAGTCAATTCAATACTATAAGGAAACAAATTAATATTCTATTGAAGAAAATCATAGTTTGCTGAAAACAATCATTCAGGACATGAAATGGTCTATTCATGACATGGAACACCACATAACATCACGAGGTAAAACTAATTCATGAAAACCAACATCTATATGATGAAAAGTATTTATCATTATTTTAGTTCATGCGACATTTTGTAAATATTTTTAGTGGAAAAAATCAATTTTGAATTTTGGTAAATCATTCCCAAAACATAATAATATTTATGTTATTTCTATTCAAACCCCTGGTTTGGACTTAGGAATTTTTAATTGACACATTTATGGATGATTAATGTTGGATAAAAGTTGATTTATGACTATAAATATATGTCTATGGGGGACTCTGATGAATATCATCTGGTGATGGGGAAGAAAATCTATGGTGTAATCAACTATTCTATTTTCTACTCTTCAATGATTTAATGTTTTCTTCTTTGATATAATTATATTGGATATATATTATTTTTCTAACACATATAATATTTCCCTTTCTCTCTTTATCACAAATTTTTTTTTTCTCTCTCTTTCTTATATCAACTATGATCTCTTACACCCATGGTTACGAGTTACTGACCAATGTATGGGCCTTGGGGATGGTTTTCATGGTGTCCTTGAAATAAACCCATTAATTATCATGGTTTTGTATCTATTTGTCTTTAATGATGGTGATTGGTATCAATTTAGTGGTCATCCACCCTATAATGACTCTTAATATCATCCTTATTCTCATTCAACTCCTCATTCCTTCCCATATCATGTGTACAATATATATATAATTGAAATTATTGGTCTTTATAGATGAAATTTCATATGATGGAGTAGGGTTTTGGAAGTTATTACAATCTAGATGATGGTGTGTCTATATTACATGACTACTATAGAAGGTGAGATTTTCTTCACTGAAGAGATATCAAAGGTATTCAAAATTTCAATCTCAAAGTAGAGGTTCAAAATTTAGGAATGATGTGAAGGATTTTCATATTCAATTTAAATATTAATAATGATTTATAAAGTAACTCGAGTTACCAACACTATGACCAAAGACATTATTTCTAACTATATTAGTCCAATCGGTATCTTAATCTACATGATATATTTTATTCTTTTTGTTTCCTTTTAAAACCCTTATCTTCTTAGTTCATTAAAATTTAATTATAAAAAATTAAATAAAAAGATAATTTGAAATAATGTGTGATGAAATAAAGCACTCGAGATGTGAGATTACCCAAATTATCCTCTTTGAAGAACTATAAAAATATAATATAATTTTTTCGTAGCTAAAGAATAGATATAAAAACATATTATAATTAATGGGTATTCAAAATATGATCTGTTCACAAATTTATTTTCGGGTTTCATAAATATCAGTTTTTTTATTTTATAAAAATTTCTAAAAAAATATTTTACCATGATTTATTTGAATTTTAATTATTCAATATGGGAATATTACACACACGTTTAATATGTCTCTTTTTTGGATGAGAATATATTGTATGTAAATTTTATAGGTCTTTAATTTCAAGAACTAATGTACATGAATAATCTATTAAAAACTGATTATAAATAAATTATGGTTTATGTGGAAGTTCCATTGGTCGAGAAACATCAAACTAGACCTCTACATGTTTCAAAACCAAAGGATAAAGAAGTATCCCCACACAACATTAAAAATGAGGAATATGATGAGTCCAAAATAGAATGGTATGGAGATCCATTCCTCAATGATCAGCCACATATAGAGGAGATCTAGAAGATTTTATTCCTAATGATATACTGACTGACTGAAAATTAAATTTTTATTAAAGAGGGAAATAACCTATAAGATACAAAGGACGTCTCAAGGAGGTATAATATGGTGAAGGCCATGGGAAACCCCTTGAACAAAACATTTAAATTCCATGAGAATAAAACCAACAATAAAATAGTTGATAAGAGTGTCCTCCAAATTTCTAACATGTCCAATTGCATATGCTAATGAGTCAGCATCACACCAAATATTCCTCAACAACTAGCTTCCGTTAGAATCCAACATGCAACTTCTTGTGATTTAATCCAACTCCCAATATGTCCCACACATCCCTGAAAGGATTATTTAGAATTTTAATATTCATTTAATAGATCTTTTTTCCTTGGAGGAAGATAATTTTTTGGAATGTTTTTTTACTGAAGAACAGGTGGAGTTTCCTAATCACAATAAACATTTATTGGATGGATTCTATATGGAGATCCTTGTATATTTCTCTGTTACATTATAGATAATATATTATTAAGTTAAATTGAACAATTTAATAATTGATTCTTCATGTTTTTATTTAATGAAAATATACATACCCTGTTACTTTCCCATTTATTATTTTATTGATGTTTAATACATTAAAAATTCGCTAAAAAGTAAAAAATTATTTGGGAATGTGGTAACCTAACAAGGGGATGAATCATTCCATATCATATCACAACATATAAAATTATACATTATTTTTATAGGGAAGTAATTAGTGTACTATATCTAGGTATTATATAATAAAAAGTAATAAGTGTATACTATGAGGAATAGATTTTATTAGTTAAAATAAAAGAGACTCCACCCACAATAGAGATTTAGGTAATAGTCTGTACTACCCATCAAGAGGGAGCCAAAACCCACATCCCATGTGGGGGACCAAAACAATACAAATCATTCATTAAATTTATTTAATTAATTTTTTATTATATTTAGATTTATATTATATGAATTAGTTTTTTGAATATAATAATATGTACTTGAATCCCCATTAGTATTATAGATATTTATTTAGACAGTATTTTTTCATTGATAATTAAGTTTTTGTAGCCTAATTATGATGATTGAAAAAGAAACCATGTAGAATGTTCTAGAAGAATGAAAATGAATAGTGATTCATTTCAATGTGAATTTACTCTTACATTATTTTTATTTTAAGTCACTATATATTATGAAAATTTATTTTGATGTTTAGAAGTGAATTTCTATGCCCACACATAGATTGTTTTCTTTACCTAACTAGCCTATGAAACAAGAATTCCTTAAAATCCATTGATTCAATGTTTTATATTATTGATAAATGATTTTAAATGGGTATTATGGACCACTAAATGATTAAATTGAATCATATATGTTATTTTAGTGAATATTGATTTTGAGAAACGTATTCATTCCTGTAAATAGTATTTCGCAACCATTCTCTTACATTGAATTTTTGAAATTCTCAAATAATGTAATTTTATTATAGTTTAAATCTATTTTTAGTTTTATAATTTCATAATTTTCATTTCAAAGATGAATTATAGAAATAATATTTTTCCCTTCCTTCATGAGACTATTCCTTGGGAATCCTTGGGACTATAACATATATGAAATTTTATAGAAAACTATCAATGATAACATTATACAATGAATCATATAATATGATTAATAAATTTTTCATGATTTATACCTTGATAATGAGTAGAAATTAAACATTAGTAATTGTTCATCATATAAAATCCATAAATGGCCTTGATTGAAATGACCCATATTATAAGAAAACATTTCATATTCTATCCCCATTCAATGTCTATTTCATTATATTTGAAATTATATGTGTATGTGTAGGGGAAGAAAGTATAGAATGGATTAATTACATTGAAATGAATAAGTGTGGGAGTTATCTGTTTGGTATTGTTAACGGGGTTTTTAATTCATCGTATTTCACAACCAACAATCTAAATAAATGAAAATTTAAAAAATGATAAAAAATGAATTGAAGAATGAATTATGACATAAATAAATAAAAAATCAGCATAATATGGATGTGGATTTTATCATATAGGGATAGGTGGGGGATTTTAAATTCATTCTTAGTATAAATTTTGAAAAGAAAATAAAATGAAAATTATAGTTGAGAAAAAATAGAGAAACTTATAAAGGGTGTACCTTATTCATTATAGTTTCATTATTCATGATATTTTATTTTTTCATGGAATGTGTTAATAGTCAATTTGAAGGAAATATTTCCATTAAATGTTATTTTTTATATGATGATTATTATATATTTGTTCACCTCGGATTTGAGCTTTATTGTTTTAAAAAAACTTACCCTCTAAAATGAACCCTTTGAGTCACTAGAAAATTATTTTAAACTCTATATAATATTATTCCTAATTTATCATTACAAAGTGGAGACATTAGGTCCTTTTTGGAATATGTAAATGTTCATGTATTCAAGGTATGATTAAAACACATGTTTTAATGACAAATTTTGTAATGAGTGTGAAAAATCATAAGTTATGTATATAAAATAATGAAATTATTATTAGAAATAAATCTATGAACATAAATTTATGAGTGGAGAATAATTTCATATAAATATTGATAAAAGTAAAATACATGGCTGATTAGTCCCCTTTATGAGGGTGAATTTGAATTGATATTTTATGTGGAACATAAATGATTTTTTCCACTGATTCTAGTTTGATTTCATAACATACCAATTTAGAAATATGTGATACGGTTTTCCTCTATAATTTATTTTCAATAATAAATTCACAAGGAGAATAAATTTATATGTGGTTTTAATTTATAAAACCATGTCTTGTATACTTATTTGAATATAATATATATGTTTTATGTAATTTAATTGATTATTATTAATGATAATTTCAGATATTATTGATTTATTCTAGGAAACAATGAATGGTTTAATACATGAAAATGGATATAGATTTGGGTGTAATTTATTTCTGATGTTTTATGAAAATTCAAGGCCCATGTTAATGGCTCATAATTGAGTAATCAATCTTAAAAGAAGTATAATTTTATTAAAATAACCATTCACATGATGAAAAGATATTTTCATGATGTGAGAGTCACAGGGACATTAAGACATGAAACCAAGCCATGAAAAAACACATGCAAATGTGGATAATAATTATTCATGTTGTGACGTAATGTGTCAGTACATGACTATGGGTGAAGAAATAAATAAATATTAACTTGTGGATAACATGACTAAATCCTACATCACATGACTCGATTCCTCCATCCACCCACAATATTGAGTATGGAGAAACTAATAAATCCATTTATTGAATATTTTATTTATACATATTGTGATTTATTCCAATAAATACATGTCTTGAGAGATTCCTGGATAAATCATCAGAAAGAAACAAATAAAAAATGGGGAGTGGGATTCGGTTTTTTTTATTTTTTTATGTTTTATATTTTCATAATTCTCAATTATGGTCTCTTAAATTATTTATCTTTATCACAATATCTATTTCAATATTTTATTTTTTCTCTCTACCATTATACCATTATGATCTTTTACACTCACATTAATGAGTGGTGGACTTGTGGATTGCTATTGTAGGAGGTTTATGTGATGTCTCTGAAATCTACACTTAGGTTATTAATTTTTTATTAAATTTATAGTGAGTGAGATATGAGTGTATAGGAGTGGTGACCATACAATATGTCATGGCTTTTAAAATCGCCTTTATTCTCTCCAAAAACCTTAATTTTTCCATCATCTTGGGGAAACACTTCATTTTATGGATTAGAGTGTTCTGGTGGGATGAAAAAAAACATTTGATTGAGCCAGGTCATCGAATAAATTTCACACTTGTTCAAGTTAGGTTTATCATAAATGAATATTATAGAAGGAGATATTTGGTTTACCGATAATATTTTATTGGAATGAATAATTCCATAATAAATTATATATTTGAGATTCATTTATTACTGGATGAACTATTAAATTGAATTTGAACTGTAAGAATTAATAATGAAAGAAATTAATTAACCAATGAAAATACCAAGACCTTTCTGTGTAAATACATTCATTTTATCTATGATAGAATCATTATGATTTCATTTTAATTTTCCATTGAATATCCAAAACCTAATTTTTCATTTTTTTAAATAAAAATATTAAATATAGAAAAAAATAATTTAATTATTAATATTGTGTGATCAACTATAAATTAGCACAACTAAGACGACCCTAATAATTCAAAAATTTATAATAGTAATATAAATTGTACAATTTTACCAATCAAAGTGAGGCAGGTTAGGGTGTATGATAATGAAGTCCTGAAAGAAAGAAATACATTCCAATATTGAAATAAAAATGCCTTTTTATTTTAGTTCTACCCAATTATATATATTTCAATAATTTTTATGGGGATCACATTACCAGCATGAAGATTATATTTTCAATTATCATTAAAAACATCTAATAGTATGATGATCATCTATCTAGTATATGATTCTTCCTGAATATGTTTTATGGTATTTTATTTCCTAAAAATAACATTATTACAATAGTATCTTAATGTGAAGTTATATTTATAATGTATAGGATTTAATTCAATAGATCATACTTTAAATTTTGAGTAAGGTAATTCACATTTAATATTCTAGAACATCTTATGATTTCCTATATATGTGAAGATAAATATGATCATTAGTTGTAAATTACATCTATTATATTGTTATTGATTAATATTTAAATGGGGTATTTATCTCAGTTAGTTGGATAGAAATACAACATCTAAGATAAGACTATTGTATATCATTTTTAGGATTCCTTTCTAAAATAATTTCCTCTTCTTCCTATAAATCATGAATTTTATTTTACAATTGAACTAAAACATAGTTCCACTACTATATCAATGAATCCACATATATTGGAATTTATTGAGTTATAAGGAATGGGAAATATACTCTTAGGTAATCATTAAAATGATTTAATCTATTATGTTTGTCTTCAGGTGGTGACAATATTATTTTTATAAAGAAATAAATATCATCAAAACTGTATATTTATAATTGATAATGTCAAAAGATTATGATCATGAATTTATATCATCTTCCCCATATTGACAATTTGTTTGATCGGTTATTAGTGGTTAATATTTTCAAATGTTTATATTTGATACAGGTAATATGTGTTTATGGTAAAAAGTGATGGCATACCCATGACAGCCATCCATTTTAATAATGGACACATTGAATTTATATTGATTCCATTTGTTATTAATAATTCCCCTAATTTCATTGTAGATTTAATTAATAGAAAATTTACATATTTGTATTCTGAGTTTTTTTCCATATACATGAAATTGTTATATGTTCTAGGATCATGTAGTATAAAGATGCTCATATTAGGTTGTATTAAATAACCAGAGGAATGATAAATTGTCGGAAATCACTACCATATGTGAATTTTGGATAAATAAAATACAATTCATTGGGCCATATAATTTTAACAAAATGTATATTGATAGATCCCAAAAACAAAAAAGTTATTTATCATTCCCACATACCAACCATTGTGACTGAAATACAATGTTTTTTATTGAATATATATTATTGATTATTTTTTAAACATTTCCCATCGATATCTAATACAATCATAATGTTAACTAATAGGGTAGTCTTATTTTAGACTAATCAATGTGATTAAAATTTCATGAAACTAAAGTGTAGTTTGGTCAATAAAACTGTGATCAAATAAACTTATAGTCGAGAAGGATTTTTTATTTTAATACTGAATAAAACAAGAGGTGTTGTCTATTAATATATTTTATTATATGGTAACAAATTAAACTACAATCCATTTTATTATTCATGATAAAAATTACCTTGAGTGATGACTTATAATTAATAGTGGTAATCAGTGAGTTTATGGTATGATGGAATTATATTTACGGAAAATGGTGTCGCATATATACTGATCATAGAGGCTTAATATATATATATTCCCCAAGAAGGAGTTTAATATCTTCCAAAGGATATGGTTAAAATTGATTAAATGTTATGTATATTCAATAAATTATCATCCATGGATAGTAAATAGGGTTTCAAATACTTAGATTCTAAAAGATCTTTCTATATTTTCCTAAAATAAGATATTAGAAGATCCATTATTTATATATTATCAAAGGATTGACCCTGAAATCCTAAAGGATGTATAGTAAAATTTCCTTCTTGAAATGAATGTTCAGCCCTAAAACAATGAAAATATAAAAAAGTTTTTGAAAGAGGATTTTGTTATTAAAATACGGTGTGAATGTTTCCTATGTTCATCCATGGTTATGATATAATTAGATGGAATATTAGCTATGTATGTCATCCACTAATACCATACATGAAGAAATATATATTAAAAAAGTAATATAACTCATCATTATCTATTCATACATGATTTATAAAAATATATAAATATCTGAAAGATAAATTACTGTTGAATAAATTGGATTTAGATTTCGAAAAGTATGTATTTCAACGAATGACATATCATTTTTATATATAATAGATAATTTTTTTTATAAAATGTTAAAATATAACATTTACAAAATATGAAATAGGATAATATTACCTTTGATTCCTCTATTAGAATCCCAAAATCATATAAAGGCCATAATGTTATTTGGGTTAGAGTAGATCACCTTATCAATTTACAAAATTTAAATAAAATTGGAGAATATTTATTTCATGATCAACCTTACATGGTATAAATTAAGTATGTGGAAAGGCCATATGTAATACCAAAATCTATATTATCTAAATGAAATCCAATATTCAGCTCCATGTTCTCACGAAGAGATCAGGAAGATTATGATATAATGTTATGTATCAATAACACGTATCATAATAATATATATTTCGAAAATAAGAGGTCCATTCAATCATTAATGTAATCATTGAGATATTTTTATTTTTATTTCAAAGGATGTTTATATCATCTTATTACTCTTATTATGTTTCCTTACAATAGTTTCTTTCACTCAAGAATTTAGATAGCTCCTTATAAGGTCATTTATGGAATTAAGTATAAAACAAAATCATTCTTGGGATGATTATAAATAATGAAATTATTAGGACCTGGGCTAGTTAATTAAATAGTGGACAATGTTAGAGTAATTTAAAAGAAAATCAGTGTTGAAAGGATTCAAATGAAGAGATATGATAAAAATCATTGGTGATATATGAAATTATTTGTTATATAGAATGTATTTGGGTGAATTTATCAATTGTATATGGTTATGATAATCTAAATGATGGTAATTCAAATCAATACATATATTGGTTTGTTTATAATTTTTTATTGAGTATGTACTATATATTATCTCTTAGAAGATCCATTAAACAACTCTCAATTTCATGATGTGTTCAATATATTTCATTTGAGGAATTAAAAACATGTTCCATTAGATGTAATGAACCCAAATTATATACCCCACAAAGATGAACTTTATTCTAAATAAAAAATGTATAAATATCAGATTGAAGAGATAAATTGTTATGGAACAGAACTACTCATCATGTTCTATTACTTTGGTAGAATCCAAAATATGAGGACGATATATTGGAACCAAAGGATTGGATAAAGATGATATATTCCTTTTTTATATTATCGTAAATTAATTTCAATGAAGAAATTTATTAAAATTTGTTATAATGGGTCACCTCATTATTGTATACATATTTACTTTGTGAAAAACATTATGTATTTGATAGCTTTCATTAAATGAAACTTCAAGAATCAATAAATAATCATTTAGAAATACATTATAACCTAGACCTCAGAATTGTGGGATTGAATACTAAAAAACATATTATAAATGTATAATTTTAAACTATTTATATAATTCAAAATTTTTGATTTATTTATAAAAAATAAGTAATTGATTTCCAGTTATGTCATTTAATGCTTCAAAAATATGTTTTTCCTATAAATGGTTTTTATTGTATTTTGAATGATGAAATTATAATTATTTTTTTCATTTCAATAAATTATATTTTTTTATTAATTATAATTATTGAAATTTGAATTATAGTGTTATTATAGGGAAATTCTTTTGGATTCTCTAAAAAGTTTTATTTTTATGAGATTAGTGAAATTATTGATTTTTGTTAAACTAAAATTTACTTTCCTTTAATATGGTAATTTCAAAACACCATTATTTTTACAATATATCGAAAATAATCATATGTAACTTTTAAAAATAATTATTATAAATAATTAAATATAAAAAATAATTGTACTTGATTTTGATATATGTTTTTTTTGTATAAGATAATTTCTTCTAATTTTTGTTATTCACACCATTTGTTTTTTTCAAAATAAAATAAATTAATATATATTATTTAGTGTATTTAATGAAATATGTATAATAAATATTCAATAAAATATGCTATATTTTTATGATGGATTTATCAAGGAATTTAATGGAATTAAATGAATTTTTATTCATAAAATTCATTATTATAAATATTATAATTAATTAATATTTTTTCCTATTTAGATGTATAATTGGATAGTAATTGAAATTTGATATATTAAAATTTATTCAATTTTTTAAATCACCATTATTATGGAAATTTAATATGTTCATTATTATTTTAATATAAATGAAATGTAACAATAATAAAAATGTGATACCATGCGAGAAGTTAAGAAAGGTTTATTGGGTGTCAAGCAAAGATATTATTATATAAATTCATCCAAAAATTATATTATTAATCTATTTAGTCATTTTCTTTCCTTATATTATAAAAATTGGACATTTCATTCAACTTTATCATGGAAATGAAATTATATTATTGAAAGTATTACGTAACCCAATTTTTCTCCCACCATTATCTTATAAAAGGGTTCCTCCTCTATTCCATTATTCACACAATTTAGGAATCTATGTCACAAAATGACTACTGCAAAACATTACTATATTTATTCCCATCACATGTGAAATCAACTCTTAAACTGAGTCCCATATTTCATGGAATAATGTGTAATTCCTAGGTAGTATCTCAAAGAAAAGGTAATAATCATTACTAATCTCCTTCAAATTTAATTCTTCATCCTTCTCCTCAAAAACGATTATATATATGCATTATATTTTTTTAATTTGGTGTCTTAAATATAATAATATGATATAACGTTGATGAAACAACCATTTTGACATTTTTTCCATCCAATGGTATATGGATGTATCTTTTTCCGTACATATGGACCTCCGCTTCCACAGAGCGATATAATTAATTCTACATGGACACCATTAATGGTTTGTTATTTTGATATTTTTAATATTTCTTATAGTATTTATGGTATATTAATTATTCAATAGTTATAAAATCTTATATATCTTTTTATATTCTAATCTGTTTGAAAATTATAATGCCTCTCATGTGTTTGTGTTAACTGCCAACTCTATGATGCAATATGACTAGTATTTCATTTCTTCTATACATGGATTGTAATAAAGGAATATGTACATATTTTATATTATTTTTATTATATAAAAACGATTCTATTATGTTAAATTATTATTTATCTTTCTTTTATTCCATCCAATTAAAATTATAAAATATCAAACTTATGTATGTACGGTTTACCTTCTCTAGGAAATGATGTAAATAATTTCTCATTACCACATTATATGAATAGTTATGAAATTATATATAATTAGTAACTATTAAAAATATTATATTTATATAATTTTATTTAATTATATTGTATAACACTTATCAACTTGAAAATATAATAACTATTTAACTAAACAATACAAGAGAAATGAAATAGTTAACACCCAAAAACAATGATTAAAAAATGTATTAATAAATGAATGCTAAAAAGTTATAAGTGGAATATAAATGATATTAATGTTTTTAATATTTATTTTCTGTTGATTTATTTTAAATTTACATGTAATATAAATTATTTTATAGATCTATTAAACAAAGTTGGATATTTGGTAAGGGTTCATTCTCTCAATATTATTTCATTGACACAAATATGATATTACTAACCTATATATATTAATGAGAAGTATATACTACACCTTTGATGGGATTTATTATTTATAATTCTTAATTAATGTAACTAAATGTTATAGTGAATAATTATTTAAACCATGTTGTTTTTTTGAAAGATTCCATGATGGTAAGTGTTTATTTTTTCAATTCATCCTATAAACCAATCTTATTTCTTGAGGTATAAAAACAACATGTATTATTTGTTTTAAAATGAATATAATTATTTCCATGGTATATAAAGATTCTTTTTATTTTATATCTTTCAGTTCAATGATGAATCAAATCTTACCAAACTTCTAATGGTATGACATTACGAACTCACTTTTTATCAAGATTTTTCTTTATTAAAATTTATATTAGGAAATTATTTTATCTAACTCTCAAAAAAATTATTTCATTTATTATAATTCTAATATTCCCATATATCAAATTTTATTCCCATTGTGTTTCATAAACTTATATACTCAATTCACAAAATTAATATTTCTAAGGGAAATAGGCATTGTTTCTCTCTTCAATCAGGAATATCTTTCATCCAATCCAATAATTTATATAATTTTTTTTCAGGATTTTTTTTCTCATTTCCTAATGAAAACGTAAATATATTTTACCCATGTTTTAAATTCAACTAAATTATTAAAAATATTTTTATTATCATTTTACGAAATATTCTCATTTGACTTTTTAAAATTGAATAGAATATAATCATTGTATTAATGTACACAATTTGAATTTATTTTCTCACTATTATAAATACTATTTGTTTTTATGATTCTTTTAATATTTTCTATCTTTATTTTCCAAAAACATTATTACATAATATTATTGGTATTTTTATATTTTTATTATGTTATATCCAAATAAAACGGGTATTTTTTGTTAGAGATGATTCAGAGATCGTTTAAATGTATTTTAATATATAAAAAAACATTTGATGAATCATAAGTGTACTATGGATATTATAAAATGGTTCCATATTTATTATTTATCTTCAAGATTTATTATTATAATTTTTCAACATTGATGAATCTAAATTTCATTTACTAGGGTTATTTTAGGACGAAATGACAAATTAATTCATGATATTGTGGAATACATGTCTATGGATTGTGTTTTTGTGATAGGTGGATATGTTATATCCCTATTTATCATTGGGTAAATTTTAATGGTTTATGTTCTCAAACATTGTACACAATTTTTTCCCAATCCAATATGAGGGTTACATTGTTTTTATCCCAATACCAAAAAGGATCTATAGGAGGTTATACAAATCCCAATGGAATTACAGTTGTGGTTTACTGAATCTTATTACGTGATGAATATCTTAGTGGGTATCTTTCATATAAGATTTGTATTATTTTCGTTCTTTGACAAATTATTCAAATCCATTACGAAATGATTATATTTTAGTGTTATGTTGTTAGGGATTATGTTTTTTTGAATTAATTATGATTTCTGTATTAGGATCAATAAGTTTTATGCCATTCATAGTGATTTAGTAAATTTAGTGTAAAAATGTATAATATTATTTTCAATTTATCATACCCTTATTCTGATGAATTTTTTATATGATCATTGAATTATATCTACTTTTTTTATTATTATAAAAAACTATGCTCACCCTTTCATATATATCTATTTTCAAAGGATATTAAGAATGGTTTTATGTATGAAGATTCTATGAATGGTACAATTTTTGGTAAAATTAGTGGGAGTTGGTGTATGTATTTCTTCTTATATATTTTTTTATATCCAAGATTTCAAAGAAACTATAATATTGTAGTTATATCATGGTTGATAATTATTTTTAATGAATATTAATCTAATATGATTTAATATAAATGCGTGTAATGATTATTTCCCATTAGAAAATAATCCTTGATTTCCTTTTTCTATCTTGTAAAATAAGGATTTTGGACAAATACATTTCATTGAAAATAACAGAAAAGAGTGATGTGAACTATACTAAAGATGATAATTTCTTATAATATATTTTTAATAAAAATGAATTCCATTAACATAATATGAAATAGATTGATAATGAGTGATATATTTAATGAGACCATAGGAGGAAAATGTTTTTCATTGTTTGTTTAAAACATTATAAGTATTCATTGATTTATATGTATATATATGAGGTATTATAAGGAGTATATTACAATATAAATTTAATTATTGAAACATTGGAGAGAAATATTTCTTAATACTTGTTTATTTAAGGATTTAGAGGATGATTTCTATCAATTATATATGAGATTAGTCACATCTCTGACTTGGAATAACTTTTATACTAACAGTGTAAGATGATTGTTGGAGTTTATAATAGGATAATTATTTATTTTATTATCTTCTCAATGAGGAAATAATTGGTTACTCTGGAAGAATAGGAATTTTTTATCTAGGTATGTCAGTTGACATCAGTTTTTTAATGAATTGAATATATAGATTATATTTTACATCTCTGACCGTAATATTTTGTAGAGAAAAATGTACTCCTTGATTCAAAAATAAGGAAGTACAGACTTGATCATCCTCATGTTCTTCTATATGATGTAGTGGAATTAAAGGAGGATTATAATCTTTGAGAAAGGTTTTTGTGAAATATTGATAAATATGAGGACTTCATGATAGGGATGATTCTTCTATAAGAAAATGTATTTTTTTAAGAAATCAATTATTTAGGAGGAAATATGTAACACTTTGAAATTTTATAATAAACTTCACTATAAAAAATTAACTTTTTCAAAAGATTTTGAATCACGGAACCTATATATTATGTTAATAATTACTATACATTATAAAGAGTAGCTCATTATATAGTTTTTAAATTAAATAAAAAAATTTGAGAATAAATTCATATTTGTTTAGAAAATATTATTAATCATAATGAAATTTATTGAAGTATTTTGTAGCTGAGAATTATTTTTTTCACATAGCTTTTAACATACTAGGATTTAATTCATTACATTTCCATTTTTAAATGAAATTTTTGTATACTTTCTAATATTCATCACTGAACTAAAATAAAATCTATGTTATATTAATAAATTAAGGAAAAAACTATCTTTTATTATAATAATTAAATTGAGGTGTATCAATATTTATAACAAAATTATAATAACATTATAAAATTTATATTAAAACAAAGTGAAAATTATTCGTGGATATATAGATTTTATAAAAAAAATTAGAATGTTTGTATAATAATATATTAAATAATTTATTTTCTACATTAGAAATTTTTCATGGTGAAATAGATTATATATTTGGAACCAACATATATAAATTATAAAAAAATGGATTATTTAATTTTTATATATAAAAAACATTATATAATTAATTTAAATTATAATCAAAATTAGGAAAAAGTTATTTACAATGATTTTTTTAATTAATATTATGTAATTTTTATAAAACAAATTAAATTGAATTATGTTACTAAAATGACTAAAATATTATTTTTTAAAAATTAATTATTTATATTATAGAAAATTAAATTATTTCCAATTATAAATAACATTAAGAAAACGTAATAGTAAAAATGCAATTTAAAAAATGGTTTTTATTTATATAAATTGTTTAAAATTAATATTAATTATGATATTATTTATAATTTTATTTATATTAAATATATACTAAATTAAAATTTATACCATGAATATTTTTTATGATTTTTTTACTTTATTATTATTATAAAATATAATTTACTTGTTTAAAAACTAGTTACAAAAATAAAAATGTAAAACTGAAATTTGAAATGAAACAAAGCATATTTAAGACAAGAATGGAATTTTATTTTTGTGTATTTATCATAATTATGTTATCCAAAAATCCATTATTTCTATCATTTGGAACTTTTTTCTCATAAATGGTGTCATTCCATTATAGAGAAATAATGGGTTTTCACTAAATAATCCTTTATATCACTAGTAAGTGTGATTCTTCCACCTCTTCATGAAGAATGCATACATAAAATTTCTTACAGATAATATTCCATATAATCCTACAAATATAATATCACATTTTTGTTTTCAACTATTAATTTTATGTTATCCTAATATGTCCATTTTTCAAATATACTTTCATGGGAATGTTCGAGGCCTTGAAGTGTGTATTACATAATCCTTATCTTTTTCATCCTATTAATCCACTTCCAAAAACAACCTATGAAAATTTATATAAATACATATGTTTCATTAGTATAAAATATTATTATTATATTTAGGTAAAATCACTTTTATATTCCTTTAAATCCATATAAGAAAATAAAGGAACTCCAATTGTCTATTGTGCTGACTATCACCTCTAAGAAGTAATATTTTTATATTTTTCATATTGAATTTCATTATTTATTAAATAAATATAAAATCATAATAAAATACTAAAAATTATTAACTAAAACTTTATTTTTATTCAATTATTACATTTTTCATTATTACCATTTTTTATCCATACTCACCCATCAAATTTTGGTATGTTCATGACTGAGACATTATGAAAAAATATATAATCAATCCCATAAAAGAATATCATGGATGAATTTGGGAACGTAAACAATAATTTTTTTAAAATTTAGTTACAAAATAATTATTTTTAAATGGTTCATTAACGTTTATATTATGTAATTATCTTAATGTTAAAATATCATTTTTAATCGCTAAAATTACAAAAAATATGTCTCCATTGTTTCTATTTTTATGTAGATATGAATAACTATACCAAAAATAACTATAGAAATAAATAATCTTAATTAAATGATAAATAAAAACTAATATTACTAAAAAAGATATTTATTATAATGAATTTTATTTTTTAGGATGTTATGTACATTCACATAATCAATCAAGACCATAGAAAGGGATTATTTTCTAAAAGTTTCTCCCATTGAGACATATTTCCTATTATACATAATGATTTATGTAAATTATCTATCTAATAAAAATTTATTTTTTGAAAATATTATTGATTTTTAAGGATTCCCAATTTTCCATTATTTGTTCTTTGTCTCACGCGGACTAGTTAAATCATTCAATATCATTAAGGAATCCTCAACTCAACATATTTGGCTCCTATAGAAATCATCATCAAATAGAAAAAATTGGAGAAATTAAAAGATATAAATATACACTTAAAATTTCTTAATAAATCCATTAATTTAGTTTATTATGAACAATGTTATCACATATAACTAAAACAATTGATATAACCTCTTATCTCCATTTAGGATATGCACGGTTCCCTTCTGTTTTCATACATATGACTTCCATTATATTCATTGAAAACTAAAATCCTTCTTAGTTTCACAGTAATATTTATTGATATTTACTGTCACATCATATAGGATATTCAATTTATTTTATGGAAATTCTAGTTTTCCAAGTGGTATTTATTTACATTTCTATATCTCTACTAAAAAACATGATTTTATCTTCCTAAAAAAGTAGTCCATGGTATAGTCTTGATAGATAAATAAAACATTAAATAATAAAATTTTCAATATTTATAGAAATTGTTAGTTTTAATTTCATTTCGTATTCTGTTATTACACTATTTATATCATAGTGACATGCATGTGTTACCTCCCATGACTCCACTTATTATTACTTTGAAAACATATTTTTTAATGGTAAAAACATTTATATCCCTATCATGTTTGTGTTTTATAACCAGGAATGATTTAAAATCCTACCAAATAAACTATTTAGATCCCATAATCTTATCATTAGTTGTGTATGTAATTTTGATTTAAAAAAACTACATTATATTTTTTTTTAATTCATACATTACATGATCATAAGGATTCATTTATAATAACCACATAGAATGAATCCTTAAAAATAATGAAATCCTATAACTTGTTTTCAAACTCTATAAAAAGTAGTGGATAGAGTGGAAAACATTAGAAAACTAACTAACTATCCAAGATATTTATTCTCACCACTCATAGATGATATTTTATTGGAATATATAATTTTTAATTCTATATAACATTAATATTATATATATAATGTACAAAAATAATGGATAACTTATTTAAAATAACATATTTCTATAAATCAACTGGGTTTCATGGTGTGAGAATAAAATGTACAATATTTAATTAAGGAAATGAAAAAATCCATTATATAGAAAGGGAGTTATTTCAAGATAAATTTAAAATATGAAATATTTATTTCACACACAATAAGTTGAAAACCTCACAATTTCATTATAAACTAGTTTCATACATCATTCGGTAAAATAAGTGAGTTAATAAAAATTATTAACATTTCCCGTTTTTTCATATTCAATGTTACCCCAATCTCTAATATATATTTAATTTAAAATTCAACCTATAATAATACATATTATGGGGTCTATTCGATTCAGTAATGTGTTTTTCCTTCTCAATATTGGGAGGATGGTTGATTTTATGTAATGAACATAGATTTATTTTATTTATCTCTTTCCTTTGAATTTATACTAATGTGTTTTTAAAAATAGTTAGTTTACTGAAACATAATACTCTATTCCATGACATTACCTCATAATATATCCTATTTTTAGACATAGATTTCATATTCAACATGAATAAAATCATTATAAATATTATTATATAAAATAATTCACTTATTCACTAACTATAATCATTTTATAGTTGAATTTATATAACAAAAATTAACATTATATTTTTTCTAACATATACTTCAACATAAATTAATTTACTTTGATGTGACATATCTCATTATTTTCAATTTTTTTATCGTCAATTATAACATTATCAATGTGTTTTACATCCAATATATATACAATAATGACTTTTTCATTTTATATTCAATATAGAAATGATTAAAATCTCTTCAAGATTGAAACTATATGTTGTTTTCATTACCATTATTATTCATGTAACAATCAATTTTAAATTCATCACCGTAGATTCTATAAAATATATTCTATATTAATAGATAGATCCATTTTTTCATAATTATTCATTTCTATTCATATGTTCATATATTATATCACATTATTAATCTTAGGAATAATAATTTCAGATATGCAGTATATTTTACCTAATTATCAATAAATTGTTTAGTTGTTAAAAATTTTCCTTTCAGAATACATGTCAATCATACTGACAAATCACTTTTGGTATGCCCAAGTTTACTTTTTAATGAATATATTTTATAATTTGGAGAAATGTATGATTATTTTTGAATTATCGTATCATAAGACATTAAAATGAGAATAAAATCCTTCCTCATGAAATCTAAACATATATTTTCTCATACAACGGTGAATAATAATTACTGTATTATCATTTTTATTGATCTCATATTCCAAATTATTCATAAATTTTTATCTTTGTTTTTCGATGATGTTATTCAAATATCATCTTATGTTTTTTTACAACATACATTTTATTAAAAACAATTGATTAATCCTTTATAATGTTATAATTGAATTTTTTTACAACTTTTTATGGTGATCCGTTATATTTGTGCATATATTATAATATCTAATGTACTCTCTAAACTAAAATAAATTCTATAAGCTTCAATAATGAATCTATAATGATTAATTTTTTTAATTGTTCCTAAAAGAACCATTCCATGACTTTAAGAGTCATTTCTACCCCTATAAAATTCATATTTATTTTACACATCTCTCCATTAATTTATTGGACATTTCTTTAATATTTATTTAAACCAATTTAATATGAAAATGCAATGGAAATTCAGTTATTCTTATTAAGTAAAATTCATTGTGATCCTTTTAAATTAATTAATTAGTTTATTAGTTTCTATTAAAATAAATGATTTTAGTTCTCCTTATAATAGATTCAACTTTTCTTCATGATAGATTATATCATTATTGGTCCCAAAAATCCTCTTTCAGTAATTCATTATATACATTTTTTTATATATATTTTCAATTTTCTCTTCGATTTCCCTGAACATGGGTCTTGTATATGTTTTATGGATATTTAAAAATAATAATACATAATGGTATTATACACTAAAGCATCATTCTAATTGGTATTCTAATAAATAACTTCAAATACATCTATTTCTCATTCTATTTCTTCTCTCAGAAATTTATTTTCATTATTTCTATCTTATAGATATTTTTATGCCTCTCAATTCGCATTATATGATTGAATTTATCTATAATTTTTTCTAGAGAATCTACTAATGAATTTTTTAATAATTTCTAAACATCCTATAGTATCCCCACTGTAGTTAAACACAAAATATCTATATCAATCTTCCCTTAAAAAAGTGAATCTTTCATCCATTTTTCATGTAAATTTATTATTTATGTTATTTCATAAATGCCTTGTCATAATTTAATTTCAATATTTATAATTCATATTCAAATCATAATTATTATAAATTTAATCATATTATAAAAGTGAAACAATTGATAACTCACCTATTTGGTTATATTCTCAACATAATTTATCAAACATTACTAATGTTCTTTTTGGATGTTTGTTAATATAAGATTATATTTTTAATCTTTTTTCACACAATAACATGAAGAAAATTATTATATTTTTAATAAAATCATCACACATTAATATTTATCTCATTATCTACAACTTATTTTTAAATATTTATCGAAACAAAATTCTCCATAAAAAAATTTTATATTTCATTATATTACCTAAAATAATACATAAAATTGCACTTAAAACCCAAAAATTCCACTCCATATAGTAATGGAATATACATATTTATAATATATAAAAATTATAATATATAAAATTTATCAAGATAATAATGATAAAAAATATATTATATATATTCTTTTTTTAACCAAATATAAATATATTCTTCATTTTACATTAATACAATAATAATTTTTATTCTATAGAAGAAAAATTCACCGCAACACCCTATTATAGTGATGCATCTGTAGTGGAATTTGCCTTCACTATTAAAGAATCTGGTTCACAATTCACCATGAATACCTCCTTATGCTATTAGTTTTCTTATAATAGAAGATATTTTATTTTATAAGAAGGGAGAATATAGAATCAAAATTATAGATAATCATAAATCTTCAGAGAATATTTATGACTAGTAATATACACAATATAGTAGGAATGTAAAAAAAGAAAAAATGATGTATTCCTTCCAATAATTATAACGACCATTTTTTATTAAAAATATATATATTATTTTATTCATACAATTCATTCATGTATGTATTGAATATCCCATCATAAAACATATACACCAATATCCAAAAGTCAAAAAATAGGAGAAATCCAAAATTTCGATCTATGCCATAGCTTGGTCTTGTTCACAAAAAACAAAATCCATTTTTTTTAATGACCAACCAAGAGAGGTAACGTTCCATTACATGCATCATGACCCAATATATCCTCTTGATTTTTAGGGAAACTAGAAGGGTTTGAGTAAAAATCAGTAACAAAAAAACAATGTTCTCCCAAAGACTCTACTAAATATTTTTTATTCTTGATATTAAATGATCATAAAACAATAAATAAATATTGCATTATATAAGATAATTAATATGAATAAAATAATATTTTTTCAAGACTTCATAATGAATGGGATGATATTTCCATGGAATGAACATTCCATTAGAAATAATGATGGATCACTCCTCTTCTCACTATCAAGAAAAAAAGTTATCACCATCATGTACTAGCCAATGAATAATGTGCCACTAATTACGTCATCCATGATGATCAGGGAATCACCAGGTTAATATTGTGTAACCAACTCTAGTTTTACATTTTACCACTAAAAATTACCATCTATATCAAGGATGTACTATAAAAAACTCTCTATAGTGTACTATTCACCACCAGTATCTAACTTTAAGTGGATGTTATATCACAAAATATGGTTTTGAGGTTAATTATATACGACCCTTGATTGTATTATGGTGGATGAGGCACCATTGATATCGATATAGAGGTTCTTGATGTAACATATATTCTAGTCTCCATGTGGATTATGAACTATTAAAACACTGTATTGGTTGGAAATACATGTTAACTGAATCATAGTGAAATGACTCATCCCATGTTACTCAACACAAGAAACTAGCGCAGCCTAAAACCATGTACACCTATATATGGATAATCTCTTACCCAATAGTATTTTCTTAAATATTTTTATTCATGTGAAAACACTAAAATATATAGATCACACATCAGGAATTCCCACTCAGGTGGACATAGCTTCTAGGACTTATAAGTAACTAGGCAGCTATCTTTTATCAAATCCCCTATAAGACTGACTCCTATAGAGAAATTTTATTTATACTATATACTAAGCATATGAAAGGTTAATATTTGGATCAATGTTAAAATATATTTCAACCCCATAATTTTCCACTTAAAATATTCTAATCACTTAAATTTCACTAACTTCTTTGGGCGTAGATGTTATCAGTTATAAAAATATGTAGGAGTCTTGAAAAATCCTCATGTTGTAACCCTAAAAACATATAAAACTAATAATCATAAAATATTTCACTGTTACCACCAATGAAACTAAAAACATTACCTTTGCATGGTATACCTACTTGAAGTCCTCTAATATCATGTTACCAAAGGTACATGGAACATTTATGTAGAAATAAAACTATATTATATTACCACATTGTCAATACTCCAATAGTCTGCAAAAAATGATTCCTAGGTGGTGATAAAGGTCCTCCCATTTGTAGGAGTAAAAACTATCAGAAATAAAATTCAATCATAAATGAATAGAAGAATTGTTGGTTGACCCCATTCTTCATGGTTGTAAATAGTAATAGGAATTTTTAAATTATAATAGAAGCTTGAGATATTAATTTTGTTTATACCTACTATTGAATGATGTATGAAGACTATAGAAATTCCACACATGAATGTAATGGTATGACAACCTAAAATATACCCCTTTAATCCACCTAGATACACTCAACTAATAAAATAAGATATCTATACATGGAATTGAATATCGGTTCTTAATTATACATTTTTTTGGAATCTATTAATCCAAATATTGATAATGTGGTCCATATAGCATCATGGTGAATAACATAAGAGCACAGTAAAAGGATTTAATTACGTGAATAACCCCCGTATCCAAATCCTCATGTTAGTCTTATACATTATACTCACCATAAAATACATACTATATTATACAATGAATGTGGGTTTTATTCTGAGTATTATATTTATCATGAAATCAATCTCACATTCATGTGGAAATATCAATAAATATATGGGAATGAGACCCTAGAATATAATGATAATAGGGAATATGGTTAATAGGAAGTTTTCCTCCTTTATCAAAATGATGCTAGAAAGCTATTCTATGACCACACTCAACTACTGTGGTCAGGTCCCAAAAGGCCTTCCTATAAATCCTTATCACCAATTTATGTATAATAATCACCCCTATGGTAATTAATGACACTAGGTGGTGGTATTAGTGAAATTTTCCTTGATATCATGTCAAATAATAAATTCTAAGGATCACATTGATGTTGTGAATCTCAAAAATGATGAATTCCTAGTGAATCCTATATCTACTGATCATTATAATAAGCATAATACATAATAATATACACTATATAAATCAATAAGGTCTTTTATATGGAACTAACTCCATATAGATACCATAAAATTGTCCCCAAAACATTGAAAAATTGATAATATATGAATGACTATGCCAGACCCATGTTGGGAAAAACTGAGACTTTGGTCAATACAATAATAATCATATCTAGAACTATATTTTGAACCCCCCCCATTCATAGTAGGATCCTGCTTGATATTTTTATGTAGGATTAAACCCAATCTTTTAGTTTCATCCATCTAACTCCTCGTAGAGGAATTTTCCAACTAGAAATGTAATTCCTTACACAACGAACCATAGTCTCCTCCATGAGATGAACATATATAAGATCCCCAACTACCAAAATTATGTTTTACTCAAATACTAATAATTTAAATCCTTGTGTTATTAGTTATTTTTTTAATGAAAAACCTAGAGTTATAACATACAACATCTATTAGCGACCACAACATCCAATCGGAGCACCACTCCTTCAGCTTCCATTCTTTTTTTGACCAAATATATACTATATAACCATATTTTTAACACTTTAATAAGGCTCTCCTTATTATAATAATTGTTAAAATCAAATCATTTCTATACTATCTTACAACACCAAATTGAACCTCCTTGAATCATTACATACTACAACTCAGTAACCTAATATTATCCCTAATAGATGAAATCTGCTATAGATATGGTCTACCATCAATATGGTTCTAATAAAAAATAAGGTACTGAATTAAAAATTGATAAATAATATCATAAAAAATATATAAACGTATAACAAAATAGAGTCTTTACGATCATCCTAAAAACTCTTGACACTAGTAGTATCATCACTCACCAATGAAAGTGTAAATTGTAAAAAATTTGTAAATCATGTAGTTAAATATATATGTGATATGACGTAGTTAAAAATATGTCTATACTCTATAGCCTTGTGATCCATTATAATTTATAAGAAAAAATTCCCCAAAAAAATTATATATGCTTTAGGTAAATCCGTGAATACCAAAATGATGAAACTAGAACACATCACTCGTTCATAATTATTCCTAAATGAATGTTTTTTTATGGTTAACCAATCTCATAGGGGATCTATCAGGATGTATAAAAAAGGTATATATATAAATTTCAAAAAACCTAGTGTCCTTTGTTCCACCTTCGACCAAAAATGTATGGAATATTTTTTATCTATAAATCTATAATTAGTTTAGACATAGTTGGCCCAACCATCAGTTCCCCATTAACTATAGATAGTAACAATGAAAGAAAACTCTTTCTGGGAAATTGATCACTTAGAGATATTGGATCCTAGAGTTATATTGGTTCCATTACTAGTAGGAATGAACTTGACCCATTATATAATTCAATGTGAAATCAAAATGAAATCATTTAACTAAAAATCAAAACATATATCTTAAATCACTATTAAATAATTATGTTAGATATCATATTTTACTATTAAAAATAATAGGTTCTTGTTTTACTACACTAAACATACATCCTATGAAAGAAGATTCACACATTTTATCCGTAGTTGTGGATAAATTACTCACTCATTGGTTGGGTAAAATGACATGATAAATCATATGATAGAAAATGTATAAAACTGAGAAAGGTGAATATATTGTATCTATCATGTAAAGTAAGAAAATTTTTTTTTGATAAATTTATATCTCATATTGTGGAAAATATAAATAACAAAACCATACATGGTATCTAAAAAATAAATATATTATATTAAACAAAATAGATAATAGTAATTTAATTTGACTTTTGTGTAGAAGAAATGACTCATTAACCCTCATACTCTTATAATAGCAGTCTAATATAAAATAATTCCAACCATTAATTACTTATCAAATTGTGAATGTCAAAATTAAATGACACACAATAAGAAAAACAAATCTTATCCTTATAAGTATGAACACCCATCTTGTGTCTGGTTAGCCACACTTTGGCAGAAGAATTATAACAAGAACTAATAATATATTATCTCTTAACTGTAATGTCTTAAATAGTAATACATGATAAAAAAGTCATTGATATAACTTTATAGTACCCATAGCCTGAGTCATCTCTATTATGATCAAACCATATAAAAAATAACTCTCTTGAGCCTCTATATATTCTATATTATACTGACAAGTAGATGGGGTCAGTATAATAATCAGAGAAACTATACAGTATATGGAAGAATGAATGTTAAATGATGGTGATGAGATATCAATGGTAATCAACCCAATAAAATTTCAATGTAATAATAAGAATCACTGCTATATTCCATATAAAATTACTAACAAATATCATGTTATAAAAAATAAGATACTTTACAAGTAATATGAAATAAGAACTTATACAAAATATCAGTCATTGTGTCATCATATACATTAAATAAAAATAGATAATAATTAATACAACCAAAAAATAGGTTTGCAACATGTCTTGGAAGATTGGAAGAAAGAATGATGAATAATTGGATCGAGGTTGATCATGAGGTAGTGAATGCTGGAGGACATCAAAATCATTAATAACCCCACTAATCCCCATCAATTGGAGCTTTTTTTGGTATGAATTTTCATTTTTAGGTGTATCTCATCTATTTAAAAGAATTAAAAATGGATTTAATTGTCTCATTCATGATTTATAATTTCACACCATTTACATGAGCTAATCTAAATAAATTGAGTTTCATTATTCCAATTAATTCTTGGAATGTAGTTGTATTATCCATGGATATTTTTTTATGTGATCATTCCCAAAAAAAATTTATAGTTATGTATTTATATCATTATTTTCATTTTCTCCCCAATTTTTGTTATATTCTTAATTATTGGCCCATGGGTTGATGGTTTGACATTTTTAGGGTGGGTTCTAGTGTCATAGAACCACATGATTCATGGAAGTTTCGAAAACAATGAATGTGATAGTGATTTTAGATGGATTATGACGTATATTTTTTGATTATTTCTGGATCTAGTTTTCCGATTGTTGATGGCGATGGGAGGCACTACATGATGTGTGAAATATTTTCAGTGGATAAAAGAAATCATATATTTGGCTAACGAAGGCTATGAATTAATATATTGAGGAAATATAGTCCAATTTTGAGTGGTTAAATGGTTTATTTTGAAAAAATAAATGTGTTTTTTGACAACACCTAAAGGATTAAAGGAATATATGAAATTTTAGTTACTTTTCAAGTAGTAAAAAATAACACATGTTGTGTTATTTTAATTCCACTATATATAGGGTTTTATGATGTGTTATAGATCACATTCCATGTGGTCATTCCCAAAATAAACATGGTCGTACCAGGGTATCCATGTTTTTGTTCTAGATATATAACCCGTATGACCCTAGGAGGTCATAAATTCAATGTTTCTTTGTGGACATATCATGAGGTTGAAATTTTCTGGTCTAGCTATGTGCCACGTGTACAATCCCAAGACCTGATGTGAACAAAAACTCAATCTTCTATGTGGACCCACTATATGTTTTGACATATAATTCTAATCTATGTCTGGGGAATAACATTTCCTGGTATAAAGGTATGGTTACACATTGTGTGGACACCCATTCAGACCATGTATTCCCCAAGAAATTTCTTCATCTAAATTTTCCTTCCAAAACACTTCAATTTCAGCCCTTGAGTGGTGTATCTTTATTGTTTTTTCCATATGATGGGGTGATATAATTTTTATTGAATTTTAAGATATGACATGTTTTTTTACAGGAAGGATTTTTCAGAAGATATGTGACCAATAGTAAAGATTATGGGGATTATTTGATAGATTTTTGGGTTTCAAAGCCACTTTATGGAAGTATACATAGGTACCTCTTATTCTATTATGTCTACCGATTGGTTCCGCCTCAATTAACTATGGCATGGGTCCTTTATTTACAGAGTGGTACCCCCCAAATAAACCATGGGGTGGGAACTTAACATACTATGTGGAACCCCTATCTTAATAGGGAGTGAGTCCTCTATTAACTAAGGGAAACCCCCTTAACAGACTAGGGTGTAGGTCCTCTATTTTCCTATCTAATGGGTGGTACCACCATATATCCCAAGGGGGTTTTCTCTACATCTTGAGTGTAACAACCTTATCATACATAATTGTTGGTCTATATTGATGATTTTTCTACCATGGCCCACGGTGTTGTGGTGTGGTGGGTTTACACCAAATGGATTGCATGGAAAGACACACATGGTGATAGGAATTGTTAATGCGCCATTAGATATGTAGGAAGTATTATCATAATGGGATGTGTCATAGAGAAAAATATCACCTTTCTTTATCATCTCAATTCATTTTTTATCATATATCTATGATGGGTACGTATACAATAACACCTACACTTAATTTTCTTATATGTGTCATTTTATATGAATGTGATGGATTATTCAACAGTGGAGCATAATGTTGCATTGGTTCACAAAACGGAACTGGTGGCCAAGCATAGAGCTCAAGAGATATGATCTCTTGATTTTCCTTTATTCAACAGGTTTTCAGGTTTTTACATCATTTATTTTTTGGGTCTGTCTTCATTATATTTACCCATTAGCTTCTTTTTTTAATATAAATCATTTTTATCTATATTTTATTGCATATATGGTTTTATTCGTGATGTTATATTATTTATATTACTCTTCTATACTTTTTATTTGATACAGTTATGTTTATGCGTGAATGTACATTGGGAAAATGCATTCCATTCCATATATTCTTTATTTTCACTTATCTCAAGACTATATAATATTTTATGTGGGATTAAGATTATGACGGCTCGGCTTTCCAATATCCATATGGTTTATAGTGGGTTAGTTTGATAATTTATTTATCATAGTTGTTCATTCCTTAGTATGGTGATTTGATTCTTTCCCTTTTGTGGATTTGGATTGGACTTAGGTAAATCATGTCTAAATATCTTGAGTGAATCTTTTAAGGTAGTGAACCAATTTTTGGTGTGATATCCAATGTATCCATTCATGGTTACTTGGACTACCTACTTGTCAACACAGCATACCTGGGCATTTGTTGAAGTGATCAATGGTGTTTAAATAATATAGGATTAAGAACTTTGATATCTCTTATACAACCTTCTCCCTATATTTATATGATCATCTGACTATTGTATACCATGATGACATTCCTGATGGATTCAAAAGGGCATCCTATAATAACATAATCATTATAAATAATATTTGTTTCCTGAAAATTTGTGTTATATTCTATCAGACACTAAAAAACCATATCTTTTTTATAATTGAGTTAGTATAAAGGGAAATGTATACATTGGGATTTGGCCATTATTTGATTGTTGGAAAAATATGTTCGTTTCTCAATGTGACCATTGAAAACTATATTCTTAGTAATAATTATTACATTATAATTCCTGTTTATATGTATAACTGATAAAGAATGCATAATGATCAAAAGAAACACGATGGCCCAATCAGAAGGTTTTTTTGTTTGAAGCCCATTTGTAAAAAAATTGGAGGCAAGTAGAATCACTGGGTATCCCCCTTGACCATGGTCAATCGGATCATTAACAAGTGAAACATGAACGAAAACACCAATAGGAGAAGATCATGTTAATGGAAATTACTACATGGTCGATGTTATACAAGCCTCCCCATTATTCTATCTCCATCGTACGCTATATGTTTTGGTTGTATATGGGAGTTATAAGGGGTTACGTATTGATTGACAAGTTTCATAATGTTTAATTTTTTTGTAAATTTTTTTATTCCACAATTCTTTTTTATGAATAGTTTTTATTCATAAAATTTGCATGTAATTTGATAATTTTATTTTTCAAAAAGAAATTTAACTTTAAAAAACTATAAAAATATATAAAATAACATAATATATTATGTATATTACATATATTAATGAAATATTATGATAAATTAACTCTTATTTAAATTTTAACGATTCAATAATTATATTCTTTTTGAAGTGTCATAAATTTTTCAATGCATTATCAATCAACTGTTATTTATTATATATAAGTATTTTTATATTTAAAAGTTTGAATTATTGTATTTATAGAATTATTTTGTTAAAATATACCTACATTTTACATTTTATTTTCAAAATTAGGTTTGGATGAATTTATGAATGTTTTCTAAATACCTTATTTGTTTCATGAATAGTAATAATTTATTATGACTTTTTCAGTATTTTTAATGACATAATAATTTCTTAATAATGATTTAACAACTAATTAGTAAGAAAAAACTAAATTAAAATATGTTATTTTATTAATTTCATGTTTTTTAATATATTTTAATAAATTTCCAAATCTATATTTCACTTTACAGTGATAAAAATGTAATCATTAATAATAAAACCCATAATTTTATAGAATGATTACTTTTCCATGATAAAAGATGAAATATAAAATGTTGGAAAAATATTGTGCATTAAAATAGATTAATATATTACCCATGTGTCCATAACCATTGGAAAATATGATTATAAATATTATGGTGTTTCATTTTCCACAACCTAGGTTTCCAAGTCAAATATTTGGAAATTAATAATACATTCCACCACATTTTCTATTAATAGACACCAATTAATCCAAATTTGGTCACTCTAAATCCATATTCCATGAATATATAGTATTTTAACATTAAAGGTGTTGTCAATCCGCCATGGTCCTACACCTCGTGTTTTAGACACAACCCATTATAGTAATGAAATTTCCCATCCTTTCTTTTCAATCGAAGAACCCATTTTAATATATATATTATAAATGATTTGGTTACTCACTACTATTTAACTATCTTCATAACTTCACATACAAATTATATTTTATAAATTGTATAACCTTGTCCCCTCTTGTTTTACCCTTTTCTTAAAGCATGTTTTATACCCATTATGTTGCAGAATTTATGTCTCAAAATTTCTATCTTCTCCTCATGAAATTATATTTTATTTTTCTTATGAATACCCAAACCTATTTATATTACAATAGTATTCTAAAAATATAATAAAATGAATTATTTTATTTTGGGATTAACATATATAAAACATGAATTCCATTTTTTCGTTAAAATGACACGATGATACTTTTAAGAACTTTGGAAATATAATGATTTGAATATAAAATTCACAATATTTCATTCCCAACGAGTCATTAAAAAATGATCAATTATGATCTATGTGTCTAAAATGAAAATTAATACATAGTAAGGGTGTTACCAGATATTTCTCTAATACATTTATTAAATAATTTATCTCCAGAGATGACATGATTTATGATAATTTGGTAAATAACCAGTATAATATTTATGACACCTCGATGAAAAAACGTCTTGATAAGATTAAGAATGTATCATTTAATAGTTTAATCCACATTTCCATGTTATGAATTGTGGTATTATTATTATGATGAACCTATTTCTAATTCATTTACATTTTTACTCATGTTCCTATTGATATTCCTTAAGATTACATGTAGACTTTTTCCCGTGTTCTTTTCCCTTACTGGGCATTATGGTTTCCATCTCTATTGATGAATTACTCCACCTTTTGAGATAAATTAAATTTAGTTAGTTTGAACAAATGAAAATTCATTTCAAGTGTATTATAATAATTTTTTATGTTTTTTCTGTTATATATCTTAATTTCTAAAAAATAAACATTTAAATATCTTTTTTTTCAATGTAATGAAAAATCATTTAATAAAAAAGAAGGATTCCGGAGATTATATTAACAAATGTTTTAGTTTTTTATGGAAATTAGGATTTTAAAAAAATAGGGATAAAATTTAGTGTTCGTTAAAATATTGGAAAACTTCACGGTATTTTGTTGAATAATTAAGTAAGAGGTTTTAAAAAATGGAAATAACAATCTGTATACAAACATGTGGATGTGGATCTAGAAATTGTGTATCTGGGGGTAAAACTGAAAAATAATATATTGAGATAAACTCGAATAAGAACTATTTAAAATTATCAAGCCGAGTTTCACTCGTGGTTTGAAACTACTATTGGATATTTTTAGTTAAATAAAGTATTTTTATGAAGCATTATTAAATAATTTTTGAAAATGTAAATGTTGTTAAATAATAACATAGATAAGCATGATGATTTAAGATTCCAAATTCATTTTTAATTATACAATTATTAAGATCAACATGTATCTCACTATGTTATCACTATTTTTGAAAATTTCATGAAATATAAGTAAACATGTCAATAATGAACTTAGTTTACCTTGAACAGACATCCTTATGATGGATATAGAATTTGAAATAATCCTGGGAATGATGAATCAATTGAATTATATTATAAAAAATAACTAGAATCAAGAAGACTGCCTGAATTATCCTCAAAGGGAACAACATTCATTTCAGTCCAGTATGCATCAATGACCATCCTATTTGAGTGGATATAATAAACAATTTATTACTGATTAATGGACAAGCTCTGAAGAAATGATTTTTTCTATACTCCATTATTCCAAATAAGAGAAAGTCATCAGAGATATATACAACAATGAAGGGTATTCTGATCAGTGGTCTAATCTATTTTAAAAAACAAATCCATGAATAGTGTGGGATTATATGGAGTCGGAAGAGTTCATGGAATTTTTTTATAAAAAAAAATAAATTTCCCATTTACATGAACAAATGGATATGGAATTCCCAGAGCTAAATTATATTGAATTTGAATCTATGGGATGCTATGAGATGAAAATTATTGAACTATCTCATTACCCGTCTAGATTTTTCATGTATCCTAATTGAATGTTTTATTGAATCTTCAATTTACTAAGATCACATATATATATGAATCTAGAAAATCAAGACAATGAAAGCTGTATGAAGATAGTGAAATTTCTATAAAGGATTAACTGGAATTTTTTTTGATTTGGTGCTCCAATAGATGGAATGAAATGAATAAATCAATGGAGACAATATTTGGGGGGGAAATTGATGAGAAAATTATATGATAGAATGTAAAACTCCCCCATAAATCAAATGTGGAAATAAGAATTCATATAACATTTTCTATATAGTAGAAAATTTTTCATGTTAGCTAGTGATGGCCATATTTCATTAAAATATTATAGTGAATTGAAGCCTAAACATCTCAATAGTAATGAAAAATGTAAGATGGTAGAGGAGAATCCTGATGTAAAATGTTTTATGTGTGCATATCTTGGTAAAACATCTAATAATTTTCCAAATCAGAAGATAATGGAGAGGAATCACTATCAACCATAGTACATACCAATATATAATTTTATATCAATTTATATAATGAAGGCTAAAGTAGATACTCTAAATGTAGCAACAGAAAGTACTCTCATTATTCTATCAATTCCTTCAGGTATATTGTTTGATATCGGTTCTACGCATTTCATTAATTCAAAAATGATTGAAAAGTATATAGAATTAAATCATGATCCACTAGAAGTAGATTTATCACTCAGGATTATAGGAGGGATTATCAAAGCATAATCATTGTATAGAAACTCCAGTATTTACTTTGGAGTGGAGAGTCTCATCAAAGACATAGTATTCATTCCCATTATGGAATTTCAAACTACATTATGGATAGACTATATCTCAATTTTTAATACTAAGATCGACTGAAAATTGAATGGAATATCATCATTATTGAATTGAGAAGAAAAATTAAACATTAATGTATTGATATATCGATCTGATCATTATATAAAAGAACATACCATCTCCATCAATATGGAAATTATTGGAGACGATGAAGAACAAAATTAAATTATATTAATATAAAAGGTCACCATCATTTTGGAACACATTGAAATATTTATTGAGCAGTTACTTGGACCTCCATATCAATGAGGGGTATAGTTCACAATTGAATACATGAAAGGATTCAATCTGATATCGAAGACCCCATAGAGAATGCAAAATGTGGAGATAGAGGTTTTAAAAAAACAACTACATGATCTTTTGGAAAAGGGTTTTATCCAAACAAATGTCCCTCCATAAGGATCACCTATTCTATTTGTGGAGATTAATCGTAGATCAATGCGACTATGCCATAATTATAGTGAACTTTTCATGGTCACCATGAAGAACAAGTACCATATGCTAAGGATTCCTAACTTATTTGACTATTTTTATAGTCATAGTTATTCTACATGATTGATCATAAATATGGTAATCATTAATTGAGGTTGAATAAATAAGTTATTCAAAAGGCTTTCTTCCAATCAAGATATGAACATTATGATTTTTTTCTTATTCTGTATCATCATGAAAAATTAATCTATTATTTTTATGGATATGATGAATAAAGTATTTAAGTACTACATTTAAATCATTTTTTATTTTTATTGATGATATTATTATATATTCATAACTTCATGAGGACCATGTAGATAATGTTAGGGTTATATAGAAAACATTATGTAATAATAATGCATTTGAAAATTGAGAATATGTGAATTAATTGCATCAAGTTTCTTTCTACAAGAACATCATAACCGGTGATGTAATCTCAGTTTTTCATGATAAAATAAAGGTTTTGGAGGTGTGGGATCATCCTATAATAATAATATAGATTCTTAGTTTCCCTGGATTATTAGGATATTATAGAAGGTTTGTGAAAAAAATGGACATCATAATCCACTAACCAAGTTAACTCAAAATAGGGGCTATGTTCATCTAAAATATTGAGTTTGATTAATGTTTCCAAAAGATAAATAACATATTGTTTAAATCACTTTTCAAAACCATACCAAAAATCCTAGAATTAGTTATTATTTATACTTGTGAATCTCCGAAATTACATTGGTTGGTCCTGGTGATAAATGGAAAATTAGATTTCCCAAGAATCTCTTCATTTGAAACACCATAAGTAGAATTATCCTAGGAATTACCTAGATATATCTATGGTAATTTTTGTTCTATAAATATGGAGTCCCTATATTTATGTGGATATATAAGATATATACACAAAAAATCAATGTTTGAATTATATTTTCATGAAAAGGGAATAAAACATGGGATAGAGTAGATAGTTGTAACCTCTTAAATATCATTTTAGTTCAATTCGTTATCACACAAGAAGGAAAAAAATCATTGATTTATTATGTATGAATGAACCTATTTTAATATAAATTATGATGATTACAGGAGCTCAATTATTCAAGAGCCTAGTAATATGGGAGTTGGAAATTATAAGAGAAGGTATACCATCAAACATCTTCCAAATGATTCCAAAACCAAAATTACTAGAGAATATCATGAAATCGCTAATAGAATATCATTTGTTATAGATGAATATAATGGTTGTGAAGAATGGTATGTTTCTTGAATTCAATATTGATTCTTAGAGTTCACTAAAATCACATTCAAGTATTTGTTTGCAATCTTTTCTGGTAATAAAGAAGGACCTGATGGATGAAGCTCTTAAAGCAATATTTTGTATACATCCTAGAAGAAGTAAATTATATGTGGACCATCATGATCATTGTTAGTGGGATAACATAATATGGATATTTCCTACAACACTACACCATTATTTTTGTGTAAACAGGTGACGGAATAAAAAATACATCCTAAAGGGGTATTGCAACCACTACCCATACCAACATGGATGTGGGAAAATATCATTGGGGTAATTCTCACTAGTCTTATGAAATCAAAAAAATGAAACCATGTGATTTTGATTATATTGGTTCATCTCACTATGAAATACCATTTCATTTCAATTTAAGAAGGTTTATACTTTGACCAAAATTCTAGTATATACATGATGGAAGTGGTGAGGTTTCATGGAGTTCAACTTTTTGTCTTTTATTTCATGATCTAATTCTCACATAAAAATTATGGAAATTGATAAAATATTCTCTAAATAATGAATTGAATTTTAGTATGGTCAATCCCCCTCGAACTAATTCCCATTATGAATGGAAAATTAAAACACTCGATGACATGCAGTGTGAATGATATATAGAAGTTAATGGTAGATTGGATAAACATATCCCATTACATGCATTTCAATTAGACAACAACTTCCATTCGAGTATTCAAATGGCTCCTTTTGAATCTCTATATGGGAAGATATGTAGATTTCCAATTTTTTGGGATGATGTATGTGATAGAAATATTCTTAGTCCAATTCTGGTGAAAGAGGTGATACAAAAGGTTTATATTATCCAAAACACATAAGGTTGGTTAGTGTTAATATATGAGCTATGATTAAAATCATCTTACGTATTTAGCGTTTGATTTTGGAGACAAATTCTATATTTGAATATCACCAAAGAAGATAATCGTATAGTATGATATATAATGGATTTTTATCCAAGGTATATTGGCCCCTATAAAATCCTTTCTCTCATAGGTGCAATATCCTATCAACATTCATGTCCCCAAATCTAGCTCAAATTCATGATGTATTTCTTATATCTCTCTTGAGGAAGTACATACCTAATACCTCACAATAATTGTGTCCATATGTCTTAAAATGGGAACATTCCCTCTCTCATGATTAGTTGTCAGATGATATATTTTATCATAGGGAAAATTTTCTATGAAACAAGACTACCAACCTCACAAATGTGTTATAGAGGAAACATATATGTTAAACAATGACATGGGAACTAGAATATACAATGAGAAATATTTATCCAACCCATTTCTTTACAAAGACAATGGGTTGAAATTTTGTGGATGATATTTCATAAGGATGAATAATATAACAACATAAAATTTTTAAGGATATTTTGATCCTGATTTTTTTTATGTTTTATCATACACAACAACAACAAAAGATCACATTAATAATTAAGTGAGTATAAAGGTAAATGTGACTATTGGGTTTATACCATTATTTGATTATTATTCAAATACTACTATTGGTAAAATATGATGGTTGGTGAGTGTGACCAGTGAAAACTATACTCTTTGTAATTATTTTAATGTTATAATTCGTGTTTACAAGTACAAATGATAATGAATAATTAATTCTGAATTGAAAAATAGTAGCCTAAACAAGTAGGTTCGTGTCATTTGAAACTCATTAATAATTTATTTAGAGGGCGTTATCATAATTGGGATCACCCCTGATCAATTCCAAGATGATCTGCAACATGTGAAGGTTTAACAAAATCACCTAAAGGAGAGATTCAAATTAAAGGAAACTACCACTCAAGTGATGTTCTCTGATCCACCCTGCGAATTAGTAACCATCGTACACCTTAACCTTATGTCATATATAGGTACTATAAGGGGTTATGTGTTAAATAATATTCACAAATAATTTAATTCCATTATATAAATTAAATTGTTATTCCATCAATTCGGGTTTAATAATGGGATTGCTTCTTAAATTTTACATGGAATTTGATAAATTGTTTTTTTATAGAGAAATTTTTCATTATTGAAAATATATAAATATTTATAATTCATTAATATATTATGTCTTATACATATTTTGATATATTAGTATGATTAATACACTCTTAATTAAATATAATTGATAAAAAAATTATTCTATTTCATATGTTATGAATTTTAATAAGAATTTTTAAAATGATATTATTATTTATAAATATAGTTTTTTATATTTGATATATAATATTCTCATATTTAGATAACTATTCGGATTAATTAAATTTTTTTTTGCATTAATCACAACAAAATTAGGATAGTATGAATTTCAGATAATTTTATAAAATAATTTTTTCATGAATAGTATAACAACATTTTGAGTTTTAGATATGTTTAATGACCTCATAATAATTAAATAATTATTTAATAACTAATTAAAAAAATCTAATACTAAATGTTTATATTTAATTAATATAATTTATTTTAATATATTTTAATCTATTTTTAAACCAAAAATTTACTTTCCATAGTCTAAAATAGAAACATTAACATTTAAAAGAAATTATGAAAACATTACATTTCTATAAAAAATTGAAATATAGAATTATTTTAAACTATTTTTGATTAAAATAATATAAAATATGATCTGAAATTGAAAAACCATGGGCATATACCACTGTAAATCCCATTGTTTTTCATTTTCCGCATCCTTTGTTTCCAAGGCCTATATTTGGAAATTAATTTAAAAATACTGCACTTTTACTATGAATTACCTCCCATTTATGAATATTAATTCACTCGCAATCCATTATCCATTAATATCATGTTGTTTTACCACCCAATGAGTCATTTGATGGTTTCATTGATCCTCCAAGGAAAGAATCTTCAATTTTTGGGAACAACTCATCAAGGTAAACGAATTGTCCTTCCTTTCATTTCAAATAAAAAACTCTTTTCAAATATATCTTCCGGTTGTTATGATTAATCACTTTTATTTCTATTTTTATCATGAAATTACATCCAATTTTTTATTAATTATATATTTGTGTACCCAATTCTCATACCCTTTTATAAAACCATGTTTTATACCAGTTATGTAGCCAAATTTACTTCTCAAAATTTCACTGTTCTCCCCAAATAATTTCACTTTTATTTTAATTTTTGAAAAACAGAACCTCATTATTATTTTGGGTTCTCACCAATATGTAATAATTATTTACTTTTTTCTAGTTTCTATATAAATTATCCCCACCTTCCCTTTCCATCATATAAATTTGACATGATGATCATTTTTTCATGCACATTTAATGTGCCATTATTTTGATAAGATACAAAATTTATTTTATTATACATAAGAAATTTATGAATTGATTTATTATAATTATTGTATCTCTCATAAAAATTAATCAATTTTAATGTTTCACAATAATGACTCCCAAAGTCCTTTGATATATAATTTTATATCTATATAAGAAATATTTAACAATACCTTGCTGAATAACAATAATAGTATATATGAAACCTTGGTTACAAATCCTATCGATAATATTATGAGGTATAATATAAATATTTTAGACGCATTTCCATTGTATTATTCATTTTATTATTTTTATGATACTCCACATTCACATTCCTTTTTGTTATGACTCATGTTCTTTTTGATATTCTATAAGATCATGTGTAAATTATTTCCCTTGTTCTTCCCTTTCCGGGACATATGCTCACCCATTCCCTAGATGTATTTCCCATTATTATGAGATCCAGTAAATATCCAAAGGATGAACTAATGAATAATACATTTTAGTGTATTGGAATAATTTTTTTTCTTTTATTTTTTACCTTATTTCTAGGAAGCATATCATTAATAGTTCATATAATTGTAAAATATAAACAAAAGTTATGAAATAAAATGTTGGGATTCCATATCAATATAGGTTACCGATATATTATTTAGAGGAATATTTATTCATTGAAAAGGCCATAATAAAAGTTCCATCTCATGTTTAGTTTCCTCAAGGAAGGAAAGGTGTTGAACCCCCTCTTTAGAGCAATAGATAGTTCCAATAGGGTAGGTTGAGGATGTATGAAGGGTTATCACATTAGGAATTTTTCTAAATTAGTGACCCATAAGGATTTATTTTGAGATAGATCCCATGTAATAGTGGATTATGTTGAGTCATTTATCTATGTCCCCATGCTGGTACATTCCCCAACTAATCATTTATGTAAAATGGTACCTGGTAATTTATATGGATTGTTATGGCATTGTAGTAGTTTTTTCACGAAGACAAAGGATGATATGACCTTGTCATGGTCTGATGTCTAGTAGTTATTTCATGAGGTATACTACCACTCATGATGATACTCGGTTTGGATGTAGGATCTACTTGATTAGTATAGAGGTAGTGTTTTAGATTTTGAGTATGATTGAAGTTTCAATGAACATACAAGACATTAACTCAATATAGTGAAATATGAATACATTTAGGAATAGATTCTTGTATAGGGTATTTGAAAAGGAATATATTATAGTGTATTCACCATGTTAATTACTACCTATGTTGGAGTTCTATAGAAGGATTTAGAGATTAAGAGATTCCAATTAGAATGATGTCCTATAGAGGGATCTTGTAGTGGGTATTATGGGGTTGAGTCACCTGTTAGAGCTAGTAGGTTCCAAAGAACAATTTTTGGTGTCGGAGACCCTCTAATGGATATACTCAGCAATGTGGGCTAATAGAATAGGTTTTAGAACTATCCTTTGATCATCCCAAAGATGGGAGAAATTGTTATTATGATGGGAGAGGTAACATGACCCGTGATTTTCTATATTTTTTAGCTAATTAGGGTTGCTGGGTAGGAAATATACCACCATAATAGATGTAGTATCATGATCAAGGGTTACCCAGGTGTAGCTTGGGTGGTCCCAATGATGTAGTTATATAAAAATGTATATAAAACCAATTTAGAGAGGATCTACATGGGGGATAACACAATGAGAGTCTTGCACCACTATCTCCAGATGGTGCACACCCGTCTTAGGTTGTTAGAGGTCCTAGTCCTAGGGAGTATCTAGCTGTAGGGGCTATTAGTACGCTGTAAAAGATATGATTATAGGTATGATATGTTTTTATAATACACATTATATTTTATATATATACACATGTGGTTCTCAATCCTTTAACATCCTACACATGTTTTGTGATATGGAGCATCTAGTAGAGTTGTAATTTCCATAGTTTTTTCAAGAGGTTATTACTATGGACACTTTTTCAATAATTTTTATCTTCTAATATAGGGAAAAATTTCTTGGTGAAGTGAATTTCATTTGGGATGTATTGGTCATTATGATGGGACAATATGATATCATGTATGTTATAGACATATTGATCATCATATGAACACATATTTTTTGTCATCATAGGTGAGATAAAAATATTTGGGAAGATGTGTTAGATTCTACATTTTTGGGAGAGAAAGATTTCATGGATGAGAGAGCAGGGATTATGAGTTGGAAGCCATAACCCATCACCCATCATTCTGGGATCATAACCCTGTATAGAGGACTCTTTTAGAACCTAAATTCCTTCATTATTCAACGATGTTATTGGTATCTTCCCACAGGATGTTTTCATACTACCTATGAGGTGGGAGAAGGACATCGAAATTAAATTCCACCCTCAAAACACACCTATCACGACCCGCCTACTACAAAAAGGAGAGAAGGGATAGCTGATTTCCAGACCCTTCCTACTTTATGTTGAAGGAGAGATAATGACACACCAAGACCCGCCTTCGAAAGATCCCGGAGTGGCGACCAGCACCAAGGGTATAGAATCACACACTAAATGGAAGGAATTACCATTTTTATATTTATAAGATCAGGTGATAAGATGGAAACCCCAACAACACCAAAGATGAAAGTAAAGGTAATGCCAAAAGTAAACCATTCCCATACGCATGTTCAAAAGTAAAAGGTACATGCCACAAGAACTCCAATGGTAATATACTAAGAAAAAGGAAAACGACAACAGAAACTACCCCAAGGTCTGAGCTAGTACGGTCTTTCACCATCTCTGATGTCCTCCTAGAATCTTGAAAGCAGTTTATATACGTAGGGTGAGCATGTAAGTATACTCAGTAGGGAAAACAAAGGCCCTCGTGCACAAGTTGATAGGCATTCTAATTCCTTGTGAGAAAAAGAGATAACCAAAACATCTAACAAGGTAAACTATCCACCCAAGCCTCACCATGGAACACTCCCCAAATAACTCAATTCACGTAATGTATAGTAATATTCCATTGATGTTTAGGTACCCCGCACCACTATCCCACTGGTTATTGATGACATCCTTCACATCGTAACAATCCTTCCATTCTCACTGCAGTCCCACTACCACACCCGCCTGCACACCCCTCGCCCACAACAACACATCCCACCCGCAAACACTTGGGCCACAACCACCACCCTACCCATAAACGCCTGGGCCACAACCATCACACGTAACCATGCCCATAAACACCTGGGCCACAACCACTACTGCCATGCCTGAAGACACCTGGGCCTCATCTTGAAGACTCTTGGTAAACAACCTACTCGCACACGCCTGGGCCAACCACCAGAACTACCCTACCCAAAGAATCTTAGGCTATAATGGACCTTAAAAAGTCACATCCTTCCTGAAGTTCCTTGGGCTATTCGGGAAAGGGATCAGAAAAGGATCTCATAACAATCCACTGACAGTAGTGTTGGAAAAAACACCCTCCCACATGAAATGGGGTTGTTCGGCACTATGTGATCAACTTGGGTGTTGCACGAATAAAAAAATATAAACTAAAAATATATGTATAGTTAACAAGAACTCATCCCTACCTAGGGTTCCCAAAGCCAACCTAAGCACAAACACCCTCGTTACTGTTCATTCATAAGAGAAAGGTATGACACTCATGGCCAAGATACAACGCATTCCCAAAACCAATACCCCTTTCTAAACCACTATTGCTTACATTTTCAAGTGATCTCATTTAGGTGGATTCTACACTACTTGGAAACTAACAGGCATAACCACAAGCTAGAAAAGAGAAACATCCTAACAACAATTTAAGCATTCCAACCAGGTTCCCCTGTGATGTCACAACAACAAAGGGATATGTGAGATCCCTAAAAGTATTGGAATCAAATAAGGCTTCAAGATACCACCCCACATCCCCAAAACCATGATCTAATGATATTCCAACAGTAGAAGATTCCACCCCAATTTGTATCACAAGTAGAACATCCACACAGTTTCAGACCCACAAACAAGAGGATCCCATCCTCACTCACATCACCCCATAGGAAATCAAACTGAACAACACACCTACTACCGAAATAGAGTAGGGAAACTACCAGGTTAAAGCACGTCCTTCATTATTTTCTTCCTTCTATTGGTTAGGCGGGGTGACCACACAAGGCTTTATGTTTACTGGGTATCCATTTAATCCATTTAGTTTACGTGATTAACCAATTTCCAAATTACAGTCATTTAATCATCACAGAATGCAAGGGTTCATTAGTGCGCAAGGAAATACCACCAACGTCCATGATTTTCAGAGAGCCTAGAGCAACAGTTCACAACATAAGCATCAAGGAATAGAAGAAAACAGAACAACAACACATCATTCACACCCCTTCCCTTCATTAATTAATGTCCGTTTGTTATCTTCATTAAGTTTTGGTTTCACCAACTCCAAAAAAACAGTGTCGTACCCACCCCTCATGATACACAAAAAGGAGAGACGGTGGAAAATCCCTACCTGGTTGATCAAGGATCAATTTTTTTCTCCACGCGCCAAGAACAGGGGATTCAAAGCTCACATGGGAGGAATTATGTGGACTCCAAGAGGTGACGAAAGCTCCAACAGAGGCACACCACAAGCAAATGGGAAGAGAGGAACTCCAGGAGCAACTGTAAGAACAAAGAATTCCAGCCGAGAATAAATAAATAAGAAACTCTAGTGGTAGATATAAAGAAGATATCCTACAGTTATGGGATATTGAATTTTGATTTCCTGGAATGTCGGATAGAGGATTCCTATGTGGGTGGGAAATTACACATGATGTTATTAAGGTGTTATTTAATACCCCCACCCCATCGGGGAGGTTTCTCAGGATTTTTAGGAATTAATTATGGGCTTTAAATGTCATTAAAAAAATATAAAATAAATAAATAATGTCCAAATATTACATTGTAGGAGCGGGACTAGTAATGGAAAACAGAGGGCTAGGGGAGGACATAGTTCCACAGTCACGGAGTCACCCTCATGGTGCCACCGTCACGGTGCCACTATTTTCGTGGAGCATTATATTGGCAAAGTAATGGCCATGGGGGTCGGTATATTACATCAGATACCTCTCAAAATATTCTCGCCGTTGAGAATTAAAACCAGACCTGATTAAATGAGTGTGGTCCGAACAGCCACCTCGATAGATACCTCTCAGGATTAGACCTCGTTGTCATCAAGGAATGCCCCCTCCCTCATCTATCTCTTGAAAAATCAAAATAATACCGCTCCTCTCCCCCTTTCAACCACGCAAAGTAATGATTAACCGTCTGGTCATGTGGTGAGGGGTTTCTCTTCTCCATTTAAGATACTATCCGCTTTGGGTGGAATGGACTCGCCCACACTGGTTTAGGCACATCCAGTCTAATGTGTCTTAAATAGGGATTAGGTCCTCCATTACCCACATTTCAGGACACTTCACACACATATACAGAATTGGAAAACCACACATTCCATAGTTAACAAGGTAAGGGGTTCCATCAACCATATATATATAGAACAGAACAAAACTAAAAATAGCTCTGGGTAATGGGAACGCATTTGCGTCACCTATTCCCAGGTAATTTCCTCAAGACCATCGTGTCTCCACAACACACGAACCAGAGGAATGGTTCGTCCACTAATCACCTTCTCTTCATGACCTTCGATCATCACTGGTCACTCCATGAATGTTGCATCATCTCCGATATCTAGCTCTCCCTAGTCAAGGATGTGTGAATCATCGTGCAGATATCATTGGATTTCGGACATGTGAAAGATGTCATGTATCCTTTGTAGCAGTGGTGGTAGCGCTAGCTGATAAGCCACTTCTCTGACCCACTGCAACACTTCGAAGGGTCTGATGAATCTAGGAGATAGCTTACTCCCCCTACCGAACCTCCATTTTCCTCGCCGAGGGGAGACCTTCAAGAACACGTGGTCCCCGAACCCGAACTCCACGTGTCTCATCCTATTATCAGCATAAGACTTATGTCAGTATTTTTCTGCCTTCATCCTCTCCCGTATAAGCTGAACCTTCTCTATCGTGCTCTGCACCACTTCCGGGCCAGGAACACCTGTTTCCCCAACCTCAGTCCAGCACACGAGTGATCGACATGGATTTCCATACAAGGCTTTGAACGGATCCATGCCAATGTTAGAGTGATAGGTATTATTGAAGGAAAACACTACTAGAGGCAAGTGTCTCACCCACAATCCCCCAAAATCCAGAATACATGCTCGTAGCATATCCTCTAACGTATTGATGGTGCGCTCTGTCTGTCCATCTCTCTAAGGATGGAAAGCAGTGCTAAAACGTAGCTGGGTTCCAAAAGAGTGTTGCAATCCTCTCCAAATTCATGAGGTAAATCGTGCATCCCTATCCGATACTATGGATCTTGGAACTCCATTTAACCGCACCACTTAATCCATGTACCTTCGTTCTAAGGAATCCACTACACTCGACTCCTTGATCGCCCGGAAGTGAGACGATTTCGTCAACCTTTCCACCACTACCCAATGAGTGTCACAACCTCCTTGAACCTTGGGTATTCTCATGTTGAAATCCATCGAGATGTAATACCACTTCCTCTTAGGGAAATCCAAAGGCTGCAACAATCCTCCTGGAACATGGTGTTCAGCCTTCACCTGCTGACACACTATGCATTTGGCCATGAACTCTACCACTTCCCGCTTCACCCCAGACCACCAGAACTGACCTCTCAAGCCACGATACATCTTGGAAATCCCCGGGTGCACCACTAGGGGTGAGTTGTGGAACTCACTATGAACTATATCATGTATCGCCTCTTGGAAAAACAACTTTCCTCGGAAAATAACTCGATTCTGGCCATCCTCCATCCACCCTTTCGGAGCATCACCTTGGTTAATCTGGTCACGCATCACTTCGCTTTCTGAGTCTCCACATTGGGAATCCTCTACCTGCCGCAATAGAGAAGACTTCACTTTCATCTGATACAGGAAAACTTTACCACATTCCATCCTCGCATCCAGGTGCAGGGAAGCCAACTCCTCCATCTCCTTCCAAGCATCTGCTAACTCTCGAACCACATCTTTCTGTGACTTCCTGCTTAAGGCATTTGCCACCACGTTATTCCTTTCTGAGGTGTAGGAAGTCTCGATGACTTAGTCTTCATGGAACTCCATCCACCTTCGATGTTGTACTTTCAGGTCCCGCTGAGAGAAGATATACTTCAAGCTTTTGTGGTCGGTGAAGACCACAAAGTGCACCCAGATGAGGTAATGATGCCACAACTTCAGTGAAAACACGACCGCCGCAAGCTCCAGATCATGGGTGGCATAGTTACACTAATGGTTATGTAACTGCCTAGATCCATAGCAGATCACCCCTTTCCACTGCATCAACACACTCTTGAGGCCTGGCCCAGAAGCATCACAGAACACCTCATACACTGCCCCTTCTTCTGGAAACCTCAGTACTTGGGCACATACCATCATATCCTTCAGATAGATAAAGGATGCATGGCAATGCACATTCCATAAGAATGCATGTTCCTTCTTGGTCATTGTTGTCAAAGGTGACGCAACTCGAGAGAAGTTGGGGACTAACCTCATATAGTAACCTCCCAGTCTATGTAAACTACAAACCTGTACCATGTTCTTGGGTGCTTCCCAAGAAACAACCTCCTCAAACTTTGATGGGTCCACCGCTATCCCCTGATTGGACACCACGTTCCCATGGAAGTGTACTTCTCGCGTCCAAAGCATGAAAATGGAAAACTTCCCAAAGAGTTGGTGCTGTCGGAGGACTTCTAAAATTGTTCTCAGGTGCTCAGCGTTATCCTCATATGACCTTGAGTAGATCAGGGTGTCATCAATAAACACGACTACAAACTGATTGAGATATTCCTAAAATACGGATTTCATTAGCCCCATGAATTTTTCTGGAGCATTTGTAACGCCGAACAACATGACCACAAACTCAAAGTGCCCGTATCTACACTTGAAGGCAGTCTTGGAGATATCGCCCTCCATCACCCTCACATGGTGATATCTAGACCGCAGATCAATTTTTGAGAACCAACATTCAACCCTTAGTTGGTCAAAGAGATCATCTATCATTGGGAGAGGGTAGAGATTCTTGACCGTCACCTGATTCAGTCTCCTTTAGTCTATGCACAGCCTTAGACCACCACCCGCCTTCTTTGAAAACATTACTGGGGCACCCCACGGTGATGCACATGGCTGAACAAAACCCTTCTTTATCAGATTGTCAATCTGAATTCGCAAATCCAACAACTCAAAAGGTGTCATCTAGTAGGGAGCCATCGAAATTGGATGGGTACTAGGTTGCATCTCTGCACCCACAAACTCCACCGATATTTCATCCAATAGGGAAAGGAGGGGCTCCTCTCGTCTGCTGATTTTCTGACAACTTCGCTCATCGATTAAAGTTACCCATCGACCACCCAAATCTGATAACACTACCCTTCCTTAGAAGCATTCAATGAAGGCGCATACAGAGAACAGCCAATCAATGCCTAGAATGACATCATATGGATATATCTACAACAGTAGGAAATCCCTGATAGTATAATGTGGCCCTATCAGTAGTCTACACCCTCAGAAAACATAAAGCAAGTCGGTCTGACCTCCGACTGGCGTGCTCAGCACCAGTGGCGCTAGAATTATCTCGACGTCCAAACCCAGGGCACGAGCCAGACTGCATGTAAAAAAGGCGTGCAAACTTCCTATATCAAACAAGGAATAGGAAATAGTACTAAACAAGATGCTCGTACCTCGAATGACCTCTGGCCCTACTAGAACTGCTACCTCCGCGGTGAGAAACTGGCCACACCCAGCTCTTCTTTCCCTCTATTGACGGCCACCTCCTTAACCATGCCCTGGTCAAGGTCCTTGAGGAGTGCCCTAAGGTCGGCCTCCTGGTAACACCCCAAGCTTCTACAGTACGCTTCTCTTTGAATAATGTGATAGTGTGTGTTGTACGCAATATCGAGTTCTAAGACACCACAACCAATCAAACTAGATGCTATGAATAGTAATACCTACTTTTTGAAATTATATATATTTTATATTTCAAAATGGACTTCATTTTTGGATTCTAAATATCGAAATTATCCTAAGTTAATTTTTTTTTATTTTTTTGAGAACTTCCAATTTTTATGAATAGTGAAAAATACACAAAAACAACTTTTTTAATCAAAATAATTTGTAATGATAAATTATACTATTGAGTGGTTTTAAAGTACAATTAGAATATATTTTTACCATTATATCCAATGGTGTTCATTAGAATTAATTTCACTTTGAAATTGGACATAAACAATTGTCAATCTTTTGATATATATTGTTTCTTAAAAACACGCTATTTGTTATGACAGTGGAAATTAATTATAAAATTAATTAATTCAACTTATATATTTGGAATTTTGTAAAATAGACATCATTTTTGAATACGGAATATCAATTAAGCTTAGGGTAAAATTTTGGCGTTGTTCTGAAAAACTTCAATTTTTGATGAATAGTGAACCACTAAGTGCTAGTTAAAAAACTGTATTTTTCATAAAATTTTTTTTACCACTTATGTGAGTGGAATTTCAAAAATCTGGGAGACACGGTTAATATCAAGTACTAAAATTTGGTTCAATGAGATGAAAATAATATTTGGTGAATAGTAACTTTTTACTTTTATTTACCACGGTTAAAAGTAAATAGGGTAATTAAGGGTAAAAATGATATTAATATTACCCTAACACATGTCATAATTCCATTGGACAAGTGTATATCGATCGAAAAAAACCTTAGGAATAAAATATTATCATTTAGGTCCACTTGGATTAGATTAGGACCTTTATTATTTTTTAATTGAAAGAAGAGTTAAGAGAGTTAAAATAAAAGTTTATTTACTAAAACATTATTAATACAGGGTTATACATAAGATAAATTCGATTGTAAATATTCATTATAAATCTAATACGATTTATAAATAATTATTGTTTATTTATAATTTTTAGACATTAAATATGATAATTTATTTATGACACAATGATGATGCAGTAATTACCATAATAGTGAAAAAATAAAAATAATTGATATTATAAATACCCAAATAAATATAATTTGAGAATTTTTATGAATTACACTAATTTTATAGGTTAATATGAAATTTTAGGATTGACTAAATTAACTTTGTTCAAAGTAATCATGCTATGATGATTTTCACAAAAATCAACTATTAAATAGTATCAAAATTGACATAAAAGAGTTTTTAAAACAAATATTATATTATTAATTGATATTAAATTCCTAAAAATCTAAGGGTCGACCAAGAGACTTATATAATAATATTTGTATAATTAATGGACTACTTGGGGGTCTATTGGATGTATATAGTATGTTTATTAACTATATAATATAAAAATACAAAGTGACACGGTAAGTGTCAAACTAATTAACTAAGAGTTAAAACTAAACGATGAGGTTAATATAATGACCCAAACCTGTCTAAATTCTATTGGTTGAGTGTTTTGCGACCCATCCACACCTTAAAAATTAAATAATCTACTTTGGAGCCATTAAAAACCGAATATGAATTTATTATAAAATAATATTTCTAGCTTTTCCAAAGGTGCCCCTCACCCCTCTTATAAAAGGGAACTCTCCCTTCTCATAACTCACACCTTCAAAGCCTTTTGGTTCGTCCAACCCCTGCCCCAATACTCTCTAAACATCCCTAACTACATCCTAGAGGCATTATCTTGATCACAAAGCCATCCTAAGGATCCCTTTTGATCAAATCAAAAGGAAGAACCCGAAGAAGAGGTAATGTTTTCACCACCCTTTTTCAAATTCAATTCTTCATCAAATTCTTCTTTCATTGCTATTCCCATTCTAAAATAATGAATACAATATCTCCTATATAATGTAATATTATTATAAATATGGTACAACCATATTCTGTATCCTATCTATCCTTTGAATGACATGTCACCATACATGTGTACGTACGGCTTATCGTCTCCACATCATGGTGTAATTGTTATTCAATATATTATTATTTGGATGAGAATAATAATGATTTTTAATTCATGTCAATAATAAATATAACATTATAATTATTCTGTATGTATGATATACCATCCAATTATATGTTATTTTAACATCAGAAGAATGATATTGTCGCTCGTGCGTACGTACGGACTACCGTCTCCACGAATACGATTAGATTCATTCTCCATCGTATCCATTCAAATATAATTATCATTTGATGATTAATAATAGTATGTAAGGAATTGATATCATTCTGGATATGAATAATATACAACCTATCCATAACAAACATGGATTATGTAACAAAACATATAAAAGTAAACGAGTAAGTTAACACCCGAAGCGACGATAATTCTAAGATATTATTAACAAAGCAATGTTAAAAGATAATATATGATATCATATTAATGTATATGATTCTTGAATAATTTAATAACAATTATTTCAACATTATACAGGAGTTTAACCTACCCTCAACCAAGGAAAAGTACATGGTAAGGGTTTATTTCAAAACCTCTTCATTATTCGAGGTTGTTTATACGTAATTATCTACTGGGATCTCTTTATCATCCACATCCATGTTCATTAAAAATGTATTTAAAAACATTTTTAATATTTACTATACAATGGGTTAAAGTGATTTATACCCTTATGTGTTTTGAAAGGAATCAATCTGTTGTTTTTCAAACAAGGCACTTTTAACCTTTTCGACAAATTTAAGGTAAGAATGTCTTTTTTTAACTTATACGGCGGGTGCGGCTATTTACCGCCGTTATAAAATCGTCAAATTTTCCCTTAAAAGCTTATAAGTATATTTTCAATGTAAATGTTTTATTTTATAATTATGTGACTTTTAAATGATTTCAAAATGAATATTTTAAGAATTTTTGAACGGTACTCTTTATCAAGATAATAATTTGAAATGTTTTAATGATTTATCTTTCTAAATATTTTTAATTAATGCCAATGTTTTCAAAATGATTTTAAGGATTTATTAATATGGACATGAAGGTTTTGAAATGATATTTATTTTCAAAAGTTTCAATGTGGTATGTGACACTTTGATTCAAAAATCTCTTTTAAATTACTTCCTTTAAAAATGAGTGCCTTTTCTATGATTTCGAGAAAAGAGATATTTCTCTCTAAAATAGTATTGATTTCATCTATGTAAATATCCTTTGATGGATTTTAAGATTATTTGAAGTTGATTTATTATGATACAAAACTTGTGTATTGTATTGAAGGTTTTGTGATATGTTTTACTGTGGATGTGTTATTTTTATACCATTCATGATTTATGGAGAAAGTATTGACATTTCATATGCTAGTTTTAATACGAATGTTTATGTTATGTTTAAACCTTTTCAAATGGGAATTCATTGGACTTATTAAGTGATGGGTGGAGCCCACTATAGCTCCTTGATGCATCGGTAGGTCTAATGAGACAAACTAGTGTCCTGGAACAAAGACTTGACAAAATCTTATTTGTAGTCTTGGCACGAGGCCTTGGCTATGTGGTTATGATAGTCTGACATTATGCATTCTGTCATTATTAAAGTGGTTATTGATATTGCATGGGATTATTTGATTAGTAGAATATCCATGTGAATAAGTAAATGGAATTATTACATTTTATTTTTTCCATACTATGTTGAAGTTAAAGTTTAAAAGGCTTTTTTTAGTTATACATTGCCTTAAATTTTTATTCTTATTTATGAAAGTTTCCACTATATTGTTATCCTTACTGGGCATTTGAGTTCACCTCTTTTCTATGTTTAATTTTTCCCAGGATTCCAAGAAGTATATTGTGATTTCTAAGAAGGGTTAATACAAGGGGATAATGGCATTCATAAAGGATTATTTTGTTTTATATGTTATGAAGTGTAATGTAAAATTTATGTATGTAATCTATTTTCCAAGACTGCTAAACTAATCAGTCCATTGGGACTTGATTCCTTGTGATCATGCCAATGTTATGTAATAATGCAATGACTCTGGATAACTGGGTTTGGGGCGTTACAGTTGGTATTAGAGAAATTTTATCAATAACCTTGGAAAAAAGATTTAGATAAACTCTGATTAGAGTACATAGCCCTAATATTGACGTTGAGGATTAGTATAGAAGAACATCCAAGAATTTTGGTATTGTATAGATTTTGTCAGTTTTCTGAGAAATATATCCATGTCTAGATATGAGCAGGTAGAGGCGGCTCTGGAACAGATGTACCTAGGGGTAAAACCCGAAAACACCGCTTTGAGTTAGACTTGAACGGGAACTGGTGCACGACAACGGGCCTTGCCGCACTCTTGGTTACGACACTCCCGGGGGATATGCTTAGGATAATTCTCATTTTCTTTAAAACCCATTATGAAGGGCTCATGAGTATATACTTACTCAAAGAAAACATATTTATGATTATAGATTATATCCATAAACTGTTCAATTTACGTTAGGTATTTTACAAGTTTGGAATTATTCATTACAATTCTTAAAATGACCTAGTTTATGTTATTGTATAGAAATGGAACCCAGTAGAAGGAATGTGAACTCCAGTAATAAGTAAGATCAAAAGAGTAAGAAGGATCATATCTTTCATGGTATTAAGCCATCATTTAGAAGGGAAATACTCTCCCACGTATTATCATCATATGGAGAAATAGTATTATGTGTGGATAAGATAAATAAAGAGTTTACTGAGCCCTATGGATTTGAAGGGAAGCAAGTGAGGAAAAGGATGGAAGAGAGAAAGATGTATAAAGGGAAGAGGGAAAAGAAGAATTTCCCCATATGTGATAACTGTGGTAAGAAACACCCTAGAAATTGCCAGAAAGGAATGAGAGTTTTTTATATGTGTGTAGGAAAAGGGCACTAAGTACGTGACTATAAGGGTAAGAAAATGGTTTCAAATGTAAAATCCTTCATTTTCAAGGAGTTTGGACACTACACGAACCGATCATCAGACAATGCCACAAATGATGCTATTGGATAACAATCAAGTTATGATACTACCACAGATGAAGAGGAATGATTAGAGTTCTTATGTTTATTATGTCATTTGAGTGTTGTGTCGGCAATGTACTTGTTATAATAATTATGGAGTATATAAGGATTGTACTGTAGTACTATTTCATTGAGGATTTTAGATTTTATGGTACTAAGAAAAGTGACTCTACAGCAATTAAAACTTTTTGTAAATTACATTGTTGGAGGAAAGATAAACCTCAATACAGTCCTATTATTGAGGTACTTATTTTTGAATAATATTTGGTTGATTTGGGTAAATTATAGTGGATATTCTTGACTTCCTTGAAACCGATTAAAGATTTGTATATTCCATAATTGTTGGAGTTTACAACATTTTTGGATGGTTGAAGTATATCCAGCATTCTATATTGAATAAGGGAGCAAGAATGTAATCAATAAGTATTATGGTAATTCAAGATGATTCAATGTTTTAAAAGAATACATGTTGAAGGTATTCATATGCTATTAAAGGGTAAAAAGGATCTACATTATGTTTAACTTCCTTATAAATGTTGGAGTGTGAGTTTGGATAGAAGTATTTTCGATAATTCTAGTTTGAGATTAGTTTTGGATTGCCATAAAAGGACAAACCGGAGGTCGGGCGGCAACCCGTCACGATCGGCAAGGCCACGAGACTTAAACCCGCAACAGAAGGGAGACAAGGGTGTATCACCTACCACAGGCCCACGAGATGTCCTGGATTAAATAATGTTGTTTATTTTATGAAGGTCTAGTAGATGAATTATAAATTCATTTTTTAACCCTATACGAATAGGATAAATAGAATATTATTTTTAAGTTCTATTATCTTTTAGGGTGAAAGATGAGTTTGTGGTAGAACATAGTCAAAGGATGAGACTCTACATGTCAAGTATATATTTTTCTTCTTCTCTTATTCAATGAAGAAATCAATTCTTATACTTTAGTGAAGGGATCTTCAAACAAACAAATGTTTTATCCTAATACAATATGTTTTGCTGAACCAATGGTATTATAAATCATCATAGATTGATGAATTTAAGGCCCTCAATTTTACACATGTTTGTGATTGATGACCTCAATAACTACCTATAAATATTTAAGTTTTTACTCCAATTATATGTCTCTAATTTCCACCAATGTTCTCCAAATAGAGATCATAATTTGGTGGTGACCCTTTCATTTCTCTTTTCCTCTTATTAAGACTAAATTTTATTAACCAAATTTCCGAGGTGGGTTTTCCCAAAAAGATATTTTCTATATTCAACCTTTTATTTTCAAAGATTAATTTTAAATTGTGAGGATGCAATTTATTGAAGGAGGGGAATATGTAACAGCCCAAGCTTCTACGGTACGCTTCTCTTTGAATCATGTGATAGTGTGTGTTGTATGCAACATCGAGTTCTAACACACCACAACCAATCAAACTAGCCGTTATGAATAGTAATACCTAATTTTTTATATTATATATATTTTATATTCATAATGGACTTCATTTTTGGATTCTGAATATCGAAATTATCCTAAGTTGAATTTTTGGTATTTTTCTGAGAACTTCCAATTTTTATGAATAGTAGAAAATACTTAAAAAACAATTTATTCAAAATATTTTATAGTGATAAATTATACTATTGAGTGGTTTTAAATTATAATTAGAATATATTTTTACCGTTTTATCCAATGGTGTTCATTAGAATTAATTTAACTTTGAAATTTGATATAAACAATTGTCAATCTTTTGATATATATTGTTTCTTAAAAACACACTATTTGTTGTGACAGCGGAAATTAGTTATAAAATTAATAAATTCAACTTATATATTTGGAATTTTGTAAAATAGACATCATTTTTGAATTCGGAATATCAATTATAGCTTAGGGTAAAATTTTGACATTGTTCTTAAAAACTTCAATTTTTGATGAATAGTGAAACCACTAAGTGGTAGTTAAAAAACTGAATTTTTCATAAAACATAATTTTACCACTTCTGTGAGTGTAAATTCAAAAATCCGAGATACATGGTTAATATGAATTAGTAAAATGTGGTTCAATGAGATGAAAATAATTTTTTGTGAATAGTAACTTTGTACTTTTATTTACCACGGTTAAAAGTAAATCAGGTAATTAACGGTAAAAATTATATTAACACTACCCTAACACATGTCCTAATTCTATTGGACAAGATTACCTCGACCAAAAACAACCTTAGGAATAAAATATTATCATTTAGGTCCACTTGGATTATATTAGGACACTTATTATTATTTAATTCAAAGAAGAGTTAAAAGAGTTAAAATAAAAGTTTATTCACTAATACATTTTTAATATAGGGTTATACAAAAGATATATTCGATTGTAAATATTAATTAGAAATTTAAAATGATTTTATACATAATTATATTTTATTTCTAATTTTTAGACATTAAATATGTTAATTTATTTATGACACAATGATGATGCAGTATTTACCATAGTAGTGAAAAAATTAAAATAATTCATATTATAAATAGACAAAGAAATATAATTTGAGACTTTTTATGAATTACACTAATTTTTTAGGTTAATATGACATGTTAGGATTGACATAAATAACTTTTCTAGAAGTAATCATTCTGTTATGAGTTTTACAAAATTCAATTATTGAATAGTGTCAAAATTGACATAAAAGAGTTTTTAAAACAAATATTATATTATTAATTGACATTAAATTCCTAAAAATCTATGTTTAGGCCATGAGACTTATATCATGATATTATTATCATTAATTGACCACTTGGGGGTCTATTTGATGTATATAGTATGTTTATTAACTATATAATATAAAAATACAAAGTGACATGGTAAGTGTCAAACTAATTAACTAAGAGTTAAAACTAAAAGATAAGGTTAATATAATGACCCAAGCCTGTATAAATTCTATTGGTTGAGTGTTTTTCTACTCATCCCCACCTTAACCTTTAAATAATTTACTTTGGAGCCATTAAAAACATAATATTAATTTATTATAAAATAATATTTATAGCATTTCCAAAGGTGCCCTCTCCCCTCTTATAAAAGGGCACTCTCCCTTCTCATTTACTCACACCATCAAAGCCTTTTGGTTCGGCCAAACCATGCCCAAATACTCTCTCAAATTCCCTCACTACAACCTAGAGGCCTTAGTTTGATCAGAAAGCCAACCTAAAGAGCTCTTTTGATCAAATCAAAAGGAAGAACCCGAAGAAGAGGTAATGTTTTCACCACCCTTTTTCAAATTCATTTCTTCTTCAACTTCTTCCTTAATTGTTATTCGCATTCTAAAATAATGAATCCAGTATCTCCTATATACTGTAATATTATTATAAATAAGGTACAACTATATTCAGTATTCTATCCATCCTTTGAATGACATGTCAACGTGCGTACGTACGACGTACCATCTCCAAGTCGTGGTGTAATTGTTATTCAATATATTATTATTTGGATGGGTATAATAATGATTTTTAACTCATGTAAATAATAAATATACCATGATAATGATTCTGCATATATGATATACCATCCAATTATATATTATTTTAATTTCAAAAGAATGATATTGTCGCTCGTGCATACGTACGGACTACCGTCTCCACGAACACGATGAGATTTATTCTCCATCGTATCCATTAAAGTATAATTATCATTTGATGATTAATAATAGTATTTAAGGACTTGATATCATTCTGGATATGAATAAGATATGACCTATCCATAACAAACACGACTTATGTAACAAAACATATAAAAGTAAACGAGTAAGTTAACACCTGAAACGACGATAATTCTAAGATATTATTAACAAAGCAATGTTAAAAGATCATATATGATATCATATTAATGAATATGATTCTTGAATAATTTAATAACAACTATTTCACCATTATACATGAGGTTAACCTACACTCAACCATGGAAAAGTACAAGGTAAGTGTTTATTTCACAATCTCTTCATTATCCGAGGTTGTTTATACGTAATTATCTACTAGGATCTGTTTATCATCCACATCCATGTTCATTAAAAATGTATTTAATAAAATTTTTACTATTTACTAGACAATGGGTTAAAGTCATTTATACCCTTATGTGTTTTAAAAGGAATATTTTCGTCGTTTTCCAAACTAGTCACTTTCAACCTTTTCGACAAATTTAAGGTAAGAATGTCTTTTTTTAACTTATACGGCCGATGCGGCTATTTACCGCCGTTATAAAATCATCAAAGCTTCCCGTACAATCTTATAAGAATATTTTAAAAGTAAATGTTTTATTTTATAATTATGTGACTTTTAAATGATTTTAAAATGAATATTTTAAGAATTTTTGAAAGGTACTCTTAATCCAGATCATAATTTTAAATGTTTTAAGGATTTATCTTTCTAAATCTTTTTAATTAATGTCCACATATTCAAAATGATTTCAAGGATTTATTTATATGGACATGAAGGTTTTGAAATGATATTTCTTTTCAAAAGTTTCAAAGTGGTGTGGGTCACTTTGATTCAAAAATCTATTTTAAATTAATTCCTTTATAAATGTGTGACATTTCAATGATTTTGAGAAACAAGATATTTCTCTCAAATAGTTTTGATTTCATCTATGTCAACATCCTCTGATGGATTTTAAGCTTATTTGAAGTTGATTTATTATGATACAAAACATTTGTATTGTATTGAAGGTTTGGTGATATGTTTTACTGTGGATGTGTTATTTTTATACCATTCATGGTTTATGGAGAAAGTATTGACATTTCGTATGCTAGTTTTAATACGAATGTTTATGTTATGTTTAATCATTTTCATATGGGAATGCGTTGGACATAGTATGTGACAGTTGGAGCCCACTATAGCTCCTCGCTGCATCAGTAGGTCTCATGAGAAAAAATAGTGTCCTGGCACAAGGCCTAGACAAAATCTTATTTGAAGTCTTGGCACGAGGCCTTTGCTATGTGGTTATGATAGTTTGGCATTATGCATTCCGTCATTATGAAAGTGATTATTGATATTACATGTGATTATTCTGTTAGTAGAATATCCATGTGAATAAGTAAATGGAATTATTTCATTTTATTTTTACCATACTATGTTGAAGTTAAAGTTTAAAGGCTTTTGTTTTAGTTATATATTGCCATAAATGTTTATTCTTATTTATGAAAGTTTCCACTATATTTTTATCCTTACTGGGCATTTGAGCTCACCCCTTTTCTATGTTTTATTTTTCCCAGGATTCCCAGAAGTATATTTTTATTGACAAGAAGGGGTAAGACAAGGGAATAATGGCATTCATAAAGGATTATTTTGTTTTATATGTTACGAAGTGTAATGTAACATTCATGTACGTAATCTATTTTCCAAGACTGCTAAACTAATCAGTCCATTAGGACTTGATTCCTTGTGATCATGCCAATGTTATGTAATAATGCACTAACTCTGGGTAACTGGGGTCGGGGCGTTACACTCCTCCCACCATGTCCGGTCTCAGAGGGGCGGGAGCTTGCTGTACCTACTGCTGCTGCTGAAAGGGCATAGTCGAAAACTACTATGGCTGAGGTGGGCACTGAACCTGCCCACCCCTGCTGTACTGTACTCTATCCAGGAACTGATTCCAAAGGTGTCCATGGCTTTCACAGATGAAGCACCATGGTCCTGGGCCCAAAAGGAAACGGTGAGGACCGGGGGATTGGAACTAGAACTGGTGAGGCCTACTTCCAGCTGGTCGAAAACTAGAAGCTCTTGATGCTGGAGGCCTGCTGCTAACGGCCTTCCCCTTCGGCGAGCCCAACTAGATTCCCTCTCATGATACACCTCCCAGCGTGTGCATCCTTTCCACCCCTTCATCTTTCTTCTGTACCTCTATGTAGGTTGGTATGGTGAATGTACTAACAACATACTAAAGAGAATGTCTAAGTGCCTCCTCCAAATGTCTCTCCCAAGAACACTCATCTGGAAAGAGGTCTGGAGAAAAGAAAAGGAGATCCTTGAACTTGATCCCCAACTCTCTTACTCACATGATCCCCTGCTAGAGGGATAGAAACTGCTGCCCCTTTTCAGATTTCATCATGGAGGAGAGGAATTCCACACATAACTCCTTCTCGAAATAAGCCCACGCAACCTCATCCTCCTCCTTTTACCCGAGGTAAAGCGTCAACCACTAACACGCTGTTCCCCGCATCTGGATGACGGCTAGAGAAAACTAGTACTCTTTCGGAGCTCAAATCAAGCTGAAGGCTATCACTAGCTCCACGAGCTAGCCCGCTGTCTCCAAATCTGAGATGCTACCCTCGTACTTCCCAAGGGTCTGTCGTTGAAAGGAACATAGCGTCTTCTTCCACTGATCGTCCTCCTCTCAGTCATCCCTCTGTCGATCAGCCAAAGAAATCTCTGGGTCCTCAATCGTCTGTTCTACTTGTGGTTGTCTCCCTGGTTCCATACCTACAAGGTATACAAGGAATGCCTAAGCTAGAGTACTGTAGAATATTTTTCATAAATTTTCTTAGGATTCTAATTCATTTTAAATCCCCAAATACCAGTGAAGCACAAGAACACAAGTCATTATGATTCATGTACCTTCCCTAGGGTATGTACCATAAAATCAGTGTATCCTTACTTGGTCATTCGGTAGGCCCAAAGTCCTTTCATTGGATAATGGGGGGCCCTAAAATCCCATGTCCTAGTCAGTCTTCCCTGGCCTATTTCACGCACCACGATTTCCCAACACTGTTTCCCTACCATCCATGCAATCCTCACTATGCCAAACTCTAGACGTCATCCTATCTCTCAACCCACTACCTCTGATACCATTTTTTCATGACCCGCCTTCACAAAAAAGGAACGAAGGGATAGGAGATTTCCATACCCTTCCTTATTTAAGTTGAAGGAGAGATAATGACCCCCGAGACCCGCCTTCGATGGATCCCGGAGTGGCGACTAGCACCATGGGTATAGAATCTCACACAAAATGGAAGGAATTACCCTTTTTATTTTTATAAGATCAGGAGATAAGACAGCAACGCCAACCACACCAAAGTTGAAAGTAAAGGTAAATCTGAAAGTAAAACATTCCCATATGCATGTTCAAATGTAAAAGGTACAAGCCACATAAACTCCAAAGGTAAAGTACCAAGAAAAAGGGAAATGACAACAACAACGACCCCAAGGTCCGAGCTAGTACGGTCCCGCACGATCTCTGAAGTCCTCCTGGAAACCTAAAAGCATTTTATATGCATAGGTTGAGCATATAAATATACTCAGTAGGGAAAACCAAAGTCCCTCGTGCACATGTGGAGAGGCATTGTAATGCCCTGTGAGAAAAAGAGATAACCAAAACATCTAACAAGGTAAACTATCCAACCAAACCTCACCAAGGCACACTCCCCAAATAACATTGGTCACACAATGTATAGTAATAGCACATTACATTTTGGGTACCCCATGCCAATTTTTCACTAGTTATTGAAGACATCCTACGCATCGTACAAATCCCGCCAGTCTCACTGCAGTCCCACTGCCACACCCACACACACACACCTGGGCCACAACCACACATCACCCCCACAAAAACCTAGGCCACAACCACCATCCCACCTGTAAACACCTGGGCCACAACCACCATGCGTAACCACTCCCTCAAACACCTGGGCCATAACCACTACTACAATGCCCAAAGACACCTGGTCCTCATTCTGATGACTCTTGGTAAAAAACCTTCCCGCACACGCATGGTCCAACCACCACAACTACCCTGACTAAAAAATATTGAGCTATAATGGACCTCAGGCCATCACAACCTGCCCAAAGAGTCTAGGGATATTCAGGAAAGGGAGACGAAAAGGAGCTCATAACCAGCCACTCACATGTGTGTTAGAAAAAACACCCTCCCCCTTGAAATGGGGGTGTTTGGAACTAGGTGATCAATAGGGGTGGGGATCGAATAGGAAACATAGAAACTACAAATATATTTATAGTTAACAAGAAATCATCCCAACCTGGGGTGACTAAAGCCATCCTAAGCACAAACACCCTTGTTAATGTTCATTTATAAGAGAAAGGTACGACACTCACGGCCAATCCACAACTCATTCCTGAAACCAATACCTCTTTTTAAACAACTCTTGCTTACATGTTAATGTGGTCCCATTTAGGTGGATTCTACACTTCTGGGATACTTACAGGCATAACCACAAGCTAGAATAGAGAAACAACCAAACAACAATTTAAGCATTCCCACCCGGTTCTCTTGTAAAGTCACAAAAACCAAGGGATAAGTGAGATCCCTCAAAGTATTGGAATCAAAGAAAGCTTCAACATACCACCCCACATCCCCAAAACCATGAACCAATGATATTCCAACAGTAGATGATTACACCCCAATTCATATCACATGTAGAACTACCACACAGTTTCAGACTCAAAACCAAGAGGATCCCAACCTCACCCACATCACCCCATAGGCAATCAAATAGAACAACACACATACTACCAAAACATTGCAGGGAAACTTCCATTTTCAAGCACATCATTCATTATTTTCTTCCTTCTTTTGGTTATCAGGGGTGACCACACAGGGATTTATGTGTACTGGTTATCCATTTAATCCACTAAGTTTACCTGATTAAACAACTTCCAAATTACAGTCATTTAATCATCACAGAAAGCAAGGGTTCATTAGTGTGTAAAGAAAGACCACCAACGGCCATGATTTTTAGAGAGAATAGCCCAACAGTTCACAACATAAGAATCTCAGAAGAGATGAAAACAAAACAACAGCACATCATTCACATCCCTTCCCTTTATTCTATAAACACCGTTTGTTATCTTCATAAAGGTTTGGTTTCACCCACTCCCACAAAAACAGCAGCGTACCCACCCCACATCATACACAAAAAGGAGAGACAAAGGAAAATCCCTACCTATTCAATCATGGATCGATGTATTTCTCCACGTTCCATGAACAAGGGAAGCACTGATTACTAGGGGGAATTCTGTGGACTCCAAGAGGTGCAGAAAGCTCTAGCAGAGGGGCACCACAAGCCACGGGAAGTGAGGAACTCCAGGAGCACTAGGGAGAAGAATGCAATCCAGCATAGAAGAAAGAAACAAGAAACTCTAGTGGGAGATATAAATAGGATATCCTACTATTACGAGATATGGAATTTTGAACGCCTGGAATGTCAGATCATGGTTTACTACATGGGTGGGAAGTTACACACAATGATATTAAGGTGTTATTTAATACCCCCCATCGAGGAGGTTTCTTGGGATTTTTAGGAATTAATTATGGGGTTTAAATGGATTAAAAAAAGGTCAAATATTTAATTTACATCAAAAAATTATGTTGCGGGAGCGGGACTGGAAAATGAAATTGGAGGGCTGGGTCAGGACACGGAGCCAACTTCACGGTGTCACCCTTACAATGCCTCTGTCACGGTGCCACCCTTACGGTGACACCCTCACGGTGCCACTGTGATGGGTGCCACTCTCACAGTGCCACCGCGGTTGGAGCCACATGTTTTGGTGGAGCTTTATTTTGGGAAAGTAGTGGCCAGGGGTTCGGGCCATTACAACACCAGTGTCTTCTATTACATATCAGATGGATCCTAACGAGCACCAAGAGAAAAATGTGTAATTTTCATTCCTTAAAGAAAAATGTTTCACCAAACCATGTTGGTCCACATGGGAAGCTCTAGAGTCGTTTTTTAAAATGGTGGATGGGATCTTGAGGATATTCATCTGTTATCATCACCTGGTTGAGGAAAGAACTATGTAATAGTAACCCTTTCTATGTATTGATGACTTCTTCGACCAGTTGAGAGGTTTGAGTTAGTTGTTGAAAATCAGTCTCATGTCCAGCTACCACCAGTTGAGGTTCATTAGGTCGATATTCTAATGATGATTTTTTGAAGTTGATACTAACACTATGAGTTCCTAGTTATTCCTTTTAGCAAGATGAATTCCCCTAAAACATGTATGGACCTATTTAACTAGATATTTCAACCATACATGGACTTAATTTTTTTCATCATTATATCCACACTCATTTAATCCACGATAGTTGGGGAGCATGTAAATTATTTGATATTGGTACCAAACATACTCTGGGAGCACGAGCTAAAGGGTATGCTCTTGAAGTGTAATTTTTTCATTAAATAAGTTCACATTTTGTATAATGTAATTTATGAACATTTTTTTATGGATAAGGAAAATATTGGTGTACTACTTTCTCTAGATCCACCCAAGAGTGTGGTGGAGGTTCATAGTTTCCATGGAATGGAGGGGTACACTAAAAGTTTATTATTGGAAATAACTTTTATTCTATCCCATTTGACCACCTAATGTGGAAAGGCTAATTGTTTACCATGATTGAGAATTTTTAGGGAGCCATAAAGAAGGTAAAGGTAATGTTGAAAAATTATCATGTTCAGAGTATACCAGATGATGGTGTGGAGTATTTAGTGTTTTATGTATCTTCAAGAGATAGGCTCAGCAAGAAGTTGGGGCACAGGTGGGAAGTGATAGAAAATGGATTCAGTGAGTTGAAACCCCATGAGAAGAACTTTGAAACTCATAAACATTTGTTCTAAAAGATATTCTATGATAGAAAGTTGGGGATGCACTATCATATAGAGGCACACATTATAGTATACCATGAAAACTAGATCCTTAGATATATCTTCACTCAGAGAGATCAAAACCTAATATAGAGTAATTTTTTGAGGTTCTTGCATGACTCTAACATCAAGATAGTTTATACACTTGGTAATTGATACATGGAGTTATAATATCATATATTGGATTCCCATTCATGACTTTTTAAATAGTAATTTATGATGTTTTCCACATTAATATAACCTATGGGGATGATAGGGTTGAATTATTACATTAGTCCAAGTAATTGAATCCTTTTCTTTTTAAGTGTGTGTGAGCAGATCAATTCAGATACACTGAGTGTGAGGTTATATGTTACCGTACGCCCATAATAGATGAACGATTTGTGTTTTATGAATGTGTAGAGAATGTATTATTTTTCCAAGGATGGACAATGGTTCTAGTAACAATATGTGAGGAGATGGTGGGGGGTTAACCATTCCTATTATTCTATATATCATAGTGCATAAAATATGTACAATAACCATCAATGAAAAGCATGGTGGGAATGAATGAGTTGGATTATAACTGAGTTTAACCCTTGGTATCTCACGAGTCTATTGGTAAATGATAAGAACCTAGTTCTAGATGGGTTGACACATCCTCTTTAGATCCTAGGTTAAAACTGGGATAACATGCCCATGGACTCGATGATGACGATTTTGTGGATAGAAAGATGACATGATTCCATAAGAGTTACAATTTACCAATATACAGAGTTGACCCACTTCCCTTTCAATCGGGATGAGATTTAGATTGATATTTTAGTGATGCACCCCCACCTTTTGAATTAACTGGGGGACTATAAGAAAAAAACATGATAAAGGGTAGATAATAACTAATTTGGCTTTATTAGATTTTTTCTTTTTAATATTTCAATGTATATATTTTTATTTATCATAGATGTTTCCATGGTGTGTGGGTGTCTCGGGACCTCATTAATAATATCTTAGAAAAATCAATATATTTTATTTCAAGTGTGCATACTATTTAATTATTTTTTGTTTTCCCATTAATTTGGAGCTCGATTGGGGAATGTATGCTCATTTTTTATTCTAGAATTCAGGGAATACCCAAGGAATTACATATGATTGGTTAGTATTCTAAATCCCGAGGAAAGTTTCCTATATAGGATTTTTTTATTAAAATAAATAATTTATAGAATTATTTTTTTAATGAAAAGGAACATATATATTTAAATAATCAATCATAAAAACTAACTAGATTTAGTTGCATAACCCTAACTAGATTTGGCATGTTGATCATGACATTTATTCATTGATATATCAGGTTTGAGAATGATGAATGATCATATAATGATTAATCAAGACGAAACAAACATTATAGGGAATCTGATTAACTAAAAAACATGACCTTCATCAACATTGATTATTTTGATGTAGGACTCTTCATATTTTGTTTTCCCCATTTTTATTAAATTTTTGACAATGAATTTAATTTTCTGCATCTTGATCTATGATTTCATAGACTTCGTATGTGCTTGACTAAATGAATTGAGTTTTTTATTGTACTTTATTTTGTTATGTCATGATATTTCCATGGGATATAATTTTTGGCCATTCAATTCCACTAAATCAAGGAAATTGATGGATTTACTCAATTCATGTGCATTTATCCACACTGTTCTTAATGTTCATCACTATTGGCCCATATGATTATGGTTTAAATTATTCGGTGTAGGTTCAAACATAGTAAAACATATGCATTAATATAGTTTATGGTAATAATTAGTTAGAAGGTTTTTTGTAATTTAAAAGTGGTTTTATAGGTAATTATGCATAAATTAGGTATCTCAGTCTATGATAATAATGGGAGGCGAAACGGGACGTGCGTCAGCTCATTGCTGGATGATTAGAATCTGATTTATTTCCCCTTGAGGCATGGAATTCGGGATGGAGGCATTAACATTTTATTATTGATGTTCACATAAAAAATAAAGAGGAGATGAAGTCATTTTTGGATATCCTGAGAAGGATTTATGGATTCTATGAAAAATGTGAATACATACACTGTAGTGTGGAAGAAGACAAGCCTTGTTCATATCTTTATATGAAATATAGGGTTTTTAGCAGATTTAAGGATCCCATGCCATGTGGATTGTTCCACACACTATCTAAACATACCCTAGTAATAATTTAATTGGCTACATGTACATACCCTAGGGCCATGAGTGTTAAGACACCACATGTTTCTTTACAGACACACTATGTAGTTATACATGGAAAATCACGCCATGTCCAAGTTGTACACTCCTAGGACACTAGGTGAACATACCTGTTGTGTGCCACTTAGAAAAAACATGTGTTGTTATATGAATTTCTATGAAATATCTATGTAATAACACTTCTTTATGTTAATGTGACTTCACATGCCATGTGGACAACCATACTCGTCGTGTATTCTAATAGAAATTACATCCTCTCATGTCTCCTCCTTTGGGATCTGTATTTTTTTTCAAGTGAGTAGAATATCGTGATTAGTTTTTTTATAGAATATGATGGTAGAATTTATAATGGATTTATATATATATTATGTAATTTTTTGATATAATTATGATTCTTTAGGTGATGTATGACTGTTAAAAATGATCAAATGGGATCGTCTAAGATATATCAGGTTTTGGAAACCCCACTGATGGACTAGGGAAAAGGTCCAAATATTATTCACTATCTACATAATTGTTGTCCCTAATTAAATAGGGACAAGTACATATATTTTTTGACACCTATATGGAAGATTTTTTTTGTCCTCTACATACTATATGTCACCCCTCTCCCTATATTATTAGGGTGTGGGTCCCCCTTTCACTGAGCAGTTCCCCCTACGTACATCGGTGTCGGTGCTCTATTTATCAACCAATTGATTGGAAACCACCCTCTTTCACCACGGAATGGATCTTATACATATTTATTGAATCCCCCATATCGTACTAGGCCATGTGTCCTCTATTTGAAATTTCTCCCCCTCAGGTTATGGAGTAGAGGAAAGGTGTGGGTTCTCCCCATTTCTTTCCCTAAGATATGTGGGTGATTCTATGCGTTAGTGTATGGCCATTAAAGCTACATGAAGACGTATCATCCTGAGTTGATCTATGGGAATTGATATCCCTATTCTCTCTCATCTAGATTACATTTTCAGTATATATAAGTGATGGTTTCTATTTCCCTCTTGTTATGGTTTGAGTTGACCTTTATTGTATCTTTCGATTAAATTCTTTATGGTTTTTAGAGCATATTTCATGTTATGTTTGTAATCACCCTTGCATGGAATTTTCCCATATGTGCCATATATTATGCATGTGATGGAATGTTCTATAGTGACATAGGCGGAACATAGTGCTATGTAAGTTAATTAACCCTATCCTATAGAAAGATATGGAGATCAGGAGTTAGGATCACTCAGTTTTCAAATAATCCAGTTGTTTTCTAGTTGGGACTTAATTTATGGTTGGGTGGTTATTTCCCCATGTATACTTTTGTTAGTATTTTAATACTTTGAAGTATTTTTCCCAATAGTTTGTTACATTCAAGGTTTTACTCTATATTTTTCATACTTCATATTATACCTCATAAATTTTTTCATAGAGATGGATGGGTGTGTACATACAGGTAAATTCATAAAAGTCCTCCCATTCCATTTATTTATTTTCTGAACTTATTAGTATCCACTAGACGATTAGAGGTGGCCTTGGATTTATGAAATATTATATTTCCACCAGACAAGTGGACCCTGGTGGATTGGTTCATTACCTTCATGTTTAATTATTTTACATCGTGGATATAAGGAAATCACCCTAAATTTCAAACAAAATTAAAATTGGGATGGTGCAGATTATTGATTTTTGATATCATTTTTATTTTTATTTTCTTGAATAGATGTGTGGGAAACCTCATGTATTGAATTATTATATGATCGATTTGAAATCAATACATTTCTATTTTCTATAGAATTTATTACCCTATTTTGATTTTAAAAAATGAAATATTTTTTAATACAAAAATGATATATATAATTCTGAACATTATCAAACATATAATATCTCCTTAGATCACATTTCTTACCTACACGTTTAATTATTCCTTCAGAAACAAATTATGAATTTGATGATAAAAATGCTTCTATCCAAATCTGTGTAGAGAAGATTTATATTAGATCTATTAGGATTTTTGTGCTGATTTATTTAATCCCATTCACATAATTGAAACTGGTCTCTACTTCCTTATCCTATAGTGACTTATGAAAAGCATAAATAATGATAATTATTCTTTATTGTGACTAATTATAAATTAATATTAAATTATAATAATTGATAAATATGACTACATATCATGAATTCATACTAATGGTCAGTAATTATTTTTAATACTTATAAATTATTACTAATTATTACAAACATTTATCAATTAATAGAAATTTTTAATTGATTAGAACTATTTTTATAGATATTAAAAAATTTTAATCATTATGTTTATATTTTATAGTTTTTCTTAAAAGTTACTACAAATTATCATAATTTTTACTCTTATTTATAAATTATTGATTATATTAAATAATCGTGATTTCCTTTAATAATTTATTACTAAAATTGATTAATTATGAATTAATTCATAATAGTTATTAAATAATTACAAGTTAGTTATTTAATTTTTATAAAATTTTCACTAATTATCAATAATGATTAATAATTATTTTTATTTCAAAATTATTATTTATATTTATTAGAATTTATAATAATTTATATATATTTACAAATTATTCATAATGTTTACTAATTAAAAGTAATATTTACTAATTAATACTATTATTGACTAAATATTTATTTATTATCTGAAACTATTTAATGATTATTAATAATTAAAATAAATATTAATGCATTGTTCTAATTTTTCAATTTTTTTTTAATTTTTTGTATTTTATATATTTTTTTAAATGTAATTACAAATTTATTCCTAATTATTAAAAATGTTTGTTAATTTTTACTAATTGAAAATGTTATTTTTTAATAATACTAGTTATTTATTAATAATAACTAAAATTTTATTATGTGTAAATAATTTTTTAAAATTATAAGAATTTTATATAGTTTTTACAATTTATTAAAAATTATCAAAATTTTATCTTCTTAAATTTTTTTTTAATATTTAGTAATTAATTCTAATATTAATTAGTTAATACTAATAAGGACTATTGATTAAATTATTATTATTATTTATTAAATTATTATTACATTTTGCTGTAATAGTTACGGTATTTTTTGTTAATTATTGTGAATTTTTATTAATTATTACTATTTTTATATTTTATACAATGTATTATTGTGTTTTTACGAATTATTAAAAATAAATATTAATTCTTACTAGTTAATAAAATTATAATGTTATATATGAAATATTAATTTTTTTTATTACATTTTTCTGAAATAATATTACTAATTTTGAGAAAATATTAATATTTTATATATTTTTAAGAATTTTCATAAAAATTATCAAAATTCCATAATATTTATTAAATTAATATAATATATAACTATTAATAATAATACATACTAACCAGTGCAAACATATAAAATTTATTTATTAATTATTAAAAATTATTTAATGAATATTAAAATTATTATTATTCTGAACATATATTATTAATTATTATGAACTTTTAATATTTGATGGTATTTTTGAAAAAAATTCAAGTTATTACAAATTATTTATTAATTATTAAAAAATAATTTAAATAAATAATACCTATTTATAATAGTTTTGATTATTTTATATATTTTTCATAATATTCTAAAAAATTATTGTAATTTACTAATATTTTAAAGACGTTACTTTTATTGGATATTTATTAATAAATTATTAAAAATAATTTAAGAATTAATACAAAATTATTAGTCATTAGTATATTATTTCTTATTATTAGTATTTATAATAGTTTTATGTATTTTCAATTTTGTTTACAAGTAATTATATTGTTTTTATATTTCTTATATAAATTTATTATCTAATAGTAATTATTAAATAATTATGAATAAAAATTTATTTAATGTTACTAAAAAATTATAACTAATCTCAATCATTAAAAATAATGAAATAATATTATATTGTTAACCGAATATCATTGACGAATGATATATAATAAAAAAATTAATATAGTTATTAACCATCAACATGACGATCAAATATTACATATATATCGTCATTAATAATAATGCATGATTGAAAGTAACAATATGTTATATGGTTCCAAAACATTCTACTGATACAATCATAAATATATTATTTTTCATAAATCAAAATATATCCACAATTTAAATACAAAATAATAATATTTGGGATAAATAAACATGTACCATATTCTAACAAAGCATTTAAAAAATCAAGCATGTGATTAATATTATTGAAATCATGAAAACATGGAAACTACCCTTTAAAAAAAATTCAAACCATATAATGATTGAAAATATATATTAAACAATAAATAAACAAAGACTAACACCCAAATTATAAATATGAAAATCAAAAATGTTAAACATTGGGAAAAATATCTTAAATCAAGTTTTATCGACCCATGTAGTGTAGAAACACTTCATATTCGATGTTGGACACCCAAATATGGCTAAATTAGAATCTAGTAACCCTAAATAATAAATCATAAAAAAAAGTTATTATTTTAACCAATGGATTGACAAATTAAATTTAGTGGTTTTGGATAAGAAAACACAATAAAATGAGGATAGAAGTGGGTTTCATACCTTGTGGATTAAATCATAATTTCTAATAAATTGGGTGAAACATCCAAAATTGGGGTGGGATATTTGATGTTTACACAACACAATTTAATAGTGTGATGGGGAAAGAAATCGGTGGGGGTGGGAGGGAAAATGGTTCACATGATATAATTTAAATTATTCGTATGATGGATTAATCGAATTGGATTTTCTACTACAAAAAATAATTTTCGTAAAATATTTTGTTCCAGAAAATTATATATTCATCTATTAATCTTATCATGATGGATAATGGTTATGGATTATATAGGAATTCACTATTAGATATACAAAAAAAAATTATTGTGGGAAAAATATTCTTCATAATAAAGTATTTATTCCTCGTTAATTTTTATGTATAATAATTATTTGAAAATTTGTGCTTTTCTTGTAGTGGTAGTACACCCAAAATACCCTACCTCACCAGGATCGTATATTGTTATATTTATCATCAATAAATTAAATCATTGACCCGTGATATATATTTATAATAATCCAATTACTAAGGATAATTACGCTTGTTATCATATGAGAATGTCTACAAAAAATAAACATTTGCAATTCCTATTACTCTAATTATTCTCATAATCTATAATATTAGATATAACTATGTGAAACCTCATGAAATAAAATATTAACCATGTATTAATACATTAACATGGTAGTCAACATACATTGGCTCCAATTATATAATCATATCCAGATAGTAGGGAATAACAATTTCAATATCAGCATAACACATTAAGGTTCTCATCCTAGAAAAAATCTACATTGGCCTTTCAATGTTACTGATACTTTAGGAAATTATCTCAATAATGACAAAAAAAATAATAATCATGTGATAAGATATATATTATTTATTAAACACATTGAGTAGACAAGTAATGGAAATCATGGAGTTATTTCAACAGAACCAACTCCACCAGACTACTAAATTCCCTATATCTATCTTTTATCTATAAAAATGGTTAACCTCACTTGATATGAATTAATTTTATGGGTAATGGTTATATATTTTTATTCCACCATTTTTCTATGTTTTTTATTCTTACAAGGATTTCATATTTTTGAGAAAATACCTCAATTGGTGCTAACCCTTAGTATTAACCACGTTGTTTCATTTTCATAAAATTGAATCCTTTTCTAATACCATGGTTAAATTTATCAGGGAATGGATATTTCTCTAAAATTTGGTTATAAAAGAAATTATAAAAAAACATCTACATAAATAGTTATTATAAATAAGAATAAATAACAAACTCAATTGTCATATATTTTTAAACCCCTAATTTAAAAATGTTCTTCTTTCATATTACTATGGAATTACAACAATAATTGATAAAATTAATGAGATGGAATACTATTATTTCATCCTCTGTGCACTAGTATGGTCATTTCTCTATATACCATGGACTCAAAAACTTTTACATTCTGACGTAATTTCAGAATTTTCTAACTACAAATATGTGTAGTTTTCATGGTGATTTTTTATATTTAACTATAATTCATGATTAATATGTAATATAAAACATAACATATATAATTATTTGTTATATATTTAAATCTATCAGGAATATTGTATTTTACTCTTAATAACCATCTCCTAATGTGTGCATGCATGTTACTCTTGATAGATTTCATACAAAATTAATTGGTTATTAACATGATTATGAATTGTTATATTCTATATTTTCAATACATGGTCAACATATATAATATGATAAAAATTTACATTTCATATATCTATATATATAAATCATGTCACTATATAAAAAATTGATATATTAAGTCACTATTTGAGAATTTCATTCATCGTTCATAATAAACTATTAAGTCAATATATTTATTTTCAATATGGAATCAACATATCTATCAAGGAAAAAACATATCTCCACAAACTTATGTTATACACATTGTATACTTTAATTATAAATTATTATTCTTTGATTATTTTATATGATATAATCTATTAATCTATATGTCATGTTTTATAATCTTAATGACAATCATTGATATCATCATCGCTTCTTGGTGGGTTATGCATACATGTTCCATAAGAAATTATTTTAAGGAAACATATCATGATATCCAAAATCCTTATATAATGATATTAAAATTCTATTTTTCATAGTATAATTTTAAAAAAATCAGGTTTATTGATATATGTTTTCAAAAAATACTATATATTTTCTATGGTTAAATATTTTCATAATCAATAAGGATTTATTAATAATGGATTATATAAACCATGAATAGTTTCTCTTAAAAACTCACCAGCACAATCCAGTCTAGAATCATCCAATATACAAAGCCCTATATTTTTTAATATGGGATATATTACCACATTCATACAAAGTGGTCAATCTCGTCATGTTTTCATTTTATTCATCCTAATAGGATTCATTATTCTTAAGTATATTATAAATATATATATAGCACCCACTATAGATAATTTAGAACAAATGTTTTTGTATTAACTTATTTATTTAGAATGTTTCTTTAGAAAAAACCTCCCATTTACCTCATAGAATATGGGTTCTTATTCCAAATAAATCGAATCGAGACCCTATACATCATTAATTTATGACATGTTCTAATAAAAAGAAAATCAAAATGTTCACCTCTTTAAAGAAATATATAATATATTGAATAATTTCATTCAATCTGTTTTATTTTAAAATCCATAGTGGTAGTAGGTTAATTTTCATAAATTCACATGGGGTACCATTAGTATTCATTTGTAGTTAAATTGATCATTTAAAAACTATTCTTATCGAACAGTAAACGTTATACCTAATAGATTAAAACTAATGGGATATCTATTAGTAAATATAATTTCCACATTGTTAGTTACATTAATCATATGAAATTATAAAAACTATCAATATATATAATATGATTCTTCAATCCCATACAATAAAAAGTTTTATTTATAAGGTAATATATGTCTTTAAATACCATGACCCCATATAATAATGATAGATTAAAAAAAGGTTTTTTGACTCAGACAAGCCCATTAGTAGGGTCTAGTATATTTTATGTTGTTTAATAATTTTTTAATTAATTATTAAATAAATAACTTAATGGACTCTTTCGATGTATATGAAATTACCTCATTTCCTAAACATTATATTTTTTCCAAGATCTTGAGGTTATATCTCAGGTATATTTGTGGTGTACCTTTATTTATAATAGTTTATTTATCTAAAAAACGAGTGTCAGTTTTTTAGTATACCTAATTACCAAGATCACAAAAGAATGGAAGACCCTTCAGGTGAAAAACATATAAACTAATATATGTTTTTATTTAAAAATAATTATCTTTCACCAATTATTTACTTAGTGTATTAAATTAATATTATTAATTAATTTATACTTTGCAATAAATTTTATTACGGAATTATATAACTATTAGTACCTTATAATATACAATTACATAATTCATTAAAAACATGAAATAATGTCTTTTTTTCTAATTAGAAACTAAGATAACTATTTTGGTGATAAGAAACACCAATAAATAGTATTACTTAAATACATTAGGTAATGAAATAGTCTGGAACTTTTCTACACTAATCTAGAAATTACCCTTCTGCAACTTCTTTTTGAGTGCATCAAAATTCATGTGATCACTCTATAGTTTCGTTAAAATTGAAATAAAATAATAATATATATTGATACTATATTAATTACAAATATGTAAAATAGATGAATCAAATTGATGGATATACTTTTTGTGGTAGCTTTTTCTTCAATAAATTATAACTCCCTTCAAATATAAGTTCATTCCACATGTGAAGAAAATATCATCTTGTTTATTAATATCCCATTAAATTATATTCTACCCCATAATAATTATAAACCAACCACTATTTTTTAGGCATTAATTTTTTTATAAAGGGTCCCTTCAATCCACTCATTATAATGTATGAGCAACCATTTTTAATCAAATCCTATCCCACCCAATACAGTATAGTTAAAATATCCACTAGTGGCTCATCCAATAAATTCATCCTAAAATTTATGACTAATATATATAAAATCTAATCTATGAATGTTAAAATGATATTAATTGATAAAATCATACACATATTAAATTCTAATTCATCAAACTAATAAAAATTATCATTCATTAAAAATTCATGGTCACCAATTATGATGGCATCTTCTTTTTTATACTAGTATAGAACAATGAAAAACTCAATTATCTTCAAACTATTATAATAAAATTCAATTAAAAAGATATTATATATCATCGTGTATGTATATATATATCAATATGTTTCAAAATAATCATTCTAGATATAGAGTATATAATGTTTCCTAGTATATAAGAATTATCCATTTGTAATTAGTTGGATTTCTTTTCACTATTTACCACTTCGTGGTAAGGATGATATAGTTTATTGGATTCAAACACATTGAATAGTTTTTTGAGAAGTTCCATGATTAAATTAATGTACCACTGATGTAAATTTTTATCAGTGAGGACATGCCAAGAGACATGGAATAATACTGTTTTCTCCATGTTTTCTCTTCAATTTTTCTTTAATAGATCATATAAATTATATGTAAATTATCTTAATTATAAAAATATATGGGATGAAATAATTTTATTATCATATTAATCCGAATTGTTTTATAAATTCCCTATATCCATCAAAATTAGATTTTAAATTTTTTTTATCTCATAGACATTATAGTGGAATGGATCCATTTTCAATTCTCATAATCTAGGTAACGGTATGGTCAATTAATCAAAAATATTTATCCATGTGGATTTTATTAATGTTATCTTATAGAACCATGATCCATTGAGAATATTTACCAATCCCAAAACACTAATTAATATTTCCTTACTACATTCCTCCATGTTACATTAAATATAGAAAGGGATACCCTATTTGATGTCAGCATGGTTATGTCAACCTATACATTCATTAGAACTCCCCAATAAATGTATGTGTCATTAAAATAGTTTGAGAAACACATTATTTTATGGTTACATTCAAAATGTATTAATTTAAAGATTATATAACATAATATTTACTTAATGAATTTCCCTTATTATTCATAAACATGTATAATTAATATTATGTCTATTTTACATAGTTAATCAATAATATCATTAATAAAAACAATATGAATAATTTCTTCGTTACTATTACATTTGTTTGGTGTAATTTTATTTTGATTAATGAATGTATAAAAATATATAATCGTACATCAAAAAATATAAAACAAAGAAAATTTTGGAATAAAATAAAATAGTGAATTTATAATTGGACTTCTAGTGGTTTATTTAGTAATAAAATGATAAACGAACCTATGAACCTTTATGGAAATTTATTACAAGTGATATTTTATTAAGTTATTGAATTCGTCTAATGAATATATTATCTCCTTTTATGGATTGAACTTATATTATGCTTTGACATACTTCTTCTCGTTGGGGTTCTATCCATTAAATATTTTATACTCACTTGCAAGTGAGGGGAACTTGGGGTATGAGATACATAAAATAAATCATAAATACAGATACCAACAAATTAATTGTGGTAAGGATAACATGTAAGCCATCATATTTATTTTAAAAACCAATTAAGACCTATAAAAACCCATGGAATATTATTAAATTAATTGTAAAACTAACAGAGGAATTGGTTAGTCAATATTATTATCAATCACAATTATGCAACAACATCTCATTCTTATATCATAGAATTTATTTTTTGTTTCCCTGTTGATTAATGTTAATTAACATTGAACTAAAAAGTAATGGAAATATTGAACTAGTCCTTGAAATATATTAAATTCCAATCGAGTGTTTTTCTTATATTAATTAATTTTATTTCAAATTAAATCAAACATAGTGTGACCTTAAAGGGAACACTTTTTAGTAACCACCTAGAAAACATAGTATCAATTTTAGTCATATAATTTTATAATACTTGTAATTAATCAGACATGATGTCTCTAACTATCAGTGGAGTGTAATTATATTTGTAAAAATAAGTTTTAGCTTTTTAATAATAATATATTCCATGTGTTAATATATGTTGTTAAAACTATTTTAATTATCTCTATGTTCACAGTGTTTTTAATTATATTTTAGGGCTTGAACATATGGAATTTACATGAAATTTATGTATGAATTTAATATTCTAAATAATTATCTCACATATATTATATACTAGTTATTGGTCATGTAGTTTAATTTGAATTCCATAATTTAGTTTATTACATGTGATTAATTTATATATTAAAATATGTATACTTGTTTGTACTCCCAATAAATATATACAAATTACATAGTGTGAATAATGGCTGCATATAATGTATTTAGTTTTTTTTCAATATATATTTCACACATAGGGACTCATCATGTTATCTTTATTGGATAATAGAAAGTTACGTAGTGTGTATGTTTTTTGGGGAAGGACCATCCAAGAAAAAACAATATGATATGACTTCTATATACTAGAATATCACACATGATAGTGGTTATATTCTATAAAAATATATATATTTATACTCCCCACTAATATTAGTGTGTGGGATTATGTAAAAAATTGGAACCCCAATTAACACAATAAGCCACAATTCTCACAGTCTTTCAAATAAATCACATAATAACCACTCTACAAAAGAATAAAACTGGAAAATTATTGTGGAAAATATGTATATGGAAGATATAAATTTTAAAGGGAGACTTTAATATAGTATTTTATAGATCATTATTCTTTTATAATATTTAATTACTATTCATGATCAATTATATAATCAATTAACATCAAATCTGAGGTTTTATCAATATTTCATCTCATATGCCAAAAATAACTTTAGTAGGTTGACTATGATCAAAGAGGTTATAATTAAATAGTCTCAAACATATATATAATTAAATAATTAACAATTTTTATATAAATTATACTTTCAACCCCAGTCATGAATTATCATTGTGAAAAATGAACTATATTACCATTATGGAGATGGTAGGTCAAAGGTACGCATGAGTAACATTTCTATTTTTCAATGATCATTATGAAAATAAAATATGTTTTCTTTTATCCATAAATAATGAATATTATATCATAAATTCCATATTAATTATTAAAATACACTTATTTAAACCTTCCATTTGAGTCAGTGGTGATAATTAACTAAATCGCTTTGTAGAGGTGGCAGTCCACACATACACACATATGACATTATAATTCTTCAATGAATTGAAATGTAAGAAATTATATGATATAATACCTTTATATAAACATATTTATGAAATTAATATTATATATATACATTATCTTTATAACAATATGTGAATGATGAATATGGAAAACAAATTACATTTTTTGCAACATAAATGTCCACCATACACTTGAATGACGGTTTTTCCATTTGATTAAATATTAGATGGATATGGTTTTTGAAATTAGCATAAAAAATATTAATTTTTGTAACATAATTTTTTTTATCTTTTTATCATAATTTAAAATTATTTTAAGAAGGTAAAAGGTGAAATAAGACAAAAAGACCTTTCTTAAGAACTATACTTATTTCTGAAACAATGTCTAAAGGATTATAACCAAACCATCCCTATAATGGTATTGTGATCAATAAATGTATTCCATTATGTGTGTAAAGATTTAGTGGAATATTTTTCCAATGGATTGGATAAATTTAATTTTTTTAACGATTAATAAATTATCCGAAGAGGTTCCATTTTATACGTTAGTGGAGTAGAATTCATTGAATTATATAAGTTATTATATTCATATAAATTAATTGTATTCAAAAAGGTGAATAAAAGAAGTTCATTTGGATGGTAATATGTGAATGGATTAATATAACATCATCTAATAAATTTATGACATGTCCAGGTGAATTTTATACACTTATCATGTTTTTTACCCCTCACTAACCAATTTTATGATGACCGTTAAAATAATGAATTCACCTTTTAGGGGTTAATATAGTTACTATAAAAGGGAAAATGGAATATAAATAGGCCACTATTTATATAATAATTTTTATCCCATTATTTTTATGATGATAAAATTTAGAAGAATACTATATCATTTAATAAAACATTATTTATCATATAATTTCAATAACTTTATTTTTGAAACTAACAATTTAATTTGATATTAAAATCATCATGAAAGAGATTTAATTGGAATATAAAATATTAATACATCCAAAATAAGATAAAATTATCATTAAAAAACCCATTAACCCCTTTCCAAGGATTGTTCCCCTCTTGGGAATTAGTGAGAGAAGAGAGATAGTGACACCAAAGTTTTATGATAAATTTTAGGATTTATCGTGGAAGACAAAATAATCAAATCCTTATTAATTTTGGGTTTCAATATATATTTTTATTATTTGGAAGAATTTTGGAAATTTTTTTATTGAATGGAATTTTTTGAACTTTGGGTTTTTTTTTGAAGATTAAGAGTAGTATTTTTTTTATAACGGATTATTCTTTTTGGGAATTATATGATTTTTTACTGAACATTTTTGAATTGGTTCATGTATAAAGATAGTAAAAATATATATGCCTTATATTTGGGATTATTTTATTCTAAAAAATTTGATTCTAGTGCTTCAGGTGTGAACATAAAATTTGAATACTCATCGTTTGTAGAAAATATGAGTTTCTGGTACATATTTTTTAAAAGGTGAAACTCTACTTGACATGTATGTATATTTCCTTATATTAATAGTCAATATCATAAATAAATTCCTCAAATTTATAAGAAGATTTATAAAACTAAATATCTTCCCATTTAATTTTTTTATTTGAAAATTAAAATTTGTTTACCCTGTCACAATTTTATGGTTTTATGGTTATTAACTTTATTTTAATCATATTTTCTATCAATCTTCATCAGAACAAGATAGTTAATTTTTCTTATATATGCAAGATTTCTTACATGAAATCATAGTATGTGATTTCTCATGTGACCATTGTACTTCTATTTCTTTTATTTAAGGTGATCATTTTATTTTCCATCTTTCTAATGTGGGATTATCAACGAAGTTTCTAAGCCGTATTTTAAAATCGTGAAGATGCTATTTCAAAAAGGGGGAATGATGTAACCTTACAGGTATTTTTAGAATAATAAATTTATATATTTATTTTATATTTTCTAATTTAATATTAATTGTAGTTGAATATTGGAACTTGTTTTGATAGTGTACCAAACACACAACAACGAGTTTCTCTGAAATCATACATTTCACACAACAATGAGTTATAAAAAAAATAATAAAATAATAATGTTATAATTTTAAATGAATGTTAATGAATATATATTTTATTGAAGGGAATGAACATAATTAACAGTATTATGATTTTAAATTTTTCTTAAATGTTTTTACATTAATCCAATAAAGCTGAGAGGCTTAGAATGAGAATGAATCCAATTTTAAGCATAAAAAATCTAATAGTTTAAAAAAGATAATTTACTGAATTTGGAAGGAAAATCATATTTAAAAATATTTATTCTCAATTTTATATATTTTATTTGATAAAATATACTTATTATTAATAATCAAGAATTTAAATTTTTTTCAGTTGAAATTTTGGTATTTTTCTAATAAAATCCATACTTTCATGAATAATGAAATATAATAAAATTTAATTCTATATTTAATTTTAATATAATTTATTTATAATGTTATAATTTCCTTTTAATTGTCTTTAAATTGCGATTTTATAATATTTTTTGTTATTTAACACTATGATGGTCATCAGATGAAATTCCACATTTTAATTGGGCATAACCACATTTCAATATTTTGATTGGCTTTACTTCTTAAAAACATATTTTTTGATTTTAATAATGGAAAATAAATTTAAATTAAATTTAAATTAATTATTCCTAATTACGTGTTTTGAATTTATAAAAATGGATTGCATATTTTGAATCATAAGGTATAAATTCTTTCAAATGGTATCTTTTTTTTGGACATAATGAATTGTGACATCAATAATTATTTTTATTTACATTTGTTAAAGTGTAAATATGGAAAATAAGGTTAAAACGTATATTGAAGTAATATAAAACTACCATAACACGTTCATTATCCTATTAGATGACAAATGGAATATTTTTATCATCGTTCGTTTGATTTTTGGACACCATTGAGCCACTAGGGCGTGATAATGGCCATTTATAAATTTTTATTTAATGAAATGTGAAATATAAAATAAACATGTATCTTCTAACATAAAATATTTAATTTTGATTAACTAAAATGACATCTTAGAATATAAATATGAATTATAAATATAAAAAAATTTCCTATATCATTGTGTTTTATTTATAATTTTTACAGATTAAATAAATAAATTTATTTATGAAACAATGATAATGGAGTGATTCACTTATTAAATAAAGAATCAAATAAATGAAATTATAAATATTAAAATAAATTTCATTTTAATAGTTTGATACCATTAAATAATTTTATCTATTATTATTATATATTTTATTTTATTTTATTTTATTTTTTTGGTTTAAAGTAAAAAAGTTATTATGACCTTATCAAAAATCAATTACTAAATAGTGTCAAAATGGACATAAATGGAAAAAGTGATCCTCCACATGGAACTCAACCACTACCTCCCCCAACTCCTCTGCATCGGCCTCCACGTCCTCCTCTGAATTGGATACCACCAATGTCTCCTCTTCTACATCGAGCACCACCTCCATCTCCTCGAATTAGAAATTAATATATCACATCAAGTAAATTTTGTTTGATGTCAAATCCTTATATTTCATACCCTTTACAACTATATATACATTTGTTTCTCTGATCATTTTCTTACTCTATTAATTTCCATTCAATTTTTATTTTCTCTCACTCATTTACTCCACTCCATCTACCGTACGTTTTTAGGCCATGTAGTTTTATTTTTGTCTTAAATATAATTATCATTATTCTTTCCCACAATTATTTGAATGGATTATTCCTAAAACATAAATTTATATTCTCTCATATCTTATCTTATAACTATAATGTTATATATTCTATGAATCACCCTAATAACATTACCAAATATACAATTTTATAGAAGTATATCATGTTTTTTTGGAAGTTTTTTTTCACTAATCTATATAGATCATCATGGTTATCCGTATTATATGGGTTCTTAAGAAATATCTCTTCACTATATATTGTTATCCATTCTTAAATTTTATATTTTTCTAGAATATAATTGATTAAATTTTTTATTACTTCATGATTATACATTCATTCAATGATGCTGAAATAGAGATAAAAATAATGGTTTTTTCTTCTCATGCCATATGAGTATAGTTTAAATGATCTATTTCATCACTAAGGAAATGTAATATTAGTTTTTTTAAAACTTATAAAAAAATATATTCAAATTCCCTATTCCCATGTTCTATTACTCCAAAATAAACTTATATTTCATTAACCTCCTGAATTTTTTTATTTTATTCACATTTTCATTAATTAAATTTAAACAAATCATATTTCTATTATAATATGATGAAATATGATACCACTAAATGGATGTTTGATATATTACACTATTTATTACATATCTAGGAGAATAAAAAATTTATTCTCTCATTTATATCATTATTATTATCCAAATATATAATTATTTATTGTTGATAATTCTTCTACTGTGTTCCATGGAATTTTATTGGAAATACTAAATTATTATATTATTTTTATAGGTGATCCTATAAATTATAAAATAATAGGTATTCATTTTAATGATTACATTACACACCTTATACCTTTACAAAGAATGTTCATTGTATTATTTTTCATATATGAACTATATTTTTTAAAAGAAAATAACATTTCATATTTTAATTGCATATTATTATTTTCCATAGTGAATATCATTTAAAAATTTACAATTTTTTCTCATATTGGGTTATCGATATTAATTTTAATTTAATTTACATTAAACTTCACTATTTTGTGTTGTGAACCTCTATAAATAATGTTTATTTTAGTATCCATGATCATTTGAAAAACATGGATGACTACCGATAATGTTTTTATAACGTTCACTATATTTCCACTTGAAGTTGTGAACATATTCATGAATATTTTTATTCCATATTAATTGTAGAGACTTTTATAATACCGAGTAAGCATGCCATTGTTATTTCCTTTTTCCCACAATGAAATATATTTACTCTTATAAAGATATTATAAATCTAATAATGTTATTAATTTTCTCATAAATTTTCTTTTTCCAAATACCTGTTTATTTTTTCCCTACTCTTTTGTTTTTTAATAATTTAGATATCAATTTATTGTTAACCATCATGGATCATGAACAACCTACAGCAACTCTACAATTTTTTGGAAACTATTATAGTCTCCAAAACACATATATTGATAGGTATTCTAAATAATATAAGTGTGTGAGAATATAATGGAATAAATTGATTATAATTTTATGAAAAAATATTAAATGGTTCAACACAACATACTGTAGTTTATAGAATACGTTGCTAAATTTAATCATTTCATGATAATAATTTGATTTCAATGTTGTTTTGTTGTCAACCATGGAGGATTGGGTGGGGTTTATAAAATATTATCCATTAGATTATTAATAGTTTGATCACTAGGTTATACTATTTATTTTAAATTTCCAACCATAATTTGGTTTTCATTTTTGTTTACTAATTTTAAATTCATAAATTTCAATATTAATTTTCTATATGACCTAATTAAGATTATTTAAATTCAAATTAAATGTGTCTTTATAAATATTTATGTTTTAGGAATACTAAAATTGGTTTTGGAATTTACCATAATAGTTTTCTCTTATATAGTTACGGTGATTTTCTAATACATGTTATATATATATATATATATTATCATAAATATTTCTCTGTATTCTCATGGGTTTTTTAAATATATATATTTATATATGTTCTATTTTCTCTCTCTAAGAATATATTTTGTATACTATCTATTTCTCTTATCATGTTTTTTATACTTATGAGTTCTATTAAACTTAATGGATAACTGAAAAGTGGGATAGAAAATTAAAACAAAATTTATAACATCATGAAGCATAATTCATAATATATTTAACATTAATGAATGTGGATCTTCTGATTGTGTGAATCTATATATGTTCATGAACCTGAAAATTGAGATTTAATGTCAAAAAATCCAAATCAATATTTACAAGAACAATTAAAATCCACAAAATCTTGTTCTATTTACCCTTTCTCAAAATGATATCTTATATTTTGTTAAAATCCTCAATTTCTTCATTGGATTATTATCATAATAACAAATATCAATTGAAAAAATGAATACAGAAATGCAGCCACTATTTATTTAATAACTTAGACTTCAAATAATGTATCAATCATAACGATTTCTAGTTTTCACTCTATCAAAATGAATACAGGGTTCCCAGTAGTGATCCAGGGGATCTTTCTACATTATTGATACTTTAAATCCCTTCAAATTTATCCATATTATTCTAGATATAATTTCAGAACCAACTATACTTAACTATAATTGATAGCCATGGAATACCTCAGAAGAAGAGGATCCTCTATCCATCGAAATTTACCATTTACTTGATTCATTTTTGATATTTTGATTCTAGTAAAATACAAAATAAAATCCTTAAATAATATAGGTCTTCCACATGGGATGTTTTTATAGAGATGTTTTGTGTATATATTTTTTATACACATGGGTTCTATAAATATTTATATTGATATATATATTTTCATCACTCTCTTCATCTATATATATAAATTAATAACTTGTTGACATTATCATTCTCTTAATATGTTTTTATACATATGTGTTCTAATATATGTAATTTATAACTTAATGTGTGTCTTCAAATAAAAAAATAGATGAAAAATAATTAAAATCCATAATTTTAATAAATATGATGTACTAGAATCATGTTATTTTTTTCATCCACAAATTTTCTAACAGCCAAAAACTCAGCTTCAATGTTTATAAGTTCAAATCATTTTTTACAAGAACCAATAAAATCCACTAATACATTTGAATTTAAACCATTACTAAAAATGAAACCCTATAATCACCCATTTATTAATAATGAAGATGATAAAACCAATAATTTCAAATGGATAGGGAATTAAAAAATGCATATAATATTTTTATGATATCTAAGGCTCCAAATAAAGTAAGAATCATAACAATTTTTAGTTTCTACTATCAAAAGGAATACATGTTTTCCAATATTTAGACTGAAGAAAACATTAATTTCCTAATATATTGCAGTCTTTAAAAATCATTCATGTTTTTCTGGAGATAGTTTCATAACCAAAATATCATTTATGTCATTACAAAACCATAGAAGCAATAGATCCCTTATCCATCAAAATTAACCTTTAACAAGAATCAATTTAAATTTTTTGTTCCATGAAATGAAAAAAATGTTTTCAATCATAAGGGGTGTCCATCCTTTTATACATAAGTGTTGTATATATATATTCCCGATATTATATATATATATATATAATGATTACATTCATTTCAGGTTTATTTTGGTGTGTAGCCAAAATAATAGTTTTAAAAATGAAAACATGACAATTTATTTTTTATTTTTTAACTTAACTGGTTCATCACCTCTACCATCGTCTTTGTTGAAGCTCCTTTTCATCACAGAGTCCAAAAGAATGTAAAGGTAAATGACATAGCCCAAATTGATTCATCCTTTTGAGAAAACATCAAAAAATGACAAAGGCATGAACCAGGTTTCAAATGCAGAAGGGTCGCACAAGTTACCTCACTATCACGCAAGTATACTTGTGCGCCACCTAATGGTCGTGCAAGTGACTTGCGCGCCCTAAATGATAACCTCCCGGGGTCATGTCCAGCCTATAAATAGACCATGTGGGCCCCCCATGTGGAAGAATAATTTTTTTAGAATTTGGATTTAGAGCTCTGAACGCCCAAGTCTCTTCTTCAGGTCTTCCGAATACTTCTAAGGTAATTCTTTACCTAGAATGGAAGGTCTAAACAAGAGGAGTAAGTTCTAAGAGTTATAATTCACTAACACTTGCGCACCTAAGGTGTTCTACCCTTAAGTGAAATGAACATACTTGCGCGCCGCCCTACTTCCTCACCAAAACTTGTGCGCCTCTCTTCTGGAAGTACCTCAGGATAATTCTAAAGGCATTGGTCAAGGATCGCCCAAGTATTACCATGCTGGCTGACAACCGTGCAAGTACCCATGTGCTGCGCAGGTATACCTGGGTGACCAGGACTTGCACGCCCACACAGTACTTGCGCACTTTCCAGGACTTGCACGCCCCTGCCTTTTTGGGTTCCTTTCTTGCCCATTTAACCCCTCTCATGTCGTTCCACCTCTCTTATTCAAGATTCATCCTTCAAGACACTCTTCAAAGCCATTTATGGAATGATTTCTTGATTTTTCATCCTTATCTGAAAGGAACTCTGTGGAACATTTATCAAAACCTAGTGATTGACACATATTTGTGTCATTAAAGATTGAGATTTCATTCATTCAACCTCATCCTTTAAAGCTGAGGAAACCCCTTAGCCTGGGCCTCCTTTTCATGAATAAGCCCCAGTCTTAATTCTCAATTCTGGGAATCCTCCTTAGGTGTAATCCCTAAGTCCCCTAATCTGGGGATCCTTTTCAGGAGTAAGCCCCAATCTTAAAATTCCCAAATCTGGGAATCCTCTTTAGGAGTAAGCCCCAAGTCCTCATTAACCTGGGCCTCCTTTTCAAGATTAATACCCAGTCTCAAATATGGGAATCCTCCTTAGGAGTAAGCCCCAAGTCCATTGATTTCCTCTTAACCAGTCAAAATTTACTTTTGATCTGGATCTCCTTATCAGTAGTATAACCCAATCATAAGTCCCCTCCTAATTTGGGCCTCCTTTTCAGGAGTAACCCCCAAATTAGAGTATCCAAATCTCTATAAATTTCATATACCATTACGGACCCTATTCTTGGATTTCTTCCCTAAAGTAAATCGTAATATTCATCTATTTGGGTAGTCATACATACATAATACCCACATCATTTCTTATGATTTCATCTTTCATGGAACAACTATTTGGTTTTACCAATAACTCTTGTTTCTCACTCTGAGCATGAATCACGTGAGCATAGATTGTAAAAGTAATTATGACATCTTTCATTAATCCATCAATCATAAACATCATATTCCCTTACTCGAACTCTATGGGTTATGATTCCTTTTCCAAAAAAAAGATACGTCTGTAGCCCATCTGTGGGTACGATCCCAACTTTGAAATAATCATTGTCCTTCTGAATGACAATAAACATCAAGTGCCCCACTGAGTGGCATTTAAACCAGTATGGTCATCATAATTACCAAGAGACTTTTATGTATCAATGGATACCATTGACTAAGAATCTCTAACAAATACAGATGATTCTCTATCGATGAAGAACCTTGAATACATATAAAGGATTTTCTAAATTTCCTACATATCAATCATTGATTGTCATATCTAAAGGAAATATCATTTTATACTTGGTAACGTAATAAGGATTCACGAACATAACTTAAATCTATAAAGAGAGTCTCTGAGTAAACAATAATTCCCCTCAAAAAGGTGTGATGAGTCTGACCTCCCATCCTCTTGACCAATGCAAATTCCTAAGCCTCATCAGTCTACAACTACTGAGCGGCTACCTTTGGAAAGTAGGTTCAAATGGATATAGAATCATTGGATTTTTCTGATTCTACGACCAAACCTGTTAGAAACCTATTGGAATGTTTGAATCTTAAATCAATGAGATCATGCCCAATTTCAAAGGGGAACAACAAATGGTGAACTCGACGTGAATCCTTAACCATGTTAAAATGATGTTTTCTTATTTGTTAGGACATTATTTAAGACTCAATGAGAGGGACGACAAAAAATATCATTGACATATGTGCTAATCCAAAAGATGTAGTGGCTGAATTCATCTTGATTACATCTGTCATGTCAAACAGGCACTCTTTTCCATGATTTTATGAATTCTATGAAATGGATTCTCTCAAGTTCACACCTGTGAATACCGCTACTGCGAATGCCACTACTGCTACTCCTGTTGGCTCGTCGTCCACTCTGAGGACGATATCACCTACTCAACGTCTTCAATGCTTGGTATCAAATGCACTGGTTAAGGAGTACCATCAATATGGCACCATTCCAACTCTGGAGGCTGCTCGACAAGCCCTCCATGTGAATAACTCACCCTGGTCGTCCGGACAGTGACGACCAGTGATCAAGAAGCAGGTGGTGCTAACCACCGTCTCCAACCATTTCAGGTCATTATCCCCAGAATGCAATCACCATTATTTCCATTATTCTGGGGAGGTGAATGAGTAGGTCCCTCAGGTCCATAATTCAAGCAGACAGGGGTCCTTCCCTTGGGATCCCACCAACAATCGCCACCAGACTCGTGTGACAGTGCACCCTCAACATGATGAGGGTACCGACTCCAGGCATTCGGCTCAGGTTCCTCGAACCCGAGCAGGAAAGAAGAATCACCAGAGGCGAAGTCTGGTTAACAGTGAGTAGGTTCTCATCTCTGCCATCTCTGGAGAAGTCCACCAACCTAACTTGGTGGAAAGAAACGAGCAGGCACACACACCTGCCTGTTTTAATTCTGCTGTCTAGCAGACTCGTCTGGCAGCATCACACCAATCTCGCCAGGAAATTCTTGCGGTGTACTATAGGTAGGAACATACACCGGTTTATACATCACCAACTAGTCAGTAGGCTCGTTTGACTATATATGATGGATCTCATCAACCACTTTTTGCGAAGTGCAATCAGCAAGCATATACACCTGCTAGTATTGATCAAGCCTACCAACAGTCTCGCTTGGTAGCATTTGGAGAAGTCAGTCGAAAAGCTCTGGCGAAAAACAAGAGGCAGACTCAACTCTCTGCCCCTACACTTGAGTACTGTCAGGATTCACTGACTGGAAAACGAGGACAGGAGTAGGCACATACACTTACTTCAAGAACGGAATGGACGTATATCCCCATTTCGGCAGCTGAAGCCACCAAGCATATTCTATCAATTGTGAAAGAGAAAAAGAAAATTACTGCTCATATCATGGATGCCTATCAGGATATTATAACAGCTTCAGCGACATCTCAGGGAAAGACACATAAATATATCCCTACCAGTGGAGTAACACGTCCACAGTTCACTCCGGAACAGACACAGACATCTGTTCCAGTCCAAGAGTGTTGTGTGGCATACTCCCCCATATCATAAGGACATCCACATCAGGAACATACACCTGATTTGAGTGGAGATCATCATTCTAACCTGGCCATCTCTCCTGATAAGGCACATACACCTGCTCAAAGCCGCCACTTTCTTTAACAAGTGGTTTCCAAGGCAAGTAAGAAGGCGTCAACGAAAAATTCCCGCCCAGAACAGTCAAGAGATCAAGAGCCAATCTATAACAAGGCCTTTCTTGGTGATGGAGTTCTTGAAGCCCTCAGACAGTTATCTATTTGAATTCAAGATTCTACTCCATCAGTTTCCAATAGTGGGAACATTAATTCTTATGGTCTTTAACAGACACTTCATCATGAAGGATTTCTTTATGAAAATTCAGTCGATCTCGAAGTTTCATCTTCAAATGAAAGCCACATGGACCCTCTATGTGGCCAGAAGACCCAGGAGCAAGAGATCTCATCTTTTTCTGTAACAAACCATGGTGGTCCTCCCCATGATGATGAATTTCTCTGCGAAAGTCCTCTCTGATGTAGTGATGCACATTTCTCGGAAAATGCTCCAGAGGACAATGTAGTGCCAAGAAAGACCTCTTATCTTGAGGCATTTGCAAATGAGAAACCAGTCATGTCTGATGTTTCATCGCTAGCAGGTGAAATACTTTTTCAATCGGAAGATAGCCCAGGGTGTAGGTCATTCTCCGAACCACCCCTATGTCATGAATCTTCTAGTTTAATCATTGATTTCTCTACCAATCCTGTTGAATCCAATGAAGCAACAAGGAAGCACCATCTTTGGTCAAAATAGGTAGAATAATATTCATCAAATGATAAAGAGGAAATGACGAACATGAGAAAATATCTGGATAAAGGTGAAGTTCCAGTCATGTTTTGGCCTCTGGCTGACTCTCAGTATTACATTTTAGAAATGTTGATGGAAGATGGAATTCATGATATTCTCTCAACATATGGAAAAATATTTGTCAGTTGAAAAAGAAAGTGTTATCTTATGAAAAATATGAAAAATATGTTATGATAATAGAAGGATTACAATTCCAAATTTACTTGGCATCTCTATCAGTCTCTCGGTATACGAAGACTGAAAAGCAGTAGAGAGCCCTTCAGCATTTGTGCCTTGGCTCACTAAGAATGTTGCGCCAGTTAATTGCCAATGCCCCATCTGGTATTCATGTCAGAGGATGGGGTGTTCATGGAGCACTGCATTTCACGGTGCTCTCCATTCAGCAAAGCCCGCCGAAAATGGTCTCATGAAATGTTATTGCCCATGGTCGGCCACTGATACCTGGCTTTGTTTGTAATCAAAAGCTTTCCCAAGAACAGGCTTCAACTAGTTCCTCTCAAAATCAAGAATATAGAGAACAAGTGGTTGAATTACTCCTGCATCACGCAAACTTGAATATTGAACATTCCTCTCGTTTGGATAAAGCACATCACCAAGTGACAGAAGTTTCAGAAATCATCCAACAAAATTTTGAACCGGGTGATAAAAGTGGATGTCGATTGATACATCCAGCTAATTTCTGGACCAATGTCTGTAAAATCAGGTGAGAATTTAAGAAAGTCTCAGACATAGCATGTCAAGAGCCACCCCAGCTCTCCAGACTGGGTACTCTATTAAACCAACCCTCAGAATCAACAAATAGGATTCAAGTAGTAGAGCAAAGACAGTAGGAATAGCCCCAGTCCACCGTACTGGGGACTTTTTCAAATCATCAACCCCCTCCTCAAAGAAATTCGGTCCTTTCTCGATTGGGGAAGAAGCCACAAGAGGAACGAAGAGCCAAAATATCATGATATTCTCTCCAAATTATAGTTCGTCGAGAAGTTCCTCAGGGATCGACTAAAAAAACTCAATGTCTCTTCAAATACATGGATGGAGACAATATCATAGAAATGTTGATAGAAGGGATGTGATGCATTATGCATCATTCAATGTCATCAATTCCATTGTTGCTGATCCACCAGATGAGGCTCACTCAGAGGGATCAGATTAAGAGGTTCATGTTCAGGAAGTTGTATGCACAGTCACAAATGAAGAAGGTGTGCGTACATGAAATCAATGGTTTATCCAAAATCTGGGTGTTCCTTCAAATAATTATCTTCCCCCTCTCCAAAAGGGATAAAACAAGGGAAAGGGGAAGAATCAGATCACATATCCTTCTTCTGGGGAAGGCCAATCTCTCTCACATGAGCAATGATTTGTGCAACAGGAGGAAAAAATGAAGGACTTAAGGAGGTTGAACGTAGAACTACTTTAGGGTAGTCTTCCTTCTAAGCATGATGGACTCAGACAGCCAAGGGATTTTGTTGCAGCTACTATTATGGATCAAGAATATCCTCCTTTATCAGTACACCCTCGCACGTCTAATCCTATGGGTCTAGTGTAACAACAATTGGCAGTTATGCCATTAGTTTCAGTACCAGCTTCCATACCTGTCCAAGCTCCAGTCAGTGCACCTGTTCCGATTCAGGCTCAACCGGATGTTTCTCAAAAGTTAATAACTACTATTGAGTCATTAACAGCTCGGTTGGAAGCTATAGAGGGAAAGGGTGCGCAGGTTAAACTGGAAAAGAAAGCTTACCCTGAATGGGTAGATTCAATCTCTCCCCCATAAAAATTTGGGAACCCTGTATTCCCTATTTTCAAAGGATCATGCCATCCTGAAAAACATTTGACATATTACGTGTCTTGTTTTGATCTTATGATGGGAACTCTGGAGCAGAAATAAGCGGTGAAACTCAGATGCTTCGTGTGAACCTTGCAAGGACCAACTTTTGTCTGGTATACATGCTTGAAATCCCAGTCAATTACCAGATGGGAAGATCTCCATCAACAATTTCTTCTTCAATTCAGCTCAAATTTTACAAAGACAATAGTTTTTGATCTAACAAACTATAAGAAAAGGGAGAATGATAGAGTCTCTGATTTCATTTCTCGCTGGAAGGGGTTAACATATTCCCTGATCATAGAACTCCCTCTAGAGGAACTGTTGCCAATAAGTTTGGCAAATCTGCATGATGAATTATGGACAACACTGATCCCAATGAAATACACAGGAGGGTTTCAAGACCTTACTTCAATCGCTCAACAAATTGAAGATTCTCTTATACAGACTAAGGATAAATCTCGTGTAATCCCATTAGCTCTAGGAAGGAGAATGGGTAAAGAAAAGACTACTATAGTTAAGGTTAAACAAGCACCTGTACCTGCTTCTACTTCAAATCCATCATCTTCTCGAAAGGGCTCCACCTCTTGAGTGCCAACAACAATGGTCGTTTCATCAATTCGATCAAATAGATCAAAGATGAAAACAAATTGAAGATCTGAAAAGCAAAACATACTCTTTCCGAAATGAAAAAGTTCCTAGTTACTTAATTTCGGCTCTAGAAAATATTTTGGTTCTGTTGCCAAGGCCCAAGAGGCCAAACAAGAATGAAGATGAAGATCATCCCGATTATTTCCCATTTCATCAAATGTTGGGGCATCCCATCCAGGAGTGTTTTGTCTTCAAAGAACTCCTGCAAAAGATGTTCAAATCGGGAAAAGTCAAACTGAAAGGTTCGTCAGCTCAGGTAGCATATGTTACTGCTATAGTTCCAGAGGAGGAAGGTGAGTGGAAAGAAGTCAAAACAAAAAATGCGCTGAAAATGATGATTGGATGGTTAAAAAGACGATCAACCGAACTCATCCTATTTTGCGAAAACAATTGAGGAAACCAATTGTGCCTTCTGACATGAATGCCGAAGCAAAACCCCCTTCATCAAAGGGAAAATCCTCAATGAAATGGTACAATTCCAAGAAAGAGGATCAATTAGAAGAATATGAGTATGTATCAAAGCATAAGCTGTCTTTGACTCTAGCAGATTTCATGCCATCTACTTTGAAGCAACGGGCACCGTCCCACCAAACGGAACAGCCTAAACAGGCTAATCATGCAGAGTCTTCATCGAATGAAGAGTTGATTTTCTGTTCTGTTAATATGATTCAATTAACAGATCCATATTCCAATCGCAGTTTCGATTTCGATGAGTCTGAATTCCCTGTATCAAACAGAGGAATCAGATGAAGTTCCAATGGCTCAGGATACATGGGAATATGTGGATCTTTCAGAAGCCACTATTCCAATTCTACGCCTTCTAGTACTATGTACGCAGCAGAAACTCATGTTAGAGCCCTTCAGCGAGCTCAACAAGAACAAGCAAGTTTTTCCACCAATAGAAAATCCAGTCCTGACACAGTTATTCTAGAAGACTGGTTGAAGGTTCCGTCTTCTTCCTCTCAGTATGTAAATGGATCTAATCAGTCTAATCATTTAAAACTAGTAATATTTACAACTCCTATCCCAATACAAGAAGCATCAACATCCAAAGAATCTGCTTCCAAGGCACCTGCTAAACCACATGTTTCTATTGGGAAACGCAGACCTCTGGATCAAAAGTATGATGTATTGAAACACCTGGCCCAAGTACCGGCCAAGTTATCAATTCTGGATTCTTTGAATCTGTCAAAGGATCTTCGGGAGGCACTCATCGAGGCTTTGTAAAGTCCTCAGGAGTTTGAACCTGAAATTGTTGTAGCTGAAGTCTACCATGTAGATAATAATCCAGAAGAATGCAATGTAGTGATATCTTTCACTGATGAAGATGAAGATGATGTTGTGAATCGACATATTAGGCCTTTTTACTTATCTGGAAAGGTCAATGGCGTAGACGTTTGAATATCATTCATTGATAATGGTTCATGAGTCAACCTCATGCCCATTCGTACACTTCGTCGATTGGGCCTCATAGAATCTGATTTATCTCCTTCTACCCTGATGTTACAAGGATATGATAAAAATGAACAAGAACCACTGGGTGAAGATACACTCAGAACACATTTTGGAGATCTTTTATCCAATTCATATTTCATGGATGTTGATCAAGACTAAGCTTTCTACATCTTGCATGGAAGACCCTGGTTACATAAACATGTGGCTATCCATTCATCATACCACCAATGTCTCAAATATTGTTTTGATGGTCAAGTTGGGACATTGAATGGTGATAAGGCCCCATTCAAGACATGTGAGTCTCAGTACATTGAGGCGGAATTCTATCACATGAAGGGAAAGGATAAATCCATAACCATGGAGATTACCAAAGTTAATGCTCTATATGGTTTGGAAAAGATTCAAGTAAATCCATTTGCGCATGTGAGTACATATTATGTGTGTCCTATTAGTCAAATTGATAGGGTAGACCCAAATCAAAATACTATTATGGAAATATCTATAATGTCAATTATAGCAATCAAGCCAGACAACATGGGAGAAACTGGTAACCCACTAGTCAATGATGAAAGCTCAAATGGAGATGTCTTCGTTTCATCTGCTGAAATCCAGCAAGTCTATACATCGCCAAACAGACCAAAAGAAGTGATATCATCATCATAGGTGAACAGTGATGTTGATTCTCAATCCATCATCTCCACTTTATTTTCCAAGGAAGACCCTTCATCATTAATTGGGATAGAAATGGAAGCATGTTCTTCAATATGTTCAAATTTTAACATCTCCTCTGATCATGGAAATTTTTCTTCATCATCTGTTAGGCATGTAGTAATGGAAGAAATAACACATGAAGAAGAAGAAGAGGAATATCTCATAGATTCTCCTCCAACATTTGAAGAGGGTATCTCTACCACCGTGGATGAACTTAGAGAAATAAATCAGGGAACAAAAGAAGATCCACGCCCCACTTTAATTAGTGCGGCCATGACTCTTGAAGAAAAAGAGATGTATATTTCATTTCTAAAGAAAAATAGAGATATATTTTCTTGGAACTATACTGAAATTCCCGGGCTTTATCCTGATGTGGCTACGAATCATTTGGGTTTACTAGAAGAACATCGAGGATTTAATCAAGCTGCGAGAATAACACACCCAACTTATGCTTCCAAAATTGAAGCTAATGTGGATAAGCTTATAAAATCTAAATTCATCAAAGAAGTTCAATATCCCAAGTGGTTGGCTAATATTGTCCCTGTAAAGAAGAAGAACGGAAAAATTAGAGTTTTCATCGATTTCAGAGATCTGAATCGGCATTGTCCTATGGATGATTTCCCAGTTCCGATTACATAACTTTTAATTAATGAAACAGCTAGCTATGAAGCACTTTCCTTCATGGATGGATATTCCGGATATAATCAAAAATGAATGGCTCCATAATATGAGGAATCCACAGCCTTTAGGGCCCCTCACGGTGTGTTTTGCTACCGGGTAATGACCTTTGGCTTAAAAAATGCAGGCGCAACATATCAGCGTGCCACACATTGTATCTTCAAACCATTTTTAGGGAAGTTTGTTGAATGTTATGTGGAGGATTTTGTGGTCAAATCCATACAACGTTCTAATCGCATGGCTGATTTGGAAGTCATATTCCGCAAACTTCGACAACATAATTTGAAGATGAACCCCTTAAAATGTGCTTTTAGGGTAACCTCGGGAAAATTTCTCGTCTTTTTTGTATGCCATCGTGGTATTGAATTTGGTCCTGAGATGAAAAAGTCAATCCTTGGTATGTAACCTCCTCGAAATTTGAAATAATTAAGCGGACTTTAAGGACACTTATCCTATATTCAGCGTTTCATTGCACATTTAGCAGGAAAAGGTTTACCCTTGACCAAATTGATGAAGAAGGGATTCACTTACCAGTGGACTAAAAAATGTCAAGAAACATTCGATATTCTCAAGAATTATCTCTTGAGTCCACCGGTACTTATGCCACCTGTTGAAGGAAGGCCACTTATCCTTTACGTGACAGCCTTAGAGCGATCATTAGGTTCCTTTCATGCTCAGACGAATGATGCTGAGAATGAAAAAACATCTAATACCTCAGTCAAACTATGATTGAGGAAGAAACCTGGTATTCAAGTATTGAGAAGTGTTTTCTGGCATTAATCTTTGCAGTTCAGAGGTTGAGACACTACCTGCAACATCACAAGGTCCAGTTGGTATCTCGCAATAACCTGCTCGAATTCATCCCTAGACAACAAATTCTTACAGGACATCTGGAAAGGTGGGCAGTTATTTTGTAGCAATTCGACATTTAGTATGTGTCTCAAAAGGTAATAAAGAGCCAAGCTCTGGCTGATTTCCTGGCTGAACACCCTTCAGTGGAAGACACATCTTCAGATATTGAACTCCCGGATGAGGAAGTCTTCTCTATTCATGATAGTCCTCAGACATGGGAAATGTACTTTGATGGTGCTTCAAGAAGTCCAACAGGGTGGAAAATGGAAAATCCTAAATTCAACAAATTTGGCTTATGAATTGTGTTCATTTCTCCAGAAAAGGAAGTGTTACCTTATTCCTTCTTATTATGGGAAGGTGGTACCAATAATGAAACAAAATTACAATCTCTCATCGTAGGATTGGAATTGGCACTTCAAGCACAAGTGAGTCATTTAAAGGTGAAAGATGATTCAGAACTGGTAATAAAACAAGTCAATAGAGATTATGCCATCAGAAAAGAAGAACTAATACCTTTGTGTGATTATGTCAGAGAGTTAGTGGTAGAATCCCCTTTAGAACCGACATTTTCTTATGTCCCACGATCATAAAATGCTCAGGCTGATGCACTGGCTAATATAGCCACACCTCTAGAAGATCCAAATCGGGACGAGACAACCATCAATATTTCCCACCTTCATGCAATTTCACCTTATGTTCGAATCAGAACAGAGGAAATTAATGGAATTAGTCCCATTCCTGAACCGTGTGGTCATACTACAGGATGGATGTCACCGATCAGGGAATACCTTCAAAATGGAACACTTCAACCTGATAGAGCCAAGAAAGAACAAATCCAGCGACGTGTGGTCAATTTTACTCTTTATGATAGCCCAGATCGCTTAGAGAAAATTCTCTACAAACATGGTTTTGATGGAGTTCTCTTCAGATGCATTGATGGTGAAGAGACAATGGTTGTCATGAAAGAAGTTCACTTTGGAATCTGTGGTGCCCACCAGTCTGAACATAGACTGTCTGACCATATTCGAAGGCTTGTATACTTTTGGACTTCAATGATACAATATTGTGTTAATTTTACAAAGAAGTGTCATTCCTGCCAAGTACATGCTATCTTAATTCATCAACCACCAGAGTTTCTTCAAACAGCTAAATACTCGTGGCCATTTGCCACAAGGGGAATGGATGTGGTGGGACCTTACCCTTCAGCTACGGCCAAGCAGTTTAAGTATAATCTTACTGCTACTGATTTCTTTTCCAAATGTGCAGAGGCTGTACCTCTCAAGTAATTCAGTTATAAATGCATTGTTAGCTTCATCAATTCTATCATCATTACTATATTTGGTGTCCCTCATACCATATTGACGTAAAATGGATCCAACTTCTGTTCATCCGAGGTGACGAATTTGTATCAAGAATACAACATCAAATCCAACCATTCATCTTGGTATCATGCAGCAGCCAATGGCCAGATATAATCCTTCCACAAGACTCTATCAAATGTACTGCAAAAGATGGTGGATAAAGATAAGAAGTCATGGCCTGATAAACACTTTTATGCTTTATGGGATTATCGGACCACCACCCGCACTACAGTGCGGTCAACTCCATATTCACTATTATATTGAACAGAAGCCATATTGCCCAATGATGTTCAACTACCCTCACTCAGAGTAGCCATTTGAGATCAGTCATACATAGATGATCAATCTCAAAAGTGATTGAATGAATTGGAACAATTAGATGAGAAAATATTGTGCAATATGCACCACTTGGATGTCTATCAGAATCGAATAGCACGAGAATTCAACAAAAAAGTTCGTCTTCATTCATTCACTCAGGGAGAATTGGTATTAGTTCACAGAACTCCAATGATATCATGATAGAAACCTCCCAATCTTTAGAAAAAATGGGAAGGACCATAATCAATATATAAGGTCTACTCCAATGGAGCTTATTCATTAATCTCAAAGGATAGAGAACTCATCACTACTCCAAACAATGCTAGATTTATGAAAAAATATTTTGAATGAACACAAAATTCAGCACCTCGGTCCAGTATGACCTTAAACTGCACCTCGGTCCAGTATGACCTTAAACTGCACCTCGGTCTAGTATGACCATAAAATGCACCTCAATCTAGCATTAGACCCTAAACTATTTGCAAGTCCCTTACATCCAGCAAGATGTTAAACTGCACCATCCACAGTCCATACATATGACCTTAAACTATTTGTATCCTTTCGTCCCACACGACACTAAACGGTGAAATCCTAACTACATGATGCTAAACTGTACAGAACTCTCTTATGTTCGGCAAGACGTTAAACTGCATAACCAACAATCCTTGCATACAACCTTAAACTGTGGGCACTTTCGTCCAACATGACATTAAAATGTATCATCCCTTTTTCTTCCCACATAATGTTAAACTGTGAAAAAGACCCTAATACGTCCAACATGATGTTAAATGGTATACTCTTTTGTCTTCACTGCATGACATTAAACTGCACAGTCCCCCTTTTTGACCGACATGACATTAAACTGTATTGTCCCCATCGTCCAAACTACATGATGCTAAACTGTACAAAAAGTCATTTAATACGTCCTACATGACATTAAACTGTACTCTGTACCTACTACATGACATTAAACTGTGCAGCACCAATAGTCCTAACTGCAAGAATTTAAACTACATAATCCATTTATATGTCCTACATGACATTAAACTGTTCATCGTTAGGGTTGTTACTACCTATTGTTTCTCACACCGAGTATGAATCTCATGAGCTTAGATCAAACTTCAACCATAACACTCTCTCTAGGATACTAACCATGTGTATGTCCCAACACCTTTTTTTAGGTCGTTGTCCCCAAAACCAAGTTGATCATTAATTCATTCTTTAAATTGAACTATGAGGACTTTGATACTTGCCTTCTAGGCTGGGTACGTAGCAATCCTCTCAAGGTTCAAGCCCAAAACCAATATCTTCACATCGGTTCACCTCCATCTCATATGATTTTGATTCGTGATACCGCCTCTAGAATCAATATCTTTATATTGGTTCTCTTTCGTCCTTTCTATACGACGTTAAACTATACAAAACTTTTGTCCAGTTTGACAATAAACTACAATATTCTTTGATACCCTCACTTGAGAGAGAATCATTATTTACATTGATTTTCAATCATGTTTTATTCCAAAGACTAAATGCTTACATGGGAATGGCCGAACCTTTTATCTTGGGTTAAACCATCATTGCACTAAAGTCCCCTTTCACCCTTCACATGTTTGAACAAATTTTTTTCAGAGGGTATTTCTAGAACTATGTGGTCTTGATTCCCATCCTTATGGGATACGTATAAATGTTCGACTGTCCCTCAAATCCAGCCCCAAGTCTTTGGGCCTAGCCCCAAATTCCACTTTCAGTCCCTTGGCTGAAAAATCCCAATGAAAACACACACTGTGTATTTATTATAATGGTCCAAGATCTATGACCCTAAACTAAGATCTCTAATTCTTTTACCCTGCACGACGTTAAACTATATTTCAAGAACTACTTATGTCTTGATTCCAATCCTTATGGGATACGTAGTGAAGTCCAACTCAGGACCCAGCCACAACATGATTTTGGTTAGCATTGATCTGTGTATCATTGCATACATTGGACAAAACCCATATTTATGTGTCATAATCCTAACCTTAAATATTTTCAGATCTTCATAACCCTTTTCTTGACTTCTAGTCATAAAAATGTCAAACTTATTATAGTTCTTTTGCCTGACCAGGCAACACGTTCCCTTAGGCGGCCTTGCATAAACAGTCAACACAATGGACCTGTCAGCCAAAAGATACTATTATTTGACTATGCATCTAATGCCCTTAGGTGGCCCTACATAATTCAACCCCCTAATGAGTTTGTTAAATAGTGGTAACTTTATTATTGGTAGGAAATCCTCTTTTGTCCTTATTTGTCTTAATGACAATATGTAGGGATTCGCTAAAACAGCCATCCTTAACATACTTGTCCCATATCCTTTTTCATGATCTGAAAGTATTCATGTCTATGGTTTATGTTCTACTTCCCTATGTTTGGGTCAGACCTTCATAGGAGTGATATCCATCTAGTTCTTCAATGATCTTGTTTGGAAATATCTTCTCCATATTCAAGTACCTTTTCCCATACATCAAACTCTATACTTTGTAAAATTTGAATCTCCATAAACTTTCACTAGATTTTAGCACTAGGAAAGTAAATATCTGAGAGTTCTTTTGCCTGAATATGCAGCACGTGCCCTTAGGTGGCCTTACATAAGTAGTCTACATAACGGAACTATCAGCAAAAAGATTCTATTTATTTGACTATGCAGCCAATGCCCTAAAGTGGCCCTGCATAATCCAACCCCCTAACGAGTTTGTTAAATAATGGTAACTTCATTCTTGGTAACTAGTTCTTCTAATTCCTTTTAGCTCTTTTTCATATCATTCCTCAGATTCATATACTCTGAAGTTATAGTTTACATATTTTCACTCATACTTGAGTATGGTAATATGTTTTTAGATGAATTTTCAAGGAATTGAGTCAATTCTAATTCATTTGGTCAAAGTTATTTCAACCTTAAACATTATCCTCTTTATGTCCATTGTGCATGACTTTAAGCTTCCCACAGAAGACAAAGTAACTCTGAATAAAAGTAAAGTTCCATCTCACTAAACATATATTTGGTATGATTTAGGTAATATTGAGAAATTAAAAGATTCAATGTTTATAGGATTATTTATAATAATCCTAGTAAAAATCAAACTATGCTTACTAGGCCCATTGGCTTAGGTAAAATTTATAGGAGGTAGTAGGAGAATATATGCACAAGTGATTCAAGATGAAAGCATTCTCTCCATTTATGCACAAGAATTAGAAGGACATCCACAGATTGGAGTCTCTTATCATTTTCAGAAACTTACAAAAGGCTGTCGACATAACTATTCATTTGATTCACGGCATCCTGAGCTTCGTCAGCAACCACCTAGAATTCATTCACTCAACTGGATAAAATAAGAGATGCATTGATACCATCTTTTCTTTGAAAAATTGTAAAAGGATGTTCTGGAGTGCGGTTTGAGAAAATTTTATCCTGATCCAACAGTGACTCTATTTCTGTCCTAGAGACTTGGAAAATGGATACATTGATTTAAGAATGGAGCATTGGAAGTAATGAACCATTTGGAGAGAATACTCTTTTTATATACTGCTCTAATGCCATTTTTTTCTTCTCTCCACCAACTGGCAGTGGAAAACATTTCAGCCCATGGGTTTTCCAATTTCATACCTGCAAGGAAATGGCATGCAGAAAAAGTTTGAAAGCTCGTGCCAATGTTGTTTCTCTTAATGTACAACATAACTGAAATAGAGGAGTAGCAGTGCAGCTGCATCTCAGGTATATAATTATTTTCTTCTAGAATATTGACTCCTTGCAGATGACCATGACCATATAGAGGTAGGTAGATGCTCTGTGTGAAATTAAGATGATATTTCTTCAAGTACCTATCCAAATCTGGGAATGTGCTGTCGCAGATACCATAGTAATCATTGCCAAAAATGTTCATCATGTCATCAATCCGCTTTCTAGCCAGTTCATCAGCCATTCCGATTCTATTGGGATCCATTTAATCTACACAAAGGATGAATAATTAACTCTTCAGTAAGTTTATTTTTCAAAAAAATAATTGAAAAAATTTGAAAAAAATGGCAAAGGCATTATGGCACGCAATTCTAAACATGGAGCGCAAGTATGGAGGTGTCGCGCATGTATTTGGCATGAATGTATCACCGCGCAGGTCAAAATACCTCTACAGCAGCGCGACATCAAAGAAACAGCTGGAAACATAGCAACTTGCATGGAGAGTGCTCGAAAGTTTGAAATCCGGATGCCTTGTATGGAAATGGGGCCGCATATTTATAGTCCAAGCCGCACCCTTGAGCGTCGATGCCTGCACGCTCAACACTCGCGCGCCGCCCTCTGCGCCATCAACACTTGCGCGACACCTTTCCTTTGGTTTTCTTCTTTTCCTCAGAGTCACATCCACATTTCTTTCGGATCCAACTCTGAGGGGGGGGGGGGACTTTTGTTGATTCTCCCTTTCCTTACAGAGTCCAATGGAATGTAAAGGGAAATGACTTATTACAAATTGATTCAGCCTTTGAAGAAAACATAAAAAATTCGACAAAGGCATGAACAAGGCTTCAAATGCACAAGGTTCGTGCCAGTTACCTCACTGTGGTTCAAGTATACTTGCACACCGCCTAATTGTCGTGCAAGTGACTTGTGCACCCGAAATGATAACTGCCCGAGGTCTTCTCCAGCCTATAAATAAGCCTTGTGGGCCCCCCTATTTGGAAGATGAATCTTTCCAAAATTCAGATTTATAACTCCGAACTCCCATGTATCTTCTTCAGGTCTTCCAAACACTTATAAGGTAATTCTTTACCTAGAATGGAAGGACTAAACAAGAGGAGTAAGGTCTAAGTGTTAGAATTCACTAACACTTGCGTTCCTAAGGTGTTTTAACCTTAAGGGAAATGAACATACTTGCATTTCGTCCTAATTCATCACCAAAACTTGTGAACCTCTCTTCTGTAAGTACCTCAGGATAATTATAAAGGCATTGGTCAAGTATTTCCCAAGTATTACCATGCTGGCTGACAACCGTGCAAGTACCCATGTGCCGCGCAGGTATACCTGTGCACCCAGGACTTGTGCGCCCACGCAGTACTTGCGTGCCTGCCAGGACCTGCATGCCCCTACCTTTTTTAGTGCCTTTATTGCCCATTTAACCCCTTTTATGTCATTCCACCTCTCCTATTCAAGATCCAGTTTTCAAGACACTCTTCAAATCCATTTAAGGCATGATTTCTTGATTTGGCTTCCTTATCTGAATGTAACTTCATGGAAAATTTCTCAAAACCGAGTGATTTAAACATATTTTTGTCACTAAATATTGAGATTTCATTCATTCAACCTCATTCTTTAAAGATGAGAGAACCCCTTAGCATGGGCCTTCTTTTTAAGAATAATCCCCAGTCTTAATTCTCAATTCTGGGCATCCTCCTTAGGAGTAAGCCCCAAGTCCGCTAATCTAGGCATCCTTTTCAGGAGTAAGCCACAATCTTAAAATTCCCAAATCTAGGCATCCCCTTAAGAGTAATCCCCAAGTCCTCATTAACCTGGTCCTCCTTTTCAGGAGTAAGCCCCAGTCTCAAATATGGGAATCCTCCTTATGAGTAAGGCTCAAGTCCCTTAGTTTTCTCTTAACATGACCCAATTTACATTTGATCAGGATCTACTTCTCATGAGTAAGACCCAATCATAAGTCCCCTCCTAATTAGTTCCTCCTTCATAGGAGTATGCCCCAAATTAGAGTATCCCAATCTCCATAAAGTAAATATACATTTATGGACCCTGTTCCTGGATTTCTTCTCTGAAGTAAATCCTAATCTTCATCTATTTGGGCAGTCATACATACATAAGCCCCACAACATTTCTTATGATTTCATCTTTCATGGAACAACTATCTGGTATTACCAATACATCTTGTTTCTCACACCGAGCATGACTCACGTGATCTTAGAGTGTAGAAGTAATTATGACATCTTTCGTTGAGCCATCAATCATAAAAATCATATTCCCTTACTCGAACTACATGGGTGATGATTCCTTTTCCAAAACAAACGGTACGTAGGTAGCCCATCTGCGGATATGATCCCAAATCTGAAATAATCAATGTCCTTCTGAATGACAATAAACTTCCAGTGCCCCACTGATTGGATTTAAAACCAGTATGGTCAACATAATTACCAAGAGACTTTTATGTATCAAAGGATACCATTGACTAAGAATCTCTAACAAATACAGATGATAATCAATCAATGAAGAACCTTGAATACATATAAAAGATTCTCTAAATTTCCTACATATCAATCATTGATTGTCAGATCTAAAGGAAATCCCATTTTATACTTGGTAATGTAATAAGGATTCAAGAACATAACTTAAATCTATAAAGAGCGTCTCGGAGTGGACAATAATTCCCATAAAAAAGGTGTGATGAGTCCAACCTCCCATCCTATCGACCAATGCAAATTCCTAAGCCTCATCAGTCCACAACTAATGAGCACCTACCTTTGGAATGTAGGTTCAAATGGATATGGAATCATTGGATGTTTTCGGTTCTACGAACAAACCCGTTAGAAACCACTTGGAATGTTTGAATCTTAAATCAATGAGATCATACCCAATTCCAGAGGGGAATAGTATTATTTAGTTTATATATTTTTAATTATTCTATAATTAATCACCCATGTATCTAATAAGGTTCCTATATGATACACGTTTCACTTAGGAGGTTGTGGATGAATCCAGTATTCATGTTTTATAGACTATTGTAGCTGGGTTTATGGAAAGTCTTGAACATGGTTAGGTATTTAATTTATTGTATATTATACTCAAGATGTTTAATGTTAGAAAAACAATAAATAAAATTACCTTTATTATCATCTTTTTAATAAATAATTCAAATTTGGAATTATGAGGGTCTTAATCACATGTTTTTATATTATAAGAATAAAATGTAATCTTACTTTTATACTTTTTGTGTTTTACTGGTCACTTTGTTGTAAAATTAATGGAATATTATTCATTAATAATGGATTGACAAATCATAATATGGACTTTAATTAACTACATTATTGTTTTAAATTAAATATAATTATTAGGAATCTTTTTGTACATATCTATTATTTTCATTGGTCTTTCATATTAAAATATGATTCTTTTAGTATTTCACATTTGTATAAGTATAAAATGGGTTTTTAACTATTTAGACTATTTATGGATGCTAATTAATCTTAGATATAATGTTATGGTCCCTCTAACACCATGTATTTATTTTCATATTCTGTATGCATTCCTTATATAAATATATTTTATTCACTTTAATTATAATGCACATTGATTTTCTATACCTGAATAATTCACATTCAGTTTATCACAAATGCATCTATTTCTTGATGTTTTTTAATTTTCATGAAACAATTTTATAACCTTTATTCATCAATGTACTATGATTCTTCTCACTCTTAATCTATAACATCAATTACATGAAGTTTCTTATGTTAATGGTATATATAGAACATTCATTTATAGAATTGGTATTATAATTGTTGGAAACGAAAACATATTATATTTTTTAATCTATTACTCATATTCAATTTCATTATATGAAACATTTGAATTGGTCTTCAACAAGAATATCCATTATGGGTATTTCATAATGTTGTTTCCTATTATATATATTTTCTAGGAAGGATTTCATATGTTCCCCATTGAAATGTGTTTTTTAATGACAATTTATATAGAATGGGAATTCATAAATCATGTTTTTTTGGATTTATTGTAGTGATAAAACTATGGAACAATGAATAACATCTGATCATAAAAGAATAATCATTTTTTATTTCAATCCATCATTGTCATTCTCTAGAACAATTAAAATTTGTTAAACCTTCTCATTCCAGGACAATTTAGGTTTGAATTCTTCACCTAATGTGATAATCAACAATTGAGATACTATAGGGAGGATACATTAGCCTTTATGTTTTCCCATTCTATACCCTCATAGATCTCTTTATCCTATATCTCTTCTCTATCATATTTAATTGAAATCATTTTAATCATCCAACGAGTTACCTTTGTAGTCAGATTTCCCTTTTCAAAGAAGATTCAACTTCTCTATTTTTTCATATCTGGATTTTCATTTCTAACCTAATTTGAATGATTCCACTCTATTGAGTTGTAATAGCAGTAATAATCTATTATTTTTTATATTTAAACATTCTGATTACATATTTTTATATTTAAAACATTTCCTTCTCTGTAATTTTATTTATGCAATTCTACAAGAAAAAATAGAATATCCATTAATTCTATTTTTCCCATTTTTAAATATAATTCAATTCCATGATACCATAGATATTACAAATTTTGTGACATATTTTTTTCATTACATAATATTTCTTGTAGATATGAGCTACAGAAGATGAAAATAATCTATTTTAGAAAATCAATTTTTCTCTAATTATATCATATCACTTTCACCCTATATGTTAAGATGAATGAAACATTTATTTATTTTTAATAATATTTGTTAATTTTATTTCTAAAATATAATTTAACTACATTATAAATCGAACCATTTACAACATATGATTGAAGTGGAGATTGATTAGTGATAGTGCCTATGAAAGACTGATAGATGATGCATAATATTTACATTCAGGGAATATTAGAGGGAACTAACACATTAAGTAGTTTTTATGATATTATAATTTTTGACTCCTCTATTTTATTATTTCTCTTTATTATTTTGAGGTCAAATGTACATGAAATATAAAATTGTTCTATGTCTCAACATTTTTGATAACCAGCCTCGCATTCATTGAATTTTTAGAGGATAATTCTATTAATGATACTCATGCTACATTTGGGCATTCCTTGGGATGCTAAATTTTTTTCTTATTTTAGGATAATTTCACAAGTATGTAAACAATTATAGAATATTATTTTGGTTTTCATTGTTTTATACCATAGTGAGGACTCTGACCACTTTGTCATAGCAATCCATTGTACGAAAAATAACTGTATTATGTATGAGACATTTGGAATTTTCAATAAATATTTTTTTTTTCATTTTTAATCGCAAACAAAATATAACTATGTAATATAAATTTTTTTTTATAAAATTAAATATTTAGGTCATAATATATACTATTTTAAATTTAATTTAATATTTTTAATGTCAATAACAATAAAAATTTTCCATTGACAATATTTTCAGTACCTCCATTCATAGCATCATTCTTATAATTTTTAGCAATCAAAAAATTATATTTTACATCCATTTACTCTCATTCACATTCATTATATTACTAATTTTTATTAGAAATGAATGGGGGATATACATTATGGCCTTTTGTGAGGTGTTTTCTGCAAAATAGTCTTAAAAATTACTAGATCCATTAAATGTTCACAATTGTTTTCATTATTTTGTTTATATATTACTAATTTTAAAATTTATTTTACCGGAGGAGATTCAATTTTAATCTAGATGATACAAAAATAAATTTCAGCACGGGGTTCTTACATAATTTTTCACACAATTCAATATTATAAATCCTCTTTTTAGTTTCCAATAAAAACATTAATATAATGTAATAAATATATTCATCACAACGAATATTATAATTCCAACAAAAAAAATTAAAAAAAAATATTATTCTAAACTAATATTATATATCCCTTCAATGAATTTTAGATCATAATGGATAGGTAATATACTGAACAATTATGGATTCATTCGTATGATCACATATTTCCAAAGGATGTTCCATGACTACCTCCTCATATAGTGGAATATTTATGCTTTTATCTATACCCTAGGATTACATCGATATTTAATCAAGCATATCCTATAGATCTAGTAGAGCTTTGGGAGCTAAGGGTACAGTTAGAGGACTTGTAGAGGAAGGGTTTTTTAAGGCCCAATGTTTTTCCATGGGTAGCCCTAATGTTGTTCACAAAAAAGGTAGATATAATATTGAAGATATGCATGGACTTTCGATGCCAAAACTAGGTGACGGTCAAGAGAAACTATCCTCTATAAAGGATTGATGACCTATTTGATCAGTTTAAGGGATCATGATGGTTATCAATGATAGACCTCATATCATGCTATCACAAGCTTCCATGGTGAGATATTTTCTTCTCTAAGATGACATTAAGATATATCTATGGCTATTATGTGTACTTTATTTAAGAAATTTGACATGATGAACGACCCATCAATGTTCATGGGACTCAGGAACTGGTTCTTCAATCTATCCCTAGACTGTGTTTTAGTGGTCTTCATTGATGAAATATTATTATTTTTAGTGTTATAGGAGGAGCATGTGATGCACCTAAAGATTGTTTTGGACACACTCTGGGTGCACTATCTCTATGGTAATCTCACTATGTATGAGTTCTAGATACGAAATGTCCACTTACTGGGACATTTCATCTTTGAATTGGAGTTATGGTGGATCCAACAATCATATAGGTGGGGCTTACTTGGGATCCACCCAAGAGCATTATCAAGGTTCATAGTTTCCTTGGGTTTTTTGGTACTATTGGAGGTTTGTACCTGACTTCTCCAATGTAGAAGCACACATGATGGCAAATACGATGAAGGGAAAAACCTTTATGTGGACAAAAAGATTCTGACAGATCATTTACGAGCAAAGGTAGAGCTTGACGAGTGCTCCTATCATGAGGCTTCCAGAAGAGAGAACCGACTACATGGTGCTCTATAAAATATCAGGAACTAGGATTGGTTGTGTCCTGATACATGGGAATGTAGTGATTATTTATGGATCCTGAATATAGAGACTGCATGTGCATAACTATGAAACTCATGACCTCGAGTTGACAGTTGTAGTCTTCACACTAAATATGGGGCGACACTACCTTATGTTTGAACAATTCGTCTTTTAATTTGACCCCAAAAGTCTCAAGTATATATTTTCATAAAAGACATATAATTTGAGACAATAATGTTGTCTATGGGTCCTCCAAGATTATTACATCTACATATAATATACTCTTGGGAAGGGGAAACGTGGAGGTAGATGACCTCAGTTGATGATCGAGTTCACACCTACTGAATTGGGCCTCAGATCTTTTGGCCTCACTTCAGATATAATTTGTGGATAGATATGAGTCATATTATATTTTGTTAATGGTTTATTCCCTCCACTCTTACTATGAGTTAGGGTGGTGAAACTCAGTGATTCTAGCTACAACACCATACATACCTAGATGTCAGTAGGGCATTCCCCTGATGGATATTCCAATGGTTAAAAACATATCATCATTTCAGAGGACGCACAATGGTACTAGTGGTGTTGCATGAGTAGGTTTTAAGGTAGTCACATACATCCCCATAGGTAGTGCATCCAGGTTTGGTGAAGATGTACTAGGATCTCCAACACTTGAAGTGGTGGATGGGGATGAAGAAGGTTGTGGCAGAGTTTGTTTCCAAATGCTTCACTTTTCATAATGTGATGGTTGGGAACCATGTTATAGTTGGTTTTACACAACCCATTAGGGTACCAGAGTGGATGTGGGATGGAATATTGATAGAACTAGTCATAGTTTTACCACAAAAATCTACGAGACACAATACCATATGGGTTATCATTGACCAACTCACCGAGTTGTCCCACACCCTAAATACCTAGGAGCATTGTTTTGTATGGGGCTCATGATGTCTCTATGGTCTATAGATATGAAGAATGTTAGACTTTTGAGGATATTACAGTAGAGACTGAGGATCCACATGGTTGTATCCTTTATGGATGGTCAATTCCTCTGGTGCATGTTCATTGGTATCACGAGAATCTCTATGAGAGAACATTGGAGTGAGAAGCTTAGAATTGTGCCTATAATATCATTTTTGTTTGATTATCCCTTATTTTAGCATACAAGGATATAAATCCATAAAGGGGGACTAATGTAATACCTTGTAATTCCATGATTCTTTATAAATTAAATGGTATTATTTCGATACCATGTGCTCAGATTTTTCCTATTTTGAGGCCTGTAGTGAAGGGAATGATCCGTTGAAAAATATTAAGTTTTAAATAGCACACATGAGAAGTTTTAATAAAAACTATAAAATCATTTAAATGGTTGCCTATATTTGAAATATACGAGTACCGTGGAATTTAGGAAGTTGGTTTTACCTTAGGCATGATTAAACATAATTGTTGAAGGCCTCTAATGAGAAAACCCAAAAATAGAATAACCATAAATAAATTAAATAAATAAAATTAGATTATTTTTCAATTGGTTATAACTCAATATTGGTGACTCAGATTGAAAATCGGAGACCACCGTTGAGCTCTTGATGGTAGGCTTTCCTTGATCGAAGCCTAACATTGGTCGGCATGGGCGAATATTGGAAATTATTTTTTGGCCATAAATAAAATAATTAAATAACAATTATTTTATTTTAAAATCCTTATAACTCTGAAATGGTAACACATATTAGAAATCTGAGAGTACCATTGAGCTTGGGATGGCGGGTTACCCTTAGGTGGAGCATAACCTTGACTGGCATGGGTCAAGCGTGAAAGATTGAATATAAACTTTTTTAGGACAATTAAATTGGCATGCATGTATAGTTTTAGAAACATCTAAATGGTTTCTTAGATTGAAAATATGAGGGATCCATTGCATCCAGAATGACTAGATTACCTATGAAATGACCTAACCTTGACAGGAATGAGTCGAGGGAAGAAGTTGATTTTCATACATTTTAAGAAAAATAAAAAAATAGAAAATTATAATAATATATGAATTTTGTTTTGTTACAGTGTGGTAAAGATTCAATGATGAGTCTCATTAATTGAATCCTTTTTTGGATCTTAATGTGAAACATAATGACCCATAAAATGATTCACAATAGTTATGTAGTTTCATTAATGAAACAGCATGAAAAAAACATTGTGACGTGTTATTATTTTAGTGGGTTAACATGTTCGGAAAATGTGGATCAAAACATGGAAACCCTTTGATGAATCTATGGTGAAATTCCAATCCAACGTCAAATGAAGAATTCCCAAAAATCACCAGCGAAATATCTGCACCTCGAATAATGAGACCGGAGTGCGATGAACTCCAAAAGAATCCGTGCGAATAGATCGCTCAAATGATGAACCTCCTTCTGGTATGGGTTTACCTTGTGTAATTGGTGTTTCCCCATTTTTCAGTCTAAAATAATGAATGTAGATCAATCCATGAACAGGTTTATCTATAGCTTTCATGTTCTTGGAGGAGGGTGTTATCCCAGGGTTTTTCATTAGGATAAATTTCATAGAACTTCAATCTCCTTCACCACGTTTTTAAAAACCACTAATGCAAAGAACATATTCCAAGCCCCTTTAACTTGTGTTTTATTCATGGAAGAACCTTCCTGATGGAGGAAAGAAGGTTTTTGGGACTTATCCGAGATGGAGAAACCCTATGGAGGTCGGAGGCGCAAATAGAGCACAGACCTTGACGACATCTAATATTGAAGGTGGTCATAGGCCGGTGGTGGTGCACCACGATGTGTCATCATGGGAGAAGCCATAGCCGTATCAGGCCACAGTTGTGCTTCAAGAGTCACTAATAGAGGACTAGTGGATAGAGGAGGGATGCCGTCATCTAGCCCTATAAGGAAGAGTGGATCTCACCCACGGATCGCGGTCCCGCAACTGCATGATGGACCCCAAAAGGTAGTAGTCTTCGGTCTTCCCCATCGCACTGGAACCATATGCCCAGCTGGGCATCTGGGATGGAGATTTCCCACCTACCAGTTGGGCCAGATCAGGGCCTATAAACCACACCGCTCTGTGGCCCTATATGAAGATGAAGTCAGCCCACAGTTTGGATGGGCCGGCTTGGAAGAACCCGGCCGGTGGGTGGCCCAGGGAAGGAACAACCAGCCTATCTATTATTGGTTGGGTGGGGTCGATCGATCTAGGTTGGGTCATGCTGGAACCATCGGTCAGGTTAGTCAGGTCAGTCTGATTGACTAAGACCGAGCCCATATGAAACTGGACCCTATTTAATAAAACACAAATAACATTCAAATCTGGAGTCTGATTGTTGAGACATTTTCTGTGTTGGAACCCTTTCCAAAAGATTGTATTTTTAGAATACTATAAGTGATTTTCATGTTATTATTGATACTAATGATGTCTTTAGGTGTTTAACCTCCTATAAACTGTTGTGTTACATACGAGAATCATGTAGATGATTGAGCCCCACATAATAGAGACCCTGTGTGGATCATCACCTAGCAACCTTAAGTGGATCATTTCCTAGAGACCCTCTTTGGAACAGCTCTTAGAGTCCCTCCATGGATCTGCTCCTAGAGACCCTATGTGGATAATATCCTAGGGACCCTGTGTGGCTCATCTCCTAGTAACCCTATGTGGATCAGCTCCTAGAGACCCTATGTAGATCAGCACCTAGACACCCTATATAGATCAGATCCTAGTGGCAATGTTTGACCCACTAGACCCACAATACTCATTGGGGATGAGTACCTCAATAGTTCAAGGATTTTAGTTTTATTACTGATATTCATGCATTCCGTACATTATATTATACCTATGTTATTTCACAGTACATAGTGTACACGATGTACATCCCAGTGGTGTACATTGTGAACTTGTTGTAGTCCTTAGTGGTGTAATTAGTGTACTTTTTTTAATCTCTTCAGTGGTGTAATTAGTGTACTTGGCATACACTCCTCATTAGTTTACTTATTATACTTGGTGTACTCTCTTCGGTGGGGTACTGATAGTACCTTTTTCATACTCTTGTTTGTAATATTTCTTTTTTGGTTTAGGGTCCCTACTAAGTATTGTGTTACTCATCCCTACACAAGCTTCACCCACATGTGTTCTGCCCGTGCAGGTGAACAATGCTTCGATTGAGATCTTGGGGGTCCGGGACCAGGTGGTTCTTGTTGATATGGGATGGATGGGCATACTACTCTAACTATAGGCAACTTACTATAAATTACCCTTCAAATAGACACTCAATCGGACAGACAGAGGCATTTGTACTTTCTTGTGTTGTTTTGGGATTATATTCTTGCCCCTTTGTTCTAAAATTTGGAGTTTTGGGATTGTATTCTGGACCTTATGTACTTTATGCAGTTTGATCTTTGGGTGTGTGTATAGGTTTAAAGGAAAATACCTTCCTTTTTTTGAATATTATTTCTTAGTGCTAGTCATGAGCCCCTAGCCTATGGAAGGAGATATATTGGTTAGTCAGGGAATGGGTCCTTGGGGACAGGTTGTGGAATATATTACTATATAATAATTCATTATAATTTCCAATTCTCTATCCATTAAATGTTCTTTATTTATAGCATTATTCAACCGAAAACTAGTCTTTTTTCATATAAGTTTTTCTTCTACCATATTGATCTGTATATCGTGGATATAATTATTTCATATAGAAAATACCAATAATTTAAAAAATAATATATTTATTAATTATATAAACTTCTAAGACCATCCATATTAAATGGTGATGAAAAATTAATAACATCACTTCGCAATGAAGGTAGTTTGTCTGTTTGTAGAGGCAATGTTTCAATTTTAAAATTATTGTGACAAATGAAAAGTAAAACAAATTCAATATTTAGGAAAATATATTGGACAATAAATATCATATATATTCATTAAATATATTTATATATTCATCCATTTAAATTATATATTAAAATTTAATCACATAGCATCATGGATGTGGTAGTAAACATGTATGCATGAGTGTCATTATCATTCTCCAAAAGATGAGAGACTAAGAAGGTATATAATATTTTCTAAAATAGTTTCATAAATATGTTATATATTTATATATCTGTATATATATCAATTAAATAATTATGTATAACCATCCATGAGATATGTTATTAAAATTAAAATACATTTCTTTATGGATACGGTGGTCTATATGTATGCCTGAGAAATGATTTTATTTTACAATTCATATAAGAGAACTTATAATGTTTATTACATTAACATAAAAATGTTCTCTAAAGTATATATAATGATATTACTAATTTAATATCTTTATAGAATACTTGGAGGATGATATGGATGAATGTAAATCAAAATATATTATTAAGTATGATTACAATTTCATTAAGTATATTCTTTTCAAATGAACATTAAATATTCTTGGATGGGTCTTCTAGTAAAAAAACTACAAAGTTATGGTTAATGATATTTGGAGGGTATTTTGGAAGATATTTGGTTATATAAAGACTCATTTGTTATGGAAGAGAGATAATAGGAGGTTCTCTTTTATAAGTGATGTGGCTGGAAATCATGTCCTTACATGAAACTGTAATACATAACATATGTCACACTCATGAAAATTGGCTCCTAATTGAAGAATAATAGACCATTACAAGGTAAATGTATAATAAAATCTACCAATGATATTTATGAAAAAAAAATTCTATTATATTAATCCATTTCATTTAGGATAACTTCCTTTCAATAGTTTTAACTCATATTATTATTACAATATTTTTCTAATGTAATATACTCCTTATTGTCAAAAAAAATTATCTAATTTTTATTAAATGTTAATTATATTCATTAACAATGTGGAAATAATTTTAAAATATTCAATTAAAATATTTTCATGAATTAATGATAATATACATGCATAAAAGGCATAAAAATCATTTTTAAGGAAAATGTAATTTTAGGAAAATAAATTATTTTAATCACATTCATTGACTAGTAAAAACTATTAAATGAATGTTAATATATTTTATTGAAGATATTATAAAAAAATACTTTCAAATAATTCATAAAAAGTGACTAAATCCATTTATTAAGATAACATTCACTATTCATAATGAAAAAATTTTTCTAAAAAAATATCTCTATTATATTAGAATTATATTTTCAATATTTTATCAAATAAATAATTACTGTATAAATAATTGTTATTTTTCTATATATATTATCCCTATATCTCATCATTGATCAATAAGAATAATGTTATATCCTTAATATTAATATCAAAATATTTAAAAAAATTAAAAACATAACAAATTATGTCTAATATGATTTTATTATTATAATTAAAATTTATTTAAGTATTTCTAAAAATTTAATCACTAAATTTTATTAAGTAAAACAATTTATACAACTGTTTTGTATTGAGGTCACTTTAATTCATTATCTCAAATTTAATGGGAATGTTATGATGATTACATTTAAATGTAATATCATCATTCATATAATCTCAGGGAAAGAAAACAATTGAACACATAAAATATAATTAAGAAGAAAATATATTATAAAATATTAAGGTGTTACATTTTTTTTCATATAGGTCTTTCCTAACTTCTGTAATGATCATATTAAAATTCTAGTAATTACATAATGTTATTATGGATAATGTAACAACTGTATGAAAATAATAAATGTGTTTTGTAAATGTATTATGAAAGCTACAATTCCTACATTATAGTGAATCTCTATTTCTAGAAGTTGAATAAGGTTAGATTAATTGTTTTAATAAATGACACATTTAAGTATCATTATCTATGTGATAGAATTTTTTGAAAATATCTGAACATTAATTATTTTAGGATTTTCATATGAGAATATTTAAAAATACATTTTTTAATAAAAATCATATAGCATTAGGATACATTTGTTCACTAGTGATAAAAATTAAAAAATAGGTTTAATTTAAGTGAAATATGTATTCAATGATTATATCATAAGGAATAAAAAATAAAATTTGATATCATCTTGGTGAGAGATAGAGCCTGTATATTTTTATTAATTTTTAGAATAATTCATATGTTTTATTATGAATGTTATTTTATTATATTATTGGGTCTAATCACATGCATACATAATAGTAGTTTTGGTGGAGTTTATTTCAAAATTCTATGTTTTTTAAATTTTATTTGCTGAAATGGATTGTTTTTTATGCCACTGTTCCACTTCTCATGTATTTAATGATGTGTGTGTGTGATGGTCAGAAAAAGATTGTTTCAAAAGATGAATATTATATTGGTGCTTTGGTAATTTACAAGAATAATCATTCCCTGATAGTGACTATTTAGAAAACTGTGCATCTAAAAGTGGGGTTCCTCAAAGGGATTATTTATTTATCACTTTTTGGTTTGTTTTGAAAAATGGGGTATATATTTTTTTCCAATTGGGGTTACTTATAATTATGGAATGGATATAATGCCCCAGAATTTGACAAATTAGGGTTAATTAATTTATTAAATATTATTGAAGTGGAAAATATAATGTATGGTCTATTATAGAAAAAATAAGAGAGAGAAAGTATAAAGAATGATTGAGTGGAAATTGATTTGAGTAGTGATGAAGAGGCACTAGTGCCCAAATCGTAGAACCTATCAGCATCATCAGTATGACATTTATAGTTAAATGATTTTAACTAAGACTAATATCAATAGGTAGTTCTATATCATGATATGAATAAAATGATAATTTATTATTAAATATCTATGAGGATTAACGAAAATAATATATATCAATTTTTGTTAAAAAAAATCAAACTCTCAATATGAAAATTCTTTTTCCAGTTACATTTTCTATATATAGGTTGTGTCATCTTGCATATCCTGCTCTGTCTCTAAGAATGAATAGTGATATAATTTTATATTATTGTATTCTTCAAAAGGGTATTTCTAAAATGAACTATATGTGATGGGGTATACTATCTAATCATATAAAGGATTTGTTTTCATAAATATCCTTATTATAATCCTTATGTTCATTTTTTATATGTTACATTAATGTCTGACGTTGAGAATCTACAATTGATTTATTTATATATATTAACAAGACGTAAAGGTTATTTTGAAGTGAAAATATATTAAAAAAAATTGTCTCTCTTATTTTATCCACACCAATAGGATTAACTAATCCAAGTAACTACAATATCTATTTAAATAATCATTCTTAACTACATATCAATTTAATGATTTGATTAACATAATATCTTTTCCATAATAAACCAAATCTACCTTATTTAAATTTATTTATATTATTTAGTCAACAATGATAACCATAATTAATATTTTTTAGTAAGTTTTTTTATCTATATAGTGAAATAATATGAAAAAATTATTTCCTACTGATAATCATCACTTCAAAAATCATAATCATTGTAGTTCTCGTTCTGTTATGCTTGTATTCATAAAATACCTTGTATGTTATCCACTATACTATTACTTCCAATTCCTTTCACATAACCACATTTTAAAAATTAAAAATAACATTCTAGAATGATATTCATGCCAGAGAAAGTAATTATAATATAATAATTTAAATAAAATTTGTATAATAATATAATTATTTCATATATTTTTTTAAAACATCATGTATACAATCTACAATCGATCATATCATTGAACAAACAAATCCTCAAAGGTTGTTAATAAAGTTAATTGAGTTTATACTATGACACCACAACCCTCACATTAATTTCATTATTATTTTCATAATATAGAATTTTTACAGTCTCTGAAATTATCCAAACTATTTAATAATGTGGCTAGGTTTTTAAGAGGAGCTCAAATAAATTTTCTCATCTCTATATAGAGATTTTCATGCTCCCCCTCACATCTTGAGGTGGTTATGACTGATATGGCGGGTTCCATGGGTAACCCCCCTCCAACTCCATATTTTTTGGAAGACCCCATCTTGAAAAATTGGGATTATAAATCCTCTATAGTGAAAATAATACATCTAAACCCTAATATCAAGGATATCAAAATGTGAAATTCATTTTAGATTCATATATATGTGTACTGATCCTAATAGATGTTTGATATCAAACAACACCTCTAACCTATTGAGTTATAATAAATTCCTCTATATGGAATAAGTTAGAATACTCTCCAACTCCACAAGAAAATCTTGATAATATACATTAATGAAATATAAAATAGGACTCACTAATTGAGTAGTGATGAGCTATCTCAAGAGATTCCTTAACTTATGTAGAATGTGTTAATTTATACTCTATACATGTTCTAATCCACTAGTGATAAAATTGGAGATCATATAACAAAAAATACTACGAGAGATTGAATATATATTAACAAATTATTTTCCATTATAACATCATATGTTAACATGTGTTGGATTATAATCTTCCATATAATCATATAACATCCATGCACATGAACAAAATCTCAAATTCCCACTATTAAGATATCCCTAACGCCATATATCGTCAATAGGTGTTGAGTTCTATTATGAGGAACATGGTTGTAAAAGAACAATAATCACATATTCATTTCAAACAGAATCTAAATTATAGTTGATTTTGATGATACCTCTGACCACCATCTTCCCCGTTGTTTACTCATCATCAGTTATCACTACATTATATCACCTCCCCTGGTATGCCTCATATTTGTTCTATATTTCTCTCCTAGTATCTCCCCATTAATGGGATATATATTGTACAAGATAAAGTACACATGATAGTATGAATAGATGGGGAGCACTATATATTGGGCATTATCCTACACTTGCTTGATCTTGATCCCAGATACATAGTCTGACCATATACCTTTAAATGATGTTTCCGTCAGAAGTACCATTAATTCCTCATATTGTTTCCAATTATTTCACTATCTTGTCACCCGATTTAAGTAGTAGGACAATAATCTTTCATGTAACACATTACTCCACATGAAAATATATGACTTAATTCACTATTTTCATTTATAATGGATGAATAAAACAACATCATGATACCATAGAAAAAGTAATACAGGGTCTTATACATGAATATAAACCCCATAATCACTCATGATGGGATATTCATAATCAATATTTTTTACCCAAATAATTACATTATTTTTTTACATTATCTATTTCTAGAAACTCATTATCTACCACAATGAAAACCTTAGTTCTCTACATTAACCTATCAATATTCATTTCACACTTTATAACCACTTCATTAGTATATACACATATAACTCTAAAAAACATTATATATTTCATAAAAAGTATACATTAATGTTCTCTCCCATAATATATTATTTTCAATATTATCTAGAGAATAGAGAACCTATATCATGAATCAGTATAATAGTTATCAAATTATTGAATCTATCTTGTAAGCTACAGATAGATCACATTGTCACTTCATCTTTAACAAAATTGATAAGTTCTTTCACTATAATTTAGTAATAATATCCTATCATACATATGATACATTTTCATGTTCTTTAAAATTTAGATCCCACCAATTTAGGTCAACATCATAGTGTATTATAGTTTTCATGCTCTCCCAGTTTTATGGTGGGGAATACAATAATCAAAGAAATATAGATCCTTCAAATAATAATAAATATATATATCAAAATAACCACCCTTTTTCCTTTATAAAATATACCTATAAAAGATGGTGAAATTTACATCACATGTAGTACACAAATATTCAATTATCTTGACCCTCATATGGTCGTTCTCTCATAAGAGTTTTCATATAACAGCTCTCATGCTCTCAAACCATATATGAGATTCCTATAATAATTACATCCTATACTACTTCTATTGGGGTTGGGTGAACATACTCAAACTTTTGTAGAATATATGTTGACATCAATGGTGAAATGGTTGTATAAGGAATTCCTCAAAAACAATAAAATTATAACTAAAAGAAAAACAATATTTTTAGCTAAGATATTGAATTTAGTCTCTTTTTGAAACTCCATTACCCCATGCTATAATAAGAATAAATAAATTTTAATATGGCACTATATGATGTATGAATCCCTACTAAATATACCAATTATTTTTACTATAAGGAGGATCTAATTTTGTATACAGAAATAGTAGTACCGCTTAGGGATATGGAATGAACAATATCTCTTTTTTAAGTACCAAACTATACAAAAATTGAGGTTTCATTATCTTGTTAACTTAAGTTAGCACAAAATTTCAACAATATGCGCCTACTCCAATTTTCTATTGGTTCTTTGATAACCATTTTTTATCCAAGCATACAAGACGGTTAATTACCCAAACATACCTCCAATATATTATTGATGATAGAAAAAAGTAGAGGTATCCAAAAAAAATTAGAGGAATTTCCTCAAGTAAACATCACAACTCCTATTGAAAGGGAATATACTAACAAATTAAAAATTACATAAAACCTCTACATATATAATTTATGAATAATTAAACATCAATACTATAATATACCCTTAAAAATATCTTTATAAGAAGCATCATCCCCATAATACATCATAATATAAAAAATATAAATATAGAATGAGTATCTTATAAGGTAAATATTTGTATAGAAACTATTACTATAGAAACCCCAAAATTATTAAAATTTTATATCATGAATTTTACCCAAAAATATATATTAATTAAAACCCAATGATTTTTAGGCCTAGTGGATTTGATAAAATAAGTACATAATACAACAATGTGAGTAAGAAAAAAATTTCATTATTTTATTCTCTATAACGAGATCCTAAATACTATCCCACTACTAAAATACTAACAACCTTGGTAATGTTAGAGTAAATAATATTAAAACATCTGAATATTCATAAATTATGTATTTATATTCTTTTTAAATTTAATATGTAATTGTTGAAATAAAAAAGGAAATGGTTTAATAAAACACATTTCATATAAGATTTTATTGAAAACATCATTTTTATAATTATTGAACTTTAATTAGAAGAAATTTAATTCTTTTTTAAATTAATAAAATCTAATAAATCTTATTATAAATTTTTTATTATTTAATTAACATGTTGACAGTTCATGGAATTGTAAAAAATAATGACTTTTATTTAAAATAGTATTTTTTTTAAATTTTTAAAAATATAATTTTTGTATTACTTATAATGTTTAATTAGTTTCCTATTATTTCAAATAATCCAATAAGGGGTATTTTAAAGAATTTTATTCATTAATTTCGTATAAATGATATTTTTTAAAAGGTCAAGAACGTTTTTTTGTGTTTTTTCCAGTATAATTTTAAATTAAATTATTGAACTTCTATGATTTTTTTGGATTGTTATATTTTATATCATGAATAAGTGAGTCCATATGTATAAAATATACCCCTTTTATTTATTTCACAATATGAATAGTAACATTTTTAATTTTTTTTATTACTGTAATGTGTAACTCAAATTACTTATGTTGCAATTAAATTGATAAAAACAATAAAATACACTAAAAATTAGCCTAAATATTTTTGGAATAGTATATCTCGACCATAACTATCCAAGGGTCTAATTTATGTCTTTTCAGGTCACATGGATAGTAATATGGAATTTATAGTTTTTTATTTATATTAATGTCAAACATGTCACACTCCTGATTTTAATATGATCAATAATTTATATATGGTGTTATCTTGAGGTTATGTTTGACTATAATAATTATTTTTAAATTCAAAATATTTAATGTCATCATGGTAATTTAAATTTATTTTTAGGGAAGAAATTAATACCTTAAATGATTACACAACAATGAGGTATTAATAATTCAATTAATGAAAAAACAAAATAAATGATACTAAAAAAATTAAATGATATAATTAATGTAAAAAATATTAATCTTACATTGATATATTGGTGATGCTTAAAATAATTTTTTTCAACTATAAGTGTTATTTTAATATTATTAAAATCGATGTAATAAGTAGTTATAAAATTTTTCATTATGGTTATTTTATAACAAACAATATTTTATTAAATTATATCAAATTATTAAATATATTATATTCATCCATGTGATTAATATAAGGATTAAAATTTCAACCATGGTCTAATTATTTGTCTTTTTAATTTATTGTAACAACATTGACCAATAATGTTTTAAAATCTATGTTGTCACGCTAATAGCTAAAGGTGATAAATCCAAATGATAAGGCTATAAATATAGTCAAACTAGTATTATTTATATTTGAAGAGGGTATTTGTACACATACTAATCTTATATTTTAAATAACTCTATTTTGATTCATTCTTAATTTCCAATTAATTTGTTGTAATTTCATATATTTAAAAATGCTAATAGTGCACCTCTCCTCTCTTATAAAAGGGTGAAATTTTTTTCATTTATTCACAAATGAAATCATATTTTTATAAGCTAATATCTCCAAAAATACCTTCCTATAATACATAAAATATTATATAAATCATGGTTTATGTATAATACTAATATTGAAGTACATTAGGGGTTAAGAATAAGAAGATTTCAAAAGAAGAGGATTGTGTTTTATTTTCTTGTTTTAGATTTGTTTTATCATCCACATACCTCAAAAAATAATAAACCAATTTAAAATGAAGAATAAAGTATAATATATAGACTTATATTTTTTATGTATAATGCGGACTATCGCTGGGTGAACTGATGTACTTCATTTTCCAACACCATCTCTCAAGAATGGTTCTAATGATTTAATTAATGTTTATATATGATACTAATGATTTATTTATCATTATAAGGACATAAAATATCATTTACCTTATTACATTTCTATCTAATGAAAAATGATAACATCATTTGTTCATGCATGTGGACAACTACCTCCACGATGTGATGTGATTCATTTTTCATCACCTCATCACATGAGTGAAATATATAAGTATATTTATTAAAACAATATGATATATAGGATATTATTATAATTATGTAATGAAAAAATAATACACTTTTTATTTCTATTATGATCGTTGAAAAATGGAAATGTTACTCATGCGTACGTACAACCTACCATCTCCATGATTGTAACATAGGTAATTTTTCATAACCATGTGTAATGGTTGAATTTAAAAGTATATTTTATATATAAAAATTCAAATTATTTCCTGATTATTATTCTTGAGATTGTATAATAATGACCACATTAACCACAATCAACATACCTAATTCATTTTGGACTAATGAACTAAATATCATCAAATCTTCTAACATGAACTTTTATAATTTTTAATTGTAAGGATAGAGTCATAATTGACATAAAATGAATAATAAACATTAAAAATATACTTATTGAAATATAAAATTAATTTTATTTTATTATTCAAGGTGATTAATAATGTATTTGATAAATCAGACTCATGGTAGGGGACTTTATTTTATGCATTATTTTTTAAAACATTCCCTCATAAATCCTTTTTCATAGATTTCCATGTGTTCTAAAAATGGTTTTAATATTTTTATCATACTAATTTTAAAATTCATTTATACTACATTTTAGATTTTACAAAATATCTAAAATGAATTATTATGTCATTTTCTAAATGAATTTATTTTTGACATTATTAACAGAAATATGGAAGGAATTTTTTTTAACATAGTCCATATGATTGGATTTTCCAACTATAATGACACCATTATTTTTAAATATTACATTACCATTTAACTTTAATTTTATCAAATAAAATTTTTTCATTATAACATGTGAAAATTTTCAATTTTAAATCACTATTTTTAAAAGAAAGGCATATTTTTATATACAAATGTGTGGGATTTTTTTTGAAAGTGCGAACAAATAAGAAATTTTTATTCATTATATGGTACATTAGTATTATATAAAAATGGGTGATCCAGATATAGATTATTTGATGGGTGGATCCCAAATATATCTCATGATTGAGCCCAATATATTTTATATGAAGGGATAATCCCCATTATAGATAATGAATATTTGGTGAGCTATATATATATTATAAAAATAGTGATCGAAATTATATAATTCCATTGCATTGGTTAATGTTCTTTATAACAGAAAACTATATTATAAATTCATCACATGTTTATTCTAATTTCAAGGGGTTTGAATCTGTTTTTTGAGTGTTATGCTCTATGCTTCTAATTGGGGATTTATATTATTGAAAAGGGTATTAAAGGTTTTATTTGATAATACAATTGTTTCTTTCTTCAAATAGAATGTTTTTAATTCTAATTCCATATAATCTTTCAAAATAAAGGTAAATATTACTTGGATTTTCATGTTTTCCTTTCGACTAACTTCTTTCCTTATGTTATGTCCCTTGTTGAACTTTTGGTCTCATCCCACATTTTTAAAATTTTATTCACATTGTTTATGAAACATTTGGAAATTGGATGATATAAATGTGAAAATTTTAAATATTTATCATGAAAACACTATGTTTTATATTAAATTTTTCTTTGGGTTAGAAAATGATACTTAGTGTAAGTGTCCACTAGTATTGCCATAGTTAACTATGTTATTGTTTCTACTAATTAAATAAAACTATAAACAGAAATGATATTCTAGATAATAATTAAGTTAATTGCTTATCAAATAGCCATTAATATGTGATTCTAAACACCATGACCTTCTAGTTTGTATGAGGGTAGGTTTTAAAAAAATATAGAGATTACGATGTTTTCTTGCTATGTATTCTTAAGATTTATTCATATCATCGAAGGTTTATAATTTTTTCATTTATGATATGATAAATTTATTTTAAACCACTTTTGAGGCATAATTTTTTAAAATTATAAGGTGACATGTGATATTTTTGGATCCCATTTTTTTAATCTAATTACGTGTTATTACATTTGGGGATAAAAAAATAAATTTCTTAGAAAAAAATTAATGTTGAAAAAATTATTGACTAGATGATATATTATGGTTATTTTGTAGGATGTTTCTCATATTTCTGGAATATTATATGTATAATATTAATATCTTTTTAGAACAATTTCAACTTGAATGATGGGTTGAAACTCATTACATACATCAAGCTCACATTGATTGAACCCAAAATTAATGGGATAAAGAGATAAAACTTATACCACTCGCATATATGAAGTCATAGTTTGTATGAAATTTTTTTCCATTATTAAAGCTAAATTATAGATAAAATTTATGTTCATTATGGGAACGTTGGATTTATCAAGTAGATAACCATGGGATTCAAAATTGATTTGGTGATCATGTGATTAATGTTATTTTGAAGAAGATCACTATAATTTTTGGGGAATATTATAGGATTATGGTAAATATAATATTATAGGATTTAGTTAATTTTTAAAGGTGGAATTATATATCAAAATAATATATGATTTTACATTGGTTTTATGGTGATTTATTTTATTTATAGAAATGAATAACATATCCTGAAAATTATGTGATTTGGGATATTTCATATTTATTTTGATAAATTGAGAGTGTTTGATAATATTTTTTGAGATAAATTCTAAATTGATATTTAAATAAAATATTATAAAATGTTTCTAATTTTAGGTTACATTCATAGTCAATTATATTTTTAGAAAATTTAATGTTAGTAATTTTTTCAATAATATATGTAAAAATTGGGGTATTTCTTTTTAAATTGTGGTGTTAAAATTATTTTTTCTTCATTTGATGTTATATTAATTTTGGTATAAATCTAAAATATATTCTAACCATTGTTTTTTGGTTAATACCCATTGACATATGGAATATATTATTTGTTATTTTAGGATTTATCGATGCCTAAAAGTGGAATATAATGCCTCATGAATGAAAAATTCATCTTGAGTACTCCTCATTGTAGAGAAAAGTATGATTTTGGGTGGGAGGAATTGATTAAAATATGAATTTCTACCTATTAGGAATGAATTTTTCATATGTTCTCAATATATATGATAATGTATTTTATCAACATTTAGATAAGGATCGTGATATAAAAACATTTTCAGTATACTTTTTATACTATGAAATCAATATCCATTTAAACTATAATTGATTTAGGTTTTTGTGATGGTTTTCTTTATCATGATCGTATTCTCTATCACTCTCAATATATAATTGTTAATTACTATTACCATTCTATTTTAATTTTAACCAAATTTGAAAGGAATTATGTATCATGTTATGATACCTTTATACTTCCTTAACTCTATTTTTATGTGGATGTTTGTCTAATCCCTTTTACGATCAATGATTTCAAGAAACGTTTTTATTTGAAAAGTGAATCACTTTTTATTAATCTTACGTTAAAAATTGAGTGGATGAAATTTAAAATTGTGGGATAATGTAACAACCAAGAAATGATTTAATAAATAATTTTCATATTTGTTATTATTCCTAAATTATATAGCTATATTTTTTATAAATGAAATATATAATTTTTAAAATCAATAAGGGAGTATTTTTATTAATCACATTTCATATAATGTTATATTTAAAAGATTAATTATTCAAATGTATAATTTTTATTTGATAAAATAAATATCATTTTTCAATTCATGCTGTCAACATATTCATAGAATGGATTTTTATACATTAATAGAATGATTCATGTTTTAATAAATAGTGAAAATATATATTTTTAATGGAAATAGTTTTTAAAAAGTATTTAAAAATTTATATTCAAATTTAAATTAGATATAAAATATATTTATTTATTATTTATATTAATTTAATTATAGGGTTTTAAATTTATTTTAATCATTAATTTACGATTAAAAATTTTATATTTTAAAATATTATTTTTCTAAAAAAACTATTTTTCATTAATTTTTTATGGTTTAATTTTAAATTGATATTAACAACTAGTTTGTTTTGAATTTTTAAAATTTATTTACATAATTTTAATTATATGGAAAAATTTAGTAAATAAAGAAAGTTTATATGTGTTTTGTATTAATAGTAAACATAGTAAATTTATTACCATTATAAATGGTAAATTATGTAATTTAATTTAAAAATACAATGGTATAAACCATAGAATAACCAAAACACTAAAATAAATATTATTTGACGATTTTTCAGGAACTTAAATAGTTCTTAAAATTTATTTTATAGATATTTTATTGCAAATAATATTTTATGAAATGATATAAAATTCATAAAAACACTTATTAAGAAAGTGATTAGAATTTTTCTTAAAATCCCAAAAATTTACAATTTTTATGTCTCTTCTCATATCATTTTAAATATATTTACAATCACAATGTAAAAATCCACATTGTCATGCTGAGAGTTAAAGGGGTTAAATATGAGTTAAAAGAAAAACTAAGGGAATAAATATGGTAAAAATTTATTAATTATTATTTGATGTGGGGTTTTATGCCCATAATTATATTTTCATTTAAATTAATCACTTTTGATCTATTTTTTATTGAAAATTAATGTTGTTTTATTTTAATATTTTCATAATTGTCAAGTGTCCTTCCCCTCTCTTACAATTGGGAACCTCTTATTCTCATTTATCCACACCTCAGAACCAATTTTATTTGGAAATTAACTATCCAAATACCATCCAAGTATACATACCTACATTATATATGTTTTCTTTTAGGCATAACACTAATCTTATAGTTCATAATGTGTTTAGAAATGAATGTTTCTCATTGAATAGTTTTATGTTTTTGCAACATGTTTTTGATTTGTTTTCTTACTCATCCATAAAACCTTATTAAACCATTATAAAATAACATATATATAATACTACATATGATTAGATGTTATAATGTTAATGTAATGGACTATATCTATCTACTACTCCATTAAATTATAATCTAAATCTGCATTCAAGTGTTATACAGACTACCGGCTTCTGATCTGACACAATTATTTTTCCATAAATATTTATCATAAATGGTTATAATTAGTTAATTTATGTCCATATATTTTATTCATTAAATATTTATTATTACTATAATGTTATTTAACATTTACCTTTATACCATTACATACTATAAATAGTGATAATGTCATTTTTTCTATACGTATGTACTACCACATCCACGATGTGATGTGATTTTATATTTTCATAACCACATCACATTGATGATATATATGTGTGTGTGTGTGTGTGTGATTGTTCATTAAAATAAGTAATATAGAATTTATGATATTATGATAATTCATGACAGATAAAATAATACCTTCCATCTTTCTATAATGATCTTTGAAAAATAAAAATGTTACTCGTGTGTATGTATGGCTTACCTTCTCAATGATTGTAATTGAGTTCATTTTTCATAACCATATCTAATAAATGATTTAATATTATAATTTATGTATAAAAAATAAATAAAAAATATATATTATTCCAGATATGGTCGAATAATTACCAATTTCACCGAATTCAACATACCAAATTCATTTTGGGATTATTATCGTAATATCATCAAAATAACAAACATGAACATTAATATTTCAGTAATTGTAATAACATGGTAATAAGTTATATAAATGAAAAAAAAATTATATGAGTTCTTAAGATGTTATAAAATATTTTTATGTTTATTATTCATATGGATAAATAATTTTCCCATCGAATCTGAAAAAAGGTGTAGAACATTCTTTTGAAAATTATGTTTTAAAAGATTCCCTAAAAATTTATTTTTTCATCAATTAAAATTATTTCTAAAAAATGATTCAAAAAATTTGTTGTTATTAAACGCTTTTCATTTTTATTCTATTTTACTCGGTTTTTCATTTTTAAAAGTAGATTGAATTGAATCATTTTATCACTTTCTATATGATGTGTTCTTTATCAATTTCAAATAAAATATGAAAGAAATGTTTTTAAACTTATACAGCATGTGAAAATTTTCATGTTGTCTTAATTATATAATTTTTTGAATCATACATTAAATTTTTATATAGTTACTTGAAAATAAAAAAAAATATTGATGCAATGTCCATTTATTCAATTTTTAAATATCATTTTTCAAATAAAATTGTTTTTGAGATCCAATTTATTTAGTTGAGTTTAAAAGTGTATTTACAATGGATTTATGTTGAAATGGTGAAATAATAAAAAATATTAGTCATATTACGCAACATGTTATTTATATAAAAATGGAGGGAGCCTGATACATCTTATATGAAGGGTTGGGCCCCACTATATCACATGAAAAATTAGTGAGGCCAATATAAATTATATGAAGGGTGAAACCCATTATAGTTTTCTAATTCATTGTGTTATTATTATATTCTCCAGACAATTGTTATGGATATTGAATGAGCGATTATTTTAGTTCCAATGAGTTTGAACAATTTTTATTAATATGATTATCTATGATCCCCAAAATGGTTTTCTTTTTATAAAATCGAATTAAAAAACTTTATTTGAGAAAAAAGTTATGATTTTTTCTTGTAGAATTGTTTTATTTCTTAAACTAAAAAAAAATTGATGAAATAGGTAAACATTACATGGTTTTCAATAGACTATAACTTTTTTATATTTTATGTCCCATACTAGGATTTTTATATACATCTAATAGTTTTAAAATGATTTCACATGATTTAATGGGGATTATAGAGAAGGATTAGGTCAAGATGAATATTTTTAATATTTATTATGTAGAAAACATATTATTTTAACGTTTTGTTTGTTGGGTAAATGGAAACCATGTATAAGATTCCACTAGTAATTTTTAGGTTTAATATGTATGATATTTTCATAATTCTCTATATCTATAACCCAAAAATATCCTCAGGATTGTAAGGAACTGATTTCTAACTCAAATATAGTAGAATATGAGATGATTATGTTCATATCTATATAGTTTATAGAATAATGTGGTATCGAAGACATTGGATATTATGATGCTTATTGTGAGTTTTTATTAAGTGTTATGGATATCATCATTTTTTTATAATTTTAATGACAACCATAAATTCAAAGTCTTAGAAAACCTTTTTTGGCTTAACGTTAGGATATTTTAATGTGACTAATGATATTTTTGAAGTCATTTTTTTCATGTCATTATTATTTATTATATTTTTTTGAGGTAAATTAAAGGTATGAGATATCCTTGGTGGTTAAAACATTTTATAAATGCGAAATATATTAAACATATTTTTAAGGATATTTCTCATGTGTTTTGAATTTTATTAGTATTACATTAAACTATATTTATATAAATTAAACATTATAGTATGGGAAACATCCTGTTACATCCAACAATGTTTTTGGTATTTAACCCACATCCTAAGGGTGATAGGAGTGTAATACATACCACCATCCTCCATGTTTTTATAATTAGTATGAAAATATATTCCGTTATTTAAACTATCATATAGATAAAGGTTTATTTTTTTTAAGTACAAATTTCTTATCATATATATTACCAAGGAATAGAAAATATATGTTGGGATTAAGTGATAAATGTTGTTTTTGGAATTTGACCACAATAAATTTTAACAAAGATAATTCGATTAAGGTAAATAAAATATAACTGAAATTAATTTAAGGATAAATGGAAAAATTTAAAATATTTTATTTTATTTGGATTTATGGTGATTCATGTTATTCCTGGAAATTTTTATCATATCATCTAAATTAATTTATTTGGGAATTTACATTTTTAGTAAGAGATATTAATATTGATCTATTCTATTTAGGGAGATAAATGTGAAATTTTTCTAGGAAGACTATGGGATAATATGATTTTTTATTTTGGTTTCAACCATATTACAAAATATTTTTATGTAATTTAATGTATTCTTATTTATTTAATGATCAATGTTCAACATTGGGCATAATTTTTCAATTTTTGAGATTAAAAGTATTGTTTATTCGTTTTATGGTTTAGTAATTTTGGGAATTATATAATCTTGACCTACATTTTCTATTATTTCCATACAAAACATGTAATATATTTTTATTATTTTATACAGTTTTTTATCCTTAAATGTTTATTCTAATTCCTCGCATATGAAAAATTCATATTTAATACTCATCTATTGGAGAAAAAGTTGAGTTTATAGGGGAAATTTATTAAATGATGAAATTATACATATCAAATAACAATTATTCATTATATTATTTTATAAATGGTAGTGTAATCACTCAACTTTGCGAGATTTATATTGAAACAAAAACATTATACGATATCTTTTATAATTAAAAAATAAATTCCCTTTTAACATATAACTTATTTATATTTTTTTGTAGTCATCATTCTAAAGAACATATTCTGTATCACTCTTTATAATTGTATGGGTATATTATTTTCTATTCAATGTCCATGTTTTACTATGTGAAAATAAATTAGATTTTTTTAAAGATTCCTTCTTTACTTCCTTTACTCTTTTTCTCAATGATAGTTTATTAAACTTTTTTATGATGTGGGATTTCAATAAAGGTATTTTGAAATATCGAACCCTGGTTAATAAGCCCATGTTAAAAATAATGAGGATACAATTTCAAAAAGGAAGTGGAGTGTAACAACATCTGTAATATTGTATTAAATAATTTTAGTATTTATTATTTTTGTTGAATTATGTTGTCATATTCCTTATAACTATATTAAGTAATTTGTAAAATCAAAAATTTAATAGTTTTTTAACACATTTCATATAAATTTATATTTAAACTCTCAATTATCAAATTGTAAAATTTATATTTGATACAGTTAAATTCATTTTTTAGTTTTACTTCTCCAACTTTTGTTAGAATACATTTTGGAAAATTTATGAAATGTTTTGTTTTTCAATAAAAAGTGAAAAGAAGAATTTTTATTATAAATTATAATTTTAAAGTGTTTATAAATTCAAATTCAATTTGGAATTGTTTAAAGTTTTTATTAGTTAATGTTTATTTACTATAATATAATTATGGTTTTTTAAAATTTTGTAAAATTTATTTTTTTAATAAAACAACATATATTTTAAAAAGGAAAGTTTTCTAAAAATTGTTTTCCATCATGTTTTTTCGTATTTATTTTTGATTTATTTCTGAAATCTATTTATTGTGAATTTTTTAAAATGGATTCCATATTTTTAATAAATGGGTCTAAATCTAGTAAAAATTTATCTTTAATATTAATTTTATACGAATAGTAAACATAGTAATTTTTTTAACATGGTAAAGGGTAAATAAGGTAATTGGTGTGTAAAATAAAATGATAGGATTCATAAAATGTCCCCAACACTAATTTTATTCTTATTAATTGATTATATATCAACTTTAATAATTTAAGGATAAAATATATACCATTTTTGGGAAATGTGGATGATATTATGAACATTAATGTATTTTATTAAAATAATTGTCAAATATATTACACACTTGTTTTTAATAAGTGTGATATATTTAATATTGTGTTATCCATTTGAAATTTCGACAATAAATTGTATTTTTAAGTGTAATATATATATATATATATTTATCATTTTAATTTATTTTAAATTATTAGTGACGAAATAATTAACTGAAATTCTTACAAAATGCGGGTAGAGTAATTTTTGGATTAGTGGAAATTTCGCATTAATGATATTAAAACAATTATTTCACATATTTTGAGATAATTAGTGTAACAAATGAATATTTGATATTACCTATAAATTTTTGTTTTATTTTAGAATAATTTTATTTAATTCAATGTTTTATATTGATATTATTAAAGGCAATGTAATGAATTGTTCTAAAAATTGGCATTTTATATATTTTATAGTAAATAACATTTTATTAAATGTTATAACATTATAAAAATTCATATGATCATCCACATGATTATTATATGGTTTAAAATATAATTAGTTTTCCATTTATGGGTCTTTTTTCACTTTAGACTTACTGTGTATACCCTCAAAGAGTAAAAATCCATGTTGCCTTGATATAATTTAACGGGCATAAATGAGGGATAATACCAAGAAATATGGATATAAATGTTATGAAAACTGGTATAATTTTTATTTTATGAAGTTATTTAGACTCATACACATATTATATTAAAAATAATTTTTTTATGATCCAATTGTAGTTGAAATAAAATATATATTAATTTATTATTTTGTGAAATGCAAAGGGTGCCCATCCCCTATCCAATGAAAGGGTTACTCTTCTTCTCATTTATTCTCAAATAAAAAATAATATAATTTGAAAATAAAACTACTCCAATTAATTTATATAATACATCCAAAATTTTAGAAATATTTTTATAGGAATAATACTAATCATATAGGTATTAAAGTGTTTGGAAGAGGACGTTTTCGAAAGAATATGTAGAGTGTTTATCTTAATGTTTTAGACTCGTTTCATCATCCACATCCATCAAAATGTAATAATCCCTGATAAAATAATCAATGATTTATCCCAAATATATTAATATGTTATGATGTTATTGTCATGACCTATATCAATGTACTCTTCAATCAAATATGAAATGATATCATCTGTTGTGTGTGAGGAGGATTACCGCCTTGTGAACAGATGTAATTATTTTTTTCATAACTATATGTACAGAATTTATATATATGTATATATATATTAAATATATTATTATATGTGATATTTATTAACTATTTAAAAAATTTAAATTATAATATATCTTCTAACTTTTTACCTTTCCATACATGTAAAAATCATATTGTTGTTTGTGCATACATGTGGACTACCATCTTCTTAATGAAATGTGATTGATATTACATCCCCATATGAATTAAATAATTATATTAAAATAATTAATATGTTATTATTATATTAAAATAATTCTGTAAGGGTAAAATAATAGTTCTCTTTTTTTAGTAGTGATCATTTAAAAAAGGAAATGTTACCCCTTCATACGTATGACCTACCATCTATTTGATTGTAATGTAGGTCATTTTTCATAACCATTTGTAAAGGATGGATTTAAAATTACAATTAATGTTTTAAATTGATTTTTATTTCATGAATATTACTCTTTACATGGGGAATAATAACCAATTTTATAATATTCAACATACAAAAGTAATTGTAGACATATGAACCAAATATCACTAAAAATGTTGATGTGACCTTAAATAATTAATTAATTGATATAACATGGTAATATTTTTTATAAAATTAATAAAAAACTGGAAAAGTTTCATTATAAGTTATAAAATTAAAATAGGTCTATCATTCAATAGGATAAATAACATATTTGATGAATCTAACTCGAGGAAATGGACTTTCTATTAAAAATTATTTCTTTTTAAGTTTCAATTGAAATATTATTTTCCTCTATTTACATGTTTTCAAAAAATGGATTCAATTTTATTTACTATTATAATATGATTATTTAATTTAATTCAGAATATTTTTAATTTTATCTATGTTATTTTAAATTAATCGTTCTTTCATTCTCCAAATAAGGTACTTTTTTTATTTTCAACAAAAATACGGATGTATGCTTTCTAATTTATTTAGAATAATTAGATACTATCACTATCTTGATTACTTTATTTATTTATTTATTATTCCACTATATTATTAAAATTATATTTGAAAATAAAATAATTTCTTTATTACACGAAAAATTTTCCAATTTAGAAAATTCATCATCAAAATAAAATGGTATTCCATTGTCCATAAGTTATTTTATTTGGGTTTAAAAGAATTTTTAAAAGGGTTTTATAATGGGGTGGTTCAAGCCTAAAATTATTTATTAATGATATATTACATGATAAATACATTAAAAATGTTGATATAGATACAACTTACATGACGGGTAGACCCCCACTACTACTCACTAGGGAGCTCGATATAACATATATGAAATGATGAACCCAATATATCTAATTAAAAAAAGGATGAGATGAAATAAAATATATTATGGACGTGCCTCATTATAGCTCTCTAATTGATTGTGTAATGATTATATTCTATATAAAATTATATTATGAGGAGTATGTGTGTTTATTCAATTTGAAAGTTATTTTAAAGGGGTTTATCGATGTGTTGATCTTATTTTACAAATAGGATTTTATTTTTTTCATGGGATTTAATGGGTTTATTGGAAGAAGGTTTTGGGTTTTTATAAGTGGAACTGATTTTTTCATACAATATAATTATATTGAATATAATGGTATGTATTATATGTGTTTTCATGTTTATAACGAGTCTAATCATATTCTTTCTTTTATATACCTTACTGAGATTTTTGTTCCGATACAACTTTTTTGAAAGACGTTTCTTTGGTTTTAAGGAAGTGTTGTGGAATGGAAAAATTTAAAATAAAAGGATTAATGTTTTATAATGAAAAAAAATTATTTTAATAAGAACATTTTATTGTAGTAATGGAGACTATTTCTTATTTTCCAATTATAATGTTTGGGATTATTATATGAGATTTTTCCATAATTATTTAAAACATAAACTAAATATTACCTCTAATTTTTATTAAATTGAATTATAGATCATAAACACTTTAATATGTGTTCTTTAAGGACATATCCTTTCAAAAACCAAAACATATAACCTATAGAACACATACACAAAAGGGGTGGGACAAAATACTCAAAATGGGAATAAACCGGACATGTAAATATATATTTTAGTAAATGGTATAACATGATATCATAAAATGAGAGGATTCGATATTATCACATAGAATAATAAAAAATAACATGTTATAAAAATATAATGGTTTCATTTGAAATATTGTATCAAAATATAACATAACATAAAAAAGGGTCAATGATAACAACATAAACATTACCACATGGTAAATAATGTTCTAGAATATATTAGGTTTACACCCTAATATCATAAATTATGTATCACGAGAAAAATTATTGAACCAATAAATTGGAACTCTATATATGTTCCCCTATAAAAAAATGTTTAGGATTAATTTATTTCATTTAAAAGATATAAATCATAAGGTATAAAATAATAATTTTTCTTGCAATATAATTTGTTGTATAATATTATCTCATAACATAATCAATGTAAATTTCCAAATGAATGAATTTGATAAATAAACATAATTCATGTACTATCATATCCAAGTATAGGATATATATATATATATATATATATGAGAAAAACATACAAATAAATTAGAATAAATATAAAACATTAATGGTGTCCATATTTACTGAAACATTATTTAAAATATTGCATGAAATATTTAATGAGGAAAATAACAAATTCATATTAAAATATCTTCTTAAAAGCCTATAGATTTCCAAAATATTATAAAAAATATTCACTTCCAAGAAAATCAATGGAAAATTATAAATTAAGCATTGAAAATTGTGAGGACATGATAGTGTGTAATTCCATATTTACTGAATGAGTGAAATAAAAATCATTTCACACAGCTATGAAAAGGAAAAAAAGTGCCTTGTATGGAAAATAATAATAATATTCCCTCAAAATCATCCAATATAAAGTAAAAAAATGGTAAAAAAATTCTTTAAAATACATTGGAAAAATTATAAAAATAATCTTGAAATTGTTTTATGAAAATTTGAGTATGGATGAAAATGGTTTTTCGACCGAAGAGAGAAATGAATTCTTGATTTCTTAAATACATTATCAACAATTCTAAGAATAAAATAGTGTAAATTGGTAATATTACATAAAAAATTCTTAAATAAACATAGGATAAGAAAATCTTATATTTTTTTGATGATATAAAAATATCATATAATTTAAATTCAATAATAAAAAATATTGTTTAAAATGAGATTAAAAAATAAATACTTACTAGATTCTTACTTTTTAATCATATATATTTGGAATGAAGAAAGTGAATTTTAACTTAATATATCTTGATGTATGATGTAATCATGAAATAATATTTAATGGGGTCATATATAATCTATTTAAATGAAATTAGCATCATTAAATTACATTTATCCAAAATAAGTATGGCTTAATATAAAACCCTTACCTCGAGTATCGAATATTTTTTTTATCTACCATATAATAAAATAAACATAATTATTATTTATTAATATATTTTTCATGTTTTAATACATTATAATTATAAAATACCTCATTTATTGAATTTACCTATTTAATTACTTAATCAGTGAGGTACACGCCGGGTTTTTTGAGGTCGCTCAGTTAAAAATTTCAAAACAACATCAATATGGTTCACATGGTTCAAGGGGTATCATATCTAGAATAATATTCAATAAATAATTATAATTTTTATAAATCAATTATTTTATCAAAAAATAAAATGAATTATGTTTCTGAAAAATTAATTGTGATACGATCATTGAGACAGTAGGTCATACATACGCATGTGTAAGTTTTTCATTTTGAAACGATCACGATAGGAAGAATGAAAGAATTAGTATCTATATATATATAATGATAATAATATCATAAATACCATATTATTATTTTTAAATACACTTATATAAGCACTCTATTTAATGTGTTAATAAAAAAAGTGTCACATCGCTTCATTGGGAAGTAGTGCACTATATACATGAACGGTGTTATCATTTTTACATTTATGGTGATGTAGTAAAGATTATTTGTAACGCCCCGACCCCAGCTACCCAGAGTCGGTGCATTACTTCGTAACATTGGCATGATCACAAGAAAGATCAAATCCCGAAAGACCGATTGGTTTAGTAGCCTTGGAAACACTAGATATAATCATAAAGTTTTACATTACATTTCGAAGTGAAAAAAAAACTACTACAACAACAAAGTCTTCATATCCACACTATTAACCCCTCATAATATCCCTGCAAGTCATTCATAATTTACTTCTTCACTACCTGGGAAAAATAAAACATAGAAAAGGGGTGAGCTCAAATGCCCAGTAAGGATAACAATATAGCGGAAACTTTCATAAATAAGAATAAACATTTAAGGCAATGTATAACTAAAACAAAAGCCTTTTAAACATGAGCATTCAACATGGTATGGCATAAATAAAATGAAATAATGCCATTTACTTATTCACATGGATATTCTACTAATTGAATAATCACATGCAAAAATCAATAACCACTTTCATAATGTTGGAATGCATAATGCCAGACTATCATAACCACATAGCCAGGGCCTCGTGCCAAGACTACAAATAAGATTTTGTCAAGGCCTTGTGCCAAGACACTAGTTTGTCTCATGAGACCTACCGATGCATCGAGGAGCTATAGCGGGCTCCACCCGTCACTTATTAAGTCCAATGCATTCCCATATGAAAAGGTTTAAACATAACATAAACATTCGTATTAAAACTAGCATACGAGATGTCAATAATTTCACCATAAACTATGAATGGTATAAAAATAGCACATCCACAGTCAAACATATCACAAAACCTTCAATACAATATAGAAGTTTTGTATCATAACAAATCAACTTCGAATAATCTTAAAATCCATCAAAGGATGTTGACATAGATGAAATCAAAATTCTTTTTAAAGAAGTATCTCCTTTTATTTTGAAATCATTTCAGATCCATATAAAATAAAATATTTTCTTTGAAAATATTCTTATAAGCTTGTATGGAAAGCTTCGACGATTTTATAACGGCGGAAAATAACCGCACCCGCCGTATAAGTTAAAAAAAAAATTCTTACCTCAATTCTGTCGAAAAGGTTAAAAAGGACCTTGTTTTGAAAACGACGGAAAGATTCCTTTATAAACCTCTTATAAAAAGTCAAACAAGGGTATAAATGACTTTAACCCATATTCTTGTAAATAGTAAAAATGTTTTGAAATACATTTTGAAGAAACATGGATGTGGATGATAACGAGATCCCAGTAGATTATTACGTATAAACAACCTCGGATAAAGAAGAGATTGTGAAATAACCGTTACCAATTTGGTAACTTATGAAACATACAACCCATGAAAGAGGTATCATACAATGAATATGTAAATACACATAAATTAGAGTGTATTACACAAAGAATATAATTATGGGCAGTACATACACCACACAAAAGGTGATGGTGGCAATATGGCATGAATCTCACGGGAATAAGGAGTGAGATGAAAACCCCTTACCTTGTATTTTTCCTTTGTTGGGGTAGGTTAACCTCCTGTATAATGGTGAAATAATTGTTATTAAATTATACAAGAATCATATACATTAATATGATATCATATATGATCTTTTAACATTGCTTTATTAATAATATCTTAGTATTATCGTCGTTTCGGGTGATAATCGATTCGTTCTTCTTAAATGTTTGGTTACGTAAGACATGTTTGTAATGGATAGATTATATCTTATTCATAATCAGAATGATATTAACATTATTTTTAACCCTAAAATGAGAATAATACTTGAATAGATATGATGGAGAATGAATCTTATCGCGTTCGTGGAGACGGTAGTCCGTACGTACGCACGAACGCTACTTCCATTTGATTTTCATTTTAAAAGAATCAAATCCAAATGATACATAGGTATATTACTATTCCAGTATAATATAATATTTTATATATGTTACTTAAGTTCATTAACACCATCCTTTATACGTTCCATGTGTGGTATGAACGAGTCATATCATTTTAAGGGGGCGGTAGTCCGCACTTCCTCAAATGAAATTATCGTATGTATATACAACATGAAACGAATAATGGTATGAAATAAAATGGAATTACAGAAGATTATATATAAAATATATATCATTAATATCATATTTAATTACAGTGCCATCATAATGGCCACCATGAGAGGTGGTAAGATGTATTTGAACAATCATCGTTTCGTGAGGCGTTAGTTTTCCATCCACAGAAACATTATGTTCATCATCGATTAGATGGAGTTGTGTGTATGTGTAGTTTGAATCCTTCTTATAACAACATCCTAGTATATTTAGGATACTGGTGTTGTTACAAAAGAAAGGAAATAAAAAGATTTTGGGGGTTGGAGAAGCAAAATAAATGAAAATACTTTAAGAGAAATTGTTACCTTTAATTTAGGTAACTCACTTTGGTTGGAACCAAAGGACTTCTTGAAATGCTTTATGCCTAAGTGGAAGCTTCAAGGAGGAGGAGAGGGATGTGGGGAGCTTAGTTGGGCAGAGTTTGGACGAGCCAAGTGGCTTGAGAGGTGTGAGGAAAAGAGAAGGAGGAGTGCCCTTTTATAAGAGGGGTGAGGGGCACCTTTGGAAAAGCTAGAGATATTAATTTATAATAAATTCATATTCGGTTTCCAAAGGCTCCAAAGTTGACTATTCAAAGGATGAGGTGGGGATAGGTCGAAAACAACTCATCCAATAGAATTTAGATAGGTTTGGGTACTTATATTAACCTTATCTTTAAGTATTAACTCTAAGTTAATTAGTTTCACTTTTACAATGTCTCTTTGTATTTTTATATAATATGGTTAATAAACTTACAATATACCTCCAAGCGACCCCCAAGTGGTTCATTAATAATTAACCTATAATAATATAAGTCTCTTGGCCGAACCTTAGATTTTTAGGAATTTAATATCAATTAATAATATAATATTTGTTTTAAGAACTCTTTTATGTCAGTTTTGACACTATTCAATAGTTGATTTTTGTGAAACTCATAACAGATTGATTACTTCGAAAAAAGTCAATTAAAACAATAATAATATATCATATTATCCTAGAAAATTAGTTTAATTCATTAAAAGTTTCATATTATATTTATTTGGGTATTTATAATACCAATTATTTTAATTTTTCACTATTATAGTAATTACTGCATCATCATTGTGTCATAAATAAAATAAATTTTTTAATGTCTAAAAATTATAAATAAAATATAATTATGTAGGAAATCTTTTTAGCTTTCTAATGAATATTTATAATCGAAATTCCAACATGTATAACCCTATGTAAAAATTGTTCTTCTAAAAGATGTAAGCTTATGCCATTTTTATTTTTATTTTAACTTTATTAATATAATGTGTCATTATCACTTACAAGTGGATCCATGGGGTCCCAAAATAGACCCAAAGATGCCCATGGTCGACCATGTATCAACCAATAGGGTTAAAACACGTTTTAGGGTAATTTAGTATTATTATAATATTATTTTTTTAACCCTTATTTACCGGATTTACCCTTAACCATGGTAAATAAAATATTTACCGCAGTAATTATTCAAAATGTCTAAAAATAAAAGTTACCTATTTACACAATTTGAACATCCTGATTCCAAATATGGAATCAATTTTTCTAAATTCAAAACACATAAGTGGCAGAAATTAATTTAAAATTAATTCCCGTTGTCAAAACAAAAAGCGTGTTTTTAAGAGATAATAACTATCAAAAGATTGACACTTGTTTATGTTCGGTTTAATTGTAAAATTATGTCCAATGACCAACATTATATTAAATGGTAAAAATATATTCTAAATATACTTTAAAACCACTCAAATTCATAATTTATCACTATTAATTATTTTGATTAAAAAAGTTGTTTTTAATTAAAATTTAGTAATTTTCACTATTCATCAAAATATAAAAGTTATCCGAAAAGTACCAAAATTTCACCCTAGGATAATTTTGATATTCCGAATCCAAAAATGAAGTCCATTTTGAAATATAGAATATATATGATTTCAAAAAGTAGGTATTACTATTCATAACAGCTAGTTTGATTGGTTACGGTGTGTTAGAACTCGAAGTTGCATACAACACACGCTACAGTTTTATTCAAAGGAAAGCGTACCGTGGAAGCTTGAGATGTTTCATTTTAAATTTTTGATGTCCCCATTTAGTCAAAAAGTTTAATATATTGTATTTAAAAAGGGTTCACTATTAAAAGTTGATAAAAGTGCAATACTGAAAATGAATTTGTTCTTGCATTATATCTAAGAAACTCATAATATGGATTCTAAAATTATAAGGATTATATAAAGTTTAAAATTTAGTTAATACTATTCATAACCTCTTTTCAATGGCTTTTTTTTTGTAATTCATGGTGTTATTGAACTCGGTGTTGCAAGTTATTGAATTATTTTGAAAAAATAACACACTATGAAATCTTGGGGTGTTACATTCTCCCCTCCTTCAATAAATTGCGTCCTCGCAATTTGAAATTGTTTTTCGAAAATAAAAGGTTGAAAATAGAAAATATATTTGTGGGAAAACCCACATCGGAAATTGGGTTAATAAAATTTAGTCGTAATATGTGGAAAAGAGAAATGAAAGGGTCACCACCAAATTATGATCTTGATTAGGAGAACATTGGTGGCAATTAGAGACATATAATTGGAGGAAAAACGTAAATATTTATAGGTAGTGATTGAGGTCATCAATCACAAACAAGTGTATAATTGAGGTCCTTAAACTCATCAATCTATGGTGATTTGAAGTACCATCGGTTCAACAAAATATAGGGTATTGGGATAACACATTTTTTGACGTTTCAAAATATCTTAGTTGAAATCCCACATCGAAAAATGAATTAATGAGGCATCTATTTAAAATAAAGAGTTGAAAGTATGAAGATTACCTAAAATAACACATACTAGGGTTCCATGTAGTAAAATATGGATATGGAAGAAAAATCTAACCATCAATTACCTGATGGAGAGTGGTAGAGAACATGGCTATGAAAAGGCCAACAATCCCAAAGCCATAAATTAGTGATGATTTAAGGTACCATCTAGGAAAACATTTTTGTTCTAATTTGCTTTTCTTAATATTGAGGAATTTTTTATGAGATTGGATAAGATCATATAGAGATATACTTACTTTATAATTAGTGTTTTATCCATTAATAAATTTCTACCACATACTCATCTTTCACTCTAAAAGATAATAGAATGTAAAAAAATTCTATTTACACTATTCGTATAGTGTTCCAAAATAAACGAATTTATAATTCATCTAAAAGATCTTTTAATAAAAACTAAATTATTTAATCCAGGACATATCGTGGGCCAGTGGTAGGTGATACACCCTTGTCGCCCTTCGGTTGTGGGTTCAAGTCTCGCAGCCTTGCTGGACGCGACAGGTTGCCGCCCGACCTCCGGGTTGTCCTTTTATGGAAATCCAAAATAATCCAAACTAGAACTATCCAAAATACTTCTATCCAAACTCACAGTCCAACATTTATAAGGAAGGTAAACATAATATAGATCCTTTTTACCCCGTAATAGCATATTAATACCTTCATCATGTATTACCATATTCCTTATTGATTACATTCATGTTCCCTTATTCCATATAGAATGCTGGATATACTTCATTAATCCAAAAATGTTTTAAACCCCAACAATGATGTAATATACAAATCATTAATCAGCTTCAAGGTAGTCAATAATATCCAATATAATTTATCCAAATCAATCATGTATTATTCTAAAATCACCACCTCGGTATCTGAACCATATTATGGTTTATCTTTCTCTCAACCATATATTTTCCAAACATTTAACCTGCTACTGAGTCACTTTTCTTTGTTCCACACCATCTCAAGTCCTTAATGAAATAGTACTGCAGTACAATCCTTATATACTCCATAATTATTATAACAAGTACATTGTTGATACAACACTCAATTGATATAATCAACATAATAACTCTAATCATTCCTCTTAATCTGTGGTAGTATCATAACTTGATTATTATCCAATAGCATCATTTGCGGCATAGTCTGATGACTGGGACATAGGTTCGCGTAGTGTCCAAACTCCTTGCAAATGAAGCATTGTACATTTGAAACCATTTTCTTACCCTTGCAGCCATGTACTTTGTGCCCTTTTCCTCCACACTTATAACAAACTCCCATTCCTTTCAGGCAAGTTCCAGGGTGTTTCTTTCCACAGTTACCACATATGGGAAAATTCTTCTTTTCCCTCTTCCCTTTATCCATCTTTCTCTCTTCTATCCTTTTCTTCTCTTGCTTCCCTTCAAAGCCATAGGACTTAGTAAACTCTTTACTTATCTTATCAACACATGATATTATTTCTTCATATGATGATAATACATGGGAGACTATTTTTCTTATAAATTCTAGCTTAAGACCATGAAAGATATGATCCTTCCTTCTCTTTGGATCATGTGCATTTCTGGAGTTCTCATTCCTTCTACTGGGCGCCATTTCTAAACAATGGAATACACTAGATCAGTTTATGAATCAAAATACATAATCCCATACTTATAAAATACTTAACATAAATTGAACTATTTATGGATATAATCCATAATCATAAAAATGTCTCATTTGAGGATGTATATACTCATAAACCCTTCATAATGGTTTGTAAAGAAAAATGAGAATTATCCTAAGCATATCCCCCGGGAGTGTCGTAACCAAGAGTGCAGCAAGGCCCGTTGTCGTGCACCAGTTCCCGTTTGAGTCTAGCTCAAAGCGGTGTTTTCGGGTTTTACCCCTAGGTACATCTGTGCCAGAGCCGCCTCTACCTGCTCGTATCCAGACAGGGATGTATTGCTCGGAAAACTCACAAAATCTCTACAATACCAAAATTCTCGGAAGTTCTTTTATACTAATCCTCAAAGTTCATCTTAGGTCTACGTGCTCTAATCAGAGTTTATCTAAATCTAGCTTCCAAGGTTTGTACTAAACTTCCTCTGATACCAACTGTAACGCCCCGACCCCAGCTACCCAGAGTCGGTGCATTACTTCGTAACATTGGCATGATCACAAGAAAGATCAAATCCCGAAAGACCGATTGGTTTAGTAGCCTTGGAAACACTAGATATAATCATAAAGTTTTACATTACATTTCAAAGTGAAAAAAAAACTACTACAACAACAAAGTCTTCATATCCACACTATTAACCCCTCATAATATCCCTGCAAGTCATTCATAATTTACTTCTTCACTACCTGGGAAAAATAAAACATAGAAAAGGGGTGAGCTCAAATGTCCAGTAAGGATAACAATATAGCGGAAACTTTCATAAATAAGAATAAACATTTAAGGCAATGTATAACTAAAACAAAAGCCTTTTAAACATGAGCATTCAACATGGTATGGCATAAATAAAATGAAATAATGCCATTTACTTATTCACATGGATATTCTACTAATTGAATAATCACATGCAAAAATCAATAACCACTTTCATAATGTTGGAATGCATAATGCCAGACTATCATAACCACATAGCCAGGGCCTCGTGCCAAGACTACAAATAAGATTTTGTCAAGGCCTTGTTCCAAGACACTAGTTTGTCTCATGAGACCTACCGATGCATCGAGGAGCTATAGCGGGCTCCACCCGTCACTTATTAAGTCCAATGCATTCCCATATGAAAAGGTTTAAACATAACATAAACATTCGTATTAAAACTAGCATTCGAGATGTCAATAATTTCACCATAAACTATGAATGGTATAAAAATAGCACATCCACAGTCAAACATATCACAAAACCTTCAATACAACATAGAAGTTTTGTATCATAACAAATCAACTTCGAATAATCTTAAAATCCATCAAAGGATGTTGACATAGATGAAATCAAAATTCTTTTTAAAGAAGTATCTCCTTTTATTTTGAAATCATTTAAGATCCATATAAAATAAAATATTTTCTTTGAAAATATTCTTATAAGCTTGTATGGAAAGCTTCGACGATTTTATAACGGCGGAAAATAACCGCACCCGCCGTATAAGTTAAAAAAAACATTCTTACCTCAATTCTGTCGAAAAGGTTAAAAAGGACCTTGTTTTGAAAACGACGGAAAGATTCCTTTATAAACCTCTTATAAAAAGTCAAACAAGGGTATAAATGACTTTAACCCATATTCTTGTAAATAGTAAAAATGTTTTGAAATACATTTTGAAGAAACATGGATGTGGATGATAACGAGATCCCAGTAGATTATTACGTATAAACAACCTCAGATAAAGAAGAGATTGTGAAATAACCCTTACCAATTTGGTAACTTCTGAAACATACAACCCATGAAAGAGGTATCATACAATGAATATGTAAATACACATAAATTAGAGTGTATTACACAAAGAATATAATTATGGGCAGTACATACACCACACAAAAGGTGATGGTGGCAATATGGCATGAATCTCACGGGAATAAGGAGTGAGATGAAAACCCCTTACCTTGTACTTTTCCTTTGTTGGGGTAGGTTAACCTCCTGTATAATGGTGAAATAATTGTTATTAAATTATACAAGAATCATATACATTAATATGATATCATATATGATCTTTTAACATTGCTTTATTAATAATATCTTAGTATTATCGTCGTTTCGGGTGATAATCGATTCGTTCTTCTTAAATGTTTGGTTACGTAAGACATGTTTGTAATGGATAGATTATATCTTATTCATAATCAGAATGATATTAACATTATTTTTAACCCTAAAATGAGAATAATACTTGAATATATATGATGGAGAATGAATCTTATCGCGTTCGTGGAGACGGTAGTCCGTACGTACGCACGAACGCTACTTCCATTTGATTTTCATTTTAAAAGAATCAAATCCAAATGATACATAGGTATATTACTATTCCAGTATAATATAATATTTTATATATGTTACTTAAGTTCATTAACACCATCCTTTATACGTTCCATGTGTGGTATGAACGAGTCATATCATTTTAAGGGGGCGGTAGTCTGCACTTCCTCAAATGAAATTATCGTATGTATATACAACATGAAACGAATAATGGTATGAAATAAAATGGAATTACAGAAGATTATATATAAAATATATATCATTAATATCATATTTAATTACAGTGCCATCATAATGGCCACCATGAGAGGTGGTAAGATGTATTTGAACAATCATCGTTTCGTGAGGCGTTAGTTTGCCATCCACAGAAACATTATGTTCATCATCCATTAGATGGAGTTGTGTGTATGTGTAGTTTGAATCCTTCTTATAACAACATCCTAGTATATTTAGGATACTGGTGTTGTTACAAAAGAAAGGAAATAAAAAGATTTTGGGGGTTGGAGAAGAAAAATAAATGAAAATACTTTAAGAGAAATTGTTACCTTTAATTTAGGTAACTCACTTTGGTTGGAACCAAAGGACTTCTTGAAATGCTTTATGCCTAAGGGGAAGCTTCAAGGAGGAGGAGAGGGATGTGGGGAGCTTAGTTGGGCAGAGTTTGGACGAGCCAAGTGGCTTGAGAGGTGTGAGGAAAAGAGAAGGAGGAGTGCCCTTTTATAAGAGGGGTGAGGGGCACCTTTGGAAAAGCTAGAGATATTAATTTATAATAAATTCATATTCGGTTTCCAAAGGCTCCAAAGTTGACTATTCAAAGGATGAGGTGGGGATAGGTCGAAAACAACTCATCCAATATAATTTAGACAGGTTTGGGTACTTATATTAACCTTATCTTTAAGTATTAACTCTAAGTTAATTAGTTTCACTTTTACAATGTCTCTTTGTATTTTTATATAATATGGTTAATAAACTTACTATATACATCCAAGAGACCCCCAAATGGTTCATTAATAATTAACCTATAATAATATAAGTCTCTTGGCCGAACCTTAGATTTTTTGGAATTTAATATCAATTAATAATATAATATTTGTTTTAAGAACTCTTTTATGTCAATTTTGACACTATTCAATAGTTGATTTTTGTGAAACTCATAACAGATTGATTACTTCGAACAAAGTCAATTAAATCAATACTAATATATCATATTATCCTAGAAAATTAGTTTAATTCATTAAAAGTTTCATATTATATTTATTTGGGTATTTATAATACCAATTATTTTAATTTTTCACTATTATAGTAATTACTGCATCATCATTGTGTCATAAATAAAATAAATTTTTTAATGTCTAAAAATTATAAATAAAATATAATTATGTAGGAAATCTTTTTAGCTTTCTAATGAATATTTATAATCGAAATTCCAACATGTATAACCCTATGTAAAAATTGTTCTTCTAAAAGATGTAAGCTTATGCCATTTTTATTTTTATTTTAACTTTATTAATATAATGTGTCATTATCACTTACAAGTGGATCCATGGGGTCCCAAAGTAGACCCAAAGATACCCATGGTCGACCATGTATCAACCAATAGGGTTAAGACACGTTTTAGGGTAATTTAGTATTATTATAATATTATTTTTTTAACCCTTATTTACCGGATTTACCCTTAACCATGGTAAATAAAATATTTACCGCAGTAATTATTCAAAATGTCTAAAAATAAAAGTTACCTATTTACACAATTTGAACATCCTGATTCCAAATATGGAATCCATTTTTCTAAATTCAAAACACAGAAGTGGCAGAAATTAATTTAAAATTAATTCCCGCTGTCAAAACAAAAAGCGTGTTTTTAAGAGATAATAACTATCAAAAGATTGACACTTGTTTATGTTCGGTTTAATTGTAAAATTATGTCCAATGACCAACATTATATTAAATGGTAAAAATATATTCTAAATATACTTTAAAACCACTCAAATTCATAATTTATCACTATTAATTATTTTGATTTAAAAAGTTGTTTTTAATTAAAATTTAGTAATTTTCACTATTCATCAAAATATAAAAGTTATCCGAAAAGTACCAAAATTTCACCCTAGGATAATTTTGATATTCCGAATCCAAAAATGAAGTCCATTTTGAAATATAGAATATATATGATTTCAAAAAGTAGGTATTACTATTCATAACAGCTAGTTTGATTGGTTACGGTGTGTTAGAACTCGAAGTTGCATACAACACACGCTACAGTTTTATTCAAAGGAAAGCGTACCGTGGAAGCTTGAGATGTTTCATTTTAAATTTTTGATGTCCCCATTTAGTCAAAAAGTTTAATATATTGTATTTAAAAAGGGTTCACTATTAAAAGTTGATAAAAGTGCAATACTGAAAATGAATTTGTTCTTGCATTATATCTAAGAAACTCATAATATGGATTCTAAAATTATAAGGATTATATAAAGATTAAAATTTAGTTAATACTATTCATAACCTCTTTTCAATGGCTTTTTTTTTGTAATTCATGGTGTGATTGAACTCGGTGTTGCAAGTTATTGAATTATTTTGAAAAAATAACACACTATGAAATCTTGGGGTGTTACATTATTATATACTAATTTCACTGAATAATTAATATATAATTATTATAATATATTATTATAAAATTCATCATCATGAATAGTTATGATAGTAAATGATGAGAATATAATAAAATTTATTCATGAGGCAGTAATCCTCTATAGACACAAATGATTGTTTTAAATCCTATTTGATGGAAGAAGAGATGTTTTTGTGTTATAAAATTAGCATAAAAAAACTAATGTATATGTGGGTAACTAATTTTCTTATATCAGAAACATTTTATAACATTTTATGTTTTCAGAAGATGAATGAAAATAGTGATTCTAAGTTGAGAACGTTACCTCTTCTTGAGAGAACCTCTTTAGTATTATACCTAAATCGTCCTAAGATTGGATTTATAAAAAAATGAGAATCAATGAAATTTGGATATAGTTATCAATGTATTTGGGTATCTATTTCCCAATCTAAACTAATTTATAGATGTAAATTATAATGGGGAGGGTTCACTATTATAATTGGGGATGGGGAAATACATGGAATTTTCGAATATAGAAATGGTATACCATTCATTTAACATGAAAAAGACTACATAATGGATCAATAATGAACCTTATATGATATATTGTTTATATATGGCCATAAAATAGGAGTTTGAAAATTTCTTTGTTCTCATTAACCCTTATCATTTTAGTTTATCCTTTGTAAAACTTGTTTTAACCATAACTATTGGAATCAATTTTTATTTCATTTAACATTTCATAATGAAATTATATTAATTTTACCTTATTATATAATATTAATTATTAATATTCAAAATTTGGAATACTTTTTTTAATTTACAAAATTGGAATAATTTAGTGTAAAATTAATCGCACATATATGATGAAAAATTGATTACCAATGAAATTTTTTCCAGAAGTATTTGAAAACATAATATCAAAATTCTTCACGAAATTGAATATAATGACATAAATTGGAAAAAAAATAACATAATTGATCTATTTTTACTTTTTCTCATTTTTAATACACTATATAACATTGTAAGTGATTTAAATAAAAATGAATTTTTAATAAAAAAACTATATTTTTTCTCTACTCAAAATAATTAATACTTTTTGTAAAATCTAAAATATTCATCCGAATATATTTTGGACATTATTGTTTAAAATTATTTTTTAATTTTTTTCAAATACATTTTCTAGCATTGTAAAAAATAATTTTTATTATTTATTGATAGAAAAAAATAAAAAATATTTTTCGATTAAAATGCACACTCAATGCCTTTGAAGACTTTACCTATAATTACGTACTTATTATCAATATATATTCTTCATCCTTAATACCTAATTTTAAAATTTAGCTTATTTCTATTCATATAACCAAATTTATTTTCTAGTTTATAATAAAAAGGATCAAATGACAATATTTTAATAATATATCACAATCTATTTAAACTCTGTGTTTTGTGTTGAATATTCTATCAAACATAGGGCTATTTTAAATTCTATTAGTGTTAAAATTTACATACATAAATAAATTTCATTCTTGGAATATGAAATCGTTCTCTACAATCAAGGGTTTTTTATTTATAAAATACATTGATGAAATATCACATCGTAAAATCATACAGTAATACATTTAAAAATAGGTAAAAGTAAATATAAAGTTCCTCACATAACATGGTTTCCAAATAAGAGAACTTTTATTGGAAGTAAAAAACATATATTCTAAAAGAAGATAAATTTAGGAGATAGAATTATACCATTTTTTAGAGACAAGAACCCATAAATTTTTTAAAATTAATCATATTTTTTCAATATCATTTTCCAAAAGATGATGGATTAATATTCCACATAGACAATGAAAATCAGGGAATATACATACTTAAAAAATATAATTTTATCCACTAATAAATTTTCACCACACATTCATTTCTTGATCAAAATGATGAGTATTCATGGTCGATATTTTATTCCTTAATCACTTGAATTAACATCTAATGGATCTCATGAATCAACAAAATCAATTCAATATATAAATATTTTCTTTAGAAATTATATAAAACATTAAATGGTTATCAGTAGGTAAAATTATTAAAAAAATGAATACACCTTCATTTTAATCTCTAAATCCAATGTTCAAGATAAATATTTCCATAACTAAGTACTATTATATCCCAAAAATCATGAACATTTGAATATTTAATTATGTTCTATGCAAATAATCCTTAATTTTAAATCACATGTGAGACTTTAGTGCAACATATACCTCAACCAAATGAAACTTTTCACAGAACATCATCAATTACCTGAAATACTAAAAAAATGATAATATATATGATGTTAAAATATGTTCCCCAAATTTATCATTTTATTTATCTATCATATCATTTAATTAAAAATAATTACATACAAACTAGTATATCAGGTCGGCCAGTGGTATGCACTACACCCACATTTCTTTATAGTTGTTAGTTCATACCCTGTATTTATTTCAAGAAATGATTATTTTTCTCCCAAAATAATGGTTTTTCATTTTCAAAAATTATTTTAATATAAATCCTATAACAATCATAAAATATTATGAAATTCCTTAGAATAACATAATTTAGAAAATAAGTTGTTAACCATTGATATTTTCTATAAATCTTATTTTTTCCAAAAAAACAAATAATTATAACTAGAGATTATTATGTTAACCTAAATGAAATCCCAAATATTATATTTTCCTCAATCATGTGTTTTTATATAAAATTTATCCTCACATTTAAATCTGGGTTCTAGTTTATTAGTATCATTAAATATATTATTGTAAATTCTTAAAAAACTATTGTTGAAATCTCTATTGAATCTTACTGATTCATATAAACAAAATACCATTGATTAAAATACCTAAAAAATATCACTATGAAGTTCTAACTAAAAAAAATTTCAATTATTCAATGTTATTTATTTTAATAACAGAGGAACATAGGAATTATTCCATGGATTAGGGAATTTATGTGAATAATGACAAAGATCCCCATATCTGTAACATTCAAATATTATTGGTCTCTATGGTTGAACTATATTTTCCTGCATCTTATGAACTATAATATTCAATTTTTATCTTCAATTTCCAATATAGTACCCTCATTCTACAATCTAGTTCCATTAAATAACTCTCTATAGTTCCTGTTTAAATAAGTTAATATATAGGAAACAAAAAAATATTTTAATTAACATCTTTAACACTTGATCATCCGAGGGATAACATAATTTTCAGCTTTTATGTGTTTATAAATTAAACTATTATCCAATATTTAACCATAATTTGAGATATATAATTTTAACATATCATAATATGTTTAACTTCTAGTATCATTAGGTTTTGTATCTCATTATCCAAATCAATACATCTTCTACTACATTGTTTTTTGTAATATTTTCTTCAATTCCCATTATTGACTACAAAAAATAAATGAAACAATATAAAATTTAATTGACATACAAAATGGGAATCATATAAACCTAAATGGAGTGAAACACAAATGATAATTATGTAATAACTTCTGAGTATCTTGGTTTCAAACAAGATTATTCATGGTAATGGTTTCAATTAGGTTTTATAACCTAACAATTTGATTAATTTCTTCATAATGGTTTATCATAAGTTTGTGAATTTGAAAAACATATCCCCAATTAGTGTCAAAATTGGTGTTCATCCAGGCTTTTTTTTATACCACGTGATGATTGTGTAAATCCCAATGTTCCCTTTTTTATGAAATTCCTGAAGGTAGTATTTTCCCAAATCCACTTCCACATTTAGTATCCAAAAAGGAACATAATTTATTAAAACTCACTCAATATATATTTCAACAAATTCTAGGACAGTTATTATAAAAACTTTCTTATAGTTATACATATCACAAAATTATTCATAAAGTCAATATATTCATAAAAACTAAATATAACTAGACCATTCGAAAATACCAATTATTGTGGGCCAACCATTTTACACATATTATTACATGACTTTTAATATAAATATCTACTAATTACACCTAAATTTCATAAGGTCTAGTTTATTTGTAAAACAATGTTTACAATACATCAATTGATATAAAAAGTAAAAAATTATTATTTTATTCACCATAATTATTAGTTAAATCATTTCAATCTCCTAAAATAGCCTCATATAAGATATATAATATATAGAAAAAAGGGGTGATCTAAAAATAATAGCAATCCAATAAACATGAAAATGAAATATAAATTTGTTTCAAAGGTAAAACATGTTACTATAATATTTATGTCTCAAAGGTAATTACTAGGGATAATAACAAAAATAACAATGTATGATAAGATCATTGAGTCGTAAGAAATGTGTAAATAATATATAATAGTACGTAAACATGAATCAATGATAAAATACTTTACAATAGCACACAGTTGACAAATTCCATTGATGGTTTAGGATTACTCCCTAAACACAGATTTGATGTATCATGATACTAAATATTTAATCATTAAATTAGAGTTATATTTTGGTTTTCCCATAATAACATGTTCATGATTTTTGAGTTCCGCATAAATTTAATAATTCAGAAAAAACAATATAAAAATTACCCATAGAAATAAAATGGGTATCATATTTTTGACTCACATCGTAATCAATGAAAATTGCATAACAAATAAAATTTATAAATAAACGTAAGTCCTGTACTAAAACAAAAATGAAAGGTAGAATAAAATATGAATACATGGGAGATATTATTATAGTTAATTCAAATCAAAACTATGACATTAATGGTTGTTTTCATTAAATAAAAGTAACAAAAAAATTTAATATAGAATACTTTTATAATAAAATAACCATTTTTTTGGAAAAAACAAATTGAATTTCTTAAAATTTAGAAACAATTATAGAACATACATTTTAAAAATAATAATAATAGAATATTATAAAGTATAATTTAAAAAATTGATTAGTCATGATGGTGGGTAATTCCATTCATGCTATATAAGATAATAATATTAGTTTCAATCTTTTTTGAAATTGTTAACAAGCACTATGATTATAAAATTAAAATAATGTTCCCTTAAAAACATCCTATATATAGTAAAAAATAGGAAAAACTTCTATAATAAATATTTTCATGAATTTAAAAAATATTCTGGAAAATATTTTTAGAAAACATTGATATTCAAAAGAAGTATTTTCAACATATGAGAGAAATGATGTCAAATTTTATTAAAAAAACTCAATCATTCTATGATTCAAATAGTGTGAAATTGTGATATTACATGAAAATTTAATGAATAACAAAATGAGAAAAAAATTAAAACGTTTTATAATATAATTATTGATTAATTTCAAAAAACTAAAAATCATGTATAAATATCCTGATTAAAATTTGATGGAAACTTAACCTCATACCACATGAGAACTTTTGAATCGTAGATTTAATGAATTAAGTAAATTAATTGTATCTTTGTATATCATAATATATTAAGTATTCTTGATATAATATTAAAATTTGAATCATATACTTTATTTGGGATAAAATAGGTTTATAAAATGACATTTGTCTTCATGAAGGATGTTTTGAGGAAAAACACTTACATGAAGTCTAATTTTTTTTATGTATTTCATGTTTCATATAATAAATATATATAATTTTTTTAATAAATATAATTTTATATTTAATTCCTTATACAAAAATAATTAACATTATTTTTGTAATTATTTATTTCTTTGCTTAATCATTTATGTCCATGTGGGGTGTTTTGAAGAAGCTCGGTTCATAATTGTAAAGCATCATCGATCTATTGAAAATGGTCAATGGTATCATTTTTACATCATATAGAGAATATTAATCAATAATTATTTTTCATTTATTTATAAAAAATATTCTCCTTAAAATAACCATGAATTATAGTAATGAGAAATAGTTTACGTTATAATCAGAGAAATGACAGTTTATACATATACGGGTGTAACATTTCCATTTTTCAATGATCATAGTCGAAATAGGGTAAGATTTATTATATATTTCCAAAATTAGAATAAAATCATCAATATCATATCATATATCTGAATAAAATTACATATACTATATATGTTATGCTGTAATAAAAAATGAATCACATCGCTTAGTGAGGCTGTAGTCCACCGTACACAAGAACAACATTATAATTTCTATACTGATTGTAAGGATGAAAAATAATTGATAGATTAAATTTAAATATTTATTTATAGGTCATTAATATCATATATAAATATTAAATCTAGCATCATGATTATTTCAGAGAGGTGATGATGGAAAATGAGTTAAATCGGTCTGTGAGGTAGTAGTCTGGCGAACAAGTCAATGATGGTTTTTTTATAATCTAATTAAATAGGTGGTGAATGTAGTTTTTAAAATTAATATAATAACATTTCATTACTTGTTACAGACTTATGTTATTATATAATTATGATTTTTAGTGTGTTTATAGAGCTATAAGAAAAAATTAAACAAATATGTATAGTTAAGAATGAATTCTCTTCTTCAAACCACCTATTTGGGATTATTAATAAACCCTCCATAGATTCTCATTATGATCATAAAAAGGACACTACTATATAATTAAGTAATTATTTAATTTTTTTGGTTAAGAATTGGAAAAAAAATAAAATTCATTGGATGTAGAAATAAGAGAGGATAGGGGTGTCCTTTTATTAGTGGGTGAGAGGTCATAGTTGGAATGCTTGAAATAAAAAAGTAACACCTAAATTTTAAACATGAAATATGGATCCAAAATGAATCATTATAGATAAATAATTGATATATGGTATGAATATGGCTATATAATAGTATTGGGATAGGTTTTTAGATCATTTTTAATGCCCACCCCCGCTAATTTTGTTTTAACCATAAGCACAGTCACAATTTATTACTATTTTTACTATCCACTCTAACATAGAAAAAATTGAACTTATTATATAATTTTAATTATGAGAATTAAAAATTTGGAATAAAATTTTCAAAATCATATACACAAAATCAGTTTAATATTATTTAAAAGTATACTAGAAGTGGTGATCAAAAATAGTTTTCCTATGAAATTATATTTTTTTGTATAAAATGTTATTATTATCATAAATATACATTAAATTGATTATTATTAACTAAATTAGAATATAAATAACATAATAAAAAAATTAAACAATTAGAAAATTTTAAAATAAAATATAACTTTATAAATTAATTAAATAAAGTCAATTGATACTTAAATTGAATATTTCTCACTGTTCATTAAAAATTAATTTTTTTAGAAAAATAAAAAAAAATCATCCTTAGATAACCTTCATATGATAATTTTAAAGAATAATAATTTTTTATATAGATTTTTTATAAAATATTATAAATTTAATTTTATAATTCATTCACAAAAAGCATTAAAAATATCTTCTTGGAGAAAATTTTATTATAGATTCCTCTAAATAATTTAGCAATTATTTATTACATATTTGTCTATATATTTTATTTATCCTATATACATAATTTTCAAAATGTTTTTATTTCTATTAATACCATAAAATTTAATATCTAGGTTAAAATGGTAATTTTTAATTAATGATATTTTAATTTTATTTTTGGGTAAGTTTAAACTCATTTTTTCTTGTTGTATATTCTATAGGAAATATTTTATTTTCAAATTGTGTGGTCTTAAACTCACACATATAATAAACTAATACACTTGATAGTATATAAATATTTCTTATGTTTCTTTACATAAAATTGATAAATGGTGGATGTTTGTAGACCAGTGTGAGTAATAATACATGAAAATATTGTCCAATGAAAGTGACATGCCCGTAAATATTAATAAATTTCACAGGAAACTATAATTTCTATAATATTTCTAGGGATAGGGATGAAAAATATCCTCTATGAAAATGGAATTTCCATTATTTGAAACCTTAACATAAAATGTATCCCAATTAAAAAAAATCATAAATTGATAATTAAAAGTACAAAAAAATATCCATTATATCCCATTGAGTTTTTATCCATTCATAAATTATCCCAATAAAAAGTAATCTGGATATAGTAGAATGTACACATCTCCACAAATCCATTGAATTTCAGTGTAAAAATACATATCCATTTCTATAGTGATATATATAAACACTATTGGAAATAAAAGTCCCCCATTATGATTCCACACATATAAATTCAATAAGAAATATACATATCAAAATTTTTATTGGTATATTTTTTTCTTTTATTCCTAAATTTTTTTTAAAAATAATATGACAATTGATATATCATCGTCTTCTATAATGTTAAAGCCTTGGGAGAGAAGAATGTCAACATTTGTGAAGGATGAATAGTCTCATTTTGATGATACATAGTATTTATTTGTATACATAAATATAATCATATATAACTCTACACCAGAGTAGAGGGGAAGGATAATAAAATCCAGAATTTTGCCATCTGACAACACCTTAATCTAGTGGGTAATTACAGTTTTGTCACTAATGGCATTGATAATTAATATTTTATTGTCAAATATATCAACCATGAAGTAAAATAATACACATAAATTGTTTTCTGATGAAATATTAACGTTATACATCATAATGAGAGAATCTTTGATTACCTTGACTTTATATTATCTCAATACCTTTCATCAAATTAGTTAACTGGACTTTTATATTACTTTTATAGAATAATTTCACCAAAATCAAATACAATGCTTCTAATTATCAATCATACTAGATAAATTATATAGAACATGATTCCCTTACCTTTTTTTAAATAATTATTTTTATTTTTATTTTTATTTTTTATTTCATAAAACAAATACTCCATGATTAATGATTTCCCTGAAGAAACATATCCACCAATATTGGTTTGGTGGTGACTTTTGTTTTATATATACCACCACCAATTTCCTATTTATTTATAAATTTCTCCCCTTATAATGAATCAAAAAAATTTCTAAACCATAAACCATTAGGGAAGTGTAATTATTAAGAGACAATATATTTTTTAAAATTTTTTGTTTCTACATTCCCACAACTACTTGAAATAGTTCTAACCAAACTTGTGGTGCTATATTTCTACCACTCATATTGATAATATATTTCAACCTTTACTTATTCCATATTATTTTCATGATCATTCGTAAAACATATAATAAATTTCCTAAAGGATTTAATTCCATCAATGAACTCCCCCAACCCACTACCTATATGCCCAACACGGCCATGAGGGGTGATATACAATAAATTTCATCAAGTATCACTGATGGAATGGGGGTCTGATTCTATGTTTTTTATCTCTCCATTCAGTTTATTGTCTAGTTTAATTAGAATAATAACCATGGTTTAGAAACATCTACCATAGATAGGGATAATACGATAGTCCCTACACCATATGACACATCGACTAGAAGGCCCCAATGGAATGGGTGTCCAATGTCCGACGATCTATTTATCCATGTGGTATTATATATAATTATATTTATTAGATAATATTGGTTTAATCATGTGACTCATACCACTACCTCTATATAATGAATTTTTTTTAGTCCCTGTATTATCTCAATATTTGATTATACAGTATGATATGTCATATCTTCATGTGTGGTTTCTCAATCACTCCCACAAAATAGGGATGACATATAGAATTGGTAGATTAAAAATACATAATAGGATGGGTAGGATATCATGTTATTCCACTCATCACTATCATCACTTTCCCACTTGATATTATTATCATCCAATATCCTGGATTGTTTCTAGATAAAGTAAATCCCCATATAAAAAATACTTTTGTACCATAACATCATATTATAATAACTATTAATCATATATAATAAATTTTTATGAATCAATAATTAAGTGATAAAACTAAATTTGGAAGATGAAAATGTTGGAAACATATTGTAATAAAATTTAAACTCTTTAACAAATTAAAATTGTGGGTTTAATCTCATCCATTTTATTAATTCAAATTAAATCAAAAAAAACATTTTATGATTGTTATTCATTTATCAAAATAGACTATTAAATATTTAAAAATGGAAAAATATTCTCAATATAAAATATCAACAAAATACAAGTTATAATTTAAGATAAAATATCTCAATGAATTAATTGATATATACAAATTAACAAATATGATTCTTCTTGTGTTTTTTTATGTCTCTTAACTATATTGAATAATTTTGAGGGGCTAACTTATCTCTATATTTTAACAACATCCATTAGTCAAATTTTGAGCAACCACATTCCATCTTTTTTATTTCTATTAATAGTATAAATTGATGAAATTTTCTAAACAAATTATTTGATTAAGATAATGATCGTGAAAATAGGGGTTGAAAGTTATAAAATTGAACAAATGAAATTAAACTCAAATGAACCATTCTACTCACATGATGATCAATTAATTATCAACTAAATCACCGCCTTTATCAATCCTCCTCTCGTTAAAAATATTTAAAAAAATTTAAAATTATATTTAGATAAAAAAATATATAAATATTTATAAGAGGGAATATTAGTATTTAATGACTAAAAATTTTAATTGTATTAAAATTCATTAAATTCTCTAAAAAATCACCATTCCATAAAACATTCTCAAAATATGACAAAAATAGAAATGAGATTTTTAAACCAAATTTTCTATTTGATTAACATTCCAATATTCCAAAAAATATTACCAATTAACAATTTAATAATTTGGGATTATTTTTTAAAAAAACAAATTCATCCTTTGAAAATTAAATTACCAAAAATAAGTAATGTGCCTTTTCAATTTAAACTAAGTATATAACATGATCATTTAAATTCTATATAGAATATATAGAATCATGGAATTATATAAGATCATGCTCATCTTCATATGAAAATGTTGTAAAAACATTAATCTTTAACTCAGGCAGGTCTGATAAGGCATTGACATGGGATTCAGTTTGTTATTTTTAATGGTGTATAGACTCCAAAATTTATATACACACTAATATAATGAAGAGTTAATTCAACGCTGCAATTTTTATTCAAATTATTGATATTTTTTATATGTTGTTACTATGTATTTATTACATAGAGGATTTATGGGAATGTGAATATGATGAATTCAATATATACCGGAATTTCTATTCTCACCAACAGTATAGAAGAAATTAAGTTTCATGGTTCTTTTATAAGGTACTTTGTGATAGTGATCATTCCAAAAATTCTATCATCATGATCAAAGTGTAGTTATCATTTGAGGATTTCAAATCAGGGAACTAATCCTAGAGAATGTATTCTGAAAATTGTTTATTATTTTCAATGGCATGGACAGTGTGAAACATAGTGACTCCATGGATATTGTTTGAGCTAGAAACATGTATTTAAAATTCTAAATAACCTCATCCATGAAATTTACAAGGGGATACGGATTGATAAAACTATTATTTAGCATCATTTTTATCTATATTTTACATGAAATATTGACACATAGTGTGTAAATAATCATGAGAGGAAATGTTTTGAATTGGGGGTCAATGTTTATCCCCCTAGTTCTAGGGGAATTACATTCAGAATTATTTAGAATAGCATGGAATCCCAACTAGATTATAAATTCTTCTACTTTGTCTGTTAAATTTTATTTCATTAATAAATAGATTGTTTCATATTATATTATGTTGACCATGTCACTAAGATGATGTTGGGGTTGGGACTAGCTAACATAATTATTCTCTAATGATATCATGATCATGATTGACTGAGTTACAAGAAATACATTATTCAAAATTTTGATAAATTTTATTTACGCTTATTTCCATTTTAATTAATTTCTTATATTTGAAAAATTTATTTCTATCATGTATTTCATGGATAATTTAGAATAACATAATTATTGTCCAAAATATTCTAGACTATATAATTCATTTTAATGTATTCTTGAATACTATATAGTATAATTTAATTATAATGGAAATTGTTTTGGATTTAAAAAATACTTCTCCAATTAGTAGACAAAATATATAGTTGTCTCATCGTACTATAATTTGATGTAGACATGAAGTATTTGATGACCTTCTTAAGAAAAAGGGTTATTCCTTGTTTTTTAACCATACGAATCACAAAACCTCAATGCCATAAGAAAATCCTATATATTTTGGGTCTGATCAAATATTTAGATGTTATTAATGATTTATAAGATGTATTGTTACTTAAAAATTTATTGGTTTATTTGTTTATATTTTATATATTTCTAATGTCTCATTGACATAGACTATTTCATCAATTCTATTCCTCCTTATTTTGTTTGTCAATGTGTGTTATGATTTTTATTTATTCTAGTAGATTAAATATTCTAGGTGATGTACCATTTCAAAGGAAACAAAAAATTAATATTTGAATTTATTTGGGTTCTATATTATATCTAACTATGATTTTATATTTTATATTTTCATTTTGATGATTTTTTCCTGGGTGAAATTTTATCTATATGCAATATTTTAGACCCTTCCATTGAATGATGATGTTTTTAACTCTCTAATTTTTTTATAATTAGTAATTTTAGTTTTCAAAATGGTTTTCATTATTAATATAGAGATAAACATATTTGGTAATTTATTATTAATGGAATCTTAACTTGTTACATTACGAGCTATTTGGTTTCAATAATAGATAAATATGGATTCTCGTAATATTTTGATAAATCATCTAATTTTTAATAACTCTTAGCATAAATAGTTCACAAATATAGGTATATTGTGATGAAATATTTGTAGTATATTTTTTCTATTAACTAATCACATTAAATGTTTAATTTTTTTGGTTTTTATAAATTTATGGTAAATGTTCAAATAAACCAGCTCATGAAATATGTTCTTCTATAGATATATTCATGGAAATTATTATTTTACATCTAATAATATAACTATAAAGTTACCAAGTATATTTTTTAATGATAAAAATATTTATGTTCACATGATCCCAGATGCATTACCTAATCTAAAATCTTATAATAGTTTAATAAATCATATTTTTTTGTGACCATCATTGTGGTAATCAACTAAATGGGATATAATTTCCTATTGGATTCCAAGTTGGATGGTTTTCCTCTTACTAGTAAAGTTTCTCCTTTATTACAAGGTTGATTAACTATTAAAAATTATTCATAAACTCAAATTTTATAATTTATAAGAATTTATACTTGGTAATGACAATTTTTTATCCAAAAATCATTATACTAAATTTATATACAAAAGTGTGATTTTTTCATAGAGATAAGAAGCTTGAAAATCTAGAGTAATGGGTGGGTTATAGAAGTGGTGATTCCTATTCAGATGTCATTTTTATTTATTCATTAATGACACATCAATAAAAAATATGGGTTGTTTTCATAATTCCAACATTATATTTTATTTTTTTGGTTATGAACAAAATTCTATTAAGCTGGTGTGGGGGACATTTTCAAAATATAGTTAAGACTAGTAGGGTTTATTTTAAAACTTATATGTTAATGTATCAACGATTTCTATTATTATGATTTAAAATATTGTATATACTATTGATATCAGTTCATTATTTATATCTCTTTGAATAGGGGAATATTTGGATCCAAATAGTTATCATGATAGACTATATCGTCAACATCAAGTGTAAATATTATTAATGAATATATGGTTTTTTGTCCCATTATAAATATATCCTTTTCACTTTTTCAATACCTTTATAATTAAATGTATGATATTTAAATGTACATGATTTGAAGTGAATTACCTCTGGATTCCTCTAAAAATGGATAATGTGGGTAGAAAAGGTTTTTTGTCTAGTAGTAGAGTGACCCATGAACTAGTAAACATCATTTTTTACCACTATAAATGAATTAGCCATTGTCCTACTCAATAGTATAGGTGATATTTCATAGAATATAATTGATCTGAGATATATTTAGTAAGGTTATCAATGAAATATTTTTTAGTAGCTATCAGGGGTATAGATCTTTTTCATCTCAAATTCATATTCTAGAATGAATTGGATAAAAATTGTTTTATAATGGTACTCTTAGAAAAACCAATGTCATCAAAGGGGGAACTATGTTTTATGTATTCTAGTAATATAAATCAAATCCCGTAATTTAGGTCATTTACTGAATGTTAATATTTATTTATGATAAATTCATCAACATGAAATCATCAATTATATATCCTTAGTGTCATTAATATGGGGTAAAATTATTTAGTTTCTTTATTAATATTATATTTCCTCAATGTTTAGAAATTTTCATTCCACTTATAGTTAATATTCAGTAGTAGGAACTATGCTCAATCTCATATGGATATCTTAATTTATTTACAAAAGTGTAAAATGTAATAATACATATCTCCATTATCTTATGATACATACTTGTTGGGATGCTTCTTCAGTGAATTAGAACCCAACCATTAGTAAATACATTCATGTCTATTTGTGATGTTGTGATATTGATCAAATATATCATATACACATATCACATAATTTTAAATGATTATAATTTATAAATTATAATGAAAAAATACTCCCTAAACTCAATGGTTTATCATATTTTATTTTTTCTTTTATAACCATGTTTTTATAGAAAAATTCATCTACATTTCCTATAAAATTTTCCCCACATTATATCCTTCTAATAATATCAAACATAATATTATTTTTCACAAGATCATGAATATAAAAAACTCAAATTGTGTGCTCATATACATAGTGAGTGGTAAAACATAAGAGATATTAATTGAATCAATCTGTGTGATCACAAATAATATCATTACATAGTAAGAATAAAATGATTTTATTTGTATGAGAAAATAATATGAGACTTTAGACATATTTCCCACTATCTCTAGGTTATTATCTTACACTAAATCCCCCCATTGAATAACTTGAATAAAGGACTTAGGTTTTTCATTAATTTATACATGAAAATATTCTAAATTCATATCTCCCCCTCCATCCAAGGAGCCCTGGACAATTCTTGCATAACCCTTTTCTCTTTAAATATCATTTCTAATAACCTATTTTTTATATAAAAAATGACTGAAAATATCTCAATCATATCTTACCTTGAGACTCTACTCATATTGTTCAATATCTTTCATTAGTTAATCAAGCACCAAGAACCAGAAGGGAACATTGTTGTCACATTTTCATAATCCCCCATAAAATCTCATGTAATTATTGTGGATATGGACCCATGAATGATCATGTATGTGATTAGAAAAGAAAATGCATACCTCATTTGGAAAACTAGGATATGATGTCTATTTCAAGGGAAAAATAATAATTTATTTCAAAAACATCTAAAAACATGGTTGAAATGAATAGGGGATTCAATACATATAGCCTAAAAATGTGAGATATTGCTTTATTAAGGGAGGATTATAAGTCATAAAGGTTTTTAAATTAATAGTACAACTAACGTCTAGTGCATAGACTCCCCTTATGATGTTTCACCATGTAGGTTTTTTTAAATAGAAACCCATATAAATCAAAAAATTGTGGAAGAAAACAATTATATCTCATACATATCCTTAAATATATTGGAACATCGGAATTTATTATTTAGAAGGTATAAAATTTTGTTTAATTCACCTATAACAAACAAAATTTATTAACTAAAATTATAGGATCTTAAGTCAACCCAAATATCTTCCCTGAAAAATAAATTTAATTTAACATATACAAAATTGAAAAGAGGGATATGTTTTCCCAATAAGACCTTAGAAAATTTATATTGGCTCTATATTTTCAATTAATCCAAAGAGATTTTGTTCTTCCAAAAAAATCAAGATACATTGATCAGAATACACACCATCCATGTAATCTTGAATAACTATTTTTTAGATAAATCTCGGATTTTGGAAGAATATTTCATGGATTCCACTACCATTACAAAATAATCATTCTTAAGAACCATTTCATTACCCAAAAAATAATTCATAACAAGGTATCCCATTCAATGGAAATTCCAATTGATAATGGAAATTGTCTTATATGTTTTCTTTCAGTATTTCACCTTGGTTTCAAAATTCCACTTGATAAAGAAGAAGAATGATATAACTCCCTTTTTTATTGGGATCTTACATGCATACCAATGGACAAGAATAAAAGTCCCCAAAAATATACTAGATCACCAAAACTATGTTGAGGTTGGATAAGATATGATAAAATTTTGAAACCCTTATAAATTGTAATTGATGAGCTATAAGAGGGATTTTGATCTCTTACCCTGGGAACCACTAAGGGAGGTAAGGATAAGTCAAATGAATTTCCATTTTGAGACACCTTTCCTAGATTCACTAATAAACGATGAGGGGGAACATCTAAAAAGTCCATATTCATACATGGCCAATAAACCACCAAATAATGATAAGAATCCTCCCATGAAGTCAATGGAGACTGAGTTTTCAGGATTTAATTAGATAGATATGAATAAACTGTTGAGGTAGAAGATGGAGACCCTTATTCTTTTTCTATTAATCTAAGAAATACTAGATCCAGGCCTTACTAAAAAACATCAATATGAACTGGATAAGAATATTGAATAAAACCATTTCCTAGAGAGGGACGTTAGGAGAAAAAAAATTGTTTTCGTCACAACAAAGGAGTTCCCTTGATGATGACATTTGGAATATCACCGAGTTAGGGAGGGTAATATATGGGGTTTCCACCAAACAATACTTTCCCCATCAGAATGAATAATTTGATATGACAGATTACATGATATATCTAATTCCATATATATAAGAGAAATTAAGTAATATTTTAAATTATGATTTCTATTTTCTATACAAGGAAATGAGCATAGTCTGTCCCTAATATAAAAAGGAATTCCATGTTATGGAAATGAAGAGGGAGACTATAGTGATTCACCAAAACTACCACAAAATAGGTATCCTAAAAAAACTGAACCTCTATTTTCCACTAGAAAAAATTGATGCACCATATTCCAATAGACCAGGAGTGTTGATAAAAAACCTGGGAGGAACTCACCATACAAAATGATTTTATTTTCATAACTAAATCCCTTGTTAGAGCTTATAACCCCCAGGATCTGATGATATGCTGTAATATTGTGAGTGAAGGTTTTTCTAGGCTTAATTGATTCATAAGAGTCGATTTATTAAAATACATCACTTTTATAATGGATAATCAAGGGAAGATAACCATCAAATGCCCATAAACATAGATTGTTCGAACGGGATCCAATAAAATCATAGGGATATTCTATGGAGGTTATGATTGTGAAATTTAGGGATGAAGTGGAATATCCTTTAGTTAAAGACTCTCTCAAGACTAAAAACATGATTATCTAGGAAGATAATATACTATGTGATCTCAGATGACCATTGGAGAATGTGGGGGCCCTTAATTTGCCACCATCAGAGGTGGGGTTTTTGAAGTTGATAATGATGTGTCTGATTTAATGGGTGTTTTTTTATTAAAATATGGGGGTTTTGTGGGGGCATGAATTCTACATAATTTTATGGCTTCAATTGTTTCGTGTCTATTATTATTTATGAGAACATTCATATCATATTAGAAAAGGATAACCACCTATATACCATATCCCATTAGACTAGGCTAACCACTTATTTCTTATAACATAAAAATATAATTAGTTGTATAACATTGTTCAATGAATTGAATGGATACATAATCATGGGAATGCCTACCAAAAAATTAATAACCATGTATATATGTGTCATGTGAACACAAAAAAATCCATTAAAACCTACCATAATTATTCTATGAAATTAAAAGAATTTTAGTGAATATTTTATAAGAAAAAAAAATAATTCTTATTGATAAATAAAGTTTATGATTTTAATTATATATATCACTACAAGAAGGATAATAAAAATTAAATTATTTTGAAAAAAATGAAAAAAATAATAAAAGAAAAAGAAAAAAATAAAATTATGAAATATCAATATATTCTAATAAATTTTTAAAACAAATAATTTATAATCCTATATTTTAGAAAAATTAGAATGCTAATAAGAATCCCATTGATGAATAATGAAAAAATTAAAATTAATATTTTTATATATAATTGGTAAAATAACATGGTGAAAAATAACTTAAAGGAAACATAACGGTGGTGAAATAAATGGATTCATATAAAACGTTTCTTAATAGGTCAACGTCTGTATATGTGATCTTATGAAATCATTGAAATAATGATAATGAAATGTATGAAACAGAATAATTAACAAGGACATGGATGAGAATGAGGTCTCTTTAATGAAACTATAACTTGACAAACATGGGAGGGAAAATATACAAGGGATAATTTAGGCACAGATTCAAGATAAAAAAGCACTAAAAGTGATTTGAGATGGGAAATGTGGTGAAGGTCTTTATAAGCTATTTTAAGTATCATATTTCCAATGTTGCAATCAATAACTATTAAAGAACACAATTTTACCATGAAAATTAATCTATATGTTTATGAATCAATGATAGTCCATTATTTAATCCATAATAAACATGTATTTTGAATTTTATAATTACTATACATCATCTTATCAATAAAAATTGTTTTAGTGTTTTTAAATTTTATTAATATTATTCACTATTCACCATTGTAACATTTTTTTAAAATATAAAATTAAACCTATTACTTAATAATCATTCCATGATTCCAAATATTAAATTCTTTTTATAATATTCAGTTTTTCAATATTTAAATATTATCATTTAAACAAAAAAAATAAAACTTTTCAAAAAATATTTTTTCTCAAATAAACTACCATGTCTTATGTAATAAATTGATATACTCAAATTTATTACCTCACATTAATCAAGTAATGATTATTAGTTATTTATTATTTATGTTAATTAAATATTTTTATTTTTTTTGTTTTCTAAATGATTATATACAAATTATATAATTTTCATTATATCTATTTCATATATGATTTCAAAATTGTTATATATGTTTCTAATGGTGATATTATCTATTTCACTCATGTTATCACCTATCATTATTCCCTAAATTTCATTATTACTAATTATTCATTAAATTCTAAAATTTTTTATATTACCTTTTCTTATTTATGTAATTATAATTTGTTTTATAGAAAATAAGGAAAACCATGATGATAAATATTTAACATAAATAGCCTTTTTTGTGGTTTCAATCCCCTAGAAATTATTTTTCTGATGTTTCATTTTACTATATATTAATTTTTTAATTCCCATTAAGTTGTAATATTTTTTTCAAATAATATAAAAAGATTAATTTTTTAATTATTATTTTCAAATAAGTTATTCTACACAGTGAAGGAATAAAGAAATGGGGTGTCCAGAGTTGTCTTCATTAACATAACTTTTGGATTATAGCTATATTAGTGATGCCAGATCCACCCATTGGAATTTTTCATTTAAAAGATGAAGGTATCTATTATATACACAAAATATTTTTCTTGATATAATATTTGATTACTTGTATCTCATAAGATATAGGGGAGGTATGTCATAATATATAACATAAAAATCATAGGAATAGTAAAATGAAGGTTGATGAGAAGAACATATATGATTTGGTTATTATTTTTAGATAATTTAACAAATATTTTTTTAAAATTAATTTCCTTATTATATGTATAATCCAATTTCATTGACCACAGTGGTCAATCATTGGCCTGATTTCGTTGAAGATTCGAAGATTCACAATCATCAAAGGACATACCTAGATTCAAGTGGCCTAGAAAAAGAACAAGTAATGAATGAAATATTTGCGAATTTGTAAATTATGTTGATCCACTATACATTATAACATAAAATGAAACATAGGTAATTTTGACCATAAATGAATATATTGTTAAGAAGATTTTATTTTCATGTATTAGGAATATTATTTTTTAAATTGGTTCATTTATATACTATATTAAACATTGATTCTAATGGGATTGAGAAAAATATACTAGAGGTGATATTATTTTCCCCTATAATTATATATTTTTTGTGGGTAGTTGTGATGGTGGGATTATCCTCTTATGTAATTATTTGGATTAGAATCCATGGGTTATTCTCTAAATTATGTGATTTGATTGTATCTATAGGAATCATGTTACCCTTATCTCATTATAAAGTATGGTACGTGATGTTAATATACTACAAAAGATTGTTACCAAGTGAAATTTCATTGAATGTGATTACACTAAGTAAGGGTTCTTTAACGAGACCATGAGTTAGACATCAATGGGTTATATTTCTATGATCACATGGGGATATCCACAATTTCTATAATCCTTAAATGAAAATGAATCAATATATTGTATTATTAATAGGGACATTATTGGGAGTTTTTGATTTTAACCAAAAAAATGCAAATTTTATTAGGTTTCTATAATCAATTAAGGGTTGAACTCTAGGGTTCTATCTACCTGAATGGGATAACAAACATAAAATATGTTTGGAAACAATTTCCCTCAATGGGACATAATTCATAGTGCTCACTCCTAGATTGACAGAGCAAAGTATCCCAAAACAACCTTTGAGGTGAGAGAGGATGTAAGGTGTTAATAATGATCTGGATTTTTACTCCGCTAAATGGGATGAAACAATTCCCCCATGAATGTTTTCCTATATAATGGAATTATCCATATGACAATTGGGATTTTGAGTTAAGAATAGTATGAATTGGATACTAAATGTTGTGGGGGATACATTTATGGAAATAGCTCATTGGTGCAGGGGATGGTGGAGTAGTTAATATTGGTTACTAGAGAACTAATATCAAACATACTGAAAAAATAATACTATAAGATAGACTAGTCCAATTTAAATCTACTGAATAAATTATATATTATAGACACATAAAATATTCATTAAAAATTTATATAATGACTGTTATCCAATTTTTTTATAGTTCAATGATATCATGTGTCATTTACCATTTATTATCTTAAATTATTTATACCATAACTGTTTTTATTATTGTATAATGGGATATATATCATAACCCAAAGGATTCATGTTTAAACTAACCTATGAAGGATATTGTTTTCTTGTCTGGTTCTCTTTAATTAGATTTATACATTCTCATTAAATCTTAATTTTTAATAATACTAGTTTATTTTTATTGATTTCCACGTCAATAAAGAAAATTACTACTATATAATAGGTTGGTTGACCTTTTCGAAGGCCGGATACAAAGGATTTTGAACCTCATTTTTCATGAAGGTGGGTGGGAAAACCTCCACATTCATGCCAATAATAGTCACGACAGTTTAGGTGCCTATTTATACTGTGTTTCCATATCAAAGAGTCATAGTATATGAAGTAGTAGGACAAAATTTCATTTTCTTCTTCAGAGAGAATTATAATTTCTACAGTTGAAATCGTAGGAGGAGCTAAAAAATGTAGAGTCGTGAAATATTAGGTGCCACAGTCATCTCCTGAAGAGGATACTCATGCCAGTTCATATTCCACCAATTAAGTGTGGAGTTTCTACATACCAACCATTTAGTGTCATGCATGATCTTTGCGAAAGCATGATTATGGGATGACCAGATTGATGAATCATGGTAATAGTTATACCCATAACGTAGTCTTCTTATAAATATATTTTTGAGAAATTCATCCGAACAATCCTCATATATCAAACTCCATGGAAATTTCCCAATCATCCCATCATTGAGGGTTTTGAGTTCTTTGACATCAAGGCCTCCCAGTTCAACCGGATTGATGCACTCTTTCCATGCAACGATGATCAATTTATTCTCAATAATTGACCATGTCTTGATGATGTTTTAAATCATGCATTGAAATATGATCATCAAAATGAGGATGAAAATTAAAAAAAACTAAGTAACACTTTAATAAAAAATAAAAAATAAACAAAATAATTAACCTTTTTATGAATCTATATAAAATTTTTATAATCCAAAGAGGAAATAATGATGAATTTGGGGTATGTAATGCTGATGTGAATAAATATATTATATATTTCAATATAAAACAACAAATGAGTAGATATCTGTGTTACTTTTTTTCTGAGTGAAAGGTGTTCATCTCTTACATTCCATATCATCATAACCTAAACAAACTCTATTTAAAATACACACTCTATGATTTTTACCTACAATTTCCATAATCAATGGAGATTATTTCTACATATTCATGGTTTATATATGTATTTTTTAGGTGAAAATTCCCTCTTTAAATTAAAAATATACTCTATAAATAACATTCATAATAAAATCAATGGTTCCCCATTTTCGTAAAGATAAAAAATTATTTCTCTATATTTTACTTAATAAAATTGAATCATGGGATAAACATTTAATTATTCCTAAATAAAATTCTCTTAGTAGGTAGAATATATAAATAGAATAAATTAAATCAAAAAAAAATATATTGTACGATGTTATTCATATCATGAAATCGGGTAGTACTGTCGAAATGCCTAAGGTACGGAAACCTAGGATCCATGTACGTAAGGGTTGTTAGTCGTGCTTGTTATTTCTAGTTTGGTAGTGCATGTGATTTTGGCTTGTACAACCCTAGTTCTTCCCATTTACCACCCTTACCTAAAATCAATCCAAACCATATACATATCAAATTGTGCACAACCTACTCACTGATGTGGCACTATTGGGAGTAATCAAAATTTCAGGTTGCATCTTCAACATGTGATTTTATAGATAACTAATATATCAAAATAATCGAACTAAAAATTTTAATATAAATCAATGTGGGATTTTAACTATGGGTAATATAGATAGAATATGATAAATAATAACTGAGAATTAGTACATATGACTAGAATCCCTCCTAAAAAACTAATATATTATCATCATGTTTAACCATTTGAAAATATATCTAATAAGTAAAAATAAAATATATAAAATAATCCCTTCATAATAATATATCTAAATAATTTCATATATATTCATTTTATATAAAAATCAGGTAAAAACATCAATGTTGGAAGATACAAGTTGTAAAATCACAATAAATAATCCAAACACTATTTTACCATTTTAAAACAACTATAAAATTTAGATATAAATATTTTGTAAAAAAATTTATCCTTCAATGAAAACATAGCCCATTATTTAATTATAAACCATACTTGAAAAATCCCTACACATTATATTCTAAAATAAATGAAAATCATTTATGAACATTTATAAAATAATTATTCACATCAAGGGGTATATAAAAATAATATATTTTTTAATCATTTATCATAGATATCTAATACAACATCTACATGACACAAAAAATTGGTTGTAATAAGAAATTTCTCATGGTTTAATAATCCAATTAAAAAAAATAATGACACCAATAGGTATTGTATAGAATCGATGTCAATATGTTTTTTACAAATGTAAATGACGTGTTTTAAGACAGTGAGTAGAATCCCAAATGTTGACCACCACATTAAAAACTGAGTAAGATGGAATCCAAGGTATTCACAATAAGGAGGTGGAAAATAGTGAAAGAATAAGAAAATAAATGATGAGAGGATGAGGATATGATAAATGTATACAAAGAAATTATTATTATATATTGAATAAAATAATTAATAATGACATGTAATAAATGAGAGAAATTATAGTATGCTGACATGTGGGTACCCAACTAAGTAAACAAAAAATTATAAAATATTCTATATTGAATGACATTTAGAATATAATTTTTTTCAGCTGATTTATGATCTATATGAATAAATTTGAAATCCATGTATTGACCATGAATATTCCCCTAGATCAAACAATTTTACCTTATGGTTCACATGCATGGTTATAGTAACAATTAATTATAAAATGTTCATGAAAAAATAAAAATATTAATTCAAAATCTGAAGAGAAATGATAAAAATTAAATAATAAAATATGAGAATAAATAATATATTTGGGGTGTCACGATTTTCCCCACCATATTGTTTTCATGTTTATGAATTTCTGAATAAATAACAGTGATCTAATAATAGATTAGGTGATTGATTCTCCAATATTTTATTTTGGTTCCCTGTCCATTTTAGTTTCATTTTCAGAATTATTTAGAATATAAATTAGAGGAACTGACTTCCCTCTTAATACTTTACTTTGATAATTTTGATCATAAATTACTTTCTCAACTAATAATTCATCTCCTTCAATTATAATCCTTCCAAACTCAATAGATTTGGGTGATCATAAAAAAATTATTCTCCGATATCAAATAAAATATTTATTGTTGTCTTATAAATTTATCAATTAACTGAATATGTGACCTTATTAAAACTGTTAATAATATAAAGTGGTCTGATGTACCTTTTAATATTATTACCTTAATTCTTCATACATCAATTTCTTAGTTGCATAGATTTTTCAAAAAAAAATATAATAACCTATCAAGAACCCTGACTCCCATCAATAAAGTTCAATATACTTTTTTCTAAACATTGACCCATCACCTGAAACATTCAAATAAGATAAATGTTCTCTATCATCTTTTATAACATAATTTATCACACTAAATAATATTTAACCATCATATAATAATAAAGAAAACATCAGTAATTTTAATCATATAATTCATCAAAGAGGATTATATTTATTTATGATTAATTGTATTTGTTATATAAAATTTAACCTAATGATATATGGGTATCCCATGATTCCCTAAAATATAATAAATTTCCATATATATTATCATAAAAAATAACAATTACTCTCTCCATATGTCCATCATTATGATAATGATACATTGTGTAATGTTTTAACTACAACCTTGAATCCTCTTTAAGGAATTTCCAATATGAGTTAGTAAAATGGAGTTCTATACATGATATAATTTTTCTAGCACTACATTTATTTGTAAAGTATCTATACATACAACTACCTAATTTATTAAACTATTATAATATTATTAATTTAAATGATATGTGATTGTTTAGTCACACTATATATAATCATCTAAATATAATTCATTCAATTTGGGGAATGGGAAAATAAATTTATGAAATCCATGGGTATCTGATCCCATTATTACAGAGTAATATGAAAGGGTTGAAGATTTATAATAATATTATATTTCATCTCATTCACAAGATGACAAGTTAACCATTATTAAATAAAATTATTAATATTCACTCCCAATCTAGGCTACTAGTTATATAATTTCATTTCAAAATTTATTATTAAAGTACTAGGAGAGACCCCCAGTAAAGATTGTTGGAATCCATTTATCACTACCATCCTCAATTAAATAAGGAACTAATAGAAATTCATAAATAAATTTATACCAATGGTGGACAGTCACCATTCTTTCAAGGTCTCCCAACTATTTCAAACTCATATAATGAACATAATTTCATAATAAGATGGCTTCTCCTAAAAAATCAATTGGAGTCATATAGGGGAAACATGCACGTTAAATAATTATATCATCTCTTTTATCCATTTATTTAGAGATGAAAATCAAAAAAATTACTAATAAAATTTCATTCTTCAGAAGACATATTCATGCCCTATGACAGAAAAAGATTGGGAATTGCATTGGTGACAAGGTTTCCATTTCTGGGAGTATTTGAAAGGTTACAATAATATTTATATATATATATATATATATATATATATATAATTCATCAACATTTTATAAGATTATTATGATTCTATATGAATTTATAATTCATAATTTTATAGTCTATATAGATCACAAACCAATCCCTAAATGGGTATTGTCACCGATATTATAGAGAATGCTTGATTGTTTATTACTCAATTTCATGGGTAACATAATTTTTCTCATGATCAAGCATCGTAAGAGAAAAATTTGATACTTCAATATTATTTTATATAACAACCAATCCCAAATAAATTATCAATTAACATAAATGGATAAAAAGCATTCTCTATGTTTTTTCAATTTTATAGTTGAGTCCATTTTCAACATTCACATCACCTCATAAAATGATCCTTTACAAATAAAATTCTATGAAAACATAATTAATTTTCATGTGAGAACCTTTTATATAAATTAAATATTCTATAATTTTGTTGTATGTAATTATTACTATCCAACTAAATAGAAGAAGAAGTTCCTCACATAAAAAAAGTATTTTGAATTTACCGAAATAGAACAATTAGAACCTTCCCATGATCCACTAATATTCATTTTCACTAATCCAGATGTCCCATAAAAACACTTAACAAACCTGTAGTGACACTTATCCCATACATCATATTAGTAGGGGTGTTAAAAAAGGAAAAATAAAATTACCATGAAATCATTCTTCTTCACTATTCAATTTTATTAAACCCATATATCATCTTGGTATAGCTAGAAAATTGAGTTACAATATCAAGGAATGTTATGGTTGAAGATCAATATAATCATTTCGTGGTCATTGGATAGATATAATGGAATCACGTGATACATAAAGTTACCACGTCTCGATATATATATATATATATATATATATGAAACCATTACATAAGGGTTATATAAGTCTTCTTTTCATCATCCCAATTCAATCACAAGTCTCTGATAACTTATTCATCCATGAATAATACCCAAATCATGCCCCCAAACTTTATGGTCTAGAAATTAATATAACAAGAAAGAACCAATACCATGGGAATTGATTTTCTTATATAAATAAATCTAAATAATGGTTTCAATTTGAGAACTCAGAAACACAACATCATATATTTAACAATTCAACCATGTAATTTTTTTAAATATAGATTATAAAATTTATTTAAATGTCAATAATAACACAGTACAAAAAAATATGAATATAATAAAAATATCAATATTTATATATATATATTTTACGGTTTGTATAACAAACAATATAAAACAAAAAATATAGAATAAAGGTGATTGTGACCCAATGTCGGAAAATAAATTAATATTAAAAAGAAAAAATCTAATAAATAAATATCCGCACTACCCAAATTTTTGATACATGTGTATACCCCTCAATTTTCACCACCTCCAAATATGGAAAAAAAATCTATCGAACTCGTACCACATCAATGTGGTGATATCCCATTCCTAATATCAATGGAATAAATGTGTAAACACACAAAGAGTGTATATCTAGGTTGGGATAAGATATTACTAGTACAATTCCACTAAATAGTCTATGTATAATAATAAAAAAAATAAAACATGATATACTAGTTTGAAATAAAAAATTAAAGTAAAATATTAAAATTTTATTTAAAAAATATCATGGGGAATAAATATTTTCCCTTCAATTAGCGTGAATGTTTTTTCCAAGTGAATAATGAAAAAAACGTAAATGAAATCCTAAATGAAAATGGTTTTATAATATTCTCCATTTTAATGCATCATTGGAGACTTTATATGGGGATAAGGCATGGGAAAATATATTGTTCATACTCAATACAAAACATACCCATATCCGAAAACATATAGGTTTCTTACTAGAGTGGGTTATTATACTTTTAGTAATAATCACTAGACAAAGTTGTATCTAATAGTAGTGATTAATCCCATTATGGATCTATCCAAAGTTTTATACGAAACTAGTCCATCCTATTCAATGTGCCATAACATCTTTAGATCTCATGGCTAGGTTGAGTTATATCATAATCTTGGATAAGTACTTGTCATTAAAATCCATTATATGTAACAATATAATTATAATAAAATTTTATTATACAGAAAATGTTGTCAAATAATTAGAAAATAATAAATTAAATAACCTTTTTAAAATCATCCATCATATATTTCTAAAATAAATATTCACATATAAGGATTTTATAAATAGATTGAAATAAAAATATAATGGTGGAAGGACATGTAAGAAAAAATCTATTAACAATACAAGAAATCCGTTAAATTCTTATAACTCTAATATAATTAGATATTTATATTTCATTAATTAAAAATAATCAATTAATAAAAACTATGAACTAAATTTGACTATAACCCCATTCAATATATTTTCACAAACACTTTATTTTTTACACTTATATGATGTATTTTTATGTAATTTGAAAATAATAACTTCCATGTCCGGATTTGTACAAGAGAAAACAATAATATATTTAGAAATCTATAATTACTGATATCATATATATATCATTAAATTAATTAATTCCAGAATAGAAATAATTAAGTACATATCGAATAATTATCAAAAGAAAATATATAGATATACCTACTAGAAATGAAGGAAGTCTATGTCAATAAATGTTATTCCACTCATAGACGTGAGAATAACTATTTTAATGGTGACTAGAATCATTGAAATATTAAAAAACAAGTGAGATAGAACACTATTTAACACGCCATCCTTTGATTTCATGCCATTTTTTTAATTCTTGTAGTTTTACCCTTCTTTGATAATTTTTTTGATAAGATTGAATTTCTTTGAAGGGATTGGGAGCTTCAAACAGCTCATGTTATGTCAAATTAATTTTATTTTAAAATTTATTAACATTATATTTGGTACCACACCACAACAATAAAGACCATACTATAAAGGGGTTGTCTGAATAGTGGAGGTTGATCATGTGTATCAGTGGTACCATAGGGGTTGAGACCACACCCTAGAGGGTATGTTAATTATGTAGTGACCCCGACCCTAGAAGTTTCACCATATCCTTATTCTTGGATTGAAGGGTTATGTCATGAAATTATATACCAAAATTTTGTGTAAATTACGCATTAATTTGAGGTATTTGTTCGAACATTAGGCCTTCTGTGGTTATTCATTTCGTTACATTTTTTATATATATAATTCTGGGATCTAATTTTGGAATTAACTATAAGAATTAATTTCCCTTTTTAGGGATATTATGATGGTTTTTACAATATGAATCAAAACCATAGAAAAAGTTAGTCATACCCTTTTCTATGTGGATTTAATGCACCGAATGATTACTATAATTATGATAACCTGATAAATTCCCTATACATTCATTATAGGATCCATGTTCTTGTGTTTTACATGACACAGTTACCTATCTTACAAAATGGAGGCACTACCTACACTATTTCATGAAAATCAATATTATGGCGATCTTCCCAGTGCACCATTATGTCACAGTACTCCAACCACTCCAATAATGGTTGATTTTTCATAGTGGTGAATTTTATGTGTAATATATACTCCGAGTCTTCCAAATTCTTTTCATGTTCATCCTGATGAATATCTCTACCAGATTTGAGACATTTATTGGATTGAATATGTATAATGAGATTCTAAAAATACAATAGAGGCTAAATTATATACATTAAAAATTCCTTCGAAACATTCAATTTTGGTATAGAAATTTGTTAAAGAAATTTTATTAACCTTAATAAAATCTTTTTCGTAAGGTTATCTTTTAATATTAAAAAAAATTATTTTAAAAAAGTTAAACAAAATTCACAAACGCTCTTAAATATACATTTTCTTAAACATTACAAACATAAGATAAAAAAATATGAAATATTTTCTTAAAGGAAATATTCTACCTTAATGCATATAGAGTCATAAATATAATCAGAGTAATAGAATTAGAAAGTATAAGACTGTTTTACTTTCTAACTTTAACAGAGTTAAAATATAAGTGGAATATAAATAACAAGTAATGGAAATCAATTAACAATAATATTATTTTAACCCAATGAGATGGGTTTCAAAAAACCTTGGATAACGGTTCCTTGATTTATACAATCAAGAATGATGGTCCTACCTAATCCTAGGTAAGCCCTCAATCTGAATATCTGTATCTACATGAAGAACCCAGAGTTGTAAGAACCTATCTCTCTAGAAATCACATCAAAAAAATCGTTCTGTTTTCTATTCGATGTTCATATTCGAAGTTTCACTCAGCACTTTTCTCATTCAAAATAACTCTTATTTATAGGCAGAACATCTCAATGATCAACTCCACTCCAACGGTCATATTTTTCGTTCAATTTCAGAGGGACTTGGACACGTATCAAAAAGATAACGGTTACTTTGTAAAATATTATATGACATCATTTCATGTATAATAAATGATGTTATGTTTAAGTTTAATGTTTAGTATAAGAAAACATAGAATCTGATAATACTGGAATGATACATTAAACAACACTATCATTATCAAGAAAATAGTTTCCTAAGAAAATATAAAATCAAATTGAAAAAATTGGTATCACTATTTTATATTCAGGTATCATAAAAACGGTATGCCGTATTTACTGGTTTTGATATCATGAAAAATGGTATCACATCGGTATCACTAGTTTGGGTACTGGTATTATAAAATCGCTATGAAATTTGTACCAGTATCGGTATCATAAAAAATTGTTTCAGGTAGTCTTAATTAATACAATACTTTGGTGGAATATTTAGTACACAATACATTTAAAGATATAAGTAAAATGTAAGGAAAAATATATCATAATAAAAAATCTGTATATAAACGTTATGAATGATCGATATGTATAATATAATGACAAATATGTAAGTATTAAAGAACAATAATTCTATAAGTAAATGTAATGAGAATTCTATAAGTATAATGTATTGAGAAATTCGAACCTTAATAAAATGTTTTTGTGATTTTAAAAACAAAAAACCACAAGGAATGGAGAATTCATAAGATAACATTATTGGCTCAATAATGTCCCCATTTTTTGGAAGCACAAACAAATTTTCTATGAACGAATATATTTACTTTGATAAACAAGTACGAATAAACTTATCTCCCCATTTAAAAGAGATTTAGGATTAGTACGACTAACTCCCACTTAGGTTTAATTTCCTAAAGATCGTATTCTTGATCATTGGTATCTAGTTTTCCTTATTAAGAAAATATATTCCCCTTAGATAAACATATCCTCTTAAAAAAAACACCCCATTACATAGGCACGAATCATTCTTAACATACACCCCTTAATTGATTCTCCCCCTTTAGATTCTTCATTAAAATTTTCCTTCAATTAAATTCTCCAACTTTGTGATATTCAAAAAATAATGGAGAAGTATAATATTTACTTGTAAGGTTATGGAAACACACTAGTGAAAACTAAAGAAGGATATGCAAGAAAAATATTAAGAATAATTTGTAAATAGTGTTTAGATTACAACAAACCAACTGAGTGTAAAAAATTAATCCATCCTTCTTCTGCACAAAAAATATTTTCATTATCAGAGCTTTATGTTTATTCCATTTCTTATGATATTCTTTAAGCTTCTTCCAAAAAATCTCTTGATCTGGGTTTTTATTTTATACGAAAAAGTCCCTTTCTTTTTTATCGTTGATTCTATCATATTTATTTTTAATAAACTCTTCTTGAGCAGCCACCATTTTCTTTAATTCGGCTCTGACTTCATTTTCACTAATTACAGACTGTGGAATGGAATTTAGTTGGTTGACAATGGATTCACTAGTTTTTTAGGATGATTGTAGAAAATATTAATTTTTATCTTTTGAGAAAAGGTAAACAATGAATTGAAAATCGTGATTTACCAATAATTGAACATAAAATTAGGAAATGAAAAGAATTAAAATATACCTTTTGGGATACAATGAATAATTTATCGGTATTATAAGAGTTCTCTTCAATGTTTTCCATTTCATGAATTTCCATTCTGAGATTTTCAATTCAAAAATGAAAGATAATATGGATTTTATTATAGAAATGTATATTTTCTTAAGGAAATATAAGTTTTTTGAGGGGGGAAAAATTCTTAGAGAAAGATAAATTTTCATAAAGAAAGAGAATTTTCATAGAGAAAGATAAATTTTTATATAAAGAAAAATTTCTTGAAGAAAGATGAAATTTTCAGAGAATGAAAAATTTTCTAATGGAAGTAAGAAATTTTCAGAGAATGAAAACATTTCTTAAGGAAAGATAAAATTTTTATAGAAAGAAAAATTTTCTTTAGGAAAGATTAAATTTTATGAGAAAGAAATTTTTTCTTATGGACAGATAACTTTTTTATGGAAAGAAAAATTTTCTTAAGGATTGATAACATTTTTGGAGAAACAAAATATTTTCATAAAGAAATATAAAATGTTTTGAGAATGAAATTTTTTTTTAAGGAAAGATAATGTTTTCGAGAAAGAAAAAAATTTCTTAAGGAAAGATAGTATTTCTAGAGAAACAAAACTCTTCTTAAAGAAAGATAATAAATTTAGAGAATTTAAATTTATCTTATGTAAAGATAAAATTTTTAGAGAAAAATAATATTTTAAGGAAACATAATATTTTTGAGAAAGAAAAATATTCTTAAGAAAAGATAAAAATTTTAATTAATGAAAGGTTTTCTTAGGGAAAGTTAAAATTTTCATAAAAAAATTCCTATGGAAACATAAATTTTTTAGAGAATGAAATACTTTCTTAAGGAAAGATAAAAATATTATAGAAAAAAAATTCTTGAGAGAATATAAAATTATTTAAAAAGAAATTTTTGTTATGGAATGTTAAAATTTTTAAAGAAAGAAAATTTTTATTAAGAAAAGAAATAAAAATTAAGAAATATATATTCTCTTAAATAAAGAAAAAAATTATTTCTTAAAGAAGTAAAATTTTATTATAGAAATAAAAAAAGAAACTAAATGAGAATATGTACTCCCCCCTAAATTAATGAGTAATTAAATGTTAGGAGATTATTGAAAAACGATGTAGATATGAATGATTACCTTACAGTGATCATTACTAGATCATGCTTAATGTATTCACGACTATCAAGAGGAAATAGTTTTGTAAAAATATCAATGAGTTGTTCTTGCGTTCTAATGAATTGAAGAATAATTTCCCCTTTTAGTGTGTGATCCCTAAGAATGTGATGTCTAATATCTATGTTCTTTTTACGAGAGTGATGTTCAGCAATTATACTTAGGGAAATATCCCCTATGTTATCATGAATTATTTTAATTTTAGTAAACACATACCATAGTCTATGAGTGTGTGTTATATCCACAATACTTAAGCACAACAACATCCAGCTGCTACATATTTAGCTTCAGCAGTAGAAAGTGCTACAAAATATTGTTTCTTGAAATACCGCGAAACTAATGAATCTCTTAAGAAATGACATATTCTAGATGTACTCTTCTTATCCATTTTACTACTTCCAAAGTCAATATCTGAAAAACATTTATTTTCAAATTAATTTCCAGAATAATAAAATACTCATAAATATAATGATCCTTTTAAATACCAAAAAAATTCTTTTTACATCCTTTAAATTGGATTTTTTTGGATTTTTTTGGATTTTTGAACATTAACATATCGAATAAATTAATTCAGTTCAACTAGATATCATGTAATGTAAACATCCTATCATTCCTCTATAAGATGTTTGATCCATAGGTTTCCATGCTTCATCAATATCAAGAGTATTAGAGGTTCTGATAGGAGTACATATACTCTTAGTGTTTTCATATCCAAACATATTAAGAAGATATTTGATATACTTATGTATAGATATATAAATTCTTTCTGTTTTTTGAGAAATTTGAAAACCATGAAAAAAAATTACTCACCCATCATACTCTTTTCAAACTCAAATTTCATAAGATTCACAAAATAATCAGTTAATTATTGTTGAGTTAATCTGAAGATGATGTCATCAAATTAAATTTTATCAATCAGTTAATATTTATTAATGTTCTTAATAAAAAAGGTTGGATTAGCTGTTCCCTTAACATAGTTATTTTGAAGCAAAAATCATGAAATTCTATCATACCATTATCTAGGGGCTTGTTTAAGTATATATAATGCATTGGTATATTTGTAAACATGATTATGATATTTTGTATATTCAAAACTAGGGGTAGATCTACATAGACCTCCTCCTGTGCATAACTATTGATGAATTCACACTTTACATCCAATTGATAAATTTTATTGATAAATAATACTGCAAAGGGTAAAATAATACTGATAGATTCATGTCTTACTATAGGAGCATAATCTTAATATTCTATTCCTTATTTTTTATTATATACTTTATCAAATAATATTTCCATATTTTTAACAATAATTCCATTATCATGGAATTTAATTCTAAAGACCCATTTTACTCCCATAATAGATGTTTCCATAGGTTTTTCCACCAAGGTCCAAACATGATACCTATTGAATTCATTGATTTCATCTTGCATATCCTTTATCTAATCTTTATAAACCTAGGCTTATTCTAGAGTCATTGGTTCAAATTGGGAATGAAAAACAATATATTCAACTTAATTCCTTAAAGAACATCTAGTTCTAATTGGTTTTTTAACATTACCAATGACATTATACTTGGATGATTCCTATTTAACAACTATCTTGGATTTGAAAAAACTTTTTCATCAAAATATGGTAGAAAATATTAAGGAGTAGATGTCTCAGAGATGACTTCATGAACATTTTACATTATTGAAGCATCTTCTATCAACGATTTGAGATCATTTATACAAAATATATTAGAAATAAGTTCATGTAGATTAAAAAATAAAAGGAATTATTTCATCGAATTTAACTTGTACTGTTTCTTCCATAGTACTAGTGTTTTTATTAAAAACTCTATATGCCTTAGTGTTAGTTGAGTTGTATAAGAAAATTCTTTCACCGTATTTGGGTGCAAATTTATACAATTTATCCTCGGTATTCAAGATGAATAACTTACAACCAAAAAAATTGAAGTAAGAAACTTTTGGTTTTCAACCAGTCTATAACTCATAAGGTGCTTATTAAGAAATGGTGATATTAATACTCGATTTATAGTATAACTAGTAGTACATATAGCTTTTGCACAAAAATTTTTATGTGCATAATATTCACTGCACATGTTTCTAGTCATCTCTTGATGAATACAATTTCAACTTTCAACAACTTCAATTTATTGAGTAGTTCTTGGAGTTGAAAATTTGAGAGTAATACCTTTCTTAGAGAAAAAAGTATTCATGTCTGAATTTTTAAATTCTCCACCATGATCACATTGAATAGATAAAAAAATTTTGTTTTCTCATTTCTAACATTATCTCTAATTTTTTTTAAATAAGAAAAATCTTCATATTTCTTTTCAAGAAAATATACCCTAGTGTATCTAGTGTAGTCATCTACTAGAACAAGAACATATTATTTTCCTCAAATACTTCCAGTATGTGTTGGACCAAATAAGTCCATGTGCTCTAAATGTAAGTGATTATAATTTGAAACTTCACTTATAAATATAAATCTATATTTATATTGCTTTCCATATTCACAAGGATCACACACTTTTGATGAATCAAGCCTAGGATACGGTAGATCTTTATCAAGTTCTTTATTAGAATGTTTACTAATATTTATTAAGTTACATTGTCCTAGTAGTCTATTCCAAAGCCATGATTGATCTTAAAATTCAATAAAGAAAGGTAGATATTCACTTTTAAGGTATTATCGGTTTACGGTGTACACATTCTCATATCGAACAGCAGAGAGAATAAAATCATCCTTGGGATTGTGAACTAATAATTTATCATTTCCAAAACTCATAAGGTACCCTTGATCACATAATTATCTTATTCTAATGAGGTTGGGATTAAGGCCTTTTAGAAGAAGAAAATTAGAAATATTATCTTTACCAAGATGAATAAAGTTACCTATACTTACAATTTCTCCTTGAGAGTTATCGCCAAAAGATAATTTTCCACCATTAGACATTAAAATAATTTTGAAATAGTCAGTGTTATCGATAATGTGCAATGAACATACACTATCCATATACCATATTTTCTTGGTAATTCATTCATTATCCTAAAAAGGATATAGTTAGATTTTTGAAATCCAAACTTGCTTGGATCCAGAATTGTTAGATAATAAAATTTTTAGAATCCACATTTGTTTAGGAAAGTGAGATTCATGAAATGCATGGGATTGAACAATGTTTAATTAAATGATCTTCTTCCAATGCCCACCACATATACATTTAGTTCCAAAAGGAGCTCTTTATTGAACGAAATAATTTTTTCAAAAGATTTATTTTTTATAAAAAACCTAATCCATTATTATTACCATGATGTAGGATATTAGAAAAAATCTTATCAAAACATTATTTATCAAAATTCAAATTTTAACAATGTTTTATAAAGGAAAATATTTCATATTTTATTCTTAGGACTAAATTATTATCCTCCAGAAAATAGATTTGTTGTTACATTTTTTATCTAAATTATCTTTCTTCAAATCATATTTTTAGGATCCTTAGAATGTTTATCCTTCTCAGAATTAGTGTCCTCAAGTTTCATAAATTTTTTTTCTAAAACATCATTTTTATTATTAAGATCTTTTGTATGATCCAAAGTTTATTTTGTTAAAATAAATGCTATAGAATTTTATTTTTTATGTTTCTTGGAGACTTTACAATATTTTATTTCAAGACACATAAGAAATCAGGAAACATTCTCATAAGAAGGTAAATCATTCTTATTATATAATAAAGAGGTTTCTTTAACTAATGAAAACCCATTATCAGGAAAATTTTCACTTAAAGAAATATTGGGTAAGGATTTAGCAGTTCTTACCTTAGCCATAAGGGAATTATTTTTAAATGGATCTCAAGAAATTAAACTGATATTCTATTACTCAGAAGATTCATATTCTAAATAATCGTCATAAGAATATCCACCACTGAAAATCCAAGTTTCATGGGCTTTCAAGACATTATTATGCATTGATCTACAAAATGTTTTCTTTTTTTCCTTTTAGAATCCCTATCTTTCTTGTATCTTTTCATAAGCAAGAGACAATCAGGTCTAATATGACTAGTTCTTCTACATTCATAACATGTCACTTATCCATCTTTCTTATCTTTTCCATATTTCTTATTGTATCTATATTGAATGTTCTTTTTCCCAATAATATTGTTCATTCTCCAAGAATGATTTTATAACTCATTTTTCAACACTTTAATTTGACTAGAATCATATTGAATATAAAACATATTAGATTTAGATCTTATAACTCTCTCAAGAGTCCTAGATTTGAAATGATCTGAATCAGTAGTAAAAGCAACACATCCATTCCCACTATTATTCTTAATGTAATGAGAATCTCTCTTCATTATGGTTTCATGTTGAAGAAGTGTTTTAAATAACTCTTCTAGAGAAATATGAGTAACTTTCCTATTCTCATTTATGGCTCTCCTCTTAGATTCTCATTTGTTTGGCATGCTGTTTATAATATTGTTTATAAGAATATCATCATCTAAACCTTTATCACCCATTGATTGTAATTTTTTGACTATAGTATGGAATCTTTGTTGTACCTTACATATGGGTTCTCCATAACGAAAACAAAACCCATGATATTCATCTCTGAGCATGACAATTCTAGATTAAATGACTTTAGAAGTTATAAAGTGAGTTACTTTGAGCATCTTCAAAATTATATTTGCCACTTCACTAGATGAAATTTGGCTATACATATTTCTACTCATGAAACAAAGAAAAGTATTTTATAACATAAATTTGGTTGGTATTCCACATTTTTTGGCTTATTGAAGGTTCTAAATTCCTTATCAAGAATCTTATAATCTCCAGCTAAAATAATTTCATTGTGTACACATGTGTTCATCAGTAAGTTATTCATTATTTCTCTCTAGTAATCATAGTCATTTCCATCAAAGATCATTGGTCTATTAGGATTGGGATTTTCTAGAGATCCAATATGAATGTCTTCCATACTAAAAGAAAATTTCATTCCATAAATCCTATTAGAAGTAAATTTTAGTAAACAAGGATTAATAAATAAGAAGGATTTGAGAACAATGAAATCCTAGGAAAGAAAACATATATGTGAAAATAATTATATCATAGACCTGCTCTGATACAAATTTTAGGATCGAATATGTATAATCAAATGTTTAAAATACAATAGGGGGTGAATTGTATACATTAAAAATTCCATTAGAACATCTAATGATTGTATAGAACCTTCTTAATGAAAGTTTCTTAACCTAAGGGAAATATATTTCTTAAGGGTATCTTCTATGTTTAAGAAAAGTTATTTTAACAAAGTTAAACAAAATCCAAAAACCCATTTAATAAAACCTTTTTGTAAACATTACCACCTTAAGATAAAATCATAATAATGATTTTCATAAAATAATGATTCTACCTTAAAGCATATATAATCTTTAATATAATCAGACAATAGGATTATAATGTATAAGAATGTTATCCTTTCTAACATTAAAAAAGTCAAAATAGCAGCAGAATATAAACAACTTGAAATAGAATACAATTAATAATAAGATTCATTTAAACCAAATTGAAGGGTATCAAACAACTTGGTATAATGGTTCCTTAATTTATACATTCAATAATGTTTTTCTTTACAAACCCATGTAATCCCTCAATCCAATGATCAGTATCAGTCTTGATATCCCCGCGAGCCCTCAATTTAGAAGGAAATCAGAACCTCTATCTTCAAAATCTAGAATCCCACGATCAGTATGATCAGAGTCTGTAGAAATCAATTTGAAACAAGTTGATTGTTCCCGAACATGTTTTTCATGACATCCTCTTGAAGCACTATGAGTTTTAAGAGCCTCTCTCTCTCTCTCATTAAATGACTTTATAATCTTTGATCGCTTTTTTATTCCCTATGTATTATCTATGATTCACTCAGTACATTTCTTGTTCAAATAAACTCTTATTTATAGGAAAAACATCTCAAAGTTCGACTCCACTCCAATAGTCAAATTTTTTCATGATTTTCAGAGGGACCTAGACACGATTCAAATAGACAACGGTTAGTTTGAAATAGATTTTATGACATTATTTCATGAATAAAAAATGATGTTAAGTTTAAGGAAAATGTTATGTATAAGAAAAAATAGAGTCTGATAATATTGGAGTGATACATTAAAAAACTATAACATTATCAAGAGAACCAATTCTTAAGAAAATAATAATTGGATTCAGAAAAGAGGTATCACTTTTCTTGGTACCGGTATCATAAAAATGGTATGACATATTTACTGGTACGGTAACATGAAAATTGTATCACAACAATATCGTTGTTTTGGGTACCAGTATTATAAAATTTTTATGACATTTTTACCATTATCGGTATAATGAAAAATGGTATCACATAGCTTTAAGTAAAAAAATACTTCAGAATCTTAAGTACTCCATACTATTAAAGATCTAAGTAAAACATATGACAAATATATAGTAATGAAAAATCCGTATATAAAAGTAATGAATAATCTATAAGTATAATAGAATTAGAATTCTGTAGGTAAACGTAATGAGAATTCCTTATGTATAATGGAATAAGAAATTCAGAACATAAGAAAATGTTTTTGTGATATTAAAAACATAAAACCATATGGAATGGAGAAGTCATAAGATTACCTTATTGACTCAACAACATTATTATCATATTAGGTTGTTTTGAAAAAAATTTAATTATTTGAAACAATGTTTCTGATATAGTAATTTAATCTACAAAAAATATAATGGATGAGTTATGATTTTGATAATTGGACATTTATATGCCCTGGAGTGTGTTAAAAAAATGTTAGTGTCTGATTGTTTATTTTTTGGAAAATTTTGATTGAATTATAATTTCTTACTATACATGATATTTTGAAAAAAAAGGAATGATATGTTTTATAACTAAAATCAGATATTTTGATTTAATTTATTGAAAATTAATTGATGTTAATTTTTGAATTAAGTGGAATTAATTTTGATGAAAACAATTTTATGTTTTTATTTGAAAATAATGGAATATATTTTTATAAATATCATATGATGATAGTTTCTGAAAAGAATGGAATGAGTATTGATGAAAATATATTTAGGTTGGTTTTTTAAATGAAATGATTATTTTCAAATTGCAGTATCATAAAATGGTTTTTGAAAAAAATTAAACAAGTGAAAACACCTTGTAAATTTTTGTTTCACCCTAAATCTATTGGGAGACTTGATAGTTTATTTAGAATAACAGACACTGTGAATGTATTATATCTACCAAGAAATTTATTTAAGAAAAGATACATAACTAAACTGCATAACGGTAGGTATATAATTCAAAATTTGTGTTCCCATTTTCCTACTTATTGTTGTTACTAGTGCATTTTAGAAGTCATAGTTCACCAAATTGTCTGATAACCCTAGGAAATCCTATACCCTTGTTCTCTTATACATATTTCTATGATTCGATATAGTTTATAATTCTTTAAAATATTAATTTTTAACATATTTTAAATTTTATGAAAATTTTTATACTACCAGTCTTTTTTAAAATGTTTTAATCATGCTTACTTGACAAAGATGCTTGATTATGCATTAATTTATAGAAAATATGTTGTAACTATTTTCTAATTTTCATTGGTAATGATTATTCAATATTTTTTTATACAAAATATTAAAATGTAGGATGATTTTTCTTATTTACATCAGACGATTTTTTTGTCAAGTATTGAATATTTTCAGAATGATTGGTGAAGTCCGAATAGGATCATATCTCACACACTACATTTCATTTTAGTTTTTTTGATGTAATTTTTATAGGTATGGTTATATTAAATGAAAGACATATATATTGAGGTTGTATATAACTATTGGGACCATCAAGATTTGGAAGTGCCTCTTGGTGTTTGGGATCCATCGGTTGTGTAGGGTTATATTTCCATCATTGACAATTTTTTAAGGTATGCTGACCCTTTTTCTCTTATGAAATGTTTATCATTATAATGGGTTTTTATTTAATGCAAAAAATTTATTTACGTTTTGAATATTGTTGTGAAATCATTCCAGCATTACATTTATCAGTTCCACGATTCCTCTATCCCATCTCTAGTGATTGGGAATGTTGATTTAGTCAATTTAGGATTTTTCTATAGGCAATTTAGGTATGTAATCTAGGAATTATCATCACAAATTAGTATCAGATGTGGTTGAGCCACCAATTATATGTAAATGTGATATTTGGAACAAAATTTTAGAGGAATGATTAGTATGTTATAAGTGAGTGTCTGGGTAGATCTCATTGTATCCGGACTTATGTTTCTATGGATTTTTCGGAAGGTTTCCTTATAGAAAGTAATTTTGTAATTCTATAATTTTCCAAAAACAGTAATTTGATTTTTTATAACCCTATTGATTCTATATTGATAGTGTTTATGATATATTTTATATTAGCTAATATTTTTTCATTTGGTTTAGTACCATGCCTCCATGAAGATTTTTTAACAGACTTAAAGAGATAAATACTAATGAACCATATTATTTGAACCCAAAATTTTATCATAACATTATATAGGTTGATGTGAAAGTGTTCCATGCTCTGGGATATATGGAGGAACATATTTTAAAGCACTCATTAGATTGTGTACCTTAGAGGGTGAAAATAGGATATCATTCCCATGAGTTACTCTATCCATAACCTATATCTATATAGGGTTCAAATGATACTTAGAGGGATAAGAATTTTTGAATAATGATGAGTATATCATTAAGATATTATAAATGATTAATTCGATTAATTTTAAATGTGTTTCATTTAAACATGAAGGATCTCGATGTTTATAAATTTTTAAACATTTGGAAACCCATTAGAATTTACAATGTAGGTGGTGAAGCCATGTTTTTTGAACTATTATAAGGGTGGAATAAAAAATTAGGATTTCTAAAAATTCTATTTATTATCTTTTTCTTTTCTCCTTTGGTTTTTAAATTTTTTATTTTTTTTCTATGTGTGCTGTGTTTTATATTTTATATAGTATATAAAATGAATATTTAGGATATTGGATACTTTTTCATAGAGTGTAGACACTTGAGAGACTATATTACAAAATGGAAATTTAATGGTCCCTCTTTTCACATTATTTTTTTCCAAATTTAATTCCAAAACCCCAATACACTATAAAATATCAAGGATAATTATACACATGTGGGCCTTCCAAATAGAGTGAATTTGGTGCCTCATGAGGGAAATATAATGGACTATGGCTTACATTCATTAAATAGGGTTCTCGTTGGAAAATGTCTCTAAAAAATTCATGTAAAAAACATTGAAATAAATAATAAACTCATATAAATGATAAAAATTAAGGGTAGTTAAGTGTAATTAAATGTGATGAACTTTAAATCCATCTATCAAGAAATATGGAGATCTTAGAAAAAATTACTATCAATGATTTCTTCTCATATGAAATTCGGATTCTCATGTTCCAATACTTACACAATGATAGTACAATTATCTTCCTAAAGAGGGTAAAATTTTTGTCTATTAATACTAGTATTGAGCTATATAAAGTCATTATGATCGAATACTTCCAACCAACCAACTAAGATATTGAAGATAATGGGAAACATTAAAATTTCCATCTGATTAGATGGAGAGTCAGTGATATAATCAAATCATAAATTCATGGAGTTTCATAGTAATTTAAAACTTTATAGACTTGATTAATGTATTAAAATAGAGAAATTAAGCAATTTGTTTCCGCCCATATAACAAGCTATGGTTGATCCTTGTATAAGTAGTGTACCCCTCCGGACGAATCCTATGGTCAAACATGACCTCTGTGATGAAATATATCATTATTCTAGTCAATGTTATAGTGAAATATGAAAACCAAGGTGGTAAATTTACCATATATATGACACCTTTTTTATAAACATTGGAGGGGGACAATAAAATATTTTACATACCTTCCAATTCCTAATGGAATAGGAACTACCAAAGCAGCCAATGTCACAGAAAAAAAACTATAAGCTTGGTCAAATGATATGTGTGGTGGTCCTAATTCATTTAAGGGATATTGGTTGAAATCATATTATAATAAACAACATAATTATAAATTAATTATTAAAAATTGAGTCCCTAAATACTATTATAATTATGATAATTTAGGGATATAGGCGTAGTCACGACCTCAAAAAAAATCAATGTTGGGTCCATTTATAAGGGGGTGAACATTAATTAGATCTATGGGCCACATAGATAACCACCTTATATATAACCCTATTGAACTTTTAATCCATTATCACCACATTGACTTAAAAATTTCATCCTCTAGAAAAATTAATCTGATACAAAAACATCATTTATTTCCACAATAGTTATCCTTTGGTAATTCATTCAAATATAAAATCAATGGTTGAACACCAATGAAACTAACATGTCTACTAATTGGATCCTCAACCATAAAGTGGGATAGATTAATAAAACATTATCAATCCATTTTCCAAGTATACTACCATGTTTCATAGAGACATACACAATGTAGGATGCAAAGGTAGTTATTTTATGAAGTATAAGAGAGCTGAAAGGAAGGATTCCACATGAGGATGAGTAGAAGGAGGTATAGTGACTATAAGAAAAGGTTGATATTTGGGATAAATTTAAAACCCCCAATTATATGATATTTGATAATAAATATGGTTATAATGTCATAATCACCAAAAATAATTAAAAAGACTGGAGGGATTATTATAATATTACATTACCTAATCTATATACTTTTTCATTCCAATTGTGGATGTATCAAGGGAGAGTGAATGTTTATTAAATGAAATTTATATAAAAATATAAATAGATTCATATTAATATTTTTCTTGATAAAATGTTTACACAAGATGGATAGCGAAAAAACATTAAAAGAAAAATTTTCAAATAAGATAATGTTTGAGGATTTTTGAGTCACCTTCCATTATGAGGAATTATATTTAGTAATTTAAACGAATATCTCTACACTGATAGAGTTCAATGTAGCTTTTAAATTCCTTTTAATTTTTTTTCATTAAACATTTTGAAGTAACATTGAAATTTGGACATGGGAATCAATCAAATTTTAAGGAGTTAATACAAAAAAATTGGGACTGTATGAACCTAATCCAATAAAAGTTTCACTCTATCTATTTGATAGATCCATAAAACCCCAAGAGGGATATTTATGTATGTAATTATTAGGGTTTGTAAATTTATTTACATACTAATTTATTTATCCTCGTGATTTAATAATTAAGTTATTTTATCTCTATTTTGGTATGAACATTCTTTTCTAATGGAAAGGTTTTCATCAAAGTGAATAAAAAAAGAAATGTTTTCAATGATAAAGAGAAAATTATTTTTTATATATCAAATGTTATACATATTTGAAATTATTTAGAATATTTTCATTATATATTTACTATTACTAAACAACTTCCAACTAAGAAACTATAGAAAGTGTATTTGGAGAGCTTGATCCCTCTAATTAATGAGAGGGTGACAAAGAAATTCATTCATATCAGGGATGAATATAAAACCATAATTATAATTTTTCACTTGTAGAAACCTCTCTGGGCGGATACTTATCTAGATTTCATGTCTTCAATCATAAAGACACTGATATTTGATTAAATGTCTCTACCTAGTGTATTAAGGTACTAATTATTGGTAGATAAGAGAACCTTACTAGTGAATTCAAATTTGACTAAATATGAAGTTTTATAACTCTCTATAATAGATTTTTATTATTAGAGGAAAAAAATTGAATCAATAAAATTTATATAAATGAATTTTTGTTTTTATCTTATTGTCTTTTAGGCACTTCATTGATGTATTTAATGTGGATATACAAGACTATTAAAAATAGTATTTTGTATCTTCTTAAATACATAGAATAGTCTCTTATGATGTTTTAAGATCATGTAATGGAGTTGGAAGATATATACAATCCCAATAAAAGATGATTGGGAGGAATTTCATTAGTCTGGATAATATTGGTCTATGCTAGCTAGCTGATGCAATTCCACATTCTATACAGAGATTCAAAAAAATAGAAAAACATAACTCGATTCCACTAACACCCTGTGGGAGGGGAATCAACTCTCCCAGGGAGGATATCCATCCCAACTATGGAAGATAATTGTAATCGGCAGCCTACAACATGTTTCCTAGCTAGTTCGTCGCATTGGGAGACTAGATAGTGGCTTCAATCAAATATTTTAATAGAAAATTTATTAATGTTCTTAGAATAATTTAAATGACACTTTCATTCATTTTAATAACCTTATAGAATTTAGGCTCCTATATGGTATATATATATAGATCTACGGTGGTTTAGAAATCAAAAATAAACCTCTGCAACATCTCTTGAAATGAATCAAACACGCCATCACACTAAGTCTCTAGTTATCTCATAGATCCCTCTCATTATAAAATATTCATCACTCAATCTCAATGGATCTAATCTTATTATCTATATATAAATCTTCCCATTTTAATTAATAAATATTGAGTGATATATTACATACATTACAATGGATTTATTCTAATTAAATCACTATTTTTATCACCTATATTATATACTTGTTTTCTTACTTCAATTGGGTAAAAAGAAAGTGATGATTGTGATTGATACTACTAATTTAAAGTAGGACAGTTTTAATGTTCTCTATTAAAATAAATGACAAAATAAAAAAACCTTCCAACCTAATGAGAGAATATATATGGTCTCACAGAAATCCATTACTGAAATCATTTTTTTAATATCTATTTATCTTAATTTATTATTACATCAACTTTTTCATCACATCAAATAATCCCATAATTTCAATACATGTAATCCTAATATTTTTATAGACATAATTAACATTTAAATGTTACTTTTTTAATATATTTGGAATAATCCTAATATTTTTTAGTCACATTAATTATTACCTCGCATTCTTAATAACCTCTACTTAATAATTGATTTCATTATTCAATTTATTTACATAAACACTTTTATAATTATTAATATTATATTTAATCATTTCATACCTATTTTATTTAGTGATTTCCATCACACATTGATTATTTAAATTTTTTAAATTAAAACTCTACCCACTTTCAATCCTACAAAATAAAACTATATTTTATGAGATGAGATCAATCACTTTTATTTAAAAAATTTTTTCCCTATTTTTGTTAGAAAAATACTTCTCTTCCAAATTAGTGATAATTTTAGAAATCATAACGAATAATAAAGAGTGGTTATAGGATGTCATATACCTATTACACTCATTCTCAATTCTTTAATAGAAAATATTACCCTTAATAGAAAAATCGCATGTCAATTTGTTTAGAATCATTGTATATCCTATATGAAAAGTATTTAAAAATTATTATAACCCAAGAAATTAACTTTAAGATTAATGGATCCCCCAACACATTGTTTATTTTTAATTATATGGTAATTCTATTAAAATCATGCATATTTTTCTTCATGAAATGAAATGAATAGAATATTTACTTTCAAAATACCCATTGATATTTATTATTTATTTTTGAAATACGCATAATGTCATGAATAAAGTCAATGATTATATGATTTATTTTTACAAACTTGACATTTAAAGATTATGTATACATGAAAATGAGTTTATTTGTCATATTTTTATTCACTTTAATCTTACTTACAATTTAAAAATGTCTCATAGTGATGATTTTTCAACAAAGAAATTTTAAATGAAAAATCTCTGGGTCATAGCTAACTCTTAGAAACTAAATGTTATAGATATACAAGAATATAAATTTATCCAATATATTTTTTTTGAGGATCTAATTGGATCAATTAATTTCATTGATACATCAATCCTAAAAAATATAGACGTTAAGTGAGTCAAAAAATTGAACATTGTATTCTAAATATATTGTAAATGAAGAGGCATAAAAAATTCAATCTAACATAAATAATTAATGAAAAATGTTGAACAACCTTTTAAAGAATAATAATTCAACACATCATGACAGAAAAGTCAAATTAATGTACAAAAAGTGACATGATACTAATGTAATAAAAACATTTACATCAATCATGATTTCCAAATTTATAAAATGAAGATAAAAGAGACGAATAATTGATTGAATATCCTCAATGACTAAACATGGAGAGTTATTGATGATTTATTGAAATCAACCTCTACAACTTCATCAAGTGATTCAAGATTTAAATTCATCATTATACATCTTGAGGTATGTGATGAGGTTTGTATTGTTTTTTATTCAGTTTCTCATAATATTCTTTGATTTTAAATTGACAAAATCATTTTATAAATTTCTATGAATAACTCATTTTTGTTACCAAATATCTTATTATGAAATATAATAAATTTATTAATAAAAAATTTATAATTATTATTAAAAAGGGCCTCTAGTTAGTGAAAATGATTGTTCGGTATTGAGATATAATGATCAATATAAACTAGAGAGTTGAGAATTCAAAATCCATAAGATAAAAAATACACTAACTCAATTAACCCATGGTTCCCAATATTTTGAATAGATTTTGGGATCCTAGTAGTTTATAAGAACTAATTCTAGATTTTTTTTCAAATTCATGTTATCCTTCTTAAAAAACACTTTTGTAAATGTATTTTCCCGAAACAAAATTTAATAATATTCTAGGAAAATTGGGAATCTCATTGAAAAATTTAGATGGAAAATATTATTGATATATATATGGAAGGTATCTATTCAACGTTATTCTGAATGTTATAAAAGAAAATACCATGCTAAAAAAAATTTAATCTTAATCCATTTTTCTAAAAAAATAGTTTTCATGTTCACATTTATACCAAAAAAGTCAAAATTAATTTTTAAAGGAAATCACCATCGAGTATCAATATCATATCATAATATGGATTATCAATTAAAATAGTCTATAAAACTCTTATAATTATTTATATAAAGCTATCTATTTGTGCATTTATTAAAATCTCAAATTGATGGGATCTATATTTCATAATGATATGGAATGATCTACATGTGAACTTGTTTTTTGATCAATTAAATGTAAATTTTAAAATTGAATTTTGTTTCTGGAAATTACCCTTCTCTATCTTTCTCTTATAAGACTCTTGATTATGAAATTTATAAGTTCTATTTTTATATTTTCTTTTATTTTTTAGTTTCTTTTTATTCTTGGTCTTGATTTTAAAATTAATCTCTTTTCAAATTTTTGTTTTATCTTTGGATTCACTCATATTATTTAATTTTTATCTCATAATAATTTATTTTTCTTGTAAAATTATTATTTATTATGATCGTAATTAATATTATTTGATAATAATTAAAAGTGATATAATCATTCATTTTTCAATTTTTTTACCTTGTTGGAAATTATCCCCTTAATATAGTATCTTCTAATTTAGCATCATTATTTTCTTTTCAATAACCTCATAGGAGAAAAAGATTTTGGGTTAAAGGTAGTATATTTTTTTAATAATTTGTGGTTTTTTTAGTATCAGAAGTCGATATTTTTTTTGTTATTTTTTGTTATTTTTATCTCTTGAGTGTATTGAATTTATTATATAAAATATCTTTATTTATTTTGAATACATCATTGTATTATGGTTTAAAAAAGATATATATTGTTATGTTAACTGTTTTTATCACTAAGAAGGTGGATATTGTTGTACCGAACCCTATATCGTGGTATTTTTGGGATTAAAAAAAACAAATTCTGAATTTTAGGATTATATTTATGTAGATTTATGTTTTTATTTTTTGTCAATTACCCATGTAATTTATGTAATTATTATAAATAACCATGATAATTTAAAGTAACATATTTATCCTTTAAAATCCATTTAATAGTCTATTTTCATGTCTCATGATTATGGAGTGGATTTTTAACATCAATCAATGTCTATAAATGTCATATTGTGTAGATCCTCTAGAAGATTGAGTGTAAAATGTTACACTGGTTAGTCGATATAGAGCCACCAGACAGCTGATGGAGAAGGATAGATGGACCAACATATTAGATATCTATAGGTCAGCCAATAAATGGAAATTATCCACCTAGAAAAATGAGAGATTTCTACATAGACAATATATATTTCACAAGAATGATGGTATCAAAGGGTAGCTATCTGATGGCATCAATATGAAAATGTCAAGGTTCAATTTTTGGAAGTCTTAATTTCATTAACTCAAGAAATTAATGAATTTCATCAATCCAATGGACCCCCGCTTCTATAATAGTTATTAACATGGACATAAAGAATATTTTATCTCAGTAAAAAAATTTGAAACATCTCTTCAATAAAATTAAAGAAGTTATTAGGATGAAGGTTTAATAATATCAATGATACCTGTCAAAAACCAATGTTTTTTTCTCAGTCTAAAAGTATCCTACATTATTATCTATCTATATCTACTTTCACTTTTATATATTTATTCTAGAGTTAATATTGTGTGAAAATGTGTCATATTTATGCCTAGAAAATAAATATTATTCTCACCTACCATCAACATAAGATTTATTTCTAAAAACATAGAAATAAAAGGGAGGATGATTCTTATGACCATTAAAGTAATGAAGGAATGGTTTCATTACCTCCATTAAAATCAATAATGAAAAATAAAATTCACTCAACCTAATCGTATGAGACATATAGTCTCACGCTAGGATATTATCAAATATTTCCCTCATTGATTCTTTATTTAATGCATCGTTGTTATCATAGTACCACATTATCATATTATTTTTACATGCCTACTTACAAAATTATTTATACACTTAATTAACATTGAAAATAATATGGTAAAATCCTAATAAAATTATCCTGATCTTTTGTATATTCTTTAATCATGATATCATGTTTCTAAAAATCCCTAATTAATCCTTTTGTGTATTTTTCAATTAATTTCATTTATAAATATATTTAATTATTAATAACAGGTGTATGCTATGCTAACCTATTTCATTTTTTATTTCAACCACATGTTTATTGTTTTGATTTGTTAATAATCAAATACCCTCTCCCTTTCTATCCTACTATCACTAAATGGAAAAATAATAGTTGTTAGTTTTTTTGAAGAAAAAAAAAGAATACTCATTTATTCTGGAATGGTTGATATTAATATTTTTAGTCTTATTTAATTAACACACAAAATGGGATACTAAGAGAAGGAAAAAATAATGTTTCCATCCATAATGAAGATTCATGCTACCAATGTAGAAGGTGGTTAAGAAGGTGGTGTTAAAACTATTAGATGTTTGGGGTAATGATTTATATATTAATATAGTGAATGGGTACGAACATTAACAGATTATCCAATGAGGGGTGGCCTGACTATGATGAAAAATAAAGAGAATAAATTATTTTTTATAAGAACTGTAATGGGATGGAGAATTTTTATTTATTATAGGAAATTAAATGTATATTCTAGGATGACTACCTAATTTATTCATAGACCATATCTTGAAAATCATGATAATGAATGAGTTATATGGATTCATATAGAGATAATTTTTTACTAATAAATATTGGAGGAACTAGACATTCAATAGGATACCAATTTTAGTTTTTCTTATAGTACCTTCACCAATCATTATATTTCATTACTATGTTCAATTCACCAACGACATTTAAAAATTTTCACAACGTATATTTTCCATTAAATGATTGATAACTTTCTCTTAATATTGATGGATGAATAATTAGTCTATGGGATATCATTCTAGTAATTTTTTTGAAATTAATACACAGTGAACAAATGATGTGAAAACAATTTCATTGTGTTAATCTAAGAAATGTGTCACCTCATTGACTTAAAATGAATTATAATTGGGCACAAAATTTCAAGTAACTGAATTAAATTTAATATCTTAATGATATATATAAAAAAAGAGGTATCCAATACTATAACAATCAATAGGATTTTATGTATTATTGGAAATGTGATATTATTCTTTTGATTTCTCTACGATTTACCATGGATACCTCACGATTTTACTTATCTATTAGAAAATTATATTGCATTTGAAGTTGAAAAATATTTTAAATAATAATTCATTGTTTTTAAAAGGTATATAGTGGTTACCCAAATTATATTCTCTCTTTGTTGGAAAATTATATTCTGATAATTTGTGATATGATATATCTTCTCATTGGAGATATGTTTCTTTAATTGTTTGATCATATCATTAAACTCAATTACTAAGTAATCTAAATAATTAATAATACTTTGATTAACTATAGTATTATGAAAAATGAAATTAATTTTTTTTTCTATTGACATGTTTAGATCCCATAATTTTATTTTATAGGAGATTTTATACACCAATAATAATTATTTTAGACTTTTTTTATAATAATGATGAAAAACATGGATAATTCACTTGATCTTTTTGTAACCCCCATATCTTTTTAGGATCATACTTTTTAGGGGGAGTTTGAATATTTGTATAGATAATGGAATTTTCAATTAGTTGGTATTCAAATTTTCAATCTAAGTATTTGAATATTTAGAAGATTTATTTTTTGATGTAGAATAATTCCTAGAGAACTTATTGGGTTCCTGGCTAGTTTTTGATGATGGCATGAGGTGGGATGATACTGAAATTCTAGCTACCGTAGTAGTTCAAATCATGAACCATAACAGCCACATTATGAAGAAGTCTAGTCTATGTATGTAGTCACTTATAGAGATAATTCATACTTTTAATGGGGAATTCATAACATGATGCTCACCATTATAAAAAAATTTAGGGAAATTTATGAAACTGTTAATTTCCTTGACCTTGGTTTATGTTGTGTATGGAGTTGGTCGACTGAAGGGTCACTCTACTCAAAAAATTTAGGTAGTTAACAATGGGTACATGTTATGTAAATATTAGCTGAAATTGTTTTCAAATAACAAACCCCCTATTTATTTAATGAATTCCACATTGTTGGATGACTTTTCTCTTGTAAAATCCATAATTTCCTAAATCTAGTAGATTGATGTTTTAGGATTGAAGAGATTGGGGGGGGGTTAATTTTCATCAAGTTATCACATCTAAGATCCCTCATGTGATCCCTTTTTATTTGGGTTATTTTTTTTAAATTCAAGCTAATTTTTTATGTGAGATTCCATATTTTTTCCTTAATTATTTCCTATCATTATATACAGCTAATGTTATTTTGATATGTGCTTGTAATTTGAAATATATTTCATATAATAATGATGGAATAAGGTGGTTGTGAAGGGTATTTTCCATGAAATGAATTAGTTAGACCTTGGAGGATTTAGAGTGGTTTTTTATTTGATTTTAATGAGATAACATTCCAGGTAGAGTCCTTTGTTTACTATGCATATTTATTTAGAATTATATACCTAATTATAATGTTTTTGATTAATTATTTTTGTCATATTGGTTGAGATTGGAGGGTAGGTACTAGTATGATAATGGAATAGGTCTCAATGTCTTAGACAATGTGATGTTGAGTGTATCTTGGTTGGTAACACCATGAAAGATGTTGGTGGTCCCTTTTTAAAAAATCTATATACGTTTTATGCATGATTTTCTACTATATACATGTTTCATGGATTGGGGGAGAGTATATAGGGGATGAGTGGTGATTTTGTAGTAGAAAAATGATTGTGTTATCCTTATACACTTGAAGAATGTATCATTATCACTTAATCGGTTTGATATTGGAAAATTAATAGATATCCAAGGGTAGAGAGTGTAAATTGGGTAGATAAGAGGCCTTGAATATCTCTTGTGGTGTGAGTGGTGACATAGGTATCATGGATTGGTTTCCCATAGGGGTGGTAGTGTAATTTGTTGTCTCTTTGGGAGAATGGGATGATTGAGAAGGAAATTATTCTATTTCAAATCGATGGAAACCCTTATTAAATCAATTTATGGTTTAGGAAGAACTATTAGTGTGTGACCCCAAAATCAGACTCAAGGATCTAGTATCAAAAAATGCATACTTTAATTACTCAATTTTGTACTAACTATATATTTTCAAACACAATAATCCCTTATATACATGAATTATAACAATTATTTTATTACATGAATTTGAATGATAATTTAGGTATATAGAATTAGAGAATTATGGTAAATCATAAATTAAAAAATATCATTTCATTCTCAAAAAATGTAATTTTTTCACTACATAAGAGAAATATAAATCCTGATAAATCATCAAAATATCTTTTGAATCATCAATATAATATATCAGTTTTGACATATCATTCTTAATAATTTTTTAACCTAGGGAAATGGACACATAAGATGGGGTGTTCTAAAATCATTATTAATAGAAAATATAAAACTGAAATAATCATTTATTAAAATTGGTATTAATATTAATTGAATAATACATATTCATTATAAACACATAATCAATTAAAAAATTAGATCATAGTAAAACAATGGATAGAAATAAAAATAAATAGTTCAAATATATAAATATAACTAAATTCATGTTGATGGGATGCATGATGTGACAAATCATGTTCTTATTTTCAAGGCCTTAGTAATAATTTTATTCCTACCATAAATTTCATAGAAAATCTATAATTATATTCCTCAAGATGGCAGTAATGACAAATTAAAAATTTGGGAAATTATTCTCCAAAATCCAAAATATATTTCTCTCAAAGGGCCTACCAATTATTTTGTGGGATATATAATGTCAGGCCCCACCTATCACTATTTCATGTCATAGGAATACATCATATAACATAATGACTAAATAGTACATAGTAAACTCTTCTAATAAACATTCATATATAGAATTAGAAAAATTATCTCCTTTTAAATAAAAGAGCTAACATGATCATAACCCATCTTGAAAAATATGTTTGTTAGATATACAATACAAAATCATCATAATTGTGATGAAAATAATCAATATTTGAATAAAAAATTTATAGATTTTAAACAATTACAAAATCAATAAATCTAAAATCATTATATAAAAGAATTCAAAAAACTAAAAACATCAGGAATAATTTTATAAGTATAAGTAAATAATATCTCCCAACAAATTTATTTAAGTATTCTTGGTAAACACCCTGCAATAAAATTAATGTAATATAGGATATTTATAGATAAGTGGAAATGTAAAAAAATGTTATGTCTGTTATTGTTAGATTGTTTGGAAAGGAAAAGGAATTGGTTAGACATATCATTTATAGTAAAGATACTCACCTATGAAATATAAAAAAATATTGGGGTTTTATTTAAATAACATATACCCATTTTATCGAAGGAAAGACCAATGGATTTTAACAAAGATGAAAATCATTCTTACAAAAGATTTCATTTAACTATATCACAAAAGAAGGGACCAAGAATTGATTTCTTTGATACCGAGAGTTTAATAAAAAAATTATATATATATTAAACAATAGATCATGTAAAATAAATCCCATTATTGTAAATAATTTATAATATGAAAATGAAAATGGTCTTGAAAACATATAATATCATTATGAAAACTTTTTAAAAATTGACATAAACTAAAACCATTCATAACAGATTAAAATTTTAATTTTCAAAATGTAATGTGAATGATTTTGAAAATTTTTACCTTTAAAAATAATATCTAATAATAGAAAAAATAAAATGAAAATAACTTATATAGGAAATATGGAGTAAATGATAAAATAGATGATTATTAATGGAACTATTTTTATTCTTTGAAATTTTCATTATTGAAAATACAAATTGTAAAAATATTTATAAAACCTTATTTTAATTGAAATATAATTTTCAAAAATTGGTTTATTAAATACAATCGAATAAAATATTAGGGGGGAGAACCCAGACATGGAAAAATAAAGACTAAGATAAAACATTATCACCGAGAGAAAGGATATATGAGACATAAATATCACTTTTGCAAAATGTAATCTCTAATAGAAGAGATATTAGAAAATTGTTAATTATATATAATGTAAATACATAGAAAAATACTGTATTATTCCAAAAAAGGAAGTCACAGGTGTAATGTTTGTAACATAAATGAAATAATTTTGAGAGATAGTCAAAACTTAATAATTAAATGTTTCTTTTTCTGAAATCCTTATTGTTGTGGTAATAATTAGATAAATAGTAATTAGAAGGATATAGTATTATTTACCATAGTATATCCCAATAAATATTTTAAATTATGATAATAATACATAATTATGTAGTAAATACACAATAAAAGGAAAACAAGGTGTATAAAATTAATTTATTCAATGAATCAGAATTGATACTAGTAAAACCCTTATGAAATTAAAAACACTCTAAATAAGACCCATTAAATGATATGATTTCATATGGAAAATTAACATCTTCAATAAAGAGATAATAATGATAAAAAAATATTAAATGGGATGTGATTACACCATTCCATAAAGGAATATTTTATTATAAGATGTTTTCCTCACTAAGTGAAAATTTGTGACCATAAACCCTTACCTTGTTCTAGACTCATATTGATATTATTCATAATATCCTAAGAAACATATTATGTTAATTAGACACCTTATTATTAAAACAATTAATATATATCTAATTTAATATATAACATTTAATACCATATGTTTTTTATTTATTAATGTGATAAAATTTTCTTATTCTTAGGGGAATTTTCAATCATGGTTATCTTATTTTATTGATTTTAGAAATCAAATAAGTTATTTTAATTATAAGTTAAATACATAATATAACAATTACCTGACCCAAATAAATAATTATATGATTATTAAAATATAATTTTTTTCGTATTTATGTTCTCAAAGCCATCAATGGTATATTTTTTATTCATTGTTCATGTAGGTGGTTAAACCATTTGTAAACATGAACATGCTATATCTTGACGGATGATTATAGTTAAGGAAGTGTATAATATCATTATAAAATAATATTATTGATATTTTTTTAAAAAAAATTATCATATTTTATTTTATTTGGAAAATAATTAAAATCATTGTGAGTAATGAAAAACATTACATCATGGAGGTTATAGTCCACCAAAACAAACAGTTACCATCCATTTATTTTTTGATGTGGATAAAAAGGAATAAATTATGATTTAATATTAAATATATGAAAACATAATTATAATAATGATACATAGTTAATTATATTAAAATTGTTTCATTTGGTTTCAAAGAGAAATATAAATATGAAATAGTAAAGACTAATTAATACAAATTTAGTACCTTGAACGTTCACTTAATAATATCAATGGAACTAAAGAGATTAATATAACTTATGCTGACTATAAGATTATAGACATTATATTTTTTCTGGAATGAGAAATGTTTTTTATTTTTAAAATGATATTAAAAATTATGGGAGTGTAATTATTTAGTGTAACCGGACCCTTTATAATTGAAGAAAGGGGCACTATTCTAAATACCATTTAGTTTTCTGGGATATAATAACATTATTCAAGGGTAAATTGTGTAAAAATTGACAAATAATATATTTGGAACAAAATTTAATATATTGATATTATACCACTCATTTTAAAACATGTTTTAATCATTTATCATGTAGTTTATTACAATATTTTCACTTTTTTCTTTTTTTTTGTTTTTACTGGGGGAATGTGTTTTTAACTATGTAATTCTTGTTTGAAAAAAAATTAAACTAATACTACATAAAAAATGATTGTGATGTTCCTAAATTTAATCATATTTAATTTAATTAATTGTTTATATAATTCGAAACTGTTTTTAAAAATTAAATATTTTAATATATATAAAATAGTTTTTGTACATGTATTTTCTTTTAAATATTGACTATTTATAAAATTATTTATAATTTTTTTACCAATTAAATTTATGTCAATATTATTATATATATATATATTTAAATAAAATATTTTATATAATATTTAAAATAGTTAATCTCAATATCAAAATAAAAATTGTCGAATATTATTTAAAAATTCCATTGAAAATAACAAATTTACCATTATTATGGTCATTAACATTATTACATGTAATCATATAAATCTAAAATATGAAATCAATTTTTATAGATTGAATTTTTATAGGTGATGATAATTTATTTATAATATAACTGAAAAATATATCTTTTAGATTAATATGATACTTAATTTTCTAAAATATTACACATAGATTTAATGAATTCAACAAAGTAATTTCAAATAATTTATTTTTGTGTGTAAACTTATATTATTATAAGGAAAGTGATTTAAATTTTTTTTTGCTCATCCTATATTATGATCATTTCATAAATGTGATGTTTTAGCAACATTGGTAATTTTTTCTATTCAAATAAAATAAACTATTTAAGAACATTTTCAAAAATTCACCTTAATGTAATACAAAAAAATAGAATCCAAAAGTGAATTATAATATTTCAATTTAAAATTATAATTTTTCATAACATAACAATTATATAATATCATTGAAATATAATGAAACCCTTTTTCATTGGAAAATAATGTTTGTACAAAAAATTAATAATTCTTTCATATCTTCATATCAATTAGTAAAAAATCTGGGTTAATATATTATTTATTTTAAAAACATATGCTATCCCAAAAAAAATATATATTCTAACACATAAAAGAAAACATTCATAAATGTTACATTATGATGAATAAAACCTTCTTATTAATTATTTTACTATCTTAATGGAATTTTTATCATTTACATTGTATTAATAATGACCTTTATACTAATTTCTACATATATTCGGTATCTTTGTAACATATTCATTAAACACCATTTCTATGTATTTATTATAATGAAAACGAAATATTTAGTATTTTTTTCATTATATTGTGAAAACCACACTATCAAACAAACTAACTTAATTTAAGGTAATAATATACTAAACTCTCAAGGTGTTAGACTATTCAATATGAAATATATTAAATCCTCAGAATTTTTTTATTACATACTAAAAAAGTTATCTAAGGATATCTATATGTTCATTTGAGATTTAATTTTCTAATGAGGTATCAATATAATTGTTTGGAATATAATAAAAATAATTCAAATTTTGTGATTCATTCTAACTATTTAAGTAAAATCCCACTCATGGTTTAGTGTTAAGACTTGTTTTAATTTTTGTTGAGTTTGTTTTCATAATTTTATTGAGTCATTATCATTAATTTCATTAAGGGATGAAAATGTGATTCCATGTGTTCATAATTAATAAACTATACAAACCAATCTATCGTATCTCTTACTTATTCAAATTGGATTCATTATAATGTTGAGGTTAAATGATGAATTCAATGAAGAATTATTTTCCTCCACATAATTCTCATCAAGATCCATGATCAGACCTCCCCTAGACCATTTTTGAGTGGTGTCCTCCATCACATTCGTCAATACTTTCTCCATTATATCCCTAACTTTTGTTTCAAGCCCCAATTAGTAATTACCCCTATCCTCACCCAATAGTTACATAAGTATCTTCACTAAAAACTCTATTAATACCTATAAGATAATTGTTATTAAGGGATAGATTATGAACCAAATTTATATAGGGTGGATTTTTATGCGCACACACAGGTAATTCAAAGACATTAACTATTTCTCATGAATACTATAGAGGCTCGTGTGCTCTAGGGAATCAAACCTGATTCTTGGACTACCTATAACACAAAGGTCACTAGAAGGACTACCCATTTTTATCTATAAATAATTTCATGTATAACTTTTGATACCAGAGAGGGGTTTTAGTCAACATCCACCCATGGATTTGTTATTTAATCTTCTCCATAATCATCAGAGAAAACCTATGGTGGTAGTGCCATGATGGATGATTACAAGGATGACTGTCTTTTCTCATTTTTTATTTCAGTTATATTAAGATATCATTGAAATAGATAACGGTGACTATGTACTCCCCAATATATTTTTTCAACAATAAACATATTGATAGTAATATGACCACGATAAGTGAATATTGGATCTATATTGATATAGTATATCAAATTCCATTATCATGCAAAATCCTTATAAAGGACCAATACTATTATTTTTATTCCCATAAACATAATTTAAAAAATGAGTACATAATATAATATGATGTTTTATTTTTTTTAAATGTAAAGGTGGTGAACTTAGGAAGCTAACTCTGATTCTTTGAGTGGATAGAATAAAGAACCCTAATTCCCAAATATGAATCAGTGGATTTAGTTTTCATAATACATCTCATTAGTAGTCATTTAACATACTCTAATTTGTTCCTATACCAATATTGGTTGTTGAAACATTTCATTTTTTCATCCCTGGGATTGTAACACAAACTCTGAAAATAAACATGTTTTCAATTATTAAGTAATCCAATTATTAATGGTGTTTTTCAATGTAACTTTTATACTCCCATATTTTTAAATAGACCATTCATTGTTAGTTCCACAATTTCAACCTTTTACACACAAAAACATCTTCTAGTTCATTACATAAATTCCCCTAGGCGATTCTTCCAAAAATGAATTACTTAAAGGTTACTAAATATTCATTCTTGCATCATCATCATCTACTTAAATTCCTTGAAACATCATCCTTGGCTTATTTGGTGTTTTGGGATTTCAACTGTGTTCATATTGGTAATAATAATTCATGATATCTATTTTTCTATGACAAAAAGGTTTATTTTATATATGCAAACACATCAGCATTCTTTTTGGGTTGGTCATTTTATTATCCATGGAATATAATATTAAAATGGTTCCATATGACTTCATCTTCTACTAAAAATGTGATAATGTGGGTGGTGGACCATAAGATAATTATTGTATATTAGTGAATTCAGAAATAAAATGTTCAAATCTTTGAAATATTCATTTAATCGAACCAAATGAACTATTATTTTATCAATAGTCTTTTAGGTTATCTTTTATACTAATTCTTTTCATACTTACATAACATAATAAATCATTTATAATTGCTTGAAAAAATAATGAGAATAAAAAAACATATATCCTAGGTGTGTCAAATTTGGTGTGCAGTTAGGAATACTTTTAATGCATAACATTTTGGTGGATTTAATACCTAATCCCCCTGTGATGGTTATTACCCCATGGTATATAAATTTCAAGAGACAAAATAGAATTGTAGTATTAGGAAATTGATGTAACTTTTTATAGAACCACCCAAATATAATTATAACTAGAGTTTTCACTAATGTTACCATATCCTAATCCCTAAATGAAATTATTATTATTGCATTAACATTAAATTATACACATTACCAAAGGGTTATATATATCGTTGAAATTTTGATCGACGATAACATATATATCCTTAATTTATATTGATAAAACATCCTAATCACTAATGTTATTTAAACCTTGATCTAATACCTATTATGGTGCTTCAAACTTGTACTCCTTCATCTGGTGACAAAATGACCTAATTTACAAACATACATTGATACCAACTAATTACTCTTTGACATAACTATAGAATAATTACAGAACATCGATAAAATATTTAATTTCATACATTGTTGTGACTTTTTATGTTTATAATTTTAGATTATTTGGATAAATAATAAACTAATAGATCTAATTTCTTTCTCAGAAAATGGAAATTGTTTCCAACTATTAAGAAGCTACATAATTCATGACCAGTCTTCCAAATCTCCCAAAAATTCTCTACCCAAGCTATCTTGATAAACATATCATGTGTAAAAAGTTCATAGCCCAAGGAAATGGAACCATTAGAAGAGGTTACCTCAAACTCCTTGTAAAGAAAAAAAATCCCACCGTGGAATAAAAAATTCATATATATTTTGGAATGAATATGAAAACATCATAATTTTATGGTCAATAAAAACTGGGTTTATAATATATCATTGAATAGAAATTAAAATATACATATTTCATTGATTAAATTAAGTAAATTCTTTTTGATGGAAAGAATAATGTCATATATTTTGATATTTATATCATTTCCATATCCAAGCCATCATTCTTGTTGTAATGGTTGTACATAAGAAATAATTATTTTCAACACAACTACAATCAACACATCTTGTGGAATGTCGAAAGCATACTCCAAATTTGTTAAAATTATATTATAATTAGTTCTACTAATGTATCGATGGGAAACATAATGTCGCCCCCTTCCTGACAGGTGTTTATGTCCAATGTATTAACCATATCAATAAACATTTAAATAATACATATAGAAATTTTAAAAAAAAATTGATATATAGAAAACAACTACTTTTAAACATATCAATAAAATGTATACTATTATTCTAACTCATCTAGGGAAATATAATTGATTTTTTAACATTATATAGTTAACTTTCTTTATTAAAAAATCAATATACTTATCTAAATAAAAAATAATCATATCTTCACTAGTTCCCAAATCATAAAATGAATTTATTTCAATATAATAATCCCTCAAGATAAAAAATTCAACAGTAATTTTTTACTATTAATTCTATAATTTCCACAACAACTTAATATGTATAATCTAGGTCAACATCCTTCACCCACGTGAATGATAAATTAGTTATTCATAAAGGAAATACTTTGAATAACAATAATGCCTATTCAGAATGGATAGTTAAGAAAGATAGTTGAAATTATGGATCATATCATCAATAGAAAATAATATTAAATTACCAATCTAAAGAGAGATTTTAAATGGATGAAAAATATTATATCCCCAGTGTACCAATGGAAACTCATAGAATTTTTGAAAAGAAAAAAAATAACCACGAATAAGAATTATTAAAATAGTATTATACAATTAGGTATCAACAATCAAAGTCTTTGATATTATGTTTTTAAGCGCAAATATTATTAATATATTTATTTATTTATTATAGAATAAATCTGGAAACATAAATCTCATGATCGTAAATTGACCAGAATATGAAAATGAAAATTAATATGCAAACATAAATGATAATCTTGAAAACATTTTAACATTTATATGAAATAAAATATTTCATCACACATTCAGAAGGTAAATTTTAAATTTTTATGCGAAAGATTTTGAAAAATTATAATTTAAAAATTAATCACTAATAATTGTGCCTTGAATTGTAATGAAAAAATAAATAGGAAATGTGTAGCAAAATATGAAACATTTGATTATGAAAAAAATTCACAACATTTAAATTAGTAATAAAAAAATCAACAGTATAAAAAGAATAAAGAACATTATTTTTCTTAAAGAGTATTATAAAATAACCTATAATAAAATATTAGAGTGAATGAACCCCAAAATGGTAGAAAAAAATTAAGATCAAATGTTATAACTCAAAGAAAGAAGATTTGAGCTGTCAATATTTCTTATAGGAAACATAATCAATATGGTAATATATATTATATAATTATTTATTTTTTATTTATTTGAATCCACATAAAATATTGAAAGAGTAACAAATATTACAATCAATGGTATAATTCATCCAACATAAAAGATATAATTCTTAGAGAAAATTACTACTCATTAAATGAAACATCTAATTCATAAAACTCTTTCTACTATGGTAACAATAGATTCAATATATATATTAATGTAATATTATTTTTCTTACTATAGATCATGACATAAAAAAGTTATGATAAAAAACTATCCTTGTCTTGTAAATACACCATTCATGGAAAACGAGGTGCACAAAATGTAATATGTCTCAAGGAATCATAATTAAGAACAATAAAAAATTTAAGTCAATATATACATTTTAATAAAACCACATTGATGGTTTTTATTAAAATTGAAACATTTAATATCATGAATAATTATATAATCATTATACAATATATTAATTGTTCAATGGATGCACCATTATAATTAAAATATGGTGTATAATAATAATTATGTCTGAAGGGGTGAAAATTTGAGAAAATAATTTTTATCATTTTCCTATTTCAATATGTACAAGTTCTTAACTTATTGAATAATAAAATATTATTAATTTTATATCTTCATTGTAATGTTATTAATAGAAATTTATTTTACTATAGACCATTTATTATATATTTTTTGTTTATGTTTACATTAATGTTGAATTTATTCATCTTATTTTGGAAATTTATATGTCAAATATGATATTATAGAAATAATTTAAATAATCAATATTACATTTTATAAAATATAATAATAATTTTATTATAAAATTATAGTTAAATTATTATATAATTTCTCAGTTTCACTCATGGTATGGTATTAAATCCCTATTCAATATTGTGGTTAAACTAACCCAAAACATGAACACACTAGATCTCGATCGGTAAGTAGTGTTAAATAATGATATAAAATCATTAGAAATGATAAATAAATATATTATTTAATTTTTTTAATTTTTAGTAACATTTTTTTATAGAATGGATAAATGATTAATATCAATTTGAAAAGATAAAAAACATTATATCATTGAGGTGGTGGTCTACATAATAGTTGGTTAACATCCTTTTATTTTCCTATGTTAATGGAAAGGAGTAAATTAGGGTTTTTCTACTAATATAATAAAAATTTGTACTTTATTGATATTCATGCCATTATATTTCAATTATATTATATGTATTTCAGAAAAATATTTTTAATTAATGGATGAGTATAAAATACTCACATTGGATTCTTGATATTTTTCCTCAAAATATAAAAGGAAATGAATGGATTAAGTTAACTTATACAGACCAATGGATTCTGAATATGTTATATGATTCTTGGATGTGAAAAAAATTTACATTTTAGGATTAAATTAGAAGAATTTGTGTATCATGAAGTGGTATAATTTTCATCATTTAGTGAATAAAAGATAACCTTTTGTAAATACACTTTACTTTTAAATGATATCATTATAATATTATGTTGTCAAAGTCACTGAAAGTGATAAATAGTTGTTTTTTGGGAGATAAAAGATAAATAATTCCTTTTTAAATCAATTTAACCCCTGTTTTAAATATGTATCATGTCATTTATTCATCGGTTTGTACTTTTACATTTTTTTATTTGGTAACTAGTATTTCACATAGTAATTTCTGTTTTAATAAAAATATAAAATAACCCTTTATAATAAATTTTTTGGGAGGAAACTAAATTTAATCACAATTTAATCTAATTCTATTTCTAAAAAACATAAAATGAAATACTAAATTAAAATATTATATATATATCTCTGTGTGTTTTTTGAATAAGAATAGTGTCTTAACCATTATGTGTTATTAATATTATTTATCATTTTTTACCAACTGAATTTGTTTTAATGTAGATATATATTATTTAGAAATCATATTACAAGAATAAATTATAATATATAAATGTAATTTATTACATAAAAATTACACAATATTTATAAATAATTCATTGAAAATAATAATTATACCATTATATATATAAAGTACGCTTTATAAATAAAAAATATTCGTATAAATTATTTAGCAATTGTGGTTGAATATTAATCAAAGCCTTAGTACTATTAATGACATTATATATATATAAGAATCATAATATGGTTACATATGTTTTACCCACTATTTATATGGCTATATTATACTTGTTACATAATATTCCTTGTTTTTTTAATTAGGTGTTTCTTGTGAAGAAGGATACAGAAATAGTTTACTTATTTAAAGGTAATCATATATTAAAATATCATTGTATTATAGAGATATATGTGTCTCGTTCAGGGAAATATGGGGAATGTTATATTATGTTTCCTTTGGGTAATGGATTGAGTCAACTCCCTTATAAAAAATTATAAATGATTTATGTGTGAGTCATGGGAGTTTTTTGGGTCCTTTCTTCAGATTTGTAAGGGGTCATAATAGGACAGGTTGGGGTGGCCCTATATAGAGGGAATACAAATAATTGGGGTTTATTATGAGGATGTGGACTAACCACATTAATATATGTTTGAAATAAGGCTACTATATATGATGTAACTACATGGTGGTGAATATGGTTTAGTATCGATGATTATAAACTAAGAAAGGTCTATAACACACCAATGGATTCCCTAATAAGAGAGATGATGTCTATTGCAATATGATGGCCTAGTTGAGGGATAGACCTGAAAGTGATGAAATATATGATGTGGTTTGTCCCTGTTAGTCATTTAATGTTTATTTGTTATAAATGGTAATGCATCTCAATGGGTGGGGGTGGATACTAAGTCTGTTCCCAACTACGAATGAGATAGATATGGTTATACATTAATTTTGGGGTAATTTCCTTAATATGTATATGATTTTGGTCCAATCTGGAATGATAAGGTCTTCCTCAAAACCAATTTTGGACTCTCTGTAACTAATATAGTACTGTTTGGACTTCCATGTGGAAAAATTCCATTACTAAACCAAAATCACTCCAAGTTCCATCCATGTATTACTAATCCAATACAACTTATCATTCTAGGCATGTCTATCTCAAGAGATGTGAACGTAACCCAATTTAGTGGAGGGAGATATAGGTCTCACAAAAATCATAATTAAATCATGCTTATGAGTTCCATATAAACATAAATCATACATCATAGTTTAACCTAAGGAATATAGTGGTTTTCCTATAAATAATTCCATTAAAATATAATACATGTAAAAAAAATGGATTTTATAAATATAATTCCATCATAAACCAAATAAAATCATAGTAAAAATATGGATAATATACTAGAAACATAACCATCTTAAATAATTAAATCTTAGAAGGTAAATAATTTTGATCGAAAACTTGAAATTAATTCTCATCGAAAATATCATTTCTTCATCAAAAATGTTTTCCCTTCCCACAATGCTGAAAATTTTTCAAATATAAGAAATTATTTGGAAATATAATTGAAATAATTTAAAGGAATAATCAGGGAAATAAGGAGTTTTGAAATTATCAAAAATGGTTCATGTTGTATGTGTTAAAATAAAATATTCAACTCATACTTTTTTCAAAAATTTATATTGCATGTCATATCATAAATTGTAAAACGTTCCTTCTATACTGTTTAATAAAGATCCCCTAATGGGTAAAATTGATTTTCAATAATTGTAAAAGGATTGAAGGAATATTTATATTATATATTTCGGAATCATGGAAATGTATGATAATTATACCCTAAAATATACTTATTTATAGAAAGTCTCAAATAATAATGAGATTGAAAATTTATCAATTATTATTGGTAAAATATCCTTTGTATGTATATGAATCTCATCTATTGTAATTTAAATAATTTCATTGAATTATTACATAATCATATCTATTTTTATGATATCACGTATGATCATATTATCATCTTCCTTCTAATACAGTATCATTATTACTCATTATTTGGGTATTAATGGCTGTGTTATCTTATGCATGTTTTGTCGAATAAGTTCTTATTCTCCATATTAGGTTACAGTTATATCATTCCAAAAATGATATTAACATAATATATAGCATTATTATTAATTAAATACATTTATATTGTCATTATATATTGGATATCATTTAGAAGGAATCACATCGCACCGTGCATATGGAAGGTCATAGGTGTGCATGATCGATGATATGATTCCAAAAAATGGAGAAGTGGTGTTGATGATTATGGTATATATTTTGTTCCAAAATCAATATCATGATAAAATAAATACATATTGTTTTTATTTCCATCATTATACCAATCCAGGTAAGGTCTTGCTGAAAAATAGATTACACCACATCGTTGAGATGTTAAGTTGTACGTACACACATGGGGTGCTTTTTTTTGGATGAATAGAAGGTGGAATATGGTTTTTTTCAAAAAAAATAATTACATATATAATTATATAAATGATACTAGTTCTATATTTATAATGGAAACAACTCATTAATAGGATGTATAAGAATAATGTTGTTTGAAACATTCGGTTGAGGAGATTACTTCTTTTTTGGTGCACTCCCTCTAGATCACCTGTCAATGAACATGGCATGGTCTTTGCAAAAAACTAAAACCCCTAAAATGTGAATAGGGTAGTTTATAATGGAGATGGTGAAGGTAATTATTGGCTCGAACATTCAAAATTATGTGACACAGTTAGAGAGGAGGTTCCCTTTTTTAATTGAGGTGAGGGGCACATATGGAATCTCCAAAAATATTAATTTATAATAAAGTCAACCGAGATCCAAAACCACAAAAATATACTAATTTTGAATTTTAGATGGTATAATTTTGTAATATCATCAACTAATAAATTTTATAAACTTTTTTATGTCAACTTAAACCTCATCATTTTTATTAACACTTAATTATCCTATTTAATTTTTAACTTAGGTAACAATTATTTCAATACTAAAAGGGTGAAATATTTACCTATATGATGTAAATTACACAATAAATAAATAATTTATAACATTTTATACTAAATATTAATTATTATATATAATTAATAATGTTTTATAATTTTTAAATAATTTAATAAAACATTATTTTAAAAAAAATCAATAGTGTCAATTTTTACACTATTTAATTCATTACATTTTTAAAAAATTAAGATAACAAGTTAGCATAAAAAATATTTTTTTATATAAATAATAAGAAAGGGTCTTCTAGAATATTTTTTGGATATAATAAATAACCAAAAAATATTTTTATTTTAATATATTTTATAACATTGCTTTGTTATCACCATTAATAAAATAATTAGTATATCATTTTTGTGTAAATATTTAATACACTTAATTGTTTACTAAAAACTAAAAATAAAATATGAAGACGAATATAAAACATCTAGATTTTGTAATAATTTTTTAGTCGAATATATCTTTTGGAAAATCCATAATAAAAAATGTTATATTTATTAAAACATGAATTTAAAAACATTGACATCAATTTTAATAAATTATTATAAGTGTCATAATATTTTTCATATGGCTCTAAATTTTCAATAAGTTTAGAAATGGATGATTATTATCAAGATACACTTGACTAATAATATTTTCTTCTGTTTTTGGGTCCTTTAATGGTTATTATAATTTTTATTTAAATTATTTTATTTGATTCCCATCAATTACATAATTTCTCCATTATTAATGTGTTGACCTTTAATGTAATTATTTTTTCAATTAAAAATTAAATTAAATTACCAAAATAGGTCATAACATTTTAATTTTTATATGAGTATTTATAATCTAATTTAGCTTCTGTATTACATTATGTTAAGAATGACATAATTATTGAAATTTGAGTAAGAAATATTTATCATTTCGTTAAATAAATTAAATTAAATGTCCTAATATCTTCCAAGTGGCTTCCAAAGGATACCATTTCAACCAAAGTATGAATTATGTTGAAACAAACTTGTACTATAATATTAGGATAAGTCTTAGTGTAAATTTATAATATTATTTTTTCATTAATTAACTTATTTACTCTTTTACCAAATTAATAAAAAATTACTGAAGTAACTATTCACAATGCCCAAAAATAAAATAAATTTATTTACATAATATGGTCTTATATATTCTATACTTGGAATCTATATTTCCAAATTCAAAATACATAAGTTACAGAAATTAAATTAAAATTAATCTCTTTGTCAAAATGACTAAATCGATTTTCAAAATTAAAACATTAAAAATCATTTAAATATATTTATATCTAAAATAAATTTAAAATGTCAAAAAAATTAAAAAGGTTTTCAATTAATATTTAGTATATTTTTACTATTCATAAAAACATGAATGTTATCAGAAAAATATTAAAAATTTATCCAATATAAAATTTTATATCTCTCTTCTGAAGAAAAGGATTATGTTGTAATATAAACATTATTAATGTATGAAAATGTTAATATAAAATGGGTTCACCACTAAAAGGTGGTAAAATAACCTTTTGTAAAAAATAGTTTTTTATACAAAAAATATGATTTATTCATCCCCAAAAACTAAAATATCTATCGGATGAATATTGAAAATATTTTATTAAATATATTTCATATATATTTTAGTAATTTCATTTACCAATTGTAATCCACTTAATTTTTGAAGACCAAAAATAAAAATATATCTTTTATTAATAATTTTTATCTTGATAAATCTCCGTACATTTTCATATGTTAGTTATATCTATTCCCACTTACATAATGGCTAGGTACAATGGTCATTTTATACAAAGGACATCTCTCGGTTCATTTAAACAAACATTTTCATGCAATGAATGATATTAAAAAATTATAATTATTTAATTAAAATATTTTATAATATCATTTTTCTGTTAGAATTGTTGGTCATACACATATCATAAAAAAATATAAGTATATTATTTTATTATTATTTTAATAAATATTCATGGAATAAAACTAGTTGAGTGGGTGAGTAAAGAAATAAAATAAATGTTCTTGTTGAACAATGATACTTTTTCTTTGGGTAACCCATTTAATTTTCACCAAAGGGATTCCTTGATTGGCTTAATCCCCAAAGTGATGTATCTAGTATTAAAGGATGGAATTTGAGAGGCTGTTAGGGTAGCTTTTTTCTGGTCCAAATGTCTTGAGGGTGTGAAGGGTGTGGGAGGATATGAAGAATTTTATAAGTGGGGAAAACGACACATTGGGTATTATTTAAAATATTTGACTGCTAACAAAGTTTTACTTATCCCCAAAGAGTTAAAAATAGACCATTATAGATCCTCATATGTGTAATGGTGAAAATTAAACCCGAATGTAATTTTTTGACAAGTGTAGTTTCATTGTTACACATTATTTACTATATTTAGTCATTAACTATTTTGGTTTGTACCTTAATCACTATAATTAATTTTAATTACATTCACTATTTTTTTGAAAATATTGATTACCTTATTAGACATTATAAATTATAATTATTCTCAGTATGTAATCCATTTTTTTAATTCTATTTCATGACCCAACCCAATAGGGTTCGTTCCATGTAAGAAACTCATTCTTCTTATGAGCTATTGTTTCTTTATTTTTATTTTATTTTGAGTTTTTTTAGAAAATATGGACAAATGGAAAAATGTTATGTTTTAGTAGAACAGGTTGTGTACTTCTATTTAAACACTATATAATCTAGTCTTTTCGGTTGCGGATACAAAGTGTGTGAGTTTGTTGTCCTGAGAGAGAAGAAAGGGCACCACACATCGTGAACTCCTCAGACCACACCATGTATTCGTGCCGGAAAGTTCGGTTCGGGACATGTAAAGTATGTCGGAAAAAACATGAACAATAAAATGATATAGAAGTCATGTATATTGATTTACACATCATGTACTACTAAAATTCTATTAAAAATGACAGTAGCCACATTTTCTCTTCTTTTGGACTGAGGAGCCACCAGGTGAAGAAGAAGAAGTCATGAGGACATTTCCTTCTCTTATTTCATCATCAGGAACCAAAATCAAGTGTTGTCAATCTCATTGGATTTCTCTCAGTAATATATTTATTCTCCTTTATCCATTATATTTGATTTTTATTCTTAACGAAGTTATTCAAGAATGAATGATTTATCTATTTTCTTATATCTATTCAATTATTTTCTGATTCAAGGGAAGACATCAGATTATATTAGTTATATGGAATCAAGGTAGGTGGTCTTGTGCCTTTCATGAAAAGTGGACAAGATTGTTTTCAAAAAAATGGTATAAAACAATTTTCATGTTATTTTTAATTTATAGAATTGTAACCTATTGATGCTTAATGATTCTTAGGTATTTTATTATATGAAATTTAATTATGTGGTTACTGAGTTGTTTAATGTAGGGATACACCATGGATGTGTTCCCTATTGTTATCGGTTTGGAATGAACGCATTTGAGGCATGTGAATGTTTTCACTTTTGGGTTGATTAGAATGATATGTTGTGATGTGAAATTCACATGGGTGTTATTATGATTAAAACCATGTAATATTTTAATTTTCATGTCTTTTATGATATTTTAATTGACCATGTGAGGTGTTATGATTTAATGACATGTGATAGTTTAATTCACGTATGTTGTTTTGAAATGAAATGATATATGATTAAAAAGGGGTAATTTTCCATGGTCGAGCAATAGTCTCTGTTAAAATATAATGTCAATATCATGTGACTAATGACATCTTTTTTACCATGTGTTAACCTTTGCCTCGGCTAAAAGATAATGGATGGACTCAAGAAGTTAATTACCTAAGGGTCTTGAGTGAGACACGGTTTGGGTGGTCGGGCTCATTGAGTCTTCATTAAAAATATCCAGCGAATCATTTATCCATTTAGGGATACTTAGAATGGGATCTGTTGGAAACTAAAAAAATTATTAATTATTGAAATGATGATATTCTTAAATGAGAAACGGATATGTTACTATTTGATGGTTATGTGGGAATGGGGGTTGACAGGCCTGCAAAGGATATTGGGACCTTTGTTCACAGAACATATTAAATGAAATGGAATGAAATATGACACATCTTCGAAGCCAAAGAAAAAGCATGCATTCATACTTCACTTGTTTATCAAGATGATCTTTTTATACATTTTTTTTTGTTTACTTTTAAATGTGGGATTGGCAGGATTAGGCCAAATCATGAGATAGTTTTAATTAAATAAAATTTAACAATTAAAGAACATAAATAGAATAATTATATTGTTTACTTGAGTACTTCCTAGTTGCTATTTTCTTTTACTGCTATTGTATATATCGACAGACTATTTGGCACAGATCTTTGGGGGTTGCCTACTAGGATTATTCTCACGCTTTATTTGGGTCATGCTTTTAGTCCTATACTGATTATATTATTTCAAGTGTAGAAAAGATAAAGCGCCCTTATATAGGTACTTGGTTCCTACTTAAAATATGGAGAGCATGGGACCATGCTCAGGTTTGTGTTGCTTCTTATTTTTATTTCTATTTTTTATATGTATTGTATTTGTATCTAATTTTAGTGTATCCTGTTTTGGATACATTCTTAGAACATATAACATGTTTCATTATCATTTTTATGGTTGAGAGTTGGATATTTATCTATCATACTTTCATTGTTTAATTCATGTTATATGTTGTTTACTACTTCTTCTAATTGTAAGTATTCTTTCTGTTGTGTTACACTCTTCTAGTGAGGGAATAGTTTCCCTATAATCCCACCATAGGCCCTCGCTGCTTGTCGACAGCCTCTCAAATTTGGTGAAATTCTCCTGATGCCATGTGGCCAAGTGGTTTGTCTGTCAGTTTATTGGTAAGCCTAGTCGAGACGTAACAAAGTGGTAAAAAAAATTTCTTCTTCTTTCACTTAATATTTAGAGACAATATAATATATAGAAAGGAAAAAAAATTGTAAAAAAAATTTCCCTGGTGTAGGAATCCCATGTACAACTAAAAGCTAAATTACCTCGAATGAATTGCCACTTTCAGTATTTAGAGTTGTATGGATTTCAGAATTTGGTGACACACATGATTTATTCTATTACTATTGATAAAAATGTGGGTTATATTTTAGTTTCCACATGATGACAGGAGGGTATGTGATCTCATGTATCATATAGGAACTTATTAGAATCACCTACGATGCTTTATTCCATTCAATCTATAATTCATTAGTAATTGCTTTCTTTTGTGAAAGATGATGTGATAACTATGCCTACTGTTGTGATAGGTGTATTGGTACATTCTAGGGTTTGGATTGAGTGAATGCTAAAAATTGGTTTCATATGTTTATGGGCCCTCTTTGTTTGGAATTTTGTGGATCATGATTCAGTTTTTATCTATACACGAATCACGATATGTTCTTCTTGGGTTCCAAACATTGATCTGTGTCGAGTATGGGCCCCAACAGAATGGAATTTGGAATCTTGATGTTTGGTTTTCTATGGAACATGGGGTTTTCATGAAATATTGAGTTTCTATACTGAAAGACCCATTATAAAATGTGTGTAGTCTAGCCTAACATACTGTGTGTTCTTCTTGTTAGAGGTTGAATGCATTCCATGTTTTATGAAAAACACTCTGAATACCCTAAGTACAAGCTGTGTAATCCTAGACCGTGTAACTTTCTGTGAGATGAGGGAACATAGTTTATCGAGCATTAATTAAGATATTTCATGTAATGAGAGTACACAATCTGTATAGCTTGTCCATGTATCTAGACAAGTGACTAACGACATGTGTGGATGACAACTTTGCAGTACAAAACAGTTCAACAGTGAACACGCCGTGTAGTCTTACACCAGTAGGACTGTGTAGTTCAATCAATTTAGAGGTACCTAGGAAACAATGAAACTCATGTTAATTCCATGTCATTTGGGGAACATGCCATGTACATGAGGTGATACACGGACTTCTTTGGAATAAGTACACACCCCTGTAGAGGCTTCGTAGAACATTCTTTTTATGGATTTATACTGGTCATGTACTCCTATTTTGAAAAACATTAGTGATTATTCTTCTCTACACCACTTATTACTAATGAGTTATCATTTTATCTTCATAAAAATTTTGTTTAGGTGAGGGTGCTGGACTTTGCAGAGTAATGCCACAATGAATACGTCAAGCGGTGCCCTAAGAGAGTGGTGGTGAGTATACACCAGAGGTGGTAGGACATGGCCTACCAATGGATCCTCCAATTGTGCTAGTTATGTATCCATCTATTATACTAGATGTGGGTGTAGACGCATAGTTCTAAGAGGGTTTGTGAAGTTCATGGAGAACTTCTAGGGAGTAGCACAGACTGTGACATCTATGGAATATCTTATGCCTATATTCTAGAAGAAACGTCCACCAACTTCTCAGTGGGATGGTGGGACACAAGATGTGAAATAAATACTGGAATCAGTTCTGCCAATCATTGTGTATCAAGAGACACCTCCAAATAGTAGGATCAAGATAGAGACTTATATTCTATGTGATTCCTCCAAGAGGTGGTGGGATGTTATCATCCATACAGACCAACATCGGGACATGGAATTTCGAGACTTCTTGACATTCTTCTACGACTACTTCATTCCTGAGACCCTTAGGGCTGATAGAACCTGAGAGTTCATGAACCTGGAATAGGTTACTATGTCAGTGATGGACAATTCTATCTGATTTACAGAACATCAGCTATTCGCATCTGTTCTGATGGGTTATGAGGCTTTAAGAGCTAGGTGCTTCGAGGATGGTCTTTGATATGACATCTAATGCTAGGCGATAATTTTTAGGTTTCCTTTTGTGAATTTTATTTTGAATCAGGAAATGATTATTAAGCGCAACCTATGGAAATCTAGGGGCAAGCTAGTGTTGTAACAGCCCAAAATTTTGAATTAATCTTGTTTCCTAATTTCATGTGTTATTTTATTTTATTTTTATACTCAACAAAAATGTTTTATTTGATAAACATGATTATAATTAAAATGAGACCATTGGGTTCTGACTGTTATATGACCATCGGTCAATATGACGCTGTGAACAAAATGTTTTGATTATTGTCTCTAAATACAATTAATCGTGGTTAATTATTATAGAAATAAGATTCGATGGCCCCACCAAGTAGTCTTGGACCGATCGAAGCCCATCTAACAGAACATGGGAAGGAGGTAGCACCATTAGGCTTTACTCTGGACCAAACCCAATACGAACTTCATCATGTGATGCTAGAATGGAATCGCCTTCATGAGAAGTTCAAACTGATAGAAATTACTACTCGGGCAATGTTGGTCGAGCCTCCCTCGGACTCTCTCACCTTAGCACACCTTACACTTAGGTCCTATGCTGGTGTGATAAGGGGGTATGTAAGAAGACCGTAACTGCCTTGTGTAATCCTTTGTTTTAAATAAAAATTGGGATTTCTTCTTATGATGGTGTTTATGAATTTTAAAATGACCGGATAAACATAGTATGCATATTTTTGATGAATTTTAGAAAAATGAAATTTTAAAAATGTTTATGTAAACCTTAAATAATTAAAAATGTGTAATGATTTTCAAAAAATGGTCTTATACAATTATGTCCAGTACAAAATTTGGAGTCTAATAAGATCAACTTTATTTTTGATGAATAGTAATTTTATGATTAGGATTAGTAATATGACCAAATGGATTAGTAATCTCACTTAATGAAAGTTTTAAAATAATCTAGGCACCTTGATTAAGTAATCTGATTCAATAAAATGGTTAAATAATGGTTTCATAAATTATTATTCAAGTATTTATTTTTTTGGGTGAATAGTGTTTTTAATTAATAATTAAATTAAAAATATTTAGAAAATTATTTTTATAAAATGGGTTTCGTTTTTGAACTCAGAGCACCGATATTATGTTATGGTAATTTTTGGGGTTTTTTCTGAAAAAAATGAATTTTCGGTGAATAGTGTATTTAATTAAAAAATAAATTAAAAATATTTAGAAAATTATTTTTATAAAATGGAGTTCATTTTTGAAATCATAGAATTTATATTTGATTAAGGTGAAATTTTGGGATCTTTCTGAGAAAGTTGAATTTTCAGCGAATAGTGAAAATACAGTTTTAGGGTTTCGGTATGTTTAATGACATCATAACTATTTCATGATGATTTCATGAGATAGTTTAAGGGTTGGATGGCCAAGGGTCATGAATTATTGTTTTGGGGGCCCCATGTGGCTTAACTCCATGGTAAATGCCAAGGGAGAGCACATGGGTTTGAGAGAAGCGCCTGTGAGGTGTCCCTTGGCCATTAATGCCTTGTCCCCTCACTTTCCCTATAAATACCAATCCCTCTTCTCATCAATTCGACTCCCCACTCTTCCCCAACGATGTTATGGTCTCATTACCTCCCAATTAGTCCTCCCAAGGTACCCCCAAACCCTCAAGGTCCCATCCTTTGAATTTTGAGAGTAACATTTTAAGGTAAGGGATCCGACCCCTCTCCTTCTTTTCAAGTGATCTCTTTTATGTCATTCCTTTAATGATCCATGTTATTATGTAGGAGGATGTTCTTTTATACTCCTCTTACAGCCCTTTTTATGTTCATATAATGAGATATCCCATCTTACTCTCATTATTTCGTTTTATGATGTTTTAAGTGGCGTCGTTAGGCGGTCGAAATTTTTGTAACGGATTCTTTCTCCCTTCTCATTTTTCAAGATCTATTTTCATGTAAATTATTTCATGTTCCTTTTTATTATGTAGGGGTATGATCTCTAAATTTATCATACTGCTCTTTTATGATCATATGATGAGAGACCCCATTTTATCTCTTTAATTCAGTATTTTGAAGTTTTAAGTGGCACCGTTAGGCTGCCGAATTTTTAAGTGGTTCTTCACCATTCTCGTTTTGAAGTTCTACTTTCATGTCAATTCATTCAAGTTACTTTCTATTATGTTGGGGTATGATCTCTATATCTACCATACTGGACTCCTGTGTTCATATGATGAGAGACCCCATTTGATATCTGCAATTCAGTATTTTGATGTTTTAAGTGGCGCTGTTAGGCTGCCGAATTTTTAAGTGGTTCTTCACCATTCTCGTTTTGAAGTTCTACTTTCATGTCAATTCTTTAAAGATCCTTTATATTATGTTGGGGTATGATCTCTATATATATCATACTATACTCTTGTGTTCATATGATGAGAGACCCTATTTGACCTTGTCAATTCAATTTTGTTGAAGTTTAAGTGACGTCGTTAGGCTGCCGAATTCTCCCAAGAGAAATCTTATTTTTTTCTTCCTTCCATGTTCTTCATTTCATATGGTATATTTTCAAATTTCATTACCATGTTCTTAAATCACTTATATTTTTTCCCTCTACTGTTTGATGGGTCATTTATGAATGTTTGACTCATGTCCCCTCTCTTCTCAATGTTTTCCAAAACCTTGTAACTTAGCCGTTATGCTGCAGAATTTTCGTCTCAAAGTGCCTCTCTCTCTTTTCTAAAAATTATTTTATGTTATAAAGTGAATACTCAATGATCTTATTTCTATAGGGGTATTCACATATATATCAAAATGTTCTATTTTAAATTCTGGGATTTACATACCTGAAACCCTCATTCCCTTTCCGTGGGTTTAAAGTGACATAAAGATCATGTCATTAAAGAAGTTTTTAAAACGTTATGATTATGGAATGAAACCCATTTCTTTTATGCTATATGGGTTGTTTATTAAATGATTTATGATGATATATGTGGCTCACATGATAATAAGGCCAAATTTAAGGTTGCACCCTGATAGCAACCCATTGCATTGGATAATGATGTAACCACAAGAGATTACAGTTTAAGGGTGCGCCCAGATAGCGATCTAATGCATTGGGTAAAGACATAATCTCTAGAGATGACCTTTTTTTTACGACTCCATGGTGAATAACCTTGGTAATTTTTTAGGACACCTTTGGTATGGACCTTGGTGAAACGAAACGCTTTTCAATATTAAATGTTGCAGCCACATCTTCAAGTTATGAAAAATGTTATTTTTATTATGATGTATCTCATTATTTCTTTATCATGCCTTAAATTCCTTCTCAAGTCCTTATTGAAGTATCTCAAGATCACATGTAAAATGTTTCTCTTTTTTCCCTTACTGGGCCTTCTGCTCATCCTTTCCTTTGATGTATGTCTCCAGGTTACGAGATGCAGTAATGAACCTAGGATGAACATAAGGAGAAGCCTTTCAAGTGTTTAAGAAGAATGTTTTTTTTGTTTCATGTTTTAAGATCCTGGTTTCCAAGACACTAAACCTTAAAGATCCTCGGTTTTGTAAAATATAATGAAAGTTTATGTGATAAAAAGGCGGGACGTTATAGATCGTATCAAAGGATGGTTTAGTTATTTGTGGAAATTAGGATATGAAAACATTAGGAAGAAGCCTATAGAAAAGTTAAAATATAGGAAATCTTCCTGGTATTTTGATGAGTATTGAGTAATGGGTTGCCAAGCAAATACATCCTTGTCTGGATACGAGCAGGTAGAGGTGGCTCTGGTACAGATGTACATAGGGGTAAAACCCGAAAACACCTCTTTGAGCTAGACTCGAACGGGAACTGGTACACGACAACAGGCCTAGCTGCACTTTTGGTTACGACACTCCCGGGGGATATGCTTTGGTAAATTCATAAGATTAGTATGATCCATTGTTAATGGAACAAAGATAAAATAAAATAATGATTCACATAAGAATACATGATCATGGATAACCTAGATTGGAACCAAGGGGATCACAAGTTATGGTATACTTTTCTTCTACAAGTTATCCTTATATTCTTTAAGTTCCTTTTCATGATTATTGGCTAAGTACTTAAGCCCCTAATTATGCTTTTTCTTCTTAGTGAATGGTGGGAAATGGAAGAACATGTCCCAAAAACCAATGTGATAGGAAATGCGAAGATTGTCATATTAATATGACAGGGATGATTAGGGGATTAAAATATGATTTTTATTTTGGAAGACGTTCACTATTTTGGGGACCCTATATGATCGAGGTAAATAGATTACAATGGTATTTTCATTGAGGAGTAAGGTTGACTTATATTTTTAAGAATTGATTAATTTAAGGTGGACTTATAGTAATTTAGGTTACTTATGGGAATGATTAACCTATCTTGGGTTAAATATGTTTAGGTTAGATACTTTTGTTATAAGATGTTAGGAGTGGTTGATGTTGTTTGGAGATGAATAATGAAGTTTATTTTGGAAGACTATGTTATCAAATCCTTATTGTATTTGGGTTTCAATATTAGTTTGGTTTATTTTGAGGAATTTTAAGGACCGTTATTTATGGAATGGACTATGATGAACATTGGGTGGTACCATGGAACTTTAAAGATTTAAAAGTGGTTTCCATTCCTATGGGATTCTTTCTTTTTGAAGAGTTGTTTTACCTTACCCTTTCGGTTTTTGGGATAATGTTTAAAGATAAAATAAATATATAGTTAATCTATTGTGGATTATGTGATTATCTAGAAGATGATTCTAGTGTTTTGATGAGACCAAGTAGTTTTGAATGCTCATAGTTTGGATAAAAGATTAGTTTTGGGTAGAAACTTATTAAAGGATGAAACTCTACATGAAGGTAGATATATTTCCTTATGTTTTTGTTCTATGTTGTAAATGAATTCCTCAAAGTTATGAAAAGGAAAGTAAATCAAAAAAAAATTTGGTTTACGTTTCCTACTAGGTAATCAAAGACCACTTGCACACATCATAATTTTGGGATTTTCTGGTGGTTAACTTCCTCCTAATCATGTTTTCTATCATTAAAAATGTGTAATGATTTTCAAAAAATGGTCTTCTACAATTATGTTCAGTACAAAATTTGGAGTCTAATAAGATCAACTTAATTTTTGATGAATAGTAAATTATGAATAGTAATTTTATGATTAGGATTAGTAATATGACTAAATGGATTAGTAATCTCACATAAATAAAGTTTTAAAATAATCTAGGCACCTTGATTAAGTAATGTGATTCAATAAAATGGTTAAATAACGGTTTCATAAATTATTATTCAAGTATTAGTTTTTTTGGGTGAATACTGTTTTTTAATTAAAAATTAAATTAAAAATATTTAGAAAATTATTTTTATAAAATGGATTTCATTTTTGAACTCCGAGCACCGATATTATGTTATGGTAATTTTTGGGGTTTTTTTCTGAAAAAATGAATTTTCGGTGAATAGTGTATTTAATTAAAAAATAAATTAAAAATATTTAGAAAATTATTTTTATAAAATGGAGTTCATTTTTTAAATCAGAGCATTGATATTTGAATAAGGTGACATTTTGGGATCTTTCTGAGAAAGTTGAATTTTCAGCGAATAGTGAAAATACAGTTTTAGGGTTTCGGTATGTTTAATGACATCATAATTGTGTCATGATGATGTCATGAGATATTTTAAGGGTTGGACGGCCAATGGTGATGAAGTATTGTTTTGGGGGCCCCATGTGGCCTAACTCCATGGTAAATTCCAAGGGTGAGCACATGGGTTTGAGAAAAGCACATGTGAGGTGTCCCTTGGCCATTAATGCCTTGTCCCCTCACATTCCCTATAAATACCAAGCCCTCCTCTCATCCATTCGACTCCACACTCTTCCCCAACGAATTTTTGGTCTCATTACCTCCCAAGGAGTCCTCCCAATGTTCCCCCAATCCCTCAAGGTCCCATCCTTTGAGGTTTGAGAGTAACATTTTAAGGTAAGGGATCTGACCCCTCTCCTTCTTTTCAAGTGACCTCTTTTATGTCATTCCTTTTATGCTCCATGTTCTTATGTTGGAGGATGTTCTTTTATACTCCTATTACTGCCCTTTTTATGTTCATATAATGAAAGATCCCCTCTTACTCTCATTATTTCATTTTATGAAGTTTTAAGTGGCGCCCTTAGGCTGCCGAAATTTTTGTAACGGATTCTTTCTCCCTTCTCATTTTTCAAGATCTATTTTCAAGTAAAGTATTTCATGTTCCTTTTTATTATGTTGGGGTATGATATCTAAATTTATCATACTGATATTTTATGATCATATGATGAGACACCCCATTTTATCTCTTCAATTCAGTATTTTGAAGTTTTAAGTGGCGTCGTTAGGCTGCCGAATTTTAAAGTGGTTCTTCACCATTCTCGTTTTGAAGTTCTACTTTAATGTAAATTAATTCAAGTTCCTTTCTATTATGTTGGGGTATGATCTCTATATCTATCATATTGGACTCTTGTGTTCATATTATGAGAGACCCCATTTGATCTCTTCAATTTAGCATTTTGATGTTTTATGTGGCGCCGTTAGGCTGCTGAATTTTTAAGTGGTTCTTCACCATTCTCGTTTTGAAGTTCTACTTTCATGTCTATTCTTTCAAGTTCCTTTATATTATGTTGGGGTATGATCTCTATATATATCATACTGGACTCTTGTGTTCATATTATGAGAGACCCTATTTGACCTTGTCAATTCAATTTTGTTGATGTTTAAGTGACGCCGTTAGGCTGCCGAATTCTCACAAGAGAAATCTTATTTTTCTTCTTCCTTCCATGTTCTTCATTTCATATGGTATATTTTCAAATTTCATTACCATGTTCTTAAATCCCTTATATTTTTTCCCTCTACTGTTTTATGGGTCATTTATGAATGTTTGACTCATGTCCCCTCTCTTCTCAATGTTTTCTAAAACCTTGTAACATAGCCGTTATGCTGCAGAATTTTTGTCTCAATGTGCCTCTCTCTCTTTTCTAAAAATTATTTTTTGTTATAAAGTGAATACTCAAAGCTCTTATTTCTATAGGGGTATTCACATATATATAAAAATGTTCTATTTTATATTCTGGGACTTACATACCTGAACCCCTCTTTCCCTTTTCGTGGGTTTAATGTGACATAAAGATCATGTCTTTAAAGCAGTTTTTAAAACGTTATGATTATGGAATGAAACACATTTCTTCTATTCTGTATGGGTTTTTGATGAAATGATTGATGATGATATATGTGGCTCACATGATAATAAAGGAAAATTTAAGGTTGCACCCTGATAGCGCCCCATTTCATTGGATAATGATGTAACCACAAGAGATTACAGTTTAAGGGTGCGCCCAGATAGAACTCTAATGCATTGGGTAAAGACTTAATCTCTAGAGATGACCTTTTTTTTACGGCGCCATGGTGAATAACCTTGGTAATTTTTAACGACACCTTGGGGATGGACCTTGGTGAAACGAAACAATTGTCAATATTAAATGTTGCAGCCACATCTTCAAGTTATCAAAAATGTTATTTTTATTATGATGTATCTCATTATTTCTTTATCATTCCTTAAAGTCCTTCTCATGTCCTTATTGAAGTATCTCAAGATCACATGTAAAATGTTTCTATTTTTTCCCTTACTGGGCCTTCTTCTCACCCTTTCCTTTGATGTATGTCTCCAGGTTATGAGATGCAGTAATGAACCTAGGATGAACATAAGGAGAAGCCTTTCAAGTGTTTAAGAAGAATGTTTTTTTTTGTTGTTTCATGTTTTAAGTTCCTGGTTTCCAAGACACTAAACCTTAAAGATCCTCGGTTTTGTAAAATGTAATGAAAGTTTATGTGATAAAAAGGCGGGATGTTATAAGTGTGGTTTAGCACCATGATCTGGTATTATCTCTGTTCGAATCAAGAATCATTGTATGGAGTTTTCTCATGAGTATATAAGTTATAAATATGTATCTTCTAGTACTATGTGAGGTGTAATCGGTGTGATAGAGTTGGAAATTTGAGGCTGTAGTGCCCAACATACCCAGTTAAGTGATGGGCTTGTGCTAAAATAGGCCATCTATAATGATTCTGCAAGATGTTTCCACCAATGTCTAGTGAGAGAGGTTCTGAATACACTCCACGTGCAGCAGAAGGGTCAGTAGCTTCTCACCAGTCTGGAAACTGCAATACATCAGGGCGTGCAGGCCAAGGACATCGGCATGGCTGTGGTAACTAGACCCCAGGATCTTAGTGATAGTATTGTGGGTCATCGTAGTGTATACAAGCTATTTCATAGGCCTGAGGTATAGGTTAGACATATATAGTGAAACAAATCTAGCATGTGCATGATCCTGGAACATCTAGTGTCAGAGGTTCTATTCCAGTTTCCTATGTTTCAAATTTTAAACTCTTTGATACTGGTGCGATGCATAGTTTTATATCATTGACTATTGTGGAGAGCCTTGGGTTCTGTGTTTATACATCTGAGAATGTTATGATGCTAGAAAATCAACTAGGTATTGGAATGGAAGGTTTGTGTCACTGTAAACAATTCCCCCTTGATATTGGTGGGTGTCACTTACTATGGAACCTCTAGGTCATAGAGACGATAGGCTTTTGTGTCATCCTCAGAAAGGATTGGCTTGTATCCTATCAGTACATTGCTAAATTTTATCACCGTATGGTTAGTTTTACATCACTATAGGGTGGGTATTTTCTATACAATGATGAATGGGATATCCTAGCGAGTAAAGCTGGACCCGAGCATTGTGGGTTGGGTGGAATGACAGCCCAGATTGTGAGTTTATATCTAGATGATTAGGGAATGTGTCTAGAAAATTTTCCTCCGGTGGTTGATCATTCCAGGGATGTCTTCCCTGATGACTTCTTAAGATTACCTCAGTTAGATAGGCGGATTTCACTATCAAGTTTGTTCCTGAAGCTGCACCAGTATCCATTCCTCTTTACCAGATATCTATGATGGAGTTTCAAGATCTCAAGTGGTAGTTGGAAGATCTGTATTCTTGGGGTTTTGTCTTACCCATTACTTCTTCTTTGGGTTAACTAGTCGTTTTCTTGAAAAAAGTGTCAGGTAACCTTAGATTATGTGTGTTCTATCATAAACTGAACCATTTGATGGATAAAAATCAATATCTCTTACCAAAAAATGATGACATGTTTGATTAGTATTCTAGAGATTGACTGTTCTCAACGATTTAATTGAGGTCAAGATATCACCGGGTACGTGTTCGACCTGTAGACATACATCAACACAACCTTTCTTAGTTTGTATGGTCTTTATGAGTACTAGGTTATTCCATTTTGTCTCACAAACATGACAACAGTCCTCATGGCCCGAATGAACTGATTGTTCCATCCTTTCCTATATACTGTTGTGGTTCATTTCATGGATGATATCTTGGTGTATTCTCAAAAAAGACACGATCATGGAAAACACCTTCAGATAATTTTTAACACACCGAGAGAGCATTTTTTATATTCTAATCTTGCAAAATTCTCCTTCTGGATGGATCAGATTCACTTCCAAGATCTTGTCATCTCATAGAGTAGTGTATTAATGGACCCAGAGAAGGTCAGATCAGTAGTTATATTAGAGTATCCCAAGAACGTTTTCAAGATGCATATATTCTTTGGTTTAGTTGGTTACTATAATCATTTTATTCAAGACCTTTCACTCTTATCAGTGCTGATGACGGTCTTGACTATGAAATGTTTAATTTTTGTATTGTCCGATTCTTGTCACACATCCTTTTGTGAGTTGAATAGACATTTTACATTATCACCAACACTGATATTTATTTATCTTGGGAAAGAGTTACATAGTGTACTTTGATGTATCAACTATTAGGTTGGGAGTAGTGCTTATACAGGGAGATAGAGAAGTTTTGTATGGGTCTCAGCAGTTGAGGCCACATGAGAGAAATTACTCAACGCATTATCATGAGTTGGCTACAGTTGTTCATTATTTGAACTCCTAAAGGAATTAATTATTAGGGGATAATTATGTGGTGTACATGGAGAAACAAAGTCTCAAATACAACTTAACTCACTGTGATTTGAATCTGAGGTAGAAAAGGTTGGTGGAATACCTTCAGTCATTAGACTTTGAGCATACTTATACGTCTGGAAAAGGAAAAAGTATTGGCTGATGCACAGAGCAGGATGACTCAGATACATGTAGTACATGAGTCCAGTGGGGAGTGGAATCTAATGTATTTGTTCTCGGAGATGCATTTAGAAGTGCATAATAATCAGGGATAGACTAATCTTTCAACTTTGGAAGTTATCTCTACCCTACTAGAGAGAGTGAGGATGAGACAGCTACCTGATTATGAAGGTCATGTTCTATGGGATAGTGTGTAAAGTGAGTACCCTCCTCCTGGATGGATGATAGGCAAAGATGATGTTTTTCATGTCCACGGATGTGTGTGGGTTCCATTGTATATATTTGAGGAGATGATGCAAGTGTTTCATGATTCATCTTGGGAGGTACATCCGGAAGTCACCAATACTTACCATGACATTCTACATCTATACCAGTGGCCGGGTATGAAGAAATATGTAGCTTGTTTTGTTATGAGGTGTTACACGTGTCAGCAGGTGAAGGTAGAACATCAGTGGCTGGCTGGAATTTTACAATAGCTACCCATTTCTGAGTGGAAATTGGAGGATGTCATGATGGATTTCATGATGTGGTTACCAAGTTTGTCTTGATGAAATGATGTTGTGTGGGTTGTAGTAGACAAGAATACGAATGTCTCTCAATTATTTTAGATCAAGGAGACTTTTGGTGTAGATGATATGGATAATTTGTAAGTTTGAGAGGTTGTATGACTTCATGGGTTTCCACATTCTATCATTTTTTATAGGGATTCCTTCTTGATGTCTCTTTTATGGAAAATCATTCACAAGGTGTTGGGTACCCATGTTCTTCTAAGAATTTATTACGAACCTCAGACAAATTTCAAGGCAGATTACTTGATTCGAGTGCTAAAGGACATCTTGCATTCATGTTTCCAAGACCTTGGGGTATCTTGGGAGAAACATATACCCCTGGTTGAATTCTCCAATAATAATAGATTCTAGGATACTATTTATATGGTGTCATATGTGGAATTTTATGGTAGGACATGCCAATCATCCCTGTGTTGGATGGAGGTAGGAGAGGCAATTATATAGTGACCTCATGTTTTCCAGGAGACTACTGAGTAGTTACACATGATTCAAAGATAGATGGATATTGCATAGTCTTTTTAGAAATCTTATGTTTGTCATAGTAGAGGACCTTTGGATTTCAGTTTCGGGGATCAATTTTTCCTATGTTTGGCACTGAGATTGTAACACAAGAGGATAATATGATAAATTAGCTATCACCATGATATGTCGAATATTTTGAGATGTTGGAACTAGTTGATTCAGTTGTCTATCGGTTAATGATTCCTCATAGGTACCGAGACATGATCGGCGTCTTCCACGTATCTCAACTGCATCGCTATCATCTAGACTCATCTCATGTTTTTCAGCCCAAGGAGGTTGAGATTGAGGTTGATTCATCATTTGAGGAGCATCTGATTTGTATAGATTAAAGGAGCAGGAAGGCACTCTGAGGCTAGTCAGTTCCTCTTGTATGGGTGCTATTGTAGCATGGCCGATTACATTACTATACTTGGGAGATAGAGGCTGAAGTACATGCTCATTGGACAAAGATTTTCATATATATTCCTTCTCTTCCCTTGGAAGGTCAATTCAGGGAAAAATTGATTTAAACGGAAGATTGTAAGAACACGGTTCTTTGAATGAGCTATTGATTCTTCATTTTTCTTTTTCATTAATTTGTTTCTGAAAAAACAAGGAAAACTATAAAATTTTTAACTTTTAGTATAACCCATTTTGTACATATATGTACATTCATTTTAATATTTTCATGTAATATGGGGATACACGGTGTGTGAGTTTGTTGGCCTGTGAGAGAAGAAAAGCCACTACATGCTATGTACTCTTAGTACACCTCATGTAGTCTTTATGGAATGGTTGGTGCGGGATGTGTAATGTATTTCAGTGATGTTATGAAAAGTAAAATGATATACGTTCCATTTATATGGATTTAAAAACTGTGTACTACTAAAATTCATCTTAAAACAAGATGTAACCTTGTTTTCGCTTCATCTAGATAGAGGATCCACCGAGTGAAGAAGAATGAGTCGTGAGAAGATTTCATTCTCATGTTTCATTGTCTAAAACCCAAAACAAGTTTTATTCATCTCGTTGGACTACTCTTGGTAAGATCTTTCATCTCCTTGAGCTGTTCATATTGATTTCTGTTCTTGAGGATGTTATTAAAGGTTGAATGATTTATCGCTTTTCATAGATATATGTCTTTATTGGCCGATTCAATGGTTAGAATCAGATTATATCTGTTATATGTCCTTGGGGTAGGTGGTCTTGTGCCTTTCAATAAAATTCGAGTTGATTGATTATGCCAAAAATATATGAAACCATTTTTTGGGTATTTATTTCCTATATAATTGAATCCTATTGATGCACAATGATTCGTAGGTATTTTATTACATGAAATTGAATCATTTGGTTTCTGAGTTGTTTGATTTAGTGAAACCCCAAGGGTTTATTCCTTGTTGTCAGCTATTTGGAAAGAATAACATTGAGATGTGTGAATTTTTCCCGTTTTGGGCTGATTAGAAAAGAATGTTGTTATGTGAAATGTCCATGGGAGTTTTTATGATTAAACCCATGTTATAGTTTTATTCTCATGTGTTTTCTACTATGTCAATTTCCCACATGAGGTGCTATAATTTAAATCCTTGGGATAGTTTATTTCACCTATATTTTTTTGAAATGAAATGAAAAAATGAATAAAATGGGGTAATTTTCCATGGGTGAGCCATAGTCTTAGTTAAAATACATGGTTGGGATCATGTAAGTAATTAGACCTTTTTACCTTGGGTTAACCATTATCTCGGTTAAAACACAATGGACCGACTCAAGATGTCAATTACATAAAGGTCATCTGCTAGCCACATATTTGGTGGTCGAGATCATTCAGTATTCTATAGAAATTCCCAAAGAATCTTTAATCCATTAAGAGACACTTAAAATGAGCTATATTGGTTACTGAACAAAATATTAAATGATGGAATGTGGATATGCTTATATGTGAAATGGTTATGTCACATGCTGATGGTTAAATTTCTATGGTGGGGTTGATGGGACTAGGTCATACTTTGAGACCATTGTTCGTAGAACATGTTAAATGAAATGGAATGACATAAGAAATGTCTCCCAAGACAACGAACAAGATTGCATTTGGTCATCAATTATTTATCTATATTGTCTTTTGATACATCTACTATGTTTACTTCTATATAAGGTATTGACAGACTATGGAAAAATCTTGAGATAGTTCTACATAAATTAAATTGAACTGTTAAAGAACATTAACAAAATAAATGGATATTTTACTTTATTTCATCAACTTTGCTATTTTCTTTTACTACAATTGAATATTCCCACTAACTTTTAGGAATATATTTTTGGTGGGTGCCTGCCAGGATTAGTGTCACACCCTATTTGTGTCATGATTTTCGGCCCAATAATTATATGATTGCTGTTGTGGACAAGGGAAATCCTCTTTAAAAGGTGATTGATTACTTCTTAGGAGCAGGAGAGCATTGGACCAAGTCGAGGCATGCGATGCTTCTAAGTTTTATTTCTATTTTGTAATTTTATTTTATTTGTATTAGATTACAGTGTTTCCTATTTTGGAATCTATATAAGAAGATATAAAAAGTTTAATTATATTTTTAAGGCTGAGACATGGATATTTATCTATCATACATCTCGTGTTTTTTCAGTAACATGTTGTTTACTGCTTCAGCTAATTGTTAATATTTATTAGGTTGTGTTACACTCTACCAATGATGGTATAGTTTCTCCACTATCACACCGTAGGCCCTTGCTACTAGTCGGCAGCCACTGATATTTGGGGAAATGTGCTTCACCCCATGTTGAAAATTGGTTTGGATATCAGTTTAGTGGTAATCTGGGTAGAGACATTATATGCCATAAACCCCCAAGCCTTCCTCCAAGAGGCCAAGGGCTGGTGACAAGCACTGAGTAGGCATATCACAAACATGGGAGGAATTACCTACTTACTTGTACACCCACACACATATCCGAGCCCAAAAAATGATGAAATGTAATATCTAATATGTAAAAATTCTCGAATAAAAATATATCCAAAAACCAGAGTATGGAATGATATAGAGTCAATTAAAATAGGTCCCAAGAAGATCCTGCCATAAGATGCCTTTAAGAAGAGTCCTACCTGTTGTAATAGGTATTGGGACTGTTGTCTCAAAGCCATATGAACACACCTCAGCTAGCTCATTCTCACTAAGCACCATCTTGTCCTCGAACTTCTAGGTCTCCATCAAAAGTGAAATCATCTACACAATACATGACATGTGAAAGAAAATACATTGTATTGGTGAGTATTACAATACTCAGTATGACACCCTGAAACCAGCAAATCATACCAAAAAGGAAGGTAAGGTTATCTCTACATTTTTATATGTCTACGACACATATGAATATAATATCTAGATATAATCATTCCAAGACAGATATTTTAGAGGTATGTCACAACCACTATATACCAGTATTATGAATTCAGCTCTAAAATTCCTTAAAGCACTCATCTAGGAGAACACGCTCATGAGTCTGATAGCACATATGACATCCGTCCGAGTGGTGATTCTCAATGACTCCCACCATAATAATGATACACTAATATATCTGAATAGATATAAAATATATTATATTAGGATCATAGCTAGGGCCATGGGGTGATAGCAATAACTCATTCTTGATAATCCCACTATGTTGATTATCGGTGCACATGTAGTGTTGGTCACATAGATTCCAAGAACACCACCAAGGGAACAAATAAATGAATATAGGATCCTACTTCATGCCTCTCATGGGATTATAAAAACACTATTCAGTAGTACCTACTAATCAGATCATATTCCTAGGAGTATGAAATGATTTGGACTAACCTTTTATGAAACAAATAATGGAAAGAACCCTAAGGAATACTTTCCATGATACAAAAGAAAATTTTCTGAATCCATGTAGAATGGGTTACACAGTGTGTCATATAGTCGAAAATCATGTCCCTTGACCATAGGTATTTTCCATGTATAATTCCCCATGTTATTCCAACCATGTCGTGTAGAAGAAGGGTACATAACATGAAGAAATAGTCACCTGTTGTTTCTGTTTCTATCCATTCAGGGTCCTCCCAGGTTGTTAGGTAGTATTTCAGTACACTATTTGAACCAGTGTATCCCTACTTATGTACCAGTACATGGGGTCATCAATGTAACTTGTACTTTCCAATCCATGTTGGGGAGTACATTCCATGCAGGTAAACCATGTACTCTACCACGTGCCTGCATAATTCCCATCTACGCATCGATTTTGTCCAAAGGGGACTACACATCCTATAGTTCGGGACTACACGCTATGTGGAACGTTTTTTTACTAAAACGTGTTATCTTTATCCCTCTCACTATGAATCTATGGATTCGGTTTGCGTGTTCATTTCACCTTGGAACTCCTTATCCATGATCATTATTCTAATATAACACAGAATTGATGTAATTCAATCCTTCAATCGGCTTAGAAAATGCACTCATAGGTTTTCATTGTTATCGGTATATTATGTGGATTTGGAACCCATAATCACTTGATCCACCTTCTAATCTACCATCACATCTCCATCATGACATCCAAATGTCATATCTATAGTTTCAGATGGATTGAGTAATAATATAAGGCATAAAAACCAATTTTTCAAAAATGGTTCTAAGAATGGTGAAGAATAAAGAATGTATGATGATGAATGATTGATTTAGGGGAGAAAAAGATTGATAGGGATAAACATTGATCTATGTTCGTTTCAATATTGGTTTACAACATTATATTTCTAAATTAATTTAAATAAGTCTAAAAAAACTCCCAAAAAATTCCTAAAAATGACCCATCTCGGAAATACAATTGATATGTGGGATAATCTATTCACGGATTAGTCTATCTTCTTCATAAGAATCGTGAATGGGAAAAGGGACAAAATAAAAATTCCAACCTTGATTTAGATCTCTCATTAAATTAGAACAATCTCTGTGTCGTAGTCATTTCCATGATCCTTCATGATAAATGTATGTCCATCACTGATTACAGGTTCCATCATCACCAGCTTGAGATAATTTTTCAGATATGAATCCCAAATGTCTCCATTGTATTACAGGGTTATGAGGCTAACCCTAGATCTCTAAAATAGGGATAATTTCAAATATAAAATCATAGTGTCATTTCATCAACAAATTTAAATTAATATTTTTAATTTATTATATTCATTTTACCCCGTATGATGACATTCCACAATTAACCAGCACCGACCAATGATAGGTCATTCCTAGGGTATAGTCATTGCATTGAACTGAACGGTGCCCCATATTTCTATTATGGTAACCTTCTTAGAGGTTATTTCACTTTTTTAGGAAAATGCGTGTTCATGCTATTTAATATTTTAATATTTTTTTAAAAAATTGTTTTTGGCATACCAGGCCTCATAACCACAATCTGTCTCAAAACCTGGTCTAAAAATCAGTCCATATAATATTAAAAAATAACACATGGAAAAAATGAGTCATTAAATTCACCCACATTATGTATTTTTGTCCCCAAAAATCAAAAATAAAGGCTACTCGAAAAGATGAGGGTATTGAGGATAAATATAATACTCTCACTCCCAAGTTCTATCCTATTGATTCTTATGTTTACACTACACATGCACCAATGGAATCAATCAATCAAAAAATATCCTCCCCTTCAAATCATTGATCTACACTAGGTACTCAGAAAAATTCACGGCAACCTCAATGTCCATCTCACCACAGTCAATAATGTGTGATGGTTTGTTCACATACATCCTCAATGTAGACATGTGGAATACATTATGTACTTGGTCTAACAATGGGGGTATATATAAGTGTTATTCAACATTTTTAACACTAAATTGTATCTAAAAAGGTCCACTAAACTTCAGAGACAACCTATAACCCTGGAAAAATCTATGCAGTCCACATCGGGGTGAAACCTAAAGGAAACATAGTCTCCTTCCTTGAAATCTAATGGCCTCCATTGACTGGTATTGTAAAACTTATGTCAGATCAAAATTAGAATTCATCTGCTCCTTGATGATTTTAAATTTCTCACTTCAATCCCACACTAAATCTAGGCCCATGATTGACGACTCTCTTTGGTCTGTGTAGAAAAGTGGTGACTTGGAGGACAACTCGTACAAAGCCTAAAAGTGTGACATACCAATGGTGGAATGATATGTTTTGTTGTATGCAAACTCAACAAATGGTAGTTTTTTCTCCCAAATACGGCTACATTCTAATATGAAATCTTGCATCATGCCCTATGGAACTGGAATGGTTAATTTTTTTCTAGTTGTCAATTTGGTGGTGAAATGCTGTGATCAAGCATAAATGGGTCCCAAACGCCTCTTGTAATCCCTTCCTAATCCAAAATGTAAACGGATAAAAATGATCTAATAAAATTATTGATGGAACACCATGGAGTTGAAATATCTTCTAATAGTAGAGGCATCTTATGATTTCTACTAAACACTTCTCTCGGATATCTTGGAAGTGGGACGACTTGGTAAGTCTTTCAATGATCTCCCAGATGGCATTGTCTTTCTTGGACGTACATGATAAAACCATTATAGTTTCCATAGATATCCCATCACATTTCCACTCTATAACATCCATGGTTTGATCTAAACTCACAAGAACCTGGTACACAGCCTTCACTTTAGGATGAGTAAGGAATTGGGAAACAAACACTTCCACTCCTCTCTTCATCCATAGCCATCAAAACAAAGGTTAGAGGACTTAGTATATCTTTTCCATACCAGGATATACCACCAAATGTGACATATCAATCTCCAATATAACCTCCACTTGAAACATCACTAGTACTACTATGCATCCATTTAAAATAACTATGTGCTCGCACATTTTGAATATCCATCAGGAGAATGTCTGGATGAAATTTGGGCTCATAGGGTCTCATATTTAGTATCCCCAAGATGTGACTCCCTAACTCTCTCTAAGAGTAGATGTGTAATGACACTCGACTATAGGAAATATTATCCATCTCCATTAACTATGGATAACATTAATAAGTATAAATACTCTGAAATCTCATTCATGAACTGTAAACTAGATCTCATTCTCAAAGAATATTCAACCACATTCACAATCCCATGAGTATAGACAATCTCAAAGTCATATTATGTGAAAAATCTATCCATCGTATTTGCATGATGTTGATATCCTTTTTTGAGAAGATATACTTGAGACATTTTTTATGAGAGTAGATGATAAATTTCTCACCCATCAGGTAGAGTCAAATCATCTTCAGCATGAGGAGTATAATTGAAGACATAATGGTGTGGGTCACATAATTTTTCTCATGTTTTCTCAACTAGTGTAAACCATAATCAATTACCACTTGCATATGCTTTAGAACAAAACTAAGTTAGATCCTCGATTCATCATAAAACACTACATAATCTACACCCTACACCATTAATATTAATATATATGTTCTTGTCAATCACCACTACAACTTCTAAAAACCATCCTGGCACTTCTATATCCACACAAAATGTTGCCTCTTTCGAGTAAAAGTTATCATGTGTGATGTTATGAAGGAGAAATCAGGAATGAATCTCAATTAATAGTCCCCTACTCTGAGGATGTTTTCTGCATCTATCACACTATTAGGTGGATCCCATGATAACACTTCTTCAACCATGTCCAGGTCAACTCCCACTCCATCCGTGATGAAAACATGTCCAATTAAGTTTACTGCCTGAATCTAGAACTAGCTCATAGAGTGTTTATGATAATGTTTTTACCCAAAATGTATGTATAAAACCATCCATATGTGTCTCATGTGCTCCACCTCAGACACCAAGTGCACAAGGATGTCGTGGTTGAAGAATACTATGAACCAGTTTGAGTATGGTTGAATGATCTGGTTTATGAGTCCCATGAACACTATAAGGGAGTTTGCCACACCAAAGGGAATCACTATGTAATCATAATGATTTTAATGACATCAGAATTATACCTTCATTATATCCTCATCCCGTACTTGTACCTGGGGATAGATTGATCTGAATTCATACATAGAGAACCATCATTCCTTTTTGGAAAACAGAACTATTGATTCCCATGGTCAAACACTGGGTCTCACGAATCCCTTCCCCTATAAGTCCTATAACTACACCCTCAACTCAGAAAACTCTATAAGAGCCATCTAATATTCTAGTTAATATATCAGTGTCGTATCGAGGTGTAGATAAATGCAGAATACTATCTCTTGGTAGGGAGGTAGACCTGGAACAAATTTATAAATGACTTCCTTGTACTATGCCACTATAGTAGGGAATATCAAACTCATAACATCCACTACACAAACGGTCAGACAAGAGAATACTGATTAATTGGATGTACCCTCTTATGATTTAGTTCATCTAGTTCTACCAGGCTTTCCTTTTCCCTGACAAAGGAAGACCTCATTCTGTCACTATGGACACAATACACCCTTCTCCTAAAACAATCAATCTTGGAATGAACATTAATTAACCAATCCATATGAAGGATGAAATCCTATGGACTTGACATTTCAACCTTGAGGTTCTAACTAAAACAACTACCTCCAAGGTTCTACTCAAAATTTTTTTATAGGTTTTTGATCTTTGAGACTCCTCTGATAGGTGCCTTCATGTGTATGGTTCAATTCAATAGTTCGACTACAATCTCTAGGTCATGCACAACAAATCTGGAGAGAAAGGAATGACTATAACCTATGTCTATCAGTACTGAAACTAAAGCATAAATGGAAAATAGCATACCTTAAATCATTCTAGGATCCCCTAGGTAATAATCCGCAACCACAAGTAGTGGTCCCCACTCCTATCATCCAGCTACCTAAGACAAGAGTGGACCACCTAGGGTGGTGGTGGTAGTATCTCAAAACATTCCCAACAACTTATACTATCCCAAACACTCTAACACATCCAATACCCTAATGATTTGACTTCTACTATCATTATCCATGTATCAGTTGTCCATCCATAGTCTCCCTATTAGCATTAAAGTGGGTTGGAAAATCCCAGGTGAGATGTTCCCTTCAATAACATGAATCAAATTACCTATCTCTTGGCTGACTGGTCCCACCCTATGATCCATAAACTACATATCCCCTATCTTGAGACCTCCTTCAAAAACATCTCCTATATCCATGTCCATGGGAATAACATTGGTAACCTGCTACCGAGTTCTCTACTCCTTCCTGACCACTGTTGACTGTCACCTATTGTATCTTCTCTGCTAATAAGATATCAATCACCAATGATCGCTCAAGCACCCAAATATATTTTGGAATTCATGTAGGGATAATGTTAGATCATATGTCTCTACATATAACTCTATCAAATATCTGAGCCTTGATGTTTTGATCTCAAATGATATCCATCAAGTACCTAGAATGGTTGGTGAACCTTGATGAATAATCAACAACTAACATGCTACCCTTTGGGATATTAAAACTATCCTGAATTTTCACAACCCTCGTCATTTCTATTGTGAGATCCTCTATGAAGAGGCTTTCAAACAATGTCCATGAAAGAGTAACTGCTTTGTGTGTATGGATAGATGAACTCTACCATCGTCACACTAATCTATGAAGAAGGCTCACTACCAGGAAATCCATCTCATCTACCGGTGTCCTGAAAAGATATAAAACTTAGGTCACTACCTAAATCTCGTATGCATCCACCTATGGGTTAGGATTTCCTCTGAACGTGAGGGGTCTCTACCACTGAAATGTTCAAAGTGTGCCCAGCCTACAGTCCTTATTCTCTAGTACTACATGTACAACATGCTTCTATACAGGTGGTAGTAAACATGGTGCACCACATAGAGGTAACATCTAGGTAATTAGTACCTTTGGCATTGCCTCTTCACCAAGGAGGATATCCTCGGGTTCAAGATTCTAAATCCTATCTAGTATACGTCATAGAGAAATTATAAATGTATACAAGAAGTTCCATTGTAAATTACTATATTTGGAGAGATAACTCAATAAGGACATAGAAACAAAAAACCATTCATATGATGAATGTACCATTATTTTCCCTAAAACCACTATACTAATGTACCAGGTAGAAAAGATTGTGATCAGAGTCTTGGTGTATAGATACATCGGCTGCTGCACTAACATTGGAGTCCTTGGATAGAAATCCAAACTTGAAACACTTCACATGGTTTCCCCAAAACAATATCACGGACTCCTAGTCCTAAATTAGAACCAAGAACCACTAATACCACTATGTCATGACCCATCCTAGTAAGTCCACTAGAATGACTCCCCAAGCCCGCCTCAAATAGGACAGGGGCTGGTGACTATCACTAACTAGGAATATCACTAACGTTAGAGGCATTCCTTGTGTACCTATATGGTCGGACACATCTCTAATCCCACAAAATGATGAAATATAAAACCAACTATTTAAAAAATGCATGAATATAACTATATCCCCCAACTAGAGTATGATAGTATGAAATGTAATGTAAAAGAGGTCAAAACACAAGAACACCAAAAGAAGTCTATAACACGAGTCCAACATTTAGTAAAATATACTGGATCTGCCTTCTGAAATACAAAGGAATATACAACGATCTTCCATGTCTCACTAATATCTATATGGTCCCAATCAGCCTAGAACTATGTCAAAAGGTAGATTATCAGCACAAGACATGACACTAGTGGTAAAATCCAGTGTTTAGGTGAGTATAATAATACTCAGTAGGACACCCCGAATCTATAAAGCAATAAAAAAAGAATGGTACATTAACCTCTACATTGGTATGTGTCAAAAAAATATATAACAACAATATCTTGATCTACTCAATCCAAGACACAAATTATAAATGTAAGTCCCATCTACTGCATACCAAAACTAGGAATTAAGCCTGAAGATTCCATGAAACACTCTTCTATGAGAACACACACTTGAGTCTGAATATACAGATGATGTCTATCTAAGAGGTACTTCTCAATAAGTCTCTTCATGAGAATGATATATTGATATATTTGAAGAAACATACGACACAATAGATTAGTATCACAGTGAGGTCCATGGGGTGATCCAAAAACTCAATCTACATTAACCCGTTATTTAAAGGATCAGCACTCGCGTGTCCATACAATGGACTCAACCTAGGGAATAAATAAAGGACTAGAGGATTCTACTCTGAGACACTCTGAGTATTCTAGAAACTATATAAAAGATGTCTTATTGAATGGATTTCAGTTCAAGAAGCGAGAAACCATTTTTACATACCTTCGAGGAAATAAATAAGGAAATGAACTGTAAAGAAATGTTTCCATAATGTGGAGGAAAAGTGGATCAAGACATGTTGAAATAGGTATAAAAATTGTATTAGGGTCACATGTCATGTCCATTGACCCCAAGTACTGCCTATGTACAATGACTCATGGAATTCCAACTATGTTTTCAAAAAGATGGGTACATAGTTTGTAAAAAAGGTCACATGTAGTGTCCTTCCATCTGAGTTCCACCCATTTACTATACATGTTTTCTAGTACATGATGTCAAATCGTGTATCCCTACCTATGTACCAGTACAAGGGGTATTCTATCTAACTGGAATAGGCCAAGCCGTGTGGGAGAGTACACATCATGTGGGCAACCTGTAGACTCCCACCCATGTCCATATACATCCCATGTACATACGATGTTTTATCAATAGGGACTACATGTTGTGTAGTTAGGGACTACACACCCTATGGAATGGGTTTCTCAAGAAACCTTATTTCTTCTTCTCTCTCATTTTTTCAAACTCAGATATTCTGTTTGGGAGTTCAGTTCACCTCGAAACTTCATATCCAATCTAATTTTTCCACTCTAACACTGAATTGATGGGATTGGGTCCATAAATTGATTTGGAAAATGAAATCATATCCATTATTTTTTATCTCCAAAACAAATATATTTGGAACCCACCGTTGTTCTATCCTCTGTTGCACCTACCATCACACTTCTATTGTTTTGTCCTTGTGTTGGATCTACAGTTTCGGAATGTTGTGTCGTGAATCAAAGATTAGCTATTAATGGTTCAAAAAGGGTGTCAAGAACGGGTCAGATTAATAAATCAGGATGAAGAAAAAATTAATTGGGGGATAAACTACCGAAATATAATGTGGGATGAACCATGAATAATTTACATGTCGATCTTGGTTCATCAATATTATATCGGTAAACAAATCTAAATAAATTTCAAGAATCAACAATCGATAAATCATATAAAAACCATCTTACAGATACGATTGATCTGTAGGAAAACCTATTTGTTGATTAGTCTACATTCATCATAGGAAAAATGAATTGGAATAAAAATTTAAATAATTATCCCTACCAAAATATGGATCGCTCACTAACATTGAATGAAAACTTTGTCTTTGTCGTTGGCGAGATCTGTTAAGATCGGTGTTCGTCAATCATCGATTCAAAGTTTTTTCATCGCCTTCTTCAGATAATTTTTCATATCTCTCTCTACAATGACTCTAGAGGATTCTATGGTTATTGGGATAACCCTAGATCTCTAACATATGAGTAATTTTAAATTTAAAATCATTGATTCACTACATCTACAAAATAAGACAAATTTTCTTAATTTATTTTATTCATTTAGGCGTCTCTAATGAAATTCAACAATCGACCAACACTGACCAATGATAGGTCACACATAGGGTATAGATACTATTTCTAACTCAATGTTTCCCTCTTATTTTATATCCAAGAACCCACATTAATTTTATTCCACTTTTCCTGAAAATCACTAAAATGTGCTACTTAAAATTATAATATTTTTCAATCATTTGTTGTAGGCATACCAGGCCTCATAATCACATGCAGTATTAGCACCTAGTCTCAGAATAAATTCATATAATATTTGAAGATAATACATGGAAATAATCTAATTCAATACATTATAATCACTGAATTGGTAGAAATTAATCAGAAACAATATCACATACCGGATGGGATGTTGGGTTTTAAAACTAAAAACTCCAATATTTTGAAATGTTGTTATATCTAATATCAATGTGGAATTGATTCCCATGAAAAAATTAGATTAATTGATTAATATTTCAGCTAATTATGTTTTAAAAAAATTTAATATAATTTACCTATCTAATGAAATTATATGCAAAAGATGTTTTCAATTAAAATTTAGTATTTTAAGTTATTCATCCTAAAATGAAATGTTTCGGAAAAATTAAAAAAATTCACCAAAATTTAATTTTGGAATTCATAATTCAAAAAAATGTTTATTTTTAAAAACAATAATTATAAATGTTTCAAAATGTATATTTCATATTGGTTCTCCAAAAAATTGAAGTAACATTGTCTTTTAGAACAATATATTCTTTTCTTAATACATTTGGATTTATTATAATCTTAATCATATAAAATATACTGGATAAGTGTACAATAATATATATTTAATATATAATCTATATAAATTTCATTAAAAACATTCACAAAAAGAGGTCTTGTTTAATTTATTGAGATAAAACTTGATTGTACAGAGGAAAATAGTTTTATTTGACGACGAATTACATTATTTTCAAATATTGTATACAATCATTTCTAACTAATTGAATTACAATGGATTTTTTTTGTATACATGTGTTATCCATATTTTAAAAAATTTGTTAATCTTATTAGTATCAACCATTCTAATGGATACATGATAAGTATAATAATATTTTAATAATAATGAATATATTTCTTTAGATTTAGGTAAATATCGGTCTTTCATGTAATGCACGACATTTAATGGACTGGGTATTTCATGAAACAAAAACAAACCTAGAGTTATGTATACTATAAGATATACTTGTTGTTTCTTACAAATAAAGAATAAATTGGTCTTTCCATATAACACAAGATATATTCATTGTTTTGTGAAATTAAAAGTTTCAAAATGATTACATCAATTCAAAAAAATAAGAAAATATTATGGAGTTACATTCCACCCCCCATAAAATTTGTTTTTCCCATTTAATTTATCTGGGTTTTCAAAGGCTTAATTCTTGAATGTTCCGTCCATAGAATTCCACATCCTAAACATGTATAATAAATAATCATTTTAAAATGAAATTTTGGAATCATAATAATAAATCAAGATAACTCATAACCAGGTTTCCACATGGGAGAAAATATGTAGAAAGTGAAAATATGGACATGGAGGAGAAATCTAACTATCTTTTTCTGATGGGTGGAGATAGATAACATAAATAGGAGAAAAAAATAATAACTAATCCCTAAGACAATGAGGCTTGATAAAGGTCATTGATATCCTAAAAAATGATGATAACATGACTACATTTATTTTTAAGAGGCTTTTCCTAAAGAATTAAAATTTTCATATGATGATATACTTACATGATTTCAAGATGACCTCACCCTTTATTGTTCCTTGTTAAATTTACATATCATCACTTATTCCATGAAATTAAGTTGAATCCTTAATTCCTTAAGAATTAGTAGACCATTAGATTAATAAATAAAATTATAAGTCATTTCATCTATCTTTAGTTATCATTAAAACAAAATGGGCAGCACAAGTTATTAAATATGCATACATCCTCATATGGAGTGATAATACTTTAATCTCTAAAAAATCTTCCAATGATTAAAATAAACCATTACATAAATGTTTATCCTTATAACCATTCATAAAGATGAAAGTCCAAAAAATTATGAATATGTTAACTAAATTTCTCTAAAACATAATAGCATTAAACCCCTGTATATCATAATTTGGCTCTTAGATTTCACATACCATACATATGAATACCTTCATCATATATTCTATTGAAATACATTAATAACCAAAATAAACATAAATCCAAATTGAAAACATAAATATTTCCTTATTCTAATGATTATTGGATATATTTATTAAGTCTAAAAATTTGGTAATGTCCATCAATGACACCATAACCCACTTTTCCAACAAATGATTAATCATTTCAATGGAAACCAATGTTTTCTAAATAACATATTTATATCCAAAATGTCATTATCTCAAAATTAGTAACATATTAAGTGTTTAATTCCCTTAATCCTGTAGTTCCCATTAACATCACCTTTCCACTAAATCACATTACAGATCCATCAACAAAGTTAAACATATTCTTGTAAATCCACAGATAAAAACATAAACTAAAAAATCGGTATAAATTTCAAAACTCATAATTCATGAATCCAAATACTTAAACACTTTGATTATTCCAAATCACACATAATATATTTATAAGGATACATGATCCTACCATTTAATACCTATTCCCATTGACATTTCATATTTAGTCACATCATCCTCCAGAGTATTTCAATTACTAATACAACCTTTCTAGTTCTCTTTGGGATATTTCTTATTATGATATTGATTTTTATAATTCCCAATCATTGAACACATAAATAAACAACAATTTATAATACCATATGGAGGTAAATATTCCCATTAATTATGTTAAGTGATCCTTTTATCTTCCTTTGCAGTTACAGGCTTTGTGTCATTATTTTCTATAGTCAAAGCATCTTCATGATCCTCTAAGACATTCAAATGGGTGATTTTTTCCCAATGAGGAAATGTATGAAACCAAATATTCTATTGTTTATGTTATCCATTACCTTAATTCTCATTAAACACTTTCCATAAATTTTTTGGTAAATCTAAGAGTTTTTTATGGTACACATTGTTAATGAGTATCCATAAAAACTAATTAGGAATAATCACAACATCAATCACTCTAGTGATCATCCCATTTGACTTCTCATAAGAAAATCTTCAATCACATTAATCATTAACACAGTTTATTCTAGTTCAATCCATTTAAAAAAACCAAAATGTATATTGTGATCACTGTATATCATAGTGGAAAACCAGATAATCATTATAAATCACTTATTAGATGTCTAAACTAGGAAACCATCTATTAAATATTTGGTACCTTAGGATTATCATTAGAAACCTCCCTATAAATATCAATAATAATATTCCTAGGAATTTAACTAATGATTTATCATGTTAGATTAAAATGGTAGACAAAACATTATCTTTGAAAACAATAATAATGACCCAGGCTGAACAAACATGGATATTATATCATTTTAGAGGAATATTCAGAACATTAAAGAATTGAATGCTTGATGACCACAATAATTTAGTGTACTTGGAATCCTATAATACATATTTATATTTTTCAGAATGATCATAAACTTATTCCTTAAATATGATCCAATTCAGTACTCCAACTTATACCATTTCTTCATAACCTAGAGAAAGGAAACATAAAAATTGGGTGAGCAGAAATTATTACTATGGGTAAATAATCGATATTTATATTCATAACATAAATATAATAGTATGAGAACATTATCATAATAATTTAAGATCATACTGATAATATCAAAGAAAATTAACATGAATCATATAATAAATATAATTATTTCAAAAGACACCATTCATAAGGGAATCAAGGGAACGATATATGAAATAATAACATAGGAATATGAAATAAAATTGTGGCAGACATATAAACATGTAATATAATTCACTATAAGTTAACTCTAAATTCAAAAACATATAATGGAACTTTTAAGGGATAAAAACATTTATCTAGGATACACCACAATCCCTAGTCAAATTTCATTCCTCTTAAGGGATCATGATTCCACATCATTCCAAAGTGGATCTAGTTTCCCCATATTCCCAGAGTGCATCGATTTTCCCCATCTTCCAAGAGTGGATTAGGTTACCCCATCATCCCATAGTGAATCAATCCCTTCAACTTGATTCCCATAATTATCTCTTGAGCTATAAATCCTTACCCAATTCGTTGGGAGATATAGGTCTCACTCATCACCTAATAAAATCATAAATACATGTTGCACATTATACTAATACATTCATCATATAATGAAAAAAATATATAGGTTTCATAAACATCATATCATAACCCATGAAGTGAAATGGGTATGATAAAAATGTCATCTTATCATAACCAATGGGCAATATATAGGCTTCATAATCCTCTCATTAAAGAATAACATGTGAAAAAAGCAGTTTTCCAAAGAAAATAACCTAGGGTAAAGAGTTGAGTTTCATAAACATAATCCCCTCAAAACTACAACTCTTGAAGAATGAATATGAATGGTATTATTTAATAATATACTAAGTAAATCATAAACTATAACAAAAATATTTATCATATTAAATAGAGAAAGAATTCGAAAGATCAAAAAGGTCATTTAATAATGAAAGTAGACTTTATTTGAAAATAACTCCCATTAAATGATTTCCAAATTAATTTTCTTATAATGAAAGATATATAATTTCCTTTAAAACATTTCTTGAGGAAAATATATCATCCCATTTGAATGATTATTTTTAAAACTTTAAGAATTTAGCGAACATTTTTCTCTGAAGATATTCAAGAAAATAAATAAAGGAAGCATTAATATATTGTCAAAACATTTTTCCACGGGAATACACTGATATCATAAAAGGAGAGATTGATTTTATTTTGAAAAAAAATTAGAAAATTGTTCTAAAAATATATAAATATGTATTTAAGTCATTAAAATATTTTTCATTGAAAATAACCTATTTAAAACATAACTATTAATAATTGAAAATCATTTAAAAATCATTTTAGAAATAAAACATTTTTTAAAACATTTTTATTTGAAACCCACATTCGATTTTTATAATATTAGGGAAAATTTTCCTTAAAATATAAACTTGTAAACTTAAAATGTAATATTCATGGAAATTATGGTCATGTTGTCAGATATGTTTATACATTCCAAACATTCCTTTTCACTATAGAAACATTAGAAATGTACATTGATCAAAAAAATGATAAGAATATTACTTTTAAAAATGATTTTTAATAGGTAAACCATGGGTAATAATGTCATTGAAACATAATAAGATAATTGTAAAAAAATTGAAAACATTTTTAGAAATCATGGTTTTGAAAAAATAAAAATTTCTTTCTGAACGGAGAATCAAATTCGGATTCTCATAAAAATATTTTCATAATTATATGAAGTAAAAAATGTTAAAAACAAATGGAACCATTAAAGTTTTGGGATACGAATAAACAAAGGAGAATAAATTTCATGAGATTTATTAAGATATTGATTTTGATATTTCATCATGGAAGCATATTCTTTAACAATATCAACAAAGATGATAGTATAGTAATAAAATCATCTCAATGGTGGAACTTAAATCATAATCCCTATGAGATAATAAAATTTCATCTATATAATAGTATAATTAAAAAAATAATATTCATGATATAACATGTCAAATACATGGAACATTGAAAGAACCAAACAATCTTAGAGTTGACTCGAGCTTGAATTCGGATACACATTTTTCCTTATTTGAGTTCATTTTTTAGGTTTTGACTTAGGGTGTGTTTGGGTGGTGTTTTTGAGAATATTGAATGTGTATGGTGTTTCATGGTTGGAAAAATATTTTTCCTAACCATTTGTCCCAACCCAGCTAACCCTGAGAACTATATAAGAGGGGATTCATACATCTAGTTCCACTTTTGGAAAACTCTGTTCCTTATTAGGAGTAACCAGGCTCCCCAAAAATAATAGATGTATATTTTAGGTCTATTGTATGGGACAACTGTGTTTTCTTCCTATAAAACTGTGCACAATTTTAAATGTAACTAGATTTTAATTTCTAAAATCCAATAAGCCTCCAAAAGTCACCTATTTCATCCCCTATTCAAACATAGGTGGTCATTCACGTTTTTAGATATCTCTAGAAGAATTAATATCCCTCATGACCTCTGTTCATCATGATTTGATGCTCGGTTGAAGGTCTATGGGTCTCATAGTATGCGAATCGAATGTCGCTTATTCTCTCACTATTATTCCAATATTATCAAATTCTATGAGAAATGTAATATTTTATTATGAAAAGTTATCAATATATTTAGAGAGATCCTATGGATTCCCACCTTTTTATCACATAACTTTTTATTACTTTTTACAAACATGGGATCTTTAAAGTCCAGTGTCTTGGAAATTTGGCACAGTATACATGAAAATAACATAAAACATTATTATAATACACTGGTAAGGGTTAATAATAATTTCATACTATGTAAAATTACTGAATCTTATAACCTAGAGATATACATAAAATGAAAGGGTTAGGAGAAGGCCCAGAAAAGAAAACAATTGAAACAGTTTACATGTGATCTTGACTGATATCAATAAAAACAATAGGGATATCATAAATAAATGGTAAAGAGGCACATAATAGAAATAATAACATGAATGATAACTTTAAAATGCGACTATAGAATTTAATTGAGACATTCATGAACATATCACCATGTTTCATCCCCATGGTGTCAAAAAAATTTCCATGGTTATTAACAAAGGTATCATGAAACTAGTTATATCTAGAGATTAAATTCTCTACAAAATGAATTGGAGATATATCTGGTTTATCCATTATAATGTCTTTATTTTCATGTGATCCACATATATCATAATCAATAATTTCATAAATAACTTGAATTTAATAAAAGAAATGGGTTTCATGTCAAAATTGTGACGTTTAAAAAGTTTTTAAATATAAGAACATTATGTCATTTATAACTCATGTAAAGGAATTGAGTGTTATATGTATGTAAATTCTAAAATCAAAAAGATAAATTTCATGTCTTGATTTAATCCTCTATAAATGAAAATATATTTGGTATTCACATAAATAAAAAAGGATAATTTCTTGAGAAAAAGAGAGAGATTTTGAGACTAAAATTCTACAGCATAATGGCTACGTAACATGGTTTTAGACAACAATAAAAAGAGTTTAAAATGTTAAAACATTGATAAATAGATAATAATGTAGTATATGGATGTAGTACAACAGAAATAAGTTAATGGTGTAGATATTTTAATGACATACTGTTTGAAAATGAAACATGAAATAAAATAGAAGATGTGATTTATTTTATAAAAACACGACAGTCTAACAACGTTACTAAAAATTTCATAAAGTCTATTGTTGAGAGAAAATAGGGAATCTCACCAATTGGATATGAAATTTATAGAATTAAGTATATACATACCCCCCCCCCCCAATATTAAAATGGAAACTACAATACATAACATAAAGGAAGTTATGACTAAAAGAGTAGGGTGAAAGGTTCACTTACCTTGAAGAGTGGCTTTAAAAACTTGATGTTTATGACCTTGGGGGGATTTAGGGAACCTTGGGAGGACCCCTTGAGAGGTAAAAAGACCTAATATTTTTTGAGGAGTAATTTTTAATGAAGTTAATGAAGGAGTGACTTTGTATTTATAGAATAAGTTAGGGAATATTTTATTAATTTCCAAGGGACACCACATTAGTGGAATTTGAAAAACCAAGTGCTTGCCCGTGTTTTTTCCCATGGTATTGGCCACTTGGGACACCTCATAATATATCATAATATTTACAATTCGAAAAGAATTATTACATCATGATTACATAATTAATGATGTCAATAATCATAATAAAACTCAAAATTGTATTTTTACTATTAACCGAAAAACAAAACATTTCATAAAAATATCATAAATTCACAATAACCTAATATCGATGCTCTGAATTCAAAAATAAACTCAATTTTATTAAAATAATTTTATAATTATGAGATATTTAATATTTAAGTAAAAATACTATTTACCCAAAAAATATTAACACTTATCTAATAATTTATGGAATAGTTTTTTACTTATCCTGTAATATCACATTACCAAACAAGATGCATAAATTATATTTATAATTTATTAAGGGGGGTTACTATTCCATTGATCACATTTCTATTCATATAGTTAATATTAATATTCATACTTTACTATTCACTAAAAATTAAATAGATCTTATTAGACTCTAAATTGCATACTAATCACAACTATAGAAGTTCATTTTTTTAAAATCATTTCACATTAATAATTATTTAATTTAAATTTTTTTTAAATACCATTTTTCAAAAATTCACAAATAATATGTAAATTTTATAATTTCATCAAATATTTATTTTAACATTTTAAATCCACAAATTTAATATAATAAGAAATAAAAATTATATTTATACAAAAAGATTACACAACAGAACAATGGTCTAATTACATTGCCCCTTATAACTCCTACATAGGACCTAAGTGTAATATATGTTATGGTGATTGAATCTTGGGGCAGATCAGAAAACATTGCACAAGTAGTGATTTCAATCAGCTTGAACTTCTCTCATAACAGATTACGTTCAACCTTGAAATTTTGAAGCCCAGCTTGGGCTTGGTCATGAGAAAATCCCATAGATGCTCCCTCCTTCCCATGATCTGATAGATGGGCTTTGTATGGACCAAGTCTACTAGAAGAGGTAATAACCTCCTCTTTCTGTATTAATTAACAAAGACCACTTGTATTTATAAACAATAATCATTACATTATGAGTTAAGTTTCCAAAAATCATATTGATCAGTGGTCATATAATAGCTGAAAACCAACAGTCACATTTTAATAATACTCACTTCATTAATTAAAGGATATAGTTTTGTTGAGTAAATATAAAATAACAGAAATCTTTCGGAAGAAAATATTATTCAAAAGTTTGGTTCATTACATTCATCTACCCTTAGGAAATTTTGATCTCAAAATTTTAACTTGTACCCTCAGAAGAGAAAATGTTTGTATACTTCATCCTTATAGACTCCTTTGGTTCCCACGTGGCTTCTTCACATTTTTGTTTTCTCCCCAAGACCTTAACAAGGTGGTTATTCATGTGGTGTAGAACCTTGTCCCTGGGATCCGTGATCTCCACTGGCTTCTCCTTAAAAGAGATTCCATGTTCAAATTGTACATCCTATTGGATTAGTACATGTGAAGGGATAGGTATGTACTTTCTCAAGAGGGATATGTGGAAGACATCGTGAAATTATGCTAGATTTGGATTAAGTAAAAGTCGATAGGCCACTGATCTTATGGGATTGAGGATTTTATAGGGGAAAATGTACCTAGGGCTTGGATTCCCTTTCTTTCCAAACCTCATGAGTCTCTTCCCATGTAAAATTTGAGGAATGGCTTTTTCAAAAACATCAAACTCCATGTCCCATCGATGGTTGTTAGCATATCTCTTTTGCTGACTCTGAGCATCTTTATTGTGTTGTTGGATGGCATGGACTTTTTTAAGTCATCTCCAGCACAAGATCAGGCTCAAAAAGCATTCTCTCACTAACTTCATTGATAAAAATAGGAGTTCTACATAGCTTCCCATATAGAGCTTTATATGGTGTCAGTTGTATGCTCGAGTGGAAGATGATTTTGTAAGACATGTCAACTAATGGGATATGTTGATCCCATCCACCATTTAATTCTATTGAGGAAGTTCTTAGAATGTCCTTGATTGTTTGAATAGTCCTTTCAGATTGGCCATCAGTTTGGGGGTGATATCCCGTACTGAAATTCAATTCATTGCTAGAGCATGTTGAAGAATTCCCCAAAATATTGATGTGATCCTTGGATCACAATAAGATATGATAGAAAGTGGTATTCCATGTTGCCTTACCACTTCCATCATGTAAATCCTGGTTAGTTGATCAAGAGAGAAATCATCCCAAAAATAGATTTAATGGGTAGTCTTTTTGAGACGGTCCACAATAACCCATATCTCATTGTTTACTTTCAATGTTCTCAGGAGACCTACGATGAATCCCATAGTGATATTTTCCCACATCCATGCTTGTATGGGTAGTAGTTGAAATACCCCATTTGAATTTTATCACTCTCATTTGACATGCTTAAACATTAGGCACCTTGAAGTGTACTCATAAATCTCCCATGTCATATTATCCCACAAATAAAGATCATGAATGTCTCTAATCATTTTTTTACTTCCACAGTGTATAGAGAACATTGAGATATGAGATTTATCCATCATATCATTATTTATTTCCAGAATATATAGAACACATAATCTTGTACAAAATTTTAGTACACCTTCTTAATTAATATTGAACTTAGCAAACATTCCATCCTTCACTGACTCAAATATCTTCTATAATGATGTATCTTCATTCGGTGCTTTCTTGATTTCTCTAGTAATGACGGTTGATAAATAATTTGTGATAGATTTGACGATGTATGTTCCTTTATAGTTCCCTTTTCCAACATTACTAGGTTATTGATCAAAGGATCTCTTTTAATCCTCATCATTGAAAGAACAACTTGGTATATCCTTCATAATGCATCATCAACATTGTTTTCTCTTCTAGGATGATAAAAAATTGAACAATCATAGTCTTTAAGAAGATCCAACAATCTCCTTTGTGTCATTTTAACTTCCTTTTTGTGAAAATATACATCAAACATTGATAATATATGTATATATCTCATTTCTCCCCATAAAGAGACTGCCTCCACATCTTTAGAGAAAAAACGACCAGAGCTCCAAATCATGCATAGGATAGTTCTTCTCATGAGTCTTGATCTATCGAGATGCATTAGCAATGATTTATTCCTTTGTCATGAGGAAGCACCCAATCCCTTTCATAGATGAATCTCTAAAAATAAAAAATCCATATCCACTAGAGGGAAGAGTTAACATTGGTGTAGTAACCAATCTCTTCATCGGCTCTTGGAATCATTCCTCTGACTCATTTGTCCTGATAAACTTGGCCCCTTTTCAAGTTAACTTGGTTAATGGATTAGAATGTCATGAAAAGTTTTTCACTATCCTCCTATAATATCTCTCTAAACCAAGGAAACTTCGAATCTGAGTTATTTTTGTTGGCTGAGGCCACTCCTCTACAAATTTTGTCTTTGCAGGGTTAATAGTGATTCCTTCAATGGTAACAGTGTGCCCTAAGAAAAAACTTGTTGTAATCAGAATTTACATTTTCTAAACATTCCAAGTGGTGTTTGAAAAATAACATTTATATGATCCTCATTCTCCTCTTGAATTTTGAATTATATTAGAATATCAGCATTACTAACTGTCACAAAGTCATCAAGGTAGTCCTTAAATACACTATTCATCAAATACACAAAAATAGCAGGAGCATTAGTCAGTCCTAATGAAAAAAAACAATCACATAATGACAATATCTTGATCAGATGACAGTTTGTGGAATATCATATTTCTCCACCATCAATTGATGAGAACTGGATAAAAGGTCAATCTTAGAGAAGAATTTATACCCACGAAGTTGGTCAAATAAGTAATCAATTCATGGAAGAGGGTATATGTTCTTCACAGTGATCCTGATCCGTTCTCCATAATCAATGCATAGCTACATCAATCCATCCATCTTCTTTACAAAGGGTATAGCTTCTCCCCAAGGAGACACACTTGGTCAGATAAATCCCTTCTCCAAAATTTCATGGGGTTGTTTCTTTAATTCTTATAGCTTCACATTTTCCATCCTATACAGGGTCTCTGATATTCGATGAGATATTGGTACGAGTTCAATGGAGAACTCTACCTCCCTTACTAGGGGAGGTCCGGGTAACTCCTCAGGATGTACATCGATGTATTTATGGGAAATGGGGACATTTTTTATCCATATTCTATCATTTCATTTTTCTTCTTCACTAATCAACTCCATAAAGATGGATATACGAGTTTTTTCTAGGCAATGATCGGGTTGATATATATCTCCTTGGAAGATAACTATAGGTTTTCCATTCAAGACTACTATGATTAACTTGCTTCAACATTTGATCTTAGAATTTAACTTTGAGAGCCAGTCCATCCATAGTACAATGCTGAATTATATCATGGGAATTACTACTAGATTTGCAATAATATTGTCATCACTAACATAAATACTAGTGTTTCAAAACACTGATGAGTTTTGGATAATCCCACTATGAGTCTTGATCGATAACTCTACTTTTAGAAAATTGGGGGATGATTCTAAATTATTTGCAAACATGGAGAAAAAAAGGAATGCATATAACCATAATCAAACAAAGTTATTGCTAACACTGAGAGAACAACAAGAGTATCTTCCACCACATCATTTGGTGTTTCAAATTCAGCAGTAGGGATTGCAAATGTACAACCTTGTTCCCTTGGCTGTTGTTGAGGCTGATGGTGATTCCCCTCGACATGCCTCATATTTTGTATAGTGATTGGAAAAGTGACCAAGATATCAACACATATATCAATGGACATCATGAAGGGCATGAACCATCTTCCCTTTTTCGTTAGTGTTTAGGAGTTGAGCCTTCACCTCACTACAACAATTTCATGTGATATGATCATCTCTTTCACAATGGTAGCACTTCCCACTCCCAAGACGATAGTTCCTCAAATTCTTTTTCTCGCATTTATTACATGTGGGACATTTCACTTTCTAGGCTCCGCTTCCCCAATAAAATTTCAATCTTAAATTGGGCTCTATTGACCACTTCTTGTCATTGGACTTGTGAGACCACTGCATCTCAACATACTCCAGTTCGATTTTCATTGAACATTGTAAGATATCCTCATAGCTTTCATACTCTCGGATGGCTAGATTATTCCGTAGATGAGGTCTTAGTCCACTGAAGAATCTCTCAACCTTACCATTTGGATCCTTTGAAAAGCATGAGGAATAATGGGAATGTCTTGGGAAGTTCATCTCATAACTTCCAATAGATTCATTCTCCTTCATCTTCAGCTCGAGAAACTGCTTCTCTATTCTTGTTCTCATCGATCAAGGGAAATAAATATTTTAAAAAATACATATATACTCATCCCAATCCATAATATCATCCTCCGATCATTTCCTCATATTTTTAGTCACCCCCTACCACAGATATTCTTCTCCGTCTAAGTGGTAAACAGTCAGAGTGACCTTTTCTTGTTCCGAACAATAGTGCATAGAAAAGATATTCTCGATAGAGTTAATCCATTGTTAAGAAATCAATGGGTTGGTAGATCCATTAATGGTTGGTGGTCATTGATGCATAAAGGACTCAACAGAATGTTTTTCCCTTTCATGGTTGGATCAGTCTCTCCACTAGATTCAAGTTATTTCACATAACTTGAGTCTGTTGGTTCATCATTCTCATGAAAGTTTCCATTCCATCTTCAATCGAAGGTTCATCTGTGTATGGTCCATTACAGTTACCATTTGCAGGTTCCTCTGATTTCCAACCATTTTTTAAATGAATAAAACCTTAGACAAAATATTTGTTCACTTACAAATATTTTATCTATAAATAATTTTATGTCTTAAAACATCACTCTAAAAAAATTACATTTCTCTACAAATCCTTCATAATGATTTATAAAAATATTATGATTAACCAAAAATATCCCTAGTAGTGTCAAACCAATAATTCATATTGGCCTGTTGTCATGTACAAAGATACCTCGAGTCAAGCCTGAAACACCTTATCAGAGTTTTCACTCTTAAGTACATCTATTCCATATCCACATCCACTTGTTCATATCCAGTCAGGGAATTATTTTTTCGGAAATAACATACTTAATATTTTACTAAAATACCAGGATGTTTTCCTATATTTATTCTTTTCTATATCATTCTTACTATAGTTTTCATTGCCTAATTTCCATAATATAAATTCTTGGGAAAAAGAGAAATATTTTGAGACAAAAATTCTATAGCATAATGGCTATGTAACATGGTTTTAGAAAACATTAAAATGAGAGGGGTAAAGGGTCAACCACTCATAAAATTACTCATAATATAGTGTCGGGATAGAATAAAACCTAAATAATTTCATGGTATGGATATTTGAATTACATAACATATAAAAATGAAACATGAAAGAAAATAGAAGGTGTGATTTAATTTATGAGAATTTGGCACCCTAATGGTGTTACATAAAATTTCAGAAAATCACTTGAATATAGAGGAAATGTCTTCTCATAATTTATACATAAAATGTAACATATTAAGGTCATATAAGACCATACCCCAACATAATAAAATTTAAATTAGAAAACATAAAATAAAGGATGTCCTGACTAAAAGAGGAGGGTGAAAGGTTCCCTTACCTTTAAGAGTAACATAAAAAACAAAAAGGTTTGGACCTTGGGGGGCTAAAGGGAACCTTTTAAGCAAATAATGGGAGGTAAAAATACTAGATATTAGTTGCGGATGAATTTGAAATTAAATGAATGAAGTAATGGCTTGGTATTTATAGCAAATGTAAGGAAATATTTTATTAATTTCCAAGGTACATCTCATTCGTGGTATTTGGAAAACCATGGGCATAACCATGGTATTTTCCAATTTTATTGTCCACATGGTACCCCTAATAAAATATATTACTATTCAAAAGTAGATCAGAATTATTACATCATGATTACATCATTAATCATATCATTAATCACACTGAAACTCCAAACTGTATTTTTACTAGTCACTGAATGACAAAACATTTTATAAAATTATCACCAATTCACCCTAACCTAATATCAATTCTGTGAATTCAAAAATGAACTCCATTTTATGAAAATAATTTTCAAATTATGATATATTTATTTCATAAGTAAAAAAAATATTTACCAGAAATAATACTAATGCATAACTAATAATTTCTAAATAGTTATTTACTTATGCTGTTATATCACATTACCCAACAAGATTCAAAAATTATATTCAGAAATTTTTAAGTGTGGTTACTATTCCATTGGTCATATTACTATTCATGAGGGTAATATTACAATTCATACATTAATATTCAATAAAAATAAAATAAATCATATTAGATTCTAAATTTCTTACTGATCACAACATCAGAATACCATTTTTTAAAATCATTTCACATTATAAATTATTTGATGTATACCAAAATAATTTAAAATACTCTTTTACAAAATTCACCAATAATATAGAACTTCTATAAATTCATCTTATATTTATTTTAACATTTAAAATACTCAAATTTAATATAATAAGAAATAAAAATTTTATTTAAACAAAAGGTTTATACAATGTAACTAAGGTATCGTTACAAATCCCCTTATAATACCTACATTGGACCAAAGTGTAAGATGCGCTACGGTGATAGAATCTCTGGGGTGGGTCAAACAGCATTTCCCCGAGTGGTGATTTCTATCAGCTTAAACTTATCTTGTATGTGATTCTGTTCAAGCCTCACATGTTGAATCTCAACATGGGCTTGGTCTAGAGAGAATTCCTGAGATTCTACCTCTTTCCCAAGCTCTAAAAGATGGTATTTGTATGTCCCGAGTCTACTATATGTTCCCATAAAATCCTTTTTCTATATTAATTAACCTTGATCAATTGTATTTATAAACAATTATCATGATTTTATGATTTTATTTTCAAATAGTAATATTTACCAACAATCATATAACAGTCAAAACCCAACAGTCTCATTTTAATTATTCTCACTTAATTAATTAAATGATATAGTTTTGTTGAGTATAAAATAAAATTACAATCAAATATAAGAAAAAAATATTTTTCAGATGTTTGGGTCGTTAAATTCTTCCCCCCTTAAGAAATGTTTTCCTCAAAATTTTAACTTGTACCCTCGGAAGTGAAAATCTTTGATTACTTCTTCCTCAAAGACTCCTCTATTTTCCACATGGCATCTTCACATTTCTGGTTTCTCCACAACGCCATAACTAGGTGGGTAGTCTTGTTGTGTAGAACCTTTTCCCTATAATCCAAGATCTCTACCAACTTCTCCTCATATGAGAGGACATTATCATGTTTTACCACCTCTTTGTTTATTACATGTGAAGGGTCAGGTATATATTTACTCAAGAGGTGTATGTGGAATACATCATGAACTTGTGCAAGATTTAGAGGAAGTGCAAGCTGATAGGCCACTGCTCCTACGCGATTAAGGATTTCATAGGGGCTAATATACCTAGGGATAATCTTACATTTCGTCCCAAACATCATTAATCTCTTTCAAGGTGAAATATGACTAGAGACTTTTTCACCAGCATCAAAATACAAGTCCCTTCAACAGTTTTTAGCATAGCGCTTTTCTTAACAATGGTAAGTATTAATGTGTTGCTGGATGGAATGGAATTTTTCAGTCATCTCATGCACAATATCAGGCCTAAGATTCTTTCTCTCACCAACTACACCCCAACAAGTATAATATCTACATCACTTCCCATATAGAGAATCATAGGGTTCCATTTGAATGATCGAGTGAAAGTTCTTGTTGTAAGAGAAATCAAATAATGGGAGATGTTGATCCCATCCACCATTAAATTCCATTGAGCATGTTCTCAACATGTCCATGAGTGTTAGAATAGTTATTTTAGATTTTCCATTAGTTTGGGGGTGATAGGCCCTACTGAAATTCAATTCAGTTCTCACAGCATGTGGAAGACATCTCTAAAATTTTGATGTGAACCTTAGATCACGTTAAGATACGATAGAAAGTGTAACTCCATGCATCCTTAATAATTCTTTCACATAAATCCTGGAAATCTGATCAACAGTGAAATATTACTGAATGGAGATAAAATGGGAAATCTTTGTGAGATGGTCCACATTGACACATATCATATAGTTTCCTTTGTATTTTATTATAAGACCTTTGATGATGACCATAGTGATATTGTCCCACATCCATGTTCGTATGGGTAGTGGTTTCAATACCCCTTTAGGAAGTTATCTATCTTCCTTAACATACTGAAATACTAGGAAACTTGAAGTGTTGTTAGAAATCTCCCTTTTCATATTATCCCACCAATAATGATCACAAATTTCAATATACATTTTTTCACTTCTAAGATGTATAAAGAATGTAGTGCTATGAGTTTCATCCATGAGATCCTTCTTTATTTCCAAAATAGGTAAAACACATATCCTTGTATTAAATTTTAGTACACATTCATTATCAATATTGAACTCAAGAAACATTCCATCTTTCACAACCTCAAAATTATTCAGTAACAAAGGATCTTCTTTTTGGTCACTCTTGATCTTCTATAGTATTAATGGTTGAGATATGATTTGGGATAGACTTTATGATGTCCCTTCCATTATAATTTCCATGTCCATCTTTACAAGGTCACTCATCAATGGATATCATTGAATCCTAAGCATTAAAAGAACAACAATGTATATCCTTCTTAATGTGTCAGGATCGTAGTTTTCTCTTCTGGGAAGATAATGAATTGAACAACCGTAGTCTTTAAGATGTTCCAACCATCTCCATTGTCACATGTTATATTCCTTTTTTATGAAAATATGCATCAAACATTGAGGGTTTGTGTATATATCATATTTCACCACATATAGATAGTGCCTCCATATCTTTAGGGAAAAAACAACCTCATACATCTCCAAATCATGTGTATGATTGTTCTTCTCATGAGTCTTCAAGTGTTGAGATGCGGAAGCAATGAATTTTTCATTTGGTAGGAGGAGGCACCTAATCCCTTTTAGAGATGAATCTCTAAAAATAAGGAAGCCTTCTCCACTTGAGGGAAGAGTTAACATGGGTTTCCTGACCAATCTCTTCTTCAGCTCTTGGAATCTTTCCTCACACTCATTTGTCTATATGAACTTGACCCATTTTTTGAGTTAACATGGTTAATGGATTATAATGTCATGAAAAGATTTTCACAAAGCTCAAATAATATCCCATTAATCTGTGGTAACTAAGCATATTAGTTTATATTGTAGGTTCAGGCCACTCCTATACAACTTTTTTCATTGTATGGTTAGATGTGATTCATTCATTTGTTACAATGTTCTCTATGAAATAATCATGATGTAACCAGAATTCACATTTTTTGAACGTTCCATGTATAGTTCTAAAAATAACCCTTTAGTGATCCTCATACTCCTCGCTACTTTTGAAATATATAAGAATATTAGATATAAAAACTACCACAAAGTCCTCAAGGAAGTTTTTAAAGAATCTTTTCATCAAATACATAAAAATAGAAGGTGCATTAGTCCATCTAAAAAGAATAACAACAAACTCATAATTCCCATATCTTGATCAGAATAAATTTTTGGAATATCTTATTTCATCATCCTCAATTGATGATAAATAGATCAAATATAAATTTTAGAGAAGAATTGAGCCTCAAAAAAGTTGGTCAAATAAGTCCTCAATTCTTGGAAGAGGGTATTATTTATTCACTTTAATCTCAATCAGTTTTCTATAATCAATGAATAACTGCATTGGACTATCCTTATACTTTACAAAGAGAATAGGTGATCCCCAAGGAGACAAACTCGGTCGGACAAACCCCTCATCCAAAAAATCATGGAGTTGTTTCTTTAATTTATCAATCTCCACATTGGATATTCTATATAGGTTCGTTGATATCAGATGTGAGCCAGGTATGTGTTCAACGGAAAACTCTACCACTGTTTCTAGGGAAGGTTTGGGTAACTCTTCTAGAAAGACATCAATGTGTTCCTAGATGGTGGGAATATTTTCTATCCTTATACTCTCATTTCCATCTTTTTATTCACCAATAAACTCTATAAATATGGATATAAGAGGTTCTTCTAGACAAAGATCTGGTTGAGATATCTCTCCTTGGAACATAACTGTAGGTTTTCCATTCAATAATACAGAGATTAATTTTCTTCTACGTCTGATCATAGCATTATACAATGAGAGCTAATCTATCCCTAGTATAATGTTGAATTCCATTAGGGTAATTACTACTAGATTTGAAATAATATTATGCTCACTAATGTAAATACTTGAGTTTATAAACACTAATGATGCTTTGATTATCCCACCATGATTCTTGACAGACTACCCTACATTTAAAAAATCAGTGGTGGATTCTAAATTGATTGAAAACTTGGAGAAAATAAAGGAATGTGTAGAACCATAATAAAACATAGTACATTCACAATTTTAGATAACAATAAGCATACCTTCCACAATATCATTTGGTGATTTATCATCAGCTGTAGTGATTTCAAAATTATGATTGTGTTCCTTTGTCCGTTGCTGAGGCTGATGGTGATTCCCATCCACTTCCCTCAGATTTATATAGTGATTTGAAAATTTCTCAATTTTTCCACACTTATTGCATTGGAAATTTGGTAGGGAATGCACCATCTTCACTTTGTCTTTAGTGTTTGGGAGTTGAGACTTCACCACACTACGACAATTCGGTGCAATATGGATATCTTTTCCACACAATGAGCACTTCCTACTCCTGAGTAGGAAGTTCCCCGAATTCTCTTCCCATATTTGTTATAGGTGAGGCATTTTTCTTTCATTCCTCATCTTCCCCAATCAAATTTATTTCCTATGTTGGGCTCCATTTATCTATTCTTGTAGTTGGACATATGAGACCACAATGTCTCACAAAACATCAGTTCAACTTTCATTACACTTCGTACATTCTCCTCATAGTTTTCATAGTCTCAGTTTGCTATATTCATCCATAGTTGAGGTAGTAGTCCACTGAATAATCAATCAACCTTTCCATTTGGATCCTTGAAATATCTTGAGGAATAATGGTAATGTCTTGTTAATTTCATCTCATAGATTCCAACAGATTCATTATCCTTCTGCTTTATCTAAAGAAACTCGTTATCCATTCTTTTTCTCATCGATCAAGGGAATTACTAATTGAATAAAATACCTCTAAACACATCACATTCCATAGATTGAACCTCCAATCTTTTCTAGTGTTTTTAATCAGGTTCCACCACTGGTTAGCTTCTCCCTCTAAGCAGAAAACACCCGATGTGACCTTCTCTTGTTTCAAATAGCAGAGCACAGAAAAGATCTTCTCCAAAGAGCTAATACACTATTTATCAATCAACAGTTTGATATATCCGCTGATGTTTGGTGTTCATTGATACATAAAGGACTCAAAAAAATGTTGTTCCCTTCATGGTGAGATCGGTATCTCATCTTTATTCAAGTTATTTCCCATAATATGAGTCAGTTGGTTCATCATTCTTATGAATGCTTCCATTCCAACTTCAGTCAGAGAGACATTAGCACATGGTCCATTGTAGTCACCATCTTCACGATTCCTCCTATTTCCCTCAATTTTCCAAAATAATAAAATAATAGTAAGAGGATTATTTCATTTATGAATCTTTTAACTATAATGGATTTTATGTCATAAACTTCAAGCCCAACCAATTAAATTTCTCTATAGATCTATCATAGTGGTTCATAAAATTCTTATGATTAACCAAACATATCCCATGGGAGTGTCAAACCAGTAGCGTAGTAAGGCTGGTTTTCATGTACTAGGATACCCTAGGTCATGCCTGAAACTCCTTTTTGGAGTTTTCACTCCTAGGTTCATCTGTTCGAGATCCACATCCACATATTTGGATCTAGACACAGATTTATTAGTTCAGAAACCACTTACTTACTATTTCAACAGAATTCCCTGAAGCTTTCCTATATTTAAAATTTTATATAGGGTTATTCCTAAATATTTCATCACCTAATTTCCACAAACTACTAAACTATACATTGATTCCAACTATAGAATCCCACCGTTTCATTACATAACTTTTCATTGGATTTTACAAACAGAGGATCTTTAAAGTCTAGTATCTTGGAAATCAGGAATAGTATACCTGAAAACAACATAAAACATTCATTAATCCACTTTTTAGGCTTCATCATAAGTTCATCCTAAGTAAAATTAATTCATATCATAACCCAAAGACATACATCGAAGGAAATGGTGAGCATGAGTCCTATTAAAGAAAATAAGTGAAACAGTTTACATGTGATCTTGAGCGATATCATTAAAAACATGAGGGATATCATAAATGAATGATAAAGAGGCATATAATAGCAATAATAACTTGAATAATAACTTGAAAATGTGGTTATAACATCTAGTTTAGACATTCATGGACATATGACCATTGTTCATCCCCACGGTGTCATAAAAATTACCAGGTTTATTCACCTAGGTATCATGAAACTTGTCATCTCTAGAGATTACATTCTTTACCCAATGCATTATAGCACTATCAGGGAGAAACCTTATTATGTATTTATATTTATGTGTTCCAAATTTATCGTATTCAATTATTTCATAAATAACCCAATGAGAATAAAATAAATGGCTTTCATTTCCAAATCATGATGTTTAAACAGTGCTTAAAAATAAGATTATTATGTCATTTATAACCCCTGAAAAGAATGTGAGGGTTATATGTTTGAAAATTACTGAATAAAATAGATAAATTTATGTATTTATGAATTCTAATTTTATTGAAAATATAGCAGTTATTCACTTAAACAAAGCAAGATAATTTCTTGATAAAAAAGAGATATTTTGAGATGAAAATTCTGCATCACAACAGCTACATAACGTGATTTTAGAAATCATTAAAAAGAGTGGGAAAAATTTTCAACCTCTTAGAAATAACTCATAATAAAATATAGGGACATAATAATACATAAATCACTTTATGATATGGATATTTGAATGACATACCACATGAAAAGGAAACTTTGAAGAAAATAGAAGATGTTGTTTCTTTTATGAATATTCGGTATCCTAATGGCGTTCCATAAATATTAAAAAAATCATTTTATTATATCATAAAGAATTCACATAAATTTGACAAGAAATTGAAAATATTTAGTACATATATGCACATAACCTGACAAAATAAAATGGAAACTAGAAGCATAACATAAAGAAAGTCATTACTATAAGAGGAGGGAGAAATATTCCCTTACCTTGAAGAGTAACTTCAAAAACTCGAAGGTTAGGACCTTGGGGGATTGAGGAAAACATATGAGGACTCCATGAGAGGTAAAAACACTATATAATTGATTATGAGTAAATTGTAATGAAAATAATTATGTAATTTATTGGTATTTATAGAAAAAGTGAGCGAATATTTTATTAATTTCCATGGGACGCCTCATTAGTGATATTTGGAAAACCATGGGATTTTCCACGGTATTTTCCCATGGTATTGGACACATGATAAACCTCATAACAAATAATACTATTCACACAAAGAAAATAATTATAATGTCATGATTATATCATTAATAATGTCATTAATTACACTGAAACTCAAAATTGTATTTTTAATATTCACTAAAAAACAAAAAAAAATTAAATATCATAAATCCTCCATTACCAAATATCAATGCTCTGAATTTAAAAATGAACTCCATTATATGAAAATAATTTTATATTTATTTGATATTTAATTTTTACGTAAAAACACTATTTACACAAAATAATATTAAGGCTTAACTAATAATTTCTGAAAGAGATATTTACCTATTCTATTATATCACATTACCAAACAAGATTCCAAAATTATATTTATTATTTCGTAAGTTAGGTTATTATTCCATTGGTTGCAATACTATTCATGAGGGTAATATTACTATTCTTACATTACTAGTCACTAACAACTAAATTGATATTATTAGAGTCTAAATTTCATACTGATCACAAATGTAGTAGACCATTTCTGAAAACTATTTCACATTATTAATTAATTAATGTATACAAAAATATTTTAAAATACCCTTTTTAAATAATTCACAAATAATATGGAACATCTATAAATTCATCTTATATCTATTTTATCATTTAAAATCCACAAATTTAACATAATAAGAAAAAATAATTTTTTTATACAAAAGGATTACACAACATAACTAAGGTATCATTACAATGCCCATAATAAAACCTACATAGGACCTAAGTGTAATATGTGATTTCGTAATAGAATCTTGGGTGGATTATACAACATTTCCCGAGTACTGATTTCTATTAGCGTGAGCTTTTCTCATAATTGATTTTGTTCAAGAATCACATGGTGAAGCTCACCTTGGTCTTGGTCCAAAGAAAACCCCAGAGATGCTACCTCCGTCCCAAGCTCTGATAGATGGGCTTCGTATGGACTAAGTCTACTAGATGTGGCCATCACATCCTCTCTATGTATTAGTTAACCAAGATCACTTGTATTTATAAACAATAATCTTAATGTTATGAGTTTTGTTTCCAAAGTTCATATTAACCAATGGTCTTATAATAGTTTAAACTCAATGGTCTCATTAAATTTATACTCACTTCATTAATTAATGGATATAGTTTTGTTGAGTATAAAATAAAATAACCAAAAAATTTAGGAACCAAATATTATTCAAAATTTCATGTCATTGCAGATCCATGTTTATGATTCTAGATCCAGATATATATTTTTATTATCATTATTTTATTTAATATTTTTTTATGGTTTTGATATTTCATTCTATATATATGTCATTATGCTGGTCATTTTTTGGGTATATCTGTTGGGTAATTATTATTCAATGATTTGTGGAAGGTGGTCTATAATATTAATCACATAGTCATAATTGAAATTATGGGTATATTATTGAATATTTTCAAGTTGATTTTTAGTAATTGAGTTCATGATTGTGTTGAACAATTTGGAGAATTAATAATTTGAATGAAATTAGAAATTGGTGATATCTTGGTTATTGATTTTATATAACTAATTTTTGAGTTAATTACATGAAATTGAGATGTCTGAAATGAGGTAATCAAATGTAGAATTACATATGAGGTATTAGAGTTATGTATTTTAGGTAATTAATTGTGTAATTAAATATGTTATATTGAGATGGGTGATTTGAGATAATTAACTTTTTAATCGATTAATGGATTTGAAATTTTAAATTGTTTGTTGAATTAATTAATGGTATTTATGGGATAAACTAGTTGTAGTATTAATAATGGAATTTATATTGAATAATTAATTGATGAATTAATTTTGGGTAAAATAATGGAAACATGGTCATTATAAATTAAGAAGTATAAATGGCAACATATTCATTGTACTTGTGAATAAATTACTGGGAACATGGTAATTAAACATGTAAGAATAAATGGATTAATTTTCATTATAATTTTGAGTAAAATAATGGGATCATGGTCATTTTATTGAGATGTAAAAAGGGAGACATGGTCATCAAACTTTTGAATATAATATTTGTAACCAGGAAAATTATGTTTGAATTTAATAATGGTAACAATGGAATTATATGATTTGATACCCCTCAGACATACTTCGGCCTCCATCTTGAGCTGGAGTAGAGATTGAGAGACGAGTGTTTGTGGGAACCCTGGTGGTTTATATTGTAAAAGAGATAATATTTAGTAATACAATAAAATTTCTATTTATGCATTGTACTTAATTATTTATATAATTCTACACAATTTTATTAGTTGGATTTGTTTTACAAAAGGTCAGTGGTGGCCTAAATATTTATAATCCCACCCTAATCATCCTACCTGATTGGTACCCGAATAGACATTATTGTTACCTAAAACGTAATAGAAAATCCCTTATGTTAGATTAATGAATAGGGGATGGAGTATGGATGAGGGAACTGGACAGGATCTGGTACCCAGATGGGTTTCTTTAGTGTCTTTACATTCTAATTTCATTTTAGACATCAGACACATACATTATAATTACATTTTTTATTCTTTAGTTTGATATTTTATTTCCTACTTTTATAATCTTGATATATTGATATTATTTAAGGTAAAATATTCATCTTATATTGTTTATTTGTTTTTTATGATAAATAACTTGAATAAAATTGGGTATAGTCTACCCCATTATCAACTTATCAAGAAATCCATGTTAGTTCGAAGCATCTAGCATATGGGGAGGGGAGATTTTGGTTATGTGATTGATCCTCTTGGGGCACCGGTGTGTGTCACTCGATCTGGGAAATTAAAATGTTGTATCATAGCCTAGATTTCATTCCTTTATTTCTTTCAATTTATAAAAGGTAGAAAGGATACTAGGATGATTTAGTTCTTGGAATCGAGAATGATCTTGAGAATTGAAACCCCGTCAACGAGGGAAACCTATGTATCTAGGGTGGGATTTTTTTTAAATTTTTTTGTTGATACAATAGAATATTATTTCTCCTTGGGAATACCACCTACAATGTGATATAAAAAATGGTTTCTGAGATTTTCTAATAATTGACTCATTTCCCATAATGGAATGAGATTTGAGTATTTATGCATAATTATGGGCACTTAGGATTATTTTTTGGGTGTATCATTTTAGGTATGCATAAGAAAACAACTTTTGGTAATGTTGTTGAACTTAAATGTTTTCTTATCTTGTGAAATTTGAATGAAAATGATGACTAATATGAAATTATAAATGGAAAATGATGAAAAAATTTGAATATTTTGGTTTCTAAATGAAAACATGAATAAAGAGATGTGATCTCCTTATAAACATGGACCTAGGTGTAGGGTTGTTTAGGGTAGTGATCATAACCTGAGTTTGACCATGTGTTGAGGTTCTCGGAAAAGTCATATTTTGAATTGTTGTGATTATTACTCATATGTAAATTTGTTTATGTTTTAAAATGTGTTCTGAGGTTTTTGTTTAAAATTGTAGAGATATTAATCTATGATGGAACTTATTATGAGGATAACATGAGTTTATAGTTGGAGATTGTCTTCTAGTATTGGGACTTAAGACACTGATTGTGTCGGGTGAGAAAGTTGGGGATCAGTTCTAATTGAACATTACTCACTTTATTAAATTTATTGTCTGATACCCAGAGTGTGTTCTAGGGAGTATGTTTGAACCAATGAGGGAATTTCCCTAGCATCACCCACAAAATTTTACTAGAGACGGTGGAACTGATGGGGATGGGTTCTTTATTATGTCCAACGAGATGATACTGGAATATTTGGATACTCCTACTAAGAGGAGGGTCATGTTGATTACTTATATTCTATGATGACAAAAAAATCACTAGTGGGACATATAGTCATAGACTAGACAGACTGGAGGTATGTTATGGAATGACCTCTTAGAGTGATTCTTGGAGTACTTTTATCTTGAGACATTGAGGTAGGAGAGTGTAGTGGAGTTCATGTGGCGGACTTAGGGTGAATGTTTGTGATGGGTTATGTTGGACTCTTTATAGACCTAAAGTTCTTTGCTCCAGCATTGGTAAAATATGAGATAGCTAAGACTAGACTCTTTCAAGATGGAATTATGTGTTAGATTAATTCCCAAGATAACATATTATTGATAAAAAATTTTACTAAGGTGATGGAGAAATCTCTAATAGCTAAGGGGAACCTCCTAGAAGATTCCAATGATAGATATATAGTATCTATATGAAGATCATGAGGTGTAACTTATAATAACAGGAAGTGTAATTTGGATAAATTTATCTAGAGAATTGGGACGTGGAGTTGACAAACAGAGAGATAAGTTATATGGGACCATACTAGAGTGATCATACACCAGTGATGTAGGCCAAGACACTATCTTCGACAATGTCCCTAACCAAAAATAGATTTTAGATCTTCCATAAATATAGGACATACACAAAACTGCTGTTTTATACAATGAAATAAGGAAAGGGATGGAGGAGCAAAAAAGAACAAAGGTGCGGGAAGGGGATATTCTACCCCATATCATCCGGACTGCTTGGGTTTCACTATCCAAGCTTGTAGAGGGAATGGGCATGGTGTTTGTATGAAAGATAACATGTATTAGTAGATTTTTGCAACTCATGGGAGTAAGACTGCATCATAGGGAAGAGGTCTAAGAAAACTATATTAATTTAATCTTTCCCATGGGGATAGAGAGGCTAGAAGAAAGAGAATTATAGGTACTATTCTTATAGAATCTATATTAGTTATTGCGTTATTAAAAATTAGTGCCTCTAATTCCTTTATATCCACAAAAATTGTTATTAGTTTAAGCTTGATAGTGGAGTTTGGAGTTGAAAAATGTCAATAGATATACTGTTGAGGGTATAGTCTATGGACATCTGATTGTGCGTGGGATGTTCTCTCTAGATCAGGGAGTATAGTTTTCTACGGGATCCCTAAATCCTTAAAATGTAAAAAATGGAAATAATTATATGTATATAATCGATATTAATATACCGATCTGACATTTATTGTTATAATAGGAGATTTGTAACACCCCAATCATCTGTAGTAAATTTCCCTTTGAATAATGCAATAGCTTGCGATGTACGCAACATCGAGATTCTAACACATCTCGACCAATCAAACTAGCCGTTATGAATAGTAATACCCACTTTTTGAAATTTTATTAATTGAATCATTAAAAATTAACTTCATTTTTTGTTTCAAAATATCTATATTAGCTTAGGGTTAATATTGGTTATTTTTCTGAAAACATTCAATTTTTGATGAACACTAAAAAATACTAAATTTAAATTAAAAACAAATTTTTTAATCAAAATATTTTACAGTGAAAAATTATGTTATTGAGTGGGTTTTAAGTATAATTATATTATAATTTTACCATTATTTAAATGTTGGTCATTGGATGTAATTTCACATTTAAACTGGACATAAGCAACTGTCAATCTTTTGATAGTTATTATTTCTTAAAAACGTGTTTTTCGTTTTGACAATGGGAAATAATTTTAAATTAATTTCTGCCACTTCGGTTATTTGAATTTAGATAAATGGATTCCATATTTAGAATCAAGAGTTCCAAAATTTTTATATAGGTAACTTTTATTTTTAGACAATTTGATTAATTACTTCGGTAAATATTTTATTCACCATGGTTAAAGGGTAAATTCAGTAAATGAAGGTAAAAAAATAATATTAAATTACCTTAACACATATTCTAACCCTATTTTCTGAAACATGTCCGAACATGGGAATCCTTTGGTCGATTTGGGGACCCCATGGATCTACTTGTAAGTGATAATGACACATTATATTAATTAATTTCAAGTACAGACAAAATTAAGAAAAGAAAATAGCTTTTAGTAAATCAATTTTTATATATGAGGTTATATAATTGATATATTTGACTATAAAAAAGAATTTGAAAGATAAAAGTATTTCCTACCTTAAAAATATTATTTATAATTTTTAGACAATAAATAAATATATTTATTTATGACACAATGATGATGTAGTATTTTCATTATTAATGAAAGAATCAAATAAATGGTATTATAGATGTTAAAATAAATATAATTTTAAAGTCTTGATTCCATCCACGAATTTTATAGAATATTGTGACATGTTAGGATTTATTAAATTATTTTTTAAAGTAATAATGCTGTTAGGAATTTAACCAAAACAAAATAATCAATAGTGCCAAAATTGACATAAAAGAGTTTATTTTAAAAAAAAATAGTATATTATTAATTGATATTCTATTCCTAAAAATATAATGTTTGGAAAAAGGTCTTAAATAATATTATATATGTCAATATTGAACCACATGAGGTTATCTTGCAATTTTATAGTATTTTCATTAGCCATATAATATAAAAATACAAAGAGACATGGTAAATGACATACTAATTAACTAAGAGTTAAATCTAAAAGATTAAGTTAATATAATAACCCAAACCTATCTAAAACCAATTGGTTGAGTGTTTTTACACCCATACCCACCTTATCCTTTAAATAATTTATTTTTGAGCCATTAGACACCGAAAATTATTTTATTATAAAATAATATTTCAATCTTTTCCTAAGGTGCCCCTCACCCCTCTTATAAAAGGTCACTTCTCATTCTCTCTAATTCACACCTTAAAGACATTTGGATCTACCAAAACCTACCCAAATATCCTATCCACTATCCTCCCTTAATCTTATAGGCCTTCCTTTTATCAAAAAGCCGACCTATGGATCCCTTTTGATAAATAGAAAGGGAGAACACAAAGAAGAGGTAAATATTTCATCACCTCATTCAAGTTCCGTTCTTCTTCCACTTCCTCTTTCATTGTTGATTCAATTATAAAATAATAACTCCAATGTCTTATATATACTGTGAGGTTATTATAAATATCTTACAACCATATTCATAATTCTACCCATCCTTATAATGACATGTCACCATACGTGCGTACGTACGTCTTATCGTCTCCACATCGTGGTGTAATTGTTATTGAATACATTATAATTTTTATTGGTAAATAATGATGTGTAATTGATGTAAATAATAAATATAACATGATAATAATTCTGTATATATGACATACAATCCAATTATTTATTATTTTAATTTAAAATGAATGATATTGTCGCTCGTGTGTAAGTACGGATTACTGTCTCCAAAAACGCATTGAGATTCATTCCCCATCGTATCCATTCTAGACTAATTTTCATTTGATGAATAAAAATAAAATTTAAAGACTTAATATCATCCTGAATATTAATAAGATACATCCTATCCATAACAAACATTACTTTTGTGATAAATAATATAAAATAAACTTTATCGGTTAACAACGGAAATGATGATAATACTGTAATATTATTAACAATGAAATATTAGAATATAATATTTGGTATCATATTAATGTATATATTTCTTGAATAATTTTATAACAATTATTTCACCATTATACTGGAGGTTAACCTATCCTCGACCAAGGAAAAATATTTCATAATCTCTTTTTTATTTGAGGATGTTTTTACGTAAGTTTCTTCTAGGACCTCATTATCAGCAACATCCATATTTTTTAAAATGAATCCCAAAGAATTTTTACTATTTAATAGAATATGGGATAATGTAATTAATACCCTTTTGAATTTTTATAATTTTTTTTGAAATGAATGTTTCTGTCATTTTCCTAATAAGGTACTTTACGACCTTTTCGAAAAAATTAAGGTAAGAATGTTTTTTTAACATATATGGTGGGTGGGGTTATTATCCTCCATTATAACATGGTCAGAACTTCTCATAAAATATTATAAGAATATTTTCAAAATCAATGTTTTCTTTTATAATTATGAAACTTTAAATGATTTTAAAAAATGGAATATATTTCTCTCCAACAGTTTTGATTTTATCTATGTCAACATCCTTTGAAGAATTTTATACTTGTTTGAAGTTGATTCATTATGATAAAAATCATCCAAATTGTATTAAATGTTTTGTGATATGTTTGACTGTGGATGTGTTATTTATAAACCATTCATGGTATATAGTTAAAGTATTGACATTTCCTATGCTAGTTTTAATATGAATGTTTGTGTTATATTCCAACCTTTTCATATGAGGACTGTATTGGACTTAGTAAGTGATGGGTGGAGCCCACTATATCTCCTCGATGCATCGGTATGTCTCATGAGACAACTAGATGTGTAATTGTCTGAGGCCTTCCCCAATTTGATATATGGTTTTGGCTGAGGCCTTAATCATTTTTAGACATCTTGGCCGAGGCCTAGACAAAATGTTTCAGAATGTCCGACATTATACATTACCTCATTATGAATATAATATTGATGGTTCATGTGGACATTTGACTAGTATAATATCCATGATTATTTTTTATTATGGCATTATTTACTCAACTCCTATTCCTTCCATAAAAGTATTCTGGTTTATTATTGGTAAAGTCTTGTAGATTAAATTATTCATCGTGATTAATATTTATGTTGTCTTCCACTATATTGCTTACCCTTACTAATCGTTTGAGCTCACCCCTTTTTTTGCTTCATTTTACCAGGATATGATTAAGTTAGTTATGAGTGACTTGCAGGGATAATCTAGGAGGCTTTGATGTTTCTAATGGAATATATTTGTTTTTTATTTCTTTTCAAGTTGCAAAGTTGAACTTATGTATGAATCTTATTTCCAATAATATTATACTGATTGGTCTTTCAAGACCTGATTTCCTTGTGATCATGCCAATGTATTGTAATAATGCACCGATCCTGGGTAACTAGGGTTGGGGTGTTACAGTTGATGTCAGATGAGGTTTAGTACAAACTTTGAAAACTATATTTAGATAAACTCTGATTAAAGCACATAGCCCTGAGACAGACTTTGTTGATTAGTACATGGACATCCTAGAATTTTGGTACTGTAGAGATTTTGTGAGTTTTCCAAGATGTACATCCCGGTCTGGATACAAGCAGGTTGAGTCGGCTCTGGTACAGATGTACCGAGGGGTAAAACCTGAAAACACCGCTTTGAGTTAGATTCAAAGGGGAACTAGTGCACAACAACGAGCCTTGCTGCACTCTTTGTTACGACACTCATGGGGGATATGCATAGGATAATTCTCATTTTCTTTATAAAACATTATGAAAGTTTTATGAGTATATACTTCCTCAATGAAAACATTTTTATGCTTATGGATTATATCCTTAAACAGTTCAATTTATATTCAGTGTTTTACAAGTTTGTATTTATGTTTTGCGATTCACAAACTTATCGATGGTATTCCATTGATTAGAAATGGAACATATTGGATGGAATGGAAACAATATCAATTCACAAAATCCATGTAGGGACTACCCTCTTGCTCAAGATAATTATAGTGGAGCTGGTGATATAACTGTTGCTGATCATATTATCACCATACTGGTACAACTCACACAGGTTATGTATAATAACCTTACCCGTATGGAGCACCCTGATCCACAACAAGGAGGATCAATGTTAGACCACTTAATGAGGCATCAACCACCAACATTCAATGGGGGTACAAATACATTAGTAGCTGAGTAATGGATGAATTCCTTAGAGAAAATATTCCACTCAATGTAGAGTAGTGAAAGATAAAAAGTTTTCATGGCAGTTTACCACCTCACTGGAGATGTTGATCAATTGTGTGTGGCGCCCATTCATTCACCGTGAGACCCCCAGGGTCCCGCCAGTGGTGCTCCTCCCTGAAGGCTGGAATAGTTAGATGTCCCTACATTTCTCTTGTGGCCTGTCAGGCCTCGACCTTACTTCTACACGGCGCAACAATCCCGTACCCCACAGTCTGACCACCGCGACACTCTTTACAGTGGCCACTTTCACCTATGAGGTGTAATGGTGTCACACCCCATTGGAAGCCATCAGGCCACCTAGCTCCACCATGGCTGATGCTGGCCGCGGCCTGGTTCTCTGCAAGGCGCGACAGCATCGCCCCCCTCCAACGACCCGGTGGCCCTTGTGCTGTCGATTTTCTTTGCGGTCAGCCCGTCACCAGCCGCCACTGTTCTACCATGGCCAGCTCCTCCGGTGGCGTCGTTACGCCGCCACCATCTTCAATAAAGTGAAGAAAAACAAAGGGGGTTTGGGCCGTATTTTTTCGGCCCACACCCTCTCTATTTGGGTGGTAACAAACGACCTGAAAGAGCACAACTAACGACAAAGAATGGTCGGAAAAACTCTATCATAAAACAACCACTACCACATGCTCGTTGATTTTTGACGATGCGACAGAAAGGCAGACATCAATTCGTCAATGTCGGGAAAGGAAGAGGATATCCGTCATTGGCGGATGAGCATTCGGAGGTGAAAATGTAGAAGACGACATTATTCATTGGTGAGTTCTTTCTCTCCCATGCTCCCTCTTTCCCCATGCTCCACCAAATGGAAATGCCAACCAAAATTAATGGATTAAGTTAATAAATTATTTAATTGGTGACCCCAAAAATTAAAAAAGATTCAAATGTGTTCAATTAATTGATTAAAGGGGTTAGATTATTTAATTGAGGGGGGTTGGCACATAAGGAGGGAAGTTCAAGAGTTCTCCCAACATAAATGGAGGGTTCCAAGGGTTACAATCTCGGGTGGTCCCCACAAATGATATCCTCCAAAGGGAGGTTATGCGTGGGTGGGCCCCACCACCATAACCTCTCTTGGGAGGTTATGGTGTGGTGGCCTCCATCTCTAAGCACCCCTTAGTGGTTTTAACCACCAAAAATAATAAATAAGCTTCACACTTATTTTTATTTAACTTTTTCTTAAAACCTCAAAAACTAACATTCATTTTTGACCAACTGCCGTCGAGGTGAGAGTCTTCTTAAGAGAATAATGGCGTTGCGAGTTCAACGGTGCCCTCAGATTTCAATTCTGAGCACCGATTCAAAAGTCATAAAATCTCGCTCGCACATTTACTGAACGTACCAAAACAAAAATATATAAATTGATTCCATGCACATCGGGCCTCGGAATCAAGTGTTGTAAACATTCACGGAATTGTAATAAAATTACATGTATTTAAACAAAATTCCATAGAATTTACGGGTCTTTACATTCTCCCCACCTTAGGGATTTACGTCCCCATGAGCTAAAACTCAATCTATGGGAACAAATGGGGGTACTGAGCACACATCTGAGCCTCTTGTTGTAACGTCCCGACCAGGAAGCCAATAAACCTGTGCTCCGAGCCAGTTCGCCACAAGGCCTCAAGCGCGCCTCCCCGTACGCCAGAGGCTGCCGACTAGCAGCGAGGGCCTATGGTGTGATAGTGGTGAGACTATTCCCTCATACTAGAGTAGGAAAACAAAGGAAATAACAAGTATCATACATAGCGGAATGTAAACAGAGTGTGGAAGCAGTAAAAAACTGAAATAGAACTAGCTGCAATAGTAAAAGTGTTGTAAAAGCCCGAACAAATATGCAATACAATACAACAATGTTCACCCACTGGTCGACCATACAGATAAAAGTACAAAAGAACAGAAAGTAAAATTACAGGGCTCTGCTACTAACTCCGAGCTAAACCACGTACCCGATATCCTAACACTGTCGAACTGCTGCGGCCCGATCAGTAGAACCACTCGATCAGCTCCGCTCGATCATGAAACACTGGACCTTAGCCCTATCCACCATGAAACTCAAGCTCATCCTGAAAGTCAGACATAAGGTCTACACATGCACCGAGGTGCACGTGCAGGGGTGAGAAATAATCTCAGTAGGGCACCTCGACAAGAAACCTACAACTGTGCTGCTAAAAGTGTATGCAACAACAACATTCTCAGCATAGCTGGAACACAACAAAGGAAGTAAACCTAACGTGCAACCACAGTTGATCTCAGGGTATATAATCCCTGTCAACTGGGAAAGTGCCACCATGGATGTCCATATCTATATACGTACACATGTATAGTCCCATACCTATACACATGCACATAAATATGAATATTCATGATTAAGTTATTCAAATAACAAGAAACCACATCAGCGGTCGATCCTTGGGACCATAAGACCGATCTACTAGACATCCTGTGCAAGGGCATTGAGCTGGGCATCATGCCACTCAAGCCGTGTATCATTAAGTTGATCTCTGGGTCTATAATCCCATTGACATGTACCTACTTTGGCCAACGCCGGAAAATATGTATGAACAAGTCAACCAGATTTAAGCCCTCAGGCTAAACAGAACCTTTCCCTCAGGCTAATCAAAACCATGCCCTCAGGCTAAACAGAACCACACCCTCAGGCTAATCAGAACCTTTCCCTCAGGCCTTGCCCTCAGGCGAATTAGTAACCTTTCCCTCAGGCCTTGCCCTCAGGTGAAACAGAATCTCGCCCATAGGCATAACAGAATTATCGCCCTCAGGCATACGAAGTGTCGCCCTTAGGCACAGAAGTCAAGCCCTCAGGCACGAAAGGTTTCCTTCAGGCGAAATCGAACATCTCCCTAAGGCTAAACTAGTCACGCGCTCAGGATAAAGTAAAACACCGACCTCAGGTACAAGTAACAGGGCCATGCCCAACATATAAACATGCAATTTCATTACAATTCCTATCAAGGAAAAAGTAATGCAGAATTAAACATGGCATAACCTCAGGTATCCTGGCCAAATGGCTAAATAGAGGAACGCACCCATCGCGATGATCCTGGATCCAAGCAACAATCCCAAAGAGCATTTTAAAATCACATTTAATTACCTATACAATTCTAGGTATTTAAAAGTAGCCACAACCTCAGACTCACGACACCCCAACATGGGTTCGTGGCACAAAAATGCAAAAAACACACAACAGTTGGGAAAAAAACAACAATCCACCTACTACTCAGGCACACAATGCAAACTAGGTATCCCAACAAACAAGAAGATGCCTCATGTCAGGCTCAATAGCCACCAACCAGGAAGCACCTCTGGTAACAACTACAACATCAACAACCCAAGTCAGATATACAAAAACATGTACGGGTGTCCCGAACGCCCAACCCAACAATATATCCAAATCCCAAAGGAATCACCAGTTTGGAACGGGTTCTAGGTGACACCAGATAACCATCTCTACCAAAACCTTACGTAACAACTCAGGGTCATCCAAACAACGGGCACCCGCCGGGTCCCACAAGTCAAACACTAAGGAGTCATCCTACTCAGGATCCTCCAGATAAATAGAGAGAAGGAATCCTACATGGGATCCTTAGAAAAGAGGAATCCTACATGGGATCCTCGAATGAATAACAAACTAGGTGACCCATAACAGGGTTCCTCTCAATGAAAACAGGAGAGAGTTCCTACAAGGACTCCCTAGTTCCGCACACAAGCAAGGCATCCCTTAGGGGACCTTTAGAAGCATCCGGTCTCATGACCTCTTAGGTCATAAAGGAACATCTAACTAGGGAAATGTCCTCTAAAGAAAATATTACGGAAGATATCTCACAGCTCATCTCCTATTAAATGTCTCAACAATGTTGGTCCGAACACCCAACCTAACAACCTCACCAAGTCTCACCCTCAAGTGACGAGTGGACTCGATAAAGGGAGGAAGAATCCCCTAAATTTAGATAAAATACATAAAACTCACTTTATATGACCTCTAAAAGTCAAAAGTATTTCACCATCGCAATCTACACGGAAAAAACGCTCAGAATCGACTACTCACACACCCAATTCTAACTTCCAGAGCATAAGATATCTCAAAATTACTAAACTAGAGCAGTACATGGCCAAAGTACATGGCCGGAACCCATCAGGCCTACCTGTGTAATAGTACACGGCATGTACTTTACTGTACGCAGCGTGTACTATTCACAAAATGTCACACCGTTTGTATTTTCACACAAACACATGCCCAAGTACCACTACACGGCGTGTACTCAAAGTACACGGCGTGTACTTCAAAAAAAACCACTAAAACCGTGTTCTATTCCACACGGCAAGCCACACGGCCACCACTACATGGCGTGTACTCAAAGTACACGGCATGTACTAAAAAAATTGTCTTCCCCAAACGGGAATAACGCATGGCGTTTTCCCCTGGAACACATGCCGTGTATACTGGCTTTTCCGACGGGAAATCAGTAAAAACGCCCGATTAACCCGTTTTCGCCCCCGAAACAACAGATCGATCCACATGGGAATAAAAGAAAGAAATATAAAGCTTTAAAATCATAAAACATGTTTTGTAAAGGGGATATATGGAAAAAACATAAAATTCCCTAACTTTGGGCCGAAACCGCCGAAGCTTCGGTTGATTTCACGGCTCCCGGTTGCCCTTCGCGGAATTAGCGTGTCGAGGGCTTCGAATCTGTACCACTCATGCCATCCTTCTATCCTATTTTTCTCAATCTCCCAATTCTACCATGGGACACATCCATAGAGAATCCACACATGGTACATGCGCAAGAAGGAGGGAGGATGAGAGAGAAAAGAAAAGAAAGGGAGAGAAGGAAATGAAGAAAAAGGGGCTCGGGCCGGCCCCAGCGCCCGACATAAGATTATGCCTTCACTAGGCTAAACACCCCATTATGGAATCCACAGCGTAGAAAAAATATCAATCCGATGCTCTGTTTAAAAGTTATCACTAAAATAACTCGCGTGAATAAATTAATATTTAATTTAATAATATTAAATATTAAATATTCCACCAAAATTCGAACAGCTCATAATTCCTCCAAACTCCTGTCCTAGGGTAAACACCCTATTCTGGGACCAACAGAGTTGTCAAAATAAATTTCAGAGATCAGCTGGTAGGGAAAAATGACCATTTTACCCCTCACAAGCATCCACAGCAAAAAATTCTAATTTCTGCTAAAAACGACTGTCCAGAAAAACACGGGTTCTTACAAACTCCCCACCATAAACCTTCTTGTCCCCGAGAAGCACAGTAAAAGAACCAGCAGGAATACTCATAACCTGAGCATCTTCACAAACAAGCTATTTAGACTATCTGACGACTAACCTTATAGCGTTAACCATCACTTCTACATAGAAGACATTCAACTACGACCGATCTGGTACTCCCCACCATAGGAATACCCTTATCGTCATCTGAAAAGAAAACCCGGAGCTCAAAAGCTCCTGGAAAACACTGATGTTTAACCAGAACAAGGATAACCACCTTCAAAGGGCCAATGGTGCACTCCCAACCATATGGCTTTCCTTACACCGTTCTGAGATCACTAACAAAACAGGTTCTATCCTCAACTGGGATAACCATAGGAAAGAAAAAGGATCTCGATGAAGGTTGAATCTCTCTCACCGTAATCAGGATGAATCATGATTGAGCATGATCATCTCTAATAGGAGTACACTGAGATTTCACTAAGGGTGTGTCCCGCTCCCTTCGAGCCACGCTAGTATCCTGCCAAAACCTGACCAGGATTCAAGCACGGGTCAACCACCCTCAAACAGGTTTCCCCAGAACAAAATAGTCATTGACCTACAAAGGTTTGAGTCACAACCAAGGGTCCCTAGGTCTTCCACCTAGCCCTACAGAAAAAGACTCACTACTGGGTCATAAGGTCTAACCACCTAGCCCAAAAGATCCAGAACCTCTCAGAAGATGGTAAAGATCACGATGACCAAAAAGTCAAAACCAAAACACAACCTACAAGGGCCCTGATCCTCTCCGAGCATCCTCAGAAGGAACTACTCCCTGGAGTTCACAAACCAAGCAGAAGAGAAACTGAACTGACACTCATTGGGTATCTGTATACGGGAATACCCCAAGGAGGTCTAGTTCACAGGAAAATCCTTGGTATCTATCGACATCATTCTCAATGATCCGACTAGATAGCCACAGACCTGAGAAACAACACCCAATAAGGGTTAAACAGAAAGGCATCATGTGCCACATAGACCAATGGGGTTGCTGCACCACCTGTGCACGGGGACTGAGTCATCAGCCTCAACAAAAACTCCTCATAATAGATCCACATAACTTACCATCAGAGTAAAAATTATGTGTAAGTAGACCCAATGGTCTCAGTCATCAGTAAAAACACACACTTGCAGTCCTATATGCTGTGAATCCTACATGCCTAGTATAATGCATGAGACGCCTCTTGCCTTTGCTAGCCAAGTGTCAAATCCATCTCTGGTATCTTACCAATGGCCAAGATCCAGAGATCCATAGTAAATAAAACCACCACACAACATGTGCGTCGCTCAAGGAGAAAATAATGTACAACTGTAACATCACAAAATCAGAATAGCAATCCCAAATCCTGGCAACCAGGACTTATTACTGGAACAAGTGTTCTCGACGCACCAGCCCGATATCCATCACAGGTTCCGACACATTCCTAATACTCCTGTCTACCATATCCCAAATAGTAAAGACAAGGAATGAAAACTCCTCTGATACCACTTTGTAATGTCCCGACCCGAATTCCAATAAACCAGTGCTCTGAGGTGGTTCGCCACAAGGCCTCAAGCGTGCCTCCCCGTATGCCAGAGGCTGCCGACTAGCAGCAAGGGCCTAGGGTGTGATAGTGGAGAGACTATGCCCTCATACCACTATAATAAAACAGTGGAAATAACAAGTATCATACACAGCCGAAAGTAAACAGAGTGCGGAAGCAGTAAACAACTGAAATAGAACTAGCTGCAATAGTAAACGTGTTGTAAAAGCCCGAACAGCTATGCAATACAATACAACACTGGTCACCCACTGGCCGACCATACAAATAAAAGTTCAAAAGAACAGAATGTAAAATTACAGTGCTCTGCTACTAACTCCGAGCCAAACCACATACCCGATCTCCTGACACTGTCGAACTGCTGCAGCCCGATCAGTAGAACCACTCGAGCGGCTCCGCTCGATCATGCAACACTGGGCGTTAGCCCTATCCACCATGCAACTCGTGCTCAACCTGAAAAGCAGACATAAGGTCTACACATGCACTGAGGTACACGTACAGGGGTGAGAAATAATCTCAGTAGGGCACCCCGACAAGCAACCTACAACTGTGCTGCTAAAAGTGTATGCAACAACAACATGCTCAGCCTAGCTAGAACACAACAAAGGAAGTAATCCAAACATGCAACCACAATTGATCTCAGGGTATATAATCCCTGTCATCTGGGAAAGTGCCACCATGAATTTCCATATCTATATACGTACACATGTATAGTCCCATACCTATAAACATGCACATAAATATGAATATTCATGATTAAGTGATTCAAATAACAAGAAACCACATCAGCAGTCGATCCTTGGGACCATAAGCCCGATCTCTTGGACATCATGTGCAAGGGCATTGAGCTGGACGTCATCCCACTCAAGCCATGTATCATTAATTCGATCTCTGGGTCTGTAATCCTATCGACATGTACCTGCTTCAGCCAACACCGGAAAATATCTCTAGACATGTCCACCAGATCTAAGCCCTCAGGCTAAACAGAACCTTCCCCTCAGGCTAAAAAAAACCATTCCCTCAGGCTAAATAGAACCACGCCCTTAGGCTAATCAGAACCTTTCCCTCAAACCTTGCCCTCTGGCGAATCAGTAACCTTGTCCTCATGCCTTGACCTCAGGCGAAACAGAATCTTTCCCACAGGCATAACAGAATTCTATCCCTCAGGTATACGAAGTGTCGCCCTCTGGCATAGAAGTCAATCCCTCAGGCACGAAAGGTTTCCCTCAGGTGAAATCGAACGTCGCCCTCAGGCTAATACAGTCACGCCCTCAGGCTAAAGTAAAACACTGCCCTCAGGCACAAGTAACTGGTCCATGCCCAACATATAAACATGCAATTTCAATACAATTCCTATCAAGGAAAAAGTAATGAAGAATTAAACATGGCATAACCTCAGGTATCCTGGCCAAATGGCTAAACAGAGGAACACACCCCTCGGGATGGTCCTGGATCCAAGAGGCGATCCCAAATAGCATTTTAATATCATATTTAATTACCTATACAATTCTAGGTATTCAAAAGTATCCACGGCCTCAGCCTCACGACACCCCAACATGGGTTCGTGGCACAAAAATGCACAAAACACAAAACAGTTGCGAAAAAAACTACAATCCACCTACTACATTGGCCCACAAGGTAATGTAGCTATCCCAACAAACAGGAATATGCATCACGTCAGTCTCAAAAGCCACCAACCAGGATGCACCTCTGGTAACAACTACAACATCAACAACCCATGTCAGATAGAAACAAACAAGTACGGCTGGCCCGAATGCCCAACCCAACAACATATCCAAATCCCAAAGGAATATCCAGTTTGGCACGGGTTCTTGGTGACACCAGATAACCATCTCGACCGAAACCTGACGTAACAACTCAGGGTCATCCAAACAACGGGCACCCGTCGGGTCCCACAATTCAAACACCAAGGAGTCATCCTACTCAGGATCCTCCAAGTAACTAGAGAGAAGAAATCATACATGGGATCAGTAGAAAAGAGGAATCCTACATGGGATCCTCGAATGAATAACAAAAGAGGTGACCCATAATAGGGGTCCTCTCAATGAAAAAAAGACAGTGTTCCTACAAGGACTCCCTAGTTCAGCACACATGCAAGGCATCCCTCAGGGGACCCGTAGAAGCATCCGGTCTCACGGCCTCTTATGCCAGAAGGGCGCGTCTCACTAGGGAAATGTCCTCTAAAGAAAATGTTATGGAAGATATCTCACAGACCATATCCTATTAATGGTCTCAACGGTGTTGGTCCAAACACCCAACCTAACAACCTCGCCAAGTCTCACCCTCTAGTGACGACTGGGCTCGATAAAGGGATGAAGAATCCCATAAATTTAGATAAAACCCCCAAGACCCCCTTTATATGTCCTCTAGAAGTCAAAAGAATTTCACCATCACAATCTATGTGGAAAAACGCTCAAAATAGATTACTCACACGCCCAATTCTGACTTCTAGAGCATAAGGTATCTCAAAATTACTAAACTGGAGTAGTACATGGCCAGAACCCATCGGGCCTGCCTGTGTAATAGTACACGGCATGTACTTTATTGTACATGGAGTGTACTATTCAAAAAATTTCTCACCGTGTGTATTTTCACACAAACACATGCCCATGTACCACTACACGGCGTGTACTCAATGTACATGGCGTGTACTTCAAAAAAACCACAAAAACCGTGTTCTATTCCACACGGCCAGCCACACGGCCACCACTACATGGCGTGTACTCAAAGTACACGGTGTGTAATAAAATACTCATCTTCCCTGAATAGGAATAACACATGACGTGTTCCCCTAGAACACAAGTCGTGTATACTGGGTTTTCTGACGGGTTATCCCTAAAAACACTCGATTCGCCCGTTTTCGCCCCCAAAACAACAGATCGAGCCCCATGGGCATACAAGCAAGCAATATAAAGCTTTAAAAACATAAAACAACATGTTTAAAGGGTATATATGGCAAAAACGTAAACGTCCCTACCTTTGGGCGGAAAACGTCGAGGCTTCGGTTGATTTCACGGCTCTCGGTTGCCCTTCGCGAAATCAGCGTGTCGAGGGCTTCGAATCAGTACCACTCTTGCCATCCTGCTCTCCTATTTTTCTCAATCTACCAATTCTCCCATGGGACACTACCAAGGAGAAGCCACACATGGTGCGTGCGCAAGAAGGAGGGAGGAAGAGAGAGAAAAGAAAAGAAAAGAAGAAAAGGAAAGGAAGAAAATGGGGCCCGGGCCGGCCCCGGCGCCCGACATAATTTTATGCATTCCCTATGCTAAAAACCGCATTCCAGACTCAACAGCGTAGAAAAAATCTCAATCTAATGCTCTGTTTAAACGTTATCACTAAACAAACTCACGTGAATAAATTAATATTTAATTTAATAATATTAAATATTAAATATTCCGCCTTAATTTGAACAGCTCATAATTCCTCAAAACTCTTATCCTAGGGTAAACACCCTATTCTGGGACCAAGGGAGTTGTTATAAAAATTATTCGAGATCAACTGGTAGGGAAAAATGACCATTTTAACCCTCACGAGCATCCAACAGCAATAAATTCAAATTTCTGCTCAAAACGACTGTCCGAAAAAACACGTGTTCTTACACTCGCTCCCATGTGCTCTCCTAGTGGTTCTTGTGCTGCCAGTGTACGTGCATCATAGGTATCGACCGTCTACATAGGACTCACTCCTTTAAATCCTCAATCTCCACTAGAGCCTCTATAAAAGTAACCCCATCATCAATGTCTAGCTCCCCATGGTCAATGATGTGTGAAGGGTGATGAATGTATCTCATCAGATGGGATATGTGGATGACATCGTGCACCCAATGCAACTGACGTGGAAGAGCCAGGCTGTAAGACACCTCACCTACTCTACGGAGGAATTGAAATGGTATGATGAATCATGAAGATAACTTCCCGCCACAACAAAATCTCCATATACCTCGTCGAGGTGAGAAAAAATTGGAAGATTTGGTCACCATTATCAAACATGAGAGGTCTTCACCTACTGTCATCATACTACTTCTGTCTGCTCTGTGTAGTCTTCATCTGCTCCAGGATGATCTGAACCTTCTCTATGGTAGTGTGTACCATCTCTGGTCCCACTAGTGTTGACTCACCTAGGTCAATCAAGCATAGTGGTGATCTACAAGGATGACCATAATTGGACTCAAAAGGTGTCATACCGATGGTGGAGTGAAAGCTGTTGTTGTAGGAAAACTCTACCAATTGTAAGTGTTCCTCCCAGCTACAACCCAAGTCGAAGACACAAGATTAGAGTATGTCCTCAAGGGTCTAAATGGTCCGCTCAGTCTGACCATATGTCTGAGGATAGAAGGCAGTTCTCAAGTGAAGTTGTGTCCCAAAAGCCTCCTGCAACCCCTTCCATAGCCATGATGTAAACCATGAGTCACAGTTGGAGACAATAAAAGAATGTACTCCATGAAAACACACAATCTCCAGCATATAGAGGTCTCCCAATATTATTAATGAACCCTGCTCTCTGATCGATAAGAAGTTGGCTCACTTGTTGAGTCGGTCAATGATAACCTATATTGGATCATGAATCTTGGATGTACTTATAGAGGTAATTTGTGGAACTCCCTCAACACTTCTTCTTAATGTGCTACCAGTACTAAGGTACATCCTCTAAAGAGGATGTCGTGCTCCCCACCTTCATGAAATCCATCAGGTGCCTGCCCTATAGATATCTGAGCATGTCTCATCTCATAGTCAGCATCCCCATGTTGCGCCTCATTGAATCACGGATGAAGTGGAGGAGTGACTATAAGAGACTGTAGGTAGGATGCTCCATCTCTATCCTTGAACTATATCTGTAAGGCATATAGTTGCTCTGTCACCTCTCCTGGTAGCTGTATACCATATCTCCTGCTAATATAATCTACTACAATGTTCCAATTCCTAGGTGTATAGAATATCTCAAAGACATAGTCCTAGAGGAACTCGAGCCATCACTGTTGTCCCGGGTTTAGGTCCTTTTGAGAGTAGATATACCTGAGACTCTTATGATCAGATTATAGGGTAAAACGCTCACCCATTAGATAGTGTCACCAAATCTTCAAGGCGAAGACCACTGCTGCTAACTCTAAGTCATGGGTAGCGTAGTTCTGCTCGTGTTGTCTCATCTAACAAGAACCATAAGTAATCACTGATCACTCCAGCAGCAGGGCACACCCATGTCTGGTTCCTGAGGCATCGTACTAAACTGTTTAACCTATTCCCTCTTCTATAACCCTTAATATGGGGCACTAGTCAGCCTCTTCCTTAGCTACTGAAAGCTCTGTAGGAATGTCTCTAGAAACATAAAGGGTTTCCCATTCTTCTTCAAGGCTGATAGTGTTTTTTAAACTCTAGAGATGTATGGAATGAATCTCCAGTAGTATCCATCAAAGACCAGGAAACTTCATACCTCTATCACACTCTTGGTTGGCTCCAAAGCAAGTACCGCCTCAATCTTCACTAGATCTACTACAACTCCAACCACTGAGATGAAATTTCCCATGAAGTGAACTTCTCCAATCTAGAACTGGCACTTCCAGAGCATACTATAAGTCTGGTGCTCTCGGAGTGTGTCCAGTGCTACCCGCAAATGGTAGGCATGCTCCTCCTCAGTAGTCGAGTAGATAAAAATGGCATTGATGAATATTAAGACAAAGTGATCGAGGTAATGTTGGAAGATCATTTTAATGAGACTCATGAACAGTGCTGTAGATTTGGTTATGCCAAAGGGATTAACCATGAACTCATAGTGGTCGTACCGACACCTAAAGGTCGTCTTCCGCACATCCTCATCTCGAACTCTGATCTGGTGATAGCCTGATCTGAGATCTATCTTTGAGAACCACCATGGACCCTTTAGCTAATAAAAGAGGTCATCAATACTAGGGAGTGGGTACATATTATTCACTGTCACCTGGTTTAGGTGACGGTAGTCGACACAGATCCTCAAGCTCCCATCTGCCTTCATGGAAAATAGAATATGGGCTACCCAGGGAGAAACACCGGTCCAGATGAATCCCTTCCCCTGTAAGTCCTCTAGTTGTACCCTTTGCTCGTGAAGCTCAGCTGGAGCCATATGATATGATGGAGTAGTTATTGGTGTCATCCCATGGTACAGTTCAATGTAGAAGTACACCACTCTATGAGGAGGTAGTCCTAGAACATCGTCAGGGAAAACACCCACGTACTGGTCCACCACTATAGGATATGTCAGACTCTCCACATCAACTGCTCTAAGGGTAAGGAAAGAAAATTGTTGAATGATTGGCTGCACCCTCCTCAGAGTAAGTCCGTCCTGTGATGCAAAGGTTCCCTTCTCACCGGTGAAGGTGATCCTGGTTCCATCCGTATAGACACATTGCACTTTGCGGCTAATACAGTCGATATGAGCATGGAATGTAGATAACCATTTCATACCCAAGATGACGTTGTAAGGCCTCGCTACCGCTATGAGGAGATCACAACTGAAGCTCTCTCCTCATAGAGTAAGCTCACACTGCCGGCATCAGTGCGTAATCATTGAGTCTGCTCCCATAAGAGTCTCTTGGCGTAAGGATCGAGCCATCAGCTTCGTCAGAATATCGGAGCTCCAAATGAGGGCAGTGGCTATGAAAGAGTGATTGGCACTTGTGTCTATATGAAATGCAGCTAAGGTGGATTAGACACAGATCGTACCTCGAATCTTCTCTAGAGCACCATGGTCGTATGCCTTAGCTGCCTGGAGCTGAGTTCTCCCCTGTCCACCTGCTCCAGGCGGCCGACGAGGACCTCCTGGTGGTGGTGGTGGTAACACCTAGAATCATCGTCCACCACCAGTTGTACGGCCAGCTCCACTGCCATGTTTTCCTTCTCCATGTGGACCGCCTCAATTGAGCCTCTGCCTATGCCTAGGAGGTCCCTCAACTATTTGTTGATCATCAGTATGGCGGGTCGGACAGTCACGATCCATGCGACCCTGCCTTCCGCAAAAGTAGCATTGCCTACTCCTGGCATGACTAGCTCTATCTCGTGTTCTCTGAACAACTGAACCTATATCCTTAGGCCATCCAATGGTTGGTCTGGTCCTCTTGGACCTCTGTGACAACTGCCTGCTTCCAACTACAGAAGACTCTGCTACGTGATGTCCTGTGGTGGGTCTTGCTGCTGGTGTCTGCTCAGCAAGGAAAATCTCAACTAAGAGGGCTCTCTCCAACACCCCCGCCTGCGTCGGTATGCTGAGGGAGATCATCAAACCTCTGTTCTTTCTCTTAATCCCCTACTCAAAGGTCTAGGCCCTGATGAGTGGGTCCCATGCCATTTTTTTGGAGTAGCACGAGAGGTCGATGAACCTCACTGAGTAATGTTCCACTGTCATGATGTGTTGCTGTATATTAAGTAGTTCCTGTATCTACACCACACATAGGGTGGCTGGGAAAATCTCCGCCTGGAACAGGCTCTCGAAGTCTACCCAGAGCAGTGTCACTTCATCATGCACCTTGAGCATTAGGCTACACCATCATCCTATTGCTTCCTGAAGGAGACTCATAGAAAGGATCACTATAAGGTCTGCTGGTGTCCCTACTAGCATGAAGACTCTCACCTCAGCCTCCTGTCAATTCTCAGCTGCCTGCGGGTCCGTCTCTCCCCTTAACCAGGGTGGCCTCTGGCCCTGAAACTCATTCAACGCGCTCAAGTGGCCTTCACTCTCTACTGATGGGGCTAGTGTCATCGGTGTCCCAAAGGGTTGTGGTACCGCTGGTGCCTCCACTGTTATTGGTCCCTACACTGAGGCCTCATCGCTTGGTGGTCGGTCATCTCGTACAACTCTCGGAACCATGGCTGGCTATCTGCGTGGAGGCATCCTGAAAAGAAACAGGTGTTCCACGGTAAATAAGTTATACTTGGTGATATAACTCAAAGAGATCGCAAAAAAACTCTTGAAACACACACACAATCTGTGTTTTCGTGTACTGAGTCAGAAATTAGATGTTAGGGTCCTGGTGTATGGATCCGTCGGCCGTTGCACCAACACTGGACTCCCTGGACTAAAAAACCCACTATATACTCTTATCACTATTTTTCAAAGAAAGAAAGATCAGAGTTCTTGGCTCTACGGCCGAACCCACTCCTCTGATACCAATTTTTCACGACCCGTCCTTGAGACCCGTTCCGTGACTACCCCAAGCCCGCCTTCCATAAGCCTGGGGCTGGCGACAAGCACCAAAGGCATAAATCACTAAAACGGGGAAGACATTGCCTTTATAAACAATAAACACAAACAAAAAAAGTATATGCTGGAAGAAAGACACTAAGTACAATTTTATACAAAAAGAAGTGTTGAAAGTAAAGGGGTGCCAGAAATACAAGCCCAACTATAATGTACAAGGAAGACTGAAACCAATTACAACTAAAAATGGACAAAATGACTGGAAGGTGACAAGAAACTCTTGGATCATCCACCACGGTTCCTACCATAAGGGTAGGGATAGATAGCCTCCTCCACGCTCCACGTCCGTCAATCTCCTTCGGGTACCGACTCATCATGAGGTCCACCTTCGGGTACCATCCAGTCCTTTTACACTCCGCCTCAGTCAGCACTATCCATAGTCTGCATCCAACACAATGAGGCACATGGAAATCCCGTTCAGGGGTGAGTATAATGATACTCAGTAAACACCCAGAGACCCTCTAGGTCTCACAAAATCCAACTACGATAAACTACAAAGTATGAGATCAACCGAAAAACCCATGTAGGAATATGCCCATACATATACCAATATTTATCAAATGGACCATCTCAATTGTGAGGGTACACAAGAGTTGCTGAATCAGCACAAATAGGTATACAACTTATGTATAGAGATAGAGATGACCAGATATTGCCACTGAATCATCTAAGCTATCAGACCAACACATGATCCAGGACCAGCTAATCTATCGGACCAACACGTGATCCCGGAACATAAGTAAAAACTGTCAGACCAACACATGATCCGAGAAAAGACTTTAGAGATTTCGGACAAACACACGATCCAGGAAAAGTCTTTAGAGCTATCAGACCAACACATGATCCAGGTCCATCTATTATATCAGACCAACACCTGATCCAGGAACAAAAGTAATAACTTTCAGACAAACACAGGATCCAGGAATAGTCATCAAAACTGTCATACCAACACATGATCCAGGAACAGTCAATAGTGCACAGCCAGCCACAAGGTTCCTCTCAGGTATGCTTGATTCTGGGAGGGTTCTCTCCTCAATCCAAGTTTCAAAGCATCAAATTTCTTTTATACTAAAGTTGATTTATCCTGAAGTTTCACCTCATCATAAGGAACTCATAGAGTTAGACGGTGTGTCAAACAGACGCCCAGTCTGAGAGTTATTAGCATTTCTGTTCTAAGGGCCCGGTTAGATTTACGATCAATCCCACTCTAACATACCCCAACTACGTCCAAACCAAAATTAATGTATTCCAAAAGAACCATCTTGCTCCATGATTTCTGTCACCACTGATGGTTTGTCAACCGTACACTAGTAGCCCACAATATGGGTGAAAAAGTGATTTCGGTCAAACCTGGGTTCGGGTCCAGTCTGGCCCAGCTGGACCAACCCGACCTAGGAAACCTGACCTGGTTCAGGTCGGCCTGACCTAGGTCCCGATCTAGAGTCTGACCTAGTCTGCGAGTCTGACCCGGCTCGCTGGAACATGCCCGTCCCACGCATGGCTGCCCGGCTTGCGTGGCCCGTGCCTGGGGCCCAGCCTGCGTGGCCCACCCAGGGGGCCCAACCCGTGTGGCTGGGTGGCGGACCGCCAGATAGGGCTAGTGGGTGGCGGAACCCTGTGGGGCCCTCCCTTCATGTTCAAATTGGATGGTTCAGTGCCCCCCCTCCCTGAAACGGAACCGGCACATGGTGCCGGTTTTTTCGCGGCAAGACCCCCAGGGTCCTGCCTGGGGCGCTCCCCACCGACAGCCAGCTTTTCTGGCCATCCCTGCTCATCTGGCATGGCCCTCATGGCTGCGACTTTCCATGCACACGGCGCGCCGGCACTGCGCCCCACTGTTCAACTGTTGTAGCCCTCTGGCATCCATCAGGCCTCCTTGCTCTGCCGCGGCTTGCACTATCCGAGGCTCGATTCTCCGTGCGGTGTGATGGCGCCGCACCCCTCTGGCGATACAGTGGCCCTTGTGCCTTCGTTTCTCCACCATGGCTCATCGGCCGCAGCCCACTTCTCCGGCGGCACCGTTGTTCCCCTACCGTCATCATCAATGCAAAGAAAAACGAATGGGAGTCAATCCATGTTTGTTCGATTTCCACCCTCCGTGTTAGTGTGATAACAAACGGCCTCAAGGAGAACAACTAATGACGAAGAACGGAGGGTAAAATCCAATCATAAAACAAACCCTACCTAATCTTGTTGGTCGTTGAAGAAGAAGCGGAAAGGTGGATGTCAATTCGTCAACGTCGGGAAAAGAAGAGGATATCAGTCGTTGGTGGATGAGCGTTCGGTGGTGATAAAGTCGAAGACGGTGTTCTTCATTGGTGAGTTCTTTCTCTCCCTGGCTCCCTCTTTTCCCAAGCTTCACCAAATGGAAATGCCAACCCAATGTAATGGATTATGTTAATACATTATTTAATTGGTGGCACCAAAAATTCAAAAAGATTCAAATGGGTTCAATTAATTAATTGAAAGGGTTAAATTAATTAATTGGGGGGGGGGTTGGCACATAAGGAGGTATGTTCAAGGGTTCTCCCCACATAAATGGGGGGTTCCATGTGTTACAAGCCTGGTGGTACCAACCAAAGATATCCTCCCAAGGGAGGTTAGGCACGGGTGGGCCCCACCACCATATCCTCTCTGGGGAGGTTATGGTATGGTGGCCTCCTCCTCTAACCACCCCTAGGAGGTTGTAACCACCATTCATATAAAATAAGCATCACACTTATTTTTATTTAACTTTTTCTTAAAAACTAAAAAACTAACTTTCATTCTCATCTAACTGTTGTCGAGGTGAGAGTCTTCTTAAGAGAATACCGACTCTGCGAGTTCAACGGTGTCCTCAGATTTCAGTTCTGAGCCCTGGATCAAAAGTCATAAAATCTCGCTCGAATGTTTACTGAACGTACCCAAGCAAAAATTCATAAATTGATTTCGGTCACACCGAGCCTCGAAATCAAGTTCCATAAACATTTTTGGACTCGTCAAAAATATTCCATGTATTTAAAAAAAATTCCATGGAATTTTTGGGTCATGAAAATAAGTATTTAAAAATAATTTTGAAACATTAAATTATATTTAAGGTCATTTTCAGGGCTACTCAAAGTATATCACATTAGAAATATTATGAAAATAATGGAATTATAATTCAAATACATTCACCATATAAAATAATTTTTTATTATTCCTCACATTCTTAAAATACCACAATTCATCAAAAAAAAATTATTTTACTATTTTTAAGGTAATTGACATTATTTTTTTACTTCTTCGACATGCACTGCATTGGATTTCTGCATGAATTGATGGTGATTATCACATAACTAAAATTTATAAAGAAATAAAAAAAATTAACATAAATTAACTTTTTAGATTAATTATTAACTTTTTTCTTCCTATGAAAGAATTTTCACAAAGAAGAAGGAGGGTACATTTTTTAATTACTATTTACATAAAATAATAAAATAGTTGTGTTCCACTAAATTTATAACTTTTTCATAAATCGGTTGATGTTGGTGTGAATAAACTCATACAGTGAAATAAAAAAATTATATATTTTCAGTCATCATCCCATAGATATTAATCTCGTTAAACAAATTTTACCCATTTTCACGGTGTTACAATTTTTTTGTGGTTACTACTCATTACAACTAAAAATAAAATAAAACATAATAACTAATTTAAAAAAAATTAATATAAAATTTAATATTCATTTTTTATTATTAAATTTTATTAATTGGTAGATAAAAATCTTAATATGAATTCACAAAATTCAAGTAAATCATTTTCTTATAAAATGCATTTTTTTATGAAAAAAATGATTTAAAAAAATGAAGTATAAATTTTATTCTCATTAAATTCATTGTATTATTTATAAACAAAGTATACTTTTATAACACATTAATTTATTAATAAAAATAAACTTTCCTTGTCCAAACTGGATTATAACAGAAGTACTAAAAATAGTTTTTATTAGAATGAAAACATTAATTAGATTTCAATAATGTGAATCATATATTTCTATATTTAAAATTATAAATTTAAATTAATTATATTATCTATTATAAATATTTTTTCTATTAATTGTTTCTAAAATATTCATGTCATTACTATATATAGAAAATATCATAAAAAATGGTATCTGTAAAATCGGTATTTTTCTCTATTCGCCAAAAAAATATGTTAAAAAATTCCAAAAAATTATCATTATATTTTTAAAAAATTATGATCTCAAAATTTATGTATTTATTATTAATTTAAAATTATAATATTATGAAATTTAACTTTTAATAAACTATAAAAGATATAATGAAAACCTATTTTCTTATAAACTGTCCCTTTAAAATTTATCTTTTCTTAACAATATATGATTTCATTTAGGTCATTAAAAATTTAGTTTTTTTCAAATGATGAAATTAATATATTTTTATTAATGAAAATATTTATACAAATTTTTCATCATTATTTTAGTCTTTTTCATAACCAGTATTTTATAGGCTATTTAATAGAAGTCAAATTTAATAAATAAATTCTTTATAATAATGATGTTCATTTAATCTTACTCTTTCACATGGTGCAAAAATTAAAACGTTGTATTCAACCTATAAAATCATTAGGGTGCTACAGAATTGTAGTGTGTAGTTTTTGGATTTGGGTGATATTAAATGGAATATTTAGAAAGGACCTATAAAATAATTCAGGGAGGATCAATCTACCTTTGGAGGATAAGAGTGAGCATTAGATTATATTTTTTTTGTGAAAAGTATCAGTGTGTGAGGGGAGGTTAATGTTGTGAATGTGTTGTTCCTATTTATATAAGGTATTCATGAATGGGTCATGTGTGGGTATATTGAAAATTTTTCATGTTATGGATGAACCCAATTAGTGTTGTGTAGATAGTGTTTCTGTGACACACTCACATGCATTATGTCATGGGGTTTTGTCCTTGATTGGAGTTCTTTCATGGAGGTAGGGAAATGGGACCCATTTTGTATTAGTGATAAAGGAGCAATATAAGGTGATTCATATAGTGGGGTGTGCACAATTTTTCATCAGAGGAGGTGATCTATATTGTGACGAAACTATTGGATATTGTGGAAGGGGATCCTAGTGAGACAATAATGGGATGTGGTTAGTGTTACTTAGGGATACTCATGAATTAAAATAATGGTCAATTCAATTCATTATATTTAGTGATGTATGTAGTAGGTGTTATATAGGTCCGTGTTTTTATCAGAATAGTTATAATAAATATTCATATGGTAGATATAATCATATTAGTCATGGTTATATGGCCCTCTCATCAGATGGTTCATAGAGACGGTGAGACTGTTTAGTGTATGGTTGGGGTTACATAAGGATTCTATTGTGTGGTAAGATCTATTGATATGTAGTTATTTGGGTAAAACTAGTTTAAAATATCGAGTTAAATTTTTGGATAAATTTATTGTGTTGGCATTTGGATCAGGGTGGTTATAGTGGGATATCATATTGAGTTAGATCACATGTGAATCAGTGATTATTGTAAGATATTAACAGTCAATGTAGGTAGTTGGTGATGAAACTATTTAATTAAATTTAGTGTTGGTATTGGACTTTGGAGTTGGTTCTTCGGTGGACCAGGGATCTCTTCGAGTGTTAAGGCATTGTGACACAGTGGTAAAATATGAGTTTTTGTAGTATTTCACCCGAAGACCCAAATGTTTCACCCCATGAAAAAGGTCATCAAGTGGAGGAGGACTCTTATAATGGGTATTCACATCATTAATGTGGTGTTGTCTTAGGCCAGTAACTATTTTTTTTATTCTAATAATTGATATTTCAAATGTTATTAATAAATTATATGTTTTGTGATAGTAAAAACATTTCTAGAAAAAATGTAAAAATTGGATAAGTCTTGATGTAACTACATCAACCAATAGTATAAATAAGTTCAATATAAAATGATGGTTAAGTGACCATATGAAATTGATCAAACATTGAAGTCTAGGTGATTGAATGAACAATGTAGTAATATTGTATTTTATAAGAAATTTTTTTAAGTCTAGAAATGGACACACATATACTAAACGTATAACATGATGATTCATTTGACTTCAGAAAGTATTAAACCTCCCATATGAATATTGTGATCGACTGTGAATTTGTATAATAAAAAATTGGCTATGTTTTGTACCTATTATATGAGGAACATAAGTGACTTTGTGTAGATATAAACTAACTTGGTCAAGTTATCATTTAATGTAACAACATGATCATGTGACTATAAAATGATGTGACCATATAATTAAGTGACCAATAGAAAAATGCTTTGTTCCTTGGATCTTATCATGTGATCATTTCTAATTTAATAGTTAATGAATTATAAAATATCAAATTTTATAATTTGAATCATTTATTGAGAATTAAACTATTTAAAGATACATAAATATAATAATTAATTTGAATATAATTTTATGAATATTAAATAATAATAAAAATTAAAAGGATTTTACATTAATAATTAGTGACATTCATAGACAAAGAAGAGAGAATACAACTCAAATATTAATCATATCAACTAAATTATTATGTGATTAGAAGACAATATCTTATTTTTCTTCTCATTTCATGACCAGTTGAAATCTTTTTAGTATATATTTTTGGTCAATTGATCAACCAAATATGATAAAATTGTGATTCTTCCAAACACTCTCTTAAAAACATTGGGTCATCTGTATTTTAGTTAAAAAAATTATATATATTTTTTGTCACATGTTGTTGTTGTTTTTTATTAATGAGTTCAATATAGTCCTCTTTATTTATTCTATACAATTCATCCCATGATGTTATGTGATTTTCTATGAACATGTCTGATGGTTAACATCTATATTTCATATAATCTATTTGGAGGGAGTAAAATATTATCAAAAGTCATATCTATTTGAAAATAGTTTTAACTATGTTTTTATCTAACCATTTTTAAATTAGTTCACAACATTGTATTTTTTATACTTAATTTAATTTTTAAAAGTCAATTTTATTTGTGGTTTTTTATTTTTTAGTAGTTATTTTAATTTTGAAGATTAATTAACCCCCCTACCCCGCTCTTTAGTTATCCATTGTTGATATCATTTGATATCAAAGAATGGTTTTTTAATTTTATTTATTTTTATTGTCCTTCATCAATTTCATAATAATATCTTTTCAATTTATGTTCTTTCTGCAATTTTTCACTATTTATGCAATGTCTAAAAGATATATTATAAATAGACCTCCACATTTTAGTGAGAATAATTATGATCAATAAAAAAATAAAAATGGAAATTCACCTTGAGATAATGCGTTTTGACATCAGTGATCTATTGAAATCATTATGAAAAATGTATAACTAGTAGAGATGAATGGCATTCACCAACTAAAGATTCTTATGATTATAATTGTAATTCCAAGAAATTTTTTACATTAATTTTGATTTGATTAGTTAATATGATATGTTGTTTTGATATTGATTATAAAAGTTTTGATACTCCTTCCATGTCTCATAATGGAACAATTAATGTTAACATTTTGAGATTAAATACATATACTATTAAGTATGAATCTTTATAAATGAATCCTAGTGAGTAAATACTTAATATATATCTCAGGTTTTAAAAATAACATATAAATTGTGGCTATACAAAGAAAAAATATAGACTAAAAACCCCAAGTATATAGATCATGATATGACTACTAGATTTAGGGAGAGGTACTATATTATCTATTCAAGAACATGTCACCTCAGAAAACTACAATTTAAAGAGAAAATTGGAATGTTGATAATGTGTAAAGAATATCTCAAATTAAACAATGAATATAATGGACCAAAAAAGATATTTGTTTCCATTCATGCATCATAATCCAAATCAATGGAATTCCTCTAACCTGTGATTATAAGAGGTCGTGAAGCTGGTATAGACAGTAATGGGGAAATAACTCAGCAACATTGATGAATACATATGTTTTATAGAAGTTTAAATATTTATGAAAATAAATTTATAATGGTAAGTGTCACGACCCGCCTTCACCAAAAGGAGGGAAGGGTTAGAAGATTTCCAGGCCCTCCCTTATTTAAGTTGAAGGAGAGATAATGACCCCCGAGACCCACCTTCAATAGACCCCGAAGTGGCGACTAGCACGAAGTGTATAGAAATTTCTCACAAAATGAAGGCATTACCCCTTTTTTTGTTTTATAAGATCGAGAGATAAGATGATGAAACTCACCAACACCAAGGTAAAAGAAAAGTAAAGCCAAAAGTAAACCATTCCCACATGCATGTTCCAAAAGTAAAGCCACAAAGTACCAAAGGTGACTACAAAAGTAAGTACCACATATGAAAAGCAACAACTACAATTTCCCCAAATGTCCGAGCTAGTATGGTCCTGCGTGATCCCTGATGTCCTCCTGGAAACCTGAAAATAGTTATTATATACGTTGGGTGAGTATACAAGTACACTTAGTAGGGAAAACCAAAGACACTCGTGCACAAGTGGGGGAACGTGCTAAAGTCCCGTGAGAAAAGAAGTAATCCAAACACCTAACAAGGTAATCTATCCACCCAACCCTCAACAAGGCACACTACCCAAATAACGCAAGTCAAGTAAAATATATAATAGTAGCACATCAATGTTTGGGTACCCCGCGCCACTTTCCCTCTGGTTATTGAGACATCCTACACATCGAACCAATCCTTCCATTCTCACCGCAATCCCACTGCCACACCCGCACGCACACACATGGGCGACAACTACCACACGCAGTCCCACTACCGAATCCCACCCGAAAACACCTGGGCCATAACTATCACATGTAACCACGCCTTCAAACACCTAGTCCAGAACGACCACCACCACGCTCGAAGACACCTGGGCTAGAAAAAGCCACTGCCACACTCGAAGAAACCTCGTCCTCATCCCGAAGGCACATGGGAAACCACCTGCCGCACACACCTAGACAACCACCACACTACCCCGCCCGAAGGTTATTGGGCTAATAATGGACATCAGTCCATCATAGCCTACCCGAAGATACTTGGGCTATCCGAGAAAGGGAGCAGAAAAGGAGTTAATAACCATCCACTAAGAATAGTGTTGGGAAAAACACCCTCCCCCATGAAATGGGGGTGTTCGGCATTAAGTGATCACCTTGGGTGGGGCGTGAATAAGAAACACAAAACTAAAAGTATAGATATAGGTAACAAGAACTCACCCAAAGCCTAGGTTATTCTAACCAACCTACAGAACACAACACCACTGCGTCCAAGTCCCAAGTCACGACTTTCGCCAACAAAAACCATTTGTCCCATTCTTGTTTCAAGTTCAGTGATAATGTTCAATTGAGTTTAATCACTACTGGGAAACTTGTAAGCATAGGCACAAGTCCAGGAATGTAAACAGTCAAGCATCAACCATAACGCCCACACCCGGTTCTCAAAAACAGAGGATCCCACCCCAATTTTTGATATAAACAAGTAACCACCAGGTATTAAAACTCACAACCACTGAATCCATACCAGCAGGGGATCCCATCCCAAAATTCACACAACCACCATGGGTACAAGACAGGGGATCCCATCCCCTCCCACATTTCCAAAAATCGGCCCAAAAAGAAAACAACCAACTACCACAATCAACACAAGTCAGTGTCAAGCCGGTATTTTCAGATTTTAAAGACTTAACACACTCCATGATTTCAATTTTAGTGTGTTTTAACCGGGGGTTATCACAGAAGTAAAGATCCTGGTGACTCAATTTATTTGGCCAGATATATGTGATTAAACAATTACTTTTCACAGCTGGAGTTTACAACCACAAATAGCCATTTAAAACATCAGCAGGGGTTCATTAGTGCACAAACAACGACCACCAACGGCCTCTATTTTTAGAAGGCATAAGCCAGCACAACTCAACAAGATGTTCATAATATAAACAACATCAACAATCACAGCCCCCCCCCTCTTTCTTTATAGAATCTAGTTATTATCTTCATTTAGGTCTGTTTTGTCCAATTCTACATAACAGAAGCACGCCCACCCCGCATGATACACAAAAGAATGAGACGAAGGAGAAATTCCCTACTTGTTTGATCGACGATCGCCGCTTAGGTCGGGCGCGGAACTTTACAGATAACGATGCGGTGCACCCGATGCACCAGAATCTATTTGTGAAAATCTGCGATTGAGGAAAGGAGAAACCATGGCTAACCCTTGGTTTATAAGATCCGCGGACGGTTGAGGTGAGATTGAGAAACCGCGTAAGGCGCAGGGGGTTATGGGTTGAACACACGGATCCAATCATCATTAAGGGGGTTCGGGTTGTTTAAACAGACTCATTAATTGATTAAGTATTTAATTAATACTCTTATGCGCGTTACGGGTCTTTAAAACATGCTCAAATAGGTCAAAATAGGGTTTAAAACCCTATTTGCGCAAAAAGGAGCGCTACTGGAAATAACCCGCGGGGTAGGCAAGAGCCACCGGTAGCTGAGAGCTACCGGTGGGTGACAGGTACATGTAGCTAAGCTACCGGTAGGCTACATTGACCGGTAGGCCACGACTACCAGTAGGCTGCAGCGACTGGTAGGCCGCGGCGACCGGTAGGGCGCAGCTACCAGTAGACCGCACTACCGGTAGGCTGCAGCTACCGGTAGGCCGAGCTACCGGTAGGCTGCATCTACCGGTAGGCCGAGCTACCGGTAGGCTGCTTATACCGCTAGGCCGAGCTACCGATAGGCTACCGCTACCGGTAGGCCATGCTACCGGTAGGCTGAAGCTACCTGTAGGTCGACTACCAGTAGGCTGCAGCTACCGGTAGGCCGCAGCCACCGGTAGACCGCGCTACCGGTAGGCTGTGGCCACTGGTAGACCGAGCTACCGGTAGGCCTACTACCGGTAGGCCTACACCACCGTGATTCCCAAACCCAAAAACCCAAAACGATATTTTCACAAAGTAATGGACCCCAAAACCTAGGACATTACATCAGATACCTCTTAAATGATTCTCGTTCTCGAGAATCAAAACAAAACCAGAATGGAAGAGAGGGTCCGAATAACCACCTCGAAAGATACCTCTTAGGAGCGAACCCATGCTAACTAAAACATTTCCCCGCCAAGAACCAAGCAACATACAATGCCAAACTGCCCGGGCATGTGGGTTGGGGAGTCTCCTCCCCCATGTCAAGATATTATCCGCTTTGGGTGGCACTGACTCACCCGCACGGGTTTGATCGCATTCACCTTAAGGCGTCTTGATAAGGGGTCGGGTTCTCTCCTCCCCAAAGCCAAATTACAAAACGTTCTACCACAACAGGTACAACATGGAACACACTCAAAACAACTCTGGGTACTGGGTACGCTTCTGTGCTTCCCTCTCCCACATACTCTCCTCAAGCCCACCATGTTTCCACAACACACGAACCAAGGGGATGGTTCGCCCACGATGCACCTTCTCCTTGCGATCCTCGATCATCACTGGTCTCTCCACAAAGGTCACATCGTACTCGATGTCCAGCTCACCCCATTCAAGGATGTGTGAATCGTCGTGCAGATACCGACGGAGCTGGGACACATGGAAGACACCATGTATCCTCAGTAGTGGCAGTGGAAACACTAGCTGATAAGCCACCTCACCGAACCGCCACAACACTTCGAAGGGTCCAATGAACCTAGGGGAAAGCTTACTCCCCTTTCTGAACCTCCGCTTCCCACGTCGAGGGGAGAATTTCAAGAACACGTGGCCCCAACCTCAAAATCCAAGGGCCTCCTCCTGGTATCAGCATACGACTTATGTCGGTCCTGGGCCACCTTCATCCTTTCCCATATGAGTTGAACCATCTCTGTTTTGTTCTGCACCACCTCTGGGCTAAGGATGTCTGCCTCTCCTACTTCGGCTCAACACATAGGTGAAAGGAATGGTCTCCCGTACAAGGCTTTAAATGGGGACATACCAATGGTAGAGTGGTAGATATTATTGTAGGCGAACTCTACTAGGGGCAAGGGTAATACCCATGATCATCCTGAGTCCAGAACACATTCCCGTAGCATATCCTCCAAGGTTTGGATGGTGCGCTCTGTTTTTCCATCTGTCTGGTGATGGAAAGCAGTTCTAAGGCGTAACTGGGTGCCAAACGCATACTGTAATCCTCTCCAGACTCTCAAGGTAAACCGTGCTCCCCTATCCGAGACTAAAGGCCTCGTAACTCCATGCAACAACACCACCTCATCCACATACTTTCGTGCCAAAGAATCCACAAAACTCGACTCCCTGATTGCTAGAAAGTGTGCCGATTTCGTCAACCTATCCACTACCACCCAGAGGGCATCATATCCCCTTGGACCATGGGTAGTCCCGGGAAGAAATCCATCGAGATGTCATCCCACTTCCACTCGGGGACATCTAGGGGCTACAGTAGGCTGCCTGGAACTCAGTGTTCAGCCTTCACCTGCTGACACACTGAGCACTTAGCCACAAACTCTGCCACACCTCGCTTAACTCTGGGCCACCAGAACTGCCTCTTCAGTCCCTGGTACATCTTGGAGACTCCTGGGTGTACCGCCAGGGGTGAGTTGGGGAACTCACTAAGAACCTTGCCATGAATCACTCCTAAAACAAACAACCTTTTCTAGAAAAGCATCCGGTTCTGACCATCCTCTGTCCATCCTTCCGGAGCATTGCCCTTGTCGACTCGGTCACGCATCACTTAGCACTTCGGGTCTCCCCACTGAGAGTCATCCACTTGTCGAAACAAAGATGATTGCACTGTCATATGATATAGGCAGCCTCTGCTGTTATCCATCTTCGCATCCAGGTGTAAGGCAGCCAACTCCTCCATTGCCTTCCAGGTGTCCGCCGACTCTCGGACCGCATCCTTCTGCGTCCTCCTGCTCAAGGCATCGGCCACCACATTGACCTTTCCCTCAGTATAAGAGATCTCAATGTCGTAATTCTGGAGGAACTCCACCCAACTCCGTTGTCAGAAGTTTAAGTCCCGCTAGGAGAAGATATACCTCAATCTTTTGTGATCCGTGAAGACCACAAAGCGTTCCCCGATGAGGTAGTGCCGCCATAACTTTAGCGCAAAAACGACCGCTGCAAGCTCCAGGTCATGGGTGCCGTAATTACGCTCATGGGGGCGTAGCTTCCTGGACCCATAAGAGATCACCCCTTATCACTGCATCAACACGCATCCCAGGCCCTGTCCTGAAGCATCACAGAACACCTCATAGGCCACCCCTTCTTCTGGTAATCTCAGTACTGGAGCACTAAACAACTTCTCTTTTAGATATCTGAAGGCTGACTCGCACTGCTCGCTCCACACGAAAACCTGGTCTTTCTTGGTCAGGGCTGTCAAAGGGGCCGCAAATCGGGATGAGTTGGGTATAAACCTCCGATGGTAACCCGCCAGCCCAAGGAAACTACGGAGCTCTGCCACATTCTTGGGTGCTTCCCAAGAAACAACCGCCTCTACTTTTGATGGTTCCACCGCTACCCCCTGCTCGGACACCATGTGCCCGAGGAAGTGCACCTCCCGTGTCTAGAACTTTCATTTCGGTAACTTCCCATAGAGATGATGTTGTCAGAGGACTTCCAAAACCATCCTCAGGTGCTCCGCATGGTCCGCCTCTGATCTTGAGTAGACCAGGATGTCATCAATGAATACGACCACAAACCGATCCATGTACTCCCGGAATATGGAGTTCAGAAGCCCCATGAACACAGCTTGGGCGTTCGTAACACTGAAGGGCATGACTACAAACTCGAAGTGTCCATACCTGCATCTGAATGCTACCTTCAGGATGTCACCCTCCTTCACTCTCAGCTGGTTGTACCTAGACCGCAGTTCGATCTTCGAGAACCATCCTACCCCCTTCAGTTTGTCGAAAAGATCGTCTATCCTCGGAAGACGGTAGAGATTCTTGATCGTCGCTTGATTCAGCCTCCTATAGTCTATGCACAACCTGATACCACCATCTTCCTTCTTTGAGAACAAGACTGGGGCACGCCACGGTGACGCACTTGATCGAACATAACCCCTCTTCATCAAATCGTCAATCTGGATCTGCAACTTCCGTAGCTCTGAAGGTGTCATCATGTAAGGAGCCATCGAGATCGGTCGAGCGTCAGGCTACAGGTCTATCCCAAACTCGATATCATACCGAGGGGTAGAGTCGTCACCTCCTCAGGGAAGACGTCCATAAACTCATGGACGATCTCTGGCACTTCCACTATTTCAACATCTACTGATTCCACTGTCAGCTCAGCCAATAAGGAGATGAGGGGTTCCTCTCGCCTGTTTCCCTTCTGACTGCTCTGCTCGCCGGTGAAGGTAACACGCCAACCGTCCAAGTCCAAGAACAGAACCCTTCATTGGTAACAGTCGATGATGGAACACACAGAAAATAGCCAGTCGATGCATAGGATGACATCGTATGGCAGAATTTGTAGTAGAAGAAGATCCCTAACCGACTGATGTGGCCCTATCATCAGTCTACATCCCCGACAAACAAACAACAAGTTGGTATGACCTCTGACTGGTGTGCTCAAAACTAGGGGCACTGGAAGTCTCTCTTCATCTAAACCCAAGACACGGGCTAGACTGTGTGCAACAAAGGAGTGTGAAGATCTGGTATCGAACCAAGAATAAGTAAGAGTGCTAAATAGACAGATCGTACCTCAAACAACCTCTGGCCCTGCTGGAACTACTGCCTCTGCGGCGTGCAACTGTCCACGCCCAGCTCCTCTACCGCTCGGTTTCCAGCCACCACCCCGACCATGCCCCGGTCGAGGTCCTTGAGGTGCGCCCTTAGGTCGGCCTCCTCCTCCTACGTCTGCCCTCGGAGGAGTGGGAGCTCGCAGTCCTTGATGCTGCTGCTGGAAAGGTCTGGCTGGAAGCTACTGCTGGGGCGGGTGGTGGGGCTTTCCACCACTTCCATACTACACCCGGTCCAGGCACTGACTCCAGAGATGTCTAGGGCTCCCACAGATGAAGCATCGCGGTACTGGGCCCAATGAAAAGGGGCGAGGACCAGGGGATCGAAACTGAAACTACGGTGGCCTGCTCCCTACGGGTCGGAACCTAGAGGGTCCTGACACTAGAGGCCTGGTGCTGACGACCTTCCCCTTTGATGGTCCCTACTGGATCCCCACTCGTGACACACCTCCTAGAGCGTGCATTCTCTCCTCCACTTTGGCCTTCTTCTTCTCGATCAGCTCTCTGCCGATCATCCAAAGTAGTCTCCTGGGCCTCAATCGCCTGTACCACACGTGGTCGCCTTCCAAGTGCCATAACTGCAAGGTAAACAAGGAATTCCTAAGCCCAAGTAGTGCATATTATCATTCTTAAAATTTCTTAAGATTTTAATTTATTCTTAATTCCCTAGACATCCCATAAACAGAAGAACACAATTCATTTATGATGCACGTACCTTTCCTAGTGTGTCTACCCTGCAATCAGTGTGGTCTCACTTGGTCGTTCGGTTAGTCCAGAGTCCTTGCATCGAATCATGGGGGGCCCTAAAATCCTGTGTCCTAGCTGGTCTTCCCTGGCCTAATTCACGTGCCAAGGTCACCAACACTGTTTCCTTACCATGCCATGCAATCCTTACTGTTCCTAGCTCCAGACTCCATCCTATCTCTCAACCATCTTCTTTGATACCATTCTGTCACGACCCGCCTTCACAAAAAGGAGGGAAGGGTTAGCAGATTGCCAGACCCTCCCTTCTTTATGTTGAAGGAGAGATAATGACCCCCGAGACCCGCCTTCGATAGATCCCGGAGTGGCAACTAGCACCAAGGTTATAGAAATTTCTTAAAAATGGAAGGAATTACCCCTTTTTTGTTTTATAAGATCGAAAGATAAGATGATGAAAATCACCAACACCAAGGTAAAAGAAAAGTAAAGCCAAAAGTAAAACATTCCCACTTATATGTTCCAAAAGTAAAGCCACAAAGTACAAAAGGTGACTACAAAAGTAAGTACCAAAGAAGAAAAGCAACAACTGCAACTGCCCCAAAAGTCTGAGCTAGTATGGTCCTGCGTGATCCCCGACGTCCTCCTGGAAACCTTAAAGCATTTTAATATACTTAGGGTGAGCATACAAGTACACTCAGTAGGGAAAACCAATGACTCTCGTGCACAAGTGGGGGAACGTGCTAAAGTCCCATGAGAAAAGAAGTAAACCAAACACCTAACAAGGTAAACTATCCACCCAAGCCTCACCAAGGCACACTCCCCAAATAATGCAAGTCAAGTAAAATAAATAATAGTAGAACATCGATGTTTGGGTACCCCGCTCCACTTTCCCACTGGTTATTGAGACATCCTACGCATCGAACCAATCCCGCCATTCTCACTGCAGTCCCACTGCCACACCCGCCCGCACACACCTAGGCCACAACTACCACACGCAGTCCCACTGCCGAATCCCGCCCGCAAACACCTGGGACACAACTATCACATGTAACCACGCCTGCAATCAACTAGTCCAGAAAAACCACCACCACGCCCAAAGACACCTGGGATAGAAAAATCCACTGCCATGCCTAAAGACACCTGGGCCACATCCTGAATGCACTTGGGAACCACCTGCCGCACACACCTGGAAAACCACCACACAACCCCGCCCAGAGGTTCTTGGGCTAATAATGGACCTCAGGCCATCACAGCCTTCCCGAAGATACTTGGGCTATTCGAGAAAGGGAGCAGAAAAGGAGCTAATAACCAGCCACTAAGAATAGTGTTGGGAAAAACATCCACCCCCATGAAATGGGGGTGTTCGGCACTAAGTGCTCAACTTGGGTGGGGCACGAATAAGAAACACAAAACTAAAAGTATAGATATATGTAACAAGAACTCACCCAAATCCTAGGTTTTTGTAACCAGCCTATAGAACACAACACCACTGTGTCCAAGTCCCAAGTCACGACTTTCGCCAACAAAACCCATTTGTCCCATTCTTATTTCAAGTACCGTAATAATGTTCAATTGAGTTCAAGCACTGCTGGGCAACTAGTAAGCATAGGCACAAGTCCAAGAATGTAAACAGTCAAGCATCAAATATATCGCCCACACCTGGTTCTCAACAACCGAGGATCCCACCCCGATTGGTGATATAATCAAGTAACCACCGGGTCTTAAAACACACAACCACTGAATCCATACTAATAGGGGATCCCATCCCCAAATTCACACAACCACCAAGAGTACAAGATAGGGGATCCCATCCCCTCCCACATTTCCAACAATTGGCCCGAAAAAAAAACAACCAACTACCATCCTCAACACAAGTCAGGGTCATGCCGGTATTTTCAGATTTAAATGACCTAACACACTACATGATTTCAATTTTCATGTGTTTTAACCGGGGGTTATCACTGAAGGAAATATCCTAGTGCCTCAATTTATTTGGCTGGATATATGTGATTAACCAATTACCTTTCATAGCAGGAGTTCACAACCACAAAAAGCCATTTAAAACATCATCAGGGGTTCATTAGTGCATAAACAACGACCACCAACGGCCTCGATTTTCAGAAGGCATAAGCCAACACAACTCAACAAGATGGTCATAATATAAACAACATCAATGATCATAGCCCCCCTTTCTTTATAGAATCCTGTTCATTATCTTCATTTATGTCTGGTTTGTCCAATTCTACAGAACAGAAGCACGCCCACCCCGCATGATACACAAAAGAAAGAGACGGAGGAGAAATTCCCTACTTGTTTGATCAACGATCGACGCTTAGGCCGGGCGTGGAACTTTACGGATAACGATGCGGCATGTCTGATGCACCAGAAGCTGTTTGTGAAAAGCCGTGATCGAGGAAAGGAGAAACCACGACTAACCCTTGGTTTATAAGAGTCACGGACGGTTGAGGTGAGAATGTGAAACCGCGTAGGGCGCGGGGGTCGTGGGTTGATCACGCGGCTCCACTCGTCATTAAGGGGGGTCGGGTGGTTTAAACCGACTCATTAAGTGATTATGTATTTAATTAAAACTCTTATGCGCATTATGGGTCTTTAAAACATGCTCAAACAGGTCAAAATAGGGTTTAAAACCCTATTTGCGCAAAAAGGAGCACTACTTGAAATAACCCGCGGGGTAGGCAAGAGCCACCGGTAGCTCTCAGCTACATGTGGGTGACAGCTACCGGTAGCTGATCTACCGGTAGGCTGCAGTGACCGGTAGGTCGCGGCTACTGGTAGGCTGCAGTGACCGTTAGGCCGCCGCTACTGGTAGGTCGCAGCTACCCGTAGGCCGAGCTACCGGTAGGCTGCAGCGACCGGTAGGCCGAGCTACCGGTAGGCTGCAGCCACTGGTAGGCCGAGCTACCGCTAGGCTGACAGTACCGGTAGGCCGAGCTACCGGTAGGATGCAGCTACCGGTAGGCCGCAGCTACTGGTAGACCGAGCTACAGGTAGGCTACGGCCACCGGTAGACCGAGCTACCGGTAGGCCTGCTATCGGTAGGCTAAGGCTACCGGTAGGCCTACACCACCGTGATTCCCATACCCAAAAATCCAAAATGAGATTCTCACAAAGTAGTAGACCAAAAAACCCGGTCCATTACAGTAAGTACGATAAAATAAGAAATTAGATGAATTATTGAGAATGGGTTGACTGGTCTAATTTTTTTAACTAAAGTGAGTGTAAGTTTTAGGGATAAATAAAAGCTAACAAAAATGATGATGTATAGAAAGATATATGAAGATAAATAGGAATGACTAATGAATGAAAGGAATTATAGATAGAGTGCATTTAAAGTGGGATCCAATGTCTCTGATTCATGACAAGAAGATCCAAATAAAAAACAAATCTATTATTTTATGCATACTACTTTAGAAGATCCATAAGTTTTTCCTACACATATATATAATATATCCTTAGAAAAAATATTTATCTGGTGTTTTCCCTGTAGTGTAGCCTCATGGTTACTCTATTGAGGGGTCTCAAAGGAGGTATTTGGTTTGAGTCTCCCTAAGTACTTATAGACAACGATTTTCATTGTTCCATTGTATTTCCCACTCCGAACTTTTGTAACGTATATGATCACTCTAAAAAGAACAATAATAGATTGTAAGAATATTGGGACAGGATTTATAAAATAGTGGAAGAATAAATAGATTAATATTATAATTTTAAATGGTTTCATTCTCTATTAGTTATTGAAAAAACATATCTTGACATAGAAAATGAAAAGGTTGTGAATCTATTAAGAGAAAATAATGTTCTAAAACTAGTAAATTATTATCTAAAAATAATCTAGAAAATTGTTTGATGGAAAATAACCATGAATTTTATAATAGATGAAACAAATTCGAAAAATACAAATATGGAATTGGGTATGGATCTAGACAGCAAAAGAAGTTTTATAAAATTAATTTTTCCAAGTCCAATAAACTTGGATTTAGGGACTAACAGCAAGGACACTACTAGTTTTAGAAATAATTATAAAAAAATTTGAACAAAAAAATTATTTCCTATCTATAAATATTAATTATAATATAACAAATGAAATTATATAAATGTGGATTCTATGGGATTTATTTTGAAACTTATCTAGAACAAGAAAATCTAGGTACTAAAGTCAATCATAGATTGATTATTTTTATAGAAAATATTTTAAATGTACAAGAGGAAACATATGGTATCTATAAGGTGGATATTTTATAAATATGTCAAGAAACTATTCATTATAGAAGAATCTTTTATAATTTTATAGAGGATATGTTTGTTTTTGTTCCAATTAAAAATTAATTATTATTACACTTGGACAAATCTGTATCTATGAATTTATCCTTTTTTATAATTTTTTCTTTTTTAATTTTTTAATGAATAATCATCTATATATTTATAAAATTTTTTAAGATAATTTTCATGTTATATTTGAAAAATATATTTTTCATATTTAGATTTCTATCATGCTTTAAAATTTACTTCTCTGAGACATGATAATATTCTACTAACATAGATTCTTTATTTCCTTAAACTATATTTTAGTGATTTTTTTAGAGAATATTGGATAATAAATAAGATATTATACTATTATAGTATATATTAAATTAAAAAATATAAATATAAATTTTTTAGTCTGGGATTTACCCAAACTATAATTTACCAAATACAATGTGTGTGATCCTTATAAAATTAAAAAGCAACAAAAAATATCACTCAAAACAAAGAAACATGTTTTACCTCTAAACCAATAAAATCAGTTAAAATATATTTATGTAAAAAATATATAGTTCATAATTTATTACTAAATTGCTATTATTAAGTACTATTTTTGATTATTCATGATTTAAAAGGGAGTTTTTCCGTGCTCCAAAAAGTGAAGCTATATATTATTTATATAAATATAAAAATAAATATATATCTATATTGTGATCACTACCAAAATAGTGATGAGTGATCATGATTGAGATTTTGAGAAAAAATAGATTGAATTTAAATACTCAAAATATAATTATACTCACCATTTCACTGCATATCAAACACCTTGAAATAATGTGGTTGAATAAAAGGAAAAATATGACTCCTTATCAAATTTTCCAAACAACAACAAGGTAATATGACATAAATAACAATTTTTGGATGAAGTTATCAACCCTTAATATTATTAAATAAATAGAATTTGTGTTAGCCCAATATTTTAAATTTTTCTTATATGTGTTATGTAATTGTTTAAAACCCAACATAAATTACTTTAGTGTATTTTGATGAAAAGTATTCATTATAAACACAAAGTTGAATCTACAAATATTTTAATAAGAAATATATAATGAAATTTTCCAAATTTATTTACGCACAAGTAATTCATATGAAGTCATTAATAAAAAATCTAATGTTTTTAATGAATTTTTACATGTAGTTATTGATGATATATATACAAATAAACCGTAACATACTATATAAAATATTGAGGATGATATTAAAATTTTCAATATCTATAATACCTCTAAATACATGGTCTTTGTAATATATTTACCTAATAAATATTCTTCACAATACCATAATAACCATCCTAACCTAGAAAAATTCAGGGCAGAACTAAGTGCATCATTCCCTCAAACCGCTGAAACTCTCAAAAATAATCCCCTAGATATTATTTTAGACCTGAATATCGGTAATCAAACCTAAGGCTCACTAGAAAAACAATTTAACATTTCATGCCTTTTTGTCTCATCTTAAACCTAAGAACATTAGTAAACCAATAATTTTAGAGAACTGGGTGACAACTTTTCATGAATAATTACATTAGTTTTAAAAGAATAAAGTTTGGGAAATAGATTATAGACCTAAACACTTCCTAAACATTGGTGTCCAATGGGTATTTGGAAACAAGGTTTATGATTCAGTAATAATAGTCATAAATAAAGAATAATTTGTTGTATATTGTTATATTCTAGAAAAAGGCCTCGATTTTGATGAAAACTTTGAACAATTAATTCTACATGAATCCATTAAAATACTTATTTCATATTCTATATGTATTGTCTTCAAATTATATCAAATGTATTTCAAGAAGGTATTTTTTTTATTGGGTATATTACATGGGATTTTTTTTTATAATCCTATTATATTTCGAAATAAAAAATTTAAAAATCAGTTTTTTAAATGTTCTTATTCCTTTTGTTGTTTTTAACACGGACATAAATCTTGGTATGATTGTCTCATCTCCTTCTTCATTTTAAATGGATTTTACAATGTCATAGAAGACTCAAAATTATTTATAAAAATAATATCAAATGATTTTTTGGTAGTTAAAATCTATGTTGATGATATTATTTTCAAATCATTAAAAAACTCTATGTGTTTTGAATATTAAAAAAAACATTCAAATTGAATTTGAAATGAGTTAAATGGTTAAGTAAAAGTTATTTTATTTTTTCTAATTATTCATAATAATGATGTAATTTTATTAAATAAAAATAACTAAATAATATTTCTTTTTAAAAAAATTGGATAGAACCATAAATAGTGATACTATTATGAGTACAATTTGTAAGATATATCTTGGTAAAAAAATATATTGACCAGGATACTTATAGTGGTATGATTGGGTGTTTATTATACATAACTCCTAGACATCCCTATATTGTGTGTAGAGTATGTATGTGTTTCTAATTTTAAGAATCTTAAAATTAATATTTTTAAAAAATTTCTAAAATATTTTCAATAAAATCATGAATAATACCAATTTTGGAATATTCTACTCTAATGGACATGAATTTCAATTTATAGTTATTATGATATTGATTTTGGTGGTTGTTTGATAGATAAAAATAAAAAAAATTGAACATTCAATTTTTTTCTATGTTTCTTGTCTCTTGATGTTTTAAAAAGAATAATCTCATTGCATTATCAAATATTAAAGAGAAATATCATGTTATATGAACTTTAATGTATAAATTCATTGTATGAATCATACATTATTATACAAAGAATATCAATTCTAAAATTTCCATATAAATTATGATAACAAAAATACTATTAATATTTCTATGAATCTGATATCTCATTTCAAGAGGATAGTGATTTGAGACCTCACATTTTAAGAGACCATTTTCAAAAAGGTGATAACACCATTATGTTTATTGGATATAGACTAAAACATATTGGTATCTTTAAAACCGTTTCAAAATAGTTATATTGAATAATATTAGTCATGAGAAATGGTTGAGTCATTACTCATAATTTTTTTCAGCTTTTTTCTATTTTATTAACTTATTTTATACTTTTAAATATTAATTATTTTCTAATTTTTAAAGTACTTATGAAATTATTTTCCTTTTAATTTTACTTTATTGAGTCTTTTCAGATAATTATTCTTTCAAGAGACAACTAACTTTAGAGTAAATTTATATGTTCATCTAACCAACAGGGAAAATGTTTTCATATAATTAGTTAACTAACCATGGGAAATTGGACATGTCGTCAGTTAACCTATAGTGATCCCTATTATCCACCACCTATCAAGTCATATTAAAATTATAAATACCATGAGTTATTTAAGTTATCGTATATATATACTTCTATTCAGTTAACTTTCTATCTCTATTAATTTTTTTAACTAAGTGTTTTTGAGGGATTTAAATGCAATTTATTATTATTTTTTTCATAAAATATTAAAAAATTTAATTCAGAATTTGAATCAACACACATCTCTAATTTCTATTTTTGAAGACCCTTGTTTTTTCAAAAATCCATGGTTTTTTTCTCTTTCAAACCTATTTTGAACAAACTCCTTCTTTTCACAATACCAATCCTCTATGTCCATAGTTTTAAATTGTAGTAGAAGAATGGTTCAAATAAAAATATCTCTTCATGTATCATCTCTTGTTTCTTCACCTAATTAAACAAATAAAAGAAAAATAAATTTTAACTCAAGTGATATCTTCAAGCCCTACATAAAACATCTTCAATATCATTTTATTTTTGATGAAAAATAACTGTATTTTGAATGTATAAAATTAATCAAGACCTCGGTTTTGAAATCAATTCCAAATAAAGGATAATGTAGATATTTTAATAAAAATGATAATCTATTTTTTCCAAATATAGTTAATGAGTTCTATAAGAATATATATTTCAATATTAATGATTCAAGGGATAACTTCTAAATGGTTATAAATGTATAAAATAAAGTATTATGTTGGATAGTTTCAAATAAAAGATTTAATGTGCCTCATACCGGAGGGTGTGAGGATTTTCAAAGTTCTTTTCTAATAAATCTAGTTCATTTTGAGTTTTTGAATGTTCATAGTAAACAAACTTGGAACCTAACTCTCATAATACCAACCAATGTCGAATTGGATGGGGAATATTGATTTTTTGTGAAATGTATCAATCATTTGATTTGACCTGGTAAAGGGATATATGTATATTATTGAATCGGGATTTTTTATCCTATTATTTAATGATGAAAGGAATTTAGAAAAAACTATCAATGTATATCACAAATCATATATAAGTGTTTTAAAAAATATACTCTATATTCAACTTATTCCATTTTCTTAATCCCAACTCACCCCTACTGAATTTAAAAGGATCTATTTCTAAGGGGAAGTAAAGTATAGTCTCACCTATTTGTTTTATACTAAATTAGAAACATTATAAGAATAATCAAAGAAATTTCAACCCATTGATGAATAAATGTGTAGTATACAATAATAAGATCTATTATAACTTCAGTACTATTAAGGATCAGGTGATAATGAGGAGTAAATTATATCATATCCAAGAAACTAGTTTTTGAGTATTAATATAATAATAATAAATATTAATTATAAGTTTAAAGGAAGAATCTAAAAAGTCCAATCATAATGAATAATTAATGTGAGATAACGATGGTAATCAAAATATCTCTACTGCAATATCCTTTGGATTTCCAAATTCTCCAACACCTATACCCTGTTAAGAAAAATAATCAACAGATGATGATATTTATGATATAGAGGGGTCAGTTGATAATTTTTTTGGAGATACTATATGGTAGGATATTGCGTTATAAGATTCAAAAATAAGTGGATATAGTAGTGAGATATCTTCTAATTCTATCATTGACATTGGATGTACTACTAGGGAAAGTGAAAGAATAGAAACTCATTAGGATGTTGAATTTGATGATACTGATGACCAAGGATGTGGTTCACCTTAACATGGTGGACCGATCATCTTTTATTCTCAAAATATTCATGAGGGGTACCTAATTACTCGGATAGATCATTCATACATTGTTAATGTACCTACTTCAATAGATCCATGGGCAAAAAGATCATGACGATATGTTTTTCAATACTCTTACTAAAATAGTTGATCAAAAGGTCGACCATAAATTCACATCCCAACTTCGATCTAATAATACATATCTTTTTGAATATGTTGGGGAAGAACTAGGTATGGATCCTGATGTTTGGTCTTAGGGACCAGATCATGGGATGTTTGAAAGTGGGTTGGGTTGTAGGTAGATTATTGTTGATCCAAACATAAATTTACCTCATTGTTCTCCTACGTTAATCATTATTATGTAGGATCCCAATGAGTAAAAATATGATTTTATATATGTATTAAAATAACACTTCACTGGATTTGGGAATCCAATTGAACCCACTAGATAAGAGGACACATCAAGTATAATCACTCTTTTCAACTCTCATTTTATTAAAAATATTTATATTAAAATAGATATATTGAATTATAATAATAATATAAAAACATATTAAGTTAGAACCATGTATTTAGACGTACTGGACATGATTATGTAGTTGTAATAGAGGTTTATAAATTGTTTATTATAGCCTTTTATCATAGTTTTCCATCTTTTACATATTCTTTAGATTCACTACCATCTCCCTCTAAAAGTTATATTAATGAATAACAGATCATATAGTATGTAAAATATTATTTCAATGTGGTATTGGATGAATTTATAATACTATAGAAATAGTGTTTGATGGAATTCAAACGCATTCTTCAAAAACCATATAACTAGTATACTGATATTTCAATTATGTTGGAAGAGATAGAGATACAATTTGAAAGGATATTGACTTTTATTTGAGTATAATTTTCACCATGTTAGATCTAAATCCCATGATTAAATACTAGTATTGCAATCACATAATACATCCCCTATCTCAAAACATTATAAATCATGCTGAGTGATTAAATATTGTCACTCTAGTTATAAAATCCTTTTTGGGGAACTAATAGGACCACTTTAAGTCCATGGAGCATGGTTCCTGAGCTATTTAGGACTTCAATAGACTTATTAATCACTACCTTTATATAAAAAATACTATTTTTTGGAACAACCTAAAATAACAATATATAAAACACATACCACTACAAATTATTCTACCACAACCTTTTCTTTATCTTCAAGATATGTTTTTCGGAATCTTCTCCCTATTTGAATTCATTTGGATGTTCAAGAATCTTCTCCCATATCTTCACCACAAACTATACCTCATGAATCGTCTTCTAAAAAATAATGGATATATTTTATTATACCCTAAAAAATATGTGATATTATATTATATTTGTATTCTAAATATATTATTTTGTTTATTTATGATTGTTTTTTGAATTATTAATGAAAGGATAAGTTTCCTTTTTTATAAATTATAATCTTTATAATTTATTTATAAAATTGTTTAGTGTTTTTTAGGTCTACTTTTGTATTTACATATAATTCTAACATACTCTTTGACAATCCTAACATAGGGATAAATGTTGTTGCAATTAATTTCATGAAATCTAATATTATTTGTGATCATAAAAATGGGAAACTACTAGATTAGTCTATAAACTTCTTATTTTTATTCTCAAAAACCATGTTTATTATTTTATAAATTAATTCTGTGTTTTGTGGTTGTATGATTTTATTCTAAGAAAAAATATTAAAAATGGATAAGTCTAGAATTTGTTATAATAACCTACAATATGATGATTTTAAACTGACTATGGAGGTCAAGTTACCATAAATAAGTGATTACATTATAATGTATAGGTGACTGGATGAAAAGAAAATAAATCTTGTTTAAGTTAAGAAAATATCCTATAAGTTTCTACAGGAAAACCATTATATTTATTTAGATGAATACCCTGTTCAAATGATTACCTGATGGATTCAACCAATGGTATGAAGACATCAATCGACCTTGTTGGAAAATAATGAAAAAATGTCTTGGATTTATACATACCACATTGGGAATGTAACTGACCGCATGTAGATAGTAAGTGATCATATAATGTGTCCATAAGGTCTTGTTACTGTAATGTGAAGTGACTAAAAACTCAATTGACTACATGCCTATGTAACTATTCCTAATTATATATTAAGTAACCTTTTCTAATTTTACCAATAAGGAATGTTAAAATTCCAAAAGTATATTTTAATTTATTTACCGATATGTCAGCTAAATTAGGAATACATGATAAAAATAATTTATATGATAATTATTTTATGAATATTATATAACATATAATTGAATAATGATTTCTATTTCTGAATTAGAGCTTCTTGTGGACAAATAATAGAGACTACTAATTAAATAATGATTAGATTGATTACTTCATTGTGTTCTTCAATGACACTCAGTTCATTTTTCTTCTTCATTAAATGTCCATTCATATCATTTTCAAGGATATATTTACAGACAATTGATCAATTGAAGCTAATCAGGTTGATCTTCTTCAAAACACACTCAACATATCCTTATTCTCTCACTAATTTATTTTATTTCTAAGCTATGTTTTTTTTTCTACTTTTTATATTTTTTGAACATTCCCTTATTATGATTTATAGAGTACTTGAAATTTGTTCTTTATTTATTTTACACCTTTCATCCAATTAATAACTATAGAATATTCCAATTTTATCCTATAATTCCCAATAGGAATTTGTATCTATAAAACCTGATCTATGGTGTTTATTTGGTATATTAGTATTTAAAAAATATTCTTTTATGTATGATACTTTAATTCGGAGAGGATTATGTTTCTTCTAGGATGAAAAATTCTTATTTAAGTTATATTTTGTGTTCTTAGTTCATTGATAACTCTATTATAAAAACTATTTTCACAGGTTATGTATTTCATCTTTTTTTAAATCATAATTTTATAAAAAATGGTTTTTATATGAATAAAATTATAGTTGACATTTATATGTGATATATTCCCTTTGTTGTGACTAATATATTTCAAAAAGTTGAATCTGTTTTAAAGTATTTTTAACTAGCTTTTCATAAATCCATTGATAATGTGTTTCAAAACATCAGAATATTTATACACATATTATTTTTTAATTTGTCTATTTTTTAAGGTATTTTAAAATTGTATTCTTAAATTGTAATAATAATTATCCCCCATCATGAGTTGTCTACGTGGACCAACATAGAGCATTCATTCCATGAAGGTGACGTGTACTGATGTGGTAAGGGACCATTATGAGGCCTTAAATGTGAGAAACTTTTTTTATGATTTGAATGGATTTTTATGAGGTAAAATACAATATAATATATAACTTAAGTTCTTGAACTTGGGGTTATATAAATTAAATGTTTTTGCAGAAAGGTATTCATGTAGTAAATCCCCAATTCAGGCTATGAAGGGAACCTTCTTGGCTCTCTTTTAATCTGGTTTATTCTATTTTTCTAAGTTTGGGTGCCTCATTATTTAATTTATATGACATCTTAAGACATGTCTTATGTTTTTTTCATCTCCAGGATCACATATCTTAAACAATACCCCTTGATAGGGGATTATTTTTTGTTTCAGTTTTAGGTAAGGTCCTCTATTCAAGACTCATATTAAATCCATATGATTTTTGTTAGATTTGAAAAAGAATTTAAGATCCAATTACACCAAATCATATTGTAATAATTTTATGATAAATGGTTTTTTTCCGTTAACGGATAGTTGATGTCCTTATAGTTTTATTTCCTGTGATTTTATGTGATTTCGATGAGGGAAATATGCCCAATGTATTTTTCATTGAATATATCTCTTTGGATTAAATTAAATAATTAATTTAAATTTTTAAAAATTTATTATTTATGTCTTATCCCATGATATAAGATCTCATCTTCTATTATGAGAATGTATAATGCATGAATAGGCTTGATTAAGGATATTTAACGAGTTTATTGGGTGGTAACTCATTGATTGAGGTAATGTTTCCCATTAATACATCTCCATATCCTTATTATGAATGATTTACTATTACTTTCATATTACACGATATATAGAAGAGTGTACCAGGACTAAGAGTTCCTTGGGTAAAATACATTGGAGGGCATTTTCTTAGTATACTGACATGTAATACACTTTATCACTTATGTTCTTTTCGATCTCCCAGTGACTATGTCACATAGCGATGAGAGTGTCAATTGAGTAGACGAGAGATCTTAGATATGTCTCTGGGTATGAGAAATGAAGTGGAAACCCTTGGTTTCCTTATTTATGGATATTTGGGTAGAAAAGAGAGGAATATGATTAATGGGAAGGATGAGATGGTTTTCCACAAAACTCTTGCTGGTGTACACCCTCCTAAGAGGTGTTTCAAGTTTAGTGAAAATTGTTAGGAAAGTGATTAATTCAAGAGATTATTGGGTGTGATGAAAGATAGATTCCTCTAGTGATGATATGATTGATTTATCTTAGGATATTTGATATGGGTTATAGGTGAAGTTCATGGGAGCTCATTTCATATCATTGGATATCCAAGGATCATAGTGCCATAAAGGTTTTTACTATCCCAAGGTAGGTAGATCAACAATGATGGAACTTTTCAATGAGGATACATTCCATCCTCTTAATCCTTAATATGGTATGAAATAGTAGTTGTTAAAGTCACAATTTTCCGAAAAGAATGATTTGTATAAATAATTATAAACTTATTCAGGTCTAGAGGATCCTACTAGATTCTCAAATTGGTAGGACGATATGTATTGTGTTGTGAGAGTATATTTGTGGTCTAGGCCATGATGTAAAGCATTGTGTGAAAGGATACCATACTCTTTTGAATTTATTTTTCATGTGTTAGGTTAATTGATATATCTTAGTGTGGGGTAGATCCTGCAACCATTGACCATTGTGGGTGAGATAATATGTGTAAGAATACCATGGTGAGGTAGAGAGTCTGTGATATTTAGGTGAAGTATTATCTAAACATAACTAAGATGGTGTGTCTTAGATTTTTTTGGGCCCCCATAATTTTTTAAGTAGAATTGGTTGGACTTCCATTAGAGAGATGGAGTCTCTATAATGGGTTAAATAGTGCAATTGGATGAGGGGGATAACATGAGTGACTTTGATTATGGGATAACCTGAGAAATGAGATTATATGCTATGAAAAACATGATTCATATGGTGTATTGGATAAAATTTTGGGTTGTAACACAATGTTAGGAATCTACCATGAGTGAGATGGTAGATATCGATCATTGGACATGTGATGTTCCTAGTGGGAGAGGCTGATTAGGGTTCATTGTATGAGACCTTTCCCTACACCTTTTGGGTAATGATAAAAACCTGAATAATTCCATAACCTAAGTCCTCAAGTTTGGAATGTATTCTAATGATGGTGTTATAATGTGACATAGGGGATTATACAGTGGCACTAAAGTAGTTATGGTTAGGTGCCATGGTGGACCCCTTAACACATGACGTCTTGACCCACATAGAGTCAGACTACCCTAGAAATTACATGATTCTCATAGGAATGTGTTACATGTTTAGTTTACCTAATACATATAAATAGATTATGTTTTATACCAAGTTAAATTTGTTATACCCTACTAATATATATTTCCCACTCTCTACAGAAGAATCATATAGCACAAGATGACCTTTTGAATGAATTATCAACTTCAGAGTAGGTTGGCATTGGTATTTAGTATCTCAATGAGTATAAGATACATGGATTATCTATCGGGATAATAGTACAGTTGGTGGGTGTATTTTTTTACCATGCTTCATTGTATATGGGATCAACCCAATGGTTGATCAATGCATGATTTCTATAATTTTGGTTTTATATGAAAGTGTTCCATATATTATAGAATCTCATTTTTTTATCTTGTTATGTTTTGGATGATATAGGTTACTTTCACTATGTTTTAGAACTCTGATATGAGGGAATAATCACCTCATTGCATGGATTAGTCCCTCGTAACTAGTTATAAACCTTTATCTTCCCAAGAGATTAACTAGAGGCCACATAGTAATCTAGATCAGATAGGTATTTTGGGATGGGGTGAAAAATGTTTTTTACTATAGTTTTATATCATTATCAAATAAATAATTTTTTTTCCTTTCATAAAAATAACTTATCGAGGATGTAGTTGTCGTGTGTAGAAGAAGAGGAAGAGGGTTGGAATCACTAATGAGTTATTAGATGATATGATTTTATATATTGAGGTATTATTAGACCTATTGTTAACTAATAAACCAAATATTTAGAAACTGTGACACTTTATACATATTTTTAATATCAATAGATTATGTGGTTTCTAGCTAAAATATTATATTATTTCTAGGATGGCCTCCTTCTATTCATGAAACTTGTATATGGAATAATTAGAGAGGTTGTAACCAAATATTATATAAAATGCATGTGGGGATTTTTTTTCTTTCATTACCAAATATATGATACCTAGTAACTAAAATAAATGTGGCTAAAATCCTACAATGATCATTATTTTGGCCCATTCATTATTAACATTACTATGAATTTATGAAAAATCATGATTGATATTGGTGGAATTAGAATATTTTAAGAATAAATTAGATTCTACAACAAATAATTATCTATGTCGGGTTATTTGAAAGTTGTGAAATTGATTTCCTGGTCCCTTTACCAAATTTATTTTCTATAAAATTCATTCTGGTATGTTTGGAAAATTTCATGAAAATGGTTGAATTATAATCTAATCCTCACAATAAATCTAATGAGGTTATAATTTTTTTTAAAGGATCAACTTTTCTCATTTTAAAATTCTATTATTACTCCTGATTTATTAGGAGTAAAACTTCATTAAAAAATGTATAAAGGTATTTAATGAGAAATGAAAAGTTATATATAGTACAAAAACCCCTTACTGTCAAAAAAGATGCGAAAAATTTGAGTTTCCCAACAAAAAAAACCAAAACAATTTCGAGAAGGTCGTGAGATCATATTGAAAGGTTTAACGGAAGATTATAGATGGTTTAGAATTGCTATATATTACATATTTTTATCACTTATAGGTACAACCCCATTTATTCTCATTTATTTAAAAATAAGTAATTTACCAGTGGTGATTGGCCATCACTCATATTATTATGTGATAAATATAAACATGTATGCGTCAAATGATAGTAACAATATATTTTAACTGGTAAATGAGTAGGAATAAAAAAATTGATTCTTATGAGAATGTGATGATATAAAGGTAAAAGATAAATTTAGAGTCTGACTAACACATTTCTCGATGAAAATTTAAAATTGGAGGAAGAATTTTTTTTATTTAACTCATGGATGAAATTATTTTCTGGGATGTTATAGTAATGATTGCCATAAATATTCATGGTGGTCAAGGTATTTCCATAATGAGAAATTTCAAACATAATGGATAATGATACCTCACTCCAAGTCATGTAATAATGGTTGATGTCTCATATTATAATGTGGAAATTTGGTTTCATTCTATATCTAAATATTTATTGAGCTATTTGATGCTCTTAACATAAAATGAATTTTTGGTTGGGTGGTAACCGAAAATTATTATCCTATTTATTTTTTCATTCCTTTAGATTAGGTTAAAATTTTTAATAGGTTCTAACAAAGGTTACTCACACATAAAATCCTAATAGAACCTCAATGTTAGTATAATAAATCCAAATATAAATTCTAGGTGTCTACGGAATATCATGGCAACCCAATTTAGTGATATCATGGCAATTACCAATGTAATTAAATTACTAAAATGAATACAACCACATTGTTATTTTGGTGTAAAGGAAATAAAAAATTAAATGAAATTATTTTCATTCTGTAATCATTATTTCATGACTCAAGGTTATGTTAAATAAATCAATATTGGAACATTTTGTCACTATTTTGACAAAGAAATCACATTATATCTATTTTAAAGTGTTATTTTAACACCTAGAGATTTTGGGAATTATTGTTTTTAAAATTAATCAATCTTTTCAAAAAAAATTCATTTAGCATGAAACTATAAATAATTATATATATATATTAAAAAACTAATTAAAAAATTAATTTTACAACAAATACCAACTTGGATTGCGTTACAAGAAATACCGACTTGGATTTTACTACAAACTATAATGACTTGGTGTATGATGTCCACAATATTGAGTTTTCATTAAAAATACTTATATATAAATTTAATTTAATGAGATAATTAATACCTAACCATTTAAATTATTTATATTAATTTTAATAAATACTTTACAAATATTGGTTATAAATTCATTATATAAATAAAACATTTTTATAATGAATGATATTATTTTTGGTACAATCCTTTTATATGAAAAATGTTATTCTCTCAAATATACCACTTTTAATAATGAAATTAATTTTAGATACATATAAGAATTTAATTTATTAAAATAAAATTTATTTTTTAATTCAGAAGATCAAAATTATCATTGGTTGAATTTTTGGTATTTTTTGAGAAACTTCATTTTTTACAAAATGGTGAAAAATACTGCTTTTTAGAAAAAAAACTACCTTTTTTTAATTAATTATTAATGATAAATTATTTTTTAATTATTTCTTAAATTATAATTAGGTATTTATTGAATATATTAATAGAATTTAATTCATTAAAATCAATTTAACATTGATAATGAATATAAAATCATAACAAACTTTTGAACTTTTCCCAATAATAAAACCCCCCTATTTCGTCTGGTATGTGAGATTAGAAATATTCTAAATATTTCTGAATCTATGAATTGAATTTCAAAAAATTTTACATAAACCAATATATATAATCCAATATTTAAAGTCTAATATAACAATTTTATTTTGTTACCAAAATTATTAGTAAATTTGTTTAAATAAATCACAGGCATTAAGGCCAAATTAAGGTTAATTAGGGATTAAACCATAAAATTATGGGGTAAAACAACCTAGACACATCTATAAAACCGGTTTATGTCTATATTTCGGCAATAAAACATTCATTCTTGAGATTGGTTTGTTTTTTAAAACTTTTTTTTTGTAATATCATGTGAACACCAAATTGTTTTCTAAAAATTCTATGTAAGTCCTTTTCATTCCTTATAAAATGCCACCACCTCTACCCATTCCTCACACCTCTAAAGACTTTTACATTTGTCCAAAATAATCCCAAGTATCCTTTAAAAAAAGCTCTCTTATACCTTCATTCCTCCCTTTTGGCAGAAATATTCTCAAAGAATCCTTTTAAAACAAACCCAAAGGAGTTACACGATTTTGGGGTAATGACTTCTCTCAAGATCCTTCCAATTATTTTTGTTCCCCACCCCCTCCACTCTATTTATTACATTATTGTGTGAAAACACCTGTATCCTCCATATGCTATTATGTTTTATGAAATTTGTCTTACCTAGACATACACACACCTCCATCTAATGGATGTTGAATATATTCTTTTAGTGTACGGATAAATGCTATATCACAAAACGATGATTATTCATTTCTCCTTTACCACCAATCAAGGTGACCAATATGATGGATAATCAATTTATATATTTAATATATTATATTTATTATTTCATTATTCTTCTTTTTTTCCTTTTACTACACACATATTTTTACCTTCAATTTGGAATTAATATAATAATCTCATTTGAGAAAGTATGGATTGTCGCCCACTAAATTTGATGTGATACATTCACAATCCACATAGAATGTATTAAGGATGCATTTAGTGAAATTATATGATATATAAAATATATTAATTATATAGGAATAATTATATATATATATATATCATTTACATATGTTTTTCAATAAGATAATAAAAACGGAAAATAACGTTCATGCGTACGTACGACTTACCGTCTCTATGAACGGTTTATTAAATCCCAAAAATAATAATTCTATAGATTATTATAATATAATTATAATAAATATACCTGATATTTATATCATTATCTACAATCTAGAATCATTATATAAGTATAATGATCAACGATATACCAAATTAAGACACATGTGAAGAACAAAGAGTATATTACTTGAAGTGAAACCTCAATATATAAACAGTTACATGTGGGTAATATAAACAAATAATAAAAGAATATATGGTAATATATACAATAATATATTTTTTTATAATATTTATAATAATATTATATTTATTATAAAGGAATCTAGTATGAGTATAGAGATAGTCAAGACATGTGGTAAGGGGATTTCATCTCACTTTTAATTTTCAAGAGATAAATGTCATGTTCGCAACTCGTTGATTTTTTGCGGTTTATATACTAACAAAAATTATATTCTGTGTATAATATACATAAGTTTATGGATATTAACATTCTCTTTTTATGATGCTTCTTTCGGGATTCTTAGGTTTCAAATGTTTCCAAATCTAAAAAATGTTTTTGTCTCAATTTATCTTCATTGAGACTTATGTTTTGTTATGCACCTAAAATCTTTTTTGAGGTGTAAATACTTCCATTTTACTTTTCATTTCATGAATATAAATATTTTCATGGTATTATATTCATAATGTAATTTACTTTATCAACATAGATAATTTTATCCAAATATACCATGTTATATGTGTTCATTGAAACAATCTCATTCCTTTTAGAGATTGTTTATGTTTATTATCACTTTGATTAAATTTTTGATACATGTCTCAATAAAGTGTATGAGTTCATTCAAATATATTATATCATGATTTAATAATGCACTGGTATCATTTTCTTCTCATTGGTACATAATCTTGTTAACAATGTTTTTTAGGAAAGCCTGACATACTCTCTCTTCGTTCAGAAATCTATGTTTTCTAAAAATGTTTTCCAAAAATATTATACCATTATCCTATAATATCTAAAATTAATTTGTTCACTTTTTCCTTTTCCCAATATCTTCAATGGAATATTCTTTTTATTTTACGAGCAGGTCACTTTACTACACTTTTTCATGAAAAAGGAATGATCTTTTGGCCTTGTATGACATGTACAGATTTACAACTATTGTTTCATTGAAGCTACCTTATGAATTATTAAAATTTTTATTCTTTAAGAATGTTTTTTAAAATTAATTTTCATTGAAAATTTACATTAAAAATTATTTCATGTCTTATATATATGTTTTCATGGTTTTTTCATTGAAAATTATTTACAAATGGTTTTATGTAATAAAAAGCCTTCTCCAAAAAAGGAAGGATATTTCCGTAATGAAATATTTTAGCATATATTTTAAAGGTATTTTCCATATGAGATGAAATATACTTACATTAATCATACGTTCTATAAATTATCTAAATGTTTCATTCATATTCTTTATATGAATGATTTATTGTTAATATCATATATACTTTGAAACTCATTTCTTCTTTATAGGTAAAATGTTTATGAAACTCGTTTCTATTTCACATGTTATATACATTTTAGACCCACTACTTTTAACATTTTTGGTTTATAATGAAATTATTATGAAACCAATCTTTTTAGATAGGTTATGTTATGTTTACATATTTATTTTACCCATTGATTTTATGGGTTGTCAAATTTGATATGTTTATTTACGATCTTATGGAACATGTATGTCTGATTTCATTTTTTGATGGGTGGGACCTATATATCCATCCAATTAATTGGGTAAGGATTCATATCTCCTGAGGTAATGATGGGAATAATGTGTATTGGCTGAATCTACTATGGTTACATGGGGAAACCCAATCCCTTACAAGGAAAGGACATCCGCTAGAGATGGTGGTTTCCCCTCCCAGAAGGTGTAGTCACCATGATGATAGAAGATGGGGAAACATGATCCATTATGAGAAGATAGGGAAACCTGATCCCTTAAAATAAAGAAACTGTGACTTGGGAAGGTGGGGTGTCTCGCCCAGTGGGTTTAGTTCCCATTAAGTGCCCTGTTATGTTCTATCAATGCATCTTGACATATCGAGAATGATATCACAAGTTTATGTAAGCCAAAGTTCCATGTATTGTTCCAATGTTATGATTTCTGGGAATATGATCCTTATTTCAATATGATCCATATCTTATTTCAATATTTTTCATTCTCTTACAATGCTAATTATTTCATTATGATCTATGTATTATTCCTCTATTATGCTATCATGGCCTATTCACTTTATTTCATTATGATTCATGTCTTATAAATAGTCATGATTTATTCCATGATTAATTTTTATGATCTTTTAAATGTAGGGTATGATCTTATAATGTTTTTATCATTTACATATACTCTTTATTCTCATCATTATTCTTACATAACTCTCTTGTTTACCCTTATTGTGAAATTGAGCTCAACCCTTTCTTATGTTTCCATCCCTGATTTATACGGAATGTTTTTATGTATATGTACTAAAAGTAGATAACTTTATGGGATATTTCTAGGATCTTTAACAAATATAGACGACTGTGTATACATTTTTCCAAAGACACTAAACTATTATCATCTTTTGGCATGTATTTTTGTAATTTACTAAATATTCATCTAAAATGATGTAATATCCATGTATATTAATCCTGCGTCACTATAGGCAGTATCAAATAAATGTTTTAGTAACCCTTTTTAAACTAGGATGATAAAACATTATTGAGATACCTTCTTTTATTTCTAACGATATCTCCATGGGTGTCTCTAAGGATAAGTATAACAATGAGTTAATGTTTAGGAAATTGTCTTCAAAGTTTAGAAATGGATGGACTGAGTAGTTACTAGGAAATATATCCATGTCTTGATAATGAATGTTTATGTGGATTTGAAATATATGTACCTAGGGCTGTTAACTCTAACAAGATGTTCCAATCTTGACTCAGGGTTATATAGTACATGATAATGGGGTTTGTTGCCCACCTGGTTTGACACTCCATGTGGATATTCTCTCGGAATTCAAAAACTCTTGACAAACTCTTAAAAAACCATCATGAAGGATTTTGATATTAGTATTATATGAATAACCTATAATGAACCCATGGTTTCATATATTAGGGAAGGTGTCTTGATTTAGACATCATATAAGTAATTCATTCAATGAATATGTGTTTTTCTACTATAATATGTTGTGCTCACACTATGATTCTAGTTCTTGTCAATGAATGGAACCGGAAGGAACTAGATTAGTGTTGAATGTGGGGGGAATATTTTTAATGATAATTCAGATTGGATTATCATTGGATTGAAATATTTTACGGACATGACTATTTAGTTTTCATGGAACATGATTAACAATGCTTAGTTTTACCAACTCTCAGACTCACTAAGGAAAGGAAACAAGGATTTTTTGGAGATTTTAGGTAATGGAAACCATTGAGGAAAGAATATTTGATTTCCTTTGAGTAAAAAATGTGGAAACAATTACATATGTGAATGTTTAAGAAGAACAAGAGGGTGTTTTGAATGTGGAAAATAAAGACACAAAGCAAGTGACTGCAAGGGAAAAATGAACTGTTTGGTTAACAAAATGGATGGAAATTTTGGCCTCCAAAAGTCATCATTGAAGGTAAAGTGTTTTAAGTGTGGAGAAAATGGTCATTATGTAACCTATGGTCCTAAGAGGAATGTTCCTAAATAGAATCATCATGGTGGTGCGATTAATGGTTACATTGCTAATGATGATGAGACTACAGACGAAATGTGAAAGGAAATAGATATTATTATAAATGGATTAAGGATGAAGAAACAAAATTACTTGTGTAATTGAATTCTAGAATTATTAATGGTGAGTATTGAATTAATTTTTCAGTTTATATTAATACTAATGATTTAAAATTATATTTTGAATGGTCATGATGTATGGGGAAGGTAATCTCATGAAAAATAATATTTCAACTAAGGTATGGTAACCCTTAACATGTTATTTATTTTAAGATAATGTTTAATGGATATTGATTTTTGGGATATGAATATGTAAATTAGTTAGTACTGATTACCTTGGAACCAACTTTGGATATTTTTTTAGGTTTTTTATTCTACCACTATTGATGTTTACAGCATTTTTTTTATTTAGATAGTAATTCCAATATAATTTAGGATGGGGGATCATGTGTGTTTTCCAACTCGATTTATGGTAATTCAGGTTGTTACCAAGTTTAAATAAAACATAAGATGAGGGTATTAAAATATTAGAAATGTTAAAAGCAAGAGATACATTTTGTTATATATGTAAATCAATTTTAATTTTATTTCGTGACTCTTTCTATGGTTTTGGATTTTCACCTTTGAGATGGGTTAGAAGGTTAAGCATTCATTAAAAGTAAAATTTAATCTTTGGAGGAATATTTTTGCACTAATTATGTATTGAAAACCTTAGTTAAAAGAATAATCAGTGGTCATCATTATTTCAAGGATGTATTTTTTCTTTTTTGAAATGAGCATCATGTTTGTTGGGTGACAACCAATCATGTCCCGCAAGGTCTTGGGTCATGAACCCATAAACAAAGGATGATAAGGGTTTCCCGCCTACAAATGGCCTATACGATGTCCTGGTCAATGTATGTTTATTTTTTATTAATAAATATTTCTGATCAACAGGTATTTTTAATTTTTATTTTTAGTTCAGGAAATTTTTTTAGAGACAAATAGTTAGAATTTTTTTCTTTTATATGCCTTAATATCAATTAAATTCATAATTAATGCTTTATTAATCAAAGAAATTTTCTATTCATTATTTCCCTAAGGTAATGGGTGTAAGGAAAATTTTTCAAAGAACAACCCAAGAATTAAATTTTTTTATAGATATTTATCATGAATTACTCAACATTCTAAAAGTGAGACAAAAACATTTGTCCTTATACATTTAATTTTTTTTGAACCAATGGATTCTAGAATAATCGAATATTTATGAATTTTATGCCCTAAAATATCCTTTGATAATTAAATTATTTATGATTGATGTCCTCAGTAACTACCTATAAATATTTATGTTTTCCCCCATGTCTAATATTCTCTAACAAACTATGATCTTCTATATGGAAACCTAGTTATATGTTAATTTGGGTAACCATTATGGTTCCAACATTTCCATTTTAAAGGAAGTTTTTTTATACATATTTACAATGTGGTTTTTTATGAATTATGCATTAAAGTATTTAACCTTTGATAACCCATAAAAATTTCATTGGTGAAATTCATTTTAAGGAGGGTATAATGTAACACCTCGAGATTTTGAGAATTATTTTTTTCGAATTAATTTATCTTTTCAATATCATTTCATTTCACATGAAATTGGAAGTATTTATATATATATATTTAAAAAATATTAATTCAACCATTACATTCATATGAAATACCCTCTTGGATTTCAATACAGTCAATACCAACTTGGCATTCACTAAAAGCAACACTGACTTGGCATATGATGCACATAACACTGAGTTCAGATGAAACATATATAAAAATATATAATTAATTAAATGGGATAAGTATGACTTAATAATTAAAAATACATATATTAATAGTAATAACTACTTTTAAATATTGGTTATAATTTTTTTATATAAATAGAACCTATTTATAATGAAATATAGGATTTTTATTAAGTTCCATTTATGTTAAAAATGTTGTTCCTTCAAATGAACCGCTTATAATAATGAAAGTAATTATATAAAAAATTAAAACAATAATTGGATAAAATAGACATATTTTTTGAATTTATAACGTTAAAATTATCCTAGTGTGAATTTTTGTGTTTTTTTAAGGAAAGTCATTTTTGGATTAATAGTGAAAAATACTGCCATTTAGTTATAAACTAACTTTTTTCAAATTAATTATTAATGATAAATTACTTTATAAGTATTTTTTAAATTCAAATTAGATATTTATTACATCTATAAATTCAATTTAATTTATTAGAATAAATTTCACCATGAAACTGACTATAAAATTTTAAGAAACATTTGATCTTTTTCCAACATTAAAACTACTATATTTCGTCTTTTATGAAAGACTAGCACTAATCATAATTTTTCCACTTTTGTGAAGTGAATTTCCAAAAATATGACATAAATAATTGTATTCAGTCTAATATTTAGATTCTAATATGTTCAAGTTAATTTTTGAAAAAAAATTATTAGTAAATGTGATTAAAATTAATCACAGTTATTAATGACTAATTAAGATTAATTAGGGACTAAACTTGAAAATTGATGGCCCAAAAGACCTAGAAACATGTCCAAGCCCATTATATTTCTAAAGTTCGTATATAAACCATCAATTATTTATTTGTTTTTGTTTTTAATATATTTTTTATGTAATATCATGCGCACACCTAAATTGTTTCTAAATATTCCTTGTGAGTCATTTTCCTTCCTTATAAAAGGCCATCAATTCTACTCATACCTCACACCTACAAAACCTTTTAGGTAATAAAATTATCTACCCATTTATCCCCCAATAAAACCTATTTTCTACCTTTATTCCTCTATTTGGGAAGACAACTTCTCAAGGAATCCTTTTGCACAAACCAAAAGGTGTTACCCGATTTAGAGGTAATGTCTTACCTTAATCTCCTTCCAATTAATTTCTTTCTCCACCCATCCAGTCTATTCATTTTATTATTGTGTTAAAAAATTATAAGACATATAATATTATTTTTTTATTAAATTTGTTGACCTACACTTACACACCCCTCCATCAAATGGATATTGAACATACTGTTTCTGTGTGCGGTGAAATAACGCCTCACAAAATGATGATTGTTCATTTCTCCATTACCACAAAACATGATGTCAATTTTGATAGACACACTAATTTTTTATTTAATATATTATATTTTTATGTCTTTAAGTTTATTTATTCCTTTAAAAAACATTTTACCTTCTATTTGGTGTTAATATGATCATCTCATTTGAGAAAGTGTAGATAAAATGCCACCTAAATGTGTTGTGATTCGTTCACACACCACATGGAATCTATTAAGGATAAGAATAGTGAAATTATATGATAAGTATAATATATTATTGCTATTTTAATAATGATATATATATATATAAATATATATTTATATATATTTTACATATTTTCTATCAATATGAAAATAAAAACTAAAAACAACGTTCATGCATACGTACGGCTTACCAGCTCTATGAACGGTGTCTTCCATTACATACATCATTATGATATAGATTGTTATAATATTATAATACTCATTATACGTAATATTTATATTATCTTATTCATTTTGGAATCATTATATATGTATAAGGATCAATGGTATAACTAATTAAGACGCATATGAAGAACAAGTTGAATATTACCCGAAGTGAATCCTTAACATATGATTGTTAACAAGTGAGTAATATAAAGTCATAATAAAAAATATAGTTATAGATATAATAATATTCTTACATTAAATATTTATAATCAACTTATATTTATTACACAGTAATATTTTACGAGTACAGAGGGAGTCAAGACATAAGGTAAGGGGATTTCATTTCACATTTAATTGTCATGAGATAAATGTCATGTTTGCCACTCTTTCCTTTTTAGTGGTGTATATACTACCAATTATTGTATTCTGTGTATAATGTACATAATTTTATGGGTATTAAAATTTCCTTTTTTATGATCCTTCTTTCATGGAGCTTATGCTTCCAAAGATACAAAATCAGAAAAAATGTTTTGTCTTAATTTTCCTTCTTTGATACTTATTTTTTTATGCACCTAAAATCTTTTTTTTTGATGTGTAAAAATTCCAAATTTAAATTTCATATCATGAATCTAAATATTTTATTTATATTATATGATTTATTTATAATTATTTCCTTAAATGATTATCATGATCCCAAGATACAATGTTATAAGAGTTTATTGAGAGAATATCATTGATTTCCAAGATTGTTTATGTTTATGACTCCTTTGATGAAATATTATGACCTATATCTCAATAAAATAAATTAAATCAGTATAATATCTTATTAAAAGATATAATCATGTATTAATTTTATTTTTTACTCATTGTTACATAATATAGTTAACAAAGTTTTTTTAGGAAATCTTGACTTTACTCTCTCTTCGGTCAAAAATCTATGTTTTCTAAAAAAAATTCCAAGAATATTATAACACTATCCATTAAGATATAAAAGACATGTATAACCTTTATTTTCTTTTAATAATATATTCAATGGGTTATTCTTGTTTTTTCTAGAAAAGACATGTTTAATCCATTTTATCGTGAAAAATGAATGTTTTCATTGACCTTTTGTGACATGTATGGATTTACCAACCTTCTTTTCATAGAACCACCCTTTTTCATTATCAAAAAGTATAACATTGAAAAAAAATAGTTTTTAAAATTAATTTTCATGGATTTTTTATTCAAAATGATTTTATGTCTTCTTTGTTTTCTTCCATTGTATTTTCTTATATTAAAAATCATTTCTAAAACTACAAAGTATATTTTCCTCAAGATATGTTTTAGAGCATATATGAAAATTATTTTCCCTCTAAGATGAAATATTTTCTTGTTACTCAAACCATATATAAAATGATCTAAAGGTTCTATTCATATCCTGTCTATGAATGACATATGCTTAATTTCATGGTCTTTATAAAACCCTTTTAATCTTCTTGGGTAATATGTCTATGAAACTTTTTTCTCTTTAAAAGATTATATATTCTTTGAAACGTTATTATTCTCACAATATATGTTTATGATGAAATGATTATGAAACCACTCTCTTTCCATAAGTTATGATATATTTAGATATTTATTTTACCCATTTCATTTTATGGGTTATGAAAGGTGATATGTTTATTTATGACCATGTGAAACATGTTTGTATGATTTCATTATGTGACTGGTGGGACCTATACATCCCTCCAATTAATTGGGTAATGATTTATATCTCATGATATATGTAAAATGGCTTGATCCGCTATGGGAATATGGGGAAACCATGTCCCTTACAAAGAAAGGACTTTTGCTAGGGATAGTGGTTTGTCCTACTGAGTAGGTGTAGTCCACAAGATGGTGGAAGATAGTGAAACCTGATCCATTATGGGAATATGGGAAAACCTAAACCCTTACAAGTAACGATATACAATTGAGGACGGTGGTGTGTCATTCCTAGTTGGATGAGTTCCCATTAAGTACCTTAATAAGTTCTATCAATTCATCTTTTCTTATAAGGAATGATATCACATGTTTATGTATGCCTAAATTCCAGGTCTTATTCCTATAAAAATATATCTTGTATTTTGATATTTATTTCTTTATAATCCATTTATTATTCCTTTATTATTATTTCAAATAATATTCTATTTATTTAATTATGTTCTATGTCTTATTCTTATACTATGAATTCAGGGAATATGCCCTTTATTTCATTATGATTCATGTCTTATGAACTATGATAGGGAAAATATTTTCAATTAAATATACATCGAATTTGATTTTTTAATCCCAAAAAAGTGTTAATATAAGATTAATTGCTTCATTTTTATGATATTGGTGTTATTTTGAGTTGAACAGTAAAAATGGGCCATTTTTTATTTTTACCAGATTTAAATTATTTTTGTAGTTTCCCCATAACATTATCTAAAATAATCTAAATTGCAAAATTAATTCTTTTTCAGATTCTAAGAATCCAAGTATTCATTTACTATTTTTGGACCAAAGGTGAATCGACCATATGGAAGTTCAAAAGAAGCTCACAATTTGTCTCATGAAAACTATTTATAGTTTTTTTGACTTTTGGTGTGGGTTCCATAAATAATTCTTGGCATGCTCAATGGTTGTGATATTCGTTGGATGGATGCGCAAGGAGTTTTAGAACATATTTCATGAAAGTAATGCTGAATGAATTTTCTGTTTTAAGGGTCATTAAATCATACTAATATGGAGGTTTTCTATTTGGCGAGTCTGACTCGACAGAATAAATGCTCAGAGTAAAACGACCATAACTCTCTGAATACATGTCCAAATCCACTGAGAATTTGAGGGGAAAATACCAAGAGAATTATGAAAAAACTTCAATAAGGTATCAACACGTGAAGATGTAATATAATTGGGGATACAATGTGTCAACATTCGGGGGACAAATTCTGCCTATAAAAGGAGGAGAGCCCCACCCTCTCAAAGAATCTCTCATTCCATCCAATTCCTTCTAGGACACCTAAGAGAAGAAATTTTAGAAATTCTATTTTATCTCTTTTCCTTTTCATAATTTTTTAATGCATTTATATTCCCCATTCATCTGGATTACCCCTACCGTGGTGGGGTAAATATTTTTAGTGATCGGGGAAGGGTTGGTTTTCTACACTGTATTGCTTGAGTTCTGGGATGTAATTGAATAAATTTCTTTCATCTTAAAAGATGTTTTCAATTTCTTATAGCAGATTTTATTATCATGTGCGATCGTTCTTTAATATTAATTCCGTTATTTATTTTTGAATTGGTAAAATAATCATAATCTCCCTCCACTAATTTCTGGTTTATATACGATGGAATAGTCCAGGGATTAGTGGTGAAGTACTCGACGATCGTCACTACGTGTAAAAGGTGTAGTGAATGTTATTGATTATTTGGGATAAACAAAATCTTATCGGGTATTACCCATTTAAATTAAGTATATTCAATACAACTATTTTACAAATGGAAGGAGAGTTGACCAAACCAAGATCTTTGTAAGGTTTTCTCTCACCATCATAATTTCACCAAGAAAGTGGGAGGAAATGATTGTGGAAATTCACTTTAATCAACAAGGAAGAAGAGGATTGAATTAAATTGAACAATTATAACATTACAATTAGGAAACCAACCCCGACCTAATCAACCTTTTTAATATCAGAGTTTTTCAATCATTTGAATTTCAAATTTCATTAAAAAAACATTTTTACCCTTGTTTTAAAGTGACAAAGTGATTATCTTTGCACTCCTTTTCAGGATAATTCCTAGGGTTAATCACTAGACTACACTTATGAAATTTAAAAATTGTTTTCCCATGCCTTATGACAGGCATGCTTCAAGCTTGGCATTATTGCAGGGGAGGTAGTGCCACCATTTATTTGTAAATATTTTTCTTTTTCAAATTTTAAAAAATATTAAAAAAAATTCCATGTTGTTTTCAAATGATTATTTCCTTAATTCATGGAACAATTACCCACAAGTGTGAGAACCAATTATTGAATCACCTTGTTCTATAGAGTATATAATTTTTTTCTTGGCTAAACAATTCGGGGAGCTCAAATACAAATCATCATAGAGGATGAATTCAAGGATCCCATTGAAAACCTTAAAGAGAAACTCGAATACCCACTGTTGGAGGGATTGGACGGAGAATTAATTGAACTTCAGGAGTATTTTCCTGAATTTTATCAAGAAATTGTCAAAGTGAAACACCAGGAAGTTCACAAGGATACTGAATCCCAATTTTAAAGAATTAGACAAATAGTTCAAAACATAGAGACCACAATAGATTGGATAGAGGAACATGTACATACATCCCAAGATCAACAAATGGAGCCAGAACAAGAACTAGAACAAGAAAAATTGATGGATGAAGGATCCCCACAAATCCTTTAAGTGGAATAACCCATGGAGGCCTTGATGAAATTAAAAGAAGATCCATTAAGCCCAGATCAATCAATGCTGGAGGAGATTCATGATGAAGATTTAGAAATTTAAATACATATGGGAGATCAAAAATATCGGGATAACTTCCCGAATGAGTGTGAGGAACAACTTGATCAAACTACTCCATATAATGTAGATGATTCAGAGACATTAAAGGAAGAAACCAACCAAGCAGTTGAAATTTAAGAGAAGATAGAGGAGTCTGACTACCTACCTCTATCTAGGAAAATTCAACTCCAAGAGGAACCTCCCATTGAAGAAGAAATTGAAGCCAAACAAGCTCAAGGAGTTAATATTTTCATAAACACATTATCTTATAATTTTGTTGAAACTAAATCGAGTATTACCTCCCCTTGTTTTAATTTTACAAATTTAGCCAACACATGTATTTACTCGGAGGAAGATAATGAAAAATATGATTCATCCATGGAGGAACATCTAGAGCTCCCCAAAACTATTGAACATTTAATGGAGGGAGTACCTGAGAAGATCAAAGTGGATTTTCTATTGGAAAATGAGACACAAGCTACTGAATTTGAATGGGAAGAATGTGATATTGGTTCTTCATGCTTTAATTTTTTTCAAATAGAATTAATCTATCACATTCCCTTTGATTTTTCCATAGATGTAGCATACCTTCAGCAACCACTGATGAATAAATAAGATGTTGTTCATTCAAAACCCAAGAAAGAGGATGACTCATTCATTGTCCTAAACCCACTATGAATGTGGTATCTCATTATAATGGGGGTTGGCATGGTGTAATTTATTGATGGAGTCCTCAAGAAAATGGAAGAAGTTCTTCATGGAAAGAATAATTTTTATTGGTTCCTAAAAATGAAACCTCGCCCACCATTAGATTGGGGATAACCGATTAGAACACCCCCTTTGGAGGAAGTCAAAACCCAGGGCCCACTTGGGGGATTAAACGAAGTTTTATCCTTCTATTCTAATATTATTTCTATTTTTATTTCATTCAATAAATATCTTATTTTTTCTTTTGTTATTTTATTTGTTGGATTTCAGAGTACAACACTTTGGAGCTTAAATCAATGTTGCAGTGAAAATAAGTCAGGTTGTACCTCTCCTTTATACTTACCTGTTTGTTGTGAATCAATTAAAAATTTTCTTACATGTTAAATAAATTTTAATTCACTGATGAAACAACATAATTTATGTGTGGGGGAGGAAGCCTTTGAATTTTAGGATTTTCATTTTTTGTTTGTTTTCCAGAAAATAAAAATAAAAAATATTGTGCGTTTTCAAATTTTTTGTGTGTTTATTTTTCATTTTTGTGGTGTGTCATTTTTTTTAAACTTTTGAGCTGAAATGATTATCATTACCATTTTTGAAAACCATTTCAATGAGTGAACCAATCTATTCCATGAAACTAAGCTTAAATGAATGCTGAAATGAGTTTTTTTCGAGTTCAAATCTTTTTTTAATTTCATGAAAAGTACGCTGATTTTTAAAACCCATGCCATATTTCACTATCTATATCATTGAAATCATATTATTGTGAGCATTATGAACCATTTTTGTCATATTCTTTTCATTTACCTCGTTTCTTGAGAGAACCGGACCATTCTTTCTTTAACTAGATTTTGATTTATTCCTGTCAAAACAAGAGAGTTTGAGGTACTTGTGTTTTAAATTATTGAGGAATTTATTTAGTTTAAGCCCCCTTTTCAAAATAATCCTTTTTTTTCTGGCCTACCTTATACATTAATCATTGTAGCCCCTAGTTTCCATGCGTAGCATGTTAGGTTGTCCACATTACAAGACAATTTTCACTATCCAACCTGCCCTTAAAGTAAAACTGCATGATCTAGTTGATCTTAAGTGTAGGGGAAGACTTCTTGTGGTGCACTAAATTATTTGGGGATACATTTGGTGGAATATAAAATGTTTAAGAGCTGATATTTCTATGGAATATTTCATTTTGTTAAAATTTGTGCCTTTTCTAGAGCTTTCATGATAAGAGAAGTTGTGCCTTTCCGGATCTTCAGATTTAAAAATAATATTATGCCTATCTGGAGCATTCCCAAAAAATCATGTTTGAAAATATTGAAATTTTTTCTGGTGAAATATTGAGTTGATTGAATGATGATGGAACCTATTTTCTACAAAGGGGAAGAGATGGAGGTCATATTTGAGTGAAAAATAGATTCTTGAAATTTTTCTTCAAAAAGAGCCAAACCCTCCTTTATCAGCCACAAAATATTTAACATCTAAATAAAACTAACCAAAAGCCACATAACAACCCTGAAAAGTCCTCATAAGAAACACATGTTCTTGATTCACATCGGGTGTAGAAGTAGGAATTTATCAAGCCTTTGGTGACTCTTGTGTGAATTTGGATGAGAAAATCCTTGTTCAGCATTTATATTTGTGAGATGAGAGAAAATTCATGCGAGTTAGGTGTTTTGTGTGCATGCGATAATAAATGATGCGGAAATATATTAAATAATCTAAAATGAAGAACTTGAAATAATTATTTTGATGAGGCATGCTATCTTTTTTTAGTTTGGATTTGGTAGATCTCATTGGTATGTGTTTTGGATTTTATTTGATTTGATTTTTTCTTATCCAGGAGTCCAAGTGCTAAGTGTGGGGTAATTGATAGATCAAATATTTTTAATTAAATTTACATTGAATTTAATTGTTTTAAACAAAAAAATGCATTACTCTAAGATGAATTGCTTCATTTTTATGTTATTGGTGTTATTTTTAGCGGAATAGTAAAAATGGACCATTTTGGATTTTAACAGTTTTAAATTATTTATGTAGTCTGGCCATAACATTAACTAATCTAATAAAAATTTCAAAATTCATTCTTTTACATATTCTACACTTTCGGGGATTCATTTACTATTATTCGGCCAAAAGCATATTCTACCATATGGAAGATCAAAAGAAGATGACATGTTGTCTCATGAAAATTGTTAACTATTCTGCAGAGTTTTGGGGTGGGGTCCATAAATAATTCTTTGTGGCCCCACTTGTTGTGATATTCGGTGGGTGGACGCGCAAGGAGTTTTAAATCATATTTTATGAAGGGAAGGCCACTAGAATTGGCCATTTTATGGGAAATTAATGCATCCTAATCTGGATTTTTTCGATTTGTCGAGTCTTACTGGACAGAATAAATGTTCAAAGTAAAATGGCCATAACTCTCGGAATACATGTCCGAATCCGATGAGATTTTGAGGGGAAACTCCCTGGAGAATTATAAACAACCTTTAAGAAGGTATCAATGCGTGAAGATGTCATTTATTGGGGCTAAAACGCTTAAACATTTAGGGGAAAAAATTATTTCTATAAATGGAGGATAGCTTCACCCTCTCAAAGCATCTCCCATTCCATCACATGCCTTCTAGGACACCAAGGAGAAGAAATTTTCTGCATTCTATTAAATTTATATTCTTTTTCGTAGTTTTTTAATGCATTGTTCTTCCCCATTCATCTCTATTACCCCTGCCATGGTGGGGTACACATTTTGAGTGATTGGGGAAGAGTTGGTTTCCTACATTGTAATGGATGAGTTCATGGAGGTAATTGAATAAATTTATTACTTCTTCTAATTTGTTTTCAATTTCTTATAGGAGATTTTATTATCATGTGTGATCGTTCTGCAATATTAATTCCGTTATTTATTTTTGCCTAGTTAAAATAATCATAATCTCCCTCCACTAATTTCTGGTTTATATAAGATTGAATGGACTAGAGATTAGTGGTGAAGTACTCGACGATCTTCAGTCCGTGTAAAAGGTGTAGTCAATGTTCTTGATTGTTTGGGATAAACAAAACCAGATTGGGTATTTCCCATTTAAATTAAGGATATTCAATACAACTATTTTACACATGGAAGGAGAGTTGACCAAATCGAGATCTTGGTAAGGTTTTCTCTCACCATCATAATTTCACCCAGGAAGTGAGAGAAAATGGTTATGGAAACTCACTTTAATCAACAAGGAAGAAGATTATTGAATTAAATTGAACAATGATATCTTTAAAATTAGGAAACATACCCTAACCTAATCACCCATTTTAATATCATAGTTTTACAATCATTTGAATTTCAAATTTCATTCCAAAAAAATAAAATGTTTACCCTCATGTTAAAGTGACAAACTAATTTTTTTGCACTCCATTTCAGGATATTTCTTAGGGTTAATCACTAGACTACACTTAGAAAATTTAAAAATTGTTTTTCCACGCCCTACAACATGCGTGCATCAAGATACAAATACTTATGCCCTGATTTTAGTTTATGGTCTTTGACATGAACGGTATGATATTATAACTTCTTGATCATGTTGTCATACCCGTTAAGCTTATATAGCTCCCTTGTTTACCCTTACATAGAATTTGATCTCACCCCTTTCTAATGTTTCCTTCCCTAGGATATGAGGAATGGTTTTAGGTAGAATTTCTAATGGCGGAGATCTTTATGGGGGATATTGACGATCTTTCATAAGGATAGAAGAAATTGTTTTTCCATGTTTCCAAAGACACTATACTATTACAGTCCTCTTGCATTTATTTTTTTAATGTACTAAATATACATCTAAAATTATACAATTTTCATGTATGTTAATCATGGGGTAATAAAGTGATCCCATGAAACTATTTATGGAATTACCTAGATTCCCAAGTTGTAGAGCCTATCCCCTGATGTGGAAAGTCTTGTAGCCTAAATATTATTATTTTATATATTTTACAATAATTTTTTTGTAAATAAGGAAATCAAGTCTTGATGTATTTCAGTGGTATAAAAATTCCCAACATTAACAATAAAACAAGTAGAATCCATGTAAATCACCTTTAACTAGATCTATCACTTTCAGTTTACTTAATAATCTCCTCAATTTCCACATGCATATCTAAAATGTTTAACATAACCTGAGCCTCATTGTCACCATTTCTGAATCTCCATATTATCTAAAAACTCTAACCATTCAAATTATCAACACATTTTAATTACACCCAACCCAAGCCAACACCAAATTTCAATCACATCCTTATAACCCAATTTACATGTATCTTACACCATTCATTTAATTCACTCCTATCCAAATTGAATTTGTTAAGGCGGTGGAACCCAAATCCTAATATAAATTCTCACTAACTAATCACCCATCGAAGGTAAATGAAAAACTTATAATGACGCAGTACACTAAATCAATAAAACCATCCTTTGATCATTCCTCTAACCCATTTTCATCCATTGACACTAATTCCCATTATTATGAATGGCGTACTCCCCACATGTTCATTTCTATATAGATTTGATATTTTGTAATCCAAAACATGAATAGTGTTTTTCCAAGCTGCAAATGATGTTAATCCACCCCAGTATGATAGTGTAAATGGGTTTTATTTAGTAGATAAACATGGAAAAGTATTTCATAGAGGCTATCTATGATATGAATTTATTGAAAATTATGCATGAAAAGGAGGATAAATTCAAGGATGTGATATCAGAATTATTATCCACATATGAGATGAAATTGGATAAGATTTAGAATAGACTATGACAAAAATATTTGAGTATTTCATTGAAAGATTTCAGAGTGGGTATGATAATTTATAGATCATATTTTGTTCGTAAATATTATTAAAAGGAGCTATTTATTCACCAAAATATTATAATAGCTCAAAAGAAGTAGGTTATGATAGAATCTAACCCAAATGATTCATAAAAACCTAAAATAACCAAGAGTAATCATCCTTGGGGGTCCCTCTTGAGTATTATTCATCGGTTTGTTTAACATGTTTGGATGGATAGGGGAGGATCATAGGTGGATGTGAACAAGATTTATTTCATCTTATTTTCATATATTTCATGGAAATTGTTAATAAAAACCAGACACTATTTTTTACATTACTTTGGAGTCCATGTAAAGAAGCACAAGAGAATATTTAGTGTCTAAATTTCATCACCCATTTCACCACAATTTTATGTAATTGATATATATATAACATTATACTTCTTGGGGATCTTACAATTAATTGAATTAAAATTTATAAGAAATAGACAACTCTTACTGAAGGAGTGTTGGATGTATTATTGATAGAATGAGTACCCATTTTAGTCAGCTGAGGATAATACCATAACAAGCCACCTTGGGCTACCACTATTTCTGGGTAAGCTCCTATATAGTAAAGAAGGAAGGAATAAATACTTCTTGAATAGTCATATACATGATATAATACTCAGAAGGAGTAGAATCAGTATTTTGGAATTTCAATCTTATTAATCATATAAATTTACGTGAATCTTTTTTTATCAGATGGGTTATTATTTCATAACCTACTAGTGAACCCTTTTATGTAGCTATAGTATTTATCCCCATTATAGAGGCCATCTAGGAATCAACTTTTGAGCTTCCCCCTATAACTACTAGAGGTTATACTCAGCCTATTATGTCATAGTATCCTATGGTAAATGACATTGTTTCTAAAATAGATGCCCCTAAGGTATACATGATTGATAATTGTTGTAATGTAATGTACCTCACTTATAAAACTATGGAGGATGATTCATTAAATTATATAATCAATTTAAAGGTGACTTATATCTAGAAATAAATAGTATAAAATCTTATAAAATATATATTTTACCTTAACCTATCCACATTTATCTCTTATATATGACCTAGTACACCACCCAACCATGAAGAAATTAGCATATTCCTGGGCTAATACTACAAGAATTTCTGATGCAATTGAGGTTTTGATATGGTAAGAAAAATTTTGATTGCCACTCATTCAGTGGTGGATCCCACTTCGGTTCGGGGGTGTTTCACCTGACTGTTTTTGTATTCCCCTAGAATATTTCTATTTTTAATGGATATATTTTATTTTGTGGAATTTTTTATTTTTCTTATGTATAATAAATTTTCTATCATATTTTGTATCTTAGATTCAATATTAATAAATAATAACTAATACATCATTTTCCAATAACTTCATTATGTGATTCATTTATTATAGTATATATACAAATATGATTATATGTATTTATTTTAAATTTAGGTATGACCCTTTAATTTCAATATTTTCACCTGCCAAAAAATGCTGGATTCAACTAGAAGATGTTTTAAATTGGGAAATTTTTTTCATCAAGGATAAATTCATATTCTCAATACAAAAGTTTTCATTTTCTTTTATAATTTCACAAAAAAAATATATATAACATTCTAAACATAATTTAAAATAGTGGGGAATCTATTTGACTTTAATTTTAAGAGAGGAATTATTGAAACTAAATGATGTTTTTCTTGAAATCGATTATTTAGGAGAAATTTTCAATTAGATATTTTATTTTTCTTGCGAAATTTAGGGAAACCATAAAAACATAAGTAACATTTTTAATTTGAACACTTTGGTAGTCAATTTAAAGTTTACTTTTAGATTGAAATCTTCCTTGATTTATGAATATAATTTTTTCAAATATTTTAATATTTTTTAGTTAATTCTACGTTACTTATTAGAAAGAATTCATGTCTTGATTAATTTTACAATATTTTGAAATTCCAATCCTTATAGGTAATATGAGGACGGAGATTTTTGAAAACTTGATATTTTTGGGAATGTTTTATATTTATTGAATATGGGGGTATTCTATAGGTAATTTAGGATTTTATTCAAAGCTATTTCACACTATAAAAATGTGATTTCTCTCAAAATATTTGAAAAAATGTAGTGTTTTTTTTATAATAGACCAATAGAATGTTCTCCCTCACCCAACATATGATTTTATTACAACATTAACAAGTAATGTTAAGAAGTGATAAATATGGATAGTGTGATGGGATTGATATTTTTTCTATATTAATTTCCATTGGAAAAATCAAGACAAAAATATATAATGTAAAACAAGAATGTAAAATGGAAGAAAGAAGAAAATTTGAAAAATAGGGTGAAAATTTTGGGCCATTTTTTATAGTCATGTTTATAATCATTGAGAAAAATGATGTTTAATGGGATCGATTCACATTGAAGTGGAATACTAGTTTTTTTCATTAAGATTTATTATAGTTTCATTCAGTGAGTTAAAAGTGTTGATCCTTCCTTTCCTAACTTGAATGTTTTTTTATTATATCAAGAATCACCCAACATCAGCCTTAGAAGAATTATAAAACTATTAAATGAAAACCTGATTGGATTTTCTTGAAAAAAATCAAGTTTACAATTTTTCTTGAGTGTTTAGTAGAAATTTTCTATAAAACAAGATCAGAATAAGGACATTGATATTTATGGAAATGTTGAGTAATGATAATGGAAGGAATGAATAATAAGGGTGATATGTTTTTAATGAATCATGATTGTATACATAATATAAATGAGTTTTTGAAGTTTAATGATTTTTGGATTATTACTTGTTATATTGGCATGTGTGGTGTTTATTTTTTTTATTTTTTTCAATTTTACTTTCACGCTCATTTTTAGATGATTTTATATTGAGGGACTGAAATTGTTATTATGTAAATGAATTTAGTACTTTTCAATTTTGTACACATTTTTTATTACAATTACAATTATTTTAAAACTTAATATTTCATAACCATATGTCACTATGATTATTTATTAAGGATTAGTTATAAAAATAGTTATTGGATATTTAGAAAAATTGTGAGATTTTTGGACATTTTACATTTTCATTGGTGTGTTCATGACATGATAGGTGTGAAGTAAATAATTTTGTCCAAAGGAATCTTCGTTTGATTTTTATTAACATGGAGGTGTGTGATGTGGGGTAGTTTCAAGTGGATGAGCAGGAATGGAGGGAATATTTCTTCATTCCAGAAAACATGAATCGTGAAGTGACTTATAATTTTAATATTTTAAAATTTCTTCACAAGGTATAAATCTATTAGATTCATTTAAAAGTGTATAAGAATCATCCCAAAATTAATAATATACATTCAAGTTGTGCACTATTTCCTTATACTATAACTAAAAAATAAAACATTTGGTTCAATCACCCACATGGGTCTATGATAAATATTTATTTTTGAGAAACATAATACTCCTATGGGAAATCCCTATTAATTTGTGATAATTTTTAATTAGATGATATATAATATTTTTTAGTCACACCATAATGTAAGGATGTATATCACAATGTGTGTTTATAACTTAAAATTAGATTTCTTCTTTTTCCAAACACTTTGAAGGTAAATGTTAGAACCCATGGAAGCCCAAAATAAAAACCATAAAAAAGCATACGAAATGGATGAACCATTAAAATAAAATTTTATCCTATTAGACACATTATCATTAAATAATTTCTAGTGAAGACTATCTACCTCTCTAGTCGGGTCATCCTTAATAAATTCTTGGAGAGGAATTGAATTTTTACGAAGAAGTTATAAAAATAAGGATTTAAAGACACATGTCACATTATGACTTATTCAATGGAGGAGATAAAATTGAAATCTTTTATGCAGTCTCTATTGGATCATGTACTGTCGCTAACTATTGTTCCATAACTTGTGATTTTCTATAAATACAAGTTATATCTTGTATTTTAGGGAGCTTCAATAACCCTTTTTGTTCTCCAAACCTATTTTTATTTTTTGTTTGTATTTTTTTATTCTTCTTTTTCAAAACTCTACATTGGAAATTTTGAATATTAATTTATGTAATTTCATTTTATTTACATTTATTCTCATATTTTTTCAGTCTCACACTCGATTAGATCACCTCTTATTATGAATTAATCTTTTGTGATGTATAATTCCTCTATCATGAAATACATGTTCACATAATGGGTGTGGGATCAAGAGTAAAAGAATTTTTTATTTACAGTTTTTCTTGTTTCGTTCCTAGATGTATTTTTATTAGTAATTTAACATTAAACTAATTAGTTAATATTATTCTACATGACTCTGAACAAGATATGTGTGTTTGTAGTAATACAATGTTAGTTGAAAATATTGGTATATTAATAGAATTTAAAAATCTTATTATCACAATATATAAAACCTAATACTTCTAGGATAGTGGATTTCACCAACCAAGGATTTTCATTATATTACAAGGAATCAATAAATCTAAACATAACAATTTTTTGATTTTAGAACAACATAAAAACTAATCAACTCACATAATCCATCACTGAGAGAGGAAATATCTCTTAAAATCCTCATTTTAAATTGATCTTGAAAACATGTTTTAATTTTGATTATTTATAAATTAAGAGTTAAAGATTTAATTATTCTTCATCAAAATAATGAATATATATAATTGGGTAAATAATAGAACTCACACACTGAATTTGATCACTAAATCTTCATAAGTAATTTGGAAGGGATTCTAGATGATAATAAATTTATAAAATAGTTGATCCTTATCTAACTACTAGGTATAGAATTGATAATTATTAAGTCATCTCATGTGAAGTCAATGTAATCCCCAAGATTTTAAAATTTATTTTTTTACTCAATTATCATAATTCTTAAAAATTATTTGTATATAAATTAATAAAATTACATGTAAAATATGGTTATAGTGGAAGTATTAAATTACACATAAATGCTGAGTTTTTATTTTTATTTATAATCTCTGTTTTGAATAATCAGTTATGTGCCAGATATTTATGAATGATTTACTAATAAAATATGACTATTACATATAGATTTATTAAAAATAAAATAAAATTTACATATGGTGTGATTTGTGACATATACATATATGTATTTATAGAAAGTTAAGATAAACTCAATAATTTTATAAGTGTTTGTTGTTTGAAAGTTAAATGTTACTTTTACATATTCAAAAACATTAATATTAAGTATTTTAATAGGATATTCTATAATTCAAGGAAATCTGTAATAAAATACTATTTTTTGAATATTTTATTGATAATAAATGACATAATTTCTTCACATTATGCTAGATATGTTCAATTATGGAATATTTGGGATTAGATCATTCATTTGAAAAATTGATGAAAATCCCAATTTTACCCTTTCAATATTCATTTTACTATTTTGGGAATAAATATTTTTCAGTAAATTATTTTGACCTAATATTTTATAAATGTGTTCCTGACATAATGGGATACAATTTCTATTCAGGAAAATTGGAGTTGGATCGTGCATTTTGGGGGAGTAAATGGGCCATGAATACAAAGCTGGACATAACCATCTAGATTGGACATTACTTACTCATTTGGGCCATATCCTCTTCCTCCGGGCTTGGATTGAGCCCAAATGTTTAGGTAAGCTCGAGTAAATGATTATCCACAAATCATCAATCTAGAAGGCTGGCCAATTCACGTGTTTTTAGGTCAACTATATGGTGCAAGTGGTATTAAAATATTTTTCTGAATTTCCCTTTAAAATTTAATAATGTTTTGTAACCCTAGCCCTACCCAACTCTATTTAAATTATTTTTTCACTCTTTGGGAGGGATTTTAGAGGATTTGGTAAGGTATTTCCGAAATGGTGTCTCTTGGGAGCCCCTCAAAACTCTTGGAAGAAGTAAGTTTTTCTGCAATTCTCTCTTCCAAAAAGTCTCTCCTCTCCCACCTCCTCTTTGTATTTCGTTTCTTTCATGTTTGTATCTTGAATTTTTCTTCAAATAATATTCTGGGTTCTTCCCCTCTATTATTATCTTAATCTTCATAATTTTATTGGAATCAAGAGTAGATATGATATTGGGTTCTACCCTTTCAATCCTTTTCTCATGAAAAACGTCTCCATGATGACCACACCACCTATGGAAGAATAGTTTTTTTAGAGATTGATCTATATTCTACCCTCTTAATTTAATTATTTTAAATAATTGAGCTACTGTAATTCACATAATATGATCCATGATTTTTTTTTAAATTATAAGAAACTATGCAAGCAATTGAACAATTAACAAAAACACACGCGAGGTCGAGATTTTGTGTAAATTGTGAGAACACTATCTTAATCGGTAACACAATATCAAACGGGATAAATTTGTAGAGTTAAAATATAATACCTAAACACAATTAATCTCCATTTCTAGAAAGGATATGTGTTCTAATTAACCTCTGACCATAAGCTAGCCTTATAACAACAATCAAAGCAGGGTGATGCGATTGCATGTTTCGAAACTGGCCTAGGGTTTAAGTAATTTCATCTTTGTGGATAAGTTAACTCTCGTAGGGTTCAAGGGTTAAAAAAATAGGGGATCATAATTAAGTGGATATTGATTTAAATGATAATTATTAATATGTAAATTAATTGGTATAGTTAGATCAATTATTCTTTTTAAACTATTTTCTAAAAAAAACATATTTTTGATGTGTCTTTTTAATTAAACATCATTTCAAAATTAAAAACAAAAAAATGAAATCTTCTTCGAGAAAACATCTTCATGATTTATAAACGATTAAAAACCACCCCATCCTTTCATGTATTATTTTAATTATTTTCTATTTTACTTTTATAATACCTTTAAAAAGTTGTTTTAATTTACTTCCTCCATTGCGAGACGACCATGGTCCGCCACTGTACTGCACCTAAGTAACCAACTAGCACTAATCATTTGAGGGCACCCACGACAGTGTTCAGTAAAATTGGATCTGTTTCCAGATAGGTAATTAATTAATTCAACCAATTATAGGTATTAATTTTATTTTACATTTTATTCTCTACCTCTCTTCTTTCTTCCTTCTTTACCAAATATGATTTTTTTCTTCTTCTTTTATTTTCTTCTATTTATTTTTGGACCCTCAACTCAAACTTCTCATTTTTATTTTACCATGGCCCACTTTCCTAATTTTCATTTTTATTTGATTTATGACATGAACTAATCCCAATGCTCTCTTAGATCTTAACCCTGTGATTGAATGCAGCCTAAGGGCTCGAATTAGACAATCTTAGTCTACGGGAAGATTCAACATTCAACCAGTTAGAGAATTACACCAATATAAAAAACATTGAAATTTTAAGTATTTAAAAATATACCATAAAACAAGAACCAATGGCTGAAAATAATGGAAATGAACTTAATTGAACCATTTGAGAATTGGATGCACTCGATATTATTTATCAACCAAATTGCATTGCATATCCAAATCTTTAATCAGACTTTGAACTGAAATCTGGATTAATTCGCCTACTTCCAATATTTCGTGGCCTCTCAGGTGAGGATCCCAATAAACAACTTAATGAATTTAATGTGGTTTTCTCAATCTTGAAACCATGAAATGTAAATGAAATTACAAAATCAAACTATGAGCATTCCCATTCTCACTTGATGGAGCAGCAAAAGATTTGACGTATTATTTACAACCCGAAGATGTAACTTGTTTGAACGATTTGAAATGTCTTTTCTTGTAGAGATTTTTTCCAGAAACAAGGAACAATTCTATTTGTAAAATGATCTATGGGATCAAGAAAGCACAAGGGGAGTCAATGTATGAGTATTGGGAGAGATTCAAGAAGTTGTGTGCAAGCTGCCCACATCACGAAATCAGTGAGAAACTACTCATCCAGTACTTCTATGAAGGAATCACACCTATGGAAAGATGCATGGTCGATACTGCAGCTCAAGGAGCATTGTTGGATAAGACACCAGTAGTTTCACGTGCATTAATTGACAAAAGGGCTCAAAACACCCAAAAATTTGGCGATCGTGGTACACCATATGTCAAGGGAGTACATCAGGTAAGTCCATCTTCTCTTGAAATTCATTTGATTGATACCAAGTCGGAAAAATTGACAACTATGGTGAGACAGATTGCTTTGGTTAAAAAGGTAACCCACCCCCTTCTTTATGTCCTTGTGGAATTTTCACTGAGACAAGCCGCCCAAGTAACTGTTTCCCACAACTAAAAGAGACAGAGGATTGCACAGTAGTATTCCGAGGGAGACCTTATCAGCAGAAACAACCATATCCCCAAATGAAGCTTGATTATTTTGCACGAACATACAAACAAGGGTTGAAGGATCAATTGTACATGAGGTATGACACTGGACAACAAAAAGGCCACCCATTCAACAAAACGTTCAGTAGCCTCCTCCTTACCAGCAGGGATTCCAACAACCCCAAACAAGATTTGAAGCCCAAACATCAACAAGCCAACAACAAGGGAATCTCCCACCAAAGGTAGATTTTATAAATATGATCTTTTGAAACAAATAATTTTTAATCATCAAAATGATTTGACGAGTCAAGGTTCGGAGTTGAGGGATTTGAAGACTAAAATGATCAGGATTTCCTCCGCCCTCCATGAACTTGTATATAAGAATTCTAGAAATATACATTCCCAACCCACTATAAATCCAATGGGGAATGTCTTTTCCATCACATTGAGAAGTAGGAAGCAAACAACTGATGCTTCTCCACCTACCATTCCACTAGGATTCACCTTAAGTCCAAAAAATCCCAATTCCACATCTACTGATGAGAAACCCAAGGAGAAAGATATATGTAAGAAAAAGATTAATGATATTCTTCTTAGACCCCTGCCTTTTCCAAATAGGGTTGTTCAAACTAAGAAGATGGATGATGAATCAATGCAAAAGGAGGTTTTGGACACATTCAATCGTGTGGAGATCAACATTCCTCTACTTGAATCCATTAAGAAAATTCCAACGTGTGCAAAATTCTTAAAAGATCATTGTACCAATCAAAGAGGACTCAAGGGAAATGAAAGGATCAATCTTGGTAGGAATGTGTCTGTACTCATTACACCAACTCTATCAATGCCTACAAAGTGAAAGGATCCAGGGACATTCACCATCCCATGCAAGATAGGGGAGTTGCACTCTTCTGATGCACTTTGTGATTTGGGAGCTTCCATAAATCTGATGCCTCACTCTGTATTCTCTTCTTTTCAGGTTGGTGAGCTAAATCCGACGAGATTAGTGGTGCAATTAGCGAATAGAGCTACAAAATATCCTGCAGGAGTCCTTGAGGATGTACTTGTTCGGTTAAGAGACATGATCTTTCCAGTAGATTTCTACATGCTTAACCTGGAGGATGATCATGTAAGTTCTCATTCTCCCATTATCATAGGTAGAACATTCCTAAAAACTGAAAAAACTACCATAAATGTCAATGAGGGTACACTTTCCATGGAATTTTGGGATGAATTTTTGATATTTAATGTTATGGATTCCCTGAAGTACCCATCAGAGGATCATTATGCCTTTTTTATCTCCCATTTGTAACCACCAAGTAAGAACCCCATTAAAATTTATTGTTCTACGCTTATAAAGACTATGATTATGGGTTTTAGTTTGATGTCTAAGAGTAATTCAACACCTATTCCTAATGGACAAGACTCTATTAGATTTGATTTTAAAATGAAGTCATACTCTGAATTTGATCATGTGAACTCTAATTATGACATGGTTATTGAGAATGCTGATGGATTTGATGCTTTATTCTCTAATTTTGATGATGTATATTCGCATAATTATGGTCTTTGTGCACATATTTCAGTTCCTTCTATGTATCCATCCATACACCACCCCCCTACTCTAGAACTCAAGCCATTTCCACCAATTCTAAAATACTCATACTTGTTGAGTGGTGTGAAATTAACTATTATCATGGCTAGCAATCACTCTTTTGAACATGAAGAAAAAAATTTGAATATTTTGAGGGAGAACATCAGGGCAATTGGGTGGACCATGGCTGACATATCAGGTACTTTCTCCTCCATTTTCAGGCATAGGATTTTTTTGGAGGATGGGGATAAACCAGTTAGGTAGCCACAAAGGAGACTCAATATAACACATTTGGAGGTTATTAAAAAAGAGGTTGAAAATTTGCTTGAGGCAGGTATAACATATCCCATTTCAGATTCTCAGTGGGTAAGTCCAATTCAGGTTGTGCCTAAGAAAAGTGGTGTTACTGTAGTTAAAACGAAAAAGATGAGTTAGTTCCAATGAGGGTGAAAAATAGTTGGTGTGTGTGTATTTATTATAGGAAACTAAATCAATCTACTCGCAAGGACCATTTTCCCCTCCCATTTATTGGTCAGATTCTTGAGAGACTTGCTGGGAAAACGCATTATTATTTCTCTGATGGTTTTTTTGGATATTTTCAGGTTCTTATTTCTCTGGAGGATAAGGATAAGACAACATTCACTTATCATTTCGGTACATTTTCCAACCAAAGGATTCCATTTGGACTTTTCAACGCCCCAGGTACCTTCCAAGGATGCATGGTGAGTATTTTTTCTGATTTTATTGAGACCTGCATGGATGTATTCATGGATGATTTTACAGTGTTTGGGTCTTCATTTAATGAATTTATAAGTATTTTGAGAATGGTGTTGGATCATTGTATTGAGAATAATCTGGTCCTGAACTTTGAATAGTGTAATTTCATGGCAGAGCATGGCATTGTCTTAGGGTATGTTCTGTCAAAACAAGTGATAGAGCTTGATAGATATATGATAGTCATTATTTCATCCTTACCGTATCCTTGATGTGTGTGTGATGTTAGATCTTTCCTAGGGCATGCATGATTTTATCAGTGCTTCATCAAAGATTTTATTAATATTGCTCTTCATATGTCACGAATACTTAAAAAAGATTCTGATTTTGTTTTTAATGATTCTTGCAGGACTTCCTTTGATGAGCTAAAGAGGTGTCTGACCACTCCACCTATCATACATCCCCCACGGTGGGAGATTCCATTTGATCTTATGTGTGATGCCTCCAACTTCGTGGTGGGAGATGTCGTATCTTTGAGGGTGGAGGAACATTAAAATGTGATTTCCTATGCATCGAGGACACTAGATTCAGCCCAATCAAACTACAAAACCATGGAAAAGGAGTTTCTTGTTGTTATATTCTCTTTAGATAAATTCTGTTCATATTTATTGGGCTCTAAAGTAGTTTTTTTCTGACCATGAAACTCTGACCACTAGTGCAGAAATCGTTTTTTACGTCACCATTTTTTACGTCGGTTATATATAACCGATGTAACAATGCATCGAGTAGCTTTTTCACGTCGGTTATTTTAATAACCGACGTTACAAATCGAGCCTGTTGGGTTTTTACGTCGGTTATCAAATAACCGACGTAAAAAACCAATGCGCGGGGGGTTTTTTACATCGGTTATTTTGTAACCGACGTAAAAAAACCCGATATCGACGCGTTTTTTACGTCGGTTATCAAATAACTGACGTAAAAAACCAAAGCGCGGTGTGTTTTACGTCGGTTATGTTATAACCGACGTAAAAAACCAAAGCGCGGGAGCCTTTTTACGTCGGTTTTATGATAACTGACGTAAAAAAGCTAAAAAATAGTTTATAACGTCGGTTATATAATAACCGACTTTATAAAGCATTTAAAAAAATTAAAGCCCGTCTTCAGTCATTTAGGATTTTTTCGATTGACAGTCACCGGCTCGTCTCTCTCTCGCGTGGTAGACCCTAATCGGCTCATCGATCGCCTGCATTACACTCATTTTGGCTTCATTGTTTCTCTTCTTCACTGCTCTCGGATCTATCATCTCAACTCGCGACATTCAAGTAAGCCTTCCACGAATTTATTTCGTTCGTTTTTGTTTCGATTTTTGATGTGCTTTTCGTTCGTTTTTGAATCTCGTGGAATTTTTTTTATTTCAAATGGTTATTATATTCATTCAACTCGCAACATTCAACTCGAAAATGGTTATTAAAACATTGTGGATTAGATTCAGCAAAATCTGAAAAATAATTGGTGGTACTGTAACGTTCCATTCTTCCAGCAACATTATTATTTACTACTTAGCTAGAATGTGTCTTTCTGGATGAAGATTGGTAGTACTTATTTTCTTAAAATCATATTTTCAATATGATTGTCCAGAAAATTATTTAAATGAATGAAATTGGACCAGGTACAATCGGTAATACCTATCCTTAAAATTTCATTCAACATTCTTACATCATAATATTTTTTCAAAAAATTATGATTTTTAGAACTCCTAGATCAGAAAACCATCATCTGTTTTCATCTTCATTCATAAAAATATCAATTCATACCTATTACAATCAAATATTTCATTCTGGACTCATGGTGAGTCTGATAATACATTTCTTCTTTCAATTATCTCTTAAAAATGATGGACCTTTTCATGCAAAGTGTATCTGATTTCATGAATACGATGGTATGTCCGATTTTCAACAAAACCAAGTGAGGTGATTTCATTTATTATTAATAATTCATAAAAAAATTATAATACCTAAATATTATTATCATCCTTTTCAGATTTTTCATTATAAAAAAGGTAAAGGGTACTTTCTTTTCATTCTCAAGTTAAATTATATTTTTTATAAAGGACTTTTCTATCTAGGTAGAAATAATTTAATGATAATTAGATTGAATTAGGTATATTATCTTATCTTACCATCCAAACACATTTTTATGTATTAATAATTATTATGTTTTGTAAAAACAATTATGACCCCCATTTCATTTTTGTTAGTTAATTGATCTAAGAAAGTGTTATAAATGATTTGATGATCACGATTCACCCATATATGGTTAGTCATTATGTGACATTTGTGTCCATAATATCCTTCTAATGCATTCGACAATGCATTATATATCATAGATCAATATGGGATACAGATGGTTATACCATGTCCAATGTGTTATGTGATGTGCCTGGTAAGAAATATTATAATAAATTATAGGAAAGCTGATTAACATATCCCAATATGAGGTGAATGAAACTATGTTTTCCCTTGACATATGTTATGACTTATATGATTATGTTTGTGCCACACTCTTATGTTATTCAACATACCAATGTTGTGATCTTGTGAAGAAGGTTTTTTAAATCATGTTCCCACTATCATATAAATCATGTCTTATGTTATGCTAAAATTGTTATACTTGGACTCAGGTTTTATGATCTATGATTATATAGAACTGTTTCACTTATCTTTTTGATCATGTGCTTTGTGTATGCTCTTATACCCCCATGGATATCTTTTTATGAGATTAGATATTATATTTATATATATCATGTTTACCCATAATGAGTATCATAAATCAAAAATTTTATTATTTTCATTGCCTAAGTTATAAAAATAAGTATTATGTAGGATGATTCAAAAATTTAATCTGTGAGATGAGTTGTTTTATGTGTGAAACCCAGGCCAAACACATATGTATTTTTTTTATTGGTATTACATATATATAGTTTGACATATACTTATTTTTACATTACCATGATATTAACATTACTTTTTCTAAAGAAATATTAATGTCTTTAGATTATATATCGGATCAAAAGGATATAGTAATTCAAATATATAATCAGAATGATCAGATAATATGAAAATATTATTAAAAATAAAACAAATGGTCTATATTCATATTTTTAACATGACACTTATGATGTATAGCTATTTGGTGTTGGGTACTTATGAAAACAACTACTACTTTCAAGATTTGTTTTATATTTTAAATTGTTTTACATTCAAATTATGATTTTTTTCATATAAACATGTTTTGACTTATCTTAAAAATATATTTTTTTTGTTGATATTTGTTATAGGTAATAATGAGTCGAAGTCGGATTACGGCACATCGAATGAGCAATGAATTTGAGGAAGGTGTTGATGCCTTTTTGGAATTTGCAAAACGAAATGTTCCAAGTAGTGACATTTTTTTCTATCCATGCCTGAAATGTTTGAATATGAAGAAGTTGAAAAGTAGAGAGATAAAAGATCATCTGATATGTCATGGTTTTAATCTGAGTTACAGCCCTTGGATTTGGCATGGTGAAACTGGATGGAATGTCACTGATGATGATGATTCACAAGATGGTAACTCCGATGGAATTGAAGAAATGATTCGCGATATTGTAGCAGAACAAATTGAGATAGTACCGAAAGTTGCACGTCTATATGGTGATGCTAAAAAACCATTATATCTCGGTTGTACAGATTTTACAGTTCTTGTCAGCGGTGTTAAGATTGATTAACCTAAAGGCGAAGCATGGATGGAGTGACAGAAGTTTTTCAGAGCTGTTACAATTGATGAAAGACATTCTTCCAAAAGATAACGATCTTCCAGATTCACATTACAAAGCCAAGAAAATATTATGCCTGATGGGATTGGGATACAAGAAAATACATGCATGTCCGAATGACTGCATTATATATAGGAAGGAATATGAATTTCTGTCAGAGTTTCCAAAATGTGGGACATCACGGTATAAGGTGAAAGAAAAATCACAGGGTGATATAGAGATTACAAAGCTCCCTTCAAAGGTATTTTGGTATCTTCCTATAATTAATCGTTTCAAACGTTTATTTGCTAATTCACATGATGCAAAAAAGGTTAAGATGGCATGCTGAAGAGCATGTATGTGATGGAAAAATACGACATCCAGCTGATTGTCCACAATGGAAGAAAATTGATGCGCAGTATTCTACATTTGGAAATGAAATAAGAAATCTCAGACTAGGGTTGTGCACAGATGGAATGAATCCATACCGAACACTCAGTAGCACACATAGTTCATGGCCTGTTTTATTGGTAATTTACAACCTCTCTCTTGAAGTTTGTATGAAGCGCCAATTTGTCATGTTGAGTACAATTATCTCTGGTCCAAATCAACCCGGTAATGATATTGATGTTTACTTGTCACCGTTGATTGATGATTTGAAACTGTTATGGGCTGATGGTATTAGGGTGTATGATTCTTATAAAATGGAATATTTTCAACTGCATGCAGTGCTTCTGTTCACTATAAATGACTTCCCAGCGTATGGAAATTTGTCTGTATACAGTGTTAAAGGGCATAAAGCATGTCCAATTTGCGAACAACAGACGTCCTATTGTCAATTGCATCATGGGAGGAAAACAGTGTATATGGGTCATAGAAAGTTTTTGCCTATGGAACACCCTTATAGAAGACTAAAAAAGGCATTTAATTGCTCACAAGAATTTGATACTGCTCCAAAGCCTTTATCCCATGATCTGTATTTTGAGAGGGTGAAAAACCTTGACGTGACATTGGGAAAGACACAGAAATCTGGTAATGATAGACATATTTGGAAGAAAAGGTCAATATTTTTTGAGCTACCATATTGGAGGTATCATGAAGTTAAACATAATATTGATGTCATGCACGTGGAGAAGAATATCTGTGATTCTTTGATTGGAACATTGTTAGATATTAAAGGAAAGACTAAAGATGGGTTGAATGCAAGATTAGACTTGCTATCAATGGGAATACCTTTGGAGTTAGCTCCCACTCCTAAAGGAAGACGAACATTTCTTCCCCCGGCTTGTCATACATTATCGAAGAGGGAGAAAATTAGCTTCTGTCAGTGTCTTCATGATACCAAAGTGCCTCAAGGTTATTCTTCTAATGTAAAAAATTTTGTCTCATTGAAGGACTTGAAGTTGATAGGTATAAAATCACATGATTGTCACGTCATGATGCAACAAATTCTACCAGTTGCATTGCATTGAATATTGCCCATTTGTGTCAGAAAGACTATAATGAAGTTGTGTTATTTTTTCAATTCAATTTGTAATAAGGCGATTGATGTGAATGCTTTGAACATTTTGGAAAAGGATGCAATTTTAATACTTTGTCAATTGGAAATGTATTTTCCTCCAACTTTTTTTGATATAATGGTGCATTTAATGATTCATCTGGTTCGAGAAATAAAGCTTTGTGGACCTGTATATCTTCGTTGGATGTATCCTTTTGAAAGGTATATGAAAATATTAAAGGGGTATGTTAAAAATCTATATCGACCTAAAGCCTCCATTATTGAAAAGTATATTTCTAAGGAGGTAGCAGAGTTTTGTACGAGCTACTTGGATGCGGCGCAACACATAGGTTTGCCTCCATCTTGCCATGAACGAGTTAATAATGAGGGATAGGGGATTAGCGGCTTGAAAGTCAAATCATTGTCAGCTGAAGAGATGAAGAAGTTAGAATTATACATCTTGAAGAACATAGCTGATGCTCAACCATATATCAGATTGCATATTAATGAGTTGAAGCAATGCCATCCAAAGAAGAAAGAAATGTGGATTTTGAATGAGCACAACAAAACTTTTTTGTCATGGATTAAAAAGACTTTGCTTGGTAGATCAGATGTATCAGAGACATTAAAATGGATAGTGGGTGGTCCATGTTTAAATGTGATAACATGGTCTGGTTATGACATTAATAGTTATACATTTCATACAAAAGATCAGGACAACAGAAGTGCAGTTCAGAATAGTGGTGTATTGGTGTTTGCAGAAGAAATGCATTTTTTGAGTGCTAAGGACAAAAACCCAATTTCTGCATCAAATGCATATTATGGAGTGATTGAAGACATATGGGAGGTTGATTACTTTAAAATTATAGTTCCCGTTTTTAACTATAAATGGTTTAACGGTAACAACAGTGTCAGACACGATGAATTTGGAATGACACTTGTTAATCTAAATAGATTGGAAGACACAGCTGATTCTTTTATAATGGCAACACATGCAAAAAAAAAATTTATAGAGTACATCAATCAGATATGCAGTGGGTTGTTGTTTTATAAGGGAAAAAACAATATGTTGGTGAGGATGAACTTGATGAATATGCTGATTTATGTGAGATCCCTACTTCAATGGAAATATTAACAGAACATAATGACGACCTTGTTGAAGACATAGTTTGTGCCATAAGGAACGATCACGATGAAGGAATTTGGGAAAACAATCCATCTGTACATTCCTAAAATTACAGGTAACATATGTTTATTTCTTGTTTACATTTATTTTTTCCATAAATGTTAGATATTGTATGTTTTTTATTTATTAAAACATGTTTTAAAATAAAATAAGTATATGTTATTGTTTGTTTTAAGTTTGTTTAGTTTACTTTATCATGTTTATTGTTGTACCCCTCTCTCTGGGTTCCACCGGCTGGCCGGTGGTCATCCACCGGTTGGCCGGTGTCACCAGGCAGTGGGCAAGCCTACTGCCTGGGTCCTCCGGCTGGCCGGTGCGCTAACACCGGCTTACCGGTTGCTGTGGCAGAAAGCAATGCTTCTGCCAGAGACCACCGGCCAACTGGTGGATTCCCACCGGCCCGCCCGTGGTCTCTGGCAGAAGCATTGCTTTCTTCCAGAGCCACCGGTCATCCGGTGTTAGCGCACCGGCCAGCCAGAGGACCCAGGCAGTAGGCTTGCCCACTGCCTGGTGACACCGGCCAACCGGTGGATGACCACCGGCCAGCCGGTGGAACCCAGACAGAAAGCCTGCTGTCTGGACCACCGGCCAGCCGGGAGCTCAGCACCGGCCAGCCGGTGGACCACCAGCCAGCTGGTGAGACACCACCGGCCCGCCGGTGTGCCCAGTCAAATTAGCTGTTGGGCTTTGATAATTGTTTTAAAATATTTGAATTTGTATATTTGTTCACTGAAAATTACTTTAACATGTTTACAATGTTTACCAGGATTACCATTTTTTCCATTTTTTACCATCTTTACCATCTTGACCATTTTGACCATCTTTGCCATCTTTACCATTGTTTAACATGCTTACCATATTACCAATGTTTACTATTATGTAACCTAGTACACTTTAATATTTTCTGATTACAGTATTATTAAAATATTTGAATTTGTATATTTGTGAACTGACGTTTGTTTTTTTGATTTGAAGGATAATGACAGATCATTCAGATGATCAACCACATGATTCTGGGGAGGAGCATATTGCTGGTCATACCTCTGGGGATGAACAGTCACATGCTCCTATTACGACAAAGAGTTCAAAGGTTGGTAAACATGGTTGCACACGTTTACCAAAATTATCACTTGCCCGTATGCAGGATCAGAGGATAGTAGTTGAGTTTGATGATGATGATATTCCTAGAGGTCCGAATGCCAAAGATTTTAAGAGTTTTTTTGCAACTCAGGCTAAGACCAAAGTAAGCATTCTGTATGATGATTACAGAGGTGTGGATAAAGCGATTATCTCTCAGTTGTGGGAGATGATTTTGGTATGATCTTTTGTCATTGTTTGACCATTCATTTAATGTTTCTGATATATATAATATGTTTAACCTCTTCTTTATCAGATGACATTTGATATTCCTGACACTGGAGGAGTCAAGAAGAAATGCTTATCGTTGGCATCCAGGAGATGGAGGGATTTCAAATCAACCCTCACATCTGATTTCATTTATGGTCATAGGAGTCATGACAATCCATGTCGTATATATCCTTTTATAGATGAAGACACATGGAGACAGTTTTTGAAAGTAGAAAAAAAGAGTAATTTCTGGTAAGGGCAATGTAAACTTTTATATACTTTCTTATATAAATGATTTTATTAATGTTTTGTTAATGATTTATTATTATTAAATTACAGCAAACAAGGAAAGATCATCAGGAGATCCAATCTAAAAATGTATACCCTCATAGTTTATCTTGTGGAGGGTATACATTATTGGAATAAAAAATGATAGCGGAAAAATTTCCACAACTAAGAGCTGAGTCTTCATGATCTGAAGAGGTGGCCCCTCCATCCCCTCCATCTAGACATGAAAAATGGAAGAGAGATCGGAAGGGAAAAAAAGGGCAATATCTTTCGGAAGAATCGAGAATCGTAGCTGAGAGGATTGTAAGATATCTATTTAATTTATTTAAGTTAACTTTTTTCTTCATATAAGTTTCAATCATTACAGAAATGTTCAATTAATTAATATAGGACTCTCTTGAGGAGAAAAGTTCAGAGGGGACATTTACAGCTATTGGGAGGGAAGATATTTTATTTGCAGCATTGGGAAGGCCCGAACATCCTGGTCGTATAAGAGGATATCTGACAGGTGTATCGGTAAGAAAAGTGTTTCCACGTTCTTCAACTTCTAACATTGAGGGGGTTTATAAAAAAAATAGAATCCTTGGAGGCTGAAGTTCAAAATATTAATGCGACGATGGAAGACAAGATTAGAGATTCGGTGCAGTCTATGTTGGCAGAAATTCAAAGACAATTTCAGACTACAGCTCCCACTCCTCCACCTCCCCCTGTAGACCCCATTATTTATCCTCCACCTCCACCAGTAGCTCCCACTCCCCCACCTCAGCCTGCGGACCCCATTTTTTATCCTACGCCTCCGCCGCAGCTTCCTACATATTGCGAGTAGTATGTTGATGATTCTCAACATCATATAGTAGCATACGGGTTGGTATATTGTATAGGAGATATAGTTCATCATCAACAATTAGAGGTAGAGAATCAGAGGGTCACTGTACAGGATATTATAGATAGATCAGCTAGGGTACCAATACCTACAGATGAGGTGGCGACAGTTGGACAGAGTATCGGCCATTTTTTAGTTTGTCCATCCAGACTTCTTCGACTCATTACCATAGAGGTATGAATGTTATATCTTTTATTTTGTTTTTTTTTATTAAAGTTGTTATATCATTTGAAAACTACTATAATTCTCAAAATTTTTTCATAGGAATAATTCAAAGGTAAAGAAAATATTGTATAGACCACAATAAAGACAACAGGCTATGACATCAGATACAGATTCCAGTGGTCTTGACAGATTGTCAAGATATTAACATTTTTTGTTGGGTTTTTATGAGTTTCCAATGGAATCTCATGTTTGTGGACGTGAAATAAGTGTGGGGATTACAAAATCTGATATCATGGAGCTTGTTACTGGAGATAAGTTGGGCATCAACGTGGTGCAAATTTTTTCCATGTAAGTCTTAACACCTTTTCCCTGCGTTATATTTGTTAAAAATGTATACTTATATATGTTTTTTATTAGGTATCTTTATAAAATTTGTGAGAGGAATGAACTGACAGAAGTATATGGATTCATGGACCCACAATTGATTTCCCCTGAAGCATGTGCATTGACTGAGGAACAAAGAGTGGTTTATATTGCTAAAAGATTTGAAAAGAATATAATCCAACAATGTTGGATGATGCATTTTTGTGAGAGGTATGAAACACGTTTCTCTCAAATAGTTAATTATTTTTTAACATAAAAAACCACTAACATTAAATTTCCTTTTATCAGTGATCATTGGATGTTAGGGATTTTTTTCCCAAGGGAGAAATCTCTTTATTGGATATGCTCTGTTCATGGTGATGTGTGGGAACGTTTTAAGAATATATTGGAAAAGTATGATTCAATTTATCAATAGTTTTATATATTATAATGAATTTTAAATTTACCCCATTCGTATTATTTTCTAACAGTGCATGGGTCTACTTTCAAAAAAACACAAAGAAAAGAAATGAAAAGATCAATATGTAAATGCGAAGGTAAATTTCCATTTATAATTTGTACTTTTTGATTTATTACATAAAAATAATATATTGAATTTACACTCATTCAAAACAGAATTTTCATGAACAACAAGGCCTCATCGAATGTGGATATTATATGTTAAGATTTATGTATGAAATAATAACAACCGGGACAGTTGTGAATTTTGACCTGGTACGATTTCCTCTTAAACTTTGCCATCATATTTCAATTTGATTTATTCATTATACACATTAACTATCTTCTTTTTCATTTGTAGCTTTTTGATGACCCTCAACCCTATACTGCTGAAGACATCAAACGCGTACAAGTGGAGTGGTCAAATTATTTTACAGGTTTGATTGAATTTTAGTTGTTTGTAATGTAAAATGTAATTTTGAATATTGTCGTTTTAATTGTGTATTTGGTAGTTGTTTGGGATGATCCATACCTATGGCTCTTTTGTAGTGATCACGTTATTAGGAGGTTTGTTCTTGATCATGAGTTAGAGTCTGTTTTAGATTTTTGTCATATACTTTCTTGTGGTGGACACTTTGGACCCCAATAGGCAGCTAGGAATGTTTTGAACTTTGGATTATGGTGTCCTATCTTATTCCATGATGGTCATGGGTTTTTTAACTCATTCTCTTGTTTCCAACACACTGAGAACATTTCTATGATACACGATATTCCCCAACAACCTGTGCTATTCTGTGAGATTTTTCATGTATGGGGCATTGATTTTATGGGTACATTTCCATGTTTTTTTATTTTTATATATTTTGGTTGCTGTTGATTATCTGAGTAAATGGGTGGAGGCTAAGGCCACCAGGACAAATGATTATCATTCTGTTGTGGGCTTAGCCAAAGAACAAATATTTTGCAGGTTTGGAGTAACGAAGTCCATCATCAGTGACCATGGGACACACTTCTACAATCGGAATTTGGATTCCCTCCTTTGGATGTATGGGGTGACACACAAAACATCAACACCATTCCACCCCCAAACAAATGGCCAAGATGAGGTTTCAAATCATGAGTTGAATCAAATTTTTAAGAAAACTGTGCAGCCAAATAGGAAAGATTGGAGCAAGCGCTTGGATGATGCATTGTGGGATTATATGATAAAATACAAGACCCCCATTAGTGTGTCCCCATTTTGGATTGTTTTTGGGAAAGCATGTCATATCCCTATGGAAGTTGAGAATCAGGCTTATTGGGCTATAAATAAATGCAACATGAATTTGGCCCAAGCTGGAATCTAAAGGAAGCTGTAAATTCATGAGCATTATGAGATTAGATTGTCTTCAAATGAGAACTCAAGGCTCTACAAGGATAAATCAAAAGAAACTCATGATATAATGATCCAACAAAAGGTGTTTCATGTTGGAGATAAAGTCCTTCTCTATATTTCATGACTGAAGCTAATGCCTGGTAAGTTGCATTCTAGGTGTTTAGGTCCTTATGTTGTGACTAATTTTTTTCCTTATGGTGAAGTATAGATCACAGAAGAGGACACAAGAAGGAGCTTTACAGTCAATGGGAAATGTTTGAAGAGATACATTGATGGATTTCCTAATGATGCAGTCGATTTTATCACACTGCATGCCCCCATAATCACTTGATCACATCAGGTTGTTTCGAACCCTTTAACATTTTTATTTATTTCCCAATTTAAAATTATACGTTTCATGTGCATATATCATCTCATGGGATCACATTTAAGATAATTCAATATTTTTATATTGGGGGAGGAAACCTTTTAGTTTAGTAATTTCATTTGTTTTCCGGTTTAAAAAAACAACAACAACAAAAATTGTATGTTTTTTAAATTTTGTGTGTTTATTTTTCAATTTCCTGTGTGTATTTGAACCTTTTGAGCTGAAATTATTCTCATCACCATTTTGAAATCCATATCAATAAGTGAGAAAATTTATCCCTCAAAACTAAGCTTAAATGAATTCTGAAATGATGTTGTTTCGTGTTCAAATATTTAGTAATTTAATGAAAATTACAATGAATTTTGAATCACATGACAAATATCATTGTCTTTATTTTTGAAATAACTTTCCTATGAGGCTTCTATACCATTATTTTCATATTCTTTACATTCACCTCGGTTCTTGAGAGAACTAATCCATGCTTGATTTAACCAGAATTTGATTGATTTCTATCAAAATATGAGGGGTTGAGGTACTTATGTTTAAATGATTGAGGCATTTTTTTGGTATTAATGACCCTATTTCAAGGAATTTTTTTATAATGGCCTACCTTGAACATTTAATCCTTTTATCCCTTAGAATCCATGAACAGTCTGTTAGGTTTGCCACATTACAAGACAATTTTCCCTATCCAACCAACTCATGAAGTGAAATTGTATTATCTAGTTGAACATAAGTGTTGGGGAATCTATCTTGTGTTGTGCTACCACATTCTGTGATACTTCGAGTAAAAAATTAAATTCATAAGATATGAGTTTTTTGCTGAAGAAAATCATTATATTGAAAGATGTGCCATTCTGGAGCATTCATGATAAAAGAAGTTGTCCCTTTCTGGAGCTTCTAACAGATGGGGAAAGTTGTGTTTATCTGGAGCTTTTAAGAAAATCATGTTCGAGAAGATTGACAATTTTACTACTGAAATGTTGAATGGTTTGCACATTCCTTTATTTTTCATGATTATGAACATGAATCGATGCTATATCGATTCAAGAGGATATCATATTTAAGTGAAAATCAGATTAATGCAATTTTTCTTAAAAAGAGTCAATCCCTCCTCATTCATCCTTAGAATTTGTCACATCTAAATCCTACCAATCAAAAGCCACTGAAAAACCCTAAAAATTCCTCTTGATAAACATATGTCCTTGACTCATATCTGGTGGCAATGTAGGAATTTATCAATCCTATGGTGATCCTTTTATGATTTTGGATGATACAGACATTGCAAAAAAAAAATTGACATTTCTGTGATAAGAGAAAATTCAATTGACGTAAGTGTTTTGTGCATGGAGGGATAAATGAAGTGGAAATATATTGAATGATATAAATAGAGAACATGAAATAAGTATTTTTAGGATGCATGATATCTTTTTATTCTTGGTGTGAAATTGATGGATCTCAATGCGATGAATTTTAATATTTGTTTTGATTTGATATTGATGTTTACTTGATATGAGGTTTTTCTCAGGAGTGAAAAAGGGTATGTATGGGGGATTTGATAAAACACTATTTTGTTGAATATTTGATTGATAATAAATGATATAATTTCATCAAATTATGGTAGATATCTTCAGTTATGGAATATTTGGGATTGGATCATTCATTTGAAAAATTGATGAAAATTCCAGTTGTACCCTTTTGAAATTTACTTAGTATTTTGGGCGTAAATATTTTTCAGTAAATTATTTTGACGTAAAATATTGTAACTGTGTTCCTGACTTAATAGGATACAAATTATATTCAGGACATGGGAGTTGGATCGGGGATTTGAGGGGAGTAAACGGGCCATGAATACAAAACTGGACAGAACCATCCAGATTGGACATTACATCACCATTTGGGCCATATCTTTTTTATACGGGCTTGGATGGAGTCCAAAGTTTGAGGGAAGCTTTGGGAAATTATTATTCACAAATAATCCTTCTATAATGTCAGAAAATTCACTCCTTTTGGAGGTCAACTATGCGGTGCAAGTGGGAATAAAATATTCGGCCCAATTTACCTTTCACATTTAATAATGTTTTGTAACCTCAGCCCTCACCAACTCTATTTAAATGATGTTTTCACTCTTTGTAAGGGCTGGTTGAGGCTTTAGTAATGTGTGGCCGAATTTTTGTCTCTTGGTAGCCCCTCACAACTCTTGTAAGAAGTAAGCCTTTGTGCAATCCTCTCTTCCAAAAAGGCTCTCCTCTCCCACCTCCTCTTTGTATTTATTTTGTTTCATGTTTGTATATTGAATTTTTATTCAAATGATCATCTGTGTTATTCCAATTTATTCTTCTCTTAATCTTCCTAATTGGGTTGGAATCAATATTTGAGATGAGATTGGGTTCTACCCCTTCAATCCATTTGTCATTAAAAACGTCTCCACGATGACCACACCACCCATGGAAGAGTAGTTTTTTTTAGTGATTGATCTATATTCTACCCTATTCCTTTAATTATTTTTATTCATTGAGATAATTTTATTCACTTACAATTATCCATGAATTCTGTTATTAAATTATAAGAAACTAATCAAGCAATTGAGAAATTAATACTAAAACAAGTGAGGTCAAGATTTTGTGTAAATTGTGAGAGCACAATCTTAATCGGTAATACAAGACCACACAGGATAAATTTGTAGAGTTCAAATATAATACCTAAACAGAATTCGTCCTCATTTCAAGAATGGATAGGTTCTCTAATTAAGCACTAACCATAATCTAGCCTTATAACAAAAATCAAAGCAGGGTGTTGTGATTGCATGTTCCGATGCTAGCCTATGGTTTAAGTAATTTCATCTTTGTGGTTAAGTTTAATGTCGTAGTGTTCAAGGGTTAACAAATTAGGGGATCCTAGTTAAGTGGACATTGGTTTAAATGATAATTATTAATAATTAAATGATGAGGTAGAGTTAGATCGATTACACCTTTCAAAATATTTTATAAAAAACATCTTATTGTTGTGTCTTTTTAATCAAACATCATTTCAAAATTAAAAACAAAAAAATGAAATCTAACTCCAGAAAACTTCTTCATGTTTTAAAAATTATAAACAACCACCCCATAATTTCATGTAGTGTTTTATTAATTTTCAATTTTAATTTTACAATACCTATAAGAAATTCTTTTAATTTACTTCCTCCATTGATAGATAACCTCGGTCCGCCACTCTACTGCACCTAAGTACGCAAAAACACATAATCATTTGAGGGCGCCCGTGATAGCATTCTTTAAAATTGCCACCGTTTCCAGGGAGGCATGCAATTATTTAAACCAATTAGAGGTATTTATTTTATTTTTCATTTTATTCTCTACCTCTCTTATTTTTTCTTTCTTTACCCAATCTGATTTTTTAATTATTCTTTTATTTTCTTATACTTATTTTTGGACAATGAACACAAATTTCTTATTTTAATTTTACTATGTTCCACATTCCTACGTTTCATTTTTATATGATTTATAACATGAACTAATACCAAAGTTCTCTTAGATCTTGACCCTGATATTGATCACATCCTTAGGGCTTGAATCAGACATTCTTAGTCTATGGGAAGTTTCAACATTCAACCAGTTGGAGAATTACTCCAATATCGAAACATTGGAATTAGAAGCAATTAAAATTCAACCATAAAACAAGAACCAATGTCTGAAAATAATGGAAATGAACGTAATAGAACCATTTGAGAATTGGCTGCAACCTATATTAATTATCAACCAGATTGAATTGCATATCCAAATCTTGAAACATACTTTGAACTGAAATCCAGATTAATTCACCTACTTCCAAAATTTCATGGCCTCTCAATTGAGGATCCCAATAAAAACCTTAAATAATTTAATGTGTTTTTCTCAACCTTGAAACCAAGAAATGTATTTGAAGACCCAATCAAACTAAGAGAATTCCAATTCTCACATGATGGAGGTGTAAAAGATTGGAGGTATTATTAACAACCCGAAGATGTAACTCATTGGAACGATTTGAAACGTTGTTTCTTGTAGATATTTTTTCCAGCATCAAGGACCACTTCCATTACTAAAGAGATCTGTAGGATAAATCAAGCATAAGGGGTGTTAATGTATGAGTATTGGGAGTGATTCGAGAAGTTATGTGCAAGCTTCCCACATCACCAAATCAGTGAGAAACTACTCATCCAGTACTTCAATGATGGAATCACACCTATGGAGAGAATCATGGCGGATGTCGTAGCTGGAGGAGAATGGTGGATAAGACACCAGTAGTTACACATGCATTGATTGAGAAAATGGCCCAAAACACCCTAAAATTTGGTGATCGAGGTACACCACATTGCAGGGGAGTACATCAGGTATGTCCATCTTCCCATGAAAGTCATTTGATTGATACGAAGTTGGAAGAAATTAAAACTATGGTGAGATAGATTTATTTGGATCAAAAGACAACCCAAATCCCTTCTTCAAGGACTTGTGGAATTTGCACTGAGACAAGCCACCCAACTGACTGTTTCCCACAAATACAAGAGTTAGAGGATTGTGCAGCAGTATTCCCAGGGAGACCTTATCAGTAGCAACAACCATATCCCCAAAAGAAACTTGATTCCATTTCACCGACATACAACTGATGGTGTAAGGATCAATCCTAAATGAGGTATGGCTCTGGAGAACAACAAATTCCACACTTTCAAAAAAAACTTCCAGCAGCCTTCGCCTTACCAACAGGGATTCCAAAAACCCCCAAAAAGATTTGAAGCCCAAAAATCAACAAGACAACAGTATGGTAATCCACCACCAAAGTTAGATTCAAATATTGATGATATTTTGAAACAGAATTGTTCTTAATCAACAAAATGAGCTGAAGAGTCATGGTTTGGAGCTGAGGGAGTTAAAGACTCAAATGAGCCAGATTTCAACCACCCTCCGTGAACTTGTATGTATGAATTATGGAAATATACCTTCCCAACCCACTCTAAATCAAAAGTGGAATGTCATTTCCATCACATTGAGATGTGGGAAGCAAAGAACTGATGCTTCTCCACCTACCATTCCACTAGGATTCACCTCAACTCCAAAACGTCCCAATTCCACAACAACTGATGAGCAACCCAAGGAGAAAGATAAAGGTAAGGAAAAAATTAATGATATTCCTCCTAGAAACCTTCCGTTTCCAAACAGGGTTGTTCAAACCAAGAAGATGGCTGAAGAAGCAATGAAAAAGGAGGTTTTGGACACATTCAAGCATGTGGAGATCAACATTCCTCTAGTTGAAGCCATTACGAAAATTCCAAGGTATGAGAAATTCTTAAAAGAACATTGTACCAATCTAATAGGGCTCATGGGAAATAAAAGGATCAATCTTGGAAGGAATTTAATAGCACTCATTACACCAACTCTAGCAATGATGAAAAAGTGCAAGGATCTAGGGACATTCACATTCCTATGCACCAAATAGGTGTTGCACCTTTTTATGCACTTTCTGATTTGGGAGGTTCCATAATTGTGGTGTCTCACTCTGTATTCTCTTCTTTGCAGGTTGGTGAGCTAAATCCGATGAGAGTAGCGGTGTAGTTGGTGAATAGAGCTACGACATATCCAGCGGGAGTCCATGATGCTGTACTTTTCTAGGAAAGAGGCATGATCTTTTCCACAGATTTCTATGTTCTTAACATGGAGGATGATCAGGTAAGTTATCATGCCCCCATAATCTTAGGTAGACCCTTCCTCAAAACTACAAAAACTACAATAAATTTCAATGATGTTACACTTTCCATGGAATTTTGGGATGAAGTTGTGATATTTAAATTTATGGATTCCATGAATTACCCCTTAGAGGAACATTCTACATTTGTTATCAACCATTTTGACCTACCAAGTTAAAACCCCATAGAAATTCATTGTTCTATTCTTAGGGAGATTAAGAGTATTGGTTCTAGTTTGATGTCTAAGAGTACTACCACACCTATTTCTAATCCATAAGTGTCTCTTAGATTTGATTTTGAAATGGGGTCGTATTTTGATTTTGATCATGGGAACTCTAATTATAAAAAGTCTGTTGAGTATACTGATGGATTTGATGCTTTATTCTCAGATTTTGATGATGTATATTTGAATATTTATGCTCTTTGTGCACATATTTCATTTCCTTCTATGTGTCCATCCATACACCACCCCCCTACACTGGAACTCAATCCATTTCAACAAAATCTCAAATACACATACTTGTTGAGTTGTGGGAAATTACTTGTTATCATTTCTAACAATCTCTCTTTTGACCATGAATAAAATCTTTTGAATATTTTGAGGGATAACATCGGGGAAATTAGGTGGACCTTGGTTGACATATCAGGTATTATCCCCTCCAATTTCATGCATAGGATTCTTTTGGAGGATGGGTCTAAACCAGTTAGGAAGCCACAAAGGTGACTCAATCAAACACTTTTGGAGGTTGTTAAAAAAGAGGATGAAAAATTGCTTGAGTTAGGTATAATCTTTCCCATTTCAGATTCTAAGTGGGTAAGTCCTATTCAGGTTGTTCCTAAGAAATGTGGTGCAATTTTTGTTAAAAACTGGAAAGATGAGTTAGTTCCTATGAGGGTGAAATAAAGTTTGTGTGTGTGTATTTATTCTAGGAAACTAAATAAATCTACTAACAAGGACCATTTCCCCCTCGCATTTATTGATCAAATGCTTGAGAGACATGCTGGGAAAACACATTATTGTTTCTTGTATGGATTTTCTGGATATTTTTAGGCTCCTTTATCTCTACAGGATTAGGAGAGAACAACATTCACTTGTCGTTTCTGTACGTTTGCCTACCGAAGGATGCGATTTGGACTTTGCAACACCCCAGGTACCTTCCAGAGATGCATGGTTAGTATTTGTTCTTATTTTATTGAGACCTGCATTAAGGTATTCACGGATGATTTTATACTGTATTGGTATTCATTTTATGAATTTCTAAGTAGTTTGGGAAAGGTGTTAAATCATTGTATTGAGAAAAATCTGGTCCTAAACTTTGAAAAGTGTCATTTCATGGTAGATCATGGAATTGTCTTAGGGAATGTACTGTCAAAACATGGGATATGGGTTGATATATCTAAAATAGACATTATTTCATCCTTACTGTATCATTCATGTATGTGTGATGTTAGATCTTTCCTAGGGCATAGAATATTTTAGCGGTGCTTCAACAAATATTTTAGTAATATTTCCCTTATTATGTCATTATTACTTCAAAAGGATTCTGATTTTCTGTTTGATGATTCTTGCAGGACTTCCTTTGATGAGCTAAAGAAGTGTCTTACCACACCACCTATCACACAACCCCCATGGTGGAAGATTCCATTTGAGATTATGTGTGACATCTCTAACTTTGTGGTTGGAGTTATCATATCTCATAGGGTTGAGGGACGTTCACATGTGATTGCCTATGCATCGGGTGCACTAGATTCATCCCAATCAAACTACACAACCATGGAAGAGGAGTTTCTTACCATTATATTCGCTTTAGATAAATTCTGTTCATATTAATTGGGCTCTAAAGTTGTTGTTTATTCTGAACATGCAGCTCTAAGGTACCTCATGATGAAGCCAGATGCAAAGCCCATGCTAATACAATGGATGATCATTCTTCAAAAATTTTACATTGAGATAAAGGACAAAAAGGGGTCGGAAAACCTAGTGCTGGAGCACATGAGTAGGCATACTCACACACATGTAGATGACACCTTGGACCAGGTACCACTTCAGGACACATTCCCTGATAAGCATCTTTATCCCATCTCAAGTACGCATCCTTGTTATGCAGATATAGTTAACTACCTTGTTGCCTCTAAAATCCCTTCAAATATAAAGAAACATCAACTCGAAATATTAAAAAGTGAGTCTCGGTATTATGTTTGGGATGATCCATACCTCTTCTACATGTTTAATGATCAAGTTATTAGGAGGTGTGTTCTGGATCATGAGTTAGGGTCCGTTTTATATTTTTGTCATACAATATCTAGTGGTGGACACTTTGAACACCAACGGACAGCTAGGAATGATTTGGACTCTGGATAATATTGTCCTAGAATATTCCATGATGCCCATGTGTTTTGTAAGTCATGCTCTCATTGCCAAATCACTGGGAAAATTTCTAGGAGACATGAGATGCCCCAACAACCCATACTATTATGTGATATTTTTTATGTATGGGGAATTGATTTTATGGGTCCATTTCCTAGTTCATTTTTTTATATATTTTGGTTTGTGTTGATTATGTGAGTAATTGGGGGAGGCTAAGGCCACCAGGACTGATGATTCTCAGGTTGTTGTGGACTTTGTCAAAGCACAAATATTTTTCAAGTTTGGAGTACCGAAGGCCATCATCAGTGACCAAGGGACACACTTCCGCAATTGGAATTTGTATTCCTTCATTCGGAAGTATGGGGTGACACACAAAACATCAACACCAAACCATCCCCAAAAAAATGGCCAGGATGAGGTTTCAAATCGTGAGTTGAAACTAATTTTGGAGAAAACTGTGCAGCAAAATAGGACAGATTGGAGTCAGCGCTTGGATGATGCATTGTGGGCTTATAGGACAGCATACAAGACACCCACTGCTATGTCCCAATTTCAGATTGTTATTGGTAATTTATTTCATCTCCCCATGGAGGTTGAGCAACGGGCTTATTGGGCTATAATGAAATTCAACAAGGATATGGCCCGAGCAGGAATCCAATGGAATCTGCAAATTAAAGAGCATGAGGAGATTAGATTTTCTTCATATGAGAACTCAAGGCACTACAATGAAAAATCAAAATCAACTCATGATAAAATTATTCAACAAAAGGATTTTCATGTTTGAGAAAAAGTGCTTCTCTACAGTTCACGATTGAACCTGATGCCTAGAAAGTTGCATTCCAGGTTGTTAGGTATTTATGTTGTAACTAATGTTATTCCTTATGGTGCAGTGTAGATCACACAAGATTGCACAATAAGGATCTTTATATTCAATGGGAAAAATTTGAAGAGATACATTTAGGGACTTCCTACTGATGCAGTGGATTTATCACACTGCATGACCCCATCACCACTTGATCACATCAGGTTGTTCCTAAACCTTTAAATTTTTTATTCTTTGTCCTGTTTAAAATTATACATTTCAGGTGCATATATCATCTCATGGGTTCGCATTGAGGACAATTCCAAATTTTATGTGTGGGGGAGGGAAGCATTTAGTTTAGTAAATTCAATTGTTTTCCTGTTTTATAAAAAACAACAATAACAAAAATTCTTTGTTTTTCAAATTTTGGGAGTTTATTTTCCAATTTTTCTTTGTTTTTGAACCTTTTGAGCTGAAATGATTTTCATCACGATTTTGAAATCCATATAAATAAGTGAAACAATTTATACCTCGAAACTAAGCTTAAATTATTTCTGAAATGACTTTGTTTCAAGTTCAAATATTTAGTAATTTCATGAAAATTACACTGAATTTTGAATCACATGACACATCTCAATTTATTTATATTTGAAACCACATTATTGTGAGGCATATAAACCATTATTTTCATATTCATTACATTAACCTCACTTTTTGATAGAACCAAACCATGCTTTATTTTACAAGTATATGATTTGTTCCTATCAAAACATGACGGTTTGAGATACTTTTGTTTAAATAATTGGGGAATTAGTTTGGTATTAGAGACCCTATTTCAAATAATTCATTTTTATAATGGCCTACCTTGAAAATTTAATCCTTTTATCCCTTAGAATCCATGAACACCCTGTTAGGTTTTCCAAATTACTTGCTAATTTTCCCGTTCCAACGAACTCTTGAAATGAAATTGCATAATCTAGTTGAAAATAAGTGTGGGGGAAGATATCATGTGTTGTGGTACCACATTATGGGATACATAGGGTGAAAAATTAACATCGGAAGAGATGTGTTTTCTACTGATGAAAATAATTATATTGAAAGCTATAACTTTCTAGAGCATTCATGATAAAAGAATTTGTGCCTTTCTAGAGCTTTTAATAGAGGGGGAAAGGTGTGCCTATCTGTAGCTTTTAAGAAAATCATTTTCGAGAAGATCGACATTTTTACTACTGAAATTTTGAATGGTGTGTAAATTCTGTTATTTTTCATGATGATGCACATGAATCGATGCTATGTCGATTTAGGAGGAGATCATATTTAAGTGAAAATCAGATTAATGCAATTTTGCTTCAAAAAGTGTCTACCCTCGTCATTCAGCCTCATAATTTTTCACATATTAATCCTACCAACATAAATCCACAAAAAACTCCTAAAATTCCTCATGATGAACTTATGTCCTTCACTCACATCGGGTGGAAATTTAGGAATTTTTGAAGCCTATGGTGACCCTTGTATGTTTTTGGACGAGCAAGACATTGTAGAAAAAATTAGCATTCATGTGATAAGAGAAAATTCAAGCGAGGTAAGTGTTCTGTGCGTGGGGGGAAAAATGAAGTCAAAATATATTAAATGATATAAATAGAGAACTTGAAATAATATTTTTAATTAGGAATTATATCTTTGGATTCTTGGTGTGAAATTTATTGATCTCAATGATATGTGTTTTAAAATTTGTTTTGATTTGATATTGATGTTTACTTGATATGAGGTTTCTCTCAGCAGTGAAAAAGAGTATGTGTGGGGGAGTTGATAAAAATCTATTTTGTTGAATATTTTATTTGATAATAAATGATATAATTTCCTCAAATTATGCTAGATATGTTCAATTATAGAATATTTACGATTAGATCATTCAATTTCAAAATTGATGAAAATTCTAGTTTTACCCTTTTAAAATTTACTGTAGTATTTTTGGAATAAATATTATTCAGTAAATTTTATGTCCATAAAATATTGTAACTATGTTCCTGATGTAATGGGATACAAATTCTATTCAAGACAAGGGAGCTGGATAGTGCATTTGAGGGGAGTAAACATGACAAGAAAACAAAGCTGGACCGAACCATCCAGATTGGACATTAATTCACCATTAGGGCCATATAATATTCATACGATCTTGGATGGATCCCAAAGTTTGAGGGAATCTTGGGGACATGATTATACACAATGCCTCTTTCTATGAGGATTCCAATTCACGTTTTTTGGAGGTTAACTATGCGGTTCAAGTGGGATTAAAATATTTTCCCAAATTTCCCTTACACATTTTATAAATTTTGGTAACCCTTGCCCTCCCTAAATCTATTTAAATTATGTTTTCACTCTTTGGGAGGGATGGTAGAGGTATTATAATGGGTTGTCCGAAAGGGTGTCTCTTGGGATCCCCTCACAACTCTTGGAAGAAGTAAGGCTTTGTGCAATCCTCTCTTCCGAAAAGGCTCTCCTCTCCCACCTCCTCTTGGTATTTCTTTTCTTTCCTATTTGTATCTTGAATTTTTCTAAGAATAATCTTCTGTGTTCTTCCATTTTATTCTTTTATTAATATTCCTAATTGGTTTGGAATCATGAGTGGAGATTATATTGGGTTCTACCGTTTGAATCCTATGCTCATGAAAAACGTCTCCACGATGAACACACTACCCATGGAAGAGTAGTTTTTTAGTGATTGATCTATCTTTTACCCACTTAATTTAATTATTTTGAATAATTGAGATACTATAATTCACATAATATGATCCATGAATTTTGTTTCTAAATTAAAATAATATTAGAAATCAATTGAACAATTATCACAAAAACACAAGAGGTCGAGATTTTGTGTAAATTGTTAGAGAACGATCTTAGTAGGTAATACAAGACCACACGGGATAAATTTGTAGAGTTAAAATATAATCCCGAAGCACAATTCATCCTTATTTCCAGAATGGATATGTTCTCTAATTATCCTCTGACCATAATCTATCCTTATAACAACAATCAAAGCAGGGTTCTCCTATTGCGTGTTCCAAAACTAGCCTAGGGTTTAAGTAATTTCTTCTTTGTGGTTAACTTAACTCTCGTAAGGTTCGAGGGTTTACAAATTATGGGATCACAATTAAGTGGATATTGATTTAAATAATAATTATTAATAAGTAAATGAAGAGGTAGATTTATATCGATTAGGACTTTTTAACTATTTTCGAAAAAAACATCTTCTTGTTTTTTTTTTATCAAACATCATTTCTAAATTAAAAACAAAAAATGCAATCTTCTTCCAACAAATATATTCAAGTTTCATAAACGATAAACAACCACCCTAATCCTTTCATGTAGTGATTTAATTATATTCTATTTTACATTTAGAATAGCTTTAAGAAGTTGTTTTAATTTAATTCCTCCTTTGAGAGACGACCTTGGTCGGCCACTCTGCTACACCTAAGTACCCATTAACCACTAATCATTTGAGGGTGACCATGACAGAGTTCTTTCAATCTCCCTATGAATAATATTCTCACATGGTGAATAATTTACATAAACACAATAATATAATTTCAAAGATGGTTTTTTAGATATTATAAATTTTATATGTTATTGTTTAACCTATAGAGTATTATCATTCTATAGATATTATATGTGCACTGCATGTATTGATATTTGTGGAAAATTGTTATGAGTATCTATTTTAAAATTAAAACTTTTTTTAAAACATTAAGGGATTTATTCAGGTGATTATAGATAATTATTCTCAATGATTATGGGATGATTATTCTCTATTATTAGATGTCGACTTTAATGTATTATTTACTTTTTATTTAAAATTTAATCATTTATTATTATTATTGCCAATTTAATATCTAATCCATAGGAATCATTCATTGATAAGGGTGAATATTATCATGGAGTTTCTTAAAGAGAATATGGTTGTTTTTGTATCATATTTATAATGTGCCAGAATATAGGAATAAAAAATTTAAAGACATGCATGATATACACTATTTTATATACTAATGTGATGAATATTCCAATATAATTATCATTGAACCATTATTTTTCAGTTTCATTTAGGTTGCATTGTTTAAAAAATAAAGGGATGAAACTACTCTATTTCAAATGCCAATAACAACCATAGAAATCATTCCATTGAGCATACAAGTTTTATTCATTCATTAATGTGTTATTGTGTTTTATTATAATGTTTATTTTTTATGAAAGTTCCTAGGTTATACAATCCATTAAATGGTATGTTTTCAATTTATTATAACATAGCCAAATAGAGAGATCACATGTTCTACCTAGGCCCACAAAAAGAAAGGTTGGTTTTTCATCCACTTTAAAATGAAGGATTTATGTTAAGACTGCTACATTGAAAGTAAAAATTGGGTATTCTCCCATTAAAATGATAGGTTTATAATCTATACACAACAAAGATAGGTTTTTAGTTTTTCTTACACTGGGTTAATAAATTTGGGATTTTTAAAAGTGGTCACCCTCCTTAAAAATTTATGTACATTTAGTGAATTTCAATTCTCTTGGTTTAAGAATGTCACTATTCAAAAAATAATATTTTCCATCGAGGGTTAAATGTTATTTTTTTATTAACATTAATTAATTTCTTTCTACCAGTTATCTATATAATCGATGTTAAAACCCTTTCACATTAGGGAATTTTTTTTATAAATAACTGTTGTTAAAACCCAATGCAAAAGAATGTTAACATCGATTATTTATATAATAGAAGTTAAAAACACTATGAATTATTTTTTAAAATTTTATATATAAATATAAAATATAAAAAACCTGATGATAAAAATATTTTTAGTTAAATGGAAAATTTATATTGTTTTCTAATTATATTAAAAAAAATTCATAGTGAGGTTAGAATTTTTAAAACCCTACATCAATTTTATAACACTGTAAGTGAACATTTTCATATAACATATATAAATTCTAATTATCACACTTCTTATATTTCTTACCAGTAACTCATTGATTTTAATCATTCTTCCATCACTAAATCATTAAATGATTTCAATATGGTACTTATCCTTATTTACACATCATTTTTTTTAATTTTTATTTTTCATCATTATTAAACATTTTTTATTATTTTTTTTAATTAATACAGTTTCATAAGATCGTGTCAAGAACATCGAAAATTGACATGGGATTTTCAAGAAATATATTAATGTTACATTCAACCCATGGTTGAGGGTATCTCCTGAGTTATTTCCAAAAATAATAGTAATATCAACAAATATCAAATATATTCAAAAGTCACCACCACATGAAATGAAATTATGTTAAATAACTGAGTACATATTTATTATTCTAAATATATTTTGGAAATTTTTAGTTCATATATATCCTATTTTCTACCATGTTGGTAATAAATATCAAAAAAGTTGAAATGAATCACTTGTTTTTATGTTTGTTATTAAATAACCAATGTAAACTATATGATTTTTTACTTTTCACATCTGTTGTCATAATAAAAAATTAATCATTCCCCTAAAATATTTATTTTATTGTCATTTTATTTATTCAATTTGAAAAATAACAAATAATATATTGGACTCATTTATTTCAAATGGAAAATATTAATTAGACATTAAAATAACTAACCATAAAATGCATTTTGTAGTAGTGTGTGGAGAGTAATAATAGGATCATTTAAATATCAACACAAATAGATTCCTTCTATTATATTATTCCTTAAAATTGTTTTTACTCTTTTTCACCCTATATACTCTTTTTTAGGGTATTATATTTTTAATCTCATTATACACCATATCCTGAATTGCATTTTACTGTTCTTTATATGTGGTTAAACAATCGCTAAACATACCTAAATTTCATTCTCATATCTTGTCTATGACCACAAGAGGGATTATACTATTTAGAACCAAGACATAAATAATATAGAACCAATAGAGATACTATGAGTATAAATTGATATAATTTATACTCCATAAAATTTAACATTAGTGCCTCCATTATACTTATGAAATACATAAATCCTAAAGAATATTTTTTATATAGGTAAAAAACATAGAGGAATACATTTATTTATCATCTAGAATGTATTTATCATTTATAATGAAAAAAGTAATAAAATATTAAATTCTAATTTATAGTTTCCTTCCATTTTATGATTTATGAAGATTCCCTCCACAATTCATAACAAATCCATCGATAAAATAGAGAATAATATTCTATCATTGAGAAAGAACATCAATAGAGAATAATTTTCACCAAATTCATTATAAATAAATGTATATATTTTGAGTAATTAATTATTAACATATGGATAAATGTACTAAGAACCATGTACCATATTATTACATTTAAATTAAAAATTACATTCAATGGTGATTTTTTCAAGAAAAATAATAATAAATATTTTAGTGGCTAAAAATAATCAGTTTCATAATGATCATAACTATTATAATGTTAATATGAAGGGGGAGGAATATTTATTTAAAAACTATCATGTTTTATAAGTAATTAAAATATAAGGGAATAATATATCATTGAATCAGTTGTCAGTAATTTTCAACTGAAATATATTTATACTCATTCCCACTAATTTATAATTGTTGTCCTCCAATGCTACAAAAAAAAAGATATTTAGTTATATTATTTTATGAAACTACATCACTATATAATATTTTATTCCTCAACTTCAATGACCTTTTCTAGCTAGATATGATAAATAATATTGAATTCATGTTATTCTTCTTCTAATCCTCTCAGAATGATCAACATCTTCATGGGAACATACAAACATTTAATTTGTTATTCCTCCTCAAGAGAATGTATTTTAGTAATTATAATATGAATATACATTTCATAATATGGAAGAAAATTATAAATATTATATTTTTATTTATAAATATCTTTCACATACTCTCTTACTATATTTGGCTTCAATGATATAAGTATATCATATAGAATGTGTTGTCTCTTTATTATTATTATTATTCAACTACAAACATGATTTTATTTTTGCAATGTCATTAGTGTTTCACTCTCACTTTATCAGTTTTCAATAAAAAAAATATTTCATTAATGCAGTATCAATTTCTTATCATATTTTACACACCATATTAACTTTTTCTAATTTAATTTATTCAAAGAAAAGCCAGAATATTATTTCTATAATTATTCAATAGAAAATTCCTTATAAATTATGGTATCAATATTATCCACTTATAACTATTAAAAATATATCTCAATAATTTTTTTATTATTGAACTCCAATGATGATTTAAAATATTCTATTCGAAATACTATTATTATCATTAAAAGTATTCACAGGTTTTCATTTACTTATCCTTTTGAAAAAACTGGAATATTGGATCAATTCCCTCAGTGTCATCATATTTATGTCTAAAATATTAGTAAATCACATTATTACATGAATATCCATAAATATAAGTTTTTTCATACTGGTAACCCTTATGTATCACCACGAGTCACTAGGTCATTGTTATGTATTCCTAGAACTCTTAAGTCACCCTTACATATGACAAGATAACTCATAAGTATTGTATATTGACCTTTACTTGTTATCTAAAATCTATTTTGTACCCCTATAAATTTTTGTTTAACCCTTATGTATCCCATTAAACAACTTGATAACTCTAATATATCATGAAACCAAACATTACACATCCAAATGTGAATCAAGTGGTTTTTCAAATCACATTTTCTTCAGAGTACCACTATATAACTTCTTTTTCCTAAGACAACCCTTGTATACTTCCTTTATCATAAGTAAACCATAGGGTGTTTTCATTTCAATATTGAAACCCTTGCATATTACCTATGGGATACCCTAACATATTTTATTTTTTTGAATTCTAGTAGAGTTTCTATAAAAATATTTCATATTGACTTTTCCAAATTCTAGTATTTTTTCTGGAAGAAAATTATAAATTTACTTTGTAAAACCATTACATAAGTATTTAATACTCACCAATTCCCATTAGTACTTATTAATTTTTCAATTTCATTCAATAATTTGACTCTTTAACTTTTATCAAAACTCTACTCTAGAAAACACAAACTAATACCTATATCTTTCTAAAAGAAAATCAAAAACATTATTGATTCTTCACTAATTTATATAACTACTTAAAATTATTCTCACATTTTCATGACCACAAATACAACACGCCCTCAAGAGTTATGTGGGTTCATTAATCATCCCTTTGTATATTTTTTAACCCCAATGACTCGTTAAATAGTTCATAAATCACATACTTTCTCTATGATCATATAAATTTCACCAAATTGTATGGAAATTGATATTTTTATTTATTTTCATACCTTAGGGACGATAAAATTGGTTCCAAGTGATTTCTATTCTCTCCACCTCAATAAATTCATTCATTTCTGCCCATTTTTTCTACACCGTCATCTTTAGATTCAAGCTATTGTTACCAACAAGTGGTTTTATTTTCTCCTTATTTGATAACAAATTCTAAAGGAATATGATTCATGATAAAAATTCATCAACTGAGAGGGAAATTATAATGAATCCTATTAAATATTATCCCTTCAAATTTTCCCTTTAACATAGCCTTTTTGAAAATATAATCAATTTAATCCCTTATAGGAATGAATTCCAGCCACATATTTCCATTTTAAACTTTTGATTCATTTAATTTTATCTAATTTAAATGTTTTTATGTTTAGAGTATTGAAATATATTCTTTAAAATATCAATTTCACGTTGTCTATTCTAGGATATACTTAAGGGATTCTCAATTTTCAAATTCAATGCATGTAGTTTCCCCAACATCCAAATATTCTATACACATGAATTTATGAAAGCTGGAAAATCAACCCCCATTGTTCATAATGTCATTGAGGTTTTATTCAAGCAATTATAACTCACTCATATTTTTATATAAAAATTAAACCACCTGATGATAATTCCTTATCATCGCAATCTCTAGACCAATCATCATTAGTGTACCCATACATGTCTATGATATCACATTTTCTATATATTATCCCAAAATTCAATTCTACTATGATGTGTTGAATAATTAACTAAGAATACATCATGTGATATTATTTTGGAATTAGTTTATTCTGAGAAAATAATGTCACTATAAAAACAATATCCAATCATGATTCAATAAAACAAAAGAAAATATCGGATAAACTTACTGAATTCATTTTGACTCACACTCTTCCCTATAATTTGCTTTCTTGGCTTCACCCCAATTATCATAAATGTAGACACAACATTGGATTCTTTATGGTAATAATCATTAAAAATTACTTGGAATATTTTTATTAGTATTGGAAGATGAGATATTTTTTTCAAATCATAAAATTAAAAAAATAACATCATTTCTCAAGTAATCAAAATTTTAATGTGCTTATTTATTTGTCTAGAAAATTCCACCAAAGGAAACATTTCCCCCCACCCCCCCGAAAATTTATATAACAAATATATACAATAACAATAATATTAATTTAGATCACCTATTCATATAAATATTATCATCAACATTCTTCTTTCTGAATTTATTATCACTTAGAAAACTACCCAATTTTCAATAACAAGTTCTAACTAGATATTTCTACCATATAATGCTTTGATCAACTTGTATGAAATTGTTCGATGACTATCAAGAACAAAACCATTATGGTGGTAAATATATATTGCTTATTAATGTTATACATTCATGAAATAATCACTCACATATATTTGATATTTTTCAATGCATGTGAGTTTCAATAGTTATAAATATGAATTTATCTTTTTGTCTTACAATCAGAGATTTTTTTTTAAATTAAACTCCATCAAACTGAGAGTATCATTTTCACAACATTCTATATCTGATTCACCTCAGGAATTGATCATATTCCAAAACACTAACTTGGATATAATTACATTGAACCTTTATAGTTATAAAGAAATATCCTAAGTGGAATTTCATTCAATCTGATCTTACACCCCACTTATTAGATCAATTTATTCCTTGTTATCAGCAACCATAGAATATAAATATTTAGAATATTGACAAATTATGGTTTTAAGGTTTTAATTTTTCAATATAATTTTATTTTGAACTAGTGCATCCAAATTTTAAATTTTATTTTCAAGTTCCATAGGACTATTAATCCTCTTATGCTTAAACATATCATTCTATACAACACCATCGACATCAAAAGTTTTATCTAAATAAATATTTTAATTATTGTGAATTTATAAATTCTTATTCACTCTCATTTCATGTAATATGATTGTTTTACACATCTATATTTTTAAAATATTCTTCATTTTGTACACATAAATTGGTATTATTCTAAATAATATTCACATTATAACATTCCATGAGCTTCTGTATCCTTTTATTCAATCTCTTTTAACCTCATACATTGGATAAATATCCAATTAACACCACATCCATATATATATCATCAAATATAAAAAAACATTAATCTTCAAAAAACATTGAATTAATAGAAAAAATATGTAATGAAAATTATTATTCTTCATATACCACGTTTAATAATTTTTTATATAGGATTTGGGCCTTAATAAGAACATTTTTTAATGGGCATAGTTTTAATATTAACCTATGTATTGTTTTTTTGGAGATATTAATTTAACTAACTCGGTTATCTTTATCTAAAACATGTATTAATTTATTTATATCTATAACTCTATTTTACTTATGAGTATAGGGGTCAAAATAATAATACCTGATACAATTCATAACATTATGTGATTAAAATTAATTTCAATGAAACTACCATCAATTATCTGTTATTATCATCTTAATATAAACCCCCAAATATTTATTAACTTCTATAATAAAAATTTTAAACATACCTATTAGTACTAATTTATAATTTGTGAACGTTACATTATTCATCCTTATAAAATCATCAATAAATGGGATAATGTATACATCACTTTTAGTTGATTAATATTACATTATCCCACACAAATATTACTGTATTAATTAATTTGTTATAGTGAATTAAAATTCCTCCTTTTATGACAGTATTATACTATATTTGTAATGTCATTCCTATACTAATTGGCTTGGGTCGTGGAAGACATGCTACATCTACTTAAGAGACATCCCCAAGGAACTAAAGGATGGAAATAAATGTTGGAGATTCATGACATGTGGGGGATGATTTTCCATTTTAAATAAATCCACCCAATACAACATTACATTTCCAAACCACAATGTGACGCATGGCAATAATTTATTACAATTCATTATTTTCAAAAGACCAATGAAACCAAAACCATCATAATAGAATAACAAAATTTCCATGTGGAAGAATAAACAAAAAAACAAATGAATCCATGACACAACTCCATATCTTCACACCAAGATCCATTCTCTAAACACTACAACTCTTCGCAACCATCATAATGCACCTCTAAATTAACGAGATGCCTTACCTTATACAATGTCTCAGAATAAAACATCAGAAAAAACACCAAAGATCCAAGTAAGTGGGGAGTAATAATACTTAGTAGGTTTACCCTAAATGACATCCCTACACACTCCCATGTGATAAAATTCATTATAACATTTACATTAAAATTTATATAAAACCATAAAAGAAGGAAAAAATTTACAAAAACAAAACAAAACACACCCTTACAAAAATATTGTTTCCCAAATCAACACAATACTAAAGAAAGAAACCAAACACACAATTTACCAATTTCCCTACATGTATTAGAACATCCTGATTCACCTTGTATGGATATGGTCATATTCCTACTATATTTACAATTCTACACACCTAAGCTCATTGTACCCTTAATGGTGGAACTTCAGGACCAAACTCTTCCCCCATTTAATTAAAGTGGTACATCCCGCCTAATAATCCTTGTTGGTGGTCCTTCACAACCACTATTCATCCCTTTTGTATAGTGGTAATTTATACCAAAATCAATCTCGTACAACACATGCTTAGTCACATAAACCAATAATCATGCCAATAACATTTACCAAAGTCACAAAAATATTGAAATCAACAATTAAAAAGATCATATGCACTAACACATGCCATGTATACTACTCAAAAAAATTTCAATCCAAGTATTCCATTAATCCAGTCATTAATTCCACAACATGCAAAAAACACTTACCAAAATCACCCATTTATTGAGAACACCCTCAATAGATTATCCATACCAAGAAACACTTCAATAAAACAACATCTTATTGAAAAACAATCTTCAAAAACCATTATCCATTGATCAACCAAGCCACTTATTTTGATATCATCATTTTAAAGTCCAACCACAAAGCACATTTCACAATAATAACCCATTTTACCCATAAATCATCAAAATAGGGTTTCATTTTAAAATCCAACAAAAAGAATACATCAAAATAATAACCCACTCTCTCCAAAATCGACCAATCATCCCAAAATGGGTTTCTACAAAGCTTCACAGATCACAACCACAATCAATTTCAAGAAAACCCCATTAATTTGGAATTAATTATTCTAGTTCTAGAAATATAGAGTTGACAGTGAAGACACCTAAATTAATGTTTTTCGAAATCGACCCTCCACCCAACCACACACCGAATTCCGAAGAAAATTCCACAAAACACCTTAGATACGTTTATATTACACCGAAAAGACAAAATCTCACTATTGTAAAAAACATTAACCCTAGATCTACCCACGGTGGATGTTGATCTATAAACAAGGAGAGAGAGAGAGAGGAGAGAGTATATCAAAGAAAAACCATGAATCATCCAAGAAAGGTTACTAGACAAGGGAGAATAACCATTAATGTAACTTAAAAACCCTTTGAATAAATTAAAAAATGAGTAAGATGGACTCCCTATCCTTATAGAAGTAGGAATATTGAGTTAGTGTCGTATAGGATGAAGAATGGAGTGTTTAAGGAAAATCTTGAGCAAGCCCCATTTTTAAAAATCCACTTATTAAGCCATGAAAGTTCTAGTTGCACAGTTTGGAAACCCATGTGCTCATTGTGCACCAACTACAACCTCAGGAGGGACCCTGTATAGTTAGCACATATGGTGAGACCAATCATTCACCAACTATGCTGAATCCCTCTATCCCAAAATTCAAATTTTTCCTAGGTGGCTGCATGTTTTGTAAAAAAATTCCCAGTCCATGAACCCAAATAGTGTGTTAACCCATAATCCATTGTCTCCATTTTAACTATTTCATAGAGAAACTAAATGGTTTCCACAAACTGTGCTCAGACTATGCACCCATAGAAAATCCCAAAAACATTTCCCAAACCCTTCTAATATCTTCGAAACATTACCCAACCACTTTATACAATTAAAAAGGAATAAAAATGATACAAAAATCATACTGATGGTGCTACAATATCCCAACAAATTTAAAATCCATCCTTATAAAGTATGAAACCATCACATTTCCAAAAGAGCTAGTTTCATTACTCAGTCAGCTATTTCTCCCACGCCCTAGTCTCCATCTAAATTTGAACATGTATCCACAGACCCTAAACATGAATGATTCTTTTACTACACTATAATTTCTCTGGAATATCCATAATATTTACTAGCATGTTCTCCAATGAGGCATCTGGATCAAGCTCAAAATGATCCAATCGAATCTCATTGTTAGGATCTAGATGAAAATTCTTTAACAGGGATACGTGAATCACATTATGAACTGAACTGAAAGATGGAAGAAAAGAAAAATGATATATCAACTCTCCATCCCACCCAAGTATCTCAAAACACCCAATACACCTCTATGATAACATTCCATTCTTCCTAAAATGACGATGTCGCAACCTTAGTGAGATCCTCAAAAACCAATGATCTCCCAGCTCAAATGACAACAGTCATCGACGATGGTCCGTATACAACTTCTGAGGACTCCAAACAATCTCTATTCACATTATGATCAATTTAATATTCTCCATAGTATCTTGTAAAATGCTCAGCCCAACAATTAAAGTATCACATATTTCTACCTAATAAAGTTGAGAGGGACACTGATGCCAATATGTTGCCTCAATGATGGGCATATTTATAGAGGTCTAATAATTTTTATTGTAAGAAAACTCCACGAAAAAAATACACCTACAAAAATCCACCAAAATCCATCACACAAGCCAAAAAATATGTTCCAACATTTTTTTCATCGTCTCATATTTTTTATCCATCTAAGAGTGATATTTCATACACATCGTCAATTCAGTTCCAAGGGATTTATGAAGGGATTTCTAGAAATGAGACATGAACCTCCTATATCTATGTGATACTATCAAAATTGGTACACAATTTCTCAATACCACACCAGGGATATAGATTTTGGAAACATCCTCCACAGTATGAGTCTCCAAAAGAAGGATGAAATTTTCCTACATTATGAGACAATCCAAAATCCCCCATATGGAATCATGCTTCTAAACCATTCCTATGAGACCTATAACAAAATATATCATTGTATGTTCCCACTTCCACTTAAGTATACGTATATACTGCAACACTACTGATTGCCTCTGATGCTCTACCTTGACTTTCTGGATAATCAAGCATCACAAAACAAACTTGGCCACTTTAATTTTTGTACCCTTCAACCTATAATTGGATTTTGATGCATTATAAACTTTCTAAATTCCAAGTTTAGTAGCCCATATTGAATTATGGTTATCTCTAAGAAATTCTTCCTAAAAACCGACTGGTACAACCATCTGATTTTTAAACCTCATAACATAATTCAAATCCATTTTCTAGTTCTCAATGTTATACCCACCATTGATTTCAGACATCTTATCGAAACATTCTAAATAAAATATATATGCCACTCTAAAAATCCCAACCAATCAGTAAAAAAAAATCTATAAATAAAACTACTATATCACCTTAGTATTCACATTCCAACCACATGTCATCTATGACTGATATCAACTTCAACTGATCTGACTCATGTTTCACCACATGAGAATATGGATTCATATTTATTGAATATTCCTCCAAATTTTCCTTAACTAGTGTGCACATCAAGATGAAGATAAAAATCTAGAAACATTCGGTCTATATCCCCTTCCTCAAATTCAAATATCTCTATGAAAAAATAGGTTTCAACTATTTACGATCAGTCAATACTGTTAATTTCTCAACAATGTGATAATGATGCCATGTTATCTATGAAATAATCATAGATGGGAGCACTAAAAAATTTATTATGTTGTTCTTCTCCTGAAACGTCAAATATAATGAGACATGAAAAAAACATGATCCCCTTGCATGAGAACACATCCCAACCCTAATACATATGTGTCAAAATACACCATCCAACCTTTCCCTAGTTCTAGAAAACCCCAAAATGGTAAAGTTGTAAGGAGACCCTAAAGCTCATTAAATAAAATTAGGAATTTCTTAGTCCTTTAAAATGAAACATTGTTCGTTATCAAAATTATCATCCATGAATCTAGTCCTGAGTAGTCATGAAAAATTAGTCGGCAATACCCATCTATACAAAGGAAGAGTCATTTCTCAAAGACATTATTATGCAGTTTCCATGAGATACCAACCTCTATCTTTTTTAGATCTTTTGAAACACCATTATAAAAAATAAATTGGACATGGAAATAACCCTATTGTACCCTAAAATAACACTATAATAATTTGTAATACAACTAATGATAGCTTTATATCCCCCACATTGTCACCAAGTGTTTCTCATGTGCATTCCTAGTCCAAGAATACACCAATATATCGTCAATAAACACCACCATGGAAGAATCTGGATATCTCTAAAATATATAATTCCTCAATAAAACAAGGAAAATTGTGGATTCAATGGACCTAAGGTCATAATCACATATTTATAATGGTCATATCATCTTTTTGATTTTGTTTTTGAGATATCCTCCTCCCATTACAACAATGGATGATATCCTGATCACAATACAATTTGGGATAACCACTGAGGTCCCCTCAACTAATAGAACATATCCCCAATGCATGGAAGGGGATGTTGGTTCTTTATTGAAACTTGGATAATCTTATGATATCAAGATTAATCATCATAGTTATATCATAATTTAAAAAAATATGGTTCTACCCATAGAGAGAGACTAGGCTTGATGAATCCTTTGTCTTCTAACACCTCTGTATGTACCTTCAATTCCCAAAATTATGCTAGTGCCATCTAATTAGATGAAAGTGAGAGAGTAATGTCCCCATAAAGAATATATATCATAAAATACACTTCTCTTACATGTAGAAACCCTATGAATTATTTGGTAAATTCATCCAAAAGTGATCAATAGCAGTTAAAAACCCCAGCCTTCTCAGTTTATTCCATCAATGAAAAAAAATCCACCAACTGATATGAGATCATCACAACCACCAGTTCCAAAAATCCCTTTGCACGCACCTTTAATTTATTCTCTTATCTAATGATATCGTCAATTACCTCACCCATCATGAAACTAAACATTCTAACATAACAGTCGACATGGGCCTCAAACATCATCAACCAATCCATAACAAGGATTATATAATAGAAACCCATCTGAAGCCCTAATTTGTCCTATATCAACTCAACCCCATCAACATTTATACTACATTATCTATATAGAAAGACTCGATACTCTCTTTGACTATGAGGAGTTTGATGTTCTAAAACCAAAGGAATCATTTACATATTTAAACCCAAAAAAATCAATAGTATGTGACGCAATGAAATAATGAGACACACCAGTATCAAAAAACACTATCATAATGATAGAATTAAAAGTAATGATACCTCTCAACATGGATGGTACTGACTAATCACCCACCACCACTTTCTCTACTCCACACACCTACTTATTGGCCATATTTTTCTCTTTATCACCATATTGAAACATCCCCTACTAAGGACACATGGTATTCATAGAATCATCAGAACAAACTATGCTTTTATAATGAGGGGTATAATTCTTCCCCCATCTGAATAAGAAATAGGATGCCTACGAACCTTGATGATTGTCAGGAACACCCGATCTCAGAGTATTGCAACAATAATGCTAATGATTTTCCACCTGCTTCTAGTTATGGCATGATCTAGGTGGTTCCATAAAATCCCTCTTAAATATAGTTGTAGAACAACATTTAAAACATCCTAAGTTACATTGAGGATTTATAGGATGATTCACTAATTGTGATATAAGATTCGATCCATACACCTACCCTGTAAATAAGTGTCCCTATTTTTCTTGATCCATGCATTAGAGTTCCCAAGATTTATCATTGGTAGAAACATAATTACCCCACTTATAGTCCCAAATATATCCACTTGAGCTATTATTTCTCTATTTACTATCTTTGTTTAATCTATTATAAATGGAACCACAATCTTCAATTGATATTTCTAACTAAAACCATATTCAAATATGTACACATTCAAAGAGGTATTAGATACATCCTCAAGTGCACACTAGAATAAATTATTGAATTTAGATGCATATTTCATTATTAAGAGGTTATCTTGCTTAAAAATAAAGAAATATGTTGTTCCTTAAATAATAAATGTGTATGGATGGAATTATTCGTTGAAAATTTGCTTGAAATCCTCTCATTCGATGCCATGGTACCCTTTTTCTTGGACCACTAACTCCCACCACTAACATGCGATATCTTCCAACTTGTATGATGGTAATTTCACTTCCAAATCCACTATTCTCCCCATGAAATCAAATATTTATTCATCTTGTTCAACCATTATTTTCCCCTTTTTTGTGAATCACCCCAAATGATGGGTGGATTCTACTTATAAAATTGAACTAAGTTATCCACGTGCTTTGGTTAAAACATTATATTCCCACATTCCCAGGTGTTAAAAGCTTAGACTATGATTTGAACCAATAAATAGTTCTCATGTGTCTCATGTGAAACCATGTTTTCAGTAGTAACCTCTTATTGGTCTCTATGATGCCTACCTGGTTCTATTTCTTACAAAAGAACAACCACCATAAGTACCAATTTTTAGAAATTATAGTCTTGAAATATAAAATAATATCCCATTTTAGCTATCACATCCATGCTTCCAAAATTTCCATTTTTACATGATCATCAATCTTTAAAAAATACACAATGTTTTGGAAGTTGACCATTTTTCAAAAATACCAAAACCAATCTCTTTTCAAATCATTCCATATTAAAACCATTTCCTGATTTTACAAAAAAAAACACATTCATTCCAAAACATAATTCATTCTTCCAAATGTAATGTGAAATACTAGTGGGAAGTAATTTCTACAATGGACTACAAGCTCGTCTTCATAGCTATACACATGACAATGAAATCACACACCTATAAGTGTATCTTAAACAATTTTCCACACAACTCCCTGGAGACATGACGTTTATCATAAAAGGGTTAGATATGTGCTTTTATGATATAAACTTAATATTCCAACAATCATTCTCCTTAATACCATACCAACTCAAGGAATAAACCATGAATGAATGCCAACTCCTAGACTGATATTAAGCATAAAAGGATTGAACAAACTGATACCACTTGTAAATTCCCACCCCTACTCATTGGGTTGAGTTAAGGTAGAGTAGCTACTAGGCCTTAACTGACATCCCCAAAGTTCCAGAGGATAGAAATAAATGACGAGGGATTCATGAAAATTGGCGGATGATTTTAACTTTGAAATAAAACCCCCAAAAAATGTTCCATTTCGAAACCACTACATGATGCATGTCAACCATGAAATATTAATCAACATTTCCCAAATAGAAATGAAACTACAACCATAAAAATACCACAATAATAGTACAAAAAGAATGAATAAACAAAAACCCCAAAGAATTCGTGAAAAAATCCATAACACCACACCACGATCTATGCTCCAAGAACCACAATACCGCCCACAAATCATGATGCACCACTAAAGAAATGAGATGCATTATTTTTTCCTATGTATCACAATACAACAGATGCAAAATCATCAAGGTTCCAAGTTTGTGCGATACAAAATACTCAATACATTTTCCCCAAATTATTTCCTGACACATGCCACTAGGATAGAACTAGTTAATACATTTATATAAACAATTCATATTAAACCATAGAAAAAGATAACAATTTATAGAAAACCAAACACACCCTTACAACACCATTTTTACCCAAGTCAACACAATACCAAGGAATGAAATACAACATGTAATTGTCAATTTTACCAACATGTATTGGAACACCCTGATTCCCCTTATGTATTCACTTGAAAATTTCAACTATATTAACAATTCCACACACCTGATCTCTATGTACCCTTGACAGTGGAACTTCACGTCCAAACCCATCCACCAATTAGTTATAGTGGTACTACACACCCACTTAGATATGACTGTGGCCTCCACACCAATTATACATCCCTTTTTATAGTGTTACTTCACACTACTATCCATCAAATCCAACACATTCTTAATCACTTGAACCAATAACCACGCCGACAACATTTACCAAAGTCCCAGTAACATGAAAATAAAAAACCACCAAGATCATATCAACCAACATAGGGCAAGTCATACTAATTAACAATTTCCCAAGCTATCTCACCCTTTATGACAATCAAACATTCCATGAAAATCCTTGTCAAATACAATAAATCACTCATTTATTGTAAAACTCTTAAAGCCATTATCCATACCAAAAAACAACTCAATAAAACAACATCTTTTCCACGACCCATCCCCCGGGGCCTGTGTCGTGACTACCCCAAGCCCGCCTTCCATAGGCCAGGGGCTGGTGACTAGCACCAAAAGGCATATTCCCCAAAACTGGGAAGGCATAGCCTTTATAATCTGTACACACACACAACCAAGCACAAAGAAAGACACAAACACAATAAAAATATATAGTAAAAAGAATATATACAATAAGATAAAGGGGCCAGAATAAAATCCCAACTAGACAATACATGAAAACTGAAAAGTAAAAGTAAACTTAAATAGCTCATGTGAACACCCACCAAGGATCCTACATGATGGGTAGGTACAGCTCTCGAATGGTTGTCTCTGTGGTACGCCTCATCTAATTTCCACCTCTGAGCTACCTCCAGTCCAGGTACTCTCGTCCTCAGTGACCACTGTCTGTTGTCTACACCGAACAAAACAAGGTGTGGGCATAGCCTGTGTAGGGGTGAGTATACCGATACTCAGTAGGGACCCCGAGACCCCCTAAAGTCTCTCATAATCCACAAAGGATAAACCACAAATCATGAAAACAACTGACAACCTTACTTAGGTATATTCCCATACATATGCCTAAGTTATCAAGTATACTCATCTCATTAATGAGGAAACACCAGGTCCAACTCATTTAACCAAAGATCAACTGTTCCGTGAAGGAAATAATACCATGAAGGTCACACCACAAAGGTATGTTCCATAAAGGTAACACCACATGGAAAAATACCACAAAGGTATCACCACAAAGGTAAGTACCACAAAGGTACACCACACAAAAGAATACAACAAAGGTATCACCACAAAGGTAAATACCAGAAAGGTACTCCGCAGAGAATAATACCACAAATTTATCACCATAGAGGTAAGTATAACATAGGTATGTTAGTAAAGATTATTAGATGTAACTACTAAATCTTCTTACTCTCTTAAGAGGTAGACCAACATAAGATCCTAAATCATCAGACCCAGGTAGGATCCTAGTACGGCAGACCCACGTAGGATCCTAAAGTAGTCCCACTTGGATTTCCTAGAGAAGATCCATGTGGGACTCTCGAACATAGACCCATGTAGGATCCCAAAGCACAGACCCACATAGGATCCATTTCTCATGTTACAACCAGCCACAGGGTTCTCGCACTAAGCTCAGTTGATTCCGGGAGAGTCCGCTCCTCAAGCCGCAGGTCGATTCTCCAAATTCCTTGAATTCCTATGAAGAAGTATTTCAAAGTACTACCATGTTATAGGGTTCTCAACGCAATAGACAATACGTCAATAGGACGCTCAGTCTGTATGTTATTGGCCTTTTAGTCCAGAGGGACTAGTTGGATTCGTGTTTGATCCAACCCAGCTATACCCCAAATTTATCCAAAACTCAAGTGGGGTATATCAAAAGGACTGTCTCGATCCAAGGTTTCTGGTTTTGTAGATAGTTCATCAAATGGACACACATAGACCAAGTTACGGTCGAAAGAGTGAAAAGGGGTCGAAAATTGATTGGGTCAGGTCTGATGCAGCTGGACTGACCCGACCCGCCGGGTCCAGCCCGACCCGCGCTGGGTGGTCCGTTGGACAGATTGTTGGCCCATGGATGGCCAAACAGCCAGCCCTCTTCTATGGAATAGTCGTGCGCGACACCACCACCGGTGGTTGGCGGTGAGCCGGCCACCCTCTTTCACTGTCGCGGCCTCATCCCGTGGACCCTGTATGTCGGTGTCACAGATGCGAGCTGCAACCCCCTTTGCACAGCTAGCCATGCGTTGGCCCCCTCTCTTACTCCACCATGGCTGATGGGTCGCGACACTTCTATGGCAGCACGGTTGCACTGGAGTTCCAGTCGTCACTCCCAAGCCCTTCCGGTGACGATCCTCGTGTCACCGGGCGTGCCCCTGGGGCCCGTTCTTCATTCCGTATATTCCCACACCTGTTTTGAGATGTTTCCCTCAATTCAAGACCATAAAAATCCCCCAAATATTTTGGATGTGTTGGGCCGTATTCTTTTTTCCCACACCCTCCACGTTAGAACGATATAAAGTTGTATAATTGTTCTAAAATCCTGATTAAAGTCAAATATGGGGTAAGGTGTACGCAAACAACAATCCCTACCTCGATTTCTTGTTGGAAGTGTCAGAAGATGAATTTGGTTAAGGTGATGAGGGTTCCCACAATTGTCTCTTCTTCAAAATGCTTCTGATGTGGGGCCAGTGTGTTGTCTTCATTCTTGATTCTGATGTATGTTCTTCATGGGAGATGGCGTTATTTTTTTGGAGGAAAAGTTTCTCCAAAGTTCTCTAAACTCTCTCCTTTTCCAACACATCCCCAATTCCACCAAAAATGAATAGCCAACTTATTAAATTAACATTTATTAATTTAACTAGAGTTAGCACTTAATTAAGATGATGTTGGAATAATTAATTTAGAAAAAACCAAGAGTCACCTCCCTCAACAAATATTGAGGTAAAGGGTTGGATGGTCCCCACCAATAATTTCTAATTGGGAGGATTTAAGCTCAGGTGGTCCCAACCCCTACACATTCAAATGGGAGGTTTTAAAAAAATTGTTCTTTATTTTATTTTTATTCCAACAAAAAACGAAAAAATAATACCTTTTACCCTCTTCCTACTATGGTAGAGGTGATTGTACTCATAAACAAATATCGGCGCTGCGAGTTCATTGGTGCCCTTGGATTTCAATTCTGAGCACTTGTTCAAATGTTACAAAAACCTTCTCACACGTTTACTAAACATACCCAAAAAAGTTCAATAATTCATTCTAGGAACACTGAGCCTCAGAATCACTTGCTGTCAATTTTCACGGACTCGTAAAATTCCTTATAATTAAAAAAATTACATGTAAAAATCTAGGTCTTTACAATATTATTGAAAACCATTCTTCAAAAACCTTTTTCCTTATGTTAACCAAGCCATTGATTTTAAAATCATCATTTTAAAAACTAAAAAATACAATTAAAAACAATACACATTTTCCACCAAAATCCACAAATCAAAACAAATGGGATTAATTATAAAATCCAACAACAATCACATTTCACAATTATATCTATTTTTTCCAAATTCCTCCAATCATCAGAAAATGGGTTTTGAACAATATTTTCACTTCACAATATAAATAAATTTCACGAAAACCCAATTAATTTGAAATTAATCTATCTGGTTATAGAAATGTGGAGTTATGTGTGAAGACAACTACATTAAGGTATGGTAAAATCGACCTATCGCACAACTGCACACCAAATATGAGTGAAACATCCAAAAAAGAATTGTAGATCACTTTCACTAACACTGAAAATCCAAAATCACACAACTATAGGAAACATAATCACTATATTAACCAGAAACAAATATAGAACTAATAAGAAGGGAGATAAATAATGGTGGATCTAAAGAAACCATAAAACTACTAAGATAATAGACCAACGAAGGGAGATTCGCCTTCAAATCACTATAAAACCCCTTCAAATCACTTCAAAAATGTGTGGGATAGCCACTATAGACTTAAAGAAAAATAAATCCTATTATTGGTCCATTTATAAAATATAATTGGGTGTTTAGGTAAAATCCTAAAAAAACCTTATTTTTAAAACCCCCCTTATAAATCCATGCATGGTCTAGCCATATGGTTTTGAAACATGTACACTAATAGTATGCCTACTACTACCTAAAAAGGGACCCCACATAGTGGGCCTGAACAGTTAGACAAAACATGTGCTGACCATGCAGAATCCCACTGTCTCATAATGCACAATTTACCTAGATGGCCTCCCAGTTTGGAAAATTGCACCCAAATTGTTCACTCCCACCATGTACCAACCCATAGCCCACTACCTCTTTGTGAATAGATTACTCGATAATATTCATGGATTATACAAACCATTCTCAAACCGTGCACCCTTTGAAAATCACCAAAACCTTTTCAAAACCCTTCAAAAATCACCAAACATTTCCAACCAAGTTATACTCATACAAAGACATTAAAAAAGTTAAATACAACAAACTGGGGGTGCTTAAATATTCTCCATTTTAAATTCTTCATAAATATCATATCATTCTTTATTGAGTTGAGGAAATGACTCATACCACAAATTCCATTTAAATATTTATTAAATTGATTTAAAATAGTTGTTAAAGATATCAATTATTTAGTTTTTTCTCATCTTTTTAACATAAATAGCCATAATTACTGAGATAGGAAATTTGGGATATGATTCTAATTCTTCCATTTATATGGTTTTCACATCTACAATCATGTATCAATTTATTTCTTACCAAGATTTATTTAATATCCACCTCATTAAGAAGGGTCTTTTAAACTTTTCATCCTCACTGAACCTTCTCCTCAATGGTAGCTTGATGTGTTTGCCTAGGAAGTATTATCTTTAATTATTTTGTACATGGACCCTATAAGGTTGTTCTTACACATATATCACCTAGGTATTCAATCCAATTCTATATAGTAAATTATATATATATATATTTATAATGAAAAATATTATCTTATAAGAGTTCTTTAATATATTCTAGGATAGATCCCACTCACAATATACATAGTTTCTCCAAAAGGAAATTTAATATTGTACAAGAATGGATACAATGTATACACATTTCCTCCACAACTTCTATAATATCCTATAAAAATTGTTATTTAATGGAAAAAATTCTTCTTTTTATGAAGTTATGTGTTTCATCATGTTGTGGAGGAAATTTACCTTCACAATCATTCTTCAACTTCCTTTTATAATGATGTTGTCTACTCATTAATTCTCTAATCCTAATAATTCCATGATTTATCTTTAAAGACTATACCATTTACAAAAATTATAATTTACCATTAATTTGAATCATAGGTGAAGAATTTCCTTCTGATTTTTTGAAACATTTTAGGATGTTTTTTATGACTATTCATTCACATCAACATATGTTTTTAGTAAGCTCTCATATTTTCTTTGTAATTTTTATATTTAATACACCTCAACTGAGTTTGGTTTGTCTTATCATCTATTTTAGCATATTTCTCTTTAAAATCTGTCAATATTTTGGTCTTTATAAATAATATACACATTGAGATGTATAATATCTTCAATTCACTCTTTGTATTAATTGTGAGACTCATCATCAATTCCCTTTATCTTTATAATCTATTTATTTAGATATTATAAATGCCTCTTTTTTTTTATTTTTCAATCATTACATGCCCCTATCTTTGCAATAAAAATTTTCACAGTATCTATTTATTTAGAACTATTAAGACTACTTGAGTTTTCATAATGATTTTTCATAATAACCAAAATATTTATAATGTTTACAAAAACTTATTTTTCATATTGGATACTTATTGTGGAGTAGTCTTCCTATTATTTTCTAAAAAATATTGTCATTTTAATTATGCTGAATTGTTTTTTTACATTCAACTGGTTTCTTAAATTTTTTAGAGTTTCAACAATATCTCTTAATGTTTTAATTTTATTCCTTTTAGTTTTATCATAATCACGAACTATCTAAATTGTATGGTAAATTGAAAATTTTCATTTTGAAAAAACATAATTCATTTATATGGGTGCTTCCCATAAAAATTATAAATCTGTTTGTTAAATTTTTATGAAAAAAAGGCATTATACTCTTATACACATCACCATTATGTTCATCATCTTAATATTCACTAGATTATTCATATTCCTCCACCATAATTTAATGAGTTCTTATAGATTTAAACTCCAAATCTTCCTTGACCGTATTTCTAAAAATACGGGTTATCCTTATATAATATTTAACATTTGTATTATGTAACGTATCAAATGATAATTTATCCTTTTCTTCCAAATCAGAAACCTTTTCATTTAATTTATTTTTAAAAGTAATATTTTGTTTCTTTAAATGGTTTACTATTTAAGAGTGTCTCCAAAACCCTTGATATTATGGACAGTCACATTCACCCTTGTGAAATATTCACCAATAGTACTATCATCAACTATTCTAATATCTTCAATATTTTATCTCCATATCTATATCATATCTTATTTATATTTTATATTCCCTTATAAATTGTATAACATTATACCACATCTCATTCTATGTTTTTAGTGCCATAAACATTGTGTAAATCTTTTTTAATCAATGACTTGAAAGTTTTATTATTTTCTTTTCTATCAATATTAAAATTTCATTTATCATAATGTTTCATTGGAAAATATATTTCATGTGGTGTAAAACTGACATTGACCCCAAAGAAACATTAAGGTCATGTGAAAGAAAAAAAATAATCAACATATTCATCCAAAAATTATTTTTTTTCCCTTTGGATATAGGAACATTAATGTTATTAATGGAATTGATATTTTCTATCTTTAATGACAACATTCTCTATTAGAGGAAACCTATAATAGATTTGGTAATACATGATGTTCCTATGTAATTGGATATATATCACTAAAAATGGTGAGACTAATATATTATTCTCTTTTTACAATTTATTCATTAAAATAATCCTATATGATTAATAAATGTCTTAATACATTCCCAATAAATCTCAATTTCACATTTATGAAATTTAAATGAAATAAATTCATGAAACGCATTTGTTTTCAAAATGTTCTCCCATAAAAAGGATTACTACTCAGGGTCACATTATAGTTGAGTATGAGACATTTATTGAGAAAAACAGATATTTTAAAGTATATTTATTTAAATAATGATAATATATAATTTATATTGTAGTGCATATAATCCAAATATATAAAAATAATAACATTATGTTTAATATTGTATATGACATGCAATAATGAGTAAAAACCCATGATATACTATTTAAATTTGTTTTTGTAAACTATATCTTGAATTGTATGGTATTAATATGATTAACTAAAAAATTAAATTTATAATGATAGGTAAAAATATATTAAACATTTTTGATAATTTTTTTTAAATAATCACTCAAATTTTTATTAAATCCGTTTTATACTTCAAAATTCATATTTCTTAAAAAATGGTTTTATTTTTCATTTTATGATTAGAATTATAATAAATGTAGTTCAAATTTATAAATATTATTTTTTAAATCTTCATATAATAATTATATTCAGGTGAATGTTTTGTATTTTCCAATAAAGGTTGACATTTTAGTGAATAATGAAAATACCAATTTTTAAAATGCTATTTTATCTTTTCAATAAATAAATTAATTTACAAGTACCAATATTATTTTATTTTTATTTAAAAATGAAATAATTAAAATTTATTTATATTTAAAATAATTAATTATATTTGAATCATCTTCATACCCAACTTTTGTTATTTGTTTATTTTTAAACATAAAACATATTTTTCTAAACACAATTTTTAAATGCATAATGCTACTCATTTTTAATAAATTGGTACAACCACTAATAAGTAAATATTTAAATGAAATTTATATATTATATATATAAATATTTTAATTTAAATCCATATAATGATGATCACTAGTCATATAGTTAATGATAGATCATCTTAATATTTAAAAATGCATTACTCAAAAACCTATTTCTCGATATGATATAGGAGTTTAATATAAATTTTACTATAAAAATTATATAAATTGAATTTCTTAAAATTTATTCCATATTTTTAATCGGAAAAATTAATTTTATATAATTCATTAAAATTAATTTTTTATCATAATTATTAATAAATACTTTAAAATTTAGTTACCGTAATTATAGTTAAAATGGGGTTTTCCTTGTTGCATAACCTTTTGTAAAAATTACATTTCCAAAAGAATGTAGCTTCTCTTTGAGAAATTGTTTCCCATGTTAATAGTAATTGGTACAAAATTATGTAATTATTCACAAGCTATTTTATGATGAAATGATTAATTAGTTTTGTTAAAAAACATGTTTCCATGGTGAAAACTAAAATGCTAATAATTTATAAGATTTTAGGATAAGGTAATAACATTATTATAACATGTTTATCATAATGTGTTGATTTTTTGGATCGAACCTAACTTCCTTTCAATCTATTATTTTTCAATTATGGATTCACTGGGGGTGAGAGTTACATCCCATTATAGAATAGTTTTGGTTATTTACAAAAATTTTACTCCTCCTAAGTCATAAAAAGGAACTCCCTACTCTCACTTATTCAAAACTATCAAGCCGTTTATATCACTAAGTGACTACCAAATATCTCCAAACCATCATTTTACACTTTCCAGATATTTTCCACATCCAAAAATACCAACTCAGTTACCTTAAGAGGATATCCATAAGAGGTTTCATAATGATAATGGAACCCTGTTAAGGAAGAAATTTATTTTTCTCTCTACTTTTACACCATTCAATTTATTATATTAAATTATAATATAATAAAAAAAATTATATAACAATTTCCTAGATTTTATTTTTTTTATGGAATAATATTAATCCATCTCCACCTCCATTAAATTGGAAACAAGGTCATCACCTGTGTGTACGGCGAACTACCGCCTCGCCAACCGATGTAATTTTTTCCATCAACGACACACATGAGTTGTCATAATGATGGATATAATGAATAAATATAACACATTTGACATGATATTAATTATATAAAATTAATACAACATAAAATTCCTTTTCTTTTATCCCTTAATGTAATTGATATCATTGCTAGTACATATGTACGGCCTACTATCTCCATGAAGCAATGCGACCAATTTTCAATGCATAACATTGATGAATTGAAATAAAAATGAATTCAAAAAGTGAATATGGTATTTATCAGATTAATATATTTTTAAATAATATTAAACTCTATACTATACACAATGACATGAACATTCATGAAAAAATATGTATAATAAAATATGGAAATTAGCACCCGAAATAATAGTAAAAATAATTGTTTTCTAAAAAAGCTTGGTAAAAATATATAATAGTATAATATATTATATTATAAAAATTAATAAGTTAAATTATAAATTTATTACAAGCATAATTCCATTATAGAGTATTTTATTTTATGTTCAAACAAAAAGGGATCATGAGGTAATGGATATTTTCTAAATTTCAATTCCTTGAGAAATATTGTAATGTTAGGACCCTAATTTAGTTATATGGTGAATATACTACAAACTTTAAATTAAATATAATTAATCATCCATAATTTTAACATTTAATATTAATTAATTCATCCAATGGTATTTTAATTTGAATTTATTATGTGGTAAATAATTTCATAACTCAATTCTGTTTCATTGGGTTATATTACTTCTTCATTGTCTTTGAAATTCTATGATTACGTGTGTAATGAATTTTGACTATATTATGTTTTTATACTTTTTATGTTAATTTATGTTTAATACACATAATATATTCATGTATTAACTCTAACTTCCACATTATTATTGTTTTAATGATTTTGCGTCTAAAATTATCTACTTTAGGATATAAGAAATGTTATATATCTATATTATTTTCCGAGTTGTATATAATATCTCATTGATATGTTATATCATTAATATCATTAAATTAATTGTAATTAATATTTCATTTGATTTTATTGATTTATTGGGAATTATGATTCAAATGTTTCCAATGTTGACATAGATTTGATTCAATCTCATTTAAATCAGGAGTTTTTATGCATGAATATCTAGTAAATTTATTTATTTGATAATTCTCTAATAAACCCCATTAATTTACTTCCCCTTTGTCTATTCATGAATTTTTCATGTACTAGTACAATTTTTCAATATTTTGAACTTTAAATGAAGGAGAAAGCATTTTTAATAAAATATTACTCTATTTCTCTATTCATTTGAAAATCATTTCCTTCTAAATTAGTATTTTCTAAAAATGTTTTCAAGAATGGTTTAATATTTTTGTGAAATTTTCATTATTTTATTTTTGTGAAAACCTTTAAAATAAATCATCTCATAAGTCTCCAAAAATATTAATTTTTCGTTTTTTTACAAAAATGTGAAAGGAATATTTGTTTTAACATTTTCAGTATAAATGGAACATTAATTTCATCATAACTACCCATTTATTTTAATATTCAATTAAAATTTTAAATGGATGTTTTTTAAAGAAATTTATATTCCTAGTATTCACGATATTGTTAGTTCTTTAGAATATATATTCCATTTTTAAAAGATATTTTTCGAAATAATTTTTTTAATTTAATTTAATTTTGATATTATTCATGAAAAATGATTTAGATTACATATAATACATTCATGATATTTTTAAATTTTATCATCCTTATTATTTCACACGATGGTTTACATTCAATTTTTTAGGTGAATAAATTGACATTAACTTTATTATTGAATTTCTTAAATCATTATCTTCCCTTTGAAATATCAATTTTGTTGTGATCATTAGGAATTTCACATCATCAAAATATCGATACTATATTCCATGGATAATATTGACTCAAAAACCATATATCATTTCTATATATAGTGTTTACATTAAAATTTATATGATTGTTTGGGTAAATATTGATATTCTTTATTCTTTATACAATACTGATATTTATTGATAAACTATATTGTTTTTGAATTTAATTTTATTTTTATATATAAGAGGAATGTTTTATAAATATAGTAATGGTTGGGTCATAGAATTATATATCCCCTTTATGCATCGATTGCCTCATGAGGTGAATTAGTATGCTTGAATTTAACAGGTTTTTACCCATAGTTTTAAACCATATTTTAAAAGGTTTCATTGTATAGATATCTTGATGTATGAAATAATTATTTCAAATATTGATCATTTAATTTTTTAGGAAATCAATTATCATTATCCATGATATTATTATATTGATATTTTTTAGGGATTAATTTTTTCTATATTTATTTATTAAATGGAATGTGTCTTAATTTATTTACATTTCCCTATTGATTTTTCCATATCTAATCATGATAATAATGTTATTGAGTAAATGGAAGCTATTTTTAGATATTTACATCACTGTATATCTTTTTCCTAATTGATTTTCATTTATAAATTTATAATAGATTCTTCTTTATGTAACTCTTACTAAGCATATGAACTCAACATTTTTTTTAATTTACCCAAACATTTGATGAAAAAATATTTGAAAAGTTTCAACAATGTGAAATCACATTAATTAAATATTTTTATTTTTGGTTTTCAAATGTAATGTGAGACTCAAGTTTGTATTTAAGTTCCTTTGGGATATGATCTCTTATATCTTATGCCAATAGAGTAAAGTGACCACTGAATATGGATACTAGGGTCATAGTGTCTATAGTTGGTATCAGAGTAAGATTACAAGATATATTGTGAAATATATTTAGGAATTCATTGATTAATAAACATAACCATATAATATTCTTTTTTGATAAGTATAGAAAAACATCCTAAATTTTTGGTGAGGAAGAAATTATGTGGTTTTCCTATAAATATATATTTTAATGCGAACGAAAATTGAATGTGGTTATAGTATATTTATACCTAGGGGTACTAAATCTAAAAGGGGTCATTTGTATTTGAATCAATCATCACCTGGTTCATAGTAATGGGAAATACAACACAATATTTTGACAATAATGGAGTATATTCTTATGTTAATTCACACTTCCATTATGAATAATTATGAAAGATTGAAATATGTGATGAAAAATAATAATCTAGGTTAAAACTAAGGGGACTTAGATTGAAAATATTGTTTAAATATTTAGGTATACTATAGATGAAAATATTTTTACCACTATGATTATTATTTCTCACATTATGTTTTGGGGTTTTAGTAAATGGATGGAACCTATAGGAATCATGATGACATTGAATATGATGGACAATGTGGTTATTATGATCAATAAAATTGTATGGTGGCTAGAGTGAAAGATTTCATGATTATTCATACTCAATTTTCGTGATATATGATTTAAAATTTATACATTTACCAACTATCAAACTCACCAATGAAGAGAGTTATAGAGCCCTCAAACATATTGATTAATAGATACCAAAGTGGAAAAGGCTCTAATTTCATTCATGTTAGAAATGTAGAAGGAAATATCAATTCGAATGTATCCGAGGAATATGAAAAAAAATTATGCTAGGAAAAGAACTGGATATTATGTGAAAATATAGCTAAAAATATGGGGTTTAGTAGAGTGAAATAAATTTTATCCAAGGAATCCATTTACATTTCATTGTATTGAATTTGTAGAGACTTTTAATTATCAAATTCATTTAACTATTTTGATCATTCAGTCTTAGACAAAGGATTTAACAATTTGGTGGTAAAGGGGATGAACTATTATTTTATATGGATTCAAGAATTAAATTTTAGATGAATTTTCATCAATGTTATTTTGGTTATTAGAATCATGAAACTCCAAACTATTTTGTTAATCTTTTGGATGTATATACATATTAATATAATATAAACTCAAAAAATATAGAAAAAAATCATTGGTTATTTTTCTTATGATTGATCATAAGTTCAATCTCATAAATTTTTTATTTTGATGTTTTATCTGATGGGATTTTCTCATGATTATGTATTTTTTAAGAGACATTCAAAGAAATACAACCCATTGTTTTACTATATGAAAAATTTATTTATGTAAGAATTAATTTACATTTTATGGAATTAAATTAAAGTTAGTGGTATAATTTAACATTTACCTTATCAATAATGATATAGTAATTATGGTTCATTATAATTTTGGGAATTTTATATGTAATGTCATGGCCCGAATGACCACTAAATTGGTAGTTCAACTGGTGGGTCACATGGCCTCATGCGTGTTTCCAGTATCCCAGAGGCTAGTGAATAGCAGTGAGGGTCTATGGTGGTTATAGTTAGGAGACTATAACCTCAAGATCAGAGAATCATAGAAGAATAAAACATAAAGAAAACAATATACATTAGCATAATATGTAATAAATGAAATATAGAGCATCAAAAGAATATTAATAACAACTAAATCAAAATGGCCAAATCCACCACAATATAATGCATAGATTTCAAAATGATGATTCATAACTAAATCACTAAAACAATAGTAAGTAAAATGATACAGTATAATACATGGATTGGAAAAACAAAAAAAAATACCCTATGGTGATCTCCATGAGAATCATGAGCTTCAACCAAATCCTTTTCTTCTGACTATAATTTATATATAATCAGCTAAAAAAAATATCCATGGTCCTACGAACATGAGATCTACTCAAGTACCTTAGTAAAATGGAAGCCCAAGAATGATATGAGATATAAATCCCAGTATGTTACCACCCACAATGTTGACAACGGGATCCATTACATGAATATAATGTAAAATATTGTACGGGTATATGTAGTATAATAATAAGTAGTGTTGAATAAATAATAAAATACTAGTCATCTCAGGTACCAATATGACACATGGCTGATTTTACCTACTTTGGATCACATACAGAATGATAATATGAATAGTTATTATACATATATAGTAATAATTTATATGTATATAATATATTTGTATATGTCACATCCACCAATATAAACCAAGTACATGTGGACATAATTGTCCATATATATAATACTAGTTGTTAGCTAGACTATGGAATAACTCACTCAAACATCCATTACCAATATAAAAGAGTCTATAATCTGAAGGATAATGGTCCATGCCCTATATCTCATAAAAAGTAGGTGACTTGAATCTCTTCAATCAAGATGGTGAGTATTTCGTCATACAAACAATTGAGTAGATGTGAGTGTATCGTTATGTTAACACTCAATAACAGACATGGTGCTCCATACCCACCATCCACATAGTATTAATGGTGTGAGACATCATTCTCAACAAATGATGTTTCGGAGCATGATACCTTCATGCTTAACTAAACCATTACCATCATTCCACAACCTGATTGTAATTTGTAATCATATAATAATAAAAATAACTGTATCCATGAAGAATTACCATATATGGTCTACATTTACTAAGTCTGGTTAACATTAAGTTTGTCACATTTTAATTATAGTATGTATTATATATGAAATGATCTGAGTTTCATTTCTACCCTTTATATTTCATTTTAATTAAAACATAAAATTTATTCAAGGTAGGAATCCACTATAAACTATCCATTCCATATCATCTAATACAATTCACCTCATTGATTATTATTTAAATATATAACGAGGCATGGTTGTATCACCCAACTCAATTATGTTTTAATTAAACTATTTAAAAAATTCAAGGAAATTAATCCATCCGGAAAAATATATTAAAATTAATACATTCCATTTAATTAAACAATACATGGAAATTAATATTACATTTCATGATGAGGCACTTAGAAGGTACTATGGTCAAATTTGGAAATTACATATATGGTAAATCCTGTTTATGAAACAAGACAAGCCCTAAGTTGGAGATTGGATTATTAGACACTTGGATAGGATTGGGATATGCGGTGACCTTATAAGGTTCATTGGTTCATGAGACATGTATATAAAAGATGCAGACATTCGATTTAATAATATATTTTGAGGAAATACGCTGAACATGCCTTATATCTAACAATAACATATGGAATAGGAAAAAACCCATTCCATTGGTCCAAGCATGATTAAAGTTTCTAATCACCACATAGAAATATTGAAGAAAACTGACTTAATTGAAGGGGATTTACTATAAAAACCAGATATTATCTATCAACAACTCATTTATCACAATTTAAACATCATATTAAAGTATCATAACTCAATTCAAATTAAAATGGAATTTAATAAAGATACACAACATGGAAATTAAATTCATTAGTGAATAATACGAAACATATGAGGTTTCATTCTTTATTGTAAATTACCAAAAAGAGGATATTATATTTATAGTCTATGATCAATTCTTAGAAGGAATTTTTGGGTTTTAATTGTCAGATTAAAAAAAGGGAAATATAAGTCGACACACCCATGGGGTGTCTATGATCAAGGTTTTCATCCTCAAAATAATATACATATATCAATAGGATAATTATATATTTCATTAACTAATTTATATTGAAAGAAACATTTTTAAAGAAACACGCAGAAAAAGTCAGTGTGGTGAAAAATAGAAACATTTATAGTTCAACAAAAACATGGTAAAAATTTAATAACACACCTACTTTATTCTTAGGTTACATTACTTGTCCATTATCAATGTATGATTTGGTATGGTTTGGATGAAATAAATAAAATGGAAATTTTCCCTAAAAATAGGGAAAATTCTATTGAACCTTTGTAACTCAATTAATAGATGATCAAACGAATAATGGTTTAAAATAAATATAGAGCTTACTGACACGAATCCATATTGACTAAATATATTCTATTTAGATGATGGAAGGAGGATATAGTATATTGGAAATTAATGGAAGAACCCAATGAGTATGAGAGCTTCGTCTAGATGGAGGAGGAGAAGAAAAAAGAATAAGGAAACTAAATATCATTAAGGGAAAAAGGGTAATTTTACCCTATAAACTAGAAGCATGGTTTAGCGACATGGTTTTCCAAATTTTTAGGATCCTTATTCATAAGAACCCTAACCTCACTTGCTTTTCCTGTATGTTTTTCCTAACCATGTGCTAACCGGGTGATGAATAGTGAGAGAATACGACCTAATTGGAACTAACCATGTAATGTAGGAGCATAGTTTGGGTAAATCGTACACATCCCATGTGACACCCAATGCACCTCTTGTTTGGATTGCATGGTTTATTTCTCTGACCACCTAGTTTCAAACATAACATGTGGCCTATTTAGACCACTGAAACCTATTATTTATAGGCCTCGATGCTATTGAAACCTAACAAGAAGCCCAATAAACTAATTGTTCTATCACCCAACTCTAAAAAAACACGTCAATTTGTTCCCACACACAAAATTACGTTTTTCTACACATTTAATATAATGGACCATCATGTAAATTACCAAATTCAAATTCTCTTAGAATTATACTTTTTCTCAAAATATAGTTTGATACAGCCTCCCCATCATAGAACTTCATATCCCATAGAATCCTTGGGGAAACAACAAAAACATCATCTAATATAAAAATGGTTTGAAATTTCATTCACACCATCGTGTTGCATTTATAAACACCCAGTGTACCTTGAATAATTACATAGGCATAGAACACTTAAGCCATAAAAACCTAGCTAATACATGTTTTCCAACTAATATCCCAAAATAGTACATTCCTAATCCTATTTGTCTAGATAAAAGTCAATTTCATCATATATCTGATTATGTAACTAATGGTTCACCCCACCATATGATCTACAACAAAAAGGGTCAAATTTTAATCCATGATACCTCCCAACATCATAATTCCCTAAAAACCATGTCTCTGAGCATTCTAATGAAACTTAGTTATGTATTCTTTAACTATTAGATCCCAATTACATCTGAGGCAATAACAAGGACCACACTATAACGAAATGGTAAAATATCACTCAACCAAATAGAAACTGGTCACACTAGCTTTTACTCAAAGACACCATTATACAACAGCCACCTTAACCATGATAATTTCTTTAGAATGATTCTAACTGACCATAAACATCAGAATGATTAAAAAAATTCCATCCACTCTAATCGACTTATATTAAAGATACCTCGATAAGATAATCAGTGAATTAATAATGGAATTGAAATTCATTCTTCAAATTAATCATGTGTTTTCAATGAACTCATTATATGAATCATGTTTAATCTAGCAGGAAACAACAAAAATAATGGTGTAACCGAGATACAAACTACTAGAATCATCACCAATTAAGAATCATCTCTGATCCAGACAGAAATGTCAAGTTAACATTAGATTCATTAAATTAGAGTCCAAGGAGCAAACCCCAGGTTGTCCATACATCATTCTTATAGGTGACATGATATTATCATAGAATGAGCCCATATCAGTTTCCTCTTAGTGGTCAAGTCAAATTAAATAATCCGTGTCTAAGACTATATCTATGGAATTCCTATACAAGAATGTTTTTTTCGAGCCTCTGAGTGGAGGCTTCTTCCCCTCCACGCGTGCCTAGGGTTTCTCCTCTATTCGATTTCCTCCCCTCCTCTAGCATGGCCCGGCCACAGTGACAACCTTCTCATCTCGGATCGACATTGATGGGTGGTGGATCTATGTGGTCCGGCTTTGTTCTTGGCTCGACGGGGGCTTCATTGTGCCTCTCGGCTTCGGGATCTTGTCTCACTTCTGGTGTGCTCAGTGTCGGCACCAGTTCACTCATTGATGGATTCGTTGCTTCTGGCTTCGGTTCTACTCAGCCTAGGCATGGATCGACACTGAGTAGTCCAGCTTTAGGTGGTGGAGATGATCCATTCACCTCTTAGATCTCTTCGCAGCTATGGGTGTTTGGTGGAATCTTCATTGTGCCCAGTGTCGGACTCTCTTTCCTTTGGTTTCAAGATCTTGTCGTAGAGGTGTTCTGCCTATCGTCAGCTCCCCTGTGATAGCTATAATATTCCCGAGATTCTATTGTGGGTGTGGTGTGCTCAGTGTGGGATACAATGTGCTCGACGTTGGCCTTAGTGTGCTTTCCCACTCTGCGATCTCAGCGCATCCTCGTTCCAGCTCGACATCAGCACTAGCATGTGACAGTGTGCTTGGGGCTGCCTCCAATGTTCCTGAGGGGGGAGGTCTGTCATTTTTTCACCCCTGTAAGTTTTTCCCAGGTTTTGATTTGTTTAAGGTGAGATCTCGTTTGATTGGATGTGAAATTGGTGGTATTGGGGTGATGATATTGACGTGGTTGGATGTGATTTTTCTGGGTACCAGCTTTTTAACTATTGTTGGGGTTGAAATGGATGTCTGTTGGGAATCCAGACATTATACATGATTTTTTCTTTAGATGAGAATAGAACTACTCATCTCCATCATATATGGATTTTCGGATTCGAATGATTGAGAGGGTATGGTGTAGCTATAATTACTGGGACCCTTCGTCCTTGCATGGGACAGCTTGAAGATCAGACATAGTTAGGTGGAGGCATACCTTAATGATATTGATGTTGGGTAGAGGCACATCCTTGTAGTCTTGTCTAGGGTTGCAATCCTTTATTTTTTTAATCTTCTTTATGTCCTGTAGTCTCTAAAGTCATGGTTTCCCACTTTACCCTTAAAAGGGTCATATCCAAAATCAATAAAAATATCAGCCTTCGGGCCATTTAGTCAGTACTATACAAGAATCAAGGTATTACTAAGGGATTACCATGTATATGAAACAACCACACATCCATCATGAAACACTGATAAAAAACTATTTTTTGAAACATAAGGTAATTTAAATATTCTATCACAGCATATAACTGACACTATATTAGTCCACCAAGGATGACATCAAGATAGGGAACATCCTCTTCACTATGAAAGAGTAAAATTAGAGGATACTAAATATTCCCATGAATAATGGAGACACCTACATCATGTCTAGATTAATATCTTAGTACATTTCCAAACAAACCATACCCAACTATTGAAAATAAGATTACTTGAACCACTACAAGTCGACTTCATGGAAGTTGCTCGGCATCACCTTTTGATGAATCATCATTTTATGATCACAATGACATTACAACCTTAGGAATATCGTGAATGATCATGATTACCAGTGATCTATGACTAATAGTGTTTCTCAAAGGTTTTATATATATCCAACTATAAAAATTAAATACTTCCAATAAATCACTGACCTGATACAAGACTCAAAAGCCTAAAATGCATTAAAGAAAATCCAAACTTATCAAAATGGTCCTCCTTGGTTTTGTTCCTTCTACATGGTAGGTCACTTATTTTCCAAAACGGACATGATGATCCCCAAATTATAAGTAATGTATTTTTTATAGGAATATAGATAAAAGTCTCTCTAAAAAACACTAGATAAAATTCACCTTAAAACAAAAATGGTTAGGAATTTTGTATGAAAACAAAATTCTAACTAACTGGCATGTAAAAACAAATAAACCTCTCATATAACCATCCATATAATTATTAAAATTTTATTACTTTCACTCTCAACAATTACACTGAAATCAAACAGTTTGTTAGAACATTTAGCAACTCAACACATACCACGTTTATGAATGCATGTTACCCAGATGTTTCAAATGCAATATGTAAAACCCTCTATACTATCCCTATGATTTACACCATATGAATTAATGTATCTGGTAGCCCATACAAGATATTTAACCCAGAGTCTTATTTACCCATATGACCATTAACCTAGATGATAACAAACCAACTATTCCATCACATAGGAAGAAGATATATTAGGTGACCCAGTAAGTGTCCAACCATGCCTGAAGCTTGTCTAACCTACTAAAATAGATAATTACATAATGATAATTCCCATAACATAGTTCAAGGATACAATCAAAATACATCCAAAAAAGGGAATCATTTAGATTCTAAGAGTCTAACAAGGGGCAGTGACACCTAAATGACACCAAATGTTATAAAACTCACATCATGAGCGAGGAATTTAAGCTATATAGGTAGAACATAACTTAGGATACGACATATTAAAATTATAATCATTAACCTTATCATTAGTTCATAGAAATATAATTTCACTAGGTCTTATTCCTATCATTTAATCCATTTATAAAAGAAAAATGTCCTAAATAGAACAATCATGTTTCCATTCCATTGTAACTCAATGAAATTTTTATCCTTACCTTACATTAGGGTTTAATAAATGTTTACCACTATAGGATCTATTTTTAAAATCATTACATTGATTTACATTTGATCATTAGTCATTTAAGTGATTCTAAACTAAAATAAAGTACTAATTATAAATCCAAAGCACTTGGAATATGATTAGGTGACTTATGAGGTTCTTATTATGCCAACACGGGTTCATTAAAATGAAACCCAATAGAACTTTATTAATTATTAATGGTCTATAACACCGGATGTTGTTCATCTTACAAGAATCATTCCCCAAATAACTTAATTCGGTCCATTAGATTGTTTGGGAAGGTAATAATATGGGTCTCCATGCTCGTGTTATTGAGTCACAAGTTTTTATAGAAGCCCCAAATCATTTTTGAACAAAATTATAAAACTTTTACATTTATATTCCTTTCAAGATACATCATGGAATTTAATAAGTGTTTTATTATGTGTATTTTCATCTCAGATTCCTAAATTGATCATTCAATTTATAGATCACATACGGGCTCCCATTTAAATGAAACCAAGTCATTTAACATTTTACATTTATTATATTTTACATATTAACAATTGAATATTGGTTTATAAATCCCAAAGATTGTTTGAGTACACTAGTCACCCTTACCTAATTATAAATAACCTATATACATTACAACTGTAAATTATTTCATGCTTAATCATAACAAATAATTTTATCCCTTGGAAGAAATTACATATCAAAATCATAACAAGTCATGTTATCGTAAATACTAACCTGGAAGAAAATTCTATCAAGCATAGAGGCATGACACATAGGCAAGATAGACTAAACAATAATGCAGCAAGACATGATTAGATAATATATAAATGTATGCATAGAATCATGACACCTAGGAAATATTGGTTAAATGAGAAGAAAACATGTCATATAATTACCTATTGATGAAAAAAGAACAACGTTCTTAATAAATCACCCAAACAAGTTATATTATAAGCCATACTAAATAAAAAATAGGAAATAAGACAGAAGGAACCAAATCCAAATAAGTGGGATGACTATTAATGTCACTACATGGCATGACATATGAATGTAATGTGAATATCTATCATTATAAAATTATTCATGCAATGTAACTCCCTTATCATACCCAGAAAACTGAAAAATTTCATATTTTTATAAATATATAAGACACAAAAAGTACACCAGCAACTCAAGGTGAAATCAACAGAAACTATAACAACCAAATTTATGAACAACAATCCCAACCTTAGACACTTAGGATTTTCCCAACACATGAGTTGATCACTGCATGTAACAGTTATTTACCATGATTGGACACATTCCTAGTCTCTTTTCTACAAGCACAAAAACATAAGAAAATGGAAAAATATTTCTCTGATACCACATTATAACATCCCATCTCGACTGACCACTAAACTCGTAGCAATAATGGTGGGTCACATGGCCTCAATCATGTCTTTCCATACACCAGAGGCCACCGAATAATAGCATGGGCTAGTAGATATGATATTGGGGAGACTATACACTCAATATTATAGTATCACAATAATCTAATTGATAATGAAAACAATAGATAGTAGTGGAATCAATAATAAATGAAATAAATAGTAGAATAATAATAATTATAATTATAAATGAATAAAATATTTATGGCACAAATACACAATATTGCATGTGTTTACAAATTGTGACATATAACTAAAACATTAAACATAATTTTGTAAGTATGATACAGTACAATACATTAATTTGATAGACAACAAAAATCCCGATGGGTAATCCCTTTGATCATCCTAAACTACATCTCGGTCCTATTATCCTAACAGCCAGGTACAAGAAATTCACACATAAAATTATCCATGTTACTCTGAACATGACATCTAGTTGTGTACCCCAGTGTAATGGTGGCTCGAGAAATGTGTGAGGTATAAATACCAGTAGGTTTCCTCCCACAGTGTCTGCAGCTAAATCCAATCTCTAAATATAAATTAAAATAATACTTAGGTATAATCAGAATAACTTTCACTAGTGTTGAATAAATAAATAAATATTAGTCAGCTTAACTTCTAATAATACACCTGGCATACTCTATCTTCTTTGGCGCATGACTGTAATGATGATACGAATATATACTATACATATATAATATATATATATATATATTATTGTTTTATGGTTCATCCCCCTATATAATCCAAGTATGTGCCGATGTAATAGGCTATATACCAAGAATACTAGAAACTAATGGGACCAAGGTGTAACTCATACATCTTTAATCAATATATATGAGAATAAAATATCAAGAAAAATGTTTCATTCTCTATATCTCATTATAATTGGTGGATTTCAGGCTCGTCACTCAAGATGATGAGTTTTACTTCATGCCAACACTCGAAAAAATGTGAACTTGTTGTAATGTCAACACTCAACAAGGGACATGGTGTGTCATACCCACCATCTACATAGTATCAATGGTGTGAAATGTCATTATCAACACCTTATATAATTGAGAGTGATACCACCATGCTCAGTAGAACCCTCACAATCATTCCACACTGTAAGTATAATGTGTAATCATAATATAATAATAATAATAATAATAATAACAAAATCAATGAGGCATTACCTCTCATACTCTATATTTATTAAGACTAATTAACATTTGGGGTGTCATATTTTAAATATCACAAGTATTATTCATGAAATGATCAAAGTGGAATTTTCATCTATATTAAGAAATTTCCATTAAAACATACACCATATTATTAGAAGGAAGCCTTCATGATCAAGCCATTCCATTTGATTTGACATAATTAACCTAAGCCATTCTTATTTAGATATATAAATGTGTGTGGTCATATAACCCAAATCAATTATATTTCAATAAAACCATTTAATATAATTAAGGAAAGAAATCCATCCTGAAAAAGATATTCAAATTTATATATTCCATTTAATTAATCAAAACATGGACTTTAATTTAACAAGGATCAATGAGGTTCTTAGAAGGTACCATGGGAAAATGTGGAAATTGCCTACATGGGAAATCCAATTTATGAATCAAGATAGTCCCTTAAGAGGATATTGGTTCATTAGTCAATTGGATATTATTGGGCCACGACATGCACTTAGTAGGTTCAATGGTTCAATGTACATTAATATAAAGGGGAACACTCCATTGTATAATATCATATGAGTCCACGCGAAATACATGCATTATATCTGAAAATAACTGATGGAATAGGAAAAACACCAATTTTATAGGGATAATCTTGATTAATGTCATTTATTACTATATTGAAATTTAGAAGATAATGCACCTCATTCGAGGTGTTTTATTATAAAAATATGATATTTTCTATCAAAAATTCATATATAACAATTAAAAAATATTATTCAATTATGATAACTCAATTCACATTAAATATTTATTTTTCTAAAACTACCCAACATAGAAATTCAATTCCTAATCTTTTAACATGGAACTTAGGAGGAGTTGTTATTTTTGGGAAATTTCCTATAAGGGGAAATTCAATTTATAGTATTAGATGAATACTTGGAAGGAATTATGAGAATATAATAATTTGATTAAAAGGGGAATCATAATCTATCACACCCCTGGAGTATCCATGATCAAGGTTTATATCCTCAGACTACTAAACTTGGATAAATTGGAGTGGTACATGATACATAAACCAATTTAGAATGAATGAAATTTTTTTAATTAAACGTGAAGAAAAGGGAAACATGATTAAAAATGACTACATTTATAGTTCAATGAAAACATTGGATAAATATATAAACCACCTACCTTATTCTTACGATTCTTTACTCATCCAATATCATGGTCTGATTTAATCGGGTTTTCAATAAATCGATGAAACAAACATCTTCCCTAAAAATTAGATAAATGAGCTTATACCATATAAACTAAATTGATATAATATTAAATGAATAATGTTACAAAATAAATTTAGATATTTATAAGGTGATTCCATAGAGACTAATGGAGTTCATGTCAGATGATGGGTGGTGGAGATCCATTAAGGCCTGGATTAGACATTGGAGGGAGAACCCCATCGATTAGGAGAGCATCACACGGCTTGAGGAGAGGAAGACAAAAAATAAAAAGTAAACTCAAACCAATTAAGGGATAAAGGGTAATTTTACCCTAAGATGGTCTATTTGGTTCGGCCACATGGTTAGCCAAATCATGTGCCATATTTGCATCTCCTTATACATAGGAACCCTAACCTCTCAGGGTTGTCCCCCACTGTTTCCCAAACCATGAACCAACAGTTCCATTAATAGTGATAGCATATTGCCTAAAAGGAACTGACTATATGGGAAAGGTAAATCCTTTGGTAAACCAAGCACAACCCATGTGACAGCAACTACAACTCTGGTTCTAGACACACATTTTACTACGGGGGCCGCACAGTTTCATACAAATCATGTACCCTAATCTAACCTCACAATCTTATCATTTTCAGGGAATGAAGATCCCAAACCCCAATGAGATTCTAAGGAAAACCCTTGGTCTATTACCCAGGGATTAAAACCCCATAACGGTTCTCCAATACTATGATTTACATTCCCAAACTCAGCTCAGAGAATGGACCATCCAGTACATGTCAAAATTAAAATTCCCATGGAATTTTACCATGGCGCAAAAAATGGTTCAATAAATTATAATAATAAAATTAATACTATTTTATATAAAGTATTTATTACATTTTTGTTGTAAACCCATATCATCTGGCAAGGTTATAGGGCTTCAACCCACAAGTAAGGGGATACAAGTGTTCAAGACCTGCTGCTGGCCAATACGATGCTATAGTTAATATAACCTTGTTTTTACTTAAATGATTTGAGGAATAAATATTAATTCTAAAATATTGGTGTTACTATTGAAGTTTATATGTTATTTTTATATATAATATATCATATTCTGACTATTATGTTTTTTATTAAAATTTATAGATGTATAGAAACACTTTTCACACTTATATAGATCATAAAATCTATAAAGAGTTAATTTTTTGTTATTCACGAATTAAAATTCCTTTTGGATACTCATTTTTTGGAGTAACATATGAAGTTTAAGTTGATAAAATCCCAAAAAAGGATGAAATTGTTTATAAAAATAGAACTATATCGATTAAATATATTTCATTAAATTATTATACTGTAAAATAATTCCAAACTTTTTAAAAATGATCTTGAAAGAAAAATGTCGTCTTATTACCTTAGTATCCAATGAATAAAATTTTATATAAATTCATAACACATTTATGGTTTTATAATTTCTAACAAGATCTTTATCATTCATACTCTTATAATCAATTATCTTTATCACTCCCCATAATTATTTATATTTTTCCCCCATGTTAATATTTTCACTTCCCACAAATGTTCTCCTACATGAAAAAATAGTTAGTAAATATTCTATATGACATTAACCCTTAATTTTCTCTCTAATAAATAGAATTTTTTTACCCTTACTATGATGTGGGATTTCAATAAACGAATTTTCCAATTTTAAACCCATGATTTCCAATTGAAGTTTAAATGAACTGGACACCACTTATTAAAGGGGGGAAGAATGTAACCCAATGATTTTTTAAAGAATATTTTTTTAATAAATTTAATATCAATTATATCTTTTATTCCCCACAACCACAACATTTTAAAATACTAACATTATGTTTTATAGTATTTATGACATGCAACACCAAGCCAAAACAAACTGCGAGATACATTTAAAATATAATCATTTTAATATTTTCAATGGACTATTGGGTATAAATATGATTATATTAATTTTGAAATATATCTATATAGGTAATAATGAATTAAAATTTATTGATAATCCCTTTTTTAATATTCAATCAGTGCTTTTGTAATGTCATTTTTGGATTCCATGAACATATTCATCCAAAAAAACATTTATATTACATTTTGTATTTGTAATTATAATAAATTAATAAAAATTATAGAAACATTATTTTATAAAAAAAATATCACTTTTTAAATTCTAATATCAATTTTATATTAGGGTTTCAAATGTTCTTATAAAGGTTTATTTTTCTCTGTGTTCTGAAAAATATTAATTTTTCAATTTTTTTCTACGTCTTTTTATTGAATTAATAAATTTAAAAGTTACTCTATTATTTAAATATGATTTAAAAGTAAAAAAATTAATGTTTATATTATTTAATATAGTTATTTACATTTTAATATTATTTAAAGCATTTTTTCTTAAATGGTTTTTGAGGAATAAAATGCATTTTTTGAAACAATTTTTAAATGCACAATGTTCACCAATTTTAATTAGTTATAATACCCACTTATAAATAATTATTTAATTAAAATTTATAGATTATATATCTAAATATAATAATTTATATCCAATTAATTATGATCACTTTTCATAAAGTTAATGTGAGATCATCATTTTCTTGAATCATGTATTTTTGGAAAATCTGTTTTTTGTTACGGTTTATTGGTTTATTTTAAATTAAATATAAAATTAAATGAATTTAATTTGGTAGAATTATTTTAATTTTTATATTAATACTTAATATTTTATAAAAATTACAACTTATTATTTTATCATAATAATTAGTAATGAATGTTAAATATATTTAATCCAATTATTATTAAAATGGGTTTTATACATTACATATACTTTTGTAAAAATAAATTTTCCACAAAGATTAATTTTTTATTTGATAAATATTATTTAATATTAGTATTAATTTTTTCCAAAATATATTATAAGGATAAATTTAATATATTCTTAAATTTTTTATTACCTTGGTTTAAAAAATTAGATACCATGGGGAATATTGAAATGGTAAAATTAAATAACCTTAGAGGAAAAGAGAATTACATGTTTGAAACATGTTAATATTTATATGGTTAAGGTGTTAATTCACTATAAATACCCTAAAATCCATTATTTTTTTTATTTTTGAGGATCTTTTGGTGAGTGTGACTTCCCATTATTGAATAGTTTTGGGTATTTATAAAAACACCAATCCTCATTAATTATAAAAGGGCACTAACTTCCCCCACAAATTTATGCCACTCAAGCCATTTGGATTGAATAAAACCTAAGAAAAATCTCTCTCCCAAACATTTATCCAAATTATAGAGCATTGGATCTTCCAAAAAAATAAAACCTCATGTCATTAAGAGGATATCCGAAGGAGGTTTCTTTAATAGAAGAAATCATCCTAATAAAGCTTGTTCTTATTATTTCGTCATTTACAACTTTAAATTAAACATTAACAATTAAAATATAATGAATCCATAATACCCAATATTAAAATATTTATATTACTATTATCCTAATATCTATCCACATATGCCTCCATAAAATGGGATCCAGCGTCATCGCTCATTTGTATAGCAGACTACTGCCTCCCAAACCGATGTAATTTATTTTTCATCATTGACATGCAATGTGATTTTTAAATACAGAAATAATGACTAAATATATTAAATGAAAAATTATATTAATTTTATAATGTTAATATATAATCATCGTCTTTACCCTTTAACTCATTAAGGGAATGATAAATGACATTGCTCGAGTGTGAGTACGACCTATCATCTCCATCAAGTGATGAAATTTATTTTCCATACCCCAAGTTCATGATTAGTCTCAAAATTTCATAAAATATGTCAATTGGGACTTAATTGGGTCCTCTGGAATAAAAATATTTTTCATGATATCGGCATGGCAATTGGGACCCTTATTCCCCTTGACAAGGAAACATAGGTGGTTCAGTTTAGATATTTTTCTCAATTACTGGTGGAGGTTGATCTGAGTTGTACCATGATTGATAAGGTAACTCTATCCACTCCCACTGATTATGTTTATATTGATTTTTAATATGAATGGAAACCCCTCTTTTGTACAAAATGTATGTATGTTGGACATTCGTTGGAGTTATGTCGGTGGAAGATCTCCTGTGGGAGATGTGGGATGCAGGGTCGTCCAGATACTCTTTGTAGAAGTTATCCTGAAAGAAATCATGTGGCTATGTAAAAGCCTCTTGTTCGTGATGGCAATGCCAAAAATACATCTTCTATTAAGGATGATATTTTGGATGTTGAAAAATCTGTCCCTCAGGTGTCTGATTTGAAAGGAAAAGTCCTTATGGTGGATAATTCCCCAGTGAGAGTTAATAGTGATCCTTCTAATGCTCCAACAAATTTTCATTTTTCCAATGATGGTCGTGCTTCCCCCACTGGATTTGATGAGACTGGAAAAAATACCGGCATCCTTATTGATGGGTCTCCTACTCATTCTAAACCTCCAAATTCAGGTATGGATAGTCATGCTGCAGGAGTGTTATGTGGTGGGACTATTGTCTCAACACCTAGATTGGATCACACTGGAGCTCCTCAACATGTTAATTGTCATCAGGAAATCCAAAATCTTTTGAACTCCTCTAAGATATCTGAGAAGTTGGTTGACATATCTGAGGCGGAAGGGATGGCTGTGGATAGCAGTGGGCCTACCTCTTTCAAATATGCACTCCTATCTGAAAAAGGGAAGGCAGATAATTTCACTCCTGCTCCTCTGAAGAGAAGGTCAAGGAGGGACTATCCTAACACGCCTCGCAGTGTGTCTACTCGATATTTTAAGCCATCATCCAAGCTCAATACTGATCTTTTTATGATTTCAAATCAGGGTAAGTCCCAATCTAAATGTGACACTGCTAATAGTTCTGATTATGAGAATGACATGTCTTACTATGATTTGTAATTCTGTTCTTAACGGATGAGGGTGAGTCCCTTTGTTTGACCCCGCCCGTCTTCTCTATACTTTTCCTTTTATTTTAATAAATGGTCAAGGGCATAGCTTTTGACTGGAGTTGTTGGGTAATAATTGCAGGTATTTAAAATTTTAATTTCAAATATTTCCTCCAAGGGTATTTGACTTCATAATTACCATGTGGTAAAAAATTTCAAATCTCACCATCATTTAATTAGGTTATATTTTTTCTTAATTATCAATGATATTCGTAGGTTATGTGTGCAATTAAATTTCAGTATATTATTTTTATTTCCACTTGATAGATGTGTACTTACATTTTATGCACAAAAATGATTCATTGACTAATTATCACATCAATGTCACGATCATTGTAAGGGTTTCTCATCTCAAATTATCCTTTATGGTATATATGTCATGTTATACGTCTATATAATTATATAAGGTGTACCAACTTCCCCTATGATATACTATATCATGAATATCATTATTTTAATGGTATTTAATTTTTCATTTGATGTTATTCCTTTGACTGGGGATTCACATTAAAAGTTACTAAAGTTGTAAGAGATTTTTGTTTCAATACAATTTTAATCAGAATTATTTATGCTTCCCTTTATATTAATGGAAAAAATATTATAATTGTAAAATAAACAAATTTCATTTTTATATATTATATTTATTCATAATTTTTTCAAGTAATTATAAAATTTTCTAATCTTTTGTACTTATAATTAATAAAAAACCCATTTTTAAAAAAATCCGACTATATTTGTCTCTATGGTCAAAAATTATTTTCTTCCAAATCCATTTTTTCTCAAAATGTATTCAAAACTATTTTAATATGATTTTTTAAATTCATAATTATTTATAATAGTTTTTTAAAATTTTTTGGAAATGAATGTTCTTTTTTTCTAAACTATGTATTTTTTTACTTCAATTACAATAACTTTAATGAAAATATTGTATTAATTCACTTACCATTAACCAAAATTTCATATCATTATGATAAATGTTTTAAATTAAGATTCCAATATAATTTTAAATTGTAGATTTTTTAAGAAAATGTTATTCCTAATATTTAGAATACTATAGTTTTTTAAAAGATCATATTCAATGTTAAAAGTATCTTTTCCTAAAGAATGTTTTTAGATATATTTTTATGGTATTTTTATTCAACAACGACAGTAAACCATTATATGAAATATGTTTTACTAAAATAATTTTATAATGATATCATCATTATTCTATTTTATAGGTTTTATATTTATTTTGACCATGAAATTTATTTAAATTCTCCTTCTTTATTTATTTTTTTAATAGTTAACATTCCATTTAAATATTTACTTACATATTATTATTGGAAATTATATTTCCCATAAATATAAATATTATTTATCATTGATAATATTATTACATAATTGGTATATCATTTTTACATATGGTGTTTTACATTGAAGGATATAGGATTAACAGGGGAAATATTTATAATTTGTATTCTTTATTCAATACAGAAATTTATTAATAATTAAAATTGACCCTTAATTAAATTGATCATTTTATATATGAGGAATGAATTAGAAAAATAGTTATATATGGGGATCAAAATTATATAATCTTGTGATTTTTAGATAGTCTCCGGAGGAAAAGGATTAATGTATCATTAAATGGGGTTTTCCAATAGGTCTGACCCATCTTACTATGGTTCTAAATTTCCTAGATATCATGATATCTAGGATCATAGAATCCAATATAAATCATTTAGTTTTTTTATGAATTCTATTATTGTTATATATGAGATTATTTTATTGATATTTTCCATAAATATAATTTTTTATCTAGTTATTTAATATATTTAATGTGTGCTCAGTTATTTACCTTTCCATATTTATTATGCATTATCAAATCATGATAGTCATGTTTTTGATTAAATTCAATATGTGTTCACATATTTGCATTTATATATTTATTTTTCCTTGTTGAATATTATTTATTCTTTCATGTTAGCTTCCACATTACAAAACTCTTATTGATAATCTGATATTAACCTTATTTCATTTCATTTCCGTATGATATAAAGTAGTAATCATTGAATGATTTCTAGGATGTGGAATTTTTTACATTCAATATATTTTATTTAATGTTTTCGACTGTAATGTGATATTTATGAATCTAACTAGTTTTCCTTGACTAGTATACTAATTTTCCTTTAGGTATGTGATATCATGTATCTTATGACAATGTAATAATGTAACCAATGACTCTAGTCTATATGGGTTAGGGTATATACCAACATTTTATTGCTAATATAAAGTGATTATAAAATAAATACATAATACATCATCAAATATTAAGATTCTAATTAGAAAAGGGAAAATATTGTAATTTTCAAATCCCTTCTAACCCATTCCTTTGTTATATTTTGGGTATTATAGGTTTTGGGTGGATTTTGGATGGAGAATAGTGTCATTAGAGATTAAATTTCACCTAGGAGTAGGGAATTGTGGTGTAGTAATTCAGCTGTCAATGAAAGGGGTTTGGTTTTAATAGTTTTTTAGCTCTATCATTAATGTTTGGTCTTAATGTGAAGAATTTTATATCATCACGAATAATTCTAATGTATAACTCATAAAATATTTTTATGATTCATAAAACAATTCCTATAGATTTTTTTGTCATCATGGGATAGATCAGTTCGTAACATGGGATGTTTTATCATTGGTTATTTGTTTCCTACTTAATAGATTTATGGTGTGAATAATCTTTTAATATAATAGATCATATAGGATGGGGTTCTGTGGGTTTTTCATGAGGTTTCATCACGATGAAGTGATATTGGTTGTGGTATGACTCTTTAGTTGACCAAATTGATTTATAAGTTTTAATGATCAATCAATTATGCTGATAGTGTGAGATTAACCACATGAAGTCTTACATAATTTTTATTCAATCCACTCATGGCCTCTCATGTATTCTTATACAAAAACACAATGTTTTTATAATAAGATATAATTTATAATCCCATATGTTTTACCTTTATTTCCTTCAATTTCCCTCAAACCATGGGTGACTAAAGGTGGTTATAAGGATTTATTTTCACACCCATTAGATTGATTTATCTCATAACATCTAAATATCAACTGTAAATTATATAAGACATGTTTTTTATTCTTTAAACATGATATTCTCCATGATCCTCATCATTAAATGTTTTTTTAGTTTGATTAATGGGTTTTTAGTTGGTTTTGAGTACTAAATTTGATGGGAATTTTAATTCTCAAGATTATTGTGGATTCCCTTTTATTATTTTAGCTCGGTGGTCACATTTCCTTCTCACAATTCTGGTTCTATAGTTTATAACATTTCGATTGAAGATGTAGATTACCAAAAATACATTAATTTATTATATAATGAGGGAATAAAAAGATTTTATTTTTTTATGGATGGAATTTATTTTCATAATTAAAATGATATTCTTGATATAAATAAATTTATGAGAAAAGTGTGTTTTGTGTGTTTACATGTTTCCATGATATTTCTCATCTTCCTATTTCTTGTGCACTATTCTTGCTGAAAATAATTTTTGTAGCTATTTATTATGTGATGATGCAATGATATATCTATGTCAATAAAATTTCATAAAAGGATAAAAACATAAATATGGTATGTGAACCAATTGCATCTAATTATAAAAGGTATGTTTTTTATTTCATAAGAAAGAATGGGGTTGTGGAAATGGTTGTTGTATAATTAGTTATTGAATTATTTTTAAAATTATAAATCATTTTTCAGGAATTTTTTATGGATAGTTTGGTATGATATGATGTGTTGGGATGCATTTATATTATTGGTTGTTTTGAGTGGTTATGGTTTTTGAGGTATAGTTGTTGAGCTATAATTGTGTGTTTTACTGAGAGATTTCCGTTGTATTTATATTATTGTCAAGATGTAATGTATAGGTTATTTTATGATGATAACATGTCTACATTATGTGGTTTTATTTTCATTTTTCCATATAGTATTAGGATAAAACATGTAATGATGAATTTGGAAATGGGTGTGCCTAGAATTGATTTAACTCATGGAAAAGATGAGATAATGATAAAAAAATGAATTTTAACACATAAAATAAATTTTTCTAATAGATTTAATAATTTTTAATTAAATATGGAATCCAATATGTAAAATCAATTTTATATGGTCAGTAATTTTAATCTTGTAAATGAGCTAGATAATGTGCTAAATCAGATTTCATGTATAACTTTTTTTTTTGAATTTTTTGGCATGTGGGGATGGTTTAGTGGTTTAATAAAATTATTTTTTTGTTTCCATGTAGTCATAGATATTAGTGGAATTTGGTGGATTGTGTTGACATTAATGAGTTTTGATAGGGTAGTTCTTTTAAACATTCTATGTTGGCATTATGTGCATCATATAAAGATTTTATTTTCTAATGATTTCACAACCACCCCACCAGAGTTGGAAAACCATACCAATGAAAGTTTTTTGAGGATCAATGATTTTAAACTAAATAAATATGTTGTAAAATGAATACACGGTTGGATAGTCCATATTTTATTTCCTCACTTCGTGGTGTGGCGTTGTAGACTAGTTGTATGAATGTGGTGTTGGTACATATGGGGGGTCATTCCTAGTAGGTGGAGGGAACAACATGGATGTCCTTAATGATCAGTACAACTAACTAATATGGATATGTGATATGGTTTTCATCTCCTATGGAGATGAATATATATGATATATGATGGCGGTTTTGGTTATTTTTTGGTTACAGTAATTCAAACTTGAGATTTTGAACCGTCTGGGAGGTTGGGATATGTATAAATATGGTCTGAGCCACATCAGATGTGATGGGATTTTTATAGTGTGTTGATGCATAACTGAAAAATATATAGAGATCATATGATGTTGATGTTGGGTTATGAGAGAAACAAACATGTGGGGAAGTGGTTATGAGATACCCCTTGTGTCACAGGTTTGATAATACTTTATAATACATGGATACATTACTTAGTGTGTGAGAATAGAATGATTTGGGTGATAGATTACCTTATAGGTTCTTATGGATACATTAATTTGTTCGATGAATAATTAGTATTCTTTTAACAATTTTTCAAAATAGGTCTCATGTATGATCCTACTGAGTACAAATTTTTTGTTTTCCAATATATATATTAACAATTTTCTAGTTTCTAGGATGAGTTTTATAACCAATATGGATAACACTATATTTAATATTAGGACTAGTTATAGATTTAATTTCATGGAATTTTATTTTTTATTTTTATTTGAATACTAGTTTTTTTTATAAAAATCATGTATTATGTATTATTTCATGAAATGGGTTGTTTAATATTATATTATTGATTGGTTATCTTCATGTAATATTCCTGGAATATATTAGTGTAATGCCTCCCATATTCATGTTATATACACTTATTTCAAGTCTCCAACATGGGTCTTGTTAGAGGTGAACTTGGGAACACATTAATATTCAATCCAGGACCATGATGGGTTCCCAGTGGGTGTGGGTCATTAAAGAGTGTTATGTGATTTCTTTTGTCATATATGATATATTTTGCAGTAATGGACCTATAAGAATATCATGGGTTGGAAAAGGGAAATTGTACTAGTGGAGCATTGTGTGTAACTTTCCTTGGGAGATCATCTAGGAAATGGGATTTATGGACCCCTGTATTTTGTGTTAAAATCCATGATTATACTGAATGTTTAAATAAAATGGTTGTTCATTTAATATAGATACCATGGAATAGGGTATGAATTTTCTTGTTTGAACTTTTTTAATAATTACAGATGATTCAATGATATTAAATATTCTGAATTAATTAAAATTTACTAAGAAAATTCCTTGTGGTTGGGATTAATATGTCTTTATGTAAAAATAGATTTCTATTGGTCATTATCTATGAATGGATCTGGTCGATGAGGTTCAGCAGGATGATCTAGTTAACCACTGGATGATTGATCTAGCCAAGGATGATGAGACTTGGGGAAAGAATATGTGTATGTTTCATAATTTGGGCTTTATAGAGTATGGGGAGGAGTTTCCCAAATCTGAATATAGAGATATGGTATAAGAATAGTTAGATCACATTATATTATAGATAATCCTATACTTATTATTATGTTTCAATTGTTTTGAGTATGATATGAAGAGGAATGAGGCAGCGGTTGACATTTCTTCTTATAGAATGAATGGAGGAAGATTTATATTGGATTATTTCTTGAGGTAGTATCATGATATGTTTCTATCATCATTGATGGGGAAAATATGAATTATCTTACCTCTCATAAAAATTGGAGACTGAGTGTGTTGGAAATTTGGATTATATTTAAGAATATTCTTTTCTCAACTACAAATCATTTTCCTGATGAGGATTCTAGGTCTAAATCATTGTTTGAGGTGTTGTGTCTTGTGATTTGATATACAGTAACCCAATTTACATTTCATGTATATGTGGAGGGGAAGAATAAGGATGATATCATTAAGAGGACACAAGATTATAAATTATCATCTTAAGATGGAATCAATGAGGGTTCCTCATATATAAGGGTAGAAAGTAGAGGATCTCATGTATCTTGACTATTGAGGTTTACAAAAAAAATTCATCTGCCTCAGTGGTTTCTTTATAATTTATCTATGAGTAATAGTTCTCATACTCTCACTTGGAGCATTGTTATTTTTTCATTATATATGTATTCTATGGATATTTGCGACCTTAGTTCTCAACTATTCTTGGGGCCGATTATAGCATATGTGATCTTGTTACTTATTGTCCCAAGTAGAATCTATTTCTTTAGAGGTAATATACATAGAAATTATGGTTGGTTTTCATTCATTAAATAAGTTATGGATATGGTGGAGGATATCCCCATAATTTCCCCCACCATCATTCATATATGACTAAGTGTGGCTATGGAGGTGGTCTTTAGCTATGAGGAAAAGGAGGCAAATATGGGAAGTTTCAAGCAATATATGTTTAATCACTATATGATATAAATATCATCCAAAATACCATTCTATTATCTTCCACATTCATTTATGATTTATTTGTTTCCATATTTTCACATTCCTTTATTTTTACCACATTGTTCTCTTCCTGGGGACTTATAGTGGATTGGATTCTAATACACCATGTTTTGATTAATCTAGTTTGAGGTCAGATGAGTCTTCTTGATTTTTTTAGGGATTTGAGTTGATGATGGGGTAGCATAAGCAATATGGTGATATCATTATCATATATATAAATTTTATTCTAGTATTCCTATTATTAATAGTTATTATTCAATGTGTATTATTATTCACTACTTTCATAGGTGATTTTATTTCTTAAATTTTGAAAGAAAAAATGTGGTATTCATTGGTGAATTTTATCAAAAGAAAAAAAATAAATGTTCGAATATATTCTTTTCTTAACTAGTAAAACTATCATTATATTTAGTAGTGGAATAAGAAGCATATTTCCAAATATTTATGGAGGATTTAATATATTCATTTCCTATGGTGGTTTTCACCCATCCCTATAAGTGTAATATCATTCTTGGGATAGATTTTTATCATGGTGATTCTCTGATTTTGATGGATCCATATCGGATTGAAAACTTTATGATATAAGAGTTGAGGATATATGTTAATGGACTGATGTAGTTGGGATTTATCTAACTGAGTGTATCATTATTGGGTGCTCCATTGACATATTTTAAGTTTTTTGGTGATCGTTTTAGGTTGTGTATATACTACTTTTAATCGAAATAGATGACGGTCAAGAACCATTACCCTCTTATAAGGATAAATTATTTGTTTGAGTAGATTAATGGATTTATTTAGTATTCAAAAATTGATTTTCAATCTAGATATCTACAAGTTTGAGATAGAGTTTAGGATTTCCCAAAGTCTATATTTTAGATGTCTTTATGGTCACTTCATGATTTTAGTCATGTACATCGGTGTACAAAATTCCACTGCTAATTAGATGATACTCATGAAATATATGTTCTATTATTTTGATTACTTATTCTTAGTAGTGTTCATTAATGATATACTCATATAATCAAGGTATGAGGATCCAAATTTTGGGAATAATAGGGATTTTTTAAAGGTATTTTGGAACCAATAACGTTAAAAAAAGACTTCCATGTGTGTTTTTCAATCATGTTTTGTGTATTATTTAAAAAATGGTTTATTTAATATTATATTATTGATTGGTCATTTTAATGTAATATTCTTGGGATATATTAGTGTAATGCCTCCCATTTTCATGTTATATAACCTTAGTTCTAGTCTCCAACATGGTACTTATTAGAGGAGAACTTGGGGAACACATTAATATTTAATGTTGGATCAAGATGGGTTCCCAGTGGGTGTGGGTCAGTAAAGAGTGGTATGAGATATTTTTTTGAGATTTTGGACAGATTTTGGAGTAAGGAACCTATAATAATATCATGGTTTGAAAGGGAAATCATACTAGTGGAGCTTGGCATGTAACTAGTCCAGGAAAAGCATTAAGGACTTGGGATTTTAGTGCCCACTATAATTTGTGTTAAAACCCACGAGTGTGCTGAATGTTAAATTGAAATATTTTTTCATTTAATATAGATACATTGGAATAGTGTATGAATTATCTTCTTTGAACATTTCTAATAATTTTGGTTGAATATATGAAATTAAAGAATCTAAATTAAATAAAATTGACTAAGAAATTTCCAGGGTGTTTGGATTAGTTTGTTTTAAATCTATTTGAATATATTTCTATTGGTAATTAACTATGAATGGATCTGGTCGATGAGGTTCAGAAGGATGATCTTGTTAACCACTGTATGATTGATCTATATGTGGATGATGAGACTTGGGGAAAGAATATGTGTAAGTTTTATATTTTGGGATTTGTGGAGTAATTATGGAATATCCCAAGTCTGAAGATAGAGCACTGGTAGAAGAATAATTAGAACAAATTTTTTTATGTCTAATTATTTGTTTAGTATTATGTTTCAATAGTTTTTAGTAATATTTGAACAGAAATGAGGTAGTGGTGGATCTTTTTTCTTATGGAATGAAAGGAGTATGATTTTATGTTGGATGATTTTTAGAGGTTGTATCATGCTATGTTTCTATCATCACTGATGGGGAAAACAAATCTAAAATAGCTTATCTCTCTTAAAAATGGGAGACTAAGTGTGCAGGAACATTTTATTATATTCAAGGATATTCTTTTTTCCAATACAAATCTTTTTCCAAAAGAGGATTCTACAGCTCAAACTTTATTGGAGGTGTTGTGTCTTGTGATTTTATATACAGTAACCCAATTTACATTGCATGGATATGTAAAGTGGAATAATATGGTTGATATCATTTAGAGGACACATGATCATCAATTATCGTCAAAAGATGGAATCCATTAGGGTTACACAAGGATAAGGGTAGTTAGTAGTGGATCTAATGTATCTTGACTGTTGAGGTTTACAGAATTATGTCGTATGCCTCAGTTGTTTTCTTCTCATTTAACTATGAACAGTAGTTCGCATACCCTCACTAGGAGCATTGTTATGGTTTTCTTTATATATGGAGTCTGTGGATATTTTCAAACATAGTTTCAGACTATTCTTGGTGTTGATTATAGAATAGTTGATCTGGTTACTTATCGTACCATGTAGCATCAATTTCCTTAGAGGTCATATAAATAGAAAGGATGGTATGTTTTCATTCCCCCAAAAGGTTCTGGATATAGTGGAGGATATCCCCATAATTTCCACCACCATCATTCATATATTTCTACGTGTGTATATGGAGGTTGTCCTTATCTATGTGGTAAATGATCCAAATATGGGAAGTTTCACGCAATAGATGTGTCATCACTATATGGAATGGATATCATCCAAATTACAATTCTACTATCTTACACATTCTTTTATGATTTATTTGTTTCCATAGTTTCAAACTACTTTATTTTTCCCACATTTTTCTATTCTTATATACTTATGGTAGATTATATTCCAATAACCCATGTTTTGACTAATCCAGTTGGATATCAAATGAGCCTTCTTGATGTTTTTCAGTGATTAGAGTTGATTACGGGGTAGCATAAGTCATATGGGCATATCATTCACCTATAAATAAATTTTATGTTAGTATTCCTATTATTAATAGGTTTTACTCAATTTGTTCGATTATTCACTACTTTCATAGGTGATTTTATTTCTTAAATTTTGAAGGAAATAATATGGTTTTCAGTGGTGAATTGAATCACAAGACAAGACATAAATGTTTGAATATATTATTTTCCTTACTAGTAGAACTATCAATATATTTATTAGTGGAATAACTAGTATATTTTTCTAGATTGATGGAGGATTTAATAGATTCTTTTTCTACAGAGGTTTTCACCCTTCCATATAGGTGTAATATCATTCTTAGGATAAGGTTTTATAATTTTGATTCTCTAATTTTTATGGATCCATATCAGATGGAACACTTTAAGATATAATAGTTGAGGATCTAGGTTAATGATATGGCATAGTAGGGATTTATCTAACTGAGTGTATCATTATTGGTTGCTCCATTGATATCTTTAATGTTGTTTGGTGATAGTTTTATGTTGTGTATATAGTACTTTCTATCGAAATTGGTGATAGTCAATATCAATTACCCTCTTATAAGGATAAAAGATTTGTTTGAGTAGATTAATGAATTTATTTTATTTTAAAAAATTTATTCGAAATCTAGATATCTTTATATAAGATTTAGAGTAGGGGATTTCCCAAATGATACTTTTTATATTCCTTTATGGTCACTTCATGATTTTAGTCATGTACATCGGTTTTAAGAGTTCCACAACTATTTACATTATACTCATGAACTCTCTGTTCTATGAGTTTGAAGAATTATTCTTATTAGTTTTCATGAATGATATACTTGTATACTAAAGGTATAAGGATCCAAATTTTGGGAATCATAGGGTTGTTTTAAAGGTATTTTGGAACCCATTACAAAAAAGTCTTCTATGTGTATTTTTTAACACAGAGGCTCACTCTCTCTGGTATGTGGGGTCCCAGTAGCAGGTGGTAGTCAATTCATTGAAGATTGAGGATATTGTTTCTTAAGAAGAAATAAATAATTTCTTAGTGGTATAAATCTTTATTGGAAATATGGGTTATTATCAGAGGTCAATGTTTGATATCTATCATTTTTTCCCATTGACATGGTTGACCTATAAGGACTAGGAATTCTTATAGATTGATTAGTGTTAGAAATATTTCTAATACCAGAATTTAAATTTTGTTGGTTCTTATATTCATCAATTTCTAAAAGAGGGAGTTATTATTAAGGTGTTATATGAAACATACATTAAAAAATTGGCTAGTGTCTAAATGCAGAATAATGAGGTGATCTTTTGTGTGTTGAGGTAGGTATGTCCCCATGAGTGTAACTTTGTCAATCCTAATCATATGCTCCTGGGGTATTCTTTTTCTCTAATCTGAAAGTTACATTATGTTATCAGTGAGTACTTTATGATTTGTAAAAATTATAAGATCATGAGGTATTTTTTCTATCTATGGGATTTGAATATTTGATTGCGATAGTGGATATAATTTTTTCACGAATTTGAATTTCTGATCTCCTACAACCTTAGGAAAAGGAATTTTGTTATTGATGTGATGAGTAAAATGTATCATGATGTTTTTTATTTGAAATTGGATATTCTTAATGGGTGATAAATCATGTTTTGGTGATGAGTTGTGATCATAATTTTTATGGTTGTAGTGGTGGAATTGTTTCATATAATAGTGCAATAATCCTTGATGTATTGAGTATATGAATCTCATTTGGGAGACATGAAGGAAAAGTTGATTTCAGGCCATTATCATTATGATTATTCTTTGAGGGATGGTAGGAGGCTGATAAGAATCAGGTATTATTCTGAGGGAGTTCTTCTATTCTTCCATTTATGAATGAAGAGGTTCTATAAGAGTTCCATATCTCAAAAGCATAAGTCTATAATATGTCTTCCAATACATATATTGAAATGAGGATTCATCTTTCATGGATCATGTTGAATTAGTTGATATTTGATTTCATGTCTCTATGCCTAGGATAAAAAGAAGTGAATACAAAGAATCATGTTCTATGATATTTTATAAGGATGTTGGGTTTCCTCTAGTGTATATAGTAGAACATATCTATGGATTTCATCACTGGTTTACTACATCATACGGAGGATGTGATACTATTTGAGTGATCATGGATCAGTTAATGGATTAAGATCGTATCATTGTAATAATGGATTCCAGTGTTGTGTATACTTTAGTGATGTGGTATATGGATTAGTTAGTGCATCATAATAGGGTTCCAAGGGAAATAATATTTTATCGGGTTCCTCATTCCAACTCATTAGTTTTTTGAGGTATCTAATGTTCTTTTTGTTCTCATTTTCATCTCAATGTAGCATTCTATCCATATATGGATGTATTTATTGAGATAACTATATAGACATTATAGGATATACTATAACAATATGTTCTTGATTTTGTTGTATTTTAGGTAAGTAAACTTCTCTTTTTCGAGTTTTCATATAACAATAGATTCTACTCTTCAATTGGCATGACCATGTTTGAGGCATTGTATGGATAGACTTGTTGATCTGTATTGTACTTGAACAAGGATAGGGATTCAGTCATACATGGATAAGATTTAGTACATGGTATTATTGAGAAGATTCATATGGTTTCTATGTTGAGGAAGCCATTTTTGTACCATTATAACTCATAAATATATGTGGGGAGGTGGCCTTTAGAGTTAGAGTTAGAGACCATGTGTTCTTGAGTGTCTTCTCTCATCAAGGTAAGTAGATGTTTGGTCTAACAGTAAAAACTCTACTCGGTTTAACAACCCATTTGAGATGATTCAGTATGTTATTATGGTGGAATATAATTTGGATTTCCCTCCATAGCTATATTGGGATGTGTTCATCATATCACATCTTCATCAGTATCATCATGATGACTCTCGTGGCCTTGGTTTGGGAGAGATGGATGTTGAAGATAATGCATGGTCTATGGATTAGTGGGTTGATATCTATGATTTCTAGTAGAAGGCACTACATATGAAATTGTTTTCATCTGGTTCTCATATTATTTGGGCACAGTGTCATATAAGAGTGTATATGGGAGAAAAATTCATTGATGTGCAACCAATATCTGAATATTTCTTTAGCTATATATTGTATGTTGGATTAGAAGTTTGATTTTATTTTCAAATTTATGAGGTGTATTTTTTTGAATAATTTTTTTAAATTCATCTCATTTTTTAGTATTTTTTGGTGGTGTCAATCAATTTGATATGTATCTACCAAGGAGTTCTTGGATGGTGTTGTTTTGGGGTTTTCCCTTCTAGTTTAGTTATGATTTTTTGAGATTATAATTATTTGAAAGTTATATAATGTGAAAACTGTTAAATTTTATGCCTGTTTATTTAAAGTATTTTAGTTGTTGGAGGTGTTCATAAAAGATCATCAGAATAATAGTGGTATTAGATATTTTCAAGAATTCCTGTTGTGGTCATTCAGGGTGAGATACATGGGTATTGGATCCAGTGAATGTTCAGACATTTGATTAATGTTTCATCATGACGTGACGTGGTGTGTTGGGATATGAGTTAATTATTTTGATTTTATCAAGACTCTTATGATGAATTCTGGAGGCTAAGGTTCAGTTGTTCTATAACTGCAATCATTTCTTCATGGTAATTTCATTAATTCTACAATTGTTTCCATGGTCATATATATTTAAAAAATTTACCAATACATGAATGATGGAAATATAGGTATATTTTTTTAATGTTTTTTAAGAGTATTTAAATTCAAGCTATTTAAGGAATTTCCATGGCTTACCACACTAAGACGTCGGGTTTTTCTAGATTGATGTCAATTTAAATCCCTTTAATTTTTCATTTATTTAATTAAATTCCTATTGGACATTTAGAAATTATTGGTAAATCTTAGGTTTAAATTAATCCCCCAATGTTTGCTTTTGGCCCTGATATTCTATAGATCATCCTATACTGATCTGTGGTGAGTTACACATTTTTTTATCTGAGGATTCTCACTATTCCTTATTTGTGATGGATATGGTAATAAGTTAAGAGGTATATTTTTGGGATATTGGTTAACTATTTGGAGGTGGATGGTAATTTTGAATTTATTGAGGATTCCTGTAATGCATCGACCGTAGTTAACCAGATTTAGTGAATTATTACATAAAATTGGCATGATTACAAGGAAATCATGCCCCAAAAGACTGATTAGTATAGTATTATTGGAAACAAGACTGATACATAAGTTCCACATTACAACTTGAAATGAAATAAAAAACTAATTTATTCCATTATAAATATCCAAGACTCTTAGATTATGCCTGCAAGTCACTCATAACTAACTTCTTTACATACAGGGAAAATGCAACATAAGAAAGGTGTGAGCTCAAATGCTCAGTAAGATTAAGTAGTACAATGGATGATAACATAAATATTGAGCATGGTGAATAATTGAAAACACATGACTTTACCAATAATGAACATGAACACTTTTAAGTTAGGAAGATGAGATGAGTAAATAATTAAATAATAAAACATAATCATGGGTATTCTACTAGTCGAATGACCACATGAACCATAAATATTATTTTCAAAATGAGGGAATGTATAATGCCAGACATTCTGAAACATTTTTTCAAGGGCTTGGCTAAGATGTCTAAAAATTATTAAGTCATTGGTCAAAACCATATATCAAATTGGGAAATGCCTTAGCCAATTCCATGACTAGTTGTCTCATGAGACCTACCGATACACCGAGTAGCTATAGCGAGCTCCACCCATCACTTACTAAGTCCAATGCATTCGTCATATGAAAGGGATGAAATATAACATAAAAATCTGTATTAAAACTAGCATAAGAAATGTCAATACATTATCCATAAACCATTAATGGGATAAAAATAACACATCCATAGTTAAACACAGTAATGTATGGAATATTTTTATCATAATAGATCAACTTCAATCTCATTTAAAATCCATCAAAGGGTGATGACCTAGATGAAAGGAAAATTATTTAATAGGAATATATCGTTCTATTTTGAAATAATTTAAATGTAATATAATTTTAATGGAAAAAAAATATTTCGAAAATATTATTATAATATTGTTATGTACGCTTCGACGTTGTTATAACGGTGGATAATAACTACACCCTCCATATAAGTTAAAAAAAACATTCTTACCATAATTTTGTCAGAAAGGTCATAAAGTATCTTGTTTGGAAAACGATGAAAATATTACTTACAAAACATAAAAAGTCAATTAAGGGTATAAATGAATTTAAACAATAGTCCAGTAAATAGTAAAAATGATTTGAAATACATTTTAAGAAACATGGATATGGATGTTAAAGAGGTCCTAGTAGATACTTACATAAATACAACCTCGAATGATAATGAGATTGCGAAATTAACCCTTAACTTGTACTTTTCCATGGTCGAGGGTAGGTTAACCTCCTGTATAATGGTAAAATAATTATTATTAAATTATTAAATAACCATATACATTAATATGATATTATATATGATCTTCTAATACTTCTTTGATAACAATATTTTAGCAGTATCATCGTTTCGGTTGTTAGCTAACACAGTTTCCTTTATATGATTTGTTACCTATGTTCTATTTCTTATGTATAGGATGTATCATATTCATATTAATAATGATATTATGTCATTAAACACTATTTTTAATCATCAAATGAAAATTATTCTGCAATGGATAAGATGGGGAATGAATCTCATCGTGTACGTGGAGACGCTAATCCGTACGTACGCACGAGAAACAATATCATTATTTTGATATTAAAATCATATATAATTGGATGGTATATCAAATAAAAAGTATCATAATAATTTTATATTTATTATTTAAATCATTTATACACATTATTATACCCATCCAAATGATGAAGTATTTGAATAAAAAACTACACCACGACGTGGAGACGGTAATCCGTACGTACGCACGTATGGTGACTTTGTCATTTATAGGATGGATAGAATAATTAATATAGGTGTACCATTTCTATAATAAAATAGTAGTATATATAATATACTATATTTATTATTTTATAATGGAAACAATAAGTACAGAAGAATTGGAAGAAGAAAAGAATTTGAAAGAGGTGATGAAATATTCACATCTTCTTCAGGTACTTCCTTTTGATTTGATCAAAAGGTCTCTTTATGTTGCCTTTATGACTAAAGTTAGGCATATATAATGAATTTAGGATAGTGGAGAGGCTATTGGGGTAGGGTTTTTCTGAAACAAATGGCTTTGAAGGTGTGAATTTGAGATAAGGCGAAGTGCCTTTTTATAAGAGGGGTGAGGGGTACCTTTGGAAAAGATTGAAATATTATTTTATAATAAAATAATTTTCGGTTTCTAAAGTCTCAAAAATGAAATATTTAAAGTATAAGGTGGTTATGGGTAGAATAAAACTCAACCAATAAGTTTTATATAGGTTTGGTTCGCTATATTAACCTTATCTTTTAGATTTAACACTTAGTTAAATAGGTTGACATTTACCATGCCTCTTTGTATATTTATATTATATGGTTTATAAACATACTATAAACTTCTAAGAGAACAAACAGTGGTTAATTAATAATAAATGAATCAGTATATAAGTCTTTTGGCTGAAACATAGATTTTTAAGATTATTATATCAACCAATAATATTGTATTTGTTTTAAAAACTCATTTATGTCAATTTTGAAAATATTTAATAATTGATATTTTTTAAAATCATAGAAAATTCATTAAATAATAATAAATACATTTAATAAACCCTAACATTTCATAGTAACCAATAAAATTTTTTGATGTCATCAAAATGTTCAAATTATATTTATTTTAGTATTTATAATATCATTTATTGTTTGTTTCATTAATAATGAAAATACTGCATCATTATTGTGTCATATATAAATATATTTATATTATGTCTAAAAATTATAAATAAAATATTTTTAAGAATGAATTTTTTTTATATTTATAATGATTATTAATAGTCAAATAGATAAATTATATAACCTCATATTAAAATTGTTTTACTAAAATATATTTTCTTTTGTTATTTTTGTCTTTAGTTTAGATTATTTAATATAAAATGTCGTTATCACTCCCAAGTGGTTCCATGGGGTCCCAAAATCTACCCAAGGATGCGCATTGCCGGAAAGGTATCAAAAAATAGGTTTAGGACACGTTTTAAGGTAAATTAATAATATTATAATATTATTTTTTAACATTATTTACTGGATTTTCCCCTTTAACCATAGTAAATAAAATATTTACTGAAGTAAATATTCATAATGTCTAAAAATAAAATTTACCAATACACACAATTTTGACCTCCTAATTACAAACATAGAATTCATTTTTCCAAATTCAAAACACAGAAGTGGCACAACTTAATTAAAAATTTATTCTTGTTCTCAAAACAAAAATAATGTTTTTATGAAATAATAACTATCGATAGATTGACACTTGTTTATGTCCAGTTTAATCATGAGATTACATAAAATGACTTAAATTATATTAAATTCTAAAAATATAATCTAATTATACTTAAAAAACCATTCAAATGTATAATTTAACACTATAAATTATTTCGATTTAAAATGTTTTTAATTACAATTTAGAATTTTCACTATTCATCATAAATTTAATGTTTTCAAAAAATAACCAAAATTCTCCCTAAGATATTTTCGATATTCCAAATCCAAAAATGAATTCCATTTTTAATGATAAAATTTATGAAATTCCAAAAAGAGGGTATTACTATTTATAACGGCTAGTTTGATTGCTCGTAGTGTGACGGAATCTCGAAGTTGTGTACAAGGAATGATATTGTATTATTCAAAGGGAAAAGAACCATAGAAGATTGGGGTGTTACATTATCCCCTCCTTCAAATAATTTCATCCTTGAAATTTCTAGAATATTACTTCATAAAAAGATTCAGGTGGTTCTTCATTATAAGTTCCTCTGGTTCGCACATTGCCTCTTCTATTTTATGGTTTCTCCATAAAATATTTACCAGACGAGTCATCCGGTTACTCAACACTGGTTCTATTGTATCAAGAATCTTGATAGGATCTTCACAATGAGAAATATCTAGTTCCAGTTGTAGTTCCTCAAAGGTGAGAACATGCATTGGGTCAGGCATGTTTTTTCTCAACAATGATACGTGGAACACATCATGAACATTGGAGAGACTTTGAAGCATTGCCAAACGGTAAGCTACAGTCTCAATTCATTCTATAATATTGAAAGGTCTGATGTACCAGGGACTTAATTTACCCTTCTTACCAAAATATATAACTCCCTTCCATGGAGAAACCATCAAGAAAACATGATCTCCTATATGAAATTATTATCCCTTCCTTTGGTTATCATCATAATTCTTCTGCCTACATTGAGCAGCTTTGATGCGAGTTTGGATAACCATCACCTTCTCCATTATTTCCTCCACAAGTTCTTCGGCCTATGAGTTTTCTTTCACCAACATCATCACAACAGGTTGGTGTGTGAAATCTATTTTGGTATAATGCTTCCAATGGTGCCATCAAGATATTTGGATGGAAGATATTTTTATATAAAAATTCTACCAGAGGTAAATATTAATCCCAAATACCTTGAAAGTCCAGTGACCAAGATCTCGACATGTCTTCTAAGGTTTGAATAGTCTATTTTGATTGTCCGTCAGTTTGAGGGTGGTAGGAATTGCTCAATTGATGTTCATTATCCAGGACTTTCTGAAGAATTTTATAGAATCATGATGTAAAATGTGGATCACAATCAGAAACAATCAATTGGGTACTCCATGAATTCTTACAACTTCATTAATATATAGTCTTTCTAAATTTTCATGTGGTAAATCATCTCTTATAGAAAGAAAATACGCTTACTTGGTAAGACGGTCAATAATGACCCATATTGCATCATTCATTCTAGAAGTCTTTGGTAGTCCCATGATAATGTCCATTGAAATATTATCCCATTTCCACTCAGGTATGGGAAGAGGTTGCATGACTCCTCTAGGTTGTTGCCTTCCAGCTTTCACTTATTGACAAACCATACATCTTGACACTAAATCAGCAATCTCCCTCTTTATGTTGTCCCACCAAAAATGTTCCTTCAAATCTCTATACATATAAGTGCTACTAGGGTGTATAGGGAAATTGGATCTATGAGCATAATCTAACTATTCTAATTTCAGATCAGGTATATCGGGGACACAAAGTCTCTTCCACAATTTCCAAATCCAATCTTTATAAACCAAGTCGATCAATCTACCATCGTTCACAGATTTAATCTTATTTTGAAATTCCTCATCATCATCCTAATATCTTTTTATCCTTTCAAAACTCCATAATCCTTTATAATCAAAGCATTTAACCACTTATTTTCCTTCCTGGGGTGGTAGTGTGTAGTGCACCCATAATCCTTGATTAGTTCAAGCCATCGCCATTTCCGGATGTTGAGTTCTTTCTATGAGAAAATATACATCAAACTGTTTTTATCGGTATATATCTCAAATTTTTCACAATAGAGATAATGTTTCCATATCTTCAAAGAAAATATTGCAACTGTAAACTCAAGATCATGAGTAGGATAGTTTGGCTCATGAATTTTCAGCTATCGTGAGGAATAGGAAATAACTCTATCATTCTGAAAAAGGACACAACCAAGTCCTTTCATTGAGGCATCACTATAAATAACAAACCCATCCTTCCCCGATGGCAGAGTCAAGATAAGAGCACTGACAAAAATTCTATTAAATTCATCAAAACATTATTTACATTCTTTTTTCCAATCAAATTTATCCCCTTTACATGTGATCATCATTAATGGGTAAGCCAATCAGGCAAACTTATGGATGAAACGTCGATAATAACTTTCTAAACAAATAAATTGGTGTACCACAGTTATACTTGTCAATGCTGGCCTTTCTTGGATTGCCTTTGTCTTATAAGGGTCAATAGAGATTCCCTCATTAGATACAATATTCCCTAGAAATGAAATCATTGGAAGCCAAAATTCATAGTTTCCAAACATTCCATATAATTAATTTCTTCTTAGGGTTTTCAGAATGGTATGCAAGGGATTTTAATGATCTTCATAGATTTTGGAGTATACTAGGATATCACCAATAAATACCATTAAAAAGTCATCAAGATATTCCTTTAAAACATTTTTCATTAGATCCATGGACATAGAAGGTGTATTAGTCAATCCAAAATTCATTATTGTAAACTCATAATGCTCGTACCTAGTTTGAAATGTTGTTTTTAGAATGACTTCCTTTTTCACACACAACTTATTATATCTAGATCAAAGTTTAATCTTTGAAATATACTGAGCTCCAAGATTTTGGTGCAATAAATAATCAATTCGATGTAGGGGATACTTGTTCTTTATTATTATAGCATTGAACTCCATGTAGTCAATGCACAACCTCATAGATCCATCTTTCTTATTTACAAAAAGAACAGGGGATCCCCATGGAGAAACATTAAGGGAAATAAATCCCTTATTACTCAATTCCTATAATTTATTCCATAGTTACACTAATTCCATAGTGGCCATTCTATAAGGGGTCTTCAATATGGGCCTTGAACCAATAATTAAATCAATAGAAAACTCAATTTCTCGTTCTAGAGGATATCCAGGTAAATCTTCTGGAAACAAATCAACATATTCTTTCACCATAGGTATTTCCTCTATTTTAACATTCATTTCCTCTCCCATTGTTATTTAATTCACTCCCTCCATAATAAATGAATTTAGTTAAGCTACTGGGGGTGGATCTAGATAAGAATGGGGTGGTGACTTTTCTTCTCTAAAGATAAGATACTATTTTTCATCATCGAAAATTGTATCCTCCTTCTTCTTACAATAAATTTTCACATCATAGTCTAAAATACAATCCATATTGAGGATTATATCAAATTCAATCATTGATATGATGATGATATCAGAAAAAATGAACATTTATATTCCCCAATGGGAACTGATTCGCAAAACATTGTAGCAATGATACTTCCCATTGGAGTTTTGACTAAAAACTCCCTTCTTAAATAAAACTGGAAATATCTAATTTTCTTAGAAAACTAGGAATATATGAAACAATGTGATGATCCAAAATCAAATAAAGCTTTGGGTAAACATGAGAAAACCATTAAATTACCTACCACCATGTCTTTCGGAGCTTTATCCTCAGCAGTTTTGATTGCATATGTTTAGCCTTGATCCCTTGGCCTTTTTTAAGGTATCTTTCCCGGAAAATTAGGAAATTCATTCGTATAATATACATCTCCCAATAATTGTAGCATTGAACATTGGTAGAATCGTTATTTCCCTTACAATCACTAGCAAGATGGCTTTTCTATCTACATTTGTTGTATACTCCATTTCCATTTAGACAGGAACCATGTTGTTTCCTTCCACAATTATCACAGGGTGGAAATTCAATTCGTCCCTTCTTCCTTGTTTCCATATTATCTTTCCCAGAGTTTTCAGTAGATCTCTTCTTTTCTTTCTTTTCTTTAAAGTCGTAAGACATAGAGAATTCATTTTCTATCTTGATTGCACACGAGAAAATATATTCATACGATGAGAAGGATTGTGATACTAATTACCAATAGAGAAATGTTTTTAACCCATCAAATAAAAGTTAAATCTTACTTTTTAGGTTACGTATATAATTTGCAGCATGACTTTATTATCTTGTAAAGTGAGCCTCATACATTGAAACATTCTCATCCTCCTTTTTCCTCAGACTCAAAAATTTCTATTCCATATCCGCTCGATGGTCATGAAGAAATTATTTTTCTAGGAAAAGTTTTTTAAACTCCCTCCATTACATACTAGACCCTTATTCATCTTCCTTTTTATTTTTAATCAATAACCACCATTGATCAGCATCTCCAGTGAGGCGATAAACTACCATAACAACGTTTTCCCTTCTGTTACTCCCCAAAGTGTCAAATATTATCTCTAAGGAATTTATCCATTGCTTAGCCACTAATATATTTGTAGTCCCATTGATTTTTGGTGGTTTTTTCCTCATGAAGAGGACTAACATTGATCCTCCGCATTTTTGATTAGGGTGATCCATACAAGTAATGTTATTATTCATAACCTTTGTGAGTTGTCCCAGTATGGAGACAAGATGACAAGCACCAGTTGCATCACCAGCTCCACTATAATTATCTTTAGTAGGAGGGAAATCCCTACATGTATTGCGTGCATTGATATGGTTTCCATTCCTTCCACTATGAACCATTTCTAAATAATGGATTACACTATATTAATTTATAAATCACAATACATAAATCCAAACAAGTAAAACACTTAACATAAATTGAAAAGATTATGGATATAATCCATAATTATAGAAAAAATATTTGTGGAAGTATATACTCATAAACCCTTCATAATGGTCTGTAAAAAATGAGAATTATCCTAAGCATATCCCCTGGCAGTGTCGTAACCAAGAGTGCAGCAAGGCCCATTGTCGTGCACCAGTTCCCGTTCAAGTATACTTCAAAGCGGTGTTTTCGGGTATTACCCTTAGGTACAAATGTTCCAGAGACTCCTCTACCTATTCGTATCCAGAAAAGAATGTATTGCTTGTAAAACTCACAAAATCTCTAAATTACCAAAATTCTAGAATGTTCTTACACACTAATCCTCAAAGTCTATCTTATAATAATTTTCTCTAATGAGAGTTTATCTAAATCTAGTTTCCATGTTCTGTATTAAACATCCTCTAATACCACCTATAACACCTCAACCCTAGTTACCCAGAGTCAGTGCATTATTACATAACATTGTCATGATCACAAGGAAATCTTGTCCCGAAAGACTGATCGGTTTAGTATTATTGGAAACAATATTCATATATAAGATCAACATTGCAACATGAAAATAAAAACCACACTAATTTATTCCATTAGAAACATCCAAGCCTCCTAGATTATTTATGCAAGTCACTCGTAATTAACTTCTTCATATCCTGGGAAAATGAAACATAAGAAAGGGGTGAGCTCAAACACATAGTATGGTTAAGAAATACATTGGAAGATAAAATAAATATTGAGCATCGTAAATAATTCATAACACATGATTTTACAAATAATAAACATGAACACTTTTATGTAATGAATATGAGCTGAGAAAATAATGCCATAATAAAACATAATCATGGGTATTCTACTACTCAAATGGCCACATGAACCATCCATATTATTTTCATAATGAGGGAATGTATAATTCCGAACATTCTAAAATATTTTTCCAATCCCTCGGCCAAGACATCTAAAAATTATTAAGGCCTCGGCCAAAACCATATATAAAATTGGGAAAGGCCTCATCCAATTCAACATCCAGTTGTCTCATGTGACCTACTGATACACTGAGGAGCTATAGAAAGCTCCACCCTTCACTTACTAAGTCGAATACATTCCTCATATGAAAGGGTTGAAATAGAAAATAAACATTCATATTAAAAATAGCATACAAAATTTCAATACATTAACCATAAACCATGAATGGTATAAAAATAACACATCCACATTCAAACATAAAATATTATGGAAGATTTTTATCATAACAGATCAACTTCAAACTAGTTTAAAATCCATCAAAGGATGTTGACATAGATTAAAGGAAAATTAATTAATGGGAATATATCTTTCTATTTTTAAATCATTTAGAATTAATGTAACTATAAAAGAAACATTTATTTTCAAAATATTATTATAAGATTGTTAGGGAAGCTTCAACTATGTTATAATGAAGGGGAATAACTGCATCTGCCATATAATTTAAAAAACATTATTACCATAGTTTTCTAAAAAGGGTCGTAAAGTACCTTGTTTGGAAAATGACAGAAAGATTATTTACAAAACATATAAGGTCAAATAAGGTTATAAATGACTTTAACTCATTGACTAGTAAATAGTAATAATGTTTTGAAATACATTTTAAGAAACATGGATGTGGATGATAAAGATGTCTTAATAGATACTAATATAAAATAATCCTTGGATTAATAAGAGACTGTAAAATTAACCCTTACATTGAACTTTTCCTTGGTCAAGGGTAGGTTAACCTAATGTATAATGGTGAAATAATTATTATTAAATTATAAAAGAACAATATATATTAATATTATATCATATATGATCATCTAATATTGATTTTTTAACGTTATTTCAGTAGTATCATCGTTTTGAGTGTTAACTGACTCGTTTTCCTTTATATGCTTTATTACGTAAGTGATGTTTGTTATGGATAGTATGTATCTTATTCATATTCATAATTATATTAAGTCTTTAAACATTATTTTTAATCATCAAATAAAAATTATTCTTAAATGGATACGATGGGGAATATATCTCATCGCATTCGTGGAGATGGTGATCCATACGTACGCACGAGCAAACAATATCATTCTTTAGATATTAAAATAATATATAATTGGATGTTATATCATATTGACAAAATCATTATCATGTTATATTTATTTTTTACATCATTTATACTAATTAGTATACCCATCCTAATGATGAAGTATTTGAATAACAAACTACACCACGACATGGAGACGGTAATCCGTACTTACGCACGTATGGTGAATTTGTCATTGATAGGACGGATAGAATAATGAATATGGTTGTACCATTTTTATTATAAAATCACATTATATAGAATATACTTGATTTATTATTTTAGAATGGAAACAATATGGAATGATGAAGTGGAAGATGAAAAGAACGTGAAAGATGTGATGAAATATTTACCTCTTTTTTGGGATCTTCATTTTGATTTTTTCTAAAGGATCCTTAGGATGGATTTATGACTAAAGGTAGGCCTCTAGTTTGAAGATAGGATATTGGAGAGGATATTTGGGATGGGTTTGTCTGATCAAAATTTCTTTGATGGACTGACATTGAGAGAAGTGGAAGTGCCCTTTTATAAGAGGGGTGAGGGGCACCATAGGAAAAGATTGAAATATTATTTTATAATAAAATCATATCCAGTTTATAAAGGCTAAAAATGTTTTTTTAATTTATAATGTGGGTATGGGTCGAAAAAACTCAACCAAAAGGTATTATATAGGTTTGGGTCACTATATTAACCTTATCATTTAGATTTAACTCATTGTTAAATAGTTTGAAATTTACCATGCCTTTTTGTATTTTTATATTATATGGTTAATAAACATACTATAAACATACCAGAGAACCCCAAGTGGTTCTTTAATGATACACCTATAATTATATAAGTCTTTTGGATGAACCTTATATTTTTAGGATTATTATATCAACCAATAATATTGTATTTGTTTTAAAAACTCAGTTTTTCAATTATGACATTATTTAATTGTTGGTTTTTTTAAGCCCTAACAACTTCATTAAATAGAAACAAATACATTAAATAAACCCTAAAATGTCATATTAACCTATAAATTTTTTGGATGGCATAATAAAAAATTCAATTATATTTATTTTAGTATTTATAATATCATTTATTTGATTGTTTCATTGATAAAGAAAATTATGCATCATTATTTTGTAATATATGAATATATTTATTTTATGTATAAAAATTTTAAATAAAATATCCAGAGGTAGGAAATATTTTAGTCTTTCTAGTTACTATTTATAGTCTAATAGATCAATTATATAACCTCATATAAATGTTTTTTACTAAAACATTTTTGCTTTTGTTATTTTTGTCTTTACTTTAGATTATTGAATATAAAATTTTATTATCACTCCCAAGTGGCTCCATGGGGTCCAAAAATCTACCTAGGGATTCCCATGGTCGTACATGTATTAGAAAATATGGTTAGGACGAGTGTTAGGGTAATTTAATATTATAATAATATTATTTTTTAACCTTATTTATTGGATTTACCCCTTTAACCACGGTAAATAAAATATTTACTGAAGTAAATATTCCTAATGTCTAAAAATAAAATTTAACAATTTACACAATTTGGACCTCCTGATTCCAAATATTGAATTCATTTAAACAAATTCAAAACACATAAGTGCCTTAAATTGATTTATAATTAATTCCCATTGTCAAAACAAAAAGCATGTTTTTATGAAATAATAACTATCAAAAGATTGACAATTGTTTATGTCCAGTTTAATCCTAAGATTATATCCAATGACTTAAGTTATATTAAATGATAATAATATTATCTAATGATACTTAAAAACCAATAAAATTAATGATTTAGCACTATAAATTATTTCTATTAGAAAAGTTGTTTTTAATTAAAATTTAGTATTTTCATTATTCATCAAAAATTGAATGTTTTAAAAAAAATATAAAATAATCACCCTTAGATTATATCGATATTCCAAATCCAAAAATAAATTCCATTTGGAATGCTAAAATTTATAAAATTCAAAAAAGTGGGTATTACTATTCATAAAGGCTTGTTTGATTAGTCGCGGTGTGTTAGAATCTCGAAGTTGCCTACAATGCAAGCTATTGCATTATTCCAAGGGAAACGTACCTTAGAAGCTTGGGGTGTTCTGATTCCACTTTGTGATTTCAACCCATTGGTTCCTTTCCCTCCATTTTTTATTGAAAAACAACATGTGAAGCACTGGTTGACAAAGGATAATTTGGATCTCTCTTCTATTTAAATTATAATATAGTACTACACATATTTTTATCTCAATGGATGGATAATATATTTTCTATTAATGAAAATAAAAAACATAACATAAATAAATTGATTTTACATGTATGTTTCAAATTTGACTAAATTTTTCCATGATATTTATAATATGCTTGATGTCCATATAATGTTTTTGTAGAAAATAATTATTACAGCTAAGTAGTGTGTGAATATATTGTGTTTTATCTATTAGATTCATATATTAAAAAATATAAACCCATAAATAAGTTAATTTAACTGGTTGTGTTAAATTCAATAATGTTATAATGTTTCTAGAAAAAGATAAATGGGAATACGATAGTATGTTTTTCAGAAATTAGTTGTTTTTTTCTTGTTTTGATTGTGTTTCCTTAGTCGGTAATTCATTATAACCAGTTATAGGATGATGGGATATGTTAAGAAGTGGGGCTCTTATAGTATGGCTTGAGTAGAGAAGGTTTTTATGTATGGTGGTTGGGTTATCGATGTTGATTGTGCAGTGGGGTTTCAATTTCTATCCAATTATTTGGAGGGAATGATAAGGTTTTTGTGGACTGATGTTATAGATGGTTATTGTGGGGATATTTTGTAGATTCCTAGTGGAATACATATAAAACTATTAATGATGAATTTATAAATTTGTGTGGCTGGAATTTAATTCAAAAATTTATATAAATGAAATAATGTTTCATAAAATGAATGGGTAATTTCTTAAATATAAGGGTGATATCTTGAATGGTTATTCCATAAATATTTAATAAAAATGGTTCAATGAATATAATATGTCTAATATTGTTAAATATGGAAATGATCTATATAATTTTTATTAATGGGTTTGGATGATTGATTTATTTTGAAATTTGACTTTGGTAGTGGGGCTAGATTGGTGGTTTTCAAAATAGAGGTGGTGGTTACTGTGTGGTAAAAGTTTATTGTATAATGTGTTGGATTATGGTGATGTTCAAGGGTTATAATATAGTTGTATTTCTAGAAATATTCTAGTATAGTCTTGGGAGTTACTTATCAAGAAGATATTTCCTTTTGATTTCTTACTCACCCAACCTGGGTATGAAAACCTTACCAATGCCCAAAAGTTTTGTTTATTCAATGTTTTACCAAACAATATTGGTTTTTAAGGGAATACATGACTGACTACTCCCTATTTCCCTCTATCCCTTACCAATGTATTGAATTTTATTTGTTATATAGTTGTTTCTACATTACATGGTGGGGTCATTTAATGTAGGAGAAGGTCATGCGATGGATTTCCATCATGTTTATGAATCTATTGAAATGATAGTAATAAAAAAGGACATTTGAAATTTTTAAAAGAAGAGTAAAAGTTTGAAAATGACTAAAAAATCATAAAAGATAAAATTTTTTGTATATTTTCATAGTTTGTGAATAGTACCAACATCTTTAGAGAGGTAGAATGATTTCACATTAATAGAGAGAAAAATACCATGAAAATATCATCGTAAAAAAACCCAATCTCAATATGAGTTCATATAGAATTGTGGTTCTATAGTAAATCCAATTATTATACTTCCATATCCACATATTATGTTTGAGTATTATAATAATTGTGTTAGGTAGTTATTGGATCTGTAGTACTATGTCATTTTCTCTGGTATATAGTGTTAATGTTGGGTTTTGATGTATAGTTTTCTCCACTAGACGTTCTACCAACTTCATCACATTGAAAAACCTACATCATTCCAACATATGATACCCAACAGGGATTGATATGTGATATGGTTGGGGTATTTAATGACCTAAACTATTATAAATAAAATTTAACTTTTATTAAATGTCTCACTATATAATATGGTTATAGAAAACACTTTCACATAAATGGTTTTATCATAGAAAATTTAAAATCTTATTAAGTCTCATAAATATTTATATATAGTTACTGAATAGATAAAATATAATTTTTATAAATAGATTGTTTTAGTCAATCCAATTGAGATGGAAAAAGTGAATGATGGCCAAAACCCATAGGATTATACCCTATGAATCACATTTGGCAGAGCTTCCATGGTATATAGTGTCTTTGGAATTTCCCCTTGGCCAATCCCATGCTAAGGTACAACAGCTTAAGCACAAGCTAAACCATTTACGAGAGAAGTTCAAGATCCTCAATAACATGGCCCAAACCATATAAACTAAACCACCCCCATGAAAATCACATAGTTGTGAACCGTACTCTTAGGGTGTTGGTAGGTGTATTAAAAGGCTATGTATTAGAACCATAATAATTGGAATATTTATATCATGTTTTCAACAGAATAATTGGTATATTTTCATCTTATTATTACATTATAAATGGTTTTCATTTTTATATAATAAAACAAAAATTATATTTTTTTGTAATATTAAAATTCAATTAATGAAATTTATTTTGAAGAAGTAATTGATATTTTAAATAAATAATATTTTAATAATATATTATTATAAAATAATTTTTATATAAATGATCATATAAATTTTATTGTGTCAAATTTAATCATTATTTGAGTTTAAAAACTTTTACAGTCATAAAACACAAAATTTATCAATAAATGTTGATTGTTATTTTAAAATATAAAATTAACATATTTATAAATTTATTTTTATAAAATGACTATTATTATTTGAATTATAATTTCAAAATTATCTAATGGGGTTTTTTCGTAATTTTCTAAGATATTCGAATTTTGGGGTAAAAATTAAATAATGTTTAATTTATACTTTGTGTTTTATTACAAAATAGGGATTCAAAAATGAATTAAAAAATACAATAAATGGTATAAAAATCGAAATATATGTTTCCCCTTAAAAAATTTTGATTTTCGGTTTTTTTCATTGGCATTGTAAAGCCTTTATGAATCTTCCAAAACCTATAATATATTTTATGTTTTTTAATTAATTTATTTAACTATGTGAATCACCTCCACATAAGAAAGTGAATTATTTCACTATGTTGAGACCATTTACTAATAAAATAACTATATCCAATTCCACTTTCTAGAATCAATGGGATGGTTTTTGGTTTTGGATATTTCATTATATAGGGTCCAGAACCATTGTTTGTGAAATATTAATGAATTCCACAATCATGTCCTATATAAACCCAAAAAAGATCATACTTCCCCTCCCTAAAAATCCTTTGGCCAAGTTTTCAATCTTCCTTACCCTCTCTATAATCCTCTCTAGGTACCGAATGCTCTCAAAAATCCCCTTTTATTCTTTTCAGTTAAACACTCATGTAAGGAATCTTTCACTCTCATCTTTTTGTCGAGCACTTCTTTTTTTAATCCTTCTAAATTTCCTTTTTATTATATTAGTATTTTTTATTATGTATCCCACTTACTATTCATTTAATGTATAAATTATGATATCCCCCCTTTATCTCTCAATAATCATTCCATGATCCTTTATGTACACTTGTTACCATACATAAATATATATAGGATAGTTTTCATCATTCATTGATCTTTATTAACATATGCCTTCTATTTCCAATTTCCAATGTTGGGATATGTTTTTACCTTTACCTATGATTTCAAATTATATTTATTTATGATGATATATCCATTTAAATTTCATAAACATATTTTTATGAATCGTTATGTGACGTTGTTATGCTACAGAAATATCACCATGATTTTCCATGCCAAAAAATTGTGTAGTAATAACCGTACCCATTTCATATCATGGGTGTTCACCTTTATGCACATATAATATTTTATTGGAGACATATACGTCTTTATTTCACACTCCCTAATCATATTAAAAATTATACTAATGAATTAATCCATATTGTATGATGTATGTGTGAAACTTAATCCTTTGAATGAAATGAATATGATGGGTGGCCTAAATTATATATCCCTACAATGAATCGGGTAATGTTTAGTATCATGATACATCATGTTGGGTCATGGAGGGAACCTTATTCAATTATGAATCTTTGTCTACCACATGATATTGTCCTGGAATTTAGTCTGGACTCATTTTTATAATATAGTGCTTTATGTTGTTACCACATTTCCCATGTTTCTTTTATGATTATAATGATCTATATTTTTTCGTTGTTCATGTTTAGGATTCTTACCCCAATTTTATATTCCTATTATCTGATATATATCATTATCTTCATTTTTTCTATTTATATTTCTTTATTAGGATTTATAGATATCCCATTTCGTATGTATTTTCCCAAGGTTATCCCACGTAGTTTTTAGTACGATCATGTTAAAGAATTATTCAATAAAGAGGAAGTGTTTCATGTTTTAAGTTATAAAATAATGTACCTAATTCTAAAATACACTATACATATTGATACTTTGGGTTGTATTATATGTACTATTATGTAATAAATCAATAAAATTTTTTAATAAATAATTGTATTGTTATAGTTATTATCAAAGAAAAGGTTTAGTTATTTTTAGGATTTGGATTAGAAAACAATAGAGAGAACCATAGGTATAAGACTATGCATAAGAAAAAATAACTAAATTTTGATATGTATAGAGTAAGTGGTTTATCAAGAAAATAAATCCCTGTTGAGATACTACAAGTGGACGTTTTCCTAGCACATATGTACTTATGGTTAACAACCCCAAAAATGTGTGTCGAGTTTAACTCATTGTAACATAGTACATGAAAATGGGCCTTAGTGCGCACCTGTTCTGACACTCTCTGGAGGTATGATTTGGAAGATTTAGAATATCATTACAAACCATTTTTAATGAAACAAAATAATAACATAGAATTATATTTTATGAAGTAGATCATGTAAAACATATATTGATTCCTAGAAATTCATAATATAGGAAAATAAAGGTAATTTATCAGTTATCCCTTTAATGTCATTGAATTCTCTATTATGTGTTTAATTGTCCAAAAATACTCATACTTAATTTTCCTTTAATTCTTGAAAATGTATAGAAATGGGAGGAATTTGGTAAGAAATAAATGCAAACTAAAATATGATGACTTCCCTGAAGAGATTCCTAACCTGATGAGAGTAGGAATCATGAACATAGTGAAGATACTCTCTCAACTGACTCATGTTCTGAATAGAAACAGGGATCCAAAGGAAATTTCAAATCCTAATAAGATAGAACAATATATAGTTCTGATATTTATTCGACAATATCCTTCTACATTCAATGGATCATACGATACCATAACAGTTGAACAATAGATAAACTCCATTGAGTAGATCTTATCCAACCATCAATGTTCTGAGCAGGATAATTTTCTACAGGTTTTTTATAACATGTAGGGTGAAGTTGATCAGTGGAAAACTTTTATAAAAAATACCAAGAATAAGGAAGATATCAAAGTGATGGGTGGAAGGATTTGCTGAAAAAAATATATGATAAATATTTTCCTCAGACTCTCAATCTTAAAATGGAAAGGTGTTACGTTCCCTCAAGAAAAAAGTTAAAAAATCTTTCAGGGCATATTAATAAAATATTACTAGACATGCAATATACACCACAAGAATTGTTATTACCCAATAATTCAAATTTATCCTCCAATTTAGTGGGATAAAACCTATTATATGAAAATCCATGGAGACATGATTCGTAGATACCTGTGAGAAATTTTTTTGATGATCCTTCAATGTCAAAATTTATCTCATCAAATCCATAGTGCATCATAAGGATAAGAAGGAAAAATTTGATTTTAATTATAGTTGTCTAATGGAGAAATAAATAGGTGACAAGAAATCTCAACATCCCATTTTTCAAAGTGGTGGAAATAAAAACCCAAAAACTTCCTAAAGTGGATAAGGAAATGCTTTAGGTGCCTAAAAGAAGGGAACCTGGATAACAATTGCGGACATGATAAACCTGATACTATGATGAAGGAAAGGGCTACATTGGTCAACCCCCAGTGCTTTATTAATTAGTTTAATTACAAATAAACTTGTCATATTCAAAACTAATGCACTAATCCAATGTTTTTTCGAGTCTATCGACAACCTACAAGGCATTATGTTCATGTTTTTTTAATAAAAACGATCTTGGTGGATCTTGAAAATGAAGCGGTGATAGGTATGCTATTTATTCATACAATAACAGCAAAAATATTTTTTTTTCTAGTCATACACATTACTCAATATCATGAATTATTTGTAAACCTATCCAAACAACACCATAAATCATGGAAGTAGAGCAATCGGCGAAAAGGGGTAATGGGAAATGTATTGCATCCCATGTATATAAATCCTCCTTTGTTAGAATTTGAGGAATGAACTTCCCAAAAAAACATTTGATGTTTCCTTTTGTGGAATGTGTTGTAATTATGGGAATGAATTGTATTTACCTATATATATATCCAATATAAATTTCATTGATAAGGAAATCACTCTCCGTATTACGAATCATCCTCAGATTCTGTACAAATAAAAGGATGTGGATGAATCTTCTTTAGCACCAATATCTAAATCAAGGATATTACTACCCTATGAGAACATGTATCTTTATCAAATTATTGGATCTAATGAATGAAACATCCTTGAATATATTTATATTGTGAGGGAATACACTAATGTCTTTCCTAAGGATTTTCTTAGTCTTCCTCCTCATTGAGATATTGAATTTAGAATCATGATTATACCTACAGTATTTCCATTATAAAAGACTCCATATGTAATGGATATTATGGAACATGATTAGATGAAGAAACAACTACAAGAGAATATCCATAAAGAATACACATGCCCAAGTGATTCATCATGGGGTGCACTAGTCCTCTTAGTCAAGAAGAAGGATGTGTCAATGTTCCATTTCATCGATTATCATGAGCTCAACAAGATCACGATAATTAACAAGTATCATTATCCATGGATTGATAACGTATTCAATAAGAAACATGGATCACAATACTTCTTAATTATGGTTCTTTGTTCATGATATTACCATGTTATGGTGATGAAGGATGATATCCCCAATACTGCTTTTCATAAAAGGTATGGGCACTATGAGTTCATAGTAATGCTCTTCAGACTCAATAATGCTCTAGAAATTTTAATGGACATGATTAATAGAGTGTTTAGATATTAAATCGAAAAATTTTGGGTAGTTTATATTTATGATATTTCAATTTACATGAAATAAAAGGAGGAGAATGATGAGAATCAGAGTACTCTGTTAAATACCATTTAAAAAATAACCTTTATAAAAATTATAGAACATGTGAGCTCTTGTGGAAGGAAGTATCCTTCTTAGGTAATATATCACAAGAAGTAGGATATTATAGGACCTTCAAAATTAAAAACAATTGAAGGATAGATGAGGCCAGCATCTGTGATAGATATCCATTATTTCAATGGATTACCTAGGTATTATCATTGATTTGTGAGAAATTTCTTGAAATTTTCAAATCCTCTTACCAAGAAAACTTGAAACGGAGTCATGTTTTCAAGGAATGATGATATTGAATAGAAGATCAAGGATTTAAAAAAGGAGTCTTATCACTGTACCTACTCTTACACTATCGATTAGTGGGGAAATGTTTGTGGTATTCAGTAATTCACTAAGAAATGTACTAGGATATGTGTTAATGAAGAATTAAAATGCCATAGCCTATGATTTAATTTAGTTTAATGTTCCTGAAAAGAACCACCAAATGCATGATCTAGAGTTGTCCACAGTGATCTTTTTTTTTTGAAAATATGGTGGCATTATCTCTTTGGGGATAGATGTGAAATATATACATATTAAAAAACTCAAGTATATATTCACATAGAAAAATATGAATATGTTCCAATGAATATGGTTAGATATGATCAAGTATAATGATTAATCAATTCAGTATCATATTGGGAAAGAGAATAAGGTGTAAGATTATCTAAATATAAGGAATCTAGTTATTCTATCATTAATGATAATTGATAAGGATCTCATCATCATAGAATTGTAAAATATGGACAAGGGAATCATAATGTAAGGAACATCTTCAATCCTTTCAGAAATGATTTCTCAACCATCCCATATGGATAATATAAAGGATGAATAAAGTGATTATAAGGTAATATAGAAGACTGTTGAATCTATAAGGAAAGTAAAATCATCAGAGTTCAATGTTAATGAAGAAGGATTTGAGATATTTGGTTCAATACAATGTGTACCATCAACTCATTTGTTAACATAACTTTTGGATGATGCACATAATTGGGCATTCTCCATCCTTCCAGGAATAAAAATTATTTAAAGAGATCTCTATGATCACTATTATTGGGACAATATGAATAAAATGATTTGATAATGTACATCAATATGTATTGTATGTAAGAAATTGATGGTTGGTGGGAAAAAATATAAGGGGATGATGCAACAATTACCCATAACTACATCGAAATGGAAAAACATCAACATAAACTTTATCATGGGACATCCCAAGACATCTAGAAGAAATTATGGTAACTAGGTTTTTGTGGATTATAATATAAATATGAGACACTTCATTTCAGTGTGATATGACTTATAAATGGATAAAATTTCTCATATATACATCAAAGAAGTTGTTAAGAAATATGGAGAACCACAATCGATTATATCTAATCAAGATCCAAGAATCATCTCTTTGTTTTATAAGAGTCTCCAATATTATATGAATAATAAGATGAACATCTGCATGGACTATCACCCCCAAATTTATTTATACTCTCAGTGGACTATCCAAACACATGAGGACAAGATTATAGCATGTTTAATTGAATTCAAAGGAGGATGTGATCAACAAATTCCTTTAGTATAGTTCTCATACAACAATAGTTTCCACTCAAGAAACCAAATGGATCCCTTGGAATCAATTTATGGGAAGAGGTTCAGGACACCTGCGTGATGGGATTAATTTGGGGAATTAAAACTTCTTGTTCTGGAAATGGTAGAGGAAAAGGAATAAATGGTTAAAACAATTCACCAACACATCAAGGCTACTCAAATTTGAAAAAATATCTATAATGACATTAATCAAAGACACCAAGAGTTTAATGTTAGAGACCTGGTATTCCTCCACATATATATATATATATAATAATGTTATGATACTTTCAATGAATGGAATACTTGGTCCTAGATACATCGGTCCCTTTTTGATATGTTATTTCATCGAAGTGGTGGCCTACCAACTAGAACACCCAACAAACATATCTAACATTAATGATATATTCAATGTAACCATCTTGATAATGTACATAAAAAACCCCCTTTAAATACTCAATCTAGTGGTGGTACCATTGGTGAAAGATCTATCACATCAGGAGAATCCAGTGAAGATATTAGATCATATGGATAATTTTCTTCGAAATAAGACAATGAACCATGTCCAAGTGTTGTGGAGAAATAGAATGTTTAAAGAAGCTACAAGGGACTCATATTAGGTGATGAAATATAGTAACCCTCATCTATTTTAATGTGGAAAAAAAAATCAAGGGTGAATTTTATTAAGGGATAAATATTTTAATGATTATAGCTGTTATAAATAAAATTTCCATTTTATTAAAGGTCTCATTATGTAATATGGTCATAAAAACCACATTAACTAATTCGGTTTTATCCTATTAAATTAAAATAATATTAATTATCATAACCATTTATAATATAGTTGTTTAATATTGATAATATGATTATTATAAATATTGGTTTTCAACAAATGCAATTGACAACAAAAAAGGAAAAGTAGCCTCAACGATTAGTATTGTACCCTATGAATCCAATTTATTGGATCTTATGAGGGAGATAAAAACTTTGGGATTTCTCATTGACTAATCCCAAGTAGAGGCCCTACAAAAAAAGCATTATTGAAACCCTTTATGATAGAATTTGAATATCATCGAGATCACGACCCTAACCATGTTTGTCAAACTACCCCCCCTGAAAATATCAATTTTTTTCACCATCCTCTTTGGGTGTTTTCTTGTGTATTAAAAGGATATCTATCATGATGATAGTAATATAAATATGTATGTTATATTTTCAATATACTAACGATTATATTTAGGTCTTGATGTCACTTTATAATAAGTTTTTATTTTTATATAATTAATCAAAAAGTGTATTTTCGGGTAATATTCAAATTCAATTAAAGAATTATTTTGTTGAATTAATTGGTTTTTCAAATAAATAAAATTTTAATAATGTAATTTTATTATATAATTTTTATATAAATGATCTTATAATTTTTTTAGTAAAATGTATCGTTTTTATGGGTTCAAATACTTCTATTATAAAAACCCATTATTTTTTTAATAAATATCAATTATTATTTTAAAAGAGAAAATAAACATATTTTTAAAATTATTGTGACAAAATAAATTTTATTTTTGGAATCATCACTTCGAAATTATCTAATAGTGATTTTTTGATAATTTTTTGAGATAGTCAAATTTTCAGGTAAAAATTATATACAGTATAAATATACTATGTGTATTATGAGATCATAATGGCCCAAACATGATGTAATAAATAATTGAATGGTATAAACATCAAAATATATTTCTCCCCAATTAAATAATGTGATTTTATTTTTTTTTATATTTTAAAGTCTTTCTTAATCTTCCAAATACTATAATATATTTTAGGATTTTAAATACATTTCTTTAAGATTCTAACTCACCTCCACATAAGAAAGTGCATTATTTTAATAGTTTCGGACCACTTCATAATTCAATAATTATAAAAAATACCTTGGGATGAAACCAAGGGAAAACCCAAGGGATGGTTTGTGGTTTTAGCCATTTTATTATATTAAGTCCAAAACCAAAGTTTGTGAAATATTAATGAATTCCTGATTATTTACCTATATAAAACCACTCAAGCTCCAATTTATCTTCACAAAAAATAATTTTAGAACTTCATTAATCTAACATCTTCTCTCGATTACACTATCAAGCCTCCCCAATCTCTCAAGAATCCCCTCTCAAGATTTTTCAGTCACACACTCATGTAAAGGATCTTCCACTGTCCTCTTTTTATCAAGCACTTATTTTTATAATGTCCCAAAATATCATTTTTCATATATTGGGATATGTTATAACATATCCCCATTAAAATACATTTATTTTATTAAATATTATATCACACATTTCAATCTAATTATGAATTCCATGATCCATTATGTACACTCTTTACCATGGCAAAATATAGATAAGATTATTTTCATTATATATGTTTCTTCATTACCTTATGCCTCATATTTCCAATTTATTATTTTTGGAGAATTTTTTACCATTTCACTGTGACATAAAACTTTTTTATGTTTAATGTGATAACCCTTTTATTCCCATCCACCTATTTTTATGAATCTTTATGTGATGTTGTTATCCTACTTAAATATCTCCTCAATTTTCCATGAAAAACCAATTGTGTTGTGTATACCACACCCATTTCATATCAAGGGTGTTCAATTTTATGAACATATCATTTTTTATATGGGAATTATATGTATGTATTCCACAATAATTTATTATATAATAAATTATTATGATGAATTAATCCATGTTGTATGATCAATGTGGAATACATAAGCATGAGAAGGAAATTAATGTGATGTGTGTGTTAGAAATTATATAGTGCTACAATGCATTGGGTAATGTTTAGTATCATCATACTCTATGTTGGGATAGGGTGTTAAATTAATTAATTTTTGGGACTTTTACCACCATGTGATATAGTCCTTTATGTTAATCTTGACTCGTGTCTGTGATGATGTATTTGATGTTGTTGCCACATTTCCAATGTTTCCATTATTATTATCATGCTATTTCATTTCTCATTGTTCTTGTTTTTGATTCATACAAAAATTTGATATGAATATTTTCTAATATTTATCAATATATTAATGTTATTTCATTCTATTCCCTTACTAGGGTATATACCGCAACCCATTCTTATGTATTTTTATCATCTTATCTCACAGTTTTCTAAATAGAATCATATTAATGATGTTTTTAATAAAGGTTATGTGTTTCCAATTTTATGATTTTTTATAATGTAACAAATTACAAAAGACACTATAATTCTCAATTTTTTGGGTCATATTATATGCATTGTTATTTATAAATAATGAATTAATGGAATTTGAATAATAAGGGTGTTATAGTTGGAATCAAAGAAAATGTTTAGTTATTTTTTGGACTTCGATTACCAAACTCTAGGGAAACCCTTTGTGATAAGACTAATTGTAAGAAATGATCCCTAAATTTTGTTAATAATATATTACGATGTTTAAAAAGAAAATCAATCATTGTTTAGATATACAAGGGGGTGTGGTTCTGGCACAGATGTTCCTAGGGGTAATAACTCTAACAAGGTATTCCAAGACAAACTCAGTGTAATCTGGTACACAATAAATGGAATTATTGTGCACCAGTTTTGACACTCCTAGGGGTTGTTATTTTCTAAATTCATAATCTCATAACTAACCATTATTAATGGAATAAAAAATCACCATAAGTGTATATGTTTGGTAATAGTTCATGGATAACATAGATTGATTCCTAGAAATTCATATGTTATGGAAATAAATGTAATATATATATTATCCCATTATTTTAATTGGATTATATTTTATGTTTTTAATAGTTTAAAAAATGAATCCCTGATTTTCTATTTATTCTATTCAATGGATGAAAATAGGAGGAATCAGGTAAACCATCAATGTGAAGGGAATAAGTATGATTGTCCCAACGAGATAACTGACCTGATGTGAGAAAAAATAAAACACTTCATGAGGATACCCTCTAAGATGACTTAGGTTTTGAATAGAAACATAAATTAGGAGTAGTGTTCAAATCCCCCTTAGAGAAAGAAACTTCTTATTGAAAGCCTTATGTGAAAGAGGACACCGACTTTCAATTGATTATCTAATCCATTAATCATGAATCAATGGAAAAAGTACATTGAAATGATATTCTCCACCATTAATGATATGATACAGATAAGGTTTTATTGGAAATTTATCATATGGAAGGTGAAGAATATTAGTGGTGGACACGGATCAAAAATAAAATTCTTGAAGAAGAGATTGAAGTGATTGGGTAGAATGATTTTTGAAATATGTTTTTCAATAAATATTTTCCTCACACTCTCCATTGAAAATTGAGAGGGATTTACACTTCCCCAAGAAAAAAAATTATGAATCTATCTGAGTGTAAGAGGAAAATGTGACAAGACATGCATGATACGCCTCTAACTATTTTATTAAACATGAATGAAAATATGACCTATTCTTTGGTGGGACTAACCTAATATATTAAAAACCATAGAGATACGATACTTTGATAGATAGAATTAAATTTCAAGATGTTCCCTCATAATCGAAATAGAGATCAGTGAATCCCAATGGTATCAGTGGTATAAGAAGCAGAAACTAGATTTTAATTCTGGAATTCTAATATAGAAATCTAAAAGTTCCAAGAAATTTCAAAATCTCACTAATAAATTGTTCCAAAAAAGCACCTCATTAATTTCCTAAATGACAACAAGAAAATCCTTATGATGGAGAAGGAAGGGCCCATTGTTAATGATTATCGACATGAGAAAACACCTACTGTGATGGAGGAATAGATTTCTCTAGTAAACACTCATTGCTTTTTTCATTTAATCAACATTAATTAACTGTGGTACTTAAATGACCAATTCACTAATCCAAGGGTTTATATAAAAATAAAACAACCTCTAAGGAAACAAGGGATATATTTTTCCATCACAGTCATCAAGGTGGAAATGTAAAATAGAGTACCCATAAGTATTGTTGTTATTCATTCAAGAACAGAGAATCTACTTTTTGATTATAGTTCTACACATTATTACATATCCTGAATGTTTTTTAGTAATTTGGAAACACAACCACTACTCATAGAAGTAGAGCTATTAGTGAAAATGAAAAATTGAAATATTATTTCATACTAAGTATATAACTATTCCCATGTCATAATTTGTGGCATGATCTTCTTATAGAAAATTTTTATACTACCTTTAGTAGAGATCAATGATATTCTACACATGGATTGGCATTCTTTATATATATCCAATATAAATTTCTTCAATAAGGAATTCACTCTGTATATTATGAATCATCCTCAAGTTCCGTACAAATGCAAGGAGATGGATGAATCTTATTTGGAACCAACATATCAATAATGGATATTATTTCCCTATGAGGAAGCATATCTTCCTAAAATGATTGATCCTAATCAATTAACCTTCTTCTAATACATTCCTATTGTGAGGGAATATGATGATGTGTTTTCAGAGGAATTTTTTGTTCTTCATCCTAGACGAGAGGTTGAATTTTCAATAGATCATATACTTGGGGTTTTACCATTATCCAATAATATATATATAATGGTTTTTGTAGAACTTAAGGAGTTGAAGAAACTTCTATACGAGAATCTGAATATAGGGTTCATACACCAAAGTGCATCACAATGGGGTGCACTAGTCCTCTTTGTCCTGAAAAAGGATTGGTCAATATGCCTTTGCATTGATTATCAAGAGCTCAACAAGATTGTGATAAAGAAAAATTATCCTCTTCCAAAAATTTATTACATGATCGATTAGATACATGGAAATCAATACCTCTTAAATGTGGATCTCTGTTCAGGATATTACCAAATTAGGGAGATGAAAGAGGATATATCCAAGATTTCTTTTCAGATATGTTATAGGTACAATGAGTTCATACTAATTCCATTCAGACTCGCTAATTATCAAAATATCATCATAGACATTATAAATAATTTATTTTGAGATTACCTAAAAAATAGGTATTATTTTCAGATTATATTCTAATATACTGAAAATGAATGGGGGGAATGAGAAACATCTGAGTGCTCTATTAAAGACCTTGCGAAAGGATAATCATTATTCAAAGTAAAAAAATTGTGGGTTCTAGTTGAAGGATGTATTTTTTTTTGTGGAATATCATCACAAAAAATGGTATATATATGAAACCAGCAAAAAAGATTAAATTTTGGTATTTTGTGGACAATATCTTTGACAGATACCCATAGTTCCCTTTGATTAACTAGGTATTATCATCTATTTATGGGAACTTTCTCATGATTATCAAACTCTATTTCCATGATAACTAGTAAGGGAGTCATTATTTCTTAGAATGGTGAATGTTAATATAGATTCAATAATTTTAAAAGGATCCTTATCACTATATGTATTCTCAAACTAGGGCATCATGCGATTTTAATACATAACATTACATATTATTTTACAAACAGAGGATCTTGTAAATATAATTGTCTTCAAAAAAAGGTACATAATACATAAAAACGTTATTATGTTCCAATTTAAATAATTATTCAGGTTTCATCATTATTACATTTATTTCATCTCATAACCTGGGGACTTACATCAAAGAAAATGGGGAATAGAAGGCCCTATAAGGGAAAACAAGTGGAATAGTTTACTTGTGATCTTGAAGAATATCAATAAGATCATGATGAATTACATAAAGGCATGAGACAAGTAAAAATAGACATATAATAATAATAAAAACATGATTGAAAACATGGAAATTTGGACACAAAATTTAATAGAATAATTCATAATCATATCTCCAAGGTTTATCATCTCAATGTTATAAATTTTTCCAAATTTATTCACCAAGGTTTTGTAAATCATGTCATCTCTAAAGATTAAATTCATTAGTCAATGTAGAAGAGAGATATCAGGGCACCCCTTGATATTTCTTAATTATTTTAAGACACATATACTATAATAAAACATCCAATAAATAACCTATGGTTAAAAAATGATACAGGGTTCATATTGAAACCATAACATTTTAGAAAGTTCTTAAAAACATGATGGTTTTTTCATTTTAAATGCACAGAAAAGGTAGGATTCATGTATGTTAATCCCAAAATGAAATATATGATTTTTTTCATACATGTGAATACCCCTAGGGAATATATATATTTGGGTGTTCCCAAAATAAAATAAAATAATATTTCTATGAAAAGAGAGAAAATTTGAAATGAAATTCCAGTAGCATAACGGGTATGAAACATGGATTCAAAAAATAAAAAAACGAGAGGGTAAAAGGGTATCCCATTCATAAATAAATATTAATATAGTAAATATAAAGAATAAAATAGACAAAATTAAATTATATTTGAATTTTTAAATATATATCGTATAGAAATGAAATTGAATGGAAAAGAGAGGTTGAGAATTCCCTTACCTTGAATAGTGACTTCTAAAACTCAAAGATCAAGACCGTAAGGGATTAAAGAGACCATGTGAGGACCCCTTGGAAGATATAACTATTGTATGTTTTTTTGATGAATTTGGAATGACAGGAAGTGATAGAATGGGTGGTTATGTATAGAAAAAGTGAGGGATTTTTTTTTATTAAATTACGAGGACACTTGAGTAGTGGTATTTAAAAAACCATTGGCTTGACCATGGTATTTGACACTTGGGGAACATATTTTCATATTTCTATTCTCATTACTCTAAAATAATAATTACGTCATTGGTACATCGTTAATCATTTCATTAAACATACCTAAAAACACAGAATGTATTTTTACTATTCATGAAAAACTAAAGTATTTGATAAAAAATTATAACTTAACCATAACTAAAAATAGATATTATAAATTGAAAAACCAAATTTATTTATCATAATAATTCTATAAATATTATAAATTTAACATTTAAGTAAAAAATATTTTATTATTAAAAATAATAGCAGATCGAAAATTCATGGTAAAATGCATAGTAAAATTTTCGACACTTGAAACAAATTATGTTATTTTCTCATTTGTAATTAAAAAGGAGTGTTTTTATAATATTATTTCATTATGATATATATTATTAATCAAAAATTATTTTAATATGATAATTTATATCTCCTTGTAAAAGTAAACTTTTTACATGAAAATTCAATTTATCAACTTCCATCTCAATTTTTAAGAAAAACTATTCTTAAAAAATAATGATGTAATAATTATTTTATTAAAATAAATGGATTTTAGTTTAAGTGACTAAGTCCTTCACACATAACCCATTACAAAACCCACATATGACATAAGGGTAAAGTGTACGATGGTGATAGATTTTTAGGGAAGCTCAGATAATATTTCCTGAGAGGTAATATCCACTAATTTGAAATTCACCCTTAGGGATTCGTTCAAGTGTATCATTTTGAAGATTGGATTGGTCTTTCTCATGAGTAAAGCCTAATGACTCTACCTCATTCCCAAACTCCAACAAATGGTCTTCATATGGCCAGATTCTACTAGATGAGATCATTGACTCTTCTTTCTACATTAATTAACCATTATAATTTATATTTATAAACAATAATATTTTCATTATGATTGTAGAAACAAGTGGTCATATTGAGCAAGGGAAATATTTGAAAAATGGTTGGAACATGATGGACACGTTTCAAAATCGTCATACTTAATTATTTATGAGATACAGTTTGGTTCTATAAAATAATATAACAAACATTTTTAGAAAATAAAATCATTCAAAATGTTTGGGTCAACACATCCTTCCCCACTTAGAAAATTTAATCCCAAAAATCTCATCTTGTTCCCTTAGTTGAGAAAAGTTACGGGTACATTTTCCTCATTGTTTCCTCTAATTCCTACTTGAATTCTTTATAGTTTTGGTACCTCCACAACACATTAACTAGGAGGGTAGTCTTGTTTCAAAGAACCTTCTCTCTATATTCCAATATCTCCACTGACTACTCCTCATAAGAGAGGCCATGTTCCAGTTGAACCAATTCTGGATTTATTTTTTTTGAAGGGTCAAGTATATACTTCTTCAAGTGGGATACATGGAAAACATCATGAACATGTTTTAGATTTGGATGAAGTATAAGCCGATGGACCACTTCTTATATATGATCATGGATTTTAATGGGGCCAATGTTCCTTTGAATGAGCATCCCTTTCTTCCCAAACCATATGACACTCTTCATAGGTGAAATTTTAAGGATGAATTTTTCACTGACATCATCCTCTAAGTCCTTTCAATGGTTTTCGTCATAACTCTTCATTTGACTCTGAGCCACGTTTATGTGTTTTTGGATGGAATGACCCTTTTTTGTCATATCTTGCACAATATTATTCCCATGAATCTTCCTCTCTCAAATTTCATCCAAAAAATTATTATTTTTACATCACTTCCCATATATAGATTAATATGGTGCCATTTATTGCTTGAAGAGAATTTGTTATTACATGGGAACTCAATTAATGGGATATGTTGATCCCATCCACCTTTAAATTTCATCGAGAATCTTCTCAGCATATACTAGATTGTTTTAATAGTCCTTTAATATTGTCTATTAGTTTGATTGTGATAGTACATACATAAATTCAATAAATTATTCATATAATGTTTAATACTTCTTTTTAATTTTGACATGTAACATGGATAATGATCAGATTTGATAGACCGTGATTCCCCATGCACCATTACCACTTCTTCCACGTAAATCATTTTTATTTTTTATAGAGATACATCTTCCCTAATGGAGATAATATAAGTAGTCTTGGTGAGATATTCCACTATAACCCATATCGACTCGTTCCCTTTGGATGTTCTCAGGATACCAGTGAAAAATTCCATAGTGATATTATCCCACTTCTATACAGGTATGGGTAGTGGTTGTAATAACCATTTTGGAAGTTTTCACTCTGCCTTTACTTATTAACACACCAAGAACCATGCAGTGTAGTTAAGTATCTCCCATTTCATGTAACCACAAAGAAATGATCATGAAGTTCCCTACACATTTTAGAGATTCCATGATATGTAGAGAAAGTAGAGCTATGATCTGCATCCATCATCTCTATCTTTATTCTCTTAATAGATAAAACACATAGCCTTGTATGAAAATTCAAGACACGATATTGATCAATATTGAACTAATGAAACATCCCATTCTTCAATCCCCCTAACTTCTATTATAAAAAAGGATCTGTTCTTTGATATTTCATCATATTATCTAGTAATTAAGGTTGATAAATCATTTGGGATAGGTTTGAGGATGTAAATTCATATAACATTTTCATGTCCATTATTACTAGGTCTTTGATCAAAGGATCTCCTTGAAGGTTCATCATTTCCATATCAACAAGGCTTTTCCTAATTAATGCAACATTGAATTTTTTTTCTCTTCTGGGATGATAATAAATTGAACACTCGTATAGGTTATGAATTTTCAACCATCTCCTTTGTCTCATTTCAATTAAATTTTCATGAAAATATACTTTATTATTTGTAGGTATATGTATATATATAATTTCTCCACATTAATATAGCTCCTCGATATATTCTAAGATAAAAACCACATTTAACTCAAGATCAGGAATTGTATAGTTCTCATGAGCCGTTAACTATCAATATTCATAAACAATTTCCTTGTCAATTTCCATAAGGATGAACCCAGGATATTTCAATGATTAATCACCAAAAATAATGAATCATTCTCTGGTATAGGGTGGAGTTAAAAAAGGTTCAATAACAAATATCTTTTTCATCTCAATGAATCATTATTCATACTCCTTTTTTCAGATGAACATAACCCATATTCAATTAACTTGGTTAATGGATTATAAATTAATGATATTTTTTCCACAATCCTCTTATAATATCCCGCTAATCCATGGAAACTATGAATATTAGGTTATTTGTAGGTTAATTCAACTCCTCCACAACCATTTCCATTGTAGGGCCAATTTATATTCTTTAACTAATACAATCTTCCCATAGAAAGAAAAAAAAATTAACCAAAACTCACACTGGTTGAACATTCCAACCAACCTCTCATTCCTCCAAGTATGTTTTATAATTCATATATTATCCTCATTCTCCTCAAAAATATTGGAATATATCATAATTTCATTAATAAAATCTCCTACAAACCGTTCAACGTAGTTCTTAAAGACTATATTCATCACACCCATAAAAATAGATAAACCATTAGTTTAGAAAAATAGAATAAAAAAAACTCAAAATGTGAAAATATTGATCGGAAGGAAGTATTTTTAATATCTTATTACTTCACCCTCAACTGATAACTAATAGATCAGAGATAATTCATAGAGAAGAACTAAGACCCATGAAGCTAGTTAAATAAATTATAAATTATTGGAATATGGTACTTTTTCATCCCCGGGATCCCATTTTGTTCTCCATAATCAAAGCATAATAGCATTTATTCATCATTATTCTTCACAAACAGAACATGTGATCCTCAAGGAGACACACTTGGCTAGAAAAAACCATTCTCCAAATGATCATGGTGTTGTTTCCTTAATTACTCAAGCTCCACATTTTCAATTCTATATGAGGTCTTTGATATCAGCCTAGAACCCGGAATGAGTTCAATGGATAACTCTACCTCTATTTCTGGGGGGAGGTCCAGTCAGCTCCTTATAAAGTACATCAATTTATTCCAGAATGTTTGGATCATTATCTATTCATATTCTATCATTTCCTTCTTCATCATCACCAATCAACTACATAATGAAGGCTATTGGTGGTTCTTCTAGACCAATGGTGTCTATCCTTTTAAGATAACCACAGGTTTAAAACTCAATATCATGGAGATTTGTTTACTTCTACATTTAATATTAGCATTATACTTTGGGAGAAATTCTATCCCTAGTATAGTGTCAAATTTAATCAAGGGAATGACTACTAGATTTTCAATGAGATTATTCTCACCAAAGTTAATACTATAGTTTATAACACATTTTGATTCTTTGATAATTCCTATAGGATTATTGATTGATAATTATACATATAGATGTTTAGGGATTGATTCTATATTCTTTACAAAATTGGAAGAAACAAAGGAATGTCTATAACCATAATAAAAAAGTACATTCTAGGTTTGAGAGAACAATAAGAGTACCTTCCACCATATCATTTGGGCCTTAAACTTTAGTTGTTGTGGTAGAAAAACCACATCCTTGCTCCCATGGATTATACTAAAGTTGATAGTGATTTCCCTCCAATTCCCTTAGATTTGGACAATGATTGGTAAAGTGACTGAGAAATTCACACTTGATGCATTGGACATTAGGTAGTTCCTAAACCATCATCACTTTGTTATTTTGGTTGAGAATATGATGATTCACTTCAATACAATAGTTTCGAGTGATCTGGAAATCTCTTCCACAATTTTAATAGTTCCCACTCCTGGGAAATATGTTCTTGAATGTTTTTTCCCACATTTACTATATATGGAAATATGAACATACTTTCTTCCTCTTCATTGATCAACGCTTTTCCCCAGGTTTGGCTATATAGATCTCTTCTCCTCACTCGATTTTTGAGACCATTATGTTTCACTAAACACTAGTTCTTCCTTCATAGAACTTTGTTTTATTTCCTTATAGTTTTCATAGTATCGGTTTTCTGAAGTCATCCATAGATTTGGTCTTAGTCCACTGATGAATCTATCAACATTCCCATTATGATCCATGACAAAGAATGATCTATTATGGGAATGTCTTGTGATTTTCATCTCATAACAGAAAATACATTCATTCCCCCATTATTCTTTAGTTCATGGAATTGCTTCTCTATTTTTGTTCTCATCAAATGAAGGAAATACTTCTTAAAAAATATTCCCCTGATCTCTTCCCACTCAAAATAAGTCTCCACACATGGCCTCATGTTTTAATGTTATACCCACCACTGACAAAATTATTCCATTAAATATTGCATAGTCAAGGAGACTTTCTCATGTTATCAATAGTACAAAAAAATATCTTTTCTATAGAGCTTATCCACTATTCCACAATCAATGTATTGGTAGATCCACTTATCGTCGGTGGTCATTAATGAATAAATGACTGAACAGAATGTTGTTCCCTTCAGAGTTAATCAAGTCTCTCATCTTGATTCAAGTTATTTCTTATAATTTTAGTTAATTATTTCATCATTTTCATTAATGTTTCCATTACTGATTCCATCAGAGGGCTGTCAGCACGTCGTCTGTTGCGATCACCATTTATATGGTTCCTCATATTTCCCGCCATTTTCTAAATGAATCGAAACCTTGTACAAAACCTATTTAATTTAATAATTTTTTAAATCTAAATTAATTTTATGTCTTAGAAATTATTCTTAAATTATTTATTTATTTAAAATAGTTAAATTTTCTATAAATCTTTTATAATAGTTGGTAAAAATATCATGATTAACCAAACATATACATGAGAGTGTCAAAACATGTGTGAAGAAATTATTATAGTCGTTAAACAGTTTCCATTTTCATTTATCTCAAAGTTTTTTTTTCAGGTTTTACCCCTTGATACATTTGTTCCAAAGCCACATCCACTTGTTCATATCTAGATAGGGAGTTATTTGTTCATAAACCATACACTTAATATTTTATTGAAATACTAAGAATTTTTCATATATTTAAACTTTTCTCTTGGTTTCTTCCAAATTTTTTCAAATACTAATTTCTACAAATAAAGAAACCGCCCTTTGATACCAACTATATAATCCTTCATTTTTTATACATAACTTCATATAGAATTTTAAAAATAGAGGATATTTTAATTCTTAATATCATAGAAAAAGGTAAATAATACATAAAAAATTCTTTTATTCCAATTTAAAGGCTTAATAAAGTTTAATCATAAGTTCATTTATTTCATTTCATGACCTGGGGAGACAAATTGAATGAATGGGTGAGAAAAAGGCCCAGTAAGTGAAAACAAGTGAAATTGTTTACATGTGATTTTGAGGAATATCAATAATAACATAAGTAATTACATAATGTGATGATAAAATGAAACAATTGGAATATCATAGTAAAAATAACATGATTAAAATCATGGAATTTTTTTTAGAAAATTAAATTGATTATTTCAAAGTTATATCCCCAAGTATTATCATTGAGGTGTTGTAAAAATTAGCAAGGTTATTCACCATGGTTTCATCAAAGTTATCATATCTAGAGATTAAATTCTATAATAAATGAATTGGAGCATCGTCAAAGATCACTCATCATATTAATTAATTAATTTTAGACTCATAGATCAATATAAAACATCTCTTAAATATCATATGGATAATAAAAGTGATGGGTTTTGTATTGAAATCATGGCATCTTCAAATGTGCTTAAAAATATGATGATTTTTTTATTTTAATCACACAGAAAAGTAAGGAAGGATTCATGTATGTTAATATCAGAATGAAAGATATAATTTTGACTTATATATGAATACCCATGGAGAATATATAGGTTTGGGTTTTCACAAAACAAAATAAAATAATTTATTGATAAAAAATATAGAAATTTGAGATGAAAGTCTAGCATCATAAAGGGTATGAACCATGGTCTTAGAAAATATTTAAAAGAGAGTGGAAAGGGTATAAAATTCATAAATTTCTCTTAATATAGTAATGGGAGAGAATAAAATTTATATACGGACATAATATTGGAATTTGAAATATATACAACAACAAAAAATAAATTGAAAGGAAAAGAGAGGTTGTGATTTGCCTTACAATGAATAGTTACTCCTAAAAATCAAAGATAGGGACCTTGGGGGGCATGAGGAAACCTTGGGAGGAATCCTTTTGAGGTATAATTTATAAAAATTAGTGGAGGATGAAGTTTTAATTACGATAAATGAAGTAGTGGGTGGTTATTTATAGAAAAAGTGAGAGAGTTTTTATCAATTTCTGGTGACACCTCAGTAGTTGTATTTTCAAACCATGGACTTTCCCATGGTATTGGCCACATGAGAACACTATTGTCATATTTTAGTCCTAACGATTCTACCAGAACTATTAGATCATTTTTACATCTTTAATTGTGTTATTAAACTTACTAGAAAAAACTCAAACTGTAGTTTAACAATTCATGGAAAAAGAAATTATTTGATAAAATTATCATAAATTCACCCTAACATAATATAAATATTATAAATTCAATAATGAAGTTTATTTTATCATAATAATTCTATAAATATGAGAAATTTATCTTCTATCTATAAAAATACTCAATTATTAAAAATAATAGCGGACCGAAAATGCATAGTAAAATTTTCGACCCATGAAATATATAAAAATATTTTATCATTTTTAATCAAAAGGATAAATTTTATAACACAACCTAATTATAATAAAAAACAATAATAAACCCATAGTTTAATATAATAATTTATATCTTCCATTAAAAGTATAATTTTTACCCAAAAAAGTAAATTTATCAAATTCCATCTCAATTTTTTAGAAAATTTATTATTGAAAAGAAAATGATGGATTAGAAATTTTATGTAAACAAAGGGATTAAAATTTATGTGACTAAGTCCTTAACATAAAACCTCTTATTACAACTATATATGAACTAAGGTTAAGGTGTGTGATGGTGATATATTCTTGGGGCGGTTTGGGTTACATTGCTTGAGTGGTAATCTTCGATAACATAAAATTATCCCGTAGGTGATTTCCTTCAAGAATAAAATATTGGATCATGAATTGGTATTGGTCAAGAGATAACCCCAAAGATGGTACCTCATTCCCAGTCTCTGAAAAATGGGATTCGTACAGCCCGATTCCACTAGATGAGGCCACCAACTCATCTTTCTGCATTCATTAACCATTATCATTTCTTTTTATAAAAAATCAACCAAATGTTAACAGTATAGATCCAAATAGTCATATTGACCAACAATCATAATTGATCAGTGGTTATATAATGGTCGTAACCCATATTTCACATTTAAAAATATACTAACTTCATTATTAATGAGATATAGTTTTGTTGCGTAAAATAATATAACACAAATTTTTAGAAACCAAATTATCCAAATAGTTTGGGCCCTTACACATACTGCCCTCTAGTGGAAACCTTTGATGGTATTTGGTGATGTTTCAAAGAAGGGATTTGAATTTTTTTTAATTCTGAATGATAAAGTAATTGAATATGATTCAAGGAAGTTGAATGTCAATAAATAGCCTTACCCAATTCATGTTCTAGAGTTGTTTGTAGTGATATTTTCTTTGAAAATATATTGGCATTATCTCCTGGGGTAGAATGGTGAAATATGTACGGATCAATAAAGCCTCAAATATATATTCACAAATAAAGAGATAAATATGAACCAATGAAGATGGATAGTGATGATCAAGGACTATGACTTCTCAATTCACTGCCAACATTGGAAAACAAATAAGGTGGAAGATTCCCTAAGTAAAAAAGGGTCTAGTTATTCTCTTATTGATTATTGTTGAAAAAGATCTGATCTTATTATATTTGGAAAGAAAAAATATGGGAATAATAAAGGAAGGAACATAAAAAATCCATTCATAAATGATTTCTCCACCGTCCCTTCCAGGGAACATAAAGTAACAACAAATAGATGTTGTGGAAATTCAGTGGAAATTGTAATCTATATGGAAATGGAAATCCTCAGAGTTAAATTTTAATGAATATGGGGTTTTGAAATTTGGGTCAATAATATATGTACCATAAAATCCCATGTTAAAGTAATTTTTTGATTACGCATATAGTTTTATATTCACTATCCATCCTAAAAACACAAATATATTTGGCGGTCATGAAGAGCACTATTTTTGCGACAATATGAAGAAATAAATTGTAGAATATACATGAAGATGTCTTAGATATCAGTAAGTGATGGTGGAATGGAAGAAAATTAAGGGGATGATGGAATAATTACCAATACCTACATAGAAATGGTAAAACATATTCATGTACGTTTTCACTATACATCCCAAGACATCTAATGGAAACAATGATATCTACATTGTTGTGGATCACTTTAAAAAGACTACACACTTCACTACAATTTGAGAGGACATCTCACTGGATCAACTTGATCGGATATACAATATATAAGTGTTGAGGGATCATGGAGAACCATTATAAATTATATTTGACTGAGAGACAAGATTCACCTATATGTTCTAAAGGATCCTCCAAAAATCTATGAATACTTACTTGAACTTCTACATAGCCTATCACCCTCAAAATGATGGACAATTTGAAAGGACTATCCAGACACTTGGGGATTTGTTGAGGGCATCATCAATTGACTTCCAAAGAGGATGGGATCAACATATTACATTATTCAGGTTCTCTTACTACTACAGTTTCCACTCAAGCATCCAAATGGCCTCGTATGAAGCCCTTTATGGAAATAGGTGAAGGACACCTGCTGACTGGGATAAATTTGGGGGAAAACTATTTTTTTTCTAAAATGGTGGATGAAATTGTGGAAAAAGTTACGACTATTCGATAGTACATCAAGCTAGATTAGCGTTGACAAATGATTGATGCTAAGAGTCATTGATGAAACCTAGAGATTAATGTTGGAGACATTTTATTCCTTTGCATGTCTCCATGGTGGAATGTATTGATTATTGGGAAGAAGGTAAAGATTCGTTTAAGATACATTGGTCCCTTTGATATCCTTGATTGCATCGTAGTGGTGCACTACTGACTTGAACTCCCACCTCACCTATCTGAATTACATAATGTATTCCATGTATCTTTTATGAGAAAGGACATACAATACCCCCTCACATGTACTCAATAACTAGGTGGTACCATTGGAGAATGATCTCTCATATGATGAGTAGTCATTGAAGGTCTTTGATCGTAGAGACAAATTAAAACCAACTAAGAAAATGAACCTTGTCAATGTGTTGTGGAGAAACCAAAAGTTTGAAGAAGCTAAATTTGAATAGGAGGTGTTAGTGAAACAAATCTACCATCATCTATTTTAATGTGTAAAATTAAATTTCATGGGTGAAATTTCATAAGGGGGAATATTTTTTTGACCATAACTGTTATAGATAAAATTTTCCTTCGATTAAATGTCTCATTATGTAACATGGTCATAGAAAATGGATGAACATATTTATTATTATCCAAGATAATTCAATTGATTGGTAAGTATCATAACCATTTATAGTATATGTTTTCGATGCTCTCGATGTGGTGTGCACATCCGCCTTTGGAGGGTGTCCAGCTGTTTCCTCGCATTAACGCTTTCCAAAGGTGGGCATCATACTTCACTTATTCAGGGAAGTTTTCTCCTTGATCGAAATGGGATGATGGGATTTCGGTTCTTCCTTCCATAGATTCATCTTCAGAACATGTCACCTAGTCTGGGTCCCCATTATAGACTAAGACATTGTTCGTGAAACTCTTTCTAGTTGCATTTATTCATGGACGCAAGATAATTACACTGCTTCTGTCGGGATATTTCAAGGGGTCCGGTCTGGGTAGAATCCTTCAGTCAGGGGAGTAGTCACGTTGTACATCACTGGTGTGTCTGGATGCTGGAATAGTAGTGCGTCTGGGTTTCTTCCCCTTATTGTAAGGAATCTCAAGGGCGCATAATCCTGAGTCATACCATGTCAACTTCCTATTTTTAACATAGTGTATGCTGCAGGTTTAACATCTCGCCAAGATGAATCATACTAATCAGAACACTAAGTAGAGTGGATCATATGGGTGAAACCACTGGAGGGAACACTGATGTTGGGGCTGATCTGTGGTTAGCTACTCGATTGTTTTTCAATGTAATGTGGAATGAAGTTGCATGATCCCACTGGTATGTGGCATCCCGGATAAGAATCAAGATGGATAATGGATGGTTAAGTGGAGTGGATGGATGATGAGGTTGATTCGACTCAAGGATGACGATGATGTGCGGCGAAGCCTCAAAGAAACCTCATATGTATCCTCGTGGTAGAGAATCAAAGTCCACGTAGTTCATGATGTGGGTATAGAATCGTTGTGCGCTCAGGGGATAGCAACCCAATGATATATTGGGGCTTACCTGTGGTTAGCAGCCCAATGTTGGTCTTACACCACTGGGACAAATCAGCGATATAGGCCTCAACAAAAGGGACGACAGCGGCTTACCGCAGAGTTTGGGTTGACAATGGCCTATCGCTGAATGGGGTTCACAACAACTCACTGCTAGATGTGGTCATAATGGCTTACCACTGGATGTGGTCACAAAGGGTTACCACTGGATGGGGTCAAAAAGGCATACCGATGGATGGGGTCACAACGGCTTACTGCTGGATGTGGTCACAATGGATTACCGCTGGTTGGGGTCGCAATGGCTTACCACTGGATGGGGTCACAATATCTTACTGCTGGATGGGGTTGAACCTCATGGAGGATTCATATGAACCTTCCCTTACCATGGATCAAAGTCCACATAGTTTGAGATGGTGGATGCAGTTTAATTTCGTGCAGGATGAAATGGGGGAATGCATTTTAACCTCATGCGGGATGAAGGTGGTTCGAAATAAAGGGGATTGAAACCAATGTTTTTTGTATTTGAACCTCTGGGAGGCTTCCTACATACCTTTCCATGGAAAGGATCAAAGAACACAAACATTCATAAGGTTTGGGAACTGACGTGAAGGGGGTCGGAACCAATGGATGGTGGGATTGAACCTCAGGGAGGCTTCCTATGTACCTTTCCTTGGAAAAGATCAAATACCACATAGTTCAGGTAGGAGTGGACCGATATGAAATAGTCGGAACAAATTTATGGTTCTCTTGAACCGCATGGGAGGCTTCCTACGTACCATGCCTTGGCAAGGATGAAAGACCTCAAAGTTCAGATGGGTCTTTGGTGAACCGACATGAAGATGGTCAGGACCAATGGGTGTTGGGATTGAATCTCAGGGAGGCTTCCTATGTACCATTCCTTGGAAAGGATCAATGTCCTCATTTTTCGGGAGGGGTGTGTGGTGGGATAAAATGAATATGGTTGAGACCAATGGGTGTTGGGCTTGATCCTTAGGAAGGATTCCAACGTACCCTGCCTTGGCAAGGATCAAGGTCCATGTAGTTTGGGAGGGGTGTGGGACTTACACTCTAGGCGGCCCATATAGGATGTCATGGTCGATGCACACTCTAATCCCATGTGAGTCATGTTCAATGTGAGAAACAATAGGCAGCAGGCATAGACCTAACGGTCATGTCATTAAAGGTGTGTCTGTGTGAAGTGGGGTGGGGATTACATGTATTTAGCAGCCCAAAGAGGAAACAGGGGTTTACATGTGGTCTATGGCCCAGGGGGTTGGATATTATGAAACAATTCATGGTGGAGTCCTAGGTGGTGAAAAATCACAAAGGCAGATAGATTTGTCACTCAGGAAGATAGGAGGAGTTGTGGTGCTATGTCCTGCATGAAAATATAGGGACTTATACCGAGGCGGTTTCCCTTTCCCCCCAGACAGATGTCACTCCAATGGAGAGGATCTCATTGCATGTGAGGAATGCTCTCACATATGTAGAGTCCATTGGGTGTAGATAATGTCTGAGATGAGGCACCTTGTGTATAATGCATAGGGAAAGGTCACAGTTTAATGTCATGTGCTAAGGATGATGGTGCTTGGTAGTTTTACTTCCTGCAGCTCAGACAAGGTGGGATCACTCCGCAGCCCTTATGACTTACATAACTGATAACTCCCACCCCTTGGGGAAGGGAAGGAATCAGTAATGTTGTGGTGAGGGGGAGTTATGGGGTGATCCATTGGGGATCCATGGTAGCATGGCTATGCGAAGGAGTAATAGTCGTTAGCGTTCCTATGCGAAGAAGCCTGAGGAGAAGCAGCGCAACAGGAATCACTTCCCAAGGGACCTTGAAATTGCTTCATGAGAACCTAAATGAATTCAATGGAAAAGGAGTTGCAGAGCAAAAGGTTTCATAAGTAGAAGCCTTGTGAATCTCTGGTGTTGCATGATGTAGAGGGGCTTTGCGAAGGGGTGTGCTTTGAGAAGTGAAGTGGCCTAGCCTAGCCATAGGGCATTGGTGCATATGGAAGGTGCTTTGAAAAGTGGAAAGGCATTTATGAAGAATTTTCTCATGAAGCAAGGGTTCCCCGCAAAGCATAATATTGCAATGTGACGTGCCTCGTGAAGCACAGTGACCCTGCCTTAGCATGCGGGTCACATGAGCTTGAAGGGTACATCACGAAGCACAAGTGCTCCATGAATATCTGAGTCCCTTTGGGGATCTCCTTCCTTCGTAGAGGCCCATGGGCACTGTTAAGGTCATCCCTCTTTAAAGAGGGGCAGAATTCATGCACTAGGGAAGGCACTTCGTGATAAAAAAAGTACCTTGAAAAGCTCATTGTTCGCAGAGCAGAAATTGCTTCGCGATGTGGGAGCTCAGAAGCCGAAAGATTAGAGGATCTATCCTTTGGGCTCTAGGGGAGCCTGGTATTTATAGTCCAGAGGCACCATGAAGTAGAGATCTCTCGGCATGAAGACAGAGCATTCTCTATGGTAGGTTCGCAAATGTCAAAGGCGTTCATGAAGGATCCTACCTCCTTGCTCCGCAGTGAGTTCACAAACGTCAAATCGGTTTGTGGAGCATACCACCTCCTTGATCCACAGCGGGTTCGTGAATGTAAAATCGATTCATGGAGCATCTTGACTCCTTTCTCCACAGTGGGTTTGCGAACTTCCAATCAGTTCGCAGAGCATCCGGCCTCCTTGCTCTGTGGCAGCTTTGTGAAGGAGGATATTTTCACTGGAATGGGGCTTATGGGATCCACAAATAGGCTTCGCGAGACCGCCCCTAAATATTTGTTTTGTTCCTGTGTGTCCCAGCTTTTGGAACCAACCAACGTCCCCACTCCGACATGGAGCTGAGGAGAAATCGAGGGTCAAATTCTGAGGATAAATCACCAAAATATCTTGGCCAATCACAATGATAACTCACAAAGGAGGCTTTTGAAGCATAGAGGTGATGATTAAGCCGAGCTTGTCGCAAGTCTCACTGCGGTTTTTTGTGTCGTGATGCACCAGGGGTATTCATCTACAAATAGTGGAGGTGACCTCTCTTTTTTCCATTTTCTTCTACCTGTTTTTGGCATTTATCACTCACGATTTAAAAAAACTCAGCGTACTCTGTGATATCTCCCCACGAATCAATCCATCTACTTTATGGTGCAAAATGAGTCTTTTCCTCTACAATGGTGCTCTTTGCAGCTCGCTTCTGAAGGTCAGTGCAAGGCTTTGCTATTCCATTGCTGGGATCGAGCTCTACAAATGGTCTCCGTGAATGATTTCTGCAAAATGGATTCACAAAAGGTGTTCAAATATTAAAAATATAATGGCTCACCAAGAGGCTACTACAGGGGGTCCTTGAAGACACTGGCCCAAAGGGAAGATATTGAGAATATCTTGGATCTAGGGGAGTTGGTACGGAGCCAATTTAATCATGATTCATTGGTGAATCTTATGTTAGAAATCCAAAGGAATTAGCTATTGTGTAAGAGGTCGCCTCTATAGGGATCTGGTTTGAGGGATGACGTCTTCATACCTGAAGCTAGTAGGGATGAGCCAGTTTACTTGTTAAAGAGCCCTTCGTCCCAGCACCAGTGGTTCTGGGCAGCTGACGGCCATGAATGAGAGGACTTCAGGCTTGTTATTACTGATTGTCTATACAATCATCTGAACAATGTTGACGGGGAGGAATTGAAGCTAGTGACATCCCCCCTCTGTACCAGACGATCATGAAGGAATCATTGAGGAGCCCAGGAAAGGGATGGTCCGATTAGTGGGATCTACTCTAGTGCGGAAACATCCTAGTTGATTGGGCATGGGCCTACTATGTACGTGCCTTGTGTGAGGATTCTGGGGCATATTTGAGGAGAATGGGATTGTATGAGGGTTCCTGGGCATCCCAATTACATATCTATAAACTAGAGAAGCTGATGATGGAGTTATTGTGTATGTGGTCATCGAGGACCAATACCTTCCACTTACACCACAGAGAGGTTGGAATTAGTTTATGGGATGTGCACCAGATCTCAGGGGTCCCAATACTGGTAGAGATGTATGATGAATTCCTCCCCATTATGGGTGCATGGGAGGATCTAAAGCAAATGCAGCCACTGTAGATTGCGTTGATGGATCTGGTGTCAGGAGAGGACAAGCAGTAAGATACTTTCACATCAGATGGTGGTTCAAACAGTTCCTTAACTTCCTGATAGACAATCAGTTTTCAGTGAGACCTCGGACTTTCCTGAGGGGGGATCAATGGGGAAAAGAGCACTCGTACTCACAAATCTTGGGGGATAGCTAGTGGAAAACCTGGGGATTCAGTTTCAGCACCAAGTAGCAACCAGTAGTTAGGATGGAGGCATTCAACATAGCTCTCATCTATGGTGGGATTATACCAGCTGAGGATACAAACACGGGCATGTGACAAAGCACATTTATCATGGTGTCCATGTTGGTGATTGGAGGGTGGGTCAACCTATTAATGCCTATGTTCTCCATCATGTACAAGATTTTGTGTCATATCAATGGGGCGAAGAGGCCACAGAGGATATACGGATCATTACACCTCATGTATGGGTGGATAGAGGCACACTTTAGGGGGGGTCTATGAATATTGGAACCCCCTATCCCCTCCAGAATCGAACTTTGTCCCATCCATCCTAAACTCTATAGGGATCTTTCTGGCCATGTTGACCGTGACGTCGGTACTGAACCAGGTCTAGAAGGTAGAGGAGTGGAACTTTTATCTGTTCCCACTACAAACGAGTGCTTTCATTGATGATGGACAATGAACAGAATAGAACTTGTCTTATCTCATAGCCTTTCGAGGTGGAGTCCTGGTGGCAAGAGTGGATTATGATCCGCTCTACGAGTCGTACACCCCGCCCCAATTCTCCAGGAAATTTTGATGTATGTAGTGATAGACCACACAGGTCTATTTAAGGGTGCGACATTAGGAACATCCATGTTTGATGAGGTAGATGTGGCTCCTGTTAACATGGGAAGATGGGAATATGTGGAAAAAGCTGCCCCCATCCACCACCATCTTTGGGTTGGTGAAGGAGTACACAAAAAGATAGGAGGTTGCCTACCCTGGGGAGAAGATAAAGCAGCCAACCATTTGGGCCAGTGATGGAGTACCTCCCCAGCCTCAAGGATGGGGTCAGAAGGCTGCAAGGATATCCCACAGTGGCGGGGATATTGTGGCAGTGAGTCCTACATCTGTTCAGGTGGAGGCAGTGGCGGCATATCTAGCAATCGAAGCAGACCCGGTCGTCCTAGAAGAACAGAGTTATCTAGAGGGGAGGCCACCGAAAGGATTTAGTAGAATATAGACTCAGTCTGTAGTGAAGAAGCTGTGCCACATAGACATACCGGAGAATTCTATCTTCGTAGAGGCATGGGACATATGGGAAGTCAACAGGAAATTTATCGGCCCGTCTGAGATGTGGAAGCCCTTTAACTGTCTTGGGATGGATTTTCCGGGGATAATCCCTATTGGGGCTGCCTTTGCGGTGTCCCAAGAAGAGGTAGAGTGATACCTAGCTATGTTAGAGTACTGCGTGCACTCTAAGGGAGTTCCACATTTAGTGAAAGATGAGGTGAATGTTTTGTTGGATTGAAAGACTCTTCTACATTTGTCGGCAGCTGATTTGATGGAACATATCCCTTTGCTGGAAGAATCGGTTGAATCCTCCTTGGGGGAGAAGGCCGGTAGAGGGATCCCTCTGGAAGAGGGTGAAGTCGGTGATAAAGGCTCGCATTGTGAAGAATTTTTAGAGTCCCTTGAGGTAAAATCCTCATCCCCTTCCCTAAGATCCACTTCTAGTCAACATTGGACCCCTCCCCATTTTTTGAGCAATACAGGAGCGCCTCATTCACAGAATTCGTTCTCATCCCTCGGTGGATGAAGATGTAGTGAAATCGTGATCCACGCCCGCGGCTATGGTGATTACCATGTCCATCAAGGAAAAGATACCCAAGGTGGCTCTTTCAGAGTTTTCAGAACTTCTAACAAGATATGGAGGGCCACTCATAGGGGTCCCCATAGCAACAACCCAAGAACAAGAGAGTGAATCCAATCTTTATAAGTCTTATTTACAAAATTCTTGACTGCCACCCATTGACCAGGATAACTGACATATGTGCATTTTTGGTATGTATAGTTATTCAAATAGAGTGGGCTTCCATGGCGAGGTTGGTTGGTATTCCTGGCAGTGCTTTTCCCAGGGGAATGTCGGTGTTCGTGGAGGCCGATATCCTTACCGACCCAGCTATGGTGCTCCAAATCATTGGTGGGACCATTGGCTGGGATGTTCCTGATATTATTGAAGTGGGATCTGATGATGAAGATTGTTCAGGCATCCTAGGTCATGCCATACCTGATCAGACACTAGATGCGGACCCTACTGATGAGTTCGTGGGGAATTCCATGTGTACGAGCCTGCCAACCCCGCAGACTGGGATGAAATGACCTCTGATGAATAGGATTTCATGACATTCTGTCACAGATCATGGAAGCTGATCATGCGCTTTATCAATTAAACCCCTCAAGTACAGTTGATAAACTAGAAGGGGAGACTTCGTTCACAACTGCTTGAACTGTGCGTTGAGGGAGTAGATCTCAGTGTCCTCACATTCCCATCTGATATCTCACAGCAGAGATGGTTTAGGATATGAATACGTCTTTGGTGGGGGTTGGAAGTGAAGAAAAGCGGTGAAAATCAAGAGGATCTAGGAGGCGGAAAATGATATTCACTGGCTGCAGGTCTGGGCAAATGAAAACTTTTCTCTCCTCAATGTGTAGTCGGAGATTATATCACAGCCCAAGGCCTAGTTGGCAGAGGCCAAAGAGCAGATGAAATAGGCCTCCACAATGATGGTTATTGTCCAGAGCGACGAGGAGTGGGCCCAGGTGGTGGCTTCGAACTGTGCCCCATTGCTACTAAGGAGGAGCAGTAACTGAACATGTAGCAAAAGATCGTGGATGCTACTAGCCATAGGGTGGTGGAGATGCATTGTTCTTTTGACGGGGTCAACCCATCCATGGGAGGGGCCACTCCGAGGCTATTTTGATGCCTGAAACTTTTTAACACAATTTCTTTCCTTGACTATTTATTCTAGATGAATTCATGAGTTGTGTTATTCATTTGGTTTACTAAATTTTCATTATATTCAGGGAACTTCTAGCGATCATTCCCTATACTCATGTGGGTCAGGCTTGATTTGATAAACAAGGGATAGCCACCTTATCATTGCACCAGAATATAAGTGTGGAAACCATCATCTGGGCATCCAGGTTTTGAATAACCTATCCATATTTCTGATAAGAACAGGATAAGTCCATCTAAAGGATGAGTCTTTCAGAATAGTCAAATCATCATTTTCCCAGTGCAAGCTAGTGCACAAGTGAGCTAACTCCAGGGGCGTTGGAATTAATCCTAACATAGGGGAGTGGATGGTATGAATCATGATACCCAAAATTTGGAACACTGTAGGGATGGAATGACAATGGAGAATAGCTATTGACTGTGTTTGAAACACTGTATTCTTATTGTGTTATCTAGAAATGGGGATAACAAATGATGGTCGACCACTGACCATTTTTGAAACACAATGCATGACTGAAAATGCCTACCATTAGTATTCCATAACATTGGACCAGGATAGTAGGAAGGCTATAGGCCGAGCATCCATACAATAAAGGGGTTATTTTAGATTTGAAATAGTACAATGGTCTGAATAAAGGGAACATGAAGCGTAGAGTGTGGTGTGATGGGTTATTCGAATGTAGTCCAACACTCTTGAAATTAGGCCATCGTGGTGAAGAAACATTAGGTGGGTGAATCAGTCTGATCAGGGATCATACCTATGTCCAAATAGCTCCACTATAGTAAGGACCTAGAATGACATATTGTTTTACATGATAGAGTGAGGACGATGCATATAGTTTAAATGTCAAACTTCCTAGAACAAGATCAGGGCTGAGGGGCCAAAAGGGTTAATGACCCTGAGGCTGGGCCCAAAGAGAAATTCATGGGAATCTCTACGTATCTCATAAAGATGAGAATCAATCCATACGTAGTTCATGAAGCACAATGTGGTCAGAGACCGACACTAGTGAGGAGAAATCTCTTTGGAGAGGAAACTGATGCATCCAATTATTAACATAGGGAATCCTGAACTTGTTCAGGGAAGAACAATAATTTACTATCATGCATTGAGAACATGTGGGCTCATGTAGTTTAACATCATATGATAGGATGAAGAGTGAATGGGGAGATCCCAAGAGGGGAGACTGTGGTGTAGTAGCTATAAACCCGACCTGAATTAGGACATAAGAAGTCTGCACCACACTACATTTCCCCAGATGAAGATCTTTAGGTCAAGGGACCAAAAGTGAAAGTTAGGCTGGGCCGGAGGCATTGTGACAGAGCTTTCCTATATACCCCATAGGGATGGTAATCAAGCCAAACATAGTTTTGAGTGTGCAGTTTAATGTCATATGGGATGATGAATGGCATGTGTGGCAAGATTGTGCCAATACACATCCTACTAGAACTACTAATCCCATGTGAGTCATGCTTGATATGGGAAACAAGGAGTTGTGGTGGGACTTTCCTAGCATAGGGAGGCACATGGTGGGGTGATGGGACTCTAGGTGAACAACATCCCAATAATGCTAACCCGCCTGCTTGATGCACCTAAAAGTGTGAAGGGGTAAATCCGAGTATGTTGGAATTCCACTTGAACATAAGAATCGGAAATGTGTGAATCATGATACTCGAGATCTAGACTATAATGATAGTGGCATGAAGATAGGGGATAATTTTTGACCATGTTTGAAACATAGTATCTGTTTTGTGTTAGCCTGGAATATGGATAGACACATGAAGGTCGACCGCTGACCACGTTTGAAACACTAGACCTGTCGTAAATGTCATCTGAGGTCCTCAGGGATCATCACCCAAGACATTCAATAAGCCGATGTGGAATGAGACCAGGACGAAAAGGGGGTCCCTTTATACATTGAAAAGGATGAGGATCCAAATAATGGGATCAAGAATCTTGGACATGGAATGATGGAATGACCCCATGAAAACTCCACACTTCTGGATTTTGGTTACAACACATCTGAGTACAACAAAGAAGACATATCGAATAATGGGAGTCGGGTCCCATTCCAAGGACAAGGGTCATATGGTTTCATGCTTCCGACCTAATTGTATTATGATGGTCTATAAGGGTGTAATTAATTTAATGGACTATGCACAGGGTGGTTAAGTATCCAAACCTAACACACAATTCCCATAGAGTGATCTTAGTTTAGGGTCATAGAACATGGACCAGGTTGGGGAAACACATCGGAGGGACATTGTAAAACTATTAAGAAAATGACATGAATGAGAACGATATCCACATCACGTGTTCCAAAAAATGGTTTGGGCCTAGGGGTAGAAAGAGAAAGGGCATGATTTTAGATTCTTGGGGTTTGACCCGGAGACAATGTGTCTAGGCGTTCCTACGTATCCCATGAGGATGAGAATCAAGCCTTACATAGTTTTGGAATAAGTCGTTTAGTTTAACATATTTCGGAAAGGATGTAGAGTCGTTTTATTTTATGGTCATAGAACATTGGACTAGATATGGTAGGGAATTTGGGAGACACATGGTGTGCGAGGACCTGGAGTCCAGATCACTATGTCTTCCTTGGGGAGGTTTTAGGTCGAGGGACCGAAAATGAAAGTTAGGTTGTGCTTGAGGAAAATTACATTGGCATTCCTACATATCCCACGAGAATGAAAATGAATCCACATATTGTTCTAGGGATGGCACGGTAAGACACCATTTCCAGAGATAATATGGTTTTGTGGGTCTAGCCCTTGCACCAAAAGAAGAGGAATTTGATATATCGTGGTTGTTTTTTAGAATGAGTGAATGTGTTTTTGGGGAAGCGATAGACCTTGGATAGAAAATCCAGGCATTTCCACTAGAACCAATCCATGTTCAGGCATAGAAAAATTGTATGGTGTGTGACTGATACCAAACATGAGGTCCCCACAAATGAGGACACCATGATGTAGTTCTATTTTCCTGTCGTGAAGCTAGGATGATAATGATATAGTTTAGGGTCATGTGATGGGACAAAACATGAATTTTAGCGTTGTTCAGTATAGATGCAATAGTTTAAAGTCATTGGGGACTAGGTGGAATTGTTTTAAATCATATGTCTCAGTCATATACCAAAAAGATAGGGTTTAACATGGAATGGGCACGGTGTGATAAATCATACTCGACGTGAATGAGGACGAGGTCCACATCACACCATGCATGATTCAGAGGGAGAAGCCTTTAGTCGAGTGGTCTAGAAAATGTTAGAGAATTTGGGTTAGGAGGTAGGAGAGTCTAGTTCTTTGAAGAGAAGTACGTGATGCAGCAATTGTACACCCGACATGAATGAAGGTGTAAGCCCTCACACGCCACATCACGTGGTCCAATAGGACCTGGGGCCTAAAAGGCATAATAGAAGAGATAAATTAGTATAAGTCATGTTGGACCCTAATACGAGATGTTTGGGAATTCCTATGTATCCCATGGGAATTTTATTCAAGCCGTATGTAGTTCTAAAAGTGATCTTAGTTTAAGGTCTTAGAGCTCCAACCATGGAGAAGTGGAACTCTTCCATGTAGGCACAAAACTCAATCCAATTATTAAGCCCAAGTGAGTCAAACACGGTGTAAGAATAAAGGGAGGAAGAGGTTTTTGAAATACATAGAATGATTTCCAAAGGGATGTTGGTAAGGATCCCTGAATGATGCCTTACTATAGCTTTTTCCTCATAACGTGAAAATGTAGACTGAGGGACAGTGCTAGGAGTGTTGAAATTCCACTTGGACATGATGGGGTGGAAAATAATTTGAATCATGTAACCAAAATTCAAGGCTTTAATGGGTTGGAATGATGATGGTCGATTACTATTGACTGTTTTTGAATCACGACATCCATAGCATGTGGCCTGAAATGGGAACAACAAATGAGAGTCGACCGTTGACCACGTTCACAATGCGGGACAAGTATCGATTTTTTGTCTGAAACCCTCGAGGATGTTGGCCCATAATGGTAGGAGATACCTTAGGCCTAGAATCCATGCCATTTGGGTTTCACATCAAATGTGAAAGATAATTGAATCCCAAAAGATGGAGAAAAAGAATCCTGAAAAATGGGTGAAACCATGTCCAGGTAGAATCTAACACTCCAGGTTCTGAACTAGAATACTCATAGGCACATTAGTGAACCACCAACGAGGGTCAAGGGACCCGACTTAGGGGCAGCCGACTCGAAGATATGAGCAAAGACCACTTTGGAGAGAGAGTTATGTGGTGTTGTTTTTATAAACCCAACATGAATGATGACATAAGGAGTCCGCACCACAGTGTATACCCCACTCTTGGAAGAATGCAGGCCTAGGGGACAAAATGATAGGGAGGTTTCTAAGAGATGGGTATAGACCTGAAAAATATGCATTCATGCGGTCCTACATATCCCATGAGGATGGGGATCAAGCCGCACATAGTTCTAGAGAAAAGGATGATGCAAATAATGGAAAGATACACCAACGAGGGAAGTGTATGGCATGAAGAGTAACCTAATGTGAAAGTGGACATAATCCCACACCACTCTATACAATCCTAAGTGAAAATATAGTCTAGGGGCTCGAGAAGTTTGAGGAACCTGATGTTGGGATATGGGCAGAACGTCATAGCCAGCTTGTACTTTAACGTCTTGTAGTGAGGATGATGGTGATCCTAGTTTAAGGTCATAGAGCTCGGACCATAGACGCCTAGTTTAATGTCATTTTCTTGGGAAAACTTAGTGTAGAGAGAGAATCATCATGCCTCTAGAAGACCACAAAGTTGAAACAATGATAGGGGAAACAATTGACCAGGTTCTCAATACAGTATCCACCCTTATGTGACCGGAGTTCGGGGGCAAGTAATTGAGCATCGACCATTGACCGCATTTTCAACATGGTCCTTGTATCAATTTGTTACCCAAAATCCGTGAGGATGTTGGAAAAAAATGGTTAAAGATCCCTTAGTCCTAGCATCCATGCCATTTAGGGGTCCTTTTGGATATAGAAGATGATGAAATTCAAATGATGGGGCTTGGGAATCATGGAGGGGCATGCGCTGTGGAAAGGATAATAAATGGAGGGATTACACAAGGTGATATGAATGGTGTGGTAGAATAGCATGATGTGAATGACGACGTGAGTCCATACCAAACCACACAATCCGAAATGAGAACATGGACCAGGGGGCCAAAAAGGCTGTGAGACATGAGGTTGGGCATCCCAGCCAGCTGTAGACATATGGCCAATCATGCGGGCATTGCCTTACCATAGCTCCTAATCCCATGGTAGTAATTCTCAATTTGGGAAATAAGGAGTAGGATTAGTCTCTCCCCTCATATATGGGACCACCAGCTAGAATCACTCACCTAATCGAGGCAAACCGAGGTTTGGAGAGATGAAGGAGTAGAATAATCCACTACACTCCATTTTTGGGACATATGGGGGTGGTGACAACAATAAAGGATGGTAGTTGACTATGTTCGAAACTGAGCATCTATATCGTGTGACCTGAAATAGGAACAAAAAATGTGTGTTGACCGCTAACCTTATTTGCAACACGAGACTTATATTAATTTTTCATTCAAAATCCTCGAGGGTGTTGGCCCGAACCAAAATTAGATCCCTTCGGCTAAGTATCCATACCATTCAGGGGGCCCTTTAGATATGAAAGATAATGGAAACCAAAAATGGAAGGGGTGGATATAGCATTAATATTCCTGTGTGGGATGTGACTCAAGGGGAGAACTCAGAGTTTGGGTTTGGACCTACATAAAAAATGTCCGAGCAGTCCTATGTATCCCATGAGGATGGAAATCAATCCATACATTGTTTCGAAAGAGAAAGGCATTTTAATGACATGCAGTAAGGATGTGGGAGGAGAGAAGAACGGGGTAGGGAGCATGGTACAATCATTGTAACCCTGACATGAGTGGGGATAAAGAATCATATACGACGCCATGTGGGATCCTCCAAAACAATTATTCCTAGGAGGGGATAGTCAAAGTGGAAACTGGGGCTGGACTCAAGAAGAAGCATCTGAGAATTCCTACCTATCCCTTGACGATGGGAATCAAGACATACATAGTTCTTGAGAAGTATTTTAACATCTTGCAGGACGATGCATAGTTTTAAGCAATGTAGGACTGGATATTTTAAGGTCAAGGAGGACCCTAATGCAGTTTAGGGTAATTTGGGACCAGCACTTTGAGGTCATGTAGAACCATATAGTTTAAAGTAATGATTGACCATATGTATGAGGCAAAGTATTGCTTGAAGAACTTGGAATTGGTGGGAGGAGTTATACACTAACCATCCATGGTAACCAGAGTGTATGCTCCATTGGAGTAAACCTTGTGAACAATGTAAGGTCTATCCCATTTGGGCTCCAACATGGGTTGTTACCTGTCAGGTATCATTGGTTTCTTTAGGGCCAATACCATGTCACCTTGGAATAATGAGAGGAGGAAAATATTCTTGTTGAAATATCTAGATATCTTGTTCGGATGCCTTTGCAGATTGTACAGGGCATGAAGCATGTTCTCGTCAAGTGCTTAAAACTCATCCATATGGATTTCATCCACATTATCCGACACTTTTTGATCATAGAAAACTTTGGGAAATGATGTAAATTGAATATTGATGGGTAGGATGGCCTCTATTCTGTAAATTAGGGAATATGGGGTCACCTGGGTGGAATCATGGGTCGTTCTACGATAATCCCGTAGGGGATTGGGGAGTTTGTCTGGCCAACTCTTCTTATTCTGTCCAACCATATTCTACAAAATGTTAAAGAGTGTTTTAATGAATTCCTAGATCTATCAATTGTCTTACTCATGATAGTGAGAGGTATGGTTAGAATGGATATTGTACTTAGTGTACAATTTCTTCATCTCAGCTGCTCAGAAGTTTGTGCTGTTATCGATGAGGATGGCGTGAATGAATCCAAATAAGTAGATGATGTTTAAGCACACAAAGTAAATCATAGAATGGTACTTGACCTCCTTTAATTGAACAACCTCTTCTCACATAGAGATCAAATTCATAGTAGTTAAGATGAACCTGCATTGGAGAGCTGTCGCCGATGGATATGGTCCCACGACATCGAGTCCCCATACCACAAATGGAAAAGATTACTTTCTTGTATAGAGAGGCTCTGCCGACAGATGCATAAAGTTACAATGAATTTGTCACGTGTGGAACCTTTTCATGATCGTGATATAGTCATGGATCATAAAGGGACAAAAATAATCCATTCTTTGAATCTGGTGAGATAGTTTTGGCCTGGTTTGATGATCCCTATAAGAACCATCTTGAACCTCTTGCATAACTTGGGAAATATCGACTCCTTGAATGCAACAGAGGAGAACCCCATCAAACCCATTGTTGTAGAGGATATTCTCATGAACATAATAGTCTTGGAGGGAAACTATAATGCACAGAATTAGATTCTCTCATGCTCAGCCTGATCTGCTATGAGATTACCACTTTGGGGATACTCGACAAAGGAGGTTCTCCTATCAAGAGTCACTTAAAAAACTATATCTGGTCGACCTAATGGTCCAGACGTGGAGGTGTCGGCAGTAAGGTGGATTACATGCGAGCTATCATCATCATCATCACGGATTATGGGATAAATGACTCTATGGTGTTCCTTGTGGACAATTAGATCATCCGGCTCGGGCTCCGTAAGTGATTCAGCTAGGTTGGATAGGGTGTCAGTTCTACTATTCTATGACAGAGGGACATGAGTAACCTTCAGCAGAGATGGGAACCGGGCCGTTAGCCAGAGAGTTCACTCCAAAAATGGTATGATCTCTGGCTTTATGATGGAGTAGTCACCATTGATCTTCTTAATGACTTATTCGGAATCCCCTTTCACATGAAAATGGGGCACATTAATCACGAGGTCCACCTCGAGGCCAGTGATGAGAGCCTGATACTCTGCCTCATTGTTGTTGCAGCTTTCTAACAATAGGAATGAATATAGTAGAATGTATTGTGCTGGGGTAATGAAGATGATACCCATTCCTACTCTGTTGAGTCTAGGATCATTGATCCTTCTATTAGTGGGGCTCTAGGAAGCACCATTGAAGTGTGTTTTCCATCACGGTATAGACTGGTCCACCAATAGAATCACTACATTAAGGAAATTGTGGTCCAGGGACTAGTCCCCAAGAGCTGGATGGGAGGAAAGGAAGTGTGCCAATGCTTTCCCTTTGGTAGCCTCTTGAGGGATGAACCTGATATCAAACTATAGGACTATTACCACCCACGTACCTAGTCGGCCTGTCAACATGGGGCTGTTAAGGAAGTACTTCAGGGGATCTAACCGGGACACCAGCAGTACCTCATGATGTTGGAGGAAATGCTTCAATTCATGTATTGAGAATACCAGCTCAAGGCAGATATTCCTTATAGGGAAGTATCTAGTCTCTGTATCGAGGAGCATGCGGCTGAGGTATCACAGGATGTTCTCTATCCCCTCGTTGTTTTTATGGGTGAGAAGGGCACAGAGAGATCATTACATGGTGGTCACATATTGGACCAGTGGATTTCTAGAGAAGGGTGGCATTAAGACTGGAGGCTGAAGTAGATACCTATTGATATTCTCAAAAGTAGTTTGGCACTCGTCCCACTCATAGATGGTGTCTTTATTCATGAACTGAGAAAATGTCATACACTTTCCAAGAAAATTCATGATGAACTGACATATGTAGGCTAAGTGGCTTTAGAATCCTCAAAGATCCCTAATATTGATCGAAGGAGACATCTAACTGATGGCCTTAAGCTTCTCTGGGTTGATCTCAATGCCCATATATCTGACAATGAAGACAAGAAACATTCCAATGGTGACCCTAAAGTAACACTTCAATGGGTTCGTCTTCAGGTGGTGAGAATGGAGTAATCCAAACACATTCTTAACATCTTCGATATGGTTCTAATGCAGGAGAGATTTGACCACAAGTTCATCCATGTAACATTCCACCAATGTTTCGATGATCAGCGTAAATATGTGATGCATAGACCACTGATAGGTGGCACCAATATTATTTAAACCGAAGGGCATGACTCGGTAGCTTAAAGTACCTTGTGGTGGTCTAAAGGTTGTAGACTCCTCATCCATGGGGGAAAATCAGATATGGTTATACCCGGATTACCCATACATGAAGGAGGGGACTTTGAACCCAACTATAGCATCGATCAATAATTCTATCACACGAAGGGTAAAATCATCCTTCAGACAATGACGGTTGATATCCCGGAAGTCGATGCAGACTCTGATATGTCTGTTCTACTTCCTATCTGGTACAATATTGGCTAAACATTTGGAATAATAGACCTAATTAACAAAATTGGCTCATATATTCTTGTAAACTTTGGCCTCGACTATGGAACCATTTGAAGGGTGCATCTTCCTGGGAGGTTCCGTGAACCCACAGATATTTACCAGGAGACAGAGGCGGTAGACGGCTACCTGAGGATCTAGTCCTGGAATCTCATCATAACACCAGGTAAATACATCAAGGTGCTATTTGAGGAAGTTTATGTACTATTGTTACTCCTTTATGGGAATTGCGGCAATGATCTGGGTGTGTTTTAGGTCTACCTTACTATCGAGGTTCACCTATACCAATTCATCGACCTTGGAAGAGATGCACTCTTCAACAGCGGGGGGAGTTTCCTCTAAATCCTATTCTTCACTTATGGAGGAGGGATCCTCGGCGGGAAGAGTTTCTTCTGAGTCGACAGATCCCAATGGGAGGCTGATACTAGCCTGAGCGGTAGTGGACACCGCTTCGGGGGACTCCTATGCAACTACAACCATAGCGATGAAGACCATCAATATGATCCCATCTAGTATTCTAACCAAGGGGCCTCACTTGATGGTATTAAAGCAATAGTGGTGCATCGTCTTGATCCGGTTAATTCTAGACTTGAAAAGAAAGAAAATATGACGTATTTTCATTGCCATGGGGTGGACATCCAGATACCTTATGAGAGTAGGGTGCTCAGGGATCACAAAGGCATAATTCGTATAAGAATACGTGGGGATCTTCAGGTGTCTCTTAGTCTTGGGAATGTGTTCCACCTCTTTCCAAAAAAAATCATTGTCCCATGTCTAGGGTTGTAGCCTCTAATCAGTGGATTGGAAAGATGTAGACATCATCTAGATCTGTCCATGGGTCGGTTGCAGCCGGGCATTCTCAACCTCGTTAGCCTGAATCTACTTGTCTGTGCAATTGTAGTAGTCGACATCTAGATTGCAGGATTTAAAAGAGGCAAAAGGATACTCATCACCTTAAAACAGGCCCACTTTACCACTAAGAGATTATTTGACGATCTAGTTATATGATGAGGGAACCACTGCAGGCAGGTGGATCCATGGCCTTCCCATCAATGCATTGTAGGCATTGTCCTAGGAGACAACCATCAATTCGATGCTGGAATGTAGGCCATCAAACTGGGTCTTGAAGCAGATCTTGTCTACAGGTGTCTACTTATTCTTGTCATAACCTAGTATTCTTAGGTTAGAAGGACCCAGATCATCCTTGGACAACCCTAGTTTTTGCAGTGTCCAAGTCATGATTAGGTTGATCCCAGAGCCCGTGTCGACAAGATAGCGGAAAACCTTTACACCATTGAACTGGATGGTGACTTAAAGTGGGTGAATCTGACACTATATGGGAGAGACTTTATATTCTCTATAGAATGATATGATGTCCTGAAATTTGGTATTATCGACTACCTTAGCATGAATGGACTTTGTGGTTGTTACCTCCTTCTCAAACTGGAGGTGGTTTCTTAAAACCTCATCCAGGGCCTCATGCATATCTGATGACAAGAGATGGGCCTCATGGATGGAGAGCTTTGCTGGAATGTTGTAAAGATGTTTCACAACATCATACTTCTGTGTCAGGTGTGAACTTCTACTTATAGGAGGACGCTCTTTGAACGGAGGTATGGTGGAGCCTGCCGACTGGACCGGTGACTGACTGGTACTGGGAATATCCCACTCCTCACTTGTCGACACATGCAGAGTGACAATCAGATGAGGGACAAACGACTGAGACCGGCCTATAGTAGGGATGGCTGGTCACAATGCAGTCGAGCCTGGCGGACCTTCTTACAGGGATCACAGGAGGAAACAAATGTTCCTTCTTAGCCTAATGTAACGATTCCTCTAGGCACTGGGCCTTACTACAGAAGTCTCGGAATCCTACTGGGTAGTTCTGGGTGATCAGAGAGGGGTCCAGTTCCATATTGACATTCCCTACGCACATTGTCAACAATTTCTCCTGCGTCAATGGAATGTCAAGAGAGTATGTGATCCCTTTCAACAGGGCAATAAATACTGAAATGTGCTCATCATACCTCGGTATTAACTTAAATTGGTCTATGATACTCTTCTTCCAAGTGATGGAACAAAACAGGTAGTGGAGTTACCTACAGAGGTCCCCCCAGCTGGCCACTGATCTGATGAGGAGCTAGTTGTACCATAAGAACATCAAATCTTTCTATCTTTGTACAAACACCAGATCTTGGCGACTTCCTACTGTGTTATAGTTCCCAAAATGGGTCCACACCTAGAGATGATGTGGTCCAGGTGATGCGGCGGGTCCCTTATCCCATTGAAAGGGGAAAATATGGGATTCCCAAAACCCAGAGGGCACTGAAATATCATCCACCCACGCAAGATATGGATTTCCATCAGACGGAATTGCCACCTTTCATGTCTATAACACCTCGAGACGGGTGATGAGTTCCATCATTGGATCATCTGGTTTGGGGTATATTTCTTGACAGGGATCCCTGACCACTAATGCATTGGCGGGTTCTTCAACACGATAAACAGGACCAACGACTGGTGGTACGACTTGTGGAGCAGCTAGGGGAATACGGGATGGGTCCCAAAGAATTTCACACTATTCGGGAGGATTTGGTGACATATATCACTCCCTCTTACCAAAAGTCCTAGCCTCAACATTGTCTACATGGGCAGGATGGTCCGGGTCACATGGAGGTAGTTCACCGAGAAGAAGTTGTGCCTGCCCCTATTTCCCCTACTAAGGATCATCGTAGTCTGGTTGTCGCTCTATAGCATATTCATCAAGTAGTTTGTCGACCATCTTCTTATGTTCTGTGAGATTCTGGTGCAATGTGGATTTTTTGAGATTGTCTTCTGCCTTCTACACTAATCCAGATGGGACGAACGGTTTAATAGCTCCAAGGTGTTCTTTTCCTTTTTTGGGATTCCTTATGAGGACTAGTGCCTAGGTTGGAACAGGAATACATAGTAGATTTCTATGATGGAATGTAACCCTTCATGAGGGATCCAAGTAGTGTGAAACTCCCTCGGGGGGGGGGGGGGGGGGGTAGGTCCTCTCCAAGAAGCTCTAGCTCGTTCTCACCCTACAACAGGTCGGCAATGTTAACCGCGACCCTACCTGGAGGCATATCCCTTATGTCTCCCAACAAACCGAGTTGACGCCAGATAGGACTAAAGCTTAGGGCTGTATACTGCCCCCATACACAGATCTATACGTAGGGAGAAGCCTCTTTGATGATCCTATGGAGTACCCTGAAACTCTGAACACAATGTTGCTGGAGGGCCATACGGTGACCTGGCGACTCAGGGCGCTGGTCCACAAGGAGTGCAACCAAATCAACCAGACGGCATTGTCCTCCAATGTCCTCAAAATGCAATTTGCACTTAGGGTCGGCCACTTTCTAATGAAGAAGACATGAATGAGTCACCTAGAGGGTCTGGAAAAACACTCAACTTCCTCTTGGGTGAGGGATTCTTGCGCACAAAAATTTGGCACTACAACCAGCCAAAACATCCCAGGGAAGTGGTCCGCTGTGAGGATATCCCATAAGCTCCTGGGATCAGATTTAGGGCCTGGTCCTTCATTTCCCCACTTTCTAAAAGGAGGTGGCTGGTGAACTGGTAGTGGTACCAAAGTAAACAGCTGGGATGATAGGCTGGTTGGTGGAGGATATGGTGAGCGAGCTGACAAACCACCGCATCTCAGTTTATCCTCTAAAGTGTGTAGTGACATAGCCACGAAAATGTGGTAAAATGGGATAAGGACTGTAGTTAGTAGCATGGGGACCATGGATGTTGGATGTGGACCACACTACTTCTCATCCATCATTGGTCCCCAAAATAGCTCTTTGTGATCTTTAGTCGAGGTAGAGAGTGCTTCTTGTGAGGATGGTGGTGATTTCACGGCTGTAACCTATAGAGTTTCCAAATTTTATTCCACCATTATATACTATGTGAGGGAGCATGCAATCCGATGGACCACACATTCTAGAAGTATTATTCTGATGTGCCTTGTTTTTAACCTGACCCTTGAAAGGGAGGACCTAGGCGAGGGTTCCATCACTGAGTCATATTCTTCTTCGGAATTTGAGAGGAAAACTAGTTTGATCTCATTTTGATTCTTCTCAGCATTCTCTTTATGGAGGGGATGACCTGCCCAACTACCCTAGGATGGTTCTTCAGGACTGGGTAGATCTACGGAACAAGGAGGACCTTCAGCCGTACTGGTACTGCGGTGGAGAGGATACCCTCCTGAGTAAGTCGGGGTGTGAGGAGCACCAGGACAGATATAAAAGGGGACACTGGGAGGACCTCCGTGGGAAGTAATTTAGTAGTTAGGATATCTGATGGACCTGATAGGAGCATAGGTAGGACCTCCATGTTTGTTTCCCCTAACGACATTAGTGGGAGGATGGTCCTCGTACTGATTGAGCCGAACACGGGTAGGACCTCCGTGTTGGGCACTGGTGAAGTGAATCTGGCCTTCACATCTTTGATTTCTAGGGCAAGGAGGACCTTCCCCACCTTCTATGAGAACTTGGGGAGGGTCCCCTTTCTGAAGACTAACCGAATGTGTAGCACCCCCACACTAGAAAACTGTGAGAGGAGTAACAACCCCATGCCCAATGTAGTGAGCACGGGAGAGACTCTCTTACTGAGTGTTGCTACCATTAGGAGGACCCTTGTTTTTATTAAAGGAGACATTGGGTAGACCTATGTGATGATCTTGGAAGAGGGGAGGGCCCCTGTTATCAATTGTATGGTATGAGGTGGACCTATGTACTGGCGCCAGCTAATATATACATTGGCCACCGAGAGAGTCAACCCATCCTGCCCGTGGGGCAGTTGGGGCCTCAATCCGGGCCAGGTATACATGTACCCCAACTTGGAATACACAGGGGGTGATTATATATGTTGGAGGTGGCCTGATCCATAGTAGTTGTTGATGTTGATGCCCCTTGGCAGGCGTCCTCTTCAGCATGTGCCCGATGCTGGTGTTTGGTCAACTAGACTAGGGCCAGTGGTGTATGTGCATGTCTTACCTACTCCTCAACTCATGGGATTGGATGACTGTAGTGGGGAAACCTAGTGGGATCCCTCCTTGGGGCCCCTGAAACGGGATCCTAACCGGGCTGGCCCAAACATCCCCTACCTCGTTGGTGTAGGGGAGAGAGTCGTTGTGGCATTCTGGGGAGAGGCTCCCGAAACTATTTTATGTTGGAGTGGGGAGACCTTTCTCCCTGCACAGACCATGGAGGTGGTAGTGGTGATGAGACGTAGACACCTATAGATCATGGGAGGCCATATCCTGAGTTGGGATAATCCCATCTACTTTTTATTGGCGTACGAGGTCGTTGATCACCCCCACTGAATGAATTCAGATGGGGAGATGGGGCGTGTGCGCCCGAAATTTTTAGATGTGGAGATTTTCACAATAGTGGTGGAGTCACACGAGACTACCAAGTTGGAATTTCCCCTTCCCCTGCATTAGTGGATGGGTGGTAATCAAATTCCTACAATAGCTTTGTTTTTAAAAACCAGGGATATTAACCCATTAGTGCTGAAAGAAATGGAATCAATGACCAGTTCCCCAATTCCATTCCATCTTCCATGGCCGGTAATATGGATCCATGCCGAAAACAACGAAAATCGATATTTCCAATGTTTTGACTACCCCAACATCTGGCGAGTATCACACTAGGACCACTATTTTCATGGTTGGACCTGGCGCCTAATAACTGGTTATAGTGACACACTGATCTACTCATGCCTCGAATTCTACTAATCTATACATTAAGTAGAATAACTTCACATTGGTTTCACCATTTCTATGTTTGATGCTCTCGTCAGGGTGTGCGCATCTGCCTGTGGAGGGTCCACAACTGTTAACTTGAATTCCATTTTTCCAATGTTGGGTGGCATTCGTCGCTTATTAAGGAACATTTTCTCCTTGATTGAAATGGGATGATGGTATTTCAGTTCTTCCTTCTATGGATTCCTCCTAGGAACACATCACCTAGTCCAGGTCACCCTTATAGACTAAGACGTTGTTCGTGAAACTCTTCCCAGTGCCATTTCTTCATGGACTCCAGTTAATTACACTACTTTTGTCAGGACATTTCAAGGGGTCCGGTCAGGGCAGCAACCTTCGGTTATGGGAGTAGTCACATTGGAAATCACTAGAACATCTGGATGCTAGAAAACTATAGAGTATGGGTTTCTTCCCCTTATTATAGGGCTTCTTGAGGGTGTAGAAGCTTGATGAATCCCACGTAGGATGCAGGGAATTATATAGCATAGGCATGTATATGAGGTTTTCCTCAACTTCTTATGTTTAACACAGGGTATTTCATGGGTTTAACATCTAATGGAGATGGACCAGACTGATCAGAACACTAACTAGAGTGGATCAGATGGTTGAAACACCTAAAGGGATCACTGATATTGGAGATAACATGTGGTTACTTACTTGATTGTTGTTAAAGGAAATGGGGAATGATGTGGCATGATCCCACTAGGATGTGGCGGCCCAGGTAAGAATCAAGATAGATAATGGATGGTTAAGTGGAGTGGATGGAGAATGAGACGTAGTCAACTCGAGGATGGTGGTGATGTTGTTATTGAGCCTTGAAGAGACCTCCTACGTATCCCCATGGTAGGGAATCAATATCCATGTAGTTTAGGATGGGTGTATAGAATTGGGGTGCATTTGGGGGACAAAGACTGGATTATATAATGGGTCTTATGCATGGTTAGCAGCCCGAGGATTATATTACGCCACTGGGACAAACCAGCGATATGGGACCCAACCAAAGGGATGATAGCGGATTACTGATGGGTTTGGGTTGACAACAACTTAATGCTGAATGGGGTTTACAATGGCTCACTACTGTATGTGGTCACAACAGATTAACGCTGGATGGGGTCACAACAGATACCGTTGAATGGGGTCACAACAGCTTACCAATAGATGGGGTCATAATGGCATACCACTGGATGCGGTCACAATGGTTTGCTGCTAGATGTGGTCACAACGGATTACCGATGGATGGGGTCACAATTATTTACCACTGGATGGAGTCACAACGGCTTACTGCTAGATGGGTTTGAACCTCATCGAGGCTTCCTACGTACCTTGCCATGGAAAGGATCAAAGTCTGCGTAGTTCATGATGGTGGATGCAGTTGAATGCCGTGCAGGACGAAAAGGGGACATGCATTTTAACATTATGTGGGACGAAGGTTGTTTGGTCTGAAGGGGATCAGAAAAAATGTTTTTCAGAATTGAACCTTAGGGAGACTTCCTACGTACCTTCCCTTCGCAAATATCAATGACCAAGTAGTTCAGGAAGGAGTGGGAATCGATGTGAAGGGGGTCAAAACCATTGGATTCTGGGCATGAACCTCAGGAAGGCTTCCTACATACCTTGCCATGGCAAGGATCAATGTCCACAGAGTTTAGGTAGGAGTGGAACAATGTGAAATGGTTGGACCAATGGATGGTGGCATTGAAACTTAGAAAGGCTTCCTATATACCTTGCTTCATAAAGGATCAAAGACCACGTAGTTCATATGGGTTTTTGGTGAACCGATGTGAAGAAGGTCAAGACTAGTGGGAATTGGGATTAAACCTCAGGGATGCATCCTACGTACCATTCCTTGTCAAGGATCGAAGCCCACGTAGTTCACGAGGGGTGTGTGGGAGCCGATGTGAATATTTTCAGGACCAATGGGTATTGGGCATGAATTTTAGGAAGCCTTCTTACGTACCCTGCCTTGGCAAGGATAAAAGTACACATAGTTTGGGAGGGGTGTAGTACTTATACTCTAGGTGTCCCAGAAAGGATGTCATGGTCGATGCTCACTCTAAGCCAACATAGGACATGCTTGGTGTAAGAAACAAGATGCAGTAGAGACCGGACGATCACGTTGTGAAAGGTGCGTCCATGGGAAGTGGGGTGAGGCTTACATGTACTTAGCAACCTAAAGAGGAAACAAAGGCATATGCATGGTCCGTGGCCTGGGGGACGGGGATTGGGTCTTACTCTAGGGTGGAGGCCCGGGTGGTGAAAAATCCAAAAGGGAGAGATATTTTTCACTGAGGAAGGGTGGAGGAGCAGGGGTGCTACCTCCTGCATGAAAATCTTGGGTTTTTACCAAGGAGGTTTCCATTTCCTCGTCGAAAAATGTTGATCCAGTAAAGAGGATCTCATTCCAAGTGTATAATTATCTCACTCTTGAGGATACCAGTTGGTGTAGATAATGTCCAAGACATGGCACCTTATGTATAATGCACGAGGCAAGGCCACAGTTTAACTTCCTGTGCCGAGGACGATGGTGCTTGGCAGTTTAATATCTTGCAGCTCGGACAAGGTGGGTTCACTCTGCATGCCTTAGGACTTACATAACTGATACCTCCCACCCCTTAGGAAGGGAAGGCATTAGAAATGTTGTGGTGAGGGGGTGTTATGGGGTGATCCATTGCAGGGGTCCACCTTAGCATGGTTATGCGAATAAGAAATAGACGTTTCCTTGCCTATGCAAAGAAGCATGTGGCAATGCAACACAATGAGAAGAACCGACCAAGTGACCTTAAAATTACTTTGGGAAAACCTAAAGGGCCTCATGAAAATGGAGTTGTAGAGGAAATGTGTTTATAAGTAGAATCATTATGAAGTTCTGGTGCTCCATGAAGTGGAGCGGCTTCGCGAAGTGGTGTGCTTTGCGAAGTGAAGTGGCCTAGCCTGGGCATAGGGCATAGGTGCATATGGAAAGTGATTCGGGAAGTGTAAAGGCATTCACAGAACAATTTCTCATGAAGCAAGAGTGCCCTGCAAAGTGTAATGTTGAAAAGAAATGTCCCTCGCGAACCATAATGACCCTTCTTTAGCATACCGGTCACTTGTGCATGAAGGGTACTTCGCGATGCACAAGTGATCAGTGATGACCTGAGGCCCTTTTGGGATATTCGTCCCTCATAGAGGCATGTGGGCACCATGAAGGGAATACCTCTTTGAAGATGGTGGAATTCATGCAAAGTATAAGGAATTTCATGATGCAAAAGGCCCTTGAAAAGCTCATAGTTCGTAGAGTAGAAATTGCTTTGCGATGTTGGAGCTCAGAAGGTGAAAGGTTGGAGAATTTTTCCTTTACGCTCGAGGGGATCCCGATATTAATATGTAAGATTCTCCAAGAAGCAAATCCCACTCGGCATGAATATGGAGCTTGCTCCACAGTTGGTTTTCGAATGTCAAAGTTGTTTATAGAGGATCCTGCATCCTTGCTCCATAGCAGGTTCGTGAACGTCAAATCGGTTCGTGGAGCATCCCGTCTCCTTACTCTACTATAGTTTCATGAACATCAAATTGGTTCATAGGGAATCCCTTCTATTTGATCAATGGTGGGTTTTCAACCATCAAATTGGTTCACAGAGCATCCCACCTCCTTGCTCCAATGCAGCTTTGCGAATGAAGAGCTTTGCACCGGTGCGGGGTCCCGGGGGCTTCATGAACAGGCTTCACGAGATTTCCCCTAAACCCTTCCATTTGTTCTTGTGCATCTTATATTTTGGTGACAAAAATATATTCATAGTATATTTACAATATGTTTAGTTTAATTATTGGGTTTTAACAAATCTAATTGACATAAAAATCCAAATAATGGCCTCAACCAATAGAATTGTTCCATTTGAATCCCATTTGTCAATGATTCCAAGGGAGATGGAATCTTTGGGCATTGATCTTTAACAATCCCTAGTTGAGGTTCCACAACTTACTCCTAAGGGTAACCATTTATGGGAGATGTTCAAGATTGTTGAGATCATGGCCTAAAACCATGTACGCCGAACTACCCCATTAAAATATCACATTTTCTCACCTTACTCTTAGTGAGTGTGTCGGTGTATTAAAATTATATGTATCCAAATCATTATAATATGAATATTTTTACTATATTTTCAATATAATAATGGTTATATTTATATCTTATTATTACTTTATAAATGGTTTTGTTTTTTAAACAATAAAATTTTATTTTAATGTAATATTTAAATACCATTAATGAATTTATTTGGAATAATTTATTAATTTTTTAAATTAATAATATTTTAATAAAATATCATTATTAAATAATTTTTATATAAATGATCATATATTTTTTATTAAGTCGAAAGTAGTATTTTTAAGTGTTAAAAAAAATTATTATAAAAAACCCAGTATTTCTCAATAAATATTGATTATTATTTTAAAAGTGATAATGCACATATATATAAATTATTTTTGATAGAGTGAATTTTACTTTTGGAATCGTATTGTAGAAATTTTTTAATAGTGAATTTTTCATAATTTTTTAAGATAGTCAAATTTTCAGGTAAAAATTAAATATTGTATTAAAATAATGTGACTATTATGACATCATAATTACCGAAAAATAGTGTAATAAATAATATAAATATTATCCCTGGAAAAATATATGCTTTAACTTATAATATTTATTTTATGTTTTTATTTAATTTTATAAAGCCTTTATGAATCATCCAAAACCGATAATATATTTTTAAATTTTAATATCATTTATTTAAGAGTGTGACTCACCTCCACAAAAAGAAAGGGAGTTATTTTAACAATTTGGGCCCATTTCATAATAAAATAATGAAAACCAATCCCATTTGGTAGAAACCATGGTTGAATACCATGGGAAGGTTTTTATATTTGGATGTTTTATTATATAGTGTCCCAAACATATGTTTGTGAAATATTAAAGAATTCCCCACTCATTTACTATATAATCCCACACTAGATCCAAATCCTCTTCACTAAAACTACAAGGATAATTTACTTACTCAACCCTCCCCTCTATATAATCTTCCCAAGGTGCCCCCAATCTATCATGAGTCCCCTTTCATTCTTTTAGAGTCACACACTCAAGTAGGAGATCATTTACTCTACTCTTTTTATCAGGCACTTATTTTGTAATGTCTATAAATTTCATTTCGATTATGTTGCAATATGTTCTTAGATATCTCGTTACAATACATTTAATTTATAAATTATGAGATTATGCTTTGAATATAATTAATCATCGTGTAATCCTTTATGCACACCTGTTACCATGTTAAAATATAGAAAATATTTTTTTTATTCATGTTACTTCATTACCTTATGCCTTATATTTCCAATTTATAAGGTGGTGAAATATTTTTTCATTTCCCTATTACATAAAATATTATTTCTATATGATGATATACCACTTTCATTCTCATCACCCCATTTTTATAAATCTTTATGTGATGCGGTTATGCTACTAAAATACAACTACGATTTTCCAGGACAAACTAATTGTATAGTGAATATTGTACACATTTCCAATCAAGGGTGTTAAAATTAATGCACATATAAATTTAGATTTGGGACATAAATTTATGTATTCCACACTTGTTAATCAAGGAATAAATTATGATGTTTCATGAATCCATGTTGTATGATCAATTTGGCACACTTAAGTATGATAATAAATTTAATGTGATGGGTGCGCCCATAATTATATAGTGCTCCTATGAATTGGATAATTTTTACTATAATGATATGTCTTATTGGGATAGGGAGTGGACATGATTTCTTTTTGGGTTGTTTTCTACCTTGTGATATAGTCTTGTAAGTTATCCTTGATAAATGTTTATAAATAGTATTTTAAGTTGTTTCCATATTTCCCACGATTCCTTTATGATTATCATGTTATATCATATATCATTGTTCATGTTTGTGATTCTTACCCCCATTTGATACTATTATTCTCTAAAATATATCATTATCATCATGTTATTCCTCTCTATTCCATTAGTAGTATTTATATCTCACCATATTCTTATATATTTTTTCTAAGTTATACCATGTTTTTTATGTAATGAATGTTAAATATGTTTTCAATAATGATGATTTATTTCTTATTTTAATTTTTTATCTGATGTAACTATTTCATAAAAACACAAGTCTTCCTGATATTTTGGTTTTTTGTGTGTGTTATTTTATATAATAAAATGATAATTAATGTGTATTAAATAACAAGGCTGCCATAGGGTATTTGGTAGATATATGGCTATGAGATATGTAGTAGTGGGTGTGGTTAGGGTATGGTTGGACTGATTCCAACATGATTTGTTTGATCTTATGGGAGGTTAGGATAGGTAGGGTTATAGTCCAACCCATATCAAATGTGATAGGATATTTATGGTTTGTTATAACATAACTACAGAAGAGTTTGGGAGGACATAACATTTGGTGTAGGGGCGTGAGAGGGAAAAAACTAGTCTGTATGTTGCTATAGGGTTCCCATTTTTGACATATTCTTGATGTTAATTTAAAATAGTTAGATACATTACATGGTGAGTGAGTTTTGGATAGATTGGGTAATAAATGACTGGATATGAAATTATTGGTTCAAATAGTTTTTCACTAAAACATTACGATACTTCATCCACATTTTAATTAGATGTCCTGATTATGATTCAATTGAGTATACATTTTGTGATCACCCCTATATATATATACTATTTTTCTAGTTTCCAGGGTGGGTTTGGTTACCGATCATGACAATACTCGATTAGATCTTTTTATTGGATGTATAGTTACTTCATTTTAAAAAAATTGGTATTATTAATAGGGGATTATATGTTTTGGCACTTCATGCATTGTGAATTATTATGTGAATTGGTTTATTGTATAATACGGTGATGATATGTGAGTTTCATTTTATGTTCCTTGGATATATGAGTGTAATTAATCCTATTTTTATATTATATTTCCTTTGTTCTAGTCATCAACCTATATACTCAACCCAAAATATCTACTTTTCAGTATATATCTGATTTTTCACTCTCAATTTCTCTCCCATTGATAACCACAATTAGCTATTGAATGCACAATCAGGTTTTTAAAGCATTTCACAATCCACATTTTATTTATATTTATTTTTGTACATAATCACATGATTATTATTTCTATATTTATTTAAAAAAATCAATTTAAATTGTGGTATAATTAATCTCTATATAAAATAGGTTAAAATATCTCATGATAAAGGATTCAGTTTTGATCTCCAATAATTCATTCATATATTATATTTGAAATCCATGAATTATCATGATATGATATTTTTATTTTTCCATATAATTATCCTATAGAATTTGTTTGAAATAGATATCAATTCTATTTTCATAATGATATTTAAGACATAAAGAGGAGTGAAGTGTATTTTGACATGAATCGCCAGAACTCTCGCATTTTTATAACTGATGACCCTTATGTATTATCTGAGTCATCAAGTCACCCTATCATATTATATCAACTTTTATTCCACCCTTTGTATGAGTATATGAATTTTATATATTTCACAATGAACTTTATGTATGCTCTAGAAACTCTTATTTAACACCCAATGTTATATCATGACCAGAGTGCCACATATGAGCTCCCCAAGCCTATTTTCCACATGACCTTTAGCACATCTTTTATTATGCCAGAGGCTACTGACTAGTAGTGAAGGTATAATTTGAAATGTGGATTGAATATACCATTTTTATCAATATAATACAATATTAGAAATCATTATATCAACAGTCAAGATAATAATAAACAATAAACTACAAGGATAATGAATCACACAATATAATCCAAAATAGATATAAAATCCATAAAGAAAAATAGTAATTATTTTATCCCATGTAAGTGTTAAGTTTTGACTAAAAACACAAAATAAGGACACATTGAAAACTCTAAAAATGGGCCTCGTCATCAAGTATGGTCCCCTCATCCATGTTTGTTCCTAAATCTCAACTCATCCGTCTAACAAAGAGTGTTTTCCTTTATCCAGACATGAAAACAAGAATTCCACTCTCATACTAACTTGTTCTCCATTAAACTACATCAAAGTTTAGTAATTTATATTTTATAAGAACTATTTTATTGAAGATAGTAGGGTCGAACCCAAGGGAAGGCTTAAAGGTGATTAAGAGTGACCAAAATTTCAAAAAATCCCCACTTTTTAAAAAAAAATTAAGTTGGCATAATTGAATTTTTTACTTTTTTATTTTTATGAGAAATAATGGAAAATTTAATTGTTTTTATCAACTGTGAAATGGTTATATTTGTTAAAAAACAAAAGGTATGATGTTCAACAAAAAGGATAAAATTTAGGGACTAAAAACAATTAAAAACTCTCAGGATCATTGAACTCTACTGATTGAATGAATATAACTTCATCACATTAATTCAATTTTATTCCAATACCATTAAAATTGATATTTTTACGTCCCTCTCCTTGAGAGTAAACTCACAAATTAGTCAATCATGAACGTTTACACTTTATTAAAGACCAACATGGAAAAATTATGAAATTAATTTTCATCAGTAACCATCTCACCAAAAGTTACAATTGTTTTTTAATTAAAAATTTGATTACAAGAATTCAAAATCATTCTCACAGATTGATCTTTAAGGATTGAATTAGAAAACAAAAGTTGTGGAAACAATTTTTTTTTATAATTAGAATCAACCTCACTAGTCAATTCTAATTCTTAATGAAATAAATGAGAATTGATGTAGAAAAATAAAACATCATAATTATACACCTCTAGTTCAATAAATTCAAAAAACAATCATATTCAAAAATTGAAATTGAAATGATTCAATTACAGAGTAAATAAATTGAAAAAAGAAGGGAGAATAAATCCTCCACCCAATGATGTAATGGTTCTCTACTTCTCATATACATTGTCTCCAGGTCTCTGTCTTCTACTGCTCTTCGAGTGTCTTTGAGAAAGTGTCCAATGAATGGAATCCATCCCGTTCATTTGGTTCTTACTTCTTTTAAAATCCTTCATAATTCTCTATTTTCACCACCATCTTCCACCAAATTAGGCTAGTTTTCTAAAAAATCACCAAACATGTGTTGCAATCCTCCCACTCGATTTCACTACATGTGACATAATCAATCCTCTTATAACTGACAACTTCGCGATGTTGGGATTAATTTGGACTTATTTTTGTGTGGGGTGTGTATCTTCACAGTTAAAAAGAGAACAGTTAACAGAATTTTAATAAATATATTTAATTTAATTAATTAATTAATTATTAAAACAATTATAAGATTAGAGTTAATATTAATTTATTTGAAAATTATTAAGTTGATTAATTTAAACTTTTTTAAATTTATTTACTATTAATGTTTGTTAATTTATTTATTGAGTTTATTAATTATTATTTTAATTAGATTAATTTATTAAGATTATTATTTAGTATTTATTTTATATATTATAACAAATTATTCTAATAATTTATTTTAATAATTATTATTTATTATTATTAATATCCTAGTTTAATTTATTATATTTTAATTAATTAAGTTATTTATATTTTTTTATTTTTCATTTTCACCCCCTCCCATGATACTCCAGTCCCCGCCCAGGGAGGGTAATTCCTTCTCTAGGAAGAGTAGATTGTTGATCGACCTTCTGGTTATCCACAGTGGTGTGACACCATTTCATTATCCCTTCACAGCATCCAAGTGACTTCGAAAATGGTTCCACCTTGGCTGCAGGTGGCTTCCATCATACTGTGGGCAGTGGCTCTCTGACTCCCATAGTGGCGGGTTGTCTAGGTGGTTGCAATGTTGAGGGGTCATCCACATCAGTTAGTTATTTTTCCATAGCACCATCTCATCGTATAACCCTTTAGTAGCAGTGGTGTGTCTTCGGCTGCAACTCGACATTGCGGCTCTTCAAAATATGGGAGATCAGCTTCTCGGTTTCAGATCTGGGTTCCTCTGTGGTGGAGGCTCAATTCGGAGGTGAGGCATCACGGTGATTAGCATCCATGAAACAAGGGTGTTCGACATCAGACTGGTTGATGATAGGGGATCAAATTTTGTCTAGGGGAGTTTGGTTTGGTGATGATGGGTCTGTAAAGGAATGTCGAATGGTGGAAGGTGACGATTCATGTTGATCTGGTCTTTAGTGTGGTTTGGAGTTGGGTGGATGTCATGGAAAAAGTATGTCGAGGTACCATCAGATCGGAGGTGTCTCATGGTTTTGATGATGACGGTGTCCCGAATGTAATATGTTGGGAGAAGAAGAGGTAGGGATAGCGGTATGTAAGAGGCTGGAAAAAGAAGAGTTAGAAATTTCTCATTAATCACTTTAAAACCAAGAGGATCACATATTGTGAAATAGGCTTTTGAAATGAAATATTCAATTGATGTCCTGTCTAACTATAAATACCCACTAGAAGATCAAGGAAGCAAAGAATCATTCACTTTTGAGGAGTTCATGCCTCATTTATGAAACTTCCTACTAATTTACATCAATTTAATACTGTGTTATAAATCTAAGAGTGACAAAAGGTTAAATAAAATTGAAATTAAATACATAACATAAGGCACATTATATTTTAACTTTCTCTTAGGTTTTAAAAGGAATGATTTCGATTAATTTTTTTAATCACTTTATTTATAGTATTTAAAAGATTTCATAAAATAAATTTTCCAATTATATATCTCTTATTCAAAATTCCCCTCACCTCAATGAACGTTTTTTTGACAACTAACCAATTTACTTTTCAATTTAAAAAATTTTCCCAGCCATATAACTTGTGATAAGATGTGTGCATATGGACTTCGTTTATATTGTACATATGGATTACTCAGACACACTTTTCCTAGTGTATCAGATTATTACCATGGGTTCCATCTATCCAACGGCCCAAAGGCCTTCAATTTTTTTTATTATTTTGATAAATACACCATTTATAGGAAGAAGGGGGAAACCTGCACATACATCAGGGTCATTATGGGTTCCCAAATGCCCATTTTACTCTAATTTCAAAAGAATTATTTGAATACCATTTAAATTGACTCAGTAAATGGATTTTTATTTTTTATATATTAATAAGTGAGTTCCAAAGGATGAAATACAAAGTTCATGATTCCTATGGTTATGATCATAAAACTATAAATATGTATCCTATATCACACTCAAAAATAGTTACTAACAACTACATTAATAATATTATTTATCTAATTCACTAAGAAATCATTCAACCAAAAAAAATTTGGGTTCAAAGAAACTCCTAACTACTAGTAAGATATTGTCCTTATGAAATTCATATTTTAACAATAGTGTGAATCCTTGAGATGCTCAGGTTGTGAATGAATTTTGAAACAATTGACCATTTTTTTCAAAAGAAAATTTGGAGGTAGATGAAGTTGATGGGATTCCATTAAATCACATAATAGATAAATATAAATTGGCCCCCTCTCCCACACATAAAACCCTAATTTTTTATAAAAGTTGAATTCCATGATTTTTAAGGAAATATGACTATGAGTGATCAAAAGATATTCTCAACTAAGTAAACTGATGAAATTTTCATAGGGTCTTGTTGTAGTTAAAAAAGATTGAGATTTCCACAATAAATATCTTAACAGATTCACATGAAATTTCATTAAATTCATTGATAAATATTTTCAAATTAAGCTCATATATTAACATGTAAAACATGACTAAATAGTGAATATATTGTAAAAAATTATAAATATATTATTCAAATAGATTTTCAATATCATAGTGAAAGGTATGATAAACACCCAATAATAAAATCATATTCAATTAAAAACAATCATCTAACCTAAATTAACACCCAACACATGATTTCAAACATTGAACAATTTTAAAATCATTGTAGTACCAATATCCAATAATCCCAAATATGCAATAAAAATCACATACAACAGAATTTTTCTAGTAATGGAAAATTTTCCATGCTCACTGGAACTCCCACACGAGTGTGTCTCCATTGTGGTGACTCACCGCAAGTAGTAAAATGGTTGATCAAGTGCAACATTGAGTCAATGACTTACTATTGTACAATAGAACACAAACTTAATGGTGTCTTGATTTTTTCAAGAATGTAATAGAGGTGTAGAAAAAATTAATAAAAAATTTAAATGAAGGAACTTACTTGATAAAATTTTATCCATTTATTCTCCACCAGTAGTTACTTGTGATTTGAACTGAATTCTTCTCCTCCAATGACACCAACATTAGCATGAATTTTACTTAAAAAATAATAAACAATAAAACCAAGAAGACATATCAACAATATACATAGATGGAAAGGACAGAAACAACCATCACTTTTTAAAAAAACATGAATAAATATAAAAATGAGGAAAAATCATAGACTGAGGGGTTTCTCCAATAAAGAACTATGTTTTAAGTCTTAATTTATACTTTACTGATATTCAGTTATCCGGCATAGTGATGGTAGCTATGACCTTTGGTTGTCCATAAAAATTCAGTTTTATTCTTTGAAAGCTAATAATCATGTGAATTTTTCCTCTCTAGCAATATCTATAACACCATACAATATCACTATAAAAACTATAAAAGGCACAGACTATTTAGATTATAGTATACCACGAAACAACTTTATTCATGAATTAAAAGAGAAGGAAATTTTTTTCAGATTAGAATTGTCTATTTTGGATGATAAAATCATGAATAATTTCCAACCTCTACTTATATATCCTAGAGTTATCATATTACCCCCTCCTTATCTCATCTTACTCACTCAGTTCTTGTAGTCACCTCTATCCAAAACTATTAAAATCAAAATTTAAAGGCTTAACTACCCAATATGACTTGTGTTTCAACTCAATAAGAAAATTATCGCATTTCCCAAATAAAAGACTATATGAAGACATTCTAGTTAGAGTTTTAAAATCAATTCTATACAACCAAAAATCCTCATCTATCTTAAGAGGCCAATCCATCCTATATTGTGAGATAGTTTTCACTAGAATCTATTTTTTCTTCCAATTAGATATTTCTACCTTTGCAGTAGATTGTGGATGGTCAGAAGTTCTGGACATATGGGTGAATCCATATTATTACATTATAGCATTACATTTTTAAATTTTTAAGTGTGTTTCATTATCTGTAATAATGGCTTTTGGAACTCCAAATCTAGAGAATGTATTCTTTTAGAGAAACTTGATTACACTATAAGCATGATTGTTGGGTAGAGGTACTACCTCAATCCACATAGAAACAAAATAAATAGCCACTAAAATTTACACATTCCCATGAGATTATGGAAATGGTCCAACAAATTCTAAACTGCAAGAATAAAAAATTTCAACTTCCAAAATACCATTGTGATGTTTCTCTTACTTCCTTCCAATATCCCAACCCTCTGACATCTATCACGTCCTAAAACAGAAATCCTAGCATATTTGAATAAAGTAGGCCAATAAAACCCATCATGAAGAAAATTTTTGTCTTTTCATTCTCTAGAATGATATCCCCCCCAAGGTGTGGAGTCAAAACTCACCAGTATAGGAAACTTCTCTTCCTAGGGAACACTCCTTCTTAACACCCTGTCAGCACATCTCCTAAAAAGAAAAGGTTCATCCCAAATATGGTACTTATGTTCTCAAATGAATATTTTCCCTTTGGTTATTAAACATGTATTTTGGAATGATACATGCTTCCATAAAATAGGAAATTTCTACAAACCTGGAGTAATAAATTATTAAAATAGTGATAATATTTTCATCAAGAAATGAATCTTTTATATCCCTTGGATCATCATAGTGTGTATTATTTATCCTATAATGATGATATATAAAGAAGGTTTCATCTCCCTTATTTTATCTAATTTCTAAAAAAATTACTGTAATAATAGAGTCCACCTAATGAGCTAGGGTATGACCTCCTTCTTAGAAAATATATATTTTAAGGCAGAATGATCAGTAAAGATGTTGACTTTAGAACCTTGAAGATACTGCCTAAACATCATTAAAGAAAATTCCACAGCTAAAAACACTTTTTTTGTGGTGGTGTAATTCCTTTGTGTGTCATCTAGAAACCTACTAGAAAAATAGTCCACATAAAACTTATTATCTCTCCTATTTCATAAGACAGCTCTAATAACCATGTCACTAGCATCACACATTGGTTCAAAAGGAAGTTTCTAATTAGTTCAAGTGATGATATTTGATGAAGTGAGTTTTTCCTTTAGAAAATGAAATGATTTCAAATAGTTTTATTCAGTTGAAATGGTTACAAATTTTACATTTAAAAAAATGAAAGGATTTTATATTAAAAAACCATTGTATAAACCCCTGGTAGAAACTATTATGCCCTAGTAAAAATCTAACACCCTTAACATGATTGAGAGGTGGTTGTTTTTCAATAACTTGTATATTTTTCATGTCAAATTATAAACATCTATTTGAAAACATTTACCCTAATACTATCCCTTTGGTGACCATGAATTTCCATTTTTCCCAGTTTAGAACTAAGTTGGTCTCTAAGAATCTCTCTAACACTTACTCCATATTTCCAATATAAGTAACAAATATACTACCAATAATGGAGAAATAATCCATTTAAACCTCTATGATCCTCTCAATCAGGTCAAAAATGAAAGACATCATGGATCTCTGAAAGGTTGTTGGAGCACCACATTAACCAATAAGAATCTGCCGATAGGAAAATGTCCCAAAGGGGCATGTGATGGTATATTTATCCAAATCCTATGGAGATATTGGGATCTATTTTTCTCCATAATACCCATCTGGAAATATAATAACTCGTTTCCAGTTAGACTCTCAAAAATTTTATTATGGAAGGGAATTGAAAAATTGTCCATCCATGTGGTTGAATTGAGATACCTATTTTCAATATAGAATTTTCATATTGTTTCCTTTCTAACTTGAATTTATTAATTTTTCTCATTCATTATAATTGTGAAACATCCTTTTTTAGGGACTAGTTCGACCAGACTGACCCATGTACGATCAGAGATAGGATAGATAATACTAGTGTCCAATAGTTTGATTACTTACAATTTAACAACCTCTTTCATGTTGGTATTTAGTCTCCATTCACACTAAACTCTAGGTTTCATATGTGTCCCATAGGTATATTATGCATGAAGAAAGAAGCTATAATCCATTTAATGTCAGATATAGTCCAACCTATGGATTATTTAAAAATATTCATAATAGATATAAATTTTACCTATTGATTATCTTTTAGCTCAGCAGAAATAAATATAGGAAGTGTCAACTTATCACCAAAAAATGAATATTTAAGATGTTCAGTAAGTGGGGTTAACTCCAAGGTTGGTGATTTTTCACATTAAGGGAATGTTTTGGGCTTTTGAGGTCTATTTTCATTATCACATCTCTTATATGGTGTTTTAAAATTGGTCATATTTTCAATTTCATGAAAAATTTTAAGGTTTCCCACATTGATATAAATTGTGTACAGTTCACTCTCATAAGATTCTAGATTAAAATTAAAAATATTTATCAAGTAAAAATCATCTTGTTTTCTTAAACTCACTCCCTCAACTTCATTAAATTTTTAATAAGTGTTGGTGAAAATAGATTCACCCTCCAATTCCGTCAATAATTATTTATATTGTGATGAAGATAAAGAATTTCCTGTAGAGGTAGAAACTAGACAGTTGTCTAGTTCATGAAAATTTTCGAGATTTTCTCTTTGAATTTATATTAAATAATGAGAAACATTATTTTTAACTTATATATTAATTTCTCTAACATAGGGTTGTTCTTCAGATTCATCAATGCTTTTAAGGGAATTTTCTTCCTCTAAGGAAACTATTTTAGACTAGTTATTACAGAAAGCTGGTCTATTTACATTTTTAAAAAAAATTAAATTATTCATCTTGTTCTACAATATTAATTATAAATTGAACCCTAGACACATAAATGACATCTCTAACATCAAACTCTTGGTCTCTTCAATGATTGTCAGCATAGATTTTAGGTCGACACTAAGAAGCCTTGATGTGCTGTTGAATGGTCTTAACCTTCTCTACCATTTCCTCAACCATTTCAGGTCCTTGTAGTTTTCATTCCCCAACTTCACCCCAACATGCATCTATTCTGAACCTCTTCCCATAAAGGGATTCATATGGAGACATTTGGATTATTGAGTGGAAATTGTTGTTGTAAGAGAACTAAATAAGAGAAAGATGTTGATCCCATCCTCCTTTGAAGTTCGTTGAGCATGATCTCCACATGTCCTCAAGTGTCTAGATAGTCTACTCATATTGACCATAAATTTTGATGGTTATAAGAGATTATGAATTTTAACTCACTATTCATAGCCTGTTGGAGACTCTTCCAGAACTTATAGGTGAATAATAGATCTAGATCAAATACAATCAATATTAGTACACCATCCACCCTCACCACATATCTATTATATATCCACGCAAGATAATACAATTAAAAACCCTCTTGAATAGTAATGAAATTTTCATTCCTTGTATGATGATCCTACACAACCCAGATAGCATTGATTCAACTAGATGTCTTAGGAAGACCGGTGAAAAATTCTATGGTGATGTTTTCCCATTTCCATATAGGTAGGGGTAATATTTGCATCATCCCATTAGATTTTTTCCTTTACACCTTCACTTACTGACATACGAGACATATTAATTTATATTCTGTGATCTTCTTCATCATAGTTACCCACCAATAGTGTTCCCAGATATCTTGATACATCTTTATGCTTCTAGGGTGGAAAAAGAATGTTGAGCTACGTGCATCATCCAACAAATCCTTATTTAACTCAAGATTTTATGGTATAAAAAGTCTTAACCCAAATCTTACATCACCTTGTCCATTAACATATAAGTTCATGGATTTTCTTTTTTCTAAAAGTTTACACTTTATTCTAAATTCCCACATCATCTCTTTGATAATCTTTTGACCTCTCTAGAAATAATGGTTGATAAATCATTTGTGATTTGATTGATGATGTTCCTTCCTTTTAGATTCTCATGTACATCCTCTTCAAGCCTATGAAGATCAAATGATTCTGAATTCTCATCAATTAATAGTCTTCTTGATCATTTCTACATATAGTGTCTACCACTTTATTCACATTCTATAGATGGTAGTGAATTGAGAATTCATAGTCCTTGATCATCTCAAACCATCTTCATTGGTGCATATTCAACTTTATCTATGTGAACATATACTTGAGGCATTTTTTATCCGTATATATTTCACTATTCTTTTCAATGTGGTAACATCCCAAAATTATCAATGTGAATATCACTATATCCAACTCCATATCTTGTGTTTGATAGTTATGATCAAGAACATTAAACTACCTTGATGAAATTGAAATGAATTTTACATTTTCAATCAATTCACATCCCAAGACAATCTTCAAATCATCACTGAATACCAAACCAATATCTCCACTTATAGGTAGTGTGAGAACATGCATAGTGATAAGCCTCCTTCTCTACTCCTTTAAAATCACTTTTTTATTCATCATTCTAAGAAAATGTGACTCTCTACCGAGTTAGCATTGTTTGAAGGTTTGACAATAGTGGGAAATTTCTCAAAAATAGATGATAATACCCAGATAATGTAAGTGAACTATGGATATATGTCATATTTTTTGGCCTCATCCATCTTTCAATTGCCTCAGTCTTGGAAGGTTCCATAGATATTCCATTATTTATGAAGATATACCATAAGAATGAGACGTCTATTAAACAGAACTCACATTTTTTTACTTAGAATAAACATTTTCCATTCAAAATATTTTTAGCACAAAACATTAATTCTCCTCTTGGTCCTTCTTACTTTTTGAGTATATTATAATATCATTAATAAATACTACAACAATTTTTTCGAGGTAAAATCGAAAGACTTTATTCATCAAGTCCTTGAATATTTCTATGGAATTAGTGAGTTTGAAAGGAATTACTATGAATTCATAGTTCACATACCTTGTATGAAATGTAGACTTTGAGATATCTTCCTTATTCACCCTTACATGGCAATATCTCGACCGCAGAACCCCGTTAGAGAATTATTGTGCTCTACATAGCTGATTGAGCAGGTAATCAATTCATGGTAAATGATACATGTTCCTTATCGTAATTTTTTTGAGCTCACGATAATCAATGTAAAGGCGCATTGACCCATCCTTCTTCTTGAAGAGAAGGATTGGTTCATCCCCTCATGAAGCATTTCAGCATATAATCCTTTTACCTATATCATATTGTATTTGTTTCTTAAACTCCTTACATTCCATGAAATCCATTCTATATAGATTCTTGGATATTGGAAACTCCCCAGGTATGAGATCAATCAAGAATTCAATATCTCTACTAATAGGAAGACTAGGCAGTTCCTTGGGAAACACATTAGAAAATTCCCTCACTATAGGCATGCATTTGAGGATGAATCCTTCTTTAGACTTGATCATCTAAGAAAGACACACATTCTTATAAGGCATTAATATCCATGCATGGGATGATGGTGATAAATAATATTCCTCCTTCTCTTTTCACTTTTATAAAATAAAGGGTTGATTTACCATATAGATAGTGATTTCCCTCTCACATCAATTTATATTGACTCTATATAGAGAAATCCAATTCTTGTCAAGAATTGCATCAAATTCCACCAATGTAAGTATGATAAGGTTTTCCAAGAAGTTCATTCCCTAAATTGTGACAAGGGAGGAGTTATATACTTGGGATGTTATAATTTACCTATTTTCAATTTTCACTGACATCTCTACTTCTATGCTTTGTGGTGGTGTTGGGATTGTCCTGCTAAACATTCTGGATATAAAAGAATGTGTAGAACCAAAATCAAAAAGTATGTTTTCTAATAATATATAATATATAATATATAATATATAACATATAACATATAACATATAATATAAAAGACATAATATATAATACGAAATATATAATACATAATACATAATATATAATATATAATATATAATATATAATATGTAATATATAATATTTAATATATAATATATAAAATATAAAATATAATATATATTTTATATTTTATATTTTATATTTTATATTGCATAATATATAATATGTAATCGATAATATATAACATATAATATGTAATTTATAATATATAATATATAATATATAACATATTATATATAAGTAATGTATAAATAATAAATTAATTCAAAAGTAATTGAATATATGATTAATAAATAACAAATTAACAATAAATTAATAAATAACAGACGAATAATGAAATAATAGATAAATGATAAATAATAAATGATAAATCATAAATGATAAATCATAAATCATAAATCATAAATCATAAATCATAAATTATAAATAATAAATAATTTATAATAAAGAAAAAATAAAAAATAAAAAATATAATATATTATAAATAAAAAATAGAAAATTACTAATAACTAACAATTAATAATTAATAATTAATAATAACTAGAAATTAATAATTGGTCATTAAGAATTACGAATTAAGATTAGATATTTAATATTTAAAAATTTATGAATAATAAATTTATTATTAATTAATTATTAATAATTAATCAATAATTAATTAATTAAAAATTAATAAATATTGAATATTGAATAAATAAATAAATAATTAAATAATAAATAAATAATCAAAAATAATAAATTAATATTTAGTAAACTAAAAATAAATTAATAAAGAATATAGAATATAGAATAAAGACTAAATAATAAATAAATACATAGATAAATAGATAAATAAATAAATAAATAGTTATTTAATAATTAATACATAATTAATAATAATTAATAACTAATTATTAATATTAATTATTAATTATTAAATATTTATTATATAATTAATATTTAATTAATAAATAATCAATCAATAATAAATAAATAATAAACAAATAAATAATAAATGAATAATAAACTAATAATAAGTTAATATTTTTTAAATTAAAAATAAATTAATAAATAATAAAGAATAAAGAATAAAGAATAAATAATAAATAATAAATAATAAATAATGAATCAGAAATAAATAAATACATAAATATATAAATATATAAATAAAAAAATTAATTAATAATTTATAACAACTAATAACTAATGATTAATAATCGATTATTATTAATTTGTTTTTATAAATTAATAATTAATATTTAATATCTAATTTTTAACAATCAATATTTAATATTTCATAAATAATAAATAAATTAATATTCATTATTTATTAATTAATTAATAAATAATGAATAATGAATAAATTAATTAATTAATTAATAATAAATGAATAATAATCTAATAACAAATAAAAAATTAAAAATAATTAATTAATTAAAAATTAATTAATAATTAATGTGGACATAATATCTAAATAATAAATAAATAAATAAATAAATATTAAACATTAAATAAATAAATAAATAATAGTAGATAAGAAATAAATAATTAAATAATTAATAATTAATAAATAAGTAATAAATAAATAAATATTAAATAAATAAATAATCATAAAACATTAAGAACTTCTGAAAACAGAAAAAACACTGAAATGACCATAAAATATGATCTCACACTCCCTTTTCAATACCACAACCAGTCAAATAGAAGATCAGAAAATGATCTTTGATATGATATGTGGTACTGGCCGAAGGAACACCTATATCAAAAGTTATAACGATTTGAATTTTAAGAAATCAGTGTTTGCAACTAAAACCTATGTTTCAGAGGCATTCTGGGCCATTCTGGTGAAATAAAAAGTAGTACAATACTCAAAGAGTTGGTACCAGATATAAGAGGCTTAGATCACTTTGTAGGCTTCGATTTGATATGTAGTAGAGCCCAAACGGACACTCGGATTAACAGTTATGGTTCTTTGAAGTTCACGTTCCATTTTCATCTTTTGAATATTAAATATATATTTTTCGTTTGATTATCACATGATATAATTCTCACTTGGTTTTTGATTATTTGATAAAATTTGATTTCACTGGTTATGAAGCTGATATGGACTCTCAGATAAGAAGTTATCGTCATTTAATGATGAAGTTTGTTCTTCTACATATTGAATATTTCTGTTCAGTTTAAAAATATTAATAACTAATAATTACAAATATTAATTAATTTACACAATAAAAATATTTAAATTTATAAAAAATAAACTATATTTGATTGTAAATAATAAATAATAAATAATAAATAATAAATAATAAATAATAAATAATAAATAATAAATAAATATTTTTTTAAAATTTTCTAAACTATTGCGATGGTTTTGAAAAACTCGTCTCTATTTCGGGGCAGTTTTTTTTAAATAACTGTCGCTAAAAAATTGGAAATACTTTTCTTTACAAGATATTTAAAATAAATTTTGGTGGTTTTTTGGCACCAGTTTTAATATTCGCCGGTAAATTTTTGATCGAAAAACATTTATCAGCGGTTTTAAAAACTGTCACTAAAATACTATTTTCTTGTAGTGAATGAATAACTAGGGAACCTATCACCACTTCGTTTTTGGAAATCACTTCTACAGTAGTGAGGGAAAAAACTCTTTCTTTTTTCAATGGAAGTTGTTGGTTGCCTTTAAAAACCCTTATCTTAGTGAATTGGTTTGTGAAATGCCCTGGTTCCATATAGTTGTAGCAGTGAACAATATGTTGAGAGTTTATGTGAGCTTTCTGTTCCCCAATTTCATTAAAGGATTTTTATTTATGGCAATCTCTAGCTAGGTTTCCTTCCTTCCCACACCTAAATTATATCCTTGTCCCATTGAGGTTGTTTCTAGGGTATTTCTTTCTACACATTTGTCAAGTGTTATGTTGAAATTTCATTTAACCATTAGGTCTTTCTATCAGTCTGACATAATTTTACTCCACATTTTGCCTCTTTTCCCCATGATACCCCTAAGATTCACCGATCTCCATTTCAACATTGAGGGTACATTAGAATAATTCCTCATAGTCATCAATGTCATGAATTGTTAATGATTTCCATAGTCCAGGTTTTAGACCACAAAATATGCGTCAATCTTGCACTCAGGGGTATTGAAAAATCTAGAGGTGTATCGTGCTCATCTTATGTTTTTTCCCCATATGATCTAATGGATTTTTTGCCTTTTTCTTGAGGGAAATAAAGTCCCTTACCATCATAAGTTAGAGAGTGCGAGGAAAATATAGAATGAAATACATTTTCTGGAAATCCGTCGATCCAATTTTCTTAATATTTTCATCAAGCTTCATATTTTTGATCAATGTCCTCCATTTATCATCTTCACCCTCCATATGATAAGCATCCAGAAGAAACTTCTCTTTTTCATAGCATTAAAGGATGTATGTGTTCATTCCATTGGAGTTTATCCATTTTTCAGTGATTAAGGGATCATGTGATCCATTAAAAGTAGGAGGCCTTTATCTCATGAATCTCTCGATTGCAACTTCTTATTTCTAAATGGGGATTGTACTTTCCTCTTGATGTTGGTTTCTAATAAAAAATTTATTTAATTGAGAGAGTATCATAATAATGTTTTTGATTCCTACTCCCATTGTATTAGGCTTCTCATTAGGGTAGTCATTACATTGATCTTTGCATTTATTGTTAACTTGATTCCTCCTATTACTAGCCATTGGATAGAATAAAAAATAAAATTAATGTAATTATTTTAAACTATTAAATTAATAAAGGGTAATTAAATGAAATTAATGGGATAACTTATAAATTAAATTCATTTCTTTATCTTATGAATTTCTTTCCTTCAATCTATGTTATCAATTTTCTATTTCCTAACATATATTCTTATGGGATATATTTCTTTTGTTCAATTAATAATGGTTCATACCAAGATTACGAATTTACTAAAGAATATCCATCAGGAATGTCAAACCAGGAGTGCATTAAGTCCCGTTATTGTGCACTAGTTCCCATTTGAGTCTAGCTCGAAGTGGTGTTTTTGAGTTTTAACCATAGATACATCTATTCTAGAGCTACATACACTTATTTGTATTCAAACAGTGATTTATTTTATTTATAAACCAATTAATCTATATGAACCTTGATTTAGGGATGTTTTTTTATATGTAGTCTCACCCTAAAGTCTTTAACTGGAGTTTTCTAATCCGAATTGCAAAAATAAATTTACTTTCCTCTAATACAATCTATATAAACAATGTTCTTTTAATTACATTCAAAAAGGATTTAATTACATAAAATTAAACATAATAAAACAAAAAATATCGATAATTATAGTGTCTTTGGGAATTAGGTACATTACATATCAACTTGAAACATGAAATACAACATCTTTAGTGAAAACGTCCTTTACATGACCACAATAATCCATCATACTTAAAATTTCATGGGATAACCTGAGGATGTACCTATGAAAGGGTTGAGATAAAAATTCCAGTAAGTGATTAAACATGGAATAACATGAAGATAATAATATATGTTATTCAAGTAATATTAGTGAGGCATAAAGTATAATGAATTGAAATCATAATATATCATGATATTCGTAACAGGGAAATATGGAAACTACATAAAACACTACTTCATTGGTCAAGGCTAAAATTCCAATAAATCATAGTGCAAAAAGTCCCATAAAGGAATCGGTTAAATACATTTCCCAATATGAAGCATCATAATACTAAAAATTACCTTATGAATTTGAGTGCTATATAATTCTGATCACACCTGCCACTTTTATTTCATTATCATGCTTAAGAATTCCATATAGATCACAATTCATGGATTCATTCATCATAATAATTTATTCCACCATAATGGGGTGTGGAATCAATTCATTTAACTCCTAAAAAAGAATTTATATATTCATAAACGCGAAAAACATTTATAGGGAATGGGTACGGTATTCACTACACACCGGTTTTCGAATGGAAATTCACGGTGAAATTTCGACAGCCTAATAGCATGAGATAAAAATTAATAAAAATGATTTATGAGAGTTAAATGGGTCTATAATAATATATTAATTAATTTTAAAGTAATAGGGTTATATAAATACTTGTCCCAACAAAATGAATTTTGTAATAGAAGGTGTAACACAATAAAAAAACATGAAGAAGGTGGAGAAGTCGAATTATTCTTACTAAATATCATCATGGTAATGGGTTTACATGGGATTGATTAATTAGAGAGAAATGGGTATATCTTTATTCAAATATAATAATAGATGTACGGGGGGATGTTTTAAAACATACCCCATAATTTTTAGATGGAAATAAAAGGTTGAAACAATATAAGGAAACTTAGATAAAAATGAGAATAGAAGGACCCATTACTTGAGTGTGTGACTTCATTAGCTTGAACCGAGTCTTCTTGAGATCTTGGGGAGCCTTGGGAGGATTATAAAGAGGGTAAGACATAGTAGAGACAAAGTATTTTTAGTGATGATAAATGGGACCTTGGGTGGGTTTATACATGAAATTAGAGGGGAATTTTCTGATATTTCACAAACATCAGTTTGGAAATCCATATAATTATTTATTCTAAACCCCAACCCTTACAATAGTTTATTATGTAGAGGAGTGAAAAAAATTATTTTATAAGTCCAATATTAGAGGATATTAAAAAATTAGCCTTTCTTATGTGGAGGTGAGTCACACTATTAAAGAAATGAATTTAAAACCATAAAATATATTATACATTTCGGAGGATTCACTAAGGATTTATAAAATAAGTCAAAAAATATAAAATCACATTATTTTAATTGTAAAACTTATATTTTTCTGAGTACCCATTTTATTATGTTTATTACGTCACTATTGGGCTGTTATGATGTCATAAAACACCCAATATATTTATATGCTATTTAATTTTTACCCCAAAAATTGACTATCTGATAAAATTATGAAAAATTCACTATTGGATAACTTCTATGTCCATATTCCAAAAATAATATTGATTTTTTCTAAATATTTTATAAATATTTGTATTTTCACTTTTAAAATGAAAACGAAACTTTATTGAAAATTAACTGGTTTTGACAAAAAAATGTTGTTAATCCTTAATAACGATTACCATTGACTTCATGAAAAATATATGAACATTTTTATTAAGTAAAAGTAATTTAATGATAATATTTATTTAAATATTATTTATTTCAAAATCCATTATTTAACAAAAATAAATTTCATAATTTAATTTGAATATCAACCAAATATACTATTTGTAATTTGAAAATAATTTACAAAGTAACAATAATTGAATGAAATTATATTCATTATTATATTAAAATAATAATTTACATATAAATAATGCTAGAGTCTTGATACATATCATTTTATTCCACCATCATATTCCCTAAGAGTAATGTGTGTGATGGTAGGGATTTCATGGCGCTGTTTAGTGAACAAGATTTGGTTCGTGATCTTGATGAGCTTAAACTTCTTCTATAAACAGTTTCCCTCATTCATAATTTATTAGATATCGTCATGATTGTGGTCATGGGAAAATACTAAAAGTGATATCTCCATTATAAAATATGGAAAATGGGCTTCATAGTGAATGATCCTACTGGTTGAGGCCATCACATCCTTTTACTAGGTTTAGAGGATTTTCTTAAAAACTATATTTATACTAGTCATGTGATTACTATTAAACTCATATATTATCAATGGTAATGACACATAATAGTCATTTAAATCCAATTGGATAGAGTAAAAAATGGAGTTCATGTTTTTTCTATATCCATTTTACAAAATAATACATTTAATTAAGTCAAAACATAAATTCCATTTATTCCATTTCACGTCGTTACATTAACTCTACTAATTGAATGAAAATAACCACAAAACATTAAGGTAATTTGATTCAAAAACCTTTAAAATTGATATGTTTACCTCCCTCTCTTGGATATTAGAGTCGTGAATTAATTAGTATTAAGGTTTTCCACTTTCAGAAGATCAAAATGAAAAAAGTAACATAGATATTTTCATTAGAAACCATATTTCCAACAGTTACATAAGTTTTTGAATAAAGATAATTGATGAGATACATTAAAAATAAATCTCATTTATTGATCTTCAAGGAATGAAATTGAAAATAAATGGTGCTAAAACAAATTTTGATTTTATAAATTATAATCAACCATACCAGTCAATTCAATTCTTGATGAAAAAAATAACTGAGGAAGTAGAACATTAAAGCAGCATAATTCTATCCCCCGAGTGAAGAAATTAATCCAATGATAATATTCAAAATTTGAAATTAAAAATACTCTACAAAAGATAAATAAGGGAGAATAAATCCCCCTCCTAATCTTGTACTATCTCTCTTATTCTAATCTCTAATGTCTCTAGGTCACTATCTTCCACTACTCTTCGAGTGTTTGTGTGAAATTGGTAAATGAATTGAACCACCCCCCCCCTTTTCTAATGCTTTTGTATTCTATTAATTTTCTTCCTAATAATCTATTTTTCACCACATCCTTCCACTGACTTAGGCTTGGATTCCTTAAAATCACCAAACATGTTTTGTAGCACTACCACTTGATTTCACTGCATGCGATTTAATCAAAGCTTTCCAAACCCATGGCATCAATTTGTTGGGATGAATGTAAACATATTTTGGGTTGGGTTGTGTATATACCTAGTTAAAAAGATAACAACTAACAAAATCCTAAAAAAAAATTTCAATTTACTTATTTTATTAATTATTAAAACCATTAGAATATTAGATAGATATTAAATTATTTTCAAATTATTACATTATTTAATTTATAATTAATTAATGTTCTTTATTATTAAAGTTCTTAATTTATTTATTATGTTTATAAATTATTATTATTATTAGATTAATTTATTTATATTATTATAAAATATTTATTTAATTAAAATAATATTTTATTTTAATATTTTATATTATTAATTATTAATTATTATAATTATTTTATTTATATTTATATTTATTTAAATTAATTAAGTATTTTTTATTTTTTATTTTTTATTTTTATTTTTCTTCCCCCTCCCTTGTCTCTCTTTCACTATGTTGAGATGGTAGTTTCTTCTCCAGGACGATTGAGCCATGACTCATCCTTCCTCCCCTTTACATAAAAGCGGCACCCGTTCGTTATCCCTTCACACTATTAGAGAAAATTTGGAAATAGTTAAACCATTGTTGTGAGTTTATTTTTTTGGATGGTGACCAGTGGATCATTGGCTCCCATGACTAGGGGTTTTCCAAGTGGTGATGATTGGGAGGGGTCCTCCACAGTGGTCGTTCTTCTTCCACGACACAGACTCATAGTAAAACCCTCTAACTGTGGGGGAATGTATTTAACTCCACCTTGATGGTTCTTTCCTTCAAAAAAATAGGGACTCAACTTCTCGATTTTAGATCTAGGTTCCTCCCAAGTGGAAGCTTGCTTTCTGAGGTGTCATGTTAGGGTGGCTCACATCAATGATTCTCGTAAACAAAGGGTTTCAGGTTTATATTGGTTGATGTGAGTTGATATCAGTTTGACAATGTGATATTGGTTTGGGAAGGATGGCTCTGCAGTGGATGATCAAATTATAGATGTCGGGGATTCAGGTTAATTTGGTGGGGGTGTAGTTTGGGGTTGGGTAGATATTGGGGAAACGGTGTGTCAAGACACCATCTGATAGGTGTCGTCTCATGGTTTTGTTGTTTATGGTGTCTAGAAAGGAAGTGGCTGGTAGAAAAAGAGGCAGGGATGGAGGAATGTGTGAGGTACCTCGAGGTTACCTTGTGGTGTGTGAAAGAGCGGTGAGGGGTGGGTAGTGTATTGATGAGACACTATTGGGTTGGAAGGGTGGAGGAAGAAATGAGACACTGCTAGTCGAACTGGCGGTGTGAAAAGTCTAGCTACTCGGGAATGACTTTGTAGTTTAAGGAATGTAGTGTGTTGTTGAGGTACCTCCATGGTGATGGTGGTGTGTGAATAGTGTTGATGGTGTAACACATTTTCAATGGTGTCTCGAACATTTTGTTTTAAATAAGAAATAAAATTATTTATCAAAGATAAAATGAATTCCAATAATAAATAAAAAATTTAAAAACTAAAATACTTAATTAAATATAAGAATATTTTGTAAAAACTCAATTAAAATGGAAATTCAAATATTCAAATTCATACAACTGAAAAAATTATAAGTTGATCTTAAACTAATAAATTGAATTAAACACATTAATTTTAAAAATAACTAAATGAAATGTTGAGATCAAAAGATATAATAAAATGAATTTTTTTTTTGAAAAAAAAAATAATGTAAATAAATTAATTTATTTATTAATAACAGACACATCAAAAAATTTAAATAAAAATAATAAATAAAACAAAAAACATATTTATATAATTAAATAAAGTGTAAAATAATTAAAACACAAATTATGATTTTTAAGGACTTAAAATTCAAGAATAATTATAAAAATTTATTAATTGATAAATTAAACTATAAAACTAAAAAAGTTTTTTTATTAAACAAAGACCCTATAAATATTTAATTAAATGATTAAAAATATTCATAAAACATGTGGAATATCGTGAAATTTTAAGGCCAAAACACATACCAATCGACTAACTGAGTAGTGTGTGAGTACAACTCAGTAAGGCTACCACCAAAAGTTTCTAAAGTAATTTCTAGTCTATTTCACTGTATGTAGTAGTATAAGGAATAATAAACATGTAAAAATAAGTAAAATGGTTATACATTTTTAATATTATTTATTGAACATAATTGGATCCCGGGTTCTTGGTGACACATAATTCAATCATACCTACTTCTACCTGTGTCATAGTCTAAAACAATGTCAATTTACCATCAATTCAATTTAGAATGGATTTCATTATAATTCATATCCAATTTCTTTTCGGTAACTTGGAGTGTCTGTTCGGGTTCCAATTCATAGATTCTTGGAGAGTTAGACCAAAATCATTATCATGGGAACATAGATTATTATATTTTCACCATAATCATAGGTACATGGACAATCATTCTAGTACCAAAATTACAGGTACATGGAGCATTTTTCCAAACCCAAAAATACTATTAGTTGGAGTATCAGTCTATCATGAAAATAATAGCTACATAGATAATCTGTCCAACAAAATTTCCATTCCATTCTTCACACATATCCAAGATCAACATCATTGATATTTTATCTTATATTCCTCACTATACCATTTCATTAAGAATATATTTGTTTAACATTAATCGAACCCTTTATAAAAATACACCATTATTCTTTAACAAATTACCCCAATTACCGTCAATCTACTCAAATATCAGTAACACTTCCATGCTAATCGATGTAATAGTTTATAAAATGTTAACATGATAGATACATAAAAATATTTATTGCAAAAAACCTAATATTCAACATTTTCATTCCAAAATTATCATTTTATGGAAATTGGAACAACCCTTGGGTAACTATTAAACCTAGTCTCACAATCCCCAATGGATCTAATGAGATATGTGAAGTTCCTCACAAATTAATTGGGATTTAATTCAAATTATATATTAAAAATAAATTGTACAATGTTGATATGTAATGATACGACTACAAAATAGGGTCATCATCAAGACTATTGGAATAATCATGTGGACTACATACCTTATAGTCTATGATGAACAGCTTCCATGTTTTGGGCCTTGATTCGAGATAGACTGTTTGAAATAAAACATGTGAAAAGGATCTATGATCAAAATGCAATGAAAAAATATACATTAAAACCTATAACTATACCATCAACAATGGGATCATTAATCCCTCTCCAATGGGATAGAAATATGGGAGAGAGAGAACCTAAATCTTGCAATATAGAATATACTTGAGGGGAGTCGATTTATTTCACTTAATCTTCAATTCAAAAGAGAAGAGGTTTGAGGTTACTAGGAAATCTCTAAAGATCCTAAAATAGTTAGGGAAATTGATTTTGGTAGAGTGTGGGTGATTCAAAATAAAAATTAGTGGTCAAATAATTTTTAATTAAAATATCAGGGGTTTAAAATTCATGTGTGCATAGTTTTCTAGATGGGCCATATAGTTTGAAAATGGTTTTATCTAACCATTTGTACCAATTTTAAATATTTAATGGTTTATCCTAGGTGGGTGCATGATTTGACAATCCAATTTCTAACCGTGAAAACCAAATTATCCATGGTTGAATAGTTTTCTATGGGAGGATGCATTGTATGGGAAAACAACGTTCCAACCATCCACTGCCTGACCCCCCCCCCCCCCCACCACAGCTTTTATAACTCTTCTGAATGTACCTATCATGAGATCCATCCAAAATAATATTTGAAAAGTGTAAAAAGAACCATAAAACAAGTAAAAAGTGTCCACATAAATTTTAGAATCTTATCATCCCCCCACAGTGCATCCTCAAGATTCACTCTTAAGAAAAACTATGACTATATAGTGACAAGGTTTGTCCATAGGGAATTTATATCATATTACCTTTCCAATTTTTGGACTTGAACTTGAAAATAATTCCACAACACTTGGAATAACTGTATGGACATTCCTGACAAAACATTCTCACTATGTTCAAAATTAAGAATCTTATAATGGAATGTCCATTCCCAAAGGTAAGGATCATTAGTTTTTTTATTTTAATCATAAAATTTAGGAAGGTAAACGTGTGATATGGACTAAAGAACGTCTCAATAATGTTTCAGGATTGATTAATGCCAGAAGTTACCAAAAAATGGGTAAATAGAAGTGTATTAGGAGCTGCATGGTTGGTCTAAAACTGTGTGACTCGAGGCCCACAATTATGCATGATTGATGACATTCAAGAAAGTGTATTTTTGTAGAGTACATGAATGGTTAGTCAAAATGTGTGCCAAAATCATGTGGTATTACCCTTATATTAATTAGTTTCATATGGATTATGCATGGTTTGAAAATATTGTGCCCCATTATTTTTGGGATAAATGACCAATTTTCCTTACATTTGACTCTTAAACAAATTTTTTCATCTACATACTCTGGTAAATGAAACATGTTTTCCACTTTCATTGTGCTCATGAACAAATCAATTTATTCTTTGAGGAAACTCTTGTATCTGGTTTCCATTTCTTAATCCCTCAGAATCATCATATCTGTCTCGATACATTCTTCAATCCTCTTCTTTCCTATTTCAGTTTCTCTTTAGATCCTGCATGCGATTTAGGTGCAGTATCATTTGCCCTATTTTTTGGGAAATAGCTCATTTATCATATTTCCCCTAACATGCTTCAAATTTGAGGTTTATGTTGAGAAGATCATAGTCAATAGCCTTTAGGTAAGTAGTCTTATTGTTTTTCCTTTGAGTTTTGATGTTTCATAATTAGGAAATTCTGTTATATGTCGGCTTTTTCTGAGTATCCCCTTTATATTGATTTATTTATATCAATTTGATCATATCACCTTGATATACACCTATTTAACATTGTTTAGTGATTTTTAGGATTTCTAACACGTTTATGAACACCCCATGTGTGTGGAAAGTCAAATTTCCCAATTTTGATTAATTTATTTATTGCTTGGAACACCTAATTTTCTTCCACATTATCCATTTTCTGAAATTTCCCAAGATATAAGAGTTTTAAATGAATCCCAATGAATATTTTATGTGTTTGGACCTCTTTTGGTTAGAATTTACCATGTTGAATATTTCGTTTTGTCCATGTCACCATCTAAAGTGACCCTTTAGCCTTATAAATTGAAATGTCAGGTTTTAGTGAGATAAATGTATTTTACTATATTGGATTGATTATGCATGATGGTTTGAATTTACTAAAATGAATTGAATGTTATTAATGAAATTAATTTCAAAGGGTGGAAAGGCCACACCACCTTTCGCTTATTATATTAAATGCACCATGTGAATAGTATTTCCTTGAATGAATTTTACCTTGATTTAAGGGACATATGAGATATATTTCCCCATGTGTTATGTTGTAAAAATGAATATTTCTTATTTATATATAACCGATTCATAATCATGTTACATGAGAAGTATTGCCTCATGTTGAAAATTATAAATATGATACTCCATTATATTGGCTCTTGAAGGATGCTAAGGAATCTTCCAAGGATGATGGTATCATAATTCCTTGCATCATGTATAGAGAGTTTAATCTAACAACATTGACACTAGTTGGGCGTTGGTATTTTGGTTCCAAGTCCCTATTCAAGTGATGACAAGATGGATCACTCACTATACCAAGTATCAGGAATGAAATATCACAATCTATTTGCGATATAGGTCAAGTACACATTGTCTTGAGATTGTAGGTTTATAAGACTTGCCATGGATGTTTAAGTCGTGACCTGGTCCGGCCAGCACAAGTATTCCAGGTATATTTCCACTTACATCTGCATGTACTTGGTTCGTATAGGTGCATGAAATATATATATAATAATACAATATATATATTATTACAACATATATAGTAACATATCAGACTCACATCCTAACCATGAGACAAAGTATGTATAGGATCCATTAGCACAATATACACATAGAAGATGTGACCTAATAAATGAACTACATCAATCCAAAAAAATTACAGTTAGATATCTTCTAAAATTTCTGATGATCATTTAGTGTACTTAAGACTATGTCAAGATGTTTGGAATGATAGTCCTGAGTATATGAGTACAAAATGATTTCATTAATTAAAAAACCCTAAACTGATCCATGTAGAGTTGGAATATTCATTTTTATGTCCACAACCACTATTATAGTGTTCTTCAACCCAAAAAACATTATGAAAAACTCATACAAACCATATCGTCTACTAAAATAAATCTGTGGTATATCATACAGTCTCAACTTCATATGGTGGTACCCTAACCTCAGATCAATTTTAGAAAACACACAAGCCCCACTCATCTTGTCAAAAAGTTCATCATTACATGGTGTATGATAACTGTTATAAACATATATCCAATTTAAGATTATGTAATCCCTTATCAAGCACAAAAATCGATCATACTTCTTGGAAAATAAGAGTGGAGGACCCCTTTGTGATGTAATTGGGTGGATAAATCCATTATCCATCAATTCTCATAGTTGGTTAATATTCTCTTAAAGATATTATATTTCAAGTTTATACTGATGAACAGAAAATGGTCTGTCTCCAAGAATTATGCCAATTATAAATTCAATATCTCTCCTATGTAGTATCCCTAAGAACTCCATTGGAAACAAAACTAAAAAAATCCACTATGATGGAAAAGACACTATTCTTCACACCACCATCATAAAAAAGTACTCACAACTAGGTGTTGATCTCCCCAATTGTGGATGAACTAGCCCAGCATGACCTTCCTAGATATCCCATTCCCCACAATTCATATATTTATCTCCCTTGGGAGATGTGATCGTTACACTCCTAAGGTACCAATTTATATTATCTTGGTATGATACCATCCACCCCATACCAAAAATAAATTCAAAAACTGAAATCTGAAGTATATATATATTATAAAGGAAATGATACTCACCAACCTATGGGCCCCAACCCTTTCTTAGATGGATATCCTTCGACCATACTCCAAATATGGTGTCGATTTTCATATTACCATAGAGAATCTCCAATGCTAGACCCAAACCATCCACAAGATAACTACATAAAAAATTGTTAATATCTTATATCAAATAATTCTCTTGATGTCATACAAGCTATAAGAATTATATATTTGACTATCAATGTCTTAACCATACTATCAAAAACTGTTGGTTTTACTGAATGTAACTAACTTATCTATATACCATGTTATTTGTCCAATGTCTGATGTGTTACACTAATTTTCTGGTACAAAAACTCTTTCGCTGTAGTACAATGTCTTCCACCCATAATATCATGGCCAGAAGATCTACAACTTCCGGATATGTACAATGTTGAAGACACCCTTCTAGTTCTTTGTATCTTCCTAGGTTCTCCATAATATCCCACCTATCTAGGGTTCCAGAAGAACCTCTTAATGTGTACCACCCTTCTGCATTCTCAGCACTCCACTGGTGGTTGGGGACACTGGCTTTGAAAGTGACACTACCTAATAAATTGATGAAAAAAAAAACAAATCAATTCCATGGGTAACTGATCCTTTCTCATGGATAAAATCTTAACCACCAATTTGTTGAAAATTATCATAATGATATTCCTAACATCAAATGATTTACCCAATAATTATCCAGTTGAAACAAAATGTTCTACACTAAAGGCCTCCTTATCATTCCCCTAAAAAATGAGAGCTTGATTCCATATCGTAGAAATATTATTTTCTCAAAGGATATTAACCTTCCACATAATGACAAAATTAATCCCATCCTTAAAACTCATATTCATAGCTACCTTATCACCTAACCACGTTAGGAAAAAAGAACTTCAATTTGATGATGTGGCTAGCATAGTCCATCACTTACATACTTAACTAGGTCAGCCATTTAATGTTTTCCTTCTCCCATCATAGTGTGTTTGGGTAATAGTGTTACAAGAAATTCTATTGGAATACTTCCATAAAATTAACTCTAACTACACCTCTCAAGCCATAATATCCCACCTTCACTTCACGGGTCCTCAAATCAAATAATAAATTAATTTTACTCTTTTATTCGAAGGAGTCTCTAAATGATATAATATTCTCTATATAGACTCAATCTATATCTCATCTAAATTAGGTCCCCTATCTCTAGTAAACTTTTAAGGGCGATGTAGCTGGAAATCATGGGTTAGATAAGACAAATTCTCCAAATCCCACTATGGGACTCTTTCCTTGAATTATATAAAGAGAGTGATTTTTTCAAAAAAATAATCTTCCAATCCTTCACTTGGATCTATTAGTGCATATCGCTCCCCTATTGGATATATATTATTATCAAATCCCTCTTGTTGTACTACCAATAAATATCAATATGGATCTATGTTCCCCAATTATAATCAAAAGTATTAGGACACATATCACGTCATTAAAACGTTTTCCTGGGATATATTCACAAAAATCCACAAAAAAACATACCGCTTACACTTCACCATGATAAAAAATGTGGCACTATCACTATGCACCTCCGTCCCTATCATAGATCATGGTTAACATATTAGATGCATTAATGTTTATGGATAACATATTTTTTTATGATCCCAATCTACTCCATCTCAAACATATTAGACGCCTTAATGTTTATAATTTTTTTAATCACCAAATTAATTTCATTTTCAATTAATAAATTCATTTCCTCATAAATATAACGCATATATCCAAACAAATTTTCCAAATTAGTAATATGTTTTTACTATATTTATAAATAAAATTATATAGATGTAGATCTTCAATGGGAGAAAAAATTTGTATTTTCCTTATTTTCCCATTTTATAGGATCTTAAAAAATATTACTTCACTTATAAGTATTAATAATAGATTTTCATTATGTTCTATAATAATTCCTTATGTGGTTGTGGATGAATAATCTTTATAAAATTTATTCAGTATATAATGATTTTGAAAAGAAATAATATATTTTCATTCTTTTCAACATTTTATTCCATTCCTAGTTATTAATTAGGAAACTAAACAAAATCTATTTAGTAAATAATGTATTTAGGGTATGGATATTATTAAATTTCAATTATATATAAAAACCTCTTCCTAAAAAACAAAAAAAAATAGTGAAATAGATATTCCATACATGAATTATTTTCATGACACACTCTCATCAATAATTAATTTTTCATATGACCAAGAGATAGTTTACCTTATAGCTCAAAATAAATATGAAACATAATACTCTATCAATAATACACAATAAGTCAATATCATGATACTCAATAATGAAGGAAGATAAAGTACCTCATAACCAAATTAATTAATTAAATTATATTTTTATTTCATATTTTTGGATAAACCCTCCTTCTATCTAGTTTGAGGGGAACCCTTACACGTGTTTTTGTCCCTATAATACTTTTACCAAAGGAATTGAGAAAAAAATTACTTGATATGTGTTCTTGAGGTCCCTAACTACAATATAACCTCTCACCATTCTGTCATATACTATTTCAAATGACACCCTGAATACTCATCAACGGTCAACCTTCGTCGCCTCATATTGAAGTTCCTGATGCCTTTCCAAATTATGTTATAGATACTAGATTTCTTATTCTACTAACCAGTAATAAATATATAATGATTATCCAAAATCTAACCAAATTTATTATAGAATTACCTCACATTATATTGATCTTCACCAGGAATAAGCTACTCTAAAACATATTCTGAAGGCCTAACATTTTGTAACCCAGAAGACCTATGGTTCAAATGCCCAATTTCATAGACTAAAATCCCATAACAACATTTACCATGTTAATATAATAGTTTATATTCTTTTGTTTAGTTAAAAAAAATTCTCACACTATGAAATGATTATATATCAATCAGGTTTTATTGTTCTCTCTAAAACAACAACACAAATCACACAATCCTCTTATATAATTTTATGCATACAAATCATTTTTCATGGAATTTATTTAAAAAAAAATTATTTTTATCAATAAAATGAAAACATTAATAATAATCTATGAGTTCCACTTACGTTAGATTTATTTTCACAATTTTTGGACCCTTCCAAATACAAAATAATTCGCTTTCGCAGATCATATATAGTAATTCATTAATTTACAATATTTTTCATATTAAATTGATTCAAAAAATTCTTGAAAAAAATTATAAAAAATATTTTTGCATGTAAAATCATTATTAACCAATTAAGTTATATATTATAATTAAATAAGTGATGTTTGGTATTAATTATAACTACATTTATGATTATAATGGATCATAAATGTGTTGTCTTTATCACTTATGTGGTTCCCATGATATCATGTTTGAGACCAACCCTCTAATTCAATTATCATTAACAAATTATAGACCATTTATTACATGACCCAAAAGGATTATACGATGAATTTCAATTACATTTATCAAAGATGAAATTAGTTATGAAAAATTATGTTCTTTGATTTCTTATATGATACATAATTATTTTACATCATCTATAAACCTAATGATTATAATTATTGTATCTAGAACACATTGAAAATAAATCACCTAAATGATTGTTTCATCTCTAATAAAATTGACTTATTTTGCTGTATGATGATTTATATTTTTTAATTGATTTTTATGGATTAATTTTATATCAGTTTGTCATAAAGAAACATTGATTATTTTTTATAGAGTGTATCTATTATATAAGTGATGTATTCACTGATAATGGGAAGCTATTGAGTGATCAGATATTCTTAGTGGGATAATTTTAATAATTTCTAAAAATTATTAAGAATTAATTCAAAAATAAAGCAACTATATAAAAAAATTAAATAAAATTAATTTTATATAAATGGAAATTAGTTGATCAGGATCTATATTTGTTAATACATTTTAATTAAAAAATTAATTCTAAAATATTATATTAAAATAAATAAATAGTCGCCATAATGGTTAAACCAATTTATAATGAATGTGGTGATAATTAAAGTAAAAAATGATTGATTATAGTATTAGCTACCCAATTGCATAAAGTTCCATAGTAGTCACACAATAATTAAATCCTTAAAAGGGGTAGCTAAATGTTTTTAATTCTAAAAAGAATGAATCAATATAGATTTAAACCATTCTTCATTATAATAAATTAATTTTTTTTATATTCAAAATGAATCGTGAAATAATAATTTTTTCATATTAATTATCAATATAATGATAGATAAATTAATAATTCAGGAAAAAAAATTACCATGAAAGGTATATTGGGTATAATTACATTATTGTAACCACTAATGATAATTTAAAATACACATTTACATATACATATGATTTCACTAATTGAATTGATTTGATTTTTTTAATTCTCTAGTTTTATTTTTATGGTTTTTAAAAAAATGACACCTGATATAATTTACGACTTTAAAATTTTCTTAAATTAATTCTCAATATATAAAAGATCAATCATCGTTTGATTCAAAATTCAAAAAAAATCTTAAATGTTTGTGCGGTAAACTTTGGAAATAAATTTTGAAAATATTAAAACAAGATGAAGTGGTATTTATACATTGAATCTATAACCCACATGTTTTTTGAATGGATTATTAATTACATAGAATTTTTCATTTTTCTTACAAAGAATTTAGTTGGTAATTTTTTTCCTAATTTTTAGAAATGAATTACTAAATGATCTCAAAAGTGTGTTTTGATTCAAAATTTTAAATTATAGTGTGGTCTTCCCCTTTGGTACTTTTTCTTAAATTCCATGTATTACATGTAATTTGGGATGTGATTTTCATGGGATAATTGATTTACTACATTTTCCCACAATAGTTTTAAAGATTAAATAAATAGTACATTTTGGGATAAAATTTATTTAACGTAATAAAACAGATAAAGAATTTAATAGTCCCAACACAGACTTACTGATCATGAACTCCATTTTAGAGGTATAGAGTCTTGAATAGTCCCCGGTACTATGCAAGGTGTTTATCCAACTATATATTAATAGTATAGGTCTATAATTTAATTCTTATATCATTTAAAATCACCAATTATTCTTATCCAATATATACAGTTGATTTGTAGGGAAATTTATTGAAAGTTTAGCAGTCTTCCTCCCTCTAATCAATGGATTGATGGAATAATTATTAAGTTAGAGGAATAATATTATGTAAAACCAAGATCTACATTATCTCTCTTAATTCCCTTAATTTTATCTCTAGAATTTAGACATAAAGATGTTGGATATTTAAATATTATATCATATGGTGATGATTCTAATTATTCTTCACTAGGATTTGATGAATTCAACCTTTTGGAGTGATATTTGGAGTGTAGAATTGGGGAATTACTAGGGATAACATGACAAGGTATGAAGATCAGTTCTCTTTTCTAGATTGATCATTTCATGAAGTTATTAGTAAAATATGATATACTTCAGGCTCCTATTATTGATTTGTCGTGAAATTATGGATTTAATAAAAATAGTTTTGTGTTGATAAATTTTGATGAGAATTGTGTGATATTAAAAAAATTAATATGGGAACAAATTGGAAATTTAAAAACAAATATTTTTTAATATGTGAATTGGAATTGTTTGGGATTTTAAAAATAGTCTTTAAAGAGGTAGTTATTTTTTTTAATTTAAAATTTATTTTCTATAAGGATAAATTAGTTTGGTTGTTGATATTTTAAATAGTGTATTTAGTAATATATAATATTATTTTTTTGTAATTAAATTAGAGTTCTCGATTTTTAATTTCTATTTCATAAAGTAAATACATTTTAAAAAATTTAATTTATTTTGTGTTAAATTTATTTTTATAAATATTAGTTAATTTATTGAATGATTTTTTGGGAATTTAGACATGGTATTAGAATAAATTACATAGGGTGTGTGTATATATTTTATACTTTTTAGTGAGACCCTTTTTAGTAACGTCAATGTTTTTTCTATGCGGCTAAGTGACTTAGGGAGTATGTGTAAAGGAGTGAAATGGTTCAAAAAGTTAGGGAAATGGATTGATCCATACAATAGTGTGTGTTAAAATGTAAAAATGAGGATTCATACCTTGGAATGACAGATAATTATGGAATATAGGAAAAGAAGGTTTTTTGGATAAAATGGAGAACATTACACAGTGGTATTTTTTCAAAAAAATAGGGTTTCCCATTATTCATTAAGATTAATATATTATCAAATATAATTTTTAAAAAAAGTTATTTCTAATGTATTTCGAAAAATATTGTGCTTTTAATTGATCTTAGAAAAAAATTATTTCATATAATTTTTTAAAAATGTTATTTTTTGAGGTTATGAGTTACAAGGATCAAAATATAAATTTTATTAAATAATTTATAGATATCATTCTAGGGAAATTAACTATAATATATATAGAACCATTTACAAAGAATATTAACATTATGAAAGGGGATAAATCAATTATTTTATTTTCAAAAATATTTTATTCGTTATGATCATTAGTATTTAATTTGGATTTACCTTAGTATGGATGGGTGTTTGAATTTTGGTGAAAATCATACTTATTTTGTACTCACCATCTATATATTCTCTATTGTGGACATGAAAATGATAATCGTTAGGATGTGGGTAAAGAAACTACATCATTCTTCATTAATGGTGAGATATAGTTTTCCCTAATGTTATTGATAATGGGATGTAATATTTTAGTTTTCAATTTTTTATTTGATGATATTTTGTCAATATAATTTTATATTATACTTCATATTTGGTATTTTTTTAAATCAAATATATTTTCCACTACAAATGTTTATTTTAATTTTTTTATCAAAATGGATTTTATAAGTGAATTAATGGATTATTGTTTCTATTTGTGGGAAAATCAATCTATAAATGGACCATTTTATCCCTTATAACAAATACATAGAATTTTGTGATCGAGGGATGTTGTTGAGGCTATAAGGAATTTTAGATCAGGTCTAAGGATTCATGATATAGATTTAAGGGGTTATAAAATAGTATTTCAGATGGGTTTTTAGGTTGGGTCTCATGATTTATAGTAGGAATGGAAATATAGATGGATATGATTTTCAACATATCCAATAATAGATATATCTAACCCCATTATGGTCATCTCTAAGACATTAGGATATTCAGCTAAAGGATAGGTCAGTGAGGAAGTAGTAGGATTGAATCTTTTTATTTTAATCCACATTTGGATGAAATTGGAAAGAGTTCATATATCATGGTTTACATGGAATATACTATATCACATTGAAATATTTTAAAATAAAATGGTTTTATTCTATGAAAATGGGTTTCCATGAATCTATATTTCTGACATTTAAGATGGGTATTAAATTTTTTTTATATGGAATGGATTTAATTATTTTGAAATTTACGGAATCCTTGGAAGAAATGGTTAAAAATAAAATTTATTAAAATAATAGGATTCTAACTAGTAATAGTTTGGATTATAGATATTTGTGATAATGAATTCTAGAGGAATTATATATTTTTAATGGGAAATATTTTGTTTTTCATTAAATATATAGCACATTTGATTTCAAGGTTGGAATTGGTAAGGAAAGTAAGAAATTATTATGTTATCAAGGACCCTTTTTGTAGTGATTCTATAAACTCTTTAGAGTATTGGTATTGTTGGTGATCAAGATTGGATAACCAAAGAAGATAGGATTACAGATTTTTATAATTTAGAACCCTTAATAATTTAGAGGGGATATGGGAATAAATCCTTCGATAGATACGTTGGGGAAAGTAAATATTATATGTATTTTTTGTTGGATCGTAATTCATTAATGGTAAAGTTCAGTTATTATTTGTTTGAGGGGTTCCTCTCTGATTTTTGGGAATTTATTAAAGAGGATGTTCTACATAAATATCTAAAATATAAGGGATTCTAGAGGATATTAAATTGATCAATGATACCTGGATGATACATAGTAAAAAATTTCTCAAGAATTCTTGTATTTCTAGAAGGGGAATTTGTTATTAATGGAACAACAATTGAAAATTTTTATGTTATTTAAGTATACATCAGATATTATGATGAATTAAATACTCTATACATTGACATTTAGGATGGGTATACGAGTATATATTTGTTCAATGATCATTCTTATAATGTTTTCTTCTTATGTGGAGTGTGTAAGTAAGATAGATTTAGTGGAGGGTGATATTGAAAACATGTTGTATAAGAGTTATTTTCTTCTAAATTATCGCAAAGGGAAGAAATAAATTCATAAATAAATGAATAATAAATTATAAATTAATCTTACAAAATATTTTTATTATGATTTTCAGTGAATATTAATATTATAATTCCTCTAGTATAGAGAGTTACGCCACATAATGTTCATGTTTTTAATCCCCCCAGCATAGGCCATCACCGCAATAGGATAGGTTACTAGAAGAAATATTTGAACTAATTTCAATAGAAAAACAATGTTGATGATTCCAAGAAAGTATAGAGATTAGTTATATAGAGTGGTCAATAGTATTGGGTTTGTTTTATACTTGTGGTAGTTTCATAATACCTCACTTGGAGGGTAATATGGAACTAAAAAATATTCAATGAAATTTATTCATTATTTAGATGGAATATGAATAGGATCAGGTTGATGTGGGGTTGTCTATAGTGTGAGGTACTGTATTGAAATATTCCACAAATATTTAAATATTTTTTGATTTTGTAAAATCATATATATTTATCATTTCATTTTGGGTTAATACTTTGGGGTTGTACATGGTTTTGATTCCTTTTTTGATAAGGATTGATGCAATTTTCGGGGAGATTACAGAACAAGAGTTCAAGTGTATATAACAAAAGTTCACAATTACTAATACAGAAATATCATAGGAATTATTGGTTCTAGATATAAGAAAGAAAATTACTATTGGTGTCGATTAGTTTTTTTATTTAAATCACATATCGATCATTATGGTGTGTGAGTCCCCTTGGCAAAACAAGATGGAACTCTTAAAAAATTTAGTGTAGGGTGAAATATTTAGGAAATAAATAATTATTCAATGGTAGGATATATTGAATCCATTTAATTTTAGTTCATATTATTGTTTCTTAAGACTATGGAATTGGGTAATGAACTTCCATATAAAAGGTTAATAGATCAATATCTAAATTTATTTCATGATTATTCTATTAGAAGACCATCCATGAGGGATATAGAGTTTTCAATTGATTTAATTCAATGAATAAAAACATATAACATTGAAATATTATCAAATTAATCCAATAGAGGTAAGGGGAATGAACGGAAAACTAGATGACATCAAAAAAAGATTCAATCAACTAACCATTTCCCCTTGTGAATCATTGGTTTTATTTGTGATAAAACTTGATGGTAGCATATGTTTTTTATAAACTATCAGATCTTTAATCAATTGATAGTGAAAAATTAATACCCTTTTTAATGAATTGGTAAATAAAATTCCATATAAATGGATATTTCGTTTTATTTAAATTTATCCTTTGTTATGGTTTTCATTAGTAAAGGGTAAATGAAGAAGATATCCCATAATTATTTTCTTGTTTTTGTTATAACTATTTTGATTTTTATTTATTGATTTTAGAGTTATTTAATCACTTGTAGTTTTATTGGACTTTATAAATAGTATATCCCACATATAATTAGACTATTTTATGGTTTTATTAATGGATAATATCGTAATCTATTGAAGTACTAATGAAGAACATTATCGTAATTTGAAAATAGTTTTAGGAATTTTTTATTTCTATTGGTTTTAAAGAACATTTACTAAATTCTATTTTTAGATTCATGAAGTGAAGATCAATGGTAATGTTGTTTCTAATAATTGTATCTATATTAATCTTGAAAAATTATAGTATTTATTTCTAAAGAATATCAAAATAATGTTTTTTATATTCACAAATTATTATTTTTCTAAATATTATTCAATGGTTATTCAAGAAATATCAAATCTAGATTATCCATTGAGCAATTCTACTCAAAAATAATAAATTTTTGAATATATTTTTAAATATAAAGTTTAATGTATGAATCTGTTTAGTAGGATTAATTTATAAATATATTTTATTCTTCTAGAACCTAATGATGGTTATTATGTGTATTGTGAAACATCAGATATGGTATTGGGATTTTTAAGACAATGATGTAATGTTTTGGAATATGGGTCTTGGTGGTTTTTGATTAATTAAAATAAATACCCTATATATGAAATGGATCTAGTTGATATTATCCATTTCCTAATAGTTTAATTTATTACCTTTTTTCGAAGAAATATTTTTTGTATATGGATTGTGAGAGATAGAAGTATATTTTTTTCATCAAATGACCTTAATTTGATATATCATTGCTCTTTGGAATATCATCATACATTTTATTTTATTCCCATGTAAAAATTAGTAAATGAATATTGAATGGTGGATTCATTGGGTAAAGAAACTTCAACTTATATTGTAAAGACGGTTAGAGGGAAGTGGAATTTTATGGGTTTATTGGTTAAATTTCCCATATAAGTGATAGATATGATTCAAAATATAGTTATTTATATATTTAATGTTTCATATATATGGTTTGAGTATGTGAGATATGAGAATATATTTTTTATATGCATATAGTGGTTAAGAAATTCCATAAATTACGGGGATATCATTATAGGAAAGTATTTATCAATAGACATGGTTCCGTACTTTTCAGGTAATTTGTTTATTTCTTAGGATATCATGTAGGGTATTGTGGGAGTGTTTCAATAATAATATTGCGTAGTAAATACTTGAGTGTCCAATTTTTATCATGATATAGAGAATAGGTTATGGTGTCTATGATTGAATATAGGAACTATTGATTTTTATTATTACTATCTAGTATGTTAGCATGTAAATATAGAGCCCCAAAAATTTGTTTGTTAAAAAAATTTATTGTTATGATAGGAAAATTTGAATACATTTTTAAGTATATTATTGTTTTATTTACTTGGTAAAAGTTGAAATTAAATGTTGTTTGGTTGATAGTGTACTATCTAATCAATTTGCTGTATCTTCAATGTATAGTATATGTTTTTTTGTCAATGATCATGGAATACTTTCTAGGAATAACGTTGTAATTATTCATGGTGTCTAGAATATAATTATATTTTAAATATATCCATCACATATATTGAGATTCTATGGATAAAAAATTAATTTAATAGGGACACTATTTAAGATGAGAATGGTGAATCACCGACTAATGGATGGGTAGATATAGTATATAATTCACATTCCCAATGATATTCTCTAGTTATGAATTCATAACATTGTACGTTCATGGGAGGATAATCTTCTATCAGTTGATTCCATGAATAAAAACTATTATCATTAATTCACCCATATAAAACAAATTTGAGTTTTTTATTATCAAATATGTAGTCAACATTGTGTTTTTCTAAGACTACTGAAATGTACCTTGTGGGACCAATATAGGTGCATGATACATATAATAATGATAAGGTTATTCAAAAGTGTATGATTTCATCCCAAATTGAAAAAAAGATTTATTTTAATCATCGATGATTAATTTTGTGATTTTAAGTTGGAGATTTGGTATTCTTGAATGTAATTATATGATTAAGGAACATGATTCTTATCAAACAAATGGTGATGTCCCAATATATGGATCCATTTCAAATATTTGATCAAATAGATCAGGCATCCAATATATTACCTTCTCTATAATATTTTATGGTTGTTCATTATTTTTCTTATTTCTTAAATAATGAACTAATATCAAAACAATTATCATGTTCTTACATGTGTGGTAGTTGAGTTCTGATCTGAATCTTTTTATTTTGAGATTCATATTCTATTGGTGGATCGTTAATAAATGATTCTCAGAGGGAGGAGTATATTATTGGAGTTGGTGTTATGGTAGCATGGGATGATTCATGAGGGGCTCGCAATAGAGATATCAAGATATGGTAGCAATAGTCATAGTCATTCATTGATGTGAAGTCTCTTATGACCATTCAAGGAAGAAAGTTCCAATTATTAGGAGAATTCTATTCGCTAGGTTTTAGAGAATCATTCCTGTATATTTGGAATGTAACATTGATGACTAAAGATAATTTATAGTGTTTTTTAGATTAATTTATGGATATAGATACCAAGATAATTTTAAATTTTATTTTATATTAAAATATAGGATCTATAATGTGATATTTACCATATGGAAAAAAATTTATAAGAATATAATTTGTTAATAATAGATTGGAAAAACATTATGAACCATATGGTTCACTTCACAATCTCATCACTATTTATAAGACCATATTTTGTGGTAAATTTATTGTAGAAATGCTACCATATTCCTGGCATTATCATTTCACATGGAATGTTTTTCATGGTCCCATTATCGTCATAGTACGGTCTCAAAGACCATACACCATATTTTGTTGGTGGATAGGTATGCATGGTTATTGTACAACCATAATGACAATTCAATAATTTTTTTAAAGGTATGCATCCGTATTTTCATAGTTATACTTCTTAAAAATGAATAATTCTTCCTTGAAAAAATCGTTGGTTGATTTTTAGGGATATTTTGGTGACCAGTCATCCTCTTATTAGATGATAAATGGAATAATTTCTGGAATATATGATTGATTTTTTATAAAAACCATCATCAAATTTCTATCTATAAATTATTGTTATTATAATTATAAAATCCTAATATTAGGTTGTTAGATATTAAAATATATCATTATATATTAAGGATTATAATTCCAATTGATAGTTATTGGAAGAATTAAACTCCTTGTCCTGATATTTAGACTTTTTAGTTGAGGAATTTTCATGAATGAATAGACTAGTTAGATGTCTCTATTCTATTAAAAAAATGGATAATTTCAAGTACATGTGTATTAATTTTGGTCTATTTAGAATATATTTTTTTTAAATTTTTTTTTGAAATTATATATATAATAATAAATATGGATTTTTACTCTGATTATTATTCATGGAAATTTTATTTTTTTTACAAATGAATATGGGGAATTTGGAATTTTGATAATATTGAATTTAAAATATATGAATAGATTTTTTAAGGATTTTGAAAATAAATATTGTAAAATATCTCATGACGTATTTTTTGAATAGAAAATAGATATTTTTTTATAAAGGGAAAAATAGTTTAACTATTGGTAACAAAAATAGGTTTTTCAATGAGGGATAAAAAGATTAATTTTGGAATTAAACCAATGTGTCCATTTTGGAATTTATGTTTCATGATATAGATTCATTATGTCAAAAATTTATAATTTTATTTAAATTTACTACCATAATTAGTTTTAAATGGATTGAATTATGGTATATTTATTTGAACATGATCATGGAATTCATTTTGCTGCCTATGTGTGTAAGTTCAAAAAATATTTGTGAGACCATTTATTTTAAACGTAGTGTTTATCCATGTGGATGGGTGACTTATGGATCCTATATTATGAAAAGAAACTATTAAAATAACTAGGATTTATTGTTGATTGTCTTAATACTATAATTTTGTACGTATGAATGAGGATTAATAACTTAAAAAGAAACCAAGTTATAAAATGTGGAAAATATGGATTTTCCATTTGGTGGGATTTTAAATCCCTAAAATATGGATTTTCAATTCATGAGATTCTGGCATTATGGACAAAATTTAATCAAATATATAAATTAAAACATCTATTTCATATAATAAAATTAAATTCTAATAAAAAGGAATTGATGGCCACAATAGTTCAAGGAATTTTGAGCTTTCTCAATTATGTGGGGATTTAGTACCTGATCACAATGAACTTGTCAAAAATTTTGTAGGAACTAACTAATATTTTTACTAATTATGAAATACTTAGCTTCAATGAAGTATTTATATATGAATTTAATAAAGTCAAGAATTTAGTGTGGACACTTGTGATTATTCAACCAAATTAGAATGTTTCTTCATGGAATAATTAGTGATTCTAAAAGATTTGTTTTATATATATAGTTTTGTATAGAGAAAAGATTTCTTTTTCATTTCCTTTATTATTTAATGTGGATATTTTTTAGTTTTTATGGAGATATTAATAATGAATTTCTCATTTTCCCTGTCTAAATGGGATTTATGTGTTTTTAATTGATTCTTTTTTAATTTATTTGGTATTCATATATTCTATATTAATCACTAAATTTATAAAAAAAATTATATAGGTAATTAATTACAATTCATGCTTGAAACATGAAACTATCTTTTTAATAGACATTATTGGCTCAGATTAAATTCATTACATTAGTTTTATGTTATTTTATTCAATGATTACTTTAATAAAATTAATGTGTTACATTCATGTTTTCATGTTGTTTTAATTTCAGGAGTTCCTTCAATAAAATATTTCAATTGCATGACCAAGAAATGTAAATTTTTTCTTCATGAAACAATTTTTTCATTTTCATTTGTATTTTATAGCCATTTCATTGGTCGAAAATTCTATAGAGTAATTCTTTTTCACTCAAAGAAGGTATATATCCATCCATGTCATTATATATTTCGTATATGTTATTAATGTATTATTTTATGTTATGAAATAAAATTATTTATAAGCACTAACATCATTAACATGAAGTATCCAGTTAGTATAGTATGTCAGAAAGTATCCATTTTTTAGTGGTGGTGACTTTTATTCATTATCAATTATCATCAATAGGAACTATTAGTAATTGAGACACTCCATTATTTATTCAACATGAAATTTCTTCAATCTATTTTAAAAATAATAAATATTTTTGTATTTTCAAAATTTTCTTTAGTTTAATAAATAATGTATTCCACATTTAAAGCCTACTTTAGTAATCTATTTTATAATATGAAATAAATAATTTGGTTATAAAAATTAGGGAATAAAATTTATATTTTACATATATCCAATGCACATATCTCAATTCATACAATATTAATTGTTTTCTATTTTTAGAAAAAGTTACATTATTTACATTGGATTTAAATCCCTATTTATTATATCATTTATTAAATTATATAATTATTATAAAGTAATAATAAATATTATGAAGAGTTCATTTCAAAAACAAAATAGGAAATCAAATTATGATTCCATTCCCACCCTACCTCTTTACCATGATGATCCAGGATCTAAGTAAAGCTGATCCTAAAAAATTTTCAACACAAAAGTAAAACACATGTTCAATAATTACTAGAGGTTTTACACAAAATATATTGGTTCCATCCCTGCATATCCACATCCACCAATGATGTATAAAAATTTTGAACTCTGAAACACCACATCATACTCACTTCTATAATCAATCTCTTCAAGGAATCCACCAATTTATTTTCATCCATATAACCATGTGTAAAAATTATATTGAGATATTTTGGACAATAAATACATTCTATAAAATGTGGTAATATTAACCATGTAACATTCATGTTTCTTCCATTTATGACTTTAAGATCAAGTTCAAAGTCAGATTCAATCCAAAGGTAATTCTAATTTTGATAGATATAATGCCTAATGGAATAAATCATTTCCCATAAATCAACATCATAAGCAATTAAATTTATGAAATAATGATAAATTAACCATTTAACAAAGCTGTGGTACATATGGAAGATTCCCCCTGGAACTAAGGGTTTTGGCATGCCTATGTTGGTACAATCTATATTAACCATCAACCAAAAAGTGACCAGAGGGATTATATGGACCAATTTAGATACCATGGATTTTTTGGGTGTTCCCAAAGTACCCAACATTCGTAGAATGATGAGGTCATGTAAGATATTATTCATGGGTCCCAGATACTTTTTAGAAATAGTGTAGACCACTCTTTTTATGGAATGGACTCTGGAATGTATGGAAAGTGACTTGTTGACAAGTCACTAGGCATTTATTTCATTCCAAATAGATTTACTAGAGGATTATATTGCTGCAAACATGAGATTTGTTAGCTTATCACTATGTATATCCATGTTGATGAACACTATTAACTTCTCCAGATGACATGTTCTACATATGGTGATGTTATGAAAATTACCTGTATATTTCTATGGCTCCTTGGAATAATCACATCCTGTGAAGAGGTGTTTTATTATCACTTCACCTCTTAACCATATAGGTCATAAATAAACAATTTATTGATCATTAGCCTCCATTTTATCTAGGGTAGGTAATCTATTTTTCCATATCATATAAAGCAGAATAGATCAACAAGGTCACATAAAATGTCCATTGAATTTCATAATCCATGATAGTGTCTTAGTGAATCCATCTCATTATACATTATAGTCTTCATTAGCATTAAACTTACCATTTCAATTGGGAATCCAAATTAGGTAATCATCATCCATGAATCTGTGCATTGAATTTCTATACTAGATTCAAATGGGAAGATGTCATCAAACCTATTGATATTTGTTACGGCCAAAAGGCTGAATACCCTGAGAGGGGGGTGTGAATCAGGGTATGACTAATTTAAAATTAACTCCCTTTCTAATCTTGTTTCGCTGTTAAGAAAAACAATCTTCTCTCTCTTTCCAATTGCACAATGTAAGAAGAAAGTAAAGCATGCACAGGACACAAGGATTTTTACTTGGTTCACCCGTACTGGGCTACGTCCAAGGAGCATACGCCGACAGGTTTCCAGATATACCAAATTCCAATAAATATCACTAGCTGTATATTACAAGGTTCGGGTACAGTAACTTTGTCCCAGGCTCACTACCTATACAAGATTTAGGGTCAGGTCACTATTTTCTAAAGGGTCACTCCCTGTTTCTCTCTCTCTATCTCACTGCCGGTGGAGAGGATCACCTTATTCCTCTTCCTTTTCTCAATGCGTCAGAAAGGATCCACTCACAGTTTATAGACCTATAGGACTCTTCATTTGAATGAAGGAATGTATCTTTCTCTTTTTGTAGATGCTCTGTTGAAGCCCAAATTTCACCCGTAGATGAATCTCTCTCTGCACCGAAGGTATCAGGCATACTTCCAGCTTCCACGCAGCCCGAAAATCACTGCTGGAAAGAATCCTTACAAGGAGCGCAAGTCAATCTTGGCGAGCAAGTATCGGCGCGCAAGTCACAATGGGCGCGGAAGTCCACCACACACACTTGCATGACAAAAGAATCCTCAACTCCAAACTTGCGTGACTCTCTTCCTTTTATGCCCAAACAAATAATGGCATGCAACTACCAACTGGAGCACACCTTTTCACACTAGCACGAAACTCCTCACACTGGCGCGCAACTCCACCTGTGCGATCAAAAACCACTTGCACGACCACCACACATGCGTGACGGGAGCTCTGATTTCTCAAAGTGTTGAAATCCATTGAAGAATGAAGAGGGTTCGTCCAGTATTTATAGGCATTTGGTCACGCCAGCGCGACGACGCGCAAGTCTCTCCTCGGCGCGCAAGTCTCGGCGCGTAGGTCTCTTCTCCTACAAGTCACTTGCGCGACCTAAATCCAGACTCAATTGAACCTTTTTCTTTTTCCATATTTTGATCTTTTGATCTTGAAAAACCACATGTGCACAAGTTCTCAAGCTTCCAATGCATCGGCACACAAGTCTCTTTCACGGCGCGCAAGTCAATTGCACAACACAACCAATACTTGCGCAAAACATGTCCCATTGCCATATTTTGATGATTTGATCTTGAAAAACATATGGTGCCCAAGTTTCCAAGCCTTCAAGTACACAGAACTCAAGTCCCTTGGCCAAGAACCACTTTTCTTCATTTGATGATTTTCAGGCCGAAAAATTTGGCAATCACTGGAAAATGGATCCACCTTGTATCTGTTCTTTTGTACCGCCACCAGATCATTCATTCCTTTGTCAAAGTTCTTGAATCAATCATGGATTGTTGACCTCAGATCATGAACTCGACCTTCAATCATGAAATCCTCTTTTTCAGAAAAATTGTATGCCATTCTTTTGCTTTGTCAACAATCACCACTCAGATGTTCACTTTGTCAACAAACACAATCACCTCAAAAATTCTTCAATGATACATTGAGGGATTATTTCCCAAAAATCTCCCCCTTTGGGTTTGTTGAAAACTCTTCCATAAAAAGATATATCACTAATTCTTCATCCACCGTTCTCTAGTCTCGATTCTAGTAGCGGTCAAGGATTTACTCAAGACATACTGTAATCCCACATGAGCAATGATTGGCGTGAGAAACAAGAGTAAATGAAAAGTTCATAAATGAATCACTTCAACTCTGACACCCTCTATTGACACCTAACTGATAACAATTACTACCAAACTGATACCAATTTTTGGAAATATCCTTACCACTTTCCATCACCACTCTTCTGCTTTTATCAGGATCCTCAGTCGTCATCATATCTATTCTTGATTGATCACTTCTAGCATCGTCAGATATAAAAAAAACTCCCCCTTCCTCATTTCTCCCCCTATTTGGCTGCTCCAGTGGTCAGCTTCTCCCCATATCTGTCATGATTTCTCAAATAGCCACACTGTCTCCCCCTTGAACAATCACTATTTTATCCCCCTTTTTCAACGAACCCAAAGGTCACTCCATTGTAGTCTGTAACATAGTAGAGAACACATATCATCACATTAGGGAAAAACACATCATACCTCGGGGAGAGGGAGTTTCACAACCAGATGATTTTAAGCACGGGGAATCGACTAAAATCCTAGAGCTACTCGATGCCTTTCGAATGCTTCCTTGGGTAAGGCCTTTGTCAGAATATCTGCAACCTGTAACTCTGTAGGCACATACTCCAACTTCACAAGACCTTGCTCCACTTTCTCCTTGATAAACTGAAATTTGATATCAATGTTCTTTGACCTTGAGTGATGAACTTGATTTTTTCTAAGATTGATAGCACTTGAGTTATAACACTGGATTTTGATCGGAGACTTCACTTTAACTCCCATATCGTCAAGCTGCTGCTTCAACCATAATAACTATGTGCATGCTTTAGTGGCCGCAATATACTCAGCTTCTACGGTGCTTAATGAAATGCAATCCTGCTTATTTCTTAACCAAAAAATACATAGTCTTCCAAGATAGAATGCACCACCAGATATTTATTTCATGTCATCTACTGAACCGGCCCAGTCTGCATCAGTATATCCCAATAACTCTGTCTGAGATTTGTCGTTATATGTCTAGCCGAAGTCCATCGTGCCCTTGATAATCCGAAGTATTCTTTTCAATGAAAGCATGTGACTTTCCTTGGGATTACTCTGATATCTCGCTGCTTGGAATGTGGTGAAAACAATATCAGGCCTTGTCACGGTCAAGTACAACAAACTTTCAATAATTTGCATGTATTTTGTGATATTAACTACCTTGTCATCCTCATCTTTTGATAATTTCATCTGGGTAGCAACCGGAGTTTTCAGCTCCTAGTAATTTTCCATTCCAATCCTTCTTAACACCTCTTTGGCATATTTGGATTGAGAAATGAATGTTCCATTCCTTGTGTCACCTGTAGACCAGGAAAAACATTAGCTCCCCAATCATTGACATTTCAAACTCATTTTTCATGAATTCTGAAAACAGTCTGCACTGAGCTTCATCTAATCCACCAAATATTATGTCATCGACATAGACCAGCACCATCATCCTTTGATTAATATTGTTGTTGAAATATAGATTGTAATCAACTCCACCATGCTGGAAACCAAGTTTCTTCAAGTACTGATCAAGCCTTGAGTACCATGCTCTTAGGGCTCGTTTCAGCCGATACAACGCCTTCTTCAGCCTACAAACTTTGTTCTCATCCTCATGAATGAGAAAACCATCTGGCTGCTCAATGTACACCTCTTCTTCTAGAACCCCATTTAGAAATGTAGATTTTACGTCCATCTAGAACACTTTGAACTTTATTTGCACTGCTATGGCCAAATGTAATCTGATTGTCTCCAGCCTTGCAACCGGTGAAAATGTCTCATCTACATCTATTCCCTATATCTGGGAGTATCCATTTCACACTAGCTGTGCTTTGTTTCGAATCATAATTCCATCTTCATTTATCTTGTTACGATAGACCCATTTAGTCCCGATGACATTCTTGTCTGTTGACCTCGAAAAAATCTGCCAAGTCTGGTTCTTCTTGATTTGATCAAGCTCTTTATTCATATCCTGAACCCAGTTTTCATCTTCAGCAGCATCAGAAAAACATTTCGGCTCCACCTGAGATAAAAACGATTTCTGTTGTAATGACTTCATTCTTCGAGTCTGAACTGGAGCTATCTAATCTCCAATGATATTTTTCCTGTCAATTTCATCTCGACTCTTTGGCTTCCTTGAAGACACAGACTTGATACTTTATTGTTCATCATCAGTATCTTCTTCTGAGTCATCCTCTTCCACTTCTACTCCCCCTGTGTTGCTTACCTCTTCATCACTTTCACCCACAAACTGTTTACTAGGTCATTGAGTATTCTGTTAATTTTTGACTATAGTGACATCATTGCTCTCAATAATTTTTCCCAGCCTTTTGTTGAAGCATTTATATGCTTTACTTTTCCGTGATTAGCCATGGAATATCCCCTCATCTCCCTGTCCCTCAAACTTCCTGTGATTTTCTTTGTTGAGAATGAAACACTAAATTCCAAAGATTCAAAAGTATTTCAACATTGGCTTCTTTCCGTACCACAGTTCATATGGAGTCTTCCCTTACATCGGACACAACATAGACCTATTCGAAACATAGACCGATATCAAAACTGATTCCTTCCAAAATTTCTCTGGTAGGTCTTTATCAATAAGCATCGTTCTGACCACGTTGTTGATGATCCAATTTATCCTTTCAATCACTCTATTCTATTGGGGAGTTCTCAATGATGAAACTTGATGCCTTATCCTATGTTTCTCGAGATATTCTTTGATTTGACTGTTTGTGAATTCTGTACCGTTATCAGTATGAAACATCAGAATTTTCTACCCAAGTATCCTTTCTAATTCCCTCCTATACTGCTTTATGAAACTGAACACCTCTATCTTATGGGTAATGATGAATACCCAGGCCATTCTGATATAATCATCAATTAAAAGGACATAGTACCTTTTCCCATTTATAGATCGGGGTGAAATAGGTCCACATACATCAGCATGTACCAATTAGAGCACTCTAGATGATTTATGTTCCTTTGGATTGTATGTTCTTCTGAAGAATTTCCCTTGTTGACAAGCATCACATGTATGATTACGATCATGTGATAGTTTGGGAAGGTCTCTAGCAGCATCACACTTTACCAGATCATCCATAGATAGTTGGAATAGATGGCCAAGTTGCTTATGCCACAACTAGTTTTCTTCCTCTCTGGATAAAAGACATATATATTCTTCCCCACTTACAAGGTAAAGATTTCCCTTTGTCCCTTTTCCTTGCAGAACAACTGCTCCATCTTTTCCCGTTAGAGTACAGTCTTCTTGGTAAACTATATAGAATGTCCTGAGTCACACAATAGACTGACACTGAGAAAATTGTGACTGAGACCTTCTACAAACCAAGACATCAGCACATCTGATTTCTTTGCCCCCAAACCTAGCCTTTCCTGATCCAATTATCTTCAGGCCTTCATCATTTCGAAACTTGACAACTCTTTCTTTGTCATATTTTATGCCTGTAACCAGATTTTTATTACCTGTCATGTGAGATGTAAAACCACTATCAAGAATCCACACACCAGAATGATATGATGCTTTAAGGGAAATTTCAGAAACTAATGCCTTTTCTTATCTCTTTTTCTTGGTCCATATTTTTTGTCTCCATACTCGGTATAAATTGAGACTCATCATCATTCTCAGAGTACGATGGACCAGCTTCATCTTGCAGAGCTGCAAATCTGTTCTAAACTTTTAACACACTTGTTATTTTATTGATCTGCTGTTTGAGAACATTTTGATTATTCTTTGGCACATTTCACTGAATGATCGAAGTGTAGTACCTAGCTAAGTTCCCAAATCCTCCACACCAAAAATAGTTTCTTTAAAAATATGTTCCCGAAAACCATTATCTGTTTGGATGCCACCTCTATTCCTGTTCACTTCTATTTATCTTGGCTATGGAACACATATACTATGAATTTCCCATCTTCCCACAACAATAACACCTGATATTGGGTGCATTACTTCGTGTTACATCAGCGATACGATTTTCCCTTTGGGATCTCTGAATATTCTGATTCTGCTTTGTGCCCAAATCAACCTTCAATTTCGAGATGGGTACTTGTGGTCTGACATCAACTGCCACATATTTTTTTTTCTTATCAAGACCTGAATCAACCTTATCATTTGATCTTTCTTGATACTTCACTCCTACTTAACTACGAGCCTCCTCATTCATCTTCTCTGTCTTCTGAATGTCCTGTTTTTCTGATATCACATTGGGGGTCAGGAGTTTTTCTTGATCCTTCATTTTTCTTTGCAGACTGACCACTTCTTCTTCAAGCTCTTTGATACTTCTAACCTGCTCCTTTCATGTGTTTGTCAAACAATCAATTTCCTTCTTTTGTTCCTCAATTATAATCTTATGCTCAACAATATTTTTTGAGATCTCTGGTGTTGAGGATTTTAGTCTTTCAATTTCTTCTAATAGCTCAGACTTTACTTCATCCAGTTGTTATATATAGAGTTTGGCATCACGAACCACTTTATTGACTTTCTTCGTTTTGGCTCACCAAACATCTATCTCTTCAAGAGATTCTTCCAATTCGGCTTCCATATCAACTCTCCCTTCAATTTATTATTCTTCTTCAAATTCATCTTCTTCCTTTTTCTGAGAACTACCAATAATCGCCACCAAGGAATTTACACCATGATATCTGCAATTTACTATCTCTTCAACCTCTTCAACTTCAGACTCATCTGAACTTTCAAATTCTTGGGAAAGAAGATTATTCTTCTTGAAGAAAGTTATCTTGAATTGTTTCTTCCCTTTCACAAACACTGAAGTGTTTTTCTTGGGAATTTCAACTTCATCATCATCATTATCATTATCTTGAAACTTCGGGAGGCATCTTTCTGCAAGATGACCAACCTTTCCACATCGAAAGCATGTTAGTGGAAGTTTCCCTATAAACTTTCTTCTTCCTCTATGCAGATTTGAAGAAAGGAATGACATCACATCATCTGTATCTTATTCTTCTTGAGAATCATCAATGGTGAGCTTCTTCATGGCCTTGAATGCCACTTATTTGGATTTTCCCTTTTCCACAGCATCGTTATCATCATTTCTCATTTCATATGCAACAAGAATGCAATGTAGGTTATCCAATGTCAGTTATTTTGGGTCTTTATCTTCCAAAACAGAAACTTTCATATTAAACCGAGGTGGATGTTTTTCAATATGTGATTCACAAATTTTTATATCTTCGATAATTTCTAAAAGACCCCACATGTCTTCTACCACAACATTTACCCTGTCAAAGAATGCATCAACATGCTCATTCGTATTCATTCTCAGATCTTCATACTTGTTCTACATCACTTGCAGCTTGGCCTCTCTCACCTTTATATCCCCTTCTTCAATATTCAAAAGTATTTCCGACATGGAATGTGATGTTTTTCAAGACATAACATTTGAATATATTGGATTGGATAGGGCTCCCCCTAAGTCATAGATAGCTTTGGCATCAGCATCCAGCTCTCTATGCTCAACTTCTGATAATGCACCACTATTGATGTCAGCTGTTATACCATGCCTTGCTGCTATGAACACATCCATTTCTAAATATCAGAAGTAGTGTTGCATCCTATTCTTCCATAGTAGAAAATTGTTTCCATCGAAAATCGGAATCCATTTATGATTAGTGTCCTCCATTGAGAGAAGAACTACTGTCAACCTTTCACTCTAATATTAATTGTTAGGTCCACAAGGCCGAATACCCTGAGAGGGGGGTGAATCAGGGTATGATAAATTTGAAATTAACACCCATTATGATCTTGTTTCGCTGTTAAGAAAAACACTCTTCTCTCTCTTTCCTGTTGTACAATGTAAGAAGAATGTAATGCATGCATAGGACACACTGATTTTTACTTGGTTAACCCGTATTGGGCTACATCCAAGTATTATATGCCGATAAGTTTCCGATTGTACCAAATTCCACTAAACTTCACTAGCTATGGATTACAAAGTTCAGGTACAGTCAATCTATCCCAGGCTCACTGCCTTTACAAGATTTAGGGTCAGCTCAATACTTTCCCAAGGGTCACTCCCTATTTCTCTCTCTCTGGCTCACTGCCAGTGGAGAGGACCACCTTCTTCCTCTTCCTTTACTCACTACGTCGGAAAGGATCCACTCACAGTTTATAGACCTATAGGACTCTTCATTTACATGAAGTAATGCATCTTTCTTTTTTATGTAGATGCTCTTTTGAAGCCCAACTTTCACTCGTAGATGAATCTCTCTCTACACTGAAGGTTTTGGGAAAACATCCAGCTTCCACGCAGCCCGAAAATCACTATTGCAAATAAACCTTACTCTTCGCGCAAGTATCGGTGAGCAAGTCACAACTGGTGCGCAAGTCCACCACACACACTTGCGTGACAAAAACTTCCTCAACTCCAAACTTTTGCGACTCTCTTCCTTTTACGCCCAAACCAATAATGGCATGCAACTACCAACTGGCATGCAGCTTATCACACTAGTGCGCAACTCCTCACACTGGTGTGCAACTCCACCTACGCGATCACACACCACTTGAGAAACCACCACACCTGCGTGACGGGATCTCTGATTTCACAACGTTTTTAAATTCATTGAAGAATGAAGAGAGGTGGTCTAGTATTTATAAGCATTTGGTCACCCCTGCGTGACGGCGCGCAAGTCTCTCCTCGGCGCGCAAGTCTCGGCGCACAGGTCTCTTCTTCTGCAAGTCACTTGCGCGACCTAATTCGAAACTCGCACAAACATTTTTCCTTTTCCATATTTTGATCTTCTGATCATGAAAAACCACAGGCGTGCAAGTTCTCAAGATTACAAGGCATCGGAACACAATTCTCTTTCACGGTGCGAATGTTACTTGCACGACACCACCAATACTTGCACGACACTTATCCCTTTGTGATATTTTGATGATCTGATCTTGAAAAACAAATGGTGCCCAAGTTTCCTAGCCTTCAAGTACAAGGGGCGCAAGTACATTTTCGAAAAACCCCTTTTCTTCATTTGACGATTTTCAGGCCCAAAAATTTGGCAAACACTGGAAAATGACACCACATTGTATCTGTTCTTTTGTACTACCTCCAGATCATTCATTCCTTTGTTGAAGTTGTTGAATCAATCATGGATCGTTGAACTCAGATCATGAACTCTACATTCCATCATGAAATCCTCTTTGTCAACAAAATTGTATTTCATTGTTTTTCTTTGTCAACAATAACCACATAGATGTCCACTTTGTCAACAAACATAATCACCTCAAAAATGATTCAATGATACCTTGAGGGATTTTTTCCCACCAATCTCCCATTTTGGGTTTGTTGACAACTCTTCCATAAAATGATATATCGTTACTTCTTTTTCCACTGTTCTCCTATTGCGATTCTGATAGCGATCATGGATTTACTCAACACATACTCTATGCCCACATGAGCAATGCTCGACGTGAGAACCAAGAGAAATGAAAAGTTCATCAATGAATCACTTCAACTTTGACACCCTCTGTTGACACCTAACTGATACCAATTGTTGCCAAAATGATACTAATTTTTGGAAATATCCTTACCACTTTCCAACACCACTCTTCTGCTTTTATCACGATGCTCAGCCATCGTGATATCTATTCTTTGATCGATCACTTCTAGCATCATCTAATTTAAAAAAACTCCCCCTTTCTCAGTTCTCCCCCTATCTGGCTGCTCCACTGGTCAGATTCTCCCCATATCTGTCACGAATTCTCAAATAGCCACACTGTCTCCCCCTTGAACAATCACTATTTTATCCCCCTTTGCCAACGAACCCATAGGTCACTCCTTTGTAGTCTGTAACATAGTAGAGAACACATATCAGCACATTAGGGAAAAACACATCATAACTCAGGGGGAGGGGGTTTCACATCCACACGATTTTAAGTTGGGGGAATTTACTGAACTCCAAGAGCCAGTCGATGCCTTTAGAATGCTTCCATGGGTAAGGCCTTTGTCAGAATATCTGCAACTTGTAACTCTGTAGACACATACTCAAACTTCACAAGCCCTTGTCCCACTTTCTCCTTGATAACATGATATTTGATCTCAATGTTCTTTTTCCTTGAGTGATGAACTGGATATTTTGCTAAGATTGATAGCACATGAGTTATCACACTAGATTTTGATCGGAGACTTCACATCAACTCCCATATTGTCAAGCTACCACTTCATCTATAATAACTATGTGCGTGCTTGAGTGTCCGCAATATACTCATCCTATGCGGTGATTAATGAAATGCAATCCTACTTCTTAATTAACCAAGAAATACATATTCAGCCAAGATATAATACACCTCCAGATGTTGATTTCCTGTCATCCGCTGAACCGGCCCAGTCTGCATCAGTATATCACAATAACTCTGTCTGAGATTTGTCGTTATATGTCAAGACGAAGTCAACTATGCCCTTGATATACTAATGTATTCTTTTCACTGCGAGCATGTGACTTTCCTTGGGATTAATCTGATATCTCACTTCTTGGCATGTGGTGAAAATAATATCAGACCTTATCACGGTCAAGTACAGCAAACATACAATAATTTTCCTGTATTCTGTGATATTAACTACCTTTCCATCCTCATATTTTGATAATTTCATCCTGGTAGCAACCAGAGTTTTCATCTCCTTGGAATTTACCATTCCAAACCTTTTAATCACCTCCTTGGCATATTTGGATTGAGAAATGAGTGTTTCATTCCTTCCTTGTGTCACCTGTAGACCAAGGAAAAACGTTTGCTCTCCAATCATTGACATTTCAAACACATTTTTCAAGAATTCAGAAAATTGTCTGCACTGAGCTTCATCTGATCCACCAAATATCATGTCATCAACATAGACTAGCACCATCATCTTTTGATTACTATTTTTGTTGAAATAGAGATTGTAATAAACTCCACAATGCTGGAAACCAAGCTTCTTCAAGTACTGATCAGGCCTTGAGTACCATGCTCTTGGTGCTTGTTTCATCCCATAAATCTCCTTCTTCAGCCTACAAAATTTTTTCTCCTCCTCATAAATGAGAAAACCAGATGGCTACTCAATGTACACCTCTTCTTCTAGAACCCCATTTAGAAATGCAGATTTGACGTCCATCTGGAACACTTTGAACTTTCTTTTCACAGTTATGGCCAAATATAATAGGATTGTCTCCAGCCTTGCAACTGGTGCAAATGTCTCATATACATCTATTCCATCTCTCTGGGAGTATCCCTTGCACACTAGCCGTTATTTTTTCGAATCACAGTTCCATTTTCATTCATCTTATTATGATAGAACCATTTATTCCCAATGACATTCTTGTCTGCTGGCCTCGAAACAATCTCCCTTGTCTGGTTCTTCTCGATTTGATCATGCTCTTCATTCATAGCCTGATCCCAATTTTCATCTTCAGCTACATTGGAAAAACATTTCAGCTCCACCTGAGATAAAAACCATGGTTGTTGTTATGAATTCATTCTTCAAGTCTGAACTGGTGCTGTCTAAACACCAATGATATTCTACCTATCAATTTTAGCTCAACTCTTTGGGTTCCTTGCAGACACAGACTTGACACTTTCTTGTTCATCATCAGTATCTTCTTCTGATTCAGCCTCTTCCACTTATGATCCCCCTGTGCCGCTTACCTCATCATCACTTTCATCCAAAAATTGTTTACTAGGTCGTTGAGTATTCTTTTCATTTTTGACTATAGTGATATCATTTCTCTCAACATTTTTTCCTAGCCTTTTGTTGATGCAATAATGTGATTTAATTTTCCCTGAGTAGCCAAGGAATATCCCCTCATCTCCTTGTGCCTCAAACTTCCTGTCATTTTCTTTGTTGAGAATGAAACACTTACTTCCAAATATTCGAAATTATTTCAACGTTGGCTTCTTTCTGGACCACAGTTCATACAGAGTCTTCCCTTGCTTCAGACACAACAGAGACCTATTCGAAACATAGACCAATGTCAAAACTGCTTCCATCCAAAATTTCTCTAGTAGGTCTTTATCAATAAGCATCGTTCTGGCCAAGTTGTTGATGATCCAATTTCCCCTTTCAACCACACCATTATATTGGGGAGTTCTCACTGATGAAACCTAATGCCTTATCCCGTGTTTCTTGAGATAGTATTCGACTCGACTATTTGTGAATTCCATACCATTATCAATACGAAACGTCGGAATTTTCTACCCAAGCATCCTTTTTGATTCCCTCCTATACTACTTTATTCAACTGAACACCTCTTTCTTATGGGTAATGATGAATACCCAGGCCATTCTGCTATAATCCTCTATGAAAAGGACATAGTACTTATGCCCATTTATAGATCGTAGTGAAATAGGTCAACATATATGATCATGTACCAATTCGAGCACTCCGGATGATTTTTGTTCCTTTGGCCTGTATGTTTTTCTGATGATCTTCCCTTGTCGACAAGCATCACATGTATGAGTATGATCACGTGATTGTTTGGGAAGGTCTCTAGTAGAATCACACTTTACCAGATCTTCCATAGATGGTTGGTATAGATGGCCAAGTCGCTTATGCCACAACTGGTTTTCTTCCTCTCTGGATAAATGACATATACTTTCATCCCCACTTATAAGGTAAAGATTTCCCTTTGTCCTTTTTCATGGCAGAAAAACTGCTCTATCTTTTCATGTGACAGAACCCGTCTTCTTGGTAAACCTTATAGAATGTCCTGAGTCACACAATTGACTAACACTGAGCAAATTGTGACTGAGACCTTCTACAAACAAGACATCAGCACATCTGATTTCTTTTCCCCCAAACCTAGCCTTTCCTGATCCAATTATCTTCAATCCTTCATCATTTCCAAACTTGAAAACTCTTTCTTTTTCATATTTTATGCATGTAACCAGATCCTTGTTTCCTATCATGTGAGACGTACAACCACAATCTAGAGTCCACACACCAGAACAATCTTATGCATTAAGGTCAATTTCAGCAACTACTGCCTTCTCTGCTCTCTTCTTCTTGGTCCATTTTTTTGTCTCCATACTCGGTATAGATTGAGACTGATGATCATTCTCAGAGTATGATGGAACAGCTTCATCTTGTAGAGCAGCAAATCAGTTCTAAACATTTAACTCCCTTGTCGGATTATTGATCTTCTGCTTGTGAACATTTTGATTCTGCTTTAGAAAATTTATCTGAATGATCGAAGTGTAGTACCTAGCCATGTTCCCAAATCCTCCACACCAAAAACAATGTCCTTCCAAATATGTTCTAGAAAACCGTTCTCTGTTTGGATGCCACCTCTGTACCTGTTGACTTCAATATCTCTTGGATATAGAACACACATACTGTGAATGTCCCATATTCCCACAACAATAACACCTGATATAGGGTTCATTCCTTCATGTTACTTCAGCACTATGATTTTCCCTTTGGGATCTCTGAATATTCTGATTCTGTTTTGTGCCCAAATCAACCTTCAATTTCGGGATGGGTGCTTGCATTCTGACATCAACTGCCACATTTTTTTGTTTCTTATGAAGCCCTGAATCAACCTTAGCATTTGAGATTTCTTGATACTTCACTCCTGCTGAACTACGAGCCTCCTCTTTCATCTTCTACGTCTTCTAAATGTCCTTCTTTTCTGATATCACATTGGGGGTCAAGAGTTTTTCTTGATCCTTCATTTTTCGTCGCAGACTGACCAATTCTTCTTCAAGATCTTTGATACGGCTGACCTTCTCCATTCCTGTGTTAGTCAAACAATAAATTTACTTCTTTTGTTCCACAATTTTAATCTTATGCTCAACAATATTTTCTGAGCTCTCTAGTGTTGAGGATTTTAGTCTTTCAATTTCTTCTAATAGATTAGACTTTTCTTCATCCTGTTGTTGCATATTGAGTTTGGAATCACGAACCACTATATTGGCTTTCTTCATTTTGGATCTCCAAACATCTATCTCTTCAAGAGATACTTCCAATTCGTCTTCCATATCAACTCTCCCTTCAATTTCTTCTTCTTCTTCAACGTCAGCTTCTTCCTTTTTCTGAGAACTACCAATAATCGCCACCAAGGCATTTACCCCATGATCTCTGCAATTTTCTATCTCGTCAACCTCTTCATCCTCATATTCATCTGAACATTCAAATTCATGTGAAAGAAGATTATTCTTCTTGAAAAAATTTCTCTTGAATTGCCTATTCCCTTTCACAAATGCTGAAGTCTTCTTCTTTGGAATTTCAACTTCATCATCATCATTATCGTTATCTTGAAACTTTCGGGGAATCATTCCACAAGATGACCAACCTTTCTACATCCAAAGCATTCTAGTGGAAGTTTCCCTTTAAACATTCCTCTTCCTCTTTGCAGATTTGAAGAAAAGAATGACATCACCTCATCTGTCTCTTCTTCTTCTTGAGAATATTCAATGGTTAGCTTCTTCATGGCCATGAATGCCACTTATTTGGATTTTCCCTTTTCCACAGCATCGTTATCATCATTTCTCATTTCATATGCAATAAGAGTGATGTTCAGGTTATCCAATGTCAGTTATTTTGGGTCATTATCTTCCAAAATAGAAACTTTTGGATTAAACCGAGGTGGAAGTTTTCTCAATATGCGCTTCACAATTTTTATTTCTTAGATAATTTATCCAAGACCCCGCATGTCTTCTACCACAGCATTTACCCTGTGAAAGAATTGATCAACAGGCTAATTCAGGTTCATTCTTAGATCTTCATATTTGTTCCACAACACTTGTATCTTGGCCTCTCTCACCTTTGTATCCCCTTCATATATATTCAAAAGTTTTTCCCACATTGCATGTGAGGTTTTTCAAGACATCACCTTTGTATATATAGGATTAGATAGGGCTCCACCTAAGGCATTGATAGCTTTGGCATCAATATCCACCTCTCTACGCTCAGCTTCTAATAATGCACCACTGTTGATGTCAGCTGTTATACCATGCATTTGCTGCTGTGAACACATCCATTCCTAAAGATCGGAAGTAGTGTTACATCCGATTCTTCCATTGCTGAAAATTGTTTCCATCGAAGATCAGAATCCCTTTATGATTAGTGTCCTCCATTGATAGAAGAACTAATGTCAACCTTTCGCTCTGATTCCAATTGTTAGGTCCACAAGGCTGAATACCCTGAGAGGGGGGGTGAATCCGGGTATGACTAATTTAAAATTAATGCCTGTTCTGATCTTGTTTCACTGTTAAGAAAAACGATATTCTCTCTCTTTCTTGTTGCACAATGTAAGCAGAATGTAAAGCATGCACAGGACACAATGATTTTTACTTGGTTCACCCGCACTGGGCTACGTCCAAGGAGCATACGCCGATACATTTCTTGTTGTACCAAATTCCACTAAACTTCACTAGCCGTGGATTACAAGGTTCAGGTACAGTCACTCTATCCCAGGATCAATACCTTTACAAGATTTAGGGTCAGCGAACTACTTTTCCAAGTGTCACTCCCTATTTCTCTCTCTCTGGCTCATTGTTGGTGGAGAGGATCACATTATTCCTCTTCCTTTGCTCACTGCATCGGAAAGGATCCACTCACAGATTATAGACCTCTAGGTCTCTTCATTTACATGAAGGAATGCATCTTTCTCTTTATGTAGATGCTATGTTGAAGCCCAACTTTCACCCGTAGATTAATCTCTTTATACACTAAAGGTATCGTGCGAACTTCCAACTTCCACACATCCTGAAAATCATAGATGGAAATAGACCTTACTTGGCGCGCAAGTCAATCTCAGCACACATGTATCGGCGCGCATGTCACAAGAGGCGCGCAAGTCCACCACACACACTTGAGTGACACAAGCTTCCTCAACTCCAAACTTGCGCAAATCTCTTTCTTTTATGCACAAACCAATAATGGCACACAACTACCAACCAGCGCATAGCTTCTCGCACTAGAGCGCAACTCCTCACACTGGCGCGCAACTCCCCCTGCGTGATCACACACTACTTGTGCGACCACCAAACCTGCGCGACAAGAGCTCTGATTTCTCAAAGTGCTAAAATCCATTGAAGAATGAAGAGGGGTGGTCCAGTATTTATAGGTATTTTTTCACGCATGCGCGATGGCGCGCAAGTCTCTACTCGGCGAGCAGGTCTCGGCGCGCAGGTCTCTTCTCCTGCAAGTCACTTGCACGACCTAAATCCAAACTTGCGCGAACCTTTTTCCTTTGCCATATTTTTATTTTTTTGATCATGAAAAACCAAAGGCGCACAAGTTCTCAAGATTCCAAGGCATCGACGCGCAAGTCACTTTCACGGCATGCAAGTTAATTGTGCGACACCACCAATACTTGCGCGACACTTGTCCCTTTGCCATATTTTGATGATCTGATCTTGAAAAACATATGGCACCCAAGTTTCCAATCCTTCAAATACACGACACGCAAGTTCCTTTTCCAAGAACCACTTTTCTTCATTTGAAGATTTTCAGGCCCAAAAATTTGGAAAACACTTGAAAATGGCGCCACCTTGTATCTGTTCTTTTGTCCCGCCTCTAGATCATTCATTCCTTTATCGATGTTCTTGAATCAATCATGGATCATTGACCTCAGAGCATGAGCTCGAAATTCCATCATGAAATCCTATTTTTCAACAAAATTGTATTTAATTTCTTTTCTTTATTAATAATCACCACTCATATGTCCACTTTGTCAGCAAACACAATCACCTCAAAAATGAATCAATGATTCCTTGAGAGATTTTGGCCCAACAATATGTTTTAGGAATTCGGAAATCATTATTTGAAGCATGTATAGATGTAAATTCATGGTATCATTAAGGGCACTATCAAGCCATGTGGTGTCCCAAAAATTGATATTAGATTTCCTACTTACTATCCATTTTAAATTATGCATGATATATTAAAAATTGTTCTTGATATAATTCCATATTTATGATTCAAGAAGTGCATGGTCCCACTCAGCAACCTCATTTTTAATTTTTTTAGATTGGAAATCAATTTAATATATATTATAAGTTAGGAGGTTCCATGTTTATTATTTAATGAGACTATCATTCATGATATTCATATCCCTGATTCTAGTTCCCCCCATATGAATGGGTTTGATACAATCCTTCCATGAAACAGTTATCATTTACCTTGCATGGACTGAACGAGTCCATATGAAGTTACTAATCATGCATCGAAGTTCACTAATGAATTTGTTTTGTCACATGTATAGAGAGAAAGACTAAAATAATTTTTATGTAACCCCAAGTTCACTAAGTACACTATTTTTTATATTATGACCCATATTTCCCTTTCCAATTATCTAGTTTTTTGATGATTTAAATTATTTTGTCCCCAATGTATTAACTTCTTACCTCTCCCTAAAATAAGGGGATTCCAAGGTAAGTGAATAGGAGAGACCCTTTCCCCCCCAATATATTTAATGATTATGTCCCTCCAATATGTAATCCATCACAAAAAAACAAGGAAGTTTTATTTCCAATTGATGACCAACCCATTCAGTTCTCCATAATGGTCTAATAAGGCTTAGATAGATAATATGATTTTTAGTAAATATTTTCCAATGATAAGGACTTCATTAGTATACAATAAATGTGAAAGAGTGAAATCATATATTTTATCTTTTATTTTACTATAAATTCTATTCTAATAAATATCATCAATGAATTTACACATATTATCTTCATTAATAGAAAAATAAGTCTTGATATTGGTTCTCCTTATCTAACACCTCTAGTGCATTGAAAAAAATCCTCTAGGGGATCTATTTCAGTGTATGGATAGACTTGAAAAGTTACAGATGATGTTACTAACCATGATAAGGGAATTTGAGAATCCATATATTCTAAGGAAGGAATAAAGAAACTTTCATTTCATTGTATCAAAAGCCTAGGAGATATGAATTTTGATAGAAATTTCTTTTACTTCATTTTTACCCTCGTAAGGTTAACACTTTCTGATGTAGTGAATATGAAATCTTGAATGTTTCTTCCATGAACTAACCCAATATAATTTGTGGTGATGCTATCTTGAATTATTATTTTTCTTACTAGTTATATCGATCTTACTCATGAATTTTGAGGTAGTGTTCCCAAGTGCAACAGGCCTGATATCTTTAATGTCAACAATATTCTCTTTCATAGGGATCATGACAATGAAATGTGAGTTGGTTCTATATGTAAATGTGTAGAGACCCAATTTTTTTCTAATAAGTCTCTGAAATATTTCTAATAATATTTCTAGAGTTGGGAACTATGCTGACGTGAAATTCCAAGGCTCAAGTTGGTCGAAATTAATTTTATAAAAATATTATGTGTTTTTATACTATACACATGTTTTCAATGGGATATCTCTTAAATGGTTGATTGGATCAGAAATTCGAGATCGTGGTTTGTTCCAGAACACAGTGTTTCCCCTAGGAGAGACATAAAATGAGTCGGTGATGGAAATTCAGGCCCCTCTCTCATTGACGGTATGTTAAATGAATGAATTAAATTATTATGTTAATAATTTAATGGAACAAACCCAAATAACTCATGTTTGAGGGCTCATATGAGAAATATGAGACCACTTTTGAGTTCAGAACATAGGTTTTACTCTAGGAAGGGTATACCATTTATTGTCATTATGAGGTTGGCTTAGCTTCCAGCATGAACGATAAATTAAATTATTAAATAATTGTTAATTTAATTATTCGAATAATTTCTTTTAACGTAATGAGAGGTTATAAATTCTTTTTTTTTTGAGATTTTGGCCTCATTATTCAGTTTTTTCTAATAATGTAAACTTATCTCATCTCCTCTCTTATCCTCTCCATCCCGTTAACGATGATGAACCTCTGATTCTAGACGGATCGGGAAGCAACGAGCGCAATGGATCCAGATGATCACGTTCTTCACCAACGATCGATCCAATATCCATGTAGGACTCATCTTCGGTGTCTTGTTTCCTCTTATTAATCTTTTAACATGTTAATAATTGAATATTCAATCTGCACACTCTATCAAAATCCCAGAAATTGTAATAAACTACTTTTATAAGTTTATTAATTAATTATCATTGTTCTTCATTAATTATTATAAATGAAATGAATCAAGGATAATCCAAACAATAGTCAAGGATATTCATCAAATTCATTAATCATAATTTTGTTATTCGTACTTCACCTCTTCATTGTCAGTTGCCTTTCTGATTGGTGGTCTAGTAAACACCCAATAATAAATTATCATGCAATTTGTTTTGACGGACAACCAAATAATCGACCCTTACACACTCGAATATTAGTGAAACAAATTTCCTAGAAAAAATAGGATTCAGATCAGAAAAGAGACCAAGTAGAGTTCAATATATTGTTGAAAAGGTTGAATAGAGATGTTTTCGGTGAATCTTCACGGTTAGGGTTTACAACAGTGGTGTAGAGCTTGTAGTAATGCCAGTTGAGGAGTGACGATCATCAGTGGAGGCCGAGTGGTTTGGCTGGTTCAAGCACGGTGAGGTAGCTGGAGGATGAACGGTTGACTAGCATGACAATGCATGTTCAGAAAGGGAATTCCTATGTGGCATCCCTCGTGTGTGGTGAAAATAGTGAGACAGAGAGGGCGACGATATTTTTGAGTTGTGTGTCGGAGATTCTCGGATACCAACGTGTGAGGAAGAGCAGTTTGGGAAGGGGGATACACACATTAGGGTTTCCTACCTAAAACACATAAGAAGAAGAATACACAAGGAATTGAAAAATTAAATTTTAAATTAAAAGGGAATTTCCAAATAATAAAAAATGGTGGTGGGGTAACACGTGACCCGCATTGGAAAAAGGGGGAGGTTATAATACATGTGTCCCTTGATTTAATGTAGAAAAAAATAAAAAATAAATAATAGTATAAAATATTATTATTATTATTTTGTTATCATATCTTTATTCTTTCACAAATTCTCTATACGGTGTCTGATTGATGCATTTTCAATGGCGACATGACACTGTTTTTGAGGCAATCGTTTTAAGACCTATGTTGGGTACCTTTCTATGAACCAAGGATAAAGTCTATTAAAAGATCTAAAATATTAGTAATAATATTTTCAATTATTGATTTTAATGTAACTCCTACATGGAGCATCATTTTGACATCCTTTCTATGGTAGCACGACCCAATTTTCGAGATGGTCCTTTGGAAACTGATGTTAGATGTTTTTGTCAAGTTTGTGAATAGAGTCCCCCTCAAATGTCCAAATAATTATAATATATTATCATTGTTAATGTTTTGACCCTCTATAATATCTACATGTGACATCCAATTGAATTTTCATCAGCAAGGAAATGACCCTTTCTTTAAGATGACCGATTAATGTTCAATGTTTGATATTAAATTCCGGTTCGGGACATGGGCCCAAGAAGAACCCAACAATAATAATAATAATAATGTTGTATAATCATTTATCTATCATAAATCTACCATAAGACATAGGATTGGAGATTTTTCAATGGTGTCATGACCCTGACATTGAGTGGGGATTTTCAGGAATAATTGTAGGTGTTTAAACCAAAGTTTAGTTGTTGACCCCACATGTCTAGGTTCACATTTGTTACAGTGGAATGTGAATTTTTCACCAGGTATCCATTCTGGGGGAACGAGTTATTGATCTTGTGTGTATTTATGAGAGGATAATAATGGTGTGATCTGTATAATTTGTTTTGGGAACAATTTGTGGGGCCCATGTGAAGACATTTAAGCATAATGCAGCGATATACGACTTTTCCATCAGATGTCTGTTCAGGGTGAATGAGTATTCAATCTTGTACATTTTTTTCTGTAGATCACAATGGTGTGATCCGTTTGGTAATTCGGTTTCATTTGCGGAGGACTACCATTAAATTTACATTTTCTTCCTTCGGTTGAACAACAATAAATGGACACTCGTCAACCTTTTGGCTAGCGATGTCATGTACTATGGGTGTACACTAGCATAGCTAGGGGTTCTTGATTTGCATTTCAGTACTCAAGTATGGATAGGTACATGACTAGGAGAAGAGGTAGGGCCACACAACGCGTGGTCCCCACATGCACCTTGTACCACTTTATGAATTCTCTATCTCTCATATCTCCTTCTTTTGGTCTCTAACTTTTTCATCTGAGTAGCCTATCCAAAGTGTTTTTCCTCATAGAATGTGATGGTTCCCTCTATAGTGGCTTATGAGATACGATGCGAGATATTATGGGTGTGATGCCTATCTGGGGTGACACCCGATGAATATAGTGATTTTTTTCTAAGAGATGCCATCCATCATGGATGATCAATGTTCCAAGATGATTTTTCTTAGAGGTTCCATCCGGTAGGGATGATCAATGTTCCTCAATTATTTTTCCAAGAGGTGGAATCCAATAAGAATGACTAGTGTTCTTTACTACTTTCTGATATGTACCATCCACTAATGATGATTAGAGTTCCTTAATTCTTTTTCTGAGGCGTACCATCCATTAGAGATGATCAGAGTTCCTTGATGCTTTTTCTGAGAGGTTCCATCATGCAGGGATGATAAGAGTTTCTTCATTTTTTTCTCGAGTTGTGTCATCCAACAGGGAGCACTTGTGTTCCTCAGTGCTTTAATAGTGGTACCATCGATCAGGGATAACTAGTGTTCCTCAATTCTTTCTAAGAGGTACCATCCAGCAGGGATGACCAGTGCAGTTCTAGGATGACCATCCCACCAGGTGGGGTAGATTAGTACCCAAGGAAATATTGGGTTGACCTTGAGCATAGTCCTTGAGGAGATATTGGCCTGACCCAGAGTATAGTCCTTGATAAGAGATTGGTCTGACCATCCCATCAGTTTGGGTAGAATAGTCCCCAAGGAGATACCGGGCTGACCCAGAGTGTAGTCCCTGAAGAGATACAGGGATGATCCAGAGTTAGTCCATGAGGAGATATCAGGATGACCCTCTAGGAAGGCCATGTAGCATAGTCCCCAATGGTTCAGATAAGGCCATTGGCTATGTGACATGGTGGAAAAGTATGTTTCAATGTACCTAAGGACCCATAGGAAATAGGGGTGATTTCCCTACCGAGATGCGTTCTTGTGACGTGACCAAAAATTGTGTGGGCGAGTTAGTGCCACCCAAAGAGGATATTTTTGAAGTGCGTTGATTTTTATCCCTTCTACTTGTGCCTCCTAGGGACAAATGGTAAGATGCATGTCATCTCAGATAGTGTTTATCTTGGAACTGATGGATAATAACTTTCATGTGGATGATCAATGAAATGGAGATCCCGTTACAACCTCATTTGGGTTTCTTTGAATGAGAACACACAAACACTCACACAAATAATTATATATATTTATATATATATCCTGTTTCTGGTGTCCACTCCCGGGGTTTTGGATACTCCCCTTCTAGGAGAGGTGATGATGCGTGGGGTATGCCACATTATTTCTATTTCTAGATTCTCATGGTTGGATGAATCCAATATCCGACTATAGGTGTCGAAGATTCAACGGGGAGTTAATCACTGCACCATTTCGAGCTCCTTGTGTTTGGATGAGTCTACATTCATTCTCTTGTTGGGTTGAGTTGTACTTTTTCTGTTAACTCTTGTTGTACCTTGTTATCTCTTACTGCTCCACTCTTCAGTACCTCTCTTACTGCTCCCTCAAGCCTTCGGGGAATCCTACTTTGTATTTTCATACTCACCCATTCTTGGTCTTTTCTTTCATTTGGTGTTCCCTTGTAGAGAACAGACAGGTTGATCATGATATCAGATGAGTTTAGGGATACATGGTTCTTGGACCGCATGCGGTGGTTGTAGCTTGGGATTCATGAGTGGGACTCTCCTAGTTGTTTTAATTTTACTCATGTTTCCAGGTTGTGTCACTTTTCAAGTTGTGTGTGTATTTTTTCCCTTTCCATTTTAGCTTTATTTTTCTTGTACTTTAACTTTTTATAGGTTGATTCATATATGTTTAGTTTCCATTTTATATCATTGTTGTATCTTGATTTAATTTCCTCTACACTTTTCATTGAGTTGGTAGTGTGTGTGTGTATAGTTTATTTGGGAAAGGCCTCACCCAGTTCTTGTTCCTTCATCGCAAGTCACCATCGCATATCATATGGAGGCGGTCTTGGGGTAGTTGCGTCTCGAGCCCTGATACAGGTCGAGTCATGAAAAATTTGTATCAGAGATTGCCTGAACCCGGGACAATTGTTTGGACGTTTCCATAAAAATTTCTTGGTTCAGTTTAGGGTAATTGTGTCGAAGATTCTACAGAGTGTCTTTCAGGCCCAACAGTCTAGTGGTGGTGCAGGTGGCCAATGCATCCATTCATCGGGACCCTAATTTCCAGCTTGTCGACTCAGCACCCTGAGACACATATTTCATGGAATAATGGTACATTCATCATATTGGATTGAGACTTTGATTATCCTTCTCAAATTATCTCCACACTCCCATATATATATATATATATGTGTGTTCATCTAACCACGATACTCCTTGAAAAAATTCAGGATGTGTTCGCGATGACAGCCAGCCAGGATTGTTTCTTCGGCTTGTGATGGATATTTTGTGAGTGACGGGACCTCATTTCAGGACCCATCGTGCGACCCCCATTCATGCAGGTGGGATGGTAAATTTACCCCCACCTGTTGAGCAGCAGAAACCCCCATCAGAAAATTCTGAGGATATGAGTAGGTTGAGTGCACTTTGTGAGTTCCAGCACTAGAGATCACTGAGGTTCTATGATAATCCATACCCTCAGGTATAAGATGTTTGGTTAGAGTCGGAGTACGACTTATTCAGACTTGTGCAGACATTAGCAGATCATATAGTGGATTTGGAATCCGTCCCTTTCCACGAAAAAACAAGGCGTTTATGGAGATTTGTTACTGAAGTACACAATAAGTCAGCACTCTTGTGGGATAACTTCAATCATATGTTCCATGAGGAGTTCTACCCCTACTATTTTCTCTCCATTCAACATCTAGTGATCCATCAGTTATGGATGGGAGGGATGATAGTGACTTAGTATGTGACTAGGTACACAGAATTGTCATGCTACTCTCTGGATATGATCTACAACATCTACTTATGAGCACAAAAGTTTTAGAAGGGACTCCGCAGAGATATTACCGCAATCATAGAGCCCTTATGAATCCCCACATATACCGGGGTGTGGGAATATACATTGGTAACCAAGATATTTTCATCAGAGGAACGTCATACAACTGGTTGTGGTAGTGAGAACAACAGAGATGAGACGTCTGCTGTAGCTCGCAAATGTCATATGATGAAATCTCGATGTAGGAGATCTTTTTATGATCGGTCATATGCATGAGGTCATATGGGGCCAAAACAGCGCATCATAAGCATGGTGTAAAAGTCCCTCTGACTTATGAACTAATGTTGCAGTTTTGTAGTAGATGACCTTATCAAGAAGTGCGGGAAGTCCCAGGCTCACCTAGTGTGGGAAGTTTTAGAGTAGTTAGCTTCCCTATGCCTAAAATGTAACGACCCAAAGTTTTTCAATGGAAATTTCCCTTCTTATATTTATTTCATAAAATAACATGAAAACAAAAAATAAGGAACTATTAACTGATACGTGACCTTTAAACATAAGTTTGTCACTCCTATTTTTGGAATTTTGAAAATCTGACATAAACGGTTTTGTTCATGTTGATTTTTGGAGTCTAATGAAACAAAAAATAATTTGTGGTGAATAGTAACGTACCCTTTGGAATAGTAACATACCCTTATAAATAGTAATTTGACCCTTATGAATAGTAAATAATCAAACATAAGATTAACATTACCTATGAATAATAAAATAAAATTTAGACATCTTAGAAAGTGACAATTTGACCTTAGTAAACGTTTTTGGTATTTTATAAGTCAAAAATAATTATTTATAATTAATTAATTTAAAATAATATTTATTTCCCTAAAATGTATTCATAAATTATTAAATCAAGGTCTAATAGTTTTTAGATAATTTTATAAGACCATACATAGTTTTTGAATGAACTATAAAACCAGTTTTAATCATAAAAACTATTTTTTAAGTAATTGTGATATTAATTAAATATTAAATTAATAATATTTAGAAAACTATTTTTGAAAAATGGACTTCATTTTTTTATTCTACACGTTGAAAAATAGTTGGGGTAAATTTTTGGGATTTTTCTGAGATACATGAATTTTTGATTAATAGTAGAATCCGATAATTCTCAATAAATGCTAAATAATGTATTAATTGAGTCATTGATGATGCTCTACTGATGTAAGCCCACTTGTTTCGGGATTACATTATAAAATTACTATTCTTGGTCAATCAAGACTCACTAGTCCTTTTCTTGTGGGGAAATAATAAATTAATGAATTTTATATTGAGGAAACCCCTCTCCCCTCCACTATAAAAGCCACCCTTCACTCCCTCATTTCCTCACACCTCTCAAGCTCCAAGACTTCTCTAAACTCTGCCCAAACAGCTTCCCTAGATCCTTCCCCACGTCCAAAATCTTCTGGTCTCATCAAAATACCAACACTAGCTACCTTAAAGAGGATCTCAAGAGGAAGATTTAAGAGGTAATTTCTCTCCCTCTTCTCCTTTAATTTCATTTCAAGTTCAAGTTAATTTATTGATCTCTCTCCACCTATCTTCATCTAAATTGTATTGTAACTCCAGAATTATACATCTACTTGAATTTTATGACGATAATGGTATACTATATCACCCCACCCCATTCACTCTTCCTTTTATTTTATTAAAGATAACGTTGTTCATGAGGTGTTAAATTTATCACCTTCAAAAACGACATGCTCTCTTCTTCCATTTCTACCTTCAGATCTAGTCATGAAACCATTTTTATGGTTGAACCAGAATATGTTATATGTATTATTTCCTATATAATGTTCTGTAACTGACTTATGAACATATTACTAAGAGATAAATTAAAACAAGTTCTTTGTGATCGAAAAACCGCTCAAATTAGCGCACACAATCTTCGTTTGATTCTTATCTAATGATTCATCCACATGGATATAATGTGATTCATTATAAGATCATTCAAACTTCTATAATATCATTAATAACATTTAATATCAGTTCATTATGTTTACTCATGTTCTACCCAAACTTCAATTTATGAATACAAGCGAACCACCCAAGAAAAACCGTAAAAACGAACTTCCCCAAACAATGTTTTTAAACCCTATAAGTCAACCAAAGGAACATAATTTGACATAATGAAACCAGAATTAACCCTATTAATGTAAAAATGGTTCTGGGTTTCTAATTAATGAATATAATGTCATTATACCGGACATTAATGATAAGGAAGCATTCAGGTAAAAGGAAAGGGGAAATCTCGAACCCAGTTTTCTTCCTTTAGGTTCTCCCTCTTTCACTCCATTTTTTATATGGTTACTCTTCAAAGATCATTATTTCATCATTTCCATTACTTTTCTAGGATATAAATGTTTGTCACTGGTTTCTCTGTCCAACAAAATGTTTTCCAAGAGAACACTTCTTTTATGAACACACCTTTTACTTCTCACTGAAAGTAAACGGTTCTACTGACATGTATGTTATTCCCTATTTATTTTGGGAACCCAAAGCATATGAATATGTTATTATGAGATGAAACCCATTCCTTTTCATGGGTTCATTATGTTAATTTATGTTGTATTTTTATTTTGGCAGGCATGATAAATGAGAATGTTATGATGTGACGGGTGCGCCCGGAATTATATATCGCAATATGAATGTTTAAATGTGACGGGTGCGCCTGGAATTATACAGCGCTCCACTGCATTTGGTAAAGTGATTAATCTCATTAGTAAATGTGAAATTATGTTTGAACAAGATTCTATCTTGGTTCATGAGTATGTGTGGTAGTTAACCACTAAGACATGATGTTTCATTTTTATGCATTGCCACATTTCAAGTCTATTGTTTATGCTCCTCTCATGTTCATGATCTTTTAACTATGTTATGATTATTCTCACCCCATGATATATTGTTCTTATCTATCCTCTTACTGGGCTTTTAGCTCACCCCTTTTGATGTATATCCTCAGGTGGCTACATGTACTAAGGATAGGACAAGTGCCAATAAGAATCTATAGAAGAAGAAATTAAATGAATGTTTATGCTTGATGTTGTATTTGTTATGTATGGTCCTAGTTTTCCCAAGACACTAAACCTTTGGATCCTCTAAGTTCAATACTATTATTTTCTTTATCTTTGAAATTATGTAATAGTAATGTAAGAAAAGTCCGGGATGCTATAGTTGGTATCAGAGGCAAGGTTTAGTTAATTTTGGAATTAGGATTAGTGAACCATAGAGAGAACCTACTACATGAGACTAAGTAGAAATATGCACAAAAGAATATTTACCTAGGGATCAAATATTTTATGTTTTTGGTATAATTGTTTAAATGAATAAGTTATTAATGACTTGTTTACTTATGTTTTGTTCTAACCTTTTCTATTTTAGAAATTGGTGGGAACCAGGAGAAATCAAGCCAACAACTCATGCGAGGGCCAATGCAATGATATCCCGAACCACATCCCCAATGATTTTAGAGGTGGAGTTCAAAAATTCAGGGAGATGCTTACCCAATTATATTAGTTTTTAATATTAACCATAATAATGGGGAACATCCTCCTTCACTAAATAGGGAGAAACTAGCTATCCAATGTTTTATTTGGCAATGACCACCGACGTTTTGTGGATCTTCTGATCCACTAGTTGAGGAACTGTGGGTCAACTCAATGGAGAATATCTTTTCTGTACTTCACTTTTCTAAGACGTAGAAGGTAACTCTAGCCATCTATTGTCTAGATGGAGAATATGATCAATGGTGGGCTTTGATTAAGAACACCAAGCCAAGAGAGGAAATTGAAGAGATGTAATGGGAAGACTTTAAGATAATGTTTCTTAATAAGTACTTCCCACGTACTCTTCACACGAAGATGTAGAGGGAATATATAGAGCTCAAACAAAAAGAAGGAGAATCTATCACAACCTATAAAGAGAATTTCACAAGGCTTTCAAGGTACGTATCGTGTTTTGTTATCAACAATGACAAAAAAATTTATAGATTCTTTAGTGGATTAAAACCACACCTTCAAAAGGCTCCTGCAATTCGAGACATTGGGAGTTATGAAGAAGTTGTTAAGTGTGATCTCAAAGTGGAGATGGAGTTTGGAGAATGGTCCCATGGATATGGTGATAAGAAAAGAAAGATGGAGTTTCAAGCTGGTGGATCTAAAGACAAAGGTGGGAAGAAAAATCAACGACCCACATGCCAAAAATGTGGGAAGTTCCACCATGGGAACTCCCTCAAAGGGATGGGGAAATGCTTCAAGTGTGGGAAAAAAGGACACCATGCTCAAGAGTGTCGAAAAGACATGAAAAGGAAGGATAATGTAGCTGATGAAAAGATAGAACCACTCGTGGTTCAATGCTACAACTGTAGGGAGCTAGGGCACTATGCAAACCAGTGCACTAAACCTCGATCTCTCAAGGGTAATCAGCATCAGAAACCACCAAAGACAAAGGAACAAGGGAAGGCTTATTCCATCACTACTATAGAGGTGGGGCATGATAATGAATTCATACAAGGTACACTTCCTAGTCACTCAAGAATGGAAAAATTCTTATTTGATTCTGGTTCTACGCATTCCTTTATATCTTAAATGTTTTCTAGAACTATATAATCGAAGCCCTGAAACCTTGAAGTAGAGATATCTGTAAAAACACCATGTGGTGAAATCATTTCAACCCAAGTGTTGGACTCTTCTCCTGTTGGCGTATGTAGGAAGATACTTCCGGAAAATCTTGTAATACTTCCCTTGGTGGAATTCGATGCTATAATGGGAATAGATTGGCTCTCTTTATATATATCACATATCAACTGTCGGGAAAAGGAAATATCTTATCATATTCCAAAAAATCCCATGCTCCTATACAAATGCAAGGAAGATCATGAATCTCCTTTGAAAAATCGTTCAATGGTTTTTGTGTTGATTCCCTATGAAGAATCATACCGCACCCAAATGGTTGAGTCGAAGGAAAGTTCCAACCTTGAAGAAATGCCCATCGTGAGGGAATACGGCGATGTATTTCCCAATGATTTACCCAGAATTCCCCCGGATAGTGACGTAGAGTTCTCAATTGAACTCATACCCAGAGCTACTCCTATCTCAAAGTGCCCCTATTGGAGGGCTCCTATCGAACTGGAGGAGTTAAAGAAGTAGCTGCAAGAGCAACTGGACATAGGGTTCATATACCCTAGTGCATCACCTTGGCGTGCGCCTGTGCTATTTGTGAAGAAGAAGGATGGAACCATGAGGTTGTGTATCGATTATCGGGAACTCAAAAAGAGCACCATAAAGAACAAGTATCCTCTACCAAAGATTTATTACTTAATTGCCAGTTAAGAGGAGCTCAATACTTCTCAAAGGTAGATATTCGTTCTAGATATCATCAAGTAAAGGTGAAGAAGGATGATATTCAAAAGACTGCATTCCATACAAGGTATGGGAACTATGAGTTTTTGTTGATGACCTTTGGACTTACTAATGCCCCTACAATCTTCAAGGATATGATTAATAGAGTATTTATAAATTACCTTGACAAATTTGTTGTAGTGTTTATCGACGATATTCTCATCTCCTCCAAGAGCATGAAGGAACATAAAGAACATCTAAGACTTGTGTTGGCGACATTTAAAAAGAACAAGTTGTACGCCAAGTTCATCAAGTGTGACTTCTGGATGAATCAAGTCACGTTCATGGGACATGTGATTACAAGTGAGGGAAAATCTGTGGATCCCTCAACGACAAAGGCAATTGAGTAATGGCCCAGGCCCTCTAGTGTCACATAAATCCATAGTTTTCATGGATTATCTTGGTACAACTGACGTTTTTTGAGAAACTTCTCACGATTTTCAAGCCCGCTAACTAAGTTAACAAGGAACATGGTAAAGTATTTTTAGATGGAAGAATGTGAGGGAATTTTCAAGGAGCTAATGAGAAGGCTAATCAGTGCACCAGTACTCACACTACCAAAAAGTGGAGAATGTTTTGTGATATACAGTGATGCTTCAATGAAAGGCTTGGGTTGTGTACTCATTCAAAATGATAATGTGATATCCTACGCCTCATGACAGTTGAAGATCCATGAGTAGAACTACCCGATGCATGATCTAGAGCTGTCATCCATGATTTTCGCCTTGAAAATCTGGTGGCACTACCTTTATGGCGAGAAGTGTGACATATACACTGACCACAAGAGCCTAAAGTATATATTCACATAGAAGGAGCTCAACATGAATCAAAGGAGATGGTTAGAGCTAATAAAGGATTACAATTGCTCTATTCACTATCATCCTAGAAAGGAGAACAAGGTAACTGGTGCTCTAAGCAGAAAAGAACTTGATACTCTATCCATCTTTTGGATTGAGAAAGACCCTATCTTCTTGGATATGAAAAGAATGGATTTGCAAATCTTAAGGGCATGGGATACATCCTACCTTGAAAAATGATTTCATAACCATCCATCCAAGAGAAAATTAAGTAAGCATAAAGGGATGATGTGGAGATAAAAATAGGGTGAATGCAATAAAGGAAGGGAAGCTGCAAGAGTTCCATAACGAAGATGATGGTGTGATTCGGTTTGGAACACGACTTTGTGTGCCTTCATCACTCGAGATAAAGGAGAAGCTATTGGATAATGCACATAGCTCAACTTTTATTATCCATCCTGGGAGTACCAAGATGTACCGTGATCTCCCAGAACACTTCTAGAGGGATAAAATGAAGAAAGATATTGCAGAATATATATCAAGGTGCTTGGTATGTCAGCAAGTTAAAGCTGAGCGACAAAATTCCAAAGGTATGATGCAGTCATTGCCTATACCCATATGAAAATGAGAAAATGTTACTATGGAATTTTTCACAGGTCTCCCGAAGACGTCAAAGGGAAATAATACGACATGGGTTGTGGTTGACCGACTCACCATGACTACCCATTTTATCGCTATTTGGGAAGACCTATCGCTTGAACAACTTTCAAAGATATATGTGAAGGAAGTGGTGAGACTGCATGGTGTTCCACTCTCAATTTTCTCTGATCGTGATCTAAGGTTCACATCTAAATTCTAGAGGAGCCTTCAACATGCTTTGAGTACTGAATTAAATTTCAGCACGACCTATCACCCCCAAACTGATGGCCAATCTAAAAGAACTATTCAAACATTTGAAGATATGATAAGAGCCTACTCTCTTGAATTCAAAGGCGGTTGGGATCAGCATCTCCCATTGGTTGAGTTCTCAAACAACAATAGTTTCCACTCGAGTATTCAGATGGCTCCGTATGAAGCTCTTTATAGGAAGCGATGTAGAACTCCAACCTATTGGGATGAAGTTAGAGAAAGAAAGTTGCTTGGACCCGATCATGTTCAAGAGATGACAGAGAAGGTTCAAGTCATCTAGAAACACATCAAAGCTTCTCAAAGTAGGAAAAAGAGCTATGCTGACAACCGTCTATGGGACTTGGAGTTCAACGTTGAAGATAATGTTTTCCTTCGAATATCTCCATGGAAGAGAGTCATGTGATTTGGGAAGAAAGGGAAGCTATGCCCTAGGTATATGGCCCCTTTGAGATCCTTGTCCACATAGGAGCCATGACCTATCGTCTTGAACTTCCACCAAATATGGATCAAGTTCAAGATGTGTTTCATGTATCACTACTGAGGAAGTACATACCAGACCTCTCACATGTACTAAACTCAAAGGTGGTGCAGTTGGAAGATTATCTCTCCTATGAGGAGCAGCCAGTAAAGATTCGGAACTGAATTGATAAGGTTATACGCAACAAGACAAACCATCTTGTCAAAGTATTTTGGAGGAACCATAAGTTTGAGGAAGCACCTTGGGAACCAGAAGAGTCAATGAAGAAGAAGTACCCTCACCTGTTTGTGTAAAGTGAAATTTCGGGGGCGAAATTTCTTAAGGGGGGAAGAATGTAACGACTCAAAGTTTTTCAATGGAAATTTACCTTCTTTTATATATGTCATAAAATAAATTGAAAACAAAAAATAATAAACTACTAAATGATAAGTGACCTTGAAACATAATTTTGTCACTCCTATGTTTGGAATTTTGAAAATCTGACATACACTATTGTGTTCAAGATGATTTTTGGAGTCTAATGAAACAAAAAAAATTCCTAGGAATAGTAACGTACCCTTAGGAATAGTAACATACTCTTATGAATTGTAATATGACCCTTTATGAGTAGTAAATCATCCAAAATAAGAGTAACATTTCCTATGAATAATAAAATAAAATTTAAACATCTTAGAAAGTGACAATTTGACCTTCGTAAATGTTTTTGGTATTTTATAAGTCATAAATAATTAATTATAATTAATTAATTTAAAAGAATATTTAATTCCCTGAAATGTATTCATAAATTATTAAATCATTGTCTAATAGTTTTTAAATAATATTATAAGACCCTACGTAATTTTTGAAAGAACTATAAAATCAGTTTTAATCTTAAAAACCGTTTTTATGTAAATTATGATTTTAATTAAATATTTAATTAATAATATTTTGAATTTTTTTTTGAAAATGGACTTCATTTTTGGATTCTACATGTCGAAAAATGGTTGGGTAATGTTTTGGGATTTTTCTGAGATACATGAATTTTTGATGAATAGTAGAATCTGATAATTCACAATAAATGCTAAATAATGTATTAATTGAGTCATTGATGATGATCTACTGATATAAGCCCACTTGGTTCGGGATTACATTATAAAATTACTATTCTTGGTCATTTAGGACTCACTCTTCCTTGTCTTGTGGGGAAATAATAAACTAATGAATTATATATTGAGGAAACACCTCTCCTCTTCACTATAAAAGCCACCCTTCACTCCCCCATTTCCTCACACCTCTCAAGCTCCAAGACATCCCTAAACTCTGCCCAAACATCTTACCTATAACCATACCCACGTCCAAAAGCTTCTGGTCTCATCATAAGACCAAGTCTATCTTCCTTAAGTAGGATCTCAAGAGGAAGATTTAAGAGGTAATTTCTCTCCCTCTTCTCCTTTAATTTCCTTTCATGTTCAAGTTCATTTCTTGATCTATCCCCACCTATATTCATCTAAATTGTATTGTAACTCCATAATTATACATCTACTATAATTTTATGATGAAAATGGGATATTATATCATCCCACCCCCTTTCCCTCTTCCTTTTATTTTATTAAAGAGAACGTTGTTCATGAGGTGTTAAATTTATCACCTTCAAAAATGACATGCTCTCTTCTTCCATTTATACCTTCAGATATGGTTATGAAACCATTATTATGGTTGAAATAGAATATTTTATATGTATTAAGTCCTATTTAATGTTCTGGAACTGACCTATGAACATATTACTCAGGGATAAATTAAAACAAGTTCTTTGTGATCGAAAAACCACTCAAATTAACCCGCACAATCTTTGTTTGATTCTTATCTAATGATTCATCCACATGGATATAATGTGATTCATTATAAGATAATTAAAACTCATTTAATATCATTAATAACATGTAATATCATTTATTTATGTTTACTCATGTTCTACCCAAACATCAATTTATGAATACAAGCGAACCACCAAAGAAAACCTATAAAAACGAACATCACCGAACAATGTTTTTAAACCCTATAAGTCATCCAAAGGAACATAATATGACATACTGAAACCAGAATGAACCATATTAATGTACACATGGTTCTGGATTTCTAATTAATGAATATAATGTCATTATACAGTACATTAAAGAGAAGGAAGCATTTGGGTACAAGGTAAGGGGAAATCTCGAACCCAATTTTCTTCCTTCGGGTTCTCCCTCTTTCACTCCATTTTTGATATGGTTACTCCTCAAAGATCATTTGTTCATCATTGCCTTTACTTTTTTGGGATATACATGTTTTTCACTGGTTTCTACATCCAAAAAAATGTTTTCCGAAAGAACTCTTCTTTTATGAACACCACTTTTACTTCTCACTCAATGTGAACGGTTCGACAAACATGTATGTTATTCCATCATTCTTTTGGGAACCAAAAGCATATAAATATGTTATTATGAGATGAAACCCATTACTTTTCATGGGTTCATTATGTTAATTTATGTTGTATTTTCATTGTGGAAAGCATGATAAATGATAATGTTATGATGTGACGGGTGCGCCTGGAATTATATATCACAATATAAATGTTTAAATGTGATGGGTGCACCCAGAATTATACAGCGTTCCAATGCATTGGGTAAAGTGATGAACCTCATGAGTAAATGTGAAATAATGTGTGAACAATATTCTAGATTGGTTCACGAGTATGTGTGGTATTTAACCACTAAGACATGAGGTTTCATTTTTATACATTGCCACATTTCAAGTCTATTATTTATGCTCCTCTCTTGTTCATGATCTTTTGACTATGTTATGATTATGATCACCCCATGATATATTGTTCTTATCTATCCTCATACTAGTATTTTAGCTCACCCCTTTTTATGTATATCCTCAGGTGGATACATGTACTAAGTATAGTACAAGTGCCAATAAGAAGCTATAGAAGAATAAATTAAATGAATGTTTATTCTTGATGTTGTATTTGTTATGTATGGTCCTAGTTTTCCCAAGACACTAAACCTTTGGATCCTCTAAGTGTAATAATATTTTGTTGTTTATCTTTTAAATGATGTAATAGTAATGTATACAAAGTTTGTGATGCTATATAAACCATATGGAGTAGTAGGGTATAACTTTTCTTCAGTCAACAGTGTTGACTCGTTCACTTCACGAGCGTGTAAGAGAGTCCCCATTTGATTTGTTGAATGTAAAATCGTGTGTGACCATATATACTTATGTATTTCACCATATGGATATTTTGAAGGAGGGAATCATGATAACCTATTCTAGTGGAAAATAGTGATTCTAGTTATGGCATGGGATGTAGATGTTTGGATAGGGAGGCAAACTATCCCCCGAGTTATATTAGGTCATTCAAGACTATGGAAGGAGATGTCTAGGTTTCATACCACCTTTCCTTACCCAAAACAGTTGGAGTGGTTACATGACATCTTACACGTGTCACAAATGAGGTTATTCATGTGTGTTACTACACATGTATTCAACTAAGGAAAGCCTCATGAGGGTGGAACATCCCTTTTAGTCCACATTCATTGGCATCATGAAAACGTACAAGTTTCCCAAGGAGTGGGAGAGCAATGTGTGGGCTCAATATCCTGAATTGTTTCCCTAGTTTTTATTTTTGAGAACGAAAATCATGAATTAGATAATAATGTAGAGACTCTGTTTTTTTTCCTAATAAGAATTTAAAATATTTCTAAGAATATTTCTAGAGTTAGTCGCTGAGATGACATGAAAGTCAGAGGTCCGGTGTTCCCATAATTAATTTTATAAAAATGTCATGTTTTTATACTACACATATGTTCTGAATAGGATATATCTTACATAGTTGATTGGATCTGAAATCTGAGACTTCTGTTGGGTCCCAAACATGGTTTTCCCCAGGGCATGTCATAAAATGAGTTTTAATGGGATGTTCGAACCCCTCTATCATTGATGGAATGTTAAATGAATGAATTATATTTTTAATTTATTCATTTAATGGAACAATCCCAAATAACTCATGGAGAGGGGCTCAGATGAGATATACGTGACCACTATTTAGTTCAAAATGTATGGTTTACTCTAGGAAGGGTATAAAATTTGTCGGCATCAGGAGTATGTCTTAGGTTCCAGTGTGAATTTAAATTAAATAATTAAATAATTCTTTATTTAATTATTCTAATAATTTATTTTAACCTAGTGAGTGGTTATAAATTAATTTTTATGGGGGATGGACTCATAATTCAGTTTGGATAATGATGGAAACTACTCTCCTCTCCTCTCCTCTCATCTCCATCCCATTGACGACGATGAACATCTGATTCTAGATGGATCAAGAAGTGGCGAGTGCAACGGATCCCAAAAAAGTGTTATTCACCAATGATCAATCCATTTGATAGGTGGGACTTATCATTGGTGTTGTTATGCCTCTGATTTATCCTTTACCATGTTGAAAATTTAATCATTAATCTACATACTCTTGCACGATATGAAAATTAAAATAAACTCTTTTTTTCAGCTTATTAATTAATTATCATTGTTCTTCATTCATTATTCTAACTTACATAAATCAAGGATAATCCAAACAATATTCAAGGTTATTCATCAAATTGGGTAATCATGATTTTGTTATTCGTACTTATCCTTTTCATTGTTGGTTTCCTTTTTGATCGATGGTTTGATAAATACCCAATAATAAATTATCATGTAATTGGCTTCGATAAATAACTTAATAATTGAACCTTATACACTTGATTCTTGGTGCAACGGATTACCAACACAGATTGGGATTTAGATTGGCAACGAGACAAAGTATCAAGTGATATAATATTGAAGAGGTTAAATTGGGATGTTTTCGGTGGATCTGTTAGGTTAGGGTTTACTACAGTGGGGTAGATTAGGTAGCAAGGCTGGTTGAGGCACGATGATCATCAGAGGAGGCAGAGTGGTTCAACCAGTTCGAGCAGCGTATGGTGGCGGGTGGATGAATGGTTGACTAGAAGAGTGGTGTGTGTTCATGATGGGCATGCTGAGGTGGTTTCCCTTAAGTGTGGCAATAACAGCAAGGCAAAGAGGGCAGTGAGATTTTCCAGTGCCGCTTATGAGATTCACAAATACAAGCACGTGAGGAAGGTAATTTTGGGAAGGGGGTTGCACACATTATGGTTTCTAACCTAAAACCCATACTAAAAAGAAGACATAGGGAATTGAAAATTAAAAGTGTAAAAGAAAAGTTAATTTCAATATAATAGAAAATGGGGGTGGGGTCACGTGTGACCCACATGGGGAAAAAGGGGAGGTTCTAATGCATGTATCCCTTGATTTAATGTATAAATATGGAAGTAATAAATAATATTATAAAATATTATTATCAATATTTTGTTATCAAATCCTCATTTGGTCACAACATCTCCGTACGACGTTTGATTGACGCATCTTCAGTGGCAACATGACTCTGTTTTCAAGGCAGTCTTTTTAAGACCAATGTTGGGTATGTTTCTATGACCAAGGGACCGAGTCTATTGAAAACCCTAAAATAATAATAATATTATTATTTTCAATTGTGAAGTTGAATGTATCTTTTACAAGGAGTGTCATTTTTACAAGCTATATGTGGCATCGTGACCATGTTTTCAAGACGGTCCTTTTGAAACTAATGTTGGATGCCTTCGTCGAGTTTGCAGATCGGGTGCCCTAAAATTTCAATGTTACACCCTGACCTCTAAATCCCAAATTCAGTGCATTATTTTAATAAATTACCATGATTACAAGGAATCAAGTCCAAAAGGACCAATAAGTTTAGTATCCTTGGAGGTAATAGATATATAAATGAGTTTTACATTACATTATATAATGAAAAACAACAACATTGTGTATCCTTTAAACACACTCATATCCCTTAGATTATCCCTTCAAGTCTACATTAACATACTTCTTCGCATCCTGGAAAAAATAAAACATAGAAAGGGGTGAGATCCTATTCTCAGTAAGGGTATATAATATAGCAGAAACTATAAACTTTTAAGGAAAGATGTGTAATAAAAACAAAAAAAATTAAAAAATAATCTTGAACATAATTTGGAAAAAATAAATCAAATATTACAATATAAACATGTACATGGATATTCTACTAGTCGAATAATCAAATATAATAACTAATTTCATATTGAGGGATTTCATAATGCCGGAAATCAAAAGCACATAATCACAGCCTCAAGCCAAGACTAAAAATAATGATTTTATCAAGGCCTTATGCCAAAACAGTAGTTTGTCTCATGATACCTACTGATGCATCGAGGGGCTATAGCGGGCCCCACTAATCACTTACTATTTCCAATGCATTCCTCATTTAAAAATGTTACAACATAACATAAACATTCATATTAAAACAAGAATACGAAATGTCATTACATTAAACATAAACCATGAATGGTATAAAAATAGTTTATTCACAGTCAAACAAATCATAACTCATTTAATACAATATTGAAAACTATATTTAAAATAAATCAACCTCAATCAAGAGTAATATCTAGTAATTTATGTTGACATAGTTGAAAATGATTAGTAAAACTCTTTGAGAGAAATATCGCTTTCTGTGAAATCATTTAAAAGTCATACATTTATATAGGAATTCATTTAAAGGATATTTTTTATTAAAAGTGTCCCATACCACATTGAAACTTTTTAAAGGAATTAGCATTAAAAAATCATTTCCATATAAATAAATACTTAAATTCATTTTTAAAACATGGACATTAATTAATTAAATTTTGAAGAATAAATCATTAAAACATTTAAAATGATGATATTGTTAAAGAGTCCCTTCCAAAATACATTAAAATATTCATTTTGAAATCATTTTTATGATACATGGACATGGATGATAAATATTTCCCAGTAAATACTTACACATAAACAATATCATATAATAATGAGATTGAGGGATTAACCCTTACCTTGTACTTTACTTTAGCCGAGGGTACGTTTAACCTCCTATATAATGACCATAGTATGTTATTAAATTATACCAGAACCAAATTAATATTTATTATATCATACATGTTTCATTTATGACTTTATACTACCCATTAATAATAATTTCCATGTTAACGTAACATTTCGGGTAATAATCGCTTACTTTATCGTATGTGTTTTAACTTGTTATTCTTGATAGTATCACTTATATCAAGATTTATATAATTCCAGAATATATAAAATGATTTATATATCATATATATTCATAATATAAATATGTATAATATATATATATATATATATGAAATGGAAACACCATTCATGGAGAAGGTAGTCCGTACATATGCATTGATGTAGTTTCTGTTTTCTTATCGTATTGAAAGGAAGTAAGTGATTGAGATATATGTAAATACACACACACAGATATATATATATATATATATGTATATATATCTAAAGTATCATTATTATTTCATATATTACATAATTATTAATAATAAATATTTTTACAAAAAACGTTTAATGGTGAATGTTGAAATGAATCTCATCACTTCATGGAGACGGTAAGCCGCACGTATGCACGAGCAATGATATCATTTCTTTAATGAAAAAATGGTATCGAATTGGATGTTATATTAATTATACAGAAAAATTAACATGATATATTTGGTATTTAAATCAATTATAATCATTATTATACTAATCCAAATATGGAAGTGTTTAATATCAAACTACACCACGATGTGGTGATGGTAAGCCGTACGTACGCACATATGATGACTTTTCCATTCATAAGATAGATAGAATAATGAATAAGGTTGTACCATATTTATAATAACATCACAGTATGTAAATGGTACTAGAGTTATTATTTTGTTATGGAAAGAACAAAGAAAGAGTAAGTGGAAGAAGAAAAGAACTTTGAAAGAGGTGATGACATAATTACTTCTTCTTCGGGTGCTTCCTTTTTATTTGATAAAAAGGGATCCTTATGTTGGATTTATGATAAAATGAAGTCCTCTAGGATTAATTAATGGTATTTGTGAGGATATTGGAGTAGGGGTTGGCCGAGACAAATGGATTTGGAGGTGTGAATTTGAGATAAGGAAAAATACCCTTTTATAAGAGAGGTGAAGGTCACTTTTGGAAATGCTTGAAAGATTAATTTATTATACAATAATATTCGGTTTATAATGGCTACAAAAGGCTTTTTTGGAGGATAATGTGGGTCTGGGTAAAAAAACTCTCAACCAATATGTTTTAGACAGGTTTATGTCACCATATTAACCACATCATTTAGATTTAACTCTTAGTGAAATAGTTTATCTTTTACCATGTATTCTTGTATTATTATAATAAATGGTTAATGAACATACTATAAAAAGACATGAGAACCAAAAGTGGTTCATTATTGATATATATAACCCTATATAAGTCCTTTGGTAGAACCTTATATTTTTATGAATATTATATCAATTAATAATATAGTTTTAAAAAACTCATTTATGTTAATTTTTACACTATTTGGTATTTGTTTTTCTAAAAGTCATAAAAAGGTGATTACTTCAAAAAAATACATTAAATCGACCCTAAAATTTCATATTCACATTTAAAATTCTTGGATGGCATCAAAATTTTCAGTTTAAATTTATTTTGACATTTGTAATATCAATTATTTTAATCCTTCATTGATAAAGTAAATACTGCATAATCATTACGTCATAAATAAATTTACTTATTTAATCTATAAAAATTATAACTAAAATACCATGACATAGAAAATATTTTTTGATTTCTAATGAATATTTATATTCAAAATTATGTTATGTATAAGCCTATATAAAATATATTTTAGTTATTAAAATTTGTATTTAACACTTTTAACTCTTCTTTAAATAAATTAATAATAAATATACTAATCTAATCCATTTGGATGAAAAAGGATCATATTTTATTCCTAAAGTTTATTTTGGCCGAAAATAACTTATCCAATAGAATTAGGACATGTGTTTGGGGTAATTATAATATAATTTTTAACACGAATTATCATATTTACTTTTAATTGTGGTAAATAAAATTCAAAAATAACTATTCACAAAAAAATTATTTTCATCATCTTAAACCACATATTTCTTAATGATGGAAATCGTGTCTCTCGGATTTTTAAAATTAAATTCAAAGAAGCAGTAAAATTATGTTTTATGCAATTTTGCAAATTTTCCTAGAAGGTGGGAAAAAGAAGTTAAAAATTCAATAAAATTATATATATAACTAATCTTATTATAAAACGACATCAATGAATTAAATTGGAATAATATCGGTATTATGTATCTATTTTTAATTTAAAATAAATGTAAATAAAAATAATAATTATTTAAATAAATGACGATTTTAAACAATAACGAAGTGTTTTTCATTATTCATCAAAAATTGGTTGTTTTCGAAAAAATAAAAAAAATTCACCCTAGGCTAATTTTGATATTCCAAAATCAATAACGAAGTCTATTTTACCAAATTAAAAACATATAAGTTATATTAATTAATTTAATAGTGATTCTTGTTGTCAAAACCAAAAGGCGGGTTTTTAAAAAGTAATAACTATCAAAAGATTGACATGTGTTTATGTGCAATTTAAATCTAAAATTACTTATAATGACCTAAATTGAATTAAATGTTAAAAATATCATCTAATTATTCTTAAAATCCATTAAACTTCATAATTTTACATTATAAAATGTTCTGATTAAAAATGTTGTTTTCAATTAAAATTTAGTATCTTTAACTATTCATTATAATATGAAAGTTATCAGGAAGTACAAAAAATCTATCCAAACTAAATTTTTATGTCCCAATCCTAGAGAATAAGTTTATTTTGTAAAATTTAATATATAAATGTGTAAATATTGTAGTTAAAAAGGTTTGTCATTAATAGGCGGTAAAATTTCATTTTTTGAAAAATACTTCTTTTATCTAAATAATTGAATTTGTTCTTATATTATGTCTAATAAAAAATAATATGGATGTTAAAATTTTATGGAGTATTCAAAATGCAGTAAATAATATTCATAACCACTTTTTTATTTCCTATTTTCGTTAGTCTTGGTGCACCCAAACTCATTGTTACATGTAGCATAATCTATTGAATTATTTTGAAGAGATAACGTACTTTGCAATCTTGGGGTGTTACATTCTACCCTCCTTCAATAAATTTCATCCTTGAAATTTGAAACTGTTCTTCAAAAATAAAATGTTTAAAATAAGAAATACCGTTGTGGAATACCCACATATGAAATAGGATTAATAATATTTATTCTTAATAAGAGGGAAAAGGAAACAAAAAAGTCACCACAAATTAGGGGTTCGAATAGGAGAACATTGGTGGAAATTATAGAAAAATAATTGGAGAAAAACATAAATATTTATATGGAGTGATTGAGGTTATCAATCCCAAACATGTGAACAATAAATGGAAAATTAAGGAACTCAAAGCCATAAATCTACGATGATTTAAAATATCCTCGGTTCAACAAAATGTAAGATATTAGGATAAAAAAAATTTATTTTTAAGATATTTTCCCTAATTTTTAAGAATTAATCTCTTCATAGAATAAAAAATATAATACATAACAAGTATAGTTCCATCCATTAACTAATTTCTACCACAAACTCATATTTCTCTCCAAAATATACAAATCTCAAAAATATTCTTTTAAACCTAATCATATAGGGTTTTAAAAAAAGAAATTTATAATTCATTTGTAAATCCATTTTAAAAAAACTACATTATACAAACTAGGACATCATGTAGGCCAGTGGTAGGTTACATACCCTTGTCGCCCTTCAGTTGCGGGTTCATGTCTCACGGCCTTTCCAGACACGACGGGTTTTCACCCGACCTCCAGGTTGTCCTTTTTATAACAATCCAAAAACTAATCTTAAGAAGTGTTTTAACCTTAAATAATAGTATCCAATGTTCAACATAATCCATTCCAACCTTTATACTTGTCCAAAATACATCTTCCCAAACTCACAGTCCAAAATTAATAAGGAATGTCACATAACATACATGTGAATACCCTCATCGTGTATTCTCATAAGACATGGTAATTACCTGAATTACCAGAAAACAATATTATAATAGGTATGTACTTCATTATTTCTTCTGTAAAACATAGAACGCTGGATATACTCGTTAAATCCAAAAAATTTGTAATCCCCAATAATGATGGAATAAAAAACCATTAATTAGTTCCTAGGTAGTGAATAATATCCAATATACATTATCCAACTCAATTATCTCTTTTTCCAAAAACATTACCTCAGCCACCTTAAAATTTTAAGATTTATCTCTCTGTCATACATATATTTTCTAGAAAATTTAACCTGCTATTGAGTCACTTTTCATGGTTCGACGCAATCTTAAATCCTTAATGACATAGTACTGCAATACAATCCTTATGTACTCTATAATTCTTATAACTTGTACATCATTACTATAATAATCAAATTACACTATTATTTAATGAAAACATAAGAACACTAATCATTACTCTTCATCTTTTTTAATATCATAACTCGAATATTATCCAATATTATCATTTGGGGAATACTTTGATGATTGGGACATTGATTTGCATAGTTCCCTAACTCCTTCTAGATGAAACATTGTACATTTGAAACCTTTTTCTTACCCTTTGAATCACATAATTGGTGTACTTTTTATCCAAACTTATAACAAAATCCCAATACCTTCAATCATTTACCAAGTTGATTCTTTCTATAGTTATCATATATGGGGAAATCCTTTTTCCCCTCTTTCCTTTATCCATCTTTCTCTCTACCATCCTTTTATTCTCTCGCTTCCCTTCAAAGCCGTAGGACTCGGAGAATTATTTACTTATCTTATTAACACACGATACTACATCTTCATATAATGAGAATATGAGGGAGACTATTTCCATTCTAAATGTTGGATTAATACCATCAATGATATTATCCTTCTTACTCTTTTAATCATGCGTATTGCTAGAGTTCTTATTCCTTCTACTGTGTTCCATTTCAAAACAATGGCCTACACTATGTTAGTTTCTGAATCAAAATGCATAATTACAAACATGTAAAATACCTAATGTAAATTGAACATTTTATTCATATAATATATAATAATAAAAATGTTTTCATTGATGTGGTATTTACTCATAAATCCTAAATAATGATTTTTAAATGAAATGTGAATTATCCTAAGCATATCCCCTAGGATTTTCGTAACCAAGAGTGCAGTAAGGCCTATTTTCGTGTACCAGGATACCCTAGGTCAAGACTGAAACTTATTTTCAAATTTTTCACTCCAAGGTAAATCTATGCTAGAGCCTACTCTACTTGCTCGTATCTAGACAGGGATGTATTACTTCGAAAATTATGAATATCCCTATATTACCAAAATTCTAGGAAGTTATTTTATATTAATTCGCAAAGTTTATCGTAGGGTAATTTTCCCTAATCAGAGTTTTTATAAATCTAGTTTCCAAGTATTGTACTAAGATTACTTTGATACCAAATGTAACAACCCAACCTCCAAATCCCAGAGTCGGTACATTATTTTAGTACATTTTCATGATTACAAGGAATCAAGTCCTGAAATACCGATCAGTTTAGTATCTTCGGAAGTACTGGATACATAAATGAGTTTCACATTACATAATAAAATGAAAAATAAAAAAATTGTGTATCCCTTTAACACACTCATAATCCTTAGCTTATACCTGAATGTTAGTTATAATATACTACTTCGCATCCTAGAAAAAAATAAACATATAAAGGGGTGAGCTCTTATGCTCAGTAATTTTAAATAATATAGCAGAAACTATAAACTTTTAAGGAAAGATGTGTAATAAAAAAATACTTCTACAAATAATCTTGAACATAATATGGAAAAAATAAATCAAACATTAACATATAAACATGCACATAGATATTCTACTAGTCAAATAATCACATGTAATAAATAATTTCATAACAAGGGAATGCATAATGTCGGACATCATAACCACATTGTCAAGGCCTTGTGCCAGGACTAAAAATAATGATTTTCTTAAGAACTTGTGCCAAGATAGTAGTTTTTATCCTAAGACCCACCGATGCATCGAGGGGCTATAGAAGATCACACCTGTCACTTAATAAATCCAATGCATTCCTCATACGAAAAATGAATAAACAGAACATAAACATTCGTATTAAAGATACCATAGGAAATATTAATACATTAACTATAAACCATGAATGGTATAAAAATATCACATTTATAGTCAAACAAATCATAACTCATTCCATATTATATTTAAGACTTTATTTATCATAAATCAACCTCAATCAAGAATAATATCCAGTAAAGGATGTTAACATAGTTAAAAATGTTCAGTAAAACTCTATGATAGAAATATTTCTTTTTGTGAAATCATTCTAAAGCCTATAATTTATAAAGTAAGTAATTCAATGTATATTTGTGAATAAAATTTCCCCATAACACTTTGATACTTTTAAATTAATTAACAATTAAAAAAAATCAAGTCCATATAAATAAAACCAAAAAATCATTTTGAAAACATAGATATTAATTAAATAGATTTAGAAGGATAAATCATTAAAACATTTTAAATTTAGATATTGTTATATATTACCTTCCACAAAACCATAAAATATTTCTTTTTAAAACATTTTTATGAATCATGGACATAGATGATAAATACGTCCCACTAAATACTTACACATAAACAATCTTGGTCATTAATGTTATTGAGGAATTAACCCTTACCTTCTACTTTCCTTTAGCTAAGGGTATGTTTAACCTCCTATATAATGACCATTTTATGTTATTAAATTATACCAGAACTATATTCATATTTATAATACCATACATGATTCCTTTATTACATTATACTTCCCATTAATATTAACATGCATGTTAAAGTAACATTTCGGGTAGTAATTATTTTCTTTATCGAATGTGTGTAAAGTTTTTATTCTTGATTTTATAACATAGATCATGATTTAAAAAATTTCAGAATATTAAACATGATTTATATTTCATATATATTTAGAATATAAATATGTATTATATATATATATGAAATGGAATCACCATTCACGGAGACGGTAGTCCATATGTATACATGGACGTTGTTTCCATTTTCTTATCGTATTGAATTGAAGTGATTGAGATATATGTAAATATATATATACATAACTACTAAAATTATTATTTCATATATTAAATACTTACTAAAAATAATTTTTTTTATAATAATTATTCAATTGTGAATGTGGAAATGAATCTTATCGCGTCGTGGAAACGATAAACCGTACGTACACACGAGTAACGATACCATTTATTTAATGATAAAATGGTATGAAATTAGATTGTATATAAGTTATAAAAAACATTAACATGTTATATTTATTATTTACATCAAATTATACTCATTATTATACCCATCCAAATAATGATGTGTTGAATAACAAACTACACCACAACGTAGAGACGGTAAGCTGTACGTACGCTTGTATGATGACTTTGTCATTCATAAGATGGATAGAATAATAAATATGGTTGTACAATATTTAAAACAATAGCAAAATATGTAGAAGGTACTGGAGTTATTATTTTGGTATAGAAAAAACAAAGAAAGTGGAAGTGGAAGAAGAAAAGGTCATTGAAAGAGGTAATGAAATAATTACCACTTCTTTCGGTGATTTCTCTTGATTTCATCAAAAGGGATCCTTATGTTGGATTTCTGATAAAAGTTTAGACTCTAGATATAAGTGAGTCTAGTTTTGAGGATATTTTAGAAGTGGTTGGCCGAGCCAAATGGCTTTAGATGTGTGATTTTGAGAGAAGGGAAGTACACTTTTGTAAGTGAGGTGAGGGTCACTTTAGGCAATGGTTGAAATATTAATTTATCATACAATCATATTCGGTTTATATTGGATTAAAAAGGATTTATTTCTAGTATAATACGGATCTGGGTCATGAAAATCTCAACCATTAGGTTTTAGACAGGTTTAGGTGACCACATTTACCTTATCCTTTAGATTTAACTCTTAGTTAAATAGTTTTACTTTTACCATGTATTATAGAATTATTATAATAAATTGTTAATAAACATTCTATAAAAATTCAAGATAACCCAAAGTGGTTGATTATTGATATATCAAACCTTATCTAAGTCCTTTTTTCAAACCCTAGCTTTTTAGGATTATTATATCAATTAATAATATAATATTTGTTTTAAAAACACTTGTATGTTAACTTCGACACTATTTAGTTCTTGGTGTTTGTGAAAATCATAACAAGATTAATAATTTGAAAAATATACATTAAATCAACCCCAACATATAATATTAACCTATAAAATTCGTGGATGGCATAAAAAGTCCCAATTTTTATTTATTTTGATATTTATAATATCAAGTATTTCAATCATTCATGTCGTAATGTAATTATGGCATCATCATTGTGTCATAAATAATTTTACATTTTTATATCTAAAGATTATAAATAAAGTAACATGATATAAGAAATTTATTTACCTTTATAATTAATATTTATAGTTGAAATTTTCTTATGTATAACCCTATGTTAAAACTGTTTCAGTTATTAAAATTTCAATTTAACAATTTTAACTATTTTTTAAATAAAATAATAATAAATGTTCATATATAATCCAAGTGGATAAAAAAGAATCATAATTTATTTATAAGTATGATTTTGGTCTAAAATCACTTATCCAACAGAATTAGGACATGTGTTGGTGTAATTATAAAATCATTTTTACCTTTAATTACCCAATTTACTTTTAAATGTGGTATTTAAAATTCAAAAGTATCTATGCACAAAAAATTATTTTCATCTTATTGAACCACATTATACTTATTGAAGTCAACAATTTCTCTTAGATTCTTTAAATTCAATTCACATAAGTGGTAAAATTATGTTTTATGCAAATTTGCTAACGTGCCTAGAATGTGAGTAAAAGACGTTAAAAGTTCAATAAAATTTTATATATAAATAATCTTATTATAAAATGACTTCAATGAATTAGAATGGAATAATATAGGTATTATGTATCTATTTTTAATTATAAATAAATTTAATTAAAAATAATAATTATTTAAATAAAAGTCAATTTCAAACCATAACATAGTGTTTTCACTATTCATCAAAAATTGAATGTTTTCAAAAAAATACCAAAAATTTACCCTAATATAATTTTGATATTAGAAATTAAAAAATAAAGTCTATTTCACAAAATTTATAACATAGATTTTTCATTAAATAATTTAAAATTAATTCTCGCAGTCAAAACCAAAGAGGGTTTTTAAAAAGTAAAAACTACCAAAAGATTTACACGGGTTTATGTCCAATATAAATGTGAAATTACTTTAAATGACCTAAATTATATTAAATGATATAAATATAATCTAATTATACTTCAAATTAATTAAAATTTATAATTTAACACTATAAATTATTTTGATTAAAAAATTTGTTTTCAATTAAAATTTTCTATCTCTCACTATTCAACAAAATATGAAAGTTATCATAAAACAACAAAAATTTACCAAAAATTAATTTTTATGTCCCAATTCTAAATAAGAAGTTTATTTTTTCAAATTTAATATATTAATGTTTATATGATGGATTTAGAAAAGGTTCTCCATTAATAGGTGGTAAAATTGAATTTTTTGAAAAATACTTCTTTTATTTGAAATTTTAAATTTTGTTCTTATATCATGTCTAAGAAACACATAATAAGGATGTTAAATTTATATAGAGTAATTAAAATTTAGTTAATCCTATAGATAACTACTTTTTCAATGGCTAGTTTGGTAAGTCGTGGTGTGCTCGAACTCGGTGTTGTGTGTAGCACAAGCTATGAAATTGTTTTACTAAGATAACGTACTATTAATTATTGGGGTGTTACAGTCTAAATAATAATAATAATATTATTATTATTATTATTATTAATGGTTTGACCCACCATAATTTCTAAATGATACATTCGATTGAATTATCGTCCGCGAAGATGTGGCCCTTTCTTTAAGATGGTCGATTTAAGTCCAATGTTGAAAATTAAATTCTGGTTCGTGACTCGGGTCCACCAAACGCTCAATAACAAAAATAATATTATTATTGAGGAATATTGAATCGGTATTAACTCTCCCATATGAAATTTTATTGGAGAGAATTCAGTGGTGTCATGACCCTGACATTGAGGCAGACTTTTCATGACTAATTGTATGTGTTTAAACCAAAGTTGAGGTGCAGACCCCACGAGGCCCGGTTCACATTTGGTATGGTGTAATGTGATTTTATCACCAGGTATTCATTCTGGGAGAATGATTAGTCGATCCCGTGTGTATTAATTATAGGATCATAATGGTGTGATCCATATAATTTGTTTCAGGACCTAGTTGTGGTCCCCACATGAGGCTATTCAAGTGTAATGTGTTGATATAAGACTTTTCCATCAGATGCCCGTTCAGGGTGAATAAATAGTAGATCTTGTGCATTTTTTCTCCAAGGATAACATTGGTGTGATATGTTTGGTTATTTTGTGCCATTTTAGGAGTACGTCTAGTAAAATTACGTTTTTCCCTTTGGTTTAACAAAGAGCAGTGGGTGCCCGTCAGCCTTTTGGATATATAGGTCATGTACTATGGGAGTACACTAGCATGGATAGGGGTGCCTGATTTGTAATTTAGTACTCAAGTATGGATAGGTACAAGAACCAGTGAAGATGTGGGGCCAAATGATGTGTGGGCTCCACACACACCTTGTACCACTTTATGAAATCTCTATCTCTCGTATCTCTTTCTTTTGGACTTAGACTTTGGCATATGAGTAGCCTATGCAGAATTTTTTTCTATATAGAGTGAGATGGTGCCCTCCGTAGTGGATTCTGATATACAATGAGAGTTTTTCTGAGTGTGATGCCAATTCGGGGTGGTACACGATGACTACAATGGTGTTTTTATGAGAGGTACCATCCATCAGGGATGATCAAAGTTCCTCAGTTCTTTTTCCAAGAGGTGCCATCAAGCAGGGTTGATAAGAGTTCCTCAATTATTTTTTCGAGAGGATCCATCCAACAGGGATAACCAATGTTCTTCAATTATTTATGAGAGGTACCATCCACCAAGGATGATCAGAGTTCCTCGATTCGTTTTCAGAGAGGTACCATCCATCAGGGATGATCAGAGTTCCTCGATGTCTTTTTCGAGAGGTTCCATCCCGTAGGGATGATTAGAGTTCCTCAATTCTTTTTTTGAGAGGTTCCATACAACTTGGATGATCAGAGTTCCTCGATGCTTTCTCTGAGATGTGTCATCTAACATGGATTACCTGTGTTCCTCACTGCTTTCTAAGAGGTAAAATCCATTAGGGATGACCAGTGCTCCTCTTTGCATTCTGAGAGGTACCATCCAGTAGGGATGAATAGTGTAGTTTTTGGATGACCCTCCCTTCGGGCCAGGTAGTGTAGTCCACGAGGAAATATCGGGCTAACCCTGAGTGTATTCCTCAAGGAGATGATGGGTTGACCTAGATTGTACTCCTCTATGAGATATCGGGTTGACCATCCCATGGGGCCGGGTAGAGCAGTCCTCTTGGACATACTTGGATGACCTAGAGAGTATTCCCCAAGGAGATAACAGGATGATTCAGAGTGTAGTACCTGAGGAGATATCAAGATAACCCTCTCAGCAGGCCAGGTAGTGTAGTTATTGATGGTTCAGATAAGGCTCATAACCGTGCGACATAGTGGAAAGGTATCGTTTGAGTTACCTAAAAACCCACAAGGAAGAGGTGAGATTTCCCCACCGAGACATGTTCTTGTGACATGGCCTAAAATCGTGCGGGTGAGTCAGTGCCACCCAAAGAGGATAATATTAATTTTCGTTGATTTGTGCCCGGTTGACTTGCCCCTCCGAGGCAGATGTGATAATATGCGGAGAATCATAGATGGATTTTATCTTGTAACTGTTGGCTACTCACTTTCTTTGTGATGAGCTATGGAATAGAGATCCCCTTACTCCCTCGTTTGAGTTTCATTGACTGAGCACTCATGCACACACACACACACAGATATATATATATATATATATATCTTATTTCTAGTTCCCAGTCCTGGGGTTTTGGCTACTCCCCTTCCAGGAGAGGCGAAGACACGTGAGGTATGCCATGTGATTTCTGTGTCTAGCTTCTCATGGTTAGATGAGTCCACTCATTTACTATAGGTTTTGAAGATTCGATGGGGAGTTCATCACTTCATTGTTTCGATCTCCTTGGGTTTAAATGAATCTACTTTCACTCTCTTGTTGGGTTGAGATGTACTCTTTTCATTCACTATTATTGTACCTTGTTCTCTCTTATTGGTCCCCTCTTTATTACCACTCATGTTTATACCTCAGGCCTTCGTGGCATCCTACTGAGTATTCACATACTCACTCGTGCTTCAGCTTTTCTTGCATTTGGTGTTCCCTTATAGAAGAACAACATGTTGATCATGATATTAAAGGATCTTAGGGATACGGTGTGCTTGGACCATGTTTCATGGTCATAATATGGGATTCAGGAGTGGGACTCTCCCGGTTGTTTTACATTTTCACCTGTTTTTGGGATGTGGCTCTTTTCTAGTTGGGTGTGTAATTCTCCCCATTCCCTTTCAACTTAAATTTTCTTATACTTATACTATTTATGGGTCGATGCATATATGTTTTCATTCCCTTTTTTATTAGTTTTTCATATTTCTTTCATTTACTCTACACTTTTGTATTTAGTTGGCTATGTGTGTGTGTATAGTTTCTTAGGAAAAGGCCACCCCTAGTTGTTTTTCCGTCCACACTAGTCACCACCCCTAGGCCTAAGGAGGCAGGCATGTGGTAGTTACGGCTCGAGACCTAGTATAGGTTGATTCATGATACAATGGGGCATGAATTAATATTTCCATGACTTCATTTTTCATATTATATTAGAGAATATCTTGATGAAACTTGAATTTTGTTTTGGAAAATTCATTTGGTCCAACAACACTTTCTATGTAAAGATTTTAAAATGAAAATTTAAATTTCTATTTGGAATGAGGAATGATAATAGATTAGTTTGTGTGCTCTTCAATTCATTGAAATCTGTTTTCAACCAATGTTTGAGTTTTTTCCAGCCCATCATTAGATTACAACCCTTTAAAATATTCTGCCACAACATTTGAGATTACTATTTTGGATTTTAAATACTTCCATCGATGTTGATTGAATAATTCTCTACTATTACCCTATCGTCCTGGGAAATATATGAATTAAATTATATTTCTTATCCCCCTCCATCAACCATTTAAAATTCTGATGGTTTTGGTATAATTTTTATTTCATAGTTAATAGTTAATCAATCATGGATAGAGCTTTAAATTCATCTCTAGATAGATTATTATTGTGTTGATTTCTAATTTGGTAGTATAAAATATATTATTTAGCATAATTTTTTTTTCAATCTTACAGAATATTTTACTATTTTATTCCCATAAATTTATTTGTAATACCTTAATTTTCAAGTTAGAACTAGAAGTGGGATTCCAAGGGACTCTATCCTCTTTCCTTCAAGAATAATTTCCCTAAAACCAGGTGTAATATCCACCCAATATTAAATCCAAATGATATATGGGCTTTCCTTATTATCTAAAGAGATAGATCAAATATGATGGGGTTGTGATCAGAGTGGTTCTTGGGGAGTTTGTGACCTGAGACTCCAATGTTAGCACTTCTATCATCCATTTGGAAGAAAACATATATCCATCTTACTATCTTATCATTAATTTAGGCAGTACATGCTCCGTGTAAATTCTTCTCTAATAATTGGGACTTCAGGAAGGCCACATTGATCAATGTAGGATATGAATTATGAGGAGTCTTTATTGTTTAAATTGGATCTAGTTTTTTTAAGGCTCCAATATAGTGTTTAATACCACCATAATCACCCATTTATGTTTAATGCTTCATCATTCTACCTTAGGATCTTTCAATAAGTCCCCTCTCCAGGTATGATGTAGAGGTATATAAAAAAGTATTTAAAATATTTCATCCTTCTATTTTGAAAGAAAATGAAATATTCTAAGTATTTTTCATACCTATGAGTATTTGTGCACTATCATGCCTAAGGATCCGTAGTTTTTTTATATTATAATCATTCATATTTTGAGAAATATAAGTGAAACTAATGGATTCCCATTTTATTGTAATCTATCTCTCAAAGAAAATTTTGGTTCAGTAATTCTAGTTAGCATATTTTTGTAGTGAATAATGTAATCTTTTAGGGCATTTCCCATTGGGGACATACCCAACCCTTGAAAATTACAATAAAAATATTCACTGATTGAGAGGATTTACCGTTGTCATGGGCTATCCATTCCACACCACATTCATATGGCCTTGTTTCTTACATTATTTACCCTTTTTCCTTCCTTTATATTTTAATAAATTCTTGATTTATCTTTATTTATAGTTGGATAATTATCATCAATACACTCATTAGTTTGGTCTCTTTTATATTTCCATTCTTTTGGGGGATCTTAGTTTATTTAACAGCCTATGAATCAACCTCATGGGACTAAAAACCCAACTAAGAGCGGTGAATATATAATTGGATTTTATAGACTGAAGATCTTTATCCATAGGGGTGTTTCTTCTAGAAAACATATAAGAGGTTACCTATGATTCTGATCCCTCTAGATCAATCTGGTCTGTAGAAGGGGGTTATCTTATTTTTCATCAGTCTATCCAGTACTGGGGTTGTGTTCCCTAACTCTCCCTATCCATTTTAAGGGTTCATCATAGATATTAAAATAAAAAAAACCCCATCATCCAACTCTTGAGATCATGCCTATAATAATTCTTTAGTGGGATTACTATTGTCTAGATGATCAGGTTTCAAGGATTCCGGTAAGTCTTCTTGTTTATAACTTTCATTGATCACATTTGAAGTTCCATCACTAACTTCAGGTAGAGAGCATGTGGACACAATAGTCCTAAGGTCTTTCTCCATGTTTAGATGAGTTTATAACCTCTTGTGACTATCATATAGAATGAAATATATAGGGTTTTGTACAGTGGGTTTTTTTACTAGACATGCTTTAGAACCCCCCTCACTATTTTCAATGAAAGTTACACAATCCTTATCTTTCTATTATATCTGAGTCCTAGGTGATAATGAGTGTTTCCTAGAAGGTTCAAACAGTGCCTCCTATATAGTAGGTTCCTTATATCTAGACCCATCATTGTTACCCTCACCCTCTATGTATGATCCAGAATTCATGTTTCCATGCGAGTAAAAGGATAATATTATTGTTTACCTTTCATCTTTCTGTAGTTATATCATCAAAACTATTCTTGTCTTCAAGATCTTACAATTGGAATAATAGAAACCCAAGTTTAATAATTATGAAAATGTATTTATTTATATTTATTGATAACATTATGGTCTTGAATTTAATTATTCCACATCTAATTATATTAGCTTCAATACATTTTTAAACTTTTATTGACGGTTTTTCATAACAAAAAACAATATCTTTAGTGGGAAATTTATTAGTATTATTGTTGTTGTGGTTGTTATTATTATTATTCTAATCATTATATTTCATATTTATGTATAATATTATAGAATAGAATAATTAATTTATTCATATATCAATGTATTTTCATTATATTTAGGAATAACATTAGAATCAAATATACATATTAAAATAGAATATTAAAAATTAAATAAATGAAAAAATATTTTACCAAAGTATCCGATATTTTTGAAATTATTTTCTCTAAAAATATTTTAAAAAATATTTATTATTATAGAAATGATTTTATTTTACAATGTAAGTTCAATACTTTAATTTGATACATGTTCACCTATGCTCATAAGTATATATTAATTTTCCAATTTAAAATTGAAATCGTCTCAAAGGAAGTTTTATAGTATAAAGTGTTATTTTATCATCGATATGTGATCCCTACACTAACTATATCACATTAAAGTCCATATCTATATCCAAAGAAAATATTAATGTTATGAACATTTTATTGAGATGATTTTTTGATCTATTTGAAATTTTTATAAGGCTTTTTATGGTACTTTTTTGAGTTTATTTGTTGTTTATTTGTTATTTGTTATTTTTAAAGTTATAATTATAATATCCCTACTCACCAAAAACACTATATATATTTTTGATGGAATAATGTTTAAGGAATGTAAATAGAGTTTATTGATCACACATGCATTCATGGACCTATACCCTTTGGTATTGATTCTGAAAAAAATTTGATCTCACTAATGAGACTACATAACATGATAAGTAGGAGATATAAATGTTCTAGAATACATGTAGCATCAATATATAGTTTATAATGACTTCCGTGTTGTAATAATTTAGAGGATCTATGTTTGAAACAAATTATTTGGAATCTCAGTTCCAATAGGACAACGATAAAAGGTTTTCTTGGAAAGAAAACGTTAAAGCTAGTACAACATTGGAAAATTATATATAATTGAGATGTATGGGTAATGGAAACATATGAGAGTATATCATGGAAATTTATTATTGCTATTTAATTCCCCAGGAATTTAATTTTTAATTATCCAAATACCTGTAAGTGTATTTGGTTTTGAATTCTCTTCCACCACAATTCATCATATTTATGTTTATTTGAAACTATAAAAATGGTTCATGGTCACTAAATGACCTTATCTCAAATAATTTTTAATAATAAGAAAGACTATAACAAGATAAGATGGAGGGATATCATTTGGATGTACCTTCAAAAGAATATAATTTTTTTTGAAATGAATGATTAAATAGACTCTATGGATGTGACACCATGGAATGGAAAATAATAGGAGGAAAATATCGGTAGTTATTACTTTTGTGGTGCTTCATTTATTAGAAGGAAGAAGTATATTAAATATAAAAAATTGATTTCTCAAAAGGTATACCTCCCAAATTTTTCTATTTTTTTGTCAATTTATGATTGGTATATAGACATGTGGTGGATAGATTATGGTTAAATAACCCGCATTATATGAATAAAATGTCGATTCGAATGAGTAATTTTTTGTACAATATTTAAATGAAATTTAATTTATGATTCACATTTGTATCAATATGTATTCCCTTTTTCAATTGGGAATGTAAATTTTAATCTTTTTAAAATTATAATTTTTTTGGATCAAGTTATATTCTAGTTTATAGAAATATACAATTATTGGATACTATTTTCTCATATAATGAAAACTTTTATGTAATTATTAAAAGATTTAAGCATAAATTAACCTAAGATATTTCAGCCTCAATGTGGAATATTATATCAAGAAACATTTTCAAAAGGAGAATTGTGAAACTTGTTTCTAATGAAATTATCAACTCTCTTGATTTTTCATATTTTGACATAATTTTCATTTGTATCCAAACAACAACAAAAAATAATTTTGTTGAAAACATGAAGGTAAATGTTTTAGAACATGTTTATACACACGTTTTTCGACCATTATCTATGTCATTATAGAATGGTAAAAAATTTATAATTTTCAAAGAATACTACTCAATATATAGATATCTTTACACACAAATGAAAAATAAAAATATGTGTATGTGTTAGAGATTTATAACTATGATGTTGAAAATACATTAATAAAAATATTCAAAATCCTTAGATTTGATTATAGTGGTGAGTATTATATTACACATGATGGTTTAGGAGAACAACATACAATATTGATATTCATAAGGGAATGTGGTATAATACCATAGTACATAATGAAAGGGTCCCGGTCTATACATGTTTTTACTGAAAGATTCAATATTATTATTAAATATATTGTATGAAATATTATTTTTCCTTCGACCTTACCTGAATCAGTATTTGTATAATATTTGATGACCTATGTATATTAATTCAATAGAGTAAAGACTTATGGAACTGAAAATTTATTTTATGAGTTTTGGGTAATTATAAATCCTCATTTAAAGAAGAATCGCATTTGGGGATCTCTAGTTGATGAATGTTATTATAGGCCAAATGGAAAGAAACTAAACTTAAGAACTTTTAATTTTTTTACTTTATTGGATACTTTGATAGATTTAGGGGATATAAGTTTTATGATCTAATGATTAGGTATTTTTTAATAGGTGTAAGTCCTATTCCATTCAAGATATTTTTTTGGGGGGATTTTTTTATTTTAGGAATTATATGATAATATAATTCATAATTCTACTAATAGTGATCATGATCAGTATTATATAACTTAAATTATTCAATATTATATTGTATATCAAGAAAATAACCTTCAATACCATACTCAGATTATTCCACATGATTAGGCTCAACAGCCACCAGAACCAAATCCATTAAGAAGATCCATTATAAAGAGATAAACACAATTCTATGTTATTATATTTTTATTCTTAATAAAAATAAAATAGAATGTTGATTTATATAATATGATTAATTAATTTTTTAAAGCATTTAAATAATGAAATCTTAAAAATGGATTGATGTCATAAAATATGAGATAATCTTGATAAAGGATAGTGATGTATGACATCATATAACCAATCCAAAAATATTATATACCATTTTTTGAAAATGGGTAATTATAACTAATAAGAATTCAATAGATAATGTAGAAAGGAAAACAAATCATGTCACTGAAGGCTTTACATAGAAAGAAGGTATCAATTATAAAGAAATATTCGTTCCATATTTATATAAAAAATCATTCCGTAAAATAATGGATCTAGTTGCACATTTTTATCTTCAATTACATCACATGGATATTAATATACTGATTCCTAATGAATACATTGAATTAAAAATTTATATGCTAAAACCAAAAAATATTGTTTTAGAGGGTTCAAAGAATATGGTTTTTAATTTTAATAAATTTTTCTATGGTCTTATATAACTGTCTATCTAATAGTCTTATATGATCCATTAATTAAATTATTATTTGGTTATTATTTTGATACCAAAGTATAAAATTTACTATTTTGGGATTTGAAAAATTATATTTACATAAATTCAATGAGTTTAACTATACTTAAGTCCATATTGTCCAAATTAGGAAACATATATAAGGGTAAAAACAAAGTTAGAGTCTATTATTCATGAGATACGTAATAATTTTGATGATTTGAATATAAACTCAGATATAAATTCTTATTAATTTTTTAACAAAATAATTATGGTTATTAGATTTATCTAGGAACTAGATGAAGAAATAAATTATTTTGAGACTTTTATGATAATATTTTAATGGATTCCACCTCATTATGAAATATAGGATTCATCGTGGGAACAGGGTAATTTGGCATAACTATCAATAGGTAATCAAAATATTTTTTTCTCACAAATGAATTGTGAGTACATCTTAAAGGAATATCAAATCAATATATTAAATTTATTACATTTTGATCTAAGAAAAAAACAGAAATCATTGTTGGTGATGATTAATAAGAAGTTATAAGAGATGAATTATTTCTACTTATAGAAAGGGAATTAAAATGAAGAAAAGGTTGCTTTGAAGGAAGGATACCATTGGAATGTTTTATATGTGTTAAATTATATCTCCTTACAATGATGTTTCCATAATGATTAAATGATTATGTCCGTGAAGAAGAAGCTATAAAGAATCCAAGGAAGTTGTTTCCCTCTAAAAGAAAATTTAAACAATGAAATTGAGCTGAAAAGATATTTCAAATGAATAGATTCACGTGGGAAAAAAATAATGATGATGTATACTATTTTGGGAAAGTATAGTTGGAATTTAATATTGATACATAATATTTTATGATATGAATAATTGAACAGGGGAAATCTGGATCGTAAGAAGACAATCAGCTCAACAGTATTATGGTTCTCAACATGGATCCTAATAGAGATCCTAAGGATATCAATAAAAAATGAAGAAAATAAAATGATTAGTTGGTTATAGAGATAAACTTTTTATTATGTAGATCATATACAATATGATAATTACCTACTATAAAAGGAGTTGGAAGGTCAATTATGTAGTCAAATTAACTCATAATACATACTAGAAATCAAGATAAAGATTAAAGAATAAGATATTATTATTAGTGAACTTGATTATTGTTTAATGGAGTAAATAAATAGGATTAAATCAGTAGAAAAATAAGTGTTTACTGAAAGAAAAAAAGAATCTAAAATAAAATCATATGAACCAAAGGAAAAAATTTAGATTGTTTAGTACCTAAATAAATAATTACTTTAAAGGGCCAAATGAGGCTCAAGATGTGTTAAAGGAGTAATAAATTATCATAGAGAAAATTATATGGTTAAAAGTGGAGTCTGATTCAATACTATGAAATCAAAAATCATGGAATGTTAAAAATAAGAATAATGGGAAATAAAATGATTGATATGTTGGCATCAAAAATTTGATTTCATTAGAATGGATAGTGAAAAATCACAATAAAGGTAAGAATAACGATATAGATTTTCCTCGATATTCTATATATTATCAATAATCGAGTTATTAAATATATAGATACATGAATATATATTAATGTTATAATATACTTTCGTTATTGAATACAGAATTTGTCGTTATCTTCGCCAGGCGATGACTTATTTTGATTAGTTGTATAAGTTTTTAAAGGGGATGTACCATGATGTTTTCAGTAAATAATGAAATTATATCATTCATTTCAAATAATAAATTCTATTTTAGGATATTTTGTTCATTGGTATAATTAATGGTATAATGAAATTTATTATGGGTAGAGAAGTGATGAAAATGTTTACCAGGGTAGTCAATAATGGATGCATTAAAGATAAACTAAGATGATTCCACTGATAAATAGATACAACTCATTTGAGAAAAAATAAGTGTATTATTACACTAACTATGTGTATGATAATGTGTATATTCTATCCTTTATCTTAGATTTATCAGGAATTCAATATAATTAAGATAAGAATAAAAACACAAACCTAGAAAAAATTGATCTCAATGAAATGAATAATGGTACATCAGGATCATTAATAGTGTATATTTATCCAATGGTTTTGGAAACAAGATCGTATTAAATATCTTGAATGAAATGGTTTATGAAATGGTTCAATTTTTTAAAAATGAATCCTCAAAAATCAATGTTGAAATATAATGAAAGCTGGTGATGTACTTTAGAATAAAAAATCGATCTATGTGGTGAGAATAAAGCACACCCTTTTAGGATTGAATTAACTACGTGACTCTATAACTAAGGTTATATTTTATTGAAATGGGTGAATTATCAAATGAATGTAAAATAACTCTATTATGAAATACCGAATAACAAATGGAATCTTATTTCAAGTTGGTAGTAGGATGATACTTCTCTTTTTATGGTATAATTGTGGAATAGCTTGTGGCATATGAGACTTGGTTATGATAATCAACAAATAATAGAGAATTTCTTAAGGTTTAAGACTACTATGGATATTTCAAACCTAAAACAAAACCATTAAAAACATATGGTATCTATATACGGGGAAAGAGAGATTAATTTCTTTATTGATAGTAAAGAAGATGTCATGAAATGTACTTAATTTGGTTGGAATTCGTGTTTGGGATCATATAAATCAACCAAGAAAACATGAAGAGAAGAATTTTATCTTATTTTATAATTATTATTTTACAATGGAATATATTATGTCCATATAAGGAAACAAAAAAATAATTACTATAGTAGGAGGTATTTAAGGGGACTCGAAAATGAAATTTGATGATCAATTAAAATTTTTCATACAGAAAATAGAACATAGTACATATCCATTGAAATATAGAACACCTTTTAGAAACATTGATTTAACCATGATGTATCCTAAAGGATAATTACCCAATACATTAAAATTTTGGAATGGTGAAATCAAAATGAAAACAATATGGTCATGATGTGTCTCTTTATGAGGGGAAACTCATATAACTATTTAAAGGATGTAAAATTGGACTCATTGAATCAGCCAAACTGTAAATTTATAATAATTGTGGGTTGTGTAAAAAATATGAAAAGTTCCCTAGATAGATATCCTCAATAATATTTTTCACCCTTTATAAGAAAATTATACCTCTAGAATAAAGATGGAAATCGTGGAATATATGGAAATGTGGTGGGGGAAGGATTATGTTTAGAGAAATCAATAAACAATAAGGCATACAAATGTTTAAACAATAGGATAAATAAAATTATGGATACAAATTATGTAAATATCATTAAATATAAATATGATAATATTTATAGATTTCAAAAATTGATGAATTATATATGGAAGAAGGTGAACATGGTAAAAATTATAACGTTTCACAAAGTTACCTAAATGATGAAAAAACGAAACTTAAATCAGAGGATACAAAATTACTAAATAAATAGAAAAAAACTCAAAAGGTGAATTATTAGAATGATATTTGATCCATAAAATATAATTGGAGATAGTTACACTCCAATAAAAACATGGAATATGAGGAATGCATTGCATGATTATCTATTTTCAATGGAGGATCTTATATCATTTGAAAATAGTGGTGAATTATTATTAATGGATTATATCAATGAATGAGTAATTTTATCTAATTAAAAAGAATAAAATATTATGGTTTGTGAAAAATTTTAGACATAAGTGATCAAAATAAATTAGGTCTTCATGAATAAAATTGTTAAGTATATAATTTTGATATGAAGTAAGTTATGTTCGGTGTGTAAATGTAATGAAAAAAATTAATGTGTTGATATTGAGGAAACATTCACACTATTTCCATGAATAGAGTTGACTAGACTATTTTTTGATGTGAAAATTAAAAGAGGATTTATGATTTGTGAAATGGATATAAAGATGACATTAATGAATAGTGTACTCAAAGTGGAGGTACACATTGAACAACTAGTGGACTTTATGATTTGAAATGATGAAAATAATGTGAGTATGTTAAATAAGGTCTTGTATAGATTAATAAAAGAACCATAATCATTATATATGTTACAACCTATGTATTTTGTATGAATTTTTCTTTTATGTATTTAATAAATTGAGTTTTTATTGACTAAAAATGAATTGTGATACAGAAAGAATTATTAACCAATATTTTAGAAAACAATAACTCATTATTTTTTTCAAATGTGAATATTTGTGATTATAGTAGTAAAAATGATAAAAAAATCCAAATTTCATAATAATTGATTATAATAAATAAAATTGTATGATCAAATGGTGCGTTGTAATGAATATCCTTATCTAAAATCCCACCAAAGAAAATTATAGAGAGGATAAAATGAGTATAATTATAAATGACATTTGGGGATTGAAATAAGATAATATTTAGCCTTGGTATTCCAAGAAGGTGAACATGACCATTGCATTCGTAAAGGAATAGATTTTGGAATGGAATAAATAATTATAATACATTTCCAAATAATAAATAAAATAATTTATTTTCATATCAAAAATTATTCGGTAACTATATTTTTATATACAATTTTTTAATTAAATAAATAGTTAATAAAACTAAATTAATTAACATATATTAAATAATTTTAGTATATGATAAATATAACTACTAATTATAAGATATTAATTTCAAATGAATATATATATAATATAATTAAATAAAAATATATTAAAGGATAATTATATAATTTAATAGTGAAATAATATTTATTGAGGAATATATATAATTATGTTATAAGATAGTAATTTAAAATAAGTATATTATTGTAATATAATTTAAGGAATATAAATGAATTAATAATTATAGGTGAATGATAATAACAATTAAGGAATTATAAATTAATATGATAACAAATTCTGATAGTATAAGGATTATTAATTTATATAATAATTAATATGATGATAAATCCAATGAAATAAAAGTTTTGTATAATATAATTAGAATATTTTATTTTTTTAAATGGAATTAAATGTATTTAAAATATAAAAAAATATGTAGTGAAAATGGATCATCATTTCAGAATGTTTATAACGAGATTATAAGAATTATAATAACAAAAAAATGAACCTTTTAAATATATAATATTAATTTATAATTATATAATAGGATTATAATTCTAAAATTATAATTTGAAAATATTTTTTCATAGTTTGGTTTTTATAGAAAATTTATTATATATATTATGTATAAAAAATTGGCAATCATCCAAAGCTATTAGGGAGATCGATCTAGTTACTAACCAACTTATTACCAAGGTAGCTACATGGGAGAAGTAACACTGTGAATTATAAATCACAGATGAGTGCACATATATGTCCATATGTTAGAGGGTGTTAGTGGTCAGATTCACCCAAGAAGAGCAGTAGAAGAAACTGAGAGACACCACTAGTTCCCTATGGGTTTAAAAATGGAATTACAATATCATATTATAATTTTTAGAAGATACCTACTGGAAAAATGTTTGATATGTGACTCCCATTTTATAGTTAAATTTCATACCATTTAAAATTAAACATGTTCAAGAAAAAATAAAACTCATTTCCCATCATTTTCCTCCTCTCTGCACACTCAAAACCTAATAATACCATTAATATCAATCTCTAACAACAAATGATTCTACATATTAGAACAAGGACCATCACAAAATTATAAGATGGATGGAATGATATGAAATTCAAAATTCATTATGATGGTCTATTGATCATCGTCTTCCTCCAAGATCATAGTGATATAAAGGTGGGATGTAGCTCATGTAATGTTTATGTCTAGAAGATAAACACATCATTGTCTTTTTTCCTCTCATGTACCATTGTTATAATTGTTAATGGAACACATGAATATATAAATTATATAATTTTAGAACAACTCCATGAATTCACATGAAACTCATAATTTCCACAACATTTTTCACGAGGTCTCCTTCAACCTTAGTTCATCATGGTTATTTGAATGTGAGGAGGGTTCATTTTACACTGTAACTATATCAAGTATATATATGAAATATATAAATATATGTATGTATTTATGTATCAAGAGGTAAGGGATTTTTACAATTCATGGTTGATGGATGCTCATAATGCTATGAAAATAGAATTAATTTCCATCTTCGTATCAAGAAACTGTAGTATAATATTACCAGGAAATATGTATGTCCATGTGTGTTAAGGTCGTGAGATCCAATAGAGATCATAAGATTCATCAGATAAATACCAACCAATTCAGTGGGATATCATTATCTTCCACCAAGAAAATAACCATTGTGAGGTCATCAATAGAATACACATGCTTCAAGTTGTGGTGAACTCCTAATGTTATTTGGTAGGATAGTAAATGAATAAATATACAAAAATGATTAGTGTAACTGAGGGAACTAATTAACTATGCTATAAGGATCTATATGCTATACAGTTAAAGATGAAATAATCAATGTATGTGTAACAACGTGATATTTTGGATCCTTTGAAATACATACATTGTTCTATAAATTTGGTCACATGTTACACCCAACACAAATAAATCATAAATGTAATGAAGTAAAATTAATAAAAAAATATATTGGAAATAATTTTATGATAAACCATTAAACATTGAGAAGGTAAATAATTAATGGGAGTTAATATTGAAAATGATTGTTTTCAATAAAATCTATTTTCTATATATAAATTATATTATTTTAAAAGTTAAATTTATAAATTTTAGAATTTAAATTTATTAAAAAATTATTTTTTAATTCCTCACAATAAAATTTACTTAGCTCTCATTTTTAGATATTTTCTTAATAGGGGGATTTTTAGTCGAGAAATACAGTTTTCATGAAAATTGTACTTTTTATTAATTTATAATTATGTAAAATTGTACTAGAAAATTTAAAAAATAATTTTAATTATTAAAATATACATTGAACTTATAATTTTATTTATAATATTTGTTAAAAGTAAATTAAAATATTAAATAAATAAAAAATATATTTTCAATATTTTCCTATTATTATGTTTTTATATGGTGAAATTTGATTTTGGACTTCTTTGAAAGACACATACATTTTATTAGTTTAATAGATAACCAATTTATTCTATTAAAATCATCATCCATGATAATAATATCTTATATACAGGTTTAATTCTTAAAAGTTTGTTTTTATAAATAGAGTTTTTATGCGATTGTGTGTATATATTGTAAAATTAAATTTTCCCTCCTTTATAAATTGTTTGTGTAAAATGATTTTAAAATTAAAATTAATAAGGTATAAATTAGTTAAAATGATCAAATCATAATTTTCATAATTAATGTTAATTAATATGGTTGGAAATTAAGGACCATGGTGTTAGGACCAAGATGTGTTTTGGTGGTATTTTTTACAATATATCACCATGTTTCTTATGTTGAAGAAAGAATGTATATTGAGAATATGTTGGATGGAAATAAATATTGAAGAATGTTTTTAATTGGATCCAGAAAATTTTGATGATTCAACATGATCAATTGGATGGTGATGTTAATAAAAAGTTACAAGATGGTGGAAATTTGATTCACTATCATAATCCAGAAGAGGTTTGTTGGTGATCAATTTTGCTGTCAAAGAGGAAAAGGAATTCAACTATTTTTTTTGTAAAAATTCAGACTTACCATCATATTCAATGAATTAGATTCACAATTCATGAAAATTCCATAATATTCAAGAGAATCCTCCTAGAACAAAATTCTCATCGGATTCACATTGAATCTGGTATAGAAGGACTGATCGTAATGGTGGAGAATCAGAGTCAATATGACTACGATATAAATGAGATTATTCTTTAATAGTGTTGGATTTTTCATAAATCAAAAGTATTTGGAATACATGGGATGAAATATTGATGGAAGAAGGGGGGAGTGAAATGGATTATGTCAATAGTATTCAGATTGATTGTATCGGTGTGTAAAGAGAAAATATGTTAGAGATCATATTCAGCCTCATTATAATCATGTTGATCATAATCATGTCTATCGTATTCTAGTTAATTATTTTATGAAAAATTGAATTCAGGATGAGAAGTAAATAAATACATTCCTATAATATTAAAAAGATGGTGAAATGATATGGAAGTTACAGTACATTCAACTTTTAGTTAGGCGATGCTAATGACGATCCTTAACATATTCCAAGTCAAGAAGGAAGTCATGAAACAAGCACAAGTTTGTGATTGAAGGATGTTTCTGAAGTCAAATCCACTAAAATTGATCAACCATATTTATAATTCCATTACATTCACTCGAGTATGTAATTGTTCGTTCAAGAGAATTCAGTGGTATCCTATTAAAAAGAAAAAATGAACTCTGATTTGTAATCAAATATTTTATTTCAATTGGGTTAAGAGACATCGTTTTGTAATTAATTCCAATTCATATTTCTATAGTAAAGAAGATGTATATGTGATTGAATTACTTCATTCAAGTGGATCAAGAGATGATCTGATGAAAATATTTGGTTGTTTTGTTGTGGGGGAGCTTGAAGTTCGAAGAAGGTGTTTGTTTTCAATAGTTGGTATAAAGCTCTATAATGAAGGAAACACATCAGCATTGTGGAATTTGAACAAGATGAAAGATGTCTATTTATTCAATATATATATCTAGTATAAAACTTCATAATGAAGAAATTAGAATGAGAAAATATGAATTGGATTGTAACTTGTATTGAAAGTCTGAAGGAAAGATAATGATTGATAGAAGATTCTTGAATAATTGAGAAGAAAAGATAAAATTTGAGATGAATTGAAAAATTATGAAATGCACCCAAAATTAAAGTAATCATGAAAATTTTTGGATTTTTTTGAGTCGAAAACCACTGCATATTCCCTCAAAAACCACATTTGGGTCACCTAAAAAAGAGATAACTACATCGTACTTTTCAGATGCTTACAATGAGTGTACTGTTCCTGATAGAATAGAGAGAAACTTCAAATTTTATTTGAGTGACTAATTTTTTTATTGATATTTTTTGAATAAGATTAAATGGAGAGAAATTAATGTGGTAGGGATAAGATTTAAATGTATTAAGATGATCAATATATTCATTGATCATCATATTCGGCTCTTTGTTTCATTATTCTTTTCATTATATCTGGCTCATCATCATATTGGGTTGGATAATCATATCTGCATTTCAATATTCGGATTTTTCGAATTGAGAAGGATGTTTTCCGAATTGACATAATCATATTCTGGTCAAGATATATTTTTTCATATTGTGCAATCTGATTAGAATAATCGTACTTGGAAGAATCAGACTAGGAGAATCATTTTGGGAGAATTATACTAGGAAATTGGACTGAATTCTATATCAAAGTCCTTAAATATCTTACCATCATCTGGGTAAGAATTTGAATAACTTTTTATAAAATAATACATTTCTGAAAATTGATAAAGAAGTAGAGGTATCTTGTGTTGTTACATAAACATTTCATTTCATCATTTGTTCTAGGGAGATCACATACACTATTTGATTATTTTCAAAGTGATACATCAGTGTAAGGGAGTATCGTACTTGTTGTATTACACAAAAAATGATTTTCATTCTATTGGATTGTGTGTTATTGGATTATATCCAAACCATACCAAGGATGTGTCTATTCTTATTGAATAGTGAACCTTATACATACTTGTTCTCCTATCCATGTGTGTTTTATTTGTTTTTAGTAAGGAATGAATTCCTTAACATGAGAAAACGTTTGATTCAAAGAAAATAAAACATAAAATAAAATTTATCACTAAGTCACCCCTCCCCCTATCAGTGATACAATTATCCTTCCCGGGAACTTATAATTGGTATTAGAGGCGAAGTTTATCTTCATTTATTCATTGATGAAGTTTTGAAGAAGAATTTTTTTTAGATATTCTAAGTTGTGTGAATATTAAGTGTATTACAATAATATATTCTAGAAATTATTATATAAGAAAAGGAATAATGATGTCATATATTATGTCTCATGGGTTTGTGGTTTCAGGATCTATTATAGATGGTTTCCCACCTCATATTGAGAATTATTCTCTCAAAAATGATGATAAGAAAACCCTGGAGAATTATTTAAAAGATCATAATGACTTACTATCATTACTTTCTGAAAGTTCGTTTCTAATAGTAAAAGGAGAAGCCACATCCAAAGGAATCTGGGATAAGAGGAATAACATTTTTGAAGATAATACAAAAGTGGAGAAGAAAAAATTACAAATCTAGATATTTAATTATGAAGACCTATATATGGGTGAGTATGAATTTGTTGGTGACATCTTTACCAATGTGAATGACATTTTTATCACTATCACAAGCCTTAAAAAATGTTATAATATTCTAATATTGTTGAATTTTTTTGAGAATTTTTCTTGACATGTTTCTTTCCAATGTTTCTTCATTGGAAGATAGAGATTTGAATACATTATCTTGTGGTGAGTTTTCATAGTACATTCATCACATATGAGAAGAAAATGAAAGAAAACTAAGAGATAAATGTCCATAAAAGAGAAAAATAATGAGAATTACAAGAAAATTCTTAAAGAACAATAAGAAGATGTATATTTTGTTTCTAAAAATGAGATATTTAAAAATATTAATGAAATTTTATCCTTATTTTCTAATAATTTGAAAATATGTACAGAAATGTATGGAGGGAAGCTTCCACTAAATGCTTTCGTATGTGGAGCTACTGGTCATTTCATTTTCAATTGTCCTTGAAGAGGTGACAAAGAAGAATGTGATGAAAATGTATGTAAAGGATAAGAAAGAAGGAGAAGAAGATATAGGAAGGAAAAGTGTGATAAATAAAAATCTTATTCAAAGAGGGAAGATAAGAAGTTCTCCAAATCCAAAAGGAGAATCTTTTTATCTAAGTATTATGATAGTTAGAAGGATATAAATGGCGTTAAAGAAAAAATATTTATTGAAATAGTTAATGAAAAATGTTTTTCTATTAGTTAAAGTATTTTTTTTGAAGAATAATAATGTGAAGGTGTATATAAAAAAACTATTTGGGCATGCTGGGGAGAATAAATTCATTGAAAAAATTAACAATGAATAATTTGGAATAATCCGTTATGAAAAAGAAGAAACTCAATTAGAATATCATCTTAAATAAGAACTGAAATAATTTATAAGGAAGATTGGGAGACTTCCAAATGAGATCATGTAGTTTAAAAGTGAAATCTATTCATCAGAGAATCAACAATATTTTCCTGAGGAGAAATTCAAGATGATGGTAGATATTGATGATTTCAAGAAATCTCTTGATGAAGAAAAGAATTGAAATAATAATCTAGAAGTGAAACTGAAGGCAAAATAAGAAGAGTTAGAACTTGTCGAACAATGAATTTCTAATGAAAAACAAAAAGTTACTTGTTTCGAAAACACTATCTCAGAAGTTAGGGAAATTTATCCTGAATTGAACCCTTTAAAAGATCACATAAAGTTATCTTAAAAGGTTGAGAGGAAAACTATAATTGTTTCTAAATATATGGAAGCTGGGAAAGTTATGTATGTGGTCAAGACAAACAATGTTGGGAAATCAGAAGTTACTAAATATTCCAAGTTAAGAAAAATTTAAGTTACTTCTGATTCTGATAATTCTGAAAATAAAATCAATCTCAAGATAAAATATCTAATTAAAAATAGAAAAATTTATGATCAATAATGTTATATTAATAAGGATTCTAAAAAAATATTCACAATTAATATCAATAGAGAAGATATAAAAGAGAACAATATTTCTATGAATACTTCTTCCATTAAAGTGAATTTGGAAATATAGTTAAAATGTGTTATTTCAACCATGAATATTATAACTATTCGATAATTTATAGAAGGAAAATCTTGAGGGGGGGGGGGGTCAATCCTCTCAAAAGAAGAAGTTTGAGAATAATGTTCAAAAGAAACCTGAAAATGTTTGTGTGAAAATTGAATGTAGGGTACAATATCAAGAAACTATTTGTGAAAGGTATGAACACAATGGACATCTTGAAAAAGGATTTTATGTTTTTTTACTGTCAGAACAAAAGTTTTTTAAACATTTTATGAATCTGAATGTTTTGTATGTCAAAAATAATAGTTCAATTGAGTCTGAAAATAAAGAGAGCTTAGTTATCTACCTAGAACATTTATATTTTCCTAGGAATATAGATAAAGAACAAAAACTAGTAATTTAATATTGGATGAAATAGTAATCTAAGGATATCATCACTGTTGACAAAATGGTATCAAAAAATTGTGGATGCGAGAAAGAAAGGCATGATATCCAAAGATGTTCATCTATCTTTCTAGAACAATATACATACATGGAAAAAATGTTACAAACTGATTGTTACAATAAATATACTAAATATAAACAATATTTGACATCATCACCATAATATTATACATATAAGAATAATGTTATGATAAAATCTATGCTGGTTGAATAGAAAGAAGAAAATTCTTCCAATAAAAAGTCAAATAGGATGAAGAAAAATTCAAGGCAACAAGAAGACACTTTGTCTGATAGTTCGTTATAAGAAAAAAATAAGGGTACATACTTATTCCTAAAATATTATTTTAGACTTGTAATAACATGATGTGAATTGAAGGAGATTAGATAAGGAAGAATAGGTTATAGAGTCACTTACTATTCTTTTAAAAAATGGGATCATAAAAAATAGTTATAAGGACCCAACCTTAAAACGTTACTTAATATTGAATTTTACACAAGAACGTACATTCTTACACATTAAGTATCTTTTCAGGTTTACAGTTTTATGTAATTAGGACATAAAACAAACATAACATCTTATAATCATAAATGTGCATACTATTAAAATAATATCCACTTTCTCAAAATATAATGAATTTCAAATAATACCAGATATCAATGACCAATCATCATGAAATATAAATTGTCTTCCTTCTTCCTCTTATACATCCTTATAACCTATGAAAAAAATTTAAAATATTGGGATGAGAACCAAAAGATTATTAGGTGATATAAAGAATGAAATTGTTATTCAAGTGATAACATTAAAACTAATAAAACCCATATTCATAAAAACTCATATGAATAGAAAATTAATTTAGTTTACTTGGGACATATTTATCATATCACTCATACATTAACCCTTACACATGGAATAACCTTTTAGCCAACATCTATCCCAAGATTACCCAATGCATTGCAGAGCTATAATGGGGCTGACCCGTCATATCTGGAGCTATAATGGGTTCAACGTAACATGTCCTGAGCTATAATGTGATCAAACCCACATATCTTGAGCTATAATAGGGATCATCCATCAAATATTGATCTATAATGGGCTTAACCCAATATATCTTGATCTATAATGGGGCTCACCAGTTATATCTTGACAAAGAGAATTAAAATGATGTTGCCATAATATCCTATAGTGATAGTGTTCAAACTGACAAAAATAAAATGTCTGCATGTGAAGGTGGTATAAATGCTCCAGAAAAAAGGTGACTGAGAAAGGATTACTCTTATCTACCGAACCCAGTTATTACTAGATCATCCTCTAAGAGGGATAATTATTCAAGAGCCGTCAATGGTGTGTGGAAGGGAATACAATCTCTAATGGCATTACTCTCATTGGAGAAGCTGATTCTGAGAAGGAAGTATACAAAGATTCTGAATCACTATGAAATATCAGAGTGGTAATTGACCACTGCGGGTGAAACTTTTCATTAGGAATATGGTGATGGGGATGATTTCTATGATTTTTAGATGTATGTGTTGTTTTTCTTTTCTTTCGTTCTGTAATTTTTTGTTTCATTGATAAATGGTCAGAGGTTTACGTCTGGATGAGCTTACCTGGTTATAAGGGGTTGAACACAACATAAATAATTTCCAAGGAACATATCCTAAATAAATAACTTCGTAACTGATTTACACCATTGAGAAAACAACATTTACATTTCATAATACCATTTTTCCTAAAAATCACACTTACAACATAAACATTGCACACAAAAAAAATGAATACCTATTATTCAAAATTTGTTATAAAACATAAATGGGATAAACTATAGTATTAAAACATCATTAAATCAGAAGAGAACACTCATTACATAAAAAGGAAAAATCTATTTAGATTTCAAAATGGATACGTCTAAAAATATTTTAAGAGGAAATTCCTTTATAAGTACCATAACATTTAAGATAGAATTGATTAAATGAAGGGAATATGTATATATAATTTAATTACATAAAATACCACATAATATAATCAAATTATATTTCTAAAATAATCTTATCATGATAAAGCCATTGATGTTGAATATTAACCAATAAAATGATAATTGTGTTTAGAATTCACTTTCAAAATTTTGGCATGGTAACAGGTATACATCAGAGCGATTCATGACAGATAAAGGGGTATCTCATCACTTATATATCATAAGGAAATTATGGGGATGTTCAAAAACATACACTATCATTATGAATTAAAAAACACAATATATAGGGGATTCTTGAATAAAATCAAGAAATATGGGATCTCTTACATTGGGTTTGAATTCCTTAAAATGTGTTTAAATCCTCTCTTTATCTCTTATCCTTGAGATCCTTCTTAAGGCCCTTGGTTTTGGCTTTTTAGTGAGACCAGTTGATCTTGGTTATGGGGAAGGTGCTTGAGAGGAGTATCTGGAAGAAATTAGGCAAGGATCAAGGCTTGAGAGGTGTGTGAAGAAGAGGGGGGTTGTGGGTGGTATTTATAGTGGAGGAGAAGAGGATTTTCACATTATTTTAGTAATTAGTTTAATATTATTTCTTATAAATATGAATAGCCATAATTCTTGTGAAAAAAATTTATAGATAGCATATGAGTTCGAACCAAGTGTTCTTACATTAGCCATGATGTCAAAAATAGTGTATTTAACTAATAATTTATATATACTGTATTTTACCGTATTTCACTATACATCAAAAATTCTTGTATTTCTGAAAAATCTCAAAAATTCACCCTAACCATTTTTTGATATGTACAATTTAAAACTATACTCCATTTTTTTAAAAGTATTTTTCAAATATGGTAAAATTAACTTTTTAAAAAAAAATAATTTATTCAAAAAATAACAATTTTTAATCATTTATTTAATAATTCTAAGATATGGGTATATCATATTTTCTGTTAAATATTATATGTATAATATCATAGATGTGGTTACTATTCATAATGGTATGTTACTATTCATAAGAGTAACATTACTATTTATAAGGGTATGTTACTATTCTCCAAAATTATGTTGGTCTTATCAAACTCTAAATAACTTACTGATCGTAACCATGTATGTCCATTTTTCAAAATTAAAATCATAGAGGTAGTAAAATTATGTTTAAAGGCTAGTGATAACTATCTAATTAAAATAATGTTTCATGCATTTTGATTTACTTTTAAAAACTTGTGGTGTCACATTATCCCCACCTTTTGAAAATTACATCCTCGTAATTTTATTTACTTATTAAATATGTGAGGGTACCTTTCTCTCATCGCATTTTCATATTCCCATTTTTCTTATTCAGCCATGTGGTTTCTCCACAAATCCATTACCTAGTAGATTGCCTTATTCCACAATACTTTTTCTCTACGATCAAGTATCTTCACATGTTTCTATTCATAAGAATGGTTCTCTTTCTACTAATCTAGTTCTGGGATCAAAACATGAGACGAATTTGGCATATAATTTCTCAACACTATAACATAAAAAACATTTTGTACCTGAGATAGATATGGAGGCAATGCTACTCTATATGCAACTGGTCCAACATTATCCATGATTTCAAAATGATCGATGAATCATGGAAAAAACTTTCCTTTATTACCAAAATGAATCACACATTCCCAAGGATGTATTTTAATGAAAACATGGCCACCTATCTCAAGAAATAAGTGTTTCATTCTATTATCTTCATAACATTTCTGCCTGCCCCAAGATATCCACATGTGTTGCTGGATCATCTTCTCTTTCTCAGCCACTTCCTTTACAAATTTTGGCCCCATCAAATTCCTTTCATTGAAATCATCTCAAAACACTGGATCCTGACACCTTTTCCATACAATGCCTATAAATATTACATCATTTTACTAGAATGAATACTGTTTTTATAAAAAAAACTCAACTAAATAATTGTGTTGATCCCGAAATCCCTAGTAATCCATTAACCACTCTCAAAGCATGACCTCCAATGTCTGAATTGTTCGCTCAATAGGTTCCATGGATTTTGGATGAAAGGATGTGGTAAAATTCAATTTTTATCCCAATGACATATGAAGGTCTTTTAAAAAGTTATCTATGAACATGTGATCATAGTTAGATACAATAGAGATAGTAAATCCATGAAACCAGAAAATCTCACTGAGGTATAATCGAGAAAGATGATCCAAAGACACAATATCTCGAATATGAAGGAAATGTGCAGATCTATTTAGCCGGTCAACAAGAACCCAGATTTCATTTTTACCTCATGAAGTCATTGGTAGTCCCACAACGAAGCCCATGGATATATTTTTCCATTTCCACATTGGCACTGGAAAAAGTTGAAGTATCCCCTTCGGTAACAGCCTCTCTACCTTAACATCATGATAAGCCAAACATTTCACAATAATAAAAATAACCCTTTTCATTCCATCCCTCCAATAATACTCTCAAAGGTATTTATACATCTTTGTTCTTCCAAAATAAATTTAAAATGGAGAACACTAAGCCATACATAAAAATTCCTTCTTCAGTTGGGAATTAGAAGGTACACATATTCTCTTACCAAATATCAGAACACAATCTTTATCAACATTAAATTCCATAAAATTACCTTTCATGACATGTTGTACCTTTTTTTGTAACTCACTGTCATCCTTTAACGCTTTCTTGATTATGTCTTAGAGAGACAACTTCACTAACATCTAAAACAAAATAGATAAATTTCCTATAATAACAACTTCCAATCCAATAATCATCAAGTCAATAATAAAGGGGTCATGTTAAGGAAAAAACATGGTTAACGATGTATGATCTTTTAGACTCAAAACATTTAACACTTTTTTTCTTTTTCATGGATTGTAATTGATCATGCAATCGTAATCCTTTATCAGTTAAAGCCATATTATCTTCCTCTTGTTCAATTATTTCTATGTGAATATATACTTCAAACTTTTATTATTAGTATATAATTCACATTTGGATACATATAAAAAATATCTCAAAATTTTTAAAGTAAAAAACCTTAGATTCTAATTCCAAATCATGTGTAGTGTAACTTAACCCATTAGTTTCAACTGACTTGAAGTATAAGAAATTAACTGATCATTCTGCATCAGAACACAACCAATTCCCTTCAAAGAAGCATCACAATAAATGAAAAGTTCACTATTTATGGAAGGTAGAGTTAGAACTGGATCATTCACCAATCTTCTTTTCAATTACTGAAATCAATCATCATGTTATTTTTTCCATTTTAACTTAACACCTTTTCGAGTTAACTTAGTCATTGGGTTGGATAACAATGAAATGTTTTCAACAAACCATCGATAATATCCCACCATAACAAGGATGCTATGAATCTCAACTATATTTTCAGGACATTTCCATTCTTCAACAACTGTTGTTTTAGTATAACCATTAATTGTGCCATATTTATAAAAACTTTTATCAATGAATGAAATTTGTTGCAACCAAAATTCACAATTTTTGAATTTTCAAGGAAACTTATTTTATTTTAAGGTAATCAAAACAACCATTAGATTATTTTCATTCTCCTATTAACTTTCATAATATATAAAAATGTCATCAATAAACACCACCACAAATTTATCCAAGTAATCCTGAAATATTCTATTCATCAGACTCATGAATACAGTAGGTGTATTTGTCAAACCAAAGGGAATAAAAACAATCTCATAATGCACACATCTAGTAGGGAAAACTATTTTTGGAATGTCAGTCTCCATCACATTCACATGATGGTAACCAGATCTCATGTCAATCTTTGAAAAATATGAATCTCCCTTGAGATGATCAAACAAGTCATTGATATAAGGAAATGGATAGTTTTTCTTAACAGTAATGATGTTCAATGATTTATAATCAATGTAAATTCTCATTTAACCATATTTATTTTTAACAAATAAGACAGGATCACCTCATGGTGAATTTATAGGTCAGAAGAAGCCTTTATCTAACAATTCCTACAATTTCTTTTTTTAATTCTAAAAGTACCATTTGAGTCATTTGATAAGGGGGTTTAGAAACTATCTTAACATCAGGAACTAGTTCAATATAAAACACAACCAGTTTATCATGAATAACATGAGGAAAAACATAAAAAAAACCAAGTTATTCATTTACCATGGGTACATCATTAATCTGGACAGTTCCCTTATTTTCAATGATATGAGAAATATAAATTTCATTTCCATTTTTCTATATTTTCTCAACTTCCCAATATATTGTCAATTTTATGGTTTCATTAATATGTACAAACTGAAACTCATTAAGAAAGATAAATTCTTTACATCTAAAATCAATCTTTTCATGATAAACATAAAGCCAATCCATACCATGTATAACATCAAACTCTTAAAGCGAAGAATAATAATTTTTGCAGGTAATGAACTTCCATAGATAAGAATAGAAATATTCTCATATTTCTATTTTTACTTAATATTTTACCCTAGTGTTTTAACCATATGTTTGGATTTCATTTCATGATGCGAAATTCCCAATTTACTATAAAATTAAATAGAAATAAATGAATTCGTAGACCTCATATCAAACAAGACTTTATAAAAGATATGATTAAAGAAATAATGTACATGATACCACGTCATTTGATGAATCAACATATATTGAAGTAGTTGAAAAGGATTTTTCCACAGCCTTATGCTTCCGATCTTGCTAATTTCCTGCCTGAATGACTAGGTTTGGGGAAACATTAGCATAACCACCCAATTCCTTAGAGTTAAATCATCTCACCATCAACTTCTCATTATTATTTGAATAATTATTCATGCATTCACGAGACATGTTCCCAAATATTCCACATCAGTATCACTTCCTAGAATTTACAAGATATTCCCCATGATTATTTTAACAAAACAACTAAAAAGAAAAGAAATTCATTTTCTTTCTTCCAGACTTCTTTGATGAGTTCTTCTCCATTTCCTTCCAACCTAACAGCTTCTTATTCATTTTAGCATGAGGCACATAAATTTCTGTAAACCCCATATCAAATTTTTAGTCACACTGAACAATTCTCTCATAGATTTGAAACCCTCATGAAGCCAAATATCATCGTAGAAAAGGATTCAAACAAGAGTAAAATCTATTAATTTTTCTATCAAAATATCGAGTAAAATATGGTATGTAACTGCCTAGTTTTGTTAAATTGGAATCATACATAGCCACATATTCATCATCTTTCTTCCTCAATTCCATGAATTGTTTCTTAATTTTGAGTTAAACTGTTTTAGGAAAGTATTTTTCCCAAAAAAGAATATAAGAATCTTCCTATTCTGGACTATCAAGATCATATTTTTCTCTCTTATTCTTATCTTGAGACCACAAATTATTGATTTCACCATCAAAATGATAAATGAATAATATTTCCTTTTCTTTATATGAACATCACATTACTCCAAATATCTTTTCCAGTGAATTGATCCACCCTTTGACTATCACTAGATCTACAGTTGCCATGAAAGCTGGAGGATACATCCTCATGAATAGACATATCTTAGTAAAAAAATGATCAGTTCCAATTCCCACCATTCCAGGATGCAAATTATGATAGGTATTAGCCTCTCGGTTTATTCCTACATTAGCTTAATAGTTTCTTCTATGGAAAACCATTCTGAATAGACATATCTTAGTCGAAGCAATATGGTTATCTTCAAATGCTATATCATTTTAAAGTAACCATAAAGTAAAAACACTCATTTATGGTGTTAAACTAGAAAATTATAACCCATAATGTTATCTAAAACATATTTTGATACTAACTACAAAGAAACGACCTTAAAATGATACTTAATCACAAGATTTAGAGAGGAACATACATTTTACACATTGAGGATCTTTTTAGGATTATATTTTTAGGTAATTAGGATATAAACCATACATAACATCTTATAATCATATATATGGATACTATAAAAAATATGAATTTTCATCAAAATATAAAAAAATTAAAATAAAACATAATTCATTGAAGAAACATCAAGAAATTTAAATTGTCTTCCTTCTTTCTCTTACACATACTTATAACATATGAAAAACATTTAAAAACATGGGATGAGCACACAAAACATAGTAAGGGATATATGGAAAGAAATTTTTAGTCAAGTGATAACAAAAAAACCAATAAAACACATAATCATCGAAACTCATATGGATAGAAACATCATATAGTTTCCACGAGACATATTTACCACATCACTCTTACATTCACCCATACACATGGAATAACCTTTGGGTCAACTACCATATTTGGATTACCCAATGCATTGGTGTGATATAATGGGGCTCACCCATCACATCTTGATTTATAATAGGCTCAACCCAACATATCATGGGATATAATGGGATCAACCCAACATATCTTAAGCTATAATAGGTCCAAATCATCATATCTCGAGCTAAAATGGTCTAGAACTGACTTATCAAGAGCTATAATAGGGATCACCCATCATATCATGGGCTATAACGGGCTCAACCTAACATAAATATTGTCCATGGAACATATCTTGAATAAAGAACTTCATAACTCATATAAACCCTTGAGAAAAACACATTCAAATTTCAAAATACTCTTTTTCATAAAAATCATTCTTAGAACCCAAACACTACACAATCAAAATAATGAAATTCTATTATTCAAAAATAAGTATAAAATATATAATAGACACACTATAGTACTAAAACATCATGAAACCTGAAAAGGACACTCATGACATAAAAAGGAACAATCTTTTAGGATATCATAAATGAGTGATCTAAAAGGATTTTAAGAGGAAAGCCCATTACAATTACCATAACATTTAAGATAGAATTGATTAAATTAATTAAATATGTATATATACTGTATATACACACAATAAAACATATAATAATCAAATTATATTTCAAAAATCCTCCTATCATGATAAAACCAATGAAGTTGAAGGTTAACCTAAGGAATGAAAAATGGGTCTACAATTCACTTATGAAATTTCAGCATGGTAACCGGTGTAAATGGGAGGGCTTAATGAGAGAGAAAAGGGTACCTCATCATTTATATATCGTAAGAGCATTATAGGGGTGGGGGTATAATATAATCCATCCTTATAAATTAAAAATAGCACAATATAGATGATATTATTAAATAAATACGAGAAATAGGGTATCACTTACCTCCGGTTCTACTTCCTTCAAATGTGTTTATAACTCCTCTTGATCTCTTCTCCTTGAGATCCTTCGTAAGGACCTTGGTTTTGGCCTTTTTGTGAGACCATCTGGCCTTGGACGTGGCGATGGGGCTTGAGAGGAGTATTTAGATGAACATAGGAAAGGCTCAACGCTTGATAGGTTTGTGAAGAGGAGGGGGAAATGGGTGGTATTTAGAGTGGAGGAGAGGAGTTTTATATTATTTTAGTCATTAGTTTAATCTTATTCCTCAAGAATATGAATACTCTGAATTCTTATGAAAAAATAGTTATGATAGCATGTGATTTCAAACCAAGTGACATTACATCTTCCATAATGTAAAAAATACTATATTTAACTGATAATTTATATATACGTTATTTTTTTGTACTCCACTATTTATAAAAAAAATTCAAGTAATTCAAAAAAACCCCAAAAATTTACTTTAACCATTATTTTACGTGTAAAATTCAAAAATGAACTCCATTTTTAGAAATAATTTTAAAAATATTGTTAAGTTGATTATTAAATAAAACATTATTTTATTCCAAAAATAACCATTTTAAAACATTTATTTACTTATTCCGGTATATTGGTATATCATAATTCCAATTAAATATTTTATTTATACTATCATAGGTGACGTTAATATTAATAAGGGTATGATACTATTAATAAGGGTAATATTACTATTCATCAGGTTATGTTACTATTCACCAAAAAATAATTTGGTCTTATTAGACTCTAAAAACATACTGATCACAACCGTCTATATCCGTTTTTCGAAATTAAAGTCATAGAAGCGGTAAAATTATGTTTAAATGATAGTTATAACTATCTACTTAAAATAATGTCTCATGCATTTTAATTTACATTTTTATCCTTGGGGTGTCACATTATCTTCGCCTTCTAGAAATAGCGTCCTCGTAATTTTATTTACTTATTAAACATGTGATTATACCATTCCATCATTGTATTTTCAGAATCCCATGTTTTTTCTTCGACCATGTGGTTTCATTAAAATTTATTTACCAAGTGGACTACCTTATTATGCTGTACTTTTTCTCCATGATGATGAATCTAAACTGAGTTCTCTTCACAAGAAAGGTTTTATTTCACTTGAACTAGTTCTAGGATCAAAACATGAGATGAATTTGGCACATACTTTATCAACACCAAAAAATGAAAAACATTGTGTACCTATGACATACTTGAATACAATACTACTCAGTATAGAATTGGTCCAACTCACTCCATGATTTCAAAATGATCGATGAAGCACAAACTTATCATTCCATTATTAGAAGAATGCATCATAATTTTATATGGAGATATTTTAAGGAAAACATGGTCACCTACCTCAAAAGAAAAGTATTTCCTTTTATTATCTACATAACTTTTATGCCTACTCTAAGTTGTCCTCTTGTGCTACTAGATCATCTTCACATTCTCACCTACTTCCTCTACTAATTCTAGACCCATCAACTTCCTTTCCCCGACTTCATCCCAAAATTACTGAGTCTAACACCTCTTTCTATACAATTTTTAAAATAGTTCCATCATTATACTAAAATGAAAATGGTTATTATATGAAACCTCAACTAAAGATATATGTTGATCCCAAATTCCCTGGTAATCCATTCAACCCTCTCTAAGAATGTACTCCAATGTCTAAATTGTTCACATGGTCAGTTCATCAGATTGGGGACGAAAGGAAGTGCTAAAATATAATTCTATTCCCAATGAAGTCTGATGGCCTTCCCAAATGTTAGATGTGAATATGTGATCACTATCAGAAACAATAGATAGAGGAACTCCTTGCAACCTGAAATATCTTTGAGGTATAGTCGATAAATATGATCCAATGAACTAGTATCTCAAATAGGAAGGAAATATATAGATTTAGTCAGTCAATCAATAAAAACACAGATTGCATTATTACCTAGATATGTATTTGGTAGTCCCACAATGTAGTCCATGAATATATTTTCCCATTTCCAATCAGGCACTGTAAAAGGATGAAGAATCACCTTTGTGAAGAGCCTCTATGATTCAATATATTGACAAGTCAAACATTTCATAGTAAAAATAAATAAATATCCCTTTTTATTCCATCCCTCCAATAATACTCTCAAAGGTCTCTATACATCTTTGTGCTGCCATGATGAGCTCAACATAGAGAATTGTAAGCCCCACAAAATAATTCATTCTTCAGTTGGGAATCATAGGGTACAAATAATCTCTTCCAAAATCTCAGAACACAATCATTATCACTATTAAATTCTATAAATGTACATTTCCTGACTAGTTGTACATTTTTTTGTAACTCACTGTCTTCCTTCTCTAATTTTTTGGTTATGTCTAAGTGAGATGACTTCATTGAAACCTAGAAAAATAGATGAATTTTCTACAACAAAAACTTCCATAAAAAATTAGTCATATCATTAATCAAGGGTTCATGTTCGAGATATAACACAATTAATGATGCATTAATTTTTTGACTCAATGCATATTCCACTTTATTTCCTTTTCATGGATGGTAATTGATCGTGAAATAAAAATCCTTTATCAATTTAACCCATCTTATCAACCTCATGTTCAATTGTTTCTGAGTGAATATATACTTGAAACGTTTTTGTTTGGTATATAATTAACATTTTTATCTATATCAATAACAACTCAAAATTTTAAAAGTAAAAACCCACAACTGAAATTCCAAATCATGTGTAGGGTAACTTAAATCATGATATTTCAACTGACATGAAATATAAGAAATTAACTAATCATTCTTCCTTAGAACACAACCATGTACCTTCAAAGAAGCATCATTATAGAAGAAAAATTTCCTATTTATGGAAGGTATAGTCATAACCGGAGCATTCACCCATCATTTTTTTCAATTCTAGGAAACAATCACCACATTCTTGGTTCCATATGAACTTATAACATTTTCTAGTTAACTTAGTCATTGAGATGGATAACCATGAAACTATTTCAACAAACCATCTTGAATAGCCCCCCATACAATTGAAGAAATGAATCTCAGCTATATTTTTAGGTCTTTTCCATTCATCAACAAATTTTGTTTTATCAGGATCAACAGTTTTTTTATCTTTAGAAACAATGTGACAATCGAAAGAAATTTTTTGCAACCAAAATTCACACTTTTTGAATTTCCCATGCAATTTATTTTCCTTTAAGGTTTTCAAAAAAACCCTTAGATGCTTTTAATGCTTCTATTTACTTTTAAAATAGATAATAATTCCATCAAAAAACACAACCAAACATTTATCAATGTACTCAAGAAATATTCCATTCATAAGATATATGAATACAAAAGGTTCATTTGTACAACCATAGGGCATAACAACAAAATCATAATCCCATATCGAGTAGGGAAAGCTATTTTTGGAATGTCATCCTCTTTAACCTTCAAGTGATGGTACACAAATCTCATGTAAATATTGGAAAAATAATAAGCTCCTTGAAGCTGATCAAACAAGTCATTGATACGAGTCAATGGATACTTTTTCTTAATAGTAATGTTGTCCAATTACCTATAATAAATGCAAAGTCTCATTGAACCATATTTATTTTTATAAAACAAGACTAGAGAACTCCATAGTGAAGTTCTAGGTCAGATGAAGCCTTTATCTAATAATTTATGCAACTTCTTTATTAATTCCAGAAGTTCCATTTGAGTCATTTGATAAGGAGGTTTAGAATTGGCTTAGCATCAGGAACTAAGTAAATATTAAACTCAACATATTTATCATGAATAAAACTAGGAGAAACATTAGAAAAACATCTAGGTATACATTTACAACTGGTACATCATTAATCTAGAAAGTTCCCTTATTTTATATGATATGAGAACGATAAAGTTTTTTTCAACAGTTTCTCATCTTCATGATATGTTATCAATTTTATTGGTTATTTCCAATGTACAAACTAAAACTGATTATGAAAAAAAAACTTCTTAACCATATAATAAATCATTTGGTGGTAAATAAAAAGCCAATCCATACTGAGTATAACATAAAAATATACCAAGGGAAGAACAACAGTGTTTTTAGGTAATTAATTTCTATAGATAATAATAAAAAGATTCTCATAATCCCATTTTCCATAATAATTTCATCTAGTGCTTTAACCATAAGTTTTGATTTAATTTCATGAGGTGAAATTTTCAATTTACTAGAAAATTTCATACTAATAAGGGAATGTGTAGACCCCATATCAAATAAGACTTTAGAAAAATCTGATTAAATAAATAATGTTATTGATACCACTTCATTTGATGGATCAAAATCTATTGAAGTAGTATTGAAGGATTTTTCCACACCCTTCGGCTTCCGATCTTGCTGATTTCCAACTTGAGTGACTAGATTTGGATAAACAGTAGCATAATAACCCAATTTCTTATAGTTAAATAATCACATCATCATCTTCTAAATATATTTGGGATCATTCCCCTTGAATTTACAAGACATGTTCCCAAACTTTCCACATTGGTAGCACTTCCCAGAATATCTATGAAATTCACCATGATGAATTTTACCAACCATTTCACAAGAAGAGAAAACCGTTTTCTTACCTCCCGACTTCATTGATGTGGTCTTCCCCATTTCATACTTACCAATCCACTTCTTATTCAATTCATCACGAGGCACATATGTTACATAAAAATCCATATCAAATTTTTCATCACACCAAACCGGTTTCTCAGAGATTTTAAACTCTCTTGAATCCAAATCTCTTTGTAGAAAAGGATTCAATGCAGAGTAAAATATATTAATTTTTCTATCAATGTATAGAGTAAAATAGGGTATGTACTTTACTAGTGTTGTAAAAATAGAATCCTACATAGCTATATATTCATCATCATTCTACCTAAATTCAAATAATGGTTTCTCAATTCTGAGTCGAATAGTTTCAGGAATGTTTTTTATCTGAAAAAGGATCATAAATCATCCCATTCCATAATATCAAGATCATATTTTTCTCTGGTATTATTAACTATAAACCACCATTTATCGTATTCGACTTCAAAATGATAAATTTATAGTATTAAATTTTGGCATTCTGAATATCCCAAGACATCAAATATCTTTTCCAGATAATTGATCCACCCTTTGGCTATCACAGTATCTATAGTTCCGCTAAAATATAGAGGATACTACCTCATTAGTAGACATATCATGGTCACAAAATGCTCAGTTCCGATTCCCCCATTCTATGCTGCAAATTCAGACAGGTATTAGTGTCTCAGTGCCTTCTAACAACAGCTTCCATGTTTGTTCTATGGAAAACCATTTTGAATAGGCATATGTTAGTCGAAGTAACATGGTAATATTCAAATGATATATCATATTAAATTAACCACAAAGTAAAAATATCATTTATCGTATTCAATTAACATCATTATAACCTTGAAGGATATATAAACCATCCACTTATACCAACTATAAGGAAACTACCATAAATTGTTACTTAAACATAAATTTTAGTCAAGCAAATACATTATTACACACTAAGGATATTTTCATGTTTATAATTTTAGTAAATTAGGACATAGAACATACATAACATCTTATAATAATATAGGTGTATATTATTAAAAAAATATTCATTTTCTTCAAAATATAAAAATTTTCAATTAAAAGCTAATTTCTTTGACAAAAATTCATTAAATTTTAATTTTCTTGATTTGTTATCTTACACATCTTTATAACCTTTGAAAAAAAATTAAAAACAAAAGATGAGCACATAAATATCAGTAAGGGATATAAGGAAAGAAATCATTAGTCAATTGATAACATAAAAACTAAAAAAACCATATTTGTAAAAAATTATATGCATTAAAACGTCATATAGTTTCCCTGGGTCATATTTACAATATCAATCTTATATTCACCCTTACAGATGGAGTACCATTTTGGTATACTTCCTTCTATGGATTACACAATGCATTGGATGACTATAAAGGGGCCCACCCTTTATATCTTGAACTATAATGGGCACAACCCAGTATATTTTGAGCTATAATGGGCTCAAACCAACATTTTATGAGCTATAATGGGGCTGACCCGTCATATCATGAGATATAAATGGCTCAACACAACATATCTTGAGCTACAATGGGGCTCATCCATCATATCTTGATATATAATGGGATCAACCAAATATAAATAATGTCCAAGGAACATGTCATAAATAAATCACTTCATAACTCATTTACACCCTGGAGAAAAAAATTGAAAATTCAAAATACCCTTTTTCATAAAAACACTCTTAGAACAGAAACACCACACACACAAAATAATGAAAACCTATTTTTGTAGTGGGGGTTTGGCTTAGTTGTAAGCACCCCTTAAATATATATAAAAAATGGGGGTTCAAAAACCCATTGGGCGTAGCTACTGTAGTGTACTATAGTAGCGGTGGCACTGTAGTGGCGGCTGGTCACTATAGCAGCGGCATAGTACTGTAGTAGTGGCCGGTACTGTGCAGGACTGTAGCAGTGTGGGTACTGTAGAAGTACTATTCACAGAATGTGCTTTGGGCTAAAAAATTGGGCATACAGGTCATGTAATGGGATAAATTCCCACTGGGCCTTCAGGCTATGTAATGGGTCACCCTCTACCCAGTTAAAGAGGTCTTTGATTTTCTGTAAAAATAAATGAGGCTTCAGCCCCAACATTAAACAAAATGCAAACCTATTATACAAAAATAACTATAAAAAATATAATAGACACACTATAGTTTTAAAACATTATAAAATTAAAAGGGAACACTGCTGAAAGAAATGAACAATCTCTTTGGATTTCAAAAAGGAGACATATTAATTGATTTTTAAATGGAAGTCCTTTAATAGTTCAACAAAATTTAGGAGAGAATTGATTAAATGAAGGAAATATGTATATATACTTTATATAAACATAATATAATAAAATTATATTTCACAAATCCTCTTATCGCGATAAAACCATTGATGTTGAATGTTAACATAATGAATGGAAATTGGGTTTATAATTCAATTACTAAATTTCAGTATGGTAACAGGTGTACATAGAAAGAACTAATGAGAGGGATATGGGTATCTCATCATTTACATATCATAATAGAAGTATAAAAGAGGTGAAAAAACATAATTAATCCATAGGATATAAAAATAGCTCAATATAGATAATATTCTTAAATAAACGTTAGAAATATGGAATCCCTAACCTCGAGTTTGATTTCATTCGAACGCGTTTAAACATCCTCTTGATCTCTTCTCCTTGAGACCCTTTTAAGGCATTTGGTTTTTCACTTTTTGTGGGACTAGAAGGTCTTGGAAGTTGGGAAGGGGCTTCAGAGGAGTATTTGGATGAACTTAGCCAAGATTTAAGGGTTGAGAGGTGTGTAAAGATGAGGGGGGAAATGGGTTGTATTCATTTTGGAGGAGAGGATGAGTTTTACATTATTATAATCATTATATTAATATTATTCTTAAAGAATATAAATATTCTTAATTCTTGTGACAAAATAGTTAAGAGAGTATGTGAGTTCAATCCATGTGTGCTTACATCTTCTATGATGTTAAAAATAGTGTATTTAACTGTTAATTTATTTACACGTCATTTTTTTATATTTTAATATTCATAAAACAGTCATGTATTTCAAAAAAATCACAAAAATTACCCCTAACAATTTTTCGACATGTAGAATTCAAAAATGAAATCCTTTTTTTGAAAAGAATTTTCTAAATATGGTTAATTTTATTTTTAAATAAAATAATATTTTATTCCAAAATTAACACTTTTAAACCATTTATTTACATAATCGATGATATTGGTATATCATAATTTCAATTAAATATTATATATATACTATCATAAGTAAAGTTATTATTCATAAGGTTATGTTACTATTCATAAGGGTAACGTTGCTATTCATAATGGTATGTTACTATTCACCAAAAATTAAGATGGTCTTATTAAACTCTAAATAACATACTGATCGCAACCGATTAAGTCTGTTTTTAGAAATTTAAATCATAGAAGCAGTAAAATTATGTTTAATGGATATTTATAACTATCTACATAAAATAATGATTCATGAATTTAAATTTACTTTAAAAACATGTGGTGTTATAATATAAGTATTTGAAATGTTTTGTTTTTGTACACTTGAACATTATGATATTCTTGTTAATATGGGTGCATGTTACATCTATCTTAATAATATTCTTTCAATTATTTCCCCAATCATGATAACTTATAAAGATATATGAAAACGATATTACAATAATGTTTTGAAATGGAACAAATTAATAACCTTGATTATTCAATCTTGATTTCTTCATCACGTTTTTTCATGTAGACATGGATTTGTTTTGATAAAGGATATTTGTTAAAAAAACTCTTGTGATACATATGTTAAAGAAAATGTTCAACATTAGGAAAATAAAATCCCTGGCCCTTGGATTTGGAAATCATTTTTCAATAAGTAAGAAACTTTTATTGATGTCCCCAATGAATTAGATTGTTAATAAGGTGGAGATATAAGATAAAGGATGATATAAAAAAATATGTGGAGTAAGAAATTAATGAAGAGAAGAAGAAGTGAGAAAAAACAATAGCACTTTTTATTTTGAAATGGATGAAGTTGTTGAAGTGGGTATTGACACAAGATACAAAGGGGGTAATTGTTTGGTACAAGTTGTGTTTTGGTTTTATTTTCATCAAATGATAAATATGTTTCTTATGTTTAAGAAGAAAATATATTGAGAATATAAAGGATGGAAATCCAAATTAATGAATGTTTTTAATTGGATCCAAAACATTTGGATGAGTCAATAGGATTAATTAGATTGTAATGTTGATTAAAATCCCAAATCTTGTGGAAATTAGATTCACCATCATAATATGGAATTGGTTTATTAGAGATTAGTTTTTATTCCAAAGAAAAAATGAAAATAAACTCAATTTTTTTTGTGGAATTTGGACTGACCATCATATTGAAAGAATCAGATTCTTAATTCTTGAGAAGTTCATCTTATTTAGCATAATCTATCTGGAAGAAAAGGCTCATCAAATTCACAATAAATCCAATATGAGAGAATAGATCATAATTGTGGAGAATCAATGTCTATATGGCTATGATATATATGTGACGATGCTTTTCTAATATTATATTTCTCATAAAACACAAGTATTTGGAAATCTTGTAATGGAATCTTAATCAAAGAAAGGGGAGTGAAAAATATATTATCAATTGTATTCAGATTGATTGAATCTAGATGGGAAGAGAAAAGATTGTAGAGAAGATATTCAGCATATTCATGATCATATTAATCGTAATCATTTATATCATATTTAGTTGATTTTTTCTGGACAATAGTTTTTAGTTTGAGAAGTAAATAAAGACGTTGCTAAAAGATTAATAAGATACAGGGAAGATGTGGATGTTATAATACATTCAATTTTACGTTAGAATATGATGAATCTTGTCTTCAATCTATACTCTGACAAAAAGGAATTCATGATACAAGTAAAGGTTCATGATTTAAGGGAGTTATTGGAGTTTAATCTTCAAATGTTGATCCATCATATTCATAATTTCTACATATTCACCAGAGGAAAAAATTGTGTTTCGAGAGAAGGCAGTGGTATCTTATTCATAAGAGAAATACGAACTCTGGTTTTTTTCAAATGTTTCGTTTTTAATTGGGTTAAGAGCCAAAAAATCATAATTTATTCAAATTCATCTTTCTATATAGATGAATATGTAGATGTGATTGAATAAATTTATTTGAGTGGATCAATATGAGACCCAAAGGAAATCAATGGATGTGTTGTCGGGGGGGGGAGCATGAAATTCAAAGAAGGTGGTTATTTTTAACTATTGGTATGTATCTACATAATGAAGTATACATGTATAAATAAAGGAATGTGAATAAGATGAAATATATCTATGTTGTCAAAATAAATTACTGATATAGAGCGTCATAATAAAGAAATTAGACTGATCAAATCCGAATCATATTGGTACTTATAAATAATGTCTGAAAGAAAGATGAGGATTGATAGAATATTCTAGAATGATCGATAAGAAGTTAGAATAGTTGAAAAGTGTTAAAGAAGTTATAAATCCACATAAAACATAAGAAATCAAGAAAATGTAGGTAATTTGGTTGAGTGGTAAATAATATTAGATTCTTATAAAAACCACTTTTGGGTCACCTATAAAAGGTGATAAGTACATCATACTTTTTAGTTATTGACAATGAGTGTATTTTCCACAAGATAAGAAAGATAATGTTAAATTTTTAAGAGAGTGTATAATTTTCTATATTGATATGTGTTAAATATGTTTCTTTAGAGATAAGTGAAAAAAGAATAAACAACATTTCAATGTATTCATCTAATCGGTGTATTCAGTGATCATTGTATTCAGTTGTTTATTATATTCTTATTTTCATTATATCGGTTGGTCAACATATAGAGTTGGATAATTAGATCTAGATTTAAGTATTAGTATTTATTGACTAGGAATAACATTTTCTGAATTAACTCAATCATATTCGGGCAGAGAAATATTTTTCATATTGTGAAATCAGATTAGAAGCATCCGACTGGGAAGAATCATTCTAGGAGGATCATATTAGGTTAATCTTACTGGTCAATCAGATTGAATTCTATATCAATGAAATCAATGTTTTTACTAAATTCTAAATATGAATATGAAGATTTGTTCTCAAAGAATTCATTTTTTGAAGTTGATAATGAAGCATAGGTAACATGTGTTGTTACACAAACATTGAATTTAATCATTTTTGCTAGAGATAGCACATTCACGATTGGATTGTTTTCAAAGTGAAGGATGATTGTAAGGAAAGATCGTACTTATTTTATTTCATGAAATATTATTGTTTTCTAGTATATTTTTATGTATTTTATTATTTCCAAACCATGATAAGGATGTATCTATTCTTATTGAATAGTGATCCTTGTAAATTCATGTGTTCCTATGGATGTCAGTTTGATTTTTTTCAATAGGGAATGAAATCAATAACCTAAGGAAATGTTTGTTTCAATGGAAAGGAAACAGAAAAAGAAAAATATATCACTGATTCATCCCCTCCCCCTCTCCGTGATACAATAATCATACATGGTCACTTACACAAGTAAAAAAGTTAATTTGACTAAAAAGTTAAAAGTAAACTATAAAATCCTTAAATAACTATTAGCTTTTCTAAAAACGAATTTATAAGAGTATTTTCTACCTTATCCTGTTCCAAACCCCCTATTATTCCAATTTTGAGTCATTAAAGCATGAATGGTGTCTTAACATTTTTGAAAAGTGAGGAGTATTTTTAAAAGTTCCACTTATCTCCTCATATAAAAGGGTGTTAATTCCACCCATTAAAAAGAAATTAACCTATCATTTATGAATATAAAATCATAACTATTACACTCCCAAGTATTATATGTCACAAGGAGAATACAGTCGTCACTCATGGTTACAATAATACTTCTAATTTTTAGGGAACTTCAAAGGAATGATCAAGCCCCCCAATATAAGTAACATTTTCTTCTTATGTTTTTCTTCTAAATATTAATCATTAATATATCATATAAACATAATTATATGATGAAATAAATATATTTATTATAATTAAAAATGTTTGGTTAATGATAAACCACTTATTTATTTATTTCCATCAATATAGAAAAACAAAATAACATTATTAGTGTATTGTGTGGACTGCATCGTTCATGAAGTGGCATCCTTTGTTTTTTTCATTATCAACCTTCATTGTTGGTATTAATAGTAGTAATTATGAATAAATATGATATTCAATTTTTTTTATCATTATGGAAATTAAATTTAATATCCACCTTCACCCTAATAAAGCATTGTTAAATAGGACCACCAAACATACATATTTGAGGATTTTTTCCTCCACGAGGAAATGTTTTTAATTTTCATTTATATTTTCATTAATTTTCTAAAAAACCTAAAAAAAATTTCATCAAGATAAATAAATAAAAATAATATCATTATACTTCTATTATAATGATATTAATTCTAAATAAAAGCCAATTTAACCGTACTCTCCAATCTATTTAATGCATCTTCATGTTTGGGTTGATATAACCACCTATGTGAACAGTGCATTAAAATATGATTATATATTACTATAGAAACAAATAAACTAATTTTATTATAATATAAGAGGAAAATAATTATTATAATATTTCTTCAGAAATTAAATATTATGTATTTAACTTATTATTAAAGTAACATTTCCATTTCCTAATGTCAAAAAATAAGTCGACACAGATTCAATTTTCATGTAAACACAAGGTGGAAATTTAGGATATTAATGGAATATTTAATAATGGTAAATGATAAATTAAGAATAGAATTATAATTTTCTTATTAATATATATATAATAAAATTATTTTACTTATCTATGGATTCAATCACGTGAACAAAATTAATCTAGAACAAGGTAAGTGTTTTCCTCTCAATTTTTATGAATTGGGACAAGTTTATGTTATACACCATTATTACATTAGAATGGTGTACTAAACACCACATTTTTATTTTAATATAATTTTTTCTTATATATAATTATATTCCAATTTTATTTTATCTTTCACAATGGGTTTTTATGTAAAAGTTACTATGTTTATAAGAGGTTTTGTGTAACTCATATCTTTTTCTTAGGTCATAATAACTTTTAATTGACTATAATATTTAAATATTTATATAATATAGAATATAATGGAGTTATGTTTAATTTAAAACAAAATTTATAGGTAAATCATCTTTCACACTATATAATTATATCTTTATGCTTCTCTTGTTTCTTCAAATTGTATTTATGTTAAGAATAATCCCCATTTTTTCTAAAGGATTTTTCTTCCTGATCCATGTTTTAATATCCCACAAATGTTATCTTTTACCTACTGTAAAATAAAATTATTTTTATTTAAATGATACTTTTTATCCCCATTATTAATTTAAAAAAATATCACACTATATTTTTAATGATTTATTTTTTTCAACAAGATTATTATAAAATGATTGCATGGTTTTTTCTATCCTTTTAAAAGATATGGTTTTATCATCCAATACTCATTTTCCATTCATGAAATTTATTTATTTTTCATTCTTCCATTATTATAGATTCTTTTAAAATATAAATTGGAATTTTTTCACATTCTCTTTTAAATCATTAATTGATTCTCAAGTATCCATTATTATATATTATTTTCAAAAGAAAAAATTTTCAATATATTTCCACTTCTACTTTTTTATAACCGCATTTTATTTTCAAGGATAATGTTTTTGAAACTATTTATATTATAGTTTTTAGTTATTTGACTCTCTCTTAAAAAAATAATGTATTTTTTATATAAATATTTTAAAGGTTCTTTTATGTTTTTTATTATCCATTTTATTTACACTCAAAGGATTACATTTTACAAAGTGACATTTTAATCACCCTATATATGTTACTATGATGTGATTTGTTTCTAAAAATGATATTTTTTATATCCTATGTTTTATCATGTTCATGTTATGTGATTATTTTAGGTGGTCATGTTTTCAGTCTCAAATGAATTAATTTATGATATTATTTTATACCATTGGGATTTTTTATGAAACCCATTTTTGATGGGTTATTTATAAACAGGGAATGATTTCCATTTGTTTAGTAATGAAACCCATTATTTTTCATGTGTTTAATAATATTTTTTTATGATTTATTTTCTTAGGGTGATCATATGTATGGATGATGACTAGTGGGTTTCTATATATCCCTCCATTAAAATTGTTTATGTTTTTGTGTCGTGGCCTCGACAAGAAAAATGGGAGGATTTCTCACAAGCCAAAATATACACTAGAGATTTATCCCTAGGAAATGAGGTGAAAAGGAGGATTATCCCAAGAAATTTAGGTACTCTAGAAGATTTATCACAAACCAAAATGGTATATGAGAGGATATTCCCCCATCAAAGGGCTATATGGGTTGTTTTATCACAAGCCCAAGGGTAGACGAGACGATTATCAGAAGACTAGGAAGGTACATGGATTTTTTTAATTAATATTTTAATATTCTTTTAGTTATTAAAAATATACATGTTTTTCAACAAATTATCTTAATTTTTCTAGATTTATTACATTTCAATGAAATTTTATGTTTTCATGATTATGTCATATTTTTAAAGTATTTTTCTCTTTTATGTAAAGCTTATATGTTTTATGATTATTGAGATGTGTTTGAGCTATGTAATGTATTTTATGCTTCCTTTATGATTTTTTATAATATTATATTTCTCAAATATTTTTTATGATTATAATATAAGGTCCTTTTGTCTTTTATTATGAAATTTATGTCTTCCTCGTGTTCTCCTCCAAAATTATGATCTATTAATATACATTAATTTTTACCATTACTGAGTGTTTGTGATCACCCCTTTCTAATTTTTTCAATCATTTAGTTATAAAGATCATTAATTCATGTGATATATCTTCAAAAGGGTCTATAAGAGAATATTTAGGGACAAATTCTCTCATCTGTGATGAAATATTATTTTTATGTTTTTTATCTCCGAGACAGTAAAATTGACGGATTTTTAATTGTGTGGCTATTTATGATATTAATTAATTAAATAATTTTATCAGAATATTATTTAAGTATGTTTAACATGTGTCACAATATTTATTATCAAATCAATGAATTAGTCCTTTTTTGAGACATTTTATATACTTTTGGATAATATTTTAGAGAAATTTTGTGAAAACCCTAAGAAAATTTCTAATGGATGAATCTTAGTATATGATAATATCTTAATGTATTGGTAATGTCTTTAGTTAATGGTTTTACATATTAATTAATCCATGTTTGGATAATTCACGTGGATACAGGCTCTAGAAATGATTTACCTATGGGTAATATCCCCAAAGAGGGTGTGATGGTTGTTAACTAAATCGACACATGGTGCATAAAAATAGTCCTAATTACATACCAAGTTTTACAATCTAGAGGGATATAATTTGGTAAATCAAATTCTATAAAAAATACATTATAAAGGATTTAATATGATAAGTAGTTAATATATAAAGTATGATATATCCTAACATAAAGACACCTAGTTTGATCCAATAGTGATTTTAATACAACTAAAATATAATGTGATGGTTTCAAAGAGTAACACAATTCATGGTTGGTTTTTTCATAATTTCATTTTGTGGTAAATATTTATCACCCATTATTAAATCTATTGGTTTTATAAATTGATGAAGATAGGATAATTCTTATTAATAATTTATGTTATTGATAATATAGTATTGGTAAACCAAGTGGGATATAAGATGGCATTGAAAACGCTATATTTTTTATCACCATACTATGTTAATTTATTATTAATAACCTGAGTATTTACAAATATATAAACTCACCATAAGAGATATAGGTGGAGTTTCATAAAAGGTCAGGTGTTGATGATAATGAAGGAAAAAATTCAACTTCTTACAGGTTAAAATTGTGGGAAAAATAACCCATGGAATGTCATAAAGGAACAAGAACGTTTTTTAAGTATGATTGGATTATAAATCAACATCATGATTTTAAAGTTGGGATGACGAATTTGATAAAAAAAAAAAGAGGATAAGAATTTTCAATGACTCATATGACTGGAGTTTGGGCATTTTGAAAAAAAAATTCATAACCAAAAATCTAACATTGACAAAAAACTTCAACAACCTACTAAACTAATAAAATAAGGGAAATACTATATTTTATCAACTATAAAAAATTGGTAAAATATATGGTTAAAATATACACTCACCAACACTTATAGATTTCTATATTTCTAATTGGAATCAAGTTCTAGCCACTCTAGTAGACCTGTGATGTTTAATAAAGAATTATATCCACATGCTAATGATTAGATATTATCTTATACTATTATTTTATCTAGGTGTGATGTTTACGGGAATATTTTTCATTTCAATCTTATTTACTCATCATTTATGGGAATTAAATATGAATTTTGTATGTGGATAACACTTTTTACATTGATTATACAAAAATTGTGAGAATAATGAACTGGAATTATATATATATATATAATAAAATTATGATCATCTTTCATTATAGGGATGAATATGAGCCACCTTGGAAAACTATTTCTATTATAGGAGTTATAATACTAAATCATGATGGATGTTTTTCTCAAATATATATAAGTAAAATAAATATTTTGATATGACTCTTAGGAAGGAATTGATGAGTTTCATAATATCTCCCAAACTAGTAAGTTTGATAACAAGTTTTACATTAATTATCAATTCATATAAATCATATGTATAGACTTAAATATCATTGTTAGTTAGTGATAATTTAAACTATAAATATGAAATTTATTTAAGGGGATAAAATGTAAAGACCTAAGATTTTTCATCCATTAGAATACATACTATTTTATGTGTCTTCTGTCACATTGAATAACCAACATAAAAAACCACAACATATTAAGATAAAATTATTAATAAATATATAATAAAATATAATATGGAAGACCATTAAAAATCCATAAGGTAAATAATTAATAATAGTTAATATTGAAATTTTTTAATATCAATAGAATTAATATTTGTTGTAATATTTATTTTCTTTTAAAAGATATATTTAAACATTCTATAATATAAATATTATAAAAAATATTATCTTTTAATTAGCTCAACCAAATTTATATATTAATAATTTTTTTGTTAGGGTTTCTTTTATGTTGAAAAATATTGTTTTTTAAGGATTATAATTGTTATGTTTTTATCATCATAAAAATGTATCATAGAAAATTAAGAAAAAAATTTATTACTAAAAAATAAATTTTAATATATTCTTTGAACATATAATTTTATGTATAATATTTTTTTAAACTAAATTTCAATGTTTGTTTAATAAAAAATTAATTTTACTATTTTTCTCTAGTTATGTTTCTTGTAGGTGAAATATAGGTGTAGATTCCTCTTAAGTCCTCCAAAAATTATTTTATTTATAATACAACCATTTATTTCATTAAAATCATTATCCAACATAATTATGTTATATATATTAATTGAATTTTTAATAACCTTTTCTTTAAAAAAAATTTTATGTGATTTACTGTGTTTTTTAAAAATTATCATTTTGCACATTTAGAAAATATACGAGTGCGAATAATTTTAAAATTTAAAATTTTAATGTTCAAATTAGGTAAATGTATCCAATATTAATTTTTTCCATAATGTTAATTACTCATGTTAAATCTTAATTAATAATGTAAAAGTTAATTCATGTAAAAGGATAAAAGTAAAAAACCCTTAAATCACTCTTAAATTATCTCAAAATGAATTTATGAGAGGATTTTAGACCTTATATTTCCTAACACCACCTGTTTGAAAACATTTTAGTCATTTAACCTTGAATTTTTCCATGACATTATTGAAAAATTATGAGTATTTCCAAATGCGCCCCATTTCTTTACTAGTATAAGGGTACAACTTCCACCCTTCAAAGATTCACTTAAACAAAGATTAACTCCTTGAAATGCATCCCTTTTTCTCTCACTAGAACCTACTAGGACACATATAACTACTTGGATTCTCATAATTATCATAATAACTTCAATTTCAAGGTAATATCCAAGGAAAAATCATGTCACCAAGATATGTGTTATTTCTTATATATGTTTTTCTTCATAGCCTTATTCGCCCAGTTATATTATAACTAAATTAATATAATGAATCAAGTATAATTATTATACTTATTTATTTATTTATTATTCTTATAACCATTAGTTATTCATCTCTATCCACTGAAAAATACAAAAGAACATCATTAATGTGTCATGCAAACAACCACCTCCCTGAAGGTATGCCATTTATTTCATTAGAAAAAATCATGGGTAGAATAATGTAAGTAATTATGAATAAATATAAAATATATCATTATATTATTATTCTAAATATTCAATTTAACATCCATATTCACTCCCTCTTAAGCATTGAAAAAATGATAATGCTAAACACACTATATTAGGACTCCTTCCTTTATAATGAAACAATTTTCAATTTCCCTCAATAGTTTTGTATATTATTTCTAAATATTTAAATATGGTTAAAAAATACTTAAAAAATATCGTTATACATATTTTATAATAATATTGTTTCGAAATAAAATTCTCCTTAAATATACAAACCAATCGAGTTAAAGCGTTATCATTTTTCGGTTGATTTAGCCACCAATGTGATCAATGCTCTAAAATAAATTATGGATGGAAATGGAAAATAAAAACAATTTTTTATAATATAATATATTAATTAATTATATTTTAGTATATTTTTCTCAAAATATTTTATTAATTATTTAACATATTTTTAAAGTTACATTTCTTTTTTCTAAGATTACCAAAATAAGCCAACACCGAATCACTTTTCACAAAAACAAATATACGAATTACATAAAAAATATCATATGATAATAAATGGTGTATATTTAATTAAATATATAAGGATAATTTTCCAAATAATTTATCTAATAAATTTAATTTGGATATTCATGATGTTAAACACATGTGCAGAACGAATCTCAAAAAAAGTAAGGGTTTCCCTACAAATTTCTTGTCCTTGAGACATGTTTAAGTTATATGGTATATTTACAATGATATAGTGTACTTAACATGAATATTTTATTTTTATATATTTTTAATATAATATTTTATGATATTCAATGTTCATATTCATTCCATCTTTATTATAGGGATTTTAATTAAATATTACAAAGGTTATAAGTGGTTTTTGCTCACTCAAATATTTTCATTGGATTTCAATCACCTCCATTTGTCTATAATATTTCAATATTGGTATATTATACACCATGATTATTTTATGGTGTCTTTTTACCTACTTTTATATTAAAACATGGTATCAAACCAAATTATTCTACCTTTTAGGTTCTATTATTTCAAAAAAATGATTTTTTTTAAGAATAATCCACACTTTATTTAATAGATTTTTCTTCCCTATAAATATTTTTTCTTCCCCAGTGTTCTCCTTTCCTATGTGGTTAATCATATTTACTTTTTCCCAATGTTCCTTTTTCTCCCCTTTATTAATTTTAATGTACTAGTTTCACAATATTTAAAAAAATATGATGTTTTTAATACATTTATTTGAAAATAGTCAAATAGTATTGTTTATCCTTTCAAAAAAATGTTTTAATATTCCACTTGATATTTTATTTGGAAAAAATTTATTCCTTTGTAATTTTTTAATTATTAAATATTATTTTTAATAGGATAATTTCCCAATTTTTTTTACATTTATTTTTTTAAATTTTGATGTTATTTTTAAGTTTTCATTGTTAATGATTCTATATAAAATAAAATTTTTTAAGTATGTAAAATTATAATTTTTTATAAACAGTATGTATTTTATAGGATAATCAATTGAGAACTATTTATATTAATATTCTAAACAATATGTTATTTCTGGCCATAATAACTTTTTTTATTGTAATTTTTAATTCAAATTTTTAAATATTTTTTATAACTTTGTTATTTTCACAACAATTTAGACTGTATGGCTTATATTTCATGATTTTATGTTTTTATCACCACTTATTTGTTAATATTATATGAATTAATTTTTAAAATGAGATTTTTGGTATTATAAGAATTCTTTACACTGTGTTATGTGATTATTTTAGGTAATCATTTTTTTGGTTTCAAATGATTTCAATCATGATGTTGTTTTATACCATTTAGATGTTTTATGAAACCAATTTTATTTCTATGTGTTTTTATCAAAATTGAATGATTGAAATTTTGATGTTTAAGAAATGCATTATTTTTCCAAGGGATCATTAATATAATTTTATACTTATTTTTTATAGAACATGTATTTATAGATGATTGTGAATGGAATCCTATATCACCCACCAATTCATTAGTTAAAATTTATGTCACATGAGCTCAGAAGGGTACACTAAAGGATTAATATCAATTAAAAATAAACATATGAATATTTATACCAATATAATAAGGTGCATGGGATTATTTTTCCCAAGACAATATGGTGCATGGGAGGATTTATCCAATAAAAAATGGTACACAAAAGGATTTATCCCCATAAAAGGGGGTAGGATAGTAGTTTTATCTCAAATCCAAGGGTACATGGGAGGATTAACCCATCCCTAGAAGGTGTGAATATTTTTTTTATTATAATTTCCCTATGCATATGGTTGTACCATATTTACACATTTTTCATAAAATTATGTAAATTTTGTATGATACATTTTTTTCCCTAAAATTATTTGTTTTCATGATTATGCCTTGTTTTTAAAGTATTGTTCACTTTTATGTCACGGTAATATGTAATATGTGTATTGAGATGTGTTTGATCCATGTTATATCTTTTATGCTTCGTGAATTTTTTTTATGTTCTTATATTAGTCTAACATTTTTTTGATTATTATATATCATTTTTTAATATTTTATTTTAAAATTTAGGTCCTCCTCATATTCTTCTCCATATTTCTAGTCTATTACCCTTGGATAAATTTTTCCATTTCTATGAATTAGAGCACCCCACATTATTATATATTTAATACCCATTTAATAAAGAAGATAATTTCACCTAATAAATCAAGAAAAGGGTCTAAAGGACCACAATTATAGAGAAATTTTCATAGGTATAGTAAAATAAGATACTTATGTAGAAAATTTAAATGACATTAAACCAATTGATCCCTGAGTTGTGAAACTATTAATGTTATGTTCTAATTAAATCATATAATCAATGTATTATTTATTTATTTTTATCTTTGATAAAAATTGTATGGATTTTGTAACATTTTTTCTACTCCCTTAAAAATATCATGTTAAGAAATCCATAAAATTTTATAATTAAGAGTGGAGGTAATTATATATAAAAGAACTCATTATTATATGGGATAAATATTTGTACACACAAATACAACCATTCTCTTGGGATATGTATATTTTTAGTTGCACTGAGAGTAGGATTTAGGTAGAGGAAGAAGAGTGAATTTTAACATTTGAGGGAGATAATTTATATTTGATTTCCAATAATTTATAGTTAGTAACCTCTTTTAAGTGAAAATATTTTAAAAAAATAATTATTTAAATAATTCCATGTAAAGTGTAAAACCATGAACCTAATATCCTGTAGTCTTTTTTTACTTTAATACACTAGTGCTAAATACAAGTGATCACGTCCAAAAGGATTGAATAGTTTATTAGTCTTGTAAAAATAGACATATAATTGAAACTCACATTACATTTGAAAACATAATATAAAACATATATTTAATTTTAGGAAAATAATATTACTTTTATTATTTTATTATATACCAAAAAAAAGTTTCTTATCATCATGGAGAAACAAAACATAACAAATCGGTGAGATTAGATTCTTATTAATTGAATGCATACAACAAAAGAAATCATGAATAAATAAGGCATAATCAATATATAAATTTAAATACTTTAATCAAATGAAACATCACTAATAACATGAAAATGAATAATTATATTTAAGTAATAAATTATGGTCAAATAATTCCATATAAATATAAAAATGTTGTTGAAACTTATCCATAGATATTTGAAATAGTGGAATAGTCATATAGACTTCAATAACTAATATTATAATGAGTGAATTCAGAATTCCAAACATAATAACCATACCTTCAAGGACTCGTTCCAAGAAAAGTTTTATAAATGGGTTTGGAACTACCAAAAAATCCAAGATAGTGTGTCTTATGAGACCTACTGATGCATTGAGGGGATATAGAAGGCCCCTCCTATCACGTACTAAGTATAATTCATTCCTCAAATGAAAGGGGGAAAACAAAATCATATAAAACATCATATAAAAAAAATTAAATATATAATTTTAGTAATTTACCAAATTATGAAAAACATAATCAATGTAAATATTTGTATTGGAAACTTGCATATGAAATGTTAATAATCTCCCAAATTAATAAACATAATCATTAACCATCGGGAGTAATAAAGAGAATGGTATCAAAATTATGCATATGAATTCAAACTGATCATTCAATATATAAAGAAATCATAAGTATGGAATCATTACAACCTATTCCTAATAGAGAATATGTAAAATGGGGGTTATTTCATTGATAAACAGACTTACTATAAAAATTCCACTGAAAAAATTCTTAAGGAAAATATTATTTTCACATTGAAAATCACTTTTAAAAACCAAAAAATTACAAAATATTAGGAAAAACATTTTATTTGAAACTAACATTCGAAACTAGTAAATAAATATTCAAATAAATGAGTGGTCAGCATGGTGGGTAATTTCATACATGTTTTCATGATATTGAAAAAAGGTCAAAAGTACATAGTTTTGAAAATGATAAGAATATTCCTTTTAAAAACATTGTAAAAGTTAAATCATGGATAAAATGTGTTTAATAAATATTTTAGAGGAATTTTAAAACATGTTTGAAAATATTTTTTGAAAACATGTATCTTTAAGAAACTACAATTTTGACTAAAGAAAAAAATAACATTAGGTTATCATAAAAATTTTATCACAATCATTTTAAGCACTAAAAATGTAAAATCTAAATATTATGTAAACATTTAATGAATAAATATATTGGATTAAAATTTATTAGTTTCATAATATATATATATATATATTGTAATATTTCTTCATCATAAACATAATCATAAAAAATCCTAATAGATGATGAGATTATAATCATAAAAATAATAACACTTAGGTAAATTTAAAATCATAACACCCATGAAATAATTTACATAAAATTAATCATTAAATATCATGAATACAAGGAGACTAATGACATAATATATCGAAGCGTTAAAATATACACCACTGAATAGAATGAAGTGGGGAATATGGTGTATGTCAAATATAAGTAAAAGGGACAGGATAAACCCTTACAATGATTATAACATTGATGTGAGAATTAATATATAAAGTGATTATGTGTAAAAAAATTAAAATCAAGTGTAAATTTAACATAAACAATATAAACTCCATTTAACACTTAATCATGATGTAATATAATCAATGAATAATTGATATGACCCAATGAAAGAAAATTGAGTAATGAAACACTTACCACTTAGCAACATTCAAGTCAAATACAATTGGATTAAAATAGTTATATTTAATCATAAAATACTATTAAGTTTTATTTATTCATGATAACATTTGAAAAGAGAATGTAAATTCACCAAATAAACGAAATTAGTGCATAAAAAGAAAATATGCCTCAATGAAGGAAATTTCGACGAAGCCCCTTACCTCATGTTCGAATTCCTTAATATGTGTCTGAATCTCATGTATAAAAACATGGATTTTGTTATAAATATATCGTAAAACCATAATAATGTGTATAATAACATATTTTATATAATTATAATATTTAACCATTCAATTATTAATAATTCTTGGTTAAAATCACTATTTTGTGTAATAAATGCTTCGTTTTTCATGTTTGTATTGGTTTGGATGTTTCAGTCCTTGTACTTTGATTAATTTTCCAATATCTCCAATATTTTAAAAATGTTTTTTATATCATATATATTCATTGTATATTTATTTATATTAATCAATAAATTTTATATATAATAATGAATTACATCATTCATGTGGACTATAAGTCATGTGTAATCATGAAATCTGATTCCATTTTTTTAATTGAGGAAAGAAAACAAAGGTAAAAAATATTTAATATTTAAAGAATAAAATTTATATCATATATATCATATATATTCATTAAATCTATACTTATTATCATCCATATCAATATAAAATCGGAATCATATCATATCACCACATAGAGGTGGTTGTCCAACTGTATGCATGGGTAACATTATAAGTTTCTAAAAGATTGGAAGGTATGAAGGTAGATGTGATATTATAATTTAATAAGTGTAATTGTGTTATTAAAATCATATATATGAATTAAATACATCATTATATCTATCTATGATAGGTTGTGATGAAAATAAAATACATTTGTTTATTAGGCATTAGTTTGTCCTATACATAATCGATGGTTTCATTTCATATTTGATTGAGTACAGGATCGATATATGTTATTAAATCTAAAAAATATAGTATCATTTTATATAAGGTAATATATTTAAAATTTTATTATAGTTGGATAATTTTTGAAGGTGGTATAGTAATAAATTAAATGAAGACTCATGGGCAAGAACTATACCTCTACTTCAGAGAACCACAACAAGTTTATACCTAAATCCTTACGATATGGGTTTTGTGATCAATAAAGGGACTCTAGTTTTTTTGAATGGATTTATGAAATTAATTTTTTAATGTATTGGAAAATTAAAATGGATGTTTATGTATTTATAGTAGAGGATACAGTTTGTCCTTTTATACACAAGGGAGTGAACACACATGGAATTTTTATAAATAATACAATGTACCAAATCTTTACACCTAAAATGTGATATAAAGTTGATAATTATATAATATTAGATGATATGAGATCTAAATATGTCCATAAAATAGATACTATACAATTTTATACGTCAATTTAACCATTATTGTCTTATTTTAACCCCAAGAAAAATTATTTTAACCTTAACCGTGATAATTAATTTTTACTATTTTAAATAATAAATTTGAACCAAAATAATGTCAGAATTATTATATAATGTAAATTATTTTGATTCCAAATAATAATTCTATTTTTTAAATTCAAATCACATAATTGTAATAATTTTATTTGAAATTAAACACACAAGCGCATCGAACAAATAATTATCCAAGGAAAATGTTTTCTGGAGTATAAAAGTTAATATAACAAAATTCAACATTAAATTGAACACATTTACCAAAATTGGATATATTATAATATAATTGATACAATATAACTTCCTAAAACAATTATAAAACAAAATTTAACTTATTAAATTCTTTAAAAAATGGCATTTCTCAACAAAATTCAGTATTTTTTTACTATTTAACAAAAAAATTAAATTTTCCAAAACATTTCCCTAAAAATAATTCTAAGATAATATTGATATGATTATTTCAACTATTAATTTCATTTTTAAAATAAACTTTCAATAAGTGGATGAAATCAATATTAAAGTAATTTTCCAAAATGCAGTGAAATAGTTTTAAAAAAACATTTATTAAAACATAAAATTGGGTTTATACTTATCTCACGCCAAGAAAAAAAATTATTTCAATGATAAACTATTATATATAATATATTATATAAAAATTTTACTAAATAAATTCACTAATAGTGATTAATTTAATTTATTTTGATAAAAACACATTGGGTCCCTAAATTTTTTTTCATAAAAAACATTTATTTTATATTCAAATTATATTTTCTTATTACTAATAAATTAATAAAAAATGAATTTATTTTAGAAATTTGTAAAATATAAACTTTTCAAAATTTATTTAGTACTATTTATACCCTAAAATTTTATTTCTAGGTTATAATGGTCATATTTAAATAATATATTCATTTTTCGTTTTAGCTCAATATTGTATGTAAGGAATGATATGAAATAAAAAAATTATTTAGAGGGGAATACATTTTAAAATATCGTTGGGTTGGATTCTAACCCCCTTAAATAAAATTTTCCCTCAAAATTCAATTTTTAACATCATAGTTCGAACCTTTTTTGAAAACGCACATCGTAAAAAGGGTTAATAAATCATCCCCTTGATAATAGAGAAAGGGAAGTGTGGATGTCATTTAAAATAGTATATAACTAGGTTTCTTTGTAGTAAAACATTATTAAGAAGTGAAAATATGGACATTTATGAAAATTTTAATGAATGATGAATAGTGATAGAGATCTTTAATCATGAAAATTATAATTATCAATAGATTTTTATGTACCTGAATCTATAAACTTGTATGGTGGAATAGGCAATTAATTCATAAAAAATGGAAAATGTATAAACTTCTTATTTTGAGATACTTTTCCTAAATTTCTGTTATAATTTTATTATTTTGATATAGAACACAAAAAAATATAATAATTTGAAAACTTTTTATTTCATAAGCACAATTTAATCCTTTGGTTTTGCTTCAATCAATTTGCACTTCAATTTCAAATTTATTTTTGATATTTTGGGGCTTAAATAACTAAAATTAAAATTTAAGGAATCATAAAATCCATAAAACAATAACAATTTAATTCTCCAATATTTACTAAAATTAAAATGGTTATACCAATTTAAGAAATCACCAAATATAAAAAAACCATGATATAAATGTATAATACATTAATCTCTAAACATTATTAATAATTCTATAGGTTGTGATTGATAATACCATAAATAAATCACCATAAATACAAATTTTCATAAATATAATAAATATTAAAGAATCATTGAAAATAAAAGGATATCTCAAAACCTTCATATTACACCTCCAAATATATAACAACATTATTCCCAAACAATCCATTATGTGAAACATAATGATTATTTATACCTCAAACCAATAAAATATCCCACAAAATGACATTAATCACCTTAAAAATTATTTGATCCTATAATATGTTTCAAGAAATGAACATAATATTTTTTACATCATACCATTTAAGTAATAAAATTCCATATTAACCAGTACATCACATGGGCTAGTGGTAGGAGATGAACCCTTGTATCACCTTGGTTTTCGGTTCATGCCCTATTACCTTTCTTGATGTGATAGTTTTTCACCCAACATAGGATTTTACCATTATCTTAAACTATATTAATAAAATTATTATAATGTTTCCAAAATATTTTGAAAATCCTCAGATATTAATTTACTCATAAAATTTGTTTTTAACAATAAATTATTTCTATACATCTTATTTCTCAAAAAAATCATATATTATATTTTTCCCTTAACATCAATGATAACTTTAACCCTAATGGTTTTCAATAATATTAAACTTATTTCCTCAAAATATAATAGCTATATTCCTTAAGTAAACTTCTCAGTAAACCTAATTTATATATAATGGTTACATATACCTAAAAAATATAATAAAATGTAATAAATTTATTCAATGTACTTCCATCACCTAAAACCTTAGATGGTATGTATAAGACATTAAACATATAATAAACCTTAAACTCGTAAACTCATTATGTTATTGATAACTCTTATGTTAATAAAAAATGAAGACATATATTCATCCAAAAAATAACACAATTATTATAAATTTCATGATTCTTATATGAAAAATATTATTAATAAAAATAATTCTACGACACAATTCTTGATTCCTAATACATAAACACTTCAATTATTTTAATTAACTTATTATTATAATATAGGTCATTCCTCAAGATATTAGTTAATTATTAAAAGAGGTCATTAACTAATATAATTCATAGTTTTCCCATGATTAAGACAATAAACAAAAAATGGATCCCTATTATGAAATATATCTCCTCCCATCATACTATTCAATTTTACTTGGAAATTAATTCCTTATTCCCTTCTCTTCCACTAAGAAATTTTTTTGGCATTCCTTTTAGACATTCTCCTAGGTGTCTCTTTCCACATTTCGGAGATGAATGAACATTGTCCATATTTCCTACATGGTCTCCACCACCCTATATATTAATGAACACAATTATTATCTTCTTTATTAAGTTTAAGAGTTGTTTAAGGTGTAGGTTTTTAATCATATATAGTGATAACTGATTAGGAATAAGATATATATATTTCACTCAAGCCATAACAAAATTTTGTTTCTTCTAATAACCTCATTTTCCATCATATTCATTGTTAACAGGATTCTTTTATGTTTTATCCATTGACTAATACCAAAAAACATTTTTTGAGCAACAACAATCACAGTGGAGAGCCATTAAATCATTTAGATGATATCTATATCCTAACACATTCTTTCTAATATAAGGAATTATAGGTTTAACTTGTTTTATTAATTTTCATCGTCTATTAAAATCCATCATGATGTTTCATAAATGTAAATTGGAATTAACCCAAGCATATAACCCAGGAGTATCAAACCCGGTGTGAATAAATTCCCATTTTCATTCATTAATGGATGATCATATCAGATCCCAATTCACCCTTTTTAGATTTTTTTACCAATATTTATAATTGTTCTAGAGATATATATAATTTTATTATTGATACATGGATGTATTTCTAGTAAAACAATATAATATATATACTGTAAGAAAACATTTTGGTGTTATCCTATACTTATACTTATCCACAAATTCATTCATAGGGTTATATTCCACCAATCTATGTTTTCATAAATCTAATTCTTGTGATTTCTACTATAAATTCTCCAAAAATACCTATAATGAATCTAACCATATTATCCTATATATATTGGTTAATATATTACTTTGGTTCTAGACAAAAGTTACTGTATATTGTCCCATAAATTCTGTATAATTATTTTAATTATATGGAATTGTTTCAAGACCACGAAATCTGACGGCGCGTAATTCTAAGGCCCAACGTGTCTCAAATTATCCGTCGAAGTTTTGTTAAGGTTTAATTAGTGCATGTAAGCAGTTTTCCTAAAAAATGGAATAACACTTAATCGGTTCCTCGGATCAGAAATTTGAGGGCATTGTTGCGCTCAAAATGGCGGGTTTACCCTAGGCGAGACGTAAGTTTAGTCGGTGTGGGCTTCCTGTGAGAAAACCCAAAAATGGCATAACCATAAATAAAATAATTAAATATTGTTTTTTTATTTTTCAAATGCATATTTCTCACAAATGGTAACTCAGATTACAAATCTAAGACCACCACTAAACTCATGATGGTTTTCTTTCTTTATTAACATACTAACATTGGTCGGCATAGCTCACTATTGGAAGTTATTTTGTGGCCATAAATAAAATAATTAAGTGACAATTATTTTATTGTAAAATAAATAACATTTAAATGGTATCACATATTTGAAATATGAGAGTACTGTTGGGTTCTTTGGGGAATGTTTCACTTTGGAATATCCTAACCTCGACCCACACTGGTCGGGGGTGACTGTTATTAATTTTCTGATCTTTTTTTCGGGTATGTTCAATAAAGGTGAAAGCAGTGTTTTCTAACTTTTTAACTAGTGCTCGGATTAAAAATATAATGGCACTATTGAATCTGTAGTTCCATGATTCTCTTAAGGGAGGCATTACATTTATTGCATTAGGTCCGGAAAAAAAGTTATTTTTGTGACTTTTAAAAGAAAATGAAATAAAATTATCTCATTATTTTATTTCTTTTCCACTGATGGAAAAGTGGTAGTGTTTGACCTATCAAGAAAATGGTTGGGAGCGGCTCTATATTACCTGGTAGACCCACGGTACTAGACAGGAGGAAAACCTCAGTTCAACCAAGGTGAGAAGCGGCTCTGTGTGACCCTGCATGCCCATGGTGAGAAGCGGCTCTGTGTGACCTGGCCTACCCATGGTACCCATTATGTATGGGTGCCATAGCAGTTCATGGGTAGTGGGAAGAGGCTCTATGTGACCTGATAGGCCCAATTTACTTGATAGAGAAAGATTTCTCTAGCAATAGTGGAGTTTGATGATGTGATAACCCTTCTATCCTTGACCTAATGTGATACCTAGTGTGAGATGACTTGTGTTGTGTACTTTTACCATCGTGGTCTACCTGTATGGTACTTATACCTACATGGTGATACCTATGTGGTACTTCTACCTTCGTGGTGTTACCTTTGTGGTATTCATTCCTCATGTATGACATGAATATATCTTGATAACTTAGGAATATGTATGGGCATATACCTAAGTAGATTTGATGTCTTGCTTTGTGATATTTTCTTTGTGGAACTCTAAGAGACCTGCGGGGGTCTTGGGGTCCCAACTGAGTATCATTATACTCACCCCTGCAGGGGCTACGCCCGCACCTTATTGTGTCTTGTTTAGAAAACGAGCATCAGAGTTGAGTCTAGAGGGATCCAGGACCAGGTGGTACATGGAGGAGATGAGATGAAGTGGAGTGTTGTGGAGATTATATGTACCTACCCTTTAAGTAGGATCCTCGGTGGATGATCTAGGATGTACTTGTACTTTTAGTCGTATATATACTTTCTAGTTATACTTTTAATTTACAGTTGGGCTTGTATTTTATGCAACTTTACTATCATCACACGTTTTGCTATAGTATTTTACATCATGGTTTCTCCTTGTTCTGTTATGGGGTTCTGTGTTTGTACAAGTTTAAAGGAAATTCCTTCCCGTTTTAGGGATACACCTTTCCGAAGCTAGTTTCCAGTCTCTGACCTACGATAGGTAGGCTTAACCCCCCCCCCCCCCTTCCCCCTTGTGGTCCCCACCAGGCTCAGGGAGCTAGAGGATAGGGGAAGGGAGTAGCTGCATATGATCAATGAGTGTAACCCAAGGGATCTATGAATGATTCGATGAACGGTATGTGTCTACTACTATCTTCCGTATTAATAGACATAGGTACCAATCATTCCTTCATTCCATGAATCTTGTCAATGACCATGAGTTTATGGTTAAGTCATTGACTTGCCCCTCATGTCTAGAGATACCATGGGGAGGAGACTCAACAATCACACATACACTGACGGTGTGATCTGACCCATGAGGTGAGAGTTCTTATTGGAACCTCTTGGTGGTAGTATTGAGGCCTTACAACATTAGTTTGGGTATGGAATGGACATCCACATTTAATACTCAGATTGACTATTTTAGGCAAAAGGGTCGTGGTTTACCTACAACATTAGAATGGTATTTTCCTTGGTTGGCGAAAAAGGAAACCCAGGAAGCAGAAGATATACTTATGTAATGGAGGGGCTAACTGATCAATCTTGAGTCGGCCAGACATACCCTTGTGGTAGCAACAGTTTTCAGTTTTCAGTTCAAACAGGAGTGGGAGATCGTGGAGACATCTTTTCAAAAGATGTTTTCAAGATTACCTCCTCAAAGATAGAGGGACATCTTCTTGGGATACGTACTTCTGGATATTTGTTCATGACTTATCCACGGTAGTGACCCCCTTGTCAGCTTTGACGAAAAAGGGGGATCCTTTCCTATGGTAAAAGAAGACTCAGTATAGCTTTCAGGAGCTGAGACTGATACTGACATGTAGAAGTATTCTACCAATGACCTGGAGTTAGAAGCAGTGGTCTATACACTAATGATGTGGTGTAACTACTTGATAGGTGAACGTTTTATAGTCTAATCTAATCACAAGAGTTGGATGTATTGCTTCTCTTAGAAGTACATGAACCTAAGACATCGGCGATGGATAGAGTTCCTCAGAGACTATGATTTTTAGATAGTCTATACTCCTAGGAATGGGAACATGGTAGCAGATGCACTCAGTAGGAGGTAAGGTATGTAGTTGCTGAGTGAAGCGAAAGAGCAGCTAGCCACTTTGCAGATATCCTTTGTGGATAGAGATGGAGCAGCATACCTCCAGTCTATTACAGTCACACCCCCAATCCTTCAGCTAGTTAGGGAGGTGTATCTTGGGGACATTGTCTATGAGGCTCGACATGCTCAGATATCCTCAGGGCATCCACCTGATGGTTTTTTGGAATGTAGGGAGCACATCATCCTCTTTAGAGGACGCACCATAGTACCGGTAGCACTACAATAGGATGTGTTGAGGGAGTCCCATATGTACCCTCTGGAAGTACATCCTGGAGTAGCGAATATGTACCAGGACCTCTGAAGTCAGCACTAATGGACCAGGATGAAGGAATTAGTGGCAGAGTTTGTATCATAATGTCTCACTTGTTAGAAAGTGATGACTCCTCGGAGTTGGTAGAAGTCTTATGCCGAAAGGATATGGTGACCCTCAGAGTTCCAGGAGGGTGAACACGTACTCTTGCGAGTATCTCCTCGATGGGGACTAAGAATATTTGTCCAAGGCAGCATGTTGTCCCTGAGGATTATCAGTCCTTTTTTGATACATCGGAGGATAGGAAAGTTATCATATTGCTTGAATCATCCACATTTGTTTGTGAGGGTGCACGACGTCTTCCACATATCCAAACTGAGGAGATATGTGCACGACCCATCTCACATTGTCGACCATGGTGAACTGGACTTTGATGATGGGGTGACGTTTACAGAGGGTCCAGCGAAGATTGTGGATCGACAGAAGTTAGTCCTTTGTGGGAAGTCAATACCAATATTGCATTTATGTTTGCAGCATGAGAACCTCCAGGAGAGAACACTGGAGCAGGGGGCTCAGATTCATTCTTAGTACCCTCTTTTGGTTGTTTTGACTTTTTTGTGGATTTCAGGGACATAAATCCCTAAGGTGGGGAGAATTTAATGTACTAAAAATTTTGTATAATTGTTTTTAATTATATGGAATTATTTAAAGACCACAAAATATGACGGCACGCGTTTATGAAGCCTGAAGTGTCCAGAATGATCCGTCGAAGTTTTTTTAAGTTTTAATTAGTGCGCATAAGCAGTTTTCCTGAAAAAGTGTAATAACTCATAAATTATTACTCGGATCAGAAATTTGAGGGCACGATTACCCTCAGAATAGCGTGTTTACCCAAGGTGCGACTTATGTTTAGTTGGTGTGAGCCTCCTGTGAGAAAACCCAAAAATGGAATAACCATAAATAAAATAATTAAATAAAGTTATTTTATTTTTCAAATGCTTATAACTCACAAAATGTAACTCGGATAAAAAATATGAGACCACTGCTGAACTCCTGAGTGTATGCTTTCTTTAGGAAGATACTATGTTTGGCTAGCAGGGGCCACCAGTGATAGTTAGTTTTTCGCCTTAAATAAAATAATTAAGTGACAATTATTTTATTGTAAAATCCATAACTTTTGAACGTTAACTTGGATTAGAAATCCGATAGTCCCAATGGGTTTTTTGGTGCGTGTTCCACTTAGGCAGAGCCTAATCTCGATCGGCACGGGTCGAGGTTGACTGTTATTAATTTTATGAACTTCTTTTTGGTACGTTTAGTAAACGTGCTTGCATTGTTTTCTAACTTTTGAACTGCTGCTCGGATTAAACATATGAGGGCACCATTTAATCCGAAGCACTGAGATTCTCTTAAGGGAGTATTTACATTTACTAGAGTATGTTAAGAGAAAAAGTTATTTTTTGTGACCATTAAAATAAAATTAATTAAAAAATTCTCAATATTTTATTTCTTTCCCACCCAAGGAATAGCAATAGTGTGTGACCCAATGGGTCCACGGTGGGGAGAGGCTCTGTGTGATAGTGCCAAACCACATTGGTCATTAGGAGGAATACCTCTGTTCGGCTAAGGTGGGAAGTAGCTCTTTGTGACATGGCATGCCCATGGTGGAAGCAGCTCTGTGAGACCCGGCATGCCCATGGTACCCATCAGGGATTGGTACCACAACAATTCAAGGTTATTATGAAGCTGCTTTTGTTACCTAGTAGACCCACTGTACTTGATAGAAAAGGAGTTCTCCAGTAGCTGAGGAGTCTGATGATGTGATAACCCTTCTATCCTTGACCAAAAGTGATACCTGTTGTGAGCTTACTTGTGTTGTGTACTTTTACCTTCGAGGTGTACATGTGTGGTACTTCTACCTGTGTGGTGTTACCTATGTGGTACTTATACCTTCATGGTGCTACCTTTGTGGTATTCTTTCTTCATGTATGATATGAGTATATCTTGATAACTTATGTATATGTATGGGCATATAACTAAGTAGAGTTGATGTCTTGCTTTGTGGTTATTTCTTTTGTGGAACATTAGGAGACCTACGGGGGTCTTGAGGTCCCTACCGAGTATCTTCATACTCACCCCTGCACGAGCTTCAGCCTAAACTTGTTGTGTATTGTGCAGACGACGAGCAGTAGATATGAGTCTAGAGGGAGCGAGGACCAGACGGTACATGGAGGAGATGAGCTGACGTGGAGTGATGTGGAGACGATCTGTACCTACCCTTTAGGTAGGATCCTTTGTGGATGATCCAAGAGCTTCTTGTACATTTTTTTTGTATCTATACTTTCTAGTTGTACATTTACATTACATTTTTGATTCTATTTCCAGCCCCATTACATTCAACACACTTTTTTCTAGATCAGTTTACTTCGTGGTTACTCCATGTTGTGTTCTTGGGTTGTGTGTTTGTATAGGTTTAAAGGCAATGCCTTCACGTTTTAGGGATACTCCTTTCCTGTGCTAGTCGCTAGACCCTATCCATTGGAAGGCAGGCTTATGGTAGTCACCGAATGGGCCCCGAGGGACGGGTTTTGACAGACTACATCACAAAGTATCAAATAGTTTAGTATTCTTGTAAAAATATAAACATACCTGGAACTCATTTTATATTTGAAAAAATAAAAATCAAACATTTTATTTTCATTATGAAAACTGTTATTCCATTTATCATATCCATACAAGTCAATCATAAAATATTTCATCGAATCTCGGGGAAATAAAATATAAGAATTGGGTGATCTCAGATCCTTAGTAAGGGTATACACACAATAAAATATATCATGAATTATTAAGTACTATTAAATATGGAAATGTAAATAACTTAAACATATTCCAGTCAATCAATAACATGGAAGTGAAAAATAATATTGTGGGAATAAATGATGATCAAATAATTATATATAAATAATCAAATTATATTGATACTAATACATGGATAAGATAACTAGTTAAATAATCATATGGATGTTAATAAACAATTTCATAATTAGGGAATCAAAAATAGATGACATCATAACTATACCATCATGGCCTCATGAAAATTTCTCTTACATAAATTGGTAAGGCCACAAAAAAACCCAATCTTGTTTGTCTCATGAGACCTATCGATGCGTCGAGGGGTGATAACGATATCCAATCATCACATAATAAGTCCAATGCATTAGTTATATGATTGAGGAGAAACATAATCAAGTAAACATTATTATAGAAAAGCAATCATAAAAATGGGAATAATTTCCACAATCAATATACATAATCAGCATAAATATTCTTATTTGAAATTATCAAATGAAATGATAATAATTTAACCAATAAATAAATATAATCATAAACATCTAGAGTAATATATAAAATGGTGGAGAAATAGTAAATCCCCTATCAAAATTTTTATAAAATATCTATTTAAATAATAAGGATGGTATCATTAAAACATATTCCCAATATAACATACGTAAAATGTGTTTTTTGTCATTAATAAATATAAATACCTTAAAAATTACTTTACATATATTCTTGATGAAAATATCATTTTCAATTTCAAATTCTATTTTAAAATCTAAAAATTTCCATAATATTATGAAAAAAAGTTCATTGAAATTATTTATTGACACTTTTAAATGAATCTTCAAATAAATGAGTCATATTTATGTTATATTAGTTCATTCATGTTGTTAAAAAACATTCCTTACCCATTATTTTAAAAATGTCACCAATAGCTTGTTTGGAAAATAACGAGATGATAAAATTTGAATAAATTTTTAAATTTTAAAAAAGGGGTAAAAATTACATTAATAAATAAATTGGATGATGCTACAATCATTTTGGAAAATATATTTAGAAAACATGGGTATGAAGGAAAATGATTTCTGATTGAAGATATAAATAAAGTATGAATTTATTAAAAACATTTTCAACTAATTTTAACTACCAATTAGGGGAAACCTCTATTGTATGTTCAAAAGTTAATAAATAACAATAGGATAATAAAAATTAATGAGTTTCTTGAGATATATCTCATGAGAATTAATTATTAGAAACGTAATCATAAACAATCCCAATAAATGATCTAATAGTAATCATAAAACCCTTACATCTTTTGTAACACTAGAATCATAATCTCCATGAAATAAATATCATAAAAAAATTAAATAACCATAAAATAAATAGATTCATGGTATAACAAATCAAATTTTAATTATATATACCACAATAAATAAATAAATAATGAATATGGTATATATCTCACCAAAGTAAAAATAAGATGAGAAACTCTTACAATGATCATAACATTGAAGCGAGAATTAATCGATGATGTGAATATGTTAAAAAAAATTAAATCCACAAAAAACATGTTCAAAAAAAACATTAATAAAAGAATTCCATTTCACAAACAATCATTAATTAATATAATCAATGATGAATTGGTATATCCCAATGAAAGAAAATTCAGTTATGAAATACCTACCACATGGTAATATTGACTTCAGATACCCTTCGATAAATTAAATTGAATTGATTCTTAAAATATCTTGAATTATGAAAATATAATTATATAAAATGAAACTTTTATAGTATGTACATCGTATAAGTGAAATTGTTGTATAAAAATAACATATTCCTCAATGAATATAATTGATATGAATCACCATACCCCAAGTTTGACTCTTTTATATGAGCCCAAAAACATTTAAAATAAAAATTGATTTATTTGACATGTTTTTAGGAAATATAATCATTAGTATAACACCTTATAATATTTAGTTATATTCTTTTATCATCTATTTACTGACAATTCTTTTCAAAGATCACTATTTTTGGGAATAACTACTTCTTTTTTCAGGGATATTTTTGTTTGAAAATTTCAAAACATGTAATTTGATTATGGTTAAATAATATCATGAATTTTAACAATGAAATTAATATAATGTCAATTCATTTTAATTATATGTATATTAATCTATAAAATTTAGATAAAAAATAAAGTACCTCATTCATAGAGATGGTAGTCCATACATATACATGAATATTGATTCCATTTTCTTAATGGATGGAATGCATGAAAGGTAAATAATATTCCAAATTTAAAAAATAATTATTAAATCATATCTATAATATATATTCATTAAATTTAACTTTATTATCATCTATTTAAAAATAAAATGATAAATGTACCGTATCACTCTGTGGAGACAGTAGTCCATACCTATACACAAGAAATAATATCATTTTCCAATGGATTGGAAGGTATGAAGTTTGAAGTGAAGTTATAATTTAATAATTATAATTTTTTCATAAATATAATAAATATATTTTTTATACATAATTATATTAATACATGAGATTTTGTGATATAAAATTAATTACATCGATTCACGAGGCGATATTCCACCAGACACATGATCGACAGTTTAATTTCTCATTGAATAGAGGATGGGAAGGATATGTTCTATTAAATTTACATAATAACTTATAATTATAAATATAAGATATCTTTTTTTATCATATTTGGAGAATATTTTATGGGATTATAGGAATAAATAAAATGAAGACACGTAGTTAATAACTATGCATCTTCTTCAGAGAACGTCTTTAGGTCTATACTTAAATAATTCATAGAATTTTTTTCTGACCAATAAATGGGATCTACATCATTATTAGTTATTTATGTAAGGGATTTGGGAAGTTATTATATGATCCAAATGTCTCATGATGTTTTGATAGGATATGAGAGGGTGTGTCATTTTAAATGCAGGGGACATGAAACCATTTAATTTATGAAATGAACAAAATGTACCCTTGTTTTACACATTCCAAAAGCAACTAAAATGACTACTTATCATACCATATATTTTTTGAGATCAAAATATGGCCAAAAAAGACAAATTAGTGTATTTCATATGTTATTTTATACCTTATCTTTTTTGCTTTACCCTAGAAAAGCACATCTTAAATTTAACAAAAAAATTTAATTTTTACTATTTTACTATTAATTAATAACAAAAGTTTAGTTGGACATATTAAATATTATTATTTTTTATTATTAAATATATTTAATTTTTTAAAAAAATTAAAATCATATTAGTTGAACAATTTAATTTCAAATCACACTTGTAAGAACGTCAATAAAGAAGTTTCTAATAGAAATTTTTTATTATGTAATGTTTTTTAATAAAATTTAAACTTAAAATTGATTAAAATGACATAAATTTTACTATTTATAATTTAATATTACTAATTTTATTTTTAAAATAATTTTAAAACAAATTTTAATATTTTAAATGCTTAAAAAATAATGTTCTAATTAAAAATCTGTATTGTTTCATTATTCATAAAAAATTAATATTTTCCAAAATTATAAAAAAATAACTTTAAAAAAATATTAAAATGTTGATTTGAAAAATTATTTTCATTTTTTAAAATAAATTATTTAAAAGTTGAAAAATATAATTATACAAAGCGCGAAAAAACCACTTTTTGGGAAAAACGATTTGTAAGTATATAACTTGGATTATTCTTATCACATTATTTGAAAGAAAAAAATAGACGAGTGATAAGAAATTTTATTTAATATATAATATATATATTTAATTAAAATCATTCAACAAAATTTATAGATATAATTTATTCAGAAAAAATATTCTGAGCATAAAAACATTTTTCTTTAAAAATAATTCTTCTATTTCAAATTATTATTATTTATTTATAAAAATTGAAAACCTATGAATTTATTTCATAAATTTGTGAATAATATAATTTTCATAATATAGTTATTCATATTCATACCCAATAGCTTAATAGCTAAGTTATAATTTTTATATTTTAATAATATTTTTTATTGGTTGTTTAAGATCAGTGTTGCATGTAATGCATGCTATTAGGTAAATAAAATTCATTTAAAGAAGAATATATTCTAAAATATCAATGTTATATATAATGTTTTATTTAAAAGTTAAAATCTTCTATTATTTTATGTTATTTTTTCAATAAAATTTTCTTGTAAGGGGGAACCGTTTTTTTAATCTATTATAAATTCTTAATAGTATCAACCTATTTTTATCAGTTTCATAAAATATAATTTTGTGTGAAAGATATTTTATTTTAAAAAATTGTAATTTTTTAAATTAAATCATGTTTTATTTTTAAAATAATTTATCTTTATGAAGGTGTTTCTTTTACAGATGTCTTTTAAGATTAAAAAATTGTGTGGTCATACATTGTTTTTCACATTGATATTTGATAATTGTTATATAAAGAATATATATCATTTATTTAATTTAAGTACATTTCCCTGAATTTTAATTACATAAAATAAAAAATTTTATTCTTTTTATTTATGTTTTTATTTCTTGTAAATCGATTTTTTTCATTTATTTTGTATTCAACCATATTTATTTTTCTATTGAAAATATTTTTAGACTGATGTAGATAGTTAGAAAATAAAAGTTTTTATTTAATTATTTTACAGAAAAAATCTAAAAAAATTATTAAAATTTAGAACCTGGTCAATATAAATAATTATATTGAATGAGGATTGAACCGAAACCATAAAGGGTATTTTACACAATTTGATTATTGGGACCTATATTTTCTCGAATGATACAGCTAGCCATAGGTATTTTTCAATAATTAATCAGACTAATTTTATTTATTTGTTAATATGAAATATTTGTTTTAAATTTAATTTTGATTTTTTAATACCAGATTTCCTGATTTCAGAAATATATTTTTTAAATAATAATACTTTTAAAGAAAAAATTCATCAATATTTTATTGTCTCAAAATAACATTTTTAAATGTATTAGTTTTCAAAAAAATTCGTTATGTTGAATTTAAATTTTCAAAATGGATAGTTATTATATAAATAATGACGGATCAAAGTAATTTTATTTAAAAAAATGTTAGGATTTTTTAAGACATAGAAATAAACAATTACCATTTCTTTTAAAAACTTTACTGAGATGCTTAAGCTCAACCGATGTTTTCAAAAAAATCTTAGGTTTTATTGCTCAGTTAGAGCTATTATAAATCTAGGATTAGATTGAAAGAATTTGGAGTAGTCTCAAACGAGTTAAATAAGTAGGAAAAATGGCCCATTTAAAAATATAATTGAATGATTTTGTATATGTGACAAAACTCTTAATTATCAGAGACTGTATACCGAAAGGGATCTTCAGAATGTAAAGACTTTTTATTTGGATTTGGAGTATTATTTTTATATAAATTAATTTATTTGAGTCATATCTTTTATTGTCAAATATATTTTAAATAAAAAAGTAAAATAATTTTGTTTTTATCACGTCATATAGGGGTGTGTGTCATGGTTGTTACAGTTTGTATTAGAGAAAAAGTTTATATAAATTTAGATCATTGGATATTTTTTGTTAAAGTAGTTTTAGATTTTGTTTATTTCCAAGATTATAATTGTATGTGAATAAAGGAATTTTGGTCAAAGGTTATTTTAAGGAGAGGCCTTCTGGTCTAAATAATGGTTATATAGATTTTTGGAGATTTTAGGTATAATTATTAGGATGATTAAGGGTATTTTTGAATGAAATAAAGTATCAAGGGATAAAACACTTATGGAGGATTTTCCATATTAATATGTTTATCAACTATGATTATAACCATTTTACTTTATTATTTTGTTGAGAGTAAGATAATTAAAAATGAACATATGACTAGAATATTTCTAATACTTGTTATTTTTATAACTAATGATGACTATTTTTTATTAGGGGAGGTGAAAAAAAATCTAGATATATTATGATTATAAAAAAATAATGAGACATACCAATGATGGTTGAATTAAAAACTCAGCAGAAATTATGTAATGAAAATATTTAGAGTAAACCTATATGTTTTTAATAGTATAAAAATAAGAAAATTAAATTAAAAAATATATAATTGTGAGGATTCAATTAATATAAGGTGGTGGCGTGAAACAACCCAAGTATTTTGTGATTATCTATATCTTAAATGTTTATTAAATGGTTTTAAAAAACAACCTATTATATTAAAAAAAATAACCCAAATTTAGAAAAGAGATAACTCTTCACGTTTTTCATCCCTAAGGATTTGTAATTATAGTAGTAAATATTATAACAGAAACCAAATGGGAAAATAATGAAAAATAAGAATGAAAATAAAAAGGTTAAAGTGTTTCGTGTCATAATCAACCATATAGAAAATATCAAGGAATATGACTATAGATATAAACCATATAATAAAACTTCTAAGAAACAATTTGAGAGTGAAATAAGAGAATATGAAGTACTGATATTTAAGGAAGAATATACTGATCATTGCAATAGTAAGAAGAAAACAATTTGATGGGAATAAATCGTTATAATAAATTTTCACATAAAGACTAAAATAATGTGTTTATATATGAAAATATATACTCTATCAAAATTTTATCTGTAATATATTAGTGAAATAAATTTTAAATAGAATGAAATTATTTAACATATGATAAAAAATGACAGTAATTAATAAATGCAACTAGTAATTGTTAGATTTTAATTTAATATGAATATATATAGAATAGTATTAAATAAATATGTATTAAATGATAGTTATATAACTTAATAGTGAAATAATATTTCTTTATTGATATAAGTAATATTTTTTATAAGATATTAATTTGAAATAATTATATAATAGATTTATAATTTGAGAAATATTAATGTATTACTAACTATAGAGGAATGATAATAATATTTATGTTATTGGAAATGAATATAATGATAAATTTTAACAGTATATAGATTAATATAGTACAAAATAGTGAATGAAATGATAAATTCAATGATCTAAATGTTATGTTTATTATATTTGTGAAATAGAATGTGTTGAATATATGTCAAAAATAATTGAAATGTTTAAAATAATGTTAAAATTAAACTATAATCAATGAAAAAAATAGTAAATTAAATATAATATAATAAATATAAATAATGACACATTAAAATTTCTTATATTGAATTTTAATTAGATATTATAATTATAATTAAAATTATTTTAATTTGATAAAAGATTTTTCGAGTTCAATATTTATGTACGAGTAATTATATATATTATGTATAAAAAATGCCCAGTAGTAATTTCCATAAGGAATATTAGGCCATCCAATCATCAAACTAAAACCAGGGTAGCATCATGGGTGAAGTAAGCCTACTCAAGGGCAGTCATGGTCAAGTGTGAACATGGATTCACATGCGAGAGGTCATTGGTGGTTAGCCACACTCATTGAGGATAGTAGGAATAACCAAGGGAGGTCGTCGGATCCCCATGAATTTCAATGAGGTATTAGAGATAAAGATTTTACTATATGTAAGTAATGACTAAAAGCACGTTCAATGTAGGAGTCCGATTTTCTAGTTTCTATTTATCCCATTTGAAAATGACACAAAAGTATATAGAAATAAAAAATTTGGTCGGATATATTCTTCCTTTCCTCTCACTTAAAATCTAATACATCTATTTAATTCAATCTTTAACCACTATGGATTCCCTTTTTTCAAATTGGGACCATTTAAGATTCATTGGAGGTATGTAATGAGATTAAATTCCAAAATCATGAGGATTTTTTTGTAGGTCATAGTCTTCCTTTTATCTCATATAGATGTAAATTTGGGTTGATGTTCACGTAACGGTTGTGTTCCATATTTGAACCCAACGTTATATTCTACCAATTTCCTAATAATATTACTATTATCGATGTCTCACATGAATATATATAATATCTCATAGAGTAACTACACCGTGAATTTACATGATTCTTTGAATTTCAACGACACCATTTTGAGGTTGTCTTCAACCTCAGACCATCTTGGATATTTTCATATGGGGTGTTCACTTTTCATCACAACTATAATGAGTATTTACTGGTTTTATATATATATATATATGTATGTATGTATATGGATTAGGAGTGGATTCACTTGATTCATTACTGAAATAATCTCACATATCCTTAAAAAACTCCATCATCTATCTTCTTCGTGAGTTACTATAATAAAGTATTACAAGGTATTATATTTGTGTTCTTATGTATGTGTGTGTGTGTTGAGGTAGCCAGATCCTATTGATATTCTATGACATGTTAGTCTAATGATAACTAATTTTGTGAGATATTATTATATTTATCCATGATTTTAAATATTTTTACTTCATTAGTAGAAAACATAAAAATTTTGGTGTGGGAACTCACATTGAGATTCTGTAAGATAGTAAATGCCAATTTTTTTGAAATACAATAGTATGAGTAGGGTAAAAAATCATTAAGTTGTATGGGTTTGAAATTTATATAGTTGAAAATGAAATAATACCAATATGAAGGTCATAGAACATTTATTCTGAATCCACCCCAAATAGATTTTTAAGTAATCCATTCAATTTTATGAATCCTCATAGAAATTTATATATATGAAATGAACTCCTTCATCATGGGTTTAAATCTAAGGATGGCCTTATATACTCCTTTAATAATGTTATTTATGGATTAATGTTATAGTTAGAGAGTGATAAGGTGAGTTAGTTTTTCATTTATGGGAGGAATTCTTGAATCAAGGTTTAATGTGTTTTGGGTTAGTGGACGAAGGTATGAGAAAATATTTTCAAAAAAATAATTTATTTCAAATATACCAAAAAATCTCAATTTTTATCATAAATAAAAAACTTTGATTTTTCAATGGTATTTTAAAAATAAAATTTTCATGTAAGGGGGTACTATTTTTTAAAAATATATATATATTTAACAATTTGAAAACATAATTGTTTTTTATTGTATCATAAACGTATATCATTTTATGTGTAAAATGTTGTATTTCAAAAACTCCCACACTCATTTTTTTTATTAAAACCTATTTTCATTTGAAATTTATTTATCTTCATAAAATAGTTTCTTTTAAAGATATAATTTATATTAAAATATTTAATTCTCATGTACTGTTTTTCCCATTAATGTCCCATGATTATTTTTTAAAGAATATTTCTCAATGATTTAATTTAATTGTGAATGTCCATGAATTTTCAACAGTATTAGTTCAGTAATTTTATTTTTTATTTAAGTTTGTATTTTTAATAAAACATCTTTTGGGTTCTTATGGATTAACCACACATTTTTTTTCTACTAAAATTATTTTACACTGATTTTGATCATTTGTAATGAAATGTTCTGTATAATTGTTTATAAATGAAAACAATAATTTTTTTGGAATTTCGGACTTTAGAATTATAAATAATGATTAGGGAAAAGGATTTAACCTAGAAATCATGTTATTCTATTGTCAATGTGTAATGTGGGCTTAATAAAACCTTCAATGTTCTAGGTGGCCATAAATATTTCCTTATGATTACAAAAACTTATTTAATTTCATAAAGAAATATATTTTTTCAAATGAACTAAATTTTTAAAAGTGAATTATTGATTTAAAAAAATGATTTTCATAAGTTTATATTTTTTTGAAAAAATAATTAAATATTTTATGTTCTCAAAATAATGATTTTGAAAACATCATTTTTAATAAATTGTTCCCTAAAAGACATTTCATATAATAAAAATTTTAGTTTTATAATGTAAACTATCATAGTTAAAATAAATTTATTTTATGGAACATATTTGAAGAAATATTTTAATATAAAATAAGGAATATTCTCATTAGTTTTGAAACTATTACGAAGCATTTACACTCACCATAAAATTCAAAATATGTTTTTTGTAGTGATTATCGATTATTATAAGCTTTTATAAAGTTGGGATTATCTTGATTGAATTTGTACTAGTCCAAAAAGAGTTAAATTAAAGAGAAAATACCTATTAAAAATTGGAATATAGTGATTTTTAATATGTAATATAACTCTTAATTAATTAAATACATAGCTATAAAATGTACTTGGGAATATAATGGCTCATTATTGGGATATATAGTTGTAATTTTTAATATATATATTTATTTGAGATAGTTATTCTTGTATATAATATTTTTTAAATAAATGGATATTGAAAAAAGTAATGTTTTTTTATCCCCCAAATTGGTATTTTGGGTTTGGTATGTTATAGAATACATTAATGGACTTATATTTAAAAAATTTATAATTTAATAGAAATGATTTTGATCAAAACTGTTATGTGAATAAACTAAAGGAAGATTACTTTATGGTGTTTGTTTGTGCAGATGATATCATATTTGGTTGAAGAAAAAAGATATTAATGAAATATTTTTCCATAATCATGTCGTTATAATTAGAAAATTACATGATTATAAATATCTCATACTTTCTAGTGTTGCAATTGTTTCAAAAAATAGATATATAAATTTTTATATCAAGCCAAACCTGAATAAGAGATGATAAATAAGTTTAATTTTCATGAATCCAAATCAATTTCAAGGGTAATTATAGTTTTAATAAATATAATGAATCATATGTATAGGAAATCTATCAATGATTCCTTATATAGGATAATAATTTGGAGCTTGTTATATTTGAAAGAAACATGGATAGATATTGTTTACAAAACATGTTTGTTGGCCTCTTATTAAATAAATTCAAAGGAAGATAATTTTAATGTTTTAAATAGGATAATGATCCAGGGTACCCTCATTTTAATTGGAATATGATAATGTAAAGTATCATGAATCATCCTAATTTTTTTATACTGATTAGTCCAGGGATATGTTCAATGAAAAATCTAAAATTGGAGGACTATTATTTATGAATGATAAATGTGTTGGATGGATGAATAATATGAAGGAATGTAAAAATATTAACATAGTAAAAATAGAATATATATTAGTAAAAATATCATGAATAAAATTTATATTGAAGAACCAGTAATTAGAAGATATCAGTGATGGGGTTAAACAACATATAGTGAACTTTTATGATAAATAGTGTCTGATTAAACTCAAGGTAAATACACTAAAATTATCTTAAACCAAACATGTTGAAATCATATATTACATTATAAAAAGGAATTTGGATTAATGAGTGGTCATAATGGGACATTATGGAACTAATAAACAAGTGGAGGGCATCATGACTAATCCTTCAGTCACTCTAGAATTCAAAATGAAATATTTGAAACTTTGAGTTCAACCACCTCCCTTAGCTTAACGGGGATTGTAAATTCTTCTATCCCCACATGAATCTCCTAATATACATAATTTTTTGTTTTTAAAACCTTCATTCTCTTTATTTTTGTAGTCAAATGAGAAAAACTATAATGATGGTGAGATTCAATGAGAAATATCATTGTTGTGGCACTTGGGGAAAATGAGGATATAATTATTACATTAATAACAAGTAGAATTTGTGAGGAATTAAATCATTAAGAGGGTATACATGTTTAATGTTAGGGGTGAAATCATATATAGTGAATTAATTTTAGAACCTAAAGACATAAGAGATATAGAAAATTCGATGTTTTAATTGGATTGTATGATGTAAATCATGAGTCATGGGATGCTCACTGGAACTCTTATTTTCTACAATTCTTTTTGTTTATATAAACTAAGAGTGATGGATGGTTTATTGTATATCTATATTGTATATATGAAATGTTATTGTAGTATTTAATATCACAGTGTATTAACAAAAAAACACATAGGGGAGAATGTTGTAACCGCTGTGATCAATGATAAAGGTTCATGGAATTAGGTTCATGCTTAGGATAATTTTATATTATATAGAAATAACTTTCTATGATTATAATTATGTTATAAATGTTGTATTCTTTTCCATCTATATTTTGGTTAAAATTTTTGATTAAAATATTTATTAGTATTCAAAGGGATAATTTTTTCAAAATATTTCATTGTAATAATATTTTCTGTATAACAATAAATCCTATGAAAACATTAGATATTAAACAAGAAACTTGTGTAAGGAATAATTTTTTTCAATGTAATTTTTCATCATGTTCTCAGAAATTTATAGAAAATGTGAATGTTTAGACAAAATTATTACCTTTTTGAAACATCATGCATATGTTTTTGAATCGTGCATGAAAGATTTATATGGATTAAAATCGTTTAAAATGGAATAAATACCATGAATGAAATTATGTGGGTCTATTAATAATTTTTATAGTGGTAAATATAATTTGAAGAAATTAATTACACGAAAAAATTACATATATTCATTAAATATTTACATAGTGGAAAATCAATATCAAAATAAGGCACTTTTCAAAATTATTTTATTAAATGAAGATAGGTATGGAATTTTTAAATGGATCCTATAAACATGCTTTGGAATTTTTTGATTTCTTTCTGAGTGATAGGTGGGAGTTTTTAATATTCCATTAAATGAATATCTTATTTGATCAATACAAAAGTCACAAAACAAATGTATATTTTTAGGTGTACTTATTTCTTTTTCAGATGGAAGGGTTAATTTTCTATTATATTCACTAATCCTTATGAAAAGAATGTTTCCTTGGTAAATTTCCTATAAATAGACCTCTAAGAACATCCTTTTTTAACTAATAAGGTTTTATAGGATTATTAGAGTTGATTAATCGTTGTTTTTTCTAACGGAATAGTATGGAGAATAACATATTCAGAAGATAGAGTATAGTAAGTAACTTACATGGAAGGACAATAAAGGAAAACTACTTGCATGGAAGGAAGATTCTTGAAATGAACTTATACAAAATGAATATTTTGGAAATGAAATTATATATAAGGTATAATATAATAAATAAAATGCATAGTGAATTATTCCCAATATAAAATATACAATGTAAATATCCAAAAACCTAAAACCAATGTATAAATCATAATTTTCACAAAAACATAAACATAATTTAATATGGTGTTACACACATTTATGTATAGATGTTTAATTTACTATTGAAGATATCCCTTATGATCATGGATTATATTGTAGTATCAAATTCGAAATTTCACAATGAAAATCAAAATGTGTATCCTTGTTGATATAAAAGAGACCTTCATATGGATAAACTAAGAATACATCCTTCTGAAATAGTTAGAGATATAGTAGATAAAATGAGTGTCATCAGGGATGTAGTTTCCTCTTCCCTAAAATAATTAGTAAAGGCAATGAACCTGGCATGGAGTTACAATGACTGAAACATTATATCCATCACACTAGTGTAGCTTAGTTGGTTTGGGCAGATAGATGTATCATCGGTGTGTTCTCCGCAGATGTATCCCTTAGTAGTGAACAATGTAAAATAGTTATTCCAAATTTTTTATTTCGAAAATTTGATTATAGTGGAGGTGAAAATAATTTTTATAGGATTATTTATTTCCAAAAAATGTGGGAATAGGATCTAATTATATGAAAATAAAATTTCACACCCTAATACCTCCTCTTATAGTGTGTATAATATTATTATTTGTAATAAAATATATTAATATAAGGAAGAAAAACCACCCATACTCAAGAATCTATTTGACATGGAAAATAAAACTATGATTTTACATTCACATTTAAATTTCATTATGACTGAACATTATATTTCGCAGTATTTAGTGACTATCTCACTGAAACATTTTCAACCTTTCGGTTCATACAATCATTATAAAAGATACTTATTTTTTAATCTTATTTATACTATGATGGGAATTTACCCCATGAGTGGTGGATTATAATTTTTCATAAAAAATAATAAGAAATAATATCTTTCTTAATATGGTGTGATATTTTTAGTTGTAATTTATTTTTTTATTATCATATACTAATATTGTGTTGAACATTGATTTTGAATATATTCCTCATTTCTATGACTAAATATAGTTCCAATACTATGATTATATTTTGAGAAATTGTGATATTATTGAGGATTTATTAATTTATATTTCATTAAAATAATCATTATTCTATCTCTTTTTTTTATTGAAACATATTATTTTTGACATATTAACAATTCATGGATTATTATGGCTTTTCATTCCCCATTAATCATAAATTAATGTTTAAATGAAAAACTAGATTTATAAAAATGTCAAGAATAATTTCTTTGTATATGATAAAAGATAATTCACTATGCTCAATCATTATTAATTTGTTAATTTTAATATATACTAATGAATATTTTTTATAAATTAATTAAATTCTTTTTCCATAGAAAAAATCCATATTTAAGAAAATTAAAAACTTAAAAATAACGAAAACAAAAAAACACTTTCCTATAGAAGGGATGATTTTTCAAATAATTAAGGGATCCTAATTAGTAATTTCCTTTATATATAAAATTATGAAGAATATATATTTTGATATAGTGCCTTCTTCATAAATTTTCCACCGAAGGTGCAGACTAAGAAAGCACAATATTTTTAAAAAATTTCATGATATATTTTTATTTCCTAACACATTTTTTATTTCATTTATATAAATATAAATAGTATTTTTTTTAAAAAATAAACAATTTTTAAATTTTTTATTCATTATTACTTTCATTGAATTCGTTTGAAAATATTACAAAAACTCTCCCCCATACTCCTCTTCTGTATGGATTTGGACCTTAGAATTATTTACAAATTTTCACTATGGGATTCAAAAACCAATTTTGTAGCATTAAATTAATATTACGTAATTAGTAAAAATACATTATCGATATTAAATAAGTAATTATAACAAAATTTCAGTTTTAAATTTTAAATTTTAAATTTAATAAATAATAATAAATATATATTTATATAATATAATTTTTAATGATTAATAATAAAAATAAATATTAAATAATTAATTATTAATAATAATAAATAAATGATTAATCATAATTTTAAAAAGTTAACTTATGATCTAATTAAAATTATAAAAAAATATAATTATTATGAATTTAAATGTTTCAAAACAATGAAATTAAAGTTTTAATTAATAATAAGAATATAATTAATACAAATTAAAAACAATGAATAATAAAATAATTTTATAGCATAGAAAAGTATTAAAATAGATACATCTTTAGGCCCATGTAATATTTTAAATTTTTGAATATTTATAAAACCCTTTATTGAATATAATTTAAAAGTATTCTGAGGTTAAAATAATTTTTTCAAACAATATTACCCTTACACGTGTATTTTTGAAGTTATGTAATCATGACCCAAGTTTACAAGGTTTCATAAGTTTAATATGATTTCTATGACCCTTTTTATGGTTTAGTGGCTTTACCATATGTGTTTAAGGTAAGATATTGTTTTTATACACTGCATAATGGTAACATTTGAGTTGCATAAGGGTAACTCCATACTACAAAGGGATACATAAGGCTACCACTTTCACAACATAAAGGTAATGTAGAGTTTCTATACACTAAATAAATTTATCTTCTAGTTTCTCAAAGGATATATAATAGTAAACTCTAATTGTGAAATGGTAGTCAAGGATTTGTCTAAGTGCAAGTCCCTATTTTCAAAGGCTCCATAATGGTAATCCAGAGATGTTTAAAGGTATTATTGGGTTTATGAAATGAATACTGTTAAAATAGATTACTATTATTAGATGGATATGGGATGTTTATGGGTAAAACCTTGTTACTCTTATATATCTCTCTTTTTGAAAAAAATAGTTCTAAAACCTATTTTTCCTTTTCTTTTTTTCAATTCAACCATGTAATGTAGTTTCATGATTTTAAATTCCTAAATTAGGTTGATTTGAATTATTTTTATCATTTAATATTTATAACCCCTATTATGAATGTTCTAAATTCCCCGTAATTAAGAAGAAATCAAGATAAAAATTAAATGATGTATTGAATTTGTGGCTTTTAATGTTCTGAACCAGTATGTGGGGTGATTTATTCTAAAAAATTTGAACCCAAATACCCTTATTTATTGATCTTCTATTGTGTCTGATAATTCAAAATTTTACTAAATCCATGATTTGGGAACTCACATTCAATTGATCCATGTCCTTTTTTAGATTCTAGGAAAGGTAAGCCCTCCATCTCTCCTCCCTTCTTAAGTGTTGTTTTTCAAGGGATAAAATGTATTAGATAGAAAATATAATTTAATGTGGTGTTTCTTTATCTTTCAAATAATTTATTGGGACATCCTAGGAGTGTTTTAATTGATTAATACAAAAACGTGATTTGGGTGATGTTTTGTTGATAAACATTGACGATGACAATGACATCCTTTAGAATAGGGAGTGCGATGGGAGTGTCTCAAACTACATTATATGAGATTTATGCTAAGGGATTTTTTTTGGAATAAATTATGATATCATTTCACAAACCTTCCATGGTGGGTTTTTCATATTTCCCACTCGACTGTAATATACAGTATGTATTTCAGTAAGTAGGCTTTTTTAATTGGGTTTTCAGTTTCATTATAATTATTTAATTAAGTATATTATATTATTTAATAATTATTTATAATTTTTGGATTAAACAAAGAAACCCACAGAGGTTGATGGTGAACAACTAGACATGGATGACTTAGGAAAAGTTCTTGAGCATGGATTGTGTGGAGTTCGCTTTGTTTAAGGTTTGTGGTTCTATGTACTCGGTCTTAAGTTTTATGTGTAGTTTATTGTCATGTGATATGCGATCACTCCAACATTGAGTGTTTTACCAAGATACTAATTTAATTCCTATAAAACTAAATGGGACACTCCACAAAATATTTTAATTGATTTAATAAATTAAAATTAGAGAGTAAGATTCATCCTTAATTAGTTAAAAAATTACATATATTAATAAATTAAATGAATATTCTTAATGAACTGAAAAGGTACTAAGTGACATGTTGGACCTTGTGTACTGGAATGCCTCTATACTAAGAATAATTTGGGGCTAACTGGTAATGTATCTATGAGACCATGTTTCATGTCTTGATCACAAGTGTGTGTGTGTGTGTGTGTGTCAAGTGAGAGCCATGTTTATTGCTTGATCACATGAGGTGTTTGTGTGTATACCAAATGATAAATGTATTAATTTTTTTACGTGGTGTGTGTGTATACATGTGATACATTCTTTTGAAGATTGATCGCATGTGGATTCAGGGTGGCTGTGACTTCTTCTTGATATGATGTCATGTTTGATATTTCATCTTGTATCATAATATGACATGATGTGGATCTATCCACATATATATATATATATTCAAAATGTGGTATAAATCTATATTATATTATTTAGAATATAGGTTGAGACATATAGACAACTCCCTTAAGAGGAATGTCTTATACCATGGACATTATTTATTTGGGCTATCCCAACCAGAGGGATGCATTACACATGATTTTTAACAATTCTATTGAGATTGAATGTGTTAGGTGGATGGTTACAAGTTGATCCATATAGAATATCCCTTATGAGTGAGATATATCAAATTATCAGTCGATACATAATAGGACTACACCAAAGGTTAAAACGAAAAATCTGTCGACTTTTAAAAACTAAAACAATTAAAAAAAACGTCCCTTTTTCTCAAAACAGGTAACCATAGAATAAAAACCTAATTTAAACATTACAAAATATTTCAGAAATCCCCAATCATTCAAATAAAAACACACTTTCAATCCATACATTAATTTCAAAACATTTCATCCTATTTGAAACTAGTCCTAGTTTTATGAATAAAATTCTCTTTTATCAAGACCCATCCATTTAAAAACCCATCGCTTCATATTTAAAAAAGATTCAAATGATTTATAAAACATTTAAAATGATTACTAGTTACCATATAAAAATTAATCTTAAAAATCCACACATAAATTCCAAAAACACATAATTAAACTCAAAACACATTTCTATAATTCAACAAAGTCTATTTGGAATACATTTCAAAAACCCACACTAACATAATTAAAACTTTTAAAAGATGTGTAAGCACACCATTTACCATTTCAAAATAGTTTTTAAAATTCATTTCCACTATTTTAGAAATCAATACACTTCTAATTTACTAAAAAATTATTCCATAAAAGGTCAAATTTCTTAAATCAAGTCTTCTATATATTTTTAAAACCATGTTTCCAATATTACAAAACAAAAGGACACAAGACAATGTGAGAGGAAACTAGTTTTGTTGGTTGACTTGGACATACGTTTGTAGGCCATTATCCAATCACTTCATCATAATAAAGAGTGTTCTAGGATATTATCTCCATCTCCACATGGCTTTCCAGGCACTGCAAGCTCACTGAGACCATTGACCCAAACCTCTTTTCATTTCCCCAATTATCGATGACCCATTAAAACAATAGGACATAGATAAAAATTGACTTCCCATGGTTACTTTAATCCCATCACGATGTGTGATTGATTGGCACCATACTCGTAATCATAGTTTAAATTCATGTCAACCCTAGATCCAAACTATCCTGACTCTTCCCCAAATAACATGACCCAAGAGAACGAACTTGAACCTTTGATATCATTATGTCACAAAATGAATATGGTCGCCTTCAAAACTGGCACCCGAACTCGTTTTTACAAAGATCCAAATGGTATTCCCAATCCCCATGGGCTGGAACAAGTTCCTGGGTATCATAAAATAAAATTTTGGAATTATTTACCCGAGTTTTAAACATAAAACAATAAATTAATACAAAACAATTCTGGATTTTTCAAACCGAATTATCATTTACAAAATTTCAGAACTGAGTTACACAATATAAAACAATGATTAGAGACAATTAAAAAGGAACAAAAACAAAAACATACATCCCATGAACCACCTCATGACAAGGGGAAATTCCCACAAGCCATCTCCATAACACCGCGTCACGAAGGAAACTAGATACCCGGACCACCGGCACTAAAAACATTACCTAACCTATGACAAAGATAACCATGTATACTTAATAAAAGGGGTAGTTAGGGTGTGATCCAAATCCTATTAGTATTATACCACAAAAATATTCCATATGATAATAATTATAATACAAAAATATTGTAAGTTTCGAAATCAAGAAATGCATGTAAAAATATGTAGAAGATGCAACATTAAATAAAATCAGTTTTCAAGTGGTATACTTTAAGAGAAATCAACAATTTTAAATAGAATGAAAATGAAACTAAATTTCTCCATCCAAACATACTATATTCTGATGGTATGTATAAAATATCTATTGATCCCTAGCAATTGGAAAACAACCATATGAACTAGCTCGTTGTGGGTCACAGGTACCTCGTACTCAGTGAAAGTAACTATAAAAATAGTTGTTCTTGTGAACACGAGCCACTTTTTGGGATCTTAAACATAAATTATTATTTCCAAAACATCATAATAATAATATTTTAGTTAGTGTTTTCATTTTCAAACATGCTACGTGAAACTGGGGTCAAACCCCACGGGATCACTAGCATACTAGTACACGTCCAACAACTTAGATACCCATGTTCTCCCAAATGTGATCAAACAACTTCCACAAGCAATGAAATACAATTTTTACATGAAAATACCACTTCCAAGTCACACACACACCACAAATCCCACACACATGTCACATGGTCCCCCTTTACATTCAAATTAATTTTGGAAATCATACTCACACCAAAACAACCTATTACATGTTTCACCTCTCTTTCACAATTCAATAAATCCTTTAAATAAATTTAAAAAATATTTACAAGATAGTACACATGAAATAAAATCACTTTAAAATTAAAATATTCTATTTCAAAAGTACACTCCTATCAAAATAGTTTGGCAACATCGTTTCACCTCTTAAATAAATCAAGAAACCATTCAAAACCTTCACAAAACCATTACAAGGAGTGTAACCATATTTTTCACGTAAAACCCTTACAAAACCCCTCTTTTAAGACCAAAATAATATCAATATAACATAAATCCATAATTATAATCCATACTATCATTCAATAAAACTATTCCATGAATTATAAAACAACCCCAATGAATACAACATGGAATACACACCAAAAATATTCAATTTTTCACAAAAATGCCACTCAAAAACCAATCGCTTAAGAAATTCTTCCAAATATAAATTTTGTACCAAAAACCTAGAATATAATCATTCTAAAAATATAAATCATGCAAAACTAACTCAACCAAAAATTCTTACACATTGAATCACCTATCATTTTGTGCCAAAAAGTCCAAACCGTTGTGAAAAACATCAATCGCACCACCTCCGCACCACTAGGATGTAAAATAAATACATAATCCACAATATTTCACTATAATGACACAAAATTAAAACAATATATATGAACCCTAGATTCTTTAAATTTTATAACCTCATGAAAAGTGGAAAACGCCTAAGAAAATAAGAGGAACATGAGAGGAAACCCACTAACTTATGATATTTTGAATAAAACGCCCCAAATACACCAGTATATTAATTTAAAAACATCAAAAAATGAATGTGAGGTTTGAATAAGAATTATGAGGTCATGTAGGAACAATAATTTTGGGAAAATAATGAAAAATGAAGGAGTTATGATGGAAAAAAATTACCTCTTCAAATACAGATGATTTCTGAAAGATTGAGATGTTTTTCTATAATAAGTGATTTAATGAGCTCCAAAGTGCGATATAAAAATTTTTCAGAGCTCCTAGGTATTATGGGTTTGAGTAGGAGGTGGAATATCTAAAAAAGAGTAAAAAATTAATATGATGTTAAATAAACAATTTTTTTTAAAATAAAAAATGGGCTTACGGGCTGGCCCAATTCCTTAAATAAAAACCCAACTCCACTGTGATTATTGATTCCTAGAGGGTAAAACATTACATGGTGGTGTTAATAGGTTATTTTATACCATTTTTGATGTAGAATTATGAAAAATTTTGAAAAAATGAAAGTGTTATAAATGAAACAAAATTTGGATTGAAATCTGGAAATGGGCTCACTGTTTGGCCGAAATCATGAAAACTCACCCTTTCCACCCAAAATATATGGGCAACCCCCACAACAAATAATTAATGGAAATTAAATGAAACATAAATTTACAATAAGTAATTTATGTGACATAATAGTATAATTTTACCATAATCGAGTGAATTATATCAATCTTCATGTTCATTTCCAACATGTGAATAGATCCTCGGCAACAAATCCAATGGTTGGGAGCTTCAACACAAGTGGTCAACTGGAACACCAATTTGAATATTAATGTATCTCCAATGATCCCTTTCCCCCATTCCATATTACTATTCATTAATCATGGGATCCCTTAAAATTTTGAGTCATTTGGGTCTTAATCATCCCTCAATAGTTATTGGCATTACTCCTTATTAACATATTGACAAAAAATGTAACTCTCTTCATCACAATACTTTTAAAGAATTCAAATATAATCATTATTAATAATTAATAATAATAACATGATTTATAGTTTAGTAAAAAAATAATAAATAATAAATAATCATGTTAATAATCAGAGTTTTAAATTATTAAATAATATTTAATAAAAAATAATTAAAAAATTTATATATAACAAGAATTATGCACAGAATTTTTTAAAGTATTAATGTTTTTTAAAATAATAATGTTTTGTGTCTTGTAAAATATTTTTTATTCCTTATTTTTTAAAAAAATATTTCAATGTAAATTGATTTTTTATTTTACCATTCATTTAGATTGTAAATTTCTTTATATTTTTCTGTTTTCAAAGTCACATACTTGATGTACAATATATTTTATTATGTTTCAATTATGTGATTTTTATTGAATATAAAATTGAGATAATAAAAACAATCCAAATGAAATTTTATAATTATACTGAATATAAAAATTAAAAATTAAAATTTAAAACATAAAAATACTAAAAAACTAATAATATAATTGGAAAAAAATTATTTCAAAACATAAAATTTATAATTAAAAATATTTGTAAGTTGGTAACATTAAATTATTATGAAATATAAATTATAAATATATTATTAATTAAATTAAATACATATATGTATCACTTATAATAATATAATATAATAATCTAGTTCATCTTCTGGTAGTCAACTCACTAGCGTAGACTCCTGTAAGAACCCAATTCTTCTCTGAGGTATGGATTTATTTATTTCAATTATTTCTCAGTTTAATTTCTTAAATAAGGCCTAATATGAATGCACATTGACGTCCTAGAGGTCTCAAGGGGTCCAAGGATGGTTTGGAGCCTTGAACCCAAGTGATGGGTGAAAAGGGGAGGATGAATAGTTGGGTAAACCGTGTGGGTAGGGGTGCATCGTCGTGCATCCATTTAAGATGTTTTAGTAGAACATGAAAGTTCCTTATCTCAAGGTTTGTGCATAATTATTAAACCATATGGGTAAACTGTGTGATATGCGCCAAACCCATGGAAAATTGTGCATGTTTTTCACACGATTTAGTAAACTGTGTGCATAAACAATGTGACCCCTGCTATTTTTAAAAAATTCATGTCTTTAAATTAATTAAATTTCATTGTAAAACCATAATTGTGTTCCATTAGAACATATATCATGGGAGTGTTTGAGAATCTAAAAATGGTGGATAACCATCTATTAGAGGTATCATCAAAGTATAATCACCCATTTCAGTGTGGGTTGTCTCATAGGACCCACGTTGATATGATCTATATTCCTTTTTATCTATTCTTGATTCTTCTACCTATCGGATGAACTATTTGGATTTAGGCTTATAAGCACTAATTTAATATTCTTAATTTTTTCTTCATTGTTCTCCTAATATTGTTCGAATCAGGACCTAATACTAGATAATCTATCTAGAATAGACCTATGGTAGGTTGTCACATTCCTTTCACTCAAAGTCTAACTATATATATATGTCGTATTATCACACGCCCAATTTATGGGTGTCACTTGAAATGAAATTAAATCCCTAGTATTTCTAGACATGTCCTATATGATTAAAGAGATTAGTTGACGTTGGTATAGGTTAAATACCTTGAGTAAGAACACCCCTTTATTTTTTTATTAAATATTCCATTATAGGATTTTTTCCCTTGGACACCCATGTTGTGTTTTTTACTTTTGACATGGGATATTTAATTTGATTGATAATAGGAAATAAATTTTCAATGGATGAAAATTGAATTGGGATATCATTTGAGGTTAAATTTATTAAATGTATGGGATGGTTTGGACCTTGACCCTTGGCCCTTATTTTAAAATTACTTGAATTTCTTCTAAAATAAATTTCCTATGATATTTAAGAATTACTATGTCTTCAAAATTCATGCTTAAGAATAAATTCACTTCTTATTGATTTTCCCATGTGAGAATAATGATAAATATTCCATGTAATATATTATTAGTCTTGTGAGGTTTTTTATATTGAAAATGACCATGTGAGAAATTAGAAGGCCAATACATTTGAGGATGGACAATACTTATTTCACCATTATGAGGTGATATTGAAATGGTTGCTTTTAGGTTTGACCCTAGCATGTTAAATTAAATGTTTAAATTGAAATAAATTTATGAAATGATTAATATCCATGGGTGAATCTTGGATTCAATTGATGTATTCTAGGGAAAGACTCATTTTACTAGTGAATTATAAGCCATGGGTGAATCATGGATCCAATCGAAGGACTCCATGGATAGACTCAATGTCCTTAACCGTTATTATTACATGGGTGAATCGTGGAACCAAATGAAGGATTCCACGGATAGACTTATTGAGGATTGATTTATGTCATGACTGAATCATGGATCAAAATGAAGGATTCCATTAATTCACTCATTGAGGCTTGATTTATATGATGAGTGAATCACATATCAACATGAAGGATTCCATGGAAGGACTCAAAAGGGAATTGAATATTTATTCCATGTGTGATAATTGGTCTTCCTATAGGATCTCCAAGGGAGGAATTGATTGGGAGGACTCTATACCTCACCTAGAGTGATACAAGGATACATATAGGTCCACCGGGATTGGATTGTAGGTTGTTGGTTGATATCATACCTACGCAATACTTGAATTCACTATTAGGATTGTCAAGGATAGGAATAGTGTGATGTCATACCTGGAGCGATACCAAAATTCCATCTTAAAAATTCTAGGGATGTTCTCTGGTTCCAAATTAATTTAATAATAAATCACTAAATGTATTGTCTACAAGAAAAAGAAAAAGCTGATGTTTGGTCTTGAATCATATCTTTATTATAACGACCCAAACATTTATTAATTAGAATTCCTCTTGATCTATTTAAATGTATAATAATGAAAAATTTTAATATAACATAAGCACATATTTGGTTTTATGTTTTTGGATTTCAAAATTCTCTTAATAATTTTTACCGTTTCTAATATATCTATTGACCAGTGAGAACATGATTAGTATAAATATAGTGCTTTAAAAGATCCTATTTACTCAGAAAAAGGATGAAATGGCCACATCCATTAGACTTTCCCTGTTCAAAGCCAATTTTTCAGAGCTCAGAAAGGATGTGACATCACTAAGCTTCGCTTTTGACCAAGAACAAGTTGAGCTTCAACACGTTATGCTCGACAAAAACCACATACAAGATAATTAGAAGTTGATAGAGATTTCCACTTGAGAAATTTTACCTGAGCCACCCCCAGTGTCATTCTCTATCGCACACCATACCCTTCGGTCTTATGCGGGTGTTATAAGGGGTTATGTAAAAAGACCCTAGCACTATGATTATGTACATTATTATTGTATATAATAATGAATATATATTAATTTTATTATTTTTACATTGTAAATAGTTTTTTAAAGCACAAATAGTATTCTTAGTTAATATTAAATTAAGAAATCTATTTTAATGAATTAAAAGATTTTTTAATTAAATAATATTTTAATAAAATAGTATTACCAAATTACTTTTTATTAAATATAAATGATCATATAATTTTTATGAATATAATTGTAATTTTTAGGAAGATTTGAAAGCTTTTTTTGTCAAAACACAAGAATTTTCGATAAATGACGGTTATTCTATTAAAAGTAAAAAAAAATCACATATTTTGAAAATTATTTATATTAAATGAATACTATTTTTGGAATCAGAACATCAAAATTATAAAATAGTGATTTTTTCATAATTTTTTGAGATAATCAAATTTTTGGGTAAAAAATAAATACTGTTTAAATATATAATTTGTTCTATAACATCATAATGGAACAATATTAATGTAATGAAATACTATAATAATTATTTTCAAACAATATTTTCTTAATCATTAAAATATGTGATTTTAGGTTTTTTTATTTTTCTTGAAAAGGTTTAGTAGACCCTACAAGACTTATAAAACATTTTAACTTTTCAAATTGATTTCATTGAGAGTGTGACTCACCTCCACATAAGAAAGATTAATATTTAATAAAATTAGGAAATTGGACTTATAAAATATTTCTTTCCACTCCCCGTTGGAAACAACCATGGGAAAAAACCAAGGTATGGTTTGTGGTTTTGATTCATTTAATGTGTAGGGTCCAAAACCAAAATAATAAAGAATCCATTCCCTTTTCCTATATAAACCCACCCAAGCTCCCACATCATATTCACTCAAATCCTTTGGATCTCGACCAATATCAGACCTCCTCTCTCTATAATACTCCCAAGGTGGCCCAAGCTCTCAAGAATTTTCTCTCAATCCCTTCCTAGGCCTTTGATATCACACTACCAAGTAAGGGATTTTCATCCTTCCTCATTTTTTTCCATGTTTCTTTATGTTGTTAAGCCCTTTTATTTTCAGTTATTAATGTTGGGGTTTGATTTATATCCTCCACCATACTTCTTGTATTATTTTATAAGTCTGAGATACCCCTTTCTCTATAATTAATTCCTCTAATGTACACTTGTTACCATACTGAAATTCCGTAAGGAATTTTTCTCTCCTGATTTACATTCAAGAGATTCTTTTGTATTATGAATCTAAATTCCATTTAATATGTTGGGAAATAAATATATATGACCCCCTTACTGTTTATTTCATTTAAATATTATGAGACAACCCTTTCTCTCTCATCAACCATTTTAATGAATTCTTATGTCATGTTGTTATACTGCCGAAACTGCACTGCAATTTTCCAAGCCAAAGTCATTGTATAGTGAATACCATTCCCGTTTATCTATAAAGTGTATTCAAATTTATGCACAATTGCATATGTATTATATAGATTCATGTATGAATTCCACATTACATTATCATGAAATAAACGACGATGTTTAATGAATCCTTGTTATATGATCCATGTGGCCCAATTATGCATGAAATGAAATGATTAAGAAGGGTGTTCCCTAATAGTGCTCCAATGCATTGGGTAAATATCAATATCATTATATGTCAAGTGAAATTGGGGTTTAGTCATGATAATTAAAGTGAAATAATGGTTAAATTATGATCCATGTGCAATGAGCCTTGGCTCATGCTAATACCATGTTAAGTGTTTTTCCACATTTTCATGTTATGATAATCATGCTATATCTTTCCTTTATGTTCATGATTCTTTTGTGATCCATTGATATGCCTATTTCCTAAAATTTAGTGTATTATTTATGTTAATCCTTGTTTACTCCCTTACTAGGCTTTATAGCTCACACTTTTCTTATGCATGTCCTCATGTTATCCCATACAATTCTAAGTATGAGGGAATGTTATGGTCATGTAAAGGAATATTTCAATAGAGATATTGTGTTTCATGTATGAAGTCATTATGTAATGTTAATAAGCCCCAAATACACTAAAATTCTCAATCCTCTATGTTGTATCAAGTGAGGTTTTTAGGTAATAAATCATGTTTAAGTGCGTAATAAAAATTAGGGTTTTCAGAGTTGGTATCAGAGGATATGTTTAGTTAAATATGGGATTAGGATTCAAAAACCCTAGTGAGACATTAGAGATAATACTATGTAAAATAAAAAAAATCCCTAAATTTTGGAGAGTATTGAGTAAGTGGCGTATCTGGAAAATACATCCATGTATGGATACGATTAGGTAGAGGTTGCTCTGGCACAAGTGTACCTAGGAGTCAAAACTCCATAAAGGAGTTTCGGGCTTGACCTGGGGTATCCTGGTTCACTACAATGGGCCTTGCTACACTCTTGGTTATGACGCTCCCAGAGGATATGTTTTGGTAAATTCACAAGCATAGTATGAACTATTATTAAGGGAAAAAAGACCCTATGAATATATGTTGGGAAGTAGATCATGTATAACACAGATTGAAGCCTATAGATTCATAAGTTAAGGAAATAAAAGTTATTTATAAGTCATCCATTTTTGTCCTAGGATTACCCGTTATGTGTTACCCATAACATTCCTTTTATTAAAGCCAATGGCCTGTAATAGGAAGACTCAAGCTGAAATCCAATGTGAAGACCAATGTGATGACATATCTAATAATATCCCCAATCTAATGGGAGTGGAAATCACGAAATTTTTCTTCATACTCTCTCAGTTAACTCATGCTCTAAATAGAAACATGGGTCAATAGTAACATTCCACCCCACTAAGAACGAAAATGTCAGAAAGCTTCATGAGACAATGGCCACCTACTTTTAATGGATCATCTGATCCCTCAATTTTCAGAAAATGTTTCAACTATATTGAAAACATATTCCCTATCATTCAATGTTTCGAACAATAGAAGGTTCTTTTGGCTGGTTATCATATAGAGGGTTAAGTTAGGCGATGGTGGACATTGATCAAAAATATGTAGCCTGAGGAGAAGATCGAGGCATTAGAATGGAAGGATTTCTAGATTTTTTTGACAAATATTTTCCTTACGCCCACTAACTTAAGATATAAATGGACTTCATTTCCCTTATCCAAAAAGACAAATAATCTGTAAGAGTGTATGTGGAAAACTTTACAAGGCTTCCACCGTATGCCTCTGTCTTTTTCGTTAGCCCCAAATATAAGGTTGATCATTTCTTTTGTGGGATAAAACCTAGCCTACAGAAAGACCTAGAGATCTGTGACTTTGATATCTATGAGGAAATTTCCCGATGTTCCCTTATGGATGAAATTGATATCGTCAAATCCCAGGGGTATCATGGGGATAAGAAGCGTAAGGTGGACTTCAATTCTGGCAGTCTGACGGATAAATCCAATGGTACTACGAAAATCCATCACACCACATTCCAAAGGTGTGGAAAGAAGAACCCCTAAAATTTATTGAAGGGAATGAGAAAATTATTTAGGGCTGGAATAGAAGGGAACCTAGACATTAATTGGCAATAAGAAAACTCCATAGCTATGATAGAGGAGAGGACTGCTTTGTTCAACTCTCAATACATTGTTCATTGCTTCAACTCTAATGAAACAGATAACCATGCAAATCAGTGCCCTAAGCCATGGGGTTTTTGAGGCAACCAAAATCCTCCAAGGCATCAAGGGAAATATTTATCCATAACTAGCGCTGAAGTGAACCCAAATAATAATGTGGTGATAGGTACGCTAGTTATTCTTTCAAGAATAGAAAACGTACTTTTAGATTCTACTTCAATGCATTATTTTGTATCACAAAATTTTTGTAGAACAATACCAACACCACCACAAATAATGGATGTAAAGATTTTGGTGACTATGGAAAATGGGGAAATCATTGCAACCCATGAATATAACTCCTCCCTATCACAATTTTTGGTTTGTACATCCCAGCGAACCTCTTTATACTCCCTCTGGTGGAATTTCAGGCAATTCTCATCATGTATTGACATCACATATATAGATCCAACATATATTACTGTGAGAGGTAAATCACTCTCCATTTTAAGAATCAATCCTTGATTCTATAGAACTATAAAGAGGAAGATGAATCTTCATTAGCACCATCGTCTCGATCATGGATATTACTTCCCTACAATCACACCTATCTGGATCAGATTTTTAAGTCTAAGGAAGCAACCATCCTTGAATACATGCCTATTGTGAGGTAATTTGATAAAGTGTTTCTTTAGGAATTGAATGTTCTTCCTCCTAGAAAAGATGTATAATTCTAAATTGACCTTATACCTGGGGTATTTTCAATATCCAATACTCTGTATAGAATGGATGTTGTGGAGATTGAGGATCTAAATAAACAACTATAGGAGAATCTAGATAAAGGGTTTATAATCCCAAGTTCTTCACCATGGGGTTCACAAGCCCACTTTGTCATGAATAAGGATGGTCAATGCACCATTGCATTGATTATCATGATCTCAAATAAATCATGATAAATAAGAAGTATCCTCCTCCATGAATTGATGACTTTTTGGATCATCTACGTGGAGCACCATACTTTTCCAAGGTGGATTTTTGGTCAGGACATTACCAAGTAATAGTGAAAAAGGGGGATATCCCCAAGATTGCTTCTCGTACAAGGTATGGGACCATAAATTCATATTATTGCCTTTAGGAATCACTAATGCTCCAGAAATCTTCTTAGACAGGATGAATAGAGTATTTTGAGATTACCTCGACAAATTTGTGGTAGTATTTATTTAAAATATTCTAATATAATCCCAATCCAAGGAGGAGCATGAGAAGCATATAAGCAATGTACTGGAGACCTTTCAAAAAGAGAATATCTATGAAATGTACATCAATTATGAGTTATAGTTGAAGGAGGTCCCATTCTTGGGCCATATAATCATAAGAAACGGAATATTTGTGGATCCATCCAAGACAAATCCGATTGAGGGATTGCTGAGGCCAATATAAACAATAGATATCCATAGTTTCCTGGGGTTAGATGGATATTAACGCTGGTTTCCAAGAAATTTAGCATCATTTTCCAACCCTCATACCAAGCTAACTCAGAAGGGAGTAATGTTTTCTTGGATTGATTAATGCGAAGAGAGCTTCAAGGAGTTGAAAAGGAGGCATCTCACTACACCCGTTCTCACACTACCCACAAGTGGAGAACTTTTTGTGGCATTTGATGATTCTTTAAAGAAGGTATTGGGTTATTTTTTGCTTCAAAATGACAAATTCCTTGCATATAATTCATCGAAATTGAATTTTCATTAGAAAAAATATCCAACACATGATCTGGAGTTGGATGCAGTGATCTTCACTTTAAAAATTTGGTGGCATTACCTCTTTGGGGAGAAGTTTGAATTATATATGGACCACAAAAGTCTCAAGTATATATTCACATAGAAAGAGTTTATCATGAACCAATGATGATGATTATAGCTGATCAAATACTATGACTTCTCAATACATTACCACCTAAGAATGAGAACAAGGTGGAAGATGCTCTAAGTAGAAAGCACCCAGTGATTCTATCATTGATGAGAGTTGAAAATGATCTATTATTATTATATTTGATGAAGATAGACATGGGAATCATAAAAAAGGGAACATCATCAATATTTCCTCGAATTATTTCTCAACCATCTCTTTAATAAAGGTAAAAGGATGCTCAAAAGGACGATGTGGGAATTAAAAAGAAGGTGGAAACTATCAGAAAAGGGAAATCCTTGGAGTTAAATGTAAATGAAGACAGAGTTGTGAAATTTTGGTCAAGACAATGTGTTCTACAGAATTCAGGGTTAAATAAGGAACTTTTGGATGATTCACATAGTTCAAATTTCTCCATGCACCCAGGAAACACAAAGATATATCGAGATCTGAGAGCTTTATTGGTGGTATAACAAGAAGAAAACTTGTGTAAACCACACCTATACCAAAAAAATATCCCAACAGTTTTAAAAAAAAACCATTGGGATGGGTCCCATATACTAAAGGTTCAATTAAAACGTTGGTATAGGTCTGTTAATAGATGGTTTTACCAATGGTTCAATACAAACGTGGGTATAGGGGTGGAATTGTAAAGGGTATACCAATGGTTTTAAAAAAACCATTGGTATAACTTATCTATCCTAATGGTTTTAAAAAATAATGGGGATATAAAACCACCAAAATACCTATGGCCCACCTGCTTCCAAAATAACTAACCATATTCTATCAACATTTTTTATAGATGTGAGCTTGTATCCACATTTTTCCCTAGCCCCTAGCCTCCTTCTTCCAGAATAAGTTCTGTTTCTCTTAAATAAGAGTCTTATTCCACTTCATATTTTTATGTGGTCCCTAATTTATATATTTCTACTCCATTTATTTTGGATTTTTTAACTTTATTTTGGTGAAATATGAATTCAATTTTTTTGCTTTGGGTGCTCACCCTTGATGTTTTCAGTTAATTTACACATCTCTAAGGTGTTTATATAAATGAAATTATTTCATTTTGAATTAAAGGATTGTCATTTAATTGTAAATTGATTTTTATTGAGGGGGGTGGGTTGTCCAGGTGGCGTGGAGGTGGGATATGAAGGTTGGGAGGGGGTGTGAAGGTTGCAGGTGGGGAGGGTGGGTAGTGCATGTGGGGAGGGGGTGTACAAGATGCAAGTTGGGAGGGGTGGGCTATATAAGTTGGGTAGGGGGCTGTGTAGGTGGGGAGGGGGTGTGTAGGTTGTAGGTTGGGAGGGGGGGTCGTCAAGGTGGGTGGGGGCAGGGTAGGGATGTGCATGTGGGGAGGGGGTGTAGGTTGGGAGGGGGTGTGGGATATCTAGGGAGGGGGTGTGCAGGTGGGGTGGGGGTACTCCAGGTGGGTGGGGGTAGTCCAGGTGGGGTGTGGTCAGTTGTTGAGGTGGGGTGTGTGTGTGGGGGGGGGGGGGGTCCAGGTGGGTTGTGTGTGGGAGGGGGGGTCCAGGTGGGGTGGGGGGGGGGGGCTGTCCAAGGGGGTGTCCAGGGGAGGGGGAGGGCTATCCATTGGGGGGGCTATCCAGGGGGTGGGGTGTCCAGGGGGTGTGTGGATTTCCATATATTTGTGTCGTGTCCAATGGTATGTGGGGTCTGTCCAAGGGGGTGGGGGTGTCCAGTGGGGTGGGGGTGTCGAGGGAGGTGGGGGTGTCCATGGAGGTGGGGGTGTCCATGGGGTGGGGGGTCTATGGGGGTGGTGGCTATCAAAGGGGGTGGGGGTGTACAGGGGTGTGGGGGTTGTCCAAGGGGTTTGAGGGGGGTTGTCCACGAGGGTAGGGGTGTCCAGGAGGGTGGGGGTTTTCCATTTCGTTTGGGGTGTCATGTGGAGTGGCGTGGTTTCCAGGGGTGGGGTTGTCTAGGGGGTGGGGGTGTCCATGGGGCTGGGGTGTCCTTGGGGTGGGGGTTGTCCAAGGGGGTAGGGGTTTCCAAGGGAGTGGGGGTGTCTAGGGGGTGGGGGTGTCCAGGGGGTGGGGGTGGGGCGTGTCCCAGGTGTGGGAAATGTTCCCCCAATTACACAGCACCACAACTCCCCCATCTATGATATTGGAGGCCCTAATATGAACCTCTCTCAAGGTTCTCTCTTTAACCAATGGTATGAAACTCCTTCCACCCAATATATATGTCCTCAATAAAAAAATATATTTATATGCTTCAAATTAGTATGTTATACCTTAGTTTTAAATTTATGCATCTATTTTGTTTTGTTTTCTATTTTGATTTAGCTCAAACCAGAGTTCTATGCATTTTGTGGCATGGTATACTGAACACTTTGATTTTTTTTTCTGTTTTTGTTCTAAACTAAAAGTGTCAATATTGTGTGAATCACCTTTATTTGATGACATTAGACCCACTCCTTCTATGTATAGTTCATGGACCATATTAAATAATGGGTGCTAAGATGTATCCCCACTCCTATATGGTAAAGGGTAATGAATATATGTACGGTCCATGTGAAGGGATTGGGGATAGTTGGGGTAGTGGTGTAGGTGGCTTTCCATTTTGTTATTGGGGTGATATGGTAGTTTCAATGAACATTAGTTTAGGTGATATTTGGATTTAGATTTTGTAATTTAATGTTTTTTTCAAGGAATAATTGGATGGGTAGTGATATTGAGGATGAATTGGATTTTGGTTGGGTGATGGATTGGAATTGTGATATTGGTTGGATTGGGTATAGGTAATTTTCAAGGTATTATAGGGGTACTGCCTCCCCTGAACCCCTCCCCCCATTGGACAATCCCAACCCCCTTGGACAACCCCCCTGGACACCACTCCCCCCTGGACACCCCTCCCCCCCTGGACACCCCCCCCCACCCTAGAAACACCCCATTCCCTGGACACCCCACCCCATGGATAGCCCCCACCCCCTGGACCCCCCCCCCCATTGGACAGCCCCAACCGCCATGAACACCCCCTTAGATAGCCACCTGGACACCCCAACCCCCCTAGACACCCCCATGGATAGACCCCCACCCCCTAGACACCCCCACCCTATGGAAAGACACCCCCCCAGAACCCCCCCCCCCCCCCCATCAGGACACCCCCACCACCGGGACACCCCCAACCCCTAGAGACCCCAACCCCTAGACACCCCCACCCCTGGACACCCTCCCTTGGATAGCCCCACCCCCACCCTAAACACCACCCCACCTCCTAAGTATTTGGCCCAATTTTTAGATTGGAATTAACCATGTAGGTGATCTCCCCTTCCCCCAATGACATTTTATAATTGACCCATAGAGCCTTATAAATTGAATTTGTCATGTTTTGACAAATTGAATGGGCTGTTTTGAATAAAATGGATAATGAATGATGGTTTGTATTTCTTAATTAATAAAATGACTTTAAATAAAGTTACCCTAATAGGGCTTACAGGGGTAAGGATTGTCAAAGTGGGGAGTGGGTTTTCCAGGGGGTAGGGTGTTTCATGGGGGGTAGGGGTGATGCAGGGGTGTGGGGGAGGGGTGTGGATTATCCAAGGAGGGGTGTGGGCTGTCAAGGGGGTTAGGTTGGGATGTCCAAAGGGAGTGGGGTGGGCTCTCCAGGGGGTGGGATCTCTAGGGGGTGGGCTATCCAGGGAGGGGTGTGGGTTACACAGTGGGGTGGGATATCTAGGGGTGGGTTCTCCAGGTGGGGGAAGGGTGTGGGTTGTCCAGGGAGGGGGTGGGATTTCCAGGTGGGGTGGGGGGTTTTCCAAGTGTGGGGTGGTGGGGTGGTGGGTTGTCATGGGGGGGGGGGGGGGGTTGTCCAGGTGGGGTGGGGGTGGCGGTGGGGTGGGGGCTCTCCAAATGGGGTGGTGGAGGGATATCCAGGTGGGGGAGGGGGAGTGGGGTGATGTCCACCCCCACCCACCTGGACCCCCCCCCCCCCCACATTGTGGACAACACCTTGGAAACCACCCCACCACCTGGCCACCCCCACACCCTTCAGACACCCCCACCCCCATGGAAAGCCCCCACCCCCTAGACCCCACCCCACCACTTGGAAACCCACCACCACACCTAGACACCCCAATGCCCATGGATATCCCCACCACCCCCTATGGACACCACCCCAAACCCTGGACACCCTCACCCCCCATGGACATCCCCCACCCTCTAGAGCCCCCACCCCCTAGACACCCCATGCCCCCTTGGACAGCCCCCAACGCCTGGATTTCTCCCCACCCCTTGAATACCACCCCACCACCTAGACACCCCCCACGCCATTAGGACACCCCCACCCATGGACACACCCACCCCCATGGACAACCCCCACCCCTTGGATAGCCCCCCCCCCCAAACAACCCATAGAAACCCCCCACCCCCTGGACTCCCCCTACCCCTTTGGATAGCCCACCAACTCCCTGGACACCCCCACCCCCTAGACACCACCCCACCACTTGGACAACCCCTGGGCACCCCCACCCCCATGGATAGCCCCACACACCTAGACAGCCCCCACCCCTAGACACCCCTACCCCCTTGGACAACCCCCCAACCCCTAGATATCCCCCTCCCCCCACCCCCTGAACACAAACCCACCACCTAGAACCCCCCCCCCGAATACCCCCTACCGCCTTGGATTTCACCCAACCCCCTAGACACACCCACCCTAACCTCTTAAACACCCCACCCCCAAGGACAACCCTCTCCCCCAATCCCTTGGATCCCCCCCCCCCCCGCCCCACTCCCCCTGGACACCCCCCTACCCTCTTAGACAACCACCAACCTCCTAGACAGCCCCCACCCCTGGACACCACCCCACCAACTGGACATCCCCCTACCAACCTCCTAGACACCCCTGGATATCCCCCCCTCCCCTCCCCACCCCCATGTACATCTCCTACCCCCAGAACAGACCCCCCCATCCCACCGGACACCCCATACCCCCTTGGACAGCCCCCCAACCCCCCACCCCTTGGACACCCCCACCCCCATGGACAGCCCCCACACCTAGACCCCCACACCCTTGACACCCCTTAGACACCCCCTACACCCTTGGATAGTCCCCAACCCCCTGGATAGCCCCCCCCCCTCCCAGACACCCCCACCACCTGGACACCCCCTCCCCCTTGGACACCTACAACCCCCTGGACAACCCCCAACCCCCCTGGACAACCCTCACCCCCTAGACACCCCCTATTCGATTGGATAGGCATAAAACATTATAGAATATACCCCATATCACACTACCCCTTACTACAGCATGGCATACCACATTATCCAAAGATTTAATTTTCATCTAAATTCACTCAAGCCTATAAACAACAATGCAATATTCAAAACCTAAAACATGATTTTTTTATATAGGGGTTATTACCTTCTAGATACTGAATTCAATTCTGTATGTGTTATATATAATTCAATATTTTATGTATTCAATTCAGAATTCCATATTTCATAAGGTAATTGGTCTGAATTCTGAATTTAATTCTTTAGGTTTATAATTAACATATGAATTATGTGTTAATGTTGTATGGGTATACTTTTTGTATGTTTATACTTGATGAAATTACCTTATGAGTTATGTGTTAATTATATATGTTTGTATTGGGTAATTAAATATAGAACTTCAGGTATGTTATATGTGTATTAAGAACTGGCGGAAGTGCATTACTGCAGGTGAACAGGGGGAGGCATGCCTGCTGCTGCTGCAGGTGCATAATGGTTATGCCAACGGTTTACAACCGTTGTCATATGCTTGAAATGAAACCATATACCAATAGTTTCATGTAAACCATTGGTATATGTATATACCAATGGTTTACAAACCATTGGTTTAGATTCTATACATGACTTTTCCCAACGGTTTTTGAGAAACCATTCGTAAAAGTCTATACCAAACGGATTGGAAAACCGTTAGTATAAATATGGATCTTTATATTTCCAACAGTTTTAGACCATTGGTAAATATTTATTCCAATGGTTTTTTGTAACTATTGTTTTATAATCCCTTAATATATTGTATCTAAATGGTTCTCATCAAACCGTTGAGATATTTCTATCCTCACGGCTCTACAACCAACGGTTTGGACAACCGTTAGTATAGTCTATACCAAGGGTTGTCTATCCTTTACCAACATTTTGGAACCATTGGTAAAGGCTAAGTTTCTAGTAGTAGAAGGAGATCACTGTGTATACATACAAGTTTCTTGTATGTCAGCAAGTGAAGGCTGAGATGAAAAAGTATAATGGGAAGATGAAATCAATACCCATAACCAGCATGGAAATAGGAGAACATCCCCATGGAATTTGCCTCTGGAACACTAAATACATCCAAAGGAAAAAATGTTATCTTGGTTGTTGTGGATCATCCAACTATGTCTGCACACTTCATTGCAATTCGAGAGTATTTCCCACTGGATGAACTGGAACGACTATACATCCGATATGTGGTAAGGTTTCATGGGGTACCACTATCTATTATATCTGATCGAGATCCAAGATTCACCTCTATGTTTTGGAAGAGTCTTCAAAATTATCTCAATAATGAGTTGAACATCAGTACCGCATATCATCCTCAAATTGATGTACAATCTAAGTGGACTATCCAAACACCTGAGGACATGTTGAGAGCTTACCCAATGGACTTCAAAGGAGGATACGATCAATATCTCCCTCTAGTTGAGTTCTATTACAATAACTATTTCCAATCACAAATCCAAATGGCTCCTTATGAATCCCTGTATGGGAAGAGGTGCAGAACACCAGTATATTGGGATGAAGATAGTGAGAAAAAACTCTTAGGTCCAGAACTAGTCAATGAAATGGGGAGAATGTTAAGTCCATCTAGTAACACTTTAATGCCGATCAGAGTCAACATAAGAGCTTTGCTGATAATCGTCGATGAGAACTACCGATTGATGTTGGACACATGGTATTCCTCCATATATCACTGTGGAAGAGAGTTATGAGATTTGGTAAGAAGGTAAAGCTTATTCCAAGGTAAATCACCCTTTTGAGATCCTTGATTGCATTGGATTAATGGCCTATCGACTCGCAATCCCACCGAACCTATCTCAAGTAAATGATGTATTCCATGAATCACTCTTGAGGAAGTACATACCTGACCCATTGCATGTACTCAATCCATAGGTGGAACCATTGTAGAATGACTTCTCCTATGATGAAAACTCAGTGAAGATCTTAGATCATAGAGACAAAGTTCTATGAAATAATATCATGCCCCTCATCAAGGTTTTGTGGTGAAACCACAAGTTTAAAGAAGCGATATGAGAATAGAAGGAAGTAATGAATAAGAGTTACCCACATATGTTTTAGTGTGGGAAAAAGAAATTTCAAGTGTGAAATTTATTAAGGGGGTTATTGTAACGGCCCAAGCTTTTACTAATGAAAATTCCTATTGATCTAATTAAATGTATTTTTATGAAAATGGTTATATAACATATGCACTTACTTGGTTTTATGGATTAGAATATCAAAATACAATTAATAATACTTATTGTTGCTAATATAGCCATTGAACAGTGATCACATGGTTAGTATAAATATAAGGCTTTAATAAATCCAATTTACTCAGTCAAAGGAAGCGATAGACTCATCCAGTAGACTTGACTCATATGAAGCCCATTTGTTGGAGCATATAAAGGAGGTGTAATCATTGGGATTTTCTCTTGACCAAGACCAATACAATCTTCAACAAGTCAAGGTCAAGTAGAACTGCCTATAGGATAAGTGGAAGTTGATAGAGATTACCACCCGGGTGATGTTATCTAAGACACCACAAGAGTCAGTCACTATCACAAACCTTACCCTTTGGTCTTATGCTGGTGTTGTAAGAGGTTATGTAACAATTCCCTAGAACTATGATTATGTACATTATTATTGTATATAATAAATAATATACATTCATTTTATTATTATTACTTTGTAAATAGTTTTTGAAATCACAAATTGTATTTTTTGTTAATATTCCTTTAGGTAATATATTTTAATGAATTAATAGATTTTCTAATTAAATAATATTTTAAAAAATATTATTACTAAATTAATTTTTATTAAATATCAATAATCATATAATTTTTATCGATAAAATTTTAATTTTTATTATCATTTGAAAGTTGTTTTTTTTTTCAAAATCTATGAATTTTCGATAAATGTCTGTTTTTATAATAAAAGTAAAAAATTCACTTATTTATAAAATTATTTAGATAAAATGAATATTATTTTTCAAATAAGGACATCAAAATTATCCAATGGTTAATTTTTCATAATTTTTTGAGAGAATCAATTTTCGGGTTAAAATTAAGTACCGTTTAAATATATAATGTATTTTATAACATCATAATGACCTAATAGTGATGTAATAAAATACTATAAACATTTTGTTTGGAAAATATATTTTTATCAATAAAATAATGTTATTTTATATTTTTTTATTTATTTTACAATGCTTTAGTGGACCCTCAAAGTCTTATAAAACAATGCACCTTTTTAAATTGATTTCCTTGAGAGTGTGACTCACCTCCACATAAGAAAGATTAATATTTTAAGAATCTCAGACATTGTACTTATAAAATATTGTTTTCCACTCCCCTTTGGATGAAAACATGGGAAAAACATGGGATGGTTTATTGTATTGATTAGTTTAATGTGTTGGCTCAAAACATAAATAATAAAGAATTCTTTCCCTTTTCTTTTTTAAACCCACCCATCCTCCCACTAACACTTCACTCAAAGCCTTTGGGGATTGACCAAACTCTACCCTCCTCTCTATAAAATCCTCCCAAGGTGCACCAATCTCTCAAGAATCCTCCTTTAAGTGCCACCGAAGCCTTTGGGATCACACATCCAAGTAAGGGTTTTTCTTCCTTTCTCATTTTTGTCCAAGTTTCTTTATGTTTTCATTACATTTTATATTCAATTAAAAATGATGGGGTATGATTTCTCACCTCCCCCATACTACCCTCCTTATTTTTAAATGATTATATACCCCTTTATCTCTCATCAATGGATCCCATTTACACCCATTAACATACTGAAATTCCGTAAAGAATTTCCCTCTACTAATTTACATCCGAGAAATTATTTTGTATTATGAATCTATATTAAATTATATATGTTGGTATGTATATATATATTACCCCCTACTAAAAATTTCATGTACATATGATGATACACCCCTCTCTATCTCATCAACTATTTTTATGAATTCTTCTGTCATTCCATTATGCTGCCGAAATTACACCGCGATTTTCCAAGATATAGTCATTATGTAGTGAATACCATGATAATTTCTTTATCAAGGGTATTAAACTTTATGCACATTTACTTATTGATTATAGAGTTTCATGTATTAATTCCACATTATTTTTTGTGAAATAAATGATGATGTGTAATGAATCATTGTTATATGATCCATGTGGCACAATTATGCATGAAATGAAGTGATTAAGAAGGGTACACCCTAATAGTGCTCCAACGCATTGGGTAAATATTAGTATCATGATACATCAAGTGAAATTAGGATTTACTCATTATAATTAAAGTTAAATGAGGTTTTAATCATTCTCCATGTGCAATGACCCTTGGCTCATGCTAATACCATGTTAAGTGTTGTTTCCACATTTCCATGTTATGATAATCATGTTATATCTTTCCTTTCTGTTCATGTGTATTCTATTATATATTGATATGAAAATTGCCTAACATGTATTGTATTGTTCATTTTATTCCATGTTTACTACATTACTGGGTTTTATAAGTCACCCATTTTTTATGAATGTCCTCAGTTTATCCCATGCAGTGCTAAGTACAAGGTAAGGTAGTTGTCATCTAAAACAAGTTTTCAATAAAGATGTTATGATTCACATTTTAAGTCATTATGTAATGTTCCTAATACCTAAAGACACTAGAACTCTTAATCTTATTTGTTGTATAAAATGATGGTTTTATGTAATGAATCATGTTTAAGTGTGTAATAAAAATCAAGGTTGTTATATTTATAGATATCATGTTTAGGCGTCTTTATGTTCTATTGACAATACACGCGAAGTTAGGCTTCAACCAGATCACAAGACTTATAAATTCAATGTGATTGATTATTTAAATGAAAATTATTGAATGAGATGGAGGTTTAATTTTTAGTACATCCATGTTTTCATTTCTTCTACTGCATGCACACTCATTATATATATTCACTAACAGATTGGCATAGACCGTGGGTGGTTTTCTACTAGGATTATATCTCACATCCTATTTCGATAACATTTATTTGTAAAAAAAGATTATATAATTGCATGTGTCAATAAGGGAAAGCACCCTAATATAGTCAAATGATATGTTTCTTAGGATTAGGAGATCATGGGACCAAGTTGAGGATTGTGATGCTACTGGGATTCATTCGGCCTTTTGTACTTTGGTGATGTGGATTATATATGACTATTTTGCACCTATTTTAGATGTTTTATTAGAAAACTTTGAAATGTATCACCATATTGTGCATGATATGACTTCTGGAATTATTTAAAATATTATTCATCCATTATTTATTTGTATTTTAGGGTTTATGGATTCATATATTGAATTATAATTGTATTTTTTCTACATTACACACAACTAGTAAGGGAATAGTCTCCCCACTAACACACCTAGGACCTCGCTACTAGTCGGTAGCCAATTGCATTATTGGAGATGTGCCTGAGGCCATGTGGCCAACCAGGCTTGGATCACTATTGGGTGGGATCCGGGTATGGGATGTTACAATATTGTATCAAAGTAGTATTTTCTAGTTTTCTTAACTATTTGGGAACAATATAAAGGAATTGGATTTTAGTAATGAGTTGTTTTTATATTTATATTACTCACGTACATGGAAAATCCAAATAATTGAACTGTTTTTTCAGGATTCTAACTATTGCAGTTTATTTGATAATATAATTTGGTGATGAAATAGATTTATGATTTTATTATTTATCTAATTTTGGGTACTATTTTATATAAACCCAAGGAAATTAGGATATTTCATCTCATTTGTCCTATAGGCACCTGCTAGAATTCATATTACATGCATTATTCCTTTCCATTTAGAATGAATTATTGGTTTCATGTTGTTGTGATAGGTTCTATGATACTTACACATGTTGTTGTGATAGGTATATTGATTGTGATATGCATGGATAAAATGGATACAATGCTTTGGTCCCTAGGAAGTGTGAAACATCGTGGATCAATGTTTGGAGGGCCACAACATCAATCTTCTTAAATGAAATGATATATAAATTTGAATGTGTATTAAATTCAAATGAGAATGAAATGGAAACTAAAATAGATTATGGTAGAGAATTCGACCTGACCTAACCATAGTAGTGGGTAGTAGGTAGTACCTATTTCTTTTAATTTTCTTGTATGATGCCTAGACCTAACCAATGTGGTAGGCATATGAGTGATTTCTTATAGAGGAATGTTTTTACCTATCCGGTTTTTATATTTGCACTTTTGAGTTGAGAAACATTATATTCATCTAGCAATGAGGCATGTGTATTTAATTATAGAGGCATTCTACCATGGGGATCTCTATTGGTACACTAGGAGGGTGGAAAAATCATACTACGATGGTGGTTGGTCAAGGGATACCATTGTATCCTCTAGTCCTGGAAGCTGTGGCATCAGTTATTTAACCATACATAGGTATTGATTTAAAGTTATATGATGGGTTATTTTGATTCCTTGAGACTATTTAGTGAGCACCATGACATTCCCTGACTATGGTAGAGTTTATTCCTAAGTTTTAGCAGAAGAATCCACCCATTTTTTAGGGGATATAGGAAAAGAGGCTATGAATTCCTGACCAAAGGCCATGATCTCTATCTTCGAGAACTTAGAGACACCTCCTGAGATGAGGGTAATGATCGCTATGTAAATTAAGTGTGATTCTACCCAGAGATGGTGGGACGTTATCAATCATAGTGACCTTTAGTAGAAGATGTACTATAGGTATATTCATATGGACATTTATGATTATTTATATCATGATACTTTGAGGGTTGACAGAGCCTGAGAGTTCTTACAATTGGATCAGGGCGCATAGTCAGTTATTCAGTATTCAGCCCATTTTATAGAGCACAAGTTCTGCACACCTATTCTGAGGGGTGATGCGCTATATAGAGCCAAGAGATTAAAGGATGGTTTAAGGAATGAAATATGATAACAAATGAATGGCTTTTAGTTGACTATCATTTATTGAATCATGATTCATGCGCTAATCATAGAGTGTAACCAGAGTGAGGATGGGGTGTGAGATAGGGTGGTTTGACATCTCAATCTCATACTACTTTGAGTAGTAGTAGGAAGCATCATCTAGAGCATCGATGTAGTGATATTATATATTATACCACACCTTTAGTTATAATGGTGAGATACAACCTGTGTAGTAAGCTAGGAAAAATGAGGAAACAATTTCCACGGGACCTACCTGAGTGCTGAGCTTACAGAAATATGGTCCATGTACAAAACTTCTACCAACCTTTTCCACCAACATCCAGTGATATAGGGTCTTCACCAACTCCACACTTAGGAGTAGAGTCATTATCTTCTCATTAGGAAGGGAGTTGGGGTATAGCTTGTTGATCAAGATGTGGTAGTGCTTATGGTCATGGTATCTGGATCGCAGGATCACCATGATAGTAGGGTGGACCAGGTAATGCTAGATAGGTAGTGTCACTGGTCCATAGTATAAGCTAAGAATATGTAGTGAAACAGGCCTATGAGTAGAAGGATCCCAGACCTTCTACTGTTAGAGGTACTATTCTTTTAGCCTCCACTTTAGCTTCTACACTTTTTATACAGGTTCTTCTCATAGCTTTATATTTTTTCCATTATGTAGATGCTTTGGATCAATGTTCAGTCTTCTATTGACATATTGACTCTTGAAACTCCTTTAGTAATTATAAAGTTGGGTGTACTATACTGTAGGGAGTTCCCCTTAAAATTTTGGTGGGTGTAACTTCATTTGGGACCTCTTTATTCTATAGATGAATGGGTTTTATATCATTCTTGGGATAGACGGGTTTGTTCCTTTTCATGATTTCATTGATTTCTATCACTATAGGATGAATTTTACATCACCATAGGGTGGAGATTTTATTTATAATAGTGAATGTAATGTTTGGAGAAACCGATATAGACCGAGAATTATGGGAAGAGAAGGATGGAAGTCTAGATTGTGAGTTTATATCTGGATGATTATGGGAGTCATTGGATTGATTTCCCTCTAGTTATAGATAATTTTAGGGATGTATCCTAGGATGGATTTTCATGATTACCTCTATTAATAGAGGTATATTTCTCAATCAAGCTAGCACTAGGAGTTTCACTATTATCTGAAACTCTTTAAAGGATGGCTACGTCGGAGTGGAAAAACCTCATGTTGTAGATAGAGAATTTAGAGGGGAATGGTTTAATCTGGACCAGCACATATATGTGGGGGTTTTTTGGGCCTTTTTTGAAAAAGGATTATGGTACCCTCATACTATGTGTGTATATATAAAAAATTAACAATTTGAGGGTTAAAAATAGTATTCTATACTACATATACATGATCTCTTCAACCAGATCCAAGGAGCTTGGGTTTTCTCAAAAATTGATTTCAGATTTTGTTACCATCAATTTTGTGTTATAGCATCAGGCATACCATTAATATCTTTCTAGAGAAGGTATGTTCTATATGAGTATTTTTTTATGTCGTTCGGTCTCACAAACATGCTAGTGGTCTTAATGGCACTGATGAACTGAGTGTTCTATCCTTATCTTGAATAGTTTTCAGTGGTTTTTATTAATGATATCTTGGTGTATTCTCACAATCAAAATGACCAGGAAACCCATATTGATATTGTTCTGAATAAACTAATATAGAATCATTTATATGATAATATCAAAAAGTGAAACTTCTGGATAGATCTAATTCACTTCCTGGGTCACATCTTCTCAAAGACAAGTGTATCAGTGGACCAAGAGAAGGTGAAAATTTTAGTTTCTGAGGATTATCCCAAGATCTTATATAAGGTTCATATTTTCCAAGGGTTGACTAGTTACTATATGAGTTTCAAATAGGATTTCTTACACATTTCAACACTATTAATAGGTTTGACTAAGAAAGGTGTGAAGTATGTATTATCAGATTCCTACGAGATGGCCTTTTAGGAGCCAAAAGGGTGCTTTAATTCAGCCCCATTACTATTTTTTCTAGATCCATGGTGGTGTTACATTGTTTACTCAGATGCATTAGTTATTGGTCTTGGAGTAGTTCTTATATATGGTGATTGAGTCGATGTGTACGAGTCATGGATGTTGAGACCATATGAGAGTAATTACCTGACACATGATCTCAAGTTAGCTGTAGTTGTTCATGTATTTCGTTTTTCGAGATATTAGTTATTAGGAGAGCATTTTGGGGTGTACCCAAACCACAAAAGGGTCTAGTATATATTTAAATAGTGTGATCTAAATTTGATGTTGTGAAGATGGGTCGAATACATTTTGTCATTAGACATCGAGATTTCCAACATGTTTGGGATGCGTAGTGCAGTGACCAATGCACTCATATGGAGGACTCAAATACAGGAAGTTCAGCAGGCTAGTATAAAGTGGCATCTCATGGATTTTTTCTTAGAGATTCACTTGGAGGTTCATGAATTTCAAGGGCAGACGTTCCTTTAATCCTTGGTTGTGACATCTACATTGATGGATAGAGTGAGGATGAGGTGGATATTATATTTAGAAGGCCTATTTCTATGGGAGAGTGTGGAATGTGAGGATCCTCCTCTGAGTTAGACCATTGGTGAGGATACAATTCTTGATTTTTGTGGTCACATATTATTCTTAGCCGATATATGTTGGGATCCAATGAGATAATTTCATGATTCTTCTTAGGAAGTGCATCCTAGTGTCACCAAGATTATCAGTATTCACATCGTTATTATTTGTGCCCGAGTATGAAAAGTGATGTATCTAGTTTTTTCATGAGGTGTTCCACCTATTAGTAGGTGAAGGCAGAACACTGGCGACCAGTCAAAATTTTACAGAAGCTACACATCCCCTATTGGAAATGAAATGTCTTGGAAAATGATTTCATGAATGGTTTACTTGGTCACCTCAGGGTAATGATGTTTTATGGGTTGTTATTGGAAGCATCACGAAGGTCGATCACTTCCTACCTATCAATGAGTAATTTTCATTTGATGATATTTTAATTTTACATATCCATGGGATTGTACGATAACATGGGGTCCCACATTATATACTTTAATATAGTGACTCATGGTTTACTTATTGATTCTAGAATGGGATAATTAGGGAGCTGGTTACTTTGGTGCTACTGAGCACGATATACCACTCCCAGATAGATTTCCCCTCATAAACCACGCTTTAGGTGCTGATGTAAACACTTCGAGCATACGTCCCATAATTCAAGGGTTCTTGAGAGAGGCATATACCCCTAGTTGAGTTTGTCTACAATAATAGATTTTAAGATAATATTAATAAAGAACCATATGAGGCTATGTATGGTAGGATATGTCGATCATCCATGTGTTTCTTAGGGGTAGGAGAGGCATCTATGATGGGACCTCATCTTTTATTGGAGACTATAGAGTAGGTGTAGTTGATTCGGAAGCGGTTAGATACTATGAAATTTCATCGGAAATCATTCATAGATTTCCACTTAATACCTATAGATTTTGAGTTCCATGATTGGGATTTCTTACATGTGTCACTAAGGCTAGGAAACAAGAGGATTACGAGATAAGGTAAGCATTAAGTGATATATGTCGGGTCGTTCGAGATTCTGGATAGATTCGGTCTAATAGGTTATCGATTGCAGTTAACTCATAGGTATCGGGTTATGCACAACATAATTTGTGTTTATATATTATTATGTTACTATTAAGACCCATCTCATGACTATCAACTCTAGGAGGTTGAGCTACAGTTAGATCTGTCCTTTTGGGAGCATATTATTCATATTGTGGATCCTAGCATGAAGGATCTCTAAGGCTGGTCTGTTCCATTTGTATAGGTACTATGTCCACAGGGCTGAGTATAGGACTAAACCTTGGAGATGGTGGCCAATATATGATCATAGTGGCTAGATTCATTCTCAGATCAAGTATCACCACCCTTGGAAGAGAAATTCTAGGACAAATTTCTTTAAGGATGGAATTTTGTAAGAACTCAGTTCTTCTATGAGGTATGGTTTCCGTATTTTCCATCAATTAATATTTTAATTTCCTAAATAAGGCCTAATAAAAATTCTCATTGAGGTCATAGAGGGATCAAGGGTGTTCAGGGTTAGTCCATACCCCAGAACCCATGTTTTGGGTGAAAATAGGAGGCCACACTATTTGGTAAACCGTGCGGGTAGGGCCGCAAGGCCATGCAGCTAGGTCTTAAGTTTTAGAAAAACATGATAGTGTCTTATCACATGGTTTTTGTAGGGTTAGTAAACCATATGGGTAAACTGTAAGTTATGTCCCAAGAAAAATAGAAACCATGGGTAGTTATCTCACAGTTTGGAAAATCATGTATGTAAACCTTGAAAACCCTTTTATTTTGAGAAGTTTAGTTTCTTTAAATTAAATAAACTTTTTCTTAAACCCTAAATTTTTTTTCTAGGTACTTAAATATCGGGTTTTAGAAGATATCAATGGTGTATAACCATGTATTAGAGGTATCTTCATTGTTTGATCTCCAATTATAGCATGGGTTGTCTTATTAGATCTGCATTGGTAGGATCTTTGTTCATTTTTAGTCATTCTTGATTATTTTGGCTATTATTTACTTTATTTAGATTTACTGTCACATGTTCTAATTTCTAGTTAATTATATATTTTTCTAACTTCTCCTAATATGGTCCAAAATAGGACAAGATACTGGAAGATTTATGTAGGATAAACCTAAGGTAGGTGGTCAAATTTCTTTTGATCACTTTCGGAGCATTTATATATGTCTTTGTGTCATGCTCCCAATTTTTGGGGGTATAATGAAATTAAATTTAATCCCATGTTCTCTTAGGCATGTTCTAGGTGATTAAAGAGATTAATTTATGTTTTTATTGGTTTAATACCTTGATATTGGTCACCCCCTGGGTGGCGATTTTGAAATTGGCCATTGTTCTCTTTTTTCCTTGGACATCTATGGTTTTCCTTTTTCCCCATCTGATAAGGGATGTTTAATTTGAATTGATAAGGGGAATTAAAATTTCAATTAATGAAAATTGAATTTCAGTATCTATTGAAGATAAATTTGTTAAAGGTTTAGGATGGTTTTTACCTTTACCCATGGCCCTTATTGAGAAATTTCTTTAATTTCTTCTAAAAATAAATTTCTCGTGTGAGATAATATTGAATAGGTTATTTAAATGATTTATTAATATTAATTTATATTTTAATTGATTTTACCATGTCGTAATAATGATAAATATTCCATGTAATAGCATTTCATGCTTTTTATTCCAATTATATTGAAAATGACCATGTGAGTAATTTAAATGCAAACCCTTTTGAGGATAGCCAATGCCCGAGTTACCCTTTTGAGGTGAAATTGAAATCGATGATTTTGTGTTTTAACCTAGAACGTTAAATGAAATTTTTAAATGGAATTTAATTGGTGTAATTAATAATTGACATGGGTGAATCATGGATACAATTGAAGGATTCCATGTATGAGCTCAATGGCCTCATACTTGATTATACCATGAGTTAATCATGGATCCAAATGTAGGATTCCATTAACGGGGTCATTGAGACTTATTTTATGTTATGAGTGAATAATGGATCCAATGGAATGATTCCATGGATGGAATCATTAAGGATTGATTTATATGATGAGTGAATCATTGATCCACATGTTAGATTCCATGTATGGATGCAAAATTGAATTGGCTATTTCTGTCATGGGTGATACTTGGGCTCCCTATTAGACCTCCAAGTATGGAATCAATTGGAGGGACTCTATACCTAACCTAGAGAGATATTGTGTTCTTGGTAGGTTCGTTAGAATTTCATTTTAGTGTGTTGGTCGATATAATACTTGAGTGATACATGAATTCCAATTTTTTAATGTCAAGGATGAGCACAATTTGATATCATTACATGAGAGATACCTAAATTCCATCTCTTGAATTAAAGGGATAGGCTCAAGTAATAAATTTATTAAATAATAATAGATTAAATGAACCTTTTTACAAGAAAAATAAATATCTTGGATTTATGTTAGACTCATATATTTATTGATAGAATGTTTAGGAATATGTTTGTTCTGTGGACTAACGAGGGATTTTGGGCTTGATCCAGATCACAGGACTTATAAATTCAACAATATTTAATTATAAAATGAAATTGATTAAATGAAATGGATGTTTATCCATGATTATTCCTTGTTTTCTTTTATTAAACTACCTACACAATTGTTATATATATTCACTAACCGATTAACATTGACCATGGCTGCTTAACTATTGGGATTATATCTCACACCCTATTTGGGTTACCTTTTTTAACATAAAAAATTATATGATTAGAGGTGTGAATATCGTAAATAACCCTTATATAGTTACAAGATATTATACTTAGGAGACATTGATCATTAGAAAAAGTTATGGCTTGGGATGGTGCTTGGATTCTTTTGGCCTTTTTTTAATTTGGGGACATGTGTTATTTATGAATTCCATGAACCTATTTTGGTTTCTTTATTAGAAACATGTGACATGTATCAAAATGTTTTATATGATATAACTTCTGGATTTATTTATACTACCATTCTTCCGCGGTTTATTTCTATTGTATGGTTTAAGGATTCTGCTATTGAACTATTGTTTCATTTTCATTGTGTTACACTGTTGTAATGAGGGAATAATATCCCCATTTACACACATATTCCTTTGAAACTATTCATAATCCTCTATAATTTGTGGAGATGCATTTTCAGCAATATGGGAAACCAGTCTCAGAGCATTGTTGAGTGGAATCCAGGTCTAGGATGTTACAAGCCCTATCAGATTTCTTAGAAAAAAACTAGTAAACCCCATGGTGATGTACTCAATCAGATAAATCCATTATCCTATAAATATTTTAGTTTATTCCTGAGCTCTTGATGATATTTCGGTGTAATTATGTAAGGTGGAATAGAAACTAGATCAGAACTATGCATGAGATCAATAGTAAATTACACATCTCTCTTAGGTGGAATCACAAATAAGTATTCATGAAAAAAATCATGAAACAGGTCCACTCCTAGTAGAAATACATTATAATATTCACTCTCATCATCCAAAAATAGTCTGGAAACCTTGGAAGTAATATCCCTTAGTTGTGGATGAACTGGCACGGCTCAACCCACTTTGATATCCCACTCTCTAAGGTATTTGTAGGTGTTACCCTAGGTAGATGCAAAATTCACTCTTCTATAGTAACAATATATATGGTCTTGGTAAGCTACTAACCAATCCATACACAAAATTTGATCAAATCCCACAATATCTAAAATATATAGATCCTAAAGAAAAAAAAAATCCCAAACCTCGAAAGAACACCCCTTACATAAACATATGTCCCTTGACAATACACCCAATGTTGTATCTGTATTTAACACCCCAATCACAAACTCCACTACTAGGCCCAAACAATGCCGATGTTTTGAATAAATAATGGAATGAGAGGTACTGGTTTCAAATAAGGCACCTTCTAATGTAGAATCTATAAGAATAGTTTGTCTCACTATTGATGGCCTAGCCTCACTATCCATAAGTATAGAATGAATGGCATGTAACTATCCTTCCCCACTTCATTTTGATACAGTCTGAGTCCCCTATGTTTCACCACTCTACTGATACGGGCTCTATATCCCTGAAGTACATAATCCACTATTTCTACCACCACGGCCAGTATAACTCAAACTAATATACTGTTACAGTGTACAGGATCCCCTTACCAGACTCTAGTTCTGTATAGATCCTCTATCACTATCCATCTATTGTTTTTTCCTACATAAAGTATATAGATTCCCCATCCTTCTGTAGGCTCATCACTCTACTTGTGGTCTAGTAAAGTATCTATGATATTGGGCCAGCATTCCGCACTAGCGGAAAATAACTTGGATGAGATACTATGTAATTCACCCATCTCTCTAGCCACACTTCATATTATCCCCTCGGCACACATTTGTCTAGCGATGCTTCCTACTCGCGGAATATGTACCTCATGATCATCCAACAACAACCATGTTTCCTTCACTGAAAGCCTATTTCAGGTTCTCCTCAGCTATGAGAGTCTAATCCACCACCTCAATAAGCTTATTTAACTAAATATGTTATCTTGGGACCTAATCTCACACTTATACGTAACCTAAAAATTCGTTTCCTTAGTTATCTCATCCCCTACAAACACTAGATAAAATCACTAAAAATTTATAAAGTGACCAATATAGTCCATTGTAGACATACTCTCTTGAGTCAACATCCTAGACTCAAATTCTCTCTCCTTCCTTAGTGTCTCTTCAAAAAAGTGTTCCAAGATCTTCTCTAAAAAAATCTTCGAAGTTATCCCATCCTCATGTGGTGTATGGGCCTGAACATCCCACCAGTGCTTTACAAATACTCGCTTTATATATGAATCCAAAATTAGCCTCCTCTCACTAGGAGTCTCCATGTGGTCAAGTGTATTCAAGATATAATCAATCCATTACTCAACTCTTTCAGGTCTACCATATCTAGTAAAATTCATATGGTGTTGTAACTAAAAAACCCTCATTATGTTAGAAATGATTTCACCACTCTCCCTGAGTCTCTCTCCAAAAAATTCATGAAATGAGCAAAATTATCTCAAATTTTATCCCCATCTTCCTCACATGGTACTATTGGTGCCATAGGCTCCACTGTTGGTAGATCATCTCAACCCATATCCTTGTGTCATCCTATCAACAAACATCATCTTGGAGGCATATCTCTAAAATCCAAAACATACATCTCAAGACACATAACACCACTATATCTTGCTTATGTAAGAGGAAAAACATAATAAGACACAAAGTTTATTTTTACCAAGACCGACCACATTGTCAAAGTAGAGGCTCTAGTACTACCCTTAACCATCTTACGTCTAGGTCATGGTTAAAAAAGTGTATGCTCATTCTCATTTTTCAAGATTCACATTAGACTCCCATTTATTCATATTTTTCATTATTTCAATTTCATTTTCATATTAGAATCCTTTTTCAGATCAATCACATATGTAAGGAGAAACATTTTAAGTTCAACAACATACCAAAAACATGTTTTCCCATTTGTGCCTAAAATGATTCATGTGACAAAATATAATGAGTTCCTAGAGTGATTCATACTTACTCAAATATCATTCCATATCAGCCGATGAAACAAATCTCATAAAATATCAAAAACAAAAATCATATCCCAAAACAAATGCATCACTCAAGCTGAAATAACATCCAACTATAACAACACATATTAATAACAATAATACCACCCTGGGTACTTTTCTTTTACCCTCATAAATGGGTTAGATACTCCCATTAATGAGCTCTTAAAAAAGGTATGACTCATCTTATTATAATTTCTACATTTTAAAAATTGTAAGATAAAATAAAAGAAAAAGAAAAGTCCTTTAATACCACATTTTAACATCCCAAAACAGGTACCACACACTGATGCCCTAGGTCAGTCGGTCCCATTACCTTAGGCACACCTCCCTATATTCCAAAGGATACCGACTTGTAATGAGGTTTTAATGATGAACATGGTTAGAATATACCCTCTTTATAAAATTATCATAATAGAAAAAATAAATAAATAATTTCTAATTTACATAAACAGAGACCATACCAAACCAGTATCACATGGTACGCAAAATAATAAATAAAATAACCAAACTAAAATAGAAAATATTCCATGCCAAGAACATGTAAACTTTTTGTAGGAAAAACAAAAAATAAATAAATACACAGAAACCTACCATGAATATCTTGACACCAATTTTGGTTCCCTCATCAATGTTCTATACCAATCATCCCTCTAACATATGAATTTTTCCCTTATTTTTTCATGTAATGATAAAATCTTATTGGGAACTGGTCAGGAAGTTCCAGTTGGTGTGACTATGGCTTATAATGACACCACCAATGATGTATAAAACTAATCCATTCAATAACATTATAAGCAGATGTATACGGAATAAAATAGAAAAATAAATTAAAAATTTTACATTTATTAAATTACTCTTTATTTAAACACATGAAAACTCATGGTTCCCAAGGACTCCAAAACTCACAATACCTACTTCAAACTATATAGGAGTATAAACTATACCCAAGGGATATCATATATCTGAATTCCAATCTTACCATTTTTAATATCAATTCATATCTGAATGCCAATGATATCATTCATCATCTCAATTCATATTTGAATTAAATTATTTCCATTCATCATCTCACTTCACTTCTGAATTCCAGTGTTACCATTCATCATCTCAATTCCTATTTGAATGATACTATTACCATTCATCATCTAAATCACATTTCAATTCCATTTTTACCATTTATCAGCTTAATTCATATTATAATTCCATTATTACCATTCATCATCTCAATTAAAATTTATTACAACATCACAATTTTACATCTACCACAATATCACATGTACCACAACAAACCATTAATTAATTTACCAATTAATTAATCAAATTTCAAACTTGTATATTCACACTAGTAGAGTAATTGATTCCTCAATTAATTAATCTCATGAATTCCATTAGTTAATTCATAAAGTAATTAATAACCTCAATCCCATTTATTAATTAATAAATTAATTTATCACAACAATCCCATTACCTAACTCACCAATTAATTGATCTCATAAATCTAATTAATTAATTGAGAAATTAATTAATCGCATAAATTATTTAAAAAACCAAAAAATTATCCCATGATTAATTCAATAATTAATTATTCCTACACAACAATCCAAATATCCACATAATTAACTTAATAATTAAGTATTTAAATTAAAAAAATCCAATGTCCCCATAATTAATTAAATGTTTAATTATCCCAACTCAACCATCCAAATATCACCAAAATTACAAACCATTAATTAATTAATCTACCAAATTAATTAATTAAATTTAATATAATCAATAATAAATCATCCAATAGTAATTATACTATTAAATACACATAATTGAAATCATTATTTTTTGATTTGAACAATATACCACCTAGTTCAAAATTGACAAAGAACACTAGCTAACAAAAAAATCCAATTTTAAGCTCAACAACCACAACCACGATGATGAATAATATTTAGATCTAAATCCTAAATCAATGATCAAACAGATCAAGATCCAATGAACCTATATCTAAATCTATAACCAACATCGGATAAACAACCATATTTTATCTTGAAATAGGATAGAGAGATATAGATATTTAAATGGGATGAAAGAACATATTCTGGGAGGTGTAGATCTTCAATCCACACTTAAAGTTTCCATGAACAGAGGTTGGAAGCCCAATTATTTCTTCTATGAGTCTCTAGAAATAAGATTATAGATTTTCATGAGATCTAGGGTTGATTTTGGGTTAAAAAGGAGGTATGGGGTTTAAAAATATAATTTTCATATTAATTAAAAACCCTCCCATGGTTTTCTAGGTAGGGGAGCATGGTTTTCCAAACTGTGTGGCTTAGTCATGAACCTATTATAGGGAGGTGAATTTATTCTCTGAAAAGGGAAAATAGTTTGATAAAACACGAGTCATTCATGTGATTCCCTATAATTTGTGTTTTAATGGTTTTTTGTCCAGGTTTCACAGTTTGGGAAAACAATGCACCTACTATGGACAGTCTTATCTCTTTCCAAATTTCTCAATTTTTCACCCAAACACACCCAAGATACAACCCATAAATACTTTTCAAAACAAGGAAGAAGGGTACCTAAAAATAATCCTGTGGAATCTTGAAAAAATTTTGATATCTTAGATTATTATATATCTAATATTACTATTCTAAAAAATTCTTACTATCTCTAGGATTCCATGAAAAAGATTCAAAGATTACTATTTTTCATAGATTTCACCTTATCCTAATTAACAGTGCAGATATGGAATCCTTGACACCAAAGGGTTTTATTGGAATATTTTTTAGCTGTTGAGGATTCATAAAAGGCTCCTTCGCCAAATACCATTGAAAGAAAATTGCAGATGAATATGACCTTTTTCCATCATGATTTCAATAAATTAATCCAAGAACCACAATTTTCATCACCTATATATTTAATGTGAATCCATGGTTGTGATACAGGCAATTAATGTGGAACAATTCTTATCCCATTCCATATTCTTAAGGAATGGACATGTTTTTTATAACTACTAGAAGCAATGTATATCAAAATATCACACATTTATACATAGGTTAATCATGTCACTAATGCTATTTCTATGAAATTAATTGTGGAAAATGTTTCTGACTTGTCTTTTTACCTTCTAGGGATTTTTATAGACCCTTGTTTGTCTTATAATTTGGGTAATGTTCATTAATGCTTTCCTCATTCTACTTTATAGAAATTCTATATTTTTATTTTTATTTCATAGGGCTAGGCCTTTTGACCTATGTCGGATTTGTTTATAATTAATTAGAAATTACATTTTATATTATTAATAATTATTTATTATATTATTATTATATTACTATTTTATAATTAACAATATTTTTATGAATTATTAATTAATTTTAATTATTATTTGATAGTTTAAATTTTTTAATTTATGTTTATTATATTAACTATCAATAAAAAATTATTTTATTAATAATTTTAAACAAATTAATATATAAAATATTAATGAATAACCGCATGAAACCAGGATTTTGGAGAACCAAAACCATTGTTCCTAATAATTAATTTACTACCCAAATTTCTTGGGTTATATTGAGAAGATCCTCATATTCATTTCACCCATTTCCATGTTATTTATTTCATTAGGTGGAATCATGCAATTTTAAATTAGAAAAATCACACTTATAGGCTTCTATTAAACTAAATCATTAACCGAATACCAATTACATTACAAATAAATAGGTTTATAACGAGTTTGAAAAACCTATAAATCTATTCCTAGGAAAAACATTTCTTTGTTTCTATAATAAAATAAATTATAAAATAAATTATTTGGATAATAAAATTTTAAAAAATCATTCATAAATTTTAATGAATATTTAAAATTTTAATTTTTAGTTTCCCCAAAAATCAAATTTCGTAATAAATTCTAAATTCAATATTTTTATTAGGTTTTTTCTCTATGGACTAAGAAATAATTTATTTCTTTGGTGGTGGAGTCAAGTATGTTGTAACCAATATTATTTTTAAAAATTTACTATAGAAGGTTCCAAAATTATGGAAATTATTATTTTTCTCGCCTATTACGGCTAAGTTAAGTAGCTAGTAAATTTTAATAATGAAATTTAATAGAAATATTCCTATCAAACATTGAAATATAGTATTAAAAAATGAATCAATGGATTTCAAATAATCGATTAATGTATTTTTGTAAATAACTTGAATGTAATTGATATACTTTCATAAATTTCAGTATTTAAGTGATTTCATAATAAGGTAATATTTATTAAGAAATTTAATGAATATAAATAGTTAAATACTGAAACAAAATTACATAGATAGAAGGATTTAAAATTTAAATTGTTAAACCAATTACATTTCAACATATTCAGTCAATATATTTGTTGAAATATATTTCATTCATGGTTTCAAAACATTAATTGATAATAAAAATACATAATCTTAATAAAAAATTAAATTGATACCAAATGAAAAATTATATAGTCAACAATTTTCATAGTAAATATATGGAATAAATATAGTTCATCATGAAAATGAGAAAAAGAACAAATTTTAAATAATAAATATCCAAAAATGGTCTAACATAATATTTTTCGACCATGAAATAGGTGCCATGTGAATTTAATAGTAAAAACTGTCAAATGTAGGAATAGTAATGAAAATTTAAAGAAGAAGTTAGTAAATTTATAAATTTAAAATAAACCTTATTAATTATTTAGAATAATGATTAAAATAATTAAATATGAAAGATTTATCAAAAATTATGTGTCATTTTATGAGATCAAGTGCATGAACTAATAAATATGTCAAATTATGATTATTTTCCAACATTATTAATATATTTTATCTATTAAGGTTGTTCCCCATGGATTAAATTCTTAAATGATAAATGGAACAATATCTACATATTATGTTTACATACCAACATGTGGAAATAGATAGAGAGAGAGTATGGGAATGTAAAAGATGGATTTGTAATATAAGTAGACAGAAATAGAATAAAATTTCAAGAACTCTTGAGCTTAATACATCATCCACTGGTAACTGTAACAATTATATTTTTCATAATTTAAAATAATATCATCTTTATTTCTTCCAAATGGGTCATTAAACCACAAAAACGCATCTAAGATTAAATGAAAAAAACACTAAAAATATCTGAATAAAATATTGAAGGGACAATAAAACATTTCAAAATGTAATCAATGATATGAAAGATCAATGTAAGACCAAAATTTATATGAATTTCATTAGATAGATGGTCACATGAAAACATTTATATAATTTACAAAAATATATGATTCAATAACATTATTATTCCTATGTTTAAACAAAAGTATTTTTTTATTTGAATATATGTGGTTCATGTTTATGTTATTGATACGTAATAAGTGATTTTAATAAATAAAAAACCTAACCTAATAGTATTAAAATAGAACTCTATGAAATAAAACTAATTATAGATATATGAAATAGTTAGAGATATAATTTGTTTAGATTTTGAGTCATGATAATGAGTTATTATTAAGTAGTTTTATCTAATTTTATTAATTTTTGTTGAGAAAATGAGGAAATAATCTATTTAGAATCAAATTATTTTGGTGAATCCAACTCAGAAACCCACTGTGTATAGGCCCTCAAAAGATATATTCCAAACCACTAATATAGGTGAATTGTTGCCTAATTTCTTATAGTAACTCTTCCCATTTTTTCCCTTTTTACACTAATTTTCATCATTGTTAATTAGTGAATGGATTATATGATCATCCCAATAACAAAATAGATGAATCTTATGATATTTGATTGAATAAACACACTCGAAAAGGTGTTACATGGTGTACAACACTATTTTCATTTAGTGGTTACATCCTTAGTTAATCTATAATTATCATTCCGGGGACACTCTACCACCTGGTCATCAATTATGAATGAAATGATTAATTTATAAATGTAATATACTTGGACTGCTGTAATAATATCAAATACCATTAAAAGATAAATACATAAATAGTGAAAATTCTCTCTTGTATTTGATATCCTTCCTCTTTCTTCCACATGTATCTCTATAATGTAAACATTGTGTGCACCTTTATTCTTATCTCGGGTATAAAACCATTATGTAGCACTCTCCTTCTCAATGAGCTCATAAATGAGTCAATTTTCATCTCAGCACCATAGGTAACTAAGAAATTAGTTCTTACAACTGATTACATGTTATTATATAAGCATAGATGAATAATTTATAGAAATATTTCCTATATATTTATATATCAACAAAAGTAATTAGATCAATCTATAAATAATAAGTATTTTATATATTCCCAAAATCACGAGTCAATGTATTCTAGTTTATTATTGATTTTTTCTATTTTGATCCCTTATTTGATATCAAAAATAGAGGGCATATGTTTTAATCGTATTATTGATCTATCTAGTATTTAGGAATTATACTCTAAATAATGATTTAAATCCTACTATTGTGGTGCACCTTGTATATTCATCATATAGGTTTTAATAAAAATCCTAATCTGAATCTCCTTATAGAAATCTCTTTTTAAATCTCCCATATTATCCACTAAATTCTCTCTGGAGTTTTGTTATGCCCATGTGGAATATTTCGGAGTATCTATATCTCCTTGTTTGCTAGTATGAAGATGAAGTTCTTCCAAAACACTATATCATGGTGACTCTACAAATTATAAACTTCCATATATTCAAATTCATTATATATTGATTATTACTATGTGTTTTCTTCTATTAAATTATGGTTTTATGAATTCTCAATATCATATCATATTATCCATTATTTTTATTGTGAAAATACCTACTTCTAAACTAGTGAGGTATAATTTTATCTAAGGATTGTCCTTATGGTGTTTTTGAATCATCCGATGAACATTTAGGGAACAAAAAAACAAGTCATGATGTGACTATTCACACATAATGTTAACTAATTTCTCATATAAGACAAACCCAATAACATACTACTCATATGGAAAAATGTCTGATTATTTTATTAGTACAGTCATGATATAACTAAAAGGACACAACATTGTCTAATCATGTCATAAAATTTATTTTCTATGCCATATTGAATAACATATACTAAAACACGCTCATAAATATTCATGTTCTATTTTCATTATTCCCTTTAAAACTCTAGTATTCATTCAAACCAAAGCCTATATTTTTCTTTGGTTTTCCCCAGTATCCACAATATTTTTCAAACATCATTTGAATACCTCAGGATTAACATAAGGTCCTTCTTTATCATCAATAATTATCATAAATTTTCTTTCACATATGTGATATGCTTATGAAATAGAAAATTACACTATAATCATATGTATTTATTCTCCAGAACACCTACAATACATCTCTCCAAATGAAATTTTTTATTAAGAAAATCCATTTTAAAGAAAAATGGTCAACCATTGTTCATCAACAAAAAACCTCTACATGCTGAAAGAACCAACAAAATCATTAAACACCAGGATGAGATTACTTGACTCAAAAACTATATAATATTCCCAGTGAAGTGTGCTAACCTGGGTTTCTGGTTCCTCTCTGATTAACTCTTCGATGTAAGAGAGCATCCTTTCCATTGTCTGAATAAATTCCTCTTTGTTGATTTTCCTCTGGTTGAATCCCCAAGCTAGTATGCGGTCTTGTTTGTCTGTCCACACTTCTTGCTCCTAATTGGAATCAACTTGCAACCGACGATCATAGATTCTTTTTATCTCCTCTTCTGAGACATTGGGTCGGGGACTAGTTTCAGTCATTTCTTCCTTATAGTGGAAGATAAGTTTCAAGCACTCCCCATCTTCTTCTTCCCTATTTCTTGAATTCATGCACAATTTATTCAATTTCCCCTTTCTGAACCTCTATAACTTCCTTTTTTCTACCCTTCCTGGTCGATCGAGTCTCCACTGGTTTTGGAAAGTTTGAGTAGTCCTTGTATCCCTTTGGTTTTTTCACCTAAGCCACAATGCATTTCCCCAAGTCACAAATACCTTTTTTCCCCTTCTTCCTTCTAAGACTATGGGGACCTTTCCCTTGAATTCAGGCCAAGCTCTCCATTGAGGGGTGACTAAAACTGTCATCATCAGAAGGCTCCTCCTCTAGAGATCCTAGAGGATTCTGGTCCTCCAGACTGTGAAAGCGGTTCCCCAACTCTATAACCTCTCCGACAGTTTGGGCCATCTGCATACTCAAAGACACCTTTCCTGGTTTATTCCCCAAACCAGATCCCATTACCCCATCGTCGTCCTTCCCAAGACCTACGAGGATAGGTCCAATGGTGTTTGTGTCACGACCCGCCCTCGGGGTCCGTGCCGTGACTACCCCAAGCCCGCCTTCCATAGGCCAGGGGCTGGCGACTAGCACCAAGGCGTAAATCCCGGTAAAAAGGGAAGGCATTGCCTTTGAAAAGTAACAAACACCACAGAGTAAGCAAGCGGAAAGTAAACACTAAACAAAGCAGAGTACAACTGAAAGTGCGGAAAAGTAAATGGGCCAGAATACAAACCCAAACTAAAAGTAAAGTACAACTCGAAAGGGAAAACAGCAACTGAAAAGTAAAAGCCGCTACTCCGAGCTGTCCACTGGAAATCCCACCTGTAGGGTGGGTACAGATAGCTCCTCTGCTCCACGGGTCTCGCCGTCTGCTCCGAGCATGTCCCGCCCAGTGGTCCACCTCCGGGTACCGTCCCGCTCTGCAAGCCTCAGCTAAGGTCAACGCTGTCCGTCGTCTGCAACCAACACAACGTAGTGCGGGCAAAGCCCGTGCAGGGGTGAGTATAAGCTACTCAGTAGGGACCCCGAGACCCCTGAAGGTCTCTCAAATCCACAATGGATAAATCACGAAGAAAGGTACAATCACGAAGTAACAACCATCACTGCTTAGGTATATGCCCATACATATACCTAAGTCATCAAATTCAAATACGCTCCAACCTCCGAGCCCAAGTACAACTCAGTCCACACAGGAAAGTAAACGTATTCCACATAGGAAAGCAAAACATAATCCACACAGGATAGCACAACACAATCCACACAGGAAAACATCAGGTTTCAGCTCAGCCAGGATTTTCATTAACGAAACCGTAACTGTTGAAGAGTCCCATCTCTGAAGTGTACAGTGGTCCTGTCACGACTCCGAGGTACTGCTCACTAACCTAAGACTGCTGATGTACTCCTCCTGTCGAGTACCGCGGGTCTGCTGCCAACTACCGGGCACTCCATCCGCTGAGGGTCTGCTGCCAAATACTGGGCGCTCACCCAGATAGCCTACAGAGGTACTCCTCCAGTCGAGTACCGCGGGTCTGCTGCCAACTACCAGGCGCTCCGTCCGCCGTGGGTGTGCCGCCGAATACCGGGCGCTCCGTCCACTGGGCTAGTCGACTCACTCCAAGTTGAGTCGGTCGAGCAGTCTTCAGGTCTCAGCCGGTTTCACGGTCTCCGTACTCTGTACGCTCGTCTCCAGTATCGCAGGTCTGCCGCTACAACCGAGCGCTCCACTGCCAAGGATATGCTGCTACAACCAAGCGCTCCACCGCCCAAGGTAAACAGAAGATTCAGCTCACACAGGTTCGGAAGCACTGTTCCACGTAGGATCGCTGAGTGCTGTAGTCGTCATCGTCGAATCCACACCGGATTTCTGTACTATCGTTGTCGCAGTCACAGTAGCAGTAGTAGCAGTAGTAGTCACAGTAACAGTCGCAGCCAACACTAGGGTTCCCGCACGCAGCAAGCTCGTTCGGAGGGTCCGCTCCACGAGCCGAGAGGCTGATACATCAACTGTCACGAAGAGCAGAGTTGATGTATCCAAAAGTTCAGTATCGTCAAAAGGAACTCAACGCAATAGACGACGCGTCGATCGGACGCCCGGTCTGTGAGTTATTGGCATTTTCGTCTCCGGGGCCCGGTTGGTTTTTAAGGCAAAACCAACCCAACCGTACTCCACCTGCGTCCAAACCTCGGGCGGAGTATGCCAAAAGATCTGTCTCACTATGAGGAACACAACGCGACTGACGGCGCGTCAATCGGACGTTCGTAGCTCAAGATATGAGTGTTTCCGCTCTGAAGGCCCGGTTGGTTTCGTGAACGAACCAACCCGGTCGAACTCAAAGTAATCCGAAACCTTGAGTGCGATATACCGAAACGACCGTCTCGATCCAAGGATCGTGTTGCCGCAGACGGTTCGTCATTCGGAGGTCCGAGGCTCAAGATATGGGCCAAAAACCGATTCTGGTTCGAAACGGGGGGGGTCCGGGTCCGGGCCGACCCGGCCCGACCCCCCCCCCTGGGGCGGCCCGGCCGGACGGCCGGCGCGGCGGCGCGGCGGCGCGGGGGCCGCGGCGGCTTGTCGCCGCAAGGAGGCCGCGCGGGGGGATCAATTCCTCCGCCTTTCAAGTGGCGGCGCGGCTATGCCGCGCCGTTTTTTTTAAAAGCGCCCCCCCCCCCCCCCCACGTTGGGGGCCTGCTGGTGCGGAACCGGGGGGGCCGGCTGCCCCCCCTCCCTTCAAAGAACCGCCCCCCTCATAAAGAGGGGGGTTTTTATGAGTTGGCCGGGGGATTAATTCCCCCGGTTTAATGGTATCCGGCCGGCCAGCTGGCCGGCCGGTTTTCTCTAACGGGACCGGAAATTCCGGTCCCGCCTTCGGCTTCTGACGCCGGCGGCCCGGCCACCGGTCTTCTCTTCCGCCGCGGCCCGGAACCGGCCGCGGTCTCCTCGTCCCGTCGCGGCCCGGAACCGGCCGCGGTGTTCGTCGTCCGGCGCGGTGCGACGGCACCGCGCCCCTTTCGCCGTGCCTTGATTCCTTTCAACGCGGCGCGACGGCGTCGCGTTCTTGATGATTCTTCCTCGGCGTGGCGCGACGGCGCCACGTAAAATAATTGCACGATTATCCGCGTGGTGCGACGGCACCCTGCCACTTTGCTTCCACCCGCAAGAATAAACAAGAACGATGGAGGGGGGTTCGGCCGTGTTCGTGCGGTCCGGCCCCCTCACGTTAAAATAATAACGCAACTTTAAAAATAATTCAAAGCCACTCGTTAGACTTTCTAAATTCACGATCAAGAATAAAATAATTAAACCAAAAAGAAAACAACAACCCCTACCTCAGGTATAAGGTTCGAAGATTTGTCTACGTTCCGTGGAAGACGACGTCGCGGAGGTTGGGCGTCGCGGTCGTCGTTCGTCAAATCCGTTGACGAAGGGATGCGTCCGATGCGATACGTCGTTGGCGAAACTTCTCAAGTCGACGAAGGAAAACCGAGGAGGAAGCGGTGTCTCCCTTTCTTTGACGTGGAGAGAAGATAGAACGGCGTGTCGGTGTTCTTCGCGTTCTTCAAGGAGGAAGATGAAGTTCTTCAAAGTGTAGAACTCTTCTTCTCTCAAATCTCCACACAACACAGCAACTCCCCAAAATAAAATAAGCTACACCTTATTTTATTTTCACTTTGCCAACTTTTCAAAATTTAAAAGTTGAATTCAACACATTAATTAAAATCTAGAGTTGTCAAAAATTAAATGAAGAGTTAAGTTGGCAAGAATTAAAGTAGGGGAGTGTCACAAAATTTAAGATGGGGGTTAGAGGGGTTAGGGAATTTGAAAAGGTGGGGGCTCGTTTGGGCCCCACCTCCCTCATAACCACACATGGGATGTTGGGTGTTTGTGGGCCCCACCAACAACTTCCCATGAGAGAGTCTAACCACCATGAATAAAATAAAATTCAAACAAAATTTTATTTTACTTATCTTTTAATCCCCAAAACTAACTTTCAACCCGCAACAAACACAACTCCCGAAAAGGTCTCTTTAAGAGAATAGCGGCGTTGCGAGTTCATCGGTGCCCTCGGATTTCAATTCCGAGCACTGGATCAAAAGTTAGGAATTCCCGCTCGTTCGTTCACTGAACGTACCCGAGCCAAACTTCAGAAATTGATTCCGGGCACTCCGGGCCTCGGAATCAGGTGCCGTCTGAAACCGCGCTCTTGTAAAATTCTAAAGAAAATTAAGAAAAAATTTCCCTTCAATTTTACGGGTCTTTACATTACTCCCACCTCAGGGCTTTACGTCCCCGTAAAGATATATCAAAAACTAGGGAAACAAATGAGGGTACTGAGCATGCATCTGAGCCTCCCGCTCCCATGTGCTCTCCTGGAGATTCCCGTGCTGCCATCTGATGCGCACAAGAGGAATCGATCGCCCACGCTGGACCCGCTCCTGTCGATCCTCTATCTCCACCGGGACCTCCGCAAAAGTTGCCCCACCGTCAACGTCAAGCTCCCATGATCGATGATGTGCGTCGGGTTGTGCACGTATCTCCTCAACTGGGATACGTGGAAGACGTCGTGCACCCGGTGCAACTGAGGTGGTAGAGCCAGGCGATAAGCCACCTCACCAACCCTGCTGAGGATCTGGAAGGGTCCGATGAAGCGCGGAGATAACTTGCCGCCTTGGCCAAATCTCCGAATACCACGTCGAGGTGAGACCCGTAAGAAGACGTGGTCGCCAACCTCGAACCCCAGTGGCCTCCGCCTCCTGTCAGCGTAAGACTTCTGCCGGCTCTGAGCTGTCCTCATCCGCTCCTGGATGACCTGGACCTTCTCTGTCGTGGCCTGGACCATCTCCGGTCCCATCAGAGCTGCAAGATTTCTTCTTTGCCGATAAGAGAAATCTGGTCTCATCCCCTGGATGAACCACATTCTTTGCCTAAAACAGTCAATCCTAACATGGATGATACTAATCCATACCATGGATGACGTCGTAAGGCCTCGACGCTACTACTAAGAGATTCAACCGTTACTCTCGCCTCGGGTTGATTCACACTGTCGGCATCAGTGTGTGGTAACTGGGTCTCCTCCAGTTGATGTATCACAAGTGAGGGTCAAGTCAACAGCCAAAACTGGAACCTCTTAGAAACATCACGAAAGATGACAGGAACGAAAATATCACAAAGGTATGCATCTTTTATTATTGCAGCTCATAATACAAGACGCTACACAAAAGCAACGAGAAACCAGAAGTACAAAGGATGTATCTACTAGTTCTGCTCCTGTCCATCGGCTCCCAGAGCTCCATGTTTGAAGGCCTCGGCTTCCTGAAGCTGAGCTCTCCCATGTGGTCGGGGTGGACCTCCTAGTGGTGGTGGTGGTAGAACCTCAAAGCGTCGTCCACCACCTGCTGCTCGGCCAGCTCCTCTGCCTCGTCCGCCTCCTCCCTGCGGACCGCCACGGTTGAACCTCTGCCTCTGCCTGGGAGGTTCTTCACTTAACTGCTGATCATCAGCATGGCGGGTCGGACAGTCGCGAGCCATGTGACCAATCCCGCCACAGGAGTAACACTGTCCACTCTCGGCACGCCTGACTCTGACTCCACCCCATCTTCCCCGCACAACTGAGCCTGAGTCGTAAAGTCGGCCACTGGTAGGTCTGGTCTGCCTGGAACCCTGAGTCATCCGTCGGCTATCTGCTGCAGATGACTCTGCCACGTGCCGCCCTGCGGTGGGTCGCTGTGCTGGTGTAGACTCAGCCAGGAAGCTCTCGATCAGAAGGGCTCGCTCCAGTACTCCTGTCTGAGTCGGTATGCTGAGGGAGATCAGTGATGCCCTGATCTCGTGTCTCAAACCCTGCTCGAAGGTCCGGGCCCGGAAGAATGGGTCCCGTACCATGTCGGTCGAGTAGCGCGAGAGATCGGTAAATCTCGCCGAGTACTGAGCGACCGTCATGCTGCCCTGCCGCAGCTGAAGAAGCTCCTGGATACGCACCGCACGAAGGGTGGCTGGGACGAACTCCGAGCAGAAGAGGCTCTCAAAGTCCATCCAAAGTAGAGATGCCTCATCGTGCACCTGGAGCATCAGGCTCCACCATCGTCCTGCTGCTGCGTGTAGTAGGCTCGCAGCGAGGATCACCATGAGGTCTGCTGGTGTCCTCACTAGCCTAAACACTCGAACCACTGCCTCCAGCCAGTCCTCTGCTGCCTGGGGATCCGTCTCCCCGCGAAACCTGGGCGGTCGCTGGCGCTAAAACTCATGCAGTGCGCTGAGGCGACGTGCATCGTCAGCGGCAGCTGCTGGAAGCATCGGGGGATCGGCGGGTAAAGCTACCGCCGGTGCCACTACTGGAAAAGGGCCCTGCACCGAGGCCTCGTCGCTCGGTGGGTTGTCGTCTCGCTCGACTCTCAGAACCCTAGCTGGCTGTCGTCGTGGGGCCATCCTAAAAAGGAAACAGGTGCGCCACGGTTAGAACAGTATACCTGGTGAGCTGATATAAGTAATCACAAAGAAAACTTTGAAACACACACGCAAACAATGTTTTAGTGCATTAAGTCGGAAATCAGAAGTCAGGGTCCTGGTGTACGGATACGTCGGCCGCCGCACCAACACTGGACTCCCTGGACTGATAACCACACTCAATACGCTAAACATTATTGCTTCACATAGAAAAGATCAGAGTTCGCGGTAGAACCAAACTCCTCTGATACCAATTTGTCACGACCCGCCCTCGGGGGCCGTGCCGTGACTACCCCAAGCCCGCCTTCCATAGGCCAGGGGCTGGCGACTAGCACCAAGGCGTAAATCCCGGTAAAAAGGGAAGGCATTTCCTTTGAAAAGTAACAAACACCACAGAGTATGCAAGCGGAAAGTAAACACTAAACAAAGCAGAGTACAACTGAAAGTGCGGAAAAGTAAATGGGCCAGAATACAAACCCAAACTAAAAGTAAAGTACAACTCGAAAGGGAAAACAGCAACTGAAAAGTAAAAGCCGCTACTCCGAGCTGTCCACTGGAAATCCCACCTGTAGGGTGGGTACAGATAGCTCCTCTGCTCCACGGGTCTCGCCGTCTGCTCCGAGCACGTCCCGCCCAGTGGTCCACCTCCGGGTACCGTCCCGCTCTGCAAGCCTCAGCTAAGGTCAACGCTGTCCGTCGTCTGCAACCAACACAACGTAGTGCGGGCAAAGCCCGTGCAGGGGTGAGTATAAGCTACTCAGTAGGGACCCCGAGACCCCTGAAGGTCTCTCAAATCCACAATGGATAAATCACGAAGAAAGGTACAATCACGAAGTAAAAACCGTCACGGCTTAGGTATATGCCCATACATATACCTAAGTCATCAAATTCAAATACGCTCCAACCTCCGAGCCCAAGTACAACTCAGTCCACACAGGAAAGTAAACGTATTCCACACAGGAAAGCAAAACATAATCCACACAGGATAGCACAACACAATCCACACAGGAAAACATCAGGTTTCAGCTCAACCAGGATTTTCATTAACGAAACCGTAACTGTTGAAGAGTCCCATCTCTGAAGTGTACAGTGGTCCTGTCACGACTCCGAGGTACTGCTCACTAACCTAAGACTGCTGAAGTACTCCTCCTGTCGAGTACCGCGGGTCTGCTGCCAACTACCAGGCGCTCCTTCCACTGAGGGTCTGCTGCCAAATACCGGGCGCTCACCCAGATAGCCTACAGAGGTACTCCTCCAGTCGAGTACCGCGGGTCTGCTGCCAACTACCAGGCGCTCCGTCCGCCGTGGGTCTGCCGCCGAATACCGGGCGCTCCGTCCACTGGGCTAGTCGACTCACTCCAAGTTGAGTCGGTCGAGCAGTCTTCAGGTCTCAGCCGGTTTCACGGTCTCTGTACTCTGTACGCTCGTCTCCAGTATCGCAGGTCTGCCGCTACAACCGAGCGCTCCACTGCCAAGGATATGCTGCTACAACCAAGCGCTCCACCGCCCAAGGTAAACAGAAGATTCAGCTCACACAGGTTCGGAAGCACTGTTCCACGTAGGATCGCTCAGTGCTGTAGTCGTCATCGTCGAATCCACACCGGATTTCTGTACTGTCGTCGTCGCAGTCACAGTAGCAGTAGTAGCAGTAGTAGTCACAGTAACAGTCGCAGCCAACACTAGGGTTCCCGCACGCAGCAAGCTCGTTCGGAGGGTCCGCTCCACGAGCCGAGAGGCTGATACATCAACTGTCATGAAGAACAGAGTTGATGTATCCAAAAGTTCCGTATCGTCAACAGGAACTCAACGCAACAGACGACGCGTCGATCGGACGCCCGGTCTGTGAGTTATTGGCATTTTCGTCTCCGGGGCCCGGTTGGTTTTTAAGGCAAAACCAACCCGACCATACTCCACCTGCGTCCAAACCTCGGGCGGAGTATGCCAAAAGATCTGTCTCACTAGGAGGAACACAACGCGACTGACGGCGCGTCAATCGGACGTTCGTAGCTCAAGATATGAGTGTTTCCGCTCCGAAGGCCCGGTTGGTTTCGTGAACGAACCAACCTGGCCGAACTCAAGGTAATCCAAAACCTTGAGTGCGATATACCGAAACGACCGTCTCGATCCAAGGATCGCGTTGCCACAGACGGTTCGTCATTCGGAGGTCCGAGGCTCAAGATATGGTCCAAATACCGATTCTGGTTCGAAATGGGGGGGTCCGGGTCCGGGCCGACCCGGCCCGACCGCCCCCTGGGGCGGCCCGGCCGGACGGCCGGCCGGCGGTGCGGCGGTGCGGCGGCCGGCGGCACAGCGGCGCGGCGGCGTGGGGGCCGCGGCCGCTTGTCGCCGCAAGGAGGCCGCGCGGGGGGATCAATTCCCCCGCCTTTCAAGTGGCGGCGCGGCTATGCCGCGCCGTTTTTTTTAAAAGCGCCCCCCCCCCCCCCCACGTGGGGGGCCTGCTGGTGCGGAACCGGGGGGGCCGGCTGCCCCCCTCCCTTCAAAGAACCGCCCCCCTCATAAAGAGGGGGTTTTTATGAGTTGGCCGGGGGATTAATTCCTCCGGTTTAATGGTATCCGGCCGGCCAGCTGGCCGGCCGGTTTTCTCTAACGGGACCGGAAATTCTGGTCCCCCCTTCGGCTTCCGACGCCGGCGGCCCGGCCGCCGGTCTTCTCTTCCGCCGTGGCCCGGAACCGGCCGCGGTCTCCTCGTCCCGCCGCGGCCCGGAACCGGTCGCGGTGTTCGTCGTCCGGCGCGGTGCGACGGCACCGCGCCCCTTTCGTCGTGCCTTGATTTCTTTCAACGCGGCGCGACGGTGTCGCGTTCTTGAAGATTCTTCCTAGGCGTGGCGCGACGGCGCCGCGTAAAATAATTGCATGATTATCCGCGTGGTGCGACGGCACCACGCCACTTTTCTTCCACCCGCAAGAATAAACAAGAACGATGGAGGGGGGTTCGGCCGTGTTCGTGTGGTCCGGCCCCCTCACGTTAAAATAATAACGCAACTTTAAAAATAATTCAAAGCCACTCGTTAGACTTGCTAAATTCACGATCAAGAATAAAATAATTAAACCAAAAAGAAAACAACAACCCCTACCTCGGGTATAAGGTTCGAAGATTTGTCTACGTTCCGTGGAAGACGACGTCGCGGAGGTCGGGCGTCGCGGTCGTCGTTCGTCAAATCCGTTGACGAAGGGATGCGTCCGATGCGATACGTCGTTGGCGAAACTTCTCAAGTCGACGAAGGAAAACCGAGGAGGAAGCGGTGTCTCCCTTTCTTTGACGTGGAGAGAAGATAGAACGGCGTGTCGGTGTTCTTCGCGTTCTTCAAGGAGGAAGATGAAGTTCTTCAAAGTGTAGAACTCTTCTTCTCTCAAATCTCCACACAACACAGCAACTCCCCAAAATAAAATAAGCTACACCTTATTTTATTTTCACTTTGCCAACTTTTCAAAATTCAAAAGTTGAATTCAACACATTAATTAAAATCTAGAGTTGTCAAAAATTAAATGAAGAGTTAAGTTGGCAAGAATTAAACTAGGGGAGTGTCACAAAATTTAAGAGGGGGTTTAGAGGGGTTAGAGAATTTGAAAAGGTGGGGGCTCGTGTGGGCCCCACCTCCCTCATAACCACACATGGGAAGTTGGGTGGTTGTGGGCCCCAACAACAACTTTCCATGAGAGAGTCTAACCACCACGAATAAAATAAAATTCAAACAAAATTTTATTTTACTTATCTTTTAATCCCCAAAACTAACTTTCAACCCGCAACAAACGCAACTCCCGAAAAGGTCTTTTTAAGCGAATATCGGTGCTGCGAGTTCATCGGTGCCCTCGGATTTCAATTCCGAGCACCGGATCAAAAGTTAGGAATTCCCGCTCGTTCGTTCACTGAACGTACCCGAGCCAAACTTCAGAAATTGATTCCGGGCACTCCGGGCCTCGGAATCAGGTGCCGTCTGAAACCGCGCTCTTGTAAAATTCTAAAGAAAATTAAGAAAAAATTTCCCTTGAATTTTACGGGTCTTTACAGTTTGGCTCTAGGGTTCTCAAGTAATTCACATCATCCAGCCTTACCTATCCACTTTGTGATCTAATTGCGGCCAACAGGAAGGATTTTCCCTACATTACCTCCAGTCATGTGGGCTATTCATATCCTCTTCCCATAAACTGAGACTGTAGGTTCATGTTCTCCCAGCCCCGAGCCCCAGAACTTTCAACAGCACCCACCGACAAGTTCACATCACTGGGACCATCCATGGATGTCTCATGAATTCCCAAATCCTTCTTTAGACGAGCAAACACATCCACAACCCACGGCGCAGCTGCCATTGTATTCACACATTCCACTATCACTGGAGGGACCAAGGAGTGCTGATCCTCCTTAACATTAGCTTCCGCACCTGGGCTAGTTAGAGCCCGCACCTCTAGAACTGCTATCACTGGAGGGACCAAGGAGTGCTGATCCTCCTTAACATTAGCCTCTGCACCTCGGCTAATGAGAGACTGCGCCTCTGGAACTTCCCCGCATTCCTCCACTTTCTCGGCCATGCTGTCAATACCTCACACCCATTGGTTCATAACAGGGGCGATCTTCACGTCATTACCCTCAAACCCACTGGGATCAACCTATCAAACCATGTGCCCGCGACTACAGACAGGGGCCAAATGACCAAATCGGTGGCACCCCAGGCAGAAAGCTGTCCACGATTCTAACAATACCCTTTGTTCCGACGGAACTCTTCTTCAACCAAAATCCACAGCCACTCTGGGGGATCCTTTGAAACATCAGCCTCGACACATACGTGAGGGGAGATAGGATGAAAAACCGTCGATGTCTGGCTATCTGAACACATGTATCAACCAACCATGTTTCCTTGCATTCGGATAATTGATGGATTTTGGAAAGGAAGAGGTTGGTCTAGAAATCTTACCCAGACCGCGAACGAGGAAGCGTCACGATTCCAGTTGAGATAAAAGGACCACCATAGAAGGAATAATCTGGATTCATTGATTGTATGAGGGGATCGGTACCAGGCGGTATTCAAATCATCCTCTGAGGAGAAACGTATTAACATTTGACGCCGATCAAATAAACCTACCACTGCACGATCTTGAAGATCCCATAACTCAAATACGAAATGATCAAAATCATCAACAGAGGGACGGTGACCCCTGAAATGGGCTATCAGCGTTAGCCGGTGGAGGTCTGAGGCCTCGTTGAACTCCTTTGAAGATAAAGCAAGTTGAGGCGCGCTGAGGTGAAGATCCGGGACCTTTGGGAAAAGCAGGATCAAAGGATAGGGGGGATGGAAATCCAGATTTGTGAACGGAATGAATGGTCTCACCGGCAATGGGAAAGGAAGGATTTGCCTCCCTCCCCCTGCTGGGGAAGAGGGAGCTGGAGCCTTGGGCATCGCGCTAGGTCATCATCGCCACATGCATTCCGTAGTTGAAAAAGCAGCCTCCCACCTACAATACATTAATATAAAGAATTACAGGTAATGTTTGATACGTTTTATAAACATATCATCATCGATAGAATCCAAAACAAACTTCATTTGTAGGTTCGTGCCACCAAACCATCATTTTAGAGAGTGTTTTTTAGATATATCCATCCATAAAAGAACATAAAATTTTAAGCCAATGTGAAATTGATGGGTTTGGGAGGATCATAATATAACCAACATAATTTAATAACCCCATTATAATTTTTGATTTATCATCAATAGAGCCAACATATAAACTGAAGAATATAATATAAAATTCATATTTAATATACAAAAAGCATCATCTATGAAAAACTCAAAAGTGTTTTCATTAAACAAATATCACAATGATATCTAGCAGACTCTATCACATGGATTTAATCAACCACTAAAATCCTTGTTATTAATGAGAACAACACACATTATCTTACAATTTTATAGCACCTTACCTATAAAGAATAAATGAGAACCAATAATAAGAGCAAGTATTCTATGGGTAATAAGTGTTTCACATAGAAAATAGGGGGATCCCAACACTTTATATTGTTTTCCTTCATTAAATAAAGGTATTTGAGCATCATATTCCGACACATAGAAGATTATATGAATTATAATAATGAATTCCCATTGGTGATTCATAATCATTTGAAAATTTCAAATAATTATTCTATGCATTTGATTTTATAAATTAATTAATACTTTGACTAAAAAATAAAGGTAAACCATGTGGAATATGTGATAATTTTATTGACCTATATCATATGGCTTAGTTAATATTATATGAAATTTTAATTTTTAGTCCTACAATGTAGTTAATTTTCATATTGTGATTCATAATTGGTTTTCACGTGTTATAACATATCTAGGAGATGTTTTTATATGCAATGAGATTCCCAAGAGGTGTATCAAGTTCTCGGGTGACTGTTAGAGTTGGGTCGGCCTAGCCTAGATATAATTATTTTCTACAAATAGAACATCACACTATGATACGTAATTATCACAATATAGTTTTTGTTTTGTTGATGGATTATTCTATGGTTGTAGTGGAACCATGATTTTTGGGTAACAAGTCCTCTTGTGGCCAATAGGTGTCATAACATGGTAATTATTTGTGTGGGATTATATATAGGGAAATAACCTTGTATATATATGTGGATTGTTAATCATTCAATGACACTTACCCTTACATTTTTTTGAGTCATTTTAGACATTTTCATTTTGAGATTCCATGGGAGAAAGATATCTAGCTAGCATATAACCCTTAGGTCACATGGTGCAGACAGTTCATAGACATAAATTTCACAAATAATAGTAAATTTCACACCATAAGGGATAGGGGCATGGACATTGGCTCTACCATGAGGTAGGGAACTATTACATGACCAAAGGTGTTGTGCTATGATGGTGTATATCTAGGGTTCATTCCCTCTTTTGATGGAGGGCCACAGAATGACCTAGAAGGGATATATCAAGATAGTGATCTATGATGTGGGGACCTATTCTTAGGAAAATTGTTCAGTTCGTGGCTCATAAGGTTCATGGATCAATTATTTCTAGTAACTAAGGTTTCATAAAAGAACCATGATGGTCACATCATGCTCAAATGTTTTCTTAAATTAAGTATTAACTGTTTGGGACATAAAATATTTCAAAATCATTTTGGTTTTCCACATTAAAATCTTCTCATTATGGGATTCCAGTCTCTAGCCATCTCCCCTATTATTACTCCATTTATACCACTCTGATAAGGTGGATTTGGGAGAGTTTCCTTATGAATATTCAATCTAGTATCTCTTTTACTTCTACCTTATCCGTTTATCCTCCCTTTCCATTTATTTTGGTTCACTAAGTTATATTTTCTAAGAGGTGATGCCACAAAATCATATTGGGATCATCTTTCCATAGAGGAATTTTTTTCTATGACGAAAAAGGATCCAAAGATGTTGAACATACTCAAGTTCTTGTAGTTTCATTGAGGTGTGTCTCTAACATTAATTATTTAATAATTAATAATGATTTTTTTTGAAATTATGGTAGAGTTGAAATGATTTTTTTTATTTTTCATGGCTTAGATCCAATAAAATATTAGGAGTGGTCTACACATGTAATATTGGGGATATATCCATGATAATTCCCTAGTGGGAAATTATTTATTTTTCTCAAGTATTAATTATGTAATAAATATTGGTTAAATGTATAAATAAATTATAATTGTTTTCTATTTAATTTGGACTGTTATGTATAGATTTAGGGCCTCATGTCTATTGATGATATCCAATTAGGATCAGAAGTGATTCATTGGAATGGTGAACATTTTCCTAAAAAATATAAATAACTCTGAATGTTTTAGGTGGTTCCTAAACATCTCTATATGTTTTATAAATTTTTTATATACATGTGAATTTAATTCTATCCATTGGTTTGTGACATGGATTATGTTTAGCTGAAATATTTTATCTTAAACTCTTATCACTATAATGAATTTATATTTTCCATGATGAACCATTGAGTACTAGCTTGATGTTCTATTAATTGAAAATCCTGTCCTAAATTATAAATAAGAATTATGTGTAATTTAAAACCTAAATAAGTATAGATTAAAAAATTAGTGGTCTGGAAGATAGGATTCATTAGTTCCCTCTCAGTCGATGGGAGTAGTGGATTTGAAATGGTTAGCCTAGGGTTAATCCATTCATAAGTCTTGAGATAACTTATAGCCACATAGCTATTTGAATAGTGCATGGGTGAGTGTTTCTCATCCACTAATAAATGATTTATTAGGTGGGTTAACCATTATAATGTCATATGTATATTTTTGGAGTAACAGGACCGACCTAGCTTGGGCTTGGAAGTGAGATCGTATTTATTCCATCTATCTAATGTGATGATTGTGTTGTATCACTATGAAGGAAGATTAGACCATGATACAAGCACGGTTATATTTCTGGATGGAATTATCTATAATATTCAAACTTTAACTATGTGTTGAAAATTTATAGATGGGTCCTTATGTGGTTTTTTGGACTATGGTTGTTACATAGGGGACTACGTTGGGTGCCCTAGTTTTTTGTTCACTCTTAGGAGGATTAGTACATGAGGGACGGGTTGGTTTTATCCTAGAATTAATATAACCATATTAATGGGTTTTATTCTTAAGATAAAAATATAGGTAATGTGTTTCAGGTTTCATAAAGTTGATAACCCATGTGATAATGATATATTATATTAAAGGTGTCAGTGTAGTATGTGGCTCCCCTAGTAATGTTGACCATCATAAATGTTTTGGGATGGGATGCATCCTCCTAAGTAATGACATTATAGTAAATGATCCATGGTGGAATGTGACCCTTAGGTTTATTCAATATGAGCTTGTGGGGGGATAATTCCCCTAGTTTTATGTTATATGATGTTTTAGGGAAACATATAGACCCTATTTGTATTTTATATGAGCATTTGGGGAGCATGATACCCCAGGGTGTATGATATATGAGTTTACGAGGGAAATTATTTTTATGGATTAATGTTATAAAATGTTCCATGCTGGTACATGGCCTTCTGAGTGTGATCAATGTGAGGTTTTATAGAGGAGGATTCTCTAGGTGTGTGTTATATGAGGTTATGATGAGAATGTTTCCCATGGGTTTATGTTAAATATAGTTTTGATATCACATCCACCCACTTAGGAATTTGATTTAAGATGATTCTATAATGGTATATGGACCCTCAGGTTCATTCTATGTGATTTTCTTTGGGTGGGATGTTCCACCTTATGTTAATTATATTCTTGTTTTGGTACTAGGGTGGGATGTCTCCACTAGGTGTATTATATTTTGGTATAGGTTCTATGGTGGTATTTAATTCCCCAAGGGATATTGTTATATCATACTCAGTGAAATCTTTTAATCGATAAAGTATGTATGGATGACCATGGGTGTTAGCTTAAAACCTATGTTTTAATGATAATATATATATTACCATTTAGTTTTTTACTAGAATATTCAAATAATATCACATTATACATGATTCACATATATTGGTTATGTTAGGGAAACTATTTTTTGTACCATATTGTGTTTTACTCACACCTTTTTCAAGTGTAACTAAATCATTATTAACCAATAATACAACTTTATCGAATGTAAAATTAGTGTAGAATCCTAAAGTTGGACAGCCATGATGGATGGATTTGATGGGGTCATGTGTTGGGATTAGGTATAGGATTTAAGGCTAGCTAGTGACCATTTATATTTATATTTATAATGGAAAAAAATATATATCTTTATGATCTTCCCAATGAAGTTATTTTAGATTTTTTCGAACTCATGTTCCATTTTAGATTGTTTATTTTTTATAGCATGGTTATATTAATTTCTTCTAGATGATTCATTGTATTATAATTGTATTCTTTACTTATTTTGATGAATATTTAAGCATAATTTATATAATTTTTCTTACACAGGTATAAGGTTACATCATCTCCACATGATTACCAAAGACCCTTTCTACTAGTTAGAATCCCATGGAATATGAGATGGTGTACCAAATTCTATATAAAAAACTAATTTTGTTACTATAGAATAAGCCATTTTAGAAGATTTATTTTGAGAAAAATCCCTCTTGGTAACATTGATGTATTTTTGGGTTGGTTTAGTTTGTCGAAAAAGTATAATTCCATGATTAGTTGGGGAGGTAAAGAGATATTGTTGACTAGGTATGTTTATAAAGATCCAAGATAGGGAAATGGATGCCATGGAAGCAGTACATATAATTACGTACACAAGGTGTCATCGTTTCCCAGTTCTTGCCAAATTTTTGGGGTCCGAAATTTAGAGATTGGAAAGCATCCTATAAAGTGGATTTACTTTAATTACATATTAAAATATGAAATGATTATGATTTTTGTGAATATGGGATTCATGAATGGTGTTTATCAATGGACCAATGAATTTATATGGTGATCTATGTGACAACGACAAGCATTGTGAATGGTGAAGGTAAGGAACATCAAGATGTTGTGAAGAGTTTGACAGAAATCTCTACGATTATGAAAATCTTCGTGAATGGGAAATATCCTTGGACATTTGTGAACAAGGGAGTATCAGGGCGGAAAATATGGGGAATCCAAAAATGGTGATGACAGGGATAGAAGGTTTTGGAATCAATGGAAATTCCTATAAATAATACTCTACCCCTGTCCAAAAGTTACTTCGGCTTAACAAATATATTAAGGCTCTTGATCCATGAAGGTGGTTGAAGAATGTCTTTCATGTGAAGAATTTCTCTAAGTCTATTATATCCAACTGAATGTTCAGATCATCACAAAAGTAAATGAATTCATGAAGGCTAAGTATGATTCTCAAATGGAAGGAGCTTCATAAAGGATTGTTGAGTTTGAGAAAGTGGTGTGATGTGTGAAGGCTGGATGAGCTTCATGAAATAGGTGTGCTTTGTGAAGGCTAAGTGAGCTTCATGAATTATAGTAAATTCATGAAATGATATTTGAGCTTCACAAAAGAGGTTCTTTATGAAGGTAGTGAGAATCCAAAAAGTCATCCAGAAGGCATTTCCCAGTACATCTGTTGTAAATTGGTATTCATCTATTGGATGGAAGTGTAAATTTAAGAGCGCATTCATATAAAACTGAGGATGTATTCATTACAGATAATTAAAGGACCTACACATTTGTAAATTTCAGTTGAATCCCTTATAGGATTAGTGAATGAAGGAAGAGTAATATGTTGATCCTTTCCACCGATAGTGAGCCAAATAAAGTGACATAGGGAGTGACCTTTGGGAATGCGGTGAGCATACCAAAAACCTTGTAAGGGAATTGATCCTAGGTATAGATGAGTTCTATTCTGAATCATTTTTATTGGTTGTGATCCTTCATAAATTTGGTACAATTGACACATTGTCATTTTATTCTACTTGGATGTTGCCTAGTGAGGGTGAATTAAGGGAAAATTGCTACATTAATGTGCTTTCTTTCCTACATAACATTCAAAGCATAATAATAAGATAAATAAAAAAGGGATAAAATCATAATTAACAATTAAGTTCAAAAAATTTACCCTTATAATAAAGAGGACAATATATATTGGGATATAAATTATTTAGAAAAGAATATCTATAACCTGATTCATCCCCCCCCCCCATCAGGGGATGTTAGCCCTTTTTTTGATGTAAAATTTGGTATCAAAGTGTAGGCTTATTTTACCACATTTCTTCCTTCTAACATGGTTCAGTCAATTATTGATGTTTAAGATTTAGTCTACTCTTTTCGTGGTGTTCTAGAGAAAAGGGAAGAACTTCCAAGAATAAGAAAAGGACTGGTGGAATTCTTAGCATAGAAGTTTCTACAGGAAGAGCCTGATTCATTAAAAGGAAATAGAATACATACTAAAGAAAGACCTTTAGGAATCATCTAGTGAAAGTATTTACTCATTCAACAATACTGAAGGAATGACTAGTGAACTTGAGATTCCAAGTGATATTGGTACTACTAATGATGATGAAACTGAATGAAGACCAAAAGTGGAAGTTTTACATAAAATTTAATTTAATCTTATTCTATATGAATAAAATAAATCTAAAGATATTGATATCCAAGTTTATGAAATTGAATTCATCCAATTGAATTTTTTAAATAAAATACTTCTAGATGTGGCTACTAATCTAATGGATAAGAATGATTCATAGGCTGAAGAACTACAAAAGATGTATATAAAAGATATAAAAAATAAAATATGATGACGGGGGGATGAATATAAAATCTGAAGGAATTTATAATCTCAAAGGCATGAATTTTGATCATTCAACATAGCTATCTGAACTAGTTCAGGGGAACCAAAGGATACAACAAGAGAATGCATGTTGTATTAATTTTATTACACAAGAAAATTTTAAAATAAATGTGAAAACATACATTGTGGATATTCTCACCTGAGAATTGGAAGATGATATGAGTATTGGGAAGAATCTAAAGAGATAACATAATGCTCAACTAGAATTGAGGGATATGAAGATTCGAAAAATTGGAGAATAGTTTGAACTAGTGATGAAATAAGTGGAGAAATCAAATTCCAATGGTAAGCCCAAATTGAAGGATGATTTTCATTTACTATTTCATTATCCTTCAGTATGTGATGATAAAATAAAATAACAATACATTATTTATGAGCATAAACAATAACATATTTTCTCATTTCAATGGTCATACAATTTGGGAAAACCAGTTTTGGATATGATGCACCCTCTATCATGCATGAAAATATGAAATTTGGGAACAGTTTTTGAAATAAGAAAATTTTATAGATGCTGGAAATATAACTAAAAAGTATTTTTCAAGATTTAATGATAGAATGTGTTGTTTCTATAGGATTTATGGTCATACATAAAGTTTTTGTTCAAAGGATTTGCAGTATATTTCATACTAAATAGGTAGAAATATATTTAAACTTGAGAATAAGAACAAGAATAAATAATAATATGAAATAAGAGACTCTTATAAGAATGTATCTATGAAATGATACTATTTTGGAAGAATGGGACACACCAAGAGTATGTTTCGAGAAGGCCATGAGATCAATGCTTGAAGGAAAACTCATGTTGTATCAACATCTCAACCAAGATATTATGACTCGACGTATGTTTTTAAGTGTTTATTTTTTATATGTTCTAATCATGGGCATTCATTAATATATTGCAATTATAATAATTTAGTGAAGAAAAAAGAAATTGAAAGGAGATCCCTGAATCTAGTGGTGTATATCTAGAAATCCATCCTTGGAAGTCAAAATGATATGTCAAAAAATATGTTTAATGTCTCAGGGTATTCATAAGAAACTCGATGAAATGTGTATCAATAAACTCCTAGTTTCATTCTATAATACATTATTTGAATGAATGAGAATATACCGAGAAGAAAAAGGGAGGTTCCACTCCTGTTCTAGGATAGATGAATGTACATTCAGTGAAGGACTCACTCCAAGCACATTTGAGTAATTTGACTCAAAAAATTGATAGAAAAAAATTATAAATAATTTCATGAGAAAATCACATGCCATGATACAAGGAGACAATTGAAGGTATGAAAAATATCCCTCTAATGGGATAATAAGTAAGAGAATAATACCGTCATATAGATTCTTACTCTGAGAAAGAGTTGTGAAAAATTGAATTCAGGTTGAGCATCGAAGAAATAAATTGGTACGGGTATACTTAAGCCTCAAATTGTGAAAAAATCCAAACAAAAAAACCAGATATCATAATATGACACAAAATTTTGGTGATGAATTCATTTTCATATGGCTATAATAATTGAAATTGACTGGGTAGTTGGAACAAGCATGAAAACAGTATAGTGCTTTGCAAGAAAGTATCAAATGGTTGATCAATATAGATCAACCACAATCCTCTTCTTGGGGATTTCAGTGGATCCCCTCTCCCTATGTGTATAAATTCTATTAACTGATTAATCAACTATTTTAGATGTTATAGAGATACAATCCAAGGATAATTGACATTAAAATATTCAAAATGGGGATGTGACATGCTCCATAATTTCAAAAAATTCAAATCAATCTCAAGAGATGACGAATTAATTAGGAATAATTACTTGAAAGGATTTAATGTTTTGTGTCTTCTTAAAATTTATGCAAGTAATTGACTGCAATAGAATTTTATTTTATTATTAACTATATCTCTTGTTTACCACATAGAGTTCTGACTTAGTAGGCTTAGATGTTCTGTTGATGGATTAATGAAAAGTGCCACATGAAAACAAATGATGTAGGAGAAGAAGAATATTTGTTGGTCTAAATATGGGGACCAACAGCTGGAATAATTTCACATCATAGGGGGAATAATATCACTTAATCAGATGAAATATCTCAATGGGATATAAAGGATGAAAGTTTATGTTGTTTGACACCATGAAGATCGATTTGGGGAGAAGCTGCAAAACTCATATATTTTATGATTATCTATGTTTTTAAAACAATATGGTATTAGGTAATTGTTTTCAGGATACCAATAAGCCATGAGATAATATTTTAAATGGTTCAAAAAGAGAATGGGGATTTAGTTGAAAGGAATGAGGTCACTATAGTAGAGAATGATCGGAATCTTCCACAGTATAGTGAATAGTTTTCTGATGATAGTGACAAAGAATTAATAAAATATTGGGGATTTGAAGGGGGGATAATGATTTCTAAGAAGATACTGATTATTATAAGGTGAAAGCCGCTGGAGAAGAAATTAGGGTTTAGGCTTTTAACAAATAGAATAACTGAATATAAAAGAATCAGACATGAGAGATTGTTTCTAGACCAACAAATATGAATTTCATTGGGACTAAATGGTTCTTTCGAAATAAGATTAATTAATATGGCAAAGTGATTCAAAAAAATAATTAATAGTGTGCAAAGGTTACTCCCAGATAGAGGGTATTGATGTTGATGAAACATTTTCACCTATTGTGATCCTATTGACAATTAGCCTATTCTTGGCCACAGTAGTGGAATCGAGGTTCAAGGTTTTCCATATGGATGTCAAATAATAATTTCTAAATTGGATTCTGGAATATGTGTACATTGAGAAACTAGATGGTTTTCTCCTTCATGAAGATGATAATAGAGTGTGTCGGTTGAAGAAGGAATTGTATGCAATGATGCAACCACCAAGAGAGTGGTATTTAATGCTCAATCAGTTTTTAATGAATCTTGGTTTTCATCATGGTGGATTTTATTACAATATATATTTCAACCATGAAACTAATCTAAGGATTATGGTTCTATTATATGTTGATGAAATAATATTTTGAGGATCAGATAAAGAAATGTGCAGATAGTTTTCCAAATTCATGAAAATTGATATCAAAATATAAATGATTTGTGAACTAATGTTTTCCATGGGTTAATAGGTAACATAAGGAAATAATAGAACATTACATTCTTAATATAAATATTCCCTGGAGGTTTTGAGACGATTTTTAATGGATAATTACATAAATATGATGACTCTGGTGGCTACCCTGATGAAACCATCACAGGATGATGAAGGAAAAGTGGTTAATGTCACTAAATATAGGAATATCATTAGAAGCCTTTTGTACTTGATAGGAACCTAACTAGATATTTTCTTTCCACAAAAAAATCTGATAGGTAACAAATAAATCCCAAGGAATTGGACATGCTTTTAGTGAAAATAATACGTCGGTATATTAAGGGCATAGTAGATTTTGGTTTGATGTACATTGAAAAATCATAGAATGAGTTATTGGGATATACAGTTGTAGGTTGGGTCAGTTCATAGATGATAGAACAATCAATATTGGGTGGTGAATTCTATATTGTAAGTTTTTATATTTCATGGATAATAAAGAGACACGATTTCAATTCATTGAGAATTGTGAAAGATGAATATATTATGGCCACTCAAGAATGTGTGTAGTTGTTGTGGATGAAGTAGTAGCATGATGATATGGGAGTAGAAGTTAAGTCTCTGATCAGAATCCATTATGATAATTCAAGTGATATAAATCTTTTAAAAAATCAAATACATAACTCAATGAAAATCAAATTAATTAAAGTATCATTTTATTAAGGAGAATTTAGAGCAACGGATCATGATGTTTTAGTATGTACCTACTGAACATTTGGTTTCGGACATTTTGAAAAAGGCTTTTCCCAAAGAAGCATTTCAATAACATTAACTATCATTAGGAGTTCAGTTGAGACCCCGCACATAAGATATTGTATATGTGGTACACCCTCTCCTTAAGGTATGATGTGTTTTTAATGAATGTGATTATATGTGTTCTTTACACAATTGTAGACCACAATGGAGTGGCATTCTGGTTTGTTGACGAAGGGGAATTTATTGTGGATATTGAAAGTGGGGAAATTTATTACTCAATACATCGAGAGAATATGACATGTGGAGTAGTTATATAGGGGGTTTTTTAAATCTTACAATGATAAACATGATCGATCAATGTATATATATTAAAACAGATGAGGTTCGTGATGAAAGTAGTTGAGTGGTTTTAGAAAAAAGTGATTCATTAATAAATTTTTCACATTTATCTTGTTTCTCACGCTAACTATGGCCCATGTGGTCTTAGAGTATGTGCTAATAAAATCATTTATCACTATATTAATCACAAGAAGTCAACTGAAATGGAAGATGGACAAAAATTTAGCGAGATTTTAAAATGTGAATAGTTTTCAACAAACCCAAAGGTAGAGATTTTTGAGAAAAATCACTAAACAAAAAATTTCATTATTTTTTGGTAGATTGTGTTTGTTTAAAAAGAGGGTATAAATGATTAGTTTGGTTGATCCAGAGATATTTTTTACTAGGTTTTTTGACAAGGATCTATGATATAGGAATGGATTCCCTAGAATCGGTATTGAATACTTTGTACATAAGGTGATGTCGTTTTTCAGTGTATTCTAAATTTTTGGGGTCTAAAATTTGGAGTTTGTATGGCCTCTATAAAAATATACTTTTAGGTCCTTATTAAAATATGGAAAATGCAATCTTTTTTTGAATATGTGATTTATAAATGGTGTTTATCGAATTATCAATGAAATATCCTAGTGATCTATGGGATAATGAAGCGCATTGAGGACAACAAAGGTGAAGAGCATTGTAGTGGTGAGAAGAGTTTTAGAGTGATATCTGTGATTAAAAAAGCATCTTTAATGGGAAAATTCAATGGAGTTTCTCAAAAGTGGGAGCATCGTGGTGGAATGGATGGAGCATCACAGAATGGTGGTGATGCGGCCAGAAGGTTCTGGAATCAATGGAAATGCCTATAAATATACCATTACCCCCTTTAGAATGGAAGTGAAACTTAATAAAAATAATAAGGCTCTAGACTTGAGAAGTTGGTTAACAAAGGAGTTTCATGTGAAGAATTTGGTGATGCCTGTGATATCCAATCAAATTCTCTAGGAATCACAAAATTAACAGAATTTGTGTAGGTTACGTAAGTTTCATGAAAGGATGGTTCTTCACGAAGGTTAGTACAACTTCATGAAAGAGGTGTGCTTCACGAAGGAAAAGTGATATTCAAAAATGTAAGGTGTGATTTGTGTGGGCAAAGTGATCTTCACAAAAGGTATGTGGTTTGTGAAATCCTATATGAGCTTCATGAAAGAGGATTATTGTGAAGGTAGTGAGCATTGTGAAATTTGTTCAAAAGGAATTTCCTAGTACATATGTGTTATAGTGGTATTCATCTATTGGATGAAATTGTGACTTCAATAGGGCATCCATATACAACTGATTATGCATTCATTATAGTTAATTAATGGACCTACAAGTTGGTACACTGTGGGTGAATCACTTAAAAGAGTTGTGAGTGAAGGAAAAAGACTATGGTGATCCTTTCCACCGGTAGTGAGCTAGAGAAAGAGACATAGGGAGTCACCATTGGGAATGCATCGAGAAAACCCTTAACATTGCAAGGGTAGTGATACTAGGTACACAATATTTCTAGCTCGAACCATCATTATTGTTAGTGTGTCTTAGTGAATCTGGAATAATCACCACATCACCATTTGATGCTCTTTGGATGTTTCCCAGTGGGGGTGATCCAAGTAAAAATCATCGTATCCTTATACTTTCTTTCTTTACTTGCATTAAAAGAATCATTATCAGATAAATAAGGAAAGGAAAATATCATCATTAAAACTTAAGTGCAAAAAAAATATCCCTTATGACAAAGAGGTGAAGATATATTTGGGATGGAATAATTTGGTAAATAATATCAATAACCTGATTCACCCCCATCCCTCTCCAAGAATCTAGGCCCCTTTGGACCAAATAGTTACAAAGTGGTATCATAGTGTTGTATCATTTTTTTTATTATTTGGGATTTGGTGGATAGGTTCTAGGGTTGGTTAGTACATAAGATGGATTCTATATAGTGTTCCTGGATAGAACCTGAATGATTATATTCCAAGTAACTTGGGTGTTTGGAATTGTGTATTTTATTTTTGATGTTATAGTTGATTTGATTCTCTCTATGAATGGTATTTTGGATGTATGATTTACTGTTTTCTTACCTTTACCCATGGTTTCTAGAGTGTGTGCATCCTTGAATCGCACCAGTTATATAGGTTTGAATGAAATGTGTTTACTTATATGATATTTAGATTAAAAATTTGGAAAAAGTAAACAAAATTTATTCAATAAAAAATTTCAATTAATTTCCTATATGGTGTTTTCCATATATCTTCTTATATGAATTATACCATATGGGAAGAACTACTTATTTAAATAAAAAAATATCTGGATATTTAAAGTGTCAAAAATGACTTATTTGGTGTTTTCGAAAATAACTTATTGGTGGAAGTCAATTAATCCAAATCAATTGGCTATGGATTTCTCAATATGAAGTATCATATGGTGTTATTTTTATATGCATAAGCTTTTGACATTTATCCTTAAGGTGGTAGTATAGTACCTGGATTCCCAATAATGATTAATTCCATAGAGTGGGTACATGACTTGAGTTTGATATGACTAATATATATATATATATATATGTGTGTGTGTGTGTGTGTGTGGGTGTGTTTGTTAAAGAGACAGAGAAATACTTAGAGTGGAAGTATTTTCCTGTTAGTTTCCTTGTGGTATCTGATATGGAAGAATAGATGTTGCATGATGATTTATGACCTATGTGGGGTGTATATTGTAGACTAGGTCAAAAATCATTATGATATTAATATGTGTCTCTGGATATTGGTGATTTTGTGTAATAATTTGAATATAGGGAATCAATTATTGTTATTTTGATAATCCTGACATGCATGGGACGCATACTCATTTGGTTTATTAGGTTAGTGATCCTATAATTTATGATATGAACATGCATGTGATGTATAGTTGGCTGTTAGAATATTCATGTGATCTTATAATTGATAATATATACATGAATTTTAGGTGAGGTTAGATGATCTACTGGCCATACAGGCCTAAGATCGAGGAGCTATGACTTGAGATGACATTAGTTGAGTGGTCTTATAGTGTAGCTATGTGGTGTACATCATCTTGTATTTACATTTTTTTCTAATAGGGTATAGTAACCTTTATTGTGTGGATATTCTGATGCATACACTCTTTCCAATTTTAAATATAGGCAGTTATTTTTTAACCTATGTGGTAGGTGAATTCGAATAACCTAGATTAGCCCAAGGTAAGTATGTTGGGTATTTGGTTAGGTGATATTGTCATTGGATGACATACAGAGAATGCCAATGGTGGGATTTTAGAAATAATAGATGAGATATATAGATAGTGTTGTGTAAAACACATGACTTTAGAGTGGGGGTATTGATATCGAAGAAAAATACATCATTCTTTCTCTTGATTCCTTTCTATAAGGTGGTTAGGAAATTTTGGGAGATAGGACTTTGGTCCCTTGAGACACACAAGGGGTAGGACCCTAAGAGGTGTCAGTATGTCATGATGAGGTCTAAGACTCCATAGTTTATTAACCACATGGAGTGGGGTTGTGTGTTCTCAATGGCCATCGTGTAGAATCAAACATAGATGGTTATTTCCTATGAGATGATAATGGAAATGAAAGAGACACCTTATGGTGATCATGGGATGGAAAAATGGTGTTGACCCTTCAAAAAATTTTGTGTATTGGATAATTTAAGGTTTTCTCTAGGGATTGTACAAGTTTGATTTAATAGTTAGAATTGGGGAATTAAGACTTGATAAGTGTCTAACTCAAGGTTACTCTAAAGTGATAATGAACTAGTTCATGTTTCTTGATGATTTTAAATATGGCAAGATGACTATCCCTTATAGTAAGTTATTTGTGAATAATTAGGAAAAGCGAAATGTCTAATGCTGAATACTGGGTTTTTCAAATTTCATGTGGATGAGAGGCATGGTGTAAGGACTAAGGAAATAAGATTGTGGCCAAACTACATTGAGCTTTTCAGTGATGAAATAAACAAATTCTAGCGATACTAGTGGGGGCTTATGGTGGGATGGATTGTGAGAATCTTTTGATGGTGACTGAGGTATTGAACACTGAGTTTCATCTATTAGGACCAGGTTTATGTCTATATATCATTGATGGAATTGGGAAGCATCTTATGAGGTTATTGCAGTATCATTAGAAATGATTTTAAAAATGTAATATGGCCTTATGATTGTAAATGTTTTATTGTTGGAGGGAATCATGAAGTATCTTACTCGAGGATTGATGAAAAGGTAAATACTATAGATAATAGAACACTATGGATTATTTAAATACATAACATGATTTTCATGTATTTGTTTATTAAAATTATGAGTGACATGTTAGTGTACCCAACCGGATAGTGCTCATGGTTTTCTAACTTTCTTCGAATGAAAGCATTTGGGTAATGTGTGGTAAATGTTAAAGAACTATATCTGAGTATCAGCCAATGATAATTGAAAACATTATGCACATTTAGTTATTAAGAGTCACTTTATGTGGGAAAATGATAAAGAGTTATGATTGGGATCATAAAATAACAATACTCATGTGTAGCATTCCAAAATGTGTTTCAAGGAATGTTTCTATGGTATAGACATATTATTGGGAGGAATATGATTGATTCTAATTAGGGTGCTTCCATGTGAAATTGAGCTGGTGATGGTGAATTATGGACCAGTAACATCAATTGATAGGGTAGGATGTTAGTAATTTGGAATTCCTGAATTCCATAAGGAGTGTAGAATCATCATAAAGTTGGTTTAATTGGATGGATTTTTAATGAGTGAGCTAGAGAGGTTTCAAGTAGTGATGATGGTTCAAGTGAATTTTCATCAAGACTATTAATAGTGAAGATATTATATTTGAGTCATGAATTGGGGATTAGAGAATGGGATGATATATAAAACATGTATGAGAAGACTTCTTTAGGATTAGAAGTGTTATATTGTGGTGTTTATAATGAATTGTATTGTATGAGTTGTTGAAATCTAGATGAATTTAAATTTATGGTCCCAAAGATGGATATGGTTTGAGAATTGATATTCAAAATGAGCCTCTGATAGGTGGAACATCTCTAGAAGATGATTTAGATATGATCTGGGTTTTCAGATATGTCTCAGGTTCTCATGCTATTTTTGGAGTAACACTAGGGTGTGCATGATATAATTTTGGGATGCATATATCTTTTACCGTCAAGATATATGAGGGTCACACCATAAAATGTAGTTTTTCATTGGAGGAAACTGTGGTTGAAGGGTCACTATAATAATATGTTAGTAGGCCACACCATAACCCATGGGTATCATTACATCGTGGTCATTTGTGTGGGATTTTCACTATTGTATAGATCCTTGTGTATGGAGGTCATGTCATAAAGTGGGGGAGTCATATCACTAGCCCGACCCTTATATATTGTCTAAGGACTTATATTTATTTATTTTGATTAAATGGAAGAAATATGGCTATGTTGTGACCATTCAGGTCACTCCATGGATCCTAGTCACAATGAGGCTCACACTGTAATGATTATGATCCACTCTAGAAAGGTAAATGTCATGTACATTGATCATTCATAGGTGTAGGGAACCACTTAGGGACTAAATGTGTTTATCCATTGTGGTGTTTGGATAGAGTGTTGGGACATTTATCTTGGTATGGTCACACAATGGTTGTAAAGGTCCATGCTATGTTGATGGACAAGGGGAAGGTTCCTACACTAGGGGAAAGAGGTAGCATCAGGAGCTAGGAGGGCTATGTCATGATGGGACCTAAGCACTAAGGAATCATGAAATGACAATGAGGGTTATGTTATGATAAAATACTATGCCATTTTAAAAAAATCATAGGATGGTCTTTATATTATTTTTAAAATGTAAACCCATTCATTTTTTCCTAATTCCATATGTACAACCATATGAAGTCTAATGTCTTCTTGCCCCTTCTTCCCCCTTTGGTATCCATTTGATCTAGTTGGTTAATGAGTGTTCTTCGTGTAGATTAAATGTATGATATCATTTACTTATCTCTTTCATATTATTCTTTTCTCTCCTATGATTTTATATTTCTCAATTAGTTTTTTGGTGTGATTATTCTATCAGAGCATGGTGGAATCATCCAGTTTGATGGGGCTTTCATTTTTTCGCTATAGGAGATCCTATAAGGATAATAAAACTATGTCTAGTGTGGTCTAATTGAGTTATGTCATTTCAATGAATTATATATTTATTTTTATTTATATGGGTAAATTGATTATTGATATGAAATGAAAAAATCGGTATTTATCAAGGATTAGATTTGGGTTCATGTTAGGGGTGGTTCACACCCCTTTGAACAATGATTTTACCTCAAGAAGTCATCGGTTATAAAATCATTAATTATTTTGAGTATTAATTATTGAAATAGTATTGGTTAAATTTTTAAATTAATTATAATATATTTATAAAAAATTTAGAAAACTTTTGATAGATTTAGGGATTCATATTGATAAACTATAGACACTCAGGCATGGATGAGATTAGGAAGGTTGTTTTGTCATTAATTTAAAATGAAATAACAACAACTAAGGTAATCCCTCCCTAAACACATCTATAAGGATTATAAATTTGAAATGTTCTTGTGATATATGATCTCTCCACTGGTGTTTGATTGGCCTTAGTTTATAAATTAATTTTTTTCCCTTATACTCTTATGACTTGAAAGAATGTACCTTTAGACATTATGACCCATGAATACTAACTTGATGTTCTGATCACCAACATACATGGAAAAGATTATAATCATATATTATTTGGAATGTGAATCCTAGAAAAAAAATATATAAATATAATAAGTGAACCATAGTAAACATAAAGATTGGTTACATTAGTTCCCTCTATGTATAAGAGATGATGGATTGAAAACTAATTTCCAAGGGGATGTCCATATGAATGTCTTTGGGATACTTTATAGCCTCTTGTATAGTTAGATATTTTATAGGGTAAGTGTTCCTCATCCATTGGCAAATTAGCTTCTGAGTGGTTACACAACATAAAAGACCTATGTGTAGGTTTTATGCGAGAAAACTGACCGAGGTTAACCTTTTAAGTTACATTGGATTTATGACACATCACTAGTCTGAAGCTTGTGTTTTATCACCAACGTAGCCGATTATACTTTGATAGATGTATGGTTATGTTGAGATGTGTTATGAATATTTTGAGATGGGATTGATATTAGTATTGTAAATAGGAAAGGGGAACCCATGTGGGGTTTCTAGACTATAATAGTGACTTAAAGGACCACATCGGGAACCTATGTTTTATGTTAACTATGACGAGGATTAGTACATTGGGGCCCCATGATTATAGCCTATAATGAATATAGAAATGGGAATAAAATTAAAACCTCTTAGTAATGATGACTTGGTAAATGTTATGGGGTAAGATCTACCCCCCCCCCATGTGTAGATCATCTTATAAATGATCTAGGGTTGGATGTAGTCCCCTCGGTGTATGATATATAAGATTTTGTGGAGGGATATTTCCCTAAATTCATCTAATATGAGGTTCTAGAGTGAGATACGACCCTTGGTTGTATATTATATGAGTTTATTAGGAGGATGATATCTTTGGGTGTATGAAATAAGAGGTTTTAGGGAGGTTGATTCCCCTATGGGTATGTTATAAGTTGTTCTAGAGTGGTTTGTAGTTCTTTGGGTGTATCTTCAATGAGATTATGGGGAAGAAGATTCTCATGTGTCTTTTTTATATTAGGTTACAAAGTGGAATGAATCACATTGGGTGTATTCATTATAATGGTTCCAATGTGGGATGTGTCCCCCAAGGTTTATTTTATTTCTTATTCCAAATGTGTGGTGTTTCCCATTAGGTGTATGATATCCTAGAACAGGTTTTTGGGTGTTATATAGCCTACTGGGAGTATTATATTTTAGTATAAGATCCAGGGTGGGTTACTATTACCCATGAATGGTTGATGTATCATTCTCTAAGACACCCAACACTAGTCAATGTAGGTATACCCATCCCCATATGTCACCATAAAACTTGATGATCGACATTAATTTATTAATTTTGCCTCAATAATTTTCTTTAGTATACCACATAATATATGAACTGATTATATTGGTTATGTTATGGAAACTATTGTTAGTTCCCTGTCATGTTTTACTCACACCCTACCTTGGTGTCAATAAAAAATTAGTACCTGAGAAAACCTAATGATTACAAGTGCTGTTATGGAATATTCCTAGAGTTAGATAGTCTAGCTTGATGGTTTTGATTGATTTAGAATATGGGAACATATGTGGGACTTCTCACAAGGTGGTGATTATTTTTATCTTTGTTTATATTGGTATGGGATATAAATGATCTACCCATGGGTGATCCTGTAGATATCATCCAGAATCATGTACCATTTGAGATTGTTTATTTATTATAGCTTAAATATGTTAATTTCTTCAAGTGGTTTGTCTGTTGTATTTGTAATCATTGGTTTTTGTTATGATGTGTTGTATATTATTTCTAGAAAATTTATTACTCTAATTTGAGGTTATAGTCCTCCCATGGTATTACTATAGACCCTTACTATTATTTAGTTGATTTTGGGGTAAGTAGAGGAATGACTGAGGTCATCTAAAAAACTGGTACAGTTATTATAGAGTTATATATGTTGACGTATTAAAGTAGTGAACATTCACTTTAATCCCATATCATAATCCCATCATACCCTATATTTGAGGTTTATAGTTTCATCCAAATTCTTCTAATTATATTGACATCATGCAATATGTGATATGATTCACATTAAATTCATTGACTTTGACTCAATGGATTTCATATAAAGTGATATCCCTATTTTAGTGTATCTACAATAATATCTCACTTGTAATAAAATATGATAATTACAATATGTAAAAAACCACAAAACTATTTTTGGATCCATCCAAACTCTTTTGGATGTGGTTTTCCAAACACTCATCAATCTAGATTAAACACTTTTTATAAAATATAATCTTAATTCTAAGGATAATGTATGTTACCTCATAGTCTATTGTTTTATTTATAAAAAATATAAATTCTTGATTTCATAAATGTATGAAAATAATAGCCTCTAGAAAAAATTTATTTTTATTTAAGATATCAAGTGGTCTTGTTTAATCTCATTCAAACGTACTCATATCTTCATGTGAACATGTCTAGAAAAATATATATCATATGCACGCTTATATAATTCCTTTTTTTCACTGATATCAATTGACCACTTGATATGAACCATGTCAATATATTATTGGACATCTCATAAAGTCTATTTTCCAAAATATGCTTTCCAAGTTGATGAATACATATCATGTCATTCATCTAGTAGATGAGAACAAAACATATCCATCATCCAAGTAGTTGAGAAAAACACTTGTCACTAAACTAATAATGGACATGAATTTTTCCATTCTAAATCAATAAAGTGGTAAAATTTATTTAACTCATCATATGAGTTGAAAATTTTCATCCCAATTAAGCTCCCACTAACGACATGATCATAAACATACTCAACAACCCCTGATTATCTATGAATCAAAGATTTCATAAAAATGTATCAATGTATGGAGGTACTCATGCTATGTATCTAATCAACCATAGGTAATGGGTATTTTTAATATGTCTACACCCCTAGGAATATTAAGGACTGTAGGATAACCCATGAGATAAAATTTGGTGGGTCAATCCAAATAATAAAACTTGACATATTATCTCATGAGTTCATTCATTGTATATCATATGAAACTATTTACATTGATTATTAGATTCTACAAACATTAATATTAACATTTCATCACAAAACATAATATTATATGATTATCATTGATTGAGGGCAACTAAAATTCATACTTAGAGGGTATATTATCATTACACTATACATATAATATAAGTTTCATCACACATGAATGAATGATAAATGGTGATTGACTTTATTATAATGTAATAATACATTTAATAAAAATTATATCCAATGTCTCATTTATCTTATACTAAGAGATTAATTGTTACTATAAATATTTTTTTTCACTAATGGTTTCATTAATGGACATGATACAGTCATTTCTATATTCAACCAATAAAACATTTCATCAACCTATTAAATGATCAATATATTAATATGGTATTTTTTATATTGTGTATTGTCCCTTAGTGAGACATAGGTTTTTATACTAAGAAATAGATCCATTATTATCAATATGAATATTTACTTCTCCCATAAATCTACAAAACACCCCATGATTAGGGATGAAATTCTTGATCCAAATTGCATCCTTTATAGACATTGATTTTTTGATGTATTATTCCTTTGTTTTAGTTTCCAATATAATAGTCTATTTGGTTATTTTATAACTTATAAATCAACTATTTAAGAAAAACAATGGGACCATATTAAGATCTTATATCATATTTTTTGTATCGAACACTAGCATCATTGTAACCTATTATACAAAGATTATCCTCACCTCCAAAGAAAAAAAAACAAATCCTTACTTTTTCTTAATAACATATGGATGTTCTTGATATTAATCCAATGACTCATACAAGGATTTTATTGATATATAGTTGTAATTATTAATGAATAAATACATTTTATAGAGTAAAAAATATGTTATATAAAATAGATCCTAAGGATGACACGAAATAATTATATCCATCATTTCTAATTATTTTTAAGGATCAAGATTGTTCCTAAGATTCATCAAATGAAACATTGGCTAGGATCCTTTTTTTGAGTTCTCCATGATAAACTAATTCTTCACTTTACCAATATATGTTTTCTAAACCCATCTAAGAAACATCTCAGTTCTATCTCTATTGATTTTAATATCCTAAATATGTGATAATTCCCTAATATCTTTAATTAAGAATAATTTTCTTAACCATTTCGTGATATAGTATATAGTTTGGACATCATATTTAATAAGTTGTATGTCATTAATATATAGTATCATAAATACCACCACACTCACACTAATCCACTTATATACTCAAGAAAAATCCATGATTTTTATGAAATCAAACTCATGGATATTGTTATAAAAGATGGTATTCTAACTCAGATAGGATTTATTTAATCCATAAATTAATCTTTAAAACTTTCAAAACATAATCATCTCATTTTCACTCCAAAACATTTTGGTTAAATCATATAAACATACTTGACTACATTTATATTAGGATAAACCGTTTTAACATCCATTATACATATCTCATACACATAATTTTATATAATGGAAGGAAATATATGAATTTAATTTATCATAAAAACTACTAAAATGTCTCTTTATTGACAATACAGTGAATTTGATTGTAAAATAGTTTCACCAGGTAATTTATATAAGTAGGAACTCTTCTATCCTTGTTAGTTTTCTTATGGGAAACACACTCTCAAATAATCGATTTCTTCATTTTAGGTTCATCCACCATGTTCTAAACATGGTTAGTGTACATGGAGTCCATTTTACATTCCAAGGCCATTATCCATCTCTCAGAATAAAAAATCACAAAGGCCTCTTGATATGTAACAGTTTTATCACCTATCAATAATACATAATTACTTATTTCTAAAATAAATCCACATCTTATTGGGATTTATTTGAATCCTACTATACCTTTTACATTCCTATATAACATGATTCATTTCTTCTTCTATATCTCTTTATGGTACCAGATCATGCTCTATCTTAAGATCACTTTTAATTGGTTGGTATTGGAATTATACAAGTTAGAATTTCCTCTTATAGACTCCTCTAATAATATATTTACTCTCAATTAATTTTTTAAAATCTATTCCTATTTTTTTTATATAGTAGGATTATAGTAATAATATCCCTTATTTTCCTTTTAATAACAAAAAAAATAAGAACATATGATACATAGGGCCAAGCTTTTCAAAAACTAATCATCATAAAAATTATTCAAAACCATAAATATTTTTAAAATACATATTGGGAAGTATCTTGGTCCATATCTCATATGGATTCTTTATGATTACATGATATGGAACATGGTTAAGTAGGAATACAATAGTTTCCAATGTGTATCCACATAATGAAATATGAAGGTGACATTGAATCATCATCGATCAAGTCATATCTATCATAGTACAATTCCTCCTTTCAGAGACACCATTACAATATCGGGTTTTAAAGAGTAATTTATGGAATTATTCCACAATTTGTCAAATGATCAACGAATTACTAACTCTATTTTTTAGAACCCTAATAAAATAAAATAATATTAATACTTTTTCCATGTTTATTGGGTACTTATTTGAAAATATATTAACTTTTAAAAAGTTCCACACATCTGTCTCATCAGAAACATAAAACCATACTGACTAAATTCATCAATAAAGTATTCATATTAACTATACCCACCACTTTCATGTGTACTTAATAGTCCACATACAACACTATATATAACATATAATAGTCCATTGTCCCTCTCAGCATTTACACTGAAAGGTTCTTTGTTTATTTTTCCTAATAAATAAGATTTTAAATTCTTAAATGATTCATAAATGAATGATTCAGAAAATCTATCTCAGTAGAGTATTTTAATATGTTTCTCATTTATATGTCCAAATAAAAAATACCAATGCTAGGTGGGATTAGAATCAAATATGACCTTATTATTCTAAATTTTATATATAACATTATATATGTCTATAATTTATAAACAATTTACCAAAACTCCTTGTGATATCCTGAACCTATTTCACTCATAATTAATCAAAACGGGTTGACCACATATCCTAAAGAAGGCCTCTAGGTGTCACAGAGGCTACCGATTAGTAGACATGTTCGGAGGTGGTATGGTGGGTATAATATACCAACATTATTAGAGTGGTACATAGTGGTGAATAATAGTTAGGAATCCAAAAATAATTAATAGTGAAATTAAATGATCCATATATACAAATAATCACACAATAGTTCACAATGTCATATTCAAAAAAATTATGTCATGATATAATTAAAAATGGAAATGGGAAAACAAGGAAGAAGTCAAATAGAAAAATACCAACTAAAAATATATATAAAAAGAATGAAAAACTAAAATAAAAATTAATAATAATAAATATCTCATTTCTCTCCTCTCATACTCCATCTTAGTACCAAAATCAAGCATCCATAACTAGGTGCTTCACTTTTTCCATACATGCATCCATGAAGTCAGTTCAGGCACCAAACAATAGCCAGAATAGAGTGTGAGTAAAACTCAATAGGCCCTCACCAATATTGTCTAATACTATATATTTTTTGAATATATCATAAGGAACTGTATAGGTAATAATTTAAAAAGATGTAATATAAATAAACAATATTCAGGTTGGCTCAGGTTCCTTATACGATACACATTTGATACATCATTCTCCACCATAAGATGGAATGTCTCTCAGTGATCATAAATTTATAATATAGTCTTTCAACCTAAGGAACATAACAAAAGAGTCCTTATATATTGATAATCATATAAGGGATCAAAGATTTCCATGGAATTTATGACTTAAAATTTATAGTTAAACAAAGTAATTCAAACTGGGGATTCAAAATGGTGCATCCATCAATCTCAACCAATTATGTGGAGCACCATGTCCAACATTCCAAGTCAAGGCTTCATGGACTATCATGTCCAGAGGATCCCAATAAATGATGAAGATATTTGTTTCCATCATTATTATCCAAGTGGGTGTGGAGCATCACTTCTAATGGTTCCAATAAAAATTGTGGAGCACCATGTCCAACAATTCAAATTGTCAAACAAAACACACTATTATTCATTTTCCCTATGATCTTGTCCAAGGAATTCCATGTGTGGAACCTAGTTTTCCCTCAATTTGTGACATTATTTCATGATCTATTATTTATAATAGTATTATACTTAATAATACTTCACACATAAACATAATCCAAGTGACATGGTTTTATCATTCATGTTTCATTTAATCATTTTACCATTTTTATTAAGAGAAGATCCAAGTTAAGTATTTATCTCATTTTACAATTCATAAAAAATTAACTTATTTGTATTATAGGTTCCAAGGGATATACTTTTCCCCTCCAACACTATGTCTTAACTAATTCCATTTAATAATCCCATTAAAAGGGACAAGCCAACACACCTTGGAGGTGGTCTAATTACAAGACAAGGAAAATGGTCTTGGAAATATAATAAACACACCCCTGGGAGGTGGTTCTTGTTGAGGTATATAGCATCTAAAAAATATATATTAGGTACGAAACTTCAGACTATTTTTATTCATCCACATTTCACTAGATTAATTTTACATTTTAGTCATGGTGTAGTGAATGTCTGGAATATAGCATGATAGTGCATAATAGAGACATCAAGACTTCTAGGGAAAGGTTATAGACCACATGTCTTATATGGGTAGAAGACTCATTATCCATTATTATCCTTTTATTCTGTCAGGAATGAAATAAATCATAAAAAGTAAACAAACACACTGTGAATTGGGTATAAGATATTGTAGGAAAATAACATTACTGATGTTGAGATAAACTAGGAAAATAATTAATAAGACTCAAAAACATAATGAGGGTGAATAAATATGACTATCATCATTATATTCCAACCCCAAATAGAGGATATCTCACAAATACATGGAGTAGAACCAAGGGGGGCTCGAATATGGCAATTGTTCATGAGAATGAGGTAAAATAGTAATAAATAATCTTAAAGGTACTAGAGGAAGTTAAAATTTAAACCATTTTAAAAGGGTTCCATTTTTTGGTTATATGGTTTACCAAAATATGTTCCAACTATGAATTTTCATTTATCCAACAACCCAAGATTCACACAGTCTAGGTGAAAAATTAGATAAATTTTGTTCACATCAATAAAGGCTATTATCCTTGAGCCAACCCCTGACACAGTTTAGATGAACGGTTAGAATAAGGGTACGTAAACCATGTGACGTTACTCTATAATAAATTGAATGTTTTACATGTGTGTTTGGACTCTATAATTTTGTTAAAAAATGTAGTGTTCCTCTATTTTAGGTTGCATGGTTGATCCGCATAGTTACTATTGCCTATGCACTAATCGTACGCCTTAATATATTTCTCCAAAAACTAGAAATATGGGCTTTGAACCAAGATCTAATGATATTGAATCATTCATGACCTCAAAAAATTATATTAAGATAAAACAAAATAATGAGACAGAAATTTTATCAATACATACCTTATAAAAAAATATGGATCTTACAACCTACTCTCTATAGAAAAAATCATCCTCAAGTTTCCTTGGGGTTGGTTGATCTACATCTAAGAATAAATCTATCCACTGAGAAAAAATATCAGCCTCTCTATCCTTGACCTCATCATGTATAGGTTCATACAACCATATAGACTATACTGTAGGAACTATCCTACATCATAGAACCATTATGATACAAGCAATGATACAAACTATGTACTTCTTAAAAGAAGAATTAGCCTCTAACTCAACTTCCTCAGGATCAAAAGCATGAGACATATCGAAATGATAATAATGAAGCTAAGAAACATAAAATACATCATTAATAACCTAGTACCTATGAGGAAGATATATATGATAGGATACTAATCTAAATCTATCTATGATGTCAAAGGGCCCAATGAACATACGTTAGGAATTTCCTTGCCTTGAAGTCCATAGATTACCCAATCTAGGTGAAACACAAAAAAAGGGAATGTTCTATGACCTCAAAAATTAAGAGTTGATAATGATAATTGTAATAATAATTCTTCCTAGATTTATTTATACCCATATGTTTTCGGATATGTTGTACATTATCTAATGTCTCCAAGATGAGAGATGGTACTAATAGCACTACCTCCCTTACATCTAACTTGTATAGAGGTGATTAGAACAACCTTCCATATAAGTCCTCATAAAGAGCCATATATATAGTCACATTGAAACTATTAAGGTAATTGAAATCAACCAGAGTAAAATGATTCACCCAAGAGCCTTTAAATTTAAAGAAACATGCTCAATGCATTTCCTCGAGCACCTATATAGTTACCTCAGAATGACCATCATTATGAGGGTGATATATTGTACTTAGGATTATATTTGATCCAAGAGTCTTCTACAATTTTTAATTGAATAGTATTGTAAAATGATTTTCCATATTTGATAAAATATTACATTGAATCCCATGAAGTTGTATAATCTATTTTATGTAAATCCTCCCATGTTTATCTGCTGAGAAGGTCTCCATAATATGAACGAAATGGGTGACCTTTATTATCCTATCCTTGATTACACATATAGAGTCACATAATTGAGGGGATATTGGTAATATTGTCTCAAAATCCATGTTGAAATTATATGTTTTTTATTTGGAATGGGAAATGTCTATAAAAGTCTAGTAGTTCAATGTTTTTACATCATTCACCTATTGGTAGATGGATTCTTGAGTAAAAAACCTATTATCTACCATTTCTTCCTCGACCACCAATACTAAAAACATAAGTCACGGTATATCATGGTGTGTATAGGACACACTTAGTATTCCAAGGCATGATATTATTTCATCAAATACTCTCACTGATATAAAGGCCTTAAAAACAATCATGAATATATATGATTTTGTCCTCATCAACAAATATGCCATGTGGTGGGTCCTCACTTGAAACCCTTTCCTTTAAGACCAAATGATCAGGATCTAAAAATTTTATTATCTTTACTTGATCCAGAATTAATGAGTTCACTAATAATTATATAATAATATTCTATCTATGACACTCTAGAACCATTTTATTCATTTTATAAAATAGATCTATCAACTACCACTCACTACTATCCTCTAGAACTACTTTTGGCTAAGTACTCTATAACAAAATATCAGCAACTCTATTTACATTTACAAGTATATAAACATACTAAAAATATAAATAATGAAGCAATTTGACCCATATTTATTTTATGAGGTTCAAATCATGCTGATTTAATATGTATTTCATGCTCTTATGATCTTTGTATACATCAAAACACTCTCTTAAGAAGTAATGTCTCAAGAAATGAAATACATGGACCACTTCAACTAACTATATGTCATTGATCGATTAATTACTCTTGTGGGGCCTCAAATAGTGATACATGTATTCCATGAATCAGTCCCCTTATATCAAAAATATCTCCTATCCTAATGTATGATGCCTCACAACATATGGTATAACCCCTACTAGGCTCAGGTTGAATAAATATCAGTATAGAGGTAAGTCTTCCTTGCAACTCCTAAAAGGATATTTTATAAGATTTAATCCATGATAATTTGAAAACTTTCTTGGCCAAGACCATTTAAGGTTCTCTAGGGGATGATAAATTATAAATAAAACACTTATTGTAATCATAAAATCCCATGAAACACTAAATATCAAATATATTCTTGGTATAATCCTAGTAAATCACAACTCTCACCTTCTCTAAATCTACAGATACACCTAATTATGATATAATGTGACTCTTGAGTGATATTTATCAGTACAAAAGCTTCATTCCTTCTCTTAGCATATATTTGGTTCTATTTTATTGTATCAAATTTGATATCATGTTGTTTAGCATGATTTTTCTGAATTTAAGAATAAACTAAGATATTGTCCATGAAAACAGCTAGAAAATAATCCATGTATAGGTAAAAACCACGATTCACCAACGCCATAAAAATAGAAGGTGTGTTAGTGAGACAGAAGGGCATGGACAAATACTTATAACTTCTATATGTTTCTAAAAATTATGTATTTGGTATATCATAGGACCTTACTCTTACCTGGTGAAATCCTAGTCTCAATTTTGTTTTCATGAAGTCCCTAAATTCGTAGAGTTTGTTAAAGATATTTCATGTACACAGAAGTGGTTAACAGTTATTAACAGTAATAAAATTGAATCTTTGTAAATCCACAGAGATCCTATGGGTCATACACCTTCTTGGTGAATCACACTAGTGAACCCTTTTCATAATTATTGGTTCCTATGAACCCTTTGTCTTCTACGTCATCTAACTCTCTACAAAGTTAATAAATCTCAGTGTGATCCATCCTATAAAGAGAAATATATACTAGGAATTTTCTTAGAATAATATCAATGGTGAATTAAACCTCTCTATCTTGAGTTATATTAGAAAAATCATCAGGAAATACTTCCAAGAATTGATCCACCACTGGATGTAAAAATAGCTTGACGTACTCCTATTTTTTCTAGAAAGTGGCTTGAAATCTGGGCTAACACTCCACCCATCCCATGATTCTCATTTCTCTCTCTACTTTCATAGAAAACCCATTATCTTTTTTAAACAATTATATCACTTTTTTGTTGATAAAAAGGATACATGTCAATGATAATAATCGATATGGGTGAAAATGGTTACTAACCATTTGATCCATTGAATGATGTCAAAACTTTTCATATTTTTGATGAAATGATTCCAAAAGAAAATATATCAACTTATCAAAAGAGTTCACACATTTTATAGGTACACGCTATATGATTAGACTCCAAATAGAGTGTCTTGTGTTATCACTGTATAGAATTATTCGGTTTTAAAACCAAGGATACTCAATAAAATGGAAGATATAAATGAATGTGAGGTACCAGTTTCAAATAAATAAGATACTTGAGTAATATATAATAAAAATTTGCCTCCGACTATAGATGGAATGACACTCTTCTCCTCAAATATATGCTATAATGTATAAACCTAGCATGATATGGCCCTAAGATACAACCTATCTACCCTGAGTAGGACTACCCTACTGGCACTGTATATCAATAGTATAGATTCTCAAACCTCATCTACCTCCTCGGCCTAAATTTCATGTCTTATTCTATCTCCCTTGTTATATTGGGGCAACTAATCTTTCTCTAGAACCTAGAGTTAGTGAAGAACCTCTCTCACTAACCCCTAAAGAAATATCCTAAAAAAATATGAAGATTAGTAATCTTTATGAAATCCTAGAACTCAAATGTGTCTCTGTCACACTGATGCTTTATATGACCTAGGATCCCTCACTCATGGAATATCACTTATCTAACGGGGTGAAAACTATGGATACTACATCCCCAAAAAGAAATCTCAAAGTAATTATTTCTATTTGCATAAAAACCTCTTCCCTGCCTTGGTAATAAACCATAATTCCCCATACGACCAGATTCACTCATGTTACACTCATAGATGATAGCTTGGTTCTCTATTTCAGAAATGGAATTCAAACAAAAAACATTCACCTGAGATCAGATGGTCTTCCTAAGCCCATACTTAAACCACATCATTCAAATAAATTCATCACCAATAAGAGTAGGAATGAAATATTAGAGATTTGTGAAATGAATTTATTTTTAAATAACATACATAGTACCCTCCCCCAAATACATAAATTCCCTTGATTTTCTATCTCCCATCATCTATGGGTACAAATAATCATATAAATTTTTTGTAGACGTCCTTCAAGACCATGCCCCAATGTTAATCTTCTTGATTTAGAACTTCCCATTACTTCTTGGATAATCCATAAAGCATATAATTTTTGAGCTTAACCCCCTTTAATGATGTCATCTCCAGATGATTAAATATAGATAAGGTGGCATTTATTCATGCTTATATATCTTATTGGAAACATCCCTTATAAAATTAGTTAGAAGTAGCTTCTAGAAATCCATAGTTATCTTATAGATATTCGATGCAGTCTACGGAACTCCATACATAGACTGCACCGACTATGGGAATCCCTCTCAAAGATGCATTTTAGTGCCTAATATTGGAACAATATGTTTTATAATTGTAGTTTCACTAGCTTAAACTATTTGCAGGTTAAGCCCCACTACTTTAGGTTCATGTTCATTTCCATTATCCTAGTGCTCAACCCGAGGACATCATAGAGGAATATATCTACAATTCCAACCACATTACTCAAAACATGATAATAGTTAAAGAAATTTACATACGATAACAAGAGAGTCATACGGTCTCACTATCCAAGACATACAATCCCATATACCAAAATTATAATGTGATGGTATTTGTAAGTTTCAAGTTTAAATCTATAGGGTCCCATTATATGGATTTTAATTACAATTTGGAGAATAAAAAATACTATATGATTTAATTGGAATACCCATTCAATGGAAATATTTTCATTTATGAGTCATAAATTAAAAATATTTATCATTTTACAATGAATCAGTAATATGAACTACTCTTCCCAAGTTATAATGTCATAAACTCTAGAAGTTACAATTGGATGTTCATGTAATTAAAACTAGTCATGTTACATCCCATGTAAGGATGTAAGAATCCATATATGATGGTATGATTATAATGATCTACATTCCCAATTTATAGAGGCATAAACATTATAAATTACCATTAGTATCAATTCATTCACAAGAAACTAATGTTTCAGCTCGTCCAACTATGGTTATATAGATCAAACTAGTGATAATTGGTTAGTTGAGGTTTAACAATCAAGCATTATGGGAAATATTTTTTAGGTTCACAAAAACACTCTAAATAACCAATCATTATTGTTTTCCCTTCATGAAATATTATTAAATTTAAGATGTATAAATCAAAAAATGTATAACAAGAAATAGGAAGTGCATGTAATGAAATAAACATGGCATGGAATATTCATGACATATAAATCATTAGGTACCTATAATGAAGCATGAGTAATTCTTCCTTATAATAATATACCAATGGTAAATATTTATAATCAAACAAAAAGAAAAAAACCACTTGTGTCACCCAATGGAGAAATAACACAACTATAATATGTTAAATCAAAAATTGTAATTCACATACCATGAAACATTGATTTTCCCCCATACATGTGTTAGAAACTCTCTGGTAGAGGATCGATACCAAATTTTAATAGGTCTTGGTCTCATTTATAGCATCACAAAACAATAAGGTAATGAAATGAATTATCTAATACCAATTTTTGATTTCATAGATCTAGTTCACTCATAATTAACTGAAATTGGTTTTCCACTTATCCTGAAACATGCCTCCATGTATACAAGAGGCTACCGACTAGTAGTGGGGATCTAAGGAGCTATGGTGGGTAGACAATACTCGAATTATCAGATTATAATTAGGTAAAGAATAATGAATATAAATCTAAAACATAATAATTATCAATTGATCTAAATCATCTATACATGTAAATACTCACATGATAGTAGATATTTTCATAAAAATGATGATTTTATGACGCTATACAAAATGGAAATGGGTATACGTTGTTGCATTAATATAGTATAATACATGCTATAAAATCTTACGAAAAAATAACAAAAATAAAAAATCAAATAACATATAAAAACTATATCAGTTCTCTTCTCTCATACTTTATCCTAGTACAAAAAACAAGCATCCATATTTGGGAACTTCTCTTTATCCCACCTGCATACATGAACACTGTTTGGGTGACCATCATAGGAAAAAATAGTGTGTAATACAAACTCATTAGGAAACCACCAATGGTGTCTAATATTATCCATTCTATGAATATATCATGAGTATGTGTTCAAGTAAGAATAACAATATTGGTAAACAAAATAAACAATACACAATTTGGATCAGGTTTTTAATGGGATGAACCTCCGATATTACCAGTTTTATCTAAGTCATAATGAATTTGAGAAATCATCATTTGCAAGTATAGGATCGGGGAAAGAGGAACCTAACCAAGACATACCTGCATAATGATAATCATATAAGTGATTAACATGTCTCATGGAACATAGGACTTAACAGTCATAGGTAAACAAAGGTATTCAAACTGGGGATGAAAAATGCCTCATCTAATAATCTCAATCAATGGTATCTAGAACCATGTAAAATATCCTAAATCAAGTATGAATATATCATTTTTCCAATAATTCCATGTAAAGGATGTGGACCATAATGCCCAAAAATATAAATTATGAGGGCATTGAGAATCATGTCCAATGGTTACCACTAAATTATATGTATAATCATGTCTAAATATTGATATTAATAATCCCAGAATTCTATAATTCATTTGGCCAATGAGCACAACTGAGGAACTATATGTAATTAACCAAGTTATTTATCAAGGAGTGACAAAATTGCTTGGTCTATAATTCATAATAGTAGTTTCCATAAGCATACGTCTCAATTAAAAAAATTCTTGTGACATGGTCTTACCATTCATGTTTCATTTAATAATTTAACCATTCCCATTAAGAGAGGATCCAAGTGAAGTATTCATCCCATTTTATAATTCATAAACAACTGACTTGTTAGTATTATAATGTCCAAGTGAAATACTTATCCCCTATCACATTAAATCTCAATTAATTCTATATATTAATCATTTTCACGTGGGACAAGTCAACACACCTCAGGGGTTGTTTAATTTCAAGCCAAGGAAAAAAGGGTTTGTGGGAATATAAACAACACATCCCAAGGGGTGGCTTAAAATGATGTATGAAACATAAAAAGAAGAGATTGGCTGATAAAACATTGACTAGTTTGAGGAATTATCATTTTAATTGATTAATTTTACATTTTAGAGTCATTTCATAGAAATTGTGGCTCATGGAACAACCACACATAATATAGATATCAATAATTTTAGGGATAGACACTAGACCACGTAATTATATAGGTTGAAGACTCCTCATCTAATATCAGCCTCTAAATCGAACCAGAATAAGAAAAATCATAGAAAATAAGTAATATTATTTCAATATAGGGAAAAATATATTTCATGAATATAGAATCAATGATTGTGTGAGAAATAAGGAAAAAAATCAAGTTGACTTGTAAACATACTAAGGGTGACAAAATGTGACCAATGAAATTCTATTCTATGTTTGGATGGAGTTGATCATACAATTCCTAGAAATAGAGCCAAGGGGGAGATGGAATGGGCCTATTGACTGAGAATGAAGAAGAATAGAAAGAAATAAGGTTAAAGTAACAAGGGGAAGATTTTGAATTTCACCCATTTTAAATGATGTGCATGGTTTTCCCACAAAGATAACAAATAATACACCAACCAGCCATTGGATGCTTCCCAAGAACCCTAGAATCACATATCCTAGGTTCATGGTTAACTAGAAATGTGCACAAAATTAATAATTAATATCCTAGAGCCAACCCCTCACACGATTTAGGCGAACATTTAGAAAAACTATGCACAAACAATGTGCCTTTACTCTATAATAAATTCTTGTTTTGTAATGGGCATTCATCCTCACTTGTAAAGTTAAAAAAAATTAATCTCCTTCCTTATAGGATGTACATTTGATCTTCACAATAACTACTAACCATGTTCTAACAATGTTCCCCATTCTGTTTCTACAAAAACTGGTAATATGGACTGTAAACAAAGTATTAATGCTACTAAAACCTTTGATACCTCTTTAGGAACATCTATTTAGATAAAACCAAAAACTGAGAAAAACATTTAATGGATTCATACCTCAAAAATAAATCAAGATAATGCTATAGCATCCCTCATAGGAAGCCACTAAGTGGATCCTTGTGATGGTTGCACAAAATACCTCAAGCATGCCTCCCTATACACTAGAGGATGATAACTAGTAGTGAAGTCCTAGAGTGTATCTATGAGGATACTATTCACTCATGAGTTATAGTGTACCACAATGATAAACAATGTATGTAAAATAGTGGAAGATGTAATCAATAATATGAATAGAAAAATGATATATAATCTCGATAATTAAGAAAGTAGAAGAAAAATAATAACTCGATATAGAAATGATGATGATAATAATGTCATATAGCTATAAAAAATGAGTAAAAAAGGATACAAGTGGAAATATTCATATTCTAAATGCAATAAAAAATAATAAAAATACCAAAAGAATCTACAACAAGAATCAAGATCATAGGATCGGTCCTCTACTCTCGTACACCATCCTAGAACTATAAATCCATCATTGGAAGTTGTCTACATTCCTTTATCTCCTAAAATCATGAATCCTTCTTGGGTACTAAGGGGATACTAATAAGGGTGTGAGATATACTTAGTATTCAACTACCAAAAGTGTCTAGATCAATACATATATGCATATAAAATTATCATTGTTTGAATAATATAAAATTCAAAGTAATAAACAAATAAAGACGTCAGTCTAGGTTTTTCAAATGATACTTGATTGATACTACCTAATTTAGCCTTTGTCTAATGTCTCTAAAGCAAGGAAACTTTGTAACACCCCGATATTTTATGAGAAATATTCTTTTTAATTTCATTGATGTCTTGTATTATACTCTACACCATGATTAGTTTGCGCTATATGCAACACTGTATTATCTTGTAGTATACTCAAACTCTATTCTTGGCTTGTGTTTCGTGCAAGAGTGACCTTCATCAGTGGCGTGTTGTACACAATATTGTGTTTCACTAAACAATGATATATTTTTATAATATTAATATGAACTAGCCACCATAAATATAATTGACCATACTTTTCTTTTATATCATTCTCATTCATTTTACACATTATCTAGAATATTTTATTGGAACAAAATAAATTTTCGGGTAAAATACGTATTTTTCAAAAAAATGCAATTTTGTCATGTTTTGATGGCGCTCCCACTGTAAATATAGTTTTTGACATGTTTATAAGTTAAATTTTACAAATAAAACTTCTTCCTGGGAATCAGGATATAAAAATTTACTTTGGATAAATTTTTGACATTATTCTGATAACCTTCATATTTTGATGAATAGTAAAAACATGCTAACTTTTAATTAAAAACAAATTTTCTCATTGAGATAATTTATGTGGTTAAATTATAATATTAAATTCTTTTGAAGTATAAATATAATATATTCTTACCATTTAATATAATTTAAGTCATTATCATTAATTTTACACTGAATTCATAGATAAAAAAATTTCAATCTTTTGCAATGTTTTAACTTTTAAAACCTATTTTCTCAACAGTGAAATTAATTTTAAATTAAGTACTAAAATTTTTGTGTTTTGAATTTTGAAAAATGGATTTCATATTTGTAATCATTAGGTCTAAATTATTTTAATAGGGTACTTTCTATTTTTAGACATTATGAATAGTTACGACGGTAAATTTTATTTACTATTGTTAAAGGTAAATCAGGTAATTAAGGGTAAAAATAAGATTATAAAATTACCCTAACACTTGAAAAAATTATATTGAATGAATAAAAGTCAACACATATCACCTAAGGGTCAGAATAGATTCATTTCATGGACTTTATTTTAGGAAAATGATGTAATTATTATTGAAACATAAGAAAGTGGAAACATCTCACTCTCTTACCAATGTAATAATGTTAATTTAGTGATAAACATCATAAAACATAGAATATAAATATTCTCCAAAAATATAATAAAATTATATACATCATGTTAATTTATTTATATTTTTTAGGTATTCAATAATTATCATTAATGATGACACAATAACGATGTATAGATTATTTTATTGACTGAAATATCAAATAAATGGTTTTAGAAATATGAAAATAAATATCATATGAACTATTTATTGTGATCCAAGAATTTTATATATAAATATTACATGTTATAAATATATTAAATATTATGGTTCAAACATACCTCCTGTTTGGATTTTATTTACATTCAAATAAATGAATAGTGTCAGAACTGACACTATTGATATTTTATATTATTAAATTTTTAAAAAATCACAAAAATATTTAAAAATTTTATATATTAATTAATATGGTCTAAAATTTCATAAATTATCAAATTATGGGAAACTCACAACACACAAGAAAGTATTCAAAACAATTTAAAAATTAGAATATTATTACCACAAATAAAATTAAATAGATTAAATAAGGATTAATCAAGTAGATTAGGTTTAAAATAAATTCCAAACATGTCTAACTTTTAGTGGTTGATGTGATTATAACTCTATATCGTCTCATATTAGAATTTGAGTCATTTTGGAGGTTTTTAGGTGCGTTTTGAGTTTATTATAAATTAATATTTTAGAGGTTTCCGAAAGTGCATCTCTCCTCTCTTATAAAAGGGCACCGCCTCCCTCTTCTCTTCACTTCATTTTGAGCCTTCAATATTGGAAAAACCCTGTTCATTTATCTTCTCCACTTCCCTATAAACATACTATATGTCTTTATCTTCTTCAAATACCAACTTTAGGGCCCTAATAGGAGGTTTAGAAGAGGCGCGTCAAAAAAGAGGTAATATCCTTTACCGATTCTTTCAAATTTATTTCTCCTTCTAATTCATAATTTTATATTTTTTTCTTTATAAAGTTATAAAATCAGTATCAATCATATAATTATATGTTATTATAAATATTAAACAACCCTACTTAATCTTCTATCAATCCTACAGAAAATGAAATCACCACGCGTGCGTACGTACGGAATACCGTCTCCACGCTGTGGTGTAATCTGTTTTCCACTACCACCTTACTTGGATGGGTATAATGATGTAAAAAATAACTATATTTTATTATTATAACATGATACTAATTATGAAATATTCTATCATCCACTTAAATACCATTCAATAATTAATGGATCGATATCATCGCTCGTGCATACGTACGGATTACCGTCTCCACGACACGATGAGATTCATTCTTCATGTTAACCATTCAAGAATGATTATAAAGTATATATATTGAATAAAAATGAAATATATGACATAATAATGCTACTGGATTTATGTATATATATATATGACATCTACATTCTTCCATTCAAGTCAATCAGGAAAGGAAAACAGTGTTCATGCGTACGTACGGCCTACCGTCTCCATGAACGGTGTGTTTCATTCAATTTATTGATATATTATATTATGAATATATATAAATCAGGTTTTACATTATAAAAGTAAGTAATAATTATCTAAGTAATCATATGAATAATTACACGTCAAAACAAGAACGATAAATGAAACAGTTTTACCCAAAACGATGCTTTAACATTGAATTGACAAATGAACAGGTAATATAAAGTCGTAAGTGAATCATATATGATATCGTAAATATTATTATGGTTATGTTACAAGTTAATAATATGTTTAAAACCACTATACAAGAGGCTCAGACACATATGGAAGAAATTAGACATATGGTAAGGGATAATTATTCCAATCTCATTGTTATCTGAGATTGTTTATTCCTAAATATTTATTGGGGTTATGTTTATCATCCATGTCCATGTTTTCTCAAAATGGTTTCATAAAATGTTTACTATTATTCCATGTATGATTAAAGTCATTTTTACCCTTTTTTGACTTTTACTACACGGTATGGAATGAATCTTTCTTTTGTTTACCATGCGGGGTACTTTTTGACTTTTCTGGAAAAAGTACGAGGATAATGTTTTTTTAACTTATACGGAATGACCAGATTTTTAAGATTTCATAATGCCTTATTTTCATGAATAATCCGCTAATTTATTTCATTATTATTTTCAAAAAATCCTTTTCTTTTAAAATTACATGGCATTTTCGAAAAATAAATCGATTTTAAAGAATAAAGGATATTTTCCTCAAGAATTCATTTCATCTGTTTTATCAAAACTATTTCCCATCTAAGATGAAAATATTTAGTATGATTATGTATCAAGTATAATTTCTCTATTATTTATATGGTTTTATTTTTCCTATGATGAAGTGATATCCATTTTTTATATTGAATATGTTATGATGGGATGATGTTTATGAAACCCATTTTATTCTTTAGGTTATGATGAATGATTTATGTTTATTTTTTGTCACACGAAAGAATGATTTCATTATGAGATTTGTGGGACCTATATCAACCAAAAAATCATTGGGTAATGATTTATATCTCATGAGATAGACATGGTTGGAACGATAAGTAAATCTGGTTCAGTAATACATGGCGGGAACGACATGTAATCCCGATTCAATAATGGAATTTTTCCACTATGATGGTCTTGGCACGCATGCCGTGGCTACTATGAAAATCATATCATGTGCTTAATGGTTTTCCACAATTATATTTTTTATTATCATTATATTTTATCATGATTGATGTTATTTTATGATCTAGGACTTACATACTGCCAAGATTTATTTCACAACTCAAGATTTTGATGTTTAAACTATTTGTTCATGTTTTTTAAGTTCAAATTTATATGGTTTGTTTTATTTTCTCCATGATTACCCTTACTGTGCATTTGAAATCACCCTTTATATGTTTTCTTTTCCCCAGGATATAAAGAAATGTTTTAGGTATGAAAACAAAAGGGGAATATCTTGATGGTAGATGTTGAAGATCTTTCATCGTGATTAGAAGATTGTGTTTTGAGTTTCCAAAGACACTAAACTATTACGGTTCTTTGGTGTCTATTTTTATTATGTATTAATAATTCCAAAAAATTAATGTAATGTCTATGTATGTCAAGATTTGGTTTTCTATAATTTTTATCAGAGCAAAGGTTTAGTTAATCTTTGTAAACTAGGATGTGAAAACTTTAGTGAGATCCCTAGAGATATTTCTAAGGTATGTCTAGGGATGTCCCTAATGTTAGGTATAAGTATAGTTTACAGTCCTAGAATTATGATAAAGATCATGAATTACCTAGGATTAAACCTAAGATGTTAGAGATTAAAATTAATCCCCTTGATTATATTGTTTTCCTAGTATGATTATTTCCTCTCACACTATTCTTTTTGGGTTTTAGAAAATGGTTGGAAGCAAGAAGATTCACGCTAATGGAGGAAATGATGAAAAATGGAATGATATTCTTCTTGAGAAACCAAATGAGATGGGATTTGGAAGTCTAAAAATCTTTACTATGCCTAATCAGCAATCTCAAAATATGATCAATAATCCCAACTTTGGTAAGTTTCTTGACTCACATAATAATAGAGATATGGAGTTTCATGATGATCGTAGAATAAAGAAAGATAAATTTTCATCATATAAATCATGTGCTAAGAGGAATCAGGGAGAATGTTTCAAAGGAACTGGAAGATGCTTTGGGTGTTGAGAAGAAGGGCCCAAGCATGTAATTGCAAAGGAAAAGGATTAGTTAACACAATGGACAAGGATAATGGTATTGATAAGACATCAACAATGGTTAAATTTTTTAAATGTCGAATGTACGGGATTTATGAAAACCAATTATCTAAGGGAAAATCTCATGAAGAGAATCAGAATGGTCTTATGATTAGTATTTATATTGATGATGTTGAAGAGACAACAAATTATATATGAGAAGAAATAAGTGTTGAGGAATAAAATGATGAATCTCGGTCAATGTTTTAAGAAGGTAGTGGAATTATTGTATGTTTATCAAGAGTTATGTTGTCTAGGTAATTTAATGGTAATATGGAATAAAGAAACATCTAAGGATTGTTACACTATTGTTTTTCGTAAAGAATTTGAAAGTATGGTACTGGTAACGATGAAAGGTTATTCATATATTTTTGGAAAGAAGATGAAATGCGCATAATGAAGGGATAAAGAGATAATAAGATGTTTGATTGTATTAATGATCTCATGAATCGTATAAGAACAAAGTGATATCATGGTTTGAGTATATATTTTTTTTTGTGATTTTGGTATGTGGAAAGAGTTAAATTTTTACAGCATTCGTGTTTTCACTAAGGTCCTATGGTAATTCATGTTTCAAGAGAATATATGATTAAGGGATTCACATGTTTGGAATATGACCAACAAGATATATCTTATGATATATGGGGGATAAATGATGGTATTCACATGCTTGGTAGCTGAATTTTCTAGTAATATTTTTCATTATATTGTGATTTTGGACATAAGTGTTTTGGATAAGCCTAAAGGTTGGAATGGATTAAGTTAGACATCAGAAAGTATTGTTTAATGCTAGAACATTGGGATATTATTTCTGGAATGTTATAATGGTGTATTTTTAGAAAAAGGACAACTCGTAGGATGGGCGACAACTCGTCGCGTCACACAAGGATCTGGGAATCGGACCCACAACCGATGTGAGACAGGCCTTTATCGCATATCATTGGCCTATAAGAAGTCCCTGGTTAGTAGAAATTAGTATTATTTTGTTAAGCGGTATGATAGTTGATTTATAAGCCCATTTTTCAAATCATATATAGTTAATATCAACATATATGGACTTATGTATATTCAATAACTTTTTCTAACCTTTTGTTTGAGATAGATGGAATGGCCCATCATTCCATCACATGATCTGCTAACACTTCAAGAATGAAAAATTCAACTTCATTTCTTTAAATAAGATATGAAGTGGAAATTGTTCATGGAATGACCAACAATGATATTACACTGAAATCAAGTAAGTATTTCTCCTTATCCAAAAATTTATCAACTTTAGAGAAATGATCTTGAAAAACAAAAATGTTTTTCTAGTACCCTCATATTCGATGAATCAGACGGTACCTTAGATCATCACAAATTTTTGGCTTTGTCATTATAGGATTTTTCATAGCCATTTTCTATACCACTCTCCATCATAACATGATGGTTAGATTTCTCTTCCATGTCCATATTTTCAACTAGGTTCTCTAGTGTGGGAACCGAGTGATGAGTTAATATGGGTAACAATTACATTTCATACTTTAATTTTTAAAATTGATTTTTAGTATTCATTTTTACGATGTGCGTTTCAATCAATGAAACTTTCAAGTAGTAAACCATTTATAACCCCGACGAATTTTGAGGGCGAAATTCATTTTAAGGGCGGTAGAATGTAACACCCCGAGATTTTATGTGAAATATTTTTTTAGTTGCTTTGATTTCTTGTGTTGTATGATACACCAAGATTAGCTGGGTATATACGCAACACCATATTAGCTTGTATTATATGCAAACATTATTCTTCACTTGTGTTGCATGCAAGAGTGACCTTCCTCAATAGCGTGTGTTGTATGCAATACTGAGTTTCACTAAACAATGATATATTGTTATAATATTATTATGAACTAGCCGTTATGAATAATATTAACCACATTTTTAATTTTATAACATTATCATTCATCTTACACATTATCTTGAACATGGTGTCACAACAAAATAAATTTTTCGGGTAAAATCAGTATTTTTCAAAAAAATGCAGTTTTTTCGCCTTTTGATGGCGCATCCATAGTAAATATAGTGTTTGACATGTTTATAAGTTAAATTTGACAAATAACACTTCTTACATGGAATCCTGATATAAAATTTTACTTTGGATAATTTTTTGACATTATTTTGATAACCTTTATATTTTGATGAACAGTAAAAATACGCTAAATTTTAATTAAAAACAACTTTTTTCATAGAGATAATTTATATGGTTAAATTATAATATTTAATGGTTTTTAAGTATAAATTGAATATATTTTTACCATTTAATATAATTTAATTCATTATAATTAATTTTACACTGAATTCATAGGTAAAAACATTCCAATATTTTGTAATGTTTTAACTTTTAAAACATATTTTCTCAACAACGGGATTAATTTTAAATTAAGTACTAAAACTTATATTTTTTTAATTTTGAAAAATGGATTTCATATTTAGAATCAGTAGGTCCAAATTAGGTTAATAGGCTATTTTTATTTTTAGGCATTATGAATAGTAACAACAGTTTATTTTATTTACTACAGTTAAAGATAAATCGGTTAATTAAGGGAAAAAATAAGATTTTTGAAATCACCCTAACACCTGAAAAGTTTATATTGGATGAATAAAAGTCTACCCATATCACCTATGGTTCAGAATATATTCCTTTCAGGGACTTTTGACCATGAAAATGATGTAATTATTATTAAAACCAAAGAAAGTTACAACATGTCACTCTCTTATATCTTATAAGTGTAATAATTTTAATTTAGTGATAAAATTCATAAAATGTAGAAAATAAATAGTATCCAGAAAGATAATATAATTATCTACATCATTTTAATTTATTTATAATTTTTATGGATTAAATATTTATAATTAATTATGACACAATAGTGATGTATAAATTATTTTATTGATTGAAATATCAAATAAATGGTTTTAAAATTATTAAATTAAATATTATATGAACTATTTAATGTGCTCCACGAATTTTATAGATAAATTTGACATCATAGGAATATATTTAATATTTTGGTTCGAAAATATCTCTTGTTTCGATTTTATTTAAATTCAAATAAATGAATATTGTCAAAATTGACACTTTTGATATTTTATATTATTAAATTGTTTAAAAAATCACAAAAATATTTATAAATTATAAATTGTAAATTATATGGTCTAAATTTTCATAAAGTATCCAATTATGGGAAATTCATATCACATAATTATGTATTCATACCAATTTAAAATTTAGAATATTATTACCACAAATAAAATTATATAGATTAAATAAGGATGAATCAAGCTGATAAGGTTTAAAATAAATTCCCAACTGTCTAAATTTTATTGGATGATGATATTATAACCCTATATTTTATAATCATAGAATTTGATTCATTTTGGAGGTTTTAGGTGGGTTTTGAGTTTATTATAAATGGTAATTTTACAGGTTTCCAAAAGTGTCCATCTCCTCTTTTATAAAAGGGCACCTCCTCCATCTTCTCTTCACTTAATTTTGAGCCTTAAATACCATCCAATCCTTGTCCATTTATTTTCTCCACTTCCCTAGAAACATTATAGAGGTCCTGATCTTCTTCATAGACCAACTTTAGTTCCATAAGAGGAGGTTTAGAAGAGGCGTGTCGAAGAAGAGGTAATATCCTTTACCGATGCTTTCAAATTTATTTCTCCTTCTACTTCATATTTTTTTATTTTTTTCATTATAAAGTAATAACATCATTATATATAATATACTTAAATGTAATTAAAAATATTAAACAACCCTATTTTACCTTCTATCCATCCAATAGAAAATGAAATCACTGCTCGTGCGTACGTACGGAATACCGTCTCCACGCTGTGCTGTAATATGTTTCCCACCACCACCATACTTGGATGGGTATAATCATGTAAAGAATGACTATATATTATTATTATAAAATGATACTAATTCTAAGATATTCTATCATCCACTTAAATACCATTCAATAATTATGGGAATGATATCATTGCTCGTGCATACGTACAGATTACTGTCTCCACAACGCGAGGAGATTCATTCTTCATGTTAACCATTCAAGAATGATTATAAAGTTTATATATTGAACAATAATGAAATATATTAAATAATAATGCTACTATATTTATGTGTATATATATATCACATCTACTTACTTCCATTCATGTCAATAAGGAAAGGAAAACAATGTTCATGCATACGTACGGCCTACCATCTCAATGAACGGTGTATTTCATTCAATTTATCAATATATTATATTATGAATATATATAAATCATTTTTTACTTTCTAAAAGTAATTAATCATGATCTAAGTAATCATATTAATAATTACAATCCAAAACACGGACGATAAATGAAACGATTTTACCCAAAACGCTGTTTTAACATGGAATTGACAAATGAACGAGTAATATAAAGTCATATGTGAATAATATATGATATCATAAATATTATTATGGTTCTGTTAAATGTTAAAAATATGTTTAAACCCACTATACAGGAGTCTTGGACACATATGGAAGAAATTGAACATAAGTTAAGGGATAATTATTCAAATCTCGTTCTTATCCGAGATTGTTTATTCGTAAGTATTTACTAGGGAAATGTTTATCATCCATATCCATGTTTTCTAAAAATGTTTTCATAAAATGTTCACTATTCATCCATGTATGTTTAAAGTCATTTTTACCCTTTTTTTACTTTTACCACATGGTATGGAAGGAGTCTTTTTTTTACCATACGGTGTACTTTTTGACTTTTCCGGCAAAGGAACAAGGATAATGTTTTTTTAACTTATATGACATGAACAGATTTTTACGGTTTCATAATGCCTTATTTTCATGGAGCTTATTCTATTTTATTTCATGATTATTTTCAACAAAATCCTTTTCTTTTCAAATTAAATGGTATTTTGTGAAAATAAAATTATTTTGAAGAAGAAAGGATATTTTCCTCCAGAATTCATTTCAAGTGTTTTATTAAAACTATTTCCCATATAAGATGACATTATTTAGTATGATTATGTTTCAAGTACAATGTCTCTATTATTTACATATTTTTATTTTTATTATGACGAAATGATATCCATTTGTTTTATATGGATTATTTTATAATGGGATGATGTTTATGAAACACATTTTATTTTATGGGTTATTATGAATGATTTATTGTTATCTTGTGTCACATGAAAGAGTGATATAATTATGAGATGGGTGGGAACTATATCTCCCTCTAATGAATTGGGTAATGATTTATATCTCATGAGATAAATATGGCTAGAATGTTATGTAAATTTGGATCAGTAATACAGGGCTGGAACGACAAGTAAACACGGTTCAGTAATGGACTTTATCCACTATGATGGTCTTTAAAGCAATGCCTTGGCTACTATGTAAATAATATCATATAATTAATGGTTTTCCACAATTACATGTTTTATTCCCGTGCTATTTTATTAGGATTGATGTTATTTATGATCTATTCCTTACTTGCTGCCAAGATTTATTTCACAACTCAATATTTTGATGTTTAAACATTATATTCATGTTTTTTTAAGTTTAAATGTATATGGTTTGTTTTATTTTCTCTATTATTACCCTTAATGAGAATTTGAGCTAACCCTTTATATGTTTTCTTTTCCCGAGGATATAAAAAAAGGTCTTAGGTAAGAAAACAAAAGGGGAATATCTTTATGATAGATGTGGAAGATCTTTCACTATGATTAGAAGATTATGTTTGTAGTTTCCAAAGACACTAAAATAATATAGTCCTTGGTTGTCTGTTTTTGTTATGTATTAACTATTATTAAAAAGTAATGTAATGTACATGTATGTCAATATTTGGGTCCTATATAACTAGTATTAGTAGGATATGGGTGTGATAAAATTGGGCATTATAAGTAAGCTTCAAATAATTGACCATCCCAAATCATGGTATTTTTCCCGGTAGATGTGCTTGTTCTATTTAAAAATTTACTTTATTGGAATCATAAATGTGGAATCTCATTAATTGAAATAATTTTAATCTTGTAATTATATATGGTGAACCATATCAAGGAACCCATGTGTCACACCAGGATAATAATAAATAGCCAATTTTATAGTAGTCCTTCCAGGGTGATATGTAAATGGAATCTCATGTATCACCCCTGACATGGTGTAAATACAAAAACCTATGAGTAAATCCCTAGTATCTCATGTAGGGGACTGATTATGACTCATATCCTGGTATAACCATCAACCCACTAATCCCATCCATTGTGTCTCCCCAAGAAAATCAATATCACTCATATAAAGGTAGTGACAACGCATAGTGATATTTTCCAATGCATTCCTAGTATCACTCCTGTCATATATGTGATCCATTTAAAAATTTAAAATTAAAATTCTGATAATCCCATACAATTCATCCCATTAGGATCTGAGTATCACTATTGTCTTAGAAATGAGGTACAAAATAGCTATCAAAATACAATCATGTAGAATGGAATTGTACTTATAACATTTTAATCAATTTGGCTAATAGATTTAATAAAATAATTCATCTATGTATTGGGAATGGGTTATAACTCATGGCCAACATCATTAATAATTAGATTCACATTATAATATAGTTTTTCCAAGGGAACTCACACCTCAAAATTGTTTTAAACAATCTATGGGAAAGGGGTACTTGGCCTCCAATGACGGAACACCCATTTGGGGGGACTCACATCGAGGTGATCAACCAAAGGTTTGATTAACCACTATCTATGGTTGTATTGGCCATATAAAATCATTCAGTTAAGTTTATTATACATTATTGTAGAATATCTAAAAGAATGCATCACATGATACAATAGATAACTATATAAATGAATCCAAAATTAAGGGAATAAATCTAAACAACCTGCCATTGGTTCACAGCGCTCTCCTAAAATAATTTTGTCTCTTGAATCAAGCACTAAAAGGGGAAATTTAATGATTCCTAAAATTCACTAAAAATAACTCAAGTGATCTCATATAAAAATAATTCATGATATTAAAATAGAAACTAAGAATAGAAGTATGATTGATGATCTTACCAAGAGTAATCCAATACACCTAGTGGAAATGAAAAAAATGCCCAGATGGAGGAGGAAGACGGGTCCCAAGACTAGGTGGAGTAGAAGTCTCTCGCTCAGCTCCACTTCTACGGGGTATAAAAAAGGGGATCTATTAAAATGATCCCCTACCCATTAAAAATATTCCTAGGAATTTAAATGACATATATGTTCATTAAAAGTTGGGTAATGCTCAGGCTTTCTCTCATAAGGAATAAGACTCTAGATTTTGTGAAAAGGGGTCTAGATAGAAAATAATTTCATATATTTAAATACATATTGTGTATTTAAATACACTTCATGTATTTGGTCTGCAAGAATATTTCTTACCATATACTTCCACCTTTCCTGAAATGAATTTACCATCCCTGAGTCAATGTCTTCATATTAAAAAAACAAGAAGAGAAAGTACCTTGAAAAAATATGGGATGTTACAACCTCCCACCCTTTAAATAACCCATCCTTGAGTTTCCCATCTAGGGGTGGTAATACATAATCTGAGGAAAGTTCCAGCCAATGAGCACATACGTCAAACTTCTTCTCCCAGGTATTTTCATGTACATGAATCTGCTACCAAATAACTCATCATAGAGTAAATGACATGCCTCATTGGTCCTTCATGTACTGATCAATGATACGTATTAGATAATCTATAATATAATTGAATACCTACAACTTAATATCATTTGGGTCAATCAAATGATATGCGTTAGCATGATACCCATTAATCATTGATACGTGGAACATATTTTTCATATCTTGTTACCTCTAAGGTAACAACAATGGATTGGCTACCATCCTAAATCTCTTTAAGATATAGAATGTCCCATTTTAATGAGGTGATATCTTTCCTTATATCCCAATCCATCTACGACCCAATCTAGGTGATATTCATAGAAATACCTAATCCCCACCTCAAACTCTAAATGTTGACAATAATGATTGATATAGGACTTATACCTGAATAGATGTAGCCCTATATTTATGAATTATTTGTACTTTCTCTTAAGTATCCTTAATGAGATTAAGAACTACTAGAACTACCTATATTACCTCTAACTAGTACTAGGGTGAATGAAAATTCCTACCTTATAGGGCCTCATAAAGAGATGTTGGAATCATTTAATAAATGATTTTATTTTATCAAAAATTAATGAGAGGTGTATAATTTTTCCCTGAACCCCCAAAATCAATGATGCATGCTTAAAGCATCACCTCTAACACCCATATAATTCACTTAGATTGATCATCGATCAGAAGGGGATATGTTATATGTTAGAGAAACTATGAACCTAGTGACTTATATAACTCTTACTATAACTGGGATGTAAACTAGGAATATCGGTCTCATATGACAAAATGAGGAACACTAAGATGTTTCATAATCTCCCTGATATATAGACTTCCAAGACCATCAACCAATATGGTCTCTCAGATAGGTTGTAAGTTTTCTACCTTGTTCAACTAGTCAGTGATCACCCATACTATGTCTCTACTTCAAGGGGATCTTAGAAAGCTCATCATGATGTCAATAGTGACATCTTTCCATTTACACTCTACAATTGATAGAGGCTATAGAAGTCTAGCAGGTTTCTATTATCCAGACTTCACCTTTTGATAGGTGTAGCACCGAGTTATAGAACATGCAATATGCTCCTTAATACTTGTTCACTAATACTGAAAATGTATGTTTCATTACATGTTGGTAAGAACAAGGTGAACTTCCTAAATAGAGTCATGATATTATCTCACAAGCACCTTCCATATGTATGAAGGAACCCAGATATGTTTATATAAGTAAAACATATCTTTCTCATCGACAACCCAACCCAGGGGTATGTTATAACGTATGATGCAATCCCTCAAGAGGGGGACCTCAAAATTTAATGGTTTTCTCATCAACACCTATTCCATAATAGAGGATGTCACTAATATAGCTACTAAAACATTATGGTCATGCTGCTCTAGAATTCCAGGTGCATATCTGAAAGTAGATCCACTAAATTTCACTCACTACTAGCCTCCTAGATGGCCTATGTCTTATTATTCTAGGTTTCGGAATCATACACATCATTACAATTTCTATGTGTATAATAATTATAATTGTCAAATGACTTTAGTTACTCTACCCACATGTGCTTCCTGAGATTCAAGTCACACTATGTGGTTATGTATTTGTGGTTTTTGTGATCTGTGTAAACAAAAAATAGAACATCCAAAAGGTAGTTCGTCTAACAACATTATGCATCGATCACTGAAGCTTGCTCGAGGTAATGTGTAGTGTAATTCCTCTCATGATTTCTCTACCCATGGGACGCCTAAACTAAAACCCAATCATCCTACATTATAACTTCTCCTTGCCATATCCAAAAAGCATCATAGTAATGAGTATATATTTTTCTCAGCTCTAAAATAATTAGGATCAATGATGAAGTCAATATCCCTTTCAAATCATGAAAAGATATCTCATAAGTATCAGAATATATGAATTTCACATCCTTTTTAGTAAAGACCATGAGAGGCACTACTCGGTATGAGAAAACATGAATGAATTTCCTGTAATATCCATCCAACCCCAAGAAACTACATCTATCAAACACATTATTCGGATACTATGAGAAAACCACAATAATCACCTCCCCTAGTTCTACTGGTATTTCTACCTATAATATTAAATGACCCGAGAAGTGAATCTTATCTATCTAAAAGTGTAATTTTATGAGCTTCACATATAGATGTTGATATCTCAGTTTATGCAATATGATTCCAAGATGTTTGGAATGGTTGTGTCTTTTGTGATAATACACTAAAATGTATTCTATGAAGACTACCACAAATCAATTTAGGAGTGGGTGGAAATCCAGATTCATCAAGGCCATAAAGTCTAATGGTGTGTTCATAAGGTCAAACAGAATAACCAAATACTCATACAACCCATACCTACATTGGAACGTCTTATATATCATGTTTGATGGTCTCACATGCATATTATGGTAGAATGACATCAAATCAATTTTATATAAAACTATCACTCCTTGAATCTATTCAAAGAGTTCTCCAATACGAGGAAATGGTTACTGGTTCTTCGATGTTAGTTATTTTAATCAGCAGTAATCAATGAACAACCTATGGGTACCATCCACCATCATGGAAAAAAATATTTATGAACCCATAGAGAGGTAGTGGACCATATAAAATCATTTTCCTATATGTATTTCAACTGATAATTGAGTTATGATAGCTCTATAGGTTTCATCCTATAGAAATGGATGGAAACTAGTGATACATCTAACACTATCTTAATCGTTAACTACACCCCTCTCACATGAGGTAATCTAGAGAAATAATTATGTAATGTGTCCCTAAAATAATCTAAAATTTGATGTAATTCAACAAGATTAATTCCAAAATCACTCATAAAGATACTATCCATCCAGGATGTCACACTGCCTAACCCATGATGCATAAGTCTAGTTCGACTCAACTAGAAATCCCATTCACCCTTTTTAATATACATGCTACCCTCATGTGATATCAACGATACCAGGTGGTAGTAGAAATTTGCATGGTAATTATTTGGTAACTAGATTTTCCATAGAAAGAATAATGTCAAAACATGTAATCATGAGAACAAATAAGATCCATATGAATTGGTACTCACCTATCTTGATGAGGAACTCCTTTTACTAATTCATACTCTATGATCGAACACTTGAAGATGTGTCAAGAGTCATAATTCCATAGAAGTAATCTATTATTAGGACCAAACATTCCATGATTACAGAATTTATGAAGGAGTGTTATGAAATTTTATAAAATATGGAAGAAACTAAAGTAGAGGCTATCAAGAATAGTACTTATAATAGTAGAAGTTCATGGACTCTACTCCTCCGATGTAGGATACACAGCATTAATGTGGCCTGAATTGTGGCCCTGAGATTCCACCTAAATAACCTGGGTAGGTTCACTATACTGGAGCTAAACCTCTGATTTAAAGATACCTCATCCATGGAAACCTCATTGTCTTGGTCAAAAAATACTAGACCTACTCACAGCCTAACCTGAAGCCACTAATCATGTACCTAAAATTGATGTTGACACATATCCCCTCTCACTAGATATAGGAGGAAACTTTTGGAAGAAATGTTGAAGGTGACCCATCCTCCAACATTTTTTATGATTGATCTTCTTCCTTATGCATAGGGGATTTTATACCCTACTCTTCCACACTGGTGACACACCACATAGATTTCGGTGCATTCTATCTAGCTGGTACCTCCCCCCCGTGCACCCTCAAAATGATGCTTCCGAATTCTAGATAAACCATGTCCATACTTATAAGCTAAACCACCCTACCTCACATGGATACCTTCCCCCATGTTCTTCTACGTGAAGATATATTGGTTCAATATATCATAATGGTGTTCAGATGGAACACATACACCTATTAGAAGATGTAATATGAAATCCCCTCCACAAAACATCTCCTAATGGTCTTATCTTCACCAGTCAACGGCAAATCAAAAAATTAATCTGAGTGAAACAGGTAGAATATTCCATCACTAATATATAACCCTTCTGAAGATTAATAAACTACATGGAATTAACTTCTCACAAAATCTATGGAGAGAAGTAGTCACCATACACTGATGACTTCTAGCCTGGGTAATGATGTCCCAAAAATGATTACTAGAATCATGTATCATATAGGAAAAAATCAATACCCTTCACACTAGAGGAATATTTAGATTCTAGAAGACAAAATTAATGGCCTAGAACAAATATGTTAAACTTTAGGACTTCCATACCCTGAAAATGTGGGAGGATGCCACAACTGGAATTCCTAGGGAAGCACTTCCAAAGGAAAAGTAGGTTAGGGATCCTGAGGATCTTTAAGGTGTAGTGTCTTGGAAACTAGGAACGTAAAACATGACGACATAAAACATTCTTCTTAAACACTTGAAAGGCTTCTTCGTACTTGTTCATACTAAGTTCATTATTGCATCTCATAACCTGGGGACATACATAAAAGGAAAGGTTGAGCAGAAGGCCCAGTAAGGGAAACAAGGGAAACAATTTAGATGTGAACTTGAGATACATCAATAAAGTCATGATAAATAACTTTAAGGCATGATAAAGAGATCATGAGGCATATCATAATAAAAATAACGTGTTTCATTACGTGAAGATGTGGCTAAAACATTTAACTTAGAAAATCATTTCCATATCACTAAGGTCCATCCCCAAGGTGTCCTTAAAAAAATTCCAAGGTTATTCCCCAAGGTATCGTTAAAATGGTCATATCTAGACATTAAGTCTTTACCCAATGCATTGGAGCGCTATCAGGGGGAACCCTTAATTTGTTTTTATTATCATGTGAGCCACATATATCATCATCAATCATATCATAAATAACCCATATAGCATATATGAAATGGGTTTCATTTCATAGTCATAACATTTTAAATACTCCTTTAAAGACGTGATCTTTATGTCACTTTAACTCCACGGAAAAGGAAAGAGGGTCTCATGTATGTAAATCCCAGAATTTAAAATATAAATTTTTTATATATGTGTGAATACAAACATATAATAAATATCTTTGAGTATTCACTTAATAAAATAAAATAATTTGAGAAAAAGAGAGAGACATTTTGAGATAAAAATTTTGCAGCATAACGGCTATGTTACAGGGTTTTAGAAAATATTTAAAAGAGAGGGGACATGGGTCACCCACTCATAAATGATCCATAAAAATGTATAGGGAGAGAATATAAAGGATATAAGAACATGGTAATGAAATTTTAAATACATACCATAGGAAATGAAAAACATTGAAGGAAGACGAAAATAAGATTTCTCTTGTGAAAATTCAGCAGCCTAACGACGTCACTTAAAACATCAAAAAATGAATTGATGAGATAAAATATTGTCTCTCATAATATGATCATAAAATAAAAGTATGATGGATATAGAGATAATACCCCAACGTAATAAAAAATAACTTGAAAGACTTGACATGAAAATAGAACATGAAAATGAGAAGGGTGAAAGAATCCCTTACAAAAAATCAGCAGCCTAACAGCGCCACATAAACATTCTTAAAATGAATTTATAAGAGAAATAGGGGTATCTAATCATATATAAATGAAAAGGACAGTAGGATAAATATTAAAGAACACCCCAACATAAGAACATGGATCTTAAAATAAATGACATAAAGGAGAATACATGAAAAAAAGAGAGACGTGGGATCCCTTACCTTAAAATGAAACTCCTAAAAATCAAAGTTCGGGACCTTGGGTGCTTGAGGGCACCTTGGGAGGACTCCTTGAGAGGTAAAGAGACCAGAACTTCGTTGGAAAGGATTTTTAAATGAAATTAATGAGGGAAAGGCTTGGTATTTATAGGAGAAGTGAGGGGACAAAGCATTAATTGCCAAGGGACACCTCATCGGTGGTATTTCCAAAACCATGGGCTTGCCCTTGGTCTTTTCCCATGGTATTGGAAACATGATACACCTCATACTATATCATACTATTCCTAAGTCGACCAGAAATATTACATAATTATTACATCCTTAATGATGTCATTAAACACCCGAAACTAAAAACTGTATTTTAACTATTCACCGAAAATTCAACATTCTCAGAAATATCAAAAATCCACCATAACCAAATATTGATGCTCTCAATTAAAAAATGAACTCCATTTTATGAAAATAATTTTCCAAATTTTTTTAATTTATTTTTAATTAAAAACACTATTCATAGGAAATTCAACTGTTTTAAAAAAATCCCAAAAATTTAACTTAACCAAATATTGATGCTCTGATTTCAAAAATGAACTCCATTTTATGAAAATAATTTTCTAAATATTTTGAATTTAATTTTTAAATAAAAAACACTATTCAGCCATAAAAACTAATACTTGACTAATAATTTCTTCAACAGTTATTTACCTATTTTATTGAGTCACATTACTTAATCAAGGTTCCTAAATTATATTAATACTTTCTTTAAATGAGATTACTAATCCATTTTGTCACATTACTAATCCTAAGCGTAAAACCACTACTCATAATTTACTATTCATCAAAAATTAATTTGATCTTATTAGACTCTAAATTTCATAATGAACACAACTGTAGACCACCATTTTTTGAAAATCATTACACATTTTTTATTATTTAAGGTTTACATAAATATTTTAAATTTTACTTTTTCCAAAATTCATCAATAATATACATCCTATATTTATTCGGACACTTGAGATTCACAAACTTCACCATAAGAAGAAATCAAAAAATTTATTTAAAACAAAGGATTACACATGGCAGTTATGGTCTCGTTACATAGCCTGTTATAACACCAGCATAGGACCTAATAGTAAGGTGTGCTAGGGTGATAGAATCTTGGGGTGGCTCACCCAACATTTCCTGAGTAGTGATTTCTATCAGTTTTATCTTCTTGCAAAGGTGATTCTGTTCCAGCTTCACACAATGAAGTTCGGCTTGGGTTTGGTCCAGAGCAATGACCAAAGATGCTACCTCCTTCCCGAGTTCTGTCAGATGGGCGTCGATCGGCCCGAGACTACTGGATGGGACCATCGAATCTTCATTATATATTAATTAATCATGATCACTTGTATTTATTGAAAATAATTGTAACATTTAGTTTCCAATGGTCATATTGACCAACGATCATATAACAGTTGAAACCCAACAATCTATTTTCAATTATACTCATTTTATTAATTGAAAAATAAAATAACCCACAAAAAATTGGGAACAAAATTTACACAAAAAATTCAGTTTGTTACAATCTTCCCCCTATAAGAAATTGCATCCTCACAATTGTGAAATTGGGCTTGGAAATTTCATTGAAAGTACCACATCAGAAAAATAGTCAGTACAACTATTACTTTAAAATAAAGAAAGGTAAGTACAAAGGTCACCCGAGTTAACCCATTCTAGGATTCCATGTAGGAATACATGGATATGGAAGAGAAAAAAATGTTCATGTTCTAATGGAGAGTGATAGAAAACATGATTATGAGAAAATTAACCACAAGAAGATCACAAACAAAATAAGTGTTAAACAACCTTTGATTACCCAGTAGGAAATGTAAACCAACAACGTTGTTGTTTTACGTTCCTTTTCATAATTTTGAGGAATTCATTCACAACATAGAATAAAAAGATAAGTAAATATACTTACCTTCAAATAGAGTTTCATCCATTAATAATTTTCTACCAAGACATATCTTTTCTCCAAACAATTAACATTTCAAAAGACTTGGTCTCATCAAAAGCACAAGAATTATATTCTAGAGAATCACATACTCCAAAAAAATAACAATATATTTCCCTTGTCTTTAGTCATCAACTAAAACTAAAAAGGTTTGTACGAGATCATATAATCCCCAAAAAGGATAATCCTTTATAAAAATAAATATGACTATTAATCTCCCAAATTCAACAAAAGTACCCAATGTTCTATAAAGACCATTCAATACACAATCATCCTAAAAATTATTCAAAATAATTCAAACTAATATTGAAACCCAAAACTCATAAAGATTTAATCACATAGTCTGCCCCTATAAATCTTAACATTTATCTCCAAATAACATTGACTACTATTAAAGTCTCAAACTAAAGTGTAATTAACCTATTCACATATTCTCTATGCTAGGTTCATCATTTTCTAGAAATAACCCAAATCACCATATGTCCATAATAAATACATAAATTCTTACAAAAAAATCAACCATTCCTCCTCAATTTAAATCCTATAGTATTTTATTTCACATAGGCATATAGTACTCCAAAAGAGAAAACGTCATCCAAAATAACCTTTATCATTTAATCACCAAATCATTTTCCTATACAAATGATATCTATTTGATAAAACATAAGTTTCCAAAATCAACTTATTCTTGAACCATAAAATAGCAGGTGAATTAGTCAGTCCAAAGGGTATAACAAAAAACTCATAATGCCCATATCATGACTAGAAGTTAGTTTTTTTGGAATATCAACATTCTTCAACCTCAATTGATGATAACCAAAATGAAGATCAATCTTAGAGAAGAATTAAGTCCCACAAATTTGGACAAATAATTCATCAATTCTTGGAAGAGAGTATTTTTTCTTCTCTATGATCCCATTGTTTTCTCTATAATCAATGCATAGCTGCATCGATCCATCCTTCTTCTTCCCAAAGAGGACTGGTGCTCCCCAAGGAGACACCCTTGGTCGGATAAACTCATTCTCCAAAAGGTATTGGAGTTGTTTCTTTAATTCCTCTAGATCCACATTTTCTATCCTATATGGGGTCTTTGACGTCGAATGATATCCAGGTACAAGTTCAATGGAGAACTCTACCTCTCTTTGTGGGGGAGGTTTGGGTAACTCCTCAGGAAATACTTCAACATATTCTTAGATGATGAGGACATTTCCTAAAAGAATAAATCATTCATGAGAAAATTATTTCATTTAAAAGTATTTTAACTAAAAATGATTTTATGTTTTAAAACTTAATGCTTAGACAATTACATTTTTCTATAATTCCTTCATAATTATTCATAAAAAGCTTGCAATTAACTAAACATATCCTCCGGGAGTGTCGTAACAAAGAGTGGAGGACGACCCATTGTCGTGTACCAGTTCCCATTAGATTCTAGCTCAAATTGGGGGTTTCAGGTTTTACCCCTATGTACATCTGTGCCAGAGCCACCTCTAATGTTTCGTATCTAGATAGGGATTTATATTTTTGGAAACCAGTTACTCAATACTTCACCATAATACCAGGATTTTTTCTTGTAATGTTTTCAAATCCTAATTTTCACAAATAAATAAACCATCCTATGATACAAGCTATACCATCCCACCTCTTATCACATAAACATTCATTACATTATACAAAACTGAGGATCTTTAAGGATTAGTGTCTTGGAAACCAGGAACTTAAAACATGACAACATAAAAAATTCTTCTTAAACACTTTAAAGGCTTATTCATACTTATTCATCCTAAGCTCATTACTGCAAATCATAACCTGGGGACATACATCAGAGAAAAGGGTGAGTAGAAGGCCCAATAAGGGAAACAAGGGAAACATTTTACATGTGAACTTGAGATACATCAATAAAGTCATGATAAATAACTTTAAGGCATGATAAAGAGATCATGAGGCATATTATAATAAAAATAAATTGTTTCATAACATGAAGATTTGGCTAAAACATTTAACTTATACAATCATTTCCGTATCACCATGGTCCATCCCCAAGGTGTCATTAAAAAATTACCATGGTTATTCACCATGGTATCGTTAAAATGGTCATCTCTAGAGATTAAGTCTTTACTCATTTCATTGGAGCGCTATCAGGGTGAACCCTTAATTTTTATTTATTATCATGTGACTCACGTATATCATCATCAATAATTTCATAAATAACCCATATAATATAAAAGAAATGGGTTTCATTTCAATGTCATTAGATTTTAAAAAGTGCCTTAATGATGTGATCTTTATGTCACATTAAACCCATGGAAAAGGAAAGCGGGAATCATGTATGAAAATCCCAGAATTTAAAATATAAAATTTATATATATATATGTGAATAACCCCATATAAGAAAGAGATTTGAGTATTAACTTAATAAAATAAAAGAATTTGGGAAAAAGAGAGAGACATTTTGAGACGAAAATTCTGCAGCATAACGGCTATGTTACAGGGTTTTAGAAAATATTGAAAAGAGAGGGGACATGGGTGACCAACACATAAATGATCCATAAAAAAGTATAGGGATAGAATATAAAGGATATAAGAACATGGTAATGAAATTTGAAAGACATAACATATGAAATGAAAAACATTGAAGGAAGATGAAAATAAGATTTCTCTTATGAAAATTCGGCAGCCTAACGGTGTCACATAAAACTTCAAAAAATGAATTGATGAGATCAAATAGGGTCTCTCATAATATGAACATAAAATAAATTTATGATGGATATATATATAATACCCCATCATAATAAAAAGTAACTTGAAATACTTGACATGAAAATAGAACTTGAAAATGGGAAGGGTGAAAGAATCCCTTACAAAAATTCGGCAGCCTAACAACGCCACTTAATCATTATTAAAATGAATTGATGAGAAAAAGAGGGAGCATATAATAATATGAAAACGAAAAGGATAGTAGGATAAATATTAAATAACATCCCCAATATATGAACATGGAGATTAAAATAAATGACAGGAAAGAGAATACATGAAAAGAAAGAGAGAGGAATGATCCCTTACCTTAAAACGCAACTCCTATAAAACGAAGGTCGGGACCTTGGGGGATTGGGGGATCCTTGGGAGAACTCCTTGGTAGGTAAAGATACCAGAACTTAGTTGGGAAGGATTTTTAAAGGAAATTAAGGAGGGGAAGGCTTGGTATTTATAGAAGTAGTGAGGGGACAAAGCATTAATTGCCAAGGGACCCCTCATCGGTGGTATTGAAAAACCGTGGGCTTGCCCATGGTATTGGACACTTGGGAAACCTCATACCTTATCATTATATTCATAAGATGGCTAGAAATATTACATAATTATTTCATCCTTAATGATGTCATTAAACACCTGAAACTAAAAACTGTATTTTCACTATTCACTGATAATTCAACTTTCTCAGAAAAATCTAAAAAATTCACCTTAACCAAATATCAATTATCTGAATTAAAAAATGAACTCCATTTTATGAAAATAATTTTCTAAATATTTTTAATTAAATTTTAATTAAAAATACTATTCAATTAAAATTCAATTGTTTCAGAAAAATCCCAAAATTTTAACATAACCAAATATCAATGCTCTAATTTCAAAAATGAACTCCATTTTATGAAAATAATTTTCCAAATAATTTTCATTTAATTTTTAAATAGAAAATCACTATTCTCCCAAAAAAACTAATACTTGACTAATAATTTCGGAAACAGTTATTTACCTATTTTATTGAATCTCATTACAAAATAAAGGTGCCTAAATTATATTAATACTTTATTTAAGTGAGATTACTAATCCATTTGGTCACATTACTAATCCTAAGTGTAAAATCACTACGCATAATTAACTATTCATCAAAAATTTAGTTGATCTTATTAAACTCTAAATTTCACAATGAAAAAAACTGTAGATGACCATTTTTTGAAAATCATTACACATTTTTAATTATTTAAGGTTTTCATAAATATTTTAAAATATCCTTTTTCCGAAATTTATCAATAATATACATACTATTTTTATCCGGACACCTGAGATTCAGAAACTTCACCATAAAAAGAAATCACAATTTTTATTTAAAAAAAGGATTACACAAGGAATTTATGGCCATGTTACATAGCCCCTTATAACACCAGCATAGGACCTAAGAGTAAGGTGTGCTATGGTGATAGAATCTTGGGGAGGCTCAACCAACATTTCTCGAGTAGTGATTTATATCAGCTTGAACTTCTCACAAAGTCGATTTCGTTCCAGCTTTACACTATGAAGTTCGACTTCGGTTTGGTCCAGAGCAAAGCCCAATGGTGCTACCTCCTTCCCGAGTTCCATCAGATGGGCTTCGATCGGCCAGAGGCTATTGGATGGGGCCATCAAATCTTCTTTTTATATTAATTAATCAAGATCGCTTGTATTTATAGAAAATAATTGTAACATTTTGTTTCTAATGGTCATATTGACCAATGGTCATATAATGGTTGAATCCCAACGACATCATTTTAATTATACTCATTTTATTAAATAAAAAATAAAATAATCCACCAAAAATAGGGAACAAAATTTACTCAAAAATGTCGGTTCGTTATAGGATCAGCTTGTATAGACTGCTTAAAGTGGAAAAAACTATATCAAAAATGAGCATCGTGGCCCAATGAAGGAATGTATGTTGGAAGTTCAATAAATGGAACTAAAAATGATAATACCAGTGGCTCAGGGCCCACCACCTCCCAGGCGGGGTCTTCACCACCCTCTTGGAATATGAATCAAGGACATTGAGGTGGCATCGGTATACAATTTCTAATTTCACACCTCAAATAAGATTCAATAGTATGTAGAAAACACGGTAGAAGGAAGGATCATACACAAGGCCTTCCAATGAAAAATTCACACCTCTATACCTAATTCTAATGTCATGTATATGTGATAAGAAGATAATAGGAGTCATAGGATACACTTCCTATATCCTACTAATAAGGTTGGTTTAGGGTCAAGGTGTCATATATCACAACATAGGTCTTGGTATATGAAGTTTCAATTGAAAGTTATGGATGTACACACTCTTTACCATGAATTTAGAATCCCCATTTTTGGGTAACCTTTTTATTTTAAATATTTAATTTATTTAGGTTCACTGTAATTTATATGGATATTGATATCTCTATCAAGTTAAAATTTTCACCATTTGAAATTTATAATGTATTGTTCTCTTTATAAATTGTAATTTTTATGCCAAGTAACTATGATATGACCTTTACATCCCACATCAGGATGTAACATGTCATGTATAGTGATTTGATTGAATGAACTATCAATCCCAATTTATAGAAGTACTTTCTTCATATATTAAAATTGGAATTCTTCAATCAACCCAACTAATGTTTTAGTCTATATAACAAGTTGTTCATGGACGAAACATGGAAAACATTTTAATAATTTTTTTATCATCAATATATGAGGGAAACACAAATTAAATTGATGTAGGAACTTTAGTTAATCCAATTATTTTGACCATGAATGAAACGTTAGCTCATTTCAATGTAAAAAAATCAAGTTAATCATAATAAGAACAAATTGAAATAGGAAATTCATGCAAAAAATAAAAATTTGGCATGGAATAATGCATGAAATTTATGTCATAAGGTGCCTAGAATGATTCATCAATTTATATTCCCTAATATCATAGGGCCAAGGTTATTAAATTTCATTATAAAAACATCAATAGTTAGAATGTCACATAATATTTGTGTCACCCAATGGTGAAATAAAAACAAATGTAACTTAAAAAACAAGTAATAGGAACCCATCACATGAAATTTGGGTTTCCCCTATATATGGGTTAGAAACTCCTTGGAATAAGATCATTAAAAAATTCCAATACTTCCAAGTCTCTTGTCTAAAACCGAACCAGTAAGACAAAAGGAAAAAATAAATCTTTTATATAAATTTTTAGCATGATGCACCGGAATCCACTAAGTGTTTCCCCAAAATGGTTGTCCACAAGACCTCAAACGTTCCTTCCCATATTCATGAGGATACTGACTGGGATTGAGGGCCAACAATGTGTCTATAGGGAGACTATTTCCTCATATTTCAGAGTATAGCATAGTGGTAAACTATATGTGTAAAATAATAGAAGTACTAATCAATAATAAGTAGTGGAAAATGATATATAATCTGCATGAATAAACAAGTGGAAGATAAATAATAAATGGATAAAAAATAATGATGATGATAATTTCATGTAGCTATATATATATATACATACATGGGGATATAGGGGGAACCAAGCATATTCCACATTCTATAAAAAATTCCAAAAACACCAAAAGCAACTACAACTAGAATCATGTGCATAGGTTCAGTCTTATATTCCCATACTCCATCCTAGAACTGAAAAACATGCATCATAATATGGCTACTTCATTTTATCTATACATGAAATCATGATGTCTATATTGGTACCAAGGGAAGACTAAGAAAAGTGTATGATATCTTAATAGGACCCCACAAATGGTTTTTAGATCAATCCAGTATGTGCATATAAAATTAATTGTGTTCTAATAATGATAAATTCAAGTTAATATATAAATAAATGAGTTAGTTTAGGTTACTCAAAGGATACCCAACTGATATTAACTACTTCCCCATAATTCTGATGTCTCTGAACCAAGGTAGCATGTGTAAGTAGGATATGGGTGTGACTAAATGGGTTATTATAAGTAATCATCAAGTAATGTCCCATCCCTGGGAATGGGATTTGACTTACCAAACACATCCTTTATATTTAATAAATTACATTATATGGAATTATAATGAAAGAATCCTTTTAATTTTAATAAGTGTCATCTTGGGCCCATAAAAGGTAAGCCACATTTAGGAACCTAAGTATCATACCTAGAGCATAATAAATAATCGTTTTTAGAGGAGTCCATCTATGGATATCGATAAATGGAATCAATTATATCACGCCTGGCATGGTGTAAAGACAAAACCCTCTAATTCTATCCTCGGTATCTCACATAGGGGACTGAGTATCACTCGTATCATGGTATAACAATTTATCCATCAGGACCATCAATGGTGTCTCCCCTAGGGAACTTGTATCACTGATACCATGGTATGGGCGACCCACGGTTAGCTCATATATGAAATTCCTAGTATGACTCCCAACCTATATGTAATCGATTTAAAATATTCTAATTAAAATTTTTAAAGAGCCCATCTACGGCATCCCATAAGGACTCAAGTATCATTGTGCGATTAGTCATGAGGAGTGTCTTAACTATCAAAATTCACCCATTTAAAAAGAAATTTCACTTAAAATATTTATTCATGCTTACCATTAGATTTAATAAAACAATTCAACTTGGAATAGGGTATAGGGCCTAACTCATAGAAAACATCATTATTAATTGAATTAACATTTGAATATATTTATTACAAGGAAATACAAAACTCAAATTTTGTTTTAAACACTATAAGGAAATGGGGAAATAGTTCTCTAATGATGGAACACCCATTTGGGGTCGCTCACATCAATCAAATCAATCGAATGGTTGGTTCAACGCTAGATAGGCTTATATCAACCATTGAAAATAATTACATTATTTTTATTAAGAATTCTAGAAGTTTATGCAGAAACATATAGTGAAAAGAACAATGATTAATTATATAAATATAGCCAAACATAACATAAAGAAACATGACACCTACCTTTTCTTCATTGTCCTCTCTTCATCAAGTTTCATCCCTTGAATCCAGCTAGAATGATAAAATTATGAAGAATCATAAAATTCAATAAATATAGTTAAAATGATGGCACACTAAAATAGTGCATGAGAGGGAAATAAAAACAATGTATATTAAGATGAGTGGAGATATTACAAAGAGGAATTGAATGAACCTAATGGTGATGATAATGGAGTCTTGATTGATGAGGAAGAGGGAACCCTAGCATAGGCATAGAGGAGGACTCTCACACAGATCCTCTTCTATATGGGTGAGAAAAGTGGGCTCTGATAAAATGATCCCATGCCCATTAAAAACACACCTAGGCATTAACATGATGTGTAAGTTTGTTCCCCGTCCTATAATGCTCAATCTTTCCCTCCAAGGTAAAATGCCACTACACATCCTGAAATGGGGTTTCTAGACAAATACACGTCTTTTTTTTAATAAAAAATTATCTATTTGGTCTAAAACCATGTTCTATCATATCTTCAACCTCTATTCCTTAAACGAACAAACAATCCCTTAATCACAGTCTTTGTATTTTACCAAAACTAAAAGATAATTTAAATTTAGAATAATCCTGGATGTTACACTTTCATTCTTGATGCCATAAATCATTTAATTCATGTATATATAATAACTTTTCTTCTTAATAGTGAATGAAAATTAATCATATTCTGATATGATATTAAAAAATATATATTCATTACTGTGACATAATAATAGTTTTATGATTCTAGAATTAGTACACTATATATATTTAGATCATAAGTATAGAACTCCAATGAAGTATCTCTTCCTCCAATTCTAACATGTATATCTAATTCAATATTTCTCAATTCCCTTTTATCATTGAGTATGTGTTTATTATCATAAATTTTTGACACACACCGGTTATCTAATAACCCTAAGATAGAGTTAGATAAATTTATCTCTATAACATTTAAATTGTTATGATCCTAATTCTTCTCTTTGGGAACACTTATTAAAAATAACTACAAATATTGAATAGTTGTATAGGTATAGCCTTTAGGAGATCATAAAATAGTAAAACTATTGAATTAAATAATCTATAAAGATATTATATATATGGGTGAGTATCTTGTTTTATATATTCTCATTGGGTAATTTTAAAGAAGTTACTCTAACTAAAAAGGATTATCTTATAAATCATATAAATATAATGATTGAAGACCCATTTTTTATAATGTAAGGTGTCCAATTTGGAATTCCTCACATCACATTGTTATTTAGGTAGGTTATCATCCTAATTATATTTTATGTCACTCTTGGATAGTTGACTGGAAAACTCTTTTCCCAATTCATTATATGGATATTATCATAACTCTATTCATCATCTATCATAACTCTTAGGGGTTTCTTAGATAATTTATATCCAAATATCACAATTGGATTTGGTTTCCTAAATTTTAGGGTCATTTATATCCACCATGGATTCTATAAGATCATTTATAACCTTGATGTAGTATAACCTACTCGGTATGATGATTGATTTCAAGAAATGTTTTTTTAAGAAATACCAAATATTAAATTTGAGATATTTTATTTCACGTTCTCAATAATTTAACAGAAATTAAATGAATATTAAATTAAAAGTTATTGCTTCACATGAAATCTTTATTATTAAATTTTTATTTATTTATGTATGTTTCAAAAAAATAGTGTTTTAATGACTATTCCAACCCCAAAATTAATATAGAAACTCCACATTAATGTGTAACTCTTTATAAAACCCCCACATTATGTTACTCACAAAAAAATATAATTTAAAAATATTCAATCATATCCTAATTATTCCTATTCATAAGGCATACAAACATTTCACGAAAAGGATTATAATTATATGAAATAGGTAATATATACAGGAGTAATCTTGTAGTAATAGATATACACCCCACCTTTATAAAATAATTCATAATCCCCTAGGATAATGTAAATTATGTATGAATGTCCCTCTAACCATGGATAATTTACCCAATAGTAATTAAAATTCATTATAACTCTAAATCCAAAAATGTATAAAATATAGTTAAAAAATAAATTCAACATAATAACTTTAATTACAAACTGACATTGAGAAAGTTGAAAAACTAAATATTATTTTTTCATACCTATCAATTAATGCAAGACACGAATATTCATAGAAAGAAATTAATCCTAAATTAAACTATATATAATATCTTTTTTTAGAAACATTTTATATATATGAATATTCAAAAGTAATAAAACAATAAATAAATAACATATTTATTTTCTAAACATAAGATATTAATAAGAAAATTTTATATTTAATCTCATTATGATAATCTTCAACTTATAATTCCAAACACATATCTTTTACAAAAATAATACAAATTATAATAATTTTGAGCCAATTTATTAATTTTCATCATTTCTTGGCCATATCATGTATTAAGATATATTATGGAACTATTTATCATAATATTAGATAAATATCATGAGTACATATGTATTACAATGTTGGAGAAAAGGTAATGACTCATTTGTTTAGAGTAACCCACACATAGGAGTCTATCAAGCTAATGTAGACCCTTACATACTAGGTAACCCATATATAAGAGTACCACAGAATCACTCATATAACATTTATAAACTTTTTTACAAATGGAAAATATTATAAATGTGATATCACATATATAATAATAATGATTACACAAAGGAAAAACATTAAATATAGATAATTACTTAAATATGAGGATGTAGAATTTTATGATATACACTATATCTAAACTTTTACTCAATAGAATACTTTCACACAACCTAGTCTTCAGTTGAAGCCTATGATATTTTGAATCTTATCTTGTAACACATAAAAAACCATCGTTTTTAGTTCACCATACCTTATGATTCACATCAATCATACCCTATGACTATAAAATTACATTACATTGTCTTATAACATAATACCAAGAAGAGTGATCTAATATTTCAATGATATGATTTCATCTGTATCATATAATAAAATATAGTTTAATCATGATCAAATTAAAATAAGTGTGTTCTTTAAAAAATAAATATATAAACATGATTGTTAATCGATGGTCATGGATTTGATACCACTTGTTCGACAAAAATGGTCATTAGATGATCAATTTAATGAAATAAACCCACTATAATTCATGATCTATTATAACAAAACTAATTTATAAAATGAAGAATAGAAAATAATTGGTGTACCAAAAATGCATTATGTTCTATGCTTAATTAACTCAATAGATTTTACTTATTTTTTATCACCTAGTAATATCCAATAGACTCTTTCCTACAAAAAAATCCACCATAAACTATAATCCTCATTAATAATAAGAGGACCCCATTATATCCTACGGTGTTCTAGCACCTTCACTATGAATAAAAAAATATCAATTAATACAACATTTAATCCAACTAATAAGTCTTTCACAAACTAAATAGTGTGATATTATCCCTTTATATCGGATCCATTTATTCAGTGAATAAATAAGAGCATCAAATACCATCACTTGGAAGCCGAAATGAATTAAAATAACACATATCCCATTGGAGATTGATAGTAATTTAAATAGTTAAGCTATTAATAAATTTATTTTTAGAAAAAATGATCCAACCCATTGATTTATAACCAAAATTAAACCTTTTGAAGGATGTGGTTGTTTTTAGGCACTCACAACCCATTTCATAAGCCCATTATACACCATAATAGAGGATAGTAGTGTTATCCTAATACCTATTGTAATGTAGAAATATAATAATCTATGATATGCATCACATGAATTTCATAGGATTTATATCAATGGATACTATACAAAAAGATATTCATATTTTAGTGTATTATAAATAGAAACATCTGTGATCATCTCAATGACTTATAATATTTATATTTTCTTTTATAATATATGTTACTCTATATTCCTCTAATATTTATTTATGTTCTAATCAATGAATATTATCATCAATGACATGATTCCTTAATACCTTTATGTACCCATTCATGAATGTTCTCAAAGAGTCATCTAAAGAAAAAAAATCTAAAAATTATTCATTTATTTTCATAAATGACGTGAATTATCATCCCATAGACTTTTAAAAGTAGAATAAAAAATCTCAAATACTCTTTTTTAAAGGTAGACTCTTCACTTCATTTATTTTTAACTCAACTCATGACGATTTTCATCAATAATCATCTTCTATGAAAAATACAACATGTTATGCACATATAAAAATCCAAAATCATATCAAACTCTTTAATGTCATTTGGATCCAATATAGTCCACATTTCATGAATGATTTCATCAACTATTTATAAAAAACCTACAAAATATAAAAATTAAGACATTGAATTCATATCAATGACATGCATGGTAATAGTAATCTTTTTTTCATATATTGGCAATGAATTCATCATAAATATTACATCAAATAAAAAATGAATTAATTTTTTAAACATCATAAACTCTATTGAAATTAGGTTAGTATCAAAAACAATAAATCCCTTTCAATCATCAAAAAATTTTCTATAATTTTAGTACCTTCACTTTGGATTTATTGTTTTACTCTTCCCCTTTGTTAATATGTCACCCCATGGACATGAAAATATCACTATTACATGACTTAATGAAAATATCAAATTACACTAATTTTCTCTGAAATGTAAGGTTTAGATTTTTATAGAATTATGCTAAAAAATTAACTAAAAAATCATGGCTTTTTCAACTAATGGGCATTCTTCCTTCATATAAGAAACTGCCTAATCCATAAAAAATTTTCAATATCTCCTAAAAATTATCAAAACATGATACTTGTCTAGATGGATCATATTTTCTAAATTTCATAATAATTTGAAGAAAAGTAAACATAAGAAATGGGTGATCTCATTTTTTAAATAAGGAAAAACATATGTTACCTAGTTATTGATTATTTTCATCATAAGATGTTTGGATTTTTTAGTTGTTTACTTCAAAAAAATTTCATAGTGAAGGGGTCGATTCAAACTTATTCGTTAAAATATAATAATTCCTAGACTATTAAGGAAATAAAAATCATTATTTATAAGTAAATACACCATTAACATTCAATTATTTGAAATACATGGATATGGTTTTTGAAAAATGAAAATGTGATTAACTAGTTTTGACATGTTTAATAATTGAAAAGTGATATATTAATAAATATATAATTTTAAATAAAACATTTATATAATCATTAAAACGTATTTAAAATATTATTATTATATGATATTACCATTATATAACATTCCTTATGTAATAAACCATGTACTTATAAAATAAATTGTTTTCATTCTTGAATTAAATATTTAAATTCATTATAAATTTATAATGAAATAATTGATATTTATATAAATTAAGGAATTTTTACTGATAGCATAGTAACTTGACCTTAGGAATAGTAACATGAACATTAACAATAGTAATTTTATAATAGAATAGTAACCACACCTATGAGAATAAAAAAATTATATATCTTGTGAGTGTAATCATGTTATATTAATGTCATCGAAGAAGTAAATAAATCCTTTGGAAATGACAAATTTAGTGTTGATATTTTTATAAATCATAAATATTTATTTATAATTTTATAATTATTAAAAACAAAATTTCCTTTCATAAAATAGATTCATAAATTATTTTTTGGTTGTCTTATGATTAGAATATAATTCATGACACTTAATTAATTTTTTAAAGGGTTATAAAATTAGTTATAATTTTAAAATTGATATTTTTGAAAAAAAATATGAGTTTATTTAGAAATTAAATTTATCAAATTTAGAAACTTATTCTCAGAAAATGGATTTCATTTTTTAATTCTACACATCAAAAAATGGTTGTGGTGAATTTTTTTGGTTTTTTTTGAAATATTTGAATTTTTTTTTAATAATACAATACAGTAATTTACTATATAAACAGTATAAGATAAATACACTATTACATGAGTCATTAATGATATAAGTACCATAATAAATAAATTAAATTCATTATTTTAATATATATTTATGATATTTCTCGAACTATTCATATTCTTGAGCAAAATTAATGAATATAATAATGAGAAAACACCTCTCTCCTCCACTATAAATACCACCTCTCAACACCTCTTCTATTCCCACCTCAAAGACTTCTATATTTATTAATATCTTCCAAAATCCCTTCCTAATACTCTTCCCACATATAAAAACTACTGGTCTCAACAAATGTCGAAAACCAAGGGCCTTAAGTAGGTTCTCAAGGATGAGAATTCAAGAGGCAAAAGCCTCTGTCATTTTCATTTATTTTTATTTCAATTATTTTTGTTTTCTTATACACTTTTAAACACCCCTAATCCAATAGTAATTACAGATCCATTTTATTATAAATTCTATAATTTTATCTTTTTTATGGAAAAAATTAATCATCTTACTTCTTCTCCTCTCCCCTTTTATTCTAAAAATAAAAATATCATCTGTGATGTGTCGATTTACCTACATCATGGATGATGTGTTCTCAATATCCATTACTGCCTTCAAGGATGGTCATAAAACCATTAATATGGTTAAATAATAAGGTAATATACATATTAAATTTTATATTATGTTATGGAACTAGTTTTTATACACAATATTTTTATGTAAAATAAAAATATTTTTGTAAAAAAAAATTCACCAAATGAAACTATGATTCATCATTAATGTTTTATCTTACAATTCATACTCATACCATATAAAAATTAAATAAAATACCATTTAATAATCTATAATTCTATTAATAACATTTAATTTTAATTCTTTAATTTTTCCCCCATTTAACAAGAATACCCATAAAAAACCAACCATGGAAACCAGAAAGTAAATACACCAAAAAAAATGAAAATAAAAAACTATTTTCAATAAATGAGTTAAAATATGTTATTATATCTCATATAATTAATTATAAATATTAATATTGTTCTTTAGTATTTTAATAACACTCTTAAAACATTATAAATGATGTTTCAACATGTTTTACGTAAGATTAAACTGAGGTAATGGAATTCACAACCCAATTTCCATTATTTGGGTTAACCATCTACTTCATTAATTATGTGGTATTAAGATTATTTGTGAAATTAAATTGATGTTATTTTGTTTTATCATGTTTATTTATTTTTAATATACATATTCCATTCATTTTATTAGTTCTCTCTTCGATGATATGGTATTTGTAAGGGACTTTTCTTTAAAAATACTTTTTAACTTCTTTTTTTAACAAAATTCAGAAGGATGGATTTTTATGATGAATGTGTTATGGATATATGATTATTCTCATGTTCTTGGGAATTTTTTATGATGATGGTTGGGAAATATATCTTTCTCTAATTCATTTGGTAGGTTTAAGTTAGAGGCCAGCCGTATGGTTACTCTAAGTGTAATTGTGATAGTTACATTGTAAGGTAGACATCAGGTTTACATTGTAAGGTGGTCGTGAGGGTTTCAAATTATAAGATTTCCAAGAGGGTTAAAATATTAAGTAATTACCCAAGTTACATTTATGGTATTGTTTATTTTTAATATATTTTTTTGAAATCCTATGTCTTCAAAATGTAATTATATGACAATATATGGGTTAGATGTATGTCTTTGTGGAATTGATTTCATATGTTTATAAGTATTCATATACTAATGATTTCTCTCATAATTTTTATATCACCTACTGAGATTTTTGTACTCATAGCATGTTTTAAAAAGTTCTTCACATGGTTAAAGGATGGTTAAGAGAAAAGTAGAATCTAAGATGAATGTAGTGAATACATTTCATGAAAATATATCATGTTTTTATTAAACGCTTTTTTGTTATTAAAGAAATGGATACACAGTTTGTATTACCCACATTGTATGCATGTGGGTATATTAGAATAAATTATTTTCTAATTTTATAAAACACTAAATTTAAAATATCTTTAGGAAGTTGAGGAAGGTAATTCTAATGTAATTTAATATATTATTTAATGTTTCTGGTCAGGTACTTATAGTTGGTATCAGTTTATGATTTAGATGCCTTTAGGGGTTTGAATGATGATAATAGAAAACCATTAATTATTTTTACATTGTTTTTATGTTGAAATGTTATATTATTTGAATATTATCTAGTTACTTCATCTAGGGTGTGTCTGTTCAGAATGGTTTTCTGCAGAAGAAACTAAGAAGCCAAAGTATGAATCCAGCAAGAGGACAATATCTTTACAAATCCTCAAATAGGAATGGTGGGAATTGGAACTTAAGAGTTTGATACACTAATTTATTAATTGATGTAGGATATAAATGATAGTGGAATCCATATAAGAGAACAAAAATATTTTCTATAAATGAAAATTATGATAATGGAACATTTTTTGAGGCAACACCCTCCTGATTTCAATGGATCTTCTGACCAAGTAGTGGATGAAGAATGGATTAAATCCAATGGAGAGAAATTATCTTTTAGGCGGTGTTATAGATAACCATGAGGTTAGTATTTCCATTTATTATTTTGAAGGTGAATCAGACCGATAGTTTTCAATGGTCAAGAATATCAGGGATAGTGATGATATTGATGCCTTGGAATGGGATGAATTGAAAAATATTTTCCAGGAAATATGTTTTCCTAAGATTGATAGACATTGGATAAAAAACAAATTCCTTCAATTTAAATAAAGGGAATAGGGAAAAGGGGGCATGTATGAAGAAAACTTCACATGGTTTTCAAGATATCCCCCAAATCGTATTCATGGTCTTCATAGAAAAAATCAATTGTTTTTACTCGGGATTGAAGAAAAACTATCAAAGGAAATTGTACTCTCATAAATTTAAAGGTTTTGAGAAACTTTTCTGATGTATTAATAGGGTAGAAATGGAGTTTTTATGATCATGTGTACTTTGAAAACAAACTTAAGAATATAACTACGCGGCAAGTGACGAGTTAGAATTAGTCAAAGAAATCTAGAGGTAATAAAGTATAGCTTCCTACTTGTGAAAAGTGTGGTCAAAAGCACCCTGTGAAATTCCTTAACAAAACTAGTAAGTGTTTTAGATTTGATAAGTTTAGACCTATGGCCCAATATTGTAATGAAAATGATGGTAAGATTAATTCTGATAAGAAAATTATAATGTGTTTTACAGGTGGTGAGATGGGTTATTATGAAAATACCTACCTAAAGAAAGATCTAAATGATGGAATGCTAGAAAATTATAAGAAGAAAGATTCAATGAGATCCTTTCTGACTAAATTATCATATACCAGGATTTCCAATGAAGTGGTATCAGGTACATTGTTTGTTTACCAAGATTTTTCTAATATATATTTTGATATGGGTTTACACCTTTATTTATTTCTGATAAATGTTCTGGTAAATTAAAAATTTACCCTAAATAATTGAGAATAAATTCTATGGTTAGAAACCCATGCGGAAATATTACAAAAAGAATGAATTTTAATAATCTTCCTTTTGTTTTTAGTGGAAATATATTACCTTCAAACTTTTTTTCCAAATTAGACTTTGATGTTATACTGGGTATGGATTGGATTTTTGTATATCGTGATAAGATTTATTATATAGATAAACAAGTTATTTCAGAAATTTTTATATATTTTATACAAGATCGAACCCATTCAATTGATAAAATATCATGAAGCTGTGAAACTATTAAAATATAGAAATGAAAATTATCTTACTGACATTATTAAAAGCAAAGGAACTATAGAGATTCATTATGTACTAGTGGTAAATGTATAAATTGATGTTTTTTATGAGTTCCCTAATGTTATACCTAATGGAGAAATTTTATTTTCTATTTACTTGGTTCCTGATGCTAAGGCAATTTCAAAACCCCCTTGTTGAATGAAAAAGTGGAACTTCATGAATTGAAAACTCAGTTGTAGGAGTTTCTTGATAAAGGCTTTATTCATCCTAGATCTTTACCTCGGGGTGCATCTATTTCTATTAAAATGAAAAATGGTTCCATGAGAATTTGAATTTATTATAGTTAATTGAATAAAATTACTGTTAAGAATAGGTGTCCTTTTCCTCATATTGATGACTTTTTTTATCATCTCTAAGAAGTACAATATTATTCCAAGATAAACTTTAGATCTAGGTACCATCAGAAAAAGTTGAACAAGGATTAAATCCCAAAAAAATATTTTTATACTAGATATGGGCATTAGGAGTTCATTTTTATGGACTTTGATTTTACAAATCCCCCTACTGTATTAATGGATATTATGAATAGAATATTTCATAAATATGTAGATATGTATGTTGTTGTTTTTAAATATGATATTTTTGCCTTTTCAAAAATTTATAAAGATCATGAAAAACATTTAATTAATGTCTTGAAAACTCTCAAAAAAATACGTTATAAAATTTTTTTAGAAAATGTTCTTTTTGGTTATAGTAGATTTATTTTCATCGGAACATTATTAATAATGTGGAATAACAATTGATCATGTAAAAAAAGTGTTTGATTAATTGAAATGACCTATAAATGTTACAGATATTTGTATTTTTTTGGATTAGTCAGTTATTACTGGTAGTTTGTTAAAAACATTGCATGGTTAACTCGTTTTTTTTAAGGTTGGGGCTGAAGCCTCATTTATTATTAAAGAAAAGCGAAAACCTCTTTAATTGGGTAGAGGGAGACCCATTACATAGCCCAAAGGCCCAGTGGGAATTTAGCCCATTACATGACCCGTAGGCCCATTTTTGCGTGGTTATCTCGTTCTCTAACTAAGTTGTCACAGAAAGGGGTTAAATTTATTTGGAAATAAGAATGAGATGTTTTTTTTAGGAACTATAGAAGTGATTTTTGAATCCTCTAGTTTTGGCCGGAAAATTTTTCATCTACAATGAAGATTCATTGAAAGAACATGGTTGTGTTCTGATGCCAAATTATTAGGTAATTTCTTATTCATTAATACAAAAAAACCTTAAGAGTTTAATTATCCCATGCATGATTTGTAATTAGTAGTGGTGGATTTCACATTGAAAATTTGGTGGAATCATTTTATGAATCCAAATGTGAAATACACACTAACCATAAAATTCTGATGTATATATTCACTCAGAAGGAATTAAACATGAGGCATAGAAGATAAATTGAACTGATAAAGGATTATATTTTCATGATCAATTACCATACTAGAAAAAAAACAAATTGGTTGATTCCCTGAGTCAAAAACATAATTTATCATTACCCATGTTACAGTTGTAACAAGAACTCTTGATTAATGATTTAAAAAATTTGTCTTGGAAGTTATTAGTGCAGAAAATTACTCTTTTTTTCAGGTTTTAGTGCAATGATATCTTTCAGATGGAATTAAGTAAGCACAGAAGGAAGCCAAAAAGTTGAAAAAAATGGTAGAATTGGTGAAATAGGTTATGTTTCCATAATTTAATGTTGGTAATGATTTTTTTTTATATTTGGGGAGATATTATGTGTTACATGTGATTCATAGTTGAGGAAATATTTGTTAATGAAAGCTCATAGTTCTACATTTTCAGTTCATCATGGCATCATAAAGATGTGAATAGTCCTTCAGGAGTATTACTGATGGGATTGAAAAAAAATATATATTTCAAATTTTACCATGAAATGATTGACATGTCAAGAGGTTAAATCCAAGTAATAATTACCAAAGGGGATTCTTTATCCTTCCTTAATGTGAGAGTGAAAAGGGGAAAATATATTCAAGGAAATCATGGTGGGACTACTAAAGACTTCTCGAGGTCACAATGAAGTTTTGGTTATTGTTCACTTACTGACTAAATCCACACATTTCCTTTATATTCAAGATACTATTTCATTATATCAACTTTGTTGACTGTACCTCAAAGATATTTTTAGGTTACATGGAGTTCCTCTATCCATTGTATCTAACCATGATCTCAAGTTCACTTTTAACTTTTTTAAAGTCATTTATAAGTCATTGGGAGAAAAAATTAAATTCCATCATATCGTTCAACCTATATATAATGGATAGACTAAGATAACAATTCAGACATTATAGGATATCCTTTGATCTTGTTCCATGGACTACTAGGAAAATTGGGATCAATATATTTCATTAGTTGGGTTTTCTTATAATAATAGTTTTCATTCTATTATACATATAACACCTTTTGAGGAATTCTATGGAAACTAGATTTTAGGGATGAAGTCTGGGAAAGGAAGTTTATGGGACTAGAATTAGTGGAAGAAGTGGCTGAGAAAGTGAAGATGATCCAAAAACACATGAGGAAAGCTTAGAGTAGGCAGAAAAGTTTTGAAGATAATAAGAATAAAGAATTTTTTTCAAGGCAGGTGGTCCTATTTTTCTTAAAATATCACAATGGAAAAGTATTATGCATTTTAGTAGGTAAGGAAAGCTATATCCATGTTTCATTGGAGCTTATTAAATCTAGGAGAAATATGGACCAGTCACCAAAAGAGTAGCTTTACCTATGTTTTTATCTCAGGTACATAATGTTTGTCATGTTTTGATGTGGAGAAAATATGTTACAGATTCATGACATGTTTTGATCCTAGAAGTAGTTCATATGGAAAAGAACCTTTTTATGAATAAAAACCAATTTATATTTTTTATCTTAGAGATAATGTACTATGGAATAAGGTAATCTACTATGTTAAGGTTTTATAAAAAAACAACATGGTTTAATAAGAAATATGAGAATCTAAAAATGCTATGAGGGAAAGGTTCCATCACTTGTTTAATATATAAATAAAAATTGAGAAGACCCAATTTACTGAAGGTGGGGAGAATATTGTAACCTAGCTACTTATAAAATAATTTTTTTCAATAAATATATTAATATTTTAAATCATTTCAAATTTATAACGAAATAATTAATATTTTTATGAATTAAGGAATTTTTACTGATAGAATTGTAACTTGAAATTATGATAAGTAACTTGAAAATTAGGAATAATAATTTTCCCAATATAGTAGTAACCACACCTATTAAAGTTTAAAAAAATATGAATCATATAAGTGTAATCATTGTATATTTATATCATGTAATAATTAAATAAATGTTTTATAAATGATAAATTAAGTGATCATATTTTTTTAAGTCATAAATATTTAACTATAATATTGTTGTTAATTTATTTATTTAAATGAAAATTAATTTTCATAAAATATATTCTTAAATTATTTTTTTTTTCTTCTGATTATAAGATAATTTTCTGAGAGATTAATTAATTTTTCAATGTTTTATAAAATTTGTTATAATTTTAAAATTGGTATTTTTTGAATAAATTACGATTTTATTGGAATATTAAATTTATCATATTTAGAAAATTATTTTCAAAATTTAGAGTTCATTTTTTAATTCATACCATGAAAAAAATTTGTGGTGAACTTTTTGTTTCGTTCTAAAATACTTGAATTTTGGATGAATAATAAAATATGGAAATTTATGGTATATATATATTTTGAGATAAATACACTATTACATGAGTCGTGGATGATGTAAGCATCATAATATATAAATTTACTTAATTATTTTAATATATTTTATTATAATTCTGAAACTATTCATAGTCATTAGACAAATTAATAAACTAATAAATATAATAATGAGAAAACACCACTCACACTATAAATGCCACGTCTCACCACCTCTTATCCTCACACCACAAATAATTTTATGTTGCTTAATTTATGCCCAAATATGTTTCCAAGCCTCTTCCACACTTCCAAGACCTATTTTTATCACCAAAAGGCCAAAACCATGGGCTATAAGGAGGTTCTCAACGAGAAGAATTCAAGAGGTAAAATCCTTTTCCATTTTCTTTTATTTTCTTTTCAATTCTTTTTCTTTTCTTATACTCTTGTAAACTCCCCTTATAAAATATTTAGGAAAAATCTATTATATTATATATAATTTAATTTTATCATGATTATGGAAAAATTAACCATTATACTTCTCCTCCTCTCCCATTTATTCTTAAAATAAAAAAATCATTCATGATGTGTCGATTTACCAACATCATGAACAATGTGTTTTCAATTTCCATTACTGAATTTAAGGATTCTCATAAAACCATTAATAAGGTTAAATAATATTTCAATATAAGAATTATATTTTATAATATATTCTGAACCTAGTGTTAATACATAATTTTAATCAATTAATCAAAAGTAGTTTGTATTGATCAAAATTCCAAAAAATAAACTAAGGTTCACAACTAATGTTTTATCTAATAATTCATACTCATACCATATGAACAAAATTATATATAATATCATTTAATATTATGTAATTTTTTTAGTAACGTGTAATTTCAATTTGGGAGTTTTTCTCCCATCCGATATGAAAATCCATAAAACCCAGTCATGGAAACCATGAAATAAATGCAACCAAAACAACAAAAATAAAACAAATATTGTTAATAAATTGGTTGAAATATATTATGTGAATATCATTTAAGTAATTTTAAATAGTAATAAGGTTTTTTAATATATTAATTAAATTCTTTAAACCATTATATAGGATATTTGAACACATTTTCAGTAAGACGATCCTGAGGTAACAGAATTCTTAACCAAATTTCTATTATTTAGCTTAAACTTTGACTACATTAATTATGTGGTAATAAGTTTATTTGGGAAATTAATTTTATTATATTATACTTTTTCTCATTTATTTATATTTAATATACATATTCCTTTAACTTTATTGATTATTTTTTAAATATATGGTATTTCTAATCGACTTTTCAACTAAAACCCTCTTTTAATTTTTCTTTTTACATAATTCAAAATGAAGGATTTTTATAATGAAATTATTCTTATTATATGGTTTTTTTATATTTCTTGGGAATTTTTTTATGATGAAGGGCGAGACCTATCTCACCCTTTTATGCATTCGGTATTTCAAAGTTGGAGTTCAGTCATATGGTTACTTCTAGTGTAGATATAATGGTTACACCATAAAGTATCCATGAGTGTTACATTGTATGGTAGTCATGAGGGTTTCAAATCATAAGGTAGTCATTAGTTTTGCAATATTAAGGAAGTAATTATCCAAGATACCTTTATGGTATTATTTATTTTTTCTATTTTTACAAAAATCATATGTTTTCAAAAGGAATATAATTATGCATTTTATAGAGAATGCTTTATTTTAATGTATACTAGGTCAATGTTTTTCCCACTTCCATAACCATTATTTGATGTTTGAATTACTTTTTACGTTTCCATGTTTTCATAAAATAAAATATCATTTTCCCATTGTTTTGGGAATTTTTAAAAAGTGTTTTAATTGGAATATATATTTAGATATCCAGAAAAATATTTCTTATGGGTGAAAAGAATACATTCATGATTATGATGATGGTAATTGAAGATTTAAGGTATTATTTATTTTTATAGTTTGTTGAAATTATTTTTGATTATGGGTTATCTAAATATATCTCATTATTATGGATCATCCTGATATAGATCTCCATTTTATTGGGTAAGGGGATAGAGATAATTGGTTATAGGGTTTTACTAAAGAGATTATTGAAATTTAATAGGTAGCTTATCCAATTTGTAACAGATTTTATAAGAGTGATATGAAAATTATTTCCCATGTTTCCAAAAATATTTATATACACATTCTATGGGTTTTATTAAAATATTATGATTTTAGAAGGTAATATGATGAGCTTATTTTTTAAGGAACTTTTATGTTTCTTCTTAAGAGTGATATGAATAAATTTGATAATATGTTTTCATGAGTTTTTTATTATTTTAAAGAAACCGTTATTTGTTTTATTTTTCATTTAAGAATTAATATGAAGTTTTTTATGAAAATCGTCAGGTATTTATGTTGATTCATTCTGTGGAAAAAAAATTTATTTTGATCTCAAAGTTTATATGAAAAAGGGAAAAAATTATTTCGAGTATTCGAGGACAAAATGGTTTCATTATTTTTTTTATCCCTTACTTGTATTTTTTTCTCATCCCATGTTTTCAAATTTTTATCATAGGATTTTAAGGATTATTAGTGACATGTATGGGGAAAATATGATTATTTTTATGATATGTCCTAAAAAGAAGACTTTTTTTCTCTTAAAAGATTTGTATTGAGGAAACAATAGATATTGAGTTGAAGTATAAACATTATGATGTAATATTTTATTTTTTCAAGGTGATGACATAATTTTATAAAAATATAAAACTAAAAGGTCTTTGGTAATGAGAGAAAATGAATTCTTGTATAAATATTCAATTCAACTATTGTTTAAGGAAGCATCCTTATAGTTAATATCATATTAAAGGTCTAGAAAATTTTATGGGTTAGGATAATTTAATTAAAAAGCCTTTTGGGATTATAATTTATTGTTATAATGTTACATAATTTGAATATTACCATGTTTCTCCAACTAAAATATGTCTACTCAAAATGGTATTCCACAAAGGAGTTAGGGAATCTAATCTTAAAAGAAACTGGGAGGACAATGTCCTTCCAAATCATCTACCTAGAATTTTTTAAATTATAACTGATTAGTTTTTTATTGTGATGGCTAATTTTATAGTTGATATAAATGGTAGGGGAATATATGTTAAAGAAGAATCAGATATACTATAGAGGAACATGTTGATAGTGGAGAATTTTATAAGACATCAACCTCCAAAAATCAGTAGGTATTCTAACCCAGTGGTAGCTAAGGGATGGAATAAAGATATAGAAAATGTATTTGAAGTCATAAGTAATTCATGACATCAAAAGGAAAATCTTAGTATTTAGAATTTCCAAGGTGAATCTGGTCTATAGTGGTATGTGGTTAAGAATACTAGAGAAAGAGAAGAGATTTATTCCTGGGAATGGGATACAATTAAGAATTTATTTCTATTATAATTATTTTACTATATATATTTGAATTATGATGGAAAATATTTTTTTGGAATTGTGGTTGGAGGATGATTCAGTGGCCATGTATGAAAATAAATTCTTATGGCTTAAAATAAATTAACCAAATTGTATCACAGAACTTGATAGTAAAATTAATCATTTTTACTATGATTAAATCTAATATGTTGAAGTTAATTGGCCTATCAAAAATTTAAATGTTATGCAAAATGCATTCTCTATGATGATAGGGTATTAATAGAGGTCGTTGAAGGACATATTTTTTATAATTATAAAGAGAAAATTATGTCTATGTTATAGGCAATGCGAAATAATCCACTGAATACATATAAAGGTGAGATGATCAAGTTTTAAATTTTTTATAGTTATAGTAAAAATAACAATAGAGAATCAATTAAGATATATAGTAAGTGCTTCTTGTGTGGTAAATTTGTGAGTACAAATTGTTCTTTCAAAAAATATTGGTATTGGTAAGACCATTTTTCATAAGAATGTAGTAAGGTATTTTGAAATTAATAAGATTTTTCATTTTACAGATGCATATCTAAAGAAGAACCTAAATAGTGGAAATAAGAAAGACTATGAAAATAATAATCTGGTGAAATAATTTTCAACTAAATAGTAATATAATGGGACATAGAATGAAGTTGTAAAAGGTATATTACTTAATTATTCTGATTTTTTTAAAGTATTTTTTGATTTCAAGTCTAAAAAGTCAGTCATTTCTAAGAAATTCACTGTTAAAATGAAAATTTCACCCCAAAAATAATGTTATGATTATTTTAGAAAAACAATGGGATACTTTTATGGTTGAAATAATTTATAAATAATTTCCTATTGTAATATGTGGAAGTGTTTCCCCTAAAAAAATTTCTTACCCATTGTAGAATATGACTTTATTCTATGTATTGATTGTCTTTTAGTTTATTATGATAAGATAGATTTCATATCTCAAGAATTTATTTTGATAAATATGTTTTATCTTTTATATAAGAATGAATTAATATATTTGATAACATATTAAAAATAGGAATTTTTTAAGGAAGTAAATGAATTTAATCTTTCTCATGTTGTTGAAAATTGGGAAAGTATTCAAATTAATGTTCTATCAATAGTTAAAGAATATCTAAATGATTTTGTGGAGGAGTTTCTTGGTGAAATTATTGATTAGAGGTTGATTTTACTATTTAATTAGTCCATGATATTAAGAAAATTTTCAAAACCCATACTGAATATCTCAATAAGAACGTCTATAATTTAAAAATCAATTATAACAATTACATGATAATGTTTTCATTCTTCTTAGTACTTCACCATGGGATGATACTGTTTATTTTTTTATAAAGAAATATATATCTATGACGATGTTAATTTATTATAGATCATTTAATAATTCCCTTGTTATGAATATATATTTTTTAACTCATATTAATGACTGGTTTGGTCATATCTAGGGATATTGGTAGTATTTGAAGGTTGATCTCTGGTTTGAGTTCCATTAGCAGAACATGAAGGATGATAGAATCTATAAGATGAAGATTCATACTATGTTTGGGAATTATTGTTTTTTGAATAATAATATTGGTTTGAAAATTTATACAATTGTATTCATGGATCCTGTAAATATATTTTTTCATGAATATTTGGATAAGTTTGTGTTTGTGTATATTGATGATGTTTCGGTTTATTATAAAAGTTATTATGATAATGAAAAAACATCTAATTACAATTCTAGAAAACTTGAAACTAAAGAATTTATATACAAAATTTATCCAATATAAATTTCTGTTACAACAAATATCATTCCTTAGAAATATCATAAATAATGATTTCATAAATATCGATATAACTAAAACTAATGTGGTTAATAAATGTCCAAGAAAATAAATTTTACAAAGATTCATAATTTTATTGGATTAATAGGCTATTAATTGATATTTTTTGATAACTTTACAATGATATATTCCTCACTAAAATGCTTATCATGAAAAAGATTTAGGTTTATTTAAAAAAATGAGAATAATTTTTCTATGAGTTAGGAATAAGAATAGTGAATACTCCATTTTTGGCACCACCATCTAGAAATAGTATCTTTGTTATGTACATTGATTCTTAATTTATGGGATTGAGTTTTTAATTATAGAATTATTAGGTAATTTATTATCCATTTCATAAATTAAAACCCCATGAACAAAATTATTCTACACATGACCATAAAATAATTATTATTCTGTTTTATTTAAAATTTTAGAGACTTCATTTATGAGGTGTAAAATGTGAAATATATTTTGATAAGAAAATTGTTAAGTATAATTCACTCAAATGGAGTTGAATATAAGATAGAGTAAATTGTTGTAAATGATAAATTATTATGAAAATATTATAAATTTCAATACAAATAATGAAAATTGAGTAGTTGATTCTTTTTTTTCAAAGGATAATCCAATATTATCCATGATAAATTTGGTAAATAACCATTATTTATGGATTGAATGAGTTTTGGATTAGAAATTGGGCATACGGTAACACCCCTATCTCTTTTCATGTGTTTGTAAAATCATCATTATCATAAATAATTATGAATGCTCATAATGAATATTATGAGTTTTAGGAAAATGTAGAATTGGTTATTAAAGTAAGTTACCAAAATTTAATATTGAGAAAGAATGTTTTTTGAGATTCAGAATAAGGTCATATCTTTCATATGACCCACAATAAAAGAAATAAATGGTTTTTGAGGATCATAGTTCACTATTTTTTATTCATCATTGTAGTAAAAAAATTTATATAGGCCTTAAGTAATATTTATGGTGGGAGGGAATGTAGAATGATATTACATATTTTACATTGAAAATTTTGAATTACCAACTAGTAAAATATGAATGATAATTAATGAAGGGAATTATTTGTTTTTTTTTCATTGCTAGAGTAGATATAGGATAATATAAAAATCTATTTTGTGTTGGGATTACCAAAGTCATTTTTAGTTAATAATTTAATTTGGTTAATTATTGTTAAATTAACTAAATCTTATATTTTCTTTCCAATTTTTTATAATATGTATTGGGATAAAGTTTCTAAACATTGTGTTAAAGAGATAATTTGATTACATTGATCCCTTATTTACATTGTATCTAATCATGATCCTTGATTCAAATCTATTTTCTCAAGGGAACATTATAATTCATTAGGTACATAATTAAATTTTTATACATCTTTCTATCGCCAATCTTATGGACAGTTAGAGTGAAATATTCAGATATTTAAGGATGTAATTTAAGATTGTTTAATTAATTATCTAAGAACTTGGGATCAATATTTAACATTGTTTGAGTTTACTTATAATAGAAATTTATTATTTCAGTATATAGATGAAACCTCTTAAAGAATTATATGTAAAGTGGTTTTAGGCTCTAGCTTGTTGGGGTAAATTTAGAGAAAGAAATTTATTAAGAACGGAATTAGTAAAATCAATGGCTAACAATTTTAGGATGATTCATTATAGTATGATCATGGATCAATGTAGGCATAAAATATATAAATATTTCCAAATGAATGATTGTTTATTCTAGGTAGGTGGTTATGTTTTTCATAATGTATCTTCCTGGAAAAGTGTCAGGTGTTTTAGTTAAAGTAGAAATTTAATTCTGTGGTTCATTAGACCATATTAAATTCTAGAAAATATGGGATTTTTTTTCTTAATGATTGATCTTTCAACTGAGTTTATCATAAGTGCATAATGTATTTCACGTTTCATTATTAAGAAAATATGTGTCAGATTCATCTCATGTTTTTATCTCGGAAGTAGATCAGTTAGAAAAAAACATTTCTTATAAGAAATATATAGTATATATTTGTGATCATATAGAGAATGTGTTGGATAATGAAGTAGTTTTCCATGTTAAGGTTTCATTTAAAATCACATAATTAAATAAAAAACATGGGAATTTTAAATTTTTATCTGATAATTAAATACCTAACTTTTTAAATAATAATTAACATTTTATAGATGTAATTTCAAAAAGGGGTAAGAATGCAACAACCCACATAATGTTAAAATAAATAATTTTCATATCTTATTAATATTCACTAATTAGAATTTATTGATTTGTATTCATTATAATAATATTACAAAATAACACAAGTAATGTCAATATAAATCATTTTTATATATTAAAAAATTAATTAATAATTTTTTATATATTTATATTAGTTATATTATATGAATATTAGGTAATTTTTCAGTCAAAAGAGTGTATAAGTTTTATTTCAAAACAGATTGGGTTTTCGTGTATTATATTATTTTATTTAAAACATAAATTTTAAAAATATAGAATTTTAAATTGATAAAATGAAATTAAGTTTTTAATTCAGAATTTTAAAATTATTTTAGGATGAATTTTTTAGAATTTTTTTAAAAATATTATTTCTATATAAATAGTAAATAATATTTATTTTTACTGCAAACATTTTTTTCATTTGAATAATTTATTTTTTTTAATTTTTTAATGTCTTAAAATTAAATTTTTTTAATTTATATCATTAATAATCAAATTATGGTCATTATATTAAATTTATTACTCGCATTTGGTGTAAAACCCATTTTTTATACTTAAAAACATTTTTCTAAAAAAAAGGTTTTCTATCAAATTTTGCTGGTTTATTTTTCAATTAAATAATATCAATTATGGGAATTTAATTTTATAGATTACATATTTGGAATCATCATATTTTATATTATATAAATAGTTTAACTTAATTGTTTTATAATGAATAGTAAAAAAAGTAAAAATATGTTACTACAGTTAAGGTTAAAACATGTCTACCATGGGCTAATATTAAGTGATAAGTATTAAAATGAACTCAATACTTTGTAAATTATATTTTACTACCATATTTATACATTATATCATCTAATAATTTGAAATGTTCAATTTTGGAGCCATTTTCCATGAGTAATACATTAATATTTTTTAATATTTTTTGATAATCCAATGGTGTCATCTCCTACACTTATAGAAGGGAGCCCCATCTCCTATCCTATCTACACTTCAAAAATAATTTCGGATCAAAATATACCTAAACAAATCCCTTCCTTAAATCCCTCCCCACATCCTATATTCTGTTTTTTCATTTGAAATCTAACCTATAAAATAATTATGTATACACCTAAATAGGTTTTCCGAAGATGAGATATAGTTCTTAATCAAGCATTTCTATTTATTTCTTTGTCTATATATTGAATATATTATTTAACCATGATGAAATAATAAATTAATTATATTACATATAATTATATGGAATTATTTTAGTATCATAATCTATATTTATCACATCTTCCATCAATTATGAGATGAAATCATTTTTCAGTTGTACGGCGGACTACTGCATCATAATCTATTGTAATTTATTTTCTGTCACCACCCATAATGGTAGGTTATAATAATGTATTTAATATTTATATCTTTATATGATATTCATGATTTATTTATCATTCTTTAAAAATAAAACCACTTCATGTATTAAAAAAAACAAAATAAGTCATTTTAAAGAATGTTTTGCCTTTCTTTTCAAAATACAAACAAAATGTTTTATTTTAAGAAAAATGGTTTCTTTGAATTTTTCCATAGCCACAACCATTAATTGGAATTTTTATTCCTTTATAATTTTCCATGATTTCTATAAATAAAAATGACACATCCCTTTGTTCAAATTATTTTAATTTAAAAAAACTACGAGGAAATGGTAATTCAACACCCAAAAGTGTTTTTTATATGGTCTCAAAATAGTTCCTCAACATATTTGTTATGAAAATGGGAGAGAATATAAATTTTTACTCATTATATCATCCTTTTACTTTATTTATTATTAGTGTCATTCCTTATATATCTCGTGATTTTGGGTGATCCCGATATAGCTCTTGATTAAGGGTGATCTCGAAATATGTCATGATGATTGGTGAACCCAATATAGCTCTCAAATGTATTAGTTAATGATTATGTTCTCTAGATAATTATTATATAAGTTTACCATATTAGTTATTAAAAACGTAATGGTTCTTGTATGGGTCTTATGAGGAAGATATCTTAAGGAACCAAGAATACTTTTATATTCTTTTCCATGATTTTTCATTGAAATCCTTTTATTTTAAAGGCTATGCTAATGATATATTATTTAAATAGAATAATTATAGCCTTTATTGTAAAAATTTATGATTATAAGAGATTTTGTTCATTGGTTCATAGTTTTTCTAATAAACCCTCATGATTATGATTTTTCATTTATGTTTTCTTATAATGTATTTTATGAAAACATTGCATAGTAAAGATAATATCATGTGTAAGTAAAAAATTATTTGAGATCAATGTTTATTAGGATAAAGGAAGAGTCTCTTTTGTGTTGTCATAGATTTCAAATGGACTAATGTGTTTATTAATTATTTTTATATACCTTAGTAATATTTGTGTGCTCATCCACATATTCAAATGTTTTGTCACTAGTTTTGAACATAGGTAGGAATAAAGAATAATTCAATTTGAAAATCATATAGATTTATCCTAAAAATAAAACATGGCTTATTTTAAAAGTTGTGTATTGTGGGAAAAATGATACTAAGTGGATGTTTCCAAATTTTAATGCCTTTTGTTTTTATTTAATTGTTATAACCTAATTATCTAAAACTCTAAACTATAAAAATCCTTGAAATATAAGAGATTGAATTCTTAATCAATAATAAATATTATGTAATTTTTAATGTCAGTTCCTTATAGATTTTTTTAGAGTAATTTTGTAGAAAATATAATAGGGTAGGATAGAAGAATTAAATACCTCTAAGATAGTATAGTTTATGGTAATCATAATATTACATTTTAATATTACCATGTTTCGTCATGTAAAATATATATGTTCAGAATGGTTTTATATATATGAAAATAATAAGTTAAAGTAGGGAGGATCCTAGAGGAGAATATCATTTCAAATCAAAAATATAGAATAATGGTAATTTGAAAAAAGAATTTTTTTGTAGTGGTGGATTAGTTGAAACAATAAATAAATTGTGGTGGTATCCATCTGAAAGACAGACCACACTCATTATATAGGAACATTTCTATAGTGAATCATTTAATGAAACAACACCCTCCAGTATTTGGAAGATCATCTAACACAATGATCACTGAAGGATGGGTTAAATAATTTCAGAAGATATTCAAAGTCATGGTTTATTCAGATCATTAAAAGTTAACTCCTTTTATATACCTTTTTAAAGATAGGTTCAAATAGTAGTGGTAAATGGTTTAGAATATCAAAGAAAGTTAAGAGATTGATGCCTTCGAATGGGACATATTTAAGAATATTTTCCTTGATAAATATTTTCCTAAGGATAATTGACTTATATTGGAAAAATAATTATTGGAATTGAGTTAAAATGAGGAAGATTGAACGGTCACATAAGAAAAAAATATCACTCAATTGGAATGGTATGAAACAAATTTCTACGATATTGATAGTAAAATTAATCAGTATTACAAAGGATTAAATCTAAGATATTTGTGGCAATTGGATTCTAATTAATTGAAACTTTATGAGAATCTTTTTCAAGTTATTTAGAATATATAATTGGAATTTTTTTAATGATCATGTATTCCATGATAATAAGAGTAAGAAAATTTCCGGAGGGAAGGCAATGAAAAATAATCCATAAAATAAATCTGAATGTAAGAAAATCAAGTTTCCATATTTTGATAATTTTGTTAAAAATAAACCTATATAATTTATTATAAAATCTATTAAGTGTTTTTTATGTGGAATGTTTTGATATATGGATCATGAATATAATGAAAATGATCAAATAAATAATAAAAAAAATTTAGAAGAAAACTTTAATTATAATGAGATGTCTCATTATTTGAGTAATTGTCTAGTCCTTAGAATAAAGGATGGAAATAATGAAGATCAAAAATTTAATATTTTGGATTAATATTTTGCAACTACTTTTATAGAATTTTTACTATCCAGTTATGGGTTTTCAGGTACATTTCTTTTTTTACTCAGATTATGTCAATTCCTTTTTTGATTTGGGGTCTATTCACTCTTTTATTTGGGATAAAATCTATAATAAATAATAAATTTCAACTAAATAAATTGAGAAAGTTATTTTGGTAAGTACACACAGGGGAAGTTTTAAATCAAAAAATAAATTATTATAATTTTCCTATTATTTTATATTGAAATACTTTATATAAAACACTTACTGTACTTCCCCTTATATAGTTTGATGTTATTATTGGCATGGATTAGAGTTTTTCTTGAGGATGAGATATATTATACTGCTAAAGAATTTTTTTTCTAATAAGTTTAAATTTGTATACAATAATTAATTCATAAGTTTTATAACATATCAAGAATATGAAAACAAGGAAATAAAAGTTATTTTTCACATATTATTGCGAAGAGGGAGACTATTCATATAAGTTTTGTCTCTATAGTAAATAAATATGTGGATGTATTTCCTAATGAGTTTCTAGGTATTATACCTGATAGGAAAGTTTATTTTACTTCTGTCTTAGTTTCTTATGCAAATGAAATTTTATCCCGCCCTTATTGAATGGAAAACATATAACATTTGGAATTGAATAATCTGTTGTGGGAGTCCTTTTTATAAAGTTATCATTCATCCTAGAACTTCACCATTTGGTGGACTTGTTTTATTTATTAAAAATATAGATTATTCAATTAGGATTTTGATTGATTAGAGAACATTGAATAACAACGTAGTCAAGAAGATGTATATTTTACCCCATATCAATGATTTTCATGATTATCTATAGGGAGAATAATATTTTACAATGATTGATGTTACGTTATGATACCATCAATTTAAGTTGAAGGGGGAGATACTATGATGATAGTGTTTCAGCCCATATACATTCATAATAAGTTTGTAGTTATTCACTTTGGGTTATCTAATACACCTGATATCTTCATGGATCTTATGAGTAGATTTTTAATGACTATTTTGATAATTTTATATATTTTTTATTCATGATATATTATTATATTATAAAATTCATGAGGATCATGAAAGAAGCCTAAATTTTTTTTACAAACATTGAAAGAAATTAATTTGTATGAGAAATTTAATAAGTGTGAATTTTGGTTGCAAATGATATCTTTCATTATTAATATTGTTTCTAAATATCGAATATTTATTGACCTTATCAAAACAAATGTTATTGAAGAATTAACAAGAATTAAAAATGTCACTGAGATTCATACTTTCATGGATTGGCATGTTATTATAGATGGTTTGTTGAAAACTTTTCTTAGTTATAAAACCCACAAACTAATTTAACTTGAAAATGAGTTAAATTTATATGAACAATAGAGTGTTATAATTATTTCCATGAACTAAAAAGAAGGTTGATAAATGCTCTAATTTTGGTCTTACCCACTAGAGATTGTGAATTTTTCATCCACAATGATGCTTCATTGATGTGATCTAGTTTTTTTGGATAAAATATGATTAGGTAATTATTTATGCTTCACATAAATGAAAACCTCCTGAGTTAAATTATCCTTGAAATGATCTAGAATTTTCTATTGTGGTTTTCAATTTAAACTTTTATTGGTATAATTTATATAGTGTGAAATGTGAAATATATTTTAATCATAAAATTTTGAATTATATATTCAATCATAAAAAGTTGAACTTAAGGCGGAGAGTATAGATAAAAATGAATCAAGATTATGACTACATGATTCATTACCATTTTAGAAAAGAAAATAAGTAATTTATTCTTTGAGTTAGAAACATAATTATACATTAAACATGTTTCATTTTGATTATAACCCTTTGGTTAATGAATGAATGAATTTTGTCCTAGAAATGTATCATGACAAATCATACTCTATTTTGTTTTTGGTGTTAGTGTTTTCATCTTGGTTGTATTGAATTAAGAAAACTCAAAAGGAGGATCATTTTTATAGTAAATGGTTGAATATGTTATGAAGGGTAATTTTCTAGAGTTTAATGATGATGATGAATGTGTTTTGAGATTTGTAAAATGATTATGTATTTATTTTTATTCCTATTTGAAGATAGAATTATTGAGTGAAGCTCATAGATTTACATTTTTCTTTTATCCTGGAAACACTATGATGTGTAGAAAACATTAGGTGTATTATTGGTGGGATGGAATGAAAAAAAATATTGTTGAATTTACTATTAAATATTACACATTTCAACTGGTTAAAGACGTTGATATGAACCCAAGGGGATGATTCATACTTTTCCAGTATCAAAGTGTAAATTGGAAAATATATCCTTGTATTTCATAGTGGGATTGAAAAAAACATCTTTATAAAATAATGTGATTTGGGATATTTTTTATTGACTATATGAATCTTCACATTTTCTTCCAATTCAAGATAATATATATTTAGATCATCCTTCTCGACTGTACTTAAAAGAGTTAGTTATGTTACATGGAGTTCCTCTCACCATTGTTTTTAATCATGATTCAAGGTTTATTTTTAATTTTTTGAAAGACCTTCAAATTGTTTGTGAACTGCATTAATTTTTAGTGAAATATTTCATCCTCAATATGATAGATCATTTGAGAAAACAATTAAGACAATGGAAAAATGCTTCCTGCTTGTTCAGTATAACCCATGATAAGTTGGGATAAACATCTTTTACTTGTTCATTTTTCTTAAAATATCATTTTTCATTCCTGTATATAAATGGAACCTTTTGAAGCATTATATGAAAAGTAGTATCAGACTTCATCATGTTGGGATGAAGTAGGTGAAAAAATTTATTAATAAAAGAGTCGTTAAAAGAAATTTTTGATATAGTAATGATGATTTAGTAATATATGACTACGTATAAAATTATTTATAAAATTTATATAGATAACCAGAGGAAAGATATTTCATTCAAGGTAGGTGATCAATTTTTTAGTATCTCCATAGAAAATTGTTGTGTGTTTTGGTAAAAAATGAAACTAAGTCCATGGTTAGTTGGGATGTATAAAATATTTCCTGAATTTCAATTAGTTTTCTATCTAGTTTTCTTACCTCTGATTTTGTCTCAGGTACATAATGTATTTCATGTTCTATCACTAATAAAATATGTGCCAGATGCATCCCATGATTTGAGCCCTGAAGTAGATTAGTAGGAAGAGAATATTTTATATGAGCAAAAACGGATTAATATTCATGACCATAAATTTAAGATGTTATGGAATAAGTAGATTCTCTTGGTTAACATTTTTTAGAAAAATTGTATGATTGATGAAGCAATATGGGAACATGATGATTCTATAAGGGAATGATATCCCCCACTTATTTAAATAGTAAATAAGATTTTGAGGACCTAAATTATAAAAGGTGGGAGGAATTTAAAAACCTAGGTACTTTTGAGATAAATAATTTTCATGTCTTATTTATATCAATTAACTAAATTTTATATAATTATATCCATTATAATAATATTAGTTATTTTTCTATCAAAAGGGAAAAAATATTTATAATGCTATTGGGTTTTCTTACATTATATGGTTTTATTTAAAAAAAATTAAAAATTATATAATTTTAACTTCATAAAATTTAAATCATTTTTAATTCATCAGGTCCAAATTATATTTGGCTGAATTATTTATAATTTTCTAAATTGTTTGATTTTTTGATGAATAATGAAAAATGCTAATTTTTATTGGAAATTGTCTCTTGATATCTAATGTTTAAAAATTTAAATACTATTATAAAATGGTTTCAATGTATAATAAGTTAATTAAGATTATGAATAATCCAATTAGAGTCATTTTATTTAATTGTATACTTGAATTTGGTATAAAAGCATGTTTATACCTGAAATACATTTTTATGAATAACCTTTTTTTCATCGCTTTTTGTGTGTTTAATTTTAAATTGATGTATACCACTTATGTGAATTTACTTTTACGTGTTACATATTAGTAACAAATATAATTAATAATTTTTAATAATTTTAACTTAATTTTTGGTCATGTTGTATGGTCAAATGGTAGAGATTTTTTACTATTATTAAGGTTTAAATATGTTTACTAAGCGGATAAACATAAGTGATAAGTTTTCAAATGATATATAAACTTGTATAAATCTTATTTTCTATCCATATTTAGACCCTATAACATATAATATTTTAAAATGGTCTATTTTGTATCCTTTTTACTTGAGTAAGACATTAATTTATTTAAATAGTTTTAAAACACCAATTGGGTCCTCTGTCCCACTTTTAAAAGATTCCACATATCCTCTCATATCCTCCACTACACTTTAAAATAATTTCATTTTAATTAATACGTACACACTTAACTACCTTGAATCCCTCGACATGTCTCATAAACCCTTATTTGATCAAAAACTAATCTAGGAAGGAATTTTGTATAAACCAAAAGAGGTTGTTGGTAGAAAAGTTATAGATATTAATCAAGAGTTTTTCTTTTATTTTATTTCTTAACAACTTAAAATATTCTATAAACATTATGAATGTTTCTTATGTAGTAAAATAATTAACATAATTTTATTATTGGGGAAGGTAAATAATGTAATTAATGAGTCAGACTCAAGGTATGGGACATTATACATAATAATGATAATAATTTTAAAATAAGTGACTTAATGATGTGAAATTAAACTTATAAAATTTTCCTAAAAAATTTAATCCTTTATAATAGTTTATTATATAAAAGATAATGAATATACATGACAATTTTAACTCAAGTTAAGGAACTCTTTACCTTAAAAATATAATTTTAAGTGATTTAAAGATTTATTTTCTATATCTTTTCCTTCTATGTCCATATCTTAAAATTATTTTATTAATGTATTTATATTGATATAAATGAATTATAAAGGATATTTTATGTCGCTTTTAACTTTCATTCAAAGGTATTCAATAATAATATTTTTACATGTTTTTTATGAAACATTTTGAAAACAATGCGAAATGAATATTCTATTTTAACATATACAACATCAATGGGTTTTCACACCACAATAGCCTTATTTGTTATTTATATTCTGTTATAATATTCCATGATTTCATCAAAGACAAAATCTACTTCACTTTCTTCTAGAAAATTTCAAAAAAGGATTTAAATGGAATATATATTTTGGTATCTAAAAAATTATATTGGTGAAAAGAATAATTTTATGAGTATAATGAAAGAAATAAAATCTTTCATGTAATATGATTATTTTATAGTTCTTGGAAATTTATTATATATTCTAAAGTTGGGTACCTCTAACTACACATGTCACATCTACAATGTTCAATTCCTCTAAAACACACCCTTCCTTTCATCCCTCCCACACTCACATCTCATTCACATTATCAACATCGACTGCACTCTAGGGTTATGCCTCCAACTTCACCTCTATTCCACCGTCCTCTATCACACTGATTCGGCCACATAAGTCCCCTGGTTTTCTCCATCATCAACTATGGTTCCATCCCATGGTTTTGACTCCCAAATTCTTTACACTGCTCCGCCATTTCTTGTAATCCTACGCCCACTTACTACACCACAAATAAGTTGTCTTCTACTACAAAAAAACATACATATCCAAAGGTTATATGTTAAGTAATTTTGTTAATCTGACAATGTGTTGCTGCAAGAAAATTCATCTAATGATTTTTTGTAACCTTAGATCCTACTATACCACATCCCACTCTCAAAATCTCTCATATAATCCAAATATTCATAACAAATAGCCACTGCTACAAACACATGGACAGTCCTTCCAGAATTTCAAACTCCATTGTGGCCAACAATGGCAGTCGCTCGAGCTACGATAGCTGAATACTCTCTATTTCAGCCACTAAAGCATTTGAATCTGTAATACATATCTTTATCCACTAAATTAAGAACCAGGTTACTCTTTGAGCCTAGTCGGTATATATGATATCTTTTACATGTCCAGGACATCCAATTTACTAAGACATAATGCTGCACAGCCCATTCCAAATGATTATAATTGGTAACACCTCCTACATTGATGTAGTCTTCATATAAAATGAGAATTCTTAAAATATGGACAATTTAATTTTATTTTGATGACTCATTAACTCATATGAATTCCCATATATCTGATACTATATTTCCAATATAGTTATTATGCCGAAAATAGTGAACTACATTGAGTTTTACTATTCGTGCCAAAGGATTGCAACTAGTAAGTATTCCTACATTAATGTAGTATGAATATAAATTCTGTATTCTTATATTATTAACAATTTTGTCATTATTTATGACACTCTATCTCATTTGGATTCCCATAAATATACTACTGCATTTCCATTGTAGTTAATCAGCAAACAACGGTGAACTACTATCATACATTTTACATAACTTCTTTCAATACCAAATTTGACACCTTTCATTTACACCCCATAATATCATCTAACACTGGTATACCTACCTTATTTTATTCAATACAGTTCATTGTGTGTTTCTATGTTCTATATTTAATTTATCTTTTATTACTGATAGTATAAAACTAAACAATTATAACATTAGTCAAATGCCTATTTAATATTTCAATTAAATTCACATTCTCATTTCTGTTAACTATTGATAAAATTGTTTCCCTACACACTTCAACAATTAAATACAAATAAAAACAATACATACATGTAAATCCCATCAAACAATAGAGATGAAAGGTTCTAGAGGAAATACTAATGAATGAAGGGAATAATGTTTGGGAGTACTCTATTCTGTTCACTAACTTTATTTACTAACTGTAATTATTTCATTGGTTGTATTCATTACAATTGTGATGATAATAGTGTTTTCATATATTGTAAATTCTTCATTTCCTTCTACCGTGCAGTCTAGTACACAAATAATTGAACCACTATCAACAAATGGAATCACACATAGATATATACGCATTCCATTATCACTATTATCTAGTAATGGAAGATTCTATTTAAATTAAGCAGAGTAATCCATTACATTTCATTATAAAATATATTATTCATCGTTAAATTCTTCTTTGTTGATAGTGCCTCAACAAATCTCTACCTGGTCAACAATGTCATATGGAAAAAACAAATAAAAAAATTTAATAAACCATGAAACTATATCATGTACAATTATTTAAGTATGATGTCTATGTACTTTGATGAATATAATTTTGGCCATTCAACCATTTTATTCTCCATCTAAAAATTTCCTCAATAATTACGGTAGGTCTCATGAATGACTAGAATATTTTCATGGAATCTTCTAATGACTTCTCAATATAGTATTAATGACTCAATAATTTAGAGATTTCCATTCCTATTAATAAAATTAAATTTTATACGCTTCCCTCTACTAATGGATTATGTTTTACTAATATCATTCAAATGAAATACATTCTTTTATCATGGACAAGTGTGTTAAAAATTATAACATAAAGAAAAAACATTACACACATTAATGTTGATAAATTTATATTGTTTAATATATTTAATTATTTTATAGAACTACTTTTAGGATGTAGAAAATAATCAATTGTTTAAGAAAAGTTGATTCAAGGGATTTCAGAAAAACTTGTAAACATTAATCATTTTATACATCCTACTGAAAACAATACAGGAATGTTGAATTACATGTTTAACATTAAATAGTAATACCTTTCATATTATTTATACTGCTACATATTTACATAATGAGGGGTGTTTTAGGAAGATCAGTATAATAAAAAAACTATAGGGAACATGGGTTACAGTTATTAATAAACTTTCATTAATGATACAATAACAAAACAATAACTTGTTGATTGATTCTGTGCATTTTGAATAATATATTCTACATTATTATGCCCTTCATTCAGGATACTCAAATATTGGAGACCCTTATAACATCTATCAATATTTACACTCTTTTATGTGGTTCGATGAGATAAATAAGAAATGTAGCAACAGACATAACCCATGTTTTTCTCTATGCTGCTCGATGGAAAAGATTGCTTTGGAATTCCTACCATCATGTCCTCAATACCTATGTATGTTTGTGTTCAATCGAACTCCATTCGAATGTAGAGATTTCCATGAATGCATGCATCTTTAAAATTATATGTTTTCATTCATGTCTATGGGTGGAAAGGTTGATAGGTCATTCAATAATTGTCAATATCGATGTATATTCATATTAAACAAACAAAACTACCATCACATAGGTTGTTTTATGTCCCCCTGATGGACAACCACCAAGGTTCGCCCAACAATACGTGTATGAAACTGATCATGAGTGTCAAAATAGGGTTCCTGGGTTGAGGTATTAGTCAAATTCAATGATATAGAATTCATTTTCAAACTGTTCATCAAAGTATATTAACAAAACTTCCTTCTATATCTTAGAAGAGAGAAATATACCATATGTTATTGACTATAATATTGTTGAGAAGCTACAATATATGATACATGGGAATAGTGATTTAGATCCCAAATTATGAAGTGAAAAGGATTTTCATGATCATCATGAACTTCTATATTTAAAGTTATGTCTTCTTGAAATAAGACAAAAAAAATGACGCGGTATATAATGTACTGACAAATTCTGAGATTGCAATTCTTATTATAGGTGATATTGAAGATCTAAACCAAGAATGGGAAATTATAATTCAAACAAAAAGTGGATGTTTACAATGAATTTATGAGCTTCACCCATTGTATCTTCCATTAGAATATCCCTTGATTTTTAGAGGTAGCCATGATGGATATGTGACAACATTATGAATAACGCTAATGTTTTCACAAAAACTACTAAACTCAAGAAGGTGACAAAACAAGAGTAATTCTATTTTCACTTTCCATTACATGAATTTGAAGCATCCAATTTACCAGATTATAGAAGATAACTTCAATAGTTTATCGTTTATACTTGTACAATTATTGAGTCTCAAAGACTACCACTAATTCACTTCAATCAAAAGTGATTGGGGGTCAAACTTTACAATGGGTTGCAAGATGTATTTCTACAAGGTCATTGAGAAGGGTCTTCCTATGGGAAGTGTATCATTTTATCTTCTACTATTACTACTGTACTAAGATATATGATCCAAATTTACCCATATGCTTTGTCAATTTGTAATTGGGTAGGGTATCCAGGCATGTTTTTAACGTTTACATGTAACCCAATGTGGGTTGAAATCACTCAAATTGTTAGAAATAAGAATCTTTTTCCTCCATACAATCCTAAAATACTATATCAAGTGTTCAATATTAAGGTTGGACATCTAATGAAAGATTTATGAGAAGGTTGATTCTTTGTAACGTCACGGGAAGGTAACGATCTCTATTGTAACTATTCATTATGTTTTCCTTCTTCATTGTTATTATATCATCTACCAATAACTACTTGTGACATTATTCTTCCCATATAGTTGTTTGAATCATTGATTTCTAGAAACATGGCCTTACTCAGGTCCACATCCTATTGTTTCTTTTTCATGAGAAAAAAGTTAACACTCTAACAGATGATAACAATTTTTTTCACTGAGATTCCAAATTAATGTTCATACCCAAGAATACATAAAGTTGATAAATATTATATGATCCATGACCCTTGCGGTGATGCTAAGAGTTATTCTCATTTTATGATAAATAGAAAATGTACAAAATTTTATCCTAAAAAATATGTATAACATACAATTATTGATGATGATGGTTATCTCATCTATTATAGAAGGGATGAAAGAAGAAAAGTTCTAAAAATTGGTGTACATTTAGATAATAAATTTTTAGTATCATAAAATCATGTTTTTCTATTAAAGTATTGAGCCAATATCAATATTTATTTTTGAAATCAGACTTCTTATATCAAATACCTATTTAAGTATAATAGAAAGGAAAATGATCATGTCCTAGAAGAACTCTATGAGATAAAAGATACTTATTAAAAAACATTTTAGATCAGATAAATATGTATTATGATTTTGGAAACATATATCCTTTGGAGGGTTCTTTGAGGATATTTTCTTATTATATAAATTTCATATATCCACTAGTTGATATGTTGTATTTCCGTTTACCAGGAGAATATTATATGACTTATAGTGACAATTATAATATTGAAGATTTCTTGAGTAACAGAAACATTTCTGAAACAATGTTCACCAATTGGTTTCAAGAAAATGTAACATACTCGGAAGGTAGAGGTCTAACTTTCACATAATACCCAACTAGATTTGTGTTCTAGTCTCATAAAAAGAAATTAAATCCTTGAAATCAGGGATTCTATATTGGTATACAATAATATGTGCCTCCAAAAACTAGAGATCTATGTTACTAGTGGGTAATTTTAACCATAATCAAAGGTGAAAAATCTAACAATGATATGAAAATAGTCTAAAACATTACTCATGGTTCATTTAGAGAGGCATATTATTCTTTGGGACTACAGGCTGATGACATAGAACTTATTGAATCAATAAAAGAGGTATCGTCTTGGAGAATGGGATAGTGTCTACCCAGGCTCTTCGCAAGCATGTTGATATCCATTAACATTTCTCACCCAGATATTTTTTTCAAGAAACCTGCAACATTGTATGTGATGATATTTTATATACCCAAAAAATGCTACAAATACAACGTACATAATTTTTTTTAATCTTTTATTCTAAAAAAACAATTACTACAATTTATTTCATTGTAGTGATATTAACTATATTTTAAAAATAAATTCTTACACAATTTGTTTATATATTTCTTTCACATCCATGGAATCTATTGTTATCCATTGAACAACATAAATTCAATCACTATTGCTAAAAATTATTATTTTAGTTATATTGTTTCATTAATGTTATTATAGTGTCTAATATAGTCCACATACAAATTTTTCCAACTTTATTTAGAATTTTAATTGTCATTGAGTTATTTACACTCTTTTATACTACTAAAAACATGATTCTTAGTCGATTATATCAAATTAGTTCATTCTACACTATAGTTGTTATCATTTCACAATACTACTGCCATAAGGTTATTGAAATTCTTCTATACTAATAAAATACCTGATACTTAATATATTATAACTAATCATTACCATCTTTACCATATTTTCTATCAATTAATTACTCATAAATTCTATAGTGACTACATAGATTATATTTCATACAACTCTGTAACAATATTCCACATTTTCAAAGATTTGAAACTCACAGATCATCAGAGGCATATGTATGATTTTCTTTAAATAGATGAAATTTTATAGAGAAATGGTATATCTATTCAATTTTATCTTCCTATGAAACTTTAAGACTCTATAATTGAAATTCTTCTAAATCAATAAGATGCAGAAAAACTAAAATATAATAGATAAATAGATGAAAATTAATACATAACTTTACTGAGTGTGCTTACTATTGGATGGAATGTTTTTGTCGATGTCATTTTTTCTTCAATATCTAATGAATCTAGGTGTTTCTTCTTATTCATCGATATTTATGAATTGGTAAAACAATAATTTTGAGAGTAATAACATCTTTCTTGTAGTCAAAGCACAATATTTTTATTGTAGTTGCTTCGAGTGGAATAGCATCATTAATCCTTCCAACCGAAAGGATAGAAGATTCTAAATTTTATATTCCAATCTCCATTACTGAGCAATCAATCTGTAATATTAATCTAGGGAGTGAAGTTTTGGAACTTCTACAAATTACAAACCTTATTATTTGGGATGCGGCATCTATGATTCATAAGTACTGCTTTGAGGCTCTAGACCATAATTTGAGAGATATAATGGCAGTAAAAAAATTTCAATACTTCAAATTTACAATTAGATGTTATATTCATTGTATTGGGTGGATATTTATGGAAAATACTGCCTATTATACCATGTGGTAATAGAAATGGCATTATCTTTTCAAGTATTAAGTCATAATATTTGTGGAAAAGTGTCTGGTATAAACTCTAACAAAGAACACGAGATTTCATTCAAACACTACCACTTATGATTTAGTTGAGGTGTATAAATTTTCTAAATCAACATTGGATATTGTTCAAGGTATAATTTGAGATCCTAATAATGTTGAAGCACTCATTTGGATTCCATAAGAATATCTTCTTAATCACAAGGACAATGCAATGGATGCAATTGTTGACTGCACATTTGCTGCTTTTAGTGATAGCTATGCTGATGTGCACTACCTGAAAGATTGAGAAATTTTAGCTCCACCCATGATGTTGTTCAAGAGGTAAATGAATACATGTTTTATCTCACATAGTTTTAAAGTAGAGATTACTTCAGCTCTGACTCGATTTTCAATGCCAGTTTTGATACTGATATTCAAGAGAACATACACACTTCATACATTTTAAATGGTCTAAAAGTATCTAGGTTGGTTGCCCTTAAAATTACTCTAAATATCGTTGTAGCCATTATGTTATTAAGAAATTTATATCAATCAGTTGGTTTATGTAACAGAATTATTATAATTTTTACATGCTTGGGTGATCATTTCATTAGAGGAAAAAATTAAGTGGTTGTCATTCTGGGTTTTTTGAATTCATTCCAAGACTAACTATAACACACTTTGATGTTACATCTCCTTTAAATTTAAAAATAAGACAATATCCTATGACAGTTTCTTATGTGATTACTATTAACAAAATTCAAAGGAAATCATTGTCTTATGTTGGGTTATTTCTGCGCCAATATTTTTTCAATCATGGACAATTAAATGTTGATGTTTCTAGGGACACATCAGAAAATGGTTTGAAAGTAGTATTTGTTGATATCTATAACATATCCTATGATTACACACAAAATCTTTTTTAAAAGGAAATATTTGATAACCTTTTTTAGATATCATTTAAAATAGACTGTTGATATTTTAATGTGCTGAGACTATGAAATGTTTTTAACTCCTTTACTTTACCATCAAAATATGTTTTCTTTCTACACTAATTAAAACTATATAGAATAAAAAAAGTACCAATCTATATCCCTGTTAACTGAGATTAACCCAGAGGATGATGAAACATTGAGGATACATGTTTGTGTGTTCAACATGTGGTGAAATTCATCATTACAATACTCTAATAATATTATCTTTATCAATCTCGTACTTTATGATATACATGTAGGTTTATGTTACAAGAACATATTCTTTTTGTAATCGTTAATTTTTTCTATATTTTATTGTGTACATATTTCAATATAGATATAGTATATCTATATCCCCTGTTGTCTGTTTTTTTTACATTTTATCTACCAATTAATATACAATATTCATGGAACAAAGATTTAGTGTATGATTACTAACCGTCATCTTATCTCAGAGTTCAAACATCTCTCCCATGAAGGACCATGAAATTTTATACAAAACATCCAAAAAGTTTCAAATCTAGGAAATTACTTGGCAACTACACATACATGCTGAATAATGTTCATAACGATGATGTTTTTTCATCATTATGACACTCAAATTGCCCTTCAGTTTTTATTTCACTTCATTTTCAGACATTATTCTAAGGTTCTAAATGATAATCTAATAGGTACAATTATCTATCCCAATAATATTATAGTTATATATACATTACATTAATAAATTCATGATTACATTGTTTTCCAAATCATTCTTATTTTATTCAGAGGAAGTTAATATTTATCTTCATTGGTTTAGAAATAGTTGGACCTCTATATTGCTCCCATCCAGTGAAGTAAATAGGAAATTCCGACAATAGGATATAAATTATTCTTGAAGATGATAGGTCATTTATAATCTGAACATACATTAAATGACTATATTTTATTACATTTATCCATATTGTTACTTTTTTCTCTATAAAGGGTTATAACTTCACTATAGTTTATGGTGTGACTATATAATTAAAATGTCACATAATCTGGATAATAAAAATTATTCATCTACTATTTTGATATTACAACTTTTCCGGGTGAAGATATTGAGATGTATGGTTTCTTTATAAATTAGAACAGTTTCGTCTTTCTAATTTTCTATTCTTTTATTATGTTTCTTCAGATCATTACTCTCTAATAATGTTTTCAAACTACTTTATGCATCTATTATTTTCATAAAAACAATTTAGAAATAAAAATTTATTACAACCTATAAATTTTAGTAGTTGAAAACATCATAAGAAGGTGTCATTTTTACTGATGTTACTTGTATATTGTTACTGTTTCATTCTCTCTATGTCAAAACTGTAATATGAACCTTTTGTTATTTATTTTTCCGTCTATTATTTATCATTTATCCAGTTTGGGATGATAATATCATCACAGTTACATAGTTCACCACCAAAAAATCCCAACCCCTCAATAAAAATAAACTATTGGATTAGGAAGAAAACCATTTCATATGTGAAAAACAATCAAGATCTAAGTAATATATCCTTATTTTGGAAATTCCATTATGAAATGTCATTAAATGGAAACTTATATCCTATTTTTATTTACAAAGACTTATTTACTCATTCAATTATAGCCTACAAGGTGCTTAATTTTAGCCAGAGTACAAAAAATTATAATCACATACAACTGGTTTTACGAGTCATGCAACTATTTTATAAAGAAAATTAACATTATAGATGGAACTATTTGGTTCCACAATTGAAAATTATCTTATAATAGCACTACTCATAGGTCACCATTTTTTAAAATTACTTTTTATCACATTGATACTTCTTCAATAATGAAGGAAACAATTATTTATATCACTGATAGTGTGATCGTAATATTAAATCCAATAGGTTTAGATTTCAAATAATGGTTACAGAAAAGATGGACTCATTTTTAATCATCCTATTTCAAAACAGGTTATGTAATTCATACATAAAAAAGCTACAGAGTTGAGAGCTATATTGACATGGTAGAGCTAAATTCTTATATAATCTCAATATATTTAGGGAATATTAAGACTAACATTTCTTATCATTATTTAATAAGGATGATGAAAAGTACAATTTTCTTCAATAGTTGGACGTTTTGAAATAACAATTTTTATTATCAATTGATGTATCAAATTATAATATTCAAAACATTCATCGTCCTATTGAAAAAAATAGCTACAAAGTACTTTTTATCAGCGGCAATGAACAGTATATCAGTAGCTTTACTGACAGCTTCTACCATAATCAGGTAATACTGTATAAATATTTCTAAATTCCTTTAGAAACATTAACCAAAAAACATTATTTTTCTATTTGTTACTATACAGGAACATCATAATAGTGGTTCTTCACAAGTAAGTAGTGTTGTTGAATATATAAAGCTACAATTTATTTCAATTTTTCATATTACGTTTTTTCATAAATCAAAGTCCCTTTATTGTAACATTCCTTTTTATCCTTTCATTATAGGATCATCAAATTGTTAGGCCTTCTCCACTAAGTTCAAAAATTCTAATAGTATTAGTTACATCAACCCCAGATATGTTGTTTACATGGCTATATAGTTTTTATCTTCAATGACTATTATATTCATTCCATTATTATAAAAATACATGCATTACTTTTCTAGAGATTGTATATTCATTGTGTTTCAAAAAAAATAATTATTTTCTATTTCAACTATCTACTGTTAATTATCTGATAGGTTCTTCAAGGATTTCAACTACCACAACATATTACGTACATATTATTCTATGATTATTATCTAAGTAGATAAACTTGTCACATGATTTTGATAATGATGATGGGGTTCCAAAAGATCTACTCATATGTCGAGACACCCCAACAACATCAGGTCATTGTAGTCATCTTCACATTCGAACAAAGGATAATTTCAATAGGAAAAGTAAAAAATATGAATGAACTTTTCTACTACAATCACACGGTTACAATACATTCTTCGTGTTTAATTTTTATTCAATTATGTTTTCTGAATTCCTATTTACAGTAACACATGTATTAGAGTCTGTATAGTATGTATGCCTTATTTGAAAATTATTTCTACTCATTTTTTATGGTTTGGGATATGATTTGCATACGAATTTCAATTTATGCACCATATACCCAAATATCTCTAGAGTCATATAGAATTTGTTTTCTTGAACATTTTTCTTACATACATTATTTATGTGTTATATATAAATTTTTATAGAACAACATGGTTTTTTATTTCATTTCACTATTGTTTCTAGATTTCCCTATTGTGTAGCTCCTTTTTTTTACATCTTGGAAAAACTAATAAACTCCAAATAAATTTACCAATTCATGTATTATAAATTTTATGAGTCTATTTACTCTAGTATTCATAAAATTATTACATTCTTCTTTGGGTTAAGTTGGGAATGGCTAAAAAAACATAAATAAAACTGGTTATTAATTATTATCAGTGAAATTTTATTTTAAATTCATATCATTCAAGATCATGACTAATTGCAAGAACTATTTTTAATTAACTGAATATAAAAATTTATATTTTTATTTTATATCATTATTATATATTCAAGTATTTAATTTTTCATGTATCTATATAATACTTCTCCTAGGAGATTTTGAAGCTCAATAATTATTGTAAGAATGGTTGGTGATTGGATGATTGTATAACTTCTACCTATTGAAAAAATTATCTACATATAAACATTAGAAATTATTCATTTTCTGTGGACAGAGTTTTTGGTCATTATGTATTACAATTAATCCTTATTAAATTTCTCATATTTATTATTTTAACCACTCATCTCTAAGTAATTTCCCCCCCACTTTGTCTTTCATTTTATGCAATATTAATTTCCTAAATGCAGTTGTTTTATAAATTAAGTCTCTGTCCTCCAAAATTAGAAATTCTATTAATTAAAATTTTACCTATGTTTTTGGGACTATTTTATTGGTGTCTCCATATATTATTCCCTTCAGTATCAATATTACGCACCAGTTATTTTTGATTGAAATAGATTCGATATTACTATTTATTCTCAACTTTAACAAATAGTACTCTCTTATTAAAAAAATTATTAATATATATCATCATGTGAACACACGGGAGAGTACAAGTTTTTTATAAAGACGATTGAGTTTCATATAGCTCATGGTGATCAGTGAGCCTTATTTAACTTATGGTGATGATTAAGCCTAATATAGAACTCCAATTCATTTGTTAAAGTGATAGAGTTAATTATTTATAGGTTTCTACTAAGAGATTATTGAAATTTACCAGGCAGGTTATTCTATTTTTACGAGCAATTGTAATAGTGATATGAATATTATGTCTCAGGTTACCTACAGGACTCATCTATAATATCTATGGATTTTCATAGAAATCAAATGATATCTCAAGGAAATAAAATGATAATAAGTTTAAAATAAGGTCCATGAAAATTCTTAAGAGAGAAATGAGTATAATTGCAAAAAGGTTTTCATGATTTTTCTATGATTATAAAGAAACATTTATGAGATTTATTTTTTCTTTATTATTTTCAATTATTTTTTTTAAAAATCATTAGGTAGTGAATTTTATTTCTTGTGTAATAAAATTTATATTTTATGCTCAAATCATATATAAAAATGAAAAAAAAATTATAATGATCATTCATAGTTTAATGGCTTTCATTATTTCTTTTTAAATACACCTTACATGGATTTTCATGATTATCCCTCATTTTCAAAAAAACAATTATAAGAATTTAGTGATTATTAGGGATAATAATGATGTCACGATTAAAATTGTGAACATATTTTCTGAAAGGAAAACCTATTATATCTTAAAAATATTTTATTTTTGAAAAAATGGATACTTAATAGAGATTTCCACATTGTTATGTAGTATTTTATTTTTGTAATGGTGAGAACATAATTCTCAAAAACTCTAAAAATAAAATGACTTTAGGAATTCAAAAAAAAATATCATCTAAATATTCAATTTGCAGATTTTTTATAGCTAGACCCTTATATCAATAATGGGTTCCCATGATTTTAATCCACCAAAATAGTATTAGATAATTTAGAGGGTATTTCATGAATAGATATTTCAAAGGAAATAAATATTTTAAGATAAAAAAGAAAATAGAAACAAAAATATCAATAAAAAATTAGAAACAAATTATTATTTTCAGAAAATAAGAATTTATCGGTCACTTTTAAATGACATTTTTTTGAAAAGGTGATGTGAAAACTTCGTAAAATATTTTCCTTTAAAAATAATCCTTAATAATGGTGAATTTAAAGGACGTAAATTTTTTTATGTAAATGTCGAGTGGGAAATAGATGTTTCGATTTGGAAAATATAGTAATCATTTTTTATGTATTTGGAAAAAATATAGTTGAAATCCCAAAATATAAAAAGAGGAAAAACATACTTTTGAAAAGAGGGGAAGGGTAATATGAATGTCGCAAGTAACATCCTAGATCGAATGCTACTAAACTGGTACCACAAGATAATTCTTCATAAGGACATAATAATTCTTCATCATTCTCTAGTTATTATCAACTATGAATGAGGGTCAAGGATGTATCCATGAGGAGAATATTCACTCATATCAGACTAATAAACCATCATAATAAAAAAACATCATCCATATATTTGATAAATAGAGTGTCAAAGAAATAAATATAACAATTTTATAGTAGTAAAATGAAATAATATAAATTCATAAATGGTGATTTCATACATGAAAACCTGATCACCCATTATAATGAACACATATTGAAGAGCGTAAAAAAATAAACTAAAATAAATGTATATAGATCTACTAAAAATAGTGAGCCAATCCACATACTCAGTCTCCATGAAACTGTCAAGCTACTCTAACACGATCATAATAATTCACAAATGTTTCTCTATTTGATCATACAACAATGATACTCATCCCTATCCATAATATATCTTTGATCAACATGAAATTAGAAATAATATTTATACACAAAACAAGGTGAACATACAGGGGTGAGAAATAAATATCTTTTTTCCACCCACAACAGGGAACCTATATTCTATTTTCGTAAGTGAATGATCATGGAATATGCTCAGCCTAGCTGAGAGACTGTGGTATGTGACAAATAAAATAAATCCATACATGATCCTAGGGTTTGTAAACAAAATTGATGATACCAAATTTATCCAATTCCAGGAATGTCTATGAACACAAGTCACCATATATATATATAAGTGTGTAGGCGTGTAAATATATACTCTATATGTATACAAATATATATACATATATGTGTGTGTGTGTGTGTGTCTTTGTGTGTGTAGTACTATCCAGGACCAGAGGCATGAAACTAATCCATCCATGCTAATCACTATAAGAGTATCATAATTTTAATAATGGGAAATCACCCCTGAGAATTCAACTAGGGATACTGATCACATTCCCCAACAATAACAATCAATTATGTGAATCATCATGTCAAACATCCTAAATAAGGGGCATGAAACATCATGTAAAACAACCCAATGATGATTTGGAACACCATATCAAACCACCTAGACATAGGGGGTGCGATTGGTAATGTCCAACGACCATAATCAAGGTCTTTTGGAACTGAGGTTATAAATCATGACCCATTCAATAAACAATGCATCGTCCCAATCCCAGACACATTCTGTGAGTATAAAAATGTTGTGTCCACCCGAACCTAGGTATAATCAAATTTTTCACTCAAATGGATCATAATAATCGTCAATACTATTTGAATATGAATATCTTAGGTGAAGTGAACCATCATGGAAATATTATCATTGGAAATTCTTGTCAATTAACCTCAACAAAAAATGGGGAGCATCATATCCAACATTTGATCAAGTTAGGATCTTAATATATGCCCTATAAAGTATATCTAGGAATCTCATTATTATAATAATTTAAAAAAAATTATTATCTATATGGTCCTAAGAAGCACACTCAGGCATCCTAATAAATAATAAGACTCATAAATTGTATCCTAATAATTAAATTTGGGAATCCCGGTTATATATCACATCATGTCAAGAACATCAACCACAAACTTGGAAGAACCTCTACAAATCACATATACATAAATAATAATGATATGAATGTATGAATAAAATATTGAGTGTGGTCAAACACATAAATACACAACTATTTTTATAGACTCATGGGATTACATGTTTGGTACGGGTTCTATGGTGATACCCGCTACTATCTCCACCCAACCCCAACGTACAATCTAGGGTCAGTCAAAAATTGGGTACTTAATGGGACCCTTATGTCCCAATAATATAGAGGATTCCTAATTAGGATCCTAAAGGTTAATATATATGAAACATTGTCCCTCATGAAATCTTATAAAACCATTTTTATGAAAAAAAATAACTCTTTGGATCCTCAAAAAATATTAAACTTTTGGAGGCATCCTATATAGGATCCTCTATGTCAACATTTGTGGAGGCAACCTACATGAGATCCTTAGAATGAATAGGTAAGAGGAGGAACCGTTCATAGAATAATCTAAGTCAATATAAGAAGAGTCCCCCTACATTGAGTTCCACAGGAAGAGTAAATAAGAGAACAAATCCTCTATGGGATCCTCTAGGTTGAAACACAGGAAGAGGAATCCTACATGGGATCCTTGGAAATAACTACTATCATGGCCTCCTAGAAAATAAGGGTGCATATTTATAGGGAGATATCCATGAGGGAAAATATATTGAACGTCCTCCAGAGATATATCTCATAACCCATCTCAAATTAGGGTCCCACTTTCAGGATATAACTAGAACTATTTCATGGAGGAAGCACCTCTCCACTATAGATCACTTTCCAAACAATGATAATTATGATTCCTCAAATAACCCCAAGGGTTCCACTATCATGGTATATATGAAAAACTCTCAAAATAGACTACACATGTGTACAATTTTGACAATAGGGTTTTAAAATATGAAAAATCCCCAAAATGGTAGAGAAGGATAAGTACATAGTGTGTATACCCAGGTACACAACATATACACTCAAAGCCCCACCTAGGAATGTAATACATTTGTACATGGAATGTAAAGTGCATGTACAAGATCTGTATAACATGTATAGGTATTTAATCTACATGGGGTACTTACTATGTACCTTATATTGACTAAACATGTGTTCCCACTTGGTTGTGTACTCATACAAAGCTTGTATCACACACAGGGTCTCATCATGTACCCTATACGACTGAGTAACCCTTCATGGGTTATTTTTTAAAGTACTTAGCTACATAGAAATGCACTAGTACCTCACTTTTACACCCATCATATTCCATTTTCTTCTAAAATATCATCTTCCCGAAATAGTAAGAACACGCAATGGGTGTTCTTAAACTACACACCGTGTGATTGGGATTTCTGAATGGGATTCCCTTACAAATGGAATGGAACCCCATTTATCCAAAAAATATATGGATCAATACTAAAGGGTATATAAGAAATAATAATAGCGAATTGAAAACTAGAAGATGAAAATATACAAATATCTATGAAAAAAATTAAAAAACTATATAATTGGGTGGGATCTATGGAATTTTTTCTTGTATCTGGGCTTTGTGGTTTTACATGAAAATCGAGATCCTCCCAAGCTCTACAGTGGAACATCCCATCCTCTCTCCCAATTTTTTTATATCCCCATCCCTCTCCTCTCTTTGTTGTAGTTAAGGTACCCTACATGTTTAGTTCATGAGAAGGCATGGTCGAAAATAGAAAAAAAATGGGAAAGAAAATGATGTGGAAGAAAAGAAAAATAAATGGGGCTTGGGCTCGACCCTGGCCCTGGCGGCCAAATCATATTTATTCCTCAACTAGGAAAAACCCCCTATTAAAAACTCAATAAAAAATAATGTATATAAATCTGAAAATGCATTCAAAATATATAGTCTAATTAATGTGTGTAAATAAATTAATATTTGACAAACTAAATATTAATTATTAATTATTCCATGATAATTTGAATGACTCGTATTTCAAAAAAATATTATCCTAGGGTAAAAATACTATTATGAAACTAATATAGTGGTCATAGAAATTATCTAAGATCATCTTCTATGTTGAAATTATAATTTTATCCCCCATGAGCATCTTAAAGAAAAATTAAAATTTATGATAAATTTCAAAGCTCATAAAACACTCATCCTAATGAACTTCCCATGATAAACCTTCTCATCCATGAGAATCATTTTTGGTCGAATGTATACATGATCTCATCATAAGAATATTCATAACTATGCTATCATAACCATCCAATTATTGGTCCTATAAAAATATCAAATCTTCCCATAAGGAAGATTTACATCCATGACTGATCTGATACTCCCACAAAAGAAGTATCCTTACTTTCACCTCACAATTTAACTCTAAGCTCAAATTACCACACTCTATCCATTACTTAATGCATTGACTAGTATGACCAATTCATATAATACTAGAGTGCCAATGTGGAAGCATCAAAACATCACATGTTCCTACTTCTCTAGAATGGTTCCCATGGAAAATTATCTATTTCAACTCATAATAAGGATCACCAGCCTCAAATATCCAATGGTGAAATCCCCACCACTTTTCATAACTTATACCTATCCTCTATCATAACCAAAATGGGTTTCATTATCAATCCAAAAATGTTATTTAAAATCGGGATGTATTTTTGACACTGTCATATCATACTCTAGTTGATTTGAATATATAGGGAATGATCATCTCTAACTGTGAGTGTTAAAATATTCCATTGATATGTTTGTATATCTCTATTTGAGCTATTCTCACTATCATATGATTACCTAACTAGGATCTAGATATATCATTCATGACATGGAATCTGATCCATTCAAGATATATCCTCTACAATAAAGTGACGTTTCTCATATTATCATAACTCTCATGCAACAGTTATCATAGAATTTCTTTGAAGCCATCCATACTCATCTTTCACAAGGCCAATCATATATTTAATTATTTAAAAGGTACTATGTACAAATATAACATACCATTATCACCTAACCCACACTTCCATGAGTCATCCATTATAAGACCTGGCAGTCGTTCTACACAGAAAATCAGTCCAAATATGCCAGAATATCGCTTGGAACTCATTTAAAAATTGATCATCTCAAATATTCCATGATTTGTTCCATGATCTCCAGTCACACAGCATTGTTTTCCAAAATTTAACCATCAACTGTGCAACTACTAATCGACGGGTCCAGGAAAACAAACAGTCCTTCCTATTGAAGTCAGTCTCAAAACACAGCACCCTATGTGATTTTTTAGAAATAGAATCCATCAAACTACATATATCTCAAAACATTAGCATCTAATATGTATTAGTCTCAAAATTATCATACTAGAAAGATCACAGTATTATAAGATATCCATAAACCCAAGTAAACCCTACTTATTGGTTTCCATTGATCAAACCAAAGTCAACCTATAAGGGTATGATTCACAACTAATGGCCTCTAGTTTTCCCACCTAGCTATACAAATCAATTACCAAAATAGAGGTATAACTTCTTACCACTATGAATATAAGTTTGACCTATCACCATTTTCATAACTCAATAGGACTTATCAGTGTACCCATCTCAATGCATGGCATAAAACATTCATTTCAACCCTCTCTGAGTGAGGTAAAAATAACATCAATCAATAAGGGTCAAATTCAATAAACATTCTAATTATATACGGTTTCAATTGAAAATTATAAAGGAAACAACCCTATGAATTGTAATTGTAAACCCATTTAATTGACACACATTTGTAAATATTATCCTAAGGAAGAACTATAATGGAATCACCTATCATGTATCATCCTAATAGGGCCTTTATCCTCATAAATCATCCTTATAAATAACTTTCCCCTAGAGAATCCAAATATAAACATAGAAAAGATAATTAATTGAAACTCACTGGGTATCCATATATGATAATACCGCCTCGAGTTTATCTTCAACTATAAATGCTCACTTACCTATCAGCATCACAATAGATGATCTGACTAGATAACCATGAAAAAACATTGATTAAGTAAAATATCATAGAAATATATACTGAAAAATTTCATGCGGTTGTTATAAATTTTAATTAACTGGACTTGAAAATGATTCACCCACAAAGGTTCTACTAAAATGGTATCAACAAGAAACATTAAACTATGAGGGTCAATGATATCATACAACATCATCTCAATGATCTATGATATCTAACACTCCCATGATTTGGTTAAGTATAGTTCCATTCCATGATATGTAAAAAAACATTATAGACTACACTGACACTTTCAATAACCGAACACGTGAGCATCATGTCCCCTATTGACCTATTAGGGTCACTACACCTACCATTCATGTGGATTGAGTCATAAAACTCACTATCAAATGTATCACTATATATATAAATGGATAACCATTACAAGGAAATATATATACAAAACGGTCTAATTGAGTGGGATGCCACCAAAGAACCTATATGGTAAAACACTATTTAAGTTATTGATGACATTTTAAAAAATATGAATCTATCATCAATAATAATCACACATAAGAAGGCCTATAACATGTTAACAATATGAACCAAATATGATGTATAAGACACCCCTTACCTTTACTTTAAATGAGACAAAACAAATTTACATTCCTCCCACCAATAGGAAAATATCCATATATCCATAATAAATCATAAAATCCACACATTATGTGATTGTCTCAGACTAAAATTCATATTAATATAGAACATACCATATCAATAACAACAATCCAATATCCTTTCAAATAAGGGATTATTACCAAAATAGGTGTTCTCAGCAATCCAATATGATATCCATCATAGGTTCTCACACATTTTTAATACTCCTATCTTCCATATCTCAAATAGTAATACAATTGGAAAGGAACACCATTAATATCACTTTGTAACATCCTCATCTGGATTCTACTAGCTAATTTTCCACAAATCCTCAAGTGTGCATCCTCATATTCCAAAGGATTCTAAATAGTAGTGAGGGCCTAGGTTGTGTCTGTGAGAAGACTACACCATCATATTATAGTATTAAAAATTGGAAAATAACTAAATAAAATCCTTATAAATAATAGACATAATGTAGAGACAATAATATAACAAGGTCCTAATAGTATAATTAAATTTAGGAAAGGCCCAAATGGCCATGTAATACGTAAAACACACCTCACCCACTAGGAAAATAACATATATAGGGGTACATAAAATAAAATGAAATAAAATTATATGACTCTACTACTAACAATGATATAAACCACATACCCTATATTCATGATATTTTTGTCCTGCTCCAGCCCAATCATAAGAATCCACACAAGGATCACTATTGAATCATGCAACTAGGGACCGTATCTATATCAATCAGGAATTTATGAGCAACCTAAAATAAAAATATAAGGTATGAATGCACACTAAGGTTCACGTATAGGGGTAAGTAATAAATCTCATAGGCCACCCATAATGGTCAACCTATAATCTACTATTATAAGTGTATGATTATGAAATATGCTCAGCCTATAAAAGACATAATAGTAAATGACAAATAAATTAAATACACAATCAGTCAATGGGTCCATTATACCAATCAATGATACATGCTTCATCTAATTCTAGAAATGTCTCTGAAAAAATTTCACCATGTGTGTGTATGTGTGTCAGTATGTATGTATATATATAATATATATGTATACACATATATAGACATGTTTATGTGAGTATAGTAATATCAAGGACCCGAGTCGTGGAAACTAAGGTGACTATGTAGATCATCATAAGGGGATCACAAATATAATAATAGGAAATCATCCCAATCATTCAACATATGATATGAAGCACATTTTCCAACAATCCCAATCAATGAAGTGAAGCACTATATCCAAAATCCTAAATAACAGCTGTGAAAAATCATATCCAACATCCCAATAATGAGGTCAAATTCCATATCCAACATCCTATACCAAGGGGGTCTAAAGTATCATGTCCAATTAACCAAACCATGTTCTCTCTAGGATTGAGGTAATTACTTATTATCCATTCAATAAATGTCTCAACATCCCACTCTGAAACCTGTTTGTTGAGTATAGAAAAGTCTCGTCCACCCAACCCTAGGAAGAATCCTAGGTGTCGCTTAGAGGGAGAATAATAATCCTTAGGTGTACCAGAATGTCTATATCTTAGTGGAAGTGTATCCTCTCAAAAAAAATCATCAAAGGAAATTAATGTACAGTAGCCTTAATAACTAATGAAGAGCATCATGTGCAATATTTGATCATGTAAGACTTTATTTCAAAACAAGTTAATTATTTCTATGAAACCCAATAATACAAAAATTTATAAAAATTTACATCACATGTGTCCTAGTAGGTACACCTAGGAATACCAATAAAAAAGTTGGTTCAACAGCTGGATCCTAGGAAGTATATCTTGGAATCCCTAAGATATATCATGTTCCATTAGGAAAATCATCCAAAAACCTAGAAAAAACTCCATAAATCATATTTGTATCCATAATAATCAAGTAAATGTATGAATAAAAGTTTCAGTATGATCAAACACATAAAACCACCACTACTTCCATATCCTCATGGGATTATATGTTTGGTATGGGTTCTACGGTGACACTCGCTACCATCTCTACCGAACACAACATACTAGCTTAGGGTCGGTCTAACATTGAGGCACCTACTGGGTCCCTTTGGTCACCACACTAGAGAGGAATCCTACTTGGGATCCTCGTCGTCTACATATAATTGAATTTATCTTTATTGGGATCCTCTATGTCATATTGTAAGAAAAATCATCCCTCTTGAAATCATTGTATACAGTAAGCTAGTGGAGGCATCCTACACAAAATCCTCTAAGTCAACATAAGTTGAGGTATCCTGGAGATAATCCTTGAAAATAATAGTTATGAAGAGAAAAACAATATAGAATCCTATAAAAAAATATAAGTATATGTATCCAACATGGGATCCTAGGAGAGAGTATGTAAGAGAAGGCATCCTCCATGAGACCCCCAAGGTTGAAACGTAAGAGGAGGCATCCAACCTAGGATCCTTGGAAATAAATAACATCATGTAAACCAGGTCTATAAGGTTACATCTCATAATGGAAACCTCTATGACGAAACAATATTATGAAAATATTCTAGATATATGTCTCATAAAAAATTTTGGATTAACTTCTCACTTTAATAACATAAATGAAACTATATACTAGAAGAAGAACCTCTCAATTATAGCATTCTCATACAAAACCACCAATTAGGAGTCCTCGAATCACCACAAGGGTTCCAACATAATTATTTAATCAATAAAAATTCTAAAATGGGCTAATTTTGTGTCCCATTATTACCCAAGAGTTTCAAAACATGGAAACCCCTCAAAAGGGTATGGAAGGAGAAGTACACAGTGTGTATACCAAAGTATATGGTGTGTACACCCAAATCCACATCTAGGTGCGTACTCAAGATAAAAAAGGAATGTAAAGACTATGTTCAAGATGCGTATAATAAGTACAGGGAATGTAACCTATATTGGTTACCTTCTCGTGTAACTCACATAGTAAGACCATGTGTTCGGTCTAGTTCATTTACTCATACACAACATGTAACCAACATGGGGTCTCGCCCTGTACACTACACAACTGAGTGCCCCTACATGGTATGTCTGGTCGGGTACTCAGCTACATAAACAAGCACCATTAAACATATTTTACTCCCAATACATGTTTTGTAAATATAAAAATTCATCTTCCCCAAATGGGAAGGACACACATTGTGCGTTCCTAAAAAACATGTTGTGGTATCAAGAATCCCGAATGGGAAACTCTTACAAATGGATCAAAACCACCTTTCTCCCCATTAAATTTTTATATATACCCTTATTGTGTCATAAGAATTCATAATAGTTCCTTAAAATATAGTTTATTAAATATATGGGGATCTATATAATTGTTTTTATAATGGCATATCTTTGGGTAGAATATTCTGAAGCATCAACCGTATCTGAGCTCTGTAGCTACTGCACAACGATCTGGATCCTCCCAAGCTCTTCAGTGGAAGCGCTCTTATTATATCCCTATTTATACCTCTCCATATCCCTATAAAATGTTATTCATGGTAAAGTAAATCCATTGGGGTTGTGAAAGAGAATCCTGGGGAAAATAGAAAAGAAAAAGGAAAAGTAAAAGGAAGAAAATGAAAAAAAAATGGGACATAGCCCAGCACCCAACACAATGTTATGTATCACCTAAGAAAAACTCATTATTCTAAACATAGTTATGGAGACATAATCTCAATCCAATTCCTTATAAAAAATATATATTCTAATGAACAAGTGATAATAAATTAATACTTAATTAATAAAATATTAAATATTAAGTATTCCATGAAAATATTAATGCCTCAAATTTCCACCAAAATCCAATACTATGGTAAACACCCTATTCCAACACCAAATGAGTGGTTAGAAAAATTATCTTACATAAACATTTAGGGTAAAATAACCATTTTACCTCTCATGAGAATTTAAATTAAAAATTAACAATTTTGTTGAATTTTAGAGTCTAAAAAACATGGTTCCGTAAATCACAAGAGAAAAAATGATTTGGTATAAAAATCTGAAATAGAAAATTATAATGTAGTAAAATGTAGATAAGGTGGGAAATTAATTGTTAAAGATGACGGTAATTATTCTCAACAATGATATAATGTTTTAGTATAAAATTGTATCATGGTAAAATATTTGAATTACAACATAATACTCCCCTAGATAGGAAGATAAATTACATTGAAATAAGATCTTAAAGAGTAATAAATATGTCTTGGAAAAAATAAGTTCAAGAAAAATAATTATAACAAAATGAATGGATTTTAGTTAACAAAAAACCATACAACTTTTGTATATTTATAATTGAATAACATTTAAAGAGAGAACATGGCAAGGATCCAGAACCCCATGAATTAAAGGAATATGTTAAAATAAATTAATTAGGCCATAACCACAACACATTAAATATGTAATGGTGCATGATAAGAAATGTATCTCAAGAAATTAAATTTGTGACAAAGAACCCCACATAGTTGTGGTAACATGAGAATCAAAAGAACATAAGATTGTTATGATGAAATGGAAAATAAAATATCATGAAATTTTACATATCTGTTACATTTTATTGGAAATATGGCAGTAAATAAAATATATAAAATAAAATATGGTGCACAATATGAGCATGTCTCGTATAATTGAAAATAGTGACAAATAACAATTACAGATTAAGAAACACTTTAATAAGAGCCCCATGAAATATTGAGATTAAAATTAAAAATAAATTACCATTAATAAAATATAATCCATTATATTATATACCGAAAATAAAGTATATATTCCTCCTAAATGAAATTAGGTTCATAAATCAAAACATATATCTATAGAAAGGCAATTGAGACAAAACACCATTACATTAAATCTATCTTAGTTGAACATTATTTAACGTCATATAGAAAGAATATAACATTATTATTCACTAATTATATATTATTATTCATATATATTACAATTTATAAATAGATATTATAACCATTTATCATAAATACATTACCAGATTATAGTTTATAAGCAACATCATATGTTAGGACTTTTCGATTATTTATTTCTTATAAGTTTCATGGTGAAGGGTTCAATTATAAATTTTCTGTTCAAAGTTAATCATTTAAAAATTACTAAATATATAATGATTATTATTTATCAATGATTCCTTATATCCCATTTCATTAGGTGAAAGACCTGGATATGGTTCAGGAAAATGTAAATTGGATGAAAAAGTGTTTCTGTCTTTAAAAATTCAAAGGTATTATATTAATAATTGTATTAAATAATAAGAAAACCATTATAGATTATTTAAAACATGTTAAATAATTTATCATTCCTAGATATTGACATTATATAACATTCCTAAATAATTCATGATATAAATATTATAACATCATTTAAGTATGTGGTAAAACCGACACAAACGAGATCATGTTATAATGATTTAGTGAATAAGGAAATGTTTTTATAAATTTTTAATATTGATTATTTATAATATTAATCATTTTATAAGTATCACTTACCTTCCTTAAATTTAATATTGTAGACATCCATGTATGGTTGTTGGGGAAAAAAATACTCGTCCTTCATAGAGGCGGTAATCTTCTTGTATGTGTGATTTAAAATTTCATTTATCAACGAATTGGAAGGAATAAAGGTGTATAATACATTATAATTTATGAATTGTGATTGTAAAATATTAAACATATTAAATCATTAAATCCATCCTTGTTACCATCCTTGAGAGGTGGTGATGTAAAAATATATCTCTTTATAGACTTGGTAATCTGTATGTAAGCACGATAAATGTTGTTTGGTTTTTCTTAGTGGATTCAAATGATTGAATAATATCTAATAAATTAATATAATAACATTAAGATATAATAATAATATTTATCTCATTATTAGGCTGGAAATAAAATTTTTTTAAGGGGGATATTATGAAGAAAATACATAGTACGAAAGACTCTTATTAAGAACATGATATTTATCTTAGAAATATCCATGAAAATAAAGTCATTAGGATAACTAATTGAGACCAAATGATTATTAGTATGAGATATGTTTATATTAGGAGAAAAAGAATGGATTTTTTGGATTAAAATCAAAGTGATGGGTTTATCAATAAGTGGAGTGACTGATCTCCTTTTACAAGTGAAGAGAACTAAAATTTTAGAAGTACACATTACATTTCAATAATGGTATGTCACTATACAGTGTTGAATGGATCCAAAACTATAAAATAATTGAAATTAAAAATTATGGTAGATCCATATCTCATACACACACTTGGAGGAAATGTTTATAATGTTTTAGGTCATTTAAACATAGTAAAAATCGTTTTATCCTTTTAAATTTTACAACAGTAACTAATTTTGTTAACCATGGTAATTAATTTTAATGTAATAAACTAAAATTTTCAATTTCAAAAACATGAAAATGGTGATTTAAAATTTGAAAAATAAAATCAAAAATAAAATCTCTATTTCATAGAAAATTTAATTACATAATTAACGCACATGAAATGAAAAAATATTTTCTAGAAAAAGTGTGTCTTTAAAATAGAAATTTATGTGCAGTTCAAAATTTTCAATTTTATTAATTTAAATGATGTAAATTTTAGAATTATAAAACAAATATAATTTCAATGTCTTTAAAATCATGAAAAAATATAACTTTACAATAAGTATGTTGAATTAAAATAAACGATAGAAAACTATACTTAAATTAGAATAAAATGTTACATAAGTTCTAGAAATAACCCATATGTTTTATAATATTAAAATAATATTCAAAATGAATAATTTTACTAATAAAATAAATATTTTCTTAATTAATATTTTTATTCAATTTTTCACTCTTTCTTATATAATGATAAATTCATAAAATATACATTTTTTGTTAAAACGGTATTTTTTACTATTCAATTAAAAATTAACTATATAAAAAATATAACAAAAATTAATCTTGTGGTTGTATTGAGAGCATAAATCCATAAATGAAGTTTATTTAAAAAATAAATTTTAAAAGTAGTACATTTATCTTTTAAATAAAAATAAAAAATATAAAGAGAACTACTTTTGTATAAAAATGAAATTTTTAAACTTCTTCTGTCATTAATCTTATTTCATATAAATTTATAAATAATTGAATACTGATTTATTTTTTTATAAATTTAAAAATTAACAATTATAATATAATTCTAACTATGATAAATTTAGTTTATCATGGTAAAATAACATACCTTTTTTATAAAAAAATCCTTCAAAAGGAGTCCTAATTAAAATATTAATCAAATAAAAATAATAATATGTTATTATTTTAATTAATTATTCTATTTTATTTACTAAAAATTATATTATTCATGTAATTTTAATCTTTAGGGATTTTTTTTAATTTTTAGATCCGTTATTTATATGTTTCTTATGAAACAAGCTATCAAAGGTAGTGTTAATCTAAAGGATTTAAAAATTCATCTTGTTAGAGATAACATAATCTTTCGGAAAAATAATGAGTAGGTAAGTGGGATTGTATCTTAGACTCTCCAATTTAATGAGTTTGATAATTTTATCCCCTTTATATGAGGGATACTTCTTTAACTTCTTGGGGATCGATGATTATTCCACCCTAAAAATTTACGCCCACTTCTATAATGAAATGGAATTGCCTTTATCTCATTTTGAAAACAATGGATGTATTTGAAAAAAAATGTGAAATATAGAATCATATTTACAATGATAAGGGAAATCCATTTCGTAACTATCCTTTATTAATGTTAAATATTGATATTCCTCAATAATATATTAAATAATCTGAAGCATTGGATGTTTTCTAATGGAAAAATTAATTAACCACTCTAAGCCTATGGTAAAGAACTAATTGTATGAAACAAGAGTAACCATTAGACTGAAAAATTTATGTCATGCACCTTTCCATAGAAGTCATGTTAAAACACCCATTCAGACCCCACAAGTAAATTGTGGTACGAATAGTATATTTATGTCTGAATAATATGTAAATAGAATCCACATGTGCTATAAGACTACTCACACATCGAGGGATTGAGTTCCTTCAAAAAAATCATTGTTCAGTGATTTGGAGGTGAGATCCTCTAACCCAAAGTTGTCCATGTATTTTTAATATTACTATAAAATTTTGTATAGAAACCATAGAACCCATTTTTCAGGTTTTTTTGGAAAAAATTTCATTATATAAATCCTATTATAGTGGAACCCATTATCTATGGGTGTAGTTCATTTCATATGATTTGATTCTAAAAGTTTTGGAGTTTAAATAGAAACTTAGATAAAATTTATTTTTATATTGAAGTTGTTATTTTATAATTATGTTATCCTGAAGTCCACACCTACACCAATCTATAAGTGTTCCAATATCTTCATTCACTTAGAAACTACACACCATTTTGTGTTAACCCTAATTTATGTGCACCTTAGTCTTACACACCATAGAATCATGTTCATAGAAATAGTTGTGTTGATGAACCACACATCAGGAATCCTTCTTTTTACACATTATCTGATTCATTCCATACTCTATTCCTAGCTCTTTATTTGTAGACATACATAGGTGCCTAATGTGTTTATAATTATACCTAGGAACCCATGCTAGGTTTTTTCAATAAAAGGTCCCCTTTGCCTATCATATAGAAATAGAAATGAGACTAAGTCTCTTGAGAACATAGATCTCTATCCCATTAACCTAAGTATTCTAAATTCCTTCCTTCAAGGGATTTTTATGTCGAAACCTAAGGATTGGGTATAGAATCTTTTCACTCATACCCTCTTAATTATAATTGGTCCCTAGAAACTAGAATACCTAAGTGATACTACCTAATTACCACTACCTAAGTTACACTATATGGGTTCCATACTACCTATGTTTCAAAACATGAGTTCCAATACACAGGAATCATATCACCTATGAATTATGGAACAATGGAACCATCTATATATGCTCTAGGAAACCTCAGTTACACTTTTCCATTGATTCTATAATAGGGTGAAAATTCTCCAATTCCTCCGTATATAGGACCCATGTTTCCATATACTTTATAATTAGGCAACACTTCACACAAGCCACTATACGAGGGTGACACTTATCTTTAATACCATACTAGTGTGACACTTCACCCTACTCTTATACTAGGGTGATGCATCTTCCTCATCCAATAATAGGGGTGTCATGTCTCCACGACCCCTTACTTTGGTTAGCTGGCCTACCCTATATTCCTTGAGTTTAGGTAGTCCGATTTTGGTCCCCAACATGTATTTATTCAAGATACTCCTCTTATATACCTAATTTTACCACCCTATAAGGTTTAATACCCATCTATTATCTCTTGTTTTAGCTACTAGGGGAGAGGATAAAAAGTAATGGACCGCCACTCAATAAGCCCAACTCAGTCTCCTATTTACTCTCCTTTTACAATAGAGGATTCCATACCTTATAATGAAAAATTTTCTATAGTTGGGCCTCTTATTAGGTGTAATTACTAATTTTCTTTCATTAGGTTATATTAGTTATGAATCTTTCCTTCCATCCTCATCATATTAAAAATAGATAAGGGGTATACCAGCACATATAGGACTCTAATGAGGTGTAATATCCTACTATACATTCTATTATATGGTTACCAATAGTAAAGCTGAAATAAAAAAAGGCTTAATGTATTTAATCCCCATTTTTTACCCCATTCACAACACAGACATCCTTACTAATGTACATTAAAGTGCATGGATCGATCTTGTCACACAATCAAAAACTATGAAACCTGAACATTGTGGTTTTGATTTATATTTTAGTAGGATATATAAGATGCCTCAAAGATGTTCAATATCAGCACCATTATCATCCCATATTCCCCATAGTAGGCAATATCTCCCCAACTTGACAACCCTTTTCATGTGACGAGTAAAAGAAACCATGAACCTTATGTGATGAGCATAAAATACCATAAGTGATTATCATAGGATAATCCATTTTCCCTTATGTGATGATTATAATATTAATTATGTGATGAGAAAAGGATGACACATAATTCCTTATTTTATGAGTACTATATTCCTTATGTGATGAGTATATAATGACATGCCATTCCTTATGTGATGAGAATAAAATTCTCCTAATGATAAGCATAGGATGACATGTCATTCTTTATGTGATGATCATAAGAAGACCAATCTATCCATTATTTATATGATGAGAATAATATTAAATAATTTCATAATATATGGAAGATTATAAGGTATGCCTAATTGGTGTAATCTCCAACTATACATTCTATGGTTTATTTTCCAAAAAATTCGATAAACCAGAAAGGGTTTCTTATATGTAAGTCCCACACAAAGTATTGTTGGGAACATTTTTCCAAGTAGTGTGATCCATATAACATTATATTTTTTAGAGGTGGTCATAGAAGAATGAAAATAAAAGGCTCCATATTTTTCCTTGTCACATGGCCATAAAAGTTAATTTTTCACCCTTTAAATGGAACAGAACTATGTGTGTTCTAATTCACTTCATAGGGATATATAGGAAGAACCTCCCATGGGTCTAATACCAACTCCATATGACCACTTTATTAATTTTATAGTATCCCAATTCCTATTTATATGGTTATCAACTATATGGTTCCAAACCTATATGGTTCCAAAATATAGAGTTGCCAAATCCATGGGTAAGATTTGAGATAATATAATCCCTCTGTGTAATTTCATCATAAAATCATGTTATTGGTTAATTAATTTCTTAAGAAAACTGACATTATTAATAGGAAGAATTAATATACATATCATAAATATATAAGAGAGTCCATAAATGAGTAACAATTCTCCCCAAAAGTGTGAGATGAGTTAGACCACCCATCCTTTGGACTAATGTGTAACCCAGCATATCACTGGTTAAGTCCCAATGATTACATTCCTTTCAAAATAAATACCCAACCAATCAAAAAAATCATGGGTATGGGGGAAAATTATCCACATAATGGTGAACCCAATATTTATCATATATGTATTAAAGAGATAAATTAACCATGATCTTAATTGAGATGACTCACTGGTAGGTTTCCTGTTTTTTTATACCTTTCATGGATTTCATGATCCCTCTTAGAGGATTCTTTAATACAAATACTGACACTGCAGTGTTCATCTTCCAATATCTGCTTCCCTTTATAGACATATAGCTTATTCAAATTAAATGTAATGGACTCAAAAGTGAGAAGAATAATGTCACAGTCCTGACATCTTCAACACCAATAAAATAATGTGGTACTCTAAGACCACAATTTCAATAGTTACATCACAAAATTAAACGTAGATAATATAATAATCTAGGAAAAGAATCCCCTATTACTATCCTAACAATAAAATAATGTATATTATCATGTGGTACCCAATAAAATGTATAAATATTTCAAGATCCTACCCCTAGAACAAAATAACATATACCTATCTTATCTTGATGTGCTATCTGAGGATGTGGACTACATCCAAACTATTTATCAAGATATATATGTATCTTTTATTCATTTATAGAATTGTGTGTCCACAACCACTTGTGAAAATGATAAAGAGATCACCCAAGATATTGTGACCTTTCTTTTCCTACCAAGGGCACCTAGGAGGACATATAATCAAGGGTGACATATGAATAAGGTGTGGGAGAATGCATATATTCCCACTCCCACTCATAATTTCCACTATAATAGTCTAGTGATAATAATATGATGGGATAATATTCATATCAATAATAATAAATACCATCAGTATATTCCAATGAAAACAACTTAGAAGTCACGTATTCATACTCCCCATTCGGTGACCCTATAAAATATAGTGGTAGTGACTACATGATAGGATCATATTCTCATATTCACCAACAAATGTAATAGGAATATTTTAAAATCAATTTTTAAGAAACCTCATATCTCTTTTCAACCTCAATAATATCGTCAAAATATCTTGGTAGAAACCATATGACATGATTATATTTTTATTCACCTCAGTATATTCTGGAAGTGACAGTGAAGCAGGATCACATTCCAAATTTCTCTAAATAGGGCTGTTGAAATATCTAGGTAGAGGCATAAGAGAAAGAATACAATAATATCCCCCTTAACATCCTTTAATATTACCATAATATTATGCTATTAACTCAAAAATGGTTTTATATCCCAATTCTCTTCTAGGAAACATGTAGGCATATTCTAGCAGTAGTATAAGGGTAGGGTCATATCTCTGCTCCCATATTGGATAGTCTTCATTATATTCTAATGGAAACTACATAGTAGGAACATAATCATGATCACACTCAAAAAATATCATTCGCGTATCTTGGGGTAGCCTAAGAGTAGGCTTATATCCCAGATCTCATACATAAAGATCATGTGTTAATTATAGAAGCAATAGAGAACTCATTTTGGAGGGATACTATTTGTAAGGATAACTACCCACATTGTATGACCACAATCATGATCAAGGTTCTGGCCCTGGTCACTCGACAGATTGATCCAGTAGTAAGTCTTATCAAGGTAAATCTAAAACATATGAGAAGGCTCATATCCCAACCCTGATCAATTTTTATATACTTATAGCCCTTCATTATATACCTTTGATAGTATCTCATGAATCTTAGAGATCTGTAGCAATTAGAGAAGTTAGTGATGGTCATGTATGACCTCCCCATGATTATATGATTAGAAACTCTGGAGTTATTCCATAGATCACCCACCATGGAGGTTCTCTCCATGGGGATAAGAAAATGAGCCATAAAGTTCCTTCCCAAGAATATATCTGTGGTGAACTTCCTTATGGTATAAATTTATACTGATAGGGTGTTAATCCCACTAAAAACTCATTTAAAATTGATAACCATTAAGGTTCATCTTGTAGAGGCTATCTCCATGGTTCTCATTGGGAAGTTTCATCCTAGAATGATATCTCTCCCTAGTATGATGGTCCTCCTCATGTAAATATTATTACAATGTTTTTATTATATTAATAGGAACCTGTGAATTCATTTTAGACTAAAATAAGTTCTTTTTCAATAATCAACGACATTTCATCCATATCATTGTGTTATTTTTGGAATAGATCATCATATATACTTCACCGAAACACAAAATCTTTGATTTAAAAATGCAGGTTTTGAATGATCCTATTACCATTGAAAAATTAGAAGAGAAATTTCCATTGTAGTATGATCATTTCAAGGAATACCTCTTTGAAAATAAATAAAACATTATGTTTATGTGGCAAGATATGGTCCGGGATAGTATAATGGTCATGTTCTATCTGATGTCCACTCATTATTATAGCATCCCTAAGTTATTAAATGAGGAATTCATAAATTCTATACAATAAAATTTGTAAGTGACTATAAAATATGCAGATTAAACACATATCTTTTATGAAGTATTCTAGCCACCATGAGACGATGGGTGGACCCTGATGCAGAGTTGACATAACAAAATTTTTAGTTGCTTAAACCCCTAATTTAGGGAAGTAATATTAATTCCTCCATCAGGATTGCCTCAATAGTATGGTAGCACTACAATTTATTGTTTCTAATTCCCCACCCAATGTTTGAACCATGGAATGTTGTGAATATATATATCTATACTTCACATTGATCATTGGACAATAAGGTCTTTCGAGGAAGACATAGATATTTTGTCACTTTGAGCTAGGTCTTAGTCTTAAAATACACATATACTATTATATATTTCAAACCAAAACACATCATTACTAAATCCCAAATGTGGAATACATTACAAGATTGGTCCTTTGATAGACTCATGTATTAGTTTTATAACAATGCCAAACATGAAAATCATTTAAGTTGGAAAAATCATATAACTTTATAGAAATGGTGAGACATTCTCTCCCTAACAAAGAATTACATCTAACTCATTCCCATATAGAGGATTAAAACAAATGATATTGTAATAATAGAAACCTCAATAAAATTACATGATTGACTTATTCACCTAACATTGGGGGAAATTTTACTAGTTCCACCACACCTAGGATCATCAAATCGACAATAAATCTAGGAAGTGATGGCTAAAAATCCATGTCAACCACATTCCTTAGGATAGGGGAATTATTACCCCCTCCTCCTCTCGAAAAGTCGACCTTCTTCAGATTAAGAGTGGTTTCTTAGGAAAAACTGTCACAATTTATTCTTCCTCACATCCACCCTCCCCATTGGGGATGCATTTGGTGAAATCTGATGGATACTCCCATAGGATCACCCTCCAAAATCCACCTCTCATGGATTATTATAGATGAAAAGTGATGGATCACTTGGGTCAAATATAAAATGATATGTTAAGAAGGTGCATATCAAATAGGATTATGATTTTTCCTTCAATATTTATTTTAAGGGACATAAATCCTCTTATAATTACAATGACAACAAGATCAATGATACGTGATTTTTATCAGTGAATGTAATTTTTATTAACCCTATATATGGAATGTAGCATGATACTGGTATAGAAGAATGCAATGTGGGTATATATGTCTATAATTTGGTTCAAAATTAATTCCATAAAGAAAATATATGTACCAAGCATAAAAGGTACATTCATGGTGTGGGAGATCCCCTATACAAACCCCAACCCTAGTATCCCAATTTCAGTGGTTACTTTATTACATTGTCATAATATACAAGTGATCACATCCCAATGGATCAAATAGTTTAATAGCCTTAGTAAAATAGATACAAACTTGAATCACACATTACAATTGAAAACTTAAAAAAAAACATACTATTTTAATTGAGAACACCATTACTCACTTTACCACATCCTTACATATCAATCATAATAAATTTTCTATCATCCTAGGGAAGGGAAACATAATATATATATGATCTTAGATGCTTAGAAAGGGTATGAATAAAGTGGAATCTATCATGAATAAATAAATAATAATCAATATGGAAAGGTAAATATCTGAAAATGCATTCTTTTTAACCGATAACATGATCATGAATAACAATATTATTGTAATACATAATCATTAAATAAATAAATATAAATAATCAAATGATCTTGAAAATTATCCACGGATGTCATACATAATAAAATAAACATATAGACATCAATAAATAGTATCATAATAAGGGAATCCCTAATTTGGTGTATCCTAAACTTACCACCAATACCTTGTTAAAGGACACCTTATATAAATGGGTAAGGCCTGGTCCAAATAACCAAGCTAGTTTGTCTCCTAAAAACTTCTGATTCATCAAGGGGCTATAAAATTCCCCACCTATCAGTTAATAAGTTAAAATAATGCCTCAAATGAAAGGGGGTTAAACATAATAAAAATAAACATTCATATTGAAAAACTATTATATGAAATGTCAATAATTTTCCCCAATCAATAAACATAATCATAAACCATCCAGACTAATATGGTGAATGGTGTCAAAATAGAATATTCCTAGTAAAATAGATTTTAACCCCTTTAAATAAATAATATGAAAGGTATCATTATAATACAACCATATTTTTTCATAAGTAAAATAGGGGATTTTTTATTGATTAATATAAATACCAAAAAAGTCAATAAACATTCTTGAGGAAAATACCTTTTTCACATTTAAATTCATTTATAAAAACCAAAAAATTATAGAATATTATGAAAATAATTATTTTAAAAGAATAATGGAAAATTTTAAATGAATATTAAAATAGTTGTGGGGTCATGGTGATATAAAATTATGTTCATTCCATGTATATTAAAACAAATATTCCTTAATCATTTTTCGTAAAAAATTTAAAAAGTACCTCATTCAGAAAATAAACAAAAGATTAAATTTAACCCATGTTGTTAGAAATATTGTGTAGAAATGTATCTGAAATATAATTGGAGAATATCAAAAATATTTTATGAATTATTTTTGGAAAATATAGATATGGAAGAAATAGATTCCCAACTAAGTAAAAAATAAAGTAGAGTTTCCATAATAATATAATTTCAGTATTTTGAGTAATTTAAAAGTGGAAAATGAATGAAATAATATAATTTTTATAAATAAAGAAATTTATGAAAACATATTGAATTTTAAGTTGATATATCAAATAATTACCCCATAGAGACTTTAACATTAACAATCTGATATAATAATGAGATTGTGAAAATAAACTCTTACCTCAAGTCATACTTCATTCATATGTCTCGGGAAATTCATGTATGATAAATATATATTTATTATAAATATATTAAATAACCCTAATAATATAGTTTATTACTTAATTTACTTAATTATATCATTTTTTCACCTTTTAGTTACAATTTAATATTAAAATCATTGTTACGGGTAATAACTACTTCATTTTTCATTTATTTTTTTGTTTGGTATTTTCAGTCCCTGTAATTTGATCAGGGTTCCATCATCTCCAAAACATTAATAAAAAATTAATGTTCATATTTATTAATTATATACATATTTAGAGTCATATATAAAAATTTTAATTAGAAAAATTAATTACACAGTTCATATAGATGGTTGGTCGTACAAACACATGAATGTTAATTTCATTTTTCAATAGGAGGAATAAAAGATAGATAAATAATAATTAAAATTTATATAATATTTATTATATCATATATATCATTTATATTCATTAAATATTTCCTTATTCTCATCCATTTCAAAATATAATGAAAATTGTATCACATCACATTGTGGGGGTCCTAGTCCACATGTATATACGAGTGACGTTATTGTTTTATAATGAATTGGAAAGTAAGAAAGAAGTTGTGATATAGTATAATTATTTCATAAATATCATATATAAGTATATTAAATCCATCATTTTATCCATATCAGAGATTTTTTCATAGAAAATGAATTACATTATCTTGTTAGGCAGTAGTCTTTCGTACAAACAATTGATGGTTTCATTTCCCATTTGATGGAATAATATGTGGATTTATGTTATGAAATTAACATAATAAATTTTATGTATATGTAAGATAATTTTTTAATTATTTTAAAATATTTTTAGAATATTTATATGGTTTATAGAAATTAATTAAATGAACATCCATGATTAAGAATTACGCCTCTTCTTTGTAGAACCTCTTTAGGTTTATATGTAAACCCTTCTTAGGCTAGTTTTTTTTTCAAACAATGTATTCAAGGTCTTGAGTAGAGATTTAAGGAAGGTGTTTGTACATGTATTTTCTAAATAAATATGTTATTTATGTTTTAATAGTATTGGATAGGGGGTGTCCTTTTATAAGTTAGGGAGGGAACTTCCCTTTTAAATTTCCTAGAAGAATACACACTGATAAAGTTATTACTATTAAAAATGATTTTAAATGGCCATATATTAAAATTTGCGATAGGATAAGGTATAAATATTTTTATATAATTGGGTTTTGTAAAGATAATTTGGTTAAATTACACATATATTTTGGTTTAAGTCCCAAGTAAACTCATTTTAACCTTAATTGTGGTAATTAATTTTTTATAGTTTTCAATATTAATTATGAACAAAAATTAAGTTAAAATTATTACATAATATTAATTATGATAATTTAAAATATGGAATCTATTTTATCACATGAAATTCAAGTAATTTTCAGAATTTAATTTAAAATTATACCTATAACCCCAATAAAAATACAATTTTCCAAAGAATCATTTTCTTAACTATATAAAAGTTTAACAAAAAAATAAATTATAAAATTTATTCCAATGATATAAATTGTATTAATAATAATAAAATTTAACTTTTATAACTTATAAAATAATTTTAAAACAAAATTTTAAATTTTAAATTCATTAAATCAAAATATATTTTTCAATAAAATTTTAAATTTTTCACCATTCATAATAAAATTAACCTTTTCAAAAAATTCCCAAAAATTATCTCTAAGATAATTTTCAAATTCTGATTTAAAAAATTGAATTTTTTTTCAGAATAAATTTCCTTAAATTGGTATAAATTAATTTCAAAATAATTTCTGAAAACACTTTAAATCCTTTTTTTAGAAAAACATGGTTTTTAAAAAAACAATGTTTATTCATATCTCATGCTAAGAAATAATATTATATGAATGATAAAATTTTTATTAAATATATAATATATAAAATTAATTAAAATCAATCACTGATAGTGACTAATTTAATTAATGAATATTAAATCACAGTTCACACATAAATACATTTTTTCAAAAATCTATTTCTTTTACTTTGGATTGATTTTAATTTTTATTTCTAATAAATCGAACACTATTAGATTTATTTAATTCATGTTTAAACATATAATTTTAATAATTTAGTTATTTATATTCTAACATACTAATTTTATTTATATTCTAATAATGATATACCATAATATGGTTCCTTGAGACTCGGGGTTGGGTGTATTGTAAGCTATTGAAGAGGTTAGATTTATTTAAAAATATATATATCATAAATTATAAGGATGTTACAGTAATCCCTCTTTCAAAAAATTTAATCCTTGAAATCTCTATAATATCGCATCATAAATATTTTTGTGTATGTCTTCATCATAATATATTTTGGTTCTTATATCACCTATTCTATTTTATGATTTATCCAAAGTACCTTTACGAGTGGAGTCATCTGATTTCTCATTAATTGTTATATAGTTTACCGAATCTAGATATGCTCTTCATAGTAAGATATATCAAGTCAAAATTATATTTATTTATAGGTGAGAACATGGGTGGCCTCTTGCATGTATATCCTTAATAATGATATATGGAACACGTGATGTACGCTAGAGAGAGTTGGCAGCATTTCCAAATAGTAAGAGAGAACTCAAACTATTTCCAAAAGTTAAAAATGTCTTATGTACATGGGGTTCAGTTTCCATTTCTTACTAAACCTTATAACACTCTTCTATGGAGATACTTTAATGAAAATGTGACCCCCCAAATAGAAATTCCAAACAATTCCTCTAGTTATCGGTATAGCTCTTTTTTCCTTCTATAGATGATTTTAACTGAGTTTAAATATTCATAAACTTTTTAATTGTATTCTCCACATATTCTCAGCCTATAAGCTTCCTTTCACCAAATTCATCCCAAAAAGTTAGATTTCAATATATCCTTCTATATAATTCTTCATAATTCACTATTTTAATACATGAAAGGAATATATTATTATAGGTGAACATAGCCAAATGTAAATACTAATCCCACATACTTTGAAGATCAAGAGATCATGACCTTAAAATTAATTCTAATGTTTCAATAGTCTATTTAGAGTTTCCATTAGTTTGAGTACGATATGTGGTTCTCAAATTAATCTCAGTATCATGATCCCTTGAAATACTTTTCAATAATTTATATCTAAATCATGGGTTGCAATCAAATAAAATTTAAAAAGGTGTGCCCTTAAGTCTTACAAGATAATTATTATAAAGTCATGCAAGATGATTGAGAGATAAATCTTTTCTTATACTGAGGAAATGTGTAGATTTTGTGATGTGATCAACAATAACACGCACTGAATCATTATTTCTATAAGTATTTGTTAATATCATGAAAATTTACAATGTAATGTCATCCCATTTCCATATATAAATAGTTACAAGTTGCATAAATCATCTATGATGTTCTCTCTCAACCGTAACCTATTAGAAACCGAAACATCTAGACACAAAATCAGCAATTTACAACTTCATATTATTCCACTAAAAATGTTCCATCAAATCTATATACATCTTGTTTCTACAAAGTTTTATAGAACCATTCTATCTGTGATAATAATCTAATGATTACCACTTTACCTCAAGTATGTATTTAACACATAGTCACTTTCGAAATTTCAAAATGTAATCTTTAAAAATTATATATTTCAATATTTTATCATTCAAAGATATAATTTTCTTATGAAATATATCATCGTCAGGTTGAGAACCTTTTACCTTTTATAAAAAACATGGTTTGGAAATCATTTGAAAAAGTGGTGATTTCTTCCCTTCCATAATAATTCTAATATATATTTTTACTAGATCCATGAACATTGGATCATAATAGAACCTCATTTTTTAAAATAATCCATGATATTTACTTATAAATTTATCTATTTCATTATTTTTCTTCCTTCTGTTGTTTTGTATTGATCAACCATTATCCTTAAGTAGTTTGATCCATCGTATTTACCACATATTGATTTTTATCTATGAAAATAAATATTTTTGACTCCTATGATCCATGTATATAACACATCTTTCTTTATATAAATAATTTCTCCATATTTATAAAGAAAATATTGTTTATTACAACTCAAGATCATGGATTGGATCATTTTATTCATAAATATTTAACTTTCCAGATGAATAGGTATTAGAATTATCATTTTTCATTAGGACATAACCAATTACCTTATTTTATGGATCACTATATATCACAAATACATAATTTCAGGATGTTAGAGTCAAAATTGTATCATTTACCAAAATCCTCTTCAATTCTTCAAGTAATTCTTCACATTCCTTTGTTTATATAAACATAAATCCATTACGAGTAAGCTTTGTTAAATTGTTAGTCAATAAGGAAAAACTTTTGAAAAATCTATTCTAGTAACCTTCCAAAATAGTGAAACTATGTTCCCGGGTTATGTTCGTTGGTGTAGGAAATTCTTGTACTACCTTTTTCTGCAGAGGATCTACTGAGATTCAATCCTTGGAGACAATATGGCCATGAAAATAATCTAAATCCAAAATTCAGCCTTTCTTAATTTTTTACAAAACAATTTTCTACTAAGTTTATAAAAAATCATCTATAAGTGATTCTCATAGTCCTCATAGATCTTAGTGTACCCCATGATATCCTTAATAAATAAAAAAATAAAATAGTCAAGATGTACTTTGAATACTCTGTTCATTATATCCATAAAAATAGATGGTACAATATTCAATTAAAATGGAGTTACTATAAACTTTTAATTTTCATACCTTATATTAAATAATTTATTTAGATTATTTTTCATATTTACTAATTATTGATGATACCTATAATGAAGCTCAATATTAATAAAACATTAATATATGTTAATTTCATCGAATAGTTCATCAATGAAAGGTAGATGATACTTGTTCGTTATTATAAAAGTATTGATTTCACTATAATAAGTAATCATCCTCATAGATCCGTATTTCTTCTTAACAAAAAGAAAATGGTATCCCCCTAGAAAACACTGGGGAATATAAATCCATTATCACAGAACTACTCTACTTATTTCTTAAACTCCACTAAATCCACAGTGGTCATTCTATAGGGAGTATTTGATATAGGTCATTCATTGAGGATTAAATCAATGAAAAAATCAACTTTATGATCTGGTGGTTGTCTAGGTAATTCCTTAATAAATACACAAATTTATTCTTATATAATAGGTACATCCTCAATTTAAATATTAACTTTTCCATCTATATATTCTTTATATTACTCTTCCCTTATAATATCATTCTAAATGGTTACTAGAGGTAGATTTACACATGACATGGATAATGATGTATCCTCTCTAAAGATAAGTAATTATACATCCTTATTACGGATTATAATTTACTTCTCTTGATAATAAATTTGTGTATTATATTTTCAAATTAATTCTATATCAAATATTATTTAATAATCAACCATAGGTAAAATAATAAATTCAGAACATATGGCATGCTTATGTCTCATAATGTTAATTGACTAACACGTCTTTGTTATAGTGAGACTTTTACTAGAAATCCTGAATCATAACTCTCATCATAACATGATAGAAAAATATCTAATTTTAATTGAAAAATAGGAAGATATAAATGAGTATGAAGATATATAATCAAATAATTCATTTTTTAAATTTGGGGATATAATTAATTTACCTACAACTATATCTTTAGAAATTTCAACCTTATTTGTTTTGATCACATAAGCTTGTACATTCTCCCATTTCATTTTCTCGATAAATATCCTTTATCACATAGGAAAATAATTTTTTTAATTCCCCATCAGTTTATATCTGAACAATTTCACATTATAAATTTTTAATTTCCTTAAAATCATAAATATAGAGGACTTTCTCTTAATAATTTTACCAAACTCTAATTTCCTTTAAGAAGTTCTATGGTGTTTATTGCCACATCTATTACAAGATACAAATTATTCCCTTCCCATATTCCCCTTTTAAATATTTACTTTTCAATAGTGATCAACATACCTCTTCTTATCATTATTTACTACTAAGTTATAATAATTAGGGAACACTTTCTCTATCTTGATAATACATGATATTATATCCATATATTATGAGAAGGTTTAGGAGACTAGTTCACATTTATGTATTGGATTAATACTATATAATAAATAATCAACCTTAATCTTTGGATTACATATGTAGTCTATAGCATTCTTACTAACCTTGTATAGTAGGATTCATACATAAAAACATTTTCATCATCCTTTTGTCTAATACTAAATAATTCTCTATCTATGCCAAATTAGTATTCGTGAGGAAAATATTTTTCCTAAAAAAATTTCCATAAAACCATTCTATTCCATTATCTCTATTTTATCCCCATCCACAGTATTTTGAATAAATTACCACCAATGATCCACATCTCCTGATAGACGATACATTTCAATGACAATGTTCTCCCTTTCATTTCTTCCAAGAGAGAGAAATATCTTCTATAAGGAACAAATCCATTTCTCAATTGTGAATTTATTTTTAGTCACATTAAATGATAGAGGTTTCCGAAAAATAAAAAAGTCTTACACTATTACACAACAATATGAATCAATAGGTTACTCCATATTGGCACGGTTATCGGTCATAACCTGAGTCATATGCCCCAATATAGATATTTTTTATCTCAAGCTCTAGATTTATTATCTGTCCTAAGAGGTAAATCATTATATAGATTATGTGCATTGATATACTTCCTATTTCTTCCGCTATTCACCATTTCTAATTAATGGAATACACTATATAAGAACATAAAATTACAAAACCTAATACATAAATCCAAAATTAGTGAAATATGTAACATAAATTGAAAAAATTATGCATATATAATCACATAATCATAAATTTTGTTTATTTAGAAAAGAATTTAAATCATAAAAATATTTTTAAATTGATAATACTGGTTGTAAATAATATGATAATTATCTTGAGAATATCCCTTAGGAGTGATAAACTTGTTGTTCAGCAATCCCATTGTCATTCACCAATTGACAATCGATTCAAATCCTAGTGAACCCTTTTTAGAATTATTACCCCTAGGTATAACTATAATAGAAACACATCCACTTTTAGTATTCAGACAGTGATGCATTTCTAGTAATTCCACATAATATCTACCTTAAAAAAATATTAGGATGTTATCTTATACTTAGTATTATCCTCAAAGACAGTCATAGGGTTATGTTCTCTAATCAATGTTTATCTACATCCAGTTCCCATGGATTTTAATAAACATTCTCTTATAATGACCATAAATAAACTAACCCTATTAGCCTAGAGTAGGTAGTTACTTTATTACATTGGTATAAGATACAATTGGCCACATCCCAAAGGATCGAATAGTTTACTATTCTTAGTAAACTAGAAACATACTTCAATCTCATATTAACATTGAAACGTCAAATAAAACATTATATTTTCATTGATTACTTTATTATTCCCTTTACTGTATCCCTTCACAGGAATCATAACACACATCCATTTATCATGGGAAAAGGAAACAAAATAAATGTGTGATCTCAGATGTTCATTAAGGGTATTTTATAGTTAATATATAATGAAAAAATAACATATATAATCAATACTAAAAGGTATATATCTAAAAATATGATACATTTAATCAATACCTTGAGAAGGAATAATAATATGGTCGTAATAAATGATGATAAAATAATCTGATATAAATAATCACATGAGATTAAAATTTATCCATGGATATCAAAACTAATCAAATAATCACATGTACATCAATATGTATTCTTATAATGACAGGATTCATAATTAATTACATCATAAACATACCATCAATACCTCATTCGAATACATCTTACATAAATGTGTGATTCCCCAACTAAATAAACAGGCTATTTTCTTTCATGAGACTAAATAATGCATCAAGGTGTTGTAGAGGGCCCTACCCAATACATAATAATTTCTATAAATTCCACATATGAAAGGTTTGAAACAAATTCAATATAAACACCCATATTTAAAAAATATATTATTAAATATGAATAATTTACCTAATCAATAACCATAATCATAAACCATCCAGAGTAATATAGTAAATGGTATCCAAATAGAACATATCTAGTAAAACTATTAATAAAAATAATGGAAATAATAAGGATGATATCATTTCATTATATCCCCATTGTATCATAAGTGAAATAAGGGTTTTTTCATTGATGAATTGAAATACCATAAAAAATTCATTAAAACTTTCTTGATGAAAATACACTTTTAACTTTGAATATCATTTCAAAAAACCAAAAAATTCATGAATATTAGAAAAAAAAAGTTTTTAAATATTCATGATACCTTTTTAAATAATATTAAAATAACCAAGTGTTCATGATGGTGAAAATTTCATCCATACCATTTACGTTAAAATAAATATTCCAATATTATTTTAGATAAAAAATAAAAAACTACCTCAATTGTAAAATGATGGTAGGGTTAAATTTATGGTGTCTTGTAAAAAATATGTAGAAATTTATTTAATAAATACTTTTATAGTATTAAAAAATATTTTAAAAACATTTAATGTAAAATATGTATATGTAAGAAAACAATTCCCGACTGAGTTGAAAAATAAAGTTGCTTTTTCTTAAAACGTAGTTTTGGTATCTTCACTGTCAATAGAGTTTAAAATTAAGTAAAAATTTAATTTTAATTAATATACATACAAGAATAAAATATATTGGGTTAATTATATAAATATAAAATAATTACCCCGGTAGAGACTTTACTATAAACAATCCTGAATAATATTGAGATTTTGAAATAAACCCTTACCTCATGTTTGAATTCCTTCATATGTTCCTTAACTTCATTTATTATAAATATATATTTATTAAAAAAATATTAGAGAACCATAATAATATATATCATACCTTATATTTTTTACTTATATCCTTCTATCACTATTTTATTAACAACTCTTTTTTTAAATCATGGTTCCGAGTAATAACTGCTTTATTTTTCATGTATGTTTTGGTTTGGTAGTTTTTGGTCCTTATAATATAATCATGGTTCCATCATATACATAAATTTAATGATTATTTAAATAAAATATATATTCATTATTACATATTTATATGTATCCATAAAAGTTAGATAAGGAAAAATGAATTACATCATTCTTGTAGACAGTAGGCCGTACGTATGCAAAAATGTTGTTTCCATTTCTGAATGGAAGGAATAAAAGAAAGGTAATTAATAATTCACATTTGAAAAAATTATTTTTATAACATATATATCATTTATATTATTATATATGTCTTTATCTCAATATTTTCCAAAACTAAAAGAAAAAATTATCACAATGCTTTGTGGATGTGGTAGTCCACATGTACGCACAAGCAACGTTATTGTTTTTTAATGTATTATAAGGAAAGAAGTTATATAGAATATTGTAATTAAAAAAGTATAAATATTCCATAAATATCATATATATATACCTTAAATACATCATTATATCCATTTTTGATTGTTGGTGATGGAATGAAATTTACGTTGGTTTGTGAGGTGGTAATCTGCCATACATACGATCGAAGGATTCCTTTCCCATTTGATGGAAGAGAATATGGATTTAGGATATTGCATTAACATTATAAAATATAAATATATTGAATATTATTTTTTTATTATTTTCTCATTGCCATATAATATTTTAAATGGTAGAGAAATAAATGAAACGAAAATTCATGGTTAAGAAGTGCACCACTTCTTCGGAGAACCTCTTTAGGTTTATAACTAAATCCCTCCTAGTATGGTATTATGATCAAACCTGGGACACTAGTTCTTATGTATAGATGTATGTAATTTATTTATTAAATTCAATTATGAATTAAAATACTCTTGAAGTTTTTATAGTAGAGGAGAGAATAGGGGGTGTACTTTTATAAGTCAGGGAGGGGACCTATACTAGAAATTTCCTAGAACAAACATAATGATAAAGTTATTCCTGTGAAAAATGATTCATAATTTCTATTAACATGAATCTGGGACATTATAAAGTTGAAATATGTCCATTCAATTATATTTTGTCAAGTTAAATTGGTAATATCTCCCTAATCTTTTGGTTTAACCCCTGGTAAACTCATCTTAACCTTAACCACAGGAAATAATTTTTAATTATTTTCACTATTAATTATTACCAAAAATTAATTTGAACATATTACCTTATATAAATTATTCATATTACAAATATAAAATCCTTTTTATAAAATTGAATTCTTAAAACCTGAAGAATTTAATTTAAAATTGTGTCTATATGTGTGATGAAAATGATGTTTTCCAAAGAAATGTTTTCTTATATACAAAAAGTTATAATATCCAATTTAAACATAAAATTGATTCCAATGATCTTAATTATATTAAAAATAAAATAATTGATCTAATTTTAGTTCTAAAGTAATTTTAAAATAAAATGGAACTCTGTAAAATATTTAAAGGAAAAGATGATTTTCAATAAAGGTCTTTATTTTTCAATATTCATTCAAAAACATCAACCGTTTAATAAAACTCTCAAAAAATAACTCTAAGATAATTTTTACAGGATGAGTTAAAAAAGTTGATTTCATTTTTTAAAATAAATTTTCTAAAAATAGTAAAATGTAATTTCAAAATAAGTGCACAGAAGATGATGAACCCAGTTTTTAGAAGAAAAACGCAATTTTTAATTATAAAACTAGGTTTAATCTTAAATCATGTCTATAAAAATATTAGATTAATTATTACGTTTTATTGAATATGTAATATATAAATTTTATTAAATTCATTCTCTAATATTTTCTAATTTAATTAATTATAAATGAAATAAATTTGGTGCATAAAAACTGTTTTCTAAAAAATATTTATTTCACTTTCAAATGATTTTTATTTCTATTTAGAACTAATTGATAAATAATGAATTTGTTTTATACACATTTAATCCATATAATTTTGATAATTTAGTAATTATTATTCATACCCACAAATTTACTGGTTATTTTATAATGATATATCATATTATGGTTCATTTAGACTTGGTGTCGTGTGTATCATAAGCTATTGAAGAGGATAAAGATATTTGAAAAGAAATATATCATAAAGTCTTAGGATGTTAATTCCCCTAGAAAATCCTATTACCGCATGATTGGTAAGACTTTACTAAGGATAAAATAAAATTCCAAACTATATATTAACTACCACCTTAATAACCTGATCCTCTCTCTCTCTATTGAAGAGAGGAATATATGATTTAAAATTGAGTTCGAAGAACTGAACTAGATCAACTCCAAGATACTCAAAGGAAATATTCCATCTGAGAGAAACTTCCAAGATGAGACCTATATATCTCCTCCAATAGACCACTCTCAACAAGAATGATTTGATCAACCATCTATACAAAAATCTATGTTATATAACCAATCTAAATTCTAGAAACATAGTCTATTTAACCTAGATGGATAATGATTATCAAAATATCATTCCTTATAGTAGAAACTACCATCATTTAAATTATTCTATCCTATATCCACTCAAATTGGATATCAACAATAGACACAAGATATATATATATATATAGATCATTCTATAGCATCTAATTAAGAATATTTCTAATCATTAGTCCCAACAGAAATCCTTGATTCTATAAACTACCATACTACAAGAATAAAATCCATAAAAGGGTGATGTGCAATGAAGAATCTCAAAATGAAACCCTATCTAGAATGGGTTGACTTTAATCCTATATTACCTAACTTTAAAAATTAATCCTTCTTAGTATTCAATAGAGTGATGGATCCAAAGAAGCATCTCAGACACTTTGCATCCCGATACACCCCCATAGTAGGAACAACCAAGTATTAATAAGTGAAAAAGATAAAATGTTCTATAAAAAATCTAGAATATTTATAATTTTATAATATAATAATATAATAGTTTGGTTTATCACTAACTATAAAGATATATGATATTAGTTTCCCCAGCAATTTATCTAGAAAATAATGAAAAAAATTCCATTACTTTCCAAATATTAAACATCACAATAATATGAATAGTGCATATTTAATTTTTAGGTGGAAAGGCTTAACCTATTCACTAAATATGAAACCCTTGAAAGAGATATTTTCAAAGATATTCATCGATATATTTAATAATATCATTAGGCTATCATTATTCCCATGAAGTACACTGATGGTTTTCAAGATTTTACAACAGTCATGCAATTAATGGAAGATTCAATTCGATGTACCATGGAAAAATATTTAATGATACTATAAATATAAGGAAATAGGACTGTTAGGGTGAATTTTATGACTATCATAGTCAAAATAGGGACAATTTTAACTATAATATCTAATCCTACCCAATATCATAAATGCCCTCTTCTTAAATAGTAGTAGGAGAAACTCCACCCTCTTTAGAATGGAAAGTGAGAGAAAAATCACCCAATGTTTTAAGATAATTATAATATATTCTATATTTAAAAAAAATATGTTCTTGGATATTTCATTTATTCCCTTGAGAAAAACCATCTAAAACTATTAAATATTAAAAAATCCCAATTAATTCGGGTTGAATGATCATCCAGATTACTACCTCCTCCATCAGATACTTGGAAAAAATATTTAGGACTGCTTCATCATCAATTAGGTGCTCCAGAATATAATTTTCTCTATGCAATTAAAGATGGGAAAACCCCTAGAATTTTTTTTCTGTCTCTCTACTTAATTTTAAAAAGGAGAATGGGAGTGGTATCAAATCTCAAACAAATATTCACAAGAAAATATATAACTAAATAACATATAAAATAGTTATCTATGAGAGTTCTATACACATAGGTCAACTGATCCAACTATTTTTAACCCCCATTTCTCTTAATAAGTCAATGAAAATATCTTCATCATCAAAATCATCCTAGGTTCCGCGAAACTAACATAGGTAGAAGAAGGCATGGGATAAGGATCCTTTAAGATATCCAAGTTTTTCCAAACCCCCTCAGACTTATTAAACCTATAATTAAGTGGGTATGTGTCACTCCATCAAGATTTATTCTAATAAAATGAAGAGTTTCAATATGGTTTAGTTAATTTCATCCATTTTTATGGAACCCTCATTGATCAAGAAGACACCTATGAACTTGAAATTGACATCCATAATAAGAGAGGAGGTTATAAAGGCTAAGGAGGTCTGCAAGGAAGAAGTAAGAATATACCCTGATGTTTAGGAACTATTTCCATTGAATCCAAATACATGGATTAAAATAAAAGATAAACACTCTAATTATATCAATGGAAACATCAACCATCTCTTAAATCGTCTATATTTATTTTAGGCCCAATTATATTGGGGGAGTGACTAACAGATATGTGATTATATAGTAAACATCAAAGTGAAATAATCCCAGGATAGAAAATTCTTATGAATATGAAATTTCCCAAAAATTTTTTAAATCGAAGGATATTTTGGAATATTACACATTATAACCTTAGACAAAATTTAGGGATTATGTTCATTATAAAAAAAATAGACCAATGGTTGAGAATTAAAATGTCTTGATAAATTTATTGTTTTCCCAACCAAACTTTTTATCCTAGATACTCGTCATCCTTCCAAAAACTCGATTAGGATCTCATCAAGGATATCTCAATCCCAATAAAACTTTATTATGATATTTATGTAATAAATATACATCATTTTGAGTCTGGTTCTACTATAAATAACCTAGTCCTTTCCTTTAGAAATAAATACTAGAGAGATATCCTATAAAGGTTATATTAGTCCCTTTTATATATCCGAAAAAAATAAATGATATTGGTATCCAATGATATTTGGTGTATAATGGTTCTTAGATCAATATCATCCCTATTTTAGCCATCACGTTTTGGGGCTATATGAAACTTGACTTGTCCCTTTCAAACTTGAAAATCCAAGGGTATGACGAAAGTGACGAAAATCAACTTAGAAGGATTAACGTGAAGACCTAATTAAAATATCTCAATTATAAATATAAATTTATAGTCATATTCCAAGAGAAATATTCAATATTTTTATATAAATAATGTGACTTCATGGACAAATGGTAATCCCATCATCATACCATCAGTTCATGAAGTATTATGTTAATGGGAAAGTTAAAGAATTATATGTAGATAATTCCCCCTTTGACTCTTTTGAATATCAATATATAGAATTGGGGTTCAATATAATGGGGGTAAACAAATAAAGGTATATAAAACTATTTATATTTATTCCCTAAATAGAATAAAAATTTCTCCCATCAATCCATGGAGTAAAATCATCAAAGACTATGTATTGTACATCAAGAAAATTGAGGCCACTAGGGATTCATCAGGTTTTGCTAGTTCTATTGAATAATACTCCATGGAACCCAATCAATTTTAATTATTATTTTGGTTATCTATATTCCATTTTTTAGTAACCATAAATGAGGAGGGAAAATGTCATACTATAGTCCATGTGTATAAATATATACCCCAAAAAAATTTACCATCATGTAGGTCTATGTGATATTCAATCAATAAAGCCCTGAATCATTGACCAATGGGATATGGATCCAAACATAATGATAATATCATTAATTATAGATGATGATCGCATATGTTTAATTTTAGATACATATGTTTCTTATAATAATGTCATATTATCTTCTTAAAGTGATATAATGAACTCTTTTGATCAGTACGAAAAATTTTCAAATAAAAAATATTGTTATTTTTCTTGGGAAACATTAAAATAATGACTTACTATGTTTATACAATTGAATATAAAAAAATCCCTCATATCATCAACCAGATCTTAAGATGGTTGTTTTCATTTACCCTCGATAATGGTGAAATATGTTCCCTTAGGTTGAAGTTGTGTTTGTTGTGTGTTAGCCTTGTTGTTTTTGATAATGTCAACAAGAAAAGGTGTCTTGGGTGATTATTGAAGTATCCAACCAATAAAAATAGAAGTTTTTTTATTAATGGTAAAATGAAATTTACATATCTTCCATTTTAGTTGAAAATTAAAATTTATATATTAGAAATTCATTATAGAAATCGGCCCTACTACCAATGATGATCTAGCTAGACAACTTCTAGGTTATAGATATTATATAGGACAATTTTTTTAGTGGATCATTATGTTTATAAAATTTGATGATGTAATAGAATCCTTCTATTCAATATTGTGAATGTAATAGCTAAAAATAGATACATGGAAATTGAACCATGGGTGGGAAATATTGTACAGTTATTATTAAAATCTATAAAATCGGTTCAATGTATTTATGAGAGATAGCTGAGTCAAGAGAAACCATCATTGTAATTATTATAATATTGATTACATAAATTAGTGTGAAAATTCCCTTGATGGGATGTTTGAAATTATATAGAATCCTTAAATCCATTTTAATTTATTTTAAAGTCATTTGAATATATATATTAGTTTTGTATTTTGGAGTTTCACTAGAAAATTAGTAAACTATATAATCATAGTATTTCTTGTTTTGAACAAAACACATCATCGTATGACATTAGGAATATAATATAACATTATTATATGACATTGAGCTACATAAAATTGAATATTTTAAAAGAAATTGAGCTTATTACTTCACCATCATTGGAATCTGTCATAATAATTTAATGAATATCATATCAATTAGGCTAGGATCATACGACTTAATCATAAGATTTTAGAAAATCATGTGAATTTGTTCCTAGGAAGGAATATTGAAAAGTTATAGATCATGTGACTTTATAAATTGATAAGGAGTTCATTTTAAGACTTCATTATTAATCATATATCCTCTTCTATTACAAGTCTTTGAATTTTTGAGCATAAAACATAGATACCATATGATTTTAAAGTCATATAAAGTTAATTCACCCACAATAAATATTTCATAACTTTTGAAATAAAGACTTAAAAAGAATTTTTAATTCATATAAAATTGATTTACCCTTTATATACTATGTCATTTTTACTTTGATAATTTTTAAAATGTTACTGGAAAAAAGGACAGATACACAACTATAACTCGTAAATCATTAAGTCTACTTAATGTTCATCTAGACCAACATAATGGTAATTAGAATATAAATAATGGTCATCCTAGTTTCTATAAGGCATTCCCTGGGTACTATGAGCTATATAAAGGTCATGTGTACCTATGTAGGAGTAATATTAAAGATGCATAAATGTAGTTTTCTTTTAGAAAATTATTTATCTTGATGAGTTAATTTAATTGGGATGACACATAATTTGTTTGATCATGTCCAAAAATTCATGAAGATTTTAATATCCATGATCGAAGCATTGATTTTTTATCTTCAAGATGAGTGAGAAGAAGGTCATTGCATGAAAAAAAATATTGAAAATTAAACTATTCTAAACTAACATTATTTGATTTTTAAGAATAATGAAGATAAAGATCCATCGAAGGTCGACCTACTCTTTATAGCGTAAATAATTTGTGAAGAGATATGTTTTAAAAGAATAAAGATAATGAGAAATTTGAGTTTTGAGATATTTTATAACATAAGAAGAATTCAAGGCATTTTAATTTTATACTTTATGTAGAAATGAGAGTTCCATGTTGCAAGTTGATGTGCTATATATTTTTATATGGATATGGAATGGTAAGTATTGATTTTGTAGAGATATTTTGAGGAAGTTGAATATGAGACTTTAAATAAAAAAATATAAAATATATATCCATGAGAGGTTTATTTATTATGTTTTGTTTTTCTAGTATTATTTATGTTGAAAATGAACCACTTAAAATAATTCAAAAACAAAAATTACGAAGTCAATGGTCATGTCTTCTGAATAGAAGTAAAAAGGTACAATTAGTTTTCCATTTGAGAAAACTATTTATTATGGGAGAAATTTAGTGCTATTAAATAAAACTTATGGGAATGATAATATCAAGGAGGGATATATTGTAATGGAATAATGAGATGTATTTTATGAATAAGTTCAAAAAATAAAGAACCAATTTCCTATGTGAAGAAAAAGATCAAGGAGAATTATTAAAGAATAGTAGGTTATAAGATAATTTACTAAGCTAAAGTTAAAGATCATTGGGTATCAAATCTAAAGTATGTAAAGACCCGTAAAATTCAAGGGAAATTTTTTCTTAATTTTCTTTAGAATTTTACAAGAGCGCGGTTTCAGACGGCACCTGATTCCGAGTCCCGGAGTGCCCGGAATCATTTTCTGAAGTTTGGCTCGGGTACGTTCAGTGAACGAACGAGCGGGAATTCCTAACTTTTGATCCGGTGCTCGGAATTGAAATCTGAGGGCACCGATGAACTCGTAGCGCCGATTTTCGCTTAAAGAGACCTTTTCGGAAGTTGCGTTTGTTGCGGGTTGAAAGTTAGTTTTTGGGTTTTTAGTTTAAGTTAAATAAAATTTGTGAAGAACAAATTTTATTTTAACTAGATAAATCCTACCAAAGGGAGTTGGGAGTGGGACCCACATCCACTTAACCTCCCTTGGGAGGATTAAGTGTGGTGGGGCCCACACGAACCCCAACTCCTCAATTTCTCTCAAAACCTCCCCTTTAACCCATTTCAATTAATGTTGACAACTTGTCTTAATTAATTGAAGAGGGTTAATTTAAATTTCAAACCTTTGAAATTCTAAGAGGAGAGTTGTGTAATAAAATAAGCTTAAGCTTATTTTATTTTGTTGGGTTGGTTTCCTTTGTTCTTGAGAGGATTTTGAGAGCTTCTCCTTCATCTTCAAGCCTTGACGAAGAACGCTCAACTTGACGAAGAATGCTCAAGTTCCGACGAAGAACGCTGCTCCTCTCTTCTTCGTCTTCCGTGTCAACGAGAGGGAACGCCGCTTCCTCCTCGGACTCCCTTCGTCGGCATACGAAGATTCGCCAACGGCGTGTCTCTTCGGACGCATCTCTTCGTCATCGGATTTGACGAACGACGACCGCGACGCCCGACCTCCGCGACGTTGTCTTCCGCGGGACGTTGTCAAATCTTCGAACTTATACCCGAGGTAGGGGTTGTTGATTTATTGTTTAATTATTTCGTTCTTAATCGTGGATCTAGCATGTCTAACGTGAGGCAATTGAATATTTTAAGTTGTGTTATTATTTAACGTGAGGGGGGCCGGACTGCATGAACACGGCCGAACCCCCCTCCATCGTTCATGTTGTTTTATCTTGCGGTTGGAAGCAAGGTGGCATGGTGCCGTCGCACCACGCGGATAATTGAATGTTTATCTTGCGCGACGCCGTCGCGCGCGCGCCATGGAAGAAAAATCTTGAACGCGACGCCGTCGCGCCGCATTGAAAGAAATCAAGGCACGGCGGAGGGGCGCGGTGTCGTCGCACTGCGCCGGACGACGAACACCGCGGCCGGTTCCGGGCCGCGGCGGAATGAGAAGACCGGCGGCCGGGCCGCCTGCGTCGGAAGCCGAAGAGGGGACCGGAAAATCCGGTCCCGTTGGAGAAAACCGGCCGGCCAGCTGGCCGGACGGATGGCAATAAACCGGGGGAAATTTAATCCCCCGGCCAGCTCACAAAACCCCCCTCTTTATGAGGGGGGCGGTTCCTTTGAGGGGGGGCAGGCGGCCCCCCCGTTTCCTGCCAATCAAGCCCCCCACGTGGGGGGGGGGGGGGGGGCGGTTTGCAAACAGGCGCGGCTAAAAAGCCGCGCCGTCTTCCAATCAAGCGGGGGCTTGATTGCCCCCCGCGCTGCCTCCATGCGGCGCCAGGCTGGGTCGGACCCGGGTCGGGTCGACCCGGTTCGGGCCGACCCAGGGGGGGTCGGGCCGGGTCGGCCCGGACCCGGACCCCCTCGTTTCGAATTAGTTTCGGTCTTTTGGCAATAACTTGACCCACGGACCTCCGATCGACGAACCGTCTGCGGCAACGCGATCCTTGGATCGAGATGGTCGTTTTAGTATATCGCACTCAAGGTTTCGGATTACTTTGATTTCAGCCGGTTTGGTTCGTTCACGAAACCAACCGGGCCTTCGGAGCAGAAACGCACATATCTTGAGCTACGGACGTTTGATTGACGTGCCGTCAGCTGTGTTGTGTTCCTCTTAGTGAGACGGATCATTTGGCATACTCCGCCTGAGGTTTGGACGCAGGTGGAGTATGGTCGGGTTGGTTTTTCCTTAAAAACCAACCGGGCCCCGGGGACGAAAATGCCAATAACTCTCAGACCGGGCGTCCGATTGACACGCCGTCTGTTGCGTTGAGTTCCTATTGACGATACGGAACTTTTGGATACATCAAATCTGGACTTTGTGACAGTTGATGTATCAGCCTCTCGCCTCGTGGAGCGGACCCTCCGAACGAGCTTGTTGTGTGCGGGAACCCTAGTGCTGGCTGCGACTGCTACTACTGCTACTACTGTGACTACTACTGCTTCGACTGCTACTGTGACTGCGACGACGACAGTACAGAGATCCTGTGTGGATTCGACGACGACGACTACAGCACTCAGCGATCCTACGTGGATCAGTGCTACAGGTCCTGTGTGGGCCCGATCATGTGTGGGTCCGATCCTGTGTGGGTCCTTGCGCTCAGCGGTCCTGTGTGAACCAGCGCCTACAGGTCCTGTGTGGGCCCGATCCTGTGTGGGTCTTTTGCGGGGGTTAGTTACCTATCGATCCTTCATGGGTCCGACGACTTAGATGGATCAGAGATCATCTTTATCGTCCTTGAAAATGTATACCTGTGTGAGCTGAATCCTGTTGTTTTCCTGTGTGGATTGTGTTGTGCAATCCTGTGTGGATTAGGTTTTGCTTTCCTGTGTGGAATACATTTACTTTCCTGTGTGGACTGAGTTGTACTTGAGCTCGGAGGTTGGAGCGTATTTGAATTGATGACTTAGGTATATGTATGGGCATATATCTAAGCAGTGTTGGTTATTACTTCGTGATTGTACCTTTCTTCGTGGTTTATCCTTTGTGGATTTGAGAGACCTTCAGGGGTCTCGGGGTCCCTACTGAGTAGCTTATACTCACCCCTGCACGGGCTTTGCCCGCACTGCGTTGTGTTGGTTGCAGACGACGGACAGCGTTGACCTTAGCTGAGGCTTGCAGAGCGGGACGGTACCTGGAGGTGGACCACTGGGCGGGACGTGCACGGAGCGGACGGCGTGACCCGTGGAGCAGAGGAGCTATCTGTACCCACCCTTCAAGTGGGATTTCCAGTGGACAGATCGGTGTAGCGGCTTTTACTTTTCTGTTGTTGTTTCCCCTTTCGAGTTGTACTTTACTTTCAGTTTGGGTTTGTATACTGGCCCATTTACTTTTCCGCACTTTCAGTTGTACTCTGCTTTTGTTTAGTGTTTACTTTCCGCTTGCTTACTCTGTGGTGTTCGTTTACTTTTCAAAGGCAGTGCCTTCCCTTTTTACTGGGATTTACGCCTTGGTGCTAGTCGCCAGCCCCTGGCCTATGGAAGGCGGGCTTGGGGTAGTCACGGCAAGGACCCCGAGGGCGGGTCGTGACAAATTGGTATCAGAGGAGTTCGGTTCTACCGCGAACTCTGATCTTTTCTATGTGAAGCAATAATGTTTAGCGTATTGAGTGAGGTTATCAGTCCAGGGAGTCCAGTGTTGGTGCGGCGGCCGACGTATCCGTACACCAGGACCCTGACTTCTGATTTCCGACTTAATGCACGAAAACATTGATTTCGTGTGTGTTTCAAAGTTTTCTTTGTGATTACTTATATCAGCTCACCAGGTATACTGTTCTGACCGTGGCGCACCTGTTTCCTTTCAGGATGGCCCCACGACGGCAGCCAGCTAGGGTTCCGATAGTCGAGCGTGACGACAGCCCACCGAGCGACGAGGCCTCAGTGCAGGGCCCTTTGTCAGCAGTGGCACCGGCGGTAGCTCTGCCCGCCGAGCCCCCGATGCTTCCAGCAGCAGCCGCTGACGATGCACGTCGCCTCAGCGCACTGCATGAGTTTCAGCGCCAGCGACCGCCCAGGTTTCGCGGGGAGATGGATCCCCATGCAGCAGAGGACTGGTTGGAGGCAGTAGTATGAGTGTTTAGGCTAGTGAGGACACCAGCAGACCTCATGGTGATCCTTGCTGCGAGCCTACTACACGCAGCAGCAGGACGATGGTGGAGCTTGATGCTCCAGGTGCACGATGAGGCATCCCTACTTTGGACGGACTTTGAGAGCCTCTTCCGCTCGGAGTTCGTCCCAGCCACCCTTCGTGCGGTGCGTATCCAGGAGCTTCTACAGCTACGGCAGGGCAGCATGACGGTCGCTCAGTACTCGGTGAGATTTACCGATCTCTCGCGCTACTCGACCGACATGGTACAGGACCCATTCTTCTAGGCCCGGACCTTCGAGCAGGGTTTGAGACACGAGATCAGGGCATCGCTGATCTCCCTCAGCATACCGACTCAGACAGGAGTACTGGAGCGGGCCCTTCTGATCGAGAGCTTCCTTGCTGAGTCTACACCAGCACAGCGACCCACCGCAGGGCGGCACGTGGCAGAGTCATCTGCAGCAGGCAGTCGACGGATGACTTAGGGGTCCAGACAGACCAGACCTTCGGGCAGACAACCTCAGGACACTGGCTCATCATTGCGGGGCACACAGCGAGGAGCCAGTCTTTCGAGAGGCAGACAGTGCTACTCGTGTGGCGGGCAGGGCCACATGGCTCGTGACTGCCCGACCCGCCGTGCCGAGGAGTAGCAGATGGTTGAGGGACCACCGAGGCAGAGGTAGAGGGTCGACCGTGGCGGTCCGCAGAGAGGAGGCGGACGAGGCAGAGGAGCTGGACGAGCAGCCGGTGGTGGGAGACGCTTTGAGGCTCTTCCACCACCACCACCAGGAGGTCCACCCCGACCATAGGGAGTTGGCGGGCAGAGACAGGCACAGCTCCAGGCAGCAGAGGCCTACGACCACGGCGCACCCGAGATGATTCGAGGTACTATCTGTGTCTACTCCACCCTTGCTGCAGTTCTTATGGACACAGGAGCGAGTCACTCTTTCATAGCTGCTGCCCTTGTTCGGAGCTCGGAGATTCCGACAGAGCCGCTGGCTCGATCCTTACGGCTAGAGACTCCTACGGGGGCAGACTCGACGATTACGCACTGGTGCCGGCAGTGTGAGCTTACTCTAGGAGGCGAGAGCTTCGGCTGGGATCTTCTTGTAGTAGCGTCGAGGCCTTACGACGTCATCTTGGGCATGGATTGGCTATCTATGGTCTATGCGCAGATTGACTGTTTTAGGCGCAAGGTGCGATGTGTACGCACCGACGGAAGCAGGTTCACCTTCACCTGCGAGAATGGAGCCTTAGCAGCACAGGATGGACTTCCGCGGAGGAGAGGACAGCCCATTACTCATCAGTTGGCTAGCCTCATCCTTAGAGCAGTTGACGTGCAGAGTCCTGGTTTTCCTGCAGTGGTGGATCAGTTTGCGGACGTTTTTCCTGACGACGTTCCAGGGATACCTCCTCGTAGAGAGGTAGACTTTTATATTGACTTGTACCCCGGGACAGCCCCGATATCTACTCCAGCATATCGGATGGCCCCCGCCGAGCTTCGAGAGCTACGGGTACAGTTGGAGGACTTGCAGGGCAAGGGGTTCATCCGACCCAGTGTTTCACCCTGGGCTTCCCCGATATTGTTCGCCAAGAAGGCGGACGGGAGCTTGCGACTTTTTGTTGACTATCGTCGCCTGAACCAGGTGACATTGAGGAACAAGTATCCGCTACCGAGGATTGATGACCTCTTTGATCAGCTCAAGGGAGCACGGTGGTTCTCGAAGATAGACCTCAGGTCAGGCTATCATCAGCTCAGATTCAGAGACGAGGATGTGCAGAAGACGGCCTTCAGATGTCGGTATGGCCACTATGAGTTCTTGGTTATTCCATTCGGTGTAACCAATGCTCCAGCAGTGTTAATGGCTCTCATGAACAGGATCTTTCAGCCATACCTCGATCAGTTTTTCGTGGTCTTCATCGACGACATTCTGATTTACTCTACGACAGAGGAGGAGCACGCCTATCACTTACGAGTTGTACTTGACACACTCCGAGAGCACCAGCTTTATGGTAGGCTCTCGAAGTGCCAGTTCTGGATACGTGAGGTCCACTTCTTGGGACACGTTATCTCTGAGGCGGGAGTTGCAGTGGATCCCGTGAAGATTGAGCCTGTGTTAGCATGGGACCCACCCAGGAGCGTGACTGAGGTTCGAAGTTTCTTGGGACTAGCTGGATACTATCGGAGATTCGTGCCAGACTTCTCTAGAGTTGCGGCATCACTCACAGCTTTGACGAAGAAGGGGAAACCCTTATTTTGGTCTGACAGATGTCAACAGAGCTTCCAGGAGCTGAGACAGAGATTGACCTGCGCACCTATCTTGAGGTTGCCTGAGAAGGGAGTAGGGTACGTAGTCTACTTCGATGCATCAGGGACCGGAATCGGATGTGTTCTGATGCAGGAGTGGGCAGTGATCGCCTATGGATCACGTTAGTTGAGGCCGCATGAGCAGAACTACGCTACCCATGACCTGGAGTTAGCAGCAGTGGTCTTCGCTCTGAAGACATGGAGACACTATCTGATGGGCGAGCGCTTTACAGTCTTTTCTGATCATCAGAGTCTCAGGTATATCTTTTCGCAGAAGGACCTAAACCTGAGACAGCGGCGATGGCTCGAGTTCCTCCAGGACTATGACTTTGAGATAGTTTATACTCCTGGGAAGGGGAACGTAGTAGCTGATGCCCTCAGCAGGAGGACGGGAATTCAGCTACTCGAGGAGGCGACGGACCAGCTAGCCTCTTTGCAGATATCCTTCGTGGATAGAGATGGAGCAGCCTTCCTTCAGTCTCTCACAGTCACTCCTCCACTACTGCAGCGGGTCAGGGAGGCACAGCGTGGGGACGCTGATTGTGAGACACGGCGTGCACAGATATCCTCGGGACATGCACCTGATGGTTTCTCCCTTGGAGAAGAGCACGACATCCTTTTCAGAGGACGTACCATGGTACCAGTAGCTTTGCGAGAGGAAGTGCTAAGAGAGTTTCACACTTCTCCTTTGGCGGTACATCCTAGAGTGGCAAAGATTTACCAGGACCTCAGACGACAGCACTGGTGGCCGGCCATGAAGAAGGCAGTAGCAGAGTTCGTTTCTCGATGCCTCACCTGCCAGCAGGTGAAGGCAGAGCATCAGGTACCAGCAGGCTTGGTACAGCCCTTGGAGGTTCCAGAGTGGAAGTGGGATGGCATATCTATGGACTTCGTGACTGGACTTCCACGCACTTCCAGAGGTCACGACTCCATCTGGGTAATTGTTGACCGACTCACCAAGTCGGCACACTTCTTACCCATCAGAGTGCAGGGATCAGTGGAGATCTTGGGACGACTCTACGTTCAGGAGATTGTGCGGCTCCACGGTGTGCCATCATCTATCGTCTCCAATCGAGATGCCCGATTTACTTCCCGGCTTTGGAAGGGGTTACAGGAGGCGTTCGGGACGCAGCTACGTCTGAGCACAGCCTTTCACCCTCAGACGGATGGTCAGACGGAGAGAACCATTCAGACTCTCGAGGACATGCTCCGCGCATGTGTCCTCGACTTTGGTCGTAGCTGGGAGGACCACCTACCCTTAGTGGAGTTCGCGTACAACAACAGCTACCACTCCACTATCGGGATGGCACCGTACGAGGCGTTGTACGGCCGACCTTGTAGATCTCCTTTGTGCTGGATAGACCCTGGGGAGTCAGCACTAGTGGGACCGGAGATGGTCCAGGCCACGACAGAGAAGGTCCAGGTCATCCAGGAGCGGATGAGGACAGCTCAGAGCCGGCAGAAGTCATACGCTGACAGGAGGCGGAGGCCACTGGAGTTCGAGGATGGCGACCATGTCTTCTTGCGGGTCTCACCTCGACGTGGTATTCGGATATTTGGCCGAGGCAACAAGTTATCTCTGCGCTTCATCAGACCCTTCCAGATTCTCAGCAGGATTGGTGAGGTGGATTATCGCCTGGCTCTACCACCTCAGTTGCACCGGGTGCACGATGTTTTCCACGTGTCTCAGCTGAGGAGATACGTGCACGACCCGACGCACATCTTTGACCATGGGGAGAATGACGTTGACGATGGGGCGACTTTTACGGAGGTCCCGGTGGAGATAGAGGATCGACAGGAGCGGGTCCGGCGTGGGCGATCGATTCCTCTTGTGCGCATCAGATGGCAGCACGGGAATCTCCAGGAGAGCACATGGGAGCGGGAGGCTCAGATGCATGCTCAGTACCCTCATTTGTTTCCCTAGTTTTTGATGTATCTTTACGGGGACGTAAAGCCCTGAGGTGGGAGTAATGTAAAGACCTGTAAAATTCAAGGGAAATTTTTTCTTAATTTTCTTTAGAATTTTACAAGAGCGCGGTTTCATACGGCACCTGATTCCGAGGCCCGGAGTGCCCGGAATCATTTTCTGAAGTTTGGCTCGGGTACGTTCAGTGAACGAACGAGCGGGAATTCCTAACTTTTGATCCGGTGCTCGGAATTGAAATCTGAGGGCACCGATGAACTCGCAGCACCGAATTTTGCTTAAAGAGACCTTTTCGGAAGTTGCTTTTGTTGCGGGATGAAAGTTAGTTTTTGGGTTTTTAGTTTAAGTTAAATAAAATTTGTGAAGAACAAATTTTATTTTAACTAGATAAATCCTACCAAAGAGAGTTGGGAGTGGGAACCACATCCACTTAACCTCCCTTGGGAGGATTAAGTGTGGTGGGGCCCACACGAACCCCAACTCCTCAATTTCTCTCAAAACCTCCCCTTTAACCCATTTCAATTAATGTTGACAACTTGGCTTAATTAATTGAAGAGGGTTAATTTAAATTTCAAACCTTTGAAATTCTAAGAGGAGAGTTGTGTAATAAAATAAGCTTAAACTTATTTTATTTTGTTGGGTTGGTTTCCTTTGTTCTTGAGAGGATTTTGAGAGCTTCTCCTTCATCTTCAAGCCTTGACGAAGAACGCGCAACTTGACGAAGAACGCTCAAGTTCCGACGAAGAATGCCGCTCCTCTCTTCTTCGTCTTCCGTGTCAACGAGAGGGAACGCTGCTTCCTCCTCGGACTCCCTTCGTCGGCAAATGAAGATTCGCCAATGGCGTGTCTCTTCGGACGCATCTCTTCGTCATCATATTTGACGAACGACGACCGCGACGCCCGACCTCCGCGACGTTGTCTTCCGCGGGACGTTGTCAAATCTTCGAACTTATACCCGAGGTAGGGGTTGTTGATTTATTGTTTAATTATTTCGTTCTTAATCGTGGATATAGCATTTCTAATGTGAGGCAATTGAATATTTTAAGTTGTGTTATTATTTAACGTGAGGGGGGCCGGACCGCATGAACACGGCCGAACCCCCCTCCATCGTTCATGTTGTTTTATCTTGTGGGTGGAAGCAAGGTGGCGTGGTGCCGTCGCACCACGCGGATAATTGAATGTTTATCTTGCGCGACGCCGTCGCGTGCGCGCCATGGAAGAAACATCTGGAACGCGATGCCGTCGCGCCGCGTTGAAAGAAATCAAGGCACGGCGGAGGGGCGCGGTGCCGTCGCACCGCGCCGGACGACGAACACCGCAGCCGGTTCCGGGCCGCGGCGGAATGAGAAGACCGGCGGCCGGGCCGCCGGAGTCGGAAGCCGAAGAGGGGACCGGAAAATCCAGTCCCGTTGGAGAAAACCGGCCGGCCAGCTGGCCGGCCGGATGGCAATAAACCGGGGGAAATTTAATCCCCTGGCCAGCTCACAAAACCCCCCTCTTTATGAGGGGGGCAGTTCCTTTGAGGGGGGGCAGGCGGCCCCCCATTTCCTGCCAATCAAGCCCCCCACGTGGGGGGGGGGGGGGCGGTTTGCAAACAGGTGCGGCTAAAAAGCCGCGCCGTCTTCCAATCAAGAGGGGGCTTGATTGCCCCCCGCGCTGCCTCCATGCGGCACCAGGCCGCCGCGCCGCCGCGCCGCCGGCCGGCCGGCCGGCCGGGCCGGGTCGGCCCAGACCCGGACCCCCCCGTTTCGAATTAGTTTCGGTCTTTTGGTCATAACTTGAGCCACGGACCTCCGATCGACGAACCGTCTGCGGCAACGCGATCCTTGGATCGAGACGGTCGTTTCGGTATATCGCACTCAAGGTTTCGGATTACTTTGAGTTCGGCCGGGTTGGTTCGTTCACGAAAGCAACCGGGCCTTCGGAGCGGAAACGCTCATATCTTGAGCTACGGACGTCCGATTGACGTGCCGTCAGCTGTGTTGTGTTCCTCTTAGTGAGACGGATCTTTTGGAATACTCCGCCCGAGGTTTGGACGCAGATGGAGTATGGTCAGGTTAGTTTTTCCTTAAAAACCAACCGGGCCCCGGGGACGAAAATGCCAATAACTCTCAGACCGGGCGTCCGATCGACGCGCCGTCTGTTGCGTTGAGTTCCTGTTGACGATACAGAACTTTTGGATACATCAACTCTGGACTTTTTGACAGTTGATGTATCAGCCTCTCGGCTCGTGGAGCAGACCCTCCGAACGAGCTTGCTGTGTGCGGGAACCCTAGTGCTGGCTGCGACTGCTACTACTGCTACTACTATGACTACTACTGCTTCGACTGCTACTGTGACTGCGACGACGACAGTACAGAGATCCTGTGTGGATTCGACGACGACGACTACAGCACTCAGCGATCCTACGTGGATCAGTGCTACAGGTCCTGTGTGGGCCCGATCCTGTGTGGGTCCGATCCTGTGTGGGTCCTTGCGCTCAGCGGTCCTGTGTGAACCAGCGCCTACAGGTCCTGTGTGGGCCCGATCCTGTGTGGGTCTTTTGCGGGGGTTAGTTACCTATCGATCCTTTGTGGGTCTGACGACTTAGATGGATCAGAGATCATCTTTATCGTCCTTGAAAATGTATACCTGTGTGAGCTGAATCCTTTTGTTTTCCTGTGTGGATTGTGTTGTGCAATCCTGTGTGGATTACGTTTTGCTTTCCTGTGTGGAATACGTTTACTTTCCTGTGTGGACTGAGTTGTACTTGGGCTCGGAGGTTGGAGCGTATTTGAATTGATGACTTAGGTATATGTATGGGCATATATCTAAGCAGTGTCGGTTATTACTTCGTGATTGTACCTTTCTTCGTGGTTTATCCTTTGTGGATTTGAGTGACCTTCAGGGGTCTCGGGGTCCCTACTGAGTAGCTTATACTCACCCCTGCATGGGCTTTGCCCGCACTACGTTGTGTTTGTTGCAGACGACGGACAGTGTTGACCTTAGCTGAGTCTTGCAGAGCGGGACGGTACCCGGAGGTGGACCACTGGGCGGGACGTGCACGGAGCGGACGGCGGGACCCGTGGAGCAGTGGAGCTATCTGTACCCACCCTTCAGGTGGGATTTCCAGTGGACAGCTCGGTGTAGCGGCTTTTACTTTTCAGTTGCTGTTTCCCCTTTCAAGTTGTACTTTACTTTCAGTTTGGGTTTGTATACTGGCCCATTTACTTTTCCGCACTTTCAGTTGTACTCTGATTTTGTTTAGTGTTTACTTTCCGCTTGCTTACTCTGTGGTGTTCGTTTACTTTTCAAAGGCATTGCCTTCCCTTTTTACCGGGATTTACGCCTTGGTGCTAGTCGCCAGCCCCTGGCCTATGGAAGGCGGGATTGGGGTAGTCACGGCACGGACCCCGAGGGCGGGTCGTGACAAAGTAATAATATTATTTCATACATCATTCTATGATCATAGAAAATGTTCTGAAGATGTGGTAATAAAAATATTTGGGGATAGACTGATCTATTATACAACTTCCTTATTAGTTGGAGTCAATCCTATAAGAGTTTTAAAAGTGAGATAACCATGTGAGTAGTTTCTATTGAATACCTGTGAGGCTATGTTGAGTTAGACACTAAGTTTGTGAGTTTTTATGAAGACCATATAGAATTCAAATACTCTTCATGAGTTGAGGTAGATGAATATTATTAATGGAAAAGAATTCTAAGCATACCTTATTATTAAATTTTAATAGTATATTAATGAAACCACATCTGTATATGTGGTGGGAAGATTTGGAACAAGTGAAACTAAGGGTATGTAAGGTAAAATAGTTCAATGTTATTATTATAGTGTGAAGTTGTTGGAGTAATTCCTATGTGAATAAGGAAATTTTATGCATAGAAAAACTCTGTGCAGGTGTGATAAGAACTCATTACTATAGTTTTAATTTAATAAAATTGAAGAAACCATAATAGGGGATAATGGCCAATCATATAAAGTAATATACCTTTGATCTAAACCATATAGATATAGTAAATTCCATTTATTTGCTTCACATGAATGGATTTTATATCTAGTTTTCTTATAAAACATTAAATAAATCCGACTACACTAATTAGTAATAGATTTCAAATTCAAATGGTGGTAAAATATTCCAAAATAAATTGGATTTTTTAAAAAATAAGCTACAACTAATTATCCTTCCCCACCCACCATCTTAGGTTCCTTCACTAATCCTGAAGATAATTTCAAGTGGTATTGAAATACGTGTTCCCTCAAGTTGTATATAGATTTTATTTTCCCTAGTATAGTTATCATAAGTTTGTGTGGTGAATATTTTTTAGTTTTGATGTTAAAACTTAGAAGTAATAACCAATGTTTATTTTTTGTTACCATGAAATGTTAAATTTCAGTCAAGATATCACAACATAGGATAAAAATGAGGCTATGAATATGATAAAAATATCATGAAATAAATAAGAACCACCAATAGCTAAAGGTACTTATATTAGTGATAGTAGACCATGACATGATGAGATTAATGGATTTAAGGTTTTTGATAACCTCTACATAGGGATGAAATTTATTTAAATAATCTTTCAATAGAAATTTTCTCTTCTAGATTTGGGTTTATTCATAAGTTAGATTATGAAAAATCACAAATCACACTCAATAAAAAAGACATACAAAATACATTGGCAGGATAGTTTCCAAAATTAAACTATAAAATTTAGGTGTAGAAATATAAGGATCAATCACTATAAAAAATAAAATATACATTATACATGGATAAATAAAACATGAAATAATAAATTTAAAATAAATATAAGATTATTAAGACTAGTTTTGAGAATAACTAGGAATTAAATAAAATAAATAAAGTTATTATGGGTGACAAGGAAGCCCTATTATAATTTATGGACAATAGAATTAAGGTTCTTAGTCATACCTGACCAGAAGACCGAATGGTGCATAAATAAAAGTTTGAAAATATAAAGAGTTGATGGGACGAATGGATAGACTTATTTATAAATAATATTAATAATCTAAAAATAAAATTCATATATTTGTAGATATAATTAAAGAATATTGAAGTGAAATTACCTCAAACATAAAAAGAAAAAGAAATAAAGACTAAATCCATTTTAGTTTAAGAAAGTGATTAACCATAAAAAGTGACATAAATTACTTTAAAAGAGTGTGTGAGAACTATTTGGGAAGCCTCTAACTCCCCTTTATAGAGATATGTATACAACTTCCTTGATAAATCAATATGCTGAAAATATGGTTTATCTAGAGGTTTTGGACATTTTATAAATTATGTGAATATATAGATGAATAAAAATACTATTAAACATACTAATGTATCAATGGTGTATGTTAGAATGAATAAGAAGATAATACCTAATAATGGAACTAGCAGAGTGGTTTTCACAAAAAAAAACATCACGCGTATGAATCTATAAAATATATATCTATACTTTATAAATGTAAAATAAAGTGGTTTTTTTCACGATGTTGGTGTTTCTATAAGTTTGGTTATGTTTTAATTTATCAATGGTATAATATTTTATTGTATAAAAGGTCAAGAAAGCCTGATACTTGGAGGATTAAATCAAAAAGTCAAAGGAATCTTACTGAAAGAGAATAGCCTCTAGGGAAAAACGAAATTTTATCCACAAAGAATAGATTTTTTTAGAAGAAGTTGGGTGCAAACCCCATTATTATGAAAAAAAGGAAAATAAGGATATTTTCATACAAAGAAAGACTAATTCTTAAATAAAAAAATAAAATTCCATGTTATTTTATAATATCTTCCTAATTTTCAATACTCTCATTCTGATGATCCCCCCCCCCAAATTAATTCAAAAATGTTTATCCCATGACCCTTTAGATGTCAACCCCTATTCCAAGTCTTCACATCTTTCTAAGAACCATAATATAGTTCATCATCTATGTAATATAAGACATTTTACATAGTAACCAACTAATCCTACTTCCCCTTGGATGGATAATAGTTTTATGCAACCTCCCTTCCCATTCCATTCTCCAAAGAAGCACCAACCCATATGGATTTTGAGCCTGAATTTTGATCAATTGCATAATAACATTCATTTTTCTCCATAAGAAGATTTATCTCCCCTAAAATAAGAGATACATTACCATCATTCACATGTTCATTGAGATATTCGAGTTCATTGGATTTTATTACTTTTGAAAACTTATAATATTCTTCTTATTCATATTTTAATTAATATATTTACCCTTACCCTTATTTAAGTTCTCATTGTATATCTTTTTCCTTTGGTTACTCAAAAAAGAACTCCAGAAATAGGAGGAATACCCCATTGTCAGATTCCCTTTTCCACCACTAATGACTATTACCTATTCCACTTACATCATATAATAATAAATTTCATCAGGAGTTTCTCATTCTAATTAATTTTGGTCATCCTCAACATTATTATTACTGGAATCCTCCTCCACATCAAACCAACCACAACTTATATTACCAATAAACTAGAAATAACATGTGTTGAGGACATTACTAGACAAAGAGGCCACTCGTTAGTGGCCTATATATCTTTATCAGTGAATCAGGAATGTTTAATGTAATTCTATACAAAGGTGATTGAACCAAAGGATAATCACACCTCCTATTTTCAAATCTCGTAATAGAGTCCTAGCCACAAAGAGATTACATAGCCGACTATAGCTGATCTGGACCAAATTGGATCCCTCTAAAGTGAACATATCATATACTTTCATTATTTTGGTCAATAACCAAATCAATTGAGACTCCTTATGTACTAACAACATTGAAGACCATCAAATAAGGTCTATGTACATGATTTTCATCACCTGGAATAGGCTCTTAGTGTTCCTATTCAGCAATGAAATTAGAAACTGTATGCTCGGTAATAAACTATGACTTGGATTCAATATTCCTAGTGTCCACTTTATTGTTCCTATTCTTCTGAAATTTAGTTGATTAATTCCCTTTTTGGGATCATACTAATCAGACCGAATCCATTCCACACATCTCTTGGGTGTGACCAATAGAGAGAAAATTCAAAAAAAGGAATATTTTCATTAAAAAATTAGATTCAAGGTATAATCATGAGTATATAGGACTAAACTATCAATTAGTGTATAATTTAAATCCACGTAAATCATAAATTTAGCAAGAAAACATTTTTATCCTCCTAGATATACTTATCCATTTTAATTAGGATACCAATTGTGGAGGCAATATAGAATAGAATTTTTGAGTACCATAACATCAAATTAAGGCCAGATATCCTTACCCAAAATTAAGAATTATTTCTTTTTATAGATAATGTTTAGAAATGAGGATCCCATTTTTGAATGGACATATGATTTGTTTTAGTGAAATGGATCTATTCCCCTAAACATATAAAGAATAAATTTGACTGTGTTAAAGAAAATTGAATGACCTGAAACATTAGTGGTCCCCATTATGATTAATGTTGGTACAATACATCCATTTTTCATTCATATACTAAATCATAAGAGAGAAACACCCCAAACTAAGAATATGTTTAATCAATAAAGTGTGTTTGACTTAGGGAATAAAATAGTGGATAAGGTTATTGAATCAGATCCTCCCAATAAGATAATGAAGAAAGATAACTAGAATGTTAAACTTATAGGTAATATATGATTTTATAGTGGTAAAATAGACCACATCATGGAATATTGTAAAGTCTAATTGAATTTAAAAATATAAAGGAGTAATAAAAACACTAAAAGTGTATCCATTCAAGAGAGAGATATTGAGATTAGATTACTAGTTGAAACTCCTGTGGAGAGGTTGATAGGCTACACAAACAAGTATCTCAAAGGTGGCTATATAATTGTGTGGAATGTAAAAATAGGTAGGAATCCAAGATGAAAGGTGTATGAATTTTTTTACTGGTCAAAATGTGCTAATAAGTGACATGGGGAAAACCCTAGTGGCTTTATGTTTTAAAACTATTTCCATAAAGAATAATTCCACAATGAATAAAAATGAATATCATGTTCCTAAATATTTTTTAGTTATATGGATAGATCAGTTGAAAGAATATTGAATATTTAATTTATCATAAAAGTGTGAAATTTCAATTCTAAATCAAGGATTAAATCTACTCCAGCTAAGAATAATTTAGTAAATGAAAAGGAACCCATATTTCCAAAAGGTGGGAAGGTTATGAAATCTAAAAAGTGTATCAAGAATGAATAAGTGTAAGAATTTTATAGATTTAATGAAAAATGATACTAGGTTGAGAAAAAATACTTAGCCCTAGGTTAACAAATAAAGAGTATTAGAATACCACATTATTCCCATTTTAAACTATTTATTATTGTTAATTGAATAGGTAAATAAATATGGAGTTATAAGAAAGTCAAACCACTGTGATGGACATTTCAGTTGGTATTCATTTTCAACTAGTATCATGTAAAAATTGGTGCCATGCCTAATTAGAGCTTATTTAATGAAAAAAATAACCATGATGATGAATTATAAAGGGAATAACTTGAGGTGGAGATTTCAAAATAGATAAATATTCTATATATTTTTTCATTTTATAATGATTATGGAAATCTTGATGACCCCATAAATAATTAAAGGATAATGTGTGATTTTCACTCTCCTAATTATGATTTAATGTGAAAATTTTCTATTTAATTAAGGGTGATTTTATAAAATAATGAGGAATATCATTCCCCAAAATTGAATATTTTTAATTTGTGTGTTAAGTGTAGTTCATGTTTTGATAGTAAAAAAATAGTTTTATCATCCCCTAAGAATGAAGGGATGGATGTGGTATCCCATTTTAGATAATTAGGGACATCCTTGTTTTTTATATTTACCACTCTTGTTTTCTAAAATGGATTATTCCATGTATTCTTAGATCTGTTTTGTTGACGATGCATTTCTAAGAAGATTGTTGAGCCACCCTTCTCTCATGGATGGGATTAAAAATAGTTGAAGTGAATGATCAAATTGGTATAATAAGTTTATTTAAGATAAGAAAATATTTCATTGGATGTTTTAAATGGAAACTATATGATTTTAAGAATTTGCTATATTTTTCTGAATTGGAAAAACATTTTCCTTTTATATTAATTTCCAATTAGGGGGACAAAATTGGAATTTCCTATTGGTGTTAATATGGAATTGAAAGAAAATACATTGGGTGTATTGATGTTCTAGGGGATAAAGTTATTTTTTTTCAAGGAACCATGTTTTTGTGTCAATGTCATTAAGAAAATTTGTCTTAGATTATGGACTAAAGTATCTTCCAAAATTGTGAAGAAGTTTTTTTCCATGATTAATATGAAATAGAGATTGAATTAGTTTCCATTTGAGTTGAAAATAAATATCCATATATGGAATTTGAGTGTAGAAAGATTTTATACTACCTAGGAAGATCTAGCTATATAGCTTCTAGGTGGTAGATAATACATTAAATTATTTTTTGAGATGTTATTCAGGTTTATGAAAATTATTGATGTTGGATAATCCATTTATATAATGTTTTAAATGAAAGAAAATACAAAGGTAGAGCTAGTTGTCAAACCATGTGTTGGATAGCTTGTACAATTTTCACTGAAAGTATTGAAATATGTTCAAATTGTTTGGGAGAGATTTCTGAATTTTGATATATCATCATTGAACTTACTAGAATTTTTGTTAATAAGATTATTTTGAAAATTCCTTGGATGAAGTGTTAAAAAATTTAGAGAATACTTGGAACTACTTGAATTCATATAAAAGATATTTTAAGAAATCTTGTAGTTTTTTATTTAGAAGTTTCACTAGAAAAATAGTGATGTTCATGTTCTCAATACTTGTCCTTTTGATTGTAAGGCTTCATCATATGAATTCCAAAAGGTCATAATACTTGAGAATATGACTTCGATATTCCTCAAAATACTAATTGGAAAAGGCATTGAGCATATGACTTCACCAAATTTAATCTCCATTGAAATAATTTGATGAAAATCATATGAATTCATCACCAAATGAATTTGGTGGGGATAATGTTACTTGATCGTAAGACTTCAGTAAATGAAATGACCTTCAATATAGTAAAACTATCAAATAGAGAAGGTTTTCTTTATATATACATCAATTTATATCATTATTATCCTTTTTGTAGAGTTTTTATAAATTGTCACATTTAGTGATGTTGGTAATTTATTCGTCATGATTTTTGTATTTGTTGTAGTTCCTAATAACCATTGTGAATAAATTATTTGGTGGTGGTCTTTAACTACCATAAAAAAATTATTTTGTGGACTTTAAAACCACCTCTAATAAATGTAAACTATATCATATAGTTTGACATATTTAGTGTCAGTTCAAATTTCCCCTGATTATTTTTTTGATGATTTGTAATGTGCCATAAATTTTAAAATAATTACTAATGGTAGTAATCATCCCAAAAATATTTAATGGAAGAATCTATGATGCCCTGCCCCGAATCACTATAAACATTAACTAGAAAAAATACCATGTTACCTCAATTATTCCCACACATACACTATAGGTTTACTATAAGATGTGGGGGGTCTATGATTGTTTATTGAGGGGAATATACACCCATATCAAAGGGAGAAATATTAGTAGAAATAACTAAATAACAGAGAACACTAGGACTAGGAATATATAAAACATGATATAAAAAATTAAAAGAAAAAAATAGACTCAAATGGTCATAATTTCATATAAATAAAGACATCAAGGCTCCATATATACTGAATCCCAATATCTAAACTATCTAAGTATTCTAACTTGATCAAGTAATGTTTTTCCTAAGTCCAACAATAATGTGAAACTAAATGAAATACTCTTGAGTGCCCTAGTGAAATGAAATCTTGTGTAGTGAGTGAGTATATAACTAAGTAGGTTACCACCAAAGTGATTACATATAAAACAAAAAATGCAGTTACATGTGAATTTTTAATTATTAACTGAACTTTGTTAATAAATGGCCGTAAATAAATAAACAAACATCAATCCTTAGGTTCATGACCATGATCGACCATACCTTCTTCAACCAGTGTTGGGGTGTCTCTACGAAAGTTATGATGACTATGCCTCCATATAAATGCTAAATACTATGGTATAAATGTGGAATCCCTCATTCTCAGAATCAAGAAACTATTAACTCATAATGAATAGCATTAAATATAGATCATATGTATCCTAGTAATCTCTCTAATCTCCCATATAACAAACATCTAGAAGCCAATTCATGGGAATCTCAGAAAGCCACTTAACCAAAGATGAAAAATCCATTTCACCATGACAAACAAAAGGATCTGAAGAATTGTGGACATTCTGATTAAGAACTTTTGATTTCATAAGGATTGACTGTTTGGAATACAAGGGTGTCCTAGGCATCACATCATAATAAAATAAGGATTCAAAATAATTACTTAATCCTACATGGATAGATCCTAGATATTATTGGAATCCTAGGGACCCATTACATTGGGGGCCTCCCATATAGACCTAATATCAAATCCCGACATCCTATTATTTATGTATCTCAATAGAAGGATCTCAAAAATCATTGGGAGTCTATGTAAATTTCATCACAACCAAGATGTATCACACCAGTAACACATGAGGCCCAAATCTAGATCCTAGGAAACACTTCTAGAAGTAAATTTAATTCACCATGCCATTATCACATCTCGCCCATAGTTCGGGTCCTCGAAGGTAAGTATGGGTATCGTAGCACCATCAATAATTAATAAGTGAAAATGGAATTACAAGTTAGGGGTTATATGAACACCGACACCCATCACCATCATAGATATCCCCTAGGGATCATCAATGGAAATTCCTTACCTCATTGGAATCAAGGGAATATACTCTATAACATCACTAGAGTGTTGTATTATTAGTATATCACAATTTCCCCATAATTACTATATCGGAACTCATAACCAACATATCCACCATGTCTTTAATGGATCTACTCACCTAGTGGTAACATCTTAGGGGATGAGGAGTGCTCACCCCAGATTCATTCTGCTTAGTCCAAGCCTATATGGAATCTCATGGTCTTACTATGTCCCACTACCATAAATCATTATGTTCTATCTCTCCCCTATACGTAGATTCATATCAGGAATTCTAGTTTGGGGCCACTAGTAAACTTCTATCTCTATAGTCTTAGTTATCAGTAGCCATGGAAAACCATCTAGTGTATGATGGTCTAATGGGGAACTCGATACATTTTCCAATTTTAGGAATTTTGTTTAATTTGAATAATTTATTTAAAAATAAAATATTTAATTTATATTTAAAAATTCATCAATAATTGGGTTTTCATCCTAGTGGAGACGTCACACACCCAGATTCATATAAACACTATACCAAATCTATTAGACTAGTTTAAAGTACACTTACCTTCTCCAAAAAACTATTTAATTAAAAATCATGATATAGAAACTACACATAGGCTTGTTATGGCCCATCCAAGCCCATCCATATCAAAATGGACATCACCTAATGTCATGAGGCTCTAAACCTCACAACAAAACAATTTAGTTAAATTATTTATAATCTACTATAATTCATTAAACTATTTATAAATAAAGAATAAATTCATTAAACTCAAAATATTCAAAAAACGTACCTAAAGGCCTCATGATATCAAAACCCAGACAAAACACAAACCATTAACCAGAAATATTATCCAAAATCCATTTCATCTAAAATCACTAACACACATCCTTTATTCCATAATCTTTTACATTTAATTTTAATGAAACCAGTTATAAAAATTAATATGGTGACAAACCATTGTTGATCTGATAAGTGTAAGAACCCAGATATCATCTTAGAATGTCATCTCACTAGGAAGAACCAAATCCCAAAGAAAATATGTTGATTCCGCCATGATTTTGTGTAATTGAATCAAATCCTAAAACCTAGAAACCAAAATTTAAAACAAAATAAATAGAAGGATAATAATGACCAACACTAATGGTGAGGTACCTTAATACACTAATAATCATCATCAAAACAACCACCCCCTGAATGGGATTGAAGAGGGGAAGAAAGAGGATGATCCCTCAGTCACACTTCCAATATGAGGAGAGAGGGAGGGGTTGTCCCCTAAAAAACTTAATATTGAAAAGGGTAATATTTCCCAATTAAATTTCCTATCAGTAATCCAATATTATCCATTTTCTAGATAGTGGTTACTGTATCCAAGGTTGTTCGTTATATGTGGGCACTGGAAGGTCTGTGGCATGCTGCATACAAGGATTCAAAAAACACCCAATCCCCTCCCAAGGCCCCATGACATCTCCAAAGAATCATTAATAATTAAAAACATCACTTGATGTGTTCCAACTTTTAAAACTCTAATACAAATCACAACTCAAAATTAGGACTATCCAAAAATTAAAAATTCCAATGAATTATGAAACCCATCCATATACAAAGGGTTTTAAAATCCCCTTACTATATCACTTACCATCTAGGAGAAGTATCATTGATATTTTCACCAGTGGTCCTAACCAACTGAAGTCTTCAATTATCATTCAAATAGATGCCTTTCATCCTTGAACACCCAACTATTCCTCTAAAGTGACACCAAAAACCATGGTTATCAAACCATTAAAACTCAAACAAGAGCTAAAACCCATCAGCAAAATACTGAGATCAGTCTCTGAATAAAAAATCTATCTTTAGAAACCTAAGGTTTCATTGTCCAGTTGATCTTATAATATATACTGCTCCCCACCAAATAATTTATCTCACCGTGGCCAATTCCACTACCTCAATGCTCCATGTCACTGGAATTTCTTTTTAAAACACTCTCTAAGTAGTCAACTAATCCACTATGCTTGTTTCCCAACTTACCACATCTGAATATATATTACAAAATCATTCAAGAACCAATACTTCTGTCATTTTCAATGTTTAAAAAAAATATGTTCCACTATTGTTAATACATGACATGAACATGACGTCCCTTCTTTAAAAATCTTTGAAAAAATCCCAAAACATTTCCATAATACCCCAAATCACATATATAATGTGTTTTCCAGATCACTGCATCTAAAAACATGAAAAGTACTAATTCAAAACTCCTTTGGCCAACCTACCTCAAAATTCTATGTTGCACCAATCGATTCACTATAACCTTATTTGATCATTATTCCTTAAATATCATAGTCACGCTATGATCATCCTGATACACCTACCAGAGGTTCAACCCAACTTATTATTTTATTGCATGGTTGAATATTCATTTAACTAATTCTTTGTGTTTTTTCCAATCCATGAGCAATAAGGAATCCGTAATATGATTCACTCTTCAGCCATCCAATTCCCACCATGAGCATGATGCCAATTCTTGGGTACCATATAACATAATTTTTGAACATACCAATGGAATTAACCAGATAATCCATATGAATTTCAATCCATTCTCTCACAACTACCAAGAATCCATAATGACCGTCAAATGGTATGATTTTCCAAAACTATGTCCCAAACCACATGATGTCATATCACCAGACTAACATCACACACCCAACTGAAAGAGAACCCTTTGCATCACTTCCTAAAACTGAATTCTTATTCATTACTTTTCATGCTCCACCAATTGTCAAACTGGATGATTGGATGTTTATGAGATGCTCACAACTAGGAACCAACAAGAAACATCAATCTCCACCCATTTTGACTCATAGAAATATATTCCATGGAACTTTCCAAAAATATATTAATAATGATAGTATTCACCCTTAACTATCTATCAGTGTGTTGTAGAATCCCCATCTCTAGTAACTCAGATCTATTGTATAATGTATTACATTATCATAATATATAAGGGATCTCATCCCAAGGAAAAATTAGTTCGGTAGTCTTGAAGAACCGGATAAAAACAAGATTCAAATATTACATTGGAAATATAAAATGTATATCATAAGAAACACTCTCACATCCTTGAAATTATCCATAATATTCTTCTTCATATACAAGGGAAATAAAAAAAGGATAATAGTGAGATCAGATTCTTAATAGGGGTTACATATAGAAGAATCAATCATGATTAAATAGGGCATGGTCAATATGGTAAGGTAAATAAATGAAAACACATGAAATTTAATCAATAACTTGAGCATGAAATGCATCCCTAGATAATATCAATATATTAATCTCATTGATAATAATTACCAAATTATACATGATTGAAATTATTAATATTGGATGTTTTGATCTCATACATCAGGATATCTTTACCATTAAGGATGTGTTCTAAGATAGTTTAATTGATGGTTAAGTGTATATAAAAAATCATAAAAAATCATTCTAGATAACTCTTTTGTCTCAGGATACATGTTCATGCATTGAGGTGGTATCTATAGATGGGATCCAGCCATCACTACATATTTAATGTATTTCTCATATATTGATTGGTCAATTTAATTCCTAAAAAATATATCTTATCAAAAAATTATTGTATTGTTTAAACAATGTAGAATTAAAATATTAATTCGTTCAAACAAGTTACTTTCAAAGTAAAACCCCATATATTGAAATGTTATAAATTTTATGAAATAATAATTCCCATGATTCAAATAATATGGATATTTAAGATAAATTTAATGTATAGATATCACTTGAGAGTGAATGTTTTAAAAGAAATTTAATGACCACAAAATTAATAATATATAAAATATTATTATCTATTCATCAGAAATATCGGTTTTGTAATAAAATTATGTCTTTTTGAGAAATAAATAAAATAGAAGTCTTATGTTTAAATAATATTTCATTAAATAGTTTCCTTTGAAAAAAACATTGAAAACATAAGTATGAATCTAACTATTATAAAATTTTTATGATGGTGGGAAAGTCCATTAATTTTGTATACGTTAAAAAGAAACCTTTTTTTGACTTTTTGTATTGAAATTCAAAAATATCATCTTCTAAAAACATTAGAAATAATTTTTTAAAAACTATTTAAAAATAAATTAAAATTTTAAATTTCCTTTATAAATCATTTGATTAAATAAAAACAATTGTTTTATTAAAATTTTTAAATATATGGACTTGGATGAAAATATACCCGATCAAAAAAAGAAAGATAATATTGGATATTATTTTAAATGTTAGTTTGCCTAATTCAAGTTAAAAAGAAGGGAATGTTGGATGAAAAACTGGGAACTCATTAAATAAAAAATTTATAAGAAAAATTATGTAATTTTTGAAGGATATATTATAATATTCCTTTAACAAAAATAAGAGATATCCCAAAGAAATGATATTGGAAAATAAATTATTACCTATTTTGTAACATCCAAATTATAACCCTTTGAAATAATAAATTTAAATTTAAATTTAACATGTATTTAATAAATATATATTAATTTTAAAAACATTAAAGGGGTATTATATAAACCACATAAAAATAAATATGTTCATAATATAGAATATGTCATAATGGAGTGAAAATTGAGTTGAAATCCCTTATATTAATTCAACTTTCTTCGAAAGTCATCTAACCTCCTAAACAATAAATTTAAATTTATTATAATTATTAATAAAAATTATTTATATAATTATAGTATCATATATTATCCATATATAATATTTTCATACCCATTTATAAATAGATCCTTATTAAAACCACCATTTTCAAGTGTCAATTATTTCATTTTCATGAGAATTGTGGTTCAGTAGTTACATCCCTTATTATTTATCACAGTTAAAACATCTTATAAATGTTAATATTGATATAAATATAATATATATTAATTTTAAATATATATATATATATATTCTTCTATAAAAGTTAGGGATAGAAATATAAATTACATAGTTCATAGAGATTGTAGGTGGTATATATGCATGGACATTGTTTTCACTTTTCAAAGGATAGAATAAAAGAAAGGTAAATAATAATTCACCTTTATAGAATAATTATTATATCATATATGTAATATATATTAATTAAATAAATCATTATTTCCATCCATTTAAAGTGAAAATAAAGAATATATCAAATCGCTACGTGGAGGTGGCAGTCCACACATATTCATGAGCTACGTTATAATTTTCTAATAGATTGTAAGTTAGGAAGTTAGATATGATATTATAATTAAAAATAATAATTATTTCATAAATAGAATATATAAATATTTAAACCACCATAATAAAAATCCTTGAAATATGGTGATGGAAATTTAATTGTATCACTACATGGAAGTGGTATTCCACACATACACACAAGAAACACTTTCACATCCCATTTTATGGAAAATTGGGTGAATAATGGTGGCTCCATAATCATAATAATATTTTAGTATATTTATTACACTGAAGTTATTATTTTATGATAAATAAAAAAAATAAAAGTGGAAAAGAATAAATAATCTAAAAGAGGTTAGGTACAATCATTTTCTCTCCTTTAGTGTTCCTCCTTTATATTATTTATTCATGACCTTTGGAATGGAATTTTAAGAACAAAATAACCACTAATTCAATGATATTATAGTTTATAATATAATTTTAAAGGTTTTAGTCAATATATATGGATCAATGTGTTGTAAATAAAATAATGGATGGGTATCTTTTTATAAGTGGGTGGATGGACAGACATGGAATTTCTTAAAAAGTTAAAATATAATACTATCATACTCATGAAAAATTATTTAAAAACAGATATATATCCAAAATTAGGATAGTATATGGTCTAAATATTACTATATAAAATTAAGTATACAAGTTTAATTCGAAAACATACCCCTATCTCTTTATTTAACCCCATGGTGAACCTGTTTTAACCATAAACACGGTAACAAATTTTGAAATCTTAAAAGGATATAATTTTAAATATGACGTAAAAATTTCCCATAAATTGATCAGGGGGAATTTTTTAACCATTTTGGATCCTACTGGTCCTCTATAAATATTTTAAATATTTTTAAATTATTTTTCCCTAAAATATCATTAATTTAATTTTTGACACTATTTATTAAATTTGACATTGATGACATCAAGGAAATAATATTAAATTAAAATATAATAATAATAAACATTAATAATATATTATTATTCACTATTAAATTATTTTATGATAATAATTCAACCCAAACACATTATTTTTAATGTTTTTAAAATTATTTACTTTATTTTTCTCATTGCATGCACAAGCACTATGTCAATGTTGTATTTTAATATAAAATAGTTATATAGTCATAGAAAATTAGAAATAAATTTCCATCATAAAAATAATTTCATTAACCCTAAAATAATATTTAATATTCATAAACCCCATTTTTTCTTAACTATGGGAACATATAAGATAAATTTAAAGGTAAGTGAGTGACTATTTTTTGTTTCCTAAAATAATATAAATGTCCTTATCAAAGTAAAATTTCCCAAAAATGAGATTTATTATAATTTTGGATGACTATGGTTGGATTAATCTCATAAAATAAAATAATGTTTTTGATATATTTTTAATACCATATCACATTATTTTTATCCATAATTACTAGATTTAACCTTTACTGTGGTGATAAATTTTTCTATGATTACTATTTTTAGTTATTAAAAATAAAAAGTACTTATTTACAAATTTTAACCGCATGATTCCAAATATGGAATCCATTTTTTCAAATTAAAATGCTTTAATTTTTAGAAATTTATTGAAAAATAATCCATAAAAATTAGATGAAAAGGTATTTCCATAAACATCTGCAATTTCTAGAAATTAATTTAAAAATAATCTTAACAATGTGAAGAAAATGGTTTTCCATAAAAATGTGTTTTTAATCCTAAAAATGACTTATATCAAAATCATGTACAATATGGATCCTAATGGAATAAATTATATTATTGTAAATCCAATGAATATTTCATAACCTTAATACAAAATCCAAAATATATAGTAATTTTTTAATTACTTGATTTAAAGAGAAGAAAAGATAGTTTTACAAAAAATAGTGTTTTTCACTCTTAACAAAAAATAAAAAATTTTGAAAATTAAAAAAACATAAACATAATCTAATATTGACATGCGAATTTGAAAAATGATATAAAAGTCACATAATAATATTTTAATAGTTTTTCATCATTCATTTAAACTCGGTGTTATATGTAATGTAAGCTATCAAAGAAATTAAATTTATTTAAAGAGAAATATATCCTAAAATATCAAGGTGTTAAATTTTACCACCTTATAAGAATTTATCCAAAAATTAATTCACTATAATATAAAAAAAATATGTATAATTATATCTCATAACATCCTTGGGTTCCCACGTAGCTTCCTTAAACCTATATACTTTCCATAAAACATTGACCAGATGAGTGGCCTTTGTTCATAGTACTTTCTCTCTACGATCCAAAAATCTCTACCAATTATTCCTCATAAAACATATCGTACTCTGTTGGTATGAACTAAATTTTCAATACATGTGAACTATCAAGTATTTAATTCCTTAGGATAGATATATGGAACATGTCATGTACATGGGAGATATTAAGTTAAATTCCAAATTAATAAGATATAGTCCTGATATGATCAATAATTTTGAATGGATTGATATATCTAGGGCTCAATATTCTCTTATTTCAAAATATCATAACCTTCGTTGATGTATATATTCTTAAGAATAACTTTTCAAAAACTTCATACTCTATATCGCACTGATAATTGTCAGTATAACTTTTTTATCATCTTTTAGGTTCCCTTGTTTGTTGTGGAATGAATCTAAACTACTCTATAATTTTTCATCTAGATCATGTCTCAATAGCTTTATTTCTCCAACCTCATCCCAATATGTTTGAGTTTATCATTTCTGTCTATATAAGGATTCATAGAAAGCTATCTGAATTTACAACTGAAGGTTATTATTGTAAGAAAATTCTCCCAAGGTAATGTTTTAATCCCAACAACCATTTAAATCCTTATATAAATCACTCAAAATATTTTCTAGAGTTTAAATGGTCCTCTTAGATTAATCATCTCTATGAGGATGAAAATAAATAATAAAAATAAACTCCATTCCCAAAGCCTACTAAATAATTCTCCAAAACATTAAGGTAAACCTCATATCTCAATCAAATATGATTGAGAGCAGTGCTCCATGAAATCTCAAAAAAAATTAATGTGTAATCAATTATGTGAATAAAGATAGAAATATTCTCTAATAGAGATAAAATTAACTAATTTCAGAAGGTGGTTGACTACAAGCCATATAGTATTATTCCTTTAAATGTTTTGGGGATTCTAATAAGGAAATAAATGGTAATATTTTCACTTTTCTATTATATTTTGGTTAATGTTTTTTACTTAACCTTCGACTTATGTCTCATAGCCTATCCTTACTAAAAAACTAGGCATTAGGAAACATACTCAGTAATATCCATTTTCATGTTACCCCTTGAAATTATCTTATATATATCTATTAATTTTTTTACTTCCATGATTAATAGAGTGTGATAAACTATAATATTCATTAAATATATCTATATTCAAATATGGTATTGATGGAACACATACTCAGTTCCTCAACCTTATTATTCATCCATGATCATAGTTGAACTCAGGAACATTCCTTTCCTTCTTCTATAATTCAACATCCTCCTTATATACCATCTTCATCCTCTCAAGGATGGATAGTTAAACATTCGTCGAAGAAATATTTGATCTATCCCCTTTCCTCAATATTTCAATATATAACATTTTGAAATCGATAAATATTGGATTTATTCTAATCATTATCATAGAAAAACTATCATAGAGTTTCCAACTTGGAGAATCATCCACCTTGTTTGACTTCCCATAGTGGTAACGTATTGAGAATTTGTGATCATTGATCAAATAAAACCATATGTTGTGGTTCATATTCAAATAATTTTATATTAATATATACTTTAATATTTTATGATCAATATATATATATAAATGTTTTCACCATATATATAATTTCACTATATATTCATTGAAATAAATACCAATGCCCGCTCAAAATCATGAGTCAAGTAATTCTTATCATGAATTTTCAATTGATGAGAGGCATAATTTATCACCATATAATTTTTCATAAGGATGAATCTTATTCCCTTATTTGATGAATATTTATATATCAAAAACCCTACTCCACTTTATGGTAGAAAAGGTTAATTGACAGGCATTCACTTTAGTTATTTTAAATTTTTCTAGAATTCATTTATCCATAAGAATATTACTCCCTTTTAGGTCTACTTGGTTAGTGGATCAGATAGTTTTGTGAAATCTATCAAAAATTTGGTAGTATCTAAAAAACATAATAAAATAATGGATTTTAGTTATCATGATTGGTCTAGTCCATTTCTCCATAACTTCCATCAATAAAGGATCCACTAACATACCCTCAATTACAAATATATGACCCTAGAATGAGTATTTTGTTTCCAAAATTCACACTTGGAAAATTTGGAATATAGATTCTACTTCTATTGATTAAAGAGCACAATCCTCAAATGTTTATCATGATATTCCTTTGTCATAAAATAAATAACAATATCATTTATAAATACTACAAAAAGCATATCAAGGCTTCCTTTAAAGACTATATTAATTAAATTCATGAAGATTGAAGGATAATTTTCCAAATGGAATTATTATAAATTAATAATGGACATACCTCATACAAAAGGTTGTATTGGGTATATTCGCTATCTTAAATATTAGCTGATAATATTAAAATTAAGGATAAGTCATTTAAAAATATTTACCTCCGTGTAATTGATCAAACTAATCATAGCTACAGGGTAGAGGAAACTTGTTCTTGATAGTGATCTTGTTAAGTTCATGATAATCGAATTAAAGATGCATTGACCCATATTTATTTATAACAGAAATAATGGCCGAACTTGATGGTGAAGTAATAATCCAAATGAATCTATTATCTATATTCTCCTTGAGTTTCCTTTTTAATTCCAATAAATCAGTCAGGTCCAATCTATATGGATTATTTGAAATGGGTGTATCACTGAGTATGAGTTCTATTGAAAAATCAACATCACAGTTTAGGGGATGTCTTGTAAATGATTCTAGAATAACATATACAGACTCCTATATAATAGGAATGTCCTTAATGTTGATTTTCTCCTCAATAAACTATTATAAATATCCCTTATAAATATGTATCAAATCCCATATGGTTGATATTTAAGTTCCCAATGGATCTTACAGTCACACTGAGAAGGAGTTGAATCAGGTTTGACTTATTTTACTGAATTATTTTCTTTTCGTATACCCCCTTAAAACCTCTATCACATATTAGGATTATTTTATCTTATATGAAATGAAAAATGTAAATAAAACATAGTACAAAATATTTTTAAATGTTTTGGTACTAATGCCTACTCATTGTTGCAACTATATATACCCACCCACCCCCCCCCCCCCCCCGTTATAGATTCTTCACTATATATAGCCAATTACAACCATGGAATGTATCATTCCTATCAATACTGAGTCCTACAATTTTCCAATATAGATACCCACTAGAGATCATAATATCCCATATACACTAAAAACTTTTTGGTCCCATAGGAGGATCTTTATACTACATCCCACAGGGATACCAAAATCCCATGTGCCTTCACCATAGTCCCACTAGATTCTTAGTCTACTTCACTGTCCCACTAAAGACTTCTACTATTCATGTGTCATAAAATATATGATCCACTGATAGAATGAACTTTTTAAACTTATGTCTACTTCCACACTTCTTTAATAAGAGTCTTTCTCCATAAAAAATAGGATCACCTAGTCTATGTGTTTTCAATATTCCGTAACTTTAGAAACTCATGAACAACTATCTATTCATTATCATTGTCCTCTAAACTTCAAATACTATGGATTGATCTCAAATTTACTAATAACACTATTATATCTATTCCGAAATAATACCCAACTTTAGTCTCAAACTTCATTTCATACTATATAAAGAATGTTTTATGTGCATTTCAATATTAGTGCATATACAATTGTATGAATGAAATTATTAGTTTTTAAAAATATTTATTTGTGTAACAACACAAATTCACTAGATTATCACTATTTTATGCATTTATTATTAATTATTCATGGATATTTATAATAATTAAGTCACATATATACTAACTCAATTTTTCTTTCACTATATATTTTTTTATTGAGTTATTTTCAGGCCATATATCAAGAAATATATTGAACTTCATTGAGAAAGTCTCACAAATCCTCCATTCATGATTATAAAACCATATCCCATATAGTTCACATATACAAGACCATTTCAAGTTTCTTTTTATAACTCAAATAAACTTATTTCATATAACATTATATATTTTCAAACTCTTCATGTCAAAATGGTAAGAAGATGCTAGATTCTCAATCTACTTCATGCAATAGCATACGCCGAATGGTTATTCTTTATTCTTCATATAACATCGTATTCTTATCTACACAAATTCAAATAAAAACAAACAAAATCATGTGAAATTGGTGGTCTATAATGACTCATAATGAATTCATGGAAACCACTTAGTGAATACAAATCATTTCATTTCTCTATTTTGATCACTTGAAGATATCATAATTAGCCTTATAAACCATGAATACCCATTTGTTTCCCTAACTTACTCCTTCATGCATTGGATTTTTACATTGTGGAAAAATATTTTCATCATAAAATATTAAATCCTTCTCAATATATCTTATTGGTTTGAGATTTTATTAAACCTAAAAACTTAGTTTTATGTTGGTTTGGTTATATTAAAATACTAGGATGATAAAATGGTACTCTAAAGATTTTGTTTGTTCACCTAGATGTCACAGCATATACATCCTAGGGAATATAAGTTTCTTTGATGAGGGTAGGATTTAGACAACGTTAGTGTTTTGGATTGAAAGGCTCAGAATGATTGGATTGGAAGGTTATAGTTATGTATATAATTTTAAATGTAGATGAATAGTGACCATGTTCATCTCATCCCACATCAGTTTATCCATTAGTCATTGTGATCCTTTATAGTACAACATGGTCTAGCTACTCTGCATATGTGAGTACCAGAGTGTGCTACTGAACCACCACTGGCATAGACCCATATTGGGTTTCTTTTCCCTCACCATATCACTACGCACATTGCTTCCACCATTCTATTCTTTGAATATCTATGGGAATTACATGAACCCCTATCTCCTTATGCACTCACCCTTTCTAGCTATTAGTTGACTTATCACTTTAGTAGTTCATGTTGTCCCTTTAGATGGCATGGTGTGGGTGTCAAATTGTTTAATCAAGGCCAAAAAAAACTCCCATCAATACTTCTTAAAATATAATCCTTGAAAAATATTAATTTTCATTTTATTCCTTGACTCCTTCTCTTCACCATGATATAAACAATGTGTCTTTTTTAAAACAATTCTTGGATCCTTAGACCACTTCAACCATAATAAAAATTAAAAATCATTGGATTTTTATCTTCACAACCTATTAAAATTAATTTTAACTTCAATACAACCTTAATAATCCATGTGGGTTCTTCAATCTCCCTCTTTGAATTTTTTTACAACACATATTTAATTTCCAAATTCAGTGTCATCTTTTCCACCCTATCGACACTAAAATAATAGGTATAAGTATGGGAAGGAATTCCTATCTCTAGAATTCAAATTTTAAGAACATATTATTTTCTTATGACACATAAAGTATGATTTACTATATATAAGGACGACATTAATACCAATATATCAATGTGATAAAATTAATCAACTCTATGTATGTGTGATTCATTATCAGTGTAGAAAACAGTAGTGATCAAATTTAAAATAAATGTCTCCAATAAATTTCTGTAATGTGGCACTTAAATCATAAAATTTTATCAGGTGTTGTTTAGAATATTTTCAATCAATATCCTGTATTAATATCAATAAAAATATTAAAAACATCCAATTGCAAGAATTCACTTCCGCTTTTTAATTTACTTTTCCCTTTTCATCAATTAATTAATGTCTACCTCACTATAACTTTAGGTATTCATAAGACATTATTTGAGATAGATATATCTAGTGGATTTTTCTTTATGACCACCCCTCCTAAATAGATGCACTTTATACATCTTCATAATTTTTATATTTCATTAACAATAAACAACATGAATATTCTAATGTTATTTAAAATGTTTAACATGGACAATATAATTCCAATAGTCTTCCATGATGGACAAATTTCTAGCTATTTGATGTTCGTAGGTTTTATGAATTATTTTTATCCTCCTATAATGAAAGAATACCCTTCAATTTCATACATGAAAAACAAACACAAAATATATTTGGTAATAATGTGGTTATTTATTTCTCCTTAGTTATATAAATAGGGTTTATAGTTTCTTCCCTAACTAGTTATCTTCTTAGATGAAAATGGATTCTTAACATTACCTAAAGAAGTTATTTCAATTTTCTATGAATGCACCATCATTCCTTCCTCTTCCAACTATTTGGGCCATATCATCACAAAAAAACTAGTAACATTATCAATATTTACTTTATTTTTAGACTCCTTTTTTAAAAAATACTTTTATCATAATAAGTCACTGGTTCGTTCCCTTTCATCTTAAAGAATTATTCTTTTCTAGACATACATGTACATCAATTTTTATCTAAATGTCTAGTATTATTACACATTTCAAACACATCTTCAATATTTATCAAGTCACCCTTTTAGGTAACTTTACATATTATTCATTAGATATTTCTTTCAGAAATTCATTCTTGTTGTTTCTTTCCTTGATTTATTCTTTCATCCATTCCATCTTTCTTACTTTAGTATTAAATTTCATGGCCATTTCAAAATTTTCTATGATGTGACCTTTACTAGCACAAAAGAAGAATATTTTCATTGGTTTGAAAATATTCACATCATTCTTCATAAACATATTGGGATTTTTTTATTTAATAATATTATTTTTTTTCATCCCAAGGGTGACTTTTCATCTTTTTTCCCTACCTTATTCAATTTATTTTTTTGTTCTTCTCTTCTCATCAACTAATTATATATACTCAATTAGTACATACCATCACTCATCATAACTATGAAAACATATATTTAAATTCTAATATAAAGCTTCATGATATTCATATCTATTCTTGATAGACTGATTCCTTTCTTGTAAATGTGGGCTCTATTGTGAAGTTATCCTCATTAATTTAGTTCGGATACCCATAAATATAGGCATTATGTATATTTTATACTTTTCCAGGTTGCACAAAACATTTATAGCCTAATTCACTAACATCCAATAACACCAACAGTATCCAAAAAATCATGATTTCTTCTTCTGTGATACATTCTAACAATTTTTGAAATTTTTATATTGTTAGGTAGAACATTTTTTATTTTGTGCTTTCTATGGGGAACAAGAGTTCTTACTCTTCTTCTCATCCTTATTTAAATATATTATGGATTCTTGAGAATTTTTCTTCACCCATGTTTGTCCATATTTTAATATTGAATCAACGCAAGTAATAAAAATAACATTAATACATAAAGATGTGTCATGAAAAAGGGTTCCCTTATTTAATGAACTTGTATTAGATATATCCTTAGATAATCTCAACCTATTATTTCAACTAAGTTATGACCTTTTAGAAATTGTATTCTTATATGAATAATTATCAGTAGTTCTAATTTTCTAAGTAGCTTGGGAAGTATCATCTTGTGTCTCTTCAATATTTCTAATTCACTAATAATTCATGAGATTTTAAGATGATATAAATATTATCATATTCAACTGATTTCATACCTTATTCTCACTAAATATTTATCTTCTAAATCTTATATTCATACACATGGTTGAACTTCAATAAAAATTATTCATTCTCCTTGCTCCTTTATTCTATAACATTAAGTCTATCATATCAATAATTAATCAATGTATTATTTAGCTTTTACAGTGCATGGTCAAATTTTGAAAAACCATTTCTCCAATAACCTTCTAAAATGGATTCCATTGCAATTATTCATTAATCAAATGAAATTTTTGTTGTAAAGAAACATTGATTTTTATTTTTATTTTTTGACCATGGTGAATCATTCTGTATACATCATCATAATATATTCCTTGAATTTTACAAAGTCTTAATATAGTGTTTTAGTTCTGTACCATCTCAGCTAATACTTATTCTATTTCATAATTTTCTTCTTCAAACTATAATTTTCCATCTTTAAGTTCCTTGATAATTTTGATCACATGTGTGACCACATCTTTGGGAACTTTCATCAGATGCTCTCTAATTTTAAAATTGAACATTTATTCATCTGTGATTAATCATGATTCATTATAATTATAATCAATTTATTTCTTTGGGAAATTACCACGCTTGTAATGACCCGAAATTTTGAATAAATATTGTTTCCTAATTTTGTGTCTTATTTTATACTCAACAAAACTGTTTCATTTGATAACATGAGTACAATTAAAATGTGACTATTGGGTTTTGACTGTTATATGATCGTTGGTCATATGACCACTGGAAACTAAACATTTTGGTTGTTGTATCTACATACAAGTGATCTTGGTTAATTTATATAGAAAGAAGATTTGATGGCCTCATCCAGTAGTCTCGGGCCAATCGAAACCCATCTAATGATACTTGGGAAGGAGGTAGCACCACTGGGCTTTACTTTGGACCAAACCCAAGCCGAACTTCATCATGTGAAGCTAGAATGGAATCTCCTTCTCGAGAAGTTCAAACTAATAGAAGTTACTACTAATGCAATGTTGGCCGAGCCACCCCAAGATTCTATCACTATATCACACCTTTCTCTTAGGTCATATGTGGGTGTTATAAGGGTCTATGTAACGAGACCATAACTTCCTTGTGTAATCCATTGTTATAAATAAAAAAAATTCGCTTCTTATGGTGGAGTTTGTGAATTTTCAAATGTCTGGATAAATATAGTATTCATATTTTTGATGAATTTTAGAAAAAGGATATTTTAAAAAAATTTATGTAAACCTTAAATAATTAAAAATCTGTAATGATTTTCAAAAAATGGTCTTCTACAATTATGTTCAGTTCGAAATTTAGAATCTAATAAGATCAACTTAATTTTTGATGAATAGTAAATTATGAATAGTGATTTTATGCTTAGGATTAGTAATGTGACCAAATGTATTAGTCATCTCACTTAAAAAAAGTATTAATATAATCTTGGCACCTTGATTAAGTAATGAGATTCAATAAAATAGGTAAATAACTGTATCAGAAATTATTAGTCAAGTATTAGTTTTTTCAGGTGAATAGTGTTTTTTAATTATAAATTAAGTTAAAAATATTTAGTAAATTATTTTTATAAAATGGATTTCATTTTTGAACTCAAATCATCAATATTATGTTAAGGTAATTTTAGGGGATTTTTCTGAAAAAAAAATGAATTTTCAGTGAATAGTGTATTTATTTAAAAATTAAATTAACAATATTTAGAAAATTATTTTTATAAAATGGAGTTCATTTTTGAAATCATAGAATTGATATTTGGTTAAGGTAAAATTTTGGGATTTTTCTGAGAAAGTTGAATTTATAGTGAATAGTAAAAAATACAGTTTTAGGGTTTCGGTATGTTTAATGACATCATAACTGTGTCATGGTGATGTCATGAGATATTTTAAGGGTTTTCTGAACAAAGGTGATTAAATATTTAATGGGGGCCCCGATGTGGCCTAACTCCATGGGAAATACCAGGGGAGAGCCCATGGTTTTGAGAAAACCACTTGTGAGGTGTCCCTTGGCCATTAATGCCTTGTCCCCTCACATTCCCTATAAATACCCACCCTTTCCCCCTTTATTTTGCACTACCAACTCTCCCCCAACTAATCTCAGGTCTCATTACCTCCCAAGGAGTCCTACAAAGTTTCCCCCAAGCTCTCAAGGTCCCAACCTTTGAGTTTTAAGAGATACGTTTTAAGGTAGGGGATCCTACCACTCTCTTTCTTTCCATGTACTCTCTTTTATGTCATTTCTTTTAAGCTCCATGTTCTTATGTTGGGGATGTTCTTTTATATTCATCCTAATTTACTTTTTATGTTCATTTGATGAGAGACCCCCTCTTTCCCTCATCAATTCATTTTAATAATGTTTAAGTGGCATCGTTAGGCTGCCGAATTTCTAAGGGATTCTTTCACCCTTCTCATTTTCGAGTTCTATTATCATGTCAAGTCTTTCAAGTTCCTTTTAATTATGTTGGAGTATGATCTCTATATCCATCATAATTATCTTTTATGTTAATATTATGAGGGACCCTATTTTATCTCATCAATTCATTTTCGTTTATGTTTAAGTGACGCCGTTAGGCTGCTGAATTTTTAAGGGATTCTTTCACCCTTCTCATTTTCACGTTCTATTTTCTTGTCAAGCCTTTCAAGATGATTTTATATGTTGGGGTATGATATCTATATATATCATGCTGATATTTTATTTTCATATGATTAGAGACCCTATTTGATCTCATCAATTCATTTTGTTGATGTTTTAAGTGGTGTAGTTAGGCTGCAGAATTTTTAAGGGGTTCTTTTACCCTTCTCGTTTTCAAGATCTATTTTCATGCCAAGTCATTAGAGTTCCTTTTTTATGTTAGGTTATGATCTCTATATCTATCATACTGATCATTTATTTTTATATGATGAGATACCCTATTTGATCTCATCAATTCATTTTTTTCTGATGTTTTAAGTGACGCCATTAGGCTGCCGGATTTTCATAATAGAAATCTTATTTTTTTCTTCCTTTCATGTTTTTCATTTCATATGGTATATCTTTTAAATTTAATTACCATGTTCTTAAATCCTTTATATTCTATTTTCTCTACTGTTCTATGGATCATTTATTATTGGGTGACCCATGTCCCCTCTCTTTTCAATGTTTTCTAAAACCCGGTAACATAGCTGTTATGCAACAGAATATTCGTCTCAAAATGTATCTCTATTTTTCTCAAATTCATTTATTTTATGAATACTCACAGCTCTTTATTCTCTAGGGGTATTCACATATGTATCAAAAGGTTCTATTTTAAATTCTGGGATTTACATACATGATACCCGCTTTCCTTTTCCGTGGGTTTAAAGTGACACAAAGATCACGTCTTTCAAGAAGTTTTTAAAATGTTATGACTATGAAATGAAAACCATTTCTTTTATGATATATGGGTTATTTATAAAATTATTGATGATGATATATGTGGATCACTTGATAATAAATTAAATTTAAGGGTGCGCCCTGATAGCGCTCCAATGCATTGGGTAAAGACTTAATTTATAGAGATGACCATTTTGACTGATACCTTGGTGAATAACCTTGGTAATTTTTAATGGCACCTTGGGGATAGACCTTGGTGAAACGGAAATGATTTTCAATATTAAATGTTGTAGCCACATCTTAATTTTATGAAACACATTATTTTTATTATGATATGCCTCATGATCTCTTTCTCATTACTTAAAGTTATTTTTCATGACTTTTGATGTATCTCAAGTTCTCATGTAAAATGTTTCCCTTCTTTCCCTTAATGGGAATTTTACTCACCCTTTCCTTTGATGTATGCTCCCAGGTTATGAGATGTTGTAATGAGCTTAGGATGAACAAATGAAGAATCCTTTCAAGTTTTTAAGAAGAATTTTTTTTATGTAATAAGTTCTTAGTTTCCAAGACACTAAACCTTAAAGATTCTCGGTTTTGTATAACGTAATGAATGTTTATGTGATAAAAAGGCAGGATGTTATAGTTGGTATCAAAGGATTGTTTAGTTATTTGTGGAAATTAGGATATGAAAACTATAGGAAGAACCCTATAGAAATGTTTAAATATAGGAAATCTTCTTGGTATTTTGGTGAGTATTGAGTAAGGGGTTTCCAAGAAAATACATCCCTGTCTGGATACGAGCAAGTAGAGGTGGCTCTGGCACAGATGTACATAGGGGTAAAACCTGAAAACACCACTTTGATCTAGACTCGAATGGGAACTGGAAATGAAAACGGGCCTTGCTGCACTCTTGGTTACGACACTCCTGGGGGATATGCTTTGGTAAATTCATAATCTTAGTATGAACCATTTTTAATGGGACAAAGATAAAATAAAATAAAGATTCACATAAGAATTTATGATCATGGATAACCTATATTGGAACCTAGGGGATCAGAAGTTAGGGTATACTTTCCTTATACGAGTTTGTCCTTATATGTTTTAAGTTTCATTTTCATGATTATTGGCTAATTATTTAAGCCAACTAATTATACTTTCTTTTCTTAGTTAATGGAGGGAAATGGAAGAACATGTCCCAACAACCAATGTGATAGGAAATGTGATGATTTCCCTATTAATATGACAGAGACGATGAGAGATCAAGTTGAACATATTGTGATTATTCTGAACCAGATATCAAAAATCACAATTAATAATTTTTACCTAGTTGAATGACGAAATTCATCAAGGAAGAAGAAGACGAAGTCTCAAGGATGTTCATATGATAAGGTTGATTAGGGGATTTAAAGATGATTATTATTTTGGAAGATGTTCACTATTTTGGGAACCATATTTGATCAAGGTAAATAGATTACTACGGTATTTTATTTGAGGAGTAAAGGTTGACTTATATTTTGAAGAATCGATGAATTTAAGGTGGACTTATAGTAATTTAGGTTACTTATGGAAATGATTAACCTATCTTGGGGAAAATATGTTTAGGTTAGCTACTTTTTTTATAAGATGTTAGGAGTGGTTGATGTTGTTTGGAGATGACTGATGAAGTTTATTTTGGAAGACTATGTTATCAAATCCTTCTTGTATTTGGGTTTCAATCTTAGTTTTGTTTATTTTGAGGAATTTTAAGGACAGTTATTTATGGAATGGTCTATGATGAACTTTGGGTAGTACCGTGGAATTTTGAAGATTTAAAGAAGTTTCCCTTCCTATGGGATTCTTTCTTTTTGTTGAGTTGTTTTATATTACCCTTTCTGTTTTTGGGATAATGTTTAAACATAGAAGAAATGGATAGTTAGTCTTTTGTGGATTATTTGATTCTATAAAAGATGATTCTTGTTCTTTGATGAGACCAAATATTTTTGAATTCTCATCGTTTGGAGAAAAGATTATTCTTGGAAGAAACTTATTAAAGGATGAAACTCTACTTGAAGGTTGGTATATTTCCCTGTGTTTTATTCTATGTAGTAAATGAATTCCTTAAAACTATGAAAAGGAACATAAAACAAAAAATTTGTATATTAATATTTCTTACTGGGAAAACAAATACTGTTTAACCCATCATAAGTTTGTGATTTTCTTGTTGTTAACTTTCTCTTAATCATGTTTTCTATCACTCTCCCTCAGAACATGACCCTTTGTCTTCTTCTCCATGTCCATGGTTTCCTACATGGAATCCTAATATGGGATAACTCGAGTGACCATTGTACTTTTTTTTCTTTCATTTCAAGTAATACTTTTACTGACTCTTTTTCTGATGTGGTAATTTCAATGAAATTTCCAAACCCAATTTTTTTAAAAATTACAAGGACGCAATTTCTTAAGGGGGGAAGATTGTAACGACCCATAATTTTGAATAAATATTGTTTCCTAATTTTGTGTGTTATTTTATACTCAAAAAAATTGTTTCCTTCGATAACATGAGTATAATTTAAATAAGACTGTTGTGTTTTGACTGGTATATGATCGTTGGTCAATATGACTGCTAGAAACAAAACGTTTCGATTACTGTCTCTAAATACAAGTGATCTTGGTTAATTAATATAGAATGAATATTTGATGGCCTCATCCAGTAGTCTCTGGACAATCGAAGCTCATCTAATGAAACTTGGGAACGAGGTAGCACCACTGGGCTTTGCTCTGGTCCAAACCCAAGTCGAACTTCATTGTGTGAAGCTAGAACGGAATCACCTTCGCAAGAAGTTCAAACTAATAGAATTACTACTCATTCAATGTTGGTCGAGCCACCCCAAGATTCTATCACCCCAGCACACCTTACTCTTAGGTCCTATGTTGGTGTTATAAGGGTCTATGTAACGATACCATAACTGCCTTGTGTAATCCTTTGTTATAAATAAAATTTTTTTCTCAAATTATGGTGAAGTTTGTGAATTTTCAAATGTCCGGATAAATATAGTATTCATATTTTTGTTGAATTTTAGAGAAGGATATTTTAAAAATGTTTATGTGAACCTTAAATAATTTAAAATGTGTAATGATTTTCAAAAAATGGTCTTCTACAATTATGTTTAGAACAAAATTTAGAATCTAATAAGATCAACTTATTTTTTGATGAATAGTAAATTATGAATAGAGATTTTATGCTTTGGATTAGTAATGTGACCAAATGGATTTGTAATCTCACTTAAAGAAAGTATTAATATAATCTAGGCACCTTGATTTAGTAATGAGATTCAATAAAATAGGTAAATAACTGTTTCAGAAAATATTAGTCAAGTATTAGTTTTTTCGGGTGAAAAGTGTTTTATAATTAAAAATTAAATAAAAAATCTTTAGAAATTTATTTTTATAAAATGGATTTCATTTTTGAACTCAGAGCATCGATATTATGTTAAGGTAATTTTTGTGGATTTATCTGAAAAAAATGAATTTTCGGTGAATAGTGTATTCATTTAAAAATTTAATTAAAAATATTTAGAAAATTATTTTTATAAGATTGACTTCATTTTTGAAATCAGATCATTGATATTTGGTTAAGGTGAAATTTTGGGATTTTTCTGAGAGAGTTGAATTTTCCGTGAATAGTAAAAAATACAGTTTTAGGGTTTCGGTATGATTAATGACATCATAACTTTGTCATGATGATGTCATGAGATATTTTAATGATTTTCCAACCAAATTTGATGAATTATTGAATGGGGGCCCCATGTGTCCTAACTCCATGGTAAATACCATGGGAGACCCCATGGTTTTGAGAAAACCACTTGTGAGGTGTCCCTTGGCCATTAATGCCTTATCCCCTCAAATTCCCTATAAATACCCAACCTTTCCTCATTTATTTTTCACTCCCAACTCTCCCCCAACTAAGATTTGGTCTCATTACCTCCCAATTAGTCCTCCGAAGGTTCCCCCAAGCCGTCAAGGTCCCAACCATTGAGTTTTAAGATATACGTTTTACGGTAAGGGATCCTACCATTCTCTTTCTTTCAAAGTACTCTCTTTTATGTCAATTATTTTAAGCTCCATGTTCTTATGTTGGGGATGTTATTTTATATTCATCCTACTGTCCTATTATGTTAATATGATGAGAGACCCCCTATTTCTCTAATCAATTCATTTTAAGACTGTTTATGTGGTGTCGTTAGGCTGCCGAATTTCTAAGGGATTCTTTCACCCTTCTCATTTTCAAGTTCTATTTTCATGTCAAGTCTTTCAAGTTCCTTTTTATTACATTGAGGTATGATCTCTTTATCTATCATACTTATCTTTTATGTTCATATGATTAGGGACCCTATTTGATCTTGTCAATTCATTTTTGTTTAAGTTTAAGTGACACCGTTAGGATGCCGAATTTTTAAGGGATTCTTTCACCCTTCACATTTTCAAGTTCTATTTTCTTGTCAATTATTTCAAGTTCCTTTTTTATGTTGGGGTATGATATATATATCTATAATACCAATATTTTATGTTCATATGATTAGATACCCTATTTGATCTCATCAATTCATTTTTTTGAAGTTTTAAGAGGCGTCGTTAGGCTGCCAAATTTTTAAGGGGTTCTTTCACCCTTCTCATTTTCAAGATCTATTTTAATACCAAGTCTTTCAGTTCCTTTTTTATGTTGGGGTATTATCTCTATATCTATAAAACTGATATATTATTTTTATATGATGAGAGACCCTATTTTATCTCATCAATTCATTTTTTTCTAATGTTTTAAGTGACGCTGTTAGGCTGTCAAATTTTCATTAGAGAAATCTTTTTTTTTTCTTCCTTTCATGTTCTTCATTTCATATGGTATATATTTAAAATTTCATTACCATGTTCTTAAATACTATATATTATGTTTTATCTACTGTTCTATGGATCATTTATTAGTGGGTTACCCATGTCCCCTCTCTTTTTAATGTTTTCTAAAACCCAGTAACATAGCCGTTATGCAGTTGAATTTTCGACTCAAAATGTATCTCTATTTTTCTCAAATTAATTTATTTTATGAATAATCAAATCTATTTATTATAAATTGTTATTAACATATTTATCAAAAGGTTCTGTTTTAAATTCTGGTATTTACATTCATGAGACCCTCTTTCCTTTTCCGTGGGTTTAAGGTGACATAAAGATCACGTCTTTAAAGCAGTTGTTAAAATGTTATGACTATGAAATGAAAACCAATTATTTTATGCTATATGGTTTATTTATGAAATGATTGATGATGATATATTTGTCTCGCATGATAATAAAGTCAAATTAATGGTGCGCCCTGATAGCGCTCCAATGCATTGGGTAAAGACTTAATCTCTAGAGATGACCATTTTGACTGATACCTTGGTGAATAACCTTGGTAATTTTTAATGACACCTTGGAGATAGACCTTGGTGAAATGAAAATGATTTTCAATATTAAATGTTATAGCCACATCTTCAAGTTATGAAATAGTTTATTTTCATTATGATATGCCTCATGATCTCTTTCTCATTCCTTAAAGTTATTTTTCAACACTTTTGATGTATCTCAAGTTCTCATGTAAAATGTTTCCCTTATTTCCCTTATTTGGCCTTTTGCTCACCCATTACTGTGATGCATTCTCCCAAGTTATGAGGGGCTATAATGAACATAGGATGAACAAATGAAGAATACTTTCAAGTTTTTAAGAAGAATTTTTTTTATGTAATAAGTTCCTGGTTTCCAAGACACTAAACCTTAATGATCCTCAGTTTTGTATAATGTAATGAATTTTTATGTTATAAAAAGGAGGGATGTTATAACGCTGAGTTCCTTCATCTAGGGATTGATATTTATTTTATTTTAGTTCATATTCTGGTTCTTTTACATTCTTTTCTTTCATTATTTTTTTGATTCTTCATTAAAACTTCAATATTTTTAACATCCAGTGTAGGTAAAGGATATTATATCTAAATCAATTTTGAATTTTATTGAAAATAAAATCTATAATTCATATACCTCTAATATAAACAACTTGGAACATAAATTAGATATAAATAGAGGTTTTATTACCTCTAATACTGATTGAAGTTCCCAATGGATCATGTAGTCACATTATGTGGGGGTGAATCAGGTGTGTCTAGTTTAACTAAATTATTTTATTTTATTTTACTCATAAAAACATCTTTATCCTATTAGGATGAGTAGATCATGAATGAAATTGAAAATATAAATTAAACACAACATACTATATTTACTAGGTATATTACTAAAACCTACTCCTTACTAAAACCGATTATACCCCTTGGTTATAGATTATTCACTATATATTGGTGATTACAACCAAGGAAAGTCTCATTACCATCAATTCTATGTTCCCCAGTGTTCTAATCTAGAGTATCAATATATATCACATGTTTCTAGCTATATTATAAACTCTTGAGTCCCATAGAATGTTCTTTATACTGAATCCCATGGTGTTACAAGAATCCCACCAGCCTCCTCTAGAGTTCCATTGGAGACTTCTTCTACTTCTGAGTCCCATTAAAGTCTTCTAATAATATTGTTTCACCCAATATATAATCCTATGATAAAAAGATACCTGTAATCTTTTCTATACTTCTGCACTTCCTTGAGATAAGTATTTCTCTACAAAAAAATCATATCACTGGGTCTACTTTTATACAATATTCAAGAACATCAGAAACTGATAAAAACATTCTTGATCTTTATCACTATCAACTAAACATTGAAAGCTTTGTACTAATCTCAATTCACTAATAAATCTAGTATAATTATTCTAAAATAATTTATGTCTTCAGTATCAAACCACATTGAAAAATTTGAAAAGCATGTTACTTGTGCATTTCAATCTTCATTCATTTACAATGCTATGTATGAACATCTTAGTTATTATTCAATTTTATTTATAAGACTACACATATTCATGATATTCTCACTCTTTCATTCATTTTTAATTATATTTACATGAAAATGTTGAATAATTCAAGCACATATACACTACCTCAAGTTTTCCTTCACTATATATCTTTACTATTAATTTAGATGAACACTGTCTATCATGAAATAAATTGTACTACTTTTAGAGAGTCTCACATAACCTTCATGGAAAATTTTTAAACCCTAAAATGTATAGTTCACATACAAAGTACCTTTTCAAGTTTCTTCAAATAACTCAACTCAAATTCTATCATATAACAGTCTATCTTATCAAACTCTTGGTATGATAATTATAAACAGCTGTTATTTTCTAATTCTTCTTCACAGAATAGAATACAGAAGTTAATTTTTATTTATTATTCATATAAAACAGTGTTATTTTCTACACTAGTTATCAGAAATAAAACAAGATCATGTGAACATCAAGGTTTATAAAGACTCATCATGAATGTATGGAAATCACAACATGAATACGGGGCATTTCATTACTCTATTTGGATATCTCAGTGCTCTTGGATTTTTATTTAGATCAAACTATAATTGATCTATTATTGGGTTATTTTTAGACATACTTCCACTAAATAATCACTATAATTCACAGATATTTATTCATTTCTCCAACTTACTCCATCATGCAATGGCTTCATGCGATGATGAGAAATACCATTATTGTAAAATTGTAACTCCTTCTCACTATATCTCCTCAGCATGAACATTCTTTAAAAATGAAAACATAGTTGAATTTTTTTTGATCATATTAATATTTCAAATTGATAAAATTTAACTCAGAAGCTTTTGTTTGATAACTTATACTTCACGATATGCAGTTCCTATTGAACATAAGTTTCGCTGATAAAGGCATGAAGTGGATGACGATAGTGTCATTTATCATATGAATTAGGATCATTAGATCTAATAGTCATGGTTATATATATTTTTTAAGTTGTATTAATAGTTTCTCTGTTCTTTTCATACTTCATTTTTTTATCCATTCATCCTCATTCTTTTTTATAATACAACACGTTATGGTTACTCAGCAGAGGTGTGTACTAGGATCTGATCATTAACCACTACTAGCACTGAATCATTCTATCTCTATTCTCCCCCATTATGATTCCATGTATAGTGGTTCTAACATGATCATCCTTTTCTATCAATGGGTGAACCATGAATGTTGGTTTCTTCACATGATCACCCTTACTTGGATGTTAGTAAACTTCCCTCCATAATAGTTTATGTGGTCCCTATGGATGGTTTGGTGTGAGTGACATGTTTTTTAATAAAGGCCACCAAAAATTATCATCAAATATTCTTCAAATATACTCCATGAAAAATATTATTTATCTTGGTATTTTTTGACTCATTATCTTCACAATGATGTAAACAATGTTTCTCTATTAACATAATTCTTTGGACATATATCTAGTTCAACAATTATCACAATTAAAAGTCATTGACCTTTCTTATTAAAAATATATTTAAAAAAAATTAAAATTTAACAAAACCTTAATAATCCACTTGTATTATTCATATATAATATATATTTGGATTTTAGGTTTATACTCACACTGATAGATTCTCTTAGGTTGATTTTGAAAATCAAATGTAATTTACCAAAGTGAAGAATATCTTTTTGAGAGACTTAATCCATTTCTCATCTACAAATGGATTTGTAGTCTCATTATATAATAGATCCTTCTATAACACTAAGAAATCCAACATAAGTGAATCACACGTTGTAATAATAAGTTACTATATACGAGAAAGGTTATTCATAAAAACCTCTATTAGTTTCACCATTGTGGTCATGATCTAATCAGTTCCAATTCCAACTCTATTAGATTACTCGCTAAGGAAATCCGTACACTATCTACTATTTTTTATTCTGCTTCTTCCATTAGGATTCACTAATAAATAATGAAACACATTTATTTATCTCGTAATCATCAGGAATATTGAAACAAAAAATAAAAAAACCCAATAATGGTAAATGTTATCAAATACTATAATGGATTATCATAATTCATATTTTAGATATGTTCATTTAAAATTTAGTCCCCAAGGATTTTACTAATATTTATCTAATACCAATTATAAATCCCCTAACTATGGTAACCTAGAGCTAGTGTCAACTTTATTAGGTTTGAATATGATACAATGGATCTCATCCTCAAGGAAAAATAAGTTTAGTTGTCTTGAATAACTAGATAGATACATGATCTTGCTATTATATTTCAAATACTAAATACATAGAATAAAAATCATTCAAAAATCCTTAATATTATACACAAAATCATTCATCATATCCTATGGAAATGGAGATATAAATTGTGAGCTCATATGCTCAATAAGGGTTACATAAAATGGAATCTATCGTTAGTAAATAAAACATAATCAGTATAGAAAGGAAAATAATTGAAAACACAATCCATTTAATAAATAACTTAAGCATGAAATGTATCCATGGATAATATCAATGTATTAATATCATGGATAATAGTAACTAAATTATCAATGAATAATGTTTTTAGTTTTTAATTCCATGATCTAAAACATTTCGATATCTTTAATATATAGTTATTTTTTAATGTCAGTTTAATTAATGGGTATATATACCCAAGACACCCACATAATTAGGCTTACTAATTGATTTTCCTCATGAGACATGGCGATGCATCAACGAACTATTTATAACTGAGTCCCAACTATCACTTAATTTCCAATACATTCCACATATATCGAATGATCAATTTAATTCATAAATAATATGCCTTATCAATAAATTTCTATATTGAGTAATGATTATGAAATATCTTTATTTCTTCATTCAATTAGATTATATTCAAATTAAATAATGATATGCAGAAATGGTATACAGTTAGGATATAATAAAATCTATTATTCAAAGAGTAATGATATTTATCTGAAATTTAATTTATAAATATCACAAGTTGAATGTTTTGAAAAAAATTTAATAACGACACAATTATTAATATATAAAATATGACCATCAATTCATTAGAAATATGAAATTTGTAATAAAATTATATCCTTTAGTGAAATAAAAAAAATAGAAGTGAATAATTTAAATAATATTTCATTAAATAGTTTTCTTTATAAATATATTGAAAACTTGTAGGAGAATATAAATAATTTAAAATATATATGGGGTAGTAAAATCTGTTCATGCCATATATATTAAAAACAAACATCCATTTTGACTTTTTTTAAAGTGAAAATTTAACACCCCACAAACCATTAGAAATATTATTTTCAAACCTTATAAAAGGTAAATTATAATATAAAATGTAATTTATAAATCATTTGGTTTAAAAATTAATTTTTTAATAATATTTTGAAAAATATGGACATGGAAGAAAAATATACATTATCAAAGAAATAAATAAGATTTGATATTATTTTCAATATAACTATGAAAACCCCAACTCTAGTGTCCCAAAGTCATTGTATAATTTTTTTCATTTAAATAATATATATTAGATCTCATGTTTAAGGAACTATCGGTTTAGTATTCTTGAATAACTAGATACAAAAATGAATCCTATTTTACATTGGAAATAAAATATATAACATAGTGAAAGGAAATATTCTACATCCTTGAACTCAATCAATGATTCATTTTTCATATCCTTAGAAAAGGAAAAAAATAAGGATGATATCAAATACTTAGAAAAGGTTATATAAAATAGAATTTCTCATGATTAAATAAGGTATTATCAATATATCCAGGTAAATAACTAAAAATATTTTCCCTTTAATATATATATTGAGTATGAAATGGATCCATGGATAATTTCAAATGCAATAATCTCATGGAGATTAATAATTTAATTTTAAATTAATGAGATTTTGTGATCTCAGAAATCACAATATCTTTATTTTAATGGTTATGCACTAAGACAGATTAAACTATGGGTAGGTATACACTACAAACCAATTTAATAAGGCTAGCCAACTGATTTATCTCCTTAGACTCATCAATATGTTGAGGGTTTATATAATTCTAGGTCCTAACCATTACTTCATATTAAAATCATTCATAATATATTTAATGATCACTTAAACTTATAAAAAAATATAATTTATCAATAAATATCTGTATTTAGTAAATAATACTAAATATCATTATTTCCCTAGAAAATCAAATAACTTTCAAAGTATAACTATGTATATATAAATAGTATATGACTTAGAAAATAATCATATCCATGATAAAAACAATATATATGTTTAAGAGAGATGTAATTCGCAATGATTATAATAAACTGAAAGTTTTAAGTGAAAACCAATAAACACAAAATTAATAAGAGATATAAGATGACTATAAATACATAATAAATATAGTTTTTATAATAAAATTTTTTATTTAAAAAGTTTAATAAAATAGAAGATAAATATTTAAATAATATTTCATTAAAAAAATTTCAATATAGAACCATTGAAAACATAAATAAAGATCTAAAGAGCATAAAATGGTGATGCGGATAGGAAAATCTATTAACGTTGTATATATTAAATTGAAACATTCCTTTATACTATTTATAATGAAAATAGAATATGAACCGTTCTAAGAAATATTAGAAAAATTCATTTAAATCCGTTTAAAATCAAGTATAATAAAAAACTATCATGATAAATCATTTGAGTAAATATAAAATAACTTTTTATAAATAATTTTGAAAAATATAGATATGGAACGAAAATATACTCGATAAAAAATATAAATAATATCATATTTTAATTTAAGCATTACTATTTAAAGAGTATCATAAATTGAATTATTAATCATCATGAATAACTATATATTCAGGTTAAATACCACAAAGAAGAATTATATACACCATATAAAATTAAATAGGTCCATAATACAAAATATTTTTCAATGGAGTGGAAATTGATAAAAAATATCTCATAATAATCATAGTGTTTAAATGAGAATTAATTAATGTATTGATTATATGTATCAAATTTAAATCCACACAAAAAAGATTAAATAAAACATAAAATACTGAAAATTCATTACACACATATTTATATCATATCAAAGACAATTGATAAGTAATATTTACTGCTAAAAGAAATTGAGTTATGAAATACCTTAAAAAGATCATATCATTGAATTGAGAATTAATAAATAGATTTATTATGTGTAAAAAATTTAAATACACACAAATACAATTGTAAATATAAAATAAATCAAAAATATATATTTCCACTCACAATATTGTCATAATATACTCAATGAATAAGGGATTTAACCCAATGAATGAATATTTAATTAAGAAACCACTTAACATAAACATATCATTAGTTTAACCTGATTTGACCTCATGTATAATGGTTTTAAACATGTTATGAATTTATTTGAATATAATATTAAAATTTTTCATATCATATATGATCATTATAAAATATCTTCTCACCTATTTGTTAACAATGTTTATTATTACTATATTTTCAGGTGTCATTCCAATAGACCAAAGGCCTTAGATTTTTTTTTATTTTTGGATAATCCTCTTTCTAGGGATGAGGAGGAACAATTTCCTGACCCATAGGCCAAGAGGAACAAGGCCCATACAAGACCCAAATTCCTAGAGTTATAAGACCCAGTACATGACCTTTTAAGGACTAAGACCTGAAAACGCTTTGTAACTACACCTCATCCTCATCTTTATCTTTGAATAAGATTAGCTCCCCACCTCCCTTGGCTGATTAGATACCATTTTCCTATGAATATATCAACATTTCTGGGTACTAATGTAAATTTTATTACTCTCTCATTCTCCAATATGGTTAGCACTTCTCTGGTGGATGATACTTTCTATAAATCCTCTTCTAAGGTTTACTCCTATGTGGTCTGCCTGGCCGGGTACTTAGTCTATTATATCCTAGAGGCTTGGTGTCCCAAAGACCTATGGTGACCTTAATTCACAATTTATTAAAGTCATATGGTGTCCTAGTGTCCTTATGACCTGAAGTCCTAGGTGTCTCAAAATCCCTGAGACCCATAGGCCCAAACAAATTTCCTTAAGGCCCAAATCAGATGAATAGTTCTGGATTATATAGTACCACACATTATATACTATAGTAAATCCTACAGTCATGATATAGTATCTAAAAATACTCCCCCACTCAAATTTTATCATGGGTTATGTGGATGCAAAGTATGAGCCTCTTCCACTGTGGTATAGGGTAATTGGCTTTTAAGTGTTAACTACTTCATTTTCTCATATATGTTTTATCATAGAACACTGTGTTCTTGTGAATAGGATATATCTCCATAATATTTAAACTGATATTAATGATATAAATCTCATATTTATTTATTAGATACATTATTATAATCATTATTGAATTTTGTACTAGGAAAATAAATCGCAATGCTTCATGGAGATTGTAGGTTGTACGTATACATGAGTGACATTATCATTTCTTTAATGGCTGAAAGGGTATGGAAGTGGATGATATATTAATTTTAAAAAATAAATAATATATCATAATAATCCAATATATTAATCTTAAAAAATCAATAATATATCATAATAATCCAATATATTAATTTTTTTCAATATTTATAACTATCCTTGTGATTCGGTGATGGTAAACAAATTGTATCGATATGTGAGGTGGTAGTCCACCATACACATGAGTGATTATTGTGTTTCCAATTTGATGGATAAGAATATGGAAAAATATTATTAAATTAACATAATAACTTCTTAGTACATGGTAGATACTAGTTTTAATATATTATAATTGTTAGGATGTAATCAAAGGGGGTAAAAGAATATTTAAAAAGGAAATATCTTCACTAGGACGATTACCTTCTATTAGAGACACGTCATTTGGGTCTCTTCTTAAGGACCCTGCGGTTTCTATTTTGGAATAACATTACCAATATAACATGGATAATAATTTTTGGGATATATTTTTACATGTTTTAGATAATATTAATGGTTCAAGAGGTGTGAATATGCGAGGGAAGGAGGTGCACATTTATAATTGAGGTGAGCGGTACACATGTAATTTTTGAATGTTATAAAATATTATAAATTAACTTTATTAGAAAGAAAAATGGAACAAAAATGACTCATATTAAAATATAATATGGTTAATTATGAAATAAAACTAACCAATTAGGTTTGTATATGTTTTTATGTCATTTTAACCCTTATATTTTGGTTTAACCTCTTTATTGACAATTTCTATCCTTAACTGTGGTAACGAGTTTTAAAATATTTAATGTTTATAATTTTTATTATATGGTAACAATTGTCTCATAAATGAACAAGAAATTAAATTTTTTATTATATATTATCCCCCTTGTACTCTTTTAATATTATTATTAATTTTAAGAAATTTAATAAAATATTACTTTCATAAAATATTATTATTGTCATTTTTAACAATATTTATTTAATTTAATATTAATTCCTCCAATTCATAGATGGAGTTAAAATATAATACTTTAAAAATACCTAATATGATATATTCATATATAAAACTTTTAGAACATGATAATTCATCAAAATTTTAATACTTTTACATTTTTAAAAAATATTGATTTTATTTTCCTATTGCTTAAACAAATATTGTGTCAGTGTTGTGTAAGAATTTAAGTTAATTATACCATAAATAAAAATTAAAAATAAATTATCATCTTAAAAAATTAACTAGGTGTAAAAAAAATTTTATATCCATGTATAATGTATTATTATATGTAATAGAACTAATAAAAGGAATTAAAAGTAAGCGAGTTGAATTTTGGAATTTTATTTAATTAAAATAATATAAATGTAATTATCAATTTAAAATGGAACCAAAATGAAATATATTCTAATTTATAAAGGATTATGTATAACGAAGCCTATAAAATGAAACTAAGTCTTGGTTTGGGTTAATTTGGATACCTTATCTCATAGTTTTAACCATGTTTTACACATTTTACCTATACTAAGGTGACAAATATTTACCACGGTTAATACTGATAATAAAAACATAAAAAAGAAAAAAAAATACCAAATAATACCCTTTTGATTCATAATATAGTATTAATTTTTCAAGAATAAATCTCTATAAGTGGTAGAAATAAATTTTTTTATAAATGTGTGATACACAAGAAAAAAAATTTTTTAGAAAAAAAATGTTTTTTATGCATAAAAATTAACTTATATCAAAATGATGAATATTGATAATTAAAATGGAATTAATTATTTTATTAAATATAAAATGGATCATATTTCACTTTAAAAACAAATCCAAAATATATTGGTAATCTTAAATAACATCATTTAATGAAATGAAATGAGACTATTAGAAAAATATTTGTTTTTAATTATTCATTGAAAAATCAATCATTTCATAAAATACACAAAGTATTTCCCAAAGTTAATTTTGATATGATGATTTCAAAAATTATATTCATTTTATAAAATAAAAAATATAAAATTACATGAAATTAAATATAATTTTCATTCATATTAATGTAATAAAATCACTTTTCAATCAAATTTTATTCTAAAGTATAATATGACTGAATGAAAAATTAAATTCCTAATAAATCAAATAGTTTTAAGGAAAATGTGAGAAACTAGGTGTTGAACCATAAAAGGATAAAACAGAGTCATTGAAGTACAATTTAAATCTACCAGAATCAATTTCCAAAAAACATTTACAAGAGATAGAGGTTACCTGAGTGCTTGGTTCATTCATTATTAGATCATTAAACTCAAAGGCATGCTTTTCCCAAGTCTAGATTTACTCCTTGAGGATGATATTACCTTTTCTGAATCCCCCGATAATAATCTGGTCCTACTTTTCAATACAAGTGTATTTATCCCCATTTATATTAACCCTCAGTGACCTCCCCATCATTTTATCTGCCTCCTCTTCAGTAGTATTGAATAATGACACCTACACGACCACTTCTTTTTAACTCAATAGCAAGTCCAAGGATGGATCACACATGCCACCTGTTTCTACAAGCACACAAACTCACTATATATCTTCTTAACGTTTATCTTTAATAAACATTGAGTGATTATTTCCTAACAATTAATTAATACATTAGTTTTGAGTAGGACCATTATTCATATATTTCAAAATGTGATGAATTATATTCATACCCACCAATTGAACTAGAATTTTATAATGGTCATATTTAAGTATTGATTTTTTTATAAAATATCTCAATTCTCTTAAATATTGTGTTGTGTTTTAAGAATTTTATAGACATAATTATTCTTTTAAACTAAATTTTTTTGGTTTTATATTCTTCCTCATAAAATAAATTTCATCCTAACAATTTTATCTTGGTCATCAATGGTTCAATATCATAAAATTACTTTATGTAAAACCCATATCGTAAAGAGGGATAATGAAACATCTTTTAAAAAGGGGAAGTGGGAAGGATAAAGGTTACATGAAATAACACATAATCGGGTGACCATATAAGGATAACATTATTAGGGTGTAAAATTATATACATGGAGGAGAAAATTAACATCCAAGGACTAACAGAGAGTGATAGAGATATAGTTCATGTGATATTTAACACCCACAAAACCCAAAATCAGTGAGGGGTGAAAAAACTATAAATTAATTGGAAATTAAGGTAAAAGGGTAACATTTTAATTTCAATAACCTATTCTTAAAGTTGAGGGATTATTTTACTATCAGGATATAAATATAAGAAATTATAATTACTTTATTTATTTCCATTTCATATGTACAGTATCATACTTTGGTTTTTCTTAGATAAATTTCAACTTTATCCTTATTTCCAATAAATAAATATTCAAAAGGAGATTCTTCATGCCTAGAGTGATAAAATTAACATTTAATGAACTATAAGATCAATTTATTAATGTAAAGTCATTCCTTGTTTCTCGTAATATTTACCAAAACCAAAATGGTTTCCAAGAGTTGTCTAATATGGATAAATATAATATGTTACTCTTTAAAAGATAAATAAAACCCCTAAAGTTCAACTTAATCCATTCCATAAATTTTTAAGATTAATAATCCCCAAAAATATTTCTAGATAAATTAAAACCCCATAAATATGAAATATATGATAAAAACATTATCTCTAGAAAACATAAAGTAGCTCATAATGTAACATACCAAATATGTGAGTATATTGATCATATATTCTTTTAAAAACATATTAATAACCTGAATAAAAACTCAATGAAAACATATATAATTTAAAAATTAGCATAATAATCATTCCTCAAATAAAATCACATACTATTAAATATATTCTATAAATGCAATAAACAATACTAATGATGAACTAAATTAATTTTCCATCAAAACACTAACCAATTTAATGGATAATAATATAATAAAATTTACATCATTGATTTTAATCATCTATTTATTCCATACAAACAATATTAACTCAACATCAGGAATATATTAAGGTTTATCTTTCCCTTAATCATGTCTCATCCTAAAATATCACCTTACCATTAAGATACTTTTCTTGGTTGTCGGTACCATTAAATATATGTTTTCAAATCCTTAATGAAAAACTACTATGAAAAAATACAAATATGTTTTGTGATAATTATGACAAGATTATAATTGGTATAACACTTATACAAATTAATTATTTAATCCCAATAAATAAACTCTTTAATATATTCACTTCAATTATAGAAATATCTATTTCCCTACTCGGTCTTAGATTTAACCATTGGATTAGAGCATTGACTTAGATAATTTCTATGTTCTCAAAAAATAATACATTAAACTACAAATGTAACCTTGGGATTAAATTTATATACCATCATCAAAAAAATTATTTTTTCCATGATAATTACTTACTATATTCCTTAATTTTCCACAAGTAAAATATATTCCCATTCCTCTAAGAAATTTCCTATAGTGATTTTTCCTATATACTTAACAAATAAGAAACAAAATCTTCTTATCTCTATGGTATTTATGAAAATACATTTTTATTTTATTATAAATGTTAGAGAACTCACTAAAATTGAGATTTTTAATCATATATATATATATAATATTAGGAATAATCAAAAGGTTTCTCATTATAACTCCTATTTCATTTGGTTTAACGTGAGGAAAATCATTCCATTATCTATCAAATTTAGTGTTAAGATACTTCCCTCTTGTTCTATCCATTTATTTAGCCAAACCTAATAGTATGATCAACAATAATAATATTTGGAAACCATATAATCCTAAAAATCATTTACAATTTGTCTAAATCATTACACATTATTTTCAATATAAGACACCTTAGGTTTAACCTATTTCATTCATGGTCATTATCTATTAAAATCCTTTATAATGGTTCATAATGAATATATGATTTAACTAGAGAATAAATCTTTGGATTATCTGACTAGTTGTTTAGTAAGGGCACATTCACTATACACCAGAATGATTATCAGTATATACTCAAACAAATATTTTGGAGGTCACTACCCCTAGATGGAAATATACCAAAACCATGGATACATGTATTATCTAGACATGTATGTGTTTCTAGGAAAACCATATAATCTCAACCATACCAAAAATATTAGATTTTATCATATAAATAGACTTATGCATAAATTATTTCATAGTGTTATGTTACCTAATCTATGTTTTTCTAAATCTAGTTCTGAATATTTATAATAAACGTTCTCTGATACCAAATATAACACCCCCAAATCCATTTACCTAGAGCCAATGTTAATTTATTTCATTTTAATAAGATACAAGAGATATAGTTCTAAAGAATCAATCTGTTTAGTATTCTTAAATAAGAAAATAAAAAATTATTCTTATTTTCCATTAGAAATAAAATATGAAACAAAAGAAAGTAAATATTCTGCATCCATGAACTCACTCAAATATTTCTTCATTATATATTAGGAAAACGAAATAAAATAATGGTGATCTAAAATTATCAGTAAAGTTTACATAAATCAAAATGTCTTATCAGAAAATAATTTATATTTAATATTTAAGGTTAAATAACTCAATTCACTTGTCATTTATTGAATAAGTGGAGAAAAAATTTATCTATGAATAATTTCATAACATTAATATCATGGATAATGATAACTAAACTAATAATAAATTAAATTCTAAATGTTGGATTTAATTATTTCATATATAATGATATATTTACCGCTAAGTCCTTACACCAAGATAGATTAAAATATGGGTAGTAATAAACCATAAACCAATTTCATAATGTTAACCAACTAGTTTGTCTCATGATATATATCAATACATCAAGGGGAAATATAATTTCAGGGCCCACCCATCACTGCATTTCCAAATCATTCTTCATAGATTTCATGATAAATTTAATCCTTAAAAATATGACTTGTCAGTAAATTTATATATTAACAAAATAATATGGAATATGAATATTTCCCCAGTCAATCAAATAACATTAAAAGTAAAAAATTGAATATAGAAATGGTATGTGATTTAGAAAATAATAATATCCATGATATAATGAATATGGATAATTAAGAAAAATGTAGTATCCAATGATAACAAGAAATAGAATGTTTTAAGAGAAAGTTAATGACCAATAAATTAATAAGTGATAAAATAATACCAACAATACAATTAAAATGTTGGTTTTATAATAAATTCATGCCCTTTGAATAGATTAATAAAATGTAAGATAAATATTAATATAATAATTCATTAAACAATTTTATTTTTAAAAACATTTAAAACATGTATAATAAACTAAATATAATAAAATATTTATGGTGTTGAGAAAATCTGTTAACTTTTAATACATTAAAAAAACATACCTTTTCACTTTTTGTAATGAAAATTAAAAATTACCATCTTAGGGAAATATTTGAAATATTTCTTTCAAACTATGTGAAAACTAAATTATAATATAAAATATAATTAATAAATCATTTGAGAAAATAAAAATTACTTTTTTAAAACAATTTTGAAAAATATGGACATTGAAGAAAAATATAACCGATCAAAAAGATAAATAATGTCAACTTTTCTTTTAGACATTCCTCTTGGAAGAGTTTCTATAATTGAATCATTATTAATCTTTAATAACAATATATTCACATTAAAACCTAAAAGGGGATGAATATACACCACATAATAGTAAATAGGTTTATAATACCAAAAATATCTCAATAAAGTGAAAATTGAGACAAGATCCATTATAATGATCATAACATTAAAGTGGGAATTAATTGACAAAATTATTATGTGTATCAAATTTAAATCCATATAAAATAATTGGAAATAAAAATAATAATAAAAGTAAATTACACATAAAATCTTATCATATCAGAGACAGTGAGGACGTAATATATCCAAATGAAAAGAAATTGGGTTTCGATATCCCTTACAAAGATCATATCATTGAATTTAGAATTAATCAATAGAGACATTTTGGGTGAAAATTTTAAATATACACAAATGAAAGAATAAATAAAACCTAAATCAAATAAATATATGTTCACACATAATATTGGATAAATATAATCAATGGAGTGATTTAACCTCATGAAATGAGATTGAGTTGATAAACCCCTTACCTCACAATTCCCTTTAGTTGAATATTCATTAAACCCATTTATAATGGTCTAAAATGTAATTAAATTATCAAATAACCGAATTAAAATTTATAATATCATATATGATCCTATTATAACATCTTATCACCCGTTTGTTATCAATTTTTCATTATTACCATTGTTTTGGATGTTAATTACTTCATTTTCTCTTGCATGTTTTGACATAGAAGTTCCAGTTCTTGTGAATGGTTTATAATTAAGTAATTTCCAGAATTATATTATTTATATATATATTATTTATTAATTAGATATATTTTTAAATTCTTTTTCCATAGTTTTACATGAATAATTAATTGCATCACTTCATGGAGATGATAGGTCATACATACACAAAAGCGATGTTATCATTTACATAATGGGAGAAAGAGTAAGTGGATATATATTAGTTTCAAAGAATCAGTATAATTTCATAAGTATCATGTATATTCATTTTTTATATCAGTATAACAATACATGTGAATCGATGATGGAAAACAAATTACATCGGTTTAGGAGGCGGTAGTCCGCTGTATACATGAATAATTGTTTTTTTCATTTGAAAGAGAAAGATATGGATAAATATTATTCCATCAACATAGTAACATATAAGTATATGGGAGATTCTATTTTTAATAGATTTTAAATTTTGAGACATAATTAATGGTGAAAAATAAGAGGTAAAAAAAGAAAGATCTTTGTTAAGACGATTACATTCCCTTAGAGAAACCATCTTTGGACCTATTCTTAAGGACCATAAGGTTTGTCTTTTTGGAGGAACATCCCCTATAGAATTTGTATAAGGGTTTTGGGGGTAATTTTTTGGGAGGTTATTTTGAGATAAAGTTTTTCAAGAGGTGTGAAGAAGTGAGGTGAGAAGGTTCCCTTTTATAATTTAGGTAAGTGGAACAATTGTAATGTTTCAATGTTTTAAAATATTATTAACTCACTTTCATTGAAAAATGGACCCAAAATGACAAATATAATAATTTTATAAATTTAAGTGCTAAATAAATCTAACCAATGAGTTTTAATCCATTTTTTAAATCATTTTAGCCTATATCATTTGGTTTAACCCCTTCGATAACTATTTTTAACCTTATCCATGATAACAATTTCTTCAATGTTTAGGGGATTTAATTTTACTTATAAGGTCAAAATTGAATCATAAATAGTCAAGAGATTCAATTTAAGATCAGATAGTATCCCCATCATCCTATTTTTATATTTTTATATTTTTTTATATAATTTAATAAAACATTATTTTCATAAAATATAATTAATTTCATTTTTGGTATAATTATTTTAATTTGACATTAAAGAACCAAGACAACAATGGAATTAGAATTTAATACTTTCAAAAAAATATAATATTATATATTTATGTATAAAATTTCTATGACATAACAATTCATCTAAATTTTACTATTTTTAATATATTCTAAAATTGTTTATTTTACTTTTCTATTACTTCAACAAGTACTGGGTCAGCATTGATTCATAGTTTAATGTAATTATTCAATTACTAAAAAAATTACATCATAAAAATGAATTAATTATGTTTAGAATAAACTTTTATATTTATTCATAACATATTATTCTCTTTATTTTGACAAATAAAATAAATTTAAATTAAGAGAATGAAATTATGGAATTTTCATTACTTAGAATAATATAAATGTCATTATCATGGTCAATTAGAACATAAATTCCATACTTTTGAATTTTTTGGATCTTTTTAAATTAATATTATAAAATTAAAAAATTACTAGTTTTTTTTATTTTGATACCTTATCTCATATTTTTTACCCTGTTTTCCCATTTTACCTTTAAAGATGTGACACATATTTACCACAATTAATATTAGAAATGGAAAACAATAAGAGGGTCATATTTACCAAATATAACCCACTTTTTTACAAATAAGGTATGAATTTTTCAATATTAAGACTCTAGAACTGGAATAAATAAATTTTAATAAAAATTTTTAAAATAAAATTATAAACTATTTTTATTTAAAAATCATTTCTAAGAATATAAATTAACTTATATCAAAATCATGAATATTATTGGTTAAAATAGAATTAATTAGATTATATAAAATAAAATTTATAATATTTCAATTCAATACCAAATCCAAAATATAATGGTACCATTTGATTAATTTATTTAATGATAAAATATATGAGTATTTGAAAAATTGGTATTTTTCAATATTCACTGAAAAATAAATCATTTCATAAAAAATACCAAATTTTAAACCTATGTAAATTTTGATGTGATGACTTGAAAAATTATTTTATTTTTATAAATATAATTTCTAAAATTTGTGGAAATTAATTAGAATTTTCATACAAATTGTAAAGACCCGTAAAATTCAAGGTAAATTTTTTTCTAAATTCTCTTTGGGATTTTACAAGAACGTGGTTTCTGACGGCACTTGATTCCGAGGCCCGGTGTGCCCGGAATTTCTATCTGAAGTTTAGCTCGGATACGTTCAGTGAACGAACGAGTGGGTTTTTCTAACTTTTGAACTGGTGCTTGGAATCGAATTCTGAGGGCACCGATGAATTCACAGTGCCGGTATTTGCTTAGGAACACCTTTTCTGGGGTTGCGTCTTCACGGGAGGAGTTGTTAAAAATTTGTGGAAGATAAAATAAAAATTGAGTTACAATTTTTATTTCTTTTAAGTGGTTTATCCATCGAGTTGAAGTTGGGGTAACCACCCAACTTCCCATGGGAGGTTACGAGAGTGGTGGGGTCCACACGAACCCCACCCCTTCATCTTCCCTAACCTTCCATAACCCTCCATTTATTAAGTCAAGTTAAGTTAATTAATTGAGGGAATTAATTCAACTTTTGAAATTCAAATGCTTAAGTTATGTTAATAAAATAAGTGATTAACTTATTTTATTTTGGTTGGAATCTTGTTGTGTGAGTCTTTGGAGAAACGTTGAGGAGCTTGAACATCTTCATCTTCTTCTTCGAAGAAGAATAAGAAGAACGTGAAGAACGTCGGATTCCTCGGAGATCGACGACGCGACACTGAAGAATCATTTCTCCATGACGAGACTCTCTCCTTCAGCAACGTCTTCTTCCGTGATGGTTATTTCCGCAAACAACCCTCGCTCAACGATTTCGACGAGGTAGGGGTTTATTTAAATTGTTGTTCCTGATTACTTCTATTGTCGTTCTTCGTGAAACTTTGTCACTTGCTATCGATTAACGGGAGGGGGCCGGACCGCACAAACACGGTCGACCCTCCTCCCATATTTTTTTTGTGTTGTTGTGGTTCGAAGGAAAGTGACGTGGTGTAGTCGCACCGCGCGGGAACGAGCGGCAAGGATGTGTGGCGTCGTCGCACCACGCATTTGAAAATCAAACCAAGCCGCAGCGCCGTCGCGCTGCGCCAGAAAAACCCGAAGACGTCGTGGCCGGAGTGGGGCCACGGCGGAGGGGCGTGGAATCGTCGCGCCACACCGGACGGTCCAAGGTCGCGGCTAAGGTCGCGGCGGAGCAAGGGAACTGGCGGCCGGTTCCGGGCCGCCGGTGTCGGAGCAGGGGGACCGGCCCTTTCCGGTCCTGTGGCGGCAACAGCCGGCCGGCCAGAGCGGGCCGGCCGGACAGGGGAAGAGCCGGGGGTTAATACCCTCGGCTGGCCAGCATGTGCGGCCCCAGAATGGGGGCCGCGGCTACGAAACGGGGGGTAGCCCCCCCCCCCCCCCCATCCGCTCGGCCGAACGACCGAGATACCTGGCTGGTGCCAGCGCGCCAGGCCGGCTGCCCAGGCTAAGCCGCCCGACCGGACCACCAGGCTGGGCTGGGCCGCGCCGCGCCGCTCCAGTCGGTCCGGACCCGGACCCGGGTCGGGTCGACCCAGGGGGTACCGGGCCCGAACCCCATAATACCGGACTTTTTCGGTATGTTACCCATAACATGGGATACGGACCTCCAATCGAAACACCATCAGTTGAGTAGATATCCTTGGGTCGGGATGGTCGTTTCGGTATATTACACTCAAGGTTTAGGAGTATTTTGGGTTCGGCCGGGCTGGTTCGTACACGAAACCAACCGGGCCCTCGGAGCGGAAATGCTTATAACTTGAGCTACGGACGTCTGATTGACGTGCCGTCAAATTTGTTGGATTCCTCTTAGTGATACAGACCATTTGGATTACTATGCTCGACGTTTGGACATAGTTGGAGTACGGTCGGGTTGGTTTTGACTTATAAACCAACCGGGCCCCTGTAACAAAAAATCCAATAACTCTCAGACCGGGCGTCTGAATGACGTGCCGTCTGTGACGTTGAGTTCCTGTTGACGATACGGAACTTTTGGATACATCAACTCCGGACTATATGTCAGTTCACGTATCAGCCCTTCGGCTCGTGGAGTGCACCCTCCCGAACGATCTTGCTGTGTGCGGGAACCCTAGAGCTGGCTGCGACTGTGACGACGATGATGACTGTGCAGAAATCCTCTGTGGATTCGACGGCGACGACTACAACACTCAGCGATCCTACGTGGATCAGTTCTACCGATCCTGTGTGGGTCAGATCTTGTGTGGTTCATCGCTCAGCGGTCCTGTGTGGGCCAGCGCCTACAGATCATGTGGGGGTCTGATTCTGTGTGGGTCATTGCGGGGGTTTGATACCTATCGATCCTTTGTGGGTCATTGCGGGGGTTAGTTACCTATCGATCTTTTGTGGGTCATTGGTGGGGTTAGCACCTGTCGATCTTGTGTGGGGTCGACGGCTTAGATAAATCAGTGAAAATATCTGATCATCTCTATCGTCTTACAAAGAAGTATACCTGTATGAGCTGAATCTTGACTTTCAATCCTTATCTTCGATAAGTTTGACTTGATATCCTATGTGGATTATGTTTTTCTTTCCTGTGTGGAATGGGTTGTGTTTTCCTGTGTGGACTGGGTTGTACTTGGGCTCGGATGTTGGAACCGAATGAGAATTGATGACTTAGGTATATGTATAGGCACATACCTATGTGGTGAAGAATGTTACTTCGTGATTGTATCTTCCTTTGTGGATTATCCTTAGTGGATTCCGGGATACCTTCAGGGGTCTCGGGGTCCCTACTAAGTATCTTATAATCACCCATGCATGGGCTATGCCCGCACTACATTGTATTGGTTGCAGACGACGGACAACGCTGATCGTGGTTGAGGCTTGCGGAGCAGGACGGTACCTGGAGGTGGACCACTGGGTGGGAGGTACTGAGAGTGGACGGCTGGACCTAAGGAGCTGTGGAGGCTATATGTACCCACCCTTCAGGTGGGAGTACCAGTGGATGGCTCGAGGCTGCGGCTTTACTTTTCAGTTGTTGTACTTCCTTTTTCAGTTGTACATTACTTTCAGTTTGGGTTTGTATTCTAGCCCACTTACTTTTTCGCACTCACTGTTGTACCCAATTTTTACTTAGTGTTTACTTCTTATTTCTTGCTTTGTGGTGTTTGTTTACTTTACAAAGTCCATGCCTTCCCTTTTACCGAGAATTACGCCTTGGTGCTAGTCTCCAGCCCCTGGCCTATGGAAGGTGGGCTTGGGGTAGTCACGGCACGGGCCCTGAGGACGGGTCGTGACAAATTGGTATCAGAGGACTTCGGTTCTACCGCAGAACTTTGGACTCTGATCTTTCTTCTATGTGAAGTAATAGTGTTAAACGTATTGGGTGTGGTTATCAGTCCAGGGAGTCCAGTATTGGTGCGGCAGCCGACATATCCGTACACTAGGACCCTGACTTCTGATTTCTGACTTAATACACGAAAACATTGATTACATGTGTGATTCAAGTTTTATTTGTGATTATTTTATGTTAGCTCGCCAGGTATACTGTTTGATCGTGGAACACCTATTTCTTTTGAGAATGGCCCCACGATGGCAGCTAGCTAGGGTTCCAAGAGTTGTGCGTGACGACAGCCCACCGAGCGACGAGGCCTCGGTACAGGGCCCTTTGAATGCAGAGGCACCAGAGGTACCTCTACCCGCCGAGCCACCGATGATACCAGCCCCAGCCGCTAACGATGCACGTCTCCTTAGTGCACTGTACGAGTTTCAGCATCAGCAACCGCCCAGTCTCCGCGGGGAGATAGACCCTCAGGCAGCCGAGGATTGGCTGGAGGCTGTTGTGCGTGTTTTCAGGTTAGTGAGGACACTAGCGGACCTCATGGTGATCCTCGCAGCGATCCTACTGCACGCGGCAGTAGGCAGATGGTGGAGCTTGATGCTCCAAGTGCACGACGAGGCATCTCTCCTCTAGACGGACTTTGAGAGCCTCTTCCGCTCGAAGTTCATTCTAGCCAACCTCTGTGTGGTGCGCATCCAGGAGCTTCTTCAGCTGCAGCAGGGCAGCTTGACGGTCGCCCAGTACTCGGTGAGATTTACAGATCTCTCGTGCTACTCAACGGACATGGTACGGGACCCATTCTTCCAGGCCCGGACCTTCGAGCAGGGATTGAGGTAGGAGATCAGGGCATCGCTGATCTCCCTCAGCATTCCGACTCAGGAAGGGGTACTAGATCGAGCCCTTTTGATCGAGAGCTTCCTTGATGAGCCTTCATCAGCAGCGAGACCTACCGTAGGGTGGAACGTAGCAGATTCTTCTATAGCAGGTAGTCACCAGATGACTCATGGGTCCAGGCAGACCAGACCCTCAGGCAGACAACCTCAGGACACTGGCTCAGCAGTACGGGGCACACAGTGTGGAGCCAGTCTTTCGAGAGGCAGACTGTGCTATGGATGCGGCGGGCAGGGCCACATGGCTCGTGACTACCTGACCCGCCGTGCCGAGGAGCAGCAGATGGTTGAGGGACCACCCAGGCAGAGGCAGAGGGTCGACCGTGGCGGTCCGCAGGGAGCAGGCGGACGAGGCAGAGGAGCTGGACGAGAAGCAGGTGGTGGACGACGCTTTGAGGCTCTACCACCACCACCACTAGGAGGTCCACACCGACCACAGGGAGTTGGCGGGCAGAGATAGGCATAGCTTCAGGCAGTGGAGGCCTATGACCACGACACACCCGAGATGATTCAAGGTACTATCTGTGTCTCTTCCACACTTGCTCCAGTTCTTATAGACACATGAGCGAGTCACTATTTCATAGCCACTGCCCTTGTTCAGAGCTTGGAGATTCGGACAAAGCCGTTGGCTCGATCCTTATGGCTAGAGACTCCTACGGGAGTAGACTCGATGATTACACACTGGTGCCGGTAGTGTGAGCTTACTCTAGGAGGCGAGAGCTTCGGCTGGGATCTTCTTGTACCGGCGTCGAGGCCTTACGACGTCATCTTGGGCATTGATTGGTTATCTATAGTCCATGCTCAGATTGACTGTATTAGGCACAAGGTGTGATGTGTACGCACTGACGGGAGCAGTTTCACCTTCACCGGTGAGAAGGGAGCCTTCGCAGCACTGGATGGACTTCCGCAGAGGAGAGGACAGCCCATCACTCATCAGTTGGCTAGCTTCATCCTAAGAGCAGTTGACGTTCGGAGTCCTAGTTTTCCTGGAGTGGTGGATCAGTATGCGGACGTTTTCCCCAACGATGTACCAGGACTACCTCCTCGCAGTGAGGAAGACTTTTATATTGATATGTACCCCGGGACAACCCTGATGTCCACCCTAGCATATTGGATGGCTCCCGCCGAGCTTTGAGAGCTACGGGTACAGTTGGAGGACTTGCAGGGCAAGGGATTCATCCGACCCAGTGTTTCACCCTGGGCTTCCCCGATTTTGTTCGCCAAGAAGGAGGACGAGAGCTTGCAACATTGTGTCGACTATCGTCACCTGAACCAGGTGACACTGAGGAACAAGTATCTACTACCGAGGATTGATGACCTCTTCGATCAGCTCAAGGGAGCATGGTGGTTCTCGAAGATAGACCTCAGGTCAGGCTATCATCAGCTTAGAGTTCGGGATGAGGACGTGTAGAAGACGGCCTTCAGATGTCGGTATGGCCACTATGAGTTCTTGGTTATGCCATTCGGAGTAACCAATGCTCCAGCAGTGTCCATGGACCTCATGAACAGGATATTTCAGCCATACCTTGGTTGATTTGACGTAGTCTTTATCGATGACATTTTGATATACACGACGACTGAGGAGGAACACGCCTACCACTTGCGGGTTGTACTGGACACACTCTGAGAGAATCAGCTTTACGGAAAGATCTCGAAGTGTCAGTTCTAGATATGTGAGGTCCATCTCTTGGGACATGTCATCTCTGATGCGGGATTTGCGGTGGATCCTACGAAGATCGAGGCAGTGCTAGCTTGGGAGCCACCCGGGAGCATGACGGAGGTGCGGAGTTTCCTGGGACTAGCTGGATACTATCTAAGATTTGTGCCAGACTTCTCCATAGTTGCAGAACCACTCTCATCCTTGACGAAGAAGGGTAAACCCTTTGTCTGGTCAGAAAGTTGTCAGCAGAGCTTCCAGGAGCGGAGATAGAGATTGACCAACATGCCTATCTTGAGGCTACCAGAGGAGGGAGTTGGATACGTAGTTTACTACGATGCATCAGGGACCAGACTCAGATGTGTCCTAATGCAGGAGTGGGCCATGATCGCTTTTGGATCACGTCAGTTGAGCCAGCATGAGCAGAACTACTCTACCCATGACCTGGAGTTAGCAGCAGTGGTCTTCGCTCTGAAGATGTGGCGACACTATCTGATGGGTGAGTGATTTACAGTCTATTCTGACCACCAGAGTCTCAGGTACATCTTCTCGCAGAAGGACCTGAACCTGAGACAGCAGCAATGGCTCAAGTTCCTCCAGGACTATAACTTTGAGATAGTCTATACTCCTGGAAAGGGTAACGTGGTAGCTGATTCTATCAGCGGGAGGACGGGCATTCAGCTACTTAGAGAGGCGACAGAGCTGCTAGCCGCTTTACAGATATCCTTCATGGATAGAGATGGAGAAGCCTTCCTTCAGTCACTCACAGTCACTCACAGTCACTCTTCCACTACTGCAGTGGGTCAGAGAGGCATAGCGTGGTGACGCAGACTGTGAGACGCGGCATGCACAGATATCCTCAGGACAGGAACCTGATGGTTTCTCCTTAGGAGGAGAGCACGATTTCATTTTCAGAGTAGGTACCTTGGTACCATTTTCTTTACGAGAGGAGGTGATGAGAGAGTTTCATACTTCCCCTTTGGCGGTACATCCTGGAGTGGTGATGATGTACCTGGGCCTCAGACGACAGCACTGGTGGCCGGGCATTAATAAGGCTATGGCAGAGTTCGTTTCTCGATGCCTCACCTGCTAGCAGGTGAAGGCAGAGCACCAGGTACCAGCAGTCTTGGTACAGCCCTTGGAGGTCCCGGAGTGGAAGTGGGATGGGATATCTATGGACTTCGTGACTGGACTTCCACGCACTTCCAAAGGTCACAACTCCATTTGGGTGATTGTAGACCGACTCACCAAGTCGGCTCACTTCTTACCCATCAGAGATCAGGGCTCAGTGGAGATCTTGGGACGTCTCTACGTTCAGGAGATTGTTCAGCTTCATGGTGTGCCATTATCTATCATCTCCGATTGAGATGCTCGCTTTACATCCCAACTTTGGAAGGGGTTGTAGGAGGAATTCGGGGCGTAGCTACATCTGAGTACAACCTTTCACCCTCTGACAGATGGTCAGATGGAGAGGACCATTCAGACTCTCGAGGACATGCTCCGCGCGTGTGTCCTCGACTTTGCTCACAGCTGGGAGGACCACCTAACCTTGGTGGAGTTCGCGTACAACAACAACTACCACTCTACCATCGGGATGGCACCATACGAGGCGTTGTACGGCCGACCTTGAAGGTCACCTCTATGCTGGACAGAACCTGGGGAGTCAGCACTTGTGGCACCAGAGATGGTCCAGGACATGACAGATAAGGTTTAGGTCATCCAGGATTGGATGTGGACAGCTCAGAGCTGACAGAAGTCTTATGCTGACAGGAGGCGGAGGCCACTGGAGTTCGAGGATGGCGACCATGTCTTCTTGCGGGTCTCACCTCGACGTGGTATATGGAGATTTGTTCGAGGCAGCAAGTTGTCTCCACACTTCATCGGACCATTCCAGGTCCTCAGCAGGATTGGCGAGGTGGCTTATCACCTGGATCTACCACCTCAGTTGCACCGAGTGCATGGCGTCTTCCACGTATCTCAGCTGAGGAGAAACGTGCACGACCCGACGCATATCATTGACCATGGGGAGCTGGACATTGATGATGGGTCGACTTTTGCGGAGGTCCCAGTGGAGATCGACGATCGATAGGAGCGGGTCCTACGTGGACGGTCGATTCCCCTAGTGCGCATCAGATGGCAGCACGGGAACCTCCAGGAGAGCACTTGGGAGCGGGAGGCTCAGATGTGTGCCAATACCCACATTTTTCCCCTAGTTTTTTATGTATCTTTATGGGGACGTAAAGCCCTGAGTTGGGAGTAATGTAAAGACTCGTAAAATTCAAGGGAAATTTTTTTCTTAATATTCTTTGGGATTTTACAAGAACGCGGTTTCTGACGGCACTTGATTCTAAGGCCCGGTGTGCCTGGAATTTCTATCTGAAGTTTAGCTCAGGTGCGTTCAGTGAACGAACGAGAGGGTTTTTCTAACTTTTGAACCAGTGCTCGGAATCGAATTCCAAGGGTACCGATGAATTCATAGCGCCGATATTTTCTTAGGAACACCTTTTCTGGAGTTGTATTTTCAAGGGAGGAGTTGTAAAAAATTTGTGGAAGATAAAATAAAAATTGAGTTACAATTTTTATTTCTTTTGAGTGGTTTATCCATTGAGTGGAAGTTGGGGTAACCACCCAACTTCCCATGGGAGGTTATGAGAGTGGTGGGGCCCACACAAACCCCACCCCTTCATCTTCCCTAACCTTCCATAACCCTCCATTTATTAAGTCAAGTTGAGTTAATTAATTGAGGGAATTAATTCAACTTTTGAAATTCAAATGCTTAAGTTATGTTAATAAAATAAGTGATGAACTTATTTTATTTTGATTGGAATCTTGTTGTGTGATCCTTTGGAGAAAAGTTGAGGAGCTTGAAGAACATCGTCTTCTTCTTCGATGAAGAATGTGAAGAACGCGAAGAACGCCGTATTCCTCAGAGATCGATGACACGACACTGATGAATCATTTCTCCATGACGTGAATCTCTCCTTCCACAACGTCTTCTTCCGCGATGGTTATTTCCGCGACGAACCCTCGCTCAACGATTTCGACGAGGTAGGGGTTTATTTAAATTGTTGTTCCTGATTACTTCTATTGTCGTTCTTCGTGAAGCTTTGCCGCTTGCTATCGATTAACAGGAGGGGGCCGGACCGCACAAACACGGTCGACCCTCCTCCCTTATTTTTTTTGTGTTGTTGCGATTCGAAGGAAAGTGACACGGTGTCATCAAACCGCGTGGGAACGAGCGGCAAGGATGTGTGGTGCCGTAGCGCCACACATTTGAAAATCGAACCAAGTCGCGGAGCCGTCGCGCCGCGCCGAAAAAACCCGAAGACACCGCGGCCGGAGTAGGGCCGTGGGGGAGGGGCGCGGGGCCGTCGCGCCGCTCCGGATGGTCGAAGGCCGTGGCTAAGGCCGTGACGGAGTAGGGGAAGCGGCGGCCGGTTCTGGGCCGCCGGTGTCGGAGTAGGGGGACCGGCCCTTGCTGGTCCCGTGGCGGCAACAGCAGGTCGGAGCGGGCCGACCAGACAGGGGAAGAGACGAGGGTTACGACCCCCGGCTGGCCAGCATGAGCGGCCCCATAATGGGGGCCAGGCTTACAAAACGGGGGGAAAGCGCCCCCCCCCCCCCTCCCCATCTGCTCGGCCGAACGGCTGGGCCGGCTGCCTAGGCCGAGCCGCCCGACCGGACCGCCAGGCCGGGCCGTGCCGAGGTAGGGCCGGGTTGCGCCAGCCGCGCCGCGCCGCGCCCAAGCGAGTCGGACCTGGACCCGGGTCGGGTCGACCCAGTGGGTACCGGGCCGGGTCGGACCGGGCCCGAACCCCCTAATACCGGACGTTTTCGGTCTATTACCCATAACATGGACTACGGACCTCCGATCGATGCACCGTCAGTTGCGTAGAAATCCTTGGATCGAGGCGGTTGTTTCGGTATATTAAACTCAAGTTTTAGGAGTACTTTGGATTCATCCGGGCTGGTTCGTACACGAAACCAACCGGGCCCTCAGAGCGGAAACGCTTATAACTTGAGCTTCGGATGCCCGATTGACGTACCGTCGACTTTGTTGGATTCCTCTTCGTGAGACGGACCTTTTGGCTTACATTGCTCGAGGTTTGGATGCATTTGGAGTACAGTCGGGGTGGTTTTTACTTAAAAACCAACCGGGCCCCTGGAACCAAAAAGCCAATAACTCTCAGATCAGGCGTCCGAATGACGCACCGTCTGTGACGTTGAGTTTCTGTTGTCGATATGGAACTTTTTGATACATCAACTCCGGACTATGTTTCAGTTGATGTATCAGCCCTTCGGCTCGTGGAGCGGACCCTCCTGAACGAGCTTTCTATGTGCGGGAACCCTAGAGCTGGCTGCAACTGTGACGACGATGATGACTGTACAGAAATCCTCTGTGGATTCGACGGCGAAGACTAAAGCACTCAGTGATCCTACGTGGATCAGTGCTACCGATCCTGTGTGGGTTAGATATAGTGTGGGTCAGCGCTCAACGGTCCTGTGTGGGCCAGCACCTACAGATCCTGTGTGGGTCTGATCCTGTGTGGGTCATTGTGGGGGTTAGTTACCTATCGATCCTTTGTGGGTCATTGCGGGGGTTAGTACCTATCGATCCTGTGTGGGTCCGATGGCTTAGATAAATTAGTGGAAATATCTGATCATCTCTATCGTCTTATAAAGAATTATACCTGTGTGAGCTAAATATTGACTTTCAATCCTTATCATCGATAAGTTTGACTTGATATCCTGTGAGGATTACGTTTTTCTTTTCTGTGTGGAATGGGTTGTGTTTTCCTGTGTGGACTGGGTTGTAATTGGTCTTGGATGTTGGAGCCGAATGAGAATTGACGACTGATGTATATGTATGGGCATATACCTAAGTGGCGACGGATGTTACATCGTGATTGTATCTTCCTTTGAGGATTATACTTTGGGGATTTTGGGAGACCTTCGGGGGTCTCGTGGTCCCAACTGAGTAGCTTATACTCACCCCTGCACGGGATATGCCCGCACTACGTTGTCTTGGTTGCAGACGATGGACATCGCTGATTGTGGTTGAGGCTTGCGAAGCAGGACAGTTCCTGGAGGTTGACCACTGGGTGGGACGTACTCGGAGCGGACGGTTGTACCCGAGGAGCTGTGGAGGTTATCTGTACCCACCCTTCAGGTGGGAGTACCAGTGGACGGCTCGAGGCTGCAGCTTTACTTTTTAGTTGTTGTACTTCCTTTTTCAGTTGTACTTTACTTCCAGTTTGGGTTTGTATTCTGGCCCACTTACTTTTCCGCACTCACTGTTGTACCCAGTTTTTACTTAGTGTTTACTTCTGCTTTCTTTCTCTATGGTGTTTGTTTACTTTACAATGGAAATGACTTCCCTTTTTACCGGGAATTCCGCCTTGGAGTTAGTCGCCAGCCCCTGGCCTATGGAAGGCGGGCATGGGATAGTCACAGCACGGGCCCCGAGGACGGGTCGTGACATAAATAAATAAATAAAAACATTTTTGGATAAATTGAATTTTTGAATCATAAATTGACTTGACTAAAATTTGAGCGATTATTTACTCAAAATTAATGAATAAATTTGTATTGAGTAGGAAAATAAGACATATATTCCATAATTAGGTGACTCATATTCATACCTTCCAATTCAATTTTTTTTATAATGGTCACATTTAAATAAAACTATTTTTATATAATATATCAATTCGTTTGAAGTTTGGTGTTAGGTGTTAAGTAACTAAATCATGATTATTATAATTTTAAACTAAATTTTATGTGTGTTACAATTAGTTTTATAGTATTGTGTGAAAAATAGAGTAAAATTTTTATAAAAAAATTTAAACACCTTAAATATCTACTGGATTAGAAAATATATGGAGTTTATGAAGCATAGATTATAAGATTACTTCAATTAAAATAAGAGAAATCCCAAAAAATGTGACTTTAAAACAAATTATGATTTCTTTAGAGAATTTTAAATTATAACCCTTTAAAAGAATAAAAATTAATTTAAATTTTAATCATCATAAATAAATATATATTAATGTAAAATATATCAAATTGGTAATTTTTACACAACATAAAAAATAGGTTCATAATAAAAATATTGTCTCAAGGGAGTGGAAATTGATAAGAAATCTCTTACCACAAGTTTGACATTTTATAAAGTGTTCTAATCACATTTCTAATATTTTTTAATTTATTATTATTAAATAAAAAATATAAACATACTTATTTTATCATATAGGATCCACTTATAATATTTCGATAGTAATTTATTAATAATTCCAAATTAAAATCATTATTTACGAGTGTTAAGTATTTCATTTTTTTGAGAATTTTGGTTCTGTAGTTCTTATACTTATACTTTGATTATGGTTTCATTATCTCAAGAATTTTATTAATTAAATAAATATACTATTTATTTATTTTATATATATATTTTCACCCTTAAACGGTAGACATATAAAATAGAATTACACTATTCATGTAGACGGTAGGTCGTACGTATACATAGACATTGCTTTCACGTCACAATGGATGAAAAAAAATGAAGGTAAATAATAATTAAAATTTAAATAATAATTATTTTATCACATATATTCCTTAAATATATCCTTTATACAATCCTTGTAAAGTAGAAATGAAAAACATATCACATCACTTCAAGGTGGCAGTATTCGAGACATATGTACGATCTGTATTATCATTTTCCAATGAGTTGTAAGGTAGGAAGGTAGATATGATATTATAATTATATATGAACAATTATTTCATAAATATAATATATAAATACTAAAACCAGAATAATAATAACCATCCATGTAAGATGGTGATGGATAATGAATTCTGTCTCTACATGGAGGTGGTAGTCCACACATACACATGAGCAATATTTTCACCTCTCATTTGGTGGAAAATAGGGTAAATAATGGTTGTTATATTATCATAATAAAATTTAAATATAATATGGATAATAAATTTATTATTTTATGATGAATACCACAAATATATAGGTGTTAAAATAAGATATCATTTGAAAGAGTTCAGGTTGAATGATTACCTCTCCTTCAGTTAGCCTCCTTTAGATTCTTTCTTAAGGAACCTTGGAATGGGATTTTAAGTCAAAAAACCCACTTATTAATGACTAGGAAAGTTTATAAGAGGATTGGGTTGGCTATGGTCAAGATATATGGATCAAAATGGTTTAATGAAAAGAAAGGATGGGTGTCCTTTTATAAGTAGGATAGATGACACACTTGGAATTTCATAAGAAATTAAAAGATATTAATTTAATAATCAAAAACATTATTCTAAATGTATTGATATTTGAATGCGTCATGGTATGGGGTTAAATATAGTTATAAAATAGGATTTAGATATGTTTAATTGGAAAATTTACCATTATATCTTAGTTTAATCCCCCCCAGGGAACCTGTTTTAACCTTAATTGTAGTAACACTATTTTCAAACATAAAGGGTTATAATATTACTTATAAGGCAAAAAAAATTCTAATAAATTCCCATGGGAATAAATTTTCAACCATTTATGATCCTAATTTTACTATTTCAATAATTTTATGAATTTCATATTATTTTTCATTTAATAACCTTAATGTCATTCTTAACACAATTCCTTTAATTTCACAATAAATGCGTCAAGAGAGGGATAGAATTTTAATTTAATAAATTTCAAAAAATATAATATATTATTGATCAGTATTAAATTATTATGGAATAATAATTATTCCCAAATATATTTTTAATGTTTTTAAAATTATTTACATTGATTTTTACACTACTTGCAAAGCCATTATGTCATCATTTTATAAGTTCATAAAGTTATTATATAACCACTTCAAATTAAAAAAAAATAACCATTATAAAAATAACTTCATTCTGTACAAGAAAACATTTAATATTCATTAAAAATTATTTTTCTCCCTGTGTGAACATATAATAGAAATTTAAAGGCTATAGAGTGACATTTTTTTCATTGCTTAAAATAATATAAATGTCGTTATCAAATAAAAATTGGACAAAAAATCCCAATATGAAAAGTTAGGATGAATATGTCCAAATTTATAACATACAATAAAATAAATTTTTTTGATATATTTTTAATTCCTTATCAAATTATTTTTAACCATATTTGTCACGAACCTGGGTGAGCTTCCATCCAACCCGACACCCAACCTGGCCTGAGATAAGGCCTAAGAGGCATTCTAGATCCTCCTAGGATGGAGACTAGAACCGGGCCCCAAAATAGACCATTGAGAATGATTTTAGTCAACAATCAACCAAGATCAATAATTGAACTAAACAAGTAGCAAAACTAACAATAACTAAACATCAATAAATATAAAAACCAATCCAGATACAACAACTACGGAACATAACTAAAATTAAATTAAAAAATAACTTATATTCACTCTAACAGAATATCCAAGTGACCTATTGGTCAATGAAAACCATAATACCAACCAAATTCAAAGTAAAACCAAACCTGAAACCTGAACCTACAAAAAAACATGGGTCTACCGACGCTGAGTGTCACAAGTAGGGTGTGAGAATATAATAACTTAGTAGAAAATCACTATAGATTCTATTCATTTCCTTTCCCAAAATATTCCATAAACACTAGTTTGAAATATATACATAAATTATGATTTTAATTGTTTTAAACAACCAAACATAGCTTTCCAAAAGTACCCTTTTAAAAACAAAACAAGTAGATTTAATTTTCAAAAACAGTTTTTCACTCCAAAACCCATTTTAAACATGAAATAGAAATTTCAAATACATAATATTTGATAAAATTTTCAATAGTGTAAGTAAAGGATAAAAAACAAGAAAACGTATATTAGAAAGGCTAATATACAACATGGAAAATAAGTTAACAGGACCTACCGATAGTCAACCATATGCATTTTTTAAACATATCTAAAATATATCCCTAGATGTAATAAATTCAGACTCACCTTCATGTGTATGGCGTATCTCCATACTTAATAACCAACTGGCCACTCTAAAATAGTTAACCTTGTGGCCAGTCCCACCTAGCCTCTCAGCAAATCCAGAATAGAACAACTCATCTAATCAGGGTTAATAAGAAATCATCACTCAACCCTATAGATGACACTTAGGAATCCCAAGTGAATTGTACTCTGTGAATGGTCAAATCCTCACATGTGTGGTTCAACTAAATCCCACTACCACTGTGCTTATCTAACCAATACACTGACACCACCTATGTGATGACCCTCTCCTCATAGAATCCAATATAGAGGTTCCCATCTAACAAGTCAATACATACACAAGTTCTAACAGGTTTATCACACTATTTGAGTTTCAAAACCTTTTTCCAAAGATACCACAACATTCCAACTGAGCCTTCACATCACATGATTTTTAAAATCATTTTCCAAACCACTTTAAAATTAAAAATGGGTCTTTACATCACATCACATCAAAGCCAACTTTCCCAATGTAACACAAAGTACCAACCATGCCTTTGATATTTCCAATCTAAATACATTTACAAAATCATTTCCAAAACCATAATAAAAAATGATACATGCTCAAAAGTTCCAAATGTACCTTTAGGTTATTTTAGAAGCCTATCTACGTCACACAATTCTAAATGGGTCAATCCATAGAGAAAAAATTTGAAAGCACCTTTAAATTCACTTGGAACACCAATACACTATTTGGAAACCAAGTAACAATTTAAAAATCAATAAGAGTTTGAAAGAACAATTTGGGATGAGGATGAGAGAAATGAATGGTGAAAAAAATAAGAAAAGAAGCCATTAAAAAATTGGGATTTAGGGAAGAAATCATTATCAAGGTCCATTATCATTTGAATTCCCATACCTATATTCACCTCATGCACATGAGGATGTTACATCATATAATGAAACATCACAAGTATCCATGAAATCACCTAAAACAATAACACCCTGAGATTGTGTGAATTATTTTTTATTTGAATTAATTAATATTTTATATTTTTTTTCATTTCATGTAACACTAGGAATAGTTTTTTATACATATATATATATATATATATATTAAAACACTAAGTCAAACATTATATTCACATAGCACCAACATGGCTTGCGCTACATGAAATACTGACTTGTCTTGCGCTACACGCAACACCGACTTGGTGTACACGCAAAACTATGTTTCTACGAAGCATCATTTTGTTATAGTTTTTTAAATTTTATATTTATAGCCAATATTTTAAAATTAATTATTTGAATATTAATAACTAATTATAAAATATTTTTTATAATAGTTTTAGAGAAATAAAACATATTCATAATGAAATATATAATCATTGGTCAGGTCCTTATTTGTTTTAAATTACTATGAACTACACTTCATGTCTTCTATGAAAAACAATAAAATTAATTTTAGACACATATAAAAATTTAATTTCCTAAAATAAACTGCATTTTTTAATTTATAATTACTAATTTAACTTCAGGTTATTTTTTATGATTTTTTTGAGAAACATCATTTTTGATTAACATTGAAAAATTCTGCTTTTAAGTTAAATTTTTTTTTTATTTTAATAATTATTAATTTTGCGTTATATTTTAAAAAATATTGAAGGTAAAATTAGATAAATTATAAATATATTAATAAAATTTAGGTCATTATAATCATTTTCAATTTGAAATTCAATATAAAAACTAAATAATATTTTGAACTTCATTCTACTTTAAAGACCTATAATTTCATCTCGTCTAGAGTATTAGTATTAATCTTAATTTTACCTCTTATATGAATTTAATTTTAAAAAAAAATACTAGAAAATTTATATTTATTATAATATTTATATTATAATTATATGATGTAGATTTTTTGCTAAAATTATTAGTAGAAGTAATTAAAATTAATCACAAAGATTAAGGTCGAATTGTGCTTAATTATGAACTAAACCTGAATCTTAGGGGCCCAAATGACCTGGAAACTTTTCAAAACCCAATTTTATGGCCATGTTATTTCCAAAAACCTTATATTATTTATTGTTTTATTAGTTTTTTAGGTAATATCATGTGTACGCCAAATTTGTTTTCAAAAATTCCAAGTGAGTACTTTTCCTTCCCTATAAAAGGCCAGAACCTATACCACTTCCCCACACATCAAAAAATCATAATTTAGGCCAAGATATGACCAATATAATACCCCGTAATATTTAATTCCACCTAGAACCTTCCTTTTTACATAAGGTAATCAAAGGAATCCTTTTGGCACAAACCAAAAAGATTTACCCAATTAAGAGGTAACACCTTCTCTCAAACTTCTTTCTTTTATTTTCATTCTCCACCCCTCCACTCTATTTATTGTAGGGTTATATAAAAACAAAATTATCTTAAATATAATATACTTTTTTATTCTAATATTTAAACCTACACTCATACACACCTTTATCTAATGTATAACAAACATAATGTTTATGTGTACTATGAACTATCCCCTCACTAAATGTTGATTGTTCTATTTTCTTTACTGCCTATCATAGTGGAAATTATGATGGAAAATTCCTTATATATATGTTATATATTATATTTATTATTTATTTAATATTATTTATTCTTTTATGACACATATCTTTTTTCTTTCCATTTGGTGTTAATATAATAATTTCCATTGAAAAATTGTGGACTACCGCCCCCTCAAAGTAATATAATCTGTTCATACACTACAAAGATTGTATTAAGGATGGTTTTAGTGAATATATAATACATATATGATATCATAAATCTTCTATAATAATTATATATATATATATATTTATATGCATTTTACTTTCTTTTTTTCAACATGAAAATTATACGGAAATAGCGTTCATGCAAACGTACGGCCTACCGTATCCATGAACGGTGTATTCTATTTCATACTTATATATTCTATATATTATTATAATACACATATACTGAATATATATGATATTTTTATAATGTTTCAAATTTTTGAATAATGATATACTTATAAGGACCAATAATATAACTAATTAAGACACATATGAGGAACGAAGCGAGTATTACCTGAAGCAAAACCCTAACATAAGATGGTTAACAAGAAGGAAATATAAGGTCATAATAAAACCATATATGTTTTTATATTTATATATATAGTTATTTAAAATATTTCTAATAAATTTATATTTATTATACATGTGGTTTGAACATGTACAACTAGAGTCAAGACGCAATGTAAGGGGATTTCATCACAGATTTAATTTCTATGAGATACATTATATGTTCTATACTATTTAATTTTGTGTGGTGTGTGTAATTCCCATGTTTTTATTGTATTTATATTAAAAATAAATTTTTTTATTCAAATATCAATTTTATTCTCTTTATTACAAGGGGTATAAATTAAAAAATTACCAAATCGGTAAAATAGTTTTCTCAATTTTCCTTCTCTGAGATTCATGTTTTTTTATGCGCCAAATTTCATTTTGAGGTGTATATACTTCAATTTTATGTGATATATCATGAAGATACATATTAACATGATATTCTAAGATTCATGTAAATTTATTTTCTTACAAGGAGATAATGATCCAAAGTTACCAAGTATGATTTCATTAAGAGATGTGTGGAGCCTAAGATCCACTCGAGGAATTTTTCATGATATTCTAAGATTAGTTAATGATACTCATACCTTTGTAAGAAATGATTTAAGGTTCCATTTATTCATTATACGAATACATTATCATTAATTAAATTGTCTTTATGAAATCCATTTCTCTTTCATAACTTATATGTTTATGAAACCTGTTTCTCTTCATGGGTTATGATTTTGGGGAAATGAATATGAAAATTTTATCTTTTTCCAATGTTTATGACATGTTTACATGTTTATGATACCCATATAATTTCATGGGTTATTATATGATTATTTGTGATCTTTTGGAACCTGTAAGTATGATTTCATTAAGAGATGTGTGGGGCATATATCACAATTAAATTAATTGGTAAAATTTTTATATCTCTTTAGATAGACATAGATGGAATAATAAATGAACTCAGTTTAGTATTACAGGGTAGTAATGAGAAATTAACTTTGTTCAGTATTTTAGGGCTGGAATTGGAAATGAACTTGGATCAATATTACAGGGCTAGAACGAGGGGTGAACTCGGTTCAGTAATACAGGAATGGAATGAGGTGTTATCTCGATTCAGTAAAGGACTTTTTCCACAAATATGGTCTCAATGGAAATTATTTGACTACTATGTAAATCTTTGTATATGATTTTGTGTCTACCACGATTCCATGTTTTATTCCTGTATTTTTATTTCATGGATTATGTTCTTTATTTACTTAATATTCATGCCTCATGAAATGAAAATATTTATGCCATGATTTATGTATATAATCTTTGATATGTAGGGTATGATATTCTGTTTTAATGATCATGTTATCATACCCTTACGCTCATGATTATGCTTAAATATTCCCTTTGTTTACCCTTACTGAGCAATTGATCTCTCCCCTTTTTAATACTTCCTTTCACCAGGTTATTAAAAAATCATTTAGGTAGAAGTACTAAATGTGGGGTTCTTTATGGGATATGTTTATGATATTTCACTAGGATATAAGATTTTCATTCCATTTTTCCAAAGACACGAAATTATTATGGTCCTTAGGCATGTATTTTAGTAATGTACTAAATATTCATCTAAAATGATGTAATATCCATATATATCAAGATTGGGTGGCTATAGTTGGCATCAAAGGAAAGGTTTAGTCAACCATTAGAAACTAGAATGTGAAAAAATTATTAATATCCCTAGGAATATTTATAAGTATATGTTTAGGGATTCTCTAATAATAAGTATAAGGATGAGTTAATATTTAGTAAAATGTCCTGAAAATTTGGTAAAGGATACAATTATTAGTTTCCTTGAAATAAATTCATATCTAGATGAAACAAGTGGATGTGGCTCTAGTAAAGATGTACCTAGGGGTAAAAACTCTAACAAGATGTTTCGGGCCAAACTCGAGATAATCTGGTATAAAATAACGGGCCTTTCTGCACACCTGTTTTGACACGCCTAGGGGGTTTTCTTTAGGAATTGACAAAATATTCATGAACCACCATGATGTATTGAAATATAATTTGGATATGAATAACATATAATTAACCTATGGTGTCATATAAAAAGAAAGGTGTTATGATTTAGATATCTTATAAGTAAATATTTTCATGACTATGTAGTTTTATACAATGATAAGTAATTCTCACACTATGCTTCTAGTATTAATCAATGGAAAGAACTAGAAGGAACTAGATTATTATTGACTGTGAGGGATTATTTTATGATGAGCAGTTAGGTGGGATGATCACTAGAGTTAATTATGTTGTGATCATAACTAATCAGTTTCACAGAACATGATTAACAACATGTAGCATAACCAACTCTTCGACTCGCCAAGGAAGAGAAAGAAGGATTTTGCTAAGGTTTTGGGTAATGGTGTCCATGGAGGAAAGAATATATGGTTTCATTTTTGTCATGAATTTAGAAAGAATCACCTAAGTTAATTTCTTATAGGAACAAGAAAATGTTTTGACTATGGAAAATAAGGACACAACAAAAGTGACTATAAGGGAAAAATTAAGAGTCCAGTTAATGAAATGGATGAGAATGTCGGCCTCCCTAATATGTAATCAAAGGTTATGTGTTTTAAGTGTGGATTAAATAGTCATTATTAAACTCAATGTCTCAAGATAAATGCTCTTTGAGGGAATAAGCAAGGTGGGGTGAGTAGTGGTTACATTGCTGATGATTAAGATACTATAGATGAAATGTGAAAGAAAATAGGTATTGTGTAATAGGATGAGTAGGCCTGGTTTATGACATAGGGATAAAATGGAATAATTAAAGTTTTTATATTCTTGTAATAAAAAATATGGTATATAAATAATGAAATATACAAGTATTTTTCTACTTATGTTTTTGTGCTCAGTATTTACAAGTTCATGTTGAATGTTCATGATGGAATAGTGAAGTTATTTAATGACAAGGTGATATTTAGACTAAGGGATGGTAACCCTTAATATTTTATTTTTGTTAAGATAATATTATTATGAATAAGTAAATTATATGTTACTAATTACCCTGGAAATAATTAAGGATATGTTGAAATGTATTTAATGCTATCATGGATGAAGTTTACAACTTCTTGGATTTATGGAATATATCCATTAATCTATGGAATAACGAAGCCTACATGTTTTCCAAAAGGATTTTTAGTAATTTAGGATGTTACCATGTTCAAGAGAATTTAGCATGAGGGTATTTACATGTTTGGAATGTTAAAACCAAAAGAGAATTTGTGATATATAGGGAGTCAATGTTAAGATGGTTTCATGACATTTTTTTCTAAAGTTCAGTATTTTCATCTTTCAAAAGGGTTATAAGTTTATCCATTCATGAAAATTTTATGTTAAAATTCGAAGTAAGTATTTATGTATTGATATCATATTAAAAAACCATGGTTAAAAGGATATTTATTTATTAACCTTATTTCAAGGAGGTACATTATATTTTGGAAATTATATTAGTATGGTTTTATAAAAGGACACAATGTAGGTCAAGTGACAACCAATAAAGTCCAGCAAGGTGGTGGGTCTTGAACCCATGACTGAAGCATGATAAGGGATTCACGCCTATAACTATCTTATATGATGTCTTGGTTAATGCATAATTATTTTTTATGAATAATTATTCATAATGAAATAGTAGTGTTTCTTTTAATTTGTATAGATTTAATGTATTAACCATATTCATTTTTTAGAATATTTATAGGTAAATAGTTATACATTTAAGTCTTTTGTGAGCCATAAGATCTAAAAAAGGTGTATTTTAACACTTCAGATATAAAATTAAATTTATGGATGTCCATTAAATAATGTAATGGATTAATTATACGTTGATAACATAACAACTAAATAATGAAATCCAATTTATAGAAATATGTCAAGTTAGTATATTTCCTTATATAATTGGTCATTAAAATAATTACTCAAAATTAGGATAATGATCGATATAAATTTTTTTTATCCTAATAGTATAATTTTGTTTAACTGGTGGCCTTTTAAATCATCAAAGATTTAGGACTTTGAGGCCCTCAACTTTTCTTTGATCATTCTCCTGTTTTTTGATAGATGACCTCAATAACTCCATATAAATATTTATTCTTTTTTTCCATGTCTAATCTTCACTCCCAACCTATGTTATCTTATGTGGAAACCTAATTATATGTTACTTTGGGAAATTGTTATGGTCTCAACTTTCCATTTTAAGGGAATTTTTACTATTTAATTTTACGATATGGGTTTCTATGAATGAAACATTCAAGTATTAAACCTTTTATAACCTAGAAAAAATTTAATGGGAGAAATTAATTTTAAGGGGGGTAGAATGTAACACCCCGAGATTTTGGGAATTATTTATTTTCAAATTATTTTATCTTTTTATATTTTCCAATTGAGGTGAAACTGGAAATAGTTTTATATATATATATATATATATATATTAAAACAATAATGTAAACATTACATTCACATGGCACTGACTTGGCTTTCACTACACTTATTTCAGACATTGCTTGTGCTACACGCAAAACTGACTTGGGTTACACGCAGCATCGAGTATCTACGAAGCATCATTTAAATATGATTTTTTAAATGACATAATTATAAATTATTTGTAAAAATTACTAACATAAATATTAACAATTGCTTTTAAATTATTTTATATAATGTTTTTATAAAAATATAACATATTGATAATGAAAGATATAACATTTGGTAAAGTCCATACATGTTTATAAATACTATAAACTTCACTTCATTCCATTCTATAAAAAAAATTAATTTTAGACACATATAAAAATTTGATTCTTTAAAATAAACTTCATTTTTTAATTTTTAATGTCCAAATTATCTTAGGGTGAATTTTTTTTATTTTTTTGAGAAACAACATTTTTACTGAAAAGTGAAAAATAGTGATTTTCGGTTAAAAATTAGCTTTTCATTTAAATAATTATTAATGTAAAAAAAATTAAAAGAAAATTAAGGACACATTAGAGAAATTATGCATCTATTAATAAAATTTAAGTCATTATAATCAATTTCACTTCAAAATTGAATATAAAAAATTAATAAACTTTTAAACTTCTTTCTACATTAAAGACCCATAATTTCGTCTCATATATGGGACAAGCATTAATCATAATTTTTTTGATTATGTGAATTGAATTTTGAAAAAAAAATATGCACAATTTTTACTAGTATAATATTAATGGTCTAATTATATCATGTTGATTTTTGACCAAAATGATTCGTAAAAGTGATTAAAATTAATAACAATGATTAACATCTAATTAAGCTTAATTGGGGACTAAATCATAATATTAGTGGTGTAAATGACATATAAACTTCTCCAAAACACATTTTAAGGCCATAGTTCGTCAATGAACATTCCATTCATGATTTATGTCTGTTTTTATGACTTTTTTCAGGTAATAACATTTGTATACCTAACTAGTTTTAAAAAATTCCATGTGAGTCTTTTTCCTTCTCTTAAAAAGGCCACCACATATCCTAAATACTAACACATCTAAAAACTCTTATTTTTGGAAAATATCTACAAAATAAAATTCACAGAAATCCTCCCTTACTACTAGAATCATTCCCTTTTGTATCAATCAATCCAAGGAATCCTTTTGGCACATTCCAAAAGAAGTTACCCAATTAAGAGGTAACACCTTCTCCCAAACTCCTTTATTTTATTTTCCTTCTACACCACATCTATAATCATTATTCCCTGATTCAATAAAAACAGTAGTATCCTAAATATATTAGTATGCCTTTATGATATGTTTTTAAACTACACTTACATACACCTCCATATAATGGATAATGAACATATCGTTTATGTGTACGGCGAACTACCACCTCACTAAATGATGATTGCTTAATTTTCCTTACTGCCTCTCATGGTGAAAATTATAATTGTAAATCTATTTATATATGTTATATATTATATTTAATATATATTTAATATTTTTTATTCCTTTTACATCAAATATATTTTTAATTTCCATTTGGTTTTAATACGATAAATTCGTTTGAGGAATTGTGGACTACCACCCGCTCAAAAAACTATGATTCGTTTATACACTACATGGATTGTATTGAGGATGGATTTTGTGAATATATAATAAATATATGATATCATAAATCTTATTTAATAATTATATAGATTTTTGTGTGTGTGTGTGTGTGTGTTTTACTTTCCTTCTTTTAATGTGACAATTAAATGTAAATAGCGTTCATGTACACGTACGGCCTAGCATCTCCATGTACGGTGTGTTATGTATCATACATATATATTATATATATTATTATAATAAAAATATACTATATAAAAATTATATTTATATCATGATTTACATTATTTAATAATTAAATAAGTACAAGTACCAACAATATAACAAATTATGACACGTATGAAAAACAAAGTGAATATTACCTGAAGTCAATCCTTAACATATGATGCTTAAAAAATAGGTAATATAAGGTCATAATCAAAAAATATGTGGTATTATATATAATAATATGGTTATATAAAATATTTATAATAAATTTATATTTATTATATAAGTGTCTTGATTGAGTATGATGAGATTCAAGATACAATGTAAGAGGATTTCTTCTCACTTTTTATTTCTGTGAGATACATGATATGTTCACCACTCTTTCCTTTTGTGTTGTGTATTTAATACCCATGATTTAATTTTATGTATATTATACTTAAATTTATGGGTATTAACATATCCATTTTATTATCTTTATTTCAGGGGGTATAAGTTTAAAATGTTACCAAATCGATAAAATAGTTTTGTCTCAATTTTCCTTATTTGAGGGTCATGTTTTGTTATGCGCCTAAAATAATTTTGAGGTGTATATACTTCCATTTTATATGACATATCATGATGACTAATAATTTCATGATACTATAAGATAAATTTAATTTAATTTTCTTACATTGAGAGCATGAACCCAAGTTACCAAGTGATAAGGGTTTATTGAAATAATCTCATCGCTTTTCAAGATTGTTTATGATTATGATTCTTTTGATGAAATATTATAACTCATATATCAATACATTAAGTAATTTTATTATCCTGTATTTATTCATGTTATATAAATTAAGTTTTAACATATTTTTACTCTTTTTTACAAATGATAGTTAATAATTTGTTTTTAATAAGTCCTGACATTACCCTCTCTTTGTTCTGAAATCTATGTTTTCTAAAAATGGTTATATGAATATTGTACCATTCTACTGTAATATTTAAAGGAAATTTTTACCCTTTTTTCTTTTACAAAAATATCTGAAGGAATTTTCATTTTTCTTTATAAACAAGGAATTTTTTTGAACTTTTTACCATGCAAAAGGAATGTTCTTTTTGCCTCATATAGTAGGTACGGATTTACCCGCCATCATTTATTTGAAGCTTCCTTTTCATTTTTAAAAGGACAATTTTTATGAAAATGTTTTTTAAAAGTCATTTTCAATGAAATGGTTTTTAAAAAATTTCAATAATTCTTTATAATATTTCAATTTATTTTCAATGAGATAGTTTTCAAAACATTTTTATGATGTCATTATATGTTTTCAAAGTATTTTTAAAAAAAATTTAAAATGTTTTAAATATTTGTTTATGATATTTCAAAGTATTTTCAATGAAATAGCATACAAAAAATTTCAATATTTCTTTTATGTTTTCAAATTGTTTTTAAATAAAAAAGTTTTTAAAATATTTTGAATCTTATTTTATATGTTTTAATAGAAAAAGGTTTTAAAATATATTTCAAGTCTTCCTTATACATTTTCAAGTTATTTTATAAGAAAATGATATTCAAATGGCTTTTGTATTAAAAATAATTTTCAAATAAGTAAGGATATTTTCATTAAGAAAATTTTTTCAAAGATGTTTCAAAATTATTTTCTATCTCAGATGATATCCATTGATGATACTCAGGAAATTCTAAGAAATTATCTAAAGGTTTCATTCATATTATTTCTATAAATGGTTTATTCTTAATGTCATGGTTTTTATGAAATACATTTTTCTTTAATAGGATATATTTTTATGAATTTTTTTTCTCTTTCATTAGTTATTCTTTTGATGAAATGATTATGAAAACAGTATCCTTTTCCATAGGTTGTGATATGTTTACATGATTGTGTTACCCATTTCATTACACGGGTTATGATATGATTGTTTATGATCTTTTGGAACATGAATGTATGATCTCATTATGAGATAGTTGGGACTTATATCTCCCTACAATGCATTGGGTGAAGATTTATATCTCATGATATAGACATGGATGGAATGATAAATGAACCCAGTTCTATATTACAGGGCTTGAATGAGAAATGAACATAGTTATATATTACATGGGTAGAATGGGAAATGAAATCGGATCTGTAATATTGGGATAGAATGAGGGGAGAACTCGGTTCAGTAATATAGGGATGGAATGGGGTGTGAACATAGTTTAGTAAAGGAATTTGTCTACTTAGATGGTCTCATTAGCAATGACTTTACTACTATGGAAATCATTGTATATGCTTATGTGTATACCACAATTCCATGTTTTATTCCTATGTTATTCTTTCATGGTTTATGTTATTTATTTCCTTATGATTAATGAATTATGAAATTTTGATATTTATTCCATGATTCATGTATAAGATTTCTGATATGTATGGTATGATCTTCAATTTTCATGATCATGTTCTCTTACCATTATGATCATAATTATGCTTACATATCTCCCTTATTTACCCTTTTTGGGAATTTTATATCACCCGTTTGATATGTTTCTTATCCCAAGGTTATGAAAAAAATATTATTGTAGAAGTACTAAAGGTGAAGATATTTATGGGAGATGTTTTAGATATTTCACCAGAATAGAAGATTTTGTTTCCACATTTCCAAATACACTAAACTATTTTGGTCCTCAGGCATGTATTTTTTTAATGTATTGAATATTCATTAAAAATGATGTAATATCAATTTATATTAATATTTCATCACTATAAAAACCCATTTTAAATAAATACCAATTGCTTTACCACCAAACACAACAAGCCATCCATAAGAATCAAACCACAAGAGTCACTAATTCCCACACTCCACTACCAAATCACAACCAAAATACATTACCAAAACATAACCAAGGTAACACACCACCCAATGCACCCAATTACAATTTAAAATATCAATTTACATTTTTTCAAACACCATCCATGCATTTATATATATGAATAATTAAATAAACCCATTAAAAACCATTCCAGCCAATTTTACAACATTAGAACGCCACAATAATTCACACAAACACACCACAAGTCTGAGAAAAAAAATTATACCAATTGGAAACACTCATGCATAAAATGGAATGCTCCAAAAAATAAAATGGATGGTTATACATACATCAATTATGTGATAATGTAATGAAACTTTGGGAGAAAGAAGAATACACCCCAAGAGACTATTCACACACCATAACATAAAATAAATTTAACTACAAATCAACCCTAACCATTAGGTTTTAGATAATATATAAATCACTAATAAAATACCATGAAAACAAGATAGGTGAAATGGAAAATGGAATAATGTCTAATGGGAAATGGAGGGGAACCCTATCCTTTCAATCTGGGTGAAGAATCAACAAGAAACAACCATAAAATACACTATTAGGGGATTGGAGGAGAGAAAATTTTCAATGAGACGCATTAAGGTTGGTTTAATTTGAGTGGGGTGTATAATGGAAGAAACACCCACAAAAATAAGGAAAATAGGAAAAAATACACCCCTTCGGGTGGGTTGCACAGTTTACTCGCATGGTTAAACAAATCATGCACAAACTATAAAATTCTGTATTATCAAGAGTTACACGAGATGAAAACCTAAGATATATATTTAGTTTAACCATGTGACATGTTCACACATAGGATGCATGGTTAAACTAACCATGCACATTAACTATGCGATATGAAAAAAAGTCCTGAAAATTATCCCTTTTCACCCCAAAACTCATATAACTTAAGGGGATAAACCATCTAATAAATAAACGCCATTGATAAATGACACTAGGTGAGTCATAAATTCCCCACAATTTTTTTTTATCCCCATAACTTTCCCACTAACCATAAATAAGTCCAAAAACCACACAAACCGTCCAAAAATCAAATAAATACTCACCCAAACCTTGATTCAAACCTCAAAATAAACCAAGCATCTAAAAAATAAAAAATATTAGAAATAAATGAAAATTGAGGTCAGGATGAGACATTAATTACATAATTTACCCTTTATCGATGTAATATAGTTTACCATCGTCACTATTCATAATGCCTAAAAGTAAATGGGAACTATTTTTCAAATTTTACCTTCTTGATTACAAATATAGAATACATTTTAATAAATTTAGTTATTATAAGTATTATAAATTAATTTAAAAATAAACTCAAAAAATGTTATGAAAAAAGGTTTAACGGAATAATTATTTTTTAAGCCTAAAAATTGAATTATATAAAAAGGGGGAAAGCCTTGGTCTTATACAAACCTCGAGAACATAATTTCATATTGTTGTAACTTCTCCAATTGAAGTCTGATCCTGATCTTTAAGGTTTATTTCCATTTCATTTTGAAAAATCAAGAAGACCTAAATGCGATATGGTGTTTGGGAACCCTCAACTTGAAGCCAAGGATCCTTCACCTCTCAGAATGGGATGCTAACTTTAATTCATTCATCCAAAAGCATTCCACCACTCAAGTCTGGGATAATATTCACAGGCTTCCATGGATATACATGAATCCCAAAATCCTAAATGATCTAGCTTCTGGTATTAGGAATCCATTGAGAATTGACCAGCATACGATTCACAGTGATCTCAGTCTCTATGCTAGGGTTATCTTTGAGATTGATATGGAAAAATTGTCACCCAATCATGTGTCCCTAGAAGTTAATGATCATATTATTGAGGTAGTATTTGAATTTTAAAATATCCCCAAATAATGTGAACATTACATAATGATAGGTCATGTCATCGAAAAGTTCCTAATTTTCCAGAAATCTATCAATCCAATTCCTAACAGCACTTTATATAAATAAGTTTCGAGAGGAATGAATGAAAAAACAAATCAGTATGTGTGAAAATCCACCACTAAACACTCAAAAGGGGTAATATGGGATAGAAATACTAACACTAGAAAGACCTAGGATGATTTAGTGAAATAAAAGGAATCACAAGATGGTCATGATAAGCCAGCTGGGGACTGTATTCAATCAAAATAAGAAAATCTAACTTATGAAAATGGTGATAAGTCCAACGATCTCTAGGGATTATTGAAAAAAAAATATTTTATTTACTCTAAACATTCAATTTGAATCCATTACCATGGACTTGATCACCTTAGACTTAATCAAGGTATAGATATGGAAAACAAAATTATAGGTGAACTTATTCAAGTTCCACCCCCATGAAGGAGTTTGGTGCCATCCTAACTCAGCATATAGACTCCCAAATGGTAGAAAAAACACCTTTTTAGGCCAAATAAAATAGATAGGGGAATATATCCCTCTCATGTGAAAATTAAAAATACTCCAAAGTGGGATATACCTACCAGCATTTCCAAAAAGGAAAATATTAAGAGATCTATAAGGTAAAAGGAACTCGAGCAGAAAGAAAAAAGGGGACTTTCCCCCAACCAAAACCAATAATGAGAATCCTTTTTTTGTAACTACCAGGGGATGAACAACCCTATCACTTTAAGATCCATTAGGCTCCTTTTGGGAGAATACAAACCGTAATTTTTTTTATTTCTGATCCAAATACAAATAGAATTACCAATAGATCTACTCTTGAAAGAAAAGGTTATTATCTTATTATCTCTATTCAAGATTCTTTCTGTCTGGATATACTATGTATTTTTGTTCATAACAGTGTTGAAAATACTACTCTAGTTTGAGTGGATGATTAAATCATCACTTACAGGTTCCTCAAATCAGGTCATTTCTCTTTCTTCTCAATGGTTTATACCTCCAATAACTATATTATCAAAAGACCCCTTTGGATGCATATTAAATAGATATTTAGCTCCATCATAGATCCATGGGTGATCATGGGGGACTTTAATGCTATTATCCATGATGATGAGAATCTAGTACATGCTTCTAGTTCCATTTTTATTAGAGAGTTCAGATCATGTGTTGAAGATCCCATCCTGAGAGAAATCAATTTGATTGGAGCCAAATAAACATGGTATAAGAGGCATTTATGAGTCACGCGAGAAAGAAGAGTAGACTGTGATTTTGGTAATGACTTACTACATGGGAGTTGGGAAGCCATCTCATGTGTCACTCTTTTGAGACATAACTCAAACCACCATAAAATTTTTATAACCTTCACTACTAAGGAAGACAAGAATATCATTCCCTTTCATTTTAACAATGTATGGACTACTATTCCAGAATTTTCCTAAATTGTCAGAGATACTTGGAATATAGAAGATCATAATGGAAATACTCTGGCTTGTATCTTAAATCTAATGACTCTTAACATAAATATAAATTACTGTAGAAATAAAAAATTCATCTTCCTTGATCAAGATATTCACTCTTTGTAAATCTCCATTCATGGAATTCAATAATCCATCACTAAAGGAAATTTTTTTTGGGATATTTCCCAAGAGGCCAAAATTTCCTTCAATCTCAATAACCTCATCAGACCTAGAGAAACCATCCTGGGGGAACTGTTTAAGGTAAAATGGCTCACAAATAGAGATAGAAATACCAAATTATTCAATTCCCACAAAAGAGACAAAAAAGGTCAACATGCCATTATCTCTATTAAAGGATGGAGACACAATCTTGGATGATAGAAAAAGTCCATCAAATCATATTGTCTCCTATTACACGAACCTATTTAATGGTCTAGGAATAAATGAGGATGTTATCGAGGGCATCATCCCTAAACTGGTCATTGAAGCTGATAATTATATCCTCACCTCAGTCCCACTAGATATTGAGATCAAGGATGTTGTTTATGGGATTAAAAATGGAAGCTCATTGGGAAAGGATGGTTTTACCAACCACTTATTTTAATTCTATCAGGATTTCATTCAAATTAATGTTTTTAGATAGGTTAGACACTTATTTATAGATGGTTCCCTTTCCCAAAGAGTCAATGCTCAGTTTATTACCTTAATCCCTATGGTGGGGAATTCAAGTGTTGTTTCTCAATTGAGACTATTTTCTCTGATCAATACCATTTAAAATATCATCACCAAAATTCTATCCAATCATATTGCACATGTCTCTAAAAAAATTATCTCACTGAATCAATTCGGTTATGTTAAGGGGTGAAAATTTTAGGATTTCCCTCTCACTTCCTCATAATGTGTAAAGCTTGTCCATAAGTCTACTAGATGATGAAATATTTCTCTTACGTTAGACTTCAAAAAGTCCTTCAACTCTATTTATTATAAATTTGTTGATCATATTCTTCATGAGTTGGAATTTCAAATGAGGTTTATTCAAAGGATTAATTCTCTTATTAGCTTCGCTCACATTTCCATTCTCATCAATGGATCCCCAGAAGGATACTTTAGGTGCTCAAGAGAAGTGAGGCAAGGTGACCCTCTTTTCACCATCATTTTTGCGATTGTATAGGATTACCTTAATAGACTGCTACTTAACATGACTAGAACAGGTGAAATAAGAAAAATTAGAGCCACTCGAGGTATCTTTTCCCCCTCTCACCTCTTTTTTGCTGATTATATCATCATTTTTAATCAGGGTGATGGGAGAAAGATTCAAAATATCAATAATTCTTTAATTTATTATGAAAATGTTTTGGGAAAAGAGTTTAATTAGATAAAGTTGTTTATCTTTTTTGGGAAAAATAACTCAACCTCCAGGAAATCCTAAATAATTAGTGACATTGGTATATGAGAAGGGAATCTAACCATCAATTATATTGGGGTTCCCATGTTTTTTGGAAGACCTATCCCTTCTCACTTTGTGGAAGTTGTGAGAGAAGTTATAAATACCATATCCTCTTAGAAGGGAATGTCTTTATCAATGGAAGGCAGGCTTTGCTTATTCAAGCATGTGGTTATCTCCAAACTTGTATACTCCTTTATAATTAACACTTATCCTTCCTCTATCATAAAAATAATAAATTCCTTTGTGAGGAATTTTGTGTGGAGAGGAAGTATCCTGGAATGGAAGGTTATTACTACTCCTTGGAAGAATTGTTGTATTCAACATAATAAGGGCGGACTTAGAATAAAAAACATAGAACTCTTCAACCAATCCTTACAACCCTTGTTTATTTGTAGGCTCATCAATGATAAGTAAAATTCAATGTGTTATCTCAGATCCAAACTTCTCAATGGGATGATTGAAGGTAATATAAACTATATACAATATTCCATTTGTAGTTTCTTAAAAATAATTTTCTGGAACATCACTTTCCCCTCTCGCTGGTTGGTAAGTGCACACCCCTCTCTCAAATTCTGGAAAAGAAATTGGACTGGTGACCCACTATAGTATTAGCAATACTGATCTGGGTATTGAATATGATTAATCCATTAAGAACCAGATTGACTAATGTAATATGTTTCCACCTTACATTTCTCTCATGGTTTCCAATCATGATTTTCTGGACAAAGAAGACTTACTCATGTGGGAACCAAGCTCAACTGGTATCCTGGACTCTAAAAGTTACTATAACCACCACATTCTTGGTAATAGTATAGGGATATTGGCCTTTAAAAAATGGGTTTTTACATATCTATTTACATTTATTTGGCACCTCCAACTCAATAAGATTTTAGTAGAGGCGAATATGCAACTAGTGGTAATTTCATTGTGCTCTAGATGTTCCCTATTTCAACAACTTCAGGATGATGTTAACCCCCTTTTTTGTCAGGAAACACCACTCCATCTCTATAGAAATCAGTATTTTACTTTTTCGATATCCATCTTTCACAAGCATATAAAATGTTAGGATTTCTTATCGATCTACTAGCATTACAGCTATCAAAACAGGTGTGCATTCTCTTCCTTGTAGCAGGAGTTGAGGTCATACATACTATCTGGAGTAGTAGAAATAAATTCTTACATGAAGATGATTCCTTCAACCTTAAATTTTTTCTCTCTTCCATTCTCCTCATGGTATAACATGCCAACACCTTATATAATGAATATTGTGGCAACCCAGTCAGAGACCTTGAAGTCCTGATAGAGCTTATTATGCAAGGAAAATTCCAAAAAACTATTCACACCATTGAAGTCTTCTAGTTACCCCCATTTTCATGCTATAAAAAAATGAAACATGGATGGAGCCTCAATGGGAAACCTAGGACCCGCCAGCTATGCAACATGTATGAGACTCTAATTAATTTTTCAATGTTTTTTAAAATTTGTTATAATTTTAAAATTGGAATTTTTCGAATAAAATATGATTTTAATTGAATATTAAATTTATCATATTTAGAAAATTAATTTCAAAAATTGGACTTCATTTTTTAATTCTATACCATGAAAAATATTTGGGTTGAAATTTTTGTTTCTTTCTAAAATACTTGAATGTTGGATGAATAGTAAAATATGGTAATTTATGGTATATATACATTTTGAGATAAATACACTATTACTTGAGTCGTGGATGATGTAAGAACTATAATATAGAAATATACTTCATTATTTTAAATTATTTTATTATAATTCTCAAACTATTCATAGTCTTGAGCCAAATTAATAAACTAAAGAATACAATAATGAGAAAACACCCCTCACACTATAAATACCACATCTCACCACCTCTTCTCCTCACACCTCAAATAATTTTATATTGCTTAATTTATGCCCAAATCTATTTCCAAGCCTCTTCCACACATCCAAGACCTATGTTTCTCACCAAAAGGCCAAAACCAAGGGCTATAAGGAGGTTCTCAAGGAGAAGAATTCAAGAGGTAAAATCCTTTTTCATTTTCTTTTATTTTCTTTACAATTCTTTTTCTTTTCTTATACTCTATTAAACTACCCTTATAAAACATTTATGAAAACTCTATTATCTTATATATAATTTAATTTTATCATGATTATGGAAAACATAACCATTATACTTCTCCTCCTCTCCCTTTTATTCTTAATATAAAAACATCATTCATGATGTGTCGATTTACCAACATTAGGGACGATGTGTTTTCAATTTCCATTAATGCATTCAAGGATTTTCATAAAACCATTAATAAGGATAAATAATATTTCAATTTATGAATTATATTTTATAATATATTCTGAATCTAGTGTTAATACATAATTTTAATCAATTAATCAAAAGTTGTTTGTATTGATCAAAATTCCAAAAAATAAACTAAGGTTCACAACTAATGTTTTATCTAATAATTCATACTCATTCCATATGAACAAAATTATATGAAATACTATTTAATATTATGTAATTTTCTTAGTAACATATAATTTCAATTCAGGAGTTTTTCTCCCATCCGATAAGAAAATCCATAAAACCCAGTCACGGAAACCATGAAATAAATGCAACCAAAACAACAAAAATAAAACAAATATTATTAATAAATGGGATGAAATATGTTATGTGAATATCATTTAAGTAAATTTAAATAGTAATATGGTTCCTTGATATATTAATTAATCTCTTTAAACCATTATATAGTATATTTGAACACATTTTATGTAAGACGAACCTGATGTAACAGAATTCTTAACCAAATTTCTATTATTTAGGATAATCTTTGACTACATTAATTATGTGGTAAAAAGATTATTTGGGAAATTCATTTGATTATATTATGTTTGTTTTCATTTATTTATATTTAATAAACATATTCCTTTAACTTTATTAATTATTTTTTATTTATATGGTATTTCTAATCGACTTTTCAAAAAAACCCTCTTTTAATTTCTATTTTTACAAAATTCAAAATGAAGGATTTTTATGATGAAAGTATTCTTGTTCTATATTTTTTTATATTTCCTGGGAATTTTTTTATGATGAAGGGTGGGACCTATATCACCCTTTTATGTGTTGGGTATGTCTGTGTTGGAGTTCAGTCATATGGTTACTCCTAGTGTAGCTATAATGGTTACACCATAAGGTAGATGTGAGGGTTACATTGTATGGTAGTCGTGAGGGTTTCAAATCATAAGGTAGTCATGATTGTTGCAATATTAAGCAATTAAATATCCAATATAATTTTATGGTATTATATATTTTTTCTATTTTTACAGAAATCTTATGCTTTCAAAATGAATATAATTATGCATTTTATAGGGAATGTTTTGAAAATAAGGAAAAAATGAATGTTTTATTTTAATGTATACTAGGTCAATGGTTTTTCCCACTTCCATAACAATTATTTGATGTTTGAATTCATTTATACGTTTCCAAGTTTTCATAAAATAAAATATCCTTTTCCCATTATTTTGGTTATTTTTAAAAAGTGTTTTAAATGGAATAGATATTTAGATATCCAGAAAACTATTTCTTATGGGTGAAAAGAATACATTCATGATTATGATGATGGAAATTTAAGATTTGAGGTATTATTTATTTTTATGGTTTGTTGAAATTATTTTTTATTATGGGTGATCTAAATATATCTCATTATGATGGATCATCATGATATAGATCTCCATTTTATTGGGTAAGGGGATAGAGTTAATTGGTTATAGGATTTTACTAAAGAGATTATTGGAATTTACTAGGTAGCTTATCCCATTTGTAACAGAGATTATAAGAGTCATATGAAAATTATTTCCCAAGTTACAAAAAAATATTTATATATACATTCTATGGGTTTGTAGGGAAATATTATGATTTTAGAAGGTAATATGATGAGATTATTTTTAAAGTATCTTTTATGTTTCTTCTTAAGAGTGATGTGAATAAATTTGATAAAAAAATTTCATGAGTTTTTAATGATTTTAAAGAAACCATTATTTGTTTTATTTTTCATTTAATAATTAATATGAATTTTTTTATGAAAATATTCAGGTATTTATGTTGATTTATTCTATGGAAAAAATTTTATTTTGATTTCAAAGTTTATATAAAAAATGGAAAAAAAAATTTTGAGTATTCACAAAAAAATGGATTCCTTATTTTTTATCCCTTACTAGTATTTTTGTGCTCATCCCATGTTTTCAAATTTTTATCATAGGATTTTAAGGATTGTTAGTAACATGTATGGGGAAAATATGATTATTTTTAAGATATGTCCTAAAAAGAAGACTTGTTTTCTCTTAAAATATTTGTATTGTGGAAAAAATAGATATTGAGTTGAAGTATAAATATTATTATGTAATATTTTATTTTGTAAATGTGATGACCTAATTCTATAAAAATATTAAACTAAAAGGACTTTGGTAATGAGAGAAAATGAATTCTTGTATAAATATTCAATTTAACTGTTGTTTAACAAAGGGTCTTTATAGTTAATATCATATTAAAGGTCTAGAAAATTTTATGAATTATGTTAATTTAATTAAATACCCTTTTGATATTCTAATTTATGGTTATAATGTTACATAATTTGAATATTACCATGTTTCTCTAACTAAACTATGTCTTCTCAAAATGGTATTCCACAAAGGAATTAGGGTATCTAAACTTAGAAGACACTAAGAGGATAGTGTCCTTCCAAATCATCTACCTTGAATTTTTGAAATTAGAACTGATTAGTTTTTATTGTGATGGCTCAGTTTATAGTTGATATAAATGGTAGGGGAATCTATGCTGAAGAACAATCATATATACTATAGAGGAACATGTTGATAGAGGAGAATTTTATAAGACATCAACCTCCAAAAATCAGTAGATATTATAACCTAGTGGTAGCTAAGGGGTGGAATAAATATATAGAAAATATATTTGAAGTCATAAGTAATTCAGAACAACAAAAGGAAAATCTTAGTATTTATAATTTCCAAGGTGAATCTGGTCAATAGTGTTCTGCGGTTAAGAATACTAAATAAAGAGAAGTGATTTATTTCTGGGAATGGGATATAATTAAGAATTTATTTCTATTATAATTATTTTACTATGTTTCTTTGAATTATGATGGAAAATATAATTTTGGAATTGTGGTTGGAGGATGATTCAGTGGTCCTATATGAAAATAAATTCTTATGGTTTAAAATAAATGCACCAAATTTTATCAAGGATCTTAATTGTAAAATTAATCATTTTTACTAGGATTAAATCTAATATGATGAATTTAATTGGCCTATCAAAAATTTAAAAGTTATGAGAAATGTGTTCTCTATGATGATAGGGTATTCATAGTGGTATTTAATGTCCATATTGTTTTATGATTATGAAGAGAAAATTAGGTCCCAGTTTTAGGCATTGCGAAAGAATCCAATGAATACATATAAAGGTGAGATGATCAAGTTTTAAATTCTTGATAGTTATGGTAAAAATAACCCTAGAGAATCTATTAAGATATATAGTAAGTGTTTCTATGTGGTAAATTTGTGAATATAGATTGTGATTTTAACACAATATTGGTATTGGTAAGACCATTTTTAATAAGAATGTAGTAAGTTATTTTGAAATTAATTAGATTTTTCATTTTACAGATGCATGTCAAAAGAAGAACCTAAATGGTGGAAATAAGAATGACTATGAAAATAAGGATGTGGTGAAATACTTTTCAAATAAATAGTTATATAACTTGAAATATAATGAAGTTTTAAAAGGTATATTACTTAATTATTTTGATTATTTTAATGTATTTTTTGATTTCAGGTCTTAAAAGTCATTCATTTCTAGGAAATTTACTGTTAAAATGAAAATTTCACCCCAAAAATAAAGTTATGATTTTTTAAAAAACACAGGGGGATATTTTTAAGGTAGAAATAATTTATAAATACTTTCCTGTTATAATATGTGGAATTGTTTCCCCTAAAAACATTTTTTCTTACCCATTGTAGAATATGACTTTATTCTATGTATTGATTGTCTTTTAGTTTATTATCATAAGATAGATTTCATATCTCAAGAATTTATTTTCTTAAATGTTTTTTATCTTGTATATAAGAATTAATTAATATATTTGATAACACCTTAATAAATTAGGAATATTTTAAGGATGTAAATGAATTTTATCTTTCTCATATTGTTGAAAACAGGGAAACTATTAAAATTAATGTTCTATCGATAGTTAAAGAATATCTATATGTTTTTGTGGATGAGTTTCTTGGTGAAATTATTGATTATAGGTTGATTTTACTATTTAATTAGTCCATGATATTATGACAATTTTCAAAACCCCATATTGAATATCTCAATAAGAACGTCTATAATTTAAAAATCAGTTATATCAATTACACGATAAAGTTTTCATTCTTCCTAGTACATCACCATGGGATGATACTATTTATTTTTTTATAATGAAATATATATCCATGATGATGTTAATTTATTATAGATCATTTAATAATGTCACTATTAAGAATATATATTTTTTACCTCATATTAATTATTGGTTTGGTCATATCTATGGTAACTGGTAGTATTTGAAGTTTGATCTCTGGTTTGAGTTCCATTAGCAGAACATGAAGGATGATGGAATCTATAAGATGAAGTTTCAAACTATGTTTGGGAATTATTATTATTTTAATAATAACATTGGTTTGAAAAATTATACAATTGTATTCATGGAGCCTATAAATATATTTTTTCATGAATATTTGGATAAGTTTGTGTTTGTGTATATTGATGATGTTTTGGTTTATTATAAAAGTTATTATGATAATGGAAAAGAATCTAATAAATAATATAAAAAACATGAAACTAAAGAAGTTATATATAAAATTTATCAAATATAATTTTTTGTTACAACAAATATCATTCCTAGGATATATCATAAATAATGATTTCATAAATGTCGATATAACTAAAACTAATATGGTTAATAAATATCCAAGACTAATAAATTTTACAAAGATTCATAGTTTTAATGGATTAATAGGATATTAATGGAGCTTTTTTGATAACTTTACAATGATATATACCTCACTAACAAGCTTATCATGAAAAAGAGTTAGGTTTATTTAAAAAATTGTGATGAATTTTTCTATGAGTTAGGAATAAGAATAGTGAATGCTCCATTTTCTGAACCTCCATCAAGAAATAGTTTCGTTTTCATCTACAATGATTCTTAATTTAATGGATTGAGTTTTTTATTATAGAATTATTAGGTAATTTATTATCCATTTCATAAATTAAAACCCCATGACCAAAATTATTCTACACATGACCATAAAATAATGATTATTGTGTTTTATTTAAATTTTTGGAGACTTCATTTTTGAGGTGTAAAATGTGAAATATATTTTGATAACAAAATTTTTAAGTATAATTCACTCAAATGGAGTTGAATATGATATAGAGTAAATTTTTGTAATTGATAAAGGATTATGAATATATAATAAATTTCAATCCAAATAATAAAAATTGAGTAGTTGACTCTTTTTTCCAAAGGATAATGCAATATTATCCATGATAAATTTGGTAAATAACCATTTGTTTATGGATTAAATGAGTGTTGGAATAAAAATTGTGCATATATTAACTTCCCCTTTCTCTTTTCTTGTGTTTGTAAAATCATCATTATTGTAAATAATTATCCAAGATCATAATGAATATTATGAGTTATAGGAAAAGGTATAATTGGTTAATAAAGTAAGTTACCAAAATTTAATATTGAGAAAGAATGTTTTTTGAGATTCAGAATAAGGTCATGTCTTTTATATGAACCCCAATTAAAGAAATAAATATATTTTGAGGATCATAGATCCCCATCATTATAATAAAAAAATGTATAAGGGCCTTCAGTAATATTTACGGTGGGAGGGAATGAAGAATGATATTACATATTTTACTTTAAAATTATTGAATTATCAACCAGTAAAATCTGAATGATATTTAATGAAGGGAATGATTTTGTTTTTTCAGTGCTAGAGTAGATATAGGATAATATAAAAATGCATTTTGTGTTGGTATTACCAAATTCATTATTATTTAATAATGTAATTTTGATAATTATTGTTCAAGTAACTAAATCTTATACTTTTCTTACAATTCTATATAATATGTATTTGGATAAAGTTTCTCAACATTGTGTTAAATAGATAATTTGATTACATTGATCCCTTATTCACATTGTATCTAATCATGATCCTAGATTCAACTCTATTTTATCATGAGAACTTTATAATTCATTAGGTATAGAATTAAATTTTTATACATCTTTCTATCGAAAAACTTATGGACAGTTAGAGTGAAATATTCAGATATTTAAGGATGTACTTTAAGATTGTTTAATGAATTATATAAGAAGTTGGGATCAATATCTAACATTTTTTGAGTTTACATAGAATAGAAATTTTTTATTTCAGTATATAAATGAATCCTTTTGATGAATTTTATGGAAAGTGGTTTTAGGCTCAAGCCTTTTTGGGTAAATTTAGGGAATGAAAGTTATTAATAATGGAATTAGTAAAATCAATGGCTAACAAGTTGGGGATGATTCATTATAATATTATTACGGATAAAAGTAGGCATAAAATATATAAATATTTCCAAAGGAATGGTTGTTCATTCTAGGAAGGTGGTTATGCTTTTCATAATGTATCTTCCTGGAAAAGTGTCATGTGTTTTAGTTAAAGTAGAAATTTAATTCTATAGTTCACTAGTCCATATTAAATTCTAGAAAATATTGGATTTTTTCTTAATTATTGATCATTCAACTAAGTTTATCATAAGTACATAATGTATTTCACATTTCATTATTAAGAAAATATGTGTCAGATGCGTCTCATGTTTTTATCCCGGAAGAAGTTCAGTTAGAAAAAAAACATTTCTTATAAGGAATATATAGTATATATTTTTTATCTAGAGAAAGTTTTGGATAATGTATTAGTTTACCATGTTAAGGTTGTAGGATCGAAATAATGATGTATACAAGAGGGGGGTGAATTGTACACTTTAAAAATTTCCTTTGGAACCATTAAAGTTGATTACGAATAACTATGTTTTCCTTAGATAAGGAAAGTTCTAAGTTTAACAAAGTTAAACTAAGAAAATTCACAACACCTCTAACACCAATTGAAAAATTGGAATAAAGAATGAAGTTATAAACTTCAAGTTCTATGTACTTGCTTAAAACTAGAAAGAGATTCCGAAAGTAAGTTCCAGAAATATGGATTCAGAAATGGAAACTTAACTAAAGATTACAATATGAGATTCTACCTTAAAGAGTATAGAATCTAAATGAAACAGAGTACAAGTAAGGAAGTATAAGAAAGTTATACTTTCCTTACAATACAATATACAGCAGAAAGAAACAGGTAGTAAAACTACAAATAACAAGATATAATCCTTTTAACCCAAAGAGATGTGTATCCAACAACCTTGGATAAAGGTCCCTTGATTTATACTTTGAAGCAAGTCTATCTTACCCACACCAAAGTAAGCCCTCGATACGAAGATCGGAATCTCTGTCTTGCTATCCCCGCAAGCCCTCAACTTCATGGAAGTTGGAACCTCTGTCTTCCTCAGCAAGGAAGCCCTCGAACTTTAAGGTAGTCGGCACCAATGTCTTCCTATCCTCGGAAGTCCTCGAATGTAATCACCAACATTCGGAGTCGCACGAAGAAAAAACTAAATGAGCGGTTCAGTACGCACAAAGCATGAAAATCATTCTCTCTCTAGAAATCACCTTAGCAACGTGTGGTCTCTAGATCGATTAACTTAATTGTATATCGAGCTCTTTCAAATGAGCTCCTATTTATAGGCCAGGTCGGCCTCATTTCCAATGGTCATATCTTCCTTAAAATTTGGAGGGACCTATACATGTGTCACTTAACCAACAGTTAGTTTATAACGGAATAGAAGACAACTTTTTATAACCAAACAAGTGTAACAGAAAGTACAAAATCGTTTCAAGATTAGGTAAAAAGTTTTGAGTGAAGATTCGGAGTGTAAACAAAATTTCAAATAGTAGACAAATTATAAAAGTGTAATCAAGATGAATGTTTGGAGTCTAACCAAAAATAATATTTGGAGTCTAAATAAATTCAGAGTGTATAAAGCAAAGATGATCAGATTCTGTTTAATATGTGATTTCGGAAAGAGAATTCGGAATGAGAATTCGTCATCAGAATTCGTAATGAGAATTCATAATCAGGATTCGTCATTAGATTTCGGTGTCAAACTTCATGAGAGTTCATATCCAGAATTCGAAGTAGATCTTTATAGAGTTCGTATCCAGAATTCGGAGTGGAACTTCATTACAGTTCTCATCCAGAATTCGGAGCCTAAAACAGAATGCTTCATATCAATGTTTTAAACGATTCCAATAATATAGAAATGAATCTGATTCTTATACTTAAGAAATGTATGGATATATATAATAAAAATATGATAAGGATAATTTTCCTTATAAAAGCAATTTTACTTAAAAAAGCAATTTTCCTTATAAAATCAACTTTCCTTATAAAAGAAATTTTCTTTAAAGATAATGTGTTTGTGATTTTCAAAACAAGAAGGAATGGAAAAGTCATAAGGAAAACCTTATTGACTCAACAATCTCCCCCTTTTTGGAAAGTACAAATATCCTTACGAAAAAGAAATACTAAGGAAAAAACATTTAAGGCTTATCTCCCTTTGCATATGGATATTGATGAATACGACTAACTCCCCCTTAGGCTTTGAAACTCTAAGGATCGTATTCTAGATTTCTGGAATGGTATTCCATTAAGAATAATAATGTATTATTTAATGAAAAACTCCCCCTTAGATAAACTCTATTAGAGTTATTTTTCTTTCTCACCCTTTTTTAAGGTTCTTTTTCCTTTTCCCCCTTTGTTAGGGTTCTTTTTCCTTCTCCCCCTTTGTGATTTTCAAAAAGGATTCAAGGGAATGGAAAATATAACAAAGTACCTGAAAAATTAGTAACAACAACAAAAGAGACGAGCAAACAAGATTTTCATTAGGTTTGAAAGATCAAAAACAAAGAAGCTACGATACAACAAAAAGATCGGATTTTTCTATTTTGGATCTTTTTCTTTTGACATAAGACACTTAAGAATAGTATTTATTTTCTTCAAGTATTTATGGTCTTCTTCAACTTGCTTCTCTAACACAACTATTCTTGCACTTTGAGCTTCAATATTTTCTTCTTGGGATTCAAGCTTTTCTTCCTGAGCTTTCAAAACATGTTCTTTATTTAACAAATTCTCTTCAATCTCAATCTGATGATCCCTTTTATTCCTCCAGCTTTGAGCTACAAAATTCATCTTCCCATTCAAATCTTTGTCTTCTTGAATCCAGAAATTCTTCTCAGTTGTCAAATTTTCTTCAAAGGAAGAAGTAAGATCATTTAGCTTCCTATCTTCTGTCTCAAATTCATCTTTAACATTATCTTGGAATTCATCCAAGAGCCTCATCTCATCTACGGTTTTCTTCGACCAACTAGTCATTTTCATACAAGACCATTTGTGGGCTTCATAGCCGATAATAAAAGATTTTAACTGAGCCTCCATCACTACACATTTATCCATAACCATGGATACAGAGTCTGTTTTCTGATTCAAAGAATGTTGGAGCATCTGGTAACTTGAATCAATACTTGAGAAGGTCGGAATAGGACCTACCAACTTTATTAAAGACTGAACAACAAAGTCATGTCCCAAAAAAGATGACTCTGAATCCGATACTTTTCATGGAGAATTTTCTTCTTCAAATTGATCATTCTTATTCTTAGAAGAATCACCAACTTCCCTTCTCTTTACAGCCACTGAGCTTGGGGTATCGACAACAAGTTGCTTTCCCTTTTCCATTTTCAGAATGGATTCCTGTTTTGGGGTTTTCTGTTCACTATCAGACCCTTGAACAACATTGTCTTCATCATCAATATCTTTTTGATCACCATCCTCTACATTATCCATTTGGGCAATATCATGTAGAAGATTTTCTTCCTCTGCATGATAAGCTACTTCTTGTTCTCCTTTTTCCTCATCCTTCCCTAGAGTGACTATCTTAAAAGACTCATCTTCTAATGTTCGGAGTGACAAATTTTCCGAAGGTGTCTCCTTATAATCTTCTACTTGCTTCAATAGATCTCCGGTCTCACCACTACCTTGAACAACTACTTCATCCTCTTCCTCTTGCTCAAACTGCTCAACATCCTTAATATGCTTACCTTTTACCTTCTCTAGAGTAACATAGTTTCTTCTTGGAGTCTCAAGTAGAGATTCTAATGAAAAAGATCTCGGGACTGGAATGTTTTTGGAGGCCATCTCATAAACTTCAATAAATTCTGAACCACCTCAGCTTCAGACATCTTCTTCTTAAGCTTCTTTTGTTTCACTTGTTTTTCTAGTTCAACCATTGTCTCTTCCTTCAAGGCCTTAGCCTCCGTAGGGTCCAAGCCAAACTGAGGCTCCCATTGCACTCTCTTCTCTTTGACTTCCCTCCACATAGTAACTACTTCATTAGGGTAAGATTTCTTATTTTTTGGTTTTGGAGGTGTGGAATGAACTTTCTTAGATTTAAGATTCTCTTCTTCAACATCAACTACTTTCAACTTTATCTTCTTCACTGGCTTAGAAGATTCAAGTTCAGCAACTTTCGTAACTGCTTCTTCTTGAACTGGAAAATCAAAGAACTCACCAGTCTTCTTGTCGAAAGCAACGTTGATCCTTTTAAGGGTATCATCACTCACCAAAATAATTTTGCAAACTCTTGGCTTAGACTTTCAAGCCTCCTTGAAAGACTCAAGGTACCGAACTATTGACTTCGAGATAATTGCTGGATACATTACAATCTGAGCTCTCATATTACCATTATTAACATTCTCAATGGTAATAAGAATGTGTCTCATCAGATTAAACGTCCTTAGATTTATCAGAAAATATAGAATAAAGATCTTGCTCTTCTTCAAACTATCTGTGTCACCCTTTCTCGGTATGATAAAGCCTTGTACCCATAATTCTAGAATCTGAAAATTCGTAGAGAGTCTAATAATCTTCAAAGCCTTGTCATCTGACAGTCCGAGAGTCTTCAAAGCCTTTTCCTTGTTGAAAGTTCCCTTTGAATCCGGCAAAACATGAGTGATGAACTCGACTTCTCCTTAATAGGTAAGCCCTACCAAGCTGGCTGTCTTGGCATAAGAAAGCTTATAGGTCTTTCCATAAGACTTAAACGGAAATTTCTCCCTACCATCTTCCTTATAGAAGGAAACTATCTCATAGAACTCTAAAAGAAACTCTGAATATACTTCATCTTGATTCCTGGGCTTAGACACATCAACATCTTCCCATGCGTTAAGCTTTATTTTCTTGGATATAAGATAATCATAATTGTTGAAGAAATCAGGATGAACCAACCTTTCTCTATATACTAACCACTGAGAAATCAGCTTAGAGGTTGACATGTCTTGAGAAGCTATATCCACAGACATTAAGATCTGAAGACTTCTGGGAAGTTCAGAATGGAGATTTCTGAAGATCGGAACGGGTTTAAAATGGAGAGTAAGAGCTTCGGGACACTGGAGCTTGAAAAAACAATGTTGGACGACCATTTGGGGTCCCCTTTAAATAGGAAACGATATAGAGGTTCAACTTCCTCGGTTGATCGAACGGTTGTAAAAAAACTGAGATCAGATCTGACGGTTGAAAACCAATTCTCAAGAAAATTTCAATCCGATCTTTTGAGGTTTTTATTAAAACAAGGATTTAAGAAAACTATAATCCGAAATCAAAATATAAGAAAATACCTGCTAGTAAAGTATTATTATGAAAACATGAGTAAGGAAATCATACCTTTCGGATTGGCTTAGGAGGATTATTCGTAATGGGTAACATCCTTCTTTACTACGAAAAAAAACATAGATCGCAAAACACACTACGAAAAACTCAGTGCGAAAAACCCAGTATGAAAAGAAAAATAAAAAAACCATTATAAGAATTTCAGTATGAGAATTTCATTACAAATGTCCCAATACAGAAGTATTACTATGAAAGTCTTAGTACAAAAGTCTCATTACGAAAACCCTAGTCCGAAAATCTCCATTCTGAATGTTCTTACTCCGAGAATTTCAATCCTGAAAAATTTCAGTTCCGGAAACTACCATTCTGTAAATTTTAGTTTCAGAAAATTTCTATTCCGAAAACCTCTATTCCGAAAATTATAACTCTAGAAAAAAACTTTTGAAAAACAAATTACGAAAAGTAAAATTTACTAACACTAACAAACAAATGTACTCCCCCTATGAAACAGAGTTTATTACTCTAAAGATACTTTTTCAATAGAAATTTAATTAAGAAAGATTACCTTACGGTTATCATTCCTAACTTCTGTTTAATGTATTCAAATATATCAGAAGACAAAGATTTTGTGAAAATATTAGCAAGTTGATCTTGCATTCCTATAAAATGAAGATTAATATCTCCTTGTATTGTGTGATCCCTAAGAAAGTGATGCCTAATATCTATGTGTTTTTCACGTGAGTGATGTGCAGGGTTCTTACTTAGGGAAATAGAACTTGTGTTATCACACAAAATTTGAGTTTTAGTAAAACTCAAGCCATAGTCTGTGAGTGTGTGTTGCATCCACAACACTTGATCACAACAAATTCCAGCTACTACATATTCGGCTTCAGCAGTGGAGAGTGATACAGAATGTTGCTTCTTTCAAGACCAAGAAACTCATGAATCTCCTAAGAAATGACAAGTTCCGGATGTACTTTTTCTATCCATTCTAAATCCACCAAATTCAGCATCAGAAAATCTTTTTACAAAAAAATCATTTCCAGAAGTATAAAATAATCCTAGATCCATGGTTCCCTTAAGGTAGCGAAAAATTCTTTTTACTGCCTTTAAGTGAGATTCCTTAGGATTGGATTGATATCTTGCACATAAGCATACTGAGAACATTATGTCTGGTCGACTAGCTGTTAAGTAAAGTAAACTTCCTATCATACCTCTAAAATATGTTTGATCTACTGGTTTCCCAGCTTCATCAAGATCTAGAGAGCTTGATGTACTAATAGGACTACTTATACCTTTAGTATTGTCATAACCATAATTTTTGAGAAGATCTTTAATATAAATATGTTGAGATATGTAGGTTCCTTCTGGTTTTTGGGAAATTTTAAAACCAAGTAAATAAGTTAACTCACCCATCATACTCATTTCAAACTCAGATTTCTTTAGACTTGCAAAAGAGTCAGTTAAAGATTGGTGAGTTGAACCAAATATGATGTCATAAACATAAATTTGAATAATCAAAAGATTTTTATTATCTTTCTTTATAAAAAAGGGTTGGATCTTCATTTCCCTTAACATAGTTATTTTGAAGAAAAAATCCAGTGAGTCTATCATACCAGGCTCGTGGGGATTGTTTAAGACCATACAGAGCTTTGGTAAGTCTAAAAACATGATCAGGATGTTTTGTATCTTCAAAGCCAGGAGTTTGTTCAACAAAAACTTCCTCTTGAACATAACCATTAAGAAAAGCACATTTCCCATCCATTTGAAAAAGTTTAAAATTAAATAATGCTGCAAAGGCAAGTAGAATACTGATAGATTCAAGTCTAGCTACTGAAGCATAGGTTTCTTCATAGTCTATTCCCTCTTGCTGATTATAGCCTTTAGAAACAAGTCTAGATTTATTTCTCACTATGACTCCATTTTCATCACATTTGTTCCTGAAGACCCTCTTAACTCCAATAACAGAATTTTCCTTAGGTCTTTCAACCAAGATCCAGACTTTTTTCCTTTCAAATTCATTTTGTTCATCTTGCATTGCTTTGATCCAATCATCATCACCTAAAGCTTCATCAGTGCTTTTTGGTTCTAATTGAAAAAGAAATGCTAGATGTTCTATTTCATTTCATAAGTAACTTCTAGTTCTTACAGGTGGATTTACATCACCAATGATACATTCACTGGGATGATTCTTAAGAAACACCTGATTTTGGTTTTGAAAATCCTGTTCATCAACATTGCGTAGAAAATCATCTGGGGTAAATGTTTCAGAAGTATCTTCTTGAACATTTTCCTTATCAGAAGGATCTTCTATCAATGGTTGACAATAATTTTTTGAAAACACATCTGAGGTTGAAGATTTTGATGATTTAAAAAAAGGATTTGACTAATAAAATTTTACGTGTACTGTTTCTTCAACAGTACAAGTATTTTAATTGAAAACTATATATGCCTTAGAAGTTGTGGAGTAGTCTAAGAAAATTCCTTCATCAGATTTTGGTGAAAATTTATATAGATTATCTTTAGTATTCAAAATGAATACTTTACAACCAAAAACCTTAAAGTAGGAATGTCTTGGTTTTCTACCATTCCAAAACTCATAAGGAGTTTTATTAAGAAAAGGTCTAATCAAAACTCAATTTATAGTATATCAAGCAGTACTTACAGCTTCAGCACAGAAATTTCTATCTATAGAATATTCACTCAACATGGTTCTAGTTATCTCTTGAAGAATTTTATTTCTTCATTCAACTACACCATTCTGCTGAGGAGTTCTAGGTGATGAAAAATTTTGAGTAATACCTTTTCTACTACAAAAAGTTTCAAAATCAGAATTTTGAAATTCTCCTCCATGATCACTATGAATAGTTTTCAATGGAAGGTTTTTCTCATTTTTCACTTGAGCTCTAAAACTTTTGAAATAAGAAAAATCTTTAGGCTTCTTTGCTAGAAAATAAACCCAAGTAAATCTAGTGTAATCATCAACTTGAACAAACACATAGTATTTGCCTCCAATACTTCCAGTTTGTGTTGGACCAAAAAGATCCATGTGCACTAACTGTAATGCATCAGTTGTTGAGACTTCACCGATTGATTTAAAACTAGATTTATGTTTCTTTCCAAATTGACAAGGATCAAAAACTTTAGAAGAATCAAATCTAAGATCTGGTAGAACCTTAACTAGTTTATTCATAGAGAGTTTGCATAAGTTCCAAAGGTTACAGTGACCTAGTCTTCTATGCCATTACGAGGAATGATCTTCCATTGCACTTAGTCAAGGTAAATCGTGGCTCGTGAGGTCTTCTAAATTTAAGGTGTAAACATTCTCTTGCCTATTGGCTGAGAGAATAAATTCTTCCTGGGAATTGTGAACTAATCACTTATCATTCCTAAAATTCACAAGGTATCCTTCATCACATAACTGAATTATGCTAATGAGGTTATTCTTAAGACCCTTAACAAAAATAACATTTGAAGTCAAGGTTTTACCAAGAAGAACAATATTACCTATACCAACAATTTCTCCCTTAGGATTATCTCCGAAAGTTACCTTTCCTTCTTTTGTTTTGATAATCTTTTCAAAATAGCTTTTGTTACCAGTCATGTGCCGGGAACATTCACTATCCATGTACCATGTGTTGTTGTTGGTACACTCTTTATTTTCCTAAAATCAAGAAAAGAATTAGACTTTCGGAATCCAAACTTGTTTGGATCTGAGATTTCCAAATAACAAAATTTTAGGTACCCACATCTTCTTAGAGAAATAATATTTGTGAAATACTAGAGATTGGGTTTTGTTTAAGGAACAATTCTTTTCCCAGTGACCACCACATTGACACATGGTACAAAATGGGGCACTTTGAGGAACAAAATAATTTTTACTAAAAATTGGTTTTTCATGGGTATAACCAAATCCGGATTTATTTCTTAAAGGTCGTATTTGGGAATATATTTTATCAAAATTTTCCTTACCATGGGTAAAGTTTGAGAAACACTTCTTTAAGGAAAAAATTTCGGACTTGAGTTGTATAACCATGTTTTTATCCTAAAAATCAATAGTTTTAAAACTAGAGCTAGGCTCGAAGATACTTTTCTTAGAAATTACTTTTTATAATTCTTTAGAATGTTTGTTATTATCAGAACTTACTTCCTTAATATTTTTTGAAATACTTTCAAAATCATCATTTTTTCTATCAAGATCTTTAGAAAGATCTGATATTTCTTTCGTAAGAATATTATTCCAAGAGTTTTCCTTATCATGTTTTTTATTGAGTTTGGAATTCTCAATTTCAAGAAGTTCAACAAACCTAGAAACTTCTTCATAAGTAGGTAAAGGATTTTCTTCATCAGAAGAGGATTCTTCATCAGAAGTGTTATAATATTCTCTATTATTATAATTTAAAGAAACATTGGTCAATGATTCGACATTTCTTACCTTAGCCATAAAACAATGATTGTTAATAAGTAGTCTGGCTACAAGACCAAGATTCTTCTATCCTAAAGATTCATAATCAGAAGATTCATCTGAAGTGTCACCACAACTGGAACTCCAGGTATCACTAGCTTTCAGAACATTCTTAGCTTTGGATTTATAATACTTCTTTTTGTTCCTGTCTGAATGTCTTTATTTCCTTTCTTTCTTTTTGAGCAAAGGGCAATCTGGTCTAATATGTCCAGCTCTCTTGCATTCATAACACGTGACTTCTCCATCTTCCATATCTTTCCTTTCCTTTTTCTTATACATGGATTAGAAAATTCTTTGGCCAGCTATCTTGTTCATCCTTTGAGAAATATTTTCTAACTCATTTTCAGAGTCTTCACTCTCACTAGATTTGGATTAGAAAATAACTTTCTTAGACTTGGATCTGGTTACCCTCTCAGGAGTCTTAGCTTTCATTTGATTTGATGTTGTTGTGAAAGCAATAGTACCATTCCCATTTTTCTTCTTGATATTGTCAGCATATCTCTTTATTCTTGTTTCATATTGAAGAAGAGTTCCAAATAGCTCATCAAGAGAAATTTGAGTGACCTTCCTATTCTCATCCATAGTTGTTCTTTTGGATTCCCACTCATTGGGCATAATATCAATTATCTTATCCACAAGTTCTTCATCATCTAACCCTTTCTCTCTCATAGACTGTAAACTGTTGACTATAGTCATAAATCTCTGTTGAACTTTAAAAATTGGTTCACCATAAGGAAAATTGAATCCATGGTATTCATCTCTAAGAATAGCTCTCCTAGTCTCAATCACTTTAGAAGTTCCAAAGTGTGTAACCTCTAACTTCTTCCAGATACAATTAGCTACTTCACAAGAAGAAATTTGGATATATATATTTCTAGACATTGAACAAAGTAAGGTATTACGTACTTTATAATTGAGTTGATACTCTTGCTTTTCCTGGTTAGTGAAAGTTTTAACTTCCTTTTCAGGAATTTTATAATCTCCAGTAAGCATAACAAAGTTGTCCCCTCCAGTATTGATAACAAAAGTCTTTATTCAATCTCTCCAGTACTCATAGTAATTACCATCATTGATTGGTGGTCTTGTAGGATTTATAGTATCAATGGAACCAACATTGACTCCTGCCATACTTAAAATAACCGTCGGCACACAAAATTTTCAGTAGAAAAAGTTCGTAATCACAAATTTTGGAATGGTAATTCGTAATGACAAGGTTCGGAATGACAATGTTTAGAATGACAAAGAACCTTCTAAGCAAGTATGAAGAATAAATGAAATTGAACAAGAAAAACTTAAATATGAATATAAGTATTTCAGAGACCTCCTCTGATACCAATTGTAGGATCAAAATAATGATGTATACAAGAGGGGGGGTGAATTGTACACTTTAAAAATTTCCTTTGGAACCTTTAAAGTTGATTATGAATAACTATGTTTTCCTTAGATAAGGAAAGTTCTATGTTTAAAAAAGTTAAACTAAGCAAATTCACAACACCTCCAACACCAATTGAAAAATTGGAATAAGGAATGAAGTTATAAACTTCATGTTCTATGTAATTTCATAAAACTAGAAAGAGATTCCGAAAGTAGGTTATGGAAATATGGATCTGGAAGTTGAAACTTAACTAAAGATTAAAATATGAGATTCTACCTTAAAGAATATAGAATCTAAATGAAATAGATTACAAGTAAGGAAGTATAAGAAAGTTATACTTTCCTTACAATACAATATGCAGTGGAAACAAACAGGTAGTAAAACTACAAATAACAAGATATAAGTCTTTTAACCCAAAGAGAAGGGTATCCAACAACCTTGGATAAAGGTCCCTTGATTTATACTTTCAAGAAAGTCTGTCTTACCCAAACCAGGGTAAGCCCTCGATGCGATGATTGGAATCTCTGTCTTGATATCCCTGCAAGCCCTCAACTTCAAGGTAGTTGGAACCTCTGTCTTCCTCGGCAAGGAAGCCCTAAAACTTTAAGGTAGTCGGCACCTATGTCTTCCTATCCTCAGAAGTCCTCGAATGTAATCACCAACATTCGGAGTCGCACGAAGCAAAAACTGAATGAGCGGTTCAGTACGCACAAAGAATGAAAAGCTTTCTCTCTCTAGAAATCACCTTAGCAGCATGTGGTCTCTAGATCGATTAACTTCATTGTATATCGAGCTCTTTCAAATGACCTCCTATTTATAGGCTCGGTCAGCCTCCTTTCTAATGGTTATATCTTCCTTAAAATTTGGAGAGACCTATACACGTGTCCCTTAACCAACGGTTAGTTTATAACGGAATAGACGACATCGTTTTATAACAAAACAAGTGAAATAGAAAGTACGACAACGTTTTATGATTAGTTAGAAAGTTTGGAGTGAATATTTGGAGTGTAAACAAAATTTCAAAGAGTAGAAAAATTATAAAAGTGTAAGCAAGATGAAAGTTTGGAGTCTAAAAAAAATAATATTCGGAGTCTAAATAAATTTGGAGTGTATAAAGCAATGATGATCATATTCTGTTTAATAGGTGAATTCAGAATGAGAATTCGGAATGAGAATTCGTCATCAGAATTCATAATGAGAATTCGTAATCAGGATTCGTCATTAGATTTCGGTGTTGAACATTATGAGAGTTCATATCCAGAATTTGGAGTAGAACTTTATTAGAGTTCATATCCAGAATTTGGAGTGGAACTTCATTACAGTTTTCATCCAGAATTCGGAACCTAAAACAGAATGCTTCATATCAAAGTTTTAAACGATTCTGAGAATATAGAAATGAATCTGATTCTTATACTTAAGAAATATATGGATATAGATAATGAAAATATGATAAGGATAATTTTCCTTATAAAAGATATTTTCCTTATAAATGAAATTTTCCTTATAAAAGAAATTTTCCTTATAAAAGCAATTTTCCTTAAAGATAAGGTGTTTGTGATTTTCAAAACAAGAAGGAATGGAAAAGTCATAAGGAAAACCTTATTGACTCAACAAAGGTTTAATATAAAATCACTTAATAAAATAAGAAACTTGGGAATTTTAGATTTTTATCAGATAATTAAATACCTACCTTTTTAAATAAAAATTAACTTATTATGGATGTAATTTCAAAAAGGGGTAAGAATGTGACAACCCAAGTAATGTTAAAATAAAAAAAATTCATGTCTTATTAATATTCATTAATTAGAATTTAATGATTTGTATTCATTATAAGAATATTATAAAATAACACAGTTAATGTCAATATAAATCATTTTTATATATTATTAAAATTAATTAATTATATTTTATAAATTTATATTCATTACATTATATGAATATTAGGTAATTTTTCAGTCAAAAGAGAGTATAAGTTTTATTTCAAAACAGATTGGGTTTTCGTGTATTATATGGCTTTATTTAAAACATAAATTTTAAAAATATAGAATTTTAAATTGATAAAATGAAATTAAGTTTTTAATTCAAATTTTTAAATTATTTTAGGATGAAATTTTGAGAATTTTTTAAAAATATTTATTTCCAGATAAAAGGAAAATAATATTTATTTTTATTGCAAACTTTTTTTCATTTGAAGAATTTAATTTTTTGAGGTTTTTAAGGTTTTATAATTAAATTTTTTTAATTTATATTATTAATAATCAAATTCTGGTCATTATATTGAATTTCTTACTCGCATTTGGTGTAAAACCATTTTTATACTTAAGAAACCTTTTTCTGAAAAAAAAGGTTTTCCATCAAATTTTGTTGGTTTATTTTTCAATTAAATAATATGAATTATGTGAATTTAATTTTATAGATTACATATTTGGAATCATCATATTTTAGATTATATAATAAGTTCAACTTAATTTTTTCATTATGAATAGTAAAAAAGGTGAAAATATGTTACTACAGTTAAGGTTAAAACATGTCTACCATGGGTTAATCTTAAGTGATAAGTGTTAAAATGCACTCAATACTTTGTAAACTCTATTTTACTACCATATGTATACCTTATATCATCTAATAATTTGAAATGTTCAATTTTTGGAGCCATTTTCCATGAGTAATACATTAATATTTTTTAATATTTTTTGAAAATCCAAGGGTGTCATCTCCAACACTTATCGAAGGGAGCCCCATCTCCTATCCTATCTACGCTTCAAAATAATTTTGGATCAAAATATACCTAAAAAAATGCCTTCCTTAAATCCCTCCCCACATCCTATATTATGTTTTTTCATTTGAAATCTAACCTATAAAATCATTATGTATACACCTAAATAGGTTTTTCGAAGATGAGGTATAGTTCTTATTCAAGCATTTCTGTTTTTTTTCTTTTTCTAAATATTGAAATTATTATTTAACCATGACGAAATAATAAATTAATTATATTAAATATAATTATATGGAATTATTTTAGTATCATAATCTATATTTATCACCTCTTCCATCAATTAGGAAATGAAATCATCTTTCCGGTGTACGGTGGACTAGTACATCGTAAGCTATTGTAATTTGTTTTCTGTCACCACCCATAATGGTAGGTTATAATAATGGATTTAATACTTATATCTTTATATGTTATTCCGGAAATATTTATCATTCTTTAAAAGTAAAACTACTTCATTTTTTCAATAAAAAACAAAATGAGTCATTTTAAAGAACTTTTTGACTTTCTTTGCAAAATACAATCAAAATGTTTTATTTTAAGACAAATGGTTTCTACAAATTTTCCCATAGCTGCAAACATTAATTGGAATTGTTATTCCTTTATAGGTTTCCATGATTTCTATAAATAAAAACTACACATCCCTTTGTTCAAGTTATTTTATTTAAAAAATACTACGAGGAAATGATATTTCATCATCCAAAAGTGTTTTTTATATGGCCTCAAAATAGTTTATCAACATATTTGTTATGAAGATGGGAAAGAATATAAATTTTTACTCATTATATCATCCTTCTACATTATTTATTATAATGGTTGTTCCTTATATTTCACATGATTTTGGGTGATCCCAATATAACTCATGATTAAGGCTGATCTCAAAAAAGGTCATGATGATAGGTGAACCCAATATAGCTGTCAAATTTATTAGGTAATGATTATGTTCCCTAGATAATTATGATATAAGTTGACCATATTGGTTATTAAAAAATTCATGGTTCTTTTATTGGTCTTATGAGGAAGATATCTTAAGGGACCAAGAAGACTTTTATATTCTTTCCCATGATTTTTCATTGAAATCATTTTATTTTAAAGGGTAATCTAATGATATTTTATTTAAGTAGAATAATTATGGCCTTTATTGTAAAAATTTATGATTGTAAGAGATTTTTTTCATTGGTTCTTAGTTTTTCTAATAAACCCTTATGATTATGATTTTTCATTTATGTTTTCTTATAATGTATTTTATGAAAACTTTGGGTATCAAAGCTAATATCATGTGTAAGTAGAAAATTATTTGAGCTCAAAGTTTATTATGTTAAAGGATGAATCTCTTTTATGTTGTCATAGATTTCAAATTGACTAATGTGTTTATTAATTATTTTTATATACCTTACTAATATTTGTGTACTCATCCACATATTCAAATTTTGTGTCACTAGTTTTTAAGATAGGTTGTAATAAAGAATAATTCAAGTTCAAAATCATATATATTTCTCCTAAAAAAAATATTTATTTTAAAAGTTGTGTATTGTGGGAAAAATGATAGCATGTGGATCTTTCCAAATTTTAATGCCTTTTGTTTTTATCTAATTGTTATGACCTGATTATCTAAAACTCAAAACTATAAAAATCCTTGAAATATAAGATATTGAATTCTTACTCAATAATAAATATTATGTAATGTTTAATGTCAGGTCCGTATAGTTCGTATTGGAGGAATTTTTTAGAAAATATATTAGGATAGGATAGTGGAATTAAATACCTATAAGATAGTATAGTTTATGGTAATCATGATATTACATTTTAATATTACCATGTTTCGTCACCTTAGATATATATGTTCAGAATGGTTTTCTATATATGAAAATAATAAGTTAGAGTAGGGAGGAGCCTAGAGGAAAATATCATTCCAAATCAAAAATATAGAATTATGTTAATTAGAAAAAAGAAATTTTTTGTAGTGATTGATTAGTTGAAACAATTTATAAATATTGGTGGTATCCATGTGAAATAATAACCACACTCATCATATAGGATCATTTCAATAGAGAATCATTTCATGAAACAGCACCCTCCAGTATTTGGAAGATCATCTAACCCTATGATAGCTGAAGGATGGGTTAGATAATTTCAGAAGATATTCAGATTCATGGGTTATTCATATCATTAAAAGGTAACTCCTTTTATATAAACTTTTAAATGTGGGTTCAACCAGTAGTGGTAAATGGTTAAGAATATCAAAAAAAGGTAAGAGATTGATGCCTTGGAATAGGACATATTTAAGAATATTTTCCTTCATAAATTTTTTCCTAAGGCTGATTGAATTATAATGGATAAATAATTATTGGAATTGAAGGAAAAAAGTAAGATTCAATGGTCACATAAGAAAAAAACATCACTCAATTGGAAGGGTATGAAAAAATTATTCTAAGATATTGATAGTAAAATAAATCAGTATTACTGAGGATTAAATAAAAGATATTTGTGGAAATTGGATTTCAATTAATTCAAAATTTATGAGAAAATTTTTCAAGGGGATCAGAAGATATAATTGGAATTTTTTAATGATCATGTATTCCAGGACAATAAGAGTAAGAAAATTTCAAGAGGGAAGGAAATGAAAAATAATCCATCAAATAAATATGAAGGTAAGAAAATCAGGTTTCCATATTTTGATAATTTTGTTAAAAAGAACCCTGTATAATTTATTATAAAATCTATTTAGTGTTTTTTATGTGTAATGTTTTGATATATGGCTCATGAATACAATGAAAATGATCAAATAAATAATAAAAAGTTTTCAGAAAGAAACTTTAATTATAATGAGATGTGTCATTATTTGAGTAATTGTCTAGTCATTGGAATGAAGGATGGAAATAATCAAGATAAAAAATATAATGTTTTGGATAAATCTGTTGCAACTACTTCTATAGAATTTGTACTATCCAGTTATGGTTTTTCAAGTAAATTTCTTTTTTACTCAGATTATGTCAATTCCTTTTTTGATTCAGGTTCTATTCACTCTTTTATTTGGGATAAAATTTCTAATAAATTAGAAAGGTCACCTCAATAAATTGAGCAAGTTATTTTGGTAAATACACATAGGGGAAGTGTCAAATCAAAAAATAAATTATTATAATTTTCCTATTATTTTATATTGAAATACATTACATAAAACACTTACTGTCATTCCCCTTATATAGTTTGATGTTATTATAGGCATGGATTAGAGTTATTTTTATAAAGCAGAGATATATTATAGTGCTAAAGAATTTTTTATAATAAGTTTAAATTTGTACACAATAATAAATTCATACCTTTTATAACATATCAAGAATAAGAAAATAGAGAAATAAAAGTTATTTTTCACATATTGTTTTGAAGTGGGAGACTATTCATATAAGTGTTGTCTCTATAGTAAATAAATATGTGGATGTATTTCCTTATGAGATTCTAGGTAATATACCTGATAGGAATGTTTATTTTACATCTGTCTTAGTTTCTTATGAGAATGAAATTTTATCCTGCCCTTATTGAATGAAAAACTTATAACATTTGGAATTGAATAATCTGTTGTGGGAGTTTTTTGATAAAGTTCTCATTTATCCTAGAACTTCACCATGTGGTGGACCTATTTTATTTATTAAAAATATAGATTATTCAATGAGGATTTTCATTGATTAGAGAAACTTGAATAACAACGTAGTCAAGAAGATGTATATTTTACACCATATCAATGATTTTCTTGGTTATCTATAGGGAGAATAATATTTTTCAATGATTGATGTTAGGTTATGATACCATCAATTGAAGTTGAAGGGGGGAGATACTATGATGATAGTGTTTCAGACCATATACATTCATAATCAGTTTGTAGTTATTCACTTTGGGTTATCTAATACACCCAATATCTTCCTGGATATCATGAGTAGATTTTTAATGACTATTTCGATAAGTGTATATATTTTTTATTAATGATATCTTATTTTATTCTAAAATTCATGAGGATCATGAAACAAACCTAAATTTTTTTTTACAAACATTGAAAGAAATTAATTTGTATGAGAAATTTAATAAGTATGAGTTTTGGTTTCAAATGATATCTTTTATCAGTAATATTGGTTCTAAATCTCGAATATTTATTGAACTTGTCAAAATGAATGTTATTGAAGAAATACCAAGAATTAAAAATGTCACCAAGATTCATATTATCATGGATTGGATGGTTACTATAGATGGTTTGTTGAAAACTTTTCTTAGTTATAAAACCCACTAACTAAGTTAACATGAAAATGAGTTAAATTTATATACACAAAAGAGTGATATCATTATTACCATGAACTAAAAATAAGGTCGATAAATGCTCTAATTTTGGTCTTACCCACTAGAAATTGTGAATTTTTCATCCACAATGATGCTTCATTGATGTGAACAAGTTTTTTGGATAAAATATGATTAGGTAATTATTTATGCTTCACATAAATTAAAACCTCGTGATTTAAATTATCCTTCAAATGATCTAGATTTTTCTATTGTGGTTTTTAATTTAAAATTTTTGAGGTATAATTTATATAGAGTGGAATGTGAAATATATTCTAATCATAAAATTTTGAATTATATATTCACTCATAAAAAGTTGAACATAAGGAAGAGAGTATAGATAAAAATGATTCAGGATTATGACTACATGATTCATTACCATTTTGGAAAAGAAAACAAAGTAATTTATTCTTTGAGTTAGAAACATAATTATACATTAAACATGTTTCATTTTGATTATGACCCTTTGGTTAATGATTGAATGAATTTTGGCCTAGAAATTTATCATGAAAAAACATATTCTATTTTATTTTTGGTGTTAGTTCTATCATCTTATTCGTAATGAATTAAGAAAACTCATAAACATGATCATTTTTATAGGAAATGGTTGAATATTTTATGAAGGTTAAATTTCTAGAATTTAATGATGATGATAAAGGTGTTTTGAGATTTGGAAAATTATTATGTATGGATTTTTATTCCTATTTGAAGATAGAATTATTGAGTGAAGCTCATATATTTCCATTTTTCATTTATCCTAGAAACACTGTGATGTGTAGAGAACATTAAGATTATTATTGGTGGGATGGAATAAAAAAAATATTGTTGAATTTACTATGAAATATTATACATTTCAATTGGTTAAAGATGTTGATAAGTACCCAGGGGGATGATTTATACTTTTCCAGTGTCAAAGTGTAAATTGGAAAATATATCTATCGATTTCATAGTGGGATTGAAAAAAAATTATTTATAAAATAATGTGATTTGGGATATTGTTTATCGATTATCTAAATCTACACATTTTCTTCCCATTCAATATAATATATCTTTAGAACATATTTCTCGACTGTACCGAAAAGAGGTAGTTATGTTACATGCAGTTCCTCTCACCATTGTTTATAATCATCATTCTAGGTTTATTTTTAATTTTTTTAAAGACCTTCAAATTGTTTGTCTACTGAATTATGTTTTAGTGAAACCTTTCATTCTCAATATGATAGGTCATTTGAGAATAAAATTAAGGCCATGGGAAAATGTTTCTTGCTTGTTCATTATAAACTAAGGTAATTTGGGATAAACATCTTTTACTAGTTGATTTTTCTTAAAATAACAGTTTCATTCGAATATTTAAATGGATCCTTTTGAGGCATTATATGAAAAGTAGTATCAGACTTCATTATGTTGGGATGAAGTAGGTGAAAATCATTTATTATTAAAAGAGTTTTTAAAAGAAATTTTTGATATAGTAAGGATGATTTAGTAATATATGAGTACATATCAAATTATTAAGAAAATTTATATAGATAACCAGTTGAAAGATCTTTCTTTCAATATAGGTGATCATGTTTTTTTAAGTATCTCCATAGAAAATTGTTCTATGTTTTGTTAAAAAGGGAAACTAAGTCCATGGATAGTTGGTATGCATAAAATATTTCAGGAATTTAAATTAGTTTCCTATCTATTTTTCTTACCTCTGAGTTTGTCTCAGGTACATAATGTACTTCATGTTTCATCACTAAGAAAATATGTGCCAGATGCATCCCATGATTTGATCCCTGAAGTAGATTAGTTGGAAGAGAATATTTTACATGAGGAATAACTGATTAATATTCATCACCATAAATTTAAGATGTTATGGAATAAGTATATTCTCTTGGTTAATGTTTTTTAGAAAAATTGTATTATTGATGAAGCAATATGGGAACATGACGATTCTATAAGGGAAAGATATCCCCCAATTATTTAAATAGTAAATAAAATTGTGAGGACCTAAATTATAAAAGGTGGGAGGAATTTAAAAACCTAGGTAATTTTAAGATAAAGAATTTTCTTGTCTTATTAATATCAATTAACTAAATATTATATAATTATATTCATTCTAATAATATTAGTTAATTTTCTATCAAAATAAAGAAAATATTTGCAATGTTATTGGGTTTTCTTACATTATATGGTTTTATTTAAAAAAAATTATTTAAAAATAATATAATTTTAATTTCATAAAATTTAAATCATTCTTAATTTATCATGTCCAAATTATCTTTGGCGGAATATTTTATAATTTTCTAAATTGTTTAATTTTTTGATGAATAATGAAAAAAGAAAATTTCTATTGGAAATTGTCCCTTGATTTCAAGTGTTTAAAATTTTAAATACTATTATTAAATGGTTTCAATGTTTAATAAGTTAATTTATATTGTGAATAATCCAATTAAAGTCGTTATATTTAATTGTATACTTGAATTTGGTATAAAAACATTTTTATACTTGAAATACATTTTTCTGAATAACCGTTTTTTCATCGCTTTTTGTGGATTTAATTTTAAATTGATGTATACCACTTATGTGAATTTAATTTTACATGTTACATATTAGTAATCAATATAATTAATATTTTTTAATAATTTTAACTTAATTTTTTAACATGATGTATAGTTAAATGGTAGAGATTTTTTACCATTATTAAGGTTGAAATATATTTACTAAGAGGATAAAATTAAGTGATAAGTGTTCAAATGACATAGAAACTTGTATAAATTTTATTTTCTATCCATATTTAAACCCTATATCATATAATATTTTAAAATTTTCTATTTTGTATCCTTTTTACTTGATTAAGACATTAATTTATTTAAATAGGTTTAAAACACCAAGTGGGTCCTCCTTCCCACATATAAAAGATCTTCCATATCCTCTCATCTCCTCCACTACACATTAAAATACTTTTATTTTAATTAATACGTACACACCTAACTACCTTACATCCCTCTCCATGTCTTATAAACCCTTATTTGATCAAAAACTAATCTAGGAAGGCATTTTGTATAAACCAAAAGTGGTTGTTGGTAGAAAAGTTATAGATATTAATCAATATTATTTCTTTTATTTTATTTAATAACAACTTAAAATATTTTAAATACATTATGAAGGTTTCTTATGTTTTTAAATAATAAACATAATTTTATTATTGCGGAAGATATATAATGTAATTAATGAGTCAGACTCATGGTATGAGACATTTTACATAATAATGATAATAATTTTGAAATAAATGAATTAATGTTGTCAAATTAAACCTATAAAATTTTCTTAAAAAATTAAATCCTTTAAAATAGTTTATTATATAAAAGATAATGAACATACATGACAATTTTAAGTCAAGTTAAGGAACACTTTATCATAAAAATATAATTTTAAGTGATTTAAAGATTTATTTTCTAAATCTCTTCCTTCTATGTCCATGTCTTAAAATTATTTTATTAATGTATTTATACTGATATAAATGAATTATAAAGGATATTTTATGTCTCTTTTAACTTTCATTCAAAGGTATTCAATAATATTATTTTTACATGTTTTTTATGAAACATTTTGAAAACAATGCAAGATGAATATTCTATTTTAACATATACAACATCAATGGTTTTTCACTCCACTATAGCCTTATTTGTTGTTTATATTCTATTATAATATTCAATGTTTTCTTCAAAGACAAAATCTACTTCACTTTCTTCTATGAATTTTCAAAAAAGGATTTAAATGGAATATATATTTTTATATCTAAAAAATGCTATTGGTGAAAAGAATAGTTTTATGAGTATAATGAAAGAAATGAAATTTTTCACGTAATATGATTATTTTATAGTTCTTGGAAATTTATTAATTATTCTAAAGTTGGGTACCTCAAACTACACGTGTCACATCTAAAATGTTTAATTCCTCTAAAACACACCCTTCCTTTCATCCCTCTCACCCTCACATCTCATTCACATTATCAACATCCCCCACACTCTAGGGTTATGCCTCCACCTTCACCTCCATTCCATCATCCTCTCCCACACTGATTCAGCCACCTAAGTCCCATGGTTTTCTTTATCATCCACTAAGGTAACATCCCATGGTTTTGACTCCCAAATTCTTTACACTACTCCACCATTTCCTGTAATCCTATGCCCACATACTACACCACAAATAAGTTGTCTTATACTAAAAAAACCCCACATACCCAAAGTTTATACGTTCAGTAATGTTGTTAATCTGACAATGTGTTGCCACCAGAAAATCCATCTAATTATTTTTTGTAACCCTAGATCCTACCATACCATATCCCACTCTCAAAATCTCTCATATCATCCAAGTATTTCTAACAAACAGCCACTACTACAAACACATGGACAATCCTTCCAGCATTTCAAACTCCATTGTGGCCAATAATGGCAGTCACTCGAGCTACGATAGCTGAATACTCTCTATTTCAGCCACTAGAGCATTTGAATATTTAATACAAATTTTTCTCCAATAAATTAAGAACCAGGTTTCTCCTTGAGCTCAGTCAGTATATATGATATCTTTTACTTGTCCGGGACATCCAATTTACTAGGACATAATGCTACATAGTCCATTCCAAATGATTATAATTGGTAACACCTCCTACATTGATGAAGTCTTCATATAAACTGAAAATTCTTAAAATATTAACAATTTAATTTTATTTTGATGACTCTGTCTCTCATATGAATTCCCATATATCGGATACTATATTACCACGATTGTTATTATGTCAGAAATAGTGAACTATATTGAGTTGTACTATTCGTTCCAAAGGATTGCAACTAGTAACTATTACTGCATTAATGTAGTATGAATATAAATTAAGTATTCTTATATTATTAACAATTTTGTCCTTATTTATGACTCTCTATCTCATTTGGATTCCCATAAATACAATACTTCATTTCCATTATAGTTAATTTGTGAACAACGGTGAACTACTATCATACATTTTACATCACTTCTTTCAATACCAGATTTGACGCCTTTCTTTTACACCCCATAATATCAACTAGCACTGGTATACCTACCTTATTTTATTCAATAAAGTTCATTATGTGTTTCTATGTTCTATATTTAATTTATCTTTTATTACTGATAGTATAAAACTAAAAAATTACAACATTATTCAAATACCTATTTAATATTTCAATGAATTTCACATTCACGTTTCTGTTAACTATTCAAAAATGGTTTCCATACACACCTTGACAATTAAATACAAATAAAAACAATACATACATGTAAATCCCATCAAACAATAGAGATTCAAGGTTCGAGAAGATATACTGATGAACGAAGGGAATAAAGTTTGTGAGTACTCTATTCTGTTCACTAACTTGATTTACTAACTGTAATTTTTTCATTGGTTGTATTCATTACAATTGTGATGATAAAAGTGTTTCCATATATTGGAAATTCATCATTTCCATCTACCGAGTAGTCTAGTACACTAATAATTGAACCACTATCAACCAATGGAATCACACAAAGATTTATATGCATTCCATTATAACTATTATCTAGTAATGGAAGATTATGTTAATATTAAGCAGAGGTTTCATGACCCATCCCAGGGGGGCCCGAGCCACAACTCCCCAAGCCCGCCTCTAATATGCCAGGGGCTGGTGACTAGCACCGAGTAGGTATGCTACTAACATAGGAGGCATTTCCTATAAACCTGTACACATGCACACACATATCCAAGCCCACAAAGTGGGAAAGTAAAAACTACTAAAAGAAAAGATGTGTGCATACACTAAATCCCATACAACAGAGTATGACAGGAAAGACAAGTACAAGAAAGTAAAACCTTGGGCCAAAAGTACAAGCACACCAATTGAGAGTCTGTAACAAAGTCCAACCTGTAAAGAAAGGTGTTGGGACTACAGTCTGTAGCCGTAGGAACACACCTCGGCCTGTCTGATCTCACTAAGTACTGTCCGGTCCAGGTCCGCCTAGAATCCTGTCAAAGGCTCTCTCATCTACCCAAGACATGACACGTGCGGGAAAAGCCTGTACAGGGGTGAGTATAAAAATACCCAGTAGGACACCCCGAAACCACAAAATAATACAACAAGGGAAAATACCACAAAATAAAGGTACTGTCATCTCTACACTCTATATGTTTACGGAACATATAACAATAATATCCAGATATACTCATACACGATCGACTATCGTGATACCGCCACTAGGACCCAGCTTGAAGATTCCACTAAGCATGCAACCAGGAGAACACACTCCTAGGTTTGAAGAGAGAGATACAAAGTACTCATTCCAGGAGAACACACTCCACAATTACATTGTGTATATGATTCTTAGATGAGGATCACAACCAATTCAATGAGTGATTCCGACAACTTAGTCTGAGCTAATCCGCTAAGCATAGGATTGGCACCCGGGTAAAGTTGTTCACGTAGATACCAAGAACTCTACCTAGGGTTCCAGGAATTAAAAAAGGATCCGGCTCTAAGTCTCACAGAGGGGATTCCAACAACTCTATTCAATAATTCCTGCTGAAGGGATCATACTCCTATATGTCGGAAATGATACCGGGAACCTTCAGGAGAAAGACCAAGGGGACGAACCCTAAGGAAACCAGTCCAATTCACATATGACAAGTGGCTCAAGCCATGAAGAATTGGTTACAGGGTGTGTAGTATGGTTACACGTCGTGTTCCTTGACCTCGGGTACTGCCCGTGTAACGGCCCGTGTCATCTATCTAGTCCATGTAAAACTAGACTACACGGCGTGTAGAGGGATCACACGCCGTGTTCCTTGACTCCGGGTACTGCCTCTGTAAATGGCCCGTGTCATCTGTCCAAGCTGTGTAAAACCCAACTACACGGCGTGTAGAATGATCACAACTTGTGTTCCTTAACTTCGGGTACTACCTGTGTAAACGGCCCATGTCATTCGGCTTGTCGGATAGAAAGTAAATACACGGCATGTAGAAGAATCACACGCCATGTCTGAGCACCTGGGGCTCGCTCCGTGTACACTGGCCATGTGCTCATACATGGTCTCTGTCTGTGTCGCATGCCCGTGTACCAGCACACGGGGTATTCCATGTATCTGGTCAAGTCTGATCGGGGAGGGGTATACACGCCGTGTCCTTGGCCGTGTACTCAACTCGTGTCTGTGTACTCCCGGAGTACACGCCTAGTGATCTGCCGATGAACACAAGTCGTGTTTCCCATACTACACGCCGTGTAGTCGGGATTTTCTAGAACACCGTCTTCTTCCTCGCGCTTCAGCCAATCTTCCAGATCTATGATCTCTCATCCGTTCATCCCAATACTCCAGGGGTTGGTTCATTTCATCATAAAAACACCATAACAGGTGTTTTCGGTTCTTAAAACGGATCATAAACCTCGAACGATCCATCCGAAGAAAAACGCCTGAAAACTCATAACTCTCGATCCGCTCTGAGTCGTCTGCCGAAACCGTCATCACACCTCTGTTACATCGTTCCTGGGTTGGATCTACAATTTGGGATTTCTGCGTCGCAGAACGGATACGCAACGATCTGTTTTTCATCGCCCTGTGAAGAACGCGAAGAACGTGAAGAAGAGAAAGATGAAAAATCCAATGAAACAAATTTGAGGAACGAACCCCCGCCGTCATTCGTCATGGCGTTGATCCGCTCCCATTAATAAGATTAAACAGAGTAGAAAAATCAAGAACAATAGATCAACATGGATTCAATCACCCAAAATCCCCGCAAAAGTCCATCCCGCAAGAATGATCGATCCGCAGACTAATCTGTTCGTGGATTAGCTCGTGTTCGTTGTAGAAATTATGAACGGGGTAGAAATCACAAACAAAAATCCTACCTAGATCCGCGACATTCGTTGGTGAAGATCTGGTTGCCGCGTCGTTGTCGCCGTGTAGGGAGGTTTTCTCCAGAGCCGCCAAGGGTTTCAGGGTTATGAGGTTTGTAACCCTGGACCCCTACACAAGCCTTTAATTAAAAAGGATAAATGATATCCACTGCAACATATTAGAAAAAAGATTTCGCTGCAGAATAAAATATTTTTATTAAATATTTTATTACTGTTACGTCCTAAAAATGATATTCCCCCCCCCCCGACCTACGTCGGCCGATGTTAGGCCTCGCCTAAGGTAAATTCGCTTTTCTAAATGCAACGATGCCCTCAGACTTCTGATCCGAGCACCCATTCGAGAGTAATTCCACTTTTTCAGGAAAACTGCATGAGAGTGTAATTTAATTATTAAATTAAATTCAAATATTTGTTCCGGGCTCACCGGGCCTCGGTTCTGCATTCCGTATCAGAGCCTGGTCTTGAATTTAATTCTAATATAATATGAAGATAATACATGGAAAATCCAGGACATTACATCACACCCACCTTAGGGATTTTATATCCCCGAAATGCCAAAACAAGGGCTACTCAAAAAGATGGGGGTACTGCACGCGAATTTGAGCCTCTCACTCCCACGTGCTCTCCGGGGGATTCTCGTGCCGCCACTTGACACGTAGTATGGGAATAGCTCACCCACGAAGGATCTTCTCCTATTGATCCTTAGTCTCCACTGGGTACTCAGCAAAGGTCACTCCATCATCGATGTCCAGCTCGCCCTAGTCGATGACGTGTGATGGATCATGCACGTACCTCCGTAGCTGCGACACAAGGAAGATATTGTGTACATGGTCCATCTGAGGAGGTAGAGGCAAGAGATACTCCACCTCTCCAACTCTACTCAGAATCTGAAATGGGTCGATGAACCTAAGAGATAGCTTGCCGCCTTAGCCAAATCTCTGTAATCCCCATCGAGGTGAGACCCGAAGGAACACATGGTCTCCATCCTTGAACTCCAAGGGCCTCTGTCTCCTGTCGGCATAAGAATTTTTCCAACTCTGTGCAGTCTTCATCCACTCCTGGATGACCTGCACCTTTTCTGTAGTATCTCTCACCATCTCTGGGCCCATGAGTGCTGACTCTCCTGGGTCAGTCTAGAAAAGTGGTGACCTTCAAGGTCGCCCGTACTGAGCCTTGAATGGTGCCATACCAATAGTGGAATGATAACTATTGTTATAATAATATTCCACCAGTGGTAGGTGATCCTCCCAGCTATGACCAAAATCAAGTATGCAAACTCGTAGCATATCCTCCAGGACCTGTATGGTCCGCTCTATCTGACCATCAGTCTTGGGATGAAACGTTATGCTCAAGCGTAACTGAGTCCCAAAAGCTTCTGGCAATCCCTTCCACAACTGGGATGTGAAACAAGCATCACAATATGAGATTATCGTGTATGGAACTCCATGAATTCAAACTATCTCCTGCAAGTAGAGGCGTCCCATGCTCTCTACTGAACTCTGCTCCCATATGGCTAGGAAGTGGGCCATCATGGTGAGTCGATCAACGATCACCCAGATGGCATCATGTCCCCAAGAAGTACATGGTAATCCTATCACGAAGTCCATGGATATCCTGTCCCACTTCAACTATGGAACCTCAAGGGGCTGATTCAAACTTGCTAGAACCTAGTGCTCAGCCTTTACTTACTGACAAGTAAGGCACTGAGAAACAAACTCTACCACACTCTTCTTCATTCCTGGCCACCAGAACTGACGTTGGAGGTCCTGATACATCTTTTCCATGCCTGGATGAACCTCCAAAGGGGATGTATGGAACTCCCTCAGAACCTCCTCCCGTAATGTCACTGGTACTACTGTTCACCCTCTGAAAAGAATAACGTCCTCCCCACCTGTTGAATATCCCTCAGCCAAAACACCTGTGGATATCTGAGCATGTAGAGCCTCATAGCTATCATCCTCGTGTTATTCTCCCCTGACTCGCTATAAGAGTGTAGGGGTAACAACCATCAATTTAAGGTAATCTCCCTCATCTCCATCCACGAAGGATAACTTTAAAGAGGCCAACTGTCTTGTTGCCACATCTAGTAACAACGAAATGGATCTCATGCTGAGAGCATCTTCCACAATGTTCCCCTTCCTAGGAGTATAAATGATCTCAAAGTCATAATCCTGGAGGAACTCAAGCCATCATCTTTTTCTCGAATTTAGATCCTTCTAATAAAATATATATCTGAGACTCTTGTGATCAGAGTAGAGGGTAAACTGCTCGCCCATCAGGTAGTGCCGCCACATCTTCAATGCGAAGACTACCGCTGCTAACTCAAGATCATGGGTCGCGTAGTTCTGCTTGTGTGGCCTCAAATGACATGATCCATATGAAATCACTACTTGCCTCTTCATTAGGAAACAACCAAGTTCGGTTCCTTATGTGTCGCAGAACACTACGTACTCAACACCATCCTCCGGTAATCTCAATATCGGGGCACTCGTCAGACTCTGTCTCAACTGCTGGAAAGCCTGCTGGCATCTCTCGGTCCACATGAAAGGCTTCCCCTTTTGGGTCAAGGCTATCATGGGTGATGAAATCCTGGAGAAATCAAGAATGAATCTCCGATATTAGCCTACCAACCCCAGGAAACTTCGCACCTCCATCACGCTCTGGGGTGGCTCCCATACTAGTACTACCTCCACCTTGGTTGGGTCCACTGCTACACCATCTCTTGAGATAACGTGTCCCAAAAAGTGGACCTCCTGTATCCAGAACTGACACTTCGAGAGTTTCCCATACAACTGGTGCTCTCAGAGTGTGTCCAGAACCATCCCTAGGTGTCTCATGTGCTCCTCCTTGGATGCATAGTACACAAGGATATCATCGAGGAAGACCAATACTAACCGATCTAGATAGGGATGAAAGATATGGTTCATGAGTCCCATGAACACTGTCGGGGCGTTTGTCCCACCGAAGGGCATCACCATGTACTCATAGTGACCGTAGTGACATTTGAATGCCATCTTCTATACATCATCATCACGTACTCGCAACCGGTGATAGCCTGATCGTAGCTCAACCTTCGAGAACCATCGTGCCCCTCTCAACTGGTCGAAGAGGTCATCGATCCCAGGTAGTGGATACCGATTCTTCATGGTCACCTGATTCAAGCGCCGGTAATTCACACATAGTCTCAAGATCCCATCTACCTTTTTGGAAAACAGTACTGGGGCAGCCTAGGGTGAAACACTAGGTCTCACAAATCCCTTCTTCTGAAAGTCGTCCAGCTGCACCCTCAGCTCACGAAGCTCTGCAGGAGCCATCCGATAAGCTTATGTTGATATCAGTGTCGTCCCGGGTTGCAAATAAATGCAGAAATCTATCTCCCGACGGGGAGGTAGTCTAGGGAAATCCTCCAGAAAGATGTCCTCATACACATCCACTACTGCTAGAAACTGGAAACTTTTAACATCTGATGTGCCAAGGGCTAGGCTAGCCAACTGATAGGATATCAGTTGCACCTTCCTACGCATGAGTCCATCCTGCGCTACTTGGGTCTCCCTTTCACCGACAAAAGAGAACCTCGTTCAGTCACTGTGGACACATCGCACCCTTCACCTAAAACAGTCAATCTGGTCATGAAATTTGGATAGCTAATCCATACCAAGAATGACATTTTAACGCCTCGACGCTACCACCAAGAGGTTCTAACCAAAACTCTCACCTCCAAGGGTCAGGTCACACTGCCTACATAGGTGTATGATCTCTGGATCTTCTCCAATCGGTGTTTCTAAGCATAAGGTTCGAGTCAACGGCTCAACTGGAATCTCAAGGTCTCGATCAAGATAAATAGCCAGAAAGGAATGACTATCATATGTGTCTATCAATACCATAGCCAAAGTAGAAAAGACACAAATTGTACCTCTAATCGTTCTGGGAGTACCTGGGTCATAAGCCTCTACCGCCTGTAGCTGTCCCTGCCTCTTTCCACTAGCTCTCTGAGCCTAGGGTGGACCTCCTGGGGGTGGTGGTGGTAAAGGGTCAAAATTTCGACCACCTCTAGCTACTTTCTTAGCTCCTCTACTGTGTCTTCCACCCCGTGGATCTGTCTGCTCCACATGTTGCCTCTGCCTTGCTGGTCCATCCACTACTCCCATGTTTGTAGTACGGTGGGTCAGACAATCTCGAGTGAGATGTCCCTTTCCATCACATGATTAGCATCGCCTCTCTCGAGGATGGCTGGATACACCCTGAAAACCCTGTACGAAAGATCCCCTGTCCTGGGATATCCTTTGAAAAGGTATCCCATGCCTGGGTCCCTGAAGTCGGCTCCCTACTGTCGAGGTCTCTGCTCCAGCTCACCCACTACTAACAACTGTCAGTTGTCTCTGCTCTTCCAAGAAGCTCTCGACCACCAAAGCCTGCTCGAGCACCCCAGCATAAGTAGGAATGCTCATAAGAATGATTATAGCTCTGATATCTCTGTGAAAGCCCCTCTCAAAAGTCTGAGCTCTGAAGTACTGATCTCTGACCATATACATTGAGTACCGCGGGAGGTCGATAAACCTTGATGAATAGTCATCCACCATCATGGTTCGCTGCTGGAGCTGAAGAAACTCCTGTATACGTACTGATCTTAGGGTAACCGGTGAAAGATCCTCTCTAAAGAGATTCTCAAACTCCGAACATGCAAGAGTCGCCTCGTCATGGGTCTGGATAACTAAACTCCACCATCATCCTGCTGAGCCCTACAGAATGCTCGCCGCCAGGATCACCATCTCATCTGCTAGTGTCCTGACCAAACGGAAGACTCTGGCCACTACCTCATGCCATTCCTCTCCTGCTTGAGGGTCAGGATCTCCTCAAACCCTGAGGGGTATCTATCTCTGAAACTCGTGGATTTCACTCAGACTGCGCTCCTCCTCCACAGGTACAGTAGGCACTGAACACTACTCCACAATTGTCAGGATAACTGGCACACCACCCGATGGTATAACTGGGGGATCTGGTCCCTGAAACGAAGCTTCATCACTGAGGGGGTCATCCTCGTGATCTAGCTACTAGATCCTAGTGGGTGCGCGTTGTGGAGGCATCCTGTTAAAGAAGCAAGATGTATCTCAGTCAGTGAGTATATCTGGAGAGCTGACTCAAGAAGGACATGGAAACCACAACCCATTCCTATATGATGCATGTACCATTATTTTCCCCTACAACTAGTTTTCTCATGTTCTGAGCCAAAAAGCAAGTTATCAGAGTCCTGGTGTATAGATACGTCGGCCGCCTGCACCAACACTAGGGTCCCTAGCCAAAAATCCGAACTTGAAACACTTAACATTGTTTCCCCAAACCGACTCACAGACTATCGGTCCTACAGTAGAACTGACCACCTCTGATACCATTATGTCACGACCCGTCCTAGTGGGGCCCGAGCCCCAACTCCCGAAGACAACCTCCAAAAGGCTAGGGGATAATGACTAGCACCGAGTAGGCATGCTACTAACACGGGAGGCATTGCATATAAACCTGTACACACGCACACACATCTCCAAGCCCACAAAGACGGAAAGTAAAAACTACTAAAAGGAAAAGATGCATGCATACACTAAATCCCAACCAAAATAGTATGACATGAAAGAAAAGTACAAGAATGTAAAACCCTGGGCCAAAAGTACAAGCCCACCAAAATAGAGTCTGTAACAAAGTCTAACCTGTCAAGAAAGGTGTTGGGACTCTAGTCTGTAGCCGTAGGAACACACCTCGGCCTGTCTGATCTCCCTGAGTACTGTCTGGTCCTGGTCCTCCTAGAATCCTGTCAAAGGCTCACTCTTCTACACAAGACATGACACGTGTGGGCAAAGCCCGTGTAGGGGTGAGTATAATAATACCCAGTAGGACACCCCGAGACCACAAAGGAATACAAAAAGGGAATATACCACAAAAAAAGCTATAGTCATCTCTACACAGTATATGTTTACGGAACATATAACAAGAATATCCAGATATACTCGTACACGATCGACTATCGCGATACCACCACTAGGACCCAGCTCGAAGATTCCACTAAGCATGCAACCGGGAGAACACACTCCCTGATCTAAAGAGAGAGATATGAAGTACTCGTCCTCGGAGAACACACTCCACAAGTACTTTGTGAACATGATGCTCAGATGAGGATCAATACCAAGTAATGGGGTGATTCGGACAACTCAGTCTGAGCTAATCCTCTATGCAGAGGATCGGAACCTGGGTAAAGTTGGTCACGTCGATCCAAAGAACTCTACCTAGGGTTCCAGGAATTAATAGAGGATCTGGCTCTAAGTCTCATAGAGGGGATTCCAACAACTCTATTCAAGAAGTCATGCTGAAGGGATCATACTCCTATATATTGGAAATGATACCGGGAACCTTCAAGAGAAATACCAAGGGGATGAACCCTAAGGAAACTAGTCCAAGTCACAGAAGACAAGTGGCTAAAGCCATGAAGAATTAGATACACGGTGTGTAGTATGGATACACGTTGTGTTCCTTGATCTCGGGTAAAGCCCGTGTCATCTGTCCAGACTGTGTAAAACTAGACTACACGATGTGTAGAAGGATCACACGTCGTGTTCCTTGACTCTGTGTACTACCCTTGTAAACGGCCCATGTCATCCGTCCAAACTGTGTAAAACCCAACTACACCGCATGTAGAATGATCACACATCTTATTCCTTGACTCTGGGTACTGCTCGTGTAAATGGATCGTGTCATTTGTCTTGTCGGATAGAAAGTAACTACATGGAGTGTAAAATAATCACACGCCGTGTCCGAGCACCTGGTGCTCGCTCTGTGTACGCTGTCCATGTGCCCGTACACGGTCTTTGTCCATGTTTCCTACCCGTGTACCAGCACACGGGGTATCTCGTGTATCTGGCTGGGGAGGGGTATACATTTCATGTCCTTGGCCGAGTTCCCAACCCATTTCCATGTACTACCGGAGTACAAGCCAGGTGATCCGTCGACAAACACACACCGTGTAGCCCATACTACACGCCGTGTAGTCGGGATTTTCCAGAACGTCGTCTTCTTCCTCATGCTTTGGCTAATCTTCTGGATCCACGATCTCTCGTACGTTCATCCCGATACTCTAGGGGTCGGTTCGTTTCATTATACAAACACCATAATGGGGTTTTCGGTCCTTAAAATAGATCATAAACCTCGAACGATCCATCTGAAGAAAAACACCTGAAAACTCATAACTCTTGATCCGCTCTAAATCATCTGCCGAAACCAATGTCACACCTCCGTTACATCACTCCGGGGTTGGATTTACAATTTGGGATCATTGCGTCGCAGAACAGATGCACAAAGATCCATTGTTCATCACCCGGTGAAGAATGTGAAGAACGCAAAGAAGAGAAAGGGGAGAAATCCAATGAAACAAATTTGGGGAACGAACCTCTACCATCATTCGTCATTTCGTTGATCTGCTCTCGTTAATAGGATTAAACTGAGTAGAAAAATAAACAACAATAAGTCAACATGGATTCAATATACCAAAATCCCCGCAAAAGTCCATCCTGTAAGAACGATCGATCCGCGAACTAATCTGTTTATGTATTAGCTTGTGTTCATCATAGAAATCAAGAAAGGGGAAGAAATCACAAACAAACATCCTACCTGGATCCGCGACTTTCGTTGGAGAAGATCCGGTCACCGCGTCATCATCGCCGTGTTGGGTGTTTTTCTCTACAGCCTTCAGAGCTGCCAAGGGTTTCAGGGTTATGAGGTTTGTAACCCTGGACCCCTACACAAGCCTTTCATTAAAAAGGATAAAAGATATCCACTATAACAGATTAAAAAAATATTTCGTTGTCGAATAAAATATTTTTATTAAATATTTTATTACAGTTACGACTTAAAAACTAGATTTCACCCCCCGACCTGCGCCAGCCGATGTTAGGCCTCGCCTAAGGTAAAATTGTTGTTCTAAACGCAATGGTGCCCTCGGATTTTTGATCTGGTCACCCGTTCGGGAGTTATTCCTCTTTTTCAGGAAAACCTCATGTGTGCGTAATTTAATTATTAAATTAAATTCAAACATTTTTTCCGGGCTCACTGGGCCTCGGCACTACACGCCGTCTCAGAGCTTGGTCTTGAATTTAATTACTATATAATATTAAAATAATAGATAGAAAAATTCAGGACATTACAAAAGGAATCCATTGCATTTTATACTAATATAAATTATTCATCGTTAAATTCTTCTTTGTTGATATTGCCTCAACAAACCGCTACCTGGTCAACAGTGTCTTATGAAAAAAAAATATAGGAAACCATGAAACTATATCATCTACCATTATTTAAGTGTTATGTCTTTGTAATTTGATGAACATAATGTTGGCCATTCCACCATTTTATTCTCCATCTAAAAATTTTCTCAATAATTAATGTAGGTCTCATGAATGACGAGAATATTAACATGGAAACATCGCATGACTTCTCTACATAGTATTAATGAATCTATAATTTATAGATTTCCATTCCTATTAATAAAATTAAATTTTATACGCTTCCCTCTAATAATAGATTTTGTTTTCTAATAGTATTCCAATGTAATACAATCTTTATCATGGACAGGTGTGTTAAAAATTATAACATAAAGACATAACTTAACACACATTTATGATGATGAATTTATATTGTATAATATATTTAAATGTTTTATAAAGATACTCTTAGGATGTAGAAAATAATCAATTGTTTAAGAAAAGTTGATTCAAGGGATTTCAGAAACACTTGTAAACATTAATGATTTTATACATCCTACTAAAAACTATACAGGAATATAGAATTACATGTTTAACATTAAACAATAATACCTTTCGTATTATTTATATTGCTACACATTTACATAATTTGGGGTGTTGCAGGAAGATCAGTAGAATAAAAAACCATAGGGAACATGGGTTACAGTTCTTACTAAACTTTCATTAATGATACAATAACAAAACAACAACTTGTTGATTGATTCTATGCATTTTGAATAATATATTCTACATTATTATGCCCTTCATTCAGGATACTCAAATATTAGAGACCCTTATAATATCTATCAATATTTACACTCTTCTATGTGGTTTGATGAGATAAATAAAAAATGCAGCAACAGACATAACCCATGTTTTTCTCTATGATGCTCGATGGGAAAGATTGCTTTGGACTTGCTACCATCATGTCCTCAATACCTATGTATGTTTGTGTTCAATAGAACTCCATTCGAAGCATGAGATTTCCATGAATGCATGAATATTTAAAATTATATGTTCTCATTTATGTTGATGGGTGGAAAGGTTGATAGGTTGTTCAATAATTGTCAAGATCGATTTATATTCATATTAAACAGACAAAACTACCATCACCTAGGTTGTTTTATGTCCCCATGATGGACACCCACAAAGGTTCTCCCAAAAATACATGTATGAAACTAATCATGAGTGTCAAAATAGGGTTTATGGGTTGAGGTATTGGTAAAATTCAATGATATGGAATTCATTTTAAAACTGTTCATCAAAGTATATTAACACAACTTCCTTCTATATCTTAGAGGACAGAAATATGCAATATGTTATTAACTATAATATTGTTTAGAATCTACAACATATGATACATAGGAACAATGATTTAGATCCAAAATTATGAAGTGAAAAGGATTTTCATGATCATAATGATCTTCCAGATTTAAATTTATGTCTTCTTGAAATAAGACATAAAAAATGACGGGGTATATAACGTACCAACAAATTATGAGATTGCAATTCTTATTATTGGTGATATTGAAGATATCAAACAAGAATAGGAAATTGTAATTCAAACAAAAAGTGGATGTTTACAATGAATTTATGATCTTCACCCATTGTATCTTCCATTAAAATATCACTTGATTTCTAGAGGAATCCATGATGGATATGTGACAACATTATGCATCATGCTACTCCTTTCACAATAAGTACTAAACTCAAGAAGGTGACAATGAGAGAGTAATTATTTTTTCACTTTCCATTACATGAATGTGAAGCATCCAATTTACCACATTCTAGAAGATAACTTCAATAGTATATCATTTATACTTATACAATGATTGATTCTCAGAGACTATCATTAATTCGCTTCAATGAAAAGCGATTGGGGGTCAAACTTTACAATGGGTTGGAAGATTAATTTCTACAAGGTTAGTGAGAAGGGTCTTCCTATGGGAAGTGTATCATTTAATCTTATACTTTTACTAGTGGACTAAGATATATGTTCCAAATTTACCCAGATTCTATGTCAATTTGTAATTGAGTAGGGTATCGAAACTTGTTTTTAACGTTTACATGTAACCTAATGTGGCTTGAAATCACTCAATTAGTTAGAAATACGAATCTTTGTCCTCCATACTATCCTCAAATACTATATCAAGTGTTCAATATTAAGGATGATCATATAATGAAATATTTATGAGAAGGTTGATTCTTTGTTTTGTCACGACCAGGTAACGAGATCTATTTTAACTATTCATTATGTTTTCCTTCATGATTGTTATTATATCATCTACCACTAACTACTTGTGACTTTATTATTCCCATATAGTGTTTTGAACCATTGATTTCTAGAAACATGGCCTTCCTCATGTCCACATCCTATTTTTTCTTTGTCATGAGAACAAAGTTAACACTCTAACAGATGATAACAATTTTTTTTGCCCTGAGATTCTAAATAAATGTTCATACCTAAGACTATATAAAGCTTTTAAATATTATATGATCCATGACCCTTGTAGTGATGCTAAGAGTTATTCTCCTTTTATGATAAATGGAAAATGTAAAAAAATTTATCCTAAAAAGTTTTTTTAACATAAAATTGTTGATGATGATGGTTATCTCATCTATTATAGAAGGGATTACAGAAGAAAAGTTTTAAAAATTGGTGTACATTTAGATACTAAAATTTTAGTATCATAAAATCATGTTTTTCTATAAAAGTATCAAGCCCATATCAATATTAAATCTTAAAATCAGTCTTATTATATCAAATACCTATTTAAGTATATTATAAAGAGAAATGATCATGTCTTAGAATCACTCTATGAGATAAAAAATAGATACTTATTAAAAATCATTATAGATTAGATAAATATGTATTATGATTTTTGATACATATATCCTTTGGAGGCTTCTTTGAGGTTATTTTCTTATTATATAAATTTCATATATCCACCAGTTGAGAGGTTGTATTTCCATTTACCAGGAGAAAATTATATTACCTATAGTGAAAATTATAATATTGAAGATGTCTTGAGTAACAAAAACATTTCTGAAACAATGTTCACCTATTGGTTTCAAGAAAATATGACATACTCGGAAGGTAGAGGTCTAAAATTCGCATAATAGCCAACTATATTAGTGTTCTAATATCATAAAAAGGAATGACATACCTGAAATTAGGGATTCTATATTGGTAGACTATACTATGTGCCTCCAAAAACTAAAGAGATATATTACTTATGGGTACTTTTAACCAAAATCAAAGGTGAAAAATCAAACGATGATATGAAAATAGACAAAAACATTACTCATGGAACATTTAGAGAGGAATATTCTTCTTTGGGAATACAGGCTGATGAAATAGAATTTATTGAATCTATAAAAGAGGTATCGTCTTGGGGAATGGGATAGTGTCTACACAGGCTCTTCACAAGCATGTTGATCTCCATGAACATTTCTCACCCAAAAATGTTTTTTCAAGAAACCTGCAACATTGTATGTGTTGATATATTATATACCCAAAAAAATGCTACAAATACAAGGTATATTAATATTGATTCTAAACATTTATTCTAACAATACAATTACTATAATTTATTTCAGTGTAGTGATATTAATTATATTTTAAAAATAAATTCTTACACAATTTGTTTATATATTTCCTTCACATCCATAGAATCTATTGTTATCCATTGAACAACATAAACACAATCACTATAGCTAACTATTATTATTTTAATTATATTGTTTCATTAATGTTATTAAAGTGTCTTATATAGTACACATAATAATTTTTTCAACGTTATTTAGAATGTTAATAGTCATCAAGTTATTTATACTCTTTTATACTACTAAAAACATGATTCTTAGTCGATTATATCAAATTAGTTCATTCTACACTATAGTTGTTATCACTTCACAAAACTACTGCCATCAGGTTATTAACATTATTCTATACTACTAAAATACCTGATTCTTACTGTATTCTAACTAATAATTACCATCTTTACCATAGTTTCTATCAATTAATTACTCATAAATATTATAGTGACTACATAGATTATATTTCATACAACTCTGTAACAATATTCCACATTTTCCAAGATTTGACACTCATAGGTCATCAGAGGCATATGTATGATTTTCTTTAAATAGATGAAATTTTGTAGAGCACTGGTAGATCTCTTCAATTTTATCCTCCTATGAAACATTCAGATTCTATAATTGATATTCTTCCAAATCATTAAGTTGCAGAAAAACTAAATTACAATAGATAAATACATGAAAATGAATATATAACTTTACTGAGTGTGCTTACTATTGGATGGAATGTTTTTATCGATGTCATTTTGTCTTCAATATCTAATGAATATATGTTTTTACTCTTATTTCATGGATATTTATGAATTGGTAAAACTTTAATTTGGAGAGTAATAACATCTTTGCATTAGTCAAAGGAAAATATTTTTCTTGTAGTTGCTTCGAGTGGAATAGCATCATTACTCATTCCTACAAGGATGGTAGATTCTAAATTTTATATTCAAATCTTCATTACTGAGAAATCAATCTGTAATATTAATCAAGGGAGTGAAGTTGTGGAACTTCTACAAATTAAAAAGCTTATTATTTGGGATGAGGCATCTATGATTCATAAGTACTTCATTGAGGCTCTAGACCTTACTTTGAGAGATATAATGGCAGTAAAAAAATGTCAATGCTTCAAATTTACCATTAGATGGTATAGTCGTCATATTGGGTGGATATTTATGAAAAATACTACCTATTATACCATGTGATAACATAAATGACATTATCTTTTCAAGTATTAAGTCATAATATTTTTGGAAATGTGTCAGGTATTAACTCTGACAAAGAACACGAGATTTCATTCTACCACTACCACTTCTGATTTAGTTGAGGTGTATAAATTTTATAAATGGACATTGGATATTGGTGAAGGTATAATTTGAGAGCCTAATAATGTTGAAGCACTTATTTAGATTCCATCATAATATCTTTTTAATCATAAGTACAATGCAATGGCTGCAATTGTTGACTACACATTTGCTGCTTTTAGTGATAACTATGCTGATGTGCACTATCTGAAAGACTGATAAATTATAGCTCTACCCATGATGTTGTTCAAGAGTTAAATGAATACATGTTTGTCTCTCACATAGTTTGAAAGTAGAGATTACTTTAGCTATGACTCTATTTTCAATGCCAATTTTGATACTAATATGCAAGAGAACATACACAACTCAGACATTTTAAATGGTCTAAAAGTCTCTAGGTTGGTTGTGCTCAAAATTACTCTAAAGATCGGTGTATCCATTATGTTATTAAGAAATTTATATCAATCAGTTGGTTTATGTAACGACATTCTTATAATTTTTACACACTTGGGTAATCATTTCATCAGAGGAAAAAAATTAAGTGGCTATTATTCGGGGTTTTTTTAATTCATTCCAAGACTAACTATGACACACTTGGATGTTACATCGCCTTTAAAATTAAAAAAAAAAAGACAATATCCTATGATAGTTTCTTATGAGATGACTATTAACAAAATTCAAAGGAAATATTTGTCTTATTTTGGGTTATTTCTACGCCAGTATTTTTTCTCTCATGGTTTATTCAAGATTTCTGTTTCTAGGGACACATCAGCAAATGGTTTGAAAATAGTAGTTGTTGATATCCATAACATATCCTATGATTACACACAAAATTTTGTGTACAAGGAAATATTTGATAACCTTTTTTAGATATCATTTAAATTAAACTGCTGATATTTTAATGTGGTTAGACTATGAAATATTTTTAATTCCATTACTTTACCATCATAATATGTTTTCTTTCTACACTAATTAAAACTATATAGAATAAAAAAATTACCGAACTATATCCCTATTGACTGAGATTAACCCAGAGGATGATGAAACATTAAGGATACATGTTTGTGTGTTCACCATGTGGTGAAATTCATCATTACAATACTCTAATAATATTTTCTTTATTGATCACGTACTTGGTGATATACATGTAGCTTTATGTTACAAAATCATATTCTGTTTGTTATCTTTAATTTATTCTATATTTAATTGTGTAAATATTTTAATATAGATAGAGTATATCTATATCCTCTGTCATCTGTTTTTTTAAATTTTATCCATCAATTCATATACAATATTCATGGAACAAGGATTTAGTATATGAATACTAACCATCATCTTATCTCAAAGTTCGAACATATATTGCCTGAATGACCGTGAAATTTTATACAAAATATCCAAAAAGATTCAAATCAAGGAAATTACTGGGAAACTACACATACATGCTGAATAATGTTCATATCGAGGAAGTTTTTTCATCTTTCTAATGCTCAAATTCCCCTTCAGTTTTTATTTCACTTAATTTTCTGACATTATTCAAAGGTTCTAAAAGATAATCTAATAGGTACAATTCTCTATCACAATAATATTATAATTATATATACCTTACATTTATAAATTCATGATTACAGTGTTTTCCAAATCTTTCTTATTTTATTCAGATGAAGTTACTATTTGTCTTATATGGTTTAGAAATAGTTAGACTTCTATATTTCTCCCATCTAGTGCAATCGATGGGAAACTGCAACATTAGGATATAAATTATTCTTGAAGATGATAGGTCATTTATAATCTGAACTAACATTACATGAGTATGTTATATTACATTTATCCATATTGTTACTTTTTTGTTTATAAAGGGTTGTAACTTCACTATAGTTTATGGGGTGACTATATAATTTAAATGTAACATTATATGGATAATAAAAATGATTCATCTACTGTTTTGATTTTACAACTTTTCCAGGTGAAGAGATTGAGAAGTATGGTTTCTTTATACATTAAAACATTTTCCGCTTTCAACTTTTCTGTTCTTTTATTATGTTTCTTCAGATCAGTACTCTCTAATAATGTTTTCAAACTACTTTAAGCATCTATTATTTTCATAAAAACTATTTAGCAATAAAAATTCATTAAAACCTATAAATTTTAGTAGTTGAAAACTTCATAAGAAGGCGACATTTTTACTGCTGTTACTTTTATATTTTTATTTTTTCATACTCTCTATGTCGCAAATGTAATATGAACCTATTGTTAATTATTTTTCACTCTCTTATTTATCATTTATCTTGTTTGGGTTTATAATATCATCACAGTTACATAGTTCACCACCAAAAAATCCCAACCCCTCAATAAAAATACACTATTAGATTAACAGGAAACCCATTTCATATGTGAAAAACTATCAAGAGCTAAGTACTATATCCTTATTTTTGAAATTTCATTATAAAATGTCATTAAATGGAAACTTATGTCCTATTTTTATTTACATAGATTTATTTACTCATTCAACTGTAGCCTACAAGGTGCTTAATTTCAGCTATATTACAAAAAATTATAATCACATACAACTGGTTTTATGAATCATGAAACTGTTTTATAAAGAAAATTAACATTAGAGATGGAACTATTTGGTTCCACAATTGAAAATTATCTCATAATAGCACTACTCATAGGTCACCATTTTTTTATTTTTAAATTACTTTTTATCACATTGATACTTCCTTAATAAGTAAGGAATAAAATCTTTATATCCCTGATAGTGTGATCATAATATTAAATCCAATAGGTTTAGATTTCAAATAATGGTTACAGAAAATATGGACTCATTTTTAATCATCTTATTTCAACACAAGTCATGCAATTCATATATAAAACTGTTGCAGAGTTGAGAGATGGTTTGACTAGGTAGAGAAAAATTCTTATAAAATCTCAATATATTTGGGGAATATTAAAACTAACATTTCTTATCATTATTTAATTCAGATGATGAAAAGTACAATTTTATTCAATAGTTAGACATTTTGAAATAAAAATTTCTATTATCAATTGATGTATCAAATTATAATATTCAAAACATTCATCATCCAATTGAAAAAAATAGCTACAAAGTAATTTTTATCAGCAATAATGAAAAGTATATCAGTAGCTTTACTAACAGCTTCGACCATAATCAGGTAATACTGTATAAATATTTCTAAATTCCATTAGAAACATTAACCAAAAAAATTATTGTTCTATTTTTTACTATACGGGAACATCATAATTAAGGTTCTTCACAATTAAGTAGTGTTGTTGAATATATCAAGGTAAAATTTATTTCAAATTTTCATAATACTTTTTTTTCAAAAATGAAAGTCTCCTTCTTGTAACATTCTTTTTTAACCTTTCATGACAGGAGCATCAAATTGTTAGGAATTCTCCACTAAGTTCAAAAATTTTATTAGTATTAGTTAATTCAACCCCAGATATGTTGTTTGTGTGGCTATATAATTATTATCTTCAATCACTATTATATTCTTTCCATTATTATAAAAATACATGAATTACCTTTCTGGAGTTTTTATATACTTTATATTTCAAAAAATATAATTATTTTCAATTTCAACTATCTACTGGTAATTATCTGATATGTTCTTCAATGATTTCAACTACCAAAACATATTACCTACCTATTATTCTAATATTGTTATCTACGTAGATAAACTTGTCCCATGATTTTTATAGTGATGATGGGGTGCGAAAAAATATATTTATATGTCGAGACACCCCAACAACATCATGTCATGGTAGTCATCTTCACATTCAAACAATGGATAATTTCAATAGGAAAAGTGAAAAATATGACTGAACTTTTCTACTACAATCACACGGTAACAATACACTCTTCCTGTTTAATTTTTTTTTCAATTATGTTTTCTGAATTCCTATTTACATTAACACATGTATTAGAGTCTGTAGAGTACATATTCCTTATTTGAAAATTATTTCTACTCATTTTTTATGTTTTGGGATAAGATTTGTGTACGAATTTCAATTTATGCACCATTTACCCATATATCTCTAGAGTCATATAGAGTTTTTTTTCTTGAACATTTTTCCTACAAACATTATTTATGTGTTATATATGAATTTTTATAGAACAAAATGATTTTTTAATTCATTTCACTGTTGTTTTTAGATTTCCCTATTTTGTAGCTCCTCTTTTTTACATCTTGGACAAACTAATCAAATCCAAATGAATTTACCAATTCAAGTCACTTAAATTTTATGTATCTTTTTGCTATGGTATTCATAAAATTATTACATTCTTATTTAGGTTAAGTTGGGAATGGAGAAAACAAACATAAATAAAACTGGTTATTTATTATTATCAGTGGAATTTTATTTCAAATTCATATCATTAAAGCTCATGACTAATTGCACGGCCAATTTTTAATTGACTGAATATACAACTTTAAATTTTTATTTGATGTTATTATTATATATTCAAGTATTTAATTTCTCATGTTTCTATATAAGACTACTTCTATGAGATTTTTAAGCTCATAAATTGTAGTAAGAACAGTTGGTGAATGGATGATTGTACAACTCCTACCTATTGCAAAAATTCTCTACATATAAACATTAGAAATTATTCATTTTTTATGGAAAGAGTTTTGGTCACTATATATTATAATTAATCCTTAGTAAATTTGTCATATTTATTATTTTAACCACTCATATCTAAGTAATTTCCCTCCCACTTTGTCTTTCATTTTATGAAATATTGATTTCCTAAATGCAGTTGTTTTGGAAATTAAGTATCCATCCTCCAAAATTAGAAATTCTTTTAATTAAAATTTAACCTATATTTTTTGGACTATTTTATTGGTGTCTCCATATATTATTCCCTTCTATTTAAATATTATGCACCAGTTATTTTTTATTGAAATAGATTCAATATTACTATTTCTTCTCAACTTTAACAAACAGTACTCTCTTATTAAAAAAATTGTTAATATATATAATCATGCATACACACGGGTGAGTACTAGTTTTTTATGAAGACGGTTGAGTTTTATATATCTCATGATGATCAGTGAGCCTTATTTAACTTATGGTGATGATTACGCCTAATATAGAACTCCAATTCATTGGTTAAAGTGATAGAGTTAAATAGTTATAGGTTTCTACTAAGAGATTATTGAAATTTACCAGGCAGGTTATTCTATTTTTAAGAGCGATTGTAATAGTGATATGAATATTGTGTCCCAAGTTACCTAAAGGATTCATCTATGATATCTATGGATTTTCATAGAAATCATTTTATATCTCAAAGAAATAAAATGAGAATAATTTTAAAATAAGGTCCTTGAAACATCTTAAGAGGGAAATGTATATCATTGTGAAAAGTTTTTCAAGATTTTTCTATGATTATAAAGAAACATTTATGAGATTTATTTTTTCTTTAATTTTTTCAATTAATTATTATTTAAATTATTAGGTAGGTAATTTGATTTCTTGTGTAACAAAATGTATATTTTATGCTCAAATCTTATATAAAAAATGAAAAAAAAATATAATGATCATTCATAGTTTAATGGATTTCATTATTTCTATTTAAATGAACCTTACTGGGATTTTCATGATTATACCTCATTTAAAAAATAATAATTATAGGAATTTAGTGATGATTAGGGATAAGGATGATGTCAAGATTAAAATTGTGAACATATTTTCTGAAAGGAAAACCTATTATATCTTAAAAATATTGTATTGTTGGAAAAATGGATATTGAATTGAGGTTTCCAATTTGTTATGTAGTATTTTATTTTTGTAAGGGTGAAAACTTAATTCTCGAAAACCCTAAAAATAAAATGTCTTTAGGAATTCAAAAAAAATATGATCTAAATATTCAATTTACAGATTTTTTATGGCTAGACCTTTATATCAATGATGGGTTCCCATGATTTTAATCCACCAAAATAGTATTAGATAATTTATAGGGTAATTCATGAATACAAATTTCTATGGAAATAAATATTTTAAGATAAAAAAGAAAATAGAAACAAAAATATCAAAAAATTTAAAAAAAATTATTATTTTCATAAAAGAAGAATTTATCGGTCACTTATAAATGATATTTTTTTGAAAAGGGGATGTGAAAACTTTATAAAAAATTTTCTTTAAAAAGATTCCTTAATAATGGTGACTTTAAAGGACTTAAATGATTTTTATGTAAATGTTGATTTGGAAATAGATGTTTTGATTTGGAAAATATGGTAATCATTTTTTATATATTTTGAAAAAAAATGTTGAAAACTCAAAATATAAAAAGACGAAAAAACATACTTTTGAAGAGAGGGGAAGGGTAATATTAATTTCACAAGTAACATCCCAGATCGAATGCTACTAAATTGGTGCCACAAGATAATTCTTCATGAGGACATAAGAATTCCTCATCATACTCTAGTTATTATCAGCTATCAATGAGGGTCAAGGATGTATCCATGAGGAGACTATTCACACATATCCGAGTAAGAAACCATCATAATAACCAAACATCATCCATATATGTGATAAAAAGAGTGTTAAATAAATAAATATAACAATTTTATAATAGTAAAATGAAATAATATAAATTCATAAATGGCGATTTCATACATGAAAAACCGATCACCCACTATAATGAAAACATATTGAAGAGTGTAAAAAATAAACTAAAATAAATGTATATATATCTACTAATAACATTGATCCAATCTACATACTCAGTCTCCATGAAACTGCCAATCTACTCTAAAACGATCATAACAATTCACAAATGTTTCTCCTTTTGATCATACAATAATGATACTCATCTCTATCCATCATATATCTTTGATAAACATGAAATTAGACATAAGATTTATACACACAACAAGGTGCACATACAGGGGTGAGAAATAAATATCTTTTGGCCACCCACAATAGGGAACTAATAAACTATTTTCATAAGTGAATGATCATGTAATTTGCTCAGCCTAGCTGAGAGACATTTGTAAACAATAAATAAAATAAATCCATACTTGATCCTAGGGTCTGTAGACCAAATTAATGATACCAACTTCAGCCAATTCCAGTAATTTCTATGAACACAAGTCACCATAGATATATATAAGTGTGTATGAATTTAAATATATACTCTATATGTATACCAATATATAGACATGTGTGTGTGTGTGTGTGTCTGTGTGTGTAGTATTATCCAGGACCAGAGGCATGAAACTATGCCATCTATGCTAATCACTATAAGGGTCTCATAATTTTAATAATGGGAAATTAGCCCTAGAATTCATCTAGGGATACTGATCACCTTCTCCAACAATACCAATCAATTATTTGAATCATCATGTCAAACATCCTAAATAACGGGCCTGAATCATCATGTAAAACAACCCAATGATTATTTGGAACACCATATCAAAACACCTAGACCAAGGGGGTGTGATTGATAATTTCTAACGACTATAATCAAGGTCTTTCTGGAACTGAGGTTATAAATCATGACCCATTCAATAAACAATGCATCATCCCAATCCCAGACACATTTGGTGAGTATAAAAATGTTGTGTCCACCCGAACTGAGGTATAATCATATTTTTCACTCAAAGGGATCATAATAATCCTCAATATTATTTTAATATCAATATATTAGGTGAAGTGAACCATCATGGAAATATTATCTTTGTAAATTCTTGTCAATTAACCTCAACAACTAATGAGGAGCATCATATCCAACATTTGATCAAGTTAGGATCTTAATCTAGGCCCTATAAAGTATATCTAGGAATCCCATTAATATAAGAACTTAAAAAAAGGATTATCTATCTAGTCCTAAGAAGCACAATCGGGCATCCTAATAAATAATAAGACTCAGAAATTTGATCTTAATAAGTAAATTTGGGAATCCCGGTTATATATCACGTGATGTCAAGAACATCATCAACAAACTTGGAAGAATCTCTACAAATCACATATACAAAAATAATAATCATTTGAATTTATGAATAAAATATTGAGTGTGGATAAACACATAAATCCACCACTATTGTCATATCCTCATGGGATTACATATTTGTTACGGGTTCTATGGTGATACCTGCTACCATCTCTACCCAAACCCAATGTACAATCTAGGGTCAGTCAAAAATTTGGTACTGAATGGGACCCTTATGTCCCAAGACTATAGAGGCATCCTAATTAGGATCCTCAAGGTCAATATATATGAAACTGTATCCCTCTTGAGATCTTATAAACCCATTTTTAAGGAAAAAAATCACACTTTTGATCCTCAAAAAATATTAAGCTTTTGGAGGCATCCTATATAGGATCCTCTATGTCAACATTTGTGGAGGCATCCTATATGGTATCCTTATAAAGAATAGGTAAGAGGAGTAACCGTACATAGAATAATCTAAGTCAATATAAGAAGAGTCCTTCTACATTGAGTTCCACGGGAAGAGTAAATAAGAGAACAAATCCTCTATGGGATCCTCTAGGTTGAAACACAGGAAGAGGAATCCTACACGGGATCCTTGGAAACAACTAATATCATGGCCTACAAGAAAACAAGGGCACATATTTATAGGGAGATATCCATGAGGTAAAATATATTGAACACCCTCCAGAGATATATCTCATAGCCCATCTCAAATCAGGGTCTCACTCTCAGGATATAACTAGAACTATTTCATAGAGGAAGCACCTCTCCACTATAGATCACTTTCCAAAAAATTATAATTATGATTCCTCAAATCACCCCAAGTGTTACACTATCATGGTATATATTAAAAAATCTCAAAATGGACTACACACGGGTCCAATTTTGACAATATGGTTTTAAAATATGAAAAATACTCAAAATGGTAGAGAAGGAGAAGTACATAGTGTGTATACCCAGGTACGCAACATATACTCTCAAAGCCCCACCTGGGCATGTAATCTATTCGATCATGGAATGTAAAGTGCATGTAAAATATGTGTATAACATGTATTGGGGTGTACCCTACATGGGGTACTTACCTGTGTACCTTACATTGACTGAGCATGTGTTCCCACTTGGTTGTGTACTGATATAGAGCTTGTATCACACACAGGGTCTCATCGTGTACCCTATATGGCTAAGTACCCCTTCATGGGTTGTTTTTTCAAGTACTCAGCTACATAGAAAATCACTAGTACCTCACTTTTACACCCATCATATTCTATTTTCTTCTAAAATATCATCTTCCCCAAATAGTAAGAACACACAATGCGTGTTCTTAAACTACACACCGTGTGATTAGGATTTCGGATTTGGATTTCCTTACAAATGGCCTGAAACCCCATTTATCCAAAAAAGATATGGATCAACACTCAAGGGGATATAAGATATAATAATAGGGAAATAAAAACTAGAAGAATAAAATATACAAGGATCTACGAAAAAAATTAAAAAACTATATAATTGTGTGGGATCTATGGAATGTTTTCTTTTAACTAGGCTTTGTGGTTTTACATGAAAATCGAGTTCCTCCCGAGCTCTATAGTAGAACCTCCCATCCTCTCTCCCTATTTTTGTATATACCCATCCCTCTCCTATCATGGTCATAGTGAAGGTACCCTAAAAGTTTAGTTCATGAGAAGGCAAGGTCAAAAATAGAAAATAAAATGGGGAAAGAAAAGGAAGTGGAAGAAAAGAAAAATAAAAGGGGCTTGGGCTCAGCCCTGGCCCCGGTGCACAAATCAAATTTATTCTTCAACTAGAAAAACCCCCTATTAAAAAATAAATAAAAAAGAAGGGATATAAATCTGACACTCCATTCAAAATATATATAGTCTAATTAATGTGTGTAAATAAATTAATATTTGACAAACTAAATATTAAATATTAATTATTCCATGAAAATTTGAATGACTCGTATTTCCAAAAAAAATATTATCCTAGGGTAAAAATATTATTATTATACTAATAGAGTGGTCATAGAAATTATCTAAGATCATCTACTATGGTGAAATGATAATTTTATCCCCCATGAGCATCTGAAAGAAAAATTAAAATTTATGCTAAATTTCAAATATCATAAAACACTCATCCTAATGAAATTCCCATGATAAACCTTCTCATCTATGAGAATAATTGGTGGTATAATGTATACATGATATCATCCTAATAATCTTCATAACTATGATATCTTAACCATCAAATGACTAGTCATATGACATTATCAAATCTTCCCATAAAGATGATGTACATCCATGACTGATCGGATACTCCCACAAAAGATGTATCCTTACTTTCACCTCACAATTTAACTCTATACTCAAATTACCACACTCTATCCATTACTGAATGCATTGACTGGTATGACCAATTCATATTATACTAGAGTGCCAATGTGGAAGCACCAAAACATCACATGTTCCTACTTCTCAAGAATGATTCCCAAGGAAAATTTTCTATTTCAACTCATAACAAGGTTCACCAGCCTCAAATAGCCAATGGTGAACTCCCCACCACTTTTCTTAACTTATACCTCTCCTCTAGCATAACCAAAATGGGTTTCTTTATCAAACCAAATTTTTTTTTTAAAATATGGATGTATTTTTGACACTCTCATATCATACTCTAGATGATTTGAATATATAAGGAATGATCATCTCTAACTGTGAGTGTTAAAAGATTCCATGGATAGGTTTTTATATCTCTATTTGAGCTATTCTCACTATCATATGATTACCTAACTAGGATCTAGATATATCATTCATGACATAGCATCTGATCCATTCTAAATATATCCTCTAAAACAAAGTGACGTTTCTCATCTTATCATAACTCTCACGCAACAATTCTCATAGAATTATTTTGAATCCATCCATACTCATCTTTCACAAGGCCACTCATATATTTAATTATATAAAAGGTACCATGTGCAAATAGAACATACCATTATCACCAGACCCACACTACCATGAGTCATCCATTATAAGACCTTTCAATCATTCTACACAGCACATCAGTCCAAATATGCTATAATATCTCTTGGAACTCCTTTAATAATTGATCATCTCACATATTCCATGATTTGTTCAATGATCGCCTATCACATAGCATAGTTTTCCAAAATTTAAGCATCAATTGTGCAACTACTAATTGACTTGTCCAGGAAAACAAACAGTCCTTCCTATTGAAGTCGGTCTCAAAACACAACCACCCTATGTGATTTTTTAGAAACAGAAACCATCAACCTACATATATCTCAAAACTTTAGCATCTAATATGTATCAGTCTCAAAATTATCATAATTAAAATATCACAATATCATAAGATATCCATAAACCCAAGTCAACCCTAATTATAGGTTTCCCTTGATCAAACTGAAGTCAACCTATAGGGGTCTGAGTCACAAATAATGGCCTCTAGTTCTCCCACCTAGCCATACTAATCAAATATCAAAATAAGGGTATAACTTCTTACCACTAAGAATATAATTTTGACCTCTCACCATGTTCATATCTCACTAGGCCTCATCATTGTACCCATCTCAATGCAAGGCATAAAACATGCATGTTAACCCTCTATGAGTGATGTAAAAACAACACCAATCAGTAAGGTTCAAACACAATAAACATTGTAATTATATAGGGATTCAATTGAAATTTATAGAGGAAAAACCCCTATAACTTTTAATTGTATACCCATTTAATTTACACACATTTGTATATATTATCCTAAGGATGAAATATGATGGAATCACCTATCATGTATCATCATAATAGGTTCTTTATCCTCATCAATCATCCTTATAAATAACTTTCCCCTAGAGAATCCAAATATAAACATAGGAAAGATAATTAATTGAAACTCACTGGGTATCCACATATGATAATACCCCCTCGAGTTTATCTTAAAATATAAATGCTCACTTTCCTATGAGAGTCACACTAGATGATCTGACTAGATAACCATGAAAAAATATTGATTAAGTAAAATATCATAGAAATATATACTGAAAAATTTCATACGGTTGTTATAAATTTTAATTAACTGCACTTGAAAATGATTCACCCACAACGGGTCTACTGAAATGGTATCAACAAGAAACATTAAACTATGAGGGTCAATGATATCACACAACATCATCTCAATGATCTATGATATCTAACACTCCCATGATTTGGTTAAGTATAGTTCCATTCCATGATATGTAAAAAAACTTTATAGATTGCACTGGCACTTTCAATAACTGTACACGTGAGCATCATGTCCCCTATTGTCCTTTTAGGGTTACTACACCTACCATTCATGAGGAATGAGTCATCAAACTCACTATCAAATGTATCACTATATATATACATGGCTAACCATTATAAGGAAATATGTATACAAATCGGTCTAATTGAGTAGGATGCCACCAAGAACCTATATGGTAAAACACTATTTAAGTTATTGTTGACATTTTAAAAAATATGAATCTATCATAAATAATAATCACACACCAGAAGGCCTATAACATGTTAAAACTATGAGCCAAATATGATGAATAAGACACCCCTTACCTTTACTTTACATGAGACAAAACCAACTTACATTCCTCCCACCAATAGTAAAATATCCATATATCCATAATAAATCATAAAATCCACACAATATGTGATTATCTCAGACTAAAATTCATATAAATATATAACATCACATATCAGTAACAGCAATCAAATATCCTTGTAAATAAGGGATTCTTACCAAAATAGGTGTTCTCAACAAACCAATATGATATCCATCATAAGTTCTCACACATTTTTAATACTCCTATCTACCATATCTCAAATAGTAATACAATAGGAAAGGAACACCTTTAATATCACTTTGTAACATCCTCATCTGGATTCTATTAGCTTATTTTCCCCAAATCCTCAAGCATCCATCCTCATATTCCGGATGATTCTAAATAGTAGTGAGGGCCTAGGCTGTGTCGGTGAGAAGATTACACCCTCATATTAGAGTTTTAAAAATGGAAAAATAACCAAATACAATCCTTATAAATAATAGTCATAATGTAGATACAATAATATAACAAGGTCATAATAGTATAATTAAATTTAGGAAAGGCCCAAATGTCCATGTAATACCTACAACACTCCTCGCCCACAAGGATAATAACATATATAGAAGTACATAAAATAAAATGAAATAAAATTATATTACTCTACTACTAACAATGAGCTAAACCACATACCCTATATTCATGAAATTGTTGACCTGCTCTAGCCCAATTATAAGAATCCACACAAGGATCTCTATTGAATCATGCAACTGGTGGCCGCATCTCTATCAATCATGTATTTATGAGCAACCAAAAATAATAAATATAAGGTATGAACGCACACAAAGGTGCATGTATAGTGGTAATAAATAAATATCAATAGGCCACCCCTAATAGTTAACCTATAATCTACTATTATAAGTGTATGATTATGAAATATTCTCAGCCTAGAAAATGATAAATAAAATAAATACACCATCATTCAATGGGTCCATGATACCGATCAATGATACATGCTTCATCTAATTTTGGAAATGTCTCTGAACACATGTCACCATGTGTGTGTGTGTGTGTAAGTATGTTTGTATATATATAATATATATGTATACACATATATAGACATGTATATGTGAGTGTAGTAATATCAAGGACCCGAGTCATGGAATCCAAGGTGTCCATGCATATCATCATAAGGGGATCATAAATACAATAATGAGAAATCATCCCAATCATTCAACCTATGATACAAAGCACTTTGTCCAACAATCCCAATCAATGAAGTGAAGCACTGTGTACAAAATCCAAAATAAGGACTGTGAAAAATCATGTCCAACATCCCAATAATGAGGTGAAATTCCTTGTCCAACGTCTTACACCAAGGGGGTCTAAATTATCATTTCCAATTAACCAAACCATGTTCTCTCTAGGATTGAGGTAATTACTCAAAATCCATTCAATAGATGTATCAACATCCCACTCTGAAACCTGTTTGTTGAGTATAGAAATGTCTCATCCACCCAACCCTATAAAGAATCCAAGGTGTCACATAGAGGGAGAATAATAATCCTTAGGAGTATAAGAATATCTAGATCTCAGTGGAAGTGTATCCTCTCAAAAAAATCATCAATGGAAATTAATGTATAGTAGCCTTAATAACTAATGAGGAGCATCATGTGCAATATTTGATCATGTAAGTCTTTATTTCAAACCAAATTAATTACTTCTATGAAACCCAATAAAATAAAAATTTATAATAATTTACATCACCTGTGTCCTAGGAAGTACACCTAGGCATCCCAATAAAAAAATTAGGTTCAACAGCTGGATCCTAGGAAGTATATCTTGGAATCCCTATTATATATCATGTTGCATTAGGAAAATCATCCAAAAACCTAGAAGAAACTCCAGAAATCATAGTTGTATCCATAATAATCAAGTAAATGTATGAATAAAAGTTTCAGTATGATCAAACACATAAACCCACCACTACTTCCATATCCTCATGGGATTATATGTTTAGTATGGGTTCTATGGTGACACTCGCTACCATCTCTACCGAACCCAACATACTAGCTTAGGGCAGGTCCAACATTGAGGCACCTACTGGGTCCCTATGGTCACCACACTAGAGAGGAATCCAACTTGGGATCCTCATGGTCTAAAAATAATTGAATTTATCTTTATTGGGATCCTCTATGTCATATTGTAAGAAAATTAATCCTTCTTGAAATCATTGGATACATTAAGCTAGGTGAGGCATCCTACAAAGAATCATCTAAGTCAACAAAATTTGAGGCATCCTGGAGAAGATTGTAACACACCACCCCTAACTCATTGGCTTGAGGAGGCGGTGAGGGTTACTTGGCCTTAGGCAATGTTCCCAAGGCACCAAAGGCTGGCAATAAATGTTGAGGGATCCAAGAACAATTGGGGAACGATTTGCCCTTGAGAAAAAACTAACCAAACAACAAAATTATATGATGAATGTCAAAAAAACCAGACTCATACATTGCCCAAGACAACCAGATAATCCATAAACATACATGTCAACACAACCCAATACAACATCATAGTATGATACAGAAGACTCAACAAGAAACACCACATGCCACAACAGCACCACAGCTTCACTCCATCTCCAAACTCCATGCACGACCAAGCATCACGGGGAACCGCTAAAAGATGGAGATGCCTTAAATTTTCCCATTTCCCGGTATTCTACATCTGCAAAGACACCAAAGTTCCAAAGTAGGGGGTGAGTAAAACTACTCAGTAGGATTTCCCCAAATGACTTCCCTACACACACCACTAGGATAATTCGTTAGAACATTTATATAAAACATTTTATATAAAACAATTCCATTTGAAAACTGAATACAAAAGCCAAACAAGCCATACAAGGGAAAGCCACATCGATCAAGCCACATGCTGGTTACCATGTTCATATTTCACTCACAAGCCCCATCTATAAACATCACATAGTCAAGCAATCAACCAACAATGGGGGTACTTTCTCGGCCAACCTGTTCACAACCTGACAAGTGGTACCTTCATTGCCACTTGCCTTGATGGTGGCCCTTCCGACCATTATCCATCCATCTCCTGGATTATAGTGGCACTTTCTCAACCACTCTACAACATCACAACACATTCCAATACAACATCCAATCCATATCCACACAAGCACAAACACACAAGATCACACATCATTGAGAACACCATCACATGACATTATCATGCTCAAGTTCAATGTCATCTTAAAATCAACATGTTAAAATAATCCAATTGAACCCATTCCCAACAAAACCTATTTTGCCCAAAAATCAAAATTTCATGCCAAAAACCCCCCAATTTCTTTACCCATACATTTTCCAACAAATTTTCCACCTGATTTACCAATTAAATTTCAAAAAAAACAATTTAATTTTAAATACACCACAAAATTCCACCAAGTGGAGTCGAGAGAGAAGCCACCTACCTCTTAGGGTTTGGCGAAATCGACCTTTCTCCCAAACGCACCTCAATCCGGTAGAACACCTCCTTGAAACTTCCTTCGAAACAATTTCCCAACATCAACAGGCCCAAATGTTATCATCTTAGGCCAAAAAAACCCTAGATCTACACATAACAAGTGTATATCTAGAAAACCAAGAAGGAGGGAAGAGCAGATCTAGAGGAAAACACAAAGGAACCATGGGAGAATACTTACCCGGGAGAAATAACCTTCAAACCCTCTTGAATACTCTTCAAAACCACTCCACAAAGAGTGGAAGAGCCCTTCTAGCCCCTGAGAACCAAAAATCCCGAGTGAGGCTCGAGTGGGAGGAAGAGATGAGTGTTTTTGGTCAAGCTCGAGGGATCCCGGACATAAATACCCCAACTTTAAGTGGCTGCACGGTTAGCCCGCACGGTTTGGAAAACTGTGCGCAAACCGTGCACATGCCACTGCCTTGAGAGCAGGGTCTCGCACAGTTTCATCACACAGTTTGGAAAAGCATGCGCAGGCCATGTGAAGCCTACTACCTCCCCCTGCACGGTTTCCTGAAGCATCCGCATGGTTTTCACTAACCGTGCACAAACCGTGCGCCCCTTTAAAAGCCTACAACTCTTCAAAATTCATTCCAAACTCTCTCAATCGCTTCCCAACTCACTCCATGCACTTTAAACACATTAAATGGCACAAACAGAGGCTATATACCTAAAACCGGGGGTACTAAATTCTCCCCACCATTGGACTTTCTGTCCCTGGAAAGTAGGGAACCCGCCCTTTGCCAAAAGAGCTCGGGCCACTGCTCGGCCATTTATTTCTCTCGTTCCCAAGTTTCTTCCTGGATCTGGCCATGTTTCCACAAAAACTGAACTAGACTGATGATTTTAACATGCAAGACTTTCTCTTTCCTATCCACTACCCGCACTGGGACGTGCACCAACGAAGAATCTGGCTCTAGCTCAACATGATCTCATCGAATAACATGGCTTGGATCCGGTTGATACTTTTTCAACTGCGACACATGAAACACATTGTGTACCGCACAGAACCTATGTCGAAAAGCCAACCGATAAGCCACCTCACCAACCTGCTCAGCAATCTCAAAAGGTCCAATGTACCTCGAAGATAACTTTCCTTATTTCCCAAACTGACGATGTCCCAACAGAGGAGAAATCCTCAAGAAAACATGATCACTCACCTCGAATGACAATGGTCATCGACGCTGATCCGCATAAGATTTATGACGACTCTGAGCTGTCTCCATCCTCTTCCGAATCAACTGGATCTTTTCTGTCATCTCTTGGACAAGACTCGGTCTGACCATCGAAGAATCACCCGTTTCCACCCAACATAGTGGAGAACGACATGGACTCCAATACAATGCTTAAAATGGAGCCATCTATATGGATGCATGATAACTGTTATTATATGAGAATTCAACCAAGGATAGGTGCTCCTCCCACAAGCCACAAAAATCCATCACACAATCTCGTAACATATCTTCCATGGTTTGTATCATCCTCTCAGATTGGACATCCGTCTGGGGGTGATATGCCATACTCATGGTCAACTTTGTTCCAAGAGCTTGCTGAAAATAATTCTAGAAATGAGATGTAAACCTCAGATCTCTATCTGATATGATCAAAACATGAACACCATGCCTCTTTACCACCTCTCGGATATATATTTTGGACAGATCCTCCACCATTTGAGATTCATGAATTCGGATGAAATGGGCCGACTTCGTTAGCCGATCCACTATCACCCAAATGGCATCGTGTTTTCTGACCATTCTTGGGAGACCTGTGAAAAAATCCATTGATATCTGCTTCCACTTCCAAACAGGGATATGTAAAGACTGCAAAATTCCCGTTGGCCTCTGGTGCTCTGCCTTGACCTGCTGGCAAGTCAAGCATCGTGAAACGAACTCAGCCAATCTTCTTTTCATTCCAACCCACTAGAACTGCGCTTTCAACGCCTTATACATCTTCTGAATTCTAGGGTGAACAGCCCACCTAGAATGATGGTACACCCTGAGAAGATCTTCCTGACAAGCCACCAGTACAACTATCCAATTCCAGAAACACAAAACTGATTCTTTATTCAGTTTTCAACCCTCAATGGTCTCCCCACCATTGAGTCTCGACCTCATCTTCAAACATTCAGGATCGGATATCTTTGCCTCCCTAACCAGGCCAACCAAGCCAGGAATCAACGTAACCGGAAAGAAGAACACTCTATCACCCTGGTCCTCACATTCCAACTGCATATCAGCTATAACCGACATCAACTGCCATTGGTCTGATGCCTGCTTCACAACCTGAGCATATGATTTCCTACTTAATGCATCTGCCACCGAATTTCCCTTACCCGGTGTGTACATTAAGTCAAAATCAAACATATGGAGATATTATATCCATCTCCTTTGCCTCAAGTTCATATCCCTTTGTGAGAAAATGTGCTTCAAACTGTTATGATCCTTGTAGACCATGAATTTCTCACCAAAGAGATAATGGTGCCACATTTTCAAAGCATGGACCACTGCCGCCAACTCCAAATCATGAGTTGGGTAGTTCTTATCATGCACCCTCAACTGCCGTGAACCATAAGTGACCACATGATCCCCTTGCATGAGAACACACCCCAACCCTAATCACGATGCATCACAATACACCACATACCCTTTTGCTGGTTCTAGAAAAACCAAAATTGGTTTTGATGTAAAGAGACCCTTTAGCTCTTCGAAACACTACTGACACTGTTCATTCCACTGGAATGGAACATTATTCCTTGTCAAAGCTGTCATTGGTGAAGCCAACCATGAAAATTCACAGACAAAATGCTGATAATACCCAGCTAGACCAAGGAAACTCCATGTCTCAAACATATTCTTTGGTGGTTGCCACAAGATAACGGCCTCTATCTTTTCAAGATCTACTAAAACACCCTTTTCAAAAATCACATGGCCAAGAAAACGAACTTCTGGTATCCAAAAGTCACATTTTGAAAATTTAGAATACAACCGATGATCTCTCAAGATCCCTAGTACTCTCACTAAGTGTTTCTCATGCTCCCCCTTTGTCTTTGAATACACGAGTATATCATCCACAAACACCACCACGAATGAATCCAGATATATCTGAAATATCTGATTCATCAATGCCATAAACACTACTGGTGCCTTCGTTAGACCAAAGGGCATAACAACGTACTCATAATGGCCATATAGACTTTTGAAAGCTGTTTTAGGAATATCCTCCTTCCTTACTTGCAATTGATGATACCCTGATCTCAGGTCGATCTTGGAGAACCACTGGGCTCCCCTCAACTGGTCAAATTGGCCATCAATTCATGGAAGTGGATATCAGATCTTTATCGTCATTTGGTTAAGTCGATGATAATCAACACAAAGCCTCAAGGTTCCATCTGCCTTTTTCACAAACAACACCGGCACTGCCCACAGAGATGTGTTAGGCCGGATAAAGCATTTATTTTCCAACTCCTCCAACTGGACTTTCAACTCCCTCAATTCTGTAGGTGCCATCCGGTAAGATGGAAGTGAGATAGGACTGGTCCCCGGAATGAGGTCAATCATAAACTCCACTTCTCTTACAGGAGGTAACCCAGAGAATTCTTCAGGAAAAACATACATGAATTGATCGACCACTATTAGAAAAACACTATTCCTGACACCCTTTTTCGATTCCAATGATCATACCACCAACTGATACGATAACGTGTTAACTGCTGGTGCCAACAAGCCTGTTGTAACCTGCTTCTCAGGCCTATCTCCTCTAAAGATATGTCTAACACCATCTTGTGTCATAAAACTCAATGTTCGCGCATCACAATCGATGTGGGCCTTAAAGGATATTAGCCAATCCATGCCCAAGATTGCGTCATATCCATCCATATCAAGTACTGAGAAATCCCACACTATCTCAATCTCTCCCACAATGATACATCATGCTCTACACAAGAGGGCTCGACACTCTTTTCTACTGAGAGGGGTTTGAAGTTTCAAAGCCGAAAGCATTATCTCTAACTTTAAACCCAACAACTCAACAACGTGTGCAACAATAAAAGAGTGTGAAGCACCTGTATCAAACAATAATTGCATGCATGTAGAGTTTAAAAGAATCATACCTCGCACCGTGGATGGTCCTGACTGATCATCCATCACAACCTGCTCAGCTCCAAACAACGCCTTTGTTGCCACACTCTATTCTCTACTGCCCTGTAGAGGCATCATGGTATTCTGAGAATCAACATGACTAACCTTACCTTGTTGATGAGGGGTATGCTGCTCCCCCCATCCCGTCGAAGCATAGGAGGCCTTCGATCCTTGCGAAGTGTCACGCACACTTATCCTTGGAGCATTCCTACAGTAGTGTAGGAGATGCCCCATCTTCTTATAACTATAAAATTCTCTAGGTTGTGTCGTGCAATCCTTCTTGATATGTGTCAAGGAGCCACACTGAAAACAACCCAGTGTACTCTGGGGCTTCGGAGGAAGGTTCACCGATCTCGTCGTCGCATTTTGTGTCATGCTCCCGCTCTGGGAATATGTGTCCCTCTTCCGCTTGAACTCAGCATTAGAGTTTCAACATATCCCTGTGGGTATTACCACACTTCCTCCGCTCAGAGTTCCCAGTAGATCTCCCTCAGCTACCGAGGCTCGATTTACCATTTCTATGTAGCCCCCGATGCACAGCACCGCTATTTTAGAATGGATTTCCTGCCTCAAGTCGGCCTCGAAGATCCTTGATTTCAGCAATGTGCTACCCACCAGCTCAGGTGAAAACCGCACTAAGCTCATAAACTTAGCGGCATACTCCATTACCGGCATCTGTTCTTGCTTAAAACTGAAAAAGTCATTTTTACGCTGAATCTTGAACGTATGAGGGTAGAATTGTTTGTTAAACAATTCCTCAAAGGTTTCTCATGTGATACTCTGGTCTGTCCCTATTTGGACTACCAGCTCCCACCATTGAAGGGGAAGATCCTCCAGCTTATATGTTTCTATATTGACCTTTAGCTCGGTCAGGGTTCCCAATAATTCAAAAATTCTATTTATTTCAAACAGCCACGCCTCTTCCCTTTCTGGGTCCGCATCACACATAAAAACAGGTGGGTTCTACTTCTGAAACTAAGCCACATAGTCGACATCATTGGGCTCCTCTACTCTATTTATACTTCCCACTGCTTGGAAGGCTTGGACTATACTTTTCACTAGCTTCTAGTTCACATGAGGCTCAGGTGCAACCACATTCTCATCAGCCGCTTTCGATTGGTCTCTACGACGCCTACCCGGTGCCATTTCTATAAACATAAAACAAATAAGAATGAGTCTTGCTTCTATAGATATCACGAATCAACCACATCAAATATTGGTTCATAACAATCAATCACAACCAGGCTTTCCATTCTTGATCATTTCCCATGTTGCACCATTTTTTAAAATCAACCATTTTCAAAATACCATGTTTATTCACATTTCAGGTTCCCACATTTGAAAAACTGTTTTTTTCATTCCACCCATAAATCATTAAACCCAATGAAATATTCATCCTAGAGGGAAGTCATTTCTATCATATATTTCATGCTCATATCATTGGCTACACCCACGACAATGATATTTCCAATGTATAGAAGTGTCTCCAAAACACTTATGTACCCAACTCCCTGGTAACTTGAATATCATCATAAAAGGGTTAGCTATGTCCTTTTATGCTATACATTCCAAGTTCGGATAGTCCTACACCTTGCTACCATCCCGACTCAAGGAATAACCAAGAACGAATGTCAACTCCAAATCCGAGAATCAACTCCAGTGGACCGAACAAGCTGATACCACTTGTAACACCCCGCCCCTAACTCATTGGCCTGAGGAGGCAGTGAGGGTTACTTGGCCTTAGCCGACGTTCCCAAGGCGCCAAAGGCTGGAAATAAATGTCGAGGGCTCCAAGAACAATAGGGGAATGATTTTCCCTTGAGAAAAAACCAACCAACCAACAAAACTATATAATGCATGTCAACAAAACCAAACTCATACATTACCCATGAAAACCAGATAATACATAAACATACATGTCAACACAACCCAATACAACATCAGAGTAAGATGCGAAATACTCAACAAGAAACACCACAAGCCACAACACCACCACAGCTCCACTCCAGCTCCAAACTCCATGCACCACCAAGCATCACGGGGAACCACTAAAAGTTGGAGATGCCTTACCTTTTCCCATGTCCCGGTATACTACATCTGTAAAGACACCAAAGTGCCAAAGAAGGGAGTGATTATAAATACTCAGTAGGATTTCATGAAATGACTTCCCTACACACGCCACTAGGATAAACCGTTAGAAAATTTATATAAAACAATTTATATAAAACAATTCCATTTGCAAACTGATTATAAAAGCCAAACATGCCATACAAGGGAAAGCCACATCGATCAAGCCACATGCCGGTTACTATGTTCATATTTCACTCACAAGCCCCATCTATAAACATCACATAGTCATGAAATAAACCAACAACATGGGTAATTTCTCGGCCAACCCGTTCACAACCTGACAAGTGGTACTTTCATGGCCACTTTCCTTGATGGTGGCCCTTCCGACCGTTATCCATCCATCTCCCTGATTATAGTGGCACTTTATCGACCACTCAACAACATCACAACACATTCCAATACAACATCCCATCCATATCCACATAAGAACAGACCACACAAGATCACACATCATTGCAAACACCATCACATTCCATTATCATTCTCACATTCAATTTCATCTTAAAATCAACATTTTAACATCATTCAACTGAACCCATTCCCAAAAAAAACCCATTTTTGCCCAAAAATCCCAATTTCATGACAAAACCCCCAATTTCTTTACCCATTCATCTTCAAACAAATTTTCCACGTACTTTACCAATTAAATTCAAAAAAACAATTTAATTGTAAATGCACCACACAATTCCACCAAGTGGAGTTTAGAGTGAAGCCACCTACCTCTTAGGGTTTGGAGAAATCAACCTTTCGCCCAAACGCACCTCAATCCGGTAGAACGCCTCCTCGAAACTTCCTTAGAAACCATTTCCCAATATCAGAGGGCCCAAACTTTAGCAAATTAGGCCAAAACAACCCTATATCTACACATAACAAGTGTGGATATATAAAACCAAGAAGGAGGGAAGATCAGATCTAGAGGAAAACACAAAGGAACCATGGGAGAAGACTTAGCTGGGAGAAATCGCCTTCAAACCCTCTTGAATCCTTTTCAAAACCCCTCCAAAAAGAGTGGGAGATCCCTTATAGCCCCTGAGAACTGAAAATCCCGAGTGATGATCGAGTGGGAGGAAGAGAGGAGTGTTTTTGGTCAAGCCCGAGGGAGCCCAGACTTAAAAACCCCAACTTTAAGGGGTCGCACGGTTAGCCCTCACAGTTTGGAAAACCGTGCTCTAACCATGCACACACCACTGCTTCGAGAGCAGGGGATCGCACAGTTTCCTCGCATGGTTTGGAAAACCATGCGCAGGCCATTCGAAGCCTACTACCTCCCCCTGCACGGTTTCCTGGAGCACCCTCACGGTTTTCACTAACCGTGTGCAAACCGTGTTCTCCTTTAAAAGCCTCCAAGTCTTCCAAATTCATTCCAAACTCTCCCAACCTCTTCCCAACTCACTCCATGCACTTTAAACACATAAAAGGGAACAGAAAAATCCCACATACCTCAAACCGAGGGTACTACAAAGATCCTTGAAAATAATAGTTAAGAAGAGAAATACTATATAGAATCCTATAATAAATATAAGTAGATGTATCCAACATGGGATCCTAGGAGAGAGTATGTAAGAGAAGGCATCCTCCATGAGACCCCCTAGGTTGAAACGTAAGAGGATGCATCCAACCTGGGATCCTCGGTAATAAATAATATCATGTAAACCTGGTCCATAAGGTTACATCTGATAATGGACACTTCCATGAGGAGACAATATAATGAAAATATTCTAGATATATGTCTCATGAAAAAATTTATATTAACTTCTCACTTTAATAACATAAATGAAACTATATACTAAAAGAAGAACCTCTCAATTATAGCTTTCTCATACAAAACCACCAATTAGGAGTCCTCGAATCACCCCGAGGGTTCCAACATCATGATTTACTCAATAAAAATTCTATAATGGACTAATTTTGTGTTCCATTATTACCCAAGAGTTTCAAAACATGGAAACCCCTCAAAAGGGTATAGAAGGATAATTACACAGTGTGTATACCCAAGTACATGGTGTGTACTCCTAAATCCACATCTAGGTGTGTACTCAAGATAAAAATGAATGTAAATTATATGTTAAAGATGTGTATAATAGGTACATAGAATGTAACCTATATTGGTTACCTTATCATGTAACTCACATTGTCAGACCATGTGTTTCCTCTAGTTCATTTACTCATATACAACATGTAACCCACATGGGGTCTCTCCCTATACACTACACAACCGAGTGCCCCTACATGGTATGTATGGTCAGGTACTCAGATACATGAACAAGCACCATTAAACATATTTTACTCCCAATACATGTTTTGTAAATATAAAAATTCATCTTCCCCAAATGGTAAGGACACACAATGTGTGTTCCAAAAAAACAATTGCGGTATTGGGATTTCCGAATGGGAAACTCTTACAAATGGATCAAAACCACCTTTACCCCCATAAAATCTATATATATACCCTTATTGGGTCATAATAATTCATAATAGTTCCTTAAAATATATTTTATTAAATATATAGGGATCTATATAATTGTTTTTATAATGGCCTATCTTTGGGTAGAATCTGGTGAAGCATCAACCATATCTGAGCTCTGCAGCTGCTGCACAATGATCTGGATCCTCTCAAGATATTCAGTGGAAGAGCTCTTATTATATCCCTATTTATACCTCTTAATGTCCCTAAAAAGTGTTACTCACATTGAAGGAAATCCACAGGGGTTGTGTAAGAAAATCTTGGGGGAAAAGAGAAAATAAAAAGGAAAATGGAAAAGGAAGAAAAAAATGGGACCTAGCCCAGCACCAAGCACAATGCTATGTATCACCTAGGAAAAACTCATTATTATAAACTTAGTTATGGAGACATAATCTCAATCCAATTCTCTATAAAAAATATATATTCTAATGAACAAGTGATAATAAATAAATACTTAATTAATTAAATATTAAATATTAACTATTCCATGAAAATTTTAATGCCTCAAATTTCCACCAAAATCCGATAAAATGGTGAACACCCTATTCCAACACCAAATGAGTGGTTAGAAAAATTATCTTACATAATCCTTTATGGTAAAATAACCATTTTACCTCTCATAAGAATCTAAAATTAAAAATTAAAAATTTTGTTGAATTTAAGACTCTAAAAAACATGGGTCCTTAAATCATAAGAGAAAAAATGATTAGGTATCAAAATATTAAATAGACCATTATAATGTAGTAAAACGTGAATAAGGTGGGAAATAAATTGTTAAAGATGATAGTAATTATTCTCAACAATTATATAATTTTTTAGTATAAAATTTTATCAAGGTAAAATATTTGAACTACAACTCAATACTCCCCAAGAGAGGAAGATAAATTACTTTGAAATAAGATATTAAAGTGTAATAAATATGTCTTGGAACAAATAAGTTCAAGATAAATAATTATAACAAAATGAACGGATTTTAGTTAACAAAAAACCTTAAAACTTTTGTATATTTGGAATTGAATAACATTTAAAGAGAGAACATGGCATGGATCCAGAACCCCATGAATTAAATGAATATGGTAAAATACATTAAATAGGTAGTAACCACAACACATTAAATATATCATGGTTCATAATAAGAAATGTATCTCAAGAAATTAAATTTGTGACAAAGAACCCCACGTAGTGGTGGTAACATGAGAATCAAAAGAACATAATATTGTTACCATAAATGGAAAATAAAATATCATGAAATTTTACATATCTCTTATATTTTATTCTAAATATGGCAGTAAATAAAATATATAAAATAAAATATGGTACACAACATAAACATGTCTCGTATAATTGAAAATAGTGACAAATAACAATTATGGATTAAGAAACACTTTAATAAGAACCTCATGAAATATTGAGATTAAAATTGAAAATAAGTTGCCATTAATAAAATATAATCCATTATATTATAAACCCAAAATATAGTATATATTCATCCTAAATGAAATTAGGTTCATCAATCAAAACATATATCTATAGAAAGGAAATTGAGACAAAACATTGTTACATTAAATCTATCCTAGTCGAAAATGATATAACCTCATATAGAAAGAATATAAATTTAGTATTAACTAATTATAGATAATTATTCATATATATTACAATTTATAAACATATTTTATAACCATTTATCATAAATACATTACCAGATTATAGTATATGAGCAACGTCATATGTTAGGACTTTTCGATTTTTTATTTATTATAAGTTTCATGGTGAAGGGTCCAATTATAAATTTTTGGTTCAAATTTAATCATTTACAAATTATTAAATATATAATGATTATTATTTATCAATGATTACTTATATCCCGTTTCATTATGTGAAAGACTTGGATATGGATCGAGAAAATGTAAATTGGATAAAAAAGTGTTTTTGTCTTTAAAATATCAAAGGTTGTACATAAATAAATGTATTAAATATTAAGGAAACCATTATAGATTATTTAAAACATGTTAAATAATTTTTCATTCCAAGATATTGACATTATATAACATTCCTAAATAATTCATGATATAAATATTATAACATCATTCAAGTATGTGGTAAAACCGACACAAACGAGATCATGTTATAATGATTTAGTGAATAAGGAAATATCTTTATAAATTGTTAATATAGATTCTTTATAATATTAATCATTTCATAAGTATCAATTACCTTCATTAAATTCAATAATATAGACATCCATGTATAGTTGTTGGGGAAAAAAATACTTGTCGTTCATAAAGGTGGTAATCTGCCTGTATGTGTGATTTAAAATTTAATTTATCAATGAATTGGAAGGAATAAAGGCTTATAATACATTATCATTTATGAATTGTGATTGTAAAATATTAAACATATTAAATCATTAAGTCCATCCTTATTAGCATCCTTGAGAGGTGGTGATGTAAAAAAATATCTCTTTATAGACATGGTAATCTGTACGTATGCATGATAAATGTTTTTTTGTTTTTCTTAGTGGATGAAAATGATATAATAATGTATACTAAATTAATATAATAACATTAAGATATAATAATAATATTTATCTCATTATTAGGATGGAAATAAAAAGTTATTAAGAAGTATATTATGAAGAAAATACATAGAACAAAATACTCTTATTAAGAACATGATATTTATCTTATAAATATCCATGAAAATCAAGTCCATAGGATAACTAATTGAGACCAAAGTATTATTAGTATAAGATATGTTTATATTATGAGAAAAAAGAAGGATTTTTATTATTAAAATCAAAGTGATGGGTTTATCAATAAGTGGAGTAACTGATATCCTTTTACAAGTGAAGAGAACGAAAATTTTAGAAGTACACGTTGCATTTCAATAATGGTATGTCACTATAAAACGTTAAAAGGATCCAAAACTTTCAAAAAATTGAAATTAAAAAGGCTGGTTGAGCCATATCTCATACACACACTAGGAGGAAATGTTTATAATTTTTTATGTCATTTAAACATAGTAAAAATCGTTTTATCCTTTTAAATTTTACAATGGTAACTAATTTTGTTAACCTCGGTAATTAATTTTAATGTAATAAATTAAATTTTTCTATTTTAAAAACTTTAAAATGGTGATTTAAATTTTGAAAAAAAAATTCTAAAGAAAAATATCTATTTCATTGAAAATTTAATTACATAATTAACGCACATGAAACAAAAAGATAGTTTCTAGAAAAAGTGTGTCCTTAAAATAAAAATTTATGTGTTGTTCAAAATTTTCAATTTTATTAATTTAAATGACGTAAATTTAAGAATTATAAAAAAAATATAATTAAATTGTCTTTAAAATCAAGAAAAAATATAACTTTACCATAAGTATGATGAATTAAAATAAACGATAAAAAACTATACTTAAATTGCAATAAAATGTTACATAAGTTCTAGAAATAACCCAAATGCATCATAATATATGAATAATATTTAAAATGAATAATTTTACTAATAAACTAAATATTTTATTAATTAAAATTTTTATTCAATTTATCACTCTTTCTTATATAATGATAAATTCATAAAATTTACATTTTTTGTTAAAACAGATTTTTTTATTATTCAATTAAAAATTAACTATATAAAAAATATACCAAATATTAATCTTATGGTTATATTGACAGGATAAATCCATAAATGAATTTTATTTAAAAACTAAATTTTAAAATTAGTAAATTTATCTTTTAAATAAAAATAAAAAATATAAAGAATACTACTTTTGTAGAAAAATGACATTTTTAAACTTATTATGTCATTAATCTTATTTTATATAAATTTATAAATAATTGAATACTGAAATATATTTTTATAAATTTAAATATTAACTGTTATAAAGTAACTTTAACTATGATAAATTTAGTTTATTATGGTAAAATAAAATACCTTTTTAAGAAAAATCCTTCTAAAGGAATCATATTTAAAATATTAATCAAATAAAAATAATAAAATGTTATTATTTTAATTAATTATTCTATTTTATTTACTAATGATTATATTATTCATGTAATTTTAATCTTTAGGGATTTTTTCAATTTGTATATCTGTTAGTTATATGTTTCTTATGAAACAAGCTATCAAAGGTAGTGTTAATCTAAAGGATTTAAAAGTTCAGGTTGTTAGAGATAACATAATCTTATGGAAAAATAATTAGTAGGTAAGTGGGATTGTATCTTAGACTCTCCAATTTTATTGGTTTGAGAATTTTATCCCCTTTCAATGAGGTATACTTCTTTAACCTCTTGGGGATCCACGATTATTCCACCCTAAAAATTTATGCCCACTTCTATAATGAAATGGCATTGCCTTTATCTCATTTTGAAAACAATGGATGAATTTGAAAAAAATGTGAAATGTATAATCATATTTACAGTGATGAGGGTAATAAATTTCATAAATATCCTTTATTAATGTTAACTCTTGATATTCCTCAATAATATATTAAATAATCTGAAGCATTTGATGTTTTCTAATGGAAAAATTAATTTACCACTCTAAGCCTATGAAAGAGAACTAATTGTATGAAACAAGAGTAACCACTAGACTGAAAAATGTATGTCACGAACTTTTCCATAGAAGTCATGTTAAAACACTCATTCAGACCCCATAGGTAAAGTGTGGTATGAAAAGTATATTTATATCTGAATAAGATGTAAATAGAATCCACATGTGCTATAAGACTACTCACACATCGAGGGATTGAGTTCCTTCAAAAAATTCATTGTTCAATGATGTGTAGGTGAGAACCTCCAACCCAAAGTTGTCCATGTATTTTTAATATCACTATAAATTTTTTATAGAAACCATAAAACCCATTTTTCATGTTTTTTTTGGAAAATTTTACATTATATAAATCCTGTTATAGTGGAACCCATTATCTAAGGGTGTATTTCATTTCATAGGATTTGATATGAAAAGTTTTGGAGTTGATATAGACACTTAGATAAATTTTATTTTTATTTTGATGTTGTTATTTTATAATTATGTTATCTTGAAGTCCACACCTACACCAATCTATAAGTGTTCCAATATCTTCATTCACATAGACACTACACACCCTTTTGTGTTAACCCTAATTTATGTGAACCCTATTCTTGTACACCCTAGCATCATGTTCCTAGAAATAGTTGTGTTGATGCACCACACATCAGGAAACCATCTTTTTACACCTTATCACATGCATTCTATACTCTATTCCTAGCTCTTTATTACTAGACATACCTAGGTGCCTAAGGTGTATATAATTATACCTAGGATCCCATGCTAGGTTTTTCTAATAAAAGGACCCCATTGCATATCATATAGACATAGAATTGTGACTAAGTCTATTGAGCACACAGATCTCTAGCCCATGAACTTAAGTATTTTAAATTCCTTCCTTAAAGTGATTTTTAATTCAAAACATAAGGATTGGGTATAGAATGTTTTCACTCGTACCCTCCTAATTGTAATTGTTCCCTAGAAACTAGAATACCTAAGTGATACTACCTGAGTACCACTACCTAATTTACACTACCTGGGTTCCATACTACCTATGTTTCAAAACATGAGTTATAATACATAGGAATCATATCACCTATGAATTATGGAACAATGGAACCATATATATAATCTCTAGAAAACCTCAGTTCCACTTTTCCAATGATTCTATAATAGGTTGAAAATTCACCCATTCCTCCCTATATAGGATCCATGTTTCCATATATTTTATAATTGGGCACCACTTCACTCAAGCCACTATACTAGGGTTACACTTCTCTTTAATCCCATACTACTGTGACACATCACCCTACTCTAATACTAGGGTGCTGCATATTCCTCATCATATAATAGGGGTGTCAAGTCACCACAACCCCTTACTTTGGTTAGCTAGCCTACCCTATATGCCTTGAGTTTAGGTAGTCCACTTTTGGTCCCCAACATTTATTGATTCAGGATACTCCTCTTAGATACCTCATTTGTCCACCCTGTAAGGTTTAATACCCATCCATTATCTCTTGTTTTAACTACTATAGGAGAGGATAAAAGGTAAAGGACCACTAATCAATAAGGCCCACCCAGTCTTCTATTTCCTCTCCCTTTACAATAGAGGATTCCTTACCTTATAATGAAAAAATTTCTATATTTGGGCATCTTATTAGGTTTAATTCCTAATTTTCCTTCATTTGGTTATATTAGTTATGAATCTAGCCATACATCCTCATCATATTAAAAATAGATAATGGGTATACCATCATATATATGCCTCCAATGAGGTGTAATATCTTACTATACATTCTCTTATATGGTTACCGGTAGTAAAGAAGAAATAGAAAATGGTTTAACCTATTTAATCCCCATTTTTTACCCCATTCACAACACAAACATCCTTACTAAAGTACATTAAATTGGATGGATCGATCTTGTCACAGAATCTAAAACTATGAAACATGAACTATGTGGTTTTGATTTATATTTTAGTAGGATATATAAGATTCCTCCAAGAGGTTCAATATCATCACCATTATCATCCCATATTCCCCATAGTAGGCAATATCTCCCAAACTTGACAACCCTTTTTATGGGACGAGTAAAAGAAACCATGAACCATATGTGATGAGCATAAAATACCATATTTGATGATCATAGGATAATCCATTTTCCCTTATGTGATGAGAATAATATTACTTATGTGATGAGAAAAGGATGACACATAATTACTTATTTTATGAGTATGATATTCGTTATGTGATGAGTATATAATGACATGTCATTCCTTATGTGATGAGAATAAAATTCTCTTTATGATAAGCATTGGATGACATGTCATTCCTTATGTGATGATCATAAGAAGACCGATCTATCTATTATTTATATGTTGAGAATAATATTCAATAATTTCATAATATAAGGAAGTTGATATTGTCTACCTAATTGGTGTAAGCTCCAACCATACATTCTATGGTTTATTTTCCAAAAAATAGGATAATCCAGAAAGGGTTGCTTATATGCAAGTCCCACACTAAGTATTGTTGGGAACATTTTCCAAGTAGTGTGATCCATATAACATTAAATTTTTTAGAGGTGGTCATAGAAGAATGAACATAAAAGGATCCATATTTTTCCTTTTCACAAGACCATAAAAAGAATTATTTCACACTTTAAATGGAACTGAACTATGTGGGTTCTAATTCAATTTATAGGGATATATAGAAAGCACCTCCCATGGGTCTAATACCAACTCCATATGACCACCATATTAATTTTATAGGATCCTAATTACTATTTTTATGGTTATGAACTATATGGTTCCAAACCTATATGGTTCCAAAATATAGAGTGGCCAAATCCATGGGTAAGATTTGAGATAATATAATCCCTCTATGTAATTTCGTCATAAAATCATGTTATCGGTTAATTAATTTCTTAAGATTAACTAATATTATTATTTCGAATAATTAATATACATATCTTAAATATATAAGAGAGTCCCTAAATGGGTAACAATTCCCCCCAAAAGTGTGAGATGAGTTAGACCACCCATCCTTTGGACTAATGTGTAATCCAACATATCACTGGTTAAGTCCCAATGATAACATTCCTTTCAAAAGAAATACCCAACCAATCAAAAAATCATGGGTATGGGGGAAAATTATAAACATAATGGTGAACCCAATATTTTTCATATATGTATTAAAGAGAAAAATTAACCATGATCTTACATGAGATTCCTCACAGGTAGGTTTCTTGTTTTTATTTTTTGTTACCTTTTAGGGATTTTAAGATCCCTCTTAAAGGATTCATTAATACAAATACTGACACCACAGTGTTCATCTCCCAATATCTTCTTGCCTTTCTAGACATACAACTTATTCAAATTAAATGTAATGGACTCAAAAGTGAGAAAAATAATGTCACAGTCCTGACATCTTCAACACCAATAAAATAATGTGGTACTCTAAGAGCACCATCTCAATAGTTACATCACAAAATTAATGGTAGATAATATAATCATATAGGAAAAAAATCCCCTATTATTATCCTAACAATAAAAGAATGTAGAGAATCATGTGGTCCCCAATACAATGTATAACTATTTCAAGATCCTACCCCTACAACAAAATAACATATACCTCTCTTATCTTGATGAGCTATATGAGGATGTGGACTACATACAAACTATTGATCAAGAGATACATAGGATATATCATGTATCTTTTCCTCATTTATAGAACTGTGTGTCCATAACCACTTGTGAAAATGCTAACGAGGTCCCCCAAGATATTGTGACCTTTTTTTTCTACCAAGGGAACCTTGGAGGACGTTTCATCAAGGGTGGCAGATGAATAAGGTGTGGGAGCATGCATATATTCCCACTCCCACTCATAATTTCCACTATAATAGTCTAGTGATGATAATATGATAGGATAATATTCATATCAATAATAATAAATACCATCAGTATATTTCAATGTAAACAACTTAGAAGGCACGAATTCATAGTCCCAGTTCGGTGACCGTATAAAATATAACGGTAGTGACTACAATATTAGATCATATTCTCATATTCACCAACAAAGGTAATAGGAATATTTTAAAATCAATTGTGAAGATACATAATATCTCTTGTCAACCTCAATAATCTCATCAAAATATCCTGGTAGCAACCATATGATAGGATTATATTTTTATTCACATCAATATATTTTGGCAGTGAGAGTGAAGCAGGATCACATTCCAAATTTCACTAAATAGGTCTATTTAAATATCTAGGTGGATGCATAAGATAAGGATTATAACCATAGTCTCGTTAACAACCTTGAATATTACCATAATATTATGGTAGTAACTCAAAAAAGGTTTTATATCCCAATTCTCTTCTAGGAAACATGTCGGAATATTCTAGTAGTAGTATAAGGGTAGGCTCATATCTCTTCTCCCATATTGGATAGTCTTCATTATATTCTAATGGAAACTACATAGTAGGAACATAATTATGATCGCACTCAAAAAATATCATTCGCATATCTTGGGGTATCCTAGGAGTAAGCTTATATCCCAGATCACATACAGAAAGATCATGGGTATATTTTAGAAGCAATATAGAAGTCATCTTGGAGGGATACTATTTCTGAGGTTAACTACCCACATTGCATGACCACAATCATGATCAAGGTTCTGCCCCTGGTCACTCGACAGATTTATCCAGAACTAAGTCTCATCAAGGTAAATCTAAAACATATGAGAAGGCTCATATCCCAACCCTGGTCAATTTTTATATACTTATGGCCCTTCATTATATACCTTTGATAGTATTTCATGAATATTATAGATCTACAGCAATTAGGGAAGGTAGTGATGGTCATATATGTCCTCCCCATGATTATATGATTATAAACTCTAGAATTATTCCATATATCAACCACCATGGAGGTTCTCTCCACGGGGATAAGAAAATGAGCCATAGAGGTCCTCCCCATGATGCTATCTGTGGTACACTTCCCTGTGGTTTAAATTTATACTGATAGGGTGTTACTCCCTTTGAAAACTCATTTAAAATTGATAACAATTAAGGTTCACCTTGTGGAGGCCATCTCCATGGTTCTAATTGTGAAGTTCCTTCCTAGAATGATATCTCTCCCAAGTACGATGGTCTTCCTCATGTAAATATTAGTACAATGTTTCCATCATATTAATAGGAACCTATGAATTCACTATAGACTACAATAAGTTATTTTTCATTAATCAGTGACATTTCATCCATATCATTGAGTTATTTTTGGAATAGATCGTCATATATACTTCACCAAAACACAAAATCATTGATTTAAAAATTTATGTTTTGAATGATCCTCCTACCATTGAAAAATTAGTAGAGAAATTTCCTTTATAGTATGATCATTTCAAGGAATACCTCTTTGAAAATAAATAAAACAATATGTTTATGTGGAAAGATATGGTCAGGGATAGAATAATGGTCGTGTTCTATCTGATGTCCACTCCTTATTATATCATACCTAATTTATTCAATGAGGAATGCATAAATTATATACAATAAAATTTGTAATTGACTCTAAAATGTCCATATTAAACACATATCTTTTAAGAAGTATGCTAACCACCTTGAGATGATGGGTGAACCCTGATGCTGAGTTGACATAACAACCTTTTATTTTCTTAAAACCCTAATTTAGGGAAGTAATATTAATTCCACCATCAGGATTGCCTCAAAATTATGGTAGCACTAAAATTGATAGTTTCTAATGCCCCACCCAATGTTTTAACCAAGGGATGATGTGAATATATATATCTATACTTCACATTGATAATTGGACAATAAGGTCTTTCAAGGATGAAATAGATATTTCATCACTTTGAGATAGGTCTTAGTATTAAAATACACACATACTATTATATATTTCGAACCAAATCCAAAATTAATAAATCCCAAATGTGGAATACATGACAAGATTGGTCCATTGATAGAATCTTTTATTAGTCTTACAATAATTCCAAACAAGAAAATCATCTATGTTGTAAAAAATCATATAACTATATAGAAATGGTGAGATATTCTCTCTCTAAAAAACTACATCTAACTCATTCCCATATATAGGATAAAAAATGATATTTTAATAATAGAAACCTCAATAAAATTACATGATTGACTTATTCCCCAAACATTGGGGGAAATTTTACTAGTGCCACCACACCTAGGATCATCAAATCAACAATAAATCTAGGAAGTGATGGCTAAAAACCCATGTGAACCCAATTTCATAGGATGGGGGAATTATTACCCCCTCCTCCTCTCAGAAAGTCAACCTTCTTCAGATTAAGAGTGGCTACATAGGAAACACTATCACAATTAATTCTTCCTCACATCTACCCACCCCATTGGGGATGCATTTGGTGAAATCCAAAGGATACTCCCATAGGATCACCCTCTAAAATCCACCAATCATGGATTATTATAGAGGACAAGTTATGGCTCACTAGGGTCAAAATATAAAATGATATGTTAAGAAGGTGGATATCAAATAAGATTATGATTTTTCCTTCAATATATATTTTAAAGGACATAAATACTCTTATAACTACAATGACAACAAGATAAATGATACATGATTTGTATCAGTGAATGTAATTTTTATTAACCCCATATATGGAATGTAGCAGGATACTGGTATGGAAGAATTCAATGAGGGTATATATGTCCATAATTTGATTAAAAATTAATTCCATAAAGAAAATATATTTCCCAAGAATAAAAGGTACATTCTTGGTGTGGAAGATCCCCTATAAAAACCCCCAACCCTACTATCCCAATTTATGTGGTTACTTTATTACATTTTCATGAGATACAAGTGATCAAATACTAAAGGATCAAATAGTTTAATAGCCTTGGTGAAATAGATAGATACTTTAATCACACATTACAATTGAAAACTTAAAAAAACATACTATATTCTTTGAGAAAACCATTATTACCTTTACAACATCCTTACATATCAATCATAATACATTTTCTATCATCCCAGAGAAAGGAAAAATAATAAAGATATAATCTTAGATGCTTAGTAAGGGTATGAATAAAGTGGAATCTATCATGAATAAATAAATAAATAATAATCAATATTGAAAGGTAAATATATAAAAACACGTTCTCTTTAACCAATAACATGATCATGAATAACAATATTATTGTAATAAATAATCATTAAATAAATACATTTAAATAATCCAATGATCTTGAAAATTATCCATGGATGTTCTAACTAATAAAATAATCACATGGACATCAATAAATAGTATAATAATAAGGGAATACATAATTTGGTGTATCCTAAACTTACCACCAATACTTTGTTGTAGGACACCTTATATAAATGGGTAAGGCCTGGTCCAAATACCCAAGCTAGTTTTTCTCCTAAAAACTTCTGGTTCATCAAGGGGATATAAAATACCCCACTTATCACTTAATAAGTTCAAATAATTCCTCAAATGAAAGGTGTGAAACATAATAAAAATAAATATTCATATTGAAAAACTATTATATGAAATTTTAATAATTTTCCCCAATCAATAAACATAATCATAAACCATCCAGAGTAATATGGTGAATAGTGTCAAAATAGAATATTCCCAGTAAAATAGATCTTAACCCCTTTAAATAAATAATAAGGATGGTTTCATTATAATATATACATATTGTATCATAAGTAAAATAGGGGTTTTTTTAATTGATTAATATAAATACCAAAAAATTCACTAAAACATTCTTGAGAAAAATACCTTTTTCACTTTTAAAATCACTTATAAAAACCAAAAAATTATAGAATATTAGGAAAACAATTATTTCTAAATAATAATGGAAAATTTTAAATGAATATTAAAATAGTTGAGGGGTCATGGTGATATAAAATTATGTTCATTTCATGTACATTAATACAAATATTCCTTAAACTTTTTTGTTAAAAAAGTAAAAAAGTACCTCATTCGGAAAATAATCAAAAGATTAATTTTAACCCTTGTTGGTAAAAATAATGTATAGAAATGTATCTGAAAGATAATTTGAGAATATTAAAAATATTTTATAAATTATTTATGGAAAATATAGATATGGAAGAAATATATTCCTGACTAAGTAAAAAAATAATGTCAAGTTTCTTTAATAATATGGTTTCAGTATTTTGAGTAATTTAAATGTGGAAAATTAATGAAATACTTTAATTTTTATAAATAAAAATATTTTAAGAAAACATATTGATTTTTAAGTTGATATATCAAATAATTCCCACAATGGAGACTTTAGCATTACAATCTGATATAATAATGAGATTATGAAAATTAACTCTTACTTCAAGTCCTACATCCTCCATATGTCTCTGGAAATTCATATATGATAAATATATATTTATTATAAATATATTAAATAAACCTAATAATATATTTTATACCTTAATTGACTTACTTATAAAATTTTATCACCTTTTAGTAACAATTTAATATTAAAATCATTGTTACGGGTAATAACTACTCCATTTTTCATTTATTTTTTTGTTTTGTATTTTCAGTCCTTGTAATTTGATCAGGGTTTCATCATCACCAAAACATTAATAAAAAATTAAATGTCATATATATTAATTATAGACTTATTTATAGTCATATATAATAATTTGAATTAGAAAAATTAATTACACAGTTCATATAGATGGATGGTCGTACAAACACATGAATGTTTATTTCATTTTTCAATGGGATGAATAAAAGAAAGATAAATAATAATTATAGTTTATATAATATTTATTCTATCATATATATCATTTATATTCATTAAATATTTCCTTATTCTCATCCATGTCAAAATAAATTGAAAAATGTATCACAACACTTTGTGGAGGTGGTAGTCCACATGTATATACGAGTGACATTATTGTTTTATAATGAATTTGAAGGTAAGAAGGAAGTTGTGATATAGTATAATTATGTTATAAATATCATATATGTGTATATTAAATCCATCATTGTATCCATATAGGATAGTTTTGCATAGAAAATTAATTACATTGGCTTGTTAGGCGGTAGTCTCTTGTACAAACAATCGATGGTTTCGTTTCCGATTTGATGGAATAATATATGGATTTGGGTTATGAAATTAACATAATTAATTCTATGTATATGTAAGATACTTTTTTATTATTTTAAAATATTTTTAGAATATTTATATTGGTTATAGAAATAAATTAAATAAACAGCCATGATTAAGAATTACGCCTCTTCTTTGTATAACCTCTTTAGGTTTATATGTAAACCCTTCTTAGGCTAGTTTTTTTATCAAAAAATGGATTCAAGGTCTTGAGTAGAGATTTAATAAAGGTTTTTGGGCATGTATTTTCTAAATAAAAATGTTATTTATGTTTGAATAGGATTGGATAGTGGGTGTCCTCTTATAAGTTTGGGAGGGAACATCCCTTGGAAATTTCCTAAAAAATACACACTGATAAAGTTATTCCTATTAAAAATTATTTTAATTGGACATATATTAAAAGTTTTGATATGATAAGGTATAAATTATTTTATAAAATTGGGTTTTGGAAATTTAAATTGGTAAAATTACACATATATTTTGGTTTAAGTCCCCAGTAAACCCATTTTAACCTTAATTGTGGTAATTAATTTTTTACAGTTTTCACTATTAATTATGAACAAAAATTAAGTTAAAATTATTACATAATATTAATTATGATAATACCAAATATGGAATCTATTTTATCACATAAAATTCAAATAATATTCAGAATTTAATTTAAAATTATACATATAACCCCAATGAAAATATAGTTTTCCAAAGATGTGTTTTCTTATCTGTAGAAAAGTTTAATAAAAAATTTAATTATAAAATTTATTCCAATGATGTAAATTGTATTAATAATAATAAAATTTTACTTTTATAACTTATAAAATAATTTTAAAACAAAATTTTAAATTTTAAATTCTTTAAATGAAAATATATTTTTCAATAAAAATTAGTATTTTTCACCATTCATAAGAAAATTAACCTTTTCAATAAATTCTCAAAAATTATCTCTAAGATAATATTCAAATTCAGATTTAAAAAAGTGAATTAATTTTTTAGAATAAATTTTCTTAAATTGGTATAAATCAATTTTAAAATAATTTCACAAAACACTTTAAAACCTTTTTTTAGAAAAAACCTGGTTTTTAAGAAAAAAACATGATTTATTAATATCTCTTGCTTAGAAAAAAAATATTATATAAATGATAAATTTTTTATTAAATATATAATATATAAAATTCATTAAAATCGATCACTGATAGTTACTAATTAAATTAATGAATATTAAAACACACTTCACACATAAACACATTTTTTCAAAAATCTATTTCTTTTACTTTGGATTGATTTAATTTTTATTTCTAATAAATCGAAAACTATTGGATTTATTTAAGTCATGTTTAAACATATAATTTTAATAATTTAGTTATTTATATTCTAACATACTAATTTAGTGGATATGTTAGAATGTTATACCATATTATGGTTCCGTGAGACGCGGAGTTGCGTGTATCGTAAGTTATTGAAGAGGTTAAATTTATTTAAAAAGATATATATCATAAATTATAAGGATGTTACATTATTCCCTCCTTAAAAAAATTTAATACTTGAAATTTCCATAATATACATCATAAATATATTTGTGCATATCTTCATCATAATATCTTTTTGTTCTCATATCACCTATTCAATTTTATGATTTATCCAAAGTACCTTTACGAGTTGAGTCATCTGATTTCTCAATAATTTTTCTACAATGTACTAAATCTAGATAGGCTCTTCATAGTAATATGGATCAATTCACAATTATATTTATTTATAGGTGAGAACATGGTTTTGATCTTGCATGTACATCCTTAACAATTATATATGGAACACGTGATGTACACTAGAGAGAGTTGGCGACATTTCCAAACAGTAAGATAGAACTCAAACTATTTCCAAAAGTTCAGAATGTCTTATGTACATGGGGTTCAGTTTCCATTTCTTAATGAACCTTATAACACTCTTCTACGGAGATAATTTTATGAAAATGTGACCCCCCCAATAGAAATTCAAGATCATTCCTCTAGTTATCGGTATAGCTCTTTTTTTCTTTCTATAGATGATTTTAACTGATTTTAAATATTCTTTACCTTTTTAATTGTATTCTCCACATGTTCTCAGCCTACAAGATTCCTTTCACCAAATTTATCCCAAAAAGTTATAGTTCGACACATCCTTCTATATAGTTCTTCATAATTCACTATTTTAATACTTGAAAGGAATATATTATTATAGGTGAACATTGCCAAATGTAAATACTAATCCCACATACTTTGAAGATCAAGAGAGCATGACCGTAAAATTAATTCTAATGTTTCAATAGTCTATTTAAACTTTCCATTAGTTTGAGTATGATAAGTGGTTCTTAAATTAATCTCGGTATCATGATCCCTTAAAATACTTTTCAATAATTTATATCTAAATCATGGGTTGAAATCAAATACAATTTAAATAGTTGTGACATTAAGTATTACAAGATAATTATTATAAAGTCATAAAAGTTGATTGAGAGATAAATCTTATCTTATAGTGAGGAAATGTGAAAATTTTGTGATCCGATCAACAATAACCCACATTGAATCATTATTTCTAGAAGTATTTGGTAATATCATGAAAAATTACATAGTAATGTCATCACATTTCCATATATAAATAGTTATAAGTTGCATGAATCTTCTATGATGTTGTCTCTCAACCGTAACCTATTGGAAACCTGAAAATCTATACACATAATCATCAATTTACAAATTATTATTACTCCAGTATAAATGTTCCTTCAAATATTTATACATCTTGGTTCTATAAAGCTGTATAGAACAATTATATCTATGATAATCATCTAATGATTCCCACTTTACCTCAGGTATATATTTAACACATATTCACTTTCCAAATTTCAAAATATAGTCTTTAAAAATTATATATTTCAATATTATATCATTCAAAGATATAATTTTCTTCTAAAATTTATCATCATAGGGTTGAGAACCATTTACCTTTTATAAAAAACATGGTTTGGAAATCATTTGAAAAAGTGTTGATTTCTTCCCTTCCGTAATAATTCTGATATATATTTTTACTCGATCCCGGAACATTGGATCCCAATAGAACATAATTCATTAAAATACTCCATGATATTTACTTCTAAATATATCTATTTCATTATTTTTCTTCTTTGTGTTTTTTTATTGATCAATCATTATCCTTGAGTAGTTTAAGCCATCGTATTTCCCTCATATTGATTTTTAACAATGAAAATAAATATTTTAGACTCTTATGATCCATGTATATAACACATCTTTGTCTATATAAATAATTTATTCCTATTTTTAAAAGAAAATATTGTGTATTCCAACTCAAGATCATGTATTGGATGGTTTTATTCATAAATATTTAACTTTCGAGATGAATAGGTATTAGAATTATCATTTTTCATAAGGGAATAACCAATTCCTTTATTTTATGGATCACTATATATCACAAATACATAATTTCGGGATGTTGGAGTAAAAATGGGATCATTTACCAAAATCCTCTTTAATTCTTCAAATAGTTATTCACATTCCTTTGTTTATATAAACATAAATCCTTTAAGAGTGTGCTTTGTTAAATGGTTAGTCAATAAGGAAAAACTTTTGAAATATCTATTCTAGTGAACTTCCAAACCAATGAAACTATGTGCCCTGGTTATGTTCGTTGGTGTAGGAAATTCTTGTACTACCTTTTTCTTCATAGGATCTACTGATATTCCATCCGTGGAGACAATATGGCCAAGAAAATAATATAAATCCATAATTCAGTCTTTCTTAATTTTGTATAAAACTACTTTCTACTAAGATTTTAAAAAAGCATCTATAAGTGTTCCTCATAGTCCTCATAGATCTTAGTATACCCTAAGATATCATTAATAAATAAAAAAGTAAAATATTCAATATGTACTTTGAATACTCTGTTCATTATATCCATAAAAATAGATGGTATAATAGTGAATTAAAATGGAGTTACTATAAACTTGAAATTTTCATACCTTATATTAAATAATTTATTTAGAATATTTTTCTTATTTACTAGTTATTAATGATACCTAGAATGAAGGTCAATCTTTATAAAACATTAAGATATGTGAATTTGATCAAATAGGTCATCAATGAAAGGTAGATGATACTTTTTCATTATTATAATAGTATTGATTTCCCTATAATAAATAATCATCCTCATAGATCCATATTTCTTCATAACAAAAAGAATAGGGTATCCCCATGGAAAACACTGGGGAATATGAATCCATTATCATAGAACTACTATACTTATTTCTTAAACTCCACTAAATCCACAGTGGTCATTCTATAGGGATTCTTTGATATAGGTCATTCATTAAGGATTAAATCAATGAAAAAATCAACTTTATGATCTGGTGGATGTCTATGTAATTCCTCAATAAATACACAAATTTATTCTTATATAATATGTACATCCTCAATTTAGAAATTAACTTTTCCATAATTATATTATTTATATTAATCTTCCCAAATAATATCATTTTGAATGGTTACTGGAGGTAGATCTACACATGACATGGATAATGATGTCTCCTCTCAAAAGATAAGGAATTATACATATTCATTACGAATCATAATTTACTACTCTTGATAATAAATTTTTGTATTATATTTTCAAATTCATTCTATATCGAAGATTATTTAAAAATCAACCATAGGTACAATAATAAATTCATAACTTATAGCATGCATATGTCTCCTAATGGTAATTGACTAACATGTCCTTGTTATAGTGATACATTTACTAGCAATCCAGAATCATAACTCTCATCATAAGGTGATAGAGAAATATCTAATTTTAATTGAAAAATAGGAAGATATAAATGAGTATGAAGATCTAGAATCAAATAGTTCATTTTTTAAATTTGGGGATATAATTTATGTACCTACAACTATATCTTTAGAAATTTGAATCTCATTTGTTGTGATCACATAAGCTTGGAATTTCACCCTTTTCATTTTCTCAATAAAGTTCCTTTATCACATAGGAAAATAATTTTAATAGTTCCCCATCACTTTATAGTTGAACAATTTCACATTAGAAGCTTCTTAATTTCCTTAAAATCATAATCATAGAGGCCTTTCTCTTCATAATTTTACCAAACTCTCATTCCCTTTAAGAAGTTCTATGGTGTTTATTTCCCCATTTATTACAAGCTATAAATTATTGCTATCCTGTTTTCCCCTTTTAAATATTTCATTTTCAACAGTGATCAACATACCTCTACTTATCTTTATTTACTTCTAAGTCATATGAATTAAAGAACACTTTCTCTATCTTTATAATACATGATATTATATCCATATATTATAAGAAGTTTTAAGAGACTAGTTCACATTTATGTATTGGATTAATACCATATAAGAAATGATCAACCATAATCTTCGGATTACATATGTAGTCCATAGCATTCTTACTAACCTTGTAAAGTAAGATTCATACTTGAAAACATTTTCATCTTCATTTTGTCTAAGACTAAATAATTCTTTCTCTATACCAACTTATTATTTGTGAGGAAAATATTGTTCCTAAAAAATTTCTATAAAATCATTCTATTCCATTATCTCTATTTTATCCCCATCCACCGTATTTTGAATAAATTACCACCATCGATCCATATCTCCTGATAGATGATACATTTCAATGACAACGTTCTCACATTCATTTCGTCCTAGAGCAATAAATATCTTCTATAAGGAACAAATCCATTTCTCAATTGTGAATTTATTTTTGGTCACATTAAATGATAGAGGTTTCTGAAAAATAAAAAAGTCTAACACTATTACACAACATTATGAATCAATAGGTTACTCCATATGGGCAAGGTTATCAGTCATAACCTGAGTCATATACCCCAATATAGATATTTGTTTATCTCATCCTCTAGTTTTATTATCTGTCCTAAGAGTTAAATCATTATATTGATTATGTGCATTGATATACTTCATATTTCTTCCACTATTCACCATTTCTAAATAATGGAATACCCTATATTAGAACATAAAATTACAAAACCTAATACATAAATCCAAAATTAGTGGAATAATTAAAATAAATTGAAAAAATTATTCATATATAATCTCATAATCATAAAAATTTTTTATTTGGGAATGAATTTAAATTATAAAAATATTTTCAAATCGATCATAATGATTGTAAATAAAATGATAATTATCTCGATAATATCCCTTATGAGTGATAAACTTTTTGTTCAACAAACCCGTTGTCATTCATCAATTGAAAATTGATTCAAATCCAAATGAACCATTTTTAGAATTATTACCCCTAGGTATAACTATAATAGAACCACATACAATTTTATTATTCATACAATGATATAATGCTAGTAATTCCACATAATATCTACCTTAAAAATATTAGTATGTTATCCTATACATAGTCTTATCCTCAAAGACAGTTATAGGGTTATGTTCTCTAATTAGTGTTTTTATAAATCCAGTTCCCAAGGATTTTAATAAACATTATCTTATACTTACCATAAATAAACTGACCCTATTAGCCCAGAGTAGGCAGTTACTTTATTACATTGGTATATGATACAACTGATCACATCCCAAAGGATCGAATAGTTTACTATTCTTGGAAAAATAGATATATACTTGAATATCATATTACCATTGAAAATGTCAAATAAAACATTGTATTTTCATTGAGAAATTTATTATTTCCTTTACTGTATCCCTTTACAGGAATCATAACACACTTTCATTAATCCTGGGAAAAGGAAACAAAATAAATGTGTGATCTCAGATGTTTAGTAAGGGTATGTTTATAGTGAATCTATAATGAAAAAATAATATATATAATCAATATATAAAGCTATATATCTAAAAACATGTTCAATTTAATCAATACCTTGAGAAGGAATAATAATATTGTCGTAATAAATTATGATAAAATAATGTGATATAATTAATAACATGAGCTTAAAATTTATCTGTGGATATCAAAACTAATCAAATAATCACATGTACATCAATATGTATTCTTATAATTATTGAATTCATAATTACTTACATCATAAACATACCATCAATACCTCATTCGAATACATCTTACATAAATGTGTAATTCTCCAACTAAATAAACATGCTAGTTTCTCTCAGGAGACCTACTAATGCATCAAGGTTATTTAGAGGGCCCTACCCATCACATAATAATTTCAATTCATTCCTCATATGAAAGCTTTGAAACATAATCAATATAAAAACCCATATTTAAAAACTATATTAATAAATATTAATAATTTACCTAATCAATAACCATAATCATAAACCATCCAGAGTAATATAGTAAATGGTATCCAAATAGTACATATCTAGTAAAACTAATCACAAAAAGCATGGAAATAATAAGTATTGTATCATTACAGCATATCCCCAGTGTAGCATAAGTAAAATAAGGGTTTTTTTCATTGATGAATTGAAATACCATAAAAATGTCATTAAAACTTTCTTGAGGAAAATACACTTTTAACTTTGAATATCAATTTAAAAAACCAAAAAAAATTAAGAATATTTGAAAAAATATTTTTAAATATTCATGAATCTTTTTTGACTAATATTAAAATAACCGAGTGTTCATGAATGGGAAAATTTCATCTGTACCATTTATGTTAAAATAAATATTCCATTATTATTTTGGATAAAAAATAAAAAAGTACCTCAATTGTAAAATTATAGTATGATTAAATTTATGGAGTGTTGTAAAAAATAGGTAGAAATTTATTAAATAAATAATTTTTTAGTATTAAAAAATATTTCAAAAGCATTTAATTTAAAATATGTATATGTAAGAAAACAATTCCCGACCGAGTTGAAAAATAAAGTCGCTTTTTATTAAAACGTATTTTTAGTATCTTCATTACAAAAAGTGTTTAAAATTAAGTAAAATTTTATTTTTAATAAATATTCATAGAAGAATAAAATATATTGGGTTAATTATAGAAATATAAAATAATTACCCCGGTAGAGACTTTACTATAAACCATCATGAATAATATTGAGATTGTGAAACAAACCCTTACCTCATGTCTGAATTCCTTCATATGTTCCTGAACCTCATTTATTATAAATATATATTTATTAAAAAAATATTAATGAACCATAATAATATATATCATAAATTATATTATTTACTTATAACCTTCTATCACTCATTTATTAACGACTCTTTTTTTAAATCATGGTTTTGAGTAATAACAGCTTTATTTTTCATGTATGTTTTGGTTTGGTAGTTTTGGTCCTTATAATTTGATCATGGTTCCATAATATATATAAATTTAATAATTATTTAAATAAAATATGTATTATTTATTTACATATTTAGACGCATCCATAAATGTTAGAAAAATAAAAATGAATTACATCATTCTTGGAGATAGTAGGTCGTACGTACGCAAAAACTATGTTTCCATTTTTTGAAAGGAAGAAATAAAAGAAAGGTAAATATTAATTCACATTTAAAACATATATATCATTTATATTATTTAAATATTTCTTTATCTCTATCTTTTATAAAATTAAAATAAAAAAGTATCATAATGCTTTGTGGAGGTGGTAGTCCACATGTACGCACAAGAAACATTATTGTTTTTCAACATATTATAAGGAAAGAAATTATATACAATATGGTAATTAAAAAAGTATAAATATTCCATAAATATAATATATATACCTTAAATACATCATTATATCCATTTATGATTGGTGGTGATGGAAATAAATTTACGTCGGCTTGTGAGGTGGTAATCTGTCATACATACGATCGAAGGATTCATTTCCCATTTGATGGAAGAGGAGATGGATTTAGGACATTGCATTAAAATTATAAAATATAAATATACATAATATAATTTTCTTATTATTTTATCATTGTCATATAATATTTTAAATGATAGAGAAATAAATGAAACGAAAATTCAGGGTCAATAAGTGCACCTCTTCTTCGGAGAACCTCTTTAGGATTATACCTAAATCCCTCCTAGTATGGTCTTATGATCAAACCTGGGACACTAGTTCATGTGTATGGATGTATGTAATTTTTTTATTAAATTCAATTTTTAATTAAAATATTCTTTATGTTTTTATAGTATAAGAGAGAATAGGGGGTGTCCTTTTATAAGTCGGGGAGGGGACCTACCCTAGAAAGTTTCTAGAACAAATATAATGATAAAGTTATTCCTGTGAAAAATGATTCAAAATTTCTATTTACATGATTTTGGGACATTATAAAGTTGAAATATGTCCATCCAATTATATTTTGACAATTTGAATTGGTAAAATCTCCATAAGCATTTGGTTTAACCCCTAGTAAACTCATTTTAACATTAACCACATGAAATAATTTTTAATTATTTTCACTATTAATTATTACCAAAAATTAATCTGAACATATTACCTCATATAAATTATTCTTATTACAAATATAAAATCCCTTTTATAAAATTGAATTCTTAAAACCTGAAGCATTTAATTTAAAATTGTGTCAATATGTGTGATGAAAATGTTGTTTTCCAAATAAATGTTTTCTTATGTTCAAAAAGTTATTGTTTCAAATTTAAACATAAAATTGATTCCAATTATCTTAATTGTATTAAAAATAAAATAATTTATCTAATTTTAGTTCTAAAGTAATTTTAAAATAAAATGGAACTTTGTAAAATATTTAAAGGAAAAGATGATTTTCAATAAAAGTCTTTATTTTTCAATATTCATTCATAAACATCAACCGTTTAATAAAACTCAAAAAAAATAACTCTAAGATAATTTTTATAGGATGAGTTAAAAAGTTAATTTCATTTTTTATAATAAATTTTATAAAAATAGAAAAACTTAATTTCAAAATAAGTGCACGAAAGACGATGAACCCACTTTTTAAAAAAAACACATTTTTTAATTCTAAAACTAAGTTTACTCTTATCTCATGTATATAAAAATATTAGATTAATTATTACATTTTTATTGAATATATAATATATAAATTTTATTAAAATCATTCTCCAGTATTTTCAAATTTAATTAATTATCAAAGAAATACATTGGGTGCATAAAAAAAATTTCGAAAAATATTTCTTTTACTTTCAAATGATTTTTATTTCTATTTAAAACCAATTGATAAATAATGAATTTTTTTATACACATTTAATCCATATAATTTTCATAATTTAGTAATTATTATTCATACCCACAAATTTACTGGATATTTTATAAACTTATATCATATTATGGTTCATTTAGACTTGGGGTCGGGTGTATCATAAGCTATTGAAGAGGATAAAGATATTTGAAAAGAAATATATCATAAAGTCTTAGGATGTTAATTCCCCCAGAAAATCCTATTACCACATGCTTGGTAAGACTTCACTAAGGATAAATGGAAATTACAAACTATATATTAACTACCACCTTAATAAGTTGATCCTCTCTCTCTCTATTGAAGAGAGGAATGTATGATTTAAAATTGAGTTCGAAGAACTGAACTAGATCAACTCCAAGCTACTCAAAGGAAATATTCCATCTGAGAGAAACATACAAGATGAGACCAATATATCTCCTCCAATGTACCACTCTCAAAAAGAATTATTTGATCAACCAACTATAGAAAATTCTAAGTTATATAACCAATCTAAATCCTAGAAACATAGTCTATTTATCCTGCATGGATAATGAATATCAAAATATCCTTCCTTGTAGTTGAAACTGCCATCATTTAACATATGCTATCCTATATCCACTCAAATTGGATATCAACAATAGTCACAAGTGAAATATATATATATTTTTATCTAGATCATTGCAAATCATCTAGTTAAGAATCTTTCCAACTGGTAGTCCCAACAGAAATCCTTGATTCAATAAAGTACCTTACTACTCGAATAAAATCCATAAAAGGGAGATGTGCAATGAAGAATATAAAAATGAAACCCTATCTATAATGGGTTGACCTGAATCCTATATCACCTAACTTTAAAAATTAATCCTTCTTAGTATTCAATAGAGTGATGGATCCGAAGAAGCATCTCACACACTTTGCATCACGATACACCCCCATAGTACGAACAACCTAGTATTAATAAGTGAAAAAGATAACATGTTATATAAAAACTCTAGAATGTTTATAATTTTATAATATAATATTTTGGTTTATCACTAACTATAAGGATCTATGATAGTAGTTTCTCTATCAATTTATCTAGAAAATAATGAAAAAAATTCCATTACTTTTCAAATAATAAACATCACAAAAATATGAATAGTGAATATTTAATTTTTAGGTGGAAAGGATTAACCTATTCAGTAAATATAAAACCCATGAAAGAGATATTTTAAAATATATTCATCTATATATTTAAGAAAATCATTAGACTACCATTATTCCCATGAATTACACTAATGGTTTCCAAGATTTTTCAATAGTCATGCAATTCATGGAAGATTCAATTCGGTGTACCAAGAAAAAATATTTAATGATACCATAAATATAAGGAAATAGGACAGGTAGAGGGAATTTTATGACTATCATAGTCAAAATAGTGCCAATTTTAACTATAATATCTAATCCTACCCAATATCATGAATTCCCTCTTCTTAAATAGTAGTATGAGAAACTCCACCCTCTTTAGTATGGAAAGTGAGAGAAAACTCACCTAATGTTTTAGGATAATTATAATAAACTCTATATTTAATAAAAAGAATAAATTATTGGATATTTCATTTATTCTTATGAGAAAAACCATCTAAAACTATTAAATATTAAAAAATCCCAATTAATTCGGGTTGAATGATCGTCCAGATTACGACCTCTTCCATCAGATGCTGGGAAAAAATATTTAGGACTGCTTTATCATCAATTAAGTGCTCTAGAATATAATTTTCTCTAAATAATTAAATATGGGAAAACCCCTAGAATTTTTTTTTCTCTCTACTAAATTTCATAAAGGATAATTGGAGTGGTATCAAATCTCAAAAAAAAACACAAGATAATATATAACTAGATAAAAAATAAAATAGTTATCTGAGAGAGTTCTATGCACATAGGTCAACTGATCCAACTATTTTTAACCCCCCATTTCCCCTAATAAGTCAATGAAAATATCTTCATCATCCCAATCAACCTAGGTTTAGTGAAACTAACATACTCAGAAGAAGGCATGGGATAAAGATCCTTTTTGATATACAAGTTTTTCTGAATCCCCTCAAACTTATTATACCTATAATTAGGTGGGTATGTGTCACCCCATCAAGATGTATTATAATAAAATGAAGAGTTTCAATATGGTTTAGTTAATTTCATCAAATTTTAAGGACCCATCATTGAATTATAAGACACATCTGAACTTGAAATTGACATCCATAATAAAGGAGGAGGTCATAGAGGCTAAGGAGGTCGACAAGGAAGAAGTAAGAATATACCCTGATGTTCATGAAGTATTTCCATTGAATCCAAATACATGGATTAAAATAAAAGATAAAAACTATAATTATATCAATGGAAACATCAACCATATCTTAAATAATCTATATTTCTTTTAGGCCCAACTATATTGGGGGAGTGACTAACAGATATGTGATTATTTAGTAAACATCAAAGTGAAATAATCCCAGGATAACACATTCCTATAAATATAAAATTTCCCAAAATTTTAGTAAATAGAAGGGGATGTTGGAATATTACGCATTATAAACTTGGACACAATTTAGGGAGTATGTTAATTATAAAACAATAGACCAATGGTCGAGAATTAAAATATCTTGAAGCAAATTATTGTTTTACCAACCAAACTCCTTATCCTAGATACTCGTAATCCTTCCAAAAACTCAATGAGGATATCATCAAGTATATCTCAATACCAATAGATTTTTATTATGATATTTATATAATCAATATACATCATGTTGAGTCTGGATCTACTATATATAACCTAGGCCTTTCCTTTATAAAGAAATACCAGAGAGATATCGTATAAAGGGAATATCAGTCCCTTTTATATATCCAAAAAAAATAAATGATATTGGTATCCGATGATATTTGGTGGATAATGGTTTATTAGTCACTGAAATTGGCTAATATTACTTATCTTTATATTCATTACTCCAAATTCCATAAACATTGTTTTTAGTGCATTATATAAATAGAACTTCACTTCTCGTCTTAAATGCAATTCATGTTTAAAATGAAAATTTGGGCCCAATCATTCATCTATTTTTGGACAGCTTTATATTCATTTTATGAATTTGAAATTTTGGGATATGATTGACCAATTTTTTTGGAAAATTTTATCTTTTAGGTCTGATTTATGAATCCCAAGGGAAGTGGATATTTTCGCGCTTGAATGCAGAAATTTACTAGAAAAAGCATAATGGGCCTAAGGCACATCTAACAAATGAGGGGCCCCCACACCAATCCCAATGAAGATCAAATTTTTTAATTAGAAAGATAAAAATATTAGGATTATTTTATTCAACTATTTCTAGAGCTAATTGTGAAGTTTTTATGATGATAAAGGGATCTGAAGTTGAGATTTAAATGGTGGGCTTGACATTAATGCACATGATGTCATCCTACCATTTCGACCATAACATCCAAACGGCTTTGCCAAATCATCGGAACATTTGACAGTTGATAGAGGAAACATGGAAAAAGATATTTGTCTTCTACAACCACTGATGATTCTGCCTCCTTCAATTCAAAATTCACACGTCCAAATGGTGGACGAATCTAGACGAAATTTCCAAGTCAACTTCGAAACGTCAAAATCCCTTAATTTTCTCACCCTTTTTTTTGACTCTCTAAATTAATGGGGATGGAATTTATTATAGTGGGGTGTCTCTAAGGCTCCTAATATAACTATATAAGGATCTGGTGGTGAAGGGATGTAAAGACCCGTAAAATTCAAGGGAAATTTTTTCTTAATTTTCTTTAGAATTTTACAAGAGCGCGGTTTCAGACGGCACCTGATTCCGAGGCCCGGAGTGCCCGAAATTAATTTCCGAAGTTTGGCTCGGGTACGTTCAGTGAACGAACGAGCGGGAATTCCTAACTTTTGATCCAGAGCTCGGAATTGAAATCCGAGGGCACCGATGAACTCGCAGCGCCGATATTCGCTTAAAGAGACCTTTTTGGGAGTTGTGTTTGTTGCGAGTTGAAAGTTAGTTTTTGGGTTTTTAGTTTAAGTTAAATAAAATTTGTGAGGAACAAATTTTATTTTTTTTCTAGTTAAGTCCTACCAAAGGGAGTTGGGAGTGGGACCCACATCCACTTAACCTCCCTTGGGAGGATTAAGTGAGGTGGTGTCCACACGAACCCCAACTCCTCAAATTCTCTCAAAACCTCCCCTTTAACTCATTTCATTTAATGTTGTCAACTTGAGTTACTTAATTAATTATGGGAGTTTAACCTTTTTGAATTTCAAACTTTTGAAATTCTAATGTGTATTGTAATAATAAAATAAGAAGTTGTCTTATTTTATTTTGGGTTGTTTTGTTTGTCTCCTTGAGAGCTTTTGGAGATCCTCCTCTTCTTCTTCAAACTCAACGAAGAACGCGAAGAACGTCGTTCTTCAATGAAGAACTTCTCCGCCGAAGAACACGATCCATCCGCGACGCTGTATCCGCGACGCGACGTACTTCTTCTGCGTCATCTCTTCCGCGACGGTTTTCCGCGACGAACGCCATCGACAACGACTCTTCCTCCGACGTCAAAGGAATCGACACCGATATTCCACGACTCCGTCAACATGCGACTATCGAGGTAGGGGTTCTTGAGTTCGTTGTTTCCTTTTTATTTGACTTTCCTCAAGACTTGACGTAGAACGCTCACGTTCCGACGAAGAACGCCGCTCCGCTCTTCTTCGTCTTCGGTGTCAACGAGAGAGAACACCGCACCTTCCTCGGACAACCTTCGTCGGCGTACAAGGTTTCGCCAACGACGTGCCTCTTCGGACGCACCTCTTCGTCATCGAATTTGACGAACGACGACCGCGTCGCCCGACCTCCGCGACGTCGTCTTCCGCGGAACGTAGAACGATCTTCGAATCTTAAACCCGAGGTAGGGGATGTTGTTTAATATTTAATTATCTCATTCTTGCTCGTGGTTCGTATGACTAACGTGAGGATGTTGTTTATTTAAAGTTGCGTTATTATTATTAACGTGAGGGGGCCGGACCGCACGAACACGGCCGAACCCCCTCCATCGTTCTTGTTTAATTCTTGCAGTGAAAGCAAGTGGCGTGGTGCCGTCGCACCACGCGGATGATCGTGCTTATATTTTACGCAACGCCGTCGCGCTACGCCGAGGAGAGTCTTCAAGAACGCGACGCCGTCGCGCCGCGTTGGAAGGATTCATGGCACGGCGAAAGGGGCGCGGTGTCGTCGCACCGCGCCGGACGACGAACACCGTGGCCGGTTCCGGGCCGCGGCGGGACGAGAAGACCGCGGCCGGTTCCGGGCCGCGGCGGGACGAGAAGACCGCGGCCGGTTCCGGGCCGCGGCGGGACGAGAAGACTGCGGCCGGTTCCGGGCCGCGGCGGGACGAGAAGACCGCGGCTGGTTCCGGGCCGCGACGGAAGAGGAGACCGGCGGCCGGGCCGCCGGTGTCGGAAGTCGAAGGCGGGACCGGAATTTCCTGTCCCGTTGGTAAAAACCGGCCGGCCAGCTGGCCGGCCGGACGTTTTTAAAAACCGGGGAATTTAATTCCCCAGCCAACCCCTTGAAAACCCCCCTCTTTAAGAGGGGGGGGTTCTTTGAAGGGAGGGGGCAACCGGCCCCTCCCTCGGTTCGTTTCCAGCAGGCCCCCCACGAGGGGGGGGCGCTTCCTAAAAATAAACGGCGCGACAAAGCCGCGCCGCCACTTGGAAAGGGCGGGGGCTTAGCCCCCCGCGTGCGCCGCGGCCCGCCGCCGCCGCCACCGCGGCCCGCCGCCGCCGCCACCGCGGCCCGCCGCCGCCGCCACCGCGGCCCGCCGCCGCCGCCACCGCAGCCCGCCGCCGCCGCCGCCACCGCCGCGCCGCCCCCGGGGGGGGTCGGGCCGGGTCGGCCCGGACCCGGACCCCCCCGTCTCGAACCAGATTTGGTTTTTGGCTCATAACTTGAGCCTCGGACCTCCGAACGACGAACCGTCTGCGGAAACGCGATCCTTGGATCGATACGGTCGTTTCGGTATATCGCACTCAAGGTTTCGGATTACTTTGAGTTCGGCCGGGTTGGTTCGTTCACGAAACCAACCGGGCCTTCGGAGCGGAAACGCTCATATCTTGAGCCACGAACGTCCGATTGACGCGCCGTCAGTCGCGTTGCGTTCCTCATAGTGAAACGGATCTTTTGGCATACTCCGCCCGAGGTTTGGACGCAGGTGGAGTACGGTCGGGTTGGTTTTGCCTTAAAAACCAACCGGGCCCCGGAGACGAAAAAGCCAATAACTCACAGACCGGGCGTCCGATAGACGCGCCGTCTATTTCGCTGACTTCCTCTTGATGAGACGGAACTTTTGACATACTCCGCCCGAGTTTTGGATACAGTCGGAGTATGGCCGGGTTGGATTGTACCCGAAATCCAACCGGGCCCCTGTACGGGAAAGCTGTTATTTTCAGACAGGACGTCCGCTTGACGAGCCGTCAGCGGTGTTGGTGGTTACGTTGAGTAACGTTCCCTTTGAGTATACCCTATGGGAGTTCGGGGTACAGTTGAGATACGGCCGGGATTGGTTCGCACTCGAAACCAACCGGGCCCCTGGGACGAAAAGGCTAATAACTCATAGACCGGGCGTCCGATCGACGCGCCGTCTGTTGCGTTGAGACCCCTGTGACGAGACGGTCCTTTGAGACACTTCTTCGCGGGACTTTGTGATACTTGGAGTATCGACCTGTAGCTCGTGGAGCGGACCCTCCTAGTGACGAGCGTGCGAAGTACGGATACCGTGTAGCTGGCTGAGACCTGACGACTGCTTGACCGACTCGACTTGGAGTGAGTCGACTAACCCAGTGGACGGAGCACTACTTTCTGAGGTGCAGACCCATGGCGGATGGAGCACTACCTGTGTGACAGTGCAGACCCGCGGTGCTCGTCCGGAGACTACCTCAGCAGGCTACTAGGGGGTGTGCACTTCGGAGTTTGGGTGACATACCTCGGCGGGAAGCACTACTGTGTTTGGGTGGCTGGCCCGCAGTACTCGACAGGAGGAGTACTTCAGCAGTCTTAGGTTAGTGAGCAGTACCTCGGAGTCGTGACAGGACCACTGTACACTCTAGAGACGGAGCTCTTCAGCAGTTACGGTTTCGATAATGAAAATCCTGGTTTGAGCTGAGACTTTTGACCTTGTGTTTACTTCTTGATTGAGATGGGTCACTTGCTAACTTTGGTATATGTATGGGCATATACCCGGGTAGTGGTTATCCGTCGTTTTCACAATCCTTGTGTTTCCTCATGATTGAGATGGGTTACTTGATAACTTAGGAATATGTATGGGCATATACCTAAGTAGAGTTTATCTGTTGAGATCTTCTTGTGTTTATCCTTGTTGGTTTTAGTGAGACCTTGAGGGTCTCGGGGTCCCTACTGAGTATCGTTATACTCACCCCTGCACGGGCTATGCCCGCACCTCGTTGTGTTGGTTGCAGACGACGGACAGTGCTGGCAGAGGCCGAGTGTTCGAGGACTGGACGGTACCTGGAAGTGGACAATACGACGAGGCGGTACCCGGAGGTGGACCACTGGGCGGGACATACTCGGAGCGGACGGCGAGACCCGAGGAGCAGAGGAGCTATCTGTACCCACCCTTCAGGTGGGATTTCCAGTGGACATCTCAGCGTAGCAGCTTTACTTTTCAGTCGTTGTTTTCCCTTTCGAGTTGTACTTTACAGTTGGGCTTGTATTTCCGGCCCCTTTTTACTTTTCAGCTCTTCTTTTTGTACTTAGTGTTTTACTTCCGCTTGTACTCTGTGGTGCTTGTTTTCTTTATAAAGGCAATGCCTTCCCAGTTATCGGGATTTTACGCCTTTGGTGCTAGTCGCCATCCCCTAGCCTATGGAAGGCGGGCTTGGGGTAGTCACGGCACGGGCCCCGAGGATGGGTCGTGACAAATTGGTATCAGAGGTGGTCGGTTCTACCGCAGACTCTCATCTTTCTTTCTGTGAAGCAATAGTGTTAAGGGTACCGAGTGTGGTTTTCAGTTCAGGGAGTCCAGTGTTGGTGCGGGCGGCCGACGTATCCATACACCAGGACCCTGACAACTGATTTTCGACTTTGTGCACGAAAACACTGATTGCGTGTGTGTTTTCAAAGGTTTTTCCCCTTAAAACAGCTCAAACCAGGTCAGCTCACCAGGTATAATCGTTTGATCGTGTTACGTTGTTTCTTTCAGGATGTCTTTTCTCAGACGACCAGCTAGAGCCCGGAGGGATGAGCGTGCTGACAGTCTGTCGAGCGACGAGGCTTCGGTACAGGGCCCTCTTGCAGTTGAGGCACCAGCGGAGGCACCAGCGGTACTACCATACGTTGGGCCACCGATGCCACCAGCCCCAGCAGTAGGCGATGCACGACGCTTGAGCGCGCTGCATGAGTTTCAGCGCCATCGACCGCCCAGGTTTCGCGGGGAGACGGATCCCCAGGCTGCAGAGGACTGGCTGGAGGCAGTGGTACAAGTGTTTAGGCTAGTGAGGACACCAGCAGACCTCATGGTGATCCTCGCTGCGAGCCTACTACACGCAGCAGCAGGTAGGTGGTGGAGCCACTTGTTTCAGTTTTGCGATGAGATGAACTTCGCATGGGAAGACTTCGAGACCTTCTTCAGGGTGGAGTTTGTGCCAGTATCTCTACACCCCGAGCGTGTACAGGAGATTCTGCCTTTGCCGCGTGTTTTTCGATCAGAAGCCGAGTCATCTGTGGGCAGTAGACAGATGATGCAGAGGTCCAGGAGGACCAGTCCAGCAGTTGGGCGATCTCGGGTTTTAGGACCAGTGGTGCAGGGCACCCGGAGTGGGATTAGAGCTAGCCGTGCAAGGAGCAGGTTGTGTTACTCATGCCGCGGAAAGGGTCACCTGGCACGTGACTGTCCGACTCCTCGATCCGCAGGCTTGGGGGGGGGAGCCACCGAGGTTGAGGCAGCGACAAATGCTTGAGCAACAGTAAAGCAGGTGGACAGGGGAGGAACTAGTGGATACGTCTTTTGTACTTCTAGTTCCGTGTTGATGTTGCTTTTGTGTAGCGTCTTGTATTATGAGCTGCAATAATAAAAGACGCATCCTTTGTGATGTTTTCATACCTGTCCTCTTTTGTGATGTTACTAAGAGGTTCCAGTTGACTGTTGACTTGACCCTCACTTGTGAGACATCTACTGGAGGAGACCAGTTACCACACACTGATGCCGACAGTGTGACTCAACCCTTGGAGGCGAGAGTAACGGTTGGATCTCTTAGTAGTAGCGTCGAGGCCTTACGACGTCATCCTTGGTATGGATTTGTATCATCCATGTTAGGATTGACTGTTTTAGGCAAAGAATGTGGTTCATCCAGGGGATGAGACCAGGTTTCTCTTATCGGCAAAGAAGAAATCTCGCAGCTCTTGTGGGACCAGAGATGGTCCGGGCCACGTCAGAGGAGGTCCATGTCATCCAGGAGCGGATGAGGACAGCACAGAGCCGGCAGAAGTCATACGCTGACAGGAGGCGGAGGCCACTAGAGTTCGAGGATGGTGACCACGTCTTCTTGCAGGTCTCATCTCGACGTGGTATTCGGAGATTTGGCCGAGGTGACAAGTTATCTCCGCGCTTCATCGGACCCTTCCAGGTCCTCAGCAGGGTTGGTGAGGTGGCTTATCGCCTGGCTCTACCACCTCAGTTACACCGGGTGCACGACGTCTTCCACGTGTCTCAGCTGAGGAGATACGTGCACGACCCGACGCACATCTTTGATCTTGGGGAGCTTGACGTTGACGATGGGGCGACTTTTACGGAGGTCCCGGTGGAGATAGAGGATTGACAGGAGCGGGTCCTGCATGGGCGAACGATTCCTCATGTGCGCATCAGATGGCGGCACGGGAATCTCCAGGAGAGCACATGGGAGCGGGAGGCTCAGATGCGTGCTCAGTACCCTCTTTTGTTTCCCTAGTTTTTGATGTAGCTTTACGGGGACGTAAAGCCCTGAGGTGGGAGTAATGTAAAGACCCGTAAAATTCAAGGGAAATTTTTTCTTAATTTTCTTTAGAATTTTACAAGAGCGCGGTTTCAGACGGCACCTGATTCCGAGGCCCGGAGTGCCCGGAATTAATTTCCGAAGTTTGGCTCGGGTACGTTCAGTGAACGAACGAGCGGGAATTCCTAACTTTTGATCCGGAGCTCGGAATTGAAATCCGAGGGCACCGATGAACTCGCAGCGCCGATATTCGCTTAAAGAGACCTTTTCGGGAGTTGCGTTTGTTGCGAGTTGAAAGTTAGTTTTTGGGTTTTTAGTTTAAGTTAAATAAAATTTGTGAGGAACAAATTTTATTTTTTTTCTAGTTAAGTCCTACCAAAGGGAGTTGGGAGTGGGACCCACATCCACTTAACCTCCCTTGGGAGGATTAAGTGAGGTGGGGTCCACACGAACCCCAACTCCTCAAATTCTCTCAAAACCTCCCCTTTAACTCATTTCATTTAATGTTGTCAACTTGAGTTACTTAATTAATTATGGGAGTTTAACCTTTTTGAATTTCAAACTTTTGAAATTCTAATGTGTATTGTAATAATAAAATAAGAAGTTGTCTTATTTTATTTTGGGTTGTTTTGTTTGTCTCCTTGAGAGCTTTTGGAGAGCCTCCTCTTCTTCTTCAAACTCAACGAAGAACGCGAAGAACGTCGTTCTTCAACGAAGAACTTCTCCGCCGAAGAACACGATCCATCCGCGACGCCGTATCCGCGACGCGACGTACTTCTTCTGCGTCATCTCTTTCGCGACGGTTTTCCGCGACGAACGCCATCGACAACGAATCTTCCTCCGACGTCAAAGGAATCGACACCGATATTCCACGACTCCGTCAACGTGCGACTATCGAGGTAGGGGTTCTTGAGTTCGTTGTTTCCTTTTTATTTGACTTTCCTCAAGACTTGACGTAGAACGCTCAAGTTCCGACGAAGAACGCCGCTCCGCTCTTCTTCGTCTTCGGTGTCAATGAGAGAGAACACCGCACCTTCCTCGGACAACCTTCGTCGGCGTACAAGGTTTCGCCAACGACGTGCCTCTTCGGACGCACCTCTTCGTCATCGAATTTGACGAACGACGACCGCGTCGCCCGACCTCCGCGACGTCGTCTTCCGCGGAACGTAGAACGATCTTCGAATCTTAAACCCGAGGTAGGGGATGTTGTTTAATATTTAATTATCTCATTCTTGCTCGTGGTTCGTATGACTAACGTGAGGATGTTGTTTATTTAAAGTTGCGTTATTATTATTAACGTGAGGGGGCCGGACCGCACGAACACGGCCGAACCCCCTCCATCGTTCTTGTTTAATTCTTGCGGTGAAAGCAAGTGGCGTGGTGCCGTCGCACCACGCGGATGATCGTGCTTATATTTTACGCAACGCCGTCGCGCTACGCCGAGGAGAGTCTTCAAGAACGCGACGCCGTCGCACCGCGTTGGAAGGATTCATGGCACGGCGAAAGGGGCGCGGTGCCGTCGCACCGCGCCGGACGACGAACACCGCGGCCGGTTCCGGGCCGCGGCGGGACGAGAAGACCGCGGCCGGTTCCGGGCCGCGGCGGGACGAGAAGACCGCGGCCGGTTCCGGGCCGCGGCGGGACGAGAAGACCGCGGCCGGTTCCGGGCCGCGGCGGGACGAGAAGACCGCGGCCGGTTCCGGGCCGCGGCGGGACAAGAAGACCGCGGCCGGTTCCGGGCCACGGCGGAAGAGGAGACCGGCGGCCGGGCCGCCGGCGTCGGAAGTCGAAGGCGGGACCGGAATTTCCGGTCCCGTTGGTAAAAACCGGCCGGCCAGCTGGCCGGCCGGATGTTTTTAAAAACCGGGGAATTTAATTCCCCGACCAACCCCTTGAAAACCCCCCTCTTTAAGAGGGGGGGGGTTCTTTGAAGGGAGGGGGCAACCGGCCCCTCCCTCGGTTCGTTTCCAGCAGGCCCCCCACGAGGGGGGGGGGGGGGGCGCTTCCTAAAAATAAACGGCGCGGCAAAGCCGCGCCGCCACTTGGAAAGGGCGGGGGCTTAGCCCCCCGCGTGCGCCGCGGCCCGCCGCCGCCGCCACGCCGCCGCGCCGCCGCCGCGCCGCCCCCGGGGGGGGGGGGGTCGGGCCGGGTCGGCCCGGACCCGGACCCCCCGTCTCGAACCAGATTTGGTTTTCGGCTCATAACTTGAGCCTCGGACCTCCGAACGACGAACCGTCTGCGGCAACGCGATCCTTGGATCGAGACGGTCGTTTCGGTATATCGCACTCAAGGTTTCAGATTACTTTGAGTTCGGCCGGGTTGGTTCGTTCACGAAACCAACCGGGCCTTCGGAGCGGAAACGCTCATATCTTGAACCACGAACGTCCGATTGACGCGCCGTCAGTCGCGTTGCGTTCCTCATAGTGAAACGGATCTTTTGGCATACTCCGCCCGAGGTTTGGACGCAGGTGGAGTACGGTCGGGTTGGTTTTGCCTTAAAAACCAACCGGGCCCCGGAGACGAAAAAGCCAATAACTCACAGACCGGGCGTCCGATAGACGCGCCGTCTGTTTCGCTGACTTCCTCTTGATGAGACGGAACTTTTGACATACTCCGCCCGAGTTTTGGATACAGTCGGAGTATGGCCGGGTTGGATTGTACCCGAAATCCAACCGGGCCCCTAGAACGGGAAAGCTGTTATCTTTCAGACAGGACGTCCGCTTGACGAGCCGTCAGCGGCGTTGGTGGTTACGTTGAGTAACGGTCCCTTTGAGTATACCCTATGGGAGTTCGGGGTACAGTTGAGATACGGCCGGGATTGGTTCGCACTCGAAACCAACCGGGCCCCTGGGACGAAAAGGCTAATAACTCACAGACCGGGCGTCCGATCGACGCGCCGTCTGTTGCGTTGAGACCCCTGTGACGAGACGGTCCTTTGAGACACTTCTTCGCGGGACTTTGTGATACTTGGGGTATCGACCTGTAGCTCGTGGAGCGGACCCTCCTAGTGACGAGCGTGCGAAGTACGGAGACCGTGTAGCTGGCTGAGACCTGACGACTGCTTGACCGACACGACTTGGAGTGAGTCGACTAGCCCAGTGGACGGAGCACTACTTTCTGAGGTGCAGACCCATGGCGGACGGAGCACTACCTGTGTGACAGTGCAGACCCGCGGTGCTCGTCCGGAGAGTACCTCAGCAGGCTACTAGGGGGTGTGCACTTCGGAGTTTGGGTGACATACCTTGGCGGGAAGCACTACTGTGTTTGGGTGGCTGGCCCGCAGTACTCGACAGGAGGAGTACTTCAGCAGTCTTAGGTTAGTGAGCAGTACCTCGGAATCGTGACAGGACCACTGTACACTCTAGAGACGGAGCTCTTCAGCAGTTACGGTTTCGATAATGAAAATCCTGGTTTGAGCTGAGACTTTTGACCTTGTGTTTACTTCATGATTGAGATGGGTCACTTGCTAACTTTGGTATATGTATGGGCATATACCCGGGTAGTGGTTATCCGTCGTTTTCACAATCCTTGTGTTTCCTCATGATTGAGATGGGTTACTTGATAACTTAGGTATATGTATGGGCATATACCTAAGTAGAGTTTATCTGTTGAGATCTTCTTGTGTTTATCCTTGTTGGTTTTAGTGAGACCTTGAGGGTCTCGGGGTCCCTACTGAGTATCGTTATACTCACCCCTGCACGGGCTATGCCCGCACCTCGTTGTGTTGGTTGCAGACGACGGACAGTGCTGGCAGAGGCCGAGTGTTCGAGGACTGGACGGTACCTGGAAGTGGACTATACGACGAGGCGGTACCCGGAGGTGGACCACTGGGCGGGACATACTCGGAGCGGACGGCGGGACCCGAGGAGCAGAGGAGCTATCTGTACCCACCCTTCAGGTGGGATTTCCAGTGGACATCTCAGCGTAGCAGCTTTACTTTTCAGTCGTTGTTTTCCCTTTCGAGTTGTACTTTACAGTTGGGCTTGTATTTCCGACCGCTTTTTACTTTTCAGCTCTTCTTTTTGTACTTAGTGTTTTACTTCCGCTTGTACTCTGTGGTGCTTGTTTTCTTTATAAAGGCAATGCCTTCCCAGTTATCGGGATTTTACGCCTTTGGTGCTAGTCGCCAGCCCCTGGCCTATGGAAGGCGGGCTTGGGGTAGTCACGGCACGGGCCCCGAGGACGGGTCGTGACAAGGGAATTATCATCTAATATTTTTCTTTCAATCTTATTTTCTCTTTGATCCATTGTATTTATTTCAACGGTAATTTCCTGCTTTTAATTTGTAATCGCAACGTCATGTTTCCTTAAGTAATTTTTCCTTTAATGGTTAGTATTTTAATAAAATTTATTCTTCTTCGTCACTTATTCTTTTCCTTTTCTTCACACATTGATACTGTTGAATCATGGTGTGAATTTATTCACACCAACACTTGTGAATTCAATCACACAATGGTGGAGTGCTCATTCTTTTAATAATTTTCTTCTTCTTAAATTCCTCCCCCATAAGTCTACATCCCACTTCCATTGGTAGAATAGCATCAATGGAGGGATAACCACTTAAAGTTTGATCCAAGGGAGTATCAAGGTCAGGGATTGGATGTTATTTCATGTACTTAATATTTAAATCTTTCTGTTATTTTAGGATTTCAATTTGATGACTTACATTCTTTTTCATCTTCAATAACCTTAAAGATGACACATTTTGAGTGCTAGTACAATCTATTTCCTTTGATTTCTCAGTAAAGTGATCCTCAAAGTGAATTGGTGATTGTCTTTGTAATTGTGTTGGGATTGAATTGGTGAATGATTTGGGAGAATTAACTCATTGTTTGGATACATCTTCAATTAAAGACATGATAATTTTAAGAAAAGAAATTTATCCAATCCACCCAAGCGAAACCCTAAGATCAACCCATCATCAATAATTGTTTTGTTCACATTATTTTTCTTCTATATTATTTAAATTATATCCTTAGTTCTACAATTAAAATCTACCTCAAAGTTGGCCACTTCATAGCCACTCCATCAACAAATTTGAGTGTCTCAAGGTTTCTTCTTCGGTCCCTATGGATTTAATCCCTAATTCAAAAAAACTTATTGAACATTTTTGTGAAAAAATGGTTAAAATGAATTCAGAAGTTTCATCACTGAGATTAGAAATACAAATCATTGAGACTTATGAATAACTCATTCTCACTCAGGATTTCCTTTCCTCATCACTAATAGAAGAATATTTTGTCCCCAAAACCACTCAAGAAATCAAAAAAGAACTAACCTTTGGATATGGGATAATTGAAGAAGATCAAAAAAATGTTGAAGGGTCTTTAAATCAGGAGGAAAATGATTTTTTGGACTCAAAAGAGGAAAATTTTACATTTTGGATAGAGTTTCCTGAATATAACTCCATTGATAAATTTTTAGAAGCACCAATAATTGAACCATTAGGAGAGATAAAAAACAATGAGTCCATACCCATTCTTGATATTCAACTTGACAATTTTTGAGATGAATCATATTTTCAAAATAAACCAATTCTTTCTAATTTTTCTAGAGAAGAAACTGATTTTGATTTAATTTGTCAATCTCCTTTAATAAATTTCAATGAACCCAAGCTCAAAATTATTTTCCTTCATTCCCAACTCTAGAATCCCATCATTGGTGATAAAAAGGACCTTTTAGTTTTAGTTCATTCATCTAAAGAAGAAAATAATTTTTTAATGGTCATTGATGCCTTAGGAAAAAATATAAGTTCAACTGAATCAATAATTTCTTATATGACATGAATTTTCCCACTCATTGTAGAACAAAGTATTTCACATGAAATAAATTCTAAAAAAATAATTAATCTAAATCTTGTTGAGGTGGATAAAAATGGGGTCCTAAAAAGGTTGAAAGTTGGAATTGGATAATTTTGAGGGTTCAAGTCGAGCTAACGATGTTAAAAAAAGCATTGTATGGGAGGCAACCCAAGGTTTTCATGTTTCCATTAATTTTGAATCATTTTATTTTTCATATAATAAATTTCCATAGACTGTTGACATGTTCTTCCTTTATGAGTAAGGATGGGTATGAAAGGGGAGCGCCATATTCATCTGTGTCACGTGGCGTGATCACTGAGTATTACCTTACCAAGAAATTTAAAAAGAAGACAATGTATCATTAGTTTATTTTATTTTATTTTATTTTTATCTTTTTATAGGATAAAAATAAAAAATAAAAAGGACACGTCTTAGGTCACGGGGAAAAGCCCGTCATAACCGTCCAAGCCGCTGAGACTCAAACATTGGATTGAATGGAGATTATGGCACAAGCTTTAATCATCAACCACCAGGTGAATTCATTCCATTATTATCATTTTAAATATCCTCTTTGAACAACTCTCACATACCCCCTTCTAAGTTTTCTTTAAACACTGGGGACAGTGTTATTATATGTTGGGGGAGATGAAATAAAAAATGATTTTTTTTAATAAGAACATGCATGGAAAGAAAAATTACATTAACCTTGAACATGATAACACACATTTCAAACTCAAAAATTGGATATAAAATAATTTTACATGCCTTGATTCTAATTTTAATGCAAGTTTAAGTTAGTGAGCATAGTTTTTGGAAAGTGTGGTTGTCCGATGTGATTTTTCCAAGTTTACATTTTCATCCTCTAAATAAAAATTCCACAATGTACATCTACTGGATCGTGGGTGTAAATTTGAGTTCATGGCTCCCTTTCATTATAGCATAGGGTTCTGGGGTCACTTTTAGTTAAATTTGAGTATCTAAAATAAAAAACAAAAAAAACAAAAAGAAATTGAAAAAAAAATTATGACCACATATAGCAATGTTTTGTCCAAATGTGTGGCATCCGACACTTGGGGATCGTGACTCCATAGTTTTCTAACCCCGAGTTAGGCTTTATATCTATATTGTAGAGCTTGGAATTGACCATATGTGTGGCATCTGGTACTTGGGGATCGTGACTCCATAGTTGTCTTGCCCAAAGTTAGTCTTTTCATATCTATTGTGGTTAAAATATATAAAAACTCACAAAAAATTCAAAAAAATTGTATACTCATATTAAAGTTTAACGTGATTCCCAACTTTCGCTTCCATTTTTTCCCCTTGAACATCAAAAGGGGGCCCATATCTTTTGTGATGCATAACACTTTATCCTGATTAATTGAAATTGGATGAAATGTGGTGATGAATTTGAACAAAGTAATGGGATTGGGATTGGGATTTTCATATGGACCTTGCTTGTTTTAAATGATTTTTATGGGTTTCATAATGTTTTTTGGTATGTGGTCCTTGGGTTAGCAATGTGTTTTAAAATGTTTTTGGAAAAGGGGATTTGAATTTCATATTTGTAATATATTTTGCTCGGGACTAGCAAAACCCAAGTTGGGGGGTGTTATTAGTCACTAAAAGTGGCTAATATTAATTGTTAATATCGTTATATTAATTGTTTTAAAGTCCATAAACTTTGTTTTTAGTGCATTACATTAAAAGAACTTCACTTCTCATCTTAAATGCAATTCATGTTTGAAATACAAATTTGGGCCCAATCATTCATCTGTTTGTAGACAACATTATATTCATTTTCTGAATTTTAAATTTTGGGATATGATTGACCACTTTTCTGGAACATTTTATTTTTTAGGTCCGATGTATGAATCCCAAGGTAAGATGGAGATTTTTGTGCCTGAATGCAAATATTTGGTGGAAAAATCATAATGGGCCTAAGGCCCATCAAACAGATGTGGGGCTCACACACCAAGCCCAATGAAGCTCAAATTTTTACCATAGAAAGGTACAAATATGGGGATCATTTTATTCAACTGTGTATAGAGATAATTCTAAATTTTTCATGATAATAAAGGGATCTGAAGTTGAGATTTAAATGGTGGGCCCGACATTAATGCACATAAAGTCATCCCACCATTTAGACCATAACGTCCAAACGGATCCACTAAATGACCTGAAATTTTGAAATCTCATAGAGGACACATGAAAAAATATATTTGTCTTCTACGACTATTGATGATTATGCCTCCTTCAATTCAAAATTTACACGTTAAAATGGTTGACGAATCTGGACAATATTTCTGGGTCAACTTCGAAACGTCAAAATCCCTTAATTTTCTCACCCTCCTTTTGACTCTCTAAATTAATGGGGATGGAATTTATTATGGTGGGGTGTCTCTAAGGATCCTAATATTCCTATATAAGGATCTTGTGGTGAAGGTAAGTTTCATCTAATATTTTTCTTTCAATATGAGTTTTTCTTTCATCCATTGAATTTCTTTCAATTGTAATTTCCTGCTTTTAATTTGTAATCGCATCGTCAAGTTTACCAATGTAACTTTTTCTTTCATGTTTAGTATTTTAATAAAATTTATTATTATTCTTCACATATTATTTTCCTTTTCTTCACACATTGATACCATTGAATCAAGGTGTGAATTTATTCACACCAGCACTTGTAAATTCAATCACACAACGGTGGAGTGTTCATTATTTTAATAATTTTCTTCTTCTTTAATTCCACCTCCATAAGTATAAATCCTGCTTTCATTGGTACAATATCATCAATGGAGATCTAACAACTTAAGGTTTGATCCAAGGGAGTATCAAGGTCAGGGATTGGATGTTATTTCATGTACTTAATATTTAAATCTTTTTGTTATTTTAGGATTTCCATTTGAAGAGTTACATTCTTATTCATCTTCTCCAACCTTAACGATGACACATTTTTAGTGCTAGTATGATCTATTTCCTTTGATTTCTCAGTAAATTAATCCTCAATGTAAATTGGTGATTGGCCTTGGAATTGTGTTGGGATTGAATTGGATAATGATTTGGGAGAATTATCTCGTTTTTTGGATACATCTTCAATTAATGACATGATATTTTTAAGAAAAGAAATTTATCCAATCCATGACAAGAGAAACCCTATGATCAACCCATCATCAATAATTATTTTTTTCACATAATTTTTCTTCTCTGTTAGTTAAATTATATCATTAGTTATATAATTAAAATCTACCTCAAAGTTGGTCACTACACAGCCAATCCATCAACAAATTTGAGTGTCTCAAGGTTTCTTCTTCGGTCCCTGTGGATTTGATCCCTAATTCAGAAAAAGTTCTTGAACATTTTTTTAAAAAAAATGGTTAAAATGAATTCATAAGTTTCATCACTGAGATTAGAAATACAAAGCATTGTGACAAATGAAGAACTCATTCCCACTCAGGATTTCCTTTCCTCATCACCGATAGAAGAATATTATGTCCCAAAAACCACTTAGGAATTCAAAAACGAACTAACCTTTGGATATGGGATAACTGAATAAGATTAACAAAATGATTAAGGGTCTTTAAATCAGGAGTAAAGTGATTTTTTTGACTCAAAAGAGGAAAATTTGACATCATGGACAGAGTTTCCTGAATATAACTCAATTTATATATTTTTATAAGCACCAATAATTGAACCATTAGGAGAGATAAAACACAATGAGTCCATATCCATTCTTGATATTCAACTTGAAAATTTTTGAGATGAATCATATTTTCAAAATGAACCAATTCTTTCTAATTTTTTTAGAGAAGAAACCGATTTTGTTTTAATTTGTCAATATCCTTTAAGAAATTTCAATGAACCCAAGCTCAAAATTATTTTCCTTCCTTCCCAACTCAAGAATCCCATCATAGGTGATAAAAAAGTCCTTTTAGTTTTAGTTCATTCATCTAAAGAAGCCAATAATTTTGGAATGGTCATTGATGTCTTAGGAAAGAATATAAGTTCAAATGAATCAATCATTTCTGATATTACATGCATTTTCCCGCTCATTGTTGAAAAAATGATTGCACATGAAGCAAATTCTAAAAAAATAATCAATCCATATCTTATTAAGGTGGATAAAAATGGGGTCCTAAAAATGTTGAAAGTTGGAATTGGATAATTTTGGGGGTTCAAGTCGAGCTAACGACGTTAAAAAAGCATTGCATTGGAGGCAACCCATGGTTTTCATGTTTCCAAAATTTTTGAATCATTTTATTTTTCATATAACAAATTTCCATAGACTGTTGACATGTTCTCCTTTTATGGGTAAGGATGAGTAGAAAGTGGAGCGCCATATTCATCCATGTCACGTGGCGTGATCTTTGAGTAATACCTTACCCAGAAATTTAAAAAGAAGACTATGTATCATTAGTTTATTTTGTTTTATTTTTATTTTTACTTTTTATTGGTTAAAAATAAAAAAAATAAAAAGTACATGTCGTAGGTCATGGGGAAAAGACCGTCACAACCGTCCTAGCCACTGAGACTCAAACCTAGGATTGATGGGAGATTGTGGAAAAATATTTCATCATCAACCACATGGTGAATTCATTACATTACTATCATTTTAGATTTCCTCTTTGAATAACTCTCCCATACCCCCTTCTAAGTTTTCTTTAAACACTTGGGACAATGTTATTCTATGTTGGGGGGAGATGAAATAAAAAATGATTTTTTTTAATAAGAACATGCATGGAAAGAAAAATTCCATTAACCTTGAACATAATAACACACATTGAAAACTCACAAATTGGATATAAAATAATTTTTCATGCCTTGATTCTGATATTAATGCAATTTTAAGTTAATGAGAATAGTTTTTTGGAAAGTGTGGTTGTCTGATGTGATTTTTCAAAGTTTACATTTTCATCCTCTTAATAAAAATGCCACAATGCACATATACTGGATAGTGGGTGTAAATTTGAGTTCTTGGGTCCCTTTCATTATAGTATAGGGTTATGGGGTCACTATTAGTTTAATTTGAGTATCCAAAATAAAAAAACAAAAACAATTGAAAAAAAAATTATGACCACATAGAGCAATGTTTTTTCCAAATACGTGGCATCCGACACTTGGGGATCGTGAATCCATAGTTGTATTTCCCAAATTTAGGCTTTATATATCTATTGTAGATCTTGGAATTGACAATATGTGTGGCGTCCGGCACTTGGGGATCGCGACTCCATAGTTTTCTTTCCCAGAGTTAGTCTTTTCATATCTATTGTGGTTATAAAAATAAAAAAACTAACAAAAAATTAAAAAAAAAATTGGATACTCATCTTACGGTTTAATGTGATTCCCACCTAGCGCTTCCATTTTTTCCCTTGAACAACAAAATGGGGCTCATATCTTTTGTGATGCACAACACTTTATCATGCTAAATTGAAATTGGATGAAATGTGGCGATGAATTTGAACAAAGGAATGGGCTAGGGATTGGGATATGCTTATGGAACTAGCTTGTTTTAATTTATTTTGATGGGTTTCATAAGTTTTTTTTCATATGAGGTATTTTGGTGAGCAATGTGCAAGAAATGGTTTTTGGAAAAGGGGATTTGAATTTCATATTTGTAATATTTTTTTCTCGGGACTAGCAAAACTGATTTTGGGGGGTGTGATTAGTCACTGAAAGTGGATAATATTAATTGTTAATATATTTATATTCATTGTTATAAATTTCATAAACATTGTTTTTATTTCATTACATAAATAGAAATTCATTTCTCATCTTAAATGCAATTCATGTTTAAAATGAAAATTCGGGCCCAATTATTCATCTGTTTGTGGACAGCATTATATTAATTTTCTGAAATTGAAATTTTCGGATATGATTAAACACTTTGTTTGGAACATTTTATCTTGTAGGTCAGATGTATGAATCCCAAAGGAAGAGGGTTATTTTTTCGCCTGAATGCATAAATATTCTGGAAAAAGCATAATAGACCTAAGGCCCATCAAACAAAAGTGGGGCCCTCGCACCAAGACCAATGAAGCATAAATATTTATAGTAGAAATATAAAAATATGACGATCATTTTATTCAACTGTGGCCAGAGATAATTCTGAATTTTTCATAATGATAAAGGGATCTGAAGTTGTGATTTAAATGGTGGGCCCGACATTAATGCACATAAAGTCGTCCCAATATTTTGACCATAACATCCAAAAAGATCTTCCAAATGATCTGAAATTTGGAAAGATGATAAAGGACACATGGAAAAAGATATTGGTCTTCTACGACCACTGATGATTCGGCATCCTTCAATTCCAAGTTCATACGTCAAAATGGTGGGCGAATCTAGAAGAAATTTTCAGGCCAACATAGAAACGTCAAAATCCCTTAATTTTCTCATCCTCCTTTTGAATCTATAAATTAATGGGGATGGAATTTATTATGTTGGGGTGTCTATAATGCTCCTAATATGCCTTTATAAGGATCTGGTGGTGAAGGGAATTACCATCTAATATTTTTCTTTCAATCTATGTTTTTCTTTCATCCATTGTATTTCTTTCAATTGTAATCTCTTGCGTTCAATTTGTAATCGCATCGTCAAGTTTACCTATGTATGTTTTTCTTTCATGTTTAGTATTTTGATAAAATTTATTCTTCTTCTTCACTTATTCTTTTCCTTTTCTTCGCATATTGATACCGTTGAATAAAGGTGTGAATTTATTCACACCCGTACTTGTGAATTCAATCACACAACGGTGGTTTTTTCATTATTTTAATAATTTTCTTCTTCTTCAAATACACCCCCATAAGTCTACATCCCTCTTTCATTGGTATAATAGCATCAATAGAGGGTAAAACACTTATGTTTTCAGCCAAGGGAGTATCAAGGTTAGTGATTGGATGTTATTTCATGTACTTTATATTTAAATCTTTTCGTTATTTTAGAATTTCAATTTGATGAGTGACATTCTTTTTCATCTTCGCCATCCTTAATGATGACACATTTTGAGTGTTAGTATGATCTATTTCCTTTCAGTGCTCAGTAAAGTGATCCTAAAAGTGAATTGTTGATTAGCCTTGAATTTTTTTGGGATTTAATTGGTGAATTATTTGGGAGAATTATCTCGTTGTTTGGATACATCTTCAATTAATGACATGAAAGTTTTAATAAAAAAAATTTATCCAATCCACCCCAATAGAAACCCTAAGATCAAACCATCATCAATAATTGTTTTGTTCACATCATTTTTCTTCTCTGTTATTTAAATTATATCCTCAGTTGTACAATTAAAATCTACCTCAAAGTTGGCCACTTCATATCTGATCCATCAAAAAAATTTAGTTCCTCAAGGTTTCTTCTTCGGTCCCTGTGGATTCGATCCATAATTCGGAAACAATTCTTGAACATTTGTGTGAAAAAATGGTTAAAATGAATTCAGAAGTTTCATCACAGAGATTAGAAATACAAAGCATTGAGACTTATGAATAACCCATTCCCACTCAGGATTTCCTTTCTTCATCACTAATAAAAGAATATTTTGTCCCAAAAACCACTCAGGAATTAAAAAAAGAACTACACTTTGGATATGGGATAACTGAAGAAGATAAAAAAAATGTTAAAGGGTCTTTAAATCAAGATGAAATTTATTTTTTGGACTCAAAAGAGGAAAATTTGACATCATGGATTGAGTTTCCTGAATATAACTCCATTGATAAATTTTTAGAATCACCAATAATTGAACCATTAGGAGAGATAAAAAACAATGATTCCATACCCATTCTTGATATTCAACTTGAAAATTTTCTAGATGAATCATATTTTCAAAATGAACCAATTATTTCTAATTTTTCTAAAGAAGAAACATATTTTGATTTAATTTTTCAATCTCATTTAAGAACATTCAATGAACCCAAGCTCAAAATTATTTTCCTTCCTTCCCAACTCAAGAATCCCATCATAGGTGATAAAAATACCTTTTAGTTTTAGTTCATTCATCTAAAGAAGCCAATAATTTTGGAATGGTCATTGATGTCTTAGGAAACAATATAAGTTCAATTGAATCAATCATTTCTGATATTACATGCATTTTCCCACTCATTGTAGAACAAAGGATTGCACATAAATTAAATTATAAAAAAAGAATCAATATAAATCTTGTTGAGGTGGATAAAAATTGGGTCCTGAAAATGTTGAAAGTTGGAATTGGATATTTTTGGGGGTTCAATTCGAGCTAACAACGTTAAAAAAAGAGATGCATGGGAGTAAACCCATGGTTTTCATGTTTCCAATAATTTTGAGTCATTTTCTTTTTCATATAATAAATTTCCATAGACTGTTGACATGTTCTTATTTTATGATTAAGTATGGGTATGAAAGGGGAGCACCATATTCATCTGTGTCACGTGGCATGATCTCTGAGTAATACCTTGCCCAGAAATATAAAAATAAGACAATGTATCATTAGTTTATTTTGTTTTATTTTGTTTTTATCTTTTTATAGGTAAAAAATAAAAAAATAAATAAAAAGGACACGTCGTAGGACATGGGGAAAAGCCCGTCACAACCATCCAAGCCACTGAGACTCAAACCCAGGATTGAAGGGAGATTGTGGCATAAGATTTCTTAATCAACCAAAAGGTGAATTCAATCCATTATTATCATTTTGAATTTCCTCTTTGAACAACTCTCCTATACACCCTTCTAAGTTTTCATTAAACACTGGGGATAGTGTTATTCTATGTTGGGGTGAGATTAAATAAAAAATGATTTTTTTTTAATAAGAACATGCATGTAAAGAAAAATTCTATTAACCTTGAACATTATAACACACATTGCGAACTCAAAAATTGGATATCAAATAATTTTACATGCCTTCATTCTGATTTTAATGCATGTTTAAGTTAATGAGCATAGTTTTGGGGAAGTGTGGTTGTCCGATGTGATTTTTCAAAGTTTTCATTTTCATCCTCTTAATAAATATGCAAAAATGCACATCTACTAGATCGTGGGTGTAAATTTGAGTTATTGGGTCCCTTTAATTATAGCATAGGGTTATAGGGTCACATTTAGTTTAATTTGAGTATCTAAAATAAAAAAGAAAAAAATTGAAAAAAAAATTACGACCACATAGAGCAAGGTTTTTTCCAGATGTGCGGCATCCGACACCTGGGGATCATGACTCCATAGTTTTATTACCCAGAGTTAGGCTTTATATCACTATTGTAGATATTGGAATTGACAATATGTGTGGCATCCGCCACTTGGGGATTGCGACTCCATAGTTGTCTTTCCTAGGGTTAGTCTTTTCATATCTACTGTGGTTAAAAACTAAAAAAAACTAACAAAAATTTCAAAAAAAAATTGGATACTTGTAGAGACTCGAAGCCTGAAGTACTTGGACATTTCATTACTTTTTCGGAATACTTAGTACATAATAAAAACACACACACAAGGATCATAATAGTTTAGTGTCTTTGGAAACTCAGAATATAATCTTCTAATCGTGGTGAAAGATCTTCTACATCTCCCATAAAGATCTTCCTTTTTTTACCTAAAAACTTTCTTTATATCCTGGGGAAAAGAAAACATAAAAGGGTGATCTCAAATGCTCAGTAAGGGTAAACAAAAGAGATATCAATCACATCATTTTCATAAGAACATGATATTTTGGAAATCTTAACCTGCAAAAGAGAGCATAATTTCATAACATGGGATAATTCATAGTAGTGAAATGAAATCCCAATAATCATAACTGAAAACATGAAACTTTGTGGCATACACACATAATCATAGAGAATCATATCTTATTAGTCAAGACTCATTGCCAAGACTATCTTAGTGGACAAAGTCCATTTTTGAACCGAGTCACCCTCATTTCAGTCCTGTTTCACTGAACCGGTATAACCTACCGTTCCAGCCATGTCTTTCTCATGAGATATAAAATATTTACCCAATACATTGGAGGGAGATATAGGTCCCACACATCTCATAATGATACCATTCTTATGTGTTCCACAAAATCATAAATCATACATCATTGCATAACCCATGTAATAAAAATGGGAATCTTAAACATCGTGACATCATAAAACAATTCATATAAGATATAGTAATTCATAAAAATATAATTCCATCACAAAATAATAAAATAAATGTAATAATAGGGATAGAAACAGAACCCTTTGTTATCTTAGATGGAAAAATAATTTTGATAAAACACTTGAACTCCATTATTGAGGAAAATATCCTTTCTGCTTCAAAAACACTTTTCCTTTCTTAACATGTCGTACAATTCGAAACTAAAAGAAGTTGATTAAAAATACACTTGAAAACTTGTAAAGGAAGCTTCTTGGAAATAATGTTTTAAAATCAATTCATGTCGTATAAGTTTAGAAAAACACACTTCTCGTACTTTTGTCGAAAAAGTCAAAAAGTACCTCGTATGAAAAATGAAAAAAGATTTATTTCACATCTTTTACTAAAAACTCACCGAAGGGTAAAATTGGATTTAAAAAATTGTAGATGGATGGAAATAATATTACATATTGAGTAAACATGGATGTGGATGATAAAATACACCCCAGTAAATGCCAAAGTATAAACAATCTCGGATAAAAATGAGATTTTGATATTTCCCTTACCTTAGGTCCGATTTGCTTCCTAAGTGTCTAAACCTCCTGTATAATGATTTAAATAATGTCATTGACTTATTCCAGAATAATAATTATTGTTATTATATCATATATGGTTCACTTATTACTTTATATTACCCGTTCTTTTGTAAATTCCATGTTAAAGAGCATTTTGGGTAAAATTGTTTCATTTGTCGTCCGTGTTTTGACTTGTAATTATTCATATGATTAATTAGATCATGATTACTTAAATCCAGAATATAAAAAATTATTTATATATAATATATATTCATAATATACATATATATAATAAATAAGTAAATGGAAAGAAATACACCGTTCATGGAGACGGTAGGCCGTACGTACGCATGAACGCTGTTTTCGTTTCCTTATTGAGTTGAATGGAATTAAGTAGATGAAATACATATATATAAACATAAATCCAATATCCTTATTATTTCATATATTTCATTATTACTTATTATATGTACTTTATAATCATTCATGAATGGTTAAAGTGGAGAATGAATCTCATCGCGTCGTGGAGACGGTAGTCCATACGTACGCACGAGCGATGATATCATTCTCATGATCATGGGACTGTATTGGAGTGTATGTATACTATTTCAGAATCAATATCACTTTATAATAGTCATATATAGTCATTATTTACACCATTATACCCATCCAAGTAAGGTGGTGGTGGAAAATAGATTACACCACGGCGTGGAGACGGTATTCCGTACGTACGCACGCGCGGTGATTTCTTTTTCTGTAGGGTGGATAGATGGTGAAATGGGGTTGTTTAATACTTATAATAACATATCAGTATATCATTTATACTGATTTTATTACTTTATAATGAAACAACTAAAGAAGAAGAAGTGGAAGAATAAATAAAGAAGAAAGAATCGGTAATGGACATTACCTCTTCTTTGAAGTGCTTCTTTGAGACCTCCTTTTAGGGCACTAAAATAGGTCTTTGAAGAAAACCAGAACCTCTAGGATTTTTCTAGGGAAGTGTAGAGAAGAACATGGCAGGGGTTTGACGAGCTTGAAGGCTCAAAGAGGTGTGAGGAAGAGGGGGAGGAGGTGCCCTTTTATAAGGGAGGGGAGGGGCACCTTTGGAATAACAAAAAATATTATTTTATTATAAAATCAAGTTCAGTTTTAAATAGATCCAAATTGAGTTATTTCGAAGCTAAGGTGGGTATGGGTATAAATCCTCTCATCCAATAGAATTTATACAAGTTTAGGTCATTATATTAACCTTATCTTTTAGTTTTAACTCTTAGTTAATTAGATTGACATTTACCATGTCACTTTGTATTTTTATATTATATAGTTAATAAACTTACCATATACATACAAGAGACCCCCAAGTTGTGTTTTATTAATATATATAACCTTATCTATGTCATTTGTCCGAACCTTAGATTTTTATGAATAAAATAACAATTAATAATATAATATTTGTTTTAAAAACTATTTTATGTCAATTTTGACACTATTCAATAGTTGATTTTTTTTGAAACTCATAAAAGAATTATTACTTCCACAAAAGTTAATTAAATCAATCCTAACCTGTCATATTAACCTAGAAAATTATTTTAGTTCACAAAAAGTCTCAAATTTTATTTATTTGGGTATTTATAACATCAATTATGTCAATACTTCATTAATAAGATAATTACTACATCATCATTGTGTCATAAATAAATTAAATTATTTAATGTCTAAAAATTACAAATAAAATACCATTATTTAGTAAATCTTTTTATCTTTCTAATGAATATTTATAGTCGATTTTATCTTATTTATAACCCCATATTAAAAATGATTTACTTATTAAAAATTGATTTTAACTATTTTAACCCTTCTTTAAATAAATTAATAATAAATGTCCTAATCTAATCCAAGTGGGTATAAATGTTCATATTTTATTCCTAAGGTTGTTTTTGGTCGAATTACACTTGTCCAATAGAATTATGACATGTGTTAGGGTAATAATAATATCATTTTTACCCTTAATTACCCTATTTACTTTTAACCGTGGTAAAAAAAAGTAAAAAGTTACTATTCACCAAAAATTATTTTCATCTCATTGAACCACATTTTAGTCTTTGATATTAACCTTGTCTCTCGGATTTTCGAAATTCCACTCACAGAAGCGGTAAAATTAAGTTTTATAAAAAATTCAGTGTTTTAACTACCACTTAGTGGTTTCACTATTCATCAAAAAATGAAAGTTTCCAGAAAAATACCAAAAATTAGATCTAAGCTATATTTGATATTATGAATTCAAAAATGATGTCTATTTAATAAAATTCAAAACATATCAGTTGCATTAATTAATTTAAAAATTAATTCCCGTCGTCAAAACAAATAGCGTGTTCTTTTGAGATAATAACTATCAAAAGATTGACACTTGTTTATTACTGGTTTAAATGTGAAATTACATCCAATGACCAACATTGTATTAAATTGTAAAAATATATTCTAAATATACTTTAAAACCACTCAAATTAATAATTTATCACTATTAATTATTTCGACTAAAAAAGTTGTTTTTAATTATAATTTAGTAATTTTCACTATTCATCAGAATATGAATGTTATCCGAAAAGTACCAAAATTTCACCCAAAGCTAATTTCGATATTCCGAATCCAAAAATGAAGACCATTTTGAAAAATAAAATTTAAAAAATTTCAAAAAGTGGTTATTACTATTCATAACAGCTAGTTTTAATAATATTTTAATAGCATGTTGTTGTTTAGTAAAACTTGTTATTGCGTACTACACACGCTATTGGAAAAGGTCGTGATTGCGTGTAATGCAAGTCAAGTCAAGAATGCGTGTTGTGCAAGCTCCTTTTGGTGCAGTGTACAACACAAGACATTAATGAAATTAAAAAGAATATTTTTTATAAAATCTCGGGCTGTTACATTCTACCCCCCTTAAAATGAATTTCGCCCTTGAAATTCGTTGGGGTTATAAATGGTTTACAACTCGAAAGTTTCTTTAATAGAAACCGACATCATAAAAAGCAATACCAAAACTTGGCTTAAAAAACTAAAGTATGAAATGTAACGATTACCCAAATAAACTAATCATTGGGTTTCCACATAGGTGAAAATATGGATATGGGAGAGAAATCTAACCATCATGTTCTGATGGAGAGTGGTAGAGAACATGGATATGAAAAAGCCTACAATCACAAAGCCATAAATTTGTGATGATCTAGGGTACCATCTAGTTCATCAAATATAAGAGCACTAGGACAACATTTTTGGTTTTTAAGATCATTTCCCTAAAGTTGACGAATTAAAAGAAATACTTACATGATTTTGGTACAATCTCATTGTTGTTCGTGAATTGAACAATTTCCACTTCATATCATAAAGAAATGAAGTTGAATTTGTTATTCATGAAACATTAGCAGATCATGTGATAGAATGATGGGTCATTCCATCTGTTTCAAGAAAAAGTTATAAGTCCATCTTATGGTGAGATTAATCGTATATGGTTCCAAAAATGGACTTATACTTTATTTATCATATGGATTAATAAAATAAAACTAATTTCTACTAACCAGGGACTTTCTGTAGGCCAGTGGTAGGCGATAAAGGCCAGTCGCACTTCAGTTGTGGGTTCGATTCCAACAGCCTTTTCCGACGCGATGGGTTGTCACCCATCCTGCAGGTTGTCCTTTTACTAAAACTACATTACTATAACATCCCATCAATAATATCGAAAAAACTTTTCTCCTTAAACAATACTAACTTATGTCCAACATAGTCCATTCCAATCTTTAGACTTATCCATAATACTGTTGTCCAATCTCATATTATAGTGAAAACGATTACTAAAGAGTTCATATAACAAGCATGTTAATACCATCGTTGATCCCCGTATATCATGAGATATGTCTTGTTGGTCACATTCCAATCATTCGAAGGCCTTAATCATGTATTCTATTGAAAAATTAATACCCATTGAACAATAGTGAAAACATGAATGCAGTTAAAATTTAACACTTTCCACATACCAAAATCCTCAAAATTATATATACTCAAACCATGATATCACTTAGTCCTTATATCAATCATGAGCTCATGAATACTATCAAATAGGTCATTTTATCGTTTTCCCTTCATTATGCGCATATAATCTGTTTTCCAAACAATATCTCAATCACTTTCCATGGTTACCGGTATAAAATTATTGAAAACCACAATAGACCAATACATAAATATTCCAATACTCAACATTATTATGAAATCCCATTACATAAACACTTAATCATTCCACCACATCGTTGTCATATTCAACATCACCAATGGTGATCGCATGTGACTTCCCTTTGTCCTTTGCCTTAAGTGGTTGCTCATGTCGATCATCACTAACCCTTGGATTAGGGCATTTATTAGCATAATGCCCCATTTCCTTGCACTTGAAGCATTGAAGTGTAGTAGGTTCATTCTGTGTATCCCTTCCTTTGTTTGCATCATTAGACATATTCTTCCCATCATTGCGGCATTCAAATGCCTGATGACCTTCCTTTCCACATTTGAAACATTTACTTGTCCCTTTAAGACAATCTCCACCATGCTTCTTTCCACACTTTGAGAATAAGGAAACATTCATCTTCTTTTCACCATTATTATGAGATTTCTCCTTGAACTCCATCTTTCGTTTCTTGTCAAAACTATGAGATGGATAAGTAACACCAACTTCCATTTCTACCTTGATAGCACAACGCACAATTTCTTCGTAGCTAATAAAGTCTCTTATAGCTAATGCCCTTCGAAGATTTGGTTTTAAGCCACTGAAAAATCGATCAACTTTACTTTAAGGTTGGATGATAAAGCCAGATGCATACCATGAAAGCCTTGTAAAATTCGCTTCGTATACACCAACAGATTCATCATCCTTTTGCTTTAGTTCAAGAAACTCCCTCTCCATCTTTGTTCGAAGAATACGAGGGAAGTACTTATTGAAAAATAAGTTCTTGAACTTCTCCCATTCCATGGACTCAATTTCATCTCTTTGCCTCGTATTCTTGATAAGATTCCACCATTGATCAGCTTCACCTTTCAAACGATATACTGCTAAGATGAATTTATCATGTTCAGAACATTGAAAAACTGAAAATATCTTTTCAGTGGTACTGATCCATTGTTCAGCAACAAGTGGATCAGAAGACCCACTGAAAGAAGTTGGATGTTACCTCATGAAGGACTCAATAGAATATTGTTCCCATCTCTGCTCATTTGGAAGTCCAAAATGATTCATAACTTGTGTAAGTATAGCAATAAGATTTTTTACTCCATCTCCAATAACATTTGTTCGTTCAGGAGGACAATCATTTCATTTATCAACACGGTTCCTTCGGGTTCCATCCATCATCTAAAACCCATTAATAATAGTGTGAGAGGAAAAAATCATGCTAGGGAAAACAACATAATAAAGGGTGAGTACATTAAATATCTAACATCTTAGGTTTAATTATATGATCGTTAGCGTAATTCTAGGACTATAACCTATACTTATACTTAACCTTAGGTACATCCCTAGACATACCTTAGAAATATCTCTAGGGATCTCACTAATGTTCTCGAATCCTAGTTTCCAAAGGTTGAATAAACCTTTCCTCTGATACCAACTGTAGAGACCCGAAGCCTGACGTACATGGAAATTTCATTACTTTTGCGGAATACTTAGTACACAACAAAAACACACACACAAGGATCGTAATAGTTTAGTGTCTTTGGAAACTCAGAATATAATCTTCTAATCGTGGTGAAAGATCTTCAACATCTCCCATAAAGATCTTCCTTTTTTTAACTAAAACCTTTCTTTATATCCTGGGGAAAAGAAAACATAAAAGGGTGAGCTCAAATGCTCAGTAAGGGTAAACAAAAGAGATATCAATCACATCATTTTCATAAGAACATAACATTTTGGAAATCTTAACCTGAAAAAGAGAGCATAATTTCATAACATGGGATAATTCATAGTAGTGAAATGAAATCCCAATAATCATAACTTAAAACATGAAACTTTGTGTCATAAACACATAATCATAGAGAATCATATCTTATTAGTCAAGACTCATTTCCAAGACTATCTTAGTGGACAAAGTCCATTTCTGAACAGAGTCACCCTCATTTCAGTCCTGTTTCACTGAACCGGTATAACCTACCATTCCAGCCATGTCTATCTCATGAGATATAAAATCTTTACCCAATGCATTGGAGGGAGATATAGGTCACACCCATCTCATAATGATACCATTCTTATGTGTGCCACAAAATCATAAATCATACATCATTGCATAACCCATGTAATAAAAATGGGAATCATAAACATCGTGACATCATAAAAAATTCATATAAGATAAAGGTATTCATAAAAATATAATTCCATCACAACATAATAAAATCAAGGTAATAATAGGGATAGAAACAGAACTGTTTATTATCTTAGATGGAAAAATAATTTTTGATAAAACACTTGAACTCCATTCTTGAGGAAAATATCATTTCTGCTTCAAAAACACTTTTCATTTCTTAACATGTCGTACAATTCGAAACTAAAAGAAGTTGATTAAAAATAAACTTGAAAACTTGTAAAGGAATCTTCTTGGAAATAATTTTTCAAAAATCCATTCATTCCGTATAAGTTTATAAAAACACTCTTCTCGTACTTTTGTCGGAAAAGTCAAAAAGTACCTCATATGAAAAACGACAAAAGATTCCTTTCACATCTTTTACTAAAAACTCACCGAAGGGTAAAATTGGATTTAAAAAATTGTAGATGGATGGAAATAATATTAAATATTTAGGAAACATGGATGTGGATGACAAAATACACCCCAGTAAATGCCAAAGTCTAAACAATCTCAGATAAAAATAAGATTGTGATATTTCCCTTACCTTAGGTCTGATTTGCTTCGTAAGTGTCCGAACCTCCTGTATAATGATTTAAATGATGTCATTGACTTATTCCAGAATCATACTCATTGTTATGATATCATATATGGTTCACTTATTACTTTATATTACCCGTTCTTTTGTAAATTCCATGTTAAAGAGTGTTTTGCGTAAAATTGTTTCATTTGTCGTTCGTGTTTTGACTTGTAATTATTCATATGATTACTTAGATCATGATTACTTAATTCCAGAATATAAAACATGATTTATATATAATATATATTCAGAATATACATATATATAATAAATCAGTAAATGGAAAGAAATACACTATTCATGGAGACGGTAGGTCGTACGTACGCATGAACGCTGTTTTCGTTTCCTTATTGAGTTGAATGGAATTAAGTAGATGAAATACATATATATACATATAAATAAAGTATCATTATTATTTCATATATTTCATGATTAATTATTATATGTATTTTATAATCATTCATGAATGGTTAAAGTGGAGAATGAATCTCATCGCGTCGTGGAGACGGTAGTCCGTACGTACGCACGAGCGATGATATCGTTCTCATGATCATGGGACTCTATTGGAGTGTATGTATACTATTTCAGAATCAATATCACTTTATAATAGTCATGTATAGTCATTATTTACACCATTATACCCATCCAAGTAAGGTGGTGGTGGAAAATAGATTACACCACGGCGTGGAGACGGTATTCTATACGTACGCACGCGCGGTGATTTTTTTTCCGTAAGGTGGATAGATGGTGAAATAGGGTTGTTTAATACTTATAATAACATATCAGTATATGATTGATACTGATTTTATTACTTCATAATGAAACAACTAAAGAAGAAGAAGTGGAAGAAGAAATAAAGATGAAAGAATCGGTAATGGACATTACCTCTTCTTTAAAGTGCTTCTTTGAGACCTCCTTTTAGGGCACTAAAATAGGTCTTTGAAGAAGACCAGAACCTCTATGATGTTTCTAGGGAAGTGGAGAGAAGAAATTGGCAGGGGTTGGCCGAGATTGAAGGCTCAAAGTGGTGTGAGGAAGAGGGGGAGGATGTGCCCTTTTATAAGGGAGGAGAGGGGCACCTTTGGAATAACTAAAAATATTATTTTATTATAAAGTCAAGTTCGGTTTTAAATAGCTCAAAATTGATTTATTTCGAAGCTAAGGTGGGGATGGGTCGAAATACTCTCATACAATAGAATTTAGACATGTTTAGGTCATTACATTAACCTTATCTTTTAGTTTTAACTCGGTTAATTAGATTGACATTTACCATGTCACTTTGTTTTTTTATATTATATAGTTAATAAACTTACCATATACATCCAAGAGACCCCCAAGTTGTGTTTTATTAATATATATAACCTTATCTAAGTCATTTGGCCGAACCTTAGATATTTAGTAATAAAATAACAATTAATAATATAATTTTTGTTTTAAAAACTATTTTATGTCAATTTTGACACTATTCAATAGTTGATTTTTTCGGAAACTCATAACAGAACGATTACGTCGACAAAATTTAATTACATCAATCCTAACATGTCATATTAGCCTATAAAATTAGTTTAGTTCATAAAAAGTCTCAAATTATATTTATTTGGGTATTTATAACATCAATTATGTCAATATTTCATTAATAAGATAATTATTGCATCATCGTTGTGTCATAAATAAATTAAATTATTTAATGTCTAAAAATTAAAAATAAAATACCATTCTCTATGAAATCTTTTTATCTTTCTAATGAATATTTATAGTCGATTTTATCTTATGTATAACCCAATATTAAAAATGATTTACTTATTAAACTTTGATTTTAACTATTTTAACCCTTCTTTAAATAAATTAATAATAAATGTCCTAATCTAATCCAAGTGGGCCTAAATGGTCATATATTATTCCTAAGGTTGTTTTTGGTCGAATTACACATGTCCAATAGAATTAGGACATGTGTTAGGGTAATAATAATATCATTTTTACCCTTAATTACCCTATTTACTTTTAACCGTGGTAAAAAAAAGTAAAAAGTTACTATTCACCAAAAATTATTTTCATCTCATTGAACCACATTTTAGTCCTTGACATTAACCGTGTCTCTCGGATTTTCGAAATTCCACTCACAGAAGCGGTAAAATTAAGTTTTATGAAAAATTCAGTTTTTTAACTACCACTTAGTGGTTTCACTATTCTTCAAAAAATGAAAGTTTCCAGAAAAATACCAAAAATTAGATCTAAGCTATATTTGATATTATGAATTCAAAAATGAAGTCTATTTTATCAAATTAAAAACATATCAGTTGCATTAATTAATTTAAAAATTAATTCCCATCGTCAAAACAAATATCGTGTTCTTAAGAGATAATAACTATGAAAAGATTGACACTTGTTTATGACTGGTTTAAATGTGAAATTACATCCAATGACCAACATTGTATTAAATTGTAAAATTATATTATAAATATACTTTAAAACCACTCAAATTAATAATTTATCACTATTAATTATTTTGATTAAAAAATTTGTTTTTAATTATAATTTAGTAATTTTAACTATTCATCATAATATGAAAGTTATCAGAAAAGTACCAAAATTTCACCCTAAGCTAATTTCGATATTCCGAATCCAAAAATGAAGACCATTTTGAAAAATAAAATTTACAAAATTTCAAAAAGTGGTTATTACTATTCATAACGGCTAGTTTTAGTAATATTTTAATAGCATATTGTTGTTTAGTAAAACTCATTATTGTGTACTATACACGCTATCAAGGAAGGTCGTGATTGCGTGTAATTCAAGGCAAGTCAAGGATGCGTGTTGTGCAAGCTCCTTTTGGTGTAGCGTACAACACAAGACATTAATGAAATTAAAAAGAATATTTTTTCATAAAATCTCGGGTTGTTACAATACTCATCTTAAGGTTTAATGTGATTCCCTCCTAGCGCTTCCATTTTTACCCTTGAACAACAAAATGGACCCCATATCTTTTCTGATGCACAACACTTTATCATGCTTAATTGAAATCGGATGAAATGTGGCGATGAATTTGAACAAAGGAATAGGCTTGGGCTTGGGATATTCTTATGTACCTAGCTTGTTTTAAATGATTTTGATGGTTTTCATAATTTTGTTTGGTATGAGGTCTTTGGGTGAGCAATGTGTATTAAAATGTCTTTGGAAAAAGGGATTTGAATTTCATATTAGTAATATATTTTGCTCGGGACTAGAAAAAATCAAGTTGGGGGTGTGATTAGTGACTGAAAGTGGATAATATTAATTTTTAATACCTTTATATTTATTTTTTCAAAGTCCATAAAGATTTTTTTTAGTGCATTACATAAATAGAACTTCATTTCTCATCTTAAATGCAATTCATGTTTGAAATGAAAATTTGGGCCCAATTATTCATCTGTTTGTGGACAGCATTATATTAATTTTCTGAATTTGAAATTTTGGGATATGATTTACAACTTTGTTTGGAACATTTTATCTTCTAGGTCAGATGTATGAATCCCAAGGGAAGTTGGATATATTTGCGCCTGAATGCAGAAATTTGCTGGAAAAAGCATAATGGGCCTAAGGCACATCAAACAAATGTGGGGCCCTCACACCAAGCCCAATGAAGCTCAAATGTTTACAGTAGAAAGCTATAAATATGACGATAATTGTATTCAACTGTGTCCAGAGCTAATTCTGAAGTTTTCATAATGAGAAAGGGATCTGAAGTTGAGATTTAAATGGTGGGCCCGACATTAATGCACATAAAGTCGTCCCACCATTTCGACCATAACATCCAAACGAATACTCCAAATGATCTGAAATTAAGAAAAATGATAGATGACACATGGAAAATGATATTGGTCTTCTAAAACTACTACTGATTCAGTGTCCTTGAATTCCAAATTCATACGTCAAAATGGTGGATGAATCTGGACTAAATTTCCAGGTCATCTTCGAAACGTCAAAATCACTTAATTTTCTCACCCTCCTTTTGACTCTATAAATTAATGGGTATTGAATTTATTATGGTGGGGTGTCTCTAAGGATCCTAATTTGCCTATATAAGGATCTAGTGGTGAAGGGAATTATCATCTTATATTTTTTTTTGAATCTTATTTTTTCTTTCATCCATTGTATTTCTTTCAATTGTAATTTCCTGCTTTCAATTTGTAGTCGCATCGTCAAGTTTACCTACGTAAGTTTTTCTTTCATGTTTAGTATTTTACTAATTCTTTTCCTTTTCTTCACATTTTGAAACCATTTAATCAAGGTGTGAATTTATTCACACCAGTACTTGTGAATTCAATCAAACAACGATGGAGTGTTCATTCTTTTAATAATTTTATTCTTCTTCAATTCCGCCCCCATAAGTCTACATCCCACTTCCATTGGTAGAATAGTATCTATGGAGGGGTAACCACTTAAGGTTTGATCCAAGGGAGTATCAAGGTCAAGGATGGGATGTTATTTCATGTACTTAATATTTAAATCATTTCGTTATTTTAGGATTTCCATTTGATGACTTAAATTATTTTTCATCTTCTCCAACCTTAACGATGACACATTTTGAGTGCTACTATGATCTATTTCCTTTGAGTTCTCAGTAAATTGATCCTCAAATTTAATTGGTGATTGGCCTCGGAATTGTGTTGGGATTTAATTGGTGAATGATTTGGGATAATTATCTCGTTGTTTGGATACATCTTCAATTAATGACATGAAATTTTTAAGAAAAGAAATTTATCCAATCCACCCCAAGTGAAACCCAAAGATCAACCCATCATCAAAAATTGTTTTATTCACATCATTTTTCTTCTCTTTTAAATTATATCATTAGTTATACAATTAAAATATACCTCAAAGTTGGCCACTTCATAGCAAATCCATCAAAAAATTTGAGTGTCTCAAGGTTTCTTATTTGGTCCCTATCGATTCGATCCCTAATTCGGAAAAAATTCATGAACATTTGTGTGAATAAATTGTTAAAATGAATTCAGTAGTTTCATCACTGGGATTAGAAATACAAAGCATTGAGACTTTCGAAGAACCCATTCCCACTCCGGATTTCCTTTCCTCATCACTGATAAAAGAGTCTTTTGTCCCAAAAACCACTCAGGAATTCCAAAAAGAACTATCCTTTGGATATGGGATAACTGAAGAAGATCAAAAAAATGTTCAAGGGTCTTTAAATCAGGATGAAATTTAATTTTTGGACTCAAAGGAGGAAAATTTAACAATATGGATATAGTTTCTTGAATATAACTCCATTGATAAATTTTTAGAAGAACCAATAATTGAACCATTAGGAGAGATCAAAAACAATGAGTCCATGCCCATTCTTGATATTCAACTTGACAATTTTCGAGATGAATCATATTTTCAAAATGAACCAATTCTTTCTAATTTTTTTAGAGAAGAAACTGATGTTGATTTAATTTGTCAATCTCCTTTAATAAATTTTAATGAACCCAAGCTCAAAATTATTTTCCTTCCTTCCCAACTCAAGAATCCCATCATAGGTGATCAAAAAGGCCTTTTAGTTTTAGTTCATTCATCTAAAGAAGCCAATAATTTTGGAATGGTCATTGATGTCTTAGGAAAGAATATAAGTTCAACTGAATCAATCATTTTGGATATTACATGTATTTTATGACTCATTGTATAACAAAGGATTGCACATGAAATAAATTATAAAAAATGAATCAATATAAATCTTGTTGAGGTGGATAAAAATGGGGTCATAAAAATTTTTTAAGTTGGAATTGGATAATTTTGGGGGTTTAAGTTAAGCTAACGACGTTAAAAAAAGCGATGCATGAGAGGAAACCCATGTTTTTTATGTTTCTAATAATTTTGAATAATTTTCTTTTTCATATAATAAATTTGCATAGACTGTTGACATGTTCTTCTTTTATGAGTAAGGATAGGTTTGAAAGGGGAGCGCCATATTCATCCATGTCACGTGCCGTGATCTCTGAGTAATACCTTACCTAGAAATTTAAAAATAAGACAATGTATCATTAGTTTATTTTGTTTTATTTTATTTTTATCTTTTTATAGGTTAAAAATAAAAAAATAAAAAGGAAACATCGTAGGTCATGGGGAAAATCCCATCACAACCGTCCAAGCCGCTGAGACTCAAACCCAGTATTTAAGGGAGATTGTGGCACAAGCTTTCATAATCAACCACCATGTGAATTCATTATATTACTATCATTTTAAATTTCCTCTTTAAACAACTGTCCCATACCCCCTTCTAAGTTTTCTTTAAACACTGGAGACAATTTTATTCTATATTGGGGGGAGATGAAATAAAAAATGATTTTTTTTAATAAGAACATGCATGGAAAGAAAAATTACATTAACCTTGAACATGATAACACACTTTGAAAACTCAAAAATTGGATATCAAATAATTTTACATTCCTCGATTTTGATTTTAATGCAAGTTTAAGTTAATGAGCATAGTTTTTGGAAAGTGCGGTTGTCCGATGTGATTTTTCAAAGTTTACATTTTTATCCTCTTAATAAAAATGCCAAAATTTACATCTACTAGATCGTGGGTGTAAATTTGAGTTCTTGGGTCCCTTTCATTATAGCATAGGGTTCTGGGGTCACTTTTAGTTTAATTTGTGTATTCAAAATAAAAAACAAAAAAAAAATTGAAAAAAAAAATTATGACCACATTGAGAAATGTTTTTTCCAAATGTGTGGAATCCAAAACTTGGGGATCATGACCCCATAGTTTTCTTGCCTAGATTTAGGCTTTATATCTCTATTGTAGAGCTTGGAATTGACAATTTGTGTGGCGTCTGACACTTGGGGATCACGACTCCATAGTTTTCTTGCCCAGAGTAAGTCTTTTCATATCTATTGTGGTTAAAAAAATAAAAAAAAAACTAACAAAAATATCAACAAAAATTAGATACTCATCTTAAGGTTTAATGTGATTCCCTCCTAGCGCTTCCATTTTTTCCCCTTGAACAACAAAATGGGCCCCATATCTTTTGTGATGCACAACACCTTATCATGCTTAATTGAAATTGGATGAAATGTGGCGATGAATTTCAACAAAGGAAAGGGCTTGGTATTGGGATATGCTTACGGACCTAGCTTTTTTAAAATGATTTTGAGGGGTTTCATAATTGTTTTTTGTATGAGTTCTTTTGGTGAGCAATGTGTATTAAAATTTCTTTGTAAAATGGGATTTGAATTTCATATTTGTAATATATTTTGCTCAGGAATAGAAAAACTCAAGTTGGGGGGTGTGATTAGCCACTGAAAGTGGATATTATTAATTGTTAATATCTTTATATTCATTTTTCCAAAGCCCATAAACATTTTTTTAGTGGATTACATAAATAGAACTTCATTTCTCATCTTAAATGCAATTCATGTTTAAAATGAAAATTTGGGCCCAATCATTCATCTATTTGTGGATAGTAATATATTCATTTTCTGAATTAGAAATTTTGGTATATGATTTAACACTTTGTTTAGAACATTTTATCTTCTAGGTCCGATGTATGAATCCCAAGGTAATATGGATATTTTTGTGCCTGAATGCATCAATTTGCTGGAAAAAGCATAATGGGCCTAAGGCCCATCAAACAAATGTGGGGCCCACACACCAAGCCCAATGAAGCTCAAATTTTTACAGTATAAATATAAACATATTAGGATCATTTTATTTCACTGTGTACAGAGCTAATTATGAAGTTTTTATAATTATAAAGGGATCTGAAGTTGAGATTTAAATGGTGGGCCCGACATTAATGCACATAAAGGCATCCCACCATTTCAACCATAACATACAAACGGATCAGCCAAATGATCAGAAATTTGGACAGATGATAGAGGACACATGGAAATATATATTGGTCTTCTACGTCCTGTGATGATTCGGCTTCCATAAATTCCAAATTCATACGTCAAAATGGTGGATGAATCTGGAAGAAATTTCCGGGTCAACTTCGAAACGACAAAATCCCTTAATTTTCTCACCCTCCTTTTGACTCTCTTAATTAATGGGGATGGAATTTATTATGGTGGGGTTTTTCTAAGGCTCCAAATATGCCTATATAAGGATCTGGTGGTGAAGGGAATTATCATCTAATATTTTTCTTTCAATCTCAGTTTTTCTTTCATCCATTGTATTTCTTTTAATTGTAATTTTCTGCTTTCAATTTGTAATCGCATCGTCAAGTTTACCTATGTAAGTTTTTCTTTAACATTTAGTATTTTAATAAAATTTATTCTTCTTCTTCACTTATTATATTCATTTTCTTCACACATTGATACCGTTGAATCAAGGTGTGAATTTATTCACACCAGCACTTGTAATTTCAATCACACAACGGTGGAGTGTTCATTCTTTTAATAATTTTCTTCTTCTTGAATTCTGCCCCCATAAGTCTACATTCCACTTCCATTGGTATAATAGCATCAATTGAGGGCTAACCACTTAAGTTTTGATCCAAAGGAGTATCAAGTTCAGGGATTGGATTTTATTTAATATAATAAATATTTAAATCTTTTCGTTATTTTAGGATTTCCATTTGAAGAGTTACATTCTTTTTCATCTTCACCAACCTTAACGATTACACATTTTGAGTGATAGTATGATCGATTTCCTTTGAGTCCTCAGTAAATTGATCCTAAAAGTGAATTGGTGATTGGACTTGGAATTTTGTTGAGATTTAATTGGTGAATGATTTGGGAGAATTATCTCGATGTTTGGATACATCTTCAATTAATGACATGAAATTTTTAAGAAAATAAATTTATCCAATCCACCCCAAGCGAAACCCTAAGATCAACCCATCATTAATAATTGTTTTGTTCACATCATTTTTCTTCTCTGTTATTTAAATTATATCATTAGTTCTAAAATTAAAATATACCTCAATGTTGGCCACTTCATAGCCAATCCATCATCAAATTTGAGTGTCTCAAGGTTTCTTCTTCAGTCCCTATGGATTCAATCCCTACTTGTACTTCAATGACCGCTTTTACCAGTAGGGTAAATTTGGGCACAACCAATGTTTCTTAGATCAATATAATCCCTATTTTAACCATCTATTTTTGGGGCTATATAAAATGTGACTTGTCCCTTTCAAACTTGATAGTCCAAGGGTGTGACAAAAGTGATAAAAATCAACTTAGAAGTATTAACCTCAAGACCTAATTAAAATATCTCAATTATAAATCTGAATTTATAGTCATATTCCATGAAAAATATTCAATATTTTTATATAAATAATGTGACTTCAGGGACATATGGTAATCCCAACATCATACAACTAGTAGATGAAGTATTATGTTAAGGGGAAAGTTAAAGAATTATATGTAGATGATTCCCCCTTTGACTCCTATGAATGTCAATATATAGAATCGGGTTTCAATATAAGGGAGGGTAAATAGATAAATGTTTATAAAACTTTTCATATTTATTCCTTAAATGGAATAGAAATTTCTCCCATAAATCCATGGAGTAAAATCTCCAAAGACTATGTATTGTACATCAACAAAATTGAGGCCATTAGGGATTCATCAGGTTATGCTAGTTCTATTGAATAATACTCCATGGAACCCAATCAATTTTCATTAATTTTTTGGTTATCTATATTCCTTTTTTTAGTAACCATATATGAGGAGGTAAAAGTTCATACTATAGTCCATATGTATCAATATATACCCCAAAAAAATTTAACATCATGTAGGTCTATGAGATATTCAATCAATAAAGCTATGAATCATTGACCAATGGGATATGGATACAAATATAATGATAATATCATGAATTATAGATTACGATCACATATATTTAATTTTAGTTAAATTTTTTTCTTATAATAATGTCATATTATTTTACTAAAGTCATACAATGAATTCTTTTGATCAGTACAAAAGATCATCAAATCAAAAAAAAATTGTTATTTCTCTTGGGAAACATTCAAATACTGACCTACTATATTTCAACAAATGAATTGAAAAAAAATCCATCATATCATCAACCAGATCTCATGATGGTAGTTTTCATTTACCCTCAGTAATGGTGAATGATGTTCCCTTAGGTTGAAGTTGTGTTTTTTGTGTGTTAGCCTACTTGTTTTTGTTAATGTCAACAAGAAAAGGTGTCTTGGATGATGTATTGAAGTATCCAACTAATAAAAATAGAAGTTTTTTTATATTAATGGGAAAATGAAATTTATATATCTTCCATTTTAGTAGAAAATTAAAATTTATATATTAGAAATTCATTATAGAAATCAGTCCTACTACTAATGAAGATCTAGCTAGACAACTTCTAGGTCATAGATATTATATAAGAAAACAATTTAGTGGGTCTTTATGTTTATAAAATTTGATGATGTAAAATAATCCTTGTATTCAATAGTGTGAATGTAATAGCTAAAAATGGATACATGGCTTCTGAACCATGGGGTGGAAATCTTGTATAGTTGTTATTAAAATCTGTAAAATCAGTTCAAAGTATTTGGGAGAGATAGCTGAGTCAAGAGAAACCATCCTTATAATTATTATAATATTGATTACTTAAATTAGTGTGAACATTCCCTAGATGGGATGTTTGTAATTATATATAATCCTTATATCCATTTTAATTTATTTTAAAGTCATTTGATGATATATAGTAGTTTTGTATTTTGGAGTTTCACTAGAAAAATAGTAAACTATATGATCATAGGATTTCTTTTTTTGAACAAAATACATCATCATATGACATTAGGAAGATAATATAACTTTATTATATGACATTGAGCTACCTAAAATTGAATATTTTAAAAGAAATTGAGCATATTACTTCACCATCATTGGAATCTATCATAATAATTTGATGAATATCATATCAATTTGGCTAGGATCATACAACTTGAGCATAAGATTTTATAAAATCATGTGAATTTGTTCCTAGAAAGGAAAATTAAAAAGTTATAGATCATGTGACTTTATAAATAGATAAGGAGTTCATTTTAAGACTTCATTATTAATCATATGTCTTATTCTATTACAAGTCTTTGAATTTCTGAGCATACGACATAGAGACCATATGATTTTAAAGTCATATAAAGTTAATTCACCCACAATAAATATTACATAACTTTTGAAATAAAGACTTAATAAGAATTTTTAATTCATAAAAATTTTATTTACCCTTTATATACTATGTCATTTTTACATTGATAATTTTTAAAATGTTACTGGAAAAAAGGACAGATACACAACTGTAACTCATAAATCTTTAAGTCTACTTAATGTTCATCTAGACCAACATAATGGTTATTAGAATATAAATAATGGTCATCCTAGTTTCTGTAAGGCATTCCCTGGGTACTATGAGCTATATAGAGGTCATGTGTACCTATGTAGGAGTAATATTAAGGATGCATAAATGTAGTTTTCTTTTCCAAAATTATTTATTTTGATGAGTTAATTTAATTGGGATGACACATAATTTTTTTGATCATGTCCAAAAATTCATGAAGATTTTAATATCCATGATCCAAGCATGGATTTTTTATCTTCAAGATGAGTGAGAAAAAGGTCATTACATGAAAAAAAGATTGAAAATTCAACTATTATAAACTAACATTATTTGATTTTTAAGAATAATGTAGATAAAGATCCAATGAAGGTCGACCTATTCTTCATAGATTAAATAATTTGTGAAGAGATATGTTTTAAAAAAATAAAGATAATGAGAAATCTGGGTTTTGAGATATTTTACACCATAAGAATAATTCAATGAATTTTAATTTTATACTTCATGTAGAAATCAGAGTTCCATGTAGCAAGTTGATGTGCTATATATTGCTATATGGATATGGAATGTTAAGTGTTGATTTTGTGGAGATATTTTGAGAAGGATGAACATGATACTTTTAATAATAAAATATAAAATATATATATCCATGAGAGGTTTATTTTATATGTTTTTTGTAATATTTATGTTGACAAATAAACACTTAAAATAATTCAAAAAAAATTGTGAAGTCAATAGTTTGGTCTTCTGAATTAAATTGAAAAGGTAAAATTAGTTTTCCATTTGAGAAAACTAATTATTATGGGAGAAATTTAGTTCTATTAAAGAAAACATGTGGGAATGATAATATAATGGAGGGATATATTATAATGGAATAATGAGATGTATTTTATGAATATGTTCAAAAAATAAAGAACAATATCCTATGTGAAGAAAAAGGTCAAGGAGAATTATTAAAGAACAGTAGGTTATAAAAGTATTTACTAAGATAAAGTTAAAGATCATTGGGTATCAAATCTAAAGTAATAATATTATTTCATAAATCATTCTATGATCATAGAAATTTTTTTGAAGATGTGGTAATAAAAATATTTGAGGAGATACTGATCTATTATACAACTTCCTTATTAGTTAGAGTCAATCCTCTAAGAGTTTGAAAATTGAGAAAGCCATGTGAGTAGTTTCTATTGAATACCTGTGAAGCTAAGTTGAGTTAGACACTAAGTTGGTGAGTTTTAATGAAGACCATATAGAATTTAAAGACTCTTCCTGAGTTGAGGTAGATGAATATTATTAATGAAAAAGAATTCTAAGCATACCTCATTATTAAATTTTAATAGTATATTAATGAAACCACTTGTTTATATATAGTGGGAAGATATGGAACAAGTGAAACTAATGGTATGTAAGGTAAAATAGTGCAATGTTATTATTATAGTGTGAATTTGTTAGAGTAATTCCTATGAGAATACGGAAATTTTATGCATAGACAATCTCTGTGCAAGTGTGATAAGAACTAATTATTATAGTATGAATTTAACAATATTGAAGAAACCATAATAGGGGATAATTAACAGTCATATAAAGTAGTATAACTTGGATCTAAACCATATAGATATATTTCATTTCATTTATTAGCTTTATTTGAATAGATTTTATATCTAGTTTCCGTGTAAAAAATTAAATAAATCTAACTACACTAATTAGTAATAGATTTCAAATTCAATTGGTGGTAAAAGATTCCAAAATAAATTGGAATTTGTTAAAAATAAGCTACAACTAATTCACCTCCCCCACCCCACCATCTTAGGTTCCTTCACTAATCCTGAAGATCATTTCAAGTGGTATTAAAAGACATTTCCCTCTAGTTATATATAGATTATATTTTTCCTAGTAGAGTTATCATAAGTTTGTGTGGTGAATATTTTTGAGTTTTGAAGTTAAAACTTAGAAGGAATAACCATTTTTTTACCATGTAATGTTAAATTTCAGTCAAGTGATCACAACATAAGATAAAAAAGAGGCTAAGAATATGATAAAAATATCATGAAATAAATAAGAACCACTAATAGCTAAAGGTAGTTAGAGTAGTGATAGTAGACCATGACATGATGAGATTAATGGATTTAATGTTTTTGATAACCTCTATTGAGGGATGGAATTTATTTAAATATTATTACAAGAGAAAGTTTGTCTTCTGGATTTGGGTTTATTCGTAATTTAGATTATGAAAAATCAAAAATCACACTCAATGAAAAAGATATACAAAATACATTGGTAGGATAGTTTCCAAAATGAAACTATAAAATTCAGGTGTAGAAATATAAGGTTCAATCCCTATAAATTATAAAATATACATTATACATTGATAAATAAAAATTGAAATAATAAATTTAAAATATATATAATATTATTAAGACTAGTTATGATAATAACTAGGCATTAGATAAAATAAATAAAGTTATTATGGGTGTCAAGGAAGCCTTATTAGAATTTATGGACAATATAATTAAGGTTCTTAGTCATACCTGCCCAGAAGACCGAATGGTGCATAAATAAAAGTTTCAAAATAAGAAGAGTTGATGGGATGAATTGATAGACTTAGTTATAAATAATATTAATAATCTAAAATTAAAATTCATATATTTGGAGATATAACTAAAGAATATGGAACTGACATAACCTCAACCTTACAAAGAAAAAGAAATAAATACTAAATCCATTTTAGTTTAAGAAAGTAATTAACAATCAAAAGTGACATAAATTACATTAAAAGAGTGTGTGAGAACTATTTGGGAACCCTCTTCCTCCCCTTTATAGAGATATGTATAAAACTTCCTTGATAAATCAATATGATGAAAATCTGGTTTATCTAGAGGTTTTTGACAAATCATAAATTATGGGAATATATAGATGAATAAAAATACTATTAATCATACTAATTTATCAATGGTGTATGATAGAATGAATAAGAAGATAATACCAAATAATGGAACCAGAAGAGTGGTTTTCACATAAAAAATCAGCAACCATATGAATCTTTAAAATATATATCTATACTTTATAAAGATAAAATAAATTGGTTTTTTGCAAGATGTTGTTGTTTCTATAAGTTTGGTTATGTTTTAATTTATCTATGGTATAATATTTTATTGTATACAAGTTCAAGATGGTCTGATACTCAGAGGATTAAAACAAAAAGTCAAAGGAAACTTATTGAAAGAGAACATCCTCGAGATAAAAAAGAAATTTTATGCACAAAGAATATATTTTTTAGAAGAAGTTGGGTTCAACCCCCATTATTATGAAAAAAATGGAAAATAAGGATGTGTTTAGAAAAAGAAAGACTAATTGTTAAATAAAAAAATAAAATTCCATGTTATTTTATAATCTCTTCCTAATTTTAAATACTCTCATTCTGATGATCCCCCCCAAATTAATTCAAAAATGTTTATCCCATGAAACTTTAGATGTCAACCTCCATTCCAAGTCTTCACATCTTTTTAAGAACCATAATATAGTTCATAATCTATGTAATATAAGACATTTTACATCGTATCCAACTGATCCTACTTCCCCTTGGATGGATAATAGTTTTAAGCAACCTCCCTTCCCATTCCATTCTCCAAGGAAGCACCAACCCACATGGATTTTGAGCCAGAATTTTGATCAATTTCATAATAACATTCATTATTCTCCATAAGAAGATTTATCTCCCCTAAAATGAGAGGTATATTACCATTATTCACATATTCATTGAGATATTAAAGTTTATTGGAATTTAATAATTGTAAAAACTTTTAATATTATTCTTATTTAGATTTTAATTAATAGATTTACCCTTACCATTATTTAAGTTCTCACTATATATCTCTTTCCTTTTGTTACTCAAAAAAACTCTAGAAAGAGGAGGAATACCCCATTCTCAGATTCCCTTTTCCACCACTAATGACTATTACCTAGTCCACTTACATCATATACTAATCAATTTCATCCGTAGTTTCTCATTATAATTAATTTTGGTCATCCTCAATATTATTATGACTATAATCCTCCTCCACATCAAACCAACCACCACTTATATTACAAATAAACTAGAAATAACATGTGTTGATGACATTAATAGACTAGGAGGCTACTCTTTAGTGGCCTATATAGCTTTATCAGTGAAGCAGGAATGCTTATAGTCATTCCATACAAACGTGATTGAACCAAAGGATAATCACACCTCCTATTTTCAAATCTCATAATAGAGTCATAGCAATAAAGAGATTATACAGCTGACTGTAGCTGATCTGGACAAAATTGGATCCCTCCAAAGTGAACATATCATATAATTTCATTCTTTTGGTCACTAAAAAAATCAATTGATCCTCCCTGTGTACTAACAACATTTCAGACCATCAAAGAAGGTCTATGTACATGATTTTTATCACCTAGAATAGGCTCTTAGTGTTACTATTCCGCAATGAAATTAGAAATAGTATGCTCAGTAAGAAACTATGACTTAGAATCAATATTCCTAGTGTCCACATTAATGTTCCTCTTCTTCTGGAATTTATTTTATTAATTCCCCTTTTGGGATCATATCGAGCAGACTGAATCCATTCCACACATCTCTTGGGAGTGACCAATAAAGAGACAATTAAAAAAAGGAATATTTTCATTAAAAAAAAGTTGATTCAAGGTATAATCATGAGTATATAGGACTAAACTATCAATTATAGTATAATTTAAATCCAATTAAATCATACATTTACCAAGAAAACATTTTTATCTTCATAGGTATACTTATCCATTTTAATTAGGATACCAATTGTGGAAGCAATATAGAATAGAATTTTTGAGTACCATAACATCCAATTAAGGCCAGATATCCTAACCAAAAATTAAGAATTATTGATTTTTATAGATAATATTTAGAAATGAGGATCCCATTTTTTAATGCACATATGATCTTGTTTTAGTGAAATGGATCTATTCCCCTAAACATATAGAGAATAAATTTGAGTGTGTTGAAATTTTTTGAATGTTCTCAAACATTGGTGGTCCCCATTATGATTAATGTTTTTACAATACATCCATTTATCATTCATATACTAAAGCATAAGATAGAAACACCCCAAACTAAGAATAAGTTTAATCAATAAAGTGTTTTTGACTTAGGGGATAAAATATTGGAGAAGGTTATTGAATCAAATCCTCCCAATAAGCTAATGAAGAAAGCTAACTAGAATATCAAACCTATAGGTAATATGAGATTTTATAGTGGTAAAATAGTCCACATCATGGAATATTGTAAAGTTTAATTTAATTTAAAAATAGAAGGGAGTAATAAAAACCCTAAAAGTGTATCCATTCAAGAGAGAGATATTAAGATTAGATTACTGGTTGAAACCCTTGGGGAGAGGTTGATAGGATACCCAAAAAAGTGTCTCAAATGTGGTTATAAAATTGTGTGGAATGTAAAAATAGGTAGGACTCCAAGATGAAAGGTGTAGGAATTTTTTACTGGTCAAAATGTGCTAATAAGTGACATGGGGAAATCCCTAGTGGATTTATTTTTTAAAACTATTTCTATAAAGAAGAATTCCACAAAGGACAAGAAGGAATATCATGTTCCTAAATATTTTTTTAGTTATATGGATAGATCAGTTGGCAGAATATTTAATATTTAATTTATCATAAAAGTGTGAAATTTCAATTCTAAATCAAGGAGTAAAGCTACTACAGCTAAGAATAATGTAGTAAATGAAAAGGAACCCATTTTTCTAAAAGGTGAGAAGGTTTTGAAATCTAAAAATTGTATCAAGAATGAATAAGTGTAATAATTTTATAGATTTAAAGAAAAATGATACTAGGTTGAGATAAAATACTTAGCACTAGGTTAACAAATAAATAGTATTAGAAGACCATGTTATTCCAATTTTTAACTATTAATGATAGTTAATTGAATAGGAAATTAAATATGGAGTTATAAGAAAGTCAAACCACTACGATGGACATTTCAGTTGGGATTCATTTTCAACTAGTATCATGTAAAAATTGGTACCATTCCTAATTAGATCTTATTTCATTAAAAATATACCCATGGTGATGAATTATAAAGAGAATAACTTGAGGGGGAGATTTCAAAATAGGTAAATATTCTCTATATTTTTCAGTTTATAAAGATTATAGAAATATAGATGACCCCATAAATAATTAAAGGATGATGTGTGATTTTCACTCTCCTAATTATGATTTAATGTGCCCATTTTCTATTTAATTAGGGGTGACTTTATAAAATAATTAGGAAGATCATTCCTAAAAATTGAATATTTTTAATTTGTTTGTTAAGTGTACTTCATGTTTTGATAATAAAAAAATAGTTTTATCATCCCCTAATAATGAAAGGATTGATGTGGTATCCCATTTTAGATAATTAGGGACATCCATGTTTTTTATATTTACCACTCTTTTTTTTCTAAAATGGATTATTCCATGTAGACGTAGATTTGGTTGGTTGACGGTTAATTTCTAAGAAGATTGTTGAGCCACCCTTCTCTCATGTATGGGATTAAAAATAGTTTAAGTGAAGGATCAAAAGTGTAGAATAAGTTTATTTAAGATGAGAAAATATTTCATTGGATATTTTAAATGGAAACTGGATGATTTTAAGAATTGGATATATTATTCTGAATTGGAAAAAAAATTCCTTTTTTATTAATTTCTAATTAGGGGGAGAAAAATGGAATTTCCTATTGGTGTTAATTTGTAATTGACAAAAAATACATTGGGTATATTTATGTTCTAGGGGATAAAGTTATTTTTTTCAAGGAACCAAGTCTTTGTGTTAATGTCATTAAGAAAATTTGTCTTAGATTACGGATTAAATTATCCACCCAAATCCTGAAAAAGTTTTTTCCATGATTAATATGAAATAGAGATTGAATTAGTTTCCATTTGAGTTTAAAATAAATATCCATATATTTGAAATTGAGTATAGAAAGAGTTTATACTACCTATGAAGATCTAGCTATATAGCTTCTAGGTGATAGATAATACATTAAATTATTTTTTGAGCTGGTATTCATGTTTATGATAATTATTGATGTTTGATAATCCATTTAGTTAATGTTTTTAATGAAAGAGAGTACAAAGGGAGAGTTGGTTGTCGAACCATGTGTTGGATAGCTTGTACAATTTTCACTGAGAGTATTGAAATATGTTCAAATTGTTTGGGAGAGATTTCTGAATTTTGATATATCATCTGTGGAATTATTAGAATTTTGGTTAATAAGATTATATTGAACATTACTTGGATAAAGTGTTAAAAAAATTAGACAATCCTTGGAACTAATTGAATTCATATTAAAGTTATTTGAAGAAATCTTGAAGTTTTTTATTTAGAAGTTTCACCAGAAAAATAGTGATGTTCATGTTCTCAATACTTGTCCTTTGGATATTAAGGCTCCGTCGTATGAATTCCAAAAGGTCACAATACTTGTGAATTTGACTTTGATCTTCCTCAAACTACTAATTGTAAAAGGAATTGAGTATATGACTTCACTAACTTTAATCTCCACTGAAATAATTTGATGAAAATCATATGAATTCATCACCAAATGAATTTGGTGGGGATAATGTTACTTGATCATAAGACTTTATTAAATTAAATGAACTTCACTATAGTAAAACTATCAAATAGAGAAGTTTTTATTTATATATACATCAATTTATATCATTATTACCCTTTTTTAGTGGTTTTTTAAATTGTCACGTTTAGTGATGTTGGTAATTTCTTCATCGTGATTTTTTTATATGTGGTAGTTCTTAATAACCATTGTGAAGAAATTATTTGGTGGTGGTCTATAACTACCATAAAAAAATTATTTCATGGACTTTAAAACCACCTCTAATAAATGTAAACTATATCATATAGTTTGACATATATACTGTCAGTTCAAATTTCACCTGATTATTTTTTTGATGATTTCTACTGTGACATAAATTTTAAAATAATTACCAATGGTTGTAATCATCACAAAAATATTTACAAGAATAATCTATGATGCCCTGCCCTAAATCACTATAAAGATTAACTAGAAAAAAATTCCATGTTACCTCAGTTATTCCCACACATACACTAGAGGTTTACTATAAGAAGCGGGGGTCTATGTTTGTTTAGTTAGGGGAATATACCCCCATATAAAAGGGAGAAATATTATTAGAAATAAATAAATAATAGAGAACACTGGGACTAGGAATATATAAAACATGATATAAAAAATTAAATGCAACAAATAGACTCAAATGGTCATGATTTCATATAAATAAAGACATCAAGACTCCAGAGATACTAAATCCCAATCTCTAAACTATCTAAGTATTCTAACTTGATCAAGTAATGTTGGTACTAAGTCCAACTATAATGTGCAACTAAATAAAATATTCTTGAGTAGCCTAGTGAAATGAAATATCTTGTAGGGAGTGAGTATATAACTCAGTAGGTTACCACCAAAGTGATTACATATAAAACAAATAATGTAGTTATATGTGAATTTTTAATTATTAACTGAAAGTAGTAAATAAATGGAAGTAAATAAATAAACAAACATCAATCCTAATTTCGTGACCACGATTGACCATACCTTCTTTAACCAGTGTTGGGGTGTCTCTGAGCAATTTATGAGGACTATGCCTACATATAAATACTAAATAATATGGTATAAATGAGGAATCCCTCATTCTCAGGATCGAGAAACTAATAACTCATAATTAATATCTTTACATATAGATCTTATGTATCCTAAGAATCTCTATAAACTCCCATATAAAAAACATCTAGAATCCAATTCATGGGAATCTCAGAAAGCCACTTAACCAGAGAAGAAAAAACCATTTCACCATGACAAATAGAAGGATCTGAAGCATCATGGCCATTCTGATTAAGAACATGTGATTTCATTAGGATTTACTGTTTGGAATCTAAGGGTGTCCTCAGAATAACATCATAATAATGTAAGGATTCAAAATAATTACTTGATCCTACATGGATAGATCCTAGATATTATTGGAATCCTAGGGACCCATTACATTAGGGGCCTCCCATATAGACCCAATATCAAATCCCGACATCCTAAAAATTATTTATGTGTCTAAATAGAAGGATCTCAGGAATCACTGGGAGTCCATGTAAATTTCATCACATCCAATATTTCTCAAACCAGTAACACATGAGGCCCAAATATAGATCCTAGGAAACACTTCTAGAAGTCAATTTAAGTCACCATGCCATTATCACATCTCACCCATAGTTCAGGTCCTTGAAGGTAAGTATGGGTATCGTAGCGCTATCAATAATAAATAAGTGAAAATGTAATTACAAGTTATGGGTTATATGAACACCTACACCAATCACCATCATAGATATCCCCTAGGCATCATCAATGGAAATTCCTTACCTCATAGGAATCAGGGGAATATCTTCTATAACATCACTAGAGTGTTGTATTGTTAGTATACCACAATTTCCCCATAATTACTATATCGAAACTCATAACCAACATATCCACCATGTCTTTAATGGGTCTACTCACCTAGTGGTAACATCCTAGTGGATGAGGAGTGCTCACCCCAGATTCATTCTTCTTAGCCCAACGCTATATGGAATCTCATGGTCTAACTATGTCCCACTACCATTAATCATTATGTTCTATCTCTCCCCTATACCTAGAGTCATATCAGTGATTCTATGTTGGGGCCACTAGTAAAAATCTATCTCTATAGTCTCAGTTATCAGTAGTCATGGAAAACCAGTCAGTGCATTATGGTCTAATGGGGAACTTGACACATTTTCCAATTTTAGAAATTTTGTTTAATTTGAATAATTTATTTAAAAAGAAAATATTTAATTTATATTTTAATAATTAAACAATAATTGGGTTTTTGTCCTAATGGAGACGTCACACACCCAGATTCATATAAACACTATACCAAATCCATTAGACTATTATAAAGTCCACTTTCCTTCTCCAAAAAACATTTTAATTAAAAATCATGATATGAAAACTCCACCTAGGCTTGTTGTGGCCCATCCAAGCCCATCCATATCAAAATGGACATCACCTAATATCTTGAGGCTCTAAACTTCACAAAAAACCATTTAGTTAAATTATTTATAATCTACTATAATTCATTAAACTATTTATAACTAAAGATTAAATTCATTAAACTCAAAATATTCAAAAAACTCACCTAAAGGCCTCATGATATCATAACCCAGACAAAACACATACCATTAACCAGAAATATTCTCCAAAATCCATTTCATCTAAAATCACTAACACACATCCTTTATTCCATAATGTTTTATATTTAATTTTAATGAAACCCCTTATAAAAATAAATATGGTGACAAACCATTGTTGATCTAATAAGTGCAAGAACCTGGATATCATCTCAGAATGTCCTCTCACTAGGAAGAACCAAATCCCAAAGAAAATATATTGATTCCCCCTTGATTTTGTGTTATTGAATCAAATCCTAAAACCTAGAAACCAAAATTTAAAACAAAATAAATAGAAGGATAATAATGACCAATAATAATGTTGAGATACCTTAATACTCTAATAATCATCATCAAAACACCCCCCCCCCCCCCGAATGGGATTGAAGAGGGGAAGAAAGACGCTGATCCCTCGGTCAAACATCCAATATGAAGAGGGAGGGAGGGGTTGTCCCCTCAAAAACCTAATATGGAAAAGCGTAATTTGTCCCAATTAATTTTCCTATCAGGAATCCAATATTATCTATTTTCTAGAAATTAGTGACTATATCCAAGGTTATTTGTTATTTGTGGCCACCAGTACGTCTGTGGCATACTGCATCCAAGGATGCACAAAACACCCAATCCCCTCCCAAGGCCCCATGAAATCTCCAAATAATCATTACTAATGAAAAACATCACTTGATGTGTTCTAACTTTTAAAACTCCAATAAAAATAACAATTAAAAATTAGGACTATCCAAAAATTAAAAATTCCAATGAATTATGAAACCCATCCATATACAAAGGGTTTTAAAATCCCATTGCCATATCACTTACCATTAAGAGAAGTATCATTGATATTTTCACCACCGGTCCTAACCAACTGAGGTCTTCAGTTATAATTAAAATAGATGCCTTTCATCCTTGAACACTCAACTATTCCTCTAATGTGACACCCAAAAACATGGTTATCAAACCATTAAAACTCAAACCATATATAAAAACCATCATCAAAATACTGATATCAGTCTCTCTATAAACAATATATCTTTAAAAACCAAAGGTTTCATTGTCTAGTTGATCTTATAATATATAGTGCTCCCCACAAAAGACTTTATCTCACTATGGAAAATTCCACAACCTCAATACTCCATGTCCCTGGAATTTCATGTTAAAACACTCTCTTAGTAGTCAAATAATCCACTATTCTTGTTTCCCAACTTACCACATCTGAATATATATTACAAAATCATTCAAGCACCAATACTTCTCTCATTTTCAATGTTTAAGTAAAAAAATATGTTCCACTATTGTTAATACATGACATGAACATGATGCCCTTTCCTCAAAAAGATCTTAACAGATCCCAAAACATTTCCATAATACCCCAAATGACATATATAATGTGTTTTCCAGATCACTGCATCTAAAAACCTGAAAAGTACAAATTCAAAACACCTTTGGCCAACCTACCTCAAAATGCTATGTTGCACCAATCGATACACTATAACCTTATTTGATCGTTATTCCTTAAATATCATAGTCACGCTATGATCATCCAGATACACCTACCAGAGGTTCAATACAACTTATTATTTGATTACATGGTTGAATATTCATTTAACTAATTCCTTTGGTTTTTCCCCAAAAATGAGCACTAATGCATTCCTAATATGATTCTCTCTTAGACCATCCAATTCCCACCATGAGCATGATGCCAATTATTGGGTACCATATAACATAATTTTTGAACATACCAATGGAATTCACCAAATAATCCATATGAATTTGAATCTATTCTCTCACGACTACCAAGAATCCACAATGACCGTCTAATGGTAAGTTTTTTCAAAACCATGTCCTAGACCACATGAGGTCATATCACCATGACTAACATCACACACCCCACCAAAAGAGAACCCTTTTCATCACTTTTTAAAACTGAATTCTTATTCATTACATTTCATGATCCAACAGTTTTCAAACAGGTTGATTGGATGTTTATGAGATGCTCACCACCATGAACCAACAATAAAAACCAATCTCCACCCATTTTTGACTCATAGAAATATATTCTTTGGAAATTTCCAAAAATATATTAATAATGAGATTATTCACCCTTAACTTTCTTTCAGTGCGCTGTAGAATCCCCCCTCTAGTAACTCAGATCTATTGTATAATGTATTACATTATCATAATATATAAGTGATCTCATCCCATGGACAAATTAGTTTTATAGTATTGAAGAACTGGATAAAAACAAGATTCATATATTACATTGTAAATATAAAATACATATCATAAGAAACACTCTCACATCCTTGATATTATTCATAATATTCTTCTTCATATATAAGGGAATTAAAAATAGGATAATGGTGGGCTCAGATTATTAATAGTGCTTACATATAGAAGAATAAATCATGATTAAATAGGGAATGATCAATATGGTAAGGTAAAAAAATTAAAACACATGAAATTTAATCAATAACTTGTGCATGAAATGCATCCCTATATAATATCAATATACTAATCTCATTGATAATAGTTACCAAATTATCCATGATTGAAATTATTAATATTGGATGTTTTGATCTCAAACATCATGATATCTTTACCATTAAGTACATGTTCTAAGATAGTTTAATTGATAGGTAGGTATATATAAAAAATCCCAAACAATCATTCTAGATAACTCATTTTTCTCAGGATACATGTCCATGCATTGAGGTGGTATCTATAGATGGTATCCACCCATCACTACATATCTAATGTATTTCTCATATATTGATTGGTCAATTTAATTCCTAAAAAATATATCTTATCAAACAATTATTGTATTGATTAAACAATGTAGAATTTCAATATTAGTTCATTCAAATAAGTTTCTTTCAAAGTAAAACCCCATATATTGAAATGTTATAAATTTGAGGAAATAAAAATTCCCATGATACAAATAATATGGATATTTAAGAGAAATTTAATGTATATATATCACATGAGAGTGAATGTTTTAAGAGAAATTTAATGACCACAAAATTAATAATATATAAAATATTATTATCAATTCATCAGAAATACCGGTTTTTTAATAAAATTATGTCTTTTGGAGAAATAAATAAAATAGAAGTGTCATGTTTAAATAATATTTCATTAAATAGTTTCCTTTGTAAAAACATTGAAAACTTTTATATGAATCTAAGTATTATAAAATTATTATTATGGTGGGAAAGGCCATTAATGTTTTATACGTTAAAAAGAAACCTTTGTTTTGGCTTTTTGTATTGAAATTCAAAAATGTCATCTTCTAAAAACATTAGAAATAAATTTTTAAAACCCTTGTAAAAATAAATTAAAATTTTAAATTTCATTTATAAATTATTTGATTAAATAAAAACAATTGTTTTAATAAAATTTTTAAAAATATGGACTTGGATGAAAATATACCTGATCAAAAAAAAGAAAAATAAGATTGGATATTATTTTAAATGTTAGTTTACCTGATTCAGGTTAAAAATAATGGAATGTTGGATGAAAAAACTGGGAACTCATTAATTATAAAATTTATAAGAAAAATTATGTAATTTTTGAATGATATATTATAATATTCCTTTAACAAAAATAAGATAAATCCCAAAGAAATGAGATTGAAAAATAAATTCTTACCTCTTTGGTAACATTCAAATTATAACCCTTTGAAATAATAAATTTGAATTGAAATTTAACATGTATTTAGTAAATATATATTAATTTTAAAAACAGAAAAGGGGTATTATAAACACCACATAAAAATAAATAGGTTCATAATACCAAATATGTCATAATGGAGTGAAAATTGAGATGAAATCCCTTACATTAATTCAACTTTCTTCAAAAGTCATGTAACCTCCTAAACAATAAATTTTAATTTATTATAATTCTGTATAAAAATTATTTATATAATTATAATATCATATATTATCCATATATAATATTTTTATACCCATTTGTAAATAGATCCTTATTAAAATCGTCATTTTCAAGTGTCAATTATTTCATTTTCATGGGGATTGTGGTTCAGTAGTTACATCCCTTATACTTTATCATGGTTAAATAATCTTATAAATATTAATATTGATATAAATATAATATATATTAATTTTAAATATAGATATAGATATTATTCTATAAAAGTTAAGGATAGAAAAATGAATTACACAGTTCATGGAGATGGTAGGTGGTATATATGCATGGACATTGTTTTCACTTTTCAAAGGATAAAATAAAAGAAAGGTAAACAATAATTCACCTTTATAGAATAATTATTATATCATATATGTAATATATATTAATTAAATATATCAGTATTTCCATCCATTTAATGTGAAAATAAAGAACATATCAAATTTCTACATGGAGGTGGTAGTCCATACATATGCATGAGCTACATTATCATTTTCTAACAGATTGTAAGGTAGTAAGTTATATATGATATTATAATTAACAATCAATAATTATTTCATAAATATAATATATAAATATTAAAACCACCATAATAAACATCCATGAAAAATGGTGATGGAAATTGAATTTTATCCCTACATGGAAGTAGTAGTCCATACATACACACAAGAAACACATTCACATCCCATTTGATGGAAAATTGGGTGAATAATGGTGGGTCCTAAATCATAATAATATTTTAGTATATTTATTATACTGAAGTTATTGTTATATGATAAATACCAAAAATTTAAAAGTGGAAAAGAATAAATAATCTAAAAGAGGTATGGTAGAATGATTTTCTCTCCTTTAGTTGGCCTCCTTTATATTATTTATTCATGACCATTGGAATGGAATTTTAAGAACAAAATAACCTCTAATTCAATGATATTATAGTTTATAATATAATTTTAAAGGATTTAGTGAAGATATATGGATCAATGTGTAGTAAATAAAATAATGGATGGGTTTCTTTTTATAAGTGGTGGGGAAGGACACACATAGAATTTCTTAAAAAATTAAAATATAATACTGTCATATTCATGAAAAATGATTTAAAATAGATATATATACAAAATTGGGATAGTATAAGGTATAAATATTTCTATATAAAATTATTTATATAAGTTTAATTCAAAAACATACCCCTGTCTCTTTTTTTAACCCCACAGTGATCCTTTTTTAACCTTAAACGCGGTAACAAATTTTGAAATCTTAAAAGGTTATAATTTTAAATATGAGGTAAAAATTTCCCACAAATTGATAAGGGGGAATTTTTTAACCATTTTTGATCCTACTGGTCCTCTGTAAATATTTTAAATATTTTTAAATTATTTTTTCATAAAATATCATTAATTTAATTTTTGACACTATTCATTAAATTTGACATTGACGGCATCAAGGAAACAATATTGAATTAAAATATAATAATAATAAACATTAATAATATATTATTATTCACTATTAAATTATTTTTTGACAATAATTCAACACAAACACATTATTTTAAATGTTTTTAAAATTATGTACTTTAGATTTTCACTGCATGCACAAGAATTCTGTCAATGTTGTATTTTCATTTAATATAGTTATATAGTCATAGAAAATTAGAAATAAATTTCCATTATAAAAATAATTTTAGTAACCCTAAAATAATCTTTCATTTTCATTCACACCATTTTTTCTTCACTATGTGAACATATAAGATTAATTTAAAGGCAAGTGAGTGACTATTTTTACTTTACTTAAAATAATATAAATGTCATTATCAAAGTAAAATTTCAAAAAAAAATGAGATTTATTGTAATTCTGGATGACTATGGTTGGATTACTCTCATAAAATAAAATAAAGGAAAGTGTTTGATATATTTTTAATACCATATCACATTATTTTTAATGTTAATTACTATATTTACCCTTTACTTAGGTGATAAATTTTTCTATGATTACTATTTTTAGTTCTTAAAAATAAAAAGTACTTATTTAAAAAATTTAACCACCTGATTCCAAATATGGAATCCATTTTTTCGAATTAAAATGATTTAATTTTTAGAAATTAATTTAAAAATTATCCATAAAAATGTGATAAAAAAGAATTTCCATAAAAATCTATAATTTGTAGAAATTAATTTAAAAATAATCCAAAAATGTGAAGAAAATGGTTTTCCATACAAATGAATTTTTAATCCTAAAAATGACTAATATAAAAATCATGTAAAATATAGATCCTAATGAAATAAATTATATTATTATAAATCAAATGGATATTTCATAACGTTAATACCAAATCCAAAATATATAGTAATTTTTATATTAATTTATTTAAAGAGAAAAAAATATAGTGTTACAAAAAAATAGAGTTTTTCACTCCTAACTAAAAAATAAAAAATTTTGAAAATTAAAACAAAAACTTAAACATAATCTAATATTGACATGATAATTTAAAAAATGATATAAAAGTCACATAATAATATTTTAATATTTTTTTCATGCTTCATTTAAACTCGATGTTATATGTAAGGTAAGCTATCAAAGAAATTAAATTTATTTAAAGAGAAATATATCCTAAAATATCTAGGTGTTAAATTTTACCCCCTTATAAGAATTTCTCCATAAATTACATCACTCTAATATAAAAGAAATAAGGATAATTATATCTCATAACATCCTTGGGTTCCCACATAGCTTCCTTAAACTTATGTATTTTCCATAAAACATTGACCAGATGAGTGGCCTTTTTTATAGTACTTTCTCTCTACGATCCAAAAAATCTCTACCAGTTATTCCACATAAAAAATATCTTACTCTGTTGGTATGAACTACATTTTCAACACATGTGAAGTATCATGTATTTAATTCCTTAGGATACATATATGGAATACGTCATGTACATGGGAGATATTCGGTGGAATCCCAAATTAATAAGATATAGTCCTAATATGATCAATAATTTTGATTGGATTGATATATCTAGGGCTCAATATTCCCATATTTCAAAATATCATAACCTTCTTTGATGTATATATTCTTAAGAATAACTTTTCACAAACTTCATACTCTAGATTGCACTGATAATTGTCAGTATAACTTTTTTATCATCTTTTAGGTTCCCTTTTTTGTTGTTGAATGAATCTAAACTTCTCTATCATTTTTTCATCTAGATCATGTCTCAATAGCTTTATTTCTACAACATCATCCCAATATGTTGGAGTTTATCAATTCTTTCTATAGAAGGATTCATGGAAAGCTATCTAAATTCACAACTGAAGGTTATTATTGTAAGAAAATTCTCCCAAAGGAATGGTTTAATCCCAACAACCATTGAAATACTTATATAAATCTTTCAATGTATTTTCTAGATTTTAAATGGTCCTCTTAGATTAATCATTTGTATGAGGATGATAAGAAATAATAAAAATCAACTCCATACCCAGAGCCTACTAAATAATTCTCTAAAACATTAAGGTAAACCTCATACCTCAATCAGATATGATTGAGAGTGGTATTCCATGAAATCTCACAACAAAATTAATGTATAATAAAGTATGTGAATAAAGATATAAATATTCTCTAATAGAGATAAAATGAACTAATTTTAGAAGGTGGTTGACTACAACCCATATAGTATTATTCCTTTAAATGTTTTTTGGATTCTAATAAGGAAATACATGGTAATATTTTCACATTTCTATTATATTTTGGTTAATGTTTTTTACTTAACCTTTGACTTATGTCTCTTAGTCTATCCTTACTAACAAACCATGAATTAGGAAACATACTCAGTAATGTCCCTTTTCATGTTACCCCCTTGAAATTATCTTTTATATATCTATTAAATTTTTTACTTCCATGATTAATAGAGTATGATGAACTATAATCTTCATTAAATATATCTATATTAAAATATGGTATTGATGGAACACATACTCAGTTACTCATCCTTATCATTCATCTATGATCATAGTTGAACTCAGAAACATTCCCTTCCTTCTTCTATAATTCAACATCCTCCTTATGTACCATCTTCATCCTCTCAGGGATGGATAATTAAACATTTGTCGAATAAATATCAGATCTATCCCCTTTCTTCAATATTTCAATATCTAACATATTAAAATCGATAAATATTGGATCTATGCTAATACTTATCATATATAAACTATCATGGAGTTTCCAACTTGGAGAATCATCCACCTTGTTTGACTTCCCATGGTGGTAATGTATTGAGAATTTGTGATCATTGATCAAATAAAACCATATGTTGTGGTTCATATTCAAATAATTTTATGTTAATATATTGTTCAATATTTTATGATCAATATATATATATATAACAGTTTTCACCATAGAGATAATTTCACTATATATTCAATGTAAAAAATACCACTGCCAGCTCAAAATCACGAGTCATGTAATTCTTATCATGAATTTTCAATTGATGAGAGGCATAATTTATCACCATATCATTTTTCATAAGGATGAATCATATTACCTTATTTGATGAATATTTATATATCACAAACCATACTCCACTTTAGGGTAACACAGTTGAATTGACAATCCTTCACTTCAGTTATTTTATATTTTTCTAGAATTCATCTATCCATAAGAACATAACTCCCTTTTATGTCTACTTTGTTAGTGGATCAGATAGTTGTGTGAAATCTATCAAAAATTTGGTACTATCTAAAAAACAAAAGAAAATAATGGATTTTTGTTATCATGATTGGTCTAGGCCATTTCTCCATAACTTCCATCCTTAAAGGATCTACTAACATACACTCAATTAAAATTATATGACCCAAGAATGAGTATTTTGTTTCCAAAATTCACAGTTGGAAAATTTGGAATATAGATTCAACTTCTATTGATTAAAGAGAAAAATCCTTAAATGTTCATCATGATATTCCTTTCTCATAAAATAAATAACAATATCATTTATAATGACTACAAAAAACATATCAAGGCTTCCTTGATTGTATTGGGTATATTCCCCATCTTAATTATTAAATGATAATATTACAATCAAGGATCAATCATTTAAAAATATTTACCTCTGTGTAATTGATCAAACTGATCATAGCTACGGGGTAGAGGAAACTTGTTCTTTATAGTGATCTTGTTATGTTCATTCTAATCAAATTAAAGAAGCATTGACCCATAATTATTCATAACAAAAAGAATGGGAGAACATGATGGTGAATTAATAATCCAAATGAATCTGTTATCTAGAATCAACTTGAGTTTCTTATTTAATTCTAACAAATCAGTCAGGTCCAATCTATATGGATTCTTTGAAATGGGTGTAGCACTGGGTATGAGTTCTATTAAAATCAACTTCACAGTTTAGGGGATGTCATGGAAACTATTCTAGAATAACATCTATATACTCATATATAATAGGAATATCCTCAATGTTGAGTTTCTCCCCAATAATCTATTATAAATATCCCTTATAAATATGTATCAAATCCCATATAGTTGATACTTAAGTGCCCAATGGATCGTACAGTCACACTGAGAATGGGTTGAATCAGGTTTGACTTATTTTACTGAATTATTTTCTTTTCTTCTACCCCCTTTAAACCTCTATCACATATTAGGATTATTTGATCTTATATGAAATGAAAAATATAAATAAAACATAGCACAAAATATTTTTAAATGATTTGGTACTAATGCCTACTCATTGTTGCAACTAGTTATACCCCCCCCCCCCAGTTATATATTCTTCACTATATATATCCAATTACAACCAAGGAATGTATCATTCCTATCAATACTGAGTCCTAGAATTTTCCAATATAGATACCCACTAGAGATCATAATATCCCATCTACACTAAAAACTCATGGGTCCCATAGGAGGATCTTTATACTACATCCCACAGGGTTACCAAAATCCCACTTGCCTTCACCATAGTCCCACTAGATGCTTATTCTATTTCACTGTCCCACTAAAGACTTCTACTATTCTTCAGTCATAAAATATATGATCCTCTGGTAGAATATACTTTTTAAACTTATGTCTTCTTCCACACTTCCTTAATTAGAGTCTTTCTCCATAAAAAATAGGATCACCTGGTCTACGTGTGTTCAATATTCAATAACTTTAGAAACTCATGAACAATTATCTATTCATTATCACTGTCCACTAAACATCAAATACTATGGATTAATCTCAAATTTACTAATAACATTGTTATATCTATTCTAAAATAATACCCAAATTTAGTCTCAAACTTCATTTCACACTATACAAATAATGTTTTATGTGCATTTCAATATTAGTGCATATAAAATTTTATAAATGAAATTCTTAGTTATTAAAAAATTTTATTTGTGTAACAACACATATTCACTAGATTATCACTATTTTATGAATTTATTATTAATAATTCATGAAAATTTATAATAATTAAGTAACATATATACTAACCCAAGTTTTCTTTCATTGTATATTTTTTTTATTGAGTTATTTTTACGCCATCTATCAAGAAATATATTTAACTACTTTGTGAAAGTCTCACATATCATCCATGAATGATTATAAAACCATATCCCATATAGTTCACATATACAAGACCATTTCAAGTTTATTTTTATAACTCAAATAAACTTATTTCATATAACAATATATATTGTTAAAATCTTCAAATGAAAATGGTAAGAAGATGCTATATTCTCAATCTACTTTATGCAATAGCATACGCCGAATGGTTATTATTTATTCTTCATATAACATCGTATTCTTATATACACAAGTTCAAATAAAAACAAACAAAATCATATAAAATCGATGGTCTATAATGACTCATAATGAATTCATGGAAACCACTTAGTGAATACAAATCATTTAATTTCTCTGTTTTGATCACTTGGAGCTATCATAATTATCTCTATAATCCTTTAATACCCATTTGTTTCACTAACTTACTCCTTCATGCATTGGATTTACACAATGAGGAAAAATATTTTCATCATGAAATATTAAATCCTTCTTAATATATCTTCTTGGTTTGAAATTTTTTTAAACATAAAAACATAGTTTTATATTGGTTTGGTCATATTCAAATACCATGATGATAAAATGATACTCTAAAGATTTTGTTCGATCACTTGGATGTCACAGCATATATGTCCTTGGGAATATAATTTTCTTTGATGAGGGTAGGATGTAGACAACGATAGTGTTTTTGTTTGAAAGGCTTAGAAGGATCGGATCAGAATGTTATAGTTATGTATATACTTCTAAATTTGGATGAATAGTGACCATGTTCATCTCATCCCACATCGGTTTATCCATTAGACATTGTGATCCATTATAGTACAACATGTTCTGGCTACTTGGCATATGTGAGTACCAAAGTGTGCTACTGAACCACCATTGGCACAGACCCATATTGGGTATCTTTTCCCTCACCATATCACCACACACAGTGCTTCCACCATTCCCTTATTTGAATATCTATGGGAATTACATGCACCCCTATCTCCTTATGCACTCACCCTTTCTGACTATTAGTTGACTTCTCACTTTAGTAGTACTTGTTGTCCCTTTGTATGGCATGGTGTGGGTGTGAAATTTTTTAATCAAGGCCACAAAAAACTCTCATCAATACTTCTTAAAATATAATCCTTGAAAAATATAAATTTTCATTTTATTCCTTCACTCCTTCTATTCACCATGATATAAACAATGTGTCCTTATTAAAACAATTATTGGATACTTAGACTGCTTCAACCATCATAAAAATTAAAAATCATTGTCTTTTTATCTTCACAACCTATTAAAATTAATTTCAACTTCGATACAACCTTAATAATCCAAGTGGGTTCTTCAATCTCGCTCTTTGCATTTTTTTCCAACACACATTTAATTTCAAAATTCAGTGTCATCTTATCCACCCTATCAACACTGAAATAATAGGTATAAGTATGGGAAATAATTCTCATCTCCAAAATTAAAATTTTAAGAACATATTATTTTATTATGACACTTATAGTCTGATTTACTATATAGAAGGATGACATTAATACCAACATATCAATGAGATAAAATTAACCATCTTTAAGTCTGTGTGATTCATTCCGAGTGTAGAAAACAATAGTGATCAAATTTAAAATCAATGTTTCCAATAAATTTCCATAATGTGGCACTTATATCATAACATTTTATCAGGTTTTGTTTAGAAGATTTTCAACCAATATCTTGTTTTCATCTCAATAAAAATATTAAAAACATCCAATTTCAAGATTTCATTTACCCTTTTTAAGTTACTTTTCCCTTTACATCAATTAATCAATCTCTACCTCACTAGAACTTTAGGTATTCATAAGACATTATTTGATATAGATATATCTAGTGGATTTTCCTTTATGACCCCCCCTAAATAGATGAACTTTATACATCTTCATAATTATTTTATTTCATTAAGAATAAACTCCAAGAATATTCTATTCTTATTTAAAATGTTTATCATGGACCATATAATTCCAATAGTCTTCCATGATGGAAAAAGTTCTAGCTATTTGATGTTCGTAGGTTTTATCAATACTTTTTATCCTCCTAGAATGAAAGAATCCCCTTCAACTTCAAACATGAAAAACAAACAGAAAATATATTTGGTAATAATGTGGTTATTTAGTTCTCCTTAGATAGAGAAATAGGGTTTATAGTTTCTTCCCTATCTAGTTATCTTCTTAGATGAAAATGGATTCTTAACATTACCTAGAGAAGTTATTTCAATTTTCTATGATGGAACCATAATTCTATCCACTTCCAACTATTTGGGCCATATCATCAGAAAAATGTAGTAACATTCTCAATATTTAATTTATTTTTAGACTCGTTTTTTAAACAATATTTTTATCATAATAATTCACTGGTTCGTTCCCTTTCATCTTCAAGAATTATTATTTTCTAGACATACATGTACAACAATTTTCATCTAAATGTCAAGTTTTATTACACTTTTCAAACAAATCTTCAATATTCATCAAGTAACCATTTTAGGTAACTTTACATGTTATTCATTAGAGATTACTTTCACAAATTCACTCTTGTTATTTCTTTCCTTGATTTATTCTTTCATCTATTCCATCTTTCTTACTTTAGTATTTAATTTCATGGCCAATTCAAAATGGTCCATGATGTGTCCTTTCCTAGCACAAAATAAAAATATTTTCTTTGGTTTGAAAATATTCACATCATTCTTCATAAACATATTGGGATTTGTTTATTTAATAATATTCTTTTTTTGTTTTCATCCCAAGGGTGACTTTTCATTTTTTTCCCTACCTTCATCAATGTTTTTTGTGGCCTTATCATCTCATCAACTGATTATATATACTCGGTTCGTACATACCATCACTCATCATAAATATGAAAAATTCTATTTAAATACCAATATAAAGCTTCAAGATATTCATATATATTCTTGATAGACTGATTACTTTCTTGTGAATGTGGGTTCTATTGTGAATTGTTTCACATTAATTTAGTTCGGATCCCCATAAATTTAGGCATTATTCAATTTTTAAACATTTCCAGGTTTCACAAAAAATTTATAACATAATTCCCTAACATCCAATAACACCAACAGTATCCAAAAAAATCTTGATTTCTTCTTCTGTGATACATTCTAACTATCTTTGAAATTTTTCTATTATTAAGTAGAACATTTCTTATTTTTGATTTCTATAGGGAACAAGAATTATTACACATATTCTCATCCTTATTTAAATATATTATGGATTCCTGAGAGTTTTTATTCACCCATGTTTTTCCATATTTTAATGTTGAATCAACATAAGTAGTAAAAATAACATTAATACATAGAGATGTGTCATGAAAAAGGGTTACCTTATTTAATGAACTTGTATTAGATATATACATAGATAATATCAACCTATTATTTCAACTAAGTTAAGACCTTTTAGAAATTATATTCTTATATGAATAATTGTCGGTAGTTCTAATTTTCTAAGTAGCTTGGGAAGTATCATCTTGTGTCTCTTCCATATTTCTAATTCATAAATAATTCAAGAAATTTTAAGATGATATAAATATTATCATATTCAACTGATGTCATACCTTATTCTCACTAAATATTTATATTCTAAATCTTATCTTTATACACCTGGTTGGACTTCAATAAAAATTATTCAAGCTCCTTGATCCTTTCTTCTCTAACATCAAGTCTATCATCTCTATAATTAATCATTGTATTATGTAGCTTTTACAGTACATGGTCAACTTTTGAAAAAACATTTCTCCAATAACCTTCTAACTTGTATTCCTTTTCAATTATTCATTAATCAAATGAAGTTTGTCTTATAAAGAGACATTGATTTTTATTTTTATTTTTTAAACATGGTGAATCATTCTTTATACATCATCATATTATATTCCTTGAATTTTGCAAAGTTTTAATAGAGTGTTTTAGTTATGTGCCTTCTTAGCTAATAATTATTCTGTTTTATAATTTTCTTCTTCAAACTATAATTTTCCATCTTTATGTTCCTTGATAATTTTGATCACATGTGTGGCCGCATATTTGGGAACTTTCTTCAGATGCTCTCTAATTTAAAAATTGAACATTTATTCAACTATGATTAATCGTGATTCATTATAATTATAATCAATTTATTTCTTTGGGAAATTACCACGCTGAGTTACTTCATCTAGGGATTGATATTTATTTTTCTTTTAGTTCATATTCGGGTTCTTTTCAATTCTTTTCATTCATTTTTTTTATTCTTCACTAAAACTTCATCATTTTTAACATCCTGGGTAGGAAAAGGATTTTATATCTAAATCACTTTTTTAATTTTATTCAAAATCAAATCCATAATTCATATAATTACAATATAAACAACTTGGAAAGTAAATTAGATATAACTAGAGGTGTTCTTACCTCTAATATCGATTGAAGTGCCTAATGGATCATGTAGTCACATTATGTGGGGGTAAATTAGGTGTGTCTTGTTTAACTAAATTATTTTATTTTATTTTGATCCTAAAAACCTCTTTATCCTATTAGGATGAGTAGATCATGAATGAAATTGAAAATATAAATTAAACACAACATACTATATTTACCAGGTTTATTACTAACACCTACTCCTTACTAAAACCGATTATACCCCCTTGGTTATAGATTCTTCACTATATATTGGTGATTACAACCAAGGAAAGTCTCATTCCCATCAATTCTAAGTTCCACAGTCTTCTAATCTAGAGTATCACTATAGATCACATGTTTATAGATATATTATAAACTCATGAGTCCCATAGAAGGTTCTTCATACTGAATCCCACAGTGTTACAAGCATCCCACCAGCCTCCTCTAGAGTTCCATTGGAGACTTCTTCTACTTCTGAGTCCCATTAAAGCCTCCCAATAATCTTGAGTCACCCAAGATATAATTTTGTGATAAAATATATATGTAATCTTTTCTCTACTTCTACACTTCCTTGAAATAATTCTTTCTCTACAAAAAAATCATATCACCGGGTCTACTTGTATACAATCTTCAAGAACATCATAAGATGATAAAAAAATTATTGATCTTTATCACTATCAACTAAACATTAAATGCTTTGTACAAATCTAAATTCACAAATAACTCTAGTATACATCTTCTAAAATAATGTTTGTCTTCAATCTCAAACCACATTAAAAATTTTGAAAAGCATGTTACTTTTCCATTTCAATCTTCATTCATTTACAATGTTATGTATGAACATCTTAGTTATTATTCAATTTTATTTATATGAATACACATTTTAATGATATTTTCACTCATTAATTCATTTTTAATTATATTTACATGAAAATTTTGAATAATTCAAGCACATATACACTACCTCATGTTTTCCTTCACTGTATTTCTTTACTATTAAGTTTGTTGAACACTGTCTATCATGACATAAATTGTACTACTTTTAGAGAGTCTCACATAGCCTACATGGACAATTTTTAAACCCTAAAATGTATAGTTCACATAAAAAGTACCATTTCAAGTTTCTTCACATAACTCAACTCAAATTCTATCATATAACAGTCTATCTTATCAAACTCTTGGTATCATAATTATAAGTAGCTGTTATTTTCTAATTCTTCTTCACACAATAGAATACAGAAGATAATTCTTATTTATTATTCATATAACACAGTGTGATTTTCTACACTAGTTCTCAGAAATAAAACAACATCATGGGAACATCAAGGTCTAGAAATACTCATCACGAATGCATGGAAATCACATCATGAATACAGGGAATTTCTTTTCTCTATTTGGATATCTCAGTGCTCTTGGATTTTCATTTAGATCATACTATAATTGATCTATTATTGGGTTATTGTTAGACATCCTTCCACTAAATAATCACTATAATTCACAGATAGTTATTCATAGATCCAACTTACTCTATCCTGAAATGGCTTCCTGTGATGATGAGAAATACCATTATTGTAAAATTGTAACTCTTTCTCACTATATCTCTTCAGCTTGAACATTCTTTAAAAATGAAAACATAGTTGAATTTTGTTTTGATCATATTAATATTTCAAATTGATAAAATTTAACTCGGAAGCTTTTGTTTGACAACTTATACATCACGGAATGCAATTCCTATTGAACATAAGTTTCGTTGATAAAGGCATAAAGTGGATGATGATAGTGTCATTGATCGTATGAATTAGGATCATCAGATCGAACGGTCATTATTATGTTATTTTTTTTAAGTTGTATGAATAGTTTCTATGTTCTTTTCATACTTAATTTTTTTATCCATTCATCCTCAGGCTTTTTTATAATACAACACGTTATGGTTACTCAGCAGCAGTGTGTACCAGGGTCTGCTCCTAAACCTCTACTAGCACTGAATCGTGTTATCTCTATTCTCCCCCATTATGATTCCATGTATAGTGGTTCTACCATGATCCACCTTTTCTATCAATGGGTGAACCATGAATGTTGGTTTATTCACATGATCACCCTTACTAGATGTTATAAAAATTCCCTCCATAATAGTTTATGTGGTCCCTTTGGATGGATTGGTGTGAGTACCATGTTTTTTAATAAAGGCCACCAAAAAATGATCATCAAATATTATTCAAATATAATCCATGAAAAATATTATTTATCTTGGTATTTTTTGAATCATTATCTTCACAATAATGTAAAAAATGTTTCCCTATTAACATAATTCTTGAGACATATATCTAGTTCAACAATTATCACAATTTAAACTCATTGACCTTTCTTATTAAAAATATATTTAAAAAAATTAGAATTTAACAAAACCTTAATAATACACTTGGATTATTCATATATAATTTATATTGGTATTTTAGGTTTATACTCACACTGATAGATTTTCTTAGGTTGATTTTTAAAATCAAATGTAATTTACCAAAGTGAAAAATATCTTTTTGAGAGACTTAATCTATTTCTTAGCTAGTAATGGATTTGTAGTCTCATTATATAATAGAGCCTTCTATAACACTAATAAATCCAACATAAGTTAATCACATCATGTAATAATAGTTTTCTATATATGAGAAATGTTATTCATAAAAACCTCAATTAATTTCCCCATTATGGTCATGATCTAATCACTTCCAATGCTAACTGTATTGGATTACTAGGTAAGGAAATTCCTACACTATCTACTATTTGTTATTCTGTTTCTTCCATTAGGATTCACTAATAAATAATGAAACACATTGATTTATCTCATAATCATCATGAATATTGAGACATCAAATAAAAAAACCCAATAATGGTAAATGTTATCAAATACTATAATGGATTATCATAATTCATATTTTAGATATGTTCATTTAAAATTTAGTCCCCAACGTTTTTACTAAGATTTATCTAATACCAATTATAAATCCCCTAACTATAGTAACCTAGAGCTAGTGACAACTTTATTATGTTTGAATATGATACAATGGATCTCATACTCAAGGAAAAATAAGTTTAGTTGTCTTGAAGAACTAGATATATAAATGATCCCCTATTATATTTGAAATAATAAATACATAAAATAAAAATCATTATCACATCCTTAATATTATTCACAAAATCATTAATCATATCCTAGGGAAAGGTAAAAATAATGTGTGAGCTCATATGCTCAATAAGGGTTACATAAAATGGAATCTATCATTAGTAAATAAAACATAATCAGTATGGAAAGGTAAATAATTGAAAACACAATCCATTTAATAAATAACTTAAGCATGAAATGAATCCATGGATAATATCAATGTATGAATATCCTGGATAATAGTAACTAAATTATCAATGAAATTTTTTTAATTTTTAATTCCATGATCTCAAACATTTTCATATCTTTAATATCAAGGCATTTTTTAAAGACTATTTAATTAATGGGTATATATACACAAAATAGCCACTTAATAAGGCTTTCTAATTGATTTGCCTCATGAGACATGTCGATGCATCAGCGGACTATCTAAAACTGAGTCCCACCTATCACTGAATTTCCTATACATTCCACATATATCGAATGATCAATTTAATTCATAAATAATATGCCTTATCAATAAATTTCTATATTGAGTAATGATTATAAAATATATTTATTTTTTCATTCAATTATATTATATTCAAATAAAATCATGATATGTAGAAATGGTATAAATTTAGGATATAATAAAATCAATGATTCAAAGAATAAGGATTTTTAAGTAAAATTATATTCATAATTACCACCAGAAGTTGAATGTTTTGAGAAAAATTTTATGACGAAAAAATTATTAAGATATAAAATATGACCATCAATTCATTAGAAATATAAAATTTTTAATAAAATTATTTCCTTTAGTGAAATAAATGAAATAGAAGTGAATCATTTAAATAATATTTCATTAAATAGTTTTCTTTATAAAACCATTGAAAACATGTAGGAGAAGATAAATAATGTAAAATAGATATGGGGTAGTAAAATCTGTTCATGCCATATATATTAAAAACAAAAAACCATTTTGACTTTTTTTAAAGTGAAAATTTAACCCCTCATAAAACATTAGAAATATTATTTTCAAACCTTATAAAAAGTAAATGATAATTTAAAATGTACTTTATAAATAAATTTATTTAAAAATCAATTTTTAATTAAATTTTGAAAAATATGGACATGGAAGAAAAATATACATGATCAAAGAAATAAATAAGATTGGATATTATTTTCAATATAACTATGAAAACACCAACTCTAGTGTCCCAAAGTCATTGTATAATTTTTTTAATTTAAATAATATATATTAGATCTCATGTTTAAGGAACTATCGGTTTAGTAGTCTTGAAGAACTAAATACATACATGCATCCTATTTTACATTGGAAATAAAATATATAACATAGTTAGAGTAAATATTCTACATACTTGAACTCATTAAATGATTCCTTTTTCCTATCTTTGGAAAAGGAAACAAAATAAAGATGATATCAAATACTTAGAAAAGGTTATATAAAATATCATTTCTCGTGATTAAATAAGGTATTATCAATATATCTATGTAAATAACTAAAAATATTTTCCATTTAATATATATATTGAGTATGAAATGGATCCATAGATAATTTAAAATGAAATAATCTCATGGAGATTAATAATTGAATTTTAAATTAAGGAGATTTTGTGATCTCAGAAATCACAATATCTTTATTATAAAGGTTATGCACTAAGACAGATTAAACTATGGGTAGGTATACACTACAACCCAATTTAATAAGGCTAGCCAATAGATTTATCTCATTAGACTCATCAATACGTTGAGGGTTTATATAATTCTAGGTCCTAAACATTACTTCATATTAAATTCATTCATAATATATTTAATTATCACTTAAACTTATAAAAAACATACTTTATCAATAAATATCTCTATTGAGTAAAGAATACTAAATATCATTATTTACCTAGTAAATAAAATAACTTTCAAAGTAAAACTATGTATATATAAATAGTATATGACTTAAAAAATAATAATATCCATGATAAAAACAATATATATGTTTAAGAGAGATGTAATTCCCAATGATTATAAAGAACTGAAAGTTTTAAGTGAAATCCAATAAACACAAAGTTAATAAGAGATAAAAGATGACTATAAATACATAATAAATATAGGTTTTTTAATAAAAAATTTCATTTAAAAAGTTTAATAAAATAGAAGATAAATATTTAAATAATATTTCATTAAATATTTTTCATTATAAAACCATTGAAAACATAAATAAAGATCTAAAGAGCATAAAATGTTGATTTCGATAGTAAAATCTATTAACGTTGTATATATTAAAAGGAAACATTCCTTTTTACTATTTATAATGAAAATTGAATATGAACCATTCTAAGAAATATTAGAAAAATTAATTTAAATCCATTAAAAATAAAGCATAATAAAACAAATTAACATGATAAATCATTTGAATAAATATAAAATAACTTTTTAAAAACAATTTTGAAAAATATAGATATGGAAGAAAAATATACTCAATAAAAATAGAAATAATATCATATTTTAATTTAATCATTACTATTTAAAGAGTAGCATAAATTGAATTATTAATCATCATGAATAACTATATATTCATGTTAAATACCACAAAGTAGAATTATATACACCATATAAAAGTAAATAGGTACATAATACAAAATATTTTTCAATAGAGTGTAAATTGATAAATAAAATATCTCACAATGATCATAGTGTTTAAATGAGAATTAATTAATTAATTGATTATATTTATCAAATTTAAATCCACACAAAAAATTTTAAATACAACATAAAATACTGAAAATTCATTAAAAACATATTTATATCATATCAAAGACAATGGATAAGTAATATTTACTGATAAAAGAAATTGAGTTATGGAATACCTTAAAAAGATCATATCATTGAATTGAGATTTAATAAATAGATTTATTATGTGTAAAAAATTTAAATCCACACAAATACAAGTGTAAATATAAAATAAGTCAAAAATATATATTTCCACTCATAATCTTGTCATAATATACTCAATGAAAAAGTGATTTAACCCAATGAATGAATTTTTAATTAAGAAACCACTTAACATAAACATACCATTAGTTTAGCCTGATTTAACCTCATGTATAATGGTTTTAAACATGTTATGAATTTATTTAAATACAATATTCAAATTTTTAATATCATATATGATCATTATAAAATATCTTATCACCTATTTGTTAACAATGTTCTATTATTACCATATTTTCAGGTGTTATTCCAAAACACCAAAGGCCTTGGATTTTTTTTTATTTTTGGATAATCCTCTTTCTAGGGATGAGGATGAACCATTACCTGACCCATAGGCCAAGAGGAACAAAGCCCATACAAGACCCAAATTCCTAGAGTTATAAGACCTAGTACATGACCTTTTAAGGACTAAGACCTGAAAACACTTTGGAACTACCCCTACTCTTCATCTTTATCTTTGAAGTAGATTAGCTCCCCACCTCCCCTGTATGATTAGATACCATTTTCCTATGAATATATCCACATTTCTGTGTAATAATATAAATTTTATTACTCTCTCATTCTCTAACATGGTTAGCACTTCTCTGGTGGATGCTACTTGCTTTGAATCCTCTTATGGGGTTTGCTCCTGTGTGGTCTGTCTGGACGGATTCTTAGTCCATTATATCCCAGAGGCTTGTGTCCCAAAGACCTATGGTGACATTAATTCACAATTTATTAAAGGCCTATGGTGTCCCATTTTCCCTATGACCTGAAGTCCTCGGTGTCTCGAAATCCCTGAGACCCATAGGCCCAAACTAATTGCCTGAAGGCCCAAATCAGATGAATAGTTCTAGATACTATAGTACCACGCATTATATAATATAGTAACTCCTAAATTCATGATATAGTATCTGAAAATATACCCCCACTCAAATTTGATCATGGGTAATATGAATTCAAAGTATGAGCCTCTACCACTGTGGTATAGGGTCATTGGCTTTTAAGTGTTAACTACTTCATTTTCTCATATATGTTTTATCATAGAACATTGTGTTCTTGTGAATAGGATATAGCTCCATAATATTTAAACTGATATTAATGATATAAATATAATATTTATTTATTAGTTACATTATTATAATCTTTATTGAATTTTGTACAAGGAAAATAAATCGCAATGCTTCATGGAGATTTTAGGTTGTACGTATACATGAGTGACATTATCATTTCCTTAATGGGTGAAAGAGTAAGGAATTGGATGATATATTAAGTTTTTAGAATCAATATTATATCATAATAATCCTATATATTAATTTTTTTCAATATTTATAACTATCCATGTGAGTCAGTGATGGGAAACAAATTGTATCGATATGTGAGGTGGTAGTCCGCCGTACACACGAGTGATTATTGTGCTTCCAATTTAATGGATAAGAATATGGATAAATATTATTAAAATAACATAATAACGTCTTAGTACATGGTAGATACTAGTTTTAATATATTATAATTATTAGGATGTAATAAAAGGGGGTAAAAGAATATGTAAAAAAGAAATATCTTCATTAGGACGATTACCTTCTCTTAGAGACACATCATTTGGGTCTCTTCTTAAAGACCCTACGATTTCTATTTTTGAAATAACATAACCAATATAACATGGATAATTATTTTTGGGATATATTTTTACATGTTTTAGACAATATGAATGGTTCAAGAGGTCTGAAGATGCGAGGGAAGGAGGTGCACATTTATAATTGAGGTGAGCGGTACACATGTAATTTTTCAATGTTATAAAATATTATAAATTCAATTTATTGGAAGTCAAAATGGAACAAAAATGACTCATATTAAAATATAATATGGTTAATTCTGAAATAAAACTAACCGATTAAGTTTATACATTCTTTCAGGTCATTTTAACCCATATCTTTTGGTTTAACCTCTTTGTTTAAAATTTTTAACCTTAACTGTGGTAACGAGTTTTTAAATATTTAATGTTTATAATTTTTATTATATGGTAAAAATAGTCTCATAAATGAACATGTGATTAAATTTTTTATTCTATACTATCCCCCTTGTACTCTTTTAATATTATTATTAATTTTAAAAAATTTAATAAAATATTACTTTCATAAAATATTATTAATGTCATTTTTGAAACTATTTATTTAATTTAATATTAAATCCACCAATTCATATATGGAATTAAAATATAATACTTTAAAAATACCTAATATGATATTTTCTTCTATAAAAATTATGGAACATGATAATTCATCAAAATATTAATACTTTTACTTTTTTAAAAAATATTGATTTTATTTTCCTATTTCTTAAACAAATATTGTGTCAGTGTTGTGTAAGAATTTAAGGTAATTATACCATAAATAAGAAATAAAAATAAATTATCATCTTAAAAAACTAACTAGGTTTAAAATAAATTTTTATATCCATGTATAACGTATTATTATATGTATTAGAACTAATAAAAGGAATTAAAAGTAAGGGAATGGAATTTTGAAATTTTATTTACTTAAAATAATATAAATGTAATTATCAATTTAAAATGGAACCAAAATGAAATATATTCGAATTTATAAAGTATTATGTATAATGAATCCTATAAAATAAAATGAAGTCATGTTTTGGGTAAATTTGGATACCTTATCTCATATTTTTAACCATGTTTTACCCATTTTACCTAAACTAAGCTGACAAATATTTACCACTGTTAAAACTCATAATATAAAAAAATAAAAGAGAAATATTTACCAAATATTAGCCTTTTTATTCCTAATATATTATTAATTTTTCAAGAATAAATATCTATAAGTGGTAGAAATAAATGTTTTTATAAATGTGTGAAACACAAGAAAAATTAGTTTTTAGAAAAAAAATGTGTTTTATGCATAAAAATTAACTTATATCAAAATGATGAATATTTATAATTAAAATAGAATTAATTATTTTATTAAAAATAAAATGGATCATATTTCAATTTAAAAACAAATCCAAAATATAATGGGAATCTTAAATAACTTCATTTAATGAAATGAAATGAGACTATTAGAAAAATATATGTTTTTAATTATTCATTGAAAAATCCATCATTTAAAAAAATACACAAATTATTGCCCTAAGATAATTTGGATATGATGATTTCAAAAATTATTTTCATTTTATAAAATAAAAAAATATAAAATTACATGAAATTAAATATAATTTTCATTCATATAAATGTAATAAAATCACTTTTGAATCAAATTCTATTCTAAAGTATAAGATTACTGAATGAAAAATTAAATTCCTAATAAATCAAACAGTTTTAAGGAAAACAAGAGAAACCAAGCATTAAACCATAAAAGGATAAAACAGAGTCATTGAAGTGAAATTTAAGTCTACCATAATCAATTTCCCAATAACATTTACAAGAGAAAGAGGTCACATGAGTGCTTGGTTCATTCATTATTAGATCTTTAAACTCAAAGGCGAGCTTTTCCCAAGACTAAATTTACTCCTTGAGGTCGATATTCCCTTTTCTGAATCCCCCAACAAGAATCAGGTCCTACTTTTCAATCCATGTGTATTTATCCCCCATTTAGATTAACCCTCAGTGACCTCCCCATCATTTTAGCCACCTCCTCTTCAGTAGTATTGAATAACAACACCTACTCGACCACTTCTTTATAACTCAATATCAAGTCCAAGGATAGATCACACAGGCCACCTGATTTCTACTGGCACACAACCTCACTATCTATCTTCTTAATATTTATCTTTAATAAAATTTGAGTGATTATTTCCTAAAAATTAATTAATACATTTGTTTTGAGTAGGACCATTGTTCATATATATCATAAAGTGTTCAATTATATTCATACCCACCAATTCGACTAGAATTTTATAATGGTCATATTTAAGTATTGATATTTTTATAAAATATCTCAATTTTATTAAAGATTGTGTTGTGTGTTAAGAATGTTATAGACATAATTATTTTTTTAAACTAAATTTTTGGGGTTTTATATTCTTCCCCATATAAATAAATTTCATCCTAACAATTTTGTCTTGGTCATCAATGGTTAAATATCAGAAAATACCTTTATTTAAAACCCATATCGTATAGAGAGATAATGAAACTTCTTTTTAAAAGGGGATGTGGGAAGGATAAAGGTTACATGAAATAACACATAATCGGGTGCCCATATAAGGATAACATTATTAGGGTGTTAAATATATATACATGGAGGAGAAAATTAACATCAAAGGACTAATAGAGAGTGATAGAGATCTTGTTCATGAGAAATTTAACACCCAAAAAAACCAAAATCAGTTATGGGTGAAAAAACTATAAATTCATTGAAAATTAAGGTGAAAGGGTAACATTTTAATTTCAATAACCTCTTCTTAAAGTTGAGGGATTATTTTACTATCATGGTATAAATATGAGAAATTATAATTAATTTATTTCTTTCCATTTCATAAGCATAGTATCATACTTTGGTTTTTCTTAGATAAATTTCAACTTTATCTCTAATTCCCGTAAATAAATATTAAAAAGGAAACCTTTCATGCCTGGAGTGCTAAAATTAACTTTTAATGAACCATAATATCAATTAATTAATGTCAAGTAATTCCTTATTTCTCTTAATATTTACCAAAACCAAAATGGTTTCCAAAAGTTGTCTAATATTGATAAATATAATATGTTACTCTTTAAAAGATAAATAAAACCCCCAAAGTTCAACTTAATCCATTCCATAAATTGTTAAGATTAATAATCCCTAAAAATATTTCTAGATAAATTAAAACCCCAAAAATATGTAATATATGATCAAAAACATATCTTAGGAAAACATAAAGTATCTCATAATGTAAAATACCAAATATGTGAATACATTGATCATATATTCTATTAAAAACATATTAATATCTTTAATAACCATAAAAAATCAATTAAAACATTTATAATTTCAAAATTAGCATAATAATAATTCCTCAAATAAAATCACATACTATTAAATATATTCTACAAATGCAATAAACATTACCAATGATGACCTAAATTACTTTTCCATTAAAACACTAACCAATTTAAAGGATAATAATATAATCCCATTTACTTCATTGATTTTAATCATCTCTTTATTCCATCTAAACAATATTAAATCAACATTAGGCACATATTAAGGTTTATCTTTCCCTTAATCATGTATTATCCTAAAATATCACCTTACCATTAAGTCACTTTTCTTGGTTGTCAGTACTATTCAATATATGTTTTCAAATCCTTAATGAAAATCTACTGTTAAAAAATACTAATATGTTTTGTGATACTTATGACTAGATTAGAATTGGTATAACACTTATACAAAATAATTATTTAATCCCAATAAATAAAATCTTTAATATATTCACTTCAATTATGGGAATATATAGTTCCCTAATCGGTCTTAGATTTAACCATTGGATTATGGAATTGACTCAGATAATTTCTATGTTCTCAAAACATAATACATTGAACTATAAATGTAACCTTGGGATTAAATTTATATACCTTTATCAAAACAAATTATTTTTTCCATGATAATTACTTACTATATTCCCTAGTTTTCCACAAGTAAAATATATTCTCATTCCTCTAAGAAATCTCCCATAGTTATTTGTCCTATATACTTAAAAAATAGGAAAACAAATCTTCTTATGTCTATGATATTTATGAAAATCCATTTTTATATTATTATAAATGTTATTCAACTCACTAAAATTGATATTTTTAATCATATATATATATAGAATATTAGGAATAATGAAAATCTTTCTCATTCTAACTCCTATTTCATTTTTTTTCCATGAGGAAAATCATTCCATTATCTATCAAATTTAGAGTTAAGATACTTCCATCTTGTTCTATCCATTTATTATAGCCAAACATAATAGTATGAGCAATAATAATAATATTTGGTAACCATATAATCATGAAAATCATTTAGAATATGTCTGAATCATTACACATTATTTTCAATCTAAGACACCTTAGGTTTATCCTAATTTATTCATGGCCATTATCTATTCAAATCCTTTATAATGGTTCATAATGAATAGATGATTTAACTCAAGAATAAATCATTGGAGTATCTTACTAGAAGTTTAGTAAGGGCACACTCACTATACACCAGAATGATTATCAATATATACTCAAACAAATCTTTTGGAGGTTATTACCCCTAGATGCAAATATACCAAAACCATGGCTACATGTAGTATCTAGACATGGATGTGTTTCTAGTAAAACCATATAAACTCAACCATACCAAAAATATTGGATTTTATCATATAAATAGACTTATCCATAAACTATTTCATAGGGTTATGTTACCTAATCTATGTTTTTCTAAATATAGTTCTGAATATTTATAATAAACTTTCTCTGATACCAAATATAACAACCCCAAATCCAGTAACCTAGATACAATGTTAATTTATTTCATTTTAATAAGATACAAGAGATATAGTCCTAAAGAATAAATCTATTTAGTATTCTTAAAGAACCAAATAAAAAATTCTTCTAATTTTATATTGGAAATAAAATATGAAACACAGGAAAGTAAATATTCTGCATCCAGGAACTCACTCAAATATTTCTTCTTCATATATTAGGAAAACAAAATAAAATAATGGTGATCAAAAATTATCAATAAGGGTTACATAAATCAAAATTTCTTATCATAAAATAATTTAAAATCAATATTTAAGGTTAAATAACTGAAAACACTTTTCATTTATTGAATAAATAGAGAAAAAATGTATCTATGGATAATTTCATAACATTAATATCATGGATAATAATAACTAAACTAATAATAAATTAAATTCTAAATGTTGGATTTCATTATCTCATATATAATGATATATTTACCACTAAGTCCTTAAACCAAGATAGATTAAAATACGGGTAGTCATAAACTATAAACCCATTTCATAATGCTAACCAACTAGTTTGTCTCATGATATATATCAATACATCAAGGGGAAATATATCAGGGCCCACCCATCACTGCATTTCCAATTCATTTTTCATAGATTTCGTGATAAATTTAATCCATAAAAATGTGATTTATCAATAAATTTATATATTGACTAAATAATATGGAATATCAATATTTCCCCATTCAATCAAATAACATTAAAAGTAAAAAATTGTATATAATAATGGTATATGATTTATGAAATAATAATATCCATGATATAAAGAATATGGATAATTAAGATAAATGTAGTATCCAATGATAACAAGAAATGGAATGTTTTAAGAGAAAGTTAATGACCAAAAAATTAATAAGTGATAAAAGAATACCACAAATACAATTAAAATTTAGGTTTTATAATAAATTCATGTCCTTTAAATAGATTAATAAAATGTAAGATAAATATTAAAATAATAATTCATTAAACAATTTTATTTTTAAAAACATTTAAAACATGTATAATAACCTAAATATCATAAAATATTTATCGTGTTGAGAAAATCCATTAACTTTGAGTACATTAAAAATAAACATACCTTTTCACTTTTTGTAATGAAAATTAAAAATTAACATCTTAGGTAAATATTTGAAATATTCCTTTAAAACTATTTAAAATCTAAATTATGACAAAAAATATACTTAATAAATCATTTGATTAAATAAAAATTACTTTTTTAAAATAATTTTGAAAAATATAGACATTGAAGAAAAATATAACCGATCCAAAAGATAAATAATGTCAACTTTTCTTTTAGACATTCCTCTTGGAAGAGTTACCAGAATTGAATCATTATTAATCTTTAATAACAATATATTCACATTAAAACCTAAAAGGGGAAGTATATACACCACATAAAAGTAAATATGTTTATAATACAAAAAACATCTCAACAAAGTGTAAATTGAGACAAAATCCATTATAATGATCATAACATTGAAGTGGGAATTAATTGACAAAATTATTATGTGTATCAAATTTAAATCGATATAAAATAATTGGAAATAAAACACGAAATAATAAAAGTTCATTACACATAAAATCTTATCATTTCAAAGACAGTGAAGATGTAATATATCCCAATGAAAAGAAATTGGGTTTTGATATCCCTTACAAATATCATATCATTGAATTGAGAATTAATCAATAGAGATATTTTGGGTAACAATTTTTAATATACACAAATAAAAGTTTAAATAAAACCTAAATCAAATAAATATATATTCACACATAATCTTGGATAAATATAATAAATAGAGTGACATAACCTCATGAAATGAGATTAAGTTGATAAACCACTTACCTCACACTTCCCTTTAGTTGAATATTCATTAAACCCATTTATAATGGTCTAAAAATGTAATTAAATTATTTCATAACTGAATTAATATTTATAATATCATATATGATCCTATTATAACATCTTATCACCTGTTTGTTATCAATTTTTCATTATTACCATTGTTTTGGATGTTAATTACTTCATTTTCTCATGCATGTTTTCACATAGAAGTTCCATTTCTTGTGCATGGTATATAATTAAGTAATTTCCATAATTATATTATTTATATAAATATATTATTTACTAATTAGATACATTTTTAATGTCTTTCTTCATAGTTTTACATGAATAATGAATTGCATCGCTTCATGGAGATGATAGGTCATACATACACACAAGCAATGTTATCATTTCCATAATGGGTGAAAGAGTTATGAAGTGATATATATTAGTTTCAATGAATAAATATAATTTCATAATTATCATATATATTCATTTGTTATATCATTATAACAATACATGTGATTTGGTGATGGAAAACAAATTACATCGGTTCAGGAGGTGGTAGTCCGCTATACAAATGAATAATTGTTTTGTTTTCCATTTGATAGAGAAAGAGATGGATAAATATTATTTCACCAACATAGTAACATATAAGTATATGGGAGATTATGTTTTTATTATATTTTAAATTTTAGGACATAATTAATGTTGAAAAATAAGAGGTAAAAAATAAATATCATTGTTAAGATGATTACATTCTCTTAGAGAAACCATCTTGGGACCTCTTTTTAAGGACCATAGGGTTTGTATTTTAGGAGGAACGTCACCAATAGAATTTGTATAAGGTTTTTGGGGGTAATTTTTTGGGAGGTTATTTTGAGATAAAGTTTTTCAAGAGGTGTTAAGAAATTAGGTGCGGAGGTTCCCTTTTAAAATTTAGGTAAGTGGAACAATTGAAATTTTTCAAAGTTTTAAAATATTATTAACTCACATTCTTTGAAAAATGGACCCAAAATTACTAATTTTATAATTTTATAAATTTAAGGGATAAATAAATCTAACCAATGAGTTTTAGTCCATTTTTTGAATCATTTTAACCTATATCATTTGGTTTAACCCCTTCGATAACTATTTTTAACCTTATCCATGATAACAAGTTCTTCAATATTTAAGGGATGTAATTTTACTTGTAAGGTCAAAATTGAATCATAAATAGTCAAGAGATTCAATTTTAGATCAGATAGTAGCCCGATCTTCCTATTTTAATATTTTTATAATCTTTTATATAATTTAATAAAACATTATTTTCATAAAATATAATAAATGTCATTTTTGGTATAATTAATTTAATTTGACATTAAGGAACTAAGACAAGGATGGAATTTTAATTTAATACTTTCAAAAACATTTAATATGATATATTTATGTATAAAATTTCTATAACATAATAATTCATCCAAATTTTACTACTTTTAATATTTTCTAAAATTGTTTATTTTACTTTTCTATTACTTCAACAAGTACTGGGTCGACATTGTTTAACAATTGAATGTAATATTCCGTTACTAAAAAACTACATCATAAAAATAAATTAATTATGTTTAGAATAAACTTCAATATTCATTCATAACATATTATTCTCTTTATTTTAACAAATAAAATAAATTTAAATTAAGAGAATAACATTATGGAATTTTCATTACTTAGAATAATATAAATGTCATTATCATGGTCAATTGGAACTGAAATTCCATATTTTTTATTTTTTTGGATTTTTTTAAATTAATATTATCAACTTAAAAAAATAAAAGTTTTTTTTTTATTTTGATACCTTATCTCATATTTTTTACCCTATTTTCCCATTTTACCTTTTTCGAGGTGACACATATTTACCACGATTAATATTAGGAATGGGAAACAATAAGAGGGTCATATTTACCATATATAAACAACTTGATTACGAATAAGGTATAAATTTTTCAAAATTAAGACTCTAGAACTGGAATAAATAAATTTTAATAAAAAATTTTAAAATAAAATGATAAACAGTTTTTTATAAAAAAATCATTTCTAAGCATATAAATTAACTTATATCAAAATCATGAATATTATTGGTTAAAATAGAATTAATTAGATTATATAAAATTAAATTTATAATATATAAATTTAATATCAAATCCAAAATATAATGATACCTTTAAATTAATTTATTTAATGATAAAATATATGAGTATTTGAAAAATCGGTATTTTTCAATATTCACTGAAAAATAAATCATTTCATAAAAAATACCAAATTTTAAACCGACGTAAATTTTGACATGATGACTTAAAAAATTATTTTATTTTTAGAAATATAATTTCTAAAATTTGTGGAAATTAATTATAATTTTCATACTCAAAAATAAATAAAAACATTTTTGGATAAATTGGATTTTTGAATCATAAATTGACTTGACTAAAATTTGAGCAATTATTTACTAAAAATTAATGAATAATTTTGTATTGAGTAGGAAAATAAGACATATATTATATAATTAGGTTACTCATATTCATACCTTCCAATTCAATTTTTTTTTAAATGGTCACATTTAAATAAAAATATTTTTATATAATATATCAATTCGTTTAAAGCTTGGTGTTGGGTGTTAAGTAACTAATCAAGATTATTATAATTTTAAACTAAATTTTAGGCGTGTTACAATTAGTTTTATAGTTTTGAGTGAAAAATATAGTAAAAGTTTTATAAAAAAATTTAAACCCCTTAAATATCTACTGGATTAGAAAATATATGGAGTTTATGAAGCATAGATTATAATATTCCTTCAATGAAAATAAGAGAAATCCCAAAAAAATTTGATTTTAAAACAAATTATTACCACTTTAGAAAATTTTATATTATAACCCTTTAAAATAATATAAATGAATTTAAATTTTAATCATCATAAATAAATATATATTCATGTAAAATATATCAAAGTGGCAGTTTTTACACAACATAAAAAATAGGTTCATAATAAAAATAATGTCTCAAGAGAGTGGAAATTGATATGAAATCTCTTACCACAAGATTGACATTTTATAAAGTGTTCTAATCACATTTCTAATAAATTTTAATTTATTATTATTCAATAAAAAAATATATACATACTTATTATATCATATAGGATCCACTTATAATATTTCGACACTAATTTATTAATAATTCCAAATTAAAATCATTATTTCTGAGTGTTAAGCATTTCATTTTTTTTAGAATTCTGGTTCAGTAGTTCTTAAACTTATACTTTGATTATGGTTTCATCATCTCAATAATTTTATTAATTATATAAATATAATATATATTTATTATATATATATATATTTTCACCCATAAACGGTAGACATATAAAATTGAATTACACTGTTCATGGAGATAATAGGTCATACGTATACATGGACATTGTTTTCACGTCACAATGGATGAAAAAAAATAAAGGTAAATAATAATTAAAATTTAAATAATAATTATATTATCATATATATTCATTAAATTTATCCTTTCTACTATCCATGTAAAGTATAAATGAAAAACATATCACATCACTTCTGGGCTGTAGTAGTCCAGACATATGTACGGCTAGTATTATCATTTTCCAATGAATTGTAAGGGAGGAAGGTATATATGATATTATAAATATATAAGAATAATTATTTCATAATTATAATATATAAATACTAAAACCATAATAATAATAATAACCATCCATGTAAGATGGTGATGGATAATGAATTTTGTCTCTATATGGAGGTGGTAGTCCACACGTACGCATGAGCAATATTTTCACCTACCATTTGGGGGAAAAGATTGTAAATAATGGTTGTTATGTTATCATAATAAAATTTAAATATAATTAGTATAATAAATTTATTATTTTATTATGAATACCACAACTTTATAGGTGTTAAAATAAGATATCATTTGAAAGAGTTCAGGTTGAATGATTACCTCTCATTCAGTTAGACTCCTTTAGATTATTTCTTAAGGAACCTTGGAATGGGATTTTAAGTTAAAAAAACCCACAAATTAATGACTAGAGAATTTTATAAGAGGATTGGGTTGGTTATGGTCTAGATATATGGCTCAAAATGGTTTAATGAAAATAAAGGATGGGTTTCCTTTTAAAAGTAGGAAATTTGACACGCTTGGAATTTCTAAAAACATTAAAAGATAATAATTTCATAATCAAAACAATTATTCTAAATGTATAGATATTTGAATGAGTCATGGTATGGGGTTTAAATATAGTTATAAAATAGGATTTAGATATGTTTAATTGGAAAACTTACCATTATATCTTAGTTTAATCCCCCCAGTTAACCTGTTTTAACCTTAATTGTAGTAACACCTTTTACAAACATAAACGGTTATAATATTACTTATAAGGCAAAAAAATTCTAATAAATTTACAAGGGAATAAATTTTCAACCATTTATGATCCTAATTTTACTATTTCAATAATTTTATGAATTTTATATTATTTTTCATTTAATATCCATAATTTCATTCTTAACACTATTCCTTTAATTTCAAATTAAATGCATCAATACAAGGATAGAATTTTAATATAATACATTTCAAAAAATATAATACATTATTGATAAATATTAAATTATTATGGAATAATAATTATTCCCAATTACATTTTTTAATGTTTTTAGAATTATTTACATTGATTTTTACACTACTTGAAAAGCCATTATGTCATCATTTTATAAGTTCTTAAAGTTATTATATAACCACTTCAAATTAAAAAAAATAACAATTATAAAAATAATTTCATTCTGTATAAGAAAACATTTAATATTCTTTAAAAATTTATTTTTATCCCTATGTGAACATATAATAGAGATTTAAAGGCTATAGAGTGACATTTTTTATTTTTTTTGAATAAAATAATATAAATGTCATTATCAAAGAAAAATAGAACCAAAAATCCCTATATGAAATGTTAGGATGAATATGTCCCAATTTATAACATAAAATAAAATGAAATTATTTTTTTGATATATTTTTAATGCCTTATCAAATTATTTTTAACCATTTTTATCACGAACCTTGGCGAACTTCCATCCCACCCGACACCCAACCTGGCCTGAGATGAGTCCTGAGAGGCGTTCTAGATCCTCCGAGGATGGATACTAGCACCGAGCCCCAAAATAATACAATGGGAATGATTTTAGTCAACAATCAACCAAGATCAATAATTGAACTGAACAAGTAGAAAAACTAACACTAACTAAACATCAATAAATATAAAAACCAATCCTGATACAACAAATACGGAACATAACCAAAATTAAATTCAAAAATAACTCAGATTCACTCTAACACAATATCTAAGTGACCTATTGGTCACCGAAAACCATAATACCAACCAAATCCAAAGTAAAACCAAACCAGAAACCTGAACCTACAAAATAACTTGGGTCTACTGATGCCGAACGGCACAAGTAGGGTGTGAGCATACACTAACTCGGTATAAAATCACTATATATTCTATTCATTTCCTTTCCCAAAATATTCCATAAACGCTAGTTTTAAATACATACATAAAATAGGATTTTAATCATTTTAAACAACAAAACAAAGCTTCCTAAAAGTACCATTTTAAAAACAAAACAAGTATATTTACTTTTCAAAAACTGTTTTACACTCCAAAACCCATTTAAAACATGAAATTGAAATTAAAAATACATAATATTTGATAAAATGGTAAATTGTGGAAGTAAAGGATAAAAAACAAGAAAACATATATTAGCAAGGCTAATATACAACATGGAAATTAAGTTAACAGAACCTACAGATAGTCAATCATATGCATTTTTTAAACATATCTAAAATATATCCCTAGATGTAATCAATTCGTACTCACCTTCATGTGTATGGTGTATCTCTAGAGTTAATAACTAACTGTCCACTTTAAAATAGTCAACCTAGAGGTTGGTCCCACCTAGCCTCTCAGCAAATCCAGGATGGAACAACCCGTCTAATCGGGGTCAATAAGAAATCATCACTCAACCCTATAGATGATGCTTAGGAATCCCAAGGGAATTGTACTCTGTGAATGGTTAAATCCTCACATGTGTGGTTCAACTAAATCCCACTACCACTGTCCTTATCTAGCCCATATATTGACACCACTTATGTGATGACCCTCACCTCATAGAATCCAATATAGAGGTTCCCATCTAACAAGTCAATACATACACAAGTTCCAACTGGTTTATCACACTATTTGAGTTTCAAAACCATTTTCCAAAAATACCACAACATTTAAACCGAGCCTTCACATCACTTATTGTTTAAAATCATTTTCCAAACCATTTTAAAATTAAAAATGAGTCTTTACATCACATCACATCAAAGCCAACTTTCCCAAAGTAACAAAAAGTACCAACCATGCCTTTGATATTTCCAATCGAAATACATTTACAAAATCATTTCCAAAACCATAATAAAACATGATACATGCTCAAAAGTTCCAAATGGACCTTTAGGTTGCTTTAGAAGCCTATCTACATCACAAAATTGTAAATGGGTCAATCCATAGAGAAAAAATTCAAAACCACCTTTAAATTCACTTGGAACACCAGTACACTATTTGGAAACAAAGTAATAATTTAAAAATCAATAAGAGTTTGAAAGAATCATTTGGGATGAGGAGGAGATAAATGAAAGGTGAAAAAAATAAGGGAAGAAGCCTTTGAAAAATTGGGATTTAGGGAGGACATCATTATCAAGGTTCATTATCATTTGTATTCCCATACCTATATGCACCTCATGCACATGAGGATGTTCCAACATCCAATGAAACATCACAAGTATCCATGAAATCACCTAAAACTATAACACCCTGAGATTGTGTTAATTATTTTTTATTTGAGTTAATTAATCTTTTTGATATTTTTCATTTCATGTAACACTAGGTATAGTTATTTATATATATATATATATATATTAAAACACTAAGTCAAACATTATATTCACATGGCACAAACATGGCTTGCGCTACAAGCAATACTGACTTGTCTTGTGCTACACGCAACACTGACATGGTGTACACGTAAAACTAAGTTTCTACGAAGCATAATTTTATTATAATTTTTTAAATTATATATTTATAGCCCATATTTTAATATTAATTATTTTAATATTAATAACTATTTCTAAAATATTTTTTATAATCGTTTTATAAAAATAAAACATATTCATAATGAAATATATAATCATTGGTCAAGTCCTTATTTGTTTTAAATTACTATGAACTACACTTCATGTTTTCTATGAAAAACAATAAAATTAATTTTAGACACATACAGAAATTGAACTTTTTCAAATAAACTTAATTTTTTTAATTTATAATTACTAATTTAACTTCGGGTTAATTTTTATGATTTTTCTGAGAAACTTCATTTTTTAGGAATATTGAAAAATACTGCTTTTAGGTTAAAATTTGTTTCTTTATTTAAATAATTAGTAATTTTACATTATATTTTAAAATTTTTGGAAGGTAAAATTAGATAAATTAAAAATATATTAATAAAATTTAGGCCATTAGAATCATTTTCAATTTGAAATTGAATATAAAAACTAAATAATATTTTGAACTTCTTTCTACTTTAAAGACCTATAATTTCATCTCGTCTACAGTATTATTATTAATATTAATTTTACCTCTTATATGAATTTAATTTTAAAAACAATTACATGAAAATTTATAATTATTATAATATTTATATTATAATTATTTGATGTAGATTGTTTACTAAAATTATTAGTAAAAGTGATTAAAATTAATCACAACAATTAAGGTCGAATTAAGCTTAATGATGAACTAAACCTTAATATTAGGGGCCCAAATGACCTGGAAACTTGTCAAAACCCCATTTTATGGAAATATTTTTTCCAGAAACCCTATATTATATATATTTTTTATTAGTTTTTTTGGTAATATCATGTGTACTCCAAACTTGTTTTCAAAAAATCCAAGTGAGTACTTTTCCTTCCCTATAAAAGGCCAGCACCTATACCACTTCCCCACACATCAAAAAAATATTAATTTTTCCCAAGATATGACAAATATAATTCCCAGTAATATTTACTTCCTCCTAGAACCTTCCTTTTGTCATAAGTCAATCAAAGAAAACCTTTTGGCACAAACCAAATGGAGTTACCTGATTAAGAGGTAACGCCTTCTCTCAAACTTCATTCTTTTATTTTCATTATCCACCCCCTCCCCTATATTTATTATAGGGTTATATAAAAACAAAATTATCTTAAATATACTATACTTTTTTTATTCTATGATTTAAACCTACACTCATACACACCTTTATCTAATGTATAACAAACATAATGTTTATGTGTATTATGAACTATCCCCTCACTAAATGATTATTTTTCAATTTTCTTTACTACCTATCATGGTGGAAATTATGATGGTAAATTCATTATATATATTTTATGTATTATATTTATTATTTATTTCTTTTATGGCACATATCTTTTTTCTTTCCATTTTTTGTTAATATGATAATTTCCATTAGGAAAGTGTGGACTACCGCCCCCTCAATGTAATATGATATGTTCATACACTACAAGGATTGTATTAAGGATGGTTTTAGTGAATATATAATACATATATGATATCATAAATATTATATAAAAATTATATATATATATATATACATATATTTACTTTACTTTCTTTTTTTCAACTTGAAAATTAAACGGATTTAACTTTCATGCAAACGTACAGCCTACCGTCTCCATGAACGGTGAATTATATTTCATACATATATATTCTATAGATTATTATAATACACATATACTGAATATATATTATATTTTATAATTTTTCAAATTTTTTAATAATGATATAATTATAAGGACCAACAATATAACTAATTAAGACACATATGAGGAACGAAGCGAGTATTACTTGAAGCAAAACCCTAACATAGGATGGTTAACAAGCAGAAAATATAAGGTCATAATAAAATGATATATGGTATTAGATTTAAGTATATATTTATTTAAATTATTTCTAATAAATTTATATTTATTATACATGTGGTTTGAACATGTACAACTAGAGTCAACACACAAGGTAAGGGGATTTCATCACAGTTTTTATTTCTGTGAGATACATTATATGTTCTATACTATTTCATTTTGTGTGTTGTATGTAATTCCCATGATTTTATTGTATTTATATTATAATTAAATTTTTTGTTATTCAAATATAAATTTAATTCTCTTTATTATATGGGGTATAAATTAAAAAATTACCAAATCGGTAAAATAGTTTTGTCTCAATTTTCCTTCTTTGAGACTCATGTTTTGTTATGTTCCTAATTTTATTTTGAGGTGTATATACTTCAATTGTATGAGATATATCATGAAGATACATATTATCATGATATTATAAGATTCATTTAATTCTATTTTCTTACATGGAGATAATGATCCAAAGTTACCAAGTATGATTTCATTAAGAGATGTGTGTAACCGAAGATCCAGTCAAGGAATTTTTCATGATATTATAAGATTAGTTGATGATACTCATACACTTATAGGAAATGATCTAAATGTTCCATTATATTCTTTCTATGAATACATTATCCTTAATTAAATGGTCTTTATGAAATCCATTTCTCTTTTATAACTTATATCTTTATGAAACCTATTTATCTTTATGGATTATGATTTTGAAGAAATGAATATGAAAATTTTATCTTATTCCAAAGTTTATGATATGTTTACATTTTCATAATACCCATATCATTTCATGGGTTATTATATGATTATTTGTGATCTTTTGGAACATTTAAGTATGATTTCATTAAGAGATGTGTGGGGCCTATATCTCCCTTAAATTAATTGGTAAAATATTTATATCTCATTAGATAGACATGGATGGAATGATAAATGAACTCAGTTTAGTATTACAAGGTAGGAATGAGAAATTAACTTTTTTCAGTATTTTAGGGATGGAATAGGAAATGAACTTGGTTCAATAATACAAGGCTAGAACCAGGGGTGAACTCGGTTCCGTAATACAGGGATGGAATGGGGTGTGATCCCGATTCAGTAAAGGAATTTGTACAATAATATGGTCTCAATGGAAATTCTTTGACTACTATGTAAATAATTGTATATTCTTTTTTGTCTACCATAATTCCATGTTTTATTCTGGTATTGTTATTTCATGGATTATGTTGTTTATTTACTTAATATTCATGCCTTATGAACTGAAAATATTTATTCCATGATTCATTTATATAATCTTTGATATGCAGGGTATGATATTCTATTTTAATGATCAGGTTATCATACCATTATGCTCATGATTATGAGTAAATATTCCCCTTGTTTACCCTTACTGAGTAATTGATCTCACCCCTTTCTTATATTTCCCTTCCCCAAGTTATTAAAAAATATTTTAGGTAGAAGTACTAAATGTGGAGATCATTATGAGATATGTTTATTATCTTTCACCAGGATATAATATTTTCAATCCATGTATCCAAATACACGAAACTATTATGGTCCTTGGGCTTGTATTTTAGTAATGTACTAAATATTCATATAAAACGATGTAATATCCATATATATCAAGATTTTGTGGCTATATTTGGAATCAAAGGAAAGGTTTAGTCAAACATTAGAAACTAGAATGAGAAAACTTTATAGATATCCCTAGAAATATTTATAAGTATATGTTTATGGATTCTCTAATAATAAGTTTAGGGATGAGTTAATATTTAGTAAAATGTCTTGAAATTTTGGTAAAGGATATAGTTATTGGTTTCCTTGAAATAAATTCCTATCTATATGAAACAAGTATATGTGGCTCCAGTAAAGATGTACCTAGGGGTAAAAACTCTGACAAGATGGTTTGGGCCAAACTCGAGATAATCTGGTATAAAACAGCGGCCCTTTCTACAGACCTGGTTTGACACGCCCAGGGGATTTCTTTAAGAATTGACAAAATATTCATGAACCACAATGATGTATTTAAATATAATTTGGATATTAATAACCTATAGTGAACCTATGGTGTCGTATAAAAAGAAAGGTGTTTTGATTTAGACATCCTATAAGTAAATATTTTCATGACTATGTAGTTTTATACTATGATAAGTAATTCTCACACTACGCATATAGTCTTAATAAATAGAAATAACTAGAAGGAACTAGATTATTATTGAATGTGATGGATTATTTTCTGATGACCAGTTAAGTGGGATGATCACTAGAGTGAATTGTGTTGTGATCATAACTAATCAGTTTCACAGAACATGATTAACAACATGTAGCATATCCAACTCTTCAACTCACCATGGAAGATAAATAAGGAGTTTGATAAGATTTTTGGTAATGTAGGCCATGGAGGAAATAATATATGGTTTCTGTTGTGTCAAGAATTTGGAAATAATCACCTAAGTTAATTTCTTATAGGAACAAGGAAATTTTTTGACTATGGAGAAGAAGGACACAACACAAGTGACTATAAAGAAAAAATGAAGAGTCTAGTTAATGAAATGGATGAGAATGTCGGCCTCCCTAATACATCATCAAGGGTTAAGTTTTTTAAGTGTGTATTTAATATTCATTATGCAACTCGATGTCTCAAGATAAATTCTCTTTGAGGGAATAAGCAAGGTGGTGTGAGTAGTGGTTAAATTGCTGGTGGTGAAGATACTATAGATGAAATGTGAAAGAAAATAGGTATTGTGTAATAGGATGAGTCAGCATGTTTTATAAAATAAGGATAAAATGGAATAATTAAAGTTTTTATGTTCTTGGAATAAAAAAATATGTTATATAAAAAATGAAATATACAAGTATTGTTCTACTTATGTTTTTTTGCTCAGTATTTACAAGTTCATGTTGAATGTTCACGATGGAATGGTGAAGTGATTTAATGACAAGGTGATATTTAGACTATGGGAAGGTAACCCTTAATATATTATTTTTGTTAAGATAATATTATTATGAATAAGTAAATTAGATGGTACTAATTACCTTGGAAATAATTAAGGACATGTTGAAAATTATTTAATGCTATCACGGATGAAGTTTACAACTTCTTAGATTTATGGAATATATCCATTAATCTATGGAATAAGTGTAACGCCCCGACCCCAGTTACCCATAGTCGGTGCATTATTTTAATAAATTGGCCTGATTACAAAGAATCAAGTCCCGATGGACCGATCAGTTTAGCAGTCTTGGAAAAATAGATCACATACATGAATGCTACATTTGAACTTTAAGACATACAAAACAACATAAATAATCTTTATGAGGCCATTATTCCCTTGTCTTAACCCTTCATATCAAATCAAATTACACTTCTTGGAATCCTGGGAAAAATAAAACATAGAAAGGGGTGAGCTCAAATGCTCAGTAAGGGTAAGCAATACAGCGGGAACATTCAAAAATAAGCATAAACATTTAAGGCAATGTATAAAACTAAAACAAAAGCCTTTTAAACTTGAACTTCAGCATAATATGGCATAAATAAAATGAAATAATTCCATTTACTTAGTCACATGGATGTTTTACTAATCGAATAATCACTTGCAATATCACTAACCACTTTCATAATAATGGAATGCATAATGCTAGACTATCATAACCACGTAGCCAAGGCCTCGTGCCAAGACTACAAATAAGATTTTTCAAAGCCTCATTCCAAGACAATAGTTTGTATCATGAGACCTACCGATGCATCGAGGAGCTATAGTGGGCTCCACCCGTCACTTACTAAGTCCAATGCATTCCTCATATGAATAGGTTTAAACAAAACATAAACATTCGTATTAAAACTAGCATATGAAATGTCAATACTTTCTCCATAAACCATGAATGGTATAAAAATAACACATCCATAGTCAAACATATCACAAAACCTTCAATGGAAGTTTTTTTATAATAAATCAACTTCAAATGAGCTTAAAATCCATCAAAGGATGTTGACATAGATGAAAATGATGAGTAAAATTTTTTGAGAGAAATATCCTTTTTGTAAAATCATTTAAAAGTCACATATTTATAAAATAAGTAATTTTAAATAAGATTTTTTAATAAAAGTGTCCCATAATACTTTGAAACTTTTGAAAAGAATTATCATTTCAAAACATTCATGTACATATAAATAAATCCTTAAAATCATTTTTAAAACATGGACATTAATTAAAAATATTTAGAAAGATAAATATTTAAAACATTTGAAATTATGATCATGATAAAGAGTACCTTTAAAAATCCTTAAAATCTTCATTTTGAAATCATTTTTATGAAAAATGGACATGGATGATAAAAATGTCCCTATAAATACTTACACATAAACAATATCGGATAATGATGAGATTGAGGAATTAACCCTTACCAATTTGGTAACTTACGAAACATAAAACCCATGAAAGAGGTATCATACAATGAATATGTAAATATACATAAATTAAAGTGTATTACACAAATAATAAAATTATGGGTAGTGCATACACCACAGAAAAGGTAATAGTGGCAATATGGCATGAATCTCACGGGAATAAGGAGTGAGATGAAAACCCCTTACCTTGCACTTTCCTTTAGTTGAGGGTACGTTTAACCTCATGTACGAATATCGTAGTATGTTATTAAATTATAAAATAACCATATTAGTATTTATGATATCATACATGATTCATTTATGACATTATATTACCCATTTAGTAATAATTTCCATGTTATGTTAACATTTCAGGTAATAATCAATTTCTTTATTGTACGTGTTTTAACTTGTTACTATTGGTTGTATCACTTAGATCATGATTTAAATACTTCCATAATATAAAATATGATAAATATATCATATATATTTAGAATATAAATATGCATAATAGACATATATATGAAATGGAAAACACCTTTTATGGAGACGGTAGTCCGTACGTACGCAAAAACGCTGTTTTTGTTTTCATATAGTATTGAACGGAAGTAAGTGAACAAGATATATGTAAGTACATAAATCCTTATATATATAAATATATATATCTCCATTAGCATTATTATTTCATATATTACATACTTATTAGTAATATATATTTTTATAATCGTCTATGAATGGTGAACTTGGAAATTAATCTCAATGCGTCGTGGAGACGGTAATCCGTACGTACGCACAAGGGAAAATACCATTCTTTTGATATTAAAATAATATATAATTGGATAGTATATCATATATACCGAATCATTATAATGTTATATTTATTATTTACATAAAATAGACATAATTATTATACTCATCCAAATAATAATGTATTGAATAACAATTACACCACGGCGTGGAGACGGTAAGCCGTACGTACGAATGTATGGTGACATGTCATTCAAAGGATGGATAGAATATTGAATATGGTTGTACCATATTTATAATAAAATCACAGTATATAGGAGATACTGGATTTATTATTTTAGAATAGAAATAACAAATAAAGAAGAATTTGAAGAAGAAAGGAACTTGAAAGAGGGTGGTGAAAACATTACCTCTTCTTCGGGTTCTTCCATTTGATTTGATCAAAAGGGCTCCTTAGGTTAGCTTTCTGATCAAACTAAGGCCTCTATGTTTAAGTGAGGGAAGTTGAGAGAGTATTTATTCAGGGGTTGGCCAAACCAAAAGGCTTTTAAGGTATGAATAATTGGTTAGAAGTTGGGTCCTTTTATAAGGGGGAGGAGGGGCTCTTTAGGAAAAACTTAAAGTATTAATTTATAATAAATTCATATTCGGTTTGTAATGGCTCCAAAGTGTATTATTTAAAGTTTAAGGTGTTTATAGGTCTAAAACCACTAAAACAATAGAATTTAGATAGGTTTGGGTTATTATATTAACCTTATCGTTTTGTATTAACTCTTAGTTAATTAGTTTCACTTTTACAATGTCTCTTTGTATTTTTATATTATATGGTTAATAAACTTACTATATACATCCAAGAGGCCACCAAGAGGTCCATTAATGATATACCTATCATGATATGAGTCTATTTTCTGAACCTTAGATTTTTAGAAATTTAATATCAATTAATAATATAATATTTGTTTTAAAAACTCCTTTATGTCAATTTTGACACTATTCAGTAATTGATTTTTGTAAAAATCATAACGGAATTATTACTTCGAAAAAAGTTAATTAAATCAATACCAACATGTCATATTAGCCTAGAAAATTATTGGTATTTATAAAAAGTCTAAAATTACATTTATTTGGGTATTTATAATATCAATTATTCTAATTTTTCATTAATTAGGTAATTACCGCATCACCATTGTGTCATAAATAAATTAACTTATATAATGTATAAAAATTATAAATAAAATACCATTATGTATTAAATATTTTTATATTTCTAATGAGTATTTATAGTCTAAAATCAAACATATATAACCTTATGTACAAATTGGTTTTCTAAAAGATATATGCTTATGTCATTTTTGTATTTATTTTAACTTAATTAAAATAAAGTGTCCATGTCACCTACAAGTGGCTCCATGGGGTCCCAAAATCGACCCAAAGATTACCATGGTCGGACATGTATCCACCAATAAGGTTAGGACACGTTTTAGGGTAATTTAGTATTATTATTATAATATTATTTTTTAACCCTTATTTATCGGATTTACCCTTTAACCATGGTAAATAAAATATTTACCGAAATAATTATTCAAAATGTCTAAAAATAAAAGATAACTTTTTACACATTTTGGACATCCTGATTCCAAATATTGAATCCATTTTTCCAAATTCAAAACACAGAAGTGGCAGAAATTAATTTAAAATTAATTCCCGCTGTCAAAACAAAAAACATGTTTTTAAGATATAATTACTATCAAAAGATTGATACTCGTTTATGTCCGGTTTAATTGTGAAATTATGTCCAATGACCAGAATTGTATTAAATGGTAAAAATATATTCTAAATATACTTTAAAACCACTAAAATTCATAATTTATCACTATTAATTATTTTGATTAAAAAAGTTTTTTTTAATTAAAAATTTAGTAATTTTCACTATTCGTCAAAATATTAAAGTTATCTGAAAAGTACCAAAATTTCACCTTAGGCAACATTCAATACTCCGAATCCAAAAATGAAGTCCATTTTGAGAGTTAAAATTTCTAAAATTTTAAAAATTATGTATTACTATTCATAACGGCTAGTTTGATTGGTTATGGTGTGTCTTAGAACTCGAAGTTGCGTACAACACACGCTACTGTATTATTCAAGGGAAAGTGTATCGTGGAAGATTGGGATGTTTCATTTTAAAATTTTTGATGTCCCCATTCTAAAAAGTGAATTTATTTAGACAAATTGTGTCACGAACCGAATCTGGTGGCCTTCAAACTCGGCACCCGACCCGGTCCATGGCAAGACCCGAAGGGCGTTCCCGATCCCCACGGGCTGGCACAAGTGCCCGGGTATCATAAAATGAAAATTGGGAACGATTTACCCGAGTTTATAAACATAAAACAACAAAAGAATCCAATGAAACAAATCTGGATTTTTCAAACCAAACAATCTTTTACAAAAATTCAGAACTGAATTACATGGATTAAAACAACTCAAAAGGTCTATACCAAAGTTACAAATCCAAATAAGGACAGCCCAAGAACCCTCATGGCAAGGGGCACCGCCCACAAGCCACCTCCACAAGACTTCACCACCAAGGACCTGCTAGAAACCCGAACCACTTGAACAAGAAAAAATTGTACCCAACCTGCGACAACAAAAACAACCATGTCTACTTACACCCAAGGGTGTAAGTAGGGTGTGAGCCAATGCCCAGTAGGATACCACCACTAAGATATTCCATGTGATAAACATTTAAAGACGAAAAGCATGCAAGTTTTCAAAAACATGAAAAGCTAGTTACAATTTCTAAAAGATGCTACTTTGAATAAAAACAGTTTTCAAGTGGACTATCATTAAGAATCAACACTTTTAAAAAAAATTCAACACTACTGAATTTTCCAGCCAACTATACCGTATGCCGACGGTAAGTACATAGTAAATAATGAGCACAAGAAATAGGAAGTAACACCTAGGCACTAGCTAGCTGTGGGTCCCAGGTACCTCGTATCTCGGTGAGAGTAACCATCACAAATATCCATTCTCGTGCACGAGCCACTAGTAGGGAACATACCCATAACCTAGTGGTCCCCAATCATTATCATCATAGTTTAGTTAGAGTTGTAAGCGTCAATCTTGCTAAGTGAAACTGAGGCCAAACCCCACGGATTCACTAGCATACTAGTACACGTCCACCCACCTAGATACCCAGGTTTTCCCCTTGTGATAAAACATATTCAACACATCAAGAAATGTACATTGAACAAGAAAATATCATTTCCACATCACAAATTCACCAAACAGCCCATATGTATACCACACAAGTCACAAAAATCCATTTTTCATTCAAAATGATTTTGAAATCCGAATCACACCAAAATAGCCCACAACACATTTCACATTTCTTCAACACTTCCACAAAACCATTAAACAATTTTATAAAATAATTATAAGATATTTAAACTCATATAACAGCCCACACACATGGAATATAACACTTCTTTCATATTCAAAAATTCAATTTTTCACATCACACTCACACAAAACACTCCACATCACTTTCACATCACTTTCACTCCAAAATATCTCCTTCAAACAATTTAATAAAATATTTCCAAGATGATACATATCACATAACAGCCTTTTCACAAATGAAATGGACCTTTTAAAAATATACTCCTACCAAAACAGTTTGCTGATATAGTTTCACCTATTACACAGCCCAATAAAGCATTCAAAACTTTCATAAAACAATTATAAAGAGTATACCCAAACTTTGCACATAAAATCCATTTCAAAAATCTCTTTTTAAGCCAAAATCACACCAAGACCCTACCAAAACAGAATTGTCAGCCCAATAAACATGAAATAATCCACATTCAAATGTTATATAATCACGTTGAATAATATCACAAAAGATACCCATGAGAACACACAAATCCATAAAACACTTTCAAGGAGTATAACAAGGTTATACAAATAAAACCATTAAAATACACCCCATTTTTAGGCCCACATGGAACTATATCTATTACCTAACCATAATTGGCAGCCCCTTTCAACAACTAATAAATCACTTCCACATTTTACAAAACTACCACAAGATATAACGCATGAAATACATTTGAAAAATACACACTTCAAGCAAAAATGTAACATTAAAAACAAATGCTTTACTATTGCAACCAAAAATGGTTTTCACATAATGCACAGCACATAATGAACATGAAAAATTATTTAATCAAGCAAACTAACTCATCAATAAATGGTAACCCACGGAATCACCTACCGAATGTGTCGAAACCCTCAAATATTGGGACGAAACATCAACTGCATGACCGCCGCACCTCAAGGAAGTAAAAAGAAACCTAAAACCTCAATATTTCACCCAAAATACAGTAATTTAGAACCTATGAATGAACCCTAACTTCTGGAATTTTTTTTATAATTCAAGAATTATGGAAGAAACCCTAAGCAATTTGAATGAGGAAAGAAATAGACTCACCTACTTGAAGTATCCTGAATTAATCACTCCAAAAACAACAGTTTCTGAAATTGAAAACAGCCAAAATTTAGGGATTCTTCGAACAAGATATAGGAGGTAATTTGGGAAGTGGAATGGATGTGAAAAAGTAAGAATTGAGAGAGTTAAGAAGGGATGAAGTTACCTATTCAATTCTGGCCGATTTGAGACACCCTATGAAGAGCAGCCCTAATTCGCGATATCAAAGAGCTCCAAGGAGGGGGGGAAGGAAATGGGAGCGCGCCTGGGTTTCTTAGGGTCGAGTGGGAGGTGGAATAACCGAAACAACGCAAATACTGAAGGAGATATAAAACATTTAAAAATTTTTTTAATGCAGGAAATGGGCCTTCGGGCAGGCCCAATATCTTAAATAAAAACCCATATCCACCAAGATTATGGATTTATAAAGGCTCCAAATTTATATTTTGGTGTTAATAGGTCAGAGGAGACAATTTAGGAATTGGAATGAAGTAAAAATATAAAAATACAAAAAAGTTATAATGGAAACAAATTTTATTTGTAAATCTGGAATTGGGCTCGCGGTTTGGCCCAATTCATGAAAACTCATCTATTTCTCCATAAAACCTTTGGAAACCATCCAAAACAAAAAAAAATGAAAGGAAAATAAATGAAATTTAACTTCAAAATAATTCATGTATGTGACAATTCTCCCCACTATGAAAACTTTCTGTCCCCGGAAAGCTACAGAAAGGCCAGATACGAAAGCCAAACCGAACTGATAAACCAAGATGTACTCCCTTTCCAGGTTTCGCCCCCAAAGGCCAAAACACCTCCATTGATCAATTAAGGAAGGAATAATTCACAACAAAATCATACACCACTTTCCTGAAACAATCAATCACATTCAGGCTTTATCCCAAAGGAAAATACCTCAAACACTATCAGAACAAGACTCATGCAATTCACTCAAACGAACAACAACATCGAACAAGGTTACACATACCTTGCTATAACTAAACCATTGGGCACTCTCCAATCTCAAGGGTTACTCAAGGAAGATTTAGGTAGATTGATAGATCCAAATGAGACTACATACCACTAATCCTTGACCATGGATAAATCTATGTTATCGGTAAGGAAAAAAAGGGCTCCCCACCATAAGAACCAACAATCTTAATCGACCAGCATGGGCCGGTACAGAAAGACCCCAAAATATAAAGTGTTGGGACGACCACATGGTTAGTCTGCCTGGTTTGGGAAACCATGAAATAACAGTGGAGATTCTTCTATCTACATGGTTTTTTTTGGGGGGGGGCATGGTCACTACTAACCATGTGTAAACTGTGTGGTCAACCTGTCTAGCCAAACTTTATACCTTTCTCTAAAGACTCAATGGAAACCAAAGTGGGAGGGAATAACATTGTGTGATGACATGGGTACAAGACCCTCCACCTATTTCCACCGAACGGGAACAACTGAAGAAATATGATGACACCATAGGTTTAAACTCTTATTATCTTTCATATTGAGGATAGGACTTTGCACAAGGGTTTAAATGACACTAGGGTTTCCCCTGACTACACGCCAGCTTCTCTCCGGGACCTATGGTTGGAGCTCAAAATATCGAAGCATCTTCGGCCTCGCAGTTAGGCTTTGGAAACCACCTGAATGAGAATTCTTCTTTCATTGCAAACAGCAACTACACCGCAATCCCCCCGATAAGTGTTTTTTTCCAAGACATAACACATTCCAAACTCACTTTACCCTAACTCGATATTTCACTAAAACAAGGGTTTAGAATATGTACACACATCATACCTTGTTTGTTCGGGTGAGAAACAATAGAAGTAAAGAACACTTATACTCACCTTCCTCTAAAATAGAATATTATTTTATGTTTTTTTTTCAAGGGAGACATTCTCCCAACATAATAGAGACTCTCAGATGATCGCCCAACTTTCACCTTTACAGTCAATTGAGCATATGCCATCACAAGGAATCACCGAACATGACCATTGCGACTGATATAAACAATGAATAGAGAGGTAACTTGTACAACATCCCAAAACAACACACAATTCTAGAAAGTGGCCATAACATCCTCTCATGACCAGATTTCCCACAATAGTAGTTTAACATAAACTCCTTCTTCTAAGAGACTATGAAGGACCGAGAGTTCCTCTTAGACACTATCCAAATACTCATCCATGCTAACAAACCCAGAACACTTCCACCTTCAAAAAATTAGGAAACTTAAGAGGCTAAGGTCACTTTCAACCATCCATAATCAATCTCCCACTACAAGAGGATACACAAAACCAATAAAGGAAAGGGTGTATACTCAATCTAAAAATCTCATGAAATGGATTCCTTATATTGATCAACTGGAGGATTTTCCAATGGAGAAACAATCTGGGTTGCGCTTCAGTTATGCATTAACCTTTAATGGGGGTGTACCTTATCCAAAGGGAGAACCCAAGGACCCAACCAACCTGGTCCATTGGTCAAAACAAGCCATAAACCAGATCCAAACACATGAAGGGAACTATCGTAAAGGCATCCCAAAACACAGTTCAAACAGAAGGGGTTCTTGGAATCAAAACATCCCACAACATCAACATTTTCAAAAACCCATAATACAAACCATACAAAAATATTCATCAAGGCATCGTGTTTTTCTTTAAAAGTAATTCTTTGAGAACAAACAGTTTAGCAGTAAGCATATCCACCAATGGTACCCCATGGGCCTCACACATGCATGTTTTTGTGCCACACCAGACACCCTCCTCATATCCATCCTGGCACTCATCCAGTCATTCCATCAACCATCCATCATCCCATATAACCCCATGCATGTGGTTGCTAATGGAAATACCAAAGGTTAAAACAAAAATTCTTTCCACTTTTCAAAACCAAAACGGTCAACCAACACATCCTTTTTTTCTCATAACTGCTAACTATGAGATAAAAATCCCAACTCACATCTTACAAAAATTTTCAAAAGGTCACAAACATTTAGAAAATAACTCACTTTCAAGATATTCACATCAATTTCAAAACATCTCATCCCATTAAAACACACTCTGATTGTTTAGAAAACTCTATTGGAAACACTTTTCAAAACCAACATCAATATAGTTCCTACTTTCAAAGAGGTGTAAGCACACCATTTTATATTTCAAAACAATTCTGAAAATTAAGTTCCTCCATTTCATAAAACAAACCATTCCCTCTTTATTTGAAAATCATTTCACAAAAACTTTACACTTCTTAAAACCAAAGTGCTAAGGTTTCAAAACCTAAGCACAAAACAGTGCAAGAGGAAACTAGTTTCAGTGGGTGACTTAGAAATATGGTTGGCAGCCATATTCCAATCACCTCATTGTCACAGAGAGTGTTCTAGGGAATATCCTTGGCTCCACAGGGCTTTCCAGGCCTTACGAGCTCACTAGGACCATTAACCCAACACTCTTTTCATTTCCCTTAATCATCATCAAACCAAGAAAACCGAAGGACTTAGATAAATACCGATTTCTCTTGGAAACTTGAATCCCATTATGAGGTGTGGTGATCAGGCACACTACCCATAACTAGAATTCCATGTCCCAACAATCCTAACTCCATACTATCCTGACTCTTCCCCAAATAACATGACCCAAAGAGTTAACTTGAACCTCCTCTGATACCATTTTGTCACGAACCGAATCTGGTCGCCTTCAAACTCGGCACCCGACCCGGTCCATGGCAAGACCCGAAGGGCATTCCCGATCCCCACGGGCTGGCACAAGTGCCCGGGTATCATAAAATGAAAATTGGGAACGATTTACCTGAGTTTATAAACATAAAACAACAAAAGAATCCAATGAAACAAATCTGGATTTTTCAAACCAAACAATCTTTTACAAAAATTCAGAACTGAATTACATGGATTAAAACAACTCAAAAGTTCTATACAAAAGTTACAAATCCAAATAAGGATAGCCCAAGAACCCTCATGGCAAGGGGCACCGCCCACAAGCCACCTCCACAAGACTTCACCACCAAGGACCTGCTAGAAACCCGAACCACTGGAACAAAAAAAACTGTACCCAACCTGCGACAACAAAAACAACCATGTCTACTTACACCCAAGGGTGTAAGTATGGTGTGAGACATTGCCCAGTAGGATACCACCACTAAGAGATTCCATTTGATAAACATTTAAAGACGAAAAGCATGCAAGTTTTCAAAAACATGAAAAGCTAGTTACAATTTCTAAAAGATGCTACTTTGAATAAAAACAGTTTTCAAGTGGGCTATCATTAAGAATCAACACTTTTAAAAAAAATTCCACACTACTGAATTTTCCAGCCAACTATACCGTATGCCGACGGTAAGTAAAAAGTAAATAATGAGCACAAGAAATAGGAAGTAACACCTAGGCACTAGCTAGCTGTGGGTCCCAGGTACCTCGTATCTCGGTGAGAGTAACCATCACAAATATCCATTATCGTGCACGAGCCACTAGTAGGGAACATACCCATAACCTAGTGGTACCCAATCATTATCATCATAGTTTAGTTAGAGTTGTAAGCGTCAATCTTGCTAAGTAAAACTGAGGCCAAACCCCACGGATTCACTAGCATACTAGTACACGTCCACCCACCTAGATACCCAGGTTTTCCCCTTGTGCTCAAACATGTTCAACACATCAAGAAATGTACATTGAACATGAAAATATCATTTCCACATCACAAATTCACCAAACATCCCATATGTATACCACATAAGTCACAAAAATCCATTTTTCATTCAAAATGATTTTGAAATCCGAATCACACCAAAATAGCCCACAACACATTTCACATTTCTTTAACACTTCCACAAAACCATTAAACAATTTTATAAAATAATTATAAGATATTTAAACTCATATAACAGCCCACACACATGGAATATAACACTTCTTTCATATTCAAAAATTCAATTTTTCACATCACACTCACACAAAACACTCCACATCACTTTCACATCACTTTCACTCCAAAATATCTCCTTCAAACAATTTAATAAAATATTTCCAAGATGATACATATCACATAACAGCCTTTTCACAAATGAAATGGACCTTTTAAAAATATACTCCTACCAAAACAGTTTTCTGATATAGTTTCACCTATTACACAACCCAATAAAGCATTCAAAACTTTCATAAAACAATTATAAAGAGTATACCCAAACTTTGCACATAAAATCCATTTAAAAAATCTATTTTTAAGCCAAAAGCACACCAAGACCCTACCAAAACAGAATTGGCAGCCCAATAAACATGAAATAATCCACATTCAAATGTTATATAATCACGTTGAATAATATCACAAAAGATACCCATGAAAACACACAAATCCATAAAACACTTTCAAGGAGTATAACAAGGTTATAAAAATAAAACCATTCAAATACACCCCATTTTTAGTCCCACATGGAACTATATCATTACCTAACCATAATTGGCAGCCCCTTTCAACAACTAATAAATCACTTCCACATTTTACAAAACTACCACAAGATATAACACATGAAATACATTTGAAAAATACACACTTCAAGCAAAAAATGAAACTTTAAAAACAAATGCTTTACTATTGCAACCAAAAATGGTTTTTACATAATGCACAACACATAATGAACATGAAAAATTATTTAATCAAGCAAACTAACTCATCATTAAATGGTTACCCACGGAATCACCTACCGAATGTGTCGAAACCCTCAAATATTGGGACGAAACATCAACCGCATGACCGCCGCACCTCATGGAAGTAAAAAGAAACCTAAAACCTCAATATTTCACCCAAAATACAGTAATTTATAACCTATTAACAAACCCTAACTTCTGGAATTTTTTTATAATTCAAGAATTATGGAAGAAACCCTAAGCAATTTGAATGAAGAAAGAAATAGACTCACCTACTTGAAGTATCCTGAATTAATCACTCCAAAAAACAATAGTTTCTGAAATTGAAAACAGCCAAAATTTAGGTATTCTTCGAACAAGATATATGAGGTAATTTGGGAAGTGGAATGGAGGGGAAAAAGTAAGAATTGAGAGAGGTAAGAAGGGATGAAGTTACCTCTTCAATTCTGGCCGATTTGAGACACCCTATGAAGATCAGCCCTAATTCGCGATATCAAAGAGCTCCAAGGAGGGGGGGAAGGCAATGGGAGCGCGCCTGGGTTTCTTATGGTCGAGTGGGAGGTGGAATCACCAAAAAAAAGCAAATATTGAAGGTGGTATAAAAACTTTAAAAATTATTTTTAATGCAGGAAATGGACCTTCGGGCAGGCCCAATATCTTAAATAAAAATCCATATCCACCATGATTATGGATTTATAAAGGCTCCAAATTTATATTTTGGTGTTAATAGGTCAGAGGAGACCATTTATGAATTGGAATTAAGTAAAAATATAAAAATATAAAAAAGTTATAAAGGAAACAAATTTTATTTTTAAATCTGGAATTGGGCTCGCGGTTTGGCCCAATTCATGAAAACTCATCTATTTCTCCATAAAACCTTTGGAAACCATCCAAAACAAAAAAAATGAAAGGAAAATAAATGAAATTTAACTTCAAAATAATTCATGTATGTGACAATTCTCCCCACCATGAAAACTTTCTGTCCCCGGAAAGCTACAGAAAGGCCAGATACGAAAGCCAAACCGAACTGATAAACCAAGATGTACTCCCTTTCCAGGTTTCGCCCCCAAAGGCCAAAACACCTCCATTGATCAATTAAGGAAGGAATAATTTACAAAAAAATAATACACCACTTTCTTGAAACAATCAATCACATTCAGGCTTTATCCCAAAGGAAAATACCTCAAACACTATCAGAACAAGACTCAAGCAATTCACTCAAACGAACAACAACATCGAACAAGGTTACACATACCTTGCTATAACTAAACCATTGGGCACTCTCCAATATCAATGGTTACTCAAGGAAGATTTAGGTAGATTGATAGATCCAAATGAGACTACATACCACTAATCCTTGACCATGGATAAATATAAGTTATCGGTAAGGAAAAAAAAGGCTCCCCACCATAAGAACCAACAATCTTAATCGACCAGCATGGGCCGGTACAGAAAGACCCCAAAATATAAAGTGTTGGGATGACCACATGGTTAGTCTGAATGGTTTGGGAAACCATGAAATAATAGTGGAGATTCTTTTATCTACATGGTTTTTTTGGGGGGGGGCATGGTCACTACTAACCAAGTGTAAACCGTGTGGTCAACCTGTCTAGCCAAACTTCATACCTTTCTCTAAAGACTCAATGGAAACCAAAGTGGGAGGGAATAACATTGTGTGATGACATGGGTACAAGACCCTCCACCTATTTCCACCGAACGGGAACAACTGAAGAAATATGATGACACCATAGGTTTAAACTCTTATTATCTTTCATATTGAGGATAGGACTTTGCACAAGGGTTTAAATGACACCGGGGTTTCCCCTGACTACGCGCCAGCTTCTCTCCGGGACCTATGGTTGCAGCTCAAAATATCGAAGCATCTTCGGCCTCGCAGTTAGGATTTGGAAACCACCTGAATGAGAATTATTCTTTCATTGCAAACAACAACTACACCGCAATCCCCCCGATAAGTTTTTTTTTTCAAGACATAACACATTCCAAACTCACTTTACCCTAACTCGATATTTCACTGAAACAAGGGATTAGAAGATGTACACACATCATACCTTGTTTGTTCGGGTGAGAAACAATAGAAGTAAAGAACACTTATACTCACCTTCCTCTAAAATGGAATGTTTTTTTTATGTTTTTTTTTCAAGGGAGACATTCTCCCAACATAATAGAGACTCTCAGATGATCACCCAACTTTCACCTTTACAGTCAATTGAGCATATGCCATCACAAGGAATCACCGAACATGACCATTGCGACTGATATAAACAATGAATAGAGAGGTAACTTGTACAACATCCCAAAACAACACACAATTCTAGAAAGTGGCCATAATATCCTCTCATGACCAGATTTCCCACAATAGTAGTTTAACATAAACTCCTTCTTCGAAGAGACTATGAAGGACCGAGAGTTCCTCTTAGACACTATCCAAATACTCATCCATGCTAACAAACCGAGAACACTTCCACCTTCGAAAAATTAGGAAACATAAGAGGCTAAGGTCACTTTCAACCATCCATAATCAATCTCCCACTACAAGAGGATACACAAAACCAATAAAGGAAAGGGTGTATACTCAATCTAAAAATCTCAAGAAATGGATTCCTTATATTGATCAACTGGAGGATTTTCCAATGGAGAAACAATCTGGGTTGCGCTTCAGTTATGCATTAACCTTTAATGGGGGTGTACCTTATCCAATGGGAGAACCCAAGGACCCAACCAACCTGGTCCATTGGTCAAAACAAGCCATAAACCAGATCCAAACACATGAAGGGAACTATCGTAAAGGAATCCCAAAACACAGTTCAAACAGAAGGGGTTCTTAGAATCAAAACATCCCACAACATCAACATTTTCAAAAACCCATAATACAAACCATACAAAAATATTCATCAAGACATCGTGTTTTTCTTTAAAAGTAATTCTTTGAGAACAAACAGTTTAGCAGTAAGCATATCCACCAATGGTACCCCATGGGCCTCACACATGCATGTTTTTGTGCCACACCAGACACCCTCCTCATATCCATCCCGGCACTCATCCAGTCGTGCCATCAACCATCCATCATCCCATATAACCCCATGCATGTGGTCGCTAATGGAAATACCAAAGGTTAAAACAAAAATTCTTTCCACTTTTCAAAACCAAAACGGTCAACCAACACATCCTTTTTTTCTCATAACTGCTAACTATGAGATAAAAATCCCAACTCACATATTACAAAAATTTTCAAAAAGTCACAAACATTTAGAAAATAACTCACTTTCAAGATATTCACATCAATTTCAAAACATATCATCCCATTAAAACACACTCTTATTGTTTAGAAAACTCTATTGGAAACACTTTTCAAAACCAACATCAATATAGTTCCTACTTTCAAAGAGGTGTAAGCACACCATTTTATATTTCAAAACAATTCTGAAAATTATGTTCCGCCATTTCATAAACCAAACCATTCCCTCTTTATTTGAAAATCATTTCACAAAAACATTACACTTCTTAAAACCAGAGTGCTAAGGTTTCAAAACCTAAGCACAAAACAGTGCAAGAGGAAACTAGTTTCAGTGGGTGACTTGGAAATATGGTTGGCAGCCATATTCCAATCACCTCATTGTCACAGAGAGTGTTCTAGGGAATATCCTTTGCTCCACAGGGCTTTCCAGGCCTTGCGAGCTCACTAGGACCATTAACCCAACACTCTTTTCATTTCCCTTAATCATCATCGAACCAAGAAAATCAAAGGACTTAGATAAATACTGATTTCTCTTGGAAACTTGAATCCCATTATGAGGTGTGGTGATCAGGCACACTACCCATAACTATAATTCCATGTCCCAACAATCCTAACTCCATACTATCCTGACTCTTCCCCAAATAACATGACCCAAAGAGTTAACCTGAACCTCCTATGATACCATTTTGTCACGAACCGAATCTGGTCGCCTTCAAACTCGGCACCCGACCCGGTCCATGGCAAGACCCGAAGGGCGTTCCCGATCCCCACGGGCTGGCACAAGTGCCCGGGTATCATAAAATGAATATTGGGAACGATTTACCCGAGTTTATAAACATAAAACAACAAAAGAATCCAATGAAACAAATCTGGATTTTTCAAACCAAACAATCTTTAACAAAAATTCAGAACTGAATTACATGGATTAAAACAACTCAAAAGGTCTATACCAAAGTTACAAATCCAAATAAGGACAGCTCAAGAACCCTCATGGCAAGGGGCACCGCCCACAAGCCACCTCCACAAGACTTCACCACCAAGGACCTGCTAGAAACCCGAACCACTGGAACAAAAAAAAACTGTACCCAACCTGCGACAACAAAAACAACCATGTCTACTTACACCCAAGGGTGTAAGTAGGGTGTGAGCCAATGCCAAGTAGGATACCACCACTAAGATATTCCATGTGATAAACATTTAAAGACGAAAAGCATGCAAGTTTTCAAAAACATGAAAAGCTAGTTACAATTTCTAAAAGATGCTACTTTGAATAAAAATAGTTTTCAAGTGGGCTATCATTAAGAATCAACACTTTTAAAAAAAAATTCAACACTACTGAATTTTCCAGCCAACTATACCGTATGTCGACGGTAAGTACAAAGTAAATAATGAGCACAAGAAATAGGAAGTAACACCTAGGCACTAGCTAGCTGTGGGTCCCAGGTACCTCGTATCTCGGTGAGAGTAACCATCACAAATATCCATTCTCGTGCACGAGCCACTAGTAGGGAACATACCCATAACCTAGTGGTCCCCAATCATTATCATCATAGTTTAGTTAGAGTTGTAAGCGTCAATCTTGCTAAGTGAAACTGAGGCCAAACCCCACGGATTCACTAGCATACTAGTACATGTCCACCCACCTAGATACCCCGGTTTTCCCCTTGTGCTCAAACATGTTCAACACATCAAGAAATGTAAATTGAACATGAAAATATCAATTCCACATCACAAATTCACCAAAAAGCCCATATGTATACCACACAAGTCACAAAAATCCATTTTTCATTCAAAATGATTTTGAAATCTGAATCACACCAAAATAGCCCACAACACATTTCACATTTCTTCAACACTTCCACAAAACCATTAAACAATTTTATAAAATAATTATAAGATATTTAAACTCATATAACATCCCACACACATGGAATATAACACGTCTTTCATATTCAAAAATTCAATTTTTCACATCACACTCACACAAAACACTCCACATCACTTTCACATCACTTTCACTCCAAAATATCTCCTTCAAACAATTTAATAAAATATTTCCAAGATGATACATATCACATAACAGCCTTTTCACAAATGAAATGGACCTTTTAAAAATATACTCCTACCAAAACAGTTTGCTGATATAGTTTCACCTATTACACAACCCAATAAAGCATTCAAAACTTTCATAAAACAATTATAAAGAGTATACCCAAACATTGCACATAAAATCGATTTCAAAAATCTCTTTTTAAGCCAAAAGCACACCAAGACCCTACCAAAATAGAATTGGTAGCCCAATAAACATGAAATAATCCACATTCAAATGTTATATAATCACGTTGAATAATATCACAAAAGATACCCATGAGAACACACAAATCCATAAAACACTTTCAAGGAGTATAACAAGGTTATACAAATAAAACCATTCAAATACACCCCATTTTTAGGCCCACATGGAACTATATCATTACCTAACCATAATTGGCAGCCCCTTTCAACAACTAATAAATCACTTCCACATTTTACAAAACTACCACAAGATATAACACATGAAATACATTTGAAAAATACACACTTCAAGCAAAAATGTAACTTTAAAAACAAATGCTTTACTATTGCAACCAAAAATGGTTTTCACATAATGAACAGAACATAATGAACATGAAAAATTATTTAATCAAGCAAACTAACTCATCATTAAATGGTTACCCACGGAATCACCTACCGAATGTGTCGAAACCCTCAAATATTGGGACGAAACATCAACCGCATGACCGCCGCACCTCAAGGAAGTAAAAAGAAACCTAAAACCTCAATATTTCACCCAAAATACAGTAATTTAGAACCTATGAACGAACCCTAACTTCTGGAATTTTTTTATAATTCAAGAATTATGGAAGAAACCCTAAGCAATTTGAATGAGGAAAGAAATAGACTCACCTACTTGAAGTATCCTGAATTAATCACTCCAAAAACAATAGTTTCTGAAATTGAAAACAGCCAAAATTTAAGTATTCTTCGAAAAAGATATAGGAGGTAATTTGGGAAGTGGAATGGAGGGGAAAAAGTAATAATTGAGAGAGTTAAGAAGGGATGAAGTTACCTCTTCAATTCTGGCCGATTTGAGACACCCTATGAAGATCATCCCTAATTCGCGATATCAAAGAGCTCCAAGGAGGGGGGTAAGGAAATGGGAGCGCGCTTGGGTTTCTTAGGGTCGAGTGGGAGGTGGAATCACCGAAACAACGCAAATATTGAAGGAGATATAAAAACTTTAAATATTATTTTTAATGCAGGAAATGGGCCTTCGGGCAGGCCCAATATCTTAAATAAAAACTCATATCCACCATGATTATGGATTTATAAAGGCACCAAATTTATATTTTCGTGTTAATAGGTCAGAGGAGACCATTTAGGAATTGGAATGAAGTAAAAATATAAAAATATAAAAAAGTTATAAAGGAAACAAATTTTATTTTTAAATCTGGAATTGGGCTCCCGGTTTGGCCCAATTCATGAAAACTCATCTATTTCTCCATAAAACCTTTGGAAACCATCCAAAACAAAAAAAATGAAAGGAAAATAAATGAAATTTAACTTCAAAATAATTCATGTATGTGACAATTCTCCCCACCATGAAAACTTTCCGTCCCCGGAAAGCTACAGAAAGGCCAGATACAAAAGCCAAACCGAACTGATAAACCAAGATGTACTCCCTTTCCAGGTTTCGCCCCCAATGGCCAAAACACCTCCATTGATCAATTAAAGAAGGAATAATTCACAAAAAAATCATACACCACTTTCCTGAAACAATCAATCACATTCAGTCTTTATCCCAAAGGAAAATACCTCAAACACTATCAGAACAAGACTCAAGCAATTCACTCAAACGAACAACAACATCGAACAAGGTTACACATACCTTGCTATAACTAAACCATTGGGAACTCTCCAATCTCAATGGTTACTCAAGGAAGATTTAGGTATATTGATAGATCCAAATGAGACTACATACCACTAATCCTTTACCATGGATAAATCTAAGTTATCGGTAAGGAAAAAAAGGCTCCCCACCATAAGAACCAACAATCTTAATCGACCAGCATGGGCCGGTACAGAAAGACCCCAAAATATAAAGTGTTGGGACGACCACATGGTTAGTTTGCATGGTTTGGGAAACCATGAAATAACAGTGGAGATTATTCTATCTACATGGTTTTTTTGGGGGGGGCATGGTCACTACTAACCAAGTGTAAACCGTGTGGTCAACCTGTCTAGCCAAACATTATACCTTTCTCTAAAGACTCAATGGAAACCAAAGTGGGAGGGAATAACATTGTGTGATGACATGGGTACAAGACCCTCCACCTATTTCCACCGAACGGGAACAACTGAAGAAATATGATGACACCATAGGTTTAAACTCTTATTATCTTTCATATTGAGGATAGGACTTTGCACAAGGGTTTAAATGACACTGGGGTTTCCCCTGACTACGCGCCAGCTTCTCTCCGGGACCTATGGTTGGAGCTCAAAATATCGAAGCATCTTCGGCCTCGCAGTTAGGCTTTGGAAACCACCTGAATGAGAATTCTTATTTCATTTCAAACAACAACTACACCGCAATCCCCCCGATAAGTTTTTTTTCCAAGACATAACACATTCCAAACTCACTTTACCCAAACTCGATATTTCACTGAAACAAGGGATTAGAAGATGTACACACATCATACCTTGTTTGTTTGGGTGAGAAACAATAGAAGTAAAGAACACTTATACTCACCTTCCTCTAAAATGGAATATTTTTTTTATGTTTTTTTTCAATGGAGACATTCTCCCAACATAATAGAGACTCTCAGATGATCGCCCAACTTTCACCTTTACAGTCAATTGAGCATATGCCATCACAAGGAATCACCGAACATGACCATTGCGACTGATATAAACAATGAATAGAGAGGTAACTTGTACAACATCCCAAAACAACACACAATTCTAGAAAGTGGCCATAATATCCTCTCATGACCAGATTTCCCACAATAGTAGTTTAACATAAACTCCTTCTTCGAAGAGACTATGAAGGACCGAGAGTTCCTCTTAGACACTATCCAAATACTCATTCATGCTAACAAACCCAGAACACTTCCACCTTCGAAAAATTAGGAAACTTAAGAGGCTAAGGTCACTTTCAACCATCCATAATCAATCTCCCACTACAAGAGGATACACAAAACCAATAAAGGAAAGGGTGTATACTCAATCTAAAAATCTCAAGAAATGGATTCCTTATATTGATCAACTGGAGGATTTTCCAATGGAGAAACAATCTGGGTTGTGCTTCAGTTATGCATTAACCTTTAATGGGGGTGTACCTTATCCAATGGGAGAACCCAAGGACCCAACCAACCTGGTCCATTGGTCAAAACAAGCCATAAACCAGATCCAAACACATGAAGGGAACTATCGTAAAGGCATCCCAAAACACAGTTCAAATAGAAGGGGTTCTTGGAATCAAAACATCCCACAACATCAACATTTTCAAAAACCCATAATACAAACCATACAAAAATATTCATCAAGACATCGTGTTTTTCTTTAAAAGTAATTCTTTGAGAACAAACAGTTTAGCAGTAAGCATATCCACCAATGGTACCCCATGGGCCTCACACATGCATGTTTTTGTGCCACACCAGACACCCTCCTCATATCCATCCCGGCACTCATCCAGTCGTGCCATCAACCATCCATCATCCCATATAACCCCATCCATGTGGTCGCTAATGGAAATACCAAAGGTTAAAAAAAAATTCTTTCCACTTTTCAAAACCAAAACTGTCAACCAACACATCCTTTTTTTCTCATAACTGCTAACTATGAGATAAAAATCCCAACTCACATCTTACAAAAATTTTCAAAAGGTCACAAACATTTAGAAAATAACTCACTTTCAAGATATTCACATCAATTTCAAAACATCTCATCCCATTAAAACACACTCTGATTGTTTAGAAAACTCTATTGGAAACAATTTTCAAAACCAACATCAATATAGTTCCTACTTTCAAAGAGGTGTAAGAACACCATTTTATATTTCAAAACAATTCTGAAAATTAAGTTCCGCCATTTCATAAACCAAACCATTCCCTCTTTATTTGAAAATCATTTCACAAAAACTTTACACTTCTTAAAACCAAAGTGCTAAGGTTTCAAAACCTAAGCACAAAACAGTGCAAGAGAAAACTAGTTTCAGTGGGTGACTTGGAAATATGGTTGGCAGCCATATTCCAATCACCTCATTTTCACAGATAGTGTTCTAGGGAATATCCTTGGCTCCACAGGGCTTGCCAGGCCTTGCGAGCTCACTAGGACCATTAACCCAACACTCTTTTCATTTCCCTTAATCATCATCGAACCAAGAAAACCGAAGGACATAGATAAATACCGATTTCTCTTGGAAACTTGAATCCCATTATGAGGTGTGGTGATCAGGCACACTACCCATAACTAGAATTCCATGTCCCAACAATCCTAACTCCATACTATCCTGACTCTTCCCCAAATAACATGACCCAAAGAGTTAACCTGAACCTCCTCTGATACCATTTTGTCACGAACCGAATCTGGTCGCCTTCAAACTCGGCACCCGACCCGGTCCATGGAAAGACCCGAAGGGCGTTCCCGATCCCCACGGGCTGGAACAAGTGCCCGGGTATCATAAAATGAAAATTGGGAACGATTTACCCGAGTTCATAAACATAAAACAACAAAAGAATCCAATGAAACAAATCTGGATTTTTCAAACCAAACAATCTTTTACAAAAATTCAGAACTGAATTACATGGATTAAAACAACTAAAAAGGTCTATAACAAAGTTACAAATCCAAATAAGGACAGCCCAAGAACCCTCATGGCAAGGGGCACCGCCCACAAGCCACCTCCACAAGACTTCACCACCAAGGACCTGCTAGAAACCCGAACCACTGGAACAAAAAAAAATTGTACCCAACCTGCGACAACAAAAATAACCATGTCTACTTACACCCAAGGGTGTAAGTAGGGTGTGAGACAATGCCCAGTAGGATACCACCACTAAGAGATTCCATGTGATAAACATTTAAAGACGAAAAGCATGCACGTTTTCAAAAACATGAAAAGCTAGTTACAATTTCTAAAAGAAGCTACTTTGAATAAAAACAGTTTTCAAGTGGGCTATCATTAAGAATCAACACTTTTAAAAAAAATTCAACACTACTGAATTTTCCAACATACTATACCGTATGCCGACGGTAAGTACAAAGTAAATAATGAGCACAAGAAATAAGAAGTAACACCTAGGCACTAACTAGCTGTGGGTCCCAGGTACCTCGTATCTCGGTGAGAGTAACCATCACAAATATCCATTCTCGTGCATGAGCCACTAGTAGGGAACATACCCATAACCTAGTGGTCCCCAATCATTATCATCATAGTTTAGTTAGAGTTGTAAGTGTCAATCTTGCTAAGTGAAACTGAGGCCAAACCCCACGGATTCACTAGCATACTAGAACACGTCCACCCACCTAGATACCCAGGCTTTCCCCTTGTGCTCAAACATGTTCAACACATCAAGAAATGTACATTGAACATGAAAATATCATTTCCACATCACAAATTCACCAAACAGCCCATATGTATACCACACAAGTCACAAAAATCCATTTTTCATTCAAAATGATTTTGAAATCCGAATCACACCAAAATAGCCCACAACACATTTCACATTTCTTCAACACTTCCAAAAAACCATTAAACAATTTTATAAAATAATTATAAGATATTTAAACTCATATAACAGCCCACACACATTGAATATAACACTTCTTTCATATTCAAAAATTCAATTTTTCACATCACACTCACACAAAACACTCCACAACACTTTCACATCACTTTCACTCCAAAATATCTCCTTCAAACAATTTAATAAAATTTTTCCAAGATGATACATATCACATAACCGCCTTTTCACAAATGAAATGGACCTTTTAAAAATATACTCCTACCAAAACAGTTTTCTGATATAGTTTCACCTATTACACAACCCAATAAAGCATTCAAAACTTTCATAAAACAATTATAAAGAGTATACCCAAACTTTGCACATAAAATCCATTTCAAAAATCTCTTTTTAAGCCAAAATCACACCAAGACCCTACCAAAACAGAATTGGAAGCCCAATAAACATGAAATAATCCACATTCAAATGTTATATAATCACGTTGAATAATATCACAAAAGATACCCATGAGAACACACAAATCCATAAAACACTTTCAAGGAGTATAACAAGGTTATACAAATAAAACCATTCAAATACACCCCATTTTTAGGCCCACATGGAACTATATCATTACCTAACCATAATTGGAATCCCCTTTCAACAACTAATAAATCACTTCCACATTTTACAAAACTACCACAAGATATAACACATGAAATACATTTGAAAAATACACACTTCAAGCAAAAATGTAACTTTAAAAACAAATGTTTTACTATTGCAACCAAAAATGGTTTTCACATAATGCACAGCACATAATGAACATGAAAAATTATTTAATCAAGCAAACTAACTCATCATTAAATGGTTACCCACGGAATCACCTACCGAATGTGTCGAAACCCTCAAATATTGGGACGAAACATCAACTGCATGACCGCCGCACCTCAAGAAAGTAAAAAGAAACCTAAAACCTCAATATTTCACCCAAAATACAGTAATTTAGAACCTATGAACGAACCCTAACTTCTGGAATTTTTTTATAATTCAAGAATTATGGAAGAAACCCTAAGCAATTTGAATGAGGAAAGAAATAGACTAACCTACTTGAAGTATCCTGAATTAATCACTCCAAAAACAATAGTTTCTGAAATAGAAAACATCCAAAATTTAGGGATTCATCGAACAAGATATAGGAGGTAATTTGGGAAGTGTAATGGAGGGGAAAAAGTAAGAATTGAGAGAGTTAAGAAGGGATGAAGTTACCTTTTCAATTCTGGCCGATTTGAGACACCCTATGCAGATCAGCCCTAATTAGCGATATCAAAGAGCTCAAAGGAGGGGGTGGAGGAAATGGGAGCGCGCCTGGGTTTCTTAGGGTCGAGTGGGAGGTGGAATCACCGACAAAACGAAAATATTGAAGGAGATATAAAAAATTTAAAAATTATTTTTAATGCAGGAAATGGGCCTTCGGGCAGGCCCAATATCTTAACTAAAAACTCATATCCACCATGATTATGGATTTATAAAGGCTCCAAATTTATATTTTGGTGTTAATAGGTCAGAGGAGACCATTTAGGAATTGGAATGAAGTAAAAATATAAAAAAATAAAAAAGTTATAGAGGAAACAAATTTTATTTTTAAATCTGGAATTGGGCTCACGGTTTGGCCCAATTCATGAAAACTCATCTATTTCTCCATAAAACCTTTGGAAACCATCCAAAATAAAAAAAATGAAAGGAAAATAAATGAAATTTAACTTAAAAATAATTCATGTATGTGAAAAATTGAATATATAAAAGTTTAAAATATTGGATTTAAAAAGGGTTCACTATTAAAATTGGTAAAAGTGCAAAAAAATGAATTTGTTCTTACATTATGTCTAAGAAACTCATAATATGGATTATAAAATTATAAGTATTATATAAAGTTTAAAATTTAGTTAATATTATTCATAACCTCTTTTGAACTACTTCTTTGGTATGTCATAGTGTGCTTGAACTCGGTGTTGCGTGTAGTGCAAGTTATTGAATTATTTTGAAGAAATAACACACTATGAAATCTTGGGGTGTTACATTATCCCCTCCTTCAATAAATTGCGTCCTCACAATTTGAAATTGTTCTTCAAAAATAAAAGGTTGAATATAGAAAATATCTTTGTGGGAAAACCCACATCGGAAATTGGGTTAATAAAATTTAGTCTTAATAAGAGGAAAAGAGAAATGAAAGGGGTCACGACCAAATTATGATCTCTATTCAGAGAACATTGGTGGAATTTAGAGACATATAATTGGAGGAAAAACGTAAATATCTCTAGGTAGTGATTTAGGTCATCAATCACAAACAAGTGTAAAATTGGGGCCCTTAAATTCATCAATCTATGATGATTTAAAATACAATCGGTTCAACAAAACATAAGGTATTAGGATAACACATTTTCGACGTTTCAAAATATCTTTGTTAAAATCCCACATCGAAAAATGAATTAATGAGGCCCCTATTTAAAATAAATAGTGGAAAGTATGAATATTACTGAAAATAACACATACTAGGGTTCCATGTATAAAAATATGGATATGGAAGAGAAATCTAACCATCAATTATCTGATGGAGAGTGGTATAGAACATGGCTATGAAAAGGCCAACAATCCCAAAGCCATAAATTAGTGATGATCTAAGGTACCATATAGGACAACATTTTTGTTCTATGTTCCTTTTCTTAATGTTGAGGAATTTATTTATGGGATTGCATAAGATCATAAGGAGATATACTTACTTTATAATTAGAGTTTTATCCATTAATAAATTTCTACCACAAACTCATCTTTCACCCCAAAACATAATACAACTCAAAAATACTCTATTTATCCTAATCATATAGGGTTCCAAATATAATGAATTTATAATTCATATATCAGACCCTTTATGTAAAGAAACTACATTATACCATCCAGGAACTTCATGTAGCACAATGGTAGGCGATAAATCCCAATTTCACTATGGTTGTGGGTTCGATTCCCACAGCTTTTTCCGACATGACAGGTCGTCACACGGTCTGCGTGTTGTCCTTTTATAAAAATCAAAAAAATAACCTTTCAAATCTAATCCATTCCAACCATTAGACTTATCCAAAATTCTATTATCCAAACTCACATTCCAAAATTTACAAGGAAGTTAAACATAATGAGGATCCTTTTTTCCAGGTAATAACATGTGAACGTTTTCCTCATATATTTGTGTACAACACCACAACATCCTGAATTACCAAAATCAACCATCTCTTATTCCAAAATCACTACCTCAATATTAGGACCATATTAAGGTTTATCTTTCCGTCAACCATGTAATTTCCAAAAAAATTAACTCGCTGTAGAGTCACTTTTCTTAGTACCATAAAATCTCAAATCATTAATTAAATAGTACTGCAGTACAATCCGTATTTATTTCCAGAACATCATTGATACAACACTTAAATGAAATAATTCTAAAATAAAAACACAAGAACACTAGTCATTCCTCTTCATCTGTGGTAGTATCATAACTTTATTATTATCCAATAGCATCATTTGTGGCATAGTCTGATAACTGTGACATTGGTTCGCATAGTGTCCAAACTCCTTGCAGATGAAGCATTGTACATTTGAAACCTTATTTTTACACTTGCATTCACGTACTTGGTGTCCTTTTTCTCCACACTTATAACATTATCCCATTCCCTTAAAGCATTTTCCAAGGTGATTTTTTCCACAGTTATCACATATGGGAAAAAACCTTCTTTACCTTCTTCCCTTTATCTATCCTTCTATATACCATCCTTTTCTTCTCTGGATTCCCTTCAAAGCCATAGGACTCCAAGAATTCTTTACTCATATTATCAACACATGATACTATTTCTTCATATGATGATAATACGTGGGGGACTATTTCCCTTCTAAATTCTGGTTTAGGACCACGAAAGATATGACCCTTCTTACTCTTTGGATCATACGTATTACAGGATTTCACATTCCTTCTACTGGCGCCATTTATATATAATAGCATAAACTAGTTCAGTTTATGAATTGCAATGAATAATTACCAAACTTGTAAAATACCTAACACAAATTTAATAGTTTATAGATATAATACATAATCATAAAAATGTTTTCTTTGAGTAAGTATATACTCTTGAGCCCTTCATAATGGTTTGTAAAGAAAATGAGAATTATCCTAAGCATATCCCCTGGGAGTGTCGTAACCAAGAGTGCAGCAAGGCCCATTATCGTGCACCAGTTCCCATTCGAGTCTAGCTCAAAGCAGTGTTTTCGGGTTTTACCCCTAGGTACATCTGTTCCAGAGCCACCTCTTCCTGCTCGTATCCAGACAATGATGTATTTCTCAGAAAACTCACAAAGTCTCTAAATTACCAAAATTCTAGGAAGTTATTCTATACTAATCATCAAAGTATATCTTAGGGCTGTGTGATCCAATCAGAGTTTATCTAAATCTAGTTTCCAAGGTTATTTCTAAACCTCCCTCTAATACCAACTGTAACACCCTGACCCCAGTTACCCAGATTTGGTGCATTATTTTAATACATTGTCATGATTACAAGGAATCAAGTCCTGAAGGACCGATCAGTTTAGCAATCTTGGAAAAATAGATCACATACATGAATGTTACATTTGTACTTTAAGACCTACAAAACAACATAAATAATCATTATGAATTCCATTATTCCCTTGGCTTAACCCTACATATCAATCACATTACAGTTCTTGGAATCCTGGGAAAAATAAAATATAGAAAGGGGTGAGCTCAAATGCTCAGTAAGGGTAATAAATACAGCAAAAACTTGAAAAAATAAGCATAAACATTTAAGGCAATGTATAAAACTAAAAAAAGCCTTTTAAACTTGAACTTCAGCATAATATGGCAGAAATAAAATGAAATAATTCCATTTACTTATTCACATGGATATTATACTAATCTAATAATCACATTCAATATCACTAACCACTTTCATAATGATGGAATGCATAATGCCAGACTATCATAACCACGTAGCCAAGGCCTCGTGCCAAGACTACAAATAATATTTTTTCAAGGCCTCGTGCCAAGACACTAGTTTGTCTCATGAGACCTACCGATGCATCGAGGATCTATAGAGGGCTCCACCCATCACTTAATAAGTCTAATGAATTCCTCATATGAATAGGTTTAAACATAACATAAACATTCATATTAAAACTCGCTTACGAAATGTCAATACTCTATCCATAAACCATGAATGGTATAAAAATAACACATCCACAATCAAAAATATCAAAAAACCTTCAATGGACGTTTTTTATAATAAATCAACTTCAAATGAGCTTAAAATCCATCAAATGATGTTGACATAGATGAAAATGATGAGTAAAAGTTTTTGAGAGAAATATCCTTTTTGTAAAATCATTTAAAAGTCAAACAATTATAAAGGAAGTAATTTTAAAATAGATTTTTGAATCAAAGTTTCCAATACCGCTTTGAAACTTTTGAAAATAATTATCTATTCAAAACATTCATGTCCATATAAATAAATCCTTAAAATCATTTTGAAAACATGGACATTAATTAAAAAGATTTAGAAAGATAAATCTTTAAAACATTTGAAATTCTGATCTTGATAAAGAGTACCTTTCAAAATCCTTAAAATCTTCATTTTGAAATCATTTTTATGAAAAATGTACAAGGATGATAAAAATTTCCCTGTAAATACTTACACATAAATAATCTCAGATAATGATGAGATTGAGGAATTAACCCTTACCAATTTGGTAACTTACGAAACATACAACCCATTAAAGAGGTATCATACAATGAATATGTAAATACAAATAAATTAAAGTGTATTACAAAAATAATACAATTATGGGAAGTACATACACCACACAAAAGTTAATAGTGGCAATATGGCATGAATCTCATGGGAATAAGGAGTGAGATGAAAACCCCTTACCTTGCACTTTCCTTTAGTCGAGGGTACGTTTAACCTCCTGTACGAAGATCATATTATGTTATTAAATTATAACAGAACCATATTAATATTTATGATATCATACATGATTCATTTATGACTTTATATTACCCATTTAGTAATAATTTCCATGTTAAGTTAACATTTTGGGTAATAATCACTTTCTTTATCGTACGTGTTTTAACTTGTTACTCTTGGTTGTATCACGTAGATCATGATTTAAATACTTCCAGAATATAAAACATGATAAATATATCATATATATTTAGAATATAAATATGTATAATATACATATATATGAAATGTAAAACACCGTTTATGGAGACGGTAGTCCGTACGTACGCATAAACGTTGTTTCTGTTTTCATATAGTATTGAACGGAAGTAAGTGAATAAGATATATGTAAGTACATAAATCCTTATATATATAAATATATATATCTCCAGTAGAATTATTATGTCATATATTACATACTTATTTGTAATATATATTTTTATAATCATCGATGAATGGTGAACTTGGAAATGAATCTCATCGCGTCGTGGAGACGGTAATCCGTACGTACGCACGAGCGAAAATATCATTCTTTTGATTTTAAAATAATATATAATTGGATGTTATATCATATATACAGAATAATAATAATGTTATATTTATTATTTATGTCAAATACACATCATTATTATACCCATCCCAATAATAATGTATTGAATAACAATTACACCACGACGTGGAGACGGTAAGTCGTACGTACGCACGTATGGTGACATGTCATTCAAAGGATGGATTGAATACTGAATATGGTTGTACCATATTTATAATAACATCGCAGTATATAGTAGATACTGGAGTTATTATTTTAGAATATAAATAACAAAGAAAGAAGAATTTGAAGAAGAAAGGAACTTGAAAGAGGGTGGTGAAAACATTACCTCTTCTTTGGGTTCTTCCTTTTGATTTGATCAAAAGGGCTCCATATCTTGGCTTTATGATAAAAATAAGGCCTATATGTTGAAATTAGGGAAGTTGAGAGAGTATTTTGGCAGGGGTTGGCCGAACCAAAAGGCTTTGAAGGTGTGAATAATTGGTTAGAAGTTGGGTCCTTTTATAAGGGGGAGGAGGGGCTCTTTAGGAAAAACTTAAAGTATTAATTTTTAATAAATTCATATTCGGTTTATAATGGCTCAAAAGTGGATTATTTAAAGCTTATGGTGGTTATGGGTCGAAAACCACTCAACCAATAGAATTTAGACAGGTTTGGGTTATTATATTAACCTTATCTTTAAGTATTAACTCTAAGTTAATTAGTTTCACTTTTACAATGTCTCTTTGTATTTTTATATTATATGGTTAATAAACGTACTATATACATCCAAGAGACCACAAAGTGGTCCATTAATGATATACCTATCATGATATAAGTCTCTTTTCCGAACCTTAGATTTTTATAAATTTAATATCAATTAATAATATAATATTTGTTTTAAATACTCTTTTATGTCAATTTTGAGACTATTCAATAATTGATTTTTTTAAAACTCATAAAAGAATGATTACTTCTAAATAATTTAATTAAATAAATACTAACATGTCATTTTATCCTATAAAATTATTGGTATTTATAAAAAGTCTCAAATTACATTTATTTTGGTATTTATAATATCAATTATTCTAATTTTTCATTAATTAGGTAATTACTACATCACCATTGTGTCATAAATAAATTAACTTATATAATGTCTAAAAATTATAAATAAAATACCATTATGTAGGAAATATTTCTATCTTTCTAATGACTATTTATAGTCGAAAATCCAATATATATAACCCTATGTAAAAAGTTTTTTTCTAAAAGATATATGATTATGTCATTTTTGTATTTATTTTAACTTAATTAAAATAGTGTCCCTATCACCAACAAGTGGCTCCATGGGGTCCCCAAATCGACCCAAATATGCCCATGGTATGTATCCACCAATAATTTTAGGACACGTTTTAGGGTAATTTATTATTAATATAATATTATTTTTTAACCCTTATTTACCGGATTTACCCTTTAACCATGGTAAATAAAATATTTACCGAAGTAATTGTTCAAAATATCTAAAAATAAAAGATAACTTTTTACACATTTTGGACATCCTGATTCCAAATATTGAATCCATTTTTTCAAATTCAAAACACATAAGTGGCAGAAATTAATTTAAAATTAATTCCCGCTGTCAAAACAAAAAACATGTTTTTAAGATATAATTACTATCAAAATATTGATACTTGTTTATGTCCGGTTTAATTGTGAAATTATGTCCAATGACCAGCATTGTATTAAATGGTAAAAATATATTCTAAATATACTTTAAAACCACTCAAATTCATAATTTATCACTATTAATTATTTTGATTAAAAAAGTTTTTTTTAATTAAAAATTTAGTAATTTTCACTATTCATCAAAATATTAAAGTTATCTAAAAAGTACCAAAATTTCACCTTAGGCAACATTCGATACTCCGAATCCAAAAATGAAGTCCATTTTGAGAGTTAAAATTTCTAAAATTTTAAAAATTATGTATTACTATTCATAACGGCTAGTTTGATTGGTTATGGTGTGTATTAGAACTCGAAGTTGCGTGCAACACACACTACTGTATTATTCAAAGGAAAGTGTATCGTGGAAGCTTGGGATGTTTCATTTTAAAATTTTTGATGTCCCCATTCTAAAAAGTGAATTTATTTAGACAAAATTGAATATATAAAAGTTTAAAATATTGGATTTAAAAAGGGTTCACTATTAAAATTGGTAAAAGTGCAAAAAAATGAATTTGTTCTTACATTATGTCTAAGAAACTCATAATATGGATTATAAAATTATAAGTATTATATAAAGTTTAAAATTTAGTTAATATTATTCATAACCTCTTTTGAACGACTTCTTTGGTAAGTCATGGTGTGCTTGAACTCGGTGTTGCGTGTAGTGCAAGTTATTGAATTATTTTGAAGAAATAACACACTATGAAATCTTGGAGTGTTACAATAAGGAAGCATGCATGTTTTCAAAAAAGATATTTGGTAATTTAGGATGTTACCATGTTTCAATATAACTTATCATGAGGGTATTTACATGTTTGGAATGTTAAAACCAAAAGCGAATTTTTGATATATAGGGAATCCTTGTTAATATGGTTTCATGACTTTCATTCTAAGGTTCTGGTTTTTCATCTTTCAAAAGGATCATAAGGTTTTCCATTCATGAAAAGTTTAAGTTAAAATTAAAAGGAAGTATTTATGTATTGATATCGTATTAAAAACCCATGGTTAAAAGGCTATTTAGTTATTAACCTTATTTCAAGGAGGTACATCATATTTTGGAAATTATATTGGTATGGTTTTATAAAAGGACACAATGTAGGTCAAGTTACAACCAGTAAAGTCCAGAAAGGCTGTGGGTCTTGAACCCATGACTGAAGCATGATAAGTTATTCAGGCCTCTAACTAGCCTACATGATGTCTTGGTTAATGCATAATTATTTTTTATGAATAATTATTCATGATGAAATATTAGTGTTTCTTTTAATTTGTATAGATTTAATGTATTAACCATATTCATTTGTTAGAATATTTATAGGTAAATAGTTATACATTTCATTCTTTTGTGAGCCATAAGATCTACTAAAAGTGTATTTTAACACTTCAGAGATAAAAGTAAATTTATAGATTTCGATTACATAATGTAATGGATTAATTATACATTGATAAAATAACAACTAAAGAATGAAATCCTATTTATAGAAATACGTCAGGTAGGTATATTTCCTTTTATTATTGGTCAATAAAAGAGTTACTCCACATTAGGATAATGATCAAAATAAAATTTGTTATCCTAATAGCATAATTTTGTTGAACTTATGGCCTTTTAAATAATCACAGATTTAGGACTTTGAGACCCTCAACTTTTCTTTGATCATTCCGCTGTTTTTGATTGATGACCTCAATAACTCCCTATAAATATTTATTGTTTTTTTCCATGTCTAATCTTCACTCCCAACCTATGTTATCTTATGTGGAAACCTAATTGTATGTTACTTTGGGAAATCGTTATGGTCCCAACTTTCCATTTTAAGGGAATTTTTACTATTCAATTTTACGATATGGGTTTCTATGAATGACACTTTCAAGTATTAAACATTTTATAACCTAGAAAAAATTTCATGGGAGAAATTAATTTTAAGGGGGGTAGAATGTAACTCCCTGAGATTTTGGGAATTATTATTTTCAAATTATTTTATCTTTTTTATATTTTTCATTTCACATGAAACTGAAAATAGTTCTTTATATATATATATTAAAACACTAAGTTAAACATTACTTTCACATGGCACTGACTTGGATTTCACTACATGCATTACTGACTTGCCTTATGCTACACGCAACACTGACTTGGGTTACCCGCAGCATCGAGTATCTTCAAAGCATCATTTTATTATAATTTTTTAAATGATATAATTATAAATTATCTGTTAAACATACAAATATAAATATTAACAACTGCTTTTAAATTATTTTATATCATGTTTCTATAAAAATAGAACATATTGATAATTAAATATATAACATTTGGTAAAGTCCATACATGTTTATAAATACTATAAACTTCACTTCATTCCCTTCTATAAAAAATATAATTTTAGATACATATAAAAATTTAATTTTTTAAAATAAACTTCATTTTTTAATTTTTAATGTCGAAATTATCTTAGGGTGAATTTTTTCTATTTTTCTGAGAAACAACATTATTACTGAAAAGTGAAAAATAGTGCTTTTTAGTTAAAATTTTATTTTTCATTTAAATAATTATTAATGTAAAATTATTTTTTAAAAAAAATTAAGGTCACATTAGATAAATTATGCATCTATTAATAAAATTTAGGTCATTATAATCAATTTCTCTTTGAAATTAAATATAAAAAAATAATAAACTTGTAAACTTCCTTCAACTTTAAAGACCCATAATTTCGTCTCGTATGCAGGACGAGCATTAATCTTAATTTTTCCGATTATGTGAATTGAATTTTGAAAAACAAAATACCACATTTTAATCAGTATAATATTAATAGTCTAATTATATCATGTTTATTTTTGACCAAAATTATTAGTAAAAGTGATTAAAATTAATCCCAATGATTAACATCAAATTAAGCTTAATTAGGGACTAAACCTTATTATTAGTGGGGAAAATGACATATAAACTTTTCCAAAACACATTTTTAGACCATATTTCTTCCATAAACATTCAATTGTTGATTTATGTTTGTTTTTTATGAATTTTCTTTATGTAAGAACATGTTTATAGCTAACTAGTTTTCAAAAATTCCATGTGAGTCTTTTTTCCTTCTCTTAAAAAGGCCACCACATATCCTAATTACTCACACATCTAAAACCACTTATGTTTAGAAAATATCTAAAAAATAAAATTCACAGAAATCCCCCCTTACTACTAGAATCATTCCCTTTGGTAGAAGTCAATCCAAGGAATCCTTTTGGCACATTCCAAAAGGAGTTACCCAATTAAGAGGTAACGCCTTCTCTCAAACTTCTTTCTTTTATTTTCCTTCTCCACCACATCTATAATCAGTATTATGTGATTCTATAAAAACACTAGTATCCTAAATATATTAGTATTTTGTTATGATAAGTTTTTAAACTACACTTACATACACCTCCATTTAATGGATAATGAAAAAATTGTTTATGTATACGATGAACTACCATCTCACTAAATGATGATTGTTCAATTTTCATTACTGCCTCTCATGGTGGAAATTATAATGGTCAATCTATTTATATATGTTATATATTATATTTAATATATATTTAAGCCTTTTTATTCCTTTTAAATCACATGTCTTTTTAATTTCCATTTGGTTTTAATATGATAATTTCGCTTGAGGAATTGTGGACTACCACCCGCTCAAAAAAATATGATTCGTTTATACACTACATGGATTGTATTAAGGATGGATTTGGTGAATATATAATAAATATATGATATCATAAATCTAATTTAATAATTATATATATTTTGTGTGTGTGTGTGTCTTTTACTTACTTTCTTTCAAAGCGACAATTAAATTAAAATAGCGTTCATGTACACGTACGGCCTAGCGTCTCCATGTACGGTGTATTATGTATCATACATATATATTATATATTATTATAATACAAATATAATATATATATAAATGATATTTATATCATCATTTCCATTCTGTAATAATTATATAAGTACAAGTACCAACAATATAACAAATTATGACACGTATGAAAAACAAAGTGAATATTACCCGAAGTCAAACCTTAACATATGATGGTTAAAAAACTGGTAATATAAGGTCATAATCAAACAATATGTTTTATTATATAGAATAATATGGTTATATAAAATATTTATAATAAATTTATATTTATTATACAGGTGGCTTGATTGAGTATGATGAGATTCAAGATACAATGTAAGAGGATTTCTTCTCACTTTTTATTTTTGTGAGATACATGATATGTTCACCACTCTTTCCTTTTGTGTTGTGTATGTAATACCCATGATTTAATTTTATGTATATTATACTTAAATTTATGGGTATTAATATATCCATTTTATTATCTTTATTTCATGTGGTATAAGTTTAAAATGTTACCAAATCGGTAAAATAGTTTTGTCTCAATTTTCCTTCTTTGAGACTCATGTTTTGTTATGCGCCTAAATTCATTTTGAGGTGTATATACTTCCATTTTATATGATATATCATGATGATTTATACTTTCAGGATATTATAAGATTTATTTTATTTAATTTTCTTACATTGATAGCATGACCCCATGTTACCAAGTGATAATGGTTTATTGAAATAATATCATCGTTTTTCAAGATTGTTTATGATTATGATTCTTTTGATGAAATATTGTAACTCATATATCAATAAATTAATGAATTTTATTATCCTATATTTATTATAATTATATAAATGAATTTTTAACATATTTTTACTCTTTTTTACAAATGATAGTTAATAATTTGTTTTTAATAAGTCCTAACATTACACTCTCCTTGTTTCAAAATCTTTGTTTTCTAAAAATGGTTATATGAATATTGTACCATTATCTTGTAATCATTAAAGGAAATTTTTACCCTTTTTTCTTTTACCAAAATTTATAAAAGAATTTTAATTTTTCTTTATAAACAAGTAATAATTTTGAAATTTTTACCGTGAAAAAGGAATGTTTTTTTACCTCATATGGCATGTATGGATTTACCCGCCATCATTTTTTTGAAGCTTCCTTTTCATTTTTAAAAGGATAATTTTTAAGAAAATGTTTTTTGAAAGTCATTTTCAATGAAATGGTTTTTAAAAGATTTTCAATAATTCTTTATAATATTTTAAATTATTTTCAATGAGATGGTTTTCAAAACATTTTTATGATTTCATTATAAGTTTTCAATGTATTTTTAACAAAATGGTTCTCAAAACGTTTTTAAGATTTCTTTATGATATTTCAAAGTATTTTCAATGAAATAGAATACAAAAAAATTCAAGATTGCTTTTATGTTTTCAAATTGTTTTTAAATAAAAAAGTTTTTAAAATCATTCGAATCATATTTTATATGTTTTAAGAGAAAAAGGTTTTGAACAATATTTCATGTCCTCCTTATACGTTTTCAAGGTATTTTCTATGAAAATGATATTCAAATGGTTTTCTTATTAAAAATAATATTCAAATAAGTAAGGATATTTTCATCAAGAAACATTTTTTAAAGATGTTTCAAAATTATTTTATATCTATGATGATATCCATTGATGATCCTCAGGCACTTATAAGATATTATCTAAAGGTTTCATTCATATTATTTCTATAAATGGGTTATTCTTAATGTTATGGTCTTTAGGAAATACATTTCTCTTTATAGGCTATATGTTTATGAATTTTTTTCTCTTTCATTAGTTATTATTTTGATGAAATTAATATGAAAATGGTATCCTTTTCCATAGGTTGTGATATGTTTACATGATTGTGGTACTCATTTCATTACACGGGTTATGATATGATTATTTATGATCTTGTGGAGCATGAATGTATGATTTCATTATGAGATGGGTGGGACTTATATCTCCCTACAATGCATTGGGTGAAGATTTATATCTCATGATATAGACATGGATGGAATGATAAATGAACCCAGTTCAGTATTACAAGCTTGAATGAGAAATGAACTTTGTTCTATATTACAGGGTTATAATGGGAAATGAACTCGGATCTGTAATATTGGGATAGAATGAAGGGTGAACTCAGTTCAGTGATATAGGGATGGAATGGGGTGTGAACATAGTTTAGTAAATGAATTTTTCTACTTAGATGGTCTCATTAGCAATGCTTTTACTACTATAGAAATCATTGTATATGCTTATGTGTCTACCATAATTCCATGTTTTATTACTATGTTATGCTTTCATGGTTTATGTTATTTCTTTCCTTATGATTAATGAATTATGAAATGTTGATATTTATTCCATGTTTCAGGTATAGGATTTTTTATATGTATGGTATGATCTTCAATTTTCATGATCATGTTCTCTTACCATTATGATCATGATTATGCTTACATATCTCCTTTGTTTACCCTTTTTTGGGAAGTTGAGATCACCCCTTTGATATGTTTCCTATACCTAGGTTATGAAAAAAAAATTGTAGAAGTACTAAAGGTGAAGATATTTATGGGAGATGTTTTAAATATTTCACCAGGATAGAAGATTTTGTTTCCATATTTCCGAATACACTAATCTATTATGGTCGTCAGGCATGTATTTTTTTATTGTACGGAATATTCATTAAAAATAATTTAATATCTATGTATATCAATCTTGAATCACTATAAAAACCCATTTTAAATAAATACCAATTGATTTACCACCAAACACAACAAGACATCCATAATCATCAAACCACAAGAGTCACTAATTCCCACACTCCACTACCAAATCACAACCAAAACACATTAACAATACATAACCAAGGGAAAACACCACCCAATGCACCCAATTACACATTAAAATATCAATTTACATTTTTTAGACACCATCCATGCATTTATATATATTCATAATTAAATAAACCCATGAAAAACCATTCCACCAATTTTACAACATAAGAAAACCACAATAATTCACACAAACACACCACAAGTCTAAGAAAAAAAAATTAATACCAATTGAAAACACTCATGCATAAAATGGAATGCTCTGAAAATTAAAATGGATGGATATACCTACATAAATTATGTGATAATGTAATGAAACTTTGGGAGAAAGAAGAATACACCCCAAGAGACAATTAACACACCCTAACATAAAATAAATTTAACTACAAATCAACCCTTACCATTACTGTTTAGAAAAGATATAAATCACAAATAAAATACCATGAAAACAAGATAGGTGAAATGGAAAATGGGAGAATGTCTAAGGGGAAAGAGAGGGGAGCCCTATCCTTTCAATCTGGGTGAAGAATCAATAAGAAACTACCATAAAATACACTATTAGGGGATTAGAGGAGCCAAAATTTTCAATGGGAGGAATTAAGGTTGGTGTAATTTGAGTGGGGTGTATAAGAGAAGAAACCCCCATAAAAATAAGGAAAATAGACAAAAATACTCCTCTTCAGGTGGGTTGCACAATTTACTCGCATGGTTAAATAAATCATGCACAAACTATGAAATTACATACTATCAAGAGTTACATGAGATGTACACTTAGGATATATAGTTAGTTTAACCATGTGCCTTACCCATGTGACTTGTTCACACTTAGGATGCATGGTTAAACTAACCATGCACATTAACTATGCAACAAGAAAAAAATTCCTGAAAATTAGCCCTTTTCACCCTAAAAATCATATAACTTAAGGGGTTAAACAATCTAATAAATAAACCCCATTGAGAAATGACACTAGGTGAGTCATAAACTCCCCACCATTTTATTTTATCCCCATACCTTTCCCACAAACCATGAATAAGTCCAAAAACCTCACAAACTGTCCAAAAATCAAATAAATACTCACCCGAACCTTGATCCAAACCTCAAAAAAATCCAAGCATCTAAAAAATAAAAAATAATAGAAATAAATGAAAATAGAGGTCATATTGTGACATTAATTACATAATTTACCCTTTATCGAGGTAATATAGTTTACCACCGTCACTATTCATAATGCCTAAACGTAAATGGGAACTATTTTTCAAATTTTAACTTCTTCATTCCAAATATGGAATACATTTTAATATATTCAATTATTATAAGTATTATAAATTAATTTAAAAATAAACTCACAAAATGTGATGAAAAAAGGTTTTTCGGAAAAATTCATTTTTAAGCCTAAAAATTAAATTATATAAAAGGGGGGAAAGACTTGGTCTTATAAAAACCTCTAAGACTGAATTTCTCATTGTTATAACTTCTCCAATTGAAGTCTTATCCTAATCGTTAAGGGTTATTTGCATTTCCTTTTGAAAAATCAAGAAGACCTAAATGCGATTTGGTGCTTGGGAACCCTCAACTTGAATCCAAGGATCCTTCGCCTCTCGGAATGGGATTCTAACTTTAATTCAATCACAAAAAATCATTCCACCCCTCATGTCTGGGATAATATTCACAAGATTCCATGGATATACATGAATCCGAAAATCCTAAATGATCTGGCTTCTAGTATTAAGACTCTATTGAGAATTGACCAGCGTACAATTCACAATGATCTCAGTCTCTATGCCTGGGTTCTCATTGAGATTGATATGGAAACATCGCCGCCCAATCATGTGTCCCTAGAAGTTAACGATCATATTATTGAGGTAGTATTTGAATTTTAAAATATCCCCAAATAATGTGAACATTACATAATGATAGGTCATTTCATCGACAAGTTCCTAATTTTCCAGAAATCTGTCAAGCCAATTCCAAACTGCACTTTATAGAAACATGTTTCGAGAATGAAAAAGCAAATCAGTATGTGTGAAAATGCACCACTAAACACTCAAAAGGGGTAATGTGGGATAGAAATACTGACACTATAAAGACATAGGCTGATTTAGTGAAAGAAGAGGAATCACAAGATGGTCATGATAAGCTATCTGGGGACTGTATTCCATCAAAATAAGAAAGGACAACTTGTGAAAATGGTGATAAGTCCAACGATCTCTAGGGTTTATTGAAAAAAAATTCTTTTATTTCATCTAAACATTCAATTTGAAGCCTTTACCTTGGACTTGATCACCTTAGACTTACTCAAGGTCATTGATATGGAAAACACAATTATAGGTGAACTTATTCAAGATCCACCCCGAGGAAGGAGTTTGGTGCCATCCTAAATTAGCATATAGACATCCAGATGGTAAAAAAAACCCCTTTTTAGGACGAATAAAATAGATAGGGGAAGATATCCCTCTCAAGTAAAAATTAAAAATACTCCAATGTGGGATCTACCTACCAGCATTTCCAAAAAGGAAAATCTTAAGAGATCTGCAAGGTAAAAGGAACTCGAGTAGAAAGAAAAAAGGGGAATTTCCCCCAACCAAAACCAATAATGAGAATCCTTTTTTTGGAACTACTAGGGGATGCACAACCCTATCACTTTAAGTTCCATTAGGCTCCTTTTTGGAGAATAAAAACCTGAAATTATTTTTATTTCTGAACCAAATACAAATATAATTACCAATGAATCTACTCTTGAAAGAAAAGGTTATTCTCTTATTATCTCTATTCAAGATTCTTCCTGTCTGGATATACTATGTATTTTTTTCATAATAGTGTTGACAATACTACTCTGGTTCGAGTGGATGATTAAATCATCACTTACTGGTTCCTCAAATCGGGTCAGTTCTCTTTATGCTCAATGGTTTATGCCTCCAACAACTATATTATCATAAGACACCTCTGGATACATATTAAATAGCTATTTAGATCCATCATAGATCCTTGGGTGATCATGGGGGACTTTAATGCTACAATCCATGATGATGAGAAGCTAGTACATGCTTCTTGTTCCATTTTTATGAGAGAGTTCAGATCCTGTGTTGAATATACGAACCTGAGAAGAATCAATCTTATTGGATCCAAATAAACAAGGTATAAGAGGAATTTATGAGTCACGTGAGAAAGAAGAATAGACTGTGATTTTGGTAATGGCTTACTACTTGGGAGTTGGAAATCCATCTCATGTGTCACTCTTGTGAGTCATAACTCAGACCACCATCCAATTCTTACAACCTTCACTACTAATGAAGACAAGAATCCTATTCCCTTTCGGTTTAACAATTCTTGAACTACTATTCCAGAATTTTTTTAAATTGTCATAGATACTTGGAACATAGAATATCATAATGGAAATACTCTGGCTTGTATCCTAAATCTAAGGACTCATAAGATAAATATGAAGTAGTGTAGAAATAAAAAATTCATCTCCCTTGATCAAGAGATTGAATCTTTGTAAATATCCATTCATGGAATTCAATAATCCATCACTAAAGGCAACTTTTTTAGGGATATTTCTCAAGAGGCCAAAATGTCCCTTCAATCTCAATGACCTCATCAGACATAGAGAAACCATCCAGAACGAACTGTTTAAGGTCAAATGGCTCACAAATGGAGATAGAAACACCAAATTATTCAATTACCACCAAAGAGACAAAAAATTCAACATGCCATTTTCTCTATTAAAGGATGGGGACACAATCTTGGATGATAGACAAAGTCTCTCAAATCATATTGTCTCCTATTACATGAACTTGTTTAATGGTCTAGGAATAAATGAGGAGGTCATGGAGGGCATCATCCCTAAACTTGTCACTAAAGCTGATAATTATATCCTCACCTTAGTCCCACTAGATATTGAGATCAAAGAAGTTATTTTGGGCTTAAAAAGGGAAGCTCATTGGGAAAGGATGGTTTTACAAACCACTTATTTTAATTCTATCATGATTTTATTCAAATTAATGTTTGTAGACTGGTTAGAAACTTATTCATAGATGGTTCCCTATCCCAAAGCGTCAATGCTCAGTTTATTACCTTAATCCCTAAAGTGGGGAATTCTAGTGATGTTTCTCAATTCAGACTAGTTTCTCTGATCAATACCATTTACAAGATCATCACCAAAATTCTTTCCAATCGTATTGCACATGTCTCTAAAAAAATTATCTCACTGAATCAATTCAGTTATGTTAAGGGGAGAAAATTTTAGAATTTCCTTCTCACTTCCTCATAATGTGTGAAGCTTATCCATAAGTCTACTAGAGGATGAAATATTTCTCTTAAGTTAGACATCAAAAAGTCTTTTGAATCTATTTATTATAAATTCATTGATCATATTCTTCATGAGTTGGAATTTCAAATGAGGTTCATTCAAAGGATTAATTCTCTTATTAGCTCCGCTCACATTTCCATTCTCCTCAATGGATCCCTAGAAGGATGCTTTATTTGCTCAAGAGAAGTGAGGCAAGGTGACCCTCTTTCCACCATCATTTTTGTGATTATAGAGGATTAACTTAATATAATGCTACTTCACATGACTAGTACAGGTGAAATCAGAAAAAAATTTGAAACTCGATGTATCTTTTCCCCCTCTCACCTCCTTTTTTCTGATGATATAATCATTTTTAATCAGGTAGATAGGAGAAACATTCAAAATATAAAGAATTCTTTAATTCATTATGAAAATGTTTTGGGAAAAGAGTTTAATTAGATAAAGTTGTTTATCTTTTTTGGGAAACATAACTCAACCTCTAGGAAATCCTAAATGATGACTGACATTGGTATACAAGAAGGGACTCTACACTTCACTTATCTTGGGGTTCCCATGTTTTTTGGAAGACCAATCCCTTCTCACTTTGTGGAAGTTGTGAGCCAAGTTATAAAGACCATATCCTCTTAGAAGGGAAATTCTTTATCATTGGAAGGCAGGTTTTGCTTAGTCAAGCATGTGGTTATCTCCAAACTTATCTACTCCTTTATAATTAACTCTTATAATTCCTCTATCATCAAAACAATAAATTCCTTTGTGAGGAATTTAGTTTAGAGAGGTAGTATCCTGGAACAGAAATTTATTACTGCTCCTTGGAAGAAGTGTTTTATTCAACATAATAAGGGAGGACTTAGAATCAAAAACATAGAACTCTTCAACCAATCCTTACAACCCTAGTTTATTTGTAAGATCATCAATGATAACTAAAATTCAATGTGTTATCTCAGATCCAAACTTCTCAACAGGATGATTGAAGGTAATAAAAACTATATACAATATTCCATTTGGAATGTCTTGAATATAATTTTCCAGAACATCATATGCCACTCTCACTGGTTAGTAAGTGCACACCCCTCTTTCAAATTCTAGAAAGACAATTGGACTGGAGACCCACTAATTGATAGTATTAGCAATACTGATCTGGTTATTGACTATGATTCAGCCATTTAGAACCAGATTGACTAATGTAATGTGTTTCCACCTCAGATTTCTCTCATGGTTTCTAATAATGTTTTTCTAGACAAATAAGACTTACTCTTGTGGGAACCAAGCTCAACTAGAATCTTGGACTCTAAAAGTTACTATAACCACCTCATTCTTATTAATATTATAGGGATGTAGGCCTTTAAAAAATGGTTGTTTCCATATCTATTTACATTTATTTGGAAACTCCACCTCAATAAGATTCTGGTAGAGGCGAATATGCAACTAGTGGTAATTTCATTATGCTCTAGATGTTCCCTATTTCAACAACTTCAGGATGATGTTAACCCCCTTTTTGTTAGGAAACACCACTCCATCTCTCTAGATATCAGTATTTGACTTTTTTGAGATCCATCTTTCACAAGCTTCTGAAATTTTAGGATTTCTTATGGATCTACTAGCATTACAGCTATCAAAACAGGTACACATTATCTTCCTTGTAGTAGGTGTCGAGGTCCTACATACTATCTGGAGTAGTAGAAATAAATTCCTACATGAAGATGATTCCTTTAACCTTAAATTTTCTCTCTCTTCCATCCTTCTCATGGTATAACAGGCCAACACCTTATATGATGAATATTGTGGCAACCCAGTTAGAGACCTTGAAGTCCTGAGAAATCTTATTATACAAGGAAACTTCCAAAAAACTATTCACATCATTAAAGTCTTCTGGTTACCCCCATTTGCATGCTAGAAAAAAATGCAACATGGATGGATCCTCAATGGGAAACCTAGGACCCACCGCCTATGGAATTTATTTAGGAGACCAAAATAGTGATTTTTTTGAGGGTGAACACAGATCATGTGACCATGACACAACTCTTGAAGCAGAAATTTTGGGTTTCATTAAAGCTATTTCAATTTCTTGACAATGAAACTGGAGCTCTGTCTGGTTTGAGAGTGATTCAATTACAATTGTTCAAGTAGTACGAATGGGTCAGATTCATCTTGCTTGGAAGATCACAACCAAGTGTAAGAACTAACTAGGAACTCTTTCTTCAATGAATTACATCATCACACACATCTACTGGGAATCTAATCAACTTGCTGACTATCTTACAAACAAAGGGGTCTCTAAGAAAACTTCTACTCATTATTCCAGCATACCCTGTAAGTTGATTTGTATCCTTCAACATGATAAATGTAAATTTTCTTCCTTCTAACTCTTGTAACTCTATTATATTATAATTTTAACCCTCGCTTCTGGATTTTCTAAAAAATGGTACTTTTTAAATTAAATTATTTAAAGAAAAATAATAATAGTTTTACAAAAATTGATATTTTGCACTGATCAATGAAAAATAAATATTTTTATAAAAATACCAAAAATTCATCCTAATATAATATTGAAATTATGATTTCAAAAATTTCATAGCATTTAAATAATAATATTTTAATAATTTATCATGGTTCATTTAAACATAGTGTTTCATGTAAATAAAGCTGTCAAAAAAATTAAATTTATTTAAATAGAAATATATCATAAAATATCAAGGTTTTACTTACACTCCCACACTATATAGATTACCTTATCATACTCCTAGTGATAGACCTAAACGGGTTCTATAGATAGATATTCATGCCACTCCGCCCAATCCATGCTCCTTGTCCTAACAATACATAACCATGATCAATTCCCATAATGATTGTGCCATAATAATTAATCCACTTTTGATGTCTCCTCTATCACAGAGGGACTTTTCTCATTTCATCAGAACTATTGGAAAACTATTTCCATGGAACCCCATCAATCCATAAGTCCCCAATTCGTACATATCCACTCAATAATTCCAATTTAAGTAGCACTATGTGTATCCAATCTGTGCACTACCTCAATATCACCTGAATACAAATGATCATATGATATAGTACCACCATAAGCTAAAAACACCAACCCATGCCCTCGTGAACTACACATCACCAAATAAATGACCAGTCACCTACCCCTAGTCATTCCCCTCAAGCTTTCCATTCTTATCAAACTTGAAGTGCACTCATCACCCCTCTTCAAAACCAGTAACATTATATTTTCAAAGATTAAACATGCAAGTAGTCACCACCCAAAACCGTTCTAAAACCAAAATCATCCACCCACACTTTCGCCGAACTTCTACATCACATTCAGATTCAATAGGGTTCAGAACCCAAATAGTCATTCCCTTCAAATACATCTTCAATACCAAATCAATCATGGTTAATTATCATAAATTGAAGGAATCATCATTCATATGTCATAAAACCTTGAGAACCTATTAGCCATCAATATAAAATGAAAGAACCTACTCATATTTCCCATCTCTAAGGGAAACATATACCTAGATAACCCCTATCATTGATTTCTCTCGATCATACAAGTCACTTTATCTCTTGGGTCCAATTCAAGTCTAGAGGCCTATAGGTATCCCACCAATCCAAACAATTCAAGTCACATTTATAGATCATAAATCATGGTAAATTACTCACAATAACTATATCAACACAAAATAGTATCCCATGTTCCAAAATACTCACCAAATGAGTCTAATAAAAACATCGGTATCCAACGCTCCCTACAGCCCACTAATGGGTCCCGTATACATAACCAATAACATATTCCAAAACAATCAACCCACTAGGAATTTATTCTGACTGAGCATCCACCTATGGGATTAATCCCTCAAGAATTTGAATCTCATAAGTCATCAAATTCCATAACCAATGGTGGCATTATAATTGATTTGCATTAATTTAATGTAACACTGTGAGATTTTGTGAATTATTTATTTTTCTAGAATTAATTTAATCTTTTTGATATTGTTCACTTCACACAACACAAAATATATATTATTATATAAAATCACTAGGTTTTTAGTATGGTATACTCATCACCATGTTATATTTGTGTTATACGTCACACCGAATTGGCTTGTGTTACACGCAACATTGAGTTTCCATGGAACATATTTATATTTTTTTATTAAAATATTATATCCAAGATGTTAAATTAGAAGTTATAAAAATTATTAACTAAATTATGAAAATATATGATCTATGATATGATTTTATTGGAAACTAATTAAATATAAATTAAAATATATATATTGGAAATATTCTTATTTTTGTGCTCTCAAAGTCATTTTCAGTTAATGAATTGATTAAATTACAATTAGTGAATGATATTAATGAAATAAATATTTTATATATTCAATAAAATATTTTTTATATTTATCTAACAGATTTTATAGGCTAAATATAATAAAAACAATATTTTATGTAGAAAATCCTATATTTTCAAAATTGTAATTTTATATATTTTTTATGGAGAACACATTTAAAATTAATCTTTTGACACATTAATAATTTTTAAATGATGGCATTAACTTCTTCTTTGAAATTGTGATATAAAAATTTACTTTGGTTGAATTGTTTATATTTTTTTGATAACTTCCATGTTTTTATTAATAGTAAAATATACTAAATTTAAATTGAAAACAACTATTTTCAAAGAAATACATTATATGGTTAAATTATAATATTGATTTTTTAATTATAAATATATTATATTTTTACTATTTAATACAATTTAGGTCATTTTAATTAAATATACATTTAATTTAGATGTAAAAACATTTCAATCTTTTACATGTTTTAACTTTTAAAACCCATTTTCTCATTCCGACAATGAGATTAATTTCAAATTAATTACTAAAACCTCTTTGTTTCTTATTTTAAAAAATTTATTCCATATTTAAAATTATTAGGCATAAATTATTTAAATATCTTTCTTCATTTTTTGGTATTATGAATAGTAACTTCCATAATTTTTTATTAATACAGTAAAAAGGTAAAACAGATAATTGAGGGTAAAAATAATATTATAAAATTACCCTAACACTTGTCCTAAAATAATTGGATAATTTTTTCAACCTTAATAATCATTGGATCTAAATGGTATCCTTTAGAAGCCACTTGGATGAGATTATGAAATTTAATATATTTTATTTAATGAAAAGTTAAATATGTCTTGATCAAATTTTAATAACTATATTATTTTTAATATAAGGTTATACAGAATCTAAGTTTGACTATAATTAATCATTTGAAATATAATTTTTTTATTTATAATGGTAATTTATTTTTAATATTTATGACATAAATAATTACCTTAAAGGCTTATACAATGATGATGTAGAAATTATTTAATAGATTAAAAATCAATAAAATATTTTTATTAAAATGATAATAACCATTAAAATATCAAAAAAAACATTTCCAAATATTATTTATTGAGTATATCTTGACCATAAAAATCCAACAGTATAATTATTGAACATTTTGAACCACATGGAAAAGATTATGATACTTATAATATTTTATCTAATGTAATATTAAAGTTGTCACATTCATGTTTTAATAAATATAACATTTTTAATGTGGTATTTCCCAGAAAATGTTTTCAACTATAAGTATTATTTGAAAATAAATAGGATTTATATTCATAATTTTATTTTATTTTTAATTTTTATTCAAAAAAAGGTATATTATATAATTACACAAAACTGATGTGGCAATTATTTTATTAATGGAAATATCAAATTATTATTAAAAATATTTAAATAAATATAATTTGTGATAACTAATATATCCAAAAAAAATTATATATAACCTTGAACCTATAGGGATTTAATTAATTTTTTTAATGTTAATATCTTATCTTTGTAATTTTTAAAATTCAATAAATGAATAGTGTCAAAATTAACACTATTGATTTTTTTCAAAATAATGTGTTATTAAATTATTTAAAATCATAAAATATTTAAAAATATATAAAATAATTATTAAATTCTCACAAATATTATAACTTTTCATTTATGGTCTAATTTACATAAAATTGTTAAAAAATACACTCTTTTAATTTTTTAACATTTGTTATTGTATTTAAAATTAAAATATTATAACTAATGGTTAATCAAAATGATAAGGTATTAATTGATATAAAAACATGTCTAAAATTTATTGTTTGATGATATTATAACCCTATATTATCTCATGTTAGAAAATATAACATTTTGGAGGAATTTGTATGGGGTTTGATTTTATTATAAATTAATATTTTTAGAGATTCCAAAAGTGCCCATCACCTTAATTATAAAGGGGAACATCCTCCCTCACTTATTCACATCATATTGAGAATTAAATCTTAGTAATATCCTTTATTATTCCATTATAGACTTCCATAGTAAAATTCTAGAGGTACTGGTCTTCTATAAACACCATCTCTAGTGCCTTTAATAGGAGATCTAGAGGGAGCTCATCGAAGAAGAGGTAATCTCCTCTACAGATTCTTTCAAACATATTTCATCTTCTAATTTATATTCATGATTTTTCTAAATTATAAAGTAATAACTCTAGTATCAATTATATTTTGAGATGTTATTATGATTTTGTAACAACTATATTACACCTTCTATCTAAAAAATGAAATCACCACGCATGCATACGTATGACTTATCTTCTCCACATCCTGGTGTAATCTATTTTTCATCACCATGTTACTTGTATTGGTATAATTATGGAAATAATAACTATATATGATTATTATAACAAGATATTAATTTTTTAACAATATATATCATCCAATTCCATACCATTTCATAATTAAAGTAATGATATCATTGCCTATGCATACATACTACCTACTATCTCCATAACATGATGTGATTCATTTTCCATAATCACATTCAAATAATAGTTATATAAATTTAATAAATGAATTAATATGATATATATTAAATTATTATAATTTTATAAATAATATAAATGAAACCCAATAATAATAATATGGATTTATACGACAAAACATGCAACAAATAAAACCTGAAAGAAGAGAATAATGAAATATTATTAAACAGGTGATAATATGATCACATATAATATCATAAATGTAAATATAGTTCTATAATAATTTTATAGCACTCTTTACTCAATTATATAGGAGTTTCTGATACATTTGAAGGAACCCAAACCTTAGGTAAGAGACAATTTCTCAATCTCATTATTAGTAAAAAAAATTATACGTAAGTATTTATTGGGGTATATTTATCATCCATATCCATGTTTCCTAAATATTTATTATAAAATATTAATTCAATTCTTATAAAAAAAATTATTGTAAATGTTACCCATTTGTGAATTTTTTCTAAATATTATAATAAGAATATTTTGTCATTTTTAATATGAGGTACTTTTTGACTTATCAAAACAATGTATGTGAAGAATGTTTTCTATTAACTTATATGGAATAAATAGATTTTTATACTTTTATAATGCCTTATTTCCATGAATCTTCCCTTACAAAATTTCAAGGTTAATTTCAAATAAATTCTTTTCTTTTAAAATTACATGTTATTTTAAAAAAATAATATGTTTTCAAATAAGAAAGGATATTTTTCTCAGCTATTGTTTTCATGTGATCATTAAAAATTATTTCCTATCTAAGATGACATCTATTTGTGTTAATTGTTCCATTATAAGAAAATAATCCAAATTTTCCATTCATATTAACTATTTTAATTGTTTATGTTATTATGGAATGATGTTTTGAAGATTTTTTCTCTTTCCCGAGATATATTCTATTAAAATCCACTTATTTTCTTGTGTTATTATATGATTTTTTATGATCCTATGGAACACATAAGAATGATTTCATTATGAGATGGGTGGCACCTATATCTCCCTCAAATTTATTAAGTACATATGGATAACTCATACAGTATGCATGTTATACGTGAACCTAATTTCATGTTCACAAATTTTATGCATGGATTTGGTATCCATGTCTATATGTTTTTTCAAGGTCATGATTTCTTGTACTTAATTTAATGAGTAAACCTGTTACTATTTATACATTTTCACAAATTATTAAGCCTATGTCTATGCCAAAATTCCATGTCTTATGTCAATGTTATGATCATATAGATTATGTTCTTTTATTTCCATATGATTCAATTTTACTGTTGATATGTAGGTCATGATATTCTAAGGTTATGATCACTTTCTCATACCCTTTATGCTCATGTTTATGTTTATATATCACCCTATTTTACCCTTACTAATAATTTGAGCTCACCCCTTTCTTATGTTTTCTTTTCCCCAGGTTATAATGAAATTTTTTAGGTAGGAGTACTAAAGGGGAAGATATTTTTGGGAATCATTGATGATATTTCACTAGAATATATTATTGTGTTCCAATTTTCCAAATGCACTAAACTAATACGGTATTTGGGCATACTTTTATGTATTCTACAGTAATGATGTAATCTCTAGGAACATCAAGTCTGGGTTATTATAGTTGGTATTAGAGTAGAGTTTTAGTTAACCTTTAGAAAATAGGATGAGAATACTTTAGTGAGATCCCTAGAAATATTTCTAATGATATATCTAAAGATGTACCTATGAATAAGTCCAATTATAGGTTACAATCCTGTAATTTTTTTTATAACTAGGAAAATCCTAGGTTAAACCTAAGATTTTAGATATTGAAATTATTTTACCTTGATTATATGGTTTTCCCAGAATCATTTCTTCCACTTACACTATTATTTTTGGGTTTTATACAATAGATGGAACTAAGGGGATTCATGTAAATGATGAATATGATAGATAATGGAATGATCATCCTCAAGAGAAAACAATTGAAATGTGAGTCGGAAGGTGAAATATTAATATTATTCCTAATTAAAAATCTCTTAATATGATTAATAATCTCAAATTTGGTGAGTTTGATGACCCACATAATAAGAAAAATATGTAGTTTTATAGTGACCACAGAGGAATGAAAGTTTAATTTTCCTCATGTAAATCATTTGGGAAGAGGCATTAAGAAGTATGTTTCAAAGAAACTGGAAGATTATTTGGGTGTGGAAAAGAAGGATAGAAAGAAAGTAATTGAAAATAAAAGTTTAATATAACACAATGGACAAGGATAATGGTATTTCTATGGAATCAACAATAGTTAAATGTTTTAAATGTGGAATTTATGTGAATTATGAAAATAGATGTCTTATGGGGAAAGATCAGGAAGATAATCAGCAAGGATATATCAATGATGACATAGTGAATGATATATGAGAAGAAATAAGTGTAAAGTAATAAAAGGATGAAGCTTGGTTAATGGTTTAAGAAGATATTGGAAATAATACATGTCAATGTATTTGAATTCAAGAATAAGGTTATAAAGGTAATTTTATAGTTTTATGGATTAATGAAACCTCCCAGGATTTCCCTACTATAGTTTTTCATTTAAGTATTTAATGTTTATGATGAACGGTACTAGTAACCCTGAATAGTGATTGAGGTTGTATGGTGTTATTTTTGGAGATCACATGATTAAGGGAAATATAAACCTTAATATGTGCATAATATTGGGATAATGAAATAAGGAGATGTTTGATAGTATTAATGAAATTTAGACTAATATGATGAAAAAGTGGATTTATAAAATATTTGATTTATGGTATGGGGAAATATTTAATTATTTAAATCATGAATTTTTTCACTAAGGTTTTATGGTAATTTAGGTTATTAACATTTTTCAAGAGAATATATTATAATTTTTTTTCATGTTTAGTATGTGACAATTAAGGGATATGTCAAGTTGTTTTGAGAATTAACGATAAGTTGATTTGGGAAATTTAGTGACCCTCTTCGAATGTTTTGGGTTTTAGCCTATTGGAAGGATCATAAAGGTAACAATTTATAAATTTTTTTGAACCTTTAGAGAATAATGTATTTTATTTACATATGAGGATCTATTCATATTGGATAACTTTTTCTAACCTTTTATTGGGATAAAGACAGTTGGAATGACCTATAATTCTATTTATGAATTTCATGATTTGTTAATTCTAAAGGAATGAAAAATTCACCATCATTTCTTGGAATAAGTGATGAAGTGTAAACTGATCACAAAATAATGAAAGGATGAGATTATACTTAATCAGGTAAGTGTTTTTTTCTCCTTCTTCAACTCTATATAAGGGATATTGAAACCAAAAATATTATCCAAGTACCTTCTTTAACGATGAATCAAAGTGTCCCTTAGATCATCATGGATTTATAGATTTGTGATTGTTTAATTTCTTATAATAATGTTATCTTTCACTCTCCATCAGAACTTGATAGTTAGATTTATCTTCCACATCAAAGTTTTCACTTTCCACCTATGTTCTCTTTTGTGGAAACCTAATGATGGGTTACTTTAGTAACGGTTATTTTTCTAACTTTCCTTTTAAAAAAATAAATTTTAGTATTCATTTTTACAATGTGGGTTTCTATAAATAAAACTTTTAATTATTAAACCTTTGATAACCCAAAATAATTTCAAAGGTGAAATTCATTTTAAGGGGGTAGAATGTAACACCCCAAGATTTTGTAAATTGGGTTTTTTACCGAATTAATTTAATATTTTTGATATTGTGAACTTCAAAGAATACTGAATATAGATTATTATATAAAATCACTATGTTTTTATTATGATATATATATATCACCAAGTTATTCTTCCACTACACGCAACATTTACTTTTTATGTGTTACATGCAACACTATGTTTCCACAAAATATCTTTTTATTTTTATTATTAAAATAATATAACCTAGAAATTAAATTAGAATTTATGAATATTATAAACTAACTTATTAAAATATGTGTTTTATAATATTATTTTATTGGTAACCAAATAATTAAAAATGAATATATATATATATATATAGGAAATATTCTTATTTTTAGTCTCCCAAATTCATTTTTTCTCAATAAATAAAATAAATTTCAATTAGTGAATGATATTAATGAAATTAAAATTTTATAAATTCAATAAAATATTTTTCATATTTATCTAAAAGATTTTATAGGCATAAGATAAAAATGACACAATTTTATGTATAAAACCCTTTGTTTCAAAAAGGTAACTTTAACACCTTTTAATGGTGAACCCATTTAAAATTAAAATTTTGACAGATTAATAATTTTTATATAATAAAATAAATTTATTCTGTGTAAATGGTATATAAAAATTTACTTTGGATGGATTTTTTATATTTTTTTATAACTTTCAAGTTTGGGAGAATAGTAAAAATATACTAATTTTTAATTTAAAACAACTTTTTTTCATTGAAATTATTTATATGGGTAAATTATATTATTGAATTGTTTTAAAGTATAAATATAATATATTTTTACCATTTAATAAAATGTAGGTCATTTCTATTAATTTTACAGTAAATTTTGATGTAAAAATATTTCGATCTTTTGCATTTTTAACCATTAAAAATATGTTATCTCATTCCAGCAAGGGGATTAATTTTAAATTCATTAAAAACATTATCTGTTTTGAATTTTGAAAAATGGATTACATATTTTTAATAATTGGATCCAAATTATATAAATATCATTCATTTATTTTTGGGCATTATGTATTGTAACATTGATAATTTTTTATTAAAACAGTTAAAAGGTAAATCAGGTAATTAATGGTAAAAATAATAGTATAAAAATTTCCCTAAAACATGTCCTAATATCATTAGATGAGTCTATTTTTACATATTTCATCCTTGGGTCGAAATGGTATCCTTTGGAAGCAACTTGGATAAGATTATGACATTTAATTTATTTTATTTAAAGACAAGTTAAATATGTCTTACTGAACTTTTTAAAACTATATGGTTTGTAATATAAGGTTATATAGAATATAAGTTTGACTATAAAGACTCATTTGAAAGATAAAATATTTTTATTTATCATGGAAATTTATTTTTAATTTTTAGGATATAAATAATTACCTCAATGGCTTATACAATGATAATGTAAAAATTATTTAATTGATGGAAAATCAAAAAAAAATTATTTTTATTAAAATTATCATAACCATTAAAAGACCAAAAAAACTTGGAAAAATCTTATTCTTAAATTATATATCGACCCTAACCATCCAAAATTATAATTATTTACCATTTTTATCCACATGGAAATTATTATGACACTTATAATATTTTATCTAATGTAATGTCAAAGTTTTTGTATTCATGTTTTAATAAATATAAAATTTTAAGTGGGATTTTCGAGAATATTTGTTAAATTATATGTATTATTATAAAATATAAGGTATTTAACTTCATCATACAATTTTATTTTTAATTTTTATTCAAAAAATTAGTATATTAAATAATTACTCAAAACTAATGTACTCATTATTTTATTAATGGAAATATCAAATTAATGTTATTAAAAATATTAAAATAAATATAATTTGAGATAATTAATATATCCAAAAAAATTATATATTTAATTAACCCCTGTGATATAATAAAATATTTTTTTATAGGTTAACAACTTATCTTGATATTTTTTTAAATCCAATAAATGCATGGTGCCAAAATTGACACTATTGATATTTTGTAAAACTAATATTTTCTCAAGTTATATAAAAGTCATAAAAAATTTAAAAATATAAATTAATTATTTTATGGTATAAAATATTATAAATGTTTCATTTATGGTTTAGTTGACATAAAATGTGTAAAAATTACACTCTTTTAATATTAAAACTTTTGTTATCTTAGTTAAAATTAAAATACAATTATTATGGGTTAGTTAAAATTTTAAGGTATAAATTGATAGAATATGTGTCTAAATTTTATTTTTTGAAGACATTAAAAGTATATATCATCTAATATTTGAAAATATGACATTTGGGATGATTTATTATGGGTTTTCCTTTGTTATAAATTAATAAATTCAGATATTCCAAAATTGCACCTCACCTCAATTATAAAAGGGAACATCCTCCCTCACTTCTTCAAATCACCATGAGAATTAAATATCAGATTTACCCTGAATACTTACCTTATAAACTTCCCTAGTTGTAGAGGATCTGTTCTTCTTAAAATACCAACTCTAGTGCCTTTAAGAGGATATCTAGAGGGAGCTCGTCGAAGGAGAGGTAATCTGCTTTACTGATTCATTCAAACTTATTTCTTCTTATACATCCTCTTAATTATTTGTTTCCATTATAAAGTAATAAAAATAGTATGAATTATATTATTATATTTTATTATGATTATGTAATAGATATATTATACCTTCTATCCATCCTATGAAAACTGAAATCACCAAGCATGCATACGTTCGTTTTATCATCTCCACATCGTGGTGTAATCTATTTTTCATCCCCACTTTACTTGGATGGGTATAATGATGGAACTAATAACTATATATGATTATTATAATAATATATTGAATATATTACAATATATATATCATTCTCTTCCATACCATTTCATAATTAGGGGAATGATAACATCGCAGGTGCGTACATACGGTCTACCATCTCCACAACGTGGTGCAATTCATTATGTAAGATATCATTTAAATAATTTTTATATAAACTTATATAATGAATAAATATTATATATATTATGTTATAATCAATCTATACATTATATAAATGAAACCCATGAAGATTAATTGGGATTTATATGACAAAACATACAACAAATAACGGCCAAAAGAAGAGTAATAATGAAATATTATTAAACGGGTAATAATATGACCACATATGATATAATAAATTTAAATATAGTTATGGAATAAATTTATAACATGATTTAATCTATTATAAAGGAGTTTCTGATACATATGATGGAAACTAGACATAATTTAAGGGATAATTTCGCAATCTAATTATTAGCTGAGATTGTTTATATGTATGTATATACTAGGGTATGTTTATCATCCATGTTCATATTTCCTAAATATGTATTCTAAAATATTATTACTATTATTCTTCAATTATTTAATGTCACTTTTTCCAATTGTTTAATTTTTACTAAATGGTATGAGTAGAATCTTTTTTCAATTTCGATATGTGGTACTTTTTGACTTATCCGGAAAAAGTATAAGAAGCATGTTTTCTTTTAACTTATACGGTATGAACAGATTTTTATGCTTTCATAACGTCTTATTTACATGAATATACCATTATAATATTTCAAGTTTAATTTCAAATAAATTCTTTTATTTTAAAATTACACATCGTTTTAAGAATATAAAATGTTTGTAAAGAAGAAATGATATTTTCCATGATCATTGTTTTCATGTGATATTTCAAAATTATTTCACATCTAAGATGGCATACATTTGTGTTACTAATTATTTTATGGGAAAATAATCCAATGTTTCCATTCATATTAATTCTTTTAATGGTTAATATTTTAATGGTGTGATGTTTAATAAACTCATTTCTCTTTCACTAGATATATGATTTTGAAACCTGGTTCTTTTCATGTGTTATGGTAGGATTGTTTATGATCTTGTGGAACATGTAATAATAATTTCATTATGAGATGGGTGGGACCTATATCTACCTCCAATTCATTGGGTAATGATGGATAACTTGTAAGGTATATATTTTATGCATGAACCTAATTTCATGTTCATAAATATTTTGTGTGGATCCGGTTTCCATGTCCAAATGTTTATGAAAGGGGTTGATTTCATGTACATAATGTAATGAGTGAACCTATTACTATTTATTCATGTTCACAAAGTTATAATTTTATGTGTATTCCTCAATTTCATGTCTTATTTTAATTTTATGATCATATAGATTATGTTCTTTGATTTCTTTATGATTCTTGATTACCAAAGATATGAAGAGAAAGATATTATAATATTATGATCTTGTTCTCATACCCTTTATACTCATGTTTAAGTTTACATGTCACCCATTTTTACCCTTAATAATACTTTTAGCTCACCCCTCTCTTGTGTTTTCATTTCCCCAAGCTATAAAGAAAGGTTTTAGGTAGGAGTACTAAACACTACTTGAAATGGAGGATATACCAACAAATTTTTTCCAACTGTTTATAAAAACCATTGGAATAGGGATGTTGGATGAGTTTTGACCAACGGTTTTACAAAACTATTGGTAAAAGTAATGTTTAGGAAGCCTTTTCCAATTGTTTTAAAAACCCATTGGTAAATATTACCTTTTCCAAAGGTTTTTTAAAACCGTTGGGAAAGTTTTCCCCTAAAATTGTCGCCAGCCCCAATCCCCCATCCATCCAATTGTAGACCTAAATCTGAGACACAGATCTCTCTCGCTCGGAAAATTCTTCCAGCCTTCAATTAGATAGTTGTTTTTTTCTGAACTCAAATTTATAAGTGGAACCTTAGGTTAAATGCCTTCCATCAATTTTTTTTGTTTTATGTTTTGATTTGGCATAAACTAGAGGTCCGTGCACTATGGGGGATAGGCTGTGTAGGGTGAAGGTGTTTGGGGGGGCTATGCAGGGGGATGGGTTGTGCTGGTGAAGGTGAGGTGGGGGGCTGTGTAGGTGGGGGATGGGCTGTGTAGGGGTTGTTGGAAGGGAGGGGGGCTATGCAGGGGGAGTCTACTGGGATGAGGTGGATGTGTGGGGGCGGGCTATACAGGTGGGGGATGGGGGTGGGGTGGGTTGTACTGATGGAGGTGGGAGGAGGGGGCTGTGAAATTTGGGGGTGCAGGTAGTGGGGGGTGAAGTGGGTGGGGGGAGGGAGTGTTCTGGTGGGGGATGTGTAGTGTGTGAAGGGTGATTTGTAGGTGGGGGTGTGTGGTAGGGGGCTTGTTGGGCATGAGGTGGGGGTTGTACAGGTGTGGGTGGGGGTGGGTTGTACAGGTGGGGTGGGGGAGGGGGGCAGTGCAAGTGGGGGTGTAGATGGGTGGGGGGTTATGCAAGTGGGTGGGGGAGGGGGGTGTTCCAGTGGGTGGGTGGGTGGGTAAATGTAAAACCATATTATTTGAAAATTATTCACATGAAATGTAAAACCAGATTATTTTAAAATTGAAAGCAAATAATTTGGTTATTTTGGTTTTGAAATCATGTTATGGAATCATTAGTGAGACTGTACTGGGATATTTATTCCACACACTGACTGTGGATTTAGGTTTCTATATATTATCAATATCCTAGTTTGGGTAGGGGAAATTCACCACATGGAGGTATTTCTATATGTTGAGATAATGATTTGGAGTTATACATCTCTTGGGAATCTGGCAATTTTCCTTCCTATTTTTATGGTAATGTTCTGTAGTAATTTTTCTTTTTTATGATTGTTTGACTTCTAGTACACATCTCCCATTGGAGTTATTTTTTATGTATACTGTATTTTTATCTTGTTTTCCCAATTCTAGTGGAAAATCATTCCCACATTCATTTTTTATGATGCCAGGTCCTATTCACCATCCCATGGGAATCAGAAATCCACATGGACAACCTAACCACCCCCCATGACACACGCTACCCCCTAGACATCCCCCCAACCCCATGTAACCCCCCCCCCCCCAGGACACCCCAACCCCCAGGATAGCCCCACCGCCCCCGTGGATAGTACACCCATCCCCCTAGACACCATGTACCGCTGGGACAACCCTTCCATCCCCGTAGACAGCCCTCCCACCCCCCTGGACACCCCATACCCCACTATGCAGCCCCCCAACCACATAGACAGCCCGCCCCCCGGGACACCCCAACCCCCCTCGACATCCCCACCACCCCCATGGATAGCACGCCCACCCCATGGACACCCAGTATCCCCTGGACATACCCTCCACCCCCATTGACAGCCCTCCCACCCCCTGGACACCCCCTACCCCCTAGACAGTCCCCCCAACCCTATGGACAGCCCACCCACCCCCTAGACCCCCCCCCCCCACCCCCTAGACACCCCCATCCACCCGAACACCCCACCCCCTGGACACCCTGTACCCTCTGTACAGCCCCCACCCCCATGGATAATATTCCCACCCCATGGACACCCCTACCCCCTAGACATCCCTTCCACCCCTATGGAAATCCCCCCCCCCCCACCCCCGTGGACTGCCATCCCACCCCCTGGAAACCCCCAACCCCCTGGATATCCATGCCACCCCCTGGACATCCCCCACCTCATGGAGACCATGTACCCCCTGGACAACCCCACCACCCCCGTTGACAACCCGCCCACCCCCTGGACACCCCCACCCCCTGGACTGCCCCCCAACCCCATGGATAGCTCGTCCACCCACCCTAGACACCCCCACCCCGGAAATCCCCCCCCCCCCCCACACCCCTGTGGACAGCCCACCCACCCCCTAGACACCCCCTACCCCCCTGGACAGCCCATCCACCCTTATGGATATCCCTGCCACCCTCATGGATACCCCCCCCCCACCCCCTGGACACCCCCGACCACCGTGGACAGCCCCCCTGGACATCCCCCCACCCCCTTGACACCCCCACCCCATTGGGAAATGTATGTGATCACTCAAATAATCTACTAAAATATTAAATTTTTTCGATCTAAAATTTACTCAACTCTTGAATAATTCTCCTCCACAAGTGTACATGATCTTCTACCCTCATTTATAGTTCTTCATAGATATTTTATTATAAATATAGTATTTTGTTGTATTTTATATTATGATTCTCATATAGAGTAGTGTATCAGTTATGGTTTCATATAATGTGAACAATTCTCATTTACTTAAATATATTTTCGATGAAACTTCAATCTTATTGAATTTATTTTGATGAAATGACTTATAAAAAAATTTACAGAATGGATAGAAGTTGGATGTATGAAACCCATCATATTTCAAGCTATTTTCAAAACAATTTGGAGAGATTTTTAGATTTTTCATTTCACAATGCTTCAGATAGTGGTCACATACACTACCCTAGTTACAATTGTGTTGGAAGACCTTGGTTGATCCATGAAGAAGTCAGCTACCACATAACCAAATATGGTTTCCAAGAAAACTACTTTGTGTGGTGTCACAATGGGGAGAAAATGAAATCTCAAATTGATGATGATTAAAATGAGAGGACTGGATTAGAGAATTTGTTATATTATTGGTTTCAATTTGTCCTCCATCTTGAAAAAGAAAGGATTTTGACAAAAGAAGATTTCTATATGACCACACATGATGTGTCTAATAAAAATAATAATGTTGTCAGGGTGAAACGATTGAATGATTCTTCCATGACTCTAGTATATTGATAATACGGTAAAATGAAAAAGATGGAATTTTTAATCTGAGTGTTTCATAGGAAAACGGTGTATAGGATTTCTAATACTGTCATCGATTACATTCTAAGATTCTTGAAGGACTTACTTCCAGATGATGCAGGTATTCCCTCAAACCACTATATGTCATGAATGTTATTTGAGGAACATGGATTTTCAAGAAATAAAATCCATGCTTACTGAAAATATTGTAGTTTATTTTGGGAGGAAAATGATGAACGAAATGGTTTTATAAAATGTGGTACATCCCGCTGGAAGCCAAAAGCTGATGGAACACCATCATGTGTGCCACAGAAAGTAATGTGGCACTTTCCATTGATCCCCAAACTCTAGAATATTTTTATATCTGATGAAATATCAATAAAAATGCAATGGAATGATACCAAGAGAAAGAAGACAAATGATGAGTTGGTTCACCCTGCAGATGGATTTTCATGGAAGATATTTGATACTCTATATCTTGATTTTGCAGCTGATGTTTGTTATGTGAGGTTGGGTTTTTCATTTGAAGGTTTTAATCTGTTTGGTAATATGCTTAGGTCGCACAGCACATGGTCGGTTTTTATACACATCTATAATCTTCCCCCATGGTTGTGTATGAAAAAACCTATCACTTTCATGAGTATACTCATATCTGGACCTTCTGATCCCGGAAATGATATTGAAGTATACATGCAACCTTTAATAAAAGAGTTGAAACTTCTTTGGGATGTGGGTGTGCGCACATATGATGCATGTTTTAATGACATATTTCATATGTTTGTTGCGCTTATGTGGATGATCAATAACTTTCCTGCTTATGAAATGATGTCTAGATGGAGCATGAAGTGAAAACTATCATGCCCTATTTTTTGGAAGAATAAATGATCCAGAAGGATGAAACATCATTATAGTTTCAGTTTTATGGGACATCAATGATTCTTGCCAATGGACCATCCATATAGAAAAAATCGTTGAAAATTTGACAATACCATGGAGACTGAAGATCCACCTCAGCGTATGTCTGGAACTGATGTGCTTAATGAACTGAAAGATTTTAGTTTTTCGTTCGGGAAGGGTCAAATGAAATCTTGAAAGAGAAATAATGCTTCCACTGAAACATATTACAATTAGAAGAGGAGAATTATCTTCTTTAATTTTCCTTATTGGTCAACCAATTTGTTATATCATTTCTTAGACGTAATTCACATTGAAAAAAAATATATGAAATGTTGCTTTCGATTCTTCTAAATGTTTAGGGAAAGAAAAAAAATGATTTACGGTCTTAGAATGACTTGGTGGATTGGGGAATCAGACAAAAATTTCATCCTGTGTGTATGAGTGAAAATAAATGGAAAGTTCCATGTGCTTCTTATGTGATGACACCTATAGAAAAAAAAAATCTGTAATTACTAGAGACTACTAAATTTCCTGATGGTTATTCCAGAAACATATCCAAACAGGTCAACAGAAGAGAGTTGAAGTTAAAATCTTTTAAGAGTTGTGATTATCACATCCTTCTACATGAGTTGATTCCAATAGAAATTCTTCATCTTCTTTCCAATAATGTAAGGGTGGTTTTTATCCGGTTGTGCTATTTTTTTAGAGATATTTGTGCTAAGAAGTTGTCCAAGTATTTCTTGCAAAAAATGTTGGCAGATGCCCCATTAATTTTGTGTGAGTTAGAGAAAATATTTCCTCCATCATTTTTCACAAGCATGATGCATCTGACGGTCCATATTCCAACTGAAATAATTCTTGGGGACCTATTTCTTTTCATTTGATGTATCCTAATAAAAGGAATATGTACACATTAGAGTCTTATGTCCATAATAGGAATCATTTTGAGGGTGATATCATGAATGGTTATTTGGATAAAGAATGTATGGATTTCTGCTCTATGTATTTGTCTGATCTTACTACAAGAATGAACATACCAATGAGAAATGAAGAAGAACAGCATGAGAAAATTGAACCCAGTCTTCCATCACTTCCTCAAACATGAGGAATTCCAAGATCATATACATTGACAACATTAAGCCTTAAAGAGTGGGAGATGGCACATCGTTCAGTTTTTTTCAACTGTGATTTTTTCGATGACTACATCTTGTAAGTAAATTCAATATGTATATCTTATATATATATATATATATATATATATATATGTTAATCAATTCCTATTTTTATCTATAGGGAACATAAAGCGATGATAAATAGAAAGCATTATTATTTATCTTTGAGAAGGAGGGAGACTTTTCATAGCAAAGAGTTTTCTACTTGGTTAAAATTAAAGATAATAATATTATTGTTTAAAATAATTAAAACATTATTTAATTAAGTTTAATATTGATTTATATATCAGGTATTGAGTTTTCCTATTGACTCTGTCTCTAAGGAAATAAGAACTTTGGATTTTGGTGCTAATATTGTGGTTTGTGATTGTAAATCAATTATTATCAATGGGTACAGATTTATTATCACTGAACGAGAAAAGAACTTGAGAACACAACATGATGGTCTTATGGTTAATGGCACAATAAATTGTTATGCTAGTGCATCGGATAGTAGACCGCGATTTTAAAATGTAGGTTATTATGGAGTCATTGAAAAAATAATAATATTGGATTATTATTCTCATGGTTGAGTCACGATGATGAAATGCCATTGTTTCGATTTTATGACGAGGCAGGGCATGTTTATTGATGATTATAGATTTCAAATAATTGATATGACTTTCACTCTTGCTACTGATGAACCATATGTATTGGCATCAATGGAGAAACAAGTTTTTTTGGTCAAAGACCATCTTCGGCCTAAATTTTTTGTCATTATTGAAGTAATTCCATGAAATATTTTTTATGATGGTGATGATGGAATTGACACCATCTCTACTGCCATTGGAAACAATCCATTTATTAATTTTGATGACTCTGAGAGATCAATTTTCAGTGTTGACTGTGAACCTGAAGTTGTGGTGGGAAATATATAAAATCATCCATTCATGTTCACAATTATTTTGGTTTACCTCAACTTGGGGTTGTTAAGGTTGGTACTATTAAAATTGATTTAATATTGATTACAAATATGTTCTATCCAACTAGACCATTATGTGAATTTTCGATGTTTATTGGTTGCAATTTTATTTGAATTGCATTTTCTTATTTGGAATTGAACTGTATTCAAACCTATGAAACCAACATTTCTACCTTGGTGAACATTTCAATGCTTCAACTATGATTTGTATAAAATTTGTAAAACTCTAAGACCTATATTTAACATTTTATGATGTAATGAACATGATGGTTTGTATTATTCTAAAAAACATGTATTTTGTACCTCTATCGGTTACCTGGGCTAAAGAAATTAAAATTTTCCATAATTTTGACAACTGCTTTACCCCTTATGAATCTGGTAGAATCAATGTTCCAAGATTTTAATAGACTAATGACACTTAGTAAATAACCATCCTACTAAAAATTAAATTTCTTTATTTCATTTTGTACGATTTATTAACTTCATTATATATTTTTTCAAGCTCACCTAAAACAATAGATAGTTAAATTATCCCTGAATGCCCCTATTCACTCACATTAATTTTATATTTTGGGTTACACATTAGTTATCATTAGCTATTTACTTCCATATTTTTTTTTTCAAATGTTGGATATGAAACAAATTTAAGAGAGGCAATGAAAACATATTATGGACAACAATCGTCGCATGACTTATCTGGGCATTCCACCACTAGTTCCTATAGTGTGTATTTTATTTCTAATATATTTATTTAAATAATATATAATTTCAGGTGATTCATTTTTTTTAACATTTTTTCCAGATCCATATATTAAGATACAATTATTTGATGAGCATCCTAGTAGTGGTCTCAGTACTCAGGGTGGTCGTATGAGGGGGTACGGGAGCTAGACGATCTGATCGGCGTACCTGATTAGACCATGCCCCTCCCACTGACATACCATCCATCCCACAATTTGATCCTTGTATGTTGTTAGGGAAACATGGGATATTTTGGCCTCCCATGTTTTCACCACCCTTTAAATCTGAGCCCCCTCACCCATTTGTACCATATCTGATGATGATTCCCACTCCCTATCTAGTATTCATCCATCCATCCCTGTTATCTTCTTTTACTTCTGCTTCATTCTCTCTAGGATCTTATATTACATCTTCTTTGACTCTTGAACCACAAGAGTCTGTCCTTATGAAGCATATATTGGGACCCACTCTATCTGTACTGGGTGTTCCTTCAGTTTCTACGGATCCAGCGGCTCCCATTGATCAGACTACCACAGGTATACTTATACAACCTAAAAACAATTTACACCATTATTTATTTTCATTAAAAATTGTATTGATAAAATATTTGTTTTTCTTTCATAACAGATACATCTACTGATAGGTGGTAGGGGAAAGGGGTGCACATGCATGTGTGCGGTGTGGAACCGTTGTACGTAGTTGATGGTGGACTACAATGAAGATTGTCAAATGATTGAAAAATCAGGGTAGCAATGTTGGAGTTTTTTTGGAAACACTTTCCAAATACTCCGACATCATTTTTTTCATCCCTCTCTCATGGATACACCTACCAAATAAAGTCAAGCATAAATCTTGGGTAGAGATATGGGTAAAATATTATTTTGTATTTAATGCAATATATTATTTTTTATATTTATATAAATTATTATTTTGGTTTCAGCTATGGTTTAATTTTCCCGATGGTGAGGGTGCACTGCCAACACATCTAAAGGATTTAGGTGAGCTTTGGAGAGCTTATAAGCAAGATTTGTACATGGATGTCCTTCTAGAGTGGGCATAGAGTTATATGAGGTTTCTTTCGTCAATGATTGTCTGTTAGAACATTACCGATAGATGATTACTCATTGGACGAGTATCCAATTTAAGGAATTAATTACATTAGAGGTATTTAAATGAAAAATTTTCATGTTTTTCATTAATACTAATTATTGAATTTTATTTATGATTCATCAAGAAGAAATAAAAAAATGATGCTAAAAAATACGTCCACACATTGGGACGTACTATGATTCCAGATCATGGGAGGCAGTAGGTATGATAGTTTATATTTTTTCTTTACGAATTGCACTTTTTATTTCTACCTCTATAATTTATTCGATTACTAAAGTTGTTATATAATTTTAGTTATGAAATTAATTATTGGTATCCTTTTTTTAATTATTTTTTCCTACTTTCAATGCCATTGTAGAGTCATAAATTGAATATAGAAGGACGTGTTCCTCGAGCAATACTATTTTTCTTGAGAAGAAGGAAGAAAGATGGAAGTGCGGTTAATGAACCGACTCAGCAGTATATTGTCAGTTTTACATTATATATTTAAAATTTTAATCTCTATTTTTTAACTTATTAATCTATTTGTATTTATAACAGGCTGCTTTAGAGGCCCTTGATGCCTAGGAATGTGACAATTTTGGGACCAACAATCACTTACATCAGGTGTTGGGAGATGAGCACCCTGGTAGAGTATGCTGCTGACCAGGGAAGATTATAGTTCTGATGAGGTATTGGTCCTCCTCAGGTACGCGTTATAGTGAAAGTGACTTCCAGAAGGTTAAGGCACAGGAAGAACAGGCTGAAAAAAGGGCCATAGAGACGGCGGAACAGTCTGCTAGGGAAAACACTACATTTAAGAAACTGATGGAAGTTTTACGTCCAACACTTCCACCAGAGGCCAACACTGCATTTGATGAATATATTTCATTGATGTGTTCTATATATGGTGCACTAGGTGGTAGTTCTAGTGTGTTTTGAAAGGATGGTGAGGAGTAGGCCGAGGTAGAGGAGGAGGAGGGCGAGGAGGAGACTGAGGCGGAGGAGGAGGGCGGGGAGGAGGGCTAGGCGGAGGAGGAGGGTGATGAGGAGGGCAAGGATGAGTAAGAGGGTGACGAGGAGGGTGAAGAGGAGGGAAAGGATAAAGATTAGGATGACAATGAGGATGAGGGTGAGGCTGATGATGATGGTGATGATAGTTATGGTGATGAGGGACATATTCTTCCGTTACATTTTTTACTGATATTACTTACATTTGATGCTTATTGATTTTTGGTGCCTCAATATATGTGTGATTAGGTAGGTCACTTATCTTTATTATTTTATTTATAAATAATAAAACTTGACTTAATTGTTTTATATGACTGATTTCCCCCACCCCCTAGATACCCCCCCCCCACCCCCGTGAACATCCCGCCCACCCCCTTGGACACCCCGTACCCCCCTGGACAGCCCCACCACCCATGTAGACTACATTTTCACCACCCCTAGACAGCCTGCCCACCCCCCAGGATAGCCCCTCCCCCCGTGGATAGCCCCCCACTCCCATGGATAGTGCACCCACACCCTGGAGAGCCCCTCCCCTTGTGGACAGCCTCTCCACCTCCGTGGACACCCCCATAACCTCGGAATAGCCCCGCCACCTCCGTGGACAGCCTTCCCACCCCCCTAGACACCCCACCCACCCCCCAGGATAGCCCCTCCCCCCGTGGAAATCCCCCACTCTAGTGGATAGTGCCCCCACCCCCTGGAGATCCCATCCCCCATTGGACAGCCCCGCCACCCCCGTGGACACCCCCCCCCCACCCCACCCCCTGGACACCCTGTACCCCCTGGATAGCCACGCCCACCCCCTGGATAGCCCCACCCACCCCCCTAGACATCCTCACCCACCACCCTAGATAGCCCCGCCCACCCCCCTGGTTGGGGAGAAATTATTCCAAACCAAGATCTCCATGGTACAAAAAATAATTTCCACCTATGATCATCCCAAAGCATAATAAGGGAGAACCCATCATATCCATTCCATAGAATACTTTCATAATTTCTTCCATGCTCACAAAAATAAAGGATATCAAACCGGATATCCATGAGATTAGTAGAAGAAACAATTGGTGGATTCCTCGATCCATTAGAGATAATTCCCACAACTAAGGTAAACATGGATAACATTGAATCATATATTATGTTGTCATCGATAGAGAAGAAAATAGGTCCCCTAGGAATCCAATAAGCAAAACATAAGAAAATAAAAGATACATTCCCTACTAAAATGTACTTGGTCTCTATGAAGATCTCATAGCCCCAACACATTTCTCCATGTCCATGACAAATTCCATTTGACTTTTCCAGCCAAAAGATGGAGCGACCAGGTAGGAAAATGAGATCCTAGTCAATAAAAAATGAATAAAAATAAGGATTAAAATGATCCCAAACATTTTTAACCATGCAAGACTTATTCCAGTGCTCATACCACTTAATACCAAAGAATCCCTCCTCCTTAGTATAATTCATCAATTCCAACTCCACTTGATCCTCAAAAGTGACAAGATAATGAAATTTTGAAAGAATTATCTAATGATTGGATTTAATGGACTTAACCAATTTATTTGGTCACATGAAGTGATGACTCCAATAATATTTCATCCTAAGTAAAATAGATTTAACAATTAGTAATAGTCCAGCAAATGAAAAAAATTATTTGACCTAACATTAATTCTTCTAAAAATCCTCTCCTCCAAAACCATACAGTCTATGGATATAAGATTGGAAGAAATAAGAGGAACCCCAAGGTAGAAAAGAGGAAGGGATCCTCCCTTAATAACCATACCATCATAAAAACTATCCCAGACATTAGAATAATTTATATCCCATGGACAGCCCTCCCACCCACCTGGACACCCCCTCCCCCTGTGGATAGCCCCCCACCCCCGTGGATAGACCGCCCACCCCCCTGGACACCCCTACTGCACATGCATAGCCCACCCACCCCCTGGACACCCCCTACAGCCTGGACAGCCCAGCCACCCCCATGGACAGCCCCCCCGGAAACCCCCTACTCCCTTGGACAGCCCCGCCCACCCCCATAGATAGCCTGCCCACCCCCTGGACACCCCTACCCCCTGGATAGCCCCACCCACCCCCGTGGATAGCTCGTCCACCCCCTGGACACCCCCTACCCACCTAGACAGCTCGACCACCCCCGTGAATAGCCATCCCACCCCCAAGACAGCCCGACCACCCCCGTGGATATCCCACCCACCCCCTAGACACCCCGCACCCCGTGGAACCCCCCCCCCTATCGTGGATAGCCCTCCCTCCCTCCTGGACACCCCCCCCCCCCACCCCTATGGATATCCCGCCCACACCCCCTGGAAACCCCCAACCCCATGGATAGCCCAACCACACCCATGGATATCCCCCCCCCCACAATCATGGGCAGCCCACCCACCCCCTACACACCCCCTACCCCCTGGACAGCCCGGCCACCAACGTGGATAGCCCACCCACCACCTAGACACCAAGTACCGCATTGTACATCCCCGCCCATCCCCGTGGATAGCCCACCCACCCCTTCGACACCCCCTACCCCCTGGCAGCCCAGCCACCCTCGTGGACATCCTGCCCACCCCCCTGGATAGCCCGACCACCCCCATGGATAGCCCGACCACCCCCTGGACACCCCTCCCCCCATGGGAAGCCCCCCACCCCCATGGATAGGCCGCCCACCCCCTGTACATCCCCACCCCACGTGGATAGCCCGCCCACCCCATGGATACCCCCTACCCCCTAGATAGCCTGAACACCCCCGTGGACAGCCCACCCATCCCTTGGACACCCCCTCCCCTTGTGGACAACCCCCCCCCCCCCCCCCACAACCGTGGATACCCACCCCCCCCGGACACCCCCTACACCCTGGACAGTCCAGCCACCCATGTGGACAGCCCTCCCACCCTCCTGGACACCTCGTACCCCCGTGGACAGCCCCGCTCACCCATGTGGACACCCTCTACCCCCCTGGACAGCCCTCCCCCCACCCTCGTGGATAGCCCCACCCACCCCCTGGACACCCCTACCCCCTGGACAGCCCCGCCACCCTCGTGGACCGACCCCACCCCCTGGACACCCCCCCCCCCCCCACCGCCTTGGACACCCCCCCCGCAACCCCCTGTACCACCCCCCACCCCATGGACACCACCCCACCCCCTTGACACCCCCCCCCCCAACCCCTTAGACCGCCCACCCACCCCATGAACACCCCTACCCCCAGGAACAGCCCCCACCCCCTGGACAGCCCCTAACCCCCTAGACGACCCCCCCCCCACCCCCATGGACACCACCCCACCACATGGACACCCCCACCCCCTAGACACCCCCACCCCCATGGATATCCCCCCACCCCCTTGGACAACCCCCGCCCGCCTGGACACCACCCCACCACTTGGACACCCCCCCCCCAATCAACCCCCTGGATGCCTCCCACCCCATGGACTGCCCCCCAACTTGGACAACCTCCCTCACCCACCCCCTTGACGACCCCCACCCCTAGACACCCCCCCCCCTCCCCACCCCCTCCTCCATGGACCCCCCCCCCCCCCCCCCAGACAACCCCTACCCCCTTGGACACCCACCCCAACTGCCTAGATATCCTCTACCCCCTGGACATCCCCTACCCCCTTGGATAGCACCCCCAACCCCCTAGCAACCCCCCATCCACTTGACATCAATAGCTCATTTCACTCCTCAACACTATAACATTCCAAAATCAGTGATAAAAAATACAATCCAATCCATAAGGACATCAATGTACCCCTTTTATTTATTTTATAATTCCAAAAAACAACTCTTACAACAATATTTTTGTATCTTTTTCCACATTATTGATAATAAATGCAAAGGATATCTTAGGATCTTCTCATTTCATTTGACTTCTCTAAAAGATAACATATTTTCCTTATTTTACTAAAATTTACATCATGCATCACCTTTTGAGAGAATGAATGTTTCACAGACAACTTACCTAAGAGACTTTGGTTAATCTACTTTATACTTATATGGGATAACATAGAAAACAAGAGAGAATTTACCAAGACATAAAGTATATACATTAATAAACTGAACATGTGATACCATTTTTAAATAACTCAAATTAGGGGTTTTATAATAGATCCCTCAATAAGATATAATTTGCAGTCAACTCAATGAACAGATTATAAAATTAAAGCATAATACATAATATGATATTTTATGGATTTGAATGAGGTAGATCATTATAAACCTCAGGTTAATTTATAGACCAGTGATATATAATGATAGGTATTCTATATTCTGAACTCTGTATTATTCTGCAGGTAAATGAATAGGGAAGGGAAGCTGCTTACTTCTGGACAAATTGCTAGAATATGGAAGCTTCTTGCCTCTGGAAAAATTACTGGCTCTATTCCAACGGTTTTGAATCTGCTGGTATATAATTAGAAAAACCTACTCTTTACCAACAGTGGTGAACCATTGGTAAATGTCTTAGTTCAATATCTACCAATGTTTTCATAAATTGTTGGTAAAGGAATGTTATTCTCAATATTTACCAACAGTTTTCATAAACCATTAGTAAAGACCTATTGCAACGGTTTCTAAACCATTGGGAGAGATAATATGATTTCTTGTGGCTTTTTTCAACTGTCATTTTATTACTCATTGGTAAAATCCTATCCCCACGGCTTGATTGCCAAAGTTTGTATAAAACATTGGAATAATTTTTCCCAACAGTTATACAGGATTTACCAATGGTTTAAAACCATTGGTATATACTAAATTTTTAGTAGTGAAAGGGGATGATCATTGTTGGAAACATTGAAGATATTTCACTAGATTATATGTATATGTTCCAATTTTCCAAAGGCACTAAACTAATTCAGTCTTTGGGTTTGTTTTTATGTGTTCTTCAATAATGATGTAATATCCATGTACGTCAATCCAGGGTTGGTATAGGTAAAATCAAGACAATGGCTCAGTTAAGTATAATTCAATTTCAATCTATATGGTAAAACACTATATAGTTTGTTATTAGAATCATAATTAACCAAACTAGGATGAAAACAAACCATAAGGGGTGTCTCAATAAGGAATTCGATGTCTTTATTGACCGATGTGGGTAACTCCATGTCCCATACACTAAGGGATTGTTCCATCATTCTTCTCATCAAGGTCCTCACTATAAATCCACATGACCTGCCATCAAAAAACAATTATAAATACCTGTTGCTTTACCTAGTATAATTACATTGACTATATATACCAGTAAACATCATATGAGTGGTTTTTGAAAATTAAAACCACTAAATATTTGGTAATTGATAAACCTCACAAGAATTCATAAATTTCATGCAGATATTATGTTCCAAATTATGATACATGAGATGTCTCTTACCTCAATAATATATGATTCAAATCTAAAATAGGTCTCTTATCAATGCGACAAGATCCAAGAATCCAATATAAATCATAAAATTACCACACATTCATTTGACCCACTCAATGTAGAAATCATATATGAGTGTAACATTCTAAACCAAGAGTTCCAATCCAAAACCCCTGGTAACCAAAAATTCATACAGGAGAAGGTGTTCATAATGTACCATCCTAGTATCCATCACAAGATCTGACACACTCCGATATATCCTAACTACCATATCACAAATATTAATAAAAATAAAAACCATTCGGATTCCAATTTCTAATGAATTTCCATTTCTTACAATGAATAGTGACTAGATCAGACTACCACGTGACCTCAAGCGAGCCCCCTCGTAATCTAGAAGCTAATAATTAGTAGTGGAAATCTAAGGTGGTAAAGTGAGGGACTATAACTCCATTCATGAGGGAAAAATATCATCATAAAAAACTAAATAATAGAGTACATATAAATTAAGAATATATAAAACATGGGATAAAAAAATAATTGTAGTAAACAGACTTAAACAGTCATGCTCACATAAAAGTAAAGACGCCAAGGCTTCATAGATACCATGTATGAATCCCATAACCCTCTAATATATCCTACGTAATTATATAATATATATTGTCATCCCCACTGAAACTAGAAACCAAGTGAAGGCTTCTCAAGTACCCCAATTTAATAGTGGACCAAGCAGGGTGTGTATACATAACTCAATAGGGAACCAGAAATGTGGTTTCATATATTACAAGAAATATAGTGATTTTTTCATCTGGAATGATCATATGAAATAAATAAATAAATAAATAGAATAGAATAGAATAAATTAGTAAATACACCATCATCAATCCATATGTCTATTAAACCAGTTGGCCATACTTATTTTGTCTAATGTCAGGGTGTCTCTGCACACATCAAGATGACCATTCATCAATATAAATATTGGATCTTATGATGTAACACATACATCCATCATCCTCAGGATAAAGAAGATAATAACACATAATGAACAACTCAACATATATACCCCATGCATCCTAAGTATCTCTCTGAAATCCAATATAACAAATGGCTCGAATCCAATTACTAGGCATCCTAGGAAGTTACCGACCCAAAGGTCAAACTCCATGTCACAATTCCAACCAGCTAGATCTGATAAATCCAAGGCATCCTAATCAGTAATACATGATATCGTAAGGCTTCAATTGTCAGATCATAAGGATGACCTAGGCATCACGTCATAAAAAAATCATCATAATAATTCCCTAATACTGTATGGGTGGATCCTAGATAGGCTATGTATCCTAGGGACTCATGGATCCTTAGGCATCCCATATAAACATGAGGTTGTATCTCGATGTACCAGCCATTATTTACGTGGATCAATAGTCATGTCCTAAATAGAATGTTGAATATGTGGTAATGTCATCACATTTAATCTATTTTTAATTAGTACCACTTGAGGCCCAAATATAGACCCCAAGAAACACCTATAGGTGTCCCTAAAGTTATCATAACATCATCACATCAAGACTATAGGATCGGTCCCTTGAGGTACATCTGTGTATCTTACTTATATCAATAATAAATTACTAAAAAAATAATTACAAGTCAAGGGTTGGGTGATTTTCTACTCCAATAACTATTATGCACAGAACCTCAACATCATCAACATTAACATCTGGCCTCAATGGAATCTAGGTACAATCCATTAAAGCATCATTAGAGTGATGAATTATAAATACATCACACTTTCCCCACCATCACTAGGTTGGTCCTCACACCCAACCTATCAGCCAATTATATAAAGGGTCCACTCATCTGGCGATCATGTCCCAATGGAAGAGGAGTGCTCACCCCATGATCATTCTATCAAGCCTAAGCCTCTATGGAATCTCACAGTCCCACTATAAACCACTAGGGATAATAATTATGGACCCTCAATCCCCTATACCAGAGGAATATTAGGTATCATATTCTTAGTATACTAGTAAACATCTATCATTGATGCCTCGATCATTGGTGACTGAGAAAACCCATCTAAGGGTCCAGTGGTTCCCTAGACACTTTATCTGATTCAAACAAAATTATTTAATATGAACAATTTAAAATAAAATAAACTATTTAAATTAAATTTAACAGTTCAATAATAATCAGTTCTTTATTATATACCAAACACCCACATGCATCTAAATGTTATACTAAAGACATAGGGCTAGTATGTGGACCACTCACCTTTTCCAAGAAGATTTTGGATTAAAAGTATTGATCTATAAGCTCTACCTAGGACTATTATGACCCATTCAATCCCATTACATCTGAACGATCATCACCTAATGTCATAAGTCCCAAAACCACTCCCAAAAAAATTGGTCTAATTAATTATAATCCATTATAATTAAATAAAATACTTAAAAATAATTAATATATTAATTTCAATCATCATATCTATCTAAAACTCACTGAAATTCCATGTGTAACATTCCAACTCAGTTTACCACTAAACAGGTAGCCATACTAGTGGGTCACATGGCCTCAAGCACGTCTCCCCACATGGAATAGTATTCTGACTAACAATGAGGGTCTCAGAAGTTCATAGTGGGGAGACTATACCCTCATATTAGTGACTTCACAATGGTATAATTGTACGTAAATATGAGACAACAATAGAAGCAGTAAATAATAGATAAAAGAGTTGTGGAAGAATAAGATATTCAATTTATTAGAAGTGGCCAATGTCGTTTTATTCAATAGGTGAATGCATTTCATGGTGATGATACATAATTTAAAGTATAAAATAGTAAGAAAAATTAAATATAATGAAATTAAATAATATATAGTAAAGCCCCATGGGTGATCTCCATGAGCATCCTGAGCTCCATCTCAGTCTTTTTCTCCTAACTTCCAAGTATAAGAAATACAATAATCAACCAAGATCCTCTGAATATAAGGTCTACTTGGAAACCAAGGGTACCTAAGTAGGGTGTGAGATATAAATCTGAGTGGGCTAGAAACCATGGTGTCTAGCCCAATACTAACAATGAAATATAAATTAAATAGTGTGCAAGTATGCATTTATAATGTTATGTAGTACAATGTAACTAAATACCCATGTACCAACTTCATACCTCCGCTGGTGTCTGAACATGTAACTAGTTGATTAATTGATTGTTGCTAGTTTATAAATAGGTCACATGTTAACATTATTGAAGGTTTCAAGATCAAACAAGGAAACCTGTAATAATATTTAATAATGATGTTCCATGGTAATAACAAAGAAAACTTAGACCTCAGGGGTCACCAACTAAATAATAAATATAGCTTGGATAAGGGTAAGAGTGTAATCCAAGGAGAATATTCCAAGGAATTCTACAATAAGATGCCTACTGAATCCAAGGTGATCATCTAAGGTAAAAAAAGTGACATGTAGTGACTTGGCCCTATATGATTTAATCATGGAAATTAATATTCAATTTTGGATCCAAGGAATATATCCAAGGCATCCTTTAATACTACGTGAGGGATCCTACAGTGTCACATCAGGAATCCAGGACTAGAAAAGTATCGGGATCTAGGTGGGTCTAAACCTAATAAAGTTGCATCCTTGAATTAGAATGGGGCTCCGAAGTGCTCAAGGAATTCCTTAATAATAATCACAGGTGTGATCAAGTCAGGTATCTCTTATTTTATAAATAATTCATATAATATTTCATTTGGTTCAAACCTTACCTTTCATTAGTGTGATACATCCAAGTAGCATGAAACCCTTTAATAAATTCACAATTTACCAATAATTCAATTTGGTTCAAGACTTTCCTTTCCTTATTGTGACAAGTCCAAGAAGCATTAAACCCTTTAATCAATTCATAATTTATAAATAATTCCATTTCGTACAATCCTTACCTTTCATTAAAGTGAAAAGTCCAAGTAGCATGAAACAGTTTAATCAATTTATAATTTATCAATAATTCCATTTGGTTAAAGCATTTCATTTCATTAGTGTGACAATTTAAATTAGTATACAACCCTTTAATAAATTCATAATTTATCAATAAGTCCATTTGGTTCAATCCATTCCTTTCATTAGTGTGACAAGGATAAGTAGAATACAACCTTTATTAAATCTATTTAAGGAATATTCAATAATTAAAATTCACTCATCTACCTTCCACCAACACGGTAAGGGGTTCTATAGACATGAAACATTTTATTCATTCACATTTAATCCTGTCATTTCAAATACTTAGTATACTTTCCAATTTCCATTGAATATTTACTTATAAAATTAAAGTAAATACCTTAGGCGAGTCAATTGGAAGTGACATGGTACTTTCCATTCACCATTACATGGTACAACAAGCATTTATTATATATAGGCCTGTCATTTTTGTGGTCAAGCTCGAGCATATCCTAACGATGGCTCAAAAGTGTCCAAACACTAAAAACTCAACTAGGGCATTTCATCCTACATGGGATGTTGGGCGTTGTGGGAATAACCACAAATATGTAATCACATATTTGGAAATAGAATAACTATATGGTTCTAATTATTATAAGCATGGATTAAAAAATTCTATAAACGGAACCCAATGAAATTGGTGGGGGTCATACGATAATTCCAAAATAACGAACATGATGGATGACTTATAGAACACCCAACTTAGGGTCATATGACTCTCCCCATCTGATATCAGCCTATGATTCATCTTAGAATAGAGTAGATATAACAAAAAGGTAAAAATTCTCACAACCCGATAAATAGGTCGGGAGAAATAGATATGAAGAAAGGCTCAAATGAACTTGAGTACTTACCATTGTGCATCCAACATGGAAAATAGAATATCAATCAGATCTCGAATAAAGGATATCTCTTGATCCCTACCTTAGGCCTTCAAAAATATTCAAATGGGGAGAAAAACAGGATAATACTACAGGAAATCAGATTAGGAGGAAGGATGAGGGTTAATTAGATCATTAAGGGAAAATGGTCATTTTACCCAGAAATTAGTCTGTGCACGGTTTTTCCACACGATTTAACAAACCGTGTGCAAACCATGCATGAGTACATAAGAAAAAGGTAAAATTTCATGGTTGGGGAAACTATGTACTAACCATGTGAGATGGTAGTACCCGAAAATGTAAACCATCTGCATGGTTAGATCCAACTGTGTTCCCTACTAGCATGGTTTACTCTAACTGTCAACAAGTCCATATTTCCCCAAAAATATGGGCCCCATGATCCGAAAAAATTGTCAAACTCCCTTGGGAATTTTCTAACTCACTAGGGATCCATATTAGGTCAAAAATAAATATTTAAACCAAAATTTATAGGATACATACCTGAGTAAAAAATAGGGTTCTTACAGTCTTCCCCACTTAAAAGAACTCGTCCCTGAGTTCACCTTCCAATGGTGGTGTAACATTGTATGAGAGAATTGGTTGAAACTAGGCATGTATGTTAACCTCCTACTCCCGAGTTTCATAATGCATGTCGCCATTCTACCATATCACTCATACTAAAGGGATACCCATCCTTGGAGAGCCTTCATGCTCTGGTCAACGATGCATACTTGATACTCCTCAATGGTATAATCTGTATCTAAATCAACATCCTTAGAATAAAAGGTACAAGATGGTTCAGCATGATATTGTTGAAAATGTGAAACATGGAAGATTTTATGCATGGCATGGTACCTCTGAGGTAATAGAAACTGATAGGCTACTGGCTCAGCTATCACTAGTATCTAAAACGTCCCTACACAATGAGGCAATAGCTTACCTTCCTTCTGTAACTGTCCATACCCTAGCATGGGTGATACCTAATGGAAAACACTATCCCTGACCTTGAACTATATAGGTCATTGACAGCGATCAGTATAAGATTTATATCTATACTGAGTAGTATTCATGCACTTCTCATCCCTAAGAAGCTACGGAAACTTTGACAACATCACCAGACCTACAAGGGTTGTGAATTATTGTTCAAAAATCCATCTTACATTTCCAAATTCCCAATTTACATCCAAGATAACCTTAAGAGATCCATTCTTAATACATTAAAACCTGGTCCAATGTTTGTATTCAAAATAAAACATTGAAACTAAGCTTACATGGTCCCGTTATGATAGAGACATGATCACGTCATCCTCTCGATAAACATCCAACCGATGTGCTCCCCACCAAAGGACTTAACTTCATAAAATTTCCAATTTCAAGACATTATACCTCCACCTTCTAAATTTTCATAACAATCCTATCTTCAATCATTCTAATGATGATCCTAGTATGATTTCATTAAAAAGTAATAGTTTAATCCTGATTTACCTAACATAAATTAGTCATGCAAGATTTCTCATAAGACATTACCAACCATAAAACCAAACTTTCCTTACCATGGAAACATGATATAAAATGGTTCCTTAAAATCATAAACATTGGACTACAGGAATATAGAATGATTCAATCCACTTATCCAACATCTCTCAAAGATTCCATACTTATACGACCAACGTATTTCAAACTGAACAGAAATGTCTTCCACCAAGGAATCTTGAATTTACAACAAGCACATTCTCCGAAGCCCAAACCTGACTCTCAGTGACACTTCATATGTGAGAACATCACCTAGCCATTTAGACTATAGTTTTAGGAAATATTCCTATGTATTTTATACTCCCTTTTACAAAGAAGATGTTGGTACAAGCCCACAACATCCATATTCGATCGTTAACTAAGACCAAAGTAGAATCCACCTGGAAATAAAGTCTAAATAAACATCTATGTTTCGTGATTTTGACCAAGGAATCCCTAATTGGGAACTCAAGAATCACTCAGGATGTACCAATCCTTGATAAGAACCATGCATCAGCCTCCAACACCATGAAAACCCACCCAACTAGATCAATAGTTTAAAGCTTTAGTGAAGTGTAAGACTGATGCTCTCTTAGTGCATCTTGGATGATGTCCAGATATGGTACATTCTCATCACTTGGTATAATACACTAGGAGGATTGAAATGGTTTCTAGTAAAACACACCCAACCACTGGAAGGAGGAATAAAATAGTCAAACCTCAACTGATCTACTTCAAAGAAGAAGCTTGGATTCACCTATTGATTTATCAACATTTAACCAAACATATTGCCTTACTACCCAAGGCATTTTGTGGCCGCTCTCGATTTAACCACCAAATTCCTCAAAGACCAACAGGGTTTTATTGAGGTTGTATAAACTAAACACCAGATCAATTCCATGCTACAAAGAGAGCACTGACATAAAAAAATCACCTATAAGCCTCAAAGGGATTCAAGCATAAACCAACAATTTCCCAATGTTCCTCTTAGGTTTTTCTCCTCCTACATGGAAGGACACATTTATCAGGTTTAACATGGAACTACCCACCTTAGGATTTTCCTAGTTGAAAAATGAATTAAAATTAGCAGCTCATAAGTGTGATGGATGAAAACAACTTAGATAAAAGTTTGATGCTCCTCTGAGCCACGATCACAGCACCAAAACATACAAAGAAGGTCAAACCAAGGAGACTAGCATGTCAAAACTTCCAAGTCTTTAGAAAATATGTCCCAAGAATTGAAAAGTACATGATTCCTTATCACTCATATCACTCTACTTGGATATGACCTGAGACCGTACTCAACAACACAAGAGATTTATTGATATCCATATTGACCCATATGACCATTATCCTAGACGACTCTATACCAAGTCATCTGTTACTACGAATAAGAATGGTTAAAATTCTTAAGAAGTATCCTTACATTCCCAAGGAATATCTAACCTTCTAAAAACAATAATCACTCATTGCTCATTCCCAATACAAGGAAAAATGAGCCATGACCACCCATCCAAGAAAGGGTTTCATTAGAAACTGAAAGTCCTACTAGGGACAATCACACCCGAACAGCACCAATTGTCAAAAATCACACATCACTAGCAAGGAATTTAAATACTAAGGGTGCTACCTACCATGGGATATCCCCTTATGGATCACAAGTGTCAACCTTAACACTAGGTCACATCAAACAAAATTCATCGACTCAATATCCAACCATCAATCCATTGCAAAAGAATCAACACATTTGAAAAAATGCCCACACTTCTATTCCAAGGCAACTCAAAGGGAAAATTTAACTAAAATTACAAGAGGATTTGAATAGGGGACACTGCCTATGGGTTCCATTTCAATGCATTTCATATTTAATCACATTTAATCCTTAAACATTAAAAGATTTAATCAAAACATCAGGTTTCATTCTAAAAAAAACACAAGGTACTTGTTTTTTAACCAATGCCCCAAAGGTAAAACATGAAAGTATATTAAACTTCCTTTTAAATGTTTAAACATTCATAGATATACCATATTTATTAGGAAATTGAACAAAAAAATCCTTTTAACAGTTAAGGAAACCTATGAGGGTCCCATTGATCCTAACTGGGTTTTCTAGAAAGCAACCCAATAGAAATTTCTCAAATTATTAAAGTTCAAACACCCATACTAGGTTATCTTATAAGAAACATGCACCAACTATCCTACTTGCGCTAAGTAATGCATTTAATTAGTTAACCAATTCATTTAAAATTATAACTTTCTCAAATAGATAAAGCTCCAATCACATGGGTGTCCATATACCAATCCATAAAGCACTCTTACACTTTATTTGTTCTCATTTGGCTCCCATTTAATCAAACCAATATACCTTTAAATTTAAATTTTAACAGACTTTTATAGTCGTTCAAATACATGGGTTACGTTTTCTTATCTATAAGGCGCACATAAACCTTTCAACTGAAAGTTATCTCCCATCATAATTACAACCATTTAATTTAAAAAAATAACCCAATTATATATCAAAGTAATCTAGCATATCGTTATAAGCAGCTAACATAGAGAAACATGATAAAATCATAGAAGCATGGAATTTTATTCATAAAAATATGTTATAATGAGCAGTGAACACATAAAGAATACTAAATAATTACCATAATATGTATAGATCTAATCATGTCATAACACTCATGTCACAAAATCCATTCAACAAGCAACTTATAAATGAAACTACATGGAATAGAACAATGCCTGACATATGAGTTTCTATCTTCATAGTATGATTCTTGCAATGAAAATTCCTTTCCATATTAGTCCAAGGGTAAAGATACCATAAAATCCCAAAAATCCATAATTAGTGGAATAATAATCCAATCACTCAAGGTGAAATCACATCAACTGTAATAGAAAACACCATGAACAAAAAATCCCAGCCTTGGCCACTTGTCATTTCTCAAACATAGGATAATCAGTCCCAAGCATAGCTATTAACCAAGCACCGACTCATTTCTAGTCTCCTATCAACCAACCCAAAATAGAAAGACAGACCCTATAATACAACTTTTTAACATCCCAAACTGGATAACCACTACACTAGTAGCCAGACTGGTGGGTCACATGGCCTCAAGCATGTCTCCCTATATGCCAGAGGCTTTCGACTAGCAATGAGGGTCTCAAGTGGTGATAATGGGGATACCATACCCTCATATAATTGATTTTAAAGTGGTATAATAGTATATAAATTGGAGACAACAACAGAAGCATTAAATAATAGATAACATAGTAGTGGAAGAATAATATATTAAATTTATTAAAAGGAAAAATGCTAGTTTAAACATCATATGAATTCATTTCATGGTGATGATACATAATTCAAACTATAAAACAATATAACATGATTTCAAATATAGTACATTAAATAATAGATAGAAAATCCCCATGGGAGATCACCATGAGCATCTCGAGCTACAACTCAGTCCTTTGCTCCTAACTCCTTGGTAAAATCAATACAGTAGTAAAACTAGATCCTATAAATATAATGTGTAGTCTGGGACTATGGATACCCAATCATGGTGTGAGATATAAATCTTAGTATTCCGGAACCCACATTGTCTAGCCCAATCATGAAAGTGCAATATAAATTAAACAGTGTACAAGCATGCATATATAAAGATAAGCGGTATAATGTAACTAAATACCCAAGTGCCTACTTCAGCCCTCGGATGGTCTCTTAAAATATAACTAGATCATTAATTAATTATTACTAATTTATAAATAAGTCAAATTTTAACATTAGTGATGTTTCCAAGATGTGACAGGGAAACCTGTAATGATATTTAATAATAAAGTTTCAAGGTAATAATAAAGGCAACATAGACCGCAAGGGTCTCTAACTAAATAATAATTATCGCATGGATAAGGGTAGGAGTGTCATACAAGAAGCATATTCCAATTCATTCCACAATAATATTCCTATCTAATCCAAGGTGATCATCCAATGTAAAATTGGGCTAAGTAGTGACTGGGCCCTATGGGCTTTAACCATGGAACCTACTTGTCAATGTTGGATCTAAGGACTATATCCAAGGAATCCTTTAAAACTATGTGAGGGATACCACGGTGTCATAATAGGCATCCAGGAATATAAAAGGATTTGGATCTAGGTGGGTCTCATCCTAAGCAAGTCGCGTCCTTGAATTGGAATGGGATTCTCAAGTGATCAAGGAATTCCCCAATAAGAATCCATGGAATTCTCAAGTTAGTCCACTCCTATTTGATAATAAAGTCGTATAAAATTTCATTTGGTTCAAGCCTTTCCTTTTATTAGTGTGATAATGCCAAGTATCATTAAACCCTTTAATCAATTCATAATTTACCAATAATTTCATTTGGATCATTCCTTACATTTCGTTAGTGTGACAATGCCAAGTAGCATGAAACCCTTTAATAAATTCATAATTTATCAATAAGTCCATTTGGTTCAAGCCTTTACTTTAATTAGTGTGATAAGGACAAGTAGCATGCAACCCTTTAATTTATCCATAACTTATTAATAATTCCATTTCATTCAAGCCTTTACTTTCATTACTGTGAGAAGGACAAGTAGCATGAAACCCTTTAATCAATTCATAATTTATCAATAAGTCCATTTGGATCAAGTGTTTCCAGTCATTATTGTGACAAGGAAAAGTAGAATGCAACCTTTATTAAATCCATTTAAGGAATATTCAAAAATTAAGGTTCACTCTGGTACCTTACATAAACTTGGTAAGGGGTGATACAGACACGTTACCTATTATTTATTCACATTTAATCCAGTCAAGTCATATACTTAGTATACTGTCCAATTTACATTTAACATTTACTTATAAAATTGAAGCACTTGATATAGTGGCTTCAAGTGTAAGTGACATAGTACGTTCCATTCACCATTAAATGGTAAAATAATAATTTAATATAAGTAGGTCTACCATTAGTGTGGTCAATCTCGAGCACATCCGAACGATGGCTCAAAAGTGTCAAAACACTAAAAACTCAAGTATAACATATCATCCAACATGAGATGTTGGGATTTGTGGGCATAACCACCAATAATTATTCACATATTTGGAAAGATAATAACCATATGGTTATAATGATTATAATTAGGGAATATAAATTCTATAAAGATCACCTAATGAAATCTGCAGGCCCCACATGATAATTACATAATCAACGAACTTGAGGGTTTGGTTATAAACAACCCAACAGAGGGCCATAAAAAATCTCCCCATAAAATATAAGCCACTAATTTAGATTAGAATGGATTATATTTGAGAAAAAATGAAAAATTATCACACATTGATAACTAGGTCAAGAGCAGGAGATACAAAGAAAGGACCAACTGAGTTGAGTGCTTACTGGTGTACATGAAATGTGATAAATGGAAGCACGATCAGATCCTGGATGAAGGAGATATCTTGATCCCTACCTTAGTCCTTCAAAAAGAAAAAAATGGGTAGAAAAATATGACAACCCTATTGTAAATCATATTAGAAGGAAGGAGGCTAAATAATATTTATTAAGGTAAAATGGTCATTTTACCCAAAAATTAACTTGTGCATGGTTTTTCAACCCAATTTGACAACCCGTGCATGAACCATGAATGAGTACCTGGGGGAAAGGGTCACTCACAAGGTTGGGCCACATTGTTATGGAAATAATTTTCCAACCATGCGAGATGGATCTACCTGAAAATGTAGACCATCTGCACGGTTAGATATAACCATGTGCCCTACCTACACGATTTACTCTAACCATGCGACAGGACCAGATTTCCCCAAAATATGGGTTACGGGATCGGAAAAATCCCTAGACACCCTTTGTACCTTTTCTAACTCACTATTAATCCATATTAGGTTCAAACTAAACAATTAAGCCGAAATTTAAAGGATCCATAGCTGAGTGAAAAACTGATTTCTTGCACCTATCCATACCAAAAAAGTAACTAAATACACATCACTTACCTATGGAGTTATCTTGAAATAATTACAAGAAAAGTCTATAATATGTTACCTCAATTACATAAGAATATATATTTATTTTTAATTAAATCCCTTAGAAAAATTGATGTGTTAAGTATTACTGTCATGATTCTTTAGTATAGGATTTCTCCAATGAGGCGAACCAGATCTACTTCATAACCTAGAGGCCTTATATCCCAAAGGCCTCTAATGATTCATAAGATCTATGAAACAAATTCCTAATGTTGTATCAAGGTCCTTATATCCTAAAGGCCATTTATAGATTAAAGGCCCTATGGCTGATAGGCCCAATTCTGTATCTTGAAAGCCCAATTCAACTGAATAGTTCCACTACTACTGTACCACTATAGTGCAGTTAGTGTACTGTTATATTAATAATATAGTAACATCATAAATAATTCCCAATTTATATTTATAAATTGGTATCTATTGTATTATTATAGGGTGTTTACCACTTAGGCTCCACCCCAACTTCAAAAAACATGTTATTCATTAACACCCATCTACCAATGTTGGGCCTGTTGACCTAGGCTACACGGCACATTCCCAAGATAGAAAATATAATTTAATATTCTTTTTTATTATAATAATAGTGATCTAATCCAATTATATTTGATCCTCATCTAGTTATCCTAAGTATTTAGGAGTAATACCATTGAATAAAACTTGGATTACACCCCATGGGTGAAAATTCTAAATCATTAACACCAGTATCCAAAGGTGGGTCCACAAACACAGGATTCATCGAACATTCCTACTAGGTAATATATGGGAATATTTATATTCATATTATGAATAGTGACTAAATATAGTATTTATTGAGCTTGGTATAGCTCCTACAAGTTCCAAGGGGTACAACCAGTTGGTACCACCCAACTACCAAAGGGGTACTCATGTTAGTGGGAACACTTTAAATAAAAGTACTTATTAAAAGAATTTAAAACATGATAGTATTATGATAAAATATAACATTATAGATAAATGTAAAAATTACCATCCAATTTTAATTTGAGATAATTATAGTGAAATGGGGATCTCAACATAAGAAACTAATTAGACTGGTGAAAAAATTAAGAATCATTCTAAAGTAAGAATAAAAATTATATAAGTTAGAATAAAAACTTTGTAAGTAACCTTATGTTGAATTCATTAAAGAATTTAATATAAACTATTATTATAATCAAAAAATTATTTTCTCAATATTTCAAAGGAATTAGATAAAAAATAACCTAAGGATCTTTAGTAACCACTCATATACTCAACTTTGTTGAGTGTACCATTGACTTTGTGATACTGAACATAAACTCTAAGGATTAGTACAGTTATTTAATTAACTGACGAATTATGTTTGTAAGGGTTATCACACTAAAAATTAGTTAAATAAATTTATTTACCTATTTTCTTAAATTTTTTAGAATAAAGGAGTATGAAATATGATTTCTAGGATCTTGTGTTGTGCTAAAAGTATAAGAGGGTAAATATTCAAACCAAAATATGAAGACTTAGTCAGAAAGTTAAACAATATTTATTTAAAATATCTATACAAGTTCATTGAAACCTAAAGATAAATTTGAGAAGAAATTAAATTGTTTCCATATGATGTAATTTTACAAGGTATTTGAAGGGGTTTTAAACACAAACTGGAATCTCCATGTCAATTATTTATATTACAGAAATAAATTCATCATTTTTAAGGGTATATGATACTAAAGGTATATTTTATAAATATTCTAAATATAAAAGAGTTAAAAATCAAGGTAATAATTCATGGACCTTTTATTTTTTTTTCAAATGAAAAATAAAATGGTTTGAATCATTAATTTGAATGAAAACTAATATTTCAAGCTCAAATGAATCTAAGTGAATGATGTGGATAGTTATCATATTTCTATTATATAATTAGACAATTTATTTATAAACAATGATATTTTATAAAAAATATGTGATTATGGTTATAATACACATGGTTTATGGTTCATAAAACTCTCTAACTTGACTAAAAAGAAATAACAGGATAAAAAATTAGTATAGGATAAAAGTATTTATCCTTAATTTGATGAAAATATGAGGGATATTATCCCACCACCCTTCAATGGAGTATTTTAAATAATATTATTATTTTTTAAGAAAACTAAATTCCTATAATACCATGTGTGATATAGTGGTCAATATTATATTTGTTAAATATTCACACTAAAAGGGAATAAGTACCTTTTCCTAACATAAAATATTTTGTGTATCTTGTCATGATATTTTAAAGATTATATAGTGTCCAAAAGGATATTGGGAGTAAGTTTGGACTTAAATAAGTTAATAGTTAATAAATATATTATTATAGTAGTAAATATTATAATTTAATACTAATTAATATCCCAAATGGTTTAGGGTATGTTGCTAAACGATTAATGTAAATAGTTACACTAGTTACTAAAATATTTCAATGAAAAATACTGATAAAATAAATTCCAATAATGATGATAATATTGAAAATACAAAGATTTATGAGTACAAAATAAAATTTATTAACAATGTAACATTAGATGTTTTGAAGTAAAAGATTTTGAATGTTTTTTCATTGAGTTTAACATTGGGAGTATGATTCCAAAAAATCTCCATTATTAAAAATACATAGTTTATATATTTTAATCACTAAAATAGACTAGTGGAAGGGTTTAAATAAATAGTCACATAGATATGTGATAGTAATTACATAGAGATTTAATGAGTTTAACAAAACTTGAAAAGTACAACAAAATTTCAGCCTCTCTAAAAGTCTATCATATGTGAAATGATTATACATGTTTTTATGTATGATTTTTTTATAATTACTAAAATATATTAGGAATGAGAAATGTATGAAGTTATAAGAAATATAATCTATACTTTATCATTTATTCATGATTTATTTATATACTTATGAAGTGAAATGACAATTGATCTATAAAAGTACACATTTGAGTTATCCCTAACTAATGTTTATCATGGATTATTATATATTTTTTTTAAATATTATAATTGGAATGGGTTAGATTTCATATAATGATACAAATTTTTATCATAGGACATAAAAAGAGTTCAGTGGTCTAATTACCTAAAAAAAATACCACATAGAGTTTCGTGCACTATGTATTTTGTATACTAGTGGTGTATGTTTCATATTGAATCCCCATACCTATGGTTGTTGAAATACCTAGCATGATAACAATTTTACTTTGATACCTTTCTTATGAAAACCTTAAATCTTAGCTAATTAGGAATTGGTTGGGTATGTTGTTGATCATGTCATTGGTTTGAGGTTAACCAAGATGGGATTTTTCCTCTCATGTGGTGATTATGATATCTATTCCTTCAATTGAGATATAATGAAGAAATGTATGGCCATAATTTGATAATGTTCATATGATGTGCTTATCAACTTGGGTGAGGATCATTTAATATATACATCAACATAAATAAATGAAATGTGATTTATATTGACCTGGTCAATCTATACTCAAAGAATATAAAACATATGTGGTGGTTGTGTGGTATTGACATATAATTTGTATCATGGTCACTTGATGTCTTTGATATAGGTATTATATGATTATTTATACTTTCATATAATGTTTTCAGTGGAAACAAGTATAGAGATACTGGTGTTAAATAGAGATCGTGCTAGATCCCATTATTGATTGAGTAGTACTAATGATTTTCTAGAGGATTATCAATTATTATATTTATTAATTTGGGAATTAATATTATTTTCAATATTTTAATGGCCCATGGGGTCACACTTTATTGTTTAATGAATAGATATTGAAGATAGCCCCATAATGGTGGGTTTTCAGACAGTGATCTTACTCTCAGATTCTAAGGTTTCTTCCCACTCACCACCTTCATCTTCACCATATTCAATTCAACTTATAATACCTCACTTATATAATATATCTGTAATCTTAGGTCCTCTACTTCTCTTCATTTACTTCACCTCCATCTAAGTGACTGGTACTTTTCCTCTCTCTTTTTCTAGTTTTGTAGCTATTTGATTTTTTAGGTTCTCTATTGGATGGATGACCCCTATCATTTTGTGTCCCCTTATCGTTGCTACCACCTCTCTTATCATCATAATATTTTTTATACAACTTCATCTTGGTTTATTATAAAGGATATCTAGTGGTTTTTGTTTATTGTGGTATCTTTTCTTGATGTATTTTCCTCATAAAATAATTTGACCTCCTCTTCTCTTATTACCCATGTAATCATGATAGAACTCTTCTCGGGTCGGTATAAAGGTGTTTTCGATGGCATGGGATGAAATTGTAGGATTCATTCAGTATTGAGGTTTCATTGAGGTTGGGGTGTTTCGTTGATATGGTTTTCAATTGAATCAAACGGTCTGGTGGTGATTTGGTATTCCATAATCATTGACAACTTTTTATACTAGAATTTGGTTTTTTTCAATGGTCCTTAAATCACTAGTTTCTACTATTTCGTCCTGATGGTCCATATATTCCTATTAGTGGTTCTGAAGCTAGTGGTTTGTGGTCCAATCGAAGGTCACCTCTCCCTAATTAGGTCTTCCCACTCAATACTCTACTCTGGCCCCCTATTCCTTCTCTCTAATCTAGGTCATCCTGGTGTGATGGATCCTAGTGAGGCTTTGGGATGGTGTTGTTTGAGTTTCGGTCGGACTTTCATGTGGTGTGACCTATAATACAATGTTTTTGTTGATCGTGGTTTGGTTTATCTATTTTTCTCAATTGGTTCTAGTATTCATGATTGATTCCTACTATTAGAGATTCTTGATGGAAGGGGTTCTCTGATGGTGGATTTATTGATCACAATGGTGATGGTGATCTTCAATGGATTCATTTAAAGGTGTTTATGGTTTATAGTAGTGATGATTTTGAGTATTTTTTGGGTCCTCATGGGTTATGGAGTAGGGATGATGATGGTGGTGACTGGTGAATAGGGTGTGCATCTAAAGGTGGCTCACATTCTATGGTGATGACAAAATGTGTTTATTTTAAATTCATTTTTGAGTTTGAATGTATTCATTGTGCACTATGATGTTTCCTTCTTTCTGGTTTAGTAGGGTGTAAGTGTCTTTGGTATGGTGGGTGTGTTGAGGTTCCCACTCAACCATAAAAGTTGTTTTATTCATATAATGAAAAAATAGATTTGGGTTATTTTACAAAAAAATTTATTCCACTCCAAAATGTGTTTTACAGTTTATCCAAATATAGTTTTGGATAGATATTAACAAGTTATGGAATATGAGGTGATAAATTGTGAATTTAATGATAGATTTAAAAAAATGGAATATATCCAAAATATTTTTTGGTTATGGTTTCACAATTTGATGCATAGATACAGTATAAGGTTGTAAGGCACAAATTATATGAAGCTTTGATGCAATTGGTTGATCAATGGAGGCATAACCTAAATCCCATATATCATAGTGTAAAATAGTACATGTATTATGATACAACATGAATGGATCTAAGGTATAAGTATTCCTATCTATAGTGTGTATCATAAATCTTATTATAGTGATAACATTCTATTGACCATGCCAGTTATATTGTTTGACTTGGTGATATCAAATTATATAAATTATATCATATGATTTACTTAGAATCAAATGATTTAAAAATGAAGTTGAACACTAATAATAATTATTTTTATTTATCCTCCACATTATGTTATCATGAATTATATGTTTCAAGGGATTAAATACATGGAATTTGATTTGTCTAATAGTTATAAACTATTAATAATTGAATATTCTTGCATGAATGTTACATAATGTTCAACAAATATCCTGGAGGACTTGGTAATTTCTTGAGTCCTATTTAAATATAGTATCTATTTATATGAATAAGTCAATTGTTACCAAACCTCTATTCAATTATGTCTTCTTCCTAAATCTCTATTTCTCTTAATTCCTTAACTTCAAATACATACAGTAATATCTTGGAAGTATGGGAATTATTACCTGAGAATCGAGTGATTCTTATTAATCTATAGAAATAGCATCGATGGAATATTTTATTGGTCATTCCTTTTTTTCATCAATAACCAATCAAATATAATAGTGGAATATTTGTTTGTTGAATGGTACCTATTCTTTATTTAAACTAGTTATGGTTTTAGTATTATAGCATGTTTGGTGTGAAATCCTAAAACTAGTTCACTCAACAGTAACCAAACTCAGTGGGCCACATGACCTCAAGTGTGCCTCCCCATATACTAAAGATTATTAACCAGTAGTGAGGGTCCATGGGGGAATAGTGGGGAGATTATACCATTATGATCATATTATAATACAATAGTATAATCATATCAATCAATATTGGAAGAAAATGAGATAACTGAATAGCTGAAGAATAAACATCTATCATATAAATAACCAAGTAATATCATCTATCAATTTCATATACAAATTTTGATCATGGAATTCTATAAAAAAGATAAGAAGTACATGGAAATAGACATCCAGTACAATACATGTATCAAAGGTATAAAAATACCAAAAATAAACTATCTCAAGATAGTATCATGATCCATATCTCAGTCTTGTGCTCCCTTGTTCCAATGAAACAATCAATCATGCATTTGTAATTGGGTTCTTTCCTCTATCCCTATATACATCCATGAAGTCCTTCTAGGTACCCAAAGACATCCCAAAAAGGGTGTGAGATGACACCCAATAGGACATTCCCAATAGTGCCTATAATAAGTCTAGTCTTTTCATATAAGCTAGCGTAGTGTGTAGATATAATATGAATAAAATTAATAACAATAGAAGTGAAATTATCATTTCTATAAAGTATCTTTATAATCAACCAACTAAATCATAAGGGATAACCGTAAAGAATGAAAAACATCATGAATGGCCTATACTGAGTGTTCAAGTTATAGTTATGCATGGTCAAGGATCCAAGGAGTATAAAGGTTCAAGAAAACAAATTAAATAGGATCAATGGAGTATAAATTCCCATGGAATCCATGAATGCTAAGTAAAATAGGTAAATTGGATCCGAAGAGTATAATAGTCCAAGGCATCATATTTGGTTAGATCCAAGGACTAGAATTGTCCAAGGCATCCTAGCGGGTCAAGTAAACCTAGTAAATTGGATCCAATGTATAGAAATGTCTAGGTCATCCTAATAGTTCATCGGATCTAAGGATTATAAATGTCTATCGCATACAAATAGGTTGTTTGATCCAAGAAGTGGGAATTTTCAAGGAATCCTAAAAAGTTATGTAAATCGGATCTAAGTAGTAGAAATTTTAAAGGAATCCAAATAAGCTATATCCTGAGATTACAAATGTTCAAGGGATTCAAGTTGGTTGTCAGTGTCATGCCGCAAACCCTCCATTGTCATCATAACAAAAACATTCACCATTCATTAACCATTTCATTTATCATAACATTTATCCCTTAATAATCATATATAGTTCAAGGTATGATCCTTTTCATAACATCATATACAAATGACATGGTTCTTAAAGGTTAATTGAAACCTTTAACTATCCATTTCATTATCACATTTAATTCCCCATAAGAATATATAACTCAACTCACCCCAAAGATGACATAATCATGGATAAAGAAAATAAATCACCCCATTGGTAGTTTAGTTTTATATTATGAACCTACAACCTTATATAATGGTTCCATGGCATGTCTTATAACAAAAATTATCATTCAACTCAGGGGTTTACTAATTTTGGAAGTATCTCTTAGAAGGAATGGCATGTACCACAATGGAAATAGGGTATAAAATACCAAAATTTGATGGAAAATGTATAGACCACCTACCTTAAGCCCATAAAAGAACACTCATCAAGTATCAACCTCTAATTTGGTCCAGATCATAAGAAAATTTAAGACTGGATGAAAACCTTGGAAATAGGGTATATTATCTTGAATCAAAATAGTATCATCAATATAAATCCATATGATGACAGGATCCTAAGGAATGAATAACTCGCTTGTGGTAATCCAATGAGATGAACGGAAGTCATCTTGGAGTTTGGATAATGAAATAGCACTAAATCCTAGGTTGATCTTCAAGGGGAGATCCAAATTGAGGGGTACTATTATTCATTGGAGAAGAAAGAAATGAAATTGTGGATTATAAGTTAGTAAGGTAAAAATGGTATTTTCACCCATTTAAAAATATTTTTCATGGTTTTTCCACACTGTTGGATAAATCATGTGACAACCATGAACCAATAACTACTATAATACCCTCCTCTCATGATCATGGAACATGATTAGACTAACCGTGCACTTTAATAATATTAAAAAAATTATAAAAAAACATAGGCATGCAGCCTAGTTCGTAAGGTTAGGAAAAATTGTGCATCCCTCTGCTATGCACTAAAATACCCGATAAGGTTTACTCTAAATGTGTGGACTTTGTGGAACAGTTTCTACTAACTGTACTTCCCAATAGTTTTTTCAAAAATAGCAGGATCTCGGATCTTTACAATTCCTAAAACCCTTATTTCCTCCAATACCCCACTAGGAACTCCCATAATGATAAAAATTAATTTATTAATGGAAAAATGATTTTTTTACCTCATAGAAAATCTAGGTTCTTACAATATTCCTCCATTAAAGAAATTAATACCTGATTTTCCTTTGCATGGGTGGTCAATCATTGACTAAGAAAAACTCTGTCCACTAGGTACATATGTCGGCCTCTAACTCCCAGTCTCATCCTATATGTGGTTTTTCTTCCATATCACATGTACAAAAGGAACTGACCAGACTTGTAGAGACTTTATTCCATGATAGACAACATGGATAGGATGCTCCTTAGAGTACACATATGCCTCTAACTCAACTTTATCAGGTTGAAGAATATGTGATGGATCAGAATGATATTAGTAAAGCTGAGATAAATGGAATATTTCGTGCATGGCTCAGTACCTCTAAGGTAACTAAAACTGATCAGCTAATGGACCAACTCTCTCTTAAATCTATAAGTTCCTAATTAAAGAGGTGATATATTACCTTGTTATTTAATCTGTTTATGCCCCAGTATAGGTGAGACTCATAAAATACTAGAATACCTACCTTGAACTCTAGTTAATGATGGAGATGATCGGTGTAGGATTTCTGTAAAGATTGAGTAATAGAAATATGTTAATTAATAAGTTAAATCTTCTCTGAAGCCTCCTTAAGGAGACAAGGACCTAGTAGAACTACCTATCCTAACTCTAACCAACAAAAGGGTGAATGGGATATCTGGTCATATAGGTCCTCATTAGGATCCATCGATATAGTCTCTATGAATCTATTATTTTATGTGACCTCAATGAGAGGTAAGTGTTTCTCCCAATAACTTACAAAAACAAGGATATATGCTTATAAGATTTCCTCAAAACTCAGTATAATATACTTAGACGTATATTTTGTATATGGGTGATAGGTTATAATCAATAGCACCTATAAACATGGTTACCTCTGTAACCCCTTCCAGAATCGCAACATGAATTGAGCACTTCTTCCCAATATGATAAAATTCGGAACCTCGTGTAGGTGTATGATCTCATGAATATAGATACTCTCAATATAATCTACTAATAAGGTCTCCTAAATAGGTATGAAATGGGAAAACTTTATCCACCTCTCTATGATCACCCATCTAGCACTATTTCCTTAAGGTGATCTAGAAAATCCTATCATGAAATACATGGGTACATGGTGATTTCATCCCATTTCTACTCAAGAGTAGGTAACTACAGTAAAATACTTATTGGTCACTAGTGTTTCACCATCATCTGAGGACAGATGGAACACTAAGTAATAAACAAAGTTATATCGCTTTTCATCCCCATCCACCAGTATTGGCAGTGTAAGTCATGATACAGCTTGCTAAGGCCAGGATTCACTACCCATATAGAGGCATTGTACCCTTAAATAGAATCCTATTAGATATATATAAGAACCCAAAAATTTCCATCGATATTAAATATTGCATCCTCATCAATGATCCAACCATGTGGTGGATTATCACCTAAAACTCTCTCCCATAGGACCAAACTCTAATGATATGATAACTACATTATCTTTAATCTCCCCACAACTGAATAGATAACTAATAATGATTCAAGTATAGATTTTCCATGATGGTCCTAAACCTCTATGTGAATCTTAGAAAATAGTCCATAATATGGCACTCGCTACTAGACTCTTAAATCACTTTTTTCTTAGTTCTCCATATTAGAGCATTAGCAACTACATTTCCCTTTATGGGTGTATAAGAAAGATCAAAGTCAAAGGACTATAGGTATTCAACCCACCTTCACTACATGAGATTAAACTCATGTTTTGAAAAGGTATATTTGAGAATTTTTTTCTCTGTATACACCACAAAATTGTCTCCTAGTAAACAGCACTTCCAAAAATTCAAGGCATGTACAACAGTGGATAACTCAATATAATGTGTTGGTTAGTTTCTCTCATGTGGACTCAACTAACGAGACCCATATGCTACAAATATATCCTCCCATATTAAAAATAATACTATCCTAATACTTGATTAATCATAATAAATAGTATGGATCCTTACTGGATATAAATGAATTAGGATTGGTGCTGAATTCAATCTCCCTTTCAGCTCTTTAAAGGTTGTCTCGCAGGTTTTGGACCTTGAGAACATCACACCCTTCTTAGTCATTACTATAAGAGGTTCTTATAAGAGTGAAAAGTATTTTATGAAGAATATTTAGAAACTAGATGTCCCCAAGAAACTATGTATATCAAATATTTCCTTGGGATTATCCTAGGAAACTATAGTTATTAGCTTCTATGGGTCAACTGATACTCATTTCTCTATGATAATTTGAATGAGGAAGTGCATTTTATCCATTGAAAAGTGGAACTTTGTGAGTTTAGTATATAAATAATTCTATTTCAGTGTACCCAATATGATGTCAATATGTTTTTCATGGTCATGTCAAGTTTGAGAATACACAAAGATGTTATCTCGGAATACCTTCACAAACTAATCTAGATATGGATAGAAAACCCAATTCATCAGTTCCATGAAAACTACTGGTTCATTCGTGAGACCAAATTACATGAATAAAATAATCTTATCTAGAACATAACATGAACCTAAATATAACCTATTTTCATATCAATATTAGAGAAAACAATCTCTAATAATAACTGTTAAAATAAATCATATATATAAGGCAATGGATAATGATTTTTAACCATAAACTGATTAAATTTACATTAATCCACACTTAGATCAAGGATTTCATCGACCTTATTGGGTAAAATGACTATGAAACCCCATAAAAAAGTATTTGGTTTTATAAACCCCTTTGCTAATAAGTCCTCTAGTTTCCTCTTGAGCTCTTGAAACTCAATAGTATTCATCCTATAATGAGGAATGGATACTAGTGTAGATCTTAGAACAATGTAGATAAGAAACTCTACCTCTATCTCAAGAGGTTTTCATGAAAATTAATTTGGTATAATATCCCTAAAATGATTAAACAAAAGATGGAAATATGTCTGACACATCCCCTGATCATCCATATATAAACTAGCAATTGAGGTGGCCATCCCACTCATCCCCAGATACTTGGGTCTAGATCAGCTTTCATAGATATATCATTTACCATTGTGAATTAACAAACCACCCAATAATGATATTAAATTCTCCCTTTTGTGATAGAAATAAACATAATCTTGATAGAAAACCAACCTATCCATCCTAAGAATGATGTAAAACTCTGTCATCTCGAAGACAAATTGGTCCCATATGAAGCAAAACCTACCTATATATAACATTACATTACTATTTTTAGATACTACTAAACCCTTATTTTTATCAAGCTTTGTTTGGGTTTAGTTTGGGTTTTTTGGGGTTAAAATTTTAAGAATCTTAAAAATGTTGTTCTAGTGCATGGTTTGCACACGGCTGGCGCATGGTTAACCAAACTATGTGCCCTACTACAGGAAAAAGAAATTTTTTGGATAGAGAGCTCCACAAAGATTTCACATTGTTAGTCAATCCATGAATCCCCTTCTTAGAAACCATTTTACCCATTTATAATGTTGCACAACTTATGTACGGTTTTCCCAAACCATGCGTCATTTCCCAAGAAACTGTGCGGATGGGATTTTAAGAGATCTATTTTTTAGTAAAATTTCCCAAACCCTTATTTTAGGTCCCGAATAGACATCCTTAAACCCAAATATTTTTTTCCCAACCTTGGATCTCTCAAGTATGATTTTTTTCCCCTCGAACCTGTCCCATAAATGATTTGAAGAAAGGATAGCATCGATCTATCCTCTTTTGGTTAGTTTCCTCTTCCCAATCTCTTTCTCCCATGATCTATCTATTTATACCTATGTTTTATAGATCTTATTATGTTTTTTTAGGATCTAATACCTACTTTTATGGATCTAAACCTAGGTTTGATTTTTGTTTCTCCTAGATTCTGTTATTTTCAATCTTCGTTGACGAATCGCGGAAAGGGTTTGGGGACTCGATATCCATTCATCATGAGGTAAGGTTTATTTCATGTTTCCCAATTTTTATTAACCCTAATATATTTTCTTAATTTCAATTATTTAAATTAAATATTATTTTTTGTTTTTGATTACATGGCTTTCAATTTTTTTGTTGGAAAACCCCAATTCTGGTGAATTGGGGTTTCTAAGGAAAATGGGTTTTTTCCATGAAATTTGAGAACCACAAATTCCATTTAATTGGGGCATGTGTTTATGGGAATTTGAGAAATTTAAATTTATTAATATAAATTGTGGATTGATGTAAAAATTATTTCAATTAATTTTTTGACTTTAATTGTGGAAAATTTATTTGATGGAAAATTGTGAAAATTCCAAATTCTAGTGAATTTGGTGTTTGTGATGAAATTTACGTAATTGTTTGAAAATTAAATTGTTATATTTAATTTTGAAATAGATAATTTAATTGAATTATTTGGTTTCAAATCCCTATTTGTGAAGAAATTGATTAAAATGGTTTTTTATGGAAACCTAGAGGTTTATCATTGTGAAAGTGTATTTTTTTGTTAAAAAACGGTTATAGTTTTTAAAGTAAAAATTGGATTATTAAAATGGAGTATGGGATTTAATTATTTGTTAAGTAGCCATAAAATAAATTTCTCATCGTTTTTTTACTAGAGAACATGCAATCTTTAGGTTTTTAGTGTGTTATATTTAACAACACTTTATGGCTTACAACATTTTAAAAAATTATATTATTATATTCCTTTGCTTAGGAGATAGTGATGAGTCTTCTCATCCTTGGTTAAAGTTATTTATGTACATACTTTTCTGTATTTATAGTGTTAGCTCTCTATATCCTAGAACTATTGTACCTATTTGGCACATGACCATGTTGCTCGCTTGTTTGTATTTGGAATGTATATATATTCCATTATTGTAAATTGTTTTACATTCCTTGAGAATTTATATAAACTATTTTATATAAAAAAATTTATTTAATCTATTTTGTGAAGAGTTTAATTGTGTAAGGAACCCTTTTATTAAAGATAAATTCCATATCTAGAAAAAAAATTCACCCCTTTAAATGTGAATCATGAATTTATAATGTATTTCCATCTTTTAAATTGTAAAAAATGATCTGTTTAAATATGATTATATTAAATTACAAACCTATTTTTTAAATTTTAAATCACATTATTGGTAAATTTGATATTAGAATATTATTATGGAATCTTTGGTGAAATCCTATGGGGCTTTGGCTCACACCCTACTTCTGACTTCGAGTGTTTATATATTATCTCCTCCCAAGTTCGAGCAAGGGGAAAGGATCTCTTAGATATGGATCCAGCTATTGAACCTTTGACTTGGTTAGTTTTTTCCTTAGGGACTTGAGTTTTTTTCCCTGTTTGGTACATGGGTAAAAGTTCATTGGGATTTAAGTTCCATTTTGACTTTGGGTAGATTACTCCCAGTAGAGTTTCCTTTGATATTCATATTATCTTTATTCTTTTTTACTTTTTAAATTTGTATCAAAAAACTATTCCCATGTACAATTTTAATGATCCCAAGTGCTCTTCATCAACCCATGGGAATTGGTAATTCCCTTTGAGATATGTTAGGACTATCTTAGTTATCGAATTACCAAGGTACCTAGGTTGGTTCATGACAAAGTGGTATCATAGGGAGGTTCAACTTTTTTCTTGAAGTCAGTATGCATATGTGAAATCTTATTGGGACTTAAGATGTAGTTATAATTGAGTGTATGGACATATCTCACCATAATAAATCTTAATTCTTCATAGGTAATTAGGTAAATACATCTTGTGTATTAGTTCTATTATTTTTCCTATTTTGATTTGGATAGGTTGAAATCCAAATCTTGTTCATTTTATCTATCAGGATTAATTTCTTTGTTGCTCTATTTTATTGTAAATATAATATTTCCTTATGTTATATTAATGTTTTTTAGAATCATGACTTCAAGGGGGCATGAGAATCATATCTATGAGGAAGCTATTACGCAATCCTGGTGATTGAATCCTCTTATCGACTCAAATCTGGAAGAGGTGATCGTGTGCACTATCCAAGCTCTGGAATAGGAACTACCTCCAATACTCATTCAGGCTATAGTTTTATAACTTCATGAATATGTTCTGAAAGTTTGTTATCAAGATTTAATTCTCCAAAAATCCAAAACCATTTAAAGACTCACACAATCCTTGAGAGGTTGAGGATTGGTAGATAAAAATGGATCCTTTTTGGGTTCTTAGGCACACCTGATGAAATCGTGGTAAAGTGTGCCACCTTTGTGTTGGAAGGATTGAAAAAGAGATGGTGGGACACAATGCTAATGGTGAATAAGAATGATTTCTTAGATTGGAATGAATTCAAAGTTCATTTCAATAAAAAGTTCTATCCAAAGTTGATCTTTTTAGCCAAGTCCACTAAGTTTTTCAAACTCGAGCAGCATTACAAGACCATGATAGAGTATGCAAACTATTTTTCGAAGCTCATTCACTTCACACATGAGATAGTATTTAATGATAGAATGATATCTTGGAGTTTTAAGTTAGGACTTCATCAAGATATTTGTTCTTAGGTTTTCTAGTTGAAGATTACTTCTTATGCTGATGTGTTCCATAGAGTGCTCATAGTTGAAATGGACATGGCTGTAAAGTTAGAGTAATCAGGATCTTCTTTCTCTCCCAATGGAAACGTGATTTCCTTCAAGGTAAAATGGAAGTGTGATGAATATTGTAGAATTTATTGAAATAATGGTCATTCTATACCTCCTACAATACCTAGAAGAGATACTTTGGTCTGATACTAGTATGGAAATGCAGGAAATTTGAAGAGGTTTTGCACTAAGACACCCAATAATTGTAGCTCTTGTGAATTTTTAGGGCACTTGTAGTGATTCTAAAATAATTATTCTACTCCATGTAGTGGAACGAGATCATCAAATCCTTCTAAAACTATGGTTAAATCAGATGCTTCACATGCAAAAGGGTTCCAGCAATAGGCATTCATAAAAAAGCTTATTTACACAGTGCAAGAGTCTCGAGTGGAAGTGGACATGGTTCCAGTGACTATGAGAGGTAATATTAATAGATTTTTCATTAGTGATGGCTCTATTTGATATTGGTGAATCTCATTCATTTATTACAACAGGTATTGTTAATAAACTAAATCTTCCTATGGATCTTTTTTCTAGTGTAATGGATATTTATAAACCCCTTGGTATTAAGAGAGAGAGGGTTATCCATAGTCCCACTTGTTTCTTCTCTCTATCATATGCTGATCTTACTTGGAGTTTTCTGACTCTAGACATGAAATCAATTCACATCATTTTCTTGAAGGATTGTATCATTACTAATAAATCCTAGATTTATTGTTAGCCTTGATGGGTCTCCTTTATTACACCCAATGGTGTGTGTTTTGTCTTCCAAGGATAATAGGACCCAATATTGAGAAGATATAGACCTTCTTATCATGATTTGGGGAAAGTGATATCTATTTTTTCCTTTGACCTGGAGTGGGAATATTTGAGTAGTGATCTCCCTCTAATTTTTTTTGAGTTTATCGACATGTTTCCTTCCAATTACTTGGTTTTCCATAGGTAAGAGAGGTTTATTTTTCCATAGACTTTATTTCTGGTACTCAACCAGTTTTTATTTTCTCTTACCATATGGCACCATCAGAACTGAAATATTTTAAGTCCTAAATAGATTATCTTATTGAGAAAGGATTTATCTGCCTGTTTATGTCTCCTTGGGTGGTGTATGTTCTATTTTCTAAGAAGGTTGATTTTCCACTTCGCATATGCATTGATTATGTAAAACTCAATGGAGTTACCATAATGAAAAAATATATGTTTCCATGTATTGATGATCTATTAGATCATTTGAAGGGGAAAAGGTGGTTTTTAATTATCGAACTTAGATTTGGTTACCATCAATTAAGGATAAAAGAGTATGACATTCAGAAAACCACCTTTTAGGGTAGGTATAGCCATTATGAGTATCTTTTCATGCACTTTGTCCAAACCTATGCTCCTTTAGTTTACATATCAATGATGAATAGGATTTTCCAAGAGTATCTAGATACTTTTGTGGTTGTATTTTTTGATTTCATCCTCGTATAATCCATGTTTGAGGGGGGTCATGTGCATCATCTGAGAATAGTTTTGAGTTTTCTAAGAAATCATAGACTTTTTTCCAATCTTTTGAAATGTGATTTCTGGATCTGGAAAGTGAATTTATTGGGAAACATGGTGTTATAACAAGGAATATTATTTGATCTTAAGAAGGTGAAGGTGGTTATGAATTGGGATCAACTATGAAATGTCTTAGAGATTCGAAGCTTCTTGGGATTAGCTAGATATTTTAACCAATTCATTAAGGAATTCTAGAAGTTTTATTCTCTAATGAATGAACTAACACAAAAGGTAGTAAGGTTTTCCTAAAATGTTAAATGTTAGAATTATTTTTTTGAGTTGAAATGTCTTTTTACTATTGTGTTGGTGTTATCTCTTCCTGAGGCTAGGCAGGGCTCTGTGTCTTTTCTGATGCATCGGGTTTATACTTGGGTTGTGTTATTATGAAAGATAATCATGTTGTTACTTATGGATCTCATCAGGTTTGGCCATATGAGAAGAATTATCCAACCCAATACCTTAAACATTCAGTAGTAATTCACATTCTTAAGAGTTTGTGGGACTAACTTTATGAAGAAAGGTTTATAATGTATTTTGACAACAATATCTTGAGTTATATCTTCTCTCAAACATATTTGAATCTCTGCAATATTTTTTGAGTGTAATACCTAAAATATTTTTATTTTTACCTCACCTATAACCTAATTAAATGGAAATTTTTTTAAGAAACTTTTAGCAGGAATCTACTGACCCAAGTAGTGAAATAATATTTGGAAGAGTGTAACTTGATGGCTCTTATTGCACAATTGAATATTAGAGTTTAGGAGAAGCGGATCGAGTTTTATTTATCCAGTGTTCAGTTGAAATATTCTCTTATCGAATTGATTCTGCAGTAATAGAATCTTGATGATGAGTTCAATATCATTAGAGACTCTCTTTAAGGTTGGGAGGCATTTTCCTTATGGTATTTCTCTAAAGAGGGAATTCTATAATATCAGAATCATTTTGTGGTACCGTCTTTAGTAAGTAATGATGTGATAGGGTATTTCCATATTTCCAATTGATCAGTGCACCCAAGAACCAAAAAATGTTCTATGACATGAAGTGTAAGTTTTAGTGGCTAGGTATGAGGTGGGGCATTGCTAAGATTGTTTATCATTGTTATATATGCTAAAAGGTTAAGGTTGAGCACCAAAAACCTTCGGGTTTTCTACAACCACTTTTATCCCCTACTTGGAAGTGGGATGATATCTCTATGGAAATTGTGGTTGGGTTTCCACATACCAATATAATGAAGAATAAAATATGGTTTTTTATTGATAGGCTGACAAAATCAGGTCACTTATTACCCATTTGTCATACAGCCCAAGTTTAGGAGTTATAAAATCTCTATATGATAGAGATTGTTTGTTTTCACGGAGTTACATCTACCATAGTCTCTGATAGGGATCCATAGTTCACTTATCTCTTTTCTAGATTCCTTCAGGAGGCATTCAGATCACACATCAATTTGAATATAGAATACCATCTAAATTCAGGTGGCCAGAAAGAAAGGGCTATACAAATTCTCAAGGATATGCTATGTGCTTGTGTTCTTGATTTTGGTGGAGCATGGGTAGATTGTTTGGTGTTGGTTGAGTTTTCATATAATAATAGTTACCAGTACATAACCTGAATGGATCCTTTTGAGGCCTTGTATGGTCTACCTTGTAAATATTTGTTGTGTTGGTCATAGATTGGTGAGAGTTCCTTGTTCATACCAAGTTTGGAGTAAGAGACAATGGAAAAGATTTAAATGATTCATCATAGGATGTTGATGGAAAAAAATATGATATAAATAATATACTTATCATCATCATATAACTTTGTATTTATTAGTTAGTGACTATGTGTTCTTGAAGGTTTCACTCTGGTTGGGTCATCGCCAGCTGGGGAGGCAAGGGAAGCATTCTCCTCTTTTTGTGGGGCCTTTAGAGGTTTTTTAGTAGGTGGGGAAGGTTTAATATATTTAGGTACTACCACCACATATAACATTGATACATAATTTGTTTCATGTATCTCATCTTCAAAATTATTTATCTAATCAATCTCATGTTATAATTTGGTGTGATCATGAAGTTGAACCTAATTTATCTGTGAATGAACGTCTAGTTAGGATTGTTGATTGTGAGACCAAGGTACTTCCTAAGATGAATATACCTTTTTTTTTGTGTTCTATGGTAGAAAATTATTTATTATCATGCAATGTGAGAGAGGTAGGACCAAATGAGAGATAAGTGGCCTCATATTTTTTACATTGAGGCTACTTTATATGCTTTATGGGGATAGAAAGTTTCTATGGTGGGGAGGTTTTAAAATTTTGTTACTATTTTCAGGTATTCCTAAAACCTCTTTTTTATCTACCTTTGGTTGGGTTTCATTTGGGATTGTTTTGGGTTGAAAATTTAATAATTATAAAAATTCTAGGCTAGTGCATGGTTTGCGCAAGACTAGCACACAGTTAGTGAAACTGTGAGCCCTACTATAGGAAATTGGAATGTTTTGGAAAGATAGATCTGCATAGCTTGCGCATTATTATTCAATTTTTTCATCCCCTTAGTATAAATTGTGTGAACCATTTATAATAGTGCATGGCTTACGCACGGTTTACCCAAAATGTGGGCCATTTCCAAGGAAATCAAGCTGAGGGGATTAAAAGAGATCTAATTTTTTATTAAAATTTCTAAAACCATTGTTTTAGGTCTAGAATGGGCCTATGTTTACCCAAATAATTTTCTTCCAACCTTATATCTCCCAAGGAGGATTCTTTTCCCCTCAAAACCCTCCCATAAGTGATCTGAAGCTAGGAAGATGCCAATTGATCCTCTTTTAATTACTTTCCTATTTCCAATCTCTTTCTCCCATTATCTATATCTTTCTCCCTATGTTTTTATTGATCTCATTATGATTTTTGAAGATCTAATACCCTATTTTACGGATCAAAACCTATGTTTACTTCTTTTTCTCATGGATTCCATTATTTTCCTTCTTTTTTATGAATATCGACTATAGTTTAGTGACTCGAGATCCATTAGTCTTGAGGGAAGTGGTTCTGTCATAATGCCCAATTTATATTAACCCTAATCACTTTTTTTAATTTCAATTTTTTAAATTAAATGAAATTTTTTGGTTTTGATTACATGGAATTCAATTTTTTGTTGGAAAAAAACCCAATTCTGATGAATTGGGGTTTCTAAGAAAAATGGGTTTTTTGCATGAAATTGGAAAACCACCAATTCCAATGAATTGGGGAATGTGCTAATGGGAATTTGATAAATTTAAATTTTTTAATTTATATTTTTTATTTATGGGAACTTTGTTTCAAGTAAGTTTTTTAATTAAATTATGGAAAATTAATTTGATGGAAAATTGTGAAAACCTCAATTCCTATGAATTAGAGGTTTGTGATGAAAATGATGGAATTGTTCAAAAATTAAATTTTTAAATTTAATTTTGAAATGTATTTTAGAATTTCATGATTTGGTTCTAAATCCTTATTTGTGAAAAAAATGTCTTAAAATTGTTTTTTTATGGAATCCTAGTGGTTTCATCTTTGTGAAAATGTGGGTTTTTGATTAAAAGTACATTATTGTTTTTAAAGGGAAAGTTAGAATATTGAAATTGATTATGGGATTTAATTGTATTTTAAGTAGTATTAAAATAAATTTCCCATTGTAGTTTTTACTATATCACATGCAAGATGTGATTAGTTAATGTGTTATATTAGATAACACATCATGACTTATAATTTTCTAAAACAAAATATCAACACATATCATTACTTAGGTGGTGTTTATGAGTCTTATTGGACTTAGTTAAATAGAAATATTTATATACATTAACGTATTCATATTTTTGGGCCCCTATGTCCTAGAACTGTCATACATATTTGTCACATGACCATGTTGCTTGCTTATTTTTATTTGGAATGTATATATACATATTCCATTATTGTAAACTATTTTATATGCTTTGAGAATTTATATAAATTTTTTTATATAAAAGTTTTTATTTAAGCCATTTTTTAAAAATTGACATTGTGTAAAACACCCTTTTATTAAAGGTAAATTCAATCTTTTGAAATTTATTTCCATAACTTTAAATGTAAAGCATGAATTGATAATGTATTTCCATATTTTAAATTATAAAGCATGATTTGTTTAAATATGATTATATTAAATTCCAAACCTTTTTATCTTAAAATTAGAATAACATTATAAGTTAATTTGATATTGTAATCTTGATATGGAATATTAGGTGAAATCCTTCTGGGATTTGGATCACACCCTACTTATACATTTGGGTGTTTTTAGATTATCTCCCTCTAAGTTCAAGCACAGAGAAAGGATCTATAATAGTTTGATCAAAATATTGAACCTTGGACTTGGTGAGTTTTTTCCATAGGGATTTTTGTTTTTTTCATGTTTGGTACTTGGGTTGTAGTACATTTAGATTTAAGTTCCCATTTGACTTTTGGTACATTACTCCCAATGGACTTTACTTTGATATTCATATTAACTTTCTTCTTTTTACTTAAACAATGTGTGTGGAAAAAATGTTCCCACTTATAGTTTTTATGATACTAGGTGCTAGTCATAAACTTGTAGGGATCGGGAACACCCTTAGAGCTATGTCAGGACTATCTCTGTTATTAGGTTTCCAGGGTACCTATGTTGGTTCATGAAACTATGTCAAGGGGAAACTCCCTACACTGGAGTACACTCTCTAATAAAATCCCCCAATGGAGTATTGTGTGTCATAATGCCATATGAAAATTAAACATCAAGACCAAATCTCTCCAAAATTTTCACATATATAAATGAATGAGAATCACACATATCTAAAAGGGAAGATAATAATGTATAGGATACTAGAATAGTTCATCTCATTATAGATAGTCTGGTGCCCTACTCCTTTGGTATCAGTTGCATTATATACATCTATCATAGACCCCAGCCCTAAGACACAACCTGACTACCCTAAGTAGGACCACTATGCAAGCATTGAAAATCTAGTGTTTGGCTACCCCAAACATGACCATCACCAAAGTGTGATCTAATATCCATACCCCCAATCCTTTCCTGATGAGAAGCTATATACCCTACTTCTAAATGTGGAGTCAGGGCAGACCCTCTCTTACTAGATACTGGAGGAAAGGTACTACAAAATTTTTGTTGATAGCCCATCATGACGGATTCTCAGCACATGATTGGATTTCTATCTCATTGGCTCCTCAAGTGTCCCTTCCTCCCACACTGGTGATAGAAAATATAACTACTCTCACCCATGCACTAGATACTATTCCTCTCATGGGAGTTCTCAAAGAATTTCCTCCTACTTCCTGATGTTGTACCACTGGGAAGACAAGTTGAACTACCCTTCTCTACTCCCTAGGATTTTATTTGTTTATAATCAATAATAAGTTTCTGATTTACTATTTCAGTTATGGTAGGAATCATAATAACATTAACCTATGATTAGATATCATACTTAAGAAGATCCTTAAATCACCTATATTTATAAAACTTGTCACCTAAAATAATAGGTATGAAACACAAGATCTCTATAAAACATGGATAATAGTCCATGACAGATAAAGTTATCAGCTCCAAGTTTATAAATATCTTGACTTATTAGCCCTTAATCTCTTAGGATAAAAACTATTGTATATTTCCATCTGAAAATCCCTCTAGTCCATTTTCTGATGATGATTCGTCTGGGTAATAACATCCCACCATATCTTGGTGTATTAATAAATCATATAAATAGTAAGATTCACTATCCTCTCAATATATGTCTCAATATTCTCAAAGATCTATATATTGGCCTTTATCCATGGATCTTTAGCTTGTGTTCTTCCATCCCTCGAAAACATGGGTGGATGATGCAACTAGAACTTACATATCAGCACTATCATAGTCGGGGCAGGCTGTGGGGCTCCCTGAATGGTTGGAATAAAGCATAGTAACCCCTCTCAAATCTTGGAATCATCTCCCATGTCAATTATAATAGGAATTTCTTCAAGAGGAAGTACTGGAGGTTCTACTGGTGGACTAGGCCCCATCACCTCCAGAGCTTGGTTGTCTCCACCCTCCAGGAACACAACTAGAGGTCGTGGTGGTGCAATACCTCTAAAAATTCCAATAACATGAATTAAATGAGATTTAATAATTTCAAGATCACATATATACAATATGTAAGTACACCAATCTTCCAAAAAAAGTCACAATGCTCTTCCTACTCCTAAAGCAAGGATTGAGTGACATACATATCATAATAATACAGGACTCATTTCTTATTTCCCACTACTAAGGTCAGGTCAGGGTCGTTTTATCTTCTATAATTCAAAGGTTTAGGTATATAGAGTTTCATTTATAATTTATAGAGGGAAACACCCTTTCAATTGAAATATTCATCCCTATTTAACTTTGACCATTCATTTCAAAATTTAGTTTCATTTAAATCCATACTCATTTTTGTAGCAATTCTCTTAAATGTTTTGAACTATATGGATCACCAATTCTGATTTATAAGGTCTCATGCTTCTTATAAATTGAATTGTGTCATCCATTTAGTCACAACCACTCATTTATCAAGTACCTTAATGAAATGTTAGAACAATTTCATGGAAATAACAATAAATCCACCAAAACATTCTATAGGCAATGCACTTAGTAAGTAATTGTGGCATGGAATAATGCATGACATATAAATCATTAAGTTCTTATGATGATGCATGATGAAATAATTCCTTTCCATATCAGTCCAAGGGTAAAAATATATAATCATAAGGAAAATAAAACATCAAGTACCTCACCCAATGGTGAAATCAAATTAATTGTAATAAGAACAATCCAAAACTACATGTCCCATACCATGTAATTTTTCCTTTCAATATATGTTGGTTAGCTAATCCTAGGAAAAAGATCAAAACCAAATCCCAACACAAATCATTCTCCTTTATACCATACCAAAATAGAAAGGCAAGTTAAATAAATCTATGATACCACTTTGTGACATACCGGGCCCAGTTCACTCAATAGTAACTAAACCAGATTGGCCACATGGTCTCAAGTCCACCTCCCTATATGCTAGAGGTTATAGAATAGTAGTGAGGGTCCATAGTGGAATAGTTGGGAGAATATACCCTCTCGATCAGAGTGCAACATAGAGGTATAATTATATCAATCAATATCAGAATCAAATGGGGTAACTGAATAGCTAAATAATAAAAATCCATCGTATAAATAACCAACTAATCACATCTATTAGTGTTATATAAAAATGATGATCATTTAATGCTATTAAAAATATAGGAAATACAAGGAAATAGGAATATAGTATAATACATATATCAAAACTAAAAAAATACCAAAAATAAACTATCTCTAGAAAGTATCTCGAGCCATAGCTCAATCTTATACTTCACTCATCTTATGAAACTATCAATCAAGCATCACCAATTGGGTACTTTACCATATACCTACATACATCTATGAAGTGTTTTCCAGTATCCAACAATTGCCTAAATAGGGTGTGAGGTAATACTTAGTCAGACACCACCAATGGTGTTTATAACAATTATAGTATGTGCATATAACCTAAAGCATTTTACAGATATAATAGTAGTATGGGTAATAATAATAGAAGTTATATTATTCTTTCTACCAAGTCTTGCAGTAATCAGGAAACTAAATTGTAATGACCCAAACCTTTATCAATGAAATTTCTCCCTTATTTTAGTAATTTCATAATCACATAAAATATCATTAGGAAATACAATGTCACATCATGATTAAATGAACTGTTGTGTGACCTTTAAATATAAATTTTCCACTTCGGCGATTTGAATTTTGAAAATCTAACATACATGGTTGCGATCAGTAAGATGTTTGGGGTCTGATAGGACAAACTTAAATTTTTGGTGAATAGTAACATACCCTTATGAATAGTAACATAAACTTATCAATAGTAATATGAACCTTATGAATAGTAAATTGTCCAAGTGAATAGGAACCTTACCAATGATAGTATAAATAAAATTTATCTATCCTATAAGTAAAAAATATGATATAATTATATTTTCATGACATTATTTTTGTAAATCATGATTATTTAATGATTAATTAAATAATTTAAAAGAAAATTTATTTTCATAAAATATATTCATAAACAATTATTTTGATTTCCTATGATTATATTATAATTTCATGAGACCTTAATTAAATTATCAAAGTGTTAGAAAAGAAGTTTTAAATTTAAAATTTGTATTTTTCAAGTAAATTAGGATTTTAACTAAAAATTAAATTAATCATATTTAGAAAATTATTTTAATAAAAATGAGTTCATTTTTTAAATTCAATACATTGAAAATTGGTTAGGGTGAATTTTTGGGATTTTTTCTCAAATACTTGAATTTTTGTGAATAGTCAAATTCGATGATTTTCAAAATATGCTTAACAAATGAATTTCGGCATCATACTTGAGTCATGGCAGACATAAATGAAAATTGGTTCGAAATGAAATTCACTTATTACTATTTTTAGTCATAATAATCCTCAATATTTCTTGTCATGAGGGAAATTAGTAAAGTAATGAATTAAATATTGAGAAAACCTCTCTCCCCCCACTATAAATACCACCCCTCACAACCCCATTTTTTCATGCCCCTTAAGCCTTGTACCTAATAAAAATTATGCTCAAATAACTTACCATGCTCCTCCCCAATTTACATTATCCATTTTATTCAAAAAAAAACAAAATCTATACCTTAAATGGGCTCTTAAATAAGATATGTTCAAGATGCAATTTCCCTCTCTCCTTTCTTCCAAATTCCTTTCCAAACAGATTTATTTTATTCTATTATCCTTAACATATCTTATCTAAATTTCATGATAACTCTATTATTATTGATATATGGGTATGAGATCATTTTAATGGAAGATTAATCATTATACGCCTCCCTCTCTCTCTCTCTCTCTTTGTTTATAAAAATGAAATTTTTTCTTGTGATGTGTTAATTTACCTACATCATGGGTGATGCACATCAATTTTCCATAAACTCCTTAAATTATATCAATAAAAGCATTAAATTGTTGAAAAAAAATTTAAATATTTATTTTTTTACCCCTTTTATATTATGGAAACAACTTTTATACCTTAATCTAAATGATAAAACAAAACATGTTCATTGTGATCCAAAAACCGCCCAAATTAACCAAAAATGATCATCATTATGTTTTAACTAATGATTAATTCACATGGTATATAACATAATTAATTAAAATGTCATTTAAACTCCTATAAGATCATTAATAACATTTAATATAAATTCTGGATGTTTATCCATGTTCAACATGAACATCCATTCATGAGTACCAGTGAACTGTTTATGAAAACTAAGAAACAAATCACTCCTAAACAATGAATTTAAACTATATAGCTCATCCAAAGTCCCATAAAATAACTTAATAAAACCATAATTAACCTTATTCAAGTATAAAAGGTTTTTTAATTGTTTATTAACAAATATAATGTCATTATACAGAACATTAAAGTGAATAAAATGTTTGGATACAAGGTAAGGGGAATTCTCGAACCCAACTATCTTTCTTCTGGTTTTCCCTCTTTCACTCCATTTTTAGTATGGTTATTCCTTAAAAATAATTTATTCATCATTATATTAATTTTTTTGGGATATACATGTTTTCCACTAGATTTTATGTCAAACATGATGTTTTCTAAAACAAATATTCTTTCAAAAAACACCTTTTACTTATCACTCAAGGTTGATGGTTCTATGTCAAGAATGTTATTCCATATATATTTTTGGAACCTAATGTTTATGAATGTATGTTTTATGAAATGAAAAACATTTCCTTTATATGGTTTATTTATGTCCAAAATTTATATATGTTCTATGTGGAATGCTTGATAATGATAATGTCATGATGTGACAGGTGCGCCCAGAATTATACAGCATAGTGGAAATGTAATGGTGTGACAGGTGAACTTGGAATTATATAAAACTACAATGCATTAGGTAAAGTGATGAATATAATGAGTTAATTAGAAATATAAATGAACATGATACTATCTTTGTTCACAAATATGTATTGTAGTTGACCACTAAGACATGATGTTTCATTTTTATGCATTACAACATTCCATGATATTATCTAATGTTATACTCACCCCAGGTTACATTGTTTCATGTTCTTATATTATGATGATAATGTTATTCTCACCCCATGTTACATTATTTCATGTTCTTATTTATCCTCTTACTGGGATTTTATCTCACCCCTTTTTAATGTATATCCTCATGTGACTACTTGTTCTAAGGAGAAGGCAAGAGCCAATAAGAAGCTAGAGAAAAAGTAATTAAATAAAAATTTATGTTTATGTTGTAAAAGTTTTGTTTGGTCATAGTTTTCCCAAGACACTAAAACTTTGGATCCTATTTTGGTAATGATTTTATGTTTTTTTCATTAAAATGATTTAAAATTAATGTAATAAATGAAATGTCGCTATAGTTGGAATCAAAGGCATAGTTTAGTTAATTTTGGAATTAGGATTAGAGAACCTTAGTCAAAACCCTAGTAGGATACTATGTATATGTAATCACACAAGAAGATTTTATAAATAGAGGGATATATTAAGACATTATTTTAGTGTTAATTTCACAAAGTAATAACTTATTAATGACTTGTTGACTTATGTTTGTTCTATCGTTTTCTATTTTAGAAAATGGTGGAAATTAGGAGAAACCATTCCAACAACCCATGCGAGGGATAATGAAACTATTTCCCAAATGACATACCCAATTATTTGAGAGGTGGAGTTCAAAAATTCATGGTGATTCTTAACCATATGTCTCAGGTTATGAATACTAACCTGAATAATATGAAATTTCCTCTTTCACCTAAGAGGGAGAAACTAGTTGCGAGTGTTTTATGAGGCAAAAACCACCAACTTTTAGTGGATCTTCATGTCTACTAGTTGCGTAATATTTGGTCAACTCAGTGGAGAAGATCTTTTCTATGATTTAATATTCTGAGATGGAGAAGGTGACTCTAGTTGTTTATCCATCGATGGAGAGGTCGACCAATGGTGGTATTTGGTTAAGAACACCAAGTTAAGAGATGAAATTAAAGAGATAGAGTAGGAAAACGTTTTGATAATGTTTCATAACAATTATTTTCTACAACCTATTCATAAAAATATGGAGAGACAGTTAATAGAGCTAAATAAAAAGTATGGAGAATCTATCATGTTCTACGAAGTGAGTTTCACAAGGATTCCAAGGTATGCTTCGGGTTCTGTTATCAACAATGATAGAAAAATTGATATATTCATTATAGGATTAAAACCACACCTTCAAAATCATCTTCTAATTTGAGACTTTGGGATTTATGAAGAATTTGTTCAATGTTCTCTCAAAATTGAGTTGGATTTTGGATAATGGTCACATTGATATGGTGATAAGAAACAAAATATGATTCATGCCAAAGGATCTAATGAGAAAGGTGGATAGAAAACTCAACCACCAACATGTCAAAAATGTGGGAAGAAGCAGCATAGGAATTACCTAAAAGGGATGGGAAAATTCTTCAAGTGTGGGAAAGAAGGCCACCAAGATCTTTAATTTAGAAAATACTTTAGAAGTTAAGTGAATGTTGTGAAGGAAAGGAGAGCACCACCCATAGTCAAATGCTAAAACTATAGGGAGAAAGGGGACTATGAAAGACAGTGCACTAAACCTCAAGTCCTCGAGGGTAATTAGTGTCATTAGCCACCAAATCCAAAGGATCAAGGGAAGGCGTATTCTATCACTACTGTGGAAGTTAAGTAAAAAATGAAGTTGTATAAGGTACACTTACTATTCACTCAAGAATTGAAAAAATATTATTTGATTCCAATTCTATGCATTTCTTTTATATCTCTCAAGTTTTGTAGAACTATTTAATTGAATCCCTGAAACCTTGAAGTAGATATATATGTAAAATCACCAAGAGGTTCAATCATTTCATCCCAAGTGTTGGATTCGTCTCCAATTAGCGTATGTGGGAAGATTCTTCCTACAAATCTCTTAATACTTCCATTGGTGGAAGTAAATTCCATAATGGATAAGTATTGGCTCTCGTTATATAGAGCACACATAAATTATTGGGAAAAGGAAATATATTTTAATATTCCAAACCATACCATGCTTCTCTACAAATGAATGGAAGATCATGAATATCCATTGAAAAGTCCTTCAATGGTGTGGGTGTTGAGTCTCTGTGAAGAGAAATACCTCACTCAAATGGATGAGTCAAAGGAAAGTGTCAACCTAGCATAAATTCCCTTCATGTGGGAATACGTTGATGTATTTCCCTAAGTTTTACATGAAATTCCCCCAGATCGTGAGGTAGAGTTCTCCATAGAACTCATAACTGGAGCTACTCCTATTTCAATGTGTTCATATTGGATGGCTCCTATCGAACTGGAGGAGTTAAAGAATTATCTACAAGAGAATTTCTACAAATGTTTCATACTCCCTAGTGCATCATCGTGGAGTGAACCAATGCTATTTTTCAAGAAAAATGATGGAGCAATGCAGTTGTGTATCGATTATCAGGAAATAAACAAGATCACCCTAAAGAAAAAGAATCCACTTCCAAGGATTGAAAATGTGTTTCATCAGTTGAGAGGAACTTAGTACTTCTCAAAGGTAGGCATTCATTTTGTATATCATTATCTAAAGGTGAAGAAGGAAGATATTCTGAACACTTCCTTCCATACAAGTTATGGGCACTATGAGATTTTTAGGATTCCCTTCAGACTTATTAATGCCCCTACAATCATCATGGATTTGATCAATTGATTCTTTATACATTGCCTCAACAAATTTGTGGTAGTGTTTATTAATTATATTCTAATCTACTCAAAGATCAATGAGGAATATGAAGAACATTTATGAATGTTTTTTGGCTACATTGAGAAATGAGAAGTTGTTTGCTTAGTTCAGAAAGTGTAACTTTTGAATGAAGCAAGTCATGTTCTTGGGACAAGTGATCGCATGTGAGGGAATTTCAATGGGCCCTTCAAAAACAAAGGTGATTGAGGAATGGCCTAGACCCTCTAACATCACATAAATCCATATATTTCTTTGATTATCTAGGTACAACTGAAATTTTGTTAGAAATTTCTCATGATTGTCAAGCTCAATCACTAAGTTTACAAGGAAAGGGGTGAATTATGTCTGGATGGGAAAATGTGAGGAAAGCACCAAAGAGCTAAATATAAGGCTGATCACTACACCTACACTAACATTACCAAAAAAGTAGATAATGTTTTCTGATATACAGTGATTCTTTTAAGAAAGTAATGGGTTGTTTACTCATGAAAAATGATAATGTGATAGCCAATTCCTCATGGAAGTTCAAGATCAATGAGTAGAACTACCTGACACGTGATCTGGAGCTAGCAGCTATGATTTTTTCCTTGAAAATCAGGCGACACTTCCTCTATGGTTAGAAGTGTGATATATATAACAATCACAAGAGTCTAAAGTATATGTTCAAAAAAATGAGATCAAAATGAGTCAAAGGATATGGTTAAAGCTAATCAAAGACTATAATTTAACTATTCATTGTCATCCTAGAAAGGTGAACAAGGTAGCAGATGATCTAAGTAGAAAAGATCCAACTACTCTATCCATGATGCAGATTGAGAAAGACCCTATCATCATGGATATGCAAAGGATGGATTTGGAAATCATAACGAAAGGGAATTCATCCTACATTGCCCAAATGATTGTCCAACCTTCTATCCAAGAGAATATTACGGAGGCACAAAGGGATGATATGGAGTTACAAAATAAGGTGAATGCAATAAAGGAATGGAAGTTGTAAGAGTTCCATTTCAAAGATGATGGGGTGGTTCAGTTTGGAATAAGAATTTGTATACCTTCATCACCTGGGATAAAGAAGGAGTTATTGGACAATGCATATATCTCAAAATTCTCTATCCATCCTGGCAGCACCATGATGTACTGAGATCTCAGAGAACACTTCCACTGGGATAAAATGAAGAATGATATTACATAATATATCTCAAGGTGGTTTATATGTCAACAATTTAAAGTAGAGAGACAAAAGTACAAAGGGATGATGCAACCATTTCATATACCCATGTGGAAATGGGAGAATGTCACTATGGACTTTGTCACAGGTCTCACAAAGACATACAATGGAAATAATGTGATATGGGTTCTGGTTGACTGACTCACCAAGACTACTCACTTTATCACTATTTAGGAATCTCTCTCTCTTGAACAATATGAAAAGATATATATGAAATAAGTGGTGAGAATGCATGGGGTTCCACTCTCTATTGTCTCTAATTGTGATCATAGGTTCACATTTAAATTCTATAATATTCTTTAACATCTTTTGAGTACTTAATTGAATTTCAGCAAGGCCTATAACCCCCAAACTATTGGAAAATATGAAAGGAATATTTTGATGCTCAAATATATGCTAAGAGCATGATATTTAAAATTTAAATGTGAATGGTATCAGCATCTCCCATTGGTTTTATACTAAAACAATAATAACTTCCACTCAAGTATTCAGATGTCTCCATATGAAGCTTTGTATGGAAAGTGATTTAGAACTCTAACCTGTTCAGATGAAGTTGGATAAAGAAATCTACTTGGACCTAATCTTGCGAAAGATATGACAGAGAAGGTTCGAGTCATCCAACAACATATCAAATCTTCTTAGAGTCAGAAAAAGGTTATGTTGACAACCATCGAAGGGACTTGTAGTTCAACATTAGAGATAAAGTCTTCCTTCAAATATCACCAAGAGAGTCATGTGATTTGGAATGAAAGGCAATCTAATCCCAAGGTACATTGGCCCCTTTGATATCCTTGACCGCACAGGAGTTGTGGCCTATCAGCTTGCACTTCCACCAATTATGGATCAATTTCATGATGTGTTTCATGTATCACTCTTGAAGAAGTTCATACCAGATCCTACACATGTACTGAACTTAGAGGTTGTACTACTGGAAGATGATCTCTCTTATGAGGAGAATCCTGTAAAGATGTTGGACTGAAGATATAAGGTTCTACCCAACAGCACAGCTCACCTTGTCAAAGTGTTATGGAGGAACCATATGTATGAAGAAGAAACTTGGGAACTAGAATATGATATGATGTAGAAGTACCCTCACCTTTTTATGTAAAAAAAATTCGAGGGTGAAATATCAAAAGGGGGGAATAATGTAACGACCCAAACTTTTATCAATGAAATTTATCACTTATTGTAGTAATTCCATAATCACATAAAATATCATTAGTAAACACAATGAAACCTCATTATTAAATGAATTATTTTTTACCTTTAAACAAAAATTTTCCACTTCTGCATTCTGAATTTCAAAAATCTGATATACATGGTTGCGATTAGTAAGTTGTTTGGAGTCTGATATGAAAAACTTAAATTTTTGGTGTATAGTAGCATACCCTTATGAATAGTAACATACCATTATGAATAGTAATATGGACCTTATGAATAGTAAATAATCCAAGTGAATATTAAACTTACCAATGATATTATAAATAAAATTCATCCATCCTTTAGGTGATAATACTATATAAATATATTATAGTGTTTGTATTTTTGTAACTCATGAATATTTAATGATTAATTTAAAATTTTAAAAGAAATTTTATTTTCATAAAATGTATTAATAAAAAATTATTTCTTATTTCTTATGATTATATGATAAGTTTATGTGACCTTAATTAGTTTTTCAAAGTGTTAGAAAAGTAGTTTTAATTTTAAAATTTGTATTTTTCAAGTAAATTTTGATTTTAATTAAAAATTAAATTAATCATATTTATAAAATTATTTTCATAAAATGGTTCTCTTTTTTTGAAAATATACACATTTAAATATGGTTAGGGTGAATTTTTGGGATTTTTCAAAAATACATGATTTTCTTGTGAATAGTGAAATTCAATAATTTACAAAATGTGCTTATTAAATGAATTTATGCATCATGCTTGAGTAATGGATGATGTAAATGTCCATTGGTTCAAACTAACATGAATTTATTACTATTTTTAGTCCCATTAATCCTCACTATTTCTTTCCCTAAGAGAAATTAATAAACAAATGAATTAAATATTGAAAAAACCCATCTCCCCTCTACTATAAATACCACCACTCACAACCTCAATTCCTTACGCCTGTCAATCCTAATTCCTATTCCAAATTCTACTAAAATATATTCCCATTCTCCTCCCCCACGTCCATCATCCCTTGGTATCATAGAAAGACCAAAACCTCTCCCCTAAAGAGGCTCCCAATGAAGTTATATTCAAGAGTTAATTTCTCCCTCTCTTTTCTTTCAAATTCGTTTCAAATTTCATTTATTTTCTTATATTATCCTAAAATTATCTTATAAAAATTTCATGATAACTCCATTATGATTGATATACTGGTATTATATCATGTTAAGGGAAAATTATTCACTTTATGCCTCCCTCTCTCTCTATTTTTATAAAAATGAAATCGTTTCCCATGATGTGTTAATTTGAATACATCATGGGAGATGCACTTACATTAACCATATACTCCTTAAATAATATCAATAAAACCATTGAATTTTTGAAAAAATATTGTAATATGTATTTTTTTACCCCTTTTATGTTCTAGAAACAACTTTTATACCATAATCTAAATGATAAAACAAAACATGTTCATTTTTATCCAAAAACGGCCCAAATTAACCTAAAATTATCATCATTAAATTTTAACTAATGATTCATTCACTTGGTATATAACATAATTCATTAAAATATAATTTAAACACCTGGAGTATCATTAATAAAATTTAATAGAAATTATTTATTTTTATCCATGTTCTACACAAACTTCCATTCATGAGTATAAGTGAACCATTCATGAAAACTAAGAAAAAGATCACTCATGAACAATGAATTTAAACTTTGTAACTTTTCCAAAGGACCATAAAAGAAATTAATGAAATAATAATGAACCATATTCATGTATAAAAGTTTTTTTAATTTTTAATTTATGAATCTATTTTTATTATATAGAACATTAAAGTGAAGAAAGCGTTTGGATATAAGGTAATAGGAATTCTCGAACCCAACAATCATTCTTCAGGTTTTCCCTATTTAACTCCATTTTTAGTATGGTTATTCCTTAAAAATAATATCTTCATCATTTTCTTACCTTTTAAGGGATATACGAGTTTTCCAATAGATTTTATAACAAACATAATGTTTTCTAAAAGAAACCTTCTTTCAAAAATACACTTTTTAATTCTCACTCAAGGTTGATGGTTCTATGTCAAGAATATTATTCCCTCTTCATTTTGGGAACCAAGTGTTTATAAATGTGTGATTTATGAAATAAAACCATTTTCCTTTCCATGGGTTATTTATTTCCATGATTTATATATGTTCTATGTGGCATGCATGATAATGATAATGTTATGATGTGATAGGTGTGCCTGGAATTATAAAGTGCAATGTAAATGTAATGATGTGATGGGTGCACCCGAAATTATATATCTCTCCAATGAATTGGGTAAAGTGATGAATCTCATGATTTAAAGTGAAATATGAGTGAACATGATGTTATATTTTTTCACAATTATGTGTGGTAGTTGACCACTAAGACATGATGTTTCATTTTTATGCATTGTCACATTCCATGCTATTATCTAATGGTATGCGCACCCCAGGTTATATTCTTTCATGTTATTAGATTATGATGATTTTATTATTCTCACCTTATGTTATATTGTTTCATTTTTTTATCTATCCTCTTATTGGTATTTTATCTCGACCCTTTTTGATATATATCCTCAGGTGACTACTTTTACTAAGGAGAGGTCAAGAGTCTATAAGAATCTAGAGAATAAAAAATTAAATAAATGTTTATGTTTATGTTGTAAAAGTTCTATTTTTACTAGTTTTCCCAAGACACTAAACCTTTTTATCCTATTTGTGTAATGATTTTATGTTTTTTATCATTAAAATGATGTAAAATTAATATAAGAAATGCATGGTATCTTTATAAATCATAATGTTTGACTGTAAAGAATGATAAACATCATGAATATCCTACACTGAGTAATCAGGATTCAGTCCTACATAATCCAAGATCCAAGGATTATAAAATTAAAAGTCATCAAAGTAAATAGGATCCAAGGAGTATAAATTTCCATGAAATTCAAATATGCTAAGTAAAATAGGTTAACCTAGTCCAAGGAGTGGAAATTTATAAGGAATACTAGTGGGTTGGGTCCAAGGAGTATAAATTTCAAAGGAATCCTAGTGGTTTAAGTAAACTAAGTAAATTGTGTCCAATGAGTAGAAATTGCCAAGATATTCTAATAGGTCATCAATCCAAGGAATAGAAATATCCAAGCAATCTAAATAGGTCATCAGATACAAGGAGTAAAAACATCCAAGGAATCATAGAAAGTAAAGTAAATTAGATCCAAGAAATATAAATGTCCAATGAATCAATTTAATTTGGGACCTTGGAGTAGAAATATCCAAGGCATCCAAGTGGGTCATCAGTCCCATACCGTGGGTCCGCCATTATCATCATAACCCAAATATTTACCATTAATTAACCATTTCGTTAATAATATAATTTATCCATTTATAATCATATAAAATAAAAAGGTTTTATAATTTTCATACCTTTAATATACAAATTAAAATCTTATTTAAGTTATATACATGATTTAACAATCCATTTTATCATCACATTTAATGCCCTGTAAGAATAGATAACTCAACTCCCCAAAATGTGAAATAATCATGGAAAAATAAAATAAATATCCCCATGGGTGGTTTAGGTTGAGTTCAATAACTTCCAACCTTAAATAAAAGTTTCATGTCATTTATTAAATAAGAATTTATCATTTAACTCATGGATTCATTAATTTAGGAAGAATCACTAGGAATGTATGATTTGTGGAACAATGGAAATGAGGTATAAACTGAAAAAAAAAATTATGTAAAAGGTATGGACCACCTACCTTAATCCCATATAAGAACACTCATACAATCTTTGCCTCTGATTCAGTCCATATCAGAAGAAAATAGAAGAACTATTTGAAACCAAAGAAATAGGACATATTACATTTCACCAAAATATCATCATTGATAGAAATACCAATGATTAATTGAGCCTAAGGAATGAATAAATCATTGATGGCTATCCAACAAGATGAATGGAATTCATATCAAAGTTTTGATGATTAAATGATATCAAATACTAGGAGGATCTTCAAGGGGATCTCCAAATCAAGGGGAGATGTTGTCTTCTAGAGAAGAAAGAAATGAAATTGAGGGTTATAAAGTAGTAAGGTTAAAATTGTATTTTCATCCCATTAAAACTGGTGTTCACATTTTAGCCACATGGTTGGCCAAATTGTGCATCAACTAAGAACCCAACACTACCTCAATACCCCCTCACATGATCTTGGGTCACAGTTAGACAAACCATGCACCAACCATGTGTTTTCCCATTATTAAAAAGGTTTTGTAAAATTCAGGGGCATGAATCTTGGTTCACATGGTTTGGGAAAATTTTAACCCCTCTGTTATGCACTAAAACACTCTTCAAGGTTTACTTTAACCATATGGACTGGGTAGAACGATTTCTACTAACTATGCATCCTAGAAATTTTCTACAAAATCACGAGATCTGGGGTCCATACAAGCCCTAGAAACCGTTGTTTCCTCTATAACACAACTAGGTACTCCCATAAGGATAAAAATAAAGAAATTAATGGAAATAAAAGAGAAACATACCTCATAAAATCTAGATTATTATATTTGATCATGGTTTTTGGTTTATAATTTATTTTTATACTTTAAAAAAATATCTTACAATCCCTATAATCCTAACAATGGGAACTAAGGATTCAGATGGATGATTTTATATAGAAGGGTTTCATCTAATCTATTATATCACATTAAGGTTATTTGGTGTTATTTTACAAGAAGGTAGGTGGTATTCTTATATTTTTTATAGACTACCTATGATTAAACCAAGTAGAAATAAAGAAAAATTATCCCCTTCAAAGAACAGATGATTTTTTAATCAGTTAAATATATCTAGTTATCAAAGATTGATATATGTTATGGATAATATAAAATGATATTTAAGGAGGATGATATCCCAATGATTATGTTTAGGTGTATTTATGTTCAATTAATTGTTATGTTTATGTTTTTTGATCTCATGAACACCCCATCTATCTTTATGGGACTCATAAACTTCATGTTTTTTGAGTTCCAAGATAATTTCATGGTAGTTTTCATCAATGAAATTATTTTTTACTCAAAGTTAGAGGAGGATAATATAGTGTATATGAGAACCATTTTATAAGTCCATTGTAGAAACCATATTTCTGGGAATTTATCCAAGTTTATGTTATGAATATGATAGGTAAATTTATAGTGTATGTGTCATCTTATTAGGGGGAGTAATTAAATCCTTTAAATATCAAATCAATTATTTCTTGTTGTAGCACCTAAGAATTTCTTATAGGTTTTCAATTTCCTTGGTATTATAGTTTATTATCAGAGTTCATGTATGATTTCTCTTATATTGAAACACTATAAGCTTTTGGATTTCACATTTTCCTTTGCATTACATTAAATTCTTAGTTGAATAGTTTGATGAAGCATGTTATTCATGCATTGGGGGAATGCTTCAAATATGTGTTCTAGATTTTGTTAGATCTTGGGTGAATCATTTTTCTATGGTCAAGTTTTCCTATAATTATAGTTATTTCTATTCTATTTTCATGGATTTATTATTGGATTTTTATAGGAAACCTTATAGATATCTGTTGTTGTGGACTAATATTGGAGATTTTGGGGTCTTTAGACTAGTTTTTATGCAAATAATAATCAATAAGGTATAGATTATTGAATAGTGGGTAATGGGGGAACAATAATATAAAGATTATTGTATTAGTTATATGGGTAGACCTATAGAGTTTGAGGTTTGATATCATGTGTTCTTGAAGTTTTCTTATCATCAAGGGATATAGAGGTTCAGTTGAGGTAGAAATAATTCTCCTTAGTTTATCAAACCTTTTATGGTGTTGGATCACATAGGAAAGGTGGATTATTAGATAAACCATCCTATATAGCTATCTTGGATCCACAATATCTTCCCTGTGTCATAAAATCAATTTTTTCTTCAACATTAATCTTATTCATTGATTGGGGTAGTTTAGGTGTTGAGTATGGAATGGTTTTATATAGTGTCTGATCAAAATCCTATATTTTTATGACAAGGTGTTGCAGGGGTTTGTCATTCCCTTGGTTTGTGTATTAATTGTGGTTAAATAGTGTCTTGAAGTAGTGTTCATGGGAACATGATGCATAGATTTTTACTCAGAATCATGATCTATTTTTAATATTATTTTACACTAATGTTGATATGCTTGACTTTGTTCTAATTTGATTGATATTATTTATCCTTGTGTTGTGTTTTGTTTTAGTGATGGTGTTCTTCTTGTTTAAAAGGTATCTCTTAAAAATGGTTTAGTTACATTAATAATTCTTTGTCCTTGAGTTGGATTTGATTCTCATTTATTAGAATCATTTTAAAAGTATCGAATTTAATATATTGACCATTTTCAAACCATTACATTACATATTCTGGTGTTGGAGTCATAGAGAGAAGTATAGAGGGAGGAATATGGAGTTATAACTGATATTTCAGTTTTAAAGAGGAATTATATTGTGATTTTATGTGTTGTTTCATGATTATTCCATTAGTAGAAAGGGGTTTTATAGAATTATAGTGTGTCGTACTATGATGGATGGGATTTCATCATGATGATGTGTATTGTAGCAAAGGGTGTTATCCATGAGATTTTGGTGTTTCTCTATCTCCAAGTGAAATCCTAACTCTTAAGGATGTATCATATTGTGGTATGAGGAGTCTCAAGAAGCTGTTGGTTAAATCATATGTAAGGTTAGTCATTTCATGATTGGTTTGAATTGCACCATGATGATCATTGGGTTATTCTTATGTAAATAGGGATGTATGGGTTAATAATATGTGAGATCCCCTCAATTAATCTTTAGGGTTTTCATAGTGTGGATCTACCCTCTATGACATGTAAGCCTAGGTGGTCTATTTCCTTGGTTCTTCCTCTTTGAGTTTTATTACACAAATATTCCATTTTTTACACCTTGGTTTTGTTTTCAGTGCATCATTTTTGTGGAGATAAGGTCAAGGATCATGTTGAGATCCTCAAGAGATCAGTAAACATGGTGTGATCTCTTTGATAGTGTTGTGACCTTCATTAATTATATTATTTTTGAACAATTATTACCCCCAATATTAGGGGGATACTACACTGTGATTATTGGATTGATCTTACATTGTTGAATGAGGAACCTATTCATGACAGGATCCTTTATTTTTCAAGATTAAGTATAAATTTGAGTTCTCCCTAAAATTATTTCCAAAACATTTGACCTATCCCAAACCCTAGGTGCTCAATCACTCATTTTTTTCTTTCTTCTCCCTTTGGTGGTCCTTTTATTCATGGATTTGAGAGATCAACATCCTTTCATACAAGGTGTGTATATATCCCACTTTTCCTCTATTTATCTATGACTTCCCTCCATTATTATTTATGAGAGTTATTATTAATATATTTCTTTAATTTTAGTGATGTGTTGGTCACGTTTTTTATGAAAAATAAGTGTAATTAGGACTTATGGTGGATCCCTTCAGTCTGATGGGGTTTTATCATGGGATCCATATTATTCTTCTGTTGCATTCATTGAAGCTTTTGTAAAGCTAGAAGATTCAAGACTTATCCTTCTTTATCTATATTCAATTGTGGGATTATTTTACATTTTCATTCATTATGTGGATATTATGAATTAACGTAATGAAGATAATTAATTAAATAAATAAATTAAATGTTGAAAGGGGTGATTCAGATGTGTTTTATGTGATTGTATGTTATTAATCATGAGTTAGTATCCCTTGTCAACATTTTCTATTTTAAAACCCCATTTTTTATTTATTTATGTGTATTATCACCTTTCATAATTAGTTAACGACTTAATAATAGTAATAAATTTATTGTTTGGAAATATAGAATTATAGAATTGATGTTTGAATATGAAATTATTATATAATATTATATAATTACTAATTAGGGGTTCTTTAATTTTTATTTATATTATTATTACCTTGCTTTTTGTCATATATTATCTCTTTATTACTTTGGTTAGGATGATAAGAGCTGGTTGTTATGGTTGGTTGGGATGATAAGGTGGATATTGGTTATCGTAGTAGGAGAGGGGTTATTACATGGTTATGGTAGTTCTGGTATGGATGGTCATGTAAAAAAGTGTTGATTTTTAGGATGTTATAGTGGTTATTGGGAGGGATTTTATGGTAAGAGATACAATAATGGGTTTAGTTGTTGTGGGTTTGTGTGGAAGTTTCCTGGTGGCATGAAATATAGTTATAATTAATAAACCTTGCAGTATATAAGGGGATATAATTGATAAATGAGGGATTGTTAAATGATTTATGATAATGGTTGGAATAATTGTGACTAATAATTGGTGATGGAGAAGATAAATATGAATAATGAATAATGAGATTCTTGAAGGGAAAGTTGGTTTAATATATGGTTTAGAATTAAGTATGGTTAAAATAATTTAATGTGGTTAATAATACTAAATATATAATTTATGACATATGATAAGATAAAATAGTAAGTTATTAATAATATTATGGATATATTTTGTGAATTTATGTGAATGGTTGTATCATAGTGACATAATTGGTTGTTAACATGTTTTATTAATGACGTGGTAGATGTTTTGGGTGATAGTATTGTTGGTTTAGTATAAATCCTTAGGGTTTTGTGTGTGACTATTATACCTATTATATTTAGTTTTTATTTATTATGCACCACCACCTAAGTTAGGTAACCTAACCAACACCCATATGAGGACATAGGTTTCAGGTGTTTTTTGAAACATTATTATTGTAGAGGGAATGGATGGATAACTAATACCTCTTCCCTACTCTCCCTTAAAACATAATAAAGGTTGTAATAGTATAAGTTTATGATGCATGGTCTATAATGGTTTTCAGTTTTAGTTCCTATGATGTGATGTGATGATGTGATATGTGCCCATGGATAAGTGGTTGTTTCTATGATGTAGTATGTGGTGGATGTGTGGATATGGAAGGTATTATTTAATAGAACATATGTTGTTGTGGTATGAGAGCACCCATATTAGTTGGAAAGTGGTTTCAAGGTACCATTTATAAAAATAAAATTCTCATACAAATTTTATTATGTGATTTGTTACATAAAGTATTATAAAAAACAACCTATAAATAGAGAGGTATAGACTCTTTGGTAGATTGGATACAAGATACATTAACTTCAAAATACACTAACACATATTTATTAAAATTATTTTGAGGCACTCTTAAATTCCATTGATCTTCTATTACAACATAGGGTTCCCTGGGGAAATACATAAGGGAGAAGGGTGATCAATAAAGCCTAGTAAGGGAATAATCAGAGAAAATCATAATGGTGGAGTAATACATATAAGTCAATAGACAGATCATTATATTATAAGAAAAGAATCATAAGCATGGTATTGTAGAATAATTTAAATAATATCATAAGATCTTGTATTTATAAATATGTGGAAACAATTTAAAATAAGGCATTGTAAACATAATTATGGGCTCACTTCCAAGCTATCATAACATAGTGTTTTAGGATAATTTTGTGTACACCATACATAGTATATCATGGTATAAAAACATTTAACAAAATATTAGGGTGTCATATAATTCTACTTCCACCCACCACATTTTAATATTTAAATTCATATTTTTTACACATAAGGAAACCATATATAATTCATAAGTATAAAAACCCCATGAAAGAAAAATGGGTGAGATATTCCTGTCTCAAAGCATAACAAAATAATATATAAAAAAGATTCAAAAAACAAGATGGGATTATTTATTTTTGGATTTTCATATTTATATAAATAATTATAGTTCTTAAATATGTATTTCAAATAAATAAAAAATCATAATCAATCTTTGGAGAAGTAGGTATTGAAAGGAACCTCATAAACAGTGTTTTATGAAAAGGATAACGAATATTTAAAGAGGTAAGAGCATTGTGTTTTACTAGAAACTAGAATGAAACTAAAATTAGTTTTCCATAAAATAATGAGTGTTTTTAGAGAACAAGTAATATTTTAAACTTTTTATAGAGTGACAAGTGATATGAAATAATAAATAGATTTGTTTCTTTTTTATAAATTTTTCTTAAAAGAATGAATTTAGAAGTGAACATGAAAAGACTGTATATCCCTAACAAAGAAAATTAAAATAAACTAGGTATATATATAATGAAAATATTTCAAAAATATAAAATAAACACATGATAATAATATATATAGAAAGTGATATTTAGATAGAAAAATCATAACCCAAAATAGATGAGGGTGGTTTGGAAGTTCCCTTACCCTATATCACAACTCACTTTTTTCATGAGTCTAGAATTATGAATAATTAAATTAATATTATTAAATACCTTATTCAAAAACATTTTAATTATATTTAATTTTTAAAATTTCATTTATTATTTTATGTCCTTCATTTATTACATATTCTTTTTCTCATATTGGCCAATTGAGATTATTTACTCAACTTCTCCAGAACTATTTTGGTATTTTGATCATGGTCAAAATTATTATAAAATAGTTCCATAATAGTCATAATTTTAGAGTAATATATTCTTTATCATTATATAGAAACAAAATTTATACTATTATATGGGTTGTATAAAATATATTCAAACTAATATTGGTATCTGAGTATACTTGTTTTAGATCGTTAAAATTACTATGACCATTATCCTATATAATCAATAATATAAAACCTGATTTTTATTTCCTGAATCCTAATAATGTTATAAATATTTTATTTATCCATTTAATTTATTTTTAAAGCTATATATGTATGGATATAATCTAAAGTGAATCATATCTTCCATTGAGGTGGTGATCCAGCCGTAATATGGGTGATTATTTCATTTTATAATTAAAGATAGGGAGAGAGTGGTATAATTTATAATCCATTTATATAATAATATTTAAATATACATATGATACCAATTAAATTATATCGTTATGGGTTGAAGATATTTTGATGAGTTATAAGAAGAAATAAACTTAAAAGAACTTCGTTAATACAATAAAATCTTCCTTGGATATCCTCTTTCAGATAACACCTTATGCCATCTTTGATTGGTCTGTTGGTGATACCAAAACCTCTAAGACATAGTAAATAGGTTTGGGGAGAGATTTGGGAATATTTTGGGAGATGTTAGGGTCTTTAAATGTGTGTAAAAATGGGGTGGTGAAGGGTAGTGTTTATAAGGGGAGGAGAAGAGTATTTTAAAATAAATTATTATAATAAAATACTATATCTTCAAATAGTGACCCAACATGTAATTAAATAGTAAGGTTATTTTGAATTAATATTAAAATAGATATTAAAATATTCATTTAAGTTCTATAAACCTCAAAATTTCATTCATATACACTCTTAAAAATATGATATTTTCCTGTATTTCACTATTCACTTCTATATTTTATTTTTCTATAAAATAACAAAAAAAATTCCTTAACCATTTTTTATGTGATGATTTCACAAGTGACATCCATTTTATCAAAATAATTTTTTAAATATGGGAAACTTAATTTTTAAATAAAATCATTATTTATTAAAAAAACTATTGATTTTTCTAACGTGATCAATTTTCTAACCCTTTAAACAATTACTTGTGGCTTAATAAATTTTTGTTATAATTTTTATAAAAATATATTTGGTTTTATAAAAAAATTTAAAAAATTTAAAATTTTTCATAAAAATGTATTTTAATAATATATATATATATATTACTAAAAATATAACTTCTTTTTATTTTTATCAAACATTTATTTTATTATATTTAAAAATAATAATTTAAGTTCCTTTTATTTTTATTTATCATGATAACCAAATATTATTTTATTATTTCTACCCAAGGAGACAAAATTTCTCCCTAAGATAATGTTGACCTCCCGATTCCAAATATAGAATTAAATTCTTCTATATATTAAAAAATATATGTTATCGGTGTAAACGTCATTCCATTTCTTAAAGATTTTACACATTAATAAAACATATCTATAGATACATAACCTCTTATAACACCATAAAAACACCTCATGGTAACGTGTGTAATGGTGGTCTTTTATTGGTTGGTTTGGTCAACATTGATATAGTGGTGATTTATACTAACTTTAACTTCTCTTGTATGTGATTTCACTCAAGACCTAATTATTGAAGTATTACATGATCTTGGTTACAAGTTAAACCTATAAATTCTACCTCTACCTTAATCTTATTTAATGAGATTCATAAGGGATAATACCACCAGTTAAGGTTGTTGTTTCTCCAATCTATGTCAATTAGATCTTATCATTACCCTTGATATAAACCAATCCTAAGGGTTGCTTTATAGTGGATTTATTACCAATGGTCATAATACTCAAGATTCATAATGCCCAATGATCATATTAGTACTATATTTATTAACTAAATGTAATGATTTTCATCAATAGAAAATTTTCATTGATCTTTATTATCTGATGAAAGTATTTTAAAATATACTATATTACTAGATTAAACACACACATGTTTATTTAGAAGTAAATTTCCATATATTAGAGTCTAGGTTGTTACACCTTCTTTCTATATATTCTTTTTATATTGTTTTATGATAATTTTATCCAATATTGGGTGAGTTAGCCTTAGTGAGGTGGTGTGATAGTTAACCAATCATAGGTGCATGTTGGTTTTTTATTTATTCATTGTGTCAATAGTATGCTTCATCAAAATTTTCATGATAGGTTTTGAGAAGGATCACCACTGAGTATACCTATATTTTCACACCAGTATATATATATATGTGTTTTATCGGTTTCTAGTAAAAAATTGGTGATTGATCTGAACTATATTATCCTATGAATGTTAGATCAGTGTTGTTTTCACTTCCATAAGAGTTACATTTTTGGTATATTATTTTGTGGTCTTATCCATGTGTGCCTTTTACATGTATCATATATTGGGTTTTATTATATATTATATTGAGATGATTGGAGGTTTATCTTATATTTCTAGGATTATTTGGTAATATCTCTTAATTATTTTTTATTATACCCTTGATGTTAGTCATAAACTCATGGTTTATTATAGAGTTCCTTTTTGAGTAACTGTCATCTTCATTAAAATCCGAGGGTGGGATCATAGTAGGGTAAGGTCATAAAAATTCATGAATTTGGTGGGTTATAGCTATCTTAAATATGATATAAACTACAAACAAAGTTGTTGAATTTATTGGTTAAGGTTTTTTGTTTTTTTACACATTTTTTATCGATCAGGCATATATACACTAGTTTTAAGTGTAGGTTAGTTCATTTCCTAAGATGGTCATAGTGTGTATTATTAATTACCAAAATATTCACAACTACAAATTTTCACTCTTATGTTTATAATGAAAATCATGTACGGTTGTGAGATATATTTGGATGAAAATATCCTAGTGGGGGTTGGTGGGGGTAGATGTTTGAGTACACAATTAGTATTACTTATTTTGTATTTTACATATATTCATGTTACAAAAGATAGGATATTTACCATTGGAGATTTTATATGAGTTTAATTATATTATGTTTCATTATGGAGGTGTATTTTATTGATGAATTTTTACATTCATAGAAATTGATTTATTATTTGTTATATTTTTGAAGAGTTATAATTTTTTATCAATTGAAATATTTCATTTAAAGGTAGTGTCTCTCAATCTGTGTGGATACTTTAGTGCTAGTGTAAGAACCTAACCCTATTTGAGGTATAGAGTATATTTTATTCTTCTAAAATACATGTGTTTGAACTATTTTTTGATAAACAAGGTGTCAGGATGACTAAGGAGTGAGTTTGGGAGAACAAGGAAGGACCTATAGCTATTTGCGATTTAAAGGAAAGGTTAATGATGTGATAGTTGTTCATGCTATGAAATATCATGGGCAGTTACCTATGAGTATTTTTCTCAAATTTTCATGTAATAAAAGGTTATTTCACTTTTTGAATATCTTCTCGGTTATTTTATTTTAGTTTTAATTAATTTTATTGTAGTGAGAGAATCTTAAAATATGAGATTTTTCTCCTCTTATCTAGAGTACATTACTGTATTCCCATTTCATTACTAGTATTCCCCTTCAAGAGGGATTTCTCTTCTATTTATCCTTTGAATCAAACATCATCATTTGTGTTTGAAAGCCTGAAGTTAGACTAATATTTCACCTTTTTCCTTTATTTATTCCTATTTAATGTTTTTTCTCACCATTTATTTTAATTTTTTCTATTTATATGGTATTATTATTCTTATTTTTTTGATTTCTACTATATGATCTTAAATAAAAGTTAGATTTTGGATGAGTGGACATTTATGAGAATAAGGTAGGAAATTTTTTATCAGTCTCACAAGTTTTTCATCATTTATTGGTGTAGTAATTGTGTGTTCGTGATGATATTACTATTAATTTAACCTAAAATTATAAATTAAATATAATTATCTCTAAATTGTGAAATATAAACTCTAAATAGGGCACAAATATCCTATGAGAGAGTATAACATGACTTTTGGTCATCCATGGGGTTATCCTAAACTTGGAAAGTGACTTAATAAATTGAAGTGGTGAACTTAGGGGTTCATTAAACATAAAATGTAACTATGTGTGTGTGGTGGGTACTTTAGTCACCACTGGATTTGTACCAAGCTTGGAAAAAAAGTTTGGTAATTAAAAGGGGAAACCCTATGTGTATCATAAACTAATTGAATGCCTATTTACATGATGAGGATGTCGGCAATGTGATCTGTGATCCAGTGACTGTTATTATCTTGAGAGACTAGATATAATTTAATTAACGGATATATGAGTGTTTTTTCCTTGGGTATTTAATTGGAAAAATTAAATGTGAAATTAGAGGGGTGACCCTAGGGGCGCTTTGGAATGATACCTATTGTTTTTTTAATTAAATGCATTTATTTTTGAGTTTCATTTATGTTTTAATGATGATAAATATTTGGAATGCCTTGGGGTAAACCCATTTGGGTTTTATAATGAAGCTTGATACTTTATAATGCATTGGAGTGACTCTCATTGAGTTTAGAGATGAATCATAATACTTTGTAATTATTTGAGGTAAACTGTCGTAGGTTTAGAAATGATGTTTGATACTTGGTACACCACGTTTGATACCCCTTGGGTTCAGTAATGATTCTTATTACTTTATAAAACAAAGGGTTATTCCCCTTAGGTTATCATATAGAGTCTAGTTATTTAGAAATTTTCTATGTGAATACCCTTGGGTTAAGCAATGACTCTTACTTTGAAACTCCTTAGGGTGACTCCCCTTAGGTATGATAGTATAACCTGATTACTTTAACCATTTGGTATTAAAATCAAGGGTCATAATTTATTCCTAATGATACATTATGGATATAAACAACCATATTAAGAAGAAGTATGTATGGTTGATCTCGAGTGTCACTTGGAAACCCAAGGATCAATACTGATTTTATTTATTTACATTGTGCTTTTATTTATTATGCACATTAGCATGCACTTTATTTCAAAATTTGGATATTCTTATAGACACCATTGGTCTTGGACTACTTATTCATACCCACACCCTACTCGGTCCACCTTATGTTACCCGAGAAGGCCTTCATGTTTATAGAATAGGATGGGGATGATCACCCTTTGTTTGATGCTTGGTTGGGATGCTAGGATAGTGAGAGGCAGTTTGGGGTCAGGATAGGAATCAGAACCACATTTGAATGATTTTATCAAAAAAATATTATTTTGGGTTTTGATATATGTGAACTATTTTTTTTGTATGAATACCTAACATATATTATATAGTTCATTTTTAAATATCATGGGTTTGGATTATTTATCATCACTTCCCTAAATTTCTATTTACTTATTTATTGATCTGTATGTTCTATATTATTGACTTATTATTTCCATTATTGATTCAGTAAAATATGTGGGTATATTATAACCATAATTCCACCTTATACACACAATTCTAGATGTAATCCTCTGGTATATAGGGATGTCTTCTTGAGGAACTATGGTGACCGCCATTTTAGCCATATCCTAGTTTTCTAGGGTGGTAGGACATTACAAAGTTATATCAGAGGATTTTTGTTTTGTCAAATTATTTTGGTAAGGTAGACAGGTATATAAATATTTCTTGTGAGTGGCCACACTATATGAATTCTATATCCATGTTTCTATGGATATGATTTTTTTTTCATGCTTTTATCTTTTATAGCTGGCTTACTTTCCCTTGAGTGGTATACAGGATTATGAGGTTATAGAATTATGGGGTTTTATCTCTTGGATTGTATGGAATAATGGAGTGTGTTCATGCATTATACCTGGTATGCAGTATTTAAATGCCATTTTCCTGATTTCCTTTGATTGTTACTCTAACTATGACATGGGTTAGTTGTTTAATATGTTTTCAGCTATTTATATGATGTTTTACCATACAAGTATATGGTGGAATATTACATAATTTATCATCTAAATTAATAAAATAGTGTTAATTGATCACTTTTCTTGATTATTATGAGGTTTTAGATAAATAAAATTCCAATTTCATCTTATAAATCATTTTCTTCAATAACTTATAATAGATATTTAATTTAATATAGCCTTAATTGTGAAAATATATTGTTAAAGTTAATAGTTAAAATTGAATTACATGATCATGTATTTTTATTAGTATATTGATTTAAATAAATAAAATTTTTAAGTATAACTTATAAATCATTTTCCTCTATAACTTGTACTTGGAAATTCATTTAATTGATCCATTTTTATGAAGAAAAAAATTAAAGTGAGACCGAAAAGTGTCATTTATTAAATTTTATATATATATATATATACTTGATGTGTAACTTATGTGTATAACATGTTGACCCTATATACCAATGGTTGGGGTATTTGAGATCACCCAAACTATGAGTCATATGATCCATGTGTTATGAGAGGTCGGGAATAGTGGTGCATTTCACCTGTTATAATTTTCCATAAAATGTAATATTTGGGACTCTTATTGAGAATGTATTATAATGTGGTCTATAGTTAGATGTGACCTAATATTGAAAATCGGTAGATGGTTCTAATGAGATATCATGGGTGGGGAGACCTTTACGATGTGGGGTATATGAGATAGCGGGATAATATACTTGTTATGGATTTGGTTTAAGCGGTAAATTTGAACATTGTGGTATTTTATTAATGTCTCTAATGCTTTTGGGTTTATTACTAACATTATATTAGTTATTGTAGGCTATTTTAAAGATGGTATGTGTGACCCTTATGTTTTAGTGCATGATATAAGTGACGATATATGTTTTAATATTCTTCTTTTCCCCTATTGTATAGAAAAATGAGTTTAGGATATCTCGTAGAGTGGGTATTTGTCTTAAGTATGGGATTCTTGATGTATATACATGTATGAGAATCATATAGAGGGTATTTTGGTTTTTCATTTTTTTATTATGTTGAGGTGTGGATTAGGATATTATTAAGTTCATCACTATGACTTAGGAGCATAATATTTTCCTATTATTGTTGGAGATGGATGTGATATATGAGGGTAACCAAATAAAGGTGTTTGCCTAGGCTTGTGGAAGACATGGATATAAGAAGAAAAATATATTATATACATTAAGGATTATATGTATTAAATGATAATGAATATATGGAATTATAATTTAGATTCCTTGGGTATAGTGGGTGTAAATTCCCTACCTTGATATAGTGATTTGTGTCTAGATTTCGAAAATGCGGGATTAGTTAGATGCTTGAACCTATTGGTTGGGGGATCATAGAATATTGAAACTAAATTAGGTATGGTTTTAATAGATAATCCTTGTTTTTTGGTGATTCTCATGATGTTTTGTGACTATATAGTGGCCTTATTACAAGTGAGGTTCCATAGGATTATTGGAATAAAACACCATGTGAGATGCTTTCAGTTTGATGAGTTAACAAAAAGTGAGCATGTTAGCTAGTTTATTAGGTGGGTGAGCCTATGAATGTTGGTATATGACTCTATATGTTCTATTCATATCATATAGCATAGTGACATTTATATGTATGCTTACTAGGTTTTCCTGGTTGGAAATTTCAATTAATGACCATCGTTGTGAGAGGTTAAACAAGATACTCCTTTACCATGGAAAAAGTGAATGGATTTTGTTTAACCTACTTGGTATATGGATGATTTTAGAATAATATTAGACTTAAAGTGGTAAAAATGGTTTCCAAATTTATGTTCCAGGCTTTAGAGAGCATGTGATGTGTTTCAATGGCTAGTTTTGAGATATATCTAGGATAGGGAGATTGAATTTAGAATGTTATGTGACACCTAAGGTGTCTTTATGATAATATATGAAAAATCATGGTAGTTCCTTTTGATTTCTTTGGATTGTGGATAGATCATTTGGGGATGTATTTATTTATTCCCTAAAGACCCATTAGGTTTAAGACCTTATGAGGTTCCAATATCTTATGTTAATGCCCAAGACTCCTTAGTCTTTGAACACATTGTAGAGTGAGATAATGGGATGTTGATGGGATCAGTGTATGATACACTATAAAATTATGGTGGAAATATGTGAGATGAAATCTTTGAGTGGAAATAGGAAGATAGTTCAAACCCCTAGTGTTATGGTGTATGCTGGTTAGAGCAAGAGTTGCTCTGGGATATGACCCGGTACGGACTATCATGTGGAGTGGATTCATTGGGGTATGACTAATTCATTAGATAAGGTCTCTATAAGTAATGATTAAATGATCATGGGGTTATGAATAATTTTTATTTTAAATATGTTCAGATCATGTGTGAGTTTAGTTGTCACCTTTTATGAAAATTGAGTGTTGATGTGAGGAATATTATATCCTATGAAATACTAAGGGGTTTAGTGAATCTATGTGATGACCATGAATCTATAGAGTTCCTAAAATATGAAGAGTTGATCCCCATCATGAATATATGTTTATAGTGTGTCTAGGTTGGGATCATAGTGGAATATAACATGAGAGTTGTGTGATTATGATAAGGTTCATGGACCTTCAAGTTACATCCATCGGGACTGGGTGTATAGTGGTAGTTTTTCAACGAGTTTTGAAAGAAGTTTTGTGAGGAACCATAGTATTAATTGATTCTTGAGTAGAGATCGAGTTGATTACTTATTCAATTAACATGAGTGAGAATTTAGGATGATAGTTTTTTGTGGATAATGGGTATTGAATGATATAATTCACAAGTATTGGTAATGAGGAAGTCCTATAGTGAGGAGAATAGCATGGAATATTTGAGCATGTTGTGATCATTTTGATTATTTTCTACTGAACATTGGAATGGGTATGTTGGTAAAACTAACCTAGAAGTGGTTGTGGTTTTGTCAATTCACTAGGATATAATAATTCCAAGTTAGATTATAAAATTAATGGTGCCCTATTATGGGTGTTTGATGATGAAATTGGGGGGGATTTAAAGTGACTATTTTTTTATAATCACTAGTTTTGGGATAACAATCGAGTGGTATAACTGGCTGTGATTTTCAGGAAGTTTTATGGTAAGGAAACCAAGTATATGAGACTTTAGTGAGAAGGGGAAACCTATCAACATGAATGGTGATACAAGGCCTTGTGTTATAAATTGTATCAGTAGTGATATTGTTGGTTATGATGAGATGGTCGGGTGAGAAATGGATTGGTTTAGACTTTTTTCATCAACCAGTGAGGCATAATGTCGATATTTTTGGAATTACTAATTTTTTTTAGAAGTGGGGAATCTTAGTGGAATTGGTTGAAATAATTTAGCTCCATTGTGCATGAGTTGGTGAGGTTTTGAGTAGTGGAGCTGGTTTGGGTGTAGTTTTGGCATGATTATGACTAGAAGTATGTGTGTAGTTTGATTCATGCATTAGGGAATAGTGATCATTATGGTTCATGGAAGATGCATGAGGTGTATTTTGGTGAGAATTGCAAAAGACACTTAGTATGTAGTAGATTTGGAGAAAATAATATAATCATTAGATCGATGGACATTCTGAGAAGAGTTTTCATATCTTATAGGACATGCTAAGAGAATGTGTTTGAGGTTTCAATGGTTACAGGGAGATATACTTAACTTTAGTGGAGTTTTCCATTTTATTAGTTATAGGCTAGTGACTCAGTGATTATCCAGTCGAGTCTCATGTAAGTGACATTATAGAATGACTAATTAATCGAAAAATAATTGACATATTCCTAGAGTATAAATAGGTCATATACAAATTTTGGTTCAAATATTATGTAGTCATGACATGATTTAGGGTATGAAACCATGTTTCATCACATTATTAAGGGTGTAAACCCATTTCTTTTCTTGATTTAGGGGGTAAACCCAAGTTTTTTGAATTTATTTATTGTGGGAATCTGTTTTGATGCATGATTCATGGACTAAATCATGTGACAAAATATAATTAAGGTATCATTTAATACATCAATGTTTGGGAAGAAAATATAGTGGATTCCATAGATCATGGTAATGAGTGGGACCCTAAATGTGGGTTTATTAGTGCTATGATGAGATCTATTCTAATGCATATTTTTAGGATCTTTCTATTTGTATAAGATGATCACGGTGAAATAGGCTCTTCATTGTGAGATAGTTCCTCTAGTGTGTGTTTAGTGGTAGCATTGGTATATCTTAGAGAAGAAACAATGGGATTTGGTTATATGGTCTTAGTGGATGGTGTTTATTACCACTGATTCCTAGTTATGTTTGAGATAGAATATCAAGAATTATCTACTTTAAATAGGAGAGGTTGTAAGGCTTTTACCCCATATGAAGAATGAAACCTATCAGTTTCCGCCAGAAAAAGTTTAATTTCTTCAATTTTTGGCTAAAATATGTGGTGAGAAGACTCGAAAGTTGATTTGGGAGAATCAAGGAGAACATTAATATATTTGGTTGCTACAGGAATCATTTATAACATGACATAGTGCGTCATTCCATGAAATATTATGGATAGTTCATTGGGTGTTGTTTTCTGGAATTTACATGACATGAAAGGTGAATTTATTCCATGAACTTATTCATGGATGTTTTTTAAAAAATTTACTTAATTATTTTATAGAGGTATTCTTTTAGAGGTGGATGGGTTCCTCCCCTTAGTCGATACGTGATTGAACGCCACTCCCCTTAGTGTTTTCCCACTTCAAGTAGTATTTCTCCTATGTTTCTCCACTAAATCGAATGTCACTAGTTGGTTTTGAAATATTGTGGTAAGGATAATATTTTCCTTCTATTTTTCTTTTTTTCTTCCATTTTCATGGGTTTTCCCATAATTTATGTTCATTTTCCCCTATTTCTAGTTTATTTTTATAATTTTCTAATTTCTTCCAGATTAGCTTGAATAAATGGAATGTTTTATATGAGTTGAAATATATGAGTATAATGTAGGTGGTTCAAGAGATATCCTATAAGTTTTTCACTATTTATTGATGTGTGTGTTGTATGGTAACATTGAAATTTCCATGTGTTTAACCTAAAATTATAAATTAAATTTTTTATCCATAAATCATGAAATGAAACATCTAAACGGGCCACAAATAGACCGCGAGTGAGAAGACTATGAATTTTAGCCATATATGGGGTGTACCTAAACTTGGGATGTGACATGGTATATTAAATAGGTGACCCTAGGGGTATCTTAGACTAAAAATGTGGCCATTTGTGTGTGACTAGGACTTAAGAAACCACTGGAGGTGTGCATAAATTGAGATATAATATTTGGTAATTTGAAGTGTCGGACTTAGGGGTGTCATGACTTATGTGAATGACCATTTATATATTGGGGATTCAAGGGGAGTTCTCTAGGATCTAGTAACCATTAATACCATGTGATACAAGATATAATCAAATTATTTGATTTATGATTATTTTCCCTCAGTACTTGAAATGGGAAAATTAAATGGGAAATGAAATAAGTGACCCTAGGGGTGTCTGAGAACAATACATGATGTGTTTTGAAATAAATGAATTTAATTATGAGTTTCATGTGAGTTTTAATGATGATAAATTTTTGGAACACATTGGGGTAAACCTCCTTGGATTTGACGATGATGCCGAATAATTTGGAATGCCTTGGGGTGACTCCCCTTAGGTTTTGTGAAGATACTTGATACTTGGAAATTACTCATGGTAAACCTCATTTGGTTCAGCAATGATTCTTCATACATAGAACACTAAGAGTTATACCCCATGGGTTTAAATATGATTCTTGTTACATCGGAATTATATGGGCGATACACCATGGGTTTGGTGATGACGTTCAATACTTTAGAACACCTTTTCGTGATTCCCTATTGGGTTTGACGATGAATCTTACTACTTTTTAATTCCATGGGGTGACTGCCATTGGGTTTAGAAGAATTTCTTAATTACTTTGACCACCTAGGATTATGCCTAATGGGTCAGTGTTTATACATGATGATACATTATTAATAGATAAATTTTACTTAGGATGAAGCAGGTATGGTTGATCATTGGTGTCACTTGGGAACCCAAGGATTGATGGTGGTTTTACTTATTTACATTGTGCCTTTATTTATTACACACATCAGCATGCATATTAATTATAGGACTATTTATGTTTAAAGATGGTGTTTTTGGTGGCTTATTGAGTCATATGCACACCTTGATCTGGTCATTATGTTGTAATTGAGCATAACTTTATGTTTATAGGATAGGATAAGGTAAAGTTCCATATTCTTGATGCTTGATTGGGTTATTAGGATAAAGCAGGGTAGTTTGGGACCTGGCTAAGACTCAAGACCACTTTTGGAGTATTTTCCCAGTTTTATCTCTCCATATTTTGGTTCTAAAGTATATGATCATTTTTTAAGTGGATTACTACCTTAAATATATTATAAAATTCATTTTAATATATCTTGGGTTTTTATTATTCATCTGAACTCTTTTGGATATCTATTTACTGATTTATTTTCTTTCTATTTTATTTAATTGCTTTATAAGTTTCATTATTTCATCACTCTGATATGCAAGTATGATCTCCCCATCATACCACCTTAGACCCATGTTACAATTCAATATCCTTTTAAGTATGGTGATTTGAACCTAAGTTATAGCATACAACACTGAACTAGGCATATCTTATTAGTCTGGAGCAGTGGGACATTATAGCTACTCATTAGCCCATATCCTAGTGGAGGTAAACTTAGATAGTTTACTTACAAGTGGTCCAATACATTATAGAACTTTATGTGATTTAATATAAATAAATATTTTAAGAAAAATATATTAATATTATTTGTCTATCTGTTGGATAATGTTAGGTTTTTGAGATGATAAAATTCATCCAAACATAGTGAGAATACATTAAATTGAAACCTAAAACCATAAAATATTTTATGGTTATGAAATTGAATAAAATAATAAATAATGTTATACCTTATCACTAATGATTGGAAACAATTGTACCATGTCCACATAATATTGATCAAGAAATCAATGAAGATTTCAAAGGATTATTTCTTTGGTATATTAATCAGCTATGTGAATCTCCCATTCTTTGGAAGGATCCTCTCTTCCACACTAATTGAAAAAATAGGTTAAAGAAGAAAACAGTATGAGAGAGAGAAAGAGTGGTTTGACTAATGAGTTTTCATGAAAGATATTATCACACCACTTTATAATTTTAAGCTTATTTATATGGCCTCTATGGAACTCACATGTTTGACTATATTGATGTTGTCCTTCTCAAAGGTTTAATGTCGCAAATCCTTCATAATGCATGGAACAATCCCCATAATAATTATTTAATGATTAAACATTTATTCAAGACATTAAATCTCCTCAAATTATCATGACATGATTGTTAAACTACGTGATATATCTTATTGGTGGAGGTTATGGTGGAAGAACATGATGTTTCATATTGTGTAAACTGTATGCACAACACCATGGAATAATTACTATCATTATGTTTTGGTATGTTATATAGACCACCATGGAATAGTAACTATTTTTTGGAATAGTGAACCCTAATTCAATTTTATATTATCCAACTTAATGGAGAATATATAAAATATATATTAGACTAATGTTCATTACAGTGATAGAAAAAAATTTCAATGGAGGTAGGTTGTTCAAAAGAATATATCTTTTTATGGGTGTGTACTATTCAGTGGCCCAGAAGTTGTGATAATTGAAATTCCCTAGGCAGCATAGAACATTGAAATTGGGGGTTAATCATTGGTCTTATTTTAATGTATTCTTATTATTAATTCAATCTCTTGGACTTTTTAAGGTCTTGGTTAGATCAATATTTACTAACATACTAACCTTATGTATATTTGTGATGAAAGAAATCATGGAACATAAAATTTAAAAGGTTATTATAGAAATAACTACTCCTTATTATGATTGGTTAGTCTCCCCAAACATATATTATTCCATTATATACAACCAATGACCATCTGGGTCCTATCAACAAGGATTATTTCTATATTCTAGCTTCTAAAGTCATATTAGAATAAAAAATCACCACAATAAGCAATTATCCAAATATATAAATACCTTATTCTACTCGAGGTGATCCAGGTAGATCTTGATAAACTTCCTGTATAAAAAAAGGATCGATCTGATATGCTCATGTATGGTACATTTAAGAACTTCAATAGCTAAAAAACATTATCAAAACCAATTTTCTAGAAACTCACTTCATATATTTTATAATTTGAGTTATCTCAGCATATTAAATAATAAATAATGTTTGATTCTTCCATCTTGAATAACTCTCGATTTTGAAATCCTATTCTCAATCAATATATGCATCATATCTTCCTATATAACTTCAAACATTTAATTCTTAGTAAAAATAGCTGTTCTGATCACCATAAGATGGTTTCCCTTAGTCTCCTTCTAATTCTCCTTCCTCTTAGGGAGCATAGATGTTCTATTTATTTACTAACTTAGACTTTCATTTTTTGTACACATAATTTTCTCTGAGCCTTCTTCCCAAATTCATAAAAATTCAAAATATCTGAATTTATTAATATAGAAAATAATCATTATCTCATTATTCTAATGTACTACCCAGAAATAATGTTATAATGGGATCCTCGGTGTATTACACCTCATTTTTTAATAGTTTTTCAAGTATGGATCCTACAACCTTCATTTTATTTATCATTATTCCCATGTGGATGTGTCTTTAAAATTTAGGTTATGATTTTTTCCACATTCGACAATATCTTGTAAAATTATTGGACTACCCATTATTTTCTCTTCTTCCATGAAAAATAACTGGAATGAAAATGCTTTGAAAAACATCCAACTACTTGAACCTACTAAAAAATAATTTATTTGTGAATTATAAGAATACCCATCTTCTCATTCTTACAAAAATAGCATCAAAATAATTTTTTTCAACTTTTTCAGGGCATGTAGTTGTTATTCATAACACAAATATTGAAAACATAGAAGCATGATAATCCCTACTAAAAAACATCCATGAGAATTGTTTTATTAACTGATTCAGGTGAATATTTGAACTTCAATGTAGTACAACATCATCATATTAAATTTATAGATATTTTTTCTAGAATTTAATAAAAAAACATATTAATATCTCAAATTAAACTTATTCAAGAGGTTTCTCTAACCAATAGATCTTATTGTTCTCGTATTTTAGATACTAATCACATCATACATCTCAAATAAAAATTTAAATGTTGTTTTTAATCATTTAATCTCAGATCAAGCATTATCCTAAAAAATATTTTTCAAAAATTAAATTTCAAAACTCCATATTTTATTCCTCATCATTTTCATATTTTTATAAATATTGATACTCATATGGAACAATAATTTTTATGTTGATTGAGTGATGCTTATGAAGACCGGTTTTATGCTTAGGTAGATTCAAATATGGTCCTTATGGGGATCATGCTTATGCTAATGAACCTCGTAGTTCTCAAGCCAACACGGGCATATTTATAGTTATGTACCGTGGATGATATTTATATAGGGGAAGATAAATTTTTCACAGGTGTATATGATGTTTATATAGTGTAAGGATACATTCTTATGCAACCATGGATTTGTAAAATTTTCTAGTTCACCTAAAAAATAATGATTTCTTTAACTTAAATATTAGTATCTTTTAAATAATATCAATCCTTCCTAATCACTTACAACTCAAATAAAATATCTTCAAATAAATTTTTAAATTATGAGAAAAATTAAAAAGAACATATATTCAATTACTAATCCTTGTAGGAAATAAGATATTCAATTTATAATATTTATATAAAATTAATCTATTAAATTTTAGCCTTTATCCAAGTTTATTACTTTATATATTTCAGTATCCATTTTTATTAAAAACACATGGATGGTTTCTCCATAATTTAGCACTTAAATTTCATATTTAATAAATCTTTGAACATTTATAATAAAATAATCTTCAAGTTATTCTCCTAGAATACACTTTGACACCATAAATACTATTATAGATAGATTCTACACACCATTAGTACATACTATATTTCTGTGAAGACCAGATCAAATAATCATCATAATTATTTATTTATTTGGACTGAATCCATACTAGTAAGATATCAATCTAAAAAATCAAAAATAATTGTTTATATAATACGATAGAAACTCACTCATCCTCAAAAACATACTTTGACTTTCATTAATTCTAGTATTTTTGAAAACAAAAATATTACTCATTCATTTAAGGAATTCAATATTCCCCTTTGTATTTTCTTGCAATACCATTTTTACTTTCAGAAAATGTGAATTAATTTATCTCCCCATTATAGAAAATAAAAGAAAAGGATATGAAATGTTATTCTCATATCATCTTTCTTCTTTCAAAGGTTCTCAAAAAAACTTCTTCTTCTTCTTCTTTCTATTTCATTTAGAATCACAACTTGATCCTTTTTTGTGAAGAACGGTTCCACGTGTTTTCTAAATAAATATCCTCTAGCTAGTCAATTATATGTCTATATGGGCTAACTCGGTATAAAAATAATAGTGATTTAACTAAGGTTTTCAATGTTGTCCATAAACTCGTATGTATGTGAAACCAACTCAGTTTCTCATTTTTTGGTTGTTTAAAAATAGATTTTGTATAAAAAAAATTGAATCCTCCACACATATTAACAAACTCGTCAAAAAATTCAAGTGAAAAGAATTAAAATTACCCTTTTATTATCTTTTTCATCCTCCAACACTCCCCGTTTATAAATATACATGATTCATTCAGAAATAAAGGATGAAAATGATATTATCATAACTATTCATAAATATTTTTTAAGGATATCAAGAAATTATAAATTTAATGAAATTTATTATTTGATAGCTTCATCTAATGTTTGCTACCCCTCAAATGACCCACTCACTTTCACTTTTATTATAGTATCTTTAACACTCCATAAAGAACAAATTCTTTGTTATATAATTTATATAACACTTATTATCTTCCCTTTTAATCATCTCTTTAAATTCCTTCTTGTATGTTATCTTACCTCTTTACAAAGACCTCTCTTTCTTTCCTATAATCTTAGTATGGGAATATTTTCCAATTTTTATTTTATTGTTATAACCATTAATTAGTTACAATATCATTTTATATTCTTGAAAATCACCCATTTGTAAGGAATTTTTCATCAATTTAGTTATTAATGAAAATTTGATACTTAATTTATCCATCATCTTTCTCCATCCAATCCATTTATTCCATTATATAAAAAGGCCACTTTTTGGGAAAGTGAGAACCATACATAGAGAGCCAGTGTCACACGTCCTCTTAAACCACACACCACATTCAAAATTCAAAAATTCCACATTCAAAATTCAAAGGCCAAAATTCAAAACTACCGTCATATCCACCTCGATCCATGAGCCGATCCACAAATCATCACGACCTCGAATCACGAGAGGTCACGTCACTGCCATCGTCAGAGTCATCATGAACGCCATCCTCACCGTTGGAGAAGAACCCATCGACATCGTCTAGCACCATCATCATTGTCATTCCAACATCACACTGGTCCCCGAAAAACACAGGAGACCTTTTTAACCACCTAATCACCCACATAAATGTCCTGAAACTAAAACCATAACCATCATCATTGTCTTCTCGATCAAACATTGTTGACGTTGGCAGAAGCAGCTCGTCACCTTTAAAACCACCGTTGTCTAGCACCCATAGACGCTGGTCATCCGAACCGTAAAGAAGAGCCTCCTAGTGCAGATCACCCACAAGATCGGCATACAGAAAGCCAGAAACACTAGAATAAGGATGCCCCAAATCAAACCGAACCAAAACAAAATCTCGTTGCCGCCAACAAAACAGCCGAAGAAGACCCCTTCGAAGCACTGAAGCCACTGCAGAACAACCCTCGAATGCCGAAACAAACTACCGGAAGATGCCACGCCATCAATAATCACAAACCCATAAATGCTCTGAAGAGAATGCTAGTGAACAAAGCGACCATCACAAGCCGGTCTTACGGACGGAGACCACGAACCGACAGTGCCTCAAATCCAATAACAGCGTTGTCATAGCAAGAGGGGCACATCATCATTATCATTGCTTCTTATTTGGCTATTATCTCATGTAATGTTTTGTTCCATTTATAACATTTATATATCTTTTACATATATTTTATTGAATTTTCAAGTCACTATATATTGATAATTTCTCATTAACTTTAACTTCGACTCCCTTTCCACTAGAACATATTTGTGTAATAAATATTTTTTTTATCTATTTAAAACTAATTCATCCAAATAGTTAAGAATTATTTTATGACATTATCATCTTCTTTATATTTTCTTCATGTATTATTTATATTCTCAATAGAATATTACTTTTAACCTTTTATCCTTTTAAATTTCATTCCCTTTAACAGTATAGGGAACTCCTCCTGGTAAAAAATTCATGCATTTGTCATCCCTATGATCTTTTGGTCCATAGATTACACATAATTATTATATACATCCAAAATATTTTTTATGGATAGATTTTATGTATTCTTGATCAGATGTTTCTTTATTTAATAATATTTATTCATTTTCTCACCAAAACTCCCCCTTCATCCATACTTCTTCCCTGTAAATGACATGTTATGCCATAAATATTATTTTTTGTGTCTATACCTTCCACGAATACATTAAAAAACTCTAAAATTTGAATTTATTTTACTATAGAGAAAATTAGTTTTGTTTTCCTACTGAAAATTGAGTTACTTTTTTCCAATGGGTGGTGGTTTTCTCAAAATTTTCGTCTCTCCCTTTAATATATAAGTGGTCATATCACTTCTACTCTTGTACCAAACTAGTTCAGTCTTAATTTTGAAATCTATAATTTCATAAATTTAATATTTTCTTATATGTGTAATTAGGGAAAATCAACTTTTTATGGACACTTTTTCTCACTAGCTTGAGAAGATTCACCCATAACCTCAACTGACTTGGGGAAAAAATTATGATATTTTTAACTCATTTCAATCTACTAGACATATAAATTGTGTCTTCAAAAAATCTTACTCTTTCTTATCTAGTTTTTATTCAAGATATATTATAATCTTCACTTTCTCATCCACCTTTGCTTTATATTTATTGATCTCATCAATGTATATCACTTTTTTCTTGACATTATTCTTTTTAACTTCATATATATTTTAATTTTATTTTTTTATTTTACTTTTTTACATATTATTTTTTGTATAATTCACAATAAAAGACTCTATATCATTATTTATCATGTATTCCATCATTGTTGGTTCTCCCTCATCATCATCTCTACTTGAGGTATCAAACCCATTTTCAATATAATCCAAAAAACCAACTTCATATTCTTATCAGCTACTTGGTGAGTCATAATCTTCTTTCTTTCTCATTAAATTACCTATATTTGTAATAGATAATTTATTCTTTTATGTTTTCTTTTCTTTTTTATCTAATTCATATCTAGCATCCTTCTTCTTTGGTAAATTTATAGTAAAATTCTCAATGCCATTACAATTAAAACATCTTGGTACTTTTTTCCCTTCCCTTTCTACTTACCCTTCTTGAACTATTTATAAGTAATGGAAATGATCCTTTTATAGTGTTCATCAAAATTCATATTATCATTATCATATTATTCTATAGATTTTTTATCTTTGATTTAAATTTATTTTTCCTTGAAGTCCATCTCATATTTTTCTTTACACTTTAAGGTTGGAATTTTTATAATTTTTTATACAATGAGAATATTATTTATTTTATCCAAGGAAATGTCATTTATATCGTAAAATTACAAAAATTTTGTGTCAAACCTATCAAGAATTTTTCTCATTAGTTTTTCAATAATAATATAATATTCTATCTTTTTTCCCAAACCTGAGGATATAGATAATAATCTCATTGACTCTTATAAAATAGTCATCAATGTCTTCATCATTATCCATTTTAACGTCCTCAAATCTAATCCTCCACACTTGCAAATTATCCTCCTTGACTTTTATATTTCCTTCATAACTTAAGTTCAATTTGCACCAAATTTATTTAATGGTTTTTAGTCCCATGACCTTTGTTTAAAACATTCCAAATGATATGTCATGATTTAATTATTATCATTTCTATCTACTTTCATATTTTTCTTATCAAAAAAATATTATGATAATCCTCATGAATGGGTTAAAGCTCCAATAAAGTAGTATATCTCACTTCTTGTCCAACTGAGAGAATGTATGAAGGAATTAAATCCCTCCATATATGAAAATTATTTCCATAAAATGTAGTGACACCCCTAATTATTCATAGAATTAAAATTATATATACATAGTAACTTCAAGTAACTTTCTAAGGTCATTTAGATTCACTATAATACCAATTTAAATACCCCATGAAGGATTCACCACTAAGAGGGGTTGAATCAGTGGTTTTATTTTTTTTAATTATCTTTATAAATTAAACTTCTTACACTTATTAAGGTCTCAATAACCTCAATATTATCTTATAACCTCACCTCATGTGTCGTAGTAATAAGAGAAATCATATAACATTAAATTTATAAAGGTTTGGTCTGAAATACCTACTCCATACCGTGATTGGTCAGTCCCCCCCCAATCATATATTCTTCAACTATATACCTAAGTGGTTACAACTAGAAACAATACAAGTCCTATAAAAATAAAGACTCACTAAGATATGACTTCCAAAATACCACTAGAATAAACAACTCACCACTAAAAATAATTATCCAAATATAGAAATACCTTCTTCTACTTTGGGTGATCATTATACCAATTAATAATCTTTCTCCACAAACAAACAAGATCAAACTTATTAGAGCATGTACAATAACTTCAAAATTATGTAGATAAAAATGGTGACCAAAAATACCATTCATGAAGCTCACTTAAGATCCTTGGTTATCTGAATTATCTTACTATCTCAAATACTCAAGCACGTACACTTTTTCGATCTTAAATAACTCCTAGATTTGAACTCTCCTTATCCAATTGTATTTGTATTAGATATTCCTCACCAATATTAAACACTGGTTGTTAGGTACAAATAGAATTTTCTATCATTGGATGATGGTTACCTTCACTCACCTACTTTTTATTCCACATAAATATCATATAAGTTTCATCCATTTTCTAATAGACTCGTTTTATTCATACATAATTTTTTAAAAACAATTATCCACATATTTAGTAAAATTACAATTTTTTTAATTAATTTATTTATAAAATAATTTTTATCTCAATATTCAAGAGTATTATTTTAATAGATTAGTAATATGGGATCCTTGGTATATGAATCCTTATTTTTCAATGGTTTTTCACGGGTGTCTCCCTTGACCTTCATTTTATTTCTCACACATTTTTATATGGATTTTTCTATAATATTTTAGTTTTTATTTTTTCCACATTCAATTACCTACTATAAAATTATAGGAGTGCCATTTCTTTTATATTATTCCCTCTAAAATAAGTAGAAATAAGAATTATTTGAGAAACCACTAGTAGATCAAACCTACAGAAAAAAAAATTGAAAAATAATGTTTTTGTGAATTTTGAGAATACCCATATTTCTCCTCTCACTAAAATAGCCACAAACTCATCTCGTTCTACTTGATTAAAGAACACGTGATCCCTTTACCATAAAAATCATGAAAACCCACCAGTTATTCTTTCCATGACTGAAAAATCATTAGGAATCACTACATTAACTGATTTAAATGATTATTTGAACATAAATCCAACATAGTGTCATCACATTTAATTTCCAGATATGTTTTCTATAAGTTCCTAATTAATAGAGTAATACCTCATCTTAAAATTCTTTAAAAAGATATTCAAATCAATAGATATTTTTCTTCATGTATTTCACATCATGATACCATAATGTAGCTCAAATATCAATTTAAATTTTATGTTGTAATCATTGAATCCCAGCTCAAGCATTATCCCAAAAAATCTATGTTTAATATTAAATCTATAACCTCTATATTTTTTTCTACAAAAATCTCAAGTTGTAATGCTTATGTAGAATATTCACATTTATACATATATAATTTTGATTATATAGATTGTATTTATACATAAATAAATTCACAAATAACATTTATGGTGCCCATTCTTATGTGAAACACCCTTATAGTGATCATGTCTATGCAAAAAATATTCATGATTATATTCCACAAATGATTATTACATAGGGGGAAATGATATTTACACAGGGACATATTATGTTTATGTAGTCTAAGGATATATTCTTAAGAAACCATGCCTTTTTCCAATTTTTAGGTTCACCTTGAAAATCTATAATTATTCAAAATAAATAGGAGGCTCCTTCAAATCATATTAAGGATTACTAATCAATTAAAAATAAATTAAAATAACAGAAAATGACTTCATAAATTATGATAATAATTCCAAATCATTTCTATTTAATTCATAAGCCTTGAATATGATAAAATATCCAATTTATAATATTTCCATGATACTCTTCTAATAAATTTTACCCTTCATCCAAGTGTACTCCTTCATGGATTTCAACTACCATTGTGTACAATAAACATAGTAAGGGTTTATCCATATTTTAGTACTTTCATTTCACAATTAATCCATATTTTAACATTGATAGTAACAAAATATTCAATCAATTCACCCATCCATAACTTTAATACCATAAACACTATTTTATATAGCACCTATACACCTTTAGTAATTTTCATATTTCTAAAAAGACCATCTCAACTAATCATCATAATTAATTGCTACTCCATCTTTATTTTTTCAAGATAAATATCAAAAAAATATGGGAGGTATTTTTTGTAATCTAAAATAAATATTTTATTATTTTCCAATGAATATAGCATACCCTGGGGATAATTTCACAAGGAGTATGGTCACACACACCATTTTTCTATTATCACTATTAATAAATTAAAATATAATAAAACAATAAAAATCAAAAAAATGTGGGTTTTGTAAAATTTAGGTGATATATTTTAATTAAATAAAAAATGAAAAAACAATGATGTTAGTAAGAAAGTATAAAGAAAGTTCCATTATTCATAGGAGTTCACAATGTTGTTATCGTTGTTCTTTAAAATATTCTAAATATTTTATTTAATTTAGTGAGTAAGACCTATCACACTATAACCTCCCATTTTATTTTTTATTACCAAACATATAGACCTCTTCTTATTGGATAATACACTTCCTGAATTCATCTAATATACCTCTTTTTTATCCAACACTATCAAAATAAAAATCTATTATATGAATTAATAAGAGAGTTATGGGAAGGAATATATATATATATATGAATGGGGAAGGAAAATTATAGATAGGTAAATTGGGAAACCACTCACCCTAATAAATTTAACCACAAATGAAATGTTAGAATAAAATAGAGAAAACATTGATGTGAAATGAACTCAAAACATCATTACTTACCCCCTGGAACAATATCAAAGGTTATTTATCAACAATGGTGAGGGAAACACAAAAGATCAGATGAAAGAAAGATAAAAATAAAAACTAAATAATTAAATTTTATAATAGTAAAATATAATATAAAACCCCTCATTATCTAATGAAATATATAAATCTTTGAAATGTATGTTTCTATATTAATTTATAACCATGAGGGGTGGCTAGTTTCTTACCAAATTTTAACTTATAATTTACATTATTGATTGACCTAATAAATGGATGAATCTCAAAAAATTTACTTCATTGATTTTCTTCGACACTATCTTTTATTTATATCCAAAAAATATTATCCCTATTTGACACATTTATCCACATTTATGATTGAATTTTTAAGTACAATTTGTCTAGACTAGAAGAATTTTTGAATTGTAATTATCTAGTTTTCTATGAATTTATGTCCTTGAAAAATACTAAATATTGAGAATCTATAGTTGAAAAAAAATTCCTTGGAACCTTCTCAATATTCCTTTAAAACTTTACATCATTTAGACTATAATTTTGTGACATATGGTCCCAGCATCAAAATGAATCAAAATTTTGTAAAAATTTTGAGACGTCACATATATTTTTGATTTGGGCCATCTATGATTGGATTCAAATTTAGGTCCAATTAAATTAAAGGAACAACATAATTCATGGAATCATAAAAAAATTACTTTTTAATTTTGGATTTTTGTATATAATGTTATTATGGAAATACAAAAATGGATAAAATCACTTAAAATCAAGAGTTGATCTAATTTAAAAATTAAGCTAAAATAATTCTTAAATATTGAAAATGTTAAAATTAACCTTAAATTAAGTAATTTTTGGGATTAAAACATTAAATTTAAAAATAAAATGAATGGAAATATGAGATTTATCTATCCCCCGTATTTAAATTTCACTCTTAAGAAATCAACTAATAAACATATCAAATTCCCACAAAAATAAATTATGAGAGAATTTATAAGATAATTTCCAAAATAGAATTTAATCATTCCTAATCTTTGAAAAAAAATCTATTTCATTTTACTCTTGAATTTAATTTTTTTTCAAGATTAAAAATCCATCTATGGCCCAATCACAGCTTACGTCACATAGAAATTCATGTTACTCTTCACTCAAGAGAAATTTAACCTAGAGTTACACTCATACATTAAAAAAATCATATACCACCATAAAAAATTTGAAAACTATCATCTCTCCACACCATAATACATAAAAAAGTCAATCATGAGTAATTTTCATGATTATTTTGGTAGCAAAGGATTGATGGGTAAAAACATTTAAAAATTAAAAGTTTGGAAAGATAAGGTTGAAATCTAAAGTATAATGTCTGAATATTAATGTTAAAATAAAGAAAATATCACAATCAATTCACTTAAAAATATTTACACCACATACCTTTTCTAGGACATAGGCCTTAAGTCAAATAATAAATATAATGAACGATTTCATCTAAATTTTTATTTTTTCATTTTTTTCATTATGTAATTTTTTAGCATTTTCTTTTATTTATTTTTTTCATGGAGTATGAGGTAATAATAAAATAAAATAAAAAAATTAAAATTTAGGGCATATATATTTGAGAGGTACATAAGTCATAAATGTATGCACAATGAACAATTCAATCTCTTCCACATTTTTTATTTTTATTTTTTTTATTTTTTTTATTTATTTAGAGTACCAAATGATATAAATTTCATATAAATAATATTGAATAATACTTATTATTAAAATTCCTTAAATATTTAAACACACATAACAATGAGTTATATCCCAAATAACACACACAAAAGGCGTTTCTCCCACACTCAAACTTGAAATATCCCTGAAAATTTATTAAGAGTGAAGTTTGATAAGGAAAAGTCATCTTCTAATGTTGATTAAACTTAAAAGTAAATTCATATACTCTAAGGGATAAACAAGGGTATATTTAAAGTTAGGAATAAATTTTGAAATGTATCTATCCAATTAAATTCCTCAATTAAATCCAAAATATTTTATAAAATCTAAATATTTGAAAAGGAAAATAAAAAGTTCTCATTCACACAAAAAATACAAGTTTAAATAACGTAATTGAAGGTATTAAGAAGAATATTTAAAAATGGTTTATAATAGTGAAAATTATTGGAGAAAAGTTGATTCAATGTTTTAGGGGAATGGATTTCAAAAATTTATCAGTAATAAAAATTCTTGAAAATAAAATTCTAAAAAATTAAACATCAAAAATCATTTTAAATCCATTTTTTAAATAAAGGAAAATATCTTGAGATCGATTAAATATTAATAAATGATTAAAAATATTCATTAAAGCTTAAAATTACTAAAAAAATAAAATTAATACATAAAAACTCATTATTTGGTTGACACTCCCCTACACTTAAATTAAACTACCCCTTATTTCATATCAAAGGGATTAAAAAGACAATGGTAAAAAACCCAAAGTGAAGGAAAGACACAACCTAGACTTATTTGTAATACTAGAATCATTGATTTGAGATAGATACTATTACCAATTTAAACCTAAAATAAACTAAAATATAAAACATATTAAATTTTATAAAATTAAAATAAATAAAAATCTAAATAAAGAATCAGTATAAGGCTTTTTTTGGACATCCAAGTGAGTGATCGGTTTTTACTACCACTAATTCGGGTGTTTCGGTTGGTCATACCCAGTCAGAAGGATTATGTGGTTTTCATTGAAATATCCACCACATAGTATTTCTCCTTACATCCCCAAGTATATTCTATGAGAGGGAACCCCCAAAGAAAATAATAAAATTCCAAACCCCAAGAAAGTAGAAAGATAGTGATAAAAGTATGAAAGGAGAGGGAAGATAAGATAGAGGTCATATATATTAACTATCATATTTTACTCCTTCTTTATTTATTTATTTTAATTTTGATGAGTGTAGAACCATTATTTTTTAAAATAAGAACATTACATTTGATAGAGTATAAGATATGCAATATTGAGATTAAACAAATCACAAAATATTATTTTTTAAATATGACTATTATGACCTATACATTGAATTGAAAGGTATAAATAGTGAAAAAAAATTATGAAAAATATATATAAAGGTCAAAATAAATACAAATTTATTGATTAATTCTTAGGAAATAAGTATTCAATTTTTGGAAAATTTATATTATGCTAAAAAAATTCATTTCATTCAGATATTATTTATATTTATTTTTATAAGAAAATATAATATATAATTTTTTCCAATTTAAACAAATTTATTTTATAAAATTAACTTAGTTTTTAGAATCACCATATCAAAATTATCTTACGGTAAATTTTTGGGATTTTTCTGAATGGATTTATTTTCTAATAAATATTGAAAATAATGATTTCTATGGAAACTTTTATTTTTATTTCAATGATGTAAAAAACATCCATTTTATTTTAAAATGGTATCAAAGTAAAATTAGTTTTTTTATATTATTAATCATCTATGAAATTTTATTGTAATCAATTTTATGGATTAATTTAATACAAAAAAACTATACATAAAAGGGAATTTTTTTTAAAAAAAACTTTTTTTATGCTTGCTATGTATTTTTATCTTAATAAATTGAATTAATCACTATTTGTTATTGATTTTAAAGAAATATATATATTATATATTCAATAAAAAATTTAAACATTCAACTATTTTTTTCTAGCCATGAGATAAGAAAAAAATTTAATTTTATGCTTAAAATATATTTTTCAAACAAACAGTTTTTGTCGAATTTTGAACACATATTTTAAAATGAATTTATACTGATTAAAAAAATATTTTTAAAATTTTCTTCCATATTTTTAATCAATAATTCCAAATTTTTTGAATATTTCCCTTTTATTTGTATGCATTATGAATATTAACTGTAGTAAATTTATCACCACAATAAAGGGTAAATCAAGTTCACCAACATTAAAACTAAATGTTAAGGCCATGATTTTTCATATTAATTATTATTTTATGAAGATAATTAAAACCCTTTCTCATTAGGCTTAAAATTTAATTTTTTAAGGGACATTGTTCCATGAAAATTACCTATATAATATTTAATGTAATGAAAACTACAAAACATCACTCCCTTGCTTTTAAATATCAGTTATGTATTCACGTAGTGATAGAAACTAGTTGTCAACAAATAATAATGGTTATTTTGAGAATAATGAAATTATATTCACGATGTAAATTTATTTCTAATTTTTATTAATTATATAATTATCAAAATTCTTATGAAATTCCAACAAAGTTTTTTTTCATTTAAAAGAAAAATAAAATAAATGAATTTAAAAATATTAAAATTAATATAATTTGGGTAATTTATAGTGTTTCAATAATTTTATATATTGATATAAAATTTTATTTTTATTTTAAGGGATCATATTCTAATTCCAACTTTTTCTTGGTGTCTTTAGTGTCAAATTAATTGAATAGTGTCAAAAATGGTATTAATGATATTTTATGAAAATAATATTTTATTAAATTATTAAAAAATAATAAATATCTTTAAAGTGGAAAAGTTAGATATTTTATAATCTAAAATTTCATCCCTTTTCAATTTATGATACAATGTTATCCTTAAAAGTAAAATTATATCCCTTTTAGAGTGAAAAATATGTAACTGTAGTTATGGTTAAAATTGGTTTACTAAAGAGTTAAACAAAAAGATAAGGTTTAAAATATTACTTAAACCTATCTAAATTTTCTTTTTTTATAGTTTTTCAGCCACATAGTACATTATATTCTAATCACTATCCATTTTGAAGCATTTTTTAGGATAATTAATTTTTATATTTTAATCTTTTAGGAAATTCCAAGAGTGCCCCTCCCCTCGCTTATAATAGCAAACCTCTCCTTTATCATATTTACACCACATTGAGAATTATATCTCAACCAATACCTACCAAATTATCTTATAAAAATATTTATAAAAATTATATAGGTTAAATTCTCCCCAAAAGACTAACACAAGGATCCTTAATAGGGGATATAAGGGAGTTATTTCAAAGAAGAGGTAATCGCCTTAACCAATCACTTTCTTTTTAATTATACTTTTAACCCCTATAAATATTTATTATATATATTAAAATAAAAAATTAATTATCTTAAATATAATGAAATTTTATTATGAGTATGAAACCACCATTATCCACCCTCTTTCCCATCAAATGGTAATTGAAAGTATGGCTCATGCATACGTACGGCTTGCTGTCTCCACATAACGATGTGGTTTATTTTTCACCAAAATATTTTATGGATAGGTATTATGATGGGTATAATGTTAATATATGATATTTATGAAAAAAAAATATTCTTCTATAATAATATTATCATATATAAATTCTTACCCTCAAATCTATTGGAAAACGATAACATCGCTTATGAGTATGTGTGGACTACCACCTCCACAAAGCAATGTGATTCATTTTTCATTTCCACTTTACATGAATGCTAATAAGGATATATTTTATGAGTATATATAAATTATATGATATAATAATGATTTTTTAAATGTGAATTATTATTTACCTTTCTTTCATTATATCCATCAAAATGTGAAAACTGCATTCATGCTTATGCACGACCTATCATCTCCCTTAATAGTGTAATTCATTTTTCTATCACTAATTATCTAGATGAATATATATATATATATATAGAGATAGATAATATATATTGACTTCATATAACTATTAAAATTATAAATATTATGTAACCATTATCAAATTACAAGTATAAAAACTATTAAACCAAAACATACATGAAAAACGAAGCAGTTATCACTCAGAATAGTAATTTTAATAGAGAATTGTAAATAAATGGGTGATATAGTTTTATAAGTAAATAATATATGGTATGATATATATTATTATAGTTATGTAATAGATTTATAATAAATATATATTTATTATACATGAGGTTCGAACACATACAAAGGAAGTTGGACCTATAGTAAGTGTTTATCATTTTAAAATGTCTTCTTTGGGAAAAATGTTATGTCATGCACCTATATTATTTCATGAGGTGTATATAAAAAACATTTTAAATGTTATATAATTAATTGAATTATTTTAAATTTATTTAAAGTTTCATTTTTTGTTATTCATTCATGGGGCTTACGATTCAAATATTACCAAAGTGATTATGGATTTATGTAATAATCTCATTGTTTATCAGGATTGTTTTTTATTATGATTATGAAAATGAAATTTTAGGATTATCCCCTCAATAATCTCATGAATTTTATTCTAATCTTATTATTTCTAGAGAATAAATGTTTTCCGTCCATTTTTTTCTCTTTATTAATTCAGGATACTAAAATAATTGTTTTAAGGAAAATAGAATTATTTCTCTCTTTGTTAAAAAAACCTTTTTCTTCCATGTCCATGTTTTCTAAAAAAATTCAAGAAAGTTTTCAATATTCTCCAAAGATTTTTTAAAGTCATTTTTACCTATGTTTGAATTTTTTTCAACTTTTTTTACAAGTAATATTATTGTTTTTTTAAATGATGTGTTTGGACTTTATTACCAAAAATATGAAAGAAATAATTATTTTTAACATATATTTCATGAATAGAATTTCTAACAATAACTAAAAACTAAATATTTTAAGATTTATTTACAATTTTCTCAATTTATTTTTGAACAAACAATTTTCCAATTTTTTTTTAAAATTTTTATATTTTGAAGATGTGATTTCAATATAAAAATGGTATTTTCCTCAGTAAATTATTCTAAATATATCTAAAATAAATTTTTTATCAAGGATAACATACTTTGATGTCAATTATGATTTAATATAGTTATGATCCAATTATACCATACTTAATTTTTTCCTGGATGGTCTATGATTATGATGATGATATTTTTTAAAAATACATTTATTTTTCATGGGTTATGATATGATGATATGATGAATGTATTATGTTGTTTTGACATTTATATGAATGGATTATGATTATATGATGGTTGGGTCTGTTATATACCACAAATTAATTGGGTATAGTGGTATTTATATCTCATGAGATGTTGATGATATGTTTGGACATGATTTTGAATATCTCTATTCACATATAAATGTTGATTGTGATTACTTTCCATCTATGATCACAAGAAAATTCATGGACATGATTGAAAATCACTTTGTTGACATATTAATGAATATGTATGATTTATTTATAGTTATTATTAAAATATTATTCATGGGAATGATTTCATTTATCTATGTTCAAAAAATTATGATTTATTATGTAATGACCTGGAAATACAATGTAATTTTTTTATACGGGAATTTTACATGTCTGTGAAAATTGACGATGCGTGATTCGAGGCCCGGTGTACCCGGAATGAATTTTTGAACATTTTTCAGGTACTTTCAGTAAACGTGAAAGCGTGATTTTCTAACTTTTTAACAGGTTCTCGGAATTGAAATTCGAGGACATAGTTGAACTTGCAGTGCTGGTTTTCTATTAAGGAGACTTTCACCTCAATGGTAGTAGGTCGAGGGTGAAAGATAGAATTTGGGTTTTACTTGGAAATAGAAATAAAATAAAATAGACTTTTATTTTTTTTTCTTTTTGTTGAAACCTCCCATGTGGATGGTTTAAAGGTGGGGACCACCTGAACTAAAACCTCCCATGTGGTTTTTAAAGAGGTGGGGACCACCCAAACCCCTCTTAAATGTGGGGAAGTCCCTTGAATCCTCCCAATTAATTGCACCAATATAAATTAATTGGCTTGATCTATTTTTAAATATTAAGTAACAGCATCGTTGAAATTTAGGAAGGTTCCTAATAAATGAACCATCATAAATTCCATGATCATTACTTACCTTCCCCCCTCTTCTATTTAAATGTAGCTTTGGATGAGGATTTGGGATGGCTTCACCAAGAGATGAAGCGCTGGTAAAGTGTCGTGATGCCCGAAACTTGGATGATTATTCTCCTCCAATGAAGAACGTCGACGCACGACTTCAACTTCTTCCTCAGGACATCCTCCAATGTGGGATGTCTTCAATCGATGACCATACTTCCCTCCTCATCGATGTCAACGAACGAACGAGGTAGGGGTTTAACTCTACATGATTAATATTTCCCATGTTTTTTCCTTCAAAACAAAGAACGCGGATCAACTCCCTCAAACTATTTGATCCGCAGATGTTTTCTTTTGATGGTTTAGGAATAGTGATTGGCAGTGCCTGTGGGGTTTGATGTTTTAATTATCTTCCATACACATTCTTGATTCAAAATTTGTGAACCACTTTCTACTACTCTAACGCAGAGAGTGTAGGCCAAAAAAACATGGTCTGGCCTCTCCGCGTTTTTCTAGTGATTATTTGTTGTGTTCTTCATGACGAAGTAGACGGCACGATCGCGCCACCCGATGGAAGAGAAATGTGGCTTGTTGCCACAGCAGTGAAGGGTGGAAATCCAGTCGAACTGGCCACCAGAGAAGGTATGGCATGTGGCCCCGTCGCGCCACCCCGTGGCCCTGCTGCGCAGCCCCGTGGCTCCGCTGCCCAGTGGCTCCGCCGCTCACGGCCTTGCGCCGTCTGCAGTCTCGTAATGCTGCCCTCACGGCCCCGCAACCTCCGCACCACCCCACACCTCCCAGCAGGTCGGACCGCCCATTGGGTCAGTCCTCACCACGGACCGGGCTGCACCCGGCGGGTTGGGCCGAGTCGACCCAAACCGGGTCGGCCCAGGCCGGGTCAGACCGGACTAAGACCCACTACGACCCATTTATGCTATTTTTTTCCATAACTTTGGCACCAAACATCCATTTGATGAACCGTCAGTGGCGCTGTAAACCTTGGAGCGATATGGTCCCTTTGATTATACCCCACTAGAGATTTGGGTAAAGTTGCAGTATGGTCGGGTTGGATCGAGCACGAAACCAACCAGGCCCTCGGGACAAAAAGGCTAATAACTTATAGATTGGGCGTCTGATTGACCTTTTGTCTATTGCATTGAGACCCCTATGATGTGGAAATTATTTGAGATACTTCTTCATGGGACTTCATGGATATAAGATTATCAACCAGTGGCTTGAGGAGTGGACCCTCTCGGATAAGATGAAGCCCAATGCGGGAACCCAGTAGCTGGTTGTGACGTGAAGAATGAATTGTGATCATGTGTGGGTCAGCACCTAGCAATCTTGTGTGGTTTAGCACCGATCGATCTTGTGTTGGTTAGAACCTAGATGTCCTATGTGGTTCAGCACCGAGCGATCCTTTGTGGGTTAGCACCGACCGATCTTGTGTGGGTCAGCACTGAGCAATCCTGTGCGGGTCCGCAGCAGAGCCTCTTAACAGAGTAAGATGATTCAGTAGTTACATCTAATCATCTCTACTATTGTACTTAAGTTATACCTGGTGTGATCTAACTTCGTACCTATGTGTTACTTTCCTTCATGGTAATACCTTGTTGGTATTATTCTGTGTGGCGTACATGTGTGGTACTACCTTTGTGGTTTTCCTTCCTTGGTGTAACGGTTGAGCTTTGGTCTTTTGGGTTGGGCCCTGTGTTTCCTCTTGATTGAGATAGGTATTCTTGATAACTTAATTATATGTACGGGCATATACCTAAGTAGGTTTGACAATTGACATCATGATTTTTAGTTTATCTTTTGTGGATTATGTGAGACCTTGAGGGTCTCGGGGTCCCTACTGAGTATCGTTATACTCACCCCTACACGGGTTATACCTGCACCCTGTTGTGTTTGGTGTAGACGACGGACAACGTTGACTAAGGACGAGAGTACCAGGACTGGAGGTAGCTCAGAGGTGGATTTTAGACGAGGTGAACCATAGAGACGGTCGTTCATGAGTTGTACCTACCCTTCATGTAGTAATCATGGTGGACAATCTAGAAGATAATTTTCACCTATCAGCCCTCTTGTAATTTCCAATTTCCCTTGTACTTTCTAGTTGAGCTTTTATTCTGGCACTTTTACTTACAGTACTCACTCTGTTTACTATTTAGTTTACGTGAGTTTGTATCTTGTTGTGTGCTTGGTTGTGTGTGTTACAGGTTATAAAGGCAACACCTTTCCGATTTCAGGGAAATACGCCTTTCGGTACTAGTCGACAGCCCTTGACTAATGGAAGGCGGGCCTGGGGTAGTCACGGCATGGGCCCTGGGGGATGTGTCAAGACTAATTGGTATCAGAGGAGTCATTTAAACCATAGAACATAGGACTCTGAGCTTTTTATCAGCAATTGTGTTGAGTGCAGTGAGTGTTGTTATGGTTTTAGGGAATCGATTTTTGGTGTGGCAGCCGACTTACCCATACACTAGGACCCTAACTTCTAATTTCAGACTCAGTACATGAGTACACTAATTGTGTGTGTGTTCGCAAGAGTCTTATTGTGAACTCTTTGAGTTAGCTCACCAGGTATAACTTATTGACTGTGGAGCACCTGTTTCTTTTCAGGATTCCTCCACGTAGACAGCTAGCTAGGGTTCTGAGAGTAGTACGCACTGATAGCCCACCGATCGACAAGGCCTCAGTGCAGGGCCCTCTTCCAGTAAAGGCACCAGTGAAGGAACCATCGGTACTATTATTAATTGGGCCACCAATTCCACCAGCCCCAGTAGTATACGGTGCATGCCACTTGAGCGCATTTCACGAGTTCCAGCGCCAGAGGCCACCCAGTTTTAGGGGAGAGACAGACCCACAGGCGGTAGAGGAATGGTTGGAGGTCGTGGTGATAGTTTTCTGACTGGAAGGGACACCAGTTGATCTCATGGTGATCCTTTCAGCCATCCTTCTATAGGCAGCAGTATGTAGGTGGTGGAGCTTGATGCTCCGGGTTCACGATGAGGTGACGCTTCTCTGGGAATACTTTGAGAGCCTGTTTCGGGAAGAGTTTGTTCCAGCAACTATTCGTGCAGTGCGCATAAAGGAGCTTCTTCATCTACAGCAGGGCAGCATGAATGTGGATCAATACTCAGCAAGTTCCAATAACCTATCATGTTACTCCACTGATATGGTGCAGGACCCTTTCTTCAGGGCCCGGACCTTCGAGCAGGGGCTCAGGAGAGAGATCAGGGCTTCAATGATCTCTCTTAGCACCCCGACACAGGTGGGGGTGTTAGATCGAGCCCTCTTAGTGGAGAGTTTTCTTACTGAGCATTCACCAGCAGCGAGACCCACCACCAGACATCATGTAGCAGAGTCTTATGCAGCTGGCAGCAGACAGATATCATATGGGTCCAAGAGGACCAGACCTACAGGTGGGCAACTGCAGGATTTAGGCTTGATTGTGCGGGGCACCTGAGGCAGAGCCAGTTATGCTCAGAGCATGTAGTGTTACGCATACGGTTGGCAAGGTCACATGGCTCGTGACTATCTGACCCGCCGTACAGATGATCAGAAGATGTTCGAGGGACCACACAGACAGAGATAGAGGCTCAACCGAGGAGGTCTGTAGGGAATAGTAAAACATGGAAGTGGGGTTGTCCGTATAGATGGAGATGGGCGACAATTCGATATATTACCACCACCACCACCAGGTGGTCTACCCTGACCACAGGGAGTAGGATTACAGGGGAAAATTTAGCTCCAGACAGTTGAGGCCTACAATCACGGTGCTCCAGAGATGATAATAGGTATGACCTCTGTCTACTCCACCATAGATTTAGTACTTATAGACATAGGTTCAAGTCATTATTTTATTTCCACTACCCCCGTTTGGAGCTCGGAGATTCTGAAGAAGTCGTTGGTTCGATCCTTACGGATAAAGACTCCTAAGGGATCAGATTCGACGATAACGCATTGGTGTCAGTAGTGCGAGCTTACTCTAGGAGGTAAGAGCTTCGGCTGGGATCTCCTATTAGCAGAGTCGAGGCCTTACGATTTCATCTTAGGTATAGACTGGTAATCTACAGTCCATTCTCATATTTACTGTATTAGGCGCAAATTGTGGTATGTCCGCATGGATGGGACCAGGTTTACCTTCACCGGTGAGAAGGGGGACTTTACAGTATTGGATGGAGTTACCTAGAGGAGGGTGCAGCCGATCACTCATCAATTGGCTAACCTTACCCTCATAGTGGGTGATGTGGAGAGTCTGAGTTATCCTATAGTGGTGGACCAATATGTGGATGTCTTCCTTGATGATGTTCTGGGTCTACCTCCTCATAGAGAGGTGGACTTTTACATTGAATTGTACCCCGGGACGGCACTGATATCTACACCAGCGTATCAGATGTCTCCTACGGAGCTTCGTGAGCTACGGGTACTACTAGAGGACTTATAGGGGAAAGGGTTCATTCGGCCTAGTGTTTCCCCTTGGGCAGCCCCGATTTTGTTTTCCAAGAAGGCGAATGGGAGCTTGGGACTTTGTTTCGACTATCGGTGCCTGAATCAGGTGACCATGAAGAACAAGTACCCACCCCCTGAGGATAGACGACCTCTTTGATCAGCTGAAGGGAGCATGGTGGTTCTCAAAGATAGACCTCAGATCAGGCTATCACCAGCTCAGAGTACAAGACGAGGATGTGCAGAAGACGAATTTCAGATGTCGTTACGACCATTATGAGTTTTTTTTTCATGTTGTTCAGTGTGACCAACGCTCCAGTAGTGTTCATGGGACTCATGAACAGGATATTTCAGCCATACCTGGATCGCTTTGTAGTAGTCTTCATCGATGACATTCTGATCTACTTGACTACTGAGGTGAAGCATGCCTACTATTTTCAGGTAGTACTGGACACACTCCGAGAGCACCAGCTTTATGGTAAGCTCTAGAAGTGCCAGTTCTGGATCCGAGAGGTTCATTTTTCTGGGACATGTCATATTGGATGCTAGATTTGCAGTGGATCCAGCGAATATTGAGGCATTACTTTCTTGGGAGACACCCAGGAGTGTGAAGGGGGTTCAGAGTTTCCTGGGTTTGGCTGGATACTACTGGAGGTTTGTTCCAAATTTCTCCAGAGTTGTAGCACCACTTTCAGCATTGACGAAGAAGGGGAAGCCCTTCGTATGGTCAGAGAGATTCCAGTAGAGTTTTCATAAGCTGAGGCAGAGGCTGACTAGTCCCCCCATCTTGAGGCTTCCGGAGGAGGTCGTAGGGTACATAGTCTGCTGTGACACATCAAGGATCAGGCTCGAATGGGTCCTGATATAGGAGAAAGTTTTGATCTCATATGGTTCTCGACAGCTGAGACATTATAAGTAGAACCACTCTACCCATGACTTGAAGTTATCAGTAGTGGTCTTCGCCTTAAAGATGTGGTGACACTATTTGATGGGTGAATGCTTTACAGTATCCTCGGATCACAAGATTCTTAGGTATATCTTCTATCATAAGGATAGAAACATGAGACAAAAATGTTGTCTTGATCTCATCTTGCACTATGACTTCGAGATAGTCTATACTCCTGGGAATGGGAACGTTGTAGCAGATGCACTCAGCAGAAGGTCTGGTATACAACTATTAGGAGAGGCGACAAAGTAGATGTCCGCTTTGTAGATATCCTTTGTGGATCGATATGGAGTAGCTTTTATTCAGTCTCTTATAGTCACTCACCCACTTCTTCAGTGATTCAGGGAGGCGTAGAGTGGGGACATTGACTGTGAGGCTTGACGTGCTTAGATATCCACAAGACAGGCACCTAATGGATTTTCTGAAGGTGGGGAGCATGTCGTCCTCTTCAGAGGACGTACCATGGTACTAGTTTCACTTCAGGGGGAAGTGTTGATGGAGTTCCACACATCCCCTCTAGCGGTATATCCAGGAGTGGGGAAGATGTACCAGGATCTTCGACGACAGAACTGGTGGATGGGGATGAAGAAAGCAATAGCATAGTTTTTCTCTCGATGCCTCACTTTTCAGCAAGTGAAGATGGAGCATCAAGTACCAACATGCTTGGTTCAACCTTTAGAGGTCCCAGAGTGGAAGTGGGATGGGATATCCATGAATTTCATGATAGGAATTCCATGTACATCCAGATGTCATGACTTTATCTGGGTGATCGTCGACCGACTCACCAATTTGGCCCACTTCGGACCGATCAGAGATCAGGGTTAATTAGAGATATTGGGACACCTCTATGTGCAAGAGATTGTGCGGCTACATGGAGTACCCTCAACGATTGTCTCTGATCGTGATGCACATTTTATTTCCCAGATATGGGAGGGATTTCAATAAGATTTTGGGATGTAGCTTCATTTGAGAACCTCCTTCCATCCCCAGACGGATGGCCAGACTGAGCGGATCATTCAGACCCTCGAGGACATGTTGCGTGCTTGTGTCCTTGACTTTGGTCGCAGCTAGGAGGATCAATTGCCTTTTCTGGAGTTTTCATACAACAACAGCTATCACTCCACCATTGGGATGGAACCTTTTGAGGCGTTGTACGGCTGACCTTGAAGATCACATTTGCGCTGGACTGACCCATGGGAGTCAGCACTCGTGGGACTAGAGATGGTTTGGGCTACCCCAAAGAAGGTGCAGATCATCCAGGAGTAGATGAAGACTGAACAGTGTAGGCAAAAGTCATATTCTAATAGGATACGGAGACCTCTAGAGTTTGAGGATGCCGACCACATCTTTCTATGGGTCTCACCCTGACGAGGTTTATAGATATTTGGCCGAGGTTAAAATTTATCTCTGAGGTTCATCAAACCTTTTCAGGTCCTCAGTAGAGTTGGCGAGGTGGCTCACTACTTAGCTCTTTCCCCTCAATTGCACTGGGTTCACGATGTCTTCCACGTTTCCTAGATGAGGAGATATGTGCATGACTCTTATCACATCATCGACCATGATGAGCTGGACATCGAAGATGGGGTGGTGTTTTTGGAGGTTCTAGCAGAGATTGAGGATCGACAGAAGCGGGTCCTTCATGGGTGGTCGATACCTCTGGTGTGAGTTCGTTGGCATCACGGGAACCTCCAGGAGATCACATGGGAGCGGGAGGCTCATATGCATGATCAGTACCCCCACTTGTTCCCTTATATTGATTTGTGTCTTACAGGGATGCAAAGCCCTGAGGTGGGGAGAATGTAAAGACCTGGAAATTCCATGTAATTTTTTTTATTATATGGGAATTTTACAAGTTCTCAAAAATTGATGGCACGTGATTCTGAGGCCCGGTGTGCTCAGAATGAATTTCTGAACTTTTTTTCGGGTACGTTCAGTAAACGTGTGAGCGGTATTTTCTAACTTTTTAACCAATGCTCGGAATTGAAATATGAGGACACCGTTGAACTTGCAGTGCCGGTTTTCTCTTAGGGAGACTTTCACCTCGACAACAGTAGGTCGAGGGTGAAAGATAGAATATGGGACTTTCATGGAAATAGAAATAAAATAAAATTTTATTTTATTTTATTTTTCTTTTTGTTGAAACCTCCCATGTGGATGGTTTAAAGGTGGGTACCACCTAAACTAAAACCTCCCATGTAGTTTTTAAAACGGTGGGGATCACCCGAACCCCTCTTAAATGTGGGGAAGTCCATTGGAATCCTCCCAATTAATTGTGCCAACGTAAATTAATTGGCTTGATATTTTTTAAATATTAGGTAACATCATAGTTGGAATTTTGGAAGGTTCCTAATAAATGAACCATCATAAATTCCACAATTGTTACTTGCCTTCCCCCTATCCTATTTAAATGGAGCTTGGGAGGAGGATTTGGGACGGCTTCACCAAGTGACGAAGCTCTAGTAAAGTATCGTGACGCCCGACACTTGGAGGATTATTCTCCTCCAATGAGGAACACTGACGCACGACTTTGAATTCTCCATTGGGACATCCTCCAATGTGGGACATCTTCAATTGGAGACTGTCCTTCCCTCCTCATCGATGTCAATAAACGAACAAGGTAGGGGTTTAATTCTACGTGATTAATATTTCCCATGTTCTTCCCTTAAAAATAAAGAACAAGGATCAACTCCCTCTAACTAGTTGATCTGTGGATGTTTTCTTTTGTGGGTTTGGCAATAGTGATTGATGGAGGCTGTGGGGTTTGATGTTTTAATTATCTTCCATACACATTATTGATTCAAAATTTGTGAACCACTTGCTACCACTCTAACTCAGAGAGTGCGGGCCAAACAAACTTGTCCAGAACTCTCCGTATTTTTCTAGTGATTATTTGTTGTGTTCTTTGCGACAAAGGCGACAGCGCGATCGCACCACCCGACGGAAGAGAATCGTGGCTTGTTGCCACAGTGGTGAACGATGGACGGCCAGCCGAACTAGCCGTCGGTGATGGTACGGTTCACAACCGCACCACATGGCCTGGAATGGCAGACTGCCACCCCACGACCCTATTGTGCCACCCTACGGCCCCGCTACCCCACAGCCCCACCGCCCCGCGGCTCCGCCGTCCGCACCTTCACGCCACCTGCGGTCCCGCCTTGCCGCCCCATGGATTCACCTCCCTCATGGCCCCCCAGCCTCTACGCCACCCCATGCTGCCCTGGCCAGACCACCAGGCTGGACCCAGCTGGTTGGGCCAGGCAACCCAAACTGGGTCGGCCCAGGCCGGGTTGGGCCGAGTCGGACCGGACCCAGACCCACTACGACCCATTTACACTCTTTTGGCCATAACATTGGCACCAGACGTCCGTTTGATGAACCGTCAGCGGCGATAGAAACCTTGGAGAAAAACAGTCCCTTTGAGTATACCCCACGAGAGATTTGGGTACAGTAGGAGTATGGTTAGGTTGGATCGAGCATGAATCTAACCGGGCCCTCGGGACAAAAAGGCTAATAACATACAGACCGGGCGTCTGATTGATGCATCGTCTGTTGCGTTGATACCCCTATGACATGGAAATTTTTTGAGATACTTATTCATGGGTCTTCGTGGAAGTTGGAGAATCGACCAGTGGATTGAGGAGCGGACCCTCCCGGAGGCGAGCAATCCTAGTACGGGAATGCAGTAGCTGGCTGTGACATGAAGAATGAATTGTGATCCTGTGTGGATCAGCACCTAGCGATCCTGTGTGGGTTAGCACTGATAGATCCTGTGTGGGTTAGCACCTAGAAATCCTATGTGGGTCAGAACCGAGCGATCATGTGTGGGTCAGCACCGACCGATCCTGTGTGGGTCAACACCGAGCGATCATGTGTGGGTCAGTAGCAGAGCCTCTTAACAGAGTAAGATGATTCAGTAGTTACATCTAATAATCTCTACTACTATACTTAAGTTATACCTGGTGTAAGTTGAGTTCGTACCTGTGTGGTACTTTCCTTCATGGTAATACCTTGGTGGTATTCTTTTGTGTGGCATACCTATGTGGTACTACCTTCGTGGTTTTCCTTCCTTGGAGGAATGGTTGAGCTTTGGGATTTTGGGTTGGGCCCTGTGTTTCCTCTTGATTGAGATGGGTATGCTTGATAACTTAGGTATATGTATGGGAATATACCTAAGTAGGGTTGACAGTTGACATCATGATTTTTGGTTTATCCTTTGTGGATTTTGTGAGACCTTGAGGGTCTCATGGTCCCTACTCAGTATCATTATACTCACCCCTAAAAGGGATATGCCTACACCCTATTGTGTTTGGTGAAAATGACAGACAATGCTGACTAGGGACGAGAGTACCAGGACTGGAGGTAGCTCAGAGGTGGACGTTAGATGAGGCGAACCATGGAGATGGATGTTCGTGAGCTATACCTACCCTTTAGGTAGGATTCGTGTTGGAGGATCCAGGAGCTTCTTTTCACCTATCAGTCATATTGTACTTTCCAGTTTTCCTTGTACTTTCTAGTTGGGCATGTATTTTGGCCCTTTTACTTACTGTACTTAGTCTTTTTAATATTCATTTTACTTTAGTTCATATCTTGTGGTGTGCTTGGTTGTGTGTGTTACAGGTTATAAAGGCAATGCCTTCCCGGTTTTAGGGAAATACGCTTTTTGGTGCTAGTCGCTAGCCCCTGGCCTATGGAAGGCAGGCTTGGGGTAGTCATGGCATGGGCCCTAGGGGACGGGTCATTACATATTATTCTTATTATTCCACATGCATATATTATGACTCTTGTATGTTGATTACAACTTTTACATCTGCATTGATCATGCTTCTAAATATGAATTGATTTATAAGCATGTGGTCTATGTTTTTTTTGTATGAATATTTTATGCTAATAACATTGAATTGAATATGTTAACATACCCTTATGATCATATTATTCTATAATGATTGATATCTCCCATGGTTACCCTTACTAAGCATCTGATCTCACATTTTCCTATGTTTCCTTTCCACATGTTATGAAATGTTCTAATTTGGGTATGTCTAAGAAGAGTACTATGAGGGAAGATCTTTGTGGTAGATATTGAAGATCTTTCATTAAATGAGAATATTATGTATCCAGTCAAAAAAATACACTAAACCTTTATATCCCTTATGAGATATATTTATAAACTATAATGGATATTTATCTATTAAGATGGAATATCAATGTATTAAATGATTGTATTGCTATAGTTGGAATCAGAGTATATGTTTAGTCAGTATTTTGAGACTAGGATTAGAAAAAAAATTAAAACTATAGGGATGAGTTTAAGTATATGATAATATCATAAAGTTTTGGTAAGGAGGATATTATATGGTTTTCCAGAAAATGCATCCCTCTCTGGATACTACAAGTGGATGTGGTTTTTTCACAAATTCATCTTGGGATAATGACCCTAAAAATATTTGGTCGAGTATATATCTACCATCATTTTGGTGTATGGTGAGTTTTCCCTTACTATGCATCTATTTTGACACTATTGGGGGATATACTTGGGTTAATTCACATTTTCTTTATGAACCATCATGAAGGATTTAAATACACGATAATCATGGATGACCTAGGTGAAACCTAATGTTTCATGGATTGAAAATAAGGTTCCATGATTTAGACATCCTATGAATTATTTTTTTCGGAATATATGGTTCATCACTATAACTATTATTTCTCACTCTATAATTTTGGTCTTAGTTAATGGTTAGATCTAAGAGGATTTCTGTTATCACTAAAAGATAATGGAATAATTATCCTCAAGATAAACCAACTCAAAAGGGAGCTGAAAGTTGAAACCTTGTGATTATGTATAATCAACTGTATTATTATATGATTAAATAACTCATCTTGGGTGAGTTTATTGGAAAACCTAATAAGAAAAAGGTGGAGTTTCATGAAGACCATGGAGAGAAAATATTCAGATTCCTTATAACATCCCCTGATTCTATAACTCTCTCATATAGTCGAATCGGGTTGGTTATGGGACCTCAAGCATGCCTCCACATACTCCAGAGGCTTTGAATAGTAACAAGGTGTAATAAGTATATTGGGGAGACTATACCCCCTAGTACAAAGTTACAAAAAAACATAATAATCATATAACAATAATAAATAAATATCAGATTGTGGAAATAATGGAAACAATAAAATACATTATAAAATAAAAAATAAAATCCAAAAGAACAATCTAATAAATAATAAAGAAATAATGTAATGTTGTGTTGGAATATATCTAAATGTATTTATAGAAGTAATAAAAATAAAATACTAGAAATCTCAAATAAAGACTCAAAATTTCCCAGTCCCAAACCCCAAGTATATCCCGTCAACAAATTTCATCCCATCAAGAAATAAATAGTCAATAGTAAGGTTTATTTCCCTTACCCAATCATGTATCCATGTATTCTTCTTGGGTACCAAATGGTGACCTGAGTAGGGTGAGATTATAACTTACTAGTTCAACATCATCATGTATAAACATAACCAGTCTAATAATAAGTTCTAGAAATAATGAAATAAATAGGTATATTAATTAATTAAACAATTAAACTAATACAACATCAACCTTCTTAGGCACCATGATGGAATATCTATGAGCATGTCTCACATCCATGATGATCACAATTAGGTGATAGAATAACTTACCTCACTGCCATGCTGGAATATCTCTGAGTATGTCTCACAACCATGTCAACCATAAATATATATACATGGTATAAATCACACAAATATAGGTCAAACCCACTATATAATAATTTCAGAAATCAGTCATGGATGATCCCTGTATATAAGATTTACAACATGTCCCAGGGCCAAGCCTGATATATAATACTTTTAGTATAAAAAACTGGTCATATATTAATATATAATCATTACAACATTTAGAAAGACTAATCCCATTATATACACATTTTGGCATAACAAAACTGGGCATATCCCTCTATATAATCATTAAAAAATTTATCTGGTCCAATCCTAATATATAAGCACTACTACATTTATCACAACACATGTAACAAAAACAAGGATATCACAATATCACATTATAATGATCAGTGGTTAATTATGAAAATTACCATTTATCTTTCAATTACATATTTTAATTATAATTTGGTCATAAACCAATAACATTCAAGTCATTTCAATAATCAAGAAAATTCAAGGGGAATCTATATCCAGAAATCACCTAAATCCCATTTTTTTCTAAGAACACTTTAAGACACTGGTCAATTTATTTAAAATAAAGGGTACTACCATTTGAAGGATATCCATAAGCTAGTTCAAACCAATTGAATATAAAGGGAATACAAGGAATAATTCAATTAATAATTTAATTAATTTAGGCACATGTTATATTGGTATAATTTTAATATTGAAAATACTTAACAATTAAATAGACCATAGGGTTAGGGTTTAGACCCCCTGCCTTTAACTTATTATTGACACAACACATCCAAATGAATTCCCTAATAATAAATAAGACTCATATAATCTCAAGAAGGATCCTAGATAAAAAAATATCCAGATCGAAACCCAAAAAAACAAGGTTGAAATAATACACCGTAATGATCATAGAACAAAGGGAGAGAAGGGAAAACTAAAGAAAACCCACTAACCATTGACTAAATGCATGATCAAAATGTTTGGAATGAATATAGGTGCTCCAAAATCTCCTGGAATCTACCCTAGGGTCAAGAGGAGGAATCTTCACATGAGGTGAAAATAAAATCTGCCGCACCACACTATTTAAAACATCAGGTTGGGAATTTACATGGTGTGTATCAACTTTACACATCATATAATTCTTTTTAGAGGGTTACATTGAAAAACCCATCATCTAGAATGAATTTTTAATTATCCCAAACATTAAAAAATGTGTATTTATTACTTGACATGTAAATAGGTAATACCCTATATTTTTTCACGACATGTGTCTGGAAGAATTTACACGTCATATAATACCTTCACATGGAATTTAAATCCCCATATAGAAATTTTTTAGACCATTTTCCAATATAAGGATTTGAAACAACACAAAAATACTTCCAAGCATGGAAAACCCCTATAACATGTTTATATCCAGACTCTATTAAATCAAATAAACATACATCCCTGAACTTTAGGTCATTTTACTGATAATGTCCATCCATCTCCAAATAAGACTCAGTCACCAAGGTTTAAAGAAAAATTAAACCCCCAATGGAAGACATTTTTTTAAAACCTAGAAAAATATCGGATCTTACAACCTCCCCATCATATAATTGTCCATCCCTAAGCATCTCCAAGCATCACTGTGTTGTCTCGACAAACAAGTCTGGCCACTGTGTTTTTCATATCAGTATCCCTCTCCCATGTCTCCACCTGAACTCGCCCATGAGGCCATTATACTTGAACCAAAGTTATAGTCCTACCCCATAGATACTTCTCACTATGGTCCAAAATATGTATCATATTTTCTTGAAAGGATGCATCTGCACTATCTCAATGTCTGAAACATCTATCACATGAGAAGGGTATAGATAATATCTTTGAAGTTGAAACTCATGAAACAATTAATACATAGAACTATATCACTGTGAAAGGTATAACTGATACACTATTATACCGACCCTATCCATTATCTCAAATGTCTTAAAAACATTGGGGAAAACATTCATTGTTTCTTGATATAGCTTTTCTCTAACCAAGGTGACACCTAAACAAAAACATGATGAACAACCTCAAACTCAAAAGGTCATATCTGATGGTCAACATAGAATTTATACCTTCTATTCCCAGTCACCAACCACCTCCTTATCAGCTGAACCTGCTCTAATGTATCCTACATAATATTACACCTAATAAGCACTGACTCACCTACCTCAAACCAAGAAATAGGTTAACGGCACATCCTTCCATATAATTACTTGAAAGGTTCCATTTGGATCAATTCCTAGAATCCATTATAATATTAAAACTAAACAATTCTCATATTATGATCCCATAAAATACTAAAATCAAAAACATAGGCTCATAACAAATCCTTTTGAACCTGAATAGTCCTCTCAGATTAACCACTAGTATGAGGATGAAAGGTTGTACTCAAAACAACCTATGATCCCATAGCCTTATGATGACCCCGATAGAAATATGATGTGAAATGAGGATCTCTATATGAAAATATACTCCTTGTAACATAGTGTAGCATAACTATTGTGTGCATGTAAATCCCCCTATATCATCAACTATGAAGTTCTCCCTGATAGGTAAGAAGTGGGATAACTTAGTCATTCAATCTAAAATTGCCCATATAGAATCATTCTTATGGTTTTTCATGAGTAATCTTGTCACAAAACCCATAGTGACATCATCTCATTTCTACACTAGAAATGGAAGAGACTACAAAATTCCATCCAACCAATGATGCTCAGATTTCACCAGCTGACAAGTGAAACATCTAGCCAAAAATCCTGCTACCACCTTCTTCATTTCAAACCACTAGTACCATATACAGAGATCAAGATACCTATTTTTCAAACCAGGATGTATTGACCATCAAGTAGCATGAAACTCTCCTATCATCTCCTCATTCAGTCCCATAGGAACCCATACTCAGCCACAGAAAAGAAGATAATTTTCACTACCAAGAGACCAATTTAACGGTCTCTTTTCACCATATAAGATATCTCTCTAAACTAATCCCTCCACATTAGATAACTACTTGGTCTTTATCTGGAACAAAAGAATGGGTATATCATATGTCAAAATTAGAGATACTCATCCCTAGGACTCCAGAACATCTACATGCATGTTTACAAAGAGGGTCATCATTCTCCACTCATCATAAGAATTCTAAATTTCCTTTTTTCATCTTTTGGATCAATTCATTAGAAAAGAATTTTCTATTTCCAGGTGAGTAATCTAAATTAAATTTGAAAAATTGAAGATACTCAACTCACATACTCTTCTGAAGGTGTGGGTCCCACTATGAAAATATATACCTGAGGCTCTAGTGGTCCATGTATACCACAAAACTCTCACCAATGAGATAATGCCTCCAATATCTTAGGGCATGCACCACTGCTACTAACTTCAAATCATGAGTAGAAAAATTCCTCTTGTGCAGTTTCAACTATACAAAGCCATAAGAAACCACTTGATCCTCCTATATTAGAACTACCCTGAGACCAACTCTAGATACATCACAGTACATGGTATATGCTTTAGTTGACACAAGTAAAGTTTGAATATGTACTGAGGTCATCTTTCCATTCATCTATTGAAAATATCTCTCATAATAATCACACAAAAAAGAACTTCATGCCCTTCTGGGTCAGCCCACACATTGGTGCTACCAAATGGGAGAAGACCTAGATAATGTGCTGATAATAATATTCTAAACCTTAAAAGCTCTAAATCTCAAATACATTCTTGGGTTTCTCATAAAATACCATGGTCATAACCATATTTGGGTCCACTGAAAATCCTTCCTCCAAGATGCTATAGCCCAAGAAGTTCACTTTATAAAACTAGAAACTATATTTTTATTTCTTGGATAAAGGTTATTCTCTCTCAATGTACTCAAGATGATTTTGAGATGTTGGTAAATACCTTCTATTGATTGTGATTACACTAAGATTTCATTGATAAAAACCACCAAAAAATGGTCTAGAAAAGGATGAAAGATATGATTCATCAACGCCATGAATATAGGTGGTGCGTTAGTGAACCAAAATAGAATCACTATGGATTCATACGAGCCATACCTACAACTAAAAGTAGTCCAAGGTATTTTTGAAGGTCTCAACCTCAAATGATGGTATCATGATCCCAAATAAATCTTGTATAGTATGTTATCACATCTCAACTAATCAAAAAGGTCATTGATACATGGTAGACGATACTAGTTCTTAACCGATATCGGTTTCAATCTCCAATAATCCACACATAAGTGAAAATTACCCTAATCCTTCTTGGAAAAGAGAACTAGAGAACCCAAGGAGATATACTAGGTCATATGAAAAAATTATCTTCCGGATATTCCAACTGAAATTTCAACTCCCAGAGCTCTGCAGGTTCCATTATATAAGGTAGGGTAGAAACTAGATCTGATCCCAGTACAAACTTGAATGTAAAATAAATATATCACTTCAGTGGTAAGTACAAGAAATAATCAGAAAATAAATATTGAAAATATTATACCACTAGAGGAAAATAATAATACTATATCAAACCATAATCTAGAGAAAGATATGGTATCTAATCTGTGAGAAAATCATATGTAAATTGAATTGGTCCTGCATGACTAGCCTAAAGATCCCACTCACCCTAGTGAGAATAGCTGCCTCCTATTAGAGATGGAAAGGTATCTCTCCTTTGATAATAGTTGATATGATACTAGTATATAAAAATCCTATACATACCAATAATAAAATTGAAACCTATCATTTCTAGCACAAATAGCTTCCATAAGAAATGGTAAGCACCAATATCTAGAGAACATGCCTTGAAATGTTTGATATTTTCTTACCACACTCATAATGATGTATTGATAGTCAATACTCCATAAAATATTTCTAAATCCAAGCCCAAACCATTTAAAAAAATAGTGGATAGAAAATAATGTGAATCTTCTGTATAAAAAAAACAAGAAAGGGTAGATGATATAAGAATCATACCTTTTACAGTAGATAGTCATGCATCCACAATAGTCGGAGTAGTCTTCACAACATGTTACTGACCGGCACCTATGCCCCAAGATCAATCTTGAATCCCCTGTGTTATTCCCTCTGCCTGATACAATCATTCTTTCACTAGTGTACCTCATCCCCTCCCTCTACCAGAACATCATGTGGAACTCCAGCTACCTATTTATTAAAAAGTAGCAGAGTCATTCATAGACTCCAGTACCAGTCATCATCCCTTGCCACTAATTTTATACTACATTCCCATACAAAAATGCTACAGGTGGACCATCCTTCCACAAGAATGACACTCCAAAGAAGGGTATGTACATTGAGTTTGTTTGTGGTCCATATTTCCATATTGATATCACAATAATAGAACAAAATCCTGATATGGATTCCCACTTCCTTGACTGGTCTAAAAAATATTTCCTTGGAGGAAACTATCATAGAGATGCTTCTTTAAAATTTAATAATAGTTCATAGTCATCCCTACTAAAATAGACTAGCCACTGCTTGGGGCATCTCTTATATTATCTTACAAACTGAGTGTCAGATTCATCACATCTGCAAAAAATCTCAGATGAAGCATGTTCTCCTATGACCTAATATCATCATGAATACCATCCAAAAAATGTTGCACCCTGGATATCTTGTTAGCTAATAAATATGGTGCAAAGTGTTGTAGGTCAGTGAAACACTCAATGTAGTCTAGCACTAAAATTCTCTCTTATTTCAGGTTCATAAACTCATAATACTTCTCATCCCTTAATGTATTGGTATAGAAATGGATTAGGAACTTATTATTTAATTCATTCCAAGATAACTCATCGTGTTTCCCTATCTTCTCCAGAATGTCCCACCAATACTTGGATGGTCCATGAAGCATATATGTTACAAGATTCACCCTTCTATCTTTAGATGTCACAAGATTCTTAAAGATCATCTAGACTAACTTGATCTAGAACATAGATTCCTAGGGGAATCCCTCCCCAGTAAACATAAGTGGATATTGTAGTTGGAACTCTCACATCAGCTCGGACATTGAAGTCATAGTGAAAATAGTATCCCTTTCCAAAGATTGTATGACCCTCAAGAAGATATTCACTAATACAAATACGGCCTTTATCAGTGGTATAAAAGGGCATTAACAGTGGTAAAAAAGTGCTATTAATCAAGGTGAAGATAAAGGGTGGCCCCCTTTATCAGCGCTCCGAAAAGCGCCGATAAAGACCTCTTTTATCAGTGCTAAAAAAACGCGCTGATAAAAGGGATCTTTATCAGTGCTTTTGTTGAGCACAGATAAAAGTTTAAAAATAATTAAAAAAAAGTACAATTTTGGGAGGCTTCAACAACGCCCCCACCCCTCTTTAACAGCACCCTGATCACCACATTGCACGCCCCCAAGCCACCACCCTCACTCACACCCTTTAACAGTACCCCCCCACCACCACCACCACTTTAACAGCACTAGTTGTTATTTTCCCAATGCACGCAACCTACCTCCCCCTAGATTCGAACTCGGGACATGTTTCCTATTCACCCTAAGCATTTACCACTCCACCATATTGTTTTTCTCTTTATTTATTAATATAGCTATTTATTTATATATATATTTAATTATATTTACTCATATATTAATATATATATATTAGAATATAAATATATTTATATTAATATATATAGTTATATTAATATATATATATATATTCATATATTAATATATATATAGTTATATTTATATATAAATATATTTATTTGTATATTAATATATATTTATAAGATTAGTTTTGAATGCATTTATAAAATATGATTTTTATGTGTGATTATAAATAAATAAATACATATATACAACACACACACACACACACATATATATATATATATATTATATGTATATCTGTATGTATAATTATACATATTTATATATATTTAAAAATATTGTATATTAATATTTATATACATATGTTTAGAATATATAGATAATATATATCAGTTTTTCAATATAGACGCACACAAATATATATATATATATATACATACACATTATATAGGTAAAAATGGAGAAACCCTCAAAACCTATAAATACAGTCAGAAAGTCAAATAAACCATAAACTCAAGGTAATGACGAAAACTTCCAATCTGAGAGTTTTTTCCAGCTCTATGACCAATAAAATCAAAGATCATCAAATGATTTTTTATTTTATAGGTGGTGGAGGTCAAACGGACAGGTATATCATAAGTTACAACTGTTTGAAAAAATAGCAGACCAGACAAAAGTGCTAGAATGGGGGCTTGAAAAACCTAACAAAACGCAAAGTCACTAAAACGGGCCTAACTTATGATCTGGGTGTCTATTTCATCTCTATGACCAGTAAAACCGAATCTCATGGAATTAAATATGATATAACAGGTGTATTATTCCAAACAGACACAAGAATTGAAAGTTGTTGTCATTTTAAGAAAAAATTTGACAGGGCATCGGACACAGAAACGATGTTTTGGAGGCCTTCTGATGGTTTTTTGGGGTTTTTGTTTCCCAAAATTGATTGTAACTATGTTCAAGTCAATTTTATGCATATATATTTTCTCTAAATTCGATTTGATATGTTGTAGAGCCAAAACAGACACCTGGAGTGAAAGTTATGGTCATTTGAAGTTGGAGTTTTTTTTTGAGTGGTATAACTGATATATCTTCGGTTTCTTTGATATTTTCATGGTTTCGATTAGACATGGTGCTCACTCATCTCATGGGATTAGATTTTAATGGTCTTGGATCTCAAATGAACACTTGGAATAGAAGTTATTCCCATTTTAGTGAGTTGCGAGTTTCTTAGGTTGTAAGGCGCTATGAGGGGTGATAAATTTCAAATTATAATAACTTCTGCTATGGGTGTCCGTTTTCACAATACCACATATAAAATCCAAACTTGAGAAAATATACACACTCTAGTGACCACTAGAACCCCTTCTCACATTCTTCAAGGCCCAAAAAGCCCAAAATGCCTCTAGACGGTCATAAGTTTGGCTCTGGGTGTGTGTTTTGCCATAACTTCTTCTCTGAGTGTCCATTTTGCATCTACCACATATCAAATAGATATAAAACATATTTAAAAAATATTTATTATATTTATATCAATATAAATATACTCATATATCAATATATTATTTTTTATGAAATTTGTTTTTGAAATATACACTTTCAGCTCTAGGAAAAAAACTTCTAATAAAGCACCCCCTTTATTAGCACTACTAAAAAAGTGGTGATTAAGGGGGGTCCTTTAACAGTGCTAAAAAAATCACTGATAAAGGGGGGCCTTTATCAGTCTTAAAAAAGTCTTGATAAAGGGTAACTTTTAACAACGTTATTAAAAGCACCCTTTATCAACAATATTTTTAGCACTGATAAAGCCCCCCCTTTATCAGTGCTTCTTTTAGCACTGATAAAGGTTGGCGCTGTGGAAACCATGTTTTGTGGTAATGATTAAAATGATGAACATCCATTTGATCCTCATGAGATATAGGAAGATCTGACTCGGCTATATTAAGAGTGTGCTAATTTCTACTCTCCTGATGTTCAACTAAAAGATTATGATGAGGTATTTTCTATAAAAGACAAACACACTCCTTAGAACATTGGATACAACAAAAAAGGTCAACCTCAATAGGTGAAAACAACAGATAACCGCTAAATCCTGGTCTCTCTAAACATGAATTAAAATTATTTTAGCATGACATATCATTTTATTTATTTCATTTATTAGATAAAATAGGTATCTCATATTATAGTTAAAACAAGAAAGTATATATCAAATTCTAAGAATATATCCCTATCATCAATAATTCATGTCAATATATATCCTTAATTTATATCATGATTCATGCATACTCATCTCATTCCATACAGGTCCATGAGTATAAATATAAATAAAAAATAACATCAATAACTAATAACCCCACACAAAATGTTAGTCACATTAGGTGAAAAAACATCAACTATAATAAGAGAACAACATAAATATTAATCAAATCCCTAGGCACTCAAATTTTCCCCCATACTTAGGTTAACTACACCCATGAACAAGATAATTACCAAGTATCGACAAATCCTAGTCACCTTTTTACCAATACCAAATTGTAGTGGAACATAAAAGAAACCCAGTGTACTCTGATAACACTTTGTAACATCCCCCAATTTTGGCACTCTCTCGTGTGGTCAAATCAAGTTGGTTAAAATACCTCAAGCATGAATTCCCATAAAATAAAGATTGTTTACTAGAATCAGGGATGCGATGAGTATAATAGAGAGACTATACCTTGTGGTATGGAGTTACAACATAGTGTAATAATCATATAAAAATAATAAATAAATATCAGAGTGCATAAATAAAGGAAACAATACAATATAGCAGAAACCCAATAATAAAATCCAACTAAATAATCAAATATATAATAAGGATTGATTTAATTTCATGATGTAATGTAACTAAATTTCATGCTATAATTAGTAAATATAAAAGACTATATGAATCAAATAAAGACTCAAAATTCCATGGTCCCAAACCCCATGTTAGTCCTGTCACCAAACTATATCCCATCCAATAAGCAACAATCAGTAGCAAGGTCCCTTTCCCTTTTCTAATCCTACATCCATGTAATATGGTCATGTACCAAATAGCAGCCTGAGTAGGGTGTGAGTATAACTCAGTTGGTTGTCACCATCATGTCTAAAAATAATTAGTCTAATAATAATTGTAAGAAATATTATAATAAACAAGTGTATTAATTAATTAAACAATTAAATTAATACCGCATCAACTTTCTTTGAAACCATAATGAAATATCTCTTAGCATGTCTCACAACCATTCCAACCATAACCATATAACCTTGGTAAAAAAATAACGTACCTATTCTCTATACCATAATGTCTCTAAGCATGTCTCATGACCATGTCGACCATAATCATATATCCATGGAATAAATCACATAAATATAGGCCAAATCTTCTATATAATCATTTCATCAATCAATCATGGATGAGATTAGTATATAAAAATCACAACATGTCTCTAGGATAAGACCAATATATAATTATTTCATCATAAAACACTGGGCATAGCCCACTATATAAGCATTACAGTATTTATCAAGGCCAAGCCTACTATATAATCATTTTATCATAAAACACTAACCATATCCCTCTATATAAGCATTAAAACATTTATTATGGACAATCCGGGTATATAAGAATTATAGAATTTATCATAACACATGTTATAGAGAAAAGTATATCACTATATCACATAATAAGTCTCAATGGTAAATTATGAAAATTACCATTTATATTTCAAATACACATTCTTTTTATCATTTGTTCATAAACCAATAACAATCTAGTCATTACAATAATCAAGAAAATTCCAGTTGAATCTATATCAAGCAACCACCCAAATCCCATATCATTCTAAGCAAACATTAATCTTCTTTTCAATTCATATATATTCAAGGTTTCACTCACTATAATGGTAGCCATAATCTAGGTCAAAATAATTGATTCCAAATGGATTCTAAGGAATAATAAAATTCATCATTTAATTAATTTTTGTGCATTTTATGTTGTTTCAATTTCTATATTTCACATACTTTGTAATAAAATAGACTATAGGGTTAACGTTTAGGCCCTCAAATTTTAACCAATGATTAAAATGGTAATTCCAAAGGGATTAACCAATAATAATGAAGGCTTAGATAATCACAAGAAGGTTACAATATCAAAAAAGATAAAGATCAAAACCCAAAAAACCATGGTCAAAATATTACATAGAAAAAATCGAAGAACAAAGGGGGAGAAGGGAAACCGAATTAAAACCCCTCACTGGGGACCAAATACCTGATCCAAAAATACTAAATGAAGAGAGGTGCCCCAAAATATCCTATAATATTTCCTATGGTCAAGAGGAGGATGCTTTATATGAGGTGAAAAGAAAAACATCTGCATGACTCTATTTAAAACTGAAAGTTGGAAATTTACATAGAATTTTACTTCTTTAAATGTCGTGTAATTATTTTTAGAGGCTTATAATGAAAAACCAATCATCTCTGTTGATTTTTTAATTATCCATAAAATTATATGACATGTATTTCATACATGGAATATAACCAATTCATGCCCTGTATTTGTTTCATGACATGTGTCGAGTAGAATTTCTATGTCGTGTAATACCTTTACATGGTGTGTAAATCCCCTACAAAATCTTTCATCCCAGTTTCTTATATACAGATATAATACACCTCCTAAATCCTTCAAAACATGGAAAATCCATTTAACACATTTATATCCTGGCTTTATTAAGTCAAATAAAATTATATCCCAGAACATTATGTCATTTTCCAAAAAAAACCTCTCTATCTCTGAACAAGACTCAGCCACCAAGTCTTAAAGACTAACCAAACCCCCAATGGAATACATTTATCACAAAAACTCAAATAGTTATGTACTTGAAAAAATATGGTATCTTATATTACTATATGTCTATAATTTTTCAAACAGAAGTAAAGGAAATGTATCAAAGGAACTAGAAGATGTTTTCTATGTGAAAAAAGGGCATAGTGTATTTAATTGATAAGGAAAAATAAAGAGTTCAATGGGGGGATATTTTTTCATATTAAGGTTCCATTTATATTTCAATGTCTCTTCTATGGGAAATATATACATTATTCAATTCTATTCTCTAATCCAGGGGTAAACTCCTAGAAAAATTAAAGACATATTTTATGTCAGTCATTAAAATAAAAGTATTGGATTGTTTATAAGAATTATGTAGTATAATGGTTATATCAATAATATTATAGATATATTAATAATAAAAGATCTAAGGATTGTTCTATAGTAGTTTTTCATTAAGGATTTGAAAACATATGTTGAATGATACCAATAATCAAGAAAATAGGTTTCGTAATAAGCTGGTAGTGTTTAATTGTTATAAAGAGATTATTGAAATTGAAGAATTATATGAGATAGTATTTAAGACCTTGGAACTGATTATTTATTTGATGAAAAATCTGTTTATGTTATCTTTGATGGAATTTATAAAAAAATTAGATTCAAAAAATATATTTGATAGTTTTTATTTTATTTGAGGAATAAGGATTATGTTAATTATTGTAATCATATATGTTTTCATTGAGATTTTATGGTGACTTAGGTTAATAACAACATTTAATAGAAATCAAGGTATTTACATTTTTAGTATGTGACATTAAGAGATACATTAGGTTGTTTTATGGATTAACATTAATTTGGTATTGGATATTTAGTGACCTTCCTTTTAAATTTTGGATTTAAATTTTGGGAATAAATTTCTTTAAGGGCATTAATGTTAACCATTTATAGAATGGATTAAGTTGAACACTTGGTGTTATTATTAAGAATTTTTATATTAATATATTATTTATCCATATTGGATAACTTTTTCTAAACATTTTTGTTTTATTAATTACCTACAGATAGGAGGAATGGCTTATGGATCTTATGATCCATTAAAAGTTAATTTCAGTGCTTTTGGAAAAAAATTAACCAGCATTTCTTGGAATAAGAGATGAAGTGTAGATTCATAAAATCCCAACTAAAGGATGAAATAATGCTTATGAAATGGAAATAAATCAAGTAATTATATTTTATTGTGTTCACTATCCTGATAGTAAACTAAAAACTCAAATATTAAAAAAGGATCTCGAAATAAAAATGTTATGATTTAATTTGTTTTCTAATGAATTTATAGTCTTTAATTTGTCACATATTTATGGTTTTTTGGTTGTTAACATTATATTGACCATGATATCTATCACTCGATATTAGAGCTTGTGTGATATTTTTCTCTTCTATGTGTAAATTTTAACTTCCCACTATTGTTATAATTATCCAGGAATATTATAATGTTTTTTTCATGTAAAATTGATGTTTCCCATTTTCTATTTTCTAAGGAATTTTTATTAACCCTTTTTACAATTTTAGTTTTCAACAAAATAATTTTCAAATATCAAACCCTTGATTACTGAGCACTACTTCAAATTGTGTGGATGAAATTTATCAAATGGTGGAGAATTTAACACACAAAATTTTTTAAAGAAGAAAATTATAAATAATATCATATATGAAATGCAACACCTATAACACCCCAAGATTCTATGGTACGCTTCTCTTTGAATAATATAGTAGCGTGTGTTGTACGCAACTTCGAGTTCTAACATACACCACGACCAATCAAAATAGCCGTTATGAATAGTAATACCCACTTTTTTAAATTTTATAAATTTTATCTCTCAAAATGGAATTCATTTTTGGATTCAGAATATCGAAATTATCCTAGGCTTAAATTTTGGAACTTTTCAGATAACTCTCATATTTTGATGAATAGTGAAAATTACTAAATTCTAATTAAAAACAACTTTTTTAATCAAAATAATTAACAGTGATAAATTATGAATTTGTGTGTTTTTAAAGTATATTTAGAATATATTTTTACCATTTAATACAATTTTGGTCATTGGACATAATTTCACAATTAAACCGGACATAAACAAGTATCAATCTTTTGATAGTTATTATATCTTAAAAACACGCTTTTTGTTTGGATAGCGGGAATTAATTTTAAATTAATTTCTGCCACTTCTGTGTTTTGAATTTGGAAAAATGGATTCCATATTTGAAATCAGGATTTCCAAATTGCGTAAATAGGTAACTTTTATTTTTAGACATTTTGAATAATTACTTCGGTAAATATATTATTTACCATGGTTAAAGGGTAAATCCGGTAAATAAGGGTTAAAAAATAATATTATAATAATACTAAATTACCCTAAAACGTGTCCTAACTTTATTTGTGGATACATTCCCGACCATGGGCATCTTTGAGTCGATTTTGGGACCCCATGGAGCCACTTGTAGGTGATAGGGACACTTTATTAAGTTAAAATAAATACAAAAATGACATAAGCATATATCTTTTAGAAAAAACAATTTTTACATAGGGTTATATATGTTGTATTTTTTACTATAAATATTCATTAGAACGTTAAAAATATTTCCTATACAATGGTATTTTATTTATAATTTTTAGATATTATATAATTTAATTTATTTATGACACAATGGTGATGCAGTAATTACCTAATTAATGAAAAATTAGAATAATTGATATTATAAATACCCAAATAAATGTAATTTGAGACTTTTTATAAATACCAAAAAATTTCTAGGATAATATGACATGTTAGTCTTGATTTAATTAACTTTTTTCGAAGTAATAATTCTGTTATGATTTTTACAAAAATCAATTATTGAATAGTGTCAAAATTGACATAAAAGAGTTTTTAAAAACATATTATATTATTAATTGATATTAAATTCTTAAAAATCTAAGTTTCTGCCAAGAGACTTATATACTGATAGGTATATCATTAATGGACCACTTTGGGGTCTCTTGTATGTATATAGTAAGTTTATTAACCATATAATATAAAAATACAAAGAGACATTGTAAAAGTGAAAATAATTAACTAAGAGTTGATACTTAAAGATAAGGTTAATATAGTAACCCAAACCTGTCTAAATCCTATTGGTTGAGTGGTTTTATACCTATCCCCACCTTAAACATTAAATAATTCACTTTTAATCCATTATAAACCGAATATGATTTTATTATAAATTAATAGTTTAAGTTTTTTCTAAAGAGCCCCTCCTCCCCCTTATAAATGGACCCAACTTATAACCAATTATTCACAGCTTAAAAGCCTTTTGGTTCGGCCAAACCCTGCCCAAATACTCTCTCAACTTCCCTCAATACAACCTAGAGGCATTATTTTTATCAGAAAGCCAACCTAAGGATCCCTTTTGATCAAATCAAAAGGAAGAACCCGAAGAAGAGGTAATGTTTTCACCACCCTTTTTCAAGTTCATTTCTTCTTAAACTTCTTCTTTCTTTGTTATTCCCATTATAAAATAATAAATACACTATATCCTATATAATTTGATATTATTATAAATATGGTACAACCATATTTAGTATTCTATCCATCCTTTGAATGAAATGTCACCATACGTGCGTACGTACGGCTTACCGTCTCCACATCGTGGTGTAATTGTTATTCAATATATTATTATTTGGATGGGTATAATAATGATGTGTAATTAATGTAAATAATAAATATAACATGATAATGATTCTGTATATATAATATATCATCCAATTATATATTATATTAATATCAAAAGAATGATATTTTCGCTCGTGCGTACGTACGGATTACCGTCTCAACGACACGATGAGATTCATTTCCAAGTTCACCATTAATCGACGATTATAAAAATATATATTAATAATAAGTATGTAATATATGACATAATAATGATACTATGAATATATATATTTATATATATAAGTATTTATGTACTTACATATATCTTATTCAATACTATGTAAAAACGGAAACAGTGTTTATGCGTACGTACGGACTACCGTCTCCATAACCGGTGTTTTCCATTTCATATATACATCTATTATAAATTTTTATATTATAAATATATATGATAAATAAATCATGTTTTATATTCTTGAATTATTTAAATCATGATCTATGTGATACAATCAATATTAAAAAGTTAAAACACGTACGATAAAGAAAGCGATTATTACCCGAAATATTAATATAACATGGAAATTATTATTAAATGGGTAGTATAAAGTCATAAATGAATAATGTATGATATCATAAATATTAATATGGTTCTGGTATAATTTAATAACATACTATAGTCTTCAAACAGGAGGCTAAACGTACCCTCGACTAAAGTAAAGTGCAAGGTAAGGGGTTTTCATCTCACTCCTTATTTCCGTGAGATTCATGCCATATTGCCACTATTACCTTTTGTGTGGTGTATGTAATGCCCATAATTGTATTCTTTGTGTAATACACTTTAATTTATTTGTATTTACATATTCATTGTGTGTTACCTCTTTCATGGGTTGTATGTTTCGTAAGTTACCAAATTGGTAAGGGTTAATTTCACAACCTCTTTATTATCCGAGGTTGTTTTTATGTAAGTATCTACTGGGAAATATTTATTACCCATATCCATATTTTATGAAAGAGTTTTCAAAGGGATTCTTTTAAGTGAATTTTTACTAAAACATCATTTCAAACGTTTTAAATATTTATTCTTCTAAATCTTTCTCATTAATGTCCATGTCTTCAAAATGGTTTTTAAGGATTTATTTATATGGACATGAATGTTTTTAAAATGTTAATTCCTTTCAAAAAATTTAAATTGGTATGGAACACATTGATTCAAAAATGTCTTTAAATGAATTCTTTTCCAAATTGTGTTACATTTAAATGTTTTCATGAAAAAGAGATATTTCTCTCAAATAGTTTTGATTTCATCTATGTCAACATCCTTTGATAAATTTTACACTTGTTTGAAGTTGATTTATTATGATACAAATCTTCCATATTGTATTTAAGGTTTTGTGATATGTTTCACTATGGATGAGTTATCTTTATGCCATTAATGGTTTATGATTAATTTTTTTGCATTTCTTATGCTAGTTTTAATACGAATGTTTATGTTATATTTCATCATCTTTTTAAGATGAATGTGTTGGACTAGTATGTTCCGGGTTGGGGACCAGTAAAAGTATTCCCTTCGGGTTGGGGTCTAGTTACAGCATACCCTCCGGGTTGGTGTCCAGTTATTAGAGACACTTCGGGTTGGTGTCCGGTTATTAGAGGCACTCCGGGTTGGTGTCCGGTTATTAGAGGAACTCTGGGTTGGTGTCCGATTATTAGAGGCACTTCGGGTTGGTGTCCGGTTATTAGAGGCACTCTGGGTTGGTGTCCAGTTATTAGAGGCACTCCGAGTTGGTGTCCGGTTATTAGAGTCACTCTGAGTTGGTGTCTGGTTATTAGAGGCACTCTAGATTGGAGTCCGGTTACAGAGGCTCTTCGGGTTGGGTTCGGGTTATAGTTATCCCTTAGGTCTTGGCATGAGGCCTTGACACAGAAATTAAAGTTCAGCATTATGCATTCCATCATTATGAAAGTGGTTAGTGATATTGCTTGTGATTATTAGACTAGTATAATATCCATGTGAATAAGTAAATGGAATTACTTCATTTTATTTTTTCCATATTATGCTGAAGTTCATGTTTAAAAGGCTTTTGTTTTAGTTTTAAATTTCCTTAAATGTTTATGCTTATTTATGAAATTTTCCGATGTATTGTTATCCTTACTGAGCATCTGAGCTCACCCCTTTCTATGTTTTATTTTTCCCAGGATTCCAAGAATTGTATATTGATTGATATGCAGGGTTAAGCCAAGGAAATAATGGCGTTCGTGAAGGATTATTTATGTTGTTTTGTATGTTATGAAGTGTAATGTAACTTTCATGTATGTAATCTATTTTCCAAGAATTATAAACTAATCGGTCCTTCAGGACTTGATTCCTTGTAATCATGCCAATGTATTAAAATAATGAACCGACTCTGGGTAACTGGGGTCGGGGCGTTACAGTTGGTATCAGAGGAAGTTTAGCAATAACATTGGAATCTAGATTTAGATAAACTCTGATTAGAGCACATAGCCCTAAGATAGAATTTGAGGATTAGTATAGAATAACTTCCTAGAATTTTGGTATTATAGAGATTTTGTGAGTGTTCTGAGCAATACATCTCTGTCTGGATACGAGCAGGTAGACTGGCACAGATGTACCTAGGGGTAAAACTTGAAAACACCGCTTTGAGCTAGACTCGAATGGGAATTGGTGCACGACAACGGGCCTTGCTGCACTCTTGGTTACGACACTCCCGGGGGATATGCTTAGGATAATTCTCATTTTCTTTACAAACCATTATGAAGGGATTATGAGTATATACTTACTCAAAGAAAACATTTTTATGATTATGGATTATATCCATAAACTGTTTAATTTATGTTAAGTGTTTTACAAGTTCGGGATCAGGTATTTCTATTCATAAACTAATCTCGTGAATGTCATTGTTTAGAAATGGTGCCCAGTAGAAGGAATGAGAACTCCAGCAATACACATGATCCAAATAGTAAGTAGGATCATATCTTTCATGGTCCTAAGCCAGAATTTAGAAGGGAAATAGTCTCCCATGTATTATCATCATATGAAGAAATAGTATCATGTGTTGATAAGATAAGTAAAGAATTCTCGGAGTCCTATGACTTTAAAGGGAAGCCAGAGAAGGAAAGGATGGTAGAGAGAAGGACAGATAAAGGGAAGAAGGTAAAGAAGGGTTTTTCCCATATGTGATAACTATTTAAAGAATCACCTTGGAAAATGCTTGAAGGGAATGGTAGAATGTTATAAGTGTGGAGAAAAAGGGCACCAAGTATGTGACTGCAAGTGTAAGAAAAATGTTTCAAATGTACAATGCTTCATCTACAAGGAGTTTGGACACTATGTGAACCAATGTCCTAGTCATCAGACTATGCCGCAAATGATGCTATTGGATAATAATCAAGTTATGATACTACCACAAATGAATAGAATGAATAGTGTTCTTAAGTTATTATTTTGGAATTATTTTGTTTAAGTGTTGTATCAATGATGTTCTAGAAATAAATAAGGATTTTACTATAGTACTATTTCATTGAGGATTTGAGATTTTATTGTACTATGAAAAGTGACTCTACAACAAGTTAAACATTTTGGAAATTACATGGCAAAAAGGATATTCATTTTGTTTAACTACCTTATAAATTTTGGACTGTGAGTTTGGATAGTAGTATTTTAGATAAGTCTATAGTTTGGAATGGATTAAGTTTGAAAGGTTATTTTTGTATTTTTATAAAAGGACAACACGCAGACCGTGTGACAACCCATCGCGTCGGACAAAGATGTGGGAATTGAACCCACAACTATAGTACGATTTGGATTTATCACCTACCAATAAACTACGTGAATTCCCTAGATTGTATAATGTAGTTTCCTTTTTTAATGGGCTTGATATGTGAATTATACATTCATTATATTTGGAACCCTATACGATTTGGACAAATATAGTTTTTTTGAGTTGTCTTATGTTTTGTAGTGAAAGATGAGTTTGTGGTAGAAATTTATTAATGGATAAAAATCTAATTAAAAATTAAGTATATCTCCTTATGATCATATCCAATCTCATAAATAAATTCCTCAACATTAATAAAATTAACTTTGAATAAAAATGTTGTCCTAGATGGTACCTTAGATAATCACAAATTTATGGCTTTGGGATTGTTGGCCTTTTCATAGCCATGTTCTCTACCACTCTCCATCAGATATTAATGGTTAGATTTCTCTTCCATATCCATATTTTCCTACATGGAACCCTAGTATGTGTTATTTTCGTCAACCTTCATACTTACCACTCATTATTTTCAATAGAGGCCTCGTTAATCCATTTTTCCGATGTGGGATTTAAACTAAGATATTTTGAAATGTCAACCCCAACATTCCAATACCATGTATAAATTGCGAGGACGCAATTTATTGAAGGAGGAGAGAATTTAACACCACAAGATTCTACAGTACGCTTATCTTTGAATAATACAATAGCATGTGTTGTATGCAACTTCGAGTTCTAACACACACCACGACCAATCAAAATAGCCGTTATGAATAGTAATACCCACTTTTTGAAATTTTATAAATTTTATCCCTAAAAATTGACTTCATTTTTGGATTCGTAATATTGAAATTAACCTAGGCTGAAATTTTGGTACTTTTCGGATAAATCTCATATTTTGATGAATAGTGTAAATTACTAAATTTTAATTAAAAACAACTTTTTTAATCGAAATAATTAATAGTGATAAATTATGAATTTGAGTGGTTTTAAAGTATATTTAGAATATATTTTTACCATTTAATAAAATTTTGGTCATTTGACATAATTTCACAATTACACCAGACATAAACAAGTATCAATCTTTTGATAGTTATTATATCTTAAAAAGACGCTTTTTGTTTGGACAGCAGGAATTAATTTTAAATTAATTTCTGCCACTTCTGTGTTTTGAATTTGTAAAAATTTATTCCATATTTGTAATCAGGATGTCCAAATTGTGTAAATAGGAAACTTTTATTTTTAGACATTTTGAATAATTACTTCGGTAAATATTTTATTTACCATGGTTAAAGGGTAAATCCGGTAAATAAGGGTTAAAAAATAATATTATAATAATACTAAATTACTCTAAAATATTTCATAACCTTATTGGTGGATACATTTCCGACCATGGGCATCTTTGGGTCGATTTTGGGACCCCATGGAGCCACTTGTAGGTGATAGGGACACTTTATTAAGTTAAAATAAATACAAAAATGACATAAGCATATATCTTTTAGAAAAACAATTTTTACATAGGGTTATATATGTTGGATTTTCGACTATAAATATTAATTAGAAAGATAAAAAGATTTCCTACATAATGGTATTTTATTTATAATTTTTAGAGATTATATAATTTAATTTATTTATGACACAATGGTGATGCAGTAATTACCTAATTAATGAAAAATTAGAATAAGTGATATTATAAATACCCAAATAAATGTAATTTGATACTTTTTATAAATAAAAATAATTTTATAAGATAAAATGACATGTTAGGATTTATTTAATTAACTTTTTTCTAAGTAATAATTCTGTTATTATTTTTACAAAAATCAATTATTGAATAGTGTCAAACTTGACATAAAAGAGTTTTTAAAACGAATATTATTTTATTAATTGATATTAAATTCCTAAAAATCTAAGGTTCGTCCAAGAGACTTATATCATGATATTTATATCATTAATGGACCACTTGGGGGTCTCTTGGATGTATATAGTATGTTTATTAACCATATAATATAAAAATACAAAGAGACATTGTAAAAGTGAAACTAATTAACTAAGAGTTAATACTTAAAGATAAGGTTAATATAGTAACCCAAACTTGTATAAATCCTATTGGTTGAGTGGTTTTCGACCTATATCCACCTTAAACTTTAAATAATTCACTTTGGAGCCATTATAAACCGAATATGAATTTATTATAAATTAATACTTTAAGTTTTTTCTAAAGAGCCCCTCCCCCCTTATAAAAGGACCCAACTTCTAACCAATTCTTCACACCATAAAAGCCTTTTGGTTCGGACAAAGCCTAAACAAATACTCTCTCAACTTTCCTAACTACAACATAGAGGCCTTAGTTTTATCAGAAATCCAACCTAAGGATCCCTTTTTATCAAATCAAAAGGAAGAACCTGAAGAAGAGGTAATGTTTTCACCACCCTTTTTCAAGTTCATTTCTTCTTCAACTTCTTCTTTCTTTGTTATTACCATTATAAAATAATAAATCCACTATATCCTATATAATTTGATATTATTATAAATATGGTACAACCATATTCAGTATTCTATCCATCCTTTGAATGACATGTCACCATACGTGCGTACGTATAGCTTACCGTCTCCACGTCGTGGTGTAATTGTTATTCAATATATTATTATTTGGATGGGTCTAATAATGATGTGTAATTCATTTAAATAAGAAATATAAAATAATAATGATTCTTTATATATGATATATCATCCAATTATATATTATATTAATATCAAAAGAATGATATTTTTTCTCGTGCGTACGTACGGATTACCGTCTCCACGACGCGATGAGATTCATTTCCAAGTTCACCATTCATCGACGATTATAAAAATATATATTACTAATAAGTATGTAATATATGAAATAATAATGCTACTGGAAATATATATATTTATATATATAAGTATTTATGTACTTACATATATCTTATTCAATACTATGTAAAAACAGAAACAGCGTTTATACGTACGTACGGACTACTGTCTCCATAAGTGGTGTTTTCAATTTCATATATATGTCTATTAAAAAATTTTATATCATAAATATATATGATAAATAAATAATGTTTTATATTCTTGAAGTATTTAAATCATGATCTATGTGATACAATCAATATTAACAAGTTAAAACACGTATGATAAATAAAGCGATTATTACCCGAAATATTAATATAACATGGAAATTATTATTAAATGGGTAGTATAAAGTCATAAATGAATAATGTAAGATATCATAAATATTAATATGGTTCGGGTATAATTTAATAACATACTATAGTCTTCAAACAGGAGGCTAAACGTACCCTCGACTAAAGTAAAGTGCAAGGTAAGGGGGTTTCATCTCACTCCTTATTTCCGTGAGATTCATGCCATATTGCCACTATTACCTTTTGTGTGGTGTATGTACTGACAATAATTGTATTCTTTGTGTAATACACTTTAATTTATGTGTATTTACATATTCATTGTGTGTTACCTCTTTCATGGGTTGTATGTTTCGTAAGTTACCAAATTGGTAAGGGTTAATTTCACAACCTCTTTATTATTCGAGGTTGTTTTTATGTAAGTATCTACTGGGACATATTTATTACCCATATCCATATTTTATGAAAGAGTTTTCAAAGGGATTCTTTTAAGGTACTTTTTAATAAAACATCATTTCAAACGTTTTAAATGTTTATTATTCTAAATCTTTCTCATTAATGTCCATGTCTTCAAAATGGTTTTTAAGGATTTATTTATATGGACATGAATGTTTTTAAAATGTTAATTCCTTTCAAAAGTTTCAAAGTGGTTTGGAACAATTTGATTCAAAAATGTATTTAAATTAATTCTTTTCCAAATTGTGTGACATTTAAATGTTTTCATGAAAAATAGATATTTCTCTCAAATAGTTTTGATTTCATCTATGTCAACATCCTTTGATAAATTTAACACTTGTTTGAAGTTGATTTATTATGATACAAATCTTCCATATTTTATTTAAGGTTTTGTGATATGTTTGACTATGGATAAGTCATATTTATGCCATTAATGGTTTATGATTAATGTTTTGTCATTTCTTATACTAGTTTTAATATGAATTTTTATATTATATTTCATCCTCTTTTTAAGATGAATGTGTTGGACTAGTATGTTCCTGATTGGGGACCGGTAAAAGTAAGCCCTTCGGGTTGGGGTCCGGTTACAGCAGACCCTTCGGGTTGGTGTCCGGTTATTAGAGGCACTCCGGGTTGGTGTCTAGTTATTAGAGGCACTCTGGGTTGGTGTCTGATTATTAGAGGCACTCCATGTTGGAGTCCGGTTACAAAGGCTCTCCAGGTTGGGTTCTGGTTACAGTTATCCCTTAGGTCTTGGCACGAGGCCTTGACAAAGAAATTAAAGTTTGGAATTATGCATTCCATCATTATGAAATTGTTTAGTGATATTGCTTGTGATTATTAGACTAGTAGAATATCCATGTGAATAAGTAAATTGCATTACTTCATTTTATTTTTGCCATATTATGCTGAAGTTCATGTTTAAAAGGATTTTGTTTTAGTTATACATTTCCTTAAATGTTTATGCTTATTTATGAAAGTTTCTACTGTATTGTTATCCTTACTGACATCTGAGCTCACCCCTTTATATGTTTATTTTTCCCTAGATTCCAAGAAGTGTATAGTGATTTATATGAAGGGTTAAGCCAAGTGAATAATGGCGTTCGTGAAGGATTATTTATGTTGTTTTGTATGTTATGAAGTGTAATGTAACATTCATGTATGTAATCTATTTTCCAAGACTGCTAAACTGATCGGTCCTTCGGGACTTGATTCCTTGTAATTATTCCAATGTATTAAAATAATGCACTGACTCTGGGTAACTAGGGTCTCGGCATTACAACACCAATCTTAAATGAACCATGAAATATTATATTTAAATATGACCATTATAACCTAGTCATTGAATTGGAATGTATGAATAGGAATAAAAAATAATAAAAAATATATATAAAGTTCATACTCAGTATTAGAACTACTAATTCTTAGTAAATAAGTATTCATTTTTTAGTAAAGTTATATTATTCTAAAAAATGTATGTCCTTCAAAAAAGATTTTTTATGTTTGTAACAAAATATTATATTTAATTTTAAAAAAAATTAAAATTAATTTAATAAAAGGAAATTAAATTTTTGAATAATCATATCAAAATTGTCTTATGCTGAATTTTTGGTATTTTTATGAAAAGATTTATTTTCTTTTGAATAGTGAAAAACACTTACTTCTATTGAAAACTTTATTTTTATTTCAAGAATGTACAAAGATTAATTTTTTTTTCTAATGTTCTTTAAGTAAAATTATTTATATTATATTATTAACAATCTAAATAATTTCATCTTAATAAATTTTATGTCTTAATTTAGTATAAAATCATTTTTATACTTCATAAGGCATTTTTTTAAAACTATTTTTTTGCACAAAATGTTTTTTCTCTTAATAATTTAAGTTAATCATGATTTTTGATTTCCTTAATGAAATTTATATATTATTTAATCAGTAAAATTTTTTAACATTCAGTTATTTTTTTCTGCACATGGGACAGTAATAAAATAAATTTTAGGCTAAAAAATATATTTTTCTAAAGAAACGGTTTTCATAGCATTTTGTGCATTTATTTTAAAATGAATTTATGAAACTTATAGAAATTTAATTGTGAAAAATAGATTTTGTATTTGGAATTATTAGGTCCAAAATTTTTAATGGGTCCCTTTTATTTTTATGCATTATAAATAGTAATTTCTGTATAATTTATCACCTCGGTGAAGGTTATATCACGTTAACATAGGTTAAAACTAAATTTTAAGGACACCATTTTCCATATTAATAAATATTTTATGATGGTAATTAGACCATTATTACAATTTTCATATAATTTAACTATTTAATGGACAATTTTCCCTGAAAATTACCTATATAATATTTAATGCAAAGAAAAATACAAGATATCACTCTTAGTTACACCCAAATTTACCAAAGTTTTATAGTTTAAGAGTTCACTTGAAGAATAACATGGGTCATAAAATCCTTAGAGACCTAAGAAGAAACCTAGAGAAACATACATTATATATGTTTGATTTTTCTATGAAGTGTATAAATTGGGTTTGAATTGATTAGATAATTAAATAGTTTTAAACACTTAATTTAATTTAATTTAAGAGAATGATTTGATCCCTGGATATCACTTGGGGTGGATTGGATGAATTCCTTTTAAATAATTTCAATTTCACTAAATAGGTAATAATTCATTCAATTAAAACAATATAATTTTATCAACTAATTTTTTAACATGTTCACATACACATGTTAATAAACTATACACTTGGAGAATCATTTTCATGAGCACTCCATGGTAAATGATCTTATTAGCATATGAAAAGTGTGGGGATAAAATTCAATAAGAAAGACAAAGAAATAAATTCATTGATTAAAAAAACTCACTAAAATAATTTATTAAGTATTATTAATAAGATAAATAATATATAATAAATACACATTATACTCCCTTAGATCAACCCATAATAGGTTTATCCTTAAATTTATTCTACTCTATCAGTAGAAGTGTGAAGTAGACACATGATGGCGGAATTAAAGAAGAAAATAGTGAAATAACAATCACTCCACCATTGTGTGAATAATTACACAAAATATTATACTAATAAATTCACTATATAAAGTAGATATATCAATTTGAAATGGAGAATAACATAAAATGTGAATAAGAACTTTTATTAAGAAACATATGTTATTCAAATAAATTACGTGTGAAAAAAAATGTGTGAATACAAAATGGCAGCATAACAATAAAATTGAAATAAGAACATGAATTACCCAATTCCATCACCTAAACCACCACATTAAGTAGTCATATTAGGAGCCAAGGTTTGATCCCCCATTAATTAGTAGAGTCAAAGGTGGGTGATAAATAAAAGGAAATTTTATTTTTCAAAGATTACTAGAAAATTCGGAAAAAATTCATCCTCCTTTTTGGTATTAAAATTTGTAATTTAATATTACATAATATGGGATAGTTGTAGAAGATAAATATCTTCATATAGGTTTCCTATAATATCTGTCAAAATTTAATAGAAATGGGAACTTCCATTTGGATTTTATGCTCAAAATGGTAGGATGATTTTATAGGCCTTCAAATATGGCCCATAAATTAAATTTCTACTTGGGTTCCTAGGATCTCCTTGAAATATTCAGAATTAGATCTGTATATATTTTAATGAAATTATCCCCATAATTTTATCTATCTAATTTTAAAATTTTATCTTCAATGGGATTGATTTTTGTGCTTCACTTTTACTTGATGTGTATAAGGCCCATTTTGGTTTGATCATAAATTTTTTGTATTCATGGCCAAAATTGTCCATATTCCATTGTGATTCATCCATTTATCCCAAAATATAAAATTTTCCAAAAAAATGATCAATAATATCCCAAAATATCATATTAAAATAATCAAAATAATAAATTTCACAAGCATATAATTGATTGTTCCCAGATTGACACACATTAGACATGAATTTCACAATGATCTAAAATAAAATTCAATTTATGAAATACATTAAAACTGGTTCTTATGTACATTGAACCACATTAATATTAAAACATAAACAATGAATATTATCCACTTTTAGTGGATAATAACACCCTCCAACTTGATTTATTCTGGTCTCGAGAAAAAGTCTCTCACAAATATGAAATTGAATTCCCTTTTTTGAAAACAATTTAACATACAATGATCATTGAAAGACATCATTCCAAATAATCATGAAACCTGTAAAAATAATTCTACAAAATATTGGTTCACAAGAATATATCAAGACCAAGCCCATTCCTTTTTAAAAATTCATCATCAAATTTTATCCAATTTCAATTAAGCATGATGATGTGTTGTGCATCAAAAAATACATGGGGACCATTTTCTTGTTCAATTGGAAAAATAGAAGCACTAGGTGGGGATCACATTAAACCATTAAACGTGCTTTGAAATGTTTTTTTTCATTTTTTTTTCTTTTGAACCACAATATGAATTAAAATACCAAATTTATGCAAGATATCTATAGATTCATGATCCCCAAGTATCGAATGCCATACATTTTTTCAATTCCATGCTCTTCACTAGAGATGTAAATCTAAACTCTAGGAAAGAAAACTATAGATTTATGACCCCCAAGTTTCGGATGCCACACATTTATAAAAACAATTACTCTACATGGTTACCACTTTATCCTATTTTTTTAGATACACAAATTGAACCCAAACCCTATGCTATGATGAAAGGGACTCAAGAACTCAAACCTACACCCAAAATATAATGGTCATGAATTATTAAATTTTTCTTAAATGTATGAAAATTTTATAGTGTAAACTTTCATTAGATACACACACTTTCAAAAATTTATTCTTGTGAATATTAACTTGTATAAAGACCATAATCAAGGAATTCAAAATCATTTTTCCTTAATATTTCATGTTTCTTAATTTATATTAATGCATACAAGGATAATGAATTTAAAATGTTTCTATAAAATCACCCATTTTTTAAAAAATATCATATTTTCACTCCACTCAAATTATAATTACACTTCCATCAGTGTCAAAATAGAAGAGAAGAGAGAGTTTGTAATTGGGAAGGAGGGGTGGGAGAATTCAATTTGAAATGAGATCGTGGGAAAAATACCCTCGTTTGAAGTATATGACCCATAAAAAATCAATTGATCACTTTGGATTCATGTCACAAGTAGACTCCTCATGAATTCTTGAAGGTTATGTTCAAACTTTTAGAAATAATTAGTTTTATTTGAAAATACTAAAATAATTTAACTATTAAATCTCACACACAAGAAGCATTGGATCACAATAAAAACCCCAAGGGGTTCCTTAAGAAAAAAACATAAAATCAATTAAAATCAATGTACAAGATTGATATCCACTCATAAAGTTCCTTGTTTAGTGACTTTATATTAACATGGACTCTACAAATCTAATAATTTTTGTCTGGTTCATAGGTTTTCTTAGTTAAATCCTTATATGTTTATTTTTTATTGAATTTTTTATTGAATGGTTTTAACCTATAGCCATTAACTTTGAAGATATGATCACTGGTGGAATCTTGAATCTCTACTTCCCCATAGGGGTACATATGATACACTATGTAATGCCCTGACCATCTCATCCTTAACATTTGTAGGTGTAAATGAAGTTTGTAACTATAAAAGAACACAAATTTTCCCGGTTCAAAGTATTGACTTTGATATTCCTATATTTGTAGGCTTTAACTATATAATTATTCATCATTGAATTTTCATATGCCTCCATCCAAAGTTATTCAGGGTCATTAATGTCTAATTTCTTCTTTTTTCAGCCAAAGAAATTTTAAAGTTCATTTTTTTGATTTCCCAAAAGTCCTTATGTTCAATTTCAATAATAAAATGGAAATATTTTCTATAAAAACCAATATGGTGACATTCCTATATTGGTTTTAAATGTAGTACGATATGATAAAAGGGAATCCAATAGTTTCTCATACTAATCTTTTCTTGAGGGATTGATTATTTTTTCCAAAATTTTCCAAATTTCCCTATTTTATAGCTCATCTTGACCATTGGTTTGATTATGGTAGGTAGTGGAAAATTTATGAGAAATATCATACTTATACATGAGTGATGAGAATGGATAGTTGTAGAAATGTGTTCCATGATCACTAATGATATCCCTTGGAATTCAAAAACTAGAAAAGATAATTTCCATCAAGAATCAGATCACAGCATGATAGTCATTTGACTTTGTGGGAATGGCTTCAACCCATTTAGAGATGTAATCAATATCTAAAATTATGTATAGATATTCCCTATAGATTGGGAAGGGTCCCATGAAATCAATTCCCCAATAATCAATGATTTCAAAAACTAGAATCGGTATAAGGGAAATTTGATTTCTTTTGGTTATGGATCCTAATTGATGACATTGAGGAAAACATTGGTATAATTTATAGGAGTCCAAAGTGAGGTTAGGGAAAAAGAAACCACATTATAGTACCTTTACAATTGATTTCTTTGTATATAAGTACCCTATACATGCCTCTTCATGGTAAAATTTAATAATGGAATCTTGCTCAGACTTGGAAACACAAATACTAATGACTTAATCAATACATAACATGAAGAGGTATGGATCATCAAACATAGTTTTTGATATAAAAAAGTAATTTACTCATATCTTTGGTCCTAAGGAATTTTATAATTATACCCTTAACCAAGTGGTTTGCAATATCAGTGTAACATGGGAAATCACTCACAAGATAGAGGTGTTCATTGGGAAATCAATCAGACATGGAAGGGTGATGTGAGTTTAATTTGAATAAAATCATAAAGAGGTGATCTACTAAAATATTTCCAACACCCTTTTTATGATTAATTTTTTTATGAAATTATTTAAGAAGAAAGACCCACCTAATTAATCTATCCTTGGAATCTTGTTTTTGGAAAAGGTATTTCAGATCTAAATGATCTATGAAGATAATTATGGGGGATCCTAAGAGATAGTACATGAATTTTTTTAAAGAAAAAACAATATTAATCAATTATATCTCATTTGGTGTTGTATTTGATTTTTTTATCATTTAATGATTTACTTTAATAAGAAATGACACATTGAGGATTATCATAATGTTTTCCTAATACAACTCCTACAGTGAAGTCACCCACATCACACATGATTTTGATAGAAAGTTTCCAGTTGAGAGATTTCATGATAAGTGGAGATATAAGAGATGAAATGTGTGTTGAGAATGAGTTCTCATAGCTTTTTGTCTACAAAAATGGAACACCTTTCACCAGCTGAGCATAAAGTGGTTGGTAAATTTAGCTGAAATTCTTAATGAAAATTCTATAGAAACCATCCTATCCTAATAATGACCACACTTACCTGATAGTTTTTTGAGAGGAATGGTAAAAATTATATTAACCTTAGATTTATAAACTTTAATCCCCTAACCAGAGACTATATGGACTAGAATAAGTCCTTAATTTCCCATAAAATGGTATTTTCCCCAGTTTAGGGTGAGATTATTATCCTCAAATCTTGACAGAACCCTTTAAATATTTATTAGTCATCCCTTAAATGTATCCATGAATATGTATAATTCATCTATAAATACCTCTAAATAATCCCCACCATGTTAGAGAAGATTCCCATCATGCACTGCTTGAAGGTACGAGGGGAATTACATAACCCAAAGTGCAAGTGCTTGAAGTAAAAAAGTTCCAAATGGAAAGGTGAATATTTTTTTCCATTGATATTATAAAGAGACCTCAATTTTATTATACCCTGAGAATCCATCTTGGAATCAGTAGAACTGATGACCCACTACTAGCTCAATGACTTGATCTATTAAGGGAAAAGGGAAATAATATTTCTTGGTATATGAGTTTAACTTTCTAAAGTCAATGCACACTCTCCGTCCACTACTCACACTTTTCATGAGAATATCACCATCCTCATGGGTAGTCATAGTGATTCTAGCCTTCTTTGGAATTACTTCAATTGGAATTGCCCACTCACTCTCATCAGTGGGGGATATGATACTCAGTTTAAACAACTTTAGAAGTTCTTTCCATACCACATATATAAAATTGGTATTTATTATTTGTTGAGGTTTACAACATGGTTTGGAGTTAGATTCTATAACAATATTATGAGTTCCAATGAGTGGGATAATCCCAAGAATATTAGAGAGGGTTCATCTGATTTCTTTCTTGTTCTTTTCTAGGACATTTAAAATCATCCTCTATTTATTGTCTTAAATAGAAGAAGAAAATAAAATATGGGTTTTTTAATTTTCATCTAAGAATGAATAATTGAGTGATAAAGGTAGGACCTTAAATTCGAGATCATGTTTGTTAATACTTTTATAATGAGGATGGGACTTTACATCAAACCTAGTTTCATTTTCCAATTTTTTTGATATAATTGGTTCCTTTTGAACAGAATTTTGAGCCACCAAATTTTCCAAATCAGTGTCAAGAATGGGTATAGACTTGATTTTTTTAATTTCACTTTTGGTTTCTTTTATTAGTGACCCTAAAAAACCATTAAAAGAGCTATCAGGAAGATATTGAATCCAAGGAAAAAACTTTCCATCATGTGAAAAAAAGGAATAAATATCATATTGACTTAATAATCCTTCAACAATTAATTATTGTTTCATAGGTTCTATTTCAACACTACCCATCCAATTAACCTCATAGATCTCTTCATAATCCCTAATTTGAGAGTTTTCATTATAAATGTTCAAATCAAGGCTCTTGTTTTCAAAGGTTATTTTCATGTTCCTATTCCTAACCTGGATGACTAAGTTGATTGTTTCTAAGAATGGATGGACTTGTATGATAGGGTTTTTCTCCTTAGGACCTAATTTAGGGTGATTTTAAAAGATAATGAAGTCATCATGGAAAATTAAATTTTCATCTTTCACCAAAACATCTTTTAAGATCCCCTTAGGAACCCAAACACTTTGAACTATAAGTTGGAGTCTGACAGAAGTTGGATGGAGATCTTCATGTCCTAATTGAAAATACATGGAATATGGAATGAGGTTAAAACTTTATCCTATATCATAAAGCCCTTTGACAAAAATTTTCTCTCTTAAATAAACATTTATTTATAGACATATTGGGTCTTTCAACTTAAGAGGAATGGTCCCTTGAATATTGGTACTCACATTGGAATCCAAAAGGACCTGATTATGACGTAAAAAAATTATTTTAAAATTGAATAATCCATTAAGTTACTTTAAGTAGACAGGAATAGTTTGGATTGCATCGATAAGAGAACTATTAATCTTAACTTGAGAGAATATTTCCCTCAATGTTTCATTCAGTTTGGGTTTAGATTTTCCTCTCATACATCGATTGAAGGGATATGATTGTTTGATTGTTTAGTGAGGTTATGGTTCGTTAATATTATTATTATATTTTTTATAATAAAAGGATGTTTATTTAATATTTTCATGTGATATTGAATCTTTTAATAGTTCTAAAATAGTTTGTTCAAGTTTTTCAATGGATCTACCACTTCTTAATACAGTCACTACTTTTAGTTTTTTATGAAAGGTTTGTGTGTAACTAGATTCTACCCTTAAATTTAGGGGTGGAATAGCCTGAGTAGAAATGGTTGCCTTTATGGTTTTAATTTTATGTTAATATTTTTTAAGTAATGAGACTTTTAAGTTCATTTTCTCCGTTTTTTTTAATAGCTTTTCAAGAATTGGGTGAGGGACATATTAGGTAGGGGATTGTGCTTGTTGGTTTATCCTAGGAGTATACTTTGGTTGTTAGATTGGTTATTTAATGATTTATTGGTATTGGATACGATGATGTTGGTATTGGTCTAGTTTTGGTTTTAATTTATTATTGTTTTAAAATTTTTGTTTAGGGTAGGGTTTGATACATTGTTGTTGTGTTATTTATTGATTGTCTTCCCAACTAAAGCATGCATGATCATTGTACCTTGGATTGAAGGTGTTTTGGTACTGTGGATTTTAAAAGTTCAAATAATTGACCTCTTCTGGTGATCCTTCAAAAATAAAATCCTTGATAGAAGTAATGATTGGGAAATTTTCAGTCTTTTTGGTCATGTTTTTTATAATTTATGAAAACAGGCCCAACATTTCATGTTTCATAGACCTTCCTAAGATCGATATCCTTGACCTTCCTTGTGAGTGCAGCAAGTTTTGTTATAAGTTTTTATTCTTCTCCAAAATTTTACATTCCACCAGATTTGGGTGGATTCACATAGTAAGGTGTTGTTCCCCATGTTTGGTTCTATTTAGCAAGATTTTCTAAATCCTCATAAGTAACATTTAGGGATTTATTTTTTAGTGTTCCATTACACATCACATTAATAAACTATTTATTGTCTATCCCTAACCCTTCATATAAAATTATCACTTATTCTGGGATTTTGAAAATATAGCTTGGTACCATGTTTAAAGTATCCTTGAAATATTCCCATGTTTCATAGAATGTTTCTCCCTCTTTCAAAAAAAAATTGGATTTTCTTTTTAAGTGAAAATGTTTTATGATGGGGGAAGTATTTTTTTTATAGAGTTATCATTGTAGATAGTCCCAAGTGGTAATGGAGGATGGTCTCAAATTTTTTTACCAATTATTTTCTCGATCCTTCAAATAAAAATTATAGAGTCTCAATTTATCTGATTCAATTTGATTTGGTGGGAACATTTTTTCAGCCCTATCATTGAATTCTTTAATGTGATGGTATGGCATCTCAGACTCCAACCCATGAATGGTTGGAAGGTGGTTGAATACATGGGTTTTGAAAACATATTAGGAATAACATATGGTAACATGATTAATTCATGAGGGTGAATTTTTATAGGTAGGTTTGAGGTAGTCATTCATGGTATGGTCTGCAATAATTACGAAGTTAGGGGCCTGCTCATTTTGATTTCCATTTGAGTTCCCCCCTGGTTTATTGTTTGACTTTTTTGCAATATTCTCAATTTTATTTAACTTAATTTTATAATACAATATCTTAGTAATACTATGATATAATTTAAATATTAGCATAGATTCACTGTACTCTTCACCCATCAAGTTTTCCAACCTAACCAGATGGTTTGATTTTTCATGACTGTAGGGGTACATGCTCGAAAAAAAAGTTGAAAAAGTAATAGAAATTGGGGTGAGATAATATAAATGTGTTATAATATAATTATTTTCCAAAATGACTTACTTTGGTCCCTATAAATGGTTCCAAAATTTGGTTTCATCCAAATTTACCCATGTTTTATGGTTTAAGCGGTTTCTTGAAGAACGTCTTGGGTTATCGAATCTTCAAAAACCTAAAAAATATAGGCCAATATAAATTCTATGGGGTTGATTTAGATATAAGTTGGAAAACATGGGTTTGAATTTATAGGATAATTAAATATTTTTAATCACTTAAGAGAAATAAATTTAATATAATGTGTTGATCTTTGGTTATCACTTGGGGTGGATTGGAAGGATTCATTTTCAATAATTTTAATTTCATTAACATGAGAATAATTCCTTAAATGAATTAAATATAAAGTCATAACTTAATATTTTAACACCTTCACATATACATTATAATCACCTACACACTTAAAGGATAATTTTCATGAGAAATAAAAGGTAAAGGATCTTATTAGCTTATGAAAAGTGTGGCGATAAAATTCAATAATGAAGAGGAAGAAAGAAAGTCATTGAATGAAAAACTCAAAAAATAATTGATTAAAAATTATAAAAATGAGAAAAAAAATCTAATAAATCATCTTTTTAATAATTTTATCAACCCATAATTGTTTTATCCCAATATTAATTATATTCTATTAATGGAAGTGGGAAGTATACTTGTGAGGGAGGAATTGAAGAAGAAAAATAGTGAAATAATGATCACTCCACCATTGTGAGAAAAGTTTCACAAAATATCATGTGAGTATATTCAATACATAATAAACTTTTATCAAATTTATATAAATAATAATATAAAATTTGAATAAGAAGAAATTTTATTAATAAACATAGGTGATTAAAATAACTTACATGTGAAAAATAAACGCATGAATATAAAATGGAAGTGTAACAATACAATTGAAATAAAAACATGAACGCCCAAATTCCAGGCCCATGACTACCTTAAATAGGCATATTACGATCCTAGGTTCTATATCCCATAAATAAATTCCATCCTAATTAATTATTATAATCAAAGTCAGGTGAGAAATAAAAGTCAATTTGACTTTTCAAAGATGACTAGAAAATTTGAACCAGATTAATCCCCCTTTTTGGAATTAAAATATTTCATTGAATATGGAATAATCTGGGTTAGTTTTAGAAGATAAATATATTCTTATAGTTTTCCTATAATATCTTTCAAAACTTCATTGAAATTGGATCTTCTATTAATATTTTATGCTTGAAATGGTAGGATGATTTTACGAGCTTCAAATCTGGCCTATAAATTAAATGTCAAATTGAGCTCAATGAATCTCCTTGAAAACATCATAATTAGCTCTGGACAAAATTTAATGAAATGATCCCTAACAATTTTATATATCTATAGTTAAAATTTTAGCTTCTTTGGTCCTGATTTGTGTGCTCCAATTTTACTTTATGGGCCTAATTCCCATTATTTTTTGATTAGAAATTTTTGTATCCATGACCAAAAAATTCCATCTTACCTTGTGATTCATCCATTGATCCTAAAATATAAAATTTTCTATATAATTTGTCATATCATATCCTAAAATATCAAATTAATGTAATAAAAATAATGGATTTCAAAATCATATGATTAATTGGTCCCAAATTTATACACTTTAGACATGAATTGAACAATGATGTGAAATGAACATAATTTATGAAATTCACTAAAAATAGTTTTTATGGACATTAAAACACATAAATATTAAAATATAAACAATGAATATGAGCCTATTTTAGTGTCTAATAATCTCCCTTACTTTTAAATATTTTTTATGTGTTCACATGGGGAAAAATAAATTTTTAAATTAATATTAATTATTATTTTGAAACTAATAAAATTAATTTAATGATTTAAATTTATTTGTAATTTTTAATAATTATATAATTACCTTTAATTTTTACTAAACAATAAAATATTATTTCATCAATTAATAGAAAAATAAAATAAATTATATCAAAACTATTAAAAGTAATATAATGTGAGTGATTTATAGTTTTCCACAAATTTTATATATGAGTATAACGTTTCAGTGTTATGTTAAAGGATCATATTTTAATTACATATTTTTATTTGTTTCTTTAGAGTCAAATAAATTGAATAGTGTCAAAAAATGGAATTAATGATATTTTAGGAAAGTAATATTTTGATAAAATATTTAAAAATCATAAAAATATTTAAAGAGGACAAGATGGATAATATATGGTTGAAAATGTCATATATATTCCATTTATGAGCCAATTTTCACCTTATGAGTAAAATTTTATCCATTTACACATGAAAAATATGTTATTGTGGTAAAGGTTAAACTAAAATAAATATGGGGTTAAACTAGAAGATAAGGTTTAAAATACCACTAAACCTATTCAAATTGTATTGGTTGATGGTATTTCAACCACATACTACTGTATCTTTTAATATCTATCTATTTAAAATCATTTTTAAAGAGAATTATTTTTTCTATATTTTAATCTTTTAAGAAATTCCAAGAGTGTCCCTCCCCTCACTTATAAAGGGGAGCCCCTCATTTCTATTATTTACACCACTTTAATCCTTATAGATAAAAAACCATACCAAATAATCTTATAAACATCTTTATCCACATTATATTGGTACTTTTATCATTAAAATACCAAACTAGGATCCTTGAGAGGATATCAAATGGATTCTATTCAAAGAAGGGTGATCTCTTTAACAAATCGCTTTCTTTTTACTTCTTTTAACTCCTCTAAATATGATATATTTATCATAAATTAATAACTTAAGAATCATAAATATACAAAAATTTTATTATTACTATCAAAAAACATTATCCACCCTCTTTCCCATCAAATGTAAAGTGAAAGTAGCGCTTGTTCATATGTATGGATTACCATCTCCACGTAATAATAAAATTCATTTTTCATCCACGTATTTTATTGATGGTTATTATGATGGATTTAATATTTATATATAATATTTAGTAAATAATTATTCTTATATAATTATAATATCATATCTACCATTATACCTTCCAATCTGTTGGGAAATGATTATGTCGCTCATGCATATGTGGGGACTACCACCTCCATGAAATGATGTGATTCATTTTTCATTTCCACTTTAAATGAATGCTAATAAGGATTTATTTTATGAATATATTTTATTTATATGATATAATAATTATTCTTAAAATTTTAATTATAATTTAAAATTATTTCATTTCATCGTTCGAAAATTGAAAGCAGTACTCATGCATATGTACGGCCTACTCTCTCTATGAATGGTGTAATTCATTTTTCTATATATACTTTAATGGATAAATATAAATATTTATATATATATATTTAATATATATTAAATTAATATTATTATTAACATTATAGAGATTATGGGACCATGATCAAAGTACAAGGACAGAAACATACATGAAAAAAAGTTGTTATCCCCCAGAACAGTGATTTTAATAAATAATTATTAATAAATAGGTGATAAAGGGTAATAAGTAAATAATATATGATACAAAATATATTATTATGGGTATTTAATATATTTATAATAAATATTTATTTATTTTATAAGAGTTTCAAACACGTATGAAGGAATTCAGATTGGAGTTAAGGGTTTAGCATCCCAAAATGTATTCTTTGGGACATATGTTTCATTATAAACCAATATTCTTTTATGAGTTGAATATGTAAACTATTTTTTATTTTAAATAATTAATATACTTATATTCATTATATTTAAATTTTCATTTGATGTTATTCTTTCATGGGGATTATGTTTCAAAAGTTACCAAAGCGGTAAGGGATTTATGTTATAATCTCATTTTTTATTGGGATTATTTTATATAGTATTTATGATGATGAAATTTTAGGATTTAACTCACTAGAATATCGGGAATATTTTTATACTATAGTTATTTATATAGAATACAAGTTTTCATTTCATTTTCCTCTCTTTAATAACCCATGTGACTAAAATAAGGTTTTTAAGGAAGATTAATTTTAATTATCTCTTCAGTCGAAAATCATTTTTTCAATGTCCATGTTTACAAGAAAATAGTTTTAATAATATTTTTAAAAATATCCAATGATTGTTTAAATTCTTTTTTACCAATTTTTTTAAACTTTAAAAAGTGGTTTAAAAGTAATATTCTTTTCATTTTTTGAATGAGGTACTTTTAAGTTTTTACCTAAAATATGAAACGAATCATTCTTTTTAGCATGAATGGAATGAAGGGAATTTCCCACAATCATGACGAATCAATGTTTTTAAAATTAATCTACAATTTTTTATGGTTACTTTCAAAAAAAAAATCTATAATATTTTGGAAATTTTTAAAATTAAAAGAAGTCATTCCAAAATAAAAATAGTGTTTTCCTCATGAATTATTTTGGAGATATTTTAAATAAATTTTTCATTTATGATAACATCCGTTGAAGTTAATTATGATTTACTAGGTTTATGATCCAATGATACCATATTTATTTTTTTCTAGATAGACTATGATTATGATGATGATATGTTTATCAAATATTTTTATTTTCTATGAGTTATTCTATGATGATATGATGAATTTATTATTATCTTAAGGAATTTATATGAATGAATTATGATTATGTGATGATGGGCCTATTATAGCAGTCCAATTCACTGGGAAAAGTGGTATTGATATATCATAAAATGATGATGATAATCATGGATGTGATTTCAAAAATATTTTTTCACATATTTATGCATAAGTATGATTTCATTCTAGTTATGCTCAAAGGAAAATTTTTGGACAAGATTTTGAATAGCATTGTTCACATAATGATGTTTATTACAACTTTGCTACCCTTATTGATCATGATTCTGAATATGAATTTATTTTTAAGCTTATTATCTATGTTTTTTTTGTGTGTGAATATTTTATTCTGAGAACATGAACTTGAATATGTTATCATACCCTTGGGATCATATTATACTCTAATGGATGATATATACCATGTTTACCCTTACTAAGCATATGATCTCACCCTTTCTTATATTTCATTTCCCCGAGTTATGAAGAAATGTTCTAAGTAGGGTATGTTTAATAAGAGTACTATATGGTAAGATATTTATGGGAGATATTTAATTTTTTTTTTAAATAATAAGATTATGTATCTAGTCTCCAAAGAGAGTAAAACATTATTGTCCTTGAGAGGTATATTTTTAAAATATATTCGATATTTACCTATTTTGATAGAATATATATGTATGAAATTATTGTCTTGTTATAAGGCGTCACTCGCATCAACATAATCTTCTCAAAATCTTCTTTTTTGTTTAATTCCACTTTAATATTCTCTTTAGGGATATGAATTTCATTTTTCACATCTTCCAAGTCATGTACCATTATAGATGAACCTAAAAAATTAGAATAAGAGAGATCAGTTTATATTCTATTATTAGTGATATTTGAATAAAATAAATTCTCAAAAATTGAATCTCCCTAAAAAAAATCATCTTTAATATCTTTCTATACAAGAAAATCCATTGATAATTATTCTTTATGAGAGGTAATTATATCTTCTAATAATTATTTATTGGTCACCTGGGTTATTCAATTGGAAATTTTGGTGGAACTTGATTCACTTCTTCTTAAACTTTTTTATTATTGTTCCATACATAAATATTTTACATCCTTGATTATAATGTCCAGTGATTCCATTTGTTTGATGACTTCTTCAAAAAATCTAAAATTTTATTGAACTTGATTCCTCAAAAAAAATTCCCTAAAAACCACATCAATTTATTTACCAAAAATCCAAGAATTTGAAAATAAACACTATGAAAACCATCCTAACCAAGGAAATTAATGATATGAAATGAATTTATTTTTTAGTTTTCAAAATTTATAATTTTTTTAGGAAAAATAGTGTGTGAAATTAATTTTCCTCACTAATAACAACACCAAATTAATGGGAGTGATGTTTTGTGAATCTTGACTCAATATTTTCTTATTTTTCTATGAATATAGCATAGTGTGCACCATATATTTGATATCTTGAGGTGGATACTCACAAATATCATTTTTCTATAGTAATATTCATAAATTAAAATATAATACTAATTAAAAACCCTAAACAGTAGAGGTATTTTAAAATATAGGTTATATATATATACACATAATACATAACACAAAAAATTCAAACACAATGATGTTAGTAAGAAAAGTTAAAGAAATTATTGTTTTTATTAGTAGTTCACTATTATATCATCATTTATCTTTAAAATATTCTCAATGTTCTTTTCAATGCGGTGATCAAGATCTATCACTCTATATCCTCCAATTTGGATTTATAGTAACACATACTAATACCTCTGTATGAGTAATAATACTCTTTCTATGGTTGGGTGGGATACTTCTTAACTGATCAACTCTATCTAAGTATAATCCAACTATATAAATTACTAATATAGTAAAGGGAAGGAATATATATATATTTGAGTAAGATTAAAAAATATAATAGGAAAAATGGGGAAACTACTCACCCTAGTCAATTTAACTATCACATAATTATTAAAATAAAATAAAGAGTAAACATTTGTGTCTGATGAACTAAAAACATCACTACTTCCCTACTATAACAATATTAAGGGTTATTTCCCCACAACCATAGATATGAGAGATGAAAAGAGGGAGAAACCCAAAATAGATGTTGAAATAAAGAGATAAATAAAATATAATATGTATTAAAAATGTATAATTCTATAATAAAAAAAGAAACCATTATTTATCTAATGAAATTGATAACTCTTTGAAATAGAATTGGACGTATAAATTTTTAGGAAAGAGGAGTCGATAATTTCCTGTAAAATATATCCCTCAATTTTTATTCCAATTTATCCTCATAAAGTATACTTCATTGATTTTTTTTCTATATTTTGGTTACTCACCCACAAAATATGAGCTCCATTAAATATGTTTATCCATAGTTATGACCATATTATTAAAGAAAACAAATTCCCTCGAATACATTTTCAAATTCTTATAATATGATTTAATATGCATTTTAACCCTGAAAACGACTGAATATAAAGTATATATAGTTTAAAAAATTGATACTTAGGCTCTTCTCTATATAATTTAAAAAATTTAACTCATTTGGATTAGTAATTTATGAGATATGACCCCAACATCCAAATTTTTTAAAACTATTAAGTAATTTCATAACCCCAATTATATGATTGATTTGTGTCATTTAGGGTTGGATTATGCCTTAGGTATAGTTAAATTAAAGGAATCTCATCAAGCATTGGATACTATAAAAAATGAAATTTATAATTTTGATCAGTTTATAAAATTTTATGAAAAAAATATAAAAAATTATAAAATAACTTAAAAGTAAAAATTTAAGTTATTTTCAAAATTAAGCTCAAATTATTTCAAAACATTAAAAAAAATGTGATAATAACTTTTAAAATAAAAAATTAGTGGGATTAAAATATTAAATTATACGATAAAATTTATAAAAATATGATATTCATCAAGATAAATCCCCAAAAATACTTTTCCATATAATATGGAAGCAGCCCACGCATCCTCAATAACACACTTTGAATTTCATTCATTGAGGAATTTCTTAAAACAAATACAACTCATTCATTTGGACACTTCATGAATGAAATTCATGGTATATTATATTTTTTTCTTTGATGGTATTAAGATAAAATATTTTGTTCATGGTTTTTTAAAAACGGGATTGGGGCATAAAAATCATTTATAGATACAAAAGAGTAATATTTATTGTTCATAAAAATATATAAATATGGTTATTTTGTTACAGGATATCGGTAGACACCATGGTTAAATGGTGGGATATTCTCAAATATTGTATTTTATTGAATCCCATATTACTATATAGTACCCACTATAAGTTAGTGCGGCCACTTGTAAATTTTTTTGTATGATCCAGTTTGTAAAGGTGGTTTAATATTGGTGGAAATTACTAATTATTATTGTAAAATCCTTATAACATCATATTAATGAAAAATTAAAACAATGTTATCTTATACATGATGGACTCACTTTCAAACCACATAAAACCAAAGTGCTATTTTTTCATTTTTACTTGTCTGTAAGTTTTTAGGACTTTTTTGAGTATATGTGAAGAGTTCAACTTTGTATAGTGATTTAGGGTGAGGTATTAACTTCCTAAGTAATAATACATAGAGTTAAGGAAGTCCTTCTGATCAAGGAAGTTAAATAGGTCCTATTTTCACTACATAGAACTTTCGATGGATAACTTCTAGATATTGGTGGTTTTGAAGGATTCAAGAAAATAGAAGATAGGAAACAAGAATGGAGTCAAGGTAAATCAACTGGTCTAGGCTATCATAAACCATGTCGTAATGGGTTGATAAAATCAGAGGAAATTTGAATTTCTATTCCTAGGCGGTTTTAAGAGTGGTAATGGTAATTTCTCCTATAATATGATCTTATAAAATTATTTTTTACCACTCTATTGGTCCCAAATTAGAGTGTTTACCCTAAGATAATAGTTTTATGGAATTTTGAGTTATTCATATTTTCATGAAATATTTAATAATTAAGTAATTAGTTATTAATTATTTATACATGTATGAATGGTAATATATTTTTAATGGGGTATCAAAATAAAATTTTGACACCATATTGGAGTCAAAAATTAGGTGTTTTCCTAGGAAAGGTGTAAAATTCCTCTGGGTTTCAAGAATCAGGTCGGGTTACTTGAGATGGCCTTTCCTTTTTTATTTATTTTATTTTTATTTTTTATTTTATTTATTTTTCAACTTTTACTTTTCCACAATTACCTTGTATTATCACTTATTCTTATGGGTTCATTCCCCTTATCACCTTTGTCCTATAGAAAAAGAGAGGGAGAAGAGATTGGATCATGTTGAGATTCACCTGAGGAGTTAGATCAGGATTCAGTGGATACGTGGCATGGATCCATGACTAAAGCTTCATCATTTTACACCCAGAAGTAAAAAAAATATTAATTTCTCAACTATTTTTCATTTTTAATATGTTTTTTTAGTATAAATGTTATTTATGTGTTGTCTAGTGTGCCATGAGTTCCCCCTAGGTGTGTTTTGGATGAATTTAGTGTTTTGAGGCTACCCAATGGGTTTCATGTTGTTTAATAACATGCATCATTTGTTCTTACTTTTGGGTGAAGGGTATAGTAAGTTTAATACAAGGTGTATATGTTTGGTACATACCATGTAAAGTGACTATGGGTGTAGATAAGGTACTCAGGAAAACAGCCTATGGTTATGTAAGCTACATGGCCAGTCCCCATGTGAAGTACATGGCTAAAGGCCATGTGGCATACTAAGACAGACCCCTTGTGGAGTACGTGGATAGTAACATGGTCAAGCACCATATATCGGGTACACACCATGTGTGAGGGAGACACATTGTGTGCTTAGGAATTACATGCCAGGCCAGTTTGAGGTAGATGGTCAGGGGATGTTTTTATAGGGATATGACATGTGAATGAGGTACACATCATATATGTTAGATCAAGATATATGGAAATAGTAGACTAGAGGGGGTAATAGTCCTATAAAACTTTTAACAAAAATAATCAATCAGATTTTATTATTTAATGAATCAATAATGTAGTGTAGTTTTCAAAATATAATGCAGAAAAAATAAAATATAAACAAAGTATTTTTATAGTAGTTTGGATCATCAAGATCCTAGTCTACTCTTTAATCTTCTGTAATCACTGAGAAGATTTGTACCCACTAAGAAAACATCAATTTTAAATGTGTGATAACTTTTTTATAGACCCTTTATTCTATAATACCCAGAGGCACAACCAATACCTAACAATTTATAGGAGTCACAACCTAAAAACTGAATTTTTAAAGTATTTACAACCTAATTTGGAGTAACTTTTATTTGGGAGTCACAACCTAATAAATTTCATTTTGTTTGGTAGAATAACAAGTATGATACTTTCTTTTGACTTTTAAAATCATAATCTGATGCTTATAATTTAAAAATAAAGAATCAATAAATAAAAATCAAATAGAAGTTGGAACATATGAGAAAAGGATATAGAATTTTATGTATATCTATGATCTATAATCACTTTAGTAGTGGAGAGTCAAAAATTGAAGTTGTTTTGTAATTGCACAAATGAAATAGTAATCACAGAAGATCTCAATCATGTATCAATAAAATTGTATTAGTTATTTTCCAATATATCCCTTGGTATTTATTTAATAAATAATTTCTAATTGTTTTCTAAAACACTTATTTAATTATTCTTGAGTGGGAGTTTCCTAAACTCATCACTACCATTTAATGGTTAGAAATGTTTAAAAATAAGGAAACATGTACTTAATAGTTTATTTAGTTGTTCTTTAATTCATCTATTAAAATTTTTAAAACACTTTAAAATATTCTCATTAGTATATATGAACTTTTTTCAAATAAATAAAATGATAAAAAAAATATTCTCACAAACTTTTAGTAAATATTTAAATTTATCTTATAATTTCATGTCTTTATACAGTAGGCTATATGATTTACTTTGTCTATATAACAATATGTCTATGTTTCATTATTTACTACATAGGTCACATTGAAATTTTTATATGTGGGAAGTTTTTATACTACTGACATTTTTCTTCTACTACTATTCATGAAGGCTTCTTGTGCAACAGTTGAAATAGAGCTTCTGTTACCATTGGTAGAAGGTGTGTTGAAAATGATTCTATTTTTGTTTTAAATGGAATCTGGGGAGATCTAGTACTCAAATAATATTCTACCACTAGTATAAGATGATACTATTAATAGAAGGATTTTTCTACTGATAGAACAGAGTGATATGCTACCGTTAATATTAAAAATAGAGCTACTACCATAGTGATAATGTTTGTTCCCACTTGAGGAGAGTGTAGATACCATTAAAAGGAGATATTACACCTTTTATAAAGGTATAACAATTTTAATACCTTGTGGAAGGGTAAAATATGTTTTGTAAATGATACTTAAGGGTAAATAAGTTTTTTATAGGATGAGTAAGGGTGTAATATATTTTATATATGTTGTGTAAATGTACTTTCATGACTTCATAAAGGTAATATAAATTCTCAAATTCATGTTTAAAGGTAATAAAAACTTTTATCTAGTTGTATAAGGGTAAACTGAACCTTTAACTAGTTGTGTAAGGGAAAACTAAACTTTTAACTAAATGTGTATGGGTAAACTAAACTTTCAACTAGTTTTGTAAGGGTAAATTGGTTTTGTAAAGGCTTATGTAAAGGTAAAAATAAAGTTATTTGAGTTGTGTAAAGGTAAACTATAATTTAAATTAGTTTTTTCCAGGTATATAAGAATTTATGTAAGGTTAAGGATAGTTCATTTGCATTGTGTAACGGTAAAGAAACAATTACACACACTTTTTAAGGTTATATGATAATCTATGTAAAGGTAATAGAAAATTTAAAAACCTTGCATAAGGGTACATGAAACAATACATAATAAAATTTTTAAGCACTACATAATGGTCAACTAAAATTTGTTTAAGGGTAATGAAAGAATTATAAAGCTCACATAAGGGTATAAGGGAAACTTATATAAGGGTAACATCAAGTTTATAAGATTTATTTAAAGGTAAAAATAAATTAAAACATGTTACGTAAGGGTGGAAAAATAAATGATAAAATAATTTCTCACAACGTTTAACAAAAAATAATAAAAATACTTAATAATAATAATAAATGACGAATAAAATAAATATAATATAATATAATTATATAAGAAATTTGAGAGGAATAAAATTTCATTAAAACATAAAAATTAACAGTTAACTCATTAAAATATATATCATCATAATAAAACAAAAACACTATAGGAATACATTAATCACATGTGATAATGAAATAAAAAAATATCATATAATAAAATTAAATACATAAAACATGAATATGTGAGGAATTTAAAAATATAAAAAAAATTAATGTTAAGTAATTAAATTTAAATATATGTGATGTGATTATAATTTATCAAAACATAAATAATTAATTAGATATTAATTTTCTAATTTTAAACACTAATAATCACCCCTTTATTGAATTATAACAATTTAAATTTATTTAAATTTTTATTTAAATTTAAAACCATCTCAAAATATTATTCCCCTTTTTAAAATTTATCAAAAAGTAAAAAAATATTAAAAATCTAAAAAAATTATGATTAAATATTTTTAAATATGTAGAACTCCCCTTATATAAATGAATAAATAAAATTATTAAAATTATGACATGTATAGTAAATTTTAACAGAAGAAAAAAGATTAATATTACATAACATTAATTCTATTCTAGAATGTTTTTAATGAAAAATAAGAAATTATAATGAAAATTCAATGGTTAAATATTATGGTTCTAACATAAAAAAGTTCAAACATAATTTTCTCAAAACATACAGAATCTAATGGTTTAGTTAATATGTCTGTAAGATGTTTTTCAATTGGAACAAACTTTAAACTAATATCTTCATTATTCACATGATCCTTTAGAAAATGAAATCTAAATTATATATGCTTTGTTCTAAAGTGTTGCAAAATATTTATAGAAATATAAAAAAACACTAGAGTTATCACAAAATATTATAATTTTATCAAAACTAATATTAAAATAACATATAGTTTGTTTGATCTAAATAATTTATGAACAATGACTAACAGAAACAAAATACTTAGCCTCATTTTATGATAATAAATCTGATGGTATTTTTTTAGAACTCTGGGAAATTAAATTCTTAATGGGAAAATGATGCATACCTATTGTTCTTTTTCGATCAGTCCTACTAATGAATAATTAAAATATTAATTCAAAATACATTTCCTAGATTGTATATTAGTTTTAATAGCTATAATTAATTTCTAGAGAAGATTATATTTTAGGGTTTTCTAATGTTTAGGATCAGTTTGAGATGATATTTTATCCCCATCAATTGATCCGTTAATATTTTCTTGATCATTATATTCACCAGGATTAAATTCCATGAATTCTTCATCGTCCTTATTTAAATCTGAAATCTTCTTGATATTGTTATTTTTATTAAATTTAATATGCACAAATTTTTCAACAACTAATATTCTATAATTTAAAACTCTATATTCCATAATAGTATTAGAATAAAATAAAAACATACCTTGATTACTTTTAGAATCAAACTTATTTGAATAATATTTTGTATTTAAAATTAAATATTTTCAACCAAACACCCTAAAATATCAAATTTTGTAATTAAAACCTTTAAACCATTCAAATAGAGTGTTATTTAAAAATATTCTAATAAAAAATATTTCTAAAAAATTATATGTTTTATTAACATATTTGAATCAAAAATATTTAATCACATTAAACTCTATAATCATTGATCAAAAATTTTCTTGAATTGACATATTCTTTCTTTAAACCACTCTATTTTGTTGTGGTGTATGGGGATAAAAAAATAATGTTTATATAAATTATATTTAAAAATATATTAAATTATAAATTAAAAAATTCACTAAATCTACAACTTTTAATATAGAAAATTGAAAAAAAAATGTATAATTTTGTAGAAAGCTCAAAATTTGTTTAAAGTTTAATTTTTGTGTGATAAAAAATAAATCCATATGAATATAATATAAACATCAACTATTATAAATACATACCAATTTCCACCTAAACTAATAGGTTTTATAGGACCAAATAAAAAAATATGTAGTAATTCAATACATCTAGAGGTATTAACATCATTCATAGATTTAAAACTTTCTTTTTGATAATTACCCTTAAAACAAGAATCCCACACAAAATACTTACTTATATTAAACTTTAGAAATTGTAGAACTTTTTCATGACTTTACATCTTGTGTAATAGTCTAAACTTTTCATGCTTAGGTATCAAATGACACAAAATATCATATGATTTTATATAATTCAAACACTTAACTTTATGTTTAGTTCTATCAAAAAAATCAATAGTACAAACATTATCTTTTCTATTTATAGAAAACAAAATAGATCTGTTTTTAAAAAATGTATATTTATCATTTTAAAATATTACATTTAATCCATTATCACATATCTGTGATATATTTATTAATTTTTTAAACCATCTATAAATAATACTTTTTAAATGATAACATTTTTTTGAAAAAACTGAATTCTCGAATACCATTAATATGAACTTTAGAGTTATCTCTAAATGTGATTATGCCTCCATCACATGAATTAGAATATAAAGAAATTTAAATATCACGTTTCTTGTGTCTAGAACACCAATTATCTAAATACTATTAATCTTTTAGATTTATAAGGAAAATTTCCTAAAATTAATCGATCAAGTAGAAATTTTTTTACACATTCTAATTTGGTTCCAATTTGATTAGTAGTCGAAAGTTTTTGAATAAGAATATATTTAAAACATATATTTTTGTATTTTTTAGAAAACTAATATAAATTATTTTTTCAATATTAAAGTTCATTCATTATCATAATCCCCTTATATTCTATATTTAAAAAATGATACACTAGAAATAATCCCTTTTGAACATTAAACAAAATTAGTCTTTTTCATCCTTGGTGACAAGATATTATAACCAAAATCATTATTTTTATATTTTTGTTTCATCATAGACATTAATTTATTATATCTCTATTTTCCTTGAACAAAATTAGATAAAGTTTCTTCAAGATCGATAAATTTCTTTTTCAAATCCACATTCTCCTTTTGTATAGCTTCTAATATGTTTTCATTAGAAATAGAAGATATAACAAGAGTTATTGTTTGAGTAAATAATGAGTTAGATACCTAGAAATGTGTAGCCAACAAAGAAAGGTTCCTTATCTCTTGTTTTCTTCTTATGTCACTCCTAGAATGTGAACTATCTGAATAAGCTCATACTTCAAACAAATATTTCTTTTATTTTATCCTCTTATATTTTTGTTTATTTGAATGCTTGAGATTGGGATAGTCAGTCTCGATGTTTCCTTTCTTCTTTCACTATTAATAGGTTAATTTTAAAATATCATTATTATTTCTAATATTACCTTTCTTATAAACCATTTTTTTATTTCTTTTGAATTGTATCATTCTTACTTGTTTTTATAAATTTGGAAAATATTTTTTCTAAAATGAGCCATCACTTTATCACTTTACTTGAACTTAGATTAAAATTATTTAGAGGATTCATTAACATTGGACTTAAAATAAATCCATTTCTAATTTATAGACTCGAAATTAGATATATTTTTAAACTCGAGTTCATAATGTATCAAATAACCAACTATTTTATATAAATTATACTTTTTAAAAGTATTAATTTCATCAAAAACACTTCATTTCATGAAATATCATTAGTACTGATATCAAAAACCCTTCCAATTAGAGTTTTATTTTTTAGTGCTTCACCAAGTGCGCTCATTCCATTTATAATTCTTGTAAACTGATGAAACATCTGGTTTACTGACACATCTTCTCCCATCTTCAAAACCTAGTATTCTACTCGAAGTATTCCTAGCTTGATTATTTTAAGAAATTTTGTCCTAAAATGTTTTACTTGTAGAATTATCTAATTTTCATGGTTTTTATTATAATATGAAACATATTTATACATACTTTTTCTTATATCATGGTATAAAATATTTTTTACTTTATAATTCAAAACATACTTTACCATATCATTATTTACAAGTGTTCCTGAGTTAGATTTGGGTATCTCATGCAATTTATTCATGATTTACTAATGATACACACTTAACTACTTTAGGTATGATTCTATTTGGTTCTACGAATACCATAATCACTTCCAATGAAAAATGGGGGCTTTTGAGGTATCTAGCCATCATTTTTGTAAATACATAAGATAATCAAGAACTAATATTTAATCCTTAGTTTTTTAGGTCTAGAATATTCATGTTAGGGAAAAATATTGGTAAAAAATATAACATTTATCCAAATTAACCAACCTATGATACTTGTTTTTTGATTAATATAGATAGTAATAATAGAATAGGGGTTTAATAGTCTTTTAAAACATTTAACATACATAATAAATCATATTTAATTATTGAAGGAATCAAAAACATAGTGAAGTATAAATAATATAATACAATGGAAATAAAATATGAACATATTATTTTTATAGTAGTTTGGATCACCAAGACCCTAGTTTGCTCATAAATATTCTCAAATCAGTGAGCAGATCAATACCCACTAAGGAAACATCAATTTTAAATGTGTGATAACCTATTTATAGACCGTTTATTTTACAATACTTGAAGTAACAACCAATACTTAACCTTTTTCAAGAGTTAAAACCTAATACTTGATTTTTATAGGAGTCACAACCTAATCTGACCTAAAATTTTTTCAGATTCACAACCAATGAAATTTCCTTTCAGTTGGTAGAATAAAAAATATAAGAATTTATTTTTTGTGAAAAGCATAAATTGACCCTTATAATTACAAATAGAAGAAAAAATTTTCAAAAAATGAAAAATGAATATAATTTAGAATAAATGAGAAAAATTATTTAGATGTTTATATATCTCAATGATCTCTAATCACCTCTACAATATAGATTCAAACATTAAAGTTGCTTTGTGATTGAACCAATGAAACAGTAGTCACAGAAGATCTCAATAGTGTATCAATAAAATCATATTAGTTATTTTTCACTACCTTCCCTTAACTTTATTGAATAAAAAACTCTAATGGTCATATAGATACCTTACTCAATTCATTTTGTGTAAGGGTTCCCTAAACTCATTATCACCTTTCAATGGTTAGAAGTATTTAAAAATAAGGAAACATGTTGTTACCCATTTATTTCAACATGATTTAATTCCTATATTGAACTTATTAAAATAATTTCAAATATTCTCATTAGTAAATATAAAATAAATTCAAATAAATATAATGATAAAATATATTCTTACATACTTGCAGTAAATATTCAAAGTCATATAGTAATTTCAAATCTTCATACAGTCAGTTGTGTGATTTACTTAGGCTACATAGTAATGTGGTTATGTTTCGTGATCATACACATGGAAAGTTATACTACCATTTATATTTTTTACTCTATATTTGATGAAGTTTGATCCTTTTACCATTGAAATAAAGCTTTTCCTACCATTTATAGAAGGTGCACTGAAGTTACTATCATTACTATTCAAAATAGAAGAAGGGGATATATATTGTTATAATAATATTCTACCAATAGTATAGGATGATACCATTAATATAGAGATTTTTTACTGATATAATAGATTGAGATGATATCATTAATATTAAAAACAAATCTACCATCATGGTGAGAAAATTTTTTACCTCCATAGGAGATTATTATTACTGTTAGAAATATATGCTATACCTTACATAAGGGTAGAACGATTTTCATACCTTTCATAAGGATAAAACATGTTTTATAAAGGATTTGTAAGGGTAAATAGGTTTTTTATAAGATAAATAAGGGTAGAACATATTTTATATAGGTTTTGTAAAGGTAATTCCATGTATGCACAAAGGTAAACTACAGTTTAAACTTCACACATAAAGATAAGCTAAAATTTTAACTAGTTACATAAGGGTAAACTAAACATTCAACTAATTTTGGGAGGGTAAACTAAACATTTAACTGGATGTGTTAGGTTAAACTAAAATTTTAATTAGTTTTTTAAGGCTAAATTGGTTTTATAAAGGTATAATTAAAGGTAAGAATAAAAGTTATTTGATTTGAATAAAAGAAAACTGTATTTTCAATAAGTTGCATAAGGGTAAAAGAGAAGCTACATAAGGGTAATGATAGTTAATATGATCTATAAATAAGTAAATAAAAAATTAAATTTAATGTGTAAGGGTATAATAGAAGCTATATAAAGGTAAGAAACAATTTATAAACCTTTTTTAAGGGTATATGAAATGCTATGTAAAGGTAAAGAAAAGTTGTAAGTGTTGTGTAAGGGTAAAATAAGAGTTATGTAAAGCTAAATAAAAAATTATAAAGCACACATAATTCTATAAAAGAAACTTATATAAGTGAAATAGGAAGTTTATCAGATTTACATAAAGGTAAAAATAAATTAAAACATGTTACGTGGGGGTATAGAAATACATAGAAAATTTAATTTTTCAAAAGTTTTAACCAATAATAATAATAATAATAATAATAATAATTTATAAATATAATTAATGAAATAAAAATAATTAAATAAAAATATTTACTGGCATAAAACATAATTAAAAAATAAAAAATAACACTAAAATCATTAAAAATATATGATTATAATGAAACAAAAACACTATAGGAATACATGTATCGCATGTGATAATGAAATAAAAAATTATCAAATAAGAAAATTAAAAACATTAAGCATTAACATGTGGAGACTTTGAACATATAAAAATTTTATATTCTATTTATTTAAATTTAAATATATATGAGGTGATTATAATTTAAAAAAACACAAAAAATAATAATTAGATATTAATTTTCCAAGTTCGAACACTAACTGTGCACTCCTTCCTTGGTGTTTCTTGGATTCTATTCTTTACCCAGAGTTAAAATGGGACTTGTGGATAGTCTATTATAAGTGGTTTTTAGCATATAAAATAGTGATATAGACCTTGGGGTTATTATATGATGGTTTTGAGTGTTTTGGATAGTGTGAGGCTTATTGGGAGGATTCCTTTGAGGTTGTTTTTCCAAAATCCTCTTGAGGGTTGAGTTTTTCATGAGGATTGGGTGATGGATTTGTTTCCATTGATTTCCTTATCTTGAGGATGATATGGTATTTATTTATAGGTTCCTTTAGAGGGTTCCCAAAGGGTAGGGTTGTTTTGTTTCTTGTATTGTATTCTCTAGGATATTTCTCGAGGATTTATTTTCTTGGAATCTTTGGGATGGTGTGGAAACATAGGGTGATATTTATTCTTGTGTTTCATTGATTAAAGATTATGATAGGTTTGAGGGGAATTTTTTGGATTCCCTTTTGGGTGTGGTTCTATTTAAGTTCACCTTTGGGGGTTTGGTGTTTTTTGAGGATAGGTTGTGATTTGGAAGGATGATTGACTTTTTTTCTTATAGCTGACATGGACCAAGGTTATTTTATACTAAAGGAGTCCCTCATAGGGTATTATATTCATATTTAAGTTTAAAGGGACAATAAGTGTTCCTATTGAGTTGTTTACACTATGATGGTTGGTATGGGTTTCATTTTTTATAAGGGGTTCGAGTGTTGTCTGACCTAGGTTTCTTTGTGTATTATAGCCATAAATGTTTTAGTTAGTTCATGTATAGGTTCTAGATATAGGATAAGACCTTTAGGATATAAATGGATTGGGTGTTTTCCATAATATTTATTTGATGCTCTTAAATATTGATTGGTTGTCATGAGGAGGTTCTAGGGAGATAATGGATGATATGGATGAGTCTATTCCCTTCCTATTTTAGTAGTATTCCCTATCTTGTAGTTAATTCTCATTAAGGATAAGGCACTTCTAGGTGGGTTATATTTATAGTGTATGTGTATACTCTCTGGGAAACCCGGTTAGGAACCTATATACTAATTATGGGTTTGATATTAGCCTAGATAGTTTTTGATTAATTTTTGGGACTTGGTAGGTTCTCTAGTTGGGTCGTACTAGAGGATCCTATCACCAATTCGAATCATTATATTTTCATCCTAGATCCTCATAGATGTGATATGTTGTTTTAGATTCCTAGGATGAGATCTTAGGGTTTGGTATTCTTGTATGCCCTAATGTTGGGCTTTTAGATTTTCTTCTTGATCTAGAAGGTGCACTTAATGTTATGTGATTGGGATATCCATATGCTATAAATCCTTCATATTAGGCTAGAGTGGGGGTAGATCTATATCAGGTGTTGTAACACCCCAAGCTTCCACAGTACGCTTCTCTTTGAATAATACAGTAGCGTGTGTTCTACGCAACTTCGAGTTCTAACACACACCACAACCAATCAAACTAGCTATTATGAATAGTAATACTTACTTTTTAAAATTTTATAAATTTTATCTTTCAAAATGGACTTCATTTTTGGATTCGAAATACCAAATATAGCTTAGTGTTAATTTTTTGTATTTTTCTGAAAAACTTCAATTTTTGATGAATAGTGAAACCACTAAGTGGTAGTTAAAAAACTAATTTTTCGTTTAAATGAAATTTTACCACCTCTTTGATTTGGATTTCAAAAATCCGACATACATCATTGTCATTAGGAAGTAAAATGTGGTTCAATGGGACTAAAATAATTTTTTGTGAATAGTAACTTTTAAGTTCTATTAATCGCGATTAAAGTTAATTAGTGTAAATTAAGGTAAATATAATGTTATAATGATATGAAATTACCTTTACACTTGTCCTGACCTTATTGGGTGAGTCATGGCCGACCAATAAAATCCATGGGTAAACTTGGGGACCCCATGGAGCCACTTGGGTAAGAAAATGACATTAATAACTTTTTATTTAAAGTAAAAATAAAATTGTCACAAACATGTGTTGTTTTACTAAAAAAATTATTAAATGGGGTTATATTAGTTAACTTTTAGACTATAAATATTAATTGGAAAGATAAAAAGATTTCCTACATCATAGTAATTTTTATATAATTTTTATACATTAAATAAATTGAATTTATTATGACACCATGATGATGCAGCGATTACCTCATTAATTAAAATTTTAAATAAAATGAAAAGATAATGTAAAATCTAAGACTTACACTTGTCCAAAGCCTATTATATGGGTGTATTTTGAACCCTTATCACCTTATCCTCGAATTATATCATTGTGGGACCTTTAGAATCTTAAAATAACTTCATAATAATGTAACATTTCATGACTTTCCAAGAGTGTCCCTCCTCTCCTCTTATAAAAGGCCCCCACCACTACCACCTTATTCACACCTTCCAAGCCATTTGGATCGGCCAACCTATGCCCAAATACTCTCTCAAATTCCCTCTCCTCTCATGGTGGCAATTATGATAACACTATATTTATTTATGATATATATTTTATTTATTACCTCTATATGCTTCTTTATTTTACATTTAAAACATACCTTTATGCTTTTCATGTTGTGAAAATGCGATAATTTCATTTGAGGAAGTGTGGACTACCGCCCCCTCAAGTGATGTGACTCATTCATGCAACACATGGAATGTATAAAGAATGAAATTAATGAACTTATGTGACCTATATAACATATATATTATTCTATAATTATAATATATATATATCATATATTTTTAATTCCATTAAATATGAAATAGAAATGGAATTAGCGTTCATGCATACGTACGGATTACCGTCTCCATGAACGGTGAATTTCATTTCTTACCTATAAATGTTATGTAATATCATAAAGGAAATAATATAATGGATATATATTATATATATGATATCTACATCATGAATATAATTCTGGAGATAATTGATATTTTACCACATGAACAACTTTTAATTATAAGAAGTTTATTGTTGACACAAGTACCAAAGAGCGACAAAAAGAACGTTATTAACTTAAATGACTACATAATTTTCATAACATGGTAATAAGTAATGTAAAAGGAATAATGAACTTGAAAAAGGTTCATAAAAAGTATAAATTAACTCTAGTTTATTTTTCAGGAGGTTAAAGAACAATCGAGTCAAGTCGGACATGAGGTAAGGGAACTTCTTAACCCAATTTCCGTTCTTTGGGTTAATCTCCTACTTTCAAATTATGTCATGATATTATTATGTACTATCTTGTATTTTTACTTTCTTTATGTGTACTTATATTGAATACACATAATAGATCTATTTTATTTAAAAAATGATCTTTGTAAGGGACTCTGCCTCAATCTTCTTTCATTGAGACATATTTTGTTTTAATACAAGACTTTCTTTTATACAGTGTATAAAACCCTTTGTCTTTTACATTTATTCAAAAGGAATATTTTTTATACGAAGAATTTTACTAAACAACAAAAGGGAATGTTTTTTTTTTGTCGTACGTATGCGGAGACAATGACTTCTCCGCCGTCGTGACCATTATTTGAGTTTCGGCTTCCTCTACAAGCCACAACATTTTTTAAATGAAAAATAAATACCAAGTTTTAATTTTATTTTATTTTGATATTGAAAATGGTTTTGATAATGTTTTTATTATATAAATGTGTTGTATTAATATCTTGTGATTGAAATTTGGAAATTTTGTGTTTCCTTTATGAATGTTTTATGTGATACGATTATGTTATGGTTTATGATATGTTTAAACCTGTTAATATGAGGAATTAATTGGACTTAATAAGTGACAGGTGGAACCCGTTATAGCTCCTCGATGCATCAGTAGGTCTCATGAGACAAACTAGTTTCTTGGCATGAGGCCTTGACAAAATCTTATTTGTAGTCTTGGAACGAGGCCTTGGCTAAGTGGTTATGATAGTCTGACATTATGCATTCCATCATTATGAAAGTGGTTATTGATATTGCATGTGATTATTCGACTAGTAGAATATCCATGTGAATAAGTAAATGGAATTATTTCGTTTTATTTTTTCCATATTATGCTGAAGTTCAAGTTTAAAAGACTTTTGTTTTCGTTATACATTGCCTTAAATGTTTATGTTTATTTATGAAAGTTGTTGTTGTATTGTTATCCTTACTGAGCATCTAAGCTCACCCCTTTCTATGTTTTAATTTTTCCAGGATATGAAGAAGTATTTTATGAATGACCTGCAGGGATAGTATGAGGGGATATGAAGACAATATGTTGTTGTAGTTTTGTTTTACTTTGTGATGTAATGTAATGTTTATGAATGTATCTAGTGTTTCCAAGGCTACTAAACTAATCGGTCTTTTGAGACTTGATCTTTTGTGATCATGCCAATGTTACGTAATAATGCACCGACTCTGGGTAACTGGGGTTGGGGCGTTACAACTGGTATCAGAGGAAGTTTAGTACTAACCATGGAAGATATATTTAGATAAACTCTGATTAGAGAACATAGCCCTAAGATAGACTTTGAGGATTAGTATAGAAGAACTTCCTAGAATTTTGGTATTATTGACATTTTGTGAGTTTTCCGAGCAATACATCCATGTCTGGATACGAGTAGGTAGAGGCAGCTCTGGAACAGATGTATCTAGGGGTAAAACCCAAAAAAAACTACTTTGAGCTAGACTCGAATGGGAACTGGTGCACGAAAATGGGCCTTACTGCACTCTTGGTTACAACACTCTCGGGGGATATGCTTAGGATAATTCTCATTTTCTTTACAAACCATTATGAATGGTTTATGGGTATATACTTCCTCAAAGAAAACATTTTTTATGGATTATATCCATAAATAGTTCGATTTATGTTAAATGTTTTACAAGTATGGAATTATGTATTTTGATTCATAAACTGATCTATTTTATGCCATTGTTTAGAAATGGTGCCTAGTGGAAGGAATGGAAATTATATCAATGCACGCACTCCATATAGGGATTTCCCTCCTACTCAAGATAATTATAGAGAAGCTTGTGATTCAACTGGTGCTGATCATCTAATCACCATACTGGGAAAACTCACTCAGGTTATGAATAATAACCTTACCCATATGGAGCACCCTGATCCGCAATGTGGAGGATCAATTTTAGATCGCTTCATGAGGCAGCAACCACCAACATTCAATGAGATTTTAAATCCCTTAGTAGCTGAGCAATGAATAAATTCCTTAGAGAAAATATTCCATGCCTTGGGGAGTAGTGAAAGGGAAAAGGTTATCATGGTTGTTTACCGCCTCACTGGAGATGTTGATCAATGGCAGTCATTGATTCAAAACAAAAAGTAATATGATAAAGTATCAAATATGGAATGGGGGGATTTCAAAGAGATTTTCATAAAAAAATACTTTCCTTGTGACCATCGAGCAGATATGGAAAGGAAATTTCTGAGTCTGAGACAAAAGGAGGATGATAATGTCGCAAAGTATGAGGCCAACATTACAAGGTTTTCGAGGTATGCTGTAGATTATATACGTAACCCAAGAATTAAGATTGATCATTTATTTGATGGGTTTAAACCATTTCTCCATCGAGCTTTAGTATCACAATATTTTTCAACGTACGAAGATATAGTCTCGTGTTCTATCAAGACATAAAATGAATTCTCTAAATCTTATGACAATAAAGTAAAGCAATAAAAGAAAATAATGGTGGAACAAGAGAAAAATAAAGGGAAAAAGTGAAAGAAGTATTTTCCATTATGCGATAAATGTGGGAAGAATCACCCTGGCACTTACTTAAAAGGAATGGGAGTTTGTTATAAATGTGGAGAAAAAGGTCACCAGGATCGTGATTGCAAGGGAAAGAGAGAATCTATCAATATTGAATGCTACAATTTTAGAGAAATGGGGCATTATGCAAATTAATTTCCTAAGCGTCAGGGAAACTTACCTCAGAAAACGTCAAGGGATCAAGGCCAAGGTTATGCTGTTACTACAGTTGAAGTGGAATAATTAATGTATTGGTGCTTTTGGACTCAAGGATTATATTCTCGTTATAAAAATAATGTGATATATATAAGGATTGTACTGCAGTACTTGTTTCTTTCATTAAGGTTTTAATATGATGAAGTTAATCATATTTTTAGTATGTGACAACAAGAGAAACTTTATCTTGTTTGGGGAATCTGAAGTTATAGTTGATTTTGGAATTTAGAGACCTTTTAGAGGGAGTTTGGACACAGGTATTTTGGATAACTATAAAGGTTGGAATGGATTAAGTTTAACTTTGGATAGTACAGTTTAAGGTTAAAACATTTCTGAAGATTATTCTTGGAATATTATAATACTATAGTTTCAGGAAAAGGATAACCTGCAGGTCGGGGGATAACCCATCGCGTCGGACAAAGCTGTAGGAATCGAACCCACAACCTTAGTGAGACAGGCCTTTATTACCTACCACTAGCCTACAGGAATTCCCTGGTTATTAAAAAATAGTATTCATAATCTAAATGGTATGTGTTAATATTTTGAACCTTGTACGATTAGGATAAATATAATATTTTTTAGTTCTATTACCTTTTGGAGTGAAAGATGGGTTTGTGGTAAACATTTAGTAAGGAATGAATGTCTACATGACAAGTAAGTATATTTCCTTACATTCTTAGTAAATCTCATGAATAAATTCTTGAACTTTATGAAATTTAACTTAAAACAAAAACATTTTCGGTTAACTTTTCCTACTGGGGAATCAAAGACTGTTTAACCAATCACAAGTTTTTGATTTTCTTGTAGTTAACTTCCTCCTAATCCTGTTTTATACAACTCTCCATCAGACCTTGATGGTTTTTTTTCCTCCATATCCATGTTTTCATAGAATCCTAGTATTGGCTATCTCGGGTGACCTTTGTACTTCTCTTTCTTTCTTTTAAAGTTATATTTTTATTAACCTGATTTCCGATGTGGGTTTTCCACAAAGGTATTTTATATTTTCAAGATTTTATTTTCGAAGATCACTTTAAAATTTCGAGGACACAATTTATTGAAGGATAGGATAATTTAACACCCCAAGCTTCCACGGTATGCTTCTCTTTGAATAATACAGTAGTGTGTGTTGTAAGCAACTTCGAGTTCTAACACACACCATAACCAATCAAACTAGCCGTTATGAATAATAATACCTACTTTTGAAATTTTATAAATTTTATCTTTCAAAATGGACTTCATTTTTGGATTTTTAATATCAAATATAGTTTAGGGTTAATTTTTGGTATTTTTCTGAAAAACTACAATTTTTGATGAATAGTGAAACCACTAAGTGGTAGTTAAAAAACTAATTTTTCATTTAAATGAAATTTTACCACCTCTGTGATTTGAATTTCAAAAATACAACATACATAATTTTCATTATGAAGTAAAATGTCGTTCAATGGGATTAAAATAATTTTTGGTGAATAATAACTTTTAAGTTCTATTAATCGCGATTAAAGGTAATTAGTGTAACTTAAGGTAAATATAATGTTATAATAATATTAAATTACCTTTACACTTGTACTTACCTTATTTTTTGAGTCATGGCCGACCAAGAAAATCCATGGGTCAACTAGGGGACCCCATGGAGCCACTTGGGTAAGAAAATGACATTAATAATTTTTTATTTAAAGTAAAAATAAAATTGTCACAAACATGTGTAGTTTTACTAAAACAATTATTACATGGGGTTATATAAGTTATATTTTCAACTATAAATATTCATTGGAAATATAAAAATATTTACTACATCATGTTAATTTTTATATAATTTTTAGACATTAAATAAATTAAATTTTTTATGACACCATGATGATGCAGCAATTACCTCATTAATTAACGATTTAAATAAAATGAAAAGATAATGTAAAATATAAGACTTACACTTGTCCAAAGCCTATTGTATGGTTGGATTTCGAACCCTTATCACCTTATCCTAGAATTATATCATTTTGGGACCTTTAGAATCCGAAAGGCACTTCATAATAATGTAACATTTCATGACTTTCCAAGAGTGCCCCTCCTCTCCTCTTATAAAAGGACCCCACCACTACAACCTTATTCACACCTTCCAAGCCATTTGACTTGGCCAAAATCTACCTAAATACTCTCTAAACTTCCCTCTCTTACTCCTAGAATCCTCACTTTGGGCAAAAGTCTTCCCAAGGAATCCTTTGGCTCAAATCAAAAAGAGTTACCCGATTTAAAGGTAATGTCTTCACTTGTGTTCTTTTGTTTTATTCTGCTTCTCCAACCCCCTAAAATCTTTTTATTCCTTTATTTTGTAACAACATAAGTATCTTCAATATACTAGTATTTTGTTATTATAAGTATTTGATTTACACTTCCACACACCTTCGTCTAATGGTTAAAGAACATATTGTTTCTGTGGGTGGCGAATTACTGCCTCACGAAACGATGATTGTTCAATATTCTTTTAACACCTCTCATGGTGGACATTATGATGACACTATATTTATTTATGATATATATTTTATTTATTACCTCTTTATGCTTCTGTATTTTACATTTAAAACATACCTTTATGCTTTGCATGTTGTGCAAATGCGATAATTTCATTTGAGGAAGTGTGGACTACTGCCCCCTCAAGTGATGTGACTCGTTCATGCAATACATGGAATGTATAAAGAATGAAATTAATGAACTTATGTGACATATATAACATATATATTATACTATAATTATAATATATATATATATATCTCATTTATTTTTAATTCCATTAAATATGAAATAGAAATGAAAGTAGCGTTCATGCGTACGTACGGCTTACCGTCTCCATGAACGGTGCATTTCATTTCTTACCTCTAAATGTTATGTAATATTATAAAGGAAAGTATATACTGGATATAAATGATATATATGATATCTACATCATGAATATAATTCTGGAGATAATGGATATTTTACCACAGGAACAACTTTTAATTATAAGAAGTTTATTGTTGACTCAAGTACCAAAGAGCGAAAAAACAACCGTTATTAACTTAAATTACTACATAATTTTCATAAAATGTTAATAAGTAATGTAAAATGAATATTTAACTTGAATAATCTTCTTAATCAAGTATAAATTAACTCTAGTTTATTATTTGTGAGGTTAAATAATGATCGAGTCAAGTTAGACACGAGGTAAGGGAACTTCTTAACCCAATTTCCGTTCTTTGGGTTAATCTCCTACTTTCAAATTATGTCATGATATTATTATGTCCTATCTTGTATTTGTACTTTCTTTATGTGTACTTATATTGAATACACATAATAGATCTATTTTATTTAAAAAAATTATCTTTGTAAGGGATTTCGTCTCAATCTTCTTTCATTGAGATATATTTTGTTTTAATAAAAGACTTTCTTTTATACGGTGTATAAAACCCTTTGACTTTTACATTTATTCAAAAAGAGTCTTTTTTATATGAATTGTTTTAATAAACGATAAAAGGGAATGTTTTTTTTCGTACGTATGTGGCAACAATGACTTCTCTGCCGTCGTGACCATTATTTGAGTTTCAGCTTCCTCTACAAGCCATAAATTTTTTTAAATGAAAAATAAATACCAAGTTTTAATTTTATTTTATTTTGGTATTGAAAATGGTTTTGATAATGTTTTTATTATCAATGTTTTGTATTTATATCTTGTGATTGAAATGTTGAAATGTTATGTTTCCTTTATGCATGTTTTATATGATACAATTATGTTATGGTTTATGATATGTTTAAACCTATTCATATGAGGAATGCATTAGAATTAATAAGTGATGGGTAGAGCCCACTATAGCTCATCGATTCATCAGTAGGTCTCATGAGACAAACTAGTGTATTGGCACGAGGCCTTGACAAAATATTATTTGTAGTTTTGGCACGAGGTCTTGGCTACATGGTTATGATAGTCTGGCATTATGCATTCCATCATTATGAAAGTTGTTATTGATATTGCATGTGATTATTCGACTAGTAGAATATCTATGTGAATAATTAAATGGCATTATTTCATTTTATTTTTTCCATATTATGCTGAATTTCAAGTTTAAAAGGCTTTTGTTTTAGTTATACTTTGCCTTAAATGTTTATGTTTATTTATGAAAGTTTCTGTTGTATTGTTATCCTTACTGAGCATCTGAGCTCACCCCTTTCTATGATTTAATTTTTCTAGGATGTGAAGAAGTATTTTATGAATGACTTGCAGGGATAGTATGGGGGGATATGAAGACAAGATGTTGTTGTAGTTTTGTTTTACTTTATGATGTAATGTAACATTTATGAATGTATCTAGTGTTTCCAAGGCTACTAAACTAATCGGTCTTTCGAGACTTGATCTTTTGTGATCATTCCATTGTTACGTAATAATGAACTGACTCTGGGTAACTGGGGTCGGGGCATTAGAGGTGTCACCTTAAAACTTGAAGTTAATTATTTATTTTTTTGTTCCTTTTTCATCCCTTTTTATTTTTTTATTTTTAGTCATTTATTTATTTTATGTTGGTACTCATTATTATACTTGGTTGGTAATATCCCATGTTCATAAAATTATTATTACAATAAATGATGTGATCAACATTGGGGGTGGTCTACTAAGATTTATTTCTTACCACCTATATGTGCACTTTGGTGAGAATATATACTTTATGTCTGCTTGAAAATGGATCATAGGTTATATGATTGATTAGGAAGTGGCCCAGTGTTTCAAGATCGTGTGGGACTGCTCGTTTGGAGTTTTTGATTGGTCTGGAGAATTTAGATAGTATTTGGAGACCATATTTGAGGTATATCTTGTAGATGGTAGTAGAGACTTGTGTATTTTATTTTATTTTTTTATTTTGTATATATGTTCAGCCTAATGGGCCACCAAAGTCTATATGTTATAGCATGATCATGATCCTATAGGCCACAATTCATTGATATATCATGTTTTAATTTTTTTTATTTTTGGTCGTTATTTATTACTCTAATGTATATTTATAAATGGTTGTGATTATTTACATTTTTACTATTTATTTACTCTAATTTGAGGGAATATTCTCCCCATTGTATGGATTATTATCTCACCACTAATTAGAATCCTATAGAATATGGGTAGGCATTCTAAAGTACTTATTGTGAGTTTTATTGGATGATAGTTCAGGTTGACCAAGTATGATTCATGAAAAACTGGTATCAAAACATTCTTTGCTTTGTCTTTTTATTTTGAGGGTGGTAGATAGGAGATCTAGGAATTTTTCAGAGCTAGTGATGAATATCATACTGATATATCACCTTTTCTGATATGAAGTCCAAATTATCAAGGCACGAGAATACTATTCATTGTTTTTTATGTTACAGTTATATGATTTTACCTTGGGTGATTCACTTGTATTTTGGATTTGTGATTTATTGGTTTTTAATTCGGGTCTATTAGAAAAAGGCTTGTGTGTATACATCATACTAGGAAAAAAATATTCACATGAAATATGCCTATTTGTGAGTGGTTTTACTATAAATGGATGTTTAGTTTTTAAAAGTTTCAACAACAACCTATATGGAATTTTCCCATATACATTCTTGGTGTAATTATAATCAAATGAACCATGATTATTTTTCTTTTAATAACACATCATGTGGATCTCATGGTAAAATTTTCACTTGTGGTGGAAAGGTATTCCCTTTATTTAGGGATGTGTGGAGACCCTTGTTGGTTAGTGTAGATGTTTAGTGCCTAGTTATTTTTGTTGATGTCTTGATAAAGGAAAGGATGCTTTAGATATTTTTTGGATTGGGATCAAGTATCCCTAAGGTTCTGGATTCCCTAAGAATTTTTATGGTTAGGAATGATACTTCCTTGGGTGTGAGAAGTAGAGAATTGTGAGTGCTCCTAGTTCCGAGATTAGGTTGAGAGGGAAAGATCGGTATGTGGCCTAGTAGATTGTTTTTTTTTTTGTGATTCTAGTAGTGCAATGAGAGTGTGGTTAGTTTCTCATGGTTTTGGAAAGACACCTAGGTATTGGGTGGTCAATTAGTTGGTCCTGTAATGAGGAAGATGCCTCAATTTTAAAGATGAGATATGAGGGTGCTCTAGTTTATTGGAAATGACATGTGAGAGGAGCATGGTCTTCAGATTAGGCACATTTACCTATATTAATTAGTGTTTGGATCAAGTGATCATGATTTTTTTTCATTTTATCTATGCATGAACATGTGATTTTTGTATTCGGATTACTATAAGTAGGTTAGCGCTCGAGTAGCTATGTAAGGGAATCCATATAGCGGGGAGTGCATCATTGGTTTACAGTGGTTTAAGACCCCATTTTAAGTTTGTTCTTGAGCATATATAATTTCATTACTGGTGATATGGGAATGAGTAAGGACTAGTGAATCATATTAGTGCTCGGTTGTGAATTATTTTTCCACATCTATTCCATGCATTTGGTGATGGATGAATCGCGAACTATGGAGGTTATTATTATGGTTAAGGATGATGATAAGGATACTCTTTTTGTGGGGAATATACTATTATTAATGGATTAATTACCCTCATGTTGGGAGTGTTTTGGGAATTGTGATACCAATTAGTGGATAATATAAGAAAAATTTACAAGTTTTTAGGGTTCAACTTTGTAACCAGTTGACCACTGAGGCTTCTCAAGGGTAAAAAGAATTATGGTGGAAAATATTTCATGAACTGTGTTATAACAGGTTTAGAGAATCAGAGGAAATATTAATTTTTGTTCTCATGTAGTTTAAAGGGGGAAATGGTAATTTATTCTATTATATAATCTCAAATAATTTTTTTGAAAAATATTTTGGTCTAATAATAGGGTTTATTCTCTAATATAGGAGTTTATTTGAATTCTATGTTGTTCATATTTTACCAAAATATTTAATATTTAATTAATTAAATATTAAATATTCACACACATTGGAATGGTGATATCTTTTTTATAGAGTCTTGGATTAAAATTTAGACTCTGAAATGGAGTCTATAATGGGGGTTTTTTCCTCTCTAAGGTATAAACTCACTTCATTTTCTAAGATATATATTATGCCTCTTGATAGGACCTTTTATTTTCCTTTTATTTTCTTTTTCTTTTTTCTTTCTCATTATTTTTTTCATTTTATTTTTCCATATTTCCCATGGATTCTCACATATGACTTTGGGTATCTCCCCCTTATCACCTTCAGTTGAGAGAGAAATTGAAGGATAAGAGATGGGGTCACATCAGGGTTCATCCAAGAAGGTATATTAGGACATGATATCAGTGTAGTCTGTATTTAGGATATAATCTTAAATTTTTTACACCTATAGGTAGGTAATTTTTAATTTTTTCACCATTTTCTATTTTTAATACATATTTTTTAGTTTACATCATGTTTATTTATTATTCAGTCTTCAATGAGAGACCTTGTGGGGGGGTTGGTTGTTTTGAGGGTTTTAAGGATTCAAGGTGGTTTTTTGTTCTAGAAAACTGGATCACATTGCATGTGGTTCAAGAAAACACACTTTGAGTTCTTTATTTTGGGATAATGGTGGAATATGGTGGCTTCATAGTGTGTATGCTAGGTACACACCACGTATGATTGCTTAGGGTATGGTTAAGGTACCCGTCCTAACACCCCATGTGGAGGAACATGGTCATTTAAGTTACAAAACCTGTCCCCATGTGTTGTAAATGGTTAGAGTCCATTTGGTTCACTTATAAAAATATAGTGTGGGGTATATGTCCATTCACATGTATGATAACCCCATATAGGGTACACTCTATGTGTTATGGAGACACATTATGTACTTGTAAAGTACAAAACATGTCGAGATGAGGTGCACAATCAAGTGAGGGTGTTAGAGTGACACATCATGTACATGGGTTACATGCCTTATACTCCCTCCTTGGAGGTTTTTTACTTCTCTTCTTTATAAAGGTATATAATGGTACTTTTATATAGTCTATTCGCATTTTTCCATATATTTCATGATGTTATAGACATTGGGGTGATAGAGGATATTGGTGAGACGTTTTGGATGGTGTGAGGCATAGTAGGAGGATTCCTTTGAGGTTTTTAATCCAAAATTCTCTCAATAGTTGAGTTTAGAATGAGGATCAGGTAAGTTTTTATGTAAATTAATTACCTTTTATTGAGTATTCCAAAGGGATTAGTTAAATTTTTCTTCATATGGTTCCCAGGGAGAGGGATCATGGTTTTTCTTGGATTGGTTTTTCTAGGTTTTTGCTCTTGGTTTAGTTCTTAGAGACTTTGGGTTTGGGTATAAATATGGGGTGATAGGTATGGTTGGTTATCATTGAGTATAGCTTGAGATAGTTTTGTGAGATATGATAAGTTTTATCTTGTAGTAATGGTTCTCTTTGAGGTTTTCCTTGTGGGATTGGTGTTGTTTGAGGATAGGTTTTACACCAGGAGGCCAGATGAGGTTTTTCTTATAATGATTTTTCCCCAAGGTACTTCTTGTAAAGAGGATCCCCTCATAAGGTGACTTATTCCTATTTCAATGTAGAGGACTGCTGATGGATCCTAATGAGATCTTGACCCTAGAAGGTTCATTATTGGTTTCACTATTTTGATGAGGGGTTTTTTCATTATCCAACCCAGGTTTCTTTATGTCTTGTGGCTAGTAATGTTTGAGGAATTTTATATTTAGTTCCTGTATATTAGAGGAGACATTTAGAAAATTGATAGATTGGTAATATTCCTTGATATTGATATGATACTCTCCTCTATTGTATGGTTTTTTTGAAGTGGGTCTTTGGAGATAATGGATGATCTAGATGAGCACAACCCCCTATAAGTTTAATAGTATATCTTGGAAAGGAGGTGTTTCTCATGAATGTCAAAGCACTTCTGGGAGAGTTATGTTTTTAGGGGACACATATGTTCCCTATGACACTCAGTCATGAACTTATTCACTAATAGTTGATCGAGATATTAGCTCTTCAAGTTTTGAAAAACTTCTAGGACTTAATAGGTTCTCTATTTATGCGATCTAGAGACTCTTATCACCAGTTTGGATCATGTTATTGGGATCATAGATCCCAATAGATGTTCACTATTTTATTAGATTCCTAGGATGATATCCTAGGGTCTAGAATTCTTTTTTATCCTAGAATTGGGATTTTTCATCTCATTCTTAAACTGGTGGATGCACCTAATATTATTTGGATATTATTTTCAAATGCTCTAAATACTTTATTTTAGGCTGGAGTGAGTGTAGGTCTATCTTAGGAGTCACCATAGAACTCGAGGTTCACTGTTTTCTTTAATTCATTTTGATCATTATTTTTTATTTATTTATTTTTAGTATTCTATTTATTTTTATCTCATTCGACTTTTTCGACTAGTTTGGGAATATCATGTGTTAATACACTTTTTATAATAGTTGGTAGGTCCACTATTGGGGGTGTCCTGAGATTTATTTCTTTCCCCCTGTATATTCACTTGGGTGCATGTACATGCCTTATTCCTACTTATAGTTGGATCAAAAGTTTTATGACAGATCTTATAGAGACCTATCATTTCACGATTGAGTAGAAATTATCATGTGGAGTCATTTATCAATATGGAGAATCTCAAAATTCCTTAAAGACTGTGTATGAGGTACAGATTGGATTTTTTTAGTAGATCCTTGTGTATTTTATTTTATTTATTTATTTATTATTTGTTGTTGGCCCAATGGGTGACTAGTGTCTATATGTTATAGCATGAATGTAATTTTGTATATTGTATTCTATTTTATATAGTATGCTTCAGTTTCTTTTGTTTATTACAACATGCTCTCATGTAAGTTTGTCTATTTTTATTACTTGGTTTTTTTATTTATTTAATTTGATCCCCACTGTGTGTATTATTCCATCACCAAAAGTCAAAAGTCTCAATCGTATAGGTAGGAATTATTCAAGTCTTTTATAATCCAGATCGAGTAATGGGTTTGGTTGGCCTGGGTTGGTTCATGGAACTAGACTTGTATATTGGTAGTGTGGTAAGAGAGTACTTCTCAATAAGTACATTAGTGATCTTAGTGTAAATTATAAAAATTTCATGTCTGGGTGTTTAATTCCAAAAAAAATTGCTAAGGGAAATATAAAATTTTTTCTAAGTGTAAACACTCTTATGGAATCATGGTTGATTGATTTTAGTTCATTGTTTAACTCAATTGTAGATCAAGGATGCATGAAAAATTATACATCAGAAAGATTAAGAAAACCTCCTTTAGAGGATGATGCGGCTCTTGAAGTCATGGTGAATAATGATGGAAACATCTAGATGTAAAATAGTTTTTTCATAAAATTAAAATAAGTGTAAAAGATCATGGTTCTGTAGAAGAATCTAATTTCCTTAGTAAATCTTAATAAAGAAGGGTTTGGTAAAATCATTGTTAACTAAGTTCATAAGATTACTTGACGATCCATGGTGGTAGATTGAGGTGTTAAGGATAGAACCCAATATCTAACTAGAAGATTATATGGAGTGATAAATATTGTTGTATTAGCTTCTGAGGGTCTTAAGTTATGACATTATCATATCGAACATATTATTGAAAAGAACATGCATATTCTAACGATAAAAGGAATTATGAAGCTTGATCACACAAATTATATATGTTTTGAGATATTTTTTCATGGGAAATGGAAGTATTTCATACATTATAAATGGCATCAATCCCAGGTTTTGGAAGTTATATATTTTTCACTCAAATTTTTGGGGATCTGCACTAGTCTAATCTCATACAGGGTTACTATAATTTATTACTTTCATTTGTAATGATAAAATAAAATTATGGGTTTAATTTATAAAACATAAGTTTGAGGTATTTAAGGGTTTCATTCAATATAATTATAGGGAGAAAATGGAAATTGGTCAAAATTTAAAGTGTCGAAGATTCAAAAATAGTGGTGAGTAGAGTAGAAGGTACATTTGAAACTTTTATCGCAATAAAGGGATCATGTTGGAAATATTGTGCTCATTGCAATAGAGAAAAATAATGTAGCTAGGAAAATTAATAGGACATTAAAAAAAGTTTCAGAGTATGAAGTTACACTCAATAATTCCCAAGACATTTTGGGTGGAAGTAGTGAAAATTATAGTATACCTGGTTAACTAAATTTTATTTACTACACTGGGATAGGAAAATATAAAGCATCAACGATCTAGTAAACCTTTAGAAATTAGCCACCTAAAAAAAATTAGGATTATCTCCTATTTTCTTTTTGATTCTGAGTATAGGTGAAAACTTATGGTAAAGTACAAGATATGTGTCTTTGGGGGATATGAAGATGAAAATTTTGGATTTTGAATCTAGTTTGATGATCGTCAGATGATAATATAGAGTTGAGATGTTTTCTTCAATGATAAAGTCTTTTGTAAATACTAAAAATTGGATGATAAAGAAGTTGAGAAGAAAGAATAAATTGAATAAGTCCATGTTGATCTGAGAGGGAGTACCAAAAGAACACAAGTTCCAAAGAGTTTATATTGAAGCAATGAAATTTAAATAGATAGACTAGTATAAGATATTCATTATTTAACTATGACTACTAAGTTTTGGAGAATAACTTTTCAAGTTGAGGATATGAAAGATAGAATATTAGAAGATACAGTACCATAAGGAGTTGAGTCATAAGTTTAATAATAGATATCTTCTAGAATTTGGATAGTTTTTCAAAGTTTTGGAGCTAAAAAATACTCTATACTTCTAAAAAATAGTGGAAAACCTGAAATATTATAAGAGTTTTCCACTCTCAATGACTCAAGAAAGTGGGAGATAGTGAATAAAAAAGAACTATATTTATTTAATTCTAATGAAACATGGGATATAATTGAGTTACCATAGGGGAGGAAATAATTATTGAATAAGTGGGTTTTCTATTTGAAGGATGAGGGTGATGGTAGAAAAAATGTATAAGGCACAGCTAGTGGTGAATAGATTTCAATAGAAATAATTTTTTGACTTCTAAAAAAACATTAACTAGAAGTTAAGCATTATATAATTTGGATAGTGATAATAATGGATGTTTCTGATAATTAACACTTAGAGTAGATAAATTTAAATATGGATTTTCTCTATAGTGATTTATAGGAAAATATTTTAATAAAGTAACTAGTGGGTTTCATATATTAGTTTAATAAAGACTTTGTATGTAAGATAAATAGAAGTATTATATATTGAAACAAAAACCAAGATAGTGTAATTGAGAATTAAATTCTATCATTGATGAGGAAGGTTTCACTCGAGAAATGCAAATCACTATTGATATCAGAATATGTGGGATGATGGGAGATTCATCATTCTTATTTTGTATGTAGATGATATGCTTCTGGTGTATTTTGAAATTAAAAGTATTCAATAATTGCACAAATATTTTTCTGAAATTTTTAATATGAAATATATAAATCATGATAATAAATTTATATAGATGAATATTTAGAGAGATAGGAAATGAGGGACATTGGTTCTATCTCAATGGGACTACAACCATAAGATTGTCTAAAATTTTGGGATATTATGATATACTCCAGTTTCAACTCCATTATCCAAACAGTTAAAACTATTCAAGGAAAATACATTAAAAATACAAGATGAGATGAAGTATATTGAGAAATTTTAGTTTTCAATTGATGTTAGTAGCCTAATGTATTCCATGATATATACTCGACCTGACATTATATTTACAGTGGGTTTTATGAGTTGGTTCATGTCAAATTTGGGTATAGAACATTAGAAGTCCATAAAGTGGATTATTTTTTATTAAAATAAATATAATTTATAACTCTTTTATTTAGTATATATGATACATTAGAGGTATACATTGATTCTAACTTTATTTGGGACTCAAACACCTAGAAGATCACCAAAGGTTTTTTGATCACTTACTGAGGAACAATAGTTATAAGGATGTCATGGTTTCAATTGATTGTCACTTTTTCGACTATAAAAGTTGAGTATGTCATGGAAATATAAGCAGGTAATGAACTAATAAGTTTGATGCATCTATTAGAGGACATCATAAGGATAATGTAGGGTAGATTGATCTACTATGATAGTTAAAGTGAAATTTATTTTCTAATGAATCTGGTATTTCATTCACATTAAAGTCACATTGACCTGAAATATCACTTAATTCAGAACATTCCAGAGGAAAAAAGTTATAAATTTGTGAAATTATCGAGTAATAAAAATATTGTTGACATATTTTATAAATTTCTAGTCTTGTAAATTCCAAGGCAACATTGGACCTCAATGGGACTTGGGTGAATGGAAGGTTATGAGGTTATTGTGTTCCACAGAAGTGTGGAATTGTTTTACCTATGTATTGGAGAGTTGCCATAGATTCCATAAAGTAGTATTCAAGTGGGATATTTTTAGGAATAGTGAATCCTAATTCATGTTCTAATTATTTTATTGGAATGAGAAAATCTGTAAGATAGCTTGGAATAATGTTAAATATAGAGAAAATTGAAATATTCAGTGGAAGAAAACTATTCAAAAGATGATATCTTATATTGTGTGTGTTATTCAATGTCATCAAAATTATACAAATATAAGTTACGGTTTATTTCATTTGGGTCCTCTAATGTTATTATGAAAAATTATTCTCCACACAAATTTGTAGTAAAGGATTTGGAGAATAATAATCATTCAGAGATACATAAGATTAATCTTCATTATTCTTCAAAATTTAGTAGTATGGTGGATTTTTTATATGCAACCGTAAACCACCATGGTTTTATGGGGGTAATTCTACAAATATTGAAAGTTATTAAAATATATATTACCAACTAGGGCATAATATAAGGTAGTGTTACCACTTTTACATGTGTGTGTGTGGCTCATTTTGTAAATATGGCCTAATTCCAGTGGTAATTATTGATTGTGATTATAAAATCCTTGTAACTTTCGATTATTGAAAAATGGTAGTAGTGTTCTCATGTGGATGTTGGAATAGAATTAAAACCACGTAAACCCAAAAATTTACATTTCTTTCATTGTTTTATTTCTATTTTATAAATTATTGCAAGGTATTGTTTGAGAGTTTGTGAGGAGTTTGATTTAGTGTGGTTTTTTAGGGTCTATCCTTGCCTTACTAATTTCTAGTATATCAAGTTTGGGTATTCCTTTAGATTAAGGAAATTCTATAAGTTATATTTACACTATGTGGTAATTTTTGTTGATAACTTTTTGAGATCAATGTTTATAGAGGATTTCCTAGTAACCTTCACTATTATAGTTCCTAGTCAAGTGGTGATATATCACTAAGAATGGGATGAATTAGTGACAGACTTTTTATAATTTTACCTTTTAAAATTATATTTTTGACTAATTAAACTATCAATCCAATCTATTTTAAAACTTTTTATCACCTGTATTTAGTTTAAGTGAAAGAAACATAGTGTATATCATCATTTTTACAAGTTTCATCCCAAATGTGGGTGACTACTGATTTCTATGTTCAAGTTGAGTATGAGAATTACATTTATCACTAATAAAAAGTTACTGCTAGAGAAGGTAATAATACATCCTTGAATCTTATGAAGTTATAAAGATAAGGGTATAATGCATCATTGAATACTATGAAGTTTTTCAAGTGATTGAAAAATAAGGGTAGAATACATCCTTGACATTTATAAAGAAACATCATATATCTCCCAATAAATTTTTCATATTGGTTCCCAACATTTTGTAATGAAATTCCTATAACATAATTTAGAAGATCTCAATATGAACTAAAGAATTTCACAAAATCACCAAATAAGATCTTATTCCTCAAACTAAGGTCTTAAATAACCAATTAATATTATTAGTAGCATTGTATTCACATTGAATCTATTTTCGATATTTTATAATGATCAACAAATGTATGGGAATAATAACACATATATTGTCTTTTTCCTCCTCAAAAAAAAATTTGGTGATCTACACTTGAATCTTATTACCTCAACAAAGTTGAAAACTATTAGTAGTATGTGCTCATAAATCTCTCACACTATCAATATATCTATAGTAACTGTTCTACATTTCATTAAAATTAATGAATTTCAAAACATCATACTTTAAATCCATATAAAAACTAGTAAATATAAATCATTCCTCCTTTTATCTCAGCTTCAATCATACCTCAACCACTATTATTGTGAAAAATCAATCCATGAATTCCATCACAATAATGTCTAAATTTATTCACTAGTAATATCACATTATGAAAATTTTTAATCTGTACTTAATAAATATAATATCTTACACACCCTTTCAATGAGATCAAAAGTATTACCGATGAAAAATAATATCTTCTATATACTTCATGAGAATCATACATATTTTCAAATATATTACATGTGATTTTACATATATTCCCCAATAGGTAGAATATATTACATATCATACAACCTCTAATACTTTTCCAAGTTTCTAATCAGTGATATCTTTCATATAATTTTTGATATATTTTGTATGCTCTAAATCACTTATGTATCATGGTATGGTTTTTTACTTTGTTGGTTTTCTGATTACACTTCAAAATATTTCTTCTTTATAAATTCAAATATATTTTATATGAAAAATATCATATATATCCCATAAGTTATTTCCTTTGTCTAATTTTAGTAGACACTCCATCATATCTTTTCTATATGCTTTGAAATATATTACATATCACATAAGATCTTTTCCTTTATCCTATCTTAGAATAGATTTTAGAAAATATCTTCTATAAGTCTCAAATATCATATGTATGCATAGTAATATATTATTCATTAATAGGAATATTTATGTAGCATTTAAAAAAATTTATATATCACAATAATTTTAAAAATTCACTGATGATTTTCTAAATTAACCAGTAGCATTTCATTCCTAAATTTTTCTCTATGCACATCAACTAAACTCCAAACAACCTCAGTCATATTAATTCACCTCAAAAACATTCTATACACCTCAAAAAACTCTAAAAAAATTAAATCTCTTCATTTATGGTCAAAAATATACATAATACTTATTCAAAAATGTTATGGGTTCTTTAATATCCCCCTTTGGATTTTTTTCCAACTCTAAAAACTATCAACAAATGAAATAAAATAATTGCCTTTATCAAAGAGAAATATCTTTACACTATATTATTGGATAAATAAATTTTTTTATGTAATTTCATCCCTTGATGATAATAAAAATATTTCCAAGTGATTTTTATTCTTTCCCCTGTAATCAACTCACTCAACCTCCCCATTTTGAAAAAAAAAATAAGATTTAGATTCAAAATAATAATACATAAGAGTTGTGTAACTATCCCCCCAATTGATAATATAATCTAATGGAATGTAGGGCATTCCAAAGTACCTCAAATGAAAGGGAATGGATGAACATGCATATTTATCCCCAAACCTTCAAATCTATCCCTGGGGATAACCTTGGTAAAGATATTAGTAATTTTATCCCTTGGAGGAATAAATTATATACTCATACCTCCATTTTCAACCTTATAATTAATATAAAATGATATCTAACATTAATGTGTTATATAATATTGTGTTTCACTATATTATTAGATAGATCTATCTCACTGTGATTATCACATGTAATTTTTAATGGCTTCTTAATGTTAACCTTTGAATCTTCTAACTACTCCCTAAAATAGATCATTTGTGTACAAGAATGTGTATCATCCACATACTCAGTCTCATAAATGATTATTTCACTACCTTTTTTCTTCTTGGAATGCCAAATCTCATAGATTTATAACAAAAAAAATATACTACATGATATTTATTTCTCATTTTCACAATCACCAACCCAATCAGAATTAGTGTTATCCACATAGGTTCATGTGCTCAACTCTTCTATACATCAGCCCAAAATTCTGAGTACCTTTAATGTATTTGAGAACTAACATGGTATCCATAAAGTGTGATTAATTTGGATCAGTTTTATACCTCACACAGAATGTCACTACATAAAAAATGTTAGGTTTTTCTATAGTGATATAAATAAAACTACAAATTAGCCTTCTGAATTCCCTTTGACTCACACTTTATCCTATAATATCTTGGTCTGCTTCACCCCAACATTCATGGGTGAGGAAAATTCCTTGGAATATTTCATGAACAACTTCTTTAATAAATCCTTAGGATATTTTTCTAGGGATATAAAAATGAATTCTTCTTTTTACATGAATCACAATCTCATTAAGAGACACATCTCTCCAAGCATATGAATTTCAAGGTGCCATTTAATTTTTCTTGGAAATTATTTAAAATAATCCTCATTTTCTATCATTTTAGAATCCCGGATTTGGAGACAATTGTGAAATTTCTTGGTTGGTGGTGTCATGTGACCTAAATCACACATTTCTGTATTCTAGAGGATACTGACTAGTAATAAGGGTTTAGGGTATTACAATGGGGAAACAATACTCTCATATGAGATAAAAACACATCAAAGAAAACTAAATAACATCCATCATAAGTAATCATAGTAAATATAAGGAATGAAATTGAATAGGATATAACAAATGAATTGTGAAAGTAAGCAGTCATAAAGATATATGGTCATACCAAGATACATGAACTGATCTCCCATTAGGCCAATTACATGTATAAGAAAAAATAAAATAATAAAATAGAGGATCCACCACTATATGAAAGCCTAAAAAACATAGTCTCTAAACTCTATCTGATTTATCATGCTTGATCATAAAGAATTGGGAATATTCCTTACCTGAACCTATGAAAAATGAAGAGTTATTTGGTACCCAAGTACCATGGATGCTTGAGCATCATGTGAGTACAAGTCAGTAGAGAACAAAAAATGGGATCCCAAACATAATCAGCAATGTATTGTATTTTTAAGTGATATTCTCAAAATAATAATACAATGTGAAAGAATAAATAAATAACCTTCTTAAATCCTCAGGTTCTAAGGTGACACCTAGGATCGACCCTACCAGCTTTGACCAGTGTCGGTGAATCTCTAAGTATGATACCATATTTTGAAACCTAGGGGAATACATTCTCCCTTATAAGAAACAAGTAATTATTCATCTGAAACATATTGAAATACTTTCCATTTCCAAAAACAAGTAATCACGTCTAGAACTCAAGGGCCTGTCTGCACCCTATCAGGAAAAAAAATTCATCAAGAACTCAAGGGAAGACTCTCCCAATCAGGAAGTACATCATCAAGAACTCAACGTTCATCCAACCTTCCTAGAAAATATATATCATTTATAAACTCAATGGTACACTTCACCCTTATAAGAAATGAGTATAATCATCTAGAACTCAAGGTCAGGCATGTACCCTTCTAGGAAGCACATAGAGATCTTCTAGTAACTCAAGGAAAGACTGCACCCTACCAATAAACACATAAAATTCATACGTCATGTGGATATTGTTTCATCAGGACCATCACACATCATACACACATCAGGAAACATATCTCACCCATAATCTCACTAGAACATCATGCCAAACTCATTAAAATCCTCATCTCACTAGTATGGGTGTATTCTAATATCCTTCATAGTATTCTCAGCCTTTATAGCCAATGTCAGGCTCACACCATCAGCCTTTGGGTTCTAACATGAGACCCAAGGTCGATAACACATATTCCCCTAAATTACCCCACTTGAGGTTCATCATGAAACTAGGAACCCACTATGGTCCTCTAAGCTAAATATCTACCTAGACACCCAACATGGGATCCTTAATATCTATTTCATATCTTAGATGAATCCCATCACTTAGAGGTTATAGAATTCCTCATCGTTTCCATAACCATATATTATTAAGGGACTCATAAAAATCGTAAGAAAATAAACATGGATATACCTACCTAATTACTCATATATAGAAGGGGGTAGGAATACTCACCCTGATCTCATACCAACTTGCTCTATGGTTATAAGAAGACTCGAGCCTCAAAAGATCTACTCTCGAGTTCAAAGGTGAAACTCGAGGATATCTATATATATTCCATCACTACTCCATACTCAGGGGAGGATAAAGGGATCTTATTCCATGGACCACTATATATAATTAGTTCACCTAATTTATACCCCTTAAGGGTATATGTATATCTATAAATTTATTTATCATTAAGACCCCTATCACTGATGATTGAGGCATCAAGCTAGTATTCATGGGTCTATCGTATACCCCAATGCTTTGATCATTTTATATGGGTTTAATAAAATAATTCATTTTATTTGATTTACACCCTTATATGGTCTATATATCAAATGGAAAATGTATTCATAAAAATACCTTGAGCATCCATGGCTGAGAAATAAATTAGGGTTCAAGGGTCCATTATGGCCCTTGATACTTACATTTCATCAGTGTGAATTTTATTTTAATAAAAAAATATTTAAATATTTGGGGTCAACTACCCAAGGTGGAAATATCGCATATCACATGATATATGGTAATTTCACATATAAAATGGGTAAAATCATGGGCCGCTTACCTAATTTATGGAGTTACCATCCTCATTAATCTCATGCATGCCTCTCTCAAAGTCGTACTAAGACTAAACGGCCATCATCCATCTTAAATAAGACCTAATTCCATTTTTAACACTTTAATTAATTATAAAACAATTAATAATTAACCTAATAATTTATTACATAATTAATCCTATAATTAATTAATATGAAACAAATAATAAATTACTCATCCCAAAACCCTATTTGTATACCTAAAATAAACATTTTAGTAAAAAATGGAAAAAGAATTTTTGAAAAAATTTCAAAAAAAAAACTTTACCCTAAAAAAAATTGGTCCCCTACTTAAGGGTTACACTAGTTACCCATACATGGAATGGGTCCCCATTTTAAGGGTAACCCTTTTTACTCTTTCATAGCATCCGACCTCTGCATAAGGGCAACCCTATTTACTCTTACACAGTGGATCTCCACTTTTTTCCTTATTATTAGTTTTTCATCTTCTTATTCTTACTATTCTATAATAGAATAAAAAACCCTTTTCAGCATTATGTATCATTTAAAAAATAATAAATAGAAAAAAAATCCTAATATCAAACCCCCTATCACCCGAAAAGTTTCTCATGATGACCCTTGGCCCCTATTAGCTTATGTATCATAATAAAAAATTATAAAGGCATGGAAATGAGGAAATAGTGAAAATATAATAACCAAATTACCTGATATAAAATTTCCAAATCTTCAAGCTCGGACCTTCACTCCATGTCCACTACATATAGACCTAACTCTGATTAAGCTCCCTTGTGAAAATACACTTTATTCTCCCTCCTTCCCTCTCTCAGCTTAAATGGCTTCTAGGTAAAGCCTCCCCTTCTAACATATAAAAATGAGACAACTAAGAGAGGGAGTAATAAAAAAATAATTTATTTTATTTTAATTTTAAATACATTTAATACCATTTAAAGTCTCTCCTTAGGACCCAAATCGTAAATAATTATTATACATTTCTTTGGTAAAACCATATATCTCGAACATAACCAAAAAGTCAGAATTTTCATCTCAGACTTTATTTAGGAGATATAAATGTTTTCATATGATTAATAATTAATATTTATTAAATGAATATTAAAATATTATCAAAAATAACTTTGCCTCAGAATCTCACCAAATTTCATCCCAATGGTAAAAACTTAATTCTGAGATTAATGAAATCATAAAAAAAAATTCTAGATCATCTTATCGGGGAATTTCCATGTTACCTGTCATAATAACTCATAATCCAAAAATTAAAATTTCTCCTTGTTTTTAAAACAACAAAAAATATGGGTAATTAAAACCTCCCAACCATAAAACTTATCATCCCTAAGAATATTTAGTGATCATTAAACCATTAGTCCCAACCTATCTAAGTCATCAATTCACAACCAACTCATCGTGTTCTCTCACGAAATATTGACTGATCTTTCACTACAAAAATATAAACATGAGGCACATTATCCTTCAAAAGTCAATATATCAATTTCCACAATCACTTAATCACTGAGGTGGAACTTATCTATTCTTTTATATCCCGACATAACATTGTTTAATCGACTAGGTCATTACCTAGCCTATTCTGCTTCCCACAATAAGGATCATCTCACAAAGGCTGATTCATGATCCATAGCACACCCCACCATTGGAATCAATTATTAAAAACACATTATTAATGGTCCATTGACATGATTGGTGTGGTTTCCTTCTCAACACAATAAATCATGTTCCAAATAAGTATTTGATATTCCTTTGGCCAACCTATTCAAAAAGGTGGATGTCCTCACCGACTAACATACTATTGTGGAACCTAAACCTGATTCCTTAACTTTATAAGGTTTATTATGATCATCCAAACACCCAAACCTAATTCCATACCTAAAAATAAATGGAATTATAGAGTTTGGTTACAAAATACTCATGTTATCACCCTAAGAACCAATGCATCGTTAATATGACTCACTCTTGGATCACATAAAAATTATCCTAAGTCTGATGCCAATACTCAGACTTTATCCAATACCACATCTAAATCTCAATTCTTGAATTCATAATTGAACTAGACAAAAATAGATCCACAAACACACTGGATCCATAGCCCCATCTTGATAGTCAATTGATTAGTCTCATTAGACCCAAAACCCTTCCAACATAAATCTCATACCTACATAGATCATGCACTATCTATTACTACATGAATAAATTGGATGTGGTCATCCCACTAATACCTGGGCGTTAACATGAGAAATCAATTACTTCTTATTTCTGGATCATCATGAACATCATCCTCAGTATATTCTAGAATTTCATCTCTAAGAGGGTCATAACCTATAATAGTTAATGTTGTTATCTTGCCACATGTTTTCATTATAATGATCCTCAAGAACAAACTTAACAAGTTCCAATAATAATCATTCGTGTCACTATGTGTCAAGGAAACACTTCGTCCGACTGTACCATAGCAACCCAATCCATATCTGATGTCACCTATCATCATATAGGGACATTTCCAATTTCATAAAGACTTTTAGGAAACCAATATCAAATAATTTCATTGAATCCATCGATCCTAATCCTATATATAGCCACTCCCTAATCCATAACTCAATAGGCACTATGTGTAAATAGTGTATGCTACCTTTATATCATCTAAACCCAATAGGTGTACACTTATGTACCACCCAATAATATATCCCAACTTATGTTCCCAAGAGTCATGTATCATTGAACAAATCCCAATATCTCATTCCTTCCATGACATAACACATGATCTTCGGCCACTCGGGAATTATTCCAAAATCAGAGGCATATTCCCACTCTATACCTATCCTAAATCCATCCATCTAAGACCATAGTCTACCATTTCATAGGGAACCACAGCCGAAATAAATAGGGTTATGAATCTTACCAAACCAAACCTATGAAACCAAACTTCTATCCCAAAATCACCTTAAATGTTTTATATTGAAAAATCATAAGGCATCTCCAAGATTATACCATATATACCCAGTAGAACCTTCTATGAACCAATATTATAACTCAAAGAATCTACTCATACCTCCCATATCTAATCTTACTCATAAACCTAGGCTAACACCTCTCTTAGGTTACACTTATATATATCACTTGGCTCACCAATATCCTATATTACACCTCAAAAAACTAGGATCTCCCACCTAGACCAAAAAACATGTCTCACATAGGTCACCTCTCATGGGGCATGTTCCTACTCTCATCTCAAAAATAACAAGGAAAATCACATTCTGAAACACCCATCCTAAGTTCTCAAATATATATATCAGGAATCACATTCCAAGTCATCAACCCCTTTTAGGTCACTAATCCTCACTGGGAATCTGAATATGATACTACCCCCTCAAGGACCATGATATCATCTACAATGTATAATGGCATCATCCCACGATAATATGTATTGAGTATGTGATAGTTTTGCGGTTTTATTAAGTATAATTCCATAATGAATCAATATAGGAAAACACCATATAGGTTGTTATTAAAACTTTAATTAACCAAAACTACTTCTCAATCATCCACAAGGGATTCATCACAAAGGAACCTAGTGTCGATTCTGACCCACTACGGGGCTATGTACATATCTTACAAGAGGGACTATATAGTCATCATCAAGAAGAATACCACCATAGAATCTACATTTACTATCATCAGAAGAAAATATACCATGGTTCATATGAATAGAATGTCTCCAACAAGTTATATAGTAAAACACTATATAAGTTATTGTTAACACATTAAATATATTTACCCTGTGTTTTTAAGGATATAAATCACATAAAATCATGTGTATTTCATTTAAATCATGGAGGATAAATTGATGTGTGTATATAGGCCTCTTACCAATGGGAAAAAGGCAATACCCCCTAAATATTAAATACAATACCCAAGTGAGTCACACTAGGTGAAATTATACAATTTTAAAAGTAGAAAACCAGTACAAAAATCTTATATCCCTAGAAAACTAGAATTTCTATTAGAAAAGGTGTTTTTGATACACTAATATGAGGTCCATCATAAGATTTGACACATCCCTAATCAAATTTATACCATCTCCCTAAATAGTATGAAAAATAATTCCCCGATGCCAATTTTTTAGGTCCCTCGGTCAAATACCACTAAATAGTGTCTCATCCAGTGGCATCACATGGCCTCAGACATGTCTCGACATATGTTAGAGGCTGCCAACTAATAGTGAGGGTCAAGGGTGTTACCATAGAGAGACTATACCCTCATATCATAGTAAAACGTATTGAAGATAACCAACAACATCCATCACAAGTAGTCATTATACATGGGATAAATTAAACATGGAATTCTATAACAAATTAAATGTTGAACCTAATAGTCATAAAGTCACATGGTCATACCATTATACATTTACTAATCACCCAAAAAGATTATTATATATGTAAGAACAAATAAAATAATAAAGTAAAGGAGGCGTTACCACCATCCTAAAGTATCAAAATCCTAATCTCTAGACTCTATTTCATCTATCACACTCAATCATGAAACACTGGGACTCTACCCTACCTAAACCTGGAAATAGTGAATTTTAATCATGTACCCAAGTGTATCGGATTCCTGATAATGGTTTGAGTAAAACTAAGTAGGGAACCACCAACGAGGTACCAAACATAACTGTTAGGTCCACAAGGCTGAATACCCTGAGAGGGGGGTGAATCAGGGTATGACTAATTAAAAAATAACGCTCGTTCTGATCTTGTTTCGCTGTTAAGCAAAACACTCTTCTCTCTCTTTCTTGTTGCACAAAGTAAACAGAAAGTAAAGCATGCACAGAACACAGCAATTTTACTTGGTTCACCGCAAAGGGCTACGTCCAAGGTGCATACGCCGACAAGTTGTCGGTCGTACCAATTCCACTAAACTTCACTAGCTGTGGATTACAAAGTTCGGGCTAGATCACTTCTATGCCCAGGCTCACTGCCTATACAAGGTTTAGGTTCAGCTCACTACTTTCCCAAGGGTCACTCCCTGTTTCTCTCTCTCTGGCTCACTGCCGGTGGAGAGGATCACCTTTTTCCACTTCCTAAGCTCACTGCTCTTGGAAGGAATCCACTCACAGTTTATAGACCTGTAGGTCTCTTCATTTGCATGAATGAATGCATCTTCCTCTGTGTGTAGATGCTCTGTTGAAGTACAACTTTCACCCGTAGATGAATATCTCTTTGCACCGAAGGTATCGGGCAAACTTCCAGCTTCCACGCAGTCCGAAAAACACCGCTGGACCAAAACCTTACTTGGCGCGCAAGTCAATCTTGGCGCACAAGTATCAGCGCGCAAGTCACAACGGGCGCGCAAGTCCTCCTCAGACACTTGCGCGACTCAAGATTACTCAACTCCAAACTTGCGCGACTCTATTCCTTTTACACCCAAACCAATATTGGCGCGTAACTGCCAACCAGCGCGCAACTTCTAACACCGGCGCACAACTTCAACCACTGGCATGCAACTTCACCTGCGCGACCACACACACCACATGCGCGACCACCACACCTGCGCGACGGGAGCTCTGATTTCTCAAAGTGTTGAACTCCGGTAGAAAATAAGGAGGGGTGGTCCAGTATTTATAGGCAATCTAACCACCCTGCGCGACGGTGCGCAAGTCACCTGCGCGACCCAGTCTTGGCGCGCAAGTCTTCTCACCTTTTAGACACTTGCGCGACCAACTCCCAAACTTTCACGAACCTATTTTCTTAGCCATATTTTGATCTTCTGATCTTGAAAAACATATGGTGCACAAGTTTCCTGTACACCAAGTTCACGGCGCGCAAGTCCCTTTGCCAAAAACACTTTTCTTCATTTGCCGATTTGCAGGCCCAAAAATTTGGCAAACACTGGAAAACGGCGCCACCTTATATCTGTTCTTTTGTACCGCCTCCAGATCATCCATTCCTTTTATCGACGTTCTTGAAACAAACATGGATCATTGACCACAGCTCTTGAACTAGACATTCCACCATGAAATCCTCTTTGTCAACAAATTTGTATGCCATAGTTATGCTTTGTCAACAATCACCATGCAGATGTCCACTTTGTCAACAAACACAATGACCTCAAAAATGCTTCAATGATACCTTGAGGGATTTTTGCCCAACAATAACCATAAATCAATTGTATAAATGATTTAAATTCTCAAAATAAACATACAATATAGAAGCATAACTAAATAATCATTTTTTATCTCGGGGTTCTAAGATGACACCCGGGATTGACTATATTTTCTTCAGCTAGTATCATAATACATGCTCTCTTCCAAAAAATAATTAATCAGTAATCTAAAACTCAAGATTATATTGTCCCTATTAGGAAACAAGAAACCTCATATAGAACTCAGACATTGGCCCACACCCAGTCCAGAAAACATGTCATTTGAAACTCAAAGGATGGATCTCCCAGTTAGGAAGCACATTTTCAAGAACTCAGGGTACAACTTCCTTTCCTAGAAACAATATATTATTTGGAAACTCAGGATAATATATAACCCTAATAGAAAATGAGTTTCATCATTTGGAACACAAGGGTGGTACAACACCCTGCCATGAAGCATATAAATATCATATGGTAACTCATTGGGAAACCTTTTGTAACACCCCCAAGGTTTTAAAAAAATAAATGAAATGCATGAAACATTGTTTTTAGTAGATATTTATAACAATCCTTCCAACATAAAATTTTTTCTTCTATGTTTTGAATTTTGAAAAATGGTCATCTATAATTGTGTTCAGTATGTTATTTGGAGTCTAATGAAACCAACTTGTTTTTTTGGTGCATAGTAACATACCCAAATGAATAGTAATTTGAAAAGTAATATGACCCTAATGAATAGTAAATTATATTATTATTGTATTTTCTTAAGGATTTAAGTTCATGAAATCTTGGTTAATTTTTCAATGTGATATAAAAGCAGTTAAAGAATTAAAATTGTTAATTTTTGAATTAAGTATGATTTTATTTAAAAATTAAATTAATAATATTTAGAAAATTATTTTAAAAAAATGGAGTTCATTTTTAAATTCTACACATTGAAAAATGGTTAGGGTGACTTTTTGGGATTTTTCTGAAATTCTTGAATTTTTGATGAATAGTGAAATACGGTAAAATACCGTATATTCAAATTATCAGTAAAATATACTATTTATGACATCATAAGTGATGTAAGGCCACTTGGATCGAACTAAAATGCCATTATTACTATTTTGGGTCACATAAATTAATACCATTCATTATATTGAGCAAAAATATTATAATAATGATTAAAATAATGTTAAATACCTCCTCTCCTCCACTATAAATACCACTATCATTACCCTCTTCCTCCCACACCTATCAAGCTTTTATCATTTCTAATTTATGAAAAATTACCTCCCCAATATCCTTCCCCTATTTCAAGACCTTCTGGTCTCACCTAAAGGCCAAAATCATAGGCTTTAAGGAGGATCTCAAGGAGAAGAGATCAAGAGGTAAGAAATCCTCTTCCTTTTGATGTGTTTTCCTTTACTTTCCTTTTCTTTTATAGTATATTCCACTCCTCTTATCCAAGAGGCATGAAAAATAAATAAATATTTTATATTCTAGATTTTCTCATTTTCATGGAAAATTCATCATCATTCTTCTTCTCCTCTCCCACTTATTCAAAGAATAAAAACATTGTTCGTGATGTATCAAATTACTGATATCGTGGATGATGTGATTTCAATTTGCCTTAATTATTTTAATTATGGTCATGAAAACATTTTTATGGTTGAACAAGGCTATAATATATTTATTATGTCTCATACATGATTTTAGAATTCTTTTTTACATATGGTTTTAATTTATAAAACAAAATGAGCATGTTATTATCAAAGAACCACTAAAATGATCTAAATGAACATCATTAATGTTTTAACATATGAATCATCCTTATTTTAGAATTGAAAATGATAAATGGTATAATTTATGGTTCTAGAAATATATAACTACCATTTCATTTCAATTTTGGAGTTTCACTCCCAATCGAAAAGAATATACATCAGGAACCGATCATGGAAACCATGTAAAGAACGCACCTGACACAACGTAAATAAAAAAATATTACTAATAAATGTGTCAAATGATGTGGTAAACTGATCATATATGGTATTATAAACCTGAATGTGTTTCATTAATATATTAATAAACACTCTTTCAACCATTATACATGAGGTTTAAACACATTTTAAGTAAGAAGAACCTGAGGTAAGGGAATTCTTAACCCAATTTCCATTCTTTGGGTTAACCTTATTTTTTATTCATTATGTGGTATTAAGATTATTGGTGTGATGAATTTTTTTTATATTATGTTTCACTACATCTATTTACATTATATACACATATCCATTCCATTACGTTAATTCTCACTCCAATTATATTTTAAGGGATATTCCTTTTAAAATCCTTTTAAAACTCTCTTTAAAAAGTTTCAAAAGGATTTCTTTTTTATATGTATATGGAATTAGTAGTTTATCATGATTTCAAGATAATTTATTACCATGATATTTTCATTGGAAATTATTTATGTTTGGTTGATCCCATTATTTCTCAATATATGTTGGGTTGATCCCATTATTGATCAAGATATGATAGGTGAGCCCCATTATAGCTCTCCAATGAATTGGGTACTCCAGAGATGGAAGTTGACCAAAAGGTTATTCCATGTGTAAGGGTGAATGTAAGATTGATATGGTTAATATGTCCCAAGTCAACTACATGGTGTTTCTATGCATATGAGTTTTTATGATTATTGGTTATAATGGTTTTTATGTTATCACTTGACTAACGATTTCTTTCTTTATATCCCTTACTGAGTTTTATAATCATCCAAAGTTTTTAAAATGTTTTTCATAGGATATAAGTATGGGTAAGATAAAGAAGGTAGTCGTGATGAATGATATAGTGGTTTTTCAAAGAAATCATGTTTTAAGCTTTAATGTTTTATATTATTAAAAAAATGGATACTGTTTTTAGTAGTATTCTCTTGTATGAATGTGGTATGTTATGTATGTAAGGTATCCTAATTCTATAAAACTCTAAACCGGAAAAGATACTCAATGTGTTATAATGTATATTCTTGACTAAAATTGAAGATTAAGTAACGTTTTAAGGTCAGGTCCTTATAGTTGGTATCAGAGGATGGTTTAGATAATTTTAGGGCTTGGGATGATATTAAAAGAATACCATAAATGATTGTTACTCTATGGTAATTTAAAATGTTATAGAATTTTAGGATTACCATATTTCTTCATCTAAGTTATGTTTGTATGGAATGGTTTCTCGTAGAAGAAATAGGGAAGTTGAAGTAAGAAGGCACCAAGAGGATGATGTATGTCCGAATCTACAGCAAGAAATGGTGGGAATTGGAACTGATCAGTTTGTGATAGAAATGGATTAGTTGACTCAAGAAATAAATGGGGTGGTGTCCATTCTGGAGAGGAAAATTATCTACTAGGAAGAAACATGTCTTTTTTAGGGCATTTTATGTGGCAACATCCTCCAACATTTAGTGGAACCGCAGATCTAGTGATAGTCGAAGGATAGATCAACGCTCTTGAAAACATATTTGTTTTCATGGGATGTTCAGAATGTCAAAAGTTAAAACTATAAATTTATCATTTGGAAAGTTAATCCAATCAATGGTGGTCTTTGGTTAAGAATACAATAGAAAGAGATGATCTTTACAGTCTAGAATGGGATGATTTTAAGAGACTTTTTCTAAAAAAATATTTTCCCAAAACTGTTCGACTCAGAATAGAGAAAAAATTCTTGGAACTGAAGTAGAAATATGGTGATTCTATGGCATCATATGAAGCCAATTTTACAAGACTAGATAAGTAGGTAACAAATTTTACTTGGTATTTTTGAAGTAAAATTAATAGATTTTTCTCTAGTTTGAACCCATTTTTGCAAAGATTTTTGACTTCACGAGAGTTTAAAAGCTATGAGAAGCTTGTTCATTGTGCTAAAAAAGTTGAGATGGAGTTTTTTGAAAGATATGTTCCTCTTGATGAAAATAATAAGAGGTGTTCAGGTTGGCAGGCAATGGGGAAGAACTCTTCAAAAAAGTCTGTAGGTAAGAAAATGAATTTCCCTTCTTGTGAAAAGTGTGTTAAAAGGCATGTTGGTGAATGTCTTGTAAATTCTAGGAAATGATACCAATGTGGAAAGTTTGGAAATATGTATCATGAGTGTAATAAAAATGATCTGAAAATTAATGAGAATTCGGTGGTGAGATGATTTAGTTGCAAGGAATTGGGTCATTTTTCTAATGTTTGTCTGAAGCTAGTTACTCAAGTAGGGAATCAGCAAGATTATAAGTAGAAGGGATTGGTAAAATCATTTTCAACCACTTCAATAGATGTTGAGATGTAAAATTAGGTGTTATCAGGTATATTTCTTATTTTTAAGGATTTTGAAAATGTGTTATTTGATTCAGGGTCTACACATTCATTAATTTCTGAGAAACTTTCAGAAAAATTGGGAATTCAACCTCATGAAATGAAACCATATCTCATGGTAAAAAACCTTGGAGTAAATATTGTGGAAAAAAGAAATTATAAGAATCTTATTATTCTTTCCTATGGAAAGAGTTTACCTGCAAACCTTGTTGTTTTGCCTCTAGTAGATTTTGATGTTATTATGGGTATGAACTGGATTTCTTTTTATCATGATAAGATAGATTGTAGAGAAAAATAATTTTTTATTCATAAAGAATTTAAGTTTGTGTAAAATAATGAACCCATACCATTAATAACATATCAAGAAGTTAATAAACTGATAAATGATGGAAATGAAAGTTATCTAGCTCATATTTTTGAAGATAAGGAAAATATCCAGATTAATGATGTCTAGTGGTAAAATAATACTTGGATGTTTTTTCCTATGATTTTCCAGGTGTTATTCCTAATCGATAGGTTGAGTTTACTATTGACTTAGTTCCTGATGCTAATCCAATTTATAAACCTCCTTACCGAATGGACCAAATGGAACTTCTGGAATTAAAAAATCACTTGTGAGAATTATTAGATTAAGGCTTCATCCAACCTAGCACTTCACCATGGGGTGATCCTGTCTTGTTTTTTAAGAAAAAATATGGTTCAATGAGACTTTTCATTGATTATAGATCCTTGAATAACATTACAATTAAAAACAAGTATCCTTTGCCTCATATTAATGATTTTTTTATCAGCTCCAGGGGGAACAGTATTTTTCAAAGGTTGACCTAAGGTCGGGGTACCATCAGTTGAAATTAAAGGATGGAGACATCTCTAAGACTATGTTTTGTACTAGATATGGTCATTATGAATTCTTAGTCATGACTTTTGGGTTAAATAATGCACCTAATGTATTCATGGATCTTATGAATAAGAATATTTCATGAGTTATTGGATAATTTTGTGGTTGTGTTTATTGATGACATATGGTATATTCTAGAAGTAAAGAGGAGCATGAAAACATATAAGGGTTCTTTTGAAAACATTAAAACAAAATAAACAATATGGAAAATTCAGAAAGTCTGATTTTGGGTTTCAATAGATTTCTTTCCTTGGGCACATTGAAAATAAGGATGGAAAAACAGTTGATCCTACCAACACAAAAGTGGTTAATGAATGGACAATAACTAAAAATGTTACAGATATTCGTAGTTTTCTTGGATTAGCAGGTCATTACCAATGGTTTGTTGAAAAATTTTCATGGTTATCTAGCCTGCTAACTAAGATAACACAAAAAGGGGTTAAATTCATTTGGATAGAATAATGTGATTTTTGTTTTTAGGAATTGAAGAAGAGATTAGTGAATGCTCCAGTTTTGGCCTTGCATTCTCGAAATAGTGAATTTTTCATCTACAGTGATGCATCATTAAAGGGACTTGGTTGTGTTCTAATGAACAATGATCAGGTAATTGCTTATGCTTCAAGATAACCTAAACCTCATGAGTTAAATTATCCCACACATGATTTGGAATTTGCAGCTGTGGTTTTTACTTTAAAAATTTGGAGGCACCATTTATACGGAGCTAAATGTCAAATATATACTGACCATAAAAGTTTGAAGTATATATTCACTCATAAGAAATTAAACATGAGGTAGAGAAGATGGATTGAACTGAAAAAGTATTATGATTGCACGATCAATTACTATCTAGGAAAAGAAAAAAAATGGAAAATGCACTGAGTCAAAAACATCATGCATCATTAACCATGTTATGTTTGGAACATTATCCATTGATTAATGATTTGAAGAATTTTGGCTTAGAAGTTTCCAGTGTTGGGAATACATTTGTCTTGTTTTAGGTTTCAGTGCATTCATTGTTATCAGACAGAATTAAGCAATCTCTAAAGGAAGAAAGTGAGCTACAGAAAAAGGTAGAATTGGTTAAAATAGGTAAGTTTCCAGAATTTAACCATGATAAAGACTGTGTTTTAAGATTTGGAAGAAGGTTGTTTGTTCCTGGTGATTCCAAGTTAAAGAAATATTTGTTTTATGAGGCTCATAGTTCTCCATTTTTAGTTCATCTTGGAAGTACTAAGATGTACAGAGACCTTCAGGAGTATTACTGGTGGTATAGAATAAAAAGGGATATTGCAGAATTTACTGTGAAATTTTTGACATGTCAACAGGTTAATGCAGAGTGGCTGTTACCAAAGGGGATGCTTTATCCTTTTCCTATTCTAGAGCGGGAATGGGATAATATATCTATATAATTCATAGTGGGACTACCTAAGAAACCTTGAGGTAACAATGTGATTTGGATTATTGTTGATCAGCTGAAAAAATAAGCACATTTCTTTTCTATTCTATATACAATGTTGTTGGATCAGCTTTCTTGATTATACCTTAAAGATATTTTCTAGTTACATGGAGTTCCTATTTACATTGTATATGATTGGGATCCCAAGTTCACTTCTAACTTTTAAAAAGCGCTTCAGAAGTCGTTGGGCATAGAATTAAATTTCAGTATAGTTTTTCATCCTCAATCAGATGGGCAGTCAGAATGAATGATTCAGAACATGGAGGATATGCTTCAACTTTGTTCAATGGACTACCAGGAAAGTTGGGATCAGCATCTTTCTTTGGTTGATTTTTCTTATAAAAACATTTTTCATTCCAGTATACAGATGGAAACTTTTGAATAATTGTAGGGGAAGCGGTGTCGAACTCCAACGTTTTGGAATGATGTGAGGGAAAGAAAGTTTATGGAACCATAATTAGTAGAGGAAGTGGATGAGAAAGTAAATATGATCCAGTAGCACATGAGGACAGATCATATCAAGCAAAAAATTTGTACAGATAATAGAAAGAACAACATCTCTTTCGAGGTAGGTGACTATGTTTTCCTTAAAATATCTCATTGGATAAGTGTGATGGGTTTTGGTAAAAAATAAAATCTAAGTCTGCAATTCATCGGTCCTTTTGAAATCCTAGATAAATTTGGAACGGTTTCATACTGGGTAGCTCTGTCTATGAGTTTATCTCAGGTACATAATGTTTTTCATGTTTCGATGTTGAGAAAGTATATTCCAGATTCATCACATGTTTTAAGCCCAAAAGAAGTTCAGTTAGAAGAGAATCTTTCTTATGAAGAGAAACCAGTTTAGATTCTTGATCGAAGGGAACATGTATTGTGGAATAAGGTAATCCACTAGGTAAAGGTTTTTTGGGGAAACCACATTGTTGAAGAAGCAACATGGGAATCTGAAAATGCTATGAGGGAAAGGTACTCTCACCTGTTAATGAGTAAATAAAATTGTGAGGACGCAATTTCTAGAAGGTGGAGATAATGTAACACCCCAAGGTATTAAAAAAATAAATGAAATGCATGAAACTTTGTTTTATGTAGATATTTATAACTATCCATTAAACATAATTTTTTTACTTCTATGTTTTAAATTTCAAAAAACAGTCATCTACAACTGTGTTCAGTATGTTATTTGTAGTCTGATGGAACCAACTTATTTTTTTGGTGAATAGTAACAGACCTTTATGAATAGAAATATGAATAGTAATATGACCCTAATTAATATAAAATTTTATTATTATTTTATTTTCCTAAGGATTTAAGATAATGACACCTTGGTTAATTTTTCAAGGTGATATAAAAGCAGTTATAGAATTAAAATTGTTAATTTTTGAATTAAGTATGATTTTATTTAAAAATTAAATTAAAAATAATTAGAAAATTATTTAAAAATATGGAGTTCATTTTTTAATTCTACACATTGAAAAAAAATTAGGGTAAATTTTTGGGATTTTTCTGAAATTCTTGAATTTTTGATGAATAGTGAAATACAGTAAAATACTGTATATTCAAATTATCAGTAAAATACACTATTTATGACATCATAAGTGATGTAAAGGCACTTGGTTCGAACTCACATTACATTATTACTATTTGGGGTCACATGAATTAATATTATTTATATTATTGAGAAAAAATATTATAATAATGATTAAAATAATGTTAAATACCTCCTCTCCTCCACTATAAATACCACCCTCATTTCCCTCTTCCCCCCACACCTCTCAAGCCTTGAGAATTATCTAATTTCTGCCAAATATCCTCCCAAATATCATTCCCTACTTCCAAGACCTACTATTCTCATCCAAAGGCCAAAATCAAAGGCCTTAAGGAGGATCTCAAGGAGAAGATATCAAGAGGTAAGAAATCCTCTTCCTTTTCATGTGTTTTCCTTTCCTTTCCTTTTCTTTTATAGTCTCTTCCGATCCTATTATCTAATAAGTATAAAATATCCAGAAATCTTGTATATTCTTGATTTTCTCATGTTCATGGAAAATTCATCACCATTCATCTTCTTCTCACTCTCTTATTCAAAGAATAAAAACATTGTCTGTGGTGTATCGAATTACCGACATCGTAGATAATGTGATTTCAATTTTCTTTAATTATTTCAAGTGTGGTAATGAAAAAAAATTATGGTTTAACCAGGTTATAATATATGTATTATGTCTCATCCATGGTTCTGTAATTCTTTTGTACACATGGTTTTAATTTATAAAACAAAATGAGGTTGTTATTATCAAGGAATCACTAAAATGATCTAAACGAACATCATTAATGTTTTAACTTATGATTCATTTTCATTTCAGAATTCAAAATGATAAATGGAATAATTTAGGATATTTTTAAATATTTAACTACCATTCCAGTCCAATTCTATTTTTTCACTCCCAATCGACAAGAATATTCATCATGAACCAATCATGGAAACCATGTAAAGAACGAACCCGACACAATGTAAATAACAAAATATTACTAATAAATTTATCAAATGATGTTGTAAAATGATCATATAAGGTGTTATAAATATTAATATGTTTCATTAATATATTAATAAACACTATTTTAACCATTATACATGAGGTTTAAACACATTTGAAGTAATAAGAACTCGATGTAGGCGAATTGTTAACCCAATTTCCATTCTTTGGGTTAACCTTTTTATTTATTCATTATGTGGTATTAAGATCATTGGTGTGATGAATTTTTTTATATTATGTTTCACTAAGTCTATTTAAATTGTATACATATATCCATTCCATTCTATTGATTCTCACTCCAATTATATTTTAAGGGACTTTACATTTAAAATCCTTTTAAAACTATCTTTAATAAGTTTCAAAAGGATTGTTTTTTATATCTATATAGAATTAGTAGTTTCTCCTGATTTCAAGATAATTTACTACCATGATATGTTCCTTGGAAATTATTTATGTTGGGTTGATCCCATTATAGCTCAATATATGTTGGTTTGAGCCCATTATATCTCAAGATATTACAGATGATCCCCATTATAGCTCTCTAATGAATTGCATAATCCGGAGATGGAATTTGACCAAAAGGTTATTCCATGTGTAAGGGTGTATGTAAGAGTGATATGGTAAATATTTCCCAAGAAACTACATGGTGTTTCTATGCATATGAGTTTTTATGGTTATGGGTTTTAATGGTTTTTATGTTATCACTTGACTAACAATTTATTTCTTTATACACCTTACTATGTTTTATACTCATCCATAGTTTTAAAATGTTTTTAACTAAATATAAGGATGGGTAAGATAAAGAAGGGAGGTATGATGAATTATATAGAGGGTTGTCAAAGAAATCATGTTTTAAGCTATAATGTTTTATATTTTGAAAAAAATGGATATTGTTTTTAGTAGTATCCTCTTGTATGAATGTGGTATGTTATGTATGTAATATATCCTAATTCTCTAAAACTCTAAACCCAAAAATATTATCAATGTGTAATAATGTATATTCTTGACTAAAATTGAAGATTAAGTAACGTTTTAAGGTTGGATCTTTATAGTTGGTATCAGAGGAAGGTTTAGATAACTTTAGGGGTTGGGATGATATTAAAAGAATACCATAAATGAGTTTTACTCTATACTAATTTAAAATGTTATAGAATTTAAGGATTACCATATTGCTTCATCTAAGTTATGTTTTTACAGAATGGTTTCTCATAGAATAAATAGGGAAGCTGGAGTAGGAAGGCACCAAGAGGCTGATGTATGTCCGAATCTGCAACCAGAAATAGTGGGAATCAGAACTGAGCAGTTTGTGACAGCAATGGCTCAGTTGACTCAATCAATAAATAGGGTTGTTATCTATTCTAGAGAGTAACATGATCTACCACAAAGAAACATGTCTTTTGTGGATCATTTTATGAGGAAATATCCTCCAGCATTTAGTGGGACCATAGATCCAGTGATAGCCAAAAGATGGATCAATGCTCTGGAAAAGATATTTGATGTCATGGTATACTCAGAAATCCAAAGGTTTATACTATAAATTTATCATTTAGATGGTGAATCCAGTCAATGGTGGTCTATGGTTAAGAATACGAGAGAAAGAGGTGATCTTGAAAGTCTGGAATTGGATGATTTTAAGAGTCTTTTTCTAGAGAAATATTTTCCCAAAAATGTTTGAATCAGAATGGATAAAAAATTATTGGTACTGAAGAAAAAAGATGATGATTCTATGGCAGCATATGAATCCAATTTAACAAGATAGTCCAGGTATGTATCAGAATTTACTCAGGATTTTGAAAGTAAAATTAATAGATTTTACTCTGATTTGAAACTGATTTTGCAAATAGATTTGGATTAACGAGAGTTTAAAAGATATGAGAATCTTGTTCTTTGTGATGAAAAAGTTGAGATGGAGTTTTCTAAAACATATGTGCCTTGTGATGACAAGAATAATAAGTAGTCAAGTTGCTAGGAAATGGGGAAGAACTCATCAAAGAAGTTTGGAGGTGAGGAAATGATTTTCCCTTCTTTTGAAAACTGTGGTAAAAGGTATCCTTGTGAATGTATTGTAAATTATGGGAAATGATACCAATGTGGAATGTTTGGACACATGACTCATGAGTGCAAGGAAAATGATCCAAAAATTAATGATAAGTTGATTGTGAGATTTTTTAACTATAATGAATTGGGTCATTTTACTAATTTTTTTTTGAATCTAGTTACTAAAGCTGGGAATCAGCAAGAATGAAAGCAGAAGGGTTTGGTAAAATCATCTGAAACCACTTCAGTAGATTTTGATCCCTCAAATGAGGTGGTACAGGTATATTTCTTATTTTTATAGATATAATAAATTTTTTGTTTGATTCAGGGTCTACAAATTCATTCATTTCTAAGAAATTTTCAGAAAAATTAAGTATTCAACCTCATGAAATAAAACTAGATCTCATGGTAAAAATATCTGGAGGAAATATTGTAGCAAAAAAGAAATTATAAGAATATTCCTATCATTTTTTGTGGAAAGAGTTTACCTGCAAACTTTTTTTTGCCTCTAGTAGAGTTTGATGTTATTCTGGGTATGGAATGTCTTTCTTTTTATCATGATAAGATAGATTACAGAGAAAATAATTTGTTTTTTAAAAATAATTTAAGTTTGTGTACAAGAATTAAACCATACCATTAATAACATATTAGGAAGCTAAGAAAGTGATAAAGGATGGAAGTGAAAATTTTCTTGCTTATATTTTTGAAGATAAAGAAACTATTCAGATTAGTGATGTACCAGTGAAAAATGAATACTTGGATGTTTTTCTCGATGATTTTCTTGGTGTTATTCCTAATCGAGAGGTTGAGTTTAATATTGACTTATTTCCTGATGTTAATCCAATTTCTAAACCTCTGTATCGAATGGCCCAAATGGAACGTCTGTAATGAAGAAAGAAGTTGCAAGAATTATTAGATAAAGGCTTCATCTGACCCATCACTTCACAATGGGATGCGCCTGTCTTGTTTGTTAAAAAAAAGATGGTTCCATGAGACTTTATATTGATTAGATAACCTTTAATAACATTACTATTAAAAAAAGTATCATTTTCCTCATATCGATGATTTTTTTGATCAACTCCAGGGAGCGTAATATTTTTTTAAGGTTGAACTAAGGTCAGGATACCATCAGTTGAAAGTAAAGGATGAAGACATCCCTAAGACTGCATTCCATACTTGATATGGTCATTATAAATTTTTAGTTATGACTTTTTGGGTTAACTAATGCACCTATTGTATTCATGGATCTTATGAATAGAATATTTCATGAGTTCTTAGATAATTTTTTGTTTGTGTTTATTTATGACATTCTGGTATATTCTAGAAGTAAATAGGAGCATGAAAAACATCGAACGGTTATTTTGAAAACCTTAAAAGAAAATAAGTTATATGGAAAATTCATCAAGTGTGATTTTTGGTTTCAACATATTTCTTTTATTGGGAACATTGTAAATAAGTATGGAATAATAGTTGATCCTACCAAAACAAAATTGGTTGATGAATGGACAATACCTACAATTGTTACAAAGATTTGTAGTTTATTTGGATTAGTAGTTTATTGCTGACAGTTTGCTAAAAACTTTTCACAGTTATCTAGCCTACTAACTAGGTTAAAATGAAAAGGGGTTAAATTTATTTGGATAGAATAATGTGATGTTTGTTTTTAGGAACTGAAGAAGAGATTATTGAATGCTCCAATTTTGGCATTGCCTTCCCTAAATGGTGAGTTTTTCATCTACAGTGATGCTTCATTGAAGGTACTTGGTTGTGTTCTGATGAATAATGTTCTGATAATTTCTTATGCTTTAAGAAAACTAAAACCTCATGAGTTAAATTAACCCACACATGATTTGGAATTGGCAGCTGTGGTGTTTTCTTTGAAAATTTGGTGGTACCATTTATATAAATCCAAATGTCAAATATATACTGACCCTAAAAGTTTGCAGTATATATTCACTCAGAAGTAATTAAACATGAGTCAGAGAAGTTTGATTTAACTAATCAAGGATTATGATTGCATGATCAATTACCATCCAGGAAAAGCAAAAAAAGTGGAATATTCCTTGAGTCAAAAACATCATGCATCCTTAACGATGTTACGTTTGGAACATGATCCATTGATTAATGATTTGATTAATTTTTTCTTAGAAGTTGTCGGTTCATGGAATACATCTATTTTATTTTAGGTTTTAGTGCATTCATCATTATCAAACAGAATTAAGCAATCATAGAAAGAATACCATGAGCTATAGAAAATGGTAGAATTGGTTAAAATGAGTAATCTTTCATAATTTATCCTTAATAAAGATTGTGTTTTAAGATTTGGAAAAAGTTTTTGTATGCCTTGTGATTCCCAATTAAAGAAATATTTGTTGTGTGAATCTCATAGTTCTCCATTTTAATTTCATCCTAGAAGTAATAAGATGTACAGAAACCTTTGGAAGTATTACTGGTTAGATGGAATGAAAAGGGATATTTAAAAATTTACTGTGAAATGTTTGACATGTCAACAGGTTAAAGAAGAGTGGTAGTTACCAAAGAAGATGCCTCGTCCTTTTCCAGTTCCATAGTGGAAATGGAAGAATATATCCATGGACTTCATAGTGGTACTACCTAATACTTATTGAGGTAACAATGTGATTTGATTTATTGTTGATCGGCTGAAAAAATCTACACATTTTCTTTCTATTCAAGATACAATATTGTTGGATCAGCATTCTCAACTGTTCCTCAAAGAGATTGTCTTGTTACATGAAGCACTTATCTGGTACATCTCTGATTGAGTAGCATCCATTGAAGAAGAAAAAGGGAGAGTCGAGTAATCCTAATCCCAAACCTATTAACCCTGATCTTTCCAGAATAATAGTCATTCCCAAAAATGAAGTGCATGAATAATGGATATTGTCAAGGAAGCCTCTTATTTTGAAAGTATTGCAAGACAAAGGTTGGTTGTAGGGGTTCTCAAAAAACAAGTATCCTCTTTATTTGAAGCTAGTTGATGAGTTTTACTTGTATACAAAGTTTATTCATGAGGGAATAGATGATTTTTGGGTCAAGTCTAGAATAAATGGGAAAAAAGGTTGATTTTTCATCTAATCAGTGGGCTAAGTGCTTGAAGCTACCTCATAAAGGTATCTATGGTGATCATCAATAAATTGTTCCTCATACAAGTGAAATATTTAGTTATGAAATAGCCTTGAATGAGAATAACAATGATGGAATCACTGGAAGACCAATAGAAACATAACTAGATGGTGAATGTCGATTTCTATTTAAGTTTATTCAGCACCAACTTTTCCCAAGGAAAGAGGACATTGAATCTTTGAAGTATCAAGTTGTTCATTTATTGTATCTAATAAATAAAAGGCACAAGATCAATATTTTTTGATATCTTATGGTACATATGTCTGATATGATCAAGCCTCACTCAAAATCATAACTCTCTATTTTATTCTAATATTATTTATTCCATACTGAAAGTTAAAGGAGTGGTAAATGAAGATATAGAAATTGTGATAGATTGTGGTGGATTTTTCATCACAAAAGCTATATTCAAAATAATGAGGATTAGCTAGAATCCCTGGTAGAGATAGTGGGTGGAATATAATGAGAAACTCAATAAATAATTCAATCCAGAGCAACACCCTTCAAGACCAAAATATATCATTTATTCTGGTATAGGACTAGATGAAGTTATGGAGTATTCAAATGAGTAGGAAAATGAAGCTGAGGAAAACAAAGAAAAAGGATCTCTTATTGATGATCAGAGTGATCCTGAGATTGTAGGAAGCCTAGAAAAAATTATTTATGGATCACTTATCCCTCTAAAATCTCTTCCTACAATATAATCTATTCTAAAAGATGAGGAGGAGGAGGAGAAAACTGATGAATATTAGGATGGTGAATATGTTAGTGGAAGTGGAAGTGAATAGGAAGAAGAAGATAATGGTGAAGAGGAAGAGAATGAAAATAAAGAATATAAAGAAGAAGAGGAAGAAAATTTGGGTGAGGAGGAAGAGAATGATGCAAATGAAGAAGAATAAAAATTAGAAAGTGGAAAATTGGTGGTGAAGCTGTTGGACCAGGTCATTATGTTAGTAATTAAAGACCTACTGAATAACCTAAAACCCATTTTGAAACCCTTCTAGTGGAAAAATAAATAGTTTTGGAACCTCAAAATGTTGCATAGTTAGTGTTAATTTAGGAAGAAGTTCCAATTTTTCAATTCGTAGAACATGTTTATGTTCAGAAGAAATCACTTCTTGAGGGGGAGCAACAATCTCATAGAGTTAGAATTTCTACTCTTACCCCTTTTGATGTGACAATAGTAGATGAATGGGAGATATACCCTTGATATGTCACTTTGTATTTGGAATATATAGATTTAGATGATGAGGAAACTGATCCTAAGGGATCCTTGGCTGAAAAAGTGGATCATGATCAAAGAGTTCTAGTTGGAACTGATCCATCTCCTACTCCTTCTTCTCCTTTGGTTGCATTGTTGCCTAATAATTATGTGAATTAGAATGACTTCAATGTTTTTAAAGAGGATTTGTGCTCAGTTTTTAGATATATTCTCCAACCTCAACCTTCTCTAATGTCAAGTCTCAATGAAACTGATGCTACCATGCTCTCAGAGAAAGTGGTCTCCCATATTCAACCTCAAATGGTTTTTGATAATTAAGAAGTTAGAATGGAAAATAATAGATTGGGTGATGAGTTGGATACTCTAATTACTACTGTTAAAATAATTTCATCTAAGTATAGAGAGTCCTTATAGAAGGTTTCAAAAAATCTTAAAGATACATCTTCTGAGCATGATACACCTCTTCCTCTTGCTCTTGACTTGGATCTATTGAGATCAATTATTATAGAAGAATTAAAAGGTGCCTCCACCTCTTCTACAACTCTTATTGAATCCTTGAATGTTGAGATAATCAGAACTATGGTAAGAGAAGATCTATAGACTATGATGGGTAGTTCGGAACAAGAAATCTTAAGAAAAATTAAATATAATAGTAATCATGTGCATGACATGGTAAGATTTTATATTAAAGAGGCCATTGTTGGTTATAAAGAGATCACCAAGAAAATATTTTTCTACTTTAAAATTATTTATACCAAACATCAATTGGGTAGTCATTTAAAGTACTTGGTTGAGAATTTAAGGATACCTCTTGTCACCCAAGCTATTAAGGGACAAATTAAACAATTCAAGGAGCTCACTCTTAACCTTCAAATGCCCATGGAGAATAAGGATAATGTTACTAAGGTAATTGATAAAGGTGTACAGATAATCATGGATTTTATCAATCTTTTGAATCCCTATATGTATGTTTAGATTACATCTATTGTAGCTCCAAAGGCCTTCCCATTAGACCTATAACTGAGAATTTTCTTTCAAGTTTAGTCTATGAGTTAGTTGATCCTCACTTCAAATATACTATCACTTAAATCCCTTTTTCTCCTCTTCATGCAACCCTTTAACCTTTTTCAATGTCTCCAACTCAGTATCTTAGTCATCTAAGGCCTGTTATTTATCTAGAACTTATATCCCCTCCTTATTCTACTCAATTTATTACCTCTATTATGCCCTCTGGAGTTCCCATTCATCAACTCTATGCATCAGCTCCTTATGTACCTCTTGTTCTCCCATCTGCTTCTATTGATAAGGGAAAAGAAGTCATGGATCCTTCCTTGGAGAATAATTGATTTTGGATTGCTCATTGATAGGGATGTATTTTAAACTTTTTCTCATTCAATGTATTATCTTTTTATCATGAAATAAATTATCTCTTTTCTTCTATTATCTGTTCTTTATCTCTTTTTATTTTCTCTTTTTTCATCTAATATTTGTGTTCTATTTTTGATAATACAAAATAGAGGAGAATAAATATGGAATTTTTAGAATGAGTGTGGCATTTAATTTAATTTTATTATCTTTATCTTCTAATTTACTCTCTCATAATATGTATGAGATGTTAAGTAGAATATTTATCTTTTGTGATTTGATCATTATATATAACCTATTAATGCCATGGTTTTTTATCATAAAAAAGGGGGATATTATTAGCCTCTTATATCTTTAATTCTCACAAATCATGCTTCATTAAGTTAAATCAAGTTAAATTATTTTTACATATAAGCGTAATCTATTCTATTAGTGTTTTACATCATAAGACAGGTTGAAAATATATTTCTAAGTATGAGTGACTATTAAGGTGGACTCACTATCACCATTAAGTTTGAGTCACTGTTAAGATAGGCTCACTATTGGACGTCTCACTAATGGAAGAAAATCAGCTAAGTATGAGATACCATTGATATAGAATCACTGTTAATATATATCACTATCAAATGTCTCACCATCAGCACAAATGTTAAATTCTGAAAAAGGACGAGACTTCATTGGATCAATCTAACGACAGTCTCTCATAAAATTGTCTAAGTATGATTCACCATCATATCGAGCTACCATCGGACTCAACTCGGAAAATTACAAAAGTATGATTCACCGTTGCATCGATCTACCATCATACTCAACTCATAAAATTATAAAATTATGAGTCATCATCTCACTAAGCTACCAATAGACTCATTCTATAATTTTCACAAAGTATGAGCTACTAATGGTGCAAGTAAACATCAAGATGACCTACCATTAGAGCGAATTTCCATTCCTGAGTCACCTCTACCTGACTCACTAGTCCTGATTGCAGAATGTGTTAAGTATGGTACACTATTCCAAGATACCAATCCTGAGTCACCATTCCAACACATAGTTCCTAAGACATCATTCCAAGTCACTATTCATAGACACCGCCACTTCTTACTTTTCCATTTAAATTCAAATTTCCTTCTAATGGGAATATTTGTGCAAATTAGTACTTATAATTATATTAATGAATTTGTCAATATTTTGTAGACAACCTTTAAATAAATGTCATATTATAGTATGAGGTATGAGGTACCTAGATGTGATTGAGATCATGATTTTTTTCAATTGTAGCGTATGAAGATAATACCTTGTCAAAAATAAAAAGTGATTGTAGAATTTGTGCACTTGAGAAAAACTTGAGAACTGATAACTATGGAAACATGAATATATTTGTGATAACTTAGATTGAATATTGTTTTATAGAAACACACAAATAGATGATAATAAATCATTGACCAAATCTTATACCTTACTAGAAATTGAAGACAGAAGCTCTCAAGACGCTCTATTTTGTTGTTTGTTTCTGAAAGTCGTATCGATATACATTTCAACATAACTTCCAGGAGTCACAAGTTGCATTTCCAATCACACAGAGCCTTCTAAACCTATTCTCTTTATTTTTCTCTTATTGTGTACTGTTTTTAAATTACGAGCAGTGTGTGTCTATTTGTTTTATGAACACACACTAACTCCTGTGAAAAAATGGAAGATACACAGATATCTTCACAAACCATATCTTACACCTAAAAATCCCATATATAACAGTGGTAGAGGTCCCTTCATGGCTTGTTTGTTTTCTCACTCCCATGAAAACTATGGAAGAGGTCTAGTTTACCTAGATAGTTGTGTATGCTGTTGTTTACCCCAATACAGGGTGTGGATCAAAGTTTATTTATATAAACTACTTAGTGGAAGGTTATCACTAAGTGGATAGGATTAAGTCTTAGCATGAGACTGAACCTCTTATTTAAATTTTGTTGTGTTCTTTAAATTTTAGTTTTCTCTATTTGTGTTTATTGAAATTAAAAAACTTTACTTTACTTTGATAGTTAATATTAGGTAGTGCTTATGTTATAATTTTATTCAGTATATCGATTTCAAAAGTTAGAATAATAACTCATATTGTTTAAACTAAGAACTAATCACTATTTGAGAAATCTGTCAAACAATAAAATCTTGTATAAACTGCTCCTTTGGTTAATTGGGTTGTTTTGTATTTCAAATTGTGGAACTTTTAAATACATATTTTTGACAGAAATTTTTATAGGAACTCAATTCATCCCCCCTCTTGAGTTTCCTAATCTGACCAATAATTATAACTTATTATATTAATATTTATTACATATCATTATAATCTATAGAAAACTCATAAAGATTTATTGTCCTTAGAAACCTATATAAATAAACAACTAATACATAACAATTCTACATAATATCCCATTAAGTTCTTCACAACTACCACATTTCATATAAATATAATACTTAAAAAATTTCTTCATATCTTGGGTAAAATATAATATAGTGTGATCTAAGATACTCAGTAAGGGTAAACAAGGGAGATATTAATCAACGGTCATTTTTAGTCATAACATGATCATAAAATTATGAAAAAATGACCTTAAAATTTGAAAATCATATCTAGTAATTCATGGATCATAATAATCATACATAGAATAAATTTTGTTAGTTAATAAGATAAGAATAATAAATAAATCAAATAACACGATCCATCAGAGCATAACATTAGAATAAGAACATGTTATAAAATAGTGGCATAAATTGTGGCATAATAAAATTCATATAAATCTTATGTCATGGATATCCACCAAAACATTCATCACATGTTAATCTTTAACTAACCTCCCATGTACCTACTTTGGTCTTGGGATAACCTCTTGTGTACCCTATTTTGGGCTTGGGATAACCTCTCATGTACCATATTTTTGGGATTAGAATAACATATCGCATAACCTTTGATCTCTTAAACATTAAAAATAACCCAATTCATTGGAGGACTATAACTAACCCACCCATCACATTATCATAATCTATTTATAAGTATTCTATAATATGATGAAAACATTTATTATCACATAATATCTTAACCCATAGAAAAGAAAACACATTTCATCAATATTTCATCATCAGAATCATAAACCATATAGAGAAAGAATAAGTGCTTTTTAATAGGATCATATCTATAGTGAATCATTAGTAAAATCAAAGGATGTTATCATAGAATAAAAATTCCTTTAAAATATCACTGAAATATTTCTTGAGAAAAATTCCCTTTTAATTTTGAAATAACTTATTTAAATTATAAATATTTAAAAAATATCAAGGGAAAATTTTTATTTTGGAAGAACCATGGAAAATTATAAATTAATATTCAAATAAAAGATTATTCATGATGGTAGGAGAATCTGTTCATGATTTGTATGTTAAAATAAAGATTCCTTTTACGTTTTCAATAAAAAGTCAAAAGTAACTCATTTGGAAAATAACGAGAAGATTCATTTTAAAAAAAATTATATAAATTAAATCATGGATAAAAATGAATCTATACAATAATTGGTGAATGGTAAAAAAATTCTTGAAAAAATATAAAATAAAATATGTACATATAAGAAAATATTATCGACTGAATAGAAAAACAGAGTCAGTTTTCCTTACAAACATTCTTTTGGACTTTTGAGTACTTGGAAAGAGTAAAATGAATTAGAAACATGCAATATCTATAAATAACTATAGTATAATAAAATTAATGATGTTTTTAAGATATATATCATGTTATTTCATCATTATAAATTTAAGTTTAAATAATCTCAATAAAAAATTGAGATTTTAATGTAAAATCCTTACTGTTTTGCTAAATTTTGAGTAATAATTAACATTATAGGAATAAAACCAAATAAAACTTTAAATAATATAAAAAAATATTATTAATTATAAAACATATCAAATTGTAGTTATATATACCTTATAAAATAATATAGGTGTATAACATAACATATGTCTCAAGGAATTCAATTTGAGATTGTAAACCCTTACCAATTTGGTAAATTTAGAATCAAATATCATTGGATGAAATAATTTGAATTATAACTTTAAATACCAAGAAATAATAATATTAAATTTTATAACATGTAAAAGGATTAGTATGTACACATCATAAATATAAACAGTTTTATAACATCAAACATGTCTCAATGAAACAAAATAAAGAAAAAGAACACTTACAGTTTCGGTAATCCCTGAATCAAAACCTCGTGAAAGAGAAAAAATTAGATGGATTTATAAATCAACATATATTTCATGAAAATAATCATAAAATACATTCATGGTTAGTATATACACCACACAAATGTAACAAGTTATGAATATGGCATATGTCTCGCTAAAATAAAGGTGAAATGTGAAATCCTTACCTCAAGTATGTATTGATTAGTAAGAACTATAACCAAGTTTATAATAAATTTAAATTTATTATAATTATATAGAAAAACCATATAAATACCTATAATACCATATATGGTCCACTCATATCATTTTAACACTCATTTATTGATAATTCTTTATTAAAACCATCATTTTTTTGTGTTAACTATTCGTTTTTGTGGTATGTTTTTGTTTAAAGGTTTTGGTCCTTGTGATTTTAACATGTTTATATCATCTAAAAATTTCTAATAATGTCATAATTATCATATTTAATCATTATATAAAATTTTATAACCATTCATATAAAATTGTTATGAAAAATGAATTGCATCACTTCATGGAGATGGTAGTCAGTACGTACGCATGAGTGATGTTTCCACTTTTTTATGGATGGAATAAAAGAAAGTTAAATAATAATTAAAAAATTATATAATAATTATTATATCAGATATTTTCAATAAATCTATCCTTATTACTATCCAAGTTACATGGAAATGAAAAATGAATCACATCACTTCATAGAGGTCGCAGTCCACATTTACGCATGAGCAACATTATCATTTTCCAACAGATGTGAAGGTAAAAAGGTAGATAAGATTTTATAATTAAAGAAGAAAATTTATTTCATATATATTAAATATAAACATAAAATCCATCATAATAACATACCATCAAATATGGTGATATAAAATGAATCATATCACTACATGGTGGCAGTAGTCCACACGTATGCACGAGCGATACTTTCATTTCTAATTTGATGAAAAGGAGGTAAGAAATAGTTTTGAAATTTTCATAAAAATATTTAAATGTTATTATTATAATGGATTAATCATATTATTAGGGATAAAATAGGTTTAAATTAGGTGTAATAATAAATAAAATTGAAATATCATGGTTAAGATTTATACCACTTCTTTGAGAAACCTCTTTCGGATTACACCTTAAACCTTGAAATAGTGATATTAAGAGAATACCAAAAGCTATTGGAAGGATTTAAAGAATATATGAAGTTTTTGGGGTAGTTATTTTCCAATATATATGGCTCAAATTTTATGAATATTGGAGGATACAAGGTACCCTTGTCTAATTTAAGGGAGGGACACACATGGAATTACTTAAATGGTTTAAATAATATAAGGTCACTTTCATGAGAAATTTGGAAAAATGAAAAATAATTAAAATATAATATATTATAAATTTTAAATATATTTAATAAATAATATTCAGAAAATTTTATATGGTATTACTTTACTTATCTATTAGTTTAACCCCCTAATAAATCAGTTTTAACCTTAATCAGGGTACCAAAATTTTACTATTTTTATTATTCATTACGAGAAAATATTAAGTTGACCCAATTAAATTATATTAATTAATTTTATACCAAATATTTAATCCATTTTGAAATATTTAATTTTAATAAGTTCCAGAACATAATTTCAAATAAGTGTTTAAAATGCAATGAAAACTCATTTTTAGAGAAATGCATTTTAAAACATAAAACTGAATTAACTACCATTCCATGCATAGTAAAAACTATTAAAATAATATTAAAATATTTAATTTAATTTATACTATATAAATTTAATTAACATATTTAATCAAGTCATTTATTTATTTAATTAGGATAAACAACAGATTGTGCACATAAAATAGTTTTTAATAAATGTGTTTTAAGCCCAAAAATGAACTTACACAAAATACAAGTATAATTTTGATTAATTTGTAATTAATTATATTATTTATAATTAAAATATACTTATGTTACTTTTATATCAAATTAAAAACTTAATGGGGCTTTAAATTTTTTTAATTTAATGAAAATAAATGATGGTTTTACAAAAATCGATATTTTCACTATTCACGTAAAAATAAATATTTTCAAAAAAATACCAAAAAATAACCTTAATATAACATAAAAATTATGATTTAAAAATTATATTAATTCACTCAAACAAAATTTCTAAAAATTTTATAAATTAACTACAATATTTGTGCGCAAAATTCAATAAAACCCATTTTTTAAAAAACATATTTTTGAAGCCTAAAATTACTTTACTGAAAATTGAGAACTTATTTATTATGAATTAATCAATAAATTTTCATTATTACAAAATTTATATATGTTTTTTAAAATTTTGGTTATAAATACTCATACCTACCAATTTAACATCTACATTATAAAGGATTATTATATCACGATTCATTTAGACTTGGGGTTGTGTATAAAGAAAGATATCAAATACTTTGAGTTTATTTCAAAGGAAATGCATATAAAATCTTGGGGTGTTTCATTATACCCCCATTAAAATTAATATACCCCCATTAAAATTAATTTTTAACTCAAAATTATTTCACTATGATATAAAAATGAGGATATCTCTAATTTATCACATCATTGGGTTTCCATATAGCTTCCTCAAATTTCTGATTCCTCCAAAGAACTTTAACTATGTGATTAGTCTTATTAAATGGAAATTTATCTACATGATATAAGATTTATACCCATTGTTATTAATAATAAAGATAATTATCTGATGGTATAACCTATAAGTTTAGTACATGTGAAGGATCAGGTATGTACTTCCTCAAAAGAGATACATGGAACACATCATAAACTTGTGAGAGTTTCAGTGGAAGTTCCAAATGATGAGATACAAACCCTACTCGATCGAGAATATCTAAGGGGCCTATATAAATAGGCCTAATTTTAATTTATTTTTGAATATTGTAACCAACTTTCATGGATAAATTCATAATAATACCTTCTCATCAACTTTAAATTCCTGAACTCACTAATGATTATCAACATAAATCTTTAATCAACTCTAAGCTACATTGATGTATAATCAAATATATTTAACCTTCTCTAATGTTTACTCATCTATATTAGGTCCCAATAGTTTCATTTATCCAAATTCATCCTAGTATGTAAAATTTCTGAACTTATTTCAATAAACGGCTTCATAAGGATCCATTTGAATGCTTGAGTGAATGCTATTATTGTAAGAAAACTTGGATATAGGAAGTTGTTTGTCCCAACCACCGTTAAAATATAGAGAATAAGATCATAATATATCATATAGGTTTTGAATGTTCCTATTATACTAACCATCTATATGAGGATGATAAGCAGTACTGAAACACAACTCTATATCTAGATCTTACAGAAGAATTTATCAGAACATCAAGGTAAATCTCAGATCTCGATCAGATTTTATAGAATGTGATACTCTATGCAACATTAAAAATTCATTAATGTATATCCAGTAAAGTTGGTCAAGAGATAAATATTCTCTGATGGTAATGAAATGTGATGACTTCGTATGGCGATCAAATTCAACCCAAATAGCATTATGGCCTTTATATTTTTTTGGGAGTCTGATGATGAAATCCATGGTGATGTTTTCCCATTTCTATTATGGTATGGGTAATGTTTGTAACATACCATTATACTTATTTCTCTCAGTATTAACTTATTGACATACCAAACACTGAGATTTATACTTTTTAATATCTCTCTTCATATTGTCCCACCAGAAATAATTTCTCATATCACTATAAAAATTCATACTTCTAGGATGAATAGAAAATAATGATATATGAGATTCATCTAATAAATATTTATTAAAGTATGTTATTTATGGGACACATACTCAGCTCTCAAACCGTATCATTCCATCATAATCAAGGTTGAAATTAGTAACATTTATCACCTTTAATTTCAACTCCACATCCTCCTTCTATACCTATTTAATATTCACATGGATATATAGTTGAAAATTATTTGATCAATATATGATTTCTCCCCTTCCTTCAAGATTTCAAGGTCCGTCCTTTAGAAACCCAGAAATATTGGATTGTTTTTATAATGACCCATAATTTTCATACGTAGTTATCATATCTATATAGATGAGCATTTATTATATAACATTTTTATCCATGCCAAAATCATAAAGTTTTAGTGCCTTTAGAAACATGGACACACAAAAAACTAGTTCATAAATGATATATATTGTCTCCCACTAAGTTATTTATAATTAGCACCCTTCTTAGACATGTCATTTCTAAAATATGTATTCATAACTTGAGAAAAGGAAACATGAGAAAGGGTGTGCTTAGATTCTCAGTAAGGGTAAACAAGAAATATATGAACTTAACATTTTAAATATACACCCTACATATCAAAGATCACAATATTGAGTCATAGAAAAAAGATAAGAAATTTAAAATACATGAATCATAAAAGAATCATTATTTCATAACATTTATATAAGACATATATTTGTGTTATACACATAAACTTAAACCTTTTTGAATATGTATAAATAGAAAGAGTTTCACTCACTAAGTTAAGGACATGAAATCAGTCGCTCGCACAAATATATGGACATGAAACTAGGTCATGGATAATCTTATCAACATGAAATACGGGTCTATACATAAACATACAAAGATAAAATCCAAGTCCACACATAAAAATATGGACATGAAATCTATATCCACACATAAACTTATGGATGTAAAAACCAGGTCCACGTATAAAATTATGAACATGAAATTAGGCTCATGCATAACATATTTACCTCATGAGTTATAAATATTTAACCAATTAATTTGAGGGATATATAGGTCTCACCCATCATATAAAAAATTATACATATGTGTGACATAATATCATAAAACATTCATCATCTCAAAACTCATGAAAAGAAATGAATTTTATTAAAGTATAACTTGTGAAAAAGGGAATGAGTTCTATCAACATCTAATCATCATAAAAATATACCATCCATAAAAAGAATAAGTATGGTTTCCTTAGATCATATCCCCAATAAAACTTAATTATCATCAAAATATTTCATCTTAAATGGAAAAATTACTTTGAAATATCACTTGTAATAATTCTTGAGGTAAAAACTTTTCCATTTTAAAATCACTTCTATTTTTAAAAAATTATGCACTTATAAATAAAAAAAATGAATATAAAATTGTAAACAGGTAAATTAATATTAAAATAATTAAGTCTTCATGATGGTGGGAAAAACCACTCATGTCATATAAGTTAAAAAAACATTCTTTCCGTATTTTTTTCGAAAATCCACAAAGTACCTCATTTTGAAAATGAAAAAAATGATTCATTTCAAAGCATTTATTAAAAAGAAAACCTTGGGTAAAAAGGACTTCAAAAAATTGAAGGAAATTATTTAAAACCTTTTTATAAACATTTTTATAAAACATGTATGTGGAAGATAAATATTCCCCAATGGATGCTTAAATATAAACAATCTCAAATAATTATGAGATTTTGAAATAAACTCTTACCTAATGTGTCACCTTTCCTTGTTCACTTTAAAAAATAATATATAATAACTATATATTTATTATAAATTTATTATATAAATTTATATCTATCATACCATTTATTCCTTTTTATAACATCATATCACCCTTTTATTAATAATTTGATATTAAATCATTGTTCAGGGTGATAACTACTTTATTTTCCAAATATGTTTTTGTCTGGTAGTCTTGATCCTTATAATTTGATCATGGTCCCATAATTTACAAAAGATAATGGTATAAAAATAATATATATTAATTATATACATATTTATAATCATTCATAAAAGTTGTAGATAAAAAATGAATTTCACTGTTCATGGTTACAGTAAGTTAAATGTATGCTTGAACGTTGTTTCCATTTTTTGATTGATGGAATGAAAGAAAGGTAAATAATAATTTACACTTTATATAATCATAATTATTTCATATCTATAATATATATTCATCAAATTCATCCTTATTTCTATCCATTTAAAATATAAATGAAAACATAATCACTTCGTATCATAGAGATGGTAGTTTATTCGTACGCATGAGCGATGTTATTGTTTCCCGAAAGATTGTATGATAAGAAGGTAGAAATGATATTATCATTAAATAAGTATAATTATTTAATAAATTTAAAATATAATCATTAAAACCATCATAATTCGCATTTATAAAATATGGTTATGGAAAATGAAAAGTATCATTTTTTGGAGATGGTAAACCATACTTATGCATGAGCGATACTTTCACTTATTATCCAATGGGAAAGAGGGTTTATAATAGTGTTTTCATAATCATAATAACATTTTAAGATACTAAAGTTATTATTTTATTATAAATATGATATATTTATAGTAGTTAAAGAAGAGTAGAAAAAGAAATTAAATGGTTAGAGTGATTACCACTTCTTAGAAATGGATCCTTTAGATCTCCTATAAAGGTATCTAAGGTTGGTATTTTGGGAAGACTCACACCTCTATAATGTGTTTAGGTAAGTTTATAATATAATTTTGTAGAATATTTTTAATATATAAGTCTCAATGTTGTGTAATGAAGTGAGTTAGGCGGTGTCCTTTTATAATTGAGGTGAGGGCACTTTTGGACTTTATTAAAAAAATAAAATATAATAAGACTATTACAGAGAAAAATACTTCCAAATGGTCATTAATTAGAACCTAAAATAGGATATAGTTGAAATATCACCAAAAAATAAAAATTGTACAGGTTTAAGTGCTATTTTAAACCTTATCTTTTGGTTTAATGCCTTAATTGACTGATTTTAACATTAACAGCAGTAATATATTTTTCACTCTTAAAAGGTTATAATTTTACATATAGGGTAAATATTGAATCATAAATGGATAAGGGATGAAATTTTAGACAATATAGTATCCCCTTTGTCCTTATTTAATACTTTTATTATTTTTAAATAATTTAATAATATATTATTTTCATAAATTATCATTATTGTCAATTTTGATACTATTCATTACTTTGAATTTAATAACATTAAGAAAACACTTATAATTCAAAAAGAATATTTTAAAATATCCCAAAAATGACATTTTAATCTATAGAATTTATGTATCACCTTAATTATCTCAAATTATAATACTTTTAATATTTTTATCACTTATTTAATTTTTTTAATAAATTAAATAATTAATGTATCAAAATTATGCAAGTATTAAAGGTAATTAATTAATTCATAAAAACTATAAGTAAATTACCATAATTAATATAATTTCATTAGTCAGAAAATTAATATTAATATTCATTCATAACTACTTTTTATTCTTATGTGAACACATAAATGATATTTAAAACTGAGGTACATTTTTTCAATTCCTTCGGTTTAAATAATATATAAGTAATTTTCATGGAAAAGTGTCCATTAAACAACTCAGATTAAAGAATAAGTTGACAAGGGTAAAATTTAATTCATAAAATAAAAATTAATATGAATAATTATGTCTTTATCACTTACTTTTAACCTAGATTTAACTGATTTACCCTTTACCGATGTGATAAACTTTACCACGGTTACTATTTAGTTTGTCCAAAAATAAAAGAGGGTTATTTAAAAAATTTAAACCTCATGATTATAAATATGGAATAAATTTTTCAAGATTAAATTTCTAGAATATTCATAAATTACTTTTAAAATAAATGTGTAAAATGCAATGAAAACAGTTTTTAGAAAAATGCGTTTTAAGTACAAAAATGTACTTATACCAAAATCAAGTATAATGATGATTAAAATGAAGTTAATTATATTTTATATAATTAGATAATAATTATTTTACTTTTAGATAAATTAAAAACATAATCTTATATTATATGAAAAGTAAAATTATAGTTTTATAAAAATCGATATTTTTTGCTATTCACTGCAAAATCAATATTTTCATAAAAATACCAAAATTTCACCCGAAGATAAATTTGATATGTTGATTTAAGAAAAATGAATTTAATTTTATCAAATATATTTTCTAAAAGTTCCAAAAATAATTATAATATTTTCTCACAAAAATCAATAAAAATTCATTTTTGGAAAATAAAATTAAAAATAAAACGATATTAATAAAAATTGAATGATTAATTACTAAGTATTTATATTGAGTAGGTATTTTTTTATATAATTCATAAATTATTTAATCATATTCATACCCTCTAATTTAACAGTTATGTAATAATAATATTTTAAATAGTATATCATGGTTTACTTAAACACACGGTTGTATGTAACACAAGCTATCAAAGAAGTTGAATATATTTGATAGAAAAATTTCATAAAATCTTAGGGTGTTTAATTCTCCCCCATTTAATAAATTGTGTCCTTGAAATTTTTTCTTAGTAATAAAAGTTTTTTCAATTTAAATTTTTTTCCTACAAACTCATTTCATAATATGGGTTAACAAAACTTCCTCTAGAGAAGAGAGAAAGGGAAGTACGAAGGTCATCTAGAATAACACATAGCCAGGTTTCAATATAGGATAACATAGGTGGGAATTGAAAACATGGATATGGAAGAAAAAACTAAATCCTAAGAAATGATATAGAGTGTTATATATCATGGTTAGGATAAATTTAACCATCACAAAATTGTAAATATATTATGGGTTAAAATACCATTAAATTCTCAGTAAGAAAAGTAAATGGATAAAAATTTTATTTCAAGGTCCTTTTATTAAAGTCATGGGATTCTTTTATAATACAAATAAACACTCAATAAAATAAACTTACTTTATTTATTATTATATTATAAGAATAATATAATCCTTTGGTTGTGCTTCAATCTATTTCCACCTGATCTCTTACTCTATAAAATGGATATTCGAGATGAATTTTTCATGCTTAAAGAACTTTTAATTGAATCACAAGACTTATAAGTTATTACATCAGCCGCGAAATATTTACCAAAAACAAACTTGTAATAAACCGACCCGGTTTACCCTCAAACCCGGCACCCGAACCGATCTGTCACATACCCGAAGGTCGTTCCTGATCCCCACGGGATGGCGACAAGTACCCGAGCATCGAACAAAAAAACTGAGAGAATGATTTTTCCCAACTGGAACAACCACATGGAATACAAATACAATAAAATAAAGGAACATTAGAAGACTAACAAAATATATATTCCATAACTGTAAGAAAGCAGTAAAATCAAAACAACTATAAGAGCAGCTAAAAACTCCAAAAGAAAAGTTTAACTCCAAGGGACTCAAAACCAACAGCTAATCCAATAATGGAATGGAAGAACTCCAACCATCTCACCATTTTCTACCCATCCTAGCTAACATAACCCTCTCTTCCTCTCTGTGTCACCTTTCCTTTCCCTACACTGGAAGACAAACAATGTTCTACGCACCACCGAAGAAGTGCGTAGGGTGTGATATAACATGCTTAGTAGTATCCCACCCAGGCATTCCATAACAAGTCTCTGTATAACAATCCATGTATGCTTATTTAAAATTTAAAACATGGAATGATAATCAGTAAAGGAGTTTTATAGAAAATTTGGTAAACAATCCCTTTTCCATAGTTCTAAATAAAAGTAGGTATATCAGTTTCAAATCACACTTTTCATATCATTTTCCAAAATCATAAACACGAATATCAAGGATACCTTTGAAATCCAAGTAATAGAAAATATAAGTACATGTATCACAACACTAATGAATACTATAGGTCTAGGCAGCATACTACTCGTACCATAAGAATCAAGTTCACAAAATTGATCCTAGAACAATGGTCCTAGGAAACAGAGGAAAACCCCAAGAGTAATCCCCCTAAAATGTCAATATCGGTCAAGTAGAAAAACGGGTCAAGGGAACAAAGGAAATCCCCAAGACAAACCTCCTTGATAAAAACAACATTGGATGATGGCCTTAAGATAAACCTTCCACCTATGTACCCAAGGTAACCCGTGTGGTCTTTTTCAAAAACTCATTTAAATGTCTTGAAAACCATTCAAAACCATTTATAATACATTTACCAATAGCTAGGGAAAAACCATTTTTATTTCAAAACCCTTTTCCAACACACTCAAACAATCATTCCAATTTCATAAATCAATTTATAAAGAACTAGAAATTATGCTCATTATCATAGGCTAGAGACGGAACCACCTACCTCAAAGTTTGGGTCACATGCACCCACAAAATAAACCAAAAGAAATGAAACCCAACAAATTCTTCAAGGAAGGCCCTAGAATCAAACCTGCACCTCAAAGGATTGATTCAAAATAGAAGACAAGGGGTTTATGGATAGAAGAAAACCCACATAGCTTAAGAAAAAACGTCTTCTACACCACAACAAGCCAAGGAACGGCCTTCAAGACAATATCTCACAACAAATCTAGAATAAAATGACAAGGATCAAGCATCTTGGATCAATGGATCCAATAACACAAGGCTAGGGAACTACCATGATCAATCACAAGGAATAGTCAGAGATAACACTTACCCAATGAGATGCACCGCAAATGAAATGAAGATCCAATGTCTATCGGATGGATATGGAAGGTGCGGACCTCTAAAAATCACCTAAGGAGAGATTTGGTCTGAGATCCAAGAGATATGGAAAGAAATAAATGAGAGAAACTGCTAAGCACATGCATTTAACTTGGGTGTAGGCTGGGTCATGATGTGTACCCATTGGTCACGACGTGTAGTCCATACTGGATAAGTTACGCTGAAAAACTCATCACCTTAGGTTAAAAACATTCTATTTAACCCCTACATAATGTGTAACTTAGGTACATGACATGTACCATCTCATAATGTGATCTTCCAATTCACGGTGTGATCTCCTAATCCCCAATATGAAACTAGCACCAAGTATACGATGTGTACTTTAGGTACACGGTGTGTAACTATTCTGCAGTCTGTAGTAAACCCAAAAAATCACATAAAAGGATTTTAAAACCAGGAAGGAAATTAGAAAAAGGAAAACATACCTGATCAAGGTAATGGGGTGTTACAAACTCCCCACTATAAATACTTTTTGTCCCTGGGAAGTCATCTGGAAGATGTAATGTCTTGAAAGAGATGAGGCCACTACTCCCTCATCAGCAACTCATGCTCCCAAGTTTCATGAGAATCCAATCTTTGTTTCCATAGAACTATGACCAATAGATCGACTTTCGATGTAAGACTTTCTCTTAAGATTCAAAGATATCCACTGGTTTCTCCAAAACAAAAGCATCTGGTTCTAACTCAATTTCTTCCCAACTCAGAACGTGAGCGGGATCATGGTGATACTTCCTAATCTTACATATGTGGAAAACATCATGAATGTTTGTCAACTAAACTGGTAGTTATAACCAATAAGAAACTTTCCCATGTCGTTCAGTGATCTCAAACAATCAAATATATCTTGAAGCCAACTTTCCCTGTTTTCCAAGTCAACGGTGACCTAATCGAGGAGAACCTTTCAAGAAAACCCAGTCACCAACAGAAAACTCCAACGAATGATTTCATCGATTTGCATATGATTTCTGTCAACTCTGGGCAGTAACCAAAATTTTTCGCACCTCTTGAATCTTTTCTGAAGTCTCCTGAACTAGACTTGGTCCAACCAAAGATACTTCACCCACATATGCTCAACAAAGAGGTGATCTACACGTGCGACCATACATTGACTCAAAAGGATCCATTTTGATCGACAATTGGTAACATTTTTTGTAAACAAACTCAACCAATACCAGATGGATATCCCATGATCCACCAAAATCCAAGATGCGGGCATGAAGAATATCCTCTAGGATCTGAATTATATGCTCCCTCTGGACATCTTTATATGAATAGTAATTTGTGCTCAACATGAACTGAGTCCCCATTACCTCTTGAATACTCCTCTAGAACCTTGAGTTAAACCTTGGATCCCTATCTGAAACAATAGTATAAGGATTCTTGTGTAACCTCATGATCTCCTACACATATAGCTTACCCATATTTTCAACTTTAGTGGTGTCTTTGATCAGAATGAAGTTATCAGACTTCTCCAACCGATCAAAAACCACCCAGATAGCATTTTTCCCTCAGGGAGTCTATGGAAACCCAATAACAAAATCCATGGACACCTCATCCCACTTCCAAACTGGCACCGGGATAGGTTTAAGAAAACCATAGGGCTTCAAGTGATCTGCCTTTATCTGTTGGTAGGTGTAACAGCGAGACACAAAATATACAATGTTGTGCTTCATACCCAGCCACCAGAATCATCTTCTCATATAATAATACATATTTGTAGTTCCTTGATGAATAGGCCATGAAGAGCTATGACAATCAAACAAAATTTAACTTCTCAAAGAAATGGGGATGACAACTCACTTTCCGAAGTGAATTATGCCATCTGAATAAAGAGAACAACCCAGAATTGTCTCCCTGCCATAAAAGTTTTCTCAAATTTTCCAAAAATCATCATATTGTTGTTGAATTTCCAAGATAGACTCCAGGAGATATGATAAAAATTGAAAACTGGTCAGAACTATACCTGATACATCCTCCTAAGCATCTAAGTGCAACTAAGTGAAAATCCCCATAAGATTCCACTATTCCTTCGATTCTAGAACACCATGTGGCGGTACCTTCCTGTTTAGAGCATCTACAACAACATTCCCTTTCCCCAGGGTGTAGGTGATGTCTAATTCAAATATATGAAGGTATTTTACCCATTGTCTCTATATGATATTGAACTCCTTTTGGGAAAAGATATATTTCAGACTCTTATGATTAGAGAAAACCATGGAATTCTTCCCAAAGAGATAATGCCGCCAATATTTAAGCGCATTCATCACCGTACAAATCTCTAAATCATGAGTGGGTAGTTCTTCTCATGAATTCAGAGATGACGAGATCCATAAGCTAACATATGATCATCTTGCATAATCACGAATCCCAAAACAGTACCAGATGCATCATAGAAAACCATGTACCCCTTATCAGGCTCAAGTAAGATCAGAACAGGTGCAGATGTCATAAGTCGTTTCAGTTCATCAAAGGAAGACTGGCACTTTTCATCCCATTATAATTTCACTGTCATCTTGGTAAGACAAATCAATGTTGATTCTATCTTAGAGAAATAATTAACGAACCGTTGGTAGTATCCAGAAAGACCAAGGAATCATTGAATTTAAAATACAGTTTTGGTTCCTTCCATAATAAAAAAATATTTTACCTTTTATGGATCAACTGATAATCCATGCTCAGAAATTATGTACCGCAATAATTTCACTTATTGAATCCAGAAACTCCATTTTGAAAACTTTCCATACAGACAGTGATTTCTAAAAATCTCCAAAACCAAAATTAGATGGTTCTCGTTCTCACACTCAAACATTGAATAAACCTGAATATCATCCATGAACACTACCATAAAAGTATAAAGATATTGGTGTAATATCTGATTCATCAAAGCCATAAAAACTTTAGGAGTGTTAGTCATACCGACAAGCATCATAAGATATTCATAATGGACATACCTTCTCCTGAAGGCCTTCTTCAGTATATCAAACTCCCGGACTCTAAGTTGATGATAACCCGACCTAAGATCGATCGTTGAAAACTAATTTTCTCCCTTAAATTGATCAAAAAAATAATCTTCATGGGGTAAAGGATATTTTTTCTTAACCATTACCTGGTTTAACTACTGATAGTCCACACATAACCGAAGTGAACAATCCACCTTCTTAGAAAATAGCATAGGGGATTCCTAAGGTGGAACATTAGGGTGAACAGAACCCTTCTCTAACAGGTCTTCCAACTGAATCTTGAGTTCTTTCAACTCTAGTGGTTCCATGTGATAATCAGGCATCAATATCAACTGCATACCTGGAACCACTTCAATCATGAACTATACCTCTCTTTCTGGGGGAAGACCAGAGAAGTCATCTGGGAAAACATCAGGATAGTCTCAAACAACAATAGGAAGATCCTAAACAGAAGAAACATCATTGGGATCAAATGCAATAGCAACTAAAAAAATCCTAAGATATGGGAAGGACAGTCCCGCATGACCTAACCTAGAGTCTCACTCTTCTTGAAACACATGAGATCTCTCATCATCAGTAAGAAATGAAACACACTGATGATAAAAATCAACCTCATCTCGATGAGCAACAAGACAATTAATACTGATGATGACATCAAATAGATCCATATCAAGAATGATAAAATCCCAGACCAACTCCATGTCAGCTATCATGAATAAACAATAAGGAGACTGGAACCCCTGCTCTTTCCTCTTTCCAAGAGGTTTCACTAACTCCATTGTAAAGGGCATAAGTTTTGTTATAAGTTTAAGAATATCAAAAAATGTGCAGACATAAATGAGTGGGAGGAACCATTATCAAAAAAAGTATTAATTATTAAAGCTACAATAAGGAGTGTACCTCTCATTTTTGTTAGACCTGTATCAAATTCTATTGTACACTCATCTACTACGTGTAAATGCTTCCCTCTTGAGGCCTGCGGCTAGAGCCCTATATCCTTTGAAGCTTCTAACTGCACCGTAGTAGCCTTTTGAGATGAAGAATCCTAACCATAACAAGTAATATTCATATCCTAATAGAAATGTTATAGATAACCAAAACGTCCACAACTATTGCACATCTTCTTGGGAATAGGTCAAGAACGTCTAGTGTGCCCCCCCTTGCTGCACTAGTAACAAGTCATAGGTATACTGCCTGCTGTAACGGACGGTGCGGAGAAGGCTCACTTTTGATATCCACCTCCACCACTCCTAAGAGAGTTCTTCCACTTCCTCTTCTTCCCATGTATACCACTAAATATATCACTAGTTGTAAGAGAATAGTTGGTAAATTCGACCTTGCTTTCCATGTTCATTGATCACACCGTGATTGACTTTTTTATTTTCACCCTTACACCACTATGCTAAACTTTTTTTGTATTGTAAATTTCAAATAAAATAAAAAATTTCACTTAATGTTTTATTAATTTATATTATTTTTATCACTGTTAAAAGGGGAAATTATTCTTGTTTTTATAATTTCACTAAAGGTGGAGGTGATTTGGAGGCCCCATAGATGATCTAGAAGAAAAATGGGCCAAAGTGCATGGAATCCCATGGACATTTGTCCACTTTTTTGAGAATTATGATAATTAATCTCATCAAAATGGGATGAAACTTTCTGGTACACTCCAAAACATTAGGTTATACAACTCTTCTAAAGTAACTAAAACCCAATTCGTCCATCTGGTGGCCCGTCTAAACCATTCTGTCCAGGGGACAGAATCTACCCAAATTCAAAAGTTTAGTTTCGTCTTTTGACCATATATCCCAATCCAGATGTCTCATGGCCTCCAAATTTGACATGAAGATATTAAAAAGGTCATCCAATAACTATTATCTTTTTTCCAAGATGTGATGTGGCTTTATATTATTCCAAAATCAAGACCCAAGTGGTATCTCAAAAATTGGGTGCTCAAAACCATGTCCCATTTTGGCTATAAAAAGGCACCATGGACACCTCATTTGAAAGTTTGACCAAGAGAGTGAATTTATACCAAATTTAACTTCCATAGGAGTCCTTTAAACCCATTTTAGGTTCTAGATCTCTCTATCCTCATAGGGAGATCTGAAATTAATAAGGAGATGCACCCGAACTTCCTCCTCCTCTCGATGTCGGGCTAAAGAGTGGGATTTCATTGTGAGGGAGCTACACACATGTCAAGGGATTCACAGTGATTATATTAGCTACTATTTTGGATTAATTTGGGTTTTTAAACATTTAATTTCATCTACCTTACATTATTTCATATCTTAATGCTTGTTTTGATACATGTGAATGTTATGCTCTTAATTTCTAACTAATCGGTGTGAGGTTTTGAGTATGTGACTTGTGTTGTTCCGATTAGACAACACAAGAATCCTTTTCATACCCACCTTCTTGAGATTTAAATATAATTTGTAATATCTTATTCCATACATATGTTCTTGACCTTGACAATACGATTTTTACGTCAAGGTTTGGTTCTTTATGCATTGAAATAAAAGCTTAGGAATTAATATGGATTCCAATTAATTTCAACCAAATAATTACTCCAAACCTAAATGAATATCTATGAATAATGAACACAAAATGTGTGTAGTGAAATAAAAATGAACCCTTTGTCTCATATTTTTCAAAATCCACTTGGTTTTTCAACTATTAACTCTTTAAGTTAAGTTATTTTCTTAAAACTATTTTCAAATCACCCCCCTCTTTTAGTAATCTTTATTAAAAATACGCACTATAAGTTACCAAATCTCCTTGAAAGATGACATAGGGTATTCCCTATACTATAAATAAATCTTAAAATCATAATCAATTTGAAGTTTCATGACAATGTGATCAAATTTTTCATCGTTTACAGGGAGCGCTTCGGTATTTAGTGCATGTTTTTTATAAGACATCTTTACATTTTGTGAATATTTATTTACCTTTTAAATCGTTTTTTCTGATCTATTTGTTGTGTAGGTTCGGTGCATGAACCATTATAATCCAGGATATTTACCTCCTTTTGAACAAAAAATAGATAGGATCCTACATCAGTGACACCAAGACACAGAAGAGAACCCTTTGAAGGAGGACACATAAAACATTGACACTCTTCTTAATACTTACACCTCTTATTCTAGAACCAAAATCAAAACTAAAATAAACTTGCATAACATGGATGAAAATAATTGAACTCTAAAAGAACTAACATCACCTGATGTTTATATCCAACCCACATACATTCAATTACATGGCGAGATACCCAATCTTGAACTAAAATATGGTTTAACTCATCTATTACCAGGATTCCATGGACTTCCTAGAGAGGATCCACACAAGAATTTAAAAGAATTTCATATTGTGTGTTATACATTAAAACCTTAAAATTTGGATTAAGAATAAGTAAAGATTAGGTAATTTAATTTTTCATTAGTATACACTACAAAATACTGGTTTTATTATGTTAATTCACTAATAAGAGGTTGGGCGGACATGAAATGCCTTTTTCTTGAAAAATATTTCTCAACCTCTCGAACTGAAACAATAAGGAAAGAAATATGTGGTATAATAAAATCTCAAGGGGAAACAATTCATGAATATTGGGAAAGATTTAAGAGATTATATTCAAGTTTTCTACACCACCGAATAAGAGAACAAGTGTTAATACAATATTTTTATGAAGGTTTAATTCTAATTGATCATAACATGATTGATGATATTGTAGGTGGTGCACTGGTTGATAAGACCCCAATTTTTTCAAGAACCCTGATTGAAAATATGGCGCAAAATACTCAAAAATTTGGTTGAAGTTCTAGTGTACCCATTCAAGGTGTCCACAACATGAAAAGTATTGAATTATAGAAGAAGGTGGACACAATGTTCGAAGAGGTAAGTACCCTTATTTTATAATTTGATCTTTCACAAGGGAAATCCCAATATCCTCCTCCCATCCATTGTGTTATATGTTCTTATAACACCCACTACTCTGACCAATGCCCCCAATTGAGAGAAACTTCTGAGATTTGTGAGGAAATATTTCCAAACTGCCTCTATAACCAACCCTTTAGGAAAAAACCTTACTATCCATCAAACCTTGGGTGGAAATAAAACCAATATTATAAGCAAGGTACTATTCAAACAAACCTCAAAAACAACGGAACCATCTGGGGTAGAGTAGTCATCCACCACCACCCATAAATCCTCAAACACAGCAAAGGCATTTACAAAAAACCCCTCCAAAACCCAAGCCTAGACTAGAATATATGATGAAACAAATGGCTGCCAATAATATCCAATTCCAAAAAACCACTCAAGTAGCCATAAAAAACCTTAAAACCTAATTAGGCCAACTATCTCACTCAGTGGTGGAAATTCAAAGTCACAGATCAGGTAAACTACCGTCTCAACCATTATTCAACCCTAGAGATCATGGAAATGTTAGTACCATCACCCTTAGGACTGTAAAACAACTAGAAATTTAAATTAATCTTCCATTAGAGTCATCCCCTCTTGAAAAAACCTCCATTACAACCATTAAAAATGTTCCAAATGTTGAAAACTATGTATTGGGAGAATACCTTCCAAAGGAAAGAGTGTTTATGTCGATGATTCTCTTATCCAACCCATTCCTCTTCCATTTACCCAAAGGTCCACCCAACCGAGAAAACAAAAGGAAACTTAACTTGATAAGGAAATTTTACAGACTTTCAAAAAAGTGCAGGTAAACATCCCCTTGATTGATGTTGTGAAACAAATTCTAAGATATAAAAAGTTTTTAAATGAGATTTGTACACACCTAAGGTGAGTTTGTGGAGATGAAAAGGTGAGCTTGGGGTGGAATGTATCAGCACTGATAGACTCATCACTTCCCACCAAGTGCAATGATCTGGGTATATTCTCGATTCCATGCACCATAGGGGAGTATTCATTTTCAAATTATATGCTTGATTTAGGTGCTTCTATAAATGTGATGACTCACTCCATTTACTCTACATTGCAGGTTGGGGAACTGAAACCCACTGTAATTTTCGTTCAACTAGAAAATCATAGTACAGCACACCCTTCTGCTATGTTAGAGGATTTTCTTCTGAGGGTAAAAATTTTAATTTTTCCTACTGATTTTTATGTGCTTAAAATGGAAGATGATAGGATGAATGGACATTCCCTGATTATATTGGGGAGACCCTTCTTGAAAACCTCTAAAACCATAATTAATGTTCATAATGGTACATTATCTATAGATTTTTGCAGTGAAATTTTCCACTTCAATATCCTTGGTTCGATGAAGCACCCCTCAAAAGAACATTCCTCTCTCTCTCTATTAATTCAATTTATGTACTCCCTTCCCCTGAAAGAACGTATTTTCTTTCCCGTGATCCCCTTTTTGAGTTTTCATCATTGATTTAAATTAAAGGAAATGAATCATGCATTGATTTTTGTAGTGTTCTAGAAAAATTTCATGCATGCTTATTAATTGATGATTTCTTGAACACTGAGAGTCCACTGACCATTAATGATACTTCTAAGCTTGTAAAATATCTTTCCTCATTGAGGATGATTCCACTGAGCTGTTAGATTAGTTTAGTGGCCTCTCACTTTTACACACACTCCCATCAATCCAAAATACACCTGAATTGGAACTGAAACAACAGCCTAAAGATTTAAAATATTCATATCTTGAGAATGGAAATAAGTTTCCCATCATCATTTCTATTTCACTCCATCCTGAGCATGAATTGAAACTGCTTGAATTTTTGAGGGAGTATAAACAAGCATTATGATAAACACTTACATACATTCCTAGTATTATCCCATCATTTTGTACACATCATATTTTGTTAAATGATGAGGTTAAACTAGTGAGGTAGTCACAACGTCGACTAAACCCAAACCTCCTAGAAGTTTTGAAAAAGGAGGTAAAAATATTATTGGCCAACTCATAAAAAAATGAGTTTGTGTGTCTGTATAGACTATCGCTGACTAAATCAACACACTATAAAGGACCATTTACCATTTTCATTCATTGACCAAATGCTAGAGAGGCTACCGGGGAAGTACCATTACTATTTTCTTGATGGGTATTTTGGGTACTTTCAGATCTATATTTCCCCCGAGGATCAAGAAAAGACAACCTTTAATTTCCCCTTTAGTACATTTTCATATAGGAGGATTCCATTTGGTATGTTCAATGCTATGGGTACTTTCTAGCGATGCATGGTTAGTATTTTTTTAGATTACCTGGATAATTGCATGGAAGCATTCATTGATGATTTCACTGTTTATGGATCCTCGTTTGATGAATCTTTGAGTAGTATTTCTTTAGTCCTACGTCGTTGTATTGAAAAGAATCTCGTATTAAATTATTAAAATTCAATTTCATGGTACCACAAGGTATAGTTTTGGGACATATAATTTTTGGGTATGGTATCCAAGTAGATAAATCAAAAGTGAATGTCATTTATTCCTTACCATTCCCTAAAAATGTATGGGATGTGTGTTCTTTCTTAGGTCATGCTGTATTTTACCATCATTTCATTTGTGACTTTAGTAATATTACACTCCCACTCTCTGGGTTACTCCAAAAAGAAAAGGAATTTGTTTTTGATAAATAATGTGAGGAATATTTTAATAAGTTAAAATGGAGTCTCACATCACACCCTGGTAATAAAACCACCTCAGTGGGATTTACCATTTGAGATAATGTGTGATGCCTCTAACTATGCATTTGGGGTAGTCTTGTCACAAAGGGTTGATCAAACTCCACATGTCATTGCATATGCCTCACATAAATTGGACCTTGTCCAGGAAAACTATGACACATCTAAAAAATAATTCCTTTCCATTGTGTTTTCCTTGGATAAATTCAGGTCATATCTTTTAGGGTCCAAAGTCATTGTGTTCTCATACCATGCATCCCTCTGGTATCTCCTTAAGTAACCAGAATCCAAACCACATATCATTCGCTATATTTTCCTCCTTCAAGAATTAAATTTAGAAATTAGAGATAAAAAAGAGAAGAGAATGTAGTGGTTAACCATATTAGTAGGATCCACCCATCCTTGTGCATTGACTCATCCCCCTGTATTCACATAAATGACATGTTTCTTGATGATAAATTGTACCGAGCACAAGATTTCATTCCTTGGTATGCTAAAATTGTAAATTATTTGGTAGAATCTTCCATTATTACTAATTTCAACAAAAACTAGGTCGATCATCTAAAACATGAGTCTCGTTGGTATATTTGGGATGAACCCTACCTTTGGAACACCTTTAGTGATCAAGTCCTCAGGCTTGGTGTTCCCGATAACGAGTTTCAGTCTGTCCTTAGGTTTTTCCACACTCTTGCTTGTGGGGTCCACTTTGGTCCCCAATGGACTGGTCCCAAGGTCCTCGATTCTGGTCTCTTTTGGCCCACATTGTTTTGGGATGCCCGTGACTTATTTAAATCTTGTTCTCACTATCAAAGAATGGGGAATGTATCTAAAATAAATGATATTCCAAAAAAAACCCTTTCTCTTCTATGACATTTTTTAGGCTTGGGGCATTTAATTTATAGGACCATTCCCCAATTCATTTGGTAATGTGTACATTATTTTGGAAGTGGATTATGTTTCAAAATGGGTAGAGGCATGAGCTACAAGGACTGATGATTTTTAGAAAGGTTTCTAAATTTTAAGAACCCAAATTTTCTATAGGTTTGGCTTACCTAGGTTCATCATCAGTGACCAGGGTTCTCATTTCTGCAACTAAACAATGAAATATCTTTTGCGTTGGTATGGAGTCAGGCATAGAGTGTCTACTGTATATCACCCATAGACCAATGGTCAAGATGAGGTGTCAAATAGAGAGGTAAAACAGATTCTTGAAAAATGATTCAACCTAATAGAAAAGATTGGAGTCCTAAACTTTATGATTGATTAAGGGGTTATCATACTTCCTTTAAAACTCCCATTGGCATGTCACCATATCAGCTGGTATTTAGAAAGAGTTTTCACCTCCCTTTTGAGATTGATCATCGGGCCTACTGGGCTATTAAACAATGCAATTCTAATCTTTCTAGTGCAGGTTCTCAAAGTAATTTACATATTCAGGAGCTGGAGGAAATGCATAGAGATGAATATGAGAACTCCAATATTTATAAGGAGTGAACCAAGGCTACCCCTGACCGTATCATCCTTCATCATCAGTTCCACATTAGGTAGAAGGTCCTCCATTATAATTCAATGATGAAGTAGCATCCAGGTAAGCTTCGTTCCTGCTGGTTTGTCCCATACACTGCTACTAATGCATCTATGTTTGGTTTTGTTTAGGTTCAAAATGAAGAAACCAAAAAAACCTTCACTTTCAATGGGAATTAGCTAAATAAATTTCATGAATCCATTATAGATTCCCTAATAGAGGAACTCCATGTTCATTAAGAGACCTATGAATGAAACCCACCAGGTTTTATCCTTTCTTCCCATGTTTTTTTATAGTGAGGACACTGCATATTATAGGTGTGTGGGGATGGGTTCATTCCTGGGTTAGTTAGGAATTTTCATCATTTTTTTACTTTTCTTGATTTTTAAATAGTATTTTCACTTTCCCTCCTATTTTATCCCTTGATTTTGTGCTAGAATGTTAATTTTATTATGAAAAAATATGCCCACTTTAAAATAATTCAAATCATTCTTCATTCCTGAGTCAATTGTGTGGAAAATTCCATTATTTTTTGAAAATTGTTTTTCAAATGAATGTTGATATGGAATCTTTTTATATAATTTATATTTTCAAATCATTCTTAGGTGTTTAATATATTTTTAAAACCCATGACTCATTAGAACTGACTGATATTTTAATCCATTACCCGAGATATATTCTAAGCCCTTTATTGAATATTCTTCCTTTTAATCACTTTCTTGAGAGTCTCGGATCATGTAGAGAAACTAGAACTTAGATTGATTCTGTTTGAAGCCATAATATTTAAGTGCGCTACATTCATGATAGATTCCATCATTTATTGAAAATCCCTTTGTACAATTAACCTCTATTTATGGACACCTTGACATTTTACCCTTCTTGAGCCTTAGAGACCATGAAATGCCTATTATGTAGCCACATTACAATATTATTTATCCCTACCTACCCATATATTGTGTACATTCTTGTTTTACTTTGATAAATTGTGGGTAGAGGGTGTTTCCATGGGAATTATCAGGAATGAATCATTGTTATGGGTTGATAGAAAGGGTGCCTATATTTTCCTTGGGCAGTGGGTTCACAAGCCATATTGTATCATTATTTTAAAAAAGTTCCCTCTTTATCTCCAATGTAAATTATAAAAAGGAAAATAGTTATATACATTAAAAAAATAGAACAAAAATAAAAAAACTAATAGATAAAAGAGGAAGTTTATTCATTATTATTCACTGATCGGTTGTGACCCACACAAATAGACAATGGGGATAGTGACTTAGAAGTGATACATTTTTTGAGGGGATGAGTTTGTACGTTCATTTTAAACACTTTCTGAAATTTTAAATTTTTTGTACTTAATAGATTAAACACTCCTCTTCTACCTCAGATTTTTTATACATTAAATCCTACCAACCCTTGAACCTTAGAACAACCTGTTGAAAGTCCCCTTGAGTAGCACACTAGTTTCTGATGGTAGAGAACTTGGAATCTTGTAAATCATATGGTAAGATCCCATAGACTCTAGGAAAAGATAATAACTCCACTTTTATATGTTACTTGAGTGAAGAGGGTAAATTTCTAAGTGAGGTAGGCAGTGACATGTTGCATGGGTGAACAAATGAAGTTGAACAAATTCGAATGTGAGAGAAGAAAATTGATAGGAAAATTGATTTCATAAAATATACATGATGAATTTCATTTTAGAATAATATTGTAACTTTTCTTAACTTTAATTTAATAATGATACTTTGATAGGATATAATAATTTTCCTAGGAGTGAAAATTTTTAGGTGTGGGGGTGTGATCGCACCACGATTCACTGTTTCATTTTCACCCTTACAACACTGTGCTAAAAAAATTGTACTATAAATTTCAAATATAATAATAAATTTCACTTCATGTTTGATTAATTTATTTTGTTTTTATCATATTTAAAAGGCTCAATTATACATTTTTTATATTTTCATTGAAGGTAGACATGATTTAGAGGCCCTGGAGATGATCTAGAAGAAAAATGGTCCAAACTGCATGGCATCCCATGGACATCTATACACTATTTTGAGAATTAAAATACTTATGTGCATCCAAATGGGCTGAAACTTTTTTTCTTATCCAAAACATCATGTGATATAACTATTTTCAAGGAACTAAATCCCAATTCGGTCATCTGGCAGCCTTTCTGAACCATTCTTTCCAGGGGACAGAATCTACCCGAATTCAAATGTTTAGTTTGGTATTTTAACCATATCTCCCAATACAGATGTCTAATGGATAAAAAATTTGACATGGAGATATTTAATAGGATTACTAACAACTCTTCTCTTTTTTCCAAGTCATGATATGGATTTATACTATTCCAAAATTGAGACACAAGTGGTATCTCAAAAATAGGGTGCTCAAAACCATGTCCCATTTTGGCTATAAAAAGGCACCATGGGTACCTCATTTGAAAGTTTGACCAATAGAGTGAACTGCTACCAAATTGAATTTCAAAAGGAGTCCTTTAATCCCCTTGGAGGTTTTGGAGCTCCCTATCCTCATAGGGAGAGCTTAAATGAAGAAGGATATGCACCCGAGCTTCCTCCACCTCTCAATGTCAGTCTAAACGGTGGGTGTTCGTTGTGAGGGAGCTACACACATGTCAAGGGAGTTATGACACATATATTAACTAATAGTTTGGAGTAATTTGGGTGTTTAAACATTTCATTCCATATACCTTACATGATTTCATATTTGAATTCTTGTTTTGATACATGTGAATGTTATGCTCTTAATTTCTAACCGATCAGTGTGAGGTTTTGAGTGCGTAACTTCTGTTGTTCTGATTAGACAACACTAGAATCCTTTTCATACCCACATTCTTGATATGTCAATGTTATTTGGAAGCTATTATTCCATGCATAAGTTCTGAAACTTGACAATATGATTTTTATATCAAGGTTTGGTTCTTTAAGCATTGAGATAAAAGCTTGGGAATTAATCGAGATTTCAATTAATTTCAACCAAATAATTACTCCAAGCCTAAATGAATCTCTATGAATAATTAAATTGAAATGTGTGTAATGAAATCACAATGAACCCTTTGTCTCGTATTTTTCAAAATCCACTTGGTTTTCCAACTATTAAACTCTTTAAGTTAAGTTATTTTCTTAAAACTGTTTTCAAATCACCCCCCTCTTTTAGTAATATTTATTAAAAATACACACTATAAGCTACCAATTATCCTTGAGAGACGAACTAGGTTTTTTCCCTATACTATAAAAAAACTTAAAATCATAATCAATTTGACGTGTCATGACAACACGGTCATTCATCTTGGCCATAATTGCTCTATAAATTGTCTCCACATAGGTAGAAATCTTCAACATGAACACCAATGATCTAATGTCTGGTTGCAAACCCTGTAGGTACTTCTGCACCTTCAGCAGGTCATTCCTTACCATGTCTAGAGCAGAACGGGCAAGCTCAACAAACCGATTGGTGTAGGTTGACACCGAATGCTCTCCCTGCTGCAACGATAAGAACTCCATATATTTTTCCAACATTAGAGACTCTGTAAAAAACTGCTGAATGAACAGGGTTTTGAAACCCTTCCAATCCAAGCCAACATGTTTGTCTATCTGGACCATAGAATCTCACCAACACTTGTTGGAACCCTCGAGTCTGAACAATTTGCACTTCACCCTAATATTCTCAGGTGTCTCCAATAAGTTGAAGATTTTATCGATCATGTCTATTCAATCCTATTCCTCTTGAGGTCCATTATCCCCTTTAAAGGACGGTGGCTTCTCATGCAAGAACTCCTACGATCGATCTCTTCCTCCTCCATCTCCAGGTGGTACTTCAACCACTGTGTTCTGAACTCATGGAACAGCCTGATCGACATCATAGACTACCTATACAATTATCTCAATGAGATTCTAATCAATAGGTGGATTCCTTTGAGGAGTATCAGCTGCACCTTTCTGAGGAACCTTTGGAAGATGTCTCGGAGGCATACTATTGCACACTGAAACATAAGAATGATTAGACATCGGAAAAATCTCAGTTCAAACTAGAAAAACACATAAGAAAAAAATGATATTTTTAAAAGAAAAAACCAACACTAGAGACACATATCTCGACATCCCATGGTAACTTTATTCTCATTATGACAAGATCTAGCCAGGCGCTCATTGCAACATACCTCTCAAGTCCTAAAAATACTATCTCTAGTCTAACTGACATCCAAAGAGATGATTTTTTAGGAAAAACCTCCTTTGATAACAAATTGTAATGAACTGAGAAGGGTTACCCTCAAACCTAGCACCCAACCCAATCTTTCACATACATAAAGGTTGTTCCCAATCCCTATGGGCTGGTGACAAGCACCCGAGAATTGAACAAAAAAATGAGGGAACAATTTCACCCAACCTAAAAACCCACATGGAATACATATACAATAAAATAAAGTAATAGTGGAAGACTAACAAAATATATGTGCAATAACTATAAGAAAACATCTGAAACAAAAAACTATAACAGCAGCTAAAAACTCCAAAATACAAGTCTGACTGCAAGGGACTCAAAACCAACAACTACTCCAAATATGGCATGGATGAACTCCAACTATCTCACCATCAGCTACCCATCCCAGCTAACATGAAACTCATTGCCTCACTACAGCACCTTTCCTTTCCCTACACTAGAAGACAAACAAAGGTCCATACACCACCGAAGCAGTGCGCAGGGTGTGAGATAACAGGCTCAGTAGGATCCCACCCAGGTGTTCCATGACAAGTCTCTATATAACAATCCATGTATGCTTATTTAAAATTTAAAACATGGAATTATAAGTAGTAAAGTAGTTTTATAGAAAACATGTTAAACATTCCCTTTACCACAGTTCTATAAAAAAATAGGTATATCAGTTTCGAATCACATTTTCCATATCATCTTCCACAAGCATAAATATGCATATCAAGGCTAACTCAGAAATAAAATCAATACAAAATATATGCATAGGTATCACAGCACCAAGGAATACTATAGGTCTAGGCAGAAAACTACTCATACCATAAGAATCAAGTGCATAAAAATTATTCTAGAACAACGGGCCTAGGAAGAAGAGTAAAACCCCAAGAGTAATCCCCCCAAAATGTCAATATAGGTCTCCTCGAACAACAGGTCTAGGGAATAAATTAAATACCCATGAAAAACCTATTTGATATTAACAACAATTTACAAGGGACTTAAGTTAAACCTTCCACCTAAGTACCCAAGGTAACCCATGTTCTCTTTTCACAAACCTATTTCAATGTCTTGAAAACCATTCAAAACCATTTATAATCCATTTATCAAAATCTAGGGAAAACCATTTTTCTTTCAAAACCCTTTTCCAACACACACAAACAATCATGAAAACTTCATAAATCAATTTATAAAGAACTAGAAATCAGGCTCATTATCATAAGCTAGAGACGGAACCACCTACCTCAAAGTTCTGGTCGCACATGCCCACAATAGAATCCAAAATCAATGAAACCCAACAACGCTATCAAAGAAGGCCCTAGAACCAAACCTGCACCTCAAATAATTGATTCAAAATAGAATAAAATGGGTTGATGGGTAGAAGAAAACCCACGTAAGAATGAATATCTGTTGCACCAAAAATATACAAGGAACAGCCTTCGAGATAATATCTCAAAACATATCTAGAATAAAATAAAAAGGATCAATAATCATGGGTCAATGGATCTGATAATTCAAGGCTAGGGAACTACCGTGATTAATCATAGGTAAGAGTTGGATAGAACACTTACTCGGTGAGAAGAACCGCAAACGTAATGAAGATCCAAAGTCGATCAGATCTATCTAGAAGGTGAGAGACCTATAAAAATCACCTAGGGAGAGCTTTGGTCTGAGAGACAAGAGATATCGAAATAAATAGATGAGAAAAACTTCTAAATGAGTGAATTTAACATGGGTGCAGGCTGGGTCATAACGTGTACCCCTTGTTCATGACGTGTAGTCCATGATGGATAAGTTATGCTGAAAAACCCATCGCCTTAGGTTAAAAATCCTCTATTTAACCCCTACACGGCATGTAACTTAGGTACACGGCGTGTACCAGCTCATTACGTGATCTCTCAATTCATGGTGTGATCTCCCAATCCACAACATGAAACTAACACCATGTACATGATCTATACTTTAGGTACACAGTTTGTAACTATTCTATAGTCTGTAATAAACCCAAAAAAATTACATAAAGGGATTTTAAAACCAGAAAGGAACTTAGAAAAAGGTAAACATACTCGATCAAGGTAACAGGATGTTACAAAAATGGTTTTTGTGGGATATGATAAATCATACTTTAACATCAATAAAAAAATATCTAAATTTTTAAATTAATCCATTCCACAAGTATTTAACCTTAATACTCCTCAAAAATATTACCAACCATATTCAAAACACAAAAAATATTGTTCTCATTCCTTCCATAATCAGTATAAAAATAATTTTGATTTTTAATAAATTCTCATACCAAAATTTATATTCCTTGATCTTATATTCTATAAGGTGTGCTAATCATTTCCCAAAAGGTAAAAATCATATATGATTCTAAAAGGTAATTCGCCTTTTATTATTTCAATAAGCTCTTGTCTTAGCCAAAAATATTTCCATTGGAGGTTTAGCTTAATCCTTTTACTAATAGATAATCATAGGTTGATTTAGAATATATAAATATATATATGGAATAAATGTATAGAGAGATAATCAATTCTTAGAATCACATTAAACTCCACTAGATGATAATATTTTCATACAGAATATTCATACAAACATCAACATGAAATCCCCTATTCTAGAGTTAAGGATAATTGTCCCCTAACTATCATGATTCTCATTTACTATTATAATTGCATAATATTTCCATTTTTCCTTTGAGTTTAGAGTTTTTTTATCTTAATATCTTCAATAGACCTTGTATTAAGGAATTTATTTACATAGTGCCCAAAATATTTTCATTTATAACACTAAAGTGTGAGTTGTGTGTTTTGATAAGATTTATCTATATTCATTTCATTGACTGGAATATTTACATCACTCTGATGTTATTTTTCTCAATGTATAGGATTCCCACACTTGAAACATTTTCTTATTACTTTCATACATTCACCTTAGTTCTCCTTCCCATATATTTGGAAAGTATGGGGTTGAAAATTCTTCTTCCCTACATGTGGAAAACTACTGCAGTTTCTATAAATCTTCATCTTCCTTTTCTTACCACTAGAACCTTGAGGGTTTTAAGCTTCTATTTCCACTTTTAGTACGCATAGAACGATGTATTCATAGCTTCCAAAGTACCATATGGATAATTAATTTAGAAGACATAGTTTTAATCCACTAATGAATCAAAAAAAAATTATTTTATGGATGATTATTAAACCATAAGAATACCATGCATGTCTCATAAAATTTGTCTCATAAATACCAATTCATTCATAGTTCTTCTTATTAATATCAAGAAATTCCTTCTCTATTTTTTTATGTAGAATAAAAGGTAAGTACTTAATGAAAAATATTCCTTTAAACTCATCTCATTCCATAGATCTTATTTCCTCCACTTTCCTCATATTTTGAATAATATTCCACCATTGATCTTCTTCGCCTTCAATATGATAAATATCTAGGATAAATTTTTAATGGTTTGATCACTGAAGAATGGAAAATAAATTTTCCATCATAGGGATCCATTTCTTAGAAACCAGTGGATTAGAAGACCCCTAGATGGATAGTGGTAATTATTTCATAAAATATTTAATAACATGTTTCTCCCTCCTTGGTGCATTCGAAAGTTCAGCATAATCTATGTTTCCACCAATATCTTGCGATAGTTGAGTGAGAATATTCACAAGATATTTAATTACAACTCTTAAGAAATTTTATTTCTCATAAGTATTGTTGTTTCATTGGTCATCACATTCTTTGTTCACATGATTCCTTCTGGTTCCATCCATTAACTAAAACCAAAAAGTATAGTGTGAGAAATGATAATCATAGTAAAAACCACATAATCATAAAACATCATTCATTGGATATTTAAATTAGGATAAATTATTTTCATTTTATGACACATTAGGTTTAACCAAGTTCATTCATATTCAAAACATTTATGATGTTATCCTATTCTTAGACCTATACCTAGGGTTCTTACTAAAATTTTCTCATCATAGTTTCTAAAGGGTAACTAAATCTTGCTCTGATACTAACTATAATAACCCATACTTTTCATACATAGTTATTACATCTAATTATATAAAAATTAATTACATAACAATTTGATATGTTCTAGAATTGTATAGTTCTATTGTATTTTGAAACTTGTACACACAAGAAACTAGTTCATAAATGATCTATATCATCTCCCACTAAGTTCTTAAAAACTAAAACCCTTCTTAGAAACATCATTTATAAAACCTTTCTTCAAAACATGGGAAAATGAAACAAAAGAAATGGTGATCTCAAATGCTTGATAAGGGTAAAAAAGATATATATCAATAATCACATAGGAATAACATGAGCATTAGTTTGTTATAACATGAATTTAACATTTGAAATCCGCACTCTGTATATCATAGATCATAATCTTGAGTCATGGAATAATGATTGGAAGTTCATAATACATGAATCATAAAATAATAATGAGATCATAACATTAAAATAATATATTTATTTTAATTATACACATAAACTTATAAATTTGTGAACATGTATAAATATAAATTGGTTCACTCGTTAAGTTAAGGACATTAAATCATACCCTTGTATAAACTTATGGACATGAAACTAGGTCTATGCATAATCTTATGGACATGAAATACAAGTCCACACATAAAATTATGGAAATAAAATACATATACATGAATAAACTTAGAGACATGAAATCCAGGTCCACATATAAACTTATGGACATGAAATTTAGGTCCACGCATAAAATTGTGAACATTAAATCAGATTCATGCATAACATATTTACCTCATGTGTTGTTTATATTTACCTAATGAATTGTAAATAGATATAGGTCCCATACATAACATAAAAAATCATACATACATGTTACACAAGATCATAAAACATTCATCATCTCATAACTCATGAAAATAAATGAATTTCATCAAAGTATAACCCATGAAAAATGGAATGGGTTTCATTAACATCTTTTTATCACAAACATAAACAATCTTGAAAAAGAATAAGGATTATATACTTGGATAATGTCACTAGTAATACTTAAGGATCATCAAAGTAGGTCATATTATATGGAAAATTATTTATAAATATCACTTGGAATAATTCTTTAGTTAAATAACTTTTCCATTTTAAAATCACGTCACTTTTTAAAAAACAATGCACTTATAAATGAAAACATTTTCTTTGAAAATAAACCCGTAAAATAGAAAACAAATCTTAAAATCATTAAGGTGTTATGATGGTGGTAAATCCACACATTTCATATAAGTTTAAAAAAATCCTTCCTTATTTTTGTCAGAAAATTCACAAAGTACATTGTTTGGAAAATGATAAAAATATTTATTTAAAAAAATTATTAAAAATTAAAAAATAGATAAAAATTAATTTAAATAATTGTAAGAGAATAATAAAAACCTTTTTGAAAAAAAATTTATAAAACATGTACATGGAATATAAATATTCCCCATTGGAGACTTAAACATAAACAATCCTGAATATTGTTGAGATTGTAAAATAAACCCTTACCTCAAGTATCATCTTTCCTCATCCACATTAAAAACTCCAGTATAATAAATATGGATTTATTATAAATTTATTACATAAAAATATTTATATCATATCATTTATGATTTGTGTATAACATCTTAGCACTCATTTATTAATAATTTATTAATAAATCACTTTTTTAGGTGATAACTGCTTTGTTTTCCAAGCATGTTTCGGTTCGGTAGTCTCAATACTTATACTTTGATCATGGAGTCGTCATTTATAAGAAATAATTGTATAAAAATCACATAGATAATTATATACATATTTATAATCATTCATAAAAATTATAGATAGAAAAATGAATTATATCGTTCATGGAGACCGTAGGTCGTACGTACGCATGGACATTGTTTCCATTTTTTCCTGATGGAATGAAAGAAATGTAAATAATAATTCAACCCCTATATAATTATTATTATATAAAATATATTATATATATTCATTAAATTAATCCATATTTCCATCCATGTTAAATATAAATGAAAAATGAATCACACCGCACTGTGGAGATGGCACTAGTAGAAAAAGTAATTTTAACGTTGCATTTATAACATCGGTTCTACATAACTGATACTATAATGGTGACCAATTTATATTTTGGCATCATTAATTCTAATAACCAACACTAAAAAAGAGGTTTTTGGAATCTTTTTTCATACAAACCAATGCCAAAAGTGTTGTTTTTTGCGTCAGTTTTATTAAAAACAAGGAAAATAACTGCGCATCTCAGATTTTCAGCATCGGTTTTATAAAAAACTAATGGTGAAATTTTTTTAAAATGTTTTTAATGTTAGTTTTAGTAAAAACCAATGTTAAAACTCTTTTAAAAAATAACCCTAACATGGAACCCTTATTTCGGATATCATGGATTCATTTTCCTCTCAACCTATGATAGTCCCAACAGAGACTGGCACCCTTACGATGGGTTATTTGGTATATTTTTTTATTTGAATCATATTTTCATGATTATTGACCATAAATAATTTCTCCTTTCGTGATCCAGGCATTTATTTCATCTCTGTAACTATTTTATGATTGATTTGCACTCGTATTAGAGGTTTTTTATTGTTAATTTTTCTTGTTCATTGTTTTAAAAATGTCAAAAAAATTCAGTTTAGTGTTTTTATTTCCAATGAATTCGAGGGATATTATCAATATATTTCATCTCTGGTAACCCTATTACATTCAAGGGTCACCGTGATTAGAGGTTTTTTTATTGTTCTTTTTTCATGTTTTCTTTGAAAACATTTTAATTGTTTATTTTAGTGTTATTCCTACCAATGAATTCAAGGGAAATTATCTATATTCAATATCAATATTGTAATGTACGACTCTTAAATTTTTTAGTGGTTTGTAAAAAAATTAAGATAAATTTGTTATCTGTTAGTTATAAATTTGATTCACTTCTTTATTTGTTTGTATGAATTTGACTTTTAGTTATAAATTTTTTATTAAGTTTGTTTAATTATATAAATTATTTATTTTATGGTATTATCAAATGGTTTTATTATAGGTTATAAACAATAAGAATATTGATTTCAATTTTTATGAATCTAGGTTGAACATAATCAGTGTTGTTTGATAGTCCTTTAAAAAATCTATCTAAATTTGACAGAAATATATTTATTCCTTTAATATGGACATCAAAAAAATTTATAATTAGTTATTTAAATAAAAAAAATACATAGAGTAATTTATTTTTTATTTTATTACTAATAATATTTGATATATCTCATCAGATCAGAAATTTTTTTGATTAAATCTTTTTTGTTTTAAAATTTATTTGTTTATATATGTATTTTTAAATGTTTATATTTTTTAAATGTATATATATCTGTGTGTGTGTGTGTGAGAGAGAGTTGAAATTATTTGTGATATTTTTAATTTTTGATTCTAAACAAATCATCTACTTTTGGATCAACGTGACATATCATGCAAATTAAATACCTAGATTAGATTAGTTTTTATTTTATTCCTATTAAGTGTTAATATTTCATGTATGACTACCAATATTTTTTATTTTATGGTTTTATGTTTAAAATTTATCAATTTATTTATATATTTTTATATTTTTATATATTTTAATGTATTCACTAATTATATTATGATCTCGGGTATTGAATAGATCGTAATTGGATAAATTTATGAAGAACCGCTAGTGAATATGAAGGAGTTGATGAATTCTTGTAATTTTATAAATGAATGTTTCATACATATATTTGATTTTTTATCCATGTGTGAAGTTTTTGAATATAAGAAAGTTAAACTCCATAGAAATCAAGGATCATCTCATTTGCAATGGTTTTAGCCTTAATTATACACATTGGATTTGGCATGGTAAAAGAACTAAAAATTCAACATCCAATATTGATGACAATATTCATAATGAGGCATAGTATTGTATTGAAGAATTAATTCATGATTTAGGTGTTGAAACCATAAAAAAATAGCAACTGTTGAATGATTTTATGGAGATTTGGAGAAATCATTATTCCCAGGTTGTAGTAAATATACAGTTTTATAAGTAGTTTTGAGATTAGTTAACTTGAAATAAAGAAATTGGTGGAGTGATAAAAGTTTCTCCAACTAACTTGATCTTTTAAAAGAGATACTTCCATAAGGAAATGGGATTCCAGATACCAATTATGAGGAAAAAAATATTATTCCCAATGGGATTGGGGTATACAAAGATAAATTTTTTCTCCAATGATTGTGTGTTGTATAGGAAAGAATATGAATATTTATCAAGTTGTCCTACATGTGGGACATCACGCTATAAGATGGATAAAAAATTAAACTCAAATCCATTCTTAAGTACTCATATCTGACCTCATTAAAAATCAATTTTGTACTTTCTAATAATATCATCCAATAATTATTTCATACAATTCTAATAATTCAATTATTATTAATTCTTAGGTAGCATAATCAAATCTCCTGCTAATTCAATTGGATACCTTCAAATAATTCCTCGTTTGAAGAATCTATTTGAAAATTCAATTGATGAAAAAAGGTTAAGATATAATTCAGATGATTGTATCTCTGATGGTAACTTGCATCACCCAGCTGATTCACTATAGTGGAAGAGATTCGATAAAAAATTTATAATTTTGGAATTGAAGTTAGAAATCTCAAAATAGGATTGTTTATTTATAAAATGAATCCATATCTGAGCCTAAGTAGCCAACATAGATCATGGTCTATTTTTTGTAGTTTAAAACCTGTCCACATATCTATGTATGAAGAATAAATATTTTTTGAGTAGTTTGATGAATTCCTGACTAAAATAGACGGGAAATGATATTGATGTGTATCTTTCACCAATGATTGATGATTTGAAACTACTATGGGAGAAAGGTGTTAAAGTTTTCGATGCATAAAAGAAAAATTATTTTCTTTTATGTGCTATTATATCGTTCACTATAAATGAATTTCATGTATATGTAAACTTATATAGATACAGTATTAAGGGACATAAAGAATGTCCAATTTTTGAATAAGAGACTTCATATTATCAATTTAATAATGTAAGAAAGACAGTGTACATGGGACATTGAATATTTTTTTGAATTGATCATCCTTAACACAGATTGAAAAAATCATTTAACAGTTTACCGAAATACAACCTTCCCCCTCGACCATTTTCATTTGAATAATATTACAACAGGGTCAAAAATATTGATTTGACATTTGGAAAGAAAAGAAGTTATGGTCTTCAAAAAAATATCTTGAAGAAATAGTCTATCTTTTTCGAACTACCTTATTAGATATTTTTAGAGATAAAACATAACATTGATGTTATACATGTTGAGAAAAACATATGTGAAAGCTTTATTGGAACTTTTTTAGACATAAAAGGAAAGACACAAGATGGATTTTATGCTAGATTGGACTTGATATCAATGGGAATACATTTGGAGTTAGCTCCCACTATAAAAGTAAACAAAACATATTTACCACTTGTCACACATTAAGAAATATTGAGAAGATGAATTTTTGTCAATGTCTTCCTGGTATTAAAGTACCCAGTTGTTATTCTTCAAATGTGAATAATTTTTGTCATTGAAGGATTGTAAATTAATAGGTATGAAATATCATGATTTTAATGTACTGATACAATAACTTCTACCAGTCCCACTATATGGTATATTGTCGATAGCTGTCAGAAATACTATCATTAGGTTATGTAATTTTTTTAAATCCATTTTTAGCAATGTTTTATATCCAAATTTTTTAGATGTGTTGGATAATGAAGAAACTCTTATTCTTTGTCAATAATAAATATATTTCCAACCTAAATTTTTTGATATAATGGTTCCTCTAGTGATTCATTTGGTGTGTGAGATAATAATATGTGGGCCTTCTTATTTAATATAGATGTATCCTTTTGAAATATATATGAAAATTTTGAAGGGATATGTTAAAAATCCTTATTGACTATATGCCTCTATTATTCAAAAATATGTATAGAAAGAGGTGATTGAGTTTTGTACTAATTATTTTTTTGAAGTGGATCATATTGGTCTCCCTATATCTCGACATATGACAGTTGATATTGAAGGTAGAGGGATTATAGGATTAAAGGTAAATATCATTCCACATGATGAAGTGATGCAGGCACATTTATACATTTTTAATGACACAAATGAGGCTCAATCATATATATTATCACATATTGAAGAATTAAAGTTAAGATATCTAAAAAAATGAAAAGTGGCTAATGATTGAGCATAAAAATTCATTTGTTTTAGGTTTTAAATAGAAATTAATCACAGATATATTTGCATCAGAAATATTAAAATGGTTGGCAGGGGGACCATCTCTTAATTTGATCACATGGACTAGTTTTGATATTAATGGGTATAAATTTTATAGAAAGAAACCAGATGGAAAGAGTACCATTCAAAATAGTGGTGTAATGTTTGTCACTGAAGCGCTTTGTTTTTTGAGTGAAAAAGATAAAAATTCATTTTCTACATCAAAACCATATTTTGGAGTTCTTGAAGACATATGGGAAATTAATTATATTAAATTTTGAGTCATCGTGTTTAAGTTTAATTGGGTTGCAAGTAATAGTGGTGTGAAATATGATGAATGTAGGTTTAAACTGGTTGATTTGAAAATATTTAGTTGCAATGAGGAACCATTTATCATGGCCAAACATGAAAATAAAATATTTTATATTATTGATCCATCGAATGACTAGTGGTCCATGATTTTGAAATGGAAAATAATCCATTTGGCTGATGAGGATGATGATGATGTTATTGATTTATATAAGGATTCTTCATCTATTACACAATTTCTGAATAACAATTACTATAATGCAGACATAGTGCATGCAATATGAAATTATCGTTCTAAACATATATGTGAAAACACTAAATTACTCTCCTAATTAATCTGGTAATTATTTACACTATATTTCTTTTTTAAAATTTATATGTGTAAAAAACGCGTTATTTAATAACTATTGGATATTTAATTATATTTATTTGATTTTTTATTTGATTTTTTGTATTGAATTTTGATATTCCATGATTATGGTTAAACACTTTTTCATTGAAGTGACTGATGTACATAATTATATTTTGGTTTAATTTAATCATATGAGAACACCTTTTCAAACATTTATATTTAAAATTTTAAATGTTTTTATCTTTTTAGAAGTAATTTTTTATATTTAACAGTTCACCTTTCATATTTTTTTGGTTAAAAATCATAACATCATTATTTTTTAAAACATGCATGCCACTTTTTTACTTATATATTTATGATTTCTTATTTTCTAATTACTGAATTGTCTTATAATATTTAGGTACATTATAATTTCGTTATACTTTACCACTATAAAGATACATATAGAGATAGAGCCAGAGGTACATCCACCAAGGTATTTTTCTTTTTATATATTATTAAATATCTAGTAATATACTTAGTTAATGAAAGAAAACTTTAAATATATAAAATAATATTTGTTGGACTAGTGATGAGACTTCTGCATGGGAGACTTCTACTATTAGTGTTTGGAAATTGAATTCTTGAGTTGGTAAACGCGGCATTACATGTTTACCAAAACTGTCACTTTCTCATTGAGATGAGTAATTAAATGTTAGTTTTTATGATAAAAATAATGCAATGGTCCTAAATTCAACACAATTTATTAGCTATATCAGCATGTAAAGCTGTTATAGGATTATCATTTTATATCCTGACTGGAATTCTGTCAACAAGATGGTGATAGATCATATTTGGGAGGTCATGATGGTAAAATATATCAATTGATTTTTTATCTTATTTTTTTAATATGATATATTTTAAATGATTAATATTTATGCCATGAAACTATAGATGACATTAAATTTCAAAGAAACAAAAGCAGTTATGAAAATATTCCTTACTTTAGTGGTGGTTTGATGGAGGGATTTAAAAATGAAGTTGAAAAAAATTATGTGTTTGTAAAGAGAAAAATGAAATCCCATTCCTAAAGTATGAATTTTTATATTAAGATTCATGGAAGAAATTTGTTTCCACCTGATATGATGAAAAATTTTAGGTATGACAATTATATTATATTGTATTGTAAAATTTCTTATATAACAACCTAATTACTTAGTTTACTTTTTATATAACAAGACTTTATAAAATCCCATCAAGAAATCTAGTTACAGAATGTTTACCCCTATAATTTATCACATATAGGGTATCATTTATTGGAGAGAAAAAATGATTGAGTAAAAGTTTGAAGCACTAAGAGATCACTACACTACTGGTTCTGATGAGGTCGAATTTAGTCCTCCATCTCCACCCACCTGCCATGGGAAATGGAAAAGAGCGAGAAAATGAAAAAATGAAAAGTATATTATAGAGAAATATAATGAAGTAGATGAAATAATTATAAGTAAATAATTATTATTTTAATGATTTTTTGTAATTTATAAATTTAAAACATTAATATTCCATTTTTATTTTTCATTTTAGGATGAACTTCAGGAGAAATTGACATAGGGAACTTTTACCCCTGAGGGTAGGATAGACATCCTATCCACTGCATTAGGAAATCCAGAACACCCTGACCACATAAGAGGATATGAGGCAGGGGTTAGTATTCAAAAAACTTTTGGTAATCAAAGTAAACAATAAAGAGACCCAGAAATCAAATCCTTAAAAGCTCAACTGAAAGATATGAAATAATCCATGGGAGATCAAATTCAAGCAGATGTGCAGTAGGCTATGTTAGAAAAAATTATGAGATAGTCACAGTTTTTGCTGCCTTCCCAGCCCACCCAACCTTCCCAGACTACCTATTCATAACCTCCACCTCCTTGCTCGGACCCAACCTTACACTATGAGTTATATACAGGATATCCTAATGTACATATTGTTGGGTTTGGAGTCGTTTATTTTTTAGGGGATTATGTACATCACCAGTCAATTCAGATGTATCAGGTTAGAGTATCAATACATGATATTATTGATCCCACTGCTCTAATACCATTACCTACCATAGATATTACCAAAGTTAAGGATTGTATGGGTCATTTTTTTACTTTGTCCATCTAGCCTTCTTTGTCATATTTCATATGAGGTATGTGTTCTTTTTAATATTAATTAAATATTATTGAATATTACTTATAATGTTTTCTAACATATAACTTATATAGGAGTATCTGAAATCCAAATAAATGGTATAAAGGAAACAAAAGGTTTATGAACAAACAACTATAGATACTTTAGATATTTCTGATGGGATATAAATATTATCTTAGGTTCCTTCTTCCTTCGATAATATCTATTAGTTTCATATGTTATCCGATATATATGGAAGAGACTATCCATTGAGAATATTCCTCAAAGATATAATGTATCTAATTGATTTTAAGGATCTTTTTGTGAATTTGTTACAGTTGTTTTCCATGTAAGTAAATTAACCTTTCAATTTTATTTTTTTAATTAAAGTTGATTTAAATTTACTAACTATATTAATTTTTAAATTAGGTATATACACACGATACTTGTTCAAAATGATAGCATAGGAATTTATGGTTTTATAGATCCAAAATTTATTTCAACGGATGTGCAATATGTGTCAATTGAAAATAGAGTGGCATATAAATGTGAGAGGTTGTCAATAATGAAAATTGGGTGTTGGTTTATGCCATTTCTTAATGGATAAGAGAAGAAACATAATTATGAACTAATTTTCATTATAATATCATTAAATGTGAACTTTTTGTATTATAGTGGGTATTGGATGTTAGGCCTATTCTTCCCAAGTTAAAACAAATTATATTGGTTTTTCTCTTTATTAGGTGGTGTTTATAAAAACATCCACCTTATTAGACAAGTATTTTTTTATATGATCATTATGTTTAATTATCATTGTTTATACATGTATTATTAGTTGATATATATGAAAATATAGATCATAGAAAAAAATTAACAAAGATCACTTGTCAATACCAAAGCCAAATGCAATAAACTATGTGAAAGTAAAGGTAATTATTTTTTATATTAGATATTATTTTGATTTTTTGATATATATATATATATATATATATTGGTTTTTAAGTTGATGTGGAAGTGTCATCATCAACAAGGATATGTTTAATGTGGTTATTATGTTATACAATCCATTTATGAGATAATCACAAATAGGGTAATGAATGATTATGATGAGCTTAGTCATATTAATTATTTTATATTTTATATCATAGTATTATGTTTTCTAATATTATATCATTCAAAATAATTTTAAGAGTTCAATGATGTCGATTCATACACACAAGAAGAACTTAACCATCGTTAATCATTGTTTGAAAACTATTTGTTTAGTATGATTAGAATTTAAGGTATGTACATTCTTATGTTTCTAATTACTATTACATTTTCCTAATAAAAAATCTTCAAAAAACTAATTATTTTGTTATAATAGGTGTTTGAATGTAATGATATCAAACGAATTCTTCAATAATAACCAACAATGATCATGTTGTAAATTTCATGTATTTGTTTTTAAATTTTAATTTATAATAAAAATGCATAGATAATTTTTTGATTAACTAGATAAAAGTATGTATGTTTATATAGATTTTTAGTCATTGATACATGTTGTTTGATTACTTTAAACTGTTTTTATATTACAGGGATTCTGATTATTATGTGCATGTAATATTGAAATATTTCTAAAAAAATTAAATTTCAGTGTCATTTTTTTTATAAACCAATGTCGAATAATTAAAATAAAATATCATAGTTTTCAGCATCAATTTTCATCAAAACCAACATGGAAAACCAAATCGAAATTGGTTTTTAGTGTCATTTTATGTAATAAAGTGACATCGAAAACTAAGAATACTTTCGTTTTTAGTATTGGTTTTTAAAAAAGAGATATCAAAAACCTTATTTTTTTGTCACCTTTATGGACATCAGTTAAAAACAGACGTTATATCATGTTTTTTCACTAGTTTTTTAGTCCATATATACGCACGAGCGACATTATCATTACCCAAAAGATTGGATTATAAGAATGTAGAAATGGTATTATCATTACATAAGTATAATTGTATCATAAATATCATATATAAACATTGAATCCATCATAATCCTCATCCATAAAATATGTAGATGAAAAATTAATTGTATCGTTACGTGGAGATAGTAAGTTGTACATACGCACAAGCAATACTTTCACTTCTTATTTGATGATAAAGAGGGTGTATAATGGTGTTTTAATAATCATAATAACATTTAATAATTTTAAGGATACTGAATTTATTATTTTATGATAAATATCATAGATTTAGAGTATGTAAAGAAGGGTAGAAAAGGAAAGTGATCAGCTCAATCGATTACCTCTTCTTCAAAACAACTCCATTAGATCTCCTCTAAAGGGCTCAAGGGTTGGACTTTTGGGAAGAATATAACCTCTATAATGTGTATAGGAAAGTTGAGAATATAATTTTTCATAGTATGGTCAATATATAAGGCTCAAGGTTGTGTAATGAAGTAAGGGGTGAGGTGTCCTTTTATAATTGATATGAGGGGCACTTTTGGAATTTCTTTTAGAAACATAAAATATAATACAACTATTCTAGAGAAAAATACTTAAAAATGGTCATGAATTAGAACCTAGGGTGGTATATGGTTTAAATTTAATCAAAAAATAAAAAATTTATTGGTTAAAGTTCTATTTTAAACATTATATTTTGGTTTAAACCCTCAATTAAACTATTTTACCATTAACTATAGTGACATATTTTTCACTCTTAAAAGGTTATAATTTTACATATAAGGTAACTATTGACTAATAAATGGATAAAGTATGAAATGTTTTACCATATATTTTCCTCTTTTACTTATTTAATATTTTTATGATTTTTAAATAATTTAATAAAAAATTATTTTCATGAAATATCATTATAGTTAATTTTGACACTATTCATTACTTTGACTTTGATAACATCAATAAAACACTTATAATTCGAAAATATTATTTTAATATATCCAAAAAAATCATGGTAATATATTAAATTTCTGTATTTCCTTAAGTATCTCAAAATATAATACTTTTAATGTTTTTAATATCATTTATTTGATTTTTCCATAAAATGAATCATTATTATATCAGGGTTGTGTAAGTTTTTAAGGTAATTATTTAATTCCTAAAAATTATAAATAAATTACCATCATAAATATAATTTAATTAGGCACAAAATTACTATTAAAATTCATCTATAACTAATTTTTTCCCTATGTGAACACATAAATGATATTTAAAACTAAGAGAGTGACATTTTGTCACCTCTTGGTTTAAATAATAATAAAGTCATTTTCATGAACAGGTTTCCATTAAACAACTAAAATTAGAGAATTAGTTGATAAGTGTCTAATTTCCTTCATCCCAAAATAATTAAGATGAATAATTATGGCATTATCACTTATTTTTAACCTAAATTTACCTGATTTACCCTTTATTGAGGAGATAGATTTTACCACAGTTGCTATTCATTTGTACCAAAAATAAAAAGGCTTTATTTACAAAATTTGAACCATGTGATTATAAATATGGAATAAATTTTTAAATATTAAATTTATATAATTTTATGGAATTACTTTAAATTTAAATGTGTAAAATGCAATGAAAAATAGTTTTTAGATAAATGCATTTTCAAGCACAAAAATGTACTTATACCAAAAACATGTATAATGATGATTAAAATGAAGTTAATTAAATTATATATAATTAAATAATACTTATTTTACTTTGTGATCAAATTCAAATCATAATTATAATTTATATGAAAAGTAAAATGATAGTTTTATAAAAATTAATATTTTTCACTATTCCCTAAAAAATAAACCTTTTCAGAAAAATATAAAAATTTTACCCAATGATAATTTTTATATATTTATTTAAAAATGTAATTTAATTTTATAAAATATATTATCTAAAATTATTATAAATTAATTATAATATTTTCTCACAAAAATCAATAAAATTTTATTTTTGAAAAAAAACATATTTTTGAAAAATAAAATGACATTACTAAAAAATGAGTGATTAATTACTAAGTATTTATATTTAGTATATAATTTATATATAATTAATAAAGTATTTAATCCTATTTATACCCTCCAATTCAATAGCTTTGTAATATTAATATTTCAAACAGTATATAATGGTTCGCTTAAACTCATAGTTGCGTGTAATGCAAACTATCGAAGAATTAAAATATATTTGAAAGAAACATTTCATAAAATATTAGGGTGTTTCATTTTTTTATCCTCATAATAGATAATCTAACATTATTATTTCCTCAAAAATCATTAGCCACCTTGTTCTCTTTCCTAGGTTGGTAATGTATTGAGAAGTAATAATCATTAATCAATTTCAACCATCACCTTTGGTGCATATTCAATTATTTATGGGTGAATATATACTTTAAACTTTTATGATTGGTATATATGTCACATATTTCTCCATAAATATAATTCATCCATATCATTAATGAAAATATCACTATTGTCAATTCTAAATCATTATTCTGGTAATTTTTCTTATGAAACTTCAACTAGTGTGAGGAATAAGCTATCACCATATCATTTTGTATAATAACACATCTCATCCGCTTATTCAATGTATTACTTTAAATAATAAACCCTTCTCTATTTTCAGGTAGTGTGAGCATAGGTGCACTAACCAACCTTTTCTTTAGTTCCTTGAAATTTTCTTCACATTTATCAGTTCAAAATAACTTGGCTCCCTTCTGAGTTAACTTGGTGAGTGGATTGGATAAAAATGAGAAATTATTTACAAAGCATTGATAATATCCAACCAATCTAAGAAAAATGTTGATCTCGGCCACCATGGTTGGTTTATGATAATGTCCGATGACTCTGATCTTTGATGGATCTATTGATATACCCTCACTTGAGATTATATGACCCAAAAATGAAACTTCCATTATACAAAATTCACCGTTTGTAAATTTTTCATACATTTTATCCTTACTTAGGGTTATTAGTAAAATAATAAAGTGATCTTAATGATCTTACTTACACTTGTAATATATAATATTATCATCTATAAAGAATACCACAAACTGATCAAGGTAATCTCTAAAGACTCTATTTATTAAATCCATGATGATAGTGGGGGAATTAGTAAAACCAAATGGAATCACTATAAATTCATAGTTTCTATACCAAAAATGGAAGGGTGTCTTGGGTATGTATTCATTTTTTACCCTCAATTGATAATATCCATATCAAATATCAATATTGTAAAAATATTTAACTCCTCATAACTAATATAAAAATCATTAATACAAGTAATTGGATACTTATTATTGATCATGATCTTGTTAAGTTCATAATAATCAATGCAGAGTCACAAGTGATATTCATGCACTTCCTTTCATGTGGAATATATAATAATATTATCTATAAATACTACCACAAATTTATCGATGTATTCTCTAAAGACACTATTCATTAAATCCATGATGATAATGGGATAATTAGTAAGAACAATTTTCATCACTATAAATTCATAGTTTCCATACCTCAAACCAAAGGTTTCATTAGGTATGTATTCATTTTTTACCCTCAACTGATGGTATCCATACGAAATATTAATCTCATAAAAATATTGACCTCCTCATAATTTATCTAACAAAACATAAAAACATAAAATAGTATATCAATTATTAATTATGGTATTTTTAAGTTCATGATAATAAATACAGAGTCACATTGATTCATGTTTCTTCTTTAAAAAAGAATAGGTGCACCCCTTGGTGAATTACTCTTCCAAATGAATCTCTTATCAATATTCTATTTAAGTTTCTTCTTCAATTCTTGCAACTCAATTAGTTTCATTCTATATAAATTCTTTTAAATAGGTGTGGCGCTAGGTATGGGTTCTATTGAAAACAAAATATCATGATTCATAGAAAGTCTAGGAAACTAATTTGTAAAAACATCAAAAAACTCCCATAAAATATTTATATCTTTAATTTTGAGTTTCTCCCCAATCATATAATATAAATAACCCCTTTAATAGTAATCAAGACTCATGCAATGGATGTAATTTCCATTAGAAGTTTATATTTTTCTTCGCACTAATAGAAAATCATAGGTCGGTATGGAATATAAAATGTGACTTCACTTCCTCATTAATTAATATGATATCTATATAAATAAATTCAATCCTTTCCCAAAATAAAATCAAATTCAACTAGAGGGAGAATAATGAGATTTCTAAGAATCACATTCCCACAAACTACAATTAGGGAAGAATCATAAACTTGAGATGCAATCACCATACCATTAGAAATTTTTACTAATAGTTCAAAATCTAATCATTGATGTGGCAATGTGATGACCTTAAAAAATTATTAATATATAAAAAAAGTGGGTAGAACTAGAATAAAATAATACATTAGCTTTCTATATTAGATAGTAAGTGCACATGTTACCACTTTGTTATCATACCCCACATTGAAAATAGTGATCACATGAGATTTACCTTTGTATATGGGATTAATTGATTGATGATGTTGATCATAATCATTAGCCCTAAAATTTGATCACTATTTAGCATAATGAACATCCTCCTTGAATTTTAAACATTAGAGTGTTTCTCATGCATTCTGTGGAGTTTTCTCTCCATTTTCATCATTAGATGACTTCTTCGCATTACTTCAGCATTTTATTTCCCAATTACCACCCTTTCCAAACATAAATAATTTAATAGCCACCAGAAAACAATTTACTCCATGTTTCTTTCCATAATTTTGGAATAAAGGAAGACTCTTCTTCTTCCCTCTATGGTTTTTTATAATAATTTATTTATAATTCCATCTTTATTTTCTTATCAAAACCCTGAGATTGATGGTTGACTCCATTATCCATTTACACCAAGATAGAACATCAAACAAATTCTTCAAAGATACTAAAGTCTCTTATGGGTAATTCCCTTTAGAGAATTAGTTTTAATCCACTAAATAATATATCAATATTAATTTGCAGTTCAATGATAATACCAAAAGTATACCTCACTAGTCTTGAAAAATTTACCTTATAGGTACTAATGGATTCATAATACTTCTATTTTAGCACAAGTAATTTCTTCTCTATTTTTATAAAAATAATATAGGGAAAGTAAATATTGAAAAATAACCTCTTAAAATCATTCCACTTCATAGAGTTAGTTTCTTCCTATCACCTCGTATTCTGGATATGTGTCCACCATTGATCTTCTTCACCTTCCAAATAATAAATAGCTAAAATAAATTTTCCAAGATCTGATAATTAGATAATATAAAATATCATTTTAGTGATACCAATCCATTTCTTAGTAATTATGGTATTGGAATACCCACCAAATGAAGGTTTATGTTGCCTCATGAAGGACTCGATAGTATAATGTTCCCTCCATTACTTGTTTAGAAGATCAAGATGATTTATGGAATGAGAAATTTGGGTAAGCATAATAATAAGACCTTCCATTATAACTCCCATAATAATTGGTTTTTCAAGAGAAAAAATTTTTCATTGTCATTCACATTCATTATTAACATGGTTCCTTCAGGTTATTTCCATTAAATGAAACCAAAAATCCTAGTATGAACAATAATAATCATAGTGGGAAACATATAATCCTGAAAATAAATTATAGGATGTATAAACATTGAAACGATATTTTCAATATATTGCACATTAAGTTTAAACTAGTTTATCCAAATTCATTATCTATTTAAAACCTTTATAATGGATCATCATGAAAATGTGAATTAACCCAAGCATATCCCACGGGAGTGTATATCCAGTTGTACAATATTAGGCCCACTCATCATGCACTAATTATAATCTAGTTAATATGTAACGCCCTGACCCCAGTTACCCAGAGTCAGTGCATTATTTTAATACATTGGCATGATTACAAGGAAATCAAGTCCCGAAGGACCGATTAGTTTAGCAGTCTTGGAAATTAGATTACATACATGAATGTTACATTTCACTTTAAGACATACAAAACAACATAAATAATCTTTATGAAATCCATTATTCCCTTAGCTTAACCCTGCATATCAATCACAATACACTTCTTGGAATCCTAGGAAAAATAAAACATAGAAAGGGGTGAGCTCAAATGCTCAGTAAGGGTAAGCAATACAGCAGAAACTTTCATAAATAAGCATAAACATTTAAGGCAATGTATAACTAAAACAAAAGCCTTTTAAACTTGAACTTAATCATAATATGTCAAAGATAAAATGAAATAATTCCATTTACTTATTCACATGGATATTCTACTAGTCGAATAATCACATGCAATATCAATAACCACTTTCAAAACGATGGAATGCATAATGGCAGACTATCATAACCACGTAGCCAAGGCCTCGTGACAAGACTAAAAATAAGATTTTGTCAAGGCCTCATGCCAAGACACTAGTTTGTCTCGTGAGACCTACTGATGCATCGAGGAGCTATAGCGGGCTCTACCCGTCACTTATTAAGTCCAATGCATTCCTTATATGAAAAGGTCTAAACATAACATAAACATTCGTATTAAAACTAGCATACGAAATGTCAATACTTTACCCATAAACCATGAATGGTATAAAAATAACACATCCACAGTCAAACATATCAAAAAACCTTCAACAAAATATGGAATATTTGTATCATGATAAATCAACTTCAAAACAAGTTTAAAATCCATTAAAGAATTTTGACATGGATGAAAATGATTTGTAAAACTCTTTGAGAGAAATACCCCTTTTCATGAAAACATTAAAAAGTCACACAATTTATAAAAGAAGTCATTTAAAGACATTTTTTAATCAAAGTGTCCCATACCACTTTGAAACTTTTGAAAGGAATTATCATTTTAAAAACATTCATGTCCATATAAATAAATCCTTAAAAACCGTTTTCAAGACATGGACATAAATGAGAAAGATTTAGAAGAATAAATATTTAAAACATTCGAAATGATGTTTTAGTAAAAAGTCACTTAAAAGAATCCCTTTGAAAACTCTTTTATAAAACATGTACATGGATAATAAATATTTTCCAGTAGATACTTATGTAAAAACAACCTCAGATAATAAAGAGATTGTGAAATTAACCCTTACCAATTTGGTAACTTACGAAACATAAAACCCATGAAAGAGGTATCATACAATGAATATGTAAATACACATAAATTAAAGTGTATTACACAAATAATATAATTATGGGCAGTACATACACCACACAAAAGGTAATAGTGGCAATATGGCATGAATCTCACGGGAATAAGGAGTGAGATGAAAACCCCTTACCTTGTACTTTTCCTTGGTTGAGGGTAGGTTAACCTCCTGTATAATGGTGAAATAATTTTTATTAAATTATACAAGAATCATATATATTAATATGATATCATATATTATCTTTTAAAATTTCTTTGTTAATAATATTTTAGAATTATCATCGTTTCGGGTGTTAACTTACTCGTTTTATTTTATATATTTTGTTACGTAATCCATGTTTTTCATGGATAGGTTGTATCTAATTAATATCCATAATGATAGAAAGTCCTTAAACAATATTTTTAAATCATCAAATGATAATTATACTTGAATGGATACGATGGAGAATGAATCTCATCGCGTTCGTGGAGACGGTAGTCCGTACGTACGCACGAGCGAAAATATCATTATTTTGATATTAAAATAATATATAATTGGATGGTATATCATATAGATAGAATAATTATCATGTTATATTTTTTATTTACATTAATTACACATCATTATTATACCCATCCAAATAATAATTTATTGAATGACAATTACACCACGACGTGGAGACGGTAAGTCGTACGTACGCACGTATGGTGACATGTCATTCAAAGGATGGATAGAATACTGAATATGGTTGTACCATATTTATAATAACATCACAGTACATAGAAGATACTGGAGTTATTATTTTAGAATAGAAATAACAAATAAAGAAGAAGTTTAATAAGAAAGGAACTTGAAAGAGGGTGGTGAAAACATTACCTCTTCTTCGGGTTCTTACTTTTGATTTGATCAAAAGGGCTCCTTAGGTTGGCTTTCTGATCAAACTAAGGCCTCTATGTTGTATTAATAGAAGCTTAGATATTATTTGGGAAGGTTTTGTCCGAACCAAAAGGCTTTTAAGGTGTGAATCAATGAGAAGTGGGAGTGCCCTTTTATAAGAGGGGTGAGGGGCACCTTTGGAAAAGCTAGAAATATTATTTTATAATAAATTCATATTAAATTTATAATGGCTCTAAATTGGATTATTTAAATTTTAAGGTGGGTATTAGTCGAAAACCACTCAACCAATAGGATTTAGACAGGTTTGGGTTACTATATTAACCTTATCTTTAAGTATTAACTCTTAGTTAATTAGTTTCACTTTTACAATGTCTCTTTGTATTTTTATATTATATGGTTAATAAACTTACTATATACATACAATAGACCCCCAAGTGGTCCACTAATGATACACCTATAATTATATAAGTCTCTTGGACGAACCTTAGATTTTTAGGAATTTAATATCAATTAATAATATAATATTTGTTTTAAAAACTCTTTTATGTCAATTTTGACACTATTTGGAAAATTGATTTTTGTGAAAATCATAACAGAATTATTACTTCGAAAAGCATTAATTAAATCATTCCTAACATGTCATATTAACCTAAAAAATTATTTTAATTCATAAAAAGTCTCAAATTATATTTATTTGGGTGTTTATAATATCAATTATTTTAATTTTTTACTATTATGGTAATTACTGCATCATCATTGTGTCATAAATAAATTAAATTATTTAAGGTCTAAAAATTATAAATAAAATATAATTATGTAGTAAATCATTTTATATTTCTAATGAATATTTATAATATAAAATACAACATATATAACCCTATATAAAAATTGTTTTTCTAAAAGATAAAAGCTTATGTCATTTTTGTATTCACTTTAACTTAATTAATATAAAGTGTCCCTATCACCTACAAGTGGCTCCATGGGGTCCCAAAAATCGACCCAAAGATGCCCATGGTCGGAAATTTATCCACAAATAAGGTTAGGACACGTTTTAGGGTATTTTATTATTATTATAATATTATTTGTTAACCCTTATTTACCGGATTTACCCTTTAACCATGGTAAATAAAATATTTACCGAAGTAATTATTCAAAATTTCGAAAAATAAAAGTTACCTATTTATACAATTTGGACATCCTGATTCTAAATATGGAATCCATTTTTCCAAATTCAAAACACAGAAGTGGCAGAAATTAATTTAAAATTAATTCCCACTGTTAAAACAAAAAGCGTGTTTTTAAGATATAATAACTATCAAAAGATTGAAACTTGTTTATGTCCGGTTTAATTGTAAAATTATGTCCAATGACCAAAATTTTATTAAAAGGTAAAAATATATTCTAAATATACTTTAAAACCACTCAAATTCATAATTTATTACTATTAATTATTTCGATTAAAAAATTTGTTTTTAATTAAAATTTAGCAATTTTCACTATTCATCAAAATATGAAAGTTATCCGAAAAGTACCAAAATTTCACCTTAGGCTAAATTCGATACTCTGAATCCAAAAATGAAGTCCATTTTGAGAGATAAAATTTATAAAATTTTAAAAAGTAGGTATTACTATTCATAATGGCTAGTTTGATTGGTTGTGGTGTTTGTTAGAACTCGATGTTGCGTACAACACACGCAATTGCATTATTCAAAGAGAAGCGTACCGTAGAAGCTTGGAGTGTTACATTGTAAATTTTTGATGTCCCCATTTTAAAGAATAAATTTATTTAGTAAAATATATAAATGTTTAAAATATTGGATTTAAAAAGGGTTCACTATTAAAAGTTGGTAAAAGTGCATTTTTGAAAAATACTTCTTTTATCTGAAAAAAATGGATTTGTTTTACATTATGTCTATGAAACTCATAATATGGGTTCTAAAATTATAAGGATTATATAAAGTTCAAAATTTAGTTAATACTATTCATAACCTCTTTTGAACGGCTTGTTTGGTAAGTCATGGTGTGATTGAACTCGGTGTTGCGTGTAGTGCAAGTTATTGAATTATTTTGAAGAAGTACATACTATGAAATCTTGGGGTGTTACATTCTTCCCTCCTTCAATAAATTGTGTCCTCGCAATTTTGATATTGTTCTTCGAAAATAAAGGTTGAAAATAGAAAATAACTTTGTGGGAAAACCCACATCGGAAATTTGGTTAATAAAATTTAGTCTTAATAAGAGGAAAAGAGAAATGAAAGGGTCACCACCAAATTATGATATCTATTAAAAGAACATTGGTGGCAATTAGAGACATATAATTGCACTACGGGAAAAAGGGGTATTTGCGACGGGTTATTTGCGACGGGATTTATTCCCATCGCAAATAGTCCTGTTAAAAACTTATTTGCGACGGGAATATTTGCCCGTCGCAAATAAGTAGCCTTTTGCGACGGGATAGCTTTCCCCGTCGTAAAAGGACTGGCGCGGTTTCCGCGCCAAATCGCGGGAAACCTATTTGCGACGGGGGAATATTCCCGTTGCAAATAACCAGCGGCGGTAAAAGGTATTTGCGACGGGAATATTCCTTTGTCGCAACTAGTGTGTTGGCAGGTGGTTATTTGCGACGGGACCCGTCGCAAATAACTATTTAACCGTTGACCGTAATAAATGATGGCTAAGGTATTTGCGACGGGTATCGTCGCAAATAGTATTATTTGCGACGGGAATCCCGTCGCAAATACTCTAACCTATAAATACCCCCATCCGTTTTTTTCAAATCATTCTCAAATTCCATCTTCTTCTTCTCTCAAAGTTTTATTTCTAAAGTTCAGTTTTTCTCAAGTTTAATTTTTTTTTCGGAGTCGATATTAAAGTTTTGAAGAACGATCAGAGCAGATCAATTTTCAAGGTATTTATGTTCATTTTAATTTAATATTTATTTTTAATTTTTTATTAGTTTTAACTATTCTTAATTAGTTGTAATTTAATTATGTTTACATTGTTTTGTTACTTAATAAATTTAAATTATTAGTATTGTTCATAGTTAATACTAATTAGGAATAATTAGTAATAATTAGTAATAATTAAGAATAAATATTAATAATTAGTAATAAATATTAATAATTAGGAATAATAACATTATTAAATTATTAGTATATTTTATTATTAATATTAAAATAATATAATTTTTTATATATATACAATTCTCTTTTCATCTGTGTGTTTGCTGTCTCCACATGTATTATTTGTATGTGGAGATAGAAAACACACAGATGAAAGGAGAATTGTATATAAATTATATTATTATATTATTTTAATATTAATAATAAAATATACTAATAATGTTATTATTCGTAATTATTGGTACTTATTCCTAATTATTGGTAATTATTCCTAATTATTGGTAATTATTCATTTAATTACTACTAATTAGTAATAACTACCAATAATTAGTAATAACTACCAATAATTAGTAATAACTACCAATAATTAGTAATAATTATCATTAATTAGTACAAATTAGTAATAATTACCAATAATTCGTAATAATTACAAATAATTAGTAATAATTAGTAATAATTACCTATAATTAGTAATAATTACCAATAATTAGTAATAATTACCAATAATTAGTAATAATTACCAATAATTAGTAATAATTACCAATAATTAGTAATAATTCGTAATAATTAGTAATAATTCGTAATAATTAGTAATAATTCGTAATAATTAGTAATAATTCGTAATAATTAGTAATAATTCGTAATAATTCGTAATAATTAACAATAATTAGTAATAATTACCAATAATTAGTAATAATTACCAATAATTAGTAATAATTCGTAATAGTTAGTAATAATTCGTAATAATTAGTAATAATTCGTAATAATTCGTAATAATTAACAATAATTAGTAATAATTAACAATAATTAGTAATAATTACCAATAATTAGTAATAATTACCAATAATTACCAATAATTACCAATAATTACCAATAATTACCAATAATTACCAATAATTACCAATAATTACCAATAATTAGTAATAATTAACAATAATTAGTATTATTTACCAATAATTACCAATAATTGGTTATAATTAGTAATAATTGGTAATAATTAGTAATAATTGGTAATAATTAGTAATAATTCGTAATAATTACCAATAATTAGTAATAATTACCAATAATTAGTAATAATTACAAATAATTAGTAATAATTACCAATAATTAGTAATAATTACCAATAATTAGTAATAATTACCAATAATTAGTAATAATTACCAATAATTAGTAATAATTACCAATAATTAGTAATAATTAGTAATAATTACCAATAATTAGTAATAATTACCAATAATTAGTAATAATTAGGAATAATTAGTAATAATTACCAAGTATTAGTAATAAGTACCAATAATTAGTAATAACTACCAATAATTAGTAATAACTACCAATAATTAGTACTAACTACCAATAATTAGTACTAATTAGTAATAATTACCAATAATTAGTACTAATTACCAATAATTTGTAATAATTAGTAATAATTACCTATAATTAGTAATAATTACCAATAATTAGTAATAATTACCAATAATTAGTAATAATTACCAATAATTAGTAATAATTACCAATAATTAGTAATAATTACCAATAATTTGTAATAATTACCAATAATTAGTAATAATTACCAATAATTAGTAATAATTACCAATAATTAGTAATAATTAACAATAATTAGTAATAATTAACAATAATTAGTAATAATTACCAATACTTAGTAATAATTACCAATACTTACCAATAATTACCAATAATTACCAATAATTAGTAATAATCACCAATAATTAGTATTAATTACCAATAATTAGTATTAATTACCAATAATTACCAATAATTACCAATAATTGGTAATAATTCCTAATAATTACCAATAATTGGTAATAATTAGTAATAATTAGTAATAATTACCAATAATTGGTAATAATTAGTAATAATTAGTAATAATTAGTAATAATTACCAATAATTAGTAATAATTTGTAATAATTAGTAATAATTACCAATAATTAGTAATAATTAGTAATAATAAGTAATAATTAGTAATAATTAGTAATAATTAGCAATAATTAGTAATAATTAGTAATAATTAGTAATAATTAGTAGTAATTAGTAATAATTACCAATAATTAGTAATAATTATCAATAATTAGTAATAATTATCAATAATTATCAATAATTAGTAATAATTACCAATAATTACCAATAATTACCAATAATTACCAATAATTAGTAATAATTAGTAATAATTACCAATAATTAGTAATAATTAGTAATAATTAGTAATAATTAGTACTAATTACCAATAATTAGTAATAATTAACAATAATTAGGAATAATTAGTAATAATTAGTAATAATTGACAATAATTAGTAATAATTATCAATAATTAGTAATAATTACCAATAATTAGTAATAATTACCAATAATTAGTAATAATTACCAATAATTACCAATAATTACCAATAATTACCAATAATTAGTAATAATTATCAATAATTAGTATTAATTACCAATAATATTAGTACTATGAAAATAATAAAAAATTTATATAATATTAAAATTATCAATATTTTGTAACATTTTTTGCTTTATTCTCAACATATTTAATTCTTAAAGGGTCAATTTTTAGGTCTATCTCAATAAAAAGTTTGCGTCAGTCGTGTATGATCTAAACTCTATAATTATCCTAGCTTTAGTGTTTTTTCTAACAAATTATTCAAAACCAGTAATGCTTTTATATTTTATAGAGAAATATGGAACAATGAGGTCGTCAACAATCATTATTAGGTGATCGCATATGGATAAATCAACGTAGAAATCCAAACGGTTCTGGTTTAAATCCAGTATATGTAGAGGGTGTGGAGACTTTTTTATCATTTGCAGCATCAAATCTAGAATTTGTTTTAGAAGGAAAAATAAAATGCCCTTGCAGAAAATGTGCATTGAGAACGTTTGACACGTTTGACAAAGTGGGAGAACATCTCTTGAATTTTGGTTTTCAATCAAATTATGTTTTTTGGTATCAACACGGTGAACGCAGTTCCAGAGCAGGTGATACCAACTTGATTCCGGATCCATCCCGGTTTCAAGATTTAGTACATGATGTTGCAGGTTCATCTGTTCAACATACAGAAACTTCGGCTGATATAGCTTCAAATCCTGAGTTGGCACCATCTGAATTTTATGAGTTGTTGAAGTCTGCTGAGGATGCATTATATCCTGGCTACAAGATGAGCAAATTAGAAGCAGTTGAAAAATTTATGGCTATCAAATCAGATAACAGAATGTCAAACACCTGTTTTGACCAGATATTTTCTTTACTTAAAACACTATTACCCGAAGGAAATGTTTTACCTGCAAATTACTATGAGAGTAAGAGGTTGGTTCGAAATTTGGGACTTACTTGTCCGAAGATTCATGCATGTTCAAATGACTGCATTTTATATTCTGGTTAAAATGAGTCGTTGGATAGTTGTCCCACATGTGGGCAACTGAGATATAAAGAAGGACAACACGGGAAGTCTGGTTTGATTCCTGTAAAACAGTTGAGATATTTTCTGCTTACATCCAGACTTCAGCATTTATTCATGTCTAATAATACAGCGACAATGATGTCATGGCATAAAGAGAATATTTCAACTGATAAAAGCTTGAATCATCCAGCCGATGGTGATTCATGGAAACATTTTGATAGAGTGCATCCATCCTTTGCTTTAGAAGCTAGAAATGTTCAACTGGGCCTTTCCACTGATGGTTTCTGTCCGTTTGGATCTTATGGTAGTCAATATTCATGTTGGCCTGTTTTTTTAACTCCGTACAATTTACCTCCATGGATGTTGATGAAGGAGCCATATATATTTTTGACTTTACTAATTCCAGGACATCCGAAGAAAAATATTGATGTTTATTTGAAACCATTGATTGATGAATTAAATTTATTGTGGAGTACTGGTGTCAGTACATATGATGTTGCAACGAAACAGAACTTTATACTGAGAGCAGCATTGATGTGGACAATAAGTGACTTCCCGGCTTATGGGATGTTATCTGGCTGAAGTACACATGGTCAGAAATCATGTCCTTACTGTATGGGAGAGAACAAAGCATTTATGCTCATTCATGGAAATAAACCTTGTTATTTTGACTGTCATCGCAGATTTCTTCCAGCTGATCATCCTTTTAACAGAAACAGATCTCATTTCAGAAAAGGAACAGTTAAAAGGGATGAACCTCCAAAAATGCTATCAGGTTCGGAGTTAAAATCAGTTGTATTTTCATTACCTCCCATCACTTTTGGTCCCACAATAAACCAACAGAAAATTTCTGGTTTTGGGAAAGAACACAATTGGATTAAACGTAGCATATTTTGGGATTTGCCATATTGGTCTGATTTGTTGGTCCAACACATGTTAGATGTCATGCATATTGAGAAGAACTGTTTTGATAATTTGTTTCATACAGTTTTGGATACGCCAGGAAAGAGCAAAGACAATGTAAATGCACGTTTAGATCTTGCCCAAATTTGCAGGCGTCCAGAATTGGAACTATTTGAGAATGTCAGAACAGAAAGGTTACTGAAACCAAAAGCAGCTTATACACTGTCTAAAGAAAACCGTTTATTATTTTGTCAGTGGATTGCAGATTTGAGACTTCCAGATGGTTGTGCTTCCAATTTGGGTAGATGTGTAAAGAATGGTCATATTACTGGATTAAAAAGTCATGATTGTCATGTTATAATGGAGAGACTTCTACCCATTGGATTAAGAGGTCTGTTGAATTCTGTGATTTGGGATTCCATAACAGACATGTCTCATTTTTTTCGGGAAATTTGTGCGGATACGGCAGATTATGATGCTCTAGGAAAACTTGAAAAAGATATTGTTGTAATTATATGTAAACTGGAAAAAATATTTTCGCCGTCTTTCTTCGACTCAATGGAACATTTGATGTTACATTTTCCATATGAAGCCAAATGTGGAGGTCCAGTACAGTTTCGATGGATGTACCCATTTGAAAGATGCATGCAAAAATTGAAAAGAGAAGTACGTAACAAATCATCTGTTGAAGGATCTATTGCAGAAGCTTATTTGCAAGAGGAAATATCTTTTTTCTGCTCCCATTATTTTGAATCTGAGTATCCTTCAAAATACAACCGAATGGGATGGAACGAGAGGAATATTGATGAAATTGACAATCAATTATCTGTTTTCAACCAGTCAGAGCTTGGTTTTGGTGGAGTTTATGAATGCTGGCTTTCAGATGATGAACATCATAGAGCTCATATGTATGTTCTGCTCAACTGTGAAGAGATGACATCAGTTGTACTATAAGTGTTTATATCACTTATTCTATCATTTATGTTATAGTAAATAACTTTGGTTTTTATAGGTTGTATGATAATCATATCAAGAAACAAATTCCACAAATTACAGCAGCTGCTCTCGAAGAACGTCGACTGAAAAATTTCTATCAGTGGTTTCAAAAACTGGTAACATAAATTCTTTATCTTTTAGAAACTCATTCAATGTATAGTTTACTATATTGATAATTATTTCACAAATTTTCAGGTGTCTCGACATGCTGATAAAATTGACAAACGGGTGTGTGTATTGAGTAACCCACCTTCCAAACTTGTTAAAACTTATAATGCATATGTGGTGAATGGATTTCGATTCCACACACATGCATATGGGGAATCGAAAAAAACAATGAACAGTGGAGTTAGCTTGAGAGGATCTCATCATCGAGAAAATGAAGTTGACTTTTATGGCATACTTGATGAAATCATTGAACTCTGTTATCTTGGACAACATTACATAACCATGTTCAAATGTCGGTGGTTGGATACAGAGAGAGGCGTGTGTGTTCATCCGACTCATGGAATCATCGATATTAAATGTAAAAGTGTTCTCATAGTAAATGAACCATTCTTATTGGATCAACAGGCATATCAAGTTTATTACGCAAAGTACTATTCTACATCAAGAGACTTGACTGATTGGTGGAGTGTAATAAAAATCAAAATTCGAGACAATCAGTTTAGTCAAAGTGAATGTGCTTTCACTGATGTGCAAAGAATTGAATTTTTTCAAGAGAGTACTCAAAATCAATCTTTTTTACAAAGAGACATGAGTATCGATGACGACACCCCACATTTAAGAGTCGGTGATGACGATGATGTTAATGATGTCACATATGAATTTGAAATGGTAAGAGATGAAGCAACTGTAACTTGAATGGATATCGATGATGTTGAGTAGGAATATGAAGATGAGATTGACATATATGAAGATGATGATGAAGATGAACACTGATAGAATTCTATGGTATTTATATACAATCATAATATGTATATATGTATATATAATAGTAATTATCAATTATTTTCTAACATTAAAATATTCTGTTTCAGATGGACGACGCCACATTTCGTGAGTTGGCGGATACTGACCTGCCTTTCGATGCGGATGAGTTGCTGGCAGATGATCCTCAGCCTGCAGGTGCTCCAGGGAGTACGCGGAGAGGGCACGGTCATGCACGATTGATGATTCCTGACCCCGTCCCCGAGCGACGTACACGTCTTGGGTTTGATCCACGCACACGGAGGTGTGATAACCTGTGTGATAACCTGTGGATTTGACTAATATTTCATTAATCTATTCACATAATAAATGTTTATTATTTTTTCAGATTTTCGCATATAGCAGTCAGACTGGGCAGCGCTATTTTGCGCAACTATTTCTCTCAGCCGTGGACCACATGGGAGCAGATTCCCATTGATGTGCAGCAGGCCATGTTCGGCCATTGGTTGGTACGTACGTAAATAAATAATTTTTATTTTGAAAATTATTTCATTTCTAACTTGATATTTTGATTTATTTGTAGGGTTTATGGTATCCGATCGAGGATACCATGCATGGCGCCATCCACGAGGCATGGGAGGTGGCCATGCATGATCGCCTTCATCAGTTTTTGCACAATTTAAGAAAAGTTGCCATGAAGAAAGCAGGAGTGTCAGATTTTGACGATTCATGTAGAGCACACCGACTAGAGTACATTTCATCCCATGTATGGGATGGATTATGTGTGCACTGGTTGAGTGGTGCCTTTCAGAGGAGATCATCGGTGGGGAGGCAGAATCGGGTGAGACGGGAGGTGACTCATCGAGCTGGGAGTCGTTCTTTCAGTACTCATAGACAGCATCTGGTACGTACATTATTTATAAATATTTTATATAACTATAAATATTAACAGTTTATTTTTTATTCTTATAGGTTGTCGAGCACCCCGATATTACGGAGTACGACGTATATCGGAGGATGTATAGTGATCCTGCTACTGGGGAACTCAGAGGGGATCGTCAGCATCACATCATGGTCAGTATTATTTGTTTTCAAGTTTAAAAATTAACTGCATATAATATATTCATAATTTTAATTTTAAATTGCAACTACATGAGTCATATGAGGCCGCAACGTCACAGGCCCGGCCTGAGAGTCAGGCCGAGTCATCAGATCAAACCACTGGCCGTCAGTTTGATGAGGCGGCATGGATGCAGGCCATCCAGTACGCCTTCGAGAAGGGCCGGGTAGTTGGTATCGGCTCTCGACTGACTCCCGGAGATTATTATGGCAGTGTTGCGATGTCGGCGTCCAGCTCGAGAGGAGCTCGTGCATCTTCTTCTACTACATAGTATGAGGATCAGTTGCGATCTCAAACTGCACTGATAGAGAGTCTCCGATAGTAGCAGGAGCAGATGCGTCAGCAGTATGAGGAGGAGCGTCGACGCTAGCAGCAGCTGTACGAGGAGCAGACGAGTCGGTGGCAGCAGCAGCATCAGGAGCAGATGGAGTACATGCGCCAACTCACTCATGCTTTAGGGATGGAGTTTCCTCCACCACCATCTGCAGATCCCCCACCTCCCCCCCCCTCCTTCAGATTAGAGTTTGTATTTATGTTATAAAATTTGTGAAATCAAAATATGATTTTTTTCTATTCGTAGTTTCTGTATCATTATAAAATATTAATAATATTATATTTTTAAATAACAATATTAATATGAATAATAATATTATTTATATTTTATAATATTAAATTTTATATATATATTAAAATTTTATAATATTATATTTTAATTATATTTTTTTTTACTTGAATTATTTTAATATTTGAATGTAAAATAATTCTATTATTTTTATATTAATTAAAATAACTTATTAATATTTTTTTTATTTATGAATTATAATTCTAATATTATTATATTAATTAAATCATTTATTAATATTCTATTATTTTTTATTTTTGAATTATAATTCTATTATTATTATATTAATTAAAATAATTTATTGTTTTTATTTGTGAATTATAATTCTATTATTATATTAATTAAAATCATTTATTAATATTTTATTATTTTTTATTTTTGAATTATAATTGGATTATTATTATATTAATTAAAATAATTTATTAATAATTTATTTTTTTTATTTTTTTTTATAGTATTTGCGACGGGATGCTATGCCCGTCGCAAATAGTATTGCGACGGGTCCCATCGCAAATAGTTTTATTATTATATTTATTAATAGTTTTTTATTTTTTTTAAAAAACTAGTTTATGCGACGGGCCCGTCGCAAATAGTTTTTGCGACGGGCCCGTCGCAACAGGTATTTGCGACGGGACCCGTCGCAAAAACTATTTTAAAAGTTTTTTACAAATATACGGAGTACTATTTGCGACGGGAAGAATACCCGTCGCAAAAAAGGGTTTTAGCGACGGGCCCGTCGCAAATAAGTGTTGTTGCGACGCCGTTTTCAGCAACGGGCCATTTGCAACGGACCCCCGTCGCAACAAGCCATTTGCGACGGGATCCCGTCGCAAATACCTTTTTTTCTAGTAGTGTTGGAGGAAAAATGTAAATATTTATAGGTATTGATGGAGGTCATCAATCACAAACAAGTTTAAAATTGAGGTCCTTAAATTCATCAATCTATAATGACTTAAAATACCATCGGTTCAACAAAACATAAGGTATTAGGATAACACATTTTTGGTTTTAAGATTCTTTCAATAAAGTATAATAATTAATTTATTTATAGAATAAGAGGAGAAGAAAAATATATACTTGGAAAGTAGAGTTCCATCCTTTAACTAATTTCTACAACAAACTCATCTTTCACTCTATAAGATAATAGAACTTAAAAAAATATATTCTATTTATCCTATTCATTTGGGTTTAAAAAAATGAATTTATAATTCATCTACTAGACCTTTTTAAAATAAACTACATTATTTAATCTAGGACATCTCGTGGGCTAGTGGTAGGTGATACACCCTTGTCACCCTTCGGTTGCGAGTTCAAGTCTCACGGTCTTGCCGGACGCGACGGGTTGCCGCCGGACCTCCGGGTTTTCCTTTTATGGAAATCCAAAATAATAAAAACTAGAAATTTCCAAAATTCTTCAGTCCAAAATTTATAAGGAAGGTAAACACAATGAAGATCCTTTTTGTCGTGTAATAACATGTGATCACCTTCATCATGTATTCTTTTAAAACACTGCAACATCCTAAATTACCATAAAACCTTATTGATTACATTCATGATCCCTTATTCCTTAAAGAATAATAGATATACTCCTTCAATCCAAAAATGTTGTAAACCCCAACAATGATGGAATATACAAATCATTAATTAGTTTCAAGGTAGTCAAGAATATCCAATATAATTTATCCAAATCAATCATGTATTATTCTAAAATCACTACCTCGGTATCAGAACCATATTATGGTTTATCTTTCTCTCAACCATATATTTTCCAAAAATTTAACCTGCTATTGAGTCACTTTTCTTTATTCCACACAATCTCAAGTCCTTAATGAAATAGTACTGTAGTACAATCCTTATATACTCCATAGTTATTATAACAAGTACATTGTTGATACAACACTCAAACGACATAATCAACATAAGAACTCTAATCATTCCTCTTCATATGTGGTAGTATCATAACTTGATTATTATCCAATAGCATCATTTGCGGCATAGTCTGATGACTAGGACATAGGTTCGCGTAGTGTCCAAACTTCTTGAAAATGAAGCATTTTACATTTGAAATAATTTTCTTACCCTTGTAGTCACGTACTTTGTGCCCTTTTCCTCCATACTTATAACAAACTCCCATTCCTTTCAGGAAAGTTCCAGGGTGTTTCCTCCCACAGTTATCACATATGGGAAAATTCTTCTTTTCCCTATTCCCTTTATCCATCTTTCTCTCTTCCATCCTTTTCTTCTCTTGCTTCCCTTCAAAGCCATAAGATTCAGTAAAGTCTTTACTTATCTTATCAACACATGATACTATTTCTTCATATGATGATAATACGTGGGAGAATATTTCCCTTCTAAATAATGGCTTAATACCATGAAATATACGATCCTTCTTACAATTTGTATCATACGTATTGCTAGAGTTCACATTCCTTCTACTAGGCGCCATTTCTATACAATAGCATAAACTAGGTCAGTTTATGAATTGAAATGAATAATTCCAAACATGTAAAATACCTAACATAAATTGAATATTTTATGGATATAATCCATAATCACAAAAATGTATCCATTGAGGAAGTATATACTCATAAAACCTTCATAATGGTTTGTAAAGAAGATGAGAATTATCCTAAGCATATCCCCCGGGAGTGTCGTAACCAAGAGTGCCACAAGGCCCGTTGTCGGGCACTAGTTCCCGTTCGAGTCTAGCTCAAAGCGGTGTTTTCGGGTATTACCCCTAGGTACATCTGTTCCAGATCCACCTCTACCTGCTCGTATCTAGACAGGGATGTATTGCTCAGAAAACTAACAAAATCTCTACATTACCAAAATTCTAGGAAGTTCTTCTATACTAATCTTCAAAGTCTATCTTAGGGCTATGTGCTCTAATCAGAGTTTATCTAAATATAGTTTCCAAGGTTATTGTTAAACTTCCTCTAATACCAACTGTAATGCCCCGACCCAAGTTACCCAGAGTCGGTGCATTATTTTAATACATTGGCATGATTACAAGGAAATAAAGTCCCGAAAGACCGATTAGTTTAGTAGTCTTGGAAATTAGATTACATACATGAATGTTACATTTCACTTTAAGACATACAAAACAACATAAATAATCTTTATGAACGCCCTTATTCCCTTAGCTTAACCCTGCATATCAATCACAATACACTTCTTGGAATCCTGGGAAAAATAAAACATAGAAAGGGGTGATCTCAAATGCTCAGTAAGGGTAAGAAATACAGCGGAAACTTTCATAAATAAGCATAAACATTTAAGGCAATGTATAACTAAGAAAAAAGCCTTCTAAACTTGAACTTAAGAATAATATGGAAAAGATAAAATGAAATAATTCCATTTACCTATTCACATGGATATTCTACTGGTCGAATAATCACATGCAATATCAATAACCACTTTCATAACGATAGAATGCATAATTCCAGACTATCATAACCACGTAGCCAAAGCCTCGTGCCAAGACTACAAATAAGATTTTTTCAAGGCCTCATTCCAATACACTAGTTTGTCTCATGAGACCTACTGATGCATCGAGGAGCTATAGCGGGCTCCACCCGTCACTTATTAAATCTAATTCATTCCTCATATGAAAAGGTCTAAACATAACATAAACATTCGTATTAAAACCAGCATACGAAATGTCAATACTTTACCCATAAACCATGAATGGTATAAAAATAACATATCCACAGTCAAACATATCAAAAAAACTTCAACAAAATATGGAATATTTGTATCATGATAAATCAACCTCAAAACAAGTTTAAAATCCATTAAATAATTTTGACATAGATGAAAATGATTTGTAAAACTCTTTGAGAGAAATACCCCTTTTTCATGAAAACATTAAAAAGTCACACAATTTATAAAAGAATTCATTTAAATACATTTTTGAATCAAAGTGTCCCATACCACTTTGAAACTTTTTAAAGTAATTATCATTTTAAAAACATTCATGTCCATATAAATAAATCCTTAAAAACCATTTTGAAGACATGGACATAAATGAGAAAGATTTAGAAGAATAAATATTTAAAACATTTGAAATGATTTTTTACTAAAAGTTCCCTTAAAATAATCCCTTTTAAAACTCTTTCATAAAACATGTACATGGATAATAAATATTTTCCAGTAGATATTTAGATAAAAACAACCTCGGATAATAAAGAGATTGTGAAATTAACCCTTACCAATTTGGTAACTTACGAAACATACAACCCATGAAATAGGTATCATACAATGAATATGTAAATACACATAAATTAAAGTGTATTACACAAAGAATATAATTATGGGTAGTACATACACCACACAAAAGGTAATTGTGGCAATATGGCATGAATCTCACGGGAATAAGGAGTGAGATGAAAACCCCTTACCTTGTACTTTTCCTTGGTTGAGGGTAGGTTAACCTCCTGTATAATGGTGAAATAATTGTTATTAAATTATAAAAGAATCATATATATTAATATGATATCATATATGATCTTTTAACATTGCTTTGTTAATAATATTTTAGAATTATCGTCGTTTCGGGTGTTAACTTACTCGTTTTCTTTTATATGTTTTGTTACATAAGACATGTTTTTCATGGTTAGGTTGTATATTATTCATATCAATAATGATATAAAGTCCTTAAACATTATTTTTAAATCATAAAATGATAATTATACTTGAATGGATACGATGGAGAATGAATCTCATCGCGTTCGTGGAGACGGTAGTCCGTACGTACGCACGGGCGAAAATATCATTCTTTTGATATTAAAATAATATATAATTGGATGGTATATCATATATAAAGAATAATTATCATGTTATATTTATTATTTACATGAATTACATATCATTATTATACCCATCCAAATAATAATTTATTGAATGACAATTACACCACGACGTGGAGACGGTAAGCCATACGTACGCATGTATGGTGAAATGCCATTCAAAGGATGGATAGAATACTGAATATGGTTGTACCATATTTATAATAACATCACAGTACATAGAAGATACTAGAGTTATTATTTTAGAATATAAATAACAAATAAAGAAGAAGTTGAAGAAGAAAGGAACTTGAAAGAGGTGGTGAAAACATTACCTCTTCTTCGAGTTCTTACTTTTTATTTGATCAAAAGGGATCTTTAGGTTGGCTTTCTGATCAAACTAAGGCATATAGGTTTTAGTGAGGGAATTTGAGAGAGTATTTGGGCACGTTTTGGCCGAAAAAAAGGCTTTGAAGGTATGAATCAATGAGAAGGGGGAGTGTGCTTTTATAAGAGGGGTGAGGGGCACCTTTGGAAAAGCTAGAAATATTATTTTATAATAAATTCATATTCGGTTTATAATGGCTCAAAATTGGATTATTTAAAGTTTAATGTGGGTATTGATTGAAAACCACTCAATGAATAGGATTTACACAGGTTTGGGTTACTATATTAACCATATCTTTAAGTATTAACTCTTAGTTAATTTGTTTCACTTTTACAATGTCTCTTTGTATTTTCATATTATATGGTTAATAAACTTACTATATACATCCAAGAGACCTCCAAGTGGTCCATTAATCATACACCTATCATGATGTAAGTATCGTGGCTGAACCTTAGATTTTTAAAAATTTAATATCAATTAATAATATAATATTTTTTTTAAAAACTCTTTTATGTCAATTTTGTCACTATTTGGAAAATTGATTTTTGGGAAAATTATAACAGAATGATTACTTCGAAAAAAGTTAATTAAATCATTCCTAACATGTCATATTAACCTATAAAATTAGTGTAATTAATAAAAAGTCTAAAATTATATTTATTTAGGTATTTATAATATCAATTAGTTTAATTTTTCACTATTATGGTAATTACTTCATCATCATTGTGTCATAAATAAATTAAATTATTTAAGGTCTAAAAATTATAAATAAAATATAATTATGTAGGAAATATTTTTATATTTCTAATGAATATTTATAATCTAAAATCCAACATATATAACCCTATGTAAAAATTGTTTTTCTAAAAGATATAAGCTTATGTCATTTTTGTATTCACTTTAACTAAATTAATATAAATTGTCCCTATCACCTACAAGTGGCTCCATGGGGTCCCAAAAATTGACCCAAAGATTCCCATGGTCAGAAATGTATCCACCAATAAGGTTAGGACACGTTTTAGGGTGATTTATTATTATTATAATATTATTTTTTAACCCTTATTTACCGGATTTACCCTTTAACCATGGTAAATAAAATATTTACCGAAGTAATTATTCAAAATGTATAAAAATAAAAGTTACCTATTTACACAATTTGGAAATCCTGATTCCAAATATGTAATCCATTGTTCAAAATTCAAAACACAGAAGTGGCAGAAATTAATTTAAAATTAATTCCATCTGTCAAAACAAAAAGCGTGTTTTTAAGATATAATAACTATCAAAAGATTGAAACTTATTTATATCCGGTTTAATTGTGAAATTATGTCCAATGACCAAAATTTTATTAAATGGTAAAAATATATTCTAAATATACTTTTAAACCACTCAAATCCATAATTTATCACTATTAATTATTTTGATTAAAAAAGTTGTTTTTAATTAAAATTTAGTAATTTTCACTATTCATCAAAATATGAAAGTTATCTGAAAAGTACCAAAATTTCACCTTAGGCTAAATTTGATACTCCTAATTAAAAAATGAAGTCCATTTTGAGAGATAAAATTTATAAAATTTTAAAAAGTAGGTATTACTATTCATAACGGCTAGTTTGATTGGTTGTGGTGTGTGTTAGAACTCGATGTTGCGTACAATACACGCTATTGCATTATTCAAAGAGAAGCGTACCATAGAAGCTTGGAGTGTTACATTGTAAATTTTTTATGTCCCCATTTTAAAGAATAAATTTATTTAGTCAAATATATAAATGTTTAAAATATTGGATTTAAAAAGGTTTCACTATTAAAAGTTGGTAAAAGTGCATTTTTGAAAAATACTTCTTTTATCTGAAAAAAATGGATTTGTTCTTAAATTATGTCTATGAAACTCATAATATGGGTTCTAAAATTATAAGGATTATATAAAGTTCAAAATTTATTTAATACTATTCATAACCTCTTTTGAACGGCTTGTTTGGTAAGTCATGGTGCGCTTGAACTCGGTGTTGCGTGTAGTGCAAGTTATTGAATTGTTTTGAAGAAGTAAATATATTGAAATCTTGGGGTGTTACATAATACCTAATGTAACCTATTCAAAGTTATTACCACTATGTGAATCTATGTTATAGACACATTCACTTGTGAGCATATAGAAAAGTATGTATTTTCTATAAAAAACACACTCCTTTATTTACCATAACTTAGTATGTTCTCTAATAATGTTTCTTATCATAAGGGTCCCCACTAAATTTTCCTTATCCTGGTTTCCAAAATAAATAAACCTTACTTTTATATCAACTATAGTGACCCAAACATTACATACATGAATATTAAATCTTATTAGACTAATATTCAATACATATAATTATGATCCATGCTGTAACTGAAAAGTTTTAGTTTCTTTGGGTTCATTTATACATAAACAACTAGTACATAACAATTCTTAATCATATCCTATTAATTTATTCACAAATATCACCCTTCTTAGGCATATCATAATTAAAACATTTCTTTATATCCTAGGAAAAATAAAACATAATTAAGGGTGATATTATATTATCAATAAGGGTAAATAAGGGAGATATCAATAAATGATCTTTTTTTGGAATAACATAAGAATAAGGGTATGAGAGCAATAACTTAACATTTTAAAATCATACCCAATAATGTATAAATCATAACCATGTGAAATGACATAAATCTTGGAATTTCATAAGATATAAATCATAAATGAATCAAAGAACATGATCCATGATAACATAACATTATCATAATATCATGTTATAAAAAAAATTCATAAAGTGTGGTATAATCATAATCATAGAAACCTTATGTTAAGGAAGCCCAAAACAATATTCATCACATGTTAGGCTTGGGATAACCACCCATGTACATAATTTAGGATTAGGATAACTACCATTATACTCTCTTTTAGTATTGGGATAACCTCTTGTATATCCTATTTTGGGATTGGGATAACCACCCATGTACCCTTTGAGATTATAAAAATTAATCTTTACCCAATGATTTGGAGATATATAACAGACCCAACTTTCACATAATCATAATACATTCATATTTATGCCACTAGATCATGAAAACTTTTATCATTTAATCATAGCTTAACACATGGAAAAGAAAAGTGGTTTCATAAATATTTAATAATTATAATCATGAACCATCCATAGAAATAATAAGGATGGTTTCATTGGATCATATCCCCATTGAAGCATAAGTAACATAAAAGGATGTTATCATAGAATAAAAATTATTTAAAATATCATTGGAATATTTATTGAGGAAAATACCCTTTTTAATTTGAAGTCACTTATTTAAATTCTAAAAATTTCCAAAATATTAAGTAAAATATTTAAATTATAAATAAACATGTAAAATTTTAAAGAAATATTTAAAGAAAATATTAGTCAATATGGTAGTAAAGTCTGTTCATGTGGTGTATGTTAAAACAAATATTCCTTTTACATTTTCAACAAAAAGTAAAAAGTATCATGTTGTAAAAATGATAATAATGTTCCTTTTAAACATTTTTATAAAAATAAAATAATGGGTAAAAATAAATTTATAAAATAACTGGGGAGTGGTAAAAAATTCTTGAAAAAATTTTAAATAAAATATATATATATGAAAGAAAATATTCCTAGCTGAATAAAAAAATAGTGTTACTTTTCCTTAAAAAAATTCTATTATAATTTTGAGTAATTATAAAGAGGAAAATTAAGGGAAACATTTATTATAAATAAATAACTAGAGTATAATAAAATTAATGATATTTTTTAGAGATAGATCATATAATTTCACCATCATAAATTTAATAATGAACAATCCTAGAAAAAAATGAGATTGTAATGTAAAACCCTTACTGGTGTGGTAACTTTTGATTCATAATTACCATGAATGGAATAAAAACAAATTAAACTTTAAATACCCTGAAAATAAGGATATTCATGATAAATAATATCAAATGGGTAGTATATACACCCTATAAAATAAGATAGGTTTATAATATAACATATGCCCTAAGGAAGATACTTTGAGATGGTGAACCCCTACCACTCTGGCAATTATCAAATCAAATCCCATTAGATTAAATAATTTTAAATGTAAATTTAAATAAAATGAATTAATATTTAACCATGATATATCATGTAAATTATTGGTATATACACCTTATAAGAATAAACTGGTGCACAATATCAAACATGTATCAATGAAACAATATTGAGATGAAAAATACTTAAAGTTTTGGTAATCCCTAAATCAAAACCTAATGAATGATATAAAATTAGATATATTTTTAAATAACCATAATTTTCATAAAATTAATTATAAAATAAATTAAAGTTTATTATATACACCACATAAAATAAAAAAATGGTAAATATGGAATATGTATCACTGAAATAAATGTGAAACAAGAAACCTTTACCTAATGTTTGTCTTCCTTCATAAGCACTCCAAAATCCTGTATAATAAATTAAATTTTATTATAATTCTATACCATAATAATATCGATGCCTATAATACCATATATAGTCCACTTATAACATTTCAACACCCATTTATTAATAATTATTTATTAAAATCATTATTTTAGGGGTTAACTGTTTCGTTTTTAGGTATGTTTTGGTTCAGCAGTTATGGTCCTTTCCCTTTTATCATAGTTCCATAATCTTCAAAATTTTAATCATTTAATAAGAATAATATTTAATCATTATACACACTTTAATAAACATTCATATAAAATGGTTATGAAAATTTAATTTCAACACTTCATGGAGACGGTTGTCTATATATAAGCCTGAGTGATGTTTCCATTTTTCAATGGATGGAATGAAATAAAGGTAAATAATAATTCAAATTTATTGAATCATAATTATATAATCAATATAATATATTTTAATTAAATATATCATTTTTAGCATCCATTTAATATAGAAATGAAAAATGAATCATGTCACTTCGTCGAGGCGGTAGTCCACACGTATGCACGAGCAATGTAATTTTTTTCCAGCAAATGGGAAGGTAAGAAGGAACATAAGATCTTATAATTTCATAAGAATTATTATATTATAAATATAATATATAAACATGAAATATATCATAACAATTAACCATTAAATATGGTCATGTAAAATTAATCATATCGCTACGTTGAATCTTTTGTCCATATGTAACTATGAGCGCTACTTTCATTTCCCATTTAATGGAAAGGAGGTTGGAAATAGTTATGTAATAGTCATAATAAAATATTAGTATATTTATGATACTATATTAATCATTTTATGATGGATACAACATTTTTATGGAATTTTTAATAAGAAATAAAATTGAAATAGATTTATACCTCTTCTTCAAGAGACCTCCTTTGGCTTACCCCTTAAGCCTTGAGATATTGGTCTTAGAAGAAGACTAAAAGATATAGGATGAAGTTAAATAATATAGGAAGGTTTTATAGAATTTATTTTTCAATATATAATTCCCAAATTATTTAAATAATTGAGGATAAGTGGTTCCCTTTTATAATTGAGGGAGGGACACACATAGAATTGCGTATAAGATTTCAATAATATATGATCACTTTCATGATAAAGTCACAAAAATGGGCTATCATTAAAATATAATATATTATAAAGTTGAAATATATATTAAAAAATAATATTTAAACATTTTCATGTGTAATTACTACCCTTATCTTTGATTTTAACCCCAACCCCCCCCCCCCCGGTAAACTTGTTTTAACCTTAACCGTGGTAACAAGATTTTACTATTTTTGCTATTTATTATGACCAAAGATTAAGATTACCATATTAAATTATATTAATTATTATGATTCAAAATATTTAATCCATTTTACCAGTTTAAATTTATATAATTGGTAGGATTTCATTTAAATAAGTGTGCAAAATGATTCAAAAATCGATTTTTAGAACAAATCGTTTTTAAACATAAAACTGAATTTACTATCATTTATTATTTTTTAAAAACTATTAGAATAATATTAAAATATTTAATTGAATATTTATTCTATAAATTTCATTAAAATAATTAATCAATAGTTTTTTATTTAATTAATTAAGATAAAAAACCCATCGCACACATAAAAATAGTTTTTAGGAAATTTGGTTTTTAATCACAAAAATGAACTTATACCAAATTCCAGTATAATATTGATTAATAAATAATTAATTAGATTATTTATTTTTTAAGGATACTTATTTTACTTAAAGATAAAATTCCAAACATAATGGGGCTTTAATTACAATATTTAATGAATAGAAATGACATTTTTACAAAAATCTATATTTTCACTATTCACTTAAAAATAAATATTTTTAGAAAAATCTGAAAAAATAACCCTAAGATAATATTTAAATTATAATTTTAAAAATTATATTAATTACCAGAAATAAAATTTCCAAAAAAAATTATAAATTAATTTTAATTTCTGCATACAAAATGCAATAAAACCCATTTTTGAATAAAACATATTTTTGAAGCATAAATTAACTTTAATTAAAATTGAGTACTTATTTATTATGAATTAATCAATAAATATGAATTATTTATAACCTTTATATGTATTTTTTCACAATTTTTTTTATTATTATTCATGCCTTCCAATTTAACTATTAGGTTATAAAGGATTATTATATCACGATTCATTTAGACTTTGTGCTGCATTTAAAGCAATCTATTGAATGTTTAAAGTTTATTTCAAAGGAAATACATATAAAATATTGGGGTGATGTAGTTTATCTCCTTAAATTAGGCTAAAAATGGTTTCCACCCTTAGAAATTTTACAATAATCTCTATCTTGTAAATCATCTTTTCGAGTTCTTGGACTAATTCCCCATTTCATCTTTGGAAAACCTACATCAATTCCCTAAAATTACACTAAGTGGAATCATGGTTTAAAAACACAAATTAAAATTAACCTAATAAGATTAAGGTATAGCATAACCTCAATATATCCCAAGTAACCAATTTCATCAATATGACTACTGGATTTCACATTCCTTCAATCTTCTATAAGTTCATCTCTCCATCATCTAATAGATTTCAGATGAATTAAAAATTAAAATAAATGTGATTCATTTAATAATGAAATTTTGGACTCTTAAAAAAGTTAATCACACTTTTCTAATCAAAAAATATCATAACACCACTTTGCATCTATCTATGATCCTCCAGAAAACCCTTCATCCAAATCAACTTCATCCATGATTTCATTAAGGAGATGTACTTAGTTTCCATTATTGAGAGAGTGAACATAGTTTGAATTTTATACATCCAACTAATAATCATTATCCAAATGTAAACACAAATCTATAAGTTCTATACTATGAATCTGATTATTCTCTAAAGTATGAATCCATAAATCCTTGCAAAACATTATCTGTTTTGAAGAAAAGTTTCATACTTATGTAACCCTTTAAGTACCATAGAACCCATTACACCACCTCACAATGTTCTATTGGATGGTTTTACTTTTATATTCTAATAAATCATACTAATTTTTTAATTTATATACGAGTAAAAACCATGGAATGCATAAAACATATGATATTTGATTTATATGAAACTTTTTCCATGTACTCAACTTTTGATTTCGTTTGAGGTGAATTATCCTTACTCATATTGAAATGTGTATCTAAGAAAGTGGTCAACAATTTTTATTCATCCATTTTGAATAATTCCACCACATTATGGATATATTCTTCCTGATTTGGGTATAAGTTATTAGAACTTAAGTCCTCATTATATACATCCCAAAAATCTACTTTAATGAACCAAGGTCCTTAATCCCAATTCTTCTAGATAAATATAGCTTTATCTCATTGATCCTTTCTTTCAATGGTCCCACTATAATCATGTCATCCGCATAAAGTAAAATGATGATGAAACTCTCATAATAAAACACCTTCTAGTAATATATATGGTTGGTATTATCTAGAAGGAATTATGTTCTGTTAGGAAATTATTTAACTTATTATACAAATTATTTAGTGATTGATTCAATTCATAAAGGATATGCATTATCTTACAGACAAGGTTCCAATTTTGATTTTTTTCAAAGCCCTTAAGTTATTATATAAATATTATTCTTCTAAATCCCCATGAAGGAATTTAGTTTTCACATCCATCTTCTTTATATGAAATATTTTATAAGAAACCATACTAAATACCATTCATATAGTTGTGTGATTAACTACTAGAGAAAAAAATATCTAAGGAATAGAGACTTTATATTTTTTTTAAAATCCATCACAACTAGTCTAGACTTATAATTCTTCCATTCATTTGACTCTTCTTTTAGAAGAAAAACCACTTATTCTACAAAAAAATTCTTCCTAACAAGTCTTTCTATCAACTCACATGTTATGTACACATGGAAGGAATCATTCTCATCCCTCATCACCAACTCCCATCGCTTCTGGTCTTTAAAACTTTTTGCCTCATACAAGCTTTTCGGTTCTTTGTCATCTGTTAGAAGTAATGAAAATTAATTTTATACTTATCCGCTTGAAATATTTCCTTAGTGGGCCTATACAATTATCCCAATGGTTGTGATATTTCTGGTAATACAACATTAGGAGTTTCAAATTTTGGTGATCGATCTTCCATGGTCCTTGAACTCTCTAGTACTTCAGGCCATGGAAACACCCTCAAAATCTAACCTCCTTCTAGAACCTACTTTGGTTGGTTTTTTGTATCCAAAAAATTTGTTCTTCCATTATTTTCCAAAATATTCCTAATTTCTAGATTTATATCTAAGTGAACCTTCTCATCTAATGATACTTTTTTCTAACCATAATTTCCTTCTCGGTTTCAATCCTTCCATGGAATCTCTTCATTGAAGATTACATTCTAGATTCTAACAACCATATTAAGATCATTATCCCAGAGTAAAAACCAAAATTCTCCATATTTATAGCCAATAAATTAATATTATCAAGACTAATTTTAATACCCCAGTATTTTATTATACATTTCTCCTTAAATAAATTTAATTTATTTGATAGATTTCTTTACACACAACCCAGAGTTCAAATGAATTGTGACATAGTATACTGTTATAACCTATTTTTTAAATTAGTTGTATGAATATGAATAATCACATTATAAAAATATATGGATAAATTAATTATATAATTCAAATGTATTGATTAATGTATAATAAATAATTACTCTATTTTTAGTAAAGTCATTTTATGCTTCAAAAATATGTTTTCTTAAAAAATGGTATTTATTATTTTTTGTGTCTGTATATTATAATTAATTTATGAAAATATTATAAATATTATTTTATAAAAAGGATATAATTTTTTAAATAATCATATTAAAATTATCTTGAGTTTAATTTTTTTATTTTTTTGAAAAGATTATTTGTTAGTGAATAGTGAAAAATACTGATTTTATAGAAAACTATCTTTTTCATATAGGTATTTAAAAATCAAAATTTTTCTTTGAATTTAATCTAAAATTTAATTAGTTACATTTTATTAAACATAATCTAAGTAATTTTATTTCAGTTGATATTATTCTTAATTTTTTGTATAAAAACATTTTTATACTTTAAAATTTATTTTTTTGGAAACCCATTTTTCGTCACATTTTACACATTATTTTTTAAATTAATTTATACCACATATAGAAAATGAATTTGATAAAATGGAATCCATATTTATAATTATCATGTATAAATGTTTTAATGATTCTACTTTCATTTTTTTCATTATTAATAATAAATTTGGTAAAAATCCAGTTTCCGCAGTACGAGTTAAAACAGGTTAAAAGGGTTGAAACTAAAATTTTATGGGTAAAAATAACCTAAAAATTGTATAAATACTATTTTATGGTCATATTTTGACCCTATATCATCTCATATTCTAATATGGGTCATTTCGAATCCATTTAGACTGATTAAGACATTGATATATTTTAATCTTTAAAAAAATCAAAAAAAAATTCTCCCTTCCTTATAGAAGGGCACCACCTATCCTCTATCCTCGACATTTAAAGAGACTATTATATTATAAAATACCTAAAAAATCCTTTACTAGCATCCCTAACTATGTCTTAGAGATTTTGTTTATTATAATACCTTCCTTTCAAGGCTTAAGGTGTAAGATGAAGGAGGTTTCTCAATGAAGTGGTATAACTCTTAAGTGAGTTATTTAAATTTTATTTCTTCTCACACCTTATATAAAAATATTGTATCAATAATAACATAATGAATATATTATAATAAATATATTGATATTTTATTTTTATGATGGTACAAAACTTTTCTACCTTCTTTCTGTCAAATGGTAAATGAAATTATCACTCGTTCGTACGTTTTGGATAACCGCCTCCACGTAGAAATGTGATTCATTTTACATCACCATATTTCAAAATTGATTATAATGATTGATTTAATATTTATATATTATATTAATGGAATAATTATACTTCTAAATATACAATATATTATCCACCTTCTTACATCTCATTCGTTGTAAAATGGTAACATCGCTCGTACGTACGTGTTGACCACCACCTCCATAAAGCGAGGTGATTCATTTTTCATTTCTGATTTACATGGATGGTAAAAAGGATATATATAATTAATATATTTATTATTTATGATATAATTATGATTATTTAATTATAATATATTATTTTTATTTCTTTTCATCTTTTCATTAGAAGATGAAAATAGCATCCATGCGTACATACTGACTACTATCTATATGAATGGTGTAATTCATTTTTATACCTTTTATAGACAATTATAAATATGTATATAATGAATATATATGATATTTATATCATTATTAATATTATTTATATGATGGATCCATGATCAATATGAAAATACTAGAACTACCAAACTAAAACTTACATGAAAAGTGAAATAGTTAACACCCAGAAATGAAGATTTTAATAAATAATTATTAATAAATAGCAGTTGAAATGTTATAAATGGATAATATATGATATAATAACTATGTTTATTGATATTTTATATAAGTATAATAGATTTAAATTTATTATACATGAGTTTATAGAGCTTATGAAGCAATTCAAACTTGAGGTTAGTGTTTACATTACGATCTCATTTCTTTTCAGGATTGTCTATTCCAAATTTCAGTTGAGGGAAATTTTATTTATATTATCATTTAAAACCCATATATTTTTTCCTACTCTATATATTCCTATAATTTTCAAGTATTAGTTCCATTTTTATCTCTTGGTATTTAAAATTATCGAGAAAAAAAATTAAAGGAAACTCGGCCTTATTTCCTCTTTGGTTGATGAAATATTTCTTCCATATACATGATCTTAAAAATTATTTTATGAAATTTATTACCTATATATGAAATGTTTTTAAAAGGTAATTTTTACTACCTTTTACTTTATTTAAAAAGGTTTAAAATTTAATCTTTCTAAAAAAATTCTGAAAAAAGTCATTTTTGATTGTTTACAAAAGTGTAAAAAAATGTTTTATTTTAATATATAAGACATGAATAAATTTTCCTTATGTCATGAAAATTTTTCTAGTATAGTATTACCTTAAAATTTTCTTTTTCTATTTTTAAATAAAATTATTTTATCAATATTCTAGTAATGTTTTGTTAAAATTTTATCAAAAGAAAATAATATTTTCTCAAAGAAATGTTTGAATGATATTTTAAAGGTATTTTTATTTATAACATCATCATTTAATTATTTTTATGATTTACTTGGTATATGATCCAATGATACCATAATTATTATTTTTTAGGATGTTTTATTATTATGATGATGATATTTTTATGAAACTTGTTTACCTTAAATGGGTTATGGTATGATGATATGATGAATGTTTTATAATCTTGTGACACATATAAGTATGGTTTTAATTATGTGATGGGTAATATTATAATTATATATCCCTATAAAAAAATTTTAAATACTTATATATCATGATATTATTAACGAAAATTAGTTGATATTCTTGATACACTATGGAAAATAGGCAGGGATGCATGGTCCACTATCATATGGTAAACAGATGGTGATGCTTGACCCACTATGTTGTGATTGTCTTAGTAGTTAACCTTGAAATATGATATGGTTTTTATTCCTATAATTTTTCCACACTCATATAAAATGTTGATATGCTTATGATTCTAACTCATTTCTCATGATTTATTTTTTTATCATTCCTCAATCTTGTGACATATAAAAGTTTTATTCCTTGAATCATGATTATGATCTATGAATTTTTGGGTATGATTTTATATTTATAATAACATTTTCACATACCCTTATTTTCATGATATGATTACATATGATCAATGATTTATATCTCCCATGTTTACCCATACTGAGCATCTAAGATCACCTCTTCTTATGTTTTAATTTTACCCCAAGTTATAAAGAAGGGTATTAGGTATGATGAGTCTAGAAGGGTACCTTATGTAAAGAAAGATATTTGAGATAATGAAATTTTTACTTAAATTAGATGTTTATTTATCTACTCTAAAATTACACTAAACCTTTATGGTTATTGGGAAGGTTTATATGGGATATATATTTAATATTCATTAAAAATTTGTAATATATATGTATGTTATTCTTGGGTTTCTATAATTGGTATCAAAGTGGGGTTTAGTTATTTTTAGAGATTAGGATTAAATAACTTTTTTGAAACCCCAGGGGATAATTATAATCATAGGATAACATCTTAAAGTTGTTTTAAAGTATATTTTGTGTGTTTTTCTAGAAAATAAATCCCTTTATGGATAATTTAAAGAGAATATGTTTATGTAAAAGATGAACCTAGGGGTAAAAAATCTAAAATGAGTGGATTGGGTATTAACTCAATCATCATTGATGCATAATGAGTGGTCCTATGACTACACACCTTGTTATAACACTCCAGGGGGATATGATTGGGTTAATTCACATTTTCTTTTTGAACCATTATGAAGGATTTGAATAGATGATGAACAATTATGACCAAGGTTAAACTTAAGGTGTCATAGATTGAAATAGGGTTTCATAATTTAGTAAATCGTAAGAATGTTTTTTATAATTATCTAATTTTTTACTCTGATTATTAATTTTTTATGATAATGCTAACCATTTTGGTTTTAGTAAGGGAATAAATATAGAATATTTAAGTTGAGTTTGTAATATTAATGCTCAGATATTTAATTATCTTATTTGATCTTAGTCATTTGAATTCATTTATATCATGAAAAGTATTTGGGGATATTCATTTCTATCCTTAATGATTATATGATGAGTTATCAATGAAAATTCTTAATACTACAATGATTGTATCTCAAGTCTATAACTCCTCTTAGATATAATATTGTGTGAATGTGATTCCTTAAAATCTTGTGATTCTACCTCTAGTTGAATTTGATGTTTTTTTGGGTATGGATTAGATCTCTATATATAGAGCCCATATTAATTTTCAAGTAAGGGAAGTTATTTTTGATATTCTAAATCAATCTATGATCATCTTTTGGTGTGAGGATAGATATGAAATTTCAATGGAAGTTACTTCCATTATATAGGTATTACTGCCTATTCATGAGGGATATTTATCTCAAATAGATGGGGAGAAACTCAACATTGGTGATATTCCAATTATTAAGGATTATGTTGATTTATTTTTTAAATACTTTCATGGGATTCCCCTAAATTGATAATTTGAGTTTCCAATAGAAAAAAAAATATGGTGTTACATCTATTTTAAAGACTCTATATAAAATGGGCCTAATTGAGTTATTGGAATTAAAGAATAAAATCTAGGATAATCTTGATAAGGGATTCATACACCCTATTTAATAACCATGCGGTGAACCTATTCTTTTTTTAAAAGAAAAATGGGTCATTGCATCTTAGCATTGATTATCGATAGCTTAATAAGATCACTATCAAGAAAGAGTATCCTTTATACCATATTGATGATTTGTTTGATCAATTATGAAGAGATTTATACTCTTTAAATATGGACCTTTGTTATAGATATCATCAATTGAGGTTCAAAAGGGAGTACATTCCCAAGATAGCCTTTCGTACAAGTTATAGGCATTATGAATTTATAGTGATTCTATTTAGACTTACTAATTCCCCTATTATCATAATAGATTTAATGAATAGGGTTTTTTTATATTACCATGATCAGTTTTTGGTAGTATTTATAGATGATATTTTTCACAACCCAACCCATACCTAGGCTCAAGCTGCAACTACCCCAAGCCCACCTCCATAGGCCAGCGGCTGGCGACTAGTGCCAAAGGCACAACAAACTAGAGGAGGCATTTGCCTAAGAAACTGTACACAAACACACGCAGTCAAATCAATGAAAAAGTACAGAGGAAAAGAAACAAATATACAATAATACTTTAAAAAGTAAACCAAACATATATGGATCGTCCTCTAAACAGAACAATTACAAGAAAAGTAAAGTGGAAAGGGAAAGGGGAAAAATACACACCCAACTAAAAAAGTAACACAACCCAACAACAAGTGAAAAAAAAGTAAAATAGCTGGGAGAGTCCCACTCATGAATCCCAAGATACTACCACCACACTTGGTCCAAGAACCTTGTATCCCTAAGATCCTCTGATATCACGATCAACATGTCTATCATCAGCAAGGTCACACCAAGTGTAGGAAAATCCCAAGTAGGGGTAAGTATAAAAATACTCAATAGAATGCCCAAAAGGATATAAGGAGTAGAAATAAAGGTACTAAAGAGGGTAGAAGTGAGATATATAATAAAATAAGACCATTATGGTAACAAGGTATAGTAAAAAGAGTGAAGCTCTACCCAACAATAGATATTCTCATTCAAAGAAACCCAAATGTGGGAGTAAGGGGATGTCCATTCCACACCTCAGCCCAAGAAAGTGAGTAGCTATCATTTCCAAGATAAAAACTATCTTTGATGTCCTATATCTCATCTCATCTTCCTAGGAGGCATAATTAAAAGGGTCTCCAATCATCACACCTCAATACTATCCACTTTGGGTGGCACTGACTCACTCATATGGTTTTAGGTTGTGTGACAAGGATGTGTCTTGGTGGGTAAAGTGACTCTCTTTCTCGTGATTATTTAGGTAAATCAAATCACACCTCACACTATTCCACACAGTCGAGGGTCTTCTCTGAACCATCAGGGACTATGCTACCTAGCCCAGTGGGAGCGTCATCTCAATATCTCCTTGGGTACTACTCTCTGGGTCATCTTGGTATCTCCTCGGGGACTACTCTCTAGGTCATTCGGGTATCTCCTTAGGGACTACTCTCTGGGTCAGCCTGGTATCTCCTCAGGGAATACTCTCTGGGTCAGCCCCGTATCTCCTTGGGGACTACACTCTAGGTCATCTAGGAATCGCCTCAGGGACTACACTCTTGGTCATCCCAGTATCTCCTCTGGGACTACACTTTGGGTCAATCTGGTATCTCCTCGGGGATTATGCTACCTGGCCCGGTGGGAGGGTCAGTCCGAAACTACACTGGTCATCCCAGCTGGATGGTACCTCTCAGAAAGTGCTGAGGAACATTGGCCATTCCTACTGAATGGTGCCTCTTAGAAAGAACTGAGGAACACTGATCATCCCTACTGGATGGTTCCTCTCAAAAAAAAGCATCGAGGAACTATAATCATCCCTACTGGATGGTACCTCTTGGAAAAGGAATCAAGGAACTCTGATCATCCCTGCTGGATGGTACCTCTCAGAAAAAGCATCAAGGAAATTTGATCATCCCTGTTTGATGGTACCTCTCGGAAAAATCATTGAGTAACTCTGATCATCCATATTGGATAGGACCTCTCAAAAAAATCATCGAGGAAATCCGATCATCCCTGCTGGATGGAACCTCTCAGAAAAAGCACCACAGTAGTCATCAAGTTCCTCCCTATATAGTCATCATACCCAAAATATCTCAGATCATATCTCATAATCCACTACGGAGGGCACCATCACATTCTACGTGAAAAACACTAAGTATAGGCTACTCATATGCCAAAATCTGAGTCCAAAAAAAGAAGATATGAGAGATAGAATATTTGTAAAGTGGAATACAGTGTGTGTGGGGCCCACACATTGTGTGGCCCCGACTCTTCACCTATTCATGTACCTATCTATACTAGAGTACTAAACTACTAATCAAGTACCCCTAGGCATGCTAATGTACTCCCATAGTACATGATATCTCTATCCAAAAAGCTAACGAGCGTGCATTGCTCATTGTTACACTAAAGGTTGAAAACATACTTTTATTCATAGGCCTCCTCAAAATGGAACCAAATAACCAAACGGATCACACCATTATGGTACTTGGAGAAAAATGAACAATATCTAATATTCATTCGCCCTAAACAGGCATCCGATGGAAAAGTCGTATATCACTACATTGTGCTTGAATGGCGTCACGTGGGACCCATGTAATGTCCTGGAATTTATGTATATTTTTTTAATTATATGGAATTATTTTTAGATTGAAAATCTGATGGAACGTGATTACAAGGCCCACAGTTCCTGGAATGATTCCTCAAAGTTTTGTTAAGATTTAATTAGTGCGCTTAAACAGTTTTCCTGAAAAAAGTGGAATAACTATTAAATGGTTTCCTAGATCATAAATCTAATGCAATCATTGTGTTCAGGATGGCAGGTTTACCCTAGGCATGACTTAATTTTAGACGGTGCAGGCCTCCTGTTAGAAAACCTTAAAATGGCATAACCGTAAATAAATTAATTAAATAAAGTTATTTTATTTTTCAAATGCTTATAACTCACGAACGGTGACTCGGATTAAAAATATGAGACCACCGCTGAGCTTTTGAGGATATTATTTCTTTAGCCAGATACTAACATTGGCCAGCATAGGCCAATAGTGGAAGTTAGTTTTTGTTTGTAAATAAATAATTAAGTAAAAATTATTTTTTAAAAAATATATAACTTCTAAACGGTAACTCAGATTAAAAATTCGAGAGTACCGTTGAGTTCTTTGGGGCGTGTTCCTCTTAGGCGGAGACTAACCTTGACCAGAATGGGTCGAGGGTGAAAGTTATCAATTTATTGAACTTTTTTATGGTACGCTCGGTAAATGCGCGAGCGGTGTTTTCTAACTTTTGAACTGGTTCTCGGATTAAAAATATAAAGGCACTATTGAACTTGCAGTGTCGGGATTCACTTAAGGGAGGTTAAACATTGACCGCAGTGGGTTGAGAGAAGAATTTGGTTTTTTCATTTTTCATTGAGTATTAAATAAAATAAATATATTTTATTTTAAATATCCTCCCACCTCTCCTTTTAATTTTTGGTAGAGGGGACCACAATAGGGTGGTTGGGTATTTAAATGTTGGGCATTAAATGCCCAATTACACAAAATTTGTAACCACCAATACCTTTAATTAATAGGATTCATTAATTCTAAATAAATGAATCACCTCCTAAATTAAGAGTTATGTTAACTCTTCCATGGGGTTGGGTGTTTGTTTCCATTGGCGAAAGGAGGAGGAGGATCTTGAGGCTCTTGATGAAGAATAGATCTCACAATCGAGAACTGAAGATCATTGTTTAAGTGGCATCATTGGAAGCTTGTTGTGGGAACGAAGAACACTGACCCACCTTCAATTGTGAATGTTCTCCAACATATTTAAAAGGTAGGGGGTTTATTTTTAAGTATGATAAATATCTATTTATTAATTTCTATTGTTCTTGATTCTCAATGACGATGGCCAAACAAACATGGTCATCGATCCGCACATAGACCATGATCCTTTTTTCATTATTCATGTGTTCTTCATTGCCAAATAATTAAGCACACTAAAAACTCAATGTTTTGTTGAGTGCGGCATACGGATGTAGAGATCTCTACCTGAGAATTATGAATCTGTGATCGTCGCATTTTTTTCAGGCTTAGAAAAAAGATACAGTGGCCCGCAGAAGGGGCGATGTGGTGGTACTTTTCCGGTGTGTCTTTGGGGTGTGGGAAAAGGAGAGATAGGTGGTGAAACGTACTATGGAGGTCTGGCGTGGCTGGTACATGTGGTATGGCGGCGCGAGCAGGAGGTCGGGACGGCAGTAGGCCGAAGGGGCACAACTCCTGAGTGGTGCGGCGGCCAGGCGGACAGCGGGGTGCGGTTTTTCCGGTGTGCATACAGGGTGGTGCGAGAAGGGCTATGTTCATCACAGAGGAAGCATGATTAGTGGCTGGGATTTGAGAGTTTAAATTACTGAGCGTGTGCAGTAGGGCATGGAGCTAGAAAAAAATTGGGAAAGGGGTTAATTGAAGAGAGAGAGAGTTGACAAAAGATAAGTTAAAAATTTAAAGTAATTAAAGATGAAATACGTTGAATAAGGGGATATACACCAAATTGAAGAGGTGTGGGTTGTGCGTGGAATGTGAGAATTGAAGTAAATGAATTGTAAATAATAAAATAATTATTATTATATTATTATTATTTTTGGTTGTAAAACCATAATTCATCTGTAACTTATCTGTGCAACCTCAGTTTCACGAACCGTCAGCGGCAGTGTGACCCTGACTTTGAGACGAAAATTCAAAGTCCAATATTGGATGTATTTTTCGTGTTTTTGGATCGAGTATCTGAAGTACTTGGTAAATAATAGATTTAATATTATTATTAAATCTTCGACCCACCATAACTCCAGCGTATGACGTCTGATTGACTTGTCGTAAGTGGCGACATGATCCTGTCATTAAAACAGTCGATTCAAGTCTAATGTTTAATATTAAATTCTTTTTCATGGATCAGGTCCACGAAACACCCAATATTATTATTATTATTATTATTATTATTATTATTATTATTATTGCGGAATATTTTATCTGACATATCTCCCTCATAAAGTGTCGAAATGACGAAGCATCTGTGGTGATAAAATCCTTGAGACAAGGCGGTCCTTTTGAGATAATCCACGTGAATTTCAGAGAAATTTGTAGTTTGGCAGGGTTGGATCGTACTCAAATCCAACCGGGCCATTGGCACTAAAATGCCTATAGCTTACAAAACGGGTGTCTGATTGACACGTCGTCTGTTGCGTTGGAACCCTTATGACATGGCGGTCCTTTAGGATAATTCTTAGTGGAACTTTGTGGTGGTTGAGATACAACCAATGGATTGAGGGGTGGTTCTTCCAAATGTTCTATGAGTGGAAATCCAGTAGCTAGTAGTGAGGCGGAGGTTGGAGACAGGTTATACGGAGGTTAGTACCGAGCGATCCTGTGTAGGTCATCACCGATCTTGTGTGAGTCAGATCCTATGTGGGTCAGCACTCAGTGATCCTGTGTGGGTCAGTGCATATCGATCCTATGTGGGTCAGTGGGGGTTAGTACCTATCGATCCTGTGTGGGTCAAACACCGTAGAATCAGCAATGGTGCCTCTTGACAGAATAAGATGATCTAGCTTCGCGACTGATCATCTATACTTCTATACTTCACTAATACCTATGTGAGTTGAGTCTTTTAACTTCATGGTGATACCTTCTTGGTGTTACCTATGTGTTAATTTTACCTTTGTGGGGTTACATGTGTGCTACTTTTACGTTTGTGGTGTTACCTTTGTGGTGTTGCCTTCGTGGTGTTGCCTATGTGGTACTTTTACCTTCGTGGTGTTACCTTCAGGGTGTTACCTGTGTGGTACTTTTACCTTCGTGGTGTTACATTTGTGTTATTATTCCCTCATGTATGAGACGAGTATATCTTGATAACTTAGGTATATATAGGGACATATACCTAAGTAGAGTTTTTGAATGCTTCGTGATTTGTAGTTGAGATCATGCTTTGTGGTTTGCCTTCATAGAATTATGAGAGACCTTTGGGGGTCTCGAGGTCCCTACTAAGTATTGTTATACTCACCCCTGCATAGTATTCTCCTGCACCTTATTGTGTCTTGTGCAGACGACGGACAGCATTGATCACGGCTTAGGGATCTAGGATTAGACGGTGCTCAGATGTGGACCATTTGATGTGACGTGACGTTGGACTACTGATCATGAGATGTACCTACCCTTCAGGTGGGATCCTCAGTGGATGATCCAAGAGCTATTTTTCCTCTTTTTAGTTGTGCTTGTACTTTCCAGTTGGGATTGTATTCCAACCCCTTTACTTTCAGCACACTTTTTACTACAGTATTTTACTTTTTGATTGCCTCTTTTTGTACTCTTGGATTTGTTTGTTTGTATAGGTTTAAAGTAAATTCCTTCCCATTATAGGGATATACATTTCCAATGCTAGTCTCTAGCCCCTAGCCTATGGAAGGCGGGCTTGGATTAGTCATGACACAGGCCCTGGGGGACGGGTCGTGATAAAGTGGTAACAGAGGAGTCGGTTCTACTGAAGAACTAGGAATCAGATATTTTTAATAGAGCAATATTATTAAGTGTTTTGAGTGTGTTTTTCAGTTCAGGGAGTCCAGTGTTGGTGTAGTGGCCGACGTATCCATACACCAGGACCCTGAATTCTAATTTCTGACTCAGTGCATGAAAACACTGATTGCGTGTGTTTTGGAAATTTTTTCCCTTGATTTATTTGGAGTCAGCTCACCAGGTATAACTTAATGATCATGGCACACAATTTCCTTATCAGGATGTTGCCACATAGATAGTCATCTATGATTCCAAAGAGATTATATAATGACGGACCACATAGTGACGAGGCTCCGGTGTGGGGCCCTCTTACTATGTTAAAACCTTCGAGTGGTGTACCAGCAGCACCACCACCCATTGGGAAGAAGTTACCAATAAATACTACCGGTGGACAATGCACACTGACTGAGTGCGTTTCATGAGTTCCAGCAGCAGAGGCCTCTGAGGTTTCGAGGCAAGATAGATTCCCAAATACCTGAGGACTAGTTAGAGGTTGTCTCTAGAGTTTTCCACCTAGTTGGGACACTAGCTGATCAGATGGTGATCCTAAATGCTAGTCTGTATCAATGTGTGACCATGAGGATGGTCCGCATGGTGATGAGGATTAGATACATGGACCATTTCCTGAGATGGTACCTTCAGATAGTGTCCCAGCTATATCACTGCCCATTGGTCAGTAGTTACAACTGGCAGTACCAGTAGAGGACACATGTAGGATAAGTGCCTTACACGTGTTTCAGCATTAGATACCCCTCAGGTTCTGAGGCGAACCCAAATCACAGGCGGCTAAGGAATGTCTTGAGTAGGTGGTTGAGTTTCCATCTAGTCAGGGCACCATTCGATTAGATGGCGGTCCTGGTAGAGAGTCTTCTACGTGGCTTAGTAGGAAGATGACAGGTTTTAGATTACCCAGATCTTGTGAAGAGGTAACTTTTCTTTGGACAATCATGAGAACCTTCCTCAAAGAAGGGGGTCTCTTTCCATAAAGATCTAAGGTATGAGAGTTCCCTAGAGCTTCAACAAATTTGGCAGGACGACATGTCGGTAGCTGAGTATTCATCGAGGCGTACCAACCATCCCAGGTAATTTATGAATATAGTATGGTCAGTGCTTCAGGGCTCATACCTTTGAGCGAGGTGTGTTTAGGTACATTAGATCCATCACTTTTCTTCTATGCATTCCCACTTATGTTAGGGTGCTAGAGAAAACCTTTCTGGTTGAATGGTATTTGGCTGAGTGGATACAAATAGTGAATGTTAGCAGTGGGAAAGCAAGCAAATGATGCCAGTCTCAGAGACTTGGGCATGTAAAATGTTTTGGGAAGAGAAAGTGATGGGGATAGATGAATATGTAGGGCATCAGATGTGGAATTGGATCTATGAGAGAAGCATCAGGTGGTATACATTTCGACGTGTTACAACCACCACCCAAATGTAGTCCCCACCAGGCTTATAGAGCTGAAGGACAGGGGAAGGGAGTAGCTGCATGCAGTCAAGGAGTGTGACCCAAGGTCTCCAGGAATGATTAGAGGTATGGTATGTTTCTACTACTAGCTACCATATTAATAGACATAGGAACTAATCATTCCTTCTTTCCATGAATCTTGTTCAAGACCTAGAGTTTCTGGTTAAACCGCTGACTTGAACCTTATGTCTGGAGATACCATTGGGAGGAGACTCGAAAATCACACTTATGTCGATGGTGTGATCTGACCCTTGAGGCGATAGTTTCAGTTGGAACCTCTTGGTGGAAGCTTCGAGGCCTTATGACTTTAGTTTGGGTATGGAATGGACATCCACATTTCATAGTAAGATTGAATGTATTAGGAAAAAAGGTTTTGGTTTATCTATAATATTGGAATGGGGTTTTCCTTGGTTGGGGAAAAATGAAACCCCGGCAGCACAGGATAAACTCATGCATAGGAGGGTACAGCTGATCACCCTTGAGTCATCTAGCATTACCCTCGTGGTAGTGGGATTTTTGAGTTTTCAGTTCCCAACAGGAGTGGCAGAGTTTGGGTACATCTTTTCAAAAGATGTTTCCAGGATTACATCCCCGAAGGGAGAGAGACTTCTAATTTGGCAGGGTACTACTAGATTTTTGAACCATACTTCTTTAGGGTAGAGGCACCCTTGTCATCTTGAAAGAAGAAGTGGGACCCTTTCCTATGGATGGAGAAGTGTCAACAAATATTTTAGGAGCTAAGACAGAGACTGACGAGTATAACTACACTACCCATGACCTGGATTTAGCAGTAGTGGTCTTTGTGCTGAAGATGTGGCGACACTACTTGATGGGTGAATGTTTTACTATTTACTCTGATCACAAGAGTCTCAGGTATATCTTCTCATAGAAGGACCTAAACCTAAGACAAAAACGATGGATATAGTTCCTCTAGGAATATGAATTTGAGATAGTCTATACTCCTAGGAAGGGGAACATGGTAGCAGAGGCACTCAGCAGGAGGTTTGGTCTACAGCTATTGAGTGAGGCGTCAGATCAGCTAGTCACACTACAGATATCCTTTGTGGATAAAGATGGAGTATCTTACCTCTAGTCTATGACTGTCACTCCCCCAATTCTTCAGCGAGTTCAAGAGGAACAGCTTGGGGACGTTGACTACGAGGCATGACGTGCTCAGATATCCTCAAGATGGTCTCCTGAAGGATTATTTGAAGGTGGGTATCATGTCGTTCTCTTTATAGGATGCACCATGATACCAGTGAATCTTTGGGAGGAGGTGTTGAGGGGGTTCCATACATTCCCTTTAATGGTACATCATAGAGTGGCGAAGATATACCAGGACCTCCAGTATCAGTACTGGTGACAATGGATGAAGGAAGCAGTTTCAGAGTTTGTATCATGATGCCTCACTTGTCAGCAATTGAATACTGCACATAGCTAGCATAAGTCTTGTGCTAATAGGATATGGAGACCCTTGTGGTCCAAGTAGGGAGACCATGTCTTCCTATGGGTCTCACCCTAACGAGGATTGTGTAGGTTTGGTTGGGGCGGAAAGCTATCTCCGAGGTTCATCGAACCATTCTAGATTATCAGTAGAGTGGGCGAGGTGGTGTACCGTTTAACTCTTCCCACACAGATTCACCAGGTGTATAATGTTTTCATGTGTCACAGCTGAGGAGATGTGTGCATGATCCATCGCACGTTATCAACTAGGGAGAGTTAGACGTTGATGATGGGGTGACTTTTAAAGAGTTCCTGGTGGAGATATAAGATCGATATGAGTGAGTCATTCATGGATGGTCGATGCCTCTAGTGTGAGTTTTGTGATAGCATGATAATATCCAGGAGAGCACATGGGAGTGGGAGGATCAGATTCATTCTCAGTACCCTCTTTTGTTTGGTTTGCCTTATTTTGGATTTCATGGATGTAAATCCCTAAGGTGGAGAGAATTTAATTACTCATAACTTCCGTATATATTTTTTTAATTATATGAAATTATTTTGAGACAGTGGAATCTGACAGTGCGTGATTACGAGGCCCAGAGTTCCCAAAATGATCTGTCGAAGTTTTTTTAAGCTTTAATTAGTGCGCTTAAGCAGTTTTCCTAAAAAATTATAATAACTCTCAATTGGTTTCCCGGATCAGAAATATGAGGGCAACGTTGTGTTTAGGATGGCGGGATTACCCTAGACCTAACTTATGTTTAGTCAGTATAGGCCTCCTGTGAGAAAACTCAAAAATGAAATAACTGTAAATAAAATAATTAAATAAAGTTAATTTTTTTTCAAATTCTTCTAACTCACGATCGGTGACTCGGATTAAAAATATGAGACCACCATTGAGCTCATGAGGGTATGATTTCTTTAGGTAGATACTAACATTGGCTGGTGCAGGCCAATAGTGGAATTTAGTTTTTGGATGTAAATGAAATAATTATGTAATAATTATTTTATTGTTAAAATCCATAACTTCTAAATGGTAACTCAGATTGAAAATATGAGAGTACCGTTGATTTTTTTGGGGAATGTTCTCCTTAGGTGGAGCCTAACCTCGACTATCATGGGTTGAGGGTGAAAGTTATTAATTTATTGAAAATTTTTTATGGTACGTTCAGTAAACACGTGAGCGGTATTTTTTAACTTTTGAACTGGTGCTCTGATTAAAAATACAAAGGCACCATTGAACTCGCAGCATCAGGATTCACTTAAGGTATTTTTAACCTCAACTGTAGTGGGTCGAGAGAAGAAGTTGGTTTTTGTGTTTTTTTTGGAGGATTAAATAGAATAAATATATTTTATTTTAAATATATTCCCACCTCTTCTTTTAATTTTTGGTGGCATGGACCACAAGAGGGTGGTCGAGCATTTAAATGTTGGGAATTAAATGCCTAGTTACACAAAATTTGTAAACACCAATCCCTTTAATTAATAGGATTCATTAATTCTAAATAAATGAATCACCTATTAAATTAAGAGTTATGTTAACTCTTCCTTGGGGTTGGGTGTTTTTTTCATTGCTGAAAGGAGGAGCAGGATCTTGAGGCTCTTGACGAAGAATGGATCTCACAATCGAGAACTGAAGATCGTTGTTCGAGTGGCGTCATTGGAAGCTTGTTGTGGGAATGAAGAACACTGACCCACCTTCAATCGTGAATGTTCTACAATGGATTTATGAGGTAGGGGGTTTATTTTGAAGTATGATAAATATTTATTTGTTAATTCCTCTTGTTCTTGATTTTCCACAATGGTGGACAAATAAATATGGCCATCAATCTGCACATAGACCATTATCCTTTCTATTTCATTCATCATGCATTCTTCATCGACAAAAAATTAAGCACACTAAAAAACTCAATGTTTTGTTTAGAACAGTATATGGATGCGGATATCTCGACCTGAGGATTGTGAATCTATAGTCATCAAATTTTTTTCAGGCTTAGAACAAAGATACAGCGGCCCGCAGAAGGGGCGATGTGGTGGTGATTTTTTGGCTTGTCTTTGGGGTGTGGCTCAGGGTGAGATAGGCGGTGCAATGTACTATGGTGGTCCGGTGTGGCTGGTACAGGCAGTACGGCGGCGTGAGTGGGAGGTCGGGACAGCAGCAGGCCAAAGGGGTGTGGCTCTTGAGTGGTACGGCGGCCAGGTGGACAAGAAGGAGTGGTTTTTCCAGTGCGCGTATAGGGTAGTGCGAGCAGGGTTGTTTTCATCACAGCGGAAGCGTGATCGGCGGCTGGGAGTTGAGAATTTACATTGCTGAGCATGTGCACCAGGGCATGGAGCTGGAAAAAAATCATGAAAGGGGTTAATTGGAGAGAGAAAGATTTGACAAAAGATAAGTTAAAAATTTAAAGCAATTAAAGATGAAATCCATTGAATAAGGAGAAGACCACCAAATTGGAGAGGTGTGGGATTTTCATGGAATGTGATAATTGAAGTAAATTAATTGTAAATAATAATAATAATATAATAATAATGATATTATTATTTTTGGATATAAAACCATAATTTGTCCGTAACTTATATGTGCGACCTCGGTTTCATGAACCGTCAGCGACAGTGTGACCCTGACTTTGAGAAGAACATTCTAAGTCCAATATTGGATGTCTTTTTTGGGTTTTCAGATTAGGTCTCTGAAGCGCTTGGAAAATAAAATATTTAATATTATTATTAAATATCTGACACGCCATAACTCCAGCGTGTGATGTCTGATTGACTTGTCGTAAGTGGTGACATGATCCTGTCATTAAAATGGTCGATTCAAGTATAATGTTGAATATTAAATTTTGGTTCGTGGCTCGAGTCCACGAAACACCCAACATTATTATTATTATTTTTTTGTTGTTGTTGTTGTTGTCGTTGTTGTTGTTGTTGTTGTTGTTTTTGTTGTTATTGTTTTGGGATCTTGTATCTGACATATCTGCCTCATGCGATGTCGAAATGACGAACCATCTATAGTGCTGAAATCCATGAGACAAGGTGGTACTTTTGAGATACTCCATGTGACTTTTAGAGAAAGTTGGAGTTTGGTCGGGTTGGATCGTACTCAAATCCTACCGGGCCCTCATCACTAAAATTCCAATAGCCTACAGACTAGGTGTCTGATTGACATGTCGTCTATTGCATTGGAACCCTTATGACATGGTGGTCCTTTGGGATACTTCTTCATGGAACTTCATGGTGGTTGAGGTGTGACCGATGTCTTGAGGAGTGGTTCTCCCAAATATTCTATGAGTGGGAATCTAGTAGCTGGCATTGAGGCAGAGGTTAGAGATAGGTCATACGGAGGTTAGTACCAAGCGATCCTGTGTGGGTCAGCACCAATCCTATGTGGGTCAGATCCTGTGTGGGTAAGCACTCAGCGATCCTGTGTGGGTCAGCGCATACCAATCCTGTGTGGGTCAGATCCTGTGTGGATCAGCGGGGGTTAGTACATATCGATCCTGTGTGGATCAAACTTTGTATAATCAGCAGTAGTGCCTCGTGACAGAATAAGATTATCTAGTTTTGAGACTGATCATCTATACTTCTATAATTTACTAATACCTATATGAGCTGAGTCTTTTAACTTCGTGGATTTACCTTTGTGGTGTTACCTATGTGGTACTTTTACCATCATGGTGTTACCTGTGTGTTACTTTTACCTTTGTAGTGTTACCTTTGTGGTGTTACCTATATGTTACTTTTACCTTCATGGTGTTACCTTCGTGGTGTTACCTTCGTGGTGTTACCTATGTGTTACTTTTACATTCGTGGTGTTACCTTTGTGCTATTCTTCCCTCATGTATGAGATGAGTATATCTTGATAACTTAGGTATATGTATGGGCATATACCTAAGTAGAGTTGTTGACTGCTTCATTCTTTGTGGTTGATATCATGCTTTTTGGTTTGCCTTCATGGAATTCTGAGAGACCTTCAAGGGTATCGGGGTCCCTACTGAGTATTGTTATACTCACCCCTGCACAGTCTTAACCCGCACCTTGTTGTGTCTTGTGCAGACGACGGACATCATTGATTGCGGCTGAGGGAGCCAGGACTGGACGATGCTCAGAGGTGGACCATTTGACTTGACGTGATGTTGGACTACTAATCATGAGTTGTACCTACCCTTCAGGTAGGATCCTCGGTGGATGATACAAGAGTTGTTTTTTCCTATTTTCAGTTGTACTTGTACTTTCTAGTTGGTCTTGTATTTAGACCCCTTTACCTTTAATGCACTTTTTACTATAGAATTTTACTTCATGATTTCTTCTTGTTGTACTCTTGTATTTGTGTGTTTGTACAGGTTTAAAGGCAATTCCTTCCCATTATAGGGATATGCCTTTCCAGTGCTAGTTTCCAGCCCCTGGCCTATGGAAGGCGGGATTAGGGTAGTCATGACATGGGCCCCGGGGGACAGGTCATGACAAACCATGCCTCAGTCCCAAAATAAAGTATACAGATCACACCATTGAAATCCTCATGGAAAAACACACAAGATGGACACCTCATTTGTCCAAAATGGATACCCGGTGAAAAAGTTGCATTTCACCGCTACACTGGCGAATCGGGCCTCATGGGGCCCACACCTCGATCTCAATTTAAATACTCAAAATTTCTCTTAAAATATCCATCTTAATTTCAGAGTTGAATCATCGCTGATGGTTCATCATTTTGACATCGTATGAGAGAGTTATGAAAGATGTAAGATCTCGCAACAATGATAATAATATTATTCTTTGGCATTTTGTGGACCCGAGTCACAAACCATAATTTAATATCCAACATTAGACTTGAATCGACCATCTTAAAGACAGGATTATGTCTCCACTAAGGGTGCCTCAATCGAACGTCGCACGCAGGAGTTATGGCAGGTCAAGGATTTAATAATAATATTAAATATATTATTTCTCGGGTGTTTCATGGGTCCCAGTCGCATGTCGAGGAGAAACATCTAGAATAGTCTTAAAATGACTACCTCATAAATGGGGTCATGCCACTGCTAATGGAACACCGATCAGATGTAGCACGAGGGAGTCTCGAAGGTTTAAATAAATAATATTATTTTTATTTTTATTATTTTTGTTTTTTGTTTTTTATTTTTCTTTTTAATTATTTATTTCCTTTTCTTTCAATCACCTCTTAGGGTATCCCCCATGCCCCTCATGGTTTCATGAGACCTCTACCCTTGATGCCTCTATGTGTCACTGCCCTACCGCCTTTGGCCTCCTGCTGGCTCTGCATGCCCCGACAGCCTCCTCCATCTGCCGGCCCTTGCCAACTCTGACCCCCACCCGGCCTCCTGTTGCACACCCAAACCACCAGCCAAAGCCTCCTTGGAATGTTGCTACCTTGGCATGCTTCCTCCTGGACCACCGCAACACCAGCCTCGCACCGCCTTGCTACCTCTTCACGGCCTACCTGGCCTCCTGCCGCACCAGAGCCACACCCTGAAGCCACACCAAACCACCGCCCCAGCCAACAGCCCCTCTCACACCAGTCGAACCCATAGGCTTCACGGCTGCCCAGTTTTTCACCAATGGTCGGATGCCAACCATATGATCTATTCGAACAACATCATCTGAGCATCGAACCTCGATTGATCACAAATTCATGTCCACATAAACAATCTGATGTATCAAGGGTCAACTTCACATTGATTCATAGTTGAGTATTCGTCAAACCACCAATCACAATAAGAGATGGAGATGAATAAAGGGATAATGAAGAACAAAAGAATGATCAAAAAATTTGATTAAATAACCTTATATATTGTTTGTGTTATCCTTAATTCCTCATCTTTATAATGGTGAATGAAGAACAATAACAATAATTTATAAACTCATAAAATCATTTTATTTCAATTTCTGGGATCGTGCAAGAAGGCACAGATTGAAGATTCAATTATCAACATGCTTAAAGTTTAATTAGAGGTATAAATACACCAAATATGATTCTTACCTGAATTGTATTGTTTGTTATTGATTAGGTATGCATTTGTCGATGAAGGAGGAGGATCCATTGCATTCGCCGCTTCTTGATCCATCTAGAATCAGAGGTTTATCATCGTTCGTTCTTCATTCATCAACGGGAAGGAGAGGAGAGGAAGAGAGGGTTTTTCATCATTGGAAAACCTTAATTGTGCTGCCAAACCCTCTAAAAAATAATTTATAACCTCTCTTTAGGTTAAATGGAATTAATAAAATAATTAAATAAATAATTATTTAATTATTTAATTAATCGTCCATGATGGCACATACGCCAACCTCCCAACACTGAAAAAGGTTACACCCTATCTAGGGTAAAACCTAAATTATGAACTCAACAGTGGTCTCATATTTCTCATATGAACCCTCGTCCATGATTTATTTGGGTTTGAGCTATTAAATGAATAAATTAATAATTTAATTCATCCATTTAACACACCACCAACAAGAGAGGGGTCCGAACGTCCCGCATCGACTCATTTTATGTCATTTATAGGGTAAAACGACATTACTAACCCAAACATAGCCTTGGATTTCTGATATGAGATATCATTTAAGAGATATCACGTTTTTCTTAATCAACTGCACCTGCATAATATAAAAATATGTTTAATATTTTTATAAAATTAATTCTAGGCACATCGGGCCTCAGAATTTCACATCGTCTTAGCATCAAGATCTAGAATAATATTTAGAAATATTTCAAAGTCTTATAGGGAAAAACCAGGGTTTCTATATTATTTCCTCCATCATGCTCTTCATCCTCAAAAAGAAAAACTAGGGAAACAACTCAGGATACCGAGCCCTCACTTAGCTCTCCCACTCCCAGCGAAACTTGTACGTTTCTGTGATGCCAAACAGTGTGGACCAAAGGGATGGTCCACCCTCATAAGGCTTTATTCAGTTGATGACATGTATAGGAACACACATGTATCTCCTCTTTTGTGACACATGGAAGACTTTTTGTGACCACTCCAACTATTTGGGGTAAGGCAAGGCGGTAGGGAACCTCGTCGTCTCCTAGCACGGTCTCGAATGGCCTAATAAAACTTGAGGGGGATAGTTTTCCTCCCCAAACAAACCTCTATATCCCATGTCACAATTGGAATTGATTTTTTTCACTGGAATAGGGTCTTGTGATTCCATCCTTCAAAATATCCATATGGTGAAACACCCAAGGATATCTAGTTATGTAGGATTTCACAGTCAATGCATCACAACTGTGACACTCTTACATGCTCAAGAAGTGAAGGATTCAACACCATCAACTAAAGAAAAGTTATACACTATTGCTCCACCAGGGTCAGCTATAGGGAAGTTAACTGATCTAAAACTTCCTATACTAGGTGATCTTGGAACTTCCCGTACTTCTTACTAATGGCATCTTCTACACAACTGTGCCTTGAGTGCACAAGTTAGAGGGACTCTTCCACCACACTTATGTTGTGTTTTTTGGGCCCCATATGACTACATGCTTGAGACCGATCATGAGAAGATCTCCTACGTTGAGATCTCATCGTCTGGAATCTACTAGCAGTAGCAGACGTCTTAGCTCTGTTACACTCACTACCACAACCAGCTGTATAGAATTCCTATAACAAAAATCTCTCTATCACCAACTCCTACTCCAGCACTCTGTCATAGGTGGGGATACACAAGTGTACAATGATAGCATGGATATCCTTATGGATTCTTTTCTCAAACCTCCAAACTTGAAAATAGTCATCACAGAGAATGTCCAAAGAGTAGCGTGTGAGGTATGTGAACCCATTTGTGTAATAAATCACCATCATCTATCCCTATTGTAATTTAAATATCTCTTAAAATCAAATGGATTTCAAGAAGGATGGGTAGAAATTCTCATGAAATAGATACTGGAAGTCTCCCCATGAGAGTGTCGACTCATCGTGTACCTAAGTAACCAAGCTCCACCAATGCCTAGATAATCTATGGAAAAGGATGGCTTCCAAAGCCACTATATGATCTATTGGTGTCCTCACAAGTCTGAAGATGTAGACCACCGACTCTAACCAAACCTGTAATGCCTGAGAGTCTGGCTCACCACAGAACCTCAGTGGTCTCTGGTTCTAGAACTCGTGAAGTGTGCTCAGCCTGTGCACATCCTTATCCCGCTCTTCTAGTGATGTATACTGCTCAACAGGTGGAGGTGCTACTACCTATCCACCTGGAGGAGAGAGGTCGCATGATGGGTCTTAAACTGAGGCCTCATTGCTCATGGAATTGTTGTCACGAACCAGAGCTAGTATCCTAGATGGCTATCATCGCAGAGACATCCTGAATGTTATCAAGGAATAAGGCAATCAGATGAGCATATATATATACCGAAATGGAAGTGGGGATATGAATCAATAAGGATAGTGAAATACACAATCCTATATGATGAATTTACCATTGTTCCCTACAACAAGTGTATCATGGTTCCGAGTTGAAAAATGGGTAATCAGGATCATGTTGAACGGATACGTCAGCCGCTTGTACCATCACTGGACTCCCTGGACTAAGAGCCTCTCTTGATACACTTCAACACTATTTCCCTAAACCCAAAAAATACTTTTTTAGGTAAATGTCCAAAAAAGGTCCCAAGGGTAAAAACTCCCTATGATGCCACTTTTTCACAACCCAACCCATATCGGGGCTTGATCCACAACTACCCCAAGCCTTCCTCCATAGGCCAAGGTCTGGAAACTAGCACTGAAGGCACAACAAACTAGGGGAGGCTTTTTCCTAAGAAACTGTACACACACACACACAACCAACTCAATGAAAAAGTACAGAGGAAAAGAAATCAAGATACAACACTACTATAAAAATGAAACCAAAAATATATGCATTGACCTCTAAATAGTACAAGTATAAGAAAAGTAAATCTAAAAGGTAAAGTGGAAAATACACACCCAACTAAAAAAGTTCCACAACCCAACAACAGGTGAAAAAAATTAAAATAGCAGGGAGAGTCTCACTCCTAAATCCCAAGCTACGACCACCACATGTGGTCCAAGCACCCCATATCCCTAAGATTCTCTAATATCATGATCAACATGTCCGTCATCTAAAAGGTAACACCAAGTGCGGGAAAATACCAAGTAGGGGTGAGTATAAAAAACTCATTAGGATGACCCAAAGGCTCGAGGGAGTAGCAAGAGAGGTACTGAAGAGGGGAGAAGTAAAATATATAATAGAGAAGATCAGTATGGGAACAAGGTATAGTAAAAGGATTGAATCTCCACCTAACAATAGATATGATCATTCAAATAAACCCAAACAAGGTAGTAAGGGGATCTCCATTCCATATCTTATCCCAAGAAAGTTAGTAGCCATCATTTCAAAGATAAAAACCATCTGCAATGCCCTACATCTCATCGCATCTTCCTAGGAGGAACAAGTTAAAGGGACTGAAATCACCACACCTCAACACTATTTTCTTTGGGTGGAACTGACTCACCCACATGGTTTTAGGTCACGTCGTAAGAACGCGTCTTGGTGGGTAAAGTACCCCTCTTTCTCGTGAGTCCTTAGGTAAATCAAACCATGCCTTGCCACTATGCTGAATAGTCGAGGGTCTTCTATAAATCATTGAGGACTATGCTACTTGACCCAGCAGGAGGGTCATCCTAGTATCTCCTTGTGGACTACTCTCTGGGTTAGCCTAGTATCTCCTAGGGGACTACTCTCTAGGTCAGCTCGGTATCTTTTCGGGGAATACTCTCTATGTCAGCCCAGTATCTCCTCAAGGACTACTCTTTAGGCCAACCTGGTATCTCTTTAGGGACTACACTCTAGGTCATCCCGATATCTCCCCATGGACTACACTCCGGGTCATCCTGGTATCTCCTTGGGGACTGCACGCTGGGGCAGTTTGGTATCTCCTCGGGGACTACGCTACCTGGCCTGGTGGGAGGGTCATCTTGGAACTGCACTGGTTATCCTCATTGCATGGTACCTCTTAGAAATTACTAAGGAACACTGGCCATCCTTGCTAGATGGTACCTCTTAGAAAGAACTGAAGAACACTAATCATCCCTACTAGATGGTACCTCTCAGAAAAATCATTGAGGAACTGTGATCATACCTATTGGATGGTACCTCTTGGAAAAATCATTGAGGGACTCTGATCATCCCTACTAGATGGTATCTCTTGGAAAAAGCATCGAGGAACTTTGATCATCCCTGTTAGATGGTACCTCCTAGAAAAAGCATTAAGGAACTCTGATCATCCCTGCTGGATGGTACCTCTTAGAAAAAAGCATCGAGGAACTCTGATCATCCTTATTGGATGGTAGCTTTTGGAAAAAGTGTTGTTGCAGTCATTGGGTGCCACCCTATATAGGCTTCACACCCAGAACAACTTGCATCGTATCTCAGAATCTACTATGGAGGGCACTATCACATTCTATATAGAAAAACACTCAGGATAGGCTACTCATATACAAAAATCCAAGTCCAAAAGAATGAGATACGAGAGATAGAAGATTCCTAAAGTGGTAAACGGTGTGTGTGGGTCCCACACGTCATGTGGCCCTAAATATTCTCCAGGCCATGTACGTATCCATACTCAGGTACTAAACTGCAAATCGAGTACCCCTAGTCATGCCAGTGTACTCCCAGAGTACATGATATATCTAGCCAAAAAGTTGACGAGCATGCATTTCTCATTGTTACACCGAAGAGAGAAAACGTACTTTTACTCACATACCTCTTCAAAATGGCACTGGATAACCAAATGGATCACACTATTGTGATCCTTGAAGAAAAATTCATAAGATCTACTGTTCATTCGGCCTGAATTGGCATCCAATAGAAAAGTTGTATATCGCCGCATTGTGCTTGAATAGAATCACATGGGACCCACACCTCAATCCCAAAACAAATTATATGGATTGCACCATTGCGATCCTCATGGAAAAACACACAATATTGACTACTCATTTGTCTAAAAAGGATACCCAGTTAAAAAGTTGCATTTCACCACAACACGGGCGAACCGGGCCTCATGGGGCTCGCACCTCGATCACAATTTAAATACTCAAAATTGGTCTTGAAATATCCATCTTAATTTTAGGGTTGCAGTGTTGCTGATAGTTCATCATTCTAACACCATATGAGAGAGTTACGATAGATGAAATATCCCGCAATAATGATAATAATATTATTGTTTGTCGCTTCATGGACCTGAGTCATGAACTAGAATTTAATATTCAGCATTGGACTTGAATCGGCGATCTTAAAGACATGATTATGTCACCACTGATGGAACCTCAATCGGACATCACACGTAGGAGTTATAGAAGGCCAAGGATTTAATAATAATATTAAATCCATTATTTCTTGGGCGTTTCATGGGTCCTAGTCGTGGGTTGAGGAGAAACATCCAAAATAATATTAAAATGACTGCCCTGTAAATGGGGTCACACCACTAGTGATGGCCCCCGTAAATAGGGTCACACCAATGATCTGCTCGAGTAACTTCATCTGATCATCGCACCTTGATTGATCATGAATCTGTGTCCGGATAAACAATATTATGTGTCAAGGATTGATTTCACATCAATTCATAGTTGAGTATTCGTCGAACCACTGATCACAATAAGAGATGACGATGAAAAAAGGGAGAATAAAGAACAAAAGAATGATCAAAAAATATGATGAAATTACCTCATCTATTGTTTGGGTTAGCCTTAATTTATCATCTTTAAAATGATGAATGAAGAGCAATAACAATAATTTATAAATTGATAATAGCAGTTTATTTCAATTTCTGGGATTGTGAAAGAAAGAGCAAATTAAAGATTCAATTATCAACATTCTCAAAGTTTATTTAGAGGTGTAAAGACCCCAAAGATGCATCCTACCTAGATTGGATCGTTTGTTGTTGACGAAGGATCCATTCGTTGATGAAGGAGGTGGATATGTTGCATTCTCCGCTTCTTGATCCGTCTAGAATCAGAGGTTCATCATCGTTTGTTCTTTGTTCATCAACAGGAAGGAGAGGAGAGGAAGAGATGGTAATCTATCATTGGAAAAAATGAATTATGATTCCAACCCCTCTAAAAAAATAATTTATAACCTCTCATTAGGTTAAAATTAATTAATCAAATAAAACCTACATAAGACAACCTCCTAACGCCAACAAAGGTTACACCCTACCTAGGGTAAAACCTACATTATGAACTCAAAGGTGGTCTAAGATTTCTAATCTGAGCCCCCATCCATGAGTTATTCAGGTTTGAGCTATTAAATGAATAAATTAATAATTTAATACATCCATTTAACACACTACTAACAAGATAGGGGTCCAAATATCCCACACCAACTCATTTTATGCTACGCTTAGGGCAAACGCCATGTTCTAGACACAACTGTAACCTTGTATTTTTTATCTAAGATACCATTTAAGAGATATCCCATTTTTCTTAATCAAATTCATGTGTGTAATATAAAAATATACTTAACATTTTATAAAATTAATTTTGGGCACACCGGACCTCATAATTGCACACCGTCTTGGAACCCAACTCTGGAATAATATTTAGAAATATTTCAAAGTATTATAGGGAAAAACCAAGGTCTCTAAAATATTATTATATATTATAATATAAATTAAGTACATTAATATTACTTGATAATTGTACTTCAGACCCTATAAAAGGAGAATTTGTATGCTAAATTTACCAAGTGTTAATTTTTTCTTTAGAAAGTTTCATTTCTGGGTCATATAATCTCAAGTGAGGGTATATTAGTGTTTCCTTCAAAGATGGAGGTTATTGAGCAAGGTAATAGAAATACCATGGTAACCATGATCCATATTTTTCTTTGGTTGGATGGATAAAATTAGTTCTTTTTGAGGGATTTCTCATGGATATCTAATCTAATAACCAAGTTGAATAGGAAGGGATCTATATTCCTTTGGATAGATGAATGTATGGAAAATTTCAAGGAGATAAAAAGAATATTGTTCAATGTACTTATTCTTACACCACCCTATATTAGATAAGGGGTTTAATCTATAGTGATACTTAAAATAATGGATTGGGAAGTTTCCTTATAAAAGTGATATGGTGATAGCATATGCCTCTTGATAAATGAAAATATATGAGTAAAATTACCTGACTCGTGATTAGGGGTTGGTGGAGGTAATTTTTTAGATTGAAGATATGAAGGCATTATATTTATAGTGAAAAGTGTAAAATATATACATATAATAAAATATTTAATTATATATTCACATATAAAGAGTTAAATATGTTCTAGAGAAGATGGTTGGAGTTGATTAATGATTATGATGACTCAATACATTACCACTCTGGGAAGTTGAAAAAAGTGGCTATTACATTGATATAGAAATACCATTCTAGTTTATCCATGATGAGGATTTAAAGAGATACAATACTTATGGATTTTCATAATATGGATCTTGAAATCAAAAGTAAATGGGCTCAATCATATCTTTATCATATTAATGTTCAATAATCCATCCAGTTAAGGATTAAAGAGGCATAAAAGGAAGATGTGGAACTATAGAATAAGGTGAGAAATATTCCTAAATTCAACCATAATTGTAAAGTAATGGTAAGGTTTAGTAACCAGGTATGTATCTTTTCAATTCCATACATAAATAATAATATATTGGAAAAAGATCATAATTCATCATTCTTTATTCATCCTTGAAGTACAAAGATGTATAGAGATATGAATGTGTATTTCTGGAGGGAAAACATGAAGAGAGATATTGAAAAATATGCATCTTGATTCTTAGTGTGTCATTAAGTTAATGCTGATAGATATAATTCTAAGGGTATGTTATAACCATTACCCATACCATAATGGAAAAGGGAAAACATCACCATGGATTTCATCATTTAACTACCCAAATCATCAAAATTTCATAATGATATTTGGGTTTTAGTTTGTCACCTTATGAATTAGGAAAATTTTATTTCCATTAGATAATATTTATATCTTTATTTTATTACTAGGATATATATTAAAGAAGTGGTAATATTTCATGGAGTACCAAATTTTATTATATCTGATCAGGATCCAAGGTTTACCTTAAAGTTCTAGATAAGTCTTTAACAGGATTAGGATACATAGTTGAGTTTCAATACTACATATCATCCTCAGATATATGGTCAATTTGAGAATACTATTAAAACTCTAGAATAAATATTTAGATCTTTATATATAGATTTCAAAGGTGTTTGGTATCAACAAATTCCTTTAGTGGAATTTTCTTACAATGGTAGCTTTCAATTGAGTATTCAAATAGATCCTTATGAATACTTATATATAAGGAAGTATAGAACACAAACTTACTAGGATAAATTTATACAGATAAATATATTAGGATTTAGTCTAGCTAAGGAAATGGAAAATAAGGTTATATCAATTCAGTAACACATCAGTACATCTCATAATCGATAGAAAAGTTATTCATACAATCATTGAAGAAATATAGAGTTTAAAGTTTGTTAAAAGGTATTACTAAGAATATATTCTTGGAATAAGGTTATCATATTTGGAAATAATGGTAATTTGAACCCTATATATATTATTCCCATTGAAATTTTAGATCCTATTAGGATGATAGATTATCTCTTAGCACTTCCACCAAATCTCTCTCAAATTCACAATGTATTCCATTTATCTCTCCTAAGTAAGTAAATACATGATCCTTAATATGTAATAAACTCAGAAGTTTTACCACTGGATCAAGGTATCTCTTATGAAGAATAAATGGTGTATATTTTGGATCAAAAATATAAATTTCTTTGAAACAACACCACTCACCTAATCAAAGTTTTGTGGTGAAATCATAAATTTGAAGAAGCTGTGTGGGAACCTGAGGATGTGATGAGGAAAAATTATCCTTGGTTATTTGTATCATAGTGATACAATTTTGAGGTAAAAATATTATAAGGGGTTATAATGTAACTGCTATAGATTTTATGATTTATTTCTCCTTTAATAAATTTAATTTATTTGATAGCTTTCTTTACACGCAACCCCAAGTCCAAATGAACTATGATATAGTATGTTGTTATAACTGAGCAGTTAAATTGGTGGTATGAATATGAATAACTAAATCATGAAAAAATATGTATAAAGGTTTTATATAATTCAAAATTAATGATTAATTTATAATAAATAAGTACTCAATTTTCAATAATGTCATTTTATGCTTCAAAAATATGTATTCTTCATAAATGGATTTTATTGTATTTTGTATCTGGATATTATAATTAATTTATATAAATTTGATAAATTGTATTTAATAAATATTATATCATTTTCTAAATCATTATATCAAAATTATCTTAAGTCTAAATTTTGAGATTTTTCTGAAAAGGTTAATTTTCAATGAATAGTGAAAAATACTGATTTTATAGAAAATTGTCTTTTCCATTAAAGTATTTACAAAGTCCCATTTTATTTTGAATTAAATTTAAAATTTAACTTGTTACATTTGATTAAAAATAATCCAATAAATTTTATTTTAATTTAAATTATACTTAATTTTGGTATAAAACATTTTTATACTTAAAAATGAATTTTTTTTGAAAACTATTTTTCATCTTGTTTTATGTGTTTGTTTTCAAATTAATTTTCACAACTTATAAAAATTTAATATTGTAAAATTGAATAAATATTTTTAATCATAATTTATAAATTATTTAATGATTCTTATTTCATTTTTTGTTATTATGAATAGTAACTTTGCTAAAAAGTCAGTTACTACAAGAGTTAAAATAGGTTAAAAGGGTTAGAACAAAATTTAAAAGGGTTAAAATGACCTAAAAACTTGTATAAATATTATTTTATAGAAATATATCAACCTTATATAATATATTATTCTAATATGAGGCACTTTACAGATATTTTTCTAGATTAATACATTAATATATTTAATCTTTTTAAAAATTAAAAGTGTGTCCTCTCTCTCCCTTATAAAAGAACACCACTTGTCCCCTCTTCTACACACTTAAATAGACTCTTATATTGGCCAATACCTATCCAAAAACTTTCCTAAAATACCCCCTTAGATCCTAGATGTCATGTTTCAATCATAATTCCATCTTTTCAAGGCTTATTGCGAAATCCAAATGAGATTTCTCAACGAAGAGGTATAACTCTTAAATGAGTGCTTTCAATTTTATTTCTTACTCCACCTTATCTAAACCTATTTTTTCCATTATAAAATTATTAATATAGTATCATAAATATATTTAGATGTTATTATTATGATTTTACAACCATTTTCTTCCACCTTTACATCAAGTGGGAAATGAAAATATCGCTTTTGTGTACATGTGAACTACCACCTCCACATAGCGTTATGATTCATTTTCCATCACCATCATTAATGGTTGGTTATTATGGTGGATTTAATTTTTATATATTATATTTATGATAAAATTATTCTTCATCAATTATAATATCATATCTACCTTCTTACCTTCCTATTTGTTGGAAAATGATAATGTCACTTGTGCGTATGTGTGGACTACCATCTCCACAAAGTGATGTGATTCATTTTTCATTTATGATTTAAATTTTTAGTAATAAGAATATATTTAATAAATATATATTATATTTATGATATATTAATTATTATGTAATTAAAAAATATTTTTTATCTTTCTTTCCTTCATTTCGTTAGAATATGAAAACATTGTTCATGCGTGTGTACAGACTACCATCTCCATGAACGGTGTAGTTAATTTTTATATATATTATGGATAGATATATATATATATATATATATATAATTAATATATATGATATTTATATCATGATTAAAATTATTTATATTAGTTAACCATGATAAATATGCAAGGAATGGAACTACCAAACAAAAACATACATGAAAAACGAAACGGTTAACACCTGAAAATGATAATTTTAATAAGGAATTATTAATAAATGGGTGTTTAAATGTTATAAGTGGGTAATATATGATATTATAAGTATATATATAGTTATATTATATAATTATAATAAAAATAAATTTATTATATAATATTTTAGTGTTATAATGAAGCAAGCCAGGCGTGTGGTAAGGGTTTATGTCACAATCTCATTTCTTTTCAAAATTATCTATATTAAATTTTCATTATGAGAAATTGTATAAATATTATCCTTTAAATCCCATATATTTTATTCTCCCATTTTTATTCCTATAATTTTCAAGTATTAATACCATTTTTCTCTCTTTTGTACTTAAAATGATCAAGAAATGTTTTTAAAGAAAATTTGACCTTATTTCCTCTTTGGTTGATGAAATTTTTCTTCCATGTCCATACTCTTAAAAATTATTTTATAAAAGTTATTAAATATAAATTAAATGTTTTAAAAGGTTAATTTTTACTAATTTTGAAATTATTTATTAAGGATTAAAAATTAATCTTTCTAAATGTTTTCCAAACAATTTTTTTTTACTTTTTATAAAAGTGTGAAACAAATGTTTTCTTTTAACATATATGGTATGAAAGGATTTTTCCACCATCATGATCATTATTTTAATTGAATGTTATTTTACATTTTTCCTTGTTTATTTTCAAAGAAAATAATTTTCTCAATATACTAGTAATTTTTTATTAAAAAGTTATCAAAGGAAAATAATATTTTCTCATGTTTTCAAAGAAATGTTAGAATAATATTTTAAAGGTATTTTTCATCTATGTCATCATACTTTAAGGATTGTAATGATTTAATGGGGGTATGATCCAATGATACCATATTTATTATTTATCTATATAGTTTATTATTATAATAATGATATGTTTACAAAACCCATTTATTTTCCATGGGTTATGATATGATGGTATGGAGAATGTTTTATGATCTTATAGCACATATAAGTATGGTTTAAATTATGTGATAGGTGAGCCTGAATTATATATCCCTAAAATTTATTGGGTAAATCCTTATATCTCATAATATAATTATAGGAAACGTGTTTATGTGCATGATCCACTATGGGAAATGGTTAAGGATTCCAGATCTACTATGATATAGGATACAGGTGGCGATGCCAGATCCACTGTCATATAATGGTCTCAGTAGTTAACCTTGACATATTATATAGTTTTTATGACAATGATGGTGCCACACTCATATAAAATGTTTATATTATTATTATTTTAACTTATGTCTCATGATTGATTTTTGATGATTCCTCAATCTTGTAACATACTAAAGTTTTATGTCATGACTCATGATTCTTATCTATGAATTGTTGGGTATGATTTTATATTGATCATAAAATGTTCTCATAACCTTATGATCATGATATTATTATATATTATCATTTATTAATATCTCCCATGTTTTCCCTTATTGATCATCTAAGCTCACTCCTTATGTTTTAATTTCTCCCCAGGCAATGAAGATTAGAACTAAGTATAATGATCCTTGAAGGGTAACTTATGTAAATAAATATGTTTGAGATGGTGACTTTTTTACTTAAATAATATGTTTATGCATATAGTATATAAATACACTAAACCTTTATGGTTCTTGTGTATGTTTATTTACGATATATATTGAATATTCATCGAAAATATGTAATGTCATGTATGTTATGCTTGGGTATCTATACTTAGCATCTAACTTGTATCAATCCTTAACATCAACATAGAAATAATCTAGCATGTAGAAGACATTAATATGGTTGGATTCAACATTCCTTCTAGACCAATAGGCTTTTTTTAATTGTTTCCTAATTAGTGATAATGGATTTAAGTTGATTAAGTAGGAGTCACAGTTCATCGCTTCCTCCAAAAACACCTTGGGGAAACCTGCATGAATCTATATACTCTTGGATTTATCCATAAGATTCTGGTTCATCCATTCCACAACTCAATTGTCTTCTAAAATCCCTAGAACATACTTCTCAAAAAAATATACTTCTTCCATAAAAACTTCTAAAACTTTCTACTTCTGTACTCACCATCATCTTACAACTATAAGCACTTAAAATTAGTTTTAGTCTCTTTTTCCACCATGTTCCTCCACCGAATGAAAGTCTTAAACACCTCATACTTAGGCCTTAGAAATTATACCCACACTTTTTTGTGTGTAATAAACTATAAGGTCGCATAGAATAGTGATCCTTTAGGAGATCACACTAAATATAATCCTTAAACATATGTATAAACAAACACTAAATTCTAGTGTTTTGGTGATTTGGTGATTTCTATTTTTTTTTAATACATATTTTTATGATTTCCAAAGATGCAATCCTCACATGTTTCAAACTCTATGCATCTGGAATTCAGCAATCCATTGGCAGCTAGGATCTTCATCCCCTTCTCAAAGAGATTACCTAGAGGATTGTTCCATAACTTAGTAGAAATTATTTCCCCAACATGATTTTCACCTTATGGAAAACCTGTAAGGTAAAAAAATTTATCCTTTACTCATTTTTCAACAACCATATAAAAACATGAAATTTTACACACTCCTTAAGAATACATAGTGTAGAATCCAGAATCATCAAGTTAAGCTACCAAGATCATATTTTTCCTTACCCCTAATATGTGTCATACATCCTTTAATTTTTTATTTTTCTGATTCTATTTTAGATCAAAACATCTCCTTTTTACATATCCATAAAATCTTTAACATCCACAAGATAAACCTTATCATACCTTTCATAAGTATAGTTGTTTATACTCCCTCTCTCAAAATTTGAGTATAATTAATATCTAAAGTATATAACCCAAGACCTCAAATAACTAAAAATACTTAAGTACAAGTCACTCATATCTTATGATACAAGGTTCATAGAACCACTTTCAAAAGCATGCTTTCTAGAATTTTCCCTTCATTTACTACAATACTTTTTTAAGGGTCTTTTTTCCTATAATTATAGAATAATGTAGCACCATCCATTGAGAAACTTCTACTAAAACTCTTTTTACCTTTACCTTTATGATGACTTTGTTGTATTTCATCCTATCCTCTTCCTTATAAATTATATGCACTTTTAAAATATGAATGAAGCAAATTATAATGAATTTCTTCATTCAATATCAGGTCATGGACATCCATTCATGCCAATTCATCCTTACCACTAGATTTTGTCACAATAATCACCATGGTATCCTATGATTCTAGAAGTAAAGAGATTAACAACAGTTCCCAAACTAGGTCTTTGAAGGTTACCTTCACCGACTCTGAATCACATTTAAGTTGTTTAAATGATTGGTTATAGAACTTACTTATAACATTATCATGCTTAAAAATTTTCTTATAAATAACACTTGATTCATCATCATGAGCTTCTCATACATATAAATTAATGTATTCATATGATATGATGTTTTTTTCACTTCCTAGGTGTTGTATTCCATGTTATGATCTGGTGACATTTACATTAACCCAAGTTCTATATTATCAAGACTCTCTCATTCCGCTATTTTCATCACTTCTAGTTCAGCTCTATTTAATAGAATATAAAGATCCTTATATAGTATATTATCCTCTATATGTATTTTTTATAATCCAAAATATGTTCTATAAAAATTATCCAATCAAAATTTTATATCCCCCAACACCATTCTTTGTAAAGATGTGAACTCCCACTAGCTTTTGAAAATGTAATAGAAATAGATCAGGAATAGTTTATCAAGGTTATCCTATAATAATAATAGAATAAAATTTCTATTAAACCAATATCTGGAACACCTTAATCAATTCTTTACCATCTGGATCACTCTAACCTTGAGATTTGATACCACTTATTGGGTTCAATAGATCCTCTTTTGATAAAAACACTAGAGGAAAATATACCTGATCTTATGAAAGTATAATCAAATTATATTAATTTTATTGTGTATGATTCATCATTTGATTATTTTCCATTGATTTAGGGTAAGGGTTTTCATCATTTCATTGATAAAAATATGGTCTTTGAACTTTGATAAATGTCATTTCATGGTATAGCATGGAATTTTCCTAGTACATGTAATGTAAAAACATGTAATTGGTATTGAGAGATCTGAGGTGAATATTATTCCATATGTGTCATATCCTAAATGTTTTTGTAATGTTAGATCATTTTTATAACAAGCAAGTTTTTAATTATTCTTCATCATATATTTTATTAAGATTGATCTACCCTTGTTGAGATTACTTACTAAGGATTTTTATTTTTTTATTTTATGATTCATGTAGGGTTTACTTTGATGATTTGATGAAAAGTCTCATGTAATAAACCAACCTTGGTCAATCTAACATGTCACCCAATCTAGATCTCAACAAAGACTCAATTTCTCTTCCCTATACATAGGAGGATACAAACTAGTAGAAAAGGTATAAAGTGATATAGTAGAGATAATATACCCTAATATCAGAGTAAATAAATATTTTTAAATAACCAAAACTCCTCCACACAAATAACATCATAGTAGGAAATATAAATAAATAGCAGCATGATATAATAAATGGAATTTAGATATAGTTATACAGAATCAAAGTCTTGTTAATACAATAATCTATCACTCACTGGGTTAATCACATATATAGAATAAATAAGTAAAAAATAAAAAGTACAAGTATATACTAACATCCATGATCCATACCTCTAACCCAGTATCTCCAACTCTCAAGCTACTCCAGCTCGATCATGAAACTTCATATGAGAAGTCCCACTCGATCAAGCAATAGCAAACCTCTATCCAAATCTATTGTTTACCCTATGATTAACTTAAAAGAAAAAATAAGGTCTAAATACATACAAATATGAATGTATAGAGTGTGAGAAACAAATCTTAGTAGGTTTTTTCCAATTATAAACTTATAATATTCTATTATAACAAGTGTGTGCACACTTGATATGCCTAGTGTAGTAAAAAATAATAACATATTTCATAAAATAAATAAAATAAATAAAGAGGATATAAATAAAAATAATAGCCTACCCTAGGATCTAAGGTGACACTTGAGATAAATATACCATTAATTTGGCCCGTGTTAGAGGATTTATAGCATGTAGCTCACCCAGACACATAACATCAGGCACATATAACATATTTACATAAGAAGCTTCTAGAAGACTTAAAAAAGTATAGAAATGAATGTCAGAATTTATAATCTCATCCTAAGCATCCACAACCATCGCATCCATCACTATCGATCTCTGGGAATCTAATGGAATTATCTGAAATGGAAACATGGACTCTACTAACAATGATAGAATCTATTTAAATTATAATATCCCTAAAGAACTAACTAAATCCATAAAATATATTTAGGGAAAGTCATATCCCAAAACCTGGGTCCATAAAATGTCTCATACCATGGACACCCATCCACTAGCTGGGTAAATATTCATTATCCCAAGGTATTCACTCCTCTAGATCATCCATTATCTCCCGAGGACCATCTATAAATAGTAATATAATAAAGGATAGAAATAGATAAATCTCAGGGCCAACACCCATTCCAAATTTATCCCAAATATCTCCTCTTATATTCAATACCTAAGAATGAAATACCTCAAACATCCTAGGAATGGGATATAAAATAAAGGGTTGATAAACTCTCAAATCCATCATCGATTTCATCCACAATAGGCTTAAACCATCAATCCATATTTTATAAGGTAACACCAAAATTATCCAAAGTATAAATAGTAATGATCCTTACTCAAGGTCAATATGTGATGTCTTGGAGTTTTCCAGGTGCCTTATGCCTTAATTTCATCCAATCTATAAGTTTTTTAGTTATTATTTACTTGGATGAAGTCTCAGGTAGATTTAAGTTGGGTTTAGAGGGTTTAAAAGGTCTTATAAGTGGTATGTGGTTGGAACATGGTTATGGGAAATCGTGTGGTTCTCTCCAGAAAACCGTGCTTGTTTAGAGATGACCAATGGGTGGCGCATGGTTGGTGTATAGTTAGAGCTAACCATGTGACCTTTCCTAGAAAATATTATGTCACGGGATAGTGTAAAAAAGTACAATTAACGCATAGTCTACTAAACCATATGTCCAAACTATGTGGGTTCCCAAAATAGTTAGAGAGCCTAACACAGCTGGCACACTATTAAGTAAACTATGGAACCAAACCATGTGAAGGGTTTCAATTAATCCAAAAATTGTATTTTAGACTCAAGACCCCTTTTAAACCCCTCATTCCTTCTCATACACCTAGGTATCTTGAACCTAGGGACTTTTATAGTGGTTATTGGTAGTTTTTAACCCTCCATTCGCTAAATCAGAGTGATATAGGGTGTTAACTCATGTGGATTCAAGGTAAGAGGTTGTTTCCTCCTCCATTATTCACATATATCCTAGATCTCATTTTTATCTCTTTATATTTATCATAGATCCAATATATGTTGTATATATATATATAGATTTTATCATGATATAATGGAGAATTCTTGGTTATTTTTCAGATAGACAGTTGATCTAGATAATTAGAATCTCTTCCTTTAGCAGATCTAGATCTACCATTGAAAGTGAATTCCTTCTAGAAATTTTATATATCTTCACCCCTTGGAATTATTCCTTCCTTGAATTCAAATCCTATAAGTTTTATTTTTATGTATTTCATCTTGTTATAGTGAATGTTGTTGCAGGGATGTGATTCAGGTTTCGTTCCTCAGTGGATCTTGTATTTTGTAATCAACATGCTAAAGTTAGGAATTCATTACCATCTTGTTACCTTATATGGATTTGTTTGTCATGTTTAGATTGTGTGTATATTCCTATTTTATATACCCTTTCATGATAGGTAAGTTTGAAGTGCATAGGGTAGCCTATGATACCTTTTTTATTTATATATTGTGTGTTCCTTTCTATGTCACACCTTATATGTGGTTATTTTATAGCTAGTGGAATGTTTGATATTCCATGTTTTTCCTTACTATGTTTTGTATTACTTGTGTGATGTTTCGTAGCATGTGTAATACTTATTATGATATATTTACATGTTGTTATTTGTTATGTTGTGTATTAATTTTGAAATATTTCATAACCTATGGAATATTTACTATGATATATTATTCCTTTATATGTAATTCCTTACACATGGATTTTTACATAGCCAACGTAATCTCTATTTCAGTGATCAAGTTGACAGGAATCCCTAACGGACTTTGTCGGCCCCTTAGAGGGGGCATGGATGACATGACTCATTGGGTATGAATTTGTGTAGGATGGTTAGCACCAGAACTTGGCATGTGTTTATCCCATGGGGGAGAACCATATTCCATTGGAAGAGGGTTCATGTATTGGTATGATATATCAATAGGGAAAAACCTTGAATATGTGTGAAGTTTTGATGATTTAGGCATGCCAAGTGTACATACCATCGATGTAGAGCAGGTATCCCTGAGTCATGGGCATGGCCATCCCTTAAATATGGGAGCGAATATGTTCCTTATAGGTTTAATATGCATTTTCCTTAAATTAATATGGAGATAAATGGTATGATCTAAGTCATATGATGACTATATATGATACTCTTCTGGTGTAGCACCGAAGAAGGTATAGTCAGGGTTTGTTGCAGAAATTTTAGTGCATAGTCACTCAATACATAATTGGTTGTATATATATAATATAATTTAACTTTATATCATGAAATGAACCTCTATATACATGTTCACTTGTGTTAATGATGTGTTGGTGGTGTCATATTAGGTTTATACTTACACCCTACAAGAGTATCTCGTTGCATGTACAGACTTCATGATCAAGGATCTAGAGAAGGGAAAGTACCCAGTGGTAGGTGCTAAGGATCTTGGAGTTAAGATATATACATAGTACCAAGATATACTCTATATGTATATGGAAATATCTTTTATTTATTTATTTTCATATATACCGATTATACTTGTTGACCTTCCACGTTGGGGTTTTGTTTGGTTTTACATTGTTTTCCTAACATGAAAACTATTGAAACTTATTTATTATGTTATTTTCCACTATAATGTTGATTGTATTATATATATATATATGTTGTTTTAATTTGGTTTATGGATATGATTATTTAGGTTATATTCACCCCAAAAAACTTTCAGACCTTCTCTACTAGTCAGCGGTCTCTTGTGTATGGAGAGGAATACATAAGGTCATGTGGAACTTTGGCTCAGACCCATTGATTTGGGTCAGGGTGTTAAAAATGGTATCATAGTCTGAGTTTCCTTTATTTTATTCTTTTCTATTCTATAACATGTTAGAAAGGGGATAGCATGTGTGGAACTCAGGTAGGGGAGTTTCTATGTTCCTAGATAGCTTATGTGTAACAGACCTCTGAGTAACCATAATGGTATTGATTTTATAGTAATGGATTTATACTTTGACATTGATCTTGGGTAAGTTGTATTGTTATAGGTTATGGGATTTGGTTCATACATCATGAATAGATACCTAGGATCACAAGACATGTATATACTTATTGTTTGATGCATAGTAGTTCTTTAATTAAATACTTGGTTTTGTGTTATTTGTTTAGTGATATATCTTTATTCTCTATTATTGTGATATATTTATGTTGTCTTTAGTTATTTGAACTTTTGTATACTGTTATGATTTATATACATGATTTTCACTAATGTGTAGGTGCGAAGGCCTGGGCTTGAGCCTTGGGTAGAAATATAAGGGTCATACCTTGTGTGTGGGTATCTCCTAGGATAGGTCTTCCTATGTAAATCCCATGTGTGTGCCTTGTAACTTCTTAAGTGGTACTCATAAGAAAGTTTTTATAGGAATTCTAAACATTCTTTTGGAATTATAGAAAAAAATACCACATTAAAGATGATTAATTAGGCCACCTGATGAAGTATTCCAGAATGATACCTCTAGTGAGGATGCACCAATTCCACTAAAAGATTTGTAAAAGGATTCACATATTACTTATCCTATACTCACAGTGATAGTTCATGTGGTAAACCCAAACTATCTTGGAGTCTTCTAGAAAATGCCTACTCAGGGTGGAGTAGAAAAAAGGATGATAACCAATTATACCTGATATTTCCATCTCTAGTATCTGCTAGTATTCCAAGGCATTGGTGTTCCCTAGTATGTTGAGTAATAGATTGAAATTATAAAGAGAATATTCAATCTGGTAAAGACTCCTAAGGAAAATAGGGTTAAGTTGGTTGCCTTTATTCTTTAGAGACCTTCTAGTATGTTGTGGAGTGTTATGGGATAGAAAATTAGGCATGAGGTTCTTACTTGAGAGGAATTCAAGGAGATATTCTTTTAGAATTTCCTTTCTTATAATAATGAATATAGACTAAGAACAATATTTTATAGTGCTTCAGTGAGGGACGATGTCATTTTATGCATACTCAGCTCATTTCATTGATTTTCTATGCATTAATCCTATTTTGTTTGGGAATGAGGCATATAAGACTATGAAGTTTGATATTGTCCTTTATCCAAAACTTAGACATTTGTTTTGGGGATTTAACACGATGACATATGTGGATATACTTCACAAGGCCCTAAATTTTGAGAAGGTGATAGAGGTAGATAGTATTATGGGTTTTCATATAGTTTACAATGTGATGAGAATCAAACTTCTTAGTATTTTAGTAAGTTCCTCTTTTGGTAATAGGAACAGGAAGGCTGAGGAGGTACAATGGGGTGGTAGATAGGTGGAGCAATGTAGGGATTCTTTTACTCCCTCTTTGGGAGGAGGTTGTACCAGGTATTATAACTACAGATGGTGATGAAATTTTAGTATGAAATTTCACTGATGTGGAAAGGTGGGTCGTCCACAACACTTTTTTTCTAAGATACCACATCCATATTTGAGGAGATTAGGTCAGGGTGTAGGCAAGGTTCATCAACAATAGATCCAAGAACCATGTAGCAGAAAGGTTGTGCTTCAGATACATCTAGAATGTACATTATGTATGAGTTTTTATCCATTAGTAGAGAGGGACTTTCTATAGTTAGAGGTATAGTTTGTATTACCTCTATGGTATCGACTACTTACAGGAGATTCTCATTATTTTATATCTACTCAAGTCATTGTTGGACTAGATTTTATGCTTAAGTTTTATTCTGAGTTTATCACTCTTGGAATTCCCTTCAGAAAGAAAGGTAGATAGTCACCATTGAATTCCTAAGTGTCTTGTAATTATTTTTATATATGGAAATTTGTGTCACTTCATGATTTTAGAGATGACTAGTTTTGATGTGATATTTGGAATGGATTGGTTGAAAAGTTATTAAGATTATATCGACTAATACTGAAGAGGTGTATCTTTCACTACTCCTAGAGGATAGAGGTATGTTTTGACCTATGAGTGGGATCTTATAGAAATAATAATGGTACTAGACTTGAGTTATATTGGAGCTATCATAATGTAAGTAGTAGGTTTGTATCTCCCAATAGAGTTAGCAGTATCTCCCTTTATCTTCCCTCCAGGGTGGATCATTATTAGGATATATTCTTAGAAGACTTATTAAGTCTTCCTCCAAGTAGCGGAATTGTGTTTTATATTGAGATTATACTTTGGACATAATCTATATTTATTCCTCTTTATCTTATGACACTATTTGATTTAATAAGGTTGAAGGTGAATTTAGAGGATTTAGAGGTGAAGGGATTTATTTGAACTAGAACATATCCTTAGGGTTCCCTATTATTGTTTTCTGAGAAGGAGGATGGTAGTATATGGATTTGTATTGAAAAAAAGAAGATGAATTAGGTAATGGTAAATAATAGTTACCCATCACCCAATATTCATGATTTGTTTGATCAGTTACAGGGATCCTAGTGGTTTTTTAAGATTGATCTCCTTTCAATCCACCACCAGTTGTGGGTTAGAGAGGAGGATATTCCAAAGATATAATTTAGGAGTATATATAGATTGGTTGGGTATCTTATCATTCCTTTTGGGTTAACAAATTCTCTAGCGGTGTTCATGGATCTCATGAGTATAATTTTCCATCCATACCTTGACTCATTCATCAATGTATTCATGGATGATATCATGATATATTCAAGTACTTTAGATATTCATGTTAGGCACCTTGATATTTTATTTAGTACACATAAAGGAAATCATCTTTATGAAACATTGTTTAAGTTTCACTATAACACCCCCAAGATTTCATAGTACATTATTTCTTCAAAGTAATTAAATAACTTTCACTACAAGCAACACCGAGTTCAAGCGCACCACGACTTACCAAACTAGTTGTTCAAAAGCGATTATGAATAGTATTAACTGAATTTTGAACTTTATATAATACTTATAATTTTAGAATCCATATTTTGAGTTTCTTAGATATAATTTAAGAATAAATTCATTTTTTCAGATAAAAGAAGTATTTTTTTAAAAATGCAATTTTACCACCTTTTAATGGCGAACCCTTTTTAAATCCAATATTTGAAACTTTTATATATTTAATTTGACAAAATAAACTTCTTATTTAGAATTGAGACATAAGAATTTAGTTTCAATAAATTTTTGGTGTTTTTTTGATAACTTTCATATTTGGGTGAATAGTGAAAAATACAATATTTTAACTGAAAACAACTTTTTTAATCAAAATAATTTTTAGTGTTAAATTATATATTTTAATGGTTTGGAAGTATAAATAGATTATATTTTTACCATTTAATCCAATGTTATTCATTGGAAATAATTTCACTTTGAAATTGAACATAAACAAGTATCAATCTTTTGTTAGTTATTATTTCTTAAAAACACGCTTTTTGGTTTTGACAATGGGAATTAATTTTAAATTAATAAATGAAATTTCTATGTTTTGAATTTGGTAAAATAGAATTAATTTTTGGATTTGGAATATCGAAATTATCTTAGGGTGAATTTTTGGTATTTTTCTGAAAACTTTCAATTTTTGATGAATAGTGAAAAACATTGAGTTATAGTTTAAAACAGAATTTTTATTTAAATAATTATTTATTTTATTTAAATTTTTTTTAGGTCAAAATAGATAAATAATACCTATATATGTTCAATGTAATTCATTTGAGTCAGTTTATAATAATTTTAGATATATAAAAATTTTATTGAACTTTTTATAGTCTTTTACCAACCTCCTAGGAGCATTTGCAAACTTACATAAAACTTAATTTTACCACTTCTGTGAGTTGAATTTCAAAAATCCGAGAGACACTGTTGATATCAGTAAGTAAAATTTTCTTCAATAAGATGAAAATAATTTTTTGTGAATAGTAACTTTTTACTTTTATTTACCACGGTTAAAAGTAAATAGGGTAATTAAGGGTAAAAATGATATTATTATTACCCTAACACATGTCCTAATTCTATTGGATAACTGTAATTTGACCAAAAACAACCTTAGGAATAAATTATGATCCTTTAGGTCCACTTGGATTAGATTAGTACATTTATTATTATTTAATTCAAAGAAGAGTTAAAAGTGTTAAATTCAAAGTTTAATAACTAAAAAAAATTTAATATATGGTTACACATAATATAAATTCGACTATAAATATTCATTATAAATATAAAAAGATTTATTACATAATTATATTTTATTTATAATTTTTAGAAATTAAATAATTAAATTTACTTATGACACAATGATGATGCAGTAATTATCGTATTAATGAAAGATTAAAAAAATTGATATTATAAATACCCAAATAAATGTAATTTTAGACTTTTGATGAATTCCACTAATTTTAGAGGTTAATATTACTTTTTAGGGTTGATTTTATCAATTTTTTCGAAGTAATAATGCTTTTATAATTTTTACAAAAAACAAATACCAAATACTGTCAAAATTGACATAAAATAGTTTTTAAAACAAATACTATATTATTTTTGATATAATATTCCTAAAAATCTAAGGTTCAAAAAAGGCTTAAATAATATTATATATTTCATTAATGAACCACTTGAGGTTCTTTTGGAAGTGTATAGTAAGTTTATTAACCATGTAGTGTAAGAATACATGAAGACACGGTAAAAGTTAAACTATTTAACTAAGAGTTAAATCTAAAAGATATGGTTAAAATGGTAACCTAAACTTTTCAAAAACCTATTGGTTGAGTGGTTTTTAACCCATCACCACATTAGTCTTTAAATAATCCATTTTGGAGGCATTATAAACAGAAAATGATTTAATTATAAAATAATATTTCAAGCTTCTCCTAAGGTGCCCCTCACGCCTCTTATAAAAGGGCACTCCCCCTTCTCTCTAATTCACACTTTCAAATCCATTTGACTCGATAAAACCCTGACCAAATACCCTCTAAACTGTCCTACATTAATCTTAGATGAATTCCTTTAGTTATAAAGCCAACCTAAGGAGCCTTTTTGATCAAATCAAAAGGAAGAACCCGAAGAAGAGGTAAATATTTCATCACCTCTTTCAAGTTCCTTTCTTCTTCTACTTCCTCTTTCTTTGTTGTTTCAATTATAAAATAATAACTCCAGTATCTTCTATATACTAGTCATTATTCTATCCATCCTTTGAATGACATGTCACCATACGTGCGTACGTACGACTTACCATCTCCACGTCGTGGTGTAATTGTTATTCAATAAATTATTATTTGGGTGGGTATAATAATGATGTGTAATTGATATAAATAATAAATATAACACGATAATTATTATTTATATATAATATACCATCCAATTATATATTATTTTAATATCAAAATAATGATATTGTCGCTCGTGCGTACGTACAGATTACCGTATCCACGAACGCGATGAGATTCATTCCCCATCGTATCCATTCAAGACTAATTTTCATTTGATGATTAAAAGTAATGTTTAAAGACTTGATATAATTCTAGTTATGAATAAGATACATCTCATCCATTACAAATATGACTCACATAACAAAGAATATAAAGGAAAACGAATCCGTTAACACCCGAAATGACAATAATAATAAGATATTATTAATAAAGCAATGTTAAAAGATCATATATGATATCATATTAATGTATATGATTCTTGTATAATTTAATAACAATTATTTTACCATTATACAGTAGGTTAACCTACCCTCGACCAAGGAAAATTACAAGGTAAGGGTTAATTTCACAATCTCTTTATTATCCGAAGTTGTTTTTATGTAAGTATCTATTGGGACCTCTTTATCATCAACATCTATGTTTCTTAAAAATTTATTCCAAAACATTTTTACTATTTACTAGACTATGGGTTAAAGTAATTTATACCCTTATTTGACCTTATATGTTTTGAAAGGAATCTTTCCATCGTTTTCCAAACAAGGTACTTTATGACATTTTCGACAAAATTACGGTAAGAATGTTTTTTTTAACTTATATGGAGGGTGCAGATATTTTCTGCCATTATAACATCATCGAAGCTTCCCTTAAAATCTTATAATAATATTTTAAAACATAAATGTTTTATTCTATAATTACATGACTTTAAAATGATTTCAAAATAGAAAGATATATTTCACTAAAAAGGTTTTGATTTCATCTATGTCAATATCCTTTGATGGATTTTAAGTTTGTTTGAAGTTGATTTATTATGATACAAAACTTCCATATTGTATTGAAGGTTTTTTGATATGTTTTACTATGGATGTATTATTTCATACCATTCATGGTTTATGGATAAAGTATTGACATTTTGTATGCCAGTTTTAATACAAATGTTTATGTTATGTTTAAACCTTTTCATATGAGGAATGCATTGGACTTAGTAAGTGATGGGTGGAGCCTGCTATAGATCCTAGATGTATCGGTAGGTCTCATGAGACAAACTAGTGTCTTGGAACAAGTCCTTGAAAAAATCTTATTTGTAGTCTTGGCACAAGGCCTTGACTATGTGGTTATGAAAGTCTAGCATTATGCATTCCATCATTATGAAAGTGGATATTGATATTGCATGTGATTATTTTACTAGTAGAATATCCATGTGAGTAAGTAAATGGAATTATTTTTATTTTTATTTTCCATATTATGATGAAGTTTATGTTAAAAAGGATTTTGTTTTAGTTTTATATATTTCCTTAACTGTTTATGCTTATTTATGAAAGTTTCTGCTATATTGTTATCCTTACTGAGCATTTGAGCTCACCCCTTTCTATGTTTTATTTTTCCCAGGATGTGAAGAAGTATATTATGACTGACCAACAGGGATATTCTATGGGGTCTCAGTGTTGTCCATGGAAACAATGTTGTTGTAGTTTTCCATTTTATGATGTAATGAAAACCTTATGAATGTATCTAGTACTTACAAGGCTACTAAACTAATCGGTCTTTAGAGACTTGATCTCTTGTGATCATGATAATGTTATGTAATAATGCACTGACTCTGGGTAACTAGGGTCAGGGAATTACAGTCACTTTTGGATTCAAGATATTTGGTTTCTCAAGCATGTAATTTTTGAGGTGATGATTTCATTAAACCCAAAGAAGATTGAGGTTGTGATGTATTTGGAACATATTAGGAATTTATTTTAGATAAGGATTTTCCTTGGTATTGTGGGGTGTTATCTATGTTTCATCCAGGACTTATCCCATTTTGAAATGCTGATGATGGAGTTTAACAAAAAGGGGATGAATATTGAGTGTTTTGATTAATGTAAAGAGGCCTTCTGAAGCTAAAGATGAGATTGATGATAAGTCCAATTTTGATTATTCCAAATTCTATGATTGGATAAAATTGTAATGTTATTCCTCAAGTTTTGGGTTTGGATTTGTATCAATGAATAGGGATTGGTTAGTCCCTTATGGGTCACTTTATCTATAACCCCACGAGTTGAAAATCTCAAAGCATGACTTGGAGTTTGCAGTTTTGGTTCATTATTTCAAGTGTTGATGAAATTATATCTTAAATGAGAGATTTATTATATATATAAGGATTATAAGATCTTTTGATACATCTTCTATAGGTAGGATATAAATCTAGTGAAGAGGCATTGGATGGAGTATTAGAAATTTGACTTTGAGATGGCATATGTTGTGGGGAAAGTTAATGTTGTTGAGGAGACTCAAGAACTTAGAAAGTGTCCTTTAAAAGAGTAATGGTGTTTTATGATTTTTATGGTTGAGTGTCTAGTGTATGAATTTTAGGATCATGTATTAAGTAAATGTGCACCTTTGGTTATTACATAATCCTTAGTGGATTGGGTAAATTCCATCCAAGAGTCAAATATCGAGTTCACAGTGATGCAGGAGTTTTTGATGGGGGGTGATTCTAATCTAGGGTGGTCCTTAGATAATTATGATTTGATTTATGTTCATGTGATGATAGTAGTGATAGATTACTTGACGGATGTGATGACGAGGTAATATCATGTTTCAAAATTATCTATGCATCCATAATTGATAAAGATGTACCATGATATCTAAAATTAGTTTTGGTGGTTAGGTATAATGAGGGACATCACAGGTTTTATTTCATGATTATTTACCAACCTGAGGGTAATGGTCAAGCATCAACATCTTAGTGGTTTTCTTTAGTCACTTGCAATGCCTATGTTTAATTGGGATGATGTGATAATGGACTTAATTATGGGATTATCTAGGACCATGAGGAGTCATGATTTTGTTTGTGAGATAGTTGATCGACTAAAAAAAGTGTCCCATTTATTTTTGATTTGAGATACCCTTTCAGTGGATGAGTTAGAAAATTGTATGTATGGGAGATTTTACACTTGTATGGAACTCCTTTGATCATCATATTAGATAGATATGTGTGTTTTACGACATAGTTTTATAGTGATTATATAAGGATTTGGGTACCTGGATGAAACTAAGTATAGTGTATCATTAATATACTGATAGACTATTAGAGAGGATGATTTGAATATTAGAGGATATATTGCAGGCGTGTGTTCTGGGATTTTGTGGATCATGGGATGATTACCTAGACTTGGTTGAGTTTTCATGTAACAATAGATTTCAGGATTCAATTTATATGGAACCTATTGAGGTGCTTTATGGTCATCCACATCTCTCATAGATATGTTGGAATGAGGCTAGTGAGGAAGTAGTTATAGGTTTGAGTATGGTATAAGAGACCTCTAAGATAGCACATTTAATCAAGAAATAGTTAATTTACAATTATACCAAACAATGATCATATGCTGATAGGAGGAGGTGACCCATAGAGTTTGATGTGGGTGACCAAGTTTTCTTGTGATTGACTCCTTGACTAGGTCATAGATGATTGTAAAAGTAATGGAAAATAGCATTGAGATTCTTAAATATATTAAATATTTCCAAGTGTACTTGGTTAGTGGACTTACTTTTTATCGTCCTCCATAGTATCAAGTTATGCATGATGTGTTCCATGTATCTTAACTTCATAGTGGCATGTCTGATCCTATACATGTGTTTTCCTATGAGGATGTTTATATGGATCCTGATGAATCAGTTGTGGATTGACCAATCTAGATCATAGACTATATTGAGAAAGTGTTTCAAGGAAATATGGTATCACTTTTCAGAATTCTATGGTATAATTTAAATATCCAAGAAGATACTTGGGTGTTGGAATATGATGTATAAGCTCAATGTCCCAAGTTGTTTAAGTGTAAACTCTAGAGAGGATTTCTGAGGATAAGAAGTCCTTAGTGTGGGATATTGTAACATCATAGAGTTTCTCATTTACCTTAGAGCTTAATTTCTACCCTTCATTAAGTTTTTTATGTTATTATTTTCTTAGTTGAAGACTTGGGTGCCTTTGGGTTTATTTTAGAGGGTTTTATAGGCCTTGTAGGGGGATCATGGTTAGTACACGATTAGGAAAAACCATGATGTTCTCCCTAAGAAACTGTGTGACTTTTTTAGATAAGTATATTGGATGGAACATTATTGGCACACTATTAGATCTAACCATGTGAATTTTCCTAAAAACCATGTGTATTTGGATAGTATTGAAAATAAGGTTTGGTGAATAGTCTACCAAACCCTGTAGATAAATCATTTGGGTGCCCAAAATAGGTATATATCCTCACACAGTTGGTTCATGGTTAAGTAAACTGTGTGACCAAATCATGAATGGGATTTTAATTAATCCTAAAATTAGATTTTAAACCCAAAAACTCTATAAATCCCCTTATTATTTCTCTAATTCCTAGGTATCTTGAACCTAGGAACTCCATTAGTGATTCTTGGTGGTTCTTATCCCTCTATACTCTAAATACAAAGGACATTGGGCAATGAATTGTGTGGATTCATGGTAATATGTTGTTTCTTCCTCGGTTTTTCATGTCTATCCTAGATCTCATTTTTTTATATTGAGATGAATCATAGATCCAAGATATTTTGGTGATATCTATGGATTTTACCATGATATAATGTAGAATTAATGTCTTTTTGTTGGATATATTCCTGGTCTAGAAAATTGGCATCTCATCCTTGAGAAGATCTAGATCTACCATTGATAGTAAATCCCTATTGGTAAGCTGGTGTGGTTTTCACCCCTTGGCATGATTCCTTCCTTTAATTCTAATCCTATAGGTTATATATTTATTAATTGGGTATTTTTATAGTGAATGATGATGTGGGGACATGATCCAGATATTTTTTATTTGTGGATATTTTATTTTGGAATCAACACACAAAATATAGGGAGTCATTACCATCTTGGGTCCTTGTATTAAGTTGTTTGGAATGATTGTCTTGTGTGTATTTCCCTAATATAGAGACCTTTTCATGATAGGTATATTTGATGTGTATATAGTGGCATGTGATACCTTAATTTGGTTATGGATTGTGTGTTACTTGATATGTCGCACCTTATATTTGGTTATTTCATATCCATTGGAATGTTTGATATGTCATGTTTTTCCTTGATATATTTTGTATTACTTGTGTAATGTTTCATGGCCTATGGAATAATTATTGTGATATATTTCCATGTTGTTCCTTGCTATATTTTGTATAAGTTGTGTAATATTTCATAGCATGTGTAATATTTATTATGATATATTATTCCTTTTTATGTTATTCTTTACATGTGGATTTTTATATAGCCAGTGGAATCTCTATTTTAGTGTTCAAGTTTAGAGGTGGACCTAATGAACTTAGTTGGCCCTATATAGGGGAGGAATGGATGACATGACTCATTGGTTTTGGTTCTATGAAGTATGGTCAATTCCTAATCTTGAAATGTGTTTATCCCATAGGGGGAATTTCATATTCCGTTGGAAAAGGGTATATATGATGGTATGATCTATTTATGGGGAATGTCCTTGCATATGTGTAAATTTCTAGTGATTTGGGGGTTCTATGTGTGTTTATCGTTAAAGGAGAGTATGTGGACATGATTTATGGGTGTGACCAACCCTTAAAGGTGTGAGTGGAGATATTCCCTAAAGTTAGAACATGAATTTTCCTAAAAGGGTAATGGAGATTCATGGTATGATCTAAGTCATGTGATAACTACATATGATACTCCTCCAGTATAGCACTGAAGTAGGTATGGTTGGTGTTCATGGTATCATGGTTATAACATAATCACTTGATACTTGATTGGTTGTATGTTTTTATAATAATTTACCTTTTCATCATGAAATACACCTCTATATACATGTACACTTGTGTTAAGGATGTTTTGGTGGTCTCTTAGTGGGTTTATACACACAATCTTTAGGGGAATCTTGGTGCATGTGCAAAATTCTTGATCAAGGATCCAGAGAAGAGAAAGATCCCAAAGGTTGGTTGCTAAGAAGGTTGGAGTTAGGATATGGATGCAGTATTGGTACAAACTCCAAATAGCTATTATGGCATCTTTTATTTATTTATTTCCAGTTATACTACTTGTACTTATTGACCTTCTACATTGGGGTCTGTTTGGTTTGAAATTTTGGAATTTACATGACATTTTTTATAGCTTCATGATTATTTTATTTTCTACTATATTTTTATTTCTATTATGTATATGTTTTTTTTTAATTTGATTTAGGGCTATGATTATTGAGGTTTTAGTCCCCCCACAACACTTTCATATCCTCTCCACTAGTTGTAAGCCTCTTGTATATGGGGAGGTGCACATGAGGTCATGTGGTACTTCATCTTAGACCTAGTGATTTAGTTTAAAGTGTTACATAATAAAACATGGGTCTCCCACAGTCCCTTAGATCATATATATCTCAAAAAAATTGTCACACCCAATGTAAGAATCCTTAACCAGTAACTTGAAACCCAATACAACCACTACCACCATATCACCCACAAGGGAATCCATAAATATAGAAGAGGATGTCCTATAAGGGGCTCTTATACCGCATCCAAACCATGGGAAAATCCCAATATGAGAAATATCACTAAAAAACCCTCAATGTCCAACCACTAATCCTCAATCAATAGTGCACCTACAAGGTATCTAAAATCATCACCATTCCAAAAAGGACATTCTCAATAGCCTACTATGGAATCCACTGATCATGGATCTAAAACCTATCCACAAGGTCATCCTTGAGAACCTATTGAACTCTTATCAATCTCTATTTAGTGGAATATTTCCATACTAGACACCCCATGATGTCATCCTAGCCTGAATTTTATAACTGATATAATCCTCAAGCAACTATATCTACACCTCAAAAAACCAAAATAATAAGCCCTGTTCCACAAAATCACTAGGTTGTGTCTTTAGGGATCATCTAAATAATCTCAAAATAATCCCCTTGTAACCCTAAATATAATACAATCATCATTCTCATGTGTTAGAGTTGGTGGCCTAGAACCAACTACATTGTACTTTATTCATTAATAAATACCTTATCACATCTTTATTGTTCTTATGCATGAAAATACATGTGATAATGTCCTAAGTATAGTTGTTTCACTAAAAGGTTATAGCGGATCCCTGCTATGATGAGAACCCATAAGTGCCATAACACTGTTCTTGAATATAAGTTCTATGGTCGGAAGATTTTATTTGAGGGACACAAATAATATAGGCCATTAGGGGTGAGGACTCATAAAATTTTTAGGCACCTTCTCATGGTGTGCACCCTTGGTAATATGTAGGAGGATATTATGAGAATGAGACCCACCAGCAGAAAATCCACATTTTATAGTGTCATTGGATGTTCCTATCTGCGGACGTGTGTATTGGTCCTTAGACTTTAAGATTATTATTAATGGGTATTACAACTAGCGCACTTAGATATATTGACAAAACCTGTGATGACGCACTATTCGCAGCGAGGTAGGATATGTTGGGTGTGTCATGAGTAATACTGCATTAATAGATAATGTGATAAAGGATTTTTCCCTTCTGTTCCATAATGGAAGTAGATATCTCAGGCCCTTTGATGAAATTGATATATCCTAAATAAATCTATGTCCATGGTGAGGAATGGGAAAGTTCAATTATGGGAATTCAAATAAAGAATAATCGAGCACATGGTTAATGTAACCAATATAAAATCTGCTTGATTCAAGATATCGAGACAAAGGGATTACATTACATGGTAAGCATTTGTAGGAGGTGACAGGTCATTGCAGCGTTAACTTTTTTCTCTATGGGTGCCTTGGCATGTTCCTAGATGTTAACCTTGGACTTTAGGTAGGCTTCTCCTAATTCCACTAATAAAGAGTCCTAGAGGGTCAAAAACTAAGTGTGTTCAAGTATCTTAGTTAAATATTAATTTAACAATTTGAATAAAGATTATTCCCGATTATGGTTTAATAATTATTCAAGGATGCCTGATCGCTTTTATTTCGAAACTAGTTATTTGAGAGAATATATTTTGGGAAAAATAATATATTTATTAGTGAGTAATGCAGTGATATTTATTTGATAAATAAATAGCCATTATTCAAGGTCTAATAAATGTGGTGGAGGAAATAAAGAAAATGGAAAAACAAAAGTATACGTCGTGTATATTAATATAAACGTCTGTAGTTTTTCTGGGGATTCATGAGAAATAATATTATTTAATTAAATAAATAAAATTAGGTGTAATTTTTTGGGCGCATGTTAAGTAATAATAATAGTCAACTATTATTATTAGACATGAGGTCTTACTAAGAATTAAATGAAATGAATAAATGCTTTCAAGTAATTAATTAATTTATTATTCTAAGTAATTAAAAATCCCAATTATATAATTCTCATTAGCCTAGAAATTTTTAGTGGTTTTGCACAACGGATTTAGAGAAATATCTCAATCCAAGAGAGAGTTATTTTCTTCCAAGAACGCTCTCAAGCTACGAGAGAGGGATCCTTCTCCACCAGATCAAGGCGATTGAAGGCGGACATCGCAAGTGAAGGCTCTTCCGTGCTAGCACTCTGAGATCCCTTTGGTGATGTCCAGAGATATGTGGAGCATGTGTGGATCACCGATAGAGGAATCCTACACTTGGATTCTATGACGCAACGACGGATCACATCGGATCATGACCGGAAACATCAACCGAGAGATAATTACATCAAGGTAATTCTTGTATTTTAATTAAATTAATTATAACAAACATATGATGATCATATCTATGGTTCTAGGACTTCCCTATTTTTCATTCTTCATTCTATTCCTAAGATCCGGCATTTTATTATCATGATGGATCTCGGATTAAAATTCATTAACGGAAAAAATTCAAGTTGTGTACACCCACCAACGCGCTTCTATTGTGCTCGGAACCTACAAGTGGTATCAGAGCAGTCATATAGTTGATTATAATTATTTAGTTTTTTGTTGGTGATTTACACATTTAATAATTTAGTTGTTTAAATTCAACTTAATTTTTCTTTAAATCTAAATCTCAAGATCTATTCCTCCTCTTTTGTTTCTCATTCACCTTATAGAAATTATTTTTTATTTTAATTTTGATTAAAATAAAACAGAGGAACTCATCCAGAGGTGCCAAAGCTTCCTGGTCATACAACACTAGAATACATGGCATGTATTCGGTAGTACACACCATGTAGTATTGGTTCCATGCACCGGTATGGTCTGCCGAACCAAGATGTGTCATTGGATCCTATTTAAGTCTTTAAGACTTCGTGTGTTGACCAGGAACAGGTGGAACATGGTTTCCGGATTACACACCATGTGGCCCACTAAACACGGCGTGTAGTCCCTTTGGGTTTGGGTAGGACTATATACCTTGTACACGGCTTGGCCAGCTAGAAACCATGTAACATGGATACTACATGGTGTGTGTCCCATTGAACACGCTGTGTACTCCAAAGATTTTTGAAGTACATCTACACGCCATGTCCTCGGGCGTGTACTTAGGATGGACGGTGAATAAAATTACACGTTGTGTAGTCAAAACTACATGTCATGTACTCATCCAAATTAAATAAATTTATTAAAATTTATTATTATATTATAAAAACCCTTGAGATGTGTACCATAGTGCAGGCGTAAAGCTGTGTCACAACATATGATAGGTGTTTTATATATATGTGTTTAATTTAACATCTGTGTAATGTTCATTTCTACTCCTTGGGTGGTTATGAATTGGAATTCACCAGGTTACCTCCAAGGTACAAGTTACGTACAAAGATAATTTTAAATGAATTTATTTGTTTAAAAATATGATGGATGACAATATCAAGGAATTTCATAAAAGGGTTTAAGATAAAAGGATTGATTAATTAAAGATAATTAATTAATTTGAGTGTGATTTATCTTTAACAAGAATGATTAATGAATTAAATTCTAGTTTTATTTATGCGTAAAATATCGTTGCATGTATGGATGATCATGATCTAGACCAATCCCTTTGTATGTGAATGGTTTCTTTTAATTTATTTATTTAAATTAAATTTGTTGGCCTATGAGCCTTCTCCTCATTAATATATAGGGCCTACATGCCTAAGGTTTCTTTTATGTAAAACCCCATTTTACCCCTCACCAGAGAGTGATATAAAATCATATTTAATGGATGGATCTCACAAGCTAGTGGAGGCGGCTCAAGTTAGGAGCCAAGGTGAAACCAATCCAAGGATATACGAAGGTGGAAAGGTGGAAAGCTATAAACACAAACCCAAAAAGGTTCAAGGTGTTTCTCCCCTAGGTCTTGGGTTAGTTTATCAACCGTTAGATAAACTAACCAATAGAACAATCTCATGATCATACCATTTATTTTATTTATGTTAGTTTCATGGTTTATTTATTGTGGGTGTGTTTTCACGATCACACAATTAATGAATTAAACAAGCATACAAGATGGAACTAAAATAAGACTGTATTATGCGTAAATATTATCTTAGATATGGTTAATAACTTAAGTATATCCCACTTAATATTAACAATCATGTAATCAAATATAATAAAATGGAAATTTACGTATAAGGATAAAATCCCTCAAAGAAATATTAAGTCAGTATAGCCTTCCATAATCTTGGTTAGAATCGAACTATAGTTTAAAGTGCTTGACCAACCCTAGTTGGGGTGATTTCAATTATCAAGGAATTATAATTCAAGGTTTTAGATTGACTTTAATTGGTTCACATCAAGGGTTGACTTCCACAGCAATACTTGGTGTGACCAAGAGGCAAAGGTTGAGGAAATCCAAAATAAAAGGGTTTCAGGATTGGGGAGTCCACTCAGTGGATCAAGGAGTTGTGGGTTAATGTAATTGTCATTTAAAATTCCTACCTAAAACCCATAAATTTTCTTGGCCAACCCTATTTGGGTTAATGCAATGGTAGATATGGATCCTTGCCACTAGAATATTCAGGAAACATAATATTCTGAAGTCAATGGTGAGGGTTATTAGATTTCTATAAAATAGTGGGAGACTAATAAGTATTAATGTGTTTATTTGTCTTAGTTTTTATCATAATAAAGTTATAAACCTTTTCTATTCTTAATTTGTAGAAACGGAAAGAAAAATGACTTCAAAAATATCATTTCTAACCATACTCGAGAATGAAAACTTTCTCACTAGCACCAATTTCTAAGAATGGTAGAGGCGTTTACGCATCATCCTTCGCCACGAGAGGAAATTGTATATACTGGAAGAGCCTATTATAGTTGATCATGGAAAAGATTCTAGTGATGATGAACTATATCTCTATATGAAACATATGTATGATGCCACATATGCCCAATGTTTCATGCTATCATCCATGTCTAATGAGCTCTTGAAGCAACATGAAAACATAGATGTGTATAGAATGATATCTCACCTTAAGGATCTCTACCAAGAGAAGGTGAGATAAGAGATATATGAGATCTCCAACGCTTTGTTTACAACTAATCTTGGAGAGTCTGCGCCAGCTGGGCCTCATGTAGTCAAGCTTATTGGCTACATTGAACATCTAGACATCTTAGGGATTAAGTTCCCGGATGAGTTGCGTACAGATATCATCCTATCATCACTGCCCAAGACCTTCTCTAGCTTTATTGTCAACTATAACATGAGAAGCAATGAGAAGAGTCTATTGGAACTTCTGACCTTAATTCTCCAGGTAGATAAGGACATGGAGCATGAAAAATCCATAGTCTTTATGGTATATAAGAAAACGAAGGACAAGGCAAAGGGGCCAAGGACTTATAAATGCTCTAAATCCCCTGAGAACCATCCCTCTAAGAAGGGGAAGATCCAGAGGCAGGGAAAAAATGGGAGGTGGTATTTTTTTCATGTGGAAAGCAAGGCCACTGGAAGAGGAACTTCACCTAGAAGCATGGGGACGCTAAATGTGTGTTCATTATCGAGTGTAATCTTTCCATTTCTACACATTGGGTATTAGATACATATTTTTAAGCTCATATCTATATTCAAATGAAGGAACCAAGTAGATTTAGAAATATTTTCAGAGGATAGGTGGATCTTCAAGCTGCCAATGGTGCGAGGTCGGCTGTGTTAGCCATTGGTGATTACCATCTCTCATTTCCAACTATAATTATTTTGGTTTTACATAACTGTTATTATGTTCCTAGTGTTACCAAAAACATAATTTTTGTATCTTATTTGGATATGGATGGATTTATTTTCAAATTTGGAAATAAGTGTTGTTTCTTTTATAAGAACAACATATGTTAGGGTATGGCGCATTTAAATAATGGTTTGTACGTATTAAATTAAGAAAAAAAAGTATTGGAAATCGATAACGAAACAAACTCACATGACTCATACATCACCCAGTTGTGGAATCACAGTCTTGATCATGTTAATGAGAAGCGCTTGACAAAGCTCTGCCAAGATGGCTATTTAGACTCTACGGAGCTAAAACCACTTGATAGATGTCATGCTTGTTTACAAGGTAAAATGACCAAGATTCTTTTATGTGGATAGGGTGAAAGGGCCACAGATCTTCTAATATTGGTGCACACTAATGTGTGTGGACCATTTCTATTATAATCTAGTGGTGGATATTATTACTTCATTAATTTTACAGATGATTTGAGTAGATATGGCTATATCAACTTAATTAGGTATAAGTCATAAGCCTTAGAGAAATTTAAAGAATTCAAGAAGTGGATAATCAGCTTGGTAAGAAGATAAAGAAACTTAGATCGAATCAAGGTGGAGAATATCTGAACCAAGAGTTCATCGATCTTCTATGGGAGTCTGGGATTCTATCTCAGATCACTCCTCCTTATACACCACAGTGGAATGGTGTTAGTCAAATTAGGAATCACACCTTGTTGGACATGGTGAGGTCGGTGATGTTCCATGAAGATCTTCCAATATAATTTTGGGGATATGCATTAAAAACTGTAGCATACAAATTAAATTGAGTACCAACTAAGGTGGTAAATGGAATTCACTTCGAGTTATGGAATGGAAATAAATTAATTTTGTCACACACATGTGTATGGGGATGCGAGGCATTTGTTAAGGCCTTATCAGGAAACAAACTAGCACCCCAAGGCATGAGGTGTATCTTTATAGGATATCCCAAGGAAATGAAAGGATATTACCTATATAACCCTTCAGACAAGAAAGTGATTCTTGCCAAACAAGTTGTATTTCTTAAGAGGGAGGACATCCTTAAAAAAGGATTGTGGGAGAAAGATTGACTTCGATGAAGTCAATGCTCAAGATACATAGGAGTTGGTACAGAAAAAAGTTCCACAATTCCCTGTGGAATAGGTTATAGAAACACAAGTACTACATAGGATCTAAAGAGAGATAAGGGAACCAGAGAGATTTGGTTTCCTAGTCACTAAGGATGGTGAATCATTATTGTTGGATAATGATGAACCTCTCTCCTACAAGGAAGCAGTATAAATATCATAAGCTACAAGATGGCTGTAAGCTATGAATTATGAGATGGATTCCATGTATAGAACCAAGTATAGGTTCTGGTTGATGAGCTAGTTGATGTAAATCTTGTTGGATGCAAATGGGTATTCAAGAGAAAACTGTACATGGAAGGTCAAGTTAGCACCTATAAAGCAAGGCTGGTGGATAAAGGATTCAGACAACGTCAATGATTTACTAAAATGAAACCTTATCACCAGTCTCCATGTTTAAATCCATAAGAATCATACTTTCCATAGTAGCTTACCATGACTACGAGATTTAGAAAATGGATGTCAAAATAGCATTCCTTAAGAAGAACCTTCAGGAAGATTTCTATATGACACAACCAGAAGAGTTTGTGACACCAAATGAATCCAAATGGGTTTTCAAGTTGTAGAAATCCAGTTATGGATTAAAGAAACCATCCAGATCATGGAATATTCAATTTGATGAATCCATAAAGGAATTTGGTTTCATTAAGAATAAATGTGAGCCATCTATTTATAAGTGGTTTAATGGGAATGTGTTAGTTATCCTAATAGTATATTTTGACAATATATTGCTTATTGTAAATGATGTAACATTCTTACAGTCAGTTAAGGACTGTTTTAACAAGTGTTTCTCCATGAAGGACTTGGGTGAAGCATCCTAAATTCTAGAGATCAAGATCATTTGTGATAGATCCAAGAGGCAGCTTGGACTAAGTTGGGGTACATATATTGACCAGATACTAAAGAGATTTAGTATGGAACAATCCAAGAGTGGATTGGTTCTAATGTCATGTGGCCTACATCTTTATAAGGAAATATGTCCTTAGACACAACAAGAGAAAGATAGAATGAGTAAGATCCCATATGGTTCAACTATAAGATCCATCATTTATGCCATGTTATGTACTAGGCTTGATGTTTCCTATGCACTGATCATGGTAGGCAGATATCAAGCAGATCCAGGATAACATCATTGGAATGCTATTAAGACTATCCTTAAGAATCTAAGAAGAACTAAGGATATATTCCGGGTGTATGAAGGAGACAAGTATATTTTCATCAGAGGGTATGCTAATTCTGGTTTTCAGATAGATTAGAATGATCTGAATTCACAATCTAGATGTGTTTTCTGTCATAATGGAAGAGATGTTAGCTGGAAGAGTTCAAAGAAACCAGTTGTCGCTGATTCTACAGTAGATTCCGAATATATAGCAGCTTTTGATGTAGCCAACGAAGCCATCTAGATTCATAACTTTGTCCAGGAGTTGATGTGGTTCCTAGAAATAAAGATCCAATCACATTGTATTTTGATAATACTGCAGTGGTGGATCTTGAAAAAGAATCAAGTTCACATCAATAGAAAAAGCACATACTCTGAAAGTATCATCTCTTGATGTATTTTTATCAAAGGAGTGAATTTGTAGTGAGTAGAGTGTCCATGGAAGAAAATGTAGTAGACCCCATGACTAAAGGTCTATCTTAGAAGAAGCATAAATATCATGTGAGAGAGAGAGGGTTAAAGGTTTTTAGTAGTTGGATCTAGTCTAAGTGGGATTCTGTTGGAGTTGGTGGCCTAGAACCAAATACATTGTAATTTATTCATTGATAAATACCCTATCACATATTGATTGTTCTTATGCATGACAATTCATGTGATAATGTTCTAAGAATAGTTGTTGCAATAAAAGGTCATATCAGATACCTGCTATGATGAGAACCTGGAAGTGCCATAACACTGTTCTTGAATATATGTTCTACGTTCGGATGATGTTATTTTAGGGACAAAAATAATACAGGACATTAGGGGTGAGGACTCATAAAACTTTGAACCACCTTCTCATGGTGTGCACACTTGGTAATATCTAGGAGGATATTTTGAGAACGAGACCTGCCAGCTGGAAATCAACATTTCATAGTGTCATTGGATGTTCCTATCTATGGACGTGTGTATTGGTCCTTAGAATTTAAGACTATTATTAATGGGTATTAAAACTCACTTACTTAGATGTATTAATGAAAACTGTGACGACACATTGTTCGCGGTGAGGTAGGATATGTTGGGTACGTCACGAGTAATACTACATTAATAGATAATGCGAGAAAGGATTTTTCCCTTCTGTTCCATAACAGAAGTAGATATCTCAGACCCTTTGATGGAATTGATATAGCCTAAATAAATCCATGTCCATGGTGAGGAATGGGAAAGTTCAATTCCAAGAATTCAAAGAAAGAATAATCGAGCACATGGATTGATGGCACCAGCATGCAACCCACTTGATTCAAGATATCGAGACAAAGGGATTTCATTACACAATAAGCGTTCATAAAATGTGACACGTCATTATGTCGTTAAATTCTTTCTCTATGGGTGACTTGGCGTATTTCTAGACGCTAAACTTGGACTTTAGGTAGGCTCCGCCTAATGCCACTGAGAAAGAGGCCTAGAGGGTCACACACTAAGTGTGTCCAAGTATCTCTATTAAATATAAATTTAACAATTTGAATAAATATTATTCCTGATTGTGGTTTAATAATTATTCAAGGATTCCTGATCCCATTTATTTCGCCACTAGTTATTTGAGAGAATATATTATGGGTGAAATAATAAATTTATTAGCAAGTAATGTAGTGATATTTATTTGAGAAATAAATATCCATTATTCAAGGTCTAATAAATGTGGTGGAGGAAATAAAGAAAATGGAAAAACAAATGTACACGCCGTGTATATTAATATACATGTCATGTAGTTTTTCTAGGGATTCGTGATAAATAATATTATTATTTAATTAAATAATGTTAAGTGTAATTCACTGGGTGCATGTTAAGTAATAATAATAGTCAACTTTATTATTATACATGGGGTCTTACTAAGAATTAAATAAAATGAATAAATGCTTTCGAGTAATTAATTCATTTATTATTCTAAGTAATTAAAAATCCCAATTATATAATTATCATTAGCCTATCCATTTTTGGTGGTTGTGTACAACGGATCTAGAGAAAGCTCTCAATCCAAGAGAGAATTCTTTTCTTCCAAGAATGCTCTCAAGCTACGAGAGAGAGATCCTTCTCCACCGGATCAATGCGATCAAAGGCAGGCATCGCAAGTGAAGGCTCTTCCACGCTATCACCTAAAGATCCCTTCGGTGACATCCAGAGATACGTGGAGCACATGTGGATCACCGATAGAGGAATCCTAAACTTGGATTCTATGATGCAATGACGGATCACATCAAATCATTACTGGAAACATCAACGGAGATAGAATTCCATCAAGGTAATTCTTTTCTTTTAATTAAATTAATTATAACCAATATATGATGATCCTATCTATGGTTCCAAGAATTCCCCATTTTTCATTCTTCATTCTATTCCAAAGATTTGGAGTTTTATTATCGTGACAAATCTCATATGAAACATCATTAATGGAAAAAATCAAGTTGGGTACACCCACCAACACGCTTCTGCTACGCCCGGAACCTACATCATGACCCTCACCTGGGCCTCACAGCGTACATCCAAACCTACAGGAGGATTCTAGATCAAAACCATAAAGAAATATTCCCACCAAAACTCACCTAGTCTAAAACACCACCTAGAAGGACTCTAATTATCAAAAGAATTTAACCACAACAATTTACTTATAAAAAACTCATAATGGACTACTCACATGTCCAATACTAACTCTAGGGTGAGAAAATAGGAAAAATCCTAAAAATGGGGAGTACACAGTGTGCACCTCATGTGCACAATGTGTACCCCCAAACATAATCCCAATTCATGTACCTATGACCAACCTAGAATGTACTCCCAAGTACATGGAATATACCTCTCATAAGAATAATGTATCCTGCAGGTGGTCAATATGGCCTCTAGCTAAGTGTGGGACACAGGCTTCATCCAAGTCCCATACATGGGCATTGTTTATGTGCCCCCACATAGGACTTAGTTGTGAAACCTATATAGCCTCAGGCCATATACTACACATGGGCATTAGTAATGTGCCTTACACAGTTATATACCCCCACACGAGATGTATGGCCATACTGTAGGCAACACCCTATGTCATTCCACATGACATGTTCCAAACACACATGCCCTATAACCCCTTCTTCCTCAAATTTTGTAAATTTAGAACATACAGGATATGTTCTATGAACTATATTTCATATAAATGGGTTTCTTGAATAAAAATACTCTATAAATCCCTCAAAACCCTTGTTTCTCCTAAAAAGACACAAATTGACCCTATAGGGGTCCCCAACAACACAAATAGGTATTTAAAAACATAAATCAATTAATCAATGGGGATTATGGTAAAAACTAAAAACATATCCTACCTTCGTGTGTGTAAAACTCTAACGCTTTTCTCCTAGATCTATGAAATGCACCCAACCATGCCAGATCTACCTTTGGATGAATTCCTAGGTGATGAAAATTATGATCCCCTCTCCCTCTCCCTCTATTTCTATAATGTCCCAACTCGACTCACCCCTGAATCAGTGACTAGACCGGTCGCTAAATGACCTCAAGCGCATCTCCTTATATGCCAGAGGCTTTCGACTAGCAGCGAAGGTCTTAGGAGTTGATAATGGGGAGACTATTCCCTCTTATCATAGTTGCACAATGGTATATTAGAGTAGATAATAGTCAATAGTGGAAGTAGTAATAAATAATTGACAAAGTAGTGGAAGAAGGATTTCATATAATGGATGAATGCATAACATGTTATTGATACATATTTGAAAGCGGTAAACAATACATCATGATTTACATATCAATAAATAAATAAATAAACTATGACTCAAGCCCTGTGGTTGATCTCCTCAAGCATCTTGAGCTTCCTCTTGTTCCTCTGCTACTATATCCCAAGTATATGAAAACATCACAATCCTACAATCAAATAGAATCTACTCAGGTACCTCAGTGTAATGGAGACCCAAGTAGGGTGTGATATATAAATCTCAGTAGGCCAGGACCACCAGTTTCTACCCAAAATCTATACATTCAATAAATAATTTAAACAGTGTGAAAGCATGTATAAATAAAGTAAGCAGTACCATGTAACTATATACCCAATTACCTACTTCATCCCTCATCTGGTGTCTGAACCTGCATTATACGTTTGTCATGATTACACAACAGTCATCACACATTCATTTTAAATTATCAAATATTCAAACCTCATTAAATTATATAAGTCTCAAGATCCAACCTAATCCCGAAAATCCCCATATAAGTCACTCACAATAGATGTCTCTAAAGACCATCTAATCAATCAAAGTAAAGACCAAATCCAAGCTTGTGCTTTTACTTGGATAACGCATCATAAGATATTTCATTTAATATTTCATATACTATGTCTAAGCCCATCCACTAAAAATAGTGATTCTCCCAACCAATACCAAAATATGATCTCATCCACTATACATAGTTATTCACTCATGGGTTCCCCTAGACACTCGTATCTCAATACCTGCCTTGGTTGTGCCAGGGTCTGAATCATTTCCCATATTCAATCACTAATCATTACATCACACCGGATTTCATTAATCATTTAATTCAATTCATGTATGACCAATTGGACCCACAGTCCAATGTAAATTAATGGGTGTAGAACTTCATGTCTAACACCATTGTGAGTATTTAGAGTATCAGTCCTTGTCTCACAACCCATTTTTATTTGGAGCATCAGTCCCTATCCCATAAAAGAATATTTTCATACAAGATGGATCTAGAATGCCATGTATAGAACCCTGTGAGTATTTGGAGCATCATTACCTATCTCACAACCCATTTATCAATCATACATATATATTTATCATTGGTTTAGAACTTCATGACTAACACCACAAAACCATCCATTAATTAATTCATAAATTAATTAATCAAATCCGTTAATTAATTCGACAACTAATTAACAACATAAATCTCCAATTTAGAAATACATGCTTAAACCCAACACATGGTCATGTCCTCATTTATCTCATATGGGAAACATCATTTAATAACATCAAAAATTGTGTATCAACATATCACATATCACATTTAGCAATTTATCAAACTTAATAAATTCATATTTGAATGAAATTCAATATAAATACTTCACTTCATAATTTAAATACCAAAAAAGGTGCAAAAAGAATTTTATTAATACATTTATTAAAGTTGAGAACTTGAAAAGTGACCCTACCTCATGGTGGCACCATTTTAATTCAGAAACTCTTTAATGTACTTGGTGGAAACCAATCCACAACTGATCCATAGTCGCACACGCACAACTTTTATATATATATATATACATACATACACAAATATACATATTTATCTACATAAGTATATATATGTATATATATTTATATACATGCGTGTGCACCCTGAAACATAATAAAAAACTAAATCAAAAACAGGAGACCAAAACCAGAGAAGCAAGGCCTACACACCTACACCTCTATACTAGAGACTCAAATAATTCATCAGACCTTAATTTACATGGTTCAAAACAAAGAGCAGAAATAAACCTTACCTGGTGAAATGATGATAAGGTAAATCGATTCCATCCACCTCACCCTTAGAGGCGGATGACAGATTATGGACCAAAGGGTCCCGAGTCAACATCCTCATACCCTAAAAACAAAGGAACACAACAATAATATTAAACCTAAACCTTAGGGTTTTGGATGAGAAAACAAGGTGATGGAGGAGTCCAATGGCTGATGTGAATCATGATATATATGAAGAAGGACTCACCTTGACGAGGTGAACAAGATTTTTGAAGATTCTAAGAGGAATATTCATATGGAAAGAGGAGTCTGAGAGAGGGAGTGGCATGCCAATGGGGGTTGTGTGCTATAGGGGTTCTGCCCGGGAGTGTCGTGCTTCTGTAAGACGGTCCAGCCAAGGGATGCATGCTACTGGAGGTCCATAGGAGGAAGGGCCACATGAAGGATGAGGCTATAGAAGCTAGAGCGCGAGGGGATCTACACATGTGCACCTGGTGCGTCACCTAAGGAGGAAGAAAACAGGGGGGTCGTGCGCCTCACCTACAAGTCACGCCTCCCCTCTTATTTTATTATTTTTTTTAACCTAAAAACTAAATCACACTCATTAATTAATTTGTATTTAAAATATTCAAAAGAGTAAAACCATAAACCCCAATTTATTTTAATATCATTAATATTATATTAATGGTAAAAACTCTAACCCATAATCTATATTTAATAATAATAAAATTTTCTTCATTAATTTTGAAACTCCTCAATTAATTAAACACGTTCTCTAAGATACCCAAAAGCCTCATTAATCTCACATAAATGTTACACCCCATTAATCATGCAATTAAAATATTTTAACATCCAAAATAATTTAATAAACACAATAATAATAATAATAATAATAAAATTATTATTATTATTATTAAAACTTTCTTTTATTTAACACACAAAACTCCCATTTAAAAATATTTAATTAAAATAAATAAATTATTAAACTGGGTAAACTACACAGGTTGGACTATAACTGTGCATAGACCGTGCAGATCCTTTAAAGTGGAATTCTCCAGATTTGTTGCTCCCAAGACTCATTAGGACACCCCAAAAAATTATTAGGTATTTACCCAAGTCTAAAAACAACACTTTTAAGTGTTCCAACACTTGGAAAAAAGTTCTGGAGCTCAGTTTAAATAAAACAACCCGTCGATAAACCAAAAAATTTTGAAAACCTTCGTATTTTAACCCGATTCAAAAACATGGGACTTTATAATCTACCCACCTTAAAAACTTCTCATCCTCGAGAATCCATCATGAACTAGTACAACATCATCTGACCAATGTCGAAAAAAAATTATTGAACAACCACATTATGTTTCCAAATGTGAAACTTACATTTAACCAAAACATAAGCTCAACCACTTAATTATTTAAAAACCAAGCCAAATATCATTGAAAGGGAGATTACATCTGAGGCCATTACAAGAACCTCATTGAATAAAAGGGTAAAATATCGTTCAACCAATAGAAACTGGTTGCGCATGATTTCTTGTAAAGACATTACAATAACAAAACCCACACTCTTCCTTAAACTGTTGATGTGCCTCTAAAACTATTCACTTATCAACTACATGTACACCAAAGTAATTACCTTACCTATGTTGACATTCCTGTTGTACCCCACACTATTTGATTTTCATGATCACAATCACTTTCATATATGTTTAACTTTGTTTTTAAGTGTTGTGGATGATAGGCAAAAGATTGCCAAAGGATTGGCCCAAGAATGGACAAGAAATGGACTGAAATTCAGTCCACCGGCCAACCGGTGTGATAGCACCGGCCAGCCGGTGGAACTGGCAGAGGGATTGCCCACTGCCAGGTTCCACCGGTCGACCGGTGGCTTTGTCACCGGTCGACCTGTGGCACCCAGCCCAAATAGTATTTGCTACTGTCTTGCCACCGGCCAGCCGGTGGATCCTCCACCGGTCGACCGGTAGAGCCTGGACCAAATCCCCTCTCCTCTGCCAAGGCACCGGCCAGCCGGTGGCCCTGCACCGGCCAGCCGGTGGCCCAGTCAAACTAGTCGTTGCAGCTTTGACCAGGCTGCTCCACTTGCCTCCCAACGGCTCCGAAAGCCTTTCCAACGGCTCCAAAGGCCTCCAACGGCCATATAAGGGTTCCATGCCTATAAATAAAGGCCAAGGAAGCCCCGGACACTAACCGGAACTATACGGAAGCCCACGGACACCTTGTTGATCATTTGGCGTACCTCCGGCGCATTCCTCCAAGGGAACCCCAATTGCTCCAACAACTTCCACATCCAAGGAGCTCCTTCAAAGAAGCTTGGAAGCGGCCTTCAACATCTCCAATCAATCAAAGGCGCCCAAGACTTCCTCCATTACGGTTTTTCATTCTTTATTTATTTTGAGCTTAATTTGGGTTTGTGTCTACAAACCCCAAACCTTTTCTCATCCCCCTTTCTTTTGGGTTCTCACACCACCATTAAGGTGTGAAGAGGTTAGTCAAGCCTTTCCTTTTAAAAGGCTTGAGTTTTCGGTGAGCTAGCCTTCACCCGTTAAAAAGGCTAGTGGGTTCTTGCTAAACCATCAAAAGCAAGTGGGTTCTTGCTAAACCACAAAAAGCAAGCTGTAATAGGTCCTAGTGCTACCTCAAAGCCTAGTGGGTTTCTTGCTAAAACCATTGAAAAGCAAGCGGTAGGAATCTCTCAACGGTTGAGTTGGGAGCGGAGACGTAGGCCGGGTTGTTGGCCGAACTCCGTTATCAATTTCTTGTGTCTTGCCTCTTTACTTTCCGCTGCATCTTAACTTTGATTTTTAAATTGTTAATCTTTTTTAAAAGGCAATTCACCCCCCTCTTGCCATCATTTCCCTCCTGGGGTTTCTTCCGACCCAACAATTCCCAAGTCAATCCTTCACAAGGATATTTAAAAAACTAACATACCCTAACATGAATGAAGGAATAGCCCAAAGAAACCACATATCCAGCATATAACCCAAATAACAACCACTCATCAAGCCCAACAACATTTAAAACTTTAGCGTGGTGTAAGACTGATGCTATCTTAGTTTCTCCATGACAAAGTCAAGATAGGGGACATTTTCATCTCATTCTAAAGAGTTCACTAAGAGAAAACCAAGGTCACTAAAAAGATCAGTCAAACTATTACCGGAGAACTCTATTCAAAAAGCTCAGTGTCACCTGCCGACACGTTTACCGAAATTGATGTGACACTTCCCACCTTAGGATTGTCCATAACGTCGAAATAAAAGATCATCCGCTCACCAGCACACTATTTCATAACACTTTAACACATGTGTGTGATGTTCCTCAGACCATGATCACCTTGTCAAACATTGATCATGAAAGTCATAACTTAAACTTATCAGCATGTCATAACACCCAAGTCCCAATAAGTCCTCCCAAGAAATGGTATGAAATTAATTTAATAGCCTAGAACATTCTATGGTTACTACCTACCTTAGGATGGTCCCTTACAAAACATAAATGTCGACCCTCTCTCTTGGTCACACAAAACCGAAATCACAAGGTTCAAAAGCCCCCTTTTTCATTTTATCCATTTTAATTAATTCATTTCAACCTTTTAACATTTGAATGAATTTCAACAAACACATAAGTACTTTTTCACAACAAGTCACATGGTTTTCAATCAATGATCCACAGAAAAAATAGGCATGCTATAACAAATATCCTCTTTAAACATTTAACATTCAGTGTTATTCAAATATAAATAGGCAATTTAGCATCTAAAATCCTTTTATTGAAAAGGTGCCCTCCAAAGGTCCCATTTATTCAATCTGAGTTCTTCAAAAAGCAACCCCACAACAGATGGCAATCAAAACTCAAAAGTTGTTCATTTATAAAAAATTTTGAATATACTATGGTTATATGGTTCAGTCACATGGATGTCCATCTACCAGTCGATAAGGCGCCCATTCACCTTACTGTTGGCATTTGGATCCCATTTAAGATATCAAATTTTCATTTAACATCTTAACTTTATCATCCATTTTTACTTGTTTGAATACACAAGTTACCATTTTTCATAGTTATAAGTCACACATACACCTTACAACTGAAAATTGGTTCCGTTATAATTGCAACCAAATAAAGTTATCCAAAAAACCAACCATTTATCAGCAATATAACATGTCACCACAAGTATCTATCACAGATCAACATGCTGAAATCACAAAAACATGCTATAACATAGAAGAATGGCACATAATCATTGCATATAATTACTCAATCATGCTAATTATATCAATGAAACATTCTATCTAAAAAGGTGTGCTAAATAAGTACAGGACATGGCATATATTCAAGGAACACAATCCATATTTGCAGGCATCCTACTAATGCAACTACATGACATGGAATATATACATGGCATGTTAATCTCTAAGTTCCTGATATGATTCATGTAATGAAACTTCCTTTCCATATCAGGCCAAGGTAAATTTTTCAAAATTTTCATAATCAATAAGCAGCTTAAAATACACTAGTCACTCAAGCTGAAATCATATTAATTATAACCTCAAATACTAAAAACATCAATTCCCATCCCAGGACACTTAGTCATTTCCCATAGATGAGGTGATCAGTCCCAAGCATGGCTATTAACCCAAGCACCAGCACATTCTTAGTCTCCTGTATACCAACCCCAAAATAGTAAGACAAAGGAAAAGAACCATTGATACCACTTTGTAATGTCTCGACCCGGCTCACCCCTGAACTGGTGACCAGACCAGTCGCCACATAATCACAAGTGCATCTCCTCATACACCAAAGGCTTCTGACTAGCAACGAGGGTCTTAAGAGGTGATAATGGGGAGTCTATACCCTCTTATCAGAGTTGTGTAGTGGTATATCAGAGTAAATAACAATAAATAGTGGAAGTAGTGATACATAATTAACAAAGCAGAAGAAGAGATATTTCATATAATAGATGAATGCATGACATGTTATTGATACATATTTGAAAGCAGTAAACAATAAATTATGCTTTACATATCAATAAATAAATAAATAAACTATGAATCAAGCCTTGTGGGAGATCTCCTCAAGCATCCCGAGCTTCGGCTCGGTCCTCTGCTTCTATCTCCCAAGTATATGCAAACAACACAATCCTGCAACCAAATAGAATCTACTCGAGTACCCCAGTGCAATGGTGACCCGAGTAGGGTGTGAGATATAAATCTCAGTAGGTCGGGACCATCGGTGTCTACCCCAAATCCATACATCCAATAAATAATTTAAAATGTGTGAAATCGTGGATAAATAAAGCAGTTCCATGTAACTATATACCCAAGTACCTACTTCATCCCTCAGCTGGTGTCTAAACCTGCATTATACGTTTATCATGCTTACACAATATTCATCACACATTCATTTTAATTTATCAAATATTAAAACCTTGTTAAATTATATAAGTCTCAATATCTGGCCTAAACCCAGCATTCCCTATATAAGTCACTCACAACAGATGTCTCTAAAGACCATCTAAGAAATAAAAGTAAATACTGAATCCAAGCTTGTGCTTTTTCTTAGATAACACGTCATAAGATATTTCATTTAATCTTTCATATACTATGTCTGGTCCCATCCACTAAAAATAATGATTTTCCCAACCAATACCATAATCCGAGCCCATCCAATATACATAGTGATTTTCTTCTGGGTTCCCCTGGACAGTCGTATCTCAATACCTACCTTTATTGTGTTGGGGTCTGAACCATTTCCCATATTCATCACTAATCATTACATCACACCAACTTTCATTAACCATTTAATTCAGTTCATGTACGACCAATTGGACCCAAATTCCAATGTCAATTAATGGGTGTAGAACGTCATTTTTAACACCCTCGTGAGTATTTGGAGAATCGGTCCTTATCTCACAACCCATAGGTATTTATAGAATTAGTTTTTGTCCCGTAAAAAAAATATTTGCATGCAAGCTGGATCTAGAACACCATGTCTAGAACCCCGCGATTATTTGAAGCATTTGCCCCTATCTCACAACCCATTAATCAATCATACATATATATTTATCATTGGTGTAGAACGTCATGTCTAACACCCCAAAACCATCCATTAATTAATTCATAAATTAATTAATCAAATATGTTAATTAATTCGACAACTAATTAACAACATAAATATCCAATTCAGCAATACATGCTTAAAACCAACACATGGTCATGTCCTTATTTATCTCATATGGGCATCATCATTTAATAACATCAAAAATCGTGCATCAACATATCACATATCACATTTAGAAATTTATCAAACCTACTAAATTCACATTTGAATGGAGTTCAATATAAATACTTCACTGCATAATTTAAATACCAAAAAAAGTGTATCAAGCATTTTATTAATACATTTATTTAAAGTTTAGGACTTGAAAAGGTACCCTACCTCAGGGTGGCACCATTTTAGTTCTGCAACGCTTTAATGTACTTGGCGGCAACCGGTCCACAACCGGTCTGTAGGCACACACGCACAACTTATATATATATCTACATAAGTATATATTTATTTATTTATTTATATACATCTATGCACGCCCTGAAACATAATCAACAAAAAACTAAATCAAAAATAGGAGACCCAAACCTGAGCAGCAAGGCCTATTCACCTACACCTCTATACCAGGGACTCAGATAATTCATGAGACCTTAATTTACATGGTGAGACATAAACAATGAAAATAAACCTTACCCAGTGTAACAATGATAAGGCAAATTGATTCCATCTACCTCACCCCTGGTGGCGGATTCTAGATTATAGACTAAAGGGTCCCGAGTCAACATTAAAATACCCTGAAAATAGAGGAACGCAACAATCGGATTAAACCCAAACCTGAGGGTTTCAGCTGAGAAAAAAAGGAGATAGAGGAGTCAAATGGCTGATGCTAATCACGAGATATACACAGATGGAATCACCTTGATGAGTTGAAAAAGATTCTTGAAGAGTTTGAGAGGAATTTTCACACGTAAATAAGAGTTCAGGAGAGGGGTGGCATGCAAATAGGGGTTGCACGCTACAGGGGTTCTACTCGGGAGTGTCACGTTGCTACAAGGGGGTCCGACTGAGGGTTGCGTACTACTGGAGGTCCGTAGGAGGAAGGGTCGTGTGGAGGAGGAGGTCAGAGAAGCTGTAGCATGAGAGGAGTTATGCATGCACACCTGGTGTGTCGCCTAAGGAGGAATAAAATAGAGGGGTCCATGCACCTCACCTACAGGTCACTCATCCCCTCTTATTTTATTATTTTTTTAACCTAAAAACTAAATCACACTCATTAATTAATTTGTATTTAAAATATTAAAAAGTGTAAAACCATAACCCCAACTTATTTTAAGATCATTAATATGATATTAATTATAAAAACTCTAATCCATAATCTCTATTTAATAATAAAAAAAATCTTCATTATTTTTGAAACTCCTCAATTAATTAAACGCATTCTCTAAGATACCCAAAAGCCTCATTAATCTCGCATAATTATTACACCCCATTAATCGTGAAATTAAAATATTTTAACATCCAAAATAATTTAATGAACTCCATAATAATAATAATAACATTATTATTATTATTAACACTTTATTTTATTTAAACAAAAAACTCTTATTTGACAATATTTAATTAAAATAAATAAATTATTAAACTTAGTAAACTACACGGGTTGGACTGAAATCGTGCACAGCCCTTGTAGATCCTTTAAAGTTGAATTCTCCATATTTGGTACTCCCGAGACTCATCGGGGCACCCGAAAAAATTATCGGGTATTTACCCAATTCCAAAAATGACACCTTTAAGTGTTCCAACACTCGAAAAAAAAATTTGGAGATCAGTTTAAATAAAAAGACCCGTCGATAAATCGAAAAAGTTTGAAAACCTTCGTATTTTAACCCAGTTCAAAAACATGGGACTTTACATTTTTTATCTCGACCGAATATGACCCACATAGGGGGTGTACATGAGAAGCCTTACGGATAAGGATGAAAAGAAAATAGAGAAGTAAAAAAAAGGAAAAAGAAAAAGAAAAAGGGCTCATTCACAACACTAGGGATGAGTTTATGCCTCACCTAAGAAAAACCTATAATTCTAGTCTCAGTAGTAGATTCAAAATCTCAATCTGATTCTCTAAAAAATATCACTATTTGAATGTGTGTGAATAATTAATATTTAATTAATTAAATATTAAATATTCTGTAAAAATATAAACAACTCAAAATTATTCCAAAATATTATCCTAGGTTAAGAAACTTATTCTATGACTAACATAGTCATTGAAAAAATTATTCAAGATCATATGATAGGATAAATTACTATTTTTTCCTTAAAACCCATTTAGGAGAAAAAAATCAAATTTCTTTTGATTTCCCCAACCTGTGACAATGCGAGTTATCAAAAACTCCCCATCATAATGGTTCACACCCTCAAGAAGTCTCAGTGGTCAACCAACTATCATACTCCCACTCTAAGAACTAACACAACTAATGCTATCATGACCAACCACCGACCGGTCCCATAGTGACCACAATTCTCCCAACACGAGATAAATTCAATCATGATAGATCTGATGTTCCTAATTATATGAGTATCATTATCATTTCCCCATAAGAAAAACACCATCCTTTGAGGCCCATACTCTTTAAAATACTAAAATTAATTAATTTATGTGTCCAGGACCCTCACACATGAGCTCTAGCATGAAAACAGTGACTACCACTCATTACCATCTCACTAAGAAAGATGTTAGCAATATTGGAAAAACAATTAAAATAAGGATTGTATCATCCAATGGTCTATGGTGTTCTCCCCAACATAAGGATTTCCTTACACCACTATTCAAGCACAGGCCTCAATAGGTCCACTGTAACTACACCACTCAAGTTTTTTCCAAGACCCAAATAAATGATATGGACTGACACATATCCCCTTGAACTAATTTTTGGATTAAGTGGAACTACACATAACCTTCATGAAAATTCACTTTCACAACAATTATTTATTTAATAATCCATGCTAATCTCCACTCTTCTTCTCGGGGCAGAGTGATTCTCTAAAACCACTCATAGGATCTCAAGAACCACCTACTAGGAATCATCTAAACACAAAACCATACTCATTCTCACATGATCCAAATCCTAAAAAAAATAGGATAGGGAAGCTAAAACCATTGACCATGCTCCTCATGTAGTTTAGATCTAACAAAATGGGACACCATTGGTGCTCCTATTTAAAATCAAGGCATATCCCTCATTACAATAAAAAACCACATGACCACCCTCCACTCAGGCATTGAATCCAAAACCATGAGCATCTGACCATTCTCTCACTTAACCATCCAAAAGCATAACTAGAAACAAACAGGTCCATTCATCCAAAAAAAACATGTCCTCTCAAGCCTACCAAAAAATAAAGAGAAATCCCAGTGATCAACTTCTCAAACACTATGCATCCTCAAAGGATCCTTATTACACAATGATGTTATGGTGATAGAAGACCCTTGTAGGCCCTACCAAAAGGAAGATCAATCATGTCCACCCAAGCCCCCTGCAAATAGTGGGCGCTTGGGCCCCTATTACTATAACCAGTAGATAAAATGAGGAAATAATAGACTCTCCCAGTGACTCAAACATAGGACATCAAGGAAAACTTAACCCAAAGGAAACTCAATCCTAATCCAAACATCTATCATATATCCTTTCCCTCATCAAGCCTCTATCATGGCATCCAAAACCTAAACCAACCCACTAGAGTATTTATGAATCCCTTAACAAAGGGACTACATCTCTCCCATGATAAACATATCAATATTGGATCCACATGGCCTATCATCGGGAGAAAAGTACATGTGATTTAGTTGAGTATAATTTCACCAAGGAGCTATATGTGACAACACTATATAGGTCATTGTAGACACTTTAAATAATTAAACCTCCATCATCAGTGAAAATACTATAGATAGGTATGTATCATGTGAATCTTAAATTCCTAGAATGATTCATTTACACCAAACTCTTTACAATGGAGCTAGAGACAAAAACTAATAAACTATAAATCCAAAAACCCAAGTGAATCACACTAGGTGAAATCATACAATCATAAAAATGAAAATCAAGAATAGTAACCCCATACCCTAGAAACATAAAATTCCTATCAGAAAAGTTGTTCGCAAAACAAAAAACCGATATCCATAACAAGTTGTAACACATCCTTGGACCACCTATTTACTAACACCCCAAATCATAAAACCATAAAGGTACTGATATGGTACCATTTTGTAACAAACCATCATGGTTTGACTTGATAAGTCACCCAATCAGGCTCTCCACAAGGCCTCAATCACGTCTCCCCATATTCCAAAGTCCATAGACTATAATAAAGGTTCTAAAGAGATATAGTAGAGATACTATAACCTCATATTAGATTAAATAAATAGTGGGAAATAACCAAAAAAACATCCATATAGATAACATAAAAGTATAAAAGATAAATAAACAGTAACATTCTATAATAAATGGAATGAAAAAATAGTCATACATACTCACAAGCATGTTAATAAAAAAATATATATCTCATTGGGTTTCACATATAAAAAATAAATAAACTAAAAAATTTACATTTCTCTACCACTATCCATGAGTTTTACTTATAACTTTGTCTCCACAACTCTCTAGCTACTCTAGCCCGATCTTGAGACTCCACATGAGCGGTCCTGCTCGGTCAAGAAACAATGGGCCTCTGTCCAAATCCATTATGCACTTTTTTATCAACCTAAAACCAAACATAAGGTTTGTATACACACCAATGTGCACATACAGGGGGTGAGAAATAAATTTTAGTAGACCACCCCCAATGGTGAACCTATAATCTATTGTTATAACAAGTGCATGAACACATGATATTCCCAACCTAGTCAAAACTAATAAAATCTTACATAAAATAAATTTCATAAATAAAGAGAGGATAAAAATAAAATAAAACTACCAAATCTAAGATCTAAGGTGACATTTAAGGTAAATATACCCCTGCTTCATCCTACACTAGAGGATTTATAGTATGTATCTCACTCATCCACATAACATCAGGCGCATCTTCTATATTTCTACAAAAAGATTTTTGAATGCGTATCGAACCCTAGGATCTTATACTAGGTTTCCATAACCACAATATGAATCACTTTAAGGATCTAGGACTCTAATGAAGTGATTTAAATAAGAAATAGATACTCTACTAATACTTATAGAACCTATCTGAAGAAGAATAGTCTTATAGAACTAACCAAATCCAAAAAAATATAGTTATTAAAAAGAAATATTCCACAAACAAAGTCTATAAAACATTTGGGACCGTAGACATACATCCCCTAGCTGAGTAAATATATATTGAACTAGGGAGTTTCACTCCTCTGGATCATTCATAATCTCCCTATACTCGTTTAACAATAGTCATTCAATGGAGTATAGAACAAGATAAATCTCAGGTCCAAGACTCTATCCAAATATATTTCAAAGGATTCCTTATACATCCATTACCTAAGTAGAAAATGCCTCAAATTTCTCATCTATAGGCCATAAATTTAAGGTTCAATCAACTCTAAAACCCATCATCGATCACAGCCACAATAGGATCAAATTTCTGGTTTCTATGATATAATGTGAAACTTAACATCACCAAATACAGAAAGAAAAATGAAAATCACTCAAGGTTAATAAAACATGGGGCTCCCATAGTCCCATGGATCACATCCACATTAAAAAATGGGCCACACCTGATGTGATAATCCTCAACTGATGACTTAGCACCCATCCCAATAACAACTACCATCTCTCCCATAAGGGAATCTATAAAGATAGAACAAGACATGCTATAAGGGGATCCTCTATTTTACCCAAACCATGAGACCATCCCAGTATGACAAATATCTTTAATCATACCCTAATGTCCAACCACTATTCCTCGATCAATACTATTCCCACAAGGGAATTCAAAAGAATCACCATGCCTGAAAGGGAATTCTCAATAACCGACCCTAACATCCACTGATCACTGATCAAGAACCCAACCACATGGGTATCCTCACGAGTCCCTAAAAATATTATAAATCTCTATTTAGTGGAATATTTAAATACTTGAAACCTCAAAGTGTCATCCCATCCTAAAGTATCTAACCAATATAATCCTCAAGTAACCGAATATACACCTCAAATAACTGGGATAATAATCCCCAGTCCAATACATAATTGGATCCTATATTTAGGAACTATCAAAATAATCCCAAAACTATCCCCTTGGAATCATCAAGATAGTCTAATCATTAAGACCATGAAACTCACTCAGGCCTCACAACACACATCATAACCCATAGAAAGATCCTAGATCAAAACCTTAGAGAAATCTTCCTGTAAAAAATTCTGAAGTCCAAAATACCACCTAGATGGAATATAAATGAAAAAAGGATCTCACTATCAAGATATAAACAAAAAAACATTCAAAATATACCACTCAAATGTATAATCATAACTCTATAGTAAAAAAATAGGTAAAATACCTAAAAGGGGAAGTACATGGTGTGCACCTCATGTACACAATGTGTACCCCCAAACATAAACCCAGTTACCTCTAGCTAACCTGGTGTGTAATTCCCAAGTTCATGGCATCTACCTCTCATACATAGTATATATCCCACATGGGGTACATGGCCATGAACCTCATACAGCCTTTGGCCAAGTACCCCACATAGCCTCTAGTCATGTTCCATACATGGGATCTGGGCAAGTGTTATACAAAATCACTGGATTTGTGCCCCACAAAGACCTTTTCCATCTAACCAAAATAGCCCCAGGAAATGCATTTCGTGTGAGCACTATCTATGTGCTTCACACAGGCATGTTCCCCTACATGGGGTATCTATTCATTCCTTGGGCCACACCCTGAGTCATCCCACATGGAGTATCTCAAACATACACACATTTTGTAACCCCTTCTTTATCACCTCACCCAAAAGTAAGAACACATTTCATGTGTTATCTAAACTACATTCCATATAAATAGGTTTACTGGATAGGAATTACCTATAAAGCACCTGAAACCCCAACTTCTATCAAAAAATCCACAAATCGACCCTCTATGGGTCCCTTACAACACAAATAGGGATTTAAAAACTTAAAATAATTAATCTATGGAAATTAGGAAAAAATTAAAAATAAAACCTACATCCAAGTGTAAAATAATGATTATTCACTACCATATCTGTGAGACTCACCCCCCATAATTCCTGATCTACCACCAAACAAGCTCCTTGGCGAAAAAGGAGGTGATCCCATATCCCTTTTCCTTCCTTTTTTCTCTTGGTATAACATGAACCATAGGGGGAATATATGAGAATCATTATAGGGTGGTAATAAAAGAAAAGGAAAAAATAATAGTAAAAATAAATAAATTAATTAAAAAGGGATTGGTCTTAACCCCGATGACCATGACGAGTTATACCTAACCTATGAAAAAAAATCCTCTTCAAGACTCAACTATGAAGTCGTAATATTAATAAAATTCTACAAACAAAATATATCACCATTCGAACATAGGAAAAAATTAATATTTAATTAATTAAATATTAAATATTCCATGAAAATATGAATAGCTCATAATTCCACTAAACTCTTATCCTAGGGTAAATTCTTTATTATGAGACCAATAGGGTATTCAAAAATTATTTGAGATCATATGATAGGATAAATTATCATTTTACCTTTAAAAACCAATCTAGGTAAAAAAATTAAAATTTATCCAAATTTTCTCAATGTATGGTAATGAAATTCATCACATTTCACCATGACACCAATCATATTACCCACACGGTGGGATCTCCCATTTTATCTTATGTATGATTCTTTAAACTTTTCAGTTTGATTAGTCTTATCTCATAGGGTGGAAGGGTGGTCCCATGTGATTTCTTATACTTAGAGGACTGTGGATTCATCCCATGATAATGACACAACAAAATAAAAGGAGTTTCTTACTACCATATTTACTTTATATAAGTTCTATTATTATTTTTTAGGATCTAGAGTAGTTGTTTTCTTTGACCATGAATCTTTGAGGTACCTATTCAAGCATATAAATTTGAAACTGAGACTTATTAAATGAATTTTCCTCCATTAATAGTTTGAAATTATGATAATGGATAAGAATTTGTCATAAAATTTGGTGTCTAATGACATAAGAAGGATCACTCACATCTTAGAGCATGAAACCTCAGACCAGGTACTTATTCAATAAATTTTTCATTATGATCATCTTTATGCCATATCAATTATACATCATTGATATAATGAAATAGTGAATTACTTGGTTTCCTTTGAAATTATTTCAAACCTAATGAAACATAGTGTTAAAAAATTAAATAGTGAGTATAGGTTTTATATGATGGATGATCCTTACCATTGGAACATTTTTAGAAACCAATTCATAATGATATATGTGCCTAATCATGATTTTGAGTCTGTTTTACATTTTTTTCATACAATTGATTATGGTGGACACTTTGAACCTAAAATTATAAGTAGTAAAGTCTTCAAATATGAATTATATTAGCCTATATTATTTCAAAATTTCTATGTATTTTTTATGACATGTTCATGTTACCAACACACTAGAAACACTTCTAAGATACATGAGATGCCTCAACAACCCATATTATTCTATGAGACTTTTTATATATGGTGAATTGATTTTATGGTTCTATATCCTAACTCATTTGGTTTCTTGTATATTATTTTTTTTAATTGTGGTAGAAAATGGTTGAAGTCCAAGCCCACCAGGATGGGTGATTCTTATGTCATAGTGTATTTTTACAAGGCCCATATTTTTTACAGGTTTAGAGTATCGAAGGCTATAATCAGTGACCAAGGGGCCAAAAAATTTTAATTGAAATTTGGTTACTTTACTATGTAATTATGGGATGACACACAAAACTTAACTACTATACCACCACAAAAAAATGTTCAAACCAAAGTTTCAAATCTAAAGTTAATATAGATATTTTAGAAAACTATATAAGTAGGTAGTAAGGATTAGATAAAGTTATTTAATGATATTCTATGGGATTGTAGGATGGAATTTAAAACACCCATTACCATGTCCCCCTATTGGGTAATTTTTGGTAAATCGTTTCATCTTCCCATAAAGGGTGATCATCGGTAATTTTGTGCTATAAATAAATACAACTTGGATTTTCCTAAGCTGGAGATCAAATGAAGCTATAACTTTAAGAGATTGAGGATATTATATTTTCATCATATGATAACTCAAGGATATAAAAATAATGATAAAAAGAATCCCATTATAGAATTATCCAACAAAGTTATTTTCATGTGGGAGACAAATTTCTTCTATACGTTTAACTTTTGAAGTCAATGTCTGAAAAGTTTCATTATAGATGGTTAGGTTTACATGCTATAAATCATGGTTTCTCTTGTGGGTAAGTGTATAGAACACAACAGACCATGGTAAGGATATTTATAGTCAATGGGAAGTGGTTTAAGAAGTACTTAAAGGGATTATTCATACATGTAGTTGATGTCATCACACTATATTATCCCATCATCACTTAAGAGAATCAGGTTATCCCTTACCCACTCACTTTTATGTTATTTTTATGAATTTAAATTCTAAATTTAATGTGCATATATCATCTTTTAGGGTCACATTGATGACAATAAACATTTTAAGTGTGGGGGATGACTTTTTTGTGAATTTTTCGTATTTTTATTTTTTTTCTTTTTAATTATTTTTTTCAAGCATTGATAAAAAAAATTTAAAAAATCATGTCATGTTATCTTTAATTCCATAAAACCTATTGAAAATTCATTTTTGATTTTTACAATGTAATTTGAATCATTATAAACATGGAAAAGTTTTCATCATCAGTGGTTTATTTTAGTGAAAATATAATTTGGTCAATGATATGATTGATTATGAATTTATGAAAGATTTAAGATTTTTACACCATTTTTTATGTGGATTTTATGGGAAAAATTTTCATTTAATACCTCCACATAACTTCGCACAAAATCATGACTTGTGAGTTTTTTTACCCAATTGAAGGTATATTCAAGTTAAGTAATTTTTTCAGCTTATAACAACGGTTTTTAAATATGCTCATTTATATTTTGATTAATTTAATTACAATACCAGACTGACATATAGATGTGTAACTGATATTCGACAGTTGTACACCCTCAAAAAACAAAAAACAAAAAATATAATAAAAGGAGAGTGATGAAATGTACAACAAATGGGATATCTATGTAAGGAGCTTAAGGTTTTAATTTTGGGAATGATTAATTGAGTGGTATTTGGAATTTTATTACAAAGGTTGTAGAATAGGTTTAGTGTAATAGAACCAAGTAAGAAGAAAAGTTTACTTTACCTGATTATACTAAATAAAAGGTGGAGAAAAAATATTGAAATGTTTGGAAAACACACACATGGGAAATTTGTGGCATAATTGACTCATAAATTATTTCCAACTAATAAGTGTCATTTGTCTTAGTGGATTTTTTTTTGTTATAATTTAGAAGATGATGATATTCAAAAAAAAAATATATTTAATTCTTTTTATAATTTTTTGGTTTCTCATATTTCCATAATATATTGGGAATTATCAACAAGAATCATTTTATGGATTACATGACATGTGAATTTTCCTATGAGTGTAAAAGGGTAAGTGTTTGGGGGTTGATAAACCATGTTTTATTTAATATTGTATTTATAATAATTGATATAATTTCCCAACATGGAGTTTTATTTAAATTCTTAATGTAAATCTATTTTTTGATCTTGGATAAGAAAATCCCATTTAATTTACTTTGATTATTATTATCATAACATTTTATTTGGTGTGGATTTTGACTTTAAATTTTATAGATGAATTTTAAATTAATTGGGATATATTTTTTTATTTATACCATGATAGCTAGATCCCAATTTTGAAGAGAAAAATATTACCATTAAGGAAAATATGGGAAGGATTCGATATATTAGAACTTACCTCACCATTCGAGCCATAACATTTTCATTCATTCTTATAATGATATGAAATTTTTACATATATTAAAGGAATTAATTTCATGTATTTCATTAAACTATAGTGATAGTTGTCTCATGAGGGAAGTTATTTTAAATGTGGCTCAATATGGAGTAAATTTTATAGGTAGAATTATTCATGTTCCATTGTTGTAATTTCAAACCCTAACCCTACCACACTCTATTTAATTGAGTTTTTCACACTTGGGAAGGTCCATATCTAACTCATAAAACCCTAAGGACTGTTTTTTCCTAATACTAAGAGTGGGAATGTTACCCCTTCCCAAGATTATATAGTGCATGTACTGTAGAAATATCATCTTTTTCCCTTTCTTATCTATTTACCTATATTAGGGGATTGTTGGGATTTCCATAAAAAAATCCATGGGAGTTTTTGTTGTGAATTCAATATGGTGTTTCCAAATAGAGTGGTTCATTTCCACCTCTCTAACAATTTGGAAGAACAAAGGATATCTACAAGGATCGCTTCCAAGAAGGCACTCCTCTTATTCTTTTACTTTGTGTTTCCTTTTGTGTTTGTAATATCACTTTTTTCTTAAATAAAAATTATTTGTTATTAACTTTTCATATTTTTATCTTTATTCTTGGTTTTTTAATCTAAGATTGAATATGATATTTGGTTATAGCCTTTTAAACCTTTTCCTATGAAAATTATTTCTATGATGAAAATTATATTCATGAGAGAGTAGTTATTTTTATAGTCAATATAATTATTTCCCCATTAATTAGTCATTTAGAATCAATTTACTCCATATAATTCATATAAATATATTCGATGAAATGATTTTTTAAAGATTTAATCACCTGAACAATTCATACATGGCACGTGAGGTCAGGTTTGTGTGATTTTTGAGAGCAACACTTTAATCATCAAATATTGTCTACATGGGATAGATTTATAGGGTTTGAATATTATATTATTTCTCAAAACATTAAAATTTAAAAATTGTAGGTTCTATAATAATTTTTCACTGATCATAAGTTTCCTTTGGGACCATAATCAAAGCAGGGTGACACGATTTAAAATCTCGAAGTTAGCTTAGGGTTCATTTTTTCCAATATTTGTGGCCATGTTTTTTTATAGGATTTAGGGGTTAAAAAATTGAGGAATAATAATTGAATTTATTTAATAATAAAGGATAATTATGACTTAATAATTAGGTTTATATTAGATCGGTTACAATTATTCATATTGTTGTTTTCATTAAGAAATTATTTTATTGCTTTCCCTATTTTATTTTGAAATCACTCAAAAAACTCCCCCATATTTGGTTACATATTTTAGTTATTTAATTTTCTTTCTAAAACATATTAGGTTCTATTTAATTAAATTAATTATCAAAATAAAAACCTAGTTCAACCCCTATATTTCACTTAGTAAAAAATCATAAATATTTTGAGAGTGTATATGACAACGCTCATCAGAGAGAATTGATCTTCCTCCTCCCTCTCAAGAAAATGATTGAACTCCAATGAATCCTTAAATCATGGAAGGTATTCTTGTTGTGATAAATTATGAATGATGAAATTGGTAAGAATAATTCATGCTAATAGTAAATGGTTCTACAGTAACATTTTAGGGTTCATAGAGTATGTGTGGATAATGATAAATGGATTTGACACTTGAATCATTCATCACAATAATGGTATGAAAATATTGGTCAACTTGTTCATAAAATAATAAAGAATTATTTATAAATTAATTATAAATTTCATGTGAAATATATTTTCTCATAAATATTGTTGTTTATATTCATCTAGTTCTAAAGATAAATTCGAATAAATCGATAAAAAATGTTTTTGGGAACATGCCCAACTTATTTCACTATGCCTCGAAACCTTTAAGTGGTATTAGAGTGGTAGTATATTAATTTATAATTATTTATTGATCATTTATTGATTTACACATTTTATTATTAGTTTTTCATTTTAGGTTTATTCATTTTTAATCCAAAATTTGAGATATAATGTTTTTTCACTTTCATATGACCAATAACTGGTTAATAATAGATGAATAACACTCAAAGATCCCATTTTCTAGTGATAAATATTCTCATTGGATAACATGGCTATGAAACGTGTAACTAAAAATTACACGCCTTGTACCTAGATTCACCGTACTAGGAAAATCTATAAAAATGAAATAATGTCATGGCATAATAGTACATGACTTCATTATGCATCACATATTGACCAAATGAATAGAATGAGGTTTTCAGGGTTAAACATAATGTAGTCAGCATACACATCATATAACCTCACATGGATTATCCCTGTGAGAAACAAGGAATTTTTGTGGTCAAAGTATGCAATATATATTTATTATATGCCATGTAATGACTTAAAGCTAATAAACATAGTTCATTATTGATTATATGGTTAGTTTCTAGCATACACATCATGTAATGCATAAATTTTCAAATGGAACACACATCGAGTCTCAAGGTGTGCAATGAAGATGGCTAAAAAATGGATTACATGATGTGTAAAAGGTTGTTCATTCTATGTAACTTATACCCATTTAAGAGGAGTACATGTCAAACAAGGTTGTACACTGCATAAATTAATTATGTGTAATGGAAATTAAATCTTCGTAATTAAACCAAAATATACTATTTGTATTTGGAGTACATGTTGTGTGATAGGATTTTACAAAATATTAAATTCTTAATTCATTTCTATGTTGATTTTGGAACTAAAAATTGTGTTTGGTGTTCATACATTCCATGTACTTCATGAACATTAAAAGTGATATAAACCATGCATATTAACGTGTTTTTTGTGTCATGATTATGGAGATGACTACATGGATTGACTCATGGAACTATATTTTGGGTAATATTATAATACATCATGTATTCTACATTCCATGTAAGTGTAAAATACATGACTAGGGCCATATAGAGCGCATCATGTATTAAAAAGGGTACTCATCATTCTGGCTTCGGTACAAACCATGTAATTAATCGATTTTAAATTTATTTAATTTATTTAATTTATTTAACTTATTTAATTTATTTAATTTATTTAATTTATTTAATTTATTTAATTTATTTAATTTATTTAATTTATTTAATTTATTTAAATTTATATAATAGGAAAATATCAAGGACTATTTGGATGTATAATTAAGATAAATGAATGAATTAATTAATAATATAATTAAATTATTAATTCAAAAAAATTATCTTAATAAATAATTGATTAAATTGAATAATAGCTATATTTAAATGTGTATTTTTTTCATGTGTGGATGATCATGAGCTTGAATGGCCTGTATATGTGTTGGATTTATTTTAATTTAATTATTAATACATGGTATTTTATAATAATTTTTATTAAATTAAAATAATGATAGGTGTATCATCCCCTCCTCTTAATTTGTATAGGAATGTGTGTCCATGATTTCTTTTATATAACCTTATACCCTAGTCATTATCACTTTTATGTGAGTAAGAATATATAAAAGAAAGATATCTTGGGTGAGTGGAGATGTTTCAAGATGAATCCTAGGTGAAACCAACTAAAGAGATACATAGGTAAAAAAGTGAAATACTATAATTTGAACCAATCATGGTTCAAAAAGTTATTCCCCCAAGGTAAAAAGGTTGGTTTATCAACTCCTTGATAAATCGACCAATAGAAAATTTCATGATCATGTCAAAAAATTATTTTATTTCTATCCAATGCATTTTTAATTATTTGTTTTTGAGATACATTTTTATTGGTGATAACATAAAATAGATAAAAAATAACAAGCATGTAAGATAGAATAAAATAAATGGATTGTGTGTAAATTATTATATCGAACATGGTTAATTAGATTATATAAAATCAACATAATATTAACAAACATGTAAAAAAGATAAAATAAATTAAATTTACACATGATATAAAAATCTCTTGAATAAAATATTAAGTCAGTATAAACTTCCATTACTTGAGTTAAAATGAAACCATAGTTTAAAGTGCATGTATGGCCTCCATCGTGGTTCTTTAAATTTTCAGAAAGTTTAAATAAATGTTTTCAGTAAACTTAACCTTTTTCACATCAAGATTTTATCACCTCTATGAGATTTGGAGCAACTAGGATATAGGTGTTGAGGAAATCCAAGTCTAGGATTTTAGATTAGGTAGCCCACTCAATAAATCAAGGAACTGTGAGTTAATATAATTAGAAAATCCTCCTACTTAAATACCTCCAAATAACTTATCAATCCTCTATCTAGGTTATGAGAAGGGAAATATAGATCCTTTCTATAAGAATATCCACATGACAGGATACTCTAAATCCAATGGTGAGGGTGTTGGTATTTTATAAAATAGTGGGGGTATAATAAATATAATAAAAAATATTATTTCACTTTTTATAATCAAGATAAAGTACTAAAAACTTACTTTAATTTTGTTGTAGAAAATTATCAATTCATGTGACAATGAAATTATCATTTTGTTTGATTTTGGAGAAATATATCCTTCTTACCAGTATGAATTTACAAGTGTGGTATAATAATTTGTGCTTTGTTTTGTGTCATGAGTAGAAATTCTATGTGTTGGATTCCCATGTTCTAAGTAAATCGCCTTCTAAGAAGGATAGTTAGTATAAAAACACTACCTTCTGGAAGCATTTATATGAATCATTGGATGTCCAATTTCTCATGTTATCTTCCATTTCTAGTGATCTCTAGAATCTGCATGAGTTCATGAATACATACAACATGTCATCCCATTTTCATTATATTTATCAGGAGAAGGAAAGGAAAGAAAATTATGAGATCTCCAAGGAATTTTTCACATGCAATATTGGATAAGGTTTTCCATCTAGACCTCAGGTAGTCAAGATTATTGGCTATATTGATCATTTGGACATCTTGGGTTTCAATCTACCTAATGAGTTGTGTATCGATCTTTCAATTTCCTCACTAACTCATTACTTATCTATCTTTATTGTATTATAATATGAAAAATATTGAGAAGCCTCTATTTTAAATATTCACTCTGATTTATAGGGACATAAAGCATGAAAAACCTAGATTCCTTATGGTTAATAAGAGGAAGAGAAAGGAAAAAGGCTCTAATAATACTTCCAAGTCTAAGGCTTCTTCGCACCACCCTTCCAAGAAGAGTAATATCCAAAGGTAATAAATGGAATAAGATATAGAATTATTTTCATGTGGTGAGAAGGTAAAAAAATAATAAGAACTACATTGTGGTAAAAAATAAAGGGGAAGATTTAGGTGTGTTTGTTATCAAGTGTAATATTTACATATCTACCAATTGGAATTATATATCGATTGTGGTGCTCAAATTTGTATCTAAATATAGGAACCAAGTAGATTCTATAAGTTTTTTAAAGGTGAGGTGGATATTTGAGGTACCAATAAAGTAAGACTGGAAACACTAACTATAGGATAATTCCACCTTAATTACAATGATATTGATTCTAGTCTTGAATAATAATTATTTTATGCCTACTATTACTAGAAATATTATATTTTTATAAATTTTATATATGGTTAGATTTGTATTAATGTTTGGGAATAAAGGATTGTACTTTTATAAAGATAACATTAGTTATTCCATGGATCATCTCAATAATAGTCATTATATACTGGAATATAATATTCAAGTGTTGACAATCAATAAAGAATCAAGTTCACATAAATCATTTCACACCTAGTTATACAATCAACAACTTGTTCATGTAAATGAGAAGTGATTGAAAAATAATTACCAATATTGGTCTTTAGATTCTTTCAAACTAAAACCACATGACAGATGTTACGCTTGTTTAAAAAGAAAGATTGTTAAACCACTATTTAATGGAAATGGTGAAAGGGCTATAGAGATTTTGTACATGATCCTCAGCCCGGTTAGTGAGGACTCCTTAAGTGCATCCAGGAAACCTGGGATCAAATCCAGGTGGAAGCATAATTTTTGGGTACTGTAGTAGTACTGTATCAGGTACTGTGGCGGGAACTGTAGCAGATACTGTTTGGAACTATAGCAGTCGGGAATATTCCCCTGTTTGGGCCTTTAGGCCACCGATTTGATCCATGAGTCCTTTAAGGTCTTTGGGCCACCCAAGCCTTCGAGTCAGTAAGGCCTTTGGGCCACCTCAAGGCCTTCAGGCCACCTTAAGTGCAGATGAAAACTAGACAACCTATAAGGAACAAGACCTAGAAGGAGGATGATCAAGGAGCTTTCGCCATATTAGAAGCTAAACATATTGTAATAATGAGAGGGTATGGCACTTTCCATCGGGATAAGCCTATGCATGAACGGAAAAGCCTAGCTGAACAACCATGCGAAGGTGGAGAGCTAATTTCATGATGAAGATGTTGGGGAGGAGAAGTTCCAAGTAGTTATTCTGGGTTGTATGTAATGTTTGAAACCTATGGGAAATGAATTCCTCTAAGGCCTATGGGCCATGTAATACTTACTCTTATGGGCCTTGTAAGGGTTCAACCTCACCCCTTGAAAGCTGGATTATCAAAATTCAATAAAAAATGAAGGCCCTCGGGCCATTAGAGGAGGTTATAGAGATTCTTGAATTAGTGCACATGGATGTGTGTGGACATTTTCCCTTTGAAGTTATAGGTGGATACTCATACATCACATATTTTATCCACAACTTGATTATATATGGATATGTTTAATTGATGAGGTATAATTCGGAATCCTTTGAGAAATTTAAGGGGTTCAAGAATGAATTAGAGAATCATCTTGGTAAAAATATAAATAAAATTTTATCAGATAGATGTGGAGAATATCTTAACTAATAGTTCATCAACTATATCAAGGATTTTTGGATTACATCTTAACTCATTTCTCCCTATACACCACAGTGGAATGGTGTTAGTGAGAGGAATAATTGAACCTTGTTGTGAATGTTGCAGTCGATGATGAGTCATATAGATCTTCCATTACCATTTTTGGGATATGAATTATGGTCTATGAAACATATAATAAATTTAATTCCAAATAAAGTATAAAATTTAATTTCATACGATTTTATTTATGGGAAGAAAAAAGTGTTGTTTTATACTCTTTTATGGGGTTGTGAAATATTTTTTAAGGTTATCGTGGGAAAAAATAACTTCTTAGGACATAAACTATAACTTTATAGGATATCCCAAGTAAAAAAGTGTATATTATCTATACAACCCATAAAATAAGCTAATAGTGTAAAGATAGACTATATTCCTTAAGGGGGGGCACATATATAAAAGATATGGTGGGATAAAGATTGATTTTTATGATTTTTATGCTAAAGAAACATAAGAGTTGTCATAGGAACAAATTCCATAAGACCTCATGGAATAGGATGTTCCAGAGACACGAAAACTATATAGGAGAAATAATTATATTAGGGAACCAAATAGATGTTTTTTTCACTAAGGATATGACTCATTATTAGTTGATAATAATTAACATATATCTGACAAGGAAGTAGTAAGAAACTCAAAAGTTGAAATATGTAAAAAATCCATGATTTCTGGGATGGATTTTATATATCAAAACTAAGTTTGGGTTCTAGTTGATTCTCCAATATATGTAAATCATGTTGGGTGTAAATTATTATTCAAGAATAAACTAAACATGTAAGATAAAGTTAATACATAAAAATAATAGTTAATGGATAAAGGGTTTAAACAACATCAAGGAATATACTATTGTAAAACCTTTTCACCGATTTTCATGATAAAATTCATCTGAATTATTCTTATTATAGAAACTTTTCATGATTATTAAATTTGGAAAATGTATGTAAAAACCATTTTCATTAATAGAAAATACAAAACCCCGACCCCAGAATCCTAGAGTTGGTGCCTTACATTATTAAATTAGAATGATTACAAAGAATCAAATCCCAAAGGACTGATCAGTTTAGTAGTTTTGGAAAACCAAATTATATACATGATACCCATTTTACATTGGAAAATTGAAAATAAAACATGATACATAATAAATTTTAATAAACTAAATCCTTGAAACTCATTCCAAAAATTCATCTTCATATCCTAAGGAAATGAAATAAAATAAGTGTGAGCTCAAATTCTCAATAAAGGTAAGAATATAGTGGAAGTAATCATTAATCAAAAAGAATAATCAATATGGAAAGGTAAATAATTGAATAGACTTTTCATTTAAACAACTGGATAAGGCCTAATCAATATGGTAAGGTAAATAATTGAAACAAATTCCATTTAATCAATAAACTGAGAATGAAATGCATCCATATATAGTGTCAAAGAAAAAATATCATGGATAATAATAATAATTGAATTATAAATAAAGGAAATTCTTAATTATTTGATGTCATGTTTCCTAGATACATGGTATATTTACCATCAAGACCTTTCACAAGACAGTTTACTATATCGGCTAGAAACCCAACTGATTCATCTCATGAGACTACTGATGAAACAATGGGATTAATTTAAATGGTCCCCAAAGTGTTTCATACTGTTACAAATAATTCCTTATATATCTAATAATCAATTTAATTCATAAACAATGTGCCTTATCAAATATCTGTATTGAGTAAATGATACAGATTTATCAATATTTCTTCAGTTCGTCAAATAACTTTAAAAGTAGACACCATATATAAAAATGCAATATGGTTTAGAAAATAATTATATGCATCATAAAATAATTTTTATATTTAATAGAAATTTAATTTCTGATAAAAATAATTACAATAAAACTATTTTTGTAAGAGAAAGTTAGTAATCACAAAATAAAGTGAGATTTCTTAATAGCTTTTACCACTTGGTGATTTTCAATTCAAAATCCATTGGATGAAATAATTAAAATTCAAACTTAAAATACCATGAATAAAAAATTAATCATGATATTACATTTCAAATGGATGGCATATACACCACATAGAATTTAATTGGTGCATAATAACAAATATGTATCAATGAAATGTAAATTAAGACGAAATCCCTTACAAATGTGGTAACATCTGAATCAGAAGCCCCAAAAGTAATAATAATCAAATGAAAAATTTAAATACCATTAATATAAAATAATTAATGATATAATATATCAAAAGTTTCAGTAAATACATCACACAAGAATAATTAAGTGGTTAATATGATATTTATCTCACTGGTGTAAAAATGAGATGAAAATCCCTTACCTTGAGACTAACTTCTCACGTGTGTCTTTATCTTCCTGAATAATAAACTTATGTTAATTATCTACATTTTTATAACCATTTTCAAGTTTATTATTACTTTTATTTTACCTATTAATAATTTTTATAAAATTACTTAATCAATTAAGTTTAAGTCGGATGTTTTGACCATATTTGATTTATTTATTAAAAACAGATTTGGTAGGTCGATATGGTCAAAAAGTTCATTATTTAAATATATAAAGAATAATAATAATGAAATATTTATCATATTTATACATAAATTATACTTTTAAAACCAATCATGGAATATGTTTATGAAAAATGGACTAACATTACGATCATGGAGGCGGTTGGTCGTATATAAGTATGAGTAACATTTCCATTTTTCAATGATTATTATGAAAATAAGGTAAGTGACATTTATATTTAAATAAATATCATTATATCTTAAATAAAATATTATTTAATCATATATACTTTTATATAGTATTATTTTTATTCAAAAGGAATCACATTGCTTCGAGGAGGCAGTAGTCCACACATCCACAAATAACGTTATCACTTTTTCAGTCTGTGAAAGGATATTAAAGAAAATGATATATTATATTAAAAGAAAGGTAATTATGACATTAATATCATAATTATGTAATTTATATCATATATAATAATTAAAATAATCCTTAATACATTCCATTTAAATCATGAATAAATTGCATCGCTTTGAGGAGGTTGTAGTCCACACATCCACAAACGATGTTATCGTATTTCCACAAAATGGAAAGTATGAAGGTATGTGTTATATAATAATTATAGAATCATAAATACCTTATAAATATCATATATATAATATATAAACTATATATAAATCATTATCTCCTATCTTGAAATGTGGTAATGGAAGAACGAATGACATCGGTTTGCGAGGTGGTAGTTCGTCGTACACACGAACGATGATTGCATATCCCATTTGATGGAAGTGTGTGTAGGTGTAGTTAATAACCTTAAGATAAAAAAATATCATTATATTTTTTATATTTATGTTATTATATAATCAAAATATAAAAATAATTTAAGGTTTGGAAATATATGAAATAAAATTGATTATTGAAGAACGTTACCTCTTATTCGAGTAACTCCTTTTGGTTTATACCAAAAGCCTTCCTTGGTTTTATTTATTCCCAAAGTGAGGATTCTAGGATGCGGTGATGTATTTTTTCATATTATTTTGTTAGTTTTTGGATGATACAAAGGGATTTAAATGTGTGAACAAGTGGGAGGGTGAGTGCCCTTTTATAGTGGAGGAGGAGTGGCATTCTTGTAAATATCAAAATGTAAACACTATTGGGAGGTATCCCTTACATCATGTGCCTAAAATAATGAAAAACATTATATAAAATTGAGTATATGGTAGATATATTTCCATAAAATAGGTTTTTTACATGTTTATAGGTCATTTTTACCTTAATTTTAAGGTTTAGTCACTTGTTAAGCTAATTTTTCTCTTAATCATTGTAATTATTTTTAATTGATTTCACTAATATTTTTATTAAAAAACTAATTTGACTTTAATATAAATTATAAATTATTTTTATTAAAAATATTTAATATATTTTTCTAAATTAAAATAATATAATTGGTATAAATTGATTTAATATTAATCCTGAAAATGGGACGAGACAACGAGTTTTTAAAGTGAAAATGTTCAAAAGTTTAAAATGTTTTTATATCCAATTTAAATATGAAATTGATTCAAATTACCTAAATCGTATTAAAATATTAATAATTGATCTAATTTAACTTTAAAACCAATTAAAAATATAATTTAACATTATTAATTATTTAAATGAAAAAGCAGTTTTCAATTAAGATTCAGTAATTTTCACTATTCATCAAAAAATGAATCTTCTCAGAAAAACACCAAAAATTCACAATAAGATAATTTTAACATTCATATTTAAAGTATAAATTTTATTTTGAAAAATGAAATTTATAAAAGTTGAAAAAATTGGTTTTAAAACTAGTGCGTCATTAAAAGGCTGCAAAATTACCTTTAGAAAAATATAGGTTGTTGTGCATAAAATTGGATTTATTCTTATATTATGCTAAAAAATATTTTGGATGAATGTAAAAAAATATTTGATTGAATATATAATATATAAATATAATTGATATCATCCACTAATATCAATTAATTTAATCTATTAATACAAAATGTATTTGGGTGCATAAAAATAGTTTTTTTATAAAAACATTTCCTTTCCATTCAATTGGTTTTTATTTTCATTTATAATTAATTGATAACTAGTGAATTTATTTTATATTTATATAAACTATATATTTCCATAATTTAGTTAATCTTATTCATAACTTCTAATTTAACAGAAAGTAGGTAATTACCATTTTAAATAATAATATTAATAGTATTTGGTAAAATGTAGTCTTGCATGTAATGCAAGCCGTCAAAAAAAGTCATTTTTGTGTGTAATGAAAACTAAATTCGGGGTTCTGTATAGAAAAAGATAAGCATGGTATTTCATTTAAAAGAAGATGATCTCAATGTTGGGTGTAGCTTAATATTAACTTGGTGTATCGTATAAAGAATTCTAGAAACAAAATTAAATTTATTCCAAATGGAAAATATTATAAAGTATTTGGGTGTTACATTCTCCCCACCTTAAATAAATTGTGTCTTCGCAATTTAAACTTGATCTTGATAATCAATAGATTGATATTTGAAAATACTATTATTGAAAAACCACACTGTAAATTGTTTTAATAACACATCTTCTTAATAAGAGGGAAAGGTAAATGTGAAGGTCTCTACAAAACCAGGCTTTCAAATATGAGAAAATTAGTGAAAACTTGGACATAAAATAGAAATCTGACTATCAAATTCTGATGGAGAGTGATGGAGAACATGTTCATGAGAAAGTTTTTGACCACAAAGTCATAAACCATGGGTGTGAAAAAGGTCATTGATATTATCAAAAATGATGATAATAGGATGACATTTTTGTTTCAAGACCCTTTTCTAGAGTTAAGGAATTCTTTCACTCTTTAAGAGTATAAGTAAATATATATTTCTATAAACACAATCTTATCCTTTGGTTATGACTTGAACCATTTATACTTAATTTCTTAGAAAAGGTTGCATCATATGGTGAAGTAATACATTAACCTCTAATATCTCATCCAAATATCAACTCAAACCATTTCATAAATGGTTAACCTTTCTAAAAGACTGTGATCCAACACTTTGGAATAGTTTATAAGGTAATTAGTAGTACCCAATTTAATTTATCCATATCAATCATCTTTTTATCTAAAAATCATTACCTCAACATTAGGAACATATTAAGGCTTATCTTTCCCTCAACCATGTGTTTTCCAAAAATTCAACTTGATACTGAATCACTTTTCTTGGTTATTAGTACCGATCAACGCATGATTTTAAATCCTTGATGAAAAATACTACATTACAATCCTTGTACATTCCATAATACTTATAACTAGGATATCATCAATAACATATTCTTACAACATTATTTAAGGATCCAAATACAAGAGAAAATTAATCATTCCACTTTAGCTATATCAATAGCATAATCTTGACCTTGCACTATGGGAAAAAACACCTTTTTTATGGGCTATTTATGATGAGATTTGTTTCCCATCGCAAATAGTCATTAAAAAAATTGTGATGGGAATGTTTTCACATCGCAAATACCTTTGGCGTGAGTTGTTCGGCAAACCCCAGGAAAGTTATTTGTGATGGGAATATACCCTCATCGCAATTACCTTCTATAGTTATTGTTATTTGTGATGAGAGTTAACTCCTATCGCAAATAAACTATCATTAGATGAGTATTTGTGATGGATTTCGTCGCAAATATTTTCCGTTATTATTGTTATTTATGATGGGAATTATCTTTCGTCATAAATACCCCTTTTAACCATCACTATATTTAATTACAGTGGTTTCTATTTGCGACAAAAACCCACCATAAATTATCTAACCTATATATACCACCCCCCCAACCTGATTTTTTTTCATTTTGTTCTCCTCTGAACTCTCCTCTTCTCCTATGCTCTCATATTCTCTTGCTTAAAGTTTTCAAAGTTTTAAATTTTACAGGAAAGCAACTTTCCGACTTTGCATCCGCTAAAAGATTCGGTTTTAAGGTATTTATTTAGTGTTTTTAATTTTTAATTATTTTATTTTATTTTACATTAGTAAAAATTATTATTAATTAGCAGTAATTAGATTTAATGAGATTTATTTAGAATTAGTTTGTTTTGTTTTTTCATTAATTAGTTTTAAGTAATAGTAATTGTTTTTAATTACAAGTATTTAGTTTTAATTATTAATAATTATTTTTAATCAGAAGTATTTAGTAGTAATTAGTTTTAATTAATATTACTTAGCAATAATTTGTAGTACTTAATAATAATTGGTAAAAATTAAGTAATATTTAGTGGTAATTAGTAATAATTAGTGGTGATTTGTAATAATTTTTTTTAATTAGTAATAATTAGTAATAATTAGTAATAATTGGTATTAATTAGTGGTAATTAGTAAAAATTAGTAATAATTACTAATAATTAGTAATAATTAGTAATAATTAGTGGTAATTAGTAAAAATTAGTAATAAATTGTAAAAATATTAATAAATTATTATAAAGTAATAAAAATTAGTAATAATTAGTTGTAATTAGTAATAATTAGTAATAATATGTGGTAATTAGTGGTAATTAGTAGTAATTAGTGGTAATTAGTAATAATTAGTGGTAATAAGTAATAATTAGTGGTAATTAGTAATGATTAGTGGTGGTAACTAGTAATAATTAGTGGTAATTAGTAATAATTAGCGGTAATTAGTAACAATTACTGGTAATTAGTAATAATTAGTGGTAAATTAGTAATAAAAAATATAAAATTGATATAATTAACAATAAATTTATATAATATAGTATAAATTGATATAAATTATTATAAAATTTTCAAAAAAATTAAACATATAAAATTTTTATAAATTAGTAACAATATTTTACATTAGTAGAATTTATTATAAATTACTATGATATAATATAAATTATTATAAATTTCTAGAAAAGTAAAAATGAAATAGGTCATCAATTTTCAGGTCATGATCAATGACAAATTTGGATATAGTTGACACAAATTGGTCATTTTTCGTGACTAAAAGATTAAAAATTCTATGATTTACACCTTTTTAGTAATTTAAAATATATTTTTTTACTTTATATTAAATTATACTAAAATTTATCGGTAATTACTAAAAAATAGTGGTAATTACAAAAAATTAGTGGTAATTTAAAAAAAATAGTGGTAAATAGAAATAATTTACATTAAATAGTACTAATTTAGTAGTAATTAGTGGTTCTTATTAATAATTATTAATAATTAATATAATTAATAAAAAATAGAATAACTGAGTATAAATTATTTTAAAATGCTATATATTGTGTAAATTTTCTAAAATTAATAAAAAAATTGAATAAATTTAATAAAAGTAGTTTAAATTAATAAAAATTCATATAAATTAATAGAAAATATTTTAAATTATTATAAATTAATAAAAAGATATTATATATTATTATAAATTAGTATAAATTGACAAAAAAATGGTAAATATTAATAAAAATTAGTATAAATTTAAAAAAAAAAACTAGCTTAAACTATTATAAATTCGTATAAATTTATAAAACAATAGTTTATATTATTATAAATTAGTATATATGAGTATAAATTATCATAAAGTTGTCTTTAAGTAGTATAAATTATCAAAAATTATATAAAAATTTATAAATTGAAATAATTTAAAATAAATAGCTATAAACTAATAAAAAATAGTATAAATGAGTAAAAATTTAAAAAAAATACTAAAATATACTATGAAATCATATAAATTATTATAAATTACTAGAAAATTGAAAATAAAATTGGACTTCAATTTTTAGGTCGTGAGCAACAATAAATTTGTATATGCATGGTTGACCCAAATTGGTTATTTTTCATGACCTGAAGATTGGAAATTATTTGATTTACACCTTTTTAGTAATTTATAATATATTTTATTACTTTATATTAATTCATACTGATTTTTATTAATTTATAAAAAAAATTGTTAATTTAGACTAATTAATGGTGAATTTAAACTAATTTATGCTAAATTATAAAAAATCATAAATTAATAAAAAATACATTAATAAGCTCAAATCACAAATATTTTAATTATCGTAATGCATTTTTTACTTTTTATATAATTAAAATACTAAATATTTATAATTTTTTTGGATAATTATAGACTGAGGAAATAGGTATCATTTTCAGTTATGAGATCATGATTTGATAAATCATCAAAAGAATCCAAATTATTTTGGTGTAAATATCATCTACATTGAGAGTGTTAAAGCATTTATATCACTATAATTAGCATTAATTAATGATAATTAGTAAAAATAAACACTAATTAGTAAAAAATATAGGTAAATAGATAAAATTGATAATATTTACAAGTATATTATAATTTTAAATTTTATTCTCTTTTTTGGGTCATATTTTCTTATATCAAATTAATCATAAAAAAAATATTTATTTTATATTTTTTAAAGAAATATGGAATAATGAATTCAAAAAAAATTACATGATCATGATTGGATAAATTATCGCAAGAATCCAAATGGATTTGGTATAAATCCTATATATATTGAGGGTATTGAAGCTTTTTTATCATTTGTATCATCAAAACCAAAATTTATTTCAAAAGTTACAATTAAGTATCCATATAATAAATTTGATCTGAGGTAGTTTGAAACATTTAACAATGTTGGGGGTCATATATTATGTTTTGGTTTTCAAAATGATTATGTTTTTTGGTATCAACATGGTAAATGTAGTTCTAGAGAAGATACTAATAATTTTGTTCTAGATCCATCACAATTTAAAAATTTAGTATATGATGTGACTGGTCCATGTTTTCAACAAATTGAAACTCAATATGATATTTATTTAACTCCTGAGTTAGAACCATCTCAATTTTATGATTTGTTGAATTCTTTTGAGGATGAAATATATCATAGTTACAAGATAAAAAAATTTGAAGCGGTTTTAAAATTTATGGCTATTAAATCATATAATGGAATTTCTGATAACTATTTTGATCAGATATTATCTTTTTTTAAAGTACCTTTACCTGAAGGAAAGGTTTTGCCAATAAATTTTTATGAGAGAAAGAGGTTGTTTCATAATTTGGGTCTTTGTTATTAGAAGATTCATGAATGTTTAAATGATTTCATCTTATATTATGGTGAAAATGAGTCATTAGTTAGTTGTCCTGTGTGTGGATAATCAGGGTACAAAGAGGCTTAACTAGGGAAGTGTAGATTGATTCCTGTAAAATATTTGAGGTATTTCCTATTTACACCTAGATTGCAGCATTTATTTATGTCTAAAAACACAACGTCATTGATGTCATGGCACAAAACTAGTATTTAAACTGGTATTAGATTAAATCATCCTTATGGTGGTGATTCAAGGAAACATTTTGACCAATTACATCCATATTTTTCTTCAGAATCCTGAAACATGTGATTATGTCTTTCTATTGATGGTTTCTATCCATTTGGTTCTTATAGTTGTCAATATTCTTGTTGGACTATCTTTATAACTTTGTAGAATTTATATCCTTGGATGTTGATGAATGATCCATATATATTTTTGACCTTATTAATTTTAGGACATCAGAAAAAGAATATCGGTGTTTATTTGAAGTCATTGATTGATGAGATAAATTTATTATGGAGTAATGGTGTCAGTACGTATGATGTTATTTTGAAACAAAAATTCCTAATAAAAGACGTATTAATGTGGACAATTAGTGACTTCCCAGCATATGGAATGTTATCTAGATAGAGTACACATGGTCCAAAATCATTTCCCTACTGTATGAGTGAAAAAAAATTATGCTCTTCAATGGAAGAAAACCTATTTTTTTACTATCATCAAGGATTTCTTTCTACTGATCATCCTTTTTTAAGGAACATATATCATTTTATAAAAGGTACAATTGAAATAGATGGACCTAAAACAATGATATTAGGTATTGAGTTAAAATCTATTGTCTCTTCATTACCTCACATTACCTTTGGATTGACTATAAACCAACAAAAAATAGATGGATTTGGGAAAGAACACAATTGGATAAAAAAAATCAATTTTTAGGATCTACTATATTGTTCTGATTTTTTAGTCCATCACATGTTGGATGTCATGAATTTTGAGAAGAACTATTTTGATAATATATTTTATATTGTTTTGGACACACATTGCATGAAAAAATATAATGTAAAGGCACGATTAGATCTTTCTAAAATTTACAAGTGACCAGAACTTAAACTATTTGAAAATGAAAGATCACAAAAATTAATGAAACCAAAAGTGTCTTATATAGTTTCCAAAGAAAATAATTTATTATTTTGTTAGTGTATTGCATATTTGAGGCTTTTGGATGGTTGTGTTTCCACAAAGAGATATGAATATTGATGATGAAACACCACAGTTATGGTTTGATGGTGATGACGATGTTGTTGATGTAAAAAATGGATTTGAAATAGCAAGAGATGATGAAGATAAAACTCCTATTGAAATTGATGATATTGAGGAGGAATGTGAAGATATTGACACCATAATATATGAAGATAAGGATGAAGATAAATATTGACATAATTAAAGTTTGGTTATAATCATAAATAATATATATCTATATATAATACTTGTTTTAAATTATTTTCTAAAAACATTCATTTCATGTTTCAAATATATGATGACTATTTATCTGATTTGTTTCATGAGTTGGATGAGGCTGCACTACCTAGTGATGAGATGGATGTTTCATCATCTGACCCTCAGGCTACTAGAGGTTCAACATCAACTCAGAGGGGTTTTGGTCTTGTGAGATTGATGTTTCCTAACCCTATCCTCGAGTGACATCCACATATTGAATTTGATCCACACATACGGAGGTATGTTCAATTGTATATTTTAGTTAGTTTTCATTAATTTATTTATATACTAATTATTTGATTATTTGTTCTATTTTTTCATATTTTTTTTCATATAGTTGTTGGATAGGGGAGTGTTATATTACAAAATTATTTTCTAGAGCATGGGTTACATGGGATCATATTCCTATTGATGTTTGGAACCACATGTTTGATTATTGGATGGAATGTAAATACATAATAGTTATTTTAAAATTTATTTAATTATTAACATTATATTATTAATTATTTATATGTTTTATGGTATCCCATCGATGATAGCATGCAGACCTCTATTTGGGAATCCTGGGAGGTCAGTATATATGATCATTTCCATTAGTTTTTTCACAATATGAGGATGATATCCATATAGAAATCAAGATTCATGTATTTTTATGAGTCTTGTTGCGCCCACCAACTATATTACATATCATATCAGGTTTGGGATGGATTATGTTTATAATGGATTGGAGTTAGTTTTCATAGAAGAGCATCATTAGGTTGGGAGAACTAGGGGAGGTAAGAGTTGATGCATCGAGCTGGTAATTGTGCATTCAGTATGCATCGACAATATATGGTAAGTAATTTTTTTAATAATTTATAAAACTTTATGCGTGGACTATATATTTTATACTCATATAGGTAGTCGAACATCCCAATATTGTAGAGTTTGATGTTTATAAGAGGATGTACAACAATCCTATCACTTGAGAGATTACAGGTGGATGTTAGTGTCACATTTTGGTCATTATGATTTTTTTGAGTTTTAAAATTATCTGAAAATAATATTTTAACTATTTTAATTTTAAATTGTAATTAGAGGATTCATATGAGGCTGTGAATTATCAAACACGAGATAAGATCCAGGTTGAGACCAATGATCGGATCACCAGTGCACCTATATTTGATGATGCAACTTGGATACAGGTGACTCAGTATGACCTTGATAAAGGCAGAGTTGTTGGTATCATCTCTTGATTGATGCTTGGGAGTTATTATAGTACCATTGAAATTTCACCATCTGAATCAAGGGGAGCTCATGAAGAGTCTCCATCATCTTCTTTATGGTATGAGGAGTAGTTGTGAGCTCAGGGTGAGCTTATAGAGACCATATGTAGGAATCAAGAAGAGATATGTTGTTAGTAGTAGTAGCAGCAGCAGGAGGATGAGATGTGTCGATGGAAGGAGCAGCAGCACGAGCAGATGATGGAGTACATGCAATGGTTGATTCAGGGTTTAGGGATGGATTTCTATCCATAACCTCCTCTAGATGACCCTCCCCTCAGTGATTTATGTATTTTTCTATTACATTTATTTTTATAAACATTTGAATGAACATATTTTCTGTAATATTTTTATTAATTCATATATTTATAGTTTTATATAGTGAATTTTTATATTGTTGCGAATATTTTTTTTTTTTATTTTTTTTTTTAATTTTTTTTTTACTTTTTTGTGATGCGAAGATTCACCTATCATAAATAATTATCTGTGATGGGTCAAATGTCCCATCATAATAGATCTTTTTTATTGGGAAAGGTTATTTGTGGCGGGTCAATCCTTCCATCAAAATATATCTTTTGTAAATACCAAGAAAGGTTGTTTGTGATGGGATACCTACCCATCTCAAATAATTATTTTTTTGTGTTGTCTCGTTGCAAAAAAAGTGTTTTTAAAACACCATTTTCAACAATGGTTCATTTGAGATGGGATCCCATTACAAATAATGCATTTTCCATTTATGTTGATCCCTTAGATTATTTTAAGGTATATTATCTTGATTCTTAGGGAATTTTTTTTCATAATGACCCATATCCTTATAGTTTTAAAACTAAATAGAAACCTTTTTATCCTTCCCTTTACATTATTTTTCCTTGTGACCCTTATCTCCAAACTTATAAAAAACTTATAATCCCTTAAAGAACTTCCCAAGTTGATTCTTTCCACAATTATCACATGTGGTAAAATCCTTCTTTCCCTTCTTCCCTTTATCCATATTTTGTTCTACCATCACTCTTCTTCTCATGCTTCACTTTGAAGCCACAGGACTTGGAGAATTATTTCTCCATCTTGATAGCACATAAAATTATTTCATCATATAAAGAAAATGTTGGTGAGACCAACCCCCTTTAGATAATTGGCTTAAGTCCTTCAAAAAAAGTTATCAATATTGTGCTCGTTGTTGCATATATAATCTGTAATATACATGGATAACCTTATAAAGGTAGATTCATAACCCATGAAATTTTATTCTTCCTTTTTCTTTAATCTACAAAACTTTCTCTTCATCTCGATTTTTTTCTCATGAGGTAAATATTTATTGAATAATTTCTCCTTAAATGGTTTTCATTCTATGATTTATATTTCTTATTCCTCCCTAGTAATCTAGATCAATGACCACCATTCATCTGCATCACCATTTATAAAATACATTATAAGTTTAACCACTTCCTTTTCACCGCATCTTAATTCCATAAATATCTTCTCCAAAGACTTAATCCATTGCTTAACTACCATTGGATATATAGTCCCATTAAAGGATAGGGGATTCTATCACATAAAGCAGTCCAACATAGAAGATTCTCATTGTGGAATCAGTTGATCCATCCAGGAAAGGTTATGTGTCATAACCTAATTAAGCTGCAATAATATATCCATAAATTTATTAGTTTCAATACCATATATATTAGCATTATTAGCAGGGAAACATCTACATTGGTCATGAGTATTGATACCTTCCTTCCTCCCAAGTTCTATCTCTAAACAATGAAATATACTAGATTAGATCCTAACACTATGAAACATAATGTATAATCCCAAAACTAATGAATACTTAACATAAATTGAAAATTTTATGCATAGATAATATCATAATCATAAACATGCACTACAGGAAATCTAACTTATCCCAACGGTTTGAAACTGTTGGGATAGGCCCTGACACTGTTAGGATATCCTATCCCAATGGTTTCAATAAATGTTGGCATGTGGGCTGTTGGGGTATCCCTATACCAATGGTTCACATTGAACCATTGGTATATGGGGGTTCGGATTTCAATTTTCCCACGATTCATTGTGAACCGTTGGGATAAATTTATGCCAAAGGTTTAAAACTGTTAGGACATCTCTATACCAATGGTTTAAACCATTAGTATATCTCTCTACCAATGTTTTTTGTATGTGATGGAATTATTTTATTCCAACGGTTCATCTTGAACCGTTGGAATAGAGTTATACCTACAGTTTTCAACTGTTGGTACAAATATACACCAACAGTTTGATCCGTTGGCACAAATATGTACCAACGGTTCTGAACCGTATACCTATTCCTATATTAACAGTTCAAAATGAACTGTTATCAGGAATTATACAGAGGTATACTAATAGTTTTGAAACTAGTGGCATAGACCCCCCCCCCCCACACACACACACACACTCAATTTCATGCACACAACCTTCTATAAAGCATACTGCAATCAAACACATAAATCACACTACAACCTGCAATCACACAAAAACACACTGCAAAAACAGAGAACACACTACAAACCTGAAACCTACAATCACACAGAAAACACATAAAAACTCACTACAAACACACACAAAACTCACTGTAAACACATAGAAAACTCACTACAAACACACACAAAATCACTGCAATCACCTAAAATCACATAAAAAATCACTACAAACACATAGAAACTCATTGTAACCTGCAATAAAACACAAAAAACTTCAATCACCTGATGAGTGTGGAATTATTAGGATGTAGAGATTCAACTATGATCCTAATGAGTGTGGAATTATTAGGATACTGGGATTCGTCCTTCATGTCTATGGAATTCCTTATGCAATCCCCTTGGATTTGATGATGTGACTATAGATGTGGGAATTCCCAAGATGTCTTGGAATCGACTATAGGGACATTGAAACTATATTTCCCTAGTATCATGGGAATTGGATGATACTAGATGATGTTTGAATTCCTAGGAAATCTAGGAATTTACCATTTTTCCTGATAGTATTTGATTTCTTAGGATGAGTGGGAATTGGTTGTGGGCTTGCTAAAATTAGATTTCCTAGGGACATTCCCCTAGGAAATAGTTCTTGAACATACTAATTTGATATTGGATTTCCCCAAGAGGATGGTAATTGCTTTTAAATGATATACTAATTGGAACAGTTTCACAACATGCTCAGAGAAACATTAGCACCAGACAAGGTAGGTGTGGTCAATCACAAGTCTCACATTAGAGCCTGAGGATCAATAGTGATTTATTTATCTAAGAATATCACATATAGCGACACAAATTTACTAGTTATGTATCAAACTATATTAGTGGTTCCCTACTATGTTGTACTCTCATCATGCTCAGAAGGACATTACACTTTGGTCCCTGAGAAGAATTATTACTTGCATATAAGATCAAATTGGGTAAAGGATCATTGTTACATGATAATGATAGATCAGTTCAGATAGTTTGGTGATTGAGATGATGTGATACTTGAGGATGGATTAGAATCTCTTTTTCCTTTTATATTCATTTTTTATATATGGGGTCAATCTGGTGGGAGACTAGTGTGTGTTAGTTTTTATGTATTTAATTTTAATTCATTTATGTATTGTCATGTGTGCTCTAATTTTTATATCATGGATGTTAATTGGTTTATTTTCATCTATTTTTGTTCACTCTGATATGAGGTATAGTCTTTCAATGGTACGACCCTAGAACCTCATTATTAATCAATATCCTCTAGTGTGTGGGAATGCGTGCCTAAGGTCCAGTGGTGACTCCTTGATTTAGGCACCAGTCAATGGATATGGACCATGGGAAGGATGTTACAAGGGAGAAAATACTCAGGAATTATTCAAGTACTCTTAGGGTTACACCTTCAAGCATGTGGATAGGGTATACAAAAATGGTATCTAGGTATGATTTAGTGGTAAGATCAAGGGCCACTACTGGAAAAATTACTTATACCCATAGTTTGGAACCGTGGGTATATCCCCTAAAACCATGGGTATAGGATATACTGACAGTTTTATAAATCGTGGGCTACCGAGGCATTGATATAGAGTTATACCCACACTTTGCGGTCAAGTGCGCGGTACGGGGGGGTGATGTCTAGAAGAATTATTTATAAAATATTAACATTACATAGTGGATGAAAGATTATAGAATTTATTGTCCCAAAGTTACAAGATGAGTTATTGATGCTAATCTGAATTGAATCTAGAAGATTATAGATGAAGGAAGGTGCACATTTGAAAGATATGTTGATGTTAAGAAAGAATGCAGATACATTTTCAAAATATGATTCTTAGAAAAAATCTATTGTTTATCTAGAATATATAGTAAAAATCACTGGAAATAGAAGAATTAATGGAATTTAAATGATACAGTCTTGAAAAAGTTCATAAAACTTTACTAGAAAATAAAGGATCTTAAGAATGTGGAATAAATTCTCATAGTGATACATAATATTAATAGTTTTTTACGTAATAGCAAAGAAGATAATATGTATGTGTTAAAATCAAAGTGATACATTAGGTTTATCTATTTGGAATAATTTGAGGTTTATTGAATGATATTATAGAAGTTAATTAATATGATTCTATACTGATCATTTAATGTAAAAATTTTCATGACTATTTGAAAATAATTCATGATTTATGTTGAGTATGGAAGATGGATTTTTTCTATGATTGATGGAGACGTATCTGAATGTTTTGATACTAAAACATGGACCAAAAACATGAGAGGTAAAGAGTTTGGAATGTGAATCTAGAAATTAAATCAATAAATGCTAAGTATTCTCTTAGAGAATCATGTATTGGAAATAAATTCCAAAAGCTGAAGTAGAAATTGAATAGGTTGATGTGGAAGACTGGAAGTTAGTAATGCTTCTTACTTCAGTTGATGTAAATATGAAAGTGTGTTAAATGGAGTACTAAAATATACCTAATTGAAAAAAATACCAAATTCTTTATCCATATTGATAACCTCGGAATTTTCAAGAAGGCAAAGTACAAGTAATCTGCCACAAACATAAAGTTCTTTCTTAGCTTGAGAGAACTTGTTAAAGTTTCATGAAAGGGAACAAGCTGGGTGATTATAAACATTACAAATGATTACCCACTATTCTAATGTCAATTATGTTAAATGGAGACTTATATATAAATTTAAACTAACAAAAAACATGATTTTTCAAATAAAATAAGTTTCTAGTAAATTTTAGATAATGTAAAAATATGCATTTGAGATCCAACAACAAGAAATTCATTAAACCTGGATCATGTATAACCATAGTATATGAAACAGTTTTTTATGTAAAAGGTAAGGATTTCTATAAAATTGTTTGTATTAAAGATAATGATTGAACAATACCTCTCAACATTTGACCGGATGGCATTGTTATCAAGGCTGTTAGTCCCAATATTTTTAAGAAAAGGAACTGCAGCTCAAACAATCTTGGTAGAAATCCCATCTACAAAGAAAACATCATAGACATGCTTGATCACTGATGAGGGGAAACAAGCCAGCTAGCCAGCTGAATGCTATAATTTCATGATAACACAACACAAATTATAACAAATGTTGATCAATTCTTTAAAGATTTAATAGTACAAGAAGAAGAAAGAATCAATAATAAAATTCAATGAATATTTAATAGATTAAATTCCAAAAAAATTATAAAAACTAGTTATCTCTATGTGGGGGGTAAATTTCCCTAGTTTTCTATCCAGAAAATTTTATCATAGTCTTCAAAGAGAAGATTTTATCAACATAAAATAATTGATTTAAAATATAAGATAATACATTTATATAACATACAATAGAACCCTATAAAGTTTTGGGGATATAGAACCTCCATGTAATATCTCCCACCAGTCACTCCTCTATCTCCTAGAAGCAACCTTAGCACTAACCACCAGAACCATGAATGAAACAAAGATATATTTAATAAAATAATCAACATGCATCTGATTCAATTATGTAACAACACAAACCTGGGATGTGTGGTGTTCATTGATGCTACCTTTAGTGTAAAAAAACCATGTAATTATCATTAATATGTTTTGATGCCAATAAACTATGAGAAAATATAACAATTGAGGTGTTCAGCAACATTGGGATACCCCTTCATATTGAATCATTATAAGGCAATAAACACCCAAGAATAAATTACATTCACTGGCTTTCTTCAAATGTAAAGTGGAAATTTAACACAAAACACCCAAAAGAAATTTTGTAAGTAATATTTTGATAATTTTCCTCTATTTTATAAATAATAGAAGGAAACAAAGAACATGGTTATTGGTTAGTAAATGGAATGATAGGAGTGATGAATCAAGGGGATAGAGCAAGACTGCGAGCGATCAAAGGAGAGTAGTGTGTGGTGATCGATGTTTTAATTTATAAAGAAGAAAATATTTGTTTTGAAGGGAAGGGGATCTGACTTAGTTAATCACTATATGTTTTAGTTAGTTTAAGAGAAGGAAGAATAAAAATAGTACCGTTGTTGATGATATGAATAGAGAAAGAAGATTTTATTTTTTCCATGTTGTAATGAAGTTAAATAAGATGTAGGATTCTATATAGTTTAATTTTCAAAAAATTAAGAATAAGAAGAAGGTGAAACACTCATGTTTTCTACTATGAAGAAGTGTGTGTATAGTTGTTCATACCAAATAGGAAGAGGGTGTTACTTTAATGATGTTTTTTATGTAATAGAGTATAAATAAGATTCAAGAAGTACACCAAAGGTGATAAGGTAGAATAAGAGATCCATTTCATGCATACTAATGCATTTTCAGGAGACTATAGAGTAATTAAAGTTCATGGGTACTCCATGCTTGTTGTAGCTTATAGGTGTATTAATAGTGGGTCATGTGTTTGTAAGTTTTTCCCACTCACAGTAAGGATTAAAAACTATTATTGAGTAGTGATCCATGTAAATCATTTTTCTCTTTGTGTGTGTGCATATTTGGATGTGTTTTATGTATAACCAAAGGTGATAAGGGAGAATGAGAGATACATTTTATCTAAATATAATATAATAAATAATAAATGGGATATAAAAGATTAATTTTAAAAAAAAGTCATTAACACTGATTCACTCCACCTCTTAGTGTTGTATACGTCCATAAGTGATTCATTTAAATATTAGGGATAATAAGTTTGACTAAAGGAAATACAAATTATGGATGATGAATATGGATGATTATTACATCTAAAATGAAATAGTTATTTCATTAACTAGAATTAATATAGAGAATATAGAGAAATATTAATGGGAATGGATAGATCATAGGGTACTCAGAATAGTGAGGGTGACATTAGTGAGGAATGATCCTTTCAACATTTGAGAGAAGAAAACAAATCAAGCACTATGAATACATTTATAGACATGTGTGAAACAACAATAAATTTAAACAAGGTTCTTATGATGTATAGGTTTTTGGGAATGAATTGATGGAATGAAGATGGGGATGCATGGTAGTGAGGCATCGAAATAAAGGTGGAGGCGGTGACGGTGAGGCGGAGAAGGGGCATGAAGGAGGATGGGAAAGGGGGAAGGAGGTGGTAGGTATGGGGAGGATGTGGAGGTGGGGAGAATATAGGGTTGGGGGAGGAATTGGTGAGAGGGTATAGTGAGGAGGGAGATCAGAAATGAAGGGAAGCCAAGCACATATGTGAGAAATAATGTGGAGGTGCAATATCCTGACAACCTAAAATTCATAGAATATGTAACTTAAATATAGGTCAAAATTAATAAAAAGATAATTGGGAATTTAAAAATTAAAATCCTAAAATAGTAAACAAAGAGAAACATTCAAACCTTAAGATGCTTAATAATTCAAAATGTATCAGGTCAGGAGAATGTAGTGGTGTAGAATGTACCTGACATAATTTTAAGCAGAAAAAATATACCATTTAACTATAAACAATTAACAAAAAAAATAATTAATATATGCATTGTATAATATATAACCATTACCAAATTCTGAACAGTTCTATTATGTATTGATCAATTTAAAAAATAATTGGTGATAAGAAGTTTAAAAAAATAAACAAGTGATGTTTTCTTTATTTATGAAAAAACAATTATACTTAAATTATAGAATAAAAACACTTAAAAAGTGGCCAAGAAACACTATTTTAATAAGAAATCTGAAAACATTTAGGTTGTGTTTGACAGCGCATATTGAAGATAAACAATTTGAAAAAATAACTGTTGATTTGTTCTGTCTCTAAAAAACTATCCATGATTAAATTCTTAAAGTAAACCATGTAAATAAGTGTCATAAAAGCACATTTTCAATAATAAATCTGGAAACACTTATCACAAGTCTTATACAACACTTACATAAGTGATAATCGCAATAATCAGTTTTCAAAAACTGTTGTGAAATGTAACCTTATACAAAAGAAAGCGATAAGTAGTATAAAAAGTTTTCAGTAATTGGTGTTAAACAAATCCCAACACTTAAATAAGTGGTAATTAGTATTTCCAAACACAACCCTAATGTTAACACCACATAAAAATCACTACTTTGGTTAGGTTTACCTGAATTTATGGGACTACAATACTGGAAACAGAGAACTGATGTAGTAGAGGCACTACCACATCCAAAAAGTGGGAGAAATGGCCTTTTAAGCCTCAACATCCAATTTCTAATAGATGATAATAAGAAGATCAAGATGATCAATGAAAAAACAAAGTAGTAAACACCTATCAATTCATCTCTGGAAACCAATGTATGCCCTAGCACCTAATTCTAATAATAATCCCATTATAAGGAAGACATTCCACTTCAAAACCATTTCTATTTCCTTAGTAAAGTGGTGTTGATCTATACTTTCTCATAGTAAATTCATCATTTTCAAGTACATATGATCAACTATTGCATTATTCTTGTAATAGGTTGACCTACTAAAGTTCAGTCAAATTCTAGTCCCAAGGTTTCACACATCGCAATCTCAATATCTAACACAAACCAACATCCTTCAATAAATCATTCCTCATCTAAGTGCATATTCCCCCATCACAATACATTCAAGTTAATCCACCATAACCCAAGTCAATTTTAACCCACTTGTTCATAAAAAAACTAATGTTTTTACCCCTTATCCCCTTGTCATTTAATGGACCGGTTGCCCAAAAAAATATTAATAAGTCAAGCTTGACATTTCATCAAGAAATTGTCATGAAGCTTCTATTTTCCTTATTTCCAAAGGCTTTCAAACCTTATCTATACTCTCATCATTTTCCTAAGCCTCAACATGAACCCCCCTCAAACTAAAAAATCCCCTATGCAAAAAATTTCAATTTAAGGTATTAAAGGCATTTATTCATCTCTCCAAAAAATATATAATCACTAGAAACACATTCCATGATCCAAAAAATCACAAGCAAGCCCTATAATCAAAAAACTATAGAAAAAGGTACAACCACCCACCCCAGTCATGTGTGTGAGAACTAATTTGGAAAATATAAAATGGCCATCATAGAAAAATTGAACCTTAACCTATAAAACTTAGATGAAAACACTTCAAGATTAGGGAAAACATCAACCAAATCCTTATTATCTCAATCCAAATATATATGGATAAAAATATAAAGAGATTCCTACCTAAGAAAGTCTTACCTTTTTATTAAAGAAACACACAATAGAGGCAGAGAAGAGGTGATCTTGCTATATTGGCTGTTGATATCCTCCAAATCTGCTGAAATATGCATTGAACAATCAGATTCACATCATGTAAAAAGAGGAAATAAAAAACAATCTACCAAAAATCCAAAATTAAAGGCAGGAAGAAAATGATAATAGGAGAAAATTTTAAGAAGAAAACTAATTGTTCGATGAAGATTTCTATTGGGGTGATGATCTATGGGAACCGTTTCATTTTAGTATTCAGTCAAAGTTGATCTGCATTCGGAATGAAAATTGGGGTGATGATCAAAAAATCAACTCGACCGAAAATGTGTAGAATAACACATAAAAAAATTAATTACTGGAATGAAAATTATCATGTTGTGCATTTATGAAAAATTTTAATCTGCGTTCGAAATGAAAATGTGTATTCCAATAGTCAGTCGAGGTTGATTTTGAGAAAATCTACATTGTAAAGATAGGTCACGTACCTAAAATCGTTATTAGAAAAATAACTTGGAAATCTAGCGACTGTGGATGATGTGACATGTTCCAGTAGTTGGTCTTGTTGTGTTCCAGTAGTCGGTCGAAACGGATTGTAGGACATTAATATATTACACTTCAAATAGATAAGTTGCTATGATATACATAGATTATTCACCTGTAACTACATGAACATCTTTATGTGAGCATAAAACACATGAATTAATGTGTCACTGCCATTAAATCAAATCCCATTCATTACATTATAAAAATATATGATATGAAAAGGATAAGTATTTTCCAAATCTGTTTACAGACTTGATTATACAAAATATGAGTGTAATGTAATGTATGCATTTGTATACAGGAGTGTAATGTATACAGTACTGTATACTGTTGAAGTGTATGGAACATTCTATATTTCTAACATTTTTATATAGGAGTGTAATGTATGTTTAAACAATTTATGGAACCAAACAATATGCGTGTATGTTTAAAAAAAAGTGCATTTTTGAATTGTATGTATACAGGAGTGTAATCTAACCACTTTTTCTATCAAATTTTTCTATTTCATTCTACATACAGGTATTCATTTCCCTTGGAATCAACATTTATGTTTATCTTGATCTAACCTAGATAAGGAGGTTTCTAATCATGAAAGATGATGCCATTATAATTCATGAACTAACCTTGAATGCCCAATCTGTCATAAATAGTGATATCCTAGATCGAGTTCCCAAACAAGTTAGTCTTCAAATATGTATCCATCTTGATAGCAGTAAAAATTTTATTCATCGATAATTTAATGTCAACATAATGGTTGTCATACCTTATTTCATTCCTATTTTTTTTAGGGTGTCACAGCGCTATTGGGAGGGTGTGGATGACTTTATCTTCCTTGGTATACCACATACTGGAGATGATGGGACATGCTCATCTCTAGTTAGGGCCATGACTTTTAGGGAATTATACGAATCAATATGATCCTCCAAGGGAGAAGAAAACTAAAAATATTGCCAATGGATCAAAGCACAAGTCTCTATTTGATCGGCTACGAGGCCCGTGATTCCATTAGAATCATCTAAGAAATCCATAGATCACACAGAAGAAATTGTTAACACAAGTATGGATTTAACACATGGTGATATATATTTCCAATGTAATCCCTAAATCAATAGAGCACACATAAGAATATGAATACCTTTTGAGGCTGGGAGGTGGATTCTGGGAGGAGGTGGAGACTGGGAGGAGGTGGAGGCGGAGGCTGGGAGGAGGCCGGGAAGAGGCGGAGGTGGAGGCAGCCTCGGAGGTGGAGGCGGCTACGGAGGTGGAGGAGAGGGTCGGGAGTCGGAGTTGGGGGCCGGAGGTGGAGGCGAGGGCTAGAGCCGGAGGCAGCCATGAACGCAGAGGTAGGGGTGAGAAGGCGGAGACAGGGAGGCGGGGGCGGGAGGTGGAGGTGAGGGTGGGAGGTTGAGGTTGGGGAGGGGAGGGGAGGGCGGAGAGGCCAGTTCGGGGGAGAAGTAGGTTCGGAAATGAAAATTGAGGGGGGGATCCTGATAGAAGATTGAAATTGGGGTTATTATACCCATGGTTTTATCAAAACCATCGGTATAGTTAAAAAATATCATTTATACCCACGGTTTTGTTAAACCATGGGTATAAACCCATTTTCTAGTAGTGATGGTTTCTTTGGGATGTTCTTCTATAATTATCCTCAAAGTCAATCTTAGAGTTATGTTCCCTAATCTATGTTTTCCTAAATCTAGTTTCCAATAATTATACTAAATTTCTTTTGATACCAACTGTAATACCCCAACCCTAGAAGCCCATAGCCAATGCCTTACATTATTAAATGAACATGATTATAAGGAATCAAATCATAAAAGACTAATCAGTTTATAAATTTTGGAAAATATTTTATATTCATGATACCCATTTTACATTGTGAAATATAAAATAAAACATGATACATAATAAAATCTAATAAACTACATCTTTGAAAATCATTCCTAGAATTCATCTTCATATCCTACGGAAGGAAAACAAAATAAGGGTGAGATAAAATTATCAATAAGGGTAATTATATAGTGGAATTAATAATTAATTAGTAACAATAATCAATATGTAAAGGTAAATTATTGAACACACTTTTCATTTAAACTATTGGATAAGGAATAATCAATATGTAAAGGTAAGTAATTGAAACAGATTACAGTTAATCAATAAACTAGGAATGAAAGGCATCCAAAAATAGTGTCAAATAAAAAAATATCATGGATAATAATAATAACTAAATTATAAATAAATTCAATACTTAATTATTGGATTCCATGTTTCCTAGTTACATGGTACCTTTACCGTTAAGAAATTTCACAAGATGGTTTAGCATATCAATTATAAATCTATGTGATTTGGCTAACGGATTTTTCTCATGAGAATACTAATACATAAAGGGGGTTACTTTAAATGGTCCCCAAACCATGTATTACTAGTCCATATCATTTCTTATATATCGAATAATCGATTTAATTCATAAACAATGTCCCTTATCAAATATCCATATTGAGTAAAGGATACATATTTATCAATATTTCCCCAGTTAATCAAATAACTTTCAAAGTAGAAACCATATGTAAAAATGGTATACAGTTTAGAAAATAATAATATCCTTCATAAAATAATATGGATATTTAAGAGTAATTTAATGTACAATGAAAATTATTACAATAAATTGATTGTTTTAAGATAAATTTAACAATCATAAAAGAAAGTGAGATTGCTCAATAACTTTTACCACTTGGTAATTTTCAAGTCAAAATCCCTTAGATGAAATAATTAAAATTTAAAATTAAAATACCATGAAGAAAAAATAATAATAATGATATCACATTTCAAAGGGATATTATATACACCACATATAAGTGAATTGGTGCATAATGACAAATAAGTCTCAAATGAATGTAAATTGAGATGAAATCCCTTACAACTGTGGTAACATCTGAATCGAAAGCACAAAAAGTAATAATCATCAAATGAAACATTTAAATACCATAAATATAAAATAATTAATTATATAATATATCAAAATTGGTAGTATATACACCACATAAAAAAGTAAGCGGTGAATATGACATTTATCTCACAGATGTAAAAAGTGATATGAAAATCTCTTACCTTGAGTCTGAATTGTCATGTGTGTATTTATCTTTATGAATAATAAACTTGTATTAATTATTTACATGTTTTACAACATTTTTAAATTTTATTATTACTTTTATTTTATCTATTAACAAGTTATATACAATTACTTGATCAAATAATTTTAAGTCGAATGTTTTGACTGTATTCGATTTATTTGTCAAAATGACTTTGGTGGGTCGAATATGGTCAAAGGGGTAATTATTTAAAAATATATAGAATAATAATCATGAAATAATTTTAATATTTATACATCAATTATACTTTTAAAAGAAATCATGTAATATGGTTATGAAAAATTAACTAACATTACGATCATGGAGATAGTAGGTCGTTCGTACTCATGAGTAATGTTTCCATTTTTTAATGGTTATTATAGAAAGAAATTAAGTAACATTTATATTTTAATAAATATAATTATATCTTAAATAACATATTACTTAATATTATATACTTTTATATAGGATTATTGTGATGCAAAAGGAATCACATCACTTTGAGGAGGCAGTAGTCCACACATCCACGAATGACGTTATCACTTTTCAGTCTGTGAAAGGGTAATAAAGAAAATGATATATTATTTTAAAATAAAGGTAATTATGTCATTAATATCATAATTATTTCATTTATAACATATATACTCATTAAAATTATCCTTAATACATTTCATTTAAAGTGTGAATGAATTGCATCGCTTTGAGTAGGTGGTAGTCCATACGTCTACAAACGATGTTATTGTAGTTCCAAAAAATATAAAGCATGAAGGTATGTGTTATATAATAATTAAAAAATTATAAATAAATTATAAATATTATATATATAATATATAAACTAGAAATATATCATTATTCTCAACCTTTAATGTTGTTAATGGAAGAACTGATGACATCGGTTCGCGAGGTGGTAGTTTGTCGTACACACGAATGATGATTGTGTATCCCATTTGATGGAAGTGTGTATATGTGTAGGTTGTACCATTAAGATAAAAAATATCATTATATTTAGTATAATTATTTTATTATATAATCAAAATATAAAAATAATTTAAGGGATGGATAAATAAATGAAATAAAAGTGATCATTGAATAATGTTACCTCTTATTCGAGTAACTCCTTTTGGTTTATACCAAAATCATTCCTTGGTTTTATTTATTACAAAATTTAGGCTTATAGGATGAGTTTAGGTATGTTTGTAGATTATTTTTTCATGTTTTTAATGATCCAAATAGAATTATAGGTGTGGATGAGTGGGATGGATGAGTGCCTTTTTATAGTGGAGGAGGAGTGACATTCTTGTAAATATAAAAATGAAAACACTATTGGGAGGCCTCCCTTACATAATTTGCCTCCAATAATGAAAAAAATTATAAAACATGGAGTATATGGTATATATATATCCATAAAATATGTTTTTTACATGTTTCTAAGTCATTTTGGGACTTAATTTTAAGGTTTTGTCCCTTGTTAGGCTAGTTTTTCTCTTAATCGATGTAATTAATTTTAATTGATTTTACTAACTTTTTTGGTAAAAAACTAAGTTGAACTTATTATAAATTATAAATTATTATTATTAAAAATATTTAATTAATTTTTAAAAATTCAAATCATAAAATTGGTAGAAATTAATTTAAAATTAATCCCACGGACGGGATGTGATAGCGGGTTCTTAAAGTGAAAATGTTCAAAAGTTTGAAATGTTTTTATATCCAACTTCAATGTGAAATTGATTAAAATAACATAAATTGGATTAATATATTTATAATTTATCTAATTTAACTTTAAAACCAATTAAAAATATAATTTAACCTTATAAATGATTTAAATGAAAAACCATTTTTCAATTAAGATTCAGTATTTTTCACTATTCATCAAAAAATGAAACTTCTCATAAAAATACCAAAAATTAACCCTAAGATAATTTTAACATTACACTTTAAAAAATGAAGTTTATTTTTACAAATAAATATTATAAATTTGGTGAAATTTTGTTTTAAAACTAGTTCACCATTAAAAGGCAGTAAAATTGTCTTTAGAAAAATATAGGTTTTACGCATAAAATTGGGTTTGTTCCTATCTTATGCCTATAAAATATATTGTATGAATGTAAAAAATATATTTTATTTAATATATAATATATAAATATCGTTAATATAATCCACTAATATAAATTAATTTAATTTATTAATACAAAATGCCTTTAGGTGCATAAAAATAGTTTTTTTATAAAAACATTTCCTTTACATTAAATTGATTTTTATTTTTATTTATAATTAATTGATAACCAATGAATTCATTTTATATTTTTTTTAAACCATATATTTTCCTAAGTTAGTTAATCCTATTCATAACTTCTAATTTAATGGCTATGAGATAATTTTCATTTTAAATAATAATATTAATAATATTCGGTAAAACTCGGTCTTGTATGTAATGTAGACCATCAAATAAAGATGTTTTTGCATGTAATGAAAGATAAATTTGGGGGTTTTCATTGAGAAATATAATTATATTGTTGCATATAAAACAAGATAATCTCAATATTGAATGTAGCATAAGCTTAACTTGGTGTTTCATATAAATCATGCTAGCAAAAAAATTAAATTCATTCTAAAAGGAAAATATTATAAAGTCTTAGGGTGTTACATAAACCTTATAGATGATGTATATATGGAATAAACAGGGGGTTTGTGAATCCAAGAGATGATAATAATATGTGAAAGTTACATAGATCCATTTATGGATTAAAATAATCAACAAAATCATGTAAAATGTATTTTGATGAACCCATAAGTGAATTTTGTTTCATAAAGAATGAATGTAATATATGTGGATACAAATGGTTTAGTGGGAGTGAAATAATTATACTATAATTTTATGTTAATGACATATTACTAATAGGAAAAGATATACCAATCTTTTATATTAGTTAATATGTGGTTGAATGCATCCTTATCCATGAAGTACTTAGGTGAAGCAGCCTACATTCTTGGGATCAAGATCATTCATGATAGATCTAAAAAGATACTTTAACTAAGTTAGGGTACATACTTGGGCAAGGTTATAAAGATATTTTATATGGAAAAATCCAATATGTGATTGTTTCCAAAGTCACATGGTATTCATCACTCTAAGAAAATGTGTCCTCAGACACAAGAGGAGAGATAAATGATGGCTAATATTCCTTATGCATTGGATATAGGATCAGTCATGTATGTTAGGATATGTACCAACTTTGATGTTCCTTGTGCCTTGAACATGGTAAGAATATATTAAGAAAATTTAGAATATCTTCATTAGATAGCAGTCAAGACTATCCTAAAGTATCTGAGGCATGCTAAAGACATGTTACTAATTTATGAAGGATATTTGTAACTAGTAATTAGGTAATATACATATACTAGTTTCCAAATAGATCGAGATGATATAAAATCATAATCATGATATATATTCACCCTTAGTTGGGGAGTTGTGAGCTGGAAGATCTCAAAGAAGGTAGTGTTCACTGATTCTACAGCATAGTCAGATTATATTTTAGATTATAATATAGATTCTGATGCAGCTAAAGAAGTAGTGTGGATATATAACTTTTTATAAGATCTTGATTTGGTGTCTAGTAATGGAGACTCTATCACATTGTATTTTGATAATACCACAATGGTGGATCTTAATAAGGATCCATTGTCATATCAACATAAAAAGTATATACTTCCAAAGTATTATCTCTTAAAGGATTTTTCTCAAAAGTTTGAGGTTGTAGTAAGATTAGTTCCCATAGAGAATAATATGGTGGACTCATTGACTAAAAACTTATCTCTCCAGAAGCATGAATATAATGTGAGAGCTAGTGAACTAAAATTCAATAGTATTTGGCTCTGGCCTAATTTGGATTCTATTAGAGTGGGTTCCCTGGAACCAACTACTTTGTGTTTTCAATTACCTATATATTCATGGTCTTTAATATTAATAAATATATTATCGCATGATGAGTATTCTTCTTTATAAAATTAATATGATAATGTCCTTAGAGTATCTATCACATTGAAAGGCCATAATAGTTTCCCACCATGGTGAGAACCTTAAATTTTTATAATGGTATTCTTAAAAAATATTTTTCTATGGTTGGATGAAATATATCTTATGGGCGTAGATGATATAGGATATCAGGTGTTATAGGATCATAATTCCTTGAGACTTCTCATGAAGTGCTCACTTGGTAATCTCTAAGAGAGAAGGTTATGAGAACAAACATGCCTATTGAAATTACACATGTTATATATGTCATTGGATATTCCTATCTATGGATGTATTTACAAGTCCTTAGACTTGATATTATTATAAATTCATATCATGAGTTGTGTACTTATATATATTATCAAAAACTGTGATGACATATGATTGCGGTGGAGTAGGATATGTTGGGTGTGTCACAAGTGATATGGAATCAATATAAAAGTCAATAAAGGATTTTTCCCTTCCAAGTTAATATAAATAAATATATCTATACTTTTTATGGGAATGGAATTGTCTGACTAAGCTCATATCCATAGCGGTTTTATCAATAATTTTATTTCAAGAAATTAAAATAATGGTAGATTTATAATATTGGTTGATAGAAATAGTAATGAAACATTCTTGATGAGAGATTGAGATAAAGTCATAATATTACATAGTGATTGTTCACATGAGGTAATTATTATCATGACATTAATATCTTTCTCTATGGGTTCCCTGACATGTTATTAGTCTCCAGACTTAGATTTTATATGATTTAGAATAATTACACTGAAAAAGAGGCATGGGTTATCAAAAACTAAGTGTATCCAGAACCTCGTATGAATTATATATGAATTTAATATGAGAATAAATATTATTTTCAAGTTTCAAGGTATAGAAACCCAATCCTTTTACACATATTATTATAATATTTTTAACATAAATATCTAATAAACAAAACCAAAGGATCAAAGGGCCTAGTGTCTTTGGAAGAATAGGTACATAAAACATCAAGATGAATCTAAAATAAAAAATATTTATTTTATTATCTAAAATAAGATCCTATATCCATTTGATATCCTAAAACTACATAGGATAACCTAGGGAATACATAAACAAGGGGGTGAGTTAAAAATCCCAGTAAGGGAATAAGCATGATAATAATGCATAGCATATGAGTCAAAAGGCCCAATATGATATCATAAAAGAAAATTATCGTAGATATTAACATTGTATCATATAATAAATAACATGGAATCATAATATCATGGAAAAATAGTAATGTGTAAACAACATGAAACATGATATAATCATAAGTCAAAGCTAACTTTCAAGACAACATCACATGGTGGACAGAGTCCTGACATAGATTAGGTTTACTTCCTAATCCCATAAATATAATCTCATGATACATAAACATTACCTAATTAATTTGAGTTATATCTAGGTTCACTCATCATAACATGTACATGCTTATGTGTGCCACAAATAAAAATCAATTGAAGAGAATAAACATAATAATTACCCATGGAATGAAATGGGTTGCATAATCTTTACGTATATCATGATCAAAGGATATTTCATAAATATTACAAAGTGAATAAGGGATTAAATATTTTGGATGTTCATATCTGAATATATCATCATAGGTCTAAAATTTTTTGTTCTTTAAAAAACATCAAGATAAAGGGTAGAGAATTGGGTATAGAAATAAACTTTCAAAATGGTGTTTTAATAAATCGATTTAAGACTTTTAAAGAAAGAATGAACAAGGAGTTTTCCTTGAAAAATAGATGTAAACCTAAATTTTTATCCCCATAATATTACTTTATTTAATTAAATTGTGAATGGGAATAAATAATTTAAAATATTTCAATATAAAATGATTAAGGGATAGAAGAGTTCTCATTAATTGGGTTTGATTTTAAATAACACGTTTTATAAATGAACTTGAGGAATTTATAACCCAATAAAAGGAAGGGAAATTATTCTAGGTATATATGTTAGATACATATATATATAATTTATAATCATTAAATAACATAAAATATAGAGATAAAGTGAGTTATAGGGAGAAATTCCATAACCCAAAAAATAGGGTGGTTCAGAGTGATCTCTTACCTTAGGTTCCATAATCATGCTACACTTGCAGTTAACGTACTAAATAATCAAATAAGATTAATTAATTAATTAAGAACCTTTTACATATATATTTTATTTACTATAATTATATTATGTTTATTTACAACTATTTCAATGAGATATAAAGTTTAATTACGTTGTTTTGAGGGCATTCGTTTCATGGTTCCAAGGTCGGATCACTTGTGAATAATTATTGATGTTCTTATAGAATGGAACTAAAACTATATAAGTGAAATTAAATGGTATTAATTAACTTAAAAAAATTAAATAATCAAAAATATCCAAATTCTTTCTAACTAGATGATTCAATTAGTAAAAATTTTAATGTTATATGGTTAGTTTATTTTGGCGGTTTTACCGACCATCACGAACTAGTTTCATTTTATTTAATATTATGGAAATATATTCATTATAGAATATGAAACAATAAAAATATACATATTTAGGTCATTTTAAACCATTATTAGTTAATTTAAACCTTCTATGAAGGCGATAAAGGAAAACAAAAACTCATTGTTCACGGAGGTGGTGAACCGACATAATATGGATAATGTTTTTATTTTTTAGAATAAGAGGAGAATAGAAGAATATGGATGGTAGATATTCCATTAGAATAATAAAATTACAGTATATATATGATATTTTATTCATTATTAAATGTTGTATGAGGTATCTGAGAATAAAGTAAAAGAAGAAAAGAATTTATAAGAAGCGGTTTGAGAATATTACCTCTTGAATGTCCTCTCCTTGAAAAACTTCTTAGGGAACTTGGAATTAGTCTTTTGGTGAGACCAAAAACACTAAGACATGGGGGAGAGTATTGAGAAGATAATTGGTTATAAATTTTTCAAGATACAAGGCTTATAATATGTGTGGTGAAGGGGACGTGATGGGCAGTATTTATAAGGGGGAGAGGGGTGTTTTAAGAATATTTTATTCATTAGTTTATTATTTTAGCTCAAGAATACCAATAGTATTGATTATTATAACTATATATAGTAAATGGTACATGTGATTTATAAATAATGGGTAATTACATCATCCATTATTCAATTGATCATGTATTTAACTTATAATGTTAAATAGCATATTTTATCGTATTTCACTATTCTCCAAAATTTTGACTATTTTAGAAAAATACCAAAAAATAATCCTAAACATTTTTTGATGTGTAGATTCCAAAATTAAATCCATTTTATGAATATTATTTTATAAATATGATAAATTTAATTTTTAAAATGAATCCTTATTTATTTGAAAAAAATACCAATTTTAATATTATGATCAATTTTTGGACCCTTTGAAAAATTACTTATGGTCTCATAAAATTATATTATCATTATAATACATATTAATATTAATTTATAAAAAAAATTATGAAAATCAAAATCTATTTCAATTTATTATTTTTGTTATAAAAATGAAAATAAAACATATATGGTTTTCAAAAATACAAACACTTGTTTTATCAATTTTAAAACATTTATTTACTAGTATCTTGGAATAAATAAATCATATTCTCATTTAATAAGATATATAAATATTATTTTACACTTCCATAACTGATTTTACTATTCTAACAGTCATGTTACTATTCTTAATAGTCATATTACTATTCCAACGGTCAAATTAATGTTCCAACGGTCATATTTTTAACAATCATATGGGTTCCCTACATTATATAAATATATTATATTTAATTAATTCTTCATTCACTTATATTTTCTATTAAGTTTATATAAATTTTATCTTCCAATATGAATATTTTATTATTAATATTTTGTTTCATGTTTACAGTGTTAGTGAGTGTGGTTATTCCAGTGGATCAAGCATATCCAAATTTTCATATTTTAGTTATATTATTTTATATTTTTTATCCCATTATAATATTTTAAATTATTATGGACATGTTTATTCTCTAAATATAATGTTAAAATTATTATAATAAAATTTTATTAGTACTATAATGTGGTGAAAGTGCTTTATATAATACTAAATTACTAAGTATGGCACAATTATATAATTAGAGGGGAAATTTTATTGATAAAATTTCAGTTTGTTACATTCTTCACCCCTTAAGAAATTTCACCCTTAAATTTTAATTTTACATACTAAGTTGAAAATAGGTGAGGGTACTTCTGCTTCATGGATTCCTTCAGTTTCTGTGTCACTTCCTGTCATGACCCGTCCTCGGGGCCTGTGTCGTGACTACCCCAAGCCCGCCTTCCATAGGCCAGGGGATGGCGACTAGCACCAAAGGCGTAAATTACTAAGATGGGAAGGCATTGCCTTTATGAAAGTAAACAAACACAACAGAGTACGCAAAAAGTAGTAAACACTAAGTAAACTGAATACAAAAGAGTGTGCTGGAAAGTAAATGGGCCAGTATACAAACCCAACTGAACAACAAGTACAAGTAAAGGGACAAATAGCTGAAAGTAAAGAGCATCTCTTGGATCGTCCTCTAGGGATTCCTACCTGAAGGGTAAGTACAGATAGCCACCTCAGCACCCACATCCATCAGTCTCCACCGTACGCCGACTCGTCGTAAGGTCCACCTCTGGGTACTGTCCAGTCATGGTGCTCTCGGCCTCCGTCAGCGTTGTCCGTCGTCTGCATCCAACACAACGAAGTGGGGGCATTTCCCGTGCAGGGGTGAGTATAAAGATACTCAGTAGGGACCCTGAGACTCCCGAAGGTCTCCTATAATCCATGAAGGATAAACCACAGAAGAAAGATACGATCACGAAGTATCAACCAAACATACTTAGGTATATTCCCATACATATACCTAAGTTATCAATCTCAGTTCGACTCCAACTCTCGAGCCTGAGCACAACTCAGTCCACACAGGAAGTAAAGTCAATCACATCGATGATAATTATTGAAATTAAAGACTCAACTCACACAGGTATACACCTTTCGTATAGCGATACAGATGATCGGATGTAGTCACTGATTCATCTAAGATGTCGGACCCACACAGGATACAAGACCAGCTAAGCTGTCGGACCCACATAGGATACAAGACCATCTACTCTGTCAGACCCACATGGGATACAAGTACAGAGGTCAAACTTCTGGACCCACACAGGACACAAGAACAGCGGTCATCATTGTCGAACCCATGGAGGATTCCAGTACAGTAGTCGTCGCAGTCGCAGCCAGCTCTAAGATTCCCACACACAACACGCTTGATTCCGGGAGGGTCCGCTCCTCGAGCAAAGGGGTCGATACATCAACTATCACGAAGTCCAAAGTTGATGTATTCCGAAGATCTGTCTCATCAAAAGGAACCCAGCGCAATAGACGGCGCGTCAATCGGACGCCCGATCTGAGAGTTATTGGCTTTTCTGTTCCAGGGGCCCTGTTGGAATTACGTTCGTTCCAAACCCGACTGTTTTCCAAAGTTGTCCAAAACTCACTTAGAGTATCGCAAAAGGAACTCCTCATCGTAAGGGTCCCAGTTTTGTAGACGGAACGTCGTTCGGATGCGCGGTCTTGAAGAAATCCACGTTTAAGCGAAACAGGTCCGACCCGTCAAGCCCAATGGGCTCGCGGGTTGGCCCGTACTAGCTCGGCAGGTCCGACCTGGATGGGGGGTCAGCCTAGCCTGGTGGGGCGCGGTCCGGCCCAACGTTGTAGCCCGGCCCGTGCGTGGGTGGCCCGGCCCGCACGAGGGCGGCCTGACCCACGCGAGGGTGGCCCAGACCGCGCGGCAGGCAGTCCGGCCTGGGTAAGGGTGGCCCGGCCCATGTGGCAGGTGGCCCGGCCTGGGTAAGGGCGGCCCGGCCCGTGGCTGGCCGAGCAGAGTGGGGGGCGCAGCCCCCCGATTTCTTGCAATGGCAGCGCCGAGCGGCGCCGCCTCTCCTGCCCGGCCGGCCAAAGCCGACCAGATTTTCAGGCACGAGTGCCCCGCAGTTGCGGGCCGTGGATCCTCCGCACGCGGCACCCTTAGGCGCTGCGGTTTCTTCCACCCAACCAGCAGGCGACCGTCCGGTTCGCCCACCGAAGAGGCCCACCCAACGTGGGCTGCAGTCCCTCTGCAGCGCGGCGCCTCATGGTGCCGCGGTCTTCTGCCAGGCCAGCCATAGCTGGTCGGGTCGTCCAGCAAGCGGTCCGCACAGCGGGCCGTGGTCTTTTCGCAGCGCAGCACCAAGGGTACTCCGTGGTCCTCCAGCCCGGCCGGCTACGCCCGGCCGGTTTGCTTCGTCCGAGCGGCCCGCGGATGCAGGTCGCGGTTCTTCTCCATGCGGCCGACACATGGTCGCCGCTTCTTCTGTCCGCCGTGGCCCGCATGGTCGTGGCCCCTTCCTTCCTCTGACGCGGTGTGACGACACCGCGCCCTACCGGTTCTGGCACCGTCATCAACTCAAGAGAAACAACGGAGGGTCTTCGGGCTATGTTTGTTCGGCCCACGCCCTCTGCGTAATGTGGTAACAAGAGGCCAACGTCAGTCCATATAAAAACGAGGAATGAGGATTTAATTTAAACAAGAAAACCCCTACCTCGATTCAAGGTGCGTTTTCATTTTCGCAGAAATCGGCATTGCGGATGATGGTGTCGTTCCTTCAACGTCGGAGAAAGAGGAAGGTAGGTAGCATTCTTTGTGGCGTCGCCTTCTTTCTTTCCCCGGTTGAAGAAGTGGAAGAAGACGATCGAGTTCCTCGTCTTCTTCGCTGGAGAGGTTGAATTCTCCCAAATCCTTTCCACCGAAAATTTTCCAAGGCAAATGAAATAATAGGATCCTAATATTATAATAATATTTCCATGCCTTTAAAAATATTTCAAACACACAAACAATTAATTAAGTGATTCACTTAATTAATCTTCCATGGTTTAGCAAGAATTTCAAAGGTCTCATAAAATTAAAACATGGGTGAGTTGGCACTTTAATGGGAAGTCCAAAGGTCTAAGTGGTTAAAGGGGGGTTAGGTGCTTGTGTAGGCCCCACCACACATTATCCTCCCATGGTAGGTTATGTGGGGTGTGGGCCCCACCTTCAACCTCCCTTTGGGGGATTTAACCACCTCCTTTATAAAATTTATATAACACATAAATTTTATTCAATTTATTAAGAATCCCCAAAAATTAACTTTCAACCTGTACAAAACGCAATTGCGGTAAAGGTCCCCTTAGGAGAATATTGGTGTTGCGAGTTTATCGGTGTCCTCGGATTTCAATTCTGAGCACCGGTTCAAAAGATAGAAAAACCCACGTGTACGTTTACTGAACGTACCTGAACAAAACTTCAGAAAATGATTCTGGGCATACCGTGTCTCAGAATCAGGCACCGTCAGAAACAGCAGACTCATAAAATTACAAAGTATTTAAGAAAAAAAATTCCTTGAAATTTCTGGGTCTTTACATTACCCCCACCTCAGGGCTTTATATCCCCTTAAAGCTTCAACACACACTAGGGAAACAAAAGTGGGTACTGAGCACGCATCTGAGCCTCCTACTCCCATGTTCTCTCCTGGAGGTTCCCGTGCTGCCAGCGAACGCGCACCAGAGGAATCAACCATCCACGAAAGACCCGCTCCTGTCAATCCTCGATCTCCACCGGGACCTCCGTGAATGTCGCCCCGTCATCGATGTCCAGCTCCACGTGGTCGATGATGTGTGATGAGTCGTGCATGTATCTCCTCAACTGAGATACGTAAAAGATGTCGTGCACCTGGTGCAACTGAGGTGGAAGGGCCAGGCAGTAAGCCACCTCGCCTACTCTGTTGAGGACCTAGAATGGCTCAATAAAGCACAGATATAACTTTCTGCCTCAGCCAAATCTCTGTAGACCCCGACGAGGTGATACTCGTAAGAAGACGTGGTCGCCATCCTCGAACTCCAATGGTCTTTATCTCCTATCGGCATAGGACTTATGTCTGCTCTTTGCAGTCGTCATCTGCTCCTGGATGATCTACACCTTCTCCATCATAGCCTGAACCATCTCTAGTCCTACAAGTGTTGACTCCCATGGGTCAGTCCAACACAGAGGTGATCTACAAGGTCGACCATACAGTGCCTCGTATGGTGCCATCCCGATGGTGGAGTGGTAGCTGTTGTTGTACACAAACTCCACCAAGGGTAGATGATCCTCCCAACTATGACCAAAGTCAAGGAAAAATTCACGGAGCATGTCATCGAGAGTCTGAATGGTCCTCTCAGTCTGACCATCCGTCTGAGTATGGAAGGCGGTGCTCAAACAAATTTGCATCCCAAAAGCCTCATGTAACCCCTTACATAGCCGGGAAGTGAAACGAGCATCTCTATCGGAGACGATAGTCGATGTAACACCATGAAGTCGTACGATCTCCTGAACATAGAGGCGTCCTAAGCTCTCTACTGAGCCCTGCTCTCTGATCAGTAGGAAGTGGGATAACTTGGTGAGTCGGTCGACAATCACCCAAATAGAGTCGTGTCCTCTGGATGTACGTGGAAGCCCCATCACAAAATCCATGGATATCCCATCCCACTTAAACTTTATATCCTCTAAGGGTTATACCAAGCCTGCTGGTACCTGGTGCTCTGCCTTCACTTGCTGACAAGTGAGGCACCATGATACAAACTCTACTACAGCCTTCTTCATACTCGGACACCAGTGCTGTCATCTGAGGTCCTGATACATCTTCACCACTCCTTGATGTATTGCTAGAGGGGAAGTGTGGAACTCTCTCAACACCTCCTCCTATAGTGAAACTGGTACCATGGTACATCCTCTGAAGAAGATGATGTGTTCCCCACCTTCAGAAAATCCATCAAGTGCCTGTCCTGAGGATATCTGAGCACGTCGTGTCTCACAGTCAACGTCCCCTCATTGTGCCTCCCTGAATCGCTGAATAAGTGGAGGAGTGAGTGTGAGATACTGAAGAAAGGTTGATCCATCTCTATCCACAAAGGATATCTACAATGCGGCTAGCTGATCTGTCTCCTCTCCTAGCAGCTAAATGCCCGATCTCCTACTGAGAGCATCTGCTACAACGTTCCCCTTCCCAGGAGTATAGACTATCTTAAAGTAATAGTCCTGGAGGAACTCGAGCCATCGCCGTTGTCTCAGATTCAGGTCCTTCTGTGAGAAGATATACCTGAGACTCTAGTGGTCAGATTAGACTATAAAATGCTCGCCCATCAGATAGTGCCACCACATCTTCAAGAAAAAGATCACTGCTGCTAACTCCAGGTCATGGGTAGCGTAGTTCTTCTCGTGTTGTCTCAACTATCATGAACCATACGCGATCAATGCTCGCTCTTGCATTAGGACACACCCGAGTCTGGTCCCTGATGCATCGTAGTAAACTACATACCCTATGCCCTCCTCCAGTTGCCTCAAGATGGGAGCACTGGTCAACCTATGCCTCAGCTCTTAAAAGCTCTGCTGGCATCTATCTGACCAAACAAAGGGTTTCCCCTTCTTCCTCAAAGCTGAAAGTGGTGCTGCAACTCTAGAGAAGTCTAGCACAAATCTTTGATAGTACCCAGCCAGTCCCAGAAAACTCTGAACCTCCGTCACACTCCTGGGTGGCTCCCAAGCAAGTATTGCCTCGATCTTTGTGGGGTCCATTGCAACTCCAGCCTTCGAGATGACGTATCCCAAGAAGTGGACCTCTCAAATCCAGAACTATCACTTCAAGATCTTACCATAAATCTGGTGCTCTCGGAGTGTATCCAGTACCACCCGCAAATAGTAGGCGTGCTCCTACTCAGTAGTCAAGTAAATCAGTATGTTGTCGATGAAGACTATGACAAAATGATCAAGGTAAGGCTGGAAGATCCTGTTCATGAGACTCGTGAACACTGTTGGTGCTTTGTTTACACTGAAGGGCATAACCAATAACTCATAGTGGCCATACCGACACCTGAAGGCCGTCTTCTGTACATCCTCATCTCGAACTCTGAGTTGGTGATAGCCTGATCTGAGGTCTATCTTCGAGAACCATCGTGCTCCCTTGAGCTGATCAAAGAGGTCGTCTATCCTCGGGAGTGGGTACTTGTTCTTCATGGTCACCTGATTCAGGAGATGGTAGTCGACACATAGTCGCAAGCTCCCATCCGCCTTCTTGGCGAACAAAATCGGGGATGCCCATGGTGAAACACTGGGTCGGATAAATCCCTTCCCCTGCAAGTCCTCCAGCTGTACCTGCAGATCACGAAGCTCAGCGGGAGCCATCCGATATGCTGGAGTAGATATTGGTGTTGTCCCGGGGTACAGGTCAATGTAGAAGTCTACCTCTCTGCGAGGAGGTAGTCCTGGAACGTCATCAGGGAAAACATCCGCTTACTGATCCACCGCAATAAGAAAACTCAGACTCTGGACATCAACTGCTCCAAGGATGAGACTAGCCAACTGATGTGTGATCGTCTGCCCCCTCCTCTTCGTAAGTCCATCCTGCACTTCAAAGGCTCCCTTCTCACCGGTGAAGGTGAACCTGGTCCCATCCGTGTGGATACACTGCACCTTGCACCTAATACAGTCAATTTGTGCATGAACTGTGAATAACTAGTCCATACCCAAGATGAAGTCGTAAGGCATCGACGCTGCTACAAGAAGATCTCAGCTGAAGCTCTCGCCTCCTAGAGTAAGCTCACACTGCCAGAACTAGTGTGTTATCATCGAGTCTGCTCCCGTAGGAGTCTCTAGTCGTAAGGATCGAGCCAACGTCTCCGTCAGAATCTCCAAGCTCCGAACAAGGGTAGCGGCAATAAAATAATGACTCGCACCTGTGTCTATAAGTACTTCAGTAAGGGTGGAATAGACACAGATAATACCTTGAATCATCTCATGTGCACCGTGGTCTTAGGCCTCGACTTCTTGGAGTTGAACTTTCCTCTGTCCGCCAGCTCCCTGTGGTTGGGGTGGACCTCCTGGTGGTGGTGGTGGTGGTAGAGACTCGAAATGTCGTCCACCACCCGCTGCTTGGCCAGTTCCTCTACCACATCTGCCTGCTCCTGGCATACCACCATATTCAAACCTCTACCTCTACCTGGGAGGTCCCTCTACTATTTGTTGCTCGTCTGCATGGCGGGTCATACAATCATGAGCCATGTGGCCATGTCCGCTGCATGCATAGCACTGCCTGCTCCTCATAAGGTTGGCTATGTTTCATGTGTCCCGCACAACCGAACCTATATCCTGAGGTCGCCCACCTAATGGCCTGGTTCGCTTGGACCTCTATGTCAATTGTCTATTGCTGGCTGCAGAATACACCACTACATGTTGTCCTGCGGTGGGTCTTGCCGCTGGTGAATGCTCAGTGAGAAAACTCTCCACTAGAAGGGCTCACTCCATCACCCCCGCCTGTGTCGGGATGCTAAGGGGAATCGTCGAAGCCCTGATCTCATGCATGAGTCCATGATCGAAGGTCTGGGCCCTAAAGAATGGGTCTCGTACCATATATATGGAGTAGCGTGAGAGGTCGGTGAACCTCGCTGAGTACTGAGCTACGGTCATGTTGCCCTACTGCAGATGAAGTAACTCCTGAATCTGCATCGCACGTAGGGTGGCTGGAAAAAACTCTGAGCAGAAGAGACTCTCGAAGTCCATCCAGAATAAAGATGCCTCGTCATGCACCTGGAGCATCAGGCTCCACCATCTACATGTTTTTTCATGCAGGAGACTCATGGAAAGGATCACCATAAGGTCGGTTGGTGTCCCTACCAATCTGAAAACTCTGACGATAGCCTCCAGCCAATCCTCAGCTGCCTGTGGATCCGTCTCTCCGCGGAACCTGGGCGGCCTCTGTCGCTGGAACTCGTGCAACGCACTTAGGAAGCATGAACTCTTTACTGTTGGGGTTAGTGGTATTGGTGTCCCATTGGGTAGTGGTACCGCTGGTGCCTCCACTGTGATGGGGCCCTGCACTGAGGCCTCGTCGCTCAGTGGGCTACTATCTCGTACATAACTCAAAACCCTAGCTGGCTGCCTTCGTGGGGCTATCCTAAAAAGAAATAGTTGTGCCACGGTCAAATAGTATACCTGGTGATCTAACACAAAGTAATCACAAATAAAACTTTTCAAAGGAAACACACACGCAATCGGTGTTTTCATGCACTGAGTCGGAAATCAGAGGTTAGGGTCCTGGTGTATGGATACGTCGGCCGCCGCACTAACACTAGACTCCCTGGACTAAAAACCGCACTCAATACTCTTAACATTATTGCTTCCCAGAAAGAATAATCAGAGTCCTGAGTTCTGTGGTAGAACCGACTCCTTTGATACCAATTTGTCACGACCCATCCTCGGGGCCCGTTCCGTGACTACCCCAAGCCCGCCTTCCATAGGCCAGGGGATGGTGACTAGCACCAAAGGTGTAAATCCCTAAGCTGGGAAGGAATTTCCTTTATGAAAGTAAACAAACACAACATAGTATGCAACAAGTAGTAAACACTAAGTAAACTGAATACAAAAGAGTGTTCTGGAAAGTAAATGGGCCAATATACAAACCCAACTGAACAACAAGTACAAGTAAAGGGACAAATAGCTGAAAGTAAAGAGCAGCTCCTGGATCGTCCTTCGGGGATTCCTACTAGAAGGGTAGGTACAGATAGCCATCTCAACACCCACGTCTGTCAATCTCCACCGTATGCCGACTCGTCGTAAGGTCCACCTCCAGGTACTGTCCGGTCGTGGCACTCTCGGCCTCCGTCAGTGTTGTTCGTCATTTGCATCCAACACAACGAAGTACGGGCATTGCCCGTGTAGGGGTGAGTATAACGATACTCAGTAGGGACCCCGAGACTCCCGAAGGTCTCCCAGAATCCACAAAGGATAAACCATAGAAGAAAGATACAATCACGAAGTATCAACCAAACATACTTAAGTATATTCCCATACATATACCTAAGTTATCAATCTCAGTTCGTCTCCAACTCTCGAGCCCGACCCAGTCCACACAGGAAGTAAAGTCAATCACATCAACGATAATGATTGAAATTCAAGACTCATCTCACATAGGTATACATATTTCGTATAGCGATAAAGATGATCAGATGTAGTCACTGATTCATCTAAGCTGTCGGACCCACACAGGATACAAGACCGGATAAGTTGTCAGACCCATACAGGATACAAGACCAGCTACTCTGTCGGACCCACACAGGATACAAGTACAGAGGTCAAACTTCCAGACCCACATAGGATACAAGAACAGTAGTCATCGATGTCGAACCCACAGATAATTCCAGTACAGTAGTCGTCGCAGTCACAGCTAGCTCTAGGGTTCCCGTACACAGCACACTCGATTCCGGGAGGGTCTGCTCCTCGAAAAAAGGGTTCGATACATCAACTATCACAAATTCCAGAGTTGATGTATCCCTAAGTTACGTCTCATCAAAAGGAACCCAACACGACAGACAGTGCGTCAATCGGACGCCCGATCTGAGAGTTATTGGCTTTTCCGTTCTAGGGGCCCGGTTGAAATTACGCTCCTTCCAAACCCGGACATTTTTCAAAGTTGTCCAAAACTCACTTAGAGTATCGAAAAAGGACCGCCTCGTCGTAAGGGTCCCAGTGCCGCAGACGGCGCGTCGTTCGGACGCGCGGTCTTGAAGATATCCACGTTTAAGAGAAACGGGCCCGACCCGTCAAGCCTAGTGGGCTGGCAGGTCGGCCCGTCTTGGCTCGGTGGGTCCAACCCAGCTGGGGGGTCGGCCTGGCCAGGTGGGGCACGGCCCAGACTGTCATTGTGTCCTGGCCCGCGTGAGGACAACCCAGCCAGCGGCTGGCCGAGCGGAGCGGGGGGCGCGGCCCCCCGGTTTCTTGCAACGGTGGCACTGAGCGGCGCCGCCTCTCCTGCCCGGCTGGATTTTCCGGCACGAGCGGCCCGCAGATGCGGTCCATGGTTCTTCTCCACGCGATCAGCGCACGGCCGCTGCTTCTTCCGTCCGCCGCGTCTCGCATGGTCACGGCCCCTTCCTTCCTACGGCACGGTGTGACGGCACCGCGCCCTACTGGTTCCGCCACCGTCATCAACTCAAGAGAAACAACGGAGGGTCATCGGGCCATGTTTGTTGAGATCGCGCCCTCCGCGTAAGGTGGTAACAAGAAGCCAACGTTGAACCATATAAAAATGAGGAACGAGGATTTAATTTAAACAAGACAAACCCCTACCTCGATTCAAGGTGTGTTGTCGTTGTTCCGGAAATCGACATTGCAGATGACGGTGTCGTTCCTTCAACGTCGGAGAAAGAGGAAGGTAGGTAGCATTCTTTGCGGCGTCGCCTTCTTTCTTACCCCAGTTTAAGAAGTGGGGGAAGACGATCTAGTTCCTCGTGTTCTTCGCTGGAGAGGGTGAATTCTCCCAAAGCCTTTCCACTGAAAATTTTCCAAGGCAAATGAAATAATAGGCTCCCAATATTATAATAATATTTCCATGCCTTTCAAAATATTTCAAACACACAAACAATTAATTAAGTGATTCACTTAATTAATCTTCCCTGGGTTGGCAAGAATTTCAAAGGTCTCATAAAATTAAAACATGGGTGAGTTGGCACTTTAATGGGAAGTCCAAAGGTTTAAGGGGTTAAAGGGGGGTTAGGTGCTCGTGTGGGCCCCACCACACATTATCCTCCCATGGGAGGTTATGTGGGGTGTGGGTCCCACCTCCAACCTCCCTTTGGTGTATTTAACCACCACCTTTATAAAATTTATATAACACATAAATTTTATTTAATTTATTAAGAATCCCCAAAAATTAACTTTCAACCTGTACAAAATACAACTACGGTAAAGGTCCCCTTAGGCGAATACTGGCACTGTGAGTTCATCGGTGTCCTCATATTTCAATTCCAAGCACTGGTTCAAAATATAGAAAAATCCACACGTACGTTTACTGAGCGTACCCGAACAAAACTTCAGAAAATGATTCCGGTCACATCGGGCCTCGGAATCAGGTGCCGTCAGAAACTGCAGACTCGTAAAATTCCAAAGTATTTAAGAAAAAAATTTCCTTGAAATTTATGGGTCTTTACACTTCCTCATACTTATAGTTTTTCCATTGTACTTTGACTAGGTGGGTTGTTTTTTTGTGTATAAATCTATCTCTATAGTCCAAGATCGTCACTGGATTCTCCTAATAGATTTAATTTTCCAGTTGTACCATATCTAAATTCAGTAAATGTGAGATATCTATTATATACTTCCTTGAGAAGGATACATTGAATATTTCATGTACTTGAGATAGGGTTGGTGGGAGTGCTAGTCAATAATACATAGATCTGATGTGATTAAGAATCTCAAAGGTTCTGATGTTCTTGATTCTTATCTTTCCCTTCTTTCAAAATCTCATTACTCTCTTCTTTAGAGATTTGTGGAGGAATATTTTATCTCCCACCTCAAACTTCAGGCCTCATCAATAATTTTCATCACAGATCTTATTTAAAATTTGAGCATATTTGATGTGTTACTAAATGTTCTTGACCTTTTCATCCATTTTAGGTCCCATCAGATTGTATTTTCCAACTTCATCCCAGTATGAAAGTGTTTTACATCTCTTCCCATAAAGGTCTTTATATATATCCAATTATATGCTTGAGTAAAACCTATTATTTTATGAGAACTTGACTATAGGAAGATGTTGATCCCATCCTCCTTTGAAGTCCATAAAAAATTATCTCAATATTTCTTCCAATGTCTATATAGTCCACTCATATTAGCCATAAATTTAGGGGTGATAAGTCATACCAAAGTTCAACTCAGTGTTTATAGAATGTTGGAGACTCTTCCATAAATTGGAGGTAAATCTCATATCTTGATTGGATACAATCGATAGTTGAATTCCATGCAGCCTTACCACTTATATGATGTATATCCATACAATTTTATCAAGTTATAAATATTATCAAATTGTAATTAAATGATAAATCTTTATAAGATAATCTTCTATAACCCTTGTAGAATTATTTCCTTTGTATGTCTTCAGAAGACCAGTGACAAAGTCCATGGTGATGTTTTCCTATTTCCATGTGGGTATAGGTAATGGTTGCATAATACCCTTAGAATTTTTCCTTTCATCCTTAACTTTTTTAAATACTAGGAACTTTGGTGTATATTTTATAATATTTTTATTCATATTGTCCCACCAATAGTGCTATCAGAGATCTCGATACATATTCATGCCCCCTAGGTGGATGGTGAAGTTCAATCTATGTGAACCATTTAACAACTCATCCTTTATTTCATGATTTTATGGTACAAATATTCATGAATCAAATATTATAACTCCTTATTCATCAATTTATATCTCTGAGGATTTCAATTTTCTCATAGCTTCCACCTTCTTTGGAATTTCTACATCTTATCTTTGATCATCCTCTATCTTCTCCAGAAGGGATGGTTGAGAAATCATTTGAGAAAAGAATGATGATGTTCATTCCTTTATGATTCACATGTTTATCCTTTACATGTCTAAGATGATCAGATACCTCTAAATTCTCATCATTGATAAGGTCACGTATTCCTTTCTACTTAGTGAATTTTCTACTATATTTTCTTTCCCGTGATGGTAGTGGATTTAATAGTCATAGTCTTTGATCAGCTCTAACCATATTTGTTGGAACATATTAATCTCCTTCAATATGAATATATATTTGAGGATATTATGACTCGTATATATTTTACCCTTATCCCAATATAGATAATACCACCAAATATTCAATGTGAATATTACTATAGAAAACTCCCAATCATACATTGGATAGTTCTTCTCATGAACATTCAACTGCCTTGAGGCTTAAGCTGTCACTTTATCATTCTTTGTTAGTTCATAGCCCAAGCCCCTCTTTAAAGAATCATTGTATACCATGAAGATTTCCCCAATTGTGGGTAGTGTAAGTAATAGTGCAGTGATAAGCCTATTTTTCAATTTTGTGAAGCTCTATTTTTAGTCATTGGCCCAAAAAAACTTTACCCCCTTTTGAGTAATCCTAGTTAGAGGGTTTTAAAATCATGAGAAGTTTCTCAAAAATCATCATTAATACCCATCTAGTCCAAGTAAAGTTTGAATCTCCATTTTAGATGTTGGTCTAATACACTCCTCAATTTCCATTGTCTTATATTGGTAAATATATATCCCTTTACTGGTGAAACCATACCCCAAGAATAATACTTCCTCTATCTAGAACTTACAATTAATATACTTTTTATATAGCTTCAACTTTTACAAAGTCTTTAACAAAAAATTAAAATTCTCCTCATGATCCTCATTTATTTTGAATTATATCATAATATCATTTATAAATACTACCACAGATTTGTCAAGGTAATCACTAAATACTCTATTAATTAAGTCCATGAAGATTGTTAGAGAATTAGTGAGTCTGAAGGGAATCACTATAAACTCAAAGTTTACATACCTCATTCAAAAGTCATTCTTGGGAATATCTTCCTTATTCACCTTTAATCGGTGATATCCTAACTAAAGGTCCACTTTAGAGAGGTATTGGTTCCCATATAGTTGATTAAATAATTCATCAATTCATGGAAAGGGATACTTTTTCTTTATCATGATTTTTTTGAGTTCATAATAATCAATGTATAGGTGCATTGAACTATCCTTATTCTTGATTATGAGGATTGGTGAACCCTTTAGTAAATCACTCAAGTGTATAAAACTCATGTTTAGATTTTCTTGTAACTGCTTATTCAGTTCTCCCAACTTAATTGTGGTTATTCTATAGGGATTCTAGGATATGGGTAGAGATCTAGGTATAAGTTCAATTGATAAATCAACCTCTCTGTCAAGAGAAATAATAGTCAACTCTTTAGAGAATATATTAGTATAGTACCTCATAATGGGAATGTCTCCAATCATGATTCTCTTATTTGTCGCAATCATTTGAGATAGATATGCTTTCTCATATGGAAATAATAACCACACTTGAGATAAATATTCCAAAGGATATTCATCCTCATCCTTACACTTATACAGAATCATAGGATGACTTGAGGTGTTTGATCATTTGAAAGGGGTGAAGTGGTTTTCAAATATTGACCTTCAATATGGTTACTATCAGTTGAGGATAAAAGAATATGACATTTATAAAACCACATTTTGGAGTGGGTATGGCCATTATGAGTACCTTGTTATTCCCTTTGGTCTAACAAATGATCTTGTAGTTTTCATGTCTTTGATGAACAGGATCTTCCATGAGTATCTAGATACATTTGTGGTAGTATTTTTGGATGAAATCCTTATTTAATCTAAGTCTGAGGAGGATCATGTACATCATCTGAGAAAAAATCTGATTCTACTGAGAAATCTCTGACTTTATGTCAAGATTTCAAAATGTAATTTCTAGATTCGGGAAGTGAAATTATTAGGACACATGGTGTCAGAACAAGGAATATCAGTTGATCCTAAGAAGGTGAAGGTTGTTATGTCTTGGGAGCAACCATGAAATGTATTAGGGATTTGGAGCATCTTGGGATTAGCTAGATGTTATCATCAGTTCATTAAGGACTTCTCAAAGTTGGCTTCTCTGATGACTGTTCTAACTCAGAATGCGGTAAAGTTCGCTTGGGATGAAAAATGCCAAAATTATTTCATTGAGCTGAAACATATATTAACTATTGCATCGGTGTTAACTCTTCCAGAGACCGGGCAGGTCTTTGTGGTCTTTTGTGATACATCTGGTTCAGGTTTGGGTTGTGCTCGTATACAAGTTAATCATGTTGTTTCTTATGGTTCTCATCAGCTTAGGCCACATGAGAAGAATTATCCTACCCACAACCTTGAACTTGTGGTTATAATGCACACATTTAAGAGTTGGTGGTATTACCTTTATGTAGAAAGGTTTATTGTGTATTCAGACCACAAGATCTTGATTTATATCTTCTTTCAAAAATATTTTAATCTCTGCCAAAGGCATTGGGTAGAGTACCTACAGTCTTTCAACTTTTACATCACCTATACCCTATGGAAAGGGAATGTTGTTGTAGATGCTTTGAGTAGAAAACTTTTGACCCAGGAAGTGAAAGAATCATCAGAAGAGTGGAATTTGATGGCTCTTTTTGCACAATTTCATATTGGAGTTCAAGAGAAAGGGGATGAAGTTTATTTAGTTAGAGTTCAGTTTACATCCACTCTTCTTGAGATGATTCTTCAGGATCAATAGCTTAATGATGAATTTTGTAGCATTATAGACTCTCTTTATGGTGGGGAGATAGTTGTCCAGTGGTCGTTCTCCAAAGAGGGTGTTCTATGTTATCAGAATCGCTATGCGGTGTCATTAGTAGAAAGACAGTCTATGATGGGGGGTTGTCATAGTTCCCAATGGGTTGTGCACCCAAGAACCATGAAGATGTTCTACGACATGAGGCAGTAGTTCTGGTGGTCAGGTATGAGATGTGGAATTTCTAAGTTTGTTTATCACTATTATATGTTCCAACAGGTTAAGGTTGGGCATCAGAAATATTTAGGTTACTTCATCCACTTACAATCCCTACTTGGAAGTGGGGTGAAATATCTATGGACTTTGTGATTGTATTTCCTCATACCCAAATAAAGAATAATACGATATGGTTTGTGGTTGATAGGCCAACCAAGTCAGCTCACATCATACCCATTCACGATACATCTAAAGTTGAGGAGTTAGGAAATATCTACGTGAAATAAATTGTTCATTTGCACTGAGTTTTTTCTACTATAGTCTCTAATAGGGATATTCAGTTCACTTCTCACTTTTGTAGAGGTCTTTATGAGGCATTTCGATCTAAGGTCCATTTGAGAATATCCTGTCATCCATAGTCGGATAGCCAGACATAAAGAGCTATATAGATTCTTTAAGATATGCTTCGTGCTTGTGTTCTCGAATTCGGTGAGGATTAGGATGATCATTTGGGGTCGGTTGAGTTTTCTTATAATAATAGTTACCATTATTCATTCAGAATGGCTCCTTTTGAGGCCTTGTATGGTCATCCTTTTAAATCTCCATTATGTTGGTCGGAGATTGGTGAAAGTTCCTTGGTTGGACCAAGTTTGGTATAAGAGATGATAGTAAAGATTCAGTTGATTCATCAAAGGATGTTGATGGCCCAGAGTTGATATAATTCTTATATTGATCATCATCATAGAGCTCTTTAATTTTCAATTGGTGACCAGTTCTCGAAATTTTCACCCCAGTTGGATCGTCGATGACTTGGGAGGCAAGGGAAGCTTTCTCCTCATTTTGTGGGACTTTTTGAGGTTGTTAAGCAGGTGGGTAATGTTTCATACCATTTAGCACTTCCACTGTGGATGACATTGATACATAATGTGTTCCATGTATCACAGATGAGAAATTATCTCTCTAATCCATCTCACGTTTTGAGTTGGAGTGATCTTGAGATTGAACCTGGTTTATCTTTGACTGAGTGTCCTATCATGATAGTTGATTTTGAGACAAAGGTACTTCATGGTAGGGTAATACCTTTGTTCTGTGTGCTATGGAATCATGGTTCTGATAATCATGAGATGTGGGAACAAGAGGCACTGATGAGAGAGTAGTGACCTCATCTTTTTGGCATGAAAGTTTCTTCATAGGATTTCTGGGGTCAGAAATTTTTTATGGTGTGGAGGTTGTAATATCCCATTACCGATCTGATAGGTACATCTTTAAACTTGTCATAGTTTTTCCTTTTCACTGACTGGGTAGGGTTGAGAGTGAATTAGGAGGATATCTATAATGGTGAATTTATAAATTTGTTAGACTCTCAGCCTTAACCAAGTTTTTTAGCAGGTTGCAGGAGGGTTACACGCCGTGTAACTAGGTTACACACCGTGTAAAGGTTGTTTGGGGTATGTCATGAGAATATTCATACTTTGAAAGGTTACATTATGTGATGATCCTTTACACATCATGAGTTATTTGATGAACGGTTTTTCATTCAAAGTGTCATGTTTTTTGGTGCTTATGAAACTTAACTATTTCATGACATGTAATGGGGTTACACATCGTGTAATACCTCGACTGTGATTTTTAAACAGGAAGCACGGTTGATCTCTCCCTTTTGGTTCCTTTCCAGTTTCATTGCTCTCAACCTAAATCCTTCCCTAGGAGATCTTGGATCTCTCTAACCCTTATGGATCCTTTCGTTCGGTGTTCAATCATCGTTGCGCTTTCAGTGTGATTCTCGAGTAATCATTCTCCCTTGTTCTTGTCTTTATCTCTTTCTCCTCCTTTGGTATTTTAATAGATCATCCTAAAATTGATGGATCTATACTATGAGTTTTTATATCTTGTTTCTAGGTTGAGTTTCTAGGTATTCTGCACCTTCGTTCTTATTGGTGGGTTTTGTTGCAAGCATTGTGTCTCAAAGAAAGGTAGGTGGTTCCATTCCGCTTGGCCAAATTGATTACCCTTAAATTGCTTGATTTATTTAAGTTGTTGATTTAAATTCAAATGTTTGAAATGGATTTCAATTGGTTTTTATTAAGATCCAATTCCAATTAATTGGGATATTTGAAATGGTTTTAGCATGAAAATTTGGAAAACCCCTAATTCCATTGAATTGGGGTGTATTTATGGAAATTGGTTGATTTAAATTTTTTAATTTAAATTATATATTTGATGGAAAATATTTCAATTAAATTATTGAATTTAATTGTGGAAATGGATTTTGAAATTGATGGAATTGGTTTTGAATTGATTTCAAACTTGTGAAAATGGATTAAAAAATTTTGATAGAAACCTGGTGGTTTTATCTTGTTTAAAAGGCATGTTTTTTATTAAAAAAATGTTTTGGTTTTAAATGTAAAATTGGCATTTTAAATGGGGGAATGATATTTAATTGTATTTTAATTAATCTTAAAATAAATTACCCATCATTGATTGTGTAAGAGAACATGCAATCCTTTGGTAGTTTGTGAGTTATTTGGACACACTCTATAATTATACAACGTTCCAAAACATAAATGCAGCAAATCACATCCCCGATGGGATGGTGATGAGTCACCTTTGGCCAATTTCATAAGGACATATGTATACACATATTGTCATTATCACTTATAGAGTTCAGAGTCCTATATATTGGAACTTTCGTACCTATTTGTAATATGACCATATTGCTCACTTGTTTTATATTTGTGATATAAATGTATGTAAATGTTGTTAAACTACATTACATGACTTATGAATTTATATAAAATGTTTTATATAAATGATTTATTTAAGCCATTGTTTTAAAAATATTCCATCATTATAAAGCCTTTGCTTGAAGATTTTTTCCATCATTTGAACTGTATAGCATGATTTGTTTAAATGTGATTTAAAATGCCAAACCTATTTATTTTAAAATTGAAATCATTTATTTGGTTAATCTATTATCAAAATCTATTATATAATCCTTGGTGAGACCATACTGGGATTTTTATCTCACACCCTACTTGTGCCTTTGGGTGTTTGTAGATTATCTCCTTCCAGGTTTGAGTAAGGGGAAAGGATCTCTTAGAGGTGGATCTAGTTGTTGAACCTCATACTTTGTGAGTTGTATCCTTAGGAACTTGGGTTGTTTTACCTTATTTTGGTACTTAGGTTGTAGTATCTTGTGCTTGTTTATGCCTTTTTTTATTCAGGTACATTAATCCCAATGGAGTTTCTTTTGATATGCGTATTTTCTTGTTTCTTTTTCTTCCACATTATTAATGGAAAAATCATTCCCACTTTCAATTTGTATGACGTCAGGTGCTAGTCTCTGACCCATGAGGATCAAGAATTCCCTTCAGGCTATGTCAGGGATGGCTTGTTTATTAGGTTACCAGGGTACGCGGGCTGGTTTGTGACATGGTACATAGCGTGTCATGGTTAAATGTCCATCTGGCCATGTCCTCTGCCTGTGTCTGTATCCAGCACCCCATGTCTATGTAATATGGTCATGTACTTTTACACTATCATGTATGTTCACATGGCTTCCCTATCCATGTCCTTAGGCCACACAACTTGGGTCACTACACGGAATCTAACTCGAGGTATAGGGTGTGTAGTCCCCAAAACTCATCTTCCCCGAACGAGAAGAACACACAGTGTGTTCCTCTGGGCTACACGTCGTGTAGATGGTAAATCCATCGGGATTTTTCCTTTGAGTAGCCTAGATTTCCCCCGTTCTCCTCAAAACACATAGATCGACCCTTGAGGGGTCCCTAGTAATCATATAAGGGCTCTACAACCTTAAAACAATGAATAAACAAGGGGATCTGGACTTAAAACTCAAATCACCTACCTCATGGAAAAACATTGAATCTTTGAGGTCAAATCGGCACTTAGAAGTTGTTGTTGCACAATCTGGGAGCAATCATCATCAAGATCAGAGATCGAAGATGCCTCGTTTCCTTGATTCACTCCTTGGGTCACACGTGGCTCAAAGGGGGAGGGGGGATCCTTCCATACAACCCAAGGGGGAGGAGGGGTTAATAGATTTAATTTTTAATTAAATCTATAACCCTCCACTTAACTCCCCGTATAATATTCGCCTTCAGTTGAACACCCATTGCTGAAAAATTTTATGTCATTTCTAGGGTAAACACAATGTTTTGAACCCAACCGTGGTCTCAGAAATCTGATCCAAGATTCCACTCGGTATTTACTCCATGTTTCCAAAGAAACTACAAGAGTGTGACAAAATATATTTAATATTTTTAATATCACTGAGCCGAGACTCTCTGGGCCTTGTAATCCCATGCCAACTAAGTGCCTGGCTCTAGAAATATTCTTAAAAATATTCCAAAGTATTATATGTAAAAACCTAATCTACTGAATCCTCCACACCTTAAGGCTTTTCACCCCCAAAAAGCAAAATCCTAGGCACAAGGGAAAGAAACTAAGCTCTCCACTGGGACTCCCACACTAGCGAGCTCACCAAGACCACCACTACGGCTACCAAGGGTTCTCGTGCTACCAACGAGCACTCTCTTAGGGGAACCCCAAGGCACAACCCCACCCAATTCCAGATCAACCAAGTCAAAATCATGTAACAAGAGGGCACATGTCTACTCAACTTCAACAGGTTGGAAAACACCAAGCACCTGGTCCATCTGCAGTCATAGGGTCTAGCAGTACACCACTTCGCTAACCTAACACAAAGACCAATGAAACCCTACTCTAAACACACAAGTCAAAGGGACTCATCCACCACACCTTGAAACTATCTACTTTGGGTGGCATTGACTCTCCCTCGTGGTTTTACAATGCGTCACAAGAACATGTCTTAGTGAGGAAATTGTCCCTAATTCTTGTGAGTCTAAAGTCGCGTCAAACCGCATCATGACCTCCTCAAGTACCTCATGTGCGAAACTAACGTTGATCACACGAGGGTACCAATGAACAAACAGGGCTACCCAGGTGCATACACTAGTTTTACCAATCCCTTCGCATAAAAATCCAACACACAACCCCGCCCGAACACACAGGTCAAAGGGACTCATCCACCACACCTTGACAATATCTACTTTGGGTGGAACTGACTCACCCTCACAATTTTACTCACATCACAAAAATTCATCTCAGTTGGGGAAGTATCTCTCTTCCTTGTGCATTCGAATCTATGTCAAAAAACACCAACACAGGGTCACACTGACACCCTGCGTCACCCTGAACAAACCTCGAGCAAGAAGTGGAAAGGAAAGAGTACCTCATAATAGTGTCTATCAATACTAATGAAAAACGTATAAAGGACACTGATTGTGCTTTTATCCACCCTCGAAGCCTTTGGGTCAAAGGTCTTTGTGGCCTAAATCTGTCCTCACCCCCATACTTCAGCTCACTAAGCCTAGTGTGGGCCACCTGGGGGTGGTGGTGGAAACTCATACCGTATGCCACCTCCTTCTGCTCTACCCACTCCTCTGCCACATTCGTCGCCCTATGGACCTCCATGATTGAAATGTTGTCTCTTACAAGGAGGTTTGTCGATTTTCTCTCTCTCAACAGCTCGATGGGTCAAAAAATATCTAGAAAGTTATCCCCGATCATCACAAGTGTAACACCATCTCTCCTGCGGCTAACCAAAACTGACATGGAAGCCCTAAGCCTCAGACCCTCCATCCTGGGATCACCTCTTAAAGCATCTTGGATTCCTAGATCCCTAAGACTATCATTGGCTACCAGATGGTCTCATCTCCCACATGCTCATCACTGATGGACAAATTTTGCACATCTAGAAATCTCTCCACCACTAAGGCTCGTTCAAGTACCCCAGCATAGGTGGGAATGCACAAAAGCACCACTAATGTCCTGATCTCTTAGAGTAGGCCCTTCTCAAAGGTATTTACTCTAAAGAATGGATCTTGAAACATATCTATGGGTAACACAACAATTCTATAAACCTCACCAAAAACTCTACCATGGCCATGCTATCATGTAGAAGCTATAGAAGCTTCTGGATACACACCGACCTCGATATGGCTAGATAGAACTCCTCCCTAAAGATCCGCTCAAACTATACCTAAGTGATCATATCCTCATTATGGGTCTGCATCACTAGACTCCACCATCGCCCAACTAAACCTAGTAGAATGCTCACTGCTAGGACCACCATCTGATCGGGAGGCGTCCTCACAAGGTGGAAAATGCATGGGACTGCCTCGAGCTGATCATTAGTTGTCTGGGGGTCTAGTTCACCATGGAACCTCAGAGGTCACTACCTATGGAACTCATGAAGCACACTCATCCTACACGCATCCTCAACCTGCACTATTGCCACAACCTGCTTCTCAATGGGTGGTGGCTCAACTGGTGGACCACCTAGAGGTCCATCCTCAGAACCAGTGCCCTGCACTAAAGCCTCAACTCGGGGTGGATCGTCACCAAAATCCATTGCAAAACCCTATATATCTATCATCGTGGAGGCATCATGAAATATAATAAAGATTCATCATGTTCAAAGAGTATATTTGAGGAGCCTACTCAAAAAGGGAAGGAAAAACAAACCAAAACTTAGTCATATATGATGCATGTACCATTATCTCCCTATGACCAGTATACTAATGTACCGAGTTAAAAAACAAGTTATCAGAGTCCTGGTGAATATATATGTTGGTCTTCGTACCAACACTAGAGTCTTTTTCCTAAAATCAAAACTCGAAACACCCTAACACGACCGTTATGTAACCCAAACCAAGCTCACGACTGTAGTCCCAAAGTGGAACCAACTCTAATACCACTTTATCACAACCTAACCTAGTGAGGCTCGAGCCGTGACTCCCCAAGCCTGCCTCTATAGGCTAAGAGATGGAATCCAAAACCAAGTAGGCTATCACACACATGGGTGGCCTTATCCTAAGGTACCTATATGCACACACCCACATACACCTCCATGAAACAGTGCATAGATATATAACTGAAAAGTTAAAAATGCATGCATACATCTATCCCAAACTAGAGTACAACAGAAGTACAAAAAGGGAAAAATACACATCCAACAAAAGAAAAATTGTAAAATAATTCAACCTGATCGGATGGAGGGGATCACTGTCAAATGAACCGGCTAGAAATCTCCTTGGCCAAGCTCCGATAAACACCTTGGTCAGTCCAGCTCACTAAGCTTCGCCTGCTTCGAGTTCTCTTAGGACTTCGTCAAAAGACCTATGGTCTGCACAAGACATGACACATGCGGGGAAATCCCACATAGAAGTGAATATAAAAATACTCGGTAGGTTCCCCAAATACCCAAAAGAAAAGGGAGTAACCAAAAGGCAATAGTCCACTCGACCCAGCTGGAGGGAAACCAAACGAGAGAGAAACTCCATAATGAAACCATGATCATCTATACATGCATGAATGGCCCGAAGGCCTTCTTTTTTATTTTATTATGGATAATCCCCCTTTTAAGGGTTGAAGGGGAACTCGTAAATGACCCATAGGCCCAAGGCATAAGGCTCGACTGACCCGCAATACATAACCCGAAGGCCCAGAGGCATACCATGCCCATTAAAGCTCATACCACATGGTGTGTCAACTCAAAAATGTGACAATGCCACAAGGAAACTCAGAAAAAACACCCATATATACTCTTCTTAGAATCAAAGTCTCATGAGGTTCTGACCTCATAGCCAGCAACATCTCAAGGTTCAAAGGTAACATTATTCCAAGAGAACACACTCCATGATCCCTATGATCCCAGATGACACTCATCCGATAAATACACTCCATCGGGTATAAACCAACCAAACCTAATGGTGAATCTAAGAGATACCACTCGATCGAGTATCACAAAGTCGATGGCACAACACCACCATCCCAAAGACATACATCTAAGAGAATATGCTCATTGGATCTCACCACTAATAAAGTCACACTAGAACTCAGCAAATATTGATACTCATATAGGGGATCCCACCCATTCTTGACGGGGGTGTGTTTCTGACGCTTTCCGCCGGGGCGCGCACGCGCATCCGTCACGCAGGGGAGGACACGTGGCTTATTGCCCCGCATTCACGCTTTCCAAAGGCGGGTGGCATCTGTTCCTTGTTCAGGGACGTTTTCTCCTTGATCGAAACTGGGATGATGGGATGTCGGTTCTTCCTTCCATGGATTCCTCCTCGGAGCTCGTCACCTAGTCCGGGTCTCCCTCATAGATTTAAGACAGGTTCGTGAATCTCGTTCCCAGTGCCATATCTTCAGGGATTCTAGTTAATTACGCTGATTCCGTCGAGACACTCCAAGGGGTCTAGTCAGGGCAGCAACCTTTGGTGAGGAGAATGGTCACGCTGGAGTGTCGTTGGCGTGTCTTGACGCTGGGGGATTGGAACGTCTGTCTTCTATCCCTTATTATAGGGCTTCTCGAGGGCATGGAAGCCTGAGGCATCCCACATCGAACGTGGGGAATTGGAATGACATAGGCATGTATCTGAGGTTTTCCTCAGCTTCCCATGTTTAACACAGGGTATGCTACGAATTTAACATCTTACGGAGACAGATCAGACTGCTCAGAACACTAAGAGTTGATCAGATTGAAGAACCCCATGGGGGGAACACTGATGTCGGGGCCAGCACATGGGCAGCTTCCCGGATACTGTGGAGTGGAATGAGGTGGCATGATCCCACCGGGATGTGGCGGATTGGGTAGGAATCAGGATGGGTGATGGAGTGAGGGGGGCTTGAACCTTGTGGAGGCTTCCTACGTACCATGCCTTGACATGGATCAAAGTCCCCGTAGTTCAGGTATACAGTTTAATGTCATGCAAGATGGGGGGCATTTGAGGCTTACGCTCTGAGGCGGCCCATAATGATGGATATGGGTATTACGCTCTGAGGCGGTCCAAAATGGTGGATATGGGGCTTACGCTCTGAGGCGGCCCAAAATGGTTGGTGAAACGACGCAAGAGGGTCGGAACGACTGAGTGGCGGGCTTGAACCTCATGGAGGCTACCTACGTACCATGCTTTAGCATGGATCAAAGTCCATGTAGTTCGGGTGGTGCAGTTTAATGTCATGTGGGATGAGGCAGATAGTTTAACATCGTGCTGGATAGCATACAGTTTAACGTCATGCTGGACGGGGGCATACAGTTTAACATCATGTTGGATGGGGGAATACAGTTTAACGTCATGCGGGACGAGGGAATATAGTTTAACGTCATGCGGGATGAGGGCATACGGTTTAACGTCATGCGGGACGAGCAATTTGGGGCTTACACTCTGAGGCGGCCCAAAATGGTTGGCGAACCGACGTGAAGAGGTCAGAACAACCAGGTGGTGGGCTTGAACCTCATGGAGGCTACCTACGTACCATGTTTTAGCACGGATCAAAGTCCTCGTAGTTCATCGGGGTGGTGCTTACGCTCTGAGGCAGACCATAAGAGGATGTCATGGTCGATGCTCACTCTAAGACCATGTGATTCATTCTCGGTGTGAGAAACAAGAGGCAGCAGGGACCAGATGATCACGTCGCAAAGGGTGCATCCATGAGAAGCAGAGAGGGGATTATGCATTGAGCGGCCCTTAGTGCTGGGGATTACTCCAGGATGGAGGACCATGGTGTGACAAAGCACAGAGGGAGAGGGATTTGGGACCGAACAAAGGAGATTCCCCGTTCCCGATCACACCCTCCCCTAGCCTTGGCGGTGGGGAAGTACGGAGGTGCATGGGTGCTACCTTCCGTAAGAGAGGCTAGGGGATTATGCTCTAAGGCATCCCTCCCCTCATGGACAAACACCACTCCGAGAGGGAGGATCTCATTCCATGTGAGGAGGATTCCATTCCCATGGAGACGAGTGGCGTAAAGAATGTCCAAGCAGGGGGGACCTTGCGTGCGAGGCACGGGGTTGGATCACATTTTAATGTCATGTGTTGAGGATGAGGTGCTTCGCAGTTTAACATCCTGCAGCTCGGACGAGATGGGTTCTCTCCACACCCCTAGGGCTTACATTCCCAACACCCTCTACCCCTTGTGGGAGGGAAGGCATTGGCAAGGCCGTAATGAAGGGGGGCCGCAGGGCGAACCATCGAGGGGTCCACGTTAGCGTGGCTATGCGAAGAAGCAATAGTCATTAGCATGCTTATGTGAAGGAGCATAAGGAAAAGAAACGCAATGGGAAACACCGCCCAAGGGACCTTGAGGTTACTTTGTACGATCCTGGAAGGTCGTACGGTAAAAAATGCATGGCCTGCATGCCCGGTATAGAGGACATAGGGCGCCTAAGCAGGGAGGCACCCCGGGGGGCGTAAACGTGAGGGATCCTGGGGTTTGCGCGCAAAACATCAGGAGGGTGCACAATTGGGGCAGAGGGATTGCGCGCGGCTCGGGGGATCGCACACAACGGGCTTAGATTGCACGCGGGGGGCAACGACCGATCCCTAAGGTAGAGCCAAAACCCTAACGACGGGATTGCGTGCAATTGTGGTTTGTGCGCAAAGGAGGGAGTGCGCACAATGGACATGATTGCGTGCAAAGGAGGAACTCGGAGGAGTTTACAATTTATTTAAGCCAGTGGGATTGCGCGCAAAGGCGAACCCCAGGGCAAGGCTGCACGAAAAGAGTCAATACCTGAAAGTCATATTGCGCGTGCGGGAGTCCAATTTCACGCACGGGAGCTGGTCTGAATTCCGAAAACCCGAAACAGAAGGGGTATCCTTCTATTTATAGGCCACCGGCATCGCAGAATCCGGGCGGCGCGTGAAATATTCCACACCAGGACTTTTCGGCATGAAAGGCCTCACCGCGCGGAATCGGGCGTGCAAAATTGCATGCCACACCGGGTCCTTTCCGCGAATCTCAACCGTCCTTCGCGCGGGAAACATTTTTCCGTGCAAGTCCTCCTGAATTTCGCGCACCACTTCTAGGCCCTCTGGATCGAGCCTCCGAATCCGAATAGGACTTTGCTTCATCATTTCGTAACTTCCTTTGGTAGTTACGGAATTTTTCAGCGTCTACAAATGCCCCCCCTCAGAATTGGATCGGCGAGAGGTCGCAACGATCGGATTTCGAGGGAAACGCCGAAGTGGTGGGTTTCGTGGGCACTTTGCATGCAAAAGCCAAACGGGGCGCACAAAACTCTGGGTCGGCACGGAATTCGCTTTCTGTGCGGCGCGGAACCCCAGTCTCGCCTATAAAAAGGGTCCCCAGGTCCCAAGTTCCGTACTCAAGCTTTTCCGCACAATAGGCTCAATGCTCTCGTGCGCGAAATTGCTTCCGCAGATGTGCGTAAAAAAATGCTTTGGCAACGCGTAATTCCTTCCATGTTTCGGGCGCATTTCCATGCTAACTCGGGGTATTTCGCGCTAAAAGTTCTGATTGCATGCCGAACTCTTGAATTGTGTGCCGCAAGTCCAGATTGCGTGCAACCTTTTTCAATTCCGCGCACCTCTTCCCGATTTCGCGCAACTCTCAAAGAACTCAAGATGGTCGCGAACCAGGTTGGTGAGGGGGAAGCTGCCGCTCATCGAGCTGAAATGGTGGCCAATTAAGAGGTTTATGGCGTCAAGGTGGTTGTTTCTGACAACCTTACCTTGTTCAACCTGCTGACCCCTGCCCAGAAAGGGTATCCTCTGTCCAACAACCTCCTGCTCTAGAACTTTGGCATCCTGGAGGAGGTCCCACTGTCGGGCTTTGAGGTGGACACACCACGGTCATGGGTGACCCGGGAGGACAACCTTCTTCGTTACAACATCACCAACAATGGTCATCCTTCTAGAGAGACCAGACACATGGATGTGTATGTCCTGAACCCGAGGACTAGGACCATTGATGGGGGTGATCCTATTGCAGAGAGCTCCCCGGCCCTTTATGCAAGCACGTTCCGTTAGAGCATCATGGATGATACTAAGGGCTAGCTGCAAGATTGGGACTTACGGTCTGGAGGCAACTTCACTAGTGAGTGGGCCTGGGCGTACTGGGTTCGCCATACGTGCGACCAATTCGGGGCCGAGTTGAGGCACATTGGTCTGTTCGAGGCGGTGTGGATGTCGCAGTTCCACTTCTACCGTCAACCCAAACTTGGGTCGGATCTATTCACGCGATGGTCCCCTGATACCAACACATTCCATCTCCACCATGGGGAAGATATCATCAGCCTCTGGGACGTTCACTGCATCGGAGGTATCCCACTGGAGGGCTACTAATACGACGAGTTCATCCCTCCAATGAACACCTGGGAAGACAGGTCACGGACTCCCATGCTGACGTGGCACTTGCTGGAGCTGGCCAAAGAGAGGCTGGGGGTCAAGGACTTCCTGAAGGACATTGCCTACAAGGACTAGTTCAGCCAGTTCCTAGAGAAGGACCCGGCTGTCAAGATGCCAGGGAGGGGAAAACGGTGCCCAACTACGGCTCAGAGGAGCAAGAATGGATCGTATTGGAGGACCCTGGAGGCAGGGCAATACCAATTGTGGGGCTACCGTGTTATTGAGTCCCGGGACCCGAATGTCTGATATGCCGGGTTCCTCACTACCTTCCTGAGTGGGTGGCTCCTGCTAGTGCGAGACGCAAGAATGGGCGTCCGTCCAGCAACCTTGGTGATGGCGGGCACCATGGCCGCCAACAAAAGGTTCAATCTGGGGGTCCCCATGTTGGCTAGGTTGTATGTCATTATAGGACGCATCTATAGAGGGGGGTCTCCTCGGAGAGTATATGGCCCCTTCAAGATCTTTCACGGGTGGGTGGCATCCCATCTTGGCGGGTACACCTTTCCAAATGTCATTCGTCCTCCGGGCAATGGCCTGTGGCCATCTCTCCTGAATATTGTCGGGGTTGCACCGATGACACTCAACGAGGAGGGCGTAAGGATCCGAATCAGTAACCATGCCAATTTCAACTTCAGCACGTTCCCAACCCCGGTCGGCCAGATGGTGGATAATGGGAAAGGCTCGATGGAGTAGTAAGAATACTTCCAAAGAATCCGAGGTGGGGTGCTTGAAGCTCAGATTGATGAGAAGATCATCTGTGAGCCTTACGTGTCGTCCCGATTCGCCAGGCAGTTCGGGTGCCTCCAGCAAATGCCGAAGAAGGTATTCACAGATATCCAGGAGGAGAAGAATCCATGTGTCCTTCACCAGATGTGGTTAATGTTCACCACCTATGGATTTGGTGACGTCATTACCCTTCCTCCCACTGGGGTCGATGCTGGCTTATCAACCGAGTATGTCGAACACTGGACTATTGCGTACCCTGAGGGGCTTTTATGCAAGCGAGTCCGGCAACTCGAGACTACCCGCATGGAAACTGGGAGATGGGGGAGCAGGCGAGGTGCTGCTAGAAGGGGGGAACCAGGGGCGCGCTAGGTAGCGAGGCCTACACAGGCTGGGACCTCAGCGGCGGGGACATCGCATGGTGTCGTTGCGACCTCGTTGCATGGAGGGGGGTCACACGAGGTGGCCAGAGAAATGCTCAGGAAGCAGATAAGATACCTACTCGAACCTTCCCAAGATGAAATTTTCCTGGCACTGTGGTCGGCCTGGATGACCATGCGGCAATCAATGAGCGTTGAAGCCATCTGGCAGAAGATAATTCAGGACGGGATCCAGCTGCCAGAGGTTGGGCTCATTCGAGTTACCAACCGGGTAAACTTCCATCGGCGGCATGTATATCTAACGGCCATGGACACATACGTGAGCCAAAGGGGTCGGCGTGCGGAGTCACCTTTCCTAGTGAAAGTGATGCTCGGCCAAGAGCATGATCCAAAAGTGATTCCGCCGGGAGAAGGTGACAGTGATGATGAGTCGGAGGGAGAGGAGGAAATAGGAGAAGATGAAGGTGAAGGAGAAGATTAAGGAGAAGGTGAAGGAGAAGGAGAACCCGAAGGTAAGGGGTCGTAGGGGGCAGCCTACCAAGGGAACTTGCAGGAGATCGGTGAGATTTTAGGCTCCGACATGAAGATAACTGAATTGCTCGAGGTCCGTCTCTATCCTTATTCACCCTCCTTCCTTGCCCATTCTCTTCTGAAATTTCTAATCTATTTCTCTATATCACTCAGGAGAACATAGGCACTGATCAGACATCCCCAACAGAGGAGGGAGGATAAGCTCCGGTGGGACAGGATGGGGCTCCGACGCCCATCATCGAACTGACAAGCACTGAGGGGTCTCCTGCCACGACAGCTCCTGTAGTGCCCAGCACACCGGAGGCTGACACTCTGGGTTCCTATAAGTCCCCTACTTCGATGCTGGTGATTACTGTCAGAAAACCCAACTAATCAGGATGCTCCTCATACAGTGATCTCGGCATTGGAGGCTCGTCGTGCTGCTGAGCTCGGGCTGTCCGTGAGTGGACCAGTGGCGGGTGTACCACCTCCTCCAGAACATACCTCCCAAACTGAGTCGGCCCCGGCAATTGGCTAGTAGGGGGCGGCGGACATCAGTGGTGCTGTCATTGGAGCAAGGCCGGAAGCTGACGGAGACATTGCTGTTGTCGGGTCGAGAGAGGAAGGTCGCCCAGATGTTGAGGATCCTATTCCTTGTGAAGGTATCCCTGAGGAAAACCCTGCTGCTGACCTTCTGGCTATCTTTCCTGCGTACCGGCCTGCTGATCCCAAGGAGATAGACGATTCAGACTCGGAAGCAGCCGAGGAGAGCCGGATGACACGGCGAAAAGGGTGGAAGTGTATCCAGCACTTTCTTAGGAAGCCTCGGACGAATTGGCTAAGGCGGATGGGATCACTCTAGACCTGGATGCGCTTCCTGTGTACCAGAGGGGCTGACGCTCAACGCCTTCATCTGAGGGTCCGTGATTACATGGACAAGAAGATACGTGAGAGAATTCGGTGCACCGACATTGCCCAGTGTCGAGAAAGATCGGTGAGCACCCGAGCGTTCCTGAGGGTGGATCAAGAAGTCTGGCGCCTCGATGCTCTGAGCTCGTAGAGCAATTGACGGCCCAGCTGGCTGACGCCCAAGAATAAATGATGAAGGAGAGTCACCAGATGACCGTACTTCAAACGGAACGAGCATAGGCATAGTCTAGGATTGGAGAACTATGCTCTGCGGCCACTGATGAAGAGAGAGTCTTCAGGGAACGAGAAGCAGTCCTAGAGGCCACCAGCCAAAGGGTAGCGGCTCTATAAAGATCAATCCAAAACGCTGATCCTTAAGGGCCCTGTTTTGGCCATCTCATGAACTTTTTCTTGTACTGCTCATCATTCTGATCCAATATTTGTACAAATTCATTTATTTTTACCTTTGGTTTGATATGATCAACCATAATCTACCACTTCGTGGGAGCGTCAACCAAGCTTCGGGCATCTGAAATCGGGCCTGGATTTCTGAGGAGAGGACCTCAGACTGATTGATATATCACCTTCTCAATGTGTTCTGACACACGAGCGAGGCAATGCTGGGGGCATTGAAATCCATCCGAACATAGGGAGATGAAAAAGGTGAATCACGTTACCCAAATCTAGAACACTATGGGAGGCGCGATGATGGAGGATAACTATTAACCATGGTGGAAACACAACATCCATATTGCATTGGCCTGAAACGGGGACAACAAATGAGGGCTGACCACTGACCATGTTCACAACACGGGGCCTAACTCAAATATCGTCGATCAGTCTTCCGAAACGTTGGCCCAGGACAGCAGGCAGACCGTAGTCCAATCATCCATATTGTTATAATAGGCGGACCAAAGGTCTATCATCTATATTGCTACAATAGGCGGACCAAGGTCTATCATCCATACTATTAGGGGGTCCCATAAAACATGACCAGTCTTCCGGAATGTTGGCCCAGGACAGCAGGCGGACCGTAGGTCAATCATCCATATTGTTACAATAGGTGGACCAAATTTCTATCATCCATATTGCTACAATATGCGGACCAAGGTCTATCATCCATACTGTTAGGGGGTCCCATCAAACATGACCAGTCTTCCGGAATGTTGGCCCAGGACAGCAGGCAGACCGTAGGTCAATCATCCATATTGCTACAATAGGCAGACCAAAGGTCTATCATCCATATTGTTGCTACAATAGGTGGACCAAAGTCTATCATCCATACTGTTAGGGGGTCCCATAAAACATGAAAGAGGATGAGGATCTGAATAAAGGGGCACGCAAAGCGTGGAAAGTGGAGTGGTGGTTTGTTCGAACATAATCCAACACTCCCAGAATTGTGCCATCGTGGCGGAGGCGCATTAGGTGGATGTATTAATCTGGTCACAGATCATCCCAATTTTCAGACAGGACCTCTCTGGCAAGAGAAATGTCGCTTCCCAACATCATTATGGGTCATCCCGAACTTATTCGGGGTAAATTTCGCAATTACACCACTCCCCAAGAATCCAGGACAAGGGGCCGACAGTGAGTAGGGACGGGATTTGGTAACCCCTGGGGTTGGACCCAAGACGAAATTTCCAGGCGTTCCTATGTATCTCATAAGGATGAGAATCAAGCCACATGTATTTCTAGAAAGGATCTTAGTTTAAGGTCTTAGAACTTGGACCAAAGGAGTAAGGGAAGTGGGAGACACATGGTAAAGTGGTCACGAAACCCGACGTGAATGGGGTAAGGTCCTTCTTACCGTGTGCTCCTTGGAGACGTGTCTAGGTCAAGGGACCGAACACGAAAGCTAGGATGGGCCTGTGGGGAAGTACACAGGTGCTCCTACATATCTCATAAGGATGAGAATCAATCCATACATAGTTCTTGGGGGCACCTTTTAATGTCGTTCAGGACAAGAAACAGGTGGGTAATTCTCATAACAGGGCGCACGTGGTGTGGCTATCACAAACATGACGTGAATGAGGACAAGGTCCTGATCACCACGCCACGCAGTCCCATGGTCAAGGTCCCAAAGGTGGGACAGACACGATGAATTAACGGACCTCAAGATGGACCCTTAGACGAGAGCTCTGGGCGTTCCTACGTACCCCATGAGAATGGGGATCAAGCTGCACGTAGTTCTTGAAGGGTGGCACGGCACGACATGGTACCCATGCAAGGATGAAAGAGGTGTGCGGGTCTAGCCCTCACACCAAAATAAGTGGCATTTGATATGCCTTGTTTGTCCTTGAAGGTGAATGGTTTTTCTTTCGTGGAACGACCGGCCCAGGGTAGAGACTCCTGGCATCGCCACAATAATCAAACCATATATAGGCATTGACAAATGGTATGGTAATGGACCAATACCCAACATGATGTCCCCTATGGAGAGGTTTCCACAATGCAGTGCCGTTTTTCGTCGTGCGGCCAGGACGATATCATCACAGTTTATGGTCGTGTGGTAGGACCAACGAGCACAGTTTAAGGTCATATGGCTTGGACCTGGGGGACCATGCATGATGCGATAAGGCGTACCCAATGTAATGAGGGCATATCCTCACATCTTCACCGCACGTGATTCTGGGAGAGGAGCCTCGGGCCAAGGAGCTTACGAGGTTCCAACTATCAGGGGGGGAAAGAGACACTAGCTTCCAGCTGAGCTGGGCCCGAAACGCAATGTCTGGGCAACTCCTCATTTCCCATAGGGATGAGGGTCAATCTACGCATGATCCTTAGAGAAAACCCAAGAATATAGCCTTGGCGCTTGGATCGTGAGAGCCCCGAGAGATGATGTTACGCAACTTTGTCTGTTTGACGTGTGGAGGTGCACTGAGGGTTAGTGTAAGGAGTGTCAAGATTCCACCTTGACACGATGGGGTGGAACATAATGTGAATCATGCAACCAACATTCAGGTCCTGAAGGAGTCGGCGTGGCGACTGGGGACTACTGCTGACCATGTTCGCAACACAGCATCTTGTCACGTTAGCCTAAAATGGGGACAAACAAATGAGCATCGACTATTGACCATGTTCGCAACGTGGGATTTGTATCAATTTGTTGTCTAAAACCCTCAGGGGCCTTGGCCCATGATGGTAGTAGATCCCTTAGGCATTGTATCCAATCCGTTCTTGGGGGTCCCTCCGGGTGTGAAAGATAACGGGGGCCCGAATGGAAAGGAGCACAAAGCTTGAAAAGTGGACAAAAACTTTCCTAAGTAGAATCTGACACTCTAGTTCCTAGACCAGAGTACTCTGAGAACATTAGCGGACCACTGGAAAGGGTCAAAGGGCTCAGTTTGAGAGCGGCCAAAAGATGGAAGATTCCCGGGAGAAGGGGGCATGGTGCCAAAAACCATGTATCACACCTATATATCCCCTCACTAGGAGGGACAGGCCAAGAGACCAAGGTGACTGGGAGATCGTGGGATCTCCTAAGAGATGGGGCTGGACCTGAAACCTAGACGTTCAGGTGGTCCTTCGTATCCCATAAGGATGGGAATCAAGCCGCACGTAGTTCTAGAAGCACAGTTTAACGTCATGTAGGATGATGAGAAGCATTTAATCCAGGAATGTGTATGGCGCGGCAGGTAACCCATGGTGAATGAGGACATATTCCTACACTACACCGCACACTCTGGGTAAGGACTGGGCTAAGGGGATCGAGAAGGCCAAGGGGCCTGAGGCTGGGCCTCGGTCAGGAAGGTCTAACCATCTTGCAGTTTAATGTCTTGTAGTGAGGACGAGCATATAGTTTAAGGTCATGCTGGACCACAAGGATCCTAGTTTAAGGTCTTACAACTCGGACCAAAGGGGCCCAGATGCAGGGCCAAATGTAGTTTAAGGTCATGCTGGACCGCAATCCAGTTTAAGGTCATGGGGGACCGCAATCCAGTTTAAGGTCATGGGGGGCCGTTATCCAGTTTAAGGTCATGGGGGACCCTAGGGGCCCAAATGTAGGACCAAATGTAGTTTAGGGTCATGCAAGACCCTTAGGATCAGGCAAAGTACTGCTTGAGGAACTTGGCGTTAGTGGGAGGAGTTACATGCTCGCCATCCATAGTCACCAGGGAATACGCACCATTGGGATAGACCTTATGGATGATGAAAGGCCCCTCCCATTTGGGCTCCAACTTAGGTGGTTTCCTACCGGGAATCATTGGCGCCCTGAGAGCCAGTACCAGATCGCCTTACAGGAAAGAGTGGAGGAAAACCCTCTTATTGAAAACTCGAGCCATCCTACTCTGATGCCTTTCCAGGTTATGCAAGGCACGAAGCCTATTCTCGTCCAGTGCTTCTAATTCCGCTAGACAGATTTCAGAAACTCTATATGGCACTTGATGGTCATAGACCGTCGTGTGCAATGAGGGAAACTGAATCTCGATGGGCAAGACGGCCTCAACTCCGTACACCAGGGAGTACGGGGTCACTTGGGTGGAGTTACGAGTCGTCGTCCGATAATCCCAAAGGGCGTTGGGGAGATTTTCCGGCCAACTTTTCTTGTTCTAACCAACCATTTTTTGAAAAATGTTAGAGAGGGTTTTGTTAAATGCCTCGATCTATCCATTCTCCTGCGCGTGATAGCGGGAGGTATGGTTAGAGAGAATGTTGTACTTGGCATACAATTTCTTCAGCTCGGCCGCTCGGAAGTTGGTTCCATTATCCGTGAGGATAGCATGAGGCACTCCAAATCGGTAGATGATGTTGTAACTCATGAAGTCAGCGATAGAACGGGCTTTGACTTCCTTGAGTGGAATTACCTCTGCCCACTTGGAAAAGAAATCCGCAGCGGTCAGAATGAACCAGCATTGGTGAGCCGTCGCCGGTGGGTATGGTCTTATGAAATCCAACCCCCAGAATGCAAAGGGCCAAGAATACTTGGTAGTGTGGAGGGGCTCTGGTGGCCGATGCACAAAGTTAGCATGAACTTGGCACGCATGAAACCTCTTGGAAAACTCGATGCAGTCATAGATCATGGAGAGCCAGAAGTACCCCAGCCTCCGAATTTGGTGAGACAACTTTGACCCGGCCTGATGGGCGCCATAGGAACCATCATGAACCTCTTGCATGACCTGAGGGATCTTGACTCCTTGAAGGAAACAGAGGAGAACACCATCAAATCCGTGTCTTTAAAGGATATGATCAAGGTTGGGACCACTCTGAAGGGTAAAATACAACGCGTGGCATCGGATTCACTCACGCTCGGCCCAATCTGACGGAAGATTACCGCATCGGAGGTATTCAACCAAGGGCATCCTCCAATCAGGGAATACTTCAATCACCATATCTAAAGTAACCAGGGGGCTGATGTAGGGGCACCAGCGGTAAGATGGTTCACCCGCGGGCCACGATCATCCTATGGGGTAACGGGAGCAATGACTCTCCAGTGCGCTATGTGGATAATCAGGTCGTCCTGTTTGGGCTCTGCAAGCGACGCGGCTAGGCTGGCCAAAGCATCTACTCGACCATTCTGTGACCAGGGAATATGGGCGATTTCCGGCCGAGAGGGGAATTGAGCCATTAGACGGAGGGTGCACTCTAACAATGGCACGAGTTCTGGATTTCTGACAATATAGTCACCATTGACCTGCCTGATGACCAGCTCGGAGTCCCCTTTCACATGCAGATGGGGCATGTTGACCTTGAGGGACAGCTCGAGGCTAGTGATGAGGGTATGATATTCGGCCTCATTATTGGTGCAGCCCTCTAGCAATAGGAACGAATATGGAAGAACGGATTGCTCCGGGGTGATGAAGACGATACCTAAACCCACTCTGTTGAGCCTAGGATCATTGAGTCTTCTACCGGTGGGGCTCCGGGAGGCACCGTCAAAGTGCATCTACCAGCATGGGATGGCATGATCGACTGAGAGGATTACCTCATCAGGAAAACCTAGATCTAGTGGCTGATCCGCGGAGGTTGGGTGAGCAGCTAAAAGTCTACCAATTCCTGTCCTTTGATAGCCTTCTGAGGCACGAACCTGATGTCGAATTGTTGGAGGATCACCACCCATCGCACTAGTCATCCAGTCAACATAGGTCGGTTCAGGATGTACTTCAACGGTTCTACCCGAGAGATCAGTTGTACCTCATGGTGCTGCAAGTAGTGCCTCAATTTCTGTATGGTGAATACGAGTGCCAGGCAGCTATTCTCAATGGGAGAATATATAATTTCCGTATCGAGGAGCATGTGGCTGAGGTAGTAGAGGTTGTTCTCTGTTCCCTCATTGTTCTTATGGGAAAGAAGTGCGCCGAGGGACTATTCCATGGTGGTCACGTAAAGGAACAGCATCTTCCTGGAGACAGGTGGCATCAAGACCGGAGGTTGGAGCAGATGCTGCTTGATTTCCTCAAAGGAAGTCTAACACTCTTCATCCCATTCATAGGTGGCACCTTTCTTCATGATCTAGGAAAAGGGCTTACACTTTCCCGCCAGATTCGCAATGAATCGGCGTACGTAGGCTAAGTGGCCTTGGAGACCTCGAAGCTCCCGAATATTGCTTGGGGGAGGCATCTGGCTGATGGACTTGATCTTCTCTGGGTCGATATCGATGCCTCGGTATCTGAAAACAAAGCCAAGAAACTTCCCGGAGGTGACCCCGAAGGCACAATTCAGCGGGTTCATCTTCAGGTGGTGGAAACGGAGGAAGCCAAACACTTTCTCAAGGTCCTTGATATGGTCCTGACGTTGGCAAGATTTAACCACGAGATCATCCATATAACACTCCACCAGTGTCCCAAGAATTGGCTTGAATATGCAATGCATGTCCCACTGATAGGTGGAACCCGCATTCTTCAGGCCGAAGGGCATAACCTGGTAACAGAAAGTACCTTGGGGGGGCCTGAAGGCAGTGAACTCTTCGTCCTCAGGGGCCATCCGGATTTGGTTGTACCCGGAATACCCATCCATGAAGGAGAGGGCTTGGAACTTGGTTGTGGCATCAATCAACAAATCTGTTACTGGAAGGGGAAAATCATCCTTCGGAAAGTGGCGGTTGAGATCGCAGAAGTCGATACAGACCCTGATCTGTCCATTTTTTTTCCTGACTGGCACAATGTTGGCTAGACACCGGGGGTACTGAACTTCCTTGACAAAGTTGGCTTTAATAAGCTTTTCAACTTCGGCCTCAACCATGGCACCGTGATAAGGGTGCATCTTTCTGGGAGGCTTCTTGTACCCATGATGGTTTGCTGGAAGACCAAGGTGGTGAACGGCTACCTGGGGATCTAGCCCTGGAATCTCGTCGTAGCTCCAGGAAAACACATCATGGTGCTGCCTGAGGAATTACACATACCGTTGCTACTCCTTGGGGGGCATAGCGACGCTGACCAATGTGGGTCTTGGGTCTGCCTCGCTACTGAGGTTCACCTGTACTAACTCGTAGACCGTAGTGGAGATGCCCTCCTCGAAGGCGGGAGGCGCATCTTCCATGTCCTCTCTACTTGTGGAGGGATCATCCACGGGGGGAGCTGCTTCGGGGCTACCAGACCCTGATGGGAATCTGGTGCCAGCTTGGGCAGCAGTGGTCATCATATCAGGAGACTCACGCACCACTGAGACCATAGCGATGAAGGCAGTTGATCCAATCACATCTGGTCTTCGGCCCAAGGGGCCACGCTTGATGACATCAAAACAGTAGTGGTGCATCGGCTTGAGCCGGTTAATCCCAGCCCGGTGGAAGAGACATGTATGACGCACCGTCGTTTCCATGAGCCTGACGTCCCGATACCGTACAGGGGTAGGAGGTTTGGGAATCACTTGAGCCTGGTTGGTGTAGGAGTATGAGGTGATTTTCCGCCGTCGCTTGGACCTAGGAATATGCCTTCCTCTTGCACCCGAAACCACAAAGCATTGCCCCATGTCGGGGGTCGTGGCCTCCAACCGATGGATTGGGAAGACGTAGGCATCATCCAAACCTTCCTAGGGATCACTTGTGATAGTGGCGGGTTCAACCTCACCTGCCAGAACCTACTTATCCTTGCTCTTGTAGTAGTCAGCATCCAGATAATGGGCTTCACAAGAGGCAAAAGGAGACGCATCTCCTTGGAGCACGCCTACTCGACCATTAAGGGAGTATTTGAGGCACCGGTGATACGATGAGGGGACCTCCGTGTGAAGGTGGATCCACGGCCTACCCATCAATGCATTGTAGGCGGTGTCCTGGAAGACAACCATGAATTTGGTGCTAGCAATTAGGCCACCGAACTGAGTCTTCAAGCGAATCTTGCCGAGTGGAGTTTACTCAGTCCTGTCTTACCCCTGGATCCTGAGGTCGGAGGGAGTTAAATCATCCTTAGACAGACCCAGCTTCTGTAGTGTCCGAGTTGGGATTAGGTTAATCCCAGAACCCGTGTCAACAAGGCAGCGGCAGACTTCCACGCTGTTGAACTGGACAGTGACGTACAGTGGGAGAATGTGCCCCTATATGGGAGGGTCTTCATCTTCACCGGAGAATGAGATAACCACCTAACATCTGGTGTCCTCGATATCCTCAGTGTGGAAGGCTTCTGCAGCTGCTACCTCCGTCTCAAACTAGAGAGGGCTCCTTAGGGACTCGAAAAGTGCCTCACGCATTTCAGACGACAGGTGAAGAGCCTCAAGGATAGAAAGCCTTGCTGGAATGCCGGATAGGTGCTTCAGGACATCATACTTTCGGGCCAAATGTGAGCCCCTTCTTATAGGAGGCCGCTCTGTGATTGGAGGCATGACAGGCCCTGCCGGCGGGACCAGTGGCTGACTGGTACTAGGCATGTCTTTATGTTCACTAGTCGAAGCCCAGATAGTGGCTACCGGATTAGGACCGGAAGGCTGGGGTCGGCTGGTAGCAGGGCAGATCTAGTCGTGGCACGACCGAGGTGGTTCTGCCTGATCCAGCAACACAAACGGTGGTGGAGGCAGACCTGTCGACACCGGATAAAGGGGTCGTGTGTGCTGAGCTTTGTACCGGGCCTACTGCCTGGTCTCAGTGGTGTGCACGGCCTAGCTGGAGGTGCCGACTGTCATTCCCCAGCGATTCATGTAGCCACATCTCCGCTGACGTTGGCGACGGATGGGAACATTGGGAAGGTCCACTTGGCGTTCCTCATCGTCGGGAGTCAAAAAGGGTTTTACCAACTCTACGGTGTTAACCGAAGCGTACCCATGACTATCACTCGAGTAATCATCCATTACTGGGCGAAGTCTCGGAGGGATCCCCATTTTCGGGGGCATGAAGTTGCCAAGAGTGTGAGATGACGACGGCATTGGAAGGGCGCGTTCTTTCTTCTTGCGTCGTCATTGTTTGCTCTTCTGGGAAGAGGCAGGCTGGGACGACGATACCAAAGTAGCAACTGCAGCTTCTGAGGGCCCTGGCTGATTCAGGCATGCGCGGATGATGCCATGGGTGCGGGCGACCATCTTGCGGGCCATCCAGTCGTTATACTTCCGGGACTCACGGTCGGAAACCTGCTGCCATTCATCCTCATTGTCGCTACCGCCCTCTGATCTCACAAAGGCACCTACTACTTGTGACGAAGCTGAGCCCAACCTGACTATATTGTTGTCAATCTAGTCTTAGATCCAGTCCTTGAACATGTATCATCATTGTATGGTGTGCCCCAGGTTCCGATGATAAGGGAAGTAGTTGGGGTGATCAGTGAGATGTGCCTCTTCCAGCTTCCGGTACTCAGGCAGCCGCACAATTCTCTGCTCCAAAGCACTACAGAAGTAACCAGGGACCTGAGCCTCGTCGAATGAGTATGTTTGATTCCTTCTGTCCGGAAAGGGTGCTCTTGGAGGCTAGCCCGGACGAGGGGCCGGAGGAGCATTCCGAGGAGGCGGAACTTGATTATCTCGCCTAGGTGGTGGCGGTGTGTTACGCGGAGGCGCCTTCCGATTTTGAGGCGGTCGCTGATAGGCCGGAGGCTGTGCCCATGGGGGTGGACCCCTATGGGGATACGGAGCTGGCCTCATTGGTAGAAACTCTAGCTACCTGGGGGCCTCTATCTAGGCCACAGCAATAGGCTCGGCTTTGGCATCTCTCCTTGTAGGGATTACAGGAGGCAGCGGGCGTGCCTAGATGGCCTGTTGCAGGGCTTCTTCGAGGCGCTGAGCCTTGTCTGAGAAGTCCCGGAACCCTCCAGGGTAATTATAAGTGATCAGAGAAGGAACCAGTTCTACCTAGACGTTCCCTACACACATTGTCAGTAATTTCTCCTGAGTTAGTGGCATGTCAAGGGAGTACGTGGGCCCCTTCCACCGGGTGATGAAGTCCGCGACTCGCTCATCGAGCCTTTGCTTGCACCTGAAGAGGTCTGCGATGTTCGTCTTCCAGGTTGTGGAACTGAACTGGTAGAGGAATTTCCTGTGAAGGTCCTCCCAGCTAGTCATAGATCTGACAGGGAGCTGGCTGTACCAGACAAATGTTGACCCTTCTAGTGTCTGAACAAATCAATGGAGCTTGGCAGCCTCCTGTTGAACTGGAGTTCCTAACATAGGCCCACACCTCGAGTTAAAGTGGTCCAGGTGTTTTGGTGGGTCTCCTGTCCCGTTAAAGGGGGTGAAAGTGGGGTTCCCAAATCCCGGCGGGGCCAGCATGTCATCCACCCATGCTGGGTATGGCTTGCTGTCCAGTGGGATTACCACCTGTCGAGTTTCTAAAGCCTCCAAGCAGGCGATAAGTGCCGCCATCAGATCATCTGGACGCGGGTTCCTATCCTGACAGGGATCCCTAACCACAAGCGCATTGTCGGGCTCTTCAATCCGGTAGTCAAGCTCAGCAGCTCGCAGGGCAGCTGGTGGAGCGACTCTTGGGGCAGTGGGAGGAAACTGAGCGGGGTCCCTTGGGTGATCATGCCGCTCAGGAGGGTTCGGAAAAACGTATCGCGCCCTCTTGACATAAGCTCCAGCCTCTCCTCTATCGGCGAACACGGCATGATCGCGGTTGCCTGGGAGAATCTCGTCAAAGGGTAGTTGTTCCTGCCCCTGTTGTCCCAACCTAGGATCACCGTAGTCAGGCCGCCGCTCTATAATGCATTCGGCCAGAAGCTCATCGACCATCCTCTTCTGCTCAACAAGATGTTGGTGCAGCGTGGCCTTCTCGGGATTTTCCTCTGCCTTCTACACTGAGGCAGATGGGTCTGCGAGCTTGACAGCCCCAACATGCTCTTTACCCTTACTGATGTTCCGGCTTAGTGTTAACGCCTCAGTGGGTGGGGGGAGACCTAGGAGGTTTCTCTGTTGGAGATTAATCCTCACTGATAGGTATGGTAGCGGCTTGTCCTTAGGGGGTGATTCCCCGTCGAGAAGTTACAAACCGTTCCCCTATCCTGATAGGTCGGCCATGTTGACCGTTGCTGCCCTTGGGGGCATACCCTCAGAACCGCTCGGTGATTCGGGCTGCCAGCGAATCGTGCTGAAGATAAGGGCAGTGTACTGCCCCCATCCACAGACGTGCGCGTGGGGGGTGGCTTCCTCGATAACTTTGCGAAGTACTTGAAAACTCTGGGCGCATTATTGTTGGAGGGCTCTATGGTGGCCAAGTGACTCAGGGTGCCGAACGGTGGGGAGCGTGGCCAGGTCGACCCGACGACACTGCTCACCGATATCCTCGAGATGTGCTGGACTCTTGGGATAGGGCACTTTCTGATGGTGGAGACGGGAGTGAGTCACCCAGAGAGTCTGGCGGAAACATTCAAACTCTCCCGGGGTGAGTGATTCTGGTATATCAAAATCTGATCCTCCGACCGGCCAAAACTTCTCGGGGAAGTGGCCTGCTGCGAGGACGGTCCAGAAGCTCCACGACTCAGGTTCAGGATCTGACCCTTGCTGGACCCGCTCATCAACCGAGAATTCCTAGGGAATTGGCAGTGGGGCCGAGGCAGGCCGTTGGGCTGGTGGGCTGGCCGGCGGAGAATACAGCGAGCAGGCTGATTGGCTGTCGAATCCTAAGTCATCCTCCAAGGGCTTCAGTGTCCTAGATGCCACGTCATGATAGGATGGTCCGGAAAATGGGCCTCCTGTCACAGTGTCGGCACTTGCCGAGGGTGTTCCACGTCGCGACTCTTCCTTTGGTCCCTAGAAAAGTTCTCCACCCTCTCTGACCGAGGTGGAAGGTGCTTCCGGAGAGGCCAATGGTAACTGCAGGTTTGATCCCTGGGGGTACGGCAAGTCCTCGTCCTCCTGGATATACCTTTGGAGAGAGGTGGGGATCATATGGATCTCTCATTTAGGGAGTACGAGACTGACGCGCCGCGTCCCTATCCCTGCCCTTAACTCATAGGACCGGGGGGAGGGCTCCATCACCGAGTCATACTCTGCCTCAGAGTCCGAGAAATGGACTGGTCTGATTTCCGTTCGACCTTCCCTGGCGTTTCTCTTGCGGCGACGACATCCCACCTTCCTGCCCCTGGGTGGCTCCTTAGGGCAAAGCTGATTTCCGTCATGGAGTCCTCTGGCCGCAATGGTACTAGGGCCGAGCGGACTGAAGGTCGGGGTGTGAGGAGCACCGGGGCAGATGTCGAAAGGGACATGGGGAGGACCTCCATATGGGTGAGTGACCGGATATGCAATGGCTCTATACTCGCAGTCAGTGGTAGGGGAAGTGATCTCATACCCCGTGCAGTGGGTGATGGAAAGAGCCATACCCGGAGCGTAGCTGTCACGGGGAAGCCTTCTGCTTTCCAGATCGGTGGCACGGAGTAGGCCTTCGCGCTGGATGGCACCACCGCGAATTGGTCCGCGGTGGCCATTGCCTGTGCCAGCGACTGGGAGAGTCGACCCAACCTACCTGTGGGGAGGTCAGGGCCTCGATCCGGGCCGGGCATGTAACTGCCCCTGATCAACGTGTGTGGGGGTTTAATGACAGGATTCAGCAGTGGCTCGGGCCATAGTGGTTGCTGACGTTGATGCCCCAGGGTGGGCATCCTCTTCTGCTCGCACCCGACGCTGGCGTCAGGTCAGATGGGTTGGAGCCGGCGGTGTGGGCACATGGATTGCCTGCTCTCCGGCTCAGGGATTCAAGCGGCGGCGTCGATGTGGCCTGGTGGGGGCCCTTTCCATGAACCCCTGGAGAGGGTCCCCGATCGGGCGAACTCGGACATCCCCCACCTCATCGGCATAGGGAATGGAGGTATCGAGGCGTTCCGGGGATAGGCTCCCAAAACAGTTGAACGTCGGTGTGAAAAGCAGCGGCTCCCTGTGCGGCCCTCGGGGGCAGCGATGGTGGTGAGGCACAGCTGCCTTGAGATCCAAACGGACCATGTCCCTGGTCGGGATGACCCCTTTCTCCTCGTACCTACGCACAAGGTCGTTGATCACCCTTCGTTGGATAATCTCTGACGGAGAGAGGGGGCGTGAGCGCCCCGCAGTTACGGCGGTCGGAGTCGCTGTGGAAAAGGTGGGACCGTGCAGGGTGGCCGTGTCAGTACTGCCCCTGCCCCTGCGCCAGTGGGCAGGTGGCGATCGAGCTCCAGATGAAGCGATCTGATTCCTAAAAGGAGGGAGATGAACCCATTAACACTAGCAGGAAAAGGAATCAAAAACCAATAGTCCAGCATCATTCCGTCTTCCGTGGTCGGTGAGAAGGATCCACGATGATGATGTCGCAGAACGGAGTGCTCAATGTCCTGACTGCCCCAACCCCTGGAGGGTTTCACGTCCTGGTGCTGGGTACCCGGACCTGGTGACATGCTAATCTTCTGACACCCCAAACGCTACCAGTCTCCATATTGAGGAGAATAGATTCACGTCGGGTTCACCATTTTATGTTTCTGACGCTTTCCATCAGGGGGGGGCGCGCGCCCATCACGCAGGGGAGGACGCACAGCTTGTTGCCCCACATTCCCGCTTTCCAAAGGCGGGCGGCATCCGTTCCTTGTTCATGGACGTTTGCTCCTTGATCGAAATCGGGATGATGGGATGTCGGTTCTTCCTTCTATGGATTCCTCCTTGGAGCTCGTCACCTAGTTCGGGTCTCCCTTATAGATTTAAGACGAGTTCATGAATCTTGTTCCCAATTCCATATCTTCATGGACGCCATTTAATTATACTACTTCCGTCGAGACGCTCCAAGGGGTCTGGTCGGGGCAGCAACCTTCGGTGAGAAGAATGGTCATGCTGGAGTGTCGTTGGCATGTCTTGACGCTGGGGGATTGGCATGTCTATCTTCTGTCCCTTATTATAGGGATTCTCGAGGGCGCGGAAGCCCGAGGCATCCCACATCGAACACGGGGAACTGGCATGCCATAGGAATTTATATAAGGTTTTCCTCAGCTTCCCATGTTTAACACGGGGTATGCTACGAGTTTAACGTCTTGCAGAGACGGATCAGACTGCTCATGTAACACCCGAGACTTTTATGTTATATAAATCATCAAAGGAATCTTTTTCTACACAACACTTGCTTGGCTTGCTTTACACGCAATCACGACCTTCCTCGATAGCTTGCGTCGTACGCAATACCGAGTTTCACTAAACAACAATATGCTATTAAAACTAGCCGTTATGAATAGTAATAACCACTTTTTGAAATTTTATAACTTTTATTTTTCAAAATGGACTTCATTTTTGGACTCAGAATATCGAAATTAGCCTAGGGTGAAATTTTGGTATTTTTCTGAAAACTTTCAATTTTTGATGAATAGTGAAACCACTAAGTGGTAGGTTAAAAACTGAATTTTGCATAAAACTTAATTTTACCGCTTCTGTGAATGGAATTTCAAAAATCCGAGAGACACGGTTAATATCAAGGACTAAAATGTGGTTCAATGAGATGAAAATAATTTTTTTGGTGAATAGTAACTTTTTACCTTTTTACCGCGGTTAATAGTAAATAGGGTAACTAAGGGTAAATATGATATTAATATTACCCTAACACATGTCCTAATTCTATTGGACAAGTGTAATTCGACCAAAAACAAACTTAGGAATAAAATATGACCATTTAGGCCCACTTGGATTAGATTAGGACATTTATTATTAATTTATTTAAAGAAGGGTTAAAATAGTTAAAATCAAAGTTTAATAAGTAGATCATTTTTAATATGGGGTTATACATAAGATAAATTCGATTGTAAATATTCATTAGAAAGCTAAAACGATTTCCTACATGATGGTATTTTATTTGTAATTTTTAGACATCAAATAATTTAATTTATTTATGACACAAAGATGATGCAGTAATTATCTTATTAATGAAATATTGACATAATTGATGTTATAAACACCAAAATAAATTTAATTTGAGAATTTTTATGAATTCCACTAATTTTCTAGGTTACTATGATATATTAGTGTTGATTTAATCAACTTGGTTCGAACATATAATTCTGTTATGACTTTCACAAAAATCATATATCAAATAGTGTCAAAATTGACACAAAATAGTTTTTAAATAAAATATTATATTATTAATTGTTATTTTATTCCTAAAAATCTAAGGTTCGGCCAAATGACTTAGATAAGGATATATATATTAATAATAAACAATTTGGGGTTCGTTTGGCATGTTATAGTAAGTGTATTAACCATATAGTGAAAGAAAACAAAAAGACATGGTAAAAGTTAAATTATTTAACTTAGAGTTAAATCTAAATTGATAAGGTTAAAATAATACCCTAAACTTGTCTAAATCCTATTGGTTGATAGGATTTCGACCCATCCCCACTTTAGCTTCGAAATAAGACCCTTTGGAACCATTATAAACCGATTTTGACTTTAATATAAAATAATATTTTGAGATATTCCTAAGGTGCCCCTCTCCTCCCTTATAAAAGGGCACCTCCTCCCCCTCCTCCTCACACCAAATTGAGCACTCAAGCTCGGTCAACCCCTGCCATTTTCTCCTCTCCACTTCCCTAGAATAATCCTAGAGGTCCTGGTCTTCTCCAAAGACCAATCTTAGTTCCTTAAGTGGAGGATTCAAAGAAGCGTTCCAAAGAAGAGGTAATATCCATTACCGATCTTTTCAATTTCTTTCTTCTTCAACTTCTTCTTCTTTAGTTGTTTCATGATAAATTAATAACATCAGTATTACTTACATACTGATATGTTATTATAAATATGAAACAACCCTATTTCACCTTCTATCCATCCTACGGAAAAATGAAATCACCACGCGTGCGTACGTACGGAATACCGTCTTCACGCCGTGGTGTAATCTATTTTCCACCATCACCTTACAAGGATGGTTATAATGGTGTAATGAGTAACTAAATATGATTATTATTAAGTAATATTGATACTGAAATAATATATATATACTCCAATACAATTCCACGATCATAGGAATGATATCATCACTCGTGCGTACGTACGGAATACCGTCTCCACGATGTGATGCGACTCGTTCTACATGATCTTCATTTCATAATGATTATATAAATGAATTGAATGAATTAATATGGTATATACTACACTAATACCATTCTGGAAATGAATTATCTATAACCTAAAGATAAGAATAAGAATTTATTCGACAAAACACGCATAAGAACAAAAAGTTATAAAGACCCGAGTAACAAGTAACAATGAAATATTACTAACAAGAAGCTAATAATATGACCATATATGATATCATATAAATATGTATGATTCTGGAATAAGTCAATAACATTATTTAAACCATTATACAGGAGCTTCAGACACGTACAAAGCTAATCGGACCTAAGGTAAGGGAAATATCACAATCTCATTTTTATCTGAGATTGTTTATTCGTAAGTATTTACTGGGGTGTATTTTATCATCCACATCCATGTTTTATCAATATGTAATATTATTTACATCCACCTAAAATTGTTTAAATCCATTTTTACCCTTCGGTGAGTTTTTAGTAATACGTATGAAAGGAATCTTTTTTCGTTTTTCGTACGAGGTGCTTTTTGAATTTTCCGACAAAAGTACGAAGAATGTTTTTTTTAACTTATATGGCACGAACGGATTTCTACTATTTTATAAAGCCTTATTTTCATGAAGCTTCCTCTAAAAGATTTCATTACTATTTTCAATAAAATCTCTTTCTTTTAAAATTGCATGATGTTTTGTGAAAAGAAATTGATTTTGAAGAAGAAAGGATATTTTCCTCAAGAATTCAATTCAAGTGTTTTATCAAAATTATTTTCCATCTAAGATAATAAAGAGTTCTGTTTCTATCCATATTTTTACATTGATTTGACTATGTTGTGATGGAATTATGTTTATGAATTCCTTTATCTTATATAAATTGATTTATGATGTCATGATGTTTCAAGAATCCCATTTTTGTTACATGTGTTATGCGATGATGTATGTTTTATGATTATGTGGCACACATAAGAAAGGATTCATTATAAGATGGGTGGGACCTATATCTCCCTCCAATGCATTGGGTAATGATTTTATATCTCATGAGATAGACATGGCTGGAACGGAAGGTTATTTCGGTTCAGTGATACAGGACTGAAACGAGGAGTGAACTCGGTTCAGAAAGGGACTTTGTCCACTAAGATAGTCTTGGCAATGAGTCATGACTAACAAGAAATGATTTTCCATGATTATGTGTGCATGCCACAAAGTTTCAAGTTTTATGTTATGATTATGGGGATCTCATTTTCTCTTCTATGATTTATTCCATGTTAAGATATTATGATCTCTTTTGCAGGTTTTGATTTTCAAAAAGATATGATATGATTTTTATTTCCTTTATTTGCCCTTGCTGAGCATTTGAGCTCACCCTTTTATGTTTTCTTTTCCCCAGGTCAGGAAGATGGATATTAAGTAGAATATGCTAAAAGGGACCCTAGATATGATGAAATAAATGGGAGACACTGTAGAAGATTTATGAACCAGTTGTTTATGTTTCCCAGTTTCTAAAAACACTATACCTATACGGTCCTTTGTGGTTTTGTCATATGTTGTAATAGGTGTGCTTCAATTTTGAAGTATTAACAATGTATGTAAAGTATGGGTCGTTATAGTTGGTATCAGAGGAAAGGTATAGTCAACCTTTGGAAACTAGGATGTGAAAGCCTTAGTAAGAACCCTAAGGATAAGTCTAAGCATAGTACACAATCTTAGTGTTTTAGAAATGGCCTTGAATAACCTAGGATAAGACCTTAAGCATGAAAATTTTATTCTTGAATTATGTGGTTTCCTATTATAATTAGTGTTGCTCACACTATTCTTCTTGGTTTTAGTCAATGGCTGGAACCCGAAGGAACCGTGTTAATGCGGAATGCGATGGGCAATGCAATGATTGTCCCCCTGAGCAACCAAACGATATGGGAGCTGGAATGCAAAATCTTGTAGCCATGCTCACACAACTTTCTCAAGCTATGAATCATGCAGGATTTCCAAACGAACAAAGGAGGGAGCAACATTCTGTTGAATCCTTCATGAGGCAGCGTCCACCATCTTTCAGCGGGTCTACTGATCCATTAGTTGCTGAACAATGGATTAGTACTACTGAAAAGATATTTTCAGTTCTTCAATGTTCTGAGCATGATAAAGTCATCCTAGCAGTGTATCGTTTGGAAGGAGATGCTGATCAATGGTGGAATCTTGTTAAGAATACGAGGCAAAGGGATGAAATTGAGTCTATGGAATGGGACGAGTTCAAGAACTTATTTTTCAATAAGTACTTCCCTCGTATTCTCCGAACAAAGATGGAGAAAGAGTTTCTTGAACTGAAGCAAAGGGATGATGAATCTGTTGGTACCTATGAAGCAAATTTTACAAGACTGGCAAGGTACGCTTCTGGTATTATTATCCAACCTGAGAGTAAGATCGATCGATTCTTTAGTGGCTTAAAACCAAGTCTTCAAAGGGCGTTAGCCATAAGAGACTTCAATAGCTACGAGGAAATCGTTCGATGTGCTCTCAAAGTCGAGATGGAGATTGGAGTAACCCATCAGTCACATGGGTTTGATAAGAAGAGGAAGATGGAATTCAAAGAAAAATCTAAAGAGCACACAGAAAAGAAGATGAGCTTTTCCTTATGCTCAAAGTGTGGAAAGAAACATGGAGGGAGTTGTCTTAAAGGGAAAAGTAAATGTTTTAAATGTGGAAAGGAAGGTCATCGGGCATTTGAATGCCGTGATAATGGGAAGAAGATGTCTAATGACGCAAACAAAGGAAGGGATACACAGAATGAACCTACAACACTTCAATGTTTCAAGTGCAAGGAGATGGGGCATTATGCCAATCAATGCCCAAATCCAAGGGTTGATGATGATGGTCGACGTCAACAAACTCTTAAAGCTAAAGACAAAGGAAAGTCACATGCAATTTCTATCAGCGATGTGGAGTACGATAACGATGTGGTGAAAGGTACACTTACCATCCACTCTAAAGTAGCAAATGTTTTATTTGATTCTGGATCCACCCACTCTTTTATTTCTGAAAAATTTTCTAAGGGTATCACCGTATTACCTCAACAATTAGATGTTGAGTTAGCTGTGACAACACCTAATGGCACATCAATCGCATCAGAAGTTTATAATTCTTCTCCGATCGAAGTTTGTGGGAAAGTGCTTCCTGCAAATCTTGTGATCCTTCCTTTAGTGGAATTTGATGTGATTCTTGGCATGGATTGGCTTTCTCTACATGGAGCTCATATCAATTGCCAAAGAAGGGAAGTCACATTTCATATTCCAGATCAACCTACGATCGTCTATCAATGCAAGGATGAACATAACCTTCCAGTGGAAATTTCTTCCATCTTATGGGTATTGATTCCACTAAATGAAGGTTATTTATCTCAAATAGTTGGTGAGAAACTCACGATTAAGAATATGCCCATTGTACGGGAGTTTGATGATGTCTTTCCGGAGGAATTACCGGGTCTTCCACCAAATCGTGAAGTTGAGTTTTCAATAGAACTCGTACCGGGTGCTTTGCCTATTTCAAAGACACCTTATAGAATGGCCCCAATTGAGTTGCAGGAATTGAAGAAGCAACTCCAAGAGAATCTTGATAAGGGATTCATACGCCCTAGTGCGTCACCTTGGGGAGCACCTGTTCTATTTGTTAAGAAGAAAGATGGATCAATGAGACTCTGCATTGATTATCGAGAACTTAACAAGATCACTATCAAGAACAAATATCCTCTCCCACGCATTGATGACTTATTTGACCAACTACGCGGAGCTCAATACTTTTCCAAGATTGATCTTCGTTCAGGGTATCATCAATTAAGGGTCAAAAGGGAGGATATACCAAAGACGGCTTTCCGTACAAGGTATGGACACTATGAATTTATAGTGATGCCATTTGGTCTTACTAATGCCCCTGCTATCTTCATGGATCTAATGAATAGAGTCTTTAGAGACTATCTTGATCAATTTGTGGTAGTCTTTATAGACGATATTCTTGTCTATTCAAAGAGCAAGGAAGAACATGAAGATCACTTGAGAATTATATTGAAGACCCTGATAAAGGAGAAGCTTTATGCCAAATTTACCAAGTGTGAATTTTGGCTTCAAAAAGTTGCATTTTTGGGTCACATAATCTCAAAAGAGGGGATATCTGTGGATCCAGCAAAAACAGAGGTTATCGAAAGATGGTCGAGACCAACAACAGTAACTGAGATCCGAAGTTTTCTTGGTTTGGCTGGATATTATCGACGTTTTGTAAAAGATTTTTCACGATTATCTAATCCACTCACCAAGTTGACTCGGAAAGGAGTTAAGTTTGTCTGGACAGAGGAATGTGAAGAGAATTTCAAGGAGTTGAAAAGAAGGTTATCCAGTGCACCTGTGCTCACACTGCCTTGTAGTGGAGAAAGGTTTGTGATCTATAGTGATGCATCCAAGAAGGGATTGGGGTGTGTTCTTATGCAAAATGATATGGTGATAGCTTATGCCTCACGACAGTTGAAAATCCATGAGCAAAATTACCCAACACATGATTTGGAGTTGGATGCGGTAATCTTTGCATTAAAGATTTGGAGGCATTACCTTTATGGTGAAAGGTGTGATATTTATACTGATCATAAAAGTTTAAAGTATATTTTCACACAAAAGGAGTTGAATATGCGCCAAAGAAGATGGTTGGAGCTGATTAAGGATTATGACTGCTCAATCCATTACCACCCTGGGAAAGCAAACAAGGTGGCAGATGCATTAAGTCGACAAGACCATGCTAGTTTATCCATGATGAGGATCACAAAAGATCCAATATTTATGGATTTACAAAGGATGGATCTTGGAATTATAATGGAAGGGGAAAAATCTTATCTTTCTCAAATGAATGTTCAACCATCTATACATGTGAAGATTAAAGAGGCACAGAAAGAAGATGTCGAGTTACAAAAGAAGGTGAGAAATGTTCCTGAATTCAACCTTGATTGTGATGGGATAATAAAGTTCAGGAATCGGGTTTGCGTTCCTCCCATCCCCGAATTAAAGAATGAGCTGCTGGATGAGGCTCATAGTTCATCATTCTCTATTCATCCTGGAAGCACGAAGATGTATAGGGACCTGAAAGAGTACTTCTGGTGGGATGGCATGAAAAGAGATGTTGCTGAATATGTCTCTCGATGCTTGGTTTGTCAACAAGTTAAAGCTGAGAGACAGAAGTCTAAGGGGATGTTACAACCATTACCCATACCCGAATGGAAATGGGAAAACATCACTATGGATTTTGTCACAGGACTTCCTAAAACATCCAAAGGCAATAATGCTATCTAGGTCATAGTTGATCGTCTTACAAAGTCTGCACACTTCATTCCTATTAGAGAGGATTTCTCTCTAGATAAGCTTGCCAGGATATATGTAAAGGAAGTGGTAAGATTGCATGGAGTACCACTTTCTATTATATCTGATCGGGATCCGAGATTTACCTCGAAGTTCTGGCGAAGTCTTCAGCATACTCTGGATACAGAGTTGAGTTTCAGCACTGCTTATCATCCCCAGACAGACGGTCAGTCTGAGAGAACAATTCAAACCCTAGAAGATATGTTGAGAGCTTGCTCTATGGATTTCAAAGGAGGTTGGGATCAACACCTACCTTTGGTGGAATTTTCTTATAATAATAGCTTTCACTCCAGTATTCAGATGGCTCCTTGTGAAGCTCTCTATGGAAAGAAATGCAGGACTCCAACTTGCTGGGATGAAGTTGGGGAAAGAAAGCTATTAGGACCTGATCTCGTTGATGAAATGGTAGAAAAGGTTAGATCTATTCAACAACACATAAGAGCAGCTCAGAGTCGACAGAAAAGTTATGCCGACAACCGAAGAAAAGACCTAGAGTTTGAAGTGGGCGATAAAGTGTTCTTACGAATATCTCCCTGGAAGAGGGTTATGAGATTTGGAAAGAAGGGGAAGTTGAGCCCTAGATATATCGGTCCTTTTGAAATACTAGATCGTGTTGGGAAGGTAGCTTACCGATTGGCGCTTCCACCGAATCTCTCTCAAGTTCACGATGTGTTCCATGTATCTCTCCTGAGAAAGTACATACCTGATCCTTCACATGTACTCAGCTCAGAAGTTGTACCGCTGGAGCAAGATCTTTCTTATGAAGAACAGCCGATAGAGATTCTGGATCGTAGCGAAAAAGTCCTACGAAACAAGACCACTCGCTTGGTGAAAGTTTTATGGAGGAACCACCAACTTGAAGAAGCTACATGGGAGCTTGAGGATATGATGAGGGAGAAGTATCCTCATTTGGTTGTTACAAAGTGACGAATTTCGAGGGCGAAATTCTTTTTAAGGGGGGTAGAATGTAACACCCGAGACTTTTATGTTATATAAATCATCAAAGGAATCTTTTTCTACACAACACTTGCTTGGCTTGCTTTACACGCAATCACGACCTTCCTCGATAGCTTGCGTCGTACGCAATACCGAGTTTCACTAAACAACAATATGCTATTAAAACTAGCCGTTATGAATAGTAATAACCACTTTTTGAAATTTTATAAATTTTATTTTTCAAAATGGACTTCATTTTTGGACTCAGAATATCGAAATTATCCTAGGGTGAAATTTTGGTATTTTTCTGAAAACTTTCAATTTTTGATGAATAGTGAAACCACTAAGTGGTAGGTTAAAAACTGAATTTTGCATAAAACTTAATTTTACCGCTTCTGTGAATGGAATTTCAAAAATCCGAGAGACACGGTTAATATCAAGGACTAAAATGTGGTTCAATGAGATGAAAATAATTTTTTTGGTGAATAGTAACTTTTTACCTTTTTACCGCGGTTAATAGTAAATAGGGTAACTAAGGGTAAATATGATATTAATATTACCCTAACACATGTCCTAATTCTATTGGACAAGTGTAATTCGACCAAAAACAAACTTAGGAATAAAATATGACCATTTAGGCCCACTTGGATTAGATTAGGACATTTATAATTAATTTATTTAAAGAAGGGTTAAAATAGTTAAAATCAAAGTTTAATAAGTAGATCATTTTTAATATGGGGTTATACATAAGATAAATTCGATTGTAAATATTCATTAGAAAGCTAAAACGATTTCCTACATGATGGTATTTTATTTGTAATTTTTAGACATCAAATAATTTAATTTATTTATGACACAAAGATGATGCAGTAATTATCTTATTAATGAAATATTGACATAATTGATGTTATAAACACCAAAATAAATTTAATTTGAGAATTTTTATGAATTCCACTAATTTTCTAGGTTACTATGATATATTAGTGTTGATTTAATCAACTTGGTTCGAACATATAATTCTGTTATGACTTTCACAAAAATCATATATCAAATAGTGTCAAAATTGACACAAAATAGTTTTTAAATCAAATATTATATTATTAATTGTTATTTTATTCCTAAAAATCTAAGGTTCGGCCAAATGACTTAGATAAGGATATATATATTAATAATAAACAATTTGGGGTTCGTTTGGCATGTTATAGTAAGTGTATTAACCATATAGTGAAAGAAAACAAAAAGACATGGTAAAAGTTAAATTATTTAACTTAGAGTTAAATCTAAATTGATAAGGTTAAAATAATACCCTAAACTTGTCTAAATCCTATTGGTTGATAGGATTTCGACCCATCCCCACTTTAGCTTCGAAATAAGACCCTTTGGAACCATTATAAACCGATTTTGACTTTAATATAAAATAATATTTTGAGATATTCCTAAGGTGCCCCTCTCCTCCCTTATAAAAGGGCACCTCCTCCCCCTCCTCCTCACACCAAATTGAGCACTCAAGCTCGGCCAACCCCTGCCATTTTCTCCTCTCCACTTCCCTAGAATAATCCTAGAGGTCCTGGTCTTCTCCAAAGACCAATCTTAGTTCCTTAAGTGGAGGATTCAAAGAAGCGTTCCAAAGAAGAGGTAATATCCATTACCGATCTTTTCAATTTCTTTCTTCTTCAACTTCTTCTTCTTTAGTTGTTTCATGATAAAGTAATAACATCAGTATTACTTACATACTGATATGTTATTATAAATATGAAACAACCCTATTTCACCTTCTATCCATCCTACGGAAAAATGAAATCACCACGCGTGCGTACGTACGGAATACCGTCTCCACGCCGTGGTGTAATCTATTTTCCACCATCACCTTACAAGGATGGTTATAATGGTGTAATGAGTAACTAAATATGATTATTATTAAGTAATATTGATACTGAAATAATATATATATACTCTAATACAATTCCACGATCTTAGGAATGATATCATCACTCGTGCGTACGTACGGAATACCGTCTCCACGATGTGATGCGACTCGTTCTACATGATCTTCATTTCATAATGATTATATAAATGAATTGAATGAATGAATATGGTATATACTACACTAATACCATTCTGGAAATGAATTATCTATAACCTAAAGATAAGAATAAGAATTTATTCGACAAAACACGCATAAGAACAAAAAGTTATAAAGACCCGAGTAACAAGTAACAATGAAATATTACTAACAAGAAGCTAATAATATGACCATATATGATATCATATAAATATGTATTATTCTGGAATAAGTCAATAACATTATTTAAACCATTATACAGGAGCTTCGGACACGTACAAAGCTAATCGGACCTAAGGTAAGGGAAATATCACAATCTCATTTTTATCCGAGATTGTTTATTCGTAAGTATTTACTGGGGTGTATTTTATCATCCACATCCATGTTTTATCAATATGTAATATTATTTCCATCCACCTAAAATTGTTTAAATCCATTTTTACCCTTCGGTGAGTTTTTAGTAATACGTATGAAAGGAATCTTTTGTCGTTTTTCGTACGAGGTACTTTTTGACTTTTCCGACAAAAGTACGAAGAATGTTTTTTTTAACTTATATGGCACGAACGGATTTCTACTATTTTATAAAGCCTTATTTTCATGAAGCTTCCTCTAAAATATTTCATGACTATTTTCAATAAAATATCTTTCTTTTAAAATTGCATGATGTTTTGTGAAAAGAAATTGATTTTGAAGAAGAAAGGATATTTTCCTCAAGAATTCAATTCAAGTGTTTTATCAAAATTATTTTCCATCTAAGATAATAAAGAGTTCTGTTTCTATCCATATTTTTACATTGATTTGACTATGTTGTGATGGAATTATGTTTATGAATTCCTTTATCTTATATAAATTGATTTATGATGTCATGATGTTTCAAGAATCCCATTTTTGTTACATGTGTTATGCGATGATGTATGTTTTATGATTATGTGGCACACATAAGAAAGGATTCATTATAAGATGGGTGGGACCTATATCTCCCTCCAATGCATTGGGTAATGATTTTATATCTCATGAGATAGACATGGCTGGAACGGAAGGTTATTTCGGTTCAGTGATACAGGACTGAAACGAGGAGTGAACTCGGTTCAGAAAGGGACTTTGTCCACTAAGATAGTCTTGGCAATGAGTCATGACTAACAAGAAATGATTTTCCATGATTATGTGTGCATGCCACAAAGTTTCAAGTTTTATGTTATGATTATGGGGATCTCATTTTCTCTTCTATGATTTATTCCATGTTAAGATATTATGATCTCTTTTGCAGGTTTTGATTTTCAAAAAGATATGATATGATTTTTATTTCCTTTATTTGCCCTTGCTGAGCATTTGAGCTCACCCTTTTATGTTTTCTTTTCCCCAGGTCAGGAAGATGGATATTAAGTAGAATATGCTAAAAGGGACCCTAGATATGATGAAATAAATGGGAGACACTGTAGAAGATTTATGAACCAGTTGTTTATGTTTCCCAGTTTCTAAAGACACTATACCTATACGGTCCTTTGTGGTTTTGTCATATGTTGTAATAGGTGTGCTTCAATTTTGAAGTATTAACAATGTATGTAAAGTATGGGTCGTTATAGCTCAGAACACTGAGAGTGGATCAGATTGAAGAACCCCCTGGCCAGAACACCAATGTCGGGGCCAGCACATGGGCGGCTTCCCGGATACTGTGGAGTGGAATGAGGTGGCATGATCCCACCGGGATGTGGCGGCCCGGGTAGGAATCAGGATGGGTGATGGAGTGAGGGGGGCTTGAACCTCGTGGAGGCTTCCTACGTACCATGCCTTGACATGGATCAAAGTCCCCGTAGTTCGGGTATACAGTTTAATGTCATGCGGGACGGGGGGCATTTGGGGCTTACGCTCTGAGGCAGCCCATAATGATGGATATGGGGCTTACGCTCTGAGGCGGCCCAAAATGGTGGATATGGAGCTTACACTCTGAGGTGGCCCAAAATGGTTGGCGAACCGACGCAAGAGGGTCGGAACGACTGAGTGGCTGGCTTGAACCTCATGGAGGCTACCTACGTACCATGCTTTAGCATGGATCAAAGTCCATGTAGTTCGGGTGGTGCAGTTTAATGTCATGCGGGACGAGGCAGACAGTTTAACGTCGTGCTGGACGGCATACAGTTTAACGTCATGCTGGACGGGGGCATACAGTTTAACATCATGTTGGACGGGGGCATACAGTTTAACGTCATGCGGGAAGAGGGCATATAGTTTAACATCATGCGGGACGAGGGCATACAGTTTAACATCATGCGGGACGATCAATTTGGGGCTTACGCTCTGAGGCGGCCCAAAATGGTTGGCGAACCGACGTGAAGAGGTCGGAACGACCGGGTGGTGGGCTTGAACCTCGTAGAGGCTACCTATGTACCATGATTTATCATGGATCAAAGTCCTCGTAGTTCACTGGGATGGGGCTTACACTCTGAGGCAGCCCATAAGAGGATGTCATGGTTGATGCTCACTCTAAGCCCATGTGAGTCATGCTCGGTGTGAGAAACAAGAGGCAGCAGGGACCAGACGATCACGTCGCAAAGGGTGCGTCTGTGAGAAGCGGAGAGGGGCTTACGCGTTGAGTGGCCCTTGGTGTCAGAGCTTACTCCAGGATGGAGGCCTGTGGTGTGACAAAGCACAGAGGGAGAGGGATTTGGGACCAGACAAAGGAGATGCCTCATTCCCGATCACCCCTCCCCTGGCCTTGGCGGTGGGGAAGTACGGAGGTGCATGGGTGCTACCTTCCGCAAGAGAGGCTAGGGGCTTACGCTCTAAGGCAGACCTTCCCCCGTGGACAAACGCCACTCCGAGAGGGAGGATCTCATTCCATGTGAGGAATATTCCATTCCCGTGGAGACGAGCGGCGTAAAGAATGTCCGAGCCGGGGGGACCCTGCGTGCAAGGCACGGGGTCGGATCACAGTTTAACGTCATGTGTTGAGGACGAGGTGCTTGGAAGTTTAACATCCTACAGCTCAGATGAGGTGGGTTCACTCCATACCCCTAGGGCTTACATTCCCAACACCCTCTACCCCTTGTGGGAGGGAAGGCATCGGTAAGGCTATAATGAAGGGGATCGCAGGGCGAACCATCGAGGGGTCCACGTTAGCATGGCTCTGCGAATAAGCAATAGCCATTAGTGTGCCTATGCGAAGGATCATAAGGCAAAGCAACGCAATGGGAAACACCATCCATGGGACCTTGAGGTTACTTCGTACGAGCCTGGAAGGCTGTACGGGAAAACAACGCATGGCATGCATGCCCTGTATAGAGGACATCGGGCGCCTAAGCAGGGAGGCACCCCGGGGGCGTAAAGGTGAGGGATCCTGGGGTTTACACGCAAAGAGAAGGTTTGCGCGCAAAACACCGGGATGGCACGCAATTGGGGCAGAGGGATTGTGTGCGGCTAGGGGGATCGCACGCAACGGGCTTGGATTGCGCGCGGGGGGCAACGGCCGATCCCTAAGGTAGAGCCAAAACCCTAATGACGGGATTGCACGCAATTGTGGTTTGCGCGCAAAGGAGGGAGTGCGCGCAATGGATATGATTGCGTTCAAAGGAGGAACTCGGAGGAGTTTGCAATTTATTTAAGCCGGTGGGATTGCGCGCAAAGGCAAACCCTGGGGCAAGGCTGCGTGAAAAGATTCAATACCTGAAAGTCATATTACGTGCGCGGGATTCCAATTGCGCGCACAGGAGCTGGTCCGAATTCCGCAACCCCGAAACAGAAGGGGTCTCCTTCTATTTATAGGCCGCCGGCATTGCGGAATCTGGGCGGCACGCGAAATATTCCGCGCCAGGACCTGTCGGTGCGAAAGGCCTCACCGCGCGGAACCGGGCGCGCAAAATTGCATGCCACACCGAGTCCTTTTCGCGAATCTCGACCATTGTTCATGCGGGGAACATTTTTCCGCGCAAGTCCTCCTGAATTTCATGCACCACTTCCGGGCCCTCCAGATCGAGCCTCCAAATCCAAATAGGACTTCGATTCGTCATTTCGTAACTTTCTTTGGGAATTATTGACTTTTTCGGCGTCTACAGGGTGCTACTAACCTTACTGGAACCATGAAGAGGTCTCACCCCTCAGAAAGGGGATCCCTCCCAGGATCTATTAGGGGACACTACGAACCCAGTCTGGAACCACGAACAGGTATCATCCCTCAGAAAGGGGATCCCTCTTAGGATCTACTGGAGGACACTATGAACCTGGTCTAGAAAACCATAAACCACATCTCCTCAGATAGGGGATCACTCCTAGGATCCTCTAGGGGGGACCACATACCCAATCTAGTAACACAAAGATCTCACTCAGATAGGGGATCACTCCCAGGATCTGCTGGGCAACACCGCCACCCAATCTGACATCCTGGAGATCATATAACTTAGATAGAGGATAGTCGATTGTGTAGTGTTAGTCATGAATATTCCACAAACCTCATTTGGTATAACTCACGAAGTAAGGGATTGTATACTCGATGATGTCACAACCCTACCAAAATCATCTACTGAGTAGGGGATCATATACCCAATGGTGCCACAAACCCTACTCGATTATCCTACTGGATAGGAGATCTTCTCCCTTGTAGTGTTGGTCACGATGATACCAATAACCTGGTCTAGGGAAATGATATGCTAGAGGATCTCACCCCGACCCCTCTGGAGAGATGAAACAACCCCAAAATTACGATAGAGGATCCCACCTTGGCCTCCCCAGAGGGATAATACAACTCTATCTAATCTCATCCTATCGAGGGGATCACAATCCTGTACTGCGGATTTAATGTTTCATTGTACCCTCATAGGCATAGATCAAGGGAGCTCACTCAACCGTTGTTGGTCCAAATGTCGCTAACCCAAGAAACCCACAACATCACCTCACCTTGTATCTCCTAGGCCCAAATCATGGCCACCATCGCATTCTACATGGAAAACTGATCATAATAGGATAGTTTCAATCCTAAATTCGAGCCTTGAAGGAGGAGATACACTGGGTGGAAATGCCTCATAGAGGAGACTACACGGTGTGTAAGGGGGTCTGCATGATGTGTGACCCCGCTTGAACACCTAGTCATTTCCTCTGACCACACGGCTTGGCTGGGCATGTGGGGCCACACGGCATGTACCATTGGTACATGGTGTGTATCACCCAGGCCTCTGACGTGTATTCCCTTCACACGGCTGAGTCAGTAATGTTTCCCATGCGGCATGTACCCCTCAGTACACAGTGTGTCTCGGTTAAACGGTCATTTGGTTGTGTCCTCTACCCTTGTCTGTGTTCGTGTCCTACACCTCATGCCCATGTACTCTAGCCATGTACTTTTACATAGTCATGTACATTCACATGGCTTCCCTAACCATGTCCTCAGGCCACACGACTTGGGGTCACTAAACGATTTGTAACTCGAGGTATATGACATGTAGTCCCCAAAAATCATTTTTCATGAATGAGAAGAACACATGGCATGTTCCTCTAGGCTACACATCGTGTAGACATAAAATCCATTGGTATTTTCCCTTTGAGCATCCCGGATCACCCTCGTTCACCCCAAAACACACAGATCAACCCTCAAGGGGTCCCTATCAAGTGCATATGGGTTCTATAACCTTAAAATGATGCATAAAAAGGGGGATCGAGACTTAAAACTCAAATGGTAACGTCTCAGATCTAGATGCCACTCAACCGGTGCTCCATACCTGGTTGACCACATGGCCTCAAATGTATTTCCCCAGATGTCATAGGCTATCGAATAACAGTGAGGGCCTAGGGTGTGATAGTGGGGAAACTATGCCCTCATTGGTAGAGTGTAACACAATAGAATAATAACATACAATAGCAGAAGTAGTAAATAGCATACAACTGGAAAAAAACAACGGAAGACTGATAATAAAGATAACCAGAAGTCATAACATACAATGGATGATGGTTCATGTCACATGTTCTAAGAAAGCAACCAAAAGAGGATACATTGCAATCAAGTACAAGATACAATACTAAGGTACGTAAATACAAAAGGAAACTCAGAAGAATTATAAGCCTCGGCTTGGTCACATTCTCTCCTGCTCCTAAACAGCATATCAAGTACCTAGAGAAGGGTGCTTGCCCTTATCAACACCTGAAAAAAAATATAATCTACTTGGGCTCAAAAACATGGCCCAAACAGAGTGTGATAAATAAATCCTAGTAGGAAACCACCCAAATATTAGTGTCAATCTTTCAATGAATATATGCAATAGGTAGTGTACAAAAAGGAAAAGTAGTAAACTAGGAAGTACTCAAAAGTAAACAATCCTACAAGTCTTGTTTCCATTTATATTTAGTTCATGTTCATTAAACAATTTGATTACATTGAATTGTCAACATCTTGAGATCCATCCTTAGCCCGACAATCCCCCATATCAAGTAAGCACAACAGATGTCTCGAAAGACCATCTAAATAGTTATAAGGGAAGACCGAATCCAAGCTTGTGATTTGACTTGGCAGACGCATCATAAGGCTTTCCGCAAGATATTCAGTTCAAAACCTCACTCGCAGGCATAGTAAAAACTTGCATGGAGGCATAACACAACCCCACCCGTAGGCATAACCAATCCTCACCCGCGGGCATAACCAATCCTCACCCGTAGGCATGACACAACATCGCCCGCAGGCATAGAACCACCTCACCCGCAGGCATAGAACAACATTGCTCACAAGCATAGAACATAACAAGTGCACATATAGATTAAACTATTACATGGAATAAATTGATCGACTCACGTGATAAATTCATAATACAAGCCTAAAATGTAATCTAATAATTACAAGGCTTAACAATTATTTATCTCACATTGATAAACATTTAATTGACCAAAATTCATTTTAAACAACCCTTAAAAGGGACAAAAAGGCATGTCCATAGGAATCCTAGGCCAAAATGGCTAAACATTGGTTATCCAAGGGAAATGCACCAACGGGGTGTCCCTTAATCCAACCCATAAAGATCAACATGATTCAATTCATATAATTAATCACCTAAACATATTTAGGCATCAACAAGGGTTAAAATCTCAACAAAGCAACACCCTAAAAATGGGTGTGCGGTACTCCAGCACATATAAACCACTCAACAATTAGCGAAAGGCACACGAACACCTACCTCACAGTCGTACGGCTCTCCTCGCCCAATTTCAGGCTCTAATTAGGCCTAGAATAGAGTAGATCTACAAAATGAGCATAAACACTCAAGCTTTGATAACTATTTTGAGAGAAAAAATCGTAATGAAAGGCTAAAGAAGAATCAAGAACTCAGTAAGGGGATTCCAACACATTTGGTGATGTTCTAATCAGAGTTCATATGGAGAAATGGGAGCCAAAACATCCCTCTGGTGCTGCTGCTTGAAAAATCATGCGGGTGAGGTTCTATTTGTTTTTACAGAAAATGAGGATACTACCCATTTTATTAAAAAACCCACTGGGCAAGTACATGATGTGTACCTCAAGTACGCGATGTGTACCCTAAGTACACGACATGTACCTGGCCTACATCTATTTTTCTGAATTTTTCTCCCCTTATTTCCCAATAACAACCCAACCGGATCATGGTCGAGCTTAGGGTTTAATACAAAAAGGAAAGTAAACAACATTTAACCCAAAAAGAAAGATTTTTACCTAAAAAGAAGAACTGGGTTCCTACAAACTTCCCCCATTAAATCAATTCATCCCCAAATTTCCCTTCCAAGGGTGGTGAAAAATATTTGAGAATAAATTTAACCACTGAGCACGTACGTTAGCCTCCCGCTCCCAGGTCTCATCCTACACTCAGTTGTGCTTCCATAGAACTCATACTAGAGGAACTGATTGGCCTTAGAGAACCTTTGTGCTCCTATCAACAATATGAATCGGATGCTCCTCAAAGGATGCATCAACCTGAAGCTCAACCACCTCGGGCTGAAAAATGTGAGACGGGTCTGAATGATAGTGGTGTAGTTGAGATGTGTGGAAGACATTGTGCATGGTTCGGTACCTCTGAGGTAACTGCAACCGATAGGCAACTGACCCAACTCTCTCCAGAATCTCAAACGACTCGACATATAATGGTGAAAGTTTACCCTGTCTCCTGATCTGCATGTGTCCCAACCTCAGTGAAACATGCAAGAGAACCCGATCCCCGACCCCAAACTCTAGAGGTCGTCTATGGTGATCGGTGTAAGATTTCTGACGAGACTGTGTTGTAACCATCTTCTTCTGAATCAACTGCACATGATCAGTGGTCTCTTGGACAAGACGAGGTCCCAGCATAGTTGTCTCTCCTACCTTCAGCCAACATAAGGGTGATTGGCATGGTCTACTATACAAATCCTCATATAGCACCATCTGAAAAGTAGTTTGAAAGATATTGTTATAAGAAAACTCAACCAGGGGTATGTGTCTCTCCAAAGAACCCCTAAAATATAGGACGCATGCCCAAAGCATGTCCTCCAACACCTGAAACGCACGCTCTGACCAGCCATCTATCTAGGGGTGGTAAGCTATGCTCAGAAGCACCTGCGTACCCAGCACCCTCTGTGGTCCTTTCCAGAAATGAGAAATAAACCGGGCGTCCCTATTTGAAATGATAGAATATGGGACCCTGGGTAGTCGTACAATCTCACAGATGTACAACCTCCCAAGCTTATCAACACTGAATTTTTCCTTGATTAGAAGGAAAAGTGAAACCTTCATGATCTTGTCAACAAGAACCCATACGACATCATTATCACAACACCTCCAACATTGGAAAAACTCCACAAAGCATGCCCCTGAGAGTTCTTGTGACGTTCTCGGCATGATTTCCTTTAACTAGGTGAACCCAAACAAACCTGAGGTCATAACTGAAGCCTCATTGCAAGGAACGGTCGAACCTCAATCAACCTCATTAAAACCGATCACGCAATCTTCCCTCAAAGGACATTGCTGACTTTTTTACCACACCCACCTTAAACCGGTGAAGTGTTAAAACTGGTTCACTAGAACCAACTTGAGGAACAAGAAGGATAAAGAGTCAAATCATCACTGGATGTCTTATCTTAGAAATGTCTGGCTTAGAAGGTTGGTGTGTTGTAATAGAAACCCAGTGCCTTCTCCTAAGGCACCACGCACCCACAGCGATCCCATTCACTAAAGTCCATACCTGTCTCTCAGTGAAACTCTTTTCAAATCATCCCCTGATCATTTAAAAGGTCATGCCACATCACGAGAAAAAGAGTAACCTAGATACATCCCATTGGAATCATTACCTCTTTTAAAGATCACATTCGAGCCCAAATACAAGTTTGGGATAACCTCTGATTCATCAACCCAAAATCCAAGGAACTTGCTAAGGTGGTCCATACTCCCCATTACAAGTGAGACTTTGGCACAAGTCCAAAAGTCCGCATAAGAACACCAACTGAACCCAGAGTGACATCCGCCTGGCGGTCACGTCAAGGAAAGAGGAAGACATCCATGAGTCCATCCAAGGTATTCCTACACGGGAACCCAAGTATCACTCATGATTAACCAAGTCTAAACTAAAACCATACATCTGATGCACAACACATAAAGAGATCACAAACTAGCCCAACAACTTTCAACTGAAGCGCGGTGTATAACTGACACTCTCTTAGTGCATCAGGGATGATGTCAAGATAGGGGACATGCCCGTCTCTTAAGGAAGATCACACTAAGAGGATATCAAGGATTTACAGAAAAGGACAGTCGAACCACTACTGATCAACCTCCTAAAGGAAACTCAGCTTCACTTGACGACGTATCGTCATTTAACCAACCACAATGCCTTTATCCCAAGGCATTTCCATGATAGCTTATGCTTAACCACCAAGTTTCATCCATGATAATTGGTGCCTCACAAGGGTTGCGCACACAACCAACCGCAACAACGTCATGCTTCCAAGAAAGCACCAACATAAAACAAGACTCGCAAGCCCCAAAGGCATTCAAGAAGAATTGACCATTTTTGAATGGTCCTTGATTGTGATCCTTTTACTTGGAAGGACACAATTAAACAAAACTGACGTGATGCTCCCCACCTAGGAGTGTCTTAGATATCGATAAGATGGACTAGCTGCTCTCAAATTTGCTAGTTCAGAACCAACTTAAATGCACGAGTGTCGTTCTGCAAACCACGATCACCACATCGTATCTCTTGGTATAAAAGCCAAAAATTCCTCCCGAGTAGTGGGACGAACTTGGTTTCATAACGCTTAGGTCACTCTACTCCGGAGATAACCCGAGAACATACACAACAGCTCAAATCTCAACGATTAAAACTGAACTCAATGGCTCATTTTAACATTTAAAACTCGATGGGTGCCGCATATATCAACATATACTACCCTAAGTTTACAAGAGAAAACAGCACATCCTGGGTATTATTCATAGGATGTCCACCCTATGCATCCTAGTACCAGATGGCTCATGTGGAAACTAGCTCAAAAGAACATCATCTACACAACCATTTACACGGATGATGACGTACCAAGTCACCCATCACTTAAGGAAAGAGAGGTTCACACGACCTCTTAAGCAGCTGACCATGCCTGAGGCATGTCTAACTTGATGAACCGAGCATTCCTCAATGCTTATTCTCGTATCAAGGGTCAAGATACAATGTTCACCCATCCAAAAAAGGGTGTCCTATTTAAAAACCAAAATCTTACCAGGGACAACGGCACCTGAGCGGTACCAACGTCAGAAAGATCACAGTAGAAAGAAAGACAACGAGCTCTAAGGGTGCTACCTACTGCGGGCTAGCCCCTTATGAAGCATAAGCGTCAACCCCCATCACTAGGTCGCGCAAAAACCGATTCCACTAGGCTCAAGAGCCCTTTTTAATTAATCCAAATCTAAAAGAAGCATCCTATTGATGATCGTTCATGTATCTGTTCCAAGGCATCTCATCAAAACATTTTAAACTACCCTTCCACGAGGGTTCAAACATAGGACACCACTTCAGGTTCCAATTTAAAACCATTACATTAATTCACTTCAACCTTTAACATTTGAATAAATTAAAACAAAACCCCAAGTACGATTTTACAAGAAGGGAACTTGATTTTAATCAACGCCTCATGGGAAAAACAGGAAAATTTTAACAAACTCCCTCTTTAAACATTTATCATTGAAAGGCATTCCATCATAAACAAGCAATTTAACATCTAAATTCCTTTTAACCAAAAGGAGACCTCTGAGAGTCCCATTTATTCAATTCGGGTTCTTCAAAAGCAACCTCATAATAGTTGTTTAACCATAGAAAGCATAAAGACAATAACATTTTATCATATAAAAGCATGCCTCAACTAACCTACTTGGGTCCAACTGAGCATTTTAAAAGTTTACCAACCATAAAAACTCAAAACTTAATAACTTTTATTATCATAACCATTCTTGAATATTCCATGGTTATGTAAAGGCTCAGTCATATGGGCGGCCATCTACTAATCCATAAGGCACCCACACCTTACAGTTGGCATTTGGCTCCCATTAATCGAAAACATTCCACTTCACCATTTAACTTTAGCATCCTTTTTCATTTAAACAAAGGTCTTTAGACATACGCAAAGCTCGCAGCTCAAAAAAATGCAGGAAAGGTCAAAACCCTCCTAAAACCAAATCAAACTCATAGCTTGCTCCTAAATCCAGAATTGTTTAAAGAACAGTCACCAAACCACTTGAAACTATGCCTCTTACCCACTCAAAATTCGGGTCTAGGTCGAGTCTCTATCCATCGTTTCATGTTTCCATTAAATTTTCATTTAACATCCACTTATTCAAATGATTTAACTAGTGGTCCACCAAATTCTGATCCCTGAGGGCCCATAAGACCTCATGAACCAAAGTTTGATGCCCATATAACCCATACATATATCAAGTTCATTTAGCATGTCAATTCCATTGGTGCATCATTTCCCAATTCATAAGGGCCCATACTCCTTAAGAATTGGAAGATGACATCACTCCTTTATCCATCGCACCAAAACTAACACAACAGCAGGCACAGGTATCACATTAAATATTACAACAGCATGCAATATCTAATGCATCTTAGATGGCATGGCATAGTGCATGGCATGTGATTCTAACAAGTGTCTATATGATGCATGAGATGGAATACCCTCATCTCATCGGGTTGCAACAGAAATAAAACTCACAATTGCATCAACAGTAATAGCAGAAATCAAGTGTGTCACCCAATGGTGAAATCTAATCAATTGTAACCATCAAAATCCAGAAAAACAGAAATCCATTTGTGGCAATTTGGCTTTTCCATGTACGCGGGGTAGCTACTCCTGGACACAGTTTATTACCAAACTCCATTTCCTTCATATCCCTGTCTATTGTCTCCAAATAGTAAGTCAAACTAGAAAAAAAAAACTTCACTGATACCACTTTGTAACGTTCCAGATCCGGATGTCACTCAACTGGTGCTCCATACCCGATTGGCCACATAGCCTCAAACGCATTTCCCCAAATGTCAGAGGCTGTCGACTAGCAACGAGGGCCTAGGGTGTGATAGTGGAGAAATTATGCCCTCATTGGGAGAGTGTAACACAGTGGAACAATAACATACAATAGCGGAAGCAGTAAATACCATACAATTGGAAACAAACAACGGAAGACTGATAATAAAGATAACCAGAAGTCATAACATACAACAGATGATGTTTCATGTCACACGTTCTAAGAAAGCAGCCAAAATAGGATACATTGCAATCAAGTGCAAGATACAATACCAAGGTACAGAAATACAAAAGGAAACTCAGAAGCATCGCAAGCCCCAGCTTGGTCACATGCTCTCCTACTCCTAAACAGTATATCAAGTACCTGGAGAAGGGTGTTTTCCCTTATCGGCACTTGCAACAATATAATCTGCTTGGGCCCAAAAACATAGCGCAAATAGGGTGTGAGAAATAAATCTCAGTAGGCAACCACCCAAAGATCAGTGTCAATTTGTCAATGAATATATGTAACAGGTAGCGTACAAAAAGAAAAAACAGTAAACTAGGAAGTACTCAAAAGTAAACAATCCTACAAGTCATGTTTCCATTTATATTCAGTTCATGTTCATTAAACAATTTGATTACATTGAATTGTAAACATCTTGAGATCCAACCTTAGCCCAACAATCTCTCGTATCAAGTAAGCACAACAAATGTCTCGAAAGACCATCTAAACAGTTATAAGGGAAGACCTAATCCAAGTCTATGCTTTGGCTTGGCAAACGCATTATAAGGCTGTCCACAAGATATTCAGTTCAAAACCTCGTCCGCAGGCATAATAAAAACCTACCCGCAGGCATAACCAATCCTCGCCCGCAGGCATAACCAATCCTCGCCCGTAGGCATGACTCAACATCGCCCGCAGGCATAGCACCGCCTCACCCGTAGGCATAGCACAACATCGCCTGCAGGCATAGCACATAACAAGTGCACATGTAGATTAAACTATTACATGGCATACATTGATCAACTCATGTGGGCAATTCATAATACAAGCCTAATATGTAATCTAACAATTAAAAGGCTTACAATTGTTTATCTCACGTGGGTAAACATTTAATTGACCAAAATTCATTTTAAACAACCCTTAAAAGGGACTAAAAGGCATGCCCATAGGCATCCTAGGTCGAAATGGCTAAACATTGGTTATCTGAGGGAAACGCATCCACGGGGTATCCCTTAATCAAACCCATCAAGCTCAACATGCTTCAATTCATATAATTAATCACCTAAACATCTTTAGGCATCAACACGGGTCAAAATCTCAACAAAGCGACACCCTAAAAATGGGTGTGCAGCACTCTGACACATATAAACCACTCGACAATTAGTGAAAGGCACAAGACCACCTACCTCATAGTCGTACGGCTCTCCTCATCCAACGTCAGGCTCTAATTCGGCCTAGAACATAGTAAATCTACAAAACAAGCATAAACGCTCAAGCTTTGATAACTATGTCGAGAGAAGAAATCATGAGGAAAGGCTTGAGAGGAATCAAGAACTCACCAAGGGGATTCCAACACATCTAATGGTGTTCAAATTGGAGTTCGGACGGAGAAATAGAAGCCAAAACGTCCCTCCAGTGCTGCTGCTCGAAAAAACTCGTGGGTGAGGTTCTGTTCGTTTTTACAGAAAATGAGGCTACTGCCCATTTTATTAAAAAAACTCATTAGGCAAGTACATGATGTGTACCTCAAGTACACGACGTGTACTTGGCCTGCATCCATTTTTCTGCATTTTTCTTCCCTTCTTTCCCAATAACAACCCAACCGGCCCATGGCCCAGCTTAGGGTTTAAGCCAAAAAGTAAAGTAAACAACATTTAACCCAAAAAGAAATATTTGTACCTGAAAAAAAGAATTTGATTCTTATAAAACTGACTACCTCGTGGCGAAACGTCGAAGCTTCGAGGTCGAATCGGCGCTCGAAAGTTGCTGTTACATAATCCGGGAACGATTATCATCATGATTAGAGATCGGCGGCGCCTCGTTTCCTTGATTCACTCCTCGGGTCGCTCGTCGCTCGAAGGGGGAAGAGGGAGAGGGGCTCCTGCCGTGCGCACCAAGGGGGGTTAATGGATTTAATTTTTAATTAAATCCATAACCCTCCATTTAACTCTCCACCTACGCTTCGCCTCCGACCAAACACTCGACGTCGACAAACTTTATGTCGCGCTTAGGGTCAACACGGCGTTCTAAACTCAATTACAGTCTCAGAAATCCGATCCGAGACTCCGCTCGGGAATTATTCCATGTTTCCAAAGAAATTGTGCGCGCGTAATAAAATATTTTTAATATCACTGTAATAAAATATTTTTAATATCACTGCGACGAGACTCTCCAAGTCTCGAAATTTCGCGCCGACTCAGCGTCTGGTTTCGAAAATATTCTTAGAAATATCATGAAGTCTTACATGTCAAAACCTGAGTCGCTACACTTTTAGTGCACATTCCAATAGTTTAGGCAAAATGATAGAAGTCCCAAGAGATGATGTTGTCATTACTAATACCAACATGAAAATGAGAGAATATCAATGTGGATTTTTTTCACGGGTAGTGCAAGGACCTCTAAAGGCACAATGACATGAGGGTTTTGATTGAACATGTTATCAAGTCATCGCACTTCATCTTCATTTGATAAAATTCCTTATCAGCATTAAACACAAGTTTATACTTTAATATGTCTTATCATCCTCAAATAAGGACCACTCAGACTCCAGAAAACATACTTTGTGCTTGATTAACATCAAAGGAGATTGGGATTAACATCATTCATTCATTGAGTTATTATATAACATCTTTCTCTCCAACATTCAAATAGCACCATATGAGGTCCAACCTTTTGAGATGAATTTAAAGGATAAAAGTTGTACAAGAAAAAAATGACAGAATATATTAATCATTTAGTAACTCATTAAAGTACCACATGATCGGTGAAAACATTACACTGGCAATCATCAAGGAGATCTCAAGTTCAGTGAGAAAATGTCCCATTTGAACCTCTCTTTAGAAGAGTTATGAGGTTTTTAAAGGAAAAGTTAAATGATGGATATATTGACCCCTTAAAATTTTTGATCGCATGGAACTGTTTCAACCCATACTTTAACCGAACTTGTTTCAAGCACAAAGCATATTTTATGTATTGCTTTTAAATTTAGTACATATCATGTTTCTTGTCAAACATAACTCTATTACATATCATGTTTCTCACATGCACTAAATTTGAAAGCTATGCGGGTAGAGAATAATTTCTCATATGAGGAACGACATGTGAAGATTTTGAATCGTAAAGAAAAAATGCTACAAAAGAAAACAACTCAGGTTGTAGTGTAAGGAAAAATCACTAGTACGAATATGCATTGAAATCTAAAAATGAAATGAAATAAAGATGCACTCACATTTCCCATGAGGGTTTAATTAAAATTTTAATAGTGAAAGTTAAAAGGGGATGCGATGATCTGGCACTTTATTTTAACATTAAATAAAATTGTTATTTACAACAAGATGGATTCAAATAAAAAAACAAAAGTTACGTATTAACAAGCCACCACCTTTTCCCTTGTAATCTCTCATAAAAATCATGGTTGCGAGAATAATAAATTTGTTATATTTAAATAATAATTATTATGGTATAAATAATAATGGAATTTTATGAAATGATATTTTTAATAGTCAAGGAAAAACTTCTACCATGAAAACTTAAATTTTAATACAAAATGGGTTTTTATTAATAAAAAATATTGCATTTTTATAATAAAAACATTAAAATTATGTAATAACGAATTTTTGAGATATTTCAGGGAAAAAAATGTCCTGCAGCGTGACAATGATATCATGTCAAGACATCATGCATGATGCAATACAGTTATGTTCGACTAAATGATCTGATTACTATTCACAATAACAAAAATCATTGAAAATCTTGTTTATAAAATTATATTTTATTCAATGTTTTACTAAAAAATACCCTATTAATTTACTAAGCTTCCTGCAAATCACTTGAAAATTTTGTCTAATTGCATAAATTATTACCAAATACTCTCTCCTAACACTTCATGACGGTGACAAGAAAACCCGAAGTTTCAAAACTTGGGAAGGCCGCAAGGTGGAAACCAAGATGTAATAGCCCCTAATTCACCTTATGAACATCATTGTCGAAGTGCACGCCTCATCCTCTGCATTTGTGAACTGCTACAAAGGAACTGTTTCTACGACGCATCAAAACTTCCTCATCAACCATCTCTTACCCAAAGAGACCAATCAAAAACAAATTCATCCATCACACCTATTTTGTTGGTCTGCTCCAAGTCGTCTCTGATGTTGTCGCATTCCCGTAATAAACTTGCTTCGAACATTCATCCCAGAAAGCCTACACACTCAGTAATCTCAGACACACAACAAGCCTTGGATCCACCAACAATATAGAGAATAACACATCCCTAAATCTATCAGAATACCTGCCAGCCGATGGGGAGATCCCTCGACAGATCCACTAAATTAGGCTGCCCATTCGCATCCGATATGCTCCGGCGTCCTTCACGTGCAGCTCTCCTGCGCTTCACCCGTTCTCGCCTGCCCCGAACACATCAAAAATCATGAAACCACAACCAAAATCACAACATAATGCCACTCTGCTTCACCCTTTTCAGAAGCCTATGTTTGGATGACAGATCCATACCAATCCCCACCCAGGGGCTGAAAATTAGCATTCTCCTTCGCATCCCCGCTCGCAATTTGCCGTGCATGCCATTCCTCTATTTCCCTTTGCCGTTTTTTTTCTAGAATGTCATAAGCATTTTCAGGTTCATCATCCTCATCTTCATCCAACTCCTCTTTAGCAGCCTTCCACTTGTCCACCAGCTTTGACACCTTCTTATTAGATCTCAAACTGGGTGCCACAGCAACCGTCCGCTTTCTGCCACGTGCAACTGAAGAAAACCAAAACTGTTCAGACTTGAAACTAAAAACGATTTCAATCATGCAGCTGCATAAGAATACTGCACCTTTCGATCCGATCTTAGCGGCTGTAGATGCACCATTGATCGCTGTAACACTGGTGTCGCGATTCGGAACCAGCACTGGAATATTCTCCTTCGATGAACTGCATTCTACAGTGTGCATTGAAGTATCCAAACTTTCCATACTAGTCACAAAATCAACAGACTCTGCAGTGGCAACTGTAGGTATCCATGGAACAGTTCCATCTTCAGCTTTATAATATGCAGCCGAGTTGACAGTATTTATGTAAGAACTCGGAACCACCTCATAATACGCTTCATGCCCTTCGGTAATTGGCTGGCCATAAAATTGAAAATTTGAATTTGGGTACAAGAGTTCATATGGTTCGGTGTAAGAAAACTGTTGCACCGACTCTGAGTATGATGGGTCTGGTGGCTCATCAGGAGGAGGTGGAGGAACCGATTCACTATCAGGAGGGGGTGGAGGGATCCATTCCTCATCTGGAGGAGGTGGAATCACGAATCCACCCTCCAAAGTGTTTGGCTCCTGCCTGGAAGTAACATGCCCGTCATGCAATGTCACTTGAAGGGTATTATTGCCCATGGGGCTTGCATCTTCAACTTCCATGTCCACATCCATGTCCACATCTTCATTACTCCCAGCAGTTGGATGCTCTGATGAATTAACAAATTCAGAAACAGCAATGCCATTGTCGGGAGCTTTGTCATCGGGGTCAGTTTCAACTGTTGTTGTGGCGGCATTAGTCGAGGGAACAGAATGTTCAGGAAACAAATTGCTATTTTCCCTATTTTCAGGTTTAATAACTTCGGTCAACTTACTGTCTTCCCTGACGGAAGAGGCAGCTGGTGTTTCATCTGTATTTGCTTTGCGAAAAGATTTATTAATTTCATCATCTATGGCATCTTCCAACTGTTTCAGCTGCCTCACAGAGTATTCCCAAAATGGAAGCAGAGATGATCCATGGGAAAAAAGTGCCCTTATATCAGAAAGTCTGACCTCAATTTCCATCATAAATCTCAACACCCAATCCTGTTCTTGGAGATGACCCTTAAACCTATCGAAAAAAAAGCACCATAATATTAGGGCCCGTTTGGCTCATAGAAAGAATATCAAAGGGGGGAAAAGGAAATAAATGGAAAGTGAAGGATAAAAGTTGGTGTTCGGTTCAGGATAGAAGGAAAAAAACTAATTCAATATATATATATACATATTTATTTATTTAAATGATGCTAAAAATAAAGTCACCCAGGGTTTCCTCCCATTTATGGAAGGACTGGAGAGAGAGGAGGGGTTCCCCGGAAAACAATTTGATGCAGCCAGACACGCTATGGGGGGGGGGGGGGGTTCATTTCCTTTCCCTCCCTTTTCCAAGAACCAAACAGGCTATTAACAGGACAGAAACATCAAATAAAGAAGCAGTTAGAAATATACTTGTCTGGACAATATCTAAGTCATAACAAGGTGTGAAAATACAAGAACTGTAGGACGCAGAATGTAGCAATTAGCAGATTTTTAAATAAAGGGTGTTCAGTCAATTGAGACAGCCAAATAACAGAAGTTTATGGAAAGAAACTAGGAAAACCAATTCACACATTAAAACATACTGGTTCAGTGAGTTCAATCTCTTTAACAGGCATTCACCATGTTCGATCAAACCAGATGATAAAACAGCTCCAGTTCCTTGCTCTGCACTGGGAAAACTTTCATGCTTGTGTTCACCTGTTTCGATTCCTGTTAATTGTCACACAACCTCAGAATTCTAGGGCAACACTGCTCCAAATAAAAGAAATCAAAAAGATGGAAATCTACCTGCACCAGCCCCCTGAATTGTGCCATTTTGATGAAGTTCCACACCATTCAATTCACAAATTTGGGGAACATGTTCATACAAGTTCACTGCCCCAGAAGTGACAATGATATGCATCTGTGAAGAGTCATGTTGTTTGATCAATTCTGAATTAGAGCCATAACTTCCCATGACAGCCATCTCAGTTCCTTGACTGGCAGGAAGAGTTTTCTGCTCATCGGTCAGTTCAGCTTCCTGAACCAAACATTCAGGAACTACCCATGAAGTTTCCCCGGTCTCAGTATTCCAGTAATAATATTGATTACTCTCCTCATGCAAGACCATCTTCCAGCCTGAATGATCATCTGCAGTGACCGGCAAATCAGATGTTGCAGGAACAGAGACCTGCTCAGCAGAATCTATTTCTTTAAAAAGCGGGCCAGCAGCAGCAGTAGCAACGTCATCTCCGGCAGTATTTCCATCAAAGCCATGAAAGACATCCTGTGAAGCTGTATCATTTTCGTTGTCCTGTTCTTCATCGGTCTGATCAGCAAGGTTAGCACCTAAATTTGCCTCCACCTCTCCGCATTCTTCAGCAGCAGATCCTCTCACCTGGCAAACCAGTAAAGAGAAGACTCATTTAAAGTCAATAACTTACATCTATAAACAAATTGATAAAATCCGTTTCAGCAAGAAGCATGCATCAGGGATTTTAGTTGGTACCATTAAAGCAGAAAACAGGTGAAAGTAGATTAATGGTAGAATATTCAACAAGGATTCAATTTGACTTTCAAGCCTTCAAAACAACAGCCAAACACGAAAACCCACTTTAGATTGTTGAATTTTGTGTCTAGACAGTATCCGGTAAGTAGTCACCTTGACATCATCAGTGGCCAGGGAACTCTCCACAGTTGCTGTGTCAAGCCTTCCATTGGATTGTACATCCGCTTCATCATCGCTATATTGTCCAAGTAACAACAGAGGATTCTCTGCCTGCTGACCTGGAAAAAATGAAACTTAGAAATAAGTAGTCATGCTGCAAACAAAAAACAATTAAATGAAAAGGAAACAGATGAATTCAAACGTTAAGACAAGGTTATAAGAAAAACTTTTTGTTAAGAAAATATAATTAACATCAAGAATATGATCAAAAAAATAAAACAAGATAGTTGAAAAGGATCCGTCAGTCACAGAAACCTGAAAAGGAAGGAAAAAATGTCAGTGCAACAAAATGAAGGGCAAAAAGACAGAGTCATACGAACCGATAAGGAAAAATTTCCCTGTTGTGATCTCGAAAATGCTCTGATGCCGCGAAAAATGGCATAACGGGTCAGGAGTCATTCAATTTTTCATTGTGCCAAGGCATGACCTAATCTGGCCATTGAATGTTCCCAAGACTATAGCCACCGTACATTCTGTAAACAAGTTCTCGGGGAAACAACATAACATGTCTTGTACATACATATCCATATTCCACCAAAAAATGTGTTGCACTTATGTCGTCCCTACATAGTCCTTTGAAGAAAACCGACGGAACCCACCTGAATGAGATGGAGAACTGGGTAACCCAGCGTGATGATTCAAATCTAGATCCCCTCCAACTTCCTCCTGTGTATGGGAGCGGCCCAAATTTCCTGGATATAAAAGGATTAGCATTAGCATAAGATGCCTACAAAAATCCTGTTGAACAGTTCGCCTAAGGTTGTACTTCAGGACACAAATGAATAAAATCATCTCAGAAAGTGTCAGCAGTCATATATGCATATGTATATGCACATATGTGTGTGTGTGTCCTTGCACATTTAAAGTTTAGCTTTTTATAACAAAAAAACAATTCATCTCAACATCTTTATTTTTCTAATGCCTTTTTTCCTTGGGGGAATGACGATGGGGGACCATAAGTCCCCCCTAATACCCAAGAAGGACCCGGGGCAGTTCTATGAACAGTGAAAATCACTGTTCACAGAACTAGAGATGGTCCTTTGGTATTAGGGGGGACTTTTGGTCCCCCATTGTCATTCCCCTTTTTTCATTTCATGCAATCAATAAAATAATAAAAAAGCATAATTATTCAACATCCCCGCCCATCAATCTTCCCAGTCATCGCCCCAACAATTCAAGGAGATATGCTTTATATTTCACGAAGAAACCAATGAATTTGCGTTGGACATTTGAGAAAAAATCAAACAGTTCACTTTTGTAAATAAATTTTAAGACAAGTTTCAACTCCAATCGATTAGAACCACTGATGGTGCAACTATACACGTCAATATACAACGACATGCCTAAATATACAACGACTCAGCTTGGTTGCTTATAGCGTCATTGAATCTAAACTATGAAATATAAAAATTTAGGTTACAAATTTTTTATGCATTTATTATTTATTGCAACAAAATAAAAAGGAGAAACAAAAGCGAATTAACGAAACATCAGCCTAGGATAAAGTTCTTCGATTTCTGAGTTTGATGTTCCATCTAGCTATGTTTTCTGCCTATTTCTGGAAAACTATGCAGAAAAAATCCAGAAGGAAGCAAGTCATAAATAATACCCTAAAATATCACAAACAATTTTTTTATCTGTGCGGCTAGAAAACAGAAGATAATGAGGAGTTGATGAGGAAAGAGATTGTTTGGTCCTTAGATTCCACGGGAAAGTAAAAAGACGGTACCAGGGGGTTCCGCGGAGAGATCGAGCTTAACTCTTCGACCAGCGTTATTCAAGGCGGCGAGGCGACGTTCCTTTCTCTTCCCCATGATATAACGAGATTGTTCCTGGTCGGATCGTGCCTAAGACCCTGTGAGATCCATCGCACAAGTTCTCCGTCGATTCAAGGAGCGCTTATTCTCCCTGAAACTGCCATTTCCTCGCTCGCTCCCTTCGAATAGACTCGATTTCCCCGGCCTATTACCGCCGATCCAAAACTCCAGTTGGCGTGAGAACTTGAACCCTGCCTGCCACCTCACCTCCGTTTTCGGCCAAATATTTAACAATAATTACTCCTCGACTCATATATTTGTGGGGCATCATCATATAATTACAAATTTTCATACAAATATTTAAAAAATTGCGGTGATAATCTATAAAATTGGTGTCACTTGTTGAGAGAAAGGGAGGAACACATGAAAATAGAGTGAAAGTTGGTGGTGACATGTGTAGGTGTAACCATTCCATTCCATGTAATTATAGATATGCATTTATGCGCACATGTGTATATAAATTTAATCAATGTATGCATAAAATATGCATACAGGTTTATGTGATTTCAAACAACGTATTCATACTATATGCATAATACTATATGGAATTTGTTGATGTGGAAGAGGAATGAGATGAATACTAAACTGCAATTAGAAGGAATGCATACTATAAATCGCATGCAGTATATAATGTATGAATATATTGCTAACAAAGTGGTGAATGTATGATTGAAATGATATAAAAGCAATTGGCTATTGAAATATAAAATTTTATAAACTGAAAAATGTGTAGATTTTTTAGAGATGTTTTATTATTATCAATGAATCTTACAAATTTAAATTGTGCATATGGAAGAAATACCTTGAATTAATGGAATTTGTATAGACAAGTTATCTTAGCGTTAAAGAAGTTTATGAAAATCCCATAATCATGAGTGAAAGTTATTGGGGAGAAACCACATGAGCCATTATAAGAGAATCCATACTCGTTGGAGGACCTCCTGTAGAGATCTACCTTCCAATGCCCCCAAACCCCCATGTGTTTACCTGTGGTGAGTCTAAAACTGCTAAAGCCTACCAGACTGTCTTCCAATCTTTATATTTTGTCCAAAGACTTGTATGCTTGAAACCGTCTGCACACTAGGGTGAAAATTAACCAATGATTTCTAGTCATCTCAATGTTCGCCAAAGTCTAAATTTAAAAAACGATGTAATTTCAATACTAAGTATTATAATATAGATAGCATAAAATGTTTACAAATGGGAATAGATCCAACATAACCCATAAAAGATGATTGAACAAAAAGTAATAGGTAATTGTGAAAGAGTAAACTACCATGGTAACAGATGATTGAAAAATAAAATATTTCTAGAAGGATGAAAATGTGTTTATCATGCAGTAACCCGTAGTCCTCTATAGTCATTGAGTAATGCAATTGCATAAAGTAATTAGGGAGTGAATATGCAACTAAAAAGTATACGGTGAACGATTTAAAAAATTTATTAAAGTAAATATTTGAAATACAACAAAGACAATATTTGAAGAAACTAATACAAATTGAGTGGAAGTTAAATTTTTTCCAAACTATATTTTCACTGCAATAAATGAGATGCAATGGGATATGAGTTGATGGAAGAATTGAAAGAATTGCACCACAGTTCTTTATAGTCATTGTCCTCGCATGTATTAGATTTATCAGTCTCACTTTCTGGTGTTTCCCCTTTGATATCATCTTGAAGTTAAAATGAAAGAACAAAAGAACAACGAGAACACTAAAAAAACATTAGATGTAGTTAATAGAAAGACAATGTGTTAAAACAATCAAGGGGTGAACCTATGAAGCTTGATATTTGATGATGATTGTTGAATTGAAAGGAGGCAGAACCTATGCCAAGAGGAGAATGCATATTTTTTAAACATACACATCTGTAGAACACACACTCCAAAATAGATCCATGAGAAATGCTAATATGAAGTAATTTGTTTAACTACATCTAGTAAACCTAAATCCACTCCAACATAGTTAATTTTCATGACGAGAAATGAAATATCTAATGGTTATTTTATGTTTATTATATCCTTTCTTGCAGATGCATAGGGGACATCTTCAAATCATGTTGATCATCTTATTGATCATGAAACTAATGCTGTAAGCTCTCTAAAAAATTTGATGGTTTAAGTGAATCAAAATGATGGAGTGTTCACATAAAGATAAACCAAATATTATACCATTGATTGGTCAATCACAAAATCCTAGTTCCTTTTACTACATGGATTAAGAAAGGATCAATGTTGTTCCTTTTGAATGTTTTTTATAAAATGTTCTGAGTTAGTGTGCAATTTCATTGGTCTTTCAATGATAAAATGGCGATGAACATGTTAGCCCTTTTAATCAACAAATACATCAAAATATTTTATCTCTATGTGTGTCAATTGCCTTGACCCCAGTCAAATTATCTTAAGGAAGCACCACTCTTTATAGATCTTCCTCCATTGCAACGAATGGCAGGGAAGCTTCCGTAATTTTAAAACTCCACAGGAATTGGAAGAATAAATCATAATCCCTATTTAAATCTACAACTATTTTCATCTCAAATTGATACTAAAAATACTCCTATAATAGGACGGGGTCATGGATTCACCAAAGCTTCAGTTGCCTCTCTCAACTGAACAGGGACATGATAAGTGAGAACATGATTTTAGATACTCGGATAAAAATTTGGGGCAACCAAACAAACATGAATAGAAAATCCTAACCACCATCAATAACAGTGATTGTAGCCATGAATTTATCCTTTTAAAGGATTCACTACCTCATATTCTCTAACCTTTTTAGATTCTAAGGATTTATGAGTAACATCAGTATGTATTTCAAGATATTAGAGGAAAAATGTTTCGTAGCCAAGTTCTTATGTCAACAATGCACCATTCAAACAACAAATACTAAACACTATCTTGCACCTATAAATAAAAAGTTAGTGAAACATGAAAAAACCACATCATCATGGGTCAATTCATTATTGAAGAATCCCCACCACCATAATAGCATAGAAACTATTAAAACACCAAAAGACCAAAATCAGGCTTCCTTTTGATTATGCTTATACAGATGAAAGTGATTAACACCTTCAAAATGCCTAATTTGGACAATTTATTAAAAAAATGAACAATGAAGTACATTTTAATGTGTTTATAATATTAATGGTTTACAATATAGTATAGAACGGATTATGCATCTGATCAGGTCTAAGCCTTGTTGAGAATATAGTTATAGTAGACTTGTACATGAATAATGGATTTCTTCACAGCCTCCCAAGTCAAACACGTATTATGCAAGCACCTTATAAGAAGAAAGATAGATTATTTAAGGAGAAAATATAAATATATAAACTAAAGAATAGACCATGGCAGAGGTGATGAACCTGTTAAGGGGGTTAAAAACTTGAAAACAATGGTCATGTTTTCATGTTTAAAACTATTTCAATGACTACACATTCATGAAATCATGATACAAGTAAATACATATACAACATATATATATAGAGAGAGAGAGCATATGGAACATATATATAAACACACAACCCGTATTTATGCAAAACATGTAGAGAGAGAGAGAAAGCAGACATAACATATAAATAAAAAGAAGAGAGACGTAACACACACACACACACATATAGAGAGAGAGAAAACAGAACACACACACACACACACAAAACAAATGTATAAAAACATCACCATAACTATGTTAGAAAGAGAAAAGTTATAAGGTAAGTCTCGCAACCTATGAAGACATTCCCAAAATATTCTAATTTAGAAAGAAGATTTTAATTTTAATGTAAAAGCTCAAAATTAAGTCATAAAAAACTGCATCTAATCATTTATGATTTTAAATTTAGTAAACCTGAATAAAAAAAAATGTGCTTAGAAATGGAAAATAAATTTTCTTACCTTGTGTTCATAATACGAATGAACTAACCAATAAAATGTTATCAATATCACTCTTTAACCTCCAGGACAGACAACTAACCAACTGTGGATGAAATCATTATCTTGATAAGGTAAAATTTGGTAAGGAATTCTATAAACTATAGTAAGTTGTGTCAAACCATGTTATAAGTTTTCATAAAGTTCTCACCCCTTACTTTCAGAACACCTATAAATATTTTTGTTTTTTAGCCTTGATTCATGTTTTTCATCTTATAAAAGAAATAAAAACTCACCAAAAAAAGTCAGGAAGAAAAATGAACTCATGAATTCTTAATCAAAATAAAGTAGAATATATGTTTAAAATGATGTGTATAAGATTTGAAAAAACGTAGATGGATAAAACATTAGAGATGTGAAAGAAATATTAATGTTTAAAATAAATGTGGTAATTATGTTTAAAATAATATCATAACAAAATACATACTCACATATATAAGAACATGTTTTCATACCATTTGGTAAACCCACTGCGATGATCTATTGTTGAAGCCACTGATGTGGAAATTTTCATTATAACAGATTCCATGTGAGATAAAAAATGAAGAACTAAGAAATAACTACTTATTATAAGATTTCCAAGTATTTTTTAGTGCAATTCAAGAGAAGTTTGAAAGAGAATGTGAAAAATGAAACATAACCTACTGAAATAAATTACTACTACTTCAAGACATGTCATAAAATGCAATGTGAAAAATGAAACATAGCCTATTGGAATAAATAAATACTTCTTCAAGACATGTCATAAAATGCAATTGATTAATACAGATCAGTATAGTTAAATAACTTCTACCTATAGAGATTCCCAATTACTATTGGAATAATATTTAAATACACCAACTACTTTTATAATTTAATCGATGAAAAAATCCTATTTTTTTGGTATAATGTTAAAATAAAAGGTCAATCTGCTTAATTAGTAGCCTTGTGGGTGCTAAAATCTTTAAGATAAGAATTCAAAACAACCATAACAAATGGAACACAAGAAAATAAATTTAATATAAAAAAATGATTGAAAAAAAAATATTAAACTCCTTTGATGAAGCACATGCTACCAAAGTTAGGCATGACAATATAATACTTACAAAGTCTTTTCAAGTATTTCAATAGTAGTTCTCGATTCCTTTAAAATTAGTTTATTGGACTTCTCATGTTACACAAAAAAAATATATTTTATCAATGAATTTGGACAAACAAACTAAATCGGCTGTGTTCGGTTGTGGATCGAAAATTGAGGACAATGAAAAAATCTGGTCAAAACAGATAAAAAAAAGCAACATGAGATGAAATTTTAAATTTTAACAATAACTAATTGTTAAACATAATAATGATATATAATATTGAAATTAAACAAACATATGAAACAAAGAAGGCTTACAAATCAATTTAAAGCTTGAATGGTTGTGATGAAATCAAAATAGTGCTACAAATTCATGTCATTTTACTGTGGAATAGATATCAGAAACCAAAAAAGATAGAACATGAATATTTGTTAACTGTTACATAACAGTTATGAAAAAAACAGGGTTAGAAATTCGTAAGGTTGATGTGTCATGTGCAAGGGGAGGGAAGCAGAACATATACCGATTACATCACTTGGAAGATCACTAGTCTCTGAACGACCGCAATCCTCTATGAGACAGTGATACCATGAGTAGGTTGATAACACACTAAGATAGGGTTAAAAATACTTGTAGATTCTAGCATCGTGAACCTCCCAATGGCGAATAACAACAATCATCTTGGAATGGTTGAAATCGGTAGTTTCCAGATAAGGTGCAGAGTGGATAATTGATGGAAATCAAAGATCAAATTTTTTTAATTAGAAATAAATGAAACTTTATATGATGAAAATGATCACATGGGTGTAGAAGATGAGCACAGAGGATATGGATTCGTAGTCAGAAGGGTAGTCGTAGTCGGAGGCGGAGGTCGTGGAGAAGGCACATGCGGTGGAGAGAGAGAAAAATGTGTGAAGGAGAAGGATGAATCATACTGTGTTGGAGGTGCAGGCGGAGGCAGAGACCAAGGAGGAGGAGGAGGCAGAGGAGGAGGTAGAGATGGAGGAGTAGACTAGGTGAAGGCAGTGGCGAAGGCCGATGCATAAGAGATGTAGGTGAAGCCCTAACCAATTTGAGGGGAGGAGATCAATTTGAGGAATCAACTATATGGAGAGAGGCAAATACCTGAACAGTTATCGAGAGATGCGGGGAAGTAGCCATGGTAGTAGAATGAATGTGGTGGAGACATGTGGATAGAAAATTACACGCTTTAGTATAGATAATGGACTTTGAAATTAAATTAAACCAAAAAAATGAAAATAAATTAATGATGACTATTTATGGTATTTATTATTTGTGATCAATAATAATGAAGATGACGGATCATCGTTCCTGATACAACCATTTACATGGATCAATCTTCTATATTATTCAACCTTTAAAATTTAACCCTTGAATTAGATATGGTAGAGATTAATCTTAACTATTTGATCATATCATGTGTACTCTATATATATGGCTATGTGTTAATCAAATGGCTGAACTTTTTGGGATTTGCATTGTGTTCCCTCTACTTATTTTTTTCTCTGATATTTGTATTTCCATTTGTCATCATCACCTTAATATGAATGTTCGATGCACATTTTTGTCAATGATACACATCTCCTGTGATTGATCATTTATCCTCTATTTTGAAATTCTTCACAGTTTCAATTGGTCTTTGATCAATTTCACAAAATGTTATCAACATGATCATCTTCTCTTCATTGTGCGCCATAACGATTTTGTTGTCAACATAGAACAATTCTTAAATTAATAGGGTATGTCTCATCTTTTTTCAGACATTCTTCTCTTGGCATGCATCTACGCGTGCAAATTAACTTCACTCATTCAGAGATCTATATTAATAGATGATTCTTATTTTTTATATTATATTTATTTGACCCCTCTTGATAACATTGGAAAATATATGAATTATTTTCTTATTTTTTTGTTATGAGAAAAATAATGAGCATATGAAGAGCTGTAATGACTCACAACGGTCAAAATTCCAATTCATTCCCTGAATTGAATGTGATTAGTTAATAATTGACGTAGTTGATGGTGAGAAAAATATCATTCATTAAATAAATGAATGAAACAATGTCACCAACATGGCTATAGTTTCCCCTTTTATCAGTTCTAAAAAAGAGTTGATGTTCTAAACTATGATAAAAGGGGCTACTTTTATCAATGCTAAAAAATGCTAATAAATACCCCTTTTATCAGCACTAAAAAAATTGATAAAAGTAAAAAAAAAAGAAATTTTAATTGGTGAGAGATTCATAGGGAGAGGTCACCCCCATCAACGTTTGACCTCCCTCCATGCCTCCTTTTATCACTAAGTTCATTCTTTGAAGTAAATGTGATTGGTCAATAGTTGATGTAGTTGATGCCGAGATAAATATCATTCATCAAATAAATAAATTAAATAATGACACCAAACACTACTAAATATCCTCCTTTTATCTATGCTAAAAAAACCCTTTATCAGCATTAAAAAACCACTCATTTTCTAAGCGTCGATAAAAGGGGATCACTTTTATAAGTATTAAAAAAACACTGGTAAAGACACCTTTTATCAATGCTAAAAAAGCATTGATAAAAGTAAAAAAAAACATTAATTGGTGAGAGATTCACAGGGAGAGGTTACCTCCCCCCTATCATCACTCGACCCCCCAATGCCTCCTTTTATCAGCACTCATCTTGTCCCTCCTTGTAACACCCTGAGTTTCAATAATTTTTTTTAATTAATAAATGGATTATAATTTAAATAAATAATATTATGAAATATTTTAATTAAATATTGAAATTATAAATGTCATTTAAAATTATTATTTTAAAGTATTATATGTTGAAAAATTAAAAATGTCAAGCATTTTAAGGAACATTATTTTGTAAAAAACACATTATTCTATTATTTTTAAATTGATATAATTTATTGAAATAAATAAACATTTAATATTTATAATAAGATGTTTTATTATGCAAATATGATGTTTTTAATAAGTGTATTAATAAAATGAATATTATTAGACTATAAAATTATTTTGTTTAATAAGAAATTATAATTTCTTTTAGTGTTGAAATTAAACTTATAATATTATACATAGATTATTCTAACCTTTATATGTATTAAAGAAATTATTTATAATAATGATATAATAATAATAATAATAAAATGCATAAAAAAACTGTGTATAGGTTTTAGAGGCATGATGCACTGGTTTCACTGGTCAGTCGCATGGGTAAGAGAGAGAGGCTGCGATGGAGCTTCGACATCGGGAGGTCGGGCGGTGGTCCAGGTTGAGCAGGCCGAGCGTCGGGGTGAATTGATGGCTTTAGTGAAGTCATGTCACGTGGGGACAAGTCGAGGATGAGATTCACTATTTCGAGCCGAATCGAGCGCGCGGTGAGGAGTCTGAGTAGGTTAGGGTTTTGTTTTGTCCATATTTGAGGTTGATGCGAATAGGATTCTGATTTCAGATTTCTTCAACCTACAGAGGTAGGTTTCCTATTTTACTTTTTAGGTGTTTTTTTGTTCGAACCGTTTGAGGATCTCAGATTAGCAGTGTTTGTGCGTCCTTTTATTTCATTATTCATCAATCCATGTTTGTCTCTAACCTCTATAGATCGATTTGAGTTTTAAAGTTTATCATGTATCTATTACAATCACAATCCAATTGTATTATATTTTTTATGTTAATTTTACTGTGTTTTTTTTCTTTTCGGATGAACCTGTCAATAATTTGGTGTCTGGAACTGTTTACCCATCTTGGACTGTAAGCTCATTTTCGTTATGGCTATAAAATCCCTAAGCCTATGTGCAAATGAAATTGCAAAAATAGTTTGCTAGTTCGGAGAGGGTGTGTTCTTAGGCTCAGATGCAAAATTATTTCAATGTATGCAAATCATGTAAGGGAAAATTATTTATTTTAAAACATATATTTATCTGAAATTTTATTTCTATAAGGGTGTACTAAAATTATTTTTAGATTTTGGTTCTTGGTTTTTATTAAATTAAGTACGGGATATATTGATTTTATTTTCTTGGATTTTAGTTTTCAATTTTCAACTAAATCAGTAATGGATATATATATGAATTCAACTTCATTTTAGTTCTGCTTCAAGGATTTGATTATTATTTTTATTTCAAGATCTTTTAATTTATGTTTTAGTGATAATCTATAATTTTTTAAATGATGTTTATTTTATAAAGAATATACTATGTCAAAGTTCACAGAGTATTAATATACTTGTATTTATTTCAAGCTTATGCTTATTTATATTTTAAGACTTTAAATTTAAGTTTGCATCCATCATTATATAATTTGAAATGAAAAGGTAAATCCTGATATCACCCAAACTAATATTAATCAAGGAAAATTTGTTATTTTTATAAATGATTCTCTTATAATTTTATGTGTAACATGTGATCATGCAATCAAAATTTTAAGTTAAGGTTATACTCTCTTTTCTTGAAATTGTTCCATGAAAGTAAAATTATGTATACACACACACGCGCGTGCACACACATACACACATGTATATATATAACTAAATATATCGATATATTTATCGATTAATGCATGTTTTGAATGCGAAAGCAAATCATGTATGAATATGAACCAAATTTCATATCAAATATTTTGTAAGACTTTATTTTAAATTTACTCATGGAATAAATCTTTGATGTAAAATGTTTCTTCTATAATTTTATGTGAATTTTTAAGATTTTTACCTATTAATCCTTGTGATTAGAAATTTACCATTGTTTAGTTTTATATAAAGGTTTTATACGTTCTTTTTTTTTCTTAGCATCAATTAAGCAAGAAATTCATCAATATTTTTTACATATGATTTACAAAAGGGACAATTATTTCAAGCACAGGATTCTCCAAAAACTGGTTTTAGAAACTCTTGTGAAAATTTTGATGACATATGATAAGAATGATTATCTTCTTTTAAAGAAAATAATACTATTATGTATATTTGAAACATTTTGGGTTTAAATTGGGAAAGGAAGGTCCATGGAAAATGATTTAAAAAATTGGCACTAGTATGTTATGTGATGGTTGGGGAGTGAACCCAAAAACTTAAGGGAGCTTTTGTTCAGTACGCGATATGTCTAGCGACCTTATGTTATGGTTTTATTATGATATGCCTAGTATCATGAAATACCCACCTGAAAATTATTAATTTCGAAGGAGAAATCCCAATAATCTTTTCAACTATAATTATTTTGGTAAATGATGTTTTTTCTAAATTATTTATTAAATACACACACACAAGGAAAATCTATATTAAAGTATGTATGTTTATTTTAAAGAAATATTTTAAATAATTTATTAGTTGTTTCAAATACCCTTACTGAGCATACAAATTTTCTCACCTATGCTTCAAAAATATTTTCACAGGTATCATGGAAGTTAGTTGGGCATCGTCTCTTTCGAAGTTAGTGTATTTGAAGCGTCTCAGTTTGTTTTATTTTATTTTTGTAGAGTTATGTTAAGTCGTATGTCATGTATCTAATTATCCAGAACCTAGACTGGTGAAAGATCATGATATATAATTTAAATGTTGTGTATTGCCTCAATATCTTTTTATAAAAAATATACACAACATTTATAATATGCTGAGTCCAGTAGCTCAGGCTTGGGGCTTTACAATTGGTATCAGAGAAACGCTCTAGACAAATTTGGAGATTAGATGTTGTCGGGTCTAGAAGTTTAGTGGTCCTGGTGTTTCTTAATTTTGAAGATGAAAATTAAAAATTCTTTTTAGTTTGATAAAATGAATTGTGAGGACACAATTCTTTTGAGGGGGGAATAGTGTAACACCCTAAGTTTCAATAAAATAATTGTTTTAATTAATAAATGAATTACAATTTAAATAAATAATATTATGAAATATTTTAATTAAATATTGAAATTATACATGTCATTTAAAATTATTATTTTAAAGTATTATATATTGAAAAATTGAAAAATGTAAAACATTTTAAAGAACATTATTTTGTAAAAACACATTATTCTATTATTTTTAAATTGATATAATTTATTGAAATAAATTATAATGACTTGGATTTTCCTAATTTTATTTTTAGAAAATTTATGGGAAAATTCTGAGACCAGGTGCTGAGATAACTTTTGATTCCGAGGCCTGGTGTGCCCAAAACGGTTTGGCAAAAAATGTTAAGTTTTTAATAGCACACATGAGCGGTTTTCTTGAAAAAGTAGAATAAATTCTAAATGGTTTCCCATATTAGAAATCTCAGGGCACCATTGAGCTTATATTAGTGGTTGTACCCAAGGCGTGATAGAACTTTAATCGATGCGAGTCTTCTATGAAAAAACCTGAAAATGACATAATCGTAAATAAAATTATTTTATTTTTAAAATCTTAATAAGTCATAAACGGTAACTCAGATTGAAAATCTGAGACCGTCGTTGAGTTTTTAAGGGGGTTTTTTCCTTAGGTGAGGCCTAACATCGACCGACACGGGTCTACTGCGAAAGATAATTTTTGAACATTTTAAAGAAAAATAAAATGAACTTAAAAAGTTTATTTTATTTCTTTTGACGTTTCGCAGTGTTACAACAATGCCACAATAGGGAAACCCATTTTCTTTCATAAATGAAACAACATGATGACACTGCAACACAGTGATGCGACAACGTTGAAACACGTTTTTTTCATTTAATAGCTTGACAAATATACAAGATTAGATTGAAAATCTTGGAGAAATTCCCTGGAAGCTTTGGAGAAGAAAAGTGATGGTGAACGATGAATGATGATGAGATGACGAACAGAGATCACTTGTGGATGGATTGTCGCCAGTGACGAACGTTCTTCATCAATCGATCCAAACTTCAGGTAGGGGGTTAATTCAGTGTGATTTCTTTCCTGTTCTTACTTTCCAACGATGAATGCAGACCAAACCACAAACATGTTGATCTGTGGGTCGATCATTCTTATGAGATGGGTATTCTGCATCAGAGTTTTAAAGGGAGAATAATCTATGTGAATACTTTTGTTTTGTTTCCCTTTTTATAACAGGATGAATGGAGGCCGAAACGAACAAGGCCAACATTCATTCTGCGTTCGTTCTTTGAGTGTTCTTGGTGAATTCTTTTATCCCTGTTCTTGAGTTCTTCGTCGACGAACCTTTGTGGTCGCAATGCGTTTTACTGTGAGGTTATGAAAACAGTCAGACCCCCAGAGTGACGGTGATAAGGATCAAAGGAAAAATCAGTGAAGGTTGCGACTCGAGGATCACAATGGTGCCTCCGTCTCAAAAAACAGAGCAGCAGGGCGACAATGGAAACCCGCAGAAGATGGACCACCGACAACGGTGTGTGGCGACGCACGACAGTGCAACCAGGTGGTAGTAGGCGGCTACTGGAAAGAAACTTGGCGGCAGAGGAAACATCAGACCGACAAGGAGGTCAGGCCAGGCGAACCCGACAAGACGACTGTCGGTAGGGCGACCGACGGTGGTGACAACCCATGGTCTGGGCAGGACCGCGGCGGCGAGAAGACCAGTGGCATGGAGGTTGTGAACAATGGCCAGGCAAGGACACTAGTGGTGGAACGCGATCCAGCCAGACCGCGTCTGAGGAGGGACCCGTGACAGAGCCGTGGGATCCGGCGGATCACACAGACCTGCCATGTTGACCAAGCAGTGCACGCGGCTAAGCCATGTGCTGGAGAAGGGTCGGCTCGGTCATGTAGGTCGGGCTAGAGAAACCAAGCCACTCCAGTGGCCCACTAGGATGGATCGTTCATTCCAACAGCCCATCGGTCTCGGCTAGTTTGAGCCGGCCTAGACCGACCAGGTCGGGTTGACCGAACAGGGTCGGGTCGGACCAAGGCCGGTACAAATTCGTTACACTAAAATGACCATATCTTTCAAACGAGAGGTTCGTTTGATGATCTGTCTACGACATTGGAACCCTTGCAACGAGGTGGCCCTTTTGAGATGGTTTGGTCGGTTTTTAGTATATAACAATGCAGGTGCATAGTTTATCTTGGTTCTTTCCTTGAGGGTTCAGTGCGACATTGTGTCCACATCACTGGACAACAATCCCATCTTGAAGCCAAGTCCCAAATAGAGTTGTGGAATCCCTCCATAGTACTAGAGTAATCCTCTATCACCCTTAATGAAATTTTGTTGTAATTGGCATGACCTCCAAGAACAGGGTGTTGATCCTCCATCTAGTGGGTCATATTGGTAGGGTTCTCGGTATTGTCGGTGGAGAATCCCCTATGTTACGAGCCACATCGGTAGGGTTGTTGGTATTCTCTGAGAAGAATCCTCTACATTGCAGATTAATAAAGATTGGGTTGTCAGTATTCTTTGGGAAGAATCCCCTCTCTGCATGTCATGACCTTGACCAGTGTATTCTCTTTGGGTAGGGCCCAAATTAACGAGACCTCTTTGTAAGAATCTCTGATGATATTAAGGCTCAAGGAGTGAGTTCTCCTAGAATGAGCGTTCCTCAAGTAGAATCCTATGGCTAATGATTAGTTGTGATATTGAGACTTTGTGTCTTAGAGAGACCAGATGTCTCAGGAAAAATTTGTGACGTATCGAGACCAGGTGTTCTCTTAGATAATTTGGTAGACCTGTTCTGCGTACTTATTATCAGATGACTGGAGGAATGAGATCTTTCGAAATGAGCATGCTACGAGTGAAACTATATGGATGGAAGTGGAGGAGACCTTATGTCTTTAAATAATTTATGACTATACCTAGATGTTCTTATTATATGTGTTGTATATATATACCTATATTGAGTTAACTGTATCCTCTTAGTGATGTTTCCTTTGTGGTATTTTACTTCGTGTTTCGGGGTGTCCTACTAAGTATTGTTTTACTCACCCCTACACAGGCTTTTCCCGCACGTGTCACGACCCGTCCTCGGGGCCCGTGCCGTGACTACCCCAAGCCGGCCTTCCATAGGCCAGGGGCTGACGACTAGCACCAAGGCGTAAATCCTGGTAAAAAGGGAAGGAATTGCCTTTGTAAAGTAAACAAACACCACAGAGCAAAAAAACAGTAGAAGTAAACACTAAGTAAAAACAGAGTACAACTGTAAGTGCGGAAAGTAAGTGGGCCAGTATACAAACCCAAGTTGAAAGTAAAGTACAACTGGAAAGGGAAAACAACAACTGAAAAGTAAAGCCGCAATGACGAGCTGTCCACTGGGAATCCCACCTGAAGGGTGAGTATAGATGGCCTCCTCTGCTCCTCGGGTCCAGCTGACCGCTCCGAGTACGTCCCGCCCAGCGGTCCACCTCCAGGTACCGTCCTGCTCCGCAAGCCTCAACCACGATCAGCACTGTCCGTCGTCTGCAACCAACACAACGTAGTGCAGGCATAACCCGTGAAGGGGTGAGTATAAGCTACTCAGTAGGGACCCCGATACCCCCGAAGGTCTCCCAAAATCCACAAAGGATAATCCACAAAGGAAAGATACAATCACGAAGTAACATCTGACTCTGCTTAGGTATATGCCCATACATATACCTAAGTCATCAATTCTCGTTCAGCTCCAACATTTGAACCCAAGTACAACCCATTCCACACAGGAAAGCAAAACGTAAATCCACACAGGATAAAACAACACAATCCACATAGGAAAGCAAAACAGGATTCAACTCACACAGGTATACTTCTTCGTATGATGATAGTGATGATCAGATATATCCACTGATTCATCTAAGTCGTCGGACCCACAAAGGATCGAAAGGTACTAACCCCCGCAATGACCCACATAGGATCTGACCCACAAAGGATCTATAGGTAACTAACCCCCGTAAGACCCACACAATATCGGACCCACACATGATCGATAGGTAACTAACCCCCGCAAGACCCACACAAGATCGAACCCACACATGATCGATAGGTAACTAACCCCCGCAAGACCCACACAGGATCAGACCCACACAGGATCTATAGGCGCTGGCTCACACAGAACCGCTGAGCGCTGACCCACACAGGATCGGACCCACACAGGATCGGTAGAACTGGTCCACATAGGATCGCTGAGTGTTGTAGTCGTCGCCGTCGAATCCACTGAGGATCTCTGTACAGTCGTCGTAGTAGTAGTAGTCATAGCCAGCTCTAGGGTTCCCGCACACAGCAAGCTCGTTCGGGAAGGTCCGTTCCACGAGCCGAGAGGCTGATACATCAACTGACACATAGTCCTGAGTTGATGTATCCAAAAGTTCCGTATCGTCAACAGGAACTCAACGTCGCAGACGACACGTCAATCAGACGCCCGGTCTGAGAGTTATTGGTTTTTTCATCCCAGGGGCCCGGTTGGTTTTTAAGGCAAAACCAACCCGACTGTACTCCACCCGCATCCAAACCTCGGGCAGAGTAAGCCAAAATATCCATCTCACTTAGAGGAATCCAACAAAGTCAACGACACATCAATCGGACGTCCGGAGCTTAAGATATGAGCGTTTCCGCTCCGAGGGCCCGGTTGGTTTCGTGTACGAACCAACCCGGTCAAACCCAAAGTATTCCGAAACCTTGAGTACGATATACCGAAACGACCACCTCGATTCAAGGATCTCTACGCAACTGACGGTGCATTGATCGGAGGTCCGTAGCCCAAGTTATAGGCAAAATACCGAAGACGGTCCGAAAATGGGGGTTTCGGGCCCGGACCGACCCGGCCCGAGACCCCCCGGTCGGCCCGAACCAGGTCGACCTGACCCAGGTCCGGGTCGGCCCGGCCCGGTGCGGCCCAGCCCGGCTGGGCGCGGCCCAGACCGGCCCGGTGTGCTGGCGCCAGCTGGCTAGGCCAAGCGGCCGAGCCGTTCCGGCTCGCGAGGGGGGGGGGGAACGCTGCCCCCCCCGGTTTCCCTGTAACCGCGACCCCATTAATGGGGCCTCTTGCTTGGCCGGCTGGGGGAATTAATTCCCCCGGTTTCCCTTTGTCCGGCCGACCTGCACTGGCCGTCCGGTTCTGCCAACAAGGACCGGCGACAGCCAGTCCTTCCTCCTTCGTCGACACCGGCGGCCCGGAACCGGCCGCCGGTCACCCTGCTCCGCCGCGGCCCAAAACCGGCCGCGGCTTGGTTCATCCAGCGCGGTGCGATGGCACCGCGCCCCTCCGCCGCGGCCCCGCTCTGGCCGCGGTGTCTTTGGTTTTCCTCGACGCGGCGTGACGGTGTCACGTCCTTATTCAACTTCACGGCGCGAGGTGACGGTGCCGCGCATTACTTGTCGTACGATCCCGCGTGGTGCGACGACACCACGCCATTCCGTCCCAACCAAATTAGAAACAACATTCAAATTGGAGGAGGGTCGGCCGTGTTTGTGCGGTCCGGCCCCCTCTCATTAATTGATAGCAACTGGTCGTAAATTCACGAAGGACGACAAAGTAGAATTCACGAACGAAATAATTAAATAACCCCTACCTTGAGCATAGCTAGAACGGGGGTTTGCCGCCGAAAACGACGTCACGAGGTGAAGCTCCGTAAGTTGACGGAGAACGCCCGAGGAGGAAGTGGCGTCTCCTTTTCGTTGACACGGGAAGAAGATCGAAAGAGAGTGCGTCGTCGATCTTCGGAAACACACCGACTGCGAAGAGGAGAAGAGACGACACATCGATCTCTTCTTATGGTGACGACGTTCTTCGTCGAAGTCTTGGTGTTCTTCGTCGAAGTCTTGGTGTTCTTCGTCGAAGTCTTGATGTTCTTCGTCGAAATATTGGTGTTCTTCGTGATGAAGATGAAGAGCTCTCTCCTCAATTGTCCACACACAACATCCAACCAAAATAAAATAAGTCTCACCCTTATTTTATTAACTTAAGACACAATTCAAAAATTCAAAACTTAAATTAAATAATTGAATTGGGTGTTGGCATACTTAATGAGAGGAGAGGTAAAGTCACCCAATTAATGGGAAGTTAAAAAAGTTATAAGAGTTACACAACTTAAGTGGGGGGTTAAGAGGAGTTAGGGAGTTAAGGGATTTGAAAAGGTGGGGGCTCGTGTGGGCCCCACCTCACCTTTAATCCACTCAAGAAAAACTAACAAATAGTGGGTCCCACCCTAACTCCTACACTTAGGTTCTAACTCATGGAAAGGGAAATAAAATTCTTAACGAAAATTTTATTTCACTAACACTTAATCCACAAATTTAAACAACTCATAACGAGCAAACGCAACTCTAGGATAGGCATTCCTAAGCAATTACCGGCGCTGCGGTTCCATCGGTCCCCTCGGAATTCGATTCCGAGCAACGGTTCAAAAGATAGGAATTCCCGCTCGTTCGTTCACTGAATGTACCCGAGCTAAACTTCGGATAGAAATTCCGGGCACACCGGGCCTCGAAATCAAGTGCCGTCAGAAAATGCGTTCTTGTAAAATCCCAAAGAAAATTAAGAAAAAAATTTCCCTTTAATTTTACGGGTCTTTATAGCACATGTCATGTATTATGAAGATGATCGACGCTTTGATGAAGTCCTTGGTGGACTGGAGCCAGGTGGTGCTTAGTGTGACCTGAAAAATGAGGTGTGCTTCTGCAACTTCAGACAACTGTTTCTATACCTACCCTTCAGGTAGGGTTTTCTATGGAGGATTTCTAGGGACTTGTACCCTTTTTTACTTTTCCTTTTTGTTGGGCTTGTATTATAGCCTTGTTTAATTCCAGTTTTCTACTGTCATACTTTGTGTTGGTATCTTAGTGGTATTCCTGTTTGTTTACTTAGTGTTTTTAGTTTCATTAATTTTGCTTGGAGATGTGTGTGTGTGTACAGGTACTTAGGAAAATTCCTCCCATTTGTGGGATATGCCTATTCAGTACTAGTTTCCAGCCCCTGGCCTATGGGAGGCAGACTTTGGGTAGTCACGACACGGGCCCCTCTGGGATGGGTCGTGATAGAGTGGTATCAAAGGAGATTGGTTCCACCTTATGGACCAAGAGTCTGCGTGTTTTGGTTTTGGGAAACAATGTTAAATGTTTAGAATTCAGATTTCATGCCAGAGAATCCAGTGTTGGTGCAACGGATGACGTATCCATACACCAGGATCCCAAATTCTATTTTTCAACTCGGTACATGAAAACACTAGTTGTAAGGGAAAAATGACGGTACATGCATCATATAGGAATGAGTTGTGTTTTCCATGTCCTTCTTGAGTCAACTCACTAGGTATACTCTATTGACCATGGTACATCTTTTTTTACTTCAAGATTCTTCCATGTAGATAGCCAATTGGGATTCCACTGCATGATCACGAGGATGATCCACGGGGTGACAAGATATCGGTACAAATCTTTGTACTAGAGACAACACATCCGGGTGTTGTACTAGCTATACCACCACCTGTAGAGTAGCACATGGTACCCACAGTACCAGAAAATGAGATGCACAGGCTAAGTGCACTTTATGAGTTTTAGTGATAGAGGCCCCTCAGGTTCTTAGGTGATCCCGACTCTTAGGTGGCTGAGGATCAGCTTAAGGTGGTGACCTAGTTTTTCGACCAGTTAGGGAACCAGCAGATCAAATGGTGGTCCTGGTGGTGAGCCTTCTACGAGGCTTGATAGGGCGATGGTGTGGCTTAGATTACCCAATATTACAATGGGTTGACTCTTCTGTTGATAGAGTTTGAGAACCTTTTTCAGATAAGGAGTTCTCACCTTAGAAGCTAAGGGCTATGCATTCCCAAGATCTTCTACAGCTCTGAAATGCCAACATATTGGTATCTGAGTATTCATCAAGTCATACTGATATTTCCAGATACTCGATGAATACGATACACAACTAGTGATTCAGGGATCAGACCTTCAATCAAGATGTGTTTATGGATATCCAAGCCAATGTTATTCCTCTGTGCATTCCTACTTATTCTAGGGTACTAGAGCAAACCTTTTTGGTTGAAAGTCACTTGGGTTAGCGGATACAACCAGTAAATGTAAGTAGTAGGCAAGCAAGGAAATAGTGGATGAGACACCAAGGTAGAGACAATGATAGGAACATATGAATCTATAAGGCAACAGATATGGTAGAGGAGATGGGAGAATAACAGGAGGTGGTGTACATTTTGACATGTTACCACCACCACCCCAAGTGGTCCACACCAGACTCAGAGAGCTGGATAACAAGGGAGGGGACAACTGCATGCAGTCAAGGCATATGACCCAAGGGATCCAAGAATTATTCGAGGTATGGTCTATGTATACTCTTAGCATCCTTATTAATAGACATAGGTGCTAATCATTCTTTCTTATCACGAATCATATTCAATACCTAGAGTTTCTAGTTAAACCATTGACTTGACCCTTACATCTGGAGATACTTATGGGAGGTGACTCAATAATCACACTTATACCAATAGTGTGATCTGAACCTTAAGGCGAGAGTTTCGGTTGGAACCTCTTGGTGGCTGTGTTGAGGCCTTACGATGTTATTCTTGGTATGGATTGGTTATTGACAATCCATGATCGGATTGACTATTTTGGGAAAAGGGTGCGGTGTGTCCACAACAATGGAATGGGGTTTTCCTTGGTCAGTGAAAAAGGAAACCCAAGCAGCACATGATAGACGCATGCATAGGAGGGTACAACCGATCCCTCAGAAGTCGGCTAGCCTTACCCTCAGAGCAGTAGATGTTGTGAGTTTTCAATTCCCAGCAGTAGTGGCAGAGTATGAGGATGTCTTTCCAAAAGATGTTTCCAGGATTACCTTTCCATTGGGAGATCGATTTTTGTGTTGTTTTACACTCAGGGACGACACCAATATCAACATCAGCATATCATATGGCTTTCATAGAGCTTCGCAAGATGAGGTTGGAGTTGGGGGACTTGCAGAAGAAGGGATTAGTAAGACCCAATGCTTGAGGTTATGTGTGGATTACCAACGCTTAAACCAAGTGACCGTGGAGAAAGAGTACCCACTACCAAAGGTCCAATGACCACTTTTATCAGTTTAAAGGGGCATAATGGTTCTCAAAGGTTGACCTTCAATCAAGTTATCACTAGTTGTGAGTACGAGATGAGGATATATTGAAGACGGCTTTCAGATGCCGCTACGGTCACTATGAGTACTTGGTGATTCCCTTCGATGTGATGAATTCCCCATTAGTGTTAATGGGAATCATGAACCAGATATTTCATCCTTAACTTGAAAGGGGAAACCTTTCGTGTGCATAGATAGGTGCTAGAAATCTTTTTAGTAGTTGAGACAAAGTTCGATGAGCACCCTGATCTTGAAATTCCCAGAGGAGGGAGTCGAGTACGTAGTATTATGCGATGCATCAGGGATTGAACTTGGTTGTGTCCTGATGTAGAGGCAAGTGGTGATTTCCTATAGTTCTCACTAGTTGAGACCACATGAGCAGAACTACGTGAACCACAATCTTGAGATAGAAACAGTAGTCTTCACATTGAAGATGTAGTAACACTACTTGATGTGTGAGTGGTTTATCGTATACCCCAACCACAAGAGTAAAAATTATATATTCTATTTGAAGGACCTAAACTTGAGATAGAGGTGATGGCTAAAGTTCCTCTAGGACTATGAATTTGAGATAGTCTATACTCTAGGGAAGAGGGATGTGGTGGCAGGTGCTCTCAGTAGTAGATCTAGTTCATAGTTACTAAACGAGGCACCCGAGTAATTGGCATCGTTACAATTATCCTTTATGGATAGAGTTGAGGTAGCTTACCTCCAGTCGATGGTTGTTACCCCTCTACTCTTATAGTGAGTTAGGGAGGGAAATCTCAGTGATATCGACAATGAGACTTTACATTCTTAGATGTCCATAGGGAATACCCCTAATGGATATTCGAAATGTGGGGAGCACATTGTTCTTTTTAGAGGATGCACAGTAGTACTAGTGGCATTGAAGGTGGAGTTTTGAGGGAGTTTCATAAATTTCCATTTTTAGACACAGTGTACCTGGTTCTTATGACAACAATGGACGCCTAGAGTGGTTAGATGCATCGAGATATGCATGTGGGTGTCAAGATGAACACTAGGGATGATGAGATAGGTTGAAGTTGGGTTTACCTGTTGATATGACAGTTGAGTGATTGTTTGAATCAATTTCTTGGTTTATCAACTCACCGTGTTGAGCCCCCTATGCTTGAAAGGGGTTGATCCCTTTCATTCTTGGGGTTCCAGGAAGGAAGTGGGAAAGGATATCGATGGAATTCATGATGGGTTTACCACTTATGTCCAGGAAACATGATACCATCTCGGTGATCATTAACCGACTCACCAAGTTGGCCACTTCTTAGATTTTTGGAAGCAGAGTTCAGTAGAGAGCTTGGGACACCTCTACGAGTAGAAGATAGTTCTACTCCATGGAGTTTGATCAACGATATTTTTTGATTGGGATTCTCGTTTTTCATCCTTGTCATGGAGATCAAGGATCATCAGGAGAGGATCCTCTATGGGTATTCTATTCTTTTACTGTGTGCCTGGTGGTAGCATGAGAATATCTGAGAGAGCACATGGGAGCGGGAGTCTCAAATTCATGCTCGATACGCTCATCTTCTTGGGTATCCTTTGGTTTGGATTTTAGGGACGTAAAGCCTTAAGGTGGAGAGAATTCAATGACTCATATTTTTCCGATTTTATTTTTAGAAAATTTCTAGGAAAATTCTGAGACCGGGCGTTGAGATGGTGTGCGATTCCGAGGCTCGGTGTGCCCAAAACAGTTTAGCAAAAAATGTTAAGGTTTTAATAGCACATACGAGCAATTTTCCTAAAAAATTGGAATAACTTCTAAACAGGTGTCCAGATCAGAAATCTGAGGGCACGATTAAGCTCAGAGCAATGGCTTTACCCAAGGTGTGAGTTAACTTTAGTCGACACGAGTATTCTGTGGAAAAACCTAAAAATGGTATAACTGTAAATAATATAATAAAATAAAATTATTTTATTTTTAAAATCCTAATAACTCAAAAACGGTAACTTAGATCGGAAATATGAGACCACTATTGAGTTTCTAAAGGGGTGTTTTCCTTAGGCGAGGTCTAACATCGACCAGTGTGGGTCGATTGTGAAAGATAATTTTTTATATGTTTTAAAGGAAAATAAAATGAACTTAAAAAGTTTATTTTATTTATTTTGACATTTCACAATATCGTAGTGATTCTGCGATGTCACGATAGGGGATCCCATTTTCTTTCATAAATAAAACAGCGTGATGATGCTGCAACAAAAAAACATGGCAACACTGAAATGTGTTTTATTCATTTAACAACTTGGAAGAGATACAATATTAGATTGAAAATCTTGGAGAAATTCCTTGGAAGCTTTGGAGAAGAAAAGCATTGGTGAAACCTCTCATTAGTGAATGAGGAATGACGATGAGATGACAGATTGAGATTGCTCGTGGACAGATCGCCTCCGCTGACGAACATTCTTCACCGATCGATCCAAACTCTAGGTAGGGGTTAATTTTCTGTGATTTCCTTCCCATTCTTACTTTCCAATGATGAATGCGGACAAACCCACGAACAGGTTGATCCGCAGGTCGATCATTCTTGCAGAATGAGTATTCTACTATGGGGTTTTAAATGGAGAATAATCTCTGTGAATACTTTTGTTTCATTTTCCTTTTTCTAATAGGAGGAACTAAGTCCAAAACAAACATGGATGACATTTGTTCTTAGGATGTTCTTGGTGAATTATTATATCCCTATTCTTGCGTTCTTCTTCGGCGAACCTCCATGGTCATGACACATTTTCCTGAGAGATTCTGAATGTGGTCAGACCCTTAGAGTGATAGTAAGAAGGATCTAAGGACAAAGCAGTGAAGGTTGCAACCCAAGGATCACAATGGTACCTCTGTCTCGAAAAACAAAGCAACAAGGCGATGGTGGTAACCTGTAGAAGATGGTACACCGACAACGACATTGGCGACGACCACCAACGAGACACATGATTGGGGAGGCAACACAGGCCCGACAAGGAGGCCGGGCCAGGCGGACCCGGAAAGATGGCCGCCGATAGGGTGGCCGACATTGGTGGGATGTAGTCTTGCCAGACCATGTCAGAGGAGGGCTCGTGATGGCATGATCCATGGGAGGTGACCTAGAGGTCACAACGGAGCTGGCGACGCAGCTTGAGCTGCGTCAGAGGAGGGACCCGTGACAGATCCATGAGATCTGGTGAGTCACACGAACCAGCTACACCACGTGGTCCAACTGTGTTGACTGAGAAGTGCATGCGGATGAGCCATGTGTGGGAGAAGGGCCAGCCCAGACCGACCGGGTCGGGTCGGGTCAGACGAATTGGGTCGGGTCGGGTTGAACCCAGACTCGTCCGAATCCGTTCCACTAAAATGACCATATCTTTCAAACGGGAGGTCCATTTGACAATCCGTTTGTGGAGTTGGGGCCCTTGTGATGAGGTGGTCCTTTTGATATGGTTTGGTAAGTATTTAGTATATACTAGTGTAGGTGCAGAGTTTCCCTTGGTTCTTTCCTTAAGGGTTCAATGCGACATTGCATCAACATCACTGGACAACAATCCCCTCTAGAGGCCAAGTCCCGAATAGAGTTATGGAATCCCTTCTTGGGACTAAACCAATACTATATAACCCCTGATGGAGTTTTGTGGGAATTTAAATGACCTCTAAGTGCAGGTCATTAATCCTCCATCCAGTGGGCCATATTGGTAGGGTTTTCAGTATTCTAGGTGGAGAATCCCCTACGTTACAAGCCACATCAGTAGGGTTGTCAGTATTATCTGAGAATAATCCCATACATTGCAGATTAATACATATTGGGTTGTTAGTATTATCTGGAAATAATCCCCTCTCTGTATATCATGAACTTGACCAATGTATTCTCTTTGGTTGAGGCCAAAATTAGCGGGAACTCTTTTTAAGAGTCTCCGATGAAATCAAGGATAGAGGAGTGAGTTATCCCATAATGAGCATGCCTTGAGCAGAATCATGTGGATAATTATTGGTTGTGATATCGAGACTCCGTGTCTCAGAGAGACCAGATGTCTTGGAAAAAATTCATGATGTATCGTGACCAGGTTTTCTCTCGGATGCTTTTGGTAGACCTGTTCTATGTGCTTACTATCAGATGGATCGAGGAGTAAGATCTCCTAGAATGAGCATGCTATGATAAAAACTATATGACTGGCAGTAGAGGAGACCTGGAGTCTTGGAATCCTTTACGAGTATACTTGGATGTTCTTGTTATATGTTTTGTAGACATATACCTATGTTGAGCTGATTGTATCCTCTTAGTGATGTTTCCTTTGTGGTCTTTTACTTCATGTTTCAGGATGTACTACTAATTATTGTTTTACTCACCCCTGCATGGGTTTTTCCCTCACTTGTTATGTCTTGTGCAGACGAGTGATGCTTTGATAGAGTCCTTGGTGGACCGGGGCCATGTGGTACTTAGAGCGACCCAACAGATGAGGTGCACTTCTACGACTTCAGACAACTATTTCTATACCTACCCTTCAGGTAGGGTTTTCTATAGAGGAGATCTAGGTACTTAAAAACTTTTTATTTTTCCTTTTTTTGGGCTTATATTATGGCCCTGTTTACTTTCAGTTTTCTATTATTGTACTATGTGTTGGTATCTTAGTGTCATTCTTGTTTGTTTACTTAGTGTTTTTAGTTTTAGTAATTTTGTTTGGAGACATGTGCGTGTGTATAGGTACTTAGGTAAATGCCTCACATTTGTGGGATATGCCTATTCGGTGCTAGTCACCAGCCCCTAGATTATGGGAGGCGAGCTTGGGGCAGTCACGAAACATGCCCCTCTTGGATGGGTCATGACATAAATAAACATTGAATATTCATAATAAGATGTTTCATTATAAAAATATGATGTTTTTAATAAGTGTATTAATAAAATGAATATTATTAGACTATAAAATTATTTTGTTTAATAAGAAATTATAATTTCTTTTAGTGTTGAAATTAAACTTATAATATTATACATAGATCATGTTGACCTTTATATAAAGTGTATTAAAGAAATTATTTATAATAATGATATAATAATAATAATAATAATAATAAATGAATAAAAAAAGAAAATTGTGTATAATAATTAGAGGTGTGAGGTGCTGGTTTCACTGGTGAGTCGCATGGGTAAGAGGGAGAGGCTGCGATGGAGCTTCGACATCGGGAGGTAGGGCAGTGGTTTAGTTTGAGCAGGCCGAGTGTTGGGGTGAATCGATGGATTCAGTGGAGTCATCTCATGTGGGGACGAGTCAAGGTTGAGATCCTCTGTTTGGATCTGAACCCAACGTCGGTGAGGAGTCTGAGCAAGTTAGGGTTTTGTTTTTTCCAGATATGAGGTTTATGTGGATAGGGTTCCGATTTTGGATTTCTTCAACCTACCGAGGTAGGTTTCCTATTTTACTTTTAGGTTTTTTTTGTCTAAACTGTTTGAGGATCTCATATTAGCAGTGTTTGTGTGTCCTTTTCTTCCATTAGTCATCAATCCCTATTTGTCTCTAACCTCTGTGGATCGATTTGAGTTTTAAAGTTTATCATGTATCTATTGTAGTCACGATCCAATTGTATTATATTGTTTATATCAATTTTACCATGTTGTTTTCTTTTTGGATGAACTTGTCAACAATTTGTTGTCTGGAATTGTTTACCCAACTTGCACTGCAATCTCACTTTCATTATGGCTATAAAATCCCTCAGCCTTTGTGAAAATAAAATTGCAAAAACGATTTTCTAGTCTGAAGAGGGTGTGTTCTTAGGCGCATCTACATAAGTATTTCAGCGCATGAAAATCATGTAAGGGGAAAATTATTTATTTTCAAACATATATTTATCTAAAATTTTATTTTTATAAGGGTTTAATAACATTATTTTTAGATTTTGGTTCTTTGTTTTTATTAAATTAAGTAAGGGATATATTGATTTTATTTTTTTGGATTTTAGTTCTCAATTTTTAACTAAATCGGTAATGAATATGTATATGAATTTAAATTCATTTTAGTTTTGCTTCAAGGATTTGATTATTATTTTTATTTCAAGATCTTTTAATTTATGTTTTAGTGAGAATCTATAATTTTTTAAATGAAGTTTATTTTATAAAGCATATACTATGTCAAAGTTTGTCAAGTATTACTATACTTGTATTTATTTCATGCTTATGCTTATTTATATTTTAAGACTTAAAATTCAAGTTTACATATGTTTTCCCATCATTATATAATTTGAAATGAAAAGGTAAATCATGATATCACCTAAACTAATATTAATCAAGAAAAAATTGTTATTTTTATAATTGATTCTCTCCTAATTTTATGTGTGCCATGTGATTTTAAAATCAAAATTTTAAGTTAAGGTTGTACTCTCTTTTCTTGAAATTTTTCCATGAAAGTAAAATTATGTATCTATACATACATACATATATAAATAAATATATCGATATATTTATTGATTAATTCATGTTTTGAATGTGGAATAAAATAATGTATGAATATGGACCAAAGTTCATATCAAAGATTTTATAAGTCTTTATTTTCAATTTACTCATGGAAAAAATCTTTGAGGAAAAATGTTTCTTCTATAATTTTATGTGAATGTTTATGATTTATACCTATTAATCCTCGTGATTAGAAGTTTAAAATTGTTTAGTTTTATATAAAGGTTTTATATGTTCTTTTTTTTCTTAGTATCAATTAAGAAAGAAATCCATCGATATTTTTATATATGATTTAGAAAAGGGATAATTATTTCAAGCATGGGATTCTCTGAAAACTGGTTTTAGAAACTCTTGAGAAAATTTTGATGCATGTGATAAGAATGATTAGTTTCTTTTAAAGAAAATAATACTATTATGTATATTTGAAACATTTTGGGTTTAAATTGAGAAAGGAAGGTCCATGGAAAATGATTTAAAAATTTGGCACTAGTATGTTATGTGATGGTTGGGGAGTGAACCCAAAGACTTAAGGGAACTTTTGTTCTGTATGTGATATGTCTAGCAGCCTTACGTTATGGTTTTTATTATGGTTTTCCTAGTATCATGAAAGAACCACCCAAAAATTATTAATTTCAAAGGATAAATCCCAATAATCTTTTCAACTATAATTATTTTGGGAAATTATGTTTTTTCTAAATTATTTATTAAATATACATACGTAATGAAAATCTATATTAAAGTATGTATGTTTATTTTAAATAAATGTTTTAAAAGAATTTATTAGTAATTTCAAATCCCCTTACTAAGCATACAAATTTTCTCATCCTATGGTTCAAAAATATTTTCACAGGTATCATGGAAGTTAGTTGGGCGTCGTCTCTTTTGGAGTTAGCACATCCGAAGCATCTCAGTTTGTTTTATTTTATTTTTGTACAATTATGTTAAGTCATATGTCATGTATGTAATTCTACATAACCTATATCGATGATAGATCTTGACATGTAATTTAAATGTTGTATATTGTTTCATTATCTTTTTATAAAAAATATACACAACATTTATATTGTGTTGAGTTTGGTAGCTCAGGCTCGGGGCTTTACACTCCTTCCCTTTATCAGTGCTAGACCTCTGTTGGTGTTCACACCCATGTGACCCTTCATTTGAATTCGAACCTGGGACTTCCACCCTCACAAGTTTATACCTTTAATACTGCTCTATGTTGATTTTTTATTTATTTTATGATATATCTATTCATTTTTATATATTTAGTTTCATTTTTATCCATATATGTATTCATATATTTATATAATTATTTTTAAATACACTTATAAAATATATTTCTTATGTGTGTGTGAGTTTATAAACACACACACACACATGTGTGTGTGTGTGAATGTGTGTGCATGTCAATAAATATAACTATACATATTTATATTTATTTACATATATTATATATTAATATCTATATACATATATTAGAATATACAGATGAATATATATTTATTTGTTAATACACACACACAAATATATATATATATATATATAACTTTATATAGGTATATAAATATTCATAAACATTAATATAGACACACACACACTAATATATTTAGAAATATATTTTATATGTAAATATGTTTACAAATTTATTTATAAACTTAAATTTTTATGTGTAAATACATACTAATATGTATATATTTAATTATAAATAACATCACAACATGAAAAATGATAAAACTTGAATTTAATAATATCTATATGAGTGTAATACCTAATAATAAATTGATCCTCCACTAAAAAAATAAAGAACACCCCCTTAAACGAGGTTGAAATTCCATCAAATGTTCAAAAATTAAAGTACCCTGACAAAAAACTCAATTTTGGTGGTCTTTCAAGCCTTTTTTGACCTTGAAAAATTGGTGATCCATGATCCATAGCTACCATGATGTATATATCTTCACAAGATTTGATTTAATATGTAGTAGAGCTCAAACAGATATTTAAATCAAAAGTTATGGTCATTTGAAGTTTGAGTCATGTTTTCAACTTATTTTAGATCGTTTATTAATTCATTGATTTTTTCTATCATAAAACTCTTATTAAATGAATACCACTCAATAATAATTATCAAATTGTTAATTAATATCAATTTTTAATTATTTTATAAACCATTTTCAATAAATATATTTTATATTGAGTGTGATTACAAATTTAGTATTATATAAATCAAATTTTATAAAATATATATATTTATATCAATATAAATATATTAATTTATTAATTTATGATTTTTAATGATATATATATTTTTTAATGAAATATAACTTTTATTAACATTGAAAACAATCATTTTAGCATCAATAAAAGTACTCTTTATCAGTGTTAGAAAAAGCGCTGATAAAGAGGTACTTTTATGAGCATTTTGTTCAGCACAGATAAAGATACCCCCTTTACCAGTGTTTTTTGTGCACTAATAATGGGTAGTTATAAATAAACCCAAATATTTAGTATTTTAGAATGCTTTAATGATAAACATCACGTACTTTTTGTACGTCGAAGTACTGAAGTAATTTTTACTAATCATATCATACAAATGATGATGATGTAATAAAATTTAAAACCTTTTATATTTTTGTACATCCTGAAGGTTTAAAACTTGATTATGATGTTTAAATAATGATTAAGGATATTATATTTATTTTATTAATACACATACCCCTAATTTGGATGAAAATTTTAAATTGAATATTCATGCTATTATCTCAAAGATACTATAAAACATGAAAAAATAATTTTATTCTGTTCCCTGGAGTGACTGAGAATATTTATTGAAAAATATTTATTTCACTACTTAAAGTGAATGAAAATATACATGATTTTATTTTAAATCAATTTCAAGGTGAATATGATGTTTTTCTAATGACCATTTTGTTTTATTTGTTTATAATAAGTAATAATAATATAACCACCAGAAGTGGTCTGATGAAAAAAATTAAAGAGATTAATGAATTTTAATAATGAATATAAAATAATGCATCCCTGAAGGATGATATGAAAATAGTGTCCTTTTACATTATATTAAAAAATATATTTGTTTATAAATTATTACTCTTATGACAACAATATCAAATAATGACATTATCATTTATCAGGTGCTTATAGATTATTAATACCATATCATGTAATATATTCAATATTATCCCCTAAAGGGGGTATTATTCCTCTTATAGTTCATAGATGAGATAGCATAATTACATAACCATTATAATCCAGTATATTTTATGAAAATTAATTTATCACCTGAAGTGGTTAAACAATGGTTATCATGATAAAAAAATTAGTAATTAATCTATTCCTCATTTTGAATGTAATTAAATTATTTAATTACTTAAAGAGAGTAAACCTATTCATGAAGAAATTTATATGATTTGTGATACTCATACTTATAATTTTATTATGAATATTTTAGAGTTGATGTAGTTTGATCAAACAATTTCTCCTTCATTTGGTAAATTGAATGTTGTTATTCTATGAATTATAATTTTTGATGGTGATAGGGTGTGTGTTATGAATCCAGAAGATTCTTCCACATTGGTTCTCACTACCACATTCACTATATTCAAAATACATGGGGGATCCACTCCAAAGAATATGTATTGTAATATAATATTTGGGTTAGATGTTCCAAAATACAGGTTATGAGCCCAACCTGTTATTATTATATTATGAATTCTTCAACCGCTAAAAGTGAAAATTATAATGAAAAATATGAGTATGAACAATGGAAGATACTAAAAATCTTATGTATATATCTTTAATAAAAATCTTTATAAATATTATTTTGATTAAATGATTCAAAATAACTCATATATGAGTTAGTACATGAACATGTAAGTACATTTACCAGTAGAGAAAATTAATTAATAGCTCCAAAAGATTGAATATATTCCTATCTAGTAGTACAAATTCTTAATTTTTTGTTATTTATGAAGTCTAAATGGGATATACCAATGATATTCTTGAAAATGAATATCATATGGATACATTAGATAAAATAGATACCTCTATATGTAACAATCATTCATAAAAAGTGATTGTACAAAATTTTCTATGTACAATCAAATAAATAATGGTGAACCAGAAGTTTACTGATACTAACACTTTAAATTCATGACATGATAGTTTAGGATATCTAGGATCAATTATAATAAAAGATATTGATTCAATTATACACGAGCATCAATGTTTTGACAACATAGTAGACATACATTAGGGGGTGATGAATTTATTTAATGGATGTATGTCTACTAAATTATCAAAGAATTCATTCTCATTATGTTATTATGAATGCCCCAATATAATAATTTACCATGAGTTACCAATTATCAAGGTACATATTATTAATGTAAATTATTTATATCATTATTAGCTATGTTGTCATTGTTTACTTACATGATAACTATGAATCCCTGAAGGGTTTGAAATGCGTGAAGTATATTCAAAACTATGAAACTTTCACCTAGTCTGATAAATTATGGGGTGAATTGAATAATATGTATTTAATGTATCTATATTAAGACGATAAAATATATACAATTGAATTTATCATCCCATGGCTTTTATGAATCATTATATTCATCATATTATTAAGATGTTTTGAAAAACATCAAAACTTTCAAAGAGTTTTCTGAAAGCAATGAATTATTTGATCATGAAATTACAAAGAATATACATGTATTTTGAATCAATCATCTTGAATATGAAATCATAAATTTTGGGATGATTTTACATGTTCATGAAAATAGCCTTAACCACCAAATCTATTACTTACAAGAGTGATATATTTCATACACAAGGGGTGATGAAGAAATTACATATCTCATAAGGATTAAATATAAATACATATTTTATTTATCCTTGAATTATATACATGTGCATGTGTATATGTACCTTTCAAATAAAAACAAATCATATTACGATGTTAGCTAAAGTTCTTCCCTATTCATTGAAATATAAAGGGTATAAATTATTATTATTCCAAAATTCAAAACCAAATGTTTTGGTTATAAATTGATCATGGAAATTCTATGAGTTAATGATGTAGTGATGAATATTTTGAGTAGGAGATGTAAACATTGTACTATTTTTCCATTAGTTATTTTTTTATCATTGGGTTTTCTTGATAAGGTCTTTAACGAGGAAACACTATGAGGACTTGATGTTATTGCACCCTTTTTTCATAATCAAGGGTTTTTTTTTCTAAAGGATTTTTTCCTTGATGTGGTTTTTAATGAGGAAATCATATATCATAATAGATATTGAAGGGAATGTTGTAAATTATTATAGATATTTTTAGTTAATGGAAACTGTTGTCCTTCCCTATGAGTTATAATTTTCAATGATACCATTCATTATTACCTATGGTATTCCTCCCATGTCATAGATACATAATTAAATAATAATATTAATTAATTTCCTAAAGGAAAAGTTAAATGATTTAATCAGGGGGTTGGGAGTGTTTCACTCTTTTTCCCTTCATTAGGTTTTTTCCCACTGGGTTTTCCTGGTAAGGTTTTTAATGAGACGACATGACAGGGAATTTAAGGCTTTAATTATTTTTCCCATAGGGTTTTTTTAAAGTGAATATTATATAAGATTCCATGAAATTATAACATCCAGGGGGGTGTTATGAAATATTAATATGTGGATGTCATAATGATAATAATGACGATGAATCCTCGGTTCTCAATACAACCCTTCACATGGACCAACCTTCTATATTCTCTAACCTTTGTAATTCCAACCATTAGATTAGATATGGTAGGGATTAATCTTAACTGTTGGATCATATCACACATACTCTCTATATATAGCTATGTGTTAATGAAATGGGTGAAATTTTGGGCTCTACATTGTGTTCCCTCTGCTTCTTATTTTTCTCTTATATTTTTATTTTCATTTGTCATCATAATTATCATAAAAATATTTGATGCATGTTTTCATCAATGATATAAAAAACCTACAATCAATCATTTATTCCTAATTTCATAATTCTTCACGATTTCAATCGACGTTCGATCAATTTCATAACATCTTCATGTTATTTGATGAAAAGTGATGTATGGTCGCTAATAAAATTTATTTTCATGAAATGATTAATTATAAGTGTTTTTTTAAAGTTTAATAACCAAAATTTACATTTTAAATATAATAATCATTATCAATAAACAATATGAATATTTAAAAAAATATACATGGGAATTTATATGCTGTAAAAATCTAAGTTATGGTATTTATTTCTTTACATAAACAATGATATCATAAATAAATGTCAAAAATTTGAATAAATATTTATTAATATATATATATAATGTATTTTTAATATTTTTATGTTTTGTTAATATTTTAAAATAATCATTTTATTTTTTGTTTTTTACTATATGAAAATGTAATTATAATTATAATTTTATAGACAATCAAACTAAACAAATTCAATGCAATAAATTATTTATGCAAAAAATTTCTTTAGTGTTTATGTTTTGTGTTAGACTTTCATGTTTTATGATATATTCCTTTAAGACTATTTTTTTTTTATTCTATTTAATTTATTTTTGTTATTTAGAACCCAATAAAATTCTAGTATGGAGTGAACATATTTTATTACAAAGTAATGAATCACAAATTAAAAGTACAAGTTTGTTAATACTATTATAAATAATAATGGAAAAAGAAAAAAATAAATAATGCAAGTACAATGTAAAAATATTCTGAATCATATTCTCTAATAAACATCACAATTATTTTAAGAAAAATGCATATAATAATATAATCCATAAAATTGGCATATCGAATGAGCTAAAAATGAAAATTATTATTTAAGGGATTGGTTTGAATGAATTCATAAGAATTAAATATTCCTATTATGATCATTATCCAATATGACCATTGAGAATTATGATAGTTGGTCATTATAACCATTGGAAATTATGACTATTGGTAATAATGTTACTATAAGAATTATTATCTAGTGCAGAAAACGTTATTTACGTTGGTTATTTTTCATTTTTTACGTCGGTTTTTAGCCGACGTTAATACAGATGACGTTATAAATAACGTTTTTTACGTCGGTTATTTAAAAACCGACGTAACAAACATAACATCGCAGTGTTTATCACGTCGGTTAATTAATAACCAACGTGAAAAAACCGGGGGGGGGGGGGGGGGGGGGGGGGGGTTATAACGTCGGTTATTATATAACCGCCGTGATAAACCGGAGGGGGGGGGGGTTATCACATTAGTTATATAATAACCGACATTATAAACACGTACGGGGGATTTTATCATGTCAGTTATTAAATAACCGATGTGATAAACTCCTGGGCGATGGTTTATCACGTCGGTTATATAATAATCGACATGCTAAACTAGTCCGGGGGGGGGGGGGGTTATCACGTCGGTTAATAAATAACCGACGTGATAAATCATTTCCCAGGTCATTTATCACGTCGGTTATTAAATAAATGACATGATAAACCATGCCACAGGTGTTTATCATGTCGGTTATTAAAAAAACCGACGTGATAAACCCTTCCCGATTTCTTTATCAAATCGGTTATAAAATAACCGACGTGGAAGACAATTTTTTTTTTAAAAAAAATCGACTGCGGTCCTCTGCTCTCCCCCAGAATCAACCAGAAACCAAATCAATAATTCATACCACAAAAACAGAAGGAGATCAAAACATAAACTAAAGCCAATTTAAGCATTTACATTGATAACATATAAAACTTACCCCACTTGACAACCCCACCCTCATGTATACCCCCTGGACAGCCCTCCCCCACCCCATTGGAGCCCCCACCACACCCCTAGACTGCCCTCGACCCCCTGGACAGCCCCAAACACCCCTTGACAACCCCCCACCCTCCTGAACAACACCCCCTCACCCCCTCACCCCACTTGATAACCCCCACCCCATTGGAGCCCCCACCACACCCCCGACCCCCTAGACAGCCCCAAACACCCCTCAACAACCGCCCCACCCTCCTGAACAACACCCCTCACCCCCTCACCCCACTTGATAGCCCCCACCACACCCTTGGACTGCCCCGACCCCCTGGACAGCTCCAAACACCCCGGGACAACCCCCCCACCCTCATGTATACCCCCCACACCCTGGACAGCCCTCCTCCACCCCATTGGAGCCCCCACCACACCCCTGGACTGCCCCCGACCCCCCGGACAGCCCCAAACACCCCTGGACAACCCCCCCCCCCCCCATGTATACCCCCACCCCCTGGACAACACTTCCACACCCCTGGACAACCCCCCACACCCCTGGATAGCCTTCCCACCCCCTGTACTGCCCCCACCCCACCAGACAGCCCTCCCAGACCCCTGGACACCCCCAACCCCACTGAACACCCCCACACCCTTGGAACCCCTCCCCCCAGACTAGAATCCATACCAGAAAAACCATCATAAGTAGACCAAAAAAAGAAGTAGAGAAAAATTAAACATTCACATATATAACATTCAAAACTTACACTGTCAACTTCGAAAAAAAAACTAAATCCAACCTAAACGACTACCAAATACACAATTACAACAACAATATTCAAAATTACATTTTACATTACAAACAACTAAAATTCAATCAAACCTGTAAAATAATTTGACCACTCCACTTGTAAGTGTTTGATGTCTTCAGCAGTATAGGGTTGAGGGTCATCAAAAAGCTATAAATGAAAAGGATAGTAGTTAACATGTATAATGAATAAATCAAATTGAAATATTATGGAAAAGTTTAAGAGGAAATCTTACCAGGTCAAAATTCACAACTGTCCCAGTTGTTATTATTTCATATATAAATCTTAACATATAATATCCGCATTCGATGACGCCTTGTTGTTCATGAAAATTCTGTTTGAATGAGTGCAAATTTAATATATTATTTTTTTGTAATAAATCAAAAAGTACAAATTATAAATGGATATTTACCTTTGCATTTACATATTTGATCTTTGCACTCCTTTTCTTTGTGTTTTTTCAAAATTAGTCCCATGCCCTGTTAGAAAATAATACGAATTGGGTAAATTTAAAAGTCATTATAATATATAAAACTATTGAGAAATTGAAACTTACTTTTCCAATATATTCTTAAAACTTTCCCACACATCATCATGGACAGAGCATATCCAATAAAGTGCTTTCTCCCTTGGGAAAAAAACCCCTAACATCCAATGATCACTGATAAAAGGAAATTTAACGTTAGTGGTTTTTTATGTTAAAAGATAATTAACTCTTTGAGAGAGATGTGTTTCATACCTCTCACAAAAAGGCATCATCCAACATTGTGTGACTATATTCTTTTCAAGTATTTCAGCAATATAAAGCATTCTTTGTTCCTCATCCAATGCACATGCTTCAGGGGAAATCAATTGTGGGTACATGAATCCATATACATCTGTCAGATCATTCCTCTCACAAATTTTATAAAGATACCTAATACAAAACAGACATAAGTATATATTTTTAACAAATATAACGCAGGGAAAAGGTGTTAAGACTTACATGGAAAAAATTTACACCACGTTGATGCCCAAATTATCTCCAGTAATAAGCTCTATGATATCAGTTTTCATAATCCCCACACTTATTTCACGTCCACAAACATGAGCTTCCATTGGAAACTCATAATGACCCGCCAAAAAATTTGAATATCTTGAAAATCTGTCAAGACTACTAGAATCTGTATCTGATGTCACAGCCATTTGTCTTTGTTGTTGTCTATACAGTATTTCTTTACCTTTGAAGTATTCCTGTAAAAATAAATTGAAAAATATATTAGTTTTCAAATGATAAAACAACTTTAATAAAAAAATAAAATAAAAGATATAACATTCATACCTCTATGGTAATGAGTCGAAGAAGTCTGGATGACCAAATTAAAAAATGTCTGATACTATGTCCAACTATCACCACCCCATTTGTAGGTAATGGTACCCGAGATGATCTATCTATAATATCCTATACAGTGACCCTCTGATTCTCTACCTCTAATTGTTGATGATGAACTATATCTCCTATACAATATAACAACCCATATGCTACTATATGATGTTGAGAATCATCAACATACAACTTACAATAAGTAGGAAGCTGCGGCGGAGGAGTAGGATAAAAAATGGGGTTCGCAGGCTGAGGTGGGGGAGTGGGAGCTACTAGCAGAGGTGGAGGATAAATAATGGGGTCTGCAGGGGGAGGTGGAGGAGTGGGAGCTGCAGTCTGAAATTGTCTTTGCATGTCTGCAAACATATACTGCACCGACACTCTAATCTTTTCCTCCATATTCGCATTAATATTATGAACTTCAGCCTCCAAGGATTCTATTTTTTTTATAAACCCCCTCAATGTTAGAAGTTGAAGAACATGGCAACACTTTTCTTACCGATACACCTGCCAGATATCCTCTTACACGACCAGGATGTTCAGGCCTTCCCAATGCTACAGATAAAATATCTTCCCTCCCAGTAGCTGTAAATGTCCCCTGTGAACTCTGCTCCTCAAGAGAGTCCTGTATTAATTAATTGAACATTTCTGTAATGATTGAAATTATATGAAGAAAATAGTTAACTTAAATAAATAAAATAGATATCTTACAATCCTCTCAGCTACGATTCTCGATTCTTTCGAAAGATATTTCCCTTTTTTCCCTTCCGAGCTCTCTTCCATTTTTCATGTCTAGATGGAGGGGATGGAGGGGCCACCTCTCTAGAGCTTGAAGACTCAGCTCTTAGTTGTTGAAATTTTTCCGCCATCATTTGTTCTTCCAAAAATGCATACCCTCCCCGAGATAAACTATGAGGGTATACATTTTTATATTGGATCTTCTGATGAGCTTTCCTTGTTTGCTGTAAATTAAGAATAAGAAATCATTAAAAAAACATTAATAAGATCATTTATATAAGAAAGCTTATAAAATTTTACATTGCCCTTACAAAAAATGACTCTTTTCTTCTACTTTCAAAAAACCGTCTCCATGTGTCTTCATCTATAAAAGGATATATACGACATGGATTTTCATGACTCCTATGACCATAAATGAAATCAGATGAGAGGGTTGATTTGAAATCCCTCCATCTCCTAGCAGCCAATGACAAGCATTTCTTCCTGACTCCTCCAGTGTCAAGAATATCAAATTTCATCTAATAAAGAAGAGGTTAAACATATTATATATACTAGAAAAATTTAAATAATAGTCAAACAATAGAAAAAGATCTTACCAAAATCGTATCCCACAACTGAGAGATTATCTCTTTATCCACACTTCTCCAGTCATCATACAAAATGCTTACTTTTCTCTTAGCCTGATTTTCTACAAAAATCTTAAAATCTTTTGCATTTAGACCTCTAAGAATATCATCATCATCAAAATCAACGACTATCCTCTGATCCTGCGTACGGGCAAGTGATAATTTGTTAAATGTGTGCACCCACGTTTACCAACCTTTGAAATCTTTTTTGTAATAAGAGCATGTGAATATTCCTCCCCAGAGGTATGACCAATATGCTCATCTTCAGAATCATGTGGCTGATCAACTGAATGATCTATCATTATCCTTCAAATAAAAAAAAACAAACGTTAATTAAAAAATATACAAATTCAAATATTTTAATACTACTATAATCAGAAAATAGAAAAGTGTAATAAGTTACGTAATAATAAACATTGGTAATATGGTAATCATGTTAAATAATGGTAAAGATGGTAAAGATGGTCAAGATGGTAAAAATGGTAAACATGGTAAACCTGGTAAACATGGTAAAGTAATTGTCACTGAACAAAAATAATAGATATATAATTAATGTAATGGTAAGCATGATAAAGTAAACTAAACAAACTTAAAACAAACAAAAACTTATACTTATTTTGTTTTAAAACATGTTTTAATAAATACAAAACTTAAAATATCTAACATTTATGAAAAAAATAAATGTAAACAAGAAATAAACATATGTTACCTGTAATTTTAGGAATGTACAAATGGATTGTTTTCCCAAATTCCTTCGTCGTGATCGTTCCTTATGGCACAAACCATGTCTTCAACATGCTCATCATTATGTTCTGTTAATCTTTCCATGGAAGTAGGGATCTCACATAAATCAGCATCTTCATCAAGTTCATCCTCACCAACATATTGTTTTTTCCCTTGTAAAACAACAGCCCACTACATATCTGATTGATATACTACATAGAAAATTTGTTTTGCATGTGTTTCCATTATAAGAGAATCAGTTGTGTCTTCCAATCTATTCAGATTAACAAGTGTCATTCCAAATTCATCGTGTCTGACACTGTTGTTACCGATAAACCATTTACAGTTAAAAACATGAAATTTAATTTTAAATTAATCAACCTCCCATATGTCTTCAATCACTCCATAATATGCACTTAATGCAGAAATTGGGTTTTTGTCCTTAGTACTCGAAAAATGCATTGCTTCTGCAAACACCAATACACCACTATTCTGAACTGCACTTCTGTTGTCCTGAGCTTTCGTATGAAATGTATATCCATTAATGTCATAACCGGACCATGTTATCACATTTAAACATGGACCACCCACTATCCATTTTAATGTCTCTGATACATCTGATCTACCAAGCAAAGTCTTTTTAATCCATGACAAAAAAGTTTTGTTGTGCTCATTCAAAATCCACATTTCTTTCTTCTTTGGATGACATTATTTCAACTCATTAATATACAATGTGATATACGGTTGAGCATCAACTATGTTATTCAAGATGTATGATTCTAACTTCTTCATCTGTTCATTTGACAATGATTTGACTTTCAAGCCATGAATCCCCTTTCCCACATTATTAACTCGTTCATGGTGAGATGGAGGCAAACCTATGTGTTGCGCCACAGCCAAGTAGGTCGTACAAAACTCTGCTACCTCCTTAGAAATATACTTTTCAATAATGGAGGATTCAGGTCGATATGTATTTTTAACATACCCCTTTAATATTTTCATATACCTTTTAAAAGGATACATCCAACAAAGATATACAGGTCCACAAATATTTATTTCTCGAACCAGATGAATCATTAAATACACCATTATATCAAAAAAAGTTGGAGGAAAATACATTTCCAATTGACAAAGTATAAAAATTTCATCCTTTTCCAAAATGTTCAAATCATTCACATCAATCTCCTTGTTACAAATTGAATTGAAAAAGTAACACAACTTCATTATATTCTTTCTGACACTAATGGGAAATATTCCACGCAATTCAACTAGTAGAATTTGTTGCATCATGATGTGACAATCATGTGATTTCATACCTATCAACTTCAAGTCCTTCAATGAGACAAAATTTTTTACATTTGAAGAATAACCTTGAGGAACTTTGATATCATGAAGAAACTGACAAAATCTAATTTTCTCCCTCTTCGATAATGTATGACAAGCCAGGGGAAGAAATGTTCGTCTTCCTTTAGGAGTGGTAGCTAACTCCAAACGTATTCCCATTGATAGTAAGTCTAATCTTGCATTCAACCCATCTTTTGTCTTTCCTTTAATATCTAACAATGTTCCAATCAAACAATCACAAATATTCTTCTCCACATGAACGACATCAATATTATGTTTAACTTCATGATACCTCCAATATGGTAGCTCAAAAAATATTGACCTTTTCTTCCAAATATGTCTATCATTACCAGATTTTTGTGTCTTTCCCAATGTCACAACAAGGTTTTTCACCCTCTCAAAATATAGATCAGGGGATAAAGGTTTTGGAGAAATATCAAATTATTGTGATCCATTAAATGCCTTTTTAGTCTTCTATAAGGGTGATCCATAGGCAAAAACTTTCAATGAACCATGTACACTGTTTTCCTCCCACGATGAAATTGAAAATATGACGTCTGTTGTTCACAAATTGGACATGCTTTATGCCCTTTAACACTATATCCAGAAAAATTTCCATACGTTGGGAAGTCATTTATAGTGAACAGAAGGATTGCATGCAGTTGAAAATATTCCATTTTATAAGAATCATACACCCTAATACCATCATCCCATAACAGTTTCAAATCATCAATCAACGGTGACAAGTAAACATCAATATCATTTCCAGGTTGCTTTAGACCAGAGATCATTATACTCAACATGAAATATTTGCGCTTCATACAAACTTCAGGAGAGAGGTTGTAAATTACCAATAAAACATGCCATAAACTATGTGTGCTACTGAGGGTTCGGTATGGATTCATTCCATCAGTGCACAACCCTAGTCTGAGATTTCTAATTTCATTTCCAAATGTAGAATACTGCGCATCAATTTTCTTCCATTGTGGACAATCAGCTAGATGATGTATTTTTCCATCACATACCTGCTCATCAGAATGCCATATTAACCTTTTTGCATCATGTGAATTAGTAAATAAACGTTTTAAACGATGAATTATAGGAAGATACCAAAATACCTTTGAAGGGAGCTTTGTAATCTCTACATTAGCCTGTGATTTTTCTTTCACCTTATACCGTGATGTCCCACATTTAGGAAACTCTGACAGAAATTCATATTCCTTTCTATATATAATGCAGTCATTCGGACAGGCATGTATTTTCTTGTATCCCAATCCCATCGGGCATAATATTTTCTTGGCCTTGTAATGTGAATCTGGAAGATCGTTATCTTTTGGAAGAATGTCCTTCATCAATTGTAGCATCTCTGTAAAACTTCTATCACTCCATCCATGTTTCGCCTTCAGGTTAATCAATCTTAACACCGCCGAAAAAACCATAAAATCTGTACAACCAGGATATAATGGTTTTTCAGCATCACCATATAGACGCGCAACTGTCGGTTCTATCTCAATTTGTTCTGCTACAATATCATGAATCATTTCTTCAATTCCATCGGAGTTACCATCTTGTGAATCATCATCATCAGTGACATTCCATCCAGTTTCACCATGCCAAATCCAAGGGCTATAACTCGGATTAAAACCATGACAAATCAGATGATCTTTTATCTCTATACTTTTCAACTTCTTCATATTCAAACATTTCAGGCATGGATAGAAAAAAATGTCACTACTTGGAACATTTCGTTTAGAAAATTCCAAAAAGGCATCAACACCTTCCTCATATTCATTGCTCATTCGATGTGCTATAATCCAACTTCGACTCATTATTACCTATAACAAATATCAAATATATATATATTTTTAAGATAAGACAAATATATGTTTATATGAAAAAAATTATAATTTGAATGTAAAACAATTTTGAAATATAAAAAAAATCTATGCATATTTTAAAAAATATGCTTGAATATTATTTTTAAAACAAAATATAGTTAGATATAATAGTTTTAAATTCCATTGAATAAAAGAAAACCATGGCGCCTACATGGTTGATAGAAAATTGGAGAAAATGGAGTAAACCTAAGAATCAAATCATATTTAAAATAAAAATTCAGATGGAGAAAATCACATTGTAAAGCCAATCATCACGGCACAATCATCATGTCATAATCTTAGAAACCACGATGCAGTAGTTAATCCCCCAGGACACCCCCAACCCTTTAGATAGCCCCCACCCCCCGGACAACCACCAAAACCCTCTGGACATGCCCCCACCCCCGTGGACAGCCACCCACACCCACCCACCCCCTTGGACACCCCCCCAGACACCCCCAACCCTCTGGACAGCCCCCCACCCCATGGACAACCCCCACCCCTCTAGACAGCACCCCCACCCCTCCTGGACACCACCCCCACCCCACCCCCTTGGACATGCCCCTGGACACCCCCAACCCTCTAGATAGCCCCCCACCCCCCGAACAACCCCCCAAACCCTCTGGACAGGCCCCCACCCCCTTGGACAGCCCCCACCCCCTTGGACAGCCCCCCTCCCCACACCCACCCCCTTGGACACCCCCCTGGACACCCCAACCCTCTGGAAATCCCCCCACCCCCAGCCAACCCCCCAAACCCTCTGGACAGGCCCCACCCCCTTGGACAGGCCCCCACCCCCTGGACAGCCCCCACCCCTCTAGATAGCACCCCCACCCCCTGGACAACACCCCACCCCTCCAGACAGCACCCCACCCCTCCAGACAGCACCCCCACCCCTCCTGGACACCACCCCCCACCCCCAACCCCCTTGGACACCCCCCTGGACACCCCCAACCCTCTGGACAACCCCCTACCCCCGGAAAACCCCCCAAACCCTCCGGACAGGCCTCCACCCCCTTGGACAACCCCCACACCCACCCACCTCCTTGGACACCCCCTTGGACACCCCCCAACCCTCTGGAAAGCCCCCCACCCCCCAGACAACCCCCCAAACAATGGTTTACATATAAAAACTAGGCATGGTGAACAACTAAAAACACATGCATTTAATATATACTTCAACATGAAATAGATGGAATTAAATATTATTAAATATTGATACTTAAATGATCGTATGATAATTAAAAATAACCATTGATATTCAACTAGTCAAATGATCACAAGTTTTATCGATAACTAATATCATAATGAGGTAATGGATAATTCTAGAAATCTTAAACATATTGTCAAGGCCTTGGCTAAGGCCTCAAAAATAATAGGGTAAGCCCTCAGCAGAACCCATTTTTATTTGGAATCATGAGACATAGCGATGCATCGAAGGTCCATAGAGGTCAATAGCCATTACATTATATGTCTAATAGATTCTCATATAAAAGAGGATAAACATAAGCAGCAATAACACATGAAATATCATTTCCGAATTCGTACATTTAATCAATAACCATTCTATGCAGTAATATAGGTGAATGAGATCATTAGTTGTCAATGAAAACAAAAATTACCATCAATGTCGGGCATTTACGAAACAAAAACAAACTAAATAGAAGTAGTTGAGGCTTAAGTGAATATTGTGAGTCGATCTAATAGATCTGATGATGATAAATAAGATGATGATGGCAAAAAGAGTTAAGAGGGTTCGAAATCGAAGAATATTACATAGTTTAAACACAAAAATCGAAAAACATAAATATAGACTATCTGGGAAAAAAAACAAACGAAATAAATTCGTGGAAGGCTTACTTGAGTGATGCGACTTGAGATGATAGATTCGAGGAGAGTAAAGATGATAAACAATGAAGGAAAAACGAGTTTAACGCAGTGAGATCGACGAGCCGATTAGGGTTTACCGTGTGAGAGAGACGAGCCGCCGGACTGTCGATCGAAAAATCGTAAATGACAATCCACGGGGCTTGTTAATTTTTTAAATGTTTTATAACGTCGGTTATTTAATAACCGACGTTATAAACTATTTTTTTACATTAATAACATCGGTTATTATAATAACTGACATTATAAATGTATCAGATACAGCTTTTTAACGTCAGTTATTTTATAACCGACGTAAAAAAATCCGCATGTTGGTTTTTTACGTCGGTTATAGAATAACCGATGTAAAAAATACATTAGAAATCACAGTTTTTTACGTCAGTTATACAATAACCGGTGTAAAAAACTTCTGCGGGTTGTTTTTTTACGTCAGTTATCAAATAACTGACGTCAAAAAGGCCTCAAAAGCTGCGTTTTTTACGTCGGTTATTTTATAATCGACGTAAAAAACTCGTAGATATCTCATTTTTTACGTCGGTTATCAAATAACTGAAGTAAAAAACCCTGTTCTTTGGTTTTTTACATCGGTTAATTTATAACTGATGTAAAAAATGAACGCGCATGATTTGTAACATCGGTTATTAAAATAACCGACGTTCAAAATCTACTCACCGCATTTTTTACGTCGGTTATAAAATAACCGACATAAAAAACCACGTTTCACAGATTATCACATCGGTTATATATAACCGACATAAAAAATGGCGACGTAAATAACGTTTTCTGCACTAGTGATTGCATAAAAATATTAATGATGAGAGATAATTGATCTGTGTAATGAACTGACACAAATACCCTCTCAAACTAGTACCTAACCCAATCCATCACATACCCGAAGGGATTTCCTGATCCCCAAGGGCTGACAACTAGCACCTAGGCATAAAAAAAATCAAAGGGAATGATTTCTATCAACCTGGAGCAACAACATATCACATATATACAATAGAGACAACAATAAAAAATATAAATATATTCCATAACTGATAACGATAGTGGAAACCAAACAACTCAAGAGTAGTAATAATCTCCAAGTATAAGTCCAACCACAAAGGACTTCCAAAATAGGAAAACCAACTACTCCATGTGATAGCATGGGAAGAATCCCACCATCTCACCACTAGATACTCAACCTAGCTAATAGAAAACCTCAGTGCCTCATTGTGACGACTTGCATTTCCCTACATCGAAAGACATAACCGGGTCTACATACTACTGAAGGGGTATGCAGGGTGTGAGATAACATGATCAGTAGGGTATCACCTAGGTGTTCCATATCAAGTTTATAAACAATAATACAAGCATGCACAACTTTAAAGAAAACAAGGAATGATAACAGTTTAACAGTTTTTTATATTAAAATCACGGTAAAATAGTTTAATTCCCCCCTTTACACATTTCTAAATAATGAAGGTAAATCAGTTTCAAATAATTTCAAATCCATATATATCAATAGATATATCCCGTCAAAACAAACTAAAGCATGCATCATATATCATATCAAATCTATGGAAATACAAAAAAACAATACAATCCAAAAGCATAAGTGTAGGTAACACCACATCAGGGATCACTCTAGGTCAGGATATCTAGGAAACTAGTACCTAATATAGACAATTGTGAACACATCAAGCCACTAGACATATGAATTGAGTCTAGAGAGAAGAGGAACACCCTAGAAAGTGAACCTCTCAATAGGTATAACAAGTCCCTAGAACAACAGGCCTATGGAACAGAGGAAATGCCCATAATAAAACCCCCTGATAGTATACAAGACCTATTACTATACCTTATACCTAAGTACCCAAGGCTTACTATGTGATCTAGTTTCCAAACCAGTTCATCAAACCATTTCAATCAAACCATGCTTTGAAAACCATTTCATAATGCTTTGAAAACCCTTTTCCATTTACCAAAACTTTGGGAAAACCATCTGAATAACCTTATTGATGGTTTTTAACAATGTTTTGTATTTTTTGAAAACTAATATTTTGCAAAATAATTTTTTTGAAAAATAGGTGAAAGTTACTAAATGTTTGAACCCAAAAACAAAGGGGGAGAAAAGTTTTGTTCTTCAGAAAGTTTTTTTCTGGGTGTAGAGTATCAAACTAAGAATCACCATTCATAAAAGTCATCAGAAAGTTGAAGTTACTGATTAAAAACATCATTAGTCTCAGATCCATCGACATGAAGTTCAAGATCTATTAGACATGATGTTTTTTAGAAATAAATTGTTGAGTTATAAATTTATAATATTGTTGAATAGGTTGAATGAAGACAATGATGTCAAGAGTAAAAAGTTTTTAAACTCTCTAACCTTAAGTCAGGTGGTGTTTTTATAATCATTAAGTTCTCATAAATCATGAAAAATCACATGATAAAATATTTTAAATAAATTGAGAAATCTTAAAGATTGTATCGGTTCTAGGAATCAAGACAAAGTTTGCATCAGATCCATAATTACCAGACATATAAGTTTTCAGAAGCCTGAATGAGTTATAGCCGACAAGGTTTGAATAATTTCAAAGCTGTATATCAGAGTTTCTATTGTAATGATAATTACATCATAATGATAATTCCATCATAATGATAATTTCATCATTATGAGGATTATATCAGATTTACTAGGAGAAGGAAAGTTAATTGGACTGACTCTGAGAAGGAAAGTCAATCAGAACGAATCTAAGGAGGAAGGTCAATAATAATGACTCTAAGAAGGAAATTAAATCAAATTGACTCTAAGTGTAAATTCAATCATATTGACTATGATGAGGAAAGTTAATTTTTAATGAGCTGAGGAAGTTCTATCATAATGAGCTAAGGAAGTTACATTATAATGATTTGAGGAAGTTTCATCATAATGATCTAAGGAACTTCCATCATACTAAAGAAAAGTTATGAAGTTTTAGAAGGATGATTACTAAGAAAACTCAAGATGATTTAAGAAGGTTACAAAATAGTTGAAGTGTCCAAAAATAAAGTTTAAATATGAGTGAATTTTAGAGGTTTTTGAATTTGATTAAGTGGGAAAAGTTTTTCAGTTTCCTACCTTTACTATTCTGAGCTTCCTATAAATAGATGCACAATACATTCATACTTTGAAACCTTTTTCAAGTGATAAAAAAACAGGGGACTATAGATATTAATTTGAAGTAACTTTTTGGTTAGAGATATCATTATAAGATCAGGCAGTTGAATGTTTTTTACCAGAATGAGGAAGATCAGATTGAGCAGTTGAGTAGAGTTTGAGAAGTGTAGTTTGAGAAAAGGGTTCATCATAATGATTTTATTATAATGAATCAATCAGACTAAGGCAATCAGACCCAGGGTCATTAGAATGAGGTTCTAGACAGAGTTTTGAGTAGAAAAAGTTTTTGTAATATTTTCTTTTGTGAATCAATTATTTGTAATAAAAATTTGTAAACTGACAGGAGTCAGTATAATAATTCCTATCAGGTGATAGAAGGTTTCTAATGGGATTTGTCACAAGTTTTATCCACTTCTTCATTATAGTGAATTTCCATAGACCCATGAGTCTGGATATGAGAAGGATGTAGGTTCTCACACTGAGGTAGAACCTTGTAAATCTCATGTGTTTTACTTGCTTTCCTACTTTTTCATGCATGAGTATTTACTAACAGATGATAAGGATATAAAATTTAATAGGATACATGGGTTAAGTTCTTAAAAGTATTGAAACTTATAAAAGTAAACAACTGATTCAACCCCCCTTCTCAGTTGTTATTTGATCCTTTGGAACTTTAATTGGTATTAGAGGGAAGGTTACCTTCTTGAATCCTCATCATGGATAATATCAAATATATCAACAATATAGGAATTCTTATATTTGATGATATAAATTATTATGGATAGAAAAATAGGATGATTCCTTATCTTCTATCTCTTGTACTAAAAATTGTTGATGTTGCTCCAATTAGATTTCCACCTATTGAAAAATATACCCTGATGAATTTTGTTGATAAGATAAATATTGAAGTTGATGGGTCTCAAAACTTCAAAGAGTATGTGGGAAAATATACAAAATATTTTTGAAGGGAATAATAAAGTGAAGGAAGAAAAGCTACAAATTTGGAGTAGTAAGTTTGAAGATATAAGAGTGAGATATGAAGAAACTATTGATGAATACTTCATCAGGTTAAATGAAATTGTTTGCAACATCATATGATTTAGATAATTTCTGGATGAATATACAATAGTGAATAAACTTATGAGAAACTTTATGTATAGGTTTAATTATAAAATTCCCTCTTTAGAATATAAATATGATGCATCTCTTGACGAATCACATAACTTTCTTACTTCTTATGAAATGAAAAAAGATCCAATGTTAAAAAAGAAGATAAAATATGAAAAGGATTTTAAAGCTATGATAAAATTGAATATTTAAGATGTTGAAGTTGTAGATCCTTGTGATTCTAAAGATAAAGAGGATGATGAGTTTAATGATAAAATCAGATCTCTTATATCTAATAACTATCAAAGAGGAAGAGGAAAGTATGGATGTAAACTTCCTCTCAAATGTTTTGCGTGTTTTGGAATTGAAATTTTTTCTATGAATTGTCCCAAGAATAATTTTGGAGAATATAGAGATGATTCTGATGGAAAACCTCGATGAAAGAAGTGGAATAAAAGTTCTAAAGAAGAAAAATAATCCAAAAATCTAAGAATAAGTTTACTGGGAATAGGAGAAGTATTTCGAGTGAGAAAGATAAATTAGAATCAACTAAAAACAATTATTTAGAAGAATAAAGTTCATAAAAGGTTATAACATTCATTACAAAAGTTGATAAAATTGAAGACTCCTCAAATAGTTAAGAAGAAGGAGGTGATGAATCTTATATATAATATTAGCTTAGAATATAACTTGTTGTATGTCTTGAGAAAAATAGATCTCTCAATAAAGAAATCAGAATGACAAAGAAAGATGGTGGAAAAGTTGTTGATGGTGAAAAATATTTTTTCAAGCAATAAGAAGAATATAACCATGAGATATTAAGTTACAAACATAGAATTTATAAATAGAGAAATATTGTTGAAGATCTCAGTAAGAAGATGACATATAAGGAAGAATAAGTTAACAAATTTCAATAAAAACTTCTTGAGTCTGAAAGTACCTTAAGTAATATGAATGACAACTTGAACAAATCTTTGGAAGTAAAATATGAGACTTCTAAAGTTGCTGAGAAAGTTTAAATCAAGAATTGGGTGGAATCCTTACCCACCAAAAATAATGTTTCATATGATTTTTTCTAACATTTCAGGTGAGAAGAAAAGTGTTGGGAAATCATGAGTTGAGAAGGGATGTGAGAAGCCTATCACATCTACAAAATTTGAAAACTCCCTTAGTAGTAAATATGGTCCATGCCCAGAGTATATTAAAGTAAGAAGAAATTATCAACCTCAACATAGTTTCTACATAGAAAGATCTTACTTCAATTGGAAAAATTAAGATTTGATGGTTATTATTGGTGTTGTGGGATCTATGGGAACATGGATTATAATTGTCGCCATAACTTATCTCTTCCTAGAAGAATGTTTGACTAGAGTAGAAGAAATAGTTAAAGTAAAATGAGTAACTTTCCTAAAGATTAGAATATTGAAATAGTAAAAACTCAAGATGTTAGAAATTTTCCAAAAAAAAAAATCAATTTGAATGTTTGGAAGAAGTTTTTGGAAGATGTGATCAGGCTAGTCATAATGCTGAAGGATGTATGACACTCCTTCCAGAATAAGTTTCTTATGGTATAAAATAAAAGGAAGAAAGAAATCAGAAAGTTTAAGAAAGAGATTTTTTTGTTGATACTACCTTGAAAGCAAGTAAAAAGAACAAACCATGGATACTTTATAGCAGTTTTTCTTCTCACATTATAGGTGACTTAAAAATATTTAAACATGTTGAAATTCATGATGGAGAAGTTGTTACCTTTGGGAATGATAGTTCTTTAAAAATCAGAGGAATCAGAATGGTTGAGATTGAAGCAGAAAAGTTAAAATCTAAGGAAGTTTTATTTGATAATGGACTAAAACATAACTTACTTAGTGTAAGTCAACTTTGTGATAATGGAAAAGAAGTGATTTTCAAAAAATATTCTTGTATCATCAGAAGTGTGAAATATGGAAAAGTTATTACAAAAGGAGAAAGAACTAGTGATAATCTCTTTCAAATTGGAGAATTTAACAACTCTTATTACTTGAGTGATAAAGATGAGAATAATTTGTGGAACTAAAGGCTTTTCCACCTTGGGCTGAAAATTATGAACAAAATTTATAAAGTTGATGCTGTACGAAATTTTCCATAATTGAAAAGAAGAGAAAAATATGTTTGTGTAACTTTTTAGAAAGGGAAGATGACTAATAAAAGTCATAATAAAGTTGAGATTCAGTCTAAAAAAAATCTTGAACTTATTCATTACAATTTATGTGGGCTGATGAGACATCAATCAACAAAAGGATATTTTTACTTTATCACATTAATTAATGATTTCACTCGGATGACCAATACCATTTTTATGAAACACAAGTTAGAGTCTATTGAAATGGTAAGATTCTTTAAAAAATATGTTGATAAAGAAATGGGGGTTTATATAAAGAACTTGAGAACATATAATGGAACAGAGTTCACAAGAAATAATTTTGAAACTTATCTTAGAAAGAATAGTGTTAAACATCAGTATAGTTCTCCATATACCCCACAATAAAATAGAGTATCAAAAAGGAAGAATAGAAGTTTAGTGAAAATGAGAAGAAGCATGTTAGCAGAATACAAACTTTCAAAGTTCTACTAGATAGAAGCTGTTAGTATTGTTGTACATGTTTAGAATATATGTTTATTAAGTCTGGAATCCAACATTACTTCTTATGAAATGTGGTATAACAAAAAACCTTCATTGAAGCACTTCAAGGTTTTTAGAATTCTATGTTTACTTAAAATAAAAAATCTAGATTTGGGAAAGTTTGATGAGAAAGTTTAGGAAAGAACTTTTATGGGTTATTCCCCCAATGGAAGAAGTTATAAATTTTGGAACAAATGTTTAAAAAAGTTTGTGGACTCATATGATGTGAAAGTTATTTAGAATCAAACTTCTTTAACAAAAGTTGTTGTGAATATTGAGGAAGAAAAACTAAAAGTTCCCAATAAAAATGAAAGTGAGAAAAGTAATGTGCATGAAGATTTAGATGAATCATGTGATGGAGAAAGTGAATAAGGAAGAAGAACTATGAAATTTACTACTTTAAAAAAACACGTTGAGACTAAAAATATTCTTTTGAATCAAAAGGCTCCAGTTCAAACCATAATAAATATGAGATTAGAAAATAAAGCTCCACTCATCTCAAAATTTGAACGAAAATCAGTTTCAGAAGCTATTCGACACAAATAATGGGTGAATACTATGAATGAATATTTGGATCAAATTAATAAAAATAAATCATGGTAACTTGTTCCATGTCCGAAAGGTAAAAATTTTATCAGAAAAAACGGGTTTATAGAAATAAGATGAATGAACATGGTGAAGTTTCAAGAAATAAATATATGCTTGTTTATAAAGGCTATGCATGGGTAGAAGGTTTTGATTTTGAAAAAGCATTTTCCCCCATTACAAGGTTAGAAACTATTAGAATGTTTCTAGCAGTGGCTACTCACCGAAATTACAAAGTATATAAGATGGATGTAAAGTCAACATTTCTCAATGGAGAAATTAAAGAATAAGTTTACATTGAACAACCTTGTGGGTTTCTAATTGATGAGGATGCAAAAAAAGTTTGTATATTGAAGAAATATTTGTTTGGGATAAAACAATATTCACATGCATGGTATTCCAATCTTGACAATTATTTAATAATGTTGAATTTTTCTAAAGGAAAAGTTGATAGAAACTTATATGTGAAAGATGTTGACTTCATAACTCTAATTTTAATTGTTTATACGAATGATATAATTTTTTGGGGGATAAAGAAGATGTTTGTAAAACATTTTCTAAAGAAATGAAAAGGAACTTTGAGATGTAAATATTAGTAGAATTAATATTCTTCATTGGTTTACAAGTTTAACAAAAAGAAAAATACATTTTCCTATCTCAAGAAAAGAACATCGAGTAATTGTTACAAAAGTTTGGCATGAAAAAATCCAAATAATTTTTTTACTCCTATCTTAGAAGGGATGAAGTTGAGTAAATATGAGTTTTAAAAAAGTGTGAATTATAAAGACTTTTGGAAGCTGATAGGAAGTATACTTTACCAAGATTACAACCACAAGACCCGATATTGTTTATGTTGTGACTTTGTGTGCTAGGTATCAAAGTAATCCAAAATAATCACATATGTTAGAAGAAAAGAGAATTTTGAGATATTTCAAAGGAAAAAATTCACATGGGTTTTTATACAAAAGAAATTTTGAGATGAAGTTTCATGGTCATACTAATACTGATTGGGATGAAGATTATAATGATAGGAAATCAACCTCAGGAGGAACATTTTTATTGAATGAATGTTGTGTAAGTTAGAACAATAAGAAACAAAGTTTAGTAACTTTGACCATATTGGAATCAGAATATTTTGTAGCTACTCAGACTTATACTCAAATTTTGTGGATGAAAGTTCAGCCAAAATATTTGAAATTAAAATTTTCTAAACCATTGAAGATACTTTGTGATAATCAGAGTGCAATTGATCTTGTTAAAAATCCTATCCAACATTCAATATCAAAACACATTGATATAAAGTTTCACTTTATAAAAGAGAGTTTTTATATTGGAGATGTTTTGATGGAACATATCTCAACTAAGTACCAAATTGCTGACATCTTCACAAAGGCAACGCCAAAATAAAGGTTTGTTGAGTTGAGGTTGCAAATTCTTGTTCATCCTCTTTCGATGACTTCCTAAATCTCATAAGGAATTCCCCCATCGTGCTTTGGATTATCTTTACAAAGTGGGAGATAAAGTAACAAATTTTTACTTTATAAGAAGTTTTTAGTTATCTCTAATTTATGAATCTGAATCCATCATTATTAGATAATGGGGGAGATAACAATCAAGGGAGTGAGAAAAAGAAAAGTGATAAAAGATAAAATTAGGGGAGTTTATCTTTACATAGCCACAACATTTGTTTATCAATGAGGGATGAAATTCCTTAAAAAACATTACTTTATCCAATAGTGTGGTGTTAAGACACCCTCTTTTAAGAAATAATATGTTTTGATAAAATTTTAAAACTTTGAGTTATTTCAAAACTTGAGTTGTGAAAAATTCATGAGAGTTGAATTTTTTTTAATGAGTGTTGTCAAAAAATACAAAGGGGGAGATTGAAGAACCTTTATGATGTTTTGTATTTAACAAAGTTTTTTATTTATTTACAATTAATATTTTGTAAAAGAACGTTTTTGAAAAATAGGTGAAAGTTTCTAAATGTTTGAACCCAAACACAAAGTGGGAGAAAAGTTTTTTTTATGAGAAAGTTGTTTTCCAGATGTAGAGTATCGGACGCAACACCAGTTGTAGAATTCATCAGAAATTTAAAGTTGTTGATCAAACACATCATCAATCTCAGATCCATTTACATGATGTTCAAGATCAACCAGACATGATTTTTTTAGAAAGAAGTTATTGAGTTAGAAAGTTAGAATGTTATTGAAGAGGTTTAATTAAGGCAGTGATGTTAGGAGTCAAAAATTTCTTAAACTTCCTAACCTTAAGTCAGATGATTTTTTCCAATCTTAAGGTTCTTATAAATCATGAAAACTCTCATGATAAAAGTTTTTGAATAAATGAAGTAATCGTAAATATTATATCAGTTCCATGAATCAAGATAAATTTTTCATTAAATTCAGAAGTACCAGATATAGAAGTTTTCATAAGACTAAATGAGTTATAGCTGATGAGGATTGAAGAATTTCAAAATTTGTAGAGTGGAGTTTCCATCGTAATGATAATTCTATCGTAATGAGAATTACATCGTAATGAAAATTTCATCATTATGAGGATTCCATCAGACTGACTCTAACAATGAAAGTTAATCAGATTGAATCTGGGGAGGAAAGTCAATCAGACTGACTCTGAGAAGGAAATTCAATGAGACTAGCTCTGAGGAGGAAAGTCAATCAGACTGATTTTGAGAAGGAAATTCAATCAGATTAACTCTAAGTAGGAAAGTCAATCAGATTAACTCTGATGAGGAAAGTCAATTTAAAATGAGATGAGGAAAGTACTGAAGAAAATTTAGGAAGTTAGAGAAGGATGATTACTAAGAATAATCAAGAAAATTCAATAAGGTTCTATAAGAGTTGAAGTGGTCAAACATGAAGTTCAAATATGAGTGAATTTCAGAGGTTTTTTAATTTGTGTAAGTGGGAAAAGTTTTTCAGTTTCCCGCCTTTTCCATTCCGAGCCAACTATAAATAGATGCACAGTACATTCATACTTTGAAACCTTTATCACATGAGAAAAAAGTGGAGCACTATAAAGTTTGAGTTGGAGTTACTTTTTAGACAGAGATATCATTAGAAGATCAGACAACTGAAATTTTTCTTACCAAACTAAGAAATATTAGACCGAGAAGTTGAGTAGAAGTTGAGAAGTGCGGTTTGAGAAAAAGGATCATTATAATGAGTTCATCATAATGAGTCAATTAGACTGAGGAAATCAGACCCAAGATCATCAGATTGAGATTCCATATAGAGTTTTGAGGAGATTTTTTTTTGTGATTTTTTCTTTTATGGCTAAATTGTTTGTAAACAAACTTTGTAAACTGATTTGAGTCAGTATAATCCTTCCTATCGGGAGATAGAAGGTGTCTAATGAGAGTTGGAACATATTGTATTCTATTCTTCATTATAGTGGATTTTCATAGACCCATGGGAGTGGCTATTAAAATGATTTAGGTTCTCACACTAAGCCCAAAACTTGTAAATATCATGTGCTTTACTTGCTTTCCCACCTTTTCATGCATGATTATTTACTAAAAGATGATAAGGATATAAAATTTAATAGGTTTTAGGGGTTAAGTTTTTAAAATTATTGAAACTTATAAAAGTGAACAACTGATTCACCCCCCTTATCAGTTTTTATCTGATCCTTTGTAACCTCCCCATATTTTATAAAAACCTAGTTACACACTCAAAAACAAATCAGTCGTATCATGCCATTTAATTTAATAAAACAATTTATCAAAAATAGAAGCAATGCAGTTCACCAACATAGGCTAGAGACATAACTACCTACCTCAAAACTCAGGTCGCACACACCCACAATAGAATCCACCATAAGGAATAAACCAAAAATGAAAATGGAGGCCCTATAATTAATATACACATATTATAATTGATTAAATTCAACAAAAGGGTTGACAGATAAGAGGAAACAACACATACCTCAAGAACTCACACCCACCGCACCACAACCAACAAGGATTGGACCTCATAACAAGATTTCACAATAGATCTAGAAGGAAACAAGAAGAAACATAACCATAAATCAAAAAAATATAATAGTACAATGCAATGATGCTACCACAATCAAAGGAAATAAAGAAGTAGAAAAGATCACTTACCTGGAGATATGAAACACAACTGCCCTAATGATCCAACACCGAATGAATCAATCCAGATCGAACATAGGCTCCCAAAATCACTGGATAAGAGATCTAGGTTGAGAGTAAGGAGGGATGTTGAATAATGAAATAACAATAAACTGATTCAGCACCCTAAAAGGCCTATCCATGAAATTTACATGGCATGTAATCCCTTTACATGTCGTGTAATCCTTGTGACTCATATACACTAAAAAAATCATCACCTTTTTATTAAAAATTGATCTTTTAACATTACATGGTGTGTAAAATTTACACGGCTTGTACTCCTTTCATGTCGTGTACCAAGTTCACAACATTTTTTCTATAGAACTTACATGTCATGAACTCCCATTACATGATGTTTATTTCTATTGTAGACTGAAAAAACTATAGATTCTTTACAAAAACCTAAAACCAACTTGGGATTTCTCTAAACTCAGGGAGAACCCTGCAGATCCATTAACACATTTATACCCAAACTCTATTAATTTAAACAAACACACATCCCTAAACTTTAGGTAATTTTTCTCAAAAAATGTTCCCCATCATTAGGATTCCCCAAACACACCCAATTCAATAAGAAAACATGAAAATAAAAGGAAAATACTTGAAAGTGGGTAATGAGATGTTATAAACTCTCCACCATAATACTTTCCATACCCAGGAAGTCATGTGTATGAATTAATTCTAGTAAAAAGGTGAGGTCGCTAATTCCTCATCAACAACTCGTGCTCCCAAGTCTAGTGAGAATCTAATACATGATGCAATAACAATTTGAACAAAAAAATATATTTCCCATGAAAGTCTTTCACTTGAGAGTCAATGATCTCAACCGGATGATCAACAGTATAAACATCTGGATCTAACTCAATATCTTACCATCTCAAAACATGAGAGGGGTCATGATGATATTTCCTAAGCTATGATATGTGGAAAACATCATGAATTCTTGTCAACTGATCCAGAAATGCCAACCAGTAGGTGAACTTCCCAATCCTCTTAATGACCTCAAATGGTCCAACATATCTTAGAGCCATATTTCCCTATTTTCAAAGCCAATGGTGACCTAAATAAGGAGAAAATTTCAAGAAAATCTGATCACCTATGAAAAAATCCAAATAATGATATCGTTGATCCATATAATATTTCTTATAACTCTACGATGTAACCAGATTCCAATGTATATCCTGAATCCTCACCAAAATCTCCTAAACCAAACTTGGTCCCACCAAAGAAGCTTCTCCCACCTCTACCCAATAAAGATGTGATTTGTGTAGAAGACCATACAAAGCTTTGAAATGAGCCATTTTGATTGAATACTGATAACCAATGTTATAATAAAACTCAATTAGTCACCAATGGATATCCCAAAATCCATCAAAATACAAGAAATAGATATGAATCACATCCTCTAGAATTTGATTATCATACTCCATCTAACCATATGTTTATGGATGATAATCTATACATAATTTGACCTGAGTCCCCATCACCTCTTGGAGAATTCTCTACAACCTTGAAATAAACCTAGGATCCTTGTATGAAACATCATCATAAGGAACCCATGTATTTTCACATTTTCCTACACATAAAGTTTACCCAGATCTTCAACTTTAATAGTGTCTCTGATCAGAATGAAAAGAGATGACTTTGTCAACTGATCAATCACCACCCATATAACATTTCTCCCTTGGGATGTATGTGGTAATCTAACAAAAAATTCCATGGATACCTCATCCCATTTTCAAACTGGCACTAGAAGAGGTTGAAGCAACCCATAAGATTTAAAATTCTCTACCTTAACCTACTAGTTGGTGTAACAGTGGGTCACATAATCAACAATGTCATGCTTCATAACTAGGCACCATAATCACTGTCTCATGTCATAATACATCTTTATATTTCCCAGATTAATGACCCACAAAAAAATATAAAAATAAAACAAAACCAAGATCCTCATAGATGATGGGATGAAAAAGCAATCCACAAAACTGATAATACCATCTGAAGAGAGAGACCAACCTGAAACAGTCTCCCCAATGTATAGAGTTTCTTGAATTACCTTGAACTCAACATCTATCTATTGAATCTGCAGAATAAACTCAATACAAGATGATGAAAACTGAACACTGGTCAAAACCATTCCCAAAACATCCTCCAAAACATCCATATGAAACAATGAAAAAGGACCCATAAGGTTTTACTCTTCCTTCAACTCCAAAATAGCTTGCGATGAAACTTTACTACTAAGAGCGTCTACAATGACATTTCCCTTCCCCAGGGTGTAGGTGATATCAAAGTCAAACGTCTGAAGGTATTCTACCCAATACATCTATATAAGATTCAAGTATTTCTGTGAAATGATATAGCTCAAACTCTTATTTTTAGAAAATACTATGAATTTTTTCCCAAAAAGATAATACCACAAACAATTAAGTGCATGAATAACTATGACAAACATTAAATCATGAGTGGGGTAATTATTCTCATGCGGTCGAAGCTGATGAGAGCCATAATCCACCACATGATCACCTCATAAGAGCACACAACCCAAAATAATGCCAGGAGCATCACAGAAAACCACATACCCCTTACTGGTGTTGGGTATGATCAGGATAAGAGACAATGCCATAAGTCTTTTCAACTCATCAAAAGAGTACTGACACTTTTCATCCCATGAAAATTTCACCCCTTTCCTAGTAAGAGCAGTCAAAGGTGATGAAAAATAAGAGAAATCCTTAATGAACTATCGATAATATCCAACAAGACTAATGAATCTTTGAATATCAAAGACATTATGTGGATCTTACCATGAAAATATCACCTTTACATTCTCAGGATCAATTGATAATACATGATCAAAAATTACGTGCCCTAAGAATTTCACTTCTTGAATATAGAATTTGCATTTCAAAAGCTTTCCATATAAATAGTGAATTCTCTGGATTTCCAAAACCAAAATTAAATGGTCTTTATGTTCTCACTCAAATCTCAAATAGACCAAAATATAATCTACAAACAGTGCCACAAAAGTGTCGAGATACTGATGGAATACCCGATTCATCAAATCCATAATGACTATAGGAGCATTAATCAGACTGAACGATATCAAAAGATATTTGTAATGGTTTTACCTACTCCTGAAAGCCATCTTTGGTATATCAGACTCCTTAAACCTGAGCTGATGATAACCTGATCAAAGATCAATCTTCAAAAACCACTTTTCCCCATTTAACTGATCAAATAAATCATTTATACTAGAAAAAATATACTTGTTCTTAATTATTACCTGGTTCAACTTTCAATAATCCACACACAATTAGAGTGAATCATATATCTTTTTGTCAAAGAGAACTAGGGATACCCAGGGAAAAACACTAGGGAGAACAAAACCCTTCACAACTAAATTCTCTAATTGAATTTTGAGCTCTTTCAGATGTGCTGGTTCCATACGATAAGAAGGCATCAAAATCAGCTGCGTCCCTGACACCAGGTCAATTATAAACCCCACCCCCTCTTTAGAGGAATCTTGGAGAAATCATATGAGAAAACTTTAGTAAATTCCTAAACAAAAGCAGGAATATCAATAATAGAAGAAACATTATCAGTCATAACTTCTACCATAGAAAACAAACTCCTGAGCTCTGAACAGGTAGGTCCTACATGACCAGACCTCAGATCACACTCTCCCTAAAACACCTGTGATCTCCCATAGGCTGCAAGAAACGAGAAACTTTGATGATATAAATCAACCTCATCACGATGAGAAACAATCCAATTCATCCTAATGATGACGTTAAATAGATATTGATCAAGAAAAAGCAAATATCTGACTAACTCCACATGAGCTATCAATAGCGCACAAGGACACAAAAAACCCTACTCTTTCATCTTTCCAAAATATTTCTCTAACTCTATAACAAATGAAATGAGCTCTATTAGAAGGTTAAATATATCAACAAAACAACCAGATATAAATGAGTGGGAAAAACCTGTATCAAATAAAGCAACCATTATCAAAGATGAAATAAAGATGGTACCTTTCATTATCCCTGGAACAACAACTACCTATATTGGAAAATCATCTACCGAGTGAAGGTGCTTCACTCCTGAGCCCTATGGCTGGAGCTCTATAGTCTTTAAAGCATCTAACTGCACTATAGCGGCCTTTGGAGTCGACGATCCCTGGCCATATTGAGGTGTAAAAATATCTTGATTGAAATGATGTAGATAACCATATCATCCAAAACTATTACACATATTTACAGGTGAAGGACATGAATGCCATGCATGTCCAACCTTTCCAAACTGATAGAAATTCAGAGGCACAACACTAGCTATAATTGATGGTGCTGAAGATTCCTACTACCGAGAACCACCTCCACCAATCCTGTAATGATCCAGTTAATTATTCTTTTTACCTGGTGCTCCACTGAAGCCGCCACTAGGTGTAAGATAAGGGGAAAATTATCTAACATTACCTATCATATTCAGTTATTCCATTATATCCCTATCCACTATCTCTACATAGGTTGAAAGCTTTAATATAAATACCTGCAATATGATATCCGGTCGCAAACCCTATAGGTACTTATGAGATTTTAGCTGGTCATTCTTCACAAGCTCTAGTGCAAAACGAACCAACTCTACAAACTGATTAGTGTACGCCAACATTGAATGTTCTCCTTACTAAAAAGAGATGAACTCTAGATACTTTTCTATTATCATCAACTCTGGATAAAACTACTTGAAGTAGATATTCTTGAAACCCTTCCAGTCCAAGACAACATACCTATATGGCTGTACCATATAATCCCACCATTTCTTTCTAGGACCCTCATGACAAGAACTAGCCATGAACTCACTAAAACATACCTCTCAAGTCCCAATAATCATATATCCACTCTACCAAATGTCCCAAAATAAGGAATCTTGAGGAAAAACCAACTTTGATACCAAAATATAATGAACCGACCCAAATACCCTCTTAAACTAGTAATCGACCCAATATGTCACATACCCAAAGGGAGTTCCCGATCCTCATAGGATGAAGACTATCACCCGAGAATCAAACAACAATCATAGGGAATGATTTCAACCAACCTGAAGTAACAACATGACACATATATAAAATAGATACAACAATGAAAAAATAAATATATGCCATAAATGAAAACAATACCAGAAACCAAACAACTCAAGAGTAGTAACAATCTCCAAGTACAAGTTCAACCAGAAAGGACTACCAAAATAGGAAAACCAACTACTCCCTGTGATAGTGTGGGAAGACTCCCACCATCTCACCACCAGCTACTCAACTCAGCTGACAGAAAACCTCACCGCCTCACTACGACACCTTATATTTCCCTACATCTAAATACATAACTAGGTATACAAAACACTAAAATAGTATGCATAGTTTGAGCTAACAAACTTAGTAGGATCCCACAAAAGTGTTACATATCAAGTCTCTGAACAATAATCCAAAAATTCTTAACTTTAAAGAACACAAGACATGATAATATTTTAACAATTTTTATATAAAAAACATGTAAAAAATAGTTTAATTTCCCCCTTTCCACATTTCCAAATAAATAAGGTAAATCAATTTCAAAGAATTTCAAATTCATATATATTAGTAGATATATCCTATCAAAACAAACCAAAGCATGCATCACATATCATATCAAATATATGGTAGTACAACAAAATTGTAATGGACAAGACCTATCTGGTCCATTACCTTGCTGAAATCTAGTGGTTGAGGTGTTCTAGGAAGTCAAGGTGACTCATCCCCAACACTTTTACAAATTTCCTGTTCTATGAACAATGTTTCCAGTTTTATGAACAGTGTCACAGTGTCACAGAAATGGAAGATCTACAGTGTCATGGTGTCACAGAAACAAAAGGTATATAGTGTCATGGTATCATAGAAACAATGAGCCTAAAATTTTATGGTGAATCTATAGTGTCACGGTGAGTCTACAATGTCATGGTGAGTCTACAGTGTTTCTAGAATGGTTTCATATTTCCTTTTCCAAATTTCCATATTTTTTTCCAATTTCACCGATTTAACGTTTTCTTTGACGAAAAACACATTAAAATCCTTGTTTTAAGGGATTTACGGCCGATTCAAATTCCATAAATACTATATTAATTTTCCCAAGGTTCATGATTCCTTTATTTTGTCAAACCACATGGTTTAATGCAATCTACTTTTAATGGAAAATCCAGCATATCTTAAACCGTTACTCCATTAAATCTTCTAAAGGGGTGAGATATCTTCCTCCATTGTTCTTCCTCCTTGTTCTCTGGTGAGAAACACTTGAACATTTCCTTCCTTCCCATAGGAGTCATGCAATCAAACTTTCCTCCTTGGATTGGTTCCCCTTGAAGTAATTCTTACTACAAGTGCACCCCCAATTTTGGTACAACCCAACAGTATTAATCAATCTTTGATATAAGGTATGATTTATCATTGCTCTTTTGGGTTTATATCCTTCTATTTCTCCTTAACCTATTATGGAATGCTATCTTCATGTTCCTAATGGGCTTTTCTTGGGATTTGGCTGGTGTGGTGGTGTCTCTTCATCCTCAGGTGGATTCAGTCCTCCAAGGGAGGTGATCATGTTCTATTTTGTTAGTCTGTTCAAAGAGCATCAGAAACCTTTTGAGGTAGGGGATTCATTGATTCTCTATTATTTTATGTGAAACTGTAGAGTTATTATGTTTTAGTCCACTAGATCACAATGTAATTGACATAATAAATATTTGAACTAGATAAATAAATTGATATCAATCATATGTTATTGCCTCTTGTTTTTCTATACATTGTGATATCTATTCTTGTTTTGTTTAGCCTTTTTTTCTTGATGGAAATTGGTAAAGAATGTAAATCCAGAATTAATTGATAATTATTTATCTAAAGATAAAGAGTCATGTAAATGAATCTAGTTTTTGTTGTTGTAATTTGATGTTAATCAAATTGATGGAGTAATCACGTTTAATCAATTTGTGTTAGCTATGATAGCTTTCTGTTTAGGTTACCCATAGTTGGAACCTAAAAATAATAAATCAGTTAATTCCAGATGGATTAAAGAACCGGCTATTTGATAAAAAGATAATTCCTTGTAGGGTTTTGAGTTACCCTCTTGCTTGTAAAGTCTAAGATCCTTATGCTTGGAGCTGTGAGAGCTCATTGTGTTTGAAGGTTGGATGCCTTGTTTAAGGGCCAAGAGCCCAATTTATATGATGTTTGTTTTCCTACTGCTTGTGTTGTGATGTGATCCTAGATGGTTGTTGTGATATGTGGGGGGCAGGGAGGCCCATTGGTTGTGGAAGCAGTTGATTCCTAGAGTGGCGAGATGCATCAGTTTATGCATGTGGGTGTCATGGAGGACACCAGAGATGATGAAATGGGTTGGATGTGAATGTTTGGATGCTTTCCGATTCTTGTTGGTTGTTTATATTCTTTACTTTCTCCACTGCTCAAGGTATATGGTTTTTCTTACCCTCCTTCTAAAAGGGGTGAAGATGCACGGGGTATTCCATGTGCTTTCTATGTTTAACTTCTCAAGGGAGGATGGGTTTACACTTTTGCTATAGGTGGAAAAGACTTGACAGGTAGTTCAACTACCCACCATGTTGAGCCCCCTTATTCTCAGTATCATAGAATGTTTTTTTAGAATTCCCAGGAATATGGGAAATTAATAATGATGTTAATAAATGATTGAATGAATTATTTTAACCCATGGGGTTAGAGATTTCTGGGATGCAATGCTGAGGTTTCAATTTAAATGAACAATTAATTTGGGTGTGATTCTAATGAAATATAATTGTTAATGGTTAATTAATGTTTAAATATTTAATTAATGTAAAGTGAAACTTATAAAAATGCAATGAATTAATGTAACAAAGCTCTTTAAATGGTTGTGTGCTTATAGGATACCTAGTCTTAGCAGTGGCAGCTGAGATTTTGAGAGATGTTAACTGCAGTTGAGTATAAGACTAGGTTATGCCAATAGTGTGGTTTTGAGCTATAGTATATTCTATAATTTTTGTGTTTCTATACGCTACTCCACCTTGTCAGTTAGGGAAACTGACACCTTGAAGATTCTGAGCCCTAGGGGTGTTTTCCCCAACATTCCGGTGGGAGGATGGATGGCTGAATACCCCCTTTGGCCCTGATATCTTCTCTTGGTAGTTACTTGTGCTTGTATGAACATCGGTTCGTTTTCCCCATATATGTGTGTAGAGGGATATAATGTCCTGTGGTTATTCACACACATATATTCTAGATATAGTTTCCCATGGACTACTATAGGTGTAACGTGTATAGGCTATGATGGATTGAGGATCCTTACTCAGTGTATGGGATCTAATGGCTTGAGGTTTAATGCCTGATGTATGATACACGTTATGAGAGTTGTGGTGGATCTCAGAAACTACCTGGTTACTTTGGTTATGTGGACATGGTGGTTTTGTTGCACGAGGTGCATGTTGTGGTGATTTTCCCAGGTGTCTATAGGCAAGACTTTTTGGAGAGAGATGCTTAGGACGTGCGATATTGGGGCAAAGCGGAAAACTAGTGGGGAAGTAGTAGCAGGGTAACCTTGATATTATTTTTTATATTATATACTGTTGTATGAAATACTTGGTGAGAGTAGCCATGATGAGGCTGGGAACTTAGTATACCTGTTTAAGTGATGAGTTAGTTCACTTGTTTTTCACTATGCTTTAGCATGATTTATTTACTTTTGCATGAGAGGATCCGAGGAGGATCCTACTGAGTATACTATTATACTCACCCTATGTATATATAAGATATTTTTTATGTCACTTGGAGCAGGTTGGAGATCAGGATGGTTACTACTAGCTTGGGGTTGTAGGAGCTGTTTGGGATTTGTGGTCGCCTATTTTTACTTTCCTTTGGTACTTGCAATTTTCCCTTCCAATTGTAGTAGTTTTTCATGACATTACATTTGTGTACTTGGGATTTATTTTATATTTCACTTTGAGTTGGAGTTGGTTGGTGTCTATCTTATATCTCTCTTTCACATGTGTTCTCTTAGAGGTCAATGCCTCCCATTTGTGTGTTTACTATACCCTTGGTGCTAGTCTCCAACTCGGGGCCTACTGGAGGCGGGACTCAAGGGTCACTATCTCCCTTATCACATTTCCAACCTAGGATAGGTACACCTTGTTGGGAGGGTGTTATGAAAGAGTGGTATAAGAGGTTTGGTTGAGGGATTGGATGGAGTTTGGTGTTAGGAACAGGTGAGGTTGCATGGGTTGGTAGGGAAATAGTGTCAGTCAAGTTTAGAAAGTGATGTAAACACTAGAGACTAGATGAGACATAGGCATTTAGGAACCCCTATGATCTGATGCATGAACCTTTAGGTTTATAATAGCTACTAAACAAGGTGATACTAGTTTTAGGGTAGAGACCTAGGAAAGGATCATGCATCATTCTTCTTTATTCCTGTATTTGAATGGGTAGACCTTGGGATAAGTTAACCTGACATGAATAAAAGAAAAAATTAATTAATAAATTTTGAGTCTTCCATATTATAGGTTCAGGAGCTCTAACTATTTTTTATTTTACAAGTATGGATCCAGGTTGACGTCTGCGTTAGGTTCACATAGAAGATGTCCAGCAGGTTGTGCCAGCAGATCGCCGTAGGGTAGAGGTTGATTATGATGACACTTGGAGAAGGACACTCTGATAGTTTTAGTGATAGAGTCTATAGAAGTATGAGGGATCTGCTTTTGATGCATTCACGGAAGACAGGTTGGAGGAGGTCACGATAGGCTTCAGTTTGATCCATGATTAGAAGGAGAATTGGGTGTCTTTGGTTGTGACGATGCTGTGTGGAGTAGCAAGAAAATGGTGGTTCTTGTTTCTTGGGGATCACGAGGAGTCAGTGATCTCATGGGAGGAGTTCCGAGACAAGTTCAGAGTCGAGTTTCTTTCTCTGACTATGAAGGTGTCCAGTCTCTAGTAGATTCTTACCCTTAGACAAGGTAGATCTAGTGTGCGAGAGTTTGGAATATGTTTCAGGAACCTTTTATGATATGCTTCTAACCTATTTATAGATGAGGAGGCCAGGGCAAGGAATTTCGAGGAGGATTTGCATCCAGATATCCAATGCCAGGTCACCCCATTTATATTGAAGACATATCTTGAGGTGCTGGTGAGGGAAGAGGTTGTCGAGAGGAAATTGTCTAGAACTTGATCGTTACAAGAGGGGAGTCATCATGATTCCTCATGAAGTAGAGTTGTGGTCCGGGGTTCTCGGTTTTTAGGGCAGAAGAATTTCTGTTCGCACGGGGGTAGGTCCCAGTCCTCAACATCTTGTTTCTCTGGGGGTGGCGGATCTCAGGCCTATTCTAAGGAATCAGGCACTTGTTTTTCTTATGGAGGATGATCTCATTATCAGCGAGAGTGACTTACCTTTCAGAGCAGTCATCATGCACTAGGTGCTCTGCTCCAGGTTCCTCCGTTGAGGCAACTCCAGCCAAGGCAGCAACAGCAGGTTACCCCAGCTTTGGATTAGCAGAGGGCAGATGGGGTAGGTAGAGGAAAACCCCATGGTGATCATCATCCTCATAGAGCAGAGTGCGGCTGTGGTGGTGGTCGTCATCAGGGTCAAAGAGGCCGTGGAGGAGGTCACGGTCAGCTTCATGCTTTATCATTGCCAATGCCAGGCAAGCCATACATCGTTCAAGGTACCCTTTTCTTGTTTTCTACTTGGGTGTATGCCTTGTTTAATTCAGGAGTGACACAATCCTTCATATCACCTACCCTTTTTCATGCTTTGGGACTTGAGGTAGAGAGTCTTCTAGTGCCCTTGGTGCTGACTATGCCAGTTGGAGGTTGAGATGACTTGTTTGAAGTATGTAGAGACTGTGAGCTAGTGCTAGGGAAACAATTCTCTTAGGGAGATTTACTATGTTTACAGATACAACCATATGATGTCATACTTATCATGGATTAGTTGTATTTGGTGTAGGCTACCGTGGATTGCTTCAAGAGGTTGGTGGTGTTCTTCGATGCTAATGAAGATCCAGCGGTGTTTGTTGGAGAGCAAGATCCTCGGATGGGTCAGAGGCATGTTCTGTCCTTATCATCCTTGATGGATGAGCTAATTCTGAGTTCTTCATAGGTTTAGCAGTTGACATTTCCTAGGGTCATAGAAGAGTACCCTGATGTCTTTCTAGAAGAGGTTATAATATTACCTCCTCGACGAGAGATTGAGTTTGGGATTGATCTATAGCCAGGAGCATATTCTATCTCTATGTCTCCATATAGGATGTCCCCTTTTGAGTTATGAGAGCTACATATATAGCTTGATGATCTATTACAGTGCGGTTTTGTTTGACTGAGTGTGTCACTGTGGGGTGCACCAGTTTTGTTCGTGAAGAAGGATGACAAAATTTTGTGGTTGTATATCAATTATCATCGCTTGAACAAATTGATAGTGAAGAATCACTATCCTCTTCCATGGATTGATGATTTATTCGATCAACTAATGGGTGAAATTTGGTTCTAAAAAATTGACTTACGGTTAGGATATCATCAAATGCGTGCGAAGGATGAGGATATCTTGAAGACTGCTTTCTATTGTCGTCATGGGCATTATGAGTTCGTTGTAATGCTGTTCAGTGTGACGAATGGTCGAGCTGTGTTCATGGGATTGATGAATGTTGTGTTCCATGAGTTTTTAGATAAGTTTTTGGTAGTTTTCATCGATGAAATCCTTGCATACTCTACATATGATGAGGATCATGCAGAGTATCTACATGCTATTTTGGGAGTTCTTTGTCAACAACAACTATTTGGGAAGTTGTCGAATTATGAGTTTTGGGATTAAGAAGTCATTTTCTTGGGGCATGTTGTGTCCCAGTTGGGAGTATCTGTGGATCCATCAAAGATAGAAGTAGTTGTGTCTTGGGAATCCACTAAGACAGTGGCAGAGGTGTGAAGTTTCCTTGGTCTTTCAGGATACTACAGGAGGTTAGTATCTGATTTCTCTTGGGTTGTGACTCCTCTAACAGCATTGACCAGGAAGGATTAGGCATTCATGTGGACTGATCAATGTCAAGAAGCTTTCGAGTATCTAAAGAAGAAGTTGATAAGTGGTCCAGCTCTTTATCTTCCAATAGAGGGAGTTCAATTTGATGTTTTTTACGATGATTCACATCTGGGGTTAGGTTGTGTTTTGATGCAGTAGAGATTAGTCATTTCTTATGGTTCTCAGCAGTTATGTCCCTATGAACGTAACTATGACACCCACAATCTTTAGTTGGCGGCAGTGGTGTTTGATATGAAGTTATGGAGACATTACCTCATTGGTGAGTGCTTTGTGGTTTTCACTGATCATAAGATCCTAAGGTATGTTTTCTCCCAGTGTGACTTAAACTTGTAACAATGTTGGTGGATGGAGTTCTTATAGGAATACGACTTCAAAATATCATATACATATGGGAAGAGGAATGTTATAGCTGATGCGCTGATCCGAAAGTCACGTAGTGATGTAGTGCATGAATTTGGTGATTCCTAGAGAGTAATGGAAGAACTTTTAGCATTACATCTCGATATGGGAGAAGTTGGGGGAATAGGTTGTATTTTTCAGATAACAGTGCAGTCATCTCTAGTGTAACAGGTGGAAGAGTCCCAGTTGGGGATTTAGAGGTGGAGGTCTGGAGAGACTGAGTTGTTTGTGGTGAGGCCCCTAATGGTTGGTCTGAGGATGAGCAACACCAGGTGTTGTATCATGGAAGGCCTTTTGTTCCTTTAGCGATGCGTGATATGGTTCTCAAAGAGTTCTATAGTTTACCTTTAGCAGTACATCCTGGCATGAAAAAGATGTATCGAGGCTTGAGGAGTCAGTTTTGGTGGCCTGGGCTAAATCATGCAGTTTCAAAGTTTGTGTCTCAATGTTTGGTCTATCATAAGGTGAAGGCCAAGCACCGTGTCCCCATTGATTTGCTCCAGCCATTAGATATTACTCATTTGAAGTGGGAGGACATCTAAATGGACTTTATTACTGGTTTAACTTGAGCTCAGGGAGGCCATGACACTGTTTGGGTGGTAGTTGATCATTTAACGAAATCATCCCACTTCATAGCGATCAAGGAGTCGAGCTCAGTGGAGGTTTTGTCGAGGCAGTATCTAGAGGAGGTGGTGAGACTTCATGGAGTCCCAAGGATGATCATTTCTGATTGAGATCCTCATTTTACCTCTATGGTGTAGAGAGGTATCCATCATGCTTTTGGTTCTCAACTATGCCTTAGCACTACTTTTCATCCGCAAAAAAATGGTCAGACATAGCAGACTATGCAGACTCTTGAAGACATGTTGCGATCTTGTGTCCATGATTTTGGAGGTTTGTGGATGAGGCAATTACCCTTGGTGGAGTTCTCTTAAAATAATATTTTTCACTCTACCATTGGTATGAAGCCATTTGAATCCTTGTATGGCCGACCTTTCCATTCTCCATTGTGCTGGACTGGGGTCGGAGAGTCAGCAATTCTCAGACTCAAACTAGTGCAGAGTATGAAAGAGATGGTTTAGGTGATTCGTGAGAGGATGAAGACAGCGTAGGATCATCAGAAATCATATTCCAATTAAAGGAGTATACCTTTGGAGTTCTATGTTGGGGATAACTTGTTTCTAAAGGTGACTCCCCATCATGGGAAGTGAAGGTTCTCCCCAGATTTTTGGGCCTTTCAAGGTGTTGGATCGTGTTGTATTTGTGGCATATTGAGTAGCACTTCCCCCAAAGATGAGCCGGATACACGATGTTTTTCATATGTCATAGCTCCATCATTATCTTCATGATGAATCTCATGTCATCGATTGGGTATAGATTGATGTTGATGAAGATGAAACCTTCAAGGAGAGGCCTATTGAAATCCAAGACCGCAAAGAGAAGGTGCTACGTGGGTGTTCTATCGCCTTTTTTCATGTCTTGTAGCAACACAGTGGTGTGGAGGAGAGTACCTGGGAACGTGAGTCACAGATACATGCTCAGTACCCCAAGTTGTTTGCTGTTTAACTCTTTTCATGTAAAAATGTTCTATTTGTGGTTATAGACCTTTCATGTTTATGAAATGGATTTCTTTTGTTGCTTTTGTGGCTTTCTCTCTTTTGAGAGGTATCTCTATGGGTGGTTGTTCAGACCCCTTTTCTGTTTCCTTTTGGTTTGGTTTTGGATTCTCGAGGATGAGAATGTTTTGAGAGGTATCTGATGTAATGGAATGGACCTCTCTGGTCCATTACCTTATTGAAATCTGGTGGTTGAGGTATTTTGGGAGGTCAAGGTGACTCATCCCCAACACTTTCTAGTTCTGTGAACAATGTTTCCAGTTTTATGAATAGTGTCACAGTGTCACAGAAATAGAATATCTATAGTGTCACAGTGTCACCGAAATGGAAGATCTATAGTGTCACAGTGTCACAGAAATGACGAGTCTACAGTGTCACGGTGAGTCTACAGTGTTTCCAAAATGGTTTCATATTTCCTTTTCCAAATTTCCAATTTTTTCCAGTTTCACCGATTTAACATTTTCTTTGACTAAAAACACATTAAAAGCCTTGTTTTAAGGGGTTTAAGACCAATTCAAAGCCCATAAATCCTATATTAATTTTACTAAGGTTTGGGATGCCTTTACATGGTCAAACCACATGGTTTAATGCAATCATATTTTAATGGGAAATCCAGCATATCTTAAACCGCTGCTCCGTTAAATCTTATAAAGGGGAAAGATATATTCCTCCCTTGTTCTTCCTCCTTGTTCTCTGGTGAGAGGCGCTCAAAACTTTCCTTCCTTCCCATATGAGTCATGCAATCAAAATTTTCTCCTTATATTGCTTCCCCTCAAAGTTATTCTTGCTGAAAGTGCACCCCCTGTTTTGGTGCAACTAAGCAATATCGATCAATATTTGATATAAGGTATGATTTATTGTCCTTATTTTGGGTTCATCTCCTTATATTTATCCCTTCCCTATTATGGAATTCTATCTCTATGTTCCTAATGGAATTTTCTTAGGTGTTGGCCGATGTGGTGGGGTCTTTGCATCCTTAGGTGGATGCAGTCCTCTAAGGGAGGCGATCATGATCTATTTTGTTAGCCTGTTAAAAGAGCATCAGAAACCTTTTTAGGTAGGGGATTCATTGTTTCTCTATTCTTTTACATGAAACTATAGAGTTAGAATGTTTTAGCCCACTGGATCACAATGTAATTTCCATGATAAATATTTGAACTGGATAAATAAATTGATATCAATCGTATGTTATTACCTCTTGTTTTACTAGATAGTGTGATATTTTATGCTTTCTTTGTTTAGCTTTCCATTCTTGATGGAAATTGGGAAAGAACATAAATCCATAATTAATAGATAATTATTTGGATAAAGATAAAGAGTCATGTAAATGAAGCCGGTTTTTGTTGTTGTAATTTTATGTTATTCAAATTGATGGAGTAAGCATGTTTAATCAATCTGTGTTAGATATGATAGCTTGCATTTTAGTTTACCCACATTTGGAACCTACAAATAATAAATTGGTTAATTATAGATGTATTAAAGAACCGACTGTTTGATAAAAAGATAATTCCTCATAGGGTTTTGAGTTACCCTCTTGCTTGAAAAGGCCAAGAGCCTTATGCCTGGAGCTGTGAGAGATCATTGTGTTTAAAGGTTGTATGCCTTGTTTAAGGGACAAGAGCCTAATTGATATTATGTTTGTTTTCATGATTCTTATGTTGTGATGTGATCCTAGATGGTTGTTGTGATATGTGGGGGCAGTAAGGCCCATTGGTTGTGGAAGCAGTTGATTCATAGAGTGGCAAGATGCATCAGTTTATGCATGTGGGTGTCGGGGAGGACACCGAGGATGATGAAATGGGTTGGATGTGAATGTTTGGATTCTTGTTGTTTCTTGTTGGTTATTTATCTTCTTTAATTTCCCCACTGTTCAAGGTAGATGGGTTTTCTTACCCTCCATCCAAAATGGGTGAAGACGCGCGGGGTATGCCACATGCTTTCTGTGTTTAGTTTCTCAAGGAAGGATGGTTCTATTCTCTTACTATAGGTGGAAAATAATTGATGGGTAGTTCAACTATCCACCATGTTGATCCCCCTTGTGTTTAGCAGCTTATAATGTTTTTATAGAATTCCTAGAAATATGGGAAAGTAATAATGATGTTAATAAATGATTGAATGAATGATGTTAACCCATGGGGTTGGTGCTTGCTGGGACACAATGATGAGGTTGAAATTTAAAGGAATAATGGAATTTGGGTGTGATGCTAATGAAATATAATTGTTAATGGTTAATTAATGTTTAAAGATTTAATTAATGTAAAGTGAAACTTATAAAAAGGGAATGAAGTAATGTAATAAAGCTCTTTAAATGGTTGTGTGCTTATAGGATACCTAGTCTTAGCAGTGAAAACTGGGAGTCTGAGATATGTTAGCTGTAGTTGAGTCTAAGACTAGGTTATTACCATAGTGTGGTTGTGAGCTATAGTATATTCTTTAATGTTTGTGTTTTTATACGCTACTCCACCCCGTCAGTTAGGGAAACTAACACCCTGGGGATTCTGAGCCCTGGGGGTGTTTTTCCCAACATTTCGGTAGGAGGATAGATGGATGACTACCCCCTTTGGCCCCACTCTATTCTCTTGGTAGTTACTTGTGCTGGTAGGAACAATGGTTAGTTTTCCCCATATATGTGTGTAGAGGGCTGTAATGGCTTGTGGTTATTCACACACATATATTCTGGATATAGTTTCCTATGGACTCCTATAGGTATAGCATGTATAGACTATGATGGCTTGAGGATCCTTACTTGGTGTATGGGCTATAATGGCTTGAGGTTTAATACCCAATGTATGATACATGTTATGCGAGCTGTGGTGGCTCCTGAAAACTAATTGGTTACTTTTCTTACATGGACATGGTGGTTTTTTTGCACGAGGTGAATGTTGTGGTGCTTTGCCCAAGTGTCTATGGGAAAGCCTTTTTGGAGAGAGATGCTTTGGAAGTGCAACATTGGGGTAAAGTAGCAAAATAGTGGGGAATTAGTAGCGGGGTACCCTTGATACTCTTTATTATATTATATACTCTTGTATTTGATACTTGGTGAGAGTAGCCATGGTGAGGCTGGGAACTTAGTATACCTGTTTAGGTTATGAGTTAGTTCATTTGTTGTTCACTATGATTTAGAATGCTTTCTTTAATTTTGAACGAGAGGATCCGGGGATGATCCTACTGAGTATACTGTTATACACACCCTATGTATATATAAACTGTTTTTTAGGACACTTGGAGTAAGTTGGAGATCAGGATGGTTACTACTAGCTTGGGGTTGCAGGAGCTGTTCATGCTTCGTGGTCACTGCTGTTTTTTACTTTCCTTTGGCACTTGAAATTTTCCCTTCCGGTTGTAGTAATTTTGCATGACATTACATTTGTGTACTTGGGATTTCTTTTATATTGCAGTCTGAGTTAGAGTCGGTTGGTTTATGTCTTATCTCTCTCTTTCGCATGTGTTCTCTTAGAGGGTAATGCCTCCCATTTGTGTGTTTACTATACCCTCAGTGCTAGTCGCCAACTTGGGACCTAATGGAGGAGGGACTCGGGGGTCACTATCTCCCTTCTCACATTGCCGGCCCATGAGGGGTACACCTTGGGGGGAGGGGGTTATGACAAAAATAGTATAAGCCAAAAGGAGAAGCACAGGTAACACCATGCTAGCGATCACTCTTGGTCAGGATATCTAGGACACTCATACCTAACATAGAAAATCATGTACGCATCAAGACACTAGAAATATGCATTGATTCTAGAGATAAGAGGAACATACCAACAAGTGAACCTCCTAAAAGGTCTAATAAGTCCCTAGAACAAAAGTCATAGGAAGCAGAGGAGTGCTCCATGAGAAAACCCCATGATAGTGGATGAGACCTATTACTATACCTTTGTAACGATCCGAAAATGTACTTCTTTTATTTATGGATCTCTTTTCTCTTCATAACTTTTTATTATGTTTTAAAATAAAAGAACATCGAATTCCTTCGGACCCAAATTGTAGATTTAAAAAAATGATATAATTATTATAACAAATTAAGGTATATGGAATAATGATTATTTTAATTAAATAGTATAATTAAAATACCCCTTTTAAATTTAAATGATAATTTTTTTTGTGCCAGAAATTTCACTATGAAATTTCACTATTCATTTTATATCCGCTATTATTTTTAATAACTAGTGATATTTATATTTAAAAGTCAAATTTCTCATACTTAGAGAATTATTATGGTTAAATAAACATCATTTTTGAATTCCAAATATCAAAATTTATTTTGTGTGAATTTTTAGTAATTTCCTAAGAAGTTTCAATTTGATGAATAATATTATATGAATAGTGTTTTCTTGATGAATAGTATTTTATGAATAGTGTTTTCTTGATGAATAGTAAAAAAAATTATTATTAAATAACTTTTTTTTCTGTGAACTTCTTTTCAAAAATCCTTCATACATGGTTGTAATCAGCGTGAAAAATGTGGTTCAATAAAATGAATATATTTTTTTGGTGAATAGTAACATACCCTTATGAATAGTAATGAATAGTAAATCATGCAAAAAAATAGAACCTTCACCCATGAATGTATAAATACAATTTAGAAATCTTAAAAGTGAAAAAATGGTCATAATATAAGTTTTGATATTTTTGTATGCCATAAATATTTTATTTACAATTTTATAATTAATTTAATAATTTAAAATTAAAATGTATTTTCATAAAATTTAATCATAAATTTTTACTTTATTGTCTTATGGTTATAAAATAATTTTATGGGACCTTGATTACTTTTTCAAGGTGTTACAAAACAAGTTATAGTTTTAGAGTTGTTTTTTCTGAATAAATAATGATTTTATTTAAAAATTAAATTAAAAATATTTAGAAAATTATTTTCATAAAATGAAGTTTGTTTTTGAATTCAGAGCATCGATATTAGGTTAGGGTGAATTTATGAGATTTTTATAAAATGTTTTGTTTTTCGGTGAATAGTAAAAATACAATTTTAGGTTTCACTGTGTTTAATGACATCATTAATGATGTAACCATGATGTAATAAATCTGTTCAACTTGTGAATAGTAATATTTGTTTTGAGGTGTCACAAGTGGCCAATACCATGGGAAAATACCATGGTAAAACCCATGGTTTTGCAAATACTATCGATGAGATGTCCCTTGGAAATTATTTAAATATTCTCTCACTTTTGCTATAAATACCAAGCCATTCCCTCATTCTTTTCATTCCAAAATCATCCTCAATTAAGTTCTAGTCTTTTTACCTCCCAATTAGTCCTCCCAAGGTTCCCCCAATCCCCCCAAGGTCCCAACCTTCAAGCTTTCTAAGTCACTCTTCAAGGTAAGGGAACCTTCGACCCTCCTCTTTTAGTCATGATTTCCTTTAAGTTATGTCTTCTAGTTTCCATATTCTTATGTGGGGGTATGTTCTTATATATTATTATTAATTTAAATTTCATGTCCAAATGATGATATACCCTTTCTTCTCTCATCAATTTATTTTCTGATATTTTAAGTGATGCCGTTAGGCTGTCGAATTTTCGTAAAAGAAATCACATCTTCTATTTTCTTTCAAGTTTCCTTTTTATATGGTATGTCATTCAAATATTCATACCATGAATTTTTTTCTATTATATTATGTCCATATACTTTATTATGAGTTATTTATGAGTGGGTGACCCCTGTCCTCTCTCTCTTCAATATTTTCTAAAACCATGTTATTATGATGCAGAAATTTCGTCTCAAAATCTCTCTCTTTTTCTCAAGAAATTATCTTGTTTTATTTATGTGAATACCCAAATATATTTTCATTTATAGAGGTATTCATCAAGACATAAAATTGATCTATTTTATTCTGTAATTGACATACAAGAAACCCTCATTCCTTTTCCAAGGGTTATAAAAGACATAACGATCATGTTTTTAAGCACTTTTAAAACGTCATGATTTTTAAGTAAAACCCATTACTTTTACTCTATATAAGTTATTTATGAAATGTTTCATTATGATATATGTGGATAAAATGATAATAAAGACATATTAAGGGTTCAACCTAATAGTTATACAATTCATTGGGTAAAGAATTTAATCTCTAGAGATGACAAGTTTCACGATACCTTGGTGAATAACCTTGGTAATTTTTATGACACCTTAGGGATGAACCTTGGTGATATGTTCATGAATGTCTAAATTAAATGTTGTAGCCACATATTCAAGTTATGATTCTTGTTCTTTTCATTATGATATTCCTATTATTCCATTGCTCATGCCTTTATGTTTTTTTATCAAGTTCTTATTGATATCACAAGTAAACTGATTCCCTTGCTTTCCTTATTGGGCCTTCTACTCACTCTTTCCTTTGATGTATGTATCTAGGTTATGATATACAATAATTGTACATAGGATGAACTTATGATGAATCTGTACAAGTGTATTAGAAGAATGTTTTATGTTGTCATGTTTTATGTTCCTGATTTCCAAGACACTAAACTTTAAAGATCCTCTGTTTGTAAAATGTAATGGAAAGTTATGTAACAAAAAGGCAGGATGCCATAGTTGGTATCAAAGGATAGTTTAGTTATTTTTGGAAATTAGGATATGAAAAATTTATAAGGAACCCTATAGAAAAGTTTAAATATATGAAAACTTCCTGGTATTTTAGTGAAATATTAAGTAAGTGGCTTCCAAACAAATAAATCCCTATCTGGATACGAACAGGTGGATGTGGCTCTGGAACAGATGTACCTAGGAGTGAAAACTCAGACAAGGAGTTTTGGGATTGACCCGGGGTATCCTGTTACACAACAACGGGCCTTGCTGCACTCCTATTTTGACACTCCCAGGGGATATGTTTGGTTAATCACAAGCTTTTCATGAATCATTATGAAGGATTTATAAAAAATGTAATTGTTATTAAAGAATAATATTTTTTAAGACATGAAATTACTTTATAATTTTATGTTTCCAAGTAGTGAAAAATCTATAATAAGAGAAAATTGCGAGGATGTAATTTCTTTAAGGGGGGAAGAATGTAACGACCCGAAAAATGTAATTCTTTTATTTTTGGATCTATTTTCTCCTCATAACTTTTTATTATGTTTTACAATAAAAGAACATTGAATTCCTTTAGATCCAAATTGTAGATTTAAAAAATAATATAATTATTATAACAAATTAAGGTATATGGAATGATGATTGTTTTAATTAAACAGTATGATTAAAATACCCCTTTTTAAATTTAAACGATAAATTAATTTTTTTGTGTCAGAAATTTCACTATGCAATTTCACTATTCATTTTCTATCTGCTATTAGTTTTAATAACTAAGGATATTTATATTTAAAAGTCAAATTTCTCATAATTTGAGAATTATTATGGTCAAACAAACACCATTTTTGAATTCCAAATATCAAAATTTATTTTGGGTGAATTTTTAGTAATTTCCTAAGAAGTTTCAATTTGATAAATAGTATTGGATAAATAGTGTTTTCTTGATGAATAGTATTTTATGAATAGTTTTTTCTTGATGAATTGTAAAAATATATATTTTATTATTAAATAATTTTTTTTTTGAACTGATTTTCAAAAATCCGTCACACATGGTTGTAATCAGCGTGAAAAATGTGGTTCAATATGATGAATATATTTTTTTGGTGAATAATAACATACCCTTATGAATAGTAATGAATAGAAAATCAGCCAAAAAATATAAAATTGACCCATGAATGTATAAATACAATTTAGACATCTTAAAAGTGAAAAAATGATCATAGTATAAGTTTTGATATTTTTGTATGCCATAAATATTTTATTTACAATTTTATAATTAATTTAATAATTTAAAATGAAAATGTATTTTCATAAAATGTAATCATAAATTTTTACTTTATTGTCTTATGGTTATACGATAATTTTATGGGACCTTGATTACTTTTTCAAGGTGTTACAAAACAAGTTATAGTTTTGGAGTTGTTTTTTTGAATAAATAATGAATTTATTTAAAAATTAAATTAAAAATATTTATAAAATTATTTTCATAAAATGGAGTTAATTTTTTAATTTAGAGTATTGATATTAGGTTAGGGTAAATTTATGATATTTTTATAAAATGTTTTGTTTTTCGGTGAATAGTAAAAATACAGTTTTACGTTTCAATGTGTTTAATGACATCATTAATGATGTAATCATGATGTAATAAATCTAGTTGACTTGTGAATAGTAAGATATTTTATGAGGTGTCCCAAGTGTCCAATACCATGGGCAAGCCCATGGTTTTTCAAATACCACCGATGAGGTGTCCCTTGGAAATTACCATGGGCAGGCATATCATGTTCTCAAGCCCCCCCAAGGTCCCAACCTTTAATCTTTCGAAGTCACTCTTCAAGGTAAGAGAACATTCAACCCTCCACTTTTATTCATGATTTCCTTTAAGTTATGTCTTCTAGTTTCCATCTTCTTATGTGGGGGTATGTTCTTATATATTATTATTACTTTCCATTTCATGTCCAAATGATGAGATACTCTTTATTCTCTCATCAATTTATTTTCTGAAATTTTATGTTACGCCGTTAGGCTATCAAATTTTTGTAAAAGAAATCACATCTTCTATTTTCTTTCAAGTTTCATTTTCATATGGTATTTCATTCAAATATTCATACCATGAACTTATTTCTATTCTATTATATCCATATACTGTATTATGAGTTATTTATGAGTGTGTGACCCTTTTCCTCTCTCTTTTCAATATTTTCTAAAACCATGTTATATAGCCATTATGCTGTAGAAATTTCATCTCAAAATCTCTATCTTTTTCTCAATAAATTCTATTGTTTTATTTATGTGGATACCCAAATATTTTTTTTATTTCCATAGGTATTCATCAAGACATAAAATTTATATATTTTATTCAGGAATTAACGTACAAGAAATGCTTATTCCTTTTCCAAGGGTTATAAAAGACATAACGATCATGTTTTTAAGCACTTTTAAAACGTCATGATTTTGAAGTAAAACCCATTAATTTTACTATATATGGGTTATTTATGAAATGTTTGATTATTATATATGTAGATCACATGATAATAAATACATATTAAGGGTGCACCCTGATATTTCTCCAATGCATTGGGTAAAGAATTTAATCTCTAGAGACGACAAGTTTCACAATACCTTGGTGAATAACTTTGGTATTTTTTATGACAACTTGGGGATGAACCTTGGTGACATGTTCATGAATGTATAAATTAAATGTTATAGTCACATATTAAAATTATGGTTCATGTTATTTTTATTATGATATTCCTATTCTTCTATTTCTCACACCTTTATGTTTTTTTATCAAGTTCTCAATGATATCACAAGTAAACTGATTCCTTTAATTTCCTTACTGGGCCTTCAACTCACCATTTCCTTTGATGTATGTCTCTAGGTTATGAGATACAATAATTTTACTTAGGAAGAAATTATGATGAATCCTTACAAGTGGATTAGAAGAATGTTTTATGTTTTCATGTTAAATGTTCCTGATTTACAAGACACTAAACTTTAAAGATCCTCTGTTTGTAAAATGTAATGGAAAGTTATGTAACAAAAAGGTGGGATGCCATAAACTTCCACCTAAGTACTCAAGGATTCCCATGTACTCTATTTTCCAAACCAGTTCATCAAACCATTTCCATAAAACCATGATTTTAAAACCATTTCAAAATGATTTGAAAACCCTTTTCCATTTACCCAAACAAGGGGGAAACCATATTTTATAAAAAACAAGTTCCACACACACAAAAATGATCAGTAATATCATGCCATTTAATTTAATAAAAAATTTTATCAAAAATAGGAGCAATGCAATTCACCAACACAGGCTAGAGATAGAACCACCTACCTCAAAACTCAGTTCACACACACCTGCATTGGAATCCACCATAAGGAAGAAACTCACAATGACAATGTAGTCCCTAAAACCAATCTACACATCTTATAATTGATTCAATTAAAAAAAGGGCCAATGAAGAATAGAAATTAACACATACCTCAAGAATGCACACCCACTACACCACAACCAACAAGGATTGGAACATTGAACAAGATCTCATAATAGATCTAGAAGGAAACAAGATGAAACATCACCATGGATAAAAAAATACAATAGTGAAATGAAATAGTGATAACTTGATCAAAGGCAACGATGAAGCAAAAATGATCTCTTAACTAGAGAGATACAACACAACTGCCCTAATGATCTAATTCCGAATGAATCAATCTGAATCGAATAGAGGCTCCCAAAATCACTGGAGAAGGGCTCCAGGTTGAGAGAAAGTAGGGTTGGGGAATGATTAAATAAAAATAAACCAATTCAGTTCCCTAAAATCCCTATCCATTACACTTACATGGCATGTATTCCCTTTACAAATCATGTAATCCTTAAGATTCAGATACTCTAAAAAACACGTCACCTTTTTTTTAAAAACAATCTTTTAACATTACATGACATGTAACCTTTACACGGTGTGTACTCCCTTCATGTTATATACCAGGTTCATGATATCTTCCCTACAAAACTTACACATCATGTTCTCCCATTACACAATGTTTATTTCTCTTACAAACCACAAAAACTATAGATTCTTTACAAAAATCTCAAACCAACTTAGGCGTTCTTCAAACTTGGGGAGAACTTCACAAATTCATTAACAAATTTATACCCGGACTCCATTAATTCAAAAAAACATATATGCCAAAAATTTAGTTCATTTTACTTTGAAAATGTTCCCCATCCTTGGGATTCCCTAGACACACCCAATTCAAGACGAAAACAATAAAAGGGAAGAAAAATACCTAAAAGTGGGTAATGAGATGTTATAATGCGTAAGGGAGAAACCATGATCTCAACTAGTGGGAACATACCTTATGAAGTTAATTTATGAGAGTTTTTGAGGGATGTGTCATCACTGGGGTTCGCCCTTGGCCAATCCCAAACCAAGCTTCAACAACTGATACTCAAGAAAAATCATTTTTAGGATAAGTTAAAATTATTATAGATCATAATGTGATCAATGTTAGTTAAACCACCCCATGAAAGCACCATCATCACACACCTTACCCTTATGGATTATGCTAGTGTGATAATGGGTTATGTATCTAGACCTTAAATAGTATCAAGGTATAAATTATTTTATAAATGAAATAGTGGTTAAACTGATTCTTCATTTTTATTTAATGTATCTCCCCTATATAAAAGATAAAGTTCACTTGATTAGAGAGTAAATATGATAAAACATATTTATGATACAAAGAGACTATAATTGTATTTTAGGAAAATATATATGTCTAATTTTTATTAAAATACATTTTTATGAAAAATTCAGAAATTTGAAACAAAATTTTATTTTTATAAAAAGGTTCTAAACAATAATATTTACTTATATATAAATAATAAAATATTTTTACAATCATATGTAGTTTTTATAAGTGTTAAAAAATTGATCTTATGATAAAAATTAGTATTTTTCAATAAATAATTATTTTATTTAAAAATAAAATTTATTATATTTAGAAAATTATTTTGATAAAATGGATATCATTTTTGAAATCATCACACTGAAATTAGTCAACATCAATTTTTTTTTATAATTTTACGTGACAACCAAATTTTTGGGTAAAAAGTAAAATATGGAATGAATATACAGTATTATGACATTGTAAATGATGTAATAAATACTAAAAAGTCTTGACTGACTAAAAATGAGTTTATCATTAAAATAATGTATTTTAAAGTAATAAAATCAATTTTCTAAACCTATAAAGAATCTTTTAAAACCTATAGTATATTTTAAGATTTTAAAAACAATTCTTTATAAATAATAATATCTTCCAAATCCAAAAAATAATAATGTTTAAAGGAGTTTGGTTCTTAAACTTTAAAATATTAAAAACCAGGCCTTAAATGTCAAATACCATGGGCTAAAACTATTGGAAGCCCAATGGTTTTCTATTTTTTATAACCAGGAGTCCAAAACCTATGTTTAGAAATTAACAAACAATTCTCCCTCATTTGTTTCAAATACCCACCCATTCTCCCATATCTCTCCACTCTAAAGCTATTGAGCATGGATTTTATCTCATTCTCTCCCTCAAGGGTCTCTCTAAGAAGTTTTTAAGGTTCCAAGGAGCTCTTCTCAAGATTTAAGAAGATATCTTTCATGGTAAGAGTTCTCTTCTCCTTCCCCCTCCCCATTCAAGCACTTCCTTTATAACAAGCCTTTTTATTTTCAATTGATTATGTTTTCATGTGCATATAATAATTCCTTTATTGTCTAAATGATGCCTTATTAATGAGACAATACCATTCTCTCTCATTAATCCCATTCAATAATTTGTTATGTATACCTGTTCTGCTTCCAAAATAATTCTTTGATTTTCCATGACATACTTTAATGTTGTGAATACTCAATCCCACTTTCATTCAAGGGTATTCATATAGATATAACTACACTTCTTTTATTGGGAATTTCTATTTATGAAAACCACATTCCCTACTCATGGGTTAAAATACTTTCTTATGATATTTGATATATGTGTCATAATAAGGTTATGCATATGAAGGGTGCACCTTGATAGCACTCCAATGCATTGGGTAAAGAACTAATCTCTTGAGATGAATTTTTTATAATACCTTGGAAGCACACCTTAGTAGTGTTTCATGATACCTTAGCGAGCAACCTTGGTAATATGTTTTATGACACATCAGTGATTAAACTTAGCGATATGCTTATGAATATCTCATTTTTATATTGTGTCCATATTTCCATGTAACGCCTCATATCTTATAATTATTCTCTTATGATATACCTCATGTTTTATCCATGATGTCCACTTTCAATTTCTTTTGCTTATTCCCCAATTAGGATTTTTAATCACCCTTTAATTTTAATATATGCCCTCAAGAAATTATTTGTAGTGAATTAATCTATGAGGGAATAATAAAAGAGTATTTCAAGAGAATCAGATAAAGTTTATGTTTTTATGATCTATGTACTTCATGTATTATGTACCTAGTTTCCAAGACACTAAACCTCAAAATATCCTGAAGAATTTATCAATGCAATATTTTAGTTAATGAAATATGTTAAAAATCATGTATGAAAAATATGGGTTTTCATAGTTAGTATAAAAGAATGGTTTAATTATTTATGTAAATTAGGACTAGAAAACAATAGTGAAAACCCTAGGTATGAGTCTAAATATAGAAAAACATCCTAAATTTTTGGTAAAGTATAGAGCATGTGGTTTCTTAACAATATCATCCATATATGGATACTAACAAGCGGATGTAAACCCTAGATCAGATATACTTAGGGGTAATAACATTGAAAATGGTTAGTTGTGTATTAACTCAATCTTCAATTGATGCCTAATAAGTGGGCTTAACTACACACCTAGTTAAACTATCTCAGGGGATATTCTTTGATTGATCACATACTCTTTATGAACCATTATGAAATATATATAGCTAAATTAATTATTTTTTTAAGATAGAAAACATTGAAGAATATGTTCCTATAAGGGTGATATTAGAAATTTTAGGGTTAAACTCCCCTTTAGAATCATTTTAGGCCCAAAATGGGATTAGGTGAGAGATATCCTGACAGGGGAGGTGGTGAACCAGGGTATAAAATCATTTCCAATTATATTACTTTTCCTTAAACTCTCATTGCACTAATGTATCTTGAACTCTTAATTATAAGGGTCACTACTTTTACTATTTTATTTATACTAACCCAATTGATTGACCTAAATTTTATCAATTTAAAATGTTATTATCTTTTACCTTCATTTTCATCTAGTGTGTATGCATAAAGTAAAGAAATTAAATCGGCCAAGACACATGGATTTTTTACTTGGTTTACCACTATGGGATAATCCAAGGAGTATGTAATCGAAAGTGTGTTGATGCAAAAAAATCACTATGATCACTGTTTTTGGGGTTTAGGCTAGTACACTCTTTCTCGGGGTTACTCCCCTTAAAAATGATTGAGGTTGGATCACTTCCACCTTGGGATCATCTCCTTCAGACTTTTCTCTTTCACTCACTTCTCTATATAGAAAAACAAAGTTGACACACAGGCCAAAGAACAATATCACCCATTGTTTGAGATGCACTAAGTAAGGATAGGTTCCTTTTATCTCCATGTGGTCCTTCATAGGTATACTGTTAACATAACCATGTCCATTATCTTCTTTCCATGAGACATCATGGAAATCCTTCTTCATTGGAAAAAAAATTTGGATGTACCAAATTCTTCTTCAATTATTTCCATTGAATAAATGTGACAACCCATGAAATCCTAGAAAATAAATCAATATTATGATTTTTATGTATTCCTTTTTATGGATTCATATTCATTATAGTTTTATAAACGACTTTATCTAATTTTCAATTAAAAAATAGTTTTATTTAACTAAATTATTTTCCCATGTATTACATAGTTTTATTTAAAAATTAAATTTCATGATTTTAGAAATTGAATTATATAAAATTTACTTTAGTTTTGGATTCATCATATCAAATTTATCTTGGGATAAATATGTGATATTTTTTTGAAAAGATTGATTTTTGGGTGAATAGTGAAAAATACCATTTTTTTATTAAAATTGTCATTAATTTTCAAGCATTTAAAAAATATCATTATATTTTATATTAGTTTTAAAGTTAAATTAGTTCCATTTTATTATAAATAATCCAATTAATACCATAGTAATTAGTATTATACTTGATTTTGGTACATAATCATTTTTATGCTTAAAAGGGATTTTTTCTAAAAACTTTTTTCATCACAGTTTATGTATTTATATTAAAACTATTTTTACCACTTATAGAAATTGAATATGGTAAAATTTATTTCATATTTGGATTCAAGAGGTTCAAATTTAGTAATAAGGCCAATTTTATTTTTTGTCATTATGAAGAGTAACCTTGGTAAAACTTTATAACCCTAGTAAAGGTTAAATGGGTGAAACTAAGAGATAAGATTTAAAATATCATAAAAACTTGTTTAAATTTTATTTTATGAGTGTATTTTGACTCATCTTCATCCTAGCTATGAAATTTTTCCATTAGGTAAAGATCCCAATCCACATTTGAGTTGTATTTGTTTCCAATGAATGTCCTTGGTTGTCAATGAAATAAAAAGATTTCATTGAAGTAAATATGATGAAGAAATTACGAAGAAGAGGCTATTGGAATATTCAGTTGAAGTACCCAATCTTGGTAGTTTTTTTATCTATCTTGGATAAAGAAGTGTTTAATTTCTCAAGTATTATTATCTTAAGTAAGTTATTCAAATAATTTGAGTTTACTTATGATGATTGATGATTTATTATTACTTTATACAAAAAAGTGCTTAATATTTGGAGAGGAATGTTTACTAAAATCATATAAAATTATTTCCTTAAGGATTTTTCCTTAAGAAGTCTATAAATAGAGTTAGACAAAAGAGGTTTTCAAAGCCAAACTGATGGAATTTTCCTTAATAATTTTTCAAACTGATAGGATAAAGATAGAGAAGATGATCGAAAGGAGGAAAATATACTGAGGTGATCAGATAGAGTCAATTGTACTAAACTAATTGAATGAAGTCGATCAAACATAGGAAATAAGATGAGCATTTCTGAGTTGATACCACATTGCGTAAGGGTATATTGAGGCTATATAAAGGTAATCCTCACTACATAAAGGTATGTTGAGTTCTATATAAAGGTATGCCAAAATTTTCATTACCCGTGTAAGGGTAATTAGATGGTTGAGGAAGGGTAACTCATATAAGGGTAGCCGCGAAGCCGAAAATATGAAGATAGTGAAGTTCATCAGATCTATCAGATGAAGGTTTTCAAGTAGCTCTAATGGACCAAGTTTTCTACATAATTCCACCGAACAAAGTATCCATTGGGAAAACCTTCCAAATACATATAACATTTTCCATTAGATAGATCAAGATGTAAAGTCCAATCAAATAGAGGAAAGTTTTGAAGACCACTAAAGGAATGTTCATAATAACATTGGACTAATGTGAATAAATAGAGTTCATTAGATTAATGTTGGAAGAAAATGATTGATTGATTACATTCATGGTTACATCAAATAAATAATGATCGAACAAACCTACATTGGACATTTCTATTTGATGTGTTATTAATTGATCAAACATTATAATTCCATGAGGTTGTGATTTAAGATGATATTTAAAGAGGTTGAAGGAACTTGATGGTTCATGAACCAAGAACTATAAAAATTCCATCAGATTAACTTGTATAAATATTGATATGCGAAGTAAAGAAGTTCTAGAATTATCAAACATAAGTTTCCTAGAAAAATTAAAAGTTAGAAGAAATGTGTGATGATAATCAAACAAATAAATTACTGAGTGATTGATTAGGAGTTTCTGAATCATCAGACAAAGAATAAGTTTCCAAATCTGGTCATCAGATAGAATAAAGGTTGTGAATTTTTTGATAAAGGTTTCTAAATGACCAGAAAAATGTTTCCTAACAAAGTTAGAGGAAATATATGAAGATAATTAGATAGATTTTTCTGAGGTTTTTGAGTAGTTATCATAGATATAGGTTTTCATATTAAATCATCAAACATAGGGTTCTGAGTGATTTTTATCACAATGATTTTTTCATACAATATGACCGGGTAGAGGTTGATAAAGTTTCCAAATAGGTTGCATCATACAAAAGTTTTTGAGTGATTTCATCAAACAAAGTGTTATGAAGAAATCAAATTGAGTATTAAAAAGTCATCAAACAAAGTTATACGATGTCATTGGAAAAAAAGAGAAGAAAAGATATCTGAGGGTTCAATAGTTGGAGGAAAGATAAAAAACATTTGTGAACCCATCATACTGAAGAATAGGATAATTAAAGTTTACTAAATCGACTCCAAAAGGGAAGATTGAACAAAATAGTCAAAAAAGAAGTTATTGGTCAAAGGAAAAGTATTTTTAAATACTTATGAATTGTTATTAAATTTTTTTGAAGGAAAACCAAATGAAGTTTCCCAAATAGAAGAGAATACCATGAAGCTATATCATATGGAATGTTTGATGGTTAAGTAAGTTTAAAGAAGTTACTTAACATTAAAGTTAAAAAAGTTTGAGGAAGTTTGTTAACATCTCAAATGTTCCATAATGTTTGATAATTGTTCAAGAAAAATAAAAAATGAGTTGGAAGTTTGAAATTCATGTTTGAACTGGGTGGGAATATATATTTGAGTTCCCATGATTTCATATAGAATCACACCCATATAAAGGGGTACTAAAACTGTAAAAAAATATAGAACACTATTCATACATGAAAATAAGCTAAATTTCTAAAGAATTTACACTGTAAGAAAGAGTTTTCCATAAAGCATGATATAAATTCACATATGGGTTGAAGTTATGGTTGAATAGGTACCATATAGAGCATGGGGTAATGAGTAGTGTGGAATCACTGGATTTAGCAATCAAAGCACCAAATGAAGTAAAAAAGAAGTAGAAGGAGAATAATAGATCCACCATATACTGGAAGGAGTTTCCCTATAATTTGGTATCATATGAATAGTTCATAGAATAATGGACCAGATTAACTACCACTAGATAAACATATATCAGATGAACAGTTCTGGATGAATTGGTGTGCAGGAAGATGAAGAAGAAGGATTTTTCGAACTGTCATCAGAAGAACATCACCAAATGAATATAATCAAATGAATAGGAATAGATAGAGAATATTATATAGAGGATCATATGAGTTTTAGATGAAGTAATAATAAGGAAATCTACTTACTCACTACTGTATAAGTAACCAGTGAATAAGGAAGAAGAATAAATTAGCACCGTGACAACAAACAAAAGTATCAAAAGGTGGAAGATTTTATTGGTGTTACAAAGTAACTTGAAGAATTGAATATTATTTTCATAGGTAGTATAAAAAACCATAGAGGAGTTTTAAGTTTGGAAATATCATCAACATTATAGGGACAATGATTGTTTCTATCCTCCCTCCTAAAGTATAGGGACTCACACTTGGATAAGGATTATTTTTTGACACACCACTGTATTTGGAAACATATTATAGTGGATAATATGTATACTGGTCATCACTATACGCAACAAGAACTAACTACTCTTATTGAGTAGTGAAATTTGTAAAAATATCATGCACCATCTTTTACCTACTTTCATATACTTACATATGATTAGGAAAAGAGAATAAGAGAATCGAGATCCTAACAGGTCTAAAAGGTAAATGGATAAAAAGTTATAATTGGATAAAAAGTTCCTAACATTGATTCAACCCTTATTAGTGTTAAGTATATCCCAAATTGGTCCTATAATTAGGTACCACTTTCCTTTTATAAATACATATAATATATTTAAAATTTTTAAGTATTTACAAGTGTGTCACTCACCTCACTTATAAAAGGGAACCTCCTCTCCACACTTATTCACATGATTCAAGCCATTTATATCAACCAATACCTATATAAATACATTATAAACATCAATATTAATATCCTATAGGAATTGGTATCACCAAAATATCAAACTAATCATTTTTAAGGTATAGGATAATTGAGGATTTTCAAAGAAGTGGTATAATTATAAACTGAGTGTTTCAGGTTTATTTATTATTATACCACCTTCAAATATTATTTAACCATGATAAAATAATAACATAAGTATATTACGTACATTAAAATGTTATTATTATTATTTTACAACCTTTTTTATCTCCCTTTTCATTATATGAGAAATTAAAACATTGCTCATGTGTACGTGTGGACTACCACCATCATAAAGCGATGTGTTTTGTTTTTCATCACCAGATCATATAGATGGTTAAAATGATGGATAAAATAAATAAATATAATATTTATTACATAATTATGATTTTATAAAGATAATATATTACTTACCTTCTTACCCTTCCATCCTTTGGAAAATGATAACGTTGTTCATGCATGTGTGGACTACCACCTCCACATAGCAATGTGGTCTGTTTTCTATTTCCACCTTACACAGATAGTCATAAGTATGAAAATAATGAATAAATATTACATTTATAATATATTTACATTTTTTTTAAAATAAAAATATTATCTACTTTATTTATTTTCCACCGAGTAGAAAAATGAAAATTTCATTCATGCGTATGTACAGACTACCATCTCTGTGAAATGATATGATTCATTTTTCATGAACAATTTACATGGTTATTTTTAAAAGTTTATCTAATATATAAATATGATAATTATATAATTTTTAATATTTTTTATGTAATTTAACCATAAAACCTTTTACCATGATCAACATATCGATGTTATTTTGAGGTTATAAACCGAACATCCTCAAAACATCCAATGTGAACTTAACCATTTTAGTACCTAAATAAAACATGGTAAAAATGGAATAAGAGAATAATGATAATGAAATTAAATGAACATGAAAAATTTTCTCAAGAAATTATAAAACTAATATAATTTTATTATTGATGAGGTTAGACATACAAACAATATGATTTGGGACTCATGGTAAGGGATTTTCATTTAAAATGCTATTTAAAATGTTTTAAACTATTTCTCCTCCATATCCATATTATTTTAAATGTTTCAAGAATTTTATTATTTATGATTCAAAGGTTTATAGAGTTCATTTTTTAATATATTTTACTTTATTTACAAAGTTTTTAAAAGGAATATTTCCAATGTTTTCTATATGAGTTATTTTTTACTTTTTAAAAAGGTGAAAAATGTTTTTTAATGTCTATGGATTGACCACCATTTCCAAAAATCATAGTCATTATTTATTATTAATATTAATATAAATTTAAACATCTTTTTTCAATGTATATCATATTTACAATCCTCTAGGAATTTTTCCTTTTTAGGTGTTTTTAAAGAAAAAGGATATTTCTCCTTATGATTATGCAAAAAATGAAAAGTATTTTACTTATGAGTTAAAATGATTTTTTCAATGGTTTTATGAAGAAAAAGTGAAAGATTAATTTTTTTTCATGAAGCAACACTTAAGAATTATATATTATGACGGTTGAGCCTGATATAGCTCTTTAATGAATTGAGTAATTATTTAGTCTTTGAAGGTGAAAATGGAAGGATATAACTGATTTAATTACTCCTATTGAATTAAATAGTCTTTAGTTATTCTAACATTGGTTAAACATGAGTGAAAATGTTTTATGAATATGATTATCTAAGATACGTATATCGTTATTGCAAAAATAAAAAGGCTTCTATGAAAATATTTTTATTTCATGAGGTAAGGAAACTTTACTCACTTTTAAAGGTGAAAGGTTTGAAATGTTTTCATGAGTTCCCAAATGCCTCAAGATGAATTCTTGGTTTTCACTTTCTTAATAATGGTTTATAAAATGTTTTATGTTAGTAAAGGTTGATTTTAATATTTGGAAATATTTTATTTATGTGCTCAAAGTTTTATTAGGAAAAAGGCAAACATTTTCATGGGGTTTCATGTTTTTTTCACTAGAATAATGGGATCCATTTATTTTTATATACATTACAGGTCATTTTTTTGATAATCCCACATTTTAAAATGTCTTTCATAGGATCTAAGGATGATTATAAATTTTATAAAGTTCAATATTTCTACTATAGTGACTCATCTTAAATGAAGAGAAAGTGACTTGTATGAAACTAGCATATAAATTTAAGAACCCATTTTGTGGAAAAAATGTACATCATGTGTAAGTGAACAATTTTTTTTGTAATTTTTTAGCTAATTATTTAAAAATATTAACAAAAAAGTCATGGAAATGTAAGAAAGTACAACCCTTTTTATAAATCGTGTAATTAGGGGTTGATTATGTTTTATGTTGTTATAGTTGGTATCAGGGGAAATATTTAGATACATCTGAGATTAGGAGAATATTAAAGGAGAATATTAAGATATTCAAATTTATTTATCTTATCGTGGGATATATTTTGAATATTTCCATGTTTCTTCATCAAATACATATCTATTTAGAATGGTTTTCTGTAGAGGAAATATAGTAGCTGAAGTATCACAAGTGGAAAAATATATTTCTAAATCAGTTTTTAATATTTTAATATTAGTTTTTAACCAAATTTTATGCATGAGACATTATAAATAATAGTTTTGATGTTAGTTTTAATAAAACCAATGTATAAAAATTAAATAAAATAAAATTTAAGTGGTCTTTCCACATCAATTTTATTATAAAACTAACATGGAAAATATTACATGAAAATTTCAATGTTAGTTTTTTTGGTAAAAATGAAATTTAAATTCACATTATTTATAACCTGGAAAAATTTGATTATTGATTTCAATGTTAGTTTTTGGTAAAAACTAATGTTGAAACTCCACCTGTAAAAATAATTTACGACTTTTAACGTTTAGTTTTACCAAAAACCAATGTTGAAAGACTAATAATATTGATTACACATCATTTTTTTTAAAAACTCACATGTAAAGTTGGTAATTTTTTTTAAAAAATTCAGTAAATTACATGCCCATAAAATATATGAAAACCTACAATACATAATAGATTATACAAAAGAAAAAATATATAAAAAACATAATTTAACAACTTAAATTAGAAAAACATTGTCTAAATAATATTTTTTTAAACTATAATAAAAAACACATACCTTATAATTTATAATATAATCATTCATGGTTGTCCTTGAAGCATTAATTATAGATCATTTGGTTGATACAAATTTCCAATGAATAAGGTAGAATATTACATAGGCTGACAAAATGTAAACTCAATCCACCAAAAATCACTACAGGGAACACATGAAAGGAAAATTAATCAAATAGGAAAAATTTTAAGTGTATAAGACTCATCTGTTTGTGAAAATTTTCCTATAAGATTATTTTTAGTATTATGAACAAGAGGATTTGTGGTGTTATTCCCAGAATAATTTCAGAAGAGCATCATGGGTTTGTTCAAGGGATAAGTATTTAGGGGAAATTTTTATTTCCAAATAAATGGTCAAGGACTTAAATAAAAAGCCAGTCGGATCCAATCTAATGATCAAGGTTGATATAGACAAGGCTTACGATAATATGGAATGGAGATTCATTTTAAGGGTTATGAGGAAATTCAGATTCCATGAATGGTTTTTTGATTTGTGTTTCAGATGATATGCTTCTTCTTGGATGGCTATATCTCTGATGGGAAAGGTTTTTGGATTCATTAAATAAGATTATGGTGTAAGGAAAAGTGACCCCCCATCACCCACTATTTTTATTATAGATCAAGAGGTTCTTTCAAGGAATATTCATCAAATCCTAGAGGATGGGAAGATCAGTCCCTATAAAAACAAGTTTAGGAATGGACTTGTGTCCCATCTAACGTTTGATAACGAAATGTTTTTTTATTAATGGCATGAAAAGATCAATTAATGGGTTTACTAAAATCATGTTTACATATAGAAATTTGAGTGGTCAAAGTATCAATAAAAGAAGGAGTTGTGTTTTCATCACCAATAAATTCCCAGGTGGACACAACAATGCAATTATTAATAAGCTGGGCATACAGTGGTGAAAACTTCCAATGATTTATCTTGGTGCACCTATATCTAACAGAAGGGTAAAAAAGGTGTTGTTTGAAGATTGAATCAACCAGATCATGGGGAGAATTTTTAATTGGAAGAACATGTTTTTCTCATTTTGTGGTAGTATTTCACTAATCAATAGTGTACTTACATCTATTCTAATGCACGTGTTATCCATTATTAAGACACCGAAGGGGACACTCACAAAATTGGAAATTATTATGAATTTTTTTATGGGATGAAAATCAATCTATTTGGTGTCATTGGGATTTTTGGAAATGAATGGATAATCCAATAGAAGATGGTGGAATTGGTTTAATATAATGTGGATTAAACCATGAAAGCCATGCAAGAAAGGTTGGTGTGGGAAATTTTCAAAGGGAATTCATTATAGGAAAATTTAATTAAAGATAGGTATGGGGAAGACAGGAGGGGGTAGACTATGCGAACTAGGAGACTATTAAGCTTAGCATGGTGTATGATCAATCAAATAGAGGAAATTCAGGGGGAAGTTCACTAGATAGTGGGTCTCAACGACATTAAATTATGGAATTTGAATTGTACAGGAGGAACCCTACACTTCCTAGCACACCTAGCTCCAACCATATCATTAAAGGAGGCTATATTTTACCCAACTTTCCTATAATCCATCCTGAATAAATACTAGAAGGATATTTATGATAGCATATGGCTGGTTAATGAACTATACAAGTGTATTTTTATAGGCCCCCAAAAAATCAAGTGATCCTAATAGATGAGAATATTCAGAAAATAGGCATATTTATGGATTCACGATGCCAATGTTGTTTATGGACACAACAGGAGACACTGTGGCATGTGTTTTTTCAAGGTGAGTGGGCGAAGGGGGTTTGAGACTTCATATGAAAAGGGATGAATTTAAGTGTTTAGTGGATATTATACCTAGTGAATGATCATTTCCTAGTTTCAAGGATCTAAATAGAAAGGGATGGAGGTGAAGGTTCATGGAATGGTGTTTGCGGTTGTGTGATGAATTCTCTAGGAAGCTAGAAATAAGGTAAGAGAAGGTAAAGGAACTATGAATTTTTTTTCCAGGTGTGGGTGAAGCTGTTAGTGGTGGAGTTGGTGCCCTTGATTAATGGTGAAACACATTCTGTCTCTTTAAGGAGATTTATTTTAGGATTTTTCATGCACATAGAAACCATATGAGGTAACCCGGGTAGGTGGATTAGATGAAAACCTCCCAGTCTAGGGTTAAAATTGAATGTGGTTGAATCATGTCTCGATAAAGAGATGATAGGGGTGGTCTATTGAGTGATAAAAAGGGTTCAATGATTTTGGGATTTGGATCCATTTTTAGTGTAGGTAATTCTATTTGTGCAGAGGCTAAAGCTTTGGCCACTGGTCTCACTATGTACTAAAATTTCAAACTCAAAATTGTGTAATTAGAATCTGATTCTGCTATATTGGTCAAGTTTATCCAAGAGGGGTATGAGCTAAATTAAGACATGGTTTATATTTTTAGGTACTACCAAACTTATATCAATCAAAATATTCATGTTATTAATACACAAAGAGAAGGGAATTATGCAGAAGATGTGTTTGCCTACAAAGGGAGTCCAGGAGAGAGACTGATTCTTTACACTAGTTTGGGGTCCTTAACCAATGATTGTAATCTCATTTTTAGGAATAATTCTCTCAATATTCATTACTTCAACACACCATGATTTTTGGTGGACTTGTAGGTTTATTTCCTGTATGATCTTCCTGAATAAAAAGTTAATTTTCAGTTGATTATAAACTTTTCTGAGACATGTTAAACAATAAAATTCACATATTTAGGGTGAAGTTGAGCTTCTGAAAACAAGTTTTAATGAGTTATACTCATTTTATATCTTATATCATTAGAAAACTTTATAAATTCCATAGATATTAAATAACTAAATATGACACTTTCATAATCCATAGGAAAGATTAGTAAATCCAAACCCAATTTACTTATTTAGGTATATTACACAAGGTTCAAAATTAAATTATTGGTTTTGAATCCATAAGTAACGAAAACTAATATATATCCACCAAATATCATAAATAAACTTAAAATAAGCAATTTCATGATAATTCAATAAACAAAAAATTTCTTAATATGAAATTATAAAACACACAAAGAAAATTCAATTAAAATAGTTTAAAACTAAACCATCCTAATAGAACCCTTTTAAGTAAAAATTCCCATAAATAAGGAACATCATTACAACAAGACCAAGAATGATCAATATTTATTTTATACCAAAATAAATCCATTAATCTTAATACAAAATTGAAATTAAGAATCCCAATTAAAACCACATCCTCTTTTACTTAACTTTAAATTTAAATTAAGCATAAAATTAAGTATTCAAAACCTATTTTTTTTATTTAAAACCAATTATATTTTGATTACAACTTAAAAGAAAACCATAAAAGACTTTTTTCATAATAAGACTTTAAAAAGTTTATCATATCAAATAGAGAAACCCAAACACCCATGGTGTTCATAAATTAGTTTCAAAACATTGTATAACTCACTTCTATATATATGTTATTAAAAAAATTGCACATATATAACAAAAAACAAAAATTTAACCCAAAAAAATAGAAATTTATAATTAAAAATATATTTTATTTATCTTTATAAATTCATTATAAAATATAACAATTCAACAAAAAAGTAAATAAACTTATAAAAAACTAAAAAATTTCATTAAAACAGTTAATTTAATGATATAAAACACCTATTATAATAAAATAATTAGTTTTTTAACAATTTTTTAGGAAAATTTAATATTAAATATAAACATTAAAAAAACTCAACACCCATAAAGAAACTTATCAACACTTAAAATTAAATAAAACAACATGATATTTACACAAATATTTCCATTTAAGTGGGCATTAGAATGAATAAATTACCACTACAACAAAACCGCTGTTTAGCGGCGGTTTATAATAAACCTCCATGAAACATTGGTTTTTTTAACACCCGACCCTTCCCCCCACCCCGAACCTCCTTCCCCCGCTTCCCCCGGCCCCCCGCTTCCCCCGCGACCCTGGCCCCCTGCGACCCTAGCGACCCTGCGACCCCGACCCCGGCGACCCCAACGACCCCGACGACCCCGGCGACCCCGCGACCCCGCGACCCCCGGCCCCCCGTGACCCCCAGCCCCCGCGACCCTAGAAGCTGCACCATCTTCCCCTCTAGGTAGGGTTTTGTTGCTCCTACTGTTTTTATGGTGTTTTTTATCCTATGAAAATATTGGAAGATAGTGTTTTTGTAAATTTATTTGGAAAAAATATTAATGGTTTCTATTGCGGTTGCTAATTGATGTTGCAACATGAATTCTTAAAGGATTCATGTGAATCTCAGGAAAGTCATCATAGAAAATTATCCCTCACTAGTTGATCAAATATTAATATAAGCCATGTTTTTGGATTTTCAAGAATTAGATCATAGATTGGCCAGTAGTTTTGATCATTCTAATGAATCTGATTCTGGTCTATAGAAAGATAAGGCCCAAAAGTTCATCCAGGAAATGGATCCTTAATTTTTAGGTATAACATATGTCTAGCATTATTTTTAGTGGTTTGAAAATGTTGAGAGGATTTTCTTATTTTTTGATAGTTATGAAGCGGTCAAGTTAATGTGTTATTTATTCATCTTGGAAGTTCCTAGTCACAAATAGTGGGAATTAGTCGATCAGGTTAGGAAACATGAGCATATGTGTTAGAAGTAATTACAGGTTCTCTTTAATGAACAATATTTTCCTATTAACACACCTATTTCTATGTCCCATGAATTTTGGTATTTCCATTAGGGGGATCAGAATATGTTGGAGCATGCTAACCATTCAATGAAACCAGTTAATTTCTCAGCAGATGTGATTTATTATGAGAAAATAAAGTCCACTACTTTTGAAATGTGATTCCAAAAAATATATTTTCCCCCTAGTATTGTTGATTATGTTTAATATATAAGATGATGTGGTTGCACGATCTTGGATTGTGGAAATTTAACATGTTGGTAAATCTAGATTCTATAAAGAAGTTCTAGTAGAGGTCCAATGTGATCATTTAATCTGGGAAAAGAAAAAGAAGTGTGAAGAGTATGAGGATAAGGGAGGTTGTAGATCTGGCCACACATCCCAACAACATTCAACTGCAACCCACTAGGGGTGGGTTATTACTGTTCTACAAATGTGGAATGCTGGTGAATGTTTGGTTAGCATATACAATTCTACCTACACCATGACATTAGTGCGAACATATGGTCCACTTGCAGTAGTTCTGTAAGGGTATTGTGTTGAATTAGAGTGCTGCAAGATCCTCAATGCACAGAGAATTTCCACCTCAATCTAGTACATTAAAGATTATTGGTTATCATTTTATTGGTTGTAGTGGTAATGATGAGTCCTCTTATGGACAGAGTCATCTCATGGTAGATCCACAAGTTAGTAATCAACCACATGTATTACATAATTCAATGCACTCCTACTACATGAAATATACAGTAGTTAAATCTTATTCATGGCATGTAATAGTACAATTTTAAATTTTTATTTCTTAATTAATCGACAATAATTTATTTTATGTAATTTCATATAACTATTTTACTTCTTCCCATATTGTAGAACTGTTCATGTGACAGACCATGATTATGTATTATTCATTTATTTTAATTGTTCTTATAGGAAAGAATTTGGAATAGTGGTTTAAATGTCAGTTCTACATTCTCACTATATTAGGATTAAAATTTGAGTGGTAAGTTAATGTTTTAGAAATAGATATTATTGTTGTGATCCTCGACGTAGATTTTATGGTTTTTTTAAAGTAAAATGTTGATTGTTATCATTGTTGAGTGATCCTTATGGAACCTGATGGGTGTAAACATGTTTTTTAAGGAGAATGTGATCCTTAATTAGGCTGAACTAGAACTCTACCTCCAGATTTGGGATATCATATTTTCTAAGTATATTCTCTTTTTATAGAGGATGGTGGTGTAGGTTTTGAGAATAGGTTACCTCCAGAATTTGATTTAGAGTTCACCATTGGATTATTTTTGGGAAATCAGTTGATATCTCTTCTCTTATATCATATGGACCCCACTTAGTTGAAGGAATTAATTATATAAATGGTTAATTTGGGATCTAAAGGATTTATTTTCCCGAGCGTCACTCCGAAGGACTCCCTAGTAACTTTTAAAAAAAGGATAATTGATCTCTATTGTTTTTCATTGAGTAAAAAAAGTTAAATGAGGTCACATTCAATAATAAATACACCATACCCTACATTGAGGCCCTTTTAGGTCCAAAAAAGGGTAAAAGTTTGTTCTATGAGATCAACCTAAACTCTATGAATTATCAGGTCAATGATATAGAGGAAAAAATATCCAAGATTGACATTTGATGTAGGTATGGGGACTTTGAGAAAATTTTCATACAATTTGGACTAATGAATTATATAATTAGTTTTCATGGATCTTATAAACCAGGTGTTTCACCTATATGTAGATTCTATTATCATGGTGTTTATATGTGAAATATTTGTCTACTTGGGGAGTGAAGAAGAGCGTGGGAAGTACTGGGGGAATAATCTAGGCACTCTTAATGATCACTACATTTATGTTAATCCCTTAGAGTGTAGCTTCTCATTTTGATAAGTAAAGTTTCTAGGCCATGTAATCTCATAACATGGAGTTTTAGTGGAAACCAATAAAACAAGAGTAGTTATTTAATGGGTGAACCACAAGATCATATTAAAGATTGAGAATTTATTAGGAATGGAAGGATACTACAAGAGTGTTGTAATAGATTTATCTTGGAGTTCTTCACCCATGACCAATCTTACCTATAATGGGTTAAGGGTTAAATGTATCCTAGTATGTTAGGAATACATTATGGTGCTCAAGTTGTGATTGAACACTCCCCATATATATATCTAACCTAAATCTAGCAAAGTATAAGTGAAATAATGTGTTAAATTATGTTTGATTATTGGGTTTGTGTTGAAGTATGAAGATCATGTAGTGTCATTTGGCTCTCCCTAACATCAACCAATTGAAATAAACTACCCAAGTAAAAAATTAAAACTATTAGTGGTGATGAAAATGTCAAAGAAACGATGTCACTATATATCTGAATATAAAATCATGGTTTACTCAGATCATAAGAGTTTGGACAACATTTACATCTTCAATGATTTGAATATGAATTATCAATGATGTGTTTATAGACACTCCACTCACCACAAGAACCTCAATCTTGATAGTACTAGCTCATATAATTCCACAAAATCAAAAATAACATTACCCAAAGAAAGATAAAACCAATATTTGATAACATCAACCACTCATGAGACTTTTTATTGGTGAAAGATCAGTATGGGAGTATGTCAATAACCTTTCAAGGTTTGTTATATATTCTCCAAAGATAGGTGTCATCAATTATGAGAAAGATCATTTCTTTGGTGATGGTCTTCACCCAGACCTTGGTACATCTCTACTTTCTTTGGGCATAACATCCATTTTGGAGGTTGTCATTAGGGACATCTGAATGGAAGCTAAATATTCTTGGAAATCGATGGTTGTTCATTCCTTAGTTTTATCAGGTATGCAAAAAATTAATAGTGGGAATAAAGAGAATCCAATGTTCAAGGAGTAGAGGCAGGATGAACTATAACATGATGAAAAGGCCCATTCTTATAGAAAGAGTTCATCCATTTTGTGCTTCCAGTTTAGGGACTTTGAGGAATTTTGAGACCCATTTCTTGATATATACTTGAATTTTTCTCTATTATGGAAATTTTGTTCATCATTATTTGTTTTTGATGATGGGGTTATAGAATATGTCTCATGTTTGATTCCTTGTTTTTTTGTAGGCACATTGTGATATACATGGATAAAAGCTGGATCACATTACCGAGGAACACACCTCAGTATGTTAAGGGTTTGAATGAGTTTTTAGATTTTGAAATTTCTAATCGATCCGTTGAAGGGAGAATAAAATGTCCATGTCCTAAATATAAATTTAGAACATGGTTGAAGAGAGATGAGGTGTATGAACATTTAATACTGAAGCAATTCCCTGCTCAATAATTGTGTTGGATTTGGCATGGAGAATCGAACATTACAGAAAGATTGAGCACTGATGTTAATCCACATAATGAGGTCCCAAGTTCGTCGACAATGGAAAATGAAATGAAAAACCTAATAAATGATGCATTCGGCACTGCAAGACACCACTATCAGCATCAAAACATATCAGAAAAACCAGAAGAGGGTGCTACAAATTGCAACATGACAAGTGATGTTTTTGAGACTGTAACACAGATAGATCAAGATTGTCACATATCATCGGATCCTCCTCTTTCTTCTGTGGATCTAAATGTAAGAGAAAACTTCACTAAGGAAAATGTGTTTCACGATTTAGTTGATGATGGAAATCAAGAGTTGTATAGTGGGTGTTTGAAATATTCAAAGATTTCATTTTTGCTGAAGTTGTACCATATCAAATGTCTATGTGGAATTACAAATAAGGCAATGTCCATGATATTGGAATTGATTCGTGATACATTTCCTGAAGCAAAAATCTCAGAGTCTTTTTATGATATGAAAAAAGTTGTTAACAAGCTTGGTCTGAATTATACAAAAATACATGCGTGTCCCAATGATTGTATGCTTTATTAGGGAGAGGATTCAAGTAGACATAATTGAAAGAAATGTTCTTCTTCTAGATGGAAGACAAAGGGTGATGTTGGAAGTCTGAATGAACATAATTTTATAGAGAAGAAGAAAAGGAGCACACCTGCAAAGGTTTTGCGTTACTTTCCTTTGAAGCCTCGACTGCAAAGATTATTCATGTCATTGAAAACCGTCGAACACATGAAGTGGCATTCTGTAGATAATAAAAATGATGGGTTAATGAGACATCCATGAGATTCCCAATCATGGAATACATTTGATTCATTACATCTTGATTTCTCAGCTGATCCTAGGAATGTTCGATTGGGATTGGCTGCCGATGGATTCAACCCATTTGGGACTTTGAGTACCAATTATAGCATTTGGCCAATTGTTTTGATCCCTTATAATCTGCCTCTGTGGATGTGTATGCAACAAAAATCTTTTATCCTTTCGATGATTATTCCTAGTAAACAAATTCCTGGAAATGATATTGATGTATACTTGCAGCCTTTGATTGAAGAATTGCAGGAGTTATGGAGCAACGGTGTTGAGACATTTGACACTTCTTCTAAAAAAATGTTCAAAATGCATGCTGCTTTAATGTGGACCATTAGTGACTTCCCTGGGCTTGATAATTTATCTGGTTGGAATAATTACATGGGTTTGGCTTGTCCCTTTTGTAACTTTGATTTTGAGCCCAAACGACTACCTCACAGTAGAAAATGGTTCTTCTTGTGTCATCGAAGATTTCTCGATGCATCTCATAGATTTTGGCTGAACAGATCAAAATTTAATGGTTCCATTGATCGTAGACCACCTCCAAAGTTGTTAAATGGTTTTGAAATATTGGAACAACTTGAAAATGTTGAAATAGAATTTGGGAAGGTTCATCATTTGAATGATAGCGGAAAATGGGTCCGAAGTGCATCATCAAGCGAAACCGGAATGCAAAAATGGAAGAAAAAAAGTATATTCTTCAAACTTCCATATTGGGAATTTAATTTGTTGCGGCATAATCTTGATACGATGCATTTTGAGAAGAATGTCTGTGACAATTTGATTTTCTCATTGCTTAATGAGCATGGAAAGTTGAAGGATTATCTCAATGCTCACAAAGACTTACAAGCAATGAACATAAAATGCGATCACTGGCCAGATGAGAATGGAAAGTATCCTACAGAAATTTTTGCAATGAAAAATAGGGAAAAAGATACATTACTTTAAATGTTAAAGAATGTTAAGGTATCTGATGGGTATTAAAGTAACATCTCGAGGTGTGTTGACTTGAAGAATTGTAAGTTACATGGATTGAAAAGCCACGATTCACATATTTTGTTACAAAAGTTACTACCATTGGCATTGCATACATTATTACCTGAAAAAATTACTGCTGTTGTACTCCAGTTCTGCACATTTTTCAGAAAACTATGTGAGAAATCTTTACATCCATTTCAGCTTGACAACCTCCAGGAGAGGTTTTTATTGACCCTTTTTGCAATGGAGATGATCTTTCCTCCGTCCTTTTTTACTGTAATGATGCATTTAACTGTGCATTTGGTTGAGGAAGCTAAATTAGGAGGCCCTGTTCATTATCGATGGATGTATCCAATTGAGAGGTACTTTATTTATATGTTTTCCAGTTAAGTAAACAATTTTTGGTACTTAATTAAATGTATAATTATGTTTATTTTATTTCACAGATATCTTGGGCATTTGAAATCATACGTGAGAAATAAAGCTAAACCAGAAGGCTCAATTGCTGAAGCCTATGTGGCTGAGGAGTGTCTTACCTGTTGTTCTCGATACTTGGATGATATTGGGACAAGATTTAATCAAGTTGGACTTGTTGAAAACACATCGACTCAATCTCAAATACATCAGAAATCCAAAATATTTCCTGCTATTGGCCGATCAGTTGGGAGGACCTCAAATGTGACACTGACTGAATTGGAATTATTACAGGCACATAGATATGTGCTGTTGAATAGTGAAATTGTAGATCCATTTATTGAAGAGTTAAGGATACAAACAAAGAGACGAATGAGAGGCCGAACATGAAATGAGAAAGATATAATGAAAGCTGTTAATAAAGAGCTTGTAGAATGGTTTGCACGACGTGTAAGTTCATAAATATTGCAATAAACACGAATATTAGTTTGACACATACATTTTGTAAATCGAATAAAGTATATTTCTTTTTTTAGATCATGAATACTGATACTCGAGCAGATGTGTCAGAAGATTTGAAGTTTCTTTCTAGAGGTCCTCTAAAAGAAGTTAGAAAGTTCGATGCTTATAATGTGAATGGCTTTAGATTTCATACAGTCAACCGAGAAGTGGGTTTGAGAGCACAGAATAGTGGTATATTTACATTTTCTGAAGTGGAATACTATGGAAAGCTGCATGATATTATTGAATTAAACTACCGCGTAAATTTTTCGGTTGTTTTATTCAAATGAAAATGGGTCGATATTATTAGAGGCATTAAAAGAGATTCATTTCAATTTACTTCTGTGAACTTCTCTCGCTTGATGGATGTTGGTGATCGTGAACTGCATGATCCATATATCTTAGCATCGCAAGAAAAAATGGTATATTATGTGAATGATGTTGCCGATGAAGGGTGGAGTGTAGTTGCTCACGTAATACAAAGATATTTGTATGATATGGGTGATGAAGTGGAAAATTTGACCTCTGAAATTGAATTTAATCAGCAACAGGAAGCAGAATTATTTGTCCATCATGATATTGAAAATATTAGTCTAGCAAGGATGAATGAAGTGAATGAAGAAATGGATCAGGAAACTGACATGATTGAAGGGGAAAATGATTGTATGTACAATTATTTATTTATTCAGCAACCACTTGTTTCATTTCTGCAGTCATTCATTATCATTGTTATATATATTTTTTCTGTTAGTACTCCATCTGTTATCATTTTTAATTTTTTTTTCTGCATAATTTTTTTGAAATATATATTCTGAACATAATTTTATTTGATTAAATGACAGGAATGCCAAGGAAGAAGTGTTACATTATTTCACCCAGTTCTGCGACAGATGACTATCCATCTGGCTCCCTCCCTACGACATCTGATGCACCAACTGCCGACACCCCTGCACCATCTCCCCCTGCACCATCTCTCACACCATCTATGGATGTCCCAGTAGAGGCTAAGTCGTTGAATCCCCCTTCTGGAGCCTCAGCAGTGGGGTAGTGACGTGCCCCTTCCAGTTCATCCCAGACATACTAGAGTGTCACTATCATAGGTACAGATTTTAATTAAATAAATTTATTGCATTTTGTTTATACTAATTGTTTTCTCATTGAAGATGACAAAAATGCAACCGTGGAGAAAAACATAAAAAGTTCAGATGTTTGGAATCTGAATAGAAAGAAGATTTTTGTGCCATTTGATTCTTACGGGGTCCCTACGGATGATGCCGCGGGGTTGCTTGGCCAGATTCTAGGATAGCTGGCAGCGGAGCCCATTTCCCTTCCAATTTCATATGACGACTGGAGACATATGCCTCCAAGCTGGAAAAATGAAGTGTTTGATTCTCAAATCAAGGTAAATTTATTACATTATGGTTTAATTGAATGTCATGTTACTAATATGTTCAAAATGAATTTCTGTATACAGATGTTCTTCCACTTTACCATTGCTGATGTGATAGCACAGAAGTGGATGTTGAAAAATCTAGGTAAGAAGTGAAAAGATTTTAAATGGATATTGTGGTGTGATGTCAACGATGCTTCGTTGACTGTGCTGCAAATATATGAGAAGCTACCCAGTGGGGTATCGAAAGAGCAGTGGAAAGTGTTTGTTGACAGGCATCGAGATCAGAAGCGGATGGTATTGAAATATATATATTATTATATTATCCTCATTTTACATTTATACATGTATATGAAAAGTACATGACATTCAATACATCAGTATTAAATTTCATTTTATTTATTTCAGGATCTATCAAGATAGAATGCGTCAAACCGAGCGAAGCAAGTTATCCCTCACACTGCGGGCTCAAAAAGTTTTTCTAGAAATCGAAGTACATTGGTAATCTTTTAATTAGTTTAAATATTTATAAGACAATATTATCTATTTAATATATTGAATTTCTGATTTATCTTTGATTAATACAGTCATAGAGTTTAGGCCATGAAGCATTCAGAACTGAACTATGGTTGGATGTTCACAAGAAATCAGATGGATGTTTTGTTAATGAGCCTGCTAAAGAAGTCGGGGTATGAAGTCAATTTTTTATCATAATAACTTATTATCAATTCTTTATATGTTAATATATATTGATATTTGATTTATAGGTCAAAATTAAATAACTATGGGATGTCAATCCTGCGCATTCCTACTCTGTCTCCCAGGATGACCCAGTTGCTATAGTCCTTGGGAAGGAGCATCCTGGGAGAGTGCGCGGGATGGGTTTGGGACCTGTGCCATCTGAGGTTTTTAGCAGGCCACCGGGGATAGTTGCTGCATCTACTCCTGACTTTAATTAGACCATACCCGAAGATGCTAAGAAAGAGATTGTTTCTTTACGAAACACAGTTCACCAGCAGGGGGATCAGATATCTGCATTGTAGAAAGAGTTGACTGAACTACATCAGTAGATGGGCAGATATGCCCCCGGTGGGAGTGCATCGATTGGTGGTATGCAGTTAAATAAAAAAAAATCAAAATCATTTAGTTTTCTAACTTTCATTTGTTTTAAGTTTTAATATAAATATGTAACTGTATTTAATTTTCAATATAATGTTCTTACAGGTGACAGCACAAAGTGGAAATGAAGGTGGAGAGGGTGACAATGCATCATCGGACCCTGAGTAGTTGTATTGTTGATGTGTTGAACAAAAATGGAAACAGTTGGTTTGTATATGTAAAATTTGTGGCACATAGTTGCCACCACACATTTTCATGTCCTAAAATTTCCTTGATTTCTCATGTTTCTTTTTATGCATTTTATTGATTTCTGATGTTTCTTTTTATGTCTTCATTTCTCAAGTGTGGTATACATCATTCCATTTAGGTCTGTGTTTGAATTGGTAGTTGAGATTTTGTATGACTAGGAGTTAAACCCATTGTTGATGTGTTGAAAAAATTGGGTCATTTAATAGTGATCATGGGGATAGTGTTGTGGACACTTTGGTGAGGCCCATTGTTGAAAATGTCTGATTTAAGCGTCAAAAGTATCTAAAAATGCTATAGCTCTTCTAAAATGTCATGAGAATGTTCTAAATCAAGGGTGGTTCACTAAAGAAAAATAACTGTGTTTGCACAAACATATCTAGAAGATGGATGTCGACTTGACGCACAATTGGTATGTCTTATAAAAACATGAATTTTAAGAAAAGAACTTCTACCAAATACTTTAATATTAGGATGGTTAACTCATATATTTATGTCTCTCGATTAAATAAAAAATATATGAAAATGGATAACCTCAAAAAAGAACTAAAAATAGGGCATATAAGATTGCATAATGATAACACTTAGAGAAATGAAGAAAACAATAGAGGTAAAAGGAGCAGAATCCAAACCCCTATCCTTCCTATTCTTTAAATGGATGAATAAATGGAGGATTATTGAGTTTTTTATTGGAATTTTTTGACGATACATACCTCCACTTATTAGAAACACAAAATAAAACTGACCGGTTAAAATGGACCATTTCCAACCATAACTGTTTTGATCACTGAACTGTTACTGCATGACTTGAACTGCATTCCCAACACAATTTCCACTTAATCATGGTCTGTCTGGTAGTTATTACCTATCATTATATCCCTGAATTATTTATATTATGATTCTTAATTCCATTTTTTGATTCATTACAAGCTATCCAGTCATGAAACTTTAATTACTAGAATTCCAGAACTTTCTTCTTTACCAACACTAGGCCTTATAGGGAGATGTCATAGGTCTGGTAAAAAACACTTCTATCCAAACATACTCATAAGAAACCATAGTTATACTCCCACAACTCCGTGTAATGATCATATTGAATTTGACCAACACCCACATCTAGAGGATGTCCAATTTAATAAGACCCCCCAAACCACCTCTCATCACCTGTCCCTAGGTTTCTTTACCATCTGAATTTAATCCAGAAACATTAAACCAAGTGACACCACTCAGACACATTAACAATGAAAACTACTTAAAGCGAGCACCACATGATTTATAGGTCCATGGTGTCTTCCCACCATAGTAATTCTCAAACCACTAAACCATGAGCACTATACTACTATACATCACTTCTAGTTTCACATTGACATGTTCGAGCTTTTCTTGCTTTATTTAAGATAGATCTCACTTGAGCTCACTTGAAAACTCCTTATGAAGCGGTGCCACATGAAAACCGCTACCTCCATTTACAAATCAACCATCACTGTTAATCTAGTCCTAAAAATTTAAACTAAAGGGTCATAACCAAAACACACTCTTCATTATTAATACATCTTACACAAAGAAATATTAGCTCACAACATGCACTAGTTTACTGAAATTCCAGTCAGAAAGCTTTAGGTTGACCTGCTTAGAGGACATCCAAATTGATGGCCAATGCCTTTATTTGAAAACTAAATCATATTAACATAAATTTAAAACTTATATCGGGATAATTGAGATGAACCCACTGAATTCCAAAATTGAATCGTGGTGTGATTTAATGGGTGCATACTCAACCAACCATTTCAACATCATGCTACATTACAAGAAAATATGTGATATCAATCTATCACATTTCCTAGATTTCACATGCAGCCCGAGTCTGAATATAATTTCCAATCCTGATTCAAACTCATACCTAAGTCTCAAATTCAACACCTCCTCCATGTCTGGAAAACTTGAATTTTATAGCTCACAAACTTCTGAAAGTCATTTTGACCATTCATGACTATTCTTTCTACAACCACTCTCCCAAAGGTTACATTTTCCATGACCTGTGTGATTCTCCCCACTATAGGATTTTAATATTCATCATTTTAATAAAAATAGGAATCTAATTCCCATGAAAAACACTCTGTCCACCACTAAACATGGTTTCTAGATGTGATTCAATATAATTATACCATGTTCCATCACGACAATCCATCCTTGGCATACGCTGAAGCCTCATCTGGAACTAATATTCCATCCTTGAACAACCTGTGGTTCACTTCCTACCATATAGATTTACATCATCCACTTAATAATAAATAGAAATGGTCTATTCATAATCACATGCATTATGAAATCCTCATTCCATGTGCACACATTCAATCAACATCAAGAACTACATCTTGAACTTTAACCCAGATTGATGATGTTATAAAACTCGATCCTCTTACATAGTCATCCATAGAACTAGGATAACTTAGATTTTCTACTAAAAACTCTGGTCTACATCACCCACCAAAACATAGTTAATACCTAGGTAACCTCACTCAGGGAGTGATCGGTTAACACAACCTTTTTAGATCCCACAACCCTAAACCAAGTAGTTATGTGATAATACCCCTCAAGGTGTTACCTGTGATTTCATCCCTCCAACTCTCAGAGACTAGAAATTTTTTCACAAAAAACCACAAAAATCTCTCCACAAAACCTTAGTTAAATAGGAAATTTATATGATAATGAATACTAAATTGATGTTACATCAATGAAATGGGAACACCCATTTCATATAATTCATAGGACCAATGACACTGTGCATTCTTGGTATTTTCTAGCCTACTCAAAAAATCAAGCCCAAGGGTCACGTTATCCTACATAACCATTTAACATGGATGATGACTTCTTGAGTCATACACCTTTGAAATTAAACTCACACAACTAACTAAACTAAATAAAATTAGATTGGCATGTCAGTCCCACTAATCTCAAGCATTAAAGATGCTCATAACACCTAGAAGTTTTACTTATCTCATGATCGCCTACCAACTTGGGGAATCATTCCATAACTAGAGTCCTACTCAATCCCAAAATACATAAAAAAACATTCTATGACCAAAAACTAAAAAGATGCATCCAATGATGCTTAATATCTCTAAGGATGCTAGAAAAACTAGGTTAACCCCTCACATAACACGAGGAATCAACTCTAATTCTAGGTTTATTCCTAAAAGGTCACTATAATCTCCCACCTAACCTATATTCCAACATAAAAAGATGTAAACTAAGACTCACTGGAAATATCCACATTACTATAAAATCTATATCCCAATGTAACTCTAAAACTATTCCCACAATAGGATTTTTTATAACAATATATTTCTAATGTGTTATTTAATCTATTTCATAAGTTCAAATTTATTATAAGTATTAAGGATGGTTTCTAGGCCACAAAACCAAAAAAAACTCATTATATAAATGGGTTGGTACTAATATAACTACTAATTCATCAATTATCAATTTTTATAAGTAGAGTGGAATCGCTATGGATGATCTATCCTAAGAAAGTGAAGTTATAAGATTTAGTGGAATTCAGTTTGGGATGTTACAATGTTGTATCAATGGAGTTTTATCTTCCTAGTATTTACTATTTAGGATATTGTATACATGAGTATGAGGAATGTGCTGGAACCTTTGATGGATATCTGACTGCTGTGTTAATAATACTTTCTCTAATAGGAAGTCTTATTTTCCAGAGTTTCAGATTTTTGTTCTATTTTTAAATATTAAAGTTGTATATTATTTCTCATTGAGAGAAAAACATGTTTTTTGGATGTTGTGATTTATTCTGGATATTCAGCTCTTGGTCATTGGTGGGAGGCCAGGGATTGTTTTTTTGGGTTTTATTTGTTTTTCAGGGCAGTGGTGCAGCAGAATCCAAGAATTATTTTTTTTATTCTGGGCAGCTTTTTGCGGCGGTTTTAACTACGATGAAATGTATACTGGAGACAGTTTAAAACACCACTAAACGTAAAATAAAATTTACTTTTAGTAGTGGTTATAATCGCCGCTAAATAGGAGCATAGTGGCTGCCTCATTCCGCGACGATTTCCCTGAATTTAGCAGTGGTTTTACGGCTACTGGAATTTGAGTTTATTCGCGGCGGTTATAACCGCCGTGAATAAAGTGATATCCAGGGCTCGTAAAACGGTCGCTAAATTCAGGGAAACTGCCGCAGAATGAGGCAACCATGACGCTTTCCTGAAACCGCCGCTAAATGTAAATAACCACCACTAATAGATTGCTAACGCCCTATTAGACGACAGTTTCTATAAACCGCCACCAAACAATGTAGCGGCGGTTTAAACTGCCGCTAAACGCAAAAAAAAAAAAAACCGCCGCTAAACGGTGAATCTGTTGTAGTGTAAAAATCTATTTATATAAAATAAAACCAATTTAAATATAACCAAATATGACTATATATTATAAAAACTATTTTATAAATTCTTATACAATCAAGTCTATTTGAATACTATAATCCTCATCTTTGTTAAATTTATTTTTAAAATTTAATATGTGAGAAAATTTTAAGTTTTTCATCTTTAAATCCATAAATTTTAGCAAGACAAACATGAATAGAATTTTACAATTTTTGGAAATTAAATAAAAAATTAAAAAACCACAAAACCTCTAACTAACTCATGGTTTCTAAGGAATCCATTTTTATAATCATGAAAATTTATTACCATTTCAAAGAAGTTTCTAAGAATTTTAAAAAATATTAGCAAAGAGGAGAAAAATGAATCCAAACTAAATATGGAATGTTTGGTTTGAAATTTGATGACTCCTACTTGAAAAAAATTGAGGATTGATACCTATAAATTTATATATATATGGGTAGAATATTATTGATTCTTAGATCCATGTAGATCAAAGGGAAAAAAGTAAACAAAATTTAGGATTAAAACAAAAAAATTTAATATGAGAGAAAAATAGATAAACTTAATACTACATCCCCTTAGGATTCTGCATAAATTGAAAAAAAATTTACATTGTAAATGAAAGGAAATAAAGTCAAAATAAAATTATCAAGAAAAGGAGTAGAAGAATCAATGAATTTTAATAGGAAGAGAAGGCACATTGAGGGTAGAAGTAATACTAAGATGAATCATAAGATAGAATCTAAACATCAAGATAATTCATTTGAATATCTAAATTTCAAAATTACAGGTTGAATTAATAATAATAACCTGAAATACACTAAACATTACAAATATAACAGTTAATGGAAATATTAAAAGTTGGTAGTATATAGTTGAAATTTATGTTTGTGTCTCTGGTTGGAAAAGATCTCACAAATATGGGTAAGTTATTTATTTTTATATGACTTGACCTTATTGAAAATCTACAATAACAATGAATTTTATAAAATTAAAAAATATTTTGATATAAAACTTAAAATAATTAGTATAACTAACCTTATCAAATTCAGTCATTATCCTAGTTGTGATTATCTCAAACATGAATCTTAAAAAAAAATAACTCCATTCCACCATTTTTGAGGATGACACTACAATTATGAAACATTAACTTGAAAATAGAAACAAACACATGTATATACAAGAAAAAAAATATATTATCTAATATAAAATATAATTACCATTAATTTCATGTAGTTGATTTTATTTGGATTATGTATCAACAATTGATAATTGTTAAACCTTTTCTATGACCTTTATTTTCATATATCAATTATCAAAACACATATAAATAATAATAATTAAGGATAAAGAACTTACAAAAGTGAATAAAACTTACTTGATTAATAATTTTATAAAGATTTATGTACTCAGCCTAATAAACTAACATAAAGCAAAGAAAAAACCTATAAAATCAAACACAATATACGAACTAAAAGCATAAAACAATTGGTATAAATACTCATTTCTTTAACTTTTATTAAATGATACATACCAAATAATTTAAATCATAATCATACTTAAAAAATAGTTTGAAAACAAACTATTAATATGTGTAAGTTATATCATTCATATATGACTCAACATCATGGAAAATATATAATAACAATGAATGTTATAAGATTAAAAAACAAAATATTTCGATATAAAACATAAAATAATTAATTTAACTAACATTATAAAATCCAATCATTGAACTAATTGAGATTATCTTATACATGAATCTTAAAACATAATAACCACATTCCACCCTTCCTTTTTGACAATGACATCGTGATTATAAAACATTAACTTTAAAATAAAAAATTAACACACACACAAACACATAAAAAAACCAAATATTATCTAATATAAAATATATTTACCATTACTTACACATATTAGATTGGATTTATATGCTTTATCAACTAGTGATATTTTTTAAACTTTTTCCATGACCTGAATTTTCAAATATATCAACTAAAAAAACATGTATAAATAATAAGAATTAAAAATAAAGAACTTATAAAAAATAATAAAACATACTTTTTGAACAAGTTGCTAATTTTTTTATGAACACCACCTAATAAAGAGAAACACCAATCTAATGTGAATTCATTTGGGAAGAATACGCCTTACATCCAATGAACTCTACAATATAAAAATTTCACAGTTAATGACATTATAATGAATATTTGTTCATAATTATCTTAGTGTTATTACCCATCAAGGAATGGAAAAAACCATCACCCAATATCTTCATTTGATAGTATCTCAAATATATATGTAACTTTAGCAGAATTATTCACATATTTCACAACTATTTAAATGTATTTTGGATCTATAAGACTATAAAAACTAGTGGTATAATTTTGAATAAGAATCATGTGTAGATACCTAATTATATAAGTAATATAGAAAGTTACTTGAAATTATATTTATTTAAAGAAAGAAAAACTAAAACATAATTTACTTACATAGAAAACAACCATAATGCAGACATTTTGAGATCCTAAAAAATAACCAGAACCATGATATATTTTTTTGAATATTCTCAATGTACAATATCTTCTATATATATAACATGTTATCCAAAACTCATAAATATTATCCAAGGAAGAAGAAACCTAGGATAATCTTTTTATCCCATAAAAAATATCAAAAGTATCTGAAGTTGTTGGTACCTGAACCTTTTGTTTCTTTTATACTAATTCTTTTGATTTTAAATACTTCTATATAAATTAAATGTCAAAAAATATTATAATTAATTTTAAATAAAGTGTAAATAATATTTAAAAAACAACACATACCTCATATGTTTGATAACAAATTAGGCTAGATGTAAAAATTAAAAAATGACCCATACAATCTCCAACACTAGTAACCTCCAAAGTAGGAAATGATAATAGAATAGTTGGATAAATAATATCATGTAAGGATATTCTTACTTGACCCAACTGTATAGGCTGGTGATGTAGATAAACGCCAAAAATATGTATGAATTTGTATGCTACAATACATACATATGGATCTCCAACATATAACTCATAGTATAAGGTTGGGTCCAAATGAGGATGTGGAGGATCTAAGTAGATAAGTTGGGTAGGATTTGAAATCTATATAGTTTGTGACTGTCTCATTAATTTTTCAAACATAGCCTACATAGATAATTGGATTTGATCACCCATAAACTTCTTAATATCTATTAAATAATATTTTAAGGAATCTATTTCTTGGTCTCTTGATTTCTTACTTTGATGACAAAAAAATTTCATAATACTAACACTCAACTTATATCCTCTTATACGGCTGAGGTGTTCTGGATTTTCTAAAGTAGTAGCTAGGATGTTCATACTACCCTCAGGGATAAAATTCTCCTACATCGTTTTCTCCTAAAGTTCATCCAGAAGTGAAAATTTAAAATGGTATATTAGCATCGTTAATTTAAAAAATAAAAACATTCATGGAAAATAAAAATTAATTTCTTACAATTTTGTCTACTACTTCCTTAGATTGCTCTGTATGATACTTTTCATTTTTTCTCACTCCTTTCCATTTTTTATGGTGAGCGGGGGGAGATGGATGACCGAATTGGAACTCTTTTAAATCACTAGTATATTGATCTCTTATTACATCAAACTTTTTTAAAATCATTTTCTCCTCCAATAAATGATACCCTCCATATGATAAAGTATGAGGGTTTACATTCTATAGCCAGATCTATTGATGGGACATCCTAGAGTCCTGTTATATAGAAATAAACTAATAAGTAATCAAGTAATATAAAAGAAATTTTGCAATATAAAATAATTATCATACCATAAATGCTTTATCATGTTGGCTAGTGATAAATTTATTCCTTGTATCTATATCTAAAAACCCATACTTGAGACATGAGTTTTCATTCTATAACTTCCCAAAAACATAATTATTTTTAATTTTTTTAAATCTCTCTATCAAACCACTGCAAAAGATATAAATATTTTCTCAATTTCTTTCATTTCTTCAAAATTGAGTGTAATTTGTAATTGAATAAATTAAATATTACCCATTTAAAATATATAATATTAAAAAAATGAGATAAAATTAAATCAATTCATATATTTTACCATTATGAACTCCCAAAAATTCTCCTTATCTATATTTTCAATAGAATTACAGTCTAGATATAAAATAATAATCCTATAATGACTCTTTATGGAGATATAACTGGTAAAATATATTGTATTTGGACTAATTTAGTTATTATTATCATCAAAATTAATATGTATTCTACGGTCTCCATGAGAAAGTGACTGTTTTTAAATGTGTAATCCTACATTTACTAACTCTAGAAATTTATTTCTCTGTAGAAGAAGGATAAAACCCCTTTGCATGAGGTGCATCAGTAGTCCTGTAGTTATTTTTTTGTAAATTAAAAGTTTTATTTCATTAAATAGTTATATAATTGAATATTTAATAATATGAAAAAATACATATACCTCAGTAAATGATCCTTTACCTTTGTGTCTATCATTGAAATAGGAAAATGTAATAAATTTCTATATACCTGTAAATTATTAGAAAAATGAATATTTAAAAACAATGATTACAAAAATATGTAAGTAAAAAAATAGCATCTTACATGTGCAAGTTTAAAAAAAGAAAATAATAATGCCATGACTCTTACAAAAATATGTAAGTTAAAATATTAAATATAAACATTAATTCTAAAATAGAAACATTTATAAATTTAAATATCATAGTTATAAAAAAGTGTTTTTATATTCATAAATTTTACCAAAACATAATGATGTATGTTGGGGTTTTCAATCAAAAAATGTTTAACCATAACTATTAAATATAAAATTTAACACACAAATCATATAAATAATAAAATATATATAATTAAACATCCAATAATTAATAAAAAATAGATTTTTTACACATTTAAATTTCAAAAAATAAATAAAATATAAATATTTACCTAAATAATTAGGTGAGTATTTTAGTGCTTTCCCATATCCCTTCAGTATGATCATTTCATACAGTATGAACTATGTCTAAATTATAGTCATTGATATCATCTAGAAATCACATGGATGAATAAGCCTTATATAAATCCATTACATAATCATCATCCTCATCACCTAAATAGATTCTTTTCCCTTAAAAAATGAAGGACCACTGATCATTTGATGAATTAATAACATAAAATATTTTATTTTCATGCATCACCATGATAAATGGTTCCTCTTTTCAAATAAATCTTTTCAAATCAACCAGTGTAAAACCATAATCATCATGTTTCATACCACTATTATGATTAACCTTGTTACAATTAAACATCATGACTCAAAATTTAGTATAATAATTTTCCTATATATACTAAAAAACTCCAAAATATTCCATTGATGAAAAAATTGGGTTTTTATATTTTGAACTTGAAAAATTCAGTGCTTTAACGATGACCATTACCCCACTATTTTGAATGGTACGCTTGTTATTCTTATTTTTTATATAAAATGTGTGCCCATTAATATCAAAACCACACCATGTGATCACATTAAGAGACAATACCCCTTCTAAACATTTCAATGTTTCTGATACATATATATCTATGATGACTTTCTCTTTAAACCATGGACAAAATTTATTTTTATACTCAATCATCAGCCACTTTTCATTTATTTTTGGATATCATGCCTTTAATTCATCTATACATGATGATATATATGGTTTCACCTCATTTATATTGTTTGAAATGTATAAATGTATCTGAATCACTTCATCAAGTGGAATGAACTTTACCTTTAAGTCTCAAATCCCTATACCTTTCATTATCAACTATCATATGTCAAGATATAGGGATACCAATATGATCCACTTCATACAAATAATCAGTACAGAACTCAATCACCTCTTTCGCTACATATTTTTGAATAATAGAGACCTCCATTTAATGAGGATTTTAATATATATGTTCAAAATTTTTATATATCTTTAAAAAGGATACATCTGATGTAAATAAATAGGCCCACATATTCTTATCTCATGCACTAGATGAATCACCATTATATCAAAAAATAGATGGGAAATACATTTCCAGTTGAAAAAGTATGAGAAGATTCATTATGAAACATATCTAACAAAATTTGATCAATGACTTTTCTACAAATATATTTGAAAAAATTACATAATTTTATGATAGTATTTCTGAAAAGTGTCGACAATATACCATAAAATGTGACTGGTATCATTTGTTTCATCAATATACGACAGTCATGATATTTTATAACTATTAATTTATAACCCTTCAATGAAACCAAATTATTCACATTTTATGAATATCCATTGGGTAATTTAATACCATATAGACACTAAAAAAATTAATCTTCTCAATCTTTCTTAACATTTAATAAGATGGAGTTAAATATTTTCTATTTCCTTTCATAGTGGGAGTTAACTCTAAATAAATTCACATTGATATCAAGTCCAATCTAGCATGAAATCCATATTTTGTATTTAATTTTATATCCAAAAAAGTTCCAATCAAACTATTGCATATGTCTCAACATTCATAATGTCAATATTATATTTTATCTCTAAAAAACTCTAATAAGGTAGTTAAAAAACACTATTTTTTCCAGATATTTTTTTGATGAACATAACATCTTTTCTTTCTAAATATGAAATTAATATTTTTCAACTTTTCATAATATCCTTCAAATAAAAATGTTTTTAGAGGAGGATTATATTCCTATAAGCCATTAAATGTTTTTTAATCTATGATAAGGATGATTAATTTGAAAAAATATTTAATTTCCCATTTATGCTGTATTTATTCCATTTTTCAATTGATAATATGAAGTCTCTTCTTCACAATTTGGACATGATTTATATCCCTTAACACTGTATCTAGATAATTTTATATATGGAGGATTTATAGTGAACATTAACATAACACATAAATGAAAATACTCTTTCTTGTATACATAAAAAATTGTAACACTAGTCTCCAATAGAAGTTTCAAATAATCAATCAATGGTGAAAGATACACATAAATATCGTTTCTAGACTATTTTGGTCCATAAATCATCAAGATCATCATAAAATATTTTTCCTTCATGCATATCTACGGGAACAAGTTGTAAACTACCAAAAAAATAGGCCATGATCTATGTTGGATACTTAGACTCTGTTATGAATTCATTCTATCTTTACATAGTCCCATTATGAGATTTTTAACTTCCCTTCAAAAATTAGGAATTTTTTTATCAAATCTCTTCCACTGTGGTGAATCAGTAGGGTGACATAAGTTACCATCATATATAGAATTTTTTTGTATGCCCTTAAACTTTTTTCATCAAATGATTTTGTAAATAGATGATTTAAATAAGTAATTATTAGAAGTTACCAAATTTCTTTAGTAGGAGGTTTGATTCTGGTACTTGAGAATGAATCAGAGTTGAATTTTTCATCTATATTATAAAGTGATGTCCCACATTTAGAACATTTTTATAAATATTCATATTCCTTCCTATAAAACACACAATCATTAGGGCATACATATATCTTTTTTATACCTCAATCCCATTGGGTATAATATTTTATTTGCCTCATAATTAGAATTTGGAATCCTATTGGCTTCTAGAAGTAGCTCTTTTAAAAGTTAAAGTAACCCAGAGAAACTTTTATCTCTCCATAAATTTCTTTATTTCAAGTTAACTAATATTAGAACTACTGATAACACTACATATTTAGTGTAACATGAGAATAATGGTTTCTCAGAATATCTATACAATTATTCATTTTTTTATCTTTTTTGATGGTTTCAATTCTTACATCATGAATTAATTCTTCAATATGACCCACTATCTCATTCTAAATATTTTCATTAACATTAGATATTGAATTTTCTATTCTTTCACCATACCAGATCCAATGTGTATAATTATGGGAAAAACCATAGAAAATGATATGATCTTTTATTTTTATGGAATTTAACTTTATCATTTTAAAACTCTTCACACATGGACATAAAATAAAATCTATTTTTTGATGATTTCTTTTATCAAATTCCAAGAAATCATCAACTCCTTTTTTAGATTCATCAGTGGTTCTTCATAAATTTATCCAATTATGATACATTAAATACCTAATATCACAATATAAAAGGTAAATATATTAAAATATATAAACATTTAAAAATATATATAAATAGATAAATTTTAAACATAAAAACATATAACCAAAATGATTGGTGATCAAGTGGAAAATAAAAACGATTATTAGGAATAAAATAAAAAAAAATTACTCTAGAAATTTATTTTATTTAAATAATTAATTATAAACTATGTTTGATGATCCTATTAAGGAATAAAGATACGTTTTCATGTTTAGATAGTTTTTTTAAATGACTATCACACAAAAACACTTATATTATACCTAGAACCTTCAAGATAGGCATCAATATTCCTCTTTAGTTAACCTAGAATAAATAATGTTAAACATAAATTCAAAATTTTCATTATCAATAATAAAAGTAAATTTTATAGTGTAAAAAACTAGTTCAAATAAATCATTGACTGAAATAATAAGAAAATATAAAAAAATCATTGATTGAAAGCCCCAAAAAAAATAACATGGGTTAAAAGTAAATAACTTATACCATTTTATCAAAATAATCTCATGAATTACCATTTGTAGGATGAATCATATATTTGTTTGAAAAAATTATTCACTTTATTCCATATCATAGAATATTTTATCTAAGACATAAATAATATTTTCAAAATCTATTTCATAGGAAAATACCATAGTTGTTTTATCATAACAATTTTATTATTTTTACCATGTTAATTTTTTTAACATAATTCTTCATGAGAGGTAAATCAATTATGTATTCATTTTAACCATAATATAATATGAAATAATTTATAAAAAATGAAACTTCTAATATATTAAACCCAATGTTATATCCAACTTATTTGTTTTATAATGATCTTTAGGAAAACCATTACCATATGGTAATATAGTTTTCACTAATTTCAAGATGAAATTAAAATAAGCATCTGATATCTAAAAATTTGATTAAATATCCATAATTTTTATGATTAATTATTATTTACTTATAAAACAACTAGTGTAAGTTGATTCCTATAAATCACAAGTATAACATAAAGTTATGAAGATTAAAAATGATAGTGGTTATCATTATCATCCAATAATTATTTTTATTGAAATGAATGAAATAAATTTGAAGTATTAAGTGATAAAATTTTATTTAATTATAATAATTATATTATGACATATATGAATCTATAGCTTCTTTATGTTTATCATACTGTTCCAAAAAATATATAATTTGGTTATAATTAAAAATGAAAAATACCATATCTACCAGTTTCAACTGATATATATATATATATATAATTTTTGGAAAAACCAATTGATAATTACATCAAATAAAAATGTATAAAATTAAACAGACATTAGCAAAAAAAATTACAATTAACAATAAAATACATAGAATCAATTGAATTGATGAATCAAATTTATAACCAAAAGATAAAGAATTTATCTTCAAAATTAAAAAAATAACTTAAAAAATTCATAGTTTGATAATGGAAAATTGATCCTAAATATAGATGTACTCCCTAAAATTCGGTTTCTAGGTTGAACAATGCAATATTATAGAAAAAAATTTTAAAAAAAGAAAAAGAAAAAACTAAAAACAAAAACCTTGAACTGTGGTTACCGGTAAAACAAAATAGGGTTTTTAGACACTAAATATTTTCATGGATCATGAAATAAGGACAAAGGATAAAAAATTGAGGATCAATGATCATGAAAAGATGATTAAAATTAAAGAAAATCGACTGAAATTTCCATTCAAGATCATCTGGTGGCCATCGGTGGAGTCATAGGTTGAGATCAAAATAGTATCAAAAAAATGAAATGAGGGTTTCAGGGTGTGATTATTTTTTAAAGGGTTTTAACATTGGTTTTTAACAAATCTGATGTTAAAAAGGTTTTTTAATTAAGTTTTGATGTTGGTTTTTAAGAAACTATATGTAATTTTTTTTTGAACTTTTAATGTTGGTTTTTTCAAATATGACATTAAAAGTTATTTCAACAAACCTTTAATGTTAGTTTTATATAAAACCAATGTTAAAGGTGATACAAAAGACCTTTTAATGTTTTTTTCCAAAACTGATGTTAAAATCTCTCTAAAAATCTTTTAATGTTGGTTTCTTATAAACTGACATTATAACCTCAATATTGAAGCCACTATTTATACTAGTGTATGAAGGCATTAATAGGATAATAACCTTCAAAATTAGAAACCTAGAATGATTTGAATAGAATAGTTTGTGGTAGTGTTAATTTGGTTGGCACAGGCTATTAATAGTGTTACCCATGAAAGAGAATAATTGAATTCTCCATAGTGGAACATGTTTATAGTGGAGCATTTCATGAAACATTATACTCTAGATTTTTATGGATATTTAGACATGGTGAAAGATAAAGGATGGATAAATGAATTAGAGAATATATTCAAAGTTATGGGATATACAAAACATCAAAAGTTAATTATTTTTATTTATCATTTTGAAGGCGAAGTCAAGTGATGGTGGTTTCTAATTAAGAATACTATGAAAAATGTTGAGATTGATTACATGGAGTGAATAGTCTTTAAAGATAATTTATTGAGAATTATTTTCCTGAAGTTCTTTGACATAGAATAAAAAGAAAATTTCTAGGGTTAAAATAGAAGGAATAAGACTCGGTAGCTATTTATGAATCAAATTTTACTATATTGGCTTAGTATGCCCAAAAATTTGTTATGGACTATGAGAGTAAAATTGAAAGATTTTTCATAGGTATGAAACCCATTTTACAAATAGTGTTGGCCTCTTATGAATTTAAAATTTATGAAGAGTTTGTTCATTATTCTAAGAAAACTGAGATATATATTTTTTTAACACTTATCTACTTCATGAAAATAAGGGTATGAAGCCTTCAAGGTGTAAAGAAATAGAGAATTATTCAACTAAGAAATCTAGAGGTAAGCCAACCAAAATTTTCCAAATGTGGTAAAAGGAATTTTAAATAATATTTTATAGGATTAGAAAAGTGTTAACGATCTTGTAATAAATATTCCCAAGATAAAAATGGAATAAATAATACATTAATATCACGATTTAAATAATATATCACACAAATAGTTTCACAACCTAAGGACCTAAAGGTTTAGTGTCTTGAATATTAGCTATATAAAAATCTTATTTTATAACATTTTTGAACATTTATACATAATTGTGCTTCTCTATACCCTTTCTAAACATATCACATGATATAATCATCTTCAAACTCTAGGTAATGGAAACATAAAAAATGGGAGAGCTTAAAAAAATAGTAAGGGAAAACATATCATAATGTGTCATATCATAAAAATGAAGGAGAAGATGAGGAAGACATAAATATCTTAATAAAAGATCATAATACCTTAGATAATAGTCATAAAACATGATATAGAAACATAATATCATAACTATATCATTAAGTAAGAATAAAAAATTATAACATGGCTTAAAATACACATCAATAATCACAAAACATGCGAGCATGATATAAAAGTGTATAATACTTTAAAAATAAGGTGTAATCATGAAAACATGGAATTTCATGGAAATTAAATGCATCTTGAAAATTTGGAATAACTTAATAAAAAACTTGTAAATGTGGAAAAACTATAATAAAAGGAAAAAAATTGTGAGAAAACCCATTACTCCCACACAAATGCGAGCAAAATCATTATGTCCATGCCTAAAAATGTGAGTAAAATCATTATGGCCATGCCAATGTGAAAAAAATTAATCATGTCCATAAATAACTATCTCATGAGATATAAAATTAAACCAATTCATTAGAGTGTGATATATGACCCCACCCATCATCATCCATACATATGTGTACTACTTAAAATTAATCATAGACGTTTCTTAATGAACCCACTGAAAAAGAATGGGTTTCTTAAACTTTACAAAAATCACCACTTAACATAAACTTAAGAGATAATGGGATATAAAAAATATGATTTTACAAAAGGAATCATGTCATAATAAAATATATAGGATTATTGAAACATCACTTAATAATAGATAAACCTTGGTACAAAAATATAAGTGAAAATACAAAATTTTTCACAAAACCTTTCAAAAATTGTTATAAAAGATAAAGTGAAAATTACTTTAAAAAAAATTAAGGAGGTAAAGAGAAGATTTTTTGAAACCTTATTATAAAGTTTTAAAAATAAAATATCCTTTAAAAGACATAAATGTTATAAAAAATGTGGAGTGGAAGATAATATATTTTATTTTAAAAGGATGAAAACCTTTTTCTTTAATATTTTAAAATACCTTTGTTTGAAAACCCACATCATAAAAAGAGTATTAAATATTAATTTTAAAAAGGTGTAAAGAGAATTTATAGAATCATAGAAAATAATCCATATTGTATTTCTTAAAAATAGAGTATAATATCAGCGGGAAGGAAAATATAGACATGTAAGAAAAGATTCATCAGTATGAATGAGAGTTATTATTACCAATGGTAAAATTTTATTTTAGAATATTTTTAAAGAATTGGTTATTTATGATGAGAATTAATTTCCCTAGAGAACAAAAGGAAACAAAAAATAAAATTGGGTAAGGTTAGGATCAAATAAAACATGAAAAGTATATTCAGGCAAGAAATACTATGACATAATGAATCAGAAATCGAGCCAATGTAACTCTTACGAAATAAGTAATGAAAGAATCAAAGGAGATTAAGTAAAATATCATGAAATATACATTAAAATATCATAAGATGGAATATAATTTCATATGTGAAATAAATTGGGTTGTTAATACACCATATAAAATAATTTAGGATGAATAATATCAGACATGTCCCATGGAGTTAAAAATGAGACAAAGAAACCCTTACCTTTACTCTTGACTTCCATGAAATTATTTTAACCTTTTGTTTAAAAAATATAAATATATTAATAAATAATTTCATAACTAAATTCATAGCTGAAAATATTTATAATTTCCATTTATAATCATTATCTACATGTATATTAGTTAGTTTTTAACTATTTTCCCACATCAGGTGTTTATAGTTTTGACTGTTTGTACTATTTTCACAGGAGCAGTGTTGGTATTCATTTTTATCACAATGTTCATAATTAAAATTTCATTAAAGTTAATTTAATAGATGAATTATAATTATTTTTTAAGTTTTAATTTCATTTTATGACTGTTTCATTCTTTATCCTTGAAAGTGAAATCAATAATAAGCACACTTTAGTGATTTTCTTAACTAAAAAAAGTGTTTTCTTAATTATTAAGTTAAATATTGATACATCTATTAAATAAACAAAAAAATAGTTATTTAAAAATTTATATCATATTATACCTTTGATTATGTTTTTATATTCATCTGTGATATAATTTTTTCGGCGTTGTTCAAGTAGGCGGTCAAACCGACCCAAATATGAACATACCATGATTAATGGATGATTATGAGGCGGTTTAGTTGAAATATCATTATACTAGAAGCATAATGATAATATTTAGTATTTATTAGTGTGATATATAATATTTATAATGAATTATAAGAAGAAATAATTGATATAAAAATATTACATAATATGAATAAATTGTTTCCTCTTCTTAGTTTACTTATTTGAGATGTTTAATTTTATAAAGATTGTTTATCATTAATATTATTAATAAGTTATTAAATTTGTATTACCAGAACCTTATTAATATCATAAATATCATTTTTATCCTTTAAATCTATTCTCATGACCAACTATGTAAGGAAATTATGAAATGAAAAATGGAAATCAATCGTTTCATGGAGGCAGTAGTCCGCACGTACACATGGTTGAAGATTTCATTTTCCATAGAATGGGGAAAATGAGTAATATGATTGATCTTTATAGAATATAAAATATTTTATAAATATTATAATTATATATTAAATTCCTTATTAGGGCCATACTTGTAAAGTGGTGATGTAAAATGATACATGTTTCATCATGGAGGTGGTAGTCCACATAATGCACAATTCATGTTTTCATTTTTCTTAATGGAAAAAGGGGAGGGTGTTTAATGATTTTCCATCATTATAATAACATACCAGTATAATAATAATAATAATAATAATTGTTTTATCATTATAATATGGTTAAAATAAATTTTATGAATAAGAAAAATATATAAATAAATATGAAATAGGGAGGAGCGGTTAGGAATATATACCTTATTACTTGGATTATATTCATTTAGAAGGGGATTAAACCTTTTATAGATGGTATTCTTAGAATAAAAAACCTTCATAAGGTATATATGAGTGTTTAGAAGAGGTTTGGATTGATTTTGATCTGAAATTAAGGGGTTTTGACATGATTATAATTGAGGATAAGAGAACCCATTTTATAAGTGAAAAGGGATGACATTTTTGTAAATACCCAAAAAATTTCAAAAATAAGAAGTTAATATCTAAGAAAAGGGATCCAAAATTAAGAAATAATGGAGATAAGAAGTGATAATGTTGAGGATCACCTCATTCAATCAATTAAAAATATATTTTTAATAAGTTAGGCCCTTTACCTATTAGGTTACTCATTTTTACCATTTTGGTTTTCACTACAATAATTAGTTTTTACCTAGATAATTTATCCTTTATGAACAAAAATAAAATGGTACTTATTATATAATTTAGTATAATTATTAAAAAATTTAAATATATTTTTTGTTTTATATTTTAAAAGTGATACAAATTATCTTTAAAATACTAAATGTTTAAATGTATAATATATTAAAAATTTGTTTTTTAGAAAAATATAACTTCAGTTGTAAAATATCAAATATGAGTTTATAAATTATTATTTTTTCTAAAATTATAAATTCATTTATAAAATAAACATATTTTATTACAAAAAGTTTTCATAAGTTTCAAATTAATACCTATATACTAATAATGTCCTAAAAGTTGTGATATTTGTAAAAATAATATTTTTCACAATTCACCTAAAAATCAATCTTTTTAGAAAAATCTAAAAAATCCAGGTTATTATAAAATTTACAAGATAAATCAAAAAATGAATTTAATTTTTTTCAAATTCTCATCATAAAATTTATATTTTTTTTTATTTTAGAATATAAAATATAAAAAAAAATGTTTTTATAAAAAAATGACTTTTAGTATATTAACTATTCCTTTTCCTGTAAATTACTAAGTAATATAGTGTTAATATATCTTGTTATTATTTAATCAAAATAAACTTATTTACTTGAAATAAAATTTAAATACTAAAAAATAAATTTTAAGCATAATGTAAATTTATTAAAAATTAATTTTTGAAGAGTATAAAAATTCATGATATATCTATACATATAAATATTTTATTACATTTTGATATAATCCTAATTTCTACTTACATAACCCCTTTGTTATACCTCACTCTCTTAGGCTGTTTTAATGATCACAAACACCCAAGTATGTTTCTAAATATTTTATTTCATGTATTATAATGTTTATATTTTAGAAATATTTCTAAGAAGTCACTGGATCGAACAAAGGTATTGAGAGGAACACGAAGGCCTCACTCGAAGTCCCAAGTAGGTTGGAACCAGCGGCTGGCCGATTGGTTGGAACCAACGAGCCGAGAGGTACTATATAGAACACAATTTCTATCTAGATACCACTGACTGGATGATGAACCACACTATCAATCCAATGTGATGTTCTGTCCAGTTTCCACTAGCTAGATGGTGATACCCATTGTCTATCCATTGGTATTTTGGAAGACAAAAAATAGCCATTTTTAGTGGAACCTGATACCTTAATTCAAGTCCCAAAAACTCTATTCAACCCCCAACACATATGGAATGATACTAAATCCATTGGAGTATATAAATACACCCTAAGGGTACTTAGATGTATGTGGTTACCTTTAATATTCATTCTATAGAATTTTTTTTCACTTTGATCTTATTCTAATGCCTCTTACAATAATCTCTATTCCTCACATATCTTTTTTTTTTCTTCCTCACATATCTTCTTATTTTATTCTTTATGGAGTATTGAGAGTGTGATTTAAAGTTATTTAATATAAAAATTATCTTCATTTTTCTTTTCTTGGGTGCTCACTACCATTGTGTGTGAGGGGGTTGGTGCAAACTACCATCAAAGTGTGGAGATTGGGTTTTTATCCACAACCACAAAAAGGATAGTGGGTTTCTTTCTAAAACCACTAAAAACCAAGGGATATTGGATTTCTTGGTATAACCACTAAAAACCAAGGGTCTTATATTTTTAAATGGGTTTCTAACTATAATCACTAAAAAGGAAGGGAGATTTAGTTTCTTGATACAACTATTAAAAAGAAAGGGTTAATCCAAAAACTATAAAGTATCTTGAGGGTAGGATATTTAGGGATTCCTTAGTGAATTATTTCCAAACTCCTTTATCAAATATTCTTCCATTGTAATTTATATTTATTATTATGCTACATTTTAACTCTTTTAATTTTAGTTATCACTATATTTATTTTATTTTCATAAAATTCACTTTTAATTTCTAAAAAATTTTAAAAAGGAAATTTACCCCACCTCTTACCATCTTTACTCAAACCTACAATTGATATTAGAGCCAACCTTGATTTCAAAACCTTAACCAGTTTTAATGAAAAATCACCTAAATAAGGAATCCACTGCAAATACCCAAGGTGCTCTCAAAGGACACTATATGGGTAAGTCTCTATAATTTTATAGATTGTACTATAGTTATTGGAAAACTAATATGTCTAATTTTATTAGAATTATAAGATATATAGTATAGATAATCACTACTGGAATTTGGGTTTTTCCCAACGGCAGTATACCAACGGTTCAATTAAACCGTTGGTATACTCAGCCTTTGCCAACGGTTTACTGAAACCGTTGGCAAATGGCATTCCAGTGACCCATTTCCCAACGGTTCTATAGAACTGTTGGGAAAGGGGTGCTAAACTTATCCCTTTCCCAACGGTTTTTACAAACCGTTGGCAAAGGTTTTGCCCAAATAGCAACCCCGATCTGCTCTCCCTCATTCGAGACAGAGCCCTAATTATCCTCCACTCCAGTGCTCTCGCGAACCCCCCGTCCGAACATCATCGACCCCCGTCCGAATAGGTACACCCCCCATCCGAACAGGTAAAAATTGATCTCAATAAAGTTGTTGTAGTTGTTTTAATGAATTGTTTTTTCCATTAATTAAAACATAAACACTATGGTTCTATTTTTATAGAAGCTTACATGCCAATGGTGGACAATTTTATAATGCATATATATTCTATTATTTTTATATTTCTTCTCTTATGGATATGTGTTGGTTTTCCACATGGAATGCCTTGACTATCTACTTAGCATGATAGAGGGTTTCTTTTGGAAATTTCCAATGGAAATTACATGATCCTATAAACATTTTGATGAATTTTCCTAACCTAGATGGATTGTCTGATGTTTCTCTAATGATCAAGGACGGAATGTTTAGAGGACATCACAAGTCCTGACTGGTTGATCCTAGAAGCAATTTCATGATAATGGATGTAATGCCTATAGGGAATCTCTTGATTTTGGTGATCTTCTCCATTTTCATCAAAATACATGTTTGACACACTGGGAGGGAAACTCTAGAGTCAGTGTGACATGTCTTGAAGGGTGATTTATGTCCATAGTGACATGATTTGAGGACATCACATGACCTAGTTGGTGTGCCTGGAGGGTATTAAGGGAGCCATCTAACATTCCTGACATTTAATATGAGACTGAGATAATATGTATTGATTCCCCTATATAGAAGGAGATACATATCTATTGAAAAACATGTAGTCTGTATGGTGAGAATTAAAGGCTTTTCATTACAAGGGTGGCATATTCATGGGTGCCATCTGATTTTATTTGACATGTCAAGGGGACATATAATGATCAAAATAGGTTTCCAATGGAATGTATTGTGAACAGGATGAAATTTCCTAGTGCAATAAAATTTCATAGGTGATGCATGTTATGAACATTAGGGTCAACATATATTTCCTTCACCTTAGTCTCCCATATTTTAGTATTTCATCCATCCTTTTATCCCAAATTCCATAGATTTATACATTATTTTATTATATTATGTCTCAAATTATCTAAAATATGTGTTTGATATTCTTCACGTGACCTATCATAATTCCTTATCATAATCTATAGTGATCATGGGAAGATCCCATGCATGATTCATGATCACTCAAATTATTCTGCAGATCATACATAATGGAAGCCTTACAGGATGTGAGATGATTATATCTATGAAATCTATTCAGGTACCTGGTGAGGAAGTGCATATTAATTCAAAAAGGTAAATTGCATATGAGGATACCCTACTAATATGGTTATGGGATGAGGCATGCTCTGATGTGATAACACATTAAGTTCTTGTTGGTTTTACATTTTTTCAATAACACATTAGTATATTTTTTTCACATGTGTAGTTGATACCATGATTATTTTCTTCCTTTATCGTTTACTTAAATGTATTTTCTATTAAAGTTCAATACTATTGAATTGTTTATGACAAAATGACTTATATGAATTCTTTTTACAGAATGGACAGAAGTTGGATGTATGAAACCGATCGTATCTCAAGCGATTTTCAAAATAATTTGGAGAGATTTATAGATTTTGCATTTCACAATGCTTCAGATAGTGGTCGCATACACTGCCCATGTTCCAATTGTGTTGGTAGACCTTGGTTGAGTCGTGAAGAAGTTAGCTACCACATAACCAAAAATGGTTTTCAAGCAAACTACTTTGTGTGGTATCACAATGGGGAGAAAATGAAATCTCAAATTGGTGATGATCGAAATGAAAGGACTGGAATGGAGAATTTGTTAGATGATCAGTTTCTGTTTATTCGTCATCATGAAAAAGAAAGGATTTCGACTCAAGAAGACGTCGATATGAGGACAACTGATGCATCTAGTGAAAATGATGATATTGATAGGGTGAAAAAATTGAATGATGCTGCCACGACTCCAGTATATCAACAATGCGATAAAATGAAAAAGATGGAATTTTTAATCCGATTGTTTCATGGAAAAACTATTATGGGATTTCTAATACATCAATCGATTACATTCTTACCCTCTTGAAGGATTTACTTCCAGATGATGCAGATATTCCCTCAAACCACTATATGGCATGGAAGTTTGTTGAAGAACTTGGATTTTCCAGAAACAAAATTCATGCTTGCCCGAAATATTTCAGTTTATTCTGGGAAGAAACCGCTGAACGAAATTAATGTATAAAATGTGGCACATCCCACTGGAAGTCAACATCTGATGGAACGCCATCCCACATTCCACAGAAAGTAATGTGGCACTTTCCATTGATCCCCAGACTCCAGAATATTTTTATGTCTGATGACATATCAATAAAAATGAGATGACATGATACCGAGAGAAAGAAGACTAATGATGAGTTGGTTCATCCTGCAGATGGATTTTCATGGCAGAGATTTGATGCTCGACATCCTGATTTTGCAGCTGACTTGCATAATGTGAGGCTGGGTCTTTCATGCGACGGTTTTAATCCGTTTGGGCAGATGCTTACTTCGCACAGCACATGGCCAGTTTTTATACACATTTATAATCTTCCCCCATGGTTGTGTATGAAAAAATCTTTCACTTTCATGAGTATACTCATATCTGGTCCTTCTGATCCTGGCATTGATATTGATGTATACATGCAACCTTTAATAAAAGAGTTGAAACTTCTTTGGGATGTGGGTGTGCGCACATACGATGCATGTTCAAAAGACATATTTCAGATGCGTGCTGCGCTTATGTGGACGATCAATGATTTTCCGGCTTATGCAATGATGTCTGGATGGAGCACGAAGGGAAAACTGTCATGTCCAGTTTGTATGAAGAATACACGATCCAGAAGACTGAAACATCGTTGTAGTTTCAGTTTTATGGGACATCGACGATTTTTGCCAAAGGATCATCCATATAGAATGAATCGTCGAAGATTTGATAATACTATAGAGACCGATGATCCACCTCAGCGTATGTCTGGAACTGATGTGCTTAATGAATTGAAAGATTTTAGTTTTTCATTCGGGAAGGGTCAAATGAAATCTGGAAAGAGAAAGAATGTTTCTACAGAAACCTGTTACAATTGGAGGAAGAGGAGTATCTTTTTTGATTTGCCTTATTGGTCAACCAATTTGCTACGTCATTGCTTAGACGTAATGCATATTGAAAATAATATATGTGAAATGTTGCTTTCAGTTCTTCTAAATGTCAAGGGGAATACAAAAGATGATTTACGATCTCGACGTGACTTGGTGGATTGGGGCATCAGACCAGAATTGCATCCTGTGCGTATCAGTGAAAATAAATGGCAACTTCCATGTGCTTCTTATGTGATGACACCTACTGAAAAAAAACAATTTCTGGAAGTATTAGAGACTATTAGAGTTCCTGATGGCTATTCAAGCAACATATCTAAACGGATCAACAGAAGAGAGTTGAAGCTAAAATCTTTGAAGACTCATGATTATCACGTTCTACTGCATGAGTTGCTTCCAATAGAAATCCGTCATCTTTTGTCCAATAATGTAAGGGTGGGTGTTATTTGGTTGTGCCATTTATTTAGAGATCTTTGTGCTAAGAAGTTGTCCAAGTCTTTCTTGTAAAAAATGTTGACAGATGCCCCATTAATTTTGTGTGAGTTGGAGAAAATATTTCCCCCATAATTTTTCACATGCATGCTGCATCTGACTGTCCATATTCCAACTGAAATACTTCTCGGAGGACCTATTTCTTTTCGTTGGATGTATCCAACTGAAAGAAATATGTTCACATTAAAGTCTTATGTTCGAAACAAGAATCATCCCGAAGGTTCTATCGTGAACGGTTACTTAGCTCAAGAATGTATGGATTTTTGTTCGATGTATTTGTCTGATCTTACTACAATAATGAACAGACCAATGAGAAATGAAGAAGAACAATATGAGAAAATTGAACCTATTTTTCCATCACTTCCTCAAATAGGAGGAATTCTTGGATCATATACATTGAAGACATTAAGCCATGAAGAGCGGGAGATGGCACATCGCACAGTTTTGTTCAACTGTGATTTGTTCGATGACTATATCAGGTAACAAAATTGAATATGTATATCTTACATATATATATGTTAAACTATTCATATTTTTTTATCTACAAGGAACATAAAACAATGATAAATAGGAAGCATCGTTCTTTATCTTTGAGAAGGAGAGAGACTTTGCATAGCAAAGAGTTTTCTGCTTGGTTAAAATTGAAGGTAAAAATATTACTGTTTAAATTAATTATTTCAATATTTACTTAAGTTTAACTGTCATTTATATTGCAGGTATTGAGTTTGTCTGCTGACTCTATCTCTGAGGAAATAAGAGCTTTGGCTTTTGGTCCTAATACCGTGGTTCGTGACTGTAAATCAATTGTTATCAATGGGTATAGATTTATTGTCACTGAACGAGCCAAAAATATGAGAACACAACATGATGGTATTATGGTTACTGCCACAACAGATTGTTATGCTAGTGCATCAGATAGTATACTGCGACTTGAAAATGTGGGTTATTATGGAGTCGTTGAGAAAATAATAATATTGGATTATTACTCTCATGGACGAGTCACAATGATGAAATGCCATTGGTTTGATTCGATGACGAGACATGGAACATTTATTGATGATTGTGGATTTCGAGTAATTAATATGACCCACACTCTTGCTACCGAAGAACCATATGTGTTGGCATCAATGGCTAAACAAGTTTTTTATGTCAAAGATCAACTTCAACCTGAATTTGGTGTCATAGTTGAAGTAATTCCAAGACATATTTTTGATGATGCTGATGATGGAATTGACACTGTCCCTATTTCCATTGGAACCAATCCATTTATTTCTTTTGATGACTCCAATATCTCAATTGTCAGAGTTGATTGTGAACCTGAAGTTGTGGTTGGAAATATATAGAATCATTCATTCATGTTCTCAATTATTTTGGTTTACCTCGAGTTGGGTTGTTAAGGTTGGTAATATTCATATTTATTTAGTATTGATCACAAATATGTTTTAGCTGACTTGACCGTTATGTGAATTTTCAATGTTTATTGGTTGCTGTTTTATTTGAATTGCATTTTCTAATTTGGAATTGAACTGTATTAAAACCAAATCAAACAATATTTCTAACTTGGTGAACATTACAACTTGTATGTTTTATTAAATTCATTCAAGCTCTTCTAAAACAATTGATAGATAAATTACCAATGAATCCCCTCATTCCCTCATATATTTAGTTTTTTGGTTTACACATTAATTTCCTTTTTCTAATTAATTACATATTTGTTTTCAAATGCAGGAAATGCATCCAATTGAAGAGAGACGAAGAAAAAAAATGGCGGAGAACAATCGTCTGATGGAGGAGCTGGGCATTCCACCATTAGTGCCTACAGTGAGTACTTTATTTCAAATATATATATATATATATATTTATAGAATATATAATGTCATGTGATTAATTTTTTTGTAAACTTTTTTGTAGGATCCACCGTTACGTCGACAATTATTCAACGAGGAGCCTAGTACTGGTCCTAGTACTCAGGCCGGTGGTACGAGGAGGGTTCGTACCAGAGGTGGACGTAGAGCTGCGCATGCCCGACTAGACCTTGCCCCTCCCACTGACATTTCAGCCTTCCCACATTCTGATCCCGGTGTGTCGTTAGGGACACATGGGGTATTTAGGCCTCCCATGTTTTCGCTACTTTCTGCATCTTCTGCCCCATCATTTTCACATCCCATGATGATTCCCACTCCCCAGTCAGCATCATGTCATACAACTGTTCTATCTTCTTTTCCTTCTAATTTTGTCTCTCTGAGCTTTTATATTCCATCATCTTCAACTCCTGTTCCACCAGAGGGTGTTCCATCAGGTTCTGTGGATCCGGCGCCACTCATTGATCAGACTAGCGTAGGTATATTTATAAAACCCTAACAAATTTTTATAGCAATATTTATTTTCATTATAACATGTTTTGATAAAATATTTGTTTTTCTTTCATGACAGATACATCTACTGACTGGAGGCGGGGGCGGGGCCGTACACGCATGTGTTCAGTATGGAACCGTCGCACACAGGTTATGGTGGAATATAATGAAGACAATCAGATGGTTGAGAAAACAGGGCAGCAATGTCGGAGTTTTCTGGCGATGCTTGCCAAATACTCCGACATCATTCCCGTCAGCCCGCTGTCGTGGAGACATTTTCCACATGAGGTCAAAGATAGAGCTTGGGTAGAGATATGGGTAAAAAAATCTGTTGTATTTAATGCCATGAATTATTTTTGTATTTATATGAATTAATATTTTGATTTCAGCTTCGATTTAATTTTCCTGATGGTGAGGGTGAACGACTGGAACGTCTAAAGGATTTAGGCGAGATTTGAAGAGCCTACAAGCATGAGATGTATATTGGCTGGCGTGCTAGAGTTGGCACTGAGTTAGAGGCGATACCAGTCGTGGATGATTGTCCTATAGAGCAGTATCGTCAGATGATTACTCATTGGACGAGTACCCATTTTAAGGTATGAATTACATTTGAGGTATTTAAATAATAACTTTCAAGTTTTGCATTAATATTATCCTTTGGATTATCTAATTTTATTTAGGAATCATCTGGAAAAAATAAAAAAAACATTGATGCAAAAAAATACCTCCATACACTAGGACGCACGACGATGCCGGATCATGAGAGTCAGCAGGTATGACAATTGTTTATAAGTTTTCTTTACGACTTACATTTTCTTTTGTTTCCTCAATTATTTAATAGTTTGCTAAAGTTTTTATATAACTTTTGTTTTCAATGTCATTGTACAGGCAAGTACAAAATATTGAAGGACGTGTGCCTCGAGCAAAACTGTTTTGCTCGAGTAGACGAAAAAAGGATGGAAGTGCTGTCAACGAAGCGACTCAGCAGCAGATTGTAAGTTTTAATCTGTTGATTTTATATTTTAATATCTATTTTTTAACTTAATAATATATTTATATTTGTAACAGGATGCTTTAGAGGCCCTCGATGCCCAAGAAGAAGACAATTTTGGGCCATCTGATCACTTAGATCAGGTGTTGGGAGAGGATCATTCTGGCAGAGTACGCTGCCGACCTAGGATAGCCCCGACGAGGTATTGGCCTGCCTCAGGTACGAGTTGTAGTGCCACCGAGCTGCAACAAGTTAGAGAACATGAAGAATAGGCTGAGAAAAGGGCCATAGAGATGGCAGAACAGTCTGCTAGGGCAAACAGTGCATTTATGAAATTTATTGAAGTTCTACGTCCAACACTTCCAGCAGAGGCCAGCCCAGCGATTGATGAATACATGTCGTCGATACATTCTATATATAGTGCACCAGGTGGTAGTTCCAGTGGTGGTCAGGCTGATGTTCAGCTTGAAGATGATGATGGCGAGGAGTCTGATGCGGAAGAGGAGGGAGATGAGGAGGGCGAGGAGGAGGGCGAAGGCGAGGAGGAGGGCGCTGTGGAGGGTGAGGACGATGAGGAGGACGATGACGAGGGTGATGATGACGATGATGATGGTGATGGTGATGCTGATGTGGGACATATTGATCCGTTACATTTTTGACTTATATTACTGAGATTTGATGTTTAATCTATTCTAGTTGTTGGTTTTATCTAGACTCGTAGTATAGTATTGGAGTTGAGTTATTTTTATATATTGTCTGTTTTTATGGATGTTGTTGTCTTTTAGTGGTTGTGTGTTTGAGAACTCCCTGGACAACCCCCCTCATTCTTGGACCCTGGATAACCCCCCCTCCCCCTTGGACCCTGAACACCCCCCAAACACCCCCCGGACAGCCCCGCGGATAGCCCCCTGGACAGCCCCCCGTACAACCCCCCACCCTCCACCCTGGACCCCGGATAGCCCCCCGGACAGCCCCCGGACATCCCCCTAAACAACCCCGAACAACCCCTTTAACAACCCCTGAACAACCCCTGAACAACCCTTGAACAACCCCCTGAACAACCCCCGGGCAGCCCCCTGAACAACCCCGGACAGCCCCCTGAACAACCCCCAAACACCCCCCGGACAGACCCCGCACAGCCCCCCACCCTCCTCCTTGGTCCCCGGACAGCCCCCCAGACACCCACCAGACAGCCCCCTCGGACAGCCCCCCCGGACAGCCCCCCGGACAGCCCCTCCACCTTCCTTAATCTCATTAGCTCTGAATTGTTTCATAGCACGATCAACTAAAATCTAATCCATACTAAATATGATATAAAAATATTCTATATGAATTTCCATAAGATTTTAAGTGAAAACAAAAAGTGACATATGAAAAACTAACCAAACGCATTCGAAATGTGTTGATTATTTAGGACAACGATCCATGGGTCATATGTGACGTGTACAAATCAACCCCACCTCAATCCGAGGCGCGGTGTGTCTGAAACAACTCAAAGTGTATGTCTTTTGTTTCAAAAGGACATCATTTTAAGTGAAAAACATCAACTGGCATACGGAAAACCGTCCAAATGCATTCAGATTGTGTTGATACTTTAAGACAACAATCCATGGGTCATTTGAGACGTATACGAGTCAACCCTGTCTAAATACGAGATGCGGTGTGGTCGGGACCACTCTAAGTGACTTTCTTTTGTTTAAAATGGACAGTATTTTAAGTACATACGGAAAACCAACCAAACGCATTCAGTTTCTGTTGAAACTTTAGGAGAATGATCCATGGGTCATATGTGACGTGTACGAGTAAACGACACCTAAATCCGAGGTGCGGTGTGACCGACACCACTCAAAGTGTCTCTATTTTGTTTAAAATGGACTTCATTTTTAGTGAAAACAACAAATGACATACGGAAAACCGACCAAACGGATTCTGATTGTGTTGATACTTTAGCACAATGATCCATGGATCATATGTGACGTGTACTAGTCAACCCCGCCTCAATCCGAGGCACGGTGTGGCCGACACAACTCAAAGTGTATGTCTTTTGTTTCGAAAGGACATCATTTTAAGTGAAAAACATCAACTGGCATACGGAAAACTGACCAAACACATTCGGTTTCTGTTGAAAATTTAGGAGAACGATCCATGGGTCATATGTGACGTTTACGAGTCAACACCACCTCAATCCGAGGCGCGGTGTGGCCGACACCACTCAAAGTGTCTCTATTTTGTTTAAAATGGACTCCATTTTTAGTGAAAACAACAAATGACATACGGAAAACCGACCGAACGGATTTTGATTGTGTTGATACTTTAGCACAATTATCCATGGGTCATATGTGATGTGTGAGAGTCAACCCCACCTCAATCCGAGGCGCGGTGTGGCCGGCACAACTCAAAGTGTATGTCTTTTGTTTCAAAAGGACGTCATTTTAAGTGAAAAACATCAATTGGCATACGGAAAACCGGCCAAACGCATTCGGATTGTGTTGATACTTTAGGAAAACGATCCATGGTTAATTTGAGACGTGTACGAGTCAACCCCGCATAAATTTGAGACGCGGTGTGGCCGGTACCACTCTAATTGTGTCTCTTTTGTTTCAAACGGACAAGATTATAAGTGAAATAAACAACTGGCAGACGAAAAACTGACCAAACGCATTCAGAATCTATTGAAATTTTAGGACAACGATCCATGGGTCATATGTGACGTGTAAGAGCCAACCCGGGCTCAATCCAAGTCACAGTGTGGTCGAGACCACTCTAAGTGACTTTCTTTTGTTTAAAATGGATAGTATTTTAAGTACATACGGAAAACTGACCAAATGCATTCGGTTTCTGTTGAAACTTTAGGATAATGATCCATGGTTCATATGTGACATGTACGAGTCAACGCCACCTCAATCTGAGGTGCGGTGTGGCCGACACCACTCAAAGTGTCTCTATTTTGTTTAAAATAGACTTCATTTTTAGTGAAAACAAAAAATGACATACGGAAAACCGACCGAACGGATTCTGATTGTGTTGATACTTTAGCAAAATGATCCATGGGTCATATGTGACATGTACGAGTTAACCCCGCCTCAATCCGAGGCACGGTGTGGCCGGAACAACTCAAAGTGTATGTCTTTTGTTTCCAAAGGACGCCATTTTAAGTGAAAAACATCAACTGGAATACGGAAAACTGTCCAAACGCATTCGGATTGTGTTGATACTTTAGGAAAACAATCCATGGTTCATTTGAGACGTGTACGAGTCAACCCTGCCTAAATCCGAGATGCGGTGTGGCCGGTACCACTCTAAATGTGTCTCTTTTGTTTAAAACGGAAAAGATTATAAGTGAAATAAACAACTGACAGACGAAAAACCGACCAAACGCATTCGGAATCTGTTGAAATTTTAGGACAACAATCCATGGGTCATATGTGATGTGTACGAGCCAATCCGGGCTCAATCTGAGTCACGGTGTGGTCAAGACCACTCTAAGTGACTTTATTTTGTTTAAAATGGACAATATTTTAAGTACATACGGAAAACCAACCAAACACATTCGGTTTCTGTTGAAACTTTAGGAGAACGATCCATGGGTCATATGTGACGTGTACGAGTCAACTCCACCTCAATCCGAGGTGCGGTGTGGTCGACACCACTCAAAGTGTCTCTATTTTGTTTAAAATGGACTTCATTTTTAGTGAAAACAACAAATGACATATGGAAAACCGACCGAACAGATTCTGATTGTGTTGATACTTTAGAAAAATTATCCATGGGTCATATGTGATGTGTAAGAGTCAACCCTACCTCAATTCTAGGTGCGGTGTGGCCGGTACAACTCAAAGTTTATGTCTTTTGTTTCAAAAGGACATCATTTTAAGTGAAAAACATCAACTAACATACGGAAAACTGACCAAACGCATTTAGATTATGTTGATACTTTAGGAAAAAGATTCATGGGTCATTTGAGACGTGTATGAGTCAACCCCGTCTAAATCCGAAACGTGATGTGGCCGGTCCCACTCTAACTGCGTCTCTATTGTTTAAAATGGACAAGATTATAAGTGAAATAAACAACTAACATACGAAAAACCGACCAAACGCATTCGGAATATATTGAAATTTTAGGAAAACGATCCATGGGTCATATGTTACGTGTACGAGTCAACCGCGCCTCAATCCGAGTCGCAGTTTGGCTGAGACCACTCTAAGTGTATCTATTTTCTTTAAAATGGACTACATTTTAAATACATACAGAAAACCAACCAAACGCATTCTGATTGTGTTTATATTTTAGCACAACAATGAATGGGTCATGTGTGATGTGTACGAGTCAACCCCGCGTCAATCCGAGGCGCGGTGTGGCCGGCACCATTCAAAGTGTCTCTCTTTTATTTAAAAAACACTTCATTTTAAGTGAAAACAACAACTGGCATACGGAAAACTGACCAAACAATTTCAGAATATGTTGATACTTTAGGACAACGATCAATGAGTCATTTGTGATGTGTACGAGTTAACCTCGCCTCAATCCAAGGCACGGTGTGACCGGTATCATTCCAGGTGTATGTATTTTGTTTAAAATGTATATGATTTCGAGTAAAAATATATGGCGTACAAAAAACCAATCAAATTATGAATTGAATTCCGGATTCCACATATGATTGTCATCTAAATTTTAAATTGAATTCTAAATGAATTATGTATGTTTATAATTATGTTATGAATTATAATTTAATTATGGATGAGTATATTTCCAGGATGCATTATATGTGTTGGTTGGTTGGTTTGCATTATTTAAATGTGTTGGTTTGTTCTCTATATGTATGCATTGTATATGTGTTATAGTTACAATAATTGGATTGAAAATTGAATTGAAAATGAAAATTGAATTGAAAATGAGCCCAAAACAGACCTGCTGTGCCAAAATGATCCCAAAACAGACCTGCTGTGCAAATTGCAGGCTGCTGTGAAATTTGCACAGCAAAGCCTATGCCAATGGTTTCAAACCGTTGGCATAGCCCATATGGAGCTGTTTTTACCAACGGTTCATTAAACCGTTGGTAAAAATAGACTACCCCAATGGTTCAAACCGTTGGGATAGCTTTTGGAATTGGTGTTTTTACCAACAGTTGGTAGAACCGTTGGTAAAAATCTTTCCCAACGGTTTTCAAACCACTGGGAAAGAAAATATTCATGGGATTCCCCAACGGGCCAAACCATTGGGAAAGGCTTTTCCCAACGGTTTGGCACAACCGTTGGGGTAGGTTGATTTTTTCTAACCTATCCCAACGGTTCCTTGTAAACCGTTGGGAAAAGCCTTTCCCAACGGCTTACTTCCCCACGGTTGGCAGAACCATTGGTATAACATATACCAACGGTTCTGCAGCCTTTCCCAATGGTTTAGAACCATTGGGAAAGGATGGATTTCTAGTAGTGAATATTCATGCATGGCTATACCCCTATTAATGAAAGAATAAAAATGGACCCCCGATGATATAAAGACATTTTAGGTTTATGGAAAATATATTAATGATCTATATTATAGGATTGATAGAAATTAATTTAATAGAGATTACTTGTGTAAAAACTCTCATGAAATTTGGAAATTATTATAAATTACACATGAAGGTATCAATAATGTAAAAGATACTATGCTTGATATGTGTCTACAAGATTTTAAAAGATTTAGTATACATCCTAATGAGTCAATAACTGGAATTTTCACTCGTTTCATTGATAATTTTAATGGAAAAAGTATCTAGGTTATGTTCTTTCAATAAATAAACTTGTAAAGAAGATCATTTGTCTCTTTCCTAGTTCTTGGTCACCCAAAGTGATGATAATACAAGAAGTTAAAAACACCAAAAATATTCTAGTTTAAGAGATCATTAGGTCTCTCATAACCCATGATATTACAATGAATAGGCAAGATAATAAGGAATATAAAGAGGTTAAGGAAAGAAGACCATGTCCTTCAAGGAAACTAATGATTAATATTCTAAAAGTGAAGGGGAGATTAATCATTTTCTCAAATAAGATGAAAAAATTATTCAAGAAGAATAAGACATACCACCATGAAAAGAAGGAGAGGTAACAAAGTGAACTAGAGGCATGATTCTACGAGTTCAACAAAAAGGACACATAAAATTGGAGTGACCCAATCTAAAAAAGAATATAAAGAAGAAGAAGGAAAGTAATAAGGCTTTCAAGATTTCAACATGGAGTGCAAGTGGTTACTCCCTTTTATCATCAAACTCAAGTTATGGAAGCACCAAGTGTCTCATGGATAACATTGAGGAAATTCAAGAGGTAAATTCTTCCAATTATCCTTGAACTTCTATCTAATTAAATTATGAAGATCTTAGATATGCTATAGATAAATTATAAGAAAGTTTTTATGAACTTACCTTGAAATTCAAAGATCTTAAAAAGAAATAAAATATTGTTGTTAATGATAAATATAATCTTTTTATAGAAAATGAGAAATAAAATAGGAAAATAAAATACCAAATATTTTCTTTCAAAAAAATTATGAAGACCAAGAAATAAGGCATAATTTTTTATTAAAATAAAATGAAAGTTTGAAAAATGAATTGAATAAAGTTAAAGGTAAAAGGGTTTGATTAAATGATCAACCCAATGTTGAAAAATTTGAAAATAAAATTAAATATATTAAGGATTCTCTTTCCAAGTTCACCCAAGCTGATAATAATATAAAATTTATTTTGAGTTCTCAATGGTATGAGAAAGGTACTTATAGGCTTGGTTACTCTAATCAAGAATTATCCTTATGGAATATCAAAAAGGATACTTTTGTAATAGGTAGATCCCAATATAAATTTTGTAATTATTGTAAAAAATCTAGGTACTTGATTTATGAGTGTGATCGAAAAAATTCCTGATATGGTAGGAAAAATTCTATTAACCTCTCTTCAAATATTCGGTCTATAAAACCTCATATTTCTTATGGAAAATCATATCCTAAGAAAATTTGGGTTCCAAAGTATTTATTAACTAACATTTTTCGACTCAAATTTTGGGTACTGAAATCTCTAGATTCTTAACTGTTTTATAGAAAAAATGTTACAAGAGAAATTCCCAATGAAATATATTGTAAATGGATGGTGGGTTCTTAAGAAACTTATGAATTAAAATTTCAAATGTCTTTAATTATTAAAATTAATTTTTAAATTAAAATATTACTATTTTTTAAATTTAAAACTATATAAACCCCTTATTGAAGAACAATTTAATATTATTAAAGGGGTTATTGTTATAAATATCATGTGACATTTAATTTTGAAATTAATAATCAAGAGGTTTATCAATTATTTAAATTCAAAATTAGTATTCAATTAAATTATTCTTTTAATATTTTATTCTTCCTTAGAATTTGAGTATTAAAAATATTTCCAAAATATCATTTTTAATATCATTGTGAAATATTGAAATTTACTTTTATATTCCCTTTATTTTAAATTAGTTCTTTAAATTGAGTTTTAAATTGAATATTATTTTGTTTTGAAATTATTTTCAAATTTGATCTTTTAAAATAATTATCCATTTTCTATGTCAAAGGATTTAAAAACCCAAGTTGAACTTTTATTCCTTAAATTATATTTAATCCAAATATTGTATGATTTTATGATGATTAATTAGATTTATATTTTAATATCTAATTATTGAAATTTATTGATATATTTTAACTTCTTTTTGATATATTTTGTTTTAAAAATACACAATTTTAATGTTTTAAAATCAAAATTATTGTTTGAGTTTTCTAGGAAGCCACCGATTAGCTGATGCTACTTCATCAGATAATTGATAGTCAATTTGGGAACTTGGATTCTGTTTTATTTCCCACTAGCCAACTGGTATAACTAACTGGATAGCCAATAACCTTTTTAGGCTTTCTTATACTCTCACAATGGGAAGGTTTATCTTTTATTTTAAACCTATTTTCCTCCCCTCACACTATTCTTTGAACTTTAGTATTTCTAAAATATGATAAATAAATTTTCGAATGCATTATAAAGGAGTGAATGAGAACCAAAGTTTATCCCTAAAAGGTATATTTTCAATTTTTCTCATTTATCACGAGTTTTATTTCTATTTTTTGTGATATTGATATGCTATAATTGTTTAATTAATCTTTTATAACCTTTTTTTGAAAATCATTTCAAAATTTTGAATTCTTGAAATCCAATTTTTTTTTATTTTAATTTTTGAAATTATTTTTCAAAATTATATTGGAAACATTATTTTGGAATAATTTTTTTTAATATCTTATTATATATTTTTATTATCTAAAACCACTTTCCTTAGAAAATTTTATTTGGCTATGTATGGTTCTTATGTTTTATGCATTATCAATTGCTCATCTCACCTTGTTATGAGCTTTATATTTATTCTAATAGTTACAAAAGGGGAATAATTGAATAAAATGAATCATTATTATCTATAAAGGTTTTCCTTAGATTATTATTGAAATTTCTATTATGATAAAATTGTTTTATAAAATTTCAATGATTTAATTCATTTCATTATGAAATTTTGATAATTTTATCTTAAAACCCTTTTTATAATCACTTTGAATTTCATTATGAAATATTGAAATTCCTTTTGAAACTATATTTGGTATAATATTTAATTTTTAATATTTAAAATCATTGTTTCATGGATCCATTTATTTATAATACCCAATTTCAGGGGGAGATAACCTTTTTTTATTAATTATGAAATGTTCTAGAGGAAACATCCTTTTTTATCAATATCTTGAATTCATTGATATATCTTAAATTTATACCTTGAATTGTATTGATTTATTTATTTTTAACTCTTGATTTTTTGGATCTATTTACTTAATTATTTTTAAATCCTATTTAACTTCAAATATATTTTTTAATCATTTTCTTATGTTTTTCAAGTTTTAATGATTATTTTAAAAAATAGAAATTTTTAAAGATTTTCCTCATTAAAAATTTCACGTGGAGATTTATTGAATCATGTGATTTATTTTAAATCTTGAATTGTGTTAATATAATTTATATTTTTTAATCTTGAAATCATTAATCAATTTATTTAAATATTGAATTTATTTATTTCACTCTCTTAGGGGAGTTTTGTTTATTTTATCTTTTATTCATTTAACTCTTGAATTTCATGATTTTGGTGGCCCCTTATACTTTTAAAAGTATGAAACATTTGAGGGAGATCCTAACCTTTTTAAATAAGAAATTTTCCAAAATATAAAAACAAATTTTAAATGAAATATAGCATAATAAAATCTATTTTGAAAGTTGAAATATTTCTGGTATTTGAAATTTGATTTTAAAATATGCCTTTATGGGAATGTTGGATTTATTTCTTTAAAATAATTTTGTCTCTATTAAACTAAATTTAAATAGTTTATGGATTATTGAGGTTTTAATGATTCCAAAGATATTTCTATATCTACATCAATTCCATATTTTTTGTAATGTTTAGTTTTTATATTTTTAAATATATTTTGGGAAGTAAATAGTTTTCAAGACTTCAAATTCATTTTCAGTTTTGAACTCTCTTGATAGAACATTATGTGTTATGAAAATTTCATTTCCATTTTATCTCACTTATGATTATACCTCATATTTTTATAAATTCATTTACTTTATTTATCTAACCCTTGTTTGTGATCATTGTGACAATAAAAATGGGGGATAAAGTGATGAAATTAAAGGTATGATTTCTCTAATACCTTATTTAAATTTATTTTGGGGGATAAGATTATGAAATATAAGGTATGATTATATTATATTCTCTCAAGATACATTTTCAAATGGTTTTAAATATTTTTAAATTATTTTAATTTCAATAATTTTCATAGGTATGGTTTTATATCTTCTAAGGGTAACAGAGTTTTGACATCACAAGAAATTTTTGGTTTTATGGGGGAAATGTAATAATTTCAAAGGTATCTTGAATTGTTTCAATATTTTTAAAAATTTAATGTTTTTTAAATTGAATTATTCTTAAATTGTGAAAGTTTTGGGATTTTTAGTTTTTTATAATAAAAAAGGGGGATAAGTTTTTTAATTGAATTATTGATGAAATCATTTTTTAAAATAATTCTTGAAATCTATTCCTAAATTTATTTTTAAAGGATTGAAAAATATTAATTAAATTTAATTATGAAATATTAAAATTTATTTCGGATACAATCATGATAATTTTATCATGAATAACTTTATATTGATTAATTTCATAAGTGTTTGTGATCATAAAAAGGGAGAATGTTATAACTCAATCTATTATGTGGTTTTAATGATCATAAACACCAAAATGTGCTTATAAACATTTTATTTCATGGATTTAAATGTTTATATTTTAGAAATAATTCCAATAAGTTGCTAGACTAAACAAATGGATCAAGTGGAATGAAAATGCCTCTGTTGAAGTCCCAAGTATGTTAGAACCAGTAGATAGCTGGTTGGTTAGCACTGGTGAGAAGGTAGGTGTTGGAAAAAATAAAAGTTATTCCCAAAGGAAACAATCTAGCTAGTGGACCACACCGATTAGCTAGTGGGATCTAGATAGAACAACTACTCTGTCCAAGTGCCACTGGCTATTCGGTGGTATTCTAGAAGGAAAAAAATAGTTTTTTGGAAGATCTTGGTGCCTTAATTCGACCCCCAAGGACTCTATTCAATCCAAAACAACTTTGGAATTATCCCAATGCCATTGGATGATATAAATACACCTCCAAGGGTTCTTGGATGCACGTGGTTACCTTAAAGATTCATTATAGATCCAAATTTTGTCATTTTTCTCTTATTATTGTAATCTATTACAATTTTATCCCTTCCTACCATATATTCTTGTTATGGTCTTATTGAAGGATTGAGAGTGTTCTTTGAAAGGCTTGCATATAGTAAGTCACTCATTTTTTATTTTATTAGGCACTAACTACCATTGAGTGTGAGGGGATTGGTGCACACTGCTATCAAAGTTTGGGGATTGAGTTTCTAGCCAAAAATACTAAAAGGATAGTGGTTTTATTGATACAACAACTAAAAATCAATGGAGATTGGGTTTCTTAGTATAAACACTAAAAACTAAGGGTATTATATTGGTAAATAGGTTTCTTACTACAACTGCTAAAAATAAACGGAGATTGAGTTTCTTACTACAACCATTAAAAAGTAAGGGTTTAATCCAAAAATTATTAAGTATCTTGAGGTGTAGAGACATAGGGATACCTTAGTAGATTATTACCAAACTCTTTTATCAATTATTTTTCCATTTCCTTTTATGTTTATTATTCTGCTACACCTTAACTCTTTTAATTTTAGTTATCACTTTAATTATTTTAATTGAATTAAATTTAGTTTTAATTTATAAAATGTTTTTAAAAGGGAATCCATCCTCTTATTTACATCTTTACTCAGACCTATACCCTTATGATCTCTGTGTAAGACTTAATTATCAAATAAGCTTCGATTTCAATTTTAGGTGGCAGATTAGCTTGCATGGATCTTGTGGAAATTTCCACAAGCTTGAACTTATACCATATACGGTTTTTATCAAACCATAATTTCTCAAGTTCAGATTGGACTTGGTATAGGGAAAACCCTAGAAAATCTACCTCCATTCTATGTTCAGACAAATGGGATTCATAAGGAAGACTTCCACTTTCGGATACCATTTCTTCCCACTTTATTGATGTTATGATATTGTTACTTTAATTTTTTTCAGCTAATTTAACATCCATATTTAATATTTAAAATATACCAAGGTTTTTCATTTTAGTTAGGTATAGTGTGTGAAACATGATAGTTAATATATTATTTATTTAAAGAGAATATACTATGAAATATTTGGTCATTACATTCTCCACTTTAAATAAATTTCATCATTGTAATTATAATTATTACTTACTAACAAATTTAGATAATGGTATCTATAAAATAACTCAAAATTTAATTTTCTAATAAGGTTTTGATCCCATATATTCACTTATAATAAGAATCATCCTAATATTGTGTTTCTTCTTAATCATTTGAGTAAATACCTACCATGGTTTGTTGTTATGACATATTTTATTTTTGATTGAGTTCATAATTCAGACCTATAATGACTGATTACCATAAATTAGTTTATGGCATGAAATGTGATTCTATATTTTTATAATAGATACAAAACACACACCCATCTATCGTACCCTGTGGTTATTCAACTTGGAGGTTCCAATGAAAATTTTAGTTCGAATGATTATTCCGTTGAAGAATTATCCTCCTCCTCATAAGTCTTATTGATATCCATTTTCATACCCCTATCATCCTTTTTCAGAGTATCTGATTCTACGATAACAACCTACAACCTCTTCATCTCATCCCTTACCTATATTTCCAGCTTCAACATATATTCACCCATCTCCTAGTGTGTTTGTTGCACTAGTCTTTGCACAACCATATTTTTAATACCCTCTAGGATAAAGGTTGGATGGGGATAGAAACCCCACCATGTCCTATTCGACTGGCTCTTCATGTGACAAAATAGGGCCTTCTATAAACTAAACTGTTTTCTATACACAATATATAGGATCACATTCTCTAGGGAATCGATCCCAATTCTCAAACTAATTCTATCCCCAAGGTCACTACACAACCTCCTTTTTCATATAACCATCACATTCTGTGGTTCTAGTGGCAACAGAGGTGTAAAGACCCTATTTTTACTTGTAAGAATTCAGAATATTTTTATATATATTTTCAAAGCCAGGTGCTGAGACGACGTGATATTCCGAGGCCCGGTGTTTCTAGAATTAATTTTATAAAAAATATTAATTATATTTTATATTACACACACATTATTTCTTAAAAAAATGGGATAAATATTAAACAAAATCTTAGATAAAAAATATGAGGCCATAGTTAAGTCTGTAATTCAATTTTTACCCTAAGTGTGACCTAAAATAGGTCGGTGCGGGGCGTTCAGATAAAACCGGCCATGTTGAGTTAAATAAATAAATAAATTTATTCAGTTAATTTAATTAACCTAATTCTATTTCCTCTATTTAAATTCCATTATGGAAATTCTTTAGGGTTAACCGTATAAACCCTAGGAGAATAAAGAGGTATTCTTCCTCCTTCTATTAGTGAATCAAGATTCGACGATGAAGAGACTCTGGATCTAGGAAGATCGAGATGTAGAGAACATGAAGATTCCTAATATTCATTGGAAAGTGAATTATTCAATGAAGAACGATCCAAAACCTAGAAAGAATCGTCATTTGTGTATTTTTCCTCATTTGATAAAACTATTTCACACGATCACCTTCTTAACTTTGATATGTTGCAAGACTTTTTATGTGACTTTGTATAGATTTAATTGTTTTTTATTTTTTATCACCCTAGATATCACCAATTGTGTTCATTGTCTAATAATTCTTGGAAAATGATTGTTTCACCTTTGTTTCTTATGCGTTTATCCATTCTTTCTTCGCGTTATTCATCGTTGGACCATGGGGCTGCGATTCAACATTGTTGGGCGAGACTGAGCCTGACCAAAACCTCAGATTCATGACATATTTACATGAGATGAATGGAACGATGAATCAGGGATGGATTTGGGATGATTATGGGTTGTGGGTGATCAATTTGTTGATCAGAATCCAAAAAAGAGATGGTGCAACATGGGTTAAGCGCATAGTGTGTACATGAAGTGATGAACCAATAAAAAATCAATTTCTGGCCATTGGATGGCTAGAAACGATGAATGGGGGCCTCTTACACCAATTTCTAGAGGCTTAGAGGTGATATCCGTGGTGCGAGGCCAAATCTAAACCACCATATCATATATGTAAATTATGCTGAAAACCTGACTACATGTCGTGTAGATCAAAGAAAACATAGTGTGTAAGGTCTTGGCTATAACAAATAGGGTTTTGCAAGTTTATAATTATCAAATGATGTGTGGGAACCCCACACACTATGTGACCCTTGTGATGGAGACTATACGTGTACTCTGGGAGTACATGGGCATAGGCACGACCATGCACACGCTGTGTGCCGAAGTACACAGATAGGGGCAAGATACACAAACATGGCTAAGGAGCACAGGTAGGGACCCAAGTGGCTCGAAAATGCCATGTAGTCCCCCTACACGCCATGTAGGGATACATGGGAATCATGCCATGTACCGATAGGGACATGTCCAGGGGATGGAGTGGGACTAGACGCTGTGTGGGTCCCCTTACACACTGTGTACCCCCTCTTCCCTTTGGATGATAATTCAATATCTCATATCTCATTCATTTAGACTAGGATTTTATCCCATAATTATCCTATCCTAAGTTTTTTTCCATGTTGAACATGATGGTAGCCTCTATAATGGATTTTGAGGTATGGGGTGAGATGTTTTGGGTACAATGCTTATTTAAGCGACGCTCAACAATGAAAATTATTGGGTAGGATCACTAGGGGATTTAGAGTGACACCCTATAGACGGGATGGACATGAGTTCTCTACCAATCTATAGAGTGGCACACTATTGGGGGATAAGTTATGGGTCCTCTATCTACTTTCAGAGTGGAACCCTCAAACTAGGATATGGTATGGGTCCTCTACTTACCCACTGAGAGAGGAACCCTCATACTGGGAAAGGAATGGGTCCTATATCTTCTATTTGAGTGGAAATATCCTATTGTATCAGGGCATGGTTCCTTGAATACTAGAGTTAAACCCTCCAGTTGGGCTGGGTATGTTTCCTATACCATTTACTAGAGTGGAACCCTCCAGCTAGGTTGGGCATGAGTCCTCTACCAACCATTATAATGGAACATTATAACTGGACTGAGCATGAGTCCTCTATCATTTACTTGAGTGGAACCCTCATTTTAGGATAGGGCTTGGGCCCTCTATTTATCTACTGAGTGGAACCCTCCTATTTTACCAGGATATTGGTCCTCTACCTAGAGATTGGGGCCCCTTAACTGTGTGACACAGTGGTGTGGTGTGGCTTGAATTGGTTATTTCTATTGGGTAGATGTGTGAGTTGCTGGGCATCAAATATAGACTCTTGGAACTAATGGAATTCTTTTCTCGGGACGAGCTGTGAGATAGAGATCCCCTTCTCTCTTGTTTGGGATTCTTTAGATTGATTATACATATATATATCCATGTTGTTGAATTATTTTTACTCTATTTCTTTGGGTTTAGATGTATACAATTTATCTATTCCTATCGTGTCTCTTACTAATCTCCCTTTAGCTTTTGGGGTGTCCTACTGGGTATGTATATACTCACCCCTTCATGGATTTTGCTCGCACATGTCATATCTTATGCAGACGACAGACATGTCAGTGATGATTATAGAGGAGCTTAGGGATACCTAGTGCATTGGACACATACTTATACTTTACAATTATTTCAACACTTATACTTTACAATTATTTCAAGTTGGGACATATTTCTGGCTGGGAATGTATTTTTCCCCTTTACTTTCAGTTTTCACTATTGTACTATTGTACACTCTAGAGGTTTTTCATATGTATTGTTGTATTATAGATATTACATCTTTTTTTATTATTCCTCTACACTTATGCATTGATATGGTTGGGTGTGTGTGTATTGGTACATTAGGAAAAGTACTACCATGTTAGTTATGCCTTTTGGTTCTTGTCACCAGCCCCTGACCTATGGAGGTGGGATTTGTGTAGTTGCATCTTGAGCCCCATTTGGCTAGGTTGTGATAGATTGGTATAAGATAATTTAATTACTTAGGATGATATTTGGATTATTCCCCTTATAATGATTTATTTGGGATTAGAGAAATAGTTTCAAAGTGTTTCAAGTGCGCCTTTCAAGCCATGGAATCCAGTGTTGGTGCGGCAACTAACGTATCCATTCACTAGGGCCTTGAATACCTTATTGTTGAATCAGTATACCAGGATATTGGTTGTAGTGATCAATGGTACATGAATCATATTGGATCGAGTCTTTGACTATCCTTCTCGATTCAGATCCCCATTGTTTATATATATGCTCATCTGACCATGGTGCATCTTGATAAATTTTTTAGGATGCCTTCATGATGACATCCAACTAATTTACCATTTTATGATCATAACAACAATCTAATGAGTGATAAAGCCTCATTTTAGGGTCTATCCCATGAGATCCTTCCTCCAGGTGGACAAGTAGTAGAACCCCCCATCTGTTGAGAAGAAGATCATACTAATTGATTAGGTTGAGGATACGTGTAGGCTTACTGCACTCCATGAGTTCCAACGATAGAGGCCATTGAGGTTCCATGATGAGCTAGATCCCAAGGTAGTGGAGGATTGGATAGTATATGGTCTATATTTTCAATATTATCCCAAAACTGAAGAATTAGATGGTTGCACTGGCAGGTAGCCTTTTCCATGGAGCAGCTGGTCACTGGTGGAGTCTTTTTACCCAAATGAAAGATGAGTTGACACTCTTGTGGCCTGAATTATAACAGTTATTCCATGAGGAATACTACCTCTACTGATTGTGCTCGGTTCATATTTAAGAGATTCTAGAGCTATAGTAGGGAGGGATGATAGTGGATGAGTACACTACAAGGTTCACAGACCTTATGCGGTACTCCATTGACATGATTTGGAGTGCATACTTTTGAGCATGAAAGTTTGAGGAGGGACTCCATAGAGATATCCATGACAATGTGGTACCATTGTGCATTACCACCTATTTTGGGGTGTTGGAGTGGGAACTAGTGATGTAGAGCTTCCTATCAGTGGGACACAATGAAGCTAGATCTAGAACTGGGTGTTGTAGTATTAAGTTGTCTACAGTAGCTAGTAGGCACCAATCAATAGGATCTCAGTGCATGAGATCTTCCTAGGACCAGGCTTAGGCACATGGTCAGGGGAAGCATATAGGAACATGATATTCCGGAGAGGGGTGATGTTATGCATGTGATGGGTGAGGTCACAAGGTGTATTACTACTCAACCAGATGTTCTAAGGAGCACAAGAAGATTGTGGATGGATATCCACAACATAGGAAACATTGTGACTAGGGATCTCCTAGGCATGGTCAGAGTGGGCCCCAGGGAGTCAAATATGGAAGAGGAGAAGGTAGATACCTAGGAGGAAGAGATGTGGGGGTGGAAAACTCCATGAGATCCTCCCAACACCACGATCACCAGGCGTCCCATGTCAGGCTCAGAGAGCTGTCAGTCGGGACCGCAGATAGCTGCAGGCTATGGATTCATACAACACAACAACACAAAAGATGATTAGAGGTATGATTTGTGTTTATTATACCTTTTCCTCAGTATTAGTATACACAGGTGTGAGTCATTTCTTCATCTCTTTACTCCTGGTGCGATAATTAGAGTTCCCAGTTGAGGTGTTAGTCCAAAAACTTTGTCTTGAGGTTCCTATAGGGAACACTTCATCTATATATTTTATCTTCCAGTAGTGTGAGCTATCTCTTAGTGGAGAGAGGTTCTCATGGGAACTTTTGGTCATCATGATGGAACCCTATGAAATCATCTTGGGTATGGATTGGTTTTCCATGTTCTTATCTGAGATTGACTATCACCGTAGATGAGTCAGACGCCTTCCCACTGATGGGATGAGATTCTAATTTGTGGGAAATGGGGATATCATGGAAGGATGAGTGGGTTTTTCAAGTAGGAGGATTCATCCCATCACCCATAATTTGGTGAGTGTAGGCCTTGTTGAAAAAGACTATTTAGGCATCTGGATTCCTTTATTTGTGGAGGATTTCATGGATGTATTCCTTGATTATGTTCCAGGACTACCTCTAAGGCAGGAGATGGATTTTTGTATCAAATTTCAACCCAGGACCACTCCAATATCTTCTATGGCATATCAGATGGACCCTACTGAGCTATAGGAGCTATGATTGCATTTTAAGGACCATTTGGAGAAGGGTTTCATCAGGAAAAGTGTTTCCCCTTGGGAAACTCCAGTGTTTTTAATTAAAAATTCGGAAAATATATTATGGATTTTTATAGATTATAATTGCTTGAACCAAGCCACAATAAAGATAAAGTACCCATTGCTGAGGATTGATGACCTCTTTAAATATTTTCAATACATGAGATGGTTCTCAAATATTGATCTCTGTTCTGGCTACCACCAGTTGAGATTTCACAAGGTTGATATTCCAAATCTGGCATTCCAATGTCACTAAGGACACTATGAGTTCCTAGTGATTCTATTTGGTGTGAAGAATGACCCCTCCATGTTTATGGATTTAATGAACCTGATCTTCCAGCCGTACGTGGACTATTTCATTGTTGTCTTCATTGATGACATACTCATACACTCTATATCAGAGGAGTATGCAAAGCACTTTTGTATGGTCCTAGATTTTCTTTTGGAGCACTATCTTTATGGTAAGATCTCTAAGTTACAATTCTAGATTTATGAGGTTTACTTCTTAGTCCATATCATTTTTGAACATGGTTTAGCTATATACCCAGTGATGATTGATGCAATGATTTCTTGGGAGCCACCTAAGAGTATGTTAGAGTTGTAGAGTTTTATTGGATTGGATGGGTACTACCGATGGTTTGTGGTATACTTCTATAGGATTTCAACCCATTTGAATGCCCTAATGTGAAAAGGGAATCATTTTACCTAGACTGAGAAATGCCATAGGGAATTTGAGGAGTTGAGGTTGAGAATGATGAGAACTCCTATGTTGAGACTACTAGAGGAGGGTGTGGAGTATGTAGTGTATTTTGATACCTTAAGAGATGGTCTCAACTATGTATTGATCTAGAGATAGGTAGTTATCACATATTGGTCGAGGTAGTTGATACCCCATGAGAAGAACTACATGAATCATGACCTAGAGTTGACAAAAATAGTATTTTATCTATGTATGTATAGGAACTATCTTTTGGGAGATCACTTCATGGTTTACTCAGACCATCAGAGTCTTAGGTACATCTTTATGAAGAGAGACTTAAACCTAAGACATTGATTATGGTTAGAGTTTCTGCAGGACTATGAATTCAAGATAGTTTATACTCAGGGGGAGGTAAACGTGGTAAAATATTCCCTTAGTAGGAATTCCTAGGATCATTTGGTTCAAGAGGATTTTGAGTAATTATATTCCTTGAAACTGACTCTGGTTGAGTAGGAGGGTGTAGCTTTTCTTCAGTTAGTGGTGTTAACTCCTCCGCTTCTCAAGTGTGTGAGAGAGTCCTAGTTGGGATATATTGACTATGAGGTATTTCATGATCATTTATCATTAGGATATTCACCCGATGGATTTTTTAAGGAGTAAATCATGTTATCCTTTCCTATGGATAAACGGTGGTACCAGTCACGATATAGGAGGAAGTGATGAGGTATTTTCAAAGTTCTCCTTTAGCTATACATCCCTATGTAAGGAAGGTGTATAGAGTCCTTTAGTGAAAGTTTTGGTGGGCCAACATGAGAAAAAATGTGGCTGAGTTCATCTCATGATGCCTCACTTGTCAGCAGGTGAATTCTAAGCACTAGGTTTCGGCAGGTTTTTTGTAGGCCCTTGAGATCCCAGAGTGGAAATGGGATTACATATCCATGAACTTTGTGATAGGGCTTCCATGGAAAAAAGGGACACAACACCTTCTAGGTGATAGCTGACTGACTCATGAAGTTGGCACAATTCCTTGTTATCAGGGAGCAGAGTTGGGTGGAGAGTTTGGGGCAGATGTACGTACAATAGATTGTTCACGTTCATGGGGTTCCCTCCACTATTGTCTACAATAATGATGTGTGGTTCACACCATAGTTGTGGAGTGGCCTCTGGGAGGCTTTAGGGACCCAGATGAGGATGAGTACAACCTTTCACCCTTAGACGGATGGGTAGACCAAACATTCTATCCAGGTGTTGAAGTATATGTTAAGGCCTTTTGTGTTAGAATTTGATTGGAGATGGGAGGATATATTTCCCTTGGTATAGTTTTCATACAATAATATCTACCACTATACAATCAGCAAGAAACCTTTAGAGGCCCTGTATGAGAGACCCTGCAAGTCACCCTTATGTTGGAAAAAGATCAGTGAGGCATTACTCATGGATCTAGAGATGGTTTAGGTAGCACAGAGAAGGTCTAGGCCATCCATGAGTAGATGAGGATAGCATGGAAAATGCAGAAATCTTACACAGATTGATGTTGTAGGATCTTTGAGTTCAAGTAGGGAAACCACATTTTCCTGAGAGTCTCCTCATGATGAGGATAGAATAGGTTTGTTTGGGGAGGAAAACTATCCTCAAGGTTCATCGGTCCATTTGAGATCTTGTAGAGGGTTCGAAAGGTTACTTACCATATCTCCTTACCCCCACAGTTGGAGTGGGTGCACACCGTCTTCCATATGTCGTAGTTGAGGAGATATGTGCATGAACCCACACACGTTATTGACTTGGACGGGTTGGACATCAAGGATGGAGCCACTTTTTTGGAGTACCCGGTGGTGATTGAGGATCAACAGTAGAGGAACCTGCATGGATGGACCATTCCTTTGGTTTGTGTGTTGTGGCAACACGAGAGCGTGCAAGAGAGCTCTTAGGAGTGGGAGATCCAGATGCGATCTCAGTATCCTAAGCTTTTTGTCTAGTTTTTTATTTTTAAGGATGAAAATATCGAAGGTGGGAATGATTTAGAGACCCTATTTTTGACTTATAAGACTTTGATATATATATATATATATATATATATATATTCGGATCCATACGCTGAGATGATGTGCGATTCGGAGGCCCGATGTGCCTGAAATTAATTTTATAAAAATATTAAAAATATTTTATATCACACACACACTATTTTTTAAATAAAATGGAAAAATATTAAATGGAATCCTAAATTAGAAATACAAGACCATGGTTGAGTTCAGAACATGATTTTTATCCTAGGCGTGACATAAAATATGCTGGCAAGGGGAATTCAGATAAAAGCGGTTATGGGCGGGTACATTGAGTTAAATAAATAATTAAATTTATTTATTTAATTTAATTAAACTAATTATATTTATTATATTTAAAAACCATTATAGAAATTATCTAGGGTTAGTTGCATAAACCCTTGGAGAATTGAGAGGTGTTCTTCATCCTTCCATTGGTGAATCATGATCTGACAATGATGAGACTCCAGATCCAGGAAGATCGAGACGCAGTGAATGTAATGATTCCTCCTATTCATTGGTGAGTGCATTCTTCAATGATGAATGGTCCAAAACTAGGTAGGACTCATCATTTATGGATACTACCTAATTTGATTAAACTATTGAGCATGATCACCTTCTTATCTTTGATATGTTACAATTTACAGACTTTGTATATGACCATGTAAAGATTTAATTGATTATTCTTTTGTTTCTCACCCTGGATATCCCTAATTGTGTTCATTAGACAATAACTCTTATACAATGATTTTTGTAACTCTGTTTCTTATTCATTTATCTCTTCATTCTTCACGTTAGGTATAATTGTACCATGAGGTCACGATTCGACATTATCGGGTGGGACTAAGCCTGATCAAACCCCAAGATTCATGAAAGATTCGTATGTGAAAAATAGAACGATGAATCAGGGATGGATTTGGGATAATTGAAGGTTTTGGGTGATCGATTTGATGATCAAAATCCAAAATAGATATGAAAAAACATAGGTTACGCACATGGTGCATATGGGAAGTGATGAACTAAACGTAAATCAATTTCCATCCACAGGTGGTTAGAAATGAAGAATGGAGACCCCTTCCACTAATTTCGGGAGGCCTGGAGGCAAGATTCAAGGTGGCGAGGACAGATCTGAAGTGCTAGAAAGATCTGAAAATTATTTTGAAAACCCGACTACATGATGTGTAGTCCAAATAACACATGACGTGTAGGGCCTTGGATGCGACGACTAAGGTTTAATGAGTTTATAAGTATCACATGTTGTGTGGGACCTCCACATGCTATGTGAACCTTGTGCTAGTGACCCATATTATACTCCATGAGTACACGGGCATGGTCATGGACATGCACATGCCATGTGCCGAATTACACAGACATAGGAATGATACACAGACACGACCGGAGATCATGGGAAGGACCTCAATTTTCTTGGACAAACCATGTAGTCCCTCTAAACACAATGTAGGGATACATGAGAAGTGATCCAAGTACTAGTAGGGACACGACAAGGTGATGCAGTGGGACTACATGTCATGTGGGTCCCCTTACATGGCATGTACCCCTTCTTCCATTTTTGAGGAAACTTCAATCTCTCACATCTCATTTGTTTAGACTCTAATTTTTCCTTTTGAGTAGCCTATCCTGAGTTTTTTCCATGTATAATGCAGAAGTAGCCTCTGTAGTTGATTTTTAGGTATAATGAAAGATTTTATAGGCATGAAACTTATTTAGGTGATGCTTGACGATGATAGTGATCATATAGGATCACTAGGGGATTTAGAGTGGCACCCTCCCACTGGGCTAGGAATGGGTCCTCTACCTATCTATAGAGTGGAAAACTCATTCAGGATAGGGAAAGGGTCCTCTATATTTTTTTAAAGAGGAACCCTCCTTCTAGTATAGGGCATGGGTCCTCTACCTACCCACTGAGAGTGGAACCCTCCTGGTGGGCAGGGCATGGGTCCACTATCTACTATCCGAGTGGCACCCTCCTGCTGTATCATGACATGGGTCCTTGAATACTAGAGTGGTACCCTCTAAATGGGATAGGAATGGGTCCTCTACAATTTACTAGAGTGGAACCCTCCAACTGGGCTGGGTATGGGTCCTTGACCGACCATTAGAGTGGCACCCTCTAGCTGGGCTGGGCATGGGTCCTCTGCCGACCATTAGAGTGGAACCCTCTAGGTGGGATAGTCACGGGTCCCCTATTATTTAATTCAGTGGAACCCTCCTTCCAAGATAGTGCATGGGTCCTATAGATATATACTGAGTGGTACCCTCATGTGGTGCCTGGGCATGGGTCCTCTACCTACAGATTGTGACCCATCAACTGTGCGAAATAATGGTGAGGTGTGGATTGACTTGGATATTTATACTGAGTAGACACATGAGATGTTGGGCATCGATGATGTAATCTTATAACTAATGAAAATATTTGACTAGGAGAGGCTGTGAGATGAATATCCCCTTATCTCTCATTTAGGTTTCTTTGGATTAAGCATACATATATATCTGTATCAATGTTGTTGGATTCTGTTTACTCCCTCTCTTTGGGTTAAGGTTTCTACTATCTATCTATTCCTATTACGTCTCTTTCTACTCCCATTTAGATTTTGGGGCATCCTTCTGGGTATGTATATACTCACCCCTATATGGGATTTTCCCACATGTGTTGTGTCTTATGTAGACAACGAATATGTCAATGATGATTACAGAGGAGATTAGGGATACCTAGTGAATTAGATAGTGTATGGTGGTCATAGGAGATTAGGATCTATGATCTCTCAGCACTTTTACTTTCCAGTTTTGTTAGGTTGGGACATCATTCTAGTTGGGAGTGTATTTTTCCCCTTTACTTTTAGTTTTCACTATTATAATCTTATACACCCTAGAGGTTTTTCATATGCATGGTTTTATTATAGATATTTCATCTTTTTATTATTATTCCTATATAATTATTCATTAAGATGCTCAGATGTATGTGTATAGGTACATTAGGAAAAGGCCTCCCATGTTAGTTATGCCTTTCAATGCTTGTCTCCAGCCCCTGGCCTATGGAGGGGGGCTTGGGGTTGTTATGGCTCAAGCCCTGTTGGGTCGGTTTGTGATAGGACGGGGATTGTATTCTATACCCACCATTATTATAGTGCTTATAACCTCTTTATAAATATTGGGGCCTACACATGGTAAAATTTCATTGATGGATGATGATGAAGATAATTCATTGATGTCGTCTACTATTGTAGTGATGTTAAGATATCTCTACAAAATCCACTGGTTATTATTTTTACCCCATCCATGTTTTAATAGTGATGAAATTGTGGGTAATCTAACCATAATTAGTGAGTAAATAATCTATGTTGGAATAGTTAATCCATTACATTAAATCTTTCCAAAAGAGCCATACTAATATTTATATTCTCATAAAATTAAATTAAAAAATGAAACAATCATACAACTTGATATTTTATTTGATAAAAAAAATATCAGGGTGGTGCACTTAGAAAAAAATTTAGGAAAATTAGAGTGCCTAGAATAAAGATCCTATATGCACAATTCTAAATTGGAAGATTTAGTTATCACAATCCACCCCCATTGACAGTCATTAAATTGGATCCACCTTGTTCTCTTGGTTATGGTGACTGTTTGTGCCTATCATTCTTATAATCCTTGGATTTATGACAATAAATTGGGTAATGTATTTTTTTTCATACTTAAAGAATTGGAATGTTAGTGGTGATTTTGGATACACATTTTATACTCCCATCATACTAACCGACCTATTTGTTTTTCTATGGTAGTTTGATTCTTGATGACCCCCTTTTCCATTAGTAAAGAATATTTTAACCCCATTAAGGAAATTATCGTGGTACTTATTCCAACATTTTTGAAATATAGGAAATTGAAAAATATTTACGTCATCATCTTTGTCACTTGATCTTTTAGGAGTCTCCATCCTTCTCTTCTTTGGTGTTTTTGGTACTTCAAACATGTTCACATTTTTAATCATATTTCATGATAGATAGTTTGGAATAATCACAAGGTTTATCACTCTATCTCACATTCTAATGCGTTTTCCATTGATGTAACCATCACATTATCCCTCAAACCCATGGTTCTCTATAGTTCCAACCATTAATAAAACCAAAAGGGTTGACATGGGGGATGAAACATTAACAATATAAGGATATTATCATAATCATAAAAGGAATTGAACCTTAAAACAACTCGTTCTTTTAGATTTTTACACTAGAACATAGTTCCTAGTTCAACTTATATCAATATTATTTTAAACTAGGTTACCTAAAGTTGGGTTATCTTACACTTATCAACCTAATCCCTCAAAGTAATAGGGGTGTCCAAACATGACCCAACCTAACTAACCTGACCCGACCCAACCGGGTGGGGTCAGGTTCAAGATTTAATATGCATGGGTAGGATCATTTTAGGTTGAACAATGTCCAAGTTGGGCCATGTCATGGGTTGGGAAAAAATGGCCCAACCCAACCCAACCCAACCAACCCGACATTACCCTTGAACCTCCTGCAGACCCGCATGCACCACCTCACCTCGCAACCACCCATCGTCATCACCAATGACAGTTCATCACCCTTACCTAAGTTTTCCATACCATCACCTACCTTCCCTATCATTCATTTCCTCTCCCACACCCTCTTACTCCTCCACTACCTACACTACATGGTGAAACTGCCATGACCCCAGATCTACTGAAGACTACTCCCTCTGTCTTGTCCTTCACCTACATCATCTCTAATTTGACCGCTATGACCCCAAATACATTATAGACTACTCCCTATACCTTTAAATACACCTCCATTGTCTCCACCATTACCACTAAAACCCCACCATATCCACTAAAGATCTCCCCCCTCCACCTTCACCTCTGCCTCTGTCTCCACCGCAATGACCGCTGCGACCCTAGAATTATCAAATACTACCCCCTTCACATTTACCTCAACTTAAATCTCCACCATGAATTAAATGGACCTAAATACAATGAAGAATACCTATAATAGATAGAAATGGGAATCCCACCATTGATCACGCAGCCGACTACCACCTTTTGGGGTCAATTCATCCCCGAGGTCCCCCTAGCATGGAGAGGAAGACGAATCGCTGAAGCCTGAGAACCGAGAAATATTTACCTATGAAACAAATTGAAATACCAAATCAAACATCAATATATAACTTGATATCAAAAGAGGATAAAATCAATAACCACCTTACTAGAGGAGACCAACCCTACTATAGTTGATCCACTTGAGCTCCACCCATTTTCGCCGATGTGTGCCTCCTCCTCAATGAAGCTGAACGAACCAGTACTAATGAAGAATAAAATACCTCATGTATCCTAATTAAAGACATTACACTACTAGTATTAGAGGAATTGAGCATTTAATCCCCCAAATTGAACCCACACTAGTCGTCTGTTACTACTAAGGAAGCTCATTTCTCTAAGAGGGATATAAAGATGAAAATTCAAGATCTTCCATAGACATGCCTCTTCAAACTGACCAAGCATGAAAAGAAGGAGATAATGAATGGACTCAGATGAAAATGTCACCACCAGAATGATATTCCATGTAACACCCCAAGATTTCATAGTAAGTTATTTTCTTTAAAGTAATTCAATAGCTTGTACAACACGCAACACCGAGTTCGAGTGCACCACAACTTACCAAACTAGCCATTCAAAAGCGGTTATGAATATTATTAAATGAATTTTGAATTTTATATACTCCATATAATTTTAGAATCCATATTATGTGTTTCTTAGACATAATATAAGAACAAATTCCTTTTTTCAGATAAAAGAAGTATTTTTCAAAAAATACAATTTTACCACCTTTTAATGGAAAACCCTTTTTAAAACCAATATTTGAAACTTCTATATATTAAATTTAATGAAATTAAATTCTTATTTAGAATCGAGACATAAAAATTTATTTTGGATAAATTTTTGGTACTTTTCTGATAACTTTCATATTTTGATGAATACTAAAAAATACTAAATTTTAATTGAAAACAACTTTTTTAATAGAAATAATTTATAGTGTTAAATTATGTATTTTAATGGTTTGGAAGTATAATTAGATTATATTTTTATAATTTAATACAATTTATGTCATTATACGTAATTTCACATTTAAATTTGACATAAACACATGTCAATCTTTTGATAGTTTTTACTTTTTAAAAACCCGCTTTTCAGTTTTGACAACGAGAATTAATTTTAAATTAATTAATAAAACTTATATGTTTTGAATTTTGTAAAATAGAATTCATTTTTGAATTCATAATATCAAAATTATCTTAGGGCAATTTTTTGGTATTTTTCTTAAAACATTCAATTTTTGATGAATAGTGAAAAACACTCTGTTATAGTTTAAAACCAACTTTTTATTTAAATAATTATTTATTTTATTTAAATTTATTTTAAGTCAAAATAGAAATATAATACCTATATAAGTTCAATTTAATTCATTGGAGTCATTTTATAATAAAATTAAATGTATAATATTTTATTGAACTTTTTACCGTCTTTTACCCACCTCCTAGGAGCATTTGCAAATTTGCATAAAAATTAATTTTATCACTTCTGTGAGTTTAATTTCAAAAATCTGAGAGAAACAGTTAATATAATTAAGTAAAATGTGGTTAAATAATATGGAAATAATTTTTTATGAATAATATCTTTTTACTTTTATTTACCACAGTTAAAAGTAAATAGGGTAATTAAGGGTAAAAATGATATTATAATTACCCTAACACATGTCATAATTATATTGGAAAAATATAATTAGAAAAAAAAAACCTTAGGAATAAAATATGATCCTATTTGGTCCACTTGTATTAGATTAGGACATTTATTATTATTTTATTTAAAAAAGAGTTAAAAGAGTTAAATTCAAAGTTTAATAACTAAACCATTTTTAATACAGGGTTACACACAATATAAATTTGACTATAAATATTAATTATAAATATAAAAAGATTTTCTACATAATGGTAATTTATTTATAATTTTTATACATTATATAATTTTATTTATTTATGACACAATGATGATGCAGTAATCACCTTATTATTGAAATATTAAAATAATTGATATTATAAATATCCAAATAAATGTAAATTGAGACTTATGATAAATTAAACTAATTTTATTGGTTAATATGACATATTAGGGTTGGTTAAATAAATTTTATTCTAAGTGATAAAGTTTTTATGGCTTTAAAAAAAATCAAATACTAAATAGTGTCAAAATTGACATAATTGAGTTTTTAAAACAAATATTATATTATTAATTGATATAATATTACTAAAAATCTAAGGTTCAGAAAAAGGACTTAGATAAGGTTATATATATTAATAAATAACCACATGGGGTTCTATTGGCTTGTTATATTGAGTTTATTATCCATATAATATAAAAATACTAAGAGACTTGGTAAATGTCAAAGTATTTAACTAAGAGTTAAATCTAAAAGATAAAGTTAATATGATGCCCTAAACCTATCTAAAACCTATTGGTTGAGATTTTTTCGAACCATAACCACCTTATCCTCTAAATAATTCATTTTGATCCATTATAAACCGAAAATTATTTTATTATAAAATAATATTTCAAACTTTTCCTGAAGTGACCCTCACCTCTCTTATAAAAGGGAACTTCCCCTTCTCTTAATTTCACACATCCAAAGCCTTTTGGATCAGCAAAAACCTGGTAAAATATCCTCACAACTTTCCTCCATTAATCCTAGAGTCCTTACTTTGGTAACAAATCCAACCTAAGGAGCCCTTTTGATCAAATCAAAAAGAAGAACCCGAAGAAGAGGTAAATATTTCATCACATCTTTCAAGTTCTTTTCTTCTTCCACTTCCTCTTTCATTGTTGTTTCCATTATAAAATAATAACTCCATTATATTATATATACTTTTATGTTATTATAAAAATCTTACAAGCATTTTCATTACTCTATCCATCCTATAAATGACAAAGTCACCATACGTGCGTACGTACGGATTACCGTCTCCACGTCGTGGTGTAGTTTGTTATTCAAACACTTAATTATTTGGATGAGTATAATACTGAGTATAACTGATGTAAATAATAAATATAACATGTTAATGATTCTGTATATATGATATACCATCCAATTACATATGATTTCACCATCAATATAATGATATTGTCGCTTGTGGGTATGTACGGATTACCGTCTCCACGACGCGATGAGATTCATTCCCCATCGTAATAATTCAAGAATAATTTTAATTTTATGATTAAAAATAATGTTTATTAACTTAATATAATTCTGGATATGAATAAAATAAATCCTATCCATAACAAACATGGCTTACGTAACCGAGTATATAAAGGAAAACGGATCAGTTAACACCCGAAACGATGATACTACTAAAATATTATTAACAAAGCAATATTAGAGGACCATATATGATATAATATTTATGTATATAGTTCTTGTATAATTTAATAAAAATGATTTAACTATTATACAGGAGGTTAACTTACCCTCGAACAAGGAAAAGTACAAGGTAAGGGGTTTTCATCTCACTTTCATTCCCGTGAGATTCATGATATATTTGCCACTACTACCTTTTGTGTGGTGTATGTACTACCCATTATTGTATTTTTTGTGTAATATAATTTAATTTATGGGTATTTACATCATCATTGGATGATACTTCTTTCATGGGGTTTATGTTTCCTAAGTTACCAAATCAGTAAGTGAATTTCAAATTTCAATTTCCACTCATTCAGTTGTACGCAAACTTTATTGATTACATTACTCCAAGATTATGTGTGAAATCACTATTTATTTACTTATGTAGTAATTTACACTCCCATTTGTGTGGATATAACATTGATACACATAATAACTCCATTGATAAATTCTCAAGTCATCGATATAAACTTGATAAGAGTAATTTTAACTCAATTTCTATTCATTGAGTTAAACATCCACGTCATTGTTGTTGTTTTTACAAGAATATGTGTGAATTTACTCTGAATATCCAATCATATTGAGTGTATTTATAATTTTAAAACATAATTATGTCATTTATTTATCCTTAACCTAAGGATATGGTCTTTATAAAGGAATTCATCTCAACTTACATTCCATTGAGACTTCTTTGTTGTCATGCATCAATTCACTTTTATTTGGTGTATATACTATACTTTGACATGGTACATCATGAATCCCTTTATTCTCATGATATTAAAAAGTTTTTATTACCTCAATTATTTTTATTCAAGCGTCTCTCATTTGGTTAGTAACTCTAACTAAAATATCATTTTAAATGTTTTAAAAATTTATTCTTCTAAATCTTTCTTATTAATATACATGTTTTAAAAATGGTTTTAAGGTTTTATTTATATAGAAATTAATGTTTTAAAATTGAAATTCCTTTTAAAAGTTTCAATGTGGTATGGGACACTTTGATTCAAAAATCTATTTTAAACAACTTCTTGATAAATAGTGATACTTTTAAATGTTTTCATGAAAAAGGGATATTTTCCTCAAAGATTTTTACTGATCATTTTCAACTATATCAACATCCTTTATGGGATATTATTCTTGATTGAGGTTGATTTATTATGATACAAATCTTCCATACTGTATTGAAGGTTTTTTGATATGTTTGACTATGGATGTGTTATTTTTATACCATTCATGGTTTATGGATAAAGTATGTACATTTCATATGCTAGTTTTAATACGAATGTTTATGTTATGTTTAAAACTTTTCATATGAGGAATACATTGGACTTATTAAGTGACGGGTGGAGCCTGATATGGCTCCTCGATGCATCGGTAGGTCTCATGATACAAACTAGTGTCTTGGAACAAGACCTTGACAAAATATTATTTGTAGTCTTGGCACAAGGCCTTAACTATGTGGTTATAAAGTCTGACATTATGCATTCCATCATTATGAAAGTAGCTATTGATATTTCATGTGATTATTCAAATAGTAGAATATCCATGTGAATAAGTAAATTGAATTATTTTATTTTATCTTTTCCATATTATGATGAAGTTTAAATTTAAAAGGATTTTGTTTTAGTCTTATACATTTCCTTTAATGTCTATGCTTATTTATGAAAGTTTCCTCTATATTGTTATCCTTACTGAGCATCTGAGCTCACCCCTTTATATGTTTTATTTTTCCCAGGATGTGAAGAAGTATTTTATGGTTGAACTATAGGGATAAGCTAATGATATAAGTGTGTTTAAAAAGAAGACAAAATGTTGTTGATGTTTTTATTTCACGATGTAATGTAAAACTTATGAGTGTATCTAGTACTTACAAGGATACTAAACTGATCGGTCTTTTGGGACATGATTCCTTGTATCATACCAATGTTATGTAATAATGCACCAAATCTGGGTAACTGGGGTCAGGGCGTTACATTCCACCCTCTATTGAACCCTCGATGTCTATATAGTAAAGAAGTGTAGATAGATCCCCGAGGAGAATTTGAAGGATATGTCATTGTGCGACTGTGCAGGTGGCATACAATATATTAATCTGGGGGGGGATTTTTTACATAACCTGATCAACCTAACCAACCCGACTGATGTGAGATGGGTTGGGTCTGAACCAAAAAACTCATATGACCTGACCCGACCCAACTTGACCAATTTTTTTTGGGTCGGGACCAAAAAATCCTCAAACTCGACCCAACCCTACCCATATATACCCCTATAAAGTAACTAGGAAATCAATAATTCATAGTGTTTTGTAAATATCATATGATCAACCAAAGAATATTCACTAGGAGTGTTAAACCAGGTATGCAGTTATGCATTTTTTTGTGCACCAGGTGATGATTGAGTTAATACCCATCACACCCTTTTTAGGGTTATTACCACGAGGTACGTCTATGCTAGAGCCTGTATGCACTTATAGTATCCATACATGGATATATTTTTAGTAAAACCTACCTATTAAAGAATTTAATAATATTTTAGGATGGAATCCTATACTTAGACTCATCTCAAGGGTTTTTACTAGGTTTCTCTAAACTAATCCCCAAAATAGCTAAACTAATCACTAAAAATAACTAAACCATACTATAATGCATACTAAAGTAACCCAATATAAACACAACATAAATAATACATTAATATAATTATTTAAATAATACATCTAAAAAAATTTGCACAACCTAAGGACCTAAAGGTTTAGCATCTTAGATATTAGCCACATAAACATATTATTTTACAATACTTGTGAACATTTCTCCATAATCGGGCCCCTCTAGACCCTTTCTAGGAATATCACATGATATAATCATATTCATATCCTAGATAATGGAAATATAAACAAAGGGTGAGCTAGACACTCAATAATAGAAAAACATATCATAATGTATCAGATAAAAAACATAAAGGAGAACATGAGAAATACATAAATATCTTAATAAAAGATCATAATACCATTGATGATAGTCATAAAACATGATAGAGAAACATAATATCATAACTAGATTATTAATGTAGAATTAAAAATTATGAAATGTCTCAAAATACATATCAATAATCATAAAATATATGAACACGATATAAAAGTGTAGAATACTTTAAAAATAAGGCATAATCCCAAAAACATAACATTTCATGGAAATGAAATGCATCTTAAAAATTTGTAATAACTTGATAAAAAACTTATAAATGTGTCACAACCATAGTCATATGAAAACATTTATGAGTAAAACCATTATTCCTACACCTATGTGAACAAACTCACTATGCCCATGCTTGAAAATGTGAGCAAACCCATCACACACACACACACACTTGTGTAAACAAACTCATCATGTCCATGTTTGTCTACATCATGAGGTATAAACTTAAAACAATGTATTGAAGGTAGATATAGGACCATTAAATTTATAATTTATACATATGTGTTCTACTCAAATTAAGTCATAAACATATCTTAATGAACCCATGTAAAAAGAATAGCTTTCTTAAACTTTCCTAAAATATCACAGAACATAAAATTAAGAAATCATATGTAAGATCTCGGACATTGTAAAGGTATGTTCTTATTTAAATATTGGTTGAATTCCATTTAAATTGGTTAAAGGAGTGTTTACTAGGTGTATGATGTAAGAATCCAGTTTTTGCTGAGAAAGACTTTGGAATATTCTTGATAATATTCCAGAGCAGTTCCTTTAGATGGCGTGCGATTCCGAGCCCCGGAGTGGCCGGAATTAAATTTTCAGTGCGTTCACATTGGGAATGCCAAATAAATGAGATAACTCCTAAACGGTGTTCCGGATCAGGGATCAGAGTGTATGGATGGGTCCGGAATGGGGTGTTTACCCTAGGAACGACATAAAACTTGTCGGCACGGGATGTTTGGACCCCTCCCCCGCTCCCGGAACATTAAACGGATAAATAAATTAATTAATTTATTCGTTTAATGGAGAAATGTAGGTATCTCTTAAACGGTGGATCAGATTGGAAAACCGAGGGCACCGTTGAGTTTGTAGCATGCCGTTTACCCTAGGAATGGTATAAGTTTCGCGGGCGTGGGCCGTTTGTGAAAAATGGCCCCAGGGGCGTTTCCGTAATTTAGCGGCTGCGGACGTTAAATTTTGTAACTTTTGAACGGGATCTCGGATTAAAATTCCGAGATCGCCGTTGTGATTGGGAGGTGGTTTTTGGCCTAGGGGAGGCTTAACCTCGACCCCGTCGAGAGTTTCGGAGGCGGGTTAAATTTTGAGGTTTTAAATTAATTAAGAATTTAATTAATTAATTTTTCCTTAAATAAACCCTCACCCCCACTCCACCCCCTTGGCCCAATTCTCTGGCGGAAGGCAGCAACCAAAGGAGAATCTCCTCCTCTCCTCCTCCCCTTCGGCAAGGCGTGGCGGCCGGCGGATCGTCGTGAAGCTTCGGGCGAAGCCCCGCGAGGTAGGATCTTACTTTGTTTTTTTGAATTCCCGCATCTCCCTTTGAACTCAATTTGATGCATGAATCTTTTGTTAAATCTCCGATCAAAGCCCATATATGCGTAGTATGAATTCTGTCCTTTCCAACGCACACTTCGGTTTCGGATTTGGCATCCCGAGACCTCCGCAACCGCCCGCCGAAGATTGCGGGTTTTTGGTGGTCGTCAGGCGGGTTGAAGGTGGTCCGGTCGATTTACCAGGCGGCAGAGGCCGATTCGGCCGGGTGAGCACACGGGAGGAGCAGTGAAGTAGGGCGGCTCGGCGGCGGGAGTCCTCCTCGGCAGTGGTGGTCTTTGGCTGGTCCGAGCAGGAGGCGCCGGCTGAGGAGAGGCCGCGGCATGCCTCGGCGCGAGCAGGGTGCGTAGCAGGGCGCAGGCGAGCGGCCGAGTGGTCTCCGGCCGGTTGAGCGCCGTGGAGGCGCGGCGAGGGGGAGAAGCCGGCCGGCTATTCGTCCAGCGGCTGCGAGAAGGGGTCGCGCGGCGACCCCGTAGGTGACGCGGACCTGCCAACGGCAGGTCTCCGCGTGGAAAAGAGGGGGCCGACCGGCCGCTGGCCGTTCGGTGGAAAGTTCAAACAAAAAAAAGGGTAAATAAAAAAATAATTTAAGTTTAAAATAATAATAATAATAATAATAATAATAATAATAATAATAATATTATTATTATTATTATTATTATTATTATTAGGGGGAATGATTTATTATTTATAAATCATAGACCGGGGGTCAGAATTCGGCGCCGTCTGTGGCGGCGCGGACCTAGTGTAGAGACGGTCTTTTTGAGATGGTTTCGGGAATTTTTAATTCCCAAAACGAGGGGTCGCGGAGGCACAACGTGTCCTTAAGTGGACGAGCGTAATCCCCGAGATTCTTGTTTTGGACGGCGCGGACGCGTCCGATGTCCGTTTTGAGCGCCGTCAGTGGCGTTGGGACCCTGGCATCGAGGCGGAGGTTTCCAGGGCAGTTTCAGGCGTTGAGGCCAAAGATGAGGCGCGGGCCCCGCGGCCCGTCTTTTGAGCTGCGTGCAGCTAGTAGCGACTTTTTCCTCGGACGTCCGTTGGGGGCGTGCGAGCAGTCGATGTTGGGTGTTTTTCCGAGGGCAACGCGTTGGTGCAGTCTGCCCGCTGTAATTCCGCATGATGGTGAGGGCCCCGCGAGGGCCGTTTCGGGAGTTGACGGTGATTTCCAGCTTTATCACCGGGCTACCGTTTTGGACAAGTGGATAGTCCATCTTGTGTTTTTTTTCGAGAGGATCGCAATGGTGCGATCCGTTTGTTGAGTTTCAGGACCGGGTTGCGAGTCCCACGTGGCACCGCTCGTGTGCGGTGCGTCGGGATGCGTCTTTTTCTCCGGATATCCGTTGCACTCAAGTGAGTAGTGCTTTTGACGTGCTTTCCCGAGGGGATCGCAATGGTGCGATGCGCCCAACTGTTTTCGGGGCCGGGGCTCGGGATCACGGGACGCCGTTCGGGCGTGAGACGGTGTTGGTGACTTTTTCGTCGGATATCCGTTTGAGGTGAGTAAGTAGTCGATCTCGCGTGTTTTTCCGTGAGGATTACAACGGTGAAAACCGTTTGGTTGTGCGGAGCCTCTTGCGCGATCTTGTTAAATGTGGAGAAAGGAAGGTGCTCTAGTGGTGGTTCTCCCTACCTTGTTGTAGCGGACCCTTGACGTGTGATCACGCACTCTTGGGGGAGTGATACAAATGGTTTATGAGATGTGGTTGGCCGTTCTTGGGCCTTTGAGGTAGAGTTGTTATGTCACGCCTTCGCATTGACGCTGGGTGCCGTGTGCATGATAGCCTTTGGGCTGGAATGAGGTATACTCTGGGAGTATACGGGAGCGCTTGGAGGTACGTGTGGTTGTTTGTACCTGAGGATGTTTGTGCGCTCAGTTGGGGTTGACTTGGGGCCACACGTCGTGTGGGCCCCACGTGCGTGCCGTGATCGGCTTTGCGTACTTAGACCTCTCGCGACGTAGAGGGTCCCTCTGCGCTCATTTGTTTGACCAGCAGGGTGGAGTGTTCCCCTAGCTTTGTGCTTGTTTGTTTGACCAGCAGGGTGGAGTGTTCCCCTGGCTTTGTGCTCGTTTGTTTGATCAGTAGGGTGGAGTGTTCCCCTGGCGTTGTGCTCGTCTGTTTGACCAGCATGGTGGAGTTTCCCCTGGCCTGGTGCTCTTTTGTCTGACCAGCAGGGTTGAGCGGTCTCCCCCTGGTCTTGTACTCGATGGTTTGGCCGGAAGAGATGGTTTGGTTCCTCTGCTTCTTTGGCTATGAGGGGTTCCAGTACTATGCCCTTTCATCGGACTGCGAAACTGCCTGTGACTATGGGTGTTTGTATAGCGTGGGTGTTTTCCCCACTTTCTGGGATGAGATTTCTCGGTCCGCTTCGACAGTGACTCAGCGGATTGGAGCGGGATCGCCTTGTGAGGCCTGGGGAGTTTCTCCCATTGTTTTGTGTTCCCTGGTAGAGATTGTGGTTTCGGTGTGACCAACACTTTACGTGGGCACCGATCCTTTACCCAGAAGGTTGTTCCAGCAGGGCTGAGGTTGTTCCAACAGGGCTGAGGTTGTTTCGAGCAGGGCTGAGGTTGTTCCAGCAGGGCTGAGGTTGTTCCAGTAGGGCTGAGGTTGTTCCAGCAGGGCTGAGGTTGTTCCAGCATGGCTGAGGTTGTTCCAGCAGGTCTGAGGTTGTTCCAGCAGGGCTGAGGTTGTTTCCAGTAGAGCTGAGGTGGTTTCGAGCGGGGCTCGCCAGTGGGTTACCATCCCGTAGGGATGGCCAGTACAGTGGTGTTTACCGAGTAGTACTATCCAGCAGGGATGGCCAGAGTAGTTCCGGGCTTACCTCCATTGGGGCTGGGCAGTGGTCCCCGATGCCGGGCTTACCTCCAGCTGGGCTGGGCAGTGGTCCCCGATGCCGGGCTTACCTCCAGCTGGGCTGGGCAGTGGTCCCCGATGCCGGGTTACCTCCAGCTGGGCTGGGCAGTGGTCCCTTCGTCGACTTTAGCCAGGTCGCCCTCCAGTGGACTACCCTATTACGGGACTGGGTAGTGAGGCACCCGTCAACTTTCCGGGTCTCCCTGTAGTGGGAACCCGTTGACTTCCAGGGATCCTCCAGCGGGGCTGGGCAGGGGGTCGCCTGTCGACTTTGAGCAGACCTCTCAACTGCGGGGCAGTGACGAGTTGTGGTTGACGTTCCCCCAGAACTCTCACGTACGAGGAGCACTTTCCCCCACCGAGACGCGTCCTTGTGACGCGACCTAAAACCGTGCGGGCGAGTCAGTGCCGCCCAAAGCAGATAGTGTCGAGGTGTGGTGATTGATCCCCTTGGCTAGCGGTTCGGGGCAGACGTGCGGGATACTGGGCATCGATGGTGTTACTTCTGGGACTGTTGGCTACTCCTTCTTGGGCTGAGCTATGGGACGGAGACCCCCTTACAATTTTGTTCGGGCTTCTTGACAGAGCATACATATGTATATACCTTGTTTCCGGTACCCACTTCTTGGGTTTGGCTACTCTCCTTCCAGGAGAGGCGAAGATGCATGGGGTATGCGATGTGCTTTCCGTGTCTAGCTTCTCATGGTGGGATGAGTCTACTCTCATACTATAGGTAGTGAATACTCGATGGGAAGTTCATCTTCTCACCGTTTCCAGCTCCTTGTGTCTGGATGAGTCTACTTCCTTTCCTCTTGTTGGGTTGAGCTGGACTCTTTACTGCACTCCTTGTTGTACTCCTTTACTTTTCTGTTTGCTCTACTGCTCACCCTTCGGTACCTCCTTTTGTTGCTCCCTCTAGCCTTCGGAGTATCCTACTGAGTATTTTTATACTCACCCCTTCTTGGGCTTTGCCCGCACTTGGTGTGCCCTTGTAGACAACAGACAGGTGGAGCGTGACTTCGGTGGAGCGTTGGAGCTTGGGAACTTGGACCGCGTGCAGTGGTCGTGGCCGGGTTCCAGGTGGGAGACCCGTCAGCAGTTTCTTTTGTTTACCTGTTGCCGGGTTGTGGCACTTTTTGGTTGGGCGCGTGTTTTGCCCCTTTCTTTTCAGTTTGTACTTGTACTTGTAGAGGTCGATGCACTTTGTGGTATTTATATAGCAGTGCCCTTTCCTTTTCTTTGCTTGTCTTTACTTTTAATCTGCACTGTTGCATTGATTTTGCTGCGTGTGTGTATACAGGTACTTAGGCAAAGGCCTCCCCGAGTTATTGTGCCTTCGGCGCTGGTCGCCAGCCCCTGGCCTATGGAGGCGGGCTTGGGGTAGTTGCGGCTCGAGCCCGGGTATGGTCGGGTCGTGACAAAGTGGTATCAGAGGTGGTTCGTTCCTTGGGGCGTTGTGCGGATGTCCCTAAAAGAGGAATTGGTTGGGATTTAGGGCAACAATGTTAATGTGTCTCAAGAGCGGCTCTCAGGCCAGGGAGTCCAGTGATGGTGCGGCGACCGACGTATCCATTTACCAGGACCTTGATAACCCGCTTGTTGACTCGGCATGATGAGACACTTGTTGCAGGGAAATTTGGTTGTGCATCACATAGGACTGAGTCTTGACTGTCCTTCTTGAGTCAGCTCCCCATCGTTGTTGTTTTTGGTATATACATATATGCACATCTGACCGCGGCACTCCTTGATAATTTTCAGGATGTCTCCTCGAGGACAGCCAGCCAGGATACCAGCTTTGGTTCATGACGACGACCCTGTGAGCTACGAGGCCACAGTCCAGGACCCATCATGCGAGCCCCTTTCTCTGGGTGGGCCGGTAGCAGCACCCCCACCTGTTGAGCAGTAGACAGTTTCAGCGGAGCAGGCTGAGCTGGAGCGCAGGTTGAGCGCGCTCCGTGAGTTCCTACGGCAGAGACCGCTGAGGTTCAGTGGTGAGATAGACCCTCAGGCAGTAGAGTTTTGGCTCGAGGCAGTGGTTCGCCTCTTTAGGCTTGTGCAGATGCCGGCAGATCAGAGAGTGGCTTTGGCAGCCACCCTTTTTCGTGGAGCAGCTTGGCGTTGGTGGAGTCTGGTGACTCAGTTTCTTGACGAGTCGTCACTTTCGTGGGATGACTTCCAGTTGTTGTTTCGTGAGGAGTTTTCCCCTCCTGCTTGCGCTCCGTTCGAATTCAGGAGGTCCTGCAGTTTTAGCAGGGAGGGATGATGGTGGACGAGTACGCGATTAGTTTTGCAGACCGTGCACGCTTTTACCTGGACTTGGTCCGTGATGACAACCTCCGAGCGCGGAAGTTTGAGTAGGGTCTCCACTGAGAGATTCGTGCTGTCATAGTACCTTTGGGCATTTCCACATATGCCGGGGTGCTAGAACAGGCGCTGGTGACAGAGGGATTCCTGTCGCGTTCTAGTATTGGTGGTGGCAGCAGGCACGTTGGAGCCGAGACGTCTGCCGCAGCTAGTGGGCGTCGGCAAGCAGGACCTCGACGCAGGTGGATTTCTGACAACCGGACTCAGGGGCGTGGTCGTACACCACAGTGGCACCGGAGGGCACCAGTGCAGCCCAGAGAGAGTCGGTGCTATGCTTGTGACGGCCGAGGTCACTTGGCACGAGACTACCCGACCCGAGTTGCTGGGAGCTTCGGGCAGGCAGCAGGTGAACCACCACGACAGAGGCAGCACCGTGATCAGAGTAGTACCCAGAGAGGTGGTGCTAGCAGAGGAGCGGGAGGAGCTGGTAGTGGGGGAAGACGTTACGAGGTCTCCCCATCACCACTCGACGGACCACATCAGGCTCTAGGAGCTGAGGGTTGGGACCACGGACAACCGCGAGATTTGGATGTCTATGATCCTGCAGAGCATGGGATGGTGAGAGGTACCCCTTGCGACTCTTCTACCTTTTGCAGTAGAATTGTTGGGCTCTGTGTGTGAAAGGCTTTTCTCCCTGCTCTTTGTTTGATGTGTTACCAGGGTGACGCAGGGCATCGGGTGTAACCCTATGTTGGTAAGGAAAAAGGCGTGAGACCTTTTCCTTTAGTCGATGGTGTTGACTCCTTCGCCTTTTGAGCGTGTAAGAGAGCATCGACTATGAAACCTTGAGTGACCAGATATCCTTGGGTGTTTCACCATATGGATATTCTGAAGGAGGGAATCACCGGGCCTTGTTTTAGGTGCGGGCGGTGATTCCAGTTGTGTCGTGCGACGTAGAGGTTGGACCGAGGAGGTGAGCTACCCCCGAGGGTCTTCGGGCCGTTTGAAACCGTGCAAAGGGATGATGAGGTACCCTACCGCCTTTCCCTAACCCCAAAGTCTGGAATGGGTGCACGACATCAGCAAGGGCCGACCCCGCATGAACAGATCAATCCTTTGGTCTGTGTGCGTGGCACAGAGCTGTGCGTGGGCTCTTCTGGGTATGGGAAAGCCAGGTGTGGGCTTAGTACCATGTGTTGCTCCCTAGTTTTTCTTTTCGAGGATGAAAAGCTTGAAGGAGGGAATGATGTAAGAACCCGGTTTTTGCTGAGAAAGAATTTGGAATATTCTTGATAATATTCCAGAGCAGTGCCTTCAGACGACGTGCGATTCCGAGCCCCGGAGTGGCCGGAATTAAATTTTCAGTGCGTTCACACTGGGAACGCCAAATAAATGAGATAAATCCTAAACGGTGTTCCGGATCAGGGATCCGAGTGTACGGATGGGTCCGAAATGGGGTGTTTACCCTAGGAACGACATAAAACATGTCGGCGCGGGATGTTTGGACCCCTCGCCCGCTCCCGGAACGTTAAACGGATAAATAAATAAATTAATTTATTCGTTTAATGGCGAAACGTAGGTATCTCTTAAACGGTGGCTCGGATTGGAAAACCGAGGGCACCGTTGAGTTCGGAGCATGCCATTTACCCTAGGAAGGGTATAAGTTTCGCGGGCGCGGGCCGTTTGTGAAAAATGGCCCCAGGGGTGTTTCCGTAATTTAGCGGCTTCGGACGTTAAATTTTGTAACTTTTGAACGGGATCTCAGATTAAAATTCCGAGACCGCCGTTGTGCTCGAGAGGTGGTGTTTGGCCTAGGGGAGGATTAACCTCGACCCCTTTGAGAGTTTCGGAGGCGGGCTAAATTTTGAGGTTTTAAATTAATTAAGAATTTAATTAATTAATTTTTCTTTAAATAAACCCTCACCCCCACTCCACCCCCTTGGCCCAATTCTCTAGTGGAAGGCAGCAAGCAAAGGAGAATCTCCTCCTCTCCTCCTCCCCTTCGGCAAGGCGTGGCAGCCGGCGGATCGTCGCGAAGCTTCGGGCGAAGCCCCACGAGGTAGGATCTTACTTCGTTTTTTTGAATTCCCGCATCTCCCTTTGAACTCAATTTGATGCATGAATCTTTTGTTAAATCTCCGATCAAAGCCCATATATGCGTAGTATGAATTCTGTCCTTTCCAACGCACACTTCAGTTTTGGATTTGGCGTCCCGAGACCTCCGCAACCGCCCGCCGAAGATTGCGGGCTTTTGGTGGTTGTCAGGTGGGTTGAAGGTGGTCCGGTCGATTTCCCAGGCGGCGGAGGCCGATTCGGCCGGGTGAGCACACGGGAGGAGCAGTGAAGTAGGGCGGCTCGGCGGTGGGAGTCCTCCTCGGCAGTGGTGGTCTTTGGCTGGTCCGAGCAGGAGGCGCCGACTGAGGAGAGGCCGCGGCATGCCTCGGCGCGGGCAGGGTGCGCAGCAGGGCGCAGGCGAGTGGCCGGGTGGTCTCCGGCCGGTTGAGCGCCATGGAGGCGCGGCGAGCGAGAGAAGCCGGCCGGCTGTCCGGCCGGCGGGTGCGAGCAGGGGTCGCGCGACGACCCCGTAGGTGACGCGGACCCGCCAACGGCGGGTCTCCGCGTGGAAAAGAGGGGGCCGACCGGCCGCTGGCCGGTCGGTGGAAAGTTTAAACAAAAAAAAAGGGTAAATAAATAAATAATTTAAGTTTAAAATAATAATAATAATAATAATAATAATAATAATAATAATAATATTATTATTATTATTAGGGGGAATGATTTATTATTTATAAATCATAGACCGGGTGTCGGAATTCGGCGCCGTCTGCGGCGGTGCGGACCTGGCGCAGAGACGGTCTTTTTGAGATGGTTTCAGAAATTTTTAATTCCCGAACGAGGGGTCATGGAGGCGCGACGTGTCCTTAAGTGGACGAGCGTAATCCCCGAGATTCTTGTTTTGGACTGCGCGGACGCGTCTGACGTCCGTTTTGAGCGCCGTTAGTGGCGTTGGGACCCTGGCATCGAGGCGGAGGTTTCCATGGCGGTTTCAGGCATTGAGGCCGAAGATGAGGCACGGGCCCCGCGGCCCGTCTTTTGAGCTGCGTGCAGCTAGTAGTGACTTTTTCCTCGGACGTCCGTTCGAGGCGTGCGAGCAGTCGATGTTGGGTGTTTTTCCGAGGGCAACGCGTTGGCGCAGTCTGCCCGCTGTAATTCCGCACGATGGTGCGGGCCCCGCGAGGGCTGTTTCTGGAGTTGTCGGTGATTTCCAACTTTATCACCGGGATACCGTTTTGGACAAGTGGATAGTCCATCTTGTGTGTTTTTTTCGAGAGGATCTCAATGGTGCGATCCGTTCGTTGAGTTTCGAGATCGGGTTGCGGGTCCCACGTGGCACCGCTCGTGTGCGGTGCACCGGGATGCGTATTTTTCTCCGGATATCTGTTGCACTCAAGTGAGTAGTGCTTTTGACGTGCTTTCCCGAGGGGATCGCAATGGTGTGATGTGCCCGACTGTTTTAGGGGCCGGGGCTCAGGATCACTGGACGCCGTTCGGGCGTGAGACGGTGTTGGTGACTTTTTAGTCGGATATCCGTTTGAGGCGAGTAAGTAGTCGATCTCGCGTGTTTTTCCGCGAGGATTACAACGGTTCAAGCCATTTGGTTGTGCAGATCCTCTTGCGCGATCTTGTTAAACGTGGAGAAAGGAAGGTTCTCTAGTGGTGGTTCGCCCTACCTTGTTGTAGTGGATCCTTGACGTGTGATCGCGCACTCTTGGGAGAGTGATACAAATGGTTCTTGAGATGTGGCTGGCCGTGCCTAGGCCTTTGAGGTGGAGTTGTTACGTCACGCCTTTGCGTTGACGCTGGGTTCCATGTGCACGATAGCCTTTGGGCTGGAATGAGGTATACTCCGAGAGTATACGGGAGTGCTTGGAGGTACGTGTGGTTGTTTGTACCTGAGGATGTTTGTGCGCTCAGTTGGGGTTGAATTGGGGCCACACGTCGTGTGGGCCCCACGTGCGTGCCGTGATCTGCTTTGCGTACTTAGACCTCTCGCGACGTAGAGGGTCCCTCTGCGCTCGTTTGTTTGACCAGCAGGGTGGAGTGTTCCCCTGGTTTTGTGCTCGTTTGTTTGACCAGCAGGGTGGAGTGTTCCCCTGGATTTGTGCTCGTTTGTTTGACCAGCAGGGTGGAGTGTTCCCCTGGCTTTGTGCTTGTCTGTTTGACCAGCAGGGTGGAGTTTCCCCTGGCCTGGTGGTCTTTTGTCTGACCAGCAGGGTTGAGCGGTCTCCCCCTGGTCTTGTGCTCGATGGTTTGGTCGGCAGAGATGGTTTGGTTCCTCTGCTTCTTTGGATGTGAGGGGTTCCAGTACTGTTCCCTTTCACCGGACTGCGACACCGTCTGTGACTACGGGTGTTTGTATAGCGTGGGTGTTTTCCCCACTTTCTGGGATGAGATGTCTTGGTCCGCTTCGACAGTGACTCAGCGGATTGGAGCAGGATCACCTTGTGAGGCCTGGGGAGTTTCTCCCGTTGTTCCGTTTTCCCTGGTAGAGATTGTGGTTTCGGTGTGACCAACACTTTACGTGGGCACCGATCCTATACCCAGGAGGTTGTTCCAGTAGGGCTGAGGTTGTTCCAGCAGGGCTGAGGTTGTTTCCAGCAGGTCTGAGGTTGTTCCAGCAGGGCTGAGGTTGTTCCAGCAGGGATGAGATTGTTCCAACAGGGCTGAGGTTGTTCCAGCAGGGCTGAGGTTGTTCCAGCAGGGCTGAGGTTGTTCCAGCAGGGCTGAGGTTGTTTCTAGCAGAGCTGAGGTGGTTTCGAGCGGGGCTCGCCAGTGGGTTACCATCTAGCAGGGATGGCCAGTACAGTGGTGTTTACCGAGCAGTACCATCTAGCAGGGATGGCCAGAGTAGTTCCGAGCTTACCTCCAGTGGGGCTGGTAAGTGGTCCCCGATGCCGGGCTTACCTCCAGCTGGGCTGGGCAGTGGTCCCCGATGCTGGGCTTACCTCCAGCTGGACTGGGCAGTGGTCCCTGATGCCGGGCTTACCTCCAGCTGGGCTGGGCAGTGGTCCCCGATGCCGGGTTACCTCCAGCTGGGCTGGGCAGTGGTCCCCTCACCGACTTTAGCCGGGTCTCCCTCTAGTGGACTAACCTGTTACGGGACTGGGCAGTGAGGCACCCGTCGACTTTCTGAGTCTCCCTGTAGTGGGAACCCGTTGACTTCCAGGGATCCTCCAGCGGGGCTGGGCAGGGGGTCGCCTATCGACTTTGAGCAGACCTCTCGACTGCAGGGCAATGACGAGTTATGGTTGACGTTCCCCTAGAACCCTCAAGTACGAGGAGCGCTTTCCCCCACCGAGACGCGTCCTTGTGACACGACCTAAAACCGTGCGGGCGAGTCAATGCCGCCCAAAGCGGATAGTGTCAAGGTGTGGTGATTGAGCCCCTTGGCTAGCGGTTCGGGGCAGACGTGCGGGATGCTGGGCATCGATGGTGTTACTTCTAGGACTGTTGGCTACTCCTTCTTAGGCTTAGCTATGGGATAGAGATCTCCTTACGAGTTTGTTCGGGCTTCTTGAAAAAGCATACATATGTATATACCTTGTTTCCGGTACCCACTTCTTGGGTTTGGCTACTCTCCTTCCAGGAGAGGCGAAGACACACGGGGTATGCCATGTGATTTCCGTGTCTAGCTTCTCATGGTGGGATGAGTATACTCTCCTACTATAGGTAGCGAAGACTCGACGGGAAGTTCATCTTCTCACCATTTCCAGCTCCTTGTGTCTGGATGAGTCTACTTCCTTTCCTCTTGTTGGTTTGAGCTGGACTCTTTACTGCACTCCTTGTTGTACTCCTTTACTTTTCTGTTCGCTCTACTGCTCACCCTTCGGTACCTCCTTTTGTTGCTCCCTCGAGACTTCAGGGTATCCTACTGAGTATTTTTATACTCACCCCTACTTGGGCTTTGCCTGCACTTGGTGTGCCCTTGCAGACGACGGACAGGTGGAGTGCGACTTTGGTGGAGCGTCGGAGCTTGGGAGCTTGGACCACGTGCGGTGGTCGTGGCCGGGTTCCAGGTGGGAGACCTGTCAGCAGTTTCTTTTGTTTACCTGTTGCCGGGTTGTGGCACTTTTTGGTTGGGCGCGTGTTTGGCCCCTTTCTTTTCAGTTTGTACTTGTACTTGTAGAGTTCGATGCACTTTGTGGTATTTATATAGCAGTGCCATTTCCTTTTCTTTGCTTGTCTTTACTTTTACTCTGCACTGTTGCATTAAGTTTGCTGCGTGTGTGTGTACAGGTACTTAGGCAAAGGCCTCCCCGAGTTATTGTGCCTTCGGCGCTGGTCGCCAGCCCCTGGCCTATGGAGGCGGGCTTGGGGTAGTTGCTGCTCGAGCCCGGGTATGGTCGGGTCGTGACATATGAGGAGGATCGAAGGTGTTCCAAGGGTTTGAGAAATGAAAGAGAGGAAAAAGTGTCCATCCAGTGCATGATGCATGGAGGGTGCACAGTTAGTAGTAACCGTGCATCCAAACTGTGCATGTTTGGAGGAGGGGTGCATAGTTTGAATAATCCATGCAAGAGGGAAGTACAAACCATGTAAGCTTGTATAGATCCATTCCACATGGTCATTGCATGGTTTTTCAAACCGTGTAGGCTTCCCAGTTTACCATGCAGCTTTTCCTCCTCTTGGATAGAGGGTAGTGCATGATTGGCACATAGTTTGACCAATTTTGCAGCCAAACCATGCACACCTTTAAAATTGGGATTTTACCATTTTCCCTCTCAGTCCTTAAGTGTTATAACTAAGTATTTTCCTCCATTCTTCCCCCAACAGTCATAGTGATGAACCAAATTGCCCCAAGCTTCCCAAGGATCAACCTCCCTTATTTCTAATCCATTTAGAGAATTTTTGGGTGGGAATGGAATCTTAGGGTGATTTTAACACTCCTTTTCCTTATATTTTATGGATTAGGTCATGTGTAGACATTCTTCTTCTTCCAAATCCCTAAAACCCTATTTTTCGTGCAGATCCTTGGTTGGGGCTTCAAAGGGTGTTTGAATCCAAATCAAAGGCTAAGGTTAAGTGAGCGTTCATCATCGAAATCGAGGTAGGTGGTCTATAAGTTATATACCATAGTCTTGATGTTTGGTTTATGTGTATGTGGTTGTTCTATGGTGAGTTCTTATTGTGAATTTGATGATTATAGTGAGTTTTTGGTAAATTGGTTGGATAAACGATGAATTGAACCCATCATGATCCCCATGGGATGTGTTGAGGTTGGTTAGACTTATTATAAGGCCACCCATGAGGTGTTCCCTTATCCAAAACATGGAAAATTTCAATTAATATCACAGAATCAAATTTTATTGACATAGATCCCTTGATGAATGTGTTGACACGTTAGCTTGACTTATGGAATGAAACTAATGGTAATTGTTTTTAGTTGTTAACATGGAATAAGGGGTTGTTAGTATAATGTTAATGGGTTAAATGAGTTTTGTATTATAAAGGGTAAACTTTGTTGATCAGATAAGGTAGGTAAATGATAAATGGGTTAATTGGGTTAAGGAATGTAAATGAGAATATGTAAATAGGATAAGGCATAATGATGACTCATGTGTTGAATGAACTTTTGTTATAAATTATGAATTTGTTAAATGGTTATGGTTATGTTTGATGAATGTGTTATGGTTAAATAATAAGGTGTATATAGCTTGGTGGTATGTGTGGTATTGAATTGAGGTTTTAGAACCATGGGTTGGGTTGGACTGAGGCTCTAAACCCCACCCCTTGAATGCATGGGTTAGGGAGTCAGACTATGCCTCTATGCCCCTAACAGTTTAATTTGATGAGACTACCTGAATTGAGGATCCAAGGTAAGTGTGATGTAATTTTTGTGAGATATTTTACCTAGTGAGATGTGGAACTTAATTTATCCCATTTTTTATAGTAGTTTATCGACATAGGCCTATGTGTAATAAATTAATTTCTTAACCCATAGAATAAATTATGAAATGGTTTAAGTGAACTTTATTAACTAATGGCCCCCAATTTATCTTTTTTTTATATTTTTATTCATTTAGTACATGCATAATCTATATATTTAGACTGGATATTTTTTAGACACTGTTGGTGGTGGCCTACTGAGTTGTACTCACACCCTTCTAAGACCACCATTGGATACCTGAGTAGACTTCATGGTTGTAGTTCAGGACAAGGACAAGGGACCAATGATAGATAGTTGATTTGGGAATGAGATGTGCATAGATGAGGGAACCAGACTTGGAGTTAGGACCTATTTTGGGGATTCTTTTGTTTGAATTTATTTTGGGTTTTCTTTACACTTGGAATTATTTGACATGACATAGCATATATACCATTTGGTTGTGGGCTTGTACCCAGTTTTGGGAAATGGATGGTAATGCATGCTTATTAATTATTTATTCTTTTATTTTGTATATATTCTATTGCATATTACTCTGATCAAGAGGGTATAGTCTCCCCAAATGATCTATTATACCCTCTCCACTAGTCGTTAGCCTCTAGAAAATGGGGAGGTGCACCTGAGGTCATGTGGAAACCCGAATCTCGGCACTGATTTAGTGGCTCCTAGGTTGGGGAAGTAATAAATTAGTATTAGAGCTAAGATCTTTTCTATTTTATTACTATTTGGGGATGGTATATGGGTGATTAGTATGTTTTGGGCCTTAGAAATGAGTTTGTGCATGGGAGTAACTAAACCGTGTATGAGGGAAAACCTAGGTAACCCAGGGTGAGACTGTTGTTCTTGATCTGTGTTATTATGGTTAAACAATATTTAAACATTGGGTGATGCACTTATTGTGTGATGTGACTAATTTATGATATTTTTATCATGGCCAAAATGGTATGAGTTTGTGCATTCATGCATCATTTTAGGAACCTAAGGATATAGGTGGCATGCATCATGGTAGGCACACATGGGAAATGTGTGTGAGACATGATTGATAGAATGAATTCAATTTTTTTTTGATTTTTTTTGAAATAAGTGTTGTCAAATAAAGATGATGCAAATGGGTAAATAGAAATAATGTGAAAGGATAGTTAAAGAATAGTGCCTAATGAAAAGTTATAAATGGGTTAAAATTTTGGTTATGATAAGTTGTAAATATGGAAATGTACCTAAAATGGAAAGATTTATCTCATTAGAGTGAAAATGGTTACAAAGTATGTCTAATGAAAGAATTGTGACTATGTTAGTTGGTTTACACCATGTTAACCATGACCCATGATAGGGATGTGTGAGGGTAGTGACAGAGGTGTGATGATATTCTTTGGGGTAGTGTATGCAGAATGGGTTGTTTATGGCTAGAAGAGAGCCTTCCTTTGTGAAAACTATGGATATTTTATGTTATGTATCCTAAGAAGTGTGTTTGGAATTTTATAGAAATGCCACCATGAAGATGAGTTCTAGTTGGGAAACATGAGGATATCGCCGAAAATTCTCCCCCATAAGTGGAACAAGAAACCCCAGTGATCCAGGGAAATAGAGGATAAAAGTAGATATATGATAACTTTTCTTATTTTATGTAGATGATGGAATGAGACCCAGGATGGGTTGTGCCAATTATGTTCAAGCTGACTAGATAGTTTCATCTTAACACCCTACAGATTTTGCTGGAGAGGGTGGACCTAAGGAATTCAAGTTCTGGATAGAGTCAATCCAAAAGATTCTTGATCACTTCAACACTCCTCCTAAGAAGATATTCCAGTTAGTGATTTACATGTTGTGAGGATAAGAAAACCATTTGTGGGATATCTTGGTTTAGACTGAACAAGAAGAGGGTATGTTGTGGAAGGGTTTCCAGGAAAAGTTTCTTGAAAATTTCTATATGAAGAACTTGAGGCAACAAAAGGCTGTAGAATTTATGAATTTGACTTAGGGGACTATGAAAATGATATATTACACTTTCTGCTTCACAGAAATTCAACTACTAATTCCAACATTGGAAGGAGATGAGGAAGCTACATAGAGAAATTTTCATGATGGATATAGACATGAGATAAAGTCCCGAGTGAATATCTTTTTCTTAAATAGGTTTTCTAAAGTGGTGGATCAAGGTCTTATTTCAAAATTAAATATCAAGGAGGATTCTAGTAGTGTACATGAAGTTCCAATTAGGTAATCCAATGGTGTAGATTCCGATGGTAGGAAGCACCACTTCGAGAGTTTTCATCCGGGAGGTGGTGAAAAGAGTATCTAGAAAAGATAACCAACCTCTTAGGGTAGTGATAAATTTTTCTACTATCAGTGTGGTAGGCTAGGACACATGCGTGATCAATTACCCCAACCACCCATTGAGTTTTGAGTGTGTAGTAGGATGTGGAATGTGCAGTGGTTCAACATGAACCCTTGATAGTTGGGCAGTGATGAAGGGTCAAGGCCGATGCAGAGTGTAGGTAGGGGGTCATTTACCCTATATCAAGAAGGAAGTTGGAGCTCTACCAACCATACCGGTTGGGGTAGAAGATGTGGTACTCCAGGATGAGAGCATCCATATTAGTAGGTTAGTGCATTACCAAAAACTAAGGCCAGAGACCAGGGTCAAGGGGTAGGTCAAATTCATCTATTTCAGCCTATACTTGGAGGTGGTGAGACTAGGCCATCAACAGTTAGAGGTACAATTATTGTATCTTCCACTCTTTCTAGTGCTTTATTTGATACATGTGCCTCAAATTATTTTATATCTACTTAGTTTGGGAGTACGTTGGGCCTAGCGGTGGAACACATGTGTGGGGTTATGCCAATTGATACACTGTTAGGAGTATGATTAGAGAGTATCTAATAATGTAAGGGGTGTGCTCTTAAGGTTGGTGGGTATCATTTAATATGGGACTTGTTTGTGCTTGAGATATTGGGTTTTGATCTGATTTTGGGCATGGACTAGATGGTGTTATACCAATACCGTATTGAATATCACCATCATAGGGTAATATTCACATACCTGAAAGGTAATACTAATGTGTATTGTGGGGAATGAGATATCCAAGTAGGCTGTGCAGGGCTAGTTTTTCAGTAATTGGGTGAGCTCACAGCCCAAGTGGCTTGTCTTATGTTTGATAATGGGGGAGTAGAGTATCTTGTATTTCCTCTAATGGTGGATCTGTTTTAGGATGTGTTTATTAAGGTCTTCTTGGGGATACCACCCAATATATATGTATATTTCACAATTGAGTTACTGCTAGAGGAAGAACCTATTTCTGCCCCTCCATATAGAATGGTACCAAAATAACTCCAGGAACTTAAATATTAGTTGGAGGAACTATAGAAAAAGGGGTTTATTTTCCCAAGTATGTCACCTTGGGGATATCGAGTGTTTTTTTCCAAGAAGGATGATGGATCTTTTCAGTTGTGTGTTGATTATCGAAGATTTAATTAGACTATAGTTAAAAATCGATACCCTCTTCCGTGAATTGATGATATTTTTGACCAGTAAATAGGTTCTTCGGTTTTCTCCAAAATTGTTTTGAGATCAAGGTATTATTAGTTGAGGGTGATACCTTCTAATATACCAAAGGCTGCCTTCAGGATCAGGTATGAGTTATATGAGTTTTTTGTGATGCCATTCGGATTGACCAATGCTCCGGTAGTGTTTATGGACCTGATGAACCAAATATTTAACTTGTACCTAGATTAGTTTATAGTTTTCTTTGTGGATGTCATCTTGGTGTACTATAAGACTCATGACGATCATGCCAAACATATTAACATCATCTTGAGTACACTAAGAAAGCACATGCTATACTCCAAACTATCCAAGTGTCATTTATGGATTGATAAGGTGCACTTCTTAGGATACATCATCTCTGAGGAAGGGGTATATTTAGAACCATATAAAGTGAAAGATTTTATGTCTTGGGAGTATCCTAATAATGTTTTTAAGCTCTGAAGTTTTCTAGGTTTAGAGAATTATTATCAAAGTTTATTCAAGGATTTATCCCCCTTAATAGTGCTGATCTCAGATTCAACCAAAAAGGTCATCATGTTTGAATGATATAGGGACTGTGAGAATGTTTTTAGAATTTAAATAAGTAGTTATATACCACAAAAATTATGATCTTACCTGAACTGTTTAAGGAGTATATATTATTTTGTGATGTGTCTGGTGTTGGGATTGGGGCAGTGTTAATGTAGAATGATTGGATTGTGGCATATGTGTAAGAACAAAGTTTTTCACTCAGGTATAAATCCATTAAATTAAGGTCTAATTCTCTTTTTTGGACCTAATATGGATTCCTTATGGGTTAATGAAGGACTTAGGGGTTTCCAAGTCTTTATTGAAGCCCATAACCCTTCTTTTTGAAAAAAACAGGCTTGTCGTGCGGTTTAGAGTAAACCGTGCTAGAATGATGCATGGTTTGCAAACCATGCAGATTGTGTTTTTCTAGAAAGATCCACCTTGCATGGTTGGAACATGTTTATGTGGCCTAACTATGTGGAAAAACCATGCACATGCCATTTTTTCAGGGTAATTAGACAAATTTTCCCTTAATGATCTAATTAGAACCCCTCTTCCTCCCTAATCCATGTTTCATCGAGATTAAACTAAATTGCTCTCATTTTGGAGCCCTTTGAAGATCTAAGGTAGGAATCAAGACATATCCTTCGTCTGGAATCAGAATAAGCTCCCTTTTTTCATGTTGTATCTGCAACAATAAGTACTCGAGTCCTCTTGAGCCGTTATCCTTCTCTTTTTCTCTCGATTGATTTATCGGGGGTATGGGAGTTTTTCTCCTTTTCTTAGATCTACAATGATCTGAGACCAATAAAGGGAAAATACCAGAGGAGGAGAGTCATACAAGCCTAAGGTGGGTGGTTTGTAACTCTTCCATCAAGTTTTTTTATTTTGGAATTGTCGTGTGGGGCCCACTGATTTCACCGGGTGCCGTTTATAGAATTTATATGCCATGATTATAATCGTTAGAACTATATAGCCATGATCTTTCCAAATATGTGATTATTTGTTAGTGGTTACACCCACAACTCAATCCTTTCCATGTCTAAGGTTATTCAATATTTATTTTTTAGTGTTTTGACACATTTGTGCCACCTTTCAGGTGTTCCTTGGATTTACCATTCTAAGGGAAATCTTTTCTATATTAAATGGATTGGTTTATATTGTGAATTTCATAATGGAAAGTACCATGTATGCTTTCCACTTGACCTGTCTAAGTTAAGTACTTCAATTTGACAATAAAATGTGAAATGTGAATTGTAAAGTATACTAAGTATATTACTTGGCCTTAAATGTAAATGAATAGTAGGTTTCATATCCATAGAACCCCTTAACACATTAATGGAAGGTAGCAGAATGAACCTTGAAAAATGGAATATTCTTTAAATGGATTAAATAAATGGTTGCATGATACTTGGACTTTTCACACTAATGAAAGGAAAGTCTTGAACCAAATGACTTGATTAAAAGGTTTCATGCTACTTGAACTTATAACACTAATGGAAGGCAAGGATTGAACCAAATGACTTGATTAAAAGGTTGCATGCTACTTGAACTTATCACACTAATGAAAGGAAAGTCTTGAACCAAATGAAATATTACATAACTTCATAATCAAATAGGAATGTCCTAACTCAAGATTGCTTTGGATTCTGATCGGTGAATGCCATGAGCACCCAGGAACCCCATTCCAATTCAAGGATATGACTTGCATAAGTTGATACCCACCTATATCCCAATACTTGTATATTATTGGATACCTAATATGACACTGTAGGATCCCTTCATATTATTATATGATGCCTTGGATACACTCCTTGGATCCAACATTGACAAGTAGGTTCCATGGTTACAACCCATAGGGCCCTATCTCTACTAAGACCCGTTTTACCTTGGATGATCACCTTGGATTCGGTAGGCACCTCATTATGGAATGACTTAGACTATAATCCTTGGATTACACTCTTACCCATGCCATGCTACATTTATTACTAAGTTGGCGACCCTTGAGGTCAAAGTTTCCTTGGTTATTACCTTGGGACATCACTACTAAATATTACTACATGTTTCCGTGTTACAACTTGGAACCTTTGCAATGGTTAACTTGTGACTTATTTACAAACTATTAATAATTAAAGAATGAATTTTTGACATTTTGAAACACTAGATGAGGTCTGAAGTTGGTACTTGGGTATTTAGTTACATTGTACTGCTTTGCTTTATATATGCATGCCTGCACACTGTTACATTTCCATTACATGGGTAGAATGTTATTGACACTGTTGGTGGTGGCCCAATGAGATTTATTTCACACCCTCTATGGGTTCTGTTTGGTACCCAGGGTATATTACATGGTTGTAGGTGTTGATAAAGGGAAACATATAGCTTAAAAAACTTGATTACTTGCTGTTTAGGATAGATCTTGATAGTAAATGACCAAGCCATAGCTCAGGATGCTTGGGATAGTCTTTGACTTCCTTTATATTGTTGTGGAAAAAGCTATGCCTACTGTATTGTATCCTTGTTTTCCAGTTTTCTAGTGACATGACATATCATCGGTTGTTAAATGCTATTCAAGTTGTTTCATTTATTGTTACTGTTGTCTCTATTTTCCACCGTGCATTCTGTTTACTTATGTTGCTTCAGATATTTACCCATGTTTACTCTCATCCACTACACTGCACTTTGGTAATGAGGGAATAGTCTCTCCATAGACACACCCTAGGACCTCACTGCTAGTCGACAACCTATGAAATTCAAGGAGATGCGCTTGAGCCCATCTGGTCCACCAGGCATGGGGCACCCGTTAAGTGGCATCTGGGTCCGAGATGTCACAAATTGGTATCAGAGGAGTTTCTTTTCTTGACTTACTATCTGGAGATAATATATTAGAGATTACTAATGCTTGTGACTTGGTCATAATCCATTCTTGGGTTTTGAGAACCCATGTTCGGGGTAAAAACCAAGTTTCTTAAATTATAATTGTTGTTCTGATTTTTCATATTAAAGTTGATATTATTTCACCATTGGGTGACATACATGATGTGAGGTGTTGTTGATTATTACTCTGTTTGAGTAATTTCTTTCATCCTTGACCTGATGATATGAGGGAAAGGAGAATTTTTACATGCATCATTATAAGCACCTAGAATTTTCATGTCATGCATATTTCCATGCCATGTAGGTTCATTTCACTACTTTGCATTGCTTGATATGCCTCTTATTATTGAGTGATGCTGTGATAGTTATCTTATGATTGAATTATTAATGGTTGAGATTGAGTGATTATCTGTCTCAATTCATGAGGTGTATGGAACCTTATGGTCTGGGATGAATAATTTACCGAGCTGATCCATTATGTTATAAATAAAAGGGCGTTGTTTCTGGTGATAGGTGTATGGGAACTGATTCATTGGAAATGACTATCTATTATGTAGTGAATAATGACATCTGAAATGAATTAGTTGCACAAACTTATCCATCCTTGTTATGTTTATTAAAGTTAAAAGAGTAAAACTAGTAATTAAATGTAAAATTAAATGAAAATTATACTTGAGCACTTACCGATACCTGGCTGTCTAAGAGGGTAGTTGGGGTAGTGTGCCTTGGGTAGTGTGTTTACCTATGTTCAGCTTCCTCTAGTGATGCTATATTTTTGATTAATCTTGTTCTTAGGTGTGTGTTTGGATATTTTAGACCAATGCTGCCACAACATCCTCATATCATATGTTAGGAGGGTGGCGACGACCATGCTCTAGACATGATGGGCTCTAAGATGCCAGTCTTACCTCTAGAAGTGCCACTCAAGGTACCGCCTTCTGTACTTGATCTAGCCATTGATTCCCACATTTATGATAGTTTCCCATGTATAATGTAGTCCATTCATGGTGCTCCATGTCTTGAACCTATGATGGCTAATCTGATTCATGAGTTCCAGCAGCAATATCCTCCTACTTTCTTAGGGGATGGTGGTCTACAGGCTGCTGAATCTTGGCTAGAGGCAACCTTGTCAATCTTTGAGAATATGGAGATGCCTATAGATCTGAGAGTCAAACTTTCTACTTACATGCTTTGGGACTCAGCCAAGTGTTGGTGGGATGTGATTTCCCAGGCTGGTCATCATCGGGGCATGTTATGGGTTGATTTCCATACTACCTTCTATGATTGGTTCTTTCCTTAGACACTAAGGGATAATAGAGCCTGAGAGTTTATGAATCTTGAGAAGGGTTTTATGTAAGTTATGGATTATTTAGTGAATTTCATGGAGTTACATTTCTTTTAATCTCTTCTACCTGGTGATGAGCTTTTGCATGCTAGAAATTTCGAGGATCGGCTCTAGTATGACATCCGTATGCAGGTGAATGTATTTTTCCTACCAAACTTTTTTAAAATATTCAATCAGGATCTTATCACTGATTATAACTCGAGGGAAGGAAATAGTACTAGGTTTAAAGGATTAGTGTCGTGCTAGGCCAGTAGTTCTCCCTGTGGCAGGAAGCGTTCCCTCTAGGTTTCTCGTCAGGGAAGTGACAATCAGATTGTCCATTTTGATAGCTCTAAAGTATGCCATCAGTGTGAAAGAAAAGGTAATTCAAGGCCTCAGTGTGATATATTCCCAATGGATTTTTGGGATTGTGGTCGTATAAAGGATCTTCACCATTTCTGTAGGACCTTTCCACCAGCTTCGAGTGGAAGAGGTTCCACACCAACTCCACCTTCAGAAGCGGGTTCTTTTACACCACATCAAGTGAGGAGTTAGAATAGCACTGGCAGGTCTAGCCGAGGAGGAGGTTGTGGCCATGGTAGCCAGGACCCTAACCACCAGTAGAACCAGTAGAGTAGTTATGATCATGGTAGTCCATCTGTTTCATAGGTTCATGGACCAGGTCAGTTGAATTCACTACAACTAATACCTGAGGATCAGTATGCGGGACCATCTACATTATGAGGTACTATTCAAGTGGAATCTACTATAGTATCTTATTTATTTAATACAAGTGCTTTGAAATCTTTTATCTTTGTATCTATCATAGAAATATTTGGAATAGAGATACAATATCACTATGGTGTAATGACCCTAGATACACTGTTAGGGGTACAAACACAGGGTATACTCTAGTGTAGGGATTTTTCCCTTGAGGTTGGAATTTACCCTTTCTTATAGAACCTCTTAGTTCTCAAGATGATAGGCTTCAATGTATTTCTTATAATGAGATGGTTATTCAACTATCATGATTTTGTATACTGCTATGGATTTAGGGTATCATTTACATAACTCGAGGGTAGAATTTATCTACATAAGGGTGATTGGGATGTCTAGGCTATTAGATAGGGACCAGAACATCATAGGCTAGGTGGAGTGACCGCCCAGATTACAAATATCTTCATGGAGGATCAGGGTTTATGTCAAGTTTATTTCTCTCCAGTATTGGATCATTTCAGGGATGTATTTTCTGATGATTTTTATTTCTTACCTCCTGAGTGATAGGTAGAGTTTACAATTTTTCTTTTTATAGGAGTAGCTCCATTGTACATTTCTACATACAGGATGGCACCTATAGAGCTTTAGGAGATCAAGAAGAAATTAGAGGATTTAGAGGACAAAGATTTTATACGACCCAATATATCCTCTTGGGGTTCGACTGTACTTTTCACCAAGAGGGCAGACGGAACCTTACATCTATGCATGGATTACAGAAGGTTGGAATAGCTTACGATCAATAACTGATATCCACTTCCTCAAATAGATGATCTCTTCGACTAGCTATGAGGAGAAAAGGTATTCTATAAGATAAACCTGAGATCAAGTTATCATCAGGTATGAGTTAGGCCATTATACATACCTCGTACATCTTTCTATAGTAGTTATGGTCTGTATGAGTACCTTGTTATTCCATTCGATATTACAAACACACCTTTCATTTTCATGGCTCTGATGAATAGGGTTTTCTACCTCTATTTGGATTCCTTTTTCATAGTCTTTATGAACGACATCTTGGTGTATTCTCACACTCATTGTGACCATGCCAAACATTTTGAGATCGTTCTAAGTACACTAAGAGAGCATCAGATTTAGGCCAAGTTTTCTAAGTGACACTTCTGGATAAAAAAGTTCACTTCTTGGGTCATATTATCTCAGAATCAGAAGTATCTTTTGACCCATAAAAGGTTAGTGCTATAGTTTCTTGGTAGCATCCCATGAACATGTTTGATATATGGAGTTTCTTGGGGATGGATGGATATTACAGAAATTTCATATAATACTTTTCTAACCTTTATTAACCTCTTATTGTTCTTATAAATAAGGGTGTCAAGTTCATATGGTAAGAAGTGTGTGAGAAAGACTTTTAGGAGCTGAAAGGGAGGCTTGTATTGACACATATTATGAATCTTTTGGAGCCAGGAATAGGTTATATCGTTTTCTATGATGCATCAGGCATCAACCTAGGAGCAATGCTGATACTGGAGGACAAAGTATTTGTATATAGATCTTGGCAGTTGAGGCCTCATGAGAGAAATTACCCAACACGCGACCTTGATCTAGCATCAATTGTTCATGACTTATGTTGTTGGAGACATTATCTATTGGGTGAGCACTTTTTGGTGTACACAGACCACAATATCCTCAAATATATTTTTTCAAAGCATGACTTGAACCTTAGAAAGTGGATATGGGTTGAATATCTATGATCCTTTTATTTTTAGCTTACCTATATTCCTGGGACGGGAAATGTGGTTATAGATGCACTGAGTTGAAAAACTCAAACACAGACTGTATGGGAAGCCAATGACAAATGGAAGTTAATGTCCCTATTTCTAAGCTATATCTAGAGTTTCATGATAGTCACGATCAGTCTTACCTCTCATCCTTGATAGTTACCTATTTCGTCCTTGAGAAGGTGAAGAGTATACAATTTTCTGATCCTAAGTATTAGTTCTCTATGAGAGTATATCAGGAGATAACCCACCTCCAAATTGGTCTATGGACATAGATGATGTCCTATATCTACATGTATGTATTTGGGTTCCTACAAATATGAGAGAGGATTTGATGAAAGAGTACCACACATCTTAGTGGGAAGTCCATCTAGGCATATCTAATATGTATCGAGATTTGTGACACCAGTATTGGTGGCCTCGAATGAAACATCATATAATAGGCTTTATCACTAGGTGTTTCACCTGTCAGTAGGTGAAGGAGGAGCACCATAGACTTGCAGGCTTGTTACAGTCGCTTCCAATACCGAAATAGAAATGGGAAGATGTTGCTATGGATTTCATATTTCTCTTACCAATGTATCCAAGGGGTAGTGATTCTATTTGGGTAGTCATTGACCGACTAACGAAATAATCCCACTTCATTCCTATTCAGGATACTTTCTTAGTTGATGAGATGGGAAGAATATATGTATGGGAGATCATACGACCCCACAGGGTCCCTCATACTATCGTTTCATATAGGGATTCTCATTTCACTTCACAATTTTTGTAGGGATTACAGAAGGATATGGGAACAAAGTTGATTCTAAGAACAACCTTCCACCCTTAGACCAATGGAAAATTAGAATAGATAATACAGGTTCTAGAGAACATGCTTCAAGTATGTGTCCTTGATTTTGATGGTTCTTTGGAAAAGTATATCCCTCTTGTCGAGTTTTCCTATAATAATAGCTTTCAGGTGACAATTAAAATGAATCCACTTGAATCCATATATGTTAGGCCATTCCATTCACCCTTGTTATGGATAGAGGTAAGTGAGGTAGCCCTACTAGGTCATCATCTCATTTAGGAGACTTTAGAACAAGTTTAGGTGATCAGAAAGTGTACGAATACTGCTCAGTCCAGACAAAAATATTATGTTGATTACCGTCAATGACCTCTTGAGTTCAAGGTTAGGGATCATGTTTTACTTCAGGTATCTCCAAATATATGACATAGATGGTTACAAAATTAGGGAAAGCTATCACCTAATTTTGTAGGGCCTTTTGAAATTCTAAAGAGAGTCGGGCCGGTAGCCAATCAGTTTCTTTTACCTCATAAGTACCATACCATGCACAACATATTCCATTTTTCATAGCTTCACTAGTATCATCCTGACCTGTCTCATAATTTTTTTCCTGAGGAAGTTGAGTTAGATGCTGATGCTACCTTTGAGGAATATCCGGTACACATCCTTGATCAGATCATAAAGGTTCTTCAAGGCCAGTGTGTCCCTCTAATACAGGTGCTATGGAAGCATGGCTGAGTATAGGACAAGACTTGGGAGAGGTAAGCTGACGTATGTGCCCAATGGACAAAGTTGTTCTTAGATAGTGTTTCTCCACCCTTAGAAGGTGAACTCATGGATGTGTTCTTTTAAGGGGGAAGATAGTAAGAACCCGATTTTTCACTCAGGTATGGGTCCTTTAAATTTTAGTCTAAATCTCTTTTTTGGACCTAATATGGATGCCTTATGGGTTAATGAAGGCCTTAGGGGTGTCTGGGGTGTGTTCGGAGATCAAAAACCTTCTTTTTGGGAAAACAGGATTGCTGCATAGTTTAGAGTAAACCATGCAGGAATGCTGCACAGTTTTTCAAACCGCACAAATTGTGTTTTTTTGGAAATATCCACCTTGCACTGTTGGCGCATGACCATGTGGACTAACTATGTGAGTACCCCTACTTCCCAGGAAACCATGACCAATTTTTGCGTGGTTTTTCAAACCGTGTAGACAAACTGTGCACATGCCATTTTTCTGGGTAAATTGACAAATTTTCCCTTAATGATCTAATTAGAACCCCTCTTCCTCCCTAATCCATGTTTTAGAGGGATTAACCTAAATTGCTCTTATTTCTAAGCCCTTTGAAGATATAAGGTAGGAATCAAGATATCTCCTTTTTCTAGGATACGCTTGAGCTTCCATTCATCATTTTGGATGCGCAACGGTAAGTACTCGATTCCTCTTGAGCTGTTCTTATCTTTTGCTCTCGACTGAGTTATCGGGGTATGAGTTTTTTCTCCTTTTCTTAAATCTACTCTGATCTGAGCCAAATAAAGGGAAAATACCTGAGGAGTAGAGTCATACAATCCTAAGTTGGGTGGTCTATAACTCATCCCACAAGTTCGTTGATTTTGGAATTGTTGTGTGGGCCCCACAGATTTCATCAGGTTCCATTTATAGAATTTATATTCCGTTATTATAATCGTTAGAACCATATGGTTATGATCTTTCCAAATATATGATTAGTAGTTAGTGGTTACACCCACAACTCAATCCTTTCCATGTCGAAGGTTATGCCATATTTGTTGTTTAGTTTTTTGACACGTTTGTTCCAGTGTTCAGGTGTGCATTGGATTAACCATTCTAAGGGTAAGATTTTCTATATTAAATAGATTGGTTTATATTGTGAATTGAATAATGGTAATTACCATGTATTATCACCACTTGACCCATCTAAGGTAAGTGCTTCAATTTGAAAATAAAATGTGAAATGTGAATCGAAAAGTATACTAAGTATATGACTTGGCCTTAAATGTAAATGAATAGTAGGTTTCATATATGTAGCACCCATTACCACATTAATGGAAGGTAGTGTAATGAACATTTAATATTGAATATACTTAAAATGGATTAAATTAATGGTTGCATTATACTTTTCCTTGTCACACTAATGAAAGGCAAGGATTGAACCAAATGACTTGATTAAAAGGTTTCATGCTACTTAACCTTATCACACTAATGAGAGGAAAGGCTTGAACCAAATGACTTAATTAAATGGTTGCATGCTACTTGAACTTATCACAATAATGAAAGCCAAGTATTGAACCAAATGAAATATTACATGACTTCATAATCAAACAGGAATGTCCTGACTCGATCTCACCTAGGATTCTGATAGGAGAATGCCATGAGCACTCAGGAACCCCATTCCGATTCAAGGATACAACTTGAAAAGGTTGATACCCACCTAGATCCCGATCCTTTTCTGTTCTTGGATGCTTGGTATGACACCATAAGATCCCTTCACATTATTACAGGATGCCTTGGATACACTCTTTGGATCAACATTGACAAGTAAGGTCCATGGTTAGATCCCATAGGGACCTATCTCTACTTAGCCCCATTTTACCTTGGATGATAACCTTGGATTTGTTAGGAACCTCATTGTGGAATGACTTAGACTATGATCCTTGCATTACACTCTTACCCATTCCAAGCTATAGTTATTACTAAGTTGGTGACCCTTGAGGTCTACCTCGCCTTGGTTATTACCTTGCGACTTCACTACTAAATATTACTATAGGTTTCCTTGTTACAACTTGTAACCTTTCAATGGTTAACTTGTGACTTATTTAAAAATTGATAACAATGAAAGGATGAATTATTGACATGTTCGAATACCAGATAACGACTGAAGTAGGTACTTGGGTATTTAGTTACATTGTACTGCTTTACTTTATATATGAATTCATACACACTATTACATTTCCATTACATAGGACATATGTTATATACTCCGTTGGTGGTGTCCCACTTAGATTTATCTTACACCCTCTCCAAGTGCCTTTTGGTACCCGGGGCAGATTACATGGTTGCAGGTGTTGACAAAGGGAAGCATACAACTTCAAACACTTGATTTCTTGCTGTTTAGGGTTGATCTTGATAGCAGATGATCGAGCTAGAGCTCGGGATGCTGGGGATAGTCTTTGATTTTCTTTATACTATTATAGAACATGTTATTCCTTCTATCTTGTATCCATGTTTTCCAGTTTTATAGTGACATGACATATCATCAGTTGTTAAATGCTATTCCAGTTGTTTCAGTTATTGTTACTATTATCACTATTTTCCATTGTGCCATCTGTTTACTTATATTTATTCCGCTATTTACCCATTTTTACTCTCATACACTGTTCTAAACTTTGGTAATGAGGGAATAGTCTCCCGATAGACACACCCTAGGCCCTCACTGCTAGTTGACAACCTCTGGCATCCAGAGAGATGCGCTTGAGGCTATATATCCCACCGGGCTCAAGGCAACCGTTAAGTGGCATCTGAGTCCTGGATGTCAAAATATGTGTCATGGAAGTTGAGGTATCATGAATTAAATTACTATAAACATGATCTTGAATTGGTCATGGTCGTTTATAACTTAATTTTTTGGTGGAATTACTTGTTTGTAGAGGGGTTTACTATGTATACTGATCATAAAATCCTTAAGTAAATTTTATACTAGTGTGACTTGAAACTTCGATAGTGAAGATGGGTTGAGTACATGCAGTCCTTTGATTTTGAACTAGTATACACATCAGGAAAGGGGAACATCATTGTGGATGCCTTGATCTAGAAGACTCAAGACCAGATAGTTTAGGAATCCATTTTCGAGTGGAGGATGATGGCATTGTTTTTTGAGATGCACCTAGAGGTTCTGGAGGGACAAGGGTAGATGATCCTTACATCCTTGGTAGTTGAGTCCACCATCCTAAGTGGAATCAAGGAGAGGGATTATAAATATCCTGAGTGTTTGTATTTGAGGGAGAGTCTTGAAGGTGGGGATTCACCTTATGACCAGACTATTGGTGATGATGAGATCATTTATGTTCCTGTCATGTCATCATGCCTACATGTATGTGTCAAGAGTTGATGCATGATTTCCATTATTCGAAGTGGGTGGTTCAACCTAGTTTAACCAAAATGTATCATGATATTCATAGATAGTAATGGTGTCCAAGGATGAAGAAATAGGTTGCTGGTTTCATGATGCGATGCTATACCTATCAGTAGGTGAAGACCAAGAATCAATGACCAGGTGGTTTGTTACAACCTTTTCCCATTCTAGAATGGAAATGGTGTAATGTGATGATGGATTTTGTGTTGGTTATTCCTAGTATGCCTCAAAATAATGATGCAATATGGGTAGTTGTGGATCAGTTGACCAAGGTAGCACATTTCTTACCGATTCAAGAGAGCTTCACCATGGACCATTTGGGTTATTTATATGTTCAAGAGATATCACGGTTGCACAAGGTGATAAAAACTATAGTTTAGGATCATTATCCATGTTTTACTTTATAATTATATTAGGGGTTACAGAAGGTACTTGTTACCCAGGTGTTTTTGAGTACAAACTTCTACCTACAGACAGAGGGAAAGTCAAAGCATACTATTCATGTACTAAAGGACATGTTGAGGGCATGTGTCCTAGAATTTGGTGGATTGTGGGAGAATAACTTGGTGCTTATTGAGTTTTCATACAAAAATAGTTACTAGGATATGATTCACATGGAACCATATGAGTCACTATATGGTAGGCCTTTCATATATTTGTTATACTGGATGGAGGTTGGGGAATCAGAGTTGTTAGGACTGAGTCTTGTGAAGGAGACCCTACTAGAAAATAAGGCTATAGCCACACACCTATTTCCATTGGATATTAAAACCATTGAAATAAAGTATCTAATGACATGGTAAAAAAATAGAGTCATGGAATTTACCTAGATCGAGCCCCCACCCACTACCCTTTGTGATCAAGCACACCATCCCCTTCCCCTTCACAATTGAGAAACCTTCCCATTTTAATTTTCAAGATCCTCCCCCTCCCCTTCATGATTGAGCTTATCCTAGCCAACACTCACATTCAAGCTCCCCATACACTGTAGATATCTCCCGACCATAGATCGTGATTGAGCCCCCCCCCCAGTTCTCCACATATCTGGTTCTGCCCAGTGCTTCCCATCTTCTCGATTGAGCTTGACACCCTCCATAGGATCGAACCAACCTTCCCCACCTCCTACTCTCGTGAAGATACCGACCAGGTCCATACTCTCATGAAATTGTCTCATGCAATGAAACCCTATATGCTCGATTTATCCCTAGTCTCACAAAATAAGCTCAGAAAAAGTAACCCTAACCTCTATAGATCTGTCAAAGGAACTATACCAGCTATCTTCTATCATGAATGAACCCTTCTATCCAAGGGAACTAGCTCCATAGTATCCTGGTTCACCCATTTCAGTAGGTAAACACATTTATTGTTTTGTATTTTACCTCTCATTGGTGGATTTATAGCCTAAGGCAGATACCAAGTAGCTTCATCACTGCCTCACATTTCCCTGCTGCACAAATACCAGCTTTTCCAACTGTGAAAATTTAAGCCTAATTTGGTTTCATTTCACAAATTTTTGCAACATAGTAGTTTAACAGAGTATTCTGGTTACTGCAGGTAAGTTCCTTTTTCTTCTTCCCGTTAACCACTATTTCATTTTTCATTTAATAAAAAAACTATATTCTTATTACTAATGTATACTTTATTTTGGGTTTTTCATATTTTGAATACTTGGTACATGAAAACTATATATGTTTTATATGAAGGCATACTTTACTAAAATTAATTAAAATTTCCTATTATCTATTTTTTTCTTTCCTCTACACTTGAATGAATGAAATATTATATCAATGTAATTATATAGACTTTTAATCATTGATATATGCATGATATAGAAGTCCTAACATTAAGTTGTCCTCAATGCTAAGTTGGTTTTGACACAATAGGCCACACATAACTATTTCATCCATAAAATATTTATCTGTACATTGGTTTATATAAAATTTTGATATCTATAAGAAGAATATATTTTACTCATTCTATTTAACCTAAGGAAAAAAATTTCAAATCAACGCATGTTCAAAAATGAAATCATATATATGGACTCCAAATCTGCTAATAATTTTTACCATTAATAAGGATGCGACCATATCTCTCAAATATTGGCCAAATGAAGCTCAATATATTTTTTATTATATAGAATAAGATTTACAACAATTTAATTAACTACAAGGATTAAAAATTAATTCTTATAGTCCATAAATTCATTATAATATGGAATACTAAAATTTGATGATTTTTTTTACTAAAAAAGTCAACATTACAATTTACGCCATATCTCAGTCTACAAATGAACAATAAAATTGAAATTTTTAGTTAGAATCATTAAGAGGAGGAAAAATATTTTAGAATATCATGTTCATATATTTAGCTATCATAATTTTCAAACATGAAACAATTTTTAGAAGACTAATTTTATGGGAAACTCAACACCCATCGTTACTATAAATTATCACCTCTACTTCCATTAATGGGTGATAGAACTTCACCATGGATGAAGTAGGAATTGAAATAAACAATAATTGATTTAGGGTGGGTAATACATGAAAAAATATAGTTTAAAATAGAGATACTCTCATCCACTTCTCATTAATCATGATTTACTTCATTACATATTCTTTAAACGTTTTTGGTAATTTGAGTCTTAATGGTACTGAATGTTTATTCATATTCTATAAACTCTAATAACTATCTATATATTCATATTTATGATCCTAATGTAGCTTTAATTCTTTTTATACACTTTCCCTAAATGCCATTATAATTATATAATAAATGTATGTAGTTTCCATTCAGTTCATGTGTGTGAGTTTAGTTAGTTTATATCTTTTCTTCTCCATTTTTATTTTGTTTTTATTTTTTAATCGTTTAATTTAATATCCAAACTAACCTCCATTTTTATGGTTAATGAAAAAATACTTTGGGGTGAGGCCTTAGTAGGGAATGATAATTTTATTGAGAGAAGACACATTTCATGATAGTAAAATTTTCATTTTGTGACTTAGTCGAATGAGTCATTGATTATTGACATGTTTGATGAATTTTAGAGATCCATTGGTTATTGGTTATCTTGTAATATAATAGTTGATGTATTGTTGAACCATTCATAAAAAAAGTGTCTATGGATTAGATCTAGAGTAGAGGAATGGATTATAACTTAAACACCATTGGAGCCCGATCCTTCCCATATTATATTTTGAATGAAAATTTTTTATAACATTTTTTAATACATGATGATTTTAATCCATTAAAAACTATACATGGTTATTAAATTGAATTTTCATAATGAGTTTCATTCAAATGTAATATGCATTATTATTCTCAATGCTATACAAAACCAAACTCGCTTTTGTCGAAAAACTACTTCTATTTATTACAAAATAATAATAATATCACTAAGGATTAGACCCAATTTCCACTATATACATTATAAAAAATATATAGAACTTTTACATTCAATAGGTGAAATTAAACCATGATTCAATATATTGTACTCAAATGATTCACTTTTTCTTGAATAATATCGAAATTATACATCAATGTGTCATGAACCATATCATCAAGAACTTCCTGTGGAAAATCATAGACTATTATATTGATGATTTGGAGGTCTCGTCTCCATGACTGTAATCATCTTAATAACCTTAAAATAGTTTTTTAACTAAACACGATAACATAGCTTATAGATTTTTCCATTTAAATGTGTTATTAGGGTAATATATGGGAATTTACTCATCTTTTTGGTGTATCATCTTGACATCAAAGTCAACCATGAAAATAATAAGGAAATATTTGATAGGAAACCTCCACAAAAAATCAATGATATGAGAGGGAATCTGGGACATCATGCCTACAACATATGCTCTTTAGACAACCTCATGGTTAATTTCTTACCCTTAACAAAGATGATAAAGGGATCCACTTTTCCATAGGAAATATATTGTCAAAGGGTCTTTAATTATATTAAATATCTTTATAAATAAAATAGATATTTCCAAACCTCTTTTAAACTTATATACAAAGTATTTTTTTTAATATTTAATTACCTAATTTATAGTACTTCACTGACCATCACTATCATTTTAATTCTAGACATAAATCAAACTTATATTTATCTTCCTTCAACCTTTATCTAGGTGATGTTCAACTCTTTATACAACAACCTTCATTCTCACTAACCCATATAAGTGAAAGATAATTTTATTTTGATAAGAATAGTATCACTTTTTACATTGAAAGGATCCATAAATTAATAAACTCTCTATATAAACAATACTGGGTGTAGAAATAAAGAGCGATTAATCTTGAAAACAAATCTGTCTATAAAAAATAAAAAGTTGTTACCAAATTTTATGTTTATAGGGGTTGTATATATTGATTTTTTAAGAAATTTATAAACTTAAAACATATTCAATAAAAATAAAAAAAACATTCAATTAAAAAAATGGATTTCCCCCTTTCTAACCATTTTTTTGTTTAGCATTCACTCTCCATTAGTAATCATATTTAACATAACCCCAAACATAAATGGGAAAGAAATCAACAAACCACAAACATTAGTTTTGTAAAGTCTGTCCAAAATTCTATATTTTAACATGTAATAAAAAAACTATAGAAAACTTCAGTTTGTTAATACCTCCCCTTATATGTAATCCACTAAGTGTTACAATAAAATAGAGGATAAGTCACTGTAATAGAGGGGATGAAGTGTGGTCTAAAGATGACTGGAAATTTTTCTCCCCTTTAGTATTTTTTAATTCAAAATATATTAAGTTTCTATAAATAATGTTATAAGTGGTAAAAGTATAAGAAATTATAATAATGGATTTTTTTCGGAGTCCAACTAAAAAAATAAGTACAACATCAAATAAGAAACAAAAAAAGGTATTAGTTTTTATCTTACGAAATAATACATATCATTTTAAGTGGTTTTGTAGATTAGTTATTTAATGTATGTTTATTTGTATCATAATGGATCAAAGTTGGATGTACAATGATGATCAGATCACTGATGAGTTTTAGAAGGAGTTACGATATTTTTTGAACTTTACATTCAATAATGATTCATATGGTGGATTTATTCAATGTTCGTATTTTGATTATGCTGGAAGACCATGATTAAATCATGAGGAAGTAAGTTATCATATCACTAAACATGGTTTCCAAAAAAACATCACATGTGGTATCACAATGGATAAAAAGTTCAAGTGGAGAATGACATTGATTCAGATGAAAGTATTGGTATGAAATTTTTTTATTTCTAATCATTTTCCATTTGTTTCTGAAGTCATCTCCACATGTCGACCAATGTAAGAAGAAATGAATAACAAAACAAAATTTTTATCTATTGATCTTAATGATGATGTTGAGAGTGTTAAAAATCTGATGGAAGATTCAAATACCCCAGTATATTAAGCATGTGAAAAAATGAGTAAACTTGAGTTTTTAATGTGATTATATCCCGGGAAAGAAATGCATGGATTTAATAATACTATAGTGGACTATATCCTTAAATTTATTAAGGATTTAGTACCTGATGATGCATGTATTCCATAAAATTATTGCATGAAGTCAAATTTGGTTGAAAAATTTGGATTTTCATCTACTAAGATTCATTATTTCCCCAAATATGGTTGTCTGTTCTAGAAGGAAAATGTAGAGTTGAGTTAGTGAAAATAGTGTGGTAAATCAAGGCAAAAGTCTAATAAAGAATAAACTCAATCTCATATACCATATAAAGTGATGTGGCACTTCCCTTTAATTCCCAGGCTTCAAAATTTTTTTATGTCTGAACAAATGGCAAGGGATATGAGATTTCATGAAGATGAAATAAATAAGGATAATGATGAAATAGTGCATCCTAAAGATGGGTTAGCTTGGAAGAAATTTGATAGGTTACATCCTGATTTTTCAGATGACCCACAAAATGTTAGATTGAGATTATCCTGTGATGGTTTCAACCCATTTCTCCAAATGAATATTGCACAAAGTACTTGGCCTATTTTCATTCACATTTATAACTTTCCTTTATGGATGTGTATGAAGAATCCATTTACCATCATGAGTATATTGATATATGGACCTAATGATCCTAGAAATGATATTGATATATACTTGAATCCATTAATAGATGAGTTAAACAACCTTTGGGTTGTTGGTGCACAAACATATGATGTATTCAGGAAGGAGTAATTTATGTTTCGTGCAGATTTATTATGGAAGATAAATGATTTCCCTGCTTACGGAATGCTTTTTAGTTAGATTACAAAAGGGAAATTATATTTCCCTATTTGTATGAAAAATAAAAATTCCTGGATATTAAAGTTTCGATGAAATTTTAGTTTCATATGGAATCGATGATTTCTACCGATGGATCATCCATATAGGTAAAATCAGAGATAGTTTAATAATGCTAACAAGACAAATGAAACAGCTCAACGAATGTTGGGAAATAATATTGTTAAATAACATGATGGTTTGAATTATATTCTTAGAAAAATTAAATCAAATATTAGAAAGTGAAAACATGTTAATTAAAATTCCAATAACAATTGGATAAAGAAAATTATATTCTTTGAGTTTCTGTATTGGTAATAAAATTTATTGTGGCATTGTTTGGATGTATTGAATATCGAGAAAAACATTTCTGAGATGTTTCTTTCTACTATTTTAAATTTCAAAGGTAAAACAAAAGGTGATTTGCGATTATGTCATGATTTGGTGGATTGGGGTATAAGAGAAAGACTTAATCCCAAGTTAATTGGTCAAAATAAGTGGAAAGTACCTTTTTCTTATGAAAAATGTGAAGAAAAAAAAACTTCTTTAAGTCCTGGAAAGTTTGAAGGTTCCATATGGTTATTCAAGTAAAATTTTAAAAAGGGTGAATACACAAGATGTGAAACTAAAATCTATTAAAACCCATGATTACCATGTCTTGTTACATGAGTTGATTCCCATTTCCATTCGAAATTTACTTTCACATAATGTTAGAGTTGTTGTTATTAATTTATGTCAGTTTTATAAAGATTTTTGTGATAAAATAATAACCAGAAGTGTTGTTCAGAAATTGAAGAGAGATGCATCGATTATTCTTTGCAACTTGGATAAAATTTTCCCACCATCATTTTTCACATGTATGTTACATCTAACTATGTATCTTCCTATAGAGATTATTTTTGGTGGTCTTATTTTGAGTCAGTAGATGTATCTGATAGAAATAGTGATGTTTACATTGAAATGTTATGTGATAAATAAATATCATCCTAAAGGATCTATTTTGAAAGGATATTTAGCACAAGAATGTATGGATTTATGTTCATCGTACTTGCCTAACATCAATATAAGGTCTAATTGACTAATGAGAACTGAATATGAGCTATATAATCCCATTGAGCCTATATTTTCTTCACTATCCCAAATAAGGGGATGTCTGGATTGTACTCATTATGTACTTTAAGTAGGTAAGAGTGGGAAATGGATCATCGTACAATATTATTCAATAGTGATGTGATTGATGATTTCTTCAAGTAAGTAAGCTATTAAATATGTATTTTTTTCATTGTCTAATTTCTTAATATCTTAAAAAATTTAAAATCTTTCATATTTGCAGAGAACATTTAAAATTATAAAAATGAGACATCATTCTCTATCTATTAATAGGAAAGAACAATTTCACAGTAAATAATGTACTTCTTGGTTAAATTCAAAGGCAATAGATTTATTTTTATCTTATCATAACATAATCATAGGTATCTATTTAATATTTGATGTTGGTATCTTTCAAGTTTTAAGTTTACTAATAAATGATGTATCAGATGAAATAAGAGAATTTTCATTTAGTCCAAACAATGTGGTACGTGATTGTAAGACAATTATTTTTAATGTATTTAAATTTGTTATAAGTATTTGTGCAACAAAAATGGAAACACAGCACAATGATGTCACAATAAGTGGTATAACAGATTTTTATATGAGTGCATCGTATAAGAAACCATGATTAGAAAATATATCATATTCTGGGGTTGTTGAAAGAATAATTTTATTAGATTACTATGCACATGGTCGTGTCGAAATGATGAAATGAAAGCGGTTTGATTCAATGACATAACAAGTTATGCTTATAGATAACTATGGATTTAGAGTGATCGATATGAATCACTAGATTCGTATTGATGAACCTTATATTCTTGCATCACAAGCTATACATGTGTTTTATGTAACTGACCCATTACAATAACAATTTGGTGTTATTTTTAATGTCATTACTAGAAATATTTTTGATGAAGTCTTGGATGATAATGATGTTGTGGATAAACCTATTGGTAATTATTCAAATGTTTCATTTGATGACATAGATGATTCAATTTTTAGAACTGATTGTGAACTAGAAATTATCACAGATCACACATAGAGTCGACACATTTGTAAGTATTTAAATGATATTATTGCAATATTATATGTTTTTTTAAACTTTCATACATGATATCAAATTAACTAGTATTTCCATATGAAATTTCACTATATATGATGTGTTTTTTTAAATAGTGTGTTGTTTATGAATTAAAAATAACAAAAATTAAACTATACATGATAATTTGTAAGTTAAAGATATGTTTTGTGGGCTCCAAATCTTCTATGAAAAAACCAAAATCCCCTCAAATTTGATAAACTCCCTTGAAGAAACCCCTTTATGGTTGCAAATAGTTTTCTATCCACTTCAGGAATTGAGTCAGAATTGACACATTTTATGTTTCCATGAAGGGAAAATGCAAGGTAGGGTGTTTCTAGGGACAAGGAATTATCCTCATAACACTCTTTCTCATTTGAGACCTCTAATATGAAAAAGGAAAAGGTGCAAATGGATTATTTTGAAAATTAAATTTAGGAATACTTAAAAAAGTTTTTGAATCATTAGTGACCAAACATGAATCCTATTCCAAGACACTATCATATTTGAAGTAAAATTCAACACCAAATAAATTGAGTAATTCAATAATTAATAGGAAATAATTTCCCTTTTTTCAAATTAAATTTTTTTAGAATCTGGGTTTATCAAGTTATGGTTTTCTTTAATAATTTCCCCTGATATTGAAAAAAAAAACTAGTACTCACTATTCCTAAAACTTTTCTCGTGATTACACCAAAAAGGGTTTGTTCAACCATAAAATCAGATTGAAACTCCAAAATTTCATCCCCTAAAGGTAATGAAATATATTTTGGGATTTCTATATCAATCTTAGATAAGGAAAATTCTCAATCTATCTCATTAAAATAAAAACATGAAATTTTCAGATTTATTTTATCCTTCCCTAAATGATTAATATTGAATCATTATTCAGGAAATCACTAGTGAGAGGATCTAGGAGAGACTCTTTCAATTTCAGGAGGCAATATTCAGAAATTTCCTTTATTTTAAGTTATGGTTCAGTTTTTCATAATGCATTTTTTAGAAGTTTCTATTCAATTTGATATTATTTGTTTTGAAAGAATGAACCAATTTTTTTTTTCAAATAGACCTCTATTTATCTTAGAATTTTATTTTTAATTTCCAGGTCAAAATGTCTGATTATAATAGAAGAATAAGAATACAGAGAAATGAACAACATAATAGAGATTTATGAATGTATCATCTGGTCACCAATGTAAGTACAATTTATACTTGAATATTAATTTCTTTAATATTATTTTTCTTTTTATTGTTCATTTTATTTTATCATCCATTTTATTTTAGGCTACATAATCGAGGAGAAAGTTGAATTATGCTATAGATGATGATAGTATGGCAGGGGGTGCTAGTATGACCAATTATACAATTTAGCCTATTACCATGCCGCTTCAGTCACCAGGAGATCATCCTATAATTATGCCATTTCCTTATTTTTCATACCCGCCTTTTCAATTTCCCTTTCCTCCTACACCCACACAGGATGGTAGTTATCAAGCTCCCATCCCTCCTTATTACCCATTTACACTATCCACTATATAGGGCACTGCTCCTCCATATATCCCACCGCCATATCTATATCCATATCCATATCCAACCTCATCTATATAGGCCTATCCATCAAGTTTTCTCCCTCCATCAATACACTTATCATCATCATCGACTATATAGAGCACTCCTACTGTATATATCCCACCTACCATAGAAGCCACCCCCACTCCTCTAGAAACATTACTTCAGGGGTCAACAAACCCCCATCTACTGGTATTTTTTTTAACATTATTGATAGTGATTAATGATAAATTTTTATATATTATTTTACTTTAATACTTATTTTTCATGATTAGATACAACCACAACCATACAATGAGGCTGTAAAAAAATGCGATAGGTCTGGAATCAACACATGTAGATCATGGTTGAATACAACATGGACAATGCTATAATTGAAAAACATTGTAAGGAATGAAAACGTTTTATGGGAACACTAGATAAATACAACAATATCATTCCAGTTCAGCCAATAAGTTGGGGGGAATTTGGAGAAAAAATGAAGTATAATGCTTGGGTAGATATTTGGGTAAGTAATGGTCATTAAATTATACACACACACACACACACACACACACACACACATATATATTAATTTATAATATTTTATTAAAAAATATTTTTTACAATGCATCTTCAATATAATTTTCTAATGGAAAAAATGCTAAGGCCACAAGGTTAATGGAATTAGGTGATATATGGAAAGCATAAAAGTATGACTTGTATATTGGTTAGAAAGAGAGAGTTGGTATGAATCTTGAAGAAATACCAATCATTCATGATTTCCCAATATCAAAATACAGAGAGATAATCGACTATTGGAAGAGACCAGATTTTAAGGTATTAGTTAAATTTATATATATATATAATCTTTTATTTATTTGAAAATGATTTTTAAAGTATAAATTACTTATTTTATTTATGATAATAAAATTATATAATTTCTTGTTTATAGGAGAAATCAGACAGAAATAAAAAAATAAGAGTGGAATGAAATATATTCATACTCTTGGACACACATCACTCCCAAATAATGAGAAAGAAAAGGTAATATTTTATAAACATGTGTGTTTAGAGACAAAAAATATGGTTGATCCTACTGCTAAAAGAAAGAAATAAACTCTTTGAGTCAATCCTAGATGACATCTATGACCATATTTTTGATTACCCACCAAATAACAATATATAAGAAGCCCGAAGATCCTCTAGTAATTAGAGTACTATTAAGTTTTAATTGATTTCTAATATTGATTTATTGGTTTGTTTTTTCCAGAAAAATGTATTGAATATCAAGGATCACGTTCCTCACTCTACCTTGTTTTGTACAAGCAGGAAAAAGAGAGATGATACTATGATAAATAAATCCACCCAGGAGGCGATTGTTAGTATATTTAAATTTATTTTATTTTGATCAAATTTAATTATTTATATTATTTTATCATTTTAATTTATGTTATATATCACTCTAACAGATTTATTTGGAGGCATTGACACAAAAATAACCTAAAAATTTAGGTCCAAATGATCATCTCCATTAGGTATTAGGTGATGAGCATCATGAAAGAGTGTGTTGTCGACCTAGGAATAATATTTTACCATCTAGATACTGGTATTTTGACAATTTTTCTTTGATTATCAGTTCTGGTATGGTTATAGTGGAACAAATGAATACTAAAATAAAAAAAGTAGTTTAAAAAGCATCTCAAGAAGAAACTAAAAGTACATCTCAAGAAGAAGCTAAAAAATTAGAAGAGATTCAACATTTAAAGATGATAATTGAATATATAATGAAAGCTATGTCTTCTCTTTCTTCTAGAGTTCCAATAGAAGTTGATGCAATGGTTGATGCCTATTTGATATTGATGCGTTCTATTTATATGGATTCCTATACTCCTGCTAGTGCCAGTTCCAGTGCCGGTGCTAATGCCGATGCTGATGCTGATGCTTATGCCGATGTTGATGCTGATGCCGATGCTAATTATGATGTCGATACCAATACTGATGCCGATGTTGTTGCTGATATAAATTTTTATGCCTATGAAGATGTTGGTGGTTTTAGAGGTGGTGATTGTGTTTTGGTTGGATATGTGGATGAGGATTATCATGATTCTAATGATATTGATATTGAGGCTCACTTTTGATGTAAAATGTATTTTTGGTTTGTTTATATGTTGAGTTTTTTTATATAGTTAAGTTTTATTATTGTTATATTGAATTTTATTTTGGGGTGTCTTTTTGTTTCTACATATATTGAATTATTGTATTATAATGTTCGTCTATTTCTGCAGTAGTTAAGTTTTATTATTATTATATTGAATTGTATCCTCCTCCGACACTGCCATCACACCTCCCCGCTGACAATGATTTGAGGTGGCCTCCCTACCTCCTCCAGTGTACCTTCGAAGGTATGTTTTATTAAATTTTTGAACAATTTTTTTCTACTTTTTATAAACTAAGTATGTTAAATGTTTTCCCTCTAAACTATTGCTCCTTTTACTTCTGCAAGTGGACCACACACAAGTGTTTTATCCGAGACCTATCATGAGAAGGAATCATGCAAGATACAATGATCAAAGGTGGGATCCCTTATTTTATCATGTCCAAGAAACTTCAATAGAGAATCCACTAGAGGTGGAATCTATATGTTCTGTGGATGAAGATTCCATATATAGCATCTCTACACACCCAATTCATAAAATACATACCACAAATCAGGGGGTGGACATGGAGTGATCTATCTAAGTGAACCTCCAAAAGAAGAAGAAGGATGTTAAGAATACTAGATCGAAGAACATGTGGTGGTTCTTATCATACAATCCCAACTTTCCAAAATATTGGAGATAATCACAATTCTATCTATCTTTAGATAGGGGTAAAAATTCAGAACATATTGGGGGGTTTTACCCAAAATTATTCCCTATTTCCTTCACTTTTCTTTTCTTTTTTAGTTTAGGAGTTTAATTTGTAATAAGTCAAAAATTTATACTTATGTGTATATATATATATATAAAGTGGAAAGTGGCTACTATAACTTCTTAAATACCATTAGAATCTTTATTTAATTGTATCCTTCAGGAATAAATAATAAACTTCTAATTTTTGTGTTTTTCCACCTTTTTCCCATTAATTGTGATTCATTAATTCTAATAATTTTGACCACATAAGGAATTCAATTTAGAAGTGAAATTTTTTTAGGCAATACACTTGGATTTTGTGGCCTTTGGAAGTGGATTATGCCATGCACATCCTTCTTGTTGTCTTAAAAACATTAATTGTGTGGGTGGGGGTGTTATGTAGGTAATTTTAGGGCATGTCTTGCAATTCTAATATATATGTGAAGGTTCAGCGATGAAAAATTTCATACAGCTAAAACAACATCCAACATAGTGCCTGATTTTATTTAGCATTTACGATTTATCTAGAATCCACAATTTGAAAATCTTATATCCCACTTTTTTTTCACTCACAATCAATATTGGCCCTTCATTTTATCCTTGTAATTTACTTATGATTTTACTTTGTAAGTATGACATCGTTTCTTTTTTTTCATTTCATTAAAGAAACCAAAATTTTGAAAAATGTTTTATCCTGAACTTTTCCATTAGTCTTGTACTCTCCTAACCAAAATTATGATCTTCTCAAAACTTATTGTTAAAATTTAACAGTGTACCAATAATAGAGGAATACCTAAGTCAAGGTGAAAAATTCAAAGTGGTAGGGTTTTCAATACAAAACATGGGACATTTTCTGGAAAGTGCCAACAAGAGCCTAAATTCCCCAAGAAATCTGGTCATTTATTTTTGTTTTATTAATAATGTTGTTCTATATTTATGAAAAATGTATGTGTTAGATGTTTACATAACTTCTACAGCTATTCATAGATGATTCAGACAAACATAATCATAGATTACTACTGAGTTTGGAAGACATCCTTTACTATTTTTTTTATTCTTAACTTTGTAGTGTTCAAATATAAATTACCGAGCATGGAGTCATTTATCCTACTTATCCATATACATGATAAGGAAAAATGTTAAATTTTGGTACATGTATATTGTATTTCTAAGTGTTGTAGTTTCTATATTTCATAGAACTCAGGTGCAGTGTTTCTTTTTGGAAAACTTCACATGGTAAAACATAATAATGTAGGTTCTTTATATATTTCTTAGTTTTCTATCATTATTTATAGACTATAGGTGAAGGGGCTGGTGGGGGGTGGTGTGGGGGGTGCAGGGGGTGGTGTGGGTGGGTGTGGGGGGGGGGTGTAGAGGGGGTTTGGGGGGGGGGAGAGGTGCAGGGGGGTTTGGGGGTTCAGGGGTGCCGGAGGGGGTGGGGGTAAGGAGGTGCAGAGGGGGTGAAGGGTGGGTATAGGTGTGTGTGTGTGGGGTGGTGGATATGTTTATGTTTATGCTTATATTGGGTAGTGATAGAATAACTTGAACGATTTTCTTAGTCAGTGAAAATGAACATGTTTATGATTATGTTAATATTTATATTTATGTTTATTGAATGATTTTACCAGTCAGTGGTAGTGTATATGTCTATGCTTTTGCTGAGAAGTGATACATACACATTTTGATGTGATAGATACTAGGCAGTGATATATACACTGTGATAGTGCAGATGCTGGGCAATGATACTTAATGAGTAGTGACATGATACATGATGGGTGGGGCAGTGATACATTTTGTGCAGTGATACATGCACAGTGTTAACACATATTTTTCTGGTTACTGATAGTGCATATGTTTATGTTTATTCTTATTGCTGGGAAGTTATACATTCACATTTTGATATTGATAGTGTAGATGTTTATGTTTATGCTTATAGGATAACTTGAATGATTTTTCCAGTCAGTGATACTTATTCATGTGAGTGATAGTCTTCCAATTAAGGATGTCACTACCCAACTACATACTTTCTAGTGCCTTTCATTGTTTTTGGTATTATTGTTTTTGTTTGTGGTTTTTTCTAGTAGGGATTTAGGATGATCCCTTCAAGGATAATTTATTGATTTATAATGAAGAGTATATTTTCAAGAAGAAAAATTAAAGCTTCATTGTTGAGAAAAATGAAAAAATGTAGACCAAGGTCGATTTATCTTCTATCAATCTAGGAATTAAGCCCAAAGGAGTTGAAGGAGAGGTAGGCAAGGGGAATGCAAGATCCTGAATTCCAGAATATCCTGACAGATCTTGTGATGATGGGTGTTGGTGGACTTGAAAGATAACCTGAGCGTGGTGTAGGAACACCTAAATAATCCCTCGGTGATGAGAAAGATTAATAAGTTGGTCAATGTAGGGATCATGCAACTTAGATGAGTTGTGGTTTCATTTTTAAGGATCGAATTCTTCTGTTTCCCTTTGAGTGAATTCCCGCCTTACTATAGGTCTTTGTCTGTTTGACTAATTTTTAAAGTGAAAACTTTGGGAAAATGCTACCATTTTCTCATGCGTGGTGTTTTTTATGGAATCCGGAGGCTATAACTATGGTTTTAAACCATGTCTATATCCCTATTACCAGGGTTTGAAACTATGGCTATAGCCTTATTGCCACAATTTGAACCATGGAAATAGGGATATAGCCATGGTTTCAAACCGTGGCTCTTGATCTGTGTGGTGGCAGTTATTTCCATAGTTTTAAACCATGGCTATAGCCCTATAGCCATGTTTTAAACTGTGTCTATAACCCTATTTTCATGGTTTGAACCATGGATATAGATCTATTTCCACAATTTGAACCATGGATATATCCCTATTTCCATGCCAGTAGGATCCACAACTTGTTAGACCATGGGTATTATCTATAACCACAATTTTGGGGTCTATAGCCACAGTTTGTAATAGTGGGTATAACATTATTTTCTAGTAGTGAGACGTCAGAATAAGTTTAGTTGATTTAGAAACATATGTCTATAGTTCATAGCAGGAATAAGTCATATGAAGACCAATATCACCGACCTATTGAGTTTATGGTAGGTGATTGTGTGTTTCTTCGGGTGTTTCCAAGGTTTGGTCACCATCAGATTTAGAAGCGGGGTAAGTTGACACTGAAGTACATGGGGCTGTTTGATATTTTGGATAGGATCAGACCGGTGGCATACCGATTAGCTCTTACACATCGGTATAGTGGTATGCATGATGTTTTTCATGTGTCATAGCTTTAGTAATATCACTCTGACCCATATCATGTGATTGATATTGATGATGTTGAGATGGAGGCTAATGTATCTTTTGAGGAGCGTTTGGTTCATATTGTAGATCATAGTGAGAAAGTATTGTAGGGAAATACCATGCCTTTGGTTCAAGTTTTGTGGTAGCATGGTAATTTCTAAGAAGAAACTTAGGAGAGGGAGATAGATATGCAAGTCCAATGTACCAATCTTCTTACTTTGGAAGCTTAGTGATACTTTGGAGTGTAGCTCGAAGATGAGACATTATAAGTTGGGGATGATGTAAGATCCTAGAAATAGTGAAGGTATATTCTTGTTTAAATTTTGGTTGAAGTCCTTTTAAATTTGTTAAAGGAATGTTTAACGGGTGTATGAGGAGTCTTGAGGGTGTTTTGGGGGTTCGAGACATAAAATAGGGGAAAAAGTGGCCATCCAGTTCATGATGCACAGTTGGCGCATGGTCAGTAGTAACTATGCACCCAAACCATGCATGCCTAGAGGAGGGGTGCAGAGTTTGAAGAAACCATGCAAGGGATAAGTAAAAACCATGCAGTCTTGGACAGATCCATTCCACATGGTCACCACATGTTTTTTCAAATTGTGCAGGCTTCCCAAGTAACCGTGCGGCCTGTCCCCCTTTGGACAAAGGGTGACACACAGTTGGCACACAGTTTGGCCAACCATGAGGCCAAACCATGCACCCCTTTAGAAGTGGGATTTTACCATTTTACCTCTTAGGAATTAAGTTTTATAACTCAATATTTTCCTCCATTATTCCCCCAAAAGTTCTAGCGATGAAACAAATCACCCTAATATTACCAAGGATCGATCTCCCTCATTTTAAGCTGTTTGGAGCACCATTGGGTGAAAATAAAAGCTCCAGGTGAGTCTAACACTCCGATTCCTTATATTTCTCAGATTAAGGATTATGTAGCTATTATTATTCTTCTACATAGGTAAAACCCTCTTTTCCTAGTGGATCATAGGTTGGGGATTTAAAGGGTGTTTAAATAAAAATCAAAGGCTAAGGTTAAGTGAGCGTTCATCATCTAAATTGAGGTAGGTGGTCTACAAGTTATATACCATAGTATTGATATTTGTTTTATGTGTATGTGGTTGTTCTATGGTGAGTTATTGTTGTGAATTTGATTAATTTAGTGAGTTTTGGGTAAATTGGTTCGCTAAATGATGAATTGAACCCCTCATAATACTTGTGGGATGTGTTGAGGTTGGTTAAACCGGTTATAGGGACACCCATGGGGTGTTCCATAATCCAAAACGTGTAAAATTGTAATTAATGGCATATAATAAAATTGTATTGACATATATCCGTTGATTTATGTGTCGAAAAGTTAGCCTAAGTCATGGAATGAAACTAATGATAATTGTGTTTTGTCGTTAACATGAAATAATGGGTTGTTGGTATAATTTTAATGTGTTAAATGAGTTACGTATTGTAAAGGGTAAATTTTGTTGATTTGATAAGGTAGGTAAATGATAAATGGGTTAATTTGGTTAAGTTATGCAAATGAGAATATGTAAACGGGCTAAGGCATAATGATGTCTCATATGTTGAATGAAATTTTGTTTTAAATGATGAATGTGTTAAATGGTTATGGTTATGTTTGATGAATGTGTTATGGTTAAAGAATAATGTGAACATGGAATGGTGGTATGTGGGGTATTGACTTGAGGTTATACACCCATGAGTTTAGTTGGACGAAGGCTCTAAACCCCACCCCTAGAATGCACGGTTTAGGGAGTGAGACTAAGGATCTATGCCCCTAATGATTGTATTTGATGAGACTACCTAGAATGGGGATCCAAGTTAAGTGTGATGTAATTACTTATGATATATTTTACCTAGTGAGATAGGGAACTTAATTTATCCCCTTATTCATAGTAGTTGATCAATATAGGATGATGTGAAATAAATGAATTGCCTAACCCATAGAATAAATGATGAAATGGTTTAAGTGAACTTTGTTAACTAATGGACCCCAATTTATCTTTTGTTTATATATGCATTCAATTAGTACATGAATACACTATCTATTTAGAATGGATATTTTTTATACACATTTAGTGGTGGCCTATTGAGTTTTACTCACACCCTGCTCGGACCTCCATTGGGTACCCGAGAAGACTTCATGGTTGTAGGTCAAAACAAGGGAAAGGGACCAGTACTAGATGGTTAATTTGGGAATGGGATATGCATGGATGAGGGATCTGGAATTAGAGTTGGGATCCATTTTGGGTAATTTTTTGTTTTTCTTTATTTTGGGTTTTCTTTACACTTGGAACTGTATGACATGACATATCATATTTACTGTTTGGTTGTGGGATTACACCCATTTTTGGGAAATGGTTGGTAATTATTTCTTATTGCTTATAGATTCCTTTATTTTATATTTATTCTATTTTGTATTAATCTAATAAAGAGGTAATAGTCTCCCCATGTTATATATTAGACCCTCGCTGCTAGTCGGCAGCCTCTGACATATGAGGAATCGTGCCTGAGGTCTTGTGGCGACCCGGTTTGGGGAACCATTTTAGTGGAACCCGGTCCGGGGAAGTTATATCATAGGATATAAAAGATATCATTTTTCAAAATGAATAACATAATAATAAAATATATAGGATGATCAAAACATCACTTCATGAGAGATAAAACTTGGAGGAAAAATAAAAGTGAAAATGAATTTTTTTTCACAAAACCTTTCAAACATTATTATAAAAGATAAAGTAGAAATTACTTTCAAAAAAATTTCTAAGGAGGGAAAGATAAGACTTTTGAAAACCTTATTATAAAGAGTTACAAATAAAAAATTATTTAAAAGACATAAAGGTTATAAAAAATGTGGCGTGGAATATAAAACATTTGATTTTGAAAGGATGGAAAACCCTTTTATTTAATATTTTGAAATACCCTTGTTTGAAAACCCACATCAGAAAAAGAGTATTAAATATTAATTTTGAAAAGGGGTAAGGATAATTGTGAGAATAATCGGAAATGATCCATATTATCTTTCCTAAAAATGGATGATACCATTTATGGGAATAAAAATATGGGCATATAATAAAAGATTCATTGGTAATAATAAGTGTTATTATTACCAACGATGCAAATAATTGGTTATTGAAGATGAGAAATAATTTAGAAAAAGAAAAAAAAATAAATACCAAATAAAATAGGTGAATGGTAGGATGAAATAAAACTTTAAAAGTATATTCATGTAAGAAATACTATGACCAAACGAATCAAAAATTGGGTCAATGAAACTCATATAGAATTGGTAATGAAAGAATCAAATGAGATTAAGAGAAAGATCATTAAATGGAAATTCAAATCTCATGAAATGAAATATATTTTAATATGTTAAATCAATTGGGTAGTTAATACACCATATGAAATAATTTATGGTGCAAAATATGAAACATGTCCCATGGTATCAAAAATGAGACAAAGAAACCCTTAGCTTCACTCTTAATTTCTACAAAATTGATTTAAACTCCTGTATAAAAAACATAACCATATTAATAACTAATTTAATAACCATATTAATACCTTATAGTATTTATAATTTTCATTTATAATCATTATCTATATGTATATTAGTTAGTTTTTACCCATTTTTCCACATCGTGTGTTTATAGTTACGACCGTTTGTACTAGTTTCATAGGAGCTATAACAATATTCATTTTTATCCAAAATTTAATCAATATAAGTTCATTAAATTTACTATAATGGATTAATTATAATTATTTATGACGTTTTAATTTAATTTTATTAGTTTTTTATTCTTTATCTTTGAAGGTAAAATTGAAAATAAGCACACTTCAATGATTTTATTAACCAATAAAATGTATTTTCTTAATTATTGATATATCACTCTAGAAAAAAAACCAAATAATTATTTAAATATTTATATCATATTATACCAGTAATGTTTCTTTTATAGTCATCCATGATATAATTTTTTGGTGTTGTTCAAGTTGGTGGTCGAATCAACCCAAACATAAACATAACATGATTAAGGGATGATTATGAGGTGATTTAGTTGCAATATCATGATACCAAAAGCATAATGGTCATATTTAGTGTTTATAAGTGTGATATATCATAATTTTAAGGAATTAGAAGAAGAATAATGGATATTAAAATATTACATAATATGAAAAAAATTGTTTTTTCTTCTTAGTTTTCTTGTTTGAGAAAATTGATTTTATAATGATTGTTTGTCATTAATATTATTAACAGGTTATTAAATTTTTATTACCAAAAAATTATTCATATCATAAAAATTATATTTATCCTTTAAAAAAATTCTCATGATCATACATTTATGGTGGTTATGAAGTGAAAAATTGAAATTGATTGTTCCATAGTGGCGATAGTCCACATGTATACATGGTTGATGATTTAATTTTCCATAGAATGATAGAAAAAAGTAATATGGTTTATCATTTATGAATATAAAATATGTCGAAAATATAATAAATTTATATTAAATTTCTTATTAATATCATCTTTGTATGGTGGTGGTGGAAAAAGAAACACGTTGCATTATGGAGGCCGTAGTTTTCACAACACATTATTCACCATTTAATTTTTCTTAGTGGAAAAAGAGGAGGGTGGTTAATGATTGTACATAAATATATTAAAATATGAATATAATAATTATACTAATGTTACCATTATAATACAGTGAAAATAAATTTGAGGAAGAAAAAAATCATATAAAGAAATAAGAAAGAGGGAGGAGCGATTAGAAATATATACCTTAATACTTGGATTATATCCTTTGTGAAGGAGACTAAACCTTTAAGGGATTGTATTTTGAGAAGACCAGTTCCTCCTTAAGGTGGATAATAGTTTGAAGGGGATGGTTGAGTAGAGTTTTTTATAAACTTAATGGGTTTTGGTGTAAGGGGATGTGAGGATAGGAGAGCCCTTTTATAAGTGAAAAGGGAAGAATTTTTTGCAAAGACACAAAAATTTTCAATAATGGGAAGTCAATATCAAGGAAAAAGGATCCAAATATGATAAATAATGGATAGGAAAATATATAAGGTTTATAAACAGCCCAACCCCTCAATTAAACACATGTTTTTAAAAGGTTAGTCACTTTACCTCTTAGGTTACTCATTTTTACCATTTTGGTTTTCACCATGGAAACTAATTTTTACCTAGATAATTTGTAATTTATTCCCAAAAATAGAATGGAACTTATTAACTAATTTATATCTAATTATTATAAATTTTAAATCCATTTTTATAATTTTTAAAAGTGATAAAATTAATTTTAAAATACTAATTATATAACACATTATTTATTTTTGAAAAATATAACTTATAAAATTTAAAATATGGGATTTCAAATTAAAAAAATAATTTTTAAAATTATAAATTCACTTATAAAATATATATACAGTCATAGAAAAAGGTTTCATAACATTACAATTCATAATTATATACTAATAATGTCATAAAAGAAATGTTATTTGTAAAAATGGTATTTTACACTATCCACTAAAAAATCAATATTTTTATAAAAATTCAAAAAAATAATCTTAATATATTATTATCATGATAAGTAAAAATTAATTTAAAATTTTCAAATTCTCATCCTAAAATTTATAATTTTTATTTTTATTTAAAAACATAAAATATAGCATAAAACTATTTTTATAGAAAAACGAATTTTGGTATATTAACTATTATTTTTCATATAAATTAATAATTAATATAATTTTAATATATATTTTTATTTAATAAAAATATACATGTTTCCTTGAAATAAAATTCCAATATTTGAAAAATAGTTTTCTAAGCATAAATTGAATTTAACAAAAACGAATTTTTGAAAAGTATAAAAATTTATGATATATATATATAAATATAAATATGTTATCTCATTTTTATATAATCCTAATTTCTAATTAAATAACCCATTATGATCTAGACATAAGTTCTTAGCATCGAACAAGCACTAGTTGTAGTCTCGGGTGTTGGTTTGGATAACATGGATCTTGTGGAAGTATCCATGAGCTTGAACTTATCTTGTATATAGTTCTTCCCAAATAGTAATTTCTAGATTTATGCTTATAATTGGTTAAGGGAAAAAATTATAGAAGCTATATACATTATGTGTTTGAAAAAATGGGCTTTATAAGGAAGACTTCTGTATCCAGATTCCATTTATTCTCACTTTCATTATTTTTTTTGTGATATAGTTATATCAATTTATAACAGCTAATTTAATAGTCATATTTATTATTAAAAATATATCAATGTGTTTCATTTTTGTTAGGTATAGTGTGTAAAACAAGATATTTAATGTATTATTTATTTAAGGAGAATATATAGTGAAATATTTGGTCGTTAAAGGTAAGCTCAGTTATTTGGCTCATGACTACAAGGAAAAAAGTATTGATCAAAAAAGTAATGTGAAAATAGATAGTCATACAATAGTAAGTTTTTTTTTTAAAATTTTAATGAGCTAGGTCATTATGATGAAACTTTTTCAAAGTTAGTTATTCAATTTGGGGATCATCAAGATAAAAAAGGAGTGGCAAAGTATTTTCTACTATCATGATAGATACATGAACCTCAAATGAAGTGGTGAAAAGTACATTACTTGTTTATTCAGATTATACCAATGTCTTATTTGATTCAAGATCTACACATTCTTTAATATATAATAAATTTTCAATTAAAATGGAAATACCAACTCAATAAATGAAGTTATAATTTTTAGTAAACAATTATAGGGGTAGGATAATGGAAACAAACATTTATAGAATTATTCTTATTATCATTTGTGGGATGATTTTTCCTACAAACCTTGTTGCTATTCCCATTATAGATTTTGATGTTATTATGGGTATGGATTTGATTTTAGTTTATCATTCTAGGATATATATCAAATTTAAAAAAACTATTTTTTATAATAAGTTTCAATTTCTATATAATAATAGATTAGTACATTTGATAACATATCAAGTAGTTGAGAAATTGATAAAATATGGAAGTGAAAGTTATCTTGCATATATTTTTGAAAAGAAAATAACTATTCAAATTAGTGATGTTCTAGTAGTCAATGAATATTTTTATGTATTTCCTGATTATTTTCTTAGTGTTATTCATGATCAAGAGGTTGAATTTACTATTTACTTTGTTCCTGAGGCTAATTTTATTTCCAAACCCCCTTATTGAATGGCTCTATTAGAAATTTTGTAGTTAAAAAGTAGTTAAAATAGTTACTTGATAAGGGTTTCATCCACTCTAGCACATTATCTTGTGGCGATCCTATTTTTTTTCAAAATGAAGGATGAATCAATGAGAATTTTCATTGATTATAGAGAACTGAATAACATAATTGTTAAGAATAAGTATTTATTTCCTCATATAAATGACTTGTTTGATCATCTCCAAGGTGATTAGTATTTTTCAAAGATTTATCTCAGGTTTTGATATCACCAAATGAAGGGGAAGGAGGAAGAAATTACAAGGACAATGTTCAATACTAGGTATAGGCATTATGATTTTTTAGTTTTTCCTTTAGTGTTGATGAATGCACCCATATTATTTATGGATCTTATGAATTAATTTTTACATGAGTATTTGGATAATATTTTAGTCATTTTAATTTATGAAATTATAGTTTATTATAAAATTTATGAGGATCATGAAAGATATTTAAGGGCTATTCACCGTACTTTAAAAGAAAATAAGTTGTACAAAAAATTTAGCAAATTTGAATTTTGGTTATAACCAATTTCTTTCCTTGGGAATACTATTTCTAGAGATGGAATAACTATTGATCTTGGTAAAGGTAAAGTGGTGGAAGAGTTTCTAATATATAAAAATGTCACTGAGGTTCAAAGTTTCCTTAGATTAGTAGGTTTCCAAAGACAATGTGACATCCTGGTTAAGGTATACTCTCCTTTTTATGTTCAGGAGATTGTAGTTCAGGTTTAGGAGTTTTGGAGGGAAAATATATATTTCTTCAAGGGACTGTACCATGGGGGGGGGGGTTGGCTACAACATATATATTCTCTCTATGGTGTTGATAAGATGATAGCAGTGTAGGGTCCGAGGAGGAGGGATTTTGGATCTATTTTCATATTTTTCATAGCTATAGTGTGGTGGAAGACTGTGGTGTAGTTTGGTTGAGAACTACAGTATATATAGGGTGGTTATGAAATAAGAGTATCATAGATGAATTTGGTCGATTCTACTAAATTTGGCATCTATGTGGGGTGGATCTCAGTTATTGCGAAGTCTCCATTTAGAGTTTCTAGGTTTTGTGGCTTGGTCCTTTGCACTGCTTTATAGCCCCTCCAAGTATATAGGATATATACCATTTAATCAACCATGGTTATCATACATGGTTTTTTCCATATGGGATGTGACGTGGTCCCTCACATTGCACTGTAGTCCCCACTATGTTAGCCCATTCTGTATCGTGGTCTAAGAGGCTGCGATGTGGTATGGACATCCTGTGCCATGGTGTTGTCTACTGTGTCATGGTCTTCTATTTTTTATATTACCTATAAATACCCAATCCCTATCTGAACCAATTACTTTTCCACTTTTCTCTCTTTAAACTTAGTTTCTCAATAGAGGTTTTCAATGGAGTTAAAGCCCCTTTTTGATCAAGTTCAACCATGACCTTGATAGATAAATACTTCGTGGTTTAAGGAGAGCTTACCTATTTCTTTTTTCCCTATTTTATCCTTATTATTCATCAGGGGAAGGTTATTGGAATTAGATTCATTAGTTTTGGTGATGATATGGAAATGGAATTATGTGGACTGCTGGGTGCTAGGTTGATCAAGTAGTTTTCCTTTAGGATTTTGGTGTGTGGATATCATCATGGTTGGTGTGTGACTTGAGTCTAAGGTAGGTGGTTCCATCTATAGATTATGTTGTATGAACTATAATTGATCTTGGTTTATAAATTATTTTATAACTAAATTGGAATGATTCTTTTATTAGTTTATTTTTGCGTGTAAATAGTTTTTTTGATAAAATATGGGTTTCCACTCATTTTGGTAAAAGAAATGTGTTTTTAAAGCATTGTTCCTTAAAACATGGATTATCAAAATCAATAAAAAATGAAGGCCTTTGGGCCATTGGAGGAAATAATTGTGAAATTAATTTATGCAATGGGTTTTCAAGCATGTTTTGATAGAAAAGGTTGTTTGAAATTATTGTGAATTGATAAGACATTTTTAATTGATTGATGTATGCAACACATGGGAGCAATGGGTAACTAGGTAGAGGGTTTAGTATTAGGTCTTTTCCATTGTTTTTGTAGGGGGTTCACTCATGTTATGTTCCTATATTCTCTAGGTCTTGTGTCCTAGGGACTTGATCTTGACATTATAGGGGGGGGTTCACTCATGGTGTGTTCCTCTCTTCCTTAGGCCATGTGTCCTGAGGACTTAAGTGAATACTAGTATTTTTGATGGTATTTGTGTCTATTTATCCTGCCATATTATTATCCTAGACATGTTTACCATTGTGATTTTGATTTTACTATATTTGGATTTGATATGAAATTCTATATTCTTGATGAATGTTTATGGAAATTATGATTTGAAACTGTTTTATCTAGATTCTTTTAGAATTATGGAAGAAGGGGAACTATTTACCATGATTTTTATATAAAACTATTTAACTACTTATTATGCCATATTTTCTGTAAATTTAACATATTTGGATTGTTGTATGGAGACTTGATATATAAAAACTTAGTGGGATCCAACTGATCGTATTTAACTCACTCCCTACACATTCCCTCAGGATTGTATAAATCTTGTATTATCTTTTGATGTAGGAAAAGGAAATGCGTCGTAGTGAAGTGGTGAAGTTTATGTCAGATGGGTATGAGTAGTTGGTGGTGAGATGATGGGGAATTGGCCATATATCATGCGAAGTAGTTTTTTCTGGTTTTAGTTGTCATTTATGGTCGTATACTTCTACCTTGGAGTTTTTATTGCTTCTTTTGAGTTGTATCATTACCACTATCTTTATTTTATTATGGAATGTATTTTTTCTAGTTTTATTCCTATATATATGTCGTATATATTTTTAAGGTTGGGTGAAATCATTCCCTCTTCTTGCTATTTGATGCCCTGGTGCTAGCTGCTTGCCCATGGGGATTGAGAATTCCTTTTGGGTCAGTGGAGAATCAATTTAGGTGATAGTTTTTTAGGGTATTCCAAGTCAATTTATTATAATTAGTATTAGAGGATGATTAATCCTTAGGATTCCTTGTCTTATAATGTCCGGTAGACATGAGATAGGTTTTTCAGGACTTGATAGGTAGGTTGCGGTGAGTTCCTAGCCAACTCTTTTCACGACGAGCCTCAAGTTACCATGGGATGTTGGGTTGTGTATCTAATGTGTTAGATTTTTACCTTAACCTCATTTTCTTCTTATGTTTTACTAGTTTAAACTAATATTTTTCTATTATCTGATCATTTTTTTTTCTATTTTTAGTGTGTAGTAATATGACCCCAAGGCATCTTCCATAAGAGGGTGCAGTGAGAGAAGATTCTCAAGGGAATCATCCTCTAGATTAGAATCTTATAGTGGCTATCTTTTGGGTAGTCTATTTAATGGACCATAACTTACCACAAGTATAAAATCTAGTTGTTGGGGCCCAGTCAGAGATGGATAAGATAGGGATCAATCATAAGAGTTCCTATGTGATAAACCCCTATATTTTACTCGTATAAATGAACCTCAAGAGGCTAAGGAATTGATAGTAAATTTCTATCAGGACTTTAACCTTTTGGATACACCTAAGTATATCAAGGTGTAATGTGCATTGTTTAGAATCGAGGTTCCTAGAAAATGGTAGTGGGATTCCATTGTGTAGGAAAATAAACATGTGGTCTTATATTGGAAGGGTTTCAAGACTTTATTATTTCAAAAGTTCTGCCTAAAGTCCCTAATAATGGAAAATTCATTAAGGTTATTCTCTTTGTAGAAGGGATATCATTTGGTGTTAGGATACACCAATCCTTTTGCAGAGCTGGTTCATTTTGCACCAGTGGTAGTGATGAATAATCAATTGAAGGCTTAGAAGTACCAGTAGGGTTTGCGACCATAAATCCAATCATAGGTATATATTCTTAATATTACCACCTATTCTAATATGGTAGATATGGATATAATTTTAGAAATGTAAATAACATAAAATATTAGCTTCTCTAGCTCTTATCTTCCACATAGTGGCGGTTTCAATGGAACGCTGAGAAAGAAGAGGAAGTGGAAAAACCATCATAGGAGTAGTGGGGGTGGTTTTTAGTAGTGGACCTCTTTTTATACATCTGTGATAGACCGTAGTGTGCCCATGACTTGCTATTATTATGGATACACAAGGAACACCTGATATTATTTTATTGAACTTGAGAGTACTTTCAATGCTTGTGGGTACTGAGGTCATCTATAGAGGTTATTCTAGGATATGTATTTTCCCCATTATGGTCAGGGATCATCAGCTTCAATAGCCACTATGATATAGTTAGAAGCTTCAAATTCCACAAAGTTCCATCCATAGGCCTTAGGAGTTAATCACCTTCATGTAGTGTATGATTTTCTGACGAAGGTTGAGATGAGCCCCGTGACATTGAGAGGTACCAATTTTGTTTGATATTCTATAGATACTACTCTATTTAATAAAGGTGTCTCACACTCATTTATATATGCCAATTTTTTTGATGTGTTAAATTTTTTATGGCGTTCATATCATTTTTCATAGAGAAAACAAATCCTCTTAGAAAGAGGATATAGTAGGAGTTTTGGTGTCTCTTCTATTCTCTATTAATAGATGATAGGGAATTAGTCTGGAATTTCTTGGTTCTTGATATGGATCTCTTTGAAATCTTCATTAGGATGGATTGGATAGTTTCTCACCATAAATAGATTAACTTTTATCATCAATGCGTTCATTTTATATAGTCGACGAGAGACCTCAGGTGTTTCAGGGGGACTGGGATCCGAGTTCTATTCACCAGGACCTTCCCACTTAGATCTCAAGAGTTTGTTTTCTACTACGGTAGTTGATATCGATGAAATTATTTCTTTTAGTGATCTTACCTTGGTTTTTGGGGATTTACCCAATGTCTTCCTAGGATAATTCTATAGTATTACTCCAGTGAGGTAGGTAGAGTTTATTATTGATATTGTGTTTGGTACTTAGCTTATCTTGATACTCTCTTATCACATGATTCCATCTGAGTTGAAAGAGTTCAATATCTAGTTAAATGATCTGACAGAGAAAGGTTTTTTTCAACCTAGGGTTTTAACATAGGAAACCCCATGATTTTATCCAAGAAGGATAATATTTTACTTCAATTGTGCATGGACTATCAAAATTTGAATAAGGTAACAATTAAGAACACGTACCCTTTTCTATGTGTGGGTGACTTGTTTGATTAGTTAAAGACTCTGATGTGGTTTTTGAAAAATTGATCTTTGGTCGAGTTATCATCAACTCAATGTTCAGGATTCTGATATTCCAAAGACCGCTTTCAGGAGAAGGTATGACCATTATGAATATCTTGTGATTCCTTTTGGTATGACTAACACTCTTTCAATTTTTATAGCCTTGATGAACTAGTTATTTCATCAGTATCTTGAAATATTTATCATAGTGTTTGTGGATTATATCTTAGTTTATTTGAAATATAATCATAAACATGAGAACCATATGAATATGGTTTTGAAAATATTTAGAAACCACTAAATTTATGGGAATATTTCAAAGTAAAATTTATGGATCCAAGAAGTGAATTTATTAGGGAACATGATTTCTAAACACGAAATTGTAGTCAATCTTGAGAAAATGAAAGCTATTTTTTCATGGGAATAACCACAAAAAATATTCAAGATACATATATTCCTAGGTATGGATAGATATTATCAGAGGTTTCTCAAGGATTTATTGAAGTTGGAATAACCATTGACTACTCTCACCATGAAATGGGTGAAGCTCACATGGGATAAAAACTATTAGACTTATTTTTATGAGTTGAAGTGAATTCTAATATTAGCTCCTATTTTGATCTTACCTAAACTTGGTGAGGGTTATATGGTATACTGTGATGCTTCTGGTGATGGTCTAGTTAAAATGCATGAAAGATGATCATGTTGTGGCCTACGGATCTTGTCATCTTGGGATACATGAGGAAAACTAAGACACTCATGATTTGGATCTTGTCATGGTAATGCTTGTGCTTATGTATTAGAGACACTATCTTTATGGAGAGTGGTTCATATTATTTTATGATCATAAGAATATGAGATATATATTTTCTCATAAGTACATGAATATTAGATAGATATTATGGGTGAAATACCTCTATACCTTCAACTTTGACATCACCTAAACCTTGTGGAATGGGAATGTCATTGTTTATGCACTTAGTAGGAAAGTTACACCACATACTATTTTGGAATTGGAAGGAGGGTGTAACCTGATGGGGATTTTTTTTCATAGTTTCATTTGGATTCATAGGATGATAATTTAAGTTTGGTTTTTACTAGTGTTTTGTTATCATCATTATTCCTTGAGTCTATCCTGCAGGGTCAGCTACAAGATGATGAGTTCAGAGGAATAAATGAAACCTTTTATGATGGGGAGAATATTATTGGTTGGTATATATATTCTAATGGTATTATTCACTTCATGGATTGGTTTTTTATTCCATCATCTATTAGGAAATTAGTGTTGAATTATTTTTATAGTTATTTTGGTTTTGTTCACCTTGGCTCCATAAAGAATTATTTTGAAATGAGATGGTATTTCTAGTGTCTAATTTTAAAGTACGAAATTTATAATTATGTGTCCAATTTTACACATTTTAATAGATAAAGGAAAAGAACCTAAGGCCTTATGGTATTCTATAGCCTCTTTTTGTGCTCATCTGAAAATGGGATGAGGTATCCATGAACTTAGTTATTGGATTACCATGAACTCTATGAGGGAAAAACTACATCTTAGTTGTGATTGATTAGTTGAAAAATCCTATCATTTTATTCTTATTATGGACACCAATAAAGTTGAAAATATTGATAAGTTTACTATGTAGGATATTGAAAGGTTTTTGGGGGTTACCTATGACGCTGTCTTAAATAGGGATCCCAAGTTCACTTCTAGATTCTGGAAGAGTCTCTAGGAGGTGATGGGGACTCAGGTTTGGTTTTTTATAGCTTATCATCCACAAATGGATGGTTATATGAATCATTCTATTCATATCCTAGAGGATATGATCCATTCCTACATATTTTATTTTGGTGAATCATGGAACAACTATCTGATACTAGTCAATTCTGTGTATAAAACAGTTACTAATCGCCGATTAGAATGTCAACCTTTGAGGCCTTGTATGATCGGCCATACAGGTAACCACTTTTTTAGAAAGAGGTGGGAGATGCCTCTCTTGTGGGATCGAGTCTCATTTAGGATACATCAATAGATATTCAATATATACACCGTTTCTTGGTTATAGATCAGATTCAACAGAAATTCTATGCATATAGTTAATGTCGTCCTTTAGATTATTCCATTGGTGGCTGGGTTTCATTGAAATTATATCCTCGGTTAGGTCATCATTGACTTGGGAAATTGGGAAAGATGACTCTGAGACATGTTAGAACATTTTATGTCACTGATAATCTTATTCAGGTTACACATCAGTTGGAATTTCCAGCCCAATTGACATTTATACATAATGTTTTCCACATATATAAACTTAAGAAAGACCATCCCGATCCCTTTAATGTTCTGAGTTGGGAGGATATTGAGTTAGTGTCATATGTTTTTATTGTGTAAAAACCAGTGGAGATCATAGATTCTTAGATTATAGTCTTTCATGGGAAGTCTATCCTATTGGTCAAAGTATTATGGTGGCACAAATTAGATTCTGATGAGACTTGAGAGTGAAAATTATCAGTGAGGGAGAAGTGGCCTCACCTCTTCCCAGATCTTCCTTATTTCGCATGAATTATGAGGGATGGAAATTCCTATGGTGGGTATAATTATGAAATCCAGGTCAAGGTATGCTCACATTTTTATGTTTAAGATTTTATAGTTTAGGTTCAGGAGTTTTGGAGAAACAATTTGTGTTTTTTAAGGGACTGTGCCCTGGAGTGGTCACATGTGGAGTGGATATTCTCACCATAGAATGGAAAATACGACTATAAAATAGGGTATAGGGAGGAGGGATTTTGAATATACTAGCATATTTGGTATATATAAGGAATATAGGAATGATACATCATAGGTCGATTGAGCATTGTGGTGTGGAGAGGGTGGGTGTAACGTAAGGGGATCAAGGAGGAATTTGCTTGGTTATACTAAATTTGGAACCCCTACAGCATGTAGCTCGACTACGATGTAGTCTATATTCATGGTTTTTGGGTTCTATGGTGTGGTCCTTTTTTCTACTCCATATCCCCTCTAGGTATATATGATCAACACTTTGGAATCCATCATGGTTCTCAGACATGGTTTTGACCAGATGGGCTATGGCATGGTCCCTCACACTGTTCTATAGTCCCCACTATGTCAGGCCTTTATACACCATGGTTGGAGAGGCTATGACATGGTCCAAACATACCGAATTATGGTGTTGTGGGGGATGCCATAGTCTTATTTTTTTATATTTCTTATAAATACTGTAACCCCCTTTGAACCAGTCATTTTTCCACTTTTCTCTCTCAAACCTTCGACACCCAAGAGATATTTTTAAAGGCCTTGAAGCCCCTTTTTGATTAGGTTCAACCCCAAACTTTAGAGATAAATACTTAGTGGTTTAAGGTGAGTTTCCCTCATTTTTCCCCATATTTATCCATATTCTTCATTCAAGTAAGGCAGGTGTATTGGGATTTATTGGTTTTGGTGTTGCTCTAGAAAGGGAATGATGTGGGTAATTGGGTGATAAGTTTATCGAGGAGTTTCCATTTCTAATTTTGGTGCATGGATCCTATTGTGGTTGGTTTGAGACCTAATTTTGATATATATGGTTCTATCTATAGCCTATGTTGGATGAAATGAAATTAATCTTGGTTTATAATTTTTTTCATAAATATATTTTCATGATTCTTCTATTGGTTGATTGGTGTTTATAAATGGGTTTTTGATAAAAATACGGTTTTACCCTCATTTTATTAAAATAAAGGTGTTTTTAAATAATTTTGTAATAGACTTATGAAATGGAGTTTCAAGAAAGATTTGATGAAAAAATGAATGTTTGGAAATTATTGTGAATTTATAATCCCTTTTGAAATTATTGATGTATGCATCACATGGGAGACTTGGGTACCTAGGTAGTGGGTTTAATATTGGGACTTTTTTTTTAATTTCTGCAAGGGGTTCACTCATGGGGTGTTCTTCTATTCCCTAGTCCCTTTATCCTAGGGAATTGATCTTGAAATTGTAGGGGGGGTTTAATCATGGGGTGTTCCTCTATTTCTTGGGTCCCATGTCCCGAGGAATCGAGTGAACACTAGTCTTGTTGGTTGTGTGAGTGTCTTTATGGAATTTCTACTTTTTAGTACATAACTTTTCATTACACGGTACATAGAGAGGATATTTTAAAGTTTAGTTTCTGGGAAAATAGGGTACATAATACATGAAAACTTAAAACATTATTTTAATTCACTTGAAAGGCTTATTCATGGGTTCATCCTAAGTAAATTTACTGCATCTCATAACCTAGGGACATACATTAAAGGAAAGGGGTGATCATGAGGCCGAGTAAGGGAAAATAGTTTACATGTGATCATGAGGAATATCTATAAGAACATGAGGTATATCATTATGACATGAGTAAAAAAACATGAGGAATATTATAATAAAAAGAACATGAATCATAACATAGAAATATGGATAAAAAATGTAATTTATACATTCATTATCATATCACCAAGGTTAATCACTATGGTGTCATAAATGAAAATTACCAAGGTTATTCACTAAGGTATCGTAAAATATGTCAATCTAGATTAAATTATTTACCCAATTAATTTAATAGGTATCCTGGTGCACCATTAATATGTATTATTTAATGTGAGTTACATATATCATAATCAAACATTTCATAAATAACCCATGGAGAATAAAGACAATGGTTTTCACATCAAAATCACAACATTTCAAAAGTGATTAAAAATGATCATTATGTCATTTTCAACCCATGAAAAGGGAATGTGGGGTTCATGTATGTTAATCACATAATAAAAAAAATAATTTTTTAATATATTTGAATACGCTTAGAAAAAAAAGAGGCTTGGATATTCATAAAAAGAAAATAAAATATAATTTCTTGAGGAGAAGAGGAAAATTTTGAGAAGTAAATTCAATAGCATAATGGGTATAAAACATGGTTTTAGAAAAGGGTAAAATGAGAGGGGAAAAGGTTATACTATTGATAAAACATAATTTGGATGTAATCATATGATCAAAAGTGTAATATAATAGAGTAACCCTAACATTTATAAGACATATATGAATATAGGTTCTTATATCGAAGAGAAAAGAACACTTCCCTTACCTTAAAGAGTTACTCCGAAAACTTGAGGATTATGACCTTGAGGGATTGAGGACACCTTGGGGGACTCCTTGGGAGGTAAAAAAAACCATAACTATGTAGAGTATGTATTATGAGTGAAAGTAAATGGAGAAATGGGTGGTTATTTATAGCAAAAGTGGAGAGTTTTTCAAGTAATTTCCAAATACAGGTCTTAGAAATATAGGCTGTGGAAAATGAAAAACCATGGGCTTGACCATGGTTTTGGACATTTGGGACACATTTTATGTTATTTTAACCCATAATAAATTAAAATCATATTATATTACTTCTTTTGTCAAGGAAAAGTAAAATTTTCACAAAATAATGTTTTTAAAGACAAAGTTTCCATTTTAGGTTTTGGAAAGTAACTTATAGGATTGAAAATTGATTAAAATCTATTAAAAAACTTGATATTAATAAAATAAAATATTTTTAATCATTGTTTGTTTTTAAATATTTATTATATCATTATTAAATAATTATTAAGTCATTAAACATATTGAAAACCCAAAACTGTATTTTTATTATTCACCAAAAAACAAAATATTTTATAAAATTCTCATAAATACACCCTAACCTAATTTCAAAACACTTATTTATAAAATTATGTTTTCATCATAATAATTGTATATATATGATAATTTTAACTTTTAACTATAAAATTCCTTATTTATTAAAAAACTAGCGGGTTGAAAATGCATTGTAAAATTTATGACACTTAAAATTATTTAAGGAAATAATAAAATTATTTAATAATTTATATTTAAATATAAATTTTTTTCTCATAATAATTCATTAAAATAAATATTGTTCATAAAACCTTAGTTTATTATAAAAATTTATATCTTTTTCGAAAAATACAAATTGGTTCCTAAAATTCAATTTATCAAATTCCGTCTCAATTAAACCTATATTTTATTAAGAAAAACTATTCATAAAACTAAATTTATGGAATAAAATTTTATTTATACCATGAATTACACTTTATTTAACTAAGGCCTAAACACAAAACTTCTTATAACACCAGTGTAGGTCCTAAGAGTAAGGTGTGCGATGGTGAAAGATTCACGGGGTGGCTCAACTAACATTGCCCAAGTGGTAATTTACACTAACTTGAACTTCTACCATAGATGATTTTGTCAAGATTTACTTGTTGAAACTATTCTTGGAATTGGTCAAGTATGAACCCTGGTGATTCTACCTGCCTCTCAAGTTTTGAAAAATAGGCTTTATACGACATGAATCTACTGGTTGAGTCCATCAATTATCCTTTATGTATTAATTATCCTTTGTAATTTCTACTTATAAATACAAATTATAATGTTAAAATTATTACCAAGAGTGTATTTTCGAACAACCATATTAACCAACAGTCATACTGACCAACAATCATATTTGACCAATGATCATATAATGGTCAAATCCTGATGGTCAAATTTCTATTTATACTCTATAAATACCACCTTGTTATTAAATAGATATAGTTTTCTTATGTTCAATATAATATAAAACATATTTTCTGAGGAAAAATTATCTTTTAAAAAGTCTGGGTTGTTACATTCTTTCCCTCTTATGAAATTTCATCCCAAAAATTTCAAATCATTCTCTTAGTTGAGAAAAGATGTGGGTAATTCTATCTCATTTTCTCCTCTAGTTACCACGTAACTTCTTCATATTTATGGTTCCTTCACAAAACTTTGACAATTTGGGTATTCTTTTGTGTAGAAATTGTCTCTGTGGTTCAAGATCTCCAACAAATGCTCCTCATAAGAGAGGTCATGTTCTAGTTCTACCACATTTGGATTCAGTACATATGAAAGGTTAGGTATGTACTTCCTAAAGATAGATACATGGAATACATTATGAGATTAAGCTAGATTTGGTGGAAGTGCAAGATGATAGGCTACTGCTCCTATGCGATCAAGGATTTAATAGGGGATAATGTACCTGGGGCTAAGCTTCCCTTTCTTCCCAAATTGCATGACTATCTTACATGGTGATATTTGAAGGAACACTTTGTTTTCAACATAAAAATACAAGTCCCTTCGATGGTTGTCATCATATCTCTTATTCAGATTATGAGTAGCCTTTATGTGTTGTTGGATAGATTGAACCTTTTTTTGTCATCTCTTGCACAAGATGAGGCCCAAGAAGCTTTCTCTCACCAAATTCATCCTAACGAGTAGGAGTTATAGATCACTTCCCATATATATCATCATAGGGTTCCATTTTAGTACTCGAGTGGAAGCTATTACTGTATGAGAATTCAACTAATGGGAGGTGTTGATCCCATCCACCTTTAAATTCCATTGAGCAAGTTATCAACATGTCCTCGAGTGTCTGAATATTCCTTCAAGATTTTCCATCAATAAGGGTGATAGGATATATTGAAATTCAATTCGGTACTCAGAGAATGTTGAATAATTCTATAGAATTTTTATGTTAACCTTGGATCATGATCATAAATGATTGAAAGTGGTACCCCATGAAACCTCATCACTTCCTTTATGTAAATCTTGGCAAGTTGGTCAAGAGAGAAATCTTCTCGAATAAAGATAAAATGGAAAGTCTTGGTGAGTCGGTCCACTATAAACCATATCACATTGTTTCCTTTGGATATTCTTAGGAAACTAGTAAAAAATTCTATAGTGATATTGTAAAACTTACATGTTGTTATGGGTAGTGGTTGCAATACCCCTTTAGGAATTTGTTTCTCCACCATAACTTGTTGACACACCAAGAACCTTGTAGTGTAGTTGGAAATATCCCTCTTCATATTATCCCACCAATAATGATAATGAAGGTCCCTATACATTTTAGCGCTTCTAGGATTTATTGAGAATATAGATCTATGAGCTTAATCTATCAGATCCTTCTTTATTTATAGAATATATGAGACACACAACCTTATATGAAATTTCAGCACACCTTCTTGATCAATATTGAACTTAAGAAACTTTCCATTCTTCACATCCTCTCTCTTATTTTGTAAAAAATGATATTCTATTTGATAATTCTTGATCTTCTCTAGTAATTATGGTTGAGAAATCATTTGGGATAGGATTTATGATGTCCCTACCCTCATTATTCCTATGTATAACCTTACTTTGTCCTTGATCAATGGATCTCTTTAATCCTCATCATTTTCAGAACAAAATGGTCTTTACTAATTAATACATCAGTGACTTTGTTTTATTTTCTATTGTGATAATTAATTGAACATTCATAGTCTTTAAGAATCTCCAAACATATACTCTATCTCATGTTCAATTACTTTTATATAAAAATATACCTCAAAATTTTGTGGTATGTGTATATATCAATTTTCTCCCCAAAAATATTGTTTCACCATTTCTTTAGAGAAAAAATAACCACAGCTAGCTACAGGTCATGAGTATGATAATTCTGCTCATGAGGCTTTAAATGTTGAGATGCATAAGCAATAACCTTGTCATTTTTCAGGAGGGATCTCCCAATCCCTTTCAGAGATGCATCACTAAAAATAAAGAATTCTTCTCCAATAGAGGGTAGAGTTAACATAGGTGCGGTAACCAATCTCTTATTTATCTCTTAGAAAATTTCTTCACACTCCTTTATCCATATGAACATAGTCCCTTTTCTAGTTAACTTGGTTAGTGGATTAGAAAGTCATGAAAAGTTTTTATCAAACCTCCTATAATATCTTGCTTAACCAAGGAAACTAAAAATCTCAGTTACTTTTGTAGGACGAGGCCACTCCTCCACAACCATTTTCTTGGTAGGGTCAACTAAGATTCCTTCTTTGGTTACAATGTGATCTAATTAAGCAACTTATTATAACCAAAATTCACATTTTCTAAATTTTCCAAATATCCTCTCGTTACTCATAGTTTTCAATATAAACCTTATATGATACTTATACACCTCTTTAATTTTGTAATATATTAGAATGTCATCAATAAAAACTACCACAAATTTATCAAGGTAGTCCTTAAAGACTCTATTCATAAAATCTATAAATATAAGATGAGTATTAGTCAAGATGATGGTAATGAAAACAAAATAATAATGCCCACATCTTGATCAGAAGGCCATCTTTGTAATATATTCTTTCTACACTCTCAATTGATGATAACCAAATCAAAGATCAATCTTAGATAATAATTGGTCCCCATGAAGCTGGTCAAATAAATAATCAATCCTTGGGAGAGGGTACATTTTCTTTACTATGATCCCATTAAGTTCTCTATAATTAATTCATATCTGTATTGACCCATCCTTCTTATTCAAAAAGAGAATGTGTGATCCCCAAGGAGACACATTTGGTCGGACAAACCTATTATCCAAAATATCTTGAAGATGTTTCTTTAATTCCTCCAGCTCCACATTTTCCATTCTATATGGGGTCTTTGATATCGTCTTGGATCAAGGTATGAGTTCAATGGAGAACCCCACCTCTCTTTCTGGGGGAGGACCAAGTAACTCTTTAGGAAATGCGTCAATGAATTCCTAAATGATGGATACATTTTCTATTATTATACTTTCATTTCCTTCTTCCTATTCACTGATCATCTCTATAAATATAGCTAGGGGAGGTGCTTCTTAATAAAGCCCATGACGTGATATCTCTCCTTTGAAAATAACTCTAGGTTGTCCATTTAAGACTACTAAGATTAAATTTCTTCTGCAATTGATCTTAGTATTATACTTTGAGATCTAGTCCATCCCTAGAATAATGTTGAATTCCATCATGAAAATTAATACTAGATTTTTGATGAGGTTGTTCTCACCAAAGTCAATACTAGAGTTTCTATACACTATTAATGCTTGGATAATCCCTTCGGGAGTCTTGAATGATAACTCAACTTATATAAATTCAGGGATTGATTCTATATTATTTACAAACTTGGAGGAAATAGCGGGATGTGTAGAAGTAGAATCAAATGAAGTACTTTCTAGCTTTGAGAGAACAATGAGAGTACCTACCACCACATCATTTAGATCCTCTACTTCATCCATTGTGATAAAAGAATGACCAGACTTTCTCTCTTGTTACATTATATGGTTGATAGTGATTTTACTCCATTATCTTCTTATTTGGATAGTGATTGAAAAATTTCCCAAGCTATCCAAACTTAAATAATTAGACTTCAGGCCGGACCTTCATTATCTACCCTTTGACTTTAGTGTTGAGAAGTTGAGGCTTCACCTCACTATGACAGTTTCAAGCTATTTGGCCATCTCTTCCACACTTGTAACATTTTACAATTCTGATAAATTTGTTACTATAATTCTTCTTCCCACATTTATTTCATGTGGAAAGTTGAAATTTCTTTCCTCCTCTTCCATGATAAAAGTTACTCCCCAAGTTTGGCTCTAAAGATCACTTCTTTTCATTCAATATATGTGACCACTAAAGCTCTCCGAAATCTATTTCAACCTTCATAGTACTCCTTTCTATCTTCTCATAGTTTTCATAGTCTATATTGTCTATATTCATTAATATATAGGGTTTTAGTCCACTGAAAAAAATCTACCAACCTTTTCATTAGGATCCATAACAAATCTTGAGATGTAACAAGAAAGTCTTATAAAGTTCATCTCATTGATTCCCACCAATTCATTTTTATTCTAATTTAAGTCTAGGAACTCTTTATACATTTTAATTCTCATCAAAGGAGGGAGATATTTATTGAAAAAGGTTCCCCTGAACTCTCCCCACTCCATATCATTAATCTCCCTTATTGGATTCATGTTTTAAATCAGTTTCCACCACTAATCAGCTTCTCTCTATAAGCAGTAAATAGCTAGTGCGACCTTCTATTGTTCTAAAAAATGGAGTACAAAAATGATATTTTATATAGATATTATCCATTGTTTAGTAATAAATGGGTTGGTAGATCCATTGAAATAAGGTTGTCATTGATGCATTGAGGACTAAACAGAAAGTTATTCCCTTTGAGGTGAATGCAGTCTCTCAGCTTGATTCAAGTTATTGTTCATAACTTTAGTTAGTTGATTCATCATTATAATGAAGTTTTCCATTATAGATTCCATCGTAGGGCTATCAATTCATGGTCTGTTGCACTCATCATTTGCACAGTTCCCCTTATTTCCAGCCATTTTCTAAAAGAAGAAAAACTTAGTGAGAAATGTGATTCTTTTATGAATATTATAATTATAAAATAATTTTATGTCTTAAAACATCATGCTTTAATATGTTATTATTTAACAAAAAATATATTTTATATAAATCCTTCATAAGGGTTTATAAAAATCTTATGATTTAACCAAACATATCCCCCATGAGTGTCAAACCAAGAGTGCAACAAAACTTGTTTCCATGAACCAGTTCCCATTCGAGTCTAGCTCAAAATGGTATTCTTGGGTGTTACCCCTAGATACATATATGCCACAACCACATCCACTTGTTCATATCCATATAAGGATTTATTTGATAGAAAAATACTCTAAAATACTCTAATATTTTCATATATTTAAACTTTCCCTAGCGTTCTTCTTAAAGTTTTCAAATAATAATTTCCCAAAATAACTAAACCGTCCTTTATAACCAACTATGGTATATCACCTTTTTATTACAAAACTTTTCCTTACTCGGTACATATAAAGGATATTTTAAAGTTTAGTTTATTGGAAAATAGGGTAAATAATACCTGAAAACTTAAAATATTATTCTAATACACTTGAAATGATTCTTCAAAGGTTCATTCTAATTACATTTACTACATCTCATAACTTGGGGACATACATCAAAGTAAAGGGGTGAACATGAGGCCCAATAAGGGTAAAAATTTTACATGCAATCATGGGGAATATCAATAAGAACATGAGGAATATCATTAATGAATTAGAAATGGAACATGAGGCATACCATAATAAAAGTAAATGAATCATTGCATGGAAATTTAGCTACAAAATTTAATTTAGACATTAATAAGCATATCATAAGGGTGTAGTAAATGAAAATTTCCAAGGTTATTCACCAAGGTATCATAAAACATGTCATCTCTTGAGATTAAATTATTTACCCAATGAATTGGAGTGATATCTAGGTGAAAACTTCATATGTATTATTTAATTTAATAAACATATATCATAATAAAACATTTCATAAATAACCTACAGAGAATAAAGAAAATGAGTTTCATATCAAAATCCTAGACTTTCAAAAGTGATTAAAAACATGATCATTATGTCATTTTTAGCCCATGGAAAGGGAATATAGTTTTCATTTATATTAATCAAATAATAAAATAAATAATTTTTAAATATAGGTGAATAAACTTGGAAAATAATGAGGCTTGTGTATTCACAAAAAGAAAATAAAAGATAATTTCTTGAGGAGAAGAGGAAGATCTTGAGAAGTAAATTCAGAAGCATAACGGGTATAAAACATGGTTTTAAAAAAGGGTAAAATGAGAGGGGATAAGGTAATACCATTGATAAAACAGAATTTTTCAGTAAGGTTATGATAAAATTTAATATAATAGAGTGACCATAACATTTCTAATACATATATAAAAAGAGGTTCTTAAATCAAAGTGAAAAGAAAAACAATTCCCTTACCTTGAAAAGTTACTCCTAAAACTTGAGGATTGAGACCTTGGGGGCTTGAGGAAACCTTGGGGGGGCTACATAGGAGGTAAAAACACTATAAATTAATGGATTTTAGATTTTTAGTGAAAGTAAATGGATAAATGGGTGTGTATTTATATCAAAAGCAGAGGGTTTGTTTAATAATTTCTAAATATAGACTTTGGAAATTTAGGTTGAGGAAAATGAAAAACCATGGGATTTACCATTGTTTTTGTCCATAGTTTTGGACATTTGGAACATATTTTATGTTATTTTAATCCACAAGAACTAAAAATCATATTATATTACTTTTTTAGGAAGGAAAAGTAATTTTTTCATGAAGTAATGTTTTTAAAGGAAACGTTTCCATTTTAGAATTTGGAAAGTAACTTATAGGTTTAGTAATTGATTAAAATATATTAAAATAATTTATATGAATAAAATAAATTTTTTTGAGTCTTTTATTGTGTTTAAATAATTATTACATCATTATGACATAATTATTAAGTCATTAAACATACCAAAAACCCAAAACTGTATTTGCACTATTCATGGAAAAAAATATTTTAGAAAATTTTCATAAATTCACCCTAACCTAATTTTGATGAAGGGATTTAAAAAATGACCTTTATTTTATCATAATAATTATCTAAATATGATAATTCTAACTTTTAACTATAAAAATCTTTATTTATTAAAATAAATAGCGGGTTGAAAATGCATAGTGAAATTTATGACACTTAGAAATTTTTAAGGAAAGAATAAAATTATTTTATCATTTATATTTAAATAAAAGTGTTTTTATCATACTACTTAATTAAAATAAATATTATTTATAATACCTTATCTTATTATAAAAATTTATATATTTTCAGAAAAGTACAATTTGGGTCCGAGAAGTCAATTTATCGAATTCCATCTCAAGTAAACCTATATTTTATTGAGAAAAAATATTCTTAAAAAAGAACTGATGGAATAAAATTTTATTTATACAAAGGAATTACAATTTAATTAACTAAGGCCTGGATATGTAACCCCTTATAACACCCATGTATAACCTAAGGGTAAGGTGTACGATGTTGATAGATTCATGGGGTGGCTTGGTTAACATCACCCGAGTGCTAATTTCCACTAACTTGAAATTCTCCCATAGGTGATTTCATTCAAGATTCACTTGTTGAAGCTTGTGTTGGTCTTGGTAAAGGGTGAACCCCAGTGATGCTACCTCCCTCCTAAGTTCTGGAAATGGGCTTTATACGACATGAATCTTCTGGTTGAGGCCACTACTTCTCCTTTCAGCATTAATTATCCTTTTCCATTTCTAATTATAAACACTAATTATAAAATTAATTTTTTTTACCAAGAGTGTATCTCGGAGTAGGAATAAGGTTTATGCATATTATAAGAGGAAAGATCTCTTATTTGTGGTACGATATTATGTTTTATTAAAGTATATCCTTGGAAAAGTGTTATAAGTTTTGGTAAGAAAATAAAGTTAAGTCCACAGTTTATTATACCTTATAAAATTATAGAAAAAATAGGAACAATTGCATACTGAGAGGCCTTAACTCTAAGTTCATATCAGGTACATGATGTGTTTCATTTGTGTTTTATAAGGAAGTATGTTCCCAATGCATCTCATGTTTTAATCCTTGAATTGGTACACTTGGAGAAGAATCTCTCTTCTAAGGATAATCTGGTTAAGTTTTTGGACCAAAGAGAGTAGGTACTATGAAATAATGTTATTATAAAGGTTATGATTTTATGTAATAATCACATGATTTAAGAAACAACTTGATAATTAGAAAAATCTATGAGGGAAAAATACCCTCACTTGTTTAAGTAATGAATAAAATTGTGAGTACATAATTTTTTAAAGGGGGATGAATGTGAAAAATATGATAATACTAGAATATAAATCAATATTATGATTTATAAGTATTAATTTTTATAGATTCAAATTCATAAATTTTTTAGAAATGATTTTATATTATTTTTCAATCAAATAAGGAATATTTTTATTTAACTAAATTGTTTTTCCATCTATTACATGGTTTTATTCAAAATTTAAAATTATTGATTTTAAAAATTAAATTTTAAAAATTTTATTTCATTTTTTGATTAATTATATCAAATTTATCTTAGGTTTATTATTTTGGATATTTTTGAAATGATTGGTTTTTTAGGTGAATAGTGAAAATACCGATTTTTATTAAAATATTCATTTATTTTCAAGTATATAAAAAATTACTATTCTATTTTAGATTATTTTTAAAGTGGAATTAGTTATATTTTAATAAAAAAGATCTAATTAATTTCATATTAATAAACATTATACTTGATTTTGTTATAAAATCATTTTTATGCTTAAAATGGAATTTTTTTAAAAACTATTTTTATTTCAGTTTGAGTATTTAAATTATAATTAATTTTACCAATTCTATAAATTTAATATGGTAAAATTAATTTCATATTTATAATTATTAAGTTCAAATTTTTCAATAAGGTCAATTTTATTTTTAGTTATTATGAATAGTAATCTTGGTAAAACTTTATCACCCCGGTAAATGTTAAAAGGGTTAACAGGGGGTTAAAAATAAGAGATAAGGTTTAAAATATGATATAAAATTGTTTATATTTTATTTTATGAGTTAAAATAATCCTTATAAAAGATTAAAAAATTTACTATTTTGTTCCAGTTTCCTTTGAGAAATTTATATAATATATTTAAATTTTTTTAGTATTTACAAGTGCGCTATTCCCACCAATTATAAAAGGTCACCCTTTATCGTCACTTATTCACACAATTTTATCCATTTATCTCGATCAATAACTAATAAAATACCTTCTAAAAATTCATCCACTTTTTATATAATTCTTGGTCTCACTAAAAGAACAACCTAAAAAGGTTTAAGGTGTAAGATAAGAGAGATTTTCAAAAGAAAAGGTATAATTCTAAAACAAGTGTTTCATGTTTATTTCTTATTATACCTCCTTAAAATCTTATTTAACCATTATAAACAATAAAATAAATATCTTCCATATACTAAAATGTTTTTATGATTATTATAAAACCCCTTTTCATATCTGTTTTCATCTTATAGGAAATTAAAACATCGTTCGTGCGTATGTGTGGTCTACCACCTCCACAGAGCGATGTGTTTCATTTTTCATCACTAGTTAATATGGATGATTAAAATTAAAGATAAAATAAATATATATGATATTTATTAAATAATTATGATTATTTTATGATAATATTATACTTACCTTCTTACCCTTTAATCCATTGTAAAATGATAACACCGATCATTCATACGTGTGGACTACCACCTCCATGAAGCGATGTGATTCTTTTTTCATTTAAAAATTAAAAGGATGGTATTAAGGATGTAAATAATGAATAAATATGATATTTATGACATATTTATGATTCTAGATAAGTAAAATATTATCTATTTTATTTCTTTTACACCCAGTAGAAAAAATGAAAATGTTGTTCATGCGTACGTATGAACTACCATATCTATGAAACAACGTGATTCATTTTTCATGACCTCCTTAAATGGTTTGTTTTAAAAGTATATAAATATTATTATTATAATTTTTTATATTTTATAGTAAATTTAACTATAATTACTTTGACCATGGTCAACACACTGATGATATTTTGAGGTTATAAACTGAATGTCCTCAAAACGTCCAATGTGACTTAACCATTTTAGTACCTAATAATACATAATAACAAATTAAATAAAAGAATAATGATAATGGAATGAAAATTTAAAAGGTTTTTAGTAAATTAGATAACTAATATAATTTTTTTACTTGAGTGGGTAGACAAACAAGTGAAATGAGTTAGGGATGAAGGTAAGGGATTTTCCTTTAAAACATTGTTCTAAATATTTTAAAATCTTTATCATACATATCAATGTTATGTTAAATATTTCAATAATTTTATTATTTATGCTTAAAATTTTTCTAAATGAAATTTTAAACTATATTTTACTTTCTTTACAAATTTTTAAAAAGTAATATTTCAATGTTTTTCATATGGCTTATTTTCAACTTTTTACAAAGGTGAAAAAGAATGTTTTTAACATATCTGACTTAATTGAACTTTATGGCCATCACAACCATTATTAATTATCAATATTTCTCTAAAATTTAACATTATTTTTCAAATTATTTCTTATTCCTTATCTTCTGGTAATTTTTTCTTTTTAAGAGTGTTCAAATAAAAAGGATATTTCTCATGTGAAAATGAAAAGTGTTTTATTTATGGGTTTAAATGAGTTTTCAAGGTATTTATGTTGAAAAAAATGAAATCTTAAAGTTTTATGTTCATGATATGACACTTGATAATTATATATGTTTACGGGTGATCCCGATAAATATAATAATGATGGGTGATCCTGATATAGCTCTATAATGCATCGAGCAATGATTTAGTCTTCGAAGGTGAAAAATTAGAGAGATAACTGGGTTGGTTACTCATATTGAATTACATAGGATTCAATTATTCTGACATGGTTTATTAATATGATCCTTCAAGGTACCTATATTATTCTTAAAAAAGGGTTTATATGGGAATCTATTGATTTCATGAGGTAAGGAATGTTTGTAAACTTTTAAAGGTGAAAGGTTTGAAATGTTTTCATGAGTTCTAATATACCTCAAGATGACTTAATAGTTTTCATATTATTAATAATGGGTTATAAAATGTTTTCTTTAATAAAAGGTTGTTTTTAAAATGTTGAAATGTTTTATTTAAATTCTTAAATTTTTATTGAAAAAAATGTAATCATTTTCACGGGTTTTCATGTTTTCTCACTAGATTAACAGGATTTCTTCATTTTTATATCGCTTATTTATCTTTGTTTTTATCATAACATGTTTTAAATTTTTTTAATAGAACCTAAGGATGTGTAGAAATTGGATTAAGGTCAATATTTCTACTATGGTGACTCATCTTAAACAAATAAAAAGTGTTACTAATTAAATGAGGGTGTAAATTTAAGATCATGTTTTGTGTGAAAAATTTACACCATGTAGAAGTATGTAATTTTTTATGTTTTTTACCTAATTCTCTAAAAATATAAACCAAAAAGATCCTAGAAATGTAATAAAGTGTAACCCTTACTATAAATCATGTAATTATGGGTTGATTATGTTATGAATTATTATAATGAAACTGGAATTCTCTTTAATTTTTTATACAACAACAAACTCTTATCCTTCTCCTTTGGAAAGTTCTTCAATTAGTTCCAAGATCTATCCTTATTATCTTCCTATTCTATTCATTTAAATTCCGATATCTCAATGTATATATATTTTAGACATCCTTATAAAACTACTAAGAGCAGTTTTATAAACCTCTATACTTTAATATGATGGTTCAGACTTATTCTCCTCCTTCTTCTCTTCTTGAGATCTCACTAGGTGTACCACATATTTAGTGTGTCCATTTTGTGCCATTAAATCCCCCTTAAATCCTAAACTATAACTCCCTCTTAATTTCTAGTCACATTTACCAGGTTTCCTAGAAACTTCTTGACCATGGTGTGTTATTATATCCTATGGTGTAATTTGAGTGAACCATATGATCTTGTGGCATAGAAAAATTCACTACTACATAGCCTTATATATTTGACCATATCCAAAAATCTTGCATAAAAAAATTCCTCATAACTCTCCCATGATGTCCTCAAGACCCCTAGACTCACCTAACTAGCTACGATGTATCCCTTTCCACTATAGCGTAATCTCCTATAGGCATAGAGAAACAAAAATCATTCCATATACAAAAAATACACCCTCCACACCAATATACATTTATTTTGTGTGTAAATATCATTTTCAATAGGAATAATAATACCTTTTTCTCTATGGAATAAGCACCCTCAAAACTATGGTCACACCAAAATCTGGTTGATCACCCCTTACGGTGTGGTCTCTATAGTGATTTCCCTAATTACTCCTCAGGAACTCAATCTTCTATATAATATAATGTAGTGTTTGTTCTATAACATAGACTGCATCAGGATCTTTACCACATCTAAAGTTATAGTGTATTTTCAATTTTTTATTAGATGGTATGTGCTATAATAGCTCAATCAAATCCCTTAGGGCCCTACCAATCTCGGAGGACCACGTTCCGCCCTTAAGGGTGAAAAAGTAGCTCAAATCGAGTGGGATCAGGACATTATAATCCAAGAATGACCTTAAAAAGCTCGATTTAGAAGGAAATATTTAGGTTTTTCCAGTATAGCCTGAGTAGTGTCATAGATCATCCTGGGACCAACCTTAGGATGACTCGATTCTTCAGGTCAATCTGGGATTTCTAGGCCAGGCTATGATCTTAGGAGGTCAGGCCTTCAATACTAAAGTAAAATATTATATTTTTTTAAATTACCATTATAATATTTTTTATAAAATAGATATATAATCATAGATATCAAATAAATATTTTAGGCATAATTCCTAAACTAGTTGGTCTAGTTGTAACCTTGGAAGACAAGGGTAGGGGGATCAAATCTACTCTACCGTAGGTTTTCCAGTAATATTTTTGGGTTTTTATGGGTTGGATTTAGGCCTATAGGGTAGGCCACTAGGTTGGGATTTTGAGTAAGCCCTTTAGGTGAAGTTTTCAGGGCAGGATGGGCCTAGTTGGGCTTTGGTATGGGTTAGGCAGGCTTTTGGACTGTCCGACCAGACTTACACCCCGAGCCTCCCCACACATGCTATACTGCTCCACAGTGCCACCCTGCATCATGGACCTATGCCTGGTGTTGATTCATGGTGAGCCTATGCTACACCCCTCCCACATATACCCTTATATGTGGCTAGCCATATTTTACTTTAATTCAACCTCCTTTATAGTGAAACCTAAGGTTCTACGAAATAGACACCCTAAATTAGGAAGAGAGGTTTCTTCATCTAAACACAACCTAGGGTGAAACCTACATCACAAAAGTGTGGTCCATATTTTCAATACCACCATATTTTTACTGATCTATATCACAAAATGATCAATAACCTTGAACTGTCATTTCATTACACTACTTTAAAAGAACTTAGAACCATATTATTCATTATAATATTCAACTCTTTTGCACCCAAAAATTTGGAAAACACCAGGAAAAATTGTGTTTTTTTATACTGTAACTTCCACCATCTTCCAACCAATGCACACCATTTCCATGAACTTGATTTAGATATAAAGTTGTCACTTTTAATATCTCCTTTAGTTAATCCCAATGATTCCATGTGAACTACTTATCTATATATTCTATGAAAATTTTCTTATAACAAATTCATCCCATGCATTATCCATACAACCTCTTCTACCCCTTAAATTATTTTAAATAAGTCCAACACAACATATATTGTCAAAAAATACAACCTAAACCCTTAGTGGTCTCAAAATTATTATCATAATATTGTTAAAAGTATTAATTTTCTAATTTAAGTTTTCTTTATTTAGAAAAATGGTGGAAAATAGGACTCATGTAAATAAAAGTTGTGATAAAAAATACAATTATGAACTTCCCAATATGAGGGAAGACAAAGTTGAAAACTTCATGATGATGATGAATCGGTTTTCTTAGGTTATGAATAATAACCGAAACTATGTGTAGCATCCAACTTCACCAAGGAAGAAAAAACTATTATCCAAATCCTTCATGCATCAATGGGCACATAATTTTAGTGGAAACTTTTATCATTTAATAAAAAAAGGATGAACACTATAGAAAATATATTTTTTATACTCTATTTTTATGAGTGAGATAAAGTTACTTTGGTAGTATTCCTCTTGGAAGGGGAAGATGATTAGCAGTGAAAACTGATAAAAAACATAAAGAAAAATGATGAATTTGAATCTATAGAGTGGGAAAATCTAAATAAGGTCTTTTTCATCAATTACATTCCATATAACATCTAAAAAAATAGAAATGGGATTTCTTGAGCTGAATAAAAAGGAGAAACAATCAGTGGGAAATTATGAAATGAACTTTACTAGGATTTCATGGAACACTTCCAAATTTTCATTAATTCTAATGGGAAGGTTGATTAATTATTTTGTGGACTAATAATTTATCTATTGAAATATCTATCAATTCAAGACTTTGGGATTTATGATGATATAGTTTGATGTGATCTCAAAGTGGATATGGAGTTTGGATATGTGAATTGGTCTCATGGAATGAATGATAATAAGAGATGGGTGGATCCAAATTTTTAGAAGAATTTTGTTCATGAAAGAGAAATAAAGAAAATATAACTACCCATGTGCAACAAGTGTGGGAAATTTTTTTTGGGAATTTTTATAAAGGATGTGTAAAGTGTTACAAGTGAATGAAGGTTGTCTATATATCTTGAAACCATTGCAGAGATATAAATCCCCAACATCTGATTGAAAACGACAAAGGAAATATTGTGCAAGAATAACCAGAAATATAATGCTTCAATTGTGGGGAGAATGTACACTTTTCTAACCAATGCCTAAATCATAATATAATGGATGAAAATAATTATCAACCCCAGTAGATGCCAAGGGAGAAAGTTTGTATTTTTTTTATCTTTATGGATAAAGTAGAGGCTTTTAATGATGTGATAATAGTGACCCTATCCTATCATAGGGAATATAAAAAGAGAATTTTATTTTTCTTAATATAGCACATAGGATAACTAGGGTCAAATCACTTGTGGAGATTCATAGTTTTCTACTCACTATTTTCAAATTCACATATGCTATTGATTTTTATTAATTTTATTATTTATAAAATAAATAAACAATGTTTTTTTATTTTTGGAAATAAATGAAATTCAAAACTAAATCTATACTAACATGTAATGAAAGATGATATTATAAAGAAAGTAAATGGCCTTTAGGTTTTGTTTCAGGTTCCTTCATTATTCAGTATTGTTTTTTAAAATTCATACTGATAGTTTAATTGTGAAATCTCATTCATGAAATAATAACCTTTTATATATTGGTTGTGAAATCTTTGAATTCCTAGGAAATAATCTTTTGAAAACTAAAACTCCAACTCCTCTTATAATTGAGGTTGATGACACACCTCAAGTGAGAGTGTATAATCTTCTAGGACCCAGCTCTACTGTATTCCATTTCATACATTGAATATATCAAAACCAATGTATTAAGTGATTATGTCCAAAATAAGGGAGGGAAAATATTTAAATAAAATAAAATAAGTGAGTTCAATATCCACGTCATAGTGTAAAATTATCACACTCATGCATGTCAATTTTAATTCACCAAAATCAGAAATAAAAAAAAATAATTTAAGTGTAAAAATTAAGATCACATAAACTCCCCCAAGGACAAATTTTGGGTTAGTCTCCCATTATTAAGAGTAAGAGATCACTTAGGGGATGAATGGGTAGAATATAAAAAAATAAAAATAAGAAGAAGGAAAATGAGACATAATGAAAGAGAGAGAGTGATAAATTAAATAAAATAGAACACAAAATGAGAGAAAAAGAAGAATTAGAGTTAAATAAACACTTTAATTGATCTAGTTAAGTTAAATCATGAAATAAAATAAACTAGAATATAAACTACAGAATGTATAAAAGAAAATAAAATCGGAGAAAAAAATAAAGCATCAAGTAGCCTCCCATGAGATCTCCTCTGGTGGTCTATACCCCCTCTCAGAAGTGGAAATCACCACCTTTTATAGAGGAGGGGATTATTTTATATCTCTCTTGGTATTACTTTATTTAAAATTTGGATTATCCATTGAATATAAATATAAAAATATATTCCATAGATACTAGGAGATCTTTAGCGGCATAAACAGCTCCTCACGCACATACGTGACTCGTGTATGGTTTGTGGCATGTGGAATGCACTAAATCATTTCTTTGGTGGTTAATACATGGTAAATTGATGTTGGATTATGATTTAGGGTTCATATTCAAACCATAAGACATTTATAGTGGCCAAATGAGACCTTTATTCCATGTAGGGAATCATATTCCTTTGAATCGGGATCTGCTAAAGTCATCTACAAAGTTAGAGGCAATACAGAGTGGACCAATACTCAAAATAGGTCATTTGGATTGAGTCCAATATTTACTAGCATTGACCATGGTGTATTTTGGTGATTTTAGACGATGGCGGTGGCGTTGAGCAATGGAAGCAGCGGAGAGCGGCGGCTCAGGTGTGTCTGAGATCAGGGCAGCAAAGCTAAAGCATAATGATTCCATTTTTTAACTGGACGACCAGTAGACATAGTTCCCCATCCTAAATTGAAAATGAGATAGTATGCCATGATTTTTTATTAATCAAATTTCAACATTCATTCATCAGAATATAAATTCGGAGACGGGATCTCGGTTACACATACACTCACAAAAGATTTGTTCACACCGGAATGCATGGACTATATAGGATTAATCCAAACCTCTTTAATTGTAGGTACCTTCCCAAAAGTCTATTCAGAACCATGATTCCCTGGTTGTCTCTCTCGATGGCCAGATTTTCTGGCCAACCCCTTCATGGGGCTGACTAGATGGCTTGTGGGCTACCTGGTTGAGGGAAAGCCAATGAATGTCTAATTTTATTACCAAAATATCATTGAAATTCTAAATTAAAATCAAAAAAATATTCATAAGAAAATTAAACATTAAAAATACACATTTTAATCCATTTTTATTCTTTATATGAAAATCCCAATATTTTAAATAATCATCAAAATACATGAGGAAATTTTGTAAAAATAATTTAAAAGCATTAGAATTTATTTAAAAAACTACATGAAAATATGTGTGCATCAAATACCCCCACACTTAAAACTATGATTTTACTCAATCATAAAATATCAAAATTGAATTTAAGAGGTAACCAATGTTACCAATATTTAAATTTAAAATCAATAAAATTAAATAATTATCAAATTAAGACAAAATTTTAAAGTTCCACATAAAACATTAATTCAAATTCTCATTTTTCAAATAAACAACCAATCAAAGTATTTTAATTTATCCCTTTGAAAATGATAGAACTTATCCTTTTATTCATTCAAGTTCCTTAAATTATTTTATTTGAAAAACCAAGTAATGTTTTACCTCACTTTAGAATATTTCCTTCTCATCAATCATGATTCAAATTCAAGTAGAGATATGCTAATATCATGAATACATGCTACTTATCCATAATATTTCAAAGGAACCACTTTCACCACTTTGTAATGAAAAAATTCACATAACATTATTAGTAATTTACAATAAAGGTTAAAATGACTCTAAGAATTAAGGTTGGTAGAAATTAATGTTTTAAAATCAAGGCTTAAAGGTGGGGGTTTTTCTCTCAAGCATATTTCATGACATTAAAAAGTTAAATATTAACGTAATTATCTCCTAAAAAATTGAAAACACCCACTTCCCAAGCACAAAGTAAAGGTCATGACATATGAAAGCATAATGAATGAATTTCTCCTTGAATTTTCTCTCTATACTTTTTTACTTTTTTTATTTTCAAACTAATTTTTCATTTTTTTACTTTTTCAGAAGTTATCCTTGGAATGAATCTTAGATCTACCACCTAACCACATATGATAAAAGTCATCGGTCTAGTAATGGTGATTTTTGATTCTCCATGTCACATCCCATTCCTTTTTTTTTCATTTTTCATATTTTTTTAAGAAGGAAAAACTATAAAGTATAATGGATGATTCAAAAAACTTTCTCAATACCCACAATTAAGAACCCAAACACTTTTCCTTACAATTTAGTGTATCCATTTCACTATTAAATCCTACACCTCCATAATTCAACTTTGAAATATCATGAAAAATGCTAAGATTAGGGTAGGAATGTGTGACGTCCTGACCCGGGTGCCACTCAATGGAATCCCTTGATGGTGGGCCACATGGCCATAAGTGAGCCTCTCTATATGCCAAAGGCTATTAACTAGTAGTGAGAGACTAGGGTGTGTCTGTGGAAAGACTATTCCCTCATGTCATAGTGGATCATAATAGATATATTATAATATATAAAATATCAGAAGAATAATAATAATGGATAAGTAGTGGAGAACATGAATATGCATCTAATAATAATAATTGAATGTTGAATTTTATTATATAAAAAAGATAATGATAATGTATTTCATGTCTCTAAATAGAAGGGAAAAGGTATACATGGAAGAAATAAATACATACTATACAAAAGAATCAACAAGAAACCAAAAAATACCCAAGCATCTCGAGCTCTTGACCATTCATCTCCGACCAAGATCCATCCTAAGAAAGCCATAAATATCAGGTGTCCGAAGTAGGATTCTTCCCTTTCTCAACATTTTTATATATGAAATCTTCCCGAGGTACCATCAGTGGCCCAAATTGGGTGTGAGATAAATCTTAGTAGGCTACCACCAATGATGTCTATTCCATAAAGTCTATGAATATAAACTATAATAGTGTGCTAGTATATATGAAATTAAATTAGTACTATAATGTAAACACCCCATACCAACTTCAACCACAAATGGTTTTTGAACATGTAACCCTTTAATTAATTATGTTCCATTTTATACAAATAATTCACTTGAGGTGTGAAACAAATTGACGATATAACATGATAATAATAATAAAAAAGGATCCAAGGTATAATAAGGAATCCTATAAAAATGATAATAATGAAATATGATCCAAGGTAATGATCAAGGTGTGCTTGACCTCAGGGGTCTAACCAACTCACTAATAACATGCAGCCTGTCTATAAGGGGATTGAGTGTAATCCAAGGGGAATCACCCAAGGGATTCCATTTTAGTAGTTCAGGATCTCATCCAAGGTAAAATGGTATAATCATGATTGGGCCTAATGGGGTGAATCTGTGGTTACATGTGTTTGAAGACATCAATATAGATCCAAGAGTGTATCCAAGGCATCCTAATATCCGGAAGATAGTGATGTGATCCTAAATCATCATGCCAAGAATCCTGTGGTAGAAAAGGGACATATTTCAAGGTGGATATCTCCATTGGAAACTGGTTCCATGAATTGGAATGTCATCCTCTAAGTGCTCGAGGAATTCCCTCAGGAATCCTAGGATGGATCAAGTCTTACCACTCCTATAAAGATAAAATGGTACATATAAATTAGGCACCTTATACATAATTCATTATTTAATTTATACCATGTAATACTCATTCCATTTGATAATTTAGAAGCTCCATTCCATTACCTTTCATACCAAGTGACAAGGATGAATAGGAATGAAACCATGTATTACATTCATTACTTATTTAATTATTTGTTTCATTCATTTACCTTTCATAAAAATGACAATACGAGCTAATTATATCCAACCATATACAGTTTAATTATAAATATCTAGGCCAAGTGATACACATAATATAATTTCCATTTATAATTGAGTTTCATGTAATATATTAAAACATTTACCTTTGAAGGGACAAGTGATACTATATAATAATAACCATTAATAATTCATTCATTTAATTTAAAAACTTACATTTATTAAGGCCAAGTCAAAGCACACTCTAACGGTGGCTTAGACAATCATAACAAGCCACTAAAGGCATACACAAGGAAAACCCTACTTGGGGTGGAAGGTGTTGGGGTCTCAACCTCCAATGACTAGATGATCATGTATAGAAGGGGCTCTAGAATATAATAACAATTACTATAAGAAAGACATATTAATTAAATAGTAAACACCTAATGAAATCAATGTACACACAATGATAATATTTTATAAAATAAATATACTTGAGGGATGAGTCATAGTCCACCTACCTCAAGGCTATAAAACTCTCTTCACCCAGTATCAACCTTTAGTTTGGTCTGGATTTGAAGAAAATAGAAGAACAGATCAAAACCCAAAAAATAGATCATATGAACCTGCACCAAAATAGTGCAACCAATAGGACGAAGAAAAAAAAATCAGCCTAAGTATCGATGAGCTTACCTAAAGGAATCCAATGAGACCAATAGAAGCTTGATCAGACTTTATATGGAAGAGATATCAGGAATCCTAGGTGGAGGGATCTTAAGAGACCTCAATAGTAGGGAGAGGATATCATCTATCCTCTGGATGAGAAATAATATGAGGGGTGATATTAAATTATATTTAAGGAAAAAAATGGTAATTTAACCCAAAAATATTTGGGTCACACATTTTGGTTGCACGGTTGGCTAAACTGTGCACTAACCATGTGCCTCTCACTGCCTAAGGAGGGACCCTGTACAGTTTCATGTGCATGGTTTGACTAACTATGTTAAAACCATGCAGTAAGATCTACAAAAAATTATAAGTACCCTCACACAGGCATGTGCCTCTAGATGCACACTTTCCTCAAACTGTGTGGTCTTCTAAATCCCTGTATCCAACCCATGCAAGGTTAGGGTAACTATGTGGATTGGCTCACACAGTTTCTACTAACCACGTATCATAGTCCTTTTACACACTATCTAGGGTTTCAATCAATAAAAAAGACCAGTACACCCCCAAAACCATTGTGAACTCATTATTAATCCATATTAGGTCCAAAACAAAGAATTGTATTGAAATTTAAAGGATCTGTAACCCATAGAAAAACCAATTTCTTACAATATTACCCCTTAAAGGAACTCATCCATGAGTTCACTTTCCAATGGAGGGAAAACTTTTTTTGAGAACAACTTCATCCTCTAAGCACCCACGTCGACCTCCTGCTCCCAAGTCTCATCCTGTACAGGGCCATGATTCCATAAAATTCATACTAAACGGAGATAATGGCCTCAGAGATCCTTCATTCTCCAATCAACAATGTATATAGAATACTCCTAAAAAGAAGCACTGACATCCAGTTCAACCACTTTAGGATTAAAAGTATACGACAGATTGGTATGATAATGGTGAATCTGTGAAACATGTAATTTGTTGAGAATGGCATGGTACCTATGAGGGAATAGAAACCGATAAGCTACTGGTCTACCTCTATCCAAAATCTAAAAAAGACCAATGAAGTGAATTGAAAACTTCCGTTGACTCTATATCCATCTATGACAATGTTTAGAGAAAATGAGATCCCCAACCTCAAACTCTAGAGGTCATAAATGATGATCAACATAAGATTTCTGTTTAGATTAAGCAGTAGAAATAGAATTCTTGATCAGCTAAACCTATTCTGAAGTCTCCTGCATGATATGAGGACCTAGTAGAATTGCCTCTCCAACCTCGAATTAGAATAGGGGTGAATGACATAGCCTACCATACAAGACCTCATATGGATCCATCTGAATCATAACCTGAAAGCTATTATTATAAGTGAACTCAAAGAGCGGGATATGATTCTCCCAAGAACCTCCTAAATCAAGGAAGCATGTCTAGATCATGTCCTCTAACATGTATATCATCCATTATGAATGGCCATCGACCTGAGGGTGAAAAGTTGTGCTTAGGTTCACATGTGTACCCATTTATCTATGTTACCCCTGTCAGAACCTTGATGTGAAATGCGCATCCCTATTTGAAATGATAGTACAAGGAACACTGTGTAACCATATAATCTCAAAGAAATATAGTCTTTCCATCTCACCAACTAATAAAGTCTACTGGATAGGAAGTAAGTGGGATACTTTCGTTAGTCTGTCAACGACTACCCAAACCACATCGCTACCTTGAGGTGACCTCTGTAAGCTGACTACAAAATCCATTGTAACAAATTCCCATTTCCATTTTGGGACTAGTAAAGGATGTAACAATCCAATAGGTCACTGGTTCCCCACCTTCACATACTGACAGGTGGAACACCTAGTGATAAAACCTTCTATCTGACATTTCATCCCACGCCGCTAATAATGGCGTCACATATCTCGATACATATTGAGGATTCTTGGATAAAATTCACACTAAGAAGTGTGTAAATCTCACATAAATTACTCTCTCATATCTATAATAACTCAGACATGACCATGAATACATAGGATATCATCTCCATTAATAGACCAATCCAGAGTTGGGTCCTCTCCTGAAATACTCTCCTAGAGAACCAAGCCTTCAGGATCTAAAAACTTCCTACACTTCACCCTATCTAGAAGGGAAGATGTAACTATCAAGGATTAAATAGAATATAGATCGTGAATCTCATGAAACTTTATATATAGCTCAGAAAATATGGTCATAAATTTCTATTCTTCACCGTATTCCTTCACGACCTATGCTTGAGTTCTCTTGCTCAGCACATCAGCTACTGCATTGCCCTTTCCAGGCATATAAGTAAACTAAAATTATAGGAATTAAGATATTCAACCCATATTCATTGACTATGATTCAATTCACACTGAATAAAGATATATTTGAGTCTATTGTGGTCTATATACACCACAAAGTTGTCACCCATTAGATAGTTTCTTCAGCAACGTAAGACATGGAAAACTACTGTAAGATTGAGATAATGCATCAGGTAGTTTTTATCATGAGGCCTCAAATTCTTAGATCCGTATGAAAAAACTCGACCCTCCTATATCAGCACCACACCTAGAATGATTCTTGATGCATAACAAAACACTTTATATCCTCTACCAAGCTCTGTAAGAATCAGAATAGGTGCCAAAAAAACCCTTCCTTTCAACTCCTAAAAGGATTTATCACATGATTATGACCACAAAAACTTCAGAACCTTATTTTTAAGAATATTAATAGGTGAATAAGGTAATGATAAGTCTTGTATAGAACACCTATAATATCAAGCCAGACCCAATAAACTCTGTATATCAAACACATTCTTGGGATAATCCCAGAAAAACATGAAAGTCACCTTCTATGGGTCAACTGATACTATTGATTTCAAGATAATATGACCTAAGAAGTGAAATTTGTCAATCTATAAGTGGAACATAGAAAGCTTATCATATATTTGATGATCTCTTAGTGTGTTCAAAATGATATCAATTTGTTTATCATGGTCACTATGAGTATGTGAATACACCAAGATGTCGTCCATAAAAACAACAAAAAAGGAATTTAGATAGCGATGGAAAACCCTATTCATCAAATACATGAAAATTGAAGATGCATTTTTAATATTGAATAACATAAAAAAATAATCATACGGACCATACCCACTATGAAAAGTTGTACAAGGCATCTCTGAAGGCCCGAATCATACCTGATGGTAGCCCGATCTCAGGCCGATCTTCAAGAAAACCATATATCCTCAAAGTTGGTCAAAGGGATTATCTATTCATGGAAGTGGATACAAGTTCTTAATAGTAAACTGATTAAATATTCGGTAATCCATGCATAGCCTGAGAGTTCCATCCACATTCTTAGAGAAAATAATGGGTGAACCCCAAGAAGAAGTACAAGGTTAGATAAACCTTTAGACTCTAGATCCCTCAACTGTCTCTTGAGCTCCTAGATCTTAGTAGGTTCCATCATGTATGGAGGAATGGAAATTGAAGATGCTTCTAGGAAAAGCTCAATCCTAAACTCTACCTATCTCTCAGGAGGGTATCCAGATAAATATTCGGGAAAGACAACCCTAAAATGATCTACTACGAGAGGAAATGTTTTGAAATGTATTCCCTATTCCTCCATGAAAAGATTGGAAATCTGGGTGGCCACTCCACCTAGCCCTTGATGATCTTGTCTAGATCTACCATCCTAGACATTCCACTCACCCTTGTGAAGATAACTACCACTCTTTGGTGATGTAAACGATACCCTATGAAGATAGCCATCCACATAGGCATGATGCAAAACCAATTAGTCCATCCAAATAATGACATCAAATCTCATCATTTCAAGGATTAAGAGGTCCCATAAGAAGGGATAAATACCTACCTAAAGGGGGTAGTCCCTGAATTGGTGTATTCCCTCTAACCGCAAACCTAACCGTGTATCCAAGTTCATCACACCATAATAATACTAAATTTATGACTCGAGACTCTCCACAGTTGATAAAGAGATAAAGGATTATGAATAACATATATCAAATAAAGTATATACAATAGTGGAGGCTACTATAATAGTAAATCATACTGTTGATTGTACTACACTCCAATCCTAGGTTATTATCAGTAAAGAATGCAACTTTCCTGATCCACAACCCTATACTACAAATAGACTACCCTAAGTAGGCCCTCTCTTTTGTCACTAATAATCAAAAGTTTGGCTACTATAGCCATGACCTCCTCCTTAGCATATCCTTATAATGATAATCTAACTCCTTTTCTGACATGACAAAACATATCTTCCTCTCGAATGTGTAGATGATGTATATACTCTTCCACTCAAAGTTGATGGAAAGGTCTAAAATAATCTCTAAAGATGCCCCATACGGCCTCAAGCATAGCACTCAAGAAGGTCTCTATCACAATGAGGCTTTATATTCCCCTACCGTTTACACTGACGATATATAATGAAGCTACTAGTGTGGATACTCTAGCCACCACTACTCTGAGGAGAAACCTAAAGGGAACACTTCCCGTTACTGGAAAAACTACTTTCCTATCTTGAAGCTAAACCTATATGCCAAAAACTATTTCATTATATTTGACTGTGCTAAGTAATAAGATTATGATAGATGATCCCAAAAGATATAGTTAGGTGAAATACATTCACCTAAGTATGGATGGAATGCCTATGCCCATCCTTGAAGTGTCAAGAATGTGAAAAATCATCATCGGATAGAACTGGTGCATAGTGTTGCAACTCTGCTAAACAGATTGAATAGTCCATGACAGAAATAACACCCTACTCTAAGTTCATGAACTCTTTAGCTTGGTCATCCCTTATCATTTGAGGAGGTAATGAATCATATAAGGCAATCTATAAGTTAGATCATTACATGCCCTGATGATGACCAGACTGGGTAATCACATCCCACCATCACTTGGATGAATCACATAGAATGTAGGTGGAGTGATTGATCCTCCTCTCTGGATCTTGGTCCTCACCTCCATCTCTGAATCTTGGTCATCACCACCATCTCGGGAGTATGTTCCACTATCTCTGGAGCTTGGTCATCACCACCCTCCTGGTGAACGACTCAAGGATGTCATGGTATAATAGCTCTAAAAATTATAAGAACATGCCTCAGATCAAGGTTTGAGAATAGATAGAAGCACAAATAGAAGAAAATCACAATAATAAGGGCTCACTACCCAAGGCATTCTACCCCAACTACCTTCTTAGAAGGAAAAGGTATTGGTAAGTGTTCAAGTTTAATTTATAGGGGTTCTAATAGGTGAAGGGTAAAATATACCTTTCCTCTTAATTTAATAGAAACTATTTCATTTTATAACTCAATATTAACATTTTAAGTTTTCATTTTCTTATATACATTTATCAAGGTTTGATTAAAATGGATCACCATTTCTAGTGAATAAGGTCCCATACACCTTACCACTGAAATTGAAACCCATTTGATTTCTATTTAACCCCATATATATTCAGTCTTAGAATGTAATGGGTAATACACGATGGCTTGACTCGGTTAATTACCCTTTCCAATCTATGAGGGCCCATACAAATCATTAATTTAAATTGGAAATCACCTAATCACAACCAAAGAGTAACTCATGTAACTAGAGGTACAAAGTAGTTGTAGGTATAAACCTCCCATTTAAGATACCACCATCAACCTATATAGTAAAACACTATTTATATTGATGCTGACTATTTAAATAAAAAATTCCATACCCTATAGTAAAACACTATTTACCCCGAACATGGGTTAGCTAAACCTAAGAACGGGTTATAACCAAGTTCCAAAGTGTTTCTAATATCCTGTCTATTTTCTCAAAATAGTAAAGTAATAAAAAAACCTTTGATACCACTTTGTGACATCCTAACCTAGGTGCCACTCAAATGTGCCCTATGAGAGTATGAAACATGGCCTCAAGAACACCTCCCAATATGAAAAAGGCTATCAACCAGTAGAGAGGGACTAGGGTGTGCCCATAGGGAGACTATACCCTCATGTTAGGGTGGAGAACATTGGATATATAATAAAAATAAAATAGAGAAATAAGAATAATAATGGATAAGGAGAGGATAATTGGAATATACATACAAAAATAATAATCAAAAGATGAAATGCATCATATAAAAAAGATGATGATAATGTATGTTATGTCTTCTGAAAGTAGTAAAATAGGTATAAATGATAGTAGGAAATACATTCCATATAAAATAATCAAAAAGAAACCAAAAACTATCCATTAATATTGATCTCCTTCCCAGTCATATGCTACCAAGATCCATCATAAACAAGCAATCAAGACCAAGTGTCCAAAGTAGGATGATTACCCTTATCAACACCTACATACATATAATCTGCCCAGGTACCATCAGCGGTCTGGATAGGGTGTGAGATAAATCTTAGTAGGCTACCACCGATGAAATTTATACCATCCAATCTGTTAATATAAACTATAACAATGTGTAGGTATATATAAAATTAATGTAGTACAGTAATGTAAACATCCCATATCTGCTTCAACCTTAGTTGGTGTCTGAACATGTAACCATTTAATTAATTATGTTCCATTTTATATAAATAAGTCACATGAGGTGTGAAAAAAAACTAAATATATATCATGATAATAATAATAATTATAAAGTATCCAAGGTATAACAAGGCATCCTATAATAATGATAATAATGAAACAAGATCCAAGGTAATTACCAAGGAATCCTTGACCTCAGGGGTCCAACCAACTTAGTAATAACATGCAGCCTGGATATAAGGGGTTTTAGTGTAATTTAAGGGGAATCACCTAATTAATTACACTATATTTCTTTATAATAGAGTCCAAGGATATCTTCCAAGGTAAAATTGGATAAGCATGATTAGGACTAATGGGGTGAATCCATGGAACCATGTGTATAAAGACATCAAAATGGATCCAAAAAGTGTATCCAAGGTATCATAATATCTAGAATACAGTAAAGGGATCCTATGGAGTCATGATGGCCATCCACTGGTAGATAAGGACCATGTTCCAAGGTGGATATCTCACTTGGAAATAAGATCCTTGAATCGATATGGTGTCCTTTCAGTGCTCAAGGAATTCCCTTAGGAATCCAAGGATAAATCAAGTCTGACCACTCCTATAAAGATAAAAAGGTCTATATTCAATAGGAATTTTATACATAATTAATTATTTAATCTAGACAAAGTAATAATCATGCCATTTGATAATTCATATGGTTAATTCCATTACCTTTCATAACAAGTGACAAGGATAAATAGGACATGAAACCTTTTATTACATTCATTACTCATTTAATTATTTAGTTCATTCCTTTACCTTTTATAAACATGAAAAGGTTGGCTAAAGACATGCAACCATATGCAGTTTAATTATAAATATCTAGAACAAGTGATACACATAATACACTTTCTATTTATAACTGAGTTTCATTTAATATGTTAAAACACTTACCTTATAAGGTTCAAGTGATAATATATAGTAATATCCATTAAAAATTCATTCATTTAATTAAAACACTTACCTTTATGAAGGCCAAGTTAAAGAACACCTGAACAGTAGCACAAATAGTCATAATAAATCACTAAAGGCATAAACAAGGAAACATCCTACTTGGGGTGGAAGGCATTGAGTTCTCAACCTTCAATGACGACATGATCATGTATTAAAGGGACTCAAGAATATGAGAAAAATGACTATAAGCAGGGAATATGAATTATATGGGAAATGCCCAATGATATCGACATGCACACAATGATGAAGATTTATAAAATGGAGATACTTGAGGGTTGAGTCATAGACCACCTACCTCGAGGCTGTAACACTATCCTTGTCTAGTATTAGCCTTTGGTTTGGCTTGGATTAGAAGAAAATGTAAGAACAAATCAATTCCTTGAAAATAGGGTATATGAACATGTACCAAAATATCACAAATGATAGGATGAAGAACAATGAAATGAACCTAATGATTGAAGAGCTTATCTGGAGGAATCTAATGAGTCTAATGAAAGCTTGACCAGACTTCATATAGAAGAGATATAAAAAATCCTAGGTGGAGGGAGATTGAGAGACTTCAATGGGAGGGAGAGGAGCTCATATATCTGTTAAAGGATAAATGAGAGGAGGGGTGAGATTAAATTAGACTTTAGCTCAAAATGGTAATTTTACCAAAAAATATGGTTCACATGGTTTGGTCACATTATTGGCCAAATCTTGAACTAACCATGCACCTCCCACTACCTAAGGAGATACACCACACAGTTTCATGCGCACGGTTTGACTAACCCTGGGAAAATTGTATTGCACACTCTTCTAAAAATTGTAGGTACCCTAGCATAGCTGTGCACATCTAGCGGCATGATTTCCTCAAACCATGCGGCCTCCTAAATCTCTTTTTCTAGCCCCCACACGATTAGGGTAACTGTGTGGACTGGCTCTCATGATTTCTACTAACCATGTGGTCCAGTCCTTTTCTCCATCGGTCAGGAATCCAAGCTCTGAACAAGCCCAAGAAAGCCCTAAAAAACATGAAATCATTATAAATATATATTAAAAACAAATAATTAGACCAAAATTTAAAGGATCTATACCACAAAGAGAAATTAGGTTCTTACATAATGGATAAAAATGGATTGAATCATGGATAATCACTAACAAGGTCATTCATGGTCTCTATGGGATAAATAATGATTGATGTTGTAGGTGGTATTGTGGATAGGGGATTATAAAAAAACACCTCAATCATCTTAAATGTTTTTTTGCGAAATCATTAGATTTTAAAAGTTTCAATGAAAGTTTTAGTAGGTGTTATGCCCTAAGATCTCTCAAGAAATATACTCAAGAATATAATAGGAAATATTTGGTCTCTCGGGAGTGAAACATTTTATTTGGGACAATCTCTCAGGGCATGAATAATAATAAAAAATCAATTCACATGAATTTAAGAAATTAAAATCATGAAAAAATGGTAGGGAAATGTCATTTACATGAATCAACTAATTCTCTAAAACCTTGAGTCATCATTTCAATATTCATGATTTAGTCTAATAATTCAATTCCACTCCTTACTCATTCAATATCATTATAGTCGAAATATAAAACATGGAATCACAAGGTTCTTAAGAAACTCATGTCTCCTAGATAAGTCAAGTAAAGAAAAAATTCTAATCATGTGCTTGAAAATTCCAGTTTAAAGATCAAAACAAGTTTTTAGAAAAAAATTTTGGGAGTTTAAAAGATAAACATTAAAAGTGAACTAAATTTTATCATGAATATTTAGTCATATTCCTACACTATTTTGGGGTTTTGTTATTACATCATGGACCTACAAAAGATAATAAATCACTAAAACTAAAGGAACATGTCATTAAAGATAAAAATGATAAAGGGAGTGGGATACATTCTAAAATAATCCTAAGAAAATAAATAGAAAATTTTAATAAATGAAGTAAAGATAAATATTGGTTTAATACCCTAAGAAGGACTTGGGTTTTTAATTCCTCAAGAAGGTCAATACCAGCTGTAATCCATAATTAGTTGATGGGTGGAGAGTCTTGGATTTGAACTAACACATTTGGATTTTCCCAACTTCTACTTCATAATTATTAGTGAAGAATAATCCACAGTTAGAGTACACCAAATCCACCCCCTTAAAAATTAGGTATATCTTGTATTGGTGGGGTAAGATAAAGTATGTGTGATCCTACTTATTGGTTTCTACTTGTATAACCTCCTCTTGATTGTCTAGTGCTGGTTCAATGTGGGCTGCATGAATTGAATTTTAAAAGGGTAGTTTAAAATTTAGTTTTAATTTTAATGAATTTAGAAAAGACTAATCATAAAAATTCAACATTTTAATACGAAAAGCCTATATCTTGGTTTCTTATGGCATGGTAACTTGGACCTCCTAACAGACTTCCTCTAAGGTATTTTTTACAAAATTAGTTAGTTTTCATGTATTTATCCACAAGTGAATATGATATTTATTAATATTAATATAAGGGAAAACAAGGAGTGTCTAAATATGAAAACTCAAAGTAGTGGGAATTAATACTCAATTTAGATTGAAAAAAATCAATTGAAATTGAGTTTATGAAAATATAAAATCCCTATCTTGGTTTTGTTTGAATATATTCTTCAGTTGTACGTGCCTCTTGAAGTTGGATATCACTAGATGGTAGTAGATAGTTAGGATCCTCCATAATTTCTTCAAATTACAAAACTTTGGTGGCTTATTCATCTTCCATGTCCAGTAATAGGTAGTCAGATGTTGATTCTTCAATCTTGTAAATGGGAAGATCTCGTTTCATTTTATCTTCTTCCCATTCACTCCAAAATTGATAGAAATCTTTTCACATATTCCAATCATAATGTGAGTCTTCATCTTCACTCTCCATCTTGTCATGGTAATATTTGATTTGATATTTGAAATGGGTGGGATGTGGATACTCCTCAAGTTTAGCCTCAACTTCTTAGATATATTCAACAAAATTGGGAAGCTCTAGTGGTGCTTTTTCCCTGCCCTTTAGTCTTTGGATTTTATCCTTGACTCAATAACTAATTATTGAATTAAGATACCTATGTCATTCCCACTTATGATATTTTTGGATATACCAATGAGTTAATTAATCCTTTTTTAGAGGGCCTCCTTAATAAATTCAACCTCTTACTCTTGTTTTTGAAAATTTGGTTAATTATTCCATGAATTAAAAAAATAATCATTTGAAAACATCATGGTAAAAGTTTTTTAAAAATAAAATAATAAAAAATTATCTAAAATGTAAAAATAGAAAAATCAAGTTAACTACTGATTGGATCCCCAAAAATGATGTTAGTTTTGATGCACGCCTGTTTAGGGCATGACAAAAGAAAATTTTATTTTTCCTGATGCAACATAGAGGCTAACTAGGTTCACGTCACTTGATGAGATTCAAAATTATCTACTCACTATTTTATAATTCACCTAAGCTATTTATTTTTATTATTTTTATTATTTATAAAAGTAATTGAATATGAGTTTTGGGTTTTTGGAAATAAATGAAATGAAAAACTAAAACTATTCTAACATGAAATATAAGATGATATTAGAAATAAAGTTCATAGACTTTAGGTTTAGTTTTGGGTTCCTTCATTATTCAATATTGCTGTTTAAAATTAAGTACGATATTTCAATCGTGAAATATCATTCATGAACTATTATCCTCTTATTTATTGGTTCTGAAATATTTTAATTCCTAGGAAATACTCCTTGGAAAACTAAAACCCTAACTCGTCATATAATTGTGGTCGATGACACACCTAAACCAAGAGTATGGAGTCTTCCAGGACCCAACTCCGCCATATAACATTTTATACATTGAATAGATAAAATCTACTGTATAAAGATATTGTGTTCAATAGAAGGGAGGGAAAAGATTTAAATAAAACAAAAGAAGTGAGTTTGAGATCCATATCATAGTGGACAATCACCACACTCATGCATGTCACTTTTAATTCACTATAAACATAAATAAAAACTAAAAAGAATTTAAGTGGAGAACATAGGAACACCTAAAATCTCCCAAGTCCAAGCCTAGGGTTAGTATCCCATTATTGGGAGTAAGATATCACTTGGTGGAATAATGGGAAAAATATAAGAAAATAAAAATAATAAGGAGAGTAAGACAGAATGAAAGAAAGAGACAAAGAGAGAAATTAAATAAAATAGAACACATAATGGGAGAAGGAGAAGAAGAATAAGGGTGGATGGAACTATTTAATGGATATAATTAAGTTAAATTATAATAAAATAAAATAAACTAAAATTTAAACTATAGAATGTATAAAATAAATTAAAACAATAAAAAATAAAACAAAAAAAATGAAGTAGCAAGCAGCCTCCCACGAGCTCTCCTTCGGTAGTCTAGACCCACTATTGTCAGTGTAAAGTACATACTTTTATAGAGGAGGGAATTCATTTCTATATCCTATAACCAAGTATTTTTATATCTCAGTATTACTTTATTTAAAATTTTCATTCTCCTTTGAATGGATACATGCAAATATTTACCGTAGATATTGGGAGATCTTCAACGTCATGGATAGATCCTCACACATATTCATGGACTATGCATGGGTCATGGCATGTGTTATACACCATATCCTTCCTTTGGTGAAGACTCTATGGCACAATGGTGGTGGATTATGGTGTATGGTTTATATTCAAACCATATGACCATTACAGTGGCCATATGGGACCTCTTTTCTATACATGACATCATAATCCTTAAAAGTGGACTCTACCGAGGTCATATAAAGATTCATAGGAAATCTATGGTGGTTCAAGCCTTATAAGAGGTCATTTTGAACAAGACTGAGTTTTACCATCATCATCCATACTGTATTCTAGTGATTGTAGATGATGGAAGTGGCACCAAGAAGTGACGACAACAAAAAGTAGAGACCTAGGTGTGTCTGAGGGTGGGGCAATGTAGCGAAGGAAAACAAATTCCATTTTTGAATGTGTATGAACAATATCCAAAGTTACCCATCCCATAATGTAAATGATATAGGATTTTATGGTTTTTTTATTGATCAACTTCTGGTGTTTTTTCCTCAGAATCTTAATATAGGGATTGTCTCTTGATTACATACACCCACGAATGATTGGGTCATGCCGGCATGTGCGACCCATGCAGGATTTAGCCCAACCTATGTACCCAAGGATTCATCCCCATAGGCCTAAACATCACCATGCCTCCTAGGTGGGATCTACTGATGGACTTCTTAGGCATGCAACCCATTTATGGGATTGGCTAGATATCTTGTGGGTTTCTTGGTTGAGGGATCACCTATAAATGGATCTTTTTTTACCTAAAGATAATTAAAATTATCAATGAAAATCCAAAAAATATTCATAATAAAATAAAACTTTAAAAATCCACATTTTATTCCATTTTAATTATTTATCATAAAATCCCAATATTTTTAATAAACATTGAAATAAATGAAAAATTGAGTAAAAATCATTTAAAATAATTATAATTTGTTTAAATAGTTATATGAAAATATGTGTGAATCAAGTAGGTATAATAATTCTATACTCAAATCTAACTAGTAAATTTTTTGATTTTAGTTCCATGTATTCTATTATTTTATTCAAGTTTGCAAAGAACATCAAATCAAACCTTGAAATGTTAGAAATGGTTTTATCAGTTAAAACTTCTGGAGAATCTTTTCAAACATTAAGATTTTATAGATATTCCATTATTAACTTTGGTGAGTACAATCTCATTAAAAATCTAGTAGTCATTCCCATTGTGAAATTTGAAATAATACTATGGTTGGATTGAATCTAAAAGTATAATTCTAAGAAAAATTATAGAATCAAGAAAATTTCATTTGTTTTGAAGGGACAACCTAAAATTATTTTTAAAGGAGAGACATCTCTGCCCAAGTTTGGTTAATAATCACCATCTATAACCTTCATTATGGGAATTATTGATGAATAAGAGGAAGAAAGTAAAAGTACAATGATAAGAAATTTACCCATTATTCATCACTGCACTGATGTATTTATTGAATAAATATGCGGTCCTCCTCCAGAAAGAGATGTATAATTCTCAATTTAACTCATACTCGAATCCAAACCAATATCAAAGACCCCATATAGAATGAAATTTATGGAGTTAAAATAATTGAATAAAAAACTACAAGATATTTTGGTGAAAGGTTATATTAAACTGAGAGTGTCTCCTTGGGGATCACATATTCTCTTTATGAATAAGAAGGATGAATCAATATGGACATGAATTGATTATAGATAAATTAATGGGATTATAGTGAATAAAAAATACACTCTTCCTTGGATTGTTTATTTATTCAACCAGCTTCATGGGGCTCAATTCTTCTCTAAGATTGACATATAATATGAGAATCATTAGTTAAGGGTGAATGAAGAATATATCCCAGAGACTTATTTATGAACAACATTTGTACATTATGAGTTTGTTGTTATTTATTTTTCCTTGATCAATGATCATACTATATTTATTGATTTTATGAATATAATCTTTGGGGACAACCTTTATAACACCCCAGGATTTTGTGAATTATTATTTTTAAAATAAATTTAATATTTTTAATATTTTGTGTTACATAAAACAACATGTTTATATTTAATTACATGAAAAACCTTGTTTAGCTTGAATTACGTGTAACACTGAATATAGCTTGATTTGCATGCAATGCTGAGTTTAAACAAAACAAGACATACTATTAAAATATTATTATTGAATATGATAATTATTACCTAGCTTTTAGAATGTAAGGTATGATTTGGATTAACTAAATTATGAAAATATACAGTTTATTCATTTCTTTAAAATGATTTATTTAATGACCACTTAATTAGAAATTAAAATAAAAACTATTTGAAAATAAAGGAAATCTTTTTTTAAAAAACCATTTTTATGCACAAAAACATGTTCTATGTCAATAAATTAAAAAAAATAAAATTTAGTGAATAATTTTAATTAAATTTTTATATTAAATATTTAATCAAATGTTTAAAATTTATCTTATGTGTTTTCTAAACAAGAGATAAGAATAAAACCAATTTTATGCTTAAAAATTGTATTTTTCTAAAAATAAGTTTTGTTGCCTTTTGCACACTTATTTTAAAATTAATTATTTCCTATTTTAGAAAATGTATTTGAAAAAATGGATTTATTTTTTAAAATCATAATGTCAAAATAATCTTAGAGTAACTTGTTTATAATTTTCTAAGAAGATAATTTTTTTGATGAATAGTTAAAATACTATTTTTTTTTAAGAATTATCATTAATTTAAAAGAATTTAATGTCATGCTCCAGCTCCAGGATGCCCTGGAGCTAGTGAATTTTCAATAAAAATTGGTGTATTATTTTAGAAAAGCTAAAGAATTACACATCAAGTTCCACTACAGAAGATCATTATGATTTAGGTTCTATAAAACCAGATACAAAAATTATAATCCTTCAACACTAAATAGAAAAGACTCTAAAAATATTCCATCAAACAGTGTAACTCAAATATACTAAACCTGTAAAAACATATCGAAAATGTAGGGTGAGCATAAAAATGACTAGTAAGGGGTTTTTTTAAAAGTAAAATAATATTTTAATTAAAATATTTTAAAAAATTCCCATAAAAATATTCACAAAACATTTTCTTTAATAAAGATGTAATTCATGAAGTATAACATAATAGTTTTTCCAAGAATTACCAGTTAATATTTTAAGGAACATTAACAGGGCTACAAAAAACATGTTATAATCATAAGCATTATTATATAAAATATATGGTGCACAACATATAATCAAGAGTTACTATAACTATACTAAGTGTGACATGTGAAATTGTGAGTAAAAAATTTAAAAATAAAAGTAATACATGATCAGAGTTGCACCTAAAATAATAACATTAATTTCTTTCCTTAATAACTGTAAATCATAAATTGGAAGATAAAATTTCTGAGTGCTTAATAAACATTATGCCATGTGCATTTACTTCTTATAATCTCATAAGTACATGATCTTAACCAATAATATTCTATAGTTAAATTCACACTTGGTCAATTAAATAATATAAACATAATGAGGGAATGTATAATGCTTGACTGTGTCAAGGCCTTGTGCAATGACTTTATTTGTCTCATGATAACTACTGATGCATCGTGGGGATTTCATTAACCGGTCCCCAACCTGTAGGGCTTGCATTAACCGACCCCCAACCCCTTGGGATTTCATTAACTGGTCCCCAACCCGTTATATATTGAGTCCAATACATTATTCTTATGTCCAATAAGTAATATATTCAAAGTTTCCCATACCACATTGAATATTTAATTTCTCATTTCATATTATTCAAAGTGTCCCATACCACTTTGAATAATTAAGTTCTTAAATCCATAAAAGGTCATAAGAGTTTAATTACATTCTTTATCATTTACATATATATAGTGAATCATGCATTTAAGTGTCAACAAAAAAACTAACAACTACATGTATATGGAAATTTAATAAATGACAAGTATGGTAGAAATATTATAGCACATGCGATGATAACTAATGCACATAAAATACAGGTTTTGTCACATAAAATGATAACCCTTAAATTATAAAATCCTTATTTTATGGAAATAAACATTTTATATTTTAAAATGGATAATTTTTGAATTTAAGATATTTGACATTTATATTCCAAGCCTATGCTGATAAATGGCCATGTCAAATAAACTACAATCACTGAAAACATTTATAGTTGCCGATTCTCAGGGAAATCAGATAGATGGAAAAAAATTGTTTCATGTGATGGCTACATGCATAAGAATTTAATTATACATATATTAAAAACATAATTTAGTAACCAAAATTTGTTTCATGAAAACTTAATTCAGGATATGGTTAAAACCATAGGTTTATACGTATGCAACATATGTATATACATATATGTGTTTATATGATCCGATTAAACCAAACAACTAAAACCCGAGTAAATATAATTCTAGCACTCAAAATACTTGAATAGAAATGGTTTTTTCTATATAAGTGCTTATGTATATTACTATATATACTCACAATATATATATATATATAGTTTTTAAAAACTGAAATTCTTTTAACTCTTAATTATCACATGTTTTTCAAAAACATCATTTAAGACTTGGATTATCAACAACTAAAAGACTTAGAATGATTAAAATGGAGTATTATATATATAAAAATTATGAATATATATACATACCTAATATACAACATGTATAATCAGATTTCTACACAGAGTATGCAAAGAAATAAAATCCCTTACAATTGCCAAATGTTTTAAAACATCAATTAAACATTGAAAAAAATATATTAAAAGGATTAAAAACTAGTTTGAAAGTGACTTATATAAACTATATGATTATATATATATATATATATAAACGTGTATAAAATGCATTTAAGGGGGTTTCACATCAAATATAATCCCTTACAATCACCTTTCACTTTAAAAACATCATTTAAACACTGGAATAAAAACTTAAAAAGGGATTGTAACTGGTTAGAATGGAAATATATATAGAAAACTATATATAACCAAGTATAACAAGTTTATAAACAGGTTTTGAATGAGAAAGATAGGGTATATCAAACCCTTACCTGGTTCAAAGAAGAATAAGAAGGACGGAGGTTGATGGAGGCACTGGAAGGAGAAAACCCGTAGGGTTCTCAGTAAAAAATGGTTATATATAAGTTGTATATAATACATTTTTTAAGGAAACTTTCAATGGGATCTGAGGTAGTTTAGTTTAAAATAAGACCAAGTTCGTTTGGACTTGTGGAAAAAGAGGATGAAGGAGGGCCCCCATGGAGAAAGGTGGTGTCACAGGTGTAGAAAAACCAAAGGTTGGGAGGCTGACTGTGACTGGAATAGCGTGATGAAGAAGAAAACACAGAAAAGGGTGTGGAAAATAATGGATAGCTAGGATTATCTGAAAATTGATCTAGTGACTGAGGTGTGTCCATGAGTTTTTAAAAAGGATGAACGGTTGAGATCAAAACGCAACTCGGATCAGACGGCTGCAAGCGACGCATGATTTTAAAATTGCTTGAATGGTCAAGATTAGATCATGACTAGATCTAACGGATGATAAAAAAATAGAGGGAAATCTGTGGTGGTGTGGATTCAAAGGGAGAAATGGTCAGATGATCCAGATCCCACACGGTGAGATCAGATGTTTGTGAAAAGATCCCTGATTAAAAAGTCCATCCCACATCAAAATGGGGAGGATTTCGGGCTTTCTTTATAAGCCTAGATCTCTCAGCATAAGCTCATAAATCCACCCCCTCCCCGGTACCGCATCGTATTGGGTCTCTCTGGGTGCGCTTATGCGCCCACCCCTACCATCGTGCTGCCCCGCACAGTAGCACACTCTTGCAAAACCCTACACACATCCATGCGCGCGCTAGGTCCTAATTATACACACCTTCCCATGCAACTTAGCATGCACCATTCGTGCATATACCTAGGTCAATGGCCTAGGGGTTCTGAGTGATATGACCATCAATACCTTGAGTGGCTTGGCCTTCTAGGTCGCCCTCAGTTAGGTGGGGTACTCACATAATTTTTTCAAAGTAAAATGCATTTTTTATTAACCATAAGAATAGGTCTATACACACGTATATATATAGGTGTATTAAAAATAGGGGATATAAATTCACTAATAGGGTTAAAAAATCCTAAAAACCAACATTTTCATTAGTTTATAATCATTTGAGTTTTAAAAAAAACATCAAAGTTAAAAATCTAAAATCAAATTTTAATATGTCATTAAAGAAATATCACATTAGTATTATATTTAAAATCCAAAACATATTTTTAATTAAAACTTTATTTTTATGCATCCATGGATGAAAACATTTCAAGGTAAATTTAAAAAACATTTGAAATACTTAAATATCTAATTAAATAAGTATAGGTAAAATACTAAATACAACCATGGTCATCAAATTCATTTTCCCAAATTTTGTTTTCAAACTCAAAAACATATTTATTTATACCAAAAATCAAGAAGTAACGAGTGTGTACTTATCTTGGTATTTTCTTTAAAACATGAGGGTTATGATTTCAAATCCATTTTAAACTTTTAATACCTTATCCTTTCAAAATCTAAAGAAGATTTAATTACAAACATGTTTAAATATATAACTTTAATGTATACTTAAAACACTTGGAAATCTCAATATACTTAAAATAAAATAACCAAAACACATGATGGATATAAGGTCTTATAAATATTATATATTCAATGGTTACCTAAAGGAGGAAATGGTGTAATTAACTTTGAGGCCTTTTAAAAACATGACTAGGGTGTTCCAACTTCAAAAACTGAGACAAAGACGTTGGTTCTCATCATTCCTATGATGCTTAGCACATTTGCTGTGGTTCTGGCTATAATGATCTTTATCGTGATGGATCTGAAAGACCCCCCACTATTTTCTTTTGATTTTTGTTGTATTTGGTGGTCTTCCTGTGATTTTGATAGGTCTCTTAGTAGGTATCTTAGGGTAGTAGGACTCTTCTGGCTTTGTTGTAATGTAATTTTTTTAGTGTTTAATTAAATAAAACATGCCATGTTTTTATTTTGAAAACATTATTTGGATAGTATGAAAATTGAACAAAGTAAAACAATACAATATTATTATTACACCTGAAAAAGGTTCAGGGTGTCACATTATCCCCCCATTCAAAGAATTGTGGCCACGCAATTCTAAAACACTCATACAATTCCACCAGCAAAACCAGTCAGATGTTACTCCTGACATCCCATCACCAGGACCACCACTATGTATAGGCTGCTGACAACCTCAGGTGGATTCCTAGGGTAGTATTCAACTCCTATACTTCTTTGGTCTAGATAAACTATGTGAAGTTATGGTCAAACCTATGCTTAAAACACTTGGCCTTCTGAAGAGAGGCATGAGAGGTGTGGAGGTCAGAGATTTCAGAGTGGATTCATTTCCTATAAATATCTTGAACTACATCGTGCTTGAGAACATCAATGTTGTAGAGTTCCCCATACATACTAAAACTTAGAACCTGGAATAGGTAGGCCGCTCAATTATCACCCTCCATTGCATCTTCTAGAAATTTTCCTATAGTTTGATAGTTATCGGCCAAAGTGAAACATAGGAAACGACCTTCATGGTACTTCCCTCTCTACCTATACTCTGAAAATTGTGTAATTTTCAATATGGTAATAGACAAAACTATCTCCTTGGAAGAGATGGAGGATATTTTGGCGGTTTGAGACTCGATGGAGTTGTTTTCAAGATATATATAAGTTTTCATAGGGCTGGTATTATTCTGAACACATCTTGACAATTACAATCTCTAGTAGTTTGGTAGGAAGTGATAAGAGGTTTTTTGTTAAACCCACATCTTCCATCTGAAAATTGTAAGGGACATGTTTTATTCAGAAAGTTATAACCATATTAAAGAAAAGATATTATTTTGTGGAATCATATTAAAATACCAAAACATAAAATATAACATTATCCATTTAAACAAGGTTCATAAAACTCAAGGTGTTACATTACCATTCGCTCCCTCTTACAAATCACTAGTATGGATTTCCTGACATCCACAAAGATGTATCTTCATAGGTACCACCGATGTTGGTGATTTCCCCAGTTCCCAGTCAAACAGATCCCTAAAGAGGTTCCAAAATCTTCGATTTCCTTGGTCCAGATGCAGGATGAGAAACTTGGATCAACCGTATATGGACATCTAAAGCTCCATGTGAGAAAAGCTTGAAGTGTATGAAGTTGGGATACATAAGTATGAACTATATGTTAGTAATGTAAATGGGTAGACTCGTCCTCAAGAACTTCAAAGTCCATAACTTGTCCAGAAATACCGTAGGTCAAGATTTGATAGAGGTACACTACTCAGAGGTCACCCTCTTGTGCAGCCTCTTTGAAGTCCTCTAGGGAAGAAAAATTATCGACTAGGGTAAAGCAATTAAAAATACCCTCAAAGTAAATTCCCTTATGTGCATAGAATGGAAACTGTGCATTCATCATAAGGAAATAGTTGAAGCCTAATCCTCGGTGTAGTTGAAGTACACGAGGAGAGTTGGATACACAATAGAGGTGTTTTCATGATAAATGAAGGTTTTCAAAAGTCTCATAGCCTTCTAAAAATGACTTGTCCACTATAGTATCTAATATTTATTTTGGAAGAGATAAAAGGCTTGATTCATCTATCATCTGAAATTTTTAAGAAGAATTATACTTAGTAAGACATAATCAAGTTTCTAATGTTGTTCTAATTTTCTAGAGTTGTCTAAACCGATCGTCAGATACCTACTATCTTTTCTCGGCTCCAGGCTTCCCTAGAGCCAGTGCGTTTTCAATAAAACATGGTTTGTAATTTTTTTATAAAAAGAAAAGATGGATAATTACACATCATGTTCCACTATAGAAGAACTTTACGGTTTAGGTTATGGAAAACCAAATACAAAAATTATAATACTTTAACACTGAACAGAAAAGTCTCCACAAATCTTATACCAAATAGTGTAACTCAAATCTAATAAACCTATAAAAACAGATTGAAAACGTAGGGTGAGCATACAAATTCCAAGTAAGGGGTTTTTTAAAAGTAAAATAATATTTGAATTAAAATCTTTTAAAAACATCCCTTTAAAAATATTCATAAAACATTTTCTTTAAGAAAGCTGTAATTCATGAAGCATAACATAACAATTTTTCCAAGAATTACCAGTGAATATTTTAAGGAACATTAACAGGGCTATAATAAAAAATGTTCCAATTATAATCATTCTTATATAAAATATATGGTGTGAAACATATAATCAAGAGTTACTTTAACCATACTAGGTGTGACATGTGAAAGTTCAAGTATAGAATTTACAAATGAAAGTAAAACATGATCAGAGTTGTGCATAAAATAATAACATTAATTTATTTTCTTACTAACTATAAATCATAAATTGGCAGATAAAATTTCTCAGTGCTGAATAAACATTATTACATGTGCATTTACTTCTTCTAATACTCATAAGTACATGCTCTTAACTAAGAATATTATCCAGTTGAATACACACTTGGTCAATTAAATACTATAAACATAATGAGGGAATATATAATGCTTGAATGTGTCAAGGCCTCATGCCATGACCTGATTTGTCTCATGATAACTACCAATGCATCATGGGGATTTCATTAACCGGTCCACAACCCGTTGGGCTTGCATTAACCGACCCCCAACCCCTATAGATTTCATTAACTAGTCCCCAAACCGTTATATACTGAGTCCAATACATTCTTCTTATGTTCATTAAGTCATATATTCAAAGTTTCCCATACCACTTTTAATATTTAATTTATCATTTCATATTATTCAAAGTGTCCCATACCACTTTGAATAATTAAGTTCTTAAATCCATAAAAGTTCATAAGAGTTTAATTACATTCTTTATCATTTACATATATATAGTGAATCGTGCATTTAAGTGTCAAAAAAAACTAACAACTACATGTATATGGAAATTTAATAAATGACAAGTATGGTCGGAAGATTATAGCACATGCGATGATAACTAATGCACATAAAATACAGGTTTTGTCACATAAAATGATAACCCTTAAATTCTAAAATCCTTATTTTATGGAAATAAAAATTTTATATTTTAAAATGGATAATTTTGAATTTAAGATATTTTTCATTTATATTCCAAGCCTGTGCTGATAAATGGACATGTCAAATAAACTAAAATCACTGAACACATTTAAATTCTAGTGTGTACTTCTCTTGGTATTTTATTTAAAAAATGAGGGTTAAAATTTCAAATTCATTTTAAACTTTTAATACATTATCCTTTAAAAATATAAAGAAGAGTTAATTAAAAACATGTTTAAAGATATAACTTTTATGTAAACTTAAAACACTTGTAAATCTTAATATACTTAAAATAAAATAACCAAAATACCCAACGAATATAAGGTCTTATAACCGTTATAGATTCAATGATCACCTAAAAGAGGAAACAATCGAATTAACTTTAAGTCCTTGTAAAAACATTACTAGGGTGTTACAACTTCAAAAACCGAGACAAAGAAGATTATGCTCATCATTCCTCTATTTCTTAGCATAATTGTTGTGGTTATGGCTATAATGATCTTCATCGTGATAGATTTGAAGGACCCCCACTATTTTCTTGTGATTTTTGTTGTATTTGGTGGTCTTCCTGTGATTTTGATAGGTCTCTTAGTAGGTATCCTAGGGTATTAGGACTCTTATAGATTTGTTTTAATGTAATTGTTTTAGTGTTTCATTAAATAAAACATGCCTTTTTTTATTTTGAAAACATTTTTTGGATAGTATGAAAATTGAACAAAGTAAAACCATACAATATTATTATTACACATGAAAAAGGTTTGGGGTGTCACATTAAAAAAATTAAAAATTGTTTTAATATGGTTTCAAAATTAAAATTAGTAAAATTATATATCTTTTAATCAAATTTAGTTCATTGGAATTAATTTCATATTGAAGATTGATATAAAATCTTTCGAAACTTTTAAGCATTTTCTCTTTGGAAAACCACTTTATCATAGAGTCTATGAGATTAATTTTAAATTAAAAATTTCCACTTATATGAGTGTAATTTAGAAAAATGGATTATATATTTGGAATAATCATAATTTATATTATCTAATATTTTCAACTTAATTTTCTACCATAATTAATACTAAAAACAACAAATATCAATTACCATGGTTAAGGTGAAAATGGATTTATCGAGGGCTTAAACTAAAAGGATATGGAGTAAAATGACCTATAAACTTGTAAAACAAAAATTTTATGGATATATTTCTATATTATAACATCTAAGGTTCTACAATGATCCATTTTGGTTCTTTTTTGAATGTAAAAAATGTGGTTTCACATTTTTTTAAAAATAATTACAAGTGTGCCACTCAACTCACTTATAAAAGGTTACCCCTTATCCTATAAACTTTAAACTTTAAAAAATATTTTGGTTAAGAAAAAATCAACCCAAATAACTTAATTAATTCTCTATTACCATCCTATAATTCTTATTTTGGTGAAAAATACAACCTAAGAATCCTTTTGGTGCAAACTAAAAGAAGTTGTCTGGAGAATTTGTAACACCCCTAACTGATAATTTTTTATTTATTCCTCCATATCATTAAATTATTATTAAAACATTTTTCTATATTAAAATCAATATATATCATCTAATAATATTTTTTTATGTTAAGTTAATTACCTACAACCATATATTATTCCATCAAATGGTATATTAAATCATTATTCATGTGTACGATGAACTACCGCCTCGCGAACCGATGCTATTCGTTTTCCATCACAACCTATCAAGGATGGATATAATGATAGATTAAATGTTTATATATTATATTTTTTATAAAATTGTAATTATTTAATTATTATATCACATATAAATTCATACTTTTCATTCTGTGGGAATACGATGACGTCGCTCGTGTGTACGGTGGACTACTGCATCACAAAATGATGTGATTCATACATGATTTAAATGGAAGGTAATAAGGATTATTTTAATGAACATATATGATATATATTAAATAAATAAGATTATTTAATATTAATATATTTTTTAACTTTCTTTATTTCAATATTTTGAGAAAATAGAAACAACGTTCATGCGTACGTACGACCTACCGTCTCTAGGAATGATATATTTTATTTTCTATATCAAAATCTTATGGATTAATATAAAAACATATATACTGAATATATATTATATATATGTCATTTTTAACATTATTTATATTATTGAACCATTATCAAAGTAAGAGGACCAAAAATAACAAATCAAAACATATACAAAAAATAAAGAAGTTATTGCCCGAAACGTGACTTTAACATGGAATTGTTAATAAAAAGATAATAAACTGTCATAATAAAATAATATATGGTATTATATATATAATTATGTTTTTTAATAGATTTATAAGAAACTTATATTTATTATAAAGGAGGTTTTAACGTGTATGAAGGAATTTGAGACTTAAGGTAAGGGATTTTCATCTCACTTTTTACTTCTATGAGGCTCATGCCATATTCAACACCTATTTATTTTATGTGGTGTATATAATTTACATGAATGAATTTTATTATTATTATCCTGAAAATTATTGGTATTTATATATCCATTTTAGGATATCTCTTTCTTGGTGTTTACAGTGAAAAAAGTTTCCAAAGCTATAAAACGTTTTGGTCTCAATTTGTCCTCTTTGGGACATAAGTTATATTATGAACCAATATTATTTTATGAGGTGTATATATATACCCTATGAAATATAATATCATGAATTTATTTATTCTCATGATATTATAAGTTTCATTTAATTTAATTCTTTCATGGGGCTTATGATTCAATTTTACCAAAGTGGAATGGTTTTTATGATACAATCTCATCGTTTATCAAGATTGTTTATGATTATGATTATCATGATGAAATATTATGATATATCCCTAAATAAACTCATTAATTTACTTATACTGTGGTTATTTCTTGAGAATATATGTTTTCCCTTCATTTCCCTCTCTTTATGTACTCAAGAGTTCAAAATAATGTTTTCAAGATAATCTAGTTTTATCTTTTTCTTCGGTCTAAAATCATTTTTCTTCCAAAATCATGTTTTCTAAAAATGTTTTATAAAATATTTATAAAATTATCTAAATGATTTATTAAATAAATTTTTACCCTTTTTTTAATCTTTATAATTTTTTAATGAATCTTCATGTCATTTTCTAAACAATTCTCATTTTTCATTTACTGAAAATATGAAACGAATATTTGTTTTAAAGTGTATGACATGAATATTATTTTCCACTATCATGACCACTCATTGTTTTAAATCTTACTTTATAATTTTCAATGTTTATTTTCAAATAAAATTATTTCCAAAATGTTTTATGATTTTTTTATTTTTAAAAATTTATTTTCAAATTGGAAATGATATTTTTCTTAAGAAATGTTTAAATGATTTGAAGGAATCATTTATAAGTTTCCAAAGTTATTTTCAAATATAATGATTTTGAAGATGTTTTACACTTTAAAAAGTTTTTTTCAAAGTGGAAAGGCTATTTTACTCAATAAATTTTCCAAATAATCTTTCAAAACTATTATCTATCTAAGATGATATCTATGGATGTTACCTATCCTTTACTGGGGATATGATCCAAGGACACAATTCTTATTATATTTATGAATGGTTTATGTTTATGATGAAAAAATGTTTATGAAACCCATATCATTTGTTATACCATGATAAAAGTTTTATGAAACCCACTTATTTTTCTATGGGTTATGTTTCGATGAAAATTTGAAATTATTATGAAACCTGTTTCATTTCCACAGGTTATGTTATGATGAAATGTTTATGAAACCCATTTATTTTCATGGGTTCTAATATGATTAATGTTTTATGATCTTGTGGCACTTATACATATGATTTTTTATTATGTGATGGTGTTTACATTATAAATAATGATGGTGGTAACATTATAACCAAGGATGGTGGTTATGTTATAACCAAGATGGGTGGGACCTATATCTTCCTCCAATGAATTGGGTAAAGATTAATATATCATGAGATAAATAGGACTATAATGGGGAGTTGACCTATTTTAGTAAGTGAATGTATCCACTATGATAGTCTTAAGAGTGAACCTTGACTACTATGATGGTTTGGGGAGTGAACCCATACCGCTATGGTAGTTTTGGAAATAATTCTTAACTACTAAGAAAATTATTTTCTATGATTGTGTGTATGTAATAATTCAATGTATTATGCCAATGTTATGATATCATGGATCATATTATTTGATTTACTTATGATTAATGCCTTATGAACTACTAATATTTATTCCATGAATCAAGATTTTGATCTTTGATATGCAGGGTATGGTTTTCATATGTTATGCTCATGTTCACATACCATTATGATCACTTTATGTTTACATATTTTCCTTATTTACCCTTACTAAGATTTTGAGATCACCATTTCTTATGTTTATTTTCCTAGGTTATGATGATATGTATTAAGTGTGATATGTTTAATAAGGGTGATATTTATGAGGAACGAAGTGAGAGATGATATAGAACACTTACAAAATAATTGTTTATGTTTCCAAGTTTCCAAAGGTATTATACCTTTAAAATACTTATGTTTGTGTTTGTATAATGTAATGAATATTAATATAAAATTTGTGATATATATGTATGAGAAATTTGGATCTCTATAGTTGGTATTAGAGGAAATTTTTAGTTAACCTTTGGAAACTAGGATGATAAAACATTAGTGAGATCCCTAGGGATATTTCTAAGGACATGACTATGGATATGTATAAGAATAATTATAAGGACGATTCAAAGTATAGGAAAATGTACTGAATTTTAGTAAAGGATAGAGCAAGAGGTTTCCATGAAGTTACATCCTTGTATTGATATTAAAAGTGGATGTGACTCTGGCACATACGTACCTAGGGATAATAACTTTGAAAATTGCTCCTTGAGTTGGAATTGATCGTCACATAGTGCATAAAAATGGTCCTTACTTCACACTTGGTTTAAAATTCATGGGGGATATGGTTTGGAAATTCAAAAAATCATTATGAACCATCATTAATGATTTAAATATATTATGACTATGAATGACCCAGGATAAACCTAAGGTGTCATGATTTTTATATCCTAAATGATTTTTCATGACTACATGGTTTTACACTATTAATATTGTTACTCACACTATGCTTTTTGGTTTTAGTAAATGGTGGGGACTAGAAGGATTTGGATTAACGTTGAATGTGATATACAATGTGTTTATGAGCAACCAAATGGGATGATGACTAGAGTGAAGGATATTATGATTATGCCTAATCAATTATCACAATATATGATTAAAAATTTTCACCTTAATCAACTATCATACTCACCAAATAATATAAGGATATAGTTCGTTGAGAGTTTAGGTAGTGGATACCATGGAAGAAATAATATTTAGTTTTCTATGTGTCGAGAATGTGTAAAGAAGCACCCAAGTGGATGTCTTATAGGAATAAGAAGATGTTTTGGGTATAGAAAATAAATACACAAAGAAAGTAATTTCATGTAGAAAATGAAAAGTTCAGTTAACGAAATGGATAAGAATAATGGTCTCCCTAAGATATCATTTATGGTTGAATGTTTCAAAGTTCCAAATTATGGGAATTATAAAAATTTATGTCCTAAGGGGAAAGTTCATGAAGAGAATCAACAAGGTGGTATGAGTAATGGTTATACTACAAGTGATGAAGAGACTATGATGAAATATGAAAGTAAATAGTTATTAAGGAATAAGATGATGAAGTATAGTTAATGGTTTAATAACAAAGTATAGTAATTGAAGTTTTTATGTATCGGAATTCAAAAATTATGAAATATATAAGTATTTTTTCAGTATAAGTTTTTCATTAAGGATTTGAAATAATATGTTGAATGGTACTAATGAACTAGAAAAGTGATTTAATGGAAATGTTATATTTTATGGAAAACACATGATTATGGTAAGTAATGCCTTAATATGTTCCTAATATTGAGAAAATGGTGTTTATTTTGGATAAATGGATTACTGATATGGATAAATTAAATTCGATAGTATCGATGACCTCAAAATTGATAAATGATTTGTTGAAAAAGTAGTTTATGCTATCATTGATGGAGTTTACAATATTATTAGATCTATGTAACATATTCAATAATATGTAGTTTTATTCAAGTAATGAGGAAGTATGCATGTTTTCATTGATGTTTTATGGTAATTATGGTTATTTACAAGCTTCAATAGAATATATGACTAAGGTATTCACATATTTGGCATAAAACCATCAATATATACTTAATGATATTTGGAGGATTAATGTTAAGTTTATTTTTGGAAATTTAGTAACCTTATTTATAAATTTTGAATTTTTAATGGTCATAAGGTTAACCATTTAATAAATATATTAAGTTTAACTTTTTATGTTATTGGATAAAATGTGCTAACAATTATATTTTTGATAATATCTAGAGATTGAAGGAATGTATTGTCATTATTTTTTGGATCTTACTATCTGTTAGTACTTCATCCATTAAACATTCATCTCTTAGAGTAAAGATACGAAGTGTAATTTAATCTAGGAATAACCAAAGGATGATATTATTATTATGAAATGGAATGAAATCAAGTAAGTTAATATTCTCATGAAAATACCCCAACTTTAAGAAAATGATATTAAAAAAAAATTATCCTATTACCATCATTTATGATGATATCAATAACCTTTTTCACACCTATTTGGTTTATGGTTTTGTGTTTTTTGATTATCACATGATTATTAAATTTATTTTGATCAATAATATTTATCACTATCCATAATTATTTGTACATTAAGCTTTTCTTACATGTCTAAATCTTCACATCCCACCTATGTTCTCCTATATGGAAACTTAACATGTGATTTTATAGATAAAATTTTCACTTCACTTTCTATATTTTAAAGAGGAAGTATTATTATCCCTTTTTATGGTGTGAGTTTCCCAAAAAGGGATTTTGAAATTTTAAACCCTTGTTTACCACACACAAGATCAAATTGTGAGGACACAATTTATTTAAGGAGGGTAGAATGTAACAACATGAGATTTAGTGAATTATTATTTTTCAAATAAATTTAATATTTTTGAAATTTTTAATTACATGAAACACCATGTTTATCTTGATTTACATGAAACACTGAGTTTATCTTTAATTATACACAACACTGAGTGTAGCATGCATTACATGTAACACCAAGTTTAAAATAAATATGACATACTATTAAAATATTATTATTGAATATGATAGTTATCACCTAGCTCTTCAAATGGAGGATATTAATCGGATTAACTAAATTATGAAAATATATGGTTTAAAAATGTATACTAAATTATTTATTTTATGACCAACAAATTATAAAGGAAAATAAAAACTATTTAGAAATAATGGATTTTTTTGAAAAACTTTTTTATACACTAAAATATGTTATACCTAAATAACTTAATAAAATCAATTTTGGTGAATTATTTTAATGAAATTTATATATAATATATTTAAATTTTTTTAACATTCATCTTATGTGTTTTCAATACAATAGATAAGAATAAAACCAATTCGATGCTTAAAAACTATATTTTTCTAAAAAATAGGTTTTTATCCTTTTGTTTAATTATTATAAAATTATGTTTTTACAATTTTAGAAAATAGATTTCAAAAAAATGAAATCCATTTTTTAAATCATTATTTCAAATTTATCTTATGGTAAATTTTTAATAATTTTTTGAGAAGTTAAATTTTTTGATGAATAGTGAAAAATACTAGTTTTTATTAAGAATTGTCGTTTCTTTTAAAGAATTTTAAAACTTAATTTTTTAATATGGTTTTAAAAGTAAAATTTGTCTAATTATATATCTATTAATAAAATTTATATCATTTTAATCAATTTCATATTGAATTTTGATATAAAAGCTTTCAAAACTTTTGAGTATTTTCTCTTTGGAAAACCACTTTCTCATTGTGTCTACAAGATTAATTTTGAATTAAAATTTTCCACTTCAGTGAGTTTAATTTGGAAAAATGGATTTCATATTATAAATAAAAATAATTTATATTATATAATAATTTAATTTTATTTTTTTACCATAATGAATAGTAAAAATAGTAAAAATTAATTATCATGGTTAAGGTGAAAATAAGTTTATTGGGGGTTAAACTAAAATGATAAATGAACTTGAAAATTTTAAAAAACCAATTTTATGGACATATTTTGAACTTATCACCTATAAGGTTCAATAATGTTCCATTTTTGAGCATCGTTTCATGTGAAAAATGTGGTTCAACCTTTTTATTTTCAAAAGTTATAAGTGTTACACTAACCCCACTTATAAATGGCCACCCATTATCTTATCGTATTAACTGTTTTAAAACCCTTTGTTTTAGAAAATATCTAACCAAATAAATTACTTAATTCCCTCATCTAATCCTATAATCCTTATTTTGGTATGAAATCCAACATAAGAATCCTTTTGGTTCAAACTAAGAGAAGTTTTCTGAAGAAGAGGTAACACCCCTAATTGATCATTTTATTTTATTTGTTTATAAAAATCAATAAATTATTATTAAAAAATTATTATATAATAACCAAAATATATTAAATTTAATAAGTTATTTTTATGTTTATTTAATGAACTAAAACCAACTCCTCTTCAATCAAATGGGATACAAAATCATCATTCGTGTGTACGAAAAATTTCCGCCTCACGAACCAATGTTATATGTTTTCCATCACCACATATAAAGGTAAGATATAATGATGTATTAAATGTTTATATATTATATTTATGATATTATTATACTTATTTAATTATTATATCACATATAATTTCATACTTTCCCTTCTCTGGGAATACAATAATGCCGCTCAGGTGTACGGCGGACTACCTCCTCGCGAAGCGATGTTATTCATTCACACTTTACATGGAAGGTAATAATAATGGTTCTAAGGAAAATATTTTATAAATATGGCATAAAAATGATTCTATAATGTTAATATATTATTTACCTTTATTTATTTCAATCTTTCAAGAAAATGGAAACAATGTTCTTACATACGTATGACCTACCGTCTCCATGAATGGTGTATTTCATTTTATATCTCTAAATCTTATAGATTAATCTAAAAATATATAATGAATATATATTATATTTATATCATGTTTAAAATTATATATATGATGTAACCATTATCAAAGTAATATGATCAAAAATAATATATCAAAACATGCACGAAAAAAAAGCAGTTATTGCCTAAAAAATGACTTCAACATGAGATTGTTAATAAATGGATAATAAAAGGTCATAAGAAAATAATATATGTTATGATACATATAATTATGGTTATATAATATATTTATAATAAAATTATATTTATTATATAGTAGGTTTGAGTGTGTACAAAAGATGTCGAGACTTAAGGTAAGAGATTTTCATTTCACTTTTTACATCTGTGAGACACATGCCATATTCACTACCTATTTCTTTTATGTGGTGTATATACTGACCATTAATGTATTTTATGATTATTCTAATGAAAATTATTGTAATTCCGAATCCTTAAACATTACATAATATTTAATTAAGTAAATAATTCACATTGAGGATATTTTCAGGTTTAGAGTTGTAGAGAATTAGGTTATAACATATACATAACTATTTGAATATTACATGTAGACACTTCTACTCTTTATCCATTGTTTTCATAAAATAAAAAATCATAAAAGAAAATAAACATGTTTAGTTCCATGTTTTAATCATCATGAATTTTCATTGATCCCATCCTTGACCTTATCCCACTTCAAGTCATGTAAAAAACATTTCAAAAACTTGAGATGAGCATAAAAAGATCAGTAAGGGATACGCAAAGAAGGAAAACTATTATTTTTTCAAAAAAACAAGTAAACCATGATTACATTATCATAAGTAATACTTTTCACCTTTATAAAGTAGTAAATACTCTTTACTGAATAAAATATCATTACTTACCCTTTTGTAACCAAAATATTACCATAAAACCCATAGAAAGAACACATAACATATAAAGGTAACTTAGGACATAAAAACACTTAAATATAATAACCATACTATCAACTTCCACACATATCACTAAATGGAATAGCCATACGGTCGACTTCCATACCCAATTCATTGGAGGTTATAACATAACCACCTGTCCTTGGTTTATCACAGAACCACCCATCATTTGGTTTATCATATAACCACCCGTCAAATGTCCAAGTACCATTATATAATCATAAAAAATAAAATATTTCAAATATTAACATTTCACTAAAAAAATTTCATTTTTAATCACATGAAATCATTTCAAGATATTGAAATATTCAATCCATTTCAAGAACCATCTAAAACATTTAATAAAGATAATTTTGAATCCAATTGTACCATACCACTTTGAAACTTTGTAAATAAATTATAATTTCAAAAAAATAATTTACATATAAATAAATTATTAAAAACAATTTTGAAAATATGGACATGAAATAGAATGTTTTATATGATTAAATATTTAAAACATTTAAAATAATGTTTTAATTAAAGAGCCCCTTACCACTTAAGAAACACTTGAATAAAAATCATTAATGAATGAAGTAAAAAAACTTTAAATATAATTATAATATACTAATTCATGATATAAAGATTAAAAAGGGGTGTATATACACCTTATAGGATAATAGATGTTCATTAACTACAATATATGCCTCAATGAAAGGAGATTGAGACGAAATCCCTTACCTCATGTCCGACTTGACTCGTTCATTATTTAATTTCATGAATAATAAAATTAAGTTAATTTCTTAAATATTAAGAACATTTTTCAATTTTATTATTCCCTTTATATCACTTATTACCTTTCTATAACAACTAGTTAATTATTTGAGTTCATATCGGACATTTTGTCGATGTTCAGAACTTGAGTAAAAATATAAACTTTTTATAATTACAAATCGTCCATGTTGTCACAATTACATTAACTCCATAATGATATTAATGATTTAGAAATCATATATATCATATATATCCATCATATATGTATTTATAATAGTATATAACATTTGAATATAAGAAATGAAATTCACCGTTCAAGGAGACAGTAAGCCATATGTACGCATGAACACTACCTTCAATTATTTTTCTTTTTTAAAGGAATGAAAAATAAATGATAAATAGGTATATTACAATTAAATTATAATATATATGTTATATATGTTCCATAATTTCATTAATTCCAACCTTTATACTTTCTATGTATAGCATGTATGAGTCATATCACTTTGAGGGGGCGGTAGTCCACACTTCCTCAAATGAAATTATCATATATATAAAACATGAAAAGCATAAAGGTATATTCTAAAATATAATTAAATAAGAATATAGATAAAATAATTATAATAAATATCATTTATAATTACAGTTTCATCATAATTTCCACCATAAGAGGTGGTAGGAGAAGATTGAACAATCATCATTTCGTGATGCGGTAGTTCACCATCCACAGAAACAGTATGTTCTATACCCATTAGATAGAGGTGTGTGTAAGTGTAGTTATAATAATTCTCATAAAAACAACCTAGTATATTGAGGATACTGGTGTTGTTATGTAATCAAATAATAATAATAGAATAGGTAGTGGAGAAGGAAAATAAAAGAAATTAACTTGAGAGAAGAAGTTACCTTTTAATCGGGTAACTCCCTTTGGTTTGAACCAAAAGGATTTATTGAATTTTCTTATGCCTAGAAGAAGGATTCTAGGAGGAAAATAGGTATGTTGGGAGATTATTTTGGTAGAGTTTGGATTATACAAGGGGGATTGATAGGTGTGAGTAAAGGTTAGAGGTTATGTCCATTTATAAGAGGGAGGAGGGGCTCTTTAGGAAAGTTGGAAAGTATTATTTTATTATAAAATTATTTTAGGTTTTAAAAGGTAAAAAATCATTACATTAAAATATAAGATGAATATAAGTCTAAATAAAATCATCCAATAAGAATTTGACAGGTTTTAGATATTTTTTTTATCCTTATCATTTTTATTTAACCCTTTGTTAACTTATTTAACTTTTACCATGTCTTCTTGTATATTCATACTATATGGTTAATATATTTACTATAAAATTACAAGAGACCAAAAATGGATCATTAATGACATTTTAAACATCATATATGTCATTTTTACGAATATTAGTTTTTAGGACTATTTTATCATTTAATAAAATATTAATTGATTTAAAAACTCATTTATGTCAATTTTTATACTATTCATATCAGGACTTTTTAAAAATCCATAAAAACTTGATAAATTAGAAGAAACTTTAATAATTCAAATATAACAAGTCATAATCATCCATAAAATTTTTTTATAGCATGAAAAGTTACAAAATAAATTTATTTTAATATTTATAATCTCATTTATTTAAAACATTCATTAATGAGGTAATCATTACATCATCATTGTGTCATAAATAAATTTATTCATTTGATGACTAAAATTTATAAATAAAATACCATGATGTAGGAAATATTTTTATATTTCTAATGACTATTTATAGTAAAATATATTAATTATATAACCCCACATTAAAATTGTTTTAGCAAAAAATACATGTTTCTGATATTTTTATTTTTTACTTTAAATAAAAAGTTATTAATGTAATTATCTTACCCAAGTGGCTTCCAAAGGCCAAAAGTTCTACCCAAGGATTTTATTGGTCATCCATGACTTATAAAATAAGGTTAGTACAATTTTTATGGTAAATTTATATTATTATAATATTATTTTTACCTTGAATTACCCTATTTACCTTTAACTGCGGTAAATAAAAATCAAAATTTACTATTCACAAAAAATTATTTTCATAATATTGAACCAAAATTTACTTAATTATGACAAATATGTATGTACAATTTTTGAAATTCAATTCACAGAAGCAGTAAAATTTCATTTAAATTAAAAAGTCTGTTTTTAACTACTATGTAGTGTTTTTCATAATTCATAAAAATTGAAATTTTTCAGAAAAATACCAAAAATTCACCCAAATCTAATTTTTATATTCCTAATTAAAAAATGATGTCTATTTTACCAAATTAAAAACATATAAGTTTCATTAATTAATTTAAAGTTAATTTTCATTGTCAAAACTAGAAAGTGTGTTTTTAAGAAGTAAAAACTATAAAAAGATTGACATGTGTTTATGTCCAATTTCAAAGTGAAATTACTTCCAATGACCAAAAATTTATTAAATGGTAAAAATATAATCCAATTACTATTTAAAACCATTTAAAAAGATAATATAACCATATAAATAAATCCGATGAAAAGACTGTTTTGACTTAAAATGTAGTATTTTTCACTATTTATTAAAAAATGAACTTTATCAAAAAATACAAAATATTTACCCAAAGTAAATTTTGATATCCCAATTTTAAATAAGAAGTTTATTTTGTCAAATTAAATATATATAAAAGTGAAAAAAACTATATTTAAAAGGGGTTCACCATCAAAAGGCGGTAAAACTACCTTTTAAAAATATTAGAGTATTTATGCTTAAAATTGGATTCATTCTCATTTTAAGACTCTAAATTTTATTGGATAAATGTAAAAACATTTAACAAACATGTTTAATCATAATATGGTTAGTTTTATTCATTCCAACCAATACAATGACTATGTGTTAAGTACCATTTAAAATAATAATATTATCTTATTATTTTTCAGTATGACTCCGCCTTGTGTGCAACATATGATTTTGGAAAAACTCATTGTTGCGTGTCGGGTACACTATCAAACATAGAATCACCTTTAAATTAAAATTAATATTCAATTAAAAAATATTAATAAATATGAAAATTTCATATTCTTTATTTTCCAGGGATGTTACATCTTTCCCCCCTTTTGGAAATTGTATCCTCATAATTTTAAAACTGGTCTTAGAAACTTCATTGAATTCCTCACATCAGAAAAAGAGTCAATAAAAATATCACTTTAAAAGAAATAAAGAGAAGTATAAAGGTCACCCAAGATAACACATACTAGGATTCCATGTATGAAAACATGGATATGGAGGAGAAATTAAGTGTCAAGTTCTGATGGAGAGTGATAGAAAACATGATCAAGAGAAAGTTAACAACAAGAAAACCACAAAATTGTGATGGGTTAAATTATCATTGGTTTCCTAGTAATAAAAGTAAACGAACAATGTTTTTGTTTTAAGTTCCATTTCATAAAGTTGGAGAATTTATTTATGAGATTGACTAAGTATATAAGGAAATATACTTACTTTTCAAGTAGAGTTTCATCCTTTAATAAGTTTCTACCAAACACTCATCTTTTATCCAAACGATGAGTATTCAAGATGACTTGGTCAAACATGAAGTGATAGAATCAACTTATAGAGAATCACATAATCCAAAAAAGATGAACTATATATTTCTCTTGTATTTAGACATTAACCAAAACCAAAATGATTAGTAAAAGATCAGATAATCCTCAAAAGGATAATATTTTATAAAAAGAAATACTACTCTTAATCTCCAAAATTGAACAAAGAGTACCCAAAGTTCAACAAAGACCATTCAATAAACAATTGTCCTTAAAATACTTCAATATAATCCAAACTAATATTGAAATCCAAAATTTAGAAGTATTTGATCACATAGTCTTCCACAAAAATGTTTACATTTATATCCAAATAACATCGGCTACTCTTAAAATCTCATACTGAAAATTAATTAACCTAATCACATATTCTCTGTGATAGGTTACTAATTTTCATAAATAAACCAAATTTCTATATGTCCACAATAAAAACATAGATTCTTCCAAAATAAAATTTTAACAATTTCTCCACAAATAATATACCATAGTATTCTATATTCCTTAATCATAGAGTGTTCCCAAAAGAGAGAACGTCTTCCAAAATAACCTTTATCACTTAATCACCAAATCATTTTCCTATAATAAGGATATCCATTTTATAAAACCTAAGTTCCCAAAATCAACTTATTATTGGTCCATAAAATCATCTAACTAAAAATAATTGGTCATAATAACTAGGGACTATATGTAGTCCAGTGGTAGATGATAAATCCCAATCACAGTTTGGTTGTGGGTTTAATTCCCACAGATTTGTCCGATGCAATGTGTTATCACACAGTCTGCGTGTTGTCCTTTTTCAAAAATTATATAATTTTATAACATTTCCAAAAATGAGATAAATTCCTCAAAAATAACCATAACATATTTTAACCACAAATGTTATCTCATAACTCACATTTTCATCCCCAAAAGTAATAACCTATAATTGCCTCAAATTTAAGGATTATATAAACCAAAATGGTTATTTATAACTATATACACAAAATAAAATAAAATTATCCCTTGAATAAATTTTTCACATATCATACTTTAGGGTTAAAAATACTAGAAAAATTCTTCGAAAGTAATCCTATCATTAATACATTTAAACATATCATCATCCATAGATCCAACATAACTCTTCAATTCCAAAAATGTTGAGATCTTAATCATCTAACATTCTTCCTGATCCTTTATCCATGTTTTTCCATATTATTCTTTTATAATTATTTCCTACAAAAAAATCATGCATAATGTCCTAAGATTTCAGTAATGTCAAAACATGATATAAGAAATAATCCATACATTTCATTGGTCATTTTCTGTTTCCTCATCCTTAATTGGAATGTCATTAGGAATTGGTAGACATATATTTGTATGATCCTACTGATCCCATTCCTGAACCTTCTTCATAGGACATCCATTTGTATAATGACCATGCACACCATATTTAAAACATTCAATTAATCCTTTGGAAATAAATTCTTTCCCTTTCCTGGAGTCAACTGGATGCTTCATTTTTTCCATGCCATGTACTTTCTTTATGACCTTCATTACCACATTTATAGAATCTTCCCGTCCCATTGAAGCATTTTCCTAGGTGTTTCTTTCCACATCCTTGACACATAGGTTTTTTAATATACTTAACTTTATTATTATTACATGAACTTCCATAGGAATTTGTTTCTCACATATACGATGCCTTATAAAAATCATCAAGGTTCATGTGGTCAATCATGAATCTAGATAGTTGGGTGAGAATAACCACAAGAGTTCTCATTACATCTCCCATTTTATTTGGTTTCTTATTTAAAAAACTATCATATTTTTCTTCACATCCATTATTACTTTGGTTCCATCTAGATCCAAACATTTACTAAAATGAAAAAGGTCAGTGTAAGTATATCATAAAAATCATCATATACTATCTTATGAGGAGTGTAAAAACTAAGATATACTTATTCATGTTATCTTAAACTCAATAAATTTATCTAAAATAACTATGACCCTTTATAACATGATAAACATTATGGTTGTGTCACTTATGTTTTAATAACACCCTAACATCTAAAGTTATCTAAACCGACCTCTGATACCAACTATAAGGCCCCAAAATTAAACATTACATAATATTTAATTAAGTAAATAATTCACATTAAGGATCTTTTCAGGTTTAGAGTTTTAGAGAATTTGGTCATAACATATACATAACAATTTAAATATTACATGTAGACACTTCTACTCAGTATCTATTTTTTTCATAAAATAAAAACTCTTAAAATAAAAGAAAGATGTTTAGTACCATGTTTTAATCATCATGACTTTTCCTTGATCCTATCCTTGACCCTATTCCACTTCAAGTCCTGTGAAAAACATTTAAAAAACTTGGGATGAGCCTAAAAAAGCTCAGTAAGGGATACACAAATAAGGAAAACTATTAGTTTTTTAAAACAACAAGTAAACCACGAATAATTTATCATAAGTAATACTTATCACCTTTATGAATTAGTAAATACTCTTCACTGAATAAAATCTCATTGCTTACCATTTTGTAACCAAAAGATTACCATAAAACCCATAGAAAGCACAAATAACATATAAAGGTAACTTGGGACATAAACATACTTAAACGGAATAACCATACGGTTGACTTCCACCCATATCACTAAATGGAATAGTCATACAACTGAATACCATACCCAATGCATTAGTGGTTATAACGTAACCACCCGTCCTTGGTTTATCACGAAACCGCCCGTCATTTGGTTTATCACATAACCAGCCATAAAATGTCCAAGTACCATTATATAATCATAACACATAAAATATTGAAAATATCAACATTTAACTAATAACATTTCATTTTTAATCACAAGAAATCATTTCAAGATATTGAAATATTCAATCCATTTCAAAAACCATTTAGAACCTTTAATAAAGAGAATTTTAGATCAAAGTGTGCCATAATACTTTGAAAATTTTAAAATAAATTATTTTTTCAAGAAATTAATTTCCATATAAATAAATAAAAACCATTTTGAAAACATGGACATGAAACAGTATGTTTTAAATGAATAAATCTTTAAAACATTTAAAATGATGTTTTAGTTAAGGAGTCCCTTACCACTTAAGAAACACATGAATAAAAATAATCAATGAATAAAGTTAAATAGAACTTTAAATATAATTATAATATACTAATTCATGATATAAAGGGTCAAAAGGGTTTTATATACACCTTATAGGATAATAGGTGTGCATAACAACAAGATATGCCTCAATGAAAGGAGATTGAGACGAAATAACTTAGCTCATGTCAGACTTGACTTGTTCGTTATTTAATTTCTTGAATAATAAACTTAAGTTAATTTATAAATTCTTTAGAAAATTTTTCAAGTTTATTGTTACTTTTATATCATTTATTACCTTGCTATAATAATTAGTTAATTATTTGAGTTCATATCGGACATTTTGTCGATGTTTGGAACTTGAGAAAAAAATGAACTTGTTATAATTACAAATTGTCCATGTGGTCAAAATTACATTATCTAAAGAATGATATTCATGATTTAGATATCATATATATCATATATATCCAGTATATATGTATTTTGAATAGCCTATAACATTTGGATATATGAAATGAAATGCACTACTAATGGAGATGGTAATCCGTACGTACGAATGAACACTAGCTTCAATTATTTTTCTTATTTAAAGGAATAAAAACTAAATGATAAATAGGTATATTATAATTAAAGTATAATATATATGTTATATATGTTCCATAATTTCATTAATTCCATCCTTTATACGTTCCATGTATATCATGAATGAGTCATATCACTTTGAGGGGGTGGTAGTCCACACTTCCTCAAATGAAATTATCGTATATATAAAACACAAAAAACCTAAAGGTATGTTATAAAATATAATTAAATAAGAATATAGATAAAATAAATATCATATATAATTATAGTTCCATAATAATGTCCACTATAAGAGGTGGTAGGAGAAGATTGAACGATTATCGTTTTGTGAGGCAGTAGTTCGCTGTCCACAGAAACAGTATGTTCTATAACCATTAAATAGAGGTGTGTGTATGTGTAGTTAGAATATTTCTCATAACAAAATACTAGTATATTGAGTATACTGGTGTTTTTATGTAATAAAATAATAATAATAGAATAGGTAGTGGATAATGAAAATAAAAGAAAAGAACTTGAGAGAATAAGTTACCTTTAAATCAGGTAACTCCATTTGGTTTGAACCAAAAGGCTTTCTTGAATTTACTTATGACTTGGGGAAGGATTCTAGGAGGAAGATAGGTATGTTTAGAGCTTATTTGGGAAGAGTTTGGATGATCCCTTGTGGGTTGAGAGGTGTGATTCAGGTTTATATGTGATGTCCTTTTATAAGAGGGAGGATGGACTCTTTTGGAAAGTTTGAAAGTATTATTTTATTATAAAATTATTTTCGGTTTAAAAAGGTATAAATCTCCTTAAATTCGAAGATAAGATGAATATAAGTCTAAATAAAATCATCCATTAATAATTTAATAGGTTTTGGATATTTTTTTATCCTTATCATTTTTATTTAACCCTTTGTTAACTTATTTAACTTTTACCATATCTTCTTGTATATTCATACTATATGGTTAATATTATTACCATAAAATTCCAAGAGACCCAAAATGGATCATTAATGAAAATTTTAACATTATATATGTCATTTGGATGAATCTTAGATATTTAGGACGATTTTATCATTTAATAAAATATTAATTTATTTAAAAACTCATTTATGTCAATTTTTATACTATTGATATCATGAATTTTTAAAAATCCATAATAACTTGATCAATTCAAAAAAATTTCATTAATTAAAATATAAAAAGTCATAATAATCCATAAAATTCATGTATCACATAAAAAGTTTCAAATTTATTTATTTTAATATTTATAATCTCATTTATTTAAAACATTCATTAATGAGGTAATCATTACATCATCATTGTGTCATAAATAAATTTATTTATTTGATGAATAAAAATTATAAATAAAATAAAATGATGTAGGAAATATTTTTAGATTTATAATTACTATTTATATTCAAATATATCAATTATATAACACTACATTAAAATTTTTTCTGCAAAAAAATATATGTTTATGATATGTTTATTTTTTACTTTAAATAAAAATTTATTAATGTAATTATCTTACCCAAGTGGCTTCCAAAGGCCAAAAGTTATAAACTATGATTTTACTGGTCTACCATGATTCATAAAATAATCTTAGTATAAGTGTTAAGGTAATTTTATATTATTATAATATTTTTTTACCTAGAATTACCCTATTTACCTTTAACTACGGTAAATAAAAATCAAAAGTTACTATTCACCAAAAATTATTTTCATCATATTGAACCAAATTTTACTTAATTATTACTACCACGTATGTCGTATTTTTAAAATTCAATTCACAGAATTGGTAAAATTTCATTTAAGTGAAAAAGTCAGTTTTTAACTACTATGTAGTGTTTGTCACTATTCATCAAAAATTGAACGTTTTCAAAAAAATACAAAAAATTCACCCAAATCTCATTTTGATATTCCAAATTCAAAAATGATGTCTATTTTACCAAATTCAAAACATAGAAGTTTCATTAATTAATTGAAAGTTAATTTCCATTGTCAAAACTAGAAAGCGTGTTTTTAAGAAGTAAAAACTAAAATAATATTGACATGTGTTTACGTCCAATTTCAAAGTGAAATTACTTCCAATGACCATAATTGGATTAAATAGTAAAAATAAAATCCAATTAAACTTTAAAACCATTTAAAAAGGTAATCTAACCATATAAATAAATCATATGAAAAGACTGTTTTGACTTAAAATGTAGTATTTTTCACTATTCATTAAAAAATGAACTTTATCAGAAATATACCAAATATTTATCCAAAGTAAATTTTGATATTCTACTTATAAAGAAGAAGTATATTTTTTCAAATTAATAATATAAAAGTGAAAAAAACTAGATTTAAATGAGGTTCTCTATCAAAAGATGGTAAAACCACCTTTTGATAATATTAGAGTATTTATGCTTAAAATTGGATTTATCCTTATTTTAGGCCTCTAAATTTTATTTTATAAATGTAAAAACATTTAACAAACATTTTTAATAATAATATGGTTATTTATCTTCATTCCTTCTAATACAACGACTATGTGTTAACTACCATTTAAAATAATAATATTATGTTATTATTTTTCAGTATGACTCAGCCTTGTGTGCAACATATGATTTCAGAGAAACCCATTGTTTCATGTTGGGTATTCCATCAAAAACAGCTTCATTTTTAAAGTAAAATTAATATTTAATTCAAGAATATTAATAAATATGAAAATGTCATATTCTTCATTTACCTGAGATGTTATAATTATTTAGATTTATATATCTATTTTGTTATCTATCTTTTATGGGGTTTATGGTTTAAAAGTTACAAAAGTGGTAAGTGATGTTTGTCTCAATTTGTCTTCTTTGGAACATATTTTATGTTATGCACCTATGTTATTTTATGAGGTATATATACAACCCATTTTATATGTAATATCATTAATTTATATATTCTTATGATATTATAAGTTCCATTTAGTTTTATTCTTTCATTGGGATTATTATTCAATGTTACCAAAGTGGTAAGGGTTTTATGATACAATCTCATCCTTTATTGGGATATTTTTTGATTATGCTTCCAATGAAGAGATATTGTGATCCATCCCTTAATAAAATCATGAATTTCCTTCTATACTAGTTATTTCATAAGAATACATGTTTTACATTCATTTTCCTCTCTTTATACACTCAATAGTTCAAAATATTTTTTTAATTAAATCTGATTTTATCTTTGTCTCCGGTCAAAAATCCCTTTTTTACCAAAAATCATGTTTTCTAAAAATAATTTCAAAAATATTTATAAAATTATCCAAATGATATATTAAATACATTTTTACCCATGCTTATTTTTTTAGATTTTATTTGAAAGTAATCTTCATGTCTTTTTCCAAATAATTCCTATTTTCCTTTTACAAAATTGTGAAAGGAATATTTGTTTTAAAGTGTAAGACATGAACTATATTTTTCACCATCATTAAAACACATTATTTTAAATATTAATTCATAAGTTTCAAATTTTATTTTCAAATAAAAATATTTCCAAAATATTTTAATAATATTTTAGTTTTAAAAAAGTGATTTTCAAAATGGGAAGGATATTTTCTTCAATAAATGTTTTATATTATTTTAAAGCATACTTTATAAATTTTCAAATTTATTTTCAAAGAAAATAATTTTGAAAATGTTTTATTTTTTAAAAAAGTATTTTTTTAAATTTGAAAGCCTATTTTACTCAAGATATATTCTGAGTAGTATTTTAAAATCATTTTCCATCTACGATGACATCCTTTTATGTAACCTATGTTTTACTGGGGATACTATCCAAGGAAAAAATTATTATTCTATCTATTAATGGTTTATGTTTATGATAAAAATATTTCTATGAAACTCATTTATCTTCCATAGGCTATACCATGATAAAATTATTATGAAACCTGTTTCTTTTTCTATGGGTTTTATAGGTTATGTTATGATGAAATGTTTATGAAACCCATTTATTTTCATGGTTTATGATATGATAAATGTTTTATGATATTATGGAACAAATGAGTATTATTTTCATTATGTAATGGTGGTAATGTTATAACAAAGGACTATGGTTATGTTATAACCAATAATGTTGGTTACGTTATAACTGATACAGTTGGAACCTATATCTCCCTCTAATGCATTGGGTAAAGATTGATATCTCATGAAATAAATAGAACTATAATGAGGAGTGAACCTAGTTCAATAAAGGACTCTGTACACTATGATAGTATTAGAATTGAACCTTTAGTACTATAATGGTTTTGGGAGTGAAGTTATACCCCTATGATAGTTTTAGGAATGAGACTTGACTACTAAGGAAATGATTTTATATACTTATGTGTATTCAACATTTCCATTAATTATGTCAATGTTATTATATCATGGATCATTTTCTTTGATTTCCTTATGGTTCATGTCTTATTAACTACCAATATTCATGCTATGACTCATGATTTTGATCTTTGATATTTTGGGTATGGTTTTCATATGTTATGATTGTGTTCGTATAACCTTATTATCATGTTATGTTCAAGTATTTTCCTTGTTCACCCTTATTAGGAATCTGAGATCACCCATTATTATGTTTATTTTTCCTAGGTTTTTATGATATGTACTATGTGTGATATGTATAAGAAGGGTGGTAGTTATGAGGAACTAAGTGGGAGAAAATATATAACACTTATGAACTAGTTTTTTAAGTTTCCAAGTTACCAAAGTAACTATACCTTTATGATCCTCAGGCGTGTGTTAGTGTAATTTATTGAATATTCATATAAGAGTTTTAATATCTTTGTATGAGAAGTTTGGGTCACTAAAACCTTGATAAATTTATAATAGTCTTTATTAATGATATTATAATATATTCCAAAATTCATGAGGAACATGAGGATCATATAAGGGTTATATTATAAACATTGATGAAATAGAGTATTTTTTTATAAATTCAGTAAATATGAGTTTTGGTTACAACATGTAGCATTATTAGGAGACATTTTAATCAGTGAAGGTGGTTTATCTAGTTAAGATAAAGGCAGTAGATGGGTTTCATTGACTAGAAAAATAAACAATATTCTTAGTTTATTTGGTTTAATAGGATACCATAAAAGGTTTTTGATTTTTTTTTCATATATTTATAATCAAATAACTAATTAAACTTGAAAAAGAGTTAATTTTATTTAGACAAAGGAATATTAAGAAAGTTTCCTGGAATTGATGAATAGGTTATTTATTGAACCTGTGCTCACTTAACCCACTGATGGAGAAGGTTTTTTCATCTATAGTGATGCATCCTTGAAAGGGATTTGATTTATACTCATGAAAAATGATAAGGTGATTACATGTTGATCTCAAAAATTGAATTCTCATGAGTAGAATTATACAACCCATTATTTGGAGTTAGATACTATTATTTTTGAATTAAAAATACAGAGACATTTTATTTATATGGAGAAATGTGATTTTTAAAAAAAATAACAAATCCTAAAGTATATATTCACACAAATGGAACTAAACATGTGATAAAAGATATGGTTGGAGCTTTTTAAGGAATATGATTATTCTATTAATTATCACCTTGGATGATAAAGAAAATTCACTGATGCATTAGGTAGGAAAGACCCTAGAGTTCTTATATTGATAAGGATTTAAGGATATCTATTGATAAAGGACTTGAAAAAGATGATCGTGGATGTTATAAGGTAAGATACTTTATAAATACCATACAAAATTATTACACAACCATAATTACTAGAAAAAATCAAGTAATCACAAAGAGATGATCCTATGTTATAAAATAAGATAGAAGATATGAAAAATGAAAATTTTGTTGAGTTTTATCTTGATCGAGAGGGAGTAATGAGGTTCAATAAAAGTCTATGTATCCCATCAATTCCAAAGTTAAAGAATGAGATAATGAATAAATCTCATAACTCCACATTCACATTATATCCTAGAATCAAAAAAATGTACAGTGATCCGCACAATTATTATTGGAAATATAATACAAAGAGGGATATTACTGATTATATTACAAGATATGTGAGGATTTATCCCTAGAGTGCCTTTCTCAATTTTATATTCATGAAGTGGCAAGAAATTATGGAGCACTAATTTCAATTATTTATGACTGTGATACAAGATTTACTTATAATTTCTAGACGATCCTTATAAATTATATGAATATAGAAATAAATCTAAGAAAAACCTATCACCCTCAAATATATGGGTAGTCTGAGAGGACTATTAAAACATTTTAAAACATATTAAGGGATATCTACTTTGATTTTCATGTGATTTAGGACCAACATCTTCCACTAATTTAATTCTCCCATAAAAATAATTTCCACTTGAGTATTCAAATGTCTCCATATGAAGAACCATATAGGAAAAGGTATAAAACTACAACATTCTAGGATGATGTTGGAGAAGGAAAATAGTTGAGACCATACATTATCAAAGACACTAAGGAGAAGATACAAGTGATCCAAAAAACGTATCAAGGACGTATAGAGTTGACAAAAGAGTTATGATGATAATAGAAGGAATGAATTAGAATTTCATGTTAAGGATCATATATTTTAAAAAAATACACTAATGTGAAGGAGTTATGAGATTTAGAAATAATGAGAAACTAAGTCCAAGGTATATCAAACCATTTGAGATTCTAAAGTGTGTTGGGGTAGTTTCCTTTTAGTTAGCACTACCTCAAAATGATTCCAATTTCCACGCATCTTCTATATGTCCTAGTTAAGAAATTATATGTCAGAACCAATGTATATAATTGAAATTAATAAAGTGAAATTGGAACCTGAACTTTCATATGTAGAATAATCAATCCAGATTCTAGAAAAAAGGGAAGAAAGTGTTGAGGAACAAGACACCCTGACTCGTAATAGTCTTGTGGAGATATCACAAGTTCGAAGAAGCATCATGGGATCCTAAATAAGTGATTAAGGGAAAATAAACCCATTTATTTTGAGTTAAGACATAATTTTTAGGGTGATTTTTTTAGGTGGGGTGGGGGGGGGGGGTAAGACCTGATAAAATTTTAGTATATAATAAAAATATTTTATTAAAAAGTAAGACATTACAAATCAAAGGTACGCATTTATTTAGTCCATTATAACTAATAATGTATAATAAACAAAAATATATAATTCAAGTATAATGTATCTATCTCTTGGATCATATTTTCAAATAAACTTCATGGTTATTATAAGAAATGTATAAATTAAGAATAATATAATCCATATAATTAACATATTGAAGAAGATAAAAATGAAAAGTATTATTTAGGGGATTGGTTTGAATGAATTTATAGGAAGTAAATATGGTCATTAAGATCCTTGGACATTATTACCATTTGATAATATGACTGTTTTTCACTATGACTATTGGGAATTATGATCATTGGTCATTATGACCATTATAAATTATGAACATTGGTAATAATGTGACTGATAGAATTACTACATATAAAGGGTAAAGATTAGAGATATTTAATGAATAAGAGAGAAACCATGGGATCAATTAGTAGGAACATACCTTATGATATTCATTTAGCAGGTCTTGAAAGGGAGGAGGAATCACTAGTTTTCACCATTGGCCAAGTTAATGTTGAGTTTCAACAACCATGTCTTGAGATAAATACTTTATGGGGGAAGTTCAAGCTAGTAGAGATTATCTTGAGATAAATGTTAGGTGAACCACCCCATGAAAGTCCCACCATTACACATCTTACCCTTAGAGATTATGCTGGCGTGATAAGGGGTCATGTATCTAGATATAAAGTAGTATTAAAGTGTATATACTTTTATAAATGAAATAGTGGTTACAATAATACCACATTTTTATTTAATGCATCAACCTTATATAAAACATAAGATTCACATGATTAGAGTATTAATATGATAAATAAATTTTATATACAAAGAAACCATACTTGTATTCTTGGAAAATATATGTCTAATTTTCATTAAAATACATTCTTTGGAAAATTTTAAAATTTTCAATAAATAATTATTTTTATAAAAAAATGTAAACAATAATATTTATTCATATATAAATATCAAAATAATTTTATATAATTATATGTAGTTTTTATAAGGGTTATAAATTTGATCATGTGATAAAAAAATTAATTTTTTAATAAATAAATATTTTATTTAAAACCTAAATTTCTCATATTTTAAAAATATTTTGATAAAATGGATTTAGTTTTTAAAATCAGTATTTCAAAATTAGATAATAGTGATTTTTTTCATAATTTTCTGAGATAGTTGAAATTTTGGTTAAATAGTAGAATACATTTTGAATATATGGTTTGTATTATGAAATCATAATGACTTAAAAATGATGTAATAAATATTATAAATTATTTATTATAAAAAATGAGTTTTATCATTAAAACAATTCATATTAAATTATTAAAATTATAATTTCTAACTAATAAATAATTTCCAAAAACCTAAAGTATATTATAATATTTCAAAAACAATTCTTTATAAATAAGATTCTCTTACACATCCAAAATAATATTTTTTAAAATAGTTTGGTTCTTAAACTTTAAAATAATAAAAACCAGTCCCTACATGTCAAATTCCATGGGTTAAAACCATGGGAAGGCTAAGGAATTTCAACTTTTTATAACCTATATTCCAAGGCACATGTTTAGAAATTAATACACAGTTTCCCCTCATTTTCTATAAATACCCACCAACTATTCCATTCCTCTCCATTAAAAATACATTGAGCATGAATTCCCTCTAATTTTATCTATTAAGAGTCTCTACAGGGAGTTTATTATGTTCCAAAGATCTATGCTCATTATTTAAGATGATACCTTTCAAAGTAAGGGCTTTCTTCCCCTTTCCACCACTTCATTCAAGTAATTCCTTTATAATAATACTTTTGATTTTATATTTATTATGTTTTCATGTGATTATAATGATCATTTTACTATCCAAATGATTCTTTATTAATGATAGACCACCATTCTCTCTCTATAATCCCATTCCATAATTTTTTATATATACCCATTATTCTTCTGAAATTGTTCTTTGATTTTCCATTCCACACTTATATATTGTGAATACCCAACCCTAATTTCATTCAAGGGTTTTCATATAGATACAACTATTCTTATTTGATTATGTAAATCCATTTATGAATCCACATTCCTTACTCATGGATTAAAATATTTTCTTATGATATATGATATATGTAGCACACATAAAGTTAAGCATATGAAGGGTGAACCCTTATAGTTTACCAATTAATTTAATAAAAAATTAATCTCTATATAAGACATGTTTATAATACCTTAGTAGAACACCTTGTTAATGTTTCATGATGCCTTAGTGAGGAACCTTGGTAAAATGTTTTACAACACCTTGGTATTGAACCTTAGTGATATGTTTATAAATGTCTTATTTTATATATTATGGCCACATCTCTACATAATGTCTTATATACTTATGATTGGGATCTTATGTTATGACTCATGTTTTATCCGTGATTATCACTCACTTTCCATTTTCTTTATCTATTATGCTTACCCTTTCCTTTTAATTTATATCCCTAGGAAATCATTTTTAGTGAGGTGACCTAAGATGGAATAATAAAAGAGTATTTTAAGAGAATTAAATAAAATTTATGTTTTTTGTGTGATCTATATAATTAATGTATTATTTACTTAGTTTACAAGACACAAAATCTCAAAAGATCTCAAGGAACTTATCAATACAATATTTTGGTTAAGAAAATATGTTAAAATTTATGTATGAAAAATACGAGTCCTCATATTTTTTGTATAAATTGATTTTAAAATATATTTTATAAGATTTTGGAGTGACATGGTCAACATAGAACATGTTCTATGCATTCTGTATTGTGTATTGTTTATTTTTATATATTCTATCTTTTATAAAATGTTTTTTGATGTCATTTTTATTATCAAAATCTCAAATGTTTTGTACACGTTTGAAATAATAAATCTATTGAATACAATAGTAACACTTGGTGTCGTTTTTTTCTTTTAATAATTCTGAGTTTATAATTTAATTTTAAATTATAATTTTCAATTTTGAGAATTAAATTTTCCAAGAATTTTATTTTTTTTATGAAATTTAATTATTTTTTTGAAAATAAGCTTTGAATTTTGAAAAAAGTGTATATATTTAAATTTTTAAATGAACTAATAAAAGAGGGAAATTCAAATAGATTTATTTTAAAAATTGGGAATAAATGTTTCTGCTTTTATAAAGATAGAATTTGTTATGGTAAGTCACATTTAAGTAATGGTATTTTTGTGTTGGATTACCCGAACCAAATATTGGCAATTGATAATGAAGTAACTTCACATGACTCATACCACACCCAACTTTGGCATCCCTGGCTAGGTCATGTAAATGAAAAGTGCTTAACTAAATTACATCAAGATGGATATTTAGATTCTTTTAAACTAAAACCACTTGGTGTATGTCCCACATGTTTACAAGGAAAGATAACATAATCCCCATTTAGTGGAAATGGTGGAAGGGATAAAAAGCTTCTCGAATTAGTTCATACCAAGGTGTGTGGACCATTTACTTTTAAATAAAGTGGAGGGTACTCATCCTTCATAACTTTTACTGATGATTTTATTAGATACGGATATTTCAACTTAATGAGGTATAAGTTGGATTGTTTTGATAAATTCTAGGAACATAATAATTAATTTAAGAACCATATTGGTAAGAGTATTAAGAAACTTTTCTCAGACTGTGGTGGAAAATATCTTAATCAAGACTTCATTTATTATCTACAGGAGTTCAGGATTGTATCTCAACTCACTCCTCCTTATACACCTCAGTGGAATGGTGTAAGAGAAAGGAGGAACCACACCTTTTCAGACATGGTGAGATTGATAATGAGTCATACAAGTCTTCCATTATCCTTTTGGGGATATGTTTTACAAACATCATCATACATACTAAAACGAGTGCCAACTAAAGAAATAGATGGTATACCATACCAATTATGGAATGGAAAAAAACTCGTGTTTTCTTACTTACATGTGTGGGGTTATGATGCATTTTCTATGTCCTCTATAGGTAAAAATACTACACCTCAAGGCATAAAGTGTATCTTTATAAGATATCCCAATGAAAAAAAGGGATACTACCTGTAGAATCCTTCAAACAAAAAGTTTTTGGTTGAAAAACATCCCACATTTCTTGAGAAGGATGTTATCTCTAAAAAAGATAGTGGGAGTGAGATATACTTTGCTGAAGTTCAGGATCAATATACACAAGAGTTGGCACATGAAAAAAATCTACAAAGTCCCATGGAAGAAGAAATTGTTCTAGAGACACAATTACTACATAGGAGTGCTAGAGAGACTAGAGAACCAGAGCGGTATGGTTTTCTAGTCACCAAGGATAATGACTCGTTATTAGTTGATAAAAATGATCCTCGAACCGAAAAAGAAGCAGTAAATAGCACATATGTTTCCAAGTGGCATGAATCCTTGAATTCTGAAATGGATTCCATGTACAAAAACTATGTTTGGATTTTGGTAGACCCTCTAGTAGATGTAAATCTAGTTGGTTACAAATGGGTATTCAATAAGAAACTAGATATAGAAGGACAAGTTAGTACCTATAAGGTGTGACTTGTTTCAAAAGGGTTTAAATAGAAACAAGGAATTGATGATGATGAAACCTTTTTACCAGTTGAAATGATAAAATCCATCATAATTATACTTTACATTAAAACTTTATATAATTATGAGATTAAGAAAATGGATGCTAAAACATACTTCCTTAATGGTAACCTTTAGGAAGATATCTATATGACACAACATGAAGGGTTTGTTACTCTAAAGGATTCCAACTAGTTATGAAAGTTTCAAATATCCATTTATGGATTAAAGAAAGCATATAATTCACAGAATATTCATTTTGATGAGGCAATAATGGAATTTGGTTTCATAAAGAATGAATGTGAGTCATGTGTCTATAAATGGTTTAGTGGGAGTTTAGTGATTTTCTTAATAGTATATGTTGATGACATATTACTCATTGGAAATGAAATACCAGTCTTACAGTTTGTTAAGGAGTGGATGAATAAATGCTTCTCTATAAAGGACTTGGGTGAGGTAGTATATATTATTTGGATTAAGATAAATCGTGATATATCCAAGAGGTTTCTCAGTCTAAGTCAAAGTACATACATTGAAAAGATACTAAAGGTATTTGGTATAGAGAAATCAAAGAGGGGATTGTTTCTAGTATCACATGGCATTCATCTTTCTAGGAAAATGTGTCCTCAGACACATGAGGAAAGAAATAGAATGACAAGGATTCCATACACATCAGAGATTGGGACAATCATGTATGTTATGATATGTACTAGGCTATATATTGTCTACACATTAAGTATGGTAGGAAGATATCAAGATGATATAGGTGACCACCATTGGATGAAAGTCAAGACTATCCTTAAGCATCTGAAGTGTACTAAGGATATGTTCTGTGTTTATGGAGAAGATTAGGAACTCTTCACCATATGATATGTAGATTCTAGTTTCCATATTGATCAATATGAAATTACATCACAAACAAGATACATCTTCACTTTGAATGGAGGTGCTTTGAGTTGGAAGAGATCAAATAAGGTTGTGGTTATAGATTCTATAGTAGAGTCTGAGTATATTGGTGCTTATGAGGTAGATAAAGAATAAGTATGGATATGAAACTTTTTCCAAGAGTTTTATGTGGTACCTAGAAGAAAATATCCTATCACACTCTATTGTGATAATACTACATCAGTGGATCTTGAAAAAGAAACAAGGTCACATCATTGGGAGAAACACATACTTCAGAAGTATCATCTCTTGAGGTATTTTTCTTAGAGTGGTGAAGTTTTAGTGAGTAGTATTTCCACAAAAGAAAATGTGGTGGACCGATTGACTAAATCTTTGATTCATAAGAAACATGAATATCATGTGAGGTCTAGCGGACTGAAGGTTATAGACAGTTGGCTCTAGTCTAAGTGGGAGTTTATTAGAGTTTGTGTCCTAGGAGGAACTGTTTATACTTTTATTACATAAATATTTGATGTATTGAATATTAATACAACTTATTATTACATATTTTATTTGTTCTTAATGAATCTAATATAATAATGTACTAGAGTATACATCTCATTGATATGGTCGTAACAGTTCCCCGCTATGATGATAACCTTGACGTGCTATGATGATATTTTCAAATAATGTTCTGTCATTGGATAACATACTATGATGGGACACATAGTACATAGAATATCATGTGCAAGTACTCATAAGAAGATGATGCTTCTTCTCATGAATTTCACACTTGGTAATCTCTAAGATGATACATTATGAGAAGAAACCCGCTAGTAGGAATTCCACATGTTTTGGTGTCAGGGGATATTCCTATCTATGAGCATGTATGACAGTACATAGACTTTAAGATTATTATTAATTCATGTCACAACTCACATACTTAGACATATTTCATAAACCATGATTATAAGAGTTCACTGAGAAGTTGGATATATTGGGTGTTTCATGAGTGATATGTCATTAATGAATAAGTTGAGGAAGGATTTGTCCCATTCCATATTTATGGAAGATGATATCTCATCCCTTTTATTTTAATAGAACGATTGAATTAAATTCCATGTCCATGGTGTAAGTATGTGTTTATTTCAAATATTTAAATAAAAACATATTGAGAATATAGGTTAGTGATATGGATGTGAAACCTTCTTGATGAGATATTGTGAAAAAGAGATTATATTACACAGTGAGTGTTTGTATGTGGTTGTTGAAATTGCGACATTAAGTTATTTCTATTGGGTGCCTTGACCCATTGCTAGATAGTAAACTTGGACTTTAGGCAAGCTCACCTAATCCCAATGAGAAAGAATCCTAGAGGGTCACACACTAAGTGTTTTCGTTGATCTCGATTAAATTCTATTTGAGTTTAATTAATGGAATAAATATTATTCTCAAGTTTAAGGAATAATTTTATTCAAGTTATATTTATCACATAAATAAATAAATATTTATCTTCCAACACGTGACTAAAATATTTATTTTATTTATTATTCCACAAACCAAATCGGCTCGCCATCAAACCGACACCCGACCCAGTCCATGGTAAGGCCTGAAGGGAATTCTAGATCCCCATGGGTTGGCACAAGTTCCTGGGTATCAGAAATATAACTTGGGAACACTTTATCAGAAAAGATAAATAAAAAAACAGCAAGATGAATACATTCAAAACTAAAATCAAACAACCAAATATACCCTTAAACTAGGGTCAAAATTAAAGTTTACAAAAGAAACATGATATAAATACACCCAAAGGTGTATGTAGGGTGTGAGACAAAATCCCAGTAGGATGACACTGAGAAAAGGTTCCACACATAATTATTAAATGACAAATACATTTGCAATTTAGTAGACGAAAAGTAAATAAATTCTCCAACAATTTTAATGAAAACATTTTTAAAGAGAACGACTTTAATGAAAATAACTTAAATTAAAGCACACACACTCTAGCTTTCATGGTAACCCCAATGTCACACCATGTTCCAATGGTGAGCGAAAAGTAAAGGAGGAGCACAATGCATGGGGGAGGACCTAAAGATACTAGCAAGAAGTGGGACCCTAGAACATCATGTCTCGGTGAACAATGGTATAGGAACAAAATAACAAACGTTCTCATGCATGAGACACTAGTAGGGAAACACATCCATAACCTAGTGGTCTCCAATCATCATCCAAAGTTTAGTTAGTTTTGTAATTGTCAAACCATCTAAGTGAAACTGGGAAAATTTCACTCCCATATCACTAGAACACTAGATCTAGTCCACCCACCTAGTACCTAGGCTTCCCATTTGTGCTCAAGTAGTTCAAAGTTCATGTCACATGTCAGAAATAAATAAATAAAACAAAATAGGTGCTATCTCTCCCCAACACCACAATTGTACACATAAAAAAGAAACATTTAAAAATAATACACACACTAAAAAAATCCCAAAACTAAATCCACATCACTTATACAACCAATTAAAATGACTACACAATCAAAGAAATCACTTTCATTGTCAGACACACCATTAAAGGAATTTATTAAAAAATTTCCACACATGTCACATGACATTAAGAACCAAAAACCTTTACACAATTTAACCATTTTTTTCACCCTTTATAATTATTTAATAAGACAATTCAAATTTTCATAAATAAAATTTAAAGATAAAAACACCATATTACCCACTAGACTGACCCAAACCCCCTTACATGACCATACACACACAACTCCACCTTAGGAACACAATATTCATCACACACACAATTAAAGAAACCACCTGTATAGTTAAAAGACCATTACTATAATTAAACAAATTTCCAGAAAATTTTCCAAACAATTTCGAAATATACCGCACAACTTTAAATGACAAAAACTCATTCAAATGTTCATTTCTAAGTAAATGAAAACAAACGCAACAACAAAACACCAATTTCACCCTTTTCATATCCTAAAAAATTAACTACCCAATTTTTTTTTTTTAAAAAATAATAAGAAGTTCAACATGGGTTTTCACAACAACAACATACTCATATCATGCACGCCCTACTAAACACATCAAAACACACTAAACCTCAAGTAAAATAAAATTCACACCAAACTAACTAATTAATAAACATGATAAGCTAATTAAATAAGAAAATTAATTTATCAATTAATACTCATATACAAAACCACCTACCATTATGTAGTATAATTCGCAACTTGGTGCACAAAGATCATTGCACTTAAATCGCACTGCAAAGGGCCTAAAGCAATCCATAAAACATGGAATCAAATCAAAGACATAAAAAAAGAAAAAACTTAAAACTGAAACCCTTACCAAAACTATACCAAAGGTGGGAAGAAATGAACAACCAGAGAAAAAAGCACCTACAACAAGGGTGTGGAAGGCTGGACGAGCAAGACGGGGCGGTGCCGGGGGTGCATCGCGCCGGCTGGAGGCTTGCCGGAAGGGGGGCATGACCAAAGGAGGGAGGTGCACTGGTTCGATGGAGGTGGTGTGAGGCGAGAAGCAAGGGGGGTGCGCGAGGATGGTGTGGGGCGATGTGACTCGCTAGAGAGGGAGGAGGAGGAGGCGCCGATGCGAGGCGAGTTAGAAGGGAGAAGAACCAGTGCTAGACAGAAGGTCAAAGGGAGGAGGAGTGCGCAACATGTGGTGGTTCATCGGGAAATTGAACGACATGAGGAGGGTCGACCTGAGGGGAGGAAGAGCACCAGAGGGAAGAGATGGAGGGTAGAGGTGGTCCGGAGAGGAGGCAGAGGGAAGGGGGTAGTGCACGACTAGGGTTAGGAGGGGGGCCTGTGCAACGTGACATACCAAACTGGGGGGGATGTGATGGGAGAGAGGGGAGAGAAAGGGAAAGGGAGGGAAGAAAGAAAAAAGAGATAAAATAAAATAGAGATAAAAAGAAAAATAAAATAGAAATAAAATAAAAAAGTAAAAAAAAATCAAAATAAAACCAAAAAAATGGAACTTAAGCCATAAAAAAAATAATAAAAATAATAATTAGTTAATAATTTTTATAATTATAACAATAATTTAACATTTAGAAATAAATTAACATATTAACTTAAATAATAATAATAATGATAATAACCTAATTGAAATATCAACTTAAATATTAATAATCAGAATAATAAAACTAAAATAATAAAACCAACTAAAATAATAATATCATTACTAGTAGAGGTTGGACACCATGTACGGCCATGTGCATGGTCGTATGTGCAGTCACACACTTGTATAAGATCCCAAATTTCTTTTAAAAAAAGAACCGGTTCAAATCACAGCTCAAAAGTGAGACCCAAATTAATTAAATTAAAATTAAGCGTTAGTCGAGGTGTGAAAATTCTCCCCAACATGGAACTTTCTTACCTCAAAAAGTATCAAAAGACTTTACCAAACCAAGAGTTTAATAAATAACAAGAAGAAACTCAAAACCAAACCTCAATCACCCGAAGACCGAGCATTAAAAACGCCCATGGCATGAAACTCCAAAGATCTCAAAACCAGAATCACCACAAAAAATAACCAATAGTAAGGAATTCACCTCCAAACAGATCTACAACATTGAACAACCAAAACCCTAACTTAGGGATCACCAGGGATGCTTGAGATCTCCAATATCACTCATCAAGCAACCCACTTCCCGAGCTAACCAATTACCCTGGTCAAGGTCGGGCAGAGCAGAAGTAAGGGGTTACCCCGCCAAGCACACTTTGAAGATAGTGTTTTCCCACAAGTTCATCATATGGTGGTCTACCCACCATATTAGGATTCTTGTCCAACATTGGTTCTCCAAACCAAAATGACTCACAAACCCATACAAGCCTCTAACACTGACTTAACCCTCCAATATACTTAAGTTTAACCAAAACAACACAAGAGGAGATGCCGACGAGACCCATAGTGGGTCTCCCCACCATTTTAGAATTTTACTAACATCACGACACCCGTAGATTCATTAATAGATTAATTTGAGCAATATAGATTGAACTCTTCATCACGAACCCACCAACACGGGCCGCCCTGCATGGAAAATTCCCACAGTGTATAACAGTCCACCACATGAGATGGTTTTGATAGCAGAAACCCCTAACCTAGCAGCAAATTGGATAGGCATGCGTCAATTCCACAAGATAAGAGCATATATGAAATGAGTGAAATTTCAATCCATAGCCGACCAGAAGAAGGTTCATAGAGCACACCCATTGGCTTTATAAGAATACTGATTCTCCAAACCTCTTTACAGCCCAAGAGGAACTCCCATAAATTAAGACCACAATAAGGAGACAAGGGCTTCATGACCCTCACAAAAAAATGTAGCCTTTAGAGATGATACTGCAATAGGTAAATTTAATCCATCCCCATCCCGTCACTACGAACTTAAGTCAGACCAAGCCCATACCACGTCTGACATGTTTTTGACTGTGGACAAGCTTCACCCCAAGACCTATAGATGGGAACCTAATGTCTGAAGAATATACCGTCTCATAGTCATAAGCTGACCACCTCTGACTAGAAATTTCTCCATTGTAAAAGCAACCTACATACTTCTCCTCATGTCCCAAGTGGCCAATCCATCAACATACCAACTGATAATTGTAGTGAATGACTTATAGTGCCTGAATGACCACACTAGAGATAGGAGATTGAGCACTCTGTCAAACACATGATGCAACTGATGGAAGGATCACTCCAAGAACGAGTCCCTTTGGTTAACACTCATAATTAGACAAGGAACATGCACTTACCATAGTATGAATAAGACCAACAAATATTATGAATTTTAACTGATTGTTCCACACAACCTCTGGGGAACATGAAACTAGCTCATCAAAAAGGTCAACACACCTCCTTCTCCACCTGTTGACTGGTCGAGAACCTACAAGATCCACCACTTTCCTTGACCTTCACTTCCTTAGGTACAACTGCAGAATGAGGCTAGTCTTGAGGATTTTTCAAGACATACCCACTCACAATAAAAATAGAACAATCCCCATTTACTGGTTTAGTCTTGCTACACCAGACACACTCGAGACGATTTACCCCCACATAACTTTTGGAGTTCCTAAAAAATTGGTGACACTCCCAACATTACCAAATCTCTCAATGATATTCAAATAACCCTGACACCTACAAACAGTCGACACAACTGAGTAGAAACCAAATCCTCCACTATACTGGGAGTTCGGGATGATCTAAAAACTGAGAGACCTACTGGAATCCCATGGGACGTTTCTAGGGGAATTTCCCAAATAATAAACATAAAAAAACCATCCACAAATCCAAACACATCACAAAAAAAACATCCAAACCTCAGAAAAAATTCAAGAAATTATAATTTAAAACATCAATTATTTTTGAAAGAAAAACACCCACTAAAAAACCAAGCACAATACAACAAATCCCAATAGCTCTTATAAACCCATCACTTTCACTCTGAACTCAAAAACATTTTCCAATTCCAAAAACATTTAACCACAAAAACCCATTTTAGATAAAAACCCACTTTTCAGGAAACAAGAAGAAACCTTAAAAATCAATCACTCAACACTGATATTACATGATTCCTCACAAATATGCATTTTCGTGCCACTCAGGCACCCATCCACACGATCCACCAACTATCAATTAATCACGTCCACATGCACACATGATCACCCATAGGAATACCACCATACCAAACATGTCTCTTCCACTTTCAAAACAAAACATTCCCAATATTTTGAAAATACCTTTTTCTAAAACCATTTAAAAAATTCATGAATTTTTTTCAAAATACTTCCCATTTCGAAAATAATGCACTTCAAATTGAAATTACTCAAGATTTTCTTTTATAAATTCAACATCAACAAATCAAATGCAAAATTCCATAAATAAGGTTCAAAAGAAACACACCCCAAGAATCTTGTTATACTCATAATAATAGAAAATAAGAGCAACCCCGAAGTCTACTTTACTTTTAAAAACCCCTTTTCTCAAACCAAAAAATAAACCAAGACATCACCAATACTAAAGCACCTAGATGAATAACAAGTGGTCGTTCCTAACCTAACTACATTTTTTAGCAGACCATTCCCTAGGAAGGTGCCAACCACTAGGAGTGTTGAACCATACTCTTAGGCATCACACGGGTCGCTACTCCATGTGAGACTTTGGGAAGTACTAGTTTAATCCTATTATCAGCCCCCATCCACAAAGACCAAATCAAAAAACTTAAATCTCGAACTACTCTTGGTTACTTGAGGATTGGAATGAGTAAGATTTCGCAATGCTCTTCCCACACCTACTCCTTGAGTACCTAAAATCCTATCCCTAACCTACTTGACATCCCAAATAATAAGAACAAAAACCTCATTTGATACCATTTTGTCATGAACCAAATAGGGTCTCCATCAAACCGATGCCTGACCTAGTCCGCAGCAAGGCCCAAAGGTTATTCTCGATCCCAAATGTTTGGCACAAGTGCCTGGGTATCAAAAATATAACTTGGGAACGATTTACCCGAATAGATAAATATAAAAAAAAGAGAAAGAAGAATAAATTTAAAACTAAAATCAAAAAATTAAACATGCCCTTAAACTAGGGTCAAAATTAAAGTTTACAACTTAAACAAAAAACACAAAGGGAACAAAAATAATGGAAAAAATAAAACCACTAACTCAAACCTCTAAAAAACATGAGGTGCAACAACCTCAAGCCAGTTCACCAAACCAACATGAGGATGCCGCTGACAACCGGAATCACCCATGCTATGCTCGATGCCTCAACCTGGAATACAAAATAAAGAGGATCTAGATACACCCAAAGGTGTATGTAGGTTGTGATCCAAAATCCTAGTAGGATTCTACTGAGAAAAGGTTCAACGAATAATTATTAAATGACAAATACATTTTCAACTTAACAAACAAAAAATAAATAAATGGTCAATTTTTTTAATGGAAATAGTTTTAAGGAGAATGAATATAAAGAAAACAACTTAAATTAAATCACACACACACTCTAGATTTCATGGTAACCCCAATGTCACACCGCGTGCTGATGGGGAGTGAAAAGTAAAGTAGGACCACAATGCATGGGAGAGGCCCTAATGATACTAGTAAGAAGTGGGACCCTAGAACATCATGTCTCGGTGAACAATGGTATAAGAACAAAATAACATACATTCTCATGCGTGCACCACTAGTAGCGAAACACATCCATAACCTAGTGGTCTATAATCATCATCCAAAGATTAGTTAGTGCTATAATCATCAAACCAACTAAGTGAAACTGGTCCAATACCACTGCCGTATCACTAGCACACTAGATCTAGTCTGCCCACATAGTACCCATGCATCCTAGTTGTTCTGAAGTAGTTCAGAGTTCATGTAACATGTCAAAAATAAATAAAAAAACAAAATAGGTGCTATATATACCCAACACCACACTCGTACATACAAAAATGAAACATTTAAAAATAATACACACACTAAAAATATCCAAAAATGAAATCCGCATCACTTATACAACCAATTAAAATGACTGTACAGTCAAAGAAATCACTTTTATCTTCATACACACCATTAAAGGAATTTATTAAACAATTTACACACACTCCGCATGACTTTAACCACCAAAAATCTTTACACAATTTAAAAAAAACAATTTTTTCCACCCTTAATAATTATTTTATAAAAAAATTCAAATTTTCATAAATAAATTTTAAAGATCATAACACCTATTTACTCACTAGACCGACCCAAACCCACTTACATGACCGTACACACACAACGCCACCTTAGGAGCACAATATGCATCACACACACAATTAAAGAAACCATCCGCACAGTTAGAAGACCATTACTATAATTAAAAAAACTTCTAGAAAAAAATTCCAAATGTTTTTGAAATATATCGAATGACTTTAATCTAAAAAAACTCACTAAAATGTTCATTTCTAACTAAAATCAAATAGTCACAACCCCAAAATTCCAATTTCACCCTTTTCACATCCTAAAAAATTAACTACCCAATTTTTTAAAAAAAACTAATACTCAGTTCAACATGGGTTTTCACAATAACAACATACTCATATCACGCAACACCCTATTAAACACATCAAAACTCCCTATACCTCAAGTAAAATAAAATTCTCACCAAACTAACTAATTAATAAACATGATAAGTTAATTAAATAAGAAAAATGATTTTTTCAATTAATAATCATACATGGAACCACCTTCCATTATGTACCAGACTTCGCAACTTGGTGCACAAAGATCATTGCACTTCAATCGCACTACAAAGGACCTAAAGCAATCCATAAAACAAGGCATCGAATCAAAGGCATAAAAAACAAACCAATGTAAAACCAAAAATTAAACCAAAACTCTACCAAAGGTGGGAAGAAATGAAAAACTGAAAAAAAAACCCTGTGGCAAGGGTATGGAAGGCTGGCCTAGAAAGATGGGGCGGTGTCAGAGGTGCACCATGTTGTTTGGAGGCTTTCCTGAAGGGGGGGGGGGGGGTGGCCAAAGCAGGGAGGTGTTTTGGTTCAGTGTAGGGGTGTGAGGCAAGAAGTAGGGGGGGGGTGTGCGATGACAATGTGGGGAGACGTGACTTTCTGGAGAGGGAGGAGGAGGTGACACTAATGCGAGGTGAGTCGAAAGGGAAAAGAACTAGTGCTGGATGGGAGCCCAAAGGTAGGAGGAGCACACAACATGTGGTGGTTCCCTGAGAAATTGAACGACATGAGGAGGGTCGACCCAAGGGGAGGAAGAGTGCCGGAGGGAAGATATGGAGGGTGGAGGCAGTCCGACGAGGGGGTAGAGGGAAGGGGGTATCACACAACTAGGGTTAGGAGGGGGGCCTGTGCAGCACCACAAATCAAAGGGAGGGGGGGGGGGGAGGAAAAATTGACAAGAGAGAGGGGAGAGAAAGAGAGAGGGAGAGAAGAAAGAAAATAGAGAGAAAATAAAATAGATATAAAAAGACAAAGAAAATAGAAATAAAATAAAAAATACAAAAAAATCAAAGTAAAAAAAAACGGAACTTAATCCATTAAAAATAAAATAATAATAAAAATAATAATCAGTTAATAATTTTTATAATTATAAAAATAATTTAACATTCATAAAGAAATTAAAATATTAACTAAAATAATAATAATAATGATAATAAACTAAATTAAATAACAACTTAAATAATAATAATACGAATAATAAAACTAAAATAATAAAACTAACCAAAATAATAATATCATTACTAATCAAGGTTTGAAACCACACACAGTCGCATGCATGGTCACGCGCCCATTTGCACTCCCATCAAATAATAAATTTAATAATAAAATATTATCTTATTAAATTTGGGTATTACACACGGTCGTGCATATGGTCATACACCCATATAAGATCCCAAATTTCATTTAAAAAAATAACTGGTTCAGAACACAGCTCAAAAGTGATAACCAAAATAATTAAAATAAAATTAAGCATCAGTCAGGGTGTAACATATTGAATATTTTAATAAATATTTGTTTTCTAGATTGTGAAGAAAATATTTATCTATGAATAAAATATTTATTCGTTTATTCAATAAATGATGGAGGAGTTCGAACATACCAAGACCAAGTCTGGTGACAAATATTAATAAACAAGACCATTACATAATATTTTTTTTATTGTGAAAGTTGGATCACACTAAAAAATAGTAATAATAATAATTTTATTATGTGGAATGAGGTTTATTAAAGGTAATAGATGTTATTTAATTTCCAGTATACAATTAAATAAAATTTTAAATTAAATCCGAACTCTATAAATAGACAACTTTGTCTATTGTATAGATTATCCAAAATTGAGAATAGAGATTTTTTTTCTCATAAAAAATACTCTCTCAAATCCTCCTTCTCTATCCATATCAATAATAAGAAGTTTAAGAGAGAATTATTCAACATTGAATAATGAGTGATCAATAATGAAAAATACAAGACATTCAACTCACCGTGCTTGAACATGGAGATCGATTGGTGTTTCTCGGAGATCATAGGAGTGTGTGTGGATCACCACTAGAAGGATTCTATCATTGAATCATCACATTGAAACAAAGGTAATATGAAAGGGTCCTTTTGGATGATCAAAATTCACCAATGAGGAAATTTCCTAAGCTTGAGTTGTTATTTCTTCAAATATTAAATACATTAATTATAAATTTGACATGCAAGATCCTCACTCTTGGTTTCAGGAAATGATAATTAAAATAAATTTTAACATATCATACACCTATGCACACTTCTGATACACATAGAACCAACACTATATCCCCCACTATCAAGCCCCGCATGGTTAGGGGTAACCATGTGACCTGTCTCGCACGGTTTCTCCTAACTGTACGACAAATCTATTTTTTCAAAAATCTAGGATTCGAGCTCCAAAAAAGCCCCGGAAACTGCCAATACACCCATGATCATATTGGCTTCTCAAATTAGGCCATAAACATCCATTTAAACTGGAAAAAAGATCTTTTCATCATAGGAAAACCCAAGATCTTAAATCTTCCCCCCTTAAAGCAATTCATCCTTGAATTTCCCCTCAAGGGTTGTCAAGAATTGTATAAGAATAAATATGGAAATAGAGAACATACGTTGACATTCCATTCCCAAGTCTCATCCTATAAAAGTTTATGATTCCATAACACCCATACTAAAGTAACTAACCAACCTTAGAGAACTTTCATGATCCTATCAACAACACATATAAGATACTCCTCAAAGGACACATCTACTTGTAACTCCACCTCATCCAGCTACATAGTGTGAGAAATTTATGAGTGGTAACAATGAAAAAAAGATACATGGAATATGTCACGCATGTCTTGGTACCTCTAAGGTAACTATAATTAATAGGCTACTGGACCAACCCTCTCCAGAATCTTCAAAAATCCAAAATATCATGGTGAAATCGTACCCTGTATCCTAATCTGTATGTGTCCTAGCCTCAATGAGATATGTTAAAGAAAAAATCCATGACCTTGAACTCTAGTGGTCATCGATGGTGATCAGTGTGGGATTTTTATCAAGACCGTGTAGTATCCATACACTTCCTAATCAAATAGACCTACTCAGAAGTATCCTGCATGAGATGCAGTCCCAATAAAGATACTTGGCCTTCCTCTAACCAACACAAGGGAGATTAGAATGTTCTACCATATAAATCCTCCTTAGGTGGCATAATTATAGTATACTGATAACTATTATTTTAGGAAAAATCAACTAGGGTAATATTACTCTCCCAAGAGCTCCCAAAATCTAGGATGCATTCTTTTAGCATGACCTCAAGCACCTGTATCATACGCTCTAACTAGCAATCAATTTGAGAGTGGTATGATATTCTCAGAAGAACCTGTGTACCCAATGAACTCTAAAAACTATTACATAAAAGAGATATAAACTAGGAATCCCTATCTGAAATGATAGTATGAGGTATCCTGTGAAGTCAGAATATCTCATAGATATTCAAACTCCCAAGATCATCATCTGAGAAGGTCTCCCTAATAAACAGGAAATGGGAAACCTTTATGATCCTATCAACAAATACTCAAACAATATCACTACCTCGTGGTGACCTTGGAAACCCGATCACAAAAATCCCCCATGAAATCATCCCATTTCCACTCAGGAATGTGAAACTTCTATAAAAGTCTGGATAGTCGCTGATGTTCTGCTCTCACCTACTGAAAAGTGGAACACCTTGTGACAAAACCAGCTACCTCACATTTCATACTCGACCACCAATACTTATGGTGTAAGTCACTATACATATTGGTGATAGCAGGGTGTAATTCCCAAAATTGAGGCATGAAAATCTCATATTATTTCCTCATGTATATACACTAGAACCCAAAAATAACCATCGACATGAAGAATTTCATCCTCTCCAATAGTCCAATCAAGAGGTGGGTCCTCACCCACCACACTCTCATGTAGGACTAGGCCATTAGAATTTGATATCCACCTCATCCTCACTCTATCCAGTAGGGTAGAGTTTATAACTAAGGATGAAAAATAAGTCTACCCATGATAATTCTGAACCTCCAAGTGCATCTCTGAAAGCAAGGCCACAATCTACCACTTTCTACTGGCCTTTGGAACTACCTGTATCTGAGTCCCTCTGCTCAGTGCATCAACTAATTCATTCCCTTTCCAAATCTTATAGGCAAGCTCAAAGTTAAAATACTCTAGGTACTCAACCCACCTTTGCTACCTAAGATTAAAATCATGAGGTTTAAATATATACTTTAGGATTTCATTGTTTCTGTACACCAAAAAATACTCTCCTAGTAAATAGTGTCTCCGATTGTGAAAATCATGAACAACTGAAGCCAATTCAAGATCATGCATAGGGTAATTCCTCTCATGTGGGTTGAAATGCTGAGACCCATATCCCACGACTCTATCCCCCTCCATTAGAACTAATCCTAGCTTGATAATCAATGGATCATAATACATAGTGTACCTCCAACCCATCTCTAGCAGAATCTGGACCGAAACTGAAGAAAATATCCTTTATAGCTCCTGAAAGGTTGTCTCACAGGTATCTGACCATACAAACTTCACACCATTCTCAGTCAAGACCATCAGTGGTGCTGCTAAGAATGAGCAATCCTATACGAAACACTCATAATATCTATATATCCCCAAGAAAATCTATATATCAGATAAATTCTTGGGATGCTCCTAGGAAACTATAGACATCACCTTCTCTTGATCTACTAATACTTCTTTTTCTGAGATAATATACCCAGAAAGTGAATCTTATCCATCTAGAAGTGAAAATTTATGAGATTAATATATAATCGATTCTCTATTATTGTATCGAAAATGATCTCAAGATGTTTGGAATGGTCATGTAGATTATGATAATACCCCAAGATATCATTCCTAAAAACCACCACAAACAAATTTAGATATGGATGGAAAACTCAGTTCATCAATGCCCTGAAAACTACTGGCATATTCATGAGACTGACCAACATAACCAAATACTCATATAGACCATATCTGCTATGAAAATATTTACGAGGTATTTCTGTAGGTTGAACATGAACCCGATGATATCCATATATCAAATCAATTTTTTAGAATACCCTAGCTCCTTGAAGATGATCAAAAAGGTCATCTATCTTTGTAAATGGATACCGGTTCTTAACCATAAACTAGTTCAATTTATGATAATCCATGCATAGCCTAATGGTATCATCCTCCATTTTCACAAAGAGTACTAGAGAACCCCATAGATAAGTATTGGGCCATATAAAACCCTTTTCCTCCAAGTCCTCTAGCTACCACTTGAGCTCATGCATCTTCGTCATAGACATCCTATAAGGAGGAATGGATACTGGTGTAGATCTTGGAACTATCTCGATAGATAACCCCACCTTTATCTTAGGAGTTAAAAAATAAAATTCATTTTGGAAAACATCCATGAAATGATCAACCACTGGAGGGAAATATTCCCAATGTGATCCCTGTTCATCTAGATATGAAATAGAGATATGTTCTATCATCATGCCCAGCCTAGGATGGTCTGTTCTAGCTAGGATATATTGGACATACCATTCACCCTTGTGATTATAAACTCCTCCCTTTGGTGATGTGAAGGTCACCTTCCAATGATAATAATCAACATAGGTATGATAAGAAACTGGCCAATACATTTAGAGTATGGCATCAAACTTGGTAATCTTGGGAAAAAAAGATCCCGAATGAAGTGAAACCCACCAATATCAAGGGGGAACTCCCTGCACTGATGTACACTCTTTGATCTAATACCCAATAGAGTATCGATTGTCATAACACCATCAGAATATTGAAAAATGAGCCCAAGGATCTCCACCATTGGTATAGATATAAAGCTATGAGATTCACTTGTATAAAAAAGCATATATACTAGAGTAGAGGCTTATAAGATCATACCTATCATTGTAGATGGGCTAAAATTCTGTTCCTTAGGAGTAGGCTCTACAAAAAATATCTGGCCTAAACCACAACCCTACAACACAACCTCACTACCTAGAGTAGGACAACTCTGCTTTCTAGGTACAAATGGTGCCTGGATACCTCGACCATGACCACCACCTTGGCTTGATCAACCGGTATTATTCTAGCTCCCAGCCTGACATAGAGCTATAAAAACCACTCCTGAACATGATTTCGAGGCTAACTCCCTTTCACTTACATAGAGAGGAAAGGTCATTCAAAAACCCTACACATGACCCATCCAATCGTAATCTATGTACTTGACTGGGTCTCAATCGAACAGATTCCTCATATGTCCCCATATGTCACAATGATGAGTGAAAAGAAATCTACCATCCCTAATAGTCTAGCTAGTACTCATCTCATGGAAAGCCTCAAAATATCACTTCCTACCACTAGAAGCTAAACCCCTAGGTATAGAGTCTATACTTCCATGATCTATGCCCCCATTTCCCTCAGGTTACACTCTGTAATCAGTGCATGATTCACTATCTCAATTATAGAGGTCAATATGAACATGTTTACCTAAGATCTAATAGCATGTAAAATACCTTCCTTAAATCATCTATCCCTTAATGCCACATCATCAAGGTATATCAATGCAAAATGATACAAATATGTAAATTGTGTTGAATACTCCATAACTATCACGACGCCCTACTCCAGACACATAAAATCACTGGCCCACTCTACTCTTAGAGTCTCAGGGAAAAGGTATTCATAAAATATAGTTTTGAAATCATCCCAAACCATATATCGTAGCTTGTTAGCATGGTTCAAAACATCCCATTAGTGATTTTATGATCCCAAAGCATGTAACTCATGAGATTCACTCTCCTCTCAGGAGGTGTCTTTAGGTACTTGAATATTGAAAATGTAGTCTCAACACATATATCAATAGATTGTGGACCACCATCCCTGAAAAAATTGGAGGATGATGCTACTAGAACACACGCGTCAACTCTTCTGTAGATAAGGCAGGCTACAATGCTCCTTGAAAAGTCTGCATATAGTGTAAGAACCCTTCGTGGAACTATGCCTCAGGACCTGTGTCTGGTAAAACTGCCAGTTCCATAGCTATAACTATATAAGGACCCACCAATAGATCTTGTCCCACCACCTTCAGAGCATGGTTATCACCTCCCTCCTGGCGTATGGATAGATATCATCATGGTGGCATGTATTTATAATCCCAAACACATTCCTCATAAAGGATAGATAACAAGAATTTCACAACTAAAAGTGTATAACATTTCAAAACATTATTTTAAACACACCACACCCATATGCCTAATCCTAAATCCAACACTGAGTGAAAAGAAATAGTAGTATCATCACAAGAGGCACTACCTAATGCCCACTCAAGAGTCAGGTCAAGGTTAAGTTCTCTGTTTCACAATTTCAGTTTCCATTTGATTTCATATTCATTTCAAAGTATTATTTAAATGGTTGAACCAAATTTAAAGTCACATCCAATCCATACGGGACCATACACCTCATGAATCAAAATATGGAATCCACTTAATTCACACCATAACAAGTTCTAGTACATGCGACCAATGGTCAATGATTCAACGTGCCACAATTGGATACTTAGGGTTTTTGATATAGCCTAATTGGTAAAACACTACTTAGGTTATGATAGGGACTCTAAGTATCAACCATGTTTCCTAATTCTTTGATTTTTTTTATTAAAAAACAAGTATATCACATAAGGAACGTATCACAAAGTCATGCAATCAATAAATTCATCCTATATGGCATGGAATAATACATGGAATTTGAATCCTGAAATGTTCCTGAAATTATGCATGAGACACATACCCTCATCTCATCAAGAAATGCTAAAAGTGATCCTCAATCTTATCAATGATAACATCACAATTCAAGTTCATCACCCAATGGTGAAATCCAAATCAACTGTAATATAAATAATCTAGAAAAAAATAATTTCCTTCCATAGAAATTTGTATTTTCTATGTACATGGGTTGGATACTCCCAGTCAGAATTTATTACCAAATTTCATTACCTTCCTAATCCCTTTTCTATTGTCTCAAAATAGTATGTTAGAAAAGAAAGATCCTCTGATACCACTTTGTAACATCCCGACTTGGGTGCCATTATCCGGTGCCCTAAGCCGGTGGGTCACATGGCCTCAAACACACCTCCCTGTATGCCAGAGAATGCTTACTAGTAGAAAGGGCCAAGGGTGAATCCATGGGGATACTATACCCTCATTACTAGAGTATATAGTAATTGATATATAATAATAGTTAAATAGAGGAAGCATATATAAACATATGGAACAATAGTAACAGATACTATAAACACTAGGCCAGTAACCTGTTGTAGAAAAAGTAGTAAAAACTAAATAACAAATCAAGCATATAATATTAATATTAAAAAGATATAAATTGAATCATATAAAAAATTATGATGATACATGTCATGTATTTGGAAATCTGGAAAATAGTTATACAAGTATCCAAATACAATACATTTATCAAAATACCAAAAAGACCAAAAAGGAAATATCTCAACTAGCATCATGAGCATCATATCAGTTCAATGATCACATTCTCCTAATCATAGCACAAATTTATGCATAAAATTGTGGGTGCTTGACTTGATCCTTACCTACATCCATATAGTATTTCCTAGTACCTAATTTAGGTCCGAACATGGTGTGAAATAACACTCAGTAGGCCACCACCAATGATGTCTATAACAAATCCAGGTTGTGTAAACAAGCTAACCATTGTTCATTATATAACATATATGATAGTACTAAAAGTAATTTGAGGAATTCAAGTGGTAATTTCCAGCCTACCAAGGCTACCTGCAAAAAAATAAAAGGTCCTATAACAAGGTAGTTGTAAAGAGAAATAAACAAGTCACCCTGTCTAGTCTAACAACTATAATATGATACTTGTATCTAGGATATCTGTAAAACATACCAAAATATCCACCAAGTGAACAACATAAAACCAAGAAAACATTTACCATTTCCATTCGGTATAATCAAAAGTGTCAGGCCCTGTATATCCAAATCCAAGGCATAGAAGACTAGGGTATCCTTGGAGATTCCCAAGATAATATCGATGGAAACTCAATAAGACTTGGGTGGGGTCCAAGGAGAATTTCAACATACCATGTCTAATGTGATCTCAATAAAGTAGGATATAAGTGGTCGCATGGCCCATGGCATCCCACAGAATCAATACCCAATGAGAAATCTCATCCAAGGTATCCTCTACCACTATCAAAATCCTTGGAAGAATCATACATGGCATATAATGGAATTAGGATACAAGGTATACTAGCCAAGGCATCCACTAACATTCAATTCATTGAATTTATTCATAAATTCATATTCCATAACATTCCATGAGTTCAACCAACTCCTATAAAAATTCTCATTTAAATAGTTAAACAATTCACATCATGTATAGAAAAGAAAAGGAGGAAAACCATATCTTAATCATCTCAAACAATTCAATTCAATTATATGAGGTATTCCTCTAACTATAAAAGCACACACACACCCCATGGGTGGTATAGTAAAAGAGAAAAAGAAAGTGGCACGCACCATGGGTGGACTAGGATGGGGAAAACCACTAACAATCTCTAAGATACTCACAGAAAACTTAAATAAGTTCCAATTCATTCAATTTAATTATATAATTAATTAACAGGTCACTTCTAGAAGGTTTGGCAGACAACATAATGGAAACTAGCTTTATAAAACACTAAAACCCAAGGGAATATTATAGAACACCAACCATAGGTCTTTATTAGAGTACTTGACTAGTATCATCCTCTGATTCAATCCAGATCAGAAGAAAAATGCAGAAAATATGAGAAACCTAGAAATGAGGTATATTAGGTTGCACCTAAATAACTCCATTAATACGTAGTAAGATGAAGAACGATACTTGGTGATCAAATAACATACCGACATGAATCCAAAGAAATGATTGGTGCTCGAATCGAAGTTTGGATAGAGAATCAGTAGATAAATATATTAAATGGATTCAAAGAGGACCAGCCTATGTGATTTCTAGCCAATAAAGGAAGAAAATGTAAATAGGTTTAGGTTTTATAAAATATTAATGAAAAAATGGTCATTTTGCCTAAAAATATTGAGCCTCATGGTTTGGAAACATGGTTGTCCAAACTGTGTGCCAATCATGCACCCTTCACTGCTTTAAGGGGCACCTTGAATGATTAGTTCGCACGATTTTCCTAACCGTGGCCAAACTATGAAGAAAACCTATGCTAAAAATTGCAGGTACCTCACATGAGAATGAACCTCAAGTGGCATGATTTCCTCAAACCGTGCAACCTATAACACCACACTTTCAATCCTCAAATGGTTAAGGATAATCATGAAACTTATCCCATATGGGTTCTCCTAACAGTGTGACCAATCTATTTTTTCCAAAAAGTTAGGCTTTGTGCTCTAAACAAGACCCAAAACCCCCTGATACACCCATGATCACATTGGGTACTCACATTAGTCCATATAAAACCATTTAAGCTGAAAAAAAGATCTGTACCTTAACGAAAAACCTGAGATCTTACACCTCATATTTTAACACACTATAAGGAAAATGATATTTAGCATAGGTTTAACTACTTCTAAATATTATGTTGTTTTTTTTAAAAATGGCCACATTTTTTTATGTTAGAAATAATTTTTTTTGTGATTTTTATAACTTTTTTAAATCATTTATCTTAGTGGTGATTTTTTTTTATATTCTATATAAATATTACAAAATTTTTTCTTAATTTTTTAAATTTATATAATTGTATTTAAAATATACCTTTTACTTATTTACCATTTATATTCTATTTTATATTTTATTTAATATTTTTTTACACATGAAACAATAATTTACTAGAAGGTCACTCATCTTTACACTACTCCCACTCATTCCTGCTTACCTCTCTAAGTACTGACCACTCTTAATATGAACTAGCCCAAGTAACCCCTCAATTGTGCCCCTAATTCGGCTCATAGAAAGGCCTGAAGGGAATTCCAAATCCCCATAGGTTGAAAACTACTGATAGGGAATCAAATATACATATTTAGAATGATTTATCATAAGTAAAAAAGATAAAAAAACACAACATAATTCCACTATAACTCCATCATGGTCCACCCATACATTGAAATTCCATGAAAAACCCTATAAGTAATTTCAAATTTATAACAAAACCAAACAAGGTATAAAACTAAATAAATACCCACTAAAAATGAACATGATAAAGAGAAAACTAAATCCTACAATATGAGGAAGTCTAGCTTGGATAGAAAAACAATGATACAAAATAAAACCAAAATACTAAACATAATCCCCAAAGGAATCCAAGGTTACTACACAACATCTAAATCAACCCAATCAATTATACTCCCAAAAGGTGAAGTCTAAATAAGGGAGCTTCTTAAAAAAATAGAACCTTAATAGAAAACGCCACCAGTTCTACCGACATCAAGTGGCATTGGAAGAGTGTGATCATATATAACCCAGTAGGATTTCAAAAATGGTTCCATGATTCCCCTTTACCAAAATAGACCGCAAACTATATTTTAAAATACACTATTTAAAAATAGGTATATTAACATTTTAAGGAAAATTACTCTTGGAAATTTCTCAAATCCTTTATAAAACTAGATACGTTCTTTGAAATAATTATTAAAACTTCCTTTGAGTGATTCCTTTAAATCATACTTTTTGAAATCACCATTTTAAATCCACTTTTACAGTAAAAAAAAGATAAATAATTAATAAATAAAGTGTCAATTAAATAAACATAAAGGAACAAAAAAATTCATAATTTAAATAGAATAACAAGACAAATGTAAAAAAATCAGAGAATAGTATAAAACATGAATAAATATTATATGAATAAAATATATTCATCATAATGTAAAAATGAGATAAGAAGAACATATAGAAATGGTACAATAATAAACTAACATCAAATGGAACCACGATGAACCTATAATAGGGGATAAAATTAGTAAAATATAAATAATCATGGGAAAATTTTAAGAGTCTAGTGATATTATCCTATACATACTTGGGATAAACTTTCTATTGGACTATTGATTCATTCCAATATAATTAACTCTTAACATGCCCAAACTAGCCTCATTAGTGTAACTCTCCATAAGAAAGTCATGTATCAGGGGGAACTAGTCAGTCCCAGGACGACTAGTGTAGTAATCATTTCTTATCTCTCATTAAGACACCTAATATTCCTATGAAAATAGAAAAATGTTTTGGGGTTACACTTATTACATCTCAATAAAAAATTAATACATCACAATAAAATCATATTATCCAACCTCATTACACCCTCTAATAAAATATCACTCCTTAATATACATAACAAAAATACATTTTATCAATCCAAAAGATTATATATAATTTAATAACACGTGGATTGACATAAGGGTGAAACACATTTATAAAAACCACTAAAAAAGGTGCCAACTAGGCCTTTAGTTTCATGCTTGTAGTATTATGCTTTAAAAACCTTTCTTGAAACAATTTTTATAAAACCAAGTTTCATTTTAAAATAATTTAAGTTAATTAGAAACTTTAAACACAATATAACCCATAATATATTAGGAAAAAATTAATCATTGAACAAATTAAAGAATCAAATAATTATAAATTATATAAAAAAACATGAGAACATTTTAAAAAATTCTATTAATGTCTAATATCAATAAAAACATAGCCACAAAATCACTTACACTCATAAAAAATATTATATAAATCAGTTTGGAGTTTAAAATGTTATTTAAAAACCAAATTCCTCTTAAAAATCCTTAAAATCATTTTAATGAAAACTTGGTGTTAAATTTTTTTTATAGGGGCATGATATTAATAATTTATAAAATAAATTTTTATTTCAAGGAATAAATTTTAAAAAAAAGATAACATTGAAGGGAAACAAATTTAGAGAAAAAAAATCACTTGGTTTTCCAAGGAAAGGAAAATCATGGAAACACCTACCCTAAATAGGTGTGGATGACATGAAACCTTGCATAGAGAATATTTAAATCCCAAGAAACAATTCAAACCCACTAAACATCAATAATAAAAAAGTAAATTAAATGAAACTTACTCAAGGGTTCAACTAATGTGGCCCCATATCGAGGAAAATAAGAAATCAAGAGTTAATAAGAAGAAGATAAATGGAGTAAAATAAGGTTTTAGCCTTGAAAATCCACTAGAAATCAATGGAAGAGAGAAAAAATCCATAGATAAAGATAAGTGAGTCACATATAGCGATCTCTTTGAGCTAATCATGCAAAACTAGGTGAAATAATATCCTAAGAGGGGTTTAATTCGATAGGGGTAAGACTGGAATTTCATAAAATTAAAAGTCTTCCCAGGGAAAGTCGGGCAGGACACATTTATAACAGCGTGTCCTAACCCTCCTTGAAGCTATAAAAACCAAGGTATCCATACCAAAGGGAATTTTGTGGAATTACACCCTATTTCATGGCATGAACACCCCCAATATAATCGAGGCATCACTTCCCAGGGGAACACAACAACGTGTTTCCCTATATCACATCATGATCACCTTTAGACCTAGAAGTCCTTGATGCATGGTTGTTGAATGATCAACCTAGTTGTGGTGCGACCTAATACAATTATGAACTATAAATTATTAACCACCATAAAACACAAAAAATCTATAGAAAAATATAAAAAATGTGGGAATAGGTAAAAATAGAAATACATATTAATAAATAATAAATTCATACCAGAAATTAATACCATGAGTATAAAAATTTTCTCCAATATAACAGTCTCTGTCCCTAGAAAGTCACCAACTTAGAAAGGAAGACATAACATCATATGTTTGGAATAGAAAGGGATAAATACCCAAGATACAAACTCCAAACCATTCTGGATCTGAATAAAACTGGTACATCAAGGTATTTCCCAAATTAAAAAGCAACACCTGGATGCTTCAATGAAAAGATCAATCAACTGAGACCTGTAGTTGGTCCCCCCACCATAGAATGACCACACTAATATGGTGGATCAATACAATAAGATTATTTTATAAAAACCGTGATGAACCACAACTCTATCCCATAATTAATTAGGTCACAATGAAATAACCAATTAAATGGAATATCCATAATTGCATGGAACAAATATCACATTCACATAAATATAACAATAAAATATTAAATCAATCAAAATGGAAATAACCAAGTACCAAAACTAAAAAACTATGTTTAATTTAAGGAACTAATTCATTCAAAAACATCTTAAAACTATAAATGACACCTAAATATCCCAATCTATAGTAGGATTGATACAAAAATACTAAAACCCAAATGCGATAATCAATATCTAAGACCTTCAATAGGTTTCCCCACTATATAATGTTTACACCAAAATAACGAGGCAAAAAAAACCAAGCTACACCAAGAAAGATCATCTCAAAGCATGGATCCACAACCAAAGAGTTAAATAATCCATTCACTTAAGTGGTGTATCCAAGGTCATTTGAAAATAAATACAAAATCATGCAATGATCATGAAATACAAAATTTCCCCAAATTCTATGGAAAAAGTTAATAGACTAATAACATTAAAGGAATAGAGCAGATTCAAATAAGAAAATATGATACTATGAACATGTTCTATTAGACAAATACATAGATCCAATATATGATATATTAATTCATGGAATTAAAAAAAAAGCCTATATAATCCATACAATGATATTTCATTATAATTTTCAAATAGAAGGGGTTATAATGCCCAATTAACAATATTAGAAGCATGAAAAATATAACCTCCACCCATAAGGAACAATAATGAGATGAGAAGATCTATACAAACTATGGGAGAGAATACTCTGAGGAATATCCCATAACTCATTAGAACTATTATAGGAAGCATACTAGATAACAAATAAAGAAAAGACTAAATTAGGAAAACTAAGTATTCAACTTACTTCATCAAAATAAATCACCATTCAAAATTAAATCCCAATGCAGCTAATCATCACCACCAATCAGGAAATAAAAACAATAAGAATTATTAGAATGCCTATTTTAATTCCTTTCAAAACCATGAAATTTTCACTAAATGAATTTTTAAATCCAAAAATTAATCACTGAAATTATCATCATATCCTACAAAATCAATTCATTTCAGTTCATTTTGGAAGATTACTTTATAATTTTCAAAACTAATATTTCACTAAAAAACTAATAATTAAAAAACTTTGTATTCAAAAATCATTCAAAAATGGATCTTAAAACAATACACATTATTTTAAAAATCATAAAATACGACTTAAAAATTTGTTTATAATTTCAAATTTATCTCTTTGAAATCATTTCAAAATTATAAAACATTAAGTTTCATTTCAAACCATTTTAGAAAACTTCTTTATAAATTTTACAAACATAACCATTACTACTTAAATCAGGGTTATCAACACCAAAAATTAACAAAACACAACCAAATAATCATGAAAACATTATAAAAATATTCTTAATTCATTATAAATAGTAATTACACATCATATAAATAAATCCATAAGAGAGAGGAGGGATGTGAGCCCAAAATTTTGAAAATTTTAATTAATTTGCATTGATAATTACCCCTATTACAAATTAAAATATTGGGAAATTAACATAATTTTGATACTTTTTTATATTTTCTAATGCATGGTAAAATGGATTAAAATGAGAATTTTACAAGTTTTATTCATCTTTGAAAATTAAATTGGGAATCCATATAGTTATTAGAGTTAATTTTTGATTTTTGATTAAAAACATTGCATTTAAAATTTCTTTATTCAATTCAAAATTAAATTCTTAAATGGATTAATTTGTTAGTTTTAATTATTTAAAACATTTTTGAATTAATTTTAAATCCATAAATTAAAATTTATTTTAAAAAGGATTTTTGAATTTTAATTATCATCCTGAATTTGGGTGAGATTTTTAATGATGAAAATTTAATGTTTTAATTGATTATTTTAATGAATTTGAAATTTATCTATTTGCAGGCTGAAATTATAGATTCCAATTATTTTATCATTTTTTCAAAATTAATTTATCATCGAAATAAAAATGTTTTTTATAGTTTATTTTTTAAGTGTTGAAGTAATCAAAAAACGGAGGCATGTTCACTCAAGTGACCCTACATATTGATTTTTAAGTATCCACACACTTGATATTAAAGTGACCATTTAAGGTTAAAAAATTATTCGAAGGCATTAAATGACCCTGCTCCCCATGGTTAGTATACCTACAAAAAATGACTCTCAAGATCACTTTCTAAGTGATCATGGAGAATTTTATCAACCTACCATGTACTTCGTAGTCGTTATAACTTCCATTCCTCCAAATCTCTCAAGATATCATGAATTCATTCAAAGTCACTTCCAAACTGACTGTGCAACCCTTCATGACCACTTTCAAGTGGCCACATCACCTACTGTACCAATGCTCTCCGCATGAGGGATAATATCAAGTTGCACCAACTCTAAAAATATAAGCTAGCCACATTCAAATTTTGAAATTTAAGCTCAAACTAGATCTATAGAATATTCAAATGTAAATTTTTTTATAGAATTTTTAAATTATAGGATCAGAAAATTTCTTTAATAAAAGTAACCTTTCACTTACCTCCACCCATTGTAAAATCCATGAAATGGTGGAATCAAAACTTTAATGCCTTTTACACTATTCATAGGGATGTATACGGTGTATGTTTCCTTAATCCATTGAGTGTCAAGGGATTATACTTATAGGGGGTTCTACCATCAAGAACCCACCACAATTTACTCTATCAATAGGGAGTATTAATGTATGGAGATTGATTTCCATCAAATAATAAATAAATTGTTCTGACTGTATTTAATACATTAAATACATATATAATAAATTATTGTATTTATCATAATGTACCGTATTAATATTTAGATGATATAATTTGTTGGACCATAATGTATTACATTATTAATTTATTGATAGACTATTTTTTACATTCTCCCACTTGGTCCAAACCAATCAATGAGAATAAATTCAATCTCCCTCTTTAAAATGAAACATGATACAATGATCATATGAGTATTTCATCTAAATAATGACTATTACCTTCCATGTATCACAATATATCATGTATCTTTAAATAAATACATGAATAAACCTTGACCACATGGTTTATTCTCAATATGAACAAACCATAACCATATGATTTATTCTATATCCCTAAAAAATATTTCTCAAGTAATGAATGTGTACACTTAAACTGAAGAGATAAATACTGAAATATATGGTGTTTCAAATAAAATTCAACAAATTTATAATGTTTAAATTAATCCCATACATATTATATGATCCTTGAAATTAAACAAAGGAATTTCTTTAGTCAAAGGATCTGCAATCATCAATTTGGTTTGATGTGCTGAATGAACACCTTTTTATCTTTAACACGTTCCATTATAGATAAGTATTTAATGTCGATGTGCTTACTTCAACTCTCAATTTTTTATTCTTATCCATAAATACAAAAGTCTAATTGTCACAGTATATAATCAATGGCCTAGAAATAGAATCCATAACTTTAAGGAATAAAATGAAACTCCTTATCCATACACGATGGGAAGTGTCCTCAAAACATTAAACTAACATTGCATCTATAGTAGAAGATTATATTAGTATCTGTTTGACACTTCTCCATGACATGGATCCTCCATCCATCACAAAGACATATCCTAAAGTTGATTTGCGTGAATCAACACAACTAGAAAAGTATGCATCTGAGTATCCATTGGAATCTAAATTGGGAGTGCATTTATATATAAGCATGTATTCTTTAGTCCCCTTAAGGTATCTCAATACCTTCTTTACGAACTTTTAGTGGTCTATGCCCAAATCACTCGTATATCGCCCCTACTTTCCTAATACAAATGCAATGTCAAGCCTCGTGCACACCGGGGCATACATTAAACTACCAATAATAGAAGAAAACATGATGGATTTTATTTGTTCTCATTCAAAATAATTTTTAGGGATTTGGTTCATACTGAATTTATCATCCTTAACAATGGGTTCTATACTTGGTTCACATTCTTTCGTATGAAATCTCTCTAAGACTTTATTAATATAGGTTTCTTGAGACAAGCCTAAAACTCCACTCAACCCATCCCTATGAATCTTTAAACCAATGACATAAGATGCATCACCCATATCTTTCATGTCATTTTTTTGAGGGAAATTGTTTAACCTCATATAGTAAACCCTTATCATTAGTGGCAAGTAAAATGTCATCTATATATAAAACAAGAAAACACATTTTACTCCCATTGACCATATGATATATACAGTGATCCATAATATTTTCTTCAGAACCAAATGAAGCAATTACATCATGAAATCATAAATAACACTATTAAGATGCTTATTTTAAACCATAGATATAACTTTTGAGCTTGCACACAAAATTATCAGCATTACTAGAGAGGAATACTTTAGTTTGTTTCATGTAAACATCCTCATTGAGATTACCATTAAGAAATGAAGTTTTCACACCCATTTCTTATAATTCAAGTTCAAAATTAGATACTAATTCCAATATAATGTGGAATGAATCCTTTTTTGATAATAGAGAAAATGAATCAGTATAATCAATCCCTTCCTTTTGAGTTAAACCTTTAGAAACTAGTCATGACTTATATCTTTCAATGCTCCCTAATGAATTTTTCTTAGTTTTAAAAAACCATTTACATCCAATTGATTTTACACTAAATGGAAACTCAAAAAAGGTCCTAAACATTATTAATCTTCATGGAATTCAACTCCTCCATCATGAAATCATACCATATATTTGAATATTCACAACTCATGGCATGTGAATACGTTTCAAGATCATTTTTGGATCTAATATTGTAGTCATATTTTTGTAGATACACTATATAATCACTAGAAATTGATGGTTTTCTAATCCTTGTGAATCTTATCAATGTATAAACATTATTTTCTTAAGGAATTTTTGGTTTAATGAGTTGTTCAAGGGTTTCTTATTCTTGAACTAATTAATACAAAGGATGATTATCAACTGTTTGTGGAATGATATTTGTTCACAAATGAGGTTTGTTATTAAAAATTATCAATCTATCACCTGATATAGAGGGTTGATATTCTGAGTGGTATTTATTAGATTTTTTTTGATAATATCACTCCCACTAATCAGGTTATTTTAAAGAAAAGTTTCATTTCCTGATTCAAATATTCAAGTGTTCAATAATGGACAATAAAAATTCCATCCTCTAGACCTTTTGGAATATCCAATGAAGTATCCACTAATGGTACTAGGATACAACTTAATTTCATGTGGATTATAAATACACACTTCTGAAGGACATACCCAAACATGTACATTCCAGAAAATTGGTTTCCAACCCTTAATAAATTCAAAAGGTGATTTTGAAACAAACTTTATTGGAACCTAATTCAAAATGTATGATGCCACTTTAAGTGCATAAATCCAAAAGAATTTAGGTAGATTATAGTTAATAATTATACTTCTTACCATTTCCATTAATGTTTGGTTTCTTATTTAATATACACCATTTTGGTCTGGTGAACCCAACATAGTGTATTTTGTAATTATTCCATTTTCTCGAAGAAACCTTGAAAACGGATATGCAATTGTCTATCCTCAATGAATTTCCCATAATATTATCCTTATTGATCTGACCTCATGATATTAATTTGTTTAACACATTGTTTCTCTTCTTTATCCTTAAAAATTCTAAAGGCATCAAGTGCTTCATTTTTATTATGAAGCAAATAGAGATACATATATCATGAATTATCATCAATGAATGAAATAAATAATTTGCGATTATATAAATCCATGTCTGAGCTATATGTATGTATGTATGATTTATAATATGGATGAAATTATATTTTCACCTTTATTTTATTTATTGGTTTGTTTTCCATTAATGAAATCCTCACAGGTTTCAAAATCAATGAAATCTAGAAGACTAAGTACCCATTCTCAACTATAATTTAAATCATTTCTTTTGAGATATGACCCAATCTATGGTTCCATAACAAAGAATATTTTTCATTTATAACACATATTTTAATACCAGTATGAATAATCATGTTCTCTTTATCAATCTTACTTTGAAAATCAATGGATAAAAGAATATCCTTTAATGTACCACATCTAATGATATCATTTCTATATATTAAAGAAAAATTAGTTTTACAAAAAATGAATATAAAACCAACTGTACAAGTTTGGAAAATGAAATAAAGTTTCTAAAGAAACTTGGAATATAAAATTTATTTTCTAAAAGAAAATTAATCCCAGTGATTAACCCTATAATGCATGCCATCACAGCTTCCATATTTAAGTGCATCTTGTTTCCTAAATGCACACCAAGCTCACTATCTACTGGTTTGCTTATGTTTTTCATTCCCTACAAGATATTCAAAATTTGTATTATAGAACCAGAATCAATATACCAAGTTTTATAAATTTTAACAACCATATTTTATTCATAAAAAACAGATGAGATTGAAATACCTTTCTTTTCAATCCACTTCTGAAATTTAGGACAACTTTTCTTTACATGTCCTTTTCCTTTTAAGAATAAACAAATAAGTTCCTTCTTAATATTAGGTTGAGGTAACAATTTATCTTTACCCTTTATATTATCTTGAAATTTATGTCCCTTTTATTTCTATTTGCATCATACTGGTTTATCTCATTTATTCCACAATACTTTCCTCCTCTTGAACATACATAGTCATTTATTCATTAATTGGCCATTTATCTTTATTTGTATTATAAGAGATTCTAAATAGACCATATTTATGTGGTAGAGTGTCGAGAATATAATTCACTACAAACGACTCATATATATCAATACCAAGATTCTTAAGTTGAGTGACAATATCCATCACCTATATGTGTCCTCATGCACACCTTTCCTAGTGGTGAGTCTCATAGATGAGAACTTCATGATTAATGTTCTTGCTAATTCTTTATCTAAAGAGATGAACTGGTCATCTATAGATTTTAGAAAGTTATGAATATTATTATGCTCATATAATGAACCGAGAATGATAATACATAATTTAGTTTTTATGAACATTGTATTAAGATGGTTTGGATTCTCCCAATGTTCATAAAATGTTATATCTTCTAGTGTGCTATAATTATTAACTATATGAAGTTTTTCATTCCAAATAATGTAATAAATTTCCATCCATACCAGATAAAGAATAATTCTCACCTTCCAAATTTTATAGTTGTCACCCTTTAATTCAGGAATGTCATAGTGAATATAAAAAAAAAACTTGACGGTATAATTGAAAATTAAATACATGCTTATTAGTTCAGATTACATAGTTTACATAGTAAATTCTATCAACATGATTCAAAAAAATATAAAATTTTATGTGGGAGAAATTTTAATTTAATATATTCATGGAATCCATAAAAAATTATCAAGTAATATTTTAATTCATAAATTAATTGAATTATAATTTGACAATTCAAAAAACCATATAAAAAAATATTAATTTTTTAATATTCATAATACATATGGGAAAATTATGAAAAATTAAATTTAATATTTCATCTAATGAAAATATAATAACAATTGTTGTGGGACAAAATTTAGTATATTTTCATATATTATTTAATGTGATTTAATGAATATGTAATTTTTATTTAATTAGGAATGAGGTGAAAAAATACAATTTTTAATAAAATTTATAAAAATCATAAAATTATTAATTGATATTTTAGTTCATAAATTATTGAATTATAATTTGATAATTCAACAAACCATATTTCAAACTATTAAATTTTTAATATTCATAATACCTGTGGGAAAATTATGAAAATTAAATTTAATATTTCATCTCATGAAAATTAAGGATATATAAGTATCTTTTGATTACTGAAATTGCAATAAGTGAATGTATTATTTAATATGGTTTTTCTGAATATGAAAATTTTATTTAATTAGGAATTTTATAGAGAAACCTAATTTTAATAAAATTTAAAAAAAAATCACGACTAATTATTTAAAGATGTGTAAAAACATCTTTAATAACCAAAGATGAAGAAATAAAGAGGATGACAGTAGACAAGGAAATGCGTCATTTCCAAAACTGAAAATACAAGAGTTTTTACTAAAACAAAGTGTAAAAAGTTTTATTACAACACATAAGTATAAAATCATTATGATACCAAATGTAATAAATTTTATAGAATGTTTAAATTCTAGGATTGAAAAAAATCATTAATAAAAGGAACCTTTTAACTACCACCAACCATTATCATATCCAAGAAATGGTGGAATCTAAACTTGAATGTCTTCTATATTCTACATGGGGATATAGATGGTGTATGTTTCCTTAATCCACTAAGTGTAGGGGGATTATATTTATAGTGGGTTCCACCATCAAGAACCCACCACAATTTACTCCATAGACAAGGAGTATTAATATATTGAGATTGATTGTCATCAAATAATAAATAAATTTTATAGACTGAATTTAATATAAATATAATAAATTATTGAATTTATCATAACATATCGCATTAATATTTAAATAATACAATTTATTACATTATTAATTAATTTATTGACCATTTATTACATTCCACCCTCCCCTGCGCACCACTAATGACCTATAGAAGAACTAAGATAAATAATTTTTTGATATCCAGAACCGTTGAAGAAGAAGACTGGGGGATGTTGTACCTCATTGAAACATACCACTCCATACCGACTCAACCTGCATCTGGATTTGAAAAATATGAACACCAACTGAGGCGTACCACTAAATCCCAACTCATGTGACCCACCTCCATCAAAGACGAAATCACCAGTGTTTCCATGGATTCCCAGTCGAAGCTCGAGCATGCCCTTAAAGTCAGACACTATTGAAGAAGACACTCCACCAATGTCCATTGAATCCCTAATCCCATGTCCACCAGTGCATCACATTGGAGCCTACTTGAAGAGCTTTGATACACTACCTTGAACCTAAATATGAAGTGATGTTTACCACTTGGTCACCTAAATCTACAACTACCCTGCCCTATTGAATTCCAAGATGAGGACTAAATCAACATTTTTAACCACTGATCCACTCAAACCTGAGTATCAGTGGAGGCCCAAAAGTAGTGATTTCCAAATTCAAACCCATCAGACCAATCCAATTTATTGATTCATACCTGAACCGATGCGTACCATGATAATATCATCCCATAATTGTTCACATGATTCTTCAACACTAAATTTCCACTATATCCATGAAACAACATAACAATTCTGCTTAAAATTTTCTCAAATTTTTGGGGACATGATCATGAGATAATTTATAAACCGAAAAGAAGATATCAAAAAAATTTATCACAAAATTTGTGGCCACCCCATTTTCATCCCATCTAAGAATCTGGAAAACACATATTTATGCCCTGAAAAGTGAATTTACTACATTAAAACTAAAGAAATCAAGGTGTAAAATAAAGTGTAAAGAAAAGAAGGAAATCTGGGAAATGAAAACATGTTTCATGGTGAAACACATATATGTTACAACATGATTAACCTTTTGAATTTTCAAGATGTAAAATCATGTTGTAAAAACTTTTTTTGGGTGTTTCCTCGATGATTTCAACTCATAAAACCATTTTTATGACATAAAAGTGGTGGATATGACCCATACATGATTTCCTTTGATGAATTTAATGTATGTACCCCCTTTTATGACTCAATTATGACCTAGGATGGTGGGAGACCCATTAGTTGGTCCATTTATCATATACCAAGAATTATTTGAGGCCTATTAATAGATGGAAAATGGAGAGGTAAAGGGAATCAACCAATCTTTGGATTTGAATTCTATACTGAGGAAGTAGGATATGGTGTTTCTTTTTAGGTTTTTTGTTTGGTTTTTAATTTCTTGTGAAATGTAATCCTAATTCATGCTTTAATTAAAGTGTTCCCCCTTTCCATTCCAATATAAATCTATGTCTCTCTTCCCTCTTTCCATCATGATCTCTTATGCTTGCAATGATGAAAAAATTACCTAAATCTTGGACTTGTGGAAAGTTTTGTGGTGTTCCAAAATTATAATGATTTAAATTCTTTAATGTTTTAATTTTATTTGTGGTGGATTCAAGATAATTTCATGGGTGAGGTGATTGTTCACCACAACATGATTTTCAAATCCATAAATTTTCTTAAATTTACAATCTTTCCCTCCAATCTATTAGGTAAAATCTTTATATAATGAAGTTGGGGATACCTGAAGGGATAAAATGAAATATATTGGATTTGAGTCTTTTAGGGTATTATATTCTCAATTGAGGTGTTTATCTTATTTTGATATTGGAGGTTGGATTTGGTGTGCCAAAGAGGTTTCCTAGGCATGATAAAATTTCACACTCATTAAATAAAAAAAGTAATGAATTTATGAGGTTCCATAAAATGAATTATCAAATTGAATTCAAAAAATAAATGAATAATGAAGGAACCCACATAACCAAACCCTAAGAACCAAAACCTTTATTTCTGTTTTCATTATATCTGCTTCTACATCTAGGTTTTAGATCTTCATTCAAATTCTGATTTTTCAAAATACAAATAATTCATTGATTTTATTAAATAATAATAACACAAAAAGAATTAGTTTATGTGAATTATAATTATAAATTTATCCACTATAAATCTCCTCAGGTGTGATAACCTTCATCCTCCACTATGTTTCATTTGGAAAATAAATTAGCTTTTGTACTGCTCTACAATAAGTATTTTAGAGGTAATTACAACAAATACAAAAGGGGATATTTTTTAACTAGATTTTTTTTTGTGTTGTATTTTTTTTAATAAGGATAAATAAAGTTGAAGGGAAGTTACATCATGTCAATATGTGTTTATTAAGAATCATTGGGATAGAAGTTGGAGTTCCCAAGTATGAAGAGAAGCATTATGAAGTTCCAAATCAACTGATTAAAGAATTATTTTAAAGCTTGTAAGTGATTGGAGTTGCTTACATTAGATTATTAATATTCCACTCACTTTATGTAAATGTAATTTGGAATATTTATGTTTCTTATATGTTTTATAATTTCATGAAGAGTAACCTTTTAGAAAAATATATTTGGAAAGGATTTTACAAGTAAATGTTGGGTTTCATGGAGTATATCTATTACTAAATTTTATATCTATATGATATTCCATACTTGTGTTTAATAATCTATAGGATATGTTTATATGAAAAAATAAACATGAATGAGGTTGGGAAAATACTATTGATATACTATAATCCTTATTTTATCAAAGGAAAAATAGAGAGAATAAAAAAGTGTGTCATTCCTCAAGGCCAGTATCACTTGAGTAGCCTAATATCACAGAGATACTGATTGATATTAAAGGTATCATTATATGAAGGTGACTATAAATTAGTATAGGGATAAAATAGAGAAATAATAACATTATTTGTGTCTGCCCAGTGTGGGAAGATATTGAGCAATCGCTGAGAAACCTTGTAGAGTGGTATGATGGAAAGTGTAAGCAGTATGGTGTGGAACCATGAGAAATTTATACCCATCCTTTTATACATTTATATTAATAAATAATTGATAAGGTACATGAAAAGTTTTATGTGGGTGTAATAAAATGTGGACACTATTCAAAATTTAAAATGAAAGTGATACTAGACTGATATGACATTTTGTGCATCATCTTCTACTTTGTTCCATTCTAGTACTAGCATGATGGTGGTTCGTATAGTTATGTCCATGTGAAATAATATGGGAGAAGAGTCTTATGCCATGTAAAATACCACATCATAGTGTACACTAGAAGATATATACTGAGTGAATAAGAAGTCTTAAGTACATTAAAGTAATAGTGTAAATCATTATAAAGTTATAAATTAGAATATTTCTATAAGGATAATAAATGAATGAATGTTGTAAGGTTATTGTAGTATAATGTATGGGTTTTAATGAAGATTTTAAGGTGAATCATAAGGTTTAGGATTAAATTTCTATGTTTTGAACAAGATTCATATGGTTGTTACCAAATATTGTGGTATTTTTCTTTTGATATCATATAGTACATGTGGGAGTTCATAAGGTTCAGGCATGAAATTTGTATGTTTTATGATACTGCTTTATAAGGTTAAAACTTCATAGGGTTAAAAATTTTTAAAGCTAGATGCATAATTTTTAAGGTACAACAACCCTATGAAAAACCATAAGTTCAACTATCCCTATAGAGAGTAATCTAAATTTAACCCATATTGTATAAGAAATTTCATAATGAAATATTATGATAAATGGAGATAAAATCACATGACACTATTCAGATATTCAAAGACTAAATATCACAATTCTATTAATGAGTTATATATGTTTCTAGTGGTGAAACAAGGAGTGGAGGGGTGGATTCTTCATTAATTCACTTGAAAGATATCCTCATAAGCAAGAGTGTGCTACACCATGAAACAAGGAACCATAAACATGATCAAGGAAATGCATAACTCTCATGTAGACATGGAATAATATATGGGTTTTTTCTAGATATGATTAAAACTATGATAATTTGAATATCATGGTAGGAATTTGATTACTGAGTCTTCATCAAAATTAAAATAAAGATTAAATGTAATGATGGAATATCTAAGATGTTGAGTATTAAATTGTGATATTTCACGAGCTTGGAATGTTAAGATTTATTGAAGTTAAAATATTTAATATTATGGGAATAATATTAACATGATTATTTTAATATATATACGTTAAGAAGAAGAAATAATAGGGTGATTTGACTATTATATTAATATATAATATGCATGTTCAAAAAGATAGGGATAAAAATAAATAACAAGTACCTTTTCCTATTTAAGATCTTGAGCATCGAAGAGAGTGAGAGAATTTATACCACATCAATTTTAAAAATTCCTAGTGTTGTTGAATATAAGGTAATCTAACAATAATATAAAGGAGATTAGTCTTATGTGTTAAAGAATAAAAAGAATAGATAAAGATTGGAATTATACTTTATAAATCATATCTAGACCAAAGTAGTGAGAGAGATAGCATACAATATCCACATATTGTAGAAGTCTAAAATAGATTGTGGTATCCACTTTGATTTCTGCACATTGAAGAAGGTTATCAAATTTAGTTCAAGTTGAAGAGGATTTTTTTCATTATTGATCATTATTCAAGGATACGTTTTCCAAGACCAATATATTTTTAAAGAGAGTTTCAAGTTGGTTCTTACAAGAATGTATTGTTGGGGAAACTATTGTAATGGGTATGAGGATATACCTTTTCCTTGGATTATTTTGATAATAAGAAGGGATTTTTGTGAATGAGATAAACACTATGAAAAACCGGGGACATAGTTAACGTAAATGTATGTGAACCATATAAAAAAATACGATTGTTCTTGTTGTGTTTATTTAATACTTAACTACTTGCATATTGACCAGGTGGGAGAGAACAAGAGATTAATTCTCCAAAAAATTAAAGAGGTGAAAAGGGTTAAATGATTAAATCAAAATAAAAATATATCAACCCAAATTAACCCTCTATTAGTGTTAGGTATACATCATATTGATATTTTAAATCATCAAACTAATAATAACATATATATTTGTATGAATCATTCATCATATACTCCTTATAAATCATTCATGAAATTTTTAACAACTGTGATCACCTTGGGAAATAAGGAAGTATATGAAAAGTGAGTTCAAACTCTCAATGAGGGGTAAAATATTATAAATGAAACATATAGTGGTTATTATTAGATCATAAACAAGTGAGATACATGATCATAATATAAATTAAATTCTTAATGGAATGATAGCATAATCATATATCATGGTATAAAATTCAAAAAAGTTGATCTTAAAAGAATAAAATATACCAAGGAATAAGGATGTGAAATCATAAGACAATAATCATAAACCATGGTGATATAAAATGATAATATGGTACATCTATAACTATATAAAATAATAAAATATGTCAAGGATCTCTACCAATTCCATCACAATATTGTGTACAAAGCTAACTACACCAAGGATTCACATAACACAAGGGATAAAACTAACCACATCATGTCCATGCATAACATTGTGAAAAAAATATCTCCCATATATCCATGTATAGGATAGAGATATCATGAGGTATAAATATTTATCCAATAAATTAGAAGGAAATATAATTTTGGGACCACCCATAATCATAATAATATATCCATATATATATATATATCACATGAATATGAAAGGAATGTTTAAAAATCATATCATGATTACCTCATGGAAATAAAATGGACATCCAAATAAATAAAGTATCTCTCTCTGAAAATAATCTTAAATCAAGGCAATGAAGAATATAATATTTACACTATATAGATTAAAGGTTATACAATCAAGTCAATAATTTACCTATTCAATTGAATGGTATGGTTATCTAAGTGAACACTCTTCAATCAAAAGAAGGAAGGTTTATCTTTATGCATAGTTGATAATGATGAAACACAAAGGTAGTGATGGATCATTCCACTTATAGAGAGTTTATTCCAACCATACCATGCATACAAAGGAACTTAGATAATCAATTAGAGGATTATTTTAACATAGTATCTATTTATGAAAAAGATACATTTTGAGGAAATAAAACATAATTAATTTTCAAAGTGTGGAATATGAAATCTTATTAACATTGATGAAAATAATTTAGATGAAGATTATAAATTGAATATGTTTAAGAAATGAATTATTTATTTTTCATGAAACATTGATATTGGGATCAAAGATAACTTTTGAATCCCATAAGTTATCCATCAGAACTTACTAGATTGAAAAAATGTACTAGAATGATCCTACATATTCAATACACTGAAACTTATAATAAAACCACACTTAAGTCACTATATTTAAACTCACACCTAAAAAAATAAAAAATAAAAGATTTCTATAAGAAACCGATTAAAAGAAACAAATGAAAAATAACAAACTCAATTTTTACATAGTTCAGACTTAGGTATTCTTAATGAGGGGAATTCTAAAATCTATTTTATTTAAGAAATCATAATATGATTATAAATACTCAATTTTTATAAAAATTATATACTCTACTAGTTTATAATAGAACTCTGTTGGTGAAATCAGTTTCCATATATTTCGATCTTCATGGAGAGTGAGTATGATGAGTCCCTATATCCACATGCCTTCCTCCCTATAGTAAAATATGTCCATTGCATTAACCTATAAAACTAGTGAATAATGCATTACCTCAAAAAATTTGTGAGTATAAACCTCATGTATAATCCTTTAATAAACTTATATAAGTACCTTTCACCCCCGCACTAACTCAACTGATTCATGTTAAGGGGTAACTACTGGTCATCAACTTCTTACCGAATTATTTGGTCTACATAACATCTATACATTCAAACTTCATTATTGTTTCTTATTCAATCTCTATCTAGACATTAAAAGTTTTAATTCTAGAACACATCATTTTGTATGATCTACTTCCTTGGTATGAAAATAGTTTTCATAGATAATCCTAAAAATCTTCAATGTGAGAATAATTTTCAAGATTCACCATTAAGTCCTCCATCAATATCTACAAAATATTTCAATAGTTCATCCATTTTAAATAAAAGTTACAAACATCTAAACCATTTAAATGACAGAGGATCCATTTTACCACTTCCTAGTGTTCTCTTATAAGATTATCTATGAACCTACTAACTACTACCACTATTTTCACAATGTTTGATCAAGTATAAACCATGGAATATATCAAGATTCTAATAGTCAATGAATGGGGAACCTTTTCCATGTACTCAAACTAAGATTCCATCCATGGTTCCATATCTTTGATCAAACTAAAATTTTACTAGTTGATTAGTCACTAGTTTCAGCTCATTCATCCAAAAGAATTCCACCACTATGCATTTATAGTCACTCTAACTCAGGAAAAAAGTTCTAGAAGTTAAGTCCCTTATAATCATCATACCTAATATCTATTTATCTAGAATAAGATCCATCATATAAAATATTTTGAATAATTTATCTTTCATATCTTCTATGTATAGACCCAATATTTATGTACATGGATATTACATTTCTTTTGAGTAATAAATAATACTTGACAAAAACAGACACCCAAAGATCGTATTAGTTTAGTGTCTTTGGAAACTCAGAACATAATCTTCTAATCATGGTGAAAGATCTTCAAAATCTCACATAAAGATCTTCCCCTTTTGTTTTCCTACCTAAAACCATTAATTATATCATGGAGAAAAGAAAAAAAAGGGTGAGATCAAATTATCAGTAAGGATAAACATGGTGGGCATAAAACAAACTGTAAACAATTTAACATAAAAGCATGAACATAAAGTTTAAACATCAAAATAGTGAGTCATGAAATAAACATTGGTAGTACGTAAGGAATGGATCATAAAGTAACATTAACCATGATAAAATAGCATTTTAATAAAACATGTAATTGTGGAAATCCATTAATCACATAATATGACTTCTATAGTATCCAAGGAATTGTTTCCAAGACCACCATAGTGGACAAATTCCATTACTGAACTGGTTTTACTTGCTGCTCCAACCATGTATTACTGAACTGGATTTTACCTGCCATTCCAGTCATATCTATCTAATGAGATATAAATCTTTACCCAATGCATTAGAGGTAGATATAGTTCCCACCCATCTCATAATGAAATCATTCTTACATGTGCCACAAAAACATAAATCATTCATCATAGCATAACCCATGAAATAAAATGGAATTCTTAAAAATCATGTCATCATAACACAATCCATATAATATAAATGGAATTAATAAAAAAATAATTCCATCACAATCACAATCAAATAAAATTAATAATTGGTATTGAAACATAACCTTATAACATCTTAGATAGAAAATAGTTTCGATAAAACACTTGAACTTAGTTCTTGAGGAAAATATCCTTTCTTGTTCAAAAATGTTTTATTGTCCCAAAAATGCCGTGAAAATTTAAAAGAAAAGAATTTAGTTGAAAATAAACTTGAAATAATGTAGTGAAATATTCATGGAAATAAGGCGTCATGAAACTGTGAAAATCCATTCATGCTGTATAAGTTAAACAAAAAAATTCTCCTTGTACTTTTGCTAGAAAAGTCAAAAAAGTACCTCATATGGTAAACAAAATAAAAATTCCTTATATACCATATAGTAATAGTAAAAAATGGTTAAAAATGACTTTAAACATACATGGAAGAATATTAAACATTTTATGAATTTTTTTTAGCAAACATGGATGAGGATGATAAATATAACCCCAGTAAATAGTTACGTGTAAGTAATCTCGGATAAAAATGAGATTGCAAAATTATCCCTTAACTTAGGTCTGATTTCTTCTATATGTGTCCAAAACTCTTGTATAGTGGATTTAAAAATATTATTAACTTGTAATAGAACCATAATAATATTTATGAGATCATATATGATTCACTTACGACTTTATATTACCAGTTCATTTGTCAATTCCATGTTATAGCAACGTTTTGGGTAATAATCGTTTCATTTATCGTACATTTTTGGACTTGTTATTCTTTATACGATTACTTAGATCATGATTTAATTACTTCTATAATGTAAAAAATTATTTATATATCACATATATTCAGTATATAAATATATATAATATATTGATAAATAGAATGAAAGACACCATTCATGGAGATAGTAGGTCGTACGTACGCATGAACGTTGTTTTCATTTCCTTATTAAATTGAATGGAAGTAAGTAAATAAAATATATATATATACATAAATTCATTAGAATTATTATTTCATATATTTCATGATTATTTATTATGTATACTTTATAATCATTCTTTAATGGTTAACATGGAGAATGAATCTCATTGCGTCGTGGAGACGGTAAGCCGAACATACGCACATGCGACGATATCATTCCCATAGTTGTTGAATGGTATTGAAGTGGATGGTGTATAATATCTCAAAATTAGTATCATGTTATAATAATCGTATATAGTTATTATTTCCACAATGATACCCATTCAAGTAAGGTGGTGGTGAAAAATATAATACACCATGGCGTGGAGATGGTAATCCGTACGTACTCACACACGGTGGTTTCATTTTTTGTAGGACGGATAAAAGGTGAAATAGGGTTGTTTAATATTTATAATAAAATATAATTATATTATTGATACTGATGTTATTACTTTATAATTAAGCAACTAAGTAAGAGTAATTAGAAGAAGAAATAAATTTAAAATAATTAGTAGAAGAGATTACCTCTTCCTCAACGTGCCTCCTTTAAATTTCCTCTTAGGTCACTAGAGGTTGTCTTTTTAGAAGACCAGAACCTATATAATGTAACTAGGTAAGTTTAGAAGAGAAATTTTCTGGGTTTTTCTGAGCTTGAAGGATCAAAATGGAGTGTAGAGGAGAGGGAGGAGGTTCCCTTTTATAAAAGAAGAGAGGGGAGCTTTAGGAAAGTTCCAAAATATTAATTTATTATTAATTCAATTTAGATTTAAAATGGTACAAAACTTATTTAATTATAAGATAAGTTGATTTTGAGTCTAATAACAATAATCCAATAATTTTTTTACAAGTTTGGAATATTTTTTTTATCATTATATTTTTGGTTTTACCCTTATTTTACCCTTTTAATCTTACTGTGATATCTTTTTATTTACACATTATGTGTTAATTTAATTACCATATCATGTCAAAATACCCAAAAAAAGTTATTTATGAAATATTTGGACTTATATTAACCATTGTTTCAGGATTTTAGATTTTTAGGAATTTAATATCATTTAATAAACTATTTTATGTTTTAAGTTATGAATTATGTCAATTTTGGACACTATTCATACATGACTTTTTTTTTAAAATTCATAACAACCTTATTAATTCGAAAAAAAGGTATTCTCTCATATATAATATGTCAATGTAATCCAAAAAATAAGTGGATGACATAAAAATATTAAAATTAAATTTATTTTAATATTTATAAATTCATTTATTTGAATATTTAATTAATGAGGTAATCACCACATCATAATTGTGTCATAAATAAACATATTTATCAAATGTATAAAAATTATAAATAAAATACCATGATGTAGGATTTTTTTATTTATAATGAATATTTATAGACCTAGAGATCTATTATATAACCCCATATTAAAATTGATTTTATAAAAGATATATGTTTACATTATAATTATATTTACTTTAAATTAATTCTTATAAAGTGTTATTTTCACATCCAAGTGAATCCATGGGGTCCAAAAATCGACCCAAGGATTCCCATGGTTGGTCACATCTCATAAAATAGGATTATGGAATGTGTTAGGGTAGTTTAATATTATTATAATATTAGTTTTTACCTTTATTTACCAGATTTACCCTTTAACCATGGTAAATAAAATAATTAATGAAGTTACTATTCATAATGTCCAAAAATAATAAGTGCATATTTAAAAAATTTAAACCTTATGATTCCAAATATGGAATCCATTTTTACAAATTCAAAACACAAAATTTTTAGTAATTAATTTAAAATTAATCTTGTTGTTGAAAAAATGGGTTTTCGTTTAAAACACTGCAAAAGATTGAAATGTTTTTACATATGAATTCAATGTAAAATTAATGAAAATTACTTAAATTATATTAAAATATAAAAATATATTCTATTTATACTTTAAAACCATTCAATAATATGTTTTAACCATATAAATTATTTTGATGAAAAAAGTTGTTTTCAATTAAAATTTAGCATATTCTCACTATTCATCAAAATATGAATGTTGTCAGAAAAATATCAAAAATTTATCCAAAGTAAATTTTTATTTAAAAATTCCAAATAATATGTTTATATTCTCAAATATAAATCATAAAAGTGTTAAAAACTAGATTTAAAATGGGTGCTCCGTCAAAAGGTAGTAAAACTTCATTTTTTTTTTGAAAAATACTTCTTTTATCCAAAAATTTGATTTTGTTCTCATGTCATGTGTAAGATGAATTCTAATTTTATATAAAATTAAAATTGTGGTTAATACTATTTATAAAGGCTAGTTTATATAATATTTTAATAACATATCTTTGTTTAGTGAAACTCGGTATTGCATACCATTAAATCTATCGAGGAAGGTCGTTCTTGCATGTAATGAAAGCCATGTCGGTGTTGAGTGTAGTGAAAGATTCATTTAGTGTTGTGTATAACATAATCCAAACTTAGTTCATTTATAAATTGAACAAAATCTATACTCAGTGTTGTTTGAAATGAATTCTATCAAAAGAACTTGAAATTGTGTGCAACACAAACCAAGAATAGTATTGTGTATACTACAAGCTAATATGGTGTTGCATATAGTGAAAGCTAAAATTGGTATAGTATAAGAAAAAGATATAAAAGAAATTAAAAGAATCTATCTCATAAAATCTCTATTTGTTACATTCTACCCCCTGAAAATAAATTTCTCCCTTGAAATTCACTGGGGTTATAAATGGATTTCTACATGAAACTTTCTTTCATGGAAACCCACATTGTAAAAAGGGATACTAAGACATCATTTTAAAAAGTAAATTTAGAAATATAATGGTTACCAAAATTAACTCATCACTGGGTTTCCACATAGGATAACATAGGTGGTAAGTGAAAACATGGATATGGAAGAGAAATCTAACCATTAAGTTCTGATGGACAGTGATAGAGAATAAGGTTTGAAGAAAGTTAACTACAAAAATCCATAAATCTATGATGATTTATGGGACTATCTAATTCATCAGATAAGAAGGTACTAGGATAATTTTTTTGGTTTCAAGATGTTTTTCCTAAATTTGAAGAATTTTTTATGAAAATAAATACTTACTATATTTTGGTACAATCTCACCATTGTTCGTACCTTAAACAATTTACACTTTACCTCTTATTTAAAGAAATGAAGTTGAATTTGTCATTCCTGAAGTGTTAGTAGATCATGTGATATAATGATAGGTAATTACATATTTCTCTATCAAAAAAAGGTTAGAAAAAGTTATTAAATATACATAAGTCCATATATGGTGAGATTAATCATATATGGTTTCAAAAATGGACTTATACTTCATCTATCATACTGATTAATAAAATAAATCTAATTTCTACTAAAAAAGGACTTCCTTTAGGCCAGTAGAAGGCGATAATGGCTTGTCTCACTTTGGTTGTGGGTTTGATTCCCACAGCCTTGTCTAATCCGACAGGTTGTCGCCTATCCTATGGGTTGTCCTTTTTCTAAAACTATACTATTATAACATTCCAAAAATAATATAAAAAAAGTTATAGACTTAAACAATACTATCTGATGTTCAAATTAATCCATTCCAAACTTTAAGCTTATCCAAAATGATTTTGTCCAATCTCATAGTTCAAAGAAAACAATTACTTGAAAGGGAATATAACAAGCATGTGAATACCATCTTTTATCCCCCATATATCATAAGATATATATTGTTGGTCGCATTCCAAACACTCAAATGACTTCATCATTCATTATATTGAGTCATGGTAATTACCTAAATTACAATATATCCTTATTGAAAACATGCATGTTTCCTTATTCCAAAAATTATTAGATATATTCCTTAAGTCCTGAAAAGTTTTATACTTAACCTGTCACTACATAACCCACATTTCAACAAAACCTTAACCAGTTCCAAGGTAACCAATATCGTCTAAAATATCTTTATACAAATATCATTATCTCAACATCATGCTCATATTAAGGGTTATCCTTCCCTTAATCATGTGTTTCTTTGGAATATCACCTTTTCATTAAATCACTTTTCTTATCCATTATAACTATTCAACATATTCTTGAAAATCCTTAACGAAAAACAGAAACTGATAATTCTTATATAATTAACCATTCATCATTTGTGGATTCAAATAAATAAATAATTCAATCCTTCTACTTTAATGGTAGGCATGGAATAATTCCTTACTTATCTTAGAAGTAGATCCTTATGTCTAGGCATTGATTTGGGTAATGACAATGTTTTACACGGATGAGACATTGAACTCCAAAATAATTCATCACTCTATAACCCTTTTTCCCATAGAGATAACATCTTCCCCTCCATTTGAGGTATTCCTCAAGGTTCTTCTCCCTTCTTCTTGATATGTTGGAATCTTAATATTATTTCCTCTATGTTCCTCACCATGGGAACATGTATAAAAGTACATCTTCCTCTTATTTGATGACTTAGGAATACCACTATAGTTTACCTTGTTAATCATATACCATGATTACTGATTCAGAATAATCAAAATATCATTCACTCTAGTCATTACACAATTTTGTTGCTCATAGTCACCAATTTTTTCATCAGATTTAATGTTTACCCAATTCCTTCTGGTTCCCTCCATTGAATAAAACACAAAAATAATAGTGTGAGAGGAAAAAATCATTCTATGAAAACAACATAATCAAGGGGGAGTACTTTCAATCTATGACATCTTAGGTTTAATCCTAGATTATTTATGATTATTACCATAATTATAAGACTGTAACCTATAGTTATACTTAGCCTTTGTTACATCCTTAGACATACCTTATAAATATCTCTAGGGATATCACTAAAGTTTTCACATCATAGTTTCCAAAGGTTGACTAAGCCTTCACTCTGATACCAAATGTAGAGACCCAAGCTTGATGTACATGGACATTACATTTCTTTTTTAGAATAATTAATACATGAAAAACATATACTCATAAACACCATATTTGTTTAGTGTCTTTGGAAACTCAGAACATAATCTTTAAATCATGGTGAATGATCTTCAACATCTCCCATAAAGGTCTTACCCTTTTGTTTTCCTACCTAAAAAAATTATTTATATCCAGGGGAAAATAAAACATAAAAAAGGTGAGCTCAAATGCTCAGTAATGGTAAACATGGAGGACATAAAACAAACCACAAACATTTGAACACAAAAGTATGAACATAAAGTTTAAACATCAAAATCATGATTCATGAGATAAATCTTGGCAGTACGTAAGTTATGGATCATAAAGGAACATTAACCATGATAAAATAGCATTTTAATAAAACATATAATTATTGAAAACCATTAATCACATAATATTATTTCCATAGTATCCAAGGAATTGTTTCCAAGACCATCATAGTGGACAAAGTCCATTACTAAACCGGGTTTACTTATCGTTCCAGCCATGTATTACTAAACCGAATTTTACCTGCTGTTACAGTCATGTCAATATCATGAGATATAAATACTTACCCAATTAATTGGAGGAATATATAGGTCCCACCCATATCATAATGAAATTATTCTTACATGTGCCACAAAAACATAAATCATTCATCATATCATAACCCATGAAATAAAATGGGATTATTAAAAATCATGTCCTTAAAAAATAATCCATATAAGATAAATGGACTTCATAAAAAAATAATTCCATCACAAACACAAGAAAATAAAACTAATAATAGGGATATAAACATAACCCTATGTCATCTTAGATGGAAAATAGTTTTAATAAAACACTTGGACTTTGTTCTTGAGGAAAATATTCTCTCTTCTTCAAAAATATTTTCTTTACTCAAAATTCCATGAAATTCTAAAAGAAAAGAATTTTGTTGAAAATAAACTTGAAATAATGTAGTGTAAGCTTCATGGAAATAAGGTGTCATGAAACTGTAAAAATCCATTCATGCTATATAAGTTAAACAAAAACATTCTCCTCATACTTTTTCTGGAAAATTAAAAAAAGTACCTCATATGGTAAACTAAAGAAAAATTACTTCTATACCATGTAGTAAAAGTAAAAAAATGGTTAACAATGACTTTAAACATACATGGAATAATAGTAAACATTTTATGAAAACATTTTTATAAAGCATGGACAAGGATGATAAATATAACCCTAGTAAATATTAACGTATAATCAATCTTGGATAAAAATGAGATTGCAAAATTATCCCTTACCTTAGGTCCGATTTCTTCTGTATGTGTCCTAAACTCCTGTATAGTGGGTTTAAAAATATTATTAACTTGTAACAGAAAAATAATAATATTACCCAAATTTTTTCTTTATCATGGAATTGAAAAATTAACGGGTAATATATGATTCACTTATGACTTTATATTACCTGTTTATTTGTCAATTCCATGTTAAAGCAATGTTTTGGGTAATAATCATTTCATTTATCGTATGTGTCTGGACTTGTTATTTATCATATTATTACTTAGATCATGATTTAATTATTTACAAAATGTAAAACATGATTTATTTATCATATATATTCTGTATATAAATATATATAATAGATCGATAAATAGAATGAAATACACCGTTCAAGGAGACGGTAGGCTGTACGTACGCATGAACACTATTTTTGTTTCCTTATGAAATTGAATGGAAGTAAGTAAATGATATATATATATATATAAACAGAAATACAATAGAATTATTATTTCATATATTTCATTATTTTTTATTATATATACTTTATAATCATTCTTGAAGGGATAACATGGAGAATGAATCTCATCGCGTTGTGGAGACGTAAGCTGTATGTACGCACGAGCGACAATATCGTTCCCATAGTTTTTGAATGGTATTTAAGTGGATGGTGTATAATATCTCAGAATTAGTATCATGTTATAATAATCATATATAGTTATTATTTCCACCATTATACCCATCCATGTAAGGTGGTGGTGAAAAACAGATTACGCCACGACGTGGAGACAGTAATCCGTACGTAGTCACACACAATAATTTCATTTTTATAGGATGGACAGAAGGTGAAATACGGTTGTTTAATATTTATAATGAAATATAATTATTTTATTGATACTAATGTTATTAATTTATAATGAAACAACTAAATAATAGGAAGTAGAAGAAGAAATAATTTTGAAAGAATCAGTAGAAGAGATTAACTCTTCCTCAACGTGCCTCATTTAAATTTCCTCCTAGGGCACTATAGGTTGTCTTTTGAGAAGAATAGAACCTCTATAATGTAACTAGTGAAGTTAAGAAGAGAAATGGTTAGTTTGTTTCCAATATTTAAGGCTCAAAATGGTGTGAATAGGAGAGGTAGGAGGTGCCCTTTTATAGGAGAGGAGAGGGGAACTTTAGGAAAGTTCCAAAATATTAATTTATTATAAATTCAATTTCTATTTAAAATGGTCCAAAAATTATTTAATTCTAATATAAGATGATTTTGTTTTGAATACCAATCATATAATAATTTTTTGACAAGTTTGGAATATTTTGTTATCCTTATCTTTTTGGTTTTACCCTTATTTTACCCTTTTTAATCTTACCGTGATATCATGTTATTTACACATTATGGTTTAATTTAATTACCATATCATGTCAAACGACCCAAAAAAAGTTATTTATGACATATTTGGACTTATATTAACCATTTTAAAAAATATTATATTTTTATGAATTTAATATCATTTAATAAACTATTTTATGTTTTATGTTATGAATTGTGTGAATTTTAGACACTATTTATACATGTGTCTTAAACAAATTCATAAAAACTTTATTACTTAGAAGAAAAGGAATTAACTCATATATAACATGTCAATGTAATCCATAAAATTCGTGGATTACAACAAAATATTCAAATTAAATTTATTTTAATATTTATAAATTCATTTATTTGAATCTTTAATTAATGAGGTAATCACTACATCATAATTATGTCAAAAATAAATATTTTTATATAATGTCTAAAAATTATAAATAAAATACGATGATTTAGGAAATATTTTTATATTTATAATGACTATTTATAGACATATATATCTATTATATATAACCCATATTAAAATCGATTTAGTAAAAGATATATGTTTAGGTTATAATTATCTTTACGTTAAATTAATTCTTATAAAGTGTCATTTTCACATCCAAGTGAATATATGGGGTCCCCAAATAGACCCAAGGATTCCCATGGTCGAACATATCTCATAAAATATGATTATGGCATGTGTTATGGTAGTTTAATATTATTATAATATTATTTTTTACCCTTATTTAACAGATTTACCCTTTAACCATAGTAAATAAAATAATTACTGAAGTTACTATTCATAATGTACAAATAATAATGATAATAATCATAAAATCATATCATAAATATAGAGATGAAGCATTATGAAGATCCAATCATCATACAAGTTTCAGTAATAATAATTATCTCATTGATCCAAATAAACTTTTTTATCATCCATAAAGGCGTTTACCTTCTAATTAAACTATGTTGGTTATTAATTCAAACTGTAAAGGCTATACTTTATCTTGCACACAATATTTAAGTTATTTTCCCCCAAGGAATCTACCGACTAATAAATGTAAAATATTTCATCTAAGTCCACCTAAAGAAAAAAAACCTTCATGTTTAGCTGATCCTGATGAATTACATCTATTGATACCATGATAAAAACTGAATGAATAGTCATGTATTTAACTACTATAGAAAATATCTTGCTAAAATTTAATCCTTTTATTTATTAAAACCTATTTTTGTACCTCTATCTAATGTCTACTTATTACTTATACTAATAAACCCTTTTTTGGATAATTTACCGACCATTCAGAATTTATATTAGCTCCCATGTTCTAGAAACATGTAAGGAATAAATATCACTCGTCATGTATAACTCCCATTGAATTTAGTCTATTAGATTTGTAATATATTCTGGGCTTTTGGGTTCCTCATCCTTCATGATAATAAAATTATCCATATCACTTCTAAACATATTAAATTCATTCCTTATCCTAGTAGATCTATGTAATTAGCCCAAAGACCCTACTCCCTGAAAAAATATTGATTCTAAAACTTCAACTTTTGAATATCTTCCCTAAGATTTCATGGTTCATAAGCTCTATATTATTTCTAAACATTTAAATGCTATTATAACTTGACCTCCTTCCAAACATTCCCCCAAATTGTCTGGTGTTTCCAGAACCATCGTACTCCATGAATTCTCTAGAACATATATAACTTCTATAAATATATTATGTTGAAAATTATCCCCTAATGATACCTTTATAACATTAGTAGTATCCACTAGGTTCCAATATTTCTACAAGATCTCTTCCATAAGGATTACATTTCAAATTTTTAAAAATATCTATGATTTATTATCCTTAGGTCAAAAAACAAGATCTTCATTGACATATCCCACAATGGAACTCATTTTAGACTTAACCTATATAATATCCTTCTCATTTACATTAATATGGACATAGGTGATAAAACATATGAATTTGATATGGGTGTTTTAAATATTCTTTCTAGACCAACATGCTTCCAAATGTTCCTACCTTAATGGAGAAGGAGTCCTATTTACTAAGTAGGATACAAAATTCACAACTTTTTCCAAAAAATCCTTTATAAACCCCAAATTAATTCTCATTCACTTTTAATTACCAAATAAAATATGATTCATCATTTATAGGACACTGTTATGTTCTAGAGTACTTAGAACATTCTTATTAGACGGTATTATCTTCCACCAAAAGAATATTTATAACTCCATTCTTTCACACTCCCCACCATTATCCTATATTAATAACATCATATTAAATTCAATCTATTTTTCCAACATGTATATCTATTGGATGATGGTTTCAAATACCTTGAACTTGTTATTGGAAAATAACACCCACACCTTCCATGTCACAATATTGATGAATCTAGAATAGTATAATGACCCTTTGTAATAATGAACTGGATCTAGACCACATATGTCTATATGAACCAACTTTAACATCCGGTTCCTTAGAATATTACATTACTTTTAGAAGGACACATTCCACTACTTCCCAAGTACATAATCATTATAGGTTCTATAATCTATGATTTTCATCTTCAACAATCCTGTAGAAACAAGTATTTTTATCCCATTCTCCCTCATGAATACCATATGGTTATGTCATAACTTTGTGGGAGTTATTTTTACAAAATTTATTTTACATTTCGATACTCCATTTGAGGAAAAAATTACATCCTTCACTCCTTTATCCACTAGTATGAAAAATGTGTGTAATTACTACATTCTATCTATAAATTTTAGGTAGAAACCCATGTTATCTATCTATACAATGGAAAATATTTTATTCCTTAACCCCAATATATACTACACACCTTTCAACTCTAGAATTAATCCATTCCTTATCTGAATGAAAATATCACCCTTTCTTAAAATATTAAGAGCTTGATCATCTACAATATGAACCTTTCCATATCATTTGGAAATAAATTTATTCATCCTACTATCAAATATTGAGTGAAATAAATATCATGATTCTATAATCTAAGACTCATGTGAATTCATGGTACTCAGCAATATACCACTCATATCATTCGATATAGGATTCACAGTTCCACTTCTATAAGTATATATTATAGAGTTGACTCTTCATTTATTACAATCCTTCTAAAGGTGACCTTTATTACCACAATTCCAGTACATGGGATAACCTTCCATTAAGTTACTCCTACCTCGTCTCCTCCTTACTTTTACTTTTTTGTGACCTTTCAATTCCATAGAAGGCCACCTTTTTTCTACACTAGATAAATTTCTAGAAGATTTTTGCAACTCTTGAAGAAACTAATCATTCATAATCATATCCATAATTTTCAAAATCCCAAGGTATATCTTACCACTAGAGTTACTCACCTTATTAACTTTCACATCCCAAGATTCTAGGAGTGATGAGAGTTACAATAGTGCCTATTCCGAATATCCAAAGTCTACCCCGACTAATTCCAATAAACCATTAATCATTTTAATTGTCATTAATGTGATCAACAATTGGATTTACTTTGGATATTAACATTCTAAATATCCAACTCAATTAGAAAACCTTATTCATCCATGTCACCTTCTCATATATATCAAAAATAAATTTTATAATTTATAAAGCTGTATTCACTTCATAGATGTAATAAGACATTCTGATCTAATGAAATATAAATCACTATAAGTGATTTATTATCCAAACTTTCACATTCTTTTGTCTTCATATCTTCCTACTTAGTACCCATCAATGGTAGATCAATATCATTATATAATATAAAATCCTCTATCAGCATCTTTGAAAATCCAAAATCACTCTTCTTAAACTTCCCCAACCAAAACATACCCTCATTTAATTCCATAACATATAGTGATATAAAAATCCCACTAAATTATAAAACAAATAATAGGGATAAGGAATTTATTATATTAATTATCATATAAAAAATAGTATAATTATGTAGCTAAACCAATATATAAATCACCTTCATCATGGTTTATTTTTCTGAATCTATATAAACAAATATTTTTATCACTTGTTGGACTCACAGATAAATTATTAATCCCATATACTATCCACAATAACTTACTAGGTGAAAACAAAGTACTAAAATGAGCCTATGTACTTAATGAACTGATTCTTAGAATACAACCACACCTCATTCCCCACACATAAACACATACCTTAGAAAAACCTAGATTAGTTTTTTAGAAGATAATAATTTAAAGAAACAACGGAAAATAAACAAACAAATTTTCTACATAGTTAAAAATTAGTCCCACTCCATGGGGGGAATGCTGTAATCATTTTTATTCATGAAATTAAAAGAGGATTAAAATTAATTAATGTATTTATAAATTATCTATTTCACTAATTTATAATAGAACTCAGCTAGTGTAATTAGTTACCATATCTTCTGTTCTTTATAGAGAGTGAGTCCATTTAGTCCCAATCTTCACAATCTTTCCCCCATATATTCATATAGATTTGACACCTCAACTTCTCCTCTAAGTGAAGAATGAACAATATTAAAACTATATTGAGTAAATAACATATGTATCAACATTTAAAAAACTTATAAAAGTCTCTTGAAACTCCACACCAACATTATATAATCATGTTAAAGGGTAACTACCATTCATCTACTTTCAAATTAAGTATTTGGTATACATAACATCTGATCTTCTAGACCTATTCACTACCAATTCCTCTATATCTATCTAAACCTCTTAAGTTAGACTTAAATAAATCATCCTTATAGAAGACCTATTTCATTTTCCAGAAAATGGTTTTGATAGCCAAGCCTAACAGTTGAGAAAATGATGAAAATATAATTTTTAAATAAGGATATAAATATAAGAAAATAATATTTTAAAAATTGAATAATTATTAAATAATTTAATATAAATAATTTATTTTAAAAAATTCATGTAATGAATAGGGATAAAAATGGATGAGAAATATTGAAAATCATTTTAAAAATATTTGGAGATATTTCTATAAAAAATAGAAATAAATTAATTTCTAAAATAATTCTTAGAAGGATAGAAAATGGGTTTTTATAAAATCATTTTAATAATAAAATGTTATATTAATGGTATTTTGAAAATAATTAGTGTTAATAGAGAAGAATCTTTTATAGAAAGATAATAAATGGAAAATTTTCCTATATAAACTTAATTAGGTTTGATTTAAAGAAATAATAGGAAGAAAACCATACTAAAATTAATATACCTATAAAAATAAAGTTTAAGGAGGTATAAATAACATAAAACTAAGAATATTTGAATGAGTTAAATAGAAAAATGGAGTGGTTGAGAGTTAATGAGTATATAACCACAAGAATAAAAAAAATATAGAAAAAATATTTATGAACACCGTAAGGTATGAACATAGAATACATAAGAGAGGCAATGAGACAAGTAATAAATCAAAAAACAAATGGAAAATATTAATGCATACTTTTAATACTCTGGTTATAATTTATATAACTTAGGATAAATAATAGACAAATAACACCTAAAAAGAAAAAGCATTTTGAAGAGAAAACCCCTTACATAGAGTACTGAATTTATTTGTATATTCATTAAATTCCTGAATAATAAAGTTAAATTTATTATTTAATTACTCCAAAAAATTATTAATTATTAATTCATTATTATTACTCATTTTCATCATTAATTTTCATTTATATGATTAATTTAACTATCATCAGATGTTTTGAGGTAGTTTAATTCATAAGTCCAAATCTAATTTGATGAAATATAAATAGTCAATGATCACTATAAAATGGTTCAATAAGATATAAAAGTGTTTATTTGATAGTCTTAATGTAATTATAGTTGTATACAAGTTTTTTTTCAATAGATAGTCCCAAATGGTTGCATATTGTGAAACATATCTCAATATGCGAATTTTTTGTGGTTAAAATGGCCATAATTACTTGTTCTTAATAACATTGATAAAATGTTAAATTTTTATTTTAAAATTATTAATCAGGTAAAAAATATAATATTTATTCACTAAATACATTTTAAAATAGTCATTTAAGGTAGTAATAGTTGATTCATAACATCATCCATATAGGCGGTTAAAAATGACCATGACAGGTGGAATGTCATAAAAAATTATGAAATAGATTTATGAATTATATGATGATATAATTCTTGTTAATATAGAATTATTTTATTAAGTTGATTATGTAATAATGTTTCATTAAATCTAGAAATATAAAAAATAAGAAATTAAAATAAAGGAATTAAAATGGCTTAAATCAAAAGACTTAATTTTCTCCCTCAGATGACCCCTTTGGACCACACCTTAAGGCCTTATAGTAATAGTCATTTGATTAGAACAGAGATTCAAAGAATTGAATAAAAAGTTTTTGGATGTAATTTTTAGATATTTTTCAATAGAATGTGTTTTTTAAGTGAATAGAAATAAGTGGAATGGGGGTTCATTTATCTGTGAAAAAGATTTTTTTTAAATAAAATATTGATTAATTTATTATTTTTTCTCAATAATATGAATAATATTGATTATTTTCATTAAGTAGTGTAACTGATGCATATGAGGTTATGATAATTCTTATATACATCATCTAGGATTTAATTAATATGGTATCTAACATATATTGAAAAATATTTTATTTTACTACATTTAACTATTCACCAATGTATTCCACTATTTATGAAAATTAAAAAAAATCACCCCACCTAATATTAAATTAATGATTCAATAAATGATATCAAGGACCATAGGAGGTCTCTCGAAGAAGAGATAATTGTCTTACCTCTTTCAAAGTTTATTTCTTTTTCTACTTAATCTAAATATATTTTATCCATTCTAAAAAAATTACTAAATTATAATAAATATAATGATATTTTATTATTATTATTTGAAAACCATTTCCCCTACTTTCCATTAAATGTGAAATGAAAGTTTTGCTTGGGCATACGTGTGGACTATTTACTCCCCATAGCATTATGAATAATTGTCCATGAATGCCTCAGATTAATGGATATATTGATAGATTTAATAAATATATATTATATTTATTGTATAATTATGATTCAATAATGATAAATATATTATTTATTTTTCTTCAATTATTTTCATTTGAAAATGAAAATAACGTTCATGCGTATCTACAAACTACCATCTCCAAGAATGGTGTAATTAAATTTTCTATCTCCACATTTTTTGTATGGTTATAAATATATGTATAATAAATATATATTATATTTATATCATGACTAATATTATTTATATATTTTAACCATGAAAAATTTTCATGGACCATAGCTTCTCAATGACAATATATATGAAAGAAAAGTAGTTAACACCTGGAATAATCATGATAATGAAAGATCATTAATGAAAGGGTAATAAGATTTTATATGTAAAACATGTATAGTATTATAATTAATAATATGGTTATGTTATACAAGTTTTATAAATTTAAATTCATTATATAGGAGGTTAAAATCACTTACAAGAAAAGTCATACTTAAAGTAAGAGGTTCTCATCTCACTTTTGTTTCTATGAGACATATTCCAAATTAACCACTTGTTTCTTTCATGTGGTGCATATAATTACACTTTTATATGTTATATCATGAATATATTTATATTAATGGTATGTAAAGTTTCATTTGATGCTATTTTCTTCTTAGGTGTTATGATTCAAAAGTTAGTAAAGCAATAAGGATTTTATGTTACAATCCCATTTCTTTTCAGGATTGTCTAGGATAAATTTACATAAAGGGAAGTTATATTGATATTATCCTTTAAAACACATCCATTTTATTATCCTATAGTTTTCTATATAAATTAAAAGTTTTTTCTTCCATTTTCCTCTCTCTATGTACTCAAAAGTCAAAAAAATTATTTTTAAGGGAAACCAAATTTGTTTTTATATACAATTGGGAATATTTTTCTTCAATGTCCATATTTTATATAAATATTTTACAATTTTTTTTCAATATTCTATATTTATTTATTATATTCATTTTTACCCATGTTTTACTTCCAATAATTGTTTTAAAAGGAATCTTCTTGTCATTTTCAAAATTAGGTACTTTTTGGTAAAGGTGTTAACATATTATATATTTTAATGCACACCACATGAAAATGTTTTCCCACCATCATGAATAATATTTAATTTGAATCTTCATTTACATGCTTATTTTCAAATATTTTTTTAAAATTATATAATTTTTTATATTTAAAATAAGTGTTTTCAAAATGAAAAGGTTGTTTTCCTCAAGAAAAGTTCTAATGATCTTTTAAAGGTATTTTCATTTATGAAAACATCCATTAATGTTACTTATGATTGACTGAGGATATGATAAAATGATACAATATTTATTCATTATATGGATGATTTATTATTATTATAATGAAATATTGATGAAACTTATTTTATTTTCTAAGGTTTATGTTATGACAAAATGATAAATGTTTTCATGATCTTATAGAATACATATAAATGTTTTATGATTATTGGTTTGGTGGGTCTATTATATACCTCTAATGAATTGGGTAATGTTTGATTTTTATTTGATCAAAGGGTACATGAGAGGTTTTCCCAATCCCAATAAGGGTACACATGAGGTATCCAATTCCCAAAGAAAGTACACATGTGGTTAGCTCAAGCCTAACATGTGATGAATTTCTTGTTGGGTAGCCTTAAGATAATATTTCTATGATTATAATTATGCCACATTTTTTATACCAATATTTATAATATGTTCTTATGCTTGTGATATGATCTTTGGGATCATGATCATTAGTTCATTTATGGTTCATGTCTTATGAACTTTCAAAGCCTTATTCCATGATTATGATCTATGAGTTACTGGGTATGATTTTTAAATTTTAATCATATATACTCATATCCTTTTTATCATGTAATTATAACATATGACCATTGAATTAAATCTTTCATGTTTACCCATACTAAGAATCAAAGATCACCCTTTATAATGCTTCATTCCCCAAGTTAAGAAGATTTTTTTTAAGTAGGGTATGTCTAATAATCATACAATGTGAGAATAACATTGTTGGAGATGTTGAAGATCATTAATGAAATAAGAATATTATATATCTTGTATAAAAAGGAACTAAAATTTTATAGTCCTTATGTATTATTATGAAATGTATTGAATATTCATAAAAAATGATGCAATATTTATATATGTTATGTTTAGGTAACATCAAGTCACATTTACAGATTGATTGGAAAATTGACCAAGTCCTAGAGAATAACCCTATATAAGTAAATGAAACAAAAAACATTACATAAGAGTAACCAGGATGAAAATTAGAAATACAATAAATTAAAAATGATCCTTGACTATATAAGTTCAGCATATTAGTACAAAAAATTAACTAGGCCACATTATTAGAGAATTTAGAAAAGTAAGAAACTCAAAATGATACATAAAGGTAACCCAAGTTGATATGTAAAATCAATTTATATTTTCCATGGGATAAATAAGAGTAATTATCCTATAGAATATTGAGAAATGGAAAAGTTATGTAATACATAATGGTTAATTGACCCATATCTAAGAATAATATCTTGGAAAAATAGAGAAGTAATAAAGTACCATGTGGGGTTTAAGAGTTATATCAATGAACATTGAGGGATATGTATGTGTTATCTCATGAACAATATACAATTTATTATATACATTATCAATCATAAACTATGGTCAATAAAGAAGCCAGTAGAGGATTATTATATAAAATATATCATAAAAAATTATTGGTAATATTATTATTCATTAAGTAAAATAATTTTTATGGTTTAATAAGATAATAAATCATATAAAATTGAGGAATATTGTTGGGAAGAAATAAATGATATTTATGTAAGTCATAGATAGAAGCTTTCAATATTGTTGAATATTATACAACTATCTAGGCATATTTAAATATTGTTTTATAAAGAGATAACATGGGTATATATTGGTCAAGTATTTAAGCATTAAATATTGATAATAATATTAGAAATATTGGACTGAGAATTATGGAGGGCTAAATTATAATTAAAAATGGATATCACTCTGTTGATTTTTGTTGATATTCAATATTCAAATATGGAAAGTTTCTCATGTGATAATTCTAAGATGATTTTGTGGAAGTTAGTCATGGATGATGTTATAGACATAATATATTTCAATATATTTGTGTCTTTAAAGTAGATAATCATGGATAAGAGATGTAAAATAGAGTCAAAATATTTTTTTTTGTATTTTGGATAAAAACCACTTTTATTGGTCAAGTGGGAACCATTAAAAAAATAACTACAACCAAAAGAAAAATCCCCACATAATTGATTATAGTAGTATGAATTAACTAGATTTTACAACTCCCAACACAACAGATGTTTAAAAAATAAAATGAAAACTTCAAATTCTCAATCAATTAGAAAACTAACCATTACGACTAGCCTAAGTTGGATAAAAACGAGAACCTCCAAAAAATACCAAATACATTGCCAAAAAAAATCTATGTGCAAAAAGACACTATCCACGACCTAATTTTCAAGAATCTAGAAACATCTCCCAAAGCCACATAGTCTACAATAATAAACATAACCTCCATCATTGCCTTCATTCCACCGATATCCATATTCATCGAGGAAGTAGACTACACTGAGCATCATGGAAAGTGAGATGGGTTAGTCCAATACTTCCAAGCTAAGTATCTAATATCATTATTTGGTGAGATTCGACGTACCAATCTAATTTGATAGAAATAAAGTTAGTCAACTTCATAAATGGATCTATGTCAAACAGAGGACAAAAATCCATGAACAATACATCTAGCTGGGAGGTATACTATGCCACCTATTCTAGGCTGAGATTATCTGGATATCTCCCTTGATCAAGACTGTTCCACTCATCCATTGTCAAATAATCATTCCCAAGTTTTTCCCCGTTGATTGTTTATTTTTTATCCTTTTTAACTTACTAAATTTCTCTATCATCTTGGCATTGAGAACATATGTTCTAAAAGAGTCTCACTTCTCCTGACCTTATTGTGGTTCACTCTCCTTTGAAGGTTTTAAGACTAAGGGAACTTTTGAGGTCAATGATTCATCAAGTATTTGTTCCATAGATCTTAGTGGGACCCCATGTTTCCCCACCAATCTATTCAACATAAGTTTGGGAAGTTAGGAGGAGTCTTTTCATTTATTTGTATTCTTTATGGAAGGGGATAAAAAGTACCTAGAATCCCTAGCATATATTTTTCCTTTTCTCCCTAAATAATTAGAAAAATCCTTCCATAATATCATACTCTTCCCATTTTGGTGAAGTGTTATTACCTTCATTCACATATCTTCAATTAGTGTGATCAACTTCTGAAAAAAATTCTTATCCATCCCCTAATATATATCATCAACCCATGCTTTATTCTTTTTCTTTTTGGATCCTACTTATTTCCAACATTTTTCCTCATTGGGGGTTAGAAAGACCTCTAACAAGGGACCAAGTAGGTTGACCCATTGGACCCAAGGAGTCCATCAGTTCCACACTACACATTAGGGAATACATTTTCTATATCCTTAATTGACTGCTTGTTGAGGGGACTTGACACCACCCTTTATATGTCTCTTAGCCCGAACTAATCCCTATCCATCGACACCCTATCAAAAACAACAAACTTCCCTTGACCATTCTTTTTCTAAGGATGATCATGCTTTCCTTACAAATCTGATAGAAGACTTGAAAAAATTACTACCATGCTAGGATCCCATTACTCCCACTGAGAGTACATCCTACCTAAAATTATGGGGTCTCCATGGAAGTATAAACCCTCTATAGGAGAATGAACCATGGATACTAGGGAGTGGATAACTACCTCATTTTGCACTATTCTTCTCTCTAGGACACTACTAAACTATTGAGAGTTAGGGCCTTCCCACAACCCAAACTGGAACTCAGACTGTAAACCAACCAGATGATGAGCATTCATTTGGGAAGCACCTAAGATTGTATTATCCCTAACCTCACAAACATTATAAACCCTCTATAATTCCTTAAAAATGAGAAGCATCTAGGTACTTCCCAAATGACACCTTGCAACATTCATCAACAATGTGACCTTATCAAAAACAAATTATACAAAAAGGAGGTTATGCTTTATAAATCGTCGTCTTCTTGAAATGATACTCTACTTTTATATAGATCCAAATAAAACTAGGGAGATATTTTGTTAAATAAGATTCATCACACAATTAAGAATAGGTAGGATACTGAAATAAATTCTAATGAAGATCCCAACCTAAGAATATACTACAATCATTTCCAAAAATTCTCAAGATTACAAGATTGAAAAAAGTTAAGGGTAAACCCTGATAGTGGACCCAAACTATATCCAAAGGAAAATCATTGACCATGTGATAGTTGATAAATAATCTAAAATAAATAAATATTAGTGGACCAAAGTACCCACATTTTCATGACTATGCCTTCATAAAATCGTCCTCACTTTGAAAAAGTAGAATGAAACTCCTCGAATCAAGAAGACCAATCGAGATGTAGTGCTTTTATAAAGACCCGACCTTAAAACATTACATAATATTGAATTGAATGAATAATTTACATCCAGGATCCTTTCAGGTTTATAGTTTAAGAGAATTCGGCCATAAATATTACATATCAACTTGAAAACTACATATAGACACTACTACTCAGTATCCATTTTTCCATAAAATAAAAACTCTTAAAAAGAAACATGTCTAGTTCCAAGTTGTAGACAAAATGACTTTTCCTAGATCCCATCCTTGACCCTATTCATCTTTAAGTCATGTGGAAAAAATTTCAAAAACTTGGGATGAGAATAATAATCTCATTAAGGGTTATAAAATAAGGAATGAAAACATTATCCCATCAATAAATACAAATAAATGAAACCATACTTTTCAATCATAACATACCTTATGAAATCGTAAGATTTATGAATAACACATAGAAATCATAAATAATAAAGGTAACTTATAGCATCCATAAAATACTTACATTTTAGTATTCAAATCTATATAGGGAGTTACTTTTTGGAATACCCATCATAGTATATTCCCTAAATCTCTTAGTAGAAACATTAACGTTTACCTCCGTCACGTTACCCAATGCATTCGAGAGCTATCTCGGGCTCACCCGCCAGAGGTTTATCACGAAACCACCTGTATATTTAAACTATTTACAATAACTATAACATATTCATAACACATAAAAAAGCATAAAATAAAGACAACATTTCCACATTGCAATCACAATATATCATTTAAAGAAATTGACATAATCAATGCTTTATCAAACCATTTTCAAAACCATTTAAAACATTTAATAAAGAGATTTTTGAATCAAAGTGTCCCATACCACTTTGAAGATTTTAAAAGAATTAAAATTTTAAAACATTAATGTCTATATAAATAAATCCTTAAAACCATTTTTAAAACACATACATTAATGAGAAAGATTTAGAAGAACAAATCTTTAAAACATTTAAAATGATATTTAAGTTAAAGAGTTCCTAACCAAATGAGAGATGCTTGAATACAAATAATTGAGGAATAACATCAATCAAAGCTTATAATATCATGAGAATAGAGATATTCATGATATAATAGTTCAAAGGGCAGTATATACACCATATAAAATTGAATTGGTGCATAACAACAATGAAGACTCAATGGAATGTAAATTGAGACAAAATCTGTTATAAAGACGGTATCCTTAGATTAAGGATAAATGAATGACATAATTATGTGTGAAAAATATAAATACACCCAATATAAGTGGATATTAAGTGTAAAAAAATCATAGGTTATTCAAACATATTCATAGAATGACATAATCAAGAAGTAGAAGTTTAACCCAAAGAATTGAAATTGGTTGATGAAGTTCCCTTAGATAAATTCGACAGCCTAACGACATCACTTTAAAATTCAGAAAATGAGTTGATGAGAAATAAAATGGTATCTAATCACTTGGACATAAAATTTACAACAATAAGGATATATAATAACATATCCCAACATAATAATATGTAAATTAAAAGACATAACAATAATAAGTCTTTTAAAAAGAGGAGGGTGAAAGGTTCCCTTACCAATTCAGTAACTTACGAAACATACACCCCATGAAAGAAGGATAATTAAATGAATATGTAAATACCTATAAATTATATTATATTATATAAATAATACAATCATGGTTAGTACATCCACCACACAAAAGGAAATAGTGGAAAATATAGAATGAATCTCATGGGAATAAAAAGTGAGATGAAAGCCCCCTACCACGTTGTAATCAATTAAGTCGTTTGACCAAAAGTTAATAACCACCAAATTAATCAAATAATACCATGATTATAAAGAGAATAATTGTAATATATATCAAATGGTAGTACAGAATACACCACATGCTATAAATAAGTGATGAACAATGGAAATCTCACCAAATTAAAAGTGAGATAAGAAACCCCTTACCTCGTGTCCAATTTGACTCGTTTGTTCCTTTTTCTTCCTGAATAATAAATTATGTTAATTTATAATTTCTTAAGAACATTTTTCAATTTTATTATTCCTTTTATATCATTTATTACCTTTCTATAAGAATTAGTTAATTATTTGAGTTCATATTGGACATTTTGTCGATGTTCGGAAATTGAGTCAAAAATGAACTTGTTATAATTAATAATTGTCCATGTCGTAAACATTAAATTATATCCAGAATAATATTCATGATTTAGATATAATATATATAATATATATCCATTATATATGTATTTATAATAGTACATAACATTTGGAGATAAGAAATGAAATGCACCGTTCATGGAGACGGTAAGCCATATGTACGCATGAACGCTACTTTCATTTCTATTTCATATTTAATGGAATGAAAACATAATGATAAATAGGTATATTATAATTCAAGTAAAATATCATATATAATTTAATTATCTCCATCCTTTATTCATTCCATGTATGGCATGAACGAGTCATATCACATTGAGGGGGCGATACTTCATACTTCCACAAATGAAACTATCGTGTTTACCCATTATGGAAACCATAAAGGTATGATCTAAATGGAAAATACATAAGCATAGAAAAGATATAAATATAATATATATAACATATAAATACAGTTCCATCATAATGTCCACCAGGAGAGGTGGTATGATATAATTGAAAAATTATCCTTTCGTGAGGCAGTAGTTCGCCGTCCAATGAAACAATATGTTCTTTTAACCATTAGATGGAGGTGTGTGTAAGTGTATTTAGAATAAATATCATAAAAAACCTAGTATATTTATGATATTGTTTTCTATAAAATAAAGGAATAAAAAGAGTTTATGGGGTTTGAGAATTAAAATAAAAGAAATGAACTTAAGAGAAGACATTACCTTTAAATCGGGTATCTCCCTTTGGTTTGATCCAAAAGGTTTACTTGAATTGTTTTTTCCAAGGGGAAGGCCTCTAAAATGAGGATAGGTATATAGGGATATTAATTGGGAAGAGGTTGGAAAAGATTATGGGCTTGAAAAGTATGATTAATGTGTCAGAAGTGATGTTTTTTATAAGGGGGAGGAGGGGCTCTTTAGGAAAGTTTAAAGATATTATTTTATTATTAATGATTTTCAGTTTCTAAAGGTGAAAATCTTATTAAAGTATAATATAATATGACTCAAGTTTAATATAAAATCATCCAATAAGAATTTTACTGGTTTTATATATTTTTTTAATCTTTTTAATCTTATTTATTTAAACCATTCATTAACGAGGTTAATACTGCATCATTATTATGTCATAAATAATTTTATTTATTTGATGTCTAAAAATTATAAAAAAATACCATGATGTAGGAAATATTTTTAGATTTAAAATGATTATTTATATTCAAACAGATAACTTATATAACCCCATTTAAGAAGTGATTTACTAAAATATATATGTTTAAGTCAATTTTATCTATATTTTAAATTAATTAATATAAAGTTTCATTATCACTCCCAAGTTGCTCGATAGGGTCCCAAAATCGACCCATAGATGAAAATGGTTAGAAAGTTATCAACCAATAGGATTAGGACACATGTTAGGATAATTTAATATTATTATAATAATATTTCTTTACCCTTATTTACCGGATTTACCCTTTAACCATGGTAAATAAAATTTTTACTAAAGTAAATATTCATAATGTCTAAAAATAAAAGTTAAATATTTATAGAATTTGGACCTCCTGATTAAAAATATGGAATCCATTTTTCCAAATTCAAAAAAAAATTAGTAGAATAAATTAATTTAAATTTAATTCCTGCTGTCAAAATAAAAAGCGTGTTTTTAAGAAATAATAACTATCAAAAGATTGAGACTTATTTATGTCCAATTTCAAAGTACAATTACTTCAAATGACCAAAATAGGATTAAATTGTAAAAAAATAATAATTAAACATTAAAACCAATTAAAAATATAATATAAACTTATAAATAAATTAGATTAAAAGGTAGTTTTGAATTAAAATACAGTATTTTTTACTATTCATTAAAAAAATGAAATTTAACATAAAAATACCAAAAATATACCCAAAGTAAATTTTAATGTCTGTATTCTAAAAAATGATTTTATTTTTTCAAATATAACATATAATAGTGACCAAAACTGGATTTAAAGAGGGTTCTCCACCAAAAGGTGGAAATTCAATCTTTTAATGAATATTAGAGTATTTATGCTTAAAATTATATTCATTGACATTTTAAGACACTAAATTTTATAGAATAAATGTAAAAAAATTTAAAAAACATATATAATCATATTTTAGTTAGTTCTATTCATTCCTGCCAATAAAACGACTATGTGTTAGCTACCATTTAAAATACTATTATATTATTTTTGAGTATAACTAAACATTGTGTGCAATGTAAGATTTTAAAGAAATCCGTTGTTGTGTATTGGGTACGCCATTGAACATAGAATTCCATTTAAGGTAAAATTAATATTTAATTCAAAAATATTTATTAATATGAAAATTTTATATTCTTTATTTACCTGGGAAGTTACATCCCTCCCCCCTTTTGGGAATTGCGTCCTCACAATTTTAAAATTGGGCTTGGAAACATCATTGGTAGTCCAAAATCAGAAAGTTTCAACAAAAATATCACTTTAAAAATAAAAAAAGAAAAGTACAAAGTTCACCCGAGAAAACATATACTAGGATTTCATGAAAACATGGATATGGAAGTGAAACTAACTCTCATAGATTAATAGAGAGTGATAGAGAACTTGATCACGAAATGTTAACCACTACAATACCATAAATTTGTGGTTGGTAAAAGTCTAATGATAAAAGATAGATTATAAAGTTTTTTACTTCAATATCCTTTTCACAGAATTGCGAAATTTTATTAATAACTAGACTAAGATCATAAGGAAATATACGTACTTGTCATGTAGAGTGTCATCCTTTAATAAAATTCTACCACAAACTCATCTTTTCTCCAAACGGTAAGTATTCAAGATGACTTGGTCACAAATTAAGTGCTAGAATAAACTTCTAGAGTATCAAATAATCTAAAAAAGATGAACTATATATTTCCCCTATCTTTAGACATAAACCAACACCAAAATTGGTTAGTACAAGATCAGATAATCCCCAAAAGGATAATCCTTTATAAAAAGAAATACCACTCTTAATCTCCAAAATTCAATAAAAAGAACCCAAAGTTCAAGAAATACCATTCAATATACAATTTTCCTTAAAATTATTCAAAATAATCTAATCTAATATTAAACCCAAAACTCAGAAGGATTTAATCATATAGTCTTACATAGTAACTCTTAACATTTATCTCCAAAAACATTGACTACTCTTAAAGTCTCATACTAAAGTGTAATTAACTCAAACAAATATTCTCTATGATAGATTAATCACATCAATAAATAACTCACATCACTTTATGACCACAATAAAAACACAGATTCTTCCCAAATAATATTTCAACCATTACTCCACAAATTAAATCCCATAGTATTTTATTTTCCTAAAGCATATAGTGTTCCCAAAAGAGAGAATGTCTTCCAAAATAACCTTTATTACTTAATCACTAAATAATTTTTTATACTAAGGATGTCCATTTTATAAGACATAAGATACCAGATAAACTTATTCTTGATCTATAAAATCATTTGACATAAAAGAATAATTCATACTAACTAGAGACTTCATGTAGGACAATGGTAGGCGATTAAATCCCAATCGCATTTTGGTTATGGGTTTGATTCCCGCATCTTTGTCCAATGTGATGGGTTGTCACATGGTCTGCATGTTGTCCTTTTTCAAAAACTATAAAATTTCATAACATTCAAAAAAAAGAGACAAATTCCTCAAAAAATAACCATAACATATTTTATCCTCAAAGGTTATCTAATACCTTTCATTTTGCACCCCAAAATGTAATAACCATTTATCACCTCTAAAATAACTATGAATCTTTCTAATATGCTAACCATTATGGTTATGTAACTTATTCTTAAATAACACCATAACCTCTACAGTTATCTAAACAGACCTCTGATACCAACTATAAGGAACTGACCTTAAAACATTACATAATCTTGAATTAAATGAATAATTTTCATTGATGATCTTTTCATGTTTAGAGTTTTAGATAATTAGGCCATAACTATTACATATCAACTTGAAAATTTCATGTAGACGCTACTACTCAGAATCCATTTTTTATAAAATAAAAACTCTTAAAAATAAACATGTCTAGTTCCAAGTTTTAGACAACATGACTTTTCCTTGATCCCATCCTTGACCCTATTCATCTTTAAGTCCTGTGGAAAACATTTCAAAAACTTGGGATGAGCATAAAATGTTCAGTAAGGGTTATAAAATAAGGAATGAAAACATTAGACCATCAATAAATACAAATCAATGAAACCATACTTTTTAATCATAACATACCTTATGAAATCATAAGATTTATGAATAAAACATAGAAATCATAAATCATAAAGGTAACTTATGGCATCCATAAAATAATTACACACTATCTTTCATAGCTACCTATGGAGTTAAGTTTTTGAATACCCATCACAGTATATTCCCTAAATCTCTTAGGAGAAACATTGACATTTACCTCTATCACGTTACCTAATGCATTGGAGAGCTATCTCAGGTTCACCCGTCCTAGGTTAATCATAGAACCACCCGTATACGTAAACAATGACCAATAACCATAACATATTAATAACACATAAAACACGTATAAAGGAAAGATAAAATTTCCACATTGCAATCACAATATATCATTTCAAGATATTTATATGATCAATGCTTTATCAAACCATTTTCAAAACCATTTAAAACATTTAATAAAGAGATTTTTGAATCAAAGTGTCCCATACCACTTTGAAGATTTTAAAAGAGTTAACATTTTAAAACATCAATGTCTATATAAATAAATCCTTAAAATCCTTTTTAAAACATGGAAATTAATGATAAATATTTAGATGAACAAATCTTTAAAACATTTAAAATGATATTTTAGTTAAAGAGTTTCTAACCAAATGAGAGATGATTGAATACAAATAATTGATGAATAATATCAATAAAAGCTTATAATATCATGATAATATAGTTATTCATGATATAATATTTCAAAGGTCAGTATATACACCATATAAAAGTGAATTGGTGCATAACAATAATGAAGTCTCAATGGAATGTAAATTGAGACAAAATCCCTTATAAAGACGATATCCTTTGATTAAGGATAAATCAATAAAATAATTATATGTGAAAAATATAAATACACCCAATATAAGTGGATATTAAGTGTAAAACAATCATAGTATATTAACACATATTCTTATCATGACATAATCTATAAGTAGAAGTATAACCCAAACAATTGAAATTGGGTGAAAAAGTTTCCTTACAGAAATTTGATAGCCTAATAACATCACTTTAAAATTCAGAAAATGTGTTGATGAGAGAGAAAATGGTATCTCATCACTTGGACATAAAATTTACAGCAATAGGGATATATAAGAACATATCACAACATAATAAGATGTAAATTAAAAGGCATAACAAAAACAAGTCTTTTAAAAAGAGGAGGGTGAAAGGTTCCCTTACCAATTTGGTAACATACGAAACATACACCCCATGAAAGGAATATAATTAAATGAAGATGTAAATACCCATAAATTAAAGTATATTACACAAATAATACAATAATGGTCAGTACATCCACCACACAAAATGAAATAGTGGCAAATATAGCATGAATCTCACGAGAATAAAAAGTGAGATGAAAACCCCTTACCGTGTTGTAATCAATCAAATAGTATGACCAAAATTTAATAACCACCAAATTAATCCCAAAATACCATGAATATAAAGATAATAATGAGAATATATATCAAATTTCAGCACAAAATAAAACTCATGCAATAAATAAGTGGCCAACAATGGAAATCTCACGGAATTAAAAGTGAGATTAGAAACCCCTTACCTCGTGTCTGACTTGACTCATTTATTCCTTTTTCTTCTTGAGTAATAAATTTAAGTTAATTTATAATTTATTAAGAACCTTATTTAAGTATACTATTCCTTTTATATAATTTATTACCTTTCTATAACAATTAGTTAATTATTTGAGTTCATATTGGGCATTTTGTCGATGTTCGGAGCTTGAGTAAAAAATGAACTTGTTATAATTAAAAATTGTCAATGTCCTAAAAATTACATTATATAAAGAATAATATTAATTATTTAGATATGATATATATGATATATATCTATTATATATTTATTTATAATAGTACATAACATTTGGATATAAGAAATGAAATGCACCGTTCATGGAGACGGTAAGCCGTACGTACGCATGAACGCTACTTTCATTTATATTTCATATTTAATGTAATGAAAACATAATTATAAATAGGTATATTATAATTGAAGCATAATATCATATATAATTTAATTATCTCTATCCTTCATACATTCCACGTATGGCATGAACGAGTCATATCACTTTGAGGGGGAGGTAGTCCGCACTTCCTCAAATGAAATTATCGCGTTTAACCATTATGGAAACCATATAGGTATGATATAAATGAAAAATACAGAAGAATATAAAAAATATAAATATAATATATATCATATATAAATAAATTTCCATCATAATATCCACCATGAGAGGCGGTGGGAGATAATTGAACAATTATCGTTTCGTGAGGCAGTAGTTCGCCGTTCACAGAAACGGTATGTTCTTTTAACAATTAGATGGAGGTGTGTGTAAGTGTAGTTAGAATCCCTCTCATAATAACAAACAATTATATTTATTATACTCTTGTTTTTATAAAATAAAGTAATAAAAAGATTTTAGGGGGTTGGAAAAGTAAAATAAATGAAAAGAACTTAAGAGTAGACGTTACCTTTAAATCGGGTATCTCCCTTTGGTTTGAACCAAAAAGGTTTACTTGAATTGTCTTCTCCCTAGGGTAAGGATTCTAGGAGGAGGATAGGTATGTAGGGAGATTAGTTGGGTAGAGTTTTGATGAGAAAAGGGGCTTAATAATTGTGAGTAATGGGTTATAAGGGGGAGGATGGGCTCTTTAAGAAAGTTTAAAAATATTATTTTATTATATAATGATTTTCGGTTTCTAAAGGTCCAAAACTTATTTAATTTGAAGATAAGATGACTCATGTTCGAAATAAAATCATCCAATAATAATTTTATAGGGTCTGTATATATTTTTAATCTTTATAATCTTATTTATTTAAATCATTCCTTAATGAGGTAAATACTGCATCAATATTGTGTTATAAATAATTTTATTTATTTGAGGTCTAAAAATTATTAAAAAAATACCATGATTTAGGAAATATTTTTATATTTCAAATGAATATTTATAGTTGAAGATATATCTTATATAACCTCATGTAAGAATTTATTTACTAAAAGATATATGTTTAAGTCATTTTTGTCTTTACTTCAAATTAATTAATATAAAGTGTCATTATCACTCCCAAGTGAATCCATGGGGTCCCAAAATAGACCCAAGGATGAACATGGTCGTAAATGTATCAAAAAATAGGATTAGGACACATTTTAGGGTAATTTAATATTATTAAAATAATATTTTGTTACCCTTATTTACCAGATTTACCCTTTAACCATGGTAAATAAAATATTTACTGAAGTAAATATTCATAATGTCTAAAAATAAAAGCTACCTATTTACACAATTTGGTACTCCTAATTAAAAATATGAAATCCATTTCTCCAAATTCAAAATACATAAGTGGTATAAATTAATTCAAAATTAATTCCTGCTGTCAAAACAAAAAAAATGTTTTTAAGAAATAATAACTATCAAAAGATTGACACTTATTTATGTCCAATTTCAAAGTGAAATTTCTTATAATGACCAAAATTTGATTAAATGGTAAAAAAATAATATAATTATACTTTAAAACCAATTACAAAGAAAATATAACTTTATAAATAAATTATATTAAAAGGATGTTTTGAATTAAAATACAGTATTTTTCACTATTCATTACAAATGAATTTTATCAGAAAAAATACCCAAAATTTACCCAAAGTAAATGTTGATGTCCCAATTCTAAAGAAGAATTTTATTTTGTAAAAGAGAACATATAAAAGTTACCAAAACTATATTTAAAGGGGTTTCACTATCAAAAGATTGTAAATCGACATTTTAATGATTATTAGAGTATTTATGCTTAAAATTTCATTCATTCACATTTTAAGCCTATAACTTTTATTGGATAAATGTAAAAAAAATTAACCAAAATATATAATCATATTTTAGTTAGTTCTATTCATTACTTCCAATACAACAACTATGTGTTAACTACCATTTTAAATATTATTATATTATTTTTCAGTATAACTCAACATTGTGTGCAACGTATGATTTCAAAGAAACATGTTGTTGCATATCGGGTATTCCATTGAACATAGAATCCCCTTTAAGGTAAAATTAATATTTAATTCAAAAATATTAATAAATATAAAAATTTTATATTCTTTATTTTCCTGGGATGTTACAGCTTGAAACCCTAAGCTGACCATACATGGAGAAAAAATCACAAAAAGATGGAAATATATGGCTTAAGAGAGGAATTAATGCCAATCCAAGCAGATCTGAGGTGAGTGAGAATTCCAAGGAGGAGATCTCAACCATGAAAAGAACTTCTAAGATCCGAGGAACATTCAGGCCAAAATCGATGTCTATAATCTACCAAAACCAAACTTCATAAGGAAGAAAAATTCAAGTTCTAGAAATGAAGAGAAATTAATATTATGTAGAAAAGTGAGGAACACATACATATTCGATATTAAATAATATGAAGGGAGTGTAGTAGATAAAATAATTGACTCTCCTTGAAGATATTTCCAATGTGGTTGTAATTTATATGATGAATTATGTAAAGAGATATTGTTATTTTAATGATGTTTATAGATGATATATGAAAGAGTTGTGTATAGATTAAATTTTCCCAACCAGAATCATGAAACAACAATAGTGATGTTGTTTTTATTGGTTTTCAGGACAAAATGGTGATCCTTTATTGAAGTAGTGAGGAAGATGGAGGATTATATGGAGAGTACCTTGAGAGGTAGTGATCTATATATGAACATTATAAATGTATTGACCCCATTATTAGAGATACCTAGCCTATACCCACCAACAAAGAGTGGTTTTATTAGATATCGATACATCAACACATTTCCATTTCATGCACCTTGGATTAGCCCAGTATGGGTGGACCAAGTAAAATCCTTGTGTATTGTGTGAATAGTTTATTTATATTCTATAAGATATAACATTATAAAACTATGTTAAGTAATCAATAATTAAATATTTTTAAGGTAGTTTTGAGTGAAATAACTTTAAGATCATATTTTTAAGAAGAACTTAAATGTGACCCTACAAATTATGAGGTTAAGCTCATCTAGGGAAGTGAGAGTTTGGGAAAAAGTGTTTAAGTTTTAATGTGTTTCATACCCTAATTCACCATATTCTCAGGGAATCTATTAGTAAATACACTTTAGGGCCTTATAATTGGTATTAGACTATAGATTATCTTTTTTGGATGAGTCTTTCTTAAAACTAATTTGATTATTTTTTGGAGTTATGTTTTATTCTTCCCCTTCATTATTTTGGTAATATGAATAAGTGAAAGAATTTGAATAATAAACAAAGATACAATAGAATTACATATGTTGGAATAGTTTATGGGAAAATTATGATTCATATGGAATATTCAATCATCATTACTAATAATAGTTTTAATAATTGTGATTATGAATATATTTATTCTTCAATAATTCTATTGGATTATCTAAAGATCATAATATCCCAATTTAAGTTGAATCTAATATTATTTATGATATAATAATAAGTACAAACTTTTATAGTATTTACTTGTTATAGGATCTATATTAGTAGTTATAAGAATAATTTTTGATGTTGAGAGTAGATAATATGATTAAAAATATTTGGGTTGGAGGACTAAAAGTTGAAATTTAAAAAATTTAAAAACCTAAAATAGGCTTGTTGAAGTGTATACTCATCTAAGGGAAAGTAATAATTCATTGGATGAGGAGTTATAGTAGTTTTATTCAAAAGAATATAAACTCTAAGATGGTTCTATAAATAGGGGACTTTACAAAGAATAAGTTTAAAAACTGATGGCCAATAAGAATGAAATCTCTTTAAAAATAGTATAATTGGTCGAGGAGAAATAAAGGATGCATAAGAAAAAGTGAAACTTAAGGATTACATTTCTTGGATGAATACTAATATGAAAGAACAAAGTGACATGCTAGATAAAATTTTCCATGCATTAAATGATGTGATGTATAAAGGAAATATGCTCAAGGAAGGAATGAATTATCAACTTGGAGTAAATAGAAAAAAGATCTAGTAACTTGAAGAAGAATTTATCATTGATAAAAACAATTGGAATAATCAAATGAAAAGGTTAGGACTACTATAAAAAATGATTTTAAATTTTTATTTTATTATACTTCTATATGTGATTGTGATATAAAAAAATTATTCTATAGATGAGGAGAAGTATTAAAAGATCATGATGTCACTAAGTTCATGTTCCGTGGTAAATCCTAGTATTATCCATGATGTAACCCCTTTAAGGAATAAAATTATAAGAACTCTAGTAATTCCCAAGAAAAGGGAAAATAGTGGAGGTACTAGAAACCCACTCAATAAGGCCTCTACAAGAAGTAAAGGCAAATGTATGAAATCTAGAAAAAGGTAAAAAGACATATTATTTTAATATGGAATTCATTATAATATTTATAGCTTCTTTTATGAACTATTAGAATATATTTCTTACTATGAATTTGATGGAATGTTTACAAACCATGTTACCGACCACAACAAAGGAGTTAAAAATATTATTCTAATAATCCTCACCATAATAATATTGTTTCTAGTGAAAATATCAAGATATGTTTAGATAAAATGAAAGAAAAAACTATAATTCATTTATTAATACGTATATTATTTTGGTAAATATATTTCATGGTCATGTTGAAGAAGATCACCTTAGTGGAAGAGGTTTTAAGAGGTGTTCCATTTTTTTTTCAAAAAAATATGTCTTAGGAAGACAGGAAAAATATTAATACAAGATAAATAAGTTCAAATGTAGTTGAGATAGATAAATATCATGTAAAATAAGTAACCCAAGGAAATATATTTATTAATAATCCTAATGAATATTATAGGAATAAAAAAGGTAGTAATAGGGTCTATAAATGTAAAGTGTAGAAAGTGGTGTGTCAAGAGATCCTTGCTGGTAAGAGTATCTTGTGAAGAAAATATTATGATTTGGTAAATGAGGAAAAATGTCAAACCAAAGGTAAATGAAGAAAATTTAAACTATTTAAAAACCATTTCATATCTAAATATGGATTCCTAATTCAAGGATAAAGGAAAATTGCTGGTATATAGTGAATCACCATATATTTAAATACAATAACTATTCTTGAAGAAATTTTTGGTTTAGGAAGAGTTACAATCTATGGGGAAATTGAATAAATATATGTATATGGTATTGTGACATTCTTATAAGTACCAATTTATATAGGAGAAATACAAGTGGAATCATATTTAACCTGAAATTATAACAAGAGACATCATGGAACACATTATTTAATGAAAAATTTGTATTTCAGAAGTGATATGATGATTGGTATCATATACCAATTGAAGTATTCATGTTAAGAGAAAAAACTATCAATTGGTATCACACCTTGAATATGAATGAGGAAACATTTATGGAGTAATAGAAAAAATAATTTTCATGATTGTTATAATCTAAAAGGTATGTGATATCATATGACCATTTCCAGTATATAAAAAGCTGTTAATAATGGATGAGTTTCAGTCTGAATATTATTTTATATTTAGTGATGAAACTAATAAATTCAGTAGGTGAGAGTGTTTTGAAGATGTATATCCAAACTTGTTATCCCTATCAACTATGGAATGACACCCAATGTATGAAATTACAAATCGTTTTTTGAAAGTGGTATTAGTTTTGACAATTAGTATGAGAATTCATGTCTAAATATGTTCTAAAAAATGAAATTTTGTATGAATCAAACACTTTATAATTTATTTTTATTCATTAATGATATTTTTAAAGTTTTATTGATTTCATAGGCGGATTTACTTGGTAAAATTTAAAATATTTGACTACAAGTATCTTATGAAAGTAGGTGAGTGAAATGGAAAATAGAGGTGTTATTAGACAAATCTCTTATTTCATACACTAATTTTTGTATTAATAGTCTTAGAGGTTTTGTTGATGTTTCATTTCTAAGTAGTAATTTCACTAAATAAAATATTTCAATATTAATCTATAATTTAAGGAGGTTTTAGAGATTAAAAGTTTAATATGAAATTGTGATAAAAAAGTGAATAAAGTACTAAAATTATAGGATTTTTGAAGTGTATTATAATTGGGAAATAATACTATTTAAAAATATATGCAAGGACTATTGATAAATAGGGACAAGATTTATTAATGTTTATAAGAATTCTATAATTGAAAAAATGGATAATTCTTCCATGAAACTAGTGTAATTTGAGTTGAAAAATGGTATCAACTATAGAAGGGGTATCCTCACAAGTGAAATGGATATCACAGAAGTGGAGCTTATTTGACTTAACATCAATAAGACATGAATATCATGATAATTATTTTTAATGGTAAGAACCTTTTCCCCTAAGTTAATTTAAAATCCAAATATTCTATATCTATTAATTATAAAATAGATATTTCTTTGGATTTATTGTTAAATAGGGAGAAGGAATAATCATGAATCCATGAATATTTTTATCCATCAATGGGGGAGTAGGAATCATCATTTTGACATTATAAATTATTTTATTTATGAAAATGTTTTCAAAAAATACAAATGGTGATATTGTTAGTATCTAATTGAGGATTAATGATTTGATAGTATTGGATTTCTAGCCAACCCATTGGAAGTGTTGGTTTGTTTTCAACATTAAAGAAGATAATATTATAGAAGATTTATAGTTTTTGAATTTGTCTAGTGGATTTATTATAGAAATTTATTTTTAAGAGAATATGGTTTTCTAGAAGATTAAGTGAACATTTTTGGAAGTTATCTAGAGTAATAACTGAGAATCTTGAAGTCTTAACATTCTATAAGTTATGAGGAATCTGAAATTTATCTTGAATTAGAGTTTAATAAGTACGAAATAAGATATTTGGAAGTTATTTTTGAAATATAGAATATATTTTAGTAAGTTTCTAGGGGTTCTTAGAAAATGATAATGGATCACATAAGGGTAATCGAGGTAGTCTAAAAAGAAGAAATATAAGAGGAATTTCATATATAAAGCTTAATATGAAAATTTATAGAAGTGAAATACTTAAAATTATTTACTAGAATTTGTAAATATAATTACTCCTATAAATAATAGTAATATAGGACATAATCAAGAAAACATAAAAGTCTTGGAGTATATAGAGATCAATTGCGCCCATATGTAAAGTAACATTTATAGATTGAGTACAAAATAGAAAAAGTTTTAGAGAAGTAACCTGTATATATAAATGCCACCCAGAATAATAAGATTCACCAGGACGATGAGTGAAAATGAAGTAATGAAAATACAATCCAAAAATATTTAGTGGTCACTTGATCAATTTAAAATATTAACCAGGCTGTATTCTTTGAGAATATGGAAAATTATTGAATTGATAGTGATATGTAATGGTAAATCATGATGATATGAAAAAGTAACATATATATTAAAAGGTATATTAAGAGTTATTTTCTTATATAATGTGGAGAAATGGGAAATACATATAATATTTAAGGGTTACTCAACCCACATATTAGAGTTAGATCTTGGAAACGTGATGTACTAAAGTACCCTATGATGTCTAAGAGTCATTTCAATGACCACTGAGTGATATGAAAAATCCATCTCATCAGCTAGACAAAAATTATCATATACATTATTAATCTTAAACTATAATCGATAATGCGAGTATTAGAAGATTATGATATATAATATATCATAAGAAATGATTGATAATATGAACAATTATGATGTAGAATAATGTTTTTAGTTTTAATAATGAATTAAAGAGAGAATAAAGTCGAGATAATTGATTTATATCTCCTGTAAGAAAAGTCCATTATTTATGGGAATTTAATGAGATAGTGTGTCAACACTATTGAATATTATGTAGTTTATTATGAATATTTAAAGGTAAATTTACAAGAATATATCATGGGTGTATATTGTTTAGGTACTCATGTATTTAATATTGAAAATAAAATTGGACTAAATTGACCAAGAATTATAGAGGGATAAATGAGAATTAAAAATTGATATCACACTACTGAATTTATGGTGTTTCTATATTCAAATATGGAAAGTATCTCACATGATAATTCTAAGATGATTCTGTGGAAGGTATTCATAGATGATGTTATGGAAATAATATTTTTATAAATATTTTCATCTTTTAAGGATCTAATCATGGATAAGATATGAGAGAGAGTTATGAAGATATATTTCAAGGCTAATAATATATTTTTATACTATGTACCCTGGGGATATGGATTTTGAATATCTACTATGTAGAAGTGATAGTCTAAATAGATTTGATATATCCAATTTAGAAGAAAAAGAGTAGAGGAATAAATTATAGCAAAGTGCGAGTAAAGGTAAGAGATTACTGATAGGTAGAAAAGTGAGAAACAATGAGATATCTGATACCAAAGAAGAAGAAATGATTGATGTGGAATAAATAATTGAAACTCTTGGAGATCTTGACGAAGAAGAATAAGGTAGATTTTTCATAATGACTCATGGAAATTGATGTTTTTGTTTGTGATGATATTCACATACTATATTTAAAGGAGTAACATGAAGATAAAAGGAAACAAAAAATACTCAGTGTAGAGACAAAAATGACATTCTTTTGTATTGGATTACATTCCAGAATATTAATCCATAATTGAAGTAGTGAGAAAGAGATAGGAGTGAAGGGAGAGTTTCTTATGAGGTAGTGAGCTATCCCTAAAAATTGTAAGGGGTGTAACCCTAGGAATAAATTACCCTAGCCTAAACCCACCACCTATCAGCGTGTTTTGAGAATAACAATACATATAAACATTAACATTTTATGATCCTTATATTTTATTAGTGCGTGTAAACCAATTAAAATAATTATGTTTTATTTTCATGATTTATTTATATTCTGTAAGACATAAATTGGTGAATATTGGTTAAGTAATCAGTAATAAATTCTGGTAAAGGTCAGTCTATGTGAAATAACTATTAGATCATTATTGGCAGAATAAATTACGTGTGACCTTACATACCATTAGATCATGATCTTATAGGGCAATGGGATTTTGAAAAAAAAAGTGATTAATTTCTAATAGGTTTCATAACCCGATTCATCTCTCTTCTTTATGTATCTATTATTAAATACCCTTTTGTAAATAAAACCTTTTTTTTATAATTTTACACTTCCTATAAATACCTATTATTTTTATCATTCACTATTCACATAATTTTCTCTGAAGGTTTTATATATTTCATTTACAAAATTCCAAAAATATTTATAATGTTTTGTTTCCATTTTATAGTTTTGTTCACTAGTGTGACATTTTTAGGAGACAAAGACCCTATGGATTTATAATTTTTTTCATGATGTTTATTTGTTTTTATTGTACCATTATAATATTTTTAATTTTTTGGAATGTTTTTATCCTTTATAAGTTATATTTTGTGATGAAGATATAAAATAATGTTTTTTTCTTATGTTACACCTTTTCTTTACATAAAATATTCCTTTATACCTGAAATAATATTTTATTAAAAACATTTATTTAATAAAGGAAAATAATTAAGTGATAAATATGTATTTAAATTCTAGGTTTATGTTAATAAAAATAAAATAAATGAAATAAATTTAATATTCATTGAAAATTTGGGATGTAACAAGAGAAGGTGATTAAATTTTTTTAGAATATGTCTAAAGTTGAATTGGAAGCATGTATTGATCAAAACTAAAAGCTTAAAAGGGACAAATAGAAAATTAATAATGAATTAGATAAAGAGGAATAAAATAAATCTCGATTCTTTAAGAAAGAAGTAGAGTTTAATGGAAATAAATCATCGTATTAAAAAAATATACTCATTGAATTAAATAATATATGTTAAGATCTTGAATATTATGTTATTTAAATGGAGGAATAATTAATGGAGGTGTAAAATAAATAACTTTAGTTTTGATAAAATCTAAAAACTTTGATAGGTGTTTTTGATAAGTCTATTTAAAATAATGTTTGTTGAGAAGAGTGTTACTACCACAAAACAATTGATGAGTGTATTCATCATAAAAGACCTCATATAATGAGAAATCAACACTTAGGATATTATAATGATTTATATTTCTCTATCTATAAGTATAAGGAGTTATATTCTATCAAAAAAGATATAAAAATATTGATTTTTTTAATTAATAGTGATTTTTTCCAAATATAGGTTGGTAAAAATGGTGATAAACCAATATACATGTCAAGGAAAATCAATATAATAACTAAAAAATTAATTCCTCAATGTCAGTGTAATGAGATATTGATAAGGCTTTAAAACAACCATATAAAATAAATAGATATAACTTAATTTAGTGAATAAATTTATGGTTTAATGAGTAGTTTTGGTGTTGTGTTGTATACATAAATAATGAATATACATATTGGTAAAATAATTAATTTCATAGGAGATAGAGAAAACAAAAATCTAAGTGTTAACTAGAAATGAGAAGATATAAATTAAAAATAACAAGGCATGTTAATATAAAGAATTCAAATGTGAATGTTTAAAATATATTTGATTTACTTTAATAAATGTGTGATATAAGTGATTTAATTTTTCACTATAATTGGTATTTTATAAATTTCCACTCTAATTAAATGAAGGCAACAAATAATCTAGGGTAAACCAAAATAAAGAAAAAAGGTGAGAGAGACATGGTGGTGGATATTACATTAAAATATTATATAAAGGATAAACCATTGATGCTTGATAATAGTTTCTCTTTATATATGTATTGAGATACACAAATTTTAAAAAATTTAATTAAACACAATAGAGGATTAGTAAATTTTTTAAATGAAATCAATCTAATAAAAGAAGGAGTTAACACTCCTAAGAAATATCTCAAAAACTGAAACAAAATAATGTGTTATTTTTTATAAGGTTAAATAATTTTTAAATTATTAGTCAACTCCATGATACTATAATGAATTCATGTTAGGTTCATAATATGTATCATTAAAATTTTGAAAATGGAAGGGATTTTACTAAAGGAGATAGAACTTGTGGAATTGTTTTTTAAATCATAAATTATAAAAATTCTTTTAATTTCAATAAAAATTATGGAAAGAAAAAATGGAATAAAATAGAAGACCACCATTTATAAAAAAATCATGAATGAAATCATTAGGAAAGAATTTATGGGGAATCTTCATAAACCGAATAGAGAATATGATATGATCTTGGAAACTTTTCAGAAGTGGTAAATGATGTAATCTAGCAATAAGAAAGTGAAATTTCAATATATAAGTCCTTTTAAAATAATTCATTTAGTTATATATGTACCTATTAGGCATTAATAATAAATAAAATATTATTACTTCATTTAAATTGTTAATGATTTTATAACACTAATACATGTGATGTCGATAAAGCATAAGTTAGTTGATCTTATGAAATTTAAGGATTTTAGAAGGGACATTGTAAAGCAGATATATTTTAATGAGTTAGGAAGGTTGTATCTACATGTCATAAATGAATTATAATATTGTAAAATGAATAATGTCCTATATATTCCTAATTTAATGAAATAATTATTGGATTATGATCATAGATTAAATTTTTATATACATATTATGTAATGAACCTACCTAGTTTACCCTATCCCAGTATCCAATTTGGCTCTTCATAAGGCCCAAAGGGAATTACCAATCTCTACATGCTGACAATGAGTTCCATGGGATTAAAAAATAAAAAAAGGAAAAATTTATCCTAATTAACAATGAAAAAAGTATTCCACCCAAAATTATAGCATGAGTATTAAATAATTAAGAAAACCATGCCCATAAAAAACAAGCAATTCGATAAATAAATAAAACTATCGAGGAATAAACATGAAAACATAACCCATGAATAGTAGATAAATCAAAAAAAAATATCAAATACATCCCAACATCAAAAAAACTAAAATTTCATACAACTATAAGATAAAATAGAAAAATATATAATAGAAATAGAAAAATGGCATAATAAATTAACCAAACTCAATATCAAAATAAAAAAATGACACCACTATTACCCAACTCCATGTGTTAATCCAAATATACCATTTTTTAGAACCATAACTATACCTAAACTAGAATTCCAAAGATTTTCCACTACATCTAAGAAGAGACTTCTGAATGTATAATATGATTGGTGTGAGAAAAATACCCAATAAGTATCATCTATACACCCCATGAATAATGTTTATAAATAATTCAATTTCATGATAAATGGATTTACAAATATAAGTGTAACAATTTCCATTTTTATAAAAAACCAATAAAATGTTACCATCATTAGATCTATTCAATTTAAAACACGATAGATACCCTTTTTAAAACAAAATGTTCATTTAATATTTTTAAAAAAAATGAAGCATCTGACATTGGACCTTCGGGCTAAGCAATGGGTCTCCCTCTACCCAGTCAAAAGAGGTCTTTGATTTAATAATAAAATGGGGCTTCATCCACAACCTTAAAAAATAAAATAAATGTTCCAAAAATTTATAACTATTTTTATTTGAAACAAGGAATATTAATTTACACTTTTGAAAGAAAACACCACTAGAAATACCATTAATCATTTCAGACATAATAATAGTGATAATGGGTCAATAAAAAATAATCATAAATCAACTATCATAGAAATAACAGAATCACACCCATCATATTATAATAAAAAACTAATAATCATGGGAACACCTAGGAGATTAAAGGATAATTGAGGATAATACTTAATGGAATCCATCCAACCAATATAAATTATGTGATTAAATCAACCTAACTCCCAGTTTGTATTTACTTGGCATGACCACGGGTAAAATTCTCAAAGAAATGTGAACACCATACTTGGGGACACTAGTCATGGCATGATCATAAACTAATGAATCATATGAACCTAGATATCCTATGTAGTTACTATAACTTCCCAATATTGTATATTAATATATATATATATATAAATATAATATTGGTGAGGCATCATTTAAAAATTGGTAACAAAGTATACTAAATAAAAACTTTAACACACCCTCACCTCTCAACACCCTTCAAAGAAGAAACACATTTCTCAAAAATAACATTCCCCAAATGTATAAAAAACATGTCCACTAATGAATACTTTTAAATCATTTTATTTCTCATAATAAAACAAGTGGAACACTTAAAAGGTGGATTCTAATCATGAAAATTCTTTTTATAAAGTGCCAACCAGGATTTTAAATTGTTCTTTAATATTTTTTTTATAAAATCATATTTGAAAAAAATAACAATCATCAACTTCTCTCAATAAATTAATAATGTAATAAAACAACTTTAATGAATCCAATAATTCCATTAATGTGAACTAAAAATATTTTAGATAGTTTTGGAGAGCCTAATTATACCCTGAAAGGAAGAATCCCTTTAAAAATACCCATATAGGTATTTTGGTAAATACAATGTTTTCACCATTTCATGAAAATAAATTTTCAACTCCCCAAAAATATTTTAAAAACCCATTTTAAGGAAAATAGTATTCATGGTAGAGGAAAAATTCTTCAAAAATATCAATAGATACAAATAATACAACCATTGAATATCAAATCATGAATTTAAATAGATAAGAAATCCTGGTTATAAAATTAAAGTTTTATGCATGGAGAAACCTACATTAAATCAATTGTTTTCACTAATAATGTTGTTAACACACTATAAAAAGCTGAGAAGATTCCTTCAGGTAAACAAAAGAATACTAAATCACAAAAACCCCTAATAAATTTTTATCTAAGACAAACCCATGGTTGTCAAGACCATACTTGGGAAAGAACAGGGATGAAAAATTAGAAAATATAGAGTGCTGGTGATTCAAATGAACATAAATCAAGAAATTTCCATAAAAAATGTAATAAGTTCCTGGGATAATATATAATAGTATGGAAAATTATAGGGGGAGTTATTAGGATTTGATAGGGTCAAATGGGAGGAAAACATAACCCCTAAAAGGGTTCAAAATTCAAAATGAAAGAAAGGTAAATTACAAAAAATTAAAATTCTACCGAGGAATGGTCATGGAAATAATGTATTTTTCATGAATATGATGAACTTAAAACCCATAATAGTTTAATGTATTATTAAGTCATTGTCATTGTGACCCACCCCCTCAAAACTTAGTAGAATCTAGAATCAGTTCCCTAGGGAACATTGTGACCTAATTCCCTATGTCATGGTTATGATGTCCAATGAGCCTAGAAACTCTGATACATTGTTATGGTGTGACCACCATGCCCATATCCATGAACTACAAAAATCCATAATTATAACTCCTTGAGAATTCCCAAAAACCAAAAAAATAGTCTATAACCACCAACAACTTCAAAATAACCCAATATAATATAATATAATATAAAATAGAGCCACAAGGATATCATAATTGTCCACAGTATACCAATTTTTTCCTCTATAATGCCCTTGGTAAAAGGTTAAATAGAGAATGGATGTGGTTTAACTACCTCATGATCATTAAATTTTGAAAAACCAATGAAAAACATGGAAGCTAATAAGAAAATACCCATGACACTAACTAGAGGAATAATATAACAAAATTTAATCACATCTCCCAAAGAACCTTATAGAACCTAACAAAAAAGAAGGTATTTAATCATCGATAAAAAATTTTAACATACCACAATAACCCAACCCATTAAACATATGTAACCAGAAAAGAAGCCAAATTATATCACTAAAGGAATCAAGTATAATAAAACTACAATGCATTAAATCGAAGGTTTGGGTGGGGGAAATATGAGCATATCACATGATATTATTACACCAATATCCAAAAAGAATAGGTAAATATTCAATAGATAAGATATTATCCATGGTGATATCCCCACCATTTAGAGTTACAGTAATACACTTATTTCTTTAAAGATAATTAATATCTCCCAAAAAATAACATGTAAATATTCAACAGAGAAGATGTTATCCATGGTGATATCCCCACAATTTAGAGTTCCACTAATACACTTATTTATCTAAAGATAATTAATCTCTCCAAAATAATTAACAAAAGGTGAAAGTCAAAATCTCTCTAAAATTTTAAGACTCGATAAAAGTTAGTAGGCTCAACATGAAATTTACTATTTAGGTTCCTATATCGTCTAAATGACAATTCATCACAAACCCAACCAATTTACAATATTACCCCAAATTCTTCATGGACACCTAAAGTTTGAACATTCCTCAATAATAAAAACATGTTCTCTAGAATTAGGTTGGAGGTGGAAATGAGAGTTACTGAGGACCTCTCTGTCAGAACATAGGCTCACGGTGAACTTCACAGAAAAAACATGACACTAGTAGGAGAATAATTTAAACTATGGTTAATAGTTATCCAAGTTACATAAGCACACACCCATGAAATCCCATGTATAACCCCTTAAATGAAACACCTCATCACAAGTCTAGAATCACATGAATTTTCTTATAAAACCAATCACCGGGTAATAAAAATTACAAAAATAATCAAAATTACATAAGTAATAATAGTGGGGATAGCCAAATAAATACATAAAACTAGAATTACTTTAGAATATATGACTAATCTAAACATGATATACATAAATCCAAAAATAGATAATCATCACCATCCTCAAAACCAAGTTACACCTAAACAATGGGAAGAAATCCCTTTAAAAATTATCCAAAGATATAGAATTTATAAATTTCATCAAGAACTTTCCTCAATTCATTCTCTAAATAATGAAAACATGAAGTCAATCCATTAATGTTTCCTAATTCAAACCAAACTATACCAATATAGATTATAGGAAAAATCTAACTATATAATTCTTCCAAAAGGAACACATAACAAAAATATATTTTATTTTAAAACCACCAACATCATGTTAATAATTCAAAAATCATTTCATGTAAACATGTACACCATGAAAAAATTCCACATCATCTAGAAATAAAAATGAAATACATTTCACAATTTCACTATAAGTGAAACACCCACTTCGAAATATGGGTATTTCAAATCATTTATAAAAAAATAATTTTTTGTTCCAAAATACTTCCCAAATTTTTTTATAAATCACAAAAATTTGAAAATAAAACAAAATAATCATAATCCTTATACAAATAAACTAGTTTCTATAAACATTTAAAAGTTTAAACATTTAATGAGGATGAAGAGGATTTTATAAAACCCCACATTGAAACCTTTGAATGATTTTACACACCCCATTTTTATTAAAATAATCCTAAACAAATCCATACTTCATTTTCAATTCAAAATGTTAGATAACATATCTTAAATTATGAATTCAAACCTTTTAAAAGACAACATAAAGATTTTAATTTCAAAATTTAAACTTAAATCAATAAAAATAACATTAAAAAATTTCTTAAAGTCACATCAATATAGTCTAAATTAAGTATGTAAAATAATATAATTATTTATGAACCATAAGAATTCAAAAAATAATAATTCTAGAAAATTAAAAACTACACATGGTTTGTCAACATCATATTGTAAATTGTGTGTTAATAAAGAGAAGTGAATTAGAATTCCCCATTCCAAGCTATACAGTCTACACATGGAATTCCAAACCATTCTTAGTAATTATGCCCCCTTGAGTTATTTACAATTTCTATATAAAAACACCAAGTCTCTCAAAATAACTCTTAAATAATTGATAGAAAACATAAATATGGAAATAAAGACTAGAAATCTTTAAATTAATCAAATTTGAGACACACACATCTAGAAATTCCTTATAAACTCAAGTTTCATCATGAAAGGTGGGGACCAGGAACCTAGTCATGAATTATCTCTTGAAGCATAAAAATCCCATCTATATACTACCTTGATTCAAAAAATAACAAACATGATTTTAAAGGATTTTGTATTGGAAAAACCTAGTTTAACCACCGATTCATCTTGATACAAGTCCCTAATGGAATTACAGATTAACATGGGATGAAAAATTGTTCTAGGGAAGAAAAAATACACAAGAGGGAATAATTTCACTCGATAAATAATAATAAAAAAATTATTCAACTTAGAAGTATGGCATGACCAGTCCTTAAGTCAAATAATAATCAACATAAGAAATAATAAGTTTTATAAATAAAAAAACCAATGAGGCATAAACATGTAAAAATTACCCATGAATAATAAATAAGATTGATAATCATATCCAAGATACCCAATATCAACAATAATAAAATTTTATACAACTATAACATCAGCTCGAAAGGAAATTTTGAATATAAATGCTGATATTGTATAATACAATAAGAAAAATCAATATCAAAATAAAACAAAGCTACCAATACTACCTATAACTAATCTCATCCACTACATCCAAGCATGTCCTACAAAACCTATAATATGATAGACATGATAAAAAATTCTCAGTGGTTATCCTCTACACACCCCATGAATAACCTTAAAAAAAAATCAATTTCCTGATCGTTTGTGTAGTACCCCCCCTATTTGAGGTATGTAATGCTTGTTTATGCCTTTTTATGTGGTTAAAGTGGTTGGGTGATTTTTTGGAGGGTTTGGGAAGGTTTTTGAAATGGTTTTGAGACTTTTTTAGGGTGCACAGTTTGACCATAGTTAGGTTAAACCGTGCATAACCCCCAGGTAACCATGCCACATGAGGTAGTTTTTTTCAAACAATTTGTACACGGTTTGTCTAAACATGCAAGGAAACTATGTGGAGAACCCTTGGGATTGTATTTGGATCACGATTAGCTTACATTTTCTCTAACTGTGCGATCCAACTGTGCGATACTTTGAAAATGTTTTTTAAATGTGTCACTATAGATTTAACCTAAAACACCCTGAACTTACTCCCACTCAAGAATCACTATATATTTCCCCTCCTCAAGGGTTATGGAACCTATCCCAATCGTTTCATATAAAATTATAAGGTATTTTAAGTTGTGTTGAAGGATTTTCTTCTCCGGTAAGTCTCCTCTCTTGGATCTTTCTTAGTTTTACTTAGATCTAGTTCTCCCTCTTTATCAGTTTTCTAGATATACAATCATTTCATGTTGATATGGGGTTATTGTTGCCTAAAATTTTGAGAATTTTTCTTGTTTATTTTAGTTAAATAGATCTATGGTGGTTTTTGTGGAGAGTTCACCCAGATTTGTGGTGCGGTTGTGAGTTGGTCGATTTCACTGAAACCCTAAGGAAGGCTTCTTCTCTCTCGACTCCATTTTTCTGGAAATAAAATCATTGTTTTAAATTTGTTTATTTTTCTTGGATTTTGTTGTGATTATGAGGTGAGAATATTTTTATAAATTCATTATGTGATGATTTTTAGATTTTGGAGAAAATGGGATATTCTGGTGAAATGTTCTTTGTTGTCGGATTTTAAAAGGATGATTTTAAAATCGATAGATTGGGTTGATTTATAAAAACGGGTTTTGAAAATGGTTTTCAATAAAATAGGTTGATTTATTAAAATGTAATGTGGCATGAATTATGTCCTAATGGATTTTTTGGTAGTGAAATAGTTGTTTGTGTGTTGTTGTGGCTTTAGTGGGTTCATGTGCTTGTTTATTGGATTGAACATTTTATGCTTGTGTTGGAATGATTAGAAGCGGGTGGGGATTACGACTATAAAAAGGGGATGGATAATGAATGTGAGGGCAACTATCAAGGATAATTAGGTGGGAAGTACCACTAGATCGGGAAAGTAGTATTGGGCATGGACAAGAAGTTCCACAATGAATGTTTATCAGTTTGGGTGTGTGAAACTCGATGGTTAATCTTTGTTTGTGTGTGGTTATGAAAGGATGAAATTTTTGTTCTAATATGTGATGGTAATGTGGATTATGTCATGGTTGTTGTATTTCTCTTATATTTTTTGGATTTGGGTGAAAAATGGATTGGTAAGGGCATGTTTGGCTTGATAGAAATTTTTGCACTATTTGATGTTTTATATAAACTATTTTATATAAATGTGATAATGGTTCTAGCCTAGTGGAATGTGTAGGGAATTCATTTGGGGAAAACCTACTGAGTATTATTAATCACCCCCTACTTTGGAACTTGGGTGCTTTTGTAGATGTGGTATTCCAGGATACAGGAAAAGGTAAAACATCTCATTTTTCTAGCGGTTCATCATGATGCTTGGGCAGTATTGTGATGCATAGATTATGGAGCTTGGTGTGGAGTTGTGGAGTGTGACATGGATTCCTTTGGTGATTTTGGGATTTTTTTGATTTAGTTATATTGGTTTTTGGGAATTGTTATAGCATATGTTGGTTTTCTCTTGGTATTTTATGATCATGTTTTACTTTTTTGACATGCATCATGTAGTTTTGGTAGGTTATGGCTTGTTTTATTGGTTAGTTTTATTGTAAGGAAAAATTGTTCCCCACTTTTTCTTGAAGCCAAGGACATTTATCTCCAATCTTTGGCACCTTGGGAACATTGCCTAATGCTAAGTAGTATCTCACCGCCTTCTCAATCCAATGAGGAAGGGGGGGAGATATTACAAGTGGTATCAATTGTTTGGTCCTTTGGCATTGGTTATCAGTCTTGGTCTTGGAGTTGGCATTCATTATCAGGTCATTCTTTGAGTCAGGATAGTAGCAAGGAGTAGGATTGTAGGAACTTAAAATTTATAACATAAAAATAAATAGCTAACCCTTTATTTTGAAATTAAATTTACTAGGGAGTTGGGTAAATAAGTGTTTTGTAGACACTTATAGTAATTGGAGATCTCATTGTCATGGGTGTATCCAATGAGATGAGCATGGAATGCATGATATAAATTTCATCCCACTAGGATTTATATTTCATTATAATAGTGATTTATGTTGGGGTATGGATATATGGGCTTGTGAAAAACCTATAAATTATTTTCAAATGGGAATATTAGAAATTTGGATTGTTGGGGTATTTTGAAAATGGGTCAATTTTCAAAACACGATGGATTTTTAAAAAATAGTGCAACATGGTAAAAGTGAATTTGTGGAAATCCTGGTTGTAATAGTTGTGATGTAATTGAATTTGAAATTATAAGCATTTTCTTGCTAAGGTAGTGAGACTTATGGTTGTTTTTGTGTTGAAAGAAATGACATAGGGTAGAAATTATATAGACTAATCAGAGGAGGCTATGGAAAATGTGGTTTCACCTAAACCCCAGGTGAACCAGCAGCTAGTGCATAGTATAGTGCAAGTTTTCTAAGCTGTGGAAGGTGGGAAAAAGAGGATGAGCCAAACCATGTGGATCATGTGGTTCAGTTTCTAAAGACAAATTCACCCATATTTAGGGGTAATTTAGATCCAGATAAGGCATAGAATGGTTGAATAGAATAAATGTGATATTTGAATTCTTTGAAACACTAGGAGAGATGAAAGTGAAGTTAGAAGCATATATGTTTGAAGATATTTCCTGTCAGTGGTGGGAGTTGGTGGTCTAATATAGAAAGGACTAAGGTATGAAATAGGAGGGTTATGAGGACTTTTTTAGCAAACAATTATACCCTCATATGTTCATAATTAAGTTCACAATATATTTCTTTCTTTTAAATAAAGTGAACCTCTCGGTAACAAAATATATGGCTAAGATTAAAAACTTAGTTTGGTTTTCACCTGAGATGGAAAGTAGTACATCACTGAAAAAATGGATTTTTTTAAGATGGGTTGAGGGAGGAAATTCATTCTAAAATAGCGATGCTATGTATAAATGATTATACATAAATGGTGAATAGAAAAATAGTGGCTGAAGAGGATATTTTGGGACTACAGGCAGCAGAAGCATGTTGGTACCCATGGGAAATTGTGGTAACTCTTACACTGGGATTAAGTGGAAGAGGGACACTTATTTATAGGGTTGGATTATGGATCAGAATATGATGGTAGGATCGGTGAATCTTCCTCTGAAGCCTCAGAGTAAGCTAGGATGGTTTTAGTATGGTTCAACAAGACACATCAAGTGGGATTGTATGGAGCAACCTTAGCTTGTCATAACTATAAGTAGATGGGGAATATTTAGCATTATTGTCATAATGCTCCGAGGTTGGTTGTTCATGACACTACTTAGGGGTCACATGCATCCTATGAATTTACGGGATGAGGGTAGAAACATACCCCTCGTTAGTAGAGAAAATTCAGTCATGGTGATTCTAGGAACACCATGACTCCTCATCAGGGAAATAATGAGTAGAGTGTGGGAAGGAAATAACTATTTGGAGCTGAGCTGGTTATGATGGATGATTAGTCGGGACCATCCATGGTGTAGGGTATGGTTCTTTTAAATTCTACCTTGATGTAATAATTGTTTGATATGGGTATTTCACATTATTTTTTCTTCTTCGCATGTTGTTAGTTTGATGGGTTTAAGTGTGGAAATGATGTATTCGGTTTTAAAAATTCAATATTTTCTGGTTCAAAGAGAGTGTTAAGACTTCCTGTGTAAATCATGTTGTATAGTTGTGTATGGGGTTGATTTTATGGGGGATTTATTAGTGCTCTATATGGATTCTTATGATATAATATTGGGAATGGATTGGTTGACAATGTTTAAGGCCCACATCAACTATTATGCACAAATAGTTAGTTTCACGACAAATGATAGTGTTGATTATCTCTTTATATGAGAGAAGAATGAAAATATGGGTGAAATGGGGTTTTTGGCACTAACTATTGTCATGATCTCATAAAAGTTAGAGGTTTTATCGTTGGCCTCAATGGAAGGAGTTAAACAGAGTGTTTTTCTAGTGATTATTAATCCATTTCTGGATGTTTTTCCCAAATAATTCTCACGGTTTCCACCTACGAGAGAAGTAGAGTTTAAAATTGACCTCCTTCTAGGGATGATTCCTATCTCACTTCTATCTTAATGAATGGAAAAAAATTGAGGTAATTGAAAGTGCAGTTGGAGGAGTTAGAAAACAAAGGGCTCATCTGGCCTAGCACATCTCTATGGGAAACAACAATTTCGTTTGTTAAAAAGGTGGATGAACCTTTGTGCCTATGTGTTGATTATTATAGCCTTAACTAGGTTATAATAAAGAGATTATATCCACTTCTATTCATTGATGATTTATTTTATCAGTTGAGGGGGGATCAATGGTTATCCATGATTTACTTGCGATCAAGATATCATCAATTGCAAGTGTAGAAGGAGGATATTCTAAAAACCACCTTTAGAAGTTGATATGGCCATTATGATTACGTGGTTTTTCCCTTTAGTATGAATAATGAACCAATAGTTTTTATGGAATTTTTGAATCATATATTTCAAAAATATATTTGATTATTTTATAGTGGTATTTTTTGATGATATATTGGTGAATTCCAGGAAAAGGGTGGAGCATGAGAAGCACTGGGTGATAGTGCTGGGGATCTTGAGAGATCATCGATTATATTCCAAATTTTCAAAGTGTTATTTTTGGATATATGATGTTTGTTTCCTTGGCCATGTTATTTCTAAGAAGGGTGTTTCAATCGATATAGAAAAGATAGAGGTATCTATTTCATGGAAACCACCAAATAATGTTTTAAAGACACATATCTTCCTTGGTCTAGCTTTCTATTATTGATGTTTTGTTCATGATTTCTCACGATTGGCCTCACCAATGAAAAATTTGAGAAATAATAATGTTCCATTTCATTGGAATGAGTAGTGTCAGAAATATTTTGATGATCTTAATAGTTGACTTACCTCATCACCAATCATGGTTTTTCCAGAATTAAGAAATGGGTACATGGTGTATTGTAATACATTGGGATCAGGGTTGGGGTGAGTTCTCATGAAATGGGATCATGTGGTTTCATATGGATCATGAAAGTTAAGGGTGCATGATAAGAACTACCAACACATGATTTGGAGTTGGCAGCAGTGGCCCATGCCTTGAAAATGCAGCTTCATTATCTTTTCAGTGAGAAATTCATGGTTTTAATCAACCATAAGAGTTTAAATCATATTTTCTCACAAAGTGATTTGAACTTGAGGCAAAGGAGATGGATGGAGTGTCTCAAAATGTTTGTCTTTGACTTAATGTACACACTGGGTATGGAAAATTCCTTGGTCGATGCATTAAGTAGGAAGTCATATGCTTTGGTGGAGAAACATGCATCAGATCAGCGGTAGTTGATTTTAGTTATAGCTGACATGCGGTTGGAATGTGAGGACTAGGGTGATAGTGTAGTTTTCTTTCTAGTCTAATTGGTTCTTGACTTGGTTTCCTTGGTTAAATAAGCACATATTCTTGATTCTGAGTGTATGAAAATGAGGTTGAATCTCAATGGTGGGGAGACCATTGAGGATTGGGAACTGAATGGGCATTTAGTTTTGTGTTTTTGGAATTGAATGGTTGTACCAGTGGATTCATAGAAGGAAATTATCCAGACTTATCATCATTTTAGATGGGCTATTCATCCTAGAATTCAAAAAATCTATAAATATTTGAAAGAATAGTTTTGGTGGTCTGGTATGAAAATGAAAGTGGTGGAGTTTGTTTCGAGATGCATAAATTGTCAGTAAGTCAAGGTAGAGGATCAAAGAAAGATTGGTTTGTTGTAATACTTACCTATACCTATCTAGAAGTGGGAACCAATTGCAATGTATTTTGTTACAGGTTTCCCAAGAATGGTTAGAAATAATTATACCATATGGGCGATAGTGGATCAGCTCACAATGTTGGACCATTTTATCCCTATTCATGAAACTCATACGGTGGAGGATCTATCCAAAATCTATATCCGTGAAGTAGTAAAAAGTCATGGTGTTCCATTTTAGATTGTATCAGATAAAGATATAAGGTTCACATATCATTTTTGGAAATCCTTGTAGCAATCCCTTGAGACTTAGTTGATGATGATTACATCGTATCATCGTAAAACGGATGGGAAATCTGAGAGAACGATAAAAAAATTAGAAGATATGTTACAAGATTGTGTCATGGATTTTTTTAGATCTTGAGAGGAGAAATTTCTTTTAGTGTAATTATCATATAACAATAGTTATCAAGCCTTGATACATATGGCTTCATTTGAAGCATTGTATGTTTTTCCATGTCATTCTGCACTTTATTGGGTGGAAACAAGAGATATTTTGTTGTTTGGGCCGAGCCTTGTCCAGGAGACAATAGAGAATATTATATTGATTAAGAAGAGGATGGAGATCATGAAGAGTCTTCAAAAATAATATGTGGACCATCATCTATGGTTGTTATCATTTACGGTGGGTAGTCATGTGTTCTTGAGAATCTCTCCTAGGCTTGGACATTGTTGGTTTGGAAAGCATGGAAAGTTATCTCCAAGGTATATTGGTCATTTTGAGATACTTGAGCGGGTTGGAGAGGTAGATTATCTATTATATTTTCCACCACAGTTCTATGAGGTGCACAATGTATTCCATGTTTTTCAATTGAAGAAGTATCAACTGGATCCTGACCATTTTATTCGATGAGATCATGTTGAGCTAGAGTTGGATGCCTTGTTGGTGCACATGCTAGTACATATTGTGGATAGGAAATAGAAAGTCTTGCATGATAAAACCATAGTTATAGTTTGGTTTTTGTGGTATCATGGTCTGATTTAGGAGGAGACATGGGATCAAGAGAAAGAGAAGTCTAAGAAATGGCCTGAGATATTTTGGAAAAGTGATGGTTCTCAAATTTCTGAGGATAGAAAATCCAATGTTGGGGAGAATTTATTACCCCTAGTTTGAGTTTTGTAACCATTTTTATGCATTTTTATGTGGTTAAAGTGGATTGGTAAAGTTTTGGAGGGTTTGAGATGGTTTTGAAACGGTTTTAGGACTTTTCTAAGGGTGCACAGTTTGAACACGGTTATGTGAAACCGTGCAGAACCCCCAGGTCACCGTGCCACATGAGGTAGTGGGCTTCGCACTGTTTGCGTATAGTTTTTCTAACCATATGAGGAATCCATTAGAGGAACCCTTTGGATAGTATCATGATCACAGTTAGCATCCGGTTTCTCAAACCATGTGATCTAACCATGCATAACTTTAAAAATGTGTTTTTAAACGGGTCACTCGGGATTTAAACTAAAACATCCCAAACTTCCTCCCATTTGAGCCTCACTTTGGATTTACTACCCTCAAGGGTTAGAGAACCTATCCCACTAATTTTGGAGGTGATTTGAAGGGCGTTCAAGGTGCGGTGAAGGTGATTCTTCTCTGGTAAGTCTCCTCTCTTGGATCTCTCTTGGTTTTCCTTAGATCTAGTTCTCCCTCTCTCTAGGTTTTCTAGATATACAACTGTCACATGTCGATATAAGATTTTTGTTGGATAAAATGTTGAGAGTTGGGCTTGTTGAAGTAAAGAAAAGTGATCTAAGGTGGTTTTAAAGGATATTTCTCCAAGATTTGTGGTGCGGTTGTGAGTTGACCAATTTCACCAAAACCCTGTAAGAACCCGGTTTCTCAGTTAGGTATGGATCCTTTAATTTTTGGTCTAAATCTTTAATTTGGACCCAATGTGGATGACTAATGAGTTAGTAAAGGTTACATGGTCTTCTAGGGCTTGTTCAGAGCTTGGAACCCATCTTTTTGGAGAAAACAGACTCTACACATGGTTTAGAGTAAACCGTGCGAGATTTCCGCAGGGTTTTCCAAACCATGCGAATGGGGTTTTTTTAGACAGATCCACCTCGCACAGTTGGCACATTTTCATGTAGCTTAACCATCTAAGAACCCCATTTTAATAGGTATCCATGCATAGGTTGCACATGGTTTGAAAAACTGTGCGGACCAAAACGTTTGGGCGGAGCAATCCCATAAGGTTTGTGCATGGTTTGACAAACCGCGTGGGCAAACCATGCGTGGTTTAATTTTTTGCATAAATTTTCAGTTTTTCCATTAATGACCTAATTAAGTCACCCATTCTTCCCTAATCCGAGTTTTTGTGGGGTTGACCTATTTCTCTCTCAATTTGGGGCCTTTTGAAGATCTAAACTTGGAATGAAAAGATCTCCTTCATCTGGCATCTGATAGATCTTATGTTCCTCATGTTGGATGCACAACGGTAAGTACTTGATCCCTCTTTATCCATTCTTCTTCTCTTTCACTCTCGACCAAGATATCTCTATGTGAGAGTTTTTCACCTTTTCTTAGATCTACTATGATCCAAGGAAAAACAAGAGATGATACCAAAGGAGAAGGATCATACAACCCTAAGGTGGGTGGTTTATAACTTATCCCTAAAGTTATTCGTTTTTGGAATGTTCTTGGGGGCCCCACCGATTTCATTGGAAACTGTTTCTTAAATTTACATGCCATGGTTTTACTTGTTAGAATCGTATGATTATGCTCCTTCCAAATATGTGATTAGTTGTCAGTGGTTACAGACACAAATCAATATGCCCCATGTTGAAGGTTATGTCATAATTTGGTTTTTAGTGTTTTGACACATTTGAGCCACCGTTCGGGTGTGAATTTTATTGACCATCCTAAAGGTGAGCATTATTATAATAAATGGATTGTTATTAATGAGAATTTCATGATGACATGTACCATGTATGCTCACCACTTGACCCACCTAAGGTAAGTTCTTACAAATGATTTATTAAATGTGAAATGTGAAATGGAAAGTATACTAAGTATATATCTTGGAGTTAAAAAATGAGTTGAATTAAGGTTACATGTCCGTAGCACCCCTTGCCATGTTAATGGAAGGTAACAGAGTGAACCACTCTAATTTAATATGCCTTAATGGTTGACTAAGACTTGATTAAATGGTTGAAACACTACTTGGCCAATCTACTCTAATGGAAGACAAGGCTTAGACCATTAAATAATTGTTTCAACTCTAGTTAACCTATCCACACTAATGGAAGGAAAGACATAAAACAAATTAATTATTACATGATTAAAATACCAAATAGGAATGGGCTGACTCAAGCTCACCTCGGCTTCTGAGAGGAGAATACCTTGGGTATGAGGAACCCCATTCCGATTAAAGGATGCAGCTTTCTTAGGTTAATACTCACCTAGACTCTAGTTCTTTTCTATTCCTTAGATGTCCAGTATACTACCATAGGGTCATTTTCATTATTACAAGAAACCTTGGATACAATACTTGGATCCAGCATTAATTAGTAAGTGCCATGGTGAAAGCCCATAGGATCCTGTCCTAGCTTAGAACTTTTTTACATTGGTTGATCACCTTAGACTCGGTAGGCATATTATTGTGGAATTCCTTGGATTAAGCTCCTTGAACTACACTCTTACCCCTTATCTAGACTCAGATACTACCGAGTTAGTGTTCTGTGAGATTTACGTTACATTGGTTATTATCTTAGAACTCCCCCACTGAATATATTTTTCAGGTTTCCTTGTTATATCTCGGGACCTCCACTACTTATACTATCATAAGGTGATATCAATGTAGGCTATGCCTCACGTGACCTATTAACATTAAATGGTAATTACTTAATTAGTGAACTGGTTACATGTTCTGACACTAGATGAGGGTTGAAGAAGGTACTTGGGTATTTAGTCATATTGTACTTCTTGCTTTACTTTATATATATACATACATGCACACTGATAAATTCCATTTCACATGAAGGATTTTATAGACACTATTGGTGGTGGACCACTGATATTTATCTCACACCCTCTCAGGGCGTCGTTTAGTACCTGGAGTAGATTACATGGTTGTAGGTATTGATAAAGGGAAGAATACAACTTCCAACACTTGATTGTGTGCTGATAGGATGGAGCTTGATAGAAGATGACCGAGTAGGATCTTGGGATTATTGGAGTAGACTTTGTTTTCTTTTACTTTATGGAACATGTTATACCTACTGTATTATATCCATGTTTTCTAATTTTATTGTGACTTGACATTACATCATCATTGTTCTAGTTGATACAATTATTATTATTATTTTTTATCTATTGCATCATTTAGCTTTCGTTGTTTGTTTACAATATTTATATTTCTTCCACTGTTTTTTATTCATTTGCATTCTTTCTACTTTTCTACACTCGAATAATGAGGGCATCCTCTTCCCATAGACACACCCTAGTCCATTTCTACTAGTTGGTAGCCTCTGGCATTTAGTAAGATTCGCTTGAGGCCATGTGGCCCACCGGGATCGGGGCACTCGTTAAGTGGCATCCTGGTTCGGGTCATCACAAAGTGGTATCAAAGGTAGGTTTTTTTCTTGATTTACTATTTGAAGACAATATATTGGAGAATAAGAACGTTTGTGACTTGTTCATAAGATGTTCTTGGGTGTCACAAACCCATGTTCAGGGTAAAATCATAGTTTCCTAAATTATAATTGTTATTATGCTTTTGCCTATTATAGTTGATATTATTTCACTGTTGGGTGATTCACATGTTGTGTGTTGTTGTTGATTATTACTATTTTTGAGAATTCCTTTCATCCTTATTTAGATGATATGAGGGCTAGGAGCATTGTAACATGCATTATTATAAGCACCTAGAATTCACATGTCATTCCTATTTCTATGCCATATAGTTGAATTTCACTACTTTTCATTGCATGATATGCTTGTGATTGTTGAGTGATGATGTGATATTTGCTTGTACATGTATTACATTAGCTTTTCTTGAGGGATTTACTATCTCAATTCATGTGGTATATGGTCCCTCATGGGTTAGGGTGAGTAATTTACTGAGTCAATCCATTATACTATAAAGAAATGGGTGTTGTTTCTGGTGATATGTTTAGGCATACTGATTCATTAAAAATGGATATCCATTATAAAGTGAATACTAAAAACTAAAATGAGTTGGTTTCACATCCTTATCCCACCTTTTCATGTTTATGAAAGGTAAAGGAGTGAATCTATAAAGTACTGAAAAATGACATGAAACATATACTTGAGAACTTACCGATACTAGGAAGTCTAAGCGGGTAGTTTGGGTAGTATGCCTTGGGTAGTGAGTTTTCCTACGTTCAGATCTATTAGTGTTGCTATATTATTCTTATATGACTATTTTGAGGCATGTGCTTGGCATTTTTAGACCAATTCCATCACAACGACCTCATGTTGTTCTCTTGGAGGGTGGTGACAACCATGCTCCAGACATGGTGGGACCAGAGCTGCCAGTCATACTTCCAGGAGTGCCACTTAAGGCACTGCCTTCTGTACTTAATCCAAGAACTAATTCTCAAGTCAGTGATAGTTTCTTATGTCTAATTCAGTCCATGCAAGGTTCTCCATGGGTTTCACCTACGATGGATGATTTGAACCGCGAGTTCTAGCAGTAGCATCCTCCTACTTTTTCAGGGGATAGCGGTTCTCAGGATACTGAGTCTTGGCTAGAGGTCACGCTGTATGTATTTGAGCATCTAGAGACACCTCCAAAGTGGAGAGTCAATATTTCTATATACATTCTTCGGGATTTGGCCAAGCATTGGTGGGATGTAGTTACCCAGGACAGTCGTCATTTGGGTATGTTATGAGTTCACTTTCAGACTTCCTTCTATGATTAGTTCTTTCCTCAGGCATTGAGGGATGACGGATCCAGAGAGTTCATCAATCTTGATGAGGGTTTTATGTTAGTTATGGAGTATTCATCATGTTTCACTAATTTATAGAACTTTTCACCACTTCTACCCAGTGATGAGCTTTCACGTGCTAAATGTTTTGAGGATGGGTTTCAGTACCCCATCTGAACTTACATGAATGTATTTCTCCTTCCTACCCTTTATGAAATAGTTGATCAGAAACTTATCACAAAGCATAACCTGAGGGAGGAAACAAGTACCAGGTTTAAAGGACCAGTGCCACATTAGGCCAGTAGTACATTGGAGGCCAGGAAACGTTCCTTCAAGGTTTCTCGTCAAGGAAGTTATTGCAAGAGTATCTAGTTTGATAGTTCTATGGTGTGTAATTAGTTTGGAATACTAGGTCATAAGAATCCCCAATGTGATAGAGGCCCTATGGAGTGTTTGTCTTGTGGCCGTATGGGTCATCTTCAGCGTTTAAGCAGGACCTTTCCACCACCTTCTAGTGGAAAAGGATCAGTATCTGCTCCACCATTAGAAGTGAGTCCTTTTGTGCCACATTAGCCGGGGAGTTGGAATAAAACTGATAGGTCTGGCCAAGGAGGAGGTCATGACCATGGTAGTTCGACCCCTGATCACCATCATCTCTAGCGGAGCATTTTATGATCATGGTAATCCATCTATTGTAAAGGGCCGTGTATCAGGTTAGTTACATGTTTTACAGCCGATACCTGAGGATCAGGCTGTGGGACCATCTACAGTATGATGTACTATTCTAGTAGCCTCTACTATTGTCTCTTCTTTTTTTGATACTAGGGCTTAAAAATAATTTATTTTTGTATCTATGATGGAAAGTCTTGGGTTAGAGATACAATATCACTATGGTGTAATGACCATCGATACACCATTGGGAATACAGATGGGGGGAATATGCCAGTGCAGGTTCTATCCCTTTGAGGTAGGTAGTTACCATTTCTTAGGGAATCTCTTTGTTCTCAAGATGATGAGCTTCAATTTCAATCTTAGGATGGACTTGTTAGACCACCATCATGCCTTTTTAGGCTGCTATCACCACAGGGTTTCTTTTACATCACTAGAAGGTAGAAATTCTATTTTCAAAGGTGAGTGGGATGTTCAGGATAGGAGAGATGGGCCGAAGCATAATGGGCTAAGTGAGGTGACCACCCATATTTAAAATATTTTCATGGGGGATCAGAGTTTTCTTCAAAGTGATTTCCCTCTAGTAGTTAATCATTTTAGGGTAGTTTTTCTTGATGAATTTTATGGCTTACCTCCTAAGAGAGAGGTAGAGTTTACAATTTAGCTTGTTCCAAGAGAAGCTCCATTGTCCATTCTTGCATACAAGATGGAACCTACCAAGCTTCAGGAGATCAAGTGGAAAATAGAGGACTTAGAGTCCAATGAATTTATACGTCCTAGTACACACTCTTGGGGTTCACCCGTGCTTTTCTCCAAGAAGGCAGATATAAGCTGACATCTATGCATGGATTATAGAAGGTTGAACCAGCTTATGGTCAAGAACAAGTATGCACTTCCTTAAATAGATGATCTCTTTGACTAGCTCTGAGGAGAAAAGGGGTTCTCTAAGATCAACCTGAGGTTAGGTTATCATCAGGTGTGAATCATAACATCAGACATACATCATAAAAATATTTGTAGAAGGCATAGTCTGTATGAGTATCTTGTTATGTTGTTTGGTCTTATGAACATGCCTTCTGTTTTCATGAATCTTGATGAATATGGGTTTTAAACCCTATTTGGACTCTTTTTTCATAGTTTTTGTGGACAACATCTTGATGTATTCTTGCACTCGCAATGACCATGCCAAACATATTGATATAATTATGAGTACACTGAGAGAGAATCATATTTATTCCAAGATTGCTATGTGTGACTTCTAGATCGACAGGGTCCACTTCTTGGGCCATATTATTTCAGAATTAGGAGTGTCTGTTGATCCTAAAAAGGTTAGTACTGTAGTTTCCTAGGAGCATCCCAAGAACATGTTTGATAAAAAAAGTTTCTTGGGGAATTCTAGGTATTACATGAGTTTCTTATAGGACTTCACACATATTGATTCACCACTTACTAGACTTACAAAGAAGGGTGTTAAGTTCATGTGGTCAGAAGCATGCGATAAATCCTTTCAGGAGCTGAAAGGGAGGCTTGTCTGAGCACCTATTTTGATTCATCTAGAACCAGGTAAAGGTTATATTGTCTTCTATGATGCATCAGGAATTTTCCTAGGAGAAGTGTTGATGCAAGAAGAAAAATTTGATCCATACAGATATCAATAGTTGAGGCCCCATGAGAGAAATTACCTGACACATGACCTTGAGCTAGCAGTAGTTTTCCATGACTTATGTTGCTGGAGAAATTATATATTGGGTGAGCGCTTTGTGGTGTATACATATAAAAAAATCCTCAATTATATCTTTTCTTAGCATGAATTTAACCTTAGATAGTGAATATGGGTGGAATATATGAAATACTTTGATTTTAAGCTTGCCTATACGCCCGAAAAGAGAAATGTGGTTGCTGATGCACTGAGTTAAAAAACTCAAACACATGCCGTATAGAAAGCCAATGATGAATGGAAGTTAATGGCCCTCTTTTCTTAACTTCATCTAGAGTTTCATGATAGTCACGAGTAGTCTTACCTATCAGCTTTAACAGTTACATATTCCCTCCTTGAGAAGTTGAAGAGTAGGCAGTTTTAGATCCAGAAGGGTTAGTTCTTCATGAGAGTATATCAGGAGATAAACCACCTCTGGATTGTTTTATGGACATTGATAATGTCCTGCGTCTATGTAGAAATATATGGGTTCCTACAAATATAAGAGAGGAGTTGATGAAAGATTCCCACACTTCTTAGTGGGGAGTTCATACAGGCATCTTGAAGATGTATTGAGATAAGCGATGTGAGTATTGGTGGAATAGAATGAAACTTCAGATTACAGGCTTCATCATTATGTGTTCCCCCTATCAATAGGTGAAGGCGGAGCACCAGAGACCTACAGGCCTGTTACAGCTGCTTCCTATCCTGGAATAGAAATGTGAATATGTTGCTATGGACTTCATAGTCGACTTACCAAGGTCGTCAAGGGGTAGTGATGCTATATGGGTAGTCATTGACTGACTAACTAAATCATCCCACATCATTCTTATACGAGAGACTTTCTTAGTTGATGAATTGGGAAGACTGTATGTCCGTGAGATTGTATGAATACACAAGGTTCAACGTACTATCGTTTTAGATAGGGATGATCATTTCACATCACAGTTCTTGTAAGGTTTTTAGAAAGATATGGGGACTCAGGTGACTCTAAGAACAACTTTTCACCCTCATACTGATGGACAATCAGAATGGAAAATACAAGTTCTAGAGGATATGCTTTGAGAATGTGTCCCTGATTTTGGCAGTTCTTTAGAGAAACATATCCCACTCGCTAAGTTTTCCTATAATAGCAGTTTTAAGTAGATAAACTAGATGGATCCTTTTGAGGCCCTGTATGGTAGGCTATGCCGATCAATATTGTGCTGGATAGTTGTAGGTGAGGCATCCCTACAAGGTCCCCGTCTAGTTTAGGAGACATCAGAACTGGTTCAGATAATTAGAAAACATATGACTACTACTCAGTCTAGACAGAAATATTATATCGACCACCATCGACGAACTATTGAGTTTGTGGTTGGGGATAGTGTTTTTCTTTAGGTATCGCCCAAGTTAGGACATAGATGGTTAAGTAAGTAGGGAAAGCTGTCACCTCATCTCGTCGAGCCATTTGAAAATATTGAGAGAGTTGGGTTGGTAGCCTATCAATTACTGCTTCCTCAGAGGTACCGTGCCATGAACAATGTATTTCATGTCTCACAACTTCACCAATATCATGCTGACCCATCTCATATCTCTGATCTTGAGGAAGCTGAATCAGATATTGATGCTACCTTTGAAGAGTATCTAGTACACATCATTGATCAAATAACAAAGGCTCTCCGAGGCAAGTCTATACCTCTCATACGAGTAATATTATAGCATGACTGATTAAAGGATGAGATTTGGGAAAGGGAAGCCAATGTACGTGCTCAGTGAACAAAGTTATTCTCATACAATATTTCTTTACCCTTGGAAGGAGTACTTAGGGAGAGTAATTTTAAGGGGGGAAGACTGTAAGAACATGGTTTTTTCACTCAAGTATGGATCCTTAATTTTTTTTTTTCTAAATCTTTACTTTGGACCTAATGTGGTTGCCTAATGTGTTAGTAAAGGTTCTGAGGGTGTCTGGGGCTTGTTCAGTGCTCAGAACCCATCTTTTTGGAGAAAACAGACTCTACGCACGGTTTAGAGTAAACCATGTGGGATTTCCATACGGTTTCCCAAACTGTGTGGATGGTGTTTTTTCAGACAGAGCCACCTCACACAGTTGGTTCATGTCCGTGCGGCCTAACCGTGCAAGTGACAATTTTTCCCAGGTATCCATGTGTGGGTTACACATGTTTTGAAAAACCTTGTGGAACAAAACGTTCGGGCGGAGTCGTCCCACATGGTTTGTGTACGGTTTGACAAACCGTGCGAGAAAACCGTGTGCAGGTTAATTTTCTCTATAAATTTCCAGTTTTTCCCTTAATGATCTAATTAAGTCACTCATTCCCTAATCCTAGTTTTTGTGGGATTGACCTATTTTTCTCTCAATTTGGGTCTTTTTGAAGATCTAAACTTGGAATCAAAAGATATCCTTCATTCGAAATCCGATTGAGCTTCCGTTCATCACGTTGAATGAACAGTGGTAAGTACTTGAGTCCTCTTTATCCTTTCTTCTTCTCTATCACTCTTGACCAAGATATAGCCATGTGAACGTTTTCTCCGTTTCTTAGATCTACTCCGATCCAAGTCAAATCAAGGTCCGATACCAGAGGAGAATGATTTTACAACCCTAAGGTGGGTGTTCTATAACTCATCCCAAAATTTCATTGTTTTTGGAATGTTTGTGTGGGTCCCACCAGTTTCATTGGAAACCGTTTCTTAAATTTGCATTCCATGGTTATACTTGTTAGAATTGTATGATTATTTTATTTCCAAATATGTGATTAGTTGTTAGTGGTTACACCCAGAACTCAATCTTCCTCATGTTGAAGGTTATGCCATAATTGGGTTTTTAGTGTTTTGACACATTTGAGCCACCGTTTGGGTGTTCCTTTTCTTGAACTTCTTAAAGGAGAGCCTTTTTATAATAAATGGATTATTATTAATGAGAATTGAATGATGTAATGTACTGTGTATGCTCACCACTTAACCCGCCTAAGGTAAGTGCTTCCAAATGATTTATTAAATGAGAAATGTGAAATAGAAAGTATACTAAGTATATATCTTGGCCTTAACAAATGAGTTGAATTAAGGTTACATGTCTGTAGCCCCCCTTTCTATGTTAATGGAAGGTAACAGAGTGAAACTATCGAATTGAATATGCCTTAATGGTTAATTAAGACTTGATTAAATGGATGCAATGCTACTTGGACTATCCGCACTAATGGAAGACAAGGCTTGAACCAATAAATAATTGTTTCAACTCTACTTGACCTATCCATAGTAATGGAAGGAAAGACTTGAACCAAATGAATTATTACATGATTACAATATCAAATAGGAATGGGATAACTCAAAATTTCCTTGGCTTCTGAGAGGAGAATACCTTGGGTCTCGAGAACCCCATTCCAATTCAAGTATGCAGTTTTCTTAGATTAATACTCACCTAGACTCTGATTCTTGTCTATTCCTTGGATGCCCAATATACTATCGTTGGTTCCTTTTCATTATTACGAGAAACCTCAGATACACTCCTTGGATATTTCATTTACTAGTAGATTCCATGGTGAAAGACCATAGGGCCCTATCCTCTCTTTTCCCCATTTTACCTTGGTTGATCACCTTAGACTCGGTAGGAATATTAGTGTGGAATTCCTTGGATTAAACTCCTTAGATTAAACTCTTACCCCTTAGATAGACTCAGATACTACTGAGTTAGGGTTCCATGATATTTAAATTACCTTGGTTATTACCCTATAATTCCCTCACTGGATATCTTTGTCATGTTGCCTTATTACATCTTGGGACCTTCACTACTTATAATTTCATGAGGTGATGTCAATGCTAGCTATGCCTCCCATGACCTATTAACATTAAATGGTAATTACTTAATTAATGGACTATTTACATGTTCTGACACTAGATGAGAGCTGAAGAAGGTACTTGGGTATTTAGTCATATTATACTATTTCCTTTACTTAATATATATACATGCCTTCACACAGCTATATTCCATTTCACGAGTTGGATGTTATAGACACCATTGGTGGTGGCCTACTTAGATTTATCTCACACCCTCTCTGGGAGCAGTTTGGTACCCAGAGTAGATTACATGGTTGCAGGTATTAGAAAAGGGAAGAATGCATCTTCCAACACTTGATTGTATGCTGATAGGATATAGCTTGATAGAAAATTATTGAGTAGGATATCAGGATGCTTGGAGTAGCCTTTGTTGTATTTTACTTTCTGGAACATGTTATGCCTACTGTCTTATATCCATGTTTTCTAGTTTTTTAGTGACAAGACATTACAACATCATTATTCTAGTTGATATAGTTATTATTATTATTATTGTTTATATATTTCATCAGTTAGATTTCATTGTTTTTTTACAATATTTATATTGATTCCACTGTTTACTGTTCATTTACATTCCTTGTTCTTTACTACACTCTACTAATGAGGGCATAGTCATCCACGAACACACCCCAGGCTCTGGATGCTAGTCGACAACCTATGGCGTTCAAGAAGATGCGCTTGAGGCCATGTGGTCCATCGGGCTTGGGGCACGCGTCACAACCTAAGGTAGGTGATTTCTCTCTCAACTCCATTTTTCTATAACTAGAAGCCTTGTTTTCAATTATTTGTTTTTTCTTGTATTTGGTTGTGATTATGATGTGTGAAGCTTATTGGAAATTCAATTTGTGAGGTTTTTTGGATTTTGGGGAAAATGGGTTGTTGCGTTGAAATGTTCTTTTTTGTTAGATTTTAAAAGGTTGATTTTAAAATTAGTAGCTTGTGTTAATTTATAAAAATTGGTTGTGAGAAGGGTTTTCAATAAAATGGTTTTATTTATTGGAATGTAATATGTCATGGACGATGTTCTAAGGGATTTTTTAATTTTGGAATAGTTGTTTGCATAATTTTGTGGCTTTAGTGGGTGTATGTGCTTGTTTATTGGCTTGATCATTTTATGCTTATGTTAAAATAATGAGAAGTGGGTGGGGGTACCACTATAGAAAGAAATTGATAGTTGATGGAAGGGCCACCATCATGGATAATTGGGCGGGAAGTACCGCTAGATTGAAAAAGTAGTAAATAGGATTGGATGGGAAGTTCCACCATGACTCTTTACTGTTTTAGATGTGTGAAACTAAATGGTTATGCTTTGTTTGTGTGTGGTAATGCAAAGGGGGATTTTTTTTCTAATATGTGCTGGTAAAATGGATTATTTAATGGTTGTTTTATTTCCATTTTATTGTGTGTATTCGTGTGAAAAATGGCTTGGTAAGGGTGTGTTTGGATACCAAGAAATTGTTGCAGTATTTGGTATTTTATATAAACTATTTTATATAAATGTGGTAAAATGTATATCTTAGTTGTGTGTGTATGGAAGTAATTTGAGGAAAACCTAATGAGTATTATTACTCACCCCATTCTTTGGCACTTGGGTCCTTTTATAGATGTGGTATTTTGGGATACAGGCAAAGGGAAAGCATCTCATTTTTCTAGTAGTTCATTGCGATGCTTGGGAGGTATTGTGATGCTTGGATCATAGATCTTGGTGTGGAGCTATGAAGCAAGACATGGTTTCCTTTGGGTCTTGTTGTTGATTCTTCCACTTGGTACTCTGATTTTGGGGTTTTTGTGATTTAGTTGTATTGGTTTTTGGGAATTGTTATGAAAGAGGTTTCTTGTTTGGTTGTCTATTGGTAATGTGTTATCATGGTTTAATTTAATGACATGCCTAATGTAGTTTTGGTAGGTTATGTCTTGTTTTGTTGTTTGGTTTTATTCTAAGGGAAAATCATTTTCCATTTTTTCTTAAAACCCTCAACATTTATTTCCAACCTTTGGTGCCTTTGGAATGTCGCCTAAGGCCAAGTAGAATCTCACCGCCTTCTCAATCAAATGAAGAAGGGGTGGGATGTTATAGTTTGAATTATAAATAAAAATATAATATTTTCCATTTTTTATAAAAAATAACATGAAATAATAATTTGAACCATTAAACTGAAAACATGGATGGTACAATTTAAAAAAAATCCATTTATTAAACTTTTAAAGAAAACATGAAGTATATGATATAGTAAATAATTTAAAAACCTCACATTGAAATTCCCATGTGTAAGAAATACAAATGAATAATTTAAACCTTTAGAGACCTTTTTATTTCAAAAAATAAATATGCATTTAATTTTTTGAATAAAAACACCAATTGAAATGACATTAACAAAATCATTGAAAATAATTGTGATAAAGGGTCAATAAAAAATAATTAAAAATCAACCATCATATAAACCATAGAATCACACCAATCATAATATAATAAAAATTAAATAATTATGGGAACAACTAAGAGATCATGGGATAGTATAGGATAATAATTTATGGAATCTATCCAATCGGTGTGCCTGATGTAATTCAATCACCACAACACCTGGTATTTCCCTACCAAACCTAATCGAGGAGAAAATTACCAAATAGGGGAAAAAATACTTGGGGCCAATAATCATAGTGTGGGTGTAAGCCAGTCCAGAATGTGAAACCAGATATCTTAACTAGATACTCTCAATAGCCCATATATATATATATAACGTAGGTGATCTATCATATGAAAATATATAATCATGTATACTAAAAGAAAAATGTAACAAACCCTCCCATCTAATGACCCTTCATAGAAGTATTCCCTTTCTCAAGAATAACATATCACAAAAATAAAAAAACATGTCCCATAAATGGGATTTTCCTCATTTAATTTCACATAATAAAATAAGTGGCACACTTCAAGGGTAATTTTACATCAAGAAAACTATTTTTATAAAGTGCAGACTAGGATTTTAAATTTTTCTTTAAGAAAATTTTTATAAATCCATTTTTAAAAAATGAATCATAAAATCATCATCAACATCACTAAATTAATCAAGAAAATAATTAAAAAAAACCTTTAATGAATCTAATCTTTACATTAATGTGAAATAAAAAACATTAAGATATTTTTAAAGAGCTAAATTAAACCTTAAAATGAATAAACCATTTAAAATAACCATAAAGGAATTTAAAAAAACAATGCATGGACTATTTCATGATTTTTTAACTCTAAGAAAATATATGAAAACCCACTTTTAAGGGAAATAATAGAAAAGGGATAGTTTTAATACTTTAAAAATGTTAATAGCTACACATAATACAATATTAGATTATGAAAACATGAATTTAAAGGGATATGAAATCATGGTTTTTAAATTAATGGAGTATTCATGGAGTAATCTACCTTAAATCCACCACTTTAATTAAGAACTATGTTAATAAAAAATTAAATTTTGATAAAACCCCTTAATGGAAATACATAAACCCTAAAACCTAAAACCCGTAATTAATTTTGAGACAAGACAAACCCTTTGTTTTTGACAATATACTAGTGAAAGAACAAATAGTAGAAGAAAGAAAATTACGAGTGGAGAGGATTTATATGAAATTAACTCAACAAATCACTATTAATAATATAATAAATCCATGATAAAATCCATTAGATGAGTATAAATAATAGGGGTCATTACCGGGAGTTGATAGGGTTGAATTATAGGAGAAAATAACCCTAAAAGGGTTTAAACTCATAAAGGAAAAAATTAAATATCAAAAAATTTAAAATTTTCCCAGGTTAGGTCATAACCATGATGCATTTTTCATTGCTATATCATCCTTCAGAATTATCATGGTCATGGATATGGAAAATTCATTATGTCTATAAACCATACCTCTCAATACCAAGTAGAATTGAGCATCCCTTCCCAAGGGAACATCATGGTATGATTCAATATGTATTGGTAGTGATGGAATATAGTCCTAGAAAGTTTGATACATTTCCATGGTGTGACCACTCTAGTAACAACTATGATGAACTGAAGTCTAGAAATGAAACTCCCTGAGACTTCCCAAACACCCAAAAAACATGGTAGAACCTCAAAAAACCTTTTAATAACCTAAAATCATATAATATAATATACAATAGTGACATGTGGGTGTCACATATTGGGATAGATAATATTTACATGGATTATTAAGAGAATTAATGGTTGTATATCATGGATTGGGAGATAGTTGGTAATAATTAAAGGTGTTTAGTGTGTCATCATTTCAAAGTTAAATGGGTTTTACTTAAAATAATGGCGTAACCACTATTTATAACAACATAGAAGTATGAAAAAATTACTATATAAATTTTCATTGGTTTTATAATACCATTGAAGGGGAATAATTATATATGGCTTTTGGTTGACTATTTGAAAAATTATGTCCATTTTATAGTTATTATTGAGTGTTTATCCAATAATCAGCTTACAAAGCTATATATATGGGATGTTAAAAGGCTTCATTGTAAAATTTACATATGTTATCTAATTGTGATCTAATGTTGAGGTCAAATATTTTACAGGGTTATTCAATAAGAACTATTCATAAAGATACATATTATAAATTCTTATCATCATCAAACTGATGAAAAATCCAAAATTATTCATCATGTAGTAAAATGGATCAAACATTGATTAAAACCATGAATTTTTTTAGAACAATAAATATATAACTGATCATGGTTGAAGCACATAAATTATGAAATATGAATAGAACAATTAGGAAAATGATTATGAAAAAAAATAATGTAAAATAATTAGAAAATAATTTGAGGAAAAAAAAGAGAAAAATTATTTATTATAGTAACATATTTCTAAATCTATAGAGTATATGGAGCAATGACCAATGTTTTAGATTTATCCCCATATACCATATCTAATCCAAAAATCTAAATACAAAATTTTAGATAATATAGAATGTTATCCATGTGTAGGGTAATATTTGTACATTAAGATTCACCATAATCATTATTATGACATCCACATATAATATTTCATAACACCCCCATTGGATTTCATAATTTCTGGGAATCTTATATAATATTTACTTCAAAAAAACATTTGGAAAAAACCAGAAAATCCAAATTAATTGGATTCCATTCCATGATTCCTCATTAAAAATCTTATTAGGAAAACTTGATGGGGAAAACCAATAAAGGGATAAAGAATGAAATGTTCCTAACTCCCAATAATAACACCATGAAAGAATTTTTAGTATTCACATCCCAATTTTATAAATCAATTTTTTAGTTAGTAATTCCTTTGTGAATAAATATTTAAAATAAACACTAGACCTTATTTGTGGAATATAAATTTTATCATTATTTATGAGTAAAACAAATTTGGAGAGAAATGTTTTTTTATATCACCTTTGATGCACCCAACCTTTAATTAAGTTATACAAGGAACATTATCCTCATATAATATATTGATAATATCATTACTTTTATTTAATCTATAATTTTATATTATATTATGAATAACCAATCTCATCAAAACACATTCTTGACTTAATTCATGAATCACAATCAACATAGCATTAATAGTGGAAATCAAAGAAATGGTTTGTTTTATAGATTTTCATGAAATTATAGTTACACCATATGTGAAAAAATATCATGTTGGAGATTTGAATTTATATATATTAGATAAATATCCATAATTACAATAACCAAAAAAATTTATTTGTAAATTTTGGTAAGAACATTTCCCTGCATTATATTTTTTATAATAACATCTCTACTTATTTACAAGGTATATATTCATATATACATTTATATCCTTTAGTTATAAATAAAATTTTCATTCATATTTAATTCTTCTAATAAAAATAAGTTATAGTGACCATAAACTTTTACATATAACATTACATGATTTTAAGCATAATTATACATCAGAGACAAGCCAAGGATTGTGAAGTCTAGTGTCTTTGAAGACTAGGTACATAAAACTGAAAAAATTGAACTAAATATAACATCTCTTTATTTAGTCTTCATAAAGATCTACTAACTTACTTTGAGCACTTACATTTTCATAGGGTACCCTAGGGATCACATGAACAAATGGATGAGCTAAAAAGCCCAACAAGGGAAAAAACATGAGAATAAAGCTTTAGTACATGGGTTAGAAGGCATAAAATGATGATATAAAAAGTCATGTAACATATGGAATCATAACAAATAAAAATGGGATCATTTAAAAATGGAATCATAGAAATGTGTCCGAAACATCAAACATGAATTTAGTACGATTCAAGGATAACCGCCAAGACCGTTGCACATAGTAGCACGAGCCAATACGAACAACCAAGACCGTCGCACATAACATATCATGAGACTCAAATTTACCCAATTCATTGTATTTATATCTAGGAGCACCCATATTACATATCATGAATATTTTTTCCACATAAATAATCATACATAATCAATCTTACATAAACATAAGGGTTATCCATGGAAAGAATTGGGTACCACAATCATGACATAAAGCAAAATCAATGGGCGTATCATGAAAGTGTACTTAAAAGAAAGGAATTAGAATATACATGGATGTTAATAAGTTATAATAGGAATATATCATTGTAAGTGATGTCAAACAGAAGTGAAAACATGTAAGAAATGTATTTGAGAAATTTTAGCATTAAAAATTTTTTGTGCGGTTTTAAGAAAAATACTAAAGAAATTTTAAAGTAGAAAAGGGAAAAATATTTTATATAAAACCAGAATTAAAACAATAATGTTTTCATAAAAAAATTACTGATTTTATAAATTCAATGGTTTCTTAAAATAGAGGATATAGTGAACTTGAAATTGGGTAAAAATTTGGGAAGTTCCATTAAAATGACTTTTCTTATTGGGAAGTATCGAGGAGGGAATCACTTAAAAGAATATATATAACCAAAAGAGAATGAGGGATGGATCTTGAAACATGAGTTTGGATCATATAAAAATCATATATAAGTTGTACATAAAAATAAAAGACAACTTTATTTGGGTAAAAATAAAGATAGAGCAACCCGAAGGAATTAAGGCGGTTCAGGTAAAATTCATTACGGATTATCGGTATGGTATTAGGTGTGCTTAAGAGGGATTAATGAGGGATAAAAGGGTTTCTCATCACTTATAAATAATGAGGTAAGTATGGGTGGGGTGAAAAATCATACCCCATAATTAGGAATTACACATAAAATGTCATATCATAGAGAACATTCTTGAATAAAAGTGAAATGGAGAGGTTCCCTTACCTTAAGCCCGTTGGTGTTCTCCACTTGTTATTAATGACCTGAATAAAAAAATTAGGTTTATTAATTAATAAATACAGAACCTCTTCTATATTAAATTCATTTATTATACCCTTTTTAATTTCATTAATGGCCTTTTTAGTGGGTTAAGTGGTTTAATTTCACTGTTCGGGAGCATTTGTTTTTATAGTTTTCTCGAACAGTTCACTTGTATTCATGAATTTAAGTTCTTTTAAAACATGGATAATCATAAAGAATTGTAATTATATTTTTTATGATGTTACGTAACTTGAAACGATCTTATAAATAATTTTTTTATACCATGATAATGAATCACTATATAAGAATTGAATGATGATCATTTGGGTTTATTCAGGCGGTTTTTCGACCACAAAGAACTTTTTTTGTTTAATAATTTAGTTGTATGTATATAATTTAGTTCCATAAAATTATATAGGATATAATAAATATAAAATAATCCGATTCAACCATAAAAATGGTTTCATGACCAGATCTGAAGGCGGTAAAGGAAAATGGAAACATGACATTCTTGAAGGTGATAAATTAACACCTCATGAACAACATTTTCCTTTCTAAAATAAAAAGAATAGGAGAAGGTGGTTGGATGAAATATTATCCTATTAGTATCATAAAATTATATAATATGTAATATACTGAAGTTACCATACCATGTGGATGAGGATAGGTGGGGAGATATTTAAGAAAAGAACTTGAAATGGAAAGGAAATTAAAGGAAAAGAGAGAGAGGGGGATTACCTCTTGAATCCTCCTTAAAGAACCCTGGATTGGTATTTTGATGAGACCATAAGCTCTAGGACGTGGGGGAGGTGCTAGGGACGATTTTTGGGCAGATTTTAGTCAATTATTTAAGGTTGATAGGTGTGATAAAATGCAGGTGTGAAGTGTGAAATTTATAGTGGAGGGGAGAGGGGTTTTCACAATATTTAATTCCTTCAGTTTATTATTTTCCTTCAAGACCAGAAATAGTGATGATTCCATGACCAAAAATAGTAATAAGTGCATGTGAGTTTGAAACAATTGGTCTTACATCACCAGATCATCATCAATGACTCAATAAATCCATTATTTAGCATTTATCATAAATTATCGTATTTAATTATTCATAAAAAATTCAAGTATTTTAGAAAATTCCCAAAAACTCACCCAAACCATTTTTTGACATGTTGAATCCAAAAATGAAATCCATTTTTCAAAAATAAATTTATAAATATGATTAATTTAATTTATAATTAAAAACACAATTTACTTGAAAAATAACAATTTTAAAAAATTTATTTTCTTATTTCAAGATATAGGTATATCGTACTCCCACTTGAATCTTATTTATATACTATCATAGGTAATGTTACTATTCATTATGGTATGTCACTATTCATAAGGTTAACATTACTATTCATAAGGGTATGTTACCATTGACCAAAAATTATGTTTTTTATATTAGACTCCAAATAACTTACTGATTGCAACTATATATGTCAAATTTTCGAAATTCAAATCACAAAAGTGACAAACTTAAAGGTCACATAGCACTTATTATTTCATTATTTTGTGATTTCATGTGATTATATGTCATAATCATAAGGAGTAAATTCCATTGAAAAGCATTGGGTCATTACATTCTTCCCCCCTTAAGAAATTTCACCCTTGACATTTCATTTTACATTCTAGGCCATAAACAGGTGTGGGTACTTTTCCTTCATTGCCTCCTCTAATTACCATGTTTCCTATTCATACTTATGGTTCCTATATAGTACCTTGATTAGGTTAGTAGTCTTTTTACGTAGAATATTAACTCTACGATCCAAGATCTTCACTGGCTGCTCCTTATAAGAAAGATCATCCTCACACTATACCACCTCTGAAGAGAGTACATGTGAAGGTTCTGGTATGTACTTCCTTAAGAGGGATACATGAAAGACATCATGTACTTTGGCCACAGTAGGTGGAAGTGCTAGTTGATAGGCCATAACCCTTATACAATTTGGAATCTCGATGAGGCCGATGTACCTGGGACATAACTTCCATTTCTTCCCAAACCTCATGAACTTCTTCCACAGAGATATGCGTAAAAATACCATATCTTTAAATTTGTACTCAAGGTCTCATCGATGATTGTCTGTATAACTCCTCTATCGACTTTGGGCTAACTTGACATAATAAAAAACAGTTTTCACATTCTTGACCATTTCTTTTACCATTTTAGGTCCTAGCAGCTTATTCTCACTTACTTCATCCCAACACGCTGGTGTTCTACACCTTTTCCCATAAAGGGATTCATATGGTTCCATTTAGATGCTCGATTGGAAAATGCTATTTTAGGAGAATTAAACCAATGGAAGATGTTGATACCACCCCCTTTGAAGTTCATTGAACATGCTCTTAACATATCTTCCAATGTCTAAATAGTTTGCTCAGATTGGCCATCAGTTTGAGGATGATAGTCCATACTAAAGTTTTGTTCAATGCTTAGAGCATGTTGGATAGTTTTCCAGAACATCAAGTTGAATCTTGGATCATGATCAGATACAAAAGATAGTGGTACTACATACATCCTTACCACTTCTTTGATGTAAATCTGTACAAGTTCATCCAATTAGGAGTCCTCTCGAATTGGGATAATGTGAGTTGTCTTCGTAAGACAACCCAAAACGACCCCTATAACATTGTTTCCTTTGGATTTCCTTGGAAGTATAGTGACAAAGTACATGGTGATGTTATCCCACTTCCATGTTGGTATGGGTAGTGGTTTCATCACCCCCTAGACTTTTTCCTCTTATCCTTCACTTGCATACATACCAGGAACTTTGATGTATATTCAACAATCTCCCTTTTCATATTGTCTCACCAAAAGTTTTCTCAGAGATCTCGATACATCTTTGTGATCCCTGGGTGGATAGAGATGGTTGGGCTATGTGCATCATTAAAAAGCTTCTTCTTTATCTCTGGATCGGATGGTATACGTAATCGTGACCCAAATATTACAACTCCATAATTATCAATCAAGAAATCCAAGTATTTACAATTTTTAATGGATTACACCCTTTTATGAATTTGCACATATTTTATTTTGAGAATCCTTTATTTTATCCATGAGGGATGTCCGAGTAATCATTTGAGAAAGGATTGATGATGTTCCTACCTTAATGATTCCCACACCCATCCTCTTCAAATCTAAGAAGATCATATACTTTTCAATTCTCATCATTGATAAAGATGTAAGATCCTTTCTACTTAGAGCATCCACTACCTTATTTTCCTTACCGGGATGGTAGTGGATTCGGTATTGATAATACTTGATGTGTTCTATCCATATGCGTTGGCTCATATGAATCTATTTTTGTGTGAATATATATTTGAGACTCTTGTGGTCAGTATATATCTCACACTTCTCCCCATATAGATATTTCCGCAAGATTTTCAAAGCAAAGATCACAACCACCAACTCCAGATCATGTGTGGGATATTTTTTCTCATGGATTTGCAGCTGCCTTGAGGTGTAGGCTATCACTTTATCATTTTGCATCATCATACAACCCATACCATTATTTTAAGTATCATTGCACACCACAAATAGTTCTCCACTTATTGGGAGTGTGAGTATTGGCACAATGATAATCCTCCTTTTCAACTCCTTAAAATAGTCTTCACATTCCTGAGTCCAGAAAAACTTTAACCATTTCCATGTCATCTTGGTCATTGGGTTTGAAAATCATGAAAAGTTCTTCAAAAATCTTCCATAATACCTAGCTAGACCCAGAATGTTGCAGATCACCATTACAGATGTTGGCCTAGGCCACTCTTCAATTTCCTTTGTTTTGGAAAGTTCTATAGATATCACTTTTCTAGTGATAACATTCCCCAAGAATGATACTTCCTCCATCCAAAACCTACATTTACTATACTTTTCAAACATATTCTCCCTTCATAAAGTGTCTAACACAGTATTCAAATGCTTCTCATGTTTCTCCTTGCTCTTGGAGTATATCATAATATCATCAATAAATACTACAACAAATTTGTTGAGGTAATATCTAAAGACTCTATTAATTAAATCCATGAAAATTTATGGAGCATTAGTGATTCTAAAGAGTATCACTGTGAACTCATAGTGTCCATACCTCTTTTGGAAGGGAGTCTTGGGAATATCTTCCTTCCACACCTTTAATTGATGAAATCATGATAAAAGGTCCACCTTAGAGAAATAACTGGCCCCATGAAGCTGATCAAACAAGTCATATATCCATGGAATAGGATACTTGTTCTTTATAATGATTTTATTGAGCTCATTATAATCAATACATAGGCACATTGATCCATACTTCTTCTTGATGAATAGGACTGGCGCACCCCATAGTGAATCACTCGAGCGTATAAAACCCTTATCCAAATTCTCCTGTAACTGCTTCTTCAGCACTTCCAGCTCTATAGTGGCCATTCTATAAGGTGTCTTTGATATAGGTAGATATCCATGAATAATTTCAATTCAGAAGTTAACCTCTTGTTCAGGAGTAAGACCATGAAACTATTTAGGGAATACATCAGTGTAATCCCTCACGATGGTCATGTCTTCATGCATGATTCTCTCATTTGTCCCAATCATTTGAGATAGATATGCTTTCTCATAAGGAAGAAATATATACACTTGACATGATGATTCTAAAGGATATTAATCTTCCTCCTTAAACTTTTAAATAATTTGAGGATGCTTCGTGATGTGAAGAGTGATCTCCCTTTCCTGAGATTTGATGTTGGATTTTTATAAAGATAGCCAATCCATGACCAAGATAGCATTAAACTCCACTAAAGGAAGTATGATGAGATTTTATGGGAGGTTCATTCCAAAAACAATAACTTAGGAGGAGTTATAAACCATTTACACAATAATTTCCCCATTCTATATCCTTAAAGATAACTTTTCCTCCAAATTTTGAGGTGGTGTTTGAATAGTTAAACTAAAATTGCAAGATATGAAAGAATCCATAGAACCAGAATCAAATAGTAAATTCTCCATTTATGAATGAATAACTAGTGTATATTTCACCACATAATTTTATGGCTCCACCTCATTAGTATAGATAACATAATACCTTCCTTGTGGTCTTGGATGTTGTTGTTGATTTCCTCCAAAAAACCTTGGCTTAGGGAAATTTTTTGCATAATTACCACTCTCCATGTAGTTGTAACACTACAATACTAGTTGAAAGTTGATTTGAACCTTCATTTATTCTTCACCATTAGTTGGATTTTTCATATACCTTCAGCAGTTCTTGGCCATATGTCCCAACTTTCCACATTTGATGTAATTCCTAGTTCCCTTTAGGGAGTTCCCAAGATTCTTCTTCCCACAACATTTATAAGCGAATATTCAGGATTCATTCTATCATGGTATTTGTTTGTTGAACCACCCATGTTGTTATCTATTTTTATCTTATTGTCACCGGCCCCACGAGACCACTGAGAGTTTCCAATCTCCATTTCAACCTTGAGGGAACAATGAAAAATATCTTCATAGTTGTCGAAGTCTCAAATCACCAACGATTTTCATAGAATCAACTTTAGTCCATTAAAGAAGTGATCCAAATTAATTTTGGTGTTCTTGAAAAAACCAGAGGAATACCTTGAAAGCCTTGTAATGTTTTATTCATACAACCTGATGGACTCATCTTTATTCTGCTTGAGTCTAGGGAACTCACTTTACATCTTGAGATGGAGGGTTTGAGGAAAATATTTATTGAAAAACATCCTCTTGAATAACTCCAAATCCAAGGAATCAATTTCCTCTTGGGAATTTGTATTCTTGATCAGTGTCCACCATAAATCAGCTTACCCATCAAAACGATTGACCTCCTGTACCACTTTCTCTTCTTCCAAGCACTGTAGGACAGATAATATAATTTCAATGGAGTTAATCCAGTGTTCCGTGAGGAGGGGATCATAATATATGCTAAACATGGGAGGCATTTTCCATATGAAGGATTATACAACAACTTTCTCTTTTCATGGAGGAGGAGGCCATTCCACATGATTCAAGTTATTATTCATAACTTGAGATATTTGAGCAAGTACTGTAAAGAAGTTTTAATCACCTCTTCCCATCATATTAGGCATATCATTAGGGAAATATTCATATTTCCTATCACATTTTTTGTTGGAACATGTTCTTATATTTCCCTCCATTAACTAAAAAAAGAACATATAATTATAGGGCTTGAATACTTAGATATTGAGCATAAAAATGAAACTTTGAACATAAGATGAAAAACTTGTAAATGAGAAGTATATCCTAACTTGTGATTCCTTAGGTTTAAATCTTGGTTATCCTCGATCTATTTCTTAACTTATATTCTTATGGGAATTTTTTATTCCCTTAATAATGTTTTGTACTAATATCATGTATTTATCAAGGAATATCCCCTGTAAGTGTCAAACCAAGAGTGCAGCAGGGCCCGTTATTATGTAATAAGATACCCTGGGTTAGGATCAAAACTCCTTGTTAGAGTTTTTAATCTTAGGCACATTTGTGCTAGAGCTTCCTCTACCCATTTGTATCTAAATAGGGACATATTTTCTTAATAAAATACTTACTCTATACTTACCAAAATTTATGTATGTTTTATTATACTTTGTCTCATCCTTAAGGTTATTACTAAAGCGCTATATTCTTAATATCCAAAAATAACTAGACCATAATTTGATACCAACTATAGAGACCCTATCCTTTTACATATAAAATTACATGATTTTAATCATAATTATACATCAGAGTACAATCCAAGGATTGTTAAGTCTAGTGTCTTTGAATACTAGGTACTTAAAACTGAAAACATGGAACTAAACATAACATCTCTTTATTTAGTCTTCATAAAGAGATCCAAACTTACTTTGAGCCCTTACATATGCATAGGGTACCCTGGGGATCACATAAACAAAGGGATGATCTAAAATTCCCAGAAAGAGAATAAACATAAGAATAAAGATTTACTACATTGGTTAGAAGGCATAACATGATGATATAAAAAGACATGTAACATATGGAATCATAAAATATAAAAATTGGATCATTTATACACGGAATCATAGAAATGTGGCAGAAACATGAAACTTGAATTTATTATGAGTCAAGGATAACCTCCAAGACCAATTCCCATAGTAGCACAAGCTAAGGCTAACCGCCAAGACCATTGCACATAGTAGCACAAGGCAAGGATAACCACCAAGACAGTCACACATAATGTCTCATGAGACTCAAATTTACCCAATTCCTTAGAGAACTATCTGGGTGAACCCATATTATATGTCATGAATAGTTTTTCCACATAAATAATCATACATAATCAATCTTACATAAACATAAGTGCTACCCATGGAAAGAATTGGGTACCACAATCATGACATAAAGCATAACCAATGGGCCTATCATATAAGTGTCCATGAAGGAAAAGAATTAGAACATACATGGAAATTTATAAGGTAAAATAGGAATATATCATGGTAAGTGATTTCAAACAGATGTGGCAATATGTAAGAAACATATTTGAAAAATTTTAGCATTAAAACATTTTTGTGTGGTTTTAAGGAAAACACTATAGAGATTTTAAAATAAAAAGGGGAAAAATATTTTATATAAAACCAAAAGTGAACCAAAAATATTTTCATAATAAAAAGATTTATTTTATAAATACAATAGTGGCTTAAAAAAAAGATAGAGTGTAATTAAAATTGGGTAAAAATTTGGGAAGTTCCATTAAAACGAGTTTTCTTATTAAGAAGTATCGAGGAGGGAATCACTTAAAAGAATATATATCCTCGAAAGAGAATTAGGGATGGATCTTGAAACATGATTTTGGATCATATAAATAGCATATAAAAGTTATACATAAAAAATAAAAGACAACTACTTTTGGGTAAAAATAAAGATAGAGCAACCTGAAGGAATAAAGCTGTTTTAGGTAGAATTCCTTATGGATTATCGGCATGGTATCAGGTGTGATTAAGAGGGATTCATGTGAGAGAATGGGGTTTATAATCACTAATAAATCATGAGGGAATTATGGGGGAGGTGAGAAATAATACCTCATAATTTAGGTTACACATAAAATGTCATAGCATAGAGGACATTTTTGAATAAAAGTGAAATGGAGAGGATCCCTTACATTAAGTCCGTTGGTGTCCCCCCTTGTTATTAATGACCTGAATAAACAAATTAGGTTTATTAATTAATAATTACAGAATCTGTTATATATTTAATTGATTTATTATACCCTTTTAAATTTCATTAATGTCCTTTTAATTGTTTAAGTGGTTCAATTTCATTGTTCGGGAATATTCATTTTTATAGTTTTCTTGAACGATTCACTTGTATTCAGGAATTTATGTTCCTTTAAAACGTGGATAAACATCAAGAATTGTAATTATATTTCATTTATGATGTTAAAGAACATGAAATGATCTTATAAATAATTTTTTATATATAAATAGAATGAATCATTAGATAATAATTTAATAACGACCGTTTGGGTTAATTCGGGCGGTTTTTTCGACCACAACAGACTTATTTTGTTTATTCATTTACTAGTATGTATATAAGTTAGTTTCTGAACATTAAATAATATATAATAAATATAAAAATATATTATTCAACCATAAAATGGTTTCATGACCGTATCTTAAGGTGGTAAAGGAAAATGAAAACATGTCATTCTTGAAGGTGATAAATTAACACCTCACAAACAATGTTTTCCATTCTAAAATAAAAAGAAGAGGAGAAGGGGGTTGGATGAAATATTCTACCATTAGTATCATAAAATTCCATTATATTTAAGATAATGGAGTTACCATACCATTTGGATGAGTATATACGGAGATATATTTTAGAAAAGAACTTGAAATGGAAAGAAAATTAAAGGAAAAGAGACAGAGGGGAATTACCCCTTGAATCCTCCTTAAGGAACCTTGGATTGGTCTTTTGATGATACCAAAAGCTCTAGGATGTAGGGGAAGGGATAGGGAATATGTTTGGGTATATTTTATACAAGTATTACATCTTTAGAGTTGTGAGGAAATTAGGGTGTGAAGGGTGGTATTTATAGGGGAGGGGAGATGAGTTTTCACAATATTTAATTCCTTAGTTTATTATTATCCTTCAAGACCAGAAATAGTGAGTATTACATGACCCAAAATAGTAATAAGTTCATGTGAGTTCGAACCAATTGGGCTTACATCATCATATCATCATCAATGACTCAATAAATCCATTATTTAGCATTTATCATAAATTATCATATTTTACTATTCATAAAAAATTCTCATATTTTATAAAAATACCAAAAATTCACCCTAACCATTTTTAGAATTTTAGAATCCAAAAATTATATCAATTTTTCAAAAATAATTTTCTAAATATTTTTAATTTAATTTTTAATTAATAACACAATTTACTCAAAAAATAACAATTTTAAAACATTTATTTTCTTATTTCAAGATATAGTTAAATCATACTCCCACTTTAATCTTATTTATATACTATCATAGGTAAGGTTAACATTAATTAGGGTATTTAAATATTCATAAGGGTAAGTTACCATTCAACAAAAATTAAGTTATCCATATTAGACTCTAAATAACTTACTGATCACAACTGTGTATGTCATATTTTCTAAATTCAAATCACAGAAGTGAAAAAATTATGATTAAAGGTGACATAGAATTTAATATTTCATTATTTTGTGATTTCATGTGATTATATGAAATAAGAAAAAGGAGGAAATTTCCATTGAAAAACATTAGGTCATTATATAAGTTCTTCATTATCCTCTCATGTTTGAAATATATTACAGCTGGATTAAATAGATTTTATTTTTAATGGTATTTTCACGAATATGTAAAGTCATTCAAAAATTTAATATTTCATCTTATAGGAAATTAATTAAAAAATACATGGAAATTAATTTTAATTTAATGATTAAATAACTTATATCTTTCATAACCTCTTCAGAAGTTTTGATTTTTTTTAAAAACATATTGATAACATGATGAATAAATAAATTTATTTATATAAACCATGCGATGATAAAATGAATTTTATATTATTCCTTAAGGTATACATGAAATTTATCTTAAATGTAAAATATTCTTCAGCATAATTTCAGGAGAAACTATTTTCATATCATCTTTTGAGGGACACACTAAATATTAATAAAATTCATAGAATTATTTAAATATGTAATGTCATGAAACCACTTATGGTGGTTATATTATCATTATTTATTTATATTTAAGGTATAATGATCATTATAGAATATCATATTCACTAAAAATGTTATTTAAAATAAAATCACATATTTTTTATTCACTTTAGGGAATAAAATACAATTGTTTTAATAAACATTCTCATCAATTGTGGGGAATATAATAAAATTATTTGATTAGGTTTTATAATGTCTTCAAGATAATAATATGAAAATTGAATTAATATTTTCCATCCAATTTATAATATTAATATTAATGAAATAAAATAATTATATATTTCATATAATGAATAATATAAAAATAATCAAATAATGAAATATTTATTTAAAAATTAAAAAATAAATGTCATCTACATCATGATAATTTATAAATCATAGTCATGCTTGATAAATTCAAGGTGTAAAAATAAATAGGATATGTATAATTTTAGGATCCATGGAATTATTTTTGAAGTTCACTTAGGAAATTCATTGTATGATAGGTATGAGATTTTCATCATTCAACCACCTTTAGTGGTGCTATTACATATTTTCATTTAATTAATGATTTTTTTCGACATAAACCACATCAATTATTAATAAATTGTAAATAATAATAAATCACATTCAATTTAGGAATATACTATAATTTGGTAGTCATGTGTCCGTACATTTTTTAAAGAGCTCATTATTTTTCAAGCAACCACAGCTTAAGAAAATAATTTAGATATATTTTTTGATATTATCAAAAGGGAAAAAATATATATAAAAATACTTGAAATATAAAATAATACACACATTTTTAAATTTATAATTTTCTTAAATCATTGATAGTTATGAATATAATATGTTCATAATGCATAATGTAGTGAAGATGATCATACTAATAATGTGTTGTGAAACAGATCAAACACTGATTAAAATTAAAAAGAAATTCAAAAACCAAAGTGTATGATCTATTATGGGTGAATTTCATCATTCATGAAATATGCTTCAATAAATCGAGATGATGATGATGAATAAAAATAAAAAATAAAAAATAATTAGACAAGGAGTAGAAACAAAATATAGAGGGATAATATTCTTTATTCCATTAACACACACACACACATATTGAGTACATGAAGTTGTGATTAATGGTCAAGATTAATTCTTATCTCTTATTTATAATGTAATGATTGAAATACCAATGATTAGATAATATGTAAAGTTATCCATGTAAAGGTTTATATTGGGAAATGAGAAGTAATCATCATTATTATTTTGGAAACCAAATATAATATTTCATAATAATTGTTATATTAAAGAATATTTTAAGGCATTGATTCCTCTTTTTTCTAGGAAATTTTGATTAAAACACTTAATTAGTTAAATTATCATGTAATAATAGTCATTATATAAGCATTATGATATCACATTATGAAGTTTTATATGGTTTCAAGACATGGAGCTAGAAAAACTCTTCTTTAGTCAACGGTACAATCAAGAGGGACCCATAAGGAAACATATAATAGGCCAACAATCAGTATTTAGCACTATGGGTATGAAATTAACTTTATAGGAGGCCTGATACTTTTTAATTAGAAATACTTATACAAAAAACATAAATAACAAAACCCATTAACACAATATAACTATATGATACCAACAATGTATGGTATGTTACACAACCAAAAAAATAAAAGGATCTAGAAAGAAATAAAGACCAGATTTAAATCCCTAATATAATAGATAAAAAAAATAGAAATATAACTCCTTCAAATACAGTTAATCACCATGCAATCTTATATAATAAGGCCAAACACAACCTCCAACTTAATCATATAAATATAAAAATAATAAAAATAGGGGTGAGTATTTTCTTGTTCTAAGTTAGTTATTCCCCAGAAACCCTCTTGTAAATGCATAAAAAATAGATTAAAGTATCTATGAATAAAATAAAAAAAGATAATCCAAATCATCCCAAGGTAAATTCAGGATATCACATCTCACTACAAACACACTCACCCAAAGATAATAAGTATCATGTAAGTATAAATTAATTATTAGATAATAATATTAGAAGTAACCCTGTAACTTGCTTCCCACCAAATATACATATGGGATAATTAGAGATCCCTTGGAGATAAAATACCCCATGAGTAAATATATTGGTATAATACAATATCTTTAAATATAATTAAAAATCTCATATGTGTAACATGTGAGATTAGTAGATGACCATATAATATAACATGGACACTATAATTCACCTAGAATCCTATAAAAATGGGTGTTATATATCATGGAATCTAACTCAAGTGGTGTTCATGTATATAATAGAAAATAAAAATTCAACTATTATTAAAATAATAAAAGTTTCAATACCTACTAACAATAACATATCCCCGGTCATATCTCCCCACTTTAATAACTTTACCATTCCCATTTACATCCACATTATACATTTAATTTGGCCCAGTCATCATAAAATATCCACATTATAGTTCAAAGAGGACATTAATATTTCACTACAAGGCTTCCATATATATATATATACATATATATAGATAATCTAAAAAATACATGTTTTCTCTCTCAACTTCCACTCACTATTCAATTGTTAATACATACAAATACCAAAAAATATCATTTGATTTTATAAGAACATATCAATATCCAATGATACTTCACCCAATTATATTCTTCAAAATATTATATCTGGTTATTTCTTCTCATTTCCATGTCAAATCAACCATGTTGGAATAAAACATCCAATCATTATTTTCAAACACAACCTCCATTCACATCTATTAGAATATACCACCCTTATATATTCCTAACCCAAACATGCACTTAATATATATGGAATACTACATACATTTAACTTTATTCAGTAAAAAATATAATTAATTTAGTTTTTAATACAACATACAACTCATACTATTCCATTAACTTTAGATTCCTCTAATTCATAGTGATCAAATAACGATATTTATAAATTAAACAATAGAAAATCAATAATTCAACCATATATGCTTCTTAATCAGATACCACTTCATATTATATAGATAAAAACAACAATATATCAACCTATAAGAACTAAATAATAATAAATACATATAAATACATAATTAGAATGCATATTTTTTAATCTACCACCTCATTGATGTCTAGATTATTTATTAAACATTTTTCGATAACAAACATTGTATCCCACATTCCTAGGGATCTAAGATTTAATTCATTCAATTAATTGGATAAATATTTAAATCTATGTTAAAAATCTCACAAATACCTTCCAAATAACCGAAAATACATCCTAAGGGTCAAGGAGAAGTTATAAGAGTTAAAGTGAAGGTTTCATGAAATTTAGAATATTTTTAAATTATTTTTCAAAATACTATAATGTTTCTACACCTAACATGGAATGTTTTCACTGGTCAAAACCATATCCAAAATTTATAACATGTTCTATATTATTTTATTAAAATATTTAATCAATTTATATGTTAAATTTTCTTATATAAGTTCTCAAATACAATGTACTGAAATAAACATGAATAGTTGTAACTTCTTCAGGATAGAGGTATATATATATATATATTATGTTATTAGATTTATTTTGGACTTTTTGAAGTTAATATTGAATTTTTGGTGGTTAAAAAAGAAAGTTAAAGGGTTTGGGTGAGATAAGAGGTGGAATTTCTAATTTTTTTTGAAAAACTACCATTGGGTGTTTGGTGGTATGATACTAGATGTCTAATAGGGTTGGTGGAGTTAAAGGTGGATCTAGACTAGCCAAAGGGTGTATAATGGCTAGTATTTGGGTACCCAATATGATTATATTTTATTTTTATGAAGGAATTTTGGTAATTAAGCTTCCATAGGATTTGGATGAAGTTTCTTATTTTCTATTTACAGGATTCCATTTGGATAAATTTATTTATTTATGATCTCATAATTTCCTTCATTACCTTCTTGGAGTGTTTTCTACTTTCCTTCTTGGTGGAATTATAATTCTTCAGTGGTGATGGAATCATCTCAATAAGAACATGAAAATACCTCTCTTCTTATGAGAAAGTGCTATGGTTCACTAGCTGTTTCATTTTAATTATTAAAATATTTTTCTAGTATGGTTATTTCATGGATTGTTTTTGTTTAAGAAGAAATTAATCCTTTTTATTATTTTTTATTTTTCATTTTGTGTGATGTAGGTAACATAATGAACTATTTTTCATATAAATGTGTGGTTTTATATAAAATGTCATCCAATATTATTATTTAATGATTTATGAGATTTTAATAATGTGGTAATTTTGTTTAGTTGATTGATAATTATTTAACATGAATTGTTAATTGGAAAACTTTTTTTATAAATTTGTTTAATTATCGGGTTTGTGAAATATCTTATATAAATGATTATTTAAATATTAAATTACTTAAATATATATTCTAATTAAATTTATCATTTTTATAGATATTAATAATGATTTTTTTTGGGTAGTAATTGATATTTCATTTATATTTAGTTTTGTTAAAGTGTTGTTCATTGATATTTAAATTCATACCATCACTGAAAGAGTTGAACTGAATTATTATGAATTGTTTTCTAGATACTATAAGTTTTTTTCTATTATAGTTTTAAAACAAATTTATCCTTGTATGACAGTGATAAAAAAATTAGGAAAACCAATATTAATGAATCATAGGTGTTTGTAATGTGTTTTAGTGATTCTATATTAGAACATTTGAGTTATAAAAATATTATTTCTTACTAGAAGTCACATTTAAGTTAATATAAAATATTAAATAAAATGGATGAATGATTAGATAGTGACACTTTGATATAAATATGTACTTTATATATTAAAATGAAAGCTATTGTGTGAAGAATACTTTATATAAATTAAATACCAAAGCATAAAAAAGTGTTTGAAATTTATGTGTTTAAATAAGTATTTGAAAGTTAAATGTTTTATTTTCTATATATATTTAGAATGATTTATGTATCATTAATATGGAAATAAAATTATGTTTTGGATATGTTAATATGATTCTTTATTATGAAAGTGATGTGAATTTTTCTACTTATATGGAGACTTGGGTTTGTCCAAGGCTTAAAAAAATGACATGTAAACCATGAGATTTTTCCAAGACTTGTGTTAGACATAGTTTTTACTATACTTTGTGTGTTTGAAATAAGATATACATGAGACATATATTGTTATACCTTGTCCCATCACTGGTCTCATAATTAAACTGAAATTAGATGAAGGAGGCATGAGATTCCTTAGGTGATTTTATAACACCTAATACTTTCTTTAAATGCTTTAAATGATCATACTAAACCATTTGATAGCTTAAAAAATTTAATATATGATTAAAATAAACCCCAATGGATGTTCAGGATTATAGTGTTTTTTTCTTAGGATTTATTGGCACTCCCTGTATATACACACCTCATTGTATATAGATTATATACATGATAGTGTAGGTAAATTAAGGAGGCCTTAGTAGTTGGGAGATAACATGAAGATAAATTTCAGTACCATTTTTAGTGAATTTGGAGTCACAAGGATGGGATATACTCACTTTACTTTTATTCTCATTTTTATATTGGTTACACAAAAAATTAAAGTTATATTTTGAATACTTGTTTCAATGTATGGCACATTTGGGAATTTTTGGAATTTTAACCTTACATATTTGAGTTTCTATTGGTTATTTATATAGAATATTGATACATAATTATTTAATTTGTAATTTTTATTATGATAGACCATTAGAGGGTAAATTTCTCCTCAAGTTATATATTTAGATAATCGATGTTAATTTCTAGCCTATAGTGATTGAGGAGTGCACCACGAGACATCTGATTTTAACCTAAGTGGCATTGTTATTCCAATGTGGGATGTTATAAAATGGTATTATAGTGGTTTATTTTATATGTTATTGATATTTAGGAAATGGTAGAAAGGATATTAGAGTTTAGGACTTGGAATAGAAGCTATGTGCATGTGCCTAGCTAGTACGCTCATAATATAAGTCTAAGTTACCTAGAGCTCATGGGATTATGTTTTTTATATTTATGAAAGATATTTTAGGATATAAAAAAACTCTAGTATAGGGTGAATAATAGAATATTCATGTATTATTTTGTAAAGTAAGGACATGAAATATGTGTGTGCATATGTGTTATAACTGATTAGTGATTTAATTTTTGTTAAATGGTTAAATTATTAATAAAGTAGTCAATGTTTGTCTAAATATATTATTATTAATGAATCAATTATAAGAATATATAAAATTAATTTAATGGTTTAATGTGATTAGGTTTATTTGACTAATTTCTTCTTTAATATGTGTATGAAGTAACGCTTGGTGTGGTTATTTATTGAAAATTTTGATGTTGATTTATAACTAGTTTATTAATTTTTAAAGAATTATATATATAAATAAGAGTACTATAATACTCATGGGAATGTGTATTAGAAGAATATTTATAATTATGGGTATTTACAAAGGAAGATAGAGCATGTTTATTTTTTAGGGGAGCCTAAGATTCCAATAGAGAAGTGGACTACTGAGAGCCTTTTGAACGTGATTAAAAACATGGAAGGGATACCACCTCAAGAGGTGATAGACATATATAATGTAGTTTTGGATTTTTTAGTGTAATGTCCTCTTATTTTTATGGGAGATGTTGAGACTTATAGATAATAGGATTTTCTATAGGTGATGGATGGAATTTTTGAATTTATTGATGCATCGTAGGTTAAAAAGTGAAAATAACTGACTTTATGTTCGAGATGATGGGTTTGGCTGGATTGTAAAATGATTATGGAAGAAAAATAAAAAATATAATAGAATGATTTATCATCAATGAAGAAACATATTTTATAAAGAACATAAAATAAAAATTAGTGTACCTATATTCCTGTAATATCCATCTTCATTGAACTCATATGACTTTTATTGATAGAGACCAATGAGAAACAACCTGTAGACTCTCACCTCTACAAGGATGAAACTGAACACTATAATCCTCACTCATAACTAGAGGAACCCATGATAATTTATGTTGTACTAGAAACTTATCTATGAATTAAAAAAAGGAGAACCAACAGGAAGAGAGTACATATAATGGCTTATGAGAATCGCACATATCAAATATGAGGGTCTCCAGACTTTATATATGATCCCTTAATTTAGTAAAGGGAGTCAATCATTGATTTTAATATCATGTAAGATGATATTTATTGTGATAACACACATATTATTAAGAAATAATCATTTAAAAACATAAAATGATCATGTATGTAATGACCCTGACCCTAGTAGTCCAGAGTTAGTGACTTAATTTATTACATTATCATAGATACACAAAATCACATACCAAAGGGACAAATATTTTAGTATTCTCAGTAAATTAGATAAATATTTTAAATTCCAATTAAAATTTAAACATAAAATAAAAAAATTAATTTTTTGAGAGCACCATTACCCCCGTTATCGTACTCCTACATGTCAATCATAATAAATTTCTTAGTATCCTGGGAAAAAATAAAACATAAGAAAAGGGTGAGCTCAAATTTTAGTAATGGTTACATATATCTTAATCTACCATAAATAAGCAATCACATTTATGAAAATGTAAATAACTAAAACACATGCCATTTTATCAATAACTTGAGCATAATATGGTTAGAATAAAAGGTGATCAAATAATACCATATAAAAAATTACTTGAGATAGAAAAATTAAATATGGATATTATACTAATCAAATAATCACATGGAAATTGAAAAATAATATCATAATGATGGAGTGAATAATTCCAAACATCTAAAACTTACAGTAAAGGCCTTGACCAAGACATCTGAAAATAAATAGGCAATGTGTCAACCAAAACACAATTTGGTTTGTCTCATGAGACATATCGATGCATTGATGGGATATAATGGGGCTCACCCATCACTTAATATTTCAAATTCATTACTTATATGAAATGGGAGAAATGTAATCAACAAAAACATTCATATTTAATGTAGCATACGAAATGTAAATGCTTTTTCCCATTCAATAAACATAATCATGAACTATCCAGAGAAATATGGTGAATAGTGTCAAAATAGTACATCTATAGAAAAAATAATCAATAAAAATTTAATAAAATATGGTAGATTTTATCATAAGAGATCAACATCAATAAATCACAATATTTAACAAAGGATGTTGACATAGATGAAAATGACTTAAATGATACCATTGAAAAATTTGAGAGGAAAATACACTTTTTCACTTTGAAAATAATTTATTTTTAAATGATGAAAAATTATAGAAGAAGAAATTTTATTTGAAAATAACCATGTAAAAATTTAAAGGTATCTTTAATGAATTAGGGTATTATGATGGATAGGAAATCCAATCACACCATATAATTTAAAGACATTCCTTTCGTATTTTTGTTGGAAAAACCTCAAAGAAACTTGTTTAGAAGACAAAAAAGTATACCTTTCAAAAAATTTAGAAAAAATTAAAAAACAAGTATAAAAAGCACTAAAAAATATAGGAGGATAGTAAAAAAGTGTATTTTTTTTAGAAAACACGAATGTGGAAGGAAAATAGAGTTTTAAGGGAATGTTTTAAAAAGGGGCCTATAAGGGGTGATGCAGCGAGAGCTCCTATATTAGGGTTTCCCTATTGCCATCTTCCCCTAACTCCCTTGTCTATCTCTTATAGGAAAGACATGATCGAGGGTTGGGATGTGAGGTGGAGGATTGATGGTCGATCTCCCCATGGTTTCAAGGATCCGGAGCTCCTTTAACAATGGATCTGGTTTATAGGACTCCACTCCCGCTCCTGCAACAGCCTTGACCGATTTCTCCATTGCCACCCCTCTCTTTTATTCTAGGTTCTTCATCTTTCTCCCAAGTCACTATGAGGTCACATAGGGTGACCCCAAAAATTATTGGGGAATGAGACTGTCCCTTGTCTATTTTCTGGTTGGTTTGGCGGTGATTGGTTGTGTCGGGGTCAGACTCAGAACCACTGTAATTTTTTTTTGGTTATTACGCAGTTTCAGGAGGTGGCCTCAAGAATGTTCAGATCCGACGATTTCCTTTTATTTCTGATTCTATGTTCCATTATTTTATTTCTCTGGTACGTTTTTGTGTTCTTTGTGTGTTTTCTATTCTCATTCGGTGTTCCCATTTGTTTTAGTGGATTGCTGTGGACACCGGTGGTCCTCAGGTGCAATGACCGGGACATGGTTGTGTTGGGGTCACTACTCGAGGGATTTTGAGGTGGTATGAAGGTTCATGGTGTAGGGTGAAGGTATTTTTTTGTTCCGGAACTTGTCCTTAGTTGATTCCAGTATGGCCTTTGTGGTGGACATTGCTGTGCCTGAGCGATGATGAGATGGGTGATGGGGGCATGTGCAGGGCAGCGAAGGGATGGGTGCGAGGCTCGATCCCCTCAGTGTCTTTTGGGGTGGGTCGGTTTTGGGCGGGGCTCCTTAACTGGACCACTTTTGTGTCTTTTATTCATGTTGTTTTCTAGTTAGATTTTAAGTTTCTTACTCAACCAAAAAATGATTATTTGGAAATTCAAAAAAAAAAGTTTTCTGGAAGTTAGTTTTTTTATAATGACAATTTTTTTAATATAAATTCACATATAAATATCATATCATTGAAGGGTGAATTAATAAGATGAATAGAATATGAATATAAACTATAAAGACCCATAACAAAGTAGAAATAAAAAATAATATATTCGAAATTAATTTAACTAATAATCCTTTTAAGACATAATCAAGGAATTAGAACTTTAGCCCAAATAATGGAAACTGTATTAAGAATTCCCTTGCAACATTGTAATTAGTCGAATATTAATATTATGGAAGTAAAATGAAACATTTAATGCCATTAATATAATTAAATTCATGATATGATATATCAAAGGTTAGTACATACAACACACATAAGGAATAAATGGTGAATAAGGCATATATTTCACAAAAGTAAAAATAAGATGAGAAAACCCTTACCTCATGCTTCCCTTTAGTGTATCATTCTTTAAACTCATGCATGATGGTTTAAATAATTTTATTAACTCATTAAAGAACTATATTCATATTTATAATACCTTATGTGATTATTTTATAACATATTATGACCCATTCATTAATAATATTTCATTATCAGGTGTGTTCGTTTCATGGTTTCATGATCGATTCATTTGAGTAAAATTATGGATGTTCTTGTAAAATGGGATTATAACTCTAGAAGTGTAAATGAATAATATTAATGAACTTTTATAAGAATTAATGTTCCCATACATCATTTTTATTTCTTATCATAGGCTGATTCATTTGATAAAATATTAATGATAATTGTTTAGTTAATTTTGGCGGTTTTTGTAACACCCCAAAATCCTAAAGTAAGAACATTGTATTTGATAGCGTGTATCACATGCATCACCAAATTCGTAAGGGGATATAATAACCTGACTATTTAAAATATATCTAATATTTTTAATAAATTAAATCTAGGATATATCTTGAAATGAACGTGATACTGTGTTAGCGTACATCACACGCAACAACGAGTTTCTTCAAAAGGCTTGCATTACACGGAAGACCAAGTTTTACTAAATAACAATCTATATTATAAAATATTATTTAATATAAAAAATATTTTAAATTAGTAGATAGGAATTTTAGTATTTGGTTTACATAAATATAAAATGAATTCATTGGTTACTAATTAATGTGAAATGAAAATAAGAACCAATTGGATATAAAAAGAATTATTTTTATTTTTATTCTTAAAAAAGTGTTCTGTATTAATAAAAAAATTAATTAAAATTATTGATATTTTTTAATGAAATCAAATATTTTTTATATTCATCCATTTGGTTTGATAGACATAAGTTAAGAACAAACCCAATTTCACACATAAAAACCTATATTTTTATAAAGGAAATTTTACCGTCTTTTAATAGAGAACCTATTTTAAATATGAATTTTGAAACATTAATTGATTTAATATGTCAAAAAAACTTAATATTATAAATATAAACATAAAAATTATGTTAGGATAATTTTTTTATATTTTTTGGAAAGATGTCATTTTTAATGAATAGTTAAAAAAATTGAATTTTAGTTCAAAACTACTTTGTCATCTAATTTATTTACAAGGATAAATCATATATTGAATTTGTTTTAAAGTTTAATTAGATAATATTATTACCAATTAGTCCAATTTATGTAATTTTAATTAATTTTTCTTTGAAATTTACTATAAAAACATAGCAAGCTTTCAAACGTTTTTACTTTAAAAACCCGCATTGTCGTCCCACATGCGGTATTAAATTTAAATCAATTTCTACCACTTATATGATTTGAATTTGGAAAAACATATTCCATATTTTGAATCATCATAATTTATAATGTCTAATAATACCAAATTTGTTTTTACCAAGAATATTAGTGAAAGTGATTAAAATTTACTACAACAATTAAGGTTAAATTAAGCTTAATAAGGGACTAAAACTTAACTTTAAGGACCAAAATGACTTATTAACATTTACAAGAGATATTGGATGGAAATATTTCGTTTTTTTAGAAATGTGATGACATGAACTATTTTCCCAGCTCATGTCATCAAAGGAATTTATTAAATGAAAAGTTGCAATACAAAACACGAGGAGAAATGTGATTACTCCAGAAGGGAATTAAGGGGGGTATAAGGAAACTCAAACAAAGAAAAATCAGTACCCCAAATTAGCTCCTTCAAAATGAAGAGGGATCTTCCATCTTCATCCCGCCTATTCCCGTGGTGTTGCATGGAGTGTTTGACTCAGGCCTTGCCTTTGGAATTTGGAGAGATTCACTTTGGGCTCTAGCAGTATGATCATTACCATAGAATCTGCCAAGGAGGATCTCATTCTCTTTATTTTCATGAATCACCACCGCCAAGGATGTAGACTTTCGAGTAGACCTCGTATTGACAGTTCTGGGTATATTGTAGTAGTCCCTGCGTGGTCGAGATTTCCTATCCTTTACAGCTGAAAATCCCTCACTATCAGTGCCAGCAGTTGGGTGTTTAACTTTATCCACATTGGAAGTAATTGGGTTGTCATCAGACTTGATAGTAGCCTGAACCTCTTCCTATGCATCTTCCTCCTTTGAAAATTGATGAGTGTCTCCAGCCACTGTCTCCCTACCGAAATTCTTCCCATTGTTCGTGACAGTGAAGCCAAGTCCAGTGTCTACTTCAGACACGAGCTTCTCAGCATCAGTGGTGCCTACACCTGAAGCAGCTTGGTGGTTATCATTAGATCCATCACCAGTGCCAGAACCTTCAGCAACATCAGAACCCATGTCATGCCTCAGCTTATTCTGGGGTTTTTCTTCCTAGAAGGAGCCTGAAACTGTACCAAATCGACCATCCCGATTAGAGGTACCACCCTGTACTTCAGATAGATGCATTCCCTCTTTATCCTTTGCTGGAACAACCGGATCACCATCTCACTTGACCCCCCTTACCTTACTCAACCCGTCCTTGCGACCACATGCCGAAGCTAAGTCATCACATCTCTTACATCTGAAGCAGAAAGGAGGAAGATATTCATAGTGTACTTCCTCAAAAAAACCTTCCCTTCCATTCTTGATCCACACGAATTGAGGCAACTCCCAAGCAAGGTCCAGGACAATACAAACACGAGCTACCGAAGGGAGGGAGAGATTAATAGTCGAGGAGTCTATTTTGATTGGGGAACCTAAAACGCTTGCAACCGCCAGAAGGGCTTTCGAACGAAAAATATGAAGAGGAAGGCCGAAGAAACCTCCCCAGATGGGCATAAGCGAAGATTCGCAACCCTCCAAGGAGAACGGAGACCATTTGTAGATATCCATATCGAAACCAACAATTCTCCAGCTTCGTCATCTCCAACATCGATAAATTTCCTCTCGATCCTCAAAGTGGATCACCACACGATCCTCATCCAAAATCCCGACATTAAGTTTAGAGAAACCAATAACCTCTAGAGTATGGTGGATAGAAGAAAGTGAGGGCCTCTCGCCGTGGAAAACCCCAACCAGAGTATGACATAAATCATCCGCCAAAACCCTAACTTCATCTTCAGAAAAAGAAACCACAGGAGAACCTTTGTATCGAAATAGAGGAGAGGAGGGAAGAGTAAGCTTTGATGATGATATGATGTAGGCGTCGTCTTCGAGAAACCTGTTCGCCAAAGATTTCCCAGGGTCGGGCTCGAGCGGGGGAAACTTCACCGAAGAATAATCCATCTACTTCATTTAATTTTGGATGGAAAGATTTCTTCCCTATACTATATTTTCTCAAAATTGTACTATTATTTTATCCAATTTAAATTTGAAAAACATGGTAGTAATTCCTTTGTCAAAATATTATAAGAGTGCCACTCCTCCTCCACTATAAAAACCCCATGTAACCCCATTACTCACACCTTAAAAACAACATATGTTTGAACATTATATACCAAAATGGATTCTAAAAATACATTCTCTAAAACTTTAATCCTAAATTTTTTCATCAATCTCTCCATGTAATCTCTTTAGTATAAACCAGAAGGAGTTACCTGATTTTTAAGGTAACTCTTTCCAACAATCTCTTTTCTTTAATTTACTTTTCCACCACATCAAATATTATTCAAACATGTTAATATAATAAAAAAATTATCCTAAATATACTGATATTTTTTTATATTAAGTTTTATTATTACACTTATAGACACTTCCATCTAATGGGTAACAAACATATTGTTTCTATGTATGGCGACCTAATGCCTCATGAAACGATGATTGTTCATTTTTCCTTTACCACCTCTAATGGTGGAAATTATAATGGAAACTATGTTTATATATGTTATATATGATATTTATTATTTATTTATACTTATGTAATTATTTTATGAAACATACCCTCATACTTTCCATTCTGTATAAATACTATAACATTGTTTTTGGAAGTGTGGACTACCGCCTCCTCAAAGCGATGTGACTCGTTCAAGTTATACATGGAACATATTAAGGATGATTTTAAAAAACCTATGTAACATATATAAAATATATATTATACTATAATTATAGTATACACATATATAATTTACTTTTCATTATTTTAATATGACAAATAAATGAAAGAAACATTAATGAATAAGTACAACCTAACGTCTCCATGAACGGTGTATTTCATTTCTTATCTCCAAACTTTGTAGATTATTATAAATAAATATATAATTATTATATTTGATAATTAATTCATGGTTTACATTCTAGATATGTTTAAACCACTAAATAATTAATTTTAATAATAAGTAACAAGTTAAAACTTACTTGTGAAAAATGGGAAATTAACACCCCAAATAGTGAAATTAATGAAAGTTTGTTAACAAAAAGGAAATAAGATATTATAAGAATTTAATATATGGTATTATAAAAATTATTATGGTTATTATATTATTTTTTAACATATTTTAAACCACTATAAAAAATTATAAATACCAGACAACAAAAATGAAGAATAAGGTAAGGGATTTCGTCTCAATATACATTCTATTGAGACTTATTTTTTGTTATGCACCAAATCACTGTTATATGGTGTATATACTACCATTTGAAACATAATATCATGAAAATAATTATTTTCATGATATTATAGGTTTAATTTAACGTCATACCTTCTTGGGGATTGTGATTTAAATGTTTCAAAGTGTTATGAGACACATTGGAATGTTTAAAGATTATTCTCCTCAAGAATGTTCTTAATAATTATGTTTGCAATCTCACTTCCTTTTGTGATTGTTAACTTCCTCTTGATTTTTTATTATAATCAGTTGTCATAGGAAATTTCCTTGAATATCTATATTTTCATATGATGTATATTATTATTTCCTAAACCATATATCATTTTGCATACGGTGTTTACATTGACAGTTATTTTATTAACTGAAGACTTATTGATAGATCTGTATCTTTTATTCAATATGTATATTTGATAAGGCATATTATCTATTGATTAAATTGATTATTTGATATGAGTAATGATTGTGAAATTTAATGATAGTTAGAGACCAAACATTATATAGATCCTCGATGCATTAACATGTTCTCATGATATGATTAAGTTGGCCAAATTAAATTAGATTCTACCTATAGTTTTAAACTTTCCAGAGGATGAATCTTAAAATTATAGGTCCTCATGTTCTTAAGACGTGACTTCCCATAATTAAGAATTTCGTTCATAGATGTTTTAGTTATTATTCATCCATGATATTTTTCATCGACATATCTATGGAAATATTTAATTTTTAGTTTGTTGATTAAATGGAAAGTGTGTCAGTATCATACCTTTCCATTTTGATTTTGCCTTATCTAGTTATTTTAATTGAATTAATTATTAGTTATTTACCTTTCCATGTTGGTTTATTTCCATTTATTCATTATTTATTCCTATTTACTTATACTTACTGAGCATTTGATCTCACCCTTATTATGTTTCCTTTCCCAAGGTTATGAAAATAAATATTTGAATAATATTTCAAGGACATAATTTATTTTATTTTTATGTATCATGGTTGTATTTTCTATTTCCCATTGTATTATGGGTATCATGTATCTAAGGGTTGTGTTCCCTAATCTAATTTTTCTAAATCTGTTTTCCTAAGTTACTAATAAACTTACTTTGATACCAACCATAATGCCTCGACCCCAGAATCCTAGAGCCCGTGCATTATTTTGTTACATTGAAATGTTTACAAGGAAACAAATCCCGAAGGACCATTCAGTTAAGAAGTATTAAAAAATACATTTTTTTTCAAAGTAAGTTTATCAGTTACATAGGAAAATAGATTTAGAAAAATTAAATTAGGGAACACAACCCTTGATAGACATTGAGGATATGTATATAAGAACATCGTAGAATTTTGGTAAGGTGGAGATTATGTGGGTATCTATAGAAATATATCCCTATCCAGATACTACAAGTGGATGTGGTTCTTGGATAGATGTAACTAGGAGTAAAAAATCTGACAAGGTGTGCTGTTACCAACTCAGTGTAACCTGGTACACAAAAACAGGCCTTACTACACACCTGGTTTGATAGTATCATGGGACATCCTTAGGATAATTCACATTTTTTACCTATAATTATCACGAATTTAAAAGTAAGGATTTCTCAAAAGTGAACAAAGTTTTTGATTTTAGGATTTAAAATAAATAAATTTATGTTATAGGATATACCATATATGGAATTATATATTATGAGCTAATATAGTGTATGAATGTTTTTAGAAATGGTGCCCATAAGGAAGAATAATATCAATACTCGTGGATAATGTAGAGGTTTCCCTACTGAGAAAGTCAATGTAATTGGTATTAAAACACATCAAGTTATGGATATATTAGGGCAGCTTGGTCAGGTTATAACAAATAACCTTTCCCAAATGGAGAAACCTATTCCACAGATAGAATCTCATATGACAGATCACTTTATCTGGTAGAATCCTCCATCGTTTAGTGGGACTACTAATCCAATTGTAGTTTACCAATGGACTAAGTCTCCCAAGAAGATATTTACGACCTTGTAATGAAGTTAAAAGGAAAAGGTTACACTTGCAGTCTATTTTCGCCAAGGTGATGATGAATAGTGGTGGTATATGATCTAGAATACGAGAGAGGAAGAAGAAATTTAACTCATGTAATAGATTAATTTTAAGGATACATTATTAGATAAATATTATCTCTTGATTAATAAACTAAGATGAATAGGATGTTCTTTAGTTTAAGGTAAAAGGAGGAATAAAATTTAAAAGAGAATGAAGCCACCTTTACAAGGCTAGAAAGGTATGTTATAGATTTCATATGCAACACAAAGTGCAAGATTGAACCCTTATTTTAAGGACATAAGCTAAGTATCCAAAGGGAATTAGCTTCTCAAAAGTATTTCTTCATACGATGAAATAGTTTTATGTGAAATCAAGATAGACAAGTAATTGTCTAAGTATTATGGCTTCAAATGGAATTAAAATAAGAAGAGAAATTAATAAAAAATAAAAAATAAAGGGAATAAGGGAAAGAATGATTTTACCACATATGAAAACTGTGGGAAAAATCACCATAAGAAATGTTTGAATGGACTGAGAGTTTTCTATAAATGTGGATAAAAGGGTCACTAGGAAAAAGAATGAAAAGGGAAGAAGGAAAATGATTCTATTTAGTGTTAAAATAGCAAGGATATGGGACACTATTCAAACTAATGCCCCAAGCATCAAGAGAATATACCTTCGAATAAGATAAGGGATTAAAGTCAACCATATGTTATTGACACAACCAAAGTGAAATGAATAATGTACATCTGTATTTGGATCTAAGAAATATGTTTTAAAGGTATTTTTTATAAAGTTCTCATCAAATGATTTATGAAATATATAAGTATTATACTATAATACTTTTTCATTAAGGATTTGAGATCATATACTGAATGTTACCAAGAAAAGTTATTCATTATAAAGTTAAACTTTTCAGAGAAAACATGACTCAGTGAAAGAAAACCATTAATATGTTCCTGATGATTAGATAATGATGAAGAAATGATTTCTTTTGAAAGGTTTTGACTACCTTGTAATTGATTAATGATTTGTCAAAAAGTGGTCTATGCTACCATTGATGGAGTTTACAACACTTTTTGATTTAAGGAATATATATTCAATAAAATGTATCTTACATAAGGAATAAGGACTAATTAATGTTTCTAATAAGTTTTTATGGTAATTTGAATTATTAAAATATTTAAGAGGAGAAATGAAAAAGTTATTCACATGTTTAGAATGTGAAAATTTAGAGCCGCTTCATGTTGATTAAGTGATAATGATAAGATCATTTTGGAAATTCAGTGACCTTATTTCTAATTTTTTGAATCATAATCTTTCGGAAAGGTTAACCATTTATGAAATGGTTTAAGTTGAACTTTGGATCTAATTTTAGAGAATTATATATTACACCACTATGTGATGAATCTTGTTCTTAGAGATGATGTATAAATAGTTCATGGAAAGACCAAAAGATAATATTGTGCTTATAGAAATTTAACAAGTAATTATATTTACTTATATTCTTAGATAGTGAAATAATTACTCAAATCCAAGAAAAATGATCTTGAAACCAAAAAATGTCATCCTAATACCTTCATTTATATTGAATAAAATGGCCCATTGATCATCAGGGATTTAGGGTTTTTTATTGTTAACTTTTTCTTAACCATGTTCTCTAGTACTCTTCATCAGAACTTGATTGTTAGTTTTTTACTCTGTATCCATGTTTCTATTTCCCACCTATGTTATCATACTAGGAAACGTAGTTACGTGATCATTGTACTTTGATTTCTATACTATTAAAAAGTTGTGATATTAAAACTTTTACAATGTGGGTTTTTCAACAATAGTTATTTTCAAATATCAATCCTTCGATTACTGAGATCAATTTTAAATTATGAGGATGCAATTTAATTAAGGTCGGTAGAATGTAACACCCCAAAATCCTAAATTAAGGACATTGTATTTGAAAGCGTGTATCCCAAAAATCACCAAGTGAATAAAGGGATATAATACCCTAAGGTTTTAAAATAAATTTACAATTTTAAATAAATTAAATATATGATATATCTTACAATGAACATGATACTAAGTTAGTATACATCGCATGCAACAATGAGTTTCTTCAAATGGCTTGTGTTACAGGCAAGATCAATTTTTATTGAATAACAAAATATATTATTAACATATTATATAATATAAAAAATATGCTAAATTAGTATATATGAAAAAGGTTAACTAACTTATGAAAATATATGGTTTTCATAAATATAAAATGAATTCATTGGTAACCAATTAATGAGAAACGAAAATAAGAACTAATCGGATATAAAAATAAATATTATTATTTTTATGCTTCTAAAAGAGTTTTGTATTAATACTCATAATTAATTAAATTTTTTGAATGATTTTAATTAAATAAAATATTTTTTATATTAATCCATAATGCTGATAGGCATAATATAATAACAAACCCAATTTCACACATAAAAACCTATATTTTTATAAAGGCAATTTTACCGCATTTTAATAGAGAACCCATTTTAAATCTGAATTTTGAAACTTTAATTGATTTAATATGTAAAAATAAACTTAATATTTGAAATATAAAGAATAAACTATAGGTTATGTTGAATATTTTATATTTTTTGAAAACATATCATTTTTAATGAATAGTTGAAAATACTGAATTTTAGTTCAAAAATTATTTTTCTTATAATTTATTTATAAAGTTAAATCATATTTTAAATTGAATTTAAAGTATAATTAGATCATATTTTTATAAATTAGTCTAATTTTGTTCATTTTAATTAATTTCACATTGAAATTGACTATAAAAACATAGAAAATTTTCATACATTTTTACTTTAAAAACCTGCATTGTCATCCCATTTGTGGGATTAAATTTAAATCAGTTTTTACCATTTTTATGATTGGAATTTCAAAAAATGGATTCCATTTTATTAATATTATATATTTTAATGTATAATATATCCAATTTGTTTTTTACCCAAAATATTAGTGAAAGTGATTAAAATTAATTATAATGATTAGGGTTAAATTAAGCCTAATAAGGTATTAAAACTCAACCTTTAGGCCCAAAAATGACCTATAAATTTGTTAAATAGATATTGTATGGCCATATTTAAACCGTATAATATCTTGTATCGGAATGTTACCATCATTTGGTCCACTTTAAATGTGAAAAACATGGTAGGAATTCCTTTTTCAAAATATTACAAGAGTGTCACTTCTCCTCCACTATAAAAGGACACCACTTATCCCCATTACTCACACCTCTAAAAACACTTAAGTTCAGAAACTAATTTCCCAAATAGCTTCCCAAAATTACTCTATCATAACTTGAGGCATCTATTTGTGAATAAATCCTTCCAAGGAAGCACTTTGGTATAGACCAAAAAAAGCTTCTCGATTTTAAGGTAACACTTTCCAACGATCTTTTTTTATTTCATGTACTTTTCCACCACCTAAAATATTCTTATTTCATGTTAATATAATAAAACCAATATAATAAATATACTAAGATTTTTTTTATATTAATGGTTCTACGAAAACATACACACACCACCTTCAAATGGGTAATGAACATATTGTTTCTGTGTATGGTAGGCTACGACCACCCAAAACGACGATTGTTCATTTTTCCTTCACCACCTCTCATGGTAGACATTATGATTGAAAATATATTTAGATATGTTATATATGATATTTATTTTGCCTTTATTATTAATTAATTCTTTTCTAACACATAACCTTATACTTTCCATTGTGTATAAACAAGATAACATCGTTTATGGAAGTGTGGACTTCCACCTCCTCAAAGTGATGTGACTCGTTCAAGTTATACATGGAACATATTAAGGATGATTTTAATAAAACTATGAAAAATATATAACATATATATGATATTAGAATTATAATATACTTATATATCATTTACTTTTCATTCTTTTAATTTGTCAATGAAATGAAAGTAATGTTCCTACGTACGTAAAGGTAATGAGATATTATAAAAAGTTAATATATGGTATTATAAACATGTCTATAGTTATGATATTAGTTAGTAAGATATTTTAAACCAATATACTAGAGTATATATACAATACAATAAAAATTAAGGATATGGTAAGGGATTTGGTTTCAATTTATATTCCTTTGAGAATTATTAGTTTTTATGGTCCAACTCACTGTTATATGGTGTATATACTGCCTTTGAAACATAATATCATGAATATAATTATTATCATGATATAATAAGTTTTATTTAATGTCATAAATTCATGAGGATTTTCATTTAAAAGTTTCAAAGTGGTATGGAACAATTTGGAAAGTTTAAAGATCATTCTCCTTAAGAATGTTCTTAATGAATATCTTTGCAATCTCACTTACTTTTGTGGTTGTTAAATTTATATTAAAATAATAATTTTAATGTAATAAATTTTCATTAAAAAATTCCTTTAATATAAATATTTTTATATTATGTATATTATTATTTCTTAAACCTTATATCAGTTTTCATACAGTGTTTACTTTGAAAGTTATTTGATTAACTATGGAATTATTGATAAATCGACATCTTTTATTCAATACCGATATTTGATAATGAATATTGTATACTGATTGAATTTATTATTTTATATGAGTAATTATTTGGAAATTAAATGAAGGGTGGATCCCAAACATTATATTTATCCTTGATACATCAACAGGTTCTCATGAGACGCTTAAATTGGCCAAATTAAATAGGATTATATCTATAGTTTTATACTGTCTGGAGGATGTATTTTGAAAATATAGGTCCTCGTGTACCTGAGAAATGATGTACAATAATTAAGGATTTCCTTCATAAATATTTTTGTTATTATTAATCTGTTAGATTTTGTGTTAACATATCTATGGATACATTTAATTTTTAGTTCGTTGATTAAATGGCATATGTTTCAGTTTCTTACCTTGCCATATTGATTTTTATCTATCTAGTTATTTGAATGGAATGTGTTATAAGTTATTTACCTTTATATGTTGGTTTATTTCCATTTATTAATTATTTAATCCTCTTTACTCACCCATACTGATAATTGTTTCCCATCTTTATTGTGTTTCATTTCCCAATGTTATGAAGAAGAAATCTTATAATAAGCTTTCAAGGACGCAATTGATTTTGTTTTTATGTATCATGTTCGTATTTCCTGTTTCCAAATTTATTATGGGTATCATGTATGTAATATATATTTATAAGACTTCTAATCTTAACTTTCCTTTAAGATTTTTTCCTTGTAAACATGGTAATGTAATAAAATAATGCACTCGCTCCGAGCTTCTGGGGTCGGGGCGATACATTTTTTTTCAAAAACTAAGGACCAGTTTTGTTTTATTTAGTATTATGAGTATATATTAGTTATAGAACATGAAATAGGATATAATATAATTATTTAAATTTGATTTAACCAGGATAATATTTTTATTACTATCCATGAAGGCGATAATGGAATAAGAACAAAAACATCATTCACGGAGGCAATTAACTGACATAACTTGGACAATAGCTTAATTTCTTTGAATAAGAGGAGATAATAAGAGGGGTGGATATAATATATTCATCTAAAAACCTAAAAATAAAGTATATAAATTATTTTTGAGTTATCATTCCTTGATGGATTAAGGAGGTTAGGTTAAAGTAGAAAAAGAAAATAAATTACGAGAGGTGTTTTGAGAAAATTACTTTTTAATTATAACCTCCTTGAGATACCCTTGAGGACCTTGTATTTGGTATTTTAGTGAGACAAAAAGCACTAAGAAGTGGGTAGAGTGAGGAGAAGAGTTGTTTTTATAGGTTTTAGGATTCTCTATTTCTACGAGTTTAAATGGGGTGGTGAGGGGTGGCATTTATACTTTAGGAGAGGTGGGTTTAAGTGATTAAAATAATGATTATTTTATAATTAAAACCAACTAAATTGAGTTGGAATTAATTTCAAAGATTTTTTATTTTTAATTAATGTTTTTAGGATTTTTAGGGTCTAGAAATACCTCAACCATCCATTAAAGTTTTTAATTTTTAGGTATTTTAATATTTTACCTTTTAACTTTAACCCTTGTCAGTATTTTACCTATACTACAGTAAATATTTTTTTTCCAAAATTGAGCTTAAAAACTAATTTGGAACATATTATTCAAAATATGTAATACTTTTTACCAAATTAATTTCATATAATTTTAAAAATTATATTTAAAAATTAATCACGCAAACACAATGAAAAAATGTTTTTTATAGTGAAATGTTTTAATGTTTGAAATGTTTTTATATCCAGTTTCAATGTGAAACTAATTCAAATGACCTAATTTCATGAACCAACATAAGAGAAACGTAAACCGGTCAGTTGAGAAGATTTGTGACAAGGCCCTCAGGGAGTTCCCGATCCCCACAGGTTGGAAACTAGTATCGGACATTAAAAACAATACAAGTGGGAACAATTTTAATCCCCAAAACCAGGATCAATAAACAAAAATGGACAAGAAACATAAACTAATAACTAATAATATAATAATAAAAAACTAATCCTGGTACAAAAATTATAACTTTACATAAGCAGAAATAAAACTAAAACAAAACCAAGCTAAGATACAACCAACTCGATCTCCATGTGACCTCAAGGTCACCACTATCTACCAATGAAACTGCTCCAACCACGAGCATTCAAACCAAGAACCTAAAAAAGAAACAGAACCTATAAAATAATTCAAGTCTATCGACATAGAATGATACAAGTAGGGTGTGATCTAGACATCTCAGTATGCAATCAATATAGAATCCATATGTTTCCTTTCCCGAAATCATTCCATTAACACTATTTTTAAATAAATTTATAAAAACAGGGGTTTCACGTCTTTAACAAATAAACACTTTTCTTCCCCTTCTTCAAAACTATGCACACTATATTTCCCCTTTAAAAATAGATTTCCATTTTATTTAAAAACACAAATTAAAAAAATACTAGGGCTGTGATGAAAATAAATGAATTGATAAATTTAAAAGTAATTTCATCGGAAAGTAAACAATCAATACATATAATAACCATGGTTGATCCCAAAAATCCCTAGAAAGACCCCTAGATGTAATCAGTTTGGAACAACATGATGGCGTATGGTGAAGCCACTAAGTTTGCAAACAGCTGACCACTCTCAACTGACCAATCCCGTGGCACAACCCTCCTAGGCTCTTAGTGATACAGGGGGTACCAACCCATCTAATCGGGTATGGAAATATACCATCACTCGATCCTCTAAAATACATCCAAGAACCCATGGTCGGAATAATACTGTGTATGTGGGAGGCCCTTCCATGTGTGACTCACCTTACCGAACATCACCACACTTACCTACCCTAAACACAAATACCACAATACGATAACACATAAAAGGAAATATCTCCTATAGAGGTTCCCACTATATACATATACATATATATCACTTCATTTAAGGTGCCAACTCAGTCATCACATCACTTAAGAATTCAAACCTTTCTTTAAAATAAGCGAATTTATAAACAGGATTTTAGCTTCACATAACCAATTATATTTACCAAAAAAATTACAAACTATTTCCAAAAAAACATCAAACATCATTTTTATATTTTCAATACCAAATAGGCTATTTAGTTCCAAACAAAAAACCAAAACACATCTCAAATAACCAAATGGGACTTTAATCCTTTTAATCTTTAACCAAAACATTTTTAAGGCCAAATGGGCCAAACATTAAGGAGCAAATTTATGGTTTCATTTTCTAAGTGATTGAAACAAAAATTTGCCTTTTTAAAACCATAGAACCAATTTAAAAAAAAGTGGATGAAGGAGAGAGGATAAGTTTTCAAAGGAAAGGTGACTTAGAGTTCCATCTTCACTTTAATGCACATCCATGCGTGCACTCCATGCACCCATATACATTCCAACATCCAATGTCACCCTCATTGTGTCTGTGATACCTTTTTAAAACGATTTACAAAATCAGTACTTTCTTTTTAAACTAAACCACCAATCCTATTTAATTTCAAAATGATAAAAACCCTTTCCAAACAAGGAGAATCCTTCCAAAAACATAACCTCCTGGATTCTCAAGTCATAAAATATGTTCAAATCACACATTCTTCAAAGTCTGAACATGAAATATAATTTACCAAAACATAACAAGGAAAAAATGTCATAATAAGGATCAATTTCATGTTTAGAAAACAGTAAGCATTTTATTGAACAGCTTGTGCGCATAAATTTATAGGCATATTAAAAGAAACCCTTGGAAAGCCATTTTTATCAAATTCTATCATCATGAAACCACTAAAATAAATTAAAACAACATATCAAAAGTATAAGAAACATATTTATAGATTATTTTAATGTATCTAGGAAAGTTCAATCATTGATAGAATTTCATGAAAAGGAAAATAATGGAAACAAACACCTTGATGTTGTGAGAACACAAAAAAAACTCCAAGGGTGGGAAGAACACACCCAAAATAATGATCCGAACACCCTAAAATACAAGAAAAAAGACCCACATATCAACCCTAGCATTTAGGGTTCAACCTTGGTGAAGCCTCCCTAGATAAACTAAGAAATCAAAATAGGGAATAGAGGGGAAGAGGAAAGGGAAAGATTTAATGAAGGAATCATGAAGAATCACTAACCTTTGGTGAAAAATAAACCAAAAAGGGTACCCAAACAAATAAAAATGAGGGGGGAACCTCTGTTCGATATCCACCAGATAGGAATTCAAATGGGAGGTGTAATTAATTAATCATATTTTGAAAATAAAATTTATTTAGGTTGTAATGGGATGCACAGTTTTGCTTCAAGAATTTTAAACCACGATAATTCTAGTAGAAAAGCTTTACAACTTATAGGTTTAAGTTTACAGATTGGGAAAACTACGCTCAAACTGTGTGACCTGAATGTTTTTCCAAAAACCCTCAAATGACACCCCAAACACTAGGGAAGGCCGACCAATGATCCCTAAATGGTTTAAACCCAATATAGTGACACTGTGGGTGTCAAAAACTCTCCACCATGATAATTTCTCCCAATAACATTCAAAATAGACATGATTATGGCTAGTAGAAAACCTAAACCACAAAAACATAAAGACTTTTGTTGGAAACTAAACCCAAACCTCCACCAAAAGACAAAACATCGGGAAATAATTAAAAACAAATGAAAAATGTGGTCGGGGTGTGAAACCTAAATTGTATTTATTTATTTATAATTTATCAAATTATACTGTAAAACCGATTTAAAACATAATTCAACACTATAAATTAATTATACCAAAAAACAATTTTAATTAAAATTCAGTATTTTTCACTTTTCATCAAGAAATGAAACTACTTTGAAAAATACCAAAATTTTTCCCTAAGATAATTTTGATATTATGATTTAAAAAGTGAACTTTATTTTTCAAGTAAAATTTATAAAAGTATCGAAATTTAGATTTAAAATATTCGTGTCATCGAGAGATGATAAAATTTCCTTATTAAAATATATGGATTTTTATGTTTAAAATTGGATTTATTCTTATATTAGGACTGTAAAACACATTGAATGAATTTAAAAACATCTTAATGAATATATAACATATAAATTTCATTTATATCTATCACTAATGGTGATTAATTTAATTTATTAATATAAAATTACATTATGGGAATAAAAATGGTTTTGTATAAAAGCCCTTCTATTATGTTCAATTGGATTTTATTTTCATTTCTAGTTAATTGGTAATTAGTGAATTGATATTATAAACATGTGTAAACTATATTTTCATAATATAGGTAATCTCATTCATTCCCATCATTCCAACAGATAGGTAAAAAATATTATATTTAAATAATATCTTAATATTTTGTTTAAGCTTGGTGTTATGTGTAATGTAAGCTATCGAAAAGATTGAATTTAAAAAAAAGACATACCATAAAATATTGGGGTGTAAAATTATACCCTCCTTAAATAAATTTCATCCTCACAATTTGAAATTTCACTTAAAAAGTCAAAGATTGATAATTGGAAATTCCTTTGTGGGAAACCCACATCGTAAATAGGGTTAGTAAATAATCCCTTTAATAAGAGGGAAATGGAAATGAAAAGGTGACTAAAAATTTAGGCTTTCAAATAGGATAACATTTGTGAAAATTTTAAACTGGGACATGGATGTGAAATCAAATTATCAAGTTATAATGGAGAGTCATAGAGAACATGGACATCATAAAGTATACCATCATAAAACCATAAATCTATGATGGGTTAAAGATTCAATTGATTCCTCTGTAATAAAATTAAATGAATAACATTTTTTTTCAAAAATCCTCTTCCTAGAGTTGAGGTATTATTTTAATATCTTGATAATAACTTGTGAAAGTACACTCACATGATTTATTTTCATTTCATAAGAATAATTACATCAATTAGTTTTGCTTCAATCTATACCCACATCATTTATTATCTTATGAAATTTATATTCAAGATGAATTTTTCATGCTTGAATAAATTTTATGAATCATAAGATCCACAAGTCATTCCTTGAGCCTTTAAATTCTTACTGAAACCAAAATTGTTAGAAAGTGATATAATATTTGAAAATCAAACTATAATATCAAATGTTAAAATTAATTCATTACATTAGTAGTTAATATTAAGACTCATCCAAAGAATTTCTTTCAAAATTCCAAGATAAAAAAGTTATATTGAAGGTCACTAAATTTCTAAAATCAACATAACATTGGATTCCCCAAAACAACATAATGTAATTCTTAATGTCACATACCAAATATATGAATACCTTGATCACCATAAAACATTAATGAAGACATACATGCTTCTAAATCCTTAATGAAGTATTGTAGTACATTACTTATATATCTCATGATTTTTATAACCCAATCATTATAAATAAAATAATTCTTGAATCCAAATACACAATAAATTTAATAATTATAATTCATTCTTAAACATTTAACTACACTTCAACATCTTATTCCTTAATACCTTATTCCATTAATTTTTCATTTTTAGTCTCTTCATCATTAGAAATATAACCATTACTTTTATAAACTTGCTGATTCTATTCATTATATTTTCACCTATGACATTGATTTTCATAATTAACTTATTTTAAACATTTATAACATTCAATTACCATTAGTAATACCTCAAGGAGACCATTATTCCCAACTTTTCATTTTTTTTCATAGAAATTAATTTCTTTATAGCCTTATTTTATGTACCCAAAACATCTTCTCGTTCCTCTATGATAATCACCTATGTGTTTCTTATCACATTCTCAAAATATAGGAAACTGAATCATCTTTTCCTCTATGGTTTCCACCACCCAAGTTCTCAGTTAATTATATTGTTATCTTCTTTTGTGAGTCTGAGAGTTGGTTAAGCTGAATATTGTTAATCATATATTAAAATAAAAAGATTCATCATTCAATTAATTATCCCATTTTGTTTCTCATATACACATTTTCTATCAAATTCATCATTAAACTAGTTAATTCTAGTCCCATCCATTGACTAAATTAAAATCAAAATGTGAGAAACACTAATCAGAGTGATATAGTCATGAAGAATCATTTATAGGATGTCAAAATCAGGATATTTTATCAATCTATGAATCTTTATGTTTAATCTGGGTTGTCCATTTTGATTATAAAATCTATAAGATTATATCATATATTGAGATTTATCATAATATTCAAAAATATAGTTATTTTATATAATCTATATTTTCCTAAATCTAGTTCCCAAGATTTCCACTAAATTTACTCTTATACCAACTGTAATAAACTCAATCCTAGTAACCCAAATTCGGCATCTTACTTTATTACATTGGCATATATACAAGTAATATCATCCCAATGTATATAATTATTTAGTAGTCTTGGTAAACTAGATACATATTTTAAATTCAAGTTACATTTTAACTATAAAATACAAAAATTATTTTCTTTGATAACAACATTACCCCCTTAGTATAACCATTCATATCAATCATAATAAACTTCTTGGAATCCTAGTAAAAAATAAAACATAAGAAATGGGTGAGATAAAATTATTATTATTATGGGTTATGTACAATAGAAGCTATAATAAAAAAGAAATAACAATTATGAAAATGTAAATAACTGAAACACATTCCATTTAATTAATAACTTCAGCAGAATATGGCTGGAATAAAAGTTGATCAAATAATTCCATATAAATAATCACTTGAGATAGAAAACATAAACATGGATATTCTACTACTCTAATAATCACATAGAATTTGAAAACTTATATCATAATTAGGGAATGTATAATTTTGTACATCTGACACTTGTAATTGAGGGATTGGTTAATACATCTAAAAATAATTGGGTAAGGCCTTGACCAAAACCTAATTTGGTTTGTCTCATGAGACCTATGGATGCATCAAGGGGATATAACAGTTCATTCTAATCACTTAGTAAGTCCGATGCATTCCTCATATAAAAGGTGTGAAACATAATCAACATAAACATTCATATTTATACTAGAATACAAAATGTAAATTCTTTTCCCATTTATTAAACATAATCATGAACCATCTAGAGAAATATGGTGAATAGTGTCAAAATAGTAAATCCCTAGTAAAACTAAAAACTAAAAATAAAATAAAATATGGTATATGGTATCATAAGATATCAAACTCAATGAGGTATAAGATTCAATAAAAGATATTGACATAGATGAAACTATTTTAAATTATATCATTGAAAAATTAATGAGGAAAATACCATTTTTCACCTTGAAAAAAATTGTTTTTAAAATTATATTGAATTATAAAAGAAAATATTTTATTTGAAAATAACCATGTTAAAATTTAAAGGTAGCTTTGAATCATTATGATGTTATTATGGCGGCAAAATACACTCATTCCATATAAGTTAAAAAAATATTCCTTCCATATTTTTTTTCGAAAAGTCTCAAAGAAAATTGTTTAGAAAATGAAAAAATATACATCTCAAACCTTTGTAAAATGTCAAACATGAGTATAAATAACTATAAAAATTCATAGGAGGATAGTAAAAAAAATTGAAATAATTTTATAAATCATGGATGTGGAAGAAAAAGAGAGTTTTAAGGGAAATTTTTAAAGGGATATTTTTTAAAAGAAAGTCCCTTATAAATATCATATAATAGAAGGGTGAATTCATTAAATGAATAGAATATGTATATTCACTATAAATACAAAAATAAAAGTGTAAATAAATAATAATATATTCACAATTCATTTCACAGATAAGCCAAACACGTCATAACCAAGGAAATAGAGCTTTAACCCAAAGAATGTAAATTGGGTTATGAATTCCCTTACTAGTTTGTAATAAGTCCAATCATATTAGATTAAAATTAAAATGAAAAATTTAATACCATGAAGATAATTAAATTCATTATATAATATATCAAAGGGAATTATATACACCAAACACAAGGAATAAGTGGTAAACAAGGCATACATCACAGAGAAGTAAAAGTAAGATGAGAAGAACCTTACCTCACACTACCCATTAGTGTAGCATTATTAAAACTTCAGTATGTTGTTTTATAGAATGTTTTTAACTCATTATAGAACTATATTCCTATTTATAATATATTATTTAATGATTTTATAACATATTATGACCCATTCATTAACAATATTTTATTATTTTCATGGTTTTAGGTGTATTCATTTCATGGTTCCATGATTGGTTCATTTATGTAAAATTATGGATGTTCTTGTGAAATGGTATTATAACTCCAAAAGTTTAATGGAATAGTATTATTGAATTAAAAAAATATTAAAGTTCTATATATAATTTTTCTTTATTGTATGAGGATGATTCATTTGATAAAATTTTAATGATAATTGTTTTGTTAATTTTGTTGATTTTTCTAAACACCATGGAGTAGTTTCATTTTATTTACTACTATGATTATATATTAGTTCCAAAACCTGGAATAGAATAGAATATAATTATTTCAATATTATTTAACTAGAATAATAGTTTTATAACCATCCATGAAGCTAGTAATAGAAAACGAACAAAAAAATTATTCACAGAGGTGATTAACCAGTATTACTTAGACAATATTATTTTTCTCTGAATAAGTATTATATAATATATTATATTAAAAAAACACTTCAATATATAAATTAATCTGTGGTTATCAATCCCTGATATATGAAGGAGTTGAAGATAAATTATAAAAAGAAAAGAAATTATGATAGGTGTTTTCAGAAAATTAATAATTTAATATCACCTGCTTGAGAGACCCTTGAGGACCTTGTATTTGGTATTTTGGTGAGACCAGAAGCACTAGGAAATTGGGAGAGTGAGGAGGAGAGTTTTGGTCTGATATTTCAGTAGTATCAAGTCTTTTTAGTCAAAATGGTGTGGTGAGGGGAGTTATTTATACTTGAGGAGAGGTGGGTTTAAGTGATTATTATAATGATTATTTTATTATTAAATCCAACCACATTGAGGTGGAATTAATTTCAATGAATTAAATTGTTAATTAATGATTTTTAGTCTGGTTATGGTTGATAAATGACTCAAACAACCATTAAAGTTTGTAATATTTTAGTATGTTAATATTTTACCTTTTAAATTTAACAATTTTCATTATTTTACCTTTATTGCAGTAAATAATTTTTTTACCATGATAATTTTTCTTATAAAAAAATGAAATTGACCTTATAAACTAATTTTACACATATGATTTAAAATATGGAATCAATTTTATAAAATTAAATTCACATAATTGGAAAAATTATATTTAAAAAATAATCTGGAAAACCTAATAAAAAATCATTTTTAAGTGAAAAGTTCAAATGTTTGAAATGGTTTTATATCCAATTTCAATGTGAAATTTATTACAATTTTAACATATCAAATTTTCTAATATATTATTTCTAGAAATTATATGGATTGATTTTGAGACTAGGTGTTGAGATGACGTGTTATTCTAAGGCCCAATTTTCCTGGTACAATTGTTTGAAATTTTTTAAACTTTTAATAGTATACACATATAGATTTCCTAAAAAAGTGAATAACTATTAAACATATTCTCATATCATAAATAAAAGTGCACCGTTGAGTCTAGAGTAGTGAATTTACCCTAGACTCATCAAAACTTTTTTTGTTGTGGGTTGTCTATAGAAAAAGTCACGGAGGGCATAACTTTAAATAAATTAATTTTTCTAAAAAAAATTATTTTGATGCAGTGAATCATATTTTTATTAAGGATTTTTTAGAAATTTAAGGTTATCCCCATTAACCTAGAATTTCGGTGGGTACGTGGAGAAAGATCCTTTGGAGAAACCGTTGGTGAAGGAAGACTAATTGATCAAATGACACCCCTCAGATTTGACGAATCGAGGATCGACAATGATGAGGAAAAAATTCTTTGTTAGTTACCAATAAAAATTGAGGTAGGATAGTTGTTTATTTTTAGTTATCCCATTATTTATTTTCAGGAGGAATGTGGGTCAATCAATGAATAGATTGATTTGAGGTTCAATTTTTGCAGGATGGTTTATGATTGTGGGGGTTATTTCGGGAGTTTTGCTTATTCTTCTTTGTTATTTGTTCTAACGAGAATTAATTGAGTCCGAAATGAAAAAAGTATGAGGTTTGTTCCTCAGGCTATTTTTTTTCTTTCCTTTCCCCCGTTCTACACGTTCATCACAGTTGGACCCCCGTGACTATGGTTCGACCTGCTGGGTGGCTCTTAACATGATCAGATCCTCGAATTGAAGGAAAACTGACAACATAGGCCAAGTCTACGTAGATCAGGACCCAAGGAGCACAAATATGTGACTATTTTGAATTATAGGCCTCATAGGTGGCTCGATGGTCCGTGGAATGAACCACCTACACGGGTATCACGTGATAGTCCGATGATGCGAGGTAGCGAAGATTAGGGCAGCAGCGACCAGAGGTGGCAATTATCAGAGGCAGCAACGACGACCAATTGGATTGAAGCGGGTGACCACGTGTGAGCTGGTGGGTGGATATGGGATACAGATGTGGCACGATGTAGGTCCTTGAGATGCATTGCTAGTGTCAACCATGTGGGACATAGCTAGAAACTGCGTGGACCGGGTCGGGAAAGGCGGCCCACGTGCCAGCGGTTCGAGTCAAGCCTAGTGGGCCAGGTCAGACCTAGTTGGCTAGGTTAGACTCAGGTTCAACCCAGGGTGATCAGTATGGAGCCAAGACATGGTCGTGGTAGTTTCTTCAGGGTCGATGGAGCTGGGGGTGGGGTCGACCATGCAGTTGGTCCATGGGCCCATGGACCCCCTTTTGAAACTTCGAACTGACGTAACTTTCAAAAGGTACTTCCATTTGATGAGCCATCTATGATGTTGGGACCCTAGCGATGAGATGGAAATTTTGACCTATTGTCGTGTGTTTTTAGTTTGGACCATTATAGGTTGAGGGAATTCCCTTGGTACTTTGTTCGATGGTTTAATACAACATTATGTCCACATCACTAGATTGTAATCCCCTATAGAGGACGAGTCTCAGATAAAGTTATGGTATCCCTCTATGGGACTGGAGTATGATCCTCTTTCACCCCTAGTGTAATTTTGTGTAATCGGCATAACCTTCAAGAGCAGGGCATTGGTCCTCTATCTAGCGGGCTGCATCAGTAGGGTTAGTGTTATTCCCCAGTTTGTATGGGTAGGATCCCCTATGTTATAAGCCACATGAGTAGGGTTAGCGGTATTCCCCAGTGTGTCTGGGAAGGATCCTCTATGTTTTAGGTTAATCCATTTTGGGTAAATGGTATCCCCCAGTGTGTCTGGGCGCGATCTGTGGTATCCCTAAGTGTGTCTGGGTGTGATCCCCTCTCCGTGTATAATAGTCTTCCTTGACCAAAGTGTTCTCTTAGGGTGGGGCCCAAATAATCTATACCTCTATGTGAGTGTATCTAATGATATCATGGCTCCAGGAGTGAGTTCTCCTATGATGGTCATGCTTCGAGAAGAATCATGTGGCAGGTAATTGGTTGTGTCTTACCTCTAGACTGTGTGTCTTAGACTTATTATATCTGGATATTCATTCTACATGTGTTGTAGACATATACCTATGTGGAGATAACTGTATTTCCTTAATGGTATTTTTTTTGTTTTACTTTGTGGTATTAACTTGTGGTTTTGGGGTGTCTTAATGGGTATTGTTATACTCACCCCTACATTGGTTTTTCCCACACGTGTCGTGTCTTATGCAGATGATCGACCCTTTGACGGAGTTCTAGGAAGACAAGAACGACGCGGTGCTTTGAAAGTCTGGACATACTGAGGTGTGTTCCTATGGTTCATACAACAGTCCCAGTGCCTATTTTCTTATAGGTTAGACTTTTGGATATAGAGTCATTTTAGCAGGCTTCTATTCTGGCACTGTTTACGTTCTATTACTTTTGCCAGCATACTCTTTTGTGATATCTTAGTGTCATGCATGAATTGTTTACTTAGTATTTTTATATTTCAGATTTTTTTCTTGAATATGTGTACATGTTCACATGTACTTAGGAAAATGCCTCCCATTTTTGGGATATGCCTACTCGGGGTTAGTCACCAGCCTCTGGCCTATTAGAGGTGGGTTTGGGGTAGACACAACATGGGCCCCTCTGGGATGGGTCATGAAAACAATGAAAAAACTTAGTTTATTGATGTATAATTTATCTAATTATAATTGAAACAAATTTAAAACATAATTTAACTATATAAATAAATTATTTGAACATTTATTTTTTAATTAAAATTTAGTCTTTTTCACTATTCATCAAAAACCGAAACATCATTGAAAAATACAAAAATTTTTCTCTAAGATAATTTTTATATAACTATTTCAAAGATAAACATTAGTTTTTCAATTAAAAATTATAAAAGCATTAAAATTTTGATTTAAAATAGTAGCGTCATCAAAAGACGACAATATTTCTTTTTAGAACAATACAGTTTTTTTATACTTAAAACTGGATTTATTTTTATCATAAGACTATAAAACATATTGAATCAATTTAAAAATATTTTAATGAATATAAAAAATTTAAATTTCATTAATATCTCGCATTAATAGTGATTAATTTATTTTTTTTAATATAAAATTCCATTATGGGCATAAAAATCATTTTTTATAAAAACTATTATTTTCTGGTCAATTGGTTTTTATTTTCAATTTTTATTAATTGATAATCAATGAATTGATTTTATAAAAATAGTAAAATATATTTTCATAATTTATTTACTCTCATTCATTCCCTCCATTCCAAAATCTCGGTGGTAACTATCATTTTTATAAAATATGTTAATTGTTTGTTTAAGCTCGGTGTTTTGTGTAACGTAAGCTAACCAAAGGATTGAAATTAAAAAGAGACATACCTTAAAATATTTGGATGTTAAAATGTAGTTATAAATAAATCATCTTAATTATTCATAACTAAAGGAAACCAATTAGTAATACATGGAGGATTCATTTATTCGATATCATATATCAAATTTCTATTATACACTATAATAAAAACCAACTATATGCTATGATATTAGCATCCAAATTTCCATATAAATACCCATGAACTAGGGTGTATCCTATAACATGATATAAATTTTTTAATTATTTTATAAAATACTTTTACTTTCACTAAAATAACATATGGTCTTTATAGAAAACATCATAAATCATTTTGAACCCATCAAAACTCCTTCAGATATGGTTTATCAAATATCTTCACTTTGGAACAAAAAATTTATCATAAATTTAATCCTTAATCTAATACCTAACTATGTAACCCTATGGACCTTTATTTCATTGAAAATAAATATGAAATCCCAATTTTATAGATGTATGAAATGAGAGACCACTAGTAAAACACTTGTGCTACTCAAGTTATAGAATGATTTGGTGTGTTGTTGATCCAACATACTCAAATCGCTCTATGAAAACTTCCACCACAATATGTATTATAAAAATCTTATGTATACCTAAATAATCTATTTTTCTATAAAATCTAGTAACTACCAGGCATATAATATGTCAATATAGTATATTGTATATCATAAATCCATGATTCTACAAAATTAACTGACCAATTTAAATTAACAAATAACATGAAACTCATCCAAGTATCCAAGAAAATAAATCACTCAAGTAAGTGTTTCCACACATTACATTAGTTTAATTCCATTGAGGTCCCATATATATTTATCCCATCATATAAGTGAAATAATATTGTGAAAGGACCCTCAGGATCAGTGGGAAATCACTGAGAGTGGGGTGAATCAATGATTATAATTACTTTTTAAAATTCCTATAGAAAGAACCCTAATATCCTATTAAATTGAATGTTAGGTAATTTTCATACACAATCCAAAAAATACACATAGTTGGCACAATAGATTTTTTCATGGTTTACTACTCAAAATAAGTAGATAGTCTTTAGTATGATCTAGATACCACTGAGATCATAGACTTCACTAGTCTGAATACAACGAATAAAAATGAATGGTGTTTATACTTTACTCATGATACACAATGGTATCCCAACCATGTAAATTAATCCCATAAAAAAATATAGATAATAAGTTTTTAATGATAGTAGAATCATAAACCATATCAAAATTACATTAAGTTGTCTTTGTGCTGATTCTTATTATTATTTCTCTTCTTCTTCTAGTTTCACCATGGAAAGTACTCTCTACTTATTATTTTTATTCTCTAAATATTTTATATTTCAAACAATACCAATATTCACATAGGAGCATCTAATATAATTTTATATTTATAAATAAACATATTATTTACTTTTGAATTTGAATTTAAAATTGAAATTCAATCTAATAACCTTGTTTAACTATTTCTTTAACTTTTATTCTTCTTTATACTTCTTCATCAGTTGAAAGAACTATCCAGGTGGACTTAGAAATAATACATGGTGTAACTATATACATTATAGTGTTTAATACTTTTCAACCTTAAACTGAAACTTATTATATAATGCAACACATTTCTTTGTAGTGCGAACTATCTTTCTCTATTAGAACATCCCAAACATTAATTCTAATGGACTCTCATCACAACACAAGGATCCTAAAAAATTCCCCTTAACTAAAAGATTATGTTATGACATAACTTCCATGGTGTGAAATATATTTCTCCACTTCTTGAATAATTAATTCTATTAATGATATTAATTCCATAAATACCCACTTTATTACCATCTGATTAAGATTTTTCTTCTAGATGTTTGTTTTTTGGAGCTCCTGATGAAATTTTTGGAATATTAATCTTCTCATAATTTTGATAAGTGATAGATATTATATATTTTAACAAATATATTACAAATATAAATAGTGTTATCCATGTTTCCAAAATTCCTCAAATAATGATCCATACATAATATTTTTTTAATCTTACGCATTACATAAGATACTTTCCTTTTCCATATTTCTTCCTGATCATCTAATGGAAAACTTATGAATCATAAAATATCTAAAACAACATATAAATATATTATATATCACTCTATATTCATATATTTTAAAAAATATTTCTCTTATATTATTTATATTACGTAACATACATAATATATTATGTATCACAAAAAATATCACACATGATCCAAAAAACATACACATGACTTTGTTGATTTTCATTTCCCTGAAAGAAGAAAAACATACATAAATTCTAAATATTTCTTGAGTCACAATGGATATATATAATTTACCAATTTATCTAAAATCTACATAAGGTTAATTTTAGGAATAATTGATAATGACTCTTACACATTGTGAAAATCACTTTTACATTTGAGTACTTAGTCAATTTCCACAGAATATTCTCATAGTTACTCTCACATACTAGTAGAGTACTTTTAGAGTTTTAGGGACTTAGAAAATATTTAGTGTCTATTTAGAGTAACCTTTATAGATCAAGTGAAACTACTCTTACAAATATATAATGTATCTTGGAGAATTGTGTTGAATTTTCATTGGACAACTTAGATTTTTTATACGTATAGATAATAGTTACTTTTAAGTATGCAAAGACTTTTTTATTTTTTATAAAAAATCATTCTCAACTGTAGAACACATTTAAATTACTATATAATCCTTCAAATATCTTAAAGACACTTATAAAAATTCCAAAACCTCGAAAAACCTTCACTTTACATGATATAATTTTATTCAATGTGGGTATGATTTATATATTGAAAATAAAATCCAACAAAATAAATATATCATCTTATAATTTTTTAATATATATTCTCTAAAAAAATATTAAATTCTGGAGGGAAATTCTTCAAACCCAAATATAAGTGAATTATTCTTGGGTCTCCATAATTTACCCAATATCATAATCACTTCTTCATGGGATCAATAATCTCCCAAACATCTCTTGTTCTAAACAATCACCCCTTTGGGTTTTGTTATCAACCAAAGTACATAAATAACTTTGAAACTTATTATACTTATAAAGGAATCATTGATCAATAATTATTATCCTACTTTTTTAATAATGGTGTAAGAAATAAACACATTAAATAATAATTTCATGCTTTCCATTAATGTGACTTACATTTATCTTCTTTGTAACCCTTAATTCCTCTAGATACTAACTAAGAATCAACTAATTTTATCATTTGTAAAAACAATTCCATTGAACTTGTGTATAATAAGGTACTGAAAAATAACATGTTCACCAAACATGTTATAATTGTTCACATGATATTTTTATAACCTACACATTTTAAAAAATATCTCTAAATACATGCTCCCCCTAGATAAGTGATGAATCCATCTTTAGGTAAATCACATATCTTTGAATTATCCCTAATTTGATATGTTCTCTCCCATTTTAAACACATTAATGAATACACATAAAAGAGATATTTATATTTTCTTTCCCTCCCTTTTACTTGAAAAATCAAAAGAAAAAGTTTGATTTTTTGCAAAATCACGATACCTTATCCAAGTGAAAAAAGAGATTGAACTCCCGTCATTAACCTCAATATTTAAAATGTATCATTTGGAAGTGGTTTAGTAAAAACATATACTATTTTATCCTTCAATTGAAAACATTCTATCCTTAACAAATTTTTATCCACAATCTCTTTGATGAAGTGATATTTTATATCAATGTTCTTTGATTGAGAATGATAAACTGGATTTTTTAATAATTTGATACCACTTTGATTATCATATCCTATAAGAAATAGAAACATCACTTCCACCTTGAGATCTTCAAATTGAGTCCTCATCCAAAAAAATTAGGTTATATATTATGTAAAGACCCAGAAAATTCCACGTATTTTTTTAATTATTTGGGATTATAATGAGTCTGCAAAAATTGACGGCACGTGATTCCGAGTCCCAGTGTGCCCAAAATGAATTTTTGATCATTTTTATGGTATGTTTAGTAATCGCATGAGCAGTGTTTTCTATATTTTTAACCGGTTCTTGGATTAAAAATATGAGGGCACCGTTGAATGTGTAGTGCCAATATTCTCTTTTGGGAAGCTTCACTTCAACCGTAGTAGGCCGGGAGAAAAATTTAAATTTTGGACTTTATAAAAAAAATAATAAAATAACATTAAAAAGTTATTTTATTTATTTTTCTCTAGTGGATGAGTGGTGGTGGTGGGGACTGATGAATTATCAATCCAATTAATGGCTTGAATCTCTTTAATTTGTAACCACACCATCAGGGAATTTAGAGGTTTATTCATTAAATGAACCTCATTAATTCCTCAGTGAATTACTCACCTTTCCACCCTCTATTTTAGTGAGGCTTGGGGTGGATTTTTGACATGGATTCACCAATAAAGAGTCCTATGGAGAAGTGATGAGACACCTTCCACCGATGAAGATGTAAGCTCGGGCAGCATCGAATTGAGAGCGATGAACACCGATGGCTTCATCAAAGCGCAGATTCTCCCTCCACCACCACGACGACTCCACCAATTCTTGAGGTAGGGGTCATCTTTTAATTCAAAAATTTCCCTCGTTTCTTATCCTTGTTCTTGAATTTGGGGGTGGCCATTGTGGGGAATTTGAACAGGGCTTATTATTATTTTAATTTTATGTATAAATTACCCCCACTTGTTATAATGCTAAGGTGGAGGGTGCGGGCAAAACGAATAAGGCCCGTACCCTTCGTTTCTTGTTTTTCTTTGTGTTGTTCAAAGGCGGGTTGTTCCAACAGGAGGAAAACTTGAAACTGAGAGGTTCATAATGATAGCGGCATCTCGAGAGGACCATAGGCATGTCTAGAAGGAAGAATGGATCACTGAAGGTCACCTGGTGGCCCGCTGAAGAAGCACCGGTGCGACGCCAGCGACAAGCAGATAAGGGTAGAAGACTAAAACTACTGGTTGTGGTGAAAGAGCGGCATCACTCGACCCCATGGATGTCAGACATGTGGCCGGAAATGACCACCTACAGAGGTGGAGGTGGCATGCCATCACACACCGTGCTAAAGGAAGCCTCAGCTCGAAGCCGTGACGATGCAGGCAGTCCGCTCCCTACGGGTCCTGTGGATGATGAGGTTGTGCCACTTGGCACCACCAAAAAACGATCCTAATAGCTCCTTTGAGCCGTTCGGGAGAAGAGGACCGCTCGACACCCATGGGGCATGCCAACCATCAGACCAGACCACCTAGCGGGTCATGCCCAGCCGGTGGGCCAAGCTAGTCCACGACCCAATGGGCTGAGCCCAGCCCGGGTGGGCCAGGCCAGTTTGTAGCCCAGTGGGACGAGCCTGCTATGACCCACCCAAGTTGGTTCGATCCAGGCTGGATCAGAACCGGACTGGGTCAGACACCTCTCAGGCCCAGAAATGCTTAAAAGGCCGTAACATGCGAACCAGACATCCATTTGATGAACCGCCTATGGATCTAGGATCCATGGAGTGAGATAGTTCTTTTGAGATACTCCACAATAGTTTTAATGGAATTTGGAGTATGGTTGGGTTGGATCGACTCTGAATCCCACTAGGACCTCGCCACTAAAATGCCAATAACCTACAGACCGGGCATCCAGTTGACGCACCATCTGTTGTGTTGGAACCATTATAACGTGACAGATCACCAGGTTACTTATTTATGGGAATTCATGCCTGTTGATATATGAATGATGGATTGAGAAGCGGTTATCCCAGAATCAAGCGTACTATGAGCAGGGATCCAATGGCTAGAAGTGAGCCGGAGGTCGGAGACAGATCATACAGAGGTTATTACTAATTGATCCTATGTGGATCAGAATCTATCAATACTATGTGAGTCTGATGCTGTGTGGATCAGTGTTCAACGATCCTATGAGGGTTATCACATTCCGATCATGTGTGGGTCAGATCCTGTGTGGGTCAGATCCTATGTGGGTCAGCAGGGGTTATTACCTATTGATCCTAGGTGGTTCGGATCCTGTGTGGGTTAGTGGGGGTTAGTACCAATCACTCCTATCTGGTTCAGACTCTGTATGGTCAGCAGTAGTGCCTCTTGTTAGAATAAGATGATCTTGCTTCTTGATTAATCATCTGTACTTCTGTGCTTTACTTATACCTTGTTTGATCAGTGTATTTTTCTTCATGTTTTGTGATGGAGATAATTCTTTGTGGTATTACTTTGTGGAATTCTAATATACCTTCAGGGGTATCGGGGTCCCTACTGGGAATTGTTATACTCACCCCTTCATGGTCTTCGCTCGCACCTTGTTGTGTCTTGTGCAGAAGACGAGTAGCTTGGATGAGACTTGAGGGATCTAGGACCAGGTAGTACATGGAGGAGATTGGATAACATGGAGAATAGTGGAGATGATCTATACCTACCATTTAGGTAGAATCCTCGGTGGGAGATTTAGGGAGCTGTTTTCTATTTTTTAGTTATAGTTGTACCATTTATTTGGGCTTGTATTCCGACCCCTTTACTTTCACAACACACCTTTTCTATTGTAGTTTTAATTCGTGATTGCATCTTTTTGTGTTCTTGGATTGTGTGTTTGTATAGGTTTAAATCCAATTCCTTCCCATTCTAGGGATATGCCTTTCCAGTGCTAGTCACCAACTCCTGGCCTATGGAAGGCAGACTTGGGGTTGTCACGACACATTCCCTAGGGGACGAGTCGTGACAATGTGGTATTAGAGGAGTCGGTTCTATAGATGAACTAGGACTCTGATATTTATATTGGAGAAATAGGGTTAAGTTTATTGAGTATGGGTTTTAGTTTGGGGAGTCCAGTGTTGGTGCAGTGGCTGACATATCCATACACCAGGACCCTGAATTCTAATTTTTTACTTAGTGCATGAAAATACTAATTGCGTGTGTTTTAAATATGTTTTTTACATTGATCTCTTTGAGTCAGCTCACCAGGTATAACTTATTGACAATGGAGCACCCATTTATTTTTAGAATGCTACCGAGTAGACAACCATCTAGGATTCCCAAGAGAGTACATGATGACAACCCACCGAGCAACGAGGCTTCGGTGCAGGGCCCTCTTACTGTGATAACACCTTCGGGTGGTGCACCTATAGTACCACCACCTATTGGGAAGAAGATGCCACTAGCCCCACCAGCATACCATTCATGCTAACTGAGTGCATTGCATGAGTCCCAAAGATAGAGGCCTCCAAGGTTTCAAGGCTAGAAAGATCCCAAGGCTGGTGTGGATTGGATGGGGGCTATTACTAGGTTTTTCACTTGGTTGAGATCTGAGTAGAGGAGATGGTTATCCTAGCCTCTAGCCTTTTACAGGGAAAAATTGAGAGATGGTGGAGCCAGATGCTCTAGACACACAACAAGGAGAACCTCACCTAAATGGACTTTGAGAGCCTCTTCATGGCAGAGTTCATTACAGTGACACTACGCTCTGTGAGTATTCAGGAGCTCCTGCACTTACAACATGGAAGCCTTACAGTAGCCTAGTACTCAAGGAGATTCATTGACCTATCGTGCTATTCCAATAACATGGTATCAGACCCATTATTCAGGGACCAGACCTTTGAACAGGGTCTTCAGTGGGAGTTCATAGCATCGATGATATCGCTGAATATCCTGATGCAGGCTGGAGTTCTAGAGTGATCATTGTTAGTGGAGAGCTTCATAGATGAACATGCACCGACAGTGACAGCCACCATCAGACAAAAGGTAGCCGAGTCATTTGCAAGAGGCAGTATATAGATGACGCGGAGGTCCAAGTGGGCCAGACCCACCAGTGGATGAGCTCGGGATACAGGGTCCAAGGTGTGGAGCTCGCGAGGCAGATAAGGTCAGTTAGGAGGAATAATGGGTTTCAGGTGTGGCAGGTAGGACCACATGGCTCATGAATACCTAAACCTCCATAACTAAGATCATAATATGGTCGAGGGACTGCTGAGGTAGAGGTAGAGATTCGATTTAGGAGATCCGTAGGGTGGTAGATGAGGTAGAGGAGTTGGTCGTGCAGTAGGCGATGGGCGATAATTTGAGGTTCTACCGTCACCACCACCAGTAGGTCCACCCCGACCACATGGAGCATGTAGAAAGGGGAGAGTAAAATATTAGGGAGCTGAGGCCTACGACCATGGTGCTCTAGAGATGATTAGTGGTATGATCTATTTCTATTCCACCCAAGCTGCAACACTTACAGACACAGGTTCAAGTCACCTTTTCATTTCCACGACACTCGTTCGGAGCTCAGAGATTTCGATGGAGCCGTTGGATTGATCCTTATGATTAGGGACTCCTACGGTAGAGTATTAGATGATTACACACTAGTTTCAACAGTGTAAGCTTACTCTAGGAGGTGAGTGATTTGAATGGGATCTCCTAGTAGCAGCATCAAGGCTTTACGGTGTCATCTTGGGTATGGACTGGCTATCCACAGTCTATGCTCATATCGATTATTTTAGGTGAAAAGTGTGGTGTGTCCATGAGGATGGGATCAGGTTTACCTTCATCGGTGAGGAAGAAACCTTTGCGGCACAGGATGGACTATCTCTGATGATGGTGCAGCAAATTACTCATCAGTTGCCTAGCCTCACCCTCGTAGCAGTTGACGTGAGGAGTCAGAGTTATCCTGTAGTGGTGGACCAGTTTGCTGATGTCTTTCCAGATGATGTTCCAGGACAACCTCCATTTATAGAGGTAGACTTTCACATCGACATATACCCCGAGACAACACCGATATCTACACCAGCATATTGGATGGCTCCTGTGGAGCTTCGTGAGCTGAGGGTATAACTGGGGGAATTATAGATAAAGGGGTTAATAAGGACCAGTGTTTCTCCATGGGCATCCCCGATCTTGTTTTCCTTGAAAAAAATGGGAACTTGAGGCTTTATGTGGACTATCGGTGCCTGAACTAGGTGAATATGAAGAACAAGTATCCACTCCCAAGGATTGATGATCTCTTCGACTAGCTGAAGGGAGCTAGATGGTTTTTGAAGATATACCTCAAATCAGACTATCACTAGCTTAGGGTACAGGATGAGGATTACTAAAGATAGCCTTTAGATGTTGGTATGTCCATTATGATTTCTTGGTGACGCCTTTTGGCATGACCAACACTCTAGAAGTGTTTATGGGGCTCACGAATAGGATATTACAGCCATACTTCGATCACTTCATGGTGGTATTCATTGAAGACATATTGATATACTCGACATTAGAGGAGGAGCATGCCACACACCTACAGATAGTCCTAGATATAATCTGATAGAACTAGTTTTATGTTAAGCTCTTGAAGTTCCAGTTCTGGGTACAGGAAGTCCGCTTCATGGGGCACGTTATCTCAGAGGCTAGAGTTGTTGTGGTTCTGGGGAAGATAGAGGCAGTTCATTCTAAGGATCCACCAGGAGTGTGACCGGTGTGTGGATTTTTCTGGGATTGGATGGGTAATACCAGATATTTTTACCTAACTTCTCTAGGGTAGAGGCACCTTTTTTAGCATTGAAGAAGAAGGGAAAGACCTTCTTGTGGACAAAGAAGTGCTAACAGAGTTTTCAGAAGCTGAGGTATAGACTGACAAGTGCCCCCATCTTGAGTTTACAAGAAGTGGGTGTTGGGTATGTAGTATATTGAGATGCATCAGGGACCTGACTAGGTTGTTTCTTGATGTAGGAGTGCGTAGTGATCGCCTACGACTCACGAAAGTTGAGAAAACACGAGCAGAACTATGCTACCCATGACTTGGAGTTAGCTGCAGTGGTCTTTGCACAGAATATGTGGCGACACTACTTGATGGGTGAATGGTTTACTATTTACTCTAATTACAAGAGTCTCAAGTATATCTTCCCATAGAAGGACCTAAACCTGAGACAATGACGATGGATAGAGTTCCTCCAATACTATGACTTTGAGATAGTCTACACTCCTAGGAAGGGGAACATAGTAGCAGACGTACTCAGTAGGAGGTCTGGTCTACAACTATTGAGTGAGGTGATAGAGTAGCTAGCCACATTGAAGATATCCTTCATGGATAGAGATGGAGCAGCTTACCTCCAATATATGACTATCACTTCACAACTTTTTTAGTGAGTTCAGGAGGCACAGCTTGAGGATGTTGATTGTGAGGCCCGACATGCTAAGATATCCGTAAGACAGACTCCTGAGGGATTTTATGAAGGTGGGGGGCACATTGTTCTCTTTAGAGGACTCACTATGGTACCAATGATGCTATGAGATGAGGTTTTTAGGGAGTCCCATACATCCCCTTTAGCATTACACCCTCGAGTGTTGAATATGTACCAGGACCTCTGATGTCAGTACTTGTGGCCATGGATGGAGAAAGAATTGGCATAGTTTGTATCCTGATGCCTCACTTGTCAGAAAGTGAAGGCCAAGCATCAGGTACCAGTAGGTTTAGCTCAATAAATTGAGGTACCAGAGTGGAAGTGGGTTGGTATATCCATGTACTTCGTGACGGGGCTACCACATACATCCAGGGGAAACGATTCCATCTAGGTGATCATTGAGAAACTCACCAAGTTGGCCCACTTCCTACCCATCCGAGAGCAGGGATCAGTAGAGGGCTTGGGACGCCTCTATGTGTAGGGGATAGTGTCACTTCATGGAGTTACGTCAATGATAATCTCATATCGCAAACCAAATTTTACATTTCGCTTTTGGAAGGGATTACAGGAGGCGTTCAGAACTTAGCTACGCTTGAGCACCACCTTTCACCCTCAGGCAGATGGTCAGATGGAGTGGATCATACTGACACTGGAGGAATTTCTTCATGCTTGTGTCCTCGATGGTGCTATTTGAGGCTTTGTATGAGTGACCATGAAAATAACCTCTTTGCTGGATAGAACCAGGGGTGTCACCACTTATGGATCCAGAGTTGGTACAAGCTACCACAGAGAAGGTACAGATCATCGAGGAGTGGATGAAGACTGTGCAGATTCAACATAAGTCTTATGCCAATAGGAGACGAAGACCCTTGGAGTTTGAGGAGGGATACCATGTCTTCCTACATGCCTCACCCAGACAAGGATTATAGAGGTTTTTCCTAGGTGGAAAGATCTCTCCAAGGTTCTTCAGACCTTTCCAGATCCTCTGTAGAGTAGGCGAGGTGGTGTAGCATCTAGGTCTTCCCCCATAGATGCACCAGGTGCATAATGTTTTCCATGTGTCATAGCTGAGGAGATATGTGCATGATCTATCGCATGTTATCGACTAGCGTGAGCTGTACATCGACGCTGGGACGTCATTTGTAGAGTTCACATTGGAGATAGAGGATAGACTGGATTAGGTCCTTCATGGGCAGTCAATTCATCTGGCATGAGTTTGTTGGTTTCACGAGGACCACCAGAAGAGAACATGGGAGCAGGAGGCTCAGATACGTGCTCCGTACCCCCATTTGTTCCCCTATTTTTGTTGTAGCTTTCAGGGGAAAAAATCCCTAAGGGGGGGGGGGGCAGAATGTAAAGACCCAGAAAATTCCATGTATTTTTTATTTAAATTGTTTGGGATAATTAAGAGTTTGTGAAAATTAAGGGAATGTGATTCCGAGGCCCTGTGTACCCGAAATGAATTTTTGAACTTTTTTAAAGTTACGTTCACTAAACGCAAGTGCAATGTTTTCTATCTTTTCAACCGGTGCACGAATTAAAAATATGAGTGCACCATTGAATCTGCAGTGCTGAGATTCGCTTTAGGGAAGCTTCACTTCATCTGCAGTAGGCCGGGGGAAAAAGTTAAATTTTGGAATTTACAAAAAAATAGTAAAATAACTTAACAAAGTTATTTTATTTATTTTTCTCTAGCAGATGTGTGGTGGTGGTGGGGACTAATGACTTGTCATGAAAATTAATGTCTTGACTCTCCTTTATTTGTAACATCACCATTGGGGAATTAAAAGGTTCATTCATTAAATGAAACTCATTAATTCCTCGGTGCATTACTCACATTTCCCCCCTCTATTTATGTGAGGCTTAAGGTTGAGTTTTTACATGGATTCACTATACAAGAAACCTCTAGCAAAGTGACGTGACACCTTCCACCAACAGAGAAGGAAGCTCGGGTGGCATTGAACGAGGAGCGACGAATGCTGTCGGCTTCATCAAAGCGCTAATTCTCTTCCCACCACTGTGATGACTCCAACAATTCTTGAGGTAGCGGTTGTATTTTAATTAAATAATTTCCCTCATTTCTTCTCCTTATTCTTGAATTTACGGGAGGTCATTGTGGGGGATTTGAACGGGGTTTATAATTATTTTAATGTGAGGTATAAATTACCCCCACTTGTTATAATGATAACGTGGAGGGAGCGGTCCAAACAAACTAGGCCCAGATCCTCCACCACTTGTTTTTAATTGCATTCTTCAGAGGTAGGTTGTTCCAAATTGACAGAACCTTGATACTAAGAGGATTGAAACGACGTATGCATCTCGAGAGGACCGTAGGCGTGTTTGGAAGGAAGAACAGACCATCGTAGATCACCTAGTGGCCCGCAGAAGAAGCGTCGGCGCGACACCGACTCCGATGACCGGCGTCAGAGAACAAGGGTGGAAGCCGACAACTGCCAGTCGTGGTAGAAGAGTGGCACCACTCAGTGCCATGGAAGTCTGACGGGTGGCAAGAAGCGGCTGACCACAGAGGTGGAGGTAGCAAGTCACCACTCACTGTGCTGAAGGAAGCCCCGACAATGCAGAGGACCTGCTCCCTGCATGTCCTTTTTTTGATGAGGCAATGCCACTTGGAACCACCAATAAAGGAGCTGAACTACTCCTTTGATTTGTTCAGGAGAGTGGACTGCACGACCCCTGCAGGTTGCACCAACCAGCGGGTCGGACTGCTCGGTGGGCTAAGCCCGCCGTGGCCCAGCCCTACCGCGCCTATCCAGGCCGGTTTGGGCCAGGATGTGTCATACCTAGACGGGGTTCGGGTGACCTGAACTGGGTTGGGTCTGGTCGGGCCGACCGTGTCAGGCCGGAACCATATCCCTCTTGAGCCCAGAAACGCTTAAAAGGCTGCAACTTGCGAACTGGACATCCGTTTGACAAAACGTCTTTGGTGATAGGTTCCTGTGAGTGAGACGGTACTTTTGAGATACTCCAAGAGATTATTGGAGGATTTTGGATTACGGATGGGTTGGATTGACTCCAAATTCTACCAGGACCTTGGCACTAAAATGCCAATAACATACAAACCAGGTGTTTAGTTGACGCGTCGTCCGTTGCATTGGAACCCTTATAAGATGACAGATCATCAGGGTACTTATTTGTTGGACTACGTGCAAGATGAATTATGACTGATGACTTGAGGAGCGGTTCTACCAGAACCAAGCATACTATGAGTGGGAATCTAGTGGCTGGTAGTGAGGAGGAGGTTGGATATAGATTACATAGAGGTTAGTACCAAGCAATCCTATGTAGATAAGAACCTATAAATATTATGCGGGATAGCTCCTGTGTGGGTAAGTGCTCAGTGATCTAGTGTGGGTTAGAACATACTGATCTTGTATGGGACAAATCCTGTGTGGGTCATCACATACTGATCTTTTGTGGGTCAGATCCTATGTGGGTCAGCAAGGGTTATTATATATCTATCTTACGCGGGTCAGATCTTGTGTGGTTTAGTGGGGGTTAGTTCGTATCGATCTTATCTGGGTCAGACTCTATATGGTCAGCATCAGTGCCTCTCAAGAGAATAAGATGGCCTAGCTTCTCGACTAATCATTTGTACTTCTGTGCTTTACTTATACCTAGTTTGATCAACGTCTTTTTCTTTATGCTTTGTGATTGAGATAATTCTTTGTGGTTTTCCTTTGTGGAATTCTGAGATACCTTTGGGGGTCTTGGGGTACCTACTAGGTATTGATATACTCACCCCTACATAGGCTTTGACTGCACCTTGTTGTGTCTTATACAGACGACGAGCAGCTTGGATGAGACTTGAGGGAGCCAGGACCAGGCATCACACAGAGAAGATTGGATGAAGCAGAGAGTATTAGAGATGATCTTTACCTACCCTTCAGGTAGGATCCTTGGTGGAAGATTCTAGGAGCTGTTTTATATTTTTTAGTTTTAGTTGTACCTTTCAGTTGGGCATGTATTCCGACCCCTTTTCTTTCAAAACACACCTTTACTACTACGGTTTTATTTTGTGATTTCATCTTGTTATGTTCATGGATAGTGTTTTTGTACAGGTTTAATGGAAATTCCTTCTTGTTTTAGGGATACGCCTTTCTGGTTCTAGTCACTAACCCCTTGCCTATGGAAGATAGGATTGGTGTAGTCACGACACGGGCCCTGGGGGATTGGTTGTGACATATTGAGTGAAAACTATATAATATTCTAAAAGAGTACTCAATGTCACTGAATTTTGTTTCTATGTTTGAAAACACACACACCTTTCACCCAAAAAGAAAAATCCCCTAGATGTTAATCATTGATAATATATTTTTCTAGTATAATATTATAACGACCTGGCCTAGGATGTTATCTAAACCAGCAACCAAACCACACCAACACTAACTCATGGGAAGTTCACAATCCAAACATACTGGTGACATGAAATGGGGAATCAGATATATAAAATGGGAGTGATCAACCTATAAATTAGTGTTAACATATAACAAATTTTCTCCAAAAAATATGAAATGCCCCGAATGTAAAGCATACATCCACATAAAAATAAAATAAGAGGAAATAAGTAAACAATTGAAATAAAATCTCATCTCACCCTCTAAACACCCTTCCCTATATAAAGTCCTCCAACAATGTCCATTATCAACCTCCAAAATATCACTACACCTCCAAATATATAAAGAAATAAAATCGTAGATTGACATGTTAAATAATTTAAAGGGTTTCACATAATTTTTTTTAATAAAGTAAAATAAGGTCTTATAAAATCATGTAATTTGAATACTTTCCCAAATGTAATAAAATAAAACTAACCTCATATCCATCGTGGTCAATCAATGCTCTCACAAGAAGTAAATAACTAGTCAATGAACTAGTATCTAAGATATTATAGGTATGAGAATAAAAATACTCATTAGGTCACCACCCTCCTGGCCACATGCCAAACCATTAATTAAAAAACCATCTTAATCCAGTTTGAAACATAATTTGGAAATAGTTTTTCCATTTTTTATTAAATGGAAACATTCACTTGAAAAACATTTTCCTCATCCTAATCCATTTTAAAACCAAAAAACCCATTTGATTTCTGCTTTAATAAGATCTCATTCTATAGTATTTAAAATAAAAAAGTTTACAAAAATGTCATTTAATTTTTTTAAGGAAAGAGAGCCAATGATCAAAATCAAAGCATGCTAGAACTAGAACCATAAGTTAAAGTTGGTAATAAAGGAAAACATAATAATGTAAGGGTTCCAAAATCCATACAAGTAGGGGAGAATGAAATAAATCAGAAGATAAGAATCCACCACATCAACCACCAATCAAGAAAATTGATTTCACGGGATATAATCTAGTCACTCAAGTAATATTATCCTGAACTAGTGACATAAACCCTATGATGACCTATAAAAAACTATCCATCCTGGTAGTCTCATTAAACTTGCTGATCCCAATCCCATCAACCTAAGAGGTTAAAGATACCATGAGGAACTATCAAGGTGGACTCAGTAAATCAATACTTCTATGTTTATACAAATAATAAACTTGATTTTCACTCATCTAGGACTCAATGGAACGACTTATCATACCCAGGACCAATATCAAAGTGAAGATGAGAAAACATACAATGAGAAGAAGCTTACAAATAAATATAATGACACTCACATCCAATTGCATCACATAAGAAAAACCCATACCCTTTAATCCGACCATTGTAATGAAATATATAACCCACAACATGTTGTACAAGAATAAAGGGAAACTAGGGAAATCACAATTATAAGCAACTCATTCAAATATGAAAAACATGCCTATAAGAAATCCCATTGGGATTCCAAACCTTTTTTTTAATAACTCAAAACCATTACAAAACAATTTTATAAAACATTTTATTTCAAAACCATTTTTTTAAATTCATTTAGAAATCAACCCGCTCCTATTTAAAATACCCAAGGGTCCCAAACCATTTGTTTAATTTATGCCACAACCTAAATGGGCTCAAACCATTTTAAGCAATATATTTCATTTAAAAATAACTATTTAATAATTTATACATAATTTGTATTTGAATATACACTTGAAATACCAGATAATATCCTATGATAAACCCATTTAAAAATGTGAAACATTTTTTATAACTCCAGTTTAATTTTTAAAAGGCCATTTAGGAAATATAATAAATAACCAATGAGAGTAATTAAGAAAACTTGGTTTTATAATGATTTAAAATCAAAATTACTATCAATTACATAAAAAATGACATAATAAAATAAAAATATATAATTTTACCATATAAAATAAAAACATAACTTTTGGAAACAAACAAATCAATATATTATAAATAAAAAATTAGGTTATGGTAAAACCTACCTCAAGTCATTAGTGGATGGTCCAAAATGTGTTTCCTCTAGTGGAGGATGCCCAAACTGAGAAAAAGGAACCTATAAAAACTCTAATAACTAAATTAACCACAATTATATGGTCATCCCTATAACCTAGGGTTCATCTGAATCAAATAACTATGAATGGAAGAAGTAAACCATGAAGGGAAGTGGGAGATAGGGAATTGGATTTAGTACCTTGAAGAATCAAACTTATCCCGTGTAGAAACCTAAAGAAATCATCAAAAAGAGGAGGGATATTGGGAGAGGGGGATTTGAAAAAGTGGGATGGCATGAAATTGGTGAGGGAAGACACATATAGAGGTTGGGAAACAAATAATGAGAGAAGGAGGGGAAATAATAAAGGAAATAATTAAAAAATTAAATTTTAAATTATAGGCATGTCGCGCAGTTTTCCCACACGGTTTACCAATCCATGTAGAAATTGTGCCACCTACAATGGAATCCCAAAAACACTATATATAGTTATTCATAGGAGGTCAAATGGTTAAATAGACTATACACTAATCATGTTAATTGGATCTTCCTTGAGATAGAACCAAACACATGGTTTCTTTATGATTTACAAACTGCATGGGCTAACCACCGACCCTTTAATTTTTTTAAACTTTTAAAATTTCCATCCCATAACTCCAAGAAATAAAAAAAAATTAAAAATAATATAAAATACTGTTAAAACTATAAATAAATAAAAGAATGTGACCTGATAGGTGTCAACATTCTCTCCACCATAACACTTTATACCCCCATAAATCCATTTCTAAAGGATGGAAAACCACAAGGCACTAGGACTCCAACACCCTGAGAAAGAGGTGGGTTATTTGAAGTTACAAAAATGGATCCTAAATAAGTGGAAACACCAACCAAACTAATCTTCAAGATCAATAGAGAACATCCTTTAGTAATTTATAATGTCTCTAATAATAACTCCTCCCACCAACAAGGGACACAAGGCTTAACACACACTCCAAATCCATTTTTAATTTTCTAAAAACACTTTTAAGGTAAAGTGTAAAAGTTTACAAAATTGAATGACAACACTAAAATACCACAAAACCAAAAAAAACCATCACCATGCACCAAAGTAAAAAAATTTGAATTTCAAAGAACATAAATTGAATTTCTGGGAATTGAGAACCGCACCGCACCGCACCTCCTCAATTCAATAAACAACTAAACACTGACATGAGGGTCACAACTTTTCTACATCATATGCGCTAACATTGCTCCACCAAATCCATCTTCGTTGACATCACAGCATCATAAAATTCAAATAAAAAACCACCATCGTCGCTGTTTGAGCCCCATCATCATCGTTCGAGAACCATCGTCACCATTCGAGCACCATCTTTGCCATTTTACCATGCCGAATGTGCCTTATGGAGGCCATTGACTGCTCAAACAACATGTCTCTGACCCTCCCTGAAGACTACCACACAATACTGACTTGTAATGGAGTGTTGGACCAGGATGGAAGAGCAGAGTATGTGCGGAAGAAAGCCTCACTGGAGGACAATGCCATTGACCACGATGCTAGTGACCACCATCCAAATTTCAGACGTTGAAGACCATATAATCAATGTAAAACATAATCATGTTGCCCTCTTCGTCCAATCGACACCATACCAGACACAAATACAAGAGACGATTTTTGGAGTAAACACAATTCGAGACAAGCGCCTTGGGTAAAACTGAAACTAATCAGATTCATCAACGTGATCTACATCCATCCTTGTATCAACATCTCTTTCCAGGAGGAACAACATACCGCATAAAACCATATAACAAAACACACCAAAAAACATCCGAACAAACCAGAACAAATGGTATGGAAGCCAGAAGCGGACTGTACGATAACCCCAAAGAGAAACACCAAATACACCGAAGAAGGAAAAGAAACCCAACTGACAAGCAACACCAGCAGGAAAAGAATATATATCTCTACCCCCAACACCATCCCAAGTAGTCCCAACACCCTCATCGATCACGACCAAGTGGGGTAAATCCCAATGAGTTGAACAATAAGGGAAGTGGAGAGGAATAACACTGAATTCCCCCTTCATCGCCGCCTCGAACCACCAAAATCGCCTGTGCATTGACCCAAATATGGAGGTTTGATTTATAGGGTATGGTGGAAAGAAGGGAGGGGAAAGGTAGATGATATTACACTGACAAAAATCAATATGCAATTAGGGGAGGAGAGGTCTGAAAGGGAAGAGAATACCACAACATCGCTGTCGGAGTAGGGAGAAGGCAGTAGGAGGCAACAAGAGGGAAGAAGAGAGGAGTTTAGAAGCACCTTTGATCTCATGACAAAGGTTTTCATGAATAAACCCAACGTGGCATGGAGCAGGGGGAGTGCTGGGAGAGAAAGGAGATATTTTTTCCCATGTGATAACAAACACCAAAGTCTACTATGGTCCCCACACCATGTATATTTCATCTAAAATGGTGAGTCAATAAAACCCACTCTTAATAGGACTCCATAAAAGTATAATCCTCAAATAGAAATCCATTTATAGAGGGTGGCCGATATAGTTTCCACTCAATTTACTGATTCCTATAAACATCAAGACATGGAAACACCACCACCAAAAGAACCCACTCAAAAAAATAATTATGACCAATGATTTATAAGAAATTGATTGATCTCCCAAAGAGAAACCACCAAAAGGAATATCTTAGAACCCATAACTCAATTTCACCAAATCTATAATGATCCTACCCATACTTAGCGAACGAAATGGGATTTAATGTTAGGTCACCATACTAAAAGGGAAAACTAGGACCTTGAAACCGGGACACCATCTCACGAAGAACCCATCAAAAGAAATATAGAACCCCATAGTATCCCAAAACCCAAATTAAAGGTCCATCCTAGTTACCTCATCACCGTACCAATGGGTTTTAATGATCAATCAATAAATACCAAAAAATACCAAGGCATGAAATCCAAACATAAATCATAAGAAACAAGAACATCACTAAGGTACAAACAAAAAAATAATAATATATATCCCATAAACGTTCACATAAAACCACCAAGAGACAACTACATCAAGGATACCTCAAAATATCTCGTCAAATATTAAATACCAAAAAATGAATCCACCCAAAACCTAGAATCAAACTAAGAAAAAATTCCACAATCTTTTTCAATAATTATCCAAGTTCTCCCTATACATCCAAGATGAACATAGGCCACCAAAAGAGAAGGGAGGATATGACTCTAGAAACCTTGAACTTGATTCTAAGAGGAATAATTAATGTATAATTACCACTCATTCCTATGTTTGGGTAGGGATTCCAATTAGAGTATCTACACTTATTGAGAAAGAGAATCACTTGTACATTCCCCCCTTAAAACAAAAAATCTATCCTATTTATAACCTTTTAGAGAGGAATAATTCAAATAAAATGATAAATGAAATCAACTAGTTCATGTATCACACATTTAACCAAAAAGTCACACCAAATTAAGGGAGAAAACCAATATAAATAACAAAAAAACACATCACACCAAGAACATGCCATAAAAATATTATTTCCCATAAAACTCCCAAATTACCTTAAAATGTTTTAAAATAAATTTTATAAAAATAAACAAATTGATGTAAAATTTTACTTAAAACATAACCTTTTTGAAAAATTTCCAACACTTATTTTAAATTAGAAACTGAATTTAAATTTATAAAATATTTTTTCCAAAACTTATAATGAAATCACTCTTTTTATAAAACTTAATTTGTGCTATAAGAAACCTCCTTTTGAAATAACCAACCATAATGATTTTAAAAGAAAAATCTAATAAGATACCCCCAACCATTTTTAAAATAAAATATTTTACAAAACAACTCTTTAACTCCAACATAATTTTCACAAACAGACACAATCAAGAGCACACTATCATTCCAAACCAAATGTCAAAATATCACAATGCCCCCTTGAATTCACCCCATCATGTGGTTTCACTCAGAAGTGGCCTAAATAAAAATCTAAAACACATTATTCATGGGAAATATATAATCATTAAATAGTTCCTAGAATAAGTCTAAAATTTAGTGATAAATTAATTCACCATTCATCATTCTATACAAACCAACCTCTCACCATGATTCGTTCTACATTTTTATCCCAAAATTCAATTGAAACCCCTATATAATCTCAAACATAACTATAAATATCAATTGAATATCATCAATAATCAAATTGAAATCCTAAATTCAAAATTCAAACCCACTTCACCTAGTAACTTGAGGTTTCAAATGGAAGGTAGCTCGGAACACTCTCTGCCATGTGTACCTTATGAGTTTTAAAAAAAATTAACTCGATATTACTTTGAAACCACAAATAATTAAAGGAATTTTTATGAACTTTGGATCCCAATAAATAACCCAAAACTTTTATAACATATGTAATTCCCCAACCTGTGATTATATCTAAATCGATGCCTGAAATGAGACTCCACTAACCCAAGGGGATTTCACAATCCCCACAGGCTGGTGACAAGTTCTAGGGAATCTGATACATATAAAAGGAATTATTTATCCCTTAAATAAAAGTTAATTAATAATGTAATTTCATCCCAAAATCATACATGAGCTATAATTAATTTAGAAAATCATGCCAAAATAGATTAATTAGAAATAAACAAACTGTAGATAATACATGTAGAAATAAACTCTCAACTCACCCACCAGGCACCCTCCTCCACATTAAGTCCTAAAATAGTACCTAATATAAACCACCACAATATCACTACACCTATAATCATAGAGAGTATTTAAATCCTACATGGACAAGGTCAATAATTTAAAGGTACAACCACCTAAAATTTTATAAATTTACAGATAGGTCATAAAAAATAAATTAATAGGAACACTTGCCTTAATTTGATAAAACAAAACAAACCTCAAATTACTCAAGGTAAATAAATTCCCCAATATAAATATATAAATGAACCTATAAGATGAAATATATATAATATAGGTGTGATCATTAAAATTATCAATAAATCACCACCCACCTTTCCTCATAAAAACCTTTAATTATAAAACCTTCTCAATATAGTTTGAAACATAATTTGAAAATAGGTTTTTCATTTTTATTTTATTAAATGAAAACAGTCCCATGAATATAATTTTCCTCATCCTAATCTATTTTGAAACCAAAATACCCCTTTGAAATACATTTTAATGAAACTCAATTTAAAATTATTTAAAATCAAATAGATTCCAAAAATATCCTTTATTTGTTTAAAGAAAGTGAACCAAATATCATAATAAAATTATTCTAGAACTAGAATCACAAGTTAAATAAGGTAATTAATGAAATAATAATAAAGAAAAGTTTCCACAATCCATATAATAATGGGATAAAGAAATAATTCACAAGAGAGGAATCACCCACATGAACCACCAATCAAGAAAACATGTTTCATGGGATCTTATACAGGTAGTCAAGTAATAATTTCCTAAACTGGTAATATGAATCATCTTCTGAACTATAGGAAACTATATATCATAATAGTCATATCAATCTATCTATGACCAATACCATCAAACCAAGATAAAAAATCTACAAATAAAAGTGTACATAGACACATGATACAAAACTATTTACCTCTAAACCAAACTATAGTTTCACTCATCTATGCCTTAACTTGGTGACTTATCTCACCTATGACCAATATAAAAGTGAAGGTGAATAAAACATGCAATGAGGATTATAGTGACCCACACTTTTCATACATAGATATTACATCTTAATAGATTAATATTCAATAAATATCATCATGATCCATGACCGAATTGTAAAAGTTTAGTTCTTTGGAAACATGGAAACATAGATAACTTTTTTATAAAAGACCTATATCATCTCATAGTTAGTTATTCAAAACTATCACCCATATTATACATATTATACTTAAAATATTTCTTCATAACCAAGGGAATAGAAACATTATAAAGTGTGAGATTAGATGCTCAGTAAGGGTAAACAAGGGAGATGTTGATGAACACTTAAACCTAAAATGTTAATGGGTATGAAAATATGAAATTTACATTTAAAAACCATATCCTACATTTAAAAGATTAAAATCTTGAGTCATGTTTTAAATCTTTCCGGTTTATAAGAGATAAATCATATATAAATCAAATAACATGACCCATGAGGGAATAAAATTGGCATAAGGAATAGATTTATTTCATACAAATATGAATAGAAAATAATTTCTTTAGTAGTTAAGGATCACTACCAAGACAATCATAGTGGATTGGGTTCACACCCTATTCTATCATAGTAGTTAGGGTTTAGTCCCAAAACTATCATTGTGGACAAAGTCCCTTACTAAACTGGGTTCACTCCTTAATATAGTCATATTTATCTCATGAGATATCCATATTTACCCAATTATTTAGAGGGAGATATAATTCCGAGACCACCCATCACATATGGAAAATCATATATATGTATCCTAAAAGATCATTAAACATTAATCATAACATAACCAATGAAAACAAAATCGGTTACATAATCATTTCATTATTGAATAACCCTTGGAAAAGAAATGGATTTCATAAAAATTTCATCAATTCATCATATCATAACTCATGGAAATAGAATGGTTTCACAAAAATCATGTCATTATAATAATAAACCATATAGAGAAATAATAAGGATGGTATCATTGTATCATATAACTAGAAATATTATGTAACCTTAATGTATGTCATCTTATATAAAAAATTCCTTTAAAAGATCACTTGTAATATTTCTTGATGAAAATAACCTTTTCACTTTCAAATCAAATATTTAGAATCGAAAAATTTACCAAATATCAGGGATAATATTTTCTTTCAAAATAACATTAGAAACTTATAAAGATTCAAAGTATTGATCATTCATGATAGTGGGAAATTCCCTTAATGTTGTATAATTTAAAAGAAAATATTTCATTCATACTATTGTAAAAAATCTCAAAATGTTCCTCAATTAGAAAAATATAATAATATTTCTTTTAGATTTTTTTTGTAAAAAAGTAAATAATGGGTATAAATGAATTTAAAAATCATATTTGGATATTAAAAACCGTATTAAAAATATTTTTTCTAAAACATGGATATGTAGGAAAATGGATTTTTGAATGAAGAGAGAAATAACCCGCTTTTACATAAATACATTCTTTCCATATATTGTGTACTTAATGTGTGGAAAATGAAAGGGAAAAATATTCTCTTAAAATAAACGAAGTATAGACAATAAAATGGATTTATTAGGAACCTATTTTATAATTTCCTTTAATGAAAAATCAAGAATAAACAATCCTAACTAAAATGAGACTGAAATATAAATCTCTTACATTGAGTTCCACTTGCTTTGAAAGTTCTCCACTGTCATGACCTGCCTTCTTCAAGATGAGGGAAGAGGTAGCAAAGTGCCGCACCCTTTCTTCTTCATGGTGAACGAGAGATAATGACCCATGAGACCCACCTTTTGTAGACCCTAGAGTGGAAACTAGCACCAAGGGTATAAAATCTCACACAAAATAGAGGGCATCACACTTTTTAGTAAAAACATGATTGGGAGATAAGACGGTAAAATCCCAAACAACACCAAGGTAAAGATAAAAGTAAATCCATAATCCATTCCCATATAAATGCTCAAATGTACTTGTGACAAAAGTACAACCAATGTAGTAATGAAAGTACTAAAAGAGAAGGGCTAAATGGTATCACAAAAACTATCCCAATGCCTAAGCTAGTAAAGTCCACCATAGTCCTCAAAGTCCTCTGGAAACTTGAAATAGTTTTATATACGTAGGGTGAGCATACAAGGATACTCAGTAGGGAAGCTAACACTACCCGTGCACAAGTGGGGGAACATACTAATGCCCTTGTGAGAACCTAGTAGAACCTCAAAAAACTTACGAAGGAATACTAACCCACCCATCCTCACCAAGGCATACTCACTAAATAATGAATGTCAAGTAAAGTAGTATTATAAGCACATTGATATTTGGGTACCCTGTACCACTTTCCCACTGCTTAGGTACTCATTCCTAATAGATAAAGTCTTGACACTACCACTCTTCCCATACACTATACCACAACTAGACCACACACACCTAGGCCTCAACCATACCACATATTCCACCCACAGACACCTGGGCCACAAAAACCATTCATCTTTCTAGAATACACCTATGCCTTATCCCGAAGACACTATGAAAAAACATGGCCCACAAAAACAGGAGCCCCTCATACACAAAAAACCTACCAGAAGGATCTAGGACTATGGTAAGCCTTAATCCATTACAGCCTACCCAGATATGCTTGAGAAATAAGAACCAGAAGAGGGTGTGAGGAAGAATGTTAGTAACCGGCCATCCATCCTCCCACTAGGATATTGGGGAAGACACCCTCCCCCATGAAAAGGGGGTGTTCGACACATGGTGCTCAATAAGGGTGGGGTGCATATAGAAATCACAGGGAACTAATATATATATATATAGGTATGTAGGAACTCATCCCAACCTACGAGTTCAAAAACAGACAACCAGAACACCATCACCACCTTTTTTCCGCTACCCCTATATGCATAATCAGACAAATAACCACTAACAAAACATAACCCAACCCACTTTTCATTTACCCACTTTCCATTTATTAATTTAGAGGCTCACTTTAGTTTATTCCATCCCTATTAAGGGAAACTACCAAGAACAACATCTATGACTATTCATAAGGTGAAGAGCCTGATAACCAAACACACAACAACCAACCTGTAGTCCCACTGCACACACCCTGTTCAGCCATTGACAACTATCATTCTTCAAAGTTATATTGTACAATGCTTCTATCACAACCCATTCCTGCTGCCCTACTTTCCAAAATAATTACCAGATGCATTCCCACTACAAAAAGTTCATAACCACATTATAGTCCCACTGCCCAACGCCATTATATGGCCATAACACAAAAAAGACATTTTTGATGCCTACAAGTCCATCCATTCCACATTCAATCAGTCTCCAAAAAATAGGATACCAACACACCCCATGTACCACCCTATACACAAGTCCCTAAACAAATACCATTTAACCACAACCCCACTACACACACACCACTACCTTCTCATAGAACCAACTCCCTTGTCGACCCTTGTACCCACAACTTACACAAGGATAGAACCTCATAAAACAAATAGCACACAACCATACCATAAAACCAAGGGTATTAATATTTATCCAATAGAGGTTTTTTAATTCAGCTTTAAATTACCAGGGTGATCACAAAACATGTTTGATCCTGGGGAATCCATTTAATTAACCAAGTATACGTGATTAAGCATATTTCATGTTACACCCAATTATCAAAAAAAAAAAAATAACAAAACTAAAAGAACATCACTAGTGCACAATTAATGACCACCAACGACCATGATTTTCAAAATATAATATAGTCAGAAAATATAACAAATAAATCAGTAAATCAAACATCAATTGGCTCTATGCCCGTTATTTCATTGTCCTGCGTTATCTTTTGATCATATTACATTCTTATTTATTATTCATTTCAAGAATATTGTTCACCAATTATTTACAAGGAATAATTAGTACACCCATCCCACATGTTTCACAAATAAATATAGTCTAAATAAACCTCTACCTAGAACAAAAGGCGACCAAAGATCCTCTTTACGCCAAGAAAAGGGGATCACGTGAGTAGTAGGAAACTCCAAAAAAAAAATGAGGAGGAGGGGGATCATGAAGATTCACATGACCATCTAGGGAGGAAAAATTTAGGCATACTTACCAGGAATGGAAAACACACTTGAAAGGGAAGATCCTAACTTGAAGATACAAATCATATTTTAAAGGAATAATGGTTTCGAAAGCTATTAATCATGGGATCATAGTCAAGATCACATAGTTTGAGTATCTCAAATACCCCATAAATTTAGGATGTTAAATATATACTTAATATCCTTTTATACACCCTTAAAAATGCCCAAGAAATTATTTAAACTTAGTTTACATAAAATAAGACGTAGGAGGGGAAAAACAGGAAAAATGAGAAAAACTGGAAATGAGCTACTGATGGGTGAGTCACTGACAATGACCCACTAAACGGTGAGATACTGATGTGACATACGGACATTGATCCACTGAAGTTGATCTACTGATGCGATGAATCAATGACTCCATGACTCAATGACAACCTGACACAGATTCCCTAACACTGAGGTCCTGAACTCATCGACACCCAGACCTTCCGACGATGCGACCTACTAACGCCTCAAGTCACCAATGCCGAAACCCCTGACCCATTGATGATGACGCCCCTGTATCACTAATTCTAACACCTCTAACTCATCAATTCAATGACATGATGACACACTAACATTCCGTCACACTAACATTCTGATGCATTGACCTGTCGACACACTGACATGCCGACGCACAAACATGCCGACACACTAATAGTTTAAAAATAGATTTTGGAAAACTTTAGAAGTGAGTCATGAATAGCCCCCAGAATTTCCTAAACAATGGATATTTAAAAAGGAATGTCTTGAAAAAATCATAGTTATTATATTAGATATCTCTCAAACAATTCTCGTCCCTAAGAATTTTAAACTCAACCAGAGAAGAGAGATCTGAACAACCACCCCGTAAGATACCTCTCAATGACGAACCACCCTGTGTTGTTCAAAAGCTGGAGTAAAAACCCAGACATCCAAGAACACCTATTTTATATGTATCTTTTGAACAACTGTATAAACACTAAGGCCCCACTTCCACAAACAACCATGAAAACACCATGGTCACACTATCCAGACACAAGGATTATAGAGCTCCTTCCTCCATGTCAAGATACAATGCACTTTGGATAAAACTGACTCTCCCACATGGGTTTAATAACATCCACATTAATGCATATAAATTAGGTATCATGTACTCCCCTCCCTATGGTCAAGACTTTTCACACATATTGATAGAACATGTAAACAACATATCTTATAGAAAACGAGGTAAAACATTACATCATAAGAAAGGTACAAAGCAAAACACAAGAGAAAAATTAATAATAGCTCCAGGTACTGGGCACACATATGTGCTTCCCACTCCCAAGTACTCTCCTCGAGGACACCATGCCTCTATAACAAAAGAACCAAAGGAATGGTCAATCCATGAATCACCTTCTCCTCACGACCCTCAATTCTTACCAGTCACTCCTCGAATGTCACATTGTCCTCGATATCCAACTCTCCCCAGTCTATTATGTGGGAGTCTTCATGTAGATAATGATAAAGACGAGAGACATAAAAGATGTTGTGGATCCTCTCAAACCATGGTGGCAATGCGAGCTGATATGCCACCTCTCAAACTTATCCCAACACCTCTAAAGGTCTGATGAACCTGGGAGAAATATTTCTTCCTCTCCCAAACCTTCACTGCCCACATTGAGGGGAAACCTTAAAGAAAATATGTTCCCCAAACTTGAACTCCAAAGGCCTCCTTCTGTGATCGACATATGACTTCTATTGGTCTTGTGCTTCCTTCATCCTCTCAGGGAAAAGATTCATCTTCTCTGTCATACTCTACACCATGTCCGGACCAAGAATGGATGCCTCCCCAACTTCTGTCCATCATAAGGGTGAACAAAACAATCTCCCGTATAGTGATTCGAACAAGGATATACCAATGGAAGAGTTATAGTTATTGTTATAAGAAAACTATAACAAGGGTAAATGTCTCACCAAGACCCACTAAAGTCCAGAACACATGACCGTAACATATCCTACAATGTCTGGATGGTCCTCTCTGTCAGCCCATCTATCTGAGGGTGTAAATAGTGTTGAGGTGTAACTGGGTTCAAAAGGCATACTGCAATCCCCTCCAGACTCATGACATAAAACGTGTATCCTTATTTGAGATAATGGATCTTGAAACTCCATTAAACTGCACCCCCTCATCCACATACCTCTGTGTTAAGGCATCCACTATGCTCGACTCCTTGATCACCAAGAAGTGAGCCTACTTATTCAAATTGTCCACTACTTACCAAATAGAATCACATCCTGCCTAAGTCCTGGGTAATCATGTGATGAAATACATCGAGATGTCATCCCACTTCTAATATATAACCTATAAGGGCTGCAAAAAACTTCTAGGAATATGGTTCTTAGCCACCACCTGCTGACACACTAGGCACCTTTCCATAAACTCCGCCAGTACACACTTCACCCAGGGCCACTAAAACTGTTCCTTCAGGACTTGGTACATTTTAGAAACTCTTATATGTACTGCTAGGTATTATCTATATAACTTATGAATAACTCCCTCATGCATCTCCATTGGGACAAATAGATTCCCATGTAACAACATCTGATTCTAAATATCCTCTGACCATCCCTCTGGAACATCTCTCTGGATGAGAATATCAAGCATCACTTCAGTATCTGAGTCTCCCCACTTGGACTCCTCCACCTACTGCACCAAGGAAGACTGCACTATCATCTAAAATATATAGCCTCTACCTCTATCTTCTCTCGCATCCCGATGCAAGGAGGATAAATCCTCCATCACCTTCCAAGAATCCTTGTATTACCAAACCACCTCCTCCCATGACTTCCTACTTAAGGCATCATCCACCATGTTCACCTTACCTAGGGTGTAAGAGATTTTGATGTCTTAATCTTGAAGAAACTCCATCCACCTTCACTACCACAAGTTTAGGTCTCACTGGGAGAAGATATTCCTCAATATCTTGTGTTCTATAAAGACCATAATTTTCTCCCCAATGAAGTAATGATGCCACAACTTCAGCTTGAACATGACCACTGAAAGATCTAGATATTGGGTAGAATAGTTACATTCATGTGGCTATAACTACCTAGACCCATAAGAGATTAATCCCTACTAATGCATCATAACACATCCCAAGACTAGACCAGAAGAATCATAGAACACCTCCAACATTACCCCTTCCTTTGAAATCCTATGCTCTGGGGAACTGACCAGCTTCCCCTTTAGGTAGCTGAAGGCTGCTTAACACTGCTCGCTCCACAAGAAGGAATGATCTTTTCTTTTCAAATATGTCAACGGAGCCGTAACTTAGGAGAAGTTGGGTATGAATCTCATATAATAGCCTACTAGAACTAGGAAGCTGTGAACCTATTCCATGTTCTTGGGTGCTTCCCAAGAAACAACTACCTAGACCATTGATGGGTCCACTGGTATCACCTACTGACACACCACATGTCCAAATAAGTGCACCTCTCACATCTAGAACTTTCAGTTGGACAACTTCCCAAAGAGCTGGTAGTTCCACAGGACCTCTAAGAAAGTTCTTAGATGCTCGGTGTGCTCCTCCACTAACCTTGAGTAGATCAGTATGTCGTCGATGAATACGATGATGAACCGGTCTAGGAACTCATGTGAAATAGAGTTCATGAGCCCCATTAACATCGCTAGTGCATTCGTGACTCCAAAGGGCATGAACACATACTCAAATTGGCCATCACTACACCTGAAATAAGTATTCATAATGTCACCCTCCTTCACCCTCAACTAGTTATATCTAGACCACAGATCGATCTTAGAGAACCAACATGCTCTATTTAACTGGATGAAAAAATAATTGTTCCTTCGAAGGGGGTAACGGTTCTTGACCATCACTTGATTTAGTCTCCAGTAGTCTATGCACAGTCTCAGACCACCATTTTCCTTCTTCACAAACAAGACTAGAGCACCCCACGATGACACACATGGCCAGATAAACCCCTTATTCATAAGGTCATCAACCTTAATTCACAACTCCAACAACTCAGAAGGATACATCTGATAGGGAGCCATCTAAATGAGATGGGCACTGGGTTGTAAGTCTATTCCAAGATCAATGTCACGTCAAGGGGGTAGGGTCAAAACCTCATATGGGAAGACATCGAAAAAAAATCTAACAACCCCCATAACCTCCACCATCTCTATGTCTAAGGATCCCTCTAACAGCTCATCCGACAAGGAGAGTAGAGGCTCCACGCACCGACTTCCCACCTGAAAACTTCTCTGGACAACAAATTCTTTCACTGGCCATCCACACCTGGAAACATGAATCTCCTCTAGAAGAAGTCAATAATGGAAAGCAAAAAAAACTACCAGTAGAGGCCTATGATAAATTGTTTGGTTTCATCTGTAGCTGAAAAAGATCCCCACTAGGCTGATGCGGTCACAATATCATTCTACATCCCCAAAAACAATAAAAAAACTGGTCTTACATCCAATTAGCATCCTCAACACCAGAGGCACAGGAAGTATCTGGACGTCAAGTCCCAAAACATGGGCTAGAGTGGGTGAAACAGAGGAGTTCAAGGATCCTCAATCAAACAAAGTGCAATAAAGAGTGCTAAATAGATTGATTATACCTTTAACAACCTATAGCCCCACTGGACCTGCTTCCTCGACGACTTGCAGCTATCCACACATAGCTCCTATACCCATATACTTTCGACCTCCTAACCGACCTTGCCCTGGTCATAGTCTCTTAGGAACACCCTGAGGTCAGCCTCCTCCAACACTATCTACCCTCGATGGAGAAAGATCTTGCTACCCCTATTACTAGAAGGGCCTGATCGACCACTACTGCTACTGGGGTGGGTGCTGAACCTGCCCATCCCCACTGTACTGCACTCGAACTGGGCACTTGTTCCAAATATGTCCACGACCTCCAAAAATAAAGAACCTCGGTCATTGTTCCATGAGGAAAGGGTGAGGACCAGGAGATTTGAACTGGAATTTCTAAGGCATACTCCCCGCTAACCGAAACCTGGAAGGCCCTGATGCTGGAGACCTATTGCTGACTGCCTTTCCGTTCGATGAACTCAGCTAGATCCTCTCTCGCGGTACACCTCCCTATGAGTTCATCCTCTCTACTACTTTTTCCTTCTTATAAACTTCTAGCTACATCAGCAATGTAAAGGGAGTGATGAAATACTTAAGAGAAGGTCAGAGTGATTCCACATCCGGAAAGAGATCTGGTGAGAAGCATAGGAGATCATTGAACTTGATCCTCAATTACCTTACCAACATACTCCCCTAATGGAGGGAGGGTAGCTCCTGCCTCTTCCCAGCCTTCATCATGGAAGAAAGTAATTCTTCCTAGAAATCCTTAAATTCATCCAACAAAACATCAGTCTCCTTCCACTCACCAAGGTTAAGTGTCCACCACTAATGAGCTGATCCCCTCATCTGGATCACTACTAGAGGAAACCAATACTCTGTTGGAGCCCAGATCAAGATAAAAGCAATCACTAGCTCCTTGATCTAACTCTCCACCTCCATGTCTGAGACGCTACCCTCGTACTTTCTTAGAGTGTACCGTTGGAAGGAACGAAGCGTCCTTTTCCACTGGTCATCCTCCTCCTCTCGATCGGCCCTTTACTGATCAACTAGGTAAACCGGTTGGGCCTCAGCTGCTTATACAACATGTGGGTGATGTCTGGGTACCATAGCTAAAAAGTAAACAAGTAACTCCTAATCCTGGGTAGTATGAAAAAAATTTCCTTTTATGCTTCATTTTAACTCTTTAATTAATTCAAATTCCTAATATTCCCAAGGGACATAAGAACACAAGTCATTATGATGCATGTACATTTACTAGGGTCCCTACCCTGCAACTAGTGCAACCCTACTTGGTAATTTGGTAGGCTCAAAGTGCCTACATCGGATCATGGGGGGCCCTAAAATCCCATTTTCTAGCCAGTCTTCCCTAGACTATTTCATGCACCAAGATTTCCTAACACCGTTTACCAACCATCCCAAGAAATCCTCACTATGCCTAACTCTGAACTCCATCCTATCACTCAAACTCCTCTAATACCTTTTTTTCATGACCTTCCTTCTTCAAGATAAGGGAAGGGGCTACAGAGTACCACACCCTTCCTTGTTCAATATGAAGGATAGATAATGACCCCCAAGAACCACATTCAGTAGGACCTATAGTGGTGACTAGCACAAAGTGTATAGAATCTCACACAAAAAGGAAGGAATCACCCTTTTTAATGAAAAAAGGATCTTAAGATAAGACAATAAAATCCAAAACAACCCCAAGGTAAAGATAAAAGTAAATCCAAAATCCATTCCCAAATGCATGTTCAAATATAACTATGAAAAAAGTACAACCAAAGTACTAAAGCAAGTACCGAAAGATAAGGGATAAATAGAATCACAAAAACTATCCCGATGCTTGAGCTAGTGAATTCCAGCACAATCCTCAATGTCCTCCTGGAAAATTGAAATAGTTTTAAATAAGTTGGGTGAGCATAAAAGTATACTAAATATGAAAAATAAAGCTACCCATGCACAAGTGGGAGAACATACTAATGCCCCTATGAGAAAATAGTAGAACCTCAAAGAAGATACCAGGGAATAATAACCAGCCCGACCTCACCAGGGCACACTCACTAAATAACTAAAGTTAAGTAAAGTTATAGTATAAACACATTGATATTTGGGTACCCCACACCACTTTCCCACAGGTTAGCTACTCATTCCTAATAGATAACGTCTTGACACTACAAATATTCCCATATGTAGTCCCACTTCCACAACCAGCCTGCACACACTGGGACCTCAACCATGCCACACATCCCGCCCATAGACACCTAGGCCACAACCACCATGCCTCCCACCTGAAGAAACCTGGGCCTTATCCCAATGACACTTTGGAAACAAACCTTGTCCGAAAACACCTGAGCCCCTTGTAGATAACAAACCTTCCTGAAGGATCTGGGACTATGGTAAGCCTCATGCCATTACGAACTTCTCAAATACCCTCATTTAGTAAGAACCAGAATAGGGTGTGAGGAAGAATGTCAGTAACCAGCCATCCATCCTCCCACTAGGATGTTGGAAAAGACACCATCCATCATGAGATGAGGGTGTTTGGAACATGGTGCACAAAAAGGATGGGATGTGTATAAAAATCACAAGTAACTAATATATATATATATATATATATATATATATATAGATAATAAGACACTAAGACCAACCTATAGGTTCGAAAACAAACAACCAGACGACCAGAACCACCCTTTTTCCACTACCCCTATATGCATAAACACACAAACAACCACTGCCAAAACATAACCCAATCCCCTTTTCATTTATCCACTTCCCATTTATTAATTTTGGGGTTCAAATTTGTTTATTTTAGCACCACCAGGGGAAAATACTAAACACAAAATCTGCAACCGTTCAAAAGGTGAAGATCCTGATAACCAATCACACAATAACCAACCTGCAGTCCCACTGCACACACCCCATTCTTCCTAGACACCCATTCATCCATTACAACCTATCATTATTCAAAATTATAACACAAAATACTTATATCAAAACCTATTCCTGTAGCCTTGCTACACAAATAATTCCTGGACACAGTCCCACAACATAACAAGTCCATAACCACACCGCAACCCCACTGCCCAATGTCATTCGACAACCACAACAAAAACAAAGGAAGTATCATTGCCTATGACTCCATCCATTCTTCAATCAATTAGTCTTTTAAACTGGGATATGAACACACCCCCTGTACCACCCTATGCACAAAACCCTAAGCAACTACTATTTAACCACAGCCCCGCTGCACACAGAAACCACTCCCTTCTCACAAAACCAATTCCATTTCCCACCCATATACCCACAACATACACAATGATATAACCCACTAAAACAAAACACACACGACCATACCATCAAGACAAGGGTTTTCAGATATAGCCAATTGAGGTTTTTTAATTCCACTTTAAATAACCAGGGTGATCACAAAACATGTTTGATCTTGGGGCATCCATTTAATTAAACAAGTATACATGATTAAGAAGGTTTCATGTTATAACCAATTATCAAACAACATAACAAAAATAAACAGAACATCACCAGTGTGCAAGTAAGGAAAACCAATGGAAATGATTTTCAAAAGTTGTAAAGTCAAAAAATATAACAAATTAAATAGGTAACCACACATCAATCGGCTCCCAACCCATTATTTCATTGATCCGTGTTATCTTTTAATCATATTCCCTTATTAATTATTAGTCATTTAAAGAATAGTATTATCATATTATTTATGATTAATCATAGGTACACCCTCCCTGCATATCGCACAAATAAATATAGTCAAAATAAATCCCTACTTGGAACAACAGGCAACCAAATATCCTCTTTACGCTAAGAACATGGGATTACACGAGTATCAGGAAACTCCAAGAAAATTGAGGAGAAGGGGGCTCTAGCAGAGGTTCATGACTCGTCTAGGGAGGAACACTTTAGGTGCACTAAGAAGGAATAGAAAAGAAACTAGGAAAAGAAGCTCTCGGCTTGAAGATACAAATCATATTTTAAAGGAAGAACAGTTTAAAAAGCTATTAATCATTAGATTTTGGTCAAGATATCACAGTTTGAGTATCTCTAATCTATCATAACATTGTGATATTAAATATATACTTAATATCCTTTGAAACACCCTTAAAAACTCCCAAACAAGGCATTAAACTCTGTTTACGTCAAATAAGACATAGGAGGGGCGATACTGGAAAACTGGAAAAAACTTTAAAATCTAGAAATGAGTCTCCAATGGGTGAGTCACCGATGGGTGAGAGATTGATGTGACCTACCGATGCAATGACTCACCAATTCCATAACTCACTGACACCCGGACACCGACATTGTGTCACCGAATCCCTAGCACCAAGTCCCTCGACTCACCGATGCGCTAACCTACTAACACTATGGCCTACCAAGGCCTCAGTTAACCAATGATGACATCCTTTACTCACTGATGCCGATGCCCATGAATCATTAATGCACTGCCATGCTGATACACTTACATGCCGATGCACTAACATGCCAACAGACTGACATTCTAGTGCACTGACATGCCAACACACTGACATGCTGACGCACTAATAGTTCAAAATTGTATTTTTGAAAACTCTTGTAGCGAGTCACAGATAGTCCCCATAATGCCTTAACACAGGATTTTCATAAAGGAATGACCTAGGGAAATACAGTTATTACATCTACCCTATTTCATAATAAATTTAAATTGATTATACTTATTTTCCATAATAATTAAATCACTTATAATATCATATATTATCCATTTATTATTTTTATATAACTATTTACCAATAATTCCTTATTACAATCATCGTTTCTGGGTGTTAACGTCTTCAATTTTTCGAAAGAATTTCAGTTTTATAGTTCTAGACCTCGTAACTTGATCATGATCAAATAATATATATAATGTTAATAATGATAAAAATATAATATATATTCACTATATACATATTTAGAGTCATCTAAATAATATTTATATCAAAAAATTAATTACAATGCTCATGGAGATGGTAGGTCGTATGTACGCATTAACGTTGTTTTCACATTTTTATGGATGGAATGAAATAAATTTAAATAATAATTAAAATTTAAAGAATCATTATTATATAATATATATCATATATATTCATTAAATATATCCTTATTACCATCTATTTAAAAGTAAAATAAAAAAACTCACATCGCTTCATAGAGGTGGTCGTCCACAGGTACACACGAGCGACGTTATTGTTTCCCAAAAGATTAGATGATAAAAAGGTAGATATGATATTATTATTCTATAAGTATAAATATTTTATAAATATAACATATATATTTTGATCCCTTTATGATAACCATACATGAAATATAGTGATGAAAAATTAACTATATCACTATATGGATACAATAAATTACATGTACACACGAGCGATACATTCACTTACCATTTGATGGAAAAGTGGTTGAATAAAGGTGATTTCATGATAATAATATTATATTATATTTAGGATAATTTATTTACTATTTTATAATGAATATCATATATTTATATAAAGTATAAGAAAATTTAAATTGAAAGAGTTCAGGTAATCCTATTACCTCTTCTTCAGTAGGCCTATGTTAGATACATTCTTAAGTACCCTTGAATTGGTATTTTCAGAATACAAACACATAAAATTTGGGTATAGGTAATTTTATAAGATAATATTTCATGGTTTGGTCAAGATAGAAGTAAAAATGTGGTGTGAAGAAGAGAAAGAAGTGGTGACCTTTTATAAGTGAGGGGAGATACCCTCTTTGAATTTCTTAACAGATAAAAATATAATAAATTTATTATCAAGAAAAATGATTCCAAACGTCAAGATAATAAAATATAATATAGGAAATTGTTTAAATATCTTCAAAAAATAAAATTTGGATAACTTTAAATGGTATTTTAAACCTCATATTTTGGTTTAACCCCTTAATTAACCTATTTTAATCTTAACTATGGTGACAACATTTTCACTCTTAAAGGGTTATGATTTTACTTATAAGGTGAAAATTAGCTTATAAATGGATAAGGGTTGAAATTTTAGATCATATATTATTCATATTTACCCCTTACAATATTTTTATTATTTTTAAATAATTTAGTAACATATTTGTTTTCATAAAATATCATTGATATCATTTTTAACACTATTAATTTAATTTGACTTCAATGACAAAAAAATGTAAATAAAGTATAATATTTAAAAACATCACTAGTATGTAATATTTATCTAAAAAATTCTTATAACATAATAATTTGACAAAATTTTATTTCTTTTAATATTTTTAAAGTCATTTATTTTATTTTTATATTAATTGAATAAATAACGTGTGAGTGTTGCATAAGCATTTAAGGTAATTATTCAATCACTAAAAAGTAAAAATACAATAATATGATAACTAAAATTAATTTAAATTTCAAATATACATTTATAACATAACATAACCTTCTTTTACACTTATAATAAAATATTAGAGATATTAATGTCAAGAGTTTGACATTTTTTTACTTTATCTTTTACTTAAATGAACATAAAGGTCATAATCGACGATATATTTCCAGAATTAGACATATACTATATAATTTTATATAAATGGATGAAATAAACACATAAAATAGTATAAAGTAATGTTTTATAGAAATATTAATGCCTTATCACAATGTTCTAACCCTATTTTACTTGGTTTACCCCTACCATAGTGATAAATATTTTCTATGGTTACTATTCATATTACACCAAAATAAAACGTGACAATCTACTAAAATTGAATCTTTAGATTTAAAATATGTAACAAAATTTTAAATATTTCATTTATTTAAGTGGTATAAATTAATTTAAGATATAAATGTAGATTCAAAAAAAAAACAACTTCTCAAAAAATGTCCTTTTAAGTATAAAAATATTTTTATATCGAATTCAACCGTAAATTTGAGTCAAATGAACTTGAGTAGATTATTAATAGTATTAAGGGAACTAATTTTACTTTTAATCCATTTTAAAATAAAATTAAACTTTGTAAATTCTTGAAATAAAATTACCGTATTCAATAATTTTAATATTTTTTTACTATTCATAAAAAAAATCAATATTTTCTGAAAATTATTAAGAATTTATTCTATGATATTTTTATATGTTAGTTTCAAAAAATGATTTCATTTTTTCAAATAAAATATTTAAATGTGTCAAAAATTAAATATAATATTTTATCAAAAAAATCATTAAAAATTATGTTTTAAGGAAACATATTTTGAAGCATAATATAACTTTACTAAAAAAATTAGATGCTTATTTCCTAAGATTTCATAAAAATATTTCTTTTTATTAAGACCATTATATATATATATATTTAATAATGTTGAAATTCCTATTCATACCCACAAATTCAACGACTATGTTATAATGCTCATATTTAAATAAATATATTTCTTGGTTTGTTTTAGATCAGTATTGCGTGTCGTATACATTATCAAACAGAATGTTTTTATTTTATAATCTCAAGATATTTCATTCCCCCAATAGTAAATTTCAACTTCAAAATTTTAAATTGTGTTTAATAATCAAGGGTTTTACATTTAAAAATTATTTTTGGAAATTACACATCGTAAAAACGGTTAATAAAACACCCTATAAAAAAGAGGGAAAGGGAAATAATAAGGTCATTTATAATAACACAAAACTAGGTTCCCAAATAGGTAATTTTTTAGGAAGTTAAAGTACGTTAATTGAGGAGAAAACTGGTTCCCAAAGACTAATAGATAGTGATAGAGAATATGGTGAGGGGAAAGATAAAAACCACAAAACCATAAATAATTTATGGGTGAAAAGATAATTGATTCATTGGAAATGAAATTAAAAGTATGAAAATTTATTTCATGAAAATTTTCCTAAAGTTGAGGGATTATTTTAATATCAAGATATGGAACATGAAAAAATATTCTTACTAAATATCTTTTTATATCATAAACACAATTTCACCCTTTTTTTTGCTTTGATAAACTTTCACATCATCTCTTATTCCATGAAATTGATATTAAAGATGAAATTTTAATAACCAAAGTACCAAAATTTAATTTTAAGGTACCACAAGATCCATAAAATAATGAAAATTAATTCCTTTTATCTTAATATATTTACCAAAACCAAAATAATTATCATAGGTTATCCAATATTATAAATCATATTTTAAACTCTAACAACAATGACCAAAGTTCAGTTTAATCTATTCTATAAGTTTTTAACTTTCAAGACCTTCCAAAATATATCTAACTATTTTCAAAATTAAAAAAATTATAAATTTGATCAATAAAGTTCTGAAATAAACTTAAAATTAATCTCCAAAAAATATAAAGTATCTCTAAAAGTCACATACTAAATATGAAAATACTTTGATCAAACATTCTTCTAAAATATAGTAATTAATTCAATTGACATATAACCTTAATGAAAACATACATGATTCAAAAGAATTAAATATCTCCTCATTCCATAAATAAATCATAACTTATCAAATATATTCTATAAAATAAAAAATTATTTAAACACCATTAAAGATAATATTAAACACTTTTTCATTAAATTTGTCATTAGTTCCAAGGTCATCAATACTATCCTATTTACTCTATCAATAGTCTCTTTATCTCAATTTAGTAGTATTATTTCATCATTGGGAACATATTAAGGGTTATATTTCCCTTAATAATATATTTTCCATAAATTATCTCCTTATCATTAAATCATCCTTCTTGGTCATCGGTACTATTCAATACATTATTACAAATTCTTAAAGGAAAACTAGTAAAGAAAAACCCCTAAATATTTCATAATTATTATATCTATAATAAAATAAATCTTCAATAGAAATACAAAAACTCTTTAATCATTCCAATTCATTCTGAAACCACTAACTAGGCATCATCATATTTTCCTTAATACCTCCTTTCTTTCATGTGTCATTTATAGTCACTTCATCATCACGAGTAAAAACATAACTCATACAAACATGATGTTACTATTTTTAATCATTCCCTTTTATAAATTTATTAATATAATTCCCCTATTTTACATATTTAAAACATTCAACCATTGATGATCCCGCAGGGAAACCATTATTCTCATCCATTGTGTTAACCAAACTATTCATTTTTTTCTAAATAAATGATTTCTCTGTGTCCTTGTTTTCCACATAAAAAACATCTTCCCATTCATTTGGGACATTTACATGGGTTATTATTCCAATATAATTTATATTTAGGAAAATTAATATTATTCTAACCATGTTCTTCATGAATATCTATTTTTCTCTTATTCGACAAGTTTAAAAATTCAGAAAATTTGACATTTTTAGTTATATAATGAGACAAATAATAAGAAATAATCACAAGGTTTTTCATTCCAAATCATATTTTACTTGATTTAGAATAAGGAAAATCATTCCATTATTGATCACATTCATTTTTAACAAAATTCATCCTGGTTCTCTCCATTAAAGAAAAGTAAAGAACATAATGTGAGAAAAAATAATCATATTGGGAACCCCACTATATTGAAAAATAATTTATAGAATATCTACATGAATACAAATTTTTTAAATCCATGTAAAAACAGTTTTAACCTATGTCATTAATGTTTATTATCTATTCAAATACTTCATAATGGTTTATAGAGAAAATGTGAGTTAACCCAAGCATATCCCTTAAGAGTGTGAAAATAGGTGAACAGTAAGGTCACACTCACCATGAACTACAGTGATCATTGGGATGCTCTTAACCAACACTTTTTAGGGTTATTACACCTCAATTAATTTATACTAAAACTATATACACTTGTAACATCTAGATATGGATGTTTTTCTAGAAAAACTATATCAATTTATTTCCATAACATAAGATGTTCTACTATAAATTGTATTATCCTAAGGGTCTTCAATATAAGTTTCTCATCCTAGTTTCAAAATGTTTACAAAATATTACATTATTAAAAACAATAATGACCCATAATTTTCATACATATATATTATTTCTTATCAGATGAATATTAATTACATATCATAATGATCCATTCTAGATTAATATTGGTTTTATTCTTTCCAAACATGACCAAAAAACTAACTTGTTCAAAAATGATCTACACCATATCCCACTTAGTTCTTCATAACTAGAATGATTATTAGACACATCAGTTATAAACCTTACTTCATAACCTAGTGAAACAAAACATAAGAAATGGTGATATCAAATACTTAGTAAGGGTAAATACGGTAGATATTAATGATTAATTAAACATAACATGATCATAATGGTATTATAACACGAGATTAACATTTTAAAACCATACCATGAATATAAATGTTCATAATATTGAGTCTTATAATAAATCTTGAAAGTTTATAAGACATGAATCATAAAGGAATAAAATAACATGATTCAAGAGATAATAACTTTGGCACAATACATAGATTTTTTGGAATACACATAAGCATGAAAAATAATTTTTAGTAGTCAAGGAACACTACTAAAACTATCATAGTTGATCTCATTCACTCCCTATTCTATCATATCAGTCAAGGTTCACTCCCATAACTGTCATAATGTATAGTTTTCTTTAATGAATTTTTTTCACTCCCCATTCCAATCTTGTTTATCTCATGAGATATCCATATTTACCTAATAAATTAGAGGGATATATAATTCTAGTCCCACCCATCACATAATTTTAGTCATATAGATGAGTCCCACAAGATCATAAAACATTCATCATATCATAACTTGTTAAAAATAAATGGGTTTTATAAATATTTAATCAAGTCATAACCCTTGGAAAATAAATAGGTTTAATAAACATTTCATCAATTCATCATAGCATATCCCATGGAAATGGAAATATTTTCATAAACATAATTTCATCATAATCATAAACTATCTAGAGAATTATTAAGGATGATATAATTTGATAATATCCCCATTAAATATTAAGAAAACTCTAATGATGTCATATAAGATAAAAAATTCTTTTTAAATACCACTAGGAACATTTCTTGATGAAAACAAACATTTCACATTGAAATCAAATATTGAAATTCTAAAAATTCCCCAAATATTACAGAAATAATTTTATTTGTAAATAACCATTTAAAATTGTAAAATAATCTTCAAATAATTGATCAGTTAGGATGGTAGTAAATTCTATAAATTCCTAATAAGTTAAAGGAAAGCATTACTTTCACACTTTTGTAAAAAAGCTCAAAAAGTACCTCATTTGAAGAAAAATGAAGATTAATTATAAACCGTTTTATAAAAAATAAAATAATGAGTGAAAATTAATTTAAATAATCATAGGAGAATATTTAAAAAACTCTTTAAAACATTTATAGAAAACATGGATATGGAAGGCAATGGATTTTTGAATGAAGAGATAAATAAAGTTAGTTTTTACTAATAAAATTCTGTCAGTCTCTTGATTACTTAAATTGAAGAAAATTAATGGAAAAAAATTATTCTCAAGAAATAACTATAGGATAATAAAATAAAATGGATTTATTAGGAAAGGATCATATAATTATATTTAATGTAGATTTAAGAATAAGCAATCCCAACTAAAATGAGATTGAAACATAAATCCATTACCTCGAGTTTCACTTTATTTTAATGTGATCTGTAATACTGAATAATAAATTTAAATTTATTATAAAATTATACCATAATAATATACATACTTATAATATAATATATGATCCCCTTATAACATTTAAACACCCATTTATCAATAATTCCTTTTTAAAATCGTCATTTTTGGATGTTAACCTTTTCATTTTTTCATAATAATTTCAGTCCTTATACTTTGATAAAGGTTACATAATTTATATAATGTTAATAAATATATTAATATAATATATATTTATTATATTAATATTTATATTCATCTAAAAAAATAGATATTGAAAAATAAATTAAACTGTTCATGGAGACGTTGGGTCATACATACACATAAATGTTGTTTTAACTTTTAAACAGATGAAACAGAAAAAATATAAATAATAATTTACATTAATATGATAAATATTATATCATATATATTTATTAAATATATCCTTATTACCATCCATGTAAAATTGAAATGAAAAAAATCACATTGCTTCTTATAGGTGGATGCCCACTGGTATGCCCGAGCGATGCTATTGTTTTCTAATAGATTGGAATGTAAGAAGGTAGATAGGATGTTATAATTATAGAAAGATAAATATTATGTAAATTTAATATATAAACTTTAAATTAATCATAATAACCATCCATGAAACATGATGATGAAAAATTAATTGTATTGGTATGTGTATACAATAAGTTGTATGTATGAATGAGCGATACTTTCACTACCGATTTGATGGAAAAGAGGGATAATAAAGGAGTTTTCATAATAATAATAACATTAAATCATATTCATGATAATATATTTATCATTTTACTAATAACATCATATATTTAGTGGAAGTATAAGAAGAAACTAATTGAAAGAGGTCAAGTGAGATGCTTACCTATTCTTTGCCTTTCCTCCTTTAGATCCCTTCCTAAGGACCCTTCGAATAGACTTTTAAGAAGATAAAAAGTAATAAATAAGGTTTATAAATGTTTATAAGATAATTTTTTATGGATTGGTCAATAAAAAAAGCTAAATTTGGTTTAAAAAAGAGAGAATATAGGTTCCCTTTTATAAGTGTGGGGAGGGGCACAGTTGGAATTTCTTAAATTATTAAAATATAATTGTAGGGTCCTGAAAAATCCACAAAGGAAATTATACCCAAATCCCCCATAGAATTATGGAAAATAATAAAAGAAGGGAGACAAACAGGATCGGTCCGCGAACTGGTCCCATGGAAGCACAATGTGGCCAGGCCCCTCGATGCACCCCCTCTGTGAACCATTGTCGTTCGCGAAATGGAGGCAGAGAGCCTCCACGGTTGCGAGGTAGGATGTGAGCTAGTCCGGTTCACCATCATGAACCTCCCCAACTGCGGACAGCGTCGACCGGTTCAAGCTGCACCCACTGTCGTTCGCGGAATAGAGGCAGAACCCTACACAACCATGGAGCACTCCCCGAGTTCACCTCACGGAGGGGGGGGGGGAGCGTTCAATACCCACAGTGCATCACGGATTGACCAAGTCAGCTGTGAACAGGGTATTTGGTTATGGGCCTCCGCAAAAGGTGCCACATGGCCACATATACATCCACTTACCGACTCTATAAAAGGAGACGAAGGGGGAGAGGAAAAGGGATCGGAGAACTGGAATCAGATTCAGAGGGATTGAAGATTCGGAAGGAGATCGGTTAAAGGAAGGCTTCAGATTTCACAAATAGCGAAATTCCGATCCGCGAACCACAACAGGTATATGAATTAAAAAAGAATTGGAAAACACATAATTATTTTGTAACGCCCTGAGATTTTATGAAAAATATTCTTTTTAATTTCACTGATGTCTTGTGTTGTACTCTACACCAAAAGGAGTCTTGCACCACATGCAACCCTGACTTGGCTTTCATTACACAAAATCACGACCTTCCTCGATAGCGTGTGTTGTACACAATATCAGGTTTCACTAAACAACGATATATGGTTATACTATTATTATAAACTAGCCGTTATGAATAGTATTAACTACATTTTGAATTCTATAACATTATTAATCATCTTATACATTTTCTAGCATATGTTATGAGAACAAAATAAATTTTTCGTGTAAAATATGTATTTTTCAAAAATTGTAGTTTTCCCGCCTTTTGATGGCGCACCCAATTTAAATATTGTTTTTGAAATGTCTATAAGTTCAATTTGACAAAATAAAATTCTTCTTTGGAATCAGGATATAAAAAATTACTTTGGATAAATTTTTCATATTATTCTGATAACTTTCATATTTTAATGAAAAGTAAAAACACGCTATATTTTAATTAAAAACATATTTTTTTCATCGAAATAATTTATATGGTTAGATTATATTTTTAATTGGTTTTAAATTTTAATTAGAATATATTTTAACCATTTAATCCAATATTGGTCATTGGAATTAATTTCACTTTGAAATTGGACATAAACAAGTATCAATCTTTTGATAGTTATTGTTTCTTAAAAACACACTATTTGTTTTGATAACAGAAATTAATTTTAAAATTAATTAATGCCACTTCTCTGTTTTGAATTTGGCAAAATGGAAATCATTTTTTAATCGAAATATCAAATATAACTTAGGCTGAATTTTTGATATTTTTTTGAAAGCATTCAATTTTTGATGAATAGTGAAAACATTGGGTTACTATTTGAAAACCGACATTTTATGTAAATAATTATTTATTTTATTTAAATTTATTTTAGTTAAAAATTGATACATAACACCTATATAAGTTCAATGTAATTAATTGGATTCATTTTATAATAATTTTAGATATAAAAAATTTTATTGAACTTTTCACCGTCTTTTACCCACCACCTAGGAGAATTTAGAAATTCACATAAAACTTAATTTTACCGCTTCTGTGAGTGGAATTTTGAAAATACGAGAGACACAGTTAATATAAATGACTAAAATTTGGTTCAATGAGATGAAAATAATTTTTGGTGAATAGTAACTGTTTACTTTTATTTACCACGGTTAAAAGTAAATAGGGTAATTAAGGGTAAAAATGATATTATTATTACACTAACACATGTCCTAATTCTATTTTATAAGTTTAATTCGACCAAAAACAACCTTAGAAATAAAATATGACCATTTAGGTCCACTTGGATTAGATTAGGACATTTATTACTAATTTATTTAAAGAAGGGTTAAAATAGTTAAAATCAAAGTTTAATAACTAAATAATTTTTAATATAGGGTTATACATAAGATAAATTATACTATAAATATTCATTAGAAAGTTTAAAATATTTCCTACCTAACGGTATTTTATTTATAATTTTTATACATTAAATAATTTATGTTATCTATGATACAATGGTGATGCAGTAATTACATAAATAATGAAATATTAAAATAATTGATGTTATAAATACGAAAATAAATGTAATGGGAGACTTTTAATAAATTCAACTAATTTTATATGTTAATAGGACATGTTAGTATTGAATTAATAAACGTTTTTCGAACTAATCATGCTTTTATGATTTTCAAAAAAATCCATTACCAAATAGTGTCAAAATTGACATAAAATAGTTTTTAAAACAAATATTATATTATTAATTGTTATTATATTTCTAAAAATCTATGGTTCGGCCAAGATACTTATATAATGATAGGTGTATCATTAATGGACAACTTGGGGGTCGCTTGAATATATATGGTAAGTTTATTAACTATATAATATAAAAATACAAAGTGACACGGTAAATGTCAATCTATTTAAATAATAGTTAAAAATAAAAGATAAGGTTAATATAATGACCCAAAACTGTATAAAATCTATTGGTTGAGAGTATTTAGACCCATCCACACTTTAGATTCTAAATAAATCAATTTGGAGCTAGTAAAACCCAAATATGACTTTATTATAAAATAATATTTTAAGTTTTTCCAAAGGTGCCCCTCTCCTCCCTTATAAAAAGGGAACCCCTTACCTCTTCTCTTCACACCCTTTTGAGCCTTGAATCTCGGCAAAACCCTGACCATTTCTCTTCCCCACTTCCATAGAAACATTCTGGAGGTTCTGGTCTTCTCAAAAGACCAACTCTACTTCCTTAAGATGATGGTTAAAGGAGGTGCATCGAAGAAGAGGCAATCTCTTCTTCCGATTCTTGCAAGTTTCTTTCTTCTTCTACTTATTCTTATTTAGTTGTCTCATTATAAAGTAATAACATAAGTATTACTTATATACTGATATGGCATTATAAATATGAAACATCCTTATTTCACCTTCTATCCATCCTACAGAAAACGAAATCACCGCGCGTGCGTACGTACAGAATACCGTCTCCACGCCGTGGTGTAATCTGTTTTCGACCACCACCTTACTTGGATGGGTATAATGGTTAAATAAATAACTATATATGATTATTGTAAAGTGATATTTATTCTGAAATATTATACATTCACTTCAATACAATTCCACGATCATGAGAACGATATCATCGCTCGTGCGTACGTACGGACTACCGTCTCCACGACGCGATGAGATTCATTCTCCATGTTAACCATTCATGAATGATTATAAAGTATATATAATGAATAATAATGAAATATAAGACATAATAATGATACTGTATTTATGTATATATATATGTATGTCATCTACTTAATTCCATTCAATTAAATAAGGAAACGAAAACAGCGTTCATGCGTACGTATGGCCTACCGTCTCCATGAACGGTGTATTTCATTCCATTGATCGATCTATCATATATATATGTATATGATGAATATATATTATATAAAAATCATTTTTTACATTCTATAATTATTTAAATCAGTATATAAGTAATAACATCAAGAACAACAAGTCGAAACACGTACGATAAATGAAAAGATTTTACCCAAAATGCTGCTTTAACATGGAATTTACAAAAGAACGGGTAATATAAAGTCATAAGTGAACCATATATGATATCATAACAATGAATTTGATTCTTTAATAAGTATATGATATTATTTAAATCATTATACATGAGGTTTGGATACATACGAAGCATATCGGATGTAAGGTAAGGGATAACTTTTCCAATCTCGTTTTTACCCGAGATTGTTTATTCGTAAGTATTTACTGGGGTTATATTTATCATCCATGTCACTATTTTCTAGAAATGGTTCAATGTATGTTCAAATTAATTTTTATCCATTTTTTACTTTTACTACATGGTATGTAAGGAATCATTCTTTTGTTTACATTACAAGGTACTTTTTTGACTTTTCCGGCAAAAGTACGAGAAGAATGTTTTTTTAACTTATACGGCACAAACAGATTTCTACGGTTTCATAACGCATTATTTTCAAGAATCTTACTCTATAATATTTCTAGATTATTTTCAACAAAATCCTTTTCTTTTAAAATTTCAGGGCATTTTGTGAAAATAAAATGTTTTTGAAGAAGAAAAGATATTTTCCTCAAGAATTAGTTCAAGTGTTTTGTCAAAACTATTTTCCATATAAGAAGAAATTATTTAGTATGATTATGTTTAAAGTATAATGTCTCTATTATTTACATGGTTTCACTTTTCTTATTATGAAGTTATATCCATTTATTTTATATGGATTATGTGGTAATGATATGATGTTTATGAAACCCATTTTATTCTTTGGGTTATTATGAATGATGTATGTTTATTTTGTGGCACAAGTAAGAATGATTTCATTATGAGATGGGTGGGACCTATATCTTCATCCAATGCATTGGGTAAAGATTTATATCTCATGAGATAGACATGGCTGGAATGGTAAGTTAATCCAGTTCAGTATTATAGGACTGGAATGAGGAGTAAACTCAATTCAGAAAGGGACTTTGTCCACCAAGATGGTCTTGGCAGCAATGCCCTAGATAATATGGAAATCATATCAGGTGCTCAATGGTTTGACACAAATACATGTTTTATTCCCATGCTATTTTATCATTATTTATGTTCCATTATGATCTTTGCCTTATGTACTTCCAGGTTTTATGTCATTGCCCAAGATTTTGATGTTTAAACATTATGTTCATGTTTTTAAGTTCAAATGTATAAAATATGTTTTATTTTATCCATGTTTACCCTTACTGAGCACTTGAGCTCACCCTTTTTATGTTTTATTTTCCCCCAGGATTAAAAGAAAGTTTTTAGGTAAGAAAAAAAAGTGAAAGATAGTTATGGGAGATGTTGAAGATCTTTCAACATGATTAGAAGTTTATATTCCAAGTTTCCAAAGACACTAAACTATTACAGTTCTTGAGTGTTTGTTTTTGTTATGTATTAAGTATTCTAAAAAAGTAATGAAATTTCCATGTACGTCAAGCTTCGGGTCTCTACAGTTGGTATCAGAGGAAAAGTTTAGTTAACCTTTGGAAACTAGGATGCGAAAACTTTTGTGAGATCCCTAGAGATATTTATAAGGTATGTCTAGGTATGTCCCTAAGGTTAAGTATAAGTATAGGTTATAGTCTGAGAATTACGGTATCGATATTAGAATTAAACCTATGATGTTAGATGTTGAAGGTAATCCCCCTTGATTATGTTATGTTCCTTGTATGATTTTTGCATCTCACAGAATTATTTTTGTGTTTTAGTCAATGGTGGGAACCAGAAGGAATTCGGTTAACATTGAATCCAATGGAAAAATTGGTGACTGTGAGAAACAGAATTTTGTAATGCCTAGAGAGAAAGATATTGTGATTATGCCGAATCATTCATCGCGATATATGATTAACATGGTGAAATTTAGTGGTATTTCTAATTCATCAAATAAGAGGAAGATAGACTTTTATGAATGTTTGCATGTTGAGGAGAATAAATAAAGGAAGATTGAGATTTCTAAAGAAGGGAAGAAGAACCTTGAGGAATACCTCAAATGAAGGGGAAGATGTTATCTGTGTTGAGAGAAGGGTCCTAGAGTGACAGACTGTTATGGAGTTCAATGTATTATTTGTGAAGAACATGAGCATTACCCAACTCAATGCCCTGACCTAAGAGGTTACTTCTAAATCAAGGAAGGAATTATTCCATGACAATAATTGAAGAGGATGGATTGAAGTGTTTATGTATTGGTATTCAATAATAATGTTGTTGAGGTAATTTTATGGTGTATTGGAATATTTTTGTATTAGTCTATTGTGGTTTTCAATAATTTTATGGTACCGGTAACCATGGAAAGTGATTGAGATATTTTTGTAAAGAAGATGATTTGTGCATTATGAAGGTATAAGGAGAAAATGAAATATTTGATAGTATTCATGAGCTCATGACTGATATAAGGGAAAAGTTATATCATGGTTTGAGTATATATAATTTTTGGATTTTGGTATGTGGAAAGAGTTAAATTTTGACAGCATTCATGTTTTCACTAAGGTTTAATGGGTATTCATTCTTCAAAAGAATACATGATTAAGGCATTCAAATGTTTGGAATGTGAACAAAAACAGGATATATCTTATGATATATGGGGGAAAAATGAAGGAATTTAGATGCTCGGTAGATGACATTTCTAGTAATCAGAAAAAAGTATTTTGGATAAGCCTAAAGATTTGAAATGGATTATGTTGGACATAAGTTAGTATTGGTTAAGGATAGAATTGTTTTTGATATTATTGATGGAATGTTATAATTATGTAGTTTTAAAAAAAGGACAACTTGCAGGACGGGCGACAACCCATCTCGTCGGACAAGGCTGTGGGAATTAAACCCACAACTGAAGTGCGACAGGCCTTTATCACCTACCATTGGCCTACAAGAAGTCCCTGGTTAGTAGAAACTAGTTTTATTTTATTAAGCGCTATGATAGCTCAAGTATAAGTCCATTTTAGCAACCATATATGATTAATATCAGCATAGATGGACTTCTGTATATTTAATAAATTGTGCTAAACTTTTTGCGATAGGAATAGATGGAATGACCTATCATTCTATCGCATAATATGCTAGCACTTCACAAAAGGCAAATTCAACTTCATTTCTCTAAGAGATGAAGTGGAAATTGTTCAAGACATGAGCAACAGTGAGATGATACCAAAATAAAGTAAGTATTTCTTCTAATTTTAATTCTTCAACTTTAGGGAAATTATCTTGAAAAGAGAAAAAATGTTGTCCTAGTGCTCTCATATCTGATGAATCAGATGGTACCGTAGATCATCAAAATTTTTTGGCTTTGTGATTTTTGGCGTTTTCATAGCCATGTCCTCTACCACTCTTCATCATAAGTTGATGGTTATATTTCTCTTCCATATCCATATTTTAACCTATGTTATCCTATGTGGAAACCCAATTAATAGTTAATTTGGGTAACTATTACGTTTCATACTTTAGTTTTTTAAAGTCATGTTTTGGTATTCCTTTTTACAATGTGGGTTTCTATGAAAGAAACTTTCAAGTAGTAAACCATTTATAACCCCGACGAATTTTGAGGGCGAAATTCATTTTAAGGGGGGTAGAATGTAACACCCTGAGATTTTATGAAAAATATTATTTTTAATTTCAGTGATGTCTTGTGTTGTACGCTACACCAAAAGGATTCTTGCACCACAAGAAACCCAGAATTGGCTTGCATTACATGCAATCACGACCTTCCTCGATAGCGTGTGTTGTACGCAATATCAGGTTTCACTAAACAACGATATATGGTAATACTATTATTATAAACTAGCCGTTATGAATAGTATTAACTACATTTTGAATTCTATAACATTATTAATCATCTTATACATTTTCTAGCATATGTTATGAGAACAAAATAAATTTTTCGTGTAAAATATGTATTTTTCAAAAATTGCAGTTTTCCCGCCTTTTGATGGCGCACCCAATTTAAATATTGTTTTTGACATGTATATAAGTTCAATTTGAAAAAATAAAATTCTTCTTTGGAATCAGGATATAAAAATTTACTTTGGATATATTTTTCATATTATTCTGATAACTTTCATATTTTAATGAATAGTAAAAACACGCTATATTTTAATTAAAAACAAATTTTTTTCATCGCAATAATTTATATGGTTAGATTATATTTTTAATTGGGTTTAAATTTTAATTAGAATATATTTTAACCATTTAATCCAATATTGGTCATTGGAATTAATTTCACTTTGAAATTGGACATAAACAAGTATCAATCTTTTGATAGTTATTGTTTCTTAAAAACACACTATTTGTTTTGATAACAGAAATTAATTTTAAAATTAATTAACGCCACTTCTCTGTTTTGAATTTGGAAAAATGTACATCATTTTTGAATTCAGAATATCAAATATAGCTTAGGCTGAATTTTTGATATTTTTTTTAAAACATTCAATTTTTGATGAATATTGAAAACACTGGGTTACTATTTGAAAACCGACTTTTTATGTAAATAATTATTTATTTTATTTAAATTTATTTTAGGTAAAAATTGATACATAACACCTATATAAGTTCAATGTAATTAATTGGAGTCATTTTATAATAATTTTAGATATATTAAAATTTTATTGAACTTTTCACCGTCTTTTACCCACCTCCTAGGAGAATTTAGAAATTCACATAAAACTTAATTTTACCGCTTCTGTGAGTGGAATTTTGAAAATCTGAGAGACACAGTTAATATCAATGACTAAAATTTGGTTCAATGAGATGAAAATAATTTTTGGTGAATAGTAACTGTTCACTTTTATTTACCACGGTTAAAAGTAAATAGGGTAATTAAGGGTAAAAATGATATTATTATTACCCTAACACATGTCCTAATTATTTTTTATAAGTTTAACTCGACGAAAAACAACCTTAGGAATAAAATATGACCATTTAGGTCCACTTGGATTAGATTAGGACATTTATTACTAATTTATTTAAAGAAGGGTTAAAATAGTTAAAATCAATGTTTAATAACTAAATAATTTTTAATATAGGGTTATACATAAGATAAATTCTACTATAAATATTCATTAGAAAGTATAAAATATTTCCTACCTAATGGTATTTTATTTATAACTTTTATACATTAAATAATTTATGTTATCTATGATACAATGGTGATGTAGTAATTACATAAATAATGAAATATTAAAATAATTGATGTTATAAATACCCAAATAAATGTAATTGGAGACTTTTAATAAATTTAACTAATATTATAGGTTAATAGGACATGTTAGTATTGAATTAATAAACGTTTTTCGAACTAATCATGCTTTTATGATTTTCACAAAAATCCATTACCAAATAGTGTCAAAATTGACATAAAATAGTTTTTAAAACAAATATTATATTATTAATTGATATTATATTTCTAAAAATCTATGGTTCGGCCAGGATACTTATATAATGATAGGTGTATCATTAATGGACAACTTGGGGGTCGCTTGAATGTATATGGTAAGTTTATTAACTATATAATATAAAAATACAAAGTGACACGGTAAATGTCAATCTATTTAACTGATAGTTAAAAATAAACTATAAGGTTAATATAATGACCCAAAACTGTATAAAATCTATTGGTTGAGAGGATTTATACCCATCCACACTTTAGATTCTAAATAAATCAATTTGGAGCTACTAAAACCCGAATATGACGTTATTATAAAATAATATTTTAAGTTTTTCCAAAGGTGCCCCTCTCCTCCCTTATAAAAAGGGAACACCTTACCTCTTATCTTAACACCCTTTTGAGCCTTGAAGCTCGGCCAAACTATGACCATTTCTCTTCTCCACTTCCATAGAAACATTCTGGAGGTTCTGGTCTTCTCAAAAGACCAACTCTACTTCCTTAAGAGGATGGTAAAAGGAGGTGCATCGAAGAAGAGGTAATCTCTTCTTCCGATTCTCGCAAGTTTCTTTCTTCTTCTACTTATTCTTATTTAGTTGTCTCATTATAAAGTAATAACATAAGTATTAATTATATACTGATATGTTATTATAAATATGAAACAACCTTATTTCACCTTCTATCCATCCTACAGAAAACGAAATCACCGCGCGTGCGTACGTACAGAATACCGTCTCCACGCCGTGGTGTAATCTGTTTTCGACCACCACCTTACTTGGATGGGTATAATGGTTAAATAAATAACTATATATGATTATTGTAAAGTGATATTTATTCTGAAATATTATACATGCACTTCAATACAATTCCACGATCATGAGAACGATATCATCGCTCGTGCGTACGTACAGACTACCGTCTCCACGACGCGATGAGATTCATTCTCCATGTTAACCATTCATGAATGATTATAAAGTATATATAATGAATAATAATGAAATATAAGACATAATAATGATACTGGATTTATGTATATATATATTTATGTCATCTACTTAATTCCATTCAATTCAATAAGGAAACGAAAACAGCGTTCATGCGTACGTACGGCCTACCGTCTCCATGAACGGTGTATTTCATTCCATTGATCGATCTATCATATATATATGTATATGATGAATATATATTATTTAAAAATCATGTTTTACATTCTAGAATTATGTAAATAATTATATAAGTAATAACATCAAGAACAACAAGTCGAAACACGTACGATAAATGAAAATATTTTACCCAAAATGCTGCTTTGACATGGAATTTACAAAAGAACGGGTAATATAAAGTCATAATTGAACCATATATGATATCATAACAATGAATTTGGTTCTGTAATAAGTCTATTATATTATTTAAATCATTATACATGAGTTTTGGATACATAAGAAGCATATCGGACGTAAGGTAAGGGATAACTTTTCCAATCTCGTTTTTACCCGAGATTGTTTATTCGTAAGTATTTACTGGGGTTATATTTATCATCCATGTCCCTATTTTCTAGAAATGGTCCCATGTATGTTCAAAGTCATTTTTAACCATTTTTTACTTTTACTACATGGTATGTAAGGAATCTTTCTTTTGTTTACGTTACAAGGTACTTTTTTGACTTTTCTGGCAAAAGTACGAGAAGAATGTTTTTTTAAATTATACGGCACGAACAGATTTTTACGGTTTCATAACGCATTATTTTCAAGAAGCTTACTCTATAAGATTTCATGATTATTTTTAACAAAATCCTTTTCTTTTAAAATTTCATGGCATTTTGTGAAAATAAAATGTTTTTGAAGAAGAAAAGATATTTTACTCAAGAATTCGTTCAAGTGTTTTGTCAAAACTATTTTCCATATAAGAAGAAATTATTTAGTATGATTATGTTTCAAGTATAATGTCTCTATTATTTACATTGTTTCACTTTTATTATTATGAAGTTATATCCATTTATTTTATATGGATTATGTGGTAATGAGATGATGTTTATGAAACCCATTTTATTCTTTGGGTTATTATGAATGACGTATGTTTATTTTGTGGCACAAGTAAGAATGATTTCATTATGAGATGGGTGGGACCTATATCTTCATCCAATCCATTGGGTAAAGATTTATATATCATGAGATAGACATTGCTGGAATGGTAAGTTAATCTAGTTCAGTATTACAGGACTGAAATGAGGAGTAAACTCAATTCAGAAAGGGACTTTGTCCACTAAGATGGTCTTGGAAGCAATGCCCTGGATACTATGGAAATCATATCATGTGCTCAATGGTTTGACACAAATACATGTTTTATTCCCATGCTATTTTATCATTATTTATGTTCCATTATGATCTATGCCTTATGTACTTCCAGGTTTTATGTCGTTGCCCAAGATTTTGATGTTTAAACATTATGTTCATGTTTTTAAGTTCAAATGTATAAAATATGTTTTATTTTATCCATGCTTACCCTTACCGAGCACTTGAGCTCACCCTTTTTATTTTTTATTTTCCCCCAGGATTAAAAGAAAGTTTTTAGGTAAGAAAAAAAAGTGAAAGATCGTTATGGGAGATGTTGAAGATCTTTCAACCTGATTAGAAGTTTATATTCGAGGTTTTCAAAGACACTAAACTAGTACAGTTCTTGAGTGTTTGTTTTTGTTATGTATTAAGTATTCTGAAAAAGTAATGAAATGTCCATGTACGTCAAGCTTCGGGTCTCTACAGTTGGTATCAGAGGAATGGTTTAGTTAAACTTTGGAAACTAGGATGCGAAAACTTTTGTGAGATCCCTAGAGATATTTATAAGGTATTTCTAGGTATGTCCCTAAGGTTAAGTATAAGTATAGGTTATAGTCTGAGAATTACGGTATCGATATTAGAATTAAACCTATGATGTTAGATGTTGAAGGTAATCCCCCTTGATTATGTTATGTTCCTTGTATGATTTTTGCATCTCATAGAATTATTTTTGTGTTTTAGTCAATGGAGGGAACCAGAAGGAATTCGGTTAACATTGAATCCAATGAAAAAATTGGTGACTATGAGAAACAAAATTGCGTAATGCCTAGAGAGAAAGATATTGTGATTATGCCGAATCAGTCATCGCGATATATGATTAACAAGGTGAAATTTAGTGGTATTCCTAATTCATCAAATAAGAGGAAGATAGACTTTTATGCATGTTTGCATGTTGAGGAGAATAAATAAAGGAAGATTGAGATTTCTAAAGAAGGGAAGAAGAACCTTGAGGAAAACCTCAAATGGAGGGGAAGATGTTATCTATGTGGAGAGAAGGGTCCTAGAGTGACAGACTCTTATGGAGTTCAATGTCTTATTTGTGAAGAACATGAGCATTACCCAACTCAATGCCCGGACCTAAGAGGTTACTTCTAAATCAAGAAATGAATTATTCCATGACAATAATTGAAGAGGATGGATTGAAGTGTTTATGTATTGGTATTCAAGAATAATGTTGTTGAGGTAATTTTATGGTGTATTGGAATATTTTTGTATTAGTCTATTGTGTTTTTCAATAATTTTATGGTACCGGTAACCATGGAAAGTGATTGAGATATTTTTTGAAAGAAGATGATTTGTGCATTATGAATTTATAAGGAGAAAATGAAATATTTGATAGTATTCATGAGCTCATGAATAATATAAGGGCAAAGTTATATCATGGTTTGAGTATATAGAATTTTTGGATTTTGGTATGTGGAAAGAGTTAAATTTTGACAGCATTCATGTTTTCACTAAGGTTTAATGGGTATTCATTCTTCAAGAGAATACAAGATTAAGGTATTCAAATGTTTGTAATGTGAACAACAACAGGATATATCTTATGATATATGGGGGAAAAATGAAGGAATTTAGAAGCTCGGTAGATGACATTTCTAGTAATCAGAAAAATGTATTTTGGATAAACCTAAAGATTTGAAATGGATTATGTTGGACATAAGTTAGTATTGGTTAAGGATAGAATTGTTTTTGATATTATTGATGGAATGGTATAATTATGTAGTTTTAGAAAAAGGACAACTTGCAGGACGTGCGACAACCCATCTCGTCGGACAAGGCTGTGGGAATTGAACCCACAACTGAAGTGCGACAGGCCTTTATCACCTACCATTGGCCTACAAGAAGTCCCTGGTTAGTAGAAACTAGTTTTATTTTATTAAGAGCTATGATAGCTGAAGTATAAGTCCATTTTAGCAACCATATACGATTAATATCAGCATAGATGGACTTCTGTATATTTAATAAATTGTGCTAAACTTTTTACGATAGGAATAGATGGAATGAACTATCATTCTATCACATAATATGCTAGCACTTCACAAAAGACAAATTCAACTTCATTTCTTTAAGAGATGAAGTGGAAATTGTTCAAGACATGAGCAACAGTGAGATGATACCAAAATAAAGTAAGTATTTCTCCTAATTTAAATTCTTCAACTTTAGGGAAATTACCTTGAAAAGAAAAAAAATGTTGTCCTAGTGCTCTCATATCTGATGAATCAGATGGTACCGTAGATCATCAAAAATTTATGGCTTTGTGATTTTTGGCGTTTTCATAGCCATGTCCTCTACCACTCTTCATCATAAGTTGATGGTTATATTTCTCTTCCATATCCATATTTTAACCTATGTTATCCTATGTGGAAACCCAATGATTAGTTAATTTGGGTAACTATTACGTTTCATACTTTAGTTTTTAAAGTCATGTTTTGGTATTCCTTTTTACAATGTGGGTTTCTATGAAAGAAACTTTCAAGTAGTAAACCATTTATAACCACGACGAATTTCGAGGGTGAAATTCATTTTAAGGGGGGTAGAATGTAACACCCTGAGATTTTATGAAAAATATTATTTTTAATTTCATTGATGTATTGTTTTGTACGCTACACCAAAATGATTCTTGCACCACAAGCAACCCTGACTTGGCTTGCATTACACGCAATCACGACCTTCCTCGATAGCGTGTGTTGTACGCAATATCAGGTTTCACTAAACAACGATATACGGTAATACTATTATTATAAACTAGCCGTTATGAATAGTACTATCTAAATTTTGAATTTTATAACATTATCATTCATCTTACACATTTTCTAGAATATGGTATGAGAACAAAATAAATATTTCGTGTAAAATATATATTTTTCAAAAATTACAGTTTTCCCGCCTTTTGATGGCGCACCCACTTTAAATCTTGTTTTTGACATGTCTATAAGTTCAATTTGACAAAATAAACTTATTCTTTGGAATCATGATATAAAAATTTACTTTGGATAAATTTTTCGTATTATTCTGATAACTTTCATATTTTAATGAATAGTAAAAACACGCTATATTTTAATTAAAAAAAACTTTTTTTCATTGCAATAATTTATATCATTAGATTATCTTTTTAATTGGTTTTAAAGTGTTATTAGAATATATTTTTACCATTTAATCCAATATTGGTCATTGGAATTAATTTCACTTTGAAATTGGACATAAACAAGTATCAATCTTTTGATAGTTATTGTTTCTTAAAAACACGCTATTTGTTTTGATAACATGAATTAATTTTAAAATTAATTAATTCCACTTAAATGTTTTGAATTTGGAAAAATGGAAATCATTTTTGAATTTGTAATATAAAATATAGCTTAGGCTGAATTTTTGGTATTTTTCTGAAAACTTTCAATTTTTGAGGAATTGTGAAAACACTAGGTTACTATTTAAAAACCGACTTTTTATTTAAATAATTATTTATTTTACTTAAATTTATTTTAGGTAAAAATTTATACATAATACCTGTATAAGTTCAATGTAATTAATTCGAGTCATTTTAAAATAATTTTAGATATATAAAAATTTTATCGAACTTTTCACCGTTTTTTACCCACCTCCTAGGAGAATTTGGAAATTCACATAAATCATAATTTTACTGCTTCTGTGAGTGGAATTTCGAAAATACGAGAGACACAATTAATATCAAGGACTAAAATTTGGTTCAATGAGATTAAAATAATTTTTTATGAATAGTAACTTTTTAATTTTATTTACCTCGGTTAAAAGTAAATAGGGTAATTAAGGGTAAAAATGATATTATTATTACCCTAACACATGTCCTAATTCTGTTGGAGAAGTTTAATTCGACCAAAAAAACCTTAGGAAAAAAATATGACCATTTAGGTCCACTTGGATTAGATTAGGACATTTATTATTAATTTATTTAAAGAAGGGTTAAAATAGTTAAAATCAAAGTTTAATAACTAAATAATTTTTAATATAGGGTTATACATAAGATAAATTTGACTATAAATATTCTTTATAAAGATAAAACGATTTCATAACTAATGTTATTTTATTTATAATTTTTATACATTAAATAATTCATGTTATTTATGACACAATGGTGATGCAGTAATTACCTAAATACTGAAATATTAAAATAATTAATGTTATAAATACCCAAATAAATGTAATTTTAGACTTTTTATGAATTACACTAATTTTCTAGGTACATATGACATGTTAGTATTGAATTAATGAACTTTTTTAGAACTAATCATGCTGTTATGATTTTCACAAAAAATCAATTACCAAATAGTGTCAAAATTGACATAAAATAGTTTTTAAAACAAATATTATATTATTAATTGTTTTTATATTCCTAAAAATCTATGGTTCAGCCAATATACTTATATAATGATATATGTATCATTAATGGACCACTTGGGGGTCTCTTGGATGTATATGGTAAGTTTATTAACTATATAATATAAAAATACAAAGTGACATGGTAAATGTCAATCTAATTAACTAAGAGTTAAAACTAAAAGATAAGGTTAATATAATGACCCAAACCTGTCTAAAATCTATTGGTTGAGAGGATTTAGACCCTTACCCACCTTATATTCAAAATAAATCAATTTGGATCTATTAAAAACTGAATATTACTTTATTCTAAAATAATAGTTTATGTTTTTCCAAAGTTGCCCCTCTCCTCCCTTATAAAAAGGGCACCCCTTACCTCTTCTCTTCACACCCTTTTGATCCTTGAAGCTCGACCACCCCATGACCATTTCTCTTCTCCACTTCCCTAGAAACATTATGGAGGTTATTTTCTTCTAAAAAGACCAACTCTACTTCCTTGAGAGGAAGCTTAAGGGAGGTGCGTCGAAGAAGAGGTAATCTCTTCTTCCGATTCTCTCAAGTTTCTTTCTTCTTCTACTTCTTCTTATTTAGTTGTGTCATTATAAAGTAATAACATCAGTATTAATTATATACTGATATGTTATTATAGATATTAAACAAACTTATTTCACCTTCTATCCATCCTACGGAAAACAAAATCACCGCGCATGCATACGTACGGAATACCGTCTCCACGCCGTGGTGTAATCTGTTTTAGACCACCACCTTACTTGGATGGGTATAATGGTGTAAATAAATAACTATATAAGATTATTTTAAAGTTATATTGATTCTGAAATATTATACATACACTTCAATACAATTCCACGATCATGAGAATGATATCATCGCTCGTGCGTATGTACGGACTACCGTCTCCACGACGCGATTAGATTCATTCTCCATGTTAAACATTCATGAATGATTATAAAGTATATATAATGAATAATGATAAAATATATGACATAATAATGACACTGGATTTATTTATATATATATATATATGTATGTCATCTAATTAATTCCATTCAATTCAATAAGGAAACAAAAACAGTGTTCATGCGTACGTACGGCCTACCATCTCCATGAACGGTGTATTTCATTCCATTTGTCGATCTATCATAAATATATGTATATGATGAATATATATTATATATAAATTATGTTTTACATTCTGTAATTATTTAAATCATTATATAAGTAATAATATCAAGAACAGCAAGTCGAAACACGTACGATAAATGAAACGATTTTACCCAAAATGCTGCTTTAACATGGAATTTACAAAAGAACGGGTAATATAAAGTCATAAGTGAACCATATATGATATCATAACAATGAATATGATTCATTAATAAGTCAATGACATTATTTAAATCATTATACAGGAGGTTAAGATACATACGAAGCATATCAGACGTAAGGTAAGGGATAACTTTTCCAATCTCGTTTTTACCCGAGTTTGTTTATTCGTAAGTATTTACTGGGGTTATATTTATCATCCATGTCCCTGTTTTCTAAAAATGGTTTCAATTATGTTCAAAGTCATTTTTACCCATTTTTTACTTTTACTACATGGTATGTAAGTAATCTTTCTTTTGTTTATGTTACGAGGTACTTTTTTTACTTTTCCGGCAAAAGTAAGAGAAGAATGTTTTTTTAACTTATACGGCACGAACAGATTTTTACGGTTTAATAACGCCTTATTTTCCAGAAGCTTACTCTACAAGATTTCATGATTATTTTCAACAAAAACCTTTTCTTTTAAAATTTCATGGCATTTTGTGAAAATAAAATGTTTTTTAAGAAGAACGGATATTTTCCTCAAGAATTCATTCAAGTGTTTTGTAAAAACTATTATCCATATAAGATGAAATTATTTAGTATGATTATGTTTCAAGTATAATGTATCTATGATTTACATGGTTTTACTTTTCTTATTATGAAATGATATCCATTTATTTTATATGGATTATGTGATGATGGGATGATGTTTATGAAACCCATTTTATTCATTGGGTTATTATGAATGATGTATGTTTATTTTGTGGCACAAGTAAGAATGATTTCATTATGAGATGGGTGTGACCTATATCTACCTCCAATGCATTGGGTAAAGATTTATATCTCATGATATAGACCTGGATGGAATGGTAAGTTAATCCGGTTCAGTATTATAGTACTGGAACGAGGAGTGAACTCGATTCAGAAAGTGACTTTTTCCACAAATATGGTCTTGGAAGCAATTCCTTGGCTACTATGGAAATCATATCATGTGCTTAATGGTTTTCCACAAATACATGTTTTATTCCCATACTATTTTATCACGATTTATGTTCCATTATGATCTATGCCTTATGTACTAACATGTTTTATGTTGTTTCTCAATATTTTGATGTTTAAACATTATGTTCATGTTTTTAAGTTCAAATGTATATGGTATGTTTTATTTTATCCATGCTTACCCTTACTGAGCATTTGAGCTCACAATTTTTATGTTTTCTTTTCCCCCAGGATTAAAAGAAAGGTTTTAGGTAAGGAAACAAAAAGTGGAAGATAGTTATGGGAGATGTTGAAGATCTTTCAACATGATTAGAAGTTTATATTCCATGTTTCCAAAGACAATAAACTATTACGGTCCTTGAGTGTTTGTTTTTTTTTGTATTAAGTATTCCGCAAAAGTAATGAAATTTCCATGTACGTCAAGCTTCAGGTCTCTACAAATTTGGTGAACCGCAAACCTAAAATAACAAAAACAAGGAGAACCGCGAACCATACCCCCTCTGCGGATGACTTCCCCGTGGACCAGGGAGTTTATGCCTCTTTTCCCATCTGTCGCACCACATAACACTCTCCTACGCGGGGGAAGCCCCGACCGACGAGCCTCCGACCGATGCCACCCTTGGTCGCCGCTGCCCACCTGGAACCCTCCACGAACCACCCTACTTCGCGGATTGAACCCGAAGCCGCGAACCACCCTGGTTCGCGGGATGCCAATCAGTCCATGGAACACCTTAATTTATGGATGGCTTCTCCAGCTACGCGACACTTTCCCACATGAAGGGCGCCATCACCCATACCTCTTGGTGGATCTCCAAATACTTCGGTGTGCTCATTTCCCGAGCCAGGTAAAATCCTTCTGATCCAGCCATGTCCTCCGTGACTCCCTCATTGGCCTATTCATCGGCCCCAAGACAAGGCCTCCACCAGTGCCACTGGACCCATGTGGTGTAACATTCATGTGCATCCGCACGTCATTTTGAGTTCACATACCCATGGTAAATAGGGGAAAAGGGGTTGCCCCAAACCTTGAGCAGATTCCCGAAGCATTCCTAGGTTCACATTCCCACGGTAATGTGGAGTCTGAGCATGAGAATCCCCTTCTGCCCCTCCAATTATTGAGGGTTCCTCGGAGATGATAAAATAGCCATCAGAAAGAAGCCCTCGTGCACTTCAAGAAAGGAGATGGGCACCGTAGCACCCCCTTTCCCTCTCCCACTGGGCTTTGTCGCCCCGGCTGTCCATATCGGAGTAAGCCCCGACCTTCTGGGCCTCCTCAGAGTGTAAGCTCCAATTCATCACCTCATGGGCCACCCTCATGTGTAAGCCCCAATCCACTTCTCACGAACACACCTTTCGCGACGTGATTCTCTGGTCCCTGCTACCTCTTGTTTCTCACACCTAGCATGACTCACGTGGGATTAGAGTAAGCATCGACCATGACATCCTCCTATGGGCCTCCTAAGAGTGTAAGCCCCAATCCATCATTCTGGACCTCCTCAGAGTGTAATATGAAATCCATCATTCCGGGCTGCCCCAAAGCGTAAGCTCCCAGCCAAAGCGAACTGCGGGGACTTTGATCCATGCCAAAGAATGGAACGTAGGAAGCCTCCACGAGGTTCAAGCCCACAACTCGGTCGTTTCTTCACGTTGAGTTCCACGCTTGTCCAGCATGACGTTAAACTATGTATGCGAACTACGTGGACTTTGATCCTTGCCTCCTAGGCAGGGTACGTAAGAAGCCTCCATGAGGTTCAATCCCAACAACCAGTCGATCCAATCATCTCCACATCGGTTCACCGCGCCACTCCTAGTGCCGTCTCAAGCGAGTTCCAACCCTTCAGGGTCATTAATCCAATGAGGGATGGTAAACCTCAGGCGTAAATGATTCTAAACCCCTGTGTCCAGTTGACCATTTCCCACCAAGGTTAAATCCGTGGATACTATGTTTGGGTATAAACCAAAGATTCACGAACATATGAATACGTCTTAAATCTATAAGAGAGTCCCGGAATAGGAAATAATTTCCCCCCAAAAAGGGTGTGATGAGCCCGAATTCCCATCCTCTCGACCAATGTGAGTTCTTAAGAGTCACTGGTTAGACCATCCGACGAACTCTTGCCTTTGGAAAGTAGGTCCCTCAATCATTAGATACAGAGCTGTTGGGAATTTCGAGGCCAAAAGCCAAAACCGATGAAAAAAATGGTGAACCCGACGTGAATATTTAACCAAATATGATGGATTTGACCTAATCTCACCCAGTTCCCCCTTATGCTCTAAAGGAGGTCCAAGAAAGGTCATTAATTACACATGGGATTATGAGATGCTGCTTTGACGGGTTTGCTGCTTGTATTTGCTAAAATGTTTTGCAGGTACTACCTTCAGAACTCCCTTCGATCCAATGGAATTACAAAGGAACTCACAAGTGCGCATTTCCAACAACGCAAGGACCGGACATCCTCACCTATGGAGGACCCCGTCCCCTACCCAGTGTCTTCAGCGTTGGGTTTCAGACGCGCTAATCCGAGAGTACCACGTGAATGGTACTATCCCAACGGTGGAGGCGACCATGCACCCCCTCCAATCCGTCAAGATTCACCGGTCTCCTACCCAGCAACGACTGCAAAGGCGGATCCAGACAGCCCCTATAGCTGTCTCCAACCGTTTCGGGAGTCTATCCCCGGAACAGGACAATGCATACCTCCCTTATCTTAGGGAGGTGGATGAGGTCGATGTTGAGGGCTTCATCCCCACCAAACGGGGGTTACGCTCTAAGGCCCCCACCGGAAGACGTCATTGCAGTCACGCCGCGACCCAACATCCTCACACCAAGGAGGATGTCTCCCCGAGGATTCAGGCCCACGATCCCCGAGCTTCGGCCCCTCGGAAAGCCCGATGAGGGCGGCAGACGTACAATCGGGGACCGGTCATCACCCTGGTCTCTAAGGAGGAGCTCCGCTACCCAGCCACAGAGACATACCATGAACAGGAACCTACACTTGTTCGCTCCTCCCGATCCCACCACCCAGACATGGTGGCATCACATGAACCGGTGCATATCCCCATCGAGCTCCATCAAGCTCGTCGCTCACGCAACACGACACTTACTCGGCAGGAACCTATCCCTGCCCAAGGTCATGAAGCCCACCAGCTTGACGTGGTGGCGACCCGACACCTGCATGACCAGCTCTTGGCAGTTGCTCCTGACACCCGCCATCTTGACATGGCAGCAATCGAGAAAGCCTGCCACCCAGAAGTGGCGACAAATCATAGGTGGGTACGTCTCCCCGCCAACAAAGGCCACCGACTCGATACGGTGGGAAGTCAATATATGCAGGGCCAGCTCCCCGTGGATGCAAGAAAAGTCCACCACCCTGATGTGGTGGAAAACAGAGAGATAAACCGGCATATCCCAGTACAGGGGCAGATTCGTTCACCTGCCCCGACACCTGATAATTTTCAGTACCCACTAACCACTGGAGGACTAGAGTAGGATATTCCTACTCCGATACCGGAAAGGGCCTTCATACCCGTTCCAGCCAAAGATGTCTCTCTACATATCCTGCAAATGATGGAGGAGCAGGTATCGATCCCAGATCATATCTTACAGACTCTCTAGAATGTAATTGCATCAGCGGCAACAGCAAGGACTCGGGCACGTGAGCCTGTCTCCCCAATTGAGGCGATTCATCTAAGAGACGAGATAGCTGCCTCAGAGCAGATATGAATCCCTTCTTCTGTGTAGGCGGGTCTCCAGCTATATTCCGCGACACAAGGGCAACCGGATCGAGAAACTTCACTCGTTACAACGGGGGGACACCCATCCATCACAGTGGATGCTCCAGATCATGCATATATCCCTGCTAAAATCCAAGATGTTCATCGGCATATCCCGGCGGCATCACGAGACCCAATTATACAGGGACCCAAAAAAGGTGAAGGCCGTTGTCAACAGAAGACGGTCCCCGCTACCCGCAAAAGAGCACCCCGAACGCACCCTAGGCAGCCGGAAAATAAAGAGAGGGTTCATGACTTCGCTCTGCTGGAATATGGGGTTCCCGATTCCACTAAGCACACATAAAAGGCTTAGAACCCTGTCCACCCATTTCCATATTATGAGAGCGGCAGTAGTAGTTGCATGGGTCCTCCCCACAATGTCGCTACCAACAGCTCTGAAGGTCCTCCCCAGAGCACCCGTGGGGGTTTCCCCTGTGGGAATATAATGATCGGTCACAAGAGCTTCTCTCTTGATGCGAGTCACGAAAACCCTCCATTTGACCAGAAGATCGAGCAGCAAGAAGGTCCTCCACTTCCTGTGGTCCACCCTGAAGGTCCTCCCTGGGGTATACGCTGCAAACACTCTCCATGCAGTGGGACCACAGATTGTGATAGTAGTCCTCGCTATCATAGTCTCAACTATGGAGGCACTCCCCGTAGTGACGTCTCATCACAACAAGAAGGCCCTCCCCTTGTCGTAGCCTGCCCTGAACGTCCTCCTCTGGGGTTACGCTACAATGGAAATCCACGTATCCAGGCATCAAATCATGGTGGTAGTCCTCGCCAACATGATAACGGAGGTCCTCCCCGTAGAGACGTCAAGAAACTAGAAGGCCCTCCCCTCATTGCAGTACATTTTGAAGGCCGTCCCCTGGATGTATCCCGCAGATATTCTCCTTGCGGCAGTAGTAATGGTATTCCTCACCATTGACACAGCTGTGATGGTAGTCCTCGCCACCATGACCACCATTGCGAAGGTCCTCCCCACAATGGCCCTAAGCAACAAGAAGGTCCTCCCCCTGTCGCGGCGTGTCCCGAAGTTCCTCCCTAGGATGCGCGTTGAATGTCAAGCCATGATGGTCATCCCCACCATGATGGCAGTTGTTGCGGAGGTCCTCCCTGTAACAACGCTATGCATCCAGAAGGTCCTCCCCATGCTGCAACACACCTTGGAGGTCCTCCCCAGGGTGTGCAATGCAAAAGTCCCCTATGAAGTGAGGAATCAAGCAGTAATGGTAGTCCTCGCCATTAAGGCCTCCATTACAGAGGTCCTACCCATGATGACATATTATTTTGACAGGAAGGCCCTCCCCCTGCTGAATCAAGCACCGAAAGGCCCTCGTATGCCGAGGCACTTAGAAGGATGGGATTGAGCATGTCAGATTCCCATCTTGTCGCTAACGACACCCTTCTTCGATCAAGAACCATTCCCGGGCCGCGTTCATCCTCTGAACCACCTCGGAATCTCCCACAAGACAATTCAGTACCTACCAGTCCCATTGCCTCTGACAACAGTGAGTGCCTCAGTTGGGCCGACCAGGAAGTGGAATCACTGGCGGAGGAGTATGCCGATATGCTGCACCTGAGGAAACGACTGGCCAGGAATGATATACCAGTTATGTTTCATCCCACGACCACCTCTCAGTATGAAATACCCAGGGAGTTTTCGGAAAAATGCATGCACGGCATCCGCCATAATATATGGACGACCCTCTGCCGGCTGAAATCGAGCTTCCTACCCTATGACGGGTATGTATACCACGTCAAAATGATAGAGGACCTCCTGTGTCACATCGACCTAGAGGCTCTTTCCTCGACACGACAACAATGCCCCAAGCGGTACAAAGGGAATATGGAGGCAGCATGCCTCTGTGCACCACATGAACTGCACCGCCTCATCGGTGATGCTCTGACAGGAGTCCATATCAGGGGATGGGGGGAACATGGTGCTTTGTATTTCACTCTACTCCCCACCCAAAAGAACCCATTTGGTATGGTGTCTTGTATCGTCATCACGGGAAGACGATAATCGAGTGGACCCCCTGCTCAGGAAAGGAAACACACCCAATAGAGTCGGGCCTTGAGTAAGTCCCAAAAGCATCAGGCTCGGCGGGAACAAGCCATTCAAAAAATCCTGAATCAGGCCACTGAGAGCATCCAGTAGGCCTCTCGCCAAAGAGAGGCCAATCTGTGATCTTTTCCTGCATCACCAGAAGGGGATGATCTATAGGTGAATTCGACACCAGATCTGGTTCACCCTCGGATGGGGGCACACGAGATCAGGCAGGTCACGATAGCCGCAACCACTGCTGTAATCTAGGGTCAACCCCAGCCTGCAGGGCTGGGGGAATTTTTAACAAAAAATGCCCCATAAGACTAATAAAACTGGGAATAGGCTCAAAGTTCAGGGAACGAAGCCAACCCCAGCCCTCAGGGCTGGGGGCATTATTACGCCCTCAACAAAAATCTCCCCTACGGGAATCAGTATTCTCTCATCTAGGGTGGACATTCAGAAGAGGAGGTTCTCGTCCTATCCCATCATTTGAATCATCATCCCCTCCAAGAGGAAGGTGTATTGTAAGGTCGCATCAAATAACTCTCCGCATCACCCCTCTTCAAGAAGTCCAAGGGAAATCCCAGGTCATGAAAGGGAAGGCTAGCCGAAGATGCGGGAGATCCTCTTCCTATTTGGAAGATGACGTCCCCTCCACCCCGAAATATGTGTTCATCAACACCATATAGGCTAACCCTGTGGGAGACACCGGAGAAAATAAAAATTTGGATGGATTGGGAGACGACGGTCTCGGTCAGTCTGTGACTCACAACGAACCCCAAGGTGTGCACACCCGAAACCAGAGGGCCGCCTTAAATATGGCCTCCCCTTCAACTAACCTCCCTCTGCTTACCCTAAGAGCTTCCATTAAGGATAAGAATAAAAGAATAGTTAACCTTAACCCTTCCCCCTCTCTCGAAAAGAATGAGCCACTCATGCTCAAAGAGAGGTTCGCTCGACAGGAAGAAGAGATGAAATAATTGAGGCGGCTTAACACCAAGCTGCTCCAGAGGAACCGCCTTATAGAAAGTGCATCCTAAGAAGATCCACGTCATGAACTCCTAGAAAGTGCACCTCAAAGGATAAGGCTTTCCCCGGAAAGTGAAGCACGATCAGGGCTACTTCCCAATGAGGTGCCTGGTTCGTCCAACTACCTAAACGTGGATGATGAAAACCAAGATTTCCCTCCACTTAGGGGGAAACCAGAGCAAGTATGCCCAAACCCTCTGAAGGTACCCCGAACGGAATATGCACCCATGGTGCCGGCCAATCCGGATCCTCAAGAAATGCCTCAGGCTATGCCTGCCCACGACCGGGCCCAACAAGATGTAAACTAGGGACTCACCAACACCATCGAGACACTAACATTTCAATTGGAAGTGATGGAAGGTCAACACGCTCCGATACAGCCGGAGCGGAAACCCTACCCTAATTGGGTGACCAACACACCACCTCCACCCAATTTTGGGAGCCTTGTATTCCCCATCTTCAATGAATTAGGCGATCCGGAGCAGCATTTGATGCACTATGTGTCTTATTGCGACCCTATGATGGGGACTCCAGAACAACAAGAAGAAGTGAAAATCAGATGCTTCATACGGAAATTTCAAGGATCCGCCTTCATATGGTATACGAGTCTACTGGCCCAGTCGATAAAGAGCTGGGAGGACCTCCGGAAGTAGTTCCTGTTCCACTTTAGCTCAACGCTGCCTAAAACAATGGTCAGTGATCTCATGAATTGAAAGCAGAGGGAGAATAAGAGGGTCTCAGATTTCATTGCCAGATGGAAAGGTCTGGCCTATTCTATGAACATGCCAATGCCTCAAGATGAGATGCTAGCCATATGCATCGATAACCTTAGAGATGAGCTGCGAACACTGCTCATACTGGTGGAGTGAACCACTGGCTTCCGCCATCTCTCGACCATTGCCCAGAGAATTGAGGACTCCCTGCAGTAGACTAATTCAAAGTCCTGAATAGCCTCACAGGCTCCAGTGAAAAGTGCTCCTAGAGTTGAAGCGTTCGGTGTCACACTCAAGCCAGCCCCTATGCCCGCTCCACTGCTCAGGCCTCCACCAAATTGTCAAGGACCCCCTTCATATCAGCAGCCACCCCCGCCTAAACGGGACGATCAGAGAGGATCGAAGCGAAACCCGTTTGAGGAACAAAGACAAAAAGTATACTCATTATGAGATGATCAAGTCCGCGGCTACTTCATTTCCTCCATGAATTACAACCTGCTTCGCCTCCCGGAGCCAAGAAAACCTGAAGAAGTCAGCTGCAATGACAGGCCAGATTACTGCCCCTACCATTGGTTGTTGGTGCACAATATCCGAGAATGTTTCGTCTTCAAAGAACTCCTGCAGAGGATGGTAGACTTTGGACAGGTCGAGCTGGGGACACCCCCAGCACATGTGGCATGTATCTCTACGACCAACTCCATCAAAGAGGAGGGATGGCAGAAAGTCACCAGAAAACAAGGGCAGAAATTTGACAAATGGATGACTCGGAAGACTATCAACCAAGCCCAGGGCGTACTCTGAGCTCAACTACAGTAGCCGGTGTTGCTACCAATATCCCCTGAAGCCGCAGAGCTGACAGTATCAGCCTCACATCCCTCCACGAGCCGGTCATCCAGGCATAATCGAAGGAGGAAACAATCACAAGAGGAGCAGTCCACGACGGGGCCAAAGTTAGTCCTAACCCTGGCAGATTTCATGCCCTCGAATTTGGCACCACAGGCACCGACCCACCAAACGGCGCCATCAGAGACAACTGAACAGGTTGACATGTCAGAGGATGAAGAGCCAATCTTTGGTTCTATCAACGTCACCCATCTCATGGAATCATTCTCTGAAGAACGGTATGGTTACGAACCCGAGTTCCCTACACGAGGTGCCGGGAGGATGAATCGCAGAGGCAGAGGATACCATGGGAGGCACAGCCGCGGCCGAAACCAACCCTATGGTTGGACCCCGGACCAGACCGTCAATATTGCGGAAACCCGTGGGAGAGCCCTTCAATGGACTCAGGAGGGGAGGGAATGCCCCTCTACCTCCACAAGAAGACACTCTGGCACCATTGTTCTACGATACCCACCAGAGGAGGAAAAAGTGTCTGGCCTCTTAGTGTGTAAAAACAGACTGGACAGTCCAAGTCCTTAAAATGCGTGAACACCATCGACATCCATCCCCATGGCCGGTCCCTCCTCGTCAAATGCTCCAGCTCCCAAAGCACCCGCTAAGACTCTCCCGCCAATGGAAAAGTTTTGACTGCTGGAGCAAAAATATGACTTTCTTAAGCATCTGGTGTCAGTACCAGTGAAGTTGTCAATCCTGGATGCCCTGGGTTTGTCATCCGACCTTAGGGAGGCACTTATCGGAGATTTGATCAGCCCCCATAAATTTCAAGCCAAGGTAGCTTCCGCTGAGATTTACCGGATGGAGACTGGCCCGACTGAATGCAATGCGGTGATTTCCTTCACCGATCAAGACAAAGACACCATCATGCAAGGAAACATCAGACCGCTATATGTGTCCAACACGCTAAATGGTGCTGAGATCCGGAAAGTCTTTATAGACAATGGCTCGGGAGTTAACCTCCTTCCCCTACGGACACTCTGTAAGTTGGGCTACAGTGAGGATGATCTAATTCCCTCAGCCACAACTCTGTTGGGTTACAAAAAGAGTGAGTAGAAACCAATGGGACAAATTAAGCTAAAGACCCATTTTTGTGACCTGGTAGCCTACACGGAATTCCTGGTGGTCCGGCAGAGCACATCATTCAATGCCCTGCTGGGAAGGCCATGGCTCCATAAGCACATGGTTGTTCCTTCATCCTACCACCAGTGTATCATGTACTGCGTCAATGGAAAAATTGGTACATTGCACGCCGACAAGGCCCCTTTTGAGCTCTTCGAGTCACAATACATTGATGCCAGGTTCTATGAGAAAAAGAAAATAAAGCCTTTGGTCGACGACGTCGATTGGATTCCTGCTCCAAATGGCCTGGAAATGGTTCCTGACGACCCCCACAGGAATATTGGCAGATATTATGTCCTTCCCATCAACCATGTGGAAGGTAGAAGTTCATGTCTGGACACGCATTCGGATGTCCTCATGCCTTCAGCTATAATGGCTGAGTGTGACAATGTGGGAATGTCCGTTGATCCTCAATCAGGGGGCGAAAGCTCGAGCAAGGACGCCCACAACACCTCGCCTCCGGACGTCCAAGAAATCATGATAGGAGCTCTCTCCCCGTCAGACCAAGAAGATGAGGATTTGGGAGAAGAAGAGGAGGAAGATCTTAGGGATTCACCTCCTGCATTTGAGGAAGGTATGTCCACCACTGTGGACAAACTCAGGGAAATAAACCTGGGTACCGAGGAAGACCCGAGGCCCACCATCATTAGTGCGGCCATGTCCCCCAAGGAACATGAAGTATATACCTCATTCCTAAGGCAACACCGGGATGTCTTCGCCTGGAATTACACGGAAATGCTGGGAATAGATCCCGAGGTAGCGATGCATCACCTGAGTCTTCCAGAAGACCACCGGGGCTACAAAAAGGCCGCTAGAAGGACAAACCACTCACATGCTGCCAAGATATAGGATGAAGTCGATAATATCATTAAATTAGACATCATCAGGGAGGTCCAGTACCCCATTTGGTTGGCCAACATCATACCTGTCAAGAAAAAGAACGGGCAAATCCGCATCTGCATTGACTTCAGAGACCTTAATCGGCATTGTCTGAAAGATGACTTCCCGGTTCCAATCACCGAGTTGTTAACTGATGCAATGACCGGGTGGATCTATCCTTCATGGATGACTATTCCAGATATAATAAAATCAGGATGGCCTGAGAAGACAAAGAATCCACTGCCTTCAGGGCCCCTCAAGGGGTATTCTATTACAGGGTCATGCCCTTTGGTCTCAAGAATGCTGGAGCCACATATCAGCGTTCCATGCATCGAATCTTTAAGCCTTTCCTGGGGAAATTCATTAAATGTTACATGGATGACCTAGTGGTCAAGTCCAGATAGTGCTTGGATCACCTGTCGGACCTTGAGACCGTCTTCAACAAGCTCCGACAACATAGCTTGAAGATGAAACCCCTGAAATGTGCCTTTGGGGTTACCTCAGGTAAATTCCTTGGCTTAGTCGTACGCCATCATGGCATCAAAGTCAACCCTGAGAAGACGAAGGATATCCTAAGCCTGGAACATCCTCGAAATCTCACTAAGCTGAGTCGATTCTAAGGAAAGCTAGCCTATATTAGGCGGTTTATAGCCAACCTGTCAGGAAAATGTTTGCCTTTAACCAGGCTAATGAATAAGGGGGTCATGTACCAATGGACGGATGACTTCCAAGATGCGTTTGAAAACTAGAAGAAGTACCTCTTAATCCCACTGGTGCTCAAGACCCTGGTCGAAGGAATACCTCTCATTCTATATGTGACAGCCCTATAATGATCCTTGGGAGCCTTCCTTGCACAAAAGAATGATGCGGGCACTGAAAACAGTCTCTATTACATTAGTCGAACCATGATTGATGCTAAGACTCGATACTCAAATATCGAGAAGAGCTTTCTGGCCTTGGTCTTTACGGTTCAAAAGATGCAGCATTATCTGCAGCCTCATGAGGTCTATGATCTCGCGGAGTAACCCGATCAAGTACATCCTCAGTCACCCGATGCTAACCAGAAACCTATCCCGATGGGCGGTCATCCTACAACAGTTCAACATATGGTTCATGCCTCAAAAAGCCATCAAGGGCCAGGCATTATCAGACTTTCTGGCAGAGCACCCTTCTATAGGGACCATTGCACCAGACGCTGAACTACCTGATGAAGATATCTTCTCAATTCTAGAGGAGTTCCCAGCATGGGAAATGTACTTTGACAGCGCGTCCAGAAGCTCCACTGGGAAGAGGATGGAGGATCCCAGATTCAAAAAAATGGGTCTGGGGATAATAATCGTGTCCCCAGAAAAGGCAGTTTTTCCGTATTCCTTCCTCCTATCAGAGGGATGTACAAATAATGAAGTGGAATATCAAGCTCGCATTGCATTCCTAGAGATCACACTCCATGCACAAGTACAACACCTTGAGGTAAAAGGCGACTCGGAGCTGGTCATCAAGCAAGTCAATGGTGACTATGCTATTAAAAAGGTGGAGCTGATCCCCTTGTTTGACCATGTACGAGGGCTAATGGCTGAGTTCTCCATAGAACCAACATTGAATTATATTCCCCAGTCCCAGAATGCTCAGGTTGATGCATTAGCCAATGCGGCCACAACCCTAGCCGACCCAGACCGGGATGAAATGGTCATCAGCATTGCTCACCGTTGAATGGTATTGCCATTTGTTCAAGCTAAGACGGAAGAAATCCACGAAGTTAGTCCTATCCCCGAGCCATATGCTCCTGCCACCAGCTGGATGATCCCCATCACGAACTACCTTCAATGGGGAGAGCTTCCATCAAACAGGGCTAAACGAGAGAAAATACGGAGAAGGGAAATCAATTTTGTCTTATATGGCAGCGCGGGTCAGAAAGAGGTCCTCTACAAATGAGGCCTCAATGGAGTGCTCATCATATGCATTGATGGAGAAGAAACTGATTCCGTCATGACTGAAGTACATGTAGGAGCTTGTGGAGCACATCAACCGGGGACCAAGATTTCCCATCAGGTTCGAAGGCTAAGGTACAACTGGCCTATAGTAGCACGAGACTGCGAGTGTTTTACCACAAAATTCCACTCATTCCAGATTCACGCCAACTTCATACACCATACCCCGGAGTTACTTCATCAAGATAAGTACTCTTGGCCATTTGCCGTATGGGGGATGGATGTTGTGGGACCATATCCTCCCACCACGACCAAACAGCTGAAGTATATCCTCACGGCCACCGACATCTTTTCCAAATGGGCAGAAGCCATACCCCTCAAGGAAGTCAGGGCAAGAAATATTGTCAGCCTCATGAAGACCAATATCATCACCAGATTTGGTGTCCCTCATACTATACTGACAGACAACGACACCAATTTCTGCTCTGCTGAGTTGGAAAAGCTATACCACGAGTATGGTATCAAGGCTAACCACTCATCCCGCTTCTATGCAGTGGCCAACTGATAGATAGAAGCTTTCAACATGACCCTGTCCAACATCCTCCAGAAAATGGTGGACAAAGACAAGAATTCAGGGCCGGATAAATTCTTCCATGCATTGTGGGCTTATCGAAACACAATCCGCACCGCTACTCGATCTACCCCGTACTCATTGGTGTACGACACATAGGCGGTCCTGCCCATTGAACTCCAACTTCCCTCACTCTGTGTTTCCATCTGTGATCAATTATTCGGTGATGAGCTGTCAGAAATGCAGCTAGGTGAATTGGAATAGCTAGACGAAAAGCGACTGCACACTCTGTACCACCTGGAAGTGCACCAGAACCGGATCGCACGAGCCTTCAACAAAAAGGTCCGCCTCCAGTCTTTCTTGGAAGGAGAATTAGTGCTGGTCCTTCAGACCCCAATGATACCTGTCAAGAAGCCTCAAAAATGGAGTCTAAGTGGGAGGGACCATATGTTGTACACAAGGTCTACCCCAACGGAGCATATGCCTTAATATCCATGGACCGAAAATTCACCACGACTCCTACCAATGCGAGATTCCTGAAGAAGTATTTCTCATAGAGACCAGGAAGTATTTACGTCCTCACCGCATGACATTAAACTGAATGGAGTTCGTCCTTACCACACGATTATAAACTACACGGAAAAATAAAACAATGATGAGAAGTATTCATCCTCTGAGTTTCATGACGTTAAACTATCAAACACCCAACAGTCCAAACTATATGACCTTAAACTAAGGGCATTACGTCCTCACCGCATGATGTTCAACTGCATGGAGTTCATATTTACTACAAGATGATAAACTGCACAGACGAAGAAAAAAAATGATGAGAAGTATTCATCGTCCGAGCTGCATGACGTTAAAATTCCAAGCACCCAATGGTCCAAACTCTATGACCTTAAACTAAGAGCAGTCCGTCCTCACTGCATGACGTTAAACTACACCGACAAGGTGATTTAAAAATTCCCTCTTCCCCTGTGTACGGACCAAACTTGCATAGGGTGTATTGTATTTTAGAGAACTATGTGAGGCTTGATTCCTGCCCTCGTAGGATACATAGTGACACTAGAATTCCACACCCTGGCCCAACCACCTCAAAAAAAAATATTCCCATTCCCCCGTGTACGGACCAAACTTGCACAGGGTGTATTCACGTCCTCACCACATGACGTTAAACAACATGGAGTCTGTCCTTACTGCATGAAATTAAAATGCACGGATAACAAGAGTTATGAATGCCCCTCCCCCCGTGTATGGACTAGACCTGCATGGGGTGTACTCATCGTCCAGGCTGCATGACGTTAAACTACCAAGAACCCAATGGTCCAAACTCTATGACCTTAAACAAAGAGTTTTTCATCCTCACCGCATAACATTAAAATGCACAGAATCTAATAATACCCCTCATCCTAACCACACGATGTTAAACTGTATGGACTTCATCCTCACCGCATGACATTAAAACTACACGGATTCTAGAGAACTACGTACAGCTTGATTCTTGCCCTCACAGGATACGTAGCGACGCCATGATCCCTAGTCCTGGCCTAGCCCCTGAATAAAAGATAAAAAAATTACTTCTTTCCCCCGTATATGGACCAGACCTACATGGGGTGTACTTCTTCTAGAGAACTACATACGACTTGATTCCTTCCCTCGCGGGATACGTAGAGATGCCAGGATCCCTAGCCCTGGCCCAACCCCCTGAATAAACAAAAATAATGCCATTTCCCCCCCTGTGTGCGAACCAGACCGACACGGGGTGTACTTCTCATCCTTACCACACTACGTTAAACTGCTCGAACAATTATGTTAAAAATGCCCCCTTCCCTAGTGTACAGACCAGACCTGCACGGGGTGTATACCTCATCCTTACCGCATGATGATAAACTGCATGGACCTCGTCCTTACCGCATGATGATAAATTGCATGGACTTCGTCCTTACCGCATGACAATAAACTGCACGGACTTCATCCTCACTGCATGACGCTAAACTACACAGACTTCATCGCGACCCGCCCAAGACACGTGGTGATACGAGATGGAGATACTCCTTCCACATTTGGATTCATCCTCTCCACACATCAGACTCCACGACCCGGATAGTTATGGATCTTCATAACCACTCATGGCCATCAAAAGTGTAAAGTCATCGAACAATGGACACCTTTTCATGACTATGCATTCCATGCCCTCAGCGGATCTGTATAATGATATCCCATGGCTCGTCTACCAAAGGAAAGACTTCCACGGGCGACACTCTTCCCAGCTCCGTATTCTTACCGGCCTCAGAGCCCCCATACCACACCTCCTGATCTAGAAGTTTATGGTGAAGTGGTTTACAAGTTCACTCCCCTTTTAACATCCAGGTGTTTCCAGGGTGTCCCTATCTGGCTAGACTATGTTTCTGTCAGTGACCTGCATCAACAAACATCAAGCCAGGACTAGGCTACTTTGACTCAATGGACAATTATAGTGAAGATGTTTCTTGTATACCCGGATACCATTATACCCACGTGCCGAACTCTGCATTGTGAGCAATCGAGGATTTTCATAATCATTCATGGCCATCAGAAGTGGAAAGTTATCGACCCAGGTACACCTTTGTACAACTATGCATACCATGCCCTCAGCGGCTCTGTAGAATGATAGCCGCTGGATCGTCCATCAAAGGAAATATTTTCTCAGGAGGTACTCTTCGTAGCTTCGTACGCCTACCGGCCTCAAAACCCCCACACCACACCTCTTGACCCAGGAAAACTCAAAGTTGTAGTTTACAAACTTCATCCCCCACCTTGTTCCATGTATATCAGAACATGTTGACTTATTTATACTTCGAGTGACTGCAGAAATAGTCACCCAATGGTCCGAGCTCTATGACTGACAAACTTGGAGTACTTCGTCCTTACCTCATGATGTTAAACTGCATTGAATGAAGTCACACCCCCACGCACAAAAAAAAGAGAGAAAAGATCAGTACAGGGGCTCTTTGAAACTCAACAAGCAACCAGGGATGGATATCCTTGAAATGTCAAGATATTCTCCTGCCAAATGATAGACTTCATGGCCCGGATAATTGTGGATCCTCATAACCACTCATGTCCATCGGATGTGGAAAGTCATCGACCCGTGGACACCTTTGTACGACTATGCATACCATGCCCTCAGCGGCTCTGCATAATGGTATCCCCTGGCTTGTCCATAAAAGGCAAGATTTCCACAGGCGATGCTCTTCCTAGCTCCGTACGCTAACCGGCCTCAGAGCCCCCATATCACCTTTCCTGATCCAAGAAGCCCCGGAACCATGATTTAAACCAATCAAACCCCCCACGTCTGGGGCATGTTGAGGTATTCAAGCCCAGTTATATTATGATGAAGATCAGACTTTGAAAAAATACCCCTCGTCCTCACTGCATGACATTAAACTACACAGAAACCTGCAAAAATACCCCCCATCCTCGCTGCATGACGTTAAACTGCACAACAACCTTCAAAAATTCCTCTCATCCTTGCCGCATGACACTAAAATGCGCGGATTATGTCCCAACTACATGATGATAAACTACACGGTCATACTCGTCATGGGTTCAATGAGAAACAGAGGCTTTTCTCCATCCTTTAGTGCACGTGTTATACCTGCACAAACCACCGCCTCACACCAGCGTGAGAAAGAATTACTTCACCCATTCTCAGGATGTTTAGTCTAGATATTTCTCCCTATTCAGGAACCCTCTCATCATAAGCCATACTCTATACTTAGAAAAAGCCGAACTCTCATAAGCCACCCCTGGTGGTTCCAAATCTCAACTTCCCTGAAGTTTCTTGGCTATCCGAAGTGGATATTCTTTGACCTAAGGACCCCATTGTACGACTACGCATACCATGCCCTCGGCGGCTCTGAATATTGATTGCCCCTGGCCCGTCTACCAAAGGCAAGATTTCCTTAGGCAATGATTCTCTCCGTATGCCTCTTGGCCTCTAAGCCCCCATTTCTATACCGGGATTCGGAAACCCTCTGAGCAACAGTTTACCAACCTCTTCCACAGTCCTACCTGAATGTGGCAGAACGTCTTTGACGAGATTACCAAGAACCCGGAGAAGTCGTTCCATTTCAGATGATGTCCCATCTGCATGACTTTAAACTGCACCAAGACCCAACCATCCTTTACGCTAGATAAATGCGTAGGAAGGGAACCTTACTTCCACACTCTTGATTGATATTGATATTCTCAAAACCTTTTAGACATCACATACCCCTTCTGATCCACCCCTGGTGGTTTTCATAATTTTCCAAGCCACCCATTGTGGTTTCCATAAGCCGGACTTCTATAAAGTCCCCTGGCCATCAGAAATGGATAATTCATTGCCTTAAGGACACCTTTGTATGACTATGCATACCATGCCCTCAGTGGATCTGCATATTGATCACCCCTGGCCCATCTACCAAAGTCAAGTTTTCCTTAGGCAACACTCTTCCTACCTCTTTCCGTCGACACGGCTCCCATGCCTTGAGACATGCCCTGCATGCCGCTCAAATTTAAAAATGTTTCTCCCCATGTGAGTCTAAAGGGTATTAAGATGTCTTTTAATTAGTTGAACCCTATTGGGGCCCTTGCCCCACCATATTTGGTCAAAGCTGTTCGACCTAAAACATCAATAGTGATAGTCTTGATGGCGGGACTTTAAACCGCTCACAAAAGAAAGAGGCACAAAGCCTGTTAGGATGAAAACCCGAAAAGGGAGAGCTAAGAAAAAGTCAGGTTATACCCGCTGGGTCCACACTAAATTGTCCCAGGAAAAATCAGGTCATTAAAAGAAAAAGAGAAAACGTTTGTGGGGGGTTTCCTACAAAACCCTAGAAATAGTCAGACTACGGTTACTGGATCCCATGGTCCAGGAAAAAATTAGAGCTTGTTTTCCTGAGTTATGATTAATTCTGATTCCGTGAATTGTTATTTTCACAATAATTGTTCTAAGTAAAAATCAAATTCCACAGCAACAATTGATTGAAAGAGACTTTGTTTCGTTTGAACAAAAAAGTGAGGGCGTCCACAATCCGGGGTCTCTCCTTCACACAAAGGGTGGGGGGTAGAGGGGTAAGTAAAACAAGGGATTCAAAAGTAACTCTGATAGTTATAAAGGATCCTAACTCGCTCTCCTCACCAGATCAGTTACCACGCAGCGAAGGTCGTTGCAGGATTGTTCCAACACTTCCTTATCCCTGGTTTCAACCTCAACCACCTGAAGAATATGCTCCACTGCGGTTTGGATGTTGTTTTTCCCTTTTTGGGTAGCTTCAAGACGACCAATCATAGCCGATAACTGATCCTTCAGCATCGCGGCCCGTTCATCGCATTCATGCAACTGAAAGGATAGGATGGCCGCCTGATATCAAGAGATCACCTCCCGTGGTATCAGTTGACGGAGCTTTGCTGTGGTTTCCTCCAATGTTCGGGCCCCATAATGAGTGGAATCAAAGTGAGGAAGCTTTCATTCATTAGGTAAAGCTTCCTCACGGGCCATGAAAACTTGTCAATAAAGAGACTGGAACTGCCGATAGTCAAATCCACCAGACCCCAAACCCAGGAAGAGCAAACGAAGAGCTTCAGTTTTAGTTTCCATTTCATCTAAGGGGTTTTCAGTGATGATTTCACAGATTTGGGGCCATGACCACCTGCGCACTGTCCGATGGTCCTCCATGGTATGAGGATCCTTGGTATCCTTGTTGGACGACACAAGAACAAAGTCTGGCATGGCAGCCCGCGCGGACGTGTGCTCACTAGAAGATGACTCCGAAGATGGAATTTCTGGAGCCTCCAACCCTGGTTCAAGCTTAGGGACCAAGTTTCTAAGCCCGATATCGACTGGCGGAACCTCCGGGATGGTCTCACTGGGACCCAAAACCATAGGGTCATTCACATCCATGCACAAGAAGGATGAATTTGTCTGAATTGCGGCCACCACAGGGTTGGGTGAGGAAAGTTCGCTGAGTCGCTTTGATTGACGAGCCATTAGTCGGTCCTCCATCAAAACTGATGAGTAATGTGTAGTGGATGTAGAAGCCACCATACCTATTAATTTGGGAACCTGACAGACAGCCTTCCCTAGGATCCCATCAAGATAGTATCTTACCCATGTTTTTGCATACTCCATGGAAAGGCCAACAGCCTCCCTCATATCAGGCAGGGGAATGCTTGCGTCAAATCACTCCCGCATCAGCATCAACCACCACTGACGATGTATGTCCAGATGCAGTCCTTGAGCCTGAGAAGGGGGAAGGGAAACTGGGACTTTCATGCACCCGAACTGGCGAGAAAAGTGATATGGGACATACATCTCGCACAGAGAAACCCTGTTGATCTGTGCGGACAGAAACCCGTACCGTAGGGAGATCATGTAAGAGTGCTCTTCCAACCTCCCCCGGCGGTTGTCAACTAAGACGCCAGAAGGGGTGGGGTAGGGAGTGAAGATGAACTAGGATAAGTCGCTCAGAAGCTCGAGGATTTCACTAGAGTTGAGGGAATTCAAGCGAACTCCAGCTATATCCAGTAGGGTAGGCCAAACGTTAGGGAGCAGGATGGTCGTGTTGTGATTATATTCATAACAGCGACAATGATCTGCCACCCAGCCGAATAAAAATTGAAATATCCCATTTAGACAGTAGGGTGACCCTCCCACCTGCATATGCCTCAGTAGCTCATAGATATAGGCCAAAGTGGACATGGATAAATTCACCAAGTGGCCCTCTGCTAACTCAACTGCCATCATCAATGTGCAGGCCCAGATACCTGGGTTAACATCCCTGGAAGGAAATAACCATCCGCTCAAAAACATAGCAAACAGACCGGCCAACCGGAGCATAGGCGACACACCAGGGTGCACCTCGTAACCCCATGAAAGGTAGTCGCCTGCTTCTAGAACCACCCAGTAAGAACCTCGAATGGTATGTGACTGTTGGGAAGGATGAGTCCCAGGACACTTAATCTTCGGCGTAGGACCAGTGGTGTTCAGAAATAATCCTATCCAAGTGCTATAAGGAATAAGTGAGCGGGCACGCAAGGCCTGACCCAGTGACTACTCCGCCATGGCCAGTAGCTCCTTCGCCAATAAAGGCACCTGTTCGACATCATCCCATGCATTGGGAGTGGGAAAAAATTAATCATACATCTCACTAGTAATCGACAGTCCTCCTATCTGGTAGATGTCCCATAGACTAATGCTGACTTCACCGTGGACAAGGTGGAAAGTATTAGTACTTGAACACCAGTGGCTGAACAGGTCGGGCAGGATCAGAGATGGTGAGTAAATTGAAAATTGGGAAGCCCACACTGTGGAGTATAGATTGACCACTTTCAGTGAATCGGGAGACTCCCGACAATGATAATGGACCCAGAAAGCCCAGGCCCAATCATTTTAGAAGAGCCTGTCGGACCAAAGATCCCACCTAGGAACCCACCCTGCGTCAGGATCCCTTCGAGAAAGGTTAATAATAGAAGGTTAGTCCTTAAGGATAAATTTTTGAGAAAAGTATTAAGTGAACTGTTCTCTTTGGATCCAGACAGAGCCCCTCAGAATAAATGTGTTTTTCGGACCAGAATTAGAGATTATCTCCCCAGATTGGGTAAGGTTTCCTCAATACATTTTGACGACGATTCCAGGAAGGGATAAGGGAGACATGAGAAAGTAGGGGGGATAGGGATGTCATTCTGAATACTGAAGCCATATAGTGGGAGCCGATTTGATAATGGATAACTCAGAAGCTCAGGAGAGAGCAGGTTCTTCAATACACCGTCATCAGGAATGATAGACTGACTAGGGTCTTCTTTGATGCCCTCCGCTCTGTGAATTGTAGCTGAATGTCTCTCTGAGCCGGTAAAGAGGGGCTCTGCAAGAGGTCCCAGTGCAGAACGAGGGGGAACCATATTTTCTCCCAGCACAATGAGAGCCAACAATCGGTTAGTCCGGACTAAAAATCTGGACAAAAATAACCAAATGAATGGTTAAGGAGCCTTCATAATCAAAATCCACAAGGAGGCCTTGGAGGATGGTTCATGATGATATTATCCTGCAAACTAGCCCTTCAAGAAATCAGTCCACGAAGCCCTGGCCTGCGGAGTGTTGTACAAGAAACTGTGAACCAAGTCACTCCGCAGATTTTCAATCCTGGGTTTATTCGGAAGACTCAGATACTTTTAAAAGTTCAAGAGATTTTTAGTCTACGGAGCATCGAAACCGCAAAGAAAGTTCCTCTGCAACCCTTCATCACTTACTTTTTAAATTAATTAAGAGTAATGGTTCACGGTTGGGAAGTCTGTTCGTGGGTGAAGGTGACCACGAAGAAGGAATGGTTCGCGGAGGATTGTTGCTGGTTCGCGGATGAGGCACTTCGCGAAGGAGCGAACACACGGAGGTGAAGGAGTTCTAGTTTTGAAAAGAATTCAGTAAAGGAAAAGTGAAGGGCTCCCCGTATTTATAGGCGTGGTACCCTACTGAGTCTACCTTTCTACCGCAATCCATCTCAGTTTCAGGACCACTTTGCATCAAAATGGCCTCCTCTTCATTCCGATCAGACCCCATTCCGATGGGGGGCATTTGTAGGGTCTTAAAAAATCCCCAAAGGAAAATCTACCAAAATCCCCCAAATAATTGGGGCAAATAATCAAAAAAGGGACACAAACAGGACCGGTCCGCGAAACGGTCCCATGGAAGCACAATGTGGCCAGGCCCCACGAGGCACCCCCCCGTGAACCATTGTCCTTCATGAAATGGAGGCGAAGATCCTCTACAGTCACGAGGTAGGATGGGCGCCAGTCTGGTTCACCATCACGAACCGCCACAACCGCGGACCGCGTCGACCGGTTCAAGCTGCACCCGCTGTCGTTCGTGGAATAGAGGCAGAACCCTCCATAGCCGCAGAGCACTCCCTGAGTTCGCCTCGTGGAGGGGGGGGGAGCGTTCAATACCCACCATGAATCGCGGATTGACCAAGTCAGCTGTGAACTGGGTATTTGGTTATGGGCCTCCTCAAAAGGTGCCACGTGGCCACATATACATCCCTTTCCCCACTATATAAAAGGAGACGAATGGGGAGAGAAAAAGGGATCGGAGAACTAGAATCAGATTCAGAGGGATTGGAGATTCAGAAGGAGATCAGTTGAAGGAAGGCTTCAGATTTCACAAACAGCGAAATTCCCATCCGTGAACCACAAAAGCTATATGAATTAACAAGGAATTGGAAAACGCATAATAATTTGGTGAACCGCGAACCTAAAATAACAAAAACAAGGAGAACCGCAAACCATACCGCCTCCGCGGATGACTTCCCTGCGGACCAGGGAGTTTATTCCTCTTTTCCCATCCATCGCACCACGTAGAACTCTCCTACGTGGGAAAATCCCCGACCAACGAGCCACCGGCCGACGCCACCCTTGGCCGCCGTTGCCCACCTGGAACCCTTCGTGAACCACCCTGGTTCGCGGATTGAAACCGAAGCCGCAAACCACCCTAGTTCGCAGGATGAAAATCAGTCCGCGAACCACCCTAGTTCGCGGATGGCTTCTCTAGATGCGTGACACTTCCTCACGTGAAGGGCGCCACCACCCATACCTCTCGGTGGCTCACCAAATACTTCGGTGTTCTCATTTCCCGAGCCAGGTAAAATCCTTCTGATCTAGGAAAGTCCTCCGCGACTCCCTCATTGGCCTATTCATCGTCCCCGAGCCGAGGCCTCCACCAGAGCCACCAGACCCGCGTGGTGTAACTTTCAGGTGCATTAGCGCATCATTTTTTGTTCACATACCCACGGTAAATAAGGGAAAAGGGGTTTCCCTGACCCTTGAGCAGATTCCTGAAGCATTCCTGGGTTCACATTCCCACGGTAATGTGGAGTTTGAGCTCGGGAATCCCCTTTCTGCCCCTCCACTTGTTGAGGGTTCCTCGGAGATGGTAAAATAGCCATTAGAAGGAATACCTTATGTACTAAAAAAAGGATATGGGCACCATAGCACCCTCTTTCCCTCTCCCGCTGGGCTTTTTCTCCCCGGGCATCCATCTCGGAGTAAGCCCCGATCTTCTGGGCCTCCTCAGAGTGTAAGCCCCAATTCATCACCTCATGGACTGACCTCAAGCATAAGCCCCACTCCACTTCTCACGGACGCACCTTTCACGACGTGATCCTCTGGTCCCTTATACCACTTGTTTCTCACACCGAGCATGACTCACGTGGGCTTAGAGTAAGCATCGACCATGACATCCTCCTATGGGCCTCCTCAGAGTGTAAGCCCCAATCCATCATTCTGGGCCATCTTAGAGTGTAAGACCCAATCTATCTTTCCGGGCCGCCCCAGAGCGTAAGCCCCAAGCCAAAGAAAACTACGAGGACTTTGATCCCTGCCAAAGCATGGTACATAGGAAGCCACCACAAGGTTCAAGCCCACCATGCGGCCATTTATTCACGTCGAGTTCCACCCTCATCCATCATGATGTTAAACTGTGTATGCGAAATACATGGACTTTGATCTTTGCCTCCTAGGAAGGGTATGTAGGAAGCCTCCCTGAGGTTCAAACCTAACAACCGGTCGATCCAATCATCTCCACATCGGTTCACCGCGCCACTCCTAGTGCCGTCTCAAGCGAGTTCCAACCCTTCGTGGTCATTAATCCAACGAGGGATGGTAAACCTCGTGCGTAAATGATTCCAAACACCTGCGTCCAGTTGACCATTGCCCACCAAGGTTACATCTGTGGATACTATGTTTGGGTATAAACCAAATATTCGCGAACATATGAATATGTCTTAAATCTATAAGAGAGTCCCAGAACAGACAATAATTTCCCCCCAAAAAGGGTGAGATGACCCCGAATTCCCATCCTCTCGACCAATGTGAGTTCTTAAGAGTCACAGGTTAGACCATCTAGTTAACGCCTGCCTTTGGAAAGCAGGTCCATCAATCATTGGATACAGAGCTGTTGGGCGTTTCGAGGCCGAAAGCCAAAACCGAAAAAACAATAATAAAGTCAATATCAATCCAATTAATTAAAAATTCCCATATATTAAAATATTAGGTATTATATGGATTAAATATAACCATTTAATAATATTTTGATAGATTTTAGTGGTATTTTCAACATTATCTTTTGGTTTAACCCCTTAGTTAACCTATTTTAACCTTAACCATGGTAATAAATTTTTTCCCTCATAGAGGGTTATGATTTTAATTATAAGCTGAAAAATGGATTATAAATGGACAAGGGATGAAATATTTAACAATATATTATCCAAAATTTCGTCTTTAAATGTTTTTATTATTTTTAAATAATTTATTAGAATATTATTTTCATAAAATATCATTAATTTCATTTTTGACACTCTTAATTTAATTTGAATTTGATGAATAAATATGGGATTAGAATATAATCCTTTAAAAAATAAATAATATGTAATATTTATCTATAAAATTCATTAAACACAATAATTTATCCAAATTGTGTTAGTTTTAATATTTTTACAATCATTGATTTTATTTTTCTATTATTTGAATAAATACTGTGTCAGCATTACTTAAGAATTTAGGGTAATTATTCAATAAATAAGAATTAAAAATAAATTAATATGATAAATATAATTAAATTAAATTTTAAATAATAATTTATAACTTATAATAACCTCATTTGAAACTTATAATACAATTTTAGAGAACTTAAAGTCAATAGTGTGATGTTTTTTACTTTATCTTTTACTTAAATTAATATAATGGTCATACTCAATTAAATATGACCCCAAGTGGCCATATATGAGATAATTGAATATAAATTTATGTGATTCACCAATATAATTGGATAAATGTTAGATTTAAAAAAAATTGAAAGCCTTATCCCAAATTTTTGACCATATTTTATCTATTTTACCCATATCGAGGTGACATAAATTTAATACGGTAACTATTCATATTAAACTAAAATAAAAGGTTTATATGAACCAAATATATGTATCCTAATTTCATATATTGAATCCATTTTTCATTACTAAATTTCATTAAGTGGAAAAAATTATTTTAAGATTGAAACACATAACAAAACGAAAACAATTTTTCAGAAAATTTCCATTTTACGTTAAAAAACATAATTTACACAAAATTCGACCATAAAAATGATTAAAATGAACTTAGTTGGATTATAAATTATATAATACAGAAAACTTTACTTTTAGACTATTTGAAAACAAAATGAAACTTTTCAAATTCTTGGAACAAAAATACAATTGTTAATAAATCAATATTTTTAATTATTCAAAAAGTCAATATTTTCTAAAAATAATTAAAAATTAACTCTAAGATAATTTTTTATGTTTTTATTTTAAAAAAATAATTTCATTTTATAAAATAAATTTTCTAAAATTTTCAATATATAAATAACATATTTTTCTAAAAAAATCAATAAAAATCGTGTTTGATGGAAGCATATTTTGAATCATAATATGAATTCACCAAAAAAATGGAATTTTTATTTTCTAAGAATTAATTTTTTTTATTGAGTAGGAACTATATATATATATTTAATAATTTGGATATTCCTTTTCATACCCTATAATTGAAGGATTATGTTATAACTATCATATTTAAATAATAATATTTCATGATTCGTTTAAGCTTGATATTCCATATTGTATACACTATCAAACATAATGTTATTATTTTATAATATTTGGGTTCTAAAAGTTAAAACATGAAAATAAATATATATCACCCTCATATTCGATTCCCTCTCACAAGAACATCCCCCACCTTTTTATCTATGCATCATAATAAAATAGATAAACCACAAAGGGTGAAATAAGAAAAGGGGCAATGAGGGGTGCTATATTTTTGTGAAATTTATTTAAAAGTTACAACTAGGTATTTAATAAATACACTCATCATTCCAAGAATTTTATTTAATCACTAATTTTTTTTAAATAATCAATTTTCCAAAAAAATCATTTCAAAACCATTCCTTGAAAATAATTTAAAAATAAACCCATTCATATTTAAAATTCTCAAGGGTGCTAAACCCTTCCTTTAATTTATGTCGCAACCCAAATGGGGTAACACTATTTTTAAACAAAATTTTAATTTAAAAATAATTCCTAGATCATTTATCTATAATTTTTATTTCATGTTACATTTAAAATTACAAGTAATAGACTTGATAAATCCACTTTAAAATCACAAACATTTTTCATATCTATAATTGAATCACTAAATTCCCATTTAAAAAATTTTAAAAACAACTAGAAAGTGAAATTAATTAAACTAGGTTTATGCAATGTTTTAAAACTTAAAGACCCTTCAATTTATTTGAAAACCTTCATAAAATAATAAAAACATATATAACTTTACCATATAAAATTAAAACATAATGTTTTAAAAGTAAGCAATCAACAGTTCATAAATTAAGAATTAGGGTATGGGAAAACCCACCACAAACAATTAGTGAATAGTGAAAAATGTGTTAACTTTGACAATTAATGACAAAACAATAATGATTAGATCTTCACAAACCTCAATCACTAAATAAAACAAAAAAATTGGGTCATCCACATACCCTAGGGTTTTTCAAAAGAAAATCACAGTGAGGGGAAGAAGAAAACCGTAATAGAATGTAGAAGGTAGTGTGGAAGAGTTTTCACCTTTAAGATTTGGCCCTAACTGGTGAAGAAATCAGAATAAATCATTAATGGATGAGGGATATTAATAGAGGGGAGAATGCATGATATATGGGGAATGATCTTGGTGAGTCCTGAAATACATATATGTGGGGTTCAAGGATGAGGGAAATATGGGAAATAGGGATATAAATAAGAAAAGTGAAAATTTAATTTTTAAATTTTGGGCATGACACAAAGTTTTCCTGCATGGTTTACCAAACTGTGTGAAAAACATACCATTTAAACTGAAAACCACAAAAAATATTAAAAGTTACTCTAAGGAGATCACATGGTTTAACAAGATGTGTGCTAACCATTATAATTATAAATACCTTGAGAAAAAACCAAACACATGGTTGCAATATAGTAATTTTAAACCATATTGGCTATCCATATGACCCTTTATAATTTTTTAAAATTTAAAATTTCTAGGAAAGAACTCATGAAATTTTTTGAAAAATAAAAATAATTGAAAATAATATTAAAAAAATATAAATAAAACAAAATCAAATGATGGGTGTCACAAATTTATATATTTATACCCAAATAGATCAATCTTTCCACTGCTTTTATATTTCTATCTGTATTCCATTGTCCCTTTAATATAACTAAGAATTATCTTTCCAAGAATGAAATAAGGATCCTTTAATGAAATTTTTTATTTTTAAGATAATGTCACAATATAAAAAATATCTAGTCTTGAATCTATCAAGTATTGTAAACTAACAATTAGATTCATGGGTACTCCTGATTCAACTTTCTTTCCTTTATCACCCTTTTCCAATTTACATCTCACAGAAATTTGTATAGAAATAGAATTTAAATCATATATTAAAAACTTATTTATAATTTATCAAGAATATTTTTATTGAGAATAAAATATGTGATTTTTTTATTGATAAAATTTCAAACCTAAAAAGTATCTCATTCCATCAATCATCAACATCTCAAATAACTTCTTCATTTTAAAGAAGATTATTTAAAAACACTTTGTTCATTTCTATAAAAAATAATATAATATAAAAAGATAATAAAAATAATTGATACATATTTATTATCTTTAACATAGATGTTGTTTTCAAATATTCCATTGTTAAACTTTAACTACTCCATCCATGAATATAACTTTGAATACCATGAACTTGGTGATTTTTCTAACCCATATAGAGATTTATATAACCAAAAAACATAAAATTAATCATCACCAAGAAATAAACCACTAGGTTTCACAATTTATACTTATTGATCCATCTATTTATTTTGGAAGGTAGACTTGATATCCATTTGGAAAATCCATTATTTCCTTTTAGATACATTATATAAGAATTTAATAAGTGCGAAAGCCTATGTAATCCAATAAATAAATAAATATTATGATTTATAAATATTCATTTAATATATTTTTATTCATCATAGGTTTATAAATAATGATATAAAAGATTTCAATTAAAAAAAGTATATGATTATTAAAATGAATTGTTTTCCCATGAATTCCATTATTTTATTTGAAAGATAAATTTCTTGGTTTTAGAAATTTAATTTTTTAAAATGGAATTAATTTTTTTATTCATCAGGTCATATTTATCTTATGATGAATTTTTGATATTTTTCTAAAATAGTTGATATTTGGGTGAATAGTGAAAATATCGATTTTTCAAATATTGTCACTTTTATGAAATTATTACGGTGTAAGCATGAATTAATAAATTTTAAATAAATTGTATTGAAAAAATTTATGTTTATGGAGTTAAAATAATCTATTTTAATACATTATTTTGAATTTGGCCACTCATTATTATCTTTTATGAACTTAAGTTATTTTTCATTCAAATTAAAAACTGTTTTTGGATATTTAAATTTAATGGTAATTTTGGAAGGTTCCATTTGGTTATGGCATGATATAATTTTATAGAAAAATTAATTTTTTTATTAAATTAAAAAATAAATTCGTGGAAATTAATTTTATAATTTATTTAAAGGTAAAATTATTTTTACACTTAAATCAGGTATTTTTCTAAAAATTGTTTTTCATACATTTTTCATAGTTACACTAAAAGTAATTTTTACTTCCTAGAGAATTTGAATTTAATAAAACTGATTCAATATTTTGAGGAATTAATATGAGTAATGGTTTTTTTTAAATATGTATAATGGTTTTAGATAAAACAAATATATCGATAAATAAGTACATAATTATTCGTAGAGTCATTAAATGATTTAAAAATACATTTTTCCTCAAAAAAATAGTTTTTCTTGAGTTTTGTGGGAAAATAATATAATTAATTTCTTATTATTTTAGAAAATATTTTTTAAAACTTTAAGCTCATTTTTTAAATCAGCACATCAAAATTAGCTAGGAGTGAATTTTTTAGAATTTTACAAATTTTTTTGATGAATAGTGAAAATAGTAATTTTTATTGAAATATTTATTTTAATTTAAAGAATTCAAAAATTTCTATTTTGTTTTAAAATTATTTTAAAAGTAATATTAGTTCATTTGTGTTATGAATGCCATGAAACAACCCAAATAACATAGTGCACTGGTACCCAATTCGGAACGTACATGGCTCGAAGGGAATTCCTAATCCCCTTCGGTTGGTGAAAGGATCTATAATGACCCATAATTTTATATATAAACATTACATATTTTTAGATGAATATCAAATATATTTCATAAACACATTCCCAAGGAACATTATAGTTTAGTGTCTTTGGTGACTAGAAACACAATATTATTATTTAATGAAAGATCTTCAACATCTACCATAACGATCTTTTCACATAGTAATCCTATTAGAAATACCCTACATAAATATTTCTTCATAACATGGGGAAGGAAACATAAGAAATGGTGAGATCAGATTCTCTGTAAGGGTAAACATAAGAGATATCAATCTACGATCATATGAAATCATAAGATAAGAATACGTGTATGTGATCATGAGCATAACTTAGGAAGTTCATACCCAACCCATCATAGATCATAAACATGATTCATGGAATAAAAATTTATCATTTTAGAAAACATGGAACAAAATAGAGATAAAATATCATAAATCAATCATTAACTATAATTTTATTTCATAAAATTGTTCCACCATCATAAATTTAAAAAAAATTCATATGTTAAGGTTAACTAACAAGATCACCAACAAAGTGGATCACGACTTATCACCAATTTCCCATTTTGGATCAGGATAAACCTTACTCCTATAGTGGATCAGGATGCATCTATTCCCCATTGTAGATCTGAGCACACCTATTTCCCTTAGTGGATCAAGTCCATAGATTTTTTTTTCTCATTGTTGTATCACAAGATATAAATCTGTAACAAATTCATTGGAGTGAGATATAGCTCCAACCCATCTCATAAAAAAACCACACTTATGTGATACATAATATCACAAAACATTCATTATATTATCACATCATAACCTATGTAATGAAAATGGTTTCATAAAAATTTCCTAAATTCACCATAGAATAACCCATGAAAAATAAATGGGTTTCAAAAAAATTTCATCAATATAAACATTAACCATCCAAAGAAATAATAGGATGGTATCATTTAATATTGTCCACAATAAAGAATAAGTAACATAAAAGGAAGTCATCTTAAAAGGAAAATTATTTTGAAAGATCACATGGATCATTTCTGGAGAAATACAATACTAACACTTTGAAAAACAATTTTTATGACATAAAACATTTTCAATATATTTTTATTTAAACATAACCTTGGAAAATTATAAAGGAATATTTAAAAATCATTTAAAACATTTCTTGAGGAAATTATCGGTTTTTAAATGACTTTTTAAAACTAAAAATTCATAATTTTTTTTAAAATCATTTTCATTTAAAATAAACTTTGAAACATATAAAAGAATATTTGAATAAATTATTTATCCATGATGGTGGAAAATACCATTCATTCAGTACATGTTAAAACAAATATTCCTTTCACAATTTTGGTAAAAGAAAAATAATAAGTGTTTAGAAAATAACATGAATATTCCTTTCAAAATGTTTTGTAAAAACATAAAATATGGATAAAAATGTCTTTAAAAATCATTTTTTATTTAATTTTTTTAGAAAACATCATCTTGGAAGAAAAATGATTTTCAGCCTAAGAGAGAAATAAAGTTGGTTTTCTTTAAATATATTATTTTGAAATATTGTGTATATAAATAGATTAAAATGAAGGTAAACCATTTATTCTTAGAAAATAACAAGATAATAATAAATTCCATGAGTTTCTTGAGATACAACTCATAATATTTCATTATTAGAAGCATAAACATAAGAAATCCCAATAAATGATGTGATTATATCATAAAAAACTTACCACTTATTTAACTTTTTAACCATAAAACCCATGAAATTGAGATCCTAAAATGGTTATTTAAATCACAATAATTTTTAGTATATGTCTCACAAATAAATTCACAATAATTATATACACTAGATAAAAGAAAAACTTGGTGAATATGAGATGTGTCTCACATTAAATAAATAATAGACATAAATCCCTTACTATATGTATTGATTTCCACTATACACATCTGATTCTCCTTTATAATAAATATAATTTTATTATAAATATATTAAAGGGTCATAATTATATATATCATACCATATATGTTTTACATATGGACTTTTATTTTCTTTTTACTAACAATTTATTGTTAATGTCATGTATCGGGCAATAACTGCATTGTTTTTCCTGTATATATATATATATATATATATATTTATTTTTGGTCCTAAATTTTTTATCATTGTTAAATTATATAAATAATTTAAAATATTATATAAATATCATATATATTCAGAACATATGTATTTATATTTATCTATAAATGTAATAAATAGAAAATGAAATACACCGTCCATGATGACAGTATGCCATACGAATGAATAAACACTATTTCCATTTTCTAGAAGAATAGAAATATATAAAGGTAAATAATATATTTAAAATATATAATAATTTTTAAATCATATATATAACACATGTTCATTATACTTATCCTTATGACATTCCTTATAAAACATAAACAAATCGCATCACTCCACGATGCAGTAGTTTGATGTACACATGAATTATGTTATTATATTCCTAAAGAATGAAATGTAAGAAGTAACATGTGATATAAATATTTTAGAATCATTATAAAATCCTAAATATCATATATAAACAATAAATCCAATATTATATCCATCTGTGAGAGGTGTTGATGAAAAAATAATAACATCAGTTTCTGAGTCGACAGTCCGCTAAACATATGATTGATGGTTTCGTAACCAATTTTATGGAAGGGGAGAAGTACATAGGTTAATCAATTTACATAATAAAATATAATTAAATTTAATATTATTATGTTGTTTTATAATTATATTTTAATAATCATTGAAGGAGGTGGATGAAGAAAAAAAGTAAACACTCGGGTTTGGACGCTACCTCTTCTTTAGGAAAATTCTATTGGTTTGCACCAAAAGGCATATTAGGTTTGATTTATAACCAAAATAAGGCTTCTAGTATGAGATTATGGAAGAAATTAAGTGATTTTGGTAGGTTTTTTTAATCTAAAGGGTTTTTAAGCATGTAGAGGAAAGGAGAGGGGGAGACCTTTTATAAGTGAGATGAGTGACATACTTGTAATTTTGGAAAAGACAAAGTTGTACCCAAATGTTTACCATAAAATAAGGAAAAAATGGCCCACTATATAAAAAATAATATATAACATTTAAATATGTCTATAATATGGTTGTTGGAAATGTTTTCGTTAATTTTTACTATTATATTTTTAGTTTAACCCCTCATAAACCCATTTTTACCTTAACCATAATAAATATTTTTTTACTATTTTTATTATTAATTATGGTCAAAAATTAATTTTAACTTCTTAGATAACATAAATTATTTTGATTTAAAATATGGAATCCATTTTTATAAATTCTATTTTCACAATTGAAAAAATTTAATTTAAAATTAATCTGGCAGACACAATGAGAAAAAAATTTTCCAAAGAGATAATGTTCAAAAGTCTAAAAGGGTTTTATATAAAAATTCAATATTAATATGATTAAAAGGACCAAAATTGGGTTAATAGATATATAATCGAACTATTTTACCTTTAATACCATATTAAAATAGTTTATACATTTTTAAATGATTTAAAAGAAATAGGAATTCTTAATAAAATCCCGTATTTTTGACTATTCATCGAAAAATTTATCTTCTTGGAAAATTATCAAAAGATCACCCAAAGGTTATTTTGAAATTATTATTTTAAAAATGAATTCCATTTTTTCAAATAGTTTTTCTAAAACTTAATTTTAAAATAAGTTACTAGAGGGAAAAAATTACTTGTTTCAAAAAATACATTTTTAATCATAAAACTAGATTTTTTATTTCTTGTTTAGAAAACGCATAAGGTAAATGTTATTTTTTTGAATATATTATATTTAAATTTCATTAAAATAAATTATAAAACTTGATTTATTTAATTTTTTAAGATTAAAAATGTTTGTGTGCATAAAATTAGTTTTTTCTAGAAAAAGATTCCATTTATTTTTAAATGATTTTTATTTTCTTTTATAATTAATTAGACACCAAGGAATTTATTATATATACATGTGTAAATAATATATTTTCATAATTTAGTTAATATTTTTTATGACCACCATTCCAATGTCTAGGTGATAACTATCATATTAAATAATACTATTTTAATAGTATGTTACATTTCGTTTAAAATCAGAGTTGTATATAACATAGGATAAAATCAGTATTGTTTATAACACAATATAAAATTGGTGTTGTGTGTAACACAAGATAAAATTGTGTTTTTAGGTAACAAAAAACATCTAAAATATTAAATTTATTTGAGAAAAATGTTTTTTCAAAATCTCATGGTGTTACATTTTACCCCCTTTAAAATGTATTTCTCTCTTGAAATCCTTCAGTATAGTTTCGAAAACTAAGGATTATTGTACCTCATTACATCCATTAGTTCTCATATGGATTTATTAAGATACTGGGTTTTCCACACAATTTTTGACCAGGTGAATGGTCTTGTTTTGTATAAATTTCTCTGTATGATCAAGAATATCAACTAATTGTTCCTTATAAGAAAGATCATGCTTCAACTGTATCAACTCTTAGTTTCATACATGTGAAGGAATTGGTATGCACTTCATCAAGAGAGGTAAATGGAACACATTATGAACCTAAGATAATTAATGTGTAAGAACCAAATGATAAGATACTATCCTAATACAATCAAGTATTTCAAAGGGACCGATATACCTAGGGATAAACTTTCCTTCTTTTTTTCATAATGAAATTAATAGAAATACCTTCTCACTAACTTCAAATTCTAGACCATAATGATCATTATCAAAAAAAACATTTCTGTCAACTTTTTGTTGTCCTTACATATTTATGAATGGATCTAACCTTCTCTACCATCTTATCATCCTACTCAGGTCCCAATATTTTTCATTATGAAAATTAATTCTAGTACGATGGGGTCGTACAATTATTTCCATAAAGGGATTCATAAGGATACATCTAAATGCTTCAGTGAAAGATATTATTACAAGTAACATTAAATAGAGTAAGGTGTTTATCTTAACCACCATTTAAATATATACAGAAGGATCCTAAAATTTCCTATAGGGTTTGAATTGTTCTCTCAAACTGACCATCTGTTTAAGGATGACAAACAGTGCTGGAACTCAACTCTGTATCAAGAGATTACAGAACACTTAACCAAAAATAGGAAAATTTGGATCCTGATCATATATAATTGTATGTGTACCTACATGAAACCTTACCACTTAATATAAATCCTATCAAGGGTATAAAGATATAAATCTTCAATGATAATAATGACGTGTGTTGAAATTGTAAGGTGATCGACTACAACTAAAGGGTTGTATTTCCATAAATATATCTTAAAATATATTTAATGTTGATAAACAACCATAATGTAAAACCTCAAAAGGCGTGTTAATAGATTTTAACTCATGATCAACCTTTAAATCATAAACCCATGACACTATCCATAATTATTATTTCAATATTACATGGATACATATACACTTGCAATAGATAATTCACCATTTATTCATTATATAATATATTATCTTATAAAACAATTCATTGGAATATTTGGTTCATCCTTATACTGATAGAATATAAAATTTTATTTAATTATTCTACAATCCATGTAGAGGGATATAATCACTTGTAATTTCTATAAATGATGAACAATAATATTTTCAAAGGGCTCATTCATACAAAATCAAATAGAAAATCCCTAACTAAGGAGGGGAGAATAAGTTTTCCCTAATTATCCTGATTCACTTTAGCTATTGTGATTGTATAATATTTTCCTTTTTACATTGTATTTAGATGTTATTATGGATTATGATCAACATTATAACTTGTATTAGGGAATTGATTCACATAATTTCTTAACTCCTTTCACTTGAAACACAAGAGTATTGGTGGTGAATTAGTTGGAGTCCTCTTCTCCTCTATTGCATAAACCATACCATTAATCACATTTATAAACTCAAGGGATATATTAACTACCTTTACATATTTAAATAACATCCTAGTTCCATTTATGAAATTCCATCTATGCTTCTTCCCATATTTTCGTCATACAGGTGGCTAGAATTTCCTTACACTATTTGAGTTTTTATGAGATCCTATCTTAATTTTCTTATCAGAACCGGGGGAATGGTGGGAATACCTAATTTAAATTTCTACCTTAAGTTCACATTAAATAAATCCTTATTAGATACTAAATTCTCTTATATCCCAGGACTTCAGAGGAATTGGTTTTAGGCCACCAAAGAATCGATCAATTTTTCTTTCATGGATAATGATTAGTTCAATAGAGTACCTTGAATGTATTGGAAAACTAGATTAAAAGGTACTAATAGAGTGATCATTCTTTTTCTTAACCTCAATTAATTCATTATTCATATTTGTTTTTATAATATGAGGTAAGTACTTACTGATAAATATCCCCTTAAACTTTTCCCATTCTATAGATTCAATTTCTCTTTGTTACCTTATGTTCTTAATAAGAGACCACCACTATTCTGCTTCTCATTCCAAATGATAAACATCCAAATTGACTTTTTCATACTAAGGAAACTGAAGAATATAAAATATATTTTCATCGGTACTAATCCATTTCTTAGCAACTAGTGTATTAGTGAACCACTAAAAGAAGATAGACTTTTCCTCTTTGAGGACTCAACCAAAAAAAGTTCCATCCTTTGTTGATTCGGAATTCCCACATGATTCATAGATTGATAAATTTTTGGGGTTATAAAAACAATATTTTTCATTACTTATCCTATAAATTTTGGTCTCTATAAGGAAAATCATTTTATTTTTCATTTCCTTCATTATTAACATGGTTCCTTTGGGTTCCATCCATTGACTAAAACTAGAAAGTATAGTTTGAGAAACTCTAATCTTAGTGGAAAACCACAAAATCATTAAAAATATTTTTTTGTATTTATAAATCATGAAATATTATTTTCAATATATGAATCCTTAGGCTTAAACTAGGTCATTAATGGTAATTATTTAAATACATCAATATGGTTCATAAAGAGTTCATGAATTTACAGAGAATATTTCTCAGGAGTGTCAATCTAGGTGGGAAAAAAGGCCCATTGACACGCACCAGGTGATGATCGAGTATATATCAATGTACCCTTTTAGGAGTTATTACCCGTAGTTACCTATATTCTAGAGCCACATCCACTTGTAGTATCCAAATATGGATTTAATTTCTTGGAAACCCCTTGATCTATCCTTCACTTAAATTCTAGGTTATTTTCCTACACTTTGAATTGTCCTTAGGCTTTTCCTTAGAGATATAACTATATATATCACTAAAAATATACTTAGAAATATCCATATGGATCTCCCTAAAGTCTTTATAATCATAATCTCCAAAAGTAACCAATCCTTTCCTCTGATACCAAATGTATAATCCCATGATTTTATACAAAAAATATCACATCTTTTTAGATTAATATTCAATACATTTCATAAACATATGCCCAAGGACCATAATAGTTTAGTGTCATTATAAATTTGAAAAAATATCTTCTTATTTCAAGAAATATCTTCAACATACCTCAAAAAGATATCATCATATATTACTCCTATTAGGAATACCCTCCCAAAACCTTTCTCCACAACTTAAGGAAGGAAACATAACAGAATGTTATCTCAAATTCTCAGTTAGGGTAAATATAGAAGATATCAATCTATGAATATTTTAAGTCACAAGATACTAATAAGGGTATGTTATCATGAATATAAACTAGGAATTCCATACCCAACTTTTCATAGATCATAAACAAGTGTCATGTCATAAAATATTATCAGTTTAGAAAACATGTCCCTCAAGATTGAGAAATCTCATCAAATCAATCACTAACCATAAGTTCATTTAATAAAAGCATGAGATCATCATAAATATAGAAAACATTTTATATGTCAATATTTACTACCATTACCATAAAAATATTTTTTTAGGAATTATCACATGTTTCTTATTGTGGATGAGGACACACTTGTTTCCTATAGTGGATTAGGATGGACCTTTTTTCCTATGGTTGATCTGGATGTACTTGTTTCCCATAACAGAACAATCCCATCGACTTATTTCCCATTTTATCTCATGGGATATAAATATTTATCTAATTCATTAGAGGGGTATATATGTCCGAACCATCACATAATACAAACCATATCTATATGTTCCATAATATCTTAAAATATTTATCATATCATCACATCGTAAGCTTTTTAAATAAAATGGTTTTTATAAACATTTCATCAATTCCCTGTAGCAGAAACCCTAAAAAATAATTGTGTTTCATAAAATATTCATCTACATAAAAATTAACTATCTAGAGAAAGAATAAGGATTTTATCATTAAATATTATCCCCAGTAAACCATAAGTAACATGAAATAATATCATCCTAGAAGGAATATGATTATGAAAGATCACTTGGAACATTTCTTAAGGAATATATCCATTCCACTTTGAAAAACACTTTTGAAATCATAAAATATTTCTAAAATAATTTTATTTAAAAATAACATTCGAAACTTATAAAGGATTCTTTAGAAATCATTTAACATTTCTTGATGAGAATATAATTTCAATTTTTAAAATAAATTTTTAAAACTAAAAATTAATAAAATATTTTGGGAATAATTTTCTTTGAAATTAAAACTTGAAACATTAAAATGAATCTTTAAAACAATGATTTGGTTATGATGGTATAAATTACAGTTCAAGCTGTACATGTTAAAACAAAGATTCCTTTTAAATTTTCAATAAAAGTAAAACATAAATTGTATGGAAAATGAAATTAAGATTCATTTAAATTTTTTTAAAAGGTAATATTGGTTAAATATATATTTAATAAATCCTCAATATTATTTTAATATATTTCTGAATTTTTTAGAAAACACGATTTTTGGAGAAATAGGATTTCAGCAGAAGAGAGAAATAATGTCAATTTCCTTTAATTTTTTTGTACCATTGAGTTAATACAGAGAGAAAAATGTTGGGAAACAATTTATTCTCATGAAATAAACATATTATAATTAATTGCATGATTTTATTAAGAGAGGGATCATAATATTTCATCATTGGAATCATAAACATAAACAATCCCACTAAATGATTAGATTCTATCATAAAACCCTTACCATATGGGTAAATTTTGTACCATATAACACATGAAAGAGATATACTAAAATGGTTTTTTAAATCCTAATAATTTTCATGAGAATAATCATAAAATAAATTCATGGTCAGTATATATTCCACATAAATGTAACATGTGGTTAATATGACATGTGTCTCATAGAAAATAATAGTAAGATAGAAATAACTTACAATAAGTCTCAAATTCCTTTTTAAACATTATATATTAACATATAATAAATATAAGTTTATTGAAAACATATTAAAGAAATATAATTATCTATGTCATATCATATATTATTTACTTATGACCTTTTATTACCAGTTTATGAACAATTCCTTACTAAAGTCACATTTTGGGCAATAACTGCTTTGTCTTTCCTGCATTTTTTTATTTTTTATTTTTGGTCCTATGACATTTAACATGGTTAAATAAAAAAATAAAATTAAAAATGATATAAATATCATATATATTTAGTATATATGTATTTATGGTGACAAATGTCAGAGATAGAAAACTAAATGCCCTATTTATAGAGATGGTAGGTCGTACGTACGCATGAAAGTTGCTTCCATTTTCCTATAGGAAAGATAAAAATAAAGTTAAATAATATATTAACATTAAATAATAATTTCTAATTTATAAATATCACATATTTTTATTAAACCCATCCTTATTACCTTCCATGAAAAGTATGAACAAATCGCATCGCTTCATGAGGCGGTAGTCCACTGTACACACGAATGATGTTATTGTAAATCCACAGAATTGAAGGTAATAAGAAAAAAGTGATATAATGACTCTAGAATAATAATAATATCATAATTATTATATATAAATAATAAATCTGTAATTATATCAATTTGTTAGAGGTGGTGATGGAAAATGAATAACATCAATTCATGAGGCGGTAGCCCACCGTACACACGAACGATGATTTCATAACCCATTTAGTGGAAGAGGATAATGATTCAGGTTATTAAATTAACATAACAAAATCTAATTATTTTTAATATATTTCGGTTTTTATATAATCATTATTTAATAATAATTTAATGATTTAGAGGAAGAAACAAATTAAAATTCTCGGTTAGGGGTGCTACGTCTTCTTTGGACAAATTCTTTTTGTTTCCACCAAAAGGCTTACAAGGTTGGATTTATGACCAATAAAATGATTATACGATTCGAGGAGGGAATTAAGGAATTTATTGGCCTAATAATTTTTTTCTGGAAGTATGAATAGGATAGGAGAGTGGGTGACCTTTTATAAGTGAGGTGAGTGGAAAACTTGCAATTTTTTTAAAATAAAGAGGGGTACCCACACTTTTAATAATCCAAAAATCTCAAAAATGAAAATTTATATATAATATAGAGATAAAATATAAATATTCACATAAAATTTGTGGTGTACATGTTTTGGGTCATTTTTAATCCTTATCTTTTTAGTTTAACCCATGGTAAACCCATTTTTACTTTAACCACGATACATAATTTTTACTATTTTTATTCTTCCTTATGTTCAAAATTTATGTTGAAATTAATATATAATATAATTTTATTATTCAAAATATTGATACTATTTTTATCAATTAAATTCACATAAGTGGTATAATTTAATATAAAATTAATCCTGCAAACGCCACGAGAAAGCAGTTTTCCAAAGAGAAAATGATCAAAAGTTTAAAAAGATTTTATATCAAAATAAAATTTCAAATATATTAAAATTAACTATATTGGATTAATATATATATATAATTTAACTACTTTTACATTTAAAACCATCTTAAAATAATTTTTATTTTTTAAAATTTGTTAAAATAAATGAAAGTTCATAACAAAAACCATTATTTTTCACTATTCATCAAAAAAATTTATTTTCTTAGAAAACAATAAAAACATAAAAGTAGTATAATTTAGAAATGATTATTTCAAAAAGTATTTCCAATTATTAGATAAATTTTATAAAAATTAAAAATTTTAATTTGGAAATAAGTGTGCAAAGGGTGAAAAAACGATTTTTTAGAAAAATACAATTTTAAGCATAAAATTGGATTTATTATTATCTCTTATATAGAAAAAACATAAGATAAATGTTAATTTTTTTTGAATATATAATATATAAATTTAATTAATATCATTCACAAAAAGTGATTTATTTATATAGAACATGCTTTTTTAATAAAAATAATTGTTCATAAAAGTATCACCTTTATTTTAAAGTGGGTTTTATTTTCATTTATAATTAATTGTTATCCAAATAATTCATTATATATTAATATATAAACCATATATTTTCAAATTCAATTAATCCTATTTATATCCCCTAATCCAATGGTTAGGTGATAAGTATCATATTAAATAATAATATTTTAATAGTATGTCATGTTTTGTTTAAACTCAGTGTTGCGTGTAATATAGAATAAACTCATTGTTTTTTGTAATAAAACATAAACCTGGTGTATCTTGTAATTAAAGTTAAACTTGGTATTTAATGTAATGAAAAATGTTGAAATATTTAAATTCATTCAAAAATTATGTCACAAATTCTTAGGGTGTTATAATTAGTTGACATAAACTCAGAGTCAGAGGGATGAGAAAAATTTTCAAAACAATAAAACAAAGAAACCATACAAATCGATTAGTGGAAGATAAAACTATGAACAGTTTGAATGTGAAATAATATTCAAGGGGAATAAGTTCCCTAATAGGATAAATAAATCCAAAACTATACATTATTGAAAAGTAAATAACACAATCCATGAAGACAAAATATCAAAGTCTCTATGAACTAGTGGAACACAACTCCACTAATCAACCCAATCACCCAAGGTCTTGATAGTCAATCACACTCAATACCTCTTAGTGACACTTTACCATTTACTAGACCTGATATAACATAATCTTCAAGAACCCAAAGTAAAATGTAGAGTATGAGAAAAATATACCAAAAATATTTCATTAAATGATCCATAAGCAATTCCAATACACATAAACCATTTATAATTAATTTTAAATAAAAAAGGCTTTAAAAAATAGTTTCATAATTAGAAAAAACCTGATTTTAGATCATGTATATGGAATTATATAAAAAATAGTCTTAAATGAAAATTTTTCATAAAATAAAAAGGAAATTAAAAAATTTGTTCAATAAACACTAGTAAACAATAATCAAATCAAAACCAAGAACCATGGTCATATTCCCTAAGATTTATTAGTTCAAGACTCTTAGATCCTTGCAATACCTCGTAAACCAGTAATGGATTGATGTGTGTAAAAGTCCCTTTGGTTCAGTCCATCATGATAGAATTACTCAAAATCCCATGAGGGAAAAATATTACTAAACTCAGTTTAGTTAGAATTTTCATCATCAATTCATTTCTAGGGATTTAGAGTCCAAGAGTGATTATCATAATCACCCACTAAATACTCGATATCACATGTGATATCAATCAATAAATAAATAATGGGAAAATAATTCATTTCAATTCAATTCATAATTAATGGTTCAAATTACCAATTTAATGTTCTGTATTCCATTTCAATTTTAAATCTAAAGAAGAGGGTTTTCATCAGATTCATGCTCTTCCAAATCATATTTGATTTAAAATTTTTTTCTTAGAAATAAAACCCAAATCCTTTCATTAGAATAGCTTTCGTCTCAAGCTATATTCTGTCATAATAATCCTAATATTGTCAAAAACATTGAGAAGGGGTTTAATTTAAAAAATTTAGGCCTTTAAAACCAATCATAAAAATCATTAAAATTCAATGTTTAGAAAAAAATTGAAAATAAATTTATGTTCAAGTAAAATAATAAAGTTTTCATGTGTATGGAAAAGCCTTATAGAACAACCTATCTTTAGTCAAAATATTAAATAATCACTAAAAATTAAAACTACTAATAGAGAATCGAATGTAAGGAATATCAATAAAGAATCCCTATTTAATAAACCAACCTCAATACCATCTCAAACTGGAACCCAAATCAATATGCTAAATAGCCAAAGGGTGTTCCTGATTCCCATGGGTACGAGACTAGAACCCAATAATTAAACAAAAACCTAATGGAATGATTTCAACCAACCTAACGAAAAAAATAATATACAAAAATAATATAAAGAAACAACAAAAGATACAAATATATTCCATAATAGATAAGGAAAATTCAAATAAATACAACTTAATAAGGTTAAAAAATAATCTCCAAGAGAAAAATCCAACTACAAAGTACTAAAAAACCAAATATAAACTTGAACAAATCCATGTTATAGCGTGGTAAAACATCGTACCCTAACACCACTAGGTACCCAAAACATAGCTGACTGAAAACCTCATTGTCTTACTATGGTGCCTTGCCTTTTTCTACATCAAAAAATAACCTGGTCTATGCACTATCAAAGGGGTACACAATTTGTGATCTAATAGGATCTATTAGGTCTCACATAGGTGTTATATATCAAGTCTCTAAACCATAATCCATGTATTATCAACCTTAAGGAAAAAGTCACGATAATAGTTTAACAATTTTATATCCAAATCATGGGAAAAAAAATTTAATTTCTATTTTTTCAACATTTCCAAAAAATAATGTAAATCATTTTCAAATAAATTCATATCCATATATAAAAATATATATATTGTATCAAATGAAATAAAATCATTCATCACACATCATATCAAATCCATGGTAGTAAAATCAACCAATACCAACCAAAGTATCCGAAATCGGCCAAAATCATAGGTCACATCACGCCAAGGATCACACTAAGTCAAGATATCTAGGACACTTGTGACTAACATAGAAAATCATGTAAATATCAATCCAATAGATAAATGAATCGAGTCTAGATAGAAGAGGAACACCCTAGAAAGTGAACCCCCAATTGGTCTAACAAGTCCCTAGGATAATAGGCCGAGGGAGTAGAGGAAATCCCCATGAACAAACACCCTGATATTGGATGTGACCTATTACTATAAATTCTATCTAAGTACCCAAGGCATCCCATATTCTATTTTTTCAAATATATTCATCAAAACAATTTCATCAAACCTTGATTTGAAAAAAAATTCTTAAAAATATTGCAAAATTCTCTGGAAAAATCATTTTCCATTTACTAAAAATAGGGGAAACCATATTTTATAAAAAAGCATTTCCATACAGATATTTTTTTTAAAAGGTAGAGGAAGTCCCATTTTTTATTTAAATAGTTCCATTTTGAAAAATTAATCCTCTATATAATTCCATTTCATTTAATAAAACAATTTATCAAAATAGAAGAAATGTAGTTCACCAACACATGCTAGAGAGAAAACCACCTACCTAAAAACATGGGTCACACATTCCCACAACTGAATCCAATAAAAGAAAGGATTCAAAAAAAATGAAAACTATGACCCTAGAATCAATAAATACATATCATAATTGATTCAATTTTACAAAATAATTGTTGGAGAAGAGGAAACAACACATACCTGATGAACGGACAACCGCTACACCACAAACAATAAAAGAAACAACCCCCAGAATGAGAACGAATAAAGGATCTAGAAAATAATTAATAGAATCACCACTATGGGTCAAAATATACATTGATGAAATTTAGTAGAACTACCACAATTAGGGAAATGAAGAAGAAATGTTTACTCACCCGTAGAGATTCAATCCAACCAGAACATTAACCAATCACTGAATGAATCAATCTTGAGTGAATAGAGGCCCCCAAAATCTCATAATAACACTTCTAATTCCAAAGAATCAATAACTATGGATTAATGAAATAACATATACCTTATACCATGCCCTAAAATCCTTGTCCATGACACTTAAATGACATGTAATCCCTTTACACATCATTAAATCATCAAGACTCAGATACACTAAAGAACCTATCACATATTTAATAAAAACTGATCTTCTAACATTAAAAAACATGTACACTATACACAGATTTTAATCCCTTAATTCAATGTACATGGTTCATGAAATTTTATTTATAAATATTACACATCATGTAGCCCCATTAGATGACATTTATTTTTCCATCATACTAAAAAAACCCAGTTTCCTAAAAAAACCGCAAACCAACTTGGGAATTCTCTAAAATCAGGAAGAACCCCAAAAATCCACTACACATTTAAATCTAGATTCCATTAATTCAAAAAAAATTACATTCCTAAAATTTATGTCATTTTTCTCATAAAATGTTCTCAATCCTCAAGAGTCCCAAGATGCACCCAATTAAAGAAGATTACTAGCAAAGAGTAGGAAAATACCTGATAGTGGGTAATGGGATGTTACAAACTCCTCTCTATAAGACTTTCTACCCCCAATAAGTCTTGTGAAAGAATTTATTTTAGTAAATAGGTCAGTCCAATTCTACCTCATCAATAAATCATACTCCAATTTCTCATGAGAATATGATCCATGCCTTCATAACAATCTGGACTACAGAATGAAATTCCCACAAAAGAAATTAATTTGAGAGTCAATGATAAAAAAAGACTGCTCGAAAATATAAAAATCTGAATCTTACTTAGTAACTTCCTAACTCAAAACATTATAGGGATTAGGTTGGTGTTTCCTGAGCTATGATATGTTGTAAATATTATTAATTTTTATCAAATAAACTAAAAATTACCACCAATTAACTACTTAGTGACCTCAAACAATTCAATATATCTCGGATCTTGATTTCCTAATTTTCTAATCCCACGATGACCCAACAGAGGATAATGTTTAAACAAAACCTAGTCATTTATAGAAAACTACAAAGGATTATGTTGTGAATCCATATAAGAATTATATCATCTTTAAGCTATAAATAGATGATGATGTATATCAAAATACTCACAAATGTCTCCTGAAAAAAATTGGTCCCACTAAAGAAGTTTTTCCGACCTATTCCCAAGAAAGAGGTGTGTTGAGTGGGTGACCATAAAAATACATGAAAGGATCCATTCTGATAGATAAATAATAAAATGTTTTATAATAAAACTAAACTAGTCCCAAATGACTATCCCATGATCCACAAAAATCCAAGACATAGGTATAGAAAATATCTTTCAAAATCTAAATACCATGCTCCGTATGATTATCTATCTGTGGATGTGAAGATGTAATCAATATGAATCGAGTCCCCTTACATCTTGGATACTCCTCCATAAACTCAAATTAAACCTTGGATCTATCTCTAAAACAATGGTATAAGGAACTCCATGTAACCTCACAATTTCCTACAAATTTAGCTTACTTAGATCATAAAATTTAGTGGTATCCATGTTCACAATGAAATGTACTGACTTTGTCAACTGATCAATCAACACACATAGAGAATTACTCCCTTGGTGTTTCCATGGTAATCCAATAATAATATCCTTGGATACCATGTCACATTTACAAAAAGGAACCAGAAGATACTGGATTTTACCATAAGGCTTCAAGTTATCTACCTTTATCTTTTGGAAGGAGTAATAGTGGGACACATAATCCGAAATGTCATGCTTCATACCATAATACCAAAACTTCCATCTCATTTCATAATACATCTTCATAGTTATCATATGAATTACCCATGAATTACTATGACAATCAAACAAAACCAATCTCCTCAATGATGTTGGGATGAAAAAATGATCCCCAAAATTGAGAATACCATATGAATGGAATGACTAACCAGAAATGTTATCCCCACCCTAAAAGATTTCTTAAATTTCTCTGAAATTTTACTCTTACTAATGAATATTTAGAATATAATTTATAATAGATGATGATAACTAAACACTATTAATAATTTTATTTGAAACATGTTCTTGGGCATCCATATAAAATTAAAAAAAAATATCTCTATGGTTCCACTCTTCTTTTGATTCCAAAACAATTTGTGATTGAACATTCCTAATCAGAGAGTCTAAAACAACATTCCATTTCCTCTGGGTGTTGGATATATTGAATTCAAATGTCTATACTTATTATACCCACTACCTCTAGCCAAGATTCAAGTCTTTCTGAGAATATATATAGTTGAAACTCTTATTGTCCGAAAAAACTATGAACCATTCCCCAAAAATATAATTCGGCCAAAACATATATGCATGAATTAATATGGAAATATAAAAATCATGAGTGGGGCTAGTCTTATCGTGTGGTCAAAGATAACCACAACTGTAAGCTACTATATGATCATCTTGCATGAGCACTCTACCAAAACAGATTCCAGAAGAATCATAGAATACTATATACCCCATATCGGGCTTAGGTAATATCATAATATGATTTGATGTCAGATGTCCTTCCATCTTGTTGAAATAATACTAACACTTTTAATCCCTAATTAATTTCACTCCTTTCCAAAAAATATAAGTCATAGGTGATTCAAAATATGATAAATCCTTAACGAACCGTCTATAGTATCCAGCAAGGCCAAAGAAGCTCTGAATCTCAAATTAATCTCATAGTTCTTCCAACTACAAAATTACGTTTAGCTTCTCATGATTAACTATAACACCCCAATATTTTATGGTATGTCTCTTTTTAAATTTACAATTTTTAAATCTTACATTGTACGTAACACCGATTTTAAATGAACAATGAAATATTATTATTTAAATGTTACCATTATAACCTATCAGTTATAATGGAAGTAAATAATGATATTAATTGAATTATGAAAATATGGTTTACACAATATATATATTTAATTATTTGTTGACCAATTAATTATAAATTAAAATTAAACCCTTTTTAAAATAAAAGTAAATGTTTATCTGAAAAACTATTTAACTATACACAAGTGTGTTTTATACAAAAAAACCACTCTTGTCAGTTTATATTCATGAAATATATATATAATATATTAAATCTAATTTTTTAAAATCATCTTTTTCTTTTTCTAGACATGATATAAGAACAAATCCAATTTTTCATATAAAAGAAATATTTTTTTCTAAAAAGGATGTTTTACCACCTTTTAGTGGCACACTTATTTTAAATATAGTTTTCTACACAATTATAAATTATATTTTAAAAAATAATCTTATTATTTTAAATTATAATACAAAAATATACATTGGTTGAATTTTCAGTATTTTTTCGTGAAGTTTCATTTTTTATGAATAATGAAAAATATTGCATTTTAATTGAAAACAATTATTTAATCTAAATAATTTATAGTCTTAACTTTTATTTTTAATCAGTTTTACTGCATAATTAGATAAAGTTTTTATCATTTAATCTAATTTAGGTCAGTGGAATTAATTTCACATTGAATTTTTATATAAAAATATTTCAATCTTTTGAATGTTTTCACTTTAAAAACTTTATTTCTTATTCTGTCAATGAGATAAATTTTAAATTAATAAATGAAACACACATGTGTGGAATTTGGAAAAAAGGATTCTATATTTGGAATAAGTGGTTCCAAATTATGTAAATAGGTTCCATTTATTTTTGAACATTAAGAATAGTAAATTTAGTAATTTTTTATTAACACGATTATAGGTAAATCGTGTAATTAATAGTAAAAATAATATTATAAAATTACCATGAAACATTTACTAATTTTATTGGATGATTTATTGTATACCAAAATCATCCTTTGACTGATTTTAAGGCCTCTTTGAGCAACTTTGATGAAATTAATCAATTTTTTAGTATTTTATTCTAAGGAAATTCCAATATGTCATACTCATGTTTTTAATAAGAATTAAAATTTTTATATGTAGTTATTTAGAAGATATAATAGACTATAAATTTTAATTTTAAATATATAATTTTTATCCTCATCATGGAAATTTATTTTTAATATTTAGGAAATAAATAATTACCTTAAAGGATTACACAATGATGATGTTGTAATTGTTTAATTAATAGAAATATTAAATAAATTATATAAAAAATATTAAAATAAATGTATTTTGAGATAATTAAAGTCATAAAATAATCTCATAGATTACCAACACATATTAGGGATATATTAAAGGTCTTTTAATTTATCTTGTGTATTGATATTTTTTTAAAAGTCATGTAGTGAATAGTGTCAAAATTGACATTAAGTATATTTTAAAATAAATATTCTTTAATTAAATGATATAAAATTATTAAAAATATAAAATTATACCAACTTATTTGGATAATGATTAAAATTTCATCCATTAATCATTTATGGTTAGTTTTTCATTTTATAGTAACTATATTAACTCTTAAAGAGTAAAAAGACATGTTGTCACGGTAAGAGTTAGTGGGTTTAACTAAGGGTTATAGCCAGTAGGTAAGGGTAATAACATGAACTAAGATTGCCTAAAATTGTTTGTTTTAGAGTATTTATACTCATATTCATGTTATCTTCTAAATAACTCACTTTTGAGACAATTGGAATTAAAAATTAATTTATATTAATTTAATATTTTGAGAGCTTCTGAATGTACCCCTCACCTCAATTATAAAAGGGATCATCCTCAATCACTTGTTAAAACTACATTGAGCCCTATATATTGACCAAAAACTTCCCATTTATCTTAAAAAATTATCTCCCTTCATCATATAATCCTTACATTGAGTATAAATCCCAAAACATAAGTCCTTTTGTGCAAATCAAAAGGAGATACCCAAAGGAGAGGCAACGTTCATCAATAAACATTTTTATTTTATTTCTTCCTTAAACCCCTAAAATTATTTTTATTTTAATATTGTATAATAACCTAAAAATAATAAATATAATTATATTTTTTATATATTAAGGATTTGATCTACACTCATACAAACATACATCAAATGGGATAGGCAATCATCATTCATATCCATGGCGGACTACCGCCTCACAAACCGATGTCATTAGTTCTTCCATTTATACCTTTACTAGTAGGTAATAATGATGTAAAAAATATTTTTATATGTTATATATGATATTTATTATGTATTTATTCTTATTTCATTACTATATAAAACACATCGTCAGGATTTTCATTTTTTGTAAACACGATAACTTCATTTGTGGACATGTGGACTAACGACTCCTCCAAATGATGTGATTCGTTCAAAATTTAAATGTAACGTATTAAAGATGGATTTATTGAAATTATATGATATATATGAAAAAATAATTATAATTTAATTATGTTCTTTAATTTATTTATTTCAATACTACAAGAAAATGGAAACAACATTCATGCGTACGTACGACCAACCGTCTCCATAAACGATGTATTTAATTTTCTATTTCTATCTTTTATAGATTAGTTTAAATACATATATAATAAATGTATATTATATTTATGTAATTTTTATCATTATAGGGATAATTAAATAATTATATAATTAATAGGATAAAAAATATAACAAATCAAAACACAACTGAAAAACAAAGCAGTTATTACCCTAAAAACAAATTTAAAACGAAATTGTTAATAAATGGGAAATATTTAGTCATAAGTAAGTCATATATGGTATTATATAAATGAATATAGTTTTGTGATATATTTATAATAAATTTATATTTATTATATAGTATTTTTGAGTGAGTATGATGGGATTCAATAAATAAGGTAAGATATTTTTTTCTCACTTTTATTTCTATGAGACACAAGCGTTATACACCACTTATTTTTTGTGGTGAATATAATCCCAATGAATGTAATTTATGAGTATTATTTTTAATATTAAGGTATTTTAATATCCATATTATTTTCTTTCTTTCATGGGTCATAATATTCAATTGATTATAATGTGGAAAGGGAATTTGGTCTCACTTTTATTTCTGTGGGACCTATGCTTTATACACTACTTATTTATTTTGTGTGGTGCATATACTACCCATGAATGTAGTTTATTACAATTATTATAAAGATTATGGTATTTTAATAACCATATAATTTTATTTATTTCATGGGTCATACTATTCCTCATATTATACTGTTACAAGCGTTATTTCACAATCTCTATATTATTCGGGATTTTTTATGTTTAGGTCTGTACTAAGGAACATTTTTCTTCCATGCCCATGTTTTCTAAAAATTTTATCAAAAAGTTTTTTACTATAATACTACAAAAATTTAATGCGTTTTTACCCATGTAATATTATTTATAAAATTGTTTGAAATATTTTTTTTGGTTTTCTAAATGAGGTACTTTTTGAATTTTTTTTTGATAAAAATACGTGAGGAATGTTTTTTAACATATGCGTCATGAGAATATTTTTCCTCCATCAAGACACATTAATGTATTCAATATTCCTTTATAGGTTTAAAATGTTCTTTTAAATTATTTTTTTTTCATTTAAAATTGTGTGGCCTTTTAAATAAATGATTTCAATATAAAAAAGGGGCATTTCTCTCAAGAATTTTGAATAATTTTATTAGAGTATTTTCATCTATTTTGACATACTTTATTGAATTTTATGATTAATTGAGGTTGATATATTATGATATCATTTACCATATTTTATTAAATGGTTTATGATCATGTTGACTATGGATGTGTAATTTTTATACCATTCACCATATTACTCAGAATGGTTTGTAATTAGGTTTACTGATTGGGGAACGTTATTTAAATTTAATATGTATATGTTGTTTATCTTTCACCACATTCATATAACAAATTAATTATAAATATTTATTAATGGGAGGGGACCTCTATATCCCCTTGATGCATTAGTAGGTCTTATGATACAAAATATATATGGGTTTGGAAAAGGCCTTATCCATTTATTTTCATACGCATTGGACGAGGCCTCGAAGATATGTTTTAGGTGTCTAACATTATGAATTCCATCATTAAGATATTAGTTATTTGTATTACACAGGATTATTCTACTACTAGAATGTTCATGGTTATGTTTTCTTACTCATGTGATTATTTAAAAGGCATGTGTTTCAATTATTTACCTTTCTGTATTGTTTATTCCATATTTACACATAGCTTCCACTGTACACTTACCCTTACTATGTTTTTGAGCTGACCCCTTTCACACATTTCAATTTTTCCCAGGATTTGAAGAAGTATATTATGAATTATATGTTGGGTTACAAAAATAGAGAATAATGTAAACTCATTGAAACTCTTTTTGTATTTTATGTTCTAAAATGTAATGTGGATTTCATGTATGTATCTAGTTTTCCAAGAATAATAAACTATTCGGTCCTTTGGGATGTGATTCCTTTTATATTATGAAAATGTAATAAATTAATGCACTAACTCCTGGATACTTGGGTTGTGGTATTTACAGTTGGTATTAAAGGAAGTTTAATAGAAACCTTGGGAAATATATTGATTATATAATGAATCATAATTTGGAAATATATCCAAATAAACTAATCTTATTATATAGAGATTATTCATACATAAATTTTCAATTTAGGTAACGTGATTCACTAGTTTTGAGATTATACATTATATTTCATAATGTTAAGATCTAATATAGTGTATTTCATTGTTTAAAATTGTATCTAGTGGAAGGAATTAAAATTATATCAGTGCATATAATCCTTGTAGTGATTTTTCTCCTACAGAACATAATGATGTTGGAGTTGGAGATGCAATTGGTGATGAAAAAAATTATAATTATACTAGGACAATTGACTAAATTTATGAGAAATAACCTTTCCCATATAGAGTATCATGATATACATTGTGGAGGAGCAATGTTAGACTGTTTCATGAGACAACAACCTCCATCATTAAATGGGACTACAAATCCATTTTTAGCTGAGCATCAAATAATTTCCTTATAAAATATATTTTGTACATTGGTAAGTAAAGAAAGGGAGAAGGTTTTCATATCAGTTTATCATATCTCTCAAGATTCAGATTAATGATGTTCATTTACTCAAAACACGAAGGAGGCAAAATAAATTAATTACATGGAATAAAAGGATTTTAAGGAAATTTTCTTAGAAAAATATTTTTCTCCCAAACAAAAAGAGAATATGGAGAGATAATTTATGAGTCTGAGGTAAAAGGAGGATGAGAATGTTTTTAAGTATGAAGCCAAATTTTTAAGTTTATAAACGAATATTTTAGAGTACATACATAAACCAAGGAGTAAGATTGATCATTTCATTCATTGTTTAAATCCATTCCTTAAAAATGAATTTGTCTCCAAGACTTTTTAATCATATGAAAATATAGCTTCATGTTCTATAAAGATAGAGAAATAATTCTAAAATTCTTATGACATAAAAGGGATGAAAGAGAATAAGATTAAAATAGAGTAAGATTCGGATAAAGGTAATAAGGGAAATAAGGATTTTACAGTACATGATACTTATAGAAGGAAACACCTTGGTACATTCTAAAAAGAGAAAAGGAGTTTACTTAAAGTGTGGTGGGAAAATCCATAATGATCATGATTGAGAGGGAAAGAAAGAAGCTAAACTTTTTTAATTCTAAAATTATAAGGAGATGATACACTATGAAAATGAATTCCCTAAGTGTCAAAGACATATACCTCAGAAGAAGAAATGGGATCAAGGTCATGCTTATACTGTTACTACAGTTAAAGTTGAATATTTAAATTATTTTTTTCTAGTTATAATAATAAAAATATATATATTTATTGTATTTTAGTACTCATTATTTAAATATTTGGAAGCATTAATTTTTTTATGAAAGTTTTAAAACTGATAATGGTATTCATATATTTATTACGTGATAAAAATATCCGCATTGTGAAATTTGGGGATAATATAATGTCAAATTGATTTAGGAAATTTAGTGACGTTATATATAATATTTTGGTTTTTTAATTTGTAAATATGTATTTTTTATGAGTGTAAAGGTTGTAATATATTATGATAAACATTGGATATTATTATTTGGGCTTAAAGAATGATTTATTGAATTCTTTGTGATAACCTTTTTTTTAAACATTTAGAGGATGGAGGAAATACGTATGAACTTTATGATTCATTAAAAGTTATTAAATAATAAAAATTCATCATGAATATATATTTTTAGGTGTATTAAATGAAGTGAAAATAGATCAAAGCATAACCAAAGGATGATATTATACTCATGACATAGAAAGTAATCAAGTAAGTTTATTTTCTAAACTACCCATATGGATAGTAAAATAATACCTCAACTCTAGTAAAAATAATTTTGAACAAAACCTTTATCCATTTAATTTTCTAACTACGAAATAAATGGCCTCATTAACCAATCATGGATTTCAGGTTTTCTGATTCTATACATTCTAATGAACTTATTATCTATCACTATCCCTCAAAACTTGATGGTTTGATTTATCTTCCATATCTTGGTTTTCAATTTACACTAATGTTATCCCTTTTTAAAATCCTAATTTTGTGGTGACCATCACTTTTACCTTTCCATCTAATTAAGAGGATGTTTTATTAACCCTATTTCCGATGTGGGTTTCCCACAAAAGAATTTTCAAGTTTAAACCATTGATTTTTGAAATTCAAATTAAAAATTTATAGGATAAAATTTATTAATGGAGGTGAGAATGTTACACCCAAATATTTTATGGTATGTATCTTTTTTAAAGTCACTCTTTCTAAAAGAATACGTTCCACGCAACACCGAGATTAAACTAATAAATAAATATTTTTATTTAAATGATACTATTATAACATATCCATTAGAATAGTGAGAGTGAAAAGTATAAAATAAGTAATGAAAATGTGTTCTGAAAATTATATATAATTATATATTTTGTGACCAATTAATAATAAATTAAAATAAAACCACTTTTAAAATAACAGTGATTTTTTTCTTAAAAACACTTTAACTACGCACAAGCGTGTTTTATAACACAAAATAAACAAATTAATACTATTGGATTATATTAATGATATATATATATATATTCAATATAATGTTTAAAATTTTTCTTATGTGTTTTCTATACATGATATAATAATAAATCCAATTCTGTGTAAAAAAGAAATATTTTTTAAAAAGGCAATATTACCACCTTTTGGTGGAACACTTATTTTTAATCATATTCTTAATAATTTTATAAATTATATTGGATAAAATAAACTTATTATTTTAAATTGTAATATAAAAATATACTTTGGTTAAATTTTTGGTATTTTTGCGTAAAGATTGATTTTTTATGAATAGCGAAGAATACTGCATTTTAATTGAAAACAACTTTTTTATCAAAATAATATATAGTGATAAATTAAAATTTTAATTTATTTTAAAGTATAATTAGATAATTTTTTTATTAATTAATATAATTTAGTTTATTGCAGTCAATCTCTCATTGAATTTCGATATAAACACATTTTAATCTTATGAAGTTTTTCACTTTAAAAATATGTTTTTTCATTATGTTAGTGAGATTAATTTTAAATTAATTACTGAAAATTATGTATTTGGAATTTTTAAAAATTTAATATGTATTTGGAATCATTGGATTAAAATTATTTAAATATATTCCTTTTATTTTTCGACATTATGAACAATAACTTTTGTAATTTTTTTATTAACCCAATTAAAGGTAAATCGAGTAATTAAAGGTAAAAATAAAATTATAAAATTACCCTACAACTTGTAATAATTTTATTTGATGAGTAATTGTTGACAAAAACCATACTTGGACCTATATTAGGGCCTCTTTGATCCAATTTAAGGTCTTTAATCCCTTTTTTGTATTTCATTCTAAAGAAAGTCCAATATGTCATACTAATGTTTTTAAAAAGCAGTACATTTTTATATGTGGTAATTCAGAAGATATATTATAATATAAATATTAATTTTAAATATAAAATGTTTCTCTTAATCTTGGAAATTTATTTTTAATTTTAGGAAATAAATAATTACCTTAAATACTTACACAATGATGATGCAGTAATAGTTTAATTAATCGAAATATCAAATAAATGATGTTAAAAATATTCAAATAAATTTATTTTGAGATAATTAATGTACTACATGAATTTAATATATAAACATGAAATATTAGGAATATATTAATGGTTTTTTGAAGTTATCTTGTGAATTGATATTTTATTAAAAGTCAAGTAACGAATAGTGTCAAATTTCACATCAATGATATTTTGAAATAAATAATATTTTATTAAATGATATAAAATTAATAAAAATCTAAAACTCATCCAACTGATTTATATAAGGTTTAAATTTTAATCCATGACCCATTTTTGGTTATTTTTTTATTTTATATTATTTATATTAACCCTTAAATAGTAAAAATCCAAGTTTTCATGGTAAGAGTTAAATGGTTTAACTAAGGGTTATAACCAAAATATAAGGGTAAAAATGTCACCTAAACTTGCCTAAAAAATTTTGGTTGACATTATTTATACCCAAACACATATTTTTTTCTAAATAACTCCCTTTTTACCCAATCTGAATTGAAATTTAATTTATTCTAATTTAATATTTTGAGAGTTTCCAAAAGTGCCCCGGACCTCAATTATAAAAGGGCACATCCACCCACACTTATTCACACTAATTTGAGAATTCTAGATCGACATAACCCAAGCCAATTATCCCAAAAATTCCCAAACTTAATCTTATAATCCTTATGTTGGGAATAAATTCATGAAAATAAGTATTTTTGTAAAACTCAAAAGAAGATACCCAAAAGAAGAGGTAATGTTCATCAACATATGTTTTTTTTTGTATTTATTACTTAAACCTCTTCAAGTATTTTTATTTAATTTGTAAATAATATCCTAGTTACCCTATATATACTTATATGTTGTTATATTAAGTTTATTATATACACTCACATACACTTCCATTAAATGGGATATGCAATCATTCTTTATGTGTACGACATACTACCATCTCGCGAACCAATATCATTCATTCTTTCATTGCCACATTTCATGGTTGGTAATAATGATAGAAATTATATTTTTATATTATAAATATTATATTTATAATGTATTTTATCTTATATAATTAATATATAACACATACCTTAATTCTTTCCATTTTTTTTGTAAATACAATAACATCATTTTTTCACATGTGGTCTACCGCCTCCTAAAAATGATTTGATTGATTCACACTTTATGTGGAATATATTAAGGATGATTTTAGTGAACTTATATGATATATATTAAATAATATATATATACATTGGAATTATATTATTTACTTTCTTTCTTTCAATAATACAATTTAATGGAAACAACGTTCATACGTATGTAAAACCTACCATCTCCATAAATGATCTATTTGATTTTCTATTTCCATATTTTATAGATTACTATAAATACATAAATACATAAATACTAAATATATAGGATATTTATGGCATGGTTATAATTTTATATATTATGAAATAATTATATAAATAAGAGGATAAAAAACATAATAAATAAAAAAATGAAAAAAACAAAGCAGTTATTACCCTAAATGTTACTTTAACATGGAATTGTTAATAAATGTGTAATATAAAGTCATACATAAATAATATATGGTATTATAGAAATTAATATTGTTCTTTTATAGATTTATAATAAAACTATATTTATTATATAAGAGTTTTGAGTGTGTACAACAAGAGTTAATACATAAGGTAAGAGATTTTTTTTCTCACTTTTATTTCTGTGGGACACATGCCTTATAGACAACTTATTTATTTTTTTGTGGTGCATATACTACCCATTAATATATTTTATGACAATTATTATGAATATTATGTTATTTTATCATCCATATAATTTTATTTATTCTAGGGGAATACATTTCTACTGATTATAAAGCTATAATTGATTTTTATCTCACTTTTATTTCTGTGGGACACATTCCTTATACACTGTTTATTTATTTTTTATGGTTCATATACTTCCCATGAAAGTATTTAATGACTATTATTAGTAATATTAGGGTATTTTAATGTAAATATAATTTTATTTCTCTCATTGATCATACAATTATACTGATTATAAAGTGGTAAGGGTTATTTCACAATCTCATTATTATCCAAGATTGTTTATGTTTATGTATCTAATAGGGAAAATTTTTCTTTCATGTTGAAGTTTTGTAAAAAAAAATTTAAAAATGTTTTTAATATTATCTTAATAAATTTTTAATTATTTTTATGCATATAAATTTTTTTATAAAATGGTTTCAATGGAATCTTTCTATCATTTTCCAAATGAGGTACTTTTTGACTTTTTTGAGAAAAATACGGAAGGAATGTTTTTTGACTCATACGGCATGAGAATATTTTTAAACCGTTATGATGCCATCATGTATTGAATATTCCTTTAAAATTTTACATGGTTATTTTAAATTAAAATGTTTTCTTTTAAAATTTTGTTTCCTCTTAAATAAATGATTTGAAGGTAAAAAAGGGGTATTTTTTTAAAGTTTTTTCAAAATTTTATTATAGTATTTTCATCTATGTCAAAATAATTTATTGAATTTTATGCTTCATTGAAGTTGATAAATTATGGTATCATTTAAAATATTTAATCAAGTTTTTTTTGTTCAGTTTGAATACGAATGTGATGTTTTGATACCATTCACCATATTACTCAAAAAGGTTTGTGATTAGGTTTACTGATTGAGAAAAGATATTTACATTTCATATTTATAGGTTGTTTATGTTTCAACCCATTCATATGAGGAATTAATTGGACTTATTATGTGATGGGAGAGTCCAAAAATAACCACTTCATGCATCGGTAGGTGTCATGATACAAACAAGATATAGATTTGGTCAAGTAATTATCCATTTATTTTCATATGTATTGGATTAAGCCTCAGCGATATGTTTTAGATGTCAAGAATTATGAATTGAATCATTATGAGATTCGTTATTGATATTCCATGTGATTATCTGACTTATAGAATATCCATGGTTACATTTCCTAGCTCATATGAATTTTAAATTTTATGTGTTTTATTTATTTACCTTTCCATAATGTTTATTCCATATTTACTCAACGATTCCACTTTATTATTAACCTTGCTGAGCATTTGAGATCACCCATTTCATAAGTTTTAATTTTACTCAGGATTCCAAGAAGTATATTATGACTAATATATAGGGTTACACAAAGGGGGAATAATGATTAACTCAATCAAACTCTTTTTTTATTTTATGTTATGAAATTTAATATGGATTTTAAGTATGCATCTAATTTACATAGACTAATAAACTATTTGGTCCCATGGGATGTAATTCATTGTATCTTATACCAATTTAATAAAGGAATCAACTCTAGGCTACTAGGGGTATGGTCTTTAAATCAACCAATAAGATATTATTAGAAATCACATTCCCTAAGAATTCCACTTCTTGAATCCAGAAGTTGTATTTAGAAATATTTCTATACAAATACTAACTCATCATGATTTCAAAATCAAACTCAGATGGAACATGTTGTCATGATCATACCTTGAATAAACCAAAATATAATCTATGAAAACTACCACAAAGTGTGGATATACTGATGGAATATCTAATTCATCAAAGCAATAAAAACTCTATGAGCATTAGTTATTTGAAACAATTTTGAAAGATACACATAATGGCTATACCTACTCCTGAAATCCATCTTCTATATATCACACCCATAAACTCTAAGCTAATGAAAACCTGACAAAATATCAATATCTAATAACCATTTTCCCTATTTAAATGATAAATGAAATAATCCACACAAATTAAAGGATACTTATTCTACATTATAAATAATTTAAAATTCTGATAATAGACACATAATTAGAGTGAATTTCCTATCTTCTTCGAAAAGTGCACCAAGGCTACCCAAGGAAAAACACTAGGGTGAACAAAAAACTTCACCCCAAGATCATCCAACAGAATCTTTATCTCTTTCAACTATGATTGTTCCATACAATAAGTAGGTATCAATATCAGATAGGTTCCTGGAACCTAGTCAATCATAAACTCTACCTCACTCTTTAGAGGAAGGTTGATGAAATCATCTGTGAAAATGTTAGGAAAATACCGAACAATAGCGGGATGATAAAGAATAGAAGAAACATCATTAATAATAACTAATATAGCAGATAACAAACTCTTGATCTCTGATTGGGTTAGTCTTTCATGACCAAACCCCATATGCCACTCTCCAAGAAATACTCATGAGATACCATCATCCACAATAAATGATACATGACAATGATAACTATCAACCTCACTGCAATGAAAAATAATCCAATCCATCTTGAGGATAGAATAAAAATATCTAGATTGAGGACAAGAAAATTACAGAGTAACTCCACATCAGCTATTAATAGCACACAAGAAGGACACTGAAACCCCTAATCTTTCATCTTCCCAAGTGGTGTTGCTAACTCCCTAATAGAGGAAATGATCTCAATTGTAAGGTTAAACATATAAACAAAACAGAAAGATATAAATAATTTGTAAGAACCAATATTAAATAATTTAATCTCTATTGAGGATGTAACAAAGATGACACCTCTCACTATCATAGGACCCACATCTGCCTCTGTTGGAAAATCATCTACTGCATAGAGGTGCTTCACTCATAATGTTTAAGGTTCGATACCTATAGTATTTGAAGTATCTGATGTTCGTGAAGTAGCCTTTGGAGCTGATGATCCCTATACATATAAAGTTGTATAAATATCCTAATATAAACACTATAAATGACCATAATATCCACATATGTTTCACATCTTAGTAGGTGAAGGAAAAGAACGCCAGGTGTGTCTAACCTTTCCACACTGATAGCAATTTGGAGGCTCACTGCTAGCTACAACTGGAGTTTTTGAATATGTATGCTACCAAGAAACAAATCAATCACTCCTACGATGATATTTACACTTCCCCTTCCTCTATAGAATTCCACTGAATTTTCGACTAGGTGGAAGTGGAGAGAAGAAAATATCCAACCTTTTATTCTATATTCGTTTCCTCCACCATATCCCTATCCACTATCTCCACATAGGTCAAAAGCTTCAGCATAAATACCTATAATATAATATCCAATAAAAAAACCTATAAGCAATTATAATCTTTCTCCTGATCATTATTGAAAACCTCTAGTGAAAAAAGAACTACCTCAACAAACTGATTGGTGTACGCCGAAAAAAATCTATCTCCCTACTAAAAAGAGAGGAACTCCTGAGAGTTATCCATCATCAACAACTCCGGATAGAACTACTTTAATAAGAGAGTTTTGAAACCCTTTTAGTCCAATCCCACATGAAAATCTTACTCTACCATTAAATCCCACCAATTCTTGCTGGGATCCTCAATTCTGGATGCTACACACTTCAACTTGATACTATCAAGTGTATCCTAGAAGTGAATTATTTGATCAATATTATCAATCTATTCCTACTCATCTTAAGGTTCATTCACACCTTTAAATGATGGTGGTTTCTCACAAAATAACTCCTATGATTGATATATTTCTCCTACATCTTCTAGATATACCATAATGGACACATTATAAACTTTTGGCACATACTAGTCAACAACATGAACTCTCCGTAGGACATCCTTGATAAAATTTTGATCCATTGGAGGATTACCATGATGATAATTTGCTACACCCTACTGAGGAACTCTTAGAACACGTCTTAGAGGCATACTAATGCACCAAGAAAAAAAATCTATTATAAAATTGAATTATCTCAGTTAAAACTAGAAAACCCATAAGAAAAAACATAGATTAACTTGAAAACACAAAATAGGTGACACACATATCCCAACAAACCATGGTAAATTGAGTCTCTTCATGATAAGAGATGGCTATGAAATCACTACAATCTACCTCTCAAGTACCAATAATACTATCTTTAATATACCAAATGTATGAATAAAAAGACTCTTGAGGAAGCACCTCATTTGATACCAAACGATAACCAACTTTCCTAATCACCCTCTCAAACAGGTACCCGATCCAATCCATCACATACCTAAAGAGTGTTCCTGATCCCCATGGTTTGATGACTAGCACCCTTTCATAAAACAACAAACTAAGTGAAAAATTTCACCCAAATGGAAGAAAAAACAACATGTAATGTATTCTCATAACAGAAAGAAACTATAAAAGATAAGATTTATTCCATAACAGATAAGAAAAAATGGAATTTATACAACTGAACAAGGCTGAAAAACAATATTCAAGAGATAAGACCAACTATAAAGGACTATAGAAATCAAACAACTACTCCAAAATCTCCATATGATAGAATTAAAAAACATCCCACCATAATGCCACTATCTACCCAAAAACTAGCTAAAAAAACTCTCCACCTCACTATGGTGACTTTTCTTTTAATGCATCAAAATAAATAACTAGGTCTACACACTACCGAAGGGGTATTTAGGGTATGAGATATTAGGCTCTGTGGGGTATCAAACAGGTGTTACATATCATGTCTCTAGACAATAATACATGAATTCTCAACTTTAAGGAAGATAAATCATGATAATAGTTTAATAATTTTATATCAAAAGCATGTAAAAACAATTTAATTTACACTTTTTCCACATATCCAAATTAAGAAGGTAAATTAGTTTCAAAAAATTTAATATACATAAATCAAAATAGATATATCATATCATATCATGCTAAATCATGCATCTAATATATTATCATATCTATGTTAGTACAATCAACTAGTATAAACCAAAAAACAAACCAAATCGTCCAAAAGAATATGTCGTATCATCCCAAGGATCACACAAGGTCACAATAACTAGGAAACTCATTCCTTACATAGAAAATCATGTATGAGTCGAGCCACTAGACATATGCATCAAGTCTAAAGGGAAGAGTAACACCCTAGTAAGTGAACCCCTAATAGTTATAGAAAGTCCGTAGAACAATAGGCCTAGGGAGAAGAGAAAATACCCGTAAGAAAACCCCATGACAAAAGACGAGGCCTATTACTACACCTTTCACCTAATTACCCAAATCAACCCATGTTTTCTATTTCCAAAATCAATTCATCGAATAAGTTTCATTAAACTGTGATTTGAAAGCCATATTTCAAAACTATTTCACAATTATTTGAAAAAACCATTTTCTATTTACCCGAACTAGGGGAAAAACAAATTTTATAAAAACACATTTTCACACACAAAAATAAATCATTTATATCAGGAAATTTCATTTAATAAAATAATTTATTAAAATGAGAGAAATTCAGCACATCAACACTGGGCATAGATGGAACCACCTACCACAATAGTTAGGTAGTACATTCCCACAACCGAATCCAACAAAATAAAGGATTAAAAAATGAAAATGGATACCCTATAATCAATCCCCATATATAATAATTTATTTAGTTTTACAAAAGGGATTGTGGAGAAGAGAAAAAAATGCATACCATAAGAATGTACACCCACAGCACCACAACCAACAATGGAAACAACCCCCAGAATGAGATCACACAAATGATCTAGAAATGAATCTAGAGAATGATCACCATGGGATATAAGATCCCATAACACAATGAAAAAATTATATCATGATCAAGGAAATGAATAATAATAAATGATTACTCACCTAGAGAGATGAAATATAACCATAAATATGATCAATCTCTGAATGAATCAATCTGGAATGAATAAAGGCTCCCAAAATCACCTAGGGACCATTCTAGGTCAAGATAAATAAGATTTTTGGATGAATAAAATAACATATCACCCTTATGTAGCCCTAAAATCCATATCTAAGACACTTACACAATGTGTAATCCCTTAACACATCGTGAAATTCTCAGGGCATAGATACATTGAAAAACCCATTAACATTTTATTAAAAATAAAACTTTTAACATTACACGATGTGTAACTTGTACATATCTTGTACTCCCTTAATGATATGTACATGCTTTATGAAATATTTCCTACATAGATTACATGTCGTGTATCTCCATTACATAACATGTATTTCTCCAGTTGACTGTAAAAACACTAGTTTCCACACACAAAAACAAACAAACCAACTCGAGCATTCTCAAAACTCATGGAGAACCCCACAAATCCATTACACATTTATACCCAGACTCCATTAATTAAAAAAACATACATCTCAAAAAATTAGTTCATTTTTCTCCGAAAACTTTCTCCATCAATGGGAGTCCCATGAAAAACCCTATTAAAGAGGAAAACAAGAAAAGAGTAGAAAAATACCTAAAAGTGGGTAATAGGATGTTACCCCCATGAATTTGAATTCATATAATCTAGGTTACAATAAAACTATTTCATGATGATTAATTTATCTTGGACAGAGGTATAAAAGAAGGGAAAGAGATTTCTTAATCAAAAGATGTTTCACTTACCCAAGAGGAAACAACTGCATCCACCAGCACAGAAATCCAAGATGGGAATAGTTATAAGGAACCTAAATCCTACATATAGAGCCTAAAATATCCATAGGGTCAATTTTTTTGATTACGGGATGAGTTTTATTTAAAATAGGGGTACCAGGATTTTAATTTTTATTTTTAGGGGATTAAAATCCCATCACATAGCTTCAATGTTATGCCACATGATTAGATATAACCATACAATTAACCATGAACCCATACTTGGATTCTAGAAAGGGTGAATGGTTTGGTTTCATGGTTAAAAAAAACATGCAATAACGATGCCCCATCTCCTACGATATAGATATAGGGTGCACAGTAAGGATGCAGAGTTTGAGAAATCGTACGTTGACTGTGCAAGTCTCCACTATCCCATGATGCATGATTTAGATGGAATTATGAATGGTTTAAACTTTACATACACCCAATTACAAATCTTTATTCTATAGAACATGATTTCCAAAGCTAAACCATAGGGGTTTCGCTAACAATGTTCCTATAATGCACACCCCCCAAAACCTCCAAAAACATTCAAAAGTCACAAAAAAACACCCAAAGTAAGACCCCAAAATAGAATGATAAAAATAATTGAAAAAATTAAATGAAATATTTAAATATTATATTATAATTAATAATAAAATTAAGGTCGCTATAATTAATTTAATTTTGGTTTTTTGTATAAAAACATTTCTTCACTTAAGAAAACATTTTATTTGGGAAACTTATTTTCACCTCATTTTTTGGGATCAATTTTAAAATAAATTATACCACATATATGAGTTTAATTTGATAAATTGAATTACATAGTTTTAAAAATCATTTACAAATTTGGAAATAATTCAACTTTAATTTTTGGTCATAAAGAATTGTAAAAATAGTAAAAACGTTTCACTACGGTTAAAGTCAAAATCATTTTACAGGGGGGGATAAAGGTTTGTTTTCAAATTAAAATTGTTTAAATCCTATTATATAGCTCTATTTTTACCTCATAATATCCCACCATTTAGTTTTTGGCTATTTGGAAGAATATATCTTGAGTATAGCCTTATTCTATTTTAATCTTTTATGAAATTTCAAATGTGTCACCTACCTCACTTATAAAAGGACACCCATCCTTTATATTTATTAAATCACTTTGATCTATATTTATGGACCAAAACATGAAAAATAATATTATAAAATTACATATATATTAATTAAAAGTTATAATTTCCTTAAATTACCATTCCAAGGGTTCTTAAGAAAGGATCTAAAGGAGGACAACAAAAGTAGAGGTTACAATCCCACCCAAACTATTTCAAATAATTTTTTATTTTACCTACTATAAATATATGGTATTAATCATAAAATTTTAAATTATGTATCCTAAATATACTACAATTTTATTATGATTATGGAGCCACCGATATTCACCCTATTTTATTTCAAATGGGAAGTGGAAGTGTCACTCATGAGTAAGCATGGACTACCACTTCCACACAATGAAATAATTCATTTTCCATCTCCATCATTCATGGATGGTTATTATGATGGGTTTAATGTTTATATATGATATTTATGACATAATTATTCTTTTTAAATTATAATATCATATATAATTTCTCACTTTCCCATCTTTTGGAAAAGAATAATGTTGCTCAGGCGTATATGTGGACTACAACATCCACGAAGCGATGTGATTCAAATTTCGATTCCACATTACTTAGATGGTAATAATGATAGATTTAATTTATGTATGTATATATATATATGTATGTTATTTATGATATAATTATGGTTCTATAGTGATAAAAAAATATTTATCATTCATTCCTTTTTTATAGAAAATGAAAATAACATTATTGCGTATGTATGGCCTACCACTACTAGAAATGCACCCTTTACCAAAAGTTCCAAACCATTGGTAAAGGATAGATAACTATTGGAATAATATATACAAATGGTTATCCAAACCGTAGGGAAGTAAGCCATAGGAAAATACATATGCGAACAGTTTCTAGAAAAGCATTAGTATATGTTAGGAAATCTACATTATACCAATGGTTCTGTCAAACCGTTGCTATAAATTTTCACCAATGGTTTGAAACTACTGGTAAACATACTATTATAATGGTTTCAAATTGTTGGAATATTGTTTTTATAGCTTTTTACCAATGGTTTGTGTAAACCATTGGTAAAGTCTGGACATTTCACTATATCCCAACGGTTTGTAAACCATTGGGAAATCATTTTTACCAACGGTTCTATTAGAACCTTTGGTAAAAACCCATTCAAATCCCTATGGAAACGGTTTACAACCGTTGACATATTCTTTGCTATGAAATTCAGGCAGCAGCCTACTGGAGGCTTCCCTTTCTCTATTTCCAGCTTCCCAGCTCCAATTACCTGCAATAACCACCTATAACACATACATATACAAAATTAATTCATATAGATTTAACACATAATGTACCCTGAAACTATACACATACAGAATTAAAACATAATTGATAAGGTAATTATAAACATACATAATTGATTTAGAATTCAATTCAGAAATGAGATGACAATTACATGTGCAATAAAGAATTCAATTCATAATTGAATACTAAATTGAATACATACATAATTTAATTATCAATTATGAATACCTTATATGAAAAATAGAATACGTAAAGATATGTGTTATACAGAATTAGGAATACATACAAAATTTTATTTTGTATAACACATACATGATTGAATTCTGAAATTAGAATCTAATAACCCCAAAATATGGAAATGGATAAATGAAATCAACCAAACACAAATATAATGTCACATAGTTTGGGGTGGGTGTATTTGAACATAGTGATGATGATAATGGGTGTCTACCAATGAGCTTGTGTGACTTATAGAATGTAGTGGTCCTCGACGTATTAAATGTCATGTGTTTTAAAATAGGGGTAGGAGTTCCTCACCTGAGAAGTGGATTATGTGAGGCTGGACCATGGATCCTTTTGCTAAAGTATATACACAATCCGAATAAGTTTGGTCAGTTTTCCGTATGCCAATTGTTTTTACTTAAAATGATGTCCATTTTAAACAATAGACATACACTTCAAGTGATACCAGCCACACTGTGCCTCAGATTGAGGCAGGTTTGACTCATACACGTCACATATGACCCATGTATCGTTTTCCTAAAGTATCAAGACAATCTGAATGCATTTGGTCAGTTTTCTATATGCCAGTTGTTGTTTTCACTTAAAATTTTGTCCATTTCAAATAAAAGTGAGTCACTTTGACTGTCACTGGCCACACTGTGCATTAGATTGAGGCAGGTTTGACTGGTACATGTCACAAATGACCCATTGGTCGTTGTTATAAAGTATCAAAACAATCAGAATACGTTTGGTAATTTTTCCATATGCCAATTGTTTTTACATAAAATAGTGTCCATTTTAAACAAAAGAAAGACACTTTGAGTGATACCGGCCACACCATTTCAAATAAAAGTGATACACTTTGAGTGATACCATCCAAACCATGCCATGGATTGAGGCGGGGTTGACTTGTACACATCAAAAATGAACCATGCTTCCTTGTACTAAAGTATAGACAGAATTCGAATACGTTTGATCAGTTTTCTGTATGCCAGTTGTTGTTTTTACTTAAAAGGGTGCGCATTTTAAACAAAAGAAAGACACTTCAAGTGATACGGGCCAGACTATTCCTTAGATTGAGGCGTGGTTGACTTGTAAACATCACATATAACCCATGGATCATTTTCTAAAAGTATCAATGCACTAAGAATGCGTTAGGTTGGCTTTCCATATGCCAGTTTTTGTTTTAACTTAAAATGTTGTCCATTTGAAACAAATGAAAGACACTTCGAGTGATAACAACCACACCATGCCTCAGATTGATGCGGAGTTGACTCTTACAAATCAAATATGACCCATGGATCATTTTCTTAAAGTATAAATAGAATCTGAATGCATTTGGTTTGTTTTCAGTATGCCAATTGTTATTTTCACTTAAAAGTTTGTCCATTTCAAATAAATGTGAGACACTCTGTGTGGTATTGGAAATACTGTGCCTCATATTGAGGTAGGTTTTACTTGTACATGTCAAAAATGAACCATGGATCCTTATGCTAAAGTATCAACACAATCCGAATACATTTTGTCATTTTTCTGTATTCTAGTTTTTTTACTTAAAAGGGTGTCCATTTTAAACAAAATATGGACACTTCGAGTGATACCAGCCACAACATGTCTTAGATTGAGGTGGGGTTGACTCGTGCATGTCACATATGACACACAGATCATTTTCCAAAAGTATCCACACAATCCGAATGCATTAGGTCGGTTTTCCGTCTGTCAGTTGTTGTTTTTACTTAAAATGTTGTCCATTTCATATAAAGGTGAGACACATTGAGTGGTACCGGACTTATCATGCCTTAGATTGAAGAAGAGTTGACTCATACACATCACTAGTGACCCATGGATCATTTTACTAAAGTCTTAAGACAATCAGAATGCATTTGGTTAGTTTTATGTATGCCAGTTGTTGTTTTCCCTTAAAATGTTGTCCATTTCAAATAAAAATAGGACACATTGAGTGGTACTGGACACACCATCCCTCGTATTGAGGTAGGGTTGACTCATACATGTCACAAATTACCCATGGTTTGTTTTTCTAAAGTATCAAAATAATCTGAATATGTTTGGTCAGTTTTCCGTATGCCAGTTGTTTTTACATAAAATAGTGTCCATTATAAAAAGAAGAAAGACACTTCGAGTGATACAAGCCACATCATGGATCAGATTGAGGTGGTGTTGACTTGTACATGTCAAAAATAACCCATGGATCTTTTTACTAAAGTATCAATAGAATAAGAATGTGTTTTATTGGTTTTCTTTATGCTAGTTGTTATTTTCACTTAAAATGTAGTCCATTTCAAATAATAGTGAGACACTTTGAGTTGTACCAGCCACACCGTGTCTCAGATTGAGGTGGGGTTGACTAATACACATTAAAAATGACCCATGGATCCTTTTTCTAAAGTATCAACATAATCCAAATACATTTGGTCGGTTTTCTATATTCCAGTTGTTTTTACTTAAAATGGTGTCCATTTTAAAAAAGAAAGACACTACGAGTGATATCGGCCACACCGTGCCTCGGATTGGGTTGGGGTTGAATCATACACATCACATATGACCCGTGAATAATTTTCCTAATGTATCAATATAATCATAATCTGTTTGGATAATTTTCTATATGCCAGTTGTTGTTTTCACTTAAAATGTTGTCCATTTCAAATAAATGTGACACTTTGAGTGGTACCGACCACACCCGGCCTCGGATTGAGGCAGGGTTGACTCGTACATGTCAAAAATAAACCATGGATCCTTTTTATAAAGTATCAACACAATCATAATATGTTTGGTTGGTTTTCCATATGCAAGTTGTTGTTTTTACTTAAAAGGGTGTCCATTTTAAACAAAAGAAAGACACTTCGAGTGATACCGGCCACACCGTGGCTCGAATTGTGATGGGGTTGACTCGTAGACTTCACATATGACCCATTTATTGTTTTACTAAAGTATCAACACAATCCTAATGTGTTAGGTCTGTTTTATGTATGCCAGTGGTTGTTTTGACTTTAAATATTGTCCATTTCAAAGAAAAGAAAGACACTTCGAGTGATACCGACCACACCATGACTCAGATTGAGGCATGGTTGACTCAGACATGTCAAATATAACTAATGGATAGTTTTCATAAAGTATCAACAAAATCTGAATGCATTTGGTTGGATTTCCGTTTTCCAGTTGTTGTGTTCACTAAAAATGTTGTCCATTTAAAATAAAAGTGAGACAGTTTGAGTGGTACCGGCCACACCGTGCCTCGAATTGAGACAAGGTTGACTCATACACTTCACATATGACTTTTGGATCGTTTTCCTAAAGTATTAACACAATCCAAATGTGTTAGGTCGGTTTTCTATTTTCCAATTGTAGTTTTGACTTAAATTGTTGTCCATTTCAAACAATAGAAAACACTTTGAGTGATATCGACAACACCGTGCCTCGGATTGAGGGGGGGGGGGGGGGGGGTTGACTCGTACATGTCACATATGGCCCATGGATCATTGTACTAATGTATAAACAGAATCCAAATACGTTAGTTCGGTTTTCCGTATGTCAGTTGTTGTTTTTCCTTAAAATGTTGTCCATTTCAAATAAAGATGAGACACTTTGAGTAGTACCGGCCACACCATGCCTCAGATTGATATGGGGTTGACTCATACACATCAAAAATGACCTATGGATCATTGTGATAAAATATCAACACAATCAGAATATTTTGGGTTGGTTTTCCTTATGTCTGTTGTTTTTACTTAAAAGGGTGTCCATTTTAAACAAAAGAAAGACACTTCGAGTGATATCAGCGACACCATGCCTCATATTGAGGCAGGGTCGACTCTTAAAAGTCACATATGACCCATGTATCATTTTACTAAAGTATCAACACAATAAAAATGCATTAGTTTGGTTTTTTGTATGAAATTTGTTGTTTTTACTTAAAATGTTGTCCATTTCAAATAAAGGTGAGACACTTTGGGTGGTACCGGCCACACCGTGCCTCAGATTGAGGCGGGGTTGACTCATACATGTCAAAAATGACCCATGGATTCTTGTTCTAAAGTATAAACACAATAAAAAGCTCCCAAGAACTCTTAAGGGCAGATATCATTCGATCCTTGGGCGTTTTTAGTGCCGTCATGTGTGGATTGAAGATCCGCGTGAGTCTAATCATCTCCTTGCTTCCCCTTTTCGATTAGGGTTTTCACTATTCTCTCATCTTCTTCCAAAGTTATAAAACCCTATTTTCAGTTGGGATTTAGGGTGAATATTGAAGATATCTTAGATTGGGATTTGAGACACAGAATTAATAGTGCGATCATCTTCAGAATCAAGGTAGGTTGTCCTTATACTTTCTTGAATTGTTGTGATGTTTTATATATGCCGAATCTCCACTCGCCCAATGTTGGGATGTTGGGTTGAGGGTCTATTCGGGGTACATGGAGGAGGATGGGGGGCAATCCAGGGTCCAGGAAGGAGGGTGGGGGGGGGGGGCTATCCAGGGTCCAGGGTGGAGGGTCGGGGGGCTGTCCAGGTTCCAGGGAGGAGGGTGGGGGAGGGGCTGTCTAGGGTCCAGTAAGAAGGGGGGGGGGGGGGGGGCTATTCGGGGTCTAGGGAGGAGGGTGGGGGGCTGTCCAGGGCCCAGAAAAGAGGGTGGGGGTGTCTGGGGTCTAGGGAGGAGGGTGGGGAGGCTATCCAGGGGGTTGTCCGGGGGGTTGTCTAGGGACCATGGAGGAGGGTGTAGGGGGGGGGGGCAATCTGAGGGGCTATCCGGGGTCCAGGAAGGAGGGTGGGGATGCTGTCTAGGGGGTAGTCTGAGGTCCTAGAAGGAGGGTGGGGGGGACTATCCAGGGGGCTGTCCGGGGTCCATGAAGGATGGTAGAGAGGCTGTCCGGGGTCTAGAGAGGAGGGTGGGGGGCTGTCCGGGGGGATTTCCATGGGGCTGTCCTAGGGGCTTGCCCAGGTTCATGGGATGGCATTTACATATTTTCTAAGAAAATTATTTCAAGGTTAAAAAAATAATTTCATTATATGAACTTCTAATTAGACCACAAAATTTCTAAATTCCCCTAAAAATTAAAATTTCATTAAAATAGGGGGATTTCACAACAAATCATCAACTTATTTTTTATTATTTATAGATAAAATACTAATGATAATGTGACCTACCTAATCACACATATATTCAGGAACACCAAATCAATAAACATAAAAGGTCAGTAATATCAGTCAAAAGCGCAATGAATCAATCTGTCCCTCATCTCCATCATCTTCACCCTCACCCTCACCCTCATCGTCATCATCATCCACATCTTCGTCCCTACCCTCCTTCTCACCCTTGTACTCAGCCTCAACCTCCTCCTCTCCCTCCTCATCCACCTCATCCTCCTTGTCTCCCTCCTCCTCCGCCTCGGCCTCCTCCTCACCCTCCTCATCCTCCGCCTCGACCTCCTCCTCTCCATCGTCTTGAACACCACTATAACTACCACCTGGTGAACCATATATAGAACAGATAGATGACATATATTCATAACAAGCAGTGCTGGCCTCTGGTGGAAGTTTTGGACTTAAAACTCCCACCAGTTTCATAAATGCAGTGTTTTCCCTAGTAGACTGTTCTTCCATCTCTATGGCCCTTTTTTCAGCTTGTTCTACATGTGCTTTAACCTAACTAAACTCACTGGAACTACAACCCATACCCGAGGAGGGTCAATAACTCATTGGAACTATACACTTCCCAGGTCGGCATCGTACCTCTCCACGGAGTTCATCTCCCAAAACCTAATGTAAGTGGTCATTTGGCCAAAAATTATTAGGTTCTTGGGATTAAAGGGCCTCTAAAGCAACATGTTACAAATATAAATAGATTATTAAGTTACAAAATAGAGATTAATGTTTTAAATCTATAAAGTAAAACTTACAATCTGCTGTTGGGTCTATTCATTAACTGCACTTCAATCTTTCTTCTTTCTACTAGAGGAAAACAGTTTTTCTCAAGTCACACATCCTTCAATATACAATTTATGCCTCTACAATGACATTGAATGTATGGAACCATAATTAAAAATAGGATACAAAAAATACTAATTTCATAACTAAAATTATATAAAAAGTTTCGAAATTGAATAAATTATGGAAAAAGAAATAGAAAGTACAAGTTGTAAAGAAAGATTATAAACTGTCATACCTACTATATCTCATTATTTGGTATTGTATTATGTCCCAATGTGTGGACGTATTTCTTATCATCAATTTTTTTATTTCTTCCAAATGCATCCTAAATAAAATTAAAAAAATATTATTAATGAAAAACAAGAAAATTTTCATTTAAATACCTCTAATTTTATTATTACTATAAATTGGATAGTCGTCTAATGAGTAATAATCTATCGGTACTATTCTAATGGATAATAATCCATGACAGGGACCACATCTAACTCTATACCCACTTTAGCACACCAGCTAATGTACAAATCATGCTTATAAGCTCTTCAAATCTTTCCTAAATCCTTTAGACATGATGGCGATGCACCCTCACCATCTGGGAAATTAAACCACAAATGACAGCAAAATATTAATTCATATAATTACAAAAATTAATATATTGCATTAAATTCAACATATTTTTGTACCCATATCTCTAACTAGGATTTATCATTGACTTCATTTGGCAGCTGTCTCCATGAGAGTGGGATGATAGGAATGATGTCGGAGTATTTGGCAAGCGTCACCAAAAAACTTTGACATTGCTGCCCTGATTTTTCAATCATCTGACTATCTTCATTGTAGTCCACCATCAACTGTGTGTGGCGGTTCCACACCACACACAAGCGTGTATGCTACCGACCCCGCCTCCTATCAGTATATGTATCTGTTATGAAAGAAAAACAAATATTTTATCAATACATTTTATAATGAAAATAAATAATGGTGTAATTTTTTGTAGGATTGTATAAGTATACCTGCGGTAGTCTAATCAATGGGCGCTGCTGGATTCACAGAAACTAAAGGAACACCCAGTACAGATGGAGTGAGTCTCAATGTATGCTCCGAAGGGACATACATTGGCAGAGTAGGAGTTGAATAATAAGGAATATAATAGCCTAGAGAGAACAAAGTAGAAGTAAAAGAAGATGACAGGGATGGATGGCCAAATGCTGGATGGGGAGTGGGAATCATCATTGGATACGATACAGACGGGTGAGGAGGGTCATATGTAAAGGGTAGTGAAAACATGGGAGCCTAAATGTCCCATGTGTCCCTAATGGCACACCAGGATCAGAATGTGGGATGGATGGTATGTCAGTGGGAGGGGCGTGGTCTAATCAGGTACACCAACAAGATCGTCTAGCTCCCATACCACCCCCCCATGTACGAACACCCTGAGTACTTGGACCACTACTAGGCTGCTCATTAAATAAATTTCTCTTAATAGATGGATCCTTAAAAAAAATTTAAAAAAAATTAATCACATGACATTATATATTATTTAAATAAATATATTTGAAATAAAATACTCACTCCAGGCACTAGTGGTGAATGCTCAGCTCAGTCATGTGACGATTATTGTCCATAATCTATTTTCATCACCTCTCTTCAACTGGTTTCATTTGCTGCATTTGAAAACAAATATGGAAGTAAATAGAAAAGGATAACGAAGGTGTAACCCAAAAAATGACAGGGAATAGGGGGATTCATTGATAATTTAACTAACTATTGTTTTAGGTGAGCTTGAACAGATATATAAGGAAGTCAGTAAATCATACAAGATGTAATAAAGAAATTTAATTTTTTGTAGGATGATTATTTACTAAGCATCATCATTCTATTAAAATCATGGAACATTGATTCTACCATATTCATAAGTGGTAAAGCAATTTCCAAAATTAAGGAAAAATTTAATTTCTTTAGCTTAGGTAGATGATACAGGTTTCAAAACATGTTTTGCAGGAGAATACAAACCATCATGTTCATTACCTGGTAAAATGTTAAAGAGAGGTCCTAGAGTCATAAACATTTTATACAAATCACATTTGAAGACTTGAAATGTTCACCATGTTAGAAATTTTTGTTTTTTGGTCTAGATACAGTTCAATTCCAAATTAGAAAATCCAATTCAAATAAAAATTTCAACCAATAAACATTAAAAATTCACATAACGATCAAGTCGGATACAACATATTTGTAATCATTATTAAATGAATTTGACTAGAACCAACCTTAATAACCCAACATGAGGTAAAAAAAAATTATTGAGAACATGAATGAATGATTTTATATATTTTCCACCACAACTTCAGGTTCAAATTCAACTATGAAAATTGAGCTATCATATTCATCAAAAGAAGTAAATGGATTGGTTCCTATGGTAGTAGGGATGGTGTCAATTCCATCATCACCATAATCAAAAATATGTCTTGGAATTACTTCAACAATGACAATAAATTCAGGTTGATGTTGGTCTTTGACATAAAAAACTTTTTTATCCATTGATGCCAATACATATGGTTCTTCGGTAGTGAATGTGTGAGTCATATTAATTACTCGAAATCCAAAATCATCAACAAATGTGCCATGTCTCATCATCGAATCAAACCAGTGGAATTTCATCATAGTGACTCATCCATGAGATTAATAATCCAATTTTGTTTTATTTTTTTCAACTACTCCATAATATCTCACATTTTCAAATCACAGTCTACTATCAGATGCACTGACATACCAATCTATTGTGGCAGTAACCATAACACCATCATGTTGTGTTCTCTTGTTCTTTCCTCATTTAGTGACAATAAATTAGTACCCATTGATAACAATTTACTTATAGTCACAACCCACGATATTAGGACCAAAAGTGAAGGATTTTCATGAAAGTTGCAGAATGTGTAAAGACAGTTTTTAAATAAGTTATTGATGCTAAAAAATGGAATAATTGTGAAAAGTTATTACATTTCATAACACTGAAACTAAATTCGATAGAAATTACCATATTACCCCACTCAAAAAAGGAAAACCACCTACCCGACTACCCCAACCATCCCCAATCCCTTTACATGGATCATCCTTACATCCATTACCCACCGCATGAAAATATGACTAAACAAGCCATTTACCTTCTTTGAGTGGGGATACATCTCACTGGCACCTCCATTAGTCGATTTGATTCACTAACTACATAAACAGAGTGGTTATGAAGACCTCAAATCAAGTTGATTAATATAATCATGACACTTGTATTGTAAAATAAAAATAGAAAACAAATCAAACTAAACTTATTGGGTATGTTATGCCACACAAGTCACAACCTGGTTTATGTCAAATAAAAATAGAAATAGAGAATAATAGATGAAAAACATTAAAACTAAGTTAATCCTTATATATTTGGAGTGTAGAACTAAAAAATTGATTGACTTAAGATGGATTTATTGGGGGAATGAGTTCCCAGAATATTTAAAGAGAGAGGTATCTAGTTTAGAATCCAAGGGGGACTTCCCCAAGGCTTCCGAAATCATAATCACTATGAATCCAAGGTATATTTCCCCGAGGTATTCTAAACTAAATCATCATGGATCCCATGGGGTTTCCAAATGGAATTAAAAGACATGTTTTTAACATAAATCCTTGGTTGGTTTCTTCAAGGAATTCCAAATAATTAATCAAAGAACAAGTACTGAAAAATTAAATTCAAATTTATTTATATTAATTTTCAATAGGTCTCATATAAGAGGCACATGCCTCAGGTCCCATTTTTTGTTATAGGAATCCCAAATCATTCACTCGTGTTCAATAACTCATTCTTGGCACCCCTATGGTCATACCTTTCATTACCCAATTAGAACCCCAAGTCAAGCACACCCCATGGATGAATAAAGTTTAGGCTTCTACACTAATAGGTTGTTCATGGATCGTAAAGTAGTTTAATTTCATAAATTATAAAAAAACATTTATTTTTAAATTTGAGATTAATAATAATGTATGTCAATGCTACTACAAATTATAATGAACACAAAACAATGATACTTTCCAGGGATAGTTTATAAACCATCTTCTAAAAATCATAGGCATCTCCCAATCAAGTATTAGTCATTAATTCAATAACAAATAGTGTGAATCATAAAATTTTCCAAAATCCCTATAAATAGAAAATAATGACATGACCATTATAGAAAATGAAATAAATGGAGAAATTTTGAGAATAGAATGATATACTTATAAGTAACTCATAGTTGGGATGGACAACACTAGAAATAGATAAGATACTTCAACTCACCATGTTAGGTCACAAAGTTTGGTAGACTACACACCAACCATGTCAATTACCTCAATAAGGGATTCTATGTCTGTATTAGGGAAGAGGCTAAAGGAGCCTAACCTGGATGGGGGAGTTGTAGCCGACCGGATAGAAGACCTAGGGTTTAGGGTTCACCTAAGTGGGGGCTTCTGGAAATCGTGGGAATATAGAGTTATCTGCTTCTATGTAATTGGGGGTGGCTGTCCACGGGGGTGGTGGGGCTTTCCAAGGCGGTACGGGGTGTCCAAGGGTGGTGGGAGGCCTGTCCACAAGGGTGGAGGGGCTATCTAGGGGGAGGGGGTTTCCAGGGGGTGGGAAAGCTATCTACGCGGGTGGGTGGGTTGGTGGGGGGGGGGGTTGTCTAGGGGGTACGAGGTGTCCATGGGGGTGGGTGTGTCCGGGTGGTGGGGGGAGTGTGCAGGGGGTGGGCGGGTTGTCCATGGGGTTCGTGGGCTGCCCAAGGTGGTAGGGGATGTCCAGGGGGTGGGTGGATTGTCCATGGGGGTGGAAGAGTTGTTCAGGGGGTGGGCGGGCTGTCCACGGGGGTGGCAGGGTTATTCAGGGGGGTACGAGGTGTCCAAGGGGTGGGTGGGCTGTCCACGGGGGTGCGACTAAGATCTATGAGATTTAATTGGGTTTTTATTCATGTTATGAAAACCAAACGATGCGTGTTAAGGATTAGAATAGTATTTTTAGTGAAAATACAATTTGGTAGGATTAGTGACTTAATAACATGATGGTATCATGTTTTCAATTGGGAAAATGTTGGGGTATTGGATTCTAAAAGGCTCCCACAACCTTCCAAGGATATATTATTTCTAGAAAAATGTGTTTGTGGGAGAATGAATTCATCCTATATAGTTGATGTCACTTTTAGATCTTGTGATGACTTACTCATCAAGATGACTAGACAAGAACCAAAAACAAAGAGGCCTTAAACCTATCCAAATATCGAGAAGTGATGACTTCCCAGTGCTTATTGGTGAACTATATAAGTGATGACTTCCCACCTATACAACACCCCCTCCCCAGCTCACCCTAGCAGACTCCCCCTGCACAACCCCCTCCCATCCACCGACTACACAACCCCCCCCCCCACCTGCACCCCCACCCCACCCCCACCTGTACACCCCCACCTCTCCCCCAACATACTCCCACTTGCCCAGCCCACCTCTCCCAACCTGCACAATCCCCTCCCCCACCCACTTGCATAGCCACCCCCACCTACACCCCCACTTGAATAACCCTCCCTCCCCCAACCCCACCTGCACAACCCCCTCCCCCCACCACCACCTGTACACCCCACCCCACCCCCAATAGACTCCCCCATGCACATACCACCCCGACCTGCACACTTCCCCACCACCCACCTGCAAAACTCCCCCCTCCACCTGCACCCCCCACTTAAACAGCCCCCTCCCCCACCCCCACCCCCACCTGCACAACCCACCCCCACCCCCACCTGTACAACCCCCACCTCACCCCCAACAGACTCCCCCACTACACACCACCACATGTACATCCCCCTTCACTCACTGCACCCCCCACCTGAACACCCCCACCATCACACCCCCTCCCACCCACTCACTACACCCCCACCCACTGCACCTCCCACCACCTGCACCCCCTCACTTCAAATAAATTTGATTCACAGATGACAATAGAAAGAAAATAGAAAAAATAGAAATAAAATTGTTAGGTATATAATACTGCATGAACCTCGGGTTTAAGACAAATCGAAATTGAAAACAAATAAAATAGATGCAAAACATTAAACCTAAGGTACTACCTAAAAATTTCAAGTGTAAAACAAAACAACTTTGTGATTGAAGATGGATATAGTGGATTTATTTTCTGAGTGAGAGAGCAATTAGGTCTTGGATTTAGGTCTTCAATCACGTGGATGGTAGATCGGGTTTTCTGGAAATTTAAGGGAAAGCTTTCCCAACAGTTTTAAAATTTTTTTGGGAATGGTAAGATTTACCAACAGTTTAGTCAAATTGATGGGAAAGCCTTCCTAAAATTGACATATCCCAACAGTTTTATCAAATAGTTGGGTAAAGTCATCTAAAAACTCATATATCCCAACGGTTTGATAAAAAGTTTGGGTAAAAGTCTCTCCACATCCCTATTCCAATGGTTTATGAAAACTGTTGGAAAACTTCTGTTGGTATATCCTCCATTTACAGTAGTGTACCATCTCTATGAACATGGTAAATCATTTTTATATCTCTACTTTTAATGAATGATTATAAATATTTATATAATAAATATATTTTATATTTATATATTTAATAACCTTATAAAAATTATGGAACCATGATTAATGTATAAGGACCTAAACTTCCAGAACAAAACATCCATGAAAAAAGAAACATTTTTGACCCTGAAAAGATTATTTTAATAAGGAATTATTAATAAATGGGTGTTGAAATGTTATAAATGGATAATATATGATATTAAAAGTATGTAAATTATTATGGTACCAAATTATAACAAATTTAAATTAATAATAAAAGAATTTATAGATCCTTATATGGAATTAAAACTTGAGGTAATATATTTATATTTCAATCTCATTTTAATCAGGATTGTCTACAATTGAATTTACACTAAGTAAAATTATATGATCCATTTATGATAAAATTATTTTATTTTATTTTATCATTTTTATTTCTTAATAATACATATTTTCATTTAAATTTCCTTACTCTAAGTACTTAATGGACTGAAAGAATTATTTTAAGGAAAAACTGATTATGTTTGACTTTTCAGTCAAAATATTTATCTTCCATATCCATATTTATTAAAAATATTTCAATGTATGTTTTTTCTATTGTTGTATGACTGTTTAAATAAAAAATTTCCGATGTTTTAATTTCTAAAAAAAATGTTTCAAAGGAATCTTTTTTCATTTTATTAAAGTGGTTGTTTTTACTTTTTTTTGAAAATGTTAAAGAAAAATTTATTATAATGTACACAACATGATAATAATTTCCTTCTATCATGATTGGTTAATGATTGAAAGATTCTTTTACCAATTTCAAAGTTTATTTTAAAATGAAATTATTTCTTTAATATTTTTCTAATTTTTAGATTTTAAATAAGTTATTTCATGATGAATATATTATTTTTCTTACGAAATGTTGAAATAAACTTTTAAAGTCATTTTTAATCAATGATAACATCCATTGAGGTTACTAATTATTTATTGGGGATATGATCAAATGATTGAATCCTTTTTTTCTCTATATGGTTTAGGATTAAGATGATGAGATTTTTATGAAACCCATTTATTTTCTATAGGTTATACTATGATGATATAATAGATTTTTTATGATTTTGTGCCATGCATATGAATGGATTATGAATATATGATGGGTTGGACAAATATTATATAGACTTATATTGGTTTGGGTAATGATTAATGTTCTATGTTCTCAAAGGACACATGAGATATTATCCCAAGCACAAAATAGGGTACACAAGAAGTTAACCAAAGCCCATAATATGGTATACATGAGGTTATCTCAATCCCAAAGTAGGTATATGTGTGGTTAAGTTAACCCTAACATGTTATGAATGTCTTGGTGGGTATTCTTGACACAATATTTCTATGATTATGATTATTCCAAACATTATGGCACCCTTTTATGATATGGTCTCATTCTAATTTTAGGTTCTCATGGCTCATGTTCTTTGTTTATTTTATGATTCTTGTCTTATGAATTGATAAGATCTATTCTATGACTCTTGTTTATGAACTATGAATTACTGGTTATGGTTTCCTATAGCATCTAGTCACCTGATTTACATTTTTTCCACCTTTTTATTGTTTTACATGTGAATTTGGTGTGTCTTGGGACACTCGAGGATGGAGAAACATTACTGAGAAAAATTACCTAAAGTTCATGGATGTATGTTTGTTTGAATTAACCGAGTTTGGGTATAAATTTATTAATATAATTTTGGGGTTCTCCCTGATTTTGGAGGATCCATGAGGTTCTTTGGGATTTTAATTTACTAATCTAATGTTTTTTTGTCTATAATAAATTTACACACATTGTAATGGAAGTACATGACATGTAATGGTAGATAAGATCATGTTTTGAGCTGAGTACAGATGATGAGTGATTACACACTCTGTAAGTGTTACATGTAATGTAATATTAAAAGGCCAATTTTTATTAAAAAGGCAATGGGTTTTTTGGTGTATCTGAGTCCCAAGGCTTAAACAACGTGTAAATGGATTAAATGATGTGTAAATGTCATAGATAGGGAATTTAGAGAACTACATCAGCTGAATGTTTATTCATTCTTCCACATCTCTCTCCCCTCTTTCCCTAGGGATCTTCTCCGATTATTTTGGGAGCCTCCATTCATTCTGGATTGACTCGTTCGGTGTTGGATCATCCGGGAAGCTGTGTTTCATATCTTCTAGTAAGAGATCCTTTATACTTATGCATTTCCTTTGATTGTGGTAGCTATGTTGCATTTTATTATTGGTTTTGTTGATTTGGGGTTATGTTTCATCTGGATGCACTCTAGATTCGTCATGCGATTTTGTTCCTAGTACAATTTCCTTTTTAGTTGGGGTACAATGGGTGAACGTTCTTGAGTTATGTGTTGTTCCCTATTATCTGTTGACCATTTTGTTTAATTTAATTAATTATGAGATGTAAAGATTGGTTATAGGGCCTACTTTGTGGTTGTGTGCTCATCCATGTTGATTTATTTTCTTTCTAAGAATCTACAACCTATGTTTTGGGGTAGTTGGTCCTATCACTATCCTATGTTGGTGAACATGATCTCTACTATTTTTGAAAAAAAAATTATTAAATGAATTGGCATGATATGATTGATTTTTTGTTTGTTTTTGGAACTTGGTTTTTATATAATATGGTTTCCCCTAGTTTTGGTAAACATAAAATGGTTTTCATAGTTTTCTGGAATGGTTTTTTGAAATGGGTTTCAAATCATGGTTTGATGAATTGTTTGGGAAAATAAAGAACATGGGAAATCTTATATACTTAGGTGGAAGGTATTGTAATAGGTATCATCCACTATTGGGGGGTTTTCTCATAGGGATTTCATCTACTCCCTAGGCATGTTGTTCAAGGGATTTATTAGATCTTTTGGGGGGTTCACTTGTTGGGGTATTCCTATTCTCTCTAGACACGATGAATATGTCTAGCGTATTAATGTGTATGTAACTTTATACGTTAGGTACGCATGTCCTAGCTATCCAGATCTAGTGTGATACTTGGAAAGATGTTACCTGTTCTTCTTCGCCGATTTGGGATTCTTTTGCTTTGTACTATTTTGATTATAATTCCGTGGATTTGATATGATATGTGATGCATGATTTGGTTTGACTTGATAGATCTATTTGATATATGTATATGAAATTATTTGAAAAATATTTACCTATTTTATTTGGAAATGTGGGGAAAATAGAAATTTAACTATTTTCCCATGAATTTGATATAAAAACTATTAAAATGTTATCATGCCATGTTTTATTTAAAGTTGATAATTCATTGACTATTGTTAAAAAAATTAATATGGAACACCTGGGTGGGATCCTACTAAGACCATTAGCTCACACCATGTGTATCCCTTCAGCGGTGTATAAACCACTGTATATCTTTCGATGCAGGGAAATGAAAGGTGCCACATTGAGGTGGTGAGGTTTTATGTCAGCTAAGTAGGGTAGCTGGTGGTGAGATGGTCAGAGTCTTCACACACTATCACATGGACTTATTGGTTTTTCTTTGTGTTTTGGAAGTCCTTTGTGTTTAGGCCTATACTTGTAGATTGTTTCCACTATTGAGTAGTTTGGTTTCCACTATTTGTTTTCAATTATGGAATATATTTATCTTTTCTACTATTGTATTTTTTGTATATATATTCCATGTTGTTGCTTCAATTTGGGAGAAATAAGTCCCTCTAATTTTTGTTTAATGACTGGGTGCTAGTCTCCAACCCATAAGGATCATGAATGCCCTTTGGGTATGTGTACGATCAGGCCATGTACCAGTTTGAGAGGGTATATATTTGGGTCAAGTTCATTAAAAATTGGCACAAAAGGTTATTTTTTCTCAAGATTCCCTATCTTGGGATGTTTGATAGATCACAGATATGATTTTTGGGAATTGCGATGTATATTTTAGTGAGTGCTCGACCAGGTCTTATAGTGATGAGACTCACGTTTCCTTTAGATGTTGGGATGCGGGTCTCTTATTTGGAGTTCTTGATGTTAATTATAGTTTTTCTTATGTAATTTAAAGTTTTAAGTAATATTGTTTTGTTGTCTGATCATTTATTTTGTTTTAGTGTGTTGCAGTATGACTTTGAGATGTGATCTGTGAGCTCTTTAGGAGGGTGAAGCTGACACTCCTCAAGGGAATCCTTTGATCTATTAGAAATTTATTGAGTGTATCATGAAAACAGTTCATTCCATGGATCAGAATGTACCATAAGTTCAGAATTCATTTTTGAGGTACATCTAGGATCTATAGGAGAAATAGATCGATCATCAGAGTTCTTTCATAAGAAACCACCATATTTTAAAGGCACGAATGAACTGAAAGAGGTGGAGGATTTGATTGATACGATTAATCAGATCTTCAACTTCCTAGATACACTTGAGAGTATTAAGGTGAACTATTTAGTGTTCATACTTGAGGGTCCTAGTAAGATATAGTTGGATTCTACGGTACATGTGGATATAAACGTGGGCTTGGATTAGAAGGGTTTGAAGGTTTCCTTCTTATAAATTTTTTTTCTAGATTTTCTGATGATGGATAATTCTCTAGTGTTCCTATATTTTCATAAGGGAGCATGTTTGGTGTTGGTGTACACCAATTGGTTTTATGAGTTAGTTAATTTTATACTAGTTGTTATAAAGAATAAAAATCTGAAATCTTATAAGTATTGAAGGGTTTGTGATAAGAAATAGATCACATGTATTTATGATGAATCATTTGACCTACTTGGAGATAGTGGAAAGGAATATGACAGAAGAAATGAATATGGAAGACATAGTTGGATATTTTCCCCCTACTCTTCCACCTAATTGACGATTTAATGGAAATCTAGGAAAAAAAATATGAAGTGGAAGGATCATTGCAGGTGTGGCAGAGGTGGTTCTTAGAAAAAGTCATCTTCATTAACCCCAGGTTCAGCTAGTGGGGTGCCTCTGACTTGATATTAATGTGGAATGTTTAGACACACACAACATTCTTATCATTCACCTGCAAATATTTGTCACATTTTTGGATGTTATGGTCATCAACAGTGATTCTGTCAGGCTATGTCTATACCTTTATAGTGTTTTGGATCTTCAAATCCAAAGGATATTATGGAATAGTCAAATGATTCAAAGACTATAGGGCTCCAACCACATGCCTCTAGAGGAAAGAACCTTCACAGAGTAAATGATGTTCTGGTGGAGGTAGATGCGGGTGCAGCGAAAGTCAGAGGTATAATTTTTTTTTCACCTTCAATAATAGTTAATTTATTTTATACTAATGCTTCCCACTCATTTATATCTTTCCATTTTGTTATTATGATTAACCTCCCAAGACACTCATTTCTTTTTAATGGAGTTATAGAGACCTCTAGGGAAGAGGATAGAGAATGGGTTTTGGTGTACTTCTTGTGCGCTGTCGATAGATAATGTGGAGTTAGTATGAGATTTTCTTATTTTTAATCTAGATATATTTTATGTCATCACCATGATGGATTGGATTATTTCTCATCATGTTGAGGTTGATTTTTATCATCACCGTGTCTTATTTGTTTTGGATGATGGGATCTCATGGGTGTTTTAAGGAGATTGGGATATGAGGTATAGTCATACAAGACCTTCCTACCGAAAGATAAAGAGTTTATTGTGTGATGGAATAATTATTCCAAATTATTTATCTTCCATTATTGATATTACTACTATTTTTGGGACTTTATTGATGTTTTCCTTGAAAATTTCTCTTGGATTACTCAAGATAGAGAGGTTGAGTTTACAATTTACTTGGTACCAGGTATGTAGCCAATATCGATACCTTATTATCATTTATAAACCACAGAGCTGAAATAGATCAAGATTCAGTTAGATTATCTGATGGAAAATGGTTTTTTTTCACCCTAGTGTTTTCCTTGGGCAACCTTGCTGCTCTATTAAAAGAAGGAAGATGTTTCAGTCTGATTGTGTATGTATTATTAGAAATTGAGCTGAGTGAAAATTAAGAAAAAGTATCCTTTTCCTCATGTTGATGATTTTTTTGATTAGTTAAAGTGGGAAAATTAGTTTTCTAAGATTTTTCTTTGGTTCTATTTTCATCGGCCATGGGTTTGAGAGTCTGATTTACCCAAGATGACTTTCAAGAGAAAGTATAACCATGATTAATATCCATTAAGTCCATTTGTTTTGAATAATTATCTTGAATATTTCCTGGATTTAATGAATAATATATTCCATTACTATCTTGAAACTTTTTTAGTAGTGTTTAATGATGATATTTTGTTGAATATAAGATCCAATTTTGAGAAAGATCCTCATATGATTTTGGTTTTGGAAATATTAGATAGTCATTATTTTTATGGAAAGATTTTGAAATGTAATTTCTTGATCCATGTGGTAAAGTTATTGGGGAACCTAATTTTTTAGAATGGATTATCAGTTGATCATAAGAAGGTGATGAATGTCTTTTCATGGGAAGATCCATGAAATGTATTTGAGATTCAGAGCTTCTTTTCTCTTATTGGATGTTATTGATGGTTCAGGAAGGATTTATCTAAGTTGGTATCAGCTTTTACTACTCTTACTACTAAAGACGTAAAATTTTCATGGGATAAAAAGTGTCAGTTTTCTTTTGATTAGTTGAGACGACTTCTGACATCAACTCTTATTTTGGTCTTACCTAAGCTCAGCAAGGGATATGTGGTTTTCTATGTTGATCCTAGAACAATTTTGGGTTGTGTTCTCATGAAGGGTGGTCATTTGTTATTTTAAAAATCTCGTAAGCATAGTATTCATGAGAGGAATTACCCCACTCGTGATTTGTATCTTTACACAGTTATGCATGCACTTATGTATTGGAGGTATTATCTTTTTGGGGAAAGGTTAACTATATTTTCTGACCATAAGAGTTTGAGATATATATTTTCTCAAAAGGTATTTAATCTTTGATAGAGGTGGTTAGTAAAATACCTTAAAATGTTTGAATTTGATATCACCAACACCCCGGTGAAGTGGAATGTTGTCACATACACTCTTAGTAGTAGATTTCCATCACAAGATGTTTTATAATGGAAGAAAGATTGTAACCTTATGGGGATTTTTTCTTGGTTTCATCTAGATGATCCAGGGGATGTTTTAGGTAGGGTTCTGACGAGTGTTTAGTTATCATCATCTCTAATTGAGTCTATTATATAGAGTTAGTGGATAGATGATGAGTTCAAAAGAATTCAAGAATACCTATCTAGTGGAGAGACCCTTTCAGGTTGGTCTATCTCTTAATATTGTATTCTTAGTTTTGGGGATTGGTTTTCCATCCAAGAATATATGAGGAGGTCTATTTTGTTTGATTATCATAGTTTTTAATGGGATATTCATCCAAGCACTAGAAAGATGAATTATGACATTAGAAAATGATTCTGGTGGATGGGTATGAAGCATGACATTGCTGATTATGTATCCCACTGTCACACCTTCCAATAGATAAAGGAAGAGAATTTAAAAACATATTCTTTTCTTCATCCTCTTCTATTGTTGGTTTGGAAATGGGATCATGTATCCATGGATTTTTTTTGAAATACCATGGATTCCCTAAGGGAGGAATGATATTTGGGTGGTGAATGATTGATTGAATAAATCATCCCATTTCATGATGATCAAAGACACTAATAAAGTTAAGGATTTGGGTAAGCTATATATGCAAGAAATTGTGATATTACATGTGGTTAACTTTTCTATTGTTTTATATAGGGATCATTGGATTACTTTCAGGTTCTAGAAGAGTCTCCAAGAGGTGATGGGGAATCAAGTTAGATGGAGTACAACATATCATCCATTTACATATAGTCAGACATAGTGTGATATACATATTCTAAAGGATATAATCCAATCCTTTGTCTTGGACTTTTTTGGATCATGGGATATCCATATAGGACTTGTTTAGTTTTATTTTGACAATAGTTATAAATTATTAGTTAGAATGGATCCTTTTGAGGATTTTTATGGACACATGTGTAGATCACCTATTTTTTGGGAAGAGGTGTGTGAAGCTTCATTGGTGAGACTGAGTTTTCTTCAAGAGTCATCTTTGAGGATTCATGATATACATAAACATATGGTTACAAAACAGAGTTAGAAGAATTATTATACAGATAAATGGTATTCTAATTTTCATTTTTTCAGAGGTTTATATGTTTTCTTGAAAGTTCACCTTGGTTGGGTCACTATTGGTTTGGAAAACAAATAAAGTTTAGACTAATAAATGTTGGACCATTTGAGTTCATTGAGCATCTTGGGAAGTATTATTATCAATTGGAATTGAAAATTCATCTAATATAAATTCATAATGTTTTTTATGTATCATATCTAATAAAATATCATCCATATCCTTCTCACATTTTGAGTTGGGACGAGATCGAGTTAGAGCCATATGTTTTTGTTGTTGAACATCTAGTAGAGATCATTGAATATCAAGTGAAAGACATGAGTGGGAAGTTGATTCTATTGGTCAGAGAGTTATAATGACATAGAACAGATTCTCATGAGACTTGGGAGTGTGAGTTTATGAGGGACCAGTGGCCTCACCTATTTACTAGACTTTATTCTTCCACAATACATCCCAAGGATAGAAGGTCTTATGGGGGAGAGTTTGTAAAATCTTGTTACTCATTTTCACTTATTTTCCACATCATTGATTGTTCAATACTTTAATTGGGTATGTCTTGGGACTCCTAAGGATGGAGAACATTTTCTAAGAAAAAATGAACTAATTTTCAAGTATGCATGTCTTTTTGAATTAATAGAGTTAATGTATAATTGTGTAAATGTCTTTCCCATATTCTCCCCATTTTCATAGGAAACATAGGGTGTTTTGAGTTTTTCATGTAATAATATATAGTTTTCACTCTATTCTGGAAATTTACCCACTGAGTAATGGGAGTACATAATGTGTAATGGTTTCATGGAACATATTTCGAGTTTAGTACACAACATTAATGATTACATACCATTTAAGGGTTACACATCATATTATTTTAAAAGATTAGTTTTTAATAAAAATTTGACGGGTTTTTTCAGTGTATATGAGTCTCAATAATTACATATAATGTAAATGGACTACACACCATGAAAATGTTTCTGATAGATATTTTAGGGCACCACATTATATAAATTTTTAGTCATTATTCCACAGATATCTCTCATCTTGAAATATGGCTCTTCTCTAGTGATTTTGGGAGCCTCTGTTTGTTTTAGATTGATTTATGTGGCGTTATATCATCAAGGAAGTTGCATTTCATCTTTCTAGGTAAGAGATACTTTCTTCTTATTCATTTTCTCTAATCGTAGTAGCACCATTGTGTTGTGATATTGGTTTTGTTAACATGTTGTGACATTTCTTCTTGATCTTCTCTATATCCATTATGTGATCTCGTTACAGGGTTTGTTACATTGTTGGTTGTGGTGTGGAGGGTGTGAATTCTTGAGGTATGTGTTGTTCCCCCTTCTCCATTGACCCTTCTATTTAATTGAATCAATTTTGAGATGTGAGGATTTTTTAGGTCCCCCTTCATAGTTGTGTGTTCTTCATTGTTGGTGGATTTCTAATGTGGGAATTTGTAACTTGAGATTTTTGGTAGGTGGTTCCATCTCTAGCCTGTTTTGGTGAACTACATTTCTCATATTTTGGATAAATTGATTTATTAAATGAAATGGAAAGATATGAATTATTTTTGTGTGTGTTTGGAACTAGGTTTTTATAAAATATGGGGTTTCCCTAGTTTTGGTAAATGGAAAAGAGTTATCAAGGTGTTGTGAAATGGTTTTCAAAGAATGGTTTGATGGAAAGTGCTTGATGAACTGGATTGGAAAATAAAGAACATGGGAAGATGTGGGTACTTAGGTGGAAGGTATAGAAATAGGTATCATTTACTACCGAGGGTTTTTCTCAAAAGGATTTCCTTTTTTCCTTAGGACTATTGTTCTAGGGACTTATTAAGCTTATTTGGGGGTTCAATTTCTAGGGTGTTACTCTACTTTTTAGACTTGATGCATATGTCCAGTTGTTTGATGTGTACTTTATTTTCTATATTGGGTATGAGTGTCCTAGCTATCTTGACCTAGTGTGATCCTTGGTGTGATGTTACCTATGCTTCATAGCCATTTTGGGTTACTTCTGGTTTGTACTATTTTGATTGTACTTCCATGAATTTGATATGATATGTGATGAATCCTTTGGTATACATTGATATATCCATTTTGATATATATATGTGGAATTATTTGAAAATATTTTTCTTGATTTATTGGGAAATGTGGAAAATGGTGAAATTAAACTATTTTCCATGCATTCGATATAAAAATTGCTAAACTGTTATCAATACTTTTTTTCTTTAAAAATGAGCAAGATTAGATTATTGTTCATAGAATTGATATGGAACAACTAGGTGGGATCCTATTGAGTTTGTTATCTCACACCCAGGGCACCCCTTTAGTAGAAGGTATTCCTTTTTATGTCATTCATTATTGGGAAATACAATATCCCATAGTGAGGCAGAGAGGTTTTTTAGCTAATTGAGGTAGCTGGTGGTGAGGTGGTGGGAGTCTTCCCATGATATCACATGGAGTATTTGGTTTTTCCTTTTTTGGCAGTCCTTTATGGGTGGACTTGTACTTGGAGTCTTCTTCTACTCTTGAGCTTTCTGGTTTCTAATTTCTTTTTCATTTAGGGAATATAATTATCTTTTCCACTATTTTATCTATTATATATATATAATCTATGTTGTCGCTTCATGTTGGGAGAAATCATTCCCTTTAATTGTTGTTTCATTTTTAGGTTCTAGTCACCATCCCATGGGGATCGATAACTCCCTTCAGGAGTGTGAAGGTTAAGGTTGAGTACCAATTTGAGAGGGTATCTGGGTCTAGTTCATTATATTTACAAAGGTTAATATAATTTTATCACATCCTTTACCCCATGCAATGTATAAATAATCATTGGTATCTTCTTTGTTTAACCAAACTCAGTATCCAAGCTCACCCTTTGTTATGTTTTTTCAATAGGATATGAAGAAATATTTTATGTTTTATGTATCTACAAAGTGTTTTATCTATGATGTACTAATTGAGAGATGATATAGATCATTCATGTTCTAGTTTTTTATATATCCAAGGGTTAAAAGGCACTAAAACTGTATTTTTATCACATGGATTAACATTTTTTGTAATAAATATTCTTTAATAATATTTTATATTTAAGTATGAAATGTATGGGTCACTTTGGCTGGTATTAGAGGAAGGTTTAGTTATTTTTTGATACTTGGTTGAGAATAATTTAAGGACAACACTTAGGATAAACTTAAATATAAGTGAATATCCTAAGTTATGGTAAATAAATAAGTGTGTTTTTATTAATAAATACATCCCTATCTCGATACAATAAAGTGGATGTGATGATGGAATATATGCATTGAGGGGTAACAGAACTGAATTTTGAAGATTAGGTATTAAATTTATCGTCCCCGATGTATGATGAGTAGTCCTAAGACTACACACATGTCTAGACACTCTTAGGGGATTTTCATTGGTTATTCAAATTTATATTTGAATCTTTATAAAGGATTTGAATATATGATGACCATGGATGACTTAGGTTAAACCTAAGGTCTTATAATTTAAAAAAAAGGTGTCATAATTTATATAATCTATGAATTGTTTTCATCAAGATATGGTTTCTCTCTATGATTATTGTTTCTTGCACTATGATGTTTGGTTTTAGTCAATATATGGAACCTGAAGGAACTATGTGAAAACTGAATGTGATGGATAACGAAAATATTTTACTCCAAATACACCAAATTTTATTGGATCTAGTATAAAAAATATCATTTCTAGGCTTAGTAATATTTTTAAATCCATGAATCATGAAGATTTTTGAAATGAGAAAATAAGAGGACAATGTTCTATTGAGTCCTTCATAAGGAAAAAAACACCATATTTTAGTATCTCCACTAACCCACTATTTTCTAATAAATGGACTGTTACCACTAAAAATATATTCTCCATTCTCTGGTGTTCGAAGCCTAAAAAATCCATTTTTATATCCATCATTTGGAAGGTTAATCTCATCAATGATGGACTCCCATTATAAACACAAGGGAAAAGTGTAAATTGACTCTATGGAGTGGGATGAGTTTAAAAGGTTATTTTATAAAAATTACATTCCTTATATTCTTCATATGAAATGGATAAGTGATTCCATTAGATAATGTATAAGGATGATGAATCCATTAGTATATATATGGAAAATTTTACAAGACATATGGTGTAGGCTTCTATTTTCATTATTGAAACAAAAAGTAATATTTATCAAATATTTAGTGTCTTAAAACCAATTCTTTGAAGGGAATTATCTATAATTAACTTTAGTAGTTATGAAGAAATCATTAATTATGATACTAAGGTAGAAATGGATATTATATTTTCCCATTAATTTCAAGGTTTTGATAAGAAAAGAAATATGGAGTTCAAAGGAAATTATAACAACAAAAACCATGGAGAGATAAAGATGAGTCTTCCATTATGATCGATGTGTGGAAGGAAACATGGATGAAGTAATTTAAGGGGACTAGTAAATGATTAATTTATAAAAATGAATGAAATTAGGAAAAAAAATTTCATCATTATTGGAATAATTTATTTAATGATGAAAATAGATGGAAATATCCACATAATGCACCACCCAATTTGTAGTGTTTCTAATGCTAGGAGTAAGGAAATTTTATTGATCAATGCTCCAATATAAAGGTTAATGATAATGATCTATATAAGCAACATAGTATGCCCAGATACGAAGTTAAATCTCATGTGATAACTATTACTGATGTGGGGTATTATAACAAAGTGGTGAAAGGTAAAATTACTATCCACTATAGAACTGATAATGCCTTATTTTATCCTGTATATACTCACTCTTTTATATCTAAAGAGTTTTCAGGGTATGAAAATAACACAACAATTATTATATGTTTAATTAGGAGTGATAAATCCCAATTTTATGATGATCACATCTCAAGTCTACGATTCTTCTCTGATTGATGTTTATGGGAATATGCTTCTTGTAAATCTTGTTATTCTCATTTCAGTTGAATTTGATGATATTATAGGAATTAATAGGATATATTTAAATAAATCCAATATTAATTTTTGAGGAAGGGATTCCATATTTCATATTTTTTTCCAAAATATGATCCTTTATTAGTGAGAAGATATATTTTAACTTAGGAGGGAAATGGAATCCATTATATGGGTCTCAATTATTATTCAAAAAGTGGTTTTATCTCAGTTGGTAGTGGAGAAACACAACATAAAAGAGATTATTATTACATGGTATTTTTTGATGCATACAGAAGAATTTTTCAGTCTTCCTCCAAATAATGAATTTGATAATTAAATAGAACTCTTACCTGGTGCTATACCTATTTTAAAGTCTCCATATAGAATGGCCTTAATTGAGTTATAGTAATTAAAGAGGAAACTCCATGATAATATCGATAAGAGATTCATTCATCCAAGTGAGTCACATTTGGATATACTTATTCATTTTATTAATAAGAAATATAGATCAATGTGACTCTTAATTTATTATGGGGAACTTAAGAAGATCAAAATCAGAAATAAGTATCCTCTTCCCTGTATTGATGATTTGTTCGATCAATTATAGAGAGGTCAATATTTCTCCAAGATTGATCTTCGATCTGGATACTATTAATTGAGGGTCAAAATAGAAGGAATAACCAAGAAAACCTTCAGTATGAGTTATATACAATATGAATTTATAGTGATTCCATTTAGTCTTACTAATACCCTAACTATCTTCATTGATTTAATGAATAGATTCCTCAGAAATTGCTTTGATCATTTTGTGGTAGTATTTATAGATGAAATTATTATATATTATAAAATAAACAATCAACAATAATAACACTTGAGGATTATACTAAATACCCTAAGGAACAAAAAATTTTATGTGAATTTACCAAGTGTAAATTTTGGCTAAAGAAAATTTAATTTTTGGGTTATATAATCTCAGGTGAGGGTATAATGGTGGATCTATCAAAGTTGTAGGTTGTTGAATGTTAGCCCAAACCAACCAGGGTGTCTAAAAATCCTTATTTTTCTTGGTTTTTATGAACATTATGAATACTTTTAATGAATTTTTCATGGATATATAATCCACTCACCATGATAACTCAAAAGGAAGTCAAGTTCCTTTGTATAGATGAATGTAAAAAGAATTCCAAGGAACTGACGAGATGGTTGGTTAGTTCAACTGCACTCACATTATCCAATAGTGGAGAAGGGTTTATGATCTATAGTGATGCATTGAAGAAGGTTAATATATTAATTGTCATGTATAATGATATGGTTATAGGTTATAACCCATTATAATTAAATGTTCATGAGAAAAATTACACTACTCATGATTTGGAGTCAACATTGGAAAATTTTACATTAAATATATAGAGGAATTATCTTAATTGGGAAATATTTTACATATATACTAATCATAAAATTATAAATATTATATTAATATAATGTATTTGGATATATACCAGAGTATTATTAGAGTAGATTAAAGATTATGACTGAGCAAAACATTTACACCTTGGGAAAAAAAGAAGGTGGCATATGCTCTGATTCGAAAAAATCATGAATGATTATCTATGATGAGGATAAAAAAGAAAAAAAAATATTTGTGATTTTTCAAAGGATGGATATGAAAATATTTATGAAATTAGAGAAATATTGTCTTCTTAAATGAGAATTCAATCATCTATCCCAGTGAAGATTTAAGAAGTGAAAAAGGAAGACATAGAGTTGAAAAAGAAGGGGAGAAATTTTCTTTAGTACAACCTTGATTGTGACGGAATGATAATGTTTATGAACTAAGTATGTGTCCCATCAACAACATACTTTAAGAAGGAGTTATTGTATAAATCTTATAACTCATCATTATATATTCATCCTAGAAGTATAAATATTTATACAGATCTAAAATATTATTTCTATTAGGTTAAAATAAAAATAAAAATTGTAGAGTATGTATATTGATTATTGGTTTTTAGGTAAGTTAAGGATGAGTGACATAATTCTAAGGGGTTTTTATAACCATTACCCATACCAAAATGGAAATGAGAAAACATCACCATGGATTTATTCATCGAAATCCCCAAAACATCTAAAGGCCATATACAATTTGTGTTGTGGTGAACTAACTTAAAAAATTAGTACACTTTTTTTCTATCAGATAATATTAATCTCTTGATCAACTAGGTAGAATATATATTAAAGAAGTGGTAAGGTTTTATAGAGTACTGCACTCTATTATGTCTAATCGAGATCTGAGGTAAACCTTAAAGTGTTGGAGAAGAATTCAAAAATCTCTAGATATACAGTTATGTTTGAGTATTTATTATCGTCCTCAAACATATGTCTAGTCTAACAGGACCATTAAATATATAGAACTTATATTGAGATATTATTCTTTAGATTTCAAAGGTCGTTGGGGTCAACACCTTCTTATTTTAAAATTCTCTTATAAAAACTTATTTCACTCGATAATTTAGATGGATCATTATGAAGACATATATGTAAAGAAGGGGAGAAATACAATGTTATAGGCTCAAGTTGGAGAAATAACGCTTCTGGTAATTGAGATAGATTAGGATGTGGAAGATAAGGTTTGAACCATTCAGCAACACATCAAGGCCACCAAGAATCAATTGAAATGTAATTCTGGTTATCGTTGGTAGAATATGGTCTTAAAAGTTGGTGATAAGGTATTTTTATGACTTTCTCTATAGAATAATGTTACGATATATTAAAATAAGGTAAATATAATCCCTAGGTATATTGGACCCTTAAATATTCATGATCGTATCGGGATGATAGCTTATCACTTGGTGCTTCCACTGGACCTATCCCAAGTTCACGATGTGTTCCAAGTATCTCTCTTTAGAAAGTACATACCAAATAATTCAGATATAAAAAAGGATATAATTCTAGATATTAATATTTCTTATCAAGATAAACTAGTTGATATCTTAGATCATAGAGAAAAAGTTTTGTAGAACAAGACTACTAATCTAGTTAAAGTTCTCTGGATGAATCAAAAATTCAAAAAATCCACAATAGAACCTAAGGATGTGATGAAATAGAGATATCATCATTTTTGGAATTAAAGTGATATAATTTATAGGGATAAATTCAATTTATGGGGGTTATAATGTAACACCCTAATTTTTTATTTATCTTCAAATAAATATAATTTCTTGGATAACTTGCGATACACAAAACCACGATTCTAAATGAACCGTAATATAGTATAATTCTATAACCTGCCAGTTAAATTGGAATAATGAATAATAATAATAATATTTGATATCTTTTTATAAAGGGTTTCATTAAAGAAAATATATTGATAAATAAGTGATTAAATTTTAGTAAACTCATTATATACTTTGAAAATACATTTTTTCCTCAAAAAATAGTTTTTATTTATTTTTTGATAAAAAAAAATTATTTTTGAGACTATTAGAAAATTTATTTGAAAAATTAAACATCAATTTTGCAATTAGAATATCAAAATTATCTTAGAGTTATTTTTTGAGAATTTTATATAAACATTTCTTTTTCAATGAATAGTGAGAAATAATGATTTTCTTTGAAAACCATATTTTAATTTATATAATTTAAAAAGTTCCATATTTTTATTTAATATACCATGATTTTTATTGTTTTGAGTTTTTAAAGGATGTTGAATTACCATTTTGTGGATAGGGATAATCTTAATCTAAGCTTTTTATTGGAATTCTAAGAGTTGTAACAGAAAAAGTGTTTTTTAGATGTGGAATTAGATCCAAAATGTGGTTTAGAGGTTAAGAGAGAATCCTGAGGGTTTAGGATGTGAAAGGGATGTTTTGGAAAAATATTTCCCCGGTGCATAGTTGACACACAATTAGTACAAACTATGAGGAAAATTCGTGTGGCCTTTTTTTGTATGGGCACACTATTTGGTTAACTGTTTGAGGTGGCCCAGATAACCATGAAAAATGGTCTAGAGATGCTGAGAGACACACATGGTTGGTACATAGTTTTTTTTAATCATGCTCTATAACCATGAGGTGTAAAGTTTGCTTTGGAAAATAACTCTGCACAGTTGGAGAAAGGTTTATAAACTGTGAAAGCCAACTATGTGACTTGGAGGGTGCTATGAATGTAGAACCACATTATTAGTATAAACTTTTCCAAACCATGTGGCCAAACCATGAAGAAATTTAAATGGCTGGAAACTACCATTTTTATCCTGATGCCTTTAACCTAAAATCACCTTATTTTCTCCTTCATTCCAAGCACAACACCAGCCGCTTGAGCTCCCCTCTCCTCATATTCTAGGATTGGATGGATCTCCTTTGTCTAACATGCAATTAGAACACTATTGGTTTCATTGGATCACCATTAATTTTTTTATGATCCAACTTCCCACTAATCTCATTTTCTCTCACTGTATTATATGTTATTTCCATGTGATCTCCTATACACTATTTTCAGGGAATTTTATGATTGTTTTGAATTCTCTTGTTTTGGATTAAACAAATGTCCATTAATGGAGTGTGAATCATCCTAAGCACGAGTAAGGTTATCTATGGGGTTTCAATTAATGTATTTAATGTTTATAAAATACACCGTTTTTCCACAATTTGTTTTCCATGAATCACCTCTTAGATTTACACATAAATTATGTAAATTCTAATGTCTTGGATTAGATATATATTTTTTATTAAATTAATCCTTTGGAGGTTTTCAACATTGAATATGAAAACCACTTTGGGGTTTTTTATTATATTCCCTTGAACATTATTAATTTTCTTGAAACTAAACCACCCTTGAGGAGTGTTGACTTGTCCCTTACTAATAGGATTATGAAATGGAATTTAATGAATTTTAAATTGTTTCAAATAAATCCATTGGTCCATGGTACTTTATTTTATACTAGACTATTATGATGGATGTACCCTAATGAATCTATTGACTTGTATTAAAGAATTTATTTGAACATAGACCTCATTATTACTTATAATTAAATTGTGTTGAATGATCATGATGAATCATATCTTGTCTTGGATATATTTCATAGCCTATTACTAAATATAAAATGAACATTCTAAATGATTATGTTATGATTTGAGTGATTTTGAAAATTATTTCTGTTGTTTAGTTATTGAACTAGTTAGACAAGAAATTATCCATTAATTATTGTAATTTCAGATATGACTCTACTTTTTAATTATTAGATACTATTGGAAAATATATTCTACTTTATTTTTAAAATTGAACTCATTGGACAAAACATTACTTATGATTATTATTATAACTTTATAAAAACGTATTTACTTATAATTATCATTGAAATTGATGGGAATCATGCCCCATATTATTACATTTTGAATTGTTAGAAATGTCACCCTTATTAATAAAAATTGGATGTGTTAGACATGAATTTCATTTAAATAATAATTATTTTTGTTAGTTAAAGGATTGGTCATTGAATCCCTTATCATTTATCTAATTTTATTTGGAATGAAATCACTTATCATTAATTTGAGATCATTCGGAATGAATTCCCTTATTTAAAGTAAGATACCTGTATGTTATCCTTATTTGGACACTTGGGTGTTATGAATTTTGTCCTATTCAGTGTATATATATTTATATATAAATCTATATGTGTATATAAATATATGATGGCTTGTTCAAAGTCATTCCATCTTAGGCCAAAGAATGTATAGTCTACCAGGTGTTCCATGGGATCCCAATCCAACACATATTATATTTTCATTCATTACACTACCTATCATTATACCTTCACACTACTTAATTTTATATTCACAAATCAGATATGTTTGAGACACCATTACTAGTGACCTATTGAGTTTTATCTCACACCCTATTCGGGTTTCTGTTTGGTACTGGGATAGACCTTTTGGTTGCAGGATGGGAGTTTAGAGTGTGCTCTGTACTATTTTATATTATGGGATAGGACTAGAAATGTGAGATTGGAAGTAGAGGTTGAGAATGTACTCAGGATACCTTCGAGAGTTTGAGTCTCTTATTTATTTATTTCTTTTGTTACTCTTGACCTATTTTCTTTACTTTTATTTTTATTCCACATGTTCATGTATGGTTGTTTTATTTGGAAGTTTCTCAGTTATCTATTTATGATTTCTCCTGATGATCATTATATATCTTCCGCTACATTTTTTTTGTTTATTATATATATTTTTTACTAATAAAGAGGTTACAGTATCTCCATCAAACCACCATCACACCCTCACTGTTATTCTGTAGCCTCTATCATGTGGGGAGGTTCACTTGATGCCATGTGGAGAGCTGGCTTGGGGTACCGGATTAATTTCTCTTGGGATAGGATGCTAAAAAGTGGCATCATATATTTCTTTTCATATCTTACTATTTTTTAATGGTATAAAGGAGACTAGTAATGTGTTATCACTTGGTATATATCTCACGTATGGGTCTTACTAACCCACACATGAGGGAAAGATCAAGTTTCCAGGGATTAGACTATTGTTCGTACTACTATTATTACTGCTGATTATTACATCTCCTCAAGTGATTGAAATAATTCCATTCGTTAATGATTTATAGATTTATGGGATTTACCTCTTATTGGGTATGGAAAGATAATGCGTGTGTTCATGCATCATTTTTGGAAAATAGTATTCACATGTCATTACCATACTTATATGTGTAGTGTGTTTTTGTGAATTATGTTCCATTATTATTTGTATTCCTTACTTGTGTGACTATTTTTCATACCCACAGGTATATCATGATTTAGTGATTATCAATAAGAATATTTTAATTATTACTTTCTGATAAAATTCCTTGTTATATTTAAGATATATGGTTGGTTATTAAAGTGCATGTATTTACCTAATTGGAATTTTCCCATATAGCATGATGTTGGAACCTTAATTAACCAATTATAAAATTTTTGCGCCACAGACCATTGGATACATGGTATGAAATATTCATGGGTTCTATTAAATTGGAGAGAATATCAATTTATAAGGTGTATGGCCCTTTATAAATTGGTAAGGGCCAAAATAATCAAACAATCACACATGGAATTATTATATTCTGACATAGAAGTTAAAAACCCAGTTGCAGTTACAAGAATTCCAATTATAACATAAAACGAAACATTCCTTTATAACTTGGTAATGTATAGAATATCTAAATAATCATTTTTATATGTATATATCTATAATTTTTTGGGTTGTGAACCTTAAATGAAATGGTTTTGAAATTTTTAATGAGTTAACTTTGATTGAACTATAAAATTTAAGGAAATTAGCTTGTTTAAATAAATTCACATTATTTATTGTGTATTTAAGTTAAATGGTGTGTCAATTGTAACTTATAATGACTAGTGAAATTATAACTTGGGAATGATGAACTGTATAACCAAATCCTTTTATGCCTAAATCAACCTTTGTAGGTGAGTATAATATCCATAAGCATACGAGATTTCCATGTTGAGGGTGTGTTAAAATCTTGATAAATAGATTTCTAATTAGTTACACTTAAATGGGAATACAATTTCAATTTTTAGAGTTTTGTCTTCATAAATTGGGAATATATTCCTATATAATTGAACCAAAGATTCACATGAAAGATCCTCGCAGGGCTTCTCTATCCTTATATTCCTTTATATTTAATATTTGGGGGTAAGCTAGTAATATGTAGGGATGAATATTTAAATTGTATGAATCCAATTATACGGTGTCACACCTAAGTTTATGGTGGAATATTATTGAACCTATTCCCCTTAAAATGATAAAATCCCTTTTATCTTCTTTTGAGCTTCATTGACTTGAGGATTCAGTTAATTAAAATGCTAACTGAAACCTAAAAAGTGTTTTCTTGTATGGATTGTGAGTAAAATTTTATTTAACATAGGGATTTGTGAGGATTTATGGATAAATTAAAAAAATTTTAAAGAAAATTATTTGATGATCTTACTAATGCTACATGGTTCCAACTAAATTAAGTGATAATTATAGTTTTAAAAAATTTCATTTATAATTGGTGCTTGACATTGCCTTTGTCTAAGCCTATTTAAAAATAAATGAATGTGATGTTGTGAATGGATTAAGTAAAACCATTAATGGGTTTTATAGCTATAACCATCATTTAAGGGTTAAATTTATTTTTTTTCCTTAAGATGTGTCTTGAAGGGGAACAAGTATGTTTTTTAAGAGTCTCGGTTGGCAGCTTTCTATATTTTCTTGGACCAAGAGATTATGCAGTGAGGCCTAGTGACCTTTTAAAGAATGACCCTATTTTAGGGTTCAATCCATATGTAATTAGGGTTCTATCCAGATTGAGGAATCTCCCTTATAAATTAAATCATTAATAACTTCTAATGAAGAGTTTCATAGATAAGGTGTTTTTTTGGGTTATTCATCGCAATTAAAGCTAAAAAATAACAAAATGACACCCCAATGAGGTGGGTGGTTTTCTAGTATGTTTAATCTTTGGGGGGGTATTACCATATGTGAATGACCAGTTAGTATGAGCTCTTTATCACTTATGTTGTTATATCATAACCCTCAAGGGATTTGTTCCTTAGAAGGAGGCTCAGAGTGAATCAAGTTCTCGTTTCCTAATATTTGGTATGTGATACCATTACAACTATGTTGATAGGATTTGAACCTTGTAAGTTGATGATTATTTACCCATTAAAATTTTCCTTTTTAGAGAGAGTTTATAGGTGAATTATATGATGTGTAGTAGAGTCCCTTAAGTGGGATATGGTTCTCGTGGGAGAGAAATTAGGGATAGGTGGATGTACCTATCTAGAAACTTCATCACTAAGGCCAGGTGGGAGACATAGAGGCCCTTTTCTCTAACCTGAACCCTATTAGGACATTGGTAAACATGGTTTTATGATTTTTCAAGAATGATTCACTGCTGGTTCTTGGTTTTTGCAATATAGGAATGGTGATGTCCATGGGTTCTTAGGGAAGAACCTTGGGTGTTGGATATTGAGACTAGCTTCGATGGGTATGACTATTTGGGTGACTATCCCATTTGAATAATGGAAGAGTGGTTGAATCATTAATTTCAGAAAATTTTCCATAAGGCAAATGATCGTTCAATAAATCACAGAACATATAGGTGCCCAATATTAAAGAAGTGTTCAGTGGGAGCTTCTAGATTAATGTAACTATTGTTCAAGGTATCACAGTCAGCTTGGGGCATGTTTATAGATAGCTCACAGGAGAGTGGGTTGGATATTTAATTGGGTGGTATGAGATTGTACACCTATTGTGTATACAAATCTTAATTTTCACCATTAGCATGAGGGAAGTAGTAAATATGAAACTTTATTGAGTGGCCAGGTGTGGTATGAGGATAAATAGTTTTAATTTGACACTTTCAGGCATAGAAACCTAGGGATTGGTTATATTAAAGTATGTTACCCTATGAAGAGGGGTAATTTGGTTTTAAATTGGGTGCTATGAGATAACAGACCCATGTTTTATCCTAGACATGCATTATTAAGAAACATGGTGTCAATAGTTCCTAAAGTTGAGTATATCCTAGTTTGACACAAGCATAGATTATGGATGGAAATACATTCCTATCAATGAGACATTGTTATACTCATAGTTAAGAGGTTATCATGGAAAATATCTTGTTATTTTCCTGAGTATGTTGGGAGAGCGTAAAATATAGAGGTACCTAAATACCTTTTTTGGAATTACTGATGAAATCCATAGGAGTTAGTCTTGGGTAGTGGTTTAAGATAATCTATAAGGAATTCTTTTTTTGTGCTGCATTGAAGAATATTTTCCTAAGGTGGGGAGTAGGACATCAACCACTGTTGGGAGACCCTCATGTGAGAATGATCGTGGGAATTCAAGACCAGTTGTGGGTAGGTCATTTTGGAATTCCTATACCATTGGATGAATGGAATAAGGTATAGTTTTTTTCTTGAAAAATCACAAGTATAACTTTAAATATGGACTTATAAAAGTCTATGTGAGGGAATTATCCCCAAAGATATCTTGTGATGATCCATAGGTTTTGGATTTGGTTTTTGTCAGTGATTGTGCTATGGCACAATGATACCTTTTTCAGGGAATGGTCCAGATAGGATATGCTATTATAAGTACGGTACAAGCTTCAATGATTGTTCTAAAAAAAATATCAATCCACCTTAGGATAAAAGGCTTAAAAATATGGTTTTAGTGTTGCATCAACTGTTAAAGTTGATCGTTTTGAAAAATATTTGGATGGAAGAAGTTTGAATTGAGTTTATTTTAATTTTTTTCTATAGTTAGTGAGGAACTATATCGATCACACTTTTGGGATTAGATATGTGCATTCTAAATTTTGGTGGGGTTATTTTCAAGGAAAATTTGGCACAACTAGTGTACAATTAGTTGATTAGAGTTTAACTATTTTGAGTAAATCGAGGGTCAAGGGTAATGTCCTCATGTTTAAACTATTATATTTACCATTTCTTTCATTAATATGGGGAGTGATTTATTAAATAAGTGATTCTGATGGTGGGACCACTATGGTATTTAATTATTTGTTCAAGACTAGAACCTATGGGTGGGAGAAGCATTATCTAGTTGATGGAAAGATATGATGACATGATCATGTATCGGGTTAGATGACCTCAGGTAAGTGTTTTCTTCATGTTTCATTGATTATTATGAGTTATGGATTGATTTTTACTGTCTTACATACCATTTTCTTAAAATAAATATTAAATGCGCATAGGGATCTCATAAATTAAACATGACCATTTTAGTGAAAACTCACGACCCAAGTAGGATGAGTGATGTATTTGTTATTCACCAAGGATTCTCTGGGATGAGAAGTTCTAAGGTGTAGAGGTTGTAACATCTCATTTTTTTTGGTTGAAATTTCTCTAAAGGATTTTTAATTTCCATTTAGTGGATAGGCCGAATCATAGACTATGCTTAAAATTTTAATTATGATAATTTGGAACACTTAAAAGTGTTTTTAGACCTAGAATGAGGCTCAATAGGTACCTTAGAGGTTTTATGAAAATATAGATGGTTTATACCCAAAATAGAAGTTTTTGAAAAATATATCCTAAGTGTATAGTTGGTGAATGATAATTACTAACCATGCATGCTGTTTTGTATGGGACATGTTTTGGTTAACCATGTTAGGTTTCCTAAGAAACATTGAAAAATAGTGTAAAGGTGTTGAGAGACACACATGATTGGAACATGATATGTTTAACCATGTGTAAAAACTATGCAGGGTGGAATGTTCTTGGGGTAGTAGCTCCACAAGGTTAGAGCATGGTTTGTAAACAATGCGAGCCAATCGTGTGACTTGGTGGATGTTAGGAAAATGGCACCACATGGTTGGTGTACAGTTTTAAAAATAATATATCCAAACCATATATATCTTAAAAGGGATGAAAGGGTTATTTTACCTCCATGAATTTATCCCAAAATCACCTCTTCATCTCCTCCATTCCATGAAAAACCCTAGCCACTAGAGATCCCCTCTTCTCCTCTTCTAGGGTTGGATGGATCTCCTTCATCCAACCTCTGATTCGAACACCATCAGTCTCCTTGGATCTACATCAGTTAGTGTGTGAATCTTCTTCCTTCTTATCTCGTTTTCTCTTACTAAATTGGATTATATTTCCATGTGATCTCATATACCATATTTTATTGGATTTTGTCTATTATTTTTATTTATTTAATTTTGTATCAAATCAAAGGTTAATAATGGACTATTAAATAATTGTAATAATTGTGTAGGTGGTCTATGTATTTTACCTTAAAGTCTTGCATGTTTATAAAATATTCCATTGTTCCACATAGTAAATTTTCTATGTTTCACATCATAGATATAAAAAATAACTATATAAATGACAATGCATTATATTAGATAGCTGTTATGCATTTAGTTACACTTTTTGAGGTTGTTAACCATGAATTGAACCCCCATTTGGGTGTGTTCCCTATATGCCCTTGACCTTTATTCCTTGTCCTGAAACTAAACCACCATTGAGGGGTTTTGAATTGTCCCTTAATAATGATATAATTAAATGTAATGTAAATAATTGTCAAAAGTTTTGGATAAATTCCTCTGTCGATGGACCTTTACCTATGCCAAACTATTATATTCGATAGATCCAAATAAATAAATATAATTATATTAAGGCGCGTATTTAAAAATGGACCTCCTTATTACTAGAAATAAAATTGAATTGAATGATCATGAGGAATCATATATTGAATTGGATAGATTTAATGGGATATTTATAATTATAAAATGTACATGCCTAACGATTATGTTATGCTTTAATTAATATTGTAAAATATTTTACTTGTTTATTTGTTGAAACATTTGGACATGAATTTACTATTTCATTTTTTTAATTGTATAAAATGATTATCCTCTTTAATTATTATATTTTTTTGGACAAGTTGTTCCCCTATCTTTATTAAATTAAAATCATAGGACATGACATTCATTATGATTATTATTAGAAAATACTAGACATGACTTTACTTATAATTTTCAATGAGATTGATGTGAATGATGTCCTATATTATTACTTTTTGAATCTTTATGCATGGATACCTTATCAATACAAATTAAATGTTTTGGAAATGGAGTTTCTTTTGATTATTATTATTATTTTCTGTTAAATGATTGGGCATGGTGTCCCTTATCATTCATCTAATAAAAGTTGGGCATGATGAACCTTGTCATCTATTTGAGATCATTAGTCATGATGTCCCTTATTTAAAGTAGGATAATTTTATGTTATGCATATATGGAGTCGTGGCCCTTAACCCTCGAGTCCTCTCTTGTAAATAAACACACACACACACACACATAGACACACACAGATATATGTATATATATGATGGCATGTCCTAGGACATTTCGGCATGGGAAAAAGTTGGTATAGTCTGCCAGGTGTTCCATGGGAACCTGAGCTGGAACATGTTATATTTTTATTCATTACACTACTTATCATTATACTTGAACACTGTATAATTTTATATTCAAAAAATATATTTTCATTAGACACCATTGCTGGTGGCCTACTGAGTTTTATTTAATTCCATATTTGGGTCACCGTTTGGTACATGAACAGACATCTTAGTTGCATGATGAGACCTTGGACTATGATTTGTGCTATTGGGATATAAATAGTGATATTCCCCGAGGGTTTATTGAATTCCCTAAGGTTCTATGATATGTTTTTTTATATAAAAACTCACCTATGATACTTAATTAATTAAAATGATTATTTGTAGTAGGTGAATATCAATCCACAGGGATGGTGAAATTTTTCTAATTAGGTTTTCAAAGGATTTAATTATATTAATTCGTAAGAATAAGTGAGGAAAAAATTAGATGGGGTTGATTTGATGAGAGAAAAATATTAAATCAAAGCAGATTTTTAGTTTGTGATTAGATTTTGAAAAGCTCACCAAGGTTTTGTAATTTCAGCGTTCAAGAGAAATTCTATTTATTAAACTTTGTTGATTAATTAATGATTGGTGTCAGATTCAAGACTAGGATGATTAAATGGTCATGGTATCTCTTTCTTAATGTGATAATACCCAATTTCTCTTGGTCCAATAATTTATGGTTGCACTAAATCGAGTTGTTCTTGATATGATATTTAAACCTGATTTCCTGTAAAGTTAGCAATAGTCAAGCCTTCTTTGGGGTTGTTAGTTGCATAATTTTAATGTTCATTTTTTATTCAAATTTCAATGGTCATGATAAATGAAAAATAATTACATTGGAAGTGTAATATTAAATTATATAAAGACAAATACATGAATAAAATGAAATAAATACAATGCACCTTCCCCCTTTCATTACATTACCCTAGAACATGGAAGATTTACCCTCTCATCCTAGTGATGAGAGAATAAGAGGGAAGGAGAAAATAAATATAAATCATAATGAAAACAATGAAAGAACTTGGGGAGGGCCCCAATGCTTATTTCTCCATACTTTGGTCTCCAGATCCAAATTTTTCCAAAAACAACAACATAGTCCTCCATTTATAGGCTTTAGATGGTCTATGATATTAATGAATATCATAATATTTGGTCCCTAGGTAGTTTGGGGTGGGTCCCTTATCATAATTTTGGTGACATGATGTGTAATCTTTGAATTTATAGGTGACTTGAATTTCAGAATATCTCTCCCAAAAACATATCCTAAAAAACTAACATTGTGTAATATTTTTACACAACATGTAATTGTTATTAAAAACTTGTAATTTCATAATGATTTTTCTTGAGTAGCTGATTATTCAGATAAAGTAATTATGTGTAAATGAATTATATGGCGTGTAATCATTTTGATCCAGTTTACCATCTTCATTGTATCCTGAAAACTCTAGTGTTGCACCACTTCAATTTTCTCACAGTGTGATGTGTCTTTTTTCTCCAATATTTTTCTATTTTTGTTATTTTTACAAATATTTATTGTATCCTACCATAAAACACAAAAAGTTAAATTTCTCACAAATTGTAATGAATAATATTTTAAATACAAAAATAAATACATTAAAATACAATAAAATACATGCCTGAAATATATATATAAACTTTACATGAGATCTTGGAAGTAGTGTCTGAAAATGTACATGGCCTAACATCTAAATTTTAACTCTCTTATTTATCTATTACTTTATTCACTCTAGCCCTATTGTATCTCCATGTATTTTTATTCATCATATTCATGTGTTGTTTTGGAACTGGTCTGGTAATCTATTTATGATCACTATTGTTCATTCATTATATATCTTCCACTTTATTTATTTCTGATTAATATTTATATTTATTAATTCATTATAGGATATATTCTACCCACCATACCATCATTACACCCTCACTACTATTCGGTATCCTCTGGCATACGAGGAAGCGCGTTTGAGGCCATGTGATGAACTGACTTGTGGCCTCAGATTAGTGTCTCACAGACTAGGTTGTTACATTTTAAAATGGGTTTAAAAGTAAAACTAATTCATTTTAATTATGAATAATCAAATTAAGGTATTTAAGAAAAATGGTTTTTTTGATTTTTGTATAACAACTTTCTATAATTAATTAAACATTTTTTTCTAGAAAATTACTTTTCATTGCATTTTGAGGGATTGATTTTAAACAAAATTACTCCAATTATATGAATTGAATTTGATAAAATGGATTTCATATTCATAATCATCATTTACGAATTTTTTAATGAGAACACATTCTTTTTTTCTTCATAATGAATTGTAAAATAATTTAATAAAATTTCCCCGCACTTATGGTTAAATATGTTTACTGGGGGGGGGGGGGTAAACCAAGAGATTAGGGTAATATTTTCAATTAAAAATGTATAAATCATAGTCTATGGATATATTTTAACCTCATAATATCCAAAATTAGAATATTTTTAAAATTTGATGATTTTTTATTGAGTACAAAATTATTATATTTTGACCATTTATGAAAATTCAAATGTGTCCTCTCCCCCACTTACAAAAGGGAACCACTCATTTCTCTTATTAATACAAATTTTAGCCATATATATTGATAAAAACCTACCAATGTTTCTTAAAAAATCAATATATACATATTATAAGTGTTTTTAGTTCATAAAATTTCATTTAAGGGTCCTTAATAAAGGATCTAAAGAAGTCCATCTAAAGGAGTGGTAATCTTCCAACCCAAAATATTTCAAAATATTTCTTCTTATACATTCTCTAAATATATAGTATTCATCATAAAATAATAAATTATTTTTCATAAATATACTTAAATATTTTTATGATTATAGAACAACCATTATTCACCCTATTTTCCAACAAATTGAGAAGTTAATGTATCTCTTCTCCATACGTGTGGACAGTTGCTCCACATAGTAATACAATTCATTTTACATCATCGTATTTCATGGATTATTATTGTGATGGGTTTAATGTATATATATATATATGAGATTTATGAAATAATTACTATTATTATATTCTAATATCATATATAGATTCTTACCTTCTCGGATGTTTTAAACTCAATGCATCCCTCATGAAAATGTGTGAACAACCACCCCCACGAAGTGATGTGATTTGTTTTTCTTTTCCAATTTACATGGATGGTAATAAATATATATTTAATATATATAAATATATTATTTATGATATAATTATTATTTTTTAATGAAAAAAATTATATTTATCTTTATATCCTTATTTTTATTAGAAAATGAAAACAACATTCATTCGTATGTATAGACTACCATATCCATGATCTGTGTAAATAATTATTTTATATATTCCTTTTATAAATTATTAAACATAAGTATATAATGAATATATAACATATTTATATCTTGAATAAAATTATATAAATGTTGGATCCATGATGAAAGTACAAGGACTAGAACTACCTAACTAAAACTTCCATGAAAAACGAAACAGTTAAAACCCAGAAATAATGATTTTAATAAAAAATTATTAATAAATGGGTGTTTAAATGTTATAATTGAATAATATATAATACCATAATTATTTAAATTATTATTTCATATAATTATAATAAATTTAAATTTATTATTCCAAAAGTTAGAGTACTTTCAAATTAACTCTAACTTGAGGTAAGGGATTTATGTTTTAATATCATTTTAACCGAGATTATTTATGATTGATGTTCCGATAATAGAAATTATATGATATACATATGATAAAATTATTTCATATTATTATTCTCAATTTATTTCTATATAATACACAATATACATTAATTCTCCTCACTTTAATTCTCAAGATATTGAATGAATGTTTTTAAGGAAAAACTGACTGTATTTGACTATTCAGTTTGGAATATTTTTCTTCCATGTTCATGTTTTATATATATATATTTGAATAATTTATTTTTCAATTTACCATATTATTTTTTGACTTCATTTTTACCCAGGTTTTAATTTTTATTTTTTTTCCAAGTATTCTTCTTTTTATTTTCTAACTGAGGTACTTTTGACTTTTTACCAAAATTGTTAATGAAATATTTTTTTATCTTACATGACATGAATAAAATTCCCTACCATCATGTATGATAAATTATTTTAGGATTCCATTAAAATTTTATAATTTTATTTTCAACCAAAAATAATTCCTTAATATTTTGGAATTTTTTAGATTTTAAATAAGCGATTGGAAGATAAAAGGGTATTTTCATCAAGAAATGTTCCAGTGATCTTTTAATGAAATTTTCATCTACAATAACATCCTTTGATCTTATTTGTGATTTTTTGGGGATAAGATCCAAAAATAAAATCCTTATTATTATTTTATATGGTTTATGATTATTATGAAGTTATGTTTATAAAACATATATATTTTCTATGGGTTATGCTATGATGATATAATAAACGTTTTTTTGATTTTGTGGAATATATAAGAATTGATTATGAATATGTGATGGGTGGCCCCAAAATTATATAGGTATATAATTCATATTGTAAATATTAATTTTCTAGGAGTTAAAAGTGTACATGGGATGTTATCCTAAGCTTTAAATAGGGTACAATGAGGTAATTACAAGCCCGAAATAGGGTACAAATGAGGATATCCCAAGACTAAAGCCAGTACATCGATGGTTATCCCAAGCCTAACATATTATTAATGTTTGGGTGGGTATCATTGATATAATATTTCTATGATTATTATTATGAAACACTTTATTACACTCTTTTATGACAATATCTTAAGCCAATGTTATTCTCTCATGGATCATGTTATTTGATTCCTTTATGAATCATGTCTTATGAACTGCCAATATTTATTCTATGAATCAAGTTTCTAATCTATTAAATTTCTTGCATGGTTTCAAAAGATTAAAATCATGTTATCATACCCTTTTTTATCATTTTATGTTTAAATGATCATTGATATCTCCCTTCTTAACCATTGTTGAGCGTTTGAGGTCACCCTTTATTATGTTTTATTTTCCCTAGGATATGAAGAATGGTTTCAAGTATGACGGCTATAAGAAGGGTGCATGTTATGAAGTACCAAGTGGGATAAGATTTATATCAATTATACACCACTTTTTTATATATCTATGTTTCCAAAGACACTGGACCTTTATGATTTTGGTGTGGATCGTAATGTTATGTAATGAATATTCATCTAACAAGTTGTTATATTTATTTAAAAAATGTATGGGTTGATTTAGTTTATTTTATAGAAAGGTTTAGTTATATTTGGAAACTATGATGCGAAGAATTTAGGAAGAAAACTTAGGATAACCCTAAGTGTAGGATAACATCCTAGGTTATGTGAAATAAAGAAGGGGTTTTTCCTAAGAAATATATCTTTTTATGGATACTAGAAAGTATATGTGACTATGGAACATATTAACTATGAAATCCCACCCCTCCTCATTTGACTAAGATGAGGTAGTGGTGTTACTATCCTTAGATGAAACCCCCATGTAACACCCCGAGCTTCTATGGTACGCTTCTCTTTGAATAATTCGATAGCGTGTGTTGTACGCAACATCGAATTCTAACACACCACAATCAATCAAACTAGCTGTTATGAATAGTAATACCTACTTTTTGAAATTATATATATTTTATATATCAAAATGGACTTCATTTTTGGATTCGTAATATCGAAATTAGCCTAGGGTGCAATTTTGGTACTTTTTGGATAACTTTCATATTTTGATGAATAGTGAAAATTACTAAATTTTTAATTAAAAACAACTTTTTTAATCAAAATAATTAATATTGATAAATTATTAATTTGAGTGGTTTTAAATTATATTTATAATATATTTTTACCATTAAATTCAATGCTTGTCATTGGACATAATTTTACAATTAAACCGAACATAAACAAGTGTCAATCTTTTGATAGTTATTATCTCTTAAAAACACGCTTTTTGTTTTAACAACGAGAATTAATTTTAAATTAATTTCTGCCACTTTTGTGTTTTGAATTTGAAAAAATGGATTCCATATTAGGAATAAGGATGTTCAAATTGTGTAAATAGGTAACTTTTATTTTTATACATTTTGAATAATTACTTCGGTAAATATTTTATTTACCATGGTTAAAGGGTAAATCCAATAAATAAGGGTTAAAAAATAATATTATAATAACAAATAATTACCCTAAAACGTGTCCTAACATTATTGGTTGATACATGGCCGACCATGGTCATCTTTGGGTCGATTTTGGGACCCCATGGAGCCACTTGTAGGTGATAGGGACACTTTATTTTAATTAAGTTAAAATGAATACAAAAATGACACAAGCATATATCTTTTAGCAAAAAAATTTTTACAATGGGTTATATATGTTGGATTTACGACTATAAATCTTAATTAAAAAGATAAACATATTTCCTATATAATGATATTTTATTTAGAATTTTTATAGATTACATAATTTAATTTCCTTATGACACAATTATGATGCAGTAATTACCATAATAATGACAATTTAAAATAATTGATATTATAAATACCCAAATAAATATAATTTGAGACTTTTAATGAATTACAATAATTTTATAGGATAATATTATATATTAGGATTTATTTAATTAACGTTTTTTTAAGTAATCATTCTGTTATGAGTTTCAAAAAAATCAACTATTGAATAGTGTCAAAATTGACATAAAAGAGTTTTTAAAAAAATATTATATTATTAATTGATATTAAATTCCTAAAAATCTAAGGTTCGGGAAAGAGACTTATATCATGATAGGTGTATCATTAATGGACCACTTGGGGGTCTCTTGGATGTATATAGTAATTTTATTAACCATATTATTTAAAAATACAAAGAGACATTGCAAAAGTGAAACTAATTAACTAAGAGTTAATACTTAAAGATAAGGTTAATATAAGTACCCAAACCTGTCTAAATTATATTTGTTGAGTTGTTTTCGACCCATCCCCACCATAAAATTTAAATAATAAACTTTGGAGCCATTAGAAACCGAATATGAATTTATTATAAATTAATATTTCTAGCTTTTCCAAAGGTGCCCCTCACCCCTCTTATAAAAGGGCACTCCTACTTCTCATTTCTTCACACCTTCAAAGCCTTTTTGTTAGGCAAAAATCTACCCAAATACTCTCCCAACTTCCCTCACTACAACCTAGAGGGCTTAGATTGATCATAAATCCATCCTAAGGAGCCCTTTTGATCAAATCAAAAGGAAGAACCCGAAGAAGAGGTAATGATTTCACAACCCTTTTCCAAGTTCCGTTCTTCTTCCACTTCTTCTTCCTTTGTTTTTTACCATTATAAAATAATAACTCCAGTATCATATATATACGGTGATTTTATTATAAATATGGTACAACCATATTCAGTATTCTATCCACCCTTTGAATAACATCTCACCATACGTGCGTACGTACGGCTTACCGTCTCCACGTCGTGGTGTAATTGTTATTCAATAAATTATTATTTTGATGGGTATAATAATGATGGGTAACTCAGGTAAATAATAAATATAACATGATAATGATTCTGTATATATGATATACCATCCAATTATATTTTATTTTAATATCAAAAGAATGATATTATCACTCGTGCGTACGTACGGACTACCGTCTCCACGAACGCGATGAGATTCATTCTCCATCGTATCCATTCAAGTATAATTCTCATTTGATGATTAATAATAGTATCTAAGGACTTGATATAATTCTTGATATGATTAAGATAAAACCTATCCATTACATACATGGCTTACGTAACAAAACATATAAAAGAAAACGAGTAATTTAACACTCAAAACGATGATAATTCTAAGATATTATTAACAAAGCAATGTTAAAAGATCATATATGATATCATATTAATGTATATGATTATTGAATAATTTAATAACAATTATTTCACCATTATATAGGAGTTTAACCTACCCCAACCAAGGAAAAGTGCAAGGTAAGGGTTTATTTCACAATCTCTTCATTATCCGAGGTTGTTTATACCTAATAATCTACTGGGATTTCTTTATCATCCACATCCATGTTTCTTCGAAATGTATTTCAAAACATTTTTACTATTTAAAAAGAATATGGGTTAAATTAATTTATACCCTTATGTGTTTTTAAAGGAATATTTCAGTCATTTTCCAACCAAGGCACTTTTAACCTTTCGAAAAATTTAAGGTAAGAATGTTTTTTTTAAATTATACGGAGGGTGCGGCTATTTACTGCCGTTATAAAATCGTCAAAGCTTCCCTTACAAGATTATAAGAATATTTTCAAAGTAAATGTTTTATTTTATAATTATGTGACTTCTAAATGATTTCAAAATTAATATTTTAAGAATTTTTGAAAGGTACTCTTTATCAAGATCATAATTTTAAATGTTTTAAAGATTTATCTTTCTAAATCTTTTTAATTAATGTCCATGTCTTCAAAATGGTTTTTAAGGATTTATTTATATGGAAATGAATGTATTTAAAATGTTAATTCCTTTAAAAAGTTTTAAAGTGGTATGGGACACTTAGACTCAAAAATCTCTTGTTAATTACTTCCTTTATAAATGTGTGACTTTTAAATGATTTCAAAAAAAGGAGATATTTCTCTCAAATAGTTTTGATTTCATTTATTTCAACATCCTTTGATGGATTTTATGATTATATGAAGTTGATTTATTATGATACAAAACTTCCATAATGTATTGAAGGTTTTGTCATATGTTTGACTGTGGATGTGTTATTTTTATACCATTCATGGTTTATGGAGAAATTATTGACATTTCGTATGCTAGTTTTAATACGAATGTTTATGTTATGTTTAAACCTTTTCATATGGGAATGCCTTGGACTTAGTAAGTGACAGGTGGAGCCCGCTATAGTTCCTCGATGTATCGGTAGGTCTCATGAGACAAACTAGTGTCTTGGCACAAGGCCTTGGCAAAATCTTTTTTGTAGTCTTGGCACAAGGCCTTGGCTATGTGGTTATGATAGTCTGGCATTATGCATTCCATCATTATGAAAGTGGTTATTGATATTGCATTTGATTATTCGATTAGTAGAATATCCATGTGAATAAGTAAATGTAATTGTTTCATTTTACTTTTTTTATACTATGTTGAAGTTAAAGTTTAAAAGGCTTTTGTTTTAGTTATACATTTGCTTAAAAGTTTATGCTTATTTTTGAAAGTTTCCGCTATATTGTTATCCTTACTGGGCATTTGAGCTCACCGCTTTTCTATGTTTTATTTTTCGCAGGATGTGAAGAAGTAAGTTATGAAAGACCTGCAGGGATTTTATGTGGGGATATGAGTGTGGAATATGGAGACTATGTTGTTTTAGGAGTTTTTCACTTTATGATGTAATGAAAAACTTTATGAATATATCTAGTGTTTCCAAGGCTACTAAACCAATCGGTCTTTCGAGATTTGATCTTTCTTGTGATCATGCCAATGTTATGTATAATGCACCGACTCTGGGTAACTGGGGTCGGGGCGTTACAGTTGGTATTAGAGGAAGTTTAGTACAAACCTTGGAAGCTAGATTTAGATAAAAATTGATTAGAGAACGTAGACCTAAGATGAAATTTGAGGATTAGTATAGAAGCAATTCCTAGAATTTTGGTATTTTAAAGATTTTGTGAGTTTTCCGAGCAATACATCCTTGTATGGATACGAGCAGGTAGAGGCGGCTCTGGCACAGATGTACCTAGGTGTAAAACCCGAAAACACCTCTTTGAGCTAGACTCGAACGGGAACTGGTGTTCGACAATGGGACTTGTTGCACTCTTGGTTATGACACTCCAGGGGGATATGCTTAGGATAACTCTCATTTTCTTTACAAATCATTATTAAGGGTTTATGAGTATATAATTCCTCAAAGAAAACATTCTTATGATTATGGATTATATCCATAAATAGTTCAATTTATGTTAAGTGTTTTATAAGTATGGGATTATGTATTTTGATTTATAAACTGATCTAGTTTATTCCATTGTTTAGAAATGGCGCCTAGTGGAAGAAATGGAAACCGTATCAATTCACGCACTCTATATAAGGATTTCCCTCCTGCTCAAGATAATTATAGTGGATCTAGTGATGCAACTGGTGCCGATAAGCTAATCACCATACTGGGACAACTCACTCAGGTTATGAATAATAACCTTACCCGTATGGAGCACCGTAATCCGCAACATGGAGGATCAATGTTAGATCGATTCATGAGGAAACAACCTCCAACGTTTAATGGGAGTACAAATCCCTTAGTAGCTGAGCAATGGATATTTTTCCTATAGAAAATATTTCAGGCTTTGGGGAGTAGTGAAAGGGAAAAAGTTATAATGGCAGTTTACCGCCTTACTGGAGATGTTGATCAATGGTGGTCATTGATTCAAAACATGAAGGAAGATGATGAAGTATCAAATATGGAATGGAGGGAGTTCAAAGATCTGTTTTTAGAAAAATACTTTCCTTGCGACCATCGAGCAGATATGGAAAGGCAATTTCTGATTCTGAGACAGAAGGAGGATGAGAATGTCGCAAAGTATGAGGCTAACTTTACATGGTTAGAAAGGTATGCTGGAGATTATATACGTAACCCAAGAAGTAAGATTGATCGTTTCATTGATGGGTTAAAACCATTTCTCCGTCGAGCATTAGTCTCACAATCCTTTTCATCATACGAAGACATTGTCTCATGTGCTATCAAGACCGAAAAGGAATTCTCTAAGTCTTATGACTTTAAAGCAAAGCAAGAGAAGAAGAGACCTTCTGATCAGTCTGGGAATGAAAATAAGGGGAAGAAGGGAAAGGTTGGATATCTATCCTGTGGTAAATGTGGTAAGAAACACCCCGGTACTTGCTTGAAGGGAATGAGAGTTTGTTACAAGTGTGGTGAAAAAGTCCACCAAGCTCGTGATTGCAAGGGGAAGAAGGAAGCTACAAATGTTCAGTGCTACAATTGTAGGGAGATGGGGCATTATGCAAATGAATGCCCTAAGAGTCAAAAGAACCTACCTCAGAAAAGGCCAAGGGATCAAGGCCAAGATTATGCTATCACTACTGCTGAGGTAGAAGCTCCGAAAGATGTGGTGGCAGGTAATTTAATGGTTTCCTCAAGTTTAGCAAATGCATTATTTGATTCTGGATCATCGCATTGTTTCATATCTTCCCAGTTTTTTAAGAAAATTAGATATTTCTAATTTGATTTGACAAGGGAGTTGTCAGTTAAAACTCCTAAGGGAAGTATCATTGCAACAAAGTTTTGTGAATCAGTCCCCATTAGAGCACATAAATGTTCTTTATCTGCTGATCTCATCGTCATACCTATGATTGAGTTTGAAATAATCCTCGGTATGGGCTGGCTTTTGGACTATGATGCGAAAATTTATTGTAATAATAAAGAGGTTATGATTCTTGATGATAATGATAAGGAACACCTTATCTTTAGAGCAGAATCATCACCACCTAATTCTTATTTAGATCCACCCCCAGTAGCTCAACTAAATTCAATTATTGGGGAGGAAGAGAATGAAATTACTGTGGGGGAGGAAAGGAATGTTCAAATAGAGAATGTACCTGTTGTGAGTGAATTTTTAGATGTATTTCCGGAAGATTTACCTGGACATCCTACAGAACGAGAAGTTGAGTTTTCCATTGATTAAATTCCTGGATCAAGGCCTATATCAAAGACCCCTTATTGAATGGCCACTGTAGAATTAGTTGAACTAAAGAAACAACTAGAGGAATTGAGTAATAAGGGATTTATTCTCCCTAGTGTTTCTTCATGGGGAGCCCCTGTTCTTTTTGTTAAAAAGAAAGATGGATCTATGAGGTTATGTATCGACTACAGGGAGATCAATGCTATAACAATAAAGAAAAAGTATCCCCTACCTTGCATTGATGATTTATTTGACCAACTTCATGGAGCTCAATACTTTTCAATGATTGACCTTCGATATGGATACCATCAGTTGTGTGTGAAGAAGGAAAACATTCCGAAGGCAGCATTTCGAACCAGGTACGGGAATTACGAGTTTACTGTAATGCCTTTTGGATTGACTAATGCACCCTCTGTATTCATGGATCTGATGAATAGTGTTTTCAAGGAGTATCTCGATGAATTTGTGGTGGTATTTATTGATGATATCTTGGTATACTCCAAAAGCTACCAAGATCATGAAAATCACTTGCACATTATCTTGAAGCCTATGAGAAGACATGAATTATATGGGAAGTTTAGCAAGTGTGAATTCTGGCTTCAGGATATTTCTTTTCTTGGCCATATTGTCTCTAAAGATGGAATCTCTATTGATCCTTCTAAGACCAAGGCAATCCAAGAATGTCCAGCACCTACGAGTATAACTTAGGTACGTAGTTTTATTGGTTTAGCAGGTTATTATCGACGTTTCGTCTAGAATTTTGCCTGATTGGCTAACCCATTAACGAAGATCACATGTAAAGGGGTTAAATTTGTTTGGACAAAAGAGTGTGAAGAATGTTTTGAAGAACTGAAGAAAATATTAGTCAATGCTCATATATTGACTCTACTATCGGGGAATGATGGGTTCGTTATTTATAGTGATGCATCGAAGAAAGGACTTGGTTGTGTCCTTATGCAGAATGATAGGGTTATTACCTATGTATCACGACAGTTGAAAATTCATGAGCAAAACTATCCTACTCATGATCTCGAGTTAGCAACTATGATCTTTGCTTTGAAGATATGGAGGCACTACCTCTATGGTGAAAAATGTGAGATTTATACTGATCACAAGAGTTTGAAGTATATTTTCTCACAAAAAGAACTCAACATGAGGCAGAGGAGATGGCTTGAATTACTCAAGGATTATGATTGCACGATACACTACCACCCGGGGAAGGAAAACAGGGTGGAAGAGGCTTTGAGCAGAAAAGACCATGGAGTTTTGAACAATATGAGAATTGAAAGGGATCCAATCTTCATGGATCTAGTGAAGATGGACATGGGAATAACCAGGGAAGGTTAAACATCAATGCTTTTTCAAATGGTTGCCAAACCATCTTTACTAGAAGGGATTAAGAGTTCTCAGACCGATGATAAAGAATTTCAAAAGAAGATTAAAGCTGTGAATGATGGGAGATTGAGAGACTTTGTTTATGAAGATGGAATTTTGAAATTTGGGAAGATACTTTGTGTTCCTGATATACCTGATCCAAAAATGGAATTGCTAGATGATGCTCATAGTTCCAATTTCTCTATACATCCTGGGAGAACCAAAATGTATAGAGATTTGAAGGAACATTTTTGGTGGGACGACATGAAGAGGGAGATTGCTGATTTTTTTTCAAGATGTATGGTTTGTCAACAAGTGAAAGCTATAAGGCAACAACCTGGAGGAGTCATGCAACCTCTTCCTATACCAAAGTGGAAATGGGACAATATTACGGTGGACTTTGTCATGGGACTACCAAAGACTCCTAGAAGGAACGATGAAATATGGGTTATTGTTGATCATCTTACCACATCAGAACATTTTCTTGCTATAAGAGAAGATCTACCCCAGGAACGTCTAGCAAGACTATATATTAATGAAGTTGTAATACTTCATGGAGTACCCATATTGATTGTTTCTGACCGTGATCCCCGTTTTACTTCAAGAGTCTGGAAAAGTCTTCCGAAATCCCTGGATACTGAACTTCATTTGAGCACTGCTTACCACCCTCAGACAGACGGACAATCAGAACGGACTATTAAAACCTTAGAAGACATGTTGAGATCTTTCTCACTTTACATTCAGGGTATTTGGGATCAACATTTACCTCTCGTAGAATTTTCCTATAACAATAACTTCCATTCGAGTATTCAGATGGAACCATATGATGCGTTATATGGAAAGAGATGTCGTACACAAACCTGTTGGGATGAAATTGGTGAAAGAAAACTTGTAGGCCCAGAACTGGTGGAGGAAACGATGGAAAAGGTGAAGGTAATCCAAAATCACATCAAAGCAGCTCAAAGTAGGCAGAAGAGCTATGCCGATAATCGAAGGAAGGATTTGGAATTTCAAGTCGGTGATCATGTATTCCTAAAGGTATCTCCATGGAAGGGAGTCAAAAGTTTTGGTAAGAAAGGTAAATTGAGTCCCAGGTACATCGGACCTTTCGAAATTCTAGAACGAAATGGGACTGTAGCTTACTGATTGGAAATGCTGCCAACTCTCTCCAAAGTTCACGATGTGTTCCACATATCTCTATTGAGGAAATACATGCCTGACCCAACGCATGTAATCACCTATGAAGAATTAGAACTGGAACCTGATCTGTACTATTGTGAAGAGCCCGTCAGGATTCTTGATACGAGAGAACAAGTTCTGAGAAACCGGACGACACGCCTGGTAAAAGTTTTGTGGAGAAACCATAAGATGGAAGAGGCAACGTGGGAACCCGAGGAACTTATAATGAAGAACCACCTGAGTCTTTTCATGTGATAAGTATTCTAGAAATTTCAAGGACGAAATTATTTGAAGGAGGGGATAATGTAACACCCCAAGCTTCTACGGTACGCTTCTCTTTGAATAATGCGATAGCGTGTGTTGTACGCAACATCGAATTCTAACACACCACAACCAATCAAACTAGCTGTTATGAATAGTAATACCTACTTTTTGAAATTATATATATTTTATATTTCAAAATGGACTTCATTTTTGGATTAGGAATATCAAAATTAGCCTAGGGTGAAATTTTGGTACTTTTTGGATAACTTTCATATTTTGATGAATAGTGAAAATTACTATATTTTTAATTAAAAACAACTTTTTTAATCAAAATAATTAATATTGATAAATTATGAATTTGAGTGGTTTTAAAGTATATTTATAATATATTTTTACCATTTAATTAAATGTTTGTCATTGGACATAATTTTACAATTAAACCAGACATAAACAAGTGTCAATCTTTTGATAGTTATTATCTCTTAAAAACACGCTTTTTGTTTTAACAATGGGAATTAATTTTAAATTAATTTCTGCCACTTCTGTGTTATGAATTTGGAAAAATGGATTCCATATTCGGAATCAGGATTTTCAAATTGTGTAAATAGGTAACTTTTATTTTTATACATTTTGAATAATTACTTCGGTAAATATTTTATTTACCATGGTTAAAGGGTAAATCCGTTAAATAAGGGTTAAAAAATAAAATTATAATAACAAAAAATTACCCTAAAAAGTGTCCTAACCTTATTGGTTGATACATGGCCGACCATGGGCATCTTTGGGTAGATTTTGGGACCCCATGGAGCCACTTTTAGGTGATAGGGACACTTTATTTTAATTAAGTTAAAATGAATACAAAAATGACACAAGCATATATCTTTTAGAAAAAAATTTTTACATAGGGTTATATATGTTTGTTTTTGACTATAAATATTAATTAGAAAGATAAAAAGCTTTCCTACATAATTATATTTTATTTATAATTTTTATATATTAAATAATTTAATTTCTTTATGACACAATGATGATGCAGTATTTACCATAATAGTGACAATTTAAAATAATTGATATTATAAATACCCAAATAAATATAATTTGAGACTTTTAATGAATTAAAATAATTTTATAGGATAATATGACATATTATTAGTGATTTAATTAACTTTTTGAGAAGTAATAATTCTGTTATGAGTTTCACAAAAATCAACTATTGAATAGTGTCAAAATTGACATAAAAGAGTTTTTAAAAAAAATATTATATTATTAATTGATATTAAATTCCTAAAAATCTAAGGTTCAGACAAGATACTTATATCATGATAGGTGTATTATTAATGGACCACTTTGGGGTTTCTTGGATGTATATAGTAAGTTTATTAACCATATTATATAAAAATACAAAGAGACATTGTAAAAGCGAAACTAATTAACTAAGAGTTAATACTTAAAGATAAGGTTAATATAAGTACCCAAACCAGTCTAAATTCTATTGGTTAAGTTGTTTTCGACCCATCCCCACCTTAAAATTTAAATAATCAACTTTGTAGCCATTAGAAACCGAATATGAATTTATTATAAATTAATATTTCTAGCTTTTCCAAAGGTGCCCCTCACCCCTCTTATAAAAGGGCACTCCTCCTTCTCATTTCTTCACACCTTCAAAGCCTTTTGGTTCGGCCAAACTCTGCCCAAATACTCTCCAAAATTCCCTAAATACCACCTAGAGGCCTTATTTTGATCATAAATCCAACCTAAGGAGCCCTTTTGGTCAAATCAAAAGGAAGAACCCAAAGAAGAGGTAATGATTTCACCACCCTTTTCCAAGTTCCTTTCTTCTCCCAATTATTCTTCCTTTGTTTTTTACTATTCTAAAATAATAACTCCAGTATCATATATATACTGTCATGTTATTATAAATATGGTAAAACCATATTCAGTATTCTATCCACCCTTTGAATAACATGTCACCATACGTGCGTACGTATGGCTTACCGTCTCCACGTCGTGGTGTAATTGTTATTCAATAAATTATTATTTGGATGAGTATAATAATGATGTGTAACTCATGTAAATAATAAATATAACATGATAATGATTCTGTATATATGATATAACATCCAATTATATTTTATTTTAATATCTAAAGAATGATATTATCGCTCGTGCGTACGTACGGACTATCGTCTCCACGAACGCGATGAGATCCATTCTCCATCGTATCCATTCAAATATAATTCTCATTTGATGATTACTAATAGTATCTAAGGACTTGATATCATTCAGGATATGATTAAGATAAAACCTATCTATTACAAACATGGCTTACATAACAAAACATATAAAATAAAATGAGTAAGTTAACACCCGAAACGACGATAATTCTAAGATATTATTAACAAAGCAATGTTAAAAGATCATATATGATTTCATATTAATGTATATGATTATTGAATAATTTAATAACAATTATTTCACCATTATACATGAGTTTAACCTACCCCAACCAAGGAAAAGTGCAAGGTAAGTGTTTATTTCACAATCTCTTCATTATCCGAGGCTGTTTATACGTAATAATCTACTGGGATTTCATTATCATCCACATCCATGTTTCTTCGAAATGTATTTCAAATTTTTTTTTACTATTTACAAAGAATATGGGTTAAAGTCATTTATACCCTTATGGGGTTTTAAAGGAATCTTTCTGTCTTTTTCCAAACAAGGCACTTTTAACCTTTCAAAAAAATTTAAGGTAAGAATGTTTTTTAACTTATACGGCGGGTGCGGCTATTTACCGCCGTTATAAAATTGTCAAAGCTTCCCTTACAATATTATAAGAATATTTTCAAATTAAATGTTTTATTTTATAATTATGTGACTTTTAAATGATTTCAAAATGAATATTTTAATAATTTTGGAAAGGTACTCTTTATCAAGATCATAATTTTAAATGTTTTAATGATTTATCTTTCTAAAACTTTTTAATTAATGTCCATGTCTTAAAAATGGTTTTTAAGGATTTATTTATATGGAAATGAATGTTTTTAAAATGTTAATTCCTTTGAAAAGTTTCTAAGTGGTATGGGACACTTTGATTCAAAAATCTCTTTTTAATTACTTCCTTTATAAATGTGTGACTTTTAAATGATTTCAAAAAAAGGAGATTTTTCTCTCAAATAGTTTTTATTTCATCTATGTCAACATCCTTTGATGGATTTTATGATTATATGAAGTTGATTTATTATGATACAAAACTTCCATAATGTATTGAAGGTTTTGTGATATGTTTGACCGTGGATGTGTTATTTTTATACCATTCATGGTTTATGGAGAAATTATTGACATTTCGTATGGTATTTTTAATACGAATGTGTATGTTATGTTTAAACCTTTTCATATGGGAATGAATTGGACTTAGTAAGTGAGGGGTGGAGCCTGATATAGCTCCTCGATGCATCGGTAGGTCTCATGAGACAAACTAGTGTCTTGCCACAAGGCCTTGGCAAAATCTTTTTTGTAGTCTTGGCACAAGGCCTTGGCTATGTGGTTATGATAGTTTGGAATTATGCATTCCCTCATTATGAAAGTGGTTATTGATATTGCATGTGATTATTCGATTAGTAGAATATCCATGTGAATAAGTAAATGGAATTATTCCATTTTACTTTTTCCATACTATGTTGAAGTTCAAGTTTAAAAGGCTTTTGTTTTAGTTATACATTGACTTAAAAGTTTATGCTTAATTTTGAAAGTTTCCGATATATTGTTATCCTTACTGGGCATTTGAGCTCACCCCTTTTCTATGTTTTATTTTTCCCAGGATGTGAAGAAGTAAGTTATGAATGACCTGCAGGGATTTTATGTGGGGATATGAGTGTGGAATATGGAGACTATGTTGTTGTATTAGTTTTTCAGATTATGATGTAATGAAAAACTTTATGAATATATCTAGTGTTTCCAAGGCTACTAAACCAATCGGTCTTTCAAGATTTTATCTTTCTTGTGATCATGCCAATGTTATGTATAATGCACTGACTCTGGGTAACTGGGGTCGGGGCATTACACCCCAAAACACCAAATTTTATAAATAAATTACAAGTTCCTAATAATCATTTGTAGGATTATTTTCACTTTTAAATATAATACACATAAAAACATAAAAAATAAACATCTAATACTCTATATTATGTACGAGTACATAACATAACTCAAAACATAACTAAAAAATTAAACAATATATTAGTATAATTGGAAATAGAAAGAAATACTAAAAAATAACTATGATACAAAAAAAATGAAAACACTCATGTGGAATCAAGATAAGAAAATCCTAGCCCTCTCTAAGATACAACACCACATTCCATGACCATGGTATCAATAAACATAACTGAATAACTAATATACATTGACCTTACCTGTGTCTTGATAGATGTTATCTAAAAATGAAAAATAGGTTCCAAGAAGGGAGTGAGTCTCAAATCAATTGGATTTTCAAAAAGACTTCCCAACTCACACCACTATGATAAGAACTGGTTAGAAAATTTTTAAAAAATATTTTTAAAAGTAGATAAAATAGTTTATATCTAAACATTAAAAAAGTTTTATGGAAATTTATTTAAAAATCATAAAAACATTCAAAATTATTTTTCATACCCATAACCATGTATCCAAAAAGATATCCATACATTCCCATGTGATAGTTCCAGACGCATTAGCAGTATTTCATCGATCCACCATGTCATCACCTGGTGGACAATACCAATTTCCCCAATTGCACACACCCTTTCCATAGGGTCACATCTATGAATACACTCACACAAACCATGTATGTTAAATTCCATGAATACCCATTCCTCATAAAATATTTATTTCTTCATAGAATTCTAAAAAAGAGTTTACATGCATCAAAAAACCCAAAATATTAAAATTATCATTTTATAATTATCACCAAAGTGAATTTTCTAGGAAACCATCCAATTTATATAATTTGTAACCATAACCCAAAAGAAGTTTCTAACAAGAATCGCATAAGGATTTCAAATAAATTTCAAGAAATTAATTTAGAAAAAACAATCATTAATGTTATAAGTAATGTGAATATGAGAGAGAATCCACATATCTATCAATGGTTGGAGAAAACATAGAATGAAGTGAAAAAATTCATGATCTAATCACATCAAAACATCCATTTAATGGATACAAAAAGATCTTATCAAGATTCATGTAACACAAAATAGATATATCCATAATAACATAAATAAATATATATATATATTTTTACAATAGATATAGGAATTATATATCTAAGAGTAACAGTGAATAATAATGACTTATGAATGAATCCAAATCTCTAAGACAATTTAAATTGCGTTAAGAATTCCTTTTGGATCGAAGGATATTGTATCTCAATCCTTGAAAGAAAAATGAATTTGATAACCTAAGGTATTCGGTGATTGAAGAGGGGTTCATAATATTATTTGGATTAGATCCATGGAATTAGGGGTTCCAACTACACACATCATGGTTTAGCCACATGGTTTGGAAGGTTTTGTTCCAACCATGAAATGCTACTTCCTTATGGCCACCCATCATATGGTTGGCTTGCACGATTTGGAAAGCCCTGCACCAACTATGATTTCACCTTATGTTACCTAAATAATTTTCCCTTGGAATATTTATGGTTTGGATAAAATGAATGCCTTTCTAGTGATCCCATAAAGTTTTAATGGTTTCTTGGCGGTGGTTCATGGTTTCTCCAAATCATGTACAAACCGCACACCACCATAAATGACTCCAAAACATGCCACAACCACCCAAAACCACTTGGAACACATCCTAATAATTATGTAAATTACAATTAAATTAAAAAATGTTTATATACCTCAAAATATGAGTGCTTCATTTTCACCATAATTGGTATTTCTATCCCCATAAATTAGAAAACTCGTGTTGTTCTAGAAGCGTTTTGGCCACTGTTCAAACATTTCCTTTTCTCGCTCCCACGTTTCTTCTTGAGTATGACCATTTTTTCATATAACCGAAACCAGAACAATTATTTTCCATGAAATATTTTCTATTACCTATCCACAACCCATACTGGTACATGAATCAATGTAGCATCCAAATATAGGTCAATGTGATCCCATATAATCACATGGTCAAGACCAAGTTGGTATGTATTCATTTGAGATAAATAAAACACATTTTGCATTGGACTAAACCTTGGTGGTAAAACCAACTGATTTACCTCCTCAAAAAGTAATTAATGTCTCTCTAAAGGGACTATGTACTATGGGGATAACTTTTCCTACTTACAAAAATGATTATTTCTAAGTCTTGGAGAGATTCTCAAGAAGACATGATCACTCACCTCAAATGAAAACAATCACTGATGATAATCCACATATGATTTATGATGTCTCTATGCTATATTAATTCTTTTTCTGATCAACTACATATTATCTATTTTCTATTTCACATGGTTGGGTCAAATTAGTGAAGTCTCATCTATTTCCACCCAAAAAGTGGAGAACGAAAATGATTACCATATAATAATTCCAAAATAGCAATATGTATTGAGTCCTAATAACTGTTATTGTATGAGAATTCATATAAGGGTATATGATCCTCCAATGATTTAACAAAATTGACCACACAATCTCTAATAATTTACTCAAAAATTTGGGTTGTCCTTTTGGATTTTCTATCCATTTTAGAATGATAAGCTATGATCTTATTCAAATTCGTTCGAAGGGATTTCTGAAAGGAATTCCAAAGATGAGACGTTAACCTAGGGTCTTGGATAGATACAACTGAGACTGTAATACTATGAATCTTTACATTTTTTGGAATGTATATTTTGTACATGTCTTCCTTCATATTATTTTAAAGAATAATAATGATGTGAGTCAATTTTATGAGATGATTTATAATCACCCATATGGAATCATGTTTCCCAATAGTTTTTAGTTGACTTGTTAAAAAATCCATGATTATCTTCTCTTATTTAAACATGGAAATTGATAAATTATTCGACATACGAATTGGTTATTGATGCTCTACCTTAACTTACTGACATGTGATCTATCTCTTGAAAAACTCTTCTAGATTACAATTCACTCTAGCCCATAAAACCTATACTCTCAAAGATTTATATATCTTTTGAATTCTAGGATGGAAAACCCATCGTGATTGGTGGTGAGAAGAAATAACATATTCATAATAAGATATAGTTATAGTTAAATGATTTCTAAAACATAACAATTAACTCCCATCCAACTTTCACACCTCAATGGTCTCACCACCATTGAGTTTTGACTTCATAGCTAGAAATTATATATCAGAAGTTGTAGAAACTATAACCTACTCAACCAAATAAAGAAAAAAAATACCAAAAACAAACCCACAACATTACCTTATTTTGGAAAATCTAGACACATATAAACTATAACTGATATAGGATTCTATTTATTTGACGCCCCACTAAACAATTGAGCATAGGAATTTATACTCAAGGAATCAACTTCAAAATTTCCTTTTACTAGTGTATATAATAAATAAAATTTAAACATTTGGTGATATTCCATCCATATTAATTTTCTTAGGTTCAAATATCTTTATATACAATTGTTATTTTAGATTTTATGATCTGTATACACTAAATATTTCTCACCAAAAAGATAGTGACACTATATATTTAAGGAATGAACTAAAAAATACAACTCCTAGTCATGTGTTGGGTAGTAATTCTCATACATCTATAACTCCCATGAAAAAATGCATCAATATGATCTCCCTCCATGAGAAAACATCCCAACCCAGATCCATATGAATCACAAAAGACTACATAGCCTGGTCTAGACTCTAGAAATATTAGGATAGGCATTGATGTAAGCCTAACATTATTTTCTTGAAATGATTTTTGGAATTCATCATTCCATTAGAAAGTAATGTATTTACACATAAAAGTTGTCATCAATGAGGGAAAATGTGAAAAATCATATACAAATTGTTTTTAGTATTCCCCTATGACAAGGAAATTACATATCAAAAAGGAATTCTTCTATGGTTTCCAAGAGATAATAGCTTCTATCTTTTAAGGATATACAAAAAATCCTTTTTTAGAAATTACATGGACAAATAAAAATACCTCTTAAATCCAAAAACCACAATTTAATAAATTAACATAAAGGTGATTCTCCTACATGATATGTAAAACTATAGCTAGGTGTTGGTCATGATCTGATTTAGTATTTAGAATATACTACGTTTTCATCAACAAAAACTACCACAAAGGATTCCAAATACCTAAGAAATATTCAATTTATCAATTTCATAAATATTTTATTTCATTTGTAAGACCAAAGGGTAAAAGCACGTATACATAATGTCCATGTCAAATTTTCAAATATGTATTTAGAATATACTCATTAAAAACATGTAGTTGGTGATATCCCAAATGTAAGACAATTTTAGAGAACTATAGGGATCCCATCAATTGATTAAACAGGTCATCAATTTGAGGAATATTATATTTATTCTTTATTGTAACTTGGTTAATTTTTTGATAATTCACACAAATCCAAAGAGTTTCATCTGTCTTTTCATAAAAATAACTCGTAATGCCAATATAGACATTCTTGGATGATTGAACACTTCACTTTCCAAATCATCTAACTGAACATTAAATTCTTTAATTTTTGTTAGTTACACCTTATAACATGGAAGTGAAATTGGAATGGTTCTTATTAAGAGATAAATTTTAAAATCCAATTCTATTATTGGTTGAAACCCCTAGAAATTTTCAAGGAAAATATTTGGAAATTTTTCAATGATGTTTAGAAAATATCTATTTATGATATAATCCATATATCCCAAATTTGGTGCTTCCAACTGATATGATATAGTTCCAAACACCGGTGATAGTAGTCCTACTCTACCTTCCTTTACATCATAATATCCTCTACAGAGTTTTCATATTCCATCAAGAGATGTGAAACTAACTGTTGAGAAATAATAGTCAATGTGGGCATTGGACGACTTTAACCAATCCATACCCAAAACGAAGTCATAGAAATATATCTCAAGCATAGATAAAATCTAAATCAAATCATCACTATTTATAGATATAAAAAATATTTACATACCACTAATCAACACACTCTTTGGACAAGAAGAGTTTTAATTTTCAAAAAATAAGGCAAATTATCAACATGTAAATCCATATGGTCAACAAAATGGGATGCAATAATTGAGTGAGACACACCAATATCAATCGAATATTGTATAGTGGTAAAATTAAAATGAATCATATGTATCACCATCAAAGGACCTGATTGATCATATATGATCACTTTCTAGGCCCTATACAATTACTTACTCACTGTAATTTTCACTTTATTACCTCATTGAGATATCATAGGATGAGGAGTCATGGTAATACTAGAATCACCTTTTTTTAATCTATTTTTATGTTGAAAATTATTCTATTAAACTCATATTATAGAAGAATATGATGTTTTGGAACCATGATATGTGTCTTTGGAACTCGACCTTGGTGTACTATGGCAATAACATTAAATATATCCCATCTGATTACAATTATGAAATGATCTAGGTGCTTCTATACAATATCGCTCTATATACTCAAAATAACCCCATTGGAAACCTCATAGATTAATTTTTGGTTGAGGATGAATGTTTACTAATCCCACAGTCTAATTTTGAGATATCGCACCACTTTGGAAGTATGTGTCCCTCTACTACTTATTCACAGTGAGTTATCTCCTGTTTCCTTAGGAATAAAAATGCTCCCTATAAATTCTTTACCAATGGTATCCCTTTCTACCACCTTCTCTCTATTGAACATTTCTGTATAGTCCATAAAATTTGTAATTAAAATAATTGTGAAAATATATAGTCATAGTATAAATTACTATAAGGGATCACTTGCAGTAACTTACCCGGAAAGGGGACTAAATTCATAAATTTTGTTGCACACTCTATCACCAAGAGATTCTCTTACTTTAAATTGAAGTATCCCATTTCTATATAAATCAAAAATGTGTGGGGATATAAATTTTTATTAAATCATTCTTCAAAACTTCCCCTTGTAATTCCTCATTCATCTTTAACCTAAACTACAAAATACCACAATTTTCATTCTAGATATTCCATCATATACATTTCTAACTTGACTTTGACTATGGTTGGTGTTCTAAGGAAATAAAATATTTGATTTAAACTATTCAATAAGACTTCTCATTTTTTTCATTTCAGAATCCCCCTGAATGGTGGGTGGGTTATTCTTTTTTAACTGGACTAAATGGTCCAATTTCCAAGGAACATCATTCCAAATACACCTATCAATGACCTAAAAATCCTAGAAAATGTATTTGAACAGTTTTTGTTTCACCTGTGGAATAGGTGCAACCAAATTTTTAGTATTCAATTATAGATTATTCCTATAAAGTCTACCTAGTTCCATTCGCTATTACCAGAATAAAACTTTATTTAGTCACCATTCACTAGAAACTAAAGGCTTATGCCTGTTTTACAAATTACCATATCAAAAAATATCTCAAAAATTATTTTCAATATCCTACCATAGTAATAATTTTAACCACTTTTCCTAAATCATAAAATCACATATTTCTAATTCATTCCTAATGTAGAGTTTCACTATGAATGCATGATATGAAATATTCATCAGCTAAACCCATAAAGATGAGATAACAACTCACCTAGAATTATTTTTAAAACAATTGTGTACCCAAACCACCCCAGTAACATAAATTTCAGCATAAAAATTTCATATATGTATTATTAAAATATAAATTTAATGTTTTGACAATCCAATATATTTGATAGCATCCCAATAGATATAACTTCTAACAAATATTGACACTATTTTCAACTCATGGATTGAACAAAACCAAAACCATTTCCAACTCAAGGGTCAAACAAATATGATACTATTTGTAACATCTCACCCATCCTCATTGTATTGAGATGAGGTAGTGGTGTTATTAGAATATGATCATACCAAACATCTTGACATTTCCTAAGTACATTGAGAGAGTATCATCTTTATGAGAATCAAACGATATATAGTTTTGAGATTAATAAAGTACACTTATTGGGCCATGTAATCTCAGAGGTAGAAGTGTCAGTGTACCTATAGAAATTTGAAACCATGGTATCTTGGGAAAAACCCATGATTGTATTCAAAATTTAGAGCTTTCTAGGTTTAAGAGGTTATTATCAATACTTTATGTAGGATTTCTCCCATTTGGTAGCACCAATGTCTTGGTTGATAAAGAAAGGGGAAAAGTTTCTTTGGTATCATTATTGAGAGAAATATTTTTAAGAGTTTAATGGAAGGATGAAATTAGAACCTATCCTCACTTTACCTATTCTTGGAAAACATATATCGTATACTGAAATTCATCTAGAGTTGTTCCTATAGTAGTTTTAATGTTGGAGGATAGAGTGTTTGTCTATATCTCCAGGCAGGTGAGACAAAATGAGAGGAATTATCCCACCCATGATCTAGATTTAGAAGAAATGAGATATTCCCTAAGATATTGGAGAAACCATCTCATCGGTGAGATGTTTTGGTATACGTAGACCCCAAGAGACTCAGGTAAATCTTTTCTCAGTGATACTTGAACCTTCAGTGAAACCTAAACCTTAAGTTGAGGATGTGAGACATGTATCTTAATTTTTTTAAAATTGGGTTGAATTATCCACAAGGAAAGGGAAACTTCATTGCCGATGCATTTATATAAAACACATAGAAAGAGGCAGTACGAGAGTCCTATGACGAGTAGTTGATAATGGAATTATTTGCAGACATGGATTTGGATGATCAGGATTCTCAAGCATGGGTATCTATGACTTCATCATTTGTTATACCTATTATTTTGGACTAGATTATGACCAAGTAGTTGTCTGATCAGAAGGGCTCAATTATGTGAGAGAAATTATATGGTGTAGATACACTATCAGGATTGTATCTCAGTAGTGGAAATTCTATTATTTTCTATGGCAGAATATGGGTTCCTATGAGCTTACATGAGAACCAGATTAGAGAGTTCCATACATCTTAATGGGAGATATATCCTGGTTTAATAGATATGTATCTTGATCTCGATATACATTACTAGTGGTTAGGAATGTGGAAGGATGTTCCATGTTTTTTGTCAATATGGTCCACATTTCAGTAGGTAAAAGATGAGAATCAAGAGCTAGATATGCTTTTGCAGCATTTGACAATTCCTAAGTTGAAATGTAAAGATTTAACAATGGATTTCCTGACAGGATTACCTAGGATGACCTGTAAGAATGACGTTTTATGGGTTATTGTGGATTTAATGAATAAGGTATACCACTTCTTTCTTATTAGTGAAAACATTATTGTTGATGATCTAGGCAGTATTTATGTGCATGTGGTGTTTTGGTTGCACAGAGTTTCAAGGAGTATCACTTCAGAAGGAGATCCTCATTTCACTTTGTTTTTCTAGAAGGGGTTTTAGAAGGCTCTTAGATAAAAAATTCTTTTTATCCCAACCAATCATCCAAAGACTGATGGTAAATCTGAGAAGACAATTTAGGTTCTGGAGGTTATTTTACGATCTTTTTCTTTGTATTTTCGTGGTTTATAGGAGAAACATATGGAACTCTTGGAGATTTCATATAATAATAGATTCCGGGAATCGATATAAATGGAACCTTTTGAGGTTTTGTATGGTATACCATTCCGTTCACCTATTTGTTGGATAGAGGCAGATGAGTCATCACTTTTTGGGCATTGTCTCATACATGAGACATTTGACAAGGTTCAATTGATCAAAAAATGGTTGGTGACCACATAGAGTAAGCATAAATTGTATGATGTCCATCCGAGAGGAAATCTATAATTTGATGTTTCTCATCAAGTTTTTCATTTGGGTGAAACCTAGGTTAGGAACTATATATTAGGGTATAGGGAAATCTATCACCTAGGTTTTTTGTTTTGTTTAAGATAGAGGCAAGGGTCAGTTTGTTGGCATACCATTTAGACCTTCCATTGTGCTATAGTGCCCTAAACTATGTTTTTGACGTGTCAAAACTACATAGATTTCATCCAAAAACATCCCATGTGATAGATGTAGAATACATAGAGATTTTTGCTGATGAATTCTTTTAGGAGTATATGATACTTTTTATGGATCATAGTGAGAAATACCATTGGGATATGACAATACTTTTGGTTTGAGTGAAGTGGTAGAATGTGAATGTTCAAGAGCATACCTTGGAAATGGAGTTTGATATGTGAAAATAGTGGATATAATTATTCACTAAGACCTCACAATGATTTTTGGAGCACCTATTGGATGAGTTGTTATAAGGAAAATAGGTTGTAAGAACCCATATTTTTTTAAGTATGTATCTCTATGAGTTTTTCATTAACTTTTATTTTAGTTGTTTTTTGTCATGGATGTCTATAGTTTGAATAAACACAGTCATAGGTTGTGGAAAAACTTGAGAAAATTGGAGCTGATCCATGTAGAGAGTTTTGTTCTAGAAAATGACATAATTTTTAGGGATGCAGGCTTGTGTGATTAATGGTGTCCTGATATAAATGGGTTTAGTGTTAAAATGTGTTGTTGGTAAGTTGAGAAGCTTTAAAATGGTGTTTGGTTTGTTTAAATAGACAATTTAAAAAACTATCTTCATAACATTACACATCTTGTAATGAGATTACACATCGTGTAATTGTTCGGGTGTTGTAATTAAATAAATATGAGGTGATGTGTTTTTTTGCATATTCTATAAAAAATATTTATATGATGTGTAACTATATTAAACACCATCTAATTACCCAACCTACTGTTTCAAACATACTGTGTGGATGAATTTAATTTCATTCCAACATATTTCTTCTTGTCTCAAACCTAGGGAATATTCCAAGCGAATTTGGAGTGCCAACCGCCCTTCTGGATTTCCTTTTTACATGATCAATCCCCAGTAAGTCCTTTTAGTTAGGTTTTACCATTCTCTCCCTCTTCTTATAACCACTTAGGTGAAATTATTTGACCATTTTCATTATTGGTTTTGATATTGATTAGTTTTGATCTGAGAAACTCTTTAAAATCATCCTCACATTCTCCCTCAAGGGTGTTTTACATTGGAATCGTTATTGGATTCTTAGTTAAAGTTAAGTGGTTCTAAATCTTAACCCTATAGTTTAATAAATTATATGTTTATACAATATTGTGATTTCACCAAAATAGAGTGTCCCCAACCAATTAAATCAATGAATGGGATTATTATTTGAGGTCCTTTAGTTTCATGTGGATTCTGACATGGGTTATGGATACTCATGAGGTGAGAAAACATGAATAATTGAATTTTGATAATGGAATAATGTGTGTTTAGAAAGACATGAGACCTTATGTGATTGATTGATATATAATCCCCATGTAAGGGCATAGTTCTTTTTGATATACCTGTTAATTAGTGGTAATTTAAATTGAAAGTGGTATTTAAAAGATAAATGGTAATTTTCATAATTATTAATTGTGAAATATAATGCGATATTGGGATATACTTGTTGTATGAGAGGGAATGTGTTCCATGATGAACTACTTTTATATGAGTATCAGACCTAGAACATTCACACTTATATACTATAATGCTAATATTGAGTGGGCTCATACTAGTCCCATGTTTTTATGCTTATTGGGATTAAATCTAGATGTTATAATTATTTTAGGTCTTAGACCCATATTGTTGTGATTATACCGTGGTTATATGGTGGTGGTTGGCATGTTCATAAGACATGCTCTGAGGTATTATGGCATGGATCTGAAGAAAGTTATTTTACATTGGTTATATGGTTGTGGTTTCCATGATCATAAGATATTCTCATAGATATTCCAGCATGAAGCCGATGCTGGTAGTTATTGTATTTTATTAAATTTTTAATTAATTAATACACCTTTTTTATCGATTCATTACATACACTTCTTATCATACTGGTTAGTTTATACATATTGGTGTGGACCCACTGAGTTATAATCACACCCTATTTCGGACTCCATTTGGTATCTAAGCAGATTATGTGGATGTAGGTTTGGAAAAGGGAAAAATACCTTATAGTTGACAGCTTTCTTGCTGGATGGGATGAAGTTTGGTGAAGGAACTAACCTGGGTTTCTGGACCAGGGAATTTTGAGTCTTTATTTGAGTCTTATAATCTTGTTATTATATTTTTTTTAGAAAAAAATAGTTTCATTCCATCACATAATTACATTATTCCTTATTATTTATTGTATTATTCAGTTGGCTCTTATTGTTGTCCTCTACTGTGTATATACTTTGAATTTTATTTTGATTATATGATTTAACACTCATTATATGTAACTTAATACTACATGGTATAGTCACCCCACTAGAAATTTTCATCCCCTTCTACTATTCAATAGCCTGTGGAATATGGGGAGGTGTGTTTGAGGTCTTGTGACCAACCATTTTCAGCAACATGAGAGAGTGTGGTATTGGACGATGTTACAATCGAGGCGATGAGTTTTACCACAGTTACTATTTGAAATGACTAAAAATGAATAGAATCTATTTTCTAAATTTTTAAATCCTAATAAAAAATATGAAATCCATTTTTCATAATTGAATTTCTATATTTGGTAGAAATTATGTTTAAAATAATTACACAAAACATGACAAAAACTATTTTTTAGAAAAATATATTTTTTACCATAAATTCTGATTTATTCCTATCCAATTCCTAAAAAAATTATACGAATGCTAATTTTTTATTGAATATATAATATAAATTTTTTATTAAAATAATTCTCCAATAATGGTTAATTTAATTTATTAATATAAAAACATGTTGTATGCATAAAAAATGTTTTTTAGAAAAATATAACCTTTATTTTCAAATGATTTTATTTTCATTTATAATTATTTGATATCCAAATAATTTATTTTATATGTATGTAAACCATAAATTATTCATATTTTAGTTAGTTGTATTCATACCTTTCAATCCAATGGTTAGGTGATAACTATTATATTGACTAATAATATTTTAATAGTATATCATAGTTCATTTAAACTTGTCGTTGCAGACAACACAATATATCCGAGAAAAAAGGTATATAGATAAATTTATTATAAAATATTTAGGTGTCACATTTTATCCCCATTGAAATGAATTTCTCCATTGAAATTATGTCACTATGACAAAAAAATGAGGATGTATCTGTTTCATTACATATTAAGGTTCCAAGGTAGCTTCTTTAAATTTCTAATTCCTCTAGAGACATATACCCAGGAAAGTTGTCTAGTTATACAACACTATAACTCTATTATCTAAGATTTTTATTGGTTATTATTTATAAAAAGATCATTATATAGTGGTATAACCTATGAGTTTAGAACAAGTGAAGGATCAGGTATGTACATACTCAGAAGAGATACATGGAACACGTCATGAACTTGAAAGGGGTTTAGTAGAAGCCCTAAATGATAAGATACCATCCCTACTTAATCAAGAACCTCAAAGGGGTAAATATAACTAGGTCTTATATTTTAATTTTTGAATATCATAATCTTATTCCAAGGAGAAATTTATAAAAACACCTTCTCACCAACTTCTAACACTATATCTCATCGATGATTATCAACATAACTTTCCTATTGAATCTGAGCTACATATATTTGTTGTTGAATGGATTTTAATTTGTCTTCCATTTCCTTATCTCGAATAGGTACTAATATCTTTCTTTATCTGACTTCATCCCAACACATTGGTCTTTTTTAATTCTTTCCATATAGTGATTCATAAGTACCAATCTGAATACTCATGTGAAAGATATTATTTTAAGAGAACTCGACTAAAGGAAGGTGTTGATTCCAAATTTCATTAAAATCCATATAAAAAGATATCAACATATCTTCTAGGATTTGAATGGTTTTCTCAGATTGAATATCTTTCCGAGGATGATAAACTATACTTAAACTCAACTTTTTTCCCAAAGCTTTCTATAAACATCGCTACAACCTCGATGTCAACCTCAAATCCCAATCACATATAATAGAATTTGGCACTCTATTAAACATTAAAAATTCCATAATTTATATTAATTAAATATGATAAAAAAAATATTATCTTATTTTAATGAATTTTGATGAATTTTAAGGTAATCAAATGCAACCCAAATAAAATTATGGATTTTAGACATTTTCGGGATCCCAAAGAAAAATACATGGTGACGTTTTCCCATTTTCATTCTGGTTTGGGCAACCAGATTAACATCCCTTAATAATTATGTCTCTAAAATTTAACTTGGAAGCATACCAAGAACTAAGATAGATACTCTACTGTATCTCTTTTCATATTTCCCACTAGAATAACTCTTTGAAATATCTATATATCTTCATACTTCCAAGATGAATAGAAAATGATAAACTATGAGACTCATCCAAAAGATCATTCTTCAAATATAGTATAGGATAAACACATACATATTTTCTTAACCTTATCATTCAATCACAATTAAGGTTGATCTCATGAACATTTTTACCTACTTCCACTATTCCACATCTTCCTTCCATGAATCATTAATTCTCAAAAGCATAGGTAGTGGAATATTAATTTTAGAAAGATAATATTTTTTCTTTTCCTTCTATATTTCTAGATCCAACATTTTAAAATCTATAATTATTTAGTCTTTTTTAATCCTTATAAATGATAAGATAGCATGATCCTTTCAATTCAGAGCATCCGCCACCTTGGGTAGTTTCCTAGGGTTGTAATATATTGAGAAGTCATAATCTTTAATCAACTCCAACTATATTTCTATCACATATTCAAAAATTTATATGTAAATTTATATTTTATACTTTTATGATTAGTATATATATTACATTTTTTTCAGTAAATTTAATTCCTTTATATGTTTAATGAAAAAAATTATTGTAGATAACTCCCTATCATAATTCATGTATTTTTTCTCATGAAACTTAATTATTCACGAGGCATAAGATATCAACATATGATTATACATGATAAATCATCCCAATTTATCCTTTGATGCATCATTATAGATTACAAACCCTTCTAAAATTCTGTATAATGAAAGTACATGTGATCTTGATATTCTTCTATTTAGTTTATTAAAATTGTCCTCATATTATTTTCTCTAAATTAACTTGTATCCCTTTCAAGTTAAATTAGTGAGTGGATTATATATTCATGATAAATTCTCAAAAAAGTGTCGTTAATAACCATCCACACTAAGAAAAATATGGATCTCAATCACTGTGGTTAGTCTAAGACAATGTTTAATGATATACATCTTTAATGGATCCACAAATATACCCAACATGAGATTATATAACCTAAAAATGAAGCATTTTGAATCCAAAATTCATACTTTTTAAATATTATATTAATTATATATATGAAAATAATAGGTGAATTAATAAGGCTAGTTGACATCACTATAAATTCATAGTGTCCATACCATGCATGAATTGTTGTCTTGGGTATATTATCCTTATTGACAATCAATTTATGATATCTAAAATAATGGTAAATATTAAAACTTTATTGATTTTCATGTTGTTAATCAAAAAAATCATCAATACAAGGTAGATGATACTTATTCTTGATAGTGATCTTGTTATGTTTTTGATAATCAATGCAGAGATTCATTGATCCATATTTCTTTTTAAACAAAGGAAAATTTTCACCCTGAGGTGATGTACTAGGATGAATGAATTCATTATCAATATTCTCATAGATTTATTTGTCTAAATCCTATAACTCAATATGGTCCATTCTATATAGACTCATTGAAATAAGTGTATCACTAGGTATTAGTTCTATTGTCCACCCAACCTCACAGTTTGGAGGAAGAATAAGAAAAACATTAAGAAAAATATCAACAAAATATTATACAATATGTATATCATTGTTGTTTATTTTATCCCAAAAAAACTGAGAGAAACACCACATATAAATAAGAATCAAGTGCCATATAATGGATAAAATTTCCATTGGAAGGTCATATTTATCATCACACCAATTTATAACTATAGGTTGGTTCAGAATATCAAACATGAATTCCCTTACTCAACAAATTAATGTGGAATTTATTTAAAGAAAGCTAATCCATGGACAAAATAATATCTAATTCCACTAGAGAGAGAGAGAGTAATTAGGTTTTCCGGATGCAAATTCCCAAAGACATTAATTTGAGAATAATCATAGAATTTATATGCAATCATCATAACATTAAATGTTTTGCTTGCTAATTCAATATATAATCATTTAGGTGGTACTTGGATACCCTTATAAAATTCTTCGAATATAAAAGTGTTGGTAGATCCAGAATCAAGTAAGACATTAATCGTTCTAGAGTGGATGGTTAGTGTACCTTTCACCACTTCATTATCATGCTACACATCAATAACATTGATATCATGAGAATTCCCTTTATCTTAAGGTTTATGATATTGCCGACATCAATCATCATCATTAAACATTGAGTTTAAGAACTAGCTATCATAATTCCCGTATTCCTTTCACTTGAAACAATGGAGTGTGGGTGGTTCATTCTATTATTCTTTTCCTCCATAATTGAATAAATTCATCCCATCACTTAAACATTATATTTCTCTCCAAACTTACATTCCACACATATAACATTTACCTGTCCCCTTAAGATAGTTTCCTCTATGTTTTCTTCCAAACATTAAGAATAAAATAAATCTCATCTTCTTCTATCCCTGGTGTTTATAATTTTATTTTAATCCCATATTTATTTTATTATTATAACTTTGAGATGTATAGGTAATACCAATATCCATTATTATGTTTATGTCAGGTCAAAAAATTTCTTCATAGTTTCTAAATCCAGTTTTGGCTAATTCTCTTATAAGAATTGGTTTTTAGAAACTGAATAATTGATCAACCTTAATTTCAATTTGGATGATAATATGAGAATCATACCTCACAATTACTGTACAATTTTCCTTATAGATACTAATGACTTAACTATCCTTTATATTCAGCTCAAGTAATTCCTTCTCTATTTTCATATGTAGAATATGAATAAAGTACTTATTGAAAAATAATATCATTAACTCATCCTACATAATGGAGTCAATTTTATCCTATTTCCTCATGTTATTGGTAAGATTACACCATTGATCTTATTTTCCACCAAAATTATAAATTAACATAATAAATTTTTCATGTTCTTAACACTAGAGAATGAAAAATATCATTTTGGTGTCATTGATCCATTTCTCAAAAAGTGGATCATTAGACCCACTAAAAGAAGGTGGGTGTTACCTCATGAAAGAATCTGAATTACATAATTACCTCCTATTATTTTTTTGAATCTCTACATTACTTATATCATGAGAAAGTTATGTAACCATTGCAATGAGATTTCTCATTCCAACTCCCATAAAATTTGGTTGCCTAGGAGGAAAATCATTTTATTATCCATCATATTCATTATCACCATAATTACTTCTGGTTCAAGCCATTTAACAAAACCTAAAATTATAGTGTGATCATTAATAATCATAGTTAGAAATCTCATAATCAGGAAAAATCATTTATTGGACGTAAAAATAATGACACATTATTTTCATTCTAGGATACCTTAGGTTTAACCTAGGTATTCTATGGTTATAACCCGATCATTATGATGTTATCCTATACATATACTTATCCCTAAGGATCTCAATAAAGTTTTATCATCCTGGTTTCCAAAGGTAACTAGACCTTTCTGTAACACTAACTATAGTGACCCATACGTTTCATAAATAGATAATAAAACCTATTAGAGGAATAATCATTACATAACATAATGATCCTTGCTAGAATTTATTAGGTCTTCTATCTTTGGAAACATGGATATATAAACCATTGGTTCATAATTTATTAATATCATCTTCCACTAAGATATTTATAACTAGAAACCATCTTAGACATATCATACCTAATATCTTTATTTATAATATATGTAAAGGAAACATAATAAATGGAGAGATTAGATGCTTAGAAATGCTAACCAAGGGTGATATAAACATACCATAACTAAAAGGTAATGAGAAGATGATAATAAAATTTGAAAACAAAAACCTTCATATCAGAGATCACAATCTTGAATCATGTCATATATCTTGGTAGTTCAGAAAACATTAATCATAAAAGAATCAAAGAACAAGAGTCACGAGTGAATAAAATTGGCATAAGACATATGTTTGTGGCATACACATAATCATAAAAAATCATTTACATAGTAGTTGAGACTCACTACCAAGACTATAATAGTGGATTGGATTCACTCCCCAAACCATCTTATCAGTAAGGTTCAGTCCCAGGATTATCACATTAGATATAGTTCATTACTAAACAAGGTTCACTCCCTATTCTAGTCCCATTTATCTCATGAGATATCAATATTTACCCAATGAATTGGATGGATAAATAATTCTAGGACAAACCTTCAGATAATAGAAATCATATATATATATGTGACAAAATATTAAAAATCATTCATAATTTTATAAACCATAAAGACGAAAATGGGTCTCATAAATAATTCAACATTATTTAATGTTTGGAAAATAAATAGGTTTCAAAAATATATTTTAATCATAATAATAAACCATATGTAGAAAGAATAATGATGGTATCATTGAATCATATCCCCCTAGTAAAACATAAGTAACATCATAGAATGTTATCTCAAATGTAAATTCCTTTAAACGAATAACAAGAAAATTTCTTGAGTAAAATACCCTTTTTAATTTGAAATTAGTTATTTAAAACAAAAAAAATTTCTCAAATAATAAGGGAAACAATTTCTTTGAGAAGAACATTGAAATCATATAATGTAATCTTTAGATAATTGAGTGGTCATCATGGTATGAAATTTCATTCATTCGGTATAAGTTAAAATAAAAAATTCCTTTCAAAATTATTAACCATACCAAAATTACATATTTTGTAAAATTATAAGAACATTTGTTTTAAATTAAAATACCCCAACCCTATTATTAGATAATTAGTTTTTAATTTATTAAATTAGTACTAGATACATAAAATCATATCCTTGAAGGAGAAAATATTTTTGTAGTTTTTGAAAACTATTTACATACTTGAATATCATATTACAATTGAAATCATAAAATACAATATCAAAATTTCTATGAGAAAACCATAATTCCGTTTAACATATCTCTATATATCAATCATAATACACATCCTAAAATCCTAGGGAAAGGAAAAATAGGAAATAGGTGAGTCCTAATGCTAAATAAGGGTATGTGTATGATAGAATCTATCATAAATAAATAAGTAATAATCAATATATAAAGGTAAATAAATAAAACATTCCATTCAATCAATTACATGATCATAATATGATATAAATAAATGATTATCAAATAACTCCATATAAATAATAAAGTGAGATTGAAACTTAATCATTGATATTATAAATAATCTAATAATCATATGGAACATCAAAAAATAATATTATAATTATTGAATTTTTAATGATGAACATCATAATAATTCCATCATGACCACATTAAAAAAGATATTACAGGAATGGGTAAGTCCTTAGACAAATACCCAAGATAGTTTTTCTCATGATACCTACTGATGCAACAAGGGGATATAACAGTACCCACCCATCACTTACTAAGTCCAATGCATTACACATATGAAAGGGGTGAAAAATAATCAATACTGAAATTCATATTCATAAGCTATTGTACAAAATGTTAATACTCACTAATCAATAAACTCAATCATAAACTAGTTATAGTAATACGGAGAATGATATCAATATAGTACATACACAGTCAAACTAATCATAAAAAATATAGAGAAATAATAATTATAGTATCATTAAAACATATTCCAAATGGGGCATAAGTGAAATATGGGTTGTTGTTGTTGATTCATAGAAATACTATAAAAATTCCATTAAAAACCTTCTTGAAGAAAATATCCTTTTCACTTAGAGAATCACTTCCAAATACAAAAAAAAATTAATAATATTAAAGAAACTTTTTTCATTAGAAATTTACTTGTAAAAATATAAGCTTAGCATCAAAGAAACAAGTGGTCGTGATGGTGGGAAATTCCAAACATACTATACTAGTTAAAAAGCATTCCCCTTTACACTAATGTAAAAAGTTTAAAAAGTGCCTCATTTAGAAAATGAAAAGAAGATTATTTTAAATCCCTTTTTAAAAAATTAAAACTTGGGTAAATATCTTATTAATAAATCATTTTTATAATGGTAAAAATATTTTTCAAAATATTTTTACAAAGCATGGATATAAAAGAAAAATCATTTTTTACTAAAGAGATAAATAAAGTCATATTTTCTTAATTTTTTTCTCAATCATACCAAAGATAGGAAAATGGTACTATTTCATTAAAAGTTCTTGAATAATAATATTAGAATAAAATTTATTGGGGATTAAGATAAAAAATATCAACCAATCCCCCTATAGTAGACTTATACATAAAAAATACTAAATAAAGATGAGATTGTGAAATAATCACTTACCACATTGGAAAATTTTTAATCATGAGCCCCATGAAATAAAATACTAAAAATAAATATTTAAATACCATTAAGATAAATATATTCATGATATAATATATCAATGGGTCATTATATACACCACATAAAATAAATAAGTGATGAATATGGAATACGTCTCAAGAAAGTGAAAGTGAGATGAGAAACCCTTATAATAAGTCTGATTTCATTCTATGTGTATGTAACACCTATATAATAAATATATATTTTTTATAAATCTATTAAAAATAATAATATTAAATTATTTCATACCATATATGATTAAATTATTGTCTTTAATGACCAGTTTATTGAAAAATATTTTTTCAAAATCATTGTTTCATGTGATAATTGCTCAATTTTTCATAGGTGTTTTAGTTTGATAGTTACATTCATTTTACATTGATCATGGATACATAATCTGCATATTGTTAAACATGATATAAATATAATCATTATATATATTTTTATAATAGTCTATAAAATTTAGAGATGGGAAAATGAGTTATACTGTTCATAGAGATGACATGTCGTACATAAGCATAAATGTTGCCTCTATTTTTCAAATAGATTTAACTTAAAATGGGTAAATAATGTTTCAACTATTTATAACCATTATTATATAAATTAAATAATACATATTCCTTAAATATATCAATATTACCATCCATGTCAAAATAAAATGAAAAATATTTCAAATGGCTACGTGGAGGAGGTATTCAATGCATACACATGAGTGATATTATTGATTTCCAATGAATTGGAAGGTAAGAAGTTATATTTATATTATAATTAATTATGTATAGAAATTTAGTAAATATAATATACATATTATAAATCTATCATTATAACCTACCAAGAGAGGTGGATATTGAAAATGAATTACATTTGTTCACGAGGTGGTAGTTTTCAATACACGCAATCAACACCTTCATTTACAATTTTATAGACGGAGAGATAGATGTTATAGTGACACATACATTTTATAAATATATATTAAATCTAAGTATAATAATATTTTTTACTTAATATTTTCATCAAATCTATAATTGTATAGGTAAACTATCTTTGGAAACTATAACACATAAACAATTGGTTCAAAAAATATCTACATCATTTCCCACTAATTGCATCATAAATAGAAACCTTATTTGAAAAATCATAAATAATAAATTTCTTCATAAACTTGGTAAATGGAAACATAAGAAAGGGTGAACTCATATTCTCATTAAGGGTAAATAAGGGAGATATCAATGATCACATAAGGATAAAATGAGTATAATGGTATACAAACACAATATTAACATTTGAAAACCACACCCTTCATACCAATGATCCTAATCTTAAGTCATGGAATAAATATTTTTAGTTTATAAGACATGAATTATAAGTGAATCATATTTCATGAACCAAAAAATATTAACATAACAATAGAAAATGTGTTTCTGGCATACACATAGGTATAAAAATCATTTCCTTAATAGTCAAGGATCATTACCGAAACTATCATAGTGGAATGGGTTAACTCCCCAAACCATCATCGTAGTCATGGTTCACAACCAAGAATATAATATTATAAAAATTCACTTACCTAACAAGGTTCACTCCCCATTATATTAAATTTTATCTCATGAGATATCAATCAATACCCAATGCATTGGAGGGAGATATAGGTCCCCCATCCTTTATTACAACATAACCACCATCCTTGGTTATAATGAAACCATCATACTTGGTTATAACATAACCACCATCATAATAAAAATCATACATATGAGTTCCACAATATTATAAACCATTTATCATATCAGAACGCATGAATAAAAATGGGTTTCATAAACATTTCAACATAGCATAAACTGTGGAAAAGAAACGGTTTTCATAAACATATTTACATCATAAACAAAAAGCATCCAAAGAAATAAGGATGATGGTATCTATTTCATGGAAAATGTATGTTCTATTTTTTCTTTATGGTTGATTATGTGTGTTTTTATGTCTATACAGTCATTCATATCGAGTTTATCATTTTTTTATACACAAAAACCCCCAATGGTCCCTATATCCATAATTGAGTACATACCTGCTCTCCAAAGGCAGGTAGTCCTTTGGGGTTTCATAGACAATGAAACTTATGAACTCACATTATAAGAGAGTATGGTAGGTCAAGCTCATCACACATTGGGGGGGGGGAATTTTCCCACTCTGGGACTCTCTTATAGATTTAAGATATGTTCATGAATCTCTCCCTAATCCCAATACGAGACCAGTTACCATTAAAATAATCAATTTTTGATCCCATATATATGTCAAGGGGGATATATTAATGAGTCCATCTATATGTATCTGAGGTTCTTTATCTGTTTCCCCTTAATGGGTAGCTTCTTATATTTTGAAGTGATATATCTATTCACTCTAGAGTTCACCACCACTAATGGAGGTTATTAATATCCCAAGGATGGAATTGACCTTTATAAGGTGTCCTACTTGTCTTGTTTATAATATGAATAAAAAACCACATAGTTTTTTGAATTCATAATGTTTAGCATCATTCATAATGGACATATTTAAAGGCACTTTGGAACATGAAGTTGTGGTCGAGCCATAGAAATGTGTTCTATGTATCTTGGTTGTGGAAGGAATTAGAGTCATCATAGTTCACTCATTCTCCTAGGACCAAACCCAATGTGTATTACCATGGATGGGGGGAATCATATCATTTACCATATCAAGGATTTAATAATGAGGTTTCCCTGAAGGGTTGAGTTTTTTGATATAAGTGAGATGATCACTAAAAATACCAAAGACCATGTGATCTATGCTCAGTGTGGGAAACGAGGGATAAAAAGTAATTAGCCTCACCACATGTGGATGTGGGACTCAAAAAAGGAGGAATCCCTAATGGGGTGTTTAATATGGATCTCGAAACATTGGAAGAAATCTTACAAATCATTGTTATGGTAGGGATCCGAGTCATTTTAGTTTAGTTTCCCACTCACTCTACTGGTGGATGAGGAAGGAATAAAAACACATGGAAGATATTAGGTTCATATGGTTGGAATGTCATAAAAAATAGAGGGGTTTACACTAAAGTAGATGCCTATTGGATATTAAGCCTTATAAAGGCACCCTACATATCCTGGTTATGGAAGGAATCAGAGTCAGCAAAGTTTATTTGGATTCTTAATCTTCCAGAGGGTGAGGAAGATTGATAAATCCATGAGAGAGATTGGATCCAAATGGTTATAATGTTAGAGACAAGGAGGGGATTTTACTGATGTGGATTCCTGTTGGATATCAGTCCATAGAGAGGCATCCTACATTTGTCATGTTTGGAATTAGATTTCTCAAAGTATATTTTATATTCTCAATCCACTGGAGGATGGGGAATATCGAAAAATCCTAGGGAGAGATTAGATCCCAAAGGTTATAATGTTGGAGAAATGGAGGGGATTATGTCAGAGTGGATGTGTACTAGAGATATTTCCTCAGAGAGGCATCCTACATATCCTAGTTATAGAAAGAATTAGAGTGCTCATAGCTCAGTTCATTTTATCAATCTACTGAAGGATATAGACGATTGAAAAATACATGGGAGAGATTGGAACTCGATGGTTATATTGTCTGAGACATGGAGGGGATTAAAGTAAAGTGGATTCCAATTGGAGCTCGGGCCTCAGAGAATAATCCTATGAATCTTGGTTATGGTAGGAATCAGAGTGCTCGTAGTTCAGTTCAACTTCTCAATCTTATGGAGGATGAGGAATATTAAAAAATCCTTGGGAGATGTTAGATCCATATAGTTATAATCTTGAAGATATGAATGAGATTACACTGAAGTGGATTCTTATTAGAGATTGAGACATAGATAGGTGTCTAACATATGCTTGTTATGGCTAAAATCAAAGAGTTCATAGTTCAATTCAGTTGGGGGTATGCCCATATAAAGCCACAAGACAAGGTCACTATGTACAAGGACACATTCTTGTCATATACTATTTGTCCACATGACATATACTTGTTGTCTTCTTGATGTGACTTAATTATATGAAAAAAATGTATGAGGATGTCTGGACATGATCTAGTTTCTTAACAAACATGTCAAAATACAATCTCATGATCTAGTTGACTTGTCCTGGGGACATCACAAGACCTAGGTGACTTGTTTAGAGGAAATCACATGATCAATACTGTCATGTCTAGAGGGTGTCATATGACATGGGCTACATGACTGGAGGGATTCATAAGACCTGAATGGAACATCTGGGATGCAGTCTCATGATCCAATTGGATATCTCAAATGACTTTACAAGGATCCGAGGACATTTTTAGATGGTCTCTCAGGATCTGGATAACTTTTCTGGAGGACATCAAATGATAAAGGCTGACATGTCTAGAGGGTGCTTCATGATCAAGGATGGTATAACTCAGGGACATCATGATACCTAGATGACATGTATTGGTGACATCGTGAGACTTATATGATATGTTTGGTAGCCACCACATAAAGTGTGGGACATGTATTGAGATTATTACAATATTTGACTAGCATGCCCAGAGGAATTCAAAAGACTATATTGGAATTCCTATAGGGCATCATGAGACTTTCTTAACATGTCCAATGGACATTTCATTATCCAATAGGAATGTTTATGGAGTGTCAAATGAGTTGAGTGACATTTCTTGGTGTTGTCATATGATTTGGGTGGATCATGTAACGTCCATGAAGATTAGTGAATCTATATTTTAATAATTTTACCATATTTTTTAGCCTTATGTTGCCACATTTATTGTATATGTGCCTCAGGTTTTTCAAGTGTGAGTTTATTTTATGTTTCGTGTGACCCGACTAACATGTTGGACCTCCTTCACATTTCCTGGTTAGTACGATAGAAGTCTTTCTTGTGATCTACAGAGCTATCAGGAGAAATTAATATTCATTTAATGTGATCCCTTAGACCATTCCCTGGGTTTTACCAAGTGGAAGAACATTGTGATTATGTGACTGGACACTCTGAGATGTCCACTTCTGCGCTCTAGTTTATGATTGATCAATGCAATTTTTATACTGAGGGGGAAGAATTTATAAGCATATTCTTCCCAGTTATATGCTATCTTGTGCAGTGCATATCTATGGGATTTAAGCTAGAGTCAGTGGATGGTTTTATTCTCATGTGCTTCACACGATCCTACCATGAGTCATTTATGGTGCCACGTGATTATCAAAAACAATGTTAATATTCTTCTTTTTCCATTTTTATTGGACTCATGATCAAAAAAGAGATTTATCTTGACCATTTGGACATGTCATGGAACTTCCAAAAGGCCATGCTAACATATCTATAGTTCTTATTGAGACCAGGATTCCCATGGGAAGGATTTATCATGACTGAGGATGAATTGTTTAGCGTTATTCGCGAGACGTAGGACACTTGTCAGGGGATCCTTCATGAGATTAGGACAACATGTCTAAGGGAATTTGTGAGATCATGATGGATTATCAAGGGATGGCCTCTCATGATATGTGGTGATCTCACAGGGTGTATGGCCCCTTTGACATTAATGACAACACATAGTTTCTTCTTAACAATAACACATCGTTCCCCTATTTATTTCCTTATATTTTTCAACGTCTAGGGATCTTGCAATGTTATGTGAGAATTGTCCAAGAAAATAACTCTACTTTCTAGAAATGCAACATGTAACCAAAAAAGGTCTTAAAGTGGTGCACAAGAATTGTCACGGAAAACCCTTATACTTATCTATAGAGCCAAATGGGTAGCTCATAATCAAATGAACATGTCCAAGACCCTTCACCTGATGAAGGTGAGATGCCGACAAGCTCTTGTGTGCCAAGGTGGACATGTCTCCAGGGGAATCACAACACCTTGAGAACTATATAAGCATGTCACATTAGTATCAGTAACTGAAAATGTCTTCCACCTTTTAAATATTTTCATCCTCTATTATACAAGGGTTTTATATTATTGTTATACACATACTTGATGAAATATCACATGAAATTGATAGGATTTCTTGGAAGACCTCACTCGATCACTAAGGATTGTCTTGTTTCTTTCATAAGAAAAATGAGTCATGTTAAAGGGGCTCTGTGTGATATTAAGAAGATCAGGAGCTACCCATGACCCAGTCACATAGAATTCTAGAGGCTGGGCGATCACATTTTATTTGTAAGGTTACATGATCTATGTGTTTTGGAAAAATTCTCTTCATTTTTTTGTGCAGAATATAGTAATAATTCTTCAAGAATTTCTTAACATGTAGATTTTTTTATTCTCATTTAGATTTATCAACAAACGAACCTCTTGAGGAGATATTTTTGAAGGGACAATAACTCACTTCTGAGGACTATAAATTCCCACCCGAGTCATTGTGGCTATCTTCATGTTTTATTTTGTTCATGATGTGCATGATATTTCATTGATCTGATATTTCATGAATCATCAACAGTACCCATCCCTTGTATTATATCATGTAAAAAAAATTCCATGATATGAATGCTTAAACCATAAGATATTTTTCTCAATAAATTCCAATGAATTACTACAAATATGAGATTTATAATTGATGCATATTCTCCAGTTATATTGATATTACCTTATTTAAAAAAGGATAATTTGGGAAAAATATATGTATCAGAGAGATATTCCTATAATTTCTCCCAATGTCAAGTGCCTTGGGGAGTATAACCTGATTTTTTCTAAGGCCATATGGTGGGACAAAAAAGCTTTGTATATATTTATTTTCATAGTGTCCTAATTTTTCCTAATATTCATATAAAGAAAGGCTTAGTATGCATGGACGTTTCCTTTTCTCAGGCTAACCTTTGATAGGTTTTTGGCCTAATGTCTCTTATTCCATTTTCCAATCTTACATACTATACCACCACTGTGCTGTAGTTTATGAGCTTCTATATTAGACTTTAGGATTCTAGTAGTTTATATTCTTCATTTTGGGAATTTATGTTGATGGTAATGCACCATTTGTAAAGTAATATTCTCCATTCCATTTAAAATCATGTAGTAAGGACATATTCTGTGCAATTCAATTTCATGAAATAAGGATGTCTTCTATCCAGTTTAGCGTCATGTAGTGAGGAAATTTTCTATACAATTAAATGTCATTTGGTAAGGAAATTATTTATTAATATGGAATATTTGGAATAAATTCTAGGGATTACTAAAAACACTCTAATGTTATGAGTTCCATCGTGTTGTTTCTAAGGCTCATGAGGATTGGAGTTCATTTCCTACAAGGAGAATATGCCTCTGGTTGGTAGGTAAAAGCCCATATGTGTCGAAATAATGGTAAAATATATATGTTCCTATAATTTTTAAGGGATATTAAATATTATATTGGGATAATATGGGTTGAAGGTCAAAATATTAGGGGAGATGAGTCCACATGAATTGTTGGAATATGGGTGGTGTAAATCATTACCCCAAAATTTTGATCCAATTTATATGGAATAGGGCAGAAAAAATGGGGATAACCCAAAATACCCAAATGTGTTGAGTTCATCCATGGTGTTATCGAGGCTCCCAAGGAATGGATTTCCTTACCTACAAGGAGTAGAATCCTTTATTTGGTGGGTCAAAGTCCTTACACATCGATATCATGGTCAAGAAAAGATGATCCTTGCTCCTTTCCAAGGGATATGGAAGGTTTATAAAGACTCAAACATCAATATTTTGATGTTGGGTATGGAGAAAAGGAGTATCCAAGAAGTGTTCTTGCACCATAGATAAGTTTATATATTTTTTGTAATCTCATGTTCTATGCCCTATGGTCTCTAGTCATGGGGTATAGGCTATCAAAATGATTGGGAATGGAGTGTCACATTCCCACTTTGAGAAAGGGAACAAAAAAAACATAATATAGGGGATATAAAATACCCTTGAATAGTTAGGTTACGAGGACTATAAATCATAGTCCAATTTTTTTTGGTTTATGAGTGGTGTTATGGGACCATCATAATGGGGATTATCCAAAACACTATAAGGCACTGAGTTCCTCCATAATGACGTTAGGGGTCACAAGGATCAGAAGGCCTGTATTGAATGTTATTACACATTTGTTTGGTGACCATAGGTTCATATGTAGGAGCCTTAGGCATACACGCATAGTCAACCAAAGGATCTCTTGATGATGCATATCCTTTTCTGAGGGCCATGGAAGGTTATGACAATCTGAGGCACTCAAATCATGATTTTTGATTTTTGGAATGCATAATATTCATGAAGGGTTCAAATAACCTAAAAATTTTACTACCTCCTTGTGAACACATTTTCTTGGTGAAGAGATATGAAAAATCATTAATCTAAATTTTTTAGGGTTCAGTGGGTCCATAGAGAATGGATTGACAGTTATTAGGGCTAGAAGTTTATCCCCATGATCTTTTTGCCCTATTTATTTTCACTCTATCTTTTCCATGAACTCTGGAGATGAAGAGTTAGTATGCATAGAGTTGAATTTTTCTAAAACCTCCCTTTATGGGTTTTCAACCTAACAAGTTTTATGTCTATTCATTAGGAGTTTAGTGTCTTGAAATTTGGGTCATCAAAGGCTATATTTTAAGGTCACACAACTTTGAACAAGGTGCTTGTAGTTTAAGGCCCTAACACATTGGAAGCTATTTTAAGTGGAATGTTTCAAAATAGACTAATTAGAATATCCAATGTTAGGAGTACTTTTTCATACTTCTAATAAGGATATGAAAATGATGTAAATCATGGATCAAGGTTCTTGGGCCACACATAGGGACACGGATAATCAGGTCGGGGATGACCCAAAACACCATAAGGTAATGATTTCCACCATGGTGGTGTGAATACTAACAAGGATCAGACCAAACTTTTTTCAATTTGTTTCACATTTGGTTGATGACCATAGACACATCTGGAAGAACCATATAAATACATTCATAGTTAAAAAAGCATCCCTTGAAGCCATGTGTCCTTTTCCAAGGGCTATGAATGTTTGGTGGAAAACTATTTTTCTCAAGACATGAATTGTGATTTATGGGTTGAGGTTCTTAAATGATTATAAAATCACCCAATTACCTAGTTGAAAGAGGTCAGGATCTTATTATAACATGATAAGGAATGATGATGGGTAATGACATACACTTTTTAGCAGCATGTAGTGGGGACATATTTGTCACGATGTTTTGATTTTATAAAACCATGACATTTTCCTTGTAGTTTAACATCATGTGGTGAGGATTTTTTCCTTTCCTCTGAGTTTAACTTCACACATTAAAGATATTGAACCTAAAGTGGAAAAATGTTCATGATGTATTTGGGGGAAATTTTCACTAGTCGAGGGAATTTAGATGTATGGATAATATTTTATCTATACATAGAATTAATTGCAGATAGTTATATTCTAGATCCATTCTTGCATAGATTTATCATTTGTGTAAGAAATTCATGCGTATATCTGACTCATGCATAGGAAAAATGAGCTTTCATGACTTGAAATTATTTGAAAATATGTATACAATTATTTTTTCATGTAGTTTAATGTCATGGATCTTGGACATTCATGGAATAGGTATGGATCATATGCAGTTATGAGTGCATTTTTATTAAGTTATATATTTTTTAGAACCCAAAATTAGTGTTCTAGGCATCACTATGTATCCTATGATAATATGAATCAATCCTTACATAGTTCTTTCATAAAAGTTCAACTCTCAAGACTAACATGTGCGCAAGGATGGGGGATTTTTGTTTTATCATGGTTGGACCCAAGAATGAGGGATTTGATCATCACTATATATCCTACAATGACAGTAAATAATTCACACATAGTTATTGAACATTAAACTCCCTACGAAGGTCTGATCTATCCATAGAGGGGGAATTATTCTGATTAATTTTTATAACTAGGACCAAGATTAGAGATCCAGGTTCCGCTATATATGATGTTATAATAGGAATAAATCCACATGAAATTGTTATGAAACCATGTAGTTTAATTTCACATGTCAAGGATGTGTTCTCTCCATCATTAAAATGGAATATTGCAACTGTACTGAAGAGAAGAAATATAGATGTCAATATATGTCCAATGGTGACAGGTGTAACATCCCAGGTAAATAAAGAATATAAAATTTTCATATTTATTAATATTTTTGAATAAAATATTAATTTCACTTTAAAGGGGATGCTATGTTTGATGGAGTACCCGACACACAACAATGGGTTTCTCCGAAATCATATGTTGCTCCTAAGGCTGAGTCATACTGAAAAATAATAACATAATATTATTATTTCAAATGGTAGTTATTGTATAGTCACTATATGGGCTGAAATGAAAATAACTAACTATATTATGATTAAACTTGTTTGTTAAAAGTTTTTACATTTCTCCAATAAAACTCAAAGGCTTCAAATGAGAATGAATCCAATTTTAAGCATAAATACTCTAATATTTTTAAAAGGTAGCTTTACCGCCTTTTGTTGGAAAAAACCTTTTAAATATTTTTTTAACTTTTATATGTTTAATTTGACAAAATAAACTTATTCATTAGAAAAAAGATATCAAAATTTACTTGTGGTAATTTTTTGGGTTTTTTCTGATAAAGTTCATTTTTTAATGAATGCTGAAAAATATTGCATTTTAAGTCAATACTTTCTTTTCATCTGATTTATTTAAAGGGTTATATTATCTTTTTAAATGGTTTTAAATTGTAATATATTTTTACCATTTAATCCAATTTAGGTAATTGGAATTAATTTCACTCTGAAATTGGACATAAACACATGTCAACCTTTTTGTAGTTTTTTACTTCCTAAAAACACGCTTTCTAGTTTTGAAGACAGAATTTAACATTAAATTAATTTATGAAACTTATATATTTATAGACTTATAGATAATAAATCATTTTGGAATTCAGAATATCAACATTATCTTTGGGTGATTTTTTGGTATTTTTCAGAAAACGTTCAATTTTTGATGAATAATGAAAAACACTGCATAGTAGTTAAAAACCCGACTTTTTCATTTATATGAAAATTTACGACTTTTGTGAATTTAATTTTAAAAATTCTACATTCATGGTTTTAATATGTAAGTAAAATTGGGTTCAATATGATGAAAATAATTTTGGTAAATTGTAACTTTTGATTTTTATTCACCGCGATTAAAGTTAAATAGGGTAATTAAAGGTAAAAATAAAAATATAATAATGTAAAATAACATTAAATTTTTTCCCAAACTTATTGGATGTATCATGTAATACTAATAAAATCCTTGGGTATAATTTTTGGCCTTTGGAAGCCACTTGGGTAAGATAATTACATTAATAACTTTTTATTTAAAGTAAAAAATAAAAATATCATAAACATATATTGTTTTGATAAAAAAAATTTAATTTGGGGTTATATAATTAATATATTTGACTAAAAATATTAATTATAAAGTTAAAAAAATTTCTTACATAATCGTATTTTATTTTTAGTTTTATTAGTCAAATAAATAAATTTATTTATGACACAATGATGATGTGATGATTACCTCATTAATGAATGTTTTGAATAAATGAGATTATAAATATTAAAATAAATTTATTTTGAAACTTTTTATGCTATCCAAGAATTTTATGGGTGATTATGAATTTTTATCTCTTAATTAATGTAGTTTTATCGAATTTATCAAGTTGTTATGGATTTTTTAAATGTCAAGATATGAATAGTAAACAAATTGCCAAAAATGAGTTTTTAAATCAATTAATATTTTATTAAATGATATAATAGTCATAAAAATATAATATTCTGAAATATTACATATATGATGTTAAAAATGTCATTAATGATCCATTTTGGGTCATTTGGAATTTATAGAAAATAGATTAACCATATAGTATAAATATAGAATAAGATATGGTAAAAGTTAAATAAGTTAGCAAAGGGTCAAATAAAAACGATAAGGATAAAAAAATATCCAAAACCTATCTAATTATTATTGGATTATTTTATTTTGACTTATATTCATCTTATATTATAATTTAATTAGTTGTGGACCATTTAAAACCGAAAATCAATTTATAATAAAATAATACTTTCAAACCTTTCTAAAGACCCCCTCCTCCCTCTTATAAAAGGACATCTCCTATAACCCTTATTCACACCTCTCAATCCCCCATGGATCATTAAAACACTGCCCAAGTTATCTTTAAACATACCTATCCTCATCTTTTAAGCCTTTACCTTGGCATAAGTCAATTGAACATAGCCTTTTGGTTCAAACCAAAGGCAGTTACCCAATTTAAAGGTAACTTCTTCTCTCAATTTCTTTCCTTTTATTTTCCATCTCCGCTACCTATTATATTCTTATTATTTAATTAAATAAAAAAACCAGTATCCTAAATATACTAGGTTGTTTTTATGAGAAAGATACAAACTACAATTACACACACCTCCATCTAATGGGTATAGAATATACTATTTCTGTGGACGGCGAACTACTGCCTCACGAAACTATGATTGTTCAATATTATCCTACCACATATTATGGTGGATATTATGATTGAAATATAACTATATTTTTGGTATATATGAATTTTATTTTGTCTATATGTTTCTTTAATTCTATTTTATAACATACCTTTATGATTTTCATGTTGTATATATACGATAATTTCATTTGAGGAAGTGCGGACTACTGGCCCATCAAAGTGATATGACTCATTCATTCTATACATGTAAAGTATAAAAGATGGAAGAAATATAATTACATAACATATATAACATATATATTATACTTTAATTTTAATATACCTATGTATCATTTAGTTTTCATTCCATTAAATATGAAAAATAATTAAAAGTAGCATTCATGCATACGTACGAATTACGGTCTCCATGAATGGTGCATTTCATTTCTTATATCCAAATGTTATATACTACTATAAATACATATATACTGGATATATATTATATATATTATATCAAAATCCTGAATATCATTTTTGATATAATGTAATTTTGACCACATGGACAATTTTTAATTATAACAAGTTCATTTTTTTACTCAGGTTCCGATCATCGACAAAATGTTCGATATGAACTCAATTAATTCACTAATTGTTATAGAAAGGTAATAAGTGAAATAAAAGGAATAATAAACTTGGAAAAGGTTTTTAAGCAAGTAGAAATTAACTTAAGATTATTATTCATTAAATTAAATAACGAACGAGTCAAGTCAGACACGAGGTAAGGGATATCATCTCAATTTCCTTTCATTGAATCATATCTTGTTGTTATTCACATCTATTATCCTATAAGGTGTATATACAACCATTTTGACTCTTTATATCATGAATTAGAATATTCTAATGTTATTTAAAGTTCTATTTAACTTTATTCATTAATGATTTCTATTCAAGTGTTTCTTATGTGGTAAGAGACTCTTTAACTAAAACCTTATTTTAAATGTTTTAAAGATTTATTAATTTAAAAAATTCTACTTCATTCCCAAGTATTCAAAATGGATTTTAATAATTTATTTATATGGAAATGATTGTTTTGAAATTATAATTTATTTCAAAACATTCAAAGTGGTATGAGACACTTTGATTCAAATTTCGCTTTATAAAATGTTTTAAAAGGTTTTTTAATTGGATTGAATATTTCCAAATCTTAAAATGATTTCTTGTTATTACAAATGAAATGTTATTAGTGAAATGTTGACATTTGCAACATTTTATGTGTTATGATGATATAATTGTACATGGAAATTTTATGGGTGGTTAAATGATAAACCAAATGACGGGTGGTTCTGTGATAAACCAAGGACGGGTGGTTACGTTATAACCTCTAATGTAATGGATATAGAAGTCAACCATATGACTATTCCATTTAGTGATATGTGTTGAATTCGGCCATATGGTTATTCCATTTATGTGTGTTTATGTCCCAAGTTACCTTTATATGTTATATGTTCTTTCTATGGGTTTTATGGTAATATTTTGGTTACAAAAGTTAAAGAAATGAGCTTTTATTCAGTGAATAGTATTTACTACTTCATAAAGATTAAAAGTGCTACTTATGATGAAGTATTCATGGTTTACTTATTGTTTTGAAAAACTAACAATTTTCCTTCTTTGGGTATCCCTTACTGAGAATTTTATGCCTATCCGAAGTGTTTGAAATGGTTTTTACAGGAATTAAAGTAGAATAGGGTCAAGGATGAGATCAAAGAAAAGGCATGATGATTAAAACATAGAACTAAACATGTTTCTTTTCTTTTAAGATTTTTTATTTTATGAAAAAATTAATATTGAGTACAAGTGTCTGTATGTATTATTCAAATTTTTATGTATATGTTATGACCTAATTATCTAAAAATCAAAACCTAAAAATATCCGCAATGGGAATTATTTACTTAATTCAAGATTATGTAATGTTTAAGGTTGGGGCCTTATAGTTGGTATCAAAGGTCAGTTTAGAATATTTTAGAGGTTAGGGTGTTATTAAACCATAAGTGACACAACCATAATGGTTATCATATTAGAAAGAGTCATAGTTATTTTAGATAAATTGAATGAGTTTAAGATATCATGAATAAGTATATCTTAGTGTTTACCCTCCTTATAAGATTGTATATGATGATTTTTATGATATACCCACAAAGAGATTTTTGGTTTTAGTAAATGGGTGGATCTAACAGGCACCAAAATAATAATGGATGTGAAGAAAACTATTATGGTTTTCTGAATAGGAAACCAAATTAAATGGGATATGCAATGATAACTCTTGTGGTTATTCTCAACCAACTTTCTGGAGTCATGATTGACCACCTGAACCTTGTAGATTTTTATAAGGCATCGTATATGCAAGAAATAAATCCCGATGGAAGTTCATGTAATAATCATAAAGTTAAGTATATTAAAAACCTATGTATCAATAATGTAGAAAGAAACACCTTGGAAAATGATTCAAAGGGACAGGAAGATGCTATATATGTTGTAAGGAAGGTCATAAAGCTAGAACATGCCATGGAAGAAGGAAGCATCCAGCTAACTCCAGGAAAGGGAAAAAAGTTGTTTCTGAAGGATCAATTGAATGTTTTAAATGTGGTGTGAATGATAACTATACAAATAGATGTCCTACAATGAATATTCAGGAATGGTATCGTCTGGATCGTATAAATATATGTTTACCAATACCTAATGCCATTCCAATTGAGGATAAGGAAACAAACAATGACCAATGAAAGGTATGGATTATTTCATAGATCAATTTTTGAAATTACTGAAATCTTAGGACATTATGCCTAATTTTTTTTGTAGGAAATAAGTATAAAAGAATAATATTAAAAAAATGGATAAAGTATTATGAACAATTTCGTATGATTAAGATGTCTACATTTTAGGAATTGAAGAATTATGTTGGATCTATGGAGGATGATATGTATAAATGTATTAATGACAAGATTACTTTAGAATAATTTTTCAAGTATGTGTACCCTGATGTTTGATATGTGAAAATTTATTAAAGGAAGAATTATCTTTTCTTTTGTGGATATAGTTATAAAGAACCATTTAAGTTCATATAATTCTTTAATTTGAGGAAATTATAGTTTAATACTTTTTTGGATAAAAATGTGAGGTATGAGATAACATTTGAGGTTAAAATATGTTATGGTTATTTTTGAGGAATTTATATCATTTTTTGGACTTTTATAAAATTATATAATTTTTGAAAATGGAAAACACGCAGACTATGTGACAACCCATCACATCAAAAAAATCTACGAGAATCGAACCCACAACCAAAGTTCGATTGGGATTTATTGCCTACAACTGGACTCTAGGTAGTCCCTGGTTAGTATGAATAATTATTTTTAGTTATAGGATTTATGGATCAAGAATAAGTTGATTTTTGGAACTTATGTTTTATCAGATGGATATCCTTAGTATAGGAAAATGATTTGGTGATTAATTGATAAAGGTTATTTTGGAAGACGTTCTCTCTTTTGGGAATACTATATGCTCAAGGAAAATAGAATACTATGGGATCTCATTTGGGGAGAAATGATTGAAATTTTTATTTGGAAGAATATATGTTTTTATTATGGACATATAATGATTTGGGTTATTTATGGAAATGATTAACCTATCATAGAGAATATGTTATTAAGTTAGTTATTTTTTAGTATGAGACTTTAAGAGTAGACGATGTTATTTACAGATAAATGTTAACATTTTTGTGGAAGACTATGATTTCAAATCCTTTTGAATTTTGGATTCAATATTATGTTGGATTATATTAAAGGATTTAAAGGACAATTGTTTTTTAATGGTCTTTATTTAACTTTTGGTACACATTGTTCAATTTTGGAGATTAAGAGTAGAATTTATTTTTATAAAAGATTATCCTTTTGGGGATTATCTGATATTGTACTAAAATTTTTTGTTTCAGTTAATGTCTAAATACAAAGGAAATATATAGTTAATCTTTTGGGTATTATGTGATTCTTTATAAGTTTATTATAGCTATTTAGGTGTGACCGATTCATCTTGAATACACATCGTCTGGAGAAAGGATGAGTTTTTGGTTGAAACTTATTAAAGGATGAAACTCTATATGAAAAGTAAGTATATTTCCTTATGTCCTTATTTAATCTCATAAATAAATTATCCAAATTTATGTAATAGAAATTAAAACAAAAACATTGTTCATTTACTTTTCTCACTAGAAAACCAATGGCCGTTTAACCCATCAAAAGTTTGTGGTTTTCTTGTTGTCAACATTGTCCTGATCATGTTTTCTATCACTCTCCATCAGAACACAATGCTTAGTTTCTCCTCCATATCCATGTTTTCATATATTGAATCCTTGTATGTGTTATCTCTGGTAACATTTATAATTCTATTTATTTATTTTAAAGTGATAGTTTTATTGAATCTTTTTCTGATATGAGACATTCAATTATGTTTCCGAGCCCAATTTTAAAATTCTGAGGACGCAATTTCCAAAATGGGGGAAGGATATAACAAACTAGGTAAATAAAGAATATCATAATTTCATATTTATTAATATTTTTGAATTAAATATTAATTTTACTTTAATAGGGATTTTATGTTTGATGGCGTACTCATCACACAATAATGGGTTTTCTGAAATCATATATTATACACAAGGCTGAGTCATACTAAAAAATAATAACATAATATTATTATTTTGAATGGTAGTTAACCCATAGTAATTGTATTGGAAAGAATGAACAGAACTAACCATAATATTATTAAAAATGTTTTTTCAATTTTTTTACCCTTGTCCAATATAATTTAGAGGCTTAAAATAAGAATGAATCCAATTTTAATCCCAAATACTATAATATTTTTAAAATGTAGTTTTATCGCCTTTTGATGGAGAACCCATTTTAAATTTAGTTCTTTCCACTTTTATATGTTTGATTTGACAAAATAAACTTCTTATTTAGAAACGGGAGATCAAAATTTACATTGGGTAATTTTTTTGTATTTTTCTAATAAAGTTCATTTTTAATGAATATTGAAAAATATTGCATTTTATGTCAAAACTATACTTTTATCTGATTTATTTACATGGATAGAATATATTTTTAAATGGTTTTTAATTTTAATTGGATTTTATTTTTACCTTTTTATCCAATTTTCGTCATTGAAATTAATTTCACTATGAAATTGGACATAAACACATGTCAATATTTTTGTAGCATTACTTCTTAAAAACACACTTTCTAGTTTTGACAATGGAAATTAAAATTAAAATAATTAATGAAACATATATGTTTTGAATTTGGTAAAATAGTCAATTTTTAATTCATAATATAAAATTATCTTTGGGTTAATTTTTTGTATTTTTTTGAAAAATGTTCAATTTTTGATGAATAGTGAAAAACACTCTATAGTAGTTAAAAAAAAAAATTTTCATTTAAATGAAATTTTACCAATTCTGTGAATTTAATTTCAAAAATCAAACATACATGGTTGTTATCAGTAAGTAAAATGTGGTTCAATAGGATGAAAATAATTTTTTGGTGAATAGTAATTGTTAATTTTTATTTACCGCGGTTAAAGGTAAATATGGAAATTCAAGATAAAAATAATATTATAATAATATAAAATTAACTTATCACTTATCCTAAACATATTGGATGAGTCATGGAAGACCAATAAAATCCTTGGGTATAAATTTTGGCTTTTGGAAGCCACTTGGGTAAGATAATTACATAAATAAATTTTTATTTAAAGTAAAAAATAAATATATCACAAACATGTATTGTTTTGCTAAAATAGTTTTAATGTGGGGTAACATAATTGATATATTTTACTATATATATTCAATAAAAATCTAAAAATATTACCTACATCATGTTATTTTTATATAATTTTAAGTCATCAAATAAATAAATTTATTTATGACACAATGATGATGTAATGATTACCTCATTAATGAATGTTTTAAATAAATGAGATTATAAATGTTATATTAAATTTATTTTTAAATTTTTTATGCCATTCATGAATTTTATGCTTGATCATGACTTGTTATATTTTAATTAATGATGTTTTTTTAATTTATCATGTTGTTATGGATTTTTAAAAAGTCATTATATGAATAGTTTAAAAACTGACATAAATGAGTTTTTAAATAACATTAATATTTAATTAAATGATATAAGAGTCCTAAAAATATAATATTCGGCCAAATGACATATATGATGTTACAAATGTCATAAATGATCAATTTTTTGGTCTCTTGAAATTTTATAGTAAATATATTAACCATATAGTATGTATATACAAGAAGACATGGTAAAAGTTAAATAAGTTAAATATGTGTTAAATAAAAAAGACAAGGACGAAAAAACATCCAAAACCTATAAAATTATTATTGGTTGATTTTATTTAAACATATATTCATCATATCTTAGAATTTAATTAGTTCTAGATCTTTTTAAAGTGAATATCATTTTATAGTAAAATAATACTTTCAAACTTTCCTAAAGAGCCCCTCCTCCCTCTTATAAAAGGACATCACCTCTAACCCTTACTCAATCCTCTCATGACCACTTGAATCATCCATCCTCTACAGAAATAAGCTTCCTAAATACATCTCTTCCTCCTAGAAGACTTTCCCTTGGTAGATGGAAATTCAAGAAAGCGTTTTTGTTCAAACAAAACGGAGTTACCCGATTTAAAGGTAACTTCTTCTCTCAAGTTTTTTCCTTTTATTTTACTTCTACACTACTGATTATATTATTATTATTTGATTAAATAACAACACTAGTATCCTAAATATAATAGGTTGTTTTTATGAGATTTATTAGAACTAAACATACACACACCTCTATATAATGGGTATAGAACATATTATTTCTGTGGACGACAAACTACTGCCTCACAAAATGATGATTGTTAAATATTCTCCTACAACCTCTTATTGTAACCATTATGATGGAAATGTAGTTATATATAATATCAATGTTATTTATTTTATCTATATGATTCATTAGTTCTCTTCTAGAAAAAAACCTTTATGCTTTTCATGTTGTATATATATGATAATTTCATTTGAGGAAGTGTGGACTACCGCCCACTCAAAGTGATATGAATCATTCATGTAATACATGGAACATATAAAGGATGTAATTAACGAACTTATGTAACATATATAACATATATATTATAATGAAATTATAATATACCTATTTTTCATTTAGTATTTATTCCTTTAAATATGAAAAAGAACGGAAAATAGCGTTCATGCGTACATACGACTTACCGTCTCCATGAACGGTGCATTTCATTTCTTATATACAAATGTTAGGGACTATTATAAATACATATATAATGGATATACATGATATATATGGTATCTAAATCAGGAATATAATTCTGTATATAATGTAATTTTGACCACATGGACAATTTGTAATTATAACAAGTTCATTTTTTACTCAAGTTCTGAACATCTATAAAATGTACTATATGAACTCAAATAATTAAATAATTGTTATAGAAAAGTAATAAGTGATATAAAAGGAATAATAAACTTGAATAAGGACCTGAATCAAGTATAAATTAACTTAAGTATATTATTTTGGAAATTAAATAACGAACGAGTCAAGTTGGACATGAGGTAAGGGATATAGTCTTAATCTCCTTTCATTGAGGCATATCATGTTGTTATGCACATCTATTATCCTATACAGTGTATATTCATCCCTTTTTACTCTTTATATAATTAATTAGTATATTTTATTATATTTAAAGTTTTTTTAACTTTATTCATTAATCATTTTTATTCATGTGTTTTTTAAGTGGTAAGTGACTCTTTAACTAAAAAATCGTTTTAATTGTTTTAAATATTTATTTATTTAAAACATTATATTTCATATACATATTTTTAAATGGTTTTTAGGAATTTATTTATATGGAAATGAATGTTTTGAAATTATAATTTATTTCAAAAGTTTTAAAGTGTTATGGGACCATTTGATTCAAAATTCTCTTTATTAAATGTTTTAAATGGTTTTTGAAATGGATTGAATATTTCAGTATCTTGAAATGATTTCTTGTGATTTCAAATTAAATGTTATTTGTGAAATGTTGATATTTGTTGTATTTAATGTGTTATTATTTTATAATGGTACTTGGAAATTTTACAGGTGGTTACATGATAAACCAAATGATGTGTGGTTTCGTGATAAACCAAGGATAGGTGGTTACATTATAACCTCCAATGCATTGGATATGGAAGTCGTCTGTATGGATATTCCATTTAGTGATATGTGTTGAAGTCTGCCGTATGGTTATTCCATTTAAGTATGTCTATGTCCCAAGTTACGTTTATAGGTTTTGTGTGCTTTCTAAGGGTTTTATGGTAATATTTTTTTACAAAAGGGTAAGCAATGATCTTTTATTCAGTGAAGAGTATTTATTAATTCATAAATGTGAAAAGTATTACTTATGATTAAGTATTCATGGTTTACTTTTTGTTTTAAAAAACTAACTGTTTTCCTTCTTTGTGTATCCTTTATTGAGATTTTTATGCCCATACCATGTTTTTGAAATGTTTTTCACAGGACTTATAGTGGAATATGGTCAAGGATGGGATCAAAGAATAGTCATGAAGATTTGAACATGGAACTAAACATGTTTATTTTCATTAAAGAGTTTTTATTTTAAGAAAAAATAGATACTAAGTAGGATTTTCTACATTTAATATCCAAATTGTTATGTATATGTTATGACCTAATTCTCTAAAACTCTAAACCTCAAAAGATCTTCAATGTGAATTATTTACTTAATTAAAGATTATGTAATGTCTAAGGATGGGTCCTTACAATAGTAATCAGTACACACATAGTTCGTGAGTGGGAAATTCTGTACAAAGGTGTAAACCAAACATAGAGGGGCAATTTTTTCCCATTGATTATTATAGCTAGACCCAAGATTGGATATCTTGGCATCGATATGTATCCTATGATAACAGGAATGAGTGAAAAAGTATTTCTTAAATAGAGGTGTGGTGGTAGACCAATAACAATGATAACAGTCCTCTCTAGAATGGTCCATGGTATAACATAGATTTATTTCATGCAAGGAATATTAATCATGTATTTTAATGTCATACGGTAAAGAATCATGGTATACATTTTAGGATACTACATATAAGACCATTTATACCCTTCCATGAATGGATATTTCTCATTCAGATGGGGAATATCTTACCAAAATTCCTAAGCCCACATGAGCTATGCTCAGTGTGAGAAAAAAGGAACCCAAAAGGTTCCTCCCACAAAACAGAGGAAATTAGAGGATAGAACACATATATTTTGTATCACTTAGGGGTTGTACCAAGATGTATAATCTAGGTATCCCTTGGATTTTCATTGGAATGAGAATCAAGACATACCCCATTACAGAAAAATGTGTAGTTTAGTGTAATGTAGGGAGGACATCAGCCGCACAGTTTAACATCATGCGGTAAGGAAGAAGGGGACATGACATGAATAAAGAGGAATATTATAGCTGGACCTAAGAATAGAGTTATGTCTATTACTGTGTATCTTGTGATGGTAGGAATCATTCCACACATTGTTTTTAAGAACCTCGAAGATTAGTGTTATGAGGTAGGGAAATTATCAAGGATGTTTAACATCTTGTGGTAAGGATTAAGATAACCCAATATGGATGATAAGGCTTAACCATTGTCATGATGTCTTGTGACTGGTACAAATATATTGTGGGTGGGACCAGTAATGGAGATAGGAGCATTACTACAAATACAATGATGGCCGGAATCAAGCCATGCTTAGTTATTGGATGAGGAATTACTTATGTGGATCTAACTCACACATAACGATAGGGGGTACATCATTTCTCTCTTTTTTATAGATATTTCTCATGTGTGGTGAATTTTTAGGGAGGTGATGTTTATAGTAATATTTAATGTCACATGGTAAGGGAATCTCCCACGTAGTTTAGCTACATAATGTTAGGTCATATTTGAGAAGTTTGACAGCATGAGACCTGAATGAAAGAAGCCATCCAGTTTAAGGTCTCTCTTCTAGGACCAAAGACATTGTTTTCTTTAACATCTTACTTCTAGGACCTGATATACGATTTAGTTTAATGTCTTGTTGATAGGACTTAATACACTATGTTGTTTAATATCTTTCTACCAAGATTTATTCCACACCTTCTATTATAATGTGGTGAGGAAAATCTCAACATAGTTTAGAGTAATGTGTCTAGGACATAAATAATGCTTGAGGGAATCTATGCAAATTATTTCTTAAGAAAACTAAAATTGGTGGGGGGGAGTAATGTGTTCCCTGTTTGTTGTAGACAATGAGTAAGCCCCATTTTGATTGACCTTATGTAGGATATGAGTACCTTACCATTTGGGTTTCATCTTTAGAGGTATTTTTCTTATTACCATTGAGGTCCTAAGAGCAAATAACAATTCTCCTTGAAGGAAAAAAAAGAGGAGAAAATTATTATTGAAGGTCCATGAAATCTGATTTTGATTAAATTCAAGGTTTTGTAGTGTATAACAACATATCCAATTTACCTGTTCTAATTAATCCATCCACTATTGTGATTGATCATCATCTGAGAGTTGTCTATAGATGTATTTCTGAGTAAAGGGAAAATGGACTTCTATTGTAAACACATCCCCAATTATTTAAACTAATGAATACATTGTTTCTTATGTAGTAGTATGCGTGGTGGTATGGTAGGCCTGAAAATCATGGAGGATCTTGTTCAACTATAAATTATTTTCCTTATTTAATATCATATGGATTATATTTTATAGCTACTTATTTAAGGCCTATATTTTCACATTTCCACTATATAATAGTGGGATTAATGGTTGGACTCGATGTGGTACTCTGGTAATATTTCTTCAACTCCATAGAACCAAGGTTTGTGTCATTGTTCCTCAATATTTTATGATGGACTCAAAATATGGTTATGATATTGGACATAAAAAAGTTGATGATATTCTTAAATCTGATTTCCTCGAGGGTTATTTATTTATTCCATTTGGAAAAGATGTTTGTAGTAGTAAGGATATACTTAAAATGATTGGGTGTGGCTAGGGGATATGGCCCCAAAACATCTATCACCCATACATAAAATGGTCTTGAATATTTAGAAGTTCGTGAAAATTATAGGGGTTGATGGTTGACATTTTCATGAATATTTTGTGAATGAAATTTCCTAGTGAAATCCAGATAGTTGTGTATCCTTTTTTCCTAGTAGTAATCGAGCCTCTTGATCTAGTGGGAGTGCGTGGTCCTAGACTAGTGGGCACCACATGAGCCTGAATGTACCTCTTCCAGGATAGAGGGAACCTATTTTTCTACTATACATCTCAGAAGGATTCTATCAAAGATTCATTTGTAGAGAGGTTTTCCTCACTTTTCCCATCTTAGTGGGTATGGTATGCTACTTGATGCCGAATCTATTCCCTTCTATCTCAATATGTTGGGAGGATACCATGTTGGATATAATAAATTATAGGCTCCATCCCAACAAGGGTGGATATTAGTTCATCATGATCTAGGGTGGTGTTGATCTAATTATTTTACATCATGTAATAGATTATTACCATTTGGACTATCCTTTGGAAAACGATGTAGAATATTACCTCTTCTTAATCAGGATTGTCTTGAACTGTGATTGAATTATCCAGTGCATCTATGTGGGGATTTTTTTTATTAGGGGATATGATGTAATGTGGATTCCAAAGAGAAATCCTCCATCAGTCCTCTGACATAACCAGTGATAGGGGTCAATTTTTCCTTTTTAATAGAATATTTTACATTGATCTACTTTATTACAAACTTTTAATCCCATTTTATTTTTAGGTAGTCAATCTGCAGCTATAGGGATAGTTCCAATCTAGTGATAACAGATTGGAATTTGGTCTCATTATTCATTCAACCTTAATATAGTTAGGAAGAGTAGGTAAAATTTATTTTCATGGAGATACAAATACAATATCTAGGAAAATCCAATTGTGTTTTAGGTTTTCCAATTACATGACAATAAGGATTTGGGAGTCACAATAAAAATAAATTTACCATTTTTTGGGGAATGAAATGGGTATAAAAAACATACACATGTGGAATGTCAGTGTCTAGTGGTGTAGGTTTTGGAATGGGATGTGCCATGATGAAATGTACGAGGACATTCTCTTTTACTGACTTCTGTGACATGAACTAGATGTCATGTTACTATAGAATAACCCCCATCGGGTAAAAGTCCCAGTTATCATAGGACATACAAGTATGTACTTGACCAGTTCAATATGAGAGACTAATCGGAAATCATGGTTCTACATGTAATGCCTCATATTTTCCACTGTGATGATGAGTGAGAGCCAACTCTTATAAGTATTAGAATATCAATTTCTAGTTCTTAACATCATTCAGATGAGGTGGTATAAATGGTTCTCATTCCCTGTATTGTTCTTTTTCACTTGGAGAGTACCAAGTGACTGTTCCATGGATGTAACATATAAGAAAATTTTCTTTCCATCCAATGGTGGAATCAAGACTGGTGGTTGAAGTAGGTACTACATAAGACTCTAAAAGGATACTTGGAAGTCCTGATCTCAATGGTAGGCAATTTTCTTCAACATTATATTAGTAAAGGGGAGATATTTGTTGGATAGGTTTTCCATGAAACATTGAATGTTGGTAAGGTTCCCTTGGATCCCCCTTAGTTATTTGATATTCCAAGGGGGTGAAATTTCCATGATTTCATTAGGTTTTTCAAGGTTGAACTCAATTCCATGATGGCATACCACAATGGTAAATATTTCCTAGAATTTACCCCAAAATCACAATTTAGTAGGATCATCTTTAGAGTATTATACTAAAACTTGCTGAATACTGTTTGGAGATTCAGAAAGTGATATAAAACTATTGAAATTTGACCACCAGGTCATCAATGTAACATTCATATATTATTCCCATGAAGGGTTTAGAGATGCGATACATTTAAAATTGATATGTAGAACCTTCATTATTTAACCCAAATGTGATGACCTGATAGAAAAATATCCCCTAGGAAGGTTTGGATGCAGTGGATTCCCCATCAACAAGGTCTATCTTTATTTGATTATACCCCAAGAACCCATCCATGAAGGAAGGGTCTTGGAATACTTTGGTTGCATCAATCAAGAGTTCTGTGATCTGTAATGTGAAATCATCCTTTGGGAAATATTGATTATGGTCACTAAAATCAATGTAGACCACAATATTCCCATTAATTTATTTTGAAATGTAGAGACCCAAGATTGGAGTACATAGACATTAAATTAATTTTTAGAATACTTAATACATGGAAAAAATAGAATCCCAAAGACCTTATTATTTTGGTGTCTTTTGAATCTCGGAACAAAATATTCTAATCATGGTGAAAGATCTTCAACACCTCCTATAAAGATCTTCCCCTTTTGTTTTCTTACCTAAACTCGTTATTTATATCATGGGAAAAACAAAACATAGAAAATGTGATCTCAAATGCTCAGTAAGGTTAAACATGTAGAACCCAAAACAATCCATAAACATTTGAATGTAAAAACATGAACATAATGTATAAACTTCAAAATCTTGAGAAATGACATAAATCTTAGCAGTACGTAAGGAATAGATCATAAAGGAATATTAACCATGATAGAATAGAATTTTCATAAAACATGTAATTGTGAAAAACTAATAATAACATAGTATGATTTCCATAGTATCCAATTCATTTCTTCAAAGACAATCATAGTTGATGAAGTCCATTACTAAACTGGGTTTGCTTGTCGCTCCAGCCCTGTATTACTAAACTGGATATACTTATTGTTCCAGCCATGTCTCTCTCATGAGGTATAAATATTTATCCAATTAATTGGGGGGAGATATATGTCCCACCTATCTCATAATGAAATTATTCTTACATGTGCCATAAAAACATAAATCATTCATCATAGCATAAACCATGAAATAAAATGGGATTCTTAAACATCACGCCATCATAACATAATCCATATAAGATAAATGGACACATAAAATTAATTACATCATAAAAATAATAAAATCAAATTAATAATAGGGATGGAAACTTAACCCTATGTCAACTTAGATGTAAAATAATTTTGATAAAACAAGTGAACTTAATTCTTGTGGAAATATCCTTTCTTAGAATTTTTTTTCTTTTCTCAAAATGCTGTGTAATTTTAAAATAAAATAATTTAGTTGAAAATAAGCATTAAATATTATTGAGTAAGAATCATGGAACTAAATCTTTTAGAATACATAAACATATGTTCATGCCGTATAAGTAAAAAAACATTGTCCTCGTACTTTTGTTAGAAAAGTCAACAAGTACCTCGTATGGTAAACAAAAGAAAGATTCCTCCCATATGATGTAGTAAAATTAAAAAATGAGTTAAAATGAATTTAAAAATATATATAAGAATAGTAAACATTTTACAAAAACATTTTTATAAAACATGGACAAGGATAATGAATGTATCCCAAGAAAATACTTACGTATAAACAATCTCGGATAAAAAATGAGATTGCAAAATTATCCCTTACCTTAGGTCTGATATCTTTAGTATGTGTATGAAACTCCTTTATAGTGGGTATAAACATATTATTAACTTGTAACAGAATCAAAACAAAATTTATGATATCATATATGATTCACTTATGATGTTATATTACCAGTTCATTTGTCAATTCCATGTCAAAGCTACGTTTTGGGTAATAATCGTTTCATTTATCGTATGTGTTTAGACGTTTAATTCCAAATATGATTACTTAGATCATGATTTACTTACTTCAAGAATGTAAAACATAATTTATATATCATATATATTCAGTATATAAATATATATAATATATTGATAAATTTAATGGAATACACCATTCATGAAGACGGTATGTCATACGTACGTAAGAACGCTGTTTTCGGTTTCTTGTAAAATTGAATGGAAGTAAGTAAATGAAATATATAAATATATAAATAAACCCAGTATAATTATTATTTCATATATTTCATTATTATTTATTATATATAATTTATAATCATTCTTGAATGGTTAACATGGAGAATGAATCTCATCACGTCGTGGAGACGGTAAGATGTACGTACGCAAAAACGACGATATCATTCCCATAGTTTTTCTACGGTATTGAATTGTGAGGTTTATAATATCTCATAATTAGTATAATGTTATAATAATCAAATATAGTTATTATTTCCACCATTATACCCATCCAAGTAAGGTGGTGGTGAAAAACAGATTACACCATGGCATTGAGACGGTAATCTGTACGTATGCACGCACAGTGATTTCATTTTTCGTAGGATGGATAGAAGGTGAAAAAGGGGTTTCTCATAATTATAATAACATATAATTATATTAGTGATACTTATGTTATTACTTTATATTTAACCAACTAAATATTTGGATGTAAAAGAATAAATAAATTTGAAAGAATCGGTAGAAGAGATTACCTCTTCCTCAACGCGCCTCCTTTAAATTTTCTCTTAGGGAACTAGATTTGGTCATTGAGAATACCATCACCTATATAATATAAATAGGGAAGTTAATAAGGGAAATGGTCAGGGTTTGGTCGATCTTGAAGCCTAAAAATGGAGTGAAGAAGAGAGGGTAGAGGTGCCCTTTTATAGGAGAGGAGAGGGGCACTTTAGGAAACTCAAAATATATTAATTTATTATAAATTATATTTCGACATAAAATGGTCCAAAACATATTCAATTAAAATATAATATGTTTTCTGTTCTAATACACATCATTAAATAATTTTTTGACAAGTTTTGAATATTTGTTTATCCATATCATTTTTGTTTTGCCCTAATTTTACCCTTTTTAATCTTACCATGATATCATGTTATTTACACATTTTGGGTTATGTAATTATCATATCACGTCAAAAGACCCAAAAAAAGTTATTTATAACAAATTTTGACTTATATTAAGAATTTTTCCAATTCTTACATTTTTATGAATTTAATATCATTTAATAAACTATTTTATGGTTTAAGTTATGAATTTTTTCAATTTTGGACAGTATTCATATTTCACTTTTTAAAAATTCACTAAAACTAATTAATTTGAAACAAAGGATTAAGATCATCACTAGGATGTCAATTTCATACTAAAAATTATTTTATGGAATAAAAATGTTCAAATTAAATTTATTTTAATATTAATAAATTCATTTATTTGAATCTTTCATTAATGAGGTAATCACTACATCATAATTGTGTCATAAATAAATATATTTACCTAATGTCAATAAATTATAAAAAAAATACCATGATATAGGTAATATTTTTATCTTTATAATGAGAATTTATATACTTATATATCTATTAGATAACCCTATATTAAAATAAATTTACTAAAAGATATTTCTTTAGGTTATAATTATCTTTACTTTAAATTAATTCTTAGGAAATGTAATTTTTACATCCAAGTGAATCCATGGGGTCCCAAAATATACCCATGGATGCCCATGGTCGGAATTATTTCATAAAATTGGATTACGACACGTTTTATGGTAGTTTTATATTATTAAATTATTATTTTTACCCTTATTTACCATATTTACCCTTTAACCATGGTAAATAAAATAATTACTGAAGTTATTATTCATAATGTCCAAAAAATAAAAGGTATACATTAAAACAATTTGGAAATTATGATTCCCAATATGGAATCCATTTTTTAAAATACAAAACACATAATTTTCTATAAATAATTTAAACTTATTCCTATTTTTGAAAAGAGAAAACTTGTTTTTAAATTATTAAAACAATGGAAAAGATTGAAATGTTTTTAACAATGAATTAAATGTAAAATTAATGATAATGAAATACATTATATTAAATTGTAAAAATATATTCTATATATACTTTAAAACCATTAAATATTATAATTTAACCATCTAAATTATCTTTATGGAAAAAGTTGTTTTTAATTAAAATTTAACATATTTTTACTCTTCATCAAAATATAAAAGTTATGAGAAAAATATCAAAAATTTATCCAAATTAATTTTTTTATGTCCATATTTAAAATAATAAGTTTATTTTTTCAAATATAACTTATAAATGTGTCAAAAATAGCTTTAAAATGGTTGCGCCATCAAAAGGTGGAAAAATGGCAATTTTTTTGAAAAATACTTATTTTCTTTGAACAAAGTTGATTTTGTTCTCATACCATGTTCCAGAAAATGCGTAAGATGAATGATAATGTTATAAAATTAATAATTTGATTAATACTATTCATAAAAACTATTTTATATCTCATTAATTAATTATATTTAAGAATATATCATTGTTTAGTGAAACTCGATATCGCGTACAATGCTGGATATTGGGGAAGGTCGATCTTGCATGTAATGAAACCTAAGTCAGTGTTTCTTGAAGTGAAAGCGTCCTTTGGTGTTTCATATAACATAATAAAAACATAATTCATTTATACGTTGAACAAAATATATACCCATCATTGCATGAAATTAATTCTCTCAAGAACATGAAATTGGGTAAAACACAGTCCAAGAATAGTGTTGGGTATACTGTAAGCTAATACGGTGTTACATATAGTGCAAGATAATCTTGGTGTAGGGTACATCAAAATACATAAAATGAAGTAAAAAATAATATATCTCATATAATCTTGGGGTATTACATTCTACCCCCCTTAAAATGAAATTTTCCCTTGAAATTTTTCAAGGTTATAAATCAGTTACTACTTGAAATATTCATTCATGGAAACCCACATAGTAAAAAGGAATACAAAAACTTCATTTTAAAAATGAAAGTTAGAAACATAATTTTTACCCAAATTATCTCATCACTAGGTTTCCAAATATGAGAACATAGGTGGGAAGTGAAAACATAGATATGGAAGATAAATCTAACCATAATGTTCTGGTGGATAGTGATAGAGAATAAGGTTTGGAGAAAGTTAACTACCAAAAGCCATAAATCTACAATGATTTAAGGGACCATATGATTCATCAGATAAGAAGGTATGAGGAATTCATTTTTTTTGTTTTCAATATCATCTTCGTAAAGATGAAGATCATGAGAAGAAATAATTACTGGTTTTCATTACAATCTCAGAATTGGGTGTGCCTTGAAAAATTTCCCCTTCATATCTAATTTAAAAAAATGATGTTGAAATTGTCATTCATAAAGTGTTTGCAGATCATGCGAAAGAATGATACATCATTCCATATATCTCAACCAAAATGGAATAACATATTATCAAATATGTATAAGTCCACCTATAGTGAGATAACACATTAATCTAAAAAACATAAACCAGAATATAACTTATACAATCCATCGATGGATAAAATTACAATCCTATAAAAAAACTAAAAATATAAATCTTTTTGAAATACAAGAACTAAATAGACTTAACATTTGTCTCCCATATCTCATTTGGCAATTCTTGGTTGTCACATTCTATACATGTGAATACTGTATTCATGTATTCTCTTGAAACATGGTAATGACATGAATTACTATACTACCTTAGTGAAAACATACACACTGTCAAAATCAACTCTTTCCACATACCAAAAATTCTATATACTGAAACCATGATATCACTTTGTCCTTTTATCAGTCATGAGCTATTTAATACTATAAAACATCTTAGTATCTTCGTATTCCTTCATTATGTGCATATAATGTGCTTTACAAAAAAAATCAATCACTTTTCATGGTTACCGGTACCATATAATTATTGAAGACCACAATAAACCAATACATACATATTCCAATATTCCACAATACTATAATTGAGATTCCACAACACTATTTTGGAATCCCATTACATAAACACTTAACCATTCTAACACTTCGTTGTCATACTCAATATCATCAATAATGATTGTATGTGACTTCCATTTGTCTTATTATTTAAGATGGTGCTGACGTTAAGCATCCATATCTTTTGGATTAGGGCATTGATTAGAATAATGCCCCATTTCCTTTCACTTGTTGCATTGTAGTGTTGGCAGTGCGTTCTCTATAGTCTTTTCTCCATTCACATCATTAGAAACCTTTTTCACATTAATCCATCACTAAACTGCTCGATGAACTTATTTTCCACACTTGAAACATTTTTTAGTCCCTTTAAGACAATCTCCACTATGCATCTTTCCACACTTTGAGCATAAGGAAAAATTTATCTTCTTTTCACCATTGTTTTGAGACTTTCCCTTGAACTCCATATTTTGTTTCTTGCCAAAACCATGAAATGTATATTTAAAACCAACTTCTAGTTCTACCTTGATATTACAATGCACAATCTCCTCAGAACTACTGAAGTCTAATATAGCCAATACCCTTCGAAGACTCAGTTTTAATCCACTAAAGAATCGATCAACTTTACTTTCAGGTTGGATGATAAAGCTAGAAGTATACCTTGAAAGTCTTGTAAAATTATCCTCGTCTGTACCAAAAAATTCATAATCAATTTTCTTAATCTAAAGGAACTCATTTTCCATCTTTGTTCGAAAAATATGAGGGAATTAATTAATAAAAAACAAGTTCTAGAACTCTTCATATTCCATGGATTCAATTTCATCTTGAAACCTTGTATTTTTAATTAGATTCTACCACTAGTCTCCTTCACCTTATAAATTATAGACAACCAAAATTACATTTTCATGTTCCAAAAAATGAAGGATGGAAAATTTATTTTCAATGGTACTGATCCATTGTTCAGTAACAAGTGGATCATAATACCCACTAAAAGAAGGGGGATGTTGCCTCCTGAAGGACTCAATAGAATGTTGTTCCCTTACCTACTCATTTGGGAGTCTTGAATGATTCATAGATTGTGTAAGTAGAGCAACAAGATTTTCCCTTCCATCTCCCATAAAATATGGTTGTTCTAGATTACAATCATTGGTTTTCCCAGTGTAGTGATCATTAACACGGTTCCTTCGGGTTCCATCCATTGTCTAAAACCCAAACAGAATAGTGTGAGAGGAAAAAATCATATTAGGAAAACAAAATAATCAAGGGGGTGTACTTTCAATCTCTAATATCTTAGGTATAATCTAAGTTATTCATGATTTTTAATATAATTCTAGGGCTTTATCCTATAATTATACTTAACATTAGGTACATCCCTAGACATACCTTAGAAATATTCCTAGGGATCACACTAAAGTTTTCACATCCTAGTTTTCAAAGTTTGACTAAACCTCCACTCTAATACCAACCGTAGAGACCCAAGATTGATGTGCGTTGACATTACATTACTTATATAGAATATATAATACCTGAAAAAAATAGAGGCCTAAAGACTATATTAGTTTAGTGTCCTTGGAAACTCACAACATAATCATCTAATCATGGTGAAAGATCTTTAACATCTCCCATAAAGATCAACCCCTTTTGTCTTCCTACCTAAAACCTTTCTTTATATCCTAGGGAAAAGAAAACTTAAAAAGGGTGAGCTAAAATGCTCAGTAAGTGTAAATATGGAGAATATAAAACAATCCATAAAAATTTGAATGTAAAAACACGAACATAAAGTTTAAAAATTAAAATCCTTAGCAATGACACAAATCTTTGTAGTACATAAGGGATAGATCACAATGGAACATTAACCATGATAGAATAGAATTGGAATAAAACATGTAATTGTGGAGAAATAATAAGCACATATTATGATTTCCATAGAATCCAAGGAATTGCTGCCAATACTTTTATAGTGGTCAAAGTCCGTTACTGAACCAGGATTAATTGTCGTTCCAGACCCATATAACTGAACATGATTTACTTGATTTTACAGCCATGTCTATCTCATGAGATATAAATTGTAACCCAATTCATTGGATGGAGATATAGGTCTGAAAAATCTCATAATGAAGTCATTCTTACATGTGCCACAGAAACATAAATCATTCAGTATAGCAAAACCCATGAAATAAAATGGGATTCTAAAACATCATGCCATCATAACATAATCCATATAAGATAAATGAACTCACAAAATTAATTCCATCATAAAAATAATGAAATAAAATTAATAATAGGGATGGAAGCATAACATAATGACATCTTAGATATAAAATAATTTTGATAAAACAATTGAACTTAATTACCGAGGAAAACATCCTTTAATTTTTAAAAACGTTTTATTTTCTCAAAATACCTTTAAAATTTAAAAGAAAATAATTTGGTTGAAAATAAACTTGAAATATTGTAGATAAATCTTAATGGAAATAAGGCATTAATAAGACGTAAGAATCCATTCATGCTGAATAACGTAAAAACATTTTCCCCGTACTTTTGCTGGAAAAGTCCAAAAGTTCCTCATATGGTAAACAAAAGAAAGATTCCTTCCATACCATGTAGTAAAATTAAATAATGGGTTAAAATGACTTTAAACATACATAAGAGAATAGTAAACATTTTCTGTTTTTTTTATAAAACATGGACCCAGATGATGAATATATCCCCAGAAAGTACTTACGTATAAACAATCTCGGATAAAAAATTAGACTGCTAAATTATCCCTTACCTTAGGTCTGATTTATTACGTTTGTGTATGAAACTCTTATATAGTAGGTTTAAACATATTATTAACTTGTAACAGAACCATAATAATATTTATGATATCATATATGATTCACTTAAGACTTTATATAACCCGTTCATTTGTCAATTCCATGCTAAAATAAGATTTTGGGTAATAATCATTTCATTTATTGTACGTGTTTGGACTTGTTATTCTTCATATGATTACTTAGATCATGATTTATTTACTTCTAGAATATAAAACATGATTTATATATAATATATATTCACTATATAAATAAATATAATATATCGATAAATGGAATGGAATACACCGTTCATGGAGACGGTATGTCATATATTTCATGATTATTTATTATATATACTTTATAATCATTCTTTAATGGTTAACATGGAGAATGAATCTCATTGCGTCGTAGAGACGGTAAGCCGCACATACACACGATTGACGATATCATTCTTATAGTTGTTAAATGGTATGGAATTGGATGGTGTATAATATCTCAAAATTGGTATCATGTTATAATAATCATATATAGTTATTATTTCTACCATTATACCCAAACAAGTAAGGTGGTGGTGAAAAAATATTACACCAAAATGTGGAGACGATAATCTGTATGTACACACACGCGGGGATTTCATTTTTCGTAGGATGGGTTAAAGGTGAAATATGGTTGTTTCATATTTATAATAACATATTAGTATATGAGTGATACTGATGATATTATTTTATAATGAAAAAACTAATTAAGAAGATGTTTAAGAAGAAATAAATTTGAACGAATCAGTAGAAGAGATTACCTTTTCCTCGACGTGCCACCTTTAAATTTCCTCTTAGGGCTCTAGAGTTGGTCTTTTGAGAAGACCATCACGTCTATAATATAACTATGGAATTTGATAAGGGAAATGGGTAGGGTTTGGCTAGCATGAAGGCTCCAAATGGAGTGTATGGGAGAGGGAAGAGGTTCCCTTTTATAAGAGAGCAGAGGGGCACTTTTGGAAACTCACAAAATATCAATTTATGATAAATTTAACTTCAACTAAAAATGGTCAATAAATTATTTAATTAAAAGATACAGTCATTTTGTTTCAAATACATATCGTCCAATAATTGTTTGTCAAGTTTTTAATATTTTTATCCTTATCTTTTTTGTTTTACCCTTATTTTACGCTTTTAATCTTACCGTGATGTCATGTTATTTACACATTGTGAGTTAATGTAATTAATATATCATGTCAAACAACCCACAAAAAATTTATTTATGACATATTTGGAATTATATTAACAATTTTTCCGAATTTTATATTTTTTTGAATTTAATATCATTTAATAAACAATTTTATGTTTTAAGTTAGGAATTATGTCATTTTTGGACAATATTCATATTTGACTTTTTAAAAACTAAAAAAAACTAATTTATTTGAACAAAAGGCATAAAATCATACCTAGTATGTCAATTTCATCCATAAAATTCTTCTATAGCATCAAAATATTGAAAATAAACTTATTTTAATATTTATAAATTCATTTATTTGAATGTTTCATTAATGAGGTAATCACTACATCATAATTGTGTCATAAATAAATATATTTATCTAATGTCTAAAAATTATAAATAAAATACCATGATGTAGGAAATATTTTTATATTTATAATGAATATTTATAGACCTAGAAATCTGTTATATAACTCTATATTAAAATCAATTTAGTAAAATATATATGTTTAGGTTATAATTATCATTACTTTAATTTAATTCTTATGAAATGTCATTTTCACATCCAAGCGAATCCATGGGGTCCAAAAATCAAACCAATGATGAAAATGGTTGGAATTATTTCATCCAATTGGTCTAGGACATGTTTTAGGGTAGTTTTTTATTATTATATTATTATTTTTTACCCTTATTTACCATAATTACCCTTTAACCATGGTAAATAAAATAATTACTGAAGATACTATTCCAATTTCCAAAAATAAAAGGTACCTATTCACAAAATTTGGACCTTATTATTTGAAATATGGAATGAATTTTCTCAAATTCAAAGTAAAGAAGTTGCATCAATTAATTTAAAATTATTCTTATTTTGAAAAGAGAAAAAGAGGTTTTAAAAAGTTTAAACATTACAATAGATTGAAATGTTTTTACCTATGAATTCAATATTAAATTATTGCTAATGAAATACATTATATTAAATTGTAAAAATATATTCTATTTATACTTTGAAACCATTAAATATGTTAATTTAACCATATAAAGTATCTCGATGAAAAAGCTGACTTTAATTAAAATTTGGTGTATTTTAACTATTCATCAAAATATGAAAATTATCAGAAAAATATCAAAAATTTATCCAAAGTATATTTTTATATCCTTATTAAAAATAATAAGTTTATTTTGTCATATTGAACTTATAAAAGTTTCAAAAACTAGATTTAAAATGGTTGCACCATCAAGGTGGAAAAACATTATTTTGTTAAAAAATACTTATTTTATATGAAAACAATTGATTTTGTTCTCAAACCATGTTCTAGAAAATGTTTAAGATGAATGAAAATGTAATAAAATTAAAAATTCAGTTAATAATATTCATAACTTCTTGTTTATTTCCCATTAATTTATAATATTTTAATAATATATCATTGTTTAGTGAAACTCGATAACGCATACAATGCAAGCTATCGAGGATGGTTGCTCTTGCGTGAAATGAAAGCCAAGTCAGTGTTGCATGTAGTTCAAGCTTCCTTCCATGTTGTGTATAACATAATCAAAACATAAGTCATTTATATGTTGAACAAAATCTATACTCAATGTTGCATGAAATGAATTCTATCCAAAACATGAAATCGTGTTCAACACAAGCCATGAATTGTGTTGCAGGTACTGAAAGCTAATACGACATTGCGTATAGCGCAAGATAATCTTGGTGTAGCGTACAACAGAATACATTAATGAAATTAAAAAGAATCTATCTCATATAATATTGATGTGTTAAATGAAAGGGATGATATTGGAGATCCATCTTGGGTATTGAACTTCTCATTTTTTTCCATTGATGAATTTTTCAACTTATGACTCTACAAAAGTTGCATGGGAGGGGAGAATCCTTCTAACTGACTAATTGAATCTTTTATGGTCATCAGGTACGCCGAGATGGCATGTTTCCCAATCTGGATTTAGTCTGGGAATTTTTGTATAATTCCAAATAAACACATATCAATGTTTCTTTAGAAATGAAATATACATCACTTTCTCAATGAGAGGAATGGAGACACTAATCAATGTAGGTTGAAGGTCTTATTTAATTCCCATATTTACCAACCTAAGATCATCAATGGTGGTGGATATGACTTCCTCAAATATGGGAGGGGAGTTCCTGAGGTCCTCCTCATATTCTTCCACCATTGAGTATGTAGAGGAATATTTAGGTGAGGTAGATAATATGATGGCATCTATGTCACTTTCGGGATGAGATAGGCAATGAGAAGAGACATTGTAATCCTATTTTACAAGATTCATTATAGAGAGATTACAGAGCTTATTGTTTTCATTTACACTATTGTTGGGGATAGATGTAGCATGAGCATCTAAGATTAATTCAATTTACTCAATTAGATTTATGGGTAGAAGAAAATCAATGTAGACCATAATTCATATACTTTTAGGGGTAGTCCCGAAGACATTGGGGGATAAAGGATTTGTATCATTAACTTCCATTAGGGTTTTCCTTTCAATTTTATAGAAACCTACTTCATGATATATGGAGTCCCAAGATTCATGGGGAGCGCTATGACCATGCTACACACAAAAATTCCCATTGATGGCGTATTTCAAGCCTTGATGGAATGTTGAAGGTACCGTGAAGTGGCAGTGAAGACAAGGTCTTCTGAGTAGGACATTGTATGTGGTATCTTTTTTTATAACCATAAAATTAGTGTTGGATGTGAGATACCAAAAATGCTCCTTGAGAACGATCTTCTGGATATGTTTTTTTCACTCTTATCATACCATTGAATGGTCATCCTTTTAAAAGATAAGTCCCCTAATCTGTATCCCACACATTGAAGGGTGAAGATCAAGATTATGTTGATCCTAGAACTACTGTCAATTAGAGTCCTTCATATGTTGACATTATCATGTTTTCCTAACATATATGTGGGTCAGATGTGTCTACGGATGGCCTCTTCGTGATCAAGCTCTATAAATAAGATGGTGATGTGTAATTTTGATGGCATGGTCTCCACTTGATAAAACTAGTCAATATTGGATTCTTTCTTAAACTCTTTTGGGGTTTGGAGGGCATCAAAAGTGTCTCAGTAAGTTCTTTTGAAATACGGAGAACAAATAGGATTGAGAGATTTTCTAGGAAAACCATAGACTATTTTAGAATGTCATAATTTTGTTCCATAGTTCGGTGCTTCCCTAAGTGGGATTTCTCATTATTATATATCTAAAGAGTTGAGGTTTTTGAGGAAGACAAGATTGGTTTTTATTCATGGGTTGAAGGACCATCCCTTTCCAGTGGCGTAGGTCACACCAATCTTCTTCGTTATCTCGGATCATCGATCAGTCGAATCCCTGCTAGATGGTCATGTAGAATGAAGAGACTTGGGAGACCTCTGAAGGGATTTGGGGAACATCTATTTGTATATTTACCTCATTAGAGTTTTTTCCCATGGGTATTTGAATCATATATATCCTATGTGGGAATGTGAATGATGTATTGTGTCTGACCACACCCACATTGTACCCTCTATCCTCGTGAATTGTTCTTGTAGCCTACATCTCCCCAATCAGGTATGGGGAACTCATACTCAGAGGAATATTAATCATTATTTTTGGGGTATTCTATGTGTATTATGTTAACAAAACCAAATATGAGATCTTCATTTAATGAGGGTTTCTTTTGGTGGGGCAGTTCTTGTGCTTCAGATGTTGCAAGGAAAAATCTACAAGAGTTAGAGCTTGTGTAGGAGATGAATATGGCTCTTCATCTTCTGTTTCTTCCTAAATCCAGAAATTACATCCACCTTCTGGAGGAATATTTTATTTGGCCTCCCAAGGTGATAGGATCATTATGGGTCTATGAAGCTGTGCTCTCAGGGTTACATGAGCTTGATCAACTATCTTTCGATTTATCAGGTTTTTAAACTTATTCCCATGCCTATCTGAAACTTTTCTATAGTCACCTTCTTCTTCTAACTGGGAAAATGTTACATAGGTCACATATTTCTGGGATTTGTCTTACATAACCTATCTAGAATCAATCAATCCTTGGATAATGTCTTTGAACATGAAGAAATATAGAATGGTATGACCGATCCTCTTATGAATAGGGTTGTAGTTGGGGTAATCAGTGAGGTTGAACTCATCACATCACCTGGGTTATGGAAGCTAGATCAAGCTATTTTCCATGCCTACAAGTAAATAACATAAGACCTACTCTTTTCAGAAATAGAATGTTTTATTCATCCATTTCTCAAACTCCTGGTTGACCCTGATTTATTTTATCTTTTAGATGAGGAAAATTTAACTGCCACTGAAGCTTCTTGATAGGATGAATTGGGAAGTTCAGTACCTTCCTTGATTCTTGAATGAGAACTTTTAATGGTTTGAGGGTAATAGTGTAAGTCTCTTCCTTTTTGATCAAGTTCCCTTATACTAAGGGCATGAGTCGAAGCATAGTTTGCGTCTTCTAATTGACATATTCTAAACATCGTTATATTGTTTTTAAACTCCCAGAATCTTCCTAGATACTTTATTTAGATTAAAAGAGTATGCAACTCATACCAATGATTTTAACCAAAAAATTCCAAAAAATTTCTCCTTTGAGAGAGTGATGCTGAGTGAGTAGGTTAAAACTTTCCATCTAGCTATGAATTCAAACACCCTATCATTTTCACATTGCTTACAGTTTTTCAGGTAAAAAATTATCATTTTCTATAGTGTAGAGTTAAACTAATAAAGGAACTTACGAATAAGGTCTTCCAATCCTATACTAGACCCTACTAGAATGCTGTTATACCCTGAAAATCCGAGCATTATCAGAGTCTGTACAAAACACATCAACTTAATTGCCTCCTATTTCTCTCATGGGACATTCATTGGACTGCATCAGGACCCTAAGTGAGTGTGATGATATGCAGGGTCTCCTACACCATAAAAGGTTAAGATGGTAGGATTACTAAAATTGGGTGGGGAAAAGTGTAATCCAACCATTCAGGATATGTATTTTTCTCAGTCTTCAAAGGTTCATGTCACCCTTCCATAGATTCCATTTGAGCATCCAAGGATTCAACGACATTGAGTAGTTTTAGAGGTGTTTCTTTCTATGCCACCTCTTATCTATATGGGGTGATCATGGATTGATTAGGTGGCCTCATTTTTATTTTCCATTGATTCTTGATTGGTGCGAATACTGAATGGAATCCTTTGAAAGGGAGATATTATAGCCATAATATAGGAAAGTCATGGTAATCCTTAACTTCATCATTTATGTTGACCGACTACCTATATTTTAAGTTGGTACGACACTCATATACAACTCTTAGAGGATTATTAACTCGTTCTTGATATGTGTGAGGAGGAATATATGTCTTTGGATGAAGATGTTACCCAGTGGGAATGTTTTCCCATAGTAACTCCTCATTATGTTGCCTGAGATCTTGTATCGCATCCACATACTAAGACAACTCATTATTCATGGAAGGAATATTGTCTCCTCTGGGTGATGAGTGGGGTATGACAACTTCTTTACCTTTATCCATCATGGTTTTCTACCTCAGAAGTGGAAACTTGATATTCAAAGGTTATAGGGTTTTGATTATCCTACGATTCTACATGTGTGAAACCTCAATTTTTGTATCCAGATCACCTTCTTGTTGGGGTATATATTTTTTATTTCATCACACTATATTTTTATCTTGATATACATTATCTGTTGTGTTGATGGTGAGGAAATTAAAAGAGGTATATCGGGAAATGATAGTTGTCCCATTACTCACAATACAATAGGGTGACACTGCACTTCTTGTATCAATGTCATTTTTTGAAACCTTGGCCATTTTGGACCACTTAGACTTATGCCCCTTATAGGGTTTGATTTCCATTACTACAAGTTCCTTCCATCATGGCCTAAGAATAGTGAAAATGAGGGAGTTTCTAGTCCATCTTGTCAAACGCTCCTCGAATATAAGTGTTTCACCATGTAGTGTGAGGAATAAATGGGATTATGACTATTGATATTTACCTCTCAACTAAGAGAAGGAAAATTATATTTTTGGTGATGATGTTGACGAAAATACCCCTTGCCACATGGACTGGGGATAGTTTGGGGCCAAAATTGGTATTTTCTGATCCTATTATTGAGGATTTAATAATTCTAGCCAAAGATTTTATTACTTATGGGATATATATTGAGATATAAATTCCCCATCCCTATATGTTGGGGTTGATCTAGAATCACCATTTATTTCTATAAGACACTCTCTATGTGTGATGGATCCTATGATGGAGACTAAGATGTTAATTTCCCGCAACCCTTTTGGCTGGGGTTGACTTACACCATCTACTAATATGTATTGAATCCTATCAAGGATTTACGATATGAGAGGTGAAGATAGAGGTGGATATTACCTTAGACCAGGGGGCTAGGTTGTCTCCCAGATGAAAGCTATGTCAGATTCCATTATTTTAAAGTCCCATGTTTTTGAACTGGGTTTAAATACAGCGATTATTGAACTTTTTCATTTATTGTATGGGTCGACCTTAAAACCAGGATATGGGATGAAGTTTCACGAGATGGGATCATTTAAACATTTTTATATCAATCTTGGGTAAAGGAATGAGGAGTTTCCTGGAAGTATGATTGGAATTCGGGAGCATGTGATCAAGAAAAGTCAGTTTTTAAGGAACAAAAGAGATTGAAATATTGGAGCACAACCTTATAGACTGTACGACCTTCTACAAGAAACTGTACAAATTAATTTTGGGAAACAAAGGCACACACACAGTCTGCGCATGGTTAGGAAAACCATATGGGACAAACTATATGAGGTGAGTGTCTAAAACAAAGATGCATGCACAGTCTGCAGATAGTTAGGTAAACCTTGTAGGATAGACCATGCGAAGTGGGTTTCTTGGACATAAGGTTCCATATTGTTGGCGCACGGTTTTCCAGACCATGCGAGCCAAACCGTGCAGTTTACCCAATTTTGGGATTTAGGTTAAATTATTTAATTAAATTCCCATCGGAGAGGGATTTAATTAAATGTTGTGATATTGGTGTTTTATTTAATTAAATTATGGGTTAATAAGAATTTAATTAATTAATTCCAAATTGGGTTTCATTTAATTAAATTAATGTTAATAGAATTTAATTAAATGATACTGAGTTGGAGATTTAGTTAATTAAATCTCTGTGAATGGAATTTAAGTAAATGAGGAATAAATGTGGAGGTGGGATTTTATCTAATTTAAGTCATGGTTAGGATGAGTCTAACTATTTAATGAGAAAATGGGGGTTTTATTTAATTAAATTGTGTTGGGAGAAATTCATTAAATAATTATGAGTTGGAGAATTTATTTATTTAATTTATTTAGAGGTGAATTTAATTAAATGATGTGTAATGGAGAAATTATGGGGTTTATCAAAGATGTATTTAAAGTAAATGATAATAATAATAATATGGTTGTTATTATTATTATTATTATTACTATTATTATTATTATTATTATTATTATTTTAATTCTTATAATTCTAATGTGGGTTATTTGAGGGGGAATATAGGTGTGAGGCCGACCCCATCCCCTCTTCCAACATAAAGCGTGATCCCCTCCTCTATGATGGTAGAGGCGCACCACCCCATTTTCCCGGCTCCTCTCTGCATGCCAGATCGCAATGGTTTCTTCACATAAGTTGTTCACCTTGTTGAGGTTAGTCCTTCTCCTTATGTTTTTTTTCTTCACATCAGCCATCACATCTCTCCTTTTCCCAGTCTCTGTTAGGCCGAAACCCTAAGGTCCATGATTAATTTGGTTTCCAACTCTCTTCCGATTCTAGGTGGTGTATAGGATGTCTGGGGACCCATTGGTCCTTATTTTGAAAACTACCGGTGAAGGAATGGTGGTTTGGCTTGATTGGGTTCACCACCATCATTTTACGGTAAGAAAATAAACCCAATAATTGGTTTCTCACCCTTTAAAATAGATTCTTATGGTGTATTTGAGTTGCGGTAAATTAATTAGAGGTGCATTGGTCCTCACTAGACTAATTTTGGGTTCTAGTTATTGTTGTAGGGTGATGAGACCAATTTAGAGTGAATGCATGCTGTTATTGAGGTTTTTGTACATGAGAATATGAGAGTTTAAGTAAGAAAGCATTATCTTGGCCAATTCCCTGTGGTAGGGTCCTCAAAAATGCTCAATTAATAAAACACAGTAGTTGATAAATTACTATTGAAGATGAATTTAATTACAAATTAGGAATGAATGGTTTTATTGGTATAAAAATATTTTTTAGATTACAAAATCATGTTTTTGTTATAATACCCCTCTAATAGAGGTGATATTCCATCAAGATAAAAACATAATATTTATATTGAGTTGTTCATATAGCTTGGTGATATGTATTTTTCTTTTTCCACCCTTACATGTTGACACACATGGGTGAAGTTGTAATTATGAGTTTTCAGTGGGATAATTTTTAATAATTAATTGTGAATTGATTACATTCCATGAGTTTGTAATTTAGATAATTAATCTAGGAATTAATTATGAGATAGGGAATTGGATAATCCAAGAAAATTAATTTGTGAATTAATTATATACTTTTGCGGTAATGTTTTGGATAATTAATTGCGGAAATTAATTATGGAAATATGAGATTTAGAATGGAATAATTAACTATGAATAATTATGTGCATGAGTTTGTAATATATATAATAAATCGGGGAATTAATTATGAGTTGTTGAATTGGATGTGTTGAGATAATTAGTGGTGGATTAACTATGTTACTTGATGTTTGATTAAGATATTTAACTGTGATATTAATTATGACAAGTTGTGATTTGGATTGGATAATTATTTGTGGAGAATTAATTATGTTATGAGATTTATGTTAATAGGTTAATTAATTGATGATTTAATTAATGTCATTGTGGAATTAGTAAATTGTGGGGTTAACTAATTGATTTGATGTGTTTCACTAATCGTTGGATTAGTAAGGGAATAATTGTGGATAATTCCTGAGGAATTAATCATTGAAATTTTATTAACTAATTTTAGAATTAATTAATTAATGGGAATTAGGTTCTATACATGGAATTCTAAATCAATGGAGAATTTGGGACATGGACTTGGCGTTCCCCCCAATAGTTATCTAATGATGTAAATGAATGAGAATGTGGGTGCTAGATATGGAGTTCTAGACCAATGTAGAATTTGGGACTTGGTCATGGTGTTCCTCCCTAATTATTATCTTAGTGATTAGAAGTAAGGTGTTAGACATGGTGATTACACCAGATGAGATTTGGGGTGTTAGACATGGTGATCTACACCAAATGAGAATTGGGGTATTTGACATAGATTCCAAAAAAAAATTAATGACAATAATGAATTATTAAATGAATGAGATATGTGGATACAACCTGAGTTAAATGTGATTAATTAAAGAAATCTTGATAATGATTTGAATTCCTGCAAGATCTTAAGTTAGTATTGAGGTACATAAAACCATTGGAACCATGGAGATAATAAATGATTATATATAGAATAATTGGTAATGTTTTTAAAGTTATTTATGATTGATAAATATTCTTGTACGATTCTTGTGCAGACTCTTATTCCGTCTATGGATCGAAGCAGGTATCGTCATCAAGTGTCCCTTTGGAACCTAGACGGGTTGTTGGTTATTTGTTCAGTTTTTTTATTTTCATTGTTATATCTGCACACCATTTATTATATTTCATTTTCTATATTGAGATAGAAAACTAGTAGTCCTAGCCTATTGATATGTATATATTAAACCCTATTCGGGCCTCCATTGCACTGGGGTACCTGAGTAGACTTTATTTTTTGTAGGACTGTGGACCTTTTCTTGTGGCTATTACTTGTACTTGGGAGTTATGAGCAACGGACGTAGTGGGATCTCAGGATTATCATAGAGATCACCCTTGAGACATTGGGTGTTTTTTTATTTCTATTTTGGAATGAAAATCATGATGTTTAGTTTATTTCTTTCAGATATTTATTACCCTGATATACATGAATTGTATAAGCTGGCATTGACCATTTTAATTATTCATTTTATTATTGTTTTACATCTGCTTCCATTGTTGTCTAAGTTTATTATCTATTTTCACTGTGCACTCTGAATATGAGGGTATAGTCTCCACACTAACTATCCATAGACCCTTACTACTAGTTGGTATCCTCTAGCGTACAAGAAAACAAAATTGAGGGTAAGCCAGGTCCGAATGTTACAAAGTGGTATCATAGGTTCATTTTTTCTTTCTAATTCCAATTTCATTCGGTTTTGGGTTGGTAGAAAGGAGACTAGGAAAGTGTTAGTTCTCAGTTAGTAGTTGTGCATGGGACTGATCACCCCATGTTTGGGAAATGACCTTGCAGAAAGGGATGAAAATTTATGTTTATACTGTTTGAGGTAAAAGTTGATATGATTTCACCTCATGTGACTGGTGTATTTTTACACTTCTTATTGATTTTGATAATTTTGAAAATTTTCCTCAGCCTAATATGGAGACAAAATTGAATTACATGCATCATCTTAGGCACATATAGATTCCCATGCCATATATATTACATTCCATTTAGTTTCATTAGTAGGATGCCTGCTAATTTTGATTGTGTGCCTTGGGTGGAATGACATATTTTGGTTTTCTCTAGCATTCCCCTTTATATAGCATGTTTCAGTGATAGATATAACATGCTTGGGTGTTTATATACCATATTTCCTTTTTTATTAGCATGGTTTGATGTAGTTCCATGCATCTATGTTATAACATGCTATTGTGTTACTTATTATGATAACATTTTAGATATATTTTAATGTGTAAATGGATTCATGATTAAAAAATTGATTGATTTCATTTAATACGTGATCTAATTTCTGTTGTAAGCTGTATGGGTGCCATATAACTGGAAAATGGTAACCTAAGTATTAAAGCGATTGAAAAAGTGGTTACTATTGTGAAAATTTTTAATGGAAATTTGATGTGATAAATGGGAACCAAATGCTAGTGGTACGATGTATGGTCTCCTTATCAATTGGTAGATGGCCACCCATGTGACTAAGCCTTGTATAATGATAGTGTGTTTGAAAGTGGATATAATTGAAAAACTTTTGATTTTTTTTGAAATAAACGGTTATAGTGTTTTTTTTAAGAACATGTATGTTTTGAATAAATGGGATCCTTAGAGGTCCCCAACTGATTAAATGAAATTTTGATGCTAAATTTCCTGTTTAAAATGACATGATGCTATATGTTAAATGTTTGATAGGATGTTTGTTATGTCATTCATGTTTTGGCCAAGGATCATTCTTTGAAAACAACGTTCCTTTTTATGGAATAGTACTTGTGAGTTTGATAAAATTCTTCCAAATGTTTATATATTGAAATGAATTAATTAAATTCATAAAAATCAAAAGGGGGATTCTAAGCCTAGTGAGTTCTGGTTTGCATGACCAAGAGATAGGGTCAATGCGTATTCTTATAAAGGGACTAACCCTTAGTAGGCAGCACCCTTAGAGCTTCTTTGTTTCCACAATGAGATTTTTTGGATGTTGGTACCATTAAGGAGTCATTTTCCTTAGTAGGACTTTTGGGTTTAAGGAATGATAGCATTTTTTTGAGGGGTGGTCATTACATCTTGACTCTTGACAATGGAATAAGCTTTGAGGAATGCTTGGTTCAGTAGGATAGACATGCCTTGGGCATGGTTATCTGTTTAATATATCCCTGGGTTTACTCTAGAGTACAGTGTTTCAGCCGTTATGGTAAGTTCATCCCACCACATAGGATAAATTTTGGGGCTCAGGTGTTTTGACATGACGACTGGTTTAAGTTTCAGATTTCATGTGAGATGTTGACATAGTGATCGTGGTTCATGGAACATCACACATGAGTTTTAGGTGTTTCTGAATGAGTGCACTAGAGAGCGACTTATATTTTCTTTGATGACATGGAAACTGCTATGGTGGGTAGTTTCACAGTGGTAGGTGTTTGAAATAATTTTAGTGGTATGTTTTGAAGGAACAATGATGCCTTTTGTGATACAAAAATTGAGGTTTGGTTCATGACCTCTTGGAAGGAGATGTCGATCCTTTTTGTAACGAGTTGACTGATGATAGTTCGACTAATCTTTGGGTGACCTGGGTTTATTCCTATTGTACTATTTTGAATGAGAAAATCATGTCCCCTATCTTGACCTAGTCTTGGAGGCACTAAGATATCATTGGTCATACACTGTGCTAATGTTTTAAAATTTGTTGGACACAAAAAGTGGTTGTTAATTGGGTTTTATGTGGGATGCATGGTTCTTTGGGTTGCGATTTTATTCGTGTTGGTACAATCCAATTTTAAAGTAATCTTGAGATGGATTTACTTAGAGAGGTCATTGAAATATGGGTTAGGAATTCGGTAAACATGCCATTGGTGATGGAATCATTTTAATGGAATGTCACCAGTTAAAGGGTGAGTGTGGGTTTATGGGTCCGTGATCTCCTTCAAGGAAAGATCTGTGGTTTGGATGTTTGAATGTAAGATGCTAAGACCATTGATGGAAATCACTAATGAGTGGCTAGTTGAGGAGATGACAGCAGATTAGGTCTCTAGTTGTGTGGGCTTGGTTATGCACCGTTTCAATGTTTTGGGTTGGATTATGAGCATCAGCTCATGTTTTTAAAGGATTAAGCTGCTGACTTGGCTTAATGGTTAAAGGTGAATTTGGTGTTTATAAATGTATCATGATCATTAAAATGAGACTTTATGACCTTGGTGGTTTGGTTAGTGTTGTAGTATTTCTCGATGGATTCTCAGGGATGATATGTTTTTAATGTGGGTAGATTGTGAAGTCTTGTGTTTTTGAACCGAGTTAAAATTCGAATGTTTTTGAAATTTATCATTTTTTTGGTTGGGTAAGACATAAAAACAAGCCTTGGGATGAAGTTTCACTAGTTGGGTTCATTTAAACATATTTATATCAGGCCTGGTTAAAGGCTCGAGGAGTTCTCCAGATAGCAGATTAGAATTTTGGAGTGTCAGATCGAGAAATCTCAGGATTTTAAGGAACAGGAGAGAGTGAACAGTTTGTGTACAAACTATTAAACTGTGCATCCTACTCCAAAAAAACATGAAGCTTAATTTCGGGAGACAGAGGTGCATGGATGGTCTATACACGATTAGGCCAACTATGTGGGACAAATCGTGTGAGGTGAGGGTCTTGGACAGAGACGCTTGCACAGTCTATGTATGGTTAGGAAAATTGTGCACGATAGACCGTGTGAAGTGGGTTCATTAGATAGAAGGTTCCACATGATTCAAAAATTGTTTTCCAGACAATGCGGGAAAAACAGTACAACATACCCAGTTTTTTGTTTTGGGTTAATTTATTTAATTAAATTCCAGATGAGAGGGATTTAATTAAATGTAGTGATATGGGGGGTTTTGTTTAATTAAATTCTTATTTTACTGGAATTTAATTAATTGATGCTAAATGGGGCTTCATTTAATTAAATTAATGTTGGAATAATTTAATTAAATGACATTGAGTTGTATTTTTATTTAATTAAATATAGGTGAATGGAATTTAAATAAATGATGAATAAATGTGGAGTTTGGGTTTTATCTATTTAGATTCAAGGTTAGGATGAATGTAATTATTTAATGAAAAATGGGATTTTTATTTAATTAAATTATGTTGGGAGAATTTAATTAAATAATGATTTGTTGGATAATTTTTTTAATTAAATGCTTTGGAGGAGTATATAATTAAATGATGTGTATTGGGAGAATTATGGGGTTTATCAAAGAAGAATTTAAATTAAATAATAATAATAATATGGTTGTTATTATTATTATTATATTAATTATAATAAATTTTATTGGGGTTATTTGAGGGGTAAAATAAGAGGGAGGTGCACCCCATCTCCTCCTCCAATGTGAAGTGTGTCCCCCTCCCCTCCCCTGGTGGAGGCACACCTCCCCCTCTTCACAGATCTTCTCCACACGCCGGATCATGGTGGTTCCTTCACAGAAGATGTATATATCATTGAGGTAAGTCCTTCTCTACATGTTTCATTCTTCACATCTGTCGTCTCAGCTCTCCTTTTCCCAGTCTACATTTGGAATAAACCCTAAGGTTTGGGACTAATTCAGTTTCTTCCTTTATTCCAATTCTAGGTGGTGCAGAAAATGTATCGGGACCCGTTGGTCCATTTTTTAACTACTTCTACCGAAGGTGTGGTGGTAATGGCCTAATTTTGTTCACCGCTGTCATTTTCAGGTAAGTATATAAATTCGATAATTGGTTTCACACCCTTTAAAATAGATTCTTATAGTGTATTTAAGTTGTGGTCAATTAATTAGTGGTGTATTCATCCTCAAAAAACTTATTTTGGGTCCTAGATATCGTTGTAGGGTGATGTGACCAATTCCGAGTGTACATGCACTGTTCATTAAGTGCATGTACCTGAGAAGATGATGTTTTATGTAAGAAACCATTTTCTCGGCAATTTACTTGAGTTATATTCTTCAACATTACTCAATTAATAAAACACAGAAGCTGTTAAATTTAATTAAAAACTCTGTATGAATGGTTTTATTTTAATAAAATGGTTTTTTAGATTACAAAATCACATTTCAAAAGAGGTGAGATGACTTCAATGTAAAAAAATATAGTTTCATTGATATGTTCATTTAGCTGGATGATATATATTTTTCTATAACCACCCTTAAATGTTGACTCACTTGGGTAATGTAGTAATTATGATTATTCAGTGAGATAATTTGTAATAATTAATTGTGAATTAATTATATGACATGAGGTTTTAATTTAGATAATTAATATGGGAATTAATTATGAGATAGTGAATTATATAAATCAAGACAATAAACGTGTGAATTAATTATGTTCTTTTGAAGTAATGTTTTGGATAATTAATTATGGAAATTAATTATGGAAAGATTATATTTTGAATGGAATAACTAATTGATAATTAATTATGTGCTTGTGATTTTATTATAGATAATTAATTAAGGGATTGATTGTGATATAGGGAATTGGTTATGTTGAGATAACTAATGGGGGATTAATTATGTTCCTTGATGTTTGATTAAGATAATTAATTGTGATATTAATTATGAAGAGTTTTGATTTTTATTGGATAATTGATTGAGGAGAATTAATTATGGAATGAGATTTGTGTTAATAGATGAATTAATGGATGAATTAATTCATGGAATTATGGAATTAGTTAATTCTGGCGTTAACTAATGGATTTGATGTGTTTCACTAATCATTGGATTAGTAATATAAAGAATGTGCATAATTCTTGGGGAATTAATTATTGAGAATGGATTAATTAATTAGTGAATTTATTAATGAATGGTAATTATGTTCTATACATGGATTTATATACAAATGGAGAATTTGGGACATGGAAATGGCATTCCTCCCCAATATTTATCTAATTTTGTAAATGAATGAGATTGTGGGTGCTAGAGATAGAATTCTAGAACAATGTAAAAGTTCAGACTTGGACATGGTATTCCTACCAATTAGTTATCTAAGCATTTAGATGTAAGGTGTTTGACCTGGAGATCTACACCAGATGAGATTTGGGGTGTTAGACATGGTTATCTACACCGAATGAGAATTGGGGTGTTAAACATGGAGATCTACATCGAATGAGAATTCGGGTGTTTGGAATTCCGTTAAAACACAAAATGAATAACAATAATGGATTATGAAATAAATGAGAGATGTGGATCAAATTTGAGTTAAATGTGATTAAACAAAGAAAGGTTGATAATGATTAGAATTCTGGCACAAGGTAAAGTTATTATTAAGGTATAAGAAACCATGGGAACCTTGGAAATAATAAATGATTGAATAGAGAATAATTGGTAAAGTGTTGATAGGTATTTATGCATGATAAATATGCTTGTATTAATCTTGTGAAAAATTGTATTCCGTCTATGGTCTTAAGCAGGTATCACTGCTAGGTGTCCCTTTGGAACCTAGATGGGTTGTCGGTTATTTATTCAGTTTTTATTGCCTTGTTATATATGAACACCATTTGTTATATTGTATTTTCTATATTGAGATAGAAAACTAGTTTTCCTGGCCTACTGAGCTACATATCTCACAACTATTTGGGCCGTCATTGCACTGGGGTAACCGATTAGACTTTCTTGTTTGTAGGACTATGGATATTTTCTTGTAGATATTACTTGTACATGGGATTTAGGAGAAAAGGACCGAGCGAGAGCACGGGATGATCATGGAGATCTCCTCTGGGGATCTGGGTCTTTTCATTATTTTTGTATTAGAATGTTAAACATGCTATTTTGTCTACTTATTTCCTATTTGTATCACCATGACATGCATGATTTTTACAAACTAGCATTGGACATTTTCATTTTTCTGTTGATTATATTTTTCATCTGCTTCTGTTGTTGTCTGAGTTTATTATTTGTTTCCACTGTACACTCCGAATATGAGTGTATAGTCTCCCAAATGACTATCCATAGATCATTGCTACTATTTAGTAGCCTTTGGCATATGGGGAGACACACTTCTAGTCATGTAGAAACTGTTCCATCCACTGATTCGAGGGTAAGACAAGTCGGGATATTACAAAGTTGTATAAGATGTTCAGGTTTTCATTGTTTTTTACATTGTATTTCTATTTTTGGTTGGTAGATAGGAGACTAGAAAAGTGTTAGTGCTCATTTAATAGCCATTCCTGGGACTGATCACCCGATGTATGGGAAATGACCATGTGGCCAGGGATGGGAACTAATGTTTATACTTTTTGAGGTTACAATTGATATGATTTCACCTCGAGTGACTGGTATATTTATTGACTGCTTATCGATTTTTAGAATTTTGAATATTTTCCTTGGCCTAATATGGAAAAGAAATTTCATTAAGTGCATCGTCTTAGGCACTTAAATATTAACATGCCATGCTTATCACATGACATGTAGTTGTATTAGTATGATGTCTGTTAATTTTGATTGTGTTCCTTGGGTGGAATGCCATGTTTTGATTTTATTTTTCATTCCCCTTTAGATAACATGTTTCTATGATAGAAATAACATGCTAGGGAATTTATATGCAATTCTTATTCTGTTATTACAATGTTTTTATGTAGTTTCATGCTTCTGTGTTATAGCATGTTGTTGTGTTACTGCTTATGATAGCATTAAAGAGATGTTTTAATGTGTGAATGGCTACATGTGTAGAAAATTTATTGATTGCATTTACGATGGGATCCAATTTATTTGTAAGGTGTATGAGGGCCTTATAACTGGAAAAGGGTAACCTGTGTATTCATATGATTGAAAAAGTGGATTCCAAAGTTAAAGTATTTGATAGAAATTTGATGTAATAAATGGAACCAAATTCTAGAGGGACGGTGTTTGTGTGCCTTATCGATTGGTATATGGACACCCATGTGACTTAACCTCATATAAAAATACTGCGTTTGAAACTGGTTATAAATGTAAAACTATTGAGTTTTGTGAAATGAATGGTTATAGGGTTTATTTTTGAAGAACTTGGATGTTTTGAATAAATGGGACCCTCATAGACCACCTTCTGATAAAAGAGAATTGAGATTCTAAATTTCCTACTTAAAATGATGTGATTCTAAATGTTAAATTTTTAGGAGTAAATTGGTTATATCTTTACTGTTTTTGATGAGGAGTGTTGTTTGAAAACAAGGTTTCTTGTTGTGTAATAGTACATTTGAGTTTGTTAAAATTCTTTCAAATGTTTAGATGTTGAAATGAATTAATGGAATGGATAAAAATGAAAAGGGGACCTCTGAGCCAAGTGAGTTCTGGGTTTCATGACCAAGATATAGGGTCGACATGTTTTCTTCTTAAGGGACTACCCTATGGTAGTTAACACCGTTAGAGCTTGAGATTCTTTGTTTCCGCTGTGATATTTTTGGATGTTAGTACCATTAAGGATCCTTTTTTCCATAGTTGGACTTTTTGGTTTAAAGAATGACACCCTAGTTTTGAGGTGTGGTAATTATATCTTGACTCTTAATAAGGTAATGATCATTGAGGAACACATGGTTAACCAGGATAAACAGGCATTGGGAATGGTCAACCATTTTAGACTTCCTTGGGTTAACTCATGAGTAGAGTTTGGGGGGGGGGGGGGGGTTAAGGAATGTTCATCCAACAGATTAGGAGAAATTTTGGGGCTCCAGCGTTTTGACACACTGATTGGTTTATGTTGTGGCTTTCATGCGTGATGTTCACATGGTGATCGCGGTTCATGGAACATCATGCACGTGGCTAAGGCATTTCTGAATGAGTGTGCTAGAGAGTGACTGATCTATTCATCGATGACATGGACACTCATAAGGTGGTTAGTGTCACACTGATAGGTTATTGAAATAGTTTTTGTGGTATTATTTGAAGGAACAAGGATTCCTTGGGTGATACAGGCATCGAGGTTTGGTTCATAATACGTCGGTAGGATAAGTTGAGCCTTTTTGTAAAGTGTCGGCCAATGAAAGTTTGACTATTATTTTGGTGACGTGGGTTTATTCTTAGTGTTCTCTTATAAATTATATGAGCATTTTTCCTATCTTGACTTCATCCTAGAGGCACTAAGTTAGTATTGGTCATTTTCCATGTGTAAGCTTTAAAAGTTGTTGGACTCAATAAGTGGTTGTTTATTGGGTTGTACATGAGATGCATGGTTCTTTGGGTTACAATTTTATTCATGCTAGGACATGATTGTTTTAAAGTATCCTTGAGGTGGATTGACTTGGAGAGGTCATAGGGTGTCGGGTGAGGAATTTGGAATACATGCGGTTGGTGACCGAATCATTTTAAAGGCACATTCCGGTTCAAGGGCGAGTGTGGGTTTATAGGTTGAGGATTTATTTCAACGAAAGAGTTCTGGTTTGGATGTTTTATCATTAGATTCTAATACCATTGGTGGAAATAAACAATGAAAGAATGGTTGAGGAGATAATAACAGATCATGTCTCTAGTTGTGTGGGCTTGGTTATGTGCCGTTTCAATGTTTTGGGTTGGATTATGAGCACCAGCTCACGTTTTTAAAGGCGTAAGATATTGGGATGGATTAATGGTAAAAGTTGAATTTGGTGTTTAGAAATGCAATGTGATAATTCAAATTTGACTTTATAAACATGGTGGGTTGGTTAGTGTTGTAGTAGTTCTCGATGGCTTTTCAAGGATGAAAATTTTTTATGGTTGGTAGATTGTAATGTCTTGTGTTTTTGAACTGCGTTAAAATATGAATGTTTTTAAAATTTTTTGTTTGTTGGATGGGTTCATATTAAAAACAAGAATTTGGATGATGTTTCATTAGTTGGGATCATTTAAACATGTTTATATAAGGCTTGGGTAAAGGATTGATGAGTTTACTTGATGGCTGATTCGAATTCATGAGCATCTGATCGAGACAATTCAAGTTTTTAAGGAATAGTAGAGAGAACATAGTCGGCACATGACCTGCTAAATAGTGCAGCCTGCTAAAAGAAACTATTAAGAATAATTTTGGGAGACAGAGGTGCACAGATGGTCTACACATGGTTAGGAAAGCTGTGTAGGACAAAATGTATGGGGTGAGTGTCTTAAACAGAGACTCTCATACGGTTAGGAAAACGTTGTGGTATAGATCATGCAATGTAGGTTACTTATAAAGAACTTTCTTCATGGTTAACACATGTTTTTCTAGACTGTGAAATCCAAACCATGTGGCTTACCCAATTCTGGGTTTTGGGTTAATTTATTTAATTAAATTCCCAGTTGAGAGGGATTAAATTAAATGTCATGATATTTGGGTTTTTATTTAATTAAATTCTACGTTAATAGAAATTTAATTAATTGATGTGAAATGGGGTTTCATTTAATTAAATTAACTATAAGAGAATTTAATTAAATGATAATGAGTTGGAGTTTTATTTAATTAAATCTAGGTGAATGGAATTTAATTAAATGAGCAATAAATGTGGAGTTGGGGTTTTATCTAATTAAATTAATGGTTAGGATGAATCTAAATATTTGATTAAAAATTGGGGTTTTATATTATTAAATTTTGTTGGGAGAATTTAATTAAATAATGATGAGTTGGAAAATTTATTTAATGAAATTCATTAGAGGAGAATTTAATTAAATGTTGTGTAATGGGGGAATTATGTTGTTTAGAAAAGAATCATTAAATTTAAATTATAACATTAATAATATGGTGTTTATTATTTTTATTATTATATTAATTATTATAAATATCATTGGGGTTATTTTAGTGGAAAAATAAGATGGAGGTGCACCCCATCTCCTCCTCCTATGTGAAGCATGTCCGCCCTCCTCTCCCGTGGTGGAGGCGCACCACCCCCTCTTCTCATCTCCTCTCCACACACCGAATTGTGGTTGTTCCTTCATTGACGTTGTTAATATAATCAAGGTAAAATCTTCTCCTCTTGTTTTGTTCATGGCATCAGCCATCTTGACTCTCCTTGGATCGGTCTCTATAGGCCGAAACCCGAAGGCCTGGGATTAATTCGGCTTCTTACTTTCGTGGGACTATAGGTGGTGCGAAGGATGTCATGGGACCCATTGGTCCATATTTTGAAAACTGCCATCAAAGGCATGGCAGTTCTGCTTGATTTGGTTCACAGGCATCATTTTCATGTATGTATCTAAAATCGATAATTGGTTTCATACACTTTAAAATATATTTTTATTTTGTATTTGTGTTATGGTGAATTAATTGGAGGTTTGTTGGTCCTCACCGCGCTTATTTTGGGTGCCAAATATCGTTATACAGTGATGCGACCAATTATGAGTGTGTCCATGATGTTTTTGAGGTGCGTGTATGTGAGAAGATGGCAGTTGAAGTTAGAAATCATTGGCCCAGCCAATTCCTTGAGGTAGGGTCCTCAACATCACTCAATTAATAAAACACAGTATTTGTTAAATTACTATTAATGATGAATTTAATAGAAAATTCTAATTTAATTGTTTTATTGGTATAAAATGATTTTTTAGATTAAAAAATCATGTTTTTGTAATAAAAAACCTCCAACAGAGGTGAGAAACCTTCAAGATAAAAAATAATGTTTATATTGATAAGTTTATTTAGTTTTATAATATGTATTTTGGTATTTCCACCCTTATATGTTGACACACATGGGTTAAGTGGTAATTATGGGTATTCGGTGGGATAATTTGTTATAATTAGTTGTGAATTAATTATATGCTTTGAGGTTGTAATTTAGATAATTAATCAGGGAAATAATTATGAGATTGCGAATTAGATAAGTCAAGATAATTAATTTGTGAATTAATTATGTGATTTTTCAGTAATGTCTTAGATAATTAATTTTGGAAATTAATTATGGAAATATGAGATTGTGAATGGAATAATTAACTGTGAATTAATTTTTTGCTTGAGTTTGTAATACAGATAATTAATCAAGGGATTAGTTATGAGAGGTAGAATTGGATCTGTTGATATAATTAATGGTGGATTAATTATGTGCCTTAATGTTTGATTAAGATAATTAATTGTCAGATTAATTATGATAAGTTGTGATTTGGATTGGATAATTAATTGTTGATAATTAATTATGGAATGATATTTATTTAATAGATTAATTAGATGATGAATTAATTCGTTGACATGTGGACTTATTTAATTGTGGGAATTACTAATGGATTTTAAGTATTTCACCAATTGTTGGATTAGTAAGGGAATGAGTTTGGATAATTATTGAGGAATTAATTATTGAGCTTGGACCAATTAATTTGTGAATTAATTAATGAATGAGAATTAGGTTCTAGAGAGAGCATTCTATTAAAATAGAGAATTTCGGACTTGGACATAGCGTTCCTCCCTAATAGCTTTCTAATAATTTAAATTAATGAGAATGTGGGTGCTAGACATAGATTTTTATACCAATGGAGAAGTTGGGACTTGTAAATGGAATTCCACCCCAATATTTATATTAGCGCTTAAATGTAAGGTGTTAGAAATGGAAATCTCTACTAGATGATATTTGGGGTGTTAGAGATGACGATCTACACCGAATGAGAATGGGGGGGTTATACATGGAGATCTACACGAAATGAGAATTGGGGTGATTGAAAAAGTGTTCAAACCCCAAATTGAAGAAAATAATGAATTAGGAAATTAATGAGAGAGGTGGATCAAACCAGAGTTAAACGTACTTAAATAAATAATGGTAGAGAATGATTTGAATTTTAACATGAGATGATGTTTTTATTGAGGTAAGGGAATCTATGGGAACCTTAGAGATGATAAATTATTAAATAGAGAATAATTGGTAAAGTTTTGAAAGGTATTAATGTTTGATAAATATGCTTATATGATTCCTGTGAAGACTCTTATTCTGACTGCAGGCCAAAGCAGGTATCACCGTCAGGTGTCCCTTTGGAACCTAGATGGTTAGTTGGTAATTTATTCTATTATGTTATTTCCTTTTTATATCTGCACCCCATTTTTTATATTTCATTTTCTATATTGAGCCAGAAAACTGATGGTCCTGGTGTACTGAGATGTATATCTCACACCCTATTTGGGCCGCTATTACATTGAGATACCTGAGTAGACAGTCTTGTTTTCCGGATTGTGGACATTTTCCTGGGGCTGTTACTTTTATTTGGGAGTTATGAGAAAAGGAATAAGAGGGTGAGTAGGATGCCCATGGAGATCTCCTTTAGGGTATTAAGTCTTTTCATTATTTATGTATTGGATTGTAAAGAATTATATTTTGTTTATTGATTTTCGATATGCATCACCATGACATGCATGCATTGTATAACTATTGTTTTCCATTTTCATTATTCATTTTATTATTTTATATAACTTCTTTTTTTATTTTCTGAGTTTATTATATATTTCCATTGTGCACTCTGAATATGAGGGTGTAGTATCCCCACTGACTATCCATACACCCTTTCTTCTAGTTGGTAGTCACTAGCGTATGGGGATACATGCTTGAGGTCATTTGGGGACCCTTCTGGTTATCACTTTGAGGGTAATCTGGGTCGGGTTGTAACAATTTTTATCTTCTCGATTCAGAAGATGGGTGGATTGGAAACCCATAGTGGGAGTTAATATTTACGTAAAGTTTTCAGGTTGACCATGACTTCAGTTTTCATGTGTAAAATGTGTTCCCATTATTTTGAGAGGCCTAGTTCAAAGATAAACTAGAATCCCAATCCCTCCATTCCTAATTTCTTGGAATCATTAATGTAGAGGAATTTCATTGTAGTGACCAACTAACTTGTGAGTTACCCAGTCCCCTAGTTTTACTGGAGGCTATGAAATTACCAGCTGCCACATTTGGCGAGTTCTTCTACTCTAGGGGTGTAAAAATGTGTAATGATCCATACATTATCTATCATCGAATATGGATACATTAAGTATACTTGGAGATCAGTTTATAAAGAGTTATGATGCAATGTAATCAAGCGTGCTATAGATTTGTGATATGATTTTCTAATTTTGTGTCCTAGTCTATGGAGATATCAGCCAGGTCTAGTTAACAAAAGAGTATATTGATGGTCTAAAGGTGACTCTAATATCGGGGATAAGGGATGTGTATATCCTTTAATAATTGATTCTTTTTTCTGCATATGTTTTCCTAGGTAAGGTGTACACTCATTTTCTGGATCATCTAGGATCTCATAGATCGAAGTGGAAAGGGTCCAAAACATGTTGGGGAGGTTGTTTCCAGCTAACTCTATCCATATGTCAATGTCAGATTACACTTCATCAGACTTAAATTCCTCCTCTTGATTATAACATATATTTCTTCTCTCTTGGTCTCCTACTAACCATGGTGAGGGTTTTTGGAAGCTAATGTGGAACTATATATGGTCGACTGTGGTGTTTTAAGCACCTCTCTATATGAAGCCCTATGAGTTTTTATCACCAATTTATACGAAGGTGTCTAGGAAAGGGGATGGTTTTTAGGGTGATATCACCATGAGGAGGTTGACCACGATGGATGTTAGGAGGATAGTCCCCAGGATCCATATCCACACTACCATGAGGAAGGCTATTGAGGTAATTATCTCCTTCTACAATGGGAAGGAAAGGCACTTCCCAGGGAGCCATGAGCAAAATTTGTGAGGGAACCTTTACTCCAAAATATCTCTCAGACTCATTCCCCTCACAGGTGGGTGTATCATTGGGTGATCAGAAGGGATATTATGATACCACTCATTCTTAATGGAAAGATGATAGCATCATTTAGCATGTTCGGGAATGCTACAAAAGAAGACATCAGGAGGCCAAGACTTGGGGATGATGCCATGATAGTGGAGGAGTGGGATAGAATCAATAAAGGGAGGTATCCAAATAATCTCATTCTAGAATAGACGGCATGGTACACATCTCAACTTGATGACTTTTTCCTGGATTTTGGCCCTCTGGTTGATATAGACTCATTCTTGGAGTTGATGGATTTTATAGCAATCAAGTTAGAGGGTTTTGTGTCCTCACACCCAGATATCAAAAAAAAAGACTTATCATGGAAGTACTGGGATGATCCAGCTGGGCAGCCTATCCAATGAGGAATTATTTTGTTTCGGTATTCTGTTTTTTTGCTGAAGTGGTTTGTTTCCTTTGTAAGGTCTAAAGATTTTCCCCAAGTATGATCTTTTGAAAATAAAATAAAAATTTACTTTTGAGGAGGTTCATGTTAGGGATATGAGCCTCATTCTGTGTCATGGCCAGAATATACTGATCTGACTTTTGGGATTGTGAAGGAATATGAGACAGATATTTGATGGATGATGGAATATATTGATAAATATATGGTTCTAGAGGGAATATTATTCTACTGCTGAGAATTTTCTGGAGTATTCCAGTGATATCATTCATTATTTATAGGAATATAAGACTTCATATTGGTGGTTTTCATAATATAATGATCAAACTGGGATGAAGTAGTGTTATGATCCTGGTTCAAATATGAACCCCCTATCAAAATATGCTGATGGACCTCCAGAATGAGAGAATAAATATGATCCCCCTCCTGTATTGCCTCAGAATAATTCTTCTGTAGTTTTTCATCAAGGAATGTAGGAGTATTAGCCTTGATTCCATGACCTATAAGAATATACAGAGAATCCTCACTGATAGAATATAATCTTTTCCTTAGGTCTGTTCCACTCTCACCTGGTGGGACTTGGTTGGAGTGGTGACATGACCAAGATCATGTTGCTCTGGATTATGCCACTTATCTTTTTTTATTAGAATATGAGACTGCCCAAGGAATGTACCACTCTCACTTGGTGATCCCCAGTTGGAGTAGGGATATGAGCTCGATCTGTTGCCTTTGGAGATTTCCAACTGTATTGTTTTATAGGAATGTGTTCTTACCCCAAGTCATATGATACCATCACTTAGTGAGCCTCGATTGGAATGATATAGTACTGGAAATATGATCTATACCAATGGTTTTGGGAAAACCATAGGTATATTTCACTTATATGGACCTATAATAACGGTTTGGCCAAAACCGTTGGTATAGGTCTCTAATTTGGACATATGAAAACAGTTTTCCCAAAACCTCTTGTATAGGGGGGACCTATAACAATGATTTGGAGAAAATTCCGTTATAGGGGGGACCTAAACCAATGGTTTGGAGAAACCGTTGGTATAGGTCACTTATATGGACATATCCCAATTGTTTGTCCAAAACAGTTGGTATAGGTCCCAAAATCAACAAATACATACCAATGGTTCTCAAAACCGTTGTTATAGGTCTATACCTACGTTTTTGAGAACCATTGGTATAGTTACATGTATTTTTTATGAAATCTTCTTATAGATAAGACCAAATAAATCAAAATCTAAAATATTTATAACAATACATATATAGATTTATGAAACTATGTTCACAAAAGTCAAGTTAGGATAGTGGTTAGGTCGTTAAATCATAAACCAGAGGTACTGGGATCAAAACCAACAGAATTTTTGTTTTATTTGAAATACATATATCAATGGTTTTATAGAAACACTGGTATATATTTTTCATATTACATATACCAATGATTTTGAAATCCGTTGGTACAGGCCTATACCAACGGTTTTCGAAAAACTATTATTATAGACATATCCCCATGGATTACTAGCCAACGACTTGCCAAACCATTGGTATAAGTTATACCAATGGTTTTGAGGCCTATACCAGCGGTTTTAAACCATTGGTATGGGGTATTTTTATATTAGTGAGACTACGAGTCGAGTCTGATACTTCATCCTTTACCAGAATATGATAATAATTCTCCTGGATGGGAGCAATAATGTGAACTTTCTCTTGAGAATCCACTTCTTAATACTGATCAGAGTGTTGTGCTATCATGGCTATAGGGATATAAATATTCATCAATCCTTGAATATGTACTATTTCATTAATATTACAATTGATTTCTTTATATTTTGTTAAGATATATTGACATTTTTTAAAAGTGTACATGGGAATATAGGGATGCATGTTTTCTGTCTCCAGTATGTTTTGGAAAATATCTTCTATTGAAGTAGGAATATGAGCCCACTTATTTCCTCTTTTTTCCATGAAAATATACTAACAGGATTCATGCATGGTGGTTGGAATATGTGCCTCTCCCATTCTTGTTGTAGGAACATTCTCAAAGATTTTCTCTGAGTGAATAATAATATGAGCCACCATATTGGATATCGCAAGAATATTTTAATAGGATTCATCGGTGGAAATGGGGATATCAACCCACTTTTGGTTATCCAAATATTTCCATAACTGACATGTCTTCCTTATTTCCCATGCATGGGAATTAAAAATGGAAATGTGATGGGTGGTTCCCTTAGAAGGTGATTCACATGCACTAATTGGATGGTATTGGTGATGATGGTTGATAGGAAACCACCTCAGGAGCTCCTAATCTATAAGGGAGCTATAGCTTACTCCCTAATCCACACTCATAAAATACTAAAGGTGGAAGTTATCACACTCCATAGAAAAATTTCTGATGCGGTTGGTAGTGGTAAAGAGATCCTCTATCCTTATTATTTCTCTCCTTCGATGATATTGGTCCATTAGTTTTAGTTTTTGGAGACCCTTGCAAATAACCATGAGGGTCATTGTTGTACCCTATTAGTGGTATTCCTTGAAAATTTCATTATCCACCAATACTGAAGGTTTCAGGTGAGTGATTTCATTCTATGACTCACAATGTTTGTAGCCATAACTAATTTTCTAGAACAACCACTATATGAATAAATGATCCTAGTTTGGGTGTTTCTTGTTAGGGAAGAATCTTTATTCATGGACACAACAAGGATAAAGGTCACCAATCTGTTGATCTTATTATTCATAATACTCACTTAATAATATATGCATGGGTAACCCAATTTCCCTTATTCCTGGTCAGACCATTATACTCGCATGGACTTTTCACAATGAGGATGGAATTATTTCATAAGAAACCATGCTCCGTAAGATCAGCTGATAATTTATTTTCATTTTATGGATTAATGTTGGGACTACCATTTTTGTTTTCATAGGATATGAAAGAAAAATTCCCAGATTCATGGTAGACTAATCATTTTGTTATTTGAGATATTAACGTCGAGTTTACCATTTTGTTTTATGGGAAAGGGTATGTTCCATTTTTCTTGAAAATTGTTTTTGGGGGGTTTTATATCTATACAATCATTCACACCAGGTTTAACATTTTTGTATTCCATAGAAACCCCCTTATGGTTCCCATATTCATAACTGTGTATGTTCTTACTTTCTTAATGCCTACAATCCTTTGGGGTTTTTGACCCAAGTATAGTTAGGGATTCACATTGGTTGAGAGGATGGGAGGTCGGGATCATCACACCCTTTTTGAGTCAGATTTTCTTCTACTCCAGGACTCTATTATAGATTTAAGATAGGTTTAGGAATATCTTCCTAATCCCAATATAGGACCAATTAACCTAACAAAATGATCATGTATTGAACCCTACTATGTGTGAAGGGGCCTACTAATGTGTCCATCTATATGTATATTGGGTTCTTCACATATTTCCCCTCAACAGTTAGCTACTTATACTTTAAATCCATATAACTAGGCACTATGGACTTCACTTCCATATAGGGAGGTGACGAACATCTCAAGGATACAACTGAACCTTTATGAGTCATCCAACATATCCTATTTATAAAAAGAATAAAAACCCACATAGTTCTTTGAACCCGTTCAATTTAATGTCATGTGGAAAGAATGCATATTAGTGCACTTAGGAACTAAATTTTGTGATCAAGGATTAGGAAGGTGTCCTACGTATCTTGGTTGTGGAAGGAATCAGAGTTATCATTTTTCAATCATGCCCTTGAGAGAAACCCTGAGGTGGATGCCCTTGGATTGGGGAATAATATCCTACCATTGATCATTGATTACACACTGAGGTTTCCCTGGTCGGTATAGGTTTATGATTCATGTGAGATGATAATTACAAATCCCTAAGCCCATGTGAGAAATTATTTGTGTGAGAAACAAGGTATAAAAAATAATCAGTCTCACCCCATATGGAATCAAGACTTACGCACTGAGGAGGACCTTATAGGGTGTTTGATTTAGATCTCGGCCCTTAAGAATTCATCCTATGTATCCTGGTTATTACAAGAATCAAGGTCATCTAGATTCGATTCCCTCTCAATACCCTTGTGGATGAGTAAGGAAGATAAAACCATGGGAGAGATTGGATCTTGATGGTTGGAATGTCAAAGACATTGTGGGGTTTATGCTGAATTGGATTCCTATTAGATTTTAGGCCATAGAAAGGAGTCCTACGTATAATGGTTATGGATGGAATTAGATTCATTGTAGTTCAATAGTCTTCTCAATATTCTATAGGGCGAGGATGATTGATAAATCCATGGGTTAGATTGGATTTCGGTGGTTATAATGTCAGAGACATTGAGGGGATTACACTAAAGTGGATTCCAATTAGAGATCAGGCCTTAGAGAGGCATCCTACATATCCTAGTTATTCAATGAATCAAAGTGATCCTATTTCAGTGAAACTTCTCAATCTATAGGGGGATGTAGAAGATTTTAAATTCCTTGGGTGAGATTCAATCTTTTTGGATATAATTTTGGAGACATGGAGGTTTATAAATCCAAGTGGATTCCTATTAGAGCTCGGGACTCAGATAGTCATCCTATGTATCCTAGTTATGGTAGGAATAATATTTCTCATAGATTAGATTAGCTTTTTAATCCATTAGAGGATAATGAGTATTGAAAAATTCACGAGAGATATTGAATCCCAATGGTTATAATGTTGGTGTAATGGAGGGGAATACACTTAATTGGATGCCTATAAGAGCTTAGTCCTTATAGAGGCATCCTACTTATCCAGGTTATGGTATGAATCAAAGTGGTCATAGTTTAGTTCATCATCCCAATCTGCTGGGGGATGATAAAGATTGTGAAATACACAGTAGAGAATGCATATCGATGGTTAAAATGTTAGAGACATGGGGGGGCACCAAAGTGGATTCCTATTAGAGCTCTAAACTTAGAGTGGCATCATAAATATCTTGGTTATGATAGGAATTAGAGTGTTCATAATTTAGCTTTGTTAAATGTATTACAAGATATAACCATAAGATAATGTGACAAAGTCCATGGATGCCTACATGACTTTTCCCTATTGTTTTCTTGAAATGTCATAGTTTTCTACTTGATGTGCTCTAATTACCTACCTAACATCTCTGAAGATGTATAGACTTGTATAAATTCAATATAATGATCTTGTGGGCTTGTATAGGGGACATCATAGGACAAAGATGACTTGTCCAGATGACATTGAATGATCAAGGCTATCATATTCGGAGGGTGTTTCAATACTTGGTTGATGTGCATGGAGGGATACACATGACCTGAATGACACATCTGGGAGGTTGTCTCGCAATTTTCTTGGAAATCCTGGAGGACTTACCAATGATTGGTGGATATTTTTTGATGGTGTTTCATAATCCGGATAACTTCTCTAGAAGAAATCACCTGATCAAGGATGACATGTTTTGAGGGTGCCACATGATCATGGTTGGTATGTCTCTATGACATTTACAAACCCGAATGACATGTCTTGGTGAATTAATTAATGAATGAGAATTAGGTTCTAGAGAGAGCATTCTATTAAAATAGAGAATTTCGGACTTGGACATAGCGTTCCTCCCTAATAGTTTTCTAATAATTTAAATTAATGAGAATGTGGGTGCTAGACATAGATTTTTATACCAATGGAGATGTTGGGACTTGGACATGGAATTCCTCCCCAATATTTATATTAGCGCTTAAATGTAAGGTGTTAGAAATGGAAATCTCTACTAGATGATATTTGGGGTGTTAGAGATAACGATCTACACCGAATGAGAATTGGGGGGGGGGGGTTATACATGGCGATCTACACGAAATGAGAATTGGGGTGATTGAAAAAGTGTTCAAACCCCAAATGGAAGAAAATAATGAATTATGAAATTAATGAGAGAGGTGGATCAAAACTGAGTTAAACGTACTTAAATAAATAATGATAGAGAATGATTTGAATTTTGACATGAGATGATGTTTTTATTGAGGTAAGGGAAGCCATGGGAACCTTAGAGATAATAAATTATTAAATAGAGAATAATTGGTAAAGTTTTGAAAGGTATTAATTTTTGATAAATATGCTTATATGATTCATGTGAAGACTCTTATTCTGACTGCGGGCCAAAGCAGGTATCACCGTCAGGTGTCCCTTTGGAACCTAGATGGTTAGTTGGTAATTTATTCTATTATGTTATTTCATTTTTATATCTGCAGCCCATTTTTTATATTTCATTTTCTATATTGAGCCAGAAAACTGATGGTCCTGGTCTACTGAGATGTATATCTCACACCCTATTTGGGCCGCTATTACATCGAGATACCTGAGTAGACAGTCTTGTTTTCCGGATTGTGGACCTTTTCCTGGGGCTGTTACTTGTATTTGGGAGTTATGAGCAAAGGACTAAGAGGGAGAGTAGGATGCCCATGGAGATCTCCTTTAGGGTATTAAGTCTTTTCATTATTTATGTATTGGATTGTAAAGAATTATATTTTGTTTACTGATTTTCGATATGCATCACCATGACATGAATGCATTGTATAACTATTGTTTTCCATTTTCACTATTCATTTTATTATTTTTTATAACTTCTTTTGTTATTGTCTGAGTTTATTATATATTTCCATTGTGAACTATGAATATGAGGGTGTATTATCCCCACCGACTATCCATAGACCCTTTCTTCTAGTTGGTAGTCACTAGCGTTTGTGGATACATGCTTGAGGTCATTTGGGGACCCTTCTGGTTATCACTTTGAGGGTAATCTGGGTCGGGTTGTAACAATTTTTATCTTCTCGATTCAGAAGATGGGTGGATTGGAAACCTATAGTGGGAGTTAATATTTACGTAAAGTTTTTAGGTTGACCATGACTTCAGTTTTCATGTGTAAAATGTGTTCCCATTATTTTGAGAGGCCTAGTTCAAAAATCAACTAGAATCCCAATCCCTACATTCCTAATTTCTTGGAATCATTAATGTAGAGGAATTTCATTGTAGTGACCAACTAACTTGTGAGTTACCCAGTCCCCTAGTTTTACTGGAGGCTATGAAATTACCAGCTGCCACATTTGGTGAGTTCTTCTACTCTAGGGGTGTAAGAATGTGTAATGATCCATACATTATCTATCATCGAATGTGGATACATTATGTATACTTCGAGGTCAGTTTATAAAGAGTTATGATGCAATGTAATCAAGCGTTCTATAGATTTGTGATATGATTTTCTAATTTTGTGTTGTAGTCCATGGAGATAGCAGCCAGGTCTAGTTAACAAAAGAGTATATTGATGGTCTAAAGGTGACTCTAATATCAGGGATAAGGGATGTGTATATCCTTTAATAATTGATTCTTTTTTCTACATATGTTTTCATAGGAAAGGTGTACACTCATTTTATAGATCATCTAGGATCTCATAGCCCGAAGTGGAAAGGGGAAGAACATGTTGGGGAGGTTGTTTCCAACTAACTCTCTCCATATGTCAATGTCAGATTCCACTTTATCAGACTTAAATTCCTCCTCTTGATTATAACATATATGTCTTCTCTCTTGGTATCCTACTAACCATGGTGAAGGGTTGTTGGAAGCTAATGTGGAACTATATATGGTCGACTGTGGTGTTTTAAGCACCTCTATATATGAAGCCCTATGAGTTTTTATCACCAATTTATACGAAGGTGTCTAGGAAAGGGGATGGTGTTTTAGGGTGATATCACCATTAGGAGGTTGACCACGATGGATGTTTGGAGGAGAGTCCCCAGGATCCATATCCACACTACCATGAGGAAGGCTATTGAGGTAATTATCTCCTTCTACAATGGGAAGGAAAGGCACTTCCCAGGGAGCCATGAGCCAAATTTGTGAGGGAACCTTTTCTCCAAAATCTCTCTCAGACTCAATCCGCTCAGAGGTGGGTGTATCATTTGGTGATCAGAAGGGAGTATTATGATACCACTCATTATTAATGGAAAGATGATAGCATCATTTAGCATGTTCGGGAATGCTACAAAAGAAGACATCAGGAGGCCAAGAATTGGGGATGATGCCTTGATAGTGGAGGAGTTGGATAGAATCAATAAAGGGAGGTATCCAAATAATCTCATTCTATAATAGACAGGATGGTACACATCTCAACTTGATGACTTGTTCCTGGATTTTGGCCCTCTGGTTGATATAGACTCATTCTTGGAGTTGATGGATTTTATAGCAATCAAGTTAGAGGGTTTTGTCTCCTCACACCCAGATATCAAAAACAAAGACTTAGCATGGAAGTACTGGGATGATCCGGCTGGGCAGCCTATTTAGTGAGGAATTATTTGGTTTTGGTATTCTGTTTTTTTGCTGAAGTGGTTTGTTTCCTTTGTAAGGTCTAAAGATTTTCCCCAAGTAGGATCTTTTGAAAATAAAATAAAAATTTACTTTTGAGGAGGTTCATGTTAGGGATATGAGCCTCATTCTATGTCATGGCCAGAATATACTGATCTGACTTTTGGGATTGTGAGGGAATATGAGACAGATGTTTGATGGCTGATGGAATATATTGATAAATATATGGTTCTTTGGGAATATTATTCTACTGTTGAGAATTTTCTAGAGTATTCCAATGATATCATTCATTATTTACAGGAATATAAGACTTCATATTGGTTGTTTCCATAATATTATGATCAAACTGGGATGAAGTAGTGTTATGATCCTAGTTCAAATATGAAACCCCTATCAAAATATGATGATGGACCTCCAGAATGAGAGAATAAATATGATCCCCCTCCTGTATTGCCTCAGAAGAATTCTTCTGCAGTTTTTCATCAAGGAAAGTAGGAGTATTATCCTTGATTCCATGACTTATAAGAATATACTGAGAATCCTCACTGATAGAATATAATCTTTTCCTTAGGTCTGTTCCACTCTCACCTGGTGGGACTTGGTTGGAGTGGTGACATGACCATGATCTTGTTGCTCTGGATTATGCCACTTATCTTTTTTTATTAGAATATGAGACTGCCCAAGGAATGTGCCACTCTCACTTGGTGATCCCCAGTTGGAGTAGGGATATGAGCCCGATCTGTTGCCTTTGGAGTTTTCCAACGGTATTGTTTTATAGGAATGTGTTCTTACCCCAAGTCATATGATACCATCACTTAGTGAGCCTCGATTGTAATGATATAGTACTGGAAATATGATCTATACCAATGGTTTTGGGAAAACCATAGGTATATTTCACTTATATGGACCTATAACAACGGTTTGGCCAAAACCGTTGTCATAGGTCTCTAATTTGGACATATGAAAATGGTTTTCCCAAAACCTCTTGTATAGGGGGGACCTATAACAATGATTTGGAGAAAATGCCGTTATAGGGGGGACCTAAACCAATGGTTTGGAGAAACCGTTGGTATAGGTCACTTATATGGACATATCCCAATTGTTTGTCCAAAACAGTTGGTATAGGTCCCAAAATCAACAAATACATACCAATGGTTCTCAAAACCGTTGTTATAGGTCTATACCTACGGTTTTGAGAACCATTGGTATAGTTACATGTATTTTTTATGAAATCTTCTTATAGATAAGACCAAATAAATCAAAATCTAAAATATTTATAACAATACATATATAGATTTATGAAACTATGTTCACAAAAGTCATGTTAAGATAGTGGTTAGGTCGTTCAATCATAAACCAGAGGTACTGGGATCAAAACCAACAGAATTTTTATTTTATTTGAAATACATATATCAATGGTTTTATAGAAACACTGGTATATATTTTTCATATTACATATACCAATGATTTTGAAATCCGTTGGTATAGGCCTATACCAACGGTTTTCGAAAAACTATTATTATAGACATATCCCCATGGATTACTAGCCAACGACTTGCCAAACCATTGGTATAAGTTATACCAATGGTTTGGAGGCCTATACCAGCGGTTTTAAACCATTGGTATGGGGTATTTTTATATTAGTGAGACTACGAGTCGAGTCTGATACTTCATCCTTTACCAGAATATGATAATAATTCTCCTGGATGGGAGCAATAATGTGAACTTTCTCTTGAGAATCCACTTGTTAATACTGATCAGAGTGTTGTGCTACCATGGCTATAGGGATATAAATATTCATCAATCCTTGAATATGTACTATTTCATTAATATTACAATTGATTTCTTTATCTTTTGTTAAGATATATTGACATTTTTTAAATGTGTACATGGGAATATAGGGATGCATGTTTTCTGTCTCCAGTATGTTTTGGAAAATATCTTCTATTGAAATAGGAATATGAGCCCACTTATTTCCTCTTTTTTCCATCAAAATATACTAACAGGATTCATGCATGGGGGTAGGAATATGTGCCTCTCCCATTCTTGTTGTAGGAACATTCTCAAAGATTTTCTCTGAGTGAATAATAATATGAGCCACCATATTGGATATCGCCAGAATATTTTAATTGGATTCATCAGTGGAAATGGGGATATCAACCCACTTTTGGTTATCCAAATATTTCCATAACTGACATGTCTTCCTTATTTCCCATGCAAGGGAATTAAAAATGGAAATGTGATGGGTGGTTCCATTAGAAGGTGATTCACATGCACTAATTGGATGGTATTGGTGATGATGGTTGATAGGAAACCACCTCAGGAGCTCCTAAACTATAAGGGAGCTATAGCTTACTCCCTAATCCACACTCATAAAATACTAAAGGTGGAAGTTATCACACTCCATAGAAAAATTTCTAAAGCAGTTGGTAGTGGTAAAGAGATCCACTGTCCTTATTATTTCTCTCCTTCGATGATACTGGTCCATTAGTTTTAGTTTTTGGAGACCCTTGCATACAACCATGAGGGTCATTGTTGTACCCTATCAGTGGTATTCCTTGAAAATTTCATTATCCACCAATACTGAAGGTTTCAGGTGAGTGATTTCATTCTATGACTCACAATGTTTGTAGCCATAACTAATTTTCTAGAACAACCACTATATGAATAAATGATCCTAGTTTGGGTGTTTCTTGTTAGGGAAGAATCTTTATTCATGAACACAACAAGGATAAAGGTCACCAATATGTTGATCTTATTATTCATAAAACTCACTTAATAATATATGCATGGGTAACCCAATTTCCCTTATTCCTGGTCAGACCATTATACTCGCATGGACTTTTCACAATGAGGATGGACTTATTTCATAAGAACCCATGCTCCATAAGATCAGCTAATAATTTATTTTCATTTTAATGATTAATGTTGGGACTACCATTTTTGTTTTCATAGGATATGAAAGAAAAATTCCCAGATTCATGTTAGACTAATCATTTTGTTATTTGAGATATTAACGTCGAGTTTACCAATTTTTTATGGGAAAGGGTATGTTCCATTTTTCTTGACAATTGTTTGTGGGGGGTTTTATATCTATACAATCATTCACACCAGGTTTAACATTTTTGTATTCCATAGAAACCCCCTTATGGTTCCCATATTCATAACTCTGTATGTACCTACTTTCTTAATGCCTACAATCCTTTGGGGTTTTTGACCCAAGGATACTTAGGGATTCACATTGGTTGAGAGGATGGGAGGTTGGGATCATCACACCCTTTTTGAGTCAGATTTTCTTCTACTCCAGGACTCTATTATAGATTTAAGATAGGTTTAGGAATATCTTCCTAATCCCAATATAGGACCAATAAACCTAACAAAATGATCATGTATTGAACCCTACTATGTGTGAAGGGGCCTATTAATGAGTCCATCTATATGTATCCTGGGTTCTTCACATATTTCCCCTCAACAGTTAGCTACTTATACTTTAAATCCATATAACTAGGCACTGTGGACTTCACTTCCATCTAGGGAGGTGACAAACATCTCAAGGATACAACTGAACCTTTATGAGGCATCCAACATATCCTATTTATAAAAAGAACAAAAACCCACATAGTTATTTGAACCTGTTCAATTTAATGTCATGTGGAAAGAATGCATATTAGGGCACTTAGGAACTAAATTTTGTGATCAAGGCTTAGGATGGTGTCCTACGTATCTTGGTTGTGTAAGGAATCAAAGTTATCATTTTTCAATCATGCCCTTGAGAGAAACCCTGAGGTGGATGCCCTTGGATTGGGGAATAATATCCTACCATTGATCATTGATTACACACTGAGGTTTCCCTGGTCGGTATAGGTTTATGATTCATGTGAGATGATAATTACAAATTCCTAAGCCCATGTGAGAAATTATTTGTGTGAGAAACAAGGTATAAAAAATAATCAGTCTCACCCCATATGGAATCAAGACTTACACACTGAGGAGGACCTTATAGGGTGTTTGATTTAGATCTCGGCCCTTAAGAATTCATCCTATGTATCCTGGTTATTACAAGAATCAAGGTCATCTAGATTAGTTTCCCTCTCAATACCCTTGTGGATGAGTAAGGAAGATAAAACCATGGGAGAGATTGTATCTAGATGGTTGGAATGTCAAAGACATTGTGGGGTTTATGCTGAATTGGATTCCTGTTAGATTTTAGGCCATAGAAATGAGTCCTACGTATCCTGGTTATGGATGGAATTAGATTCATTGTAGTTCAATAGTCTTCTCAATATTCTATAGGGTGAGGATGATTGATAAATCCATGGGTTTGATTGGATTTCGGTGGTTATAATGCCAGAGAAATTGAGGGGATTACACTAAAGTGGATTCCAATTAGAGATCAGGCCTTAGAGAGGCATCCTACATATCCTAGTTATTCAATGAATCAAAGTGATCCTATTTCAGTGAAACATCTCAATCCATAGGGGGATGTAGTAGATTTGAAATTCCTTGGGTGAGATTCAATCTTTTTGGATATAATTTTGGAGACATGGAGGTTTATAAATCCAAGTGGATTCCTATTAGAGCTCGGGCCTCAGATAGTCATCCTATGTATCCTGGTTATGGTAGGAATAATATTCCTCATAGATTAGATTAGCTTTTGAATCCATTAGAGGATAATGAGTATTGAAAAATTCACGAGAGATATTGAATCCCAATGGTTATAATGTTGGTGTAATGGAGGGGAATACACTTAATTGGATGCCTATAAGAGCTTAATCCTTATAGAGGCATCCTACATATCCAGGTTATAGTATGAATCAAAGTGGTCATAGTTTAGTTCATCTTCCCAATCTGCTGGGGGATGATGAAGATTGTGAAATCCACAGTAGAGAATGCATATCGATGGTTACAATGTTAGAGACATGGGGGGGGGGGGGTCACCAAAGTGGATTCCTATTAGAGCTCTGAACTTAGAGTGGCATCATAAATATCTTGGTTATGATAGGAATTAGAGTGTTCATAGTTTAGCTTTGTTAAATGTATTCCAAGATATAACCATAAGACAATGTGACAAAGTCCATGGATGCCTACATGACTTTTCCCTATTGTTTTCTTGAAATGGCATAGTTTTCTACTTGATGTGCTCTAATTACCTACCTAACATGTCTGAAGTTGTATAGACATGATATGGTTACCTAATAGAAATGTATAAATTCAATATAATGATCTAGTGGGCTTGTATAGGGGACATCACATGACAAAGATGACTTGTCCAGATGACATTGAATGATCAAGGCTATCATATTCAGAGGGTGTTGCAATACTTGGTTGATGTGTATGGAGGGATACACATGACCCGAATGACACATCTGGGAGGTTGTCTCACAATTTTCTTGGAAATCTTGGAGGAATTACCAATGATTGGTGGATATTTTTTGATGGTGTTTCATAATCCGAATAACTTCTCTAGAAGAAATCACCTGATCAAGGATGACATGTTTTGAGGGTGCCACATGATCATGGTTGGTATGTCTCTATGACATTTACAAACCCGGATGACATGTCTTGGTGACATTACAAGACCTAACTAACATGTCCTAGTTCCACCACATAACATCGGTGACATATCTAGAGGTGTAAGATCCCATATTTTTTGAGGTACATCAATATTTTAGTTTTTTTTTCATTTGAGCCTTAGTGGTCGAGTATTATTCATGTAACAATATCCTTTTTTGGGGGAAATGACTTAAATTTTGAATATGTCTATTTTTTTGATTAAATAAATACATGGGTTATGAGGAAACTTGAGAAAATTAGAGAGGATACATTCGGGGAGTAGTTCGGTCTTCTTGTTTGAATTGATGGTGTCCGAGTAAACAGTTTAAGTGTTCCCAAGGGTTCTTGGTAACTTGAGAATCCATAAGGGGGGGGGGGTCTAGTTTTTATAAGGAAACGAGGATGAAAAACTATCTACAGAAAAAAACACGAGGCCTTACTATAATACAAGTAGTGTAATATTTTCCAGCCACATGTCATGAATGGTTATAGGTTGTGAAATTATTCATGACATAAATGGAGTACACATAATTTAATTATATTACATGTCGTGTAATATTTGATTTGAATAAATAATAAAATGATGTGTTTTGGTTTTTTTGGTATCCCTATAAAAATAAATTAATGATGTGTAACTAAATTAGACACTATGTAATTACTAGAGCATGTTTTTAAATGGTGTCACAAAGTTGATTTTCTATTCAAACCTTGTCATACATTCCTCCTATGGACCTAGGGTGATCATCCATGCAATTTTGGAGTTCCTCTATTTATTTTAGATGTCTTGATAATGCATCTGATCTATGGTAAGTGGTTTTGATTTATTTCCCTTTTATCTATCATCATTCTCTAATTGTTGCGATGAAATCTCTTTAATGTGTGCATCATTGGTCTTGATCCTAATCTATTATGTCCTAGGTTCCTTCTTCAGATCATATGTGACTTTATTCTTATTGGAAAAGATCCATAGGAGCATTGGTTGGTCATCAATCAAAGGTAGGGGGTCTAAATCTCAGCCTTATTATTTGATACTTTCCACGCTGGTGAAGTATTGAAATTATACCAAAATACCTTACACCGAGTAAATTAAATGACAAATTGGATTATTTTTTGGAATCCATTTGGATCAAATTATCTATGGGATTGGCTTTGGGATACCATTCGGGTGAGAAAAACCTACGATTATAAATGAATTTTTTAAATAGAATAAATTGTGTTTAGAATGGAATTTAATTTGAGTTTTTTCTTGATACAGATTCGCCTTGTATTGGATTTTTTATTGATATAACTATAATGTTATTGGTTATAACCAATTGATATATGAAATATGTAATTAAAGGATAAATGTTAATTTTCATAATTAACCATTGAGCCTAATGATGTAATTTTATGATATCATTATTGTAATGACATGTGCTATGATAAATGATGAAATGATTATACAGGGAATTGGACTAGTTGATAGATTCTAAAAATGATTATATTTGGGATTTTCCCAGTGATGCATGCTGAAATGATGATATAAGTTTCTATTCCTTGAGGCATGTTTGAATGCTTGTATAGCAGGATATTCATGGTGACCCATGCTGAAATGCTTATATACTTTTCTTGGCCATGATAAGTGTTGAAATGGTTATATTCCTGAAAATACCTTGATCGATTTCTGAAATACTTTTATAGTGGGGTTTGACATAGATTTGTGTGATTTATACCATGGTTATAAGGTTTTCGCTAGAATGGTTTTGAGACATGCTCAGAGACATTCTAGAATGAAAATGAGGTGGATTATGTTTACCATGGAAATGTGGTTATGGTTGCCATGGTTGTGAGACATGATCACATATATCCCAACATGGTGTCAAATCAGGTTGAGGTGGTTTTAATTTAATTAATTAACTAATTAATAAACATAATTATTGAATTATTTCGTACACTTATTATCAAATTGGTTATGTTTAGACACGATGGTGTTGTCCTAATAAGTTATAATCACACCCTATTAGGGCCTCCATTTGGTACCCACAAAGATTATATTGGTGCAGGTTTGGAAAAAGGAAAGCAAACTTTTTTTGATTGTTTTTACTGAATGGGGTGGAGTTTGGAGATGAGACCAACATGGGGTTCAGGACGAGGGAGTTTGAGTACTTAATGGAGTATGATAGCCTTTTATTTATATTATTTTTAGAATGAAAATTAGTTACATTATAGCATATAATTACATTATTCATTTATTATTTATTAGATCATTCAGCTATATTTTTTGGGTATTCCTCTATATTGTGTTGTTTCCATTATTTTTACACACTGATATTTATTATTGGTATTGGATTTTTTCTTTATGTTGTAACTCATTAACCTAGGAATATATTTACCCCTATACTTATCACGACCCCACTTCTTGTTAGTAGCTTCTAGTTTATGGGGAGGTGCACTTATGGTCTCGTAACCGGCCCATTTAGGCCATATGAGAGAGTGCCAGATCATGGGATGTTACAAAGTGGTATTAGAGCTCCAGGTTTCTTTTCTATTTCTTTACTATGTGGGAAATGTAGATAAGAGGATATGATGTGTTGGTACAAGGTAATGAGCTTGTGCATGAGAGTAGCTAACCCATGTATGGGGGAATATCTAAGTGTTCATGGGTGGATTGATGTTTATAATTTTTGCTGGCCACATTTGATGTTATTTTACCCTATCTGATTTACATATTGTGTGATGCTATGGTTTTATGATTCTATTGTTCTTTTGAGATTTTTACACATGGAACAATATGGAATGGGATTAGAATGCATTAATCATAATAGGTACATTATAATAGATATTGAAAATCATTTTTCATGATAGGTACATATTTATTTTCATGTGATATATAATTTTCTATTGAACTATGATATGAGATACCTATTTATTTCTCTTCAAAATCGTGTCACCTGACTGTTAATTGTGGGGGCTTGAGTTGTGTACAATCATTCACACCTGGTCTGTTTTTTCAAATAGTTTCCAATGGGTATATTCATGGAACCAGAAACACTCAATGGTTCTATATCCGTAGGGACATGCTTTCCAAAGGCATGTGCTTGTTGAGGAATTTTGGCCAACGATGCTTAAGAACTCACAATGGTCGAGATGATGATAGGTAGGTATCATCACACCCTTTTGGGGGGAAGTATTTCCAACTTAGAGACTCTCTTATATATTTATGACATGTTATGAATCATTAAATAATTCTTAAGTATGAAATGGATCACTCTTGAATTAACAATCAATTATTATCGTGTTTGGATGTTTGAATCATATATATATATCCGAGATTCTTCATCAATGGAGACATCTATCTATATCAAAGGTTTTCCATGTATGGTATCCTCTAATGTACTGATTAGAGATTATTTTCTCGTTATTATGATGATGATGGTTTCCTAGACACATAGTGGGGTGTTCAAGAGTATATCATCATACATAGAGACATGAGTTGTTTCGGTGATGGGATTGAACCCATGAATGGGATTCCTATGTATCCTTGTGAACGGAATACGAACACACAAAGTTTGGTTCTTCTTAATTGGAACATCATACTTTTCAAGGTTATATAATAAACACCCAACCATACAGTTTAACATCATGTGGCATAGACGTCTAGGAAAAAGCTTCCTGGTCTATGTTTGGTGTGGGAAATATGCCAGAGAATCCCAATAAACCTAGAAGTGATATTAATTTACAAGTATAATTATAACCTGTTGTGAATGTGACCCAGAGAGAATAGTTTTGATTTGGGTTATTAAATTTGGACCTTATAGAGGCTTATTACGTATCCCATTTAGATATGAACCAAATCCAACATAGTTCTGTTAAGAGGACCCTCACCTACAGAGGATATTTGAATGTATGTATCATAGGGGAGTATGTTCCTTTGATATGATTAGGATTGGGATTACTCCTAAAAAGGATTCCATCTAAAATGGGCCATGAGAGATGTCTTGGATCAAGGTTATTTTGAGTCTTGTTTAGGGATAACACATTAGAAAGAGGAGCATGGATTGAATTTTAGGGATTATTCATGAGGAGGATGACCTAGTTAATGGGGGTTATGATTGGGGATTAATCTTAAGTCAAATGGTAGTAGGTTTGGTTGGGGGTTACACCTGAGGATGATTCTTTTGATTGGTTGGTACTTACACTTGGAAGGAGACCTATTGGAGCTTTATCTGGATCTTATTCATGAGGTGGACACACATGGTTTTAGATTCATATGGATTTTGTGATCACCTTTGACCTCTAATCCCATGTGAGTCATGATTGGTGTGAAAATAAGAGTAAGTGATAGATTCAAGAAACCACATAATCATCTTTTCCTTGGGGATGGATACATGGACTTGAGGAATCGTGACTCTAGAGGCACTCTAAAGGAAGGAAGGTGGAAGACATTGAAGGAGGTTCTTCGTTAAAAAATTCATCTGACCAGGTGGGTGTCATGATCAAAAACATCCTCTAACCCCACATGAGTCATGATGAGTCATGATTTAATGGGGGAAATAAGAGCAAGAAGAAGATCCATAAAATCACACAATACCTCTACCACTGGTGGAAGAGGCTGGGGCGATGGTTGAAGAGGTTGTGGTTATGACAAGCCTATTCCATCTCTCGTTTCATATCCTAGATAATTACATCAGGTGATCAATCTAGGTAAAAATATGAAGTGAAGAGAATAAAGAGTTTATCCTCCTATAAGAAGGGATATGTGATTAATGGAGGGGAGGATTCCCTCAAATTGGTTCTGCAATGAGGGAGGAGGATTTCATTCCATGTCCAAAGGAAACACAAGCAGGATCTTATCCCACATTTCATGGAACCTAAGGCTCTATGTCTTATAGATGATAAGATTATGACATGGACTTAACCCTATTATCTAAGACTGAGAACTCCCTGAGACCATTCCTAGAGTTGGGGTCCTTATGACCATAGGAAAGAAAATCCAAATTCACCCTGAGGATGCTAATTGTCAGGTGGGAAAAAATCACGAATCCTTTGGCCATAGGTATTAAAAACCAAATGGGAGAAAAATTGGTATTCCTTTCATCATGGTATATCTAGTCTAGATGTGTTCGTGGAGGTTTCAACTTTATCACTATCAAACAAGAGAGCAAGATGAAGATATTCCCAACCTTGGATATCTTTGAAGAAGGAATAATCAGAGGCTAACACATGGTAGAGGATATGGAAAGATATGGAGGGTGATGAAGGTAGGACTGTGTGAGAAAAGGAAGGCTCTTGTGGGAGGTGATTCACTCAAGTGGATTTGGGTGAGGTGATGGTACCTTTGGTGGCATACCACCAAGGTAACAACACTTGGGTGAGGCATTTCTCAAGCCTCTAAGGGTCTCTATAGGTGTTCTAGTAAAAGGATCGGGTAAGTCCTTGGATAAGGAAGGGGACCTTGTGCTAGTGTTCATAAACTATGTGAGAAAGGGTGTGTTTAAAAGGTGTTATGTTTTTTAAATCATGATAGGTTTTTGTTTCACTAACCCCCTTTAATTTCCTCCTTTTTATGTTTTAGAGGAAAACCTAGAAAGTTTAAGAGGGTTTGAGCAAAAGATTAGGGAAATAAATGTATTGGGAGGACTTTAGGAAGTTTTTTACTTGAAAATGAAGACCCTATGGTCCCATTTATAGGAAAATATGGGACCCCAGGAAAAGGGACTATTTCTCTTTGGTGTGATGCATTGGTATGCCATGTTGGTGGGTCACATAAGCTAATGCCTAAGTCTTCCATGCAGGCCAATGCGCAGGTACCCATCACATTGACACTACTTGGGGGTAACTACATGAAGATTATTTTATTGGTTTTTGACAGTTAGAATTATTTATTTCTCCACTTTTCATCCCTTTATAATATTTTACTTTGAAACCTTTTAACACCTATGAAGAATTAGAGTGTCAACAACAATACCCCCTTTGGATTGGATCTAATCAAAAGAAGAGGCTCTGATATTATGTTAAAGTGATGAAAAGGGTGAATTAATTGAAGTAGTAATACACACTTCACATCTTCTATAGTATTCCGCATAGGTCATCCACCTACATTGGGTCACATACACAGGCTGCGTAGAGAAGATTCCTCACATACAAAGTGGGTCACTATTTCTTCGAAAGGCCATTACGATTTAGAATATACAATATCACTGCACTATTAATCCACACAAATATTTTACCTATGTTTCTTTACTGAAAAACTTTTTTCATAGAAATAGTTTTCACCAACTTGAAATACACATTCATTTATGTGGTTTACGTGCACATTGTACCATTGGTGGGGAAACTGTGCAAGGACACATGCACATGAAAACTAAAATATATCATGTCTTTAACAGATTCTTCCATTTTTGTAAACTTTTCATAGAATAATGCTTTCCTTAACAAAACAACCTTCTTACTTCTTTACAGGTTCAATGGATGATATGAATACTATACTTTCAGATGAACATGATAAGAAACAAATTGAGGAGAATGTGAAAAAGATGGGACATGAATACTATGATGATTGAGATAATACTCTTCCCAATACGAAAAAAATATAAATAAACATCACTGTGAATTTTCTAAGATTAATTATATGCCACTTCATGGATATGGTCATATGAAGGATGTCTTCATACCAGCTTTGAAGAACTATACCCCTCACTTCTAGTTTCATGTTTACATAAATTTTACTACTGCCAATGTTTCATGAATGGGTGTGTATATCAATGATGTGACATCATCCAAAACCTATGTGATTCAACATATCTAGTTTTATCTAAATATAAAGTAGAACATTCCTAAATTGAAGCTGCACTACTATCCATCATTCTTACGTGATTCCTAGATAGACCAGTCAAAGGGATGGAAGAAAGATTTGGACTTCCTCCCAAGAGGTAGTGTTAATCCTACATGGGTGTGTGAATACTAGGTGTTCTTTACCAATGTTGAGTTTTAAAGAGAGATACATGACATAAAAATATATGAGGCCATTTGGGAAGGGTAGAATTATGCATAGAAGAATGTTAAAATTGTTCTTGAGATGATAAGTTGATGGATCCCATAGATGAGCTCTTTCCACCTTATATATGGAGAAGTTGTTATCATATTTTGGGATGTACCCAACATCTCTAGGGTTATTATGCTTTTGAGGTATATATTATGATTTCATCCCTCCAAGGGCTATGTTGGGTTACAATGAAAGGATTCCACCTCTAGCACATGAACTATTAAAGATAAATCATGATACTAAGAAGGAATACCCCATCTTGAAAGGGGATATCCATCTTGAATAGTGCATGATTACCTTCCTAGATATGGATGGTGAAGTCCACACTTGTAAATGTCCAACTGGGAATCCCATGATGGTGAAGAGAAGCACATTTGGTACATTTTGGATGACTTTGGGAAAGGGAGAGAACAAAAAATGTGGGAACCAGACTAAGTATAGCATTCCTACGAAGAGACATCTCACAGGCTTACTAGCCATGTGGCTTGGTACATACTGTCCGCCTGTATGTGATTCTAACAAAGGAATAAGGCAAGGGACACTATTTATAGTGGCCAATATGGCAAAGATGAAGCATGTGGTGTTGGAAATCTTGATACTGGTGATCATTTATCGAAGCTTACTGCATTCTCACGTGGGGAAGACCCGTTCAGAATTACAGGACCATTTTAGGTACTATAGGGATGGGTCACAACCCAATTTAGATTCAATTAAATTTTAATCAGGGTCGATGTTCCAAATATCCCATTTAAACTAGTTGTTCATGCTATTTTGGGTATTCCACCCTTATCCCTGAATCTCAGAAAGTCCTTTTTAAGAGTGAGCATGTTCAAGGAGTTCATTTTTTCCCATACGGGAACTCACCTACTAGTAGATTTACCAATAATGGGAAGGAAAACAATGAGTTAAGATCTTATATGATTTTCTTTTGGTATGGTGTGATGGTGAAGGCATCGACGATGATTTTATATGCAAGGATTGTGATCCATATAGGTTTTCATGTGAATTTTAGTGCCTTCAACTAATAATCATGTCTCCTCTAATACATTTTTAATAAGAGAAGAATTTGATGGTTTCTTGATAGATTTGGATGATTATAATAATGAAGTTGATTCAAATGGTAATCAAACTTTCTTTAGCAGATGCGACTAGTAGACTAACCTCTTGGTAAGCTGATGTTGGGATTTCATCATACCCTGAGGGGGGTGTTATGAGAAGAAATTCCATGAGTTGAGACTGGAACATATGCCAAGAGTGGAAAGTGAGGTAGAAAGGCTTCTGCTTCTATATAATGTGTTTCTTCTCCCTAGTAAGATGTATTATCCCCTTCAGAAGGTGTATATGATGAGGTACTATGCTCATACTAACGAACTTCTGAAAGTTTTAGTTTTCCATCCAGAATCAAAAGGGATATGTCAACTAAGGTTGTGTCTAGATAGTCTAGTTTGAACCTTCCAGAGGAGATCAAGTTTTTCCTTTCCCACCCTTCATTTGTGACAGATAGGGTTGGGAAGCCCATGAAATCATGGACTGTGAAATCATCTTTACAGAAGGCTGGGATGATGTTAGAATTTATGCGACTAGAGGTAGTAAAATATTGGTAGGACATGTTTTTTGTTGCTGAAATAATATAGTCACTTCTATATGTTAGGCTATAGATTGTTGAGATAGGAGATTACCAAGACCCACCCAATATTCACTTCGAGGAAAATACTTCGGAGGTGAGGATTTATATCTAGGAACTAGAGATACTCATTTATGAAACATAAGACTGGATCCCAACCAAAAGATGGGTGGACGACATGGTGAGGCGAGACACTATTAAAGGGCTTGGACACATATCTTATGAAGAATGGATGGACAATGTTAATCTTGGAGTCATAAGTCCCCCTTTTCTCATTTCCTCTTTTTTTTAATCTGTCTAGAAAAGGAATTTGTTTTAGGGAAGGTCATTTTGAGTCATAACAGGTCAGTGGGGAATCAACTGAGGTTCCATCACTATAATATAGACCAACTGGCACTTCTCTGGGGATTGATAAATCATCTATCGAACTAGGGGAGCTACCCATAGGCCAACAAACAATGGTGGATTATATGGTGGGGGAAACTAAATTTTCTCCCATTGGTATCCATCTTTGAGGAGGTTGGTGTAAGACATTATCCATCGAAAACGAAGGATCCCTGAAGAATAAAATCCTTTTCCAAGTTCCTTGTTAATGACTGCAGGTCTCTAAAGTATTTTTAACCTTTTATTTATCCAGTACAAATATCTAACCATTTTTGGATTGTAGAGTATATTTCCCTCTCCTATATCAAGGGGATTACAAACAAGCCGCCAATAAATGAGGAGGATACTCTGGACCAATCAGACATCCCTATTGGTGATTTAACTCCCTTTAATAGAAGAATCATTGAGGGTTAAGGATACATCATCTTCTCCTATCACTGCTTCTATTACTATAGGGAGGGAGGATGATTCTGGCAATGTCAAAGGTATATAAAGAGGTGTCACAAACCGATTTCTCACTTTCATCCCAATTATATTTAAAGTTAATATGATGCACTAGAGGACCCCGTGATGACTGATGCTAACCCTATGGCTATTACTTAGGAATTTGTTCAGGGTATCAAGTTTTCAGAAATGGGTGGTGCACTGAGTCTCAAAACAAACATTCCGAGACTCACTATTGGGTATAATAGAACGGGTATTATAATGGTCTAGGATTAACATACATGTATATTACACCATTTTAGATGAAGATTCAGTACATTACAAAAATAATTTCCTAAGGACTGTAATAGTTTAGTGTTTTTGAAAACACGGAATCAAAATCTTCTATCCTAGTGAAATATCTACACCATATCCCATAAATATATCCACCTTTAGTAATTATACCTAAAACCTTTCTTCATAACCTGGGGAAAGGGAACATAAGAAAGGGGCGATCTCAAATTCTTAATAAGGGTAAATAAGGCAGATATATAAGAATAATTAAGAGCATAAGGGTATGAGAAGATGATCGTGAAAATAGAATATCATACCATGCATATCAAATATTATATACATGAATCATGGAATAAAGAATGGAAGTTCATAAGACATGAATCATAATGAAATAATGAAAATCAGCCATGAAATAATAATATAGGAATACAACATTTAATTGTTGAAAATACATAATCACATAATATTATTTCTATTATATCCAAGTAATAACTTCTAAGACCCTATTAGTAGTATGAGTTCACTACCCATACCATTTTGGTAGTCATGGTTCACTCCCATGGCCATCTTAGTTGAATGAGTTCACTCATCATACCATTTTGGTAGTCATGGTTTACTCCCATTGTCATCCTATTAGTCAAGTTTCACTCCCAAGAACATCCTAGTCTATCTCATGAGATATAAATATTTATCCAATGAATTGGAGGGAGATATAGGTCCCACCATTATAATAGTAAAATCATACATGAATGGGCCACAAAATCATAAACAATCATATCATAACCAATTTAATGATATGGGAATCATAAACATGTAAACATATCATAACATGTGAAACAAGATATAGGTTTCATAATAATTTCATAAAAAGCATAAACCGTGAAAGAGAAACGTATTTCATAAACATATAACCCATGAAAGAGAAATGAGTTTCACAAATACAATGAAATTATGCACAATTAATTCATACAAATAATATGAATGGAACCTTTAGATCATTTACTAGAATGGAATGAGCAACATCAATAGATGTTATATCTGATGGAAAATAATTTTGAAATATCTTTCAAAACTGATTCTTGATGAAAATAACTTTTCTTCTTTGAAAATGAATTTCTAATACATAAAATCATTTTAAAATATTTTTCTTAGAAAATATATTGAATGCTTATAAATAATACTTTAAATCATTTTGAAAACCTTTTCCTTGAAAACATATAAAATAAACTTCAAAATATCATAAAAACCTATTTATTTAAAAGCACTTTAAAAACTAAAAAGAAAATATTGAAAATATTTTAATACTTTTTTACTTTAAAACATATTAAATAAGATTGAATTTTTTTGAGAAACATTTATTTGAAAATACTTTGAAAATACATAAATAATTCTTGAAAACATTTTGAAAACAATTTTCCTTGAAAATATATAAAATAATATTAAATAAATTTTTTGAATAATTTCTCTTAAAAATTACATTTAAAATAATTTTCTTAAAAATGATCTATTTAAAAATGTAGAGGAAGATTCAATGAAATGATGGCAGGTAAATCCGTGCATGTTGTATGAGGTAAGAGGAACATTTTTTTTGCATGGTAGAAGGACAAAAAAATTCCTTGTTTGGAAAGAAAAAAGTTGATTACTTTAAAGATATTGGTAAAAGAAAAAAAGGATAAAAATTTATTTTCAATATTATAGGATAATTGTATGATATTTTTGGAAACCCTTTTTAGAAAACACGGTTTTGAAGGAACATAGATTTCTAACCTAAGAGAGGGTAAAGTTGGGATTTCTTAAAATTAGTTTCTTAACCATATTATGTACCAAAGAGTAGAAAAAATGGTACCAATATATGATTATATCATGAATAACCAGAGGATAATAAAATTAAATAATTATCTTGATAGATGGTTCATGATATTTAATTAACTGATGCAAAACCATAAACAATCTCGAAAAGGGATGAGATTATTTCAATAAAATATTATCACTTGGAAAATTGGGATCGTACCCTCCATGTAATAAAATTAAATTATAAGAAGATTAAAATATCATTAAAATAATTGTATTCAAGATATATAATGTAATATTTAAGTATATACACTTGAAAAATAATTTAGGTGTATAAAAAAACATGAGTCTTAATGAAGGGAAATTGTGAAAAAAACTATTTAACTGATTATGTAACTTTTTAAACCTAAAAACCATAAAATAAATTTCATAGAATGGATATTTAAATACCCATAAATTTAACTATAAGAAAAATTGAATACATACATGGTTATTATAAACACCACAAAAAAGGAATGGGTGCTGAATAATTTTTTTTCTCAAGGAAGTAAAAAGTGAGATGCAATCCCCTTACCATGTATCTTGACTCTTATCATACTCATTCAAAAAACATATATAATAAATAAAAATTTATTATAAATATTTTAAAGAACCATATTTTTATATGTAAAATAATATATGGTTCTATAAAGACCTTATATTACCCTCTTGTTAACAATCCTATGTTAAGGTTTCACTCTGGGCAATATTCACTTTGTTCTTCGCATGTGTCTTCATTTGTTATATATTAGATCCTTATACTTATATCAAGATTATAGAATGTAAAAATTTATATAAATATAATTTATATTAAATATATTTTTATTATAATAATATATATAATATAGACATACCAAATACAATGCATCTTCAACGAAGACGGTAAGCTATACGTTCGCATGAACGTTGTATCCATTTTTATTATCTCATTGAAAGAAAGAAAGAAAATAACCTATATGAATATATGTATATAATAGCATTAAATTATAATTATAATGTTATATATACCATATAATTTCACTAAAAACATCCTTAATACCTTCCATGTAGTCTATGAACGAATCACATCGCTTTAAGGGGCAGTAGTCCACACCTCCTCAAACAAAATTATCATATTTAAACAAAGTGGAATGTAAAATGTAATGTGTTGTAAAAGAAATAAATAATATTAAAGGACTAATAAATATAATATATAACTTTTATAAAAATATTTTCTATCATAATATCAATCATCATAGGCATTAAAGATACAACATGCAATTATCTTTCTTCGAAGCGATATTTTTTCGTACACATAACCAAAATGTTCGTTACCCATTAGATGGAGGTTTGTGTAAGTGTAGATAGATAAAATAATATAAAAATATAATAGTATATTTAGGATATTTTTTTGTTATATAATCATGGAATAAATATATTCCAGGGGTGGATAATGAAAATAAAAGAAATGATATTGAGGGAAGATGCTACCTCTTAATCAAGAAACTCCTTTTTGTTAGTGCCAAAAGGCTTACTTGGTTATCTTTATACAAAATGAGATTATTCTAGGGGTAATGTAGGGATGTTTTATATAGTATTGGGAATATATTTTCAGAACCGAAGTGGGTTGCGAGGTGTGAAAAAGAGGGAGAGGTGGTGGCCTTTTACATGGGAGGGAAATGACATAGTTGGTATTTTTAAAAACAAGTTAGGTGTACCCACGTTTTAACCTAATAAAAGTCATAAAAAACCAAAAAAAATAAATAATTAAATGTAAATTACTGAATAATGGCCAGACAATTGGTGTTGGACACATTTCTCGGTCGATTTGGGTCTTAGATTTAATGTTTAGTCCATATTTAATCTTAATTTTACCATAAGTGATGTAATTAATTTTAATTAATTTCATTAATAATTTTGGTAAAAAACTAAGTTTAAATTATTAGAAATTTAAAATTATTATCATTCTAAATAATTAATACATTTTCCCAAAAATACAATCATATTAGTGGCCAAAATTAGTTTAAAATTAATCCCACTGACGGGACAACACTACGGGATTTTAATGTAAAAAATGATCAAAAGTTTTCTATGTTTTTCTATCCAATTTAAATGTGAATTTTCTTTCCAGTGATGTAAATTACTTTAATTTATAAAAATATTATCTAATTAATATTTTAAACCAATTTTAAAAATAATTTATCCTTATAAATAAATTAGATGAAAATGTAGTTCTCAATTAAAATCTAGTATTGTTAACTAGTCATTAAAAAATGAAACCTTATAGAAAAATTCCGAAACAAATATCATAACCTAATTTTTTTGTTTATATTCCAAGTATAAAGTATATTTTTATATATTAAATATATAAAATTACAAATAATTGGATTTAAAATGGGGTCTTTATTAAAAAGAATTAAAATTACCTTTACAAAGAATATAGGTTTTTATCCATAAAATTAGGTTTGTTATTATATTTTGTCTATATGATCTATTGAATGAATAAAAAAATTATTATTGAATATATAACAAATATATTATATTAATATTACTCAATAATTGAAATTAATTTTATTTATTAGTGTAAAATTTCTTTGTGAGCATAAAAATAAAAATATTACCTCTTTTATTCAACTGGTTTTCATAGTAATTTATAATTAATTGTTAAATTATGAATTCATATTATATTGGTTAAACCATATATTTTCATAAATTATATAATAATATTCATAACCTCCAATTTCATGTCTATTTTAAATTTTATTATATTAAATAATCATATTTTAATAATATATTACTCTCTTGTAATCCTCAATATTGCATGTTACACAAGCCATCGAGGAAAGTCATTGTTGTGTATAATTAAAAAAATAGTCAGTATTTCGTGTTTAGAAAGATATTTTTTATGTTTTGTGTAGTGTATGATTAACATGGTGTTGTGTATAACACAATCCCAACATAGTTATTTAATATAAAATAAAATATCTTCAGTTTTGTGTGAAATAAAAAATTTCAAAAAGATAAAACTAATTATAAAAAATAATAATTCACAAAATACAAGGATATGGAATTATACCTCTATTAAAAAGAATTTCACCCTCAAAATTTTTCTATGTTATCAAAGGTTTTATACTATAATGTTTTGTTCATAGAAACTGACATCATAAAATTGAATTCTAAAATTTCCCTTAAAAAGAGAATGTTAGAACCATAACAGTTACCCAATGTAACATATAACCAGGTTTCCACATAGGAGAACATATGTTGGGAGTAAATATTGGACATGGTGGAAAAGCGTAAATATTTATAGGGACTAATTTAGGTTATCAATCACAATCAGGTGAATCATTAATGAAATGTTGTGGGCCTCAAACTCATAAATATGCGATTATTTATAAGGACATTGATTCAAAAAAAATTAAGGTTTTAGGACACTTTTTTTTATCATTATCCTATCTTTGAGTAAGTATTTAATTGACCAATAATATAAGGAAATATACTTACCTGATATATATATATATATAAATTAAATTCCATTCTTTAGTTGTTCTTTTACCTATTTATTATTCATCCATTACTTTAAGAAGTGGTTTTCCAGAATTTAACTTTGATACCCGAAGCACTAAAATATAATTTTATAATATATTAAGGCCTTTTAAAGAATGAAAAGTGTAAATATATACCTATAACTATTATTAAAAATTAATATGGTTAATACATTAATATCTAAACATAAAAAGTAACACTATTGTTTAATTAAAAATAATTATTCTTCAAAAATAATTATACATTAACTAGGACCATTCATAGGCCAGTGGTAAGTGTGAAACCCTTATCATTCATTAGTCATGGGTTCAAGACCCATGACCTTTTGAAAAATTTTTAGTTGCCACCCGAAATATATGATATCCTTTTCTAAAACCACACTAATTTAGTTTCCAAAATAAATAAGATCAATATCCTTTAAAAATGTTAATCACTAAGTATCCATTTAACCAAAGTTGTCAATAAAAACTCAATGAATACATAGTTCCTATGATGTTTAACTTAACATTTTAATTAATGGTTAAACTTATAGCACTTATGAAAGATAAAAATACAATCTTTAGAAAGAAATTCATGAAATCAGGTTAACCTTGATTCACCCATATTTCAAAAGCATCTCTTGGTTGTCACTTCCGAACATGCGAAAACCCTCATAATATATTCTCTTCAAACATGATAATATCCTGATTTACCATAAATAGTTATTGAAAAAATACATGCTTCCTTATTACATTGATTACGGGATATATTCCATAAATCCATGAAGTTCTAAACTTCATCCATGATAACATAAACTACTTATCAACAAGTCCTTAATCAGTTCCAAGGTAATCAATACCATTGAATTTACTTATTCATATCCAATATATCTTTATTCAAACAACATTATCATATCATAACGAATATATTAAAGTTTATCATTCCTTTAATCATGTGTTTTCCAAAGACATAAAATTTCCATAATATAACATTTCTCTTCCATCAGTACCATTCAATGTGTCTTGTAAATCCATTGTGAGAAACCAAAACGGTGTAATAACTATATATTTAACCTTTCATATAACATAATTCTTGAATCCAAATACATAAAAAAATTATTATACAACATTATCATTATTCCATAATCAAGTCTATCTCATCCTATAACATAATACATATTTCCATTAACATTTTAATAATAGTCTCTTCATCATCAGCATTTTCAGCATTACTCATATCACCTTGATGATTCTATTTAGGAGCCCCCCTCTTAGGAAATTGAGTTGAATAATGAACGTTTATTCCACACATAAAACACTTATCCTTTGATGATTCCTTAGGGAGGAAAAATATTCTCATCCATTTCATTAAACGAACTCTTTTATTTTTCCCCTACAATCACTTTATATGTGTCCTTCTTTACTATAGTCAAAACATCTTCCTGTTCTTATAAGACATTCACTTAGGTGATTTTGTTACACAACAAAAAAATTATTTTATTTATTGAATGGAAAAATAGAATGAAAAGTAAAAAAACTCAAGGTGGTATATTTAAATGTATAACAACTGTACACCCAATAACCACTTATATACCATCTGATCGGAGAGAACCAAGGTAATTAAAATTCATAAGGGGAACAATATGCGATGCTCTAGAGGCCATAGAATACTCCATATGGTTACCCTCATTCAATGTACGGAGAATCTCAGTGTCATTGGAGGGTAGGGCCCAACATTTTCTAATGAGCTACATGACATTCCAAGGAAGAGAGGCTTCACCCTTAAGAGAAATACAAATGATTCTAGAATCCATCTCCACCATAGTGAGGGGTATACTCCTTGAGATTCAGAGTTATAAACTATCCATCATGGCCTTTACCTCAGCCAACAAGTATTCATCATTCCCATAATCTGCATTGAGGGCTAGGTTCAAGTAACCAGAGGTGTCTCACGCCACTCCACCTCCACTCATAATCCCCTTTACAAAAGCTCCATCAGTATTATGTTTAGATCATTGAGAAGGAGGGGAAAAACTCACCCATGTACTAGTCCGCATGGGGCCTAAAGATTCATGCATACACATGCTGGTAGAATAATGTCGAATGGATGGAGTCATCTCCCGATTCCTATGTAGGTTTTCCAACTTAGAAACGACAAATATGGTTTTGAAGAAAAAACCATGGATGGGATGACGAGCCTCCTAGTTTCATACATTATTGCATGCCTACCATATTCACTAGAACCCATAGCTAGTAGGATGGATTGGGAATCATCCTCATGGTTTTTACTAGCCTTCTGTACCAGTGCTGAAAAATTCCTCATAAGAAGTGACCACTCCCAATATATCCCTAAATTCACCAACATCTTTCTAGAAATTCCTTTCCCATTCAAATTATATGAAGAGGTGAAGCGAGGTATTCTACTTAGGATCACAAAAACATGTACATCATGACGCCAGAGGAATAACTTTGGACTTTATTTCCATCTCTGTGGGAGTATCATTAAAGTGGGGTCTTTATATGACAATGTTTTACTTGGCTGGGATATACTTGCACCAGAGAATTGTACCCAGGGGTCACTAACCTGATGATAGAGAACAAGTTTCTTATATTCCTTGTTAGTAAACTTACCAGATGATGTGTCCAAAAAAATGAACCATTCGATGGATTCATCCAAGGTTATTATGTTGAAGATATTCTCCTAAATGGTGTTGGGAAAAACCTTGATGAAGGATGGATGGGAGAAGGCCTCCCTCAAAGAGAGGTTGGGAGCTTGGAATCCTAGGAATCCTAGAAGCCTGCTTCCCCAATTGCATTTCCAAAAGTTGATCCTAACCCAATCAAGAATCCATTGAGTGTGGTCATAGTGAAATGAGATTTTTCTTCATATAGAGTCCCACAATAAGGAAGGCTTCCTACCAGTCTCACTTAATCCATAACCATATTTATTTCTGTTGAATCAGGTGTAAAAATAATTATTGTCGATCACTTTTTTGGACATATTTCCTTGCAAGGAAGACATAGACTCTCTCAAGATCCTCAAATTTATGCCTCTAAGATCCACATGCTTTACAAAAATTTTCGATGAAGTCCACCAACACCTGCCCTCACCCTGGGCATCCCATAAAAAGGAATTCGAAACATTATCCATTTGAGTGATAGTTTTCTTAGGGATGTTGAGGGCTGAAATGATGTGCATGGGAAAAAAGGTAAACAAACTGTTATTGAGGGTGATCCTTCCTCTGAATGAAAAGAAATTGGTTCTTCCAATTATTAATATAGTTGATGATTTTGTTAGCCATATCCTCAATTTTATGGATCTGGATTATGCGAGGAGTAATTGGGGCACCAAAATAAGTCATGGGGAAATTCTTTCCATGGATTCCAAGAATGGATTAAATGTTTCTCTTACATCACCCAAAGAAATGAGAAGAGAGAAATACCCCCACTATTTTCCTTTTTAATAACCATACTGCTCCAATTTGAATATTCTTCCATCATCATGTCAGGACTTATTATAGAGGATCTCTATTATTTGATGAAAAACAGAGTCATCCACAAAGAGGAGGAGAGAGATCCCTGTGAAATGAATTCCACTGTGAAAAGGTAGAACCATTCTGAGCCACATAGACAAGGAAATACATTTTCTTAGAGTATCCCATGAAATGATAAAAATACATGGAAAGACGGTATCACCCGGTATAAGACCTCAAAGTGATTTAATGAAACCATATTATCTCCCTAAGACTATGATGTTAAACCATGGAGAGCTGAAGCAACAGAACAATAAGTCAATGAAATTCTAAAAGAACCCCATAAATCTCATGACATGAATAATGAAGCTCCACTCAAGACGATCATAGGATTTTCCATATATAATTTAATAATCACATTCGAGCCAATCACTTTTCTATTAATAACCCAAACCATATTGTAGGAAACCCAAATAGAACATTGTATTGATCTTCATTGGATGAAGGCATGTTATTCTTCTGAGATGCATTCATGAGTGAACCCAGAGATCCTTTTGTTGATTATGTTTTCCAGAACATTGTATAAAAAGTTACATAGGATAATAGGATGGTATTGAGTGATAGATGAAGGGGAGAAGTCCTTTGGAATAAGAATCATGGCGGTAACACTAGAAATTTGAGGGAGAATCCCACCCCTAAAAAAATCTTTGATAGATTACATGAGGTCTCTCTTGAAGATGTTCCAGGAAGATACATAGAAGGACCTTGGGAAACCGTTAGGTCCTAGAGAATTTCCTAGGTTGTGGTAATGAATTTCCGTTTAGATTTCATTTCCTTTTTATAAACTTCCTAAAAGATCATTCACTTGGATTGGGACAATATTGGGGATTGATTCAAGGATATTATTCCATCTAGATGGTTAACCATTCTAGATATAAGGATTAGAATCCAATAATAATTATTTGAAACGGGATCAAACCATGTTTCCTATAATATATATATAGTTGGGGAAAGATCCATCCTCAAGAAATATATTTGGAATTTGAGCCCTTTTCTTATCTTATACAAATGAGTAAAGGAAAGGTGTTTTGTGAAACCATTCCGTAAGACAAAATTTGATAGAGAATTCAAAGAGTCATCCCTTATACTCAAGAAGTAGCTCATTCATGAATTTTTTTTGAGGCATAGAGAGGGAAATATATCATCGTTCAATTCATCATCCAAGAAAACTTCCATTTTCTCATATTTAACAACATTTATAAGAATACATGATATGTCTCTTGTGAGGTGTACCATTCTAAGAGGACTTACTTCAAATGATGTAATTTTTGGTGGAGTCCCACCCATTCCTCTCTCTAGAAGGGTAAGTATCAGGAGTGCATAAAATTATCCAAAAACCCAGTATATTTCATCCAACTCTTAGAGAAGAAGAATTGGATAGGGTATAGAAGTCTAGCTCCCAAATGAATCAAAAGAGAATAGTGATCTAATAAATCCCAAAATAAAAGAATACCTCAAGGTTCTGGAAGGCATAGATCACATGGAGGTTGCCCAGGCATCAGTCAGGTTAGCAACAGGTTCTCCTATTTCCCATCTGGTTATTTCACTAGGTGAACTTGTTTCATGGGAAACCTAGGTCCAGGAGCCCCTCCTGTGATCTGAAGGTGGAGAAGTAAAGTCTATCGACTCTGGGTAAGGAGATTCTTTCATTTTTATTAAGGGGTACTTGATTATATTGAAGTCACATCCCACAATCCATGAAACCTCTCCTGGGTTAAAGAGACTAAGGTCTGCCCAGAGTTTCTTGAGAAGTATAATTTCACATTTTGAATACACAAAGGAACATCATCATTTTTGAGCTCCATCTGAAATATTAATAGGCAGGTGTTGGTCAAAAGCCTCTTAATTTTCGAACTTAGCCTAGGATATCCAATAAAACCCAAATATGGTGATTAAGGGGCTATCCATTCTTGAAATACCACATTCCCATACTTTTTGAAAAAACCCCTATCTGAGATGAGAATTGCTTGGGATCTAGAATCACTCAAATAAAGGTCCTATTATGAGACACCTCAGAGTAGAGGAAATACATTTTCAACCTACCCTAGAGACCATATGAATTCAATATAATCAGGTAAATCCTATGATGAAGGTATTCCTGGGACAAGACCCATGTGATGAATGATTCCTAATAACCTCCTTTGAATAAGGAAAAGATATCCTAGATTAGGATCCATTACTAATTCTGTATGATGAAGATATGTGATCTAGGGTGATTTGGACACCCCTATAGAACCATGGCTAGAAGGAAGACCTATTCTTCCTATAGTTTGGCTCGGGGATGGGAATTACTCTAAACGAAATAGAGCCTCAAAAGGGTTGGACAATCATATCTATTAGAGATGTTGAACAGGTCCACCGAGGATCGATGAATTAATGAGAAGAACCTACACCAAACAAACCACATCATTAGGATCCGAAGGGGGACAACCAAAAACTAGGGGAGTATAGGATAATGAAAGGGGAAGGTAATGTTGGGTTATAGTGGGATGAGGACCATGAATGTGGGTGGAAAAAGGGGATGGAATCAAGGGAGGAGAGATGGTGGTGGAAGGGGGAGCAGAGAGGGGGGGGGGGGAGAGGGTGGGGCCTGGGCTTGGGGTGTAGGGATGCAAGAAGCAGGACGAACCATTAGATTATAAATATAATGGGAGTCTATGGAGTAAGACTAAAATATACCAAATGATACTGATTTTCCATAGATTCATGATGGGCAAGGCCTTTCCCGAAATTGGTAGATGCGTGACCTTGGAGATGACAACCTCCACAAAATTCAGTGACTGAGAGATAAAAAATACACTACGACCACTCCATGGAATCCACCACATGGAGGAGAAGTTTGGGTGGCAAAAACATTGATAGGTCTATGGCCACACAGATGTGGGCCATTATAGTATCGATATGATGGAGGATCCAATCATCTGAACATAGAAACACATTGAGAGAATTCCTAGTCTCCTCCAAGAATGAGAGATTCCAGAAAGGAAGGGGGGACTGGTAAGGCTCACCCACACCATAGCTACCAATGAATCCTGATCCCTATGAGCATCCATGGACCACTATGAGATGTTGAAGCATCGATGGTTGATATTTCTAGGGCTCTATGACAAACCATGAACAAAATCCTCTCATGATTATAGAATAATGAGGAGAGACATCATGTTGATCTATGAGATCCTCATAGGATGATTAATCCCACATACATGAAAAAAACATTTGAAAAGACCCAAAATAAGCTTTTCAATCACAAAAAATTTTACTAGGGACCATCAGAGAAAAAACTCCACTTCATCAAATGTTGATACCGAAAAGGAGAAAACAAGAATGTTTTTACTTTGATCCATGTTGGGAGACTCCATATGGACTACTGGTAAATGGGATGGAGCTTGCCGGTCCAGGGATATAAGAAGGATTTTTTTATATGGATTATCCCCCAGATATGCCTCAATAGGAGATAAGGAGGGAGGCCGATCCATTGGCTCTAATAGATCCAACACTGCCACAATGGTCGGATTGACAGTTGGAAGAGGAGGCCGTGCATCTTAATCCTAAGAGAATTTGAATCCATCATTGAACCAAAATATACCCTCATACTTCAGTGATTATTTTCACATTGTTTACATAAACAAAACTTAACATTCTATCCTCCATAGTTTCCATTACTTGAACTCTCAACGAAGTCCTTTCTCTTCCTTGGTGTGTCTGAGAGTTGGTTAAGATACACATTGGTAGTCATGTTCTATGATAATTGATTAGGAATGATCACATCATCTTTCAATCAATTGATCATCCCACTTGAATTCTCATTAGAAAATCATCTATCACATTGAACGTTAATCCAATTGCTTCCAATTCCTACAATTGACTAAAACTAGAAGCATAGCGTGATAAATACTTATCATAGAAGAAAACAGTATTATAATGAAAATAATTACATATAGGATTTATAAATCATGACATGTTTATTAGTATATAACACCCTAGTTTCATACTAGGTTATTCATCACCAACTTATATTTAAATCTTCCATGATGATTCATGAAGTGTTTGTGAATTCCCAATGAATATATCTCGAGAGTGTCAAATCGAGTGTACAATAAAGACTATTGTTAGGTACTAAATTACCCCAAGTCAAGCCTGTAACATATTTTCTAAGTTTTTACCCTTAGGTAAATATATTTCAGAGTCACATACACCTTTATAATCCATACATGGATATATTTATTAGAAACCACTAACTCTACCCTTTTCCAAAATTCTAGTACATTTTCCCTAACATTGACTCATACTTATACTTATCCCTAGAGACATCCCTAGAAACATCCTTAGAAATATACCTTGGGATATGACTAAAGTTTTATCATCCTAGTTTCCAAATGTTGACTAAACCAATCATTTTATACCAATTATAACAACCCATGATTAATATAATGGGGTATTTCATCATTTTAATACTAATATTTAGTACATTACCAAAATACATGCTTGAGGAATGTAATAGTTTATTGTCTTTGGAAACATGGGAAAACAAATCTTCCATCCTAGTGAAATATCTTCAACATCTCCCATAAAGATCTCCAACTTTAGTAATTCTACCTAAAACCTCTCTACATAACTTAGGGAAAGGAAACATAAGAAAGGGGTGAAATCAAATGCTCAGTAAGGGTAAATAATGGAGATATCTAAGCATAATTAAGAGCATAAGGGTATGAGAACATGATCATGAAAATATAAGACCATACCCTATATATCAAAGAAAATATACATGATTCGTGGCATAAATCATGGCAGTTCATAAGATATAAATCATAAGGAAATAAAGACAATAATCCATGAAATCCCAAAAAAGGAATAAAACATAGAATTATGGAAAATACATAATCATATAATTCAATTTCTATAGTAGCCAAGGATTCATTTCAAAGACCATATTAGTTGTATAGGTTCACTCCCCATACCATCTCCGTAGTCATGTTTCACTCCCATTACCATCTTAGTAGCATTGGTTCACTCCTCATACCATCTTGGTAGTCATGGTTTACTCCTAGGTTCATCTTAGTGGTCCTGGTCACTCCCAATACCATCTTAGTCTATCTCCTAAGATATAAATCTTTACCTAATGAATTGGAGGGAGATATAGGTCCCACCCATCTAATAGTGTAATCATACATACATGTCACACAAAATCATAAACAATCATATCATAACCCATGCAATTCAATGGGAATCATAAACATGTAAACATATCATATCATTTGGAAATATATTTAGGCTTAAAAATAATCTCATCAAAAGAATAACCCATAAAAATAAATTTATTTAAAAAACACATAACATAGGAAAGAAAAATTGGTTTCCTAAAGACCATTAAATTAAGAATAACCCATTCATAGAAATAATATGAATGAAACCATTAGATCATTATAAAAGGGAATGAGTAACATCAACATATGAAATCTTATATAGAAAATAATTTTGAAATATCCTTCAAAAAAGTTTCTTGAAGAAAATATCCTTTCTTCTTTGAAAAAGGATTTTTATAACATAAAACCTTTTAAAAATAATTTTCAGGGAAAACCCATTTTAAACCTATAAAAAATATATTAAATCATTTCGAAAACATTTTCCATTGAAATCTTATAAAATAATATTTAAAATATTCTAAAAACATTTTTATTTAAAAACACTTTGAAGACATATAATGATAGCTTGAAAATATTTTTCAAACCTTTTTACTTGAAAAAATATTAAAGAATCATGAAAATGTTTAGAAACCCATTTATTTTAAAATACATTAAAAACTTATAAATAAGATTTGAAAACATTTTAAAAACAATTTTCATTGAAAACATATAAAATAAGCTTGAAAAAAAATTGAAAATTTTTTCCTAGAAAATTACATTTAAGAAAAATTATTAGAAAATATCCTATTAAAAATTAACTAGAAACTTCAAATAAATGATAGTGGGTAAACCCATACATGTTGTATGAGGTAAAAAGAACATTCCTTTTTCACTGTAAAGAGGATATGATAATTCTTTTTTTGGAAAGAGGGAATAATATTACATTGAAGAGATTGGTAAAAGAAAAAAGGGTAAACATTTATTCAAAATATTTTCAAATAATGGTACAATATTATTGGAAACCATTTTTAGAAAACATGGTTTTGAAGGAACATATATTTTTAACCAAAGGGAGGGTAAAGTCGAGCTTTAATAAAACCACTTTCCTAAACCTAATATGTACCAAAGAGTAAACAAATGATACCAATACATGAAAATATCATGAATAACCCGAGGATAAGGAAATTCATGAATTTTATTGAGATACGGATAATGATATTTCATTAATTTTAGCATAATCAAAAAAAATCTTGAGAAGCGATCAGATTGTTTCAAAAAACTCTTATCTCTTGGTAACATGTTATCACACACTCCATGTAAGAAAAGTAAATTAAATGAAGCTTAAAATTTCATGAAAATAAGGATATTAATGATATAACCTATAAATTCAAATTATATACAGATAGAAAAATAATTTCAGTGCATGTCAAAACATGAGTCTCAAAGAAGGAAAATTGAGAAAAAACTATTTTATCGATTAGGTAACATTGGAACATAAACCCCATGAAATAAAGGTCATATAATGGATATTAAAATACCTATAAATTTAACTATAAGAAACATTGAATACATCCATGTGAAGTATACACACCACACAAAAGTAATGGGTGGTGAATAAAGCATGTATCTCACATAAATAAAAATTGAGTTTCAATCCAATTACCTTATATCTTGACTCTCGTAGTACACATTCAAACAACCTATATAATAAATAAAAATTTATTATAAATATTTTAAAGAACTATATTCTTATATATAATACTATATATGTGATGATCATTAACTTATATTACACTCTTGTTAACAATCATATGTTATGGTTTCACTTCGGGTAATATTCTCTTTGTTCTGCGCATGTGTCTTAATTTGTTATAACTTTGATCCTTGTAATTATACCATGATTGAAAAATTTAATACATTATATAAATATCATGTATATTTATTAAATTTTTGTTATAATAATATATAGAATATAAATGTATGAAATGGAAGACACTGTTCATGTAGATGGTAATTTGGACGTACGCATGAATGATGTTTCCATTTTCATTATTCTTTTGAATGAAATAAAGAAAATGACCTACATATATATATGTATATAATATCATTAAATTAGAATTATAAAGTTATATATATATATATATATTATAATTTTACTAAACCCATCCTTAATACATTCCATGTAGTGTGTGAGAGAATCACATTGCTTTCAGGGGGATGTAGTCCACACTTCCTCAAACAAAATTATCATATTTTCACCAAATGGAAAGTGAAAATGATATGTTCTTTAAAAGGAATAAATAAGATTAAATATATTATAAATATAATATATAATATATATAAATATATTTTACATCATAATTTCTCCCATGAGAGGTGGTAAAAGAAAAATGAATAATCATCGTTTAGTGAGGCGGTAGTTTTCCATGCACATAGAGAGTATGTTATTTACCCTTTATATAGAGGTTTGTGTAAGTGTAGGCTGAAAAAATAGCATAAAAATACTATTATATTTATGATACTGGTTTTTTTAAACAATAATGGAATACATAGACTAGAGGGGTGGATAAAGATAATAAAAGAAAGGATCTTGAGAGAAGACATTACCTCTTAATTGAGTAACTCCTTTTGGGTTGTGCCAAAAGGGTAAATTGGATGGATTTATGCCCGAGGGGATTCTTATAGGGGTAATTGAGGTATGATGGAATGTCTATTTGGAAGATATTGGCTGAACCTAAGTTATTTTAGAGGTGTGAATAAGTGAGAGAGGTGGTGGCCTTTTCTAGGTATGTGAAATGACGCACTTGGAATTTTTTAAAGCAAGTTAGGTGTACACACGTTTTTACCTATAAATAGTCATACCAAGACAAAAAAACACATGAATGTAAGTTTAATGGACAAATAATGGATATAAAAAGGTTCTTAGAAATTATCTAGATGTTGTTGAGTCTTAAATTTAAGGTTTAGTTCTTAGTTAAGCTTAATTTTACCTTAAATGATGTAATTAATTTCAATTACATTCACTAAAAATTTTGGTAAAAAAACTAAGTTAAACATATTAGGTATTATAAATTATTATTAATCCAAATATAGAATCCACTTTTCCAAACTCTAATCATTTTATTGGTAGAAATTAATTTAAAATTCATACCACTGACGAGATGACACTGTGGGGTTTTAAAGTAAAAAATAATCAAAACTTTGCTAAATTTTTATATGCAATTTCAATGTGCAATTTGTAACCATGACCTAAATTGAATTAATTGAAAAAAATATTATCTATATAAAATTATAAACCAATTTAAAATATAAATTAACCTTATAAATAAATTAGATGAAAAAGAAGTTTGGAATTAAAATCCTATATTTTTAACTATTCATTAATAAATGAAACTTTATAGAAAAATACCAAAAAATTATCATAACATAGTTTTTATTTTTTTCATAAAATTGTATTTTTTATTTTGACATATTAAATACATAAAAGTGAAAAATAATAGTATTTAAAATGGGTTCTCTATTAATGGCGTTAAACAACCTTTATAAAAAATATGGGTTTTTAATTATTAAATCTGTTTTTTCTTATATTAGGTCTATAAAATATATTAGATGAAAACAAAAATATTCTATTTAATATATAACATATATATTACACTAATATCACTAAAATAATTTAATTAATTTAATTTTTTATGGTAAAAAAATTTTGTGTCTATAAAAATAATAATAATTCTTTTTTTATTCAACCGAATTTCATATTTAATTATAATTTTCCGGTAAACTTTGAATTAATATTATATTATATAAATAATATGTCTTCATAAATTAGTTAATATTATTCATAACCTCTAATTTAATTTCTAGTTTATATTTTATTATATAAAATAATCATATTTTAATAAATTATTAATGTTATGTAAACCTCACTCTTACGTGTTACGCAATCCATCATGGAAAGTCATTGTTGTGTACAACACAATATTACCTCAGTTTTCCATGGAGATAAATCTAAATATTATGTTTCATGTAGTGCATGATTAACTTTTTTTTTCATATAATGCAAGCCAAACATATTGATTTAATATAATATAAAATATCTTCACTATTGCATGAAATAGAAAATATCAAAAAGGTTAAATTAATTCAAAAAAATTAATTCCCAAAATCTCAAGGTGTTATAGGGACTTGGGAATAAATATATGCCACGATAAATCTTGGAATGACCTATAAAAAACTGCAGGAACATATTAATATTGTTAATACTTTAGAATAATTCGAGGAACTTAATATGAAATTTAAGGTATGTGAGTCCTTCAATTTTTGCAATCGGTCTATTTATGCATCATGATTGATCATGACTAGTTGAACTATGTAGCTCCATCTATGGAAAATGTAATAATAATAGTGCCTAAAGAAGATTCCAAAGTCCATATTAGTCCCACTATTAAGGGGGGACTGGATCATGCGAATATTGAAATGGAACATATTCCCGAGAATTCCTAACCTAGTCCTGCATGGACCAAGGAGAGTTATCCTGGTCAAGAGGTTCCAGCTCAAACTACCAATGTCAGGGATGCTAGGGAGGAATCCACTCAAGCTGCTGACCCATTACCTGGTGAGTTCAAATGACTGAATTAATCATCCCATGTTTCTTCTGCCTATTATTCTTTTGAGTATAATGGTGGGTCTTTACCACTATCCAGTGCCATCAAATTCTACGGTTGGGTCTAATATCATTATCTCAATACTGATGCAGTCAATACCATAACTAGAATCCATTATTGACTAAAAGGGAGTAGGTCATGGTGAATATAAATTAACTAATACAAGAGTAAACTTATCCCTCTAATGGTGGCTTTGAGTTGGATTCAGAGCTACATAATAATCTTCACATTATCGACTATGGGGGTTGGAGGGAAATTTGGAAAATAGTTTCTCAGATTCCTTTTGAATATCTACATTCAACAATCCATACACATTCATTCTATTCATTATACTGGGATACAATGGAATTGATTATGGAATGATTCATGCTGCTGTGATGGAGGAGATCATTCACAGACTACGGAAAGAGAACAAGCTTCATGAGTACCTTATAATGTTCAATCAGCTCATCAATACTGATGATCTCCAATGACGCATTATACAATGTGAAGGCCAACTATACCATGAAGCTAGGAGAAAGAAAACAAATTATTAATAAGAAATCCATTCAAGTGTTGTGCCTTCAGCATGAATTGGATGCCACTAAGGGGGGAACTCGTATAAATCCACCATTCATTTGAAGGATCCCAAACCAGAGGGTCAAATTCCATTATAGCTATAGCAGAAGAACATCACATGGATAAAGAGATTGATGTAGTTCGATTGGTTATGCTTTAATAATAATTGATGGGGATCATGAGGCCATTCAACAGCTGAAGAGTTATGTTTGAGTTCTCTTATAAAGTATGATGGAGAGACTCCGACTTATTGATGCTCCTCTAGTTTTATCTCATTAATTAAAATAAGTATGTTTCCCATCATATATTTCTTCATCCTTGTTTTCCTCCTGTGATAATAATATAACATTGAAACTAATTTTCATAGAAAAATATATTTGTGTCCGCTAGCAATAACCACAGTGATGGGATGGGGATATTCTCTAATTTTATCCTATTGCATGGGGCCTAGAGATCATTGTTTTACTATTGATAGGTTTATAATGACAACCCTACTAAATTTGAGTCTTTTGTGTCATTACCCTAATTTTTTCCTACGTCTAATATGAACGTGAATTAGTAGGCAAGACATGGAGTTTTTTTAGACTGACCTTTTTGAGTTTTTAGCCTTATATGTTTTGTGCCAATTTCATTTAACTGAGTGATTTTTCATAAATCACTTGGAGTGTTGGTCTAGTGAGATAAGACTTGACTTTTTCACATAGTTTACTTTATGGGGTTTTAATCTAGTGAGTACTATGTCTAATTTCATGTGAAGTTTAAATTCATTCTAGATGGACTACTGAGACCACTATTTTAGGTCAAACAAATCTGACCATAAATTTTGGAGATGATTATTTAAATAAGGATTATTATTCAAGAATGTTACAACATCCAACAGATACAACAATGGAAATTATGAGACATGTATTTTTGGTCTTTGAATCTAAAACATGATATTCGGGAATATAAGAGATCTATCTTGAGGAGGAAGCTACCACTAGTTTAAAACCCCATTTTATGGGCTATTTCATGCAAATACAACTGAGGCGTGTTACTGTATATTCAATAGTGGAATCCTTTGATCTAAAAACCATTTTGTGAGCTACATTATACAAATCAAACTGGGGCATGTTACAACATAGTTTGGGAAATAAGTTCTTAGGAATTAGGAAATTCTATTACTGATGGACGAACAGAGGTTAAGGAGATTCAAATTTCTCAATACCACAATGGGTGTTTGTTTCATCGAAAAATTCCTAATAATGAAGAAAAATTCTTTATCACTATTGAACATGAATAGGAATAAATTCCTAGATGAATTTGGTGTGTAAAGAAGGGTACATTTTGTTGAATGAGCGATGTTATAGGGGAAGGCCCTTTTCTTATCATGCATTTTAATTTCATGCGACCCGGACATTGACCAAGTATTTTAAAATTTTATGGTGAGTAAATTTCTATACACATTAATATATTATGACTAGGATGTTATTCTATGTTGTTTTAAAGTTTTATAGTAAGGACATAATGATATGTAGTTTAAAGTCATACAATAAGTACATTAAGTGGGATATAATTTAACGAAATTATATTTGATCGAAATATTAATGATTCTCCCATTTTTGTTGATCTTTTCGGAAATGTGTTATCATATTTATGTGTGAGGGGAAAAAGTTGTAAGTTGTAAACTGGTTATCTACGAGTCTAAAGAGTTGTATGGGGAAAAGGTCTTATGGAATTAGAGGAGGTCTCTTTTGAGAATTAATTTACTGCTAATTGAAAAACATGTTTGCGGGTTGTCTTATGAAAATACGGTTGGGTCCTATTACACCATAGTGGTATCCTTTAGCTGAAACCCTATTTTTTGTGATACATTGTGTAAATACATTTAAGGCATGTTACAAAATATTCAGGAATGTAAATTCTTATAAATAATGAAAATTTATTGCGAGAAGATGATGGAAGTATATGCAGATTCTGATTTCCTTGAGCACATAGTTTTTCTTTTGAAAGGAAATTAACTGAATATAAATAGATCATTTCATGTAAAAATTTCCAGAGAATTTGGGGAATATGTTCTTTAAAGAGGTCTGAACTAAGCACAAGAAATTCTATTCCTTTCGTTTTGTGTCATATGACTAGGACCATAATATCATGGAAACAATAGTTGATATTTGACCATATCAGACCAAGTCCATTCCAACAAGATTTGGACATGATATAAGAAATTATAAACAATCATCTTAGGGGTTCTTGGATTGGGAGTAAGGATATGGGGAATATATTTGATGAATGATCACGAACAATTTCGAATCATGGGTTCCAACATATTGTCGTTAGAGCATACGATGTTGGAACATGTTTATCCTGAGTGTGATGTTATCAGTTGTTGAAAAACATTTTTTTGGATTCTTTATGAAAACAAAACTAAGGAGTGTTACTAAATAGTCAAATAGTGTCATAATTTGGCTGAGATACCTGTTTTGTGGGATACTTTATGAAAATCCAACTGGGGTGTGTTACAACATAGTCAAGCAAAGAAGCCCTCTGGTATTAGATATTCTATCACTGAATGATGGAGAAATATTATAGAGATATAAAAGTATCCAATATCAGGCATATTAAATGTGAAAAGGATATTTTATGAGTACAAAGGAAACATTTGGATTAAAATTGTTCATGAAATGTTGCATCCCTTACAGAGATATAACTCATATGTAAAAGTGGGACACATATGCTTCCTTGGTGGGCCCCTTAATGAGGGCACCCAAATAAAAATCTCCCTCACCAATTTTCATTTGTATGTAAGAGATGGGCCATTTTTTCATACCTTGTGGATGGGAGTAGGATTTTTGGTCTAAGTGTCATTATATATTTTACCAAAATTAGAATTAATCCCCACATTGTTCATGAGGTACCATGAAATTTAAAGTCATGTTGCAATGACATTAGCCATACAGATTAAAGTCAATTTGTAAGGAATAAGGTGACTAAATGTGACTAGATTATAGATAGACCAAGGTATAGAACCTGGGTGTCACTATGTATATTTCTTTAGAAAGAATCAAGCTACACATAGTTTCAAAATAAAGGTCTCCCATATCGATTGAATTCATGTGTGAAGGGAAATGTTTTTTTGAAATATGGGCTTACAAATGGTGTGAGGAACTATATTGAATCCTCTTATGTGTATATGAAATATAAATAATAAAATAGGGGAATTTATTATATTATGTTGTAGTTGGGTCCATGATTTATGATCTAAAGGTTACTATGTATCTCATTGGAATGGGAATCAAGACACACATAGTTATTGACTAAATCAGGTAGTTTATTTTCATGAAATGAGGAAATCTAGTGGAACTTTTAATCTATTATAACTAGGAACGTGATAACACTGATAAAAATTTATATTCCTTAATCATGTAGGGAACAATTTTACCAAAAATTCCTAAGCCCACATAAGCGATGCTGAGAAATAAGTAGTGGTATAAGTTTCCTTCAAGACAAGAGGGAAAAATACGTGAAGGATATGGGAATTTATATTTATTTGGTATCTAGGGAAGGAGGTATTATCTAATAGTCACTACATATCTCATTGGAATGAGAATCAAGACATATGTAGTTCTTGAAATCACGTGCATTTTAACATCATGCATTGAGGATGCTAGCTATGAAGTTAAATGTTTTTGATAAGAAAGTGGGTGACTCTAAAATGAAAAACAAAAGAATGTTCTTACTGGACTAGGGGATAGGACCTATAAGTCACTTAGTATCTCATTGGAATGGGAATCAAGACACACAAATTTCTTGAATTACAAAGAGTTTAACATCATGTAGTGAGGACATGGGTCACTTGATGTGGAATTGAATTTTCTGGCTCGACCAGGGTATAGGACATAGGTGTCACTACGTATCTTTCCAAAGAAAAAATCAAGCCATGTGTAGTTTTTAAAAATAATTCCCCACATTAATCAGGTTTGGATGTGGGGAAAAAGGGGGTCTCTGATATTTTCCACAATGATGGTTGGGCCTAGGATATGAGGTTTAGGCATCACTAAGTGTCTTTTTAGATGAAGATTCAATCAATATGTAGTTATTAAAAGATTCCATCCACGAATTTGATTTTTACACAAGAAAAAGTGGTTATATATATATTGTGACTAGACCTAAGATTGTGGATATTGGTGTCTCTATAGATGTCATTAGAATGATAATCATTCCAAATGTAGTTCTTAAAATGTTCTCTGTGCATGTATGACCCATACAAATAGGGAGTGAAGGGGGGTTTTCACTACTTTTCCCAAGATTAGAGTTCCAGGAATCACTACATATCTTATTAGAATAAGAATCAGGAAACATGTAGTTCTTGAGAATATTCCACGTATATGTTTGAATTTGTACACACTGAGTAAAGGGTACTTTTTGTCTAATCATTGCTGGATCTAGGATTGGAGACCCAAGTGTCACTACCTATCTCAATGGAATGATAATAAAGCCACACATATATCTTGAAAGGTCATGTAGTTTATCCTCATGTAATGAGGATGTTGGCCTTCCATTTTAGCGTCTTAGGGTAAGGATGCGATAATGTTGGGGATCATGCCTAAAAAGGGTGACCATGTTCCCCAATGGAGTGGCCATGATGGAGTGGTGATTATGCATGGGAGGTGCTCATTATTTCATCCTTATGTCTAGCCTAGAGGTCATCTTGACCCACTGATGGGTTATAGGGATGTGATTGGGACTTACACAAGAGATGGTGTCCTATATTTAAGGGACTACAAAGAGTGTCAGCTCATGGTATTTTGGGCATTTCTTAACATCAAATGAGAGATGTGTTAACCATGTAGTTTAATGTCACACGAGGAGAATGAATGCTGTCTTTTATTTTTTGGGTTATACTACTAGGAACATATTCCTTGGAGATTATTTTCATGAGATAAAGATAATGATTCTATGTTGTTTAATGTTATGAATCACAAAAATTATTTCATACCTTTTAAGGTTATATGAAAAAGATCAACTGTTTAGTTTAACATATTATAGCTGGGATGTGTATGGTTCTATATAGATTAACATCTTAAATCTAAGATTATTGTTGTGTAATTACCTGAAATATTTCTTTAGGAACTTTGTATTTTTTAGAGTTATAATGAGCTCTCCATCCAGCGAGATCAAGTAATAAGCTCCATTAGAGTTGACATTATGTATGGAGTAAGATCCCTCATACTTTGGATCAAGATATGGAGGATCCTTTCCACGTATCATTTGAGTCCTAAAGACCATCCAATTATTCTCCGTAGTGTAATGAACATAGGCAGAACTTCTAGTTAAAGGCTCACACTATCAAATTATGATCGAATTCCATGTAATTTAAGATTTTAAATCATTTTTCATCTCATCACTCCAATTCATCCAGTCATTTTTGGGATTTATCATCTGTATATGGTTGATCATAGATGGAAATATATAGAGATGGAAACTAAACCTCAATGGTAAGGACTTCTTATGATATATATACTAGAGAGTTTGGGGTCACCCATGTGGAAGTGTGGGTTGTGCTCCTATATTCACATAAGGCATGCAGGAGATAGTCACACTAAGACTTTTTTATCTTTGTCCACCACCTTCTGGAGTATGTTTAAAAGGGTGTTTTTGAAGGCCTCTATTTGTCCATTAGCTATTGCATGATACCAGGATGAGTGGTTGGATTTTATATTATATCCTTGCTATAGATTTTCTACCTCAGTGGAAATGAAATTGGTGCCATTTCCTATCAATATTTTATGAGGTATTCCAATTATGTTATTGATGTTATCTTTGATGAATTTAATAGTGATTTTTGTCCTGCTTTCTCTGAGGGGTATCTCCTTTACCCATTTAGAGAAAAAATCCGTATCATTCAAGATTTATTAGAATTTATTGGCTGTAGTTGGAGGGAATGGCTCGATAACATCCATTAACCATTTAGAAAATGACCAAGTAAATTTGGATATATGTAGAAACTAAAAGGGTTGATGGATTACGTTGGAATAAACATGGAAGGAATGAAATTTGTTAGTGAAATCTATGAAATCCTTTTTCACAGTGGGCCAGTAGTACCCAAGCCCTAAGATTTTGTTGGAAATATTGTATCCTAATAGGTGGGAACCACAATCTCCTAAGTGTAATTATTCCATAAATAGTAGTGTTATCTTCTCCATAAATACATATGAGAAGGTATCCATCAAAGCCTTATTTGTATATGACTTTTTGGTGATTTGGACAATCATAAAGAGTTATGTTGACCGCTTACCACTATATTTTGACTTTCCTAGATTAATACAGCTATATCACTCCATAATAAATGTAGTCTATGATAGGAATCATCTATCTAGTGGTAGGACCATATGTCTTAGGGATGTGAATAATTTTTTAACCTCTTATCTTTTGATCTGAACAAAAGATGAGGTGATTTTTTGGTGGGCAGCACTGATGACTATTTTATCCTAGTTTGGATATACTAAAGTCATTACTACCTTGAAAAGTGCATATTCATTGGAATTATGTGATATTAGGATGTGATTCAATTTTGGGTTAGAGGAAAACTCTTCCATCAACACTTGGTCATAGTCATGTAGGGGGATTAACTCTGCTTTTATGCTTTCATAATTTTAACCGATATGTTTTATTACCAAATCTAAGTCACCTTTCACCACTATGTGGTATATAGGTTTTGAAGTTCTAATTATAGGCTTGAAATGAGGGCCTAATATTCTCCATCATTATTTTACAACCATATGATAAAATGAAGGAGTAAGGTAAAGCTTCTTTTACTGGGGAGATAAACATGATACCTAACCCAACATTTTTGATCTAAGGGTCTTCCATTCTCCTCCCTGTTGGACTCTTGGATGTTTTATCAAAATAAATTTCTACATTTTGGGTCCATCATGAATAGAAATGATATGTTCATCTCGAAATTCAGTATTTAATGGAGTTGCTTCCGCAGATGGGTGCTTTGTGATGAATTTTATTAGGGTCTAGCATTTTACATCTTTCCAAGGCATGAAATGTTTATAGAACTACTAAAACATAACTGCCCACCATGCCAAAAATCCTATAAACATAGAATGACAGATGATTTATTTGAGTGGGTTATTATGAGAGACCAATTGGACATCATGGTGCTGCATGTAGTGCCTCAATTTATGAACTATGAATATTAATGCCAGATTTATTTTCTAGATATCTGAATAATAATTCTCATCATTGAGCATGGTCTAACAAAGATAATAAGGGCTATTTTCATTTCCACCACCATTTTTTTGTATAAGGAAGGCTCACAATTATCTCTCTGGGGACATCACATATAGAATGGGTGACATCCCCTCACTAGGTGGAGTTAATATCGGTGGACTCAAGAGGTATTTAATTATGTTATCAAATGTTTCCTAACCGTCACTGGTCCACTAATATTTTACCCATTTCTTCATCGATTTAGTGAAGGGAAAACACATACTTGCAAGGTTGGCTATAAAGTATCATATTTAATCCAAGTTACCTTTAATTACTCTAAATATTGTAGGGTTTTTAGGAGACAACATGTTAAGGATTGTTTTTGTTTTCTCAAGATCAACTTCGATGCCACAATGGCGTATGTCGAAGTTGATAATTTTCCAATGGTTACCCCAAATGTTTTTAAGGGAATCATCTTGAGGCTATGCTATAGAATATTGTTGAAGATGGTATCCAAGTCAAATAGGTGGTTAGAACATTATATGGACTTATCCAATTGATCATCAATATAACATTCAATAAAAATCCCCAAAAGGGTTTGAATATGTGATGCATGACATGGTGGTATGTGGAACCGGTGTTCTTCAATCCAAAAAAAAAATACCTAATAGTTGAATAATCTATAAAGGGAACTAATAGAGGTGGTATATTCATCATCTAGGTCCATACAGATTTGTTTATACCCTGAACAACCATATATGAAGGAGAGGTCTTTCTTACCAGCTATAGCATCAATCAATATTTCTATAATGGGAACCGATAATTAATTGTTGTGATAGTGAAGGTTAAGATCTATAAAGTCAAGAAAAAATCTAATTTTTTCATTTTTGTTCTTTGAAAGTATGATATTGGATATCCATTTTGGATACTAAACTTCCTAAATGATATCATCCTTTATGAGATAATCCACAGAAGCTTCAATTTTGGAGGTGAGAGTTGGGTGTGTCCATTTGGTTACCTATTTATATCCCAAATTTTATTCCAGAAAACCCAAGTGTTGAGTGTCCAAATTAAGATCAAAGCCTGGGAACTATTTTTAATTCTAGAAAAACACATCCTGGTGTTGCTTCAGGAAGTAAGTACATACTTCATGTTCTTTGGAAGTAATGGCCACACAAATCAGAATGGGTCATGGATCTTCATCTATATCCTGGTTTATTTCCTAGAGTTCATCCATTATGGTAGAGAATCCTTCCTCAAATAAAAGAGGGGTTTCTCTCATGTGTTCTTCCTAATCCTATTCTGCATGCTTTAACTCTTCTTTTTTTGTTCATGAGAAGTAGGTGATGTATCATTTTTTTGGAATCTATAGAGGACTCAACATTTGGGAAATTGTAAGTCGAAGAAACCATTTCTGGATCAATGGATGACCCAAGGAATTTTCGGAGCTCTAAATGAGAGGAAAGAGATTGATAATAGAAATATTCATTTTATTTCATCGAAATGAAAACTTCTTCCATCTTGGATAAATGAGTAGGGATTTGTTGAATCTATGGGGATGAAATGAAGACATTTTCATCCAGGATTTCATTACTACTCAGAGAGTTGATAATGTTTCTAGTGCTACCATGTTTGGTTTTCACAAGCATAATGAATGTATTTGTATGTGTTATTGAATTTGATACCACCCCTTAGATTTGATTTATGGGAAACAATAATCTTTACCGAGATTGATAAAAGGGTTTTCTATAATCATCTCTAGACCATTTGAGGCATTGATGCGAGCGACATCGACAACCATGGATCATTTCCATTCCTTATGAGATAATTATATATCAAAATACTATGAATCACAAGATTTTAACAGGTCCTTATTAACATAGTATTTACCAATTTCAAAATTGACATAATATTTCAGGATTTTGTGGAATGAAGGAGGGATGTCCACATGCTACTAAAGTGACGGTCTTCCCAAAAAAAATGCTAAAGTCCGTATCCTACCAAAAAACCATGAATTCTGACTCATACCTAAGATCCCCAAACTGAGTTCTGATATTTAATTTTCCCTAATTATTTTTCTCATTATTTTCATATCCCCATAAAATTAGAGTGGAGGGAGACAAGTGAGATTCATTGAAGTCCAGCCGATGAAGTGTCTATACCAGAATGAGGTCGACACCTGATTCTTTTTCAATGAAGGATCATCAAATTTCAATGTCATTTATTTGGCCAGTTATATAAAAGGTTCTGAGATGTTCCTATATGATGGATTCCTTATCTTGTTTGTTGAAATATATTACCTTGATAAATTCTATATCACCATTCTCTGCATGATATAATTTAGCAGTAGAAACTTTGACTTCAAACTCTTGAGGGATTAACAATGCCTCGGTAAGTTCCTCCAAGAGGACTTTTTATAGACTCATGGAATCCATGATTGACATTTTTCTAGCACCTAGGATTGTTGTTTTAAAACATCATACTTTTGGTTCATAGGTCTATGATTCCCAGCATGGGGATTCTCTCTTAAAGTTGATTTAAGAGATGAAGTAATCTAGGTTGATGGAATAGCCCTGAAAATATGAGCTAAAGATGATTCTTCTCTTTGTAGATTTGGTTGACTAGCTATGCCCACACACAGGGATTGATTAAGTGATGACATATCCTCTAATTGATCTTCCATGATGACTATGTCAAGGAAGGCCCTGTAATGCATTGGGGAACTCCATTTTTTTCCATTTGATGTTACTATAGATATCTCCCTTAATTATCATCCATCTAGATAGTCCAAGCAGAGACACAGTTAGAGAATTATCCAATGGCACAACCACATCTTCCCCTATATCCTCGACCCTGACCCCATCTTCCCCTAGTTCCCCAATCATGAATATAAAATTTTGGTTCATATTCATATTAATCATCAAATAATGGATCTATTATGTGAATAAAATTAATGAATCTGAAAATGAACTCTTTGTATGATGAAGATCTAGTCTGGTAGCTCGACTCTTGTTGTGCCATTTGGTGGGGGTGATGCCCATACTTCTGGGACTTAGGAATGATGTCCACTAATGTTGAAGAAAACTTTTGATTCAGAATATGATCGTCTTCTTATGTTGTTTTATTTCTCTTATGACCCTGTATCTTTTTGGGGGATTGGAATTAAGAGGATTGTGACACCAATGAAGTTGGTTGTGTTGTAGTCGAGGTGGTAGAGGGAATAATTGGAAATTTCAACTATGCATGAGGGACAACATGATTCTGATTGATCATTTTTCTGACCATCTAGTCACCAAAATTCTATTCACCCTTTCTCTTGACTTCTTTCCATTCATTTACCTCCAGATTGGTGATTGAGAAAAATGATACCTAAGAAGGGGAATTAATTTTCTTCAATTTACCAGATTCAACCATCTTTTGAAGGAAGTATTTGAAAAAAAATCATAGATGTGGTTCCCCAGTACTTGATGGAAGGGGAAATAATTTGGGATATCTTCATCACATTATTTACTAGGACTCATGGGTTTTGAAAGTTGACCAAGTTGTTTTACAATGTTGAGAAGAAATATAAAAGGACTTGGTTGTTTGAAGAAGAATATAACATGTTTTTCATATCCTCAAACTATTTTAACCTATGTTCTCTTTGATCATCCTAATGGGTACAATGTTGTTATTGATGCTATAGAGGTGGAACCACATAGAATTTGGTGGGATTTGATGTAGGAGAAGGAGAATGATCTTTCTTAAGTGTAACTATAGCAGACTCTGCTTTCCCTGATATCTTTCCTTGAGTTGATGGGATTACTCGGGCCTTAGCTTTGGACTCTATAATGGTGTATTACACCCTTTGATAAATTGAATCAAGGTTCTGAAACCCTTGGGTATATTTCACAGGGATAAGTGGAATTCATAACACATCATGAATATTTACTATACTGATCAGAAATAACACTTTTTGATGGAGTGATATGTCCAATGATCATTTTAGTCCTTTACACTGTCCCATGAAATCTAAGACTCTATCATTCCCCCATTGATTTTTTTGAGAGATCATAGAATGTTTTCTTCTAATGTGTTGAGCTAAACTAAAAGAGAATCATATGATAGAGGTCTTCCCACCCTATAATTGACTAAGCTTGCCAAATAATGTACCAGACAACATCTGGTCCCTATAGTGATTGCACAAAGCACATGAGTTTCAACGCCTCCATTTTTTAGGGGTTCCCATGATGGGATCTTAGTGAGATATGACATTCATAATGTTCTTCTCCAGGTCTCCCAATCCATTAAAAATTTGTAATGTTTATTTCCAAATGTTTAGAGGGGGAGAATTAGATCTCCCCATTTGGTGTAAGGATTATTTTCTAGCTATATCGGCACGTTCCATTCCTCCATGGATTAAAATAAAGAAATTACTGACTCAATAGTGTTCATCAACATTTATAGAATGTCTAGATGAGCTATAGATTTAATTGGTGTAGAAAATGAATCTTGAATAGGTGCAGTGACTTGTAGCGCCATCCGTGGTGGTGATGTTGGTATCTTCCATGGGTAACCTATAGGGGAAAGCCTATAAGGATGTTATTGAACCTAATATTTTTGCACATCCAGCATATTGAATTATTGATCTACTACTATGGGATCCAAATATATTGGTGGATGGTATCCCACATTGAGTAGATGTACTAGATCTACTCCTGTCGATGTGGAAAACCATCTTTCTTGAGGTACTCCAACTGGGAGTGTGATATGATGATCCTATTGTAGAAAATATCTATTAGAAAGGATGCCTCAAATTAGTTCTTCATAGAGTCTCCTCAATTCATTCGTCTCTTTCCCCGGTTGTTAAAATCTTTCCTCAATTGGTAGAATCTTAACCTTTTCATGGGGTAGGTGAGGAATCATTTGACCCCTTCATTTTTCCCTATTTGATGGCTTTCGAGGAAGTAATGATGGAATTTTTTAGATAATTACTATATTCAAGGAAATCCTTTAGTTTCAGGAATATTCAAATCCTTCAATTGTTTTGGTGTGAACAACATTTTGAAGAGAAACTTCCAATTCTGGCTCCTCTATGTTTGACTTGTGTTCTGTAGAATCTGTAAGGGTGGAATTGATGACATTAACTAATGTGAAATTAATTATAGTCATTCAAGTAGTTCCTTTTCTATACTACATCTTTATGTCCCCATGAGGCTTTTCTATCTTATTTGCTGATTCTATGGGAACCATTTAGTAAATAGTAATTCGAAGGGAATCTCCATAAAGTTCAGTTATGCATGTCCCTAATGTGGGAAATGTATCGAGGGATGGAAAAATTTTAGAGGATACACCCTATGGTACCTTCCTTAATTATAAGAATACTGATATCCATAGAGGAGGATATTGTTAAGCTGATGAAACCCACAACCTTAATGGATGGGGATATTCTTGTTCTTCTTCACTATTATTTGGTCTTGGTTTGCTAGCCTCGAAGGTTGAAAAAAAATCCCCCATCCATGTAAGCTGGGGTTATTTCTAAACTATTGTAGATGCTACTAGAATGGTTACCCCTATAATTCTATAGAATTATATTCAGATATGGGTTGGGTCCATTAATTGGTATGTACTTAAATCACCCACATATGAAGACCATTGTGCTATTTCTAACATTTTCATTATCTGATGATTGAAATCCCCAAAGATTGAGCCTTTCTTCATATTCTCATATACTTGATGAAAAATTCATTCAATATCCTTCTCTCTTATGGACTGAAATTAGTGAGATTCAGTCAGGGCCTATTATTGTTGAGCATGTATTTAGTTATGGATAAATTTAATTTTTATGCCGACCTAAAGCTATTACATTGCATGATAAACCTTTTTAAAGGCTTTTATGGTTAGGGAGTGAGGTGAAATATAATTCTCCACGTTCGCCCCATCCTATGATATGAATACCAGTTGTGGTATCAACTATCATCTATCATAATATCATTAATGTGCTAATGCATGTGCATTAAAGGGATCCTTACTATTTCTCGATATTTGGATTTGATGAAACCAGGAGAGATGAAAAGTCAATTTTGGCATTGCAACCCTTCTATTTCCTTGATGTGACTTCAATACTCATCACTAGGTAACACTTTTTCTTTCAAGTGACAATGAATTTTCCATATATTTAGGATAATTTCATACCCACAACAATTTAAAAAGCCTCTCAAATGTTGTATTGATGGGTGAATAAAGGCTAGAACAAGACGGGTATGTCATCTTTAGACAATTGTTTCCTTATATTTGGCACATCTTATCCATATTTTTCTAGAGGCCCCTTTGCCTAGTCTAAACAGAGTGGATGCTTTCCTACCATTTTATCACAGAGAGTGATATTGGTAGGGATTTCCTCTATAATTTTGGATGTAAGATGGACCAAGGGTGTTCGAAGAAGAACCATCTACTTGGACTATATTTTAGCTAAAAAATAATTTCACCTTTCTAAGACAATGCTTGAGATATGACTAACCTTGTCTTCAAATGTTCCTTACAGTAAGAGGGATTTCTCATCACTATGTCACCAAGGGGAGGACTCTTTTGATGATGCAAAGCACTACTATAGAGATTTCATAGTGAACACCATCATAGGGAGGACCACCATGGTGGATTAAAGAAAGCGGAAGACCCACTTTCTCACTGATCTTATGACCACATGGAGGGATGATATGTTTCTCATATGAGATGGGCTCTCGAGATCAATTATATTTTAGACATGAAGCAAGACTTCATGGTGAAGCATCCCAAGTGGACCTTTAAAATTTCTGCTACTACCCCCATGATTTTGTGATGAGAGAGTGTGGTACTGAGCAACCAAAAATAAATGTATAAGGGCTTCATGAACTCCAACATTATGTAAATAGGGATCGTAGATCTACTTCTAATTTTTCCAATCGTGTTTTATGAGGCTTCTTCTTGGATTCCTTCTTATGAGTGACTAGACACACTTTCTAGGGGAAGTGGTTTTCATAGACAGGGGTTTGTTCCTACCTTGGAGTGGCCATTAGTATTGTCCGATGATCTCTAATTAAAATACATGTATGTTCATGATCTGGTTGTCCATATAATATGGTGGAGTTTTTTCTATGACCCTCCTAGATAAGGGTAAATCTATGTGTCTTCTCTAGGGTGGCATACTGATGAGACACCCCATTTTTTAGGTCATTGTTGTGTGTCCATCCCTCGAGAACTACTATTGTCACTGTTATGATGTCTTGGAAAGTTTCTATGATGTGGGAATAGATTTTATTCTACCCATTCACCATCTCTCAGATATTCTTGGTGACATCATTGACCAGAATAAGGATATATACCTATTCCTTATTTGGAGAAGGTGTATGTGTTTGCTTCTATCCTCCCTTTCCTACACAAGGATATTGATAGTACTCATGTGATGGTGAAGAGTGTTGGGTATACCCCCTATGTTTCACCGGGACATTACAACTGACTTCTCTTTGGGCTACCAGACAATATTTCTATAAGATTTGATGAATGTAGGCAAGTTTGTGAACCTACTTATAGTTTTTTGTCAAACATGGATAGAGGGATTATTTGAGCGTTGTCAGATGATCCTACTGGTAGGATTGATTTGCATGGATAGGTGTATATTCCAGCTTGTGGTTGACTGCCAGATTTGAACAATGGGATTCCTTGGATGCTGTCAGCTGAGTCTGCTAGCAGGATGTATTAAGGTTGGTAGGTTTATGTGCCTGCTCACAGTTGGCCACCAAATCTGATTGGTGAGATTCTTAGGTGGGGATATGGGTGTATCTATTCTCCCTATTGGACTGATGCAGTACTTGATGGTCTTTCTTGTGTGCTTGGGTCTGGATGATCGAGGAATGGACATTGAGGATAGAAACCACATCATGTTAAGGGTTTACTACCGCATGGTGTTGGCAGAGATGAATATTGGTAGAAACCCCTTAAAAGGACCCCTTTGTCTTTTATACAAGGATATATGTGGCCTCCTGATCCACTTCCCTAAGGTAACGAAAAAACTCGTTGTTTTGTTCTAGGTATAGGCTCTTGAAATGATTGAATATGGTAGTTAGTGCTATTAGAATTAGGACCAATAGTCACTGTTGACCAGATGATCAATGGGGGTTTATGAGATGGAGGTTCGATTAGGTGGCCTCTAGTGCTGGGATTGTACAATTCTGATAGTACTCTTAGACCAGTGAGTTTGTGGCCCAGCATTGATGATGTTGGGTTGGTGATGGCTTCCTCCGTGTGGACAAAGACTGGACCTAAGTAGTGTTAAGTGAATATATTGGTGAATGATGGACAGAATCCATTAGATCAGATATATTTCTAAAAGGGAGTTCCTAGATATATAAAAAAGAAACACAAGAAAACCCCATCAAAGAAACGTATCATTAAACATGGACATCCATGATTGATTGTCTTGTATGAACCTCTTTTATCAAGTTAAAGGGTCCTAACATATGGGTGACACTATTCATCTAGGTTATGGATTCATGTTGAGTTTATCATTTTTTCCTTTGAAAACATGTCACCTGACAGTCTATTTTTGGGGTTTTAGTTGTATAACACCACTCACATTATGTACAATTTTTTAAATGTTTTCTAATGGGGTTTTTTAGGGAACTGGAAACACCGAATGGATAAATATCCTTAGGGACCTTCTTTCCAAAGGTAGGTTCTCATTGAAGAGTTTGTCCAATGATGTATAAGAACTCAAATTTCTCAAGAGGGTAGGAGGTTGGGCACATCACACATTTTGGTGGGGGGGGGGAATTATTTCCTACTATCGTACACTACAATGATTTAAGATATGTACATTAATCTTTCATTAATTCCCATGTATGACAAGGATCACTATTCAATTAACAATCAATTATTAGGCTGTATAATTGTAACAACCGAGAATTTTATGTTATATAAATCATTAAAGGAATCTTTCACTACACAAAACACTTTCTTACCTTGCTTTACACGCAATCGAGACCTTTCTCGATAGTTTGCGTCGTACGCATTACCGAGTTTCACTAAACAACGATATGCTATTAAAATATTATTAAAACTAGCCATTATGAATAGTAATAACCACTTTTTGAAATTTGGTAAATTTTATTTTTCAAAATTGACTTCATTTTTGGATTCGGAATATCGAAATTAGCCTAGGGTGAAATTTTGGTATTTTCCTGAAAACTGTCAATTTTTGATGAATAGTGAAACCACTAAGTGGCTGTAAAAAAAGTTGAATTTTTCATAAAACTTAATTTTACCGTTTCTATGAGTGGAATTTCAAAAATCCAAGAGATATGGTTGATGTCAGTAAGTAAAATGTGGTTCAATGAGACGAAAATAATTTTCGGTGAATAATAAGTTTTTACTTTTATTTACCATGGTTAAAAGTAAATTGGGTAATTAAGGGTAAAACTGATATTATTATTAACCTAACACATGTCCTAATTCTATTGGATAAGTTTAATTCGACCAAAAACAACCTTAGGAATAAAATATTACCATTTAGGCCCACTTGGATTAGATTAGGACATTTATTATTAATTTATTTAAAGAAGGGTTAAAATAGTTAAAACCAAAGTTTAATAAGTATATCATTTTTAATATAGGGTTATACATAAGATAAATTCAACAATAAATATTCATTAGAAAGATAAAAAGATTTCCCACATAATGATATTTTATTTGTAATTTTTAAAAGTCAAATAATTTAATTTATTTATGACACAAATATGGTACAGTAATTATCTTATTAAGGAAATATTGACATAAGTGATGTTATAAATACCCAAATAAATGTTATTTGAGACTTTTTATGAATTACACTAATTTTATAGGTTAATATTTTAGTATTGATTGAATTAACTTTGTTCAAACTAATCATTCTGTTATAATTTTCACAAAAATCAATTACTAAATAGTGTCAAAATTGACATAAAATAGTTTTTAAAAAAAATATTATATTATTAATTGTTATTTTATTCCTAAAAATATACGGTTCGGACAAATGACTTAGATAAGGTTATATATATTAATAATAAACAACTTGGGGTTCGTTTGGCTGCTTATAGTACGTTTATTAACCATATAGTATAAGAACACAAGAAGACACGGTAAAAGTAAAATTATTTAACATAATGTTAAATCTAAATGATAATGTTACAATAGGAACCTAAACTTGTCTAAATTCTATTTTATGAGAGGCTTTCGACCCATCCCCACCTTAGCTTCAAAATAAATAAATTTGGAGCTATTTAAAACCGAATTTGGCTTTATAATAAAATAACATTTTTAGTTTTTCCAAAGTAGCCCCCCTCCTCCCTTATAAAAGGGCACCTCCTCCTCCTCTTCCTCACACCACTTCGAGCCTTCAAGCTCAGCCAAACCGTGCCAATTTCACCCCTCCACTTCCCTAGAAACATCCTAGTGGTCCTGGTCTTCTTCAAAGACCAATTTTAGTGCCCTAAAAGGATATCTCAACGAGGCGCTTCAAAGAAGAGGTAATGTCTGTTACCAATTATTTCAACTTTATTTCTTTTTCCACTTCGTATTCTTTAGTTGTTTCATTATGAAGTAATAACATCTGTATCAATCATATACTGATATGTTATTATAAGTATGAAACAACCCTATTTCACCATCTATCCATCCTACGGAAAATGTAATCACCGCGCGTGCGTACGTACAGAATACCGTCTCCACACCGTGGTGTAATCTATTTTACACCACCACTTTATTTGGATGGGTATAATGGTGTAAATAATGACTATATATGATTATTGTAAAGAGATATTGATTCTGAAATAGTATACATACACTCCAATACAATTACACGATCATGGGAACGATATCATCGCTCGTGTGTACATACGGAATACCGTCTCCACGATGTGATGTGATTCATTCTACATGATCTTCATTTCATAATGATTATATAAATGAATCGAATGAATAAATATGATATATAGTACACTAATACCATTATGGAAATGTAGTATCTATAACCTAAAAATAAGGATAAGAATTTATTCGACAAAACACGCATAAGAACAAAAAGTAATAAACACCCGAATAAACAAGTAGTAATGAAATATTACTAATAAGAAGCTAAGAATATGACCATATATGATATCATAAAAATAATTATGATTTTGGAATAAGTCAATAACATTATTTAAATCATTATATAGGAGGTTTGGACACTTACGAAGCAAATCGGACCTAAGGTAAGGGAAAATATCACAATTTCATTTTTATCTGAGATTGTTTATACTTTGGAATTTAATGGGGTGTATTTTATCATCCAAATCCATGTTTCCTCAATATGTAATATTATTTCCATCCACCTACAATTTTTTAAATACAATTTTACCCTTCGGTGAGTTTTTAGTAAAAGATATGAAAGGAATCTTTTTTCGTTTTTCGTACGAGGTACTTTTTGACTTTTCCGACAAAAGTATGAGAAGAATGTTTTTTTAACTTATACGGCATGAATGGATTTTTAAAACATTATTTCCAAGAGGCTTCCTTTACAAGTTTTCATGTTTATTTTTAATAAACTTCTTTTGGTTTAGAATTGTATGACATGTTAAGAAAGGAAAAGTTTTTTTGAAGTAGAAAGGATATTTTCCTCAAGAATGGAGTTCAAGTGTTTTATCAAAATTATTTTCCATCTAAGATAATAAAGGGTTCTGTTTCTATCCCTGTTATTACATTTATTTGATTATGTTGTGATGGAATTATTTTTATGAATTCCTTTATCTTATATGAATTGTTTTGTGATGTCACGATGTTTAAGATTCCCATTTTTATTACATGTGTTATGCTATGATGTATGGTTTATGATTTTGTGGCACACATATGAATGGTATCATTATGAGATGGGTGGGACCTACATCTCCCTTCAATGCATTGGGTAAAGATTATATATCTCATGAGATAGACATGGCTGGAACGGCAGGTTAAACCGGTTCAGTGAAATAGGACTGAAACGAGGAGTGAACTCGGTTCAGAAATGGACTTTGTCCACTAAGATAGTCTTGGAAATGAGTCTTGACTAATAAGAAATGATTCTCTATGATTATGTGTTTATTCCACAAAGTTTCATGTTTTATGTTATGATTATTGGGATTACATTTTACTACTATGGTTTATCCCATGTTATTATGATCTCATTTGCAGGTTAAAATTTCCAAAATGCTATGTTCCTATGAATATGATGTGATTGATATTTCTTTTGTTTACCCTTACTGAGCATTTGAGCTCACCCTTTTGTATGTTTTATTTCCCCAGGTCTGGAAGACGGTAATTAAGTAGGATATTCCAAAAAGGGACTCTAGATATGATGAAATAAATGGGAGGCAAAGTAGATGATTTATAAACTAGTTGTTTATGTTTCCCAGTTTCTAAAGACACTATACCTATACGGTCCTTTCATGGTTTTGTTATATGTTGTAATAAGTGTGCTTCAATTCTGAATTAATAACAATGTATGTAATGTATGGGTCATTATAGTTGGTATCAGAGGAAAGGTATAGTCAACCTTTGGAAACTAGGATGTGAAAGCCTTAGTAAGAACCCTAAGGATAAGTCTAAGCATAGAACACAATCTTAGTGTTTTAGAAATGGCCATGAATAACCTAGGATAATACCTTAAGTGTGAAATTTTATTCTTGATTATGTGGTTTTCCTATTATAATTAGTGTTGGTCACACTATTCTTCTTGGTTTTAGTCAATGGCTGGAACCTGAAGGAACTGTGTCAATGCGGAATGCGATGGGAAATGCAACGATTGTCCCCCTCAACAACCAAATGTTATGGGAGCTGGAATGAAAAATCTTTTAGCCATTCTCACACAACTTTCTCAAGCTATAAATCATGCAGGACTTCCAAACTAGCAAAGGAAGGAGCAAAATTCTGTTTAATCCTTCATGAGGCAGCGTCTACCTTCATTCAGCGGGTCTACTGATCCATTAGTTGCTGAACAATGGATTAGTACTACTGAAAAGAAATTTTCAGTTCTTCAATGTTCTGAACATGATAAAGTCATCTTAGCAGTGTATCGTTTGGAAGGTGATGCTGGTAAATGGTGGAATCTTATCAAGAATACGAGGCAAAGAGATGAAATTGAATCCATGTAATGGGACGAGTTCAAGAACTTATTTTTCAATAAGTACTTCCCTCGTATTCTCTGAACAAAGATGGAGAAGTAGTTTCTTGAACTAAAGAAAAAGGATGATGAATCTGTTGGTACCTATGAAGCAAATTTTACAATATTTGCAAGGTACGCTTTTGGTATTATTATCCAACCTGAGAGTAAGATAGATCGATTCTTTAGTGGCTTAAAACCAAGTCTTCTAAGGGTGTTATCCATAAGGGACTTTAATAGCTACGAGGAAATCATTCGATGTGCTCTCAAAGTCGAGATAAAGATTTAAGTAACCCATCCGTCATATGGGTTTGATAAGAAGAGGAAAATAAAATTCAAAGGAAAATTTAAAGAGCACACTAAAAAGAAGATGAGTTTTCCCTTATGCTCAATGTGTGGAAAGAAACATGGAGGGAGTTGTCTTAAAGAGACAAGTAAATGTTTCAAATGAGGAAAGGAATTTCATCGGGCATTTGAATGCCGCAATGATGGCAAGAAGATGTCTAATGATGCAAACAGAGGAAGGGATACATAGAATGAACCTACTACACTTCAATGTTTCAAGTGAAAGGAGATGGGGCATTATGCCAATCAATTCCCAAATCCAAGGGTTGATGATGATGGTCAACATCAACAAACTCTTAAGGATAAAGAAAATGGAAAGTCACATGCAATTTCTATTAGCGATGTGGAGTAGGATAACGATGTGGTGAAAGGTACACTTACAATCCAATCTAAAGTAGAAAATGTTTTATTTGATTCTGGCTCCACCCACTCCTTTATTTCTGAAGAATTTTTCTAAGGATATCATCGTATTACCTCAACAATTAGATGTTGAGTTAGCTGTGACAACCCCTAATGGTCCAACAGTCGCATCAAAAGTTTATAATTTTTCTCTGATTGAAGTTTGTGGGAGAGTGCTTCCTGCAAATCTTGTGATGCTTCCTATAGTGGAATTTGATGTGATTCTTGGCATTGATTGGCTTTCTTTATATGGAGCTCATATCAATTTCCAAAGAAGGGAATTCACATTTCATATTCCAGATCAATCTATGATCGTCTAACAATGCAAGGATGAACATAACCTTCCAGTGGAAATTTCTTCCATCTTATGGGTCTTGTTTCCACTAAATGAAGGATATTTATCTCAAATGGTTGGTGAGAAACTCACGATTAAGAATTTTACCACTGTACGGGAGTTTGATGATGTCTTTTCAGAGGAATTACTGGGTCTTCCACCAAATTGTGAAGTTAAGTTTTCAATAGAACTCATACTGGGTGCTTTACCTATTTCAAAGACACATTATAGAATGGCCCCAATATAGTTGCAGGAATTGAAGAAGCAAATACAAGAGAATCTTGATAAGGGGTTCATACGCCCTAGTGCGTCACCTTGGGGAGCAACTGTTCTGTTTGTTAAGAAGAAATATGGATCAATGAGACTCTGCATTGATTATCAAGAACTTAAAAAGATCACTATCAAGAACAGATATCCTCTCCCATGCATTGATGACTTATTTGACCAACTACGTGGAGCTTAATACTTTTGCAAGATTGATCTTCATTCAGGGTATCATCAATTAAGGGTCCAAAGGGAGGATATACCAAATACGGCTTTCCGTATGAGGTATGGACACTATGAATTTATAGTGATGCCATTTGGTCTTACTAATGCCCCTGCTATCTTCGTGGATCTTATGAATAGTGTCTTTAGAGACTATCTTGACCAGTTTGTGGTAGTCTTTATAGACGATATTCTTGTCTTTTCAAAGAGCAAGGAAGAACATGAAGATCACTTGAGAATTATATTAAAGACCCTGATAAAAGAGAAGCTTTATGCCAAATTTACCAACTGTGAATTTTGGCTTCAAAAAGTTTCATTTTTGGGTCACATAATCTCAAAAGAGGGGATATCTATGGATCCAGCAAAAATAGAGGTTATCGAAAGATGGTCGAGACCAACAACAGTAACTGAGATCCGAAGTTTTCTTGGTTTGTCTGGATTTTATCGACGTTTTCTGAAAGATTTTTCATGATTATCTAATTCACTCACCAGGTTGACTTGGAATGGAGTTAAGTTTGTTTGGATGGAGGAATGTGAAGAGAATTTCAAGGAGTTGAAAAGAAGGTTATCCATTGCACCTGTGCTCACACTGCCTTGTAGTGGAGAAAGGTTTGTGATCTATAGTGATGAATCCAAGAAGGGATTGGGGTGTGTTATTATGCAAAATGATATGGTGATAGCTTATGCCTCACAACAGTTGAAAATACATGAGAAAAATTACCCAACTCATGATTTGGAGTAAGCTGTAGTAATCTTTGCATTAAAGATTTGAAGGCATTATCTTTATGGAGAAAGGTGTGACATTTATACTGATCATAAAAGTTTAAAGTATATTTTCACAAAAAAGGAGCTGAATATTCGCCAAAGAAGGTGGTTGGACCTGATTAAGGATTACGACTGCTCAATCCATTACCACCCTGTGAACGCAAACAAGGTGGCAGATGCATTAAGTCGACAAGACCATGCCAGTTTATCCATGATGAGGATCACAAAAGATCCAATATTTATGGATTTACAAAGGATAGATCTTGGAATTATAATGAAAGGGGAAAAATCATATCTTTCTCAAATGAATGTTCAAACATCTATACATGTGAAGATTAAAGAGGCACATAAAGAAGATGTAGAGTTACAAAAGAAGGTGATAAATGTTCCTGAATTCAACCTTGATTGTGATAGGATAATAAAGTTCAGGAACTGGGTTTGTGTTCCTCCCATCAACGAATTAAAGGAGCTGCTGGATGAGGCTCATAGTTCTTCATTCTCTATTCATCCTGGAAGCATGAAGATGTATAGGGACCTGAAAGAGTACTTCTGGTGGGATGGCATGAAAAGAGATGTTGCTGAATATGTCTCTCGATGCTTGGTTTGTCAGCAAGTTAATGCTAAGAGATAGAAGTCTAAGGGGATGTTACAACCATTACCCAGACCCGAATGGAAATGGGAAAACATCACTATGGACTTTGTCACAGGACTTCCTAAAACATCCAAAGGCAATAATGCTATCTGGGTCATAGTTGCTCATCTTAAAAAGTCTGCACACTTCATCACTATTAGAGAGGATTTCTCTCTCGATCAGCTTGCCATGATATATGTGGAGGAAGTGGTAAGATTACATGGAGTACCACTTTCTATTATATCTGATCGGGATCCGAGGTTTACATCAATGTTCTGGCGAAGTCTTCAGCATACTCTTGATACAGAGTTGAGTTTCAGCACTGCTTATCATCCTCAGACAGACGGTCAGTCTAAGAGAACAATTCAAACTGTAGAAGATATGTTGAGAGCCTGCTCTATGGATTTCAAAGGTGGTTGGGATCAACACCTACCTTTGGGGGGATTTTGTTATAATAATAGCTTTCACTCCAGTATTTAGATGACTCCTTATGAAGCTCTCTATGGAAATAAATGCAGGACTCCAACTTGCTTGGATGAAGTTGGGGAAAGAAAGCTATTATGACCTGATCTCATTGATGAAATGGCAGAAAAGGTCAGATCTATTCAACAACACATAAGAGCAGCTCAGATTCAACAGAAAAGTTATGCCGACAACTGATGAAAAGACCTAGATTTTGAAGTGGGTGATAAAGTGTTCTTTCGAATATCTCCCTGGAAGAGGGTCATGAGATTTGGAAAGAAGGGGAAGTTGATCCCTAGATATATCGGTCCTTTCAAAATAATGGATCGTGTTAGGAAGGTAACTTACCAATTGACGCTTCCACCGAATCTCTCTCAAGTTCACGATGTGTTCCATGTATCTCTCATGAGAAAGTACATACTTGATCCTTCACATGTACTCAGCTCAGAAGTTATGCCGCTGGAGCAAGATCTTTCTTATAAAGAACAGCCGATAGAGATTCTGAAACGTAGAGAAAAAGTCATACGAAACAAGACCAGTCGATTGGTGAAAGTTTTATTGAGGAACCACCAATTAGAAGAAGCTACATGGGACCTTGAGGATATGATGAGGGAGAGGTATCCTCATCTGTTTGTTACAAAGTGACGAATTTCGAGGGCGAAATTAATTTTAAGGGGGGTAGAATGTAACACCCGAGACTTTAATGTTATATAAATAATAAAAGGAATCATTCACTACACACAACACTTGCTTGGCTTTCTTTACACGCAATCACGACCTTCCTCGATAGCTTGCGTTGTACGCAATACCGAGTTTCATTAAATAACGATATGCTATTAAAATATTATTAAAACTAGCCGTTATGAATAATAATATCCACTTTTTGAAATTTTGTAATTTTTTTTTTCAAAATTGACTTCATTTTTGGATTCATAATATCGAAATTAGCCTAGGGTGAAATTTTGGTATTTTTCTGAAAACTTTCAATTTTTGATGAATAGTGAAAACACTATGTGGCTGTAAAAAAACTGAATTTTTCATAAAACTTAATTTTACCTCTTTTGTGAGTGGAATTTCAAAAATCCGACAAACACAGTTGATGTCAGTAAGTAAAATTTGGTTCAATGAGATGAAAATATTTTTTGGTGAATAGTAACTTTTTACTTTTATTTACCATGGTTAAAAGTGAATTGGGTAATTAAGGGTAAAAATGATATTATTATTACCCTAAAACATGTCCTAATTCTATTGGATAAGTGTAATTCGACCAAAAATAACCTTAGAAATAAAATATGACTATTTAGGCCCACTTGGATTAGATTAGGACATTTATTATTAATTTATTTAAAGGAAGGTTAACATAGTTAAAATCAAAGTTTAATAAGTATATAATTTTTAATATAGGGTTATACAAAAGATAAATTCTACTATAAATATTAATTAGAAAGCTAAAACGATTTCCTACATAATGGTATTTTATTTGTAATTTTTAAACATTAAATAATTTAATTTATTTATGACACAACGATGATGTTGTAATTATCTTATTAAGGAAATATTGACATAAGTGATGTTATAAATACCCAAATAAATGTAATTTGAGACTTTATATGAATTCCACTAATTTTCTACATTAATATGAAATGTTAGTATTGATTTAATTAACATTATTAGAACTAATCATTCTGTTATGATTTTTACAAAAATCAATTACTAATAGTGTCAAAATTGACATAAAATAGTTTTTTAAAAAAATATTATATTATTAATTATTATTTTATTCCTAAAAATCTAAGGTTCGGAAAAATGACTTAGATAAGTATATATATATTAATAACAAACAACTTGGGGTTCGTTTGGCTGCTTATAGTAAGTTTATTAACCATATAGTATAAGAACACAAGAAGACACGGTAAAAGAAAAACTATTTAACTTAATGTTAAATCTAAATGATAAGGTTAAAATTGGAACCTAAACCTATCTAAATTCAATTAGATGATAGTCTTACGACCAATCCCCACCTTAGATTCTAAATAAATCAATTTTGAGCTATTTAAAACCAAATTTGGCTTTATAATAAAATAATATTTTTAGTTTTTCCAAAGGAGCCCGTCTCCTCCCTTATAAAAGGTCACCTCCTCCTCCTCTTCCACTCACCACTTTGAGCCTTCATGCTCAGACAACCCCTGCCAATTTCTCCTCTACTCTTCCCTATAAACATCCTATAGGTCATGGTATTCTTCAAAGACCAATTTTAGTTCCCTAAAAGGAGATCTCAAAGAGGCGCTTCAAAGAAGAGGTAATGTCCGTTACCAATTCATTCAACTTTATTTCTTTTTCCACTTCTTCTTCTTTAGTTTTTTCATTATGAAGTAATAACATCAGTATCACTCATATAATGAGATGTTATTATATGTATGAAAAAACCCTATTTCACTATCTATCAATCCTATGGAAAACGAAATCACCGCGCATGCGTACTTACGGAATACCGTCTCCACGCCGTGGTGTAATCTATTTTCCACCACCAACTTACTTGGATGGGTATAATGGTGTAAATAATGACTATATATGATTATTGTAATGTGATATTGATTCTGAAATAGTATACATACACTCCAATACAATTACACGATCATGGGAATGATATCATCGCTCGTGCGTACGTACGGAATACCGTCTCCACGATGTGATGTGATTCGTTCTACATGATCTTCATTGCATAATGATTATATAAATGAATTCAATGAATAAATACGATATATAGTACACTAATACCATTCTGGAAATGAGGTATCTATAACCTAAAAATAAGGATAAGAATTTATTCGACAAAACACGCAAAAGAACAAAAAGTAATAAACACTCGAATAAACAAGTAGTAATGAAATATTACTAATAAGAAGCTAAGAATATGACCATATATGATATCATAAAAATAAGTATGATTCTGGAATAAGTCAATAAAATTATTTAAATCATTATACAGTTATGAAGCAAATCTGACCTAAGGTAATGGAAAATATCACAATCTCATTTTTATCCGAGATTGTTTATACTTTGGAATTTATTGGGGTGTATTTTATCATCCACATCCATGGTTCCTCAATATGTAATATTATTTCCATCCACCTAAAATTTTTTAAATACAATTTTACCCTTCAGTGAGTTTTTAGTAAAAGATATGAAAGAAATCTTTTGTCGTTTTTTGTACGAGGTACTTTTTGACTTTTCCGCCAAAAGTACGAGAAGAATGTTTTTTTAACTTATACGGTCTGAATGGATTTTTAAAACATTATTTCCAAGAATATTCCTTTACAAGTTTTCATGTTTATTCTTAATCAACTTATTTTAGTTTATAATTGTATGACCTGTTAAGAAAGGAAATATTTTTTTGAAGTAGAAAGGATATTTTCCTCAAGAATGGAGTTCAAGTGTTTTATCAAAATTATTTTCCATCTAAGATAAGGGTTCTGTTTCTATCCCTGTTATTACATTGATTTGATTATGTTGTTATGGATCTATTTTTATGAATTCCTTTATCTTATATGAATTGTTTTGTGATCCCACGATGTTTAAGATTCCCATTTTTATTATATGGGTTATGCTATGATGTATGGTTTATGATTTTGTGGCACACATAAGAATGGTATCATTATGAGATGGGTGTGACCTATATCTCCCTACAATGCATTGGGTAAAGATTTTATATCTCATGATATAGTCATGGCTGGAACGAAAGGTTAAACTGGTTCAGTGAAACAGGACTAAAACGAGGAGTGAACTCGGTTCAGAAATGGACTTTGTCCACTAAGATAGTCTTGGAAATGAGTCTTGACTAATAAGAAATGATTATATATGATTATGTGTGTATGTCACAAAGTTTCAAGTTTTATGTTATGATTATTGGGATTACATTTCACTACTATGATTTATCCCATGTTATTATGATCTCTTTTGTAGGTTAATATTTCCAAAATGTTATGTTCCTATGAATATGATGTGATTGATAATTCTTTTGTTTACCCTTACTGAGTATTTGAGCTCACCCTTTTGTATGTTTTATTTCCCCAGGTCATGAAGAATGTTATTAAGTAGGATATTCCAAAAAGGGACTATAGATATGATGAAATAAATGGGAGGCAAAGTAGATGCTTTATGAACCAGTTGTTTATGTTTCCCAATTTTTAAAGACTCTATACCTATACGGTCCTTTCCTGGTTTTGTTATATGTTGTAATAAGTGTGCTTCAATTCTAAAGTGATAACAATGTATGTAATGTAAGGGTCGTTATAATAATGCTTAGAATCACCTATATGTAACCAAGGTTCTTCATTAATGGAGTCATATATATGTATCTAAGGTTCTCAATCTATGGTATCCTATTATTTACTTATTAGAGATTTATTGGTTGTTATTAAGAAAATGATGTTTTCCCAGCCACATAGTGGGGTGCTATGGAGGATATCTCCATTCAGGGAGATGAGAGTTATTCTTATGTTCAGATCAAACCCATGAATGGGCTCCCTACGTACCCTTTTGAAAGGAATCAGAACCCACATAGTTTGGGGCCACTTGATGGGAAATGTCATACCTTTTAATTTTATATGACAAGGACCCAACCGTATAGTTTAATTTCATGTGGAAAAGATGTCTAACTGAAAAGGTGAATAGTCAATGTTTTTGTTTGGGGCTTATGTCAGTGAAGCCCAAGGGACCTAGAAGGGATATGAATTTCATGGATGAATCTGAACCTATAAAGAATGTGACCCAATGAAAATAAGGTTGATTTGGGGTATTGTATTTGGACCTCATGGAGGCTTCCTACATGTCTCATTTACTCGAGAATCAAATCCCTTGTAGTTAAATTAAAATAATCCTCACCTATGGAGGATCTTCAATGATTTATTTCACAGGGGAGTATGCCCCTTTGAGAGGATTAGGTTGGATATTACTCCTAAAAAGTATTCCTTGTGAAATATTCCCTAATGGATCTCTTGACTCATGGTGATTTGGAGGCATAATCAGGGCTTACACATAAGAAGGAGGTCCATGGAATGAATTTCATTTCTTATTCATGAGGAGGATTCCCTAGTGATTGGGGGTTATGATTGGGGATCACTCTTGAAGAGGATTCACTTAGGTTGTGTTTGGGGTTATTCTTAAATTTTTTTCCCTTTATTGTTAAGGGAATACCAATGGAATTAGGTCCATTGGATGTTTCAATGGGTTTACCCATGAGGTGGAAGCCCATGGGTTTAGAGTCATGTGGATGTCATGATCATTACTGACTGCTAAGACCACATTAGTTGTGATTGGTGTGATAAAAATAAGTAAGGGTATGATCTGAGAAACTGCACATTTTTATTTTCATTGAGGACGGATACATATCCTTGAGGACTAACTCATAAAGAGGAACTCTTAAGGAAGGTGAGAAGAAGATCCCAAAAGGAGTTTCTTCACCAAAATATACATCATACCATGTGGGTTCCATGATTACAACTATCCTCTATTACCACATGAGTCTTGACGAGTCATGAATGAATGTGAGAAACAAGAGGAAGTGAAAGATCTGAAAAAACACACAATACCTCTTCCACTAGTGGAAGAGGCTGAGGCAACTTGGAAGAGGCCGAGGTGAGGAAAATAGTGTTCCCACTCCCATTTTGTATCCAAGATAGTCATGTCAGCCTATACATCCGGGTATTGCTTAGGGGACAAGGAGTAGGAGTGAATCCTTCTACAAGAAAGGATAGAGGATTAATCCTTGGAAGGATTCCCTAAAACTGGTTCTGTAGTGAGGGAGGAGGATTTCATCCCATGTCAAAAGGAAATGAAAGTGTGATCCTCTCTCTGCTTTTTTGGAAATGGAGGATTCAGGTCTAAGAGATGATAATGGTAGGACATCATCCTAATACTAGTGTGAGAGACCCAGAACTCCATGACTTCATTCCTAGTGTTGAGGTCCTTGTGAACATAGTAATGTAAATCCACATGTACCCCAAGGACCTTAACCATCGTGTGGGACAAGTGTGGGAAACCTCTGACCATAGGAATGAAATTTGAAATGGGAGACACAATTTTGTGCCCCTCTTCATGGTTTTTCAAGTACTAAGGATTTAGTGGATGTTTCACATGGCCTCTCTTAGATAAGGGATCCAATGGAATAGATTCCATACCATGGATGTCTTTGAAGAGGTTCTAATTAGAGGGCCATGTTGGATAGATTCTAGGGAGATCCATGGATGGTTGAGCAGGTAGTATGGGGAGAGAAAAGGAAGGATCACATAAGAGTTACTTCGCACATGTGGACATGGGTGTGGTGATGTTACCCTAGCCAACAGATTAACCACATAACAACACATGGGAGATTCTTTTCTCAAGCCTTCAGGGGTCTCTATAGGTGTTCCCAGAGGTGGCTGGTGGATGTACCTAGTTAAGTAAGCGGACCTCATACTTGTATTATTATACTATAGGGGAAAGGGTGTCTTGTGTAGGTGTTATGTGTTTTAAACTCAGAGAGTTTTTTGTTTCACTACACCCTTTAATTAAATCATCTTTTTTATTTTTATAAGACTAACTGGAAGGTTTCATAGGGTTTGAGAAAAGGAAATGGGTGATCAGATCATCAGGAGGCCTTCGGTAAGTTTCATCCTTGAAAATGTAAACCCTGGTGTCCTATTTATTTGAAAATATAGAAACTGAGGAAAATTGAATATTTCTATTTGGTGTGTCATGTTTGGGTGCTAAATTGGTGGTCCAAATTGGTTGATGCATAATTCTTCCACACAAGACAACCAACCTATACCCTATAAACTGATGCTACTTGGGGGTACCTCTGTGAATGGGATTTTATGGGGGTTTTGACCCTTTTCCTTCTTCATTTCTCCAATTATTTTATTTTTATTATATTTCCCTTTGACACCTTTTCATCCATGTGACAAAATGGAGTTTCAACACTATTATATCTCAGAAATGAAATATATAAAGTCCTATGTCATGCTAAAAAACTTTTAATTCTTGGTTAGAGAGACCATGAGTTAGTGGTTCTCTTTGGTTGTTACATTTGTGGTTGAATCTATTGTTATAGACAATTTTATATGGAGTGTTTTTGTCTTATAGAGAAAATGAATACTTTTCATCTTAGAGGTGACTGTCAAGAGAGTGGAAATCAACACGATCCTAACATAAATAAACAAGTTCCTGTATTTAATGAGGATCAGATTGATCTTCAACTTCACGATAGCTTCTCAAGGTTCATGATATCCATAGAAAGAGAGACTATTTACACCATACCTTTAATGTCTGAGTAGACGAGAGAGTTTCAACTGAAGCATCCACCAATATTCACTAGGGAGAGAGGCCCCCCATGCAGCCATGTTTTGGATCAAGTTAGTCCAGATGATATTTAACCATCACAATACTCCCACAAATTAGAGTATAAGGCTTTCAAAGTATATGTTTCATGGACTAGAAAAGTGGTTGTCAGAAATTATGGAGAAATTAGGATAATAAGAGGAGTTATCTTGAAAGGACTCTGAGACGAAGTTCCTTATCCATTTATATCATAAGATAATGAGGGATAATATGGATCAGAAGTTCAATCATCTGGTATAGGGGATGTTAGTTCAAGAAAATGCTGAACATTTCACTTAAGTGCATCACTTTTCACCATATTTGGAAGCTGATGATATCTCTAGGGTGAGACATTTTTAGGATAGTCTTCACTATGATATTCAGTCATAGGTGAACATGTTTCGTCTGAGAATTTTTGTATATGTGATTAATTGACAACTCATCAAAGAAGGGAATATGAGAGAGGACTGAGTAGTGTCCATGCCATTTCAGTAGGGAAAACAATGAATTTTTCTTCTAACCGAAAGAAGATTTTCAATTACAATTTTATTTAGGGAAGCAGTGGTCAGAGAAGTCAGTGTAGTGGGAAACCATATCACTATTAGGTTCTGATGGGGTGTTATCAGTGTGGATTGATGGGACACAAATGGTCGCAATGTCTATACCCCACTATGGATTGTCCTTCATGCATTATATTGGACCACCTATAGATGTTTTTAGAGGAATCCCTAGGAAGAGTAATGGAAAGGGAACAAGATATGTACTGGAGTCTAGGAATGACTCATCTAGTTCTCAATAGACAGGTAGCTAGAGTTACGTTGGATGTTCTGGTTAAGAAAGGGGACATGGTACCCTAGTGTAGGAATGATTGTAATAGGTAGATGGTGTAACATGGGGGGGGGGGTCAGGTTGGATCTTAGGGAAGAGGGGTTGGTTATCTTCATGTTATGTAGGCTATAACATCTAGTGTGGAAGCATGACCATCTACTATCAGATGTATGATTCTTGTATCATCTACCCTTTCTCGTGTTTTGTTCGATATAGGATAATTTCATTCCTTTTTATACATAATTTTTTTAAACAGGGTGGGATTGGATTTGGATATCATGGATGGTTATTTCGTCATTGAAAAACTATTATGAGTGAAATTAGAGAATATCAAATGTTGTAAGTCCTGTTTTCTAGAGGTTGGTGGTTACCACTTCATTTGGGGGCCATTAATGTTGTTAATGATATGATTAAATTTGATTCTTGATATGTATTGGTTATTTCTATACCATAATCATAATGAATATTACTATAAGAGAGTTACATCTCTATCTCCTGAAAGAGGCATCTATTCTCACTAAGGTTAGTGGGATCTTCAGGCTGGTCATGCAGGAAAAATTCAGTGTATATTGGATTGTCTCATGAATCAAATAGTTAGACACTCTCTACATTATGGTGTAATACAATTGGATTATTTTTCTATTTTGGTAGAAATTTTTATATATCTTTCTTGATGAGTAAGACAACTTACCCCTCAAGCATGAGGTCAAGTGTATGATCATGATGGTTCTGGGAGAAGATCTAGTTTTTCTTCTACCTTATATAATGAAGCCAGTAGGGATTTAGGAGTTTAATGTTTAGTTAGGATATCCTAAATCTAGTGGTTTCATAGAGCCTAATACATCTCCTTTGGTTTATCTAGTTCTATTTTCCAAGAAGGCTGATGAGAATTTGTTCTTGTGTGTAGATTATTAGTGATTAAACTAGATATCACTAATGAACTAGTATCCTCTTCCACACATTGCCACTCATTTCAATCAGTTTAGAGGTGATCATATCTTCTCTATGATCTATTTGAGAGCATGTTACCATAATTTTAGGGTGATATCATCAGACATACCTCATACTGATTTTAGGAGTAGGTATGACTCAGATGAGTTTATAGTGATGTCGTTTTGTTTGACCAAAGCTCCGATGACATTCATGGCCTTGATAAATCAGATCATTCATTATTTTCTAGGATTTTTGGTTATTTTTTCAAATAATTTTTTGTGTAATCCCAATTATCATATGATATGAAAAAAATATGGACATTATCTTGATTACATTGAGAGAGAATCATCTTTATTCCAATGTAACCAAATATTGTTATTGGATTGATAAATTGAACTTCCTATGCTAGGTCATCTCATAGGAATCATTGTTAGTGGACCTAGAGAAGTTTAAAGCCATGATACATTGGAAAAATACTAATAATGTATTTAAAATATAAATATTTATTGGGAAAGAAGGTTATTATTGACTTGTTATCTAGGACTTCTCATGTTTGGAAGCACCAATGTCAGGGCTGACCAAGAAGGGGGTGAAGTTTGATTGGTCAGATTCTTGTGAGAGTTATTTTCCTATGTGTATAAAAAGGATGGAATCACTACCTATCTTCACATTACTTAAGTGGGGTAAATAATACAACATTTACTATGAAATATCCATATTTGGAATTAGAGTAGTTCTGATGAAGGATGTATTAGTGGTTGCTTATGGATCCCAAAAATTGAGACCACATTAGATGAATTATCCTACACACAATTTAGAGTTAGAAATAGTTGTACATTCCCAGAGAAACTAGAGAAATTATATCATGGGTGTGTGGTTTGTGATATATATAGACCACAAGAGCCTCTGGTATATCTTTTATTAGTAGCACCTGAACCGTTGTCATAAGAGGCGGGTCAGGTATCAGTAGTCTTTTGAATTCGAGTTGGCTTATAAACAAGGTAAGAGAAATGTTTTTTCTGATGAATTAATCCAAAATATGATTGTAGATATAATATGGGATACTTTTAATGATTGGAAGGTGATGAACCTATTTGAAGACATGAATTTATATGTTTAGGAGTCCCAAGGATGAGAGTCTCTAACTTCAACATCTTTCATACCCATGCTTTTGGACTAGATCAAGATCGAGAAGTTATCTAATCTAGAGGGATTAGTTATGATAGATAACATACCTGATGTTGAGAAACCATCAAGATAGTACCTTGTTAGTGGAAACTATATTCTCTCTAAGGCTATGTATGGGTTCCTACAAGCTTGCATGAGCAGATGATGAGAGAGTTTCATGCTTCCAGTTTTGTGCTATGTGTGAGTTTGAAAAAGATGTATCATGATCTCTAAAGACAATACTAGTGTCTATGAATGAGGAATGAAGTAGTAGGATTTGTAGTAAGATGTCACAGTTGTCAGTAGGTGAAGGATAAGCATTATAGGCCAACTAGGTTTTATAGCCTTTTCCTATTCCTGAGTGGAAATGGGATGATGTTACTATGGATTTTGTTAAAGTATTACCCAAGAAATCAAATAGGAGTGATATAGTATTGGTGATAGTGGATCAACTGATGAAGGAAGCCTACTTATTTCCTATCCGAGATACCTTCACAATTGATGATTTGGAATGTCTTTATGTTTTTGAGCTAGTTTAGTTAAATTTTTTTCCAAGGGTTTTCATTTTATACAAATATCCTAATTTTACATAAGGTTTATATAAGTTTTGTTAGAAGGATATTGGATAATATTTTCTTTTGTGTATGACCGATCATCCTTAGAGTAATGGTTAATCTAAGAGGTCTATAATAGTTCAATAGGATATGTAATGATCCTATGTTTTGGATTTTTGTGGTTCATGGGAGGAGCATATGGAAGTCATGGAGTTTTCATATAATAAGAGACTCTTGATGTTGATAAAAATGGATCCTTTTGAATATTCATATGAAATTTCATTCCTTTAACCTCTTTACTAATTAGAGGTAGGCGATTCATCACATGTTGGGCCTAGTCTCATGTAGGAGATGTCTGAGCAAGTTCGGTTGACCAAACATCGATTGGTGACTATGAAGAGTAGGAAATAATCTTATGTTGTCCATAAGAGATGACCTATAGAGTTTATGGTTGGTTATAGTGTTTTTCAGCAGGTGTCACCTAGGTTGGGTTAATTTTGTATTAAGAAATATGGAATTCTATCACAGGGGTTCATTAGTTTGTTTGAGATAGTAGACAGGGTCAGTGCACTGGCATACTGATTAGACCTTCCATAGTTCTACAGTTCCATACATGACATGTTTCATGTGTCATGGCTTCAGAGATATTATTCTAAACCTTCTCATAAGAGAGATTTTGCAGAGTCATGATTTATCCTTCTAAGAGCATTGGATATGGATTGTGGACCATTGTGAGATGTATCATTGGGGTAGAGTGATTCCTTTGGTTCAAGAATAGTAGAAGCATGGGTTAGTTTAGGAGGAGACCTAGGAGAGGGAGTCTGGTATGTGATAATAGTGGACAAACATGTTCACTGAGACCCCACAATAATTCTTGGAGCAGCTCCTAGGTGATTTTTTATAAGGTGGGGAGGTTGTAAGGTCCCATATTTTTTCAGGTGTATACCTATATGATTTTTCATTCATTTGAGCCATGGTGGTAGAGTATTGTTCAAATATAGAGTGGATTTCTTGGGGGAAATGAATTAATGTTCTTGGATATATGTTTTTTTGAATAAATAAATGCTTGGGTTATGAGGAAAATTGATAAAATAAGAGAGTATATATAAGGGGAGAAGTTCGTGCTTTCTGTTTGAATTAATGGATTTTGGAAAAATAGGTCAATTGTTATCAAGGGTTCCTGGTAAGTTGAGAACCCTTAGGGTGTTATTTCAAGTTTTTCTAAGGAAACAAGGCTGAAACAATGCCTAAAAAATATTTACATGATGTGTAACCACAATACACTACATGTAATTGTCTCTAGACAAATTAAATGAATGGTTACATGCCGCGAACTGATTCAAGACAGAAAGAGAGTACATGTCGTGTAATATTCAACTAGAATTAATAATAATCCTAGGTGATATATTTTTTAGTATATCTCTCTAAAAATAAATTAATAACATGTAACTAAATTTCACGTTGTTAAATTATCCATGAATGTTTTTGAAGGGTTCCATGTGGTTGATTTTACATTCCCCCTATGTGAGAATTTCATCCTCTTGACCTAGGATGATCATCGATGCAATTTTGGAGATCTTGTCTTGATTCAGGATTTCCCAATCAAGAATTTGATCCATGGTAAGTGGTTTCCCTTCAGATCCCTTTTGTCTTCCACCATTATCCAATTGTTTCAGTGTAATCTCATGCCTATGTGTGTTTTTGGTTATGATCATGGTTTTTTATAATCTAGGAACCTTACTGTGATCATCTAAGACTTTTTTCTTATTTAATGATCCTACTGAGATAATTGGTTGATCATCACTCAATGCTAGGGGGTCTAAATCTTAACCCTATGGGTTGATAATTTCCATGTATGTTAAAATTATTTCAACATATCATGTGATGATTAAATTAAATGATAAATTTAATTATTCCTTGGAATCCATTTGGATTAAATTAGCTATTTAACTGGCTTGTGGATATTTTTTGGGTGAGAAAACCCTTGATTATAAATGTATAGGTAAACAGGTTAATGTGTGTTTAGAATAACATGGAATTTGGGTGTTTTCTTGATGTATATTCACCTTGGATTTTCTTGTTTATTAAGATAAATTTCATGTAATTTGTTATGAATAATTGATATATTAATTATGTGATTTAAATATAAAGGGTAATTTTCATAATTATCCATTGAGCTTGATGATGTAATATTGTGATATCCTTGTTGTGATGACATGTGTTGTGATAAATGATGAAATGATTATATGGGTTGTTGGAACAGCAGATAAATGATAAAATGATTATAAAGCAGGATTTTCCCTGTGACATGTGTTGTGATAAATGATGAAATGATTATATACTGGGATAATCCATCATTGATAGCTGATATGATTATATAGTATGTTTTGAACGAAATTCTTGTGATTTATACCTTGGTTATAAGGTTATGGTGGGCATTTTTTTGATGCATTCTTAGAGAAAATTTGATATGGTGTTGAGGAAGGCTATGTTTACCATGGTTATATGGTTATGATTGACCATGTTTTGAGACATGTTCATAGATATCCTAACATAGCGCTGAATTAGGTTTATGTGGTTTTGATTTAATTATTTAATTAATTAATACACCTATTTATTACACTATAGTATACAAATATTATCATAGTCATTATGTTTAAACATGATGGTGTCGACCAACTGTGTTATACTCACACCCTAATTGAACCTCCATTTGGTAATGGAGGAGATTATATGGATGCATTTTTGGGCAAGGTCAAGGGAGCTTACTATTGATTGTATTTTCTAGATGGTATGGAGTTTGGAGATGGGACTGATATGGGGTTCGGGACAAAGAATTTGAGGATTTATTTGAGTATTCTAGTCTGTTATTTATATTATTTATATCATGGGATTTAATTACATTATAGAATTAAAATATTACTTTATTATTTATTAAATTATTTAGTTGTATTTTATTGTTGTTATTTAGCTGTATTATATTGATTCCATTGTTTTCACACTCTGAAATCTAGTATTGGTATTGGATTGTTCTTCTATGTTGTAACTCTTTTACAAGGGGGTATAATCTCACCATTATACTTATCACACCTATGATGCATGTCGACATCCCCTATAACATGGGGAGGAATGGTTCAGGGATCAAAACCATCCTATTTTTTCCACCTGAGAGAGTGAAAGATCAGGGGACATTACAGGAGGTCATCAAAATATTTTGTTGCCCAGCCAAGAGGACTTCTCTTGACAGGGGTGGCTTGCCCAGAGAGCATTGTGTGACTTCATTGACATGTCTGAGGGTTTTCTGAAGATCCTAGTGGCATGTCAAGGGAGTATCACATGATTTTAGTGATATTTCATGCTGATGTCTCATAATCTTGTAGGATCATGTAACGATCATGAAGATCATAAAATCATTCTTAATATAAATATCCCATATTTTTCAGCCTCATCTTCCTTCCTTTTTGAATATGTGGCATAGTTTTTTTCTATCATTAGCTTATTTTAGGTTTTGTATGAACAACTGACATGTGAGACCTCCTCTGTATTACCTGGTTGGCATGCCAAAATTCCCTCAGATGATCCATATAGCGATAACTTGAAGTGCCTATGCATGCCACATAACCCATTAGGTCATTCCCTATATTTTATATCGTGAAAGACCGTTTTGATTGTGTGAATGGACACTTTGAGACATATTCTACAATGATCCTATGTTTTATCAATCGATTTATTTTATGGTTATAAGGGGAGGGCTTTATAGGAATCACCACCCTTATTATATGACTACTAGTGTGGCACGTATCTCATGGATTTTAGATGGAGTGGTTGAAGAGTTTTGATGTCATGTGATTCACATGATCCTTTTATGGGTCATTTATGGTGCCTCATGATGATCAAATTCCACAAGAATGTTCTGTGTTTTCCATTTTTATTGGACCCAAGCCTATAAAAGGGATTTTTTGACCCTGTGGACATGTCAAAGAGCTTTCAAAACACAGCCCGACATGTCTCGGGGTCTTCTCTAGATCAGGATGACTGGGGGAATTATTTCACATGATAAAAGCCAATATGCATGGGTATATTCATTAGACTAAGGTATCTTATAAAGGGATCCTCCACTATATAATTCAAACTTACCTAAGGGCCATTGTGAGATCATGTTTTATTGTCGAGGGGGGTGGGTGTCACATGATTAGTGGTGATCGAATGGGGTGTATGACCCATTTCATGAAAAATCCAATGTATCATTTCTTTTCAAGGTACTTCGATCATGAACATTTTTATTTCATTATTTATTTTACAAGGGTTGGGGATCTCGTGAATTTAGGAGAGCATTGTTGAAGACAACCACTCTCATTTCCCGCAATGTATTGTGTGACCAATAAAAAATACTGTGGTGGGTCATGAGAATTGTCATAGATATCCCTTCTTGTTTTATATGGAACTGAAGGTGTAGTACATAATATAATGGAAATGCTTGAAACCCTTTGGGTGATGAAGGTGACATGCCAACACAATCTTGAATGATAATGTGGAAATGTCAAAAGGGTATTCATGACGTCTTGAAAACCATATGAGTGTATCACCTGAATATAATTGATCAAAAAAGGATTCCTCATTTCACATATTTTCATCCTCTATTTCAAAAGCGTTTAGATGATTATCAAGAACCTGTTGGATGATAAGTCTCATGATGCAGAAGAGCTCGCATGGAATTCCTTAGTTGGTCACCAATGGTTTTCTGGGCTCATACACAAGAACATGGAGGATTTTCAAAGGGGATAATAATAATCTTAAACTAATAATATACTAAACATGACCCATTCACACAACCTTACAAATGTCATGTGATCACATTTCCTTTTGAAGGTTACACGATCCACGTGTTTTAGAGACCTTCTCTTCCTTTATTTTATAGATAAAATAATACCCATGCTTTGGGTATTTATTCCCTTGTAGATTTTTAGATACTCATTTCATAAGTATCAACATTATCCTTGGATCATATACCCAGTAAAACATAAATGAATTCATTGGTTGTTTTATTTTATGAATTGAAATACCAGTAAAATATTATCAAAAAATACATGAGAAAAACATCCATTACATTTTGAAAATCACTTATTTCCAAAAAACTATGAAATTATAAGGGAAAAAATTCATTGAAAATAACCTCGTAATCTTATAAAGAATGTTTCAAATCAAATATTAGTCATAAAGTCATAAAAATACACTACTTCTCTATATGATTAAAAAATAACTTCTATATTTTTGTTGGGAAAATAATAATATACCACATTTAAAAAAAGACAAAAATATTCCTATCAAACAATTTTAAAAAAGTAAAACAAAGGAATAAATGGGTTTAAAAAATAATAGGATAATATTAAAAAAAATTTGAAAACATTTATATAAATAATGGATATGGAAGAAAAATATTTTTCAACCAAAGAGAAAAATGACGTTGATTTTTTTTAATAACATTTTTTCCGTCTATTAAGTTCATAAGAAGAGGAAACTAAAAGGAAAGCACATATTTTAAAAAAAAAATCCATAGGATAAGAAAACTCATAATTTTTTTGAGGGTAATATCATTTTATTTCATCATAAATATCTTTATCATAAATAATCTTGGTAAATAATAAGATTTTAACATAAAACCCTTTCCTCGAGTTCACATTGTTTCTAAAGTAATCAAGAATCCAATATAATTAATTGAAACTTATTATAATTATATAATAGAGTAATTTATGTTCTTATAATACCATATATGATTCTTTTATAGTATTTTAACACCCATTTTATACACAATCAAATACTAAAATCAAAATTTTGGGTGTTAATTGTTTCGTTTATCATGTGTTTTTGAGTTCAATAGTTCTGATCTATATACATTTTTCTTGGTTCCATAATATACTAAATATCTATAATTATATAACATTAATATTTATATTAATTATATTTAAATAAATACTTCTAGTAGTCCCTAAAATTTATAAATAGAAAAAATAATTACACCGTTCATGGATACGGTAGGCCGTAGATACACATGAACACTATTTTCATTTTTTATGGATGAAAGTGAAAGAAAGGTAAATGTTAATTCATTATTGCATGATCATTATAATATAATATATATTATAAATATTCATAAAATTATTCCTAATTACAAACCATGTAAAATATAAATGAAAAATGTATCACATTACTTTGGGGAGGTGGTAGTCGACATGTACGCACGAATTCCATTATCATTTCCCAAAGGATTGGATTGAAAGAAGTTAGACTATATATTATAAATATAATGATATAAATATATAATTAATATCACATATAAATACTAAAACCATCATAATGACCTCCCATAATATATTGTAATGAAAAATGAATTGTATCTCGACGTGGAGATGGTAAGTTGTACGTGCGCACGAGCGATATATTCACTTATCATTTGATGGGAAAAAGGGTGAATAATGGCCCTTTATTAATCATTATAACATTTATTAATATTAAGGATAGTTAAGATATTATTTTAGGTTAAATACCATATATTTTGAGGTGTTAAATAATATTATAAAAAGAAAGTGATAGTTTAAGGTGATTACCCCTTCTTTTAAATGACACATTTATATCTCCTCAAAGGGCTCTAAGGTTGGTATTTTTCGAAGATCAACACTCTAGAATGTCTATAGTGAAATGGAGAAGATATATTATCAGAGTCTTGTTGATCTATTAGTCTCAATGTGATGTAAATAAGTGAGGGAGGTGGTGCTATTTTATAATTCAGGTGATGGACACTTTATAAATTTCTCAAAATGTAAAATTATAATAAATTTATTCTCAATCCAAATGGTTCAAAATAGTCCATCAATGGATAATGGATAAAATTTTAAAACATAAATAATGTATAATATAAATTTTAAAAGTTTTTTTGTATGAATTTAAGTAATTTAATAAAATAATATTCTAAAAAAATTTCATTATTGTCAATTTAGACACTATTCACATTATTTGTCATAGAAGACATAAAAATGAGTTTAAATTAGAATATAAAACTTTAATACCACAAAAATATGTTATATTATCCTATAAAATTAATGTAACACATTAAATCAGTAAATTATATTTCTTTTCATATTTTTAAAATCTTTTATTTTTTATTTATTGAAGAAATACTACATTATTGTTGAATAACCAATAAAGGCCATTAAATAATTACTAAATATTGAAATATATTTCTATCATTAAATTTTTTATTAATATTAAAATAGATTATTATATTCATTAATACACTTTTTGTCCCTATGTGGACACATAAGATATATTAAGAACAATGAGAGTGGAATTATTATAATTTTTTTGGTTTAAATAACATATAAGTTATTTTCATGGAAAATTATCAATTACAAAATTGAATTTAAATACTAATGTAATTAGGGTTGAATTAAAATCATATAATAAAAATTATATGGGTTTCAGAATATTTTTTTGACCATATCATTTGATTTTAACCTCAAATTAACACTTTTCAAATGTTCCATGACAATAAGTTTATTTACTCATTGAGGTAGTAACTATAAATTGAAAAATGCCCCATAAATGGATCATGGTTGATATTATTAAATATATCATATTCATGTTTACAAATGTAATATTTTTATGGTTTTTATGTCAATTTAAAAATATTATTAATTTTAAAATATCGTATATGTAAAATTTTAGAACTATTCATTAGTTTGAATTTATTAACACCAAGAAAACACGTATAATTAGAAAAAAATAATATAATACATCAATAAAATTCCAAATGAATATGTAATATTCATGAATCACATTAATTATCTCTAATTACAGTACTTTTAATATTTTTATTATCATTCATTTTTTTATTTTTATTAATTTAATAATTATTATGTCTGGGTTGTATAAGAATTTAATGTGTTTATTTAATTCATAAAAATTATAAATAAATTAGAATAATAAAAACAAGTTTATTATTTTAAAAATATATATTTGTATCCATTCAATATATATTTTAGCACATATCTATGCCATAAAAACTTATTTAAAATGTCACTTTCACTTTTTGGGCCTTGCATAAGCGTTGCACAAGCACTTGGATAATCCACTTGTAATATAACTAAGAAAGTAATTTATAGCCATATAAATATTCTATAATAATTAAAATTTAATAATCAAGTATATCAATAACTTATTATATATAAAATATTATTTTTAGGATACCAAATTTAACTTTTCTTGCGTTGTTCAGGCTCTATGTTGGCACTGAAAATGATTAAACATTTATCATGTAATAAATTACAATTTATATTTTTTAATTAATTATATATAGTATTTTTTATTATTTAATCATAATTAATTCATTTAGTAAGTTTCATTATTTTAAATATTTTGTTTAGGTCTTTGTGAAATCATAAAATATATTGTAACTGATAAAAACCATATTTTTTTAGTATTTAATAATAATTTAACTTTACGGAAATATATCAAAGAAATAATCCAAGGATAAATTTTAATTTTTAAATTAAAAAATAAATTATATTTCATACAATTCAATTCCTATAAATGATATAAATTATATTTAATGTTAATTCATAAAATGCAAAGAAAAATAGTTTTTAGAAATATTTTTTTTTTGGAATAAAAGTGTTTCTATACCAAATTCATCTATAAAATTGATTCAAATGAGTCAAATTTTACTATTAAAAATATAATTGAACTAATTTTACTTTGAATCCATTTTATAATGAAGTGGTACTTTCTATACATTTTTGAATGAAAAATATAGTTTTTAGTATAATTTTGTATTTTTCACAATTCTCTAAAAAAATCAATTTGTTTTGAACAATCCCAACACCAAAACTAAGATAATTTTGATATTATGCTTTCAAAAATGATATTAACTTAATTAAGTTAAATTTTTATATGTTTCAGAAATAAATTATAATATTTTCTCACAACAAGAAATATTGTTTTAAGAAATCATATTTATAAAGCATAAAATTGCTATATTAAAAATTAAGTACATATTTCATAAGGATTAATCAATTAATTTGTATAAATTAGGTCCTTAATATATATTTAAAAATTATTTTAATAATATTTATACCCTAAAATTCTACATCTAGGTGATAACAATCATATTTAAATAATATTATTTTATTTTTCATTTTTGTTCTATGGTGCATCTAATTGAAGATATCAAATAAATTTAATTATTATTTTTTAAAATATTTCTTAAAATATTATCATGTTAGATTCTACCTCCATTTAATAAATATAATTATCACAATTAGGAACCATGATCCGAAATCAATGGATTGACATTTGAAAATTCTTTTGTTGAAACCGACTTCGTAAAAATGATTGATAATACTTCTTCTTTATAAGTGAGAATATAAGATTTTAAGATCATATTAAATAAAATAAAAGTTGTTTTACAAATAGAATATAAATAGTGGAATGATAAAAGATGGACATGGAAGAGAAAACTAATGCCCAAGGATGAATTATAAGTGATAGAGAACATGATAAAGAGAATTTTAGTAATCAGAAAACCATGAATCAATGAGTATTTAAAAGACCGTCACTTCATTATAATTAAAGGTTATAGGACAAATATTCGATCCGAAAACCATTTTTTTAGAGATTAGTAATTCCTATACCATATGAACTTATAAAACATGGAAAAATAATTACATGATAAGTTAAATTTTATATATTAATAAAATTGTAGAAAAATCTCATTTTTTCTCCAAATGACGAGTATACAAGATGAATTTTTCATTTCTTAAGAAATATAATCATCTTCAATGTATCACACAATTCTTTAAAAGGATAAAATGTTATTCCTTCTATCTTTAAGAACCAACTGATACAAAAATGGTTAACACAAGGATAAATAACTCGTAAAAATGAATAAACCTATAAAAAAATAAATACTACATTTATCATAATTAAATAGAAATACTAAAAGTTAAAAATAAATCATTCCATAAATAATTATACTCAAATTTATATTTTTAAATAATATTGAAAAATTTGAAAACCCAAAAATCAAAAGGATTTGATTGGATATTCTTCTAAAATTAATTTTACATTTATCTCCAATCATCATTAGTCAGTCATAAAGTCATATACTAATAATGTATATTCCCTAATAAAAAACACTCCATGATATGATAATCATTTCCATAAATAAATAACCAATATACCAAATAACCTCAATAATAATGAATTTTTTAACCTCAACGTTTATCTTATATATTTCATTTGACTTATCAAAAAGTTATAATAGCATTCTTCTAAAATAATACTTCACAATAACCTAAGGGTTGTATATATCTCAAACTAATAAACCATTTCCCAAAATGTAATTAATAACCTCAAAATTACATTAATTAAAGACTTATAAGGGATTTACTCCTATAATATCATGATCAAGATCAAAATCATAAACATATTATTTTATCTATAACTCTAAAGTTAACTTCATAAGAAAACATATTTATTTCCAAAATTTATCACAATATTTATTCCAAAATTATGTTAAAAAACTATTGAAAATATTTGATAAATCCAAAATAAAATAAACATAGTAAAATATAAATCACTTAAATGTAACAACCCAAAAACTCTAAAAGAGTATATTGTATTCGATACCATGTATGACACACAACATCAAGCCCAAAGGGGAATAAAATATACCAAGGCATTATATAATTACTATATTAAATAAATTCAATCTATGATATATCATTCAATTCATGAAATACTGAGTTATATTTTTTTTTCACGCAACAATAAGTTCCTTCAGTAGCTTGCATTAGATTCAATACCACATTTTACCAAACAACAATATATTATTAAAATATCATTATTTAATATAATAATATATAATATATCCACTAAATTATCATTTATTGATATTATTAACTAACTTATGAAAATATATGGTTTACAAAAATAAATATTGAGTAAAGTTTCCACAAATTAATTAAAAATTAATATAAGAACCAATTGAATATAAAGGGAATGTTTTCATTGAAAACTTTTTTTATGTCACGAAGTTATTTTATCCTAATAATATAAAGTAATTAATATTAGTGAGTGATATTATATTAATATATATATATATTATATTCAATCTAATATTTTTTTTATATTCATCCAATATTGTTGATATGAAAATGATAAGAAAAAATCTAATATTTTGCATAAAAATCAATACTTTTATAAGGAAAATTTAGAACCATTTAATGGGGAACCTATTTTAAATATCAATTTTGAAACTTTTATAAATTTAATATGAAAAAATAAACTTCATTTTTGAATTAAAAAAAGTTAATAGTTAGGCTAGTGTTAATTTTTGGTATTTATAAATAAAGATTAATTTTTTTATGAACAATGAAAAATAATGGATTTTAATTGAAAACTGACTTTTCACCTCAATAAAATATATGTTTATATTATATATTAAAATTAATTTAAAGTAAAATTATATAAATTATATATCTATTTATCCAATTTAGGTCATTAAAATAAATTTCACTTTGAAATTAGATATAAAAACATAACAAACTTTTAAACATTTTTACTTTGAAACTCTGCATTTTTGTCTCGTCTATGGGTTTAATTTTAAATTAATTTATTCAAATTATGTGATTATAATTTTTAAAAATGGATTCGGTATTTCGAATCATAATAATTTATATTTTAAAATAATTCAAAATTTGTTTTTTACAAAAATAATAATATTGAAAGTAATTAATATTAATTACAACAGTTTAGAGAAAAATTATCATAACAAGGAACTAAAACATAATCTTTAGTATTAAAATGACCTATAAACATATCCAAAATCTATTTTATCTTAATATTTAGTGCCTATAATAAATTTTATATAATCTATAACATTATTTTAACCAGATGATATGGGAAAAACATGGGTGAAATACCTTTTTAAAAAATGTATAAGAATGCCACTCCACCACTATAAAAAAACTCACCCCTTCAACTTATTAACACATCTCAAGCACTTTGTATCGCACAAAATATTCTCAAATATTCTCCAATAACAACTCCCATGGTCATATAATCCTCCCTTTTGTCATGAATCCATCCAAGGAAGCCCTTTGGTGGAAACCAAAAAGTGTAACACAAAGAAGAGGTAACATCCCTCCTCGAGCTATTTTGTTTTATATTCGTTCCCCACACCCTAAAAATATTATTATTACATGCTAAAATAATTACCTAAATATACTAAATATAATTATTTATTTTAATATTTAGGTTTCTACATTTAATAACAACACACATCCATCAAATGTGTAACGAACTTACAGTTCACGTGTACGATGAACTACCCCCACATAAAACGATATAGTTCGTTTTTCCATTACCACTCTTACTAGATGGGAAATATGATGGAACATATGTTTTTATATTATATTTATATGATATTAATGTTGTATTAATACTTATTTAATTTTTAAATAACACATACCTTCATTCATTCCATTTTTTTGTAAATACGATAACATTGTTTGTGGGATTATGGACTACCGCCTCTTCAAAGCGATGTAATTCATTTGCACTATAAATGGAATATATAAAGGATGGATTTAACAAAAACAATGTGAAATTTAGGACATAAATATGGTAATTTAATTATTATATACTTATATTTAATTTACATTTCATTATTTTAATTAAAAAAATAATTGTAAGTAGCGTTTATGCGTACGTATGACCTACCGTCTCTATGATCAATGCATTTCATTTAATATCTCCAAACATTATAGATTACCATATAAATATAATTAATTAATATATTTGATATTAAAATCAAGTTTTACATCCTTGATATAATTAAATCATGATCTACATAAGATGAATAAGAATAAAAAGTTAAAACATAGTCGACAAACTTGGCAATCAGCACCTGAAATAGGTAAAATAATGAAAGATTATTAACAAACAGGTAATAAGATAATATAAGATGATAATATATGATATTTAAATATAATATGATTCTTTTATAAGTTATTTATAGGATTAAAACCAATATAAAAGAATTTAAAGTATGTTCACCCGAAAGGAAATGCAAGGTAGGAGATTTTTATCTCACTTTTCACCCATTGAGGTATACACCATTTTTAAAACATACTTATTTATGCGGGGTATATAATGAAACTATTATATTATATATATTTAATTAATTTTTCTTCAGGTAATTTAATGTTCCATTTAATGTCATTTTATTCATGAGGATTATAATTCAAAAATTACCCAGGTGGCAAGGGACTTTGTCTCAATTTCCATTCTTTGAGGAATAATTTATTTCGTTACAAACTAATTTCATATATATGGTGTACATGATTCAAAATTTATATGTAATATCATGAATAATTATTTCTTCATGATATTTTGAGTTCTATTTTAATTATTTCATCTATGGGGGTTTGAATATAAAATTTCCATGTGGTAAATAATTTCGTAATTTGATTCCTTTTTGTTATGTTATATTACATCCCCGTTGACGTTAATATTATAATATTACATGTGTAATAAATTTTTAATATATATTTTCTTATTTACACTTATTTTATATGATTTTATAGTTTATACACATAATTTATTAATTGAAAATTTCTCACCTCTACATTATTATCTTTTCATGGGTATACTTTATAATCTCATTTTGTTTGAGATTTTTTACATTTGAATTTCCATTCAAAGAAATTATTTGGAAATGTTCAAAAAACCATTAATTTTATTATCCATTGGTTATTAACGACATTATTAAAGTAACAGTACCATTTTCCTACTCTTTGGTACTTGAAATATTTTAGAAAATGTTGTTAAGAAAACTCAAATTCATTTCTCACTTTAATAAGAGAACCTGTTTTATTCTAAAAACCCTATTTTCTAAAAAGGATTCCTAAAAATTATTTTTAATATTTAAAAATTACTTATTAATTATAATTTTACCCTTTTTATTTTAATTCATTTTCAAAGGAATATTCTTATCTCTTTTTTGAAAAATGAACCCTTTTAATATTTTTACCATGACGAAGGAATGCATTTTTACATTGTAAGGCATGTATGGAATCACCAATTTTTATTTCTTTGTGGATTAATTTAAATGTTTAAAATGTTAAATTTTAAATAAATTCTGTTTTTAAAATTTATTTTGAATGGAAATTATTTTATAAATTATTTTCGAAATAGAAAGGATATATTTCTGAAGATTGTTTTTAAAAGATATTTTTATAGTATTTCTATTCATCAAAGTCAAAGACCCTTTATTTTTACTCCACCTAGAATATGATGTACTAATTACACCCTTATTATTCCTCTAGATGGTTTTTATTTTTTTTTCCAAAGATAGTATTGAAATTTACTTCCTTGATTAATTTTCATAGTCCCATTGAAATATTCAATTACCTATGGTAATTGGAGATTTAATTTACCCTAATGATCCATATATTTTTTCATGTATATATTTATTTCTGAAACTATAATCCATTTTTAGATATGGTGTTTTCCTGGACAATTGTTTTATTTTTTGGGTAAATATTGATAAATCAGTATCCTTTATTCAATATGGATATTTTATAAGGAATATTGTTTATTAGATATGTGAAATGATTTGAACATGAAATGAAATGTGGCGCCCTGATATTTATATAGCCTCTCGATGCATCGACAGGTTCTCATGAAAAAATTAGTTTCACAAATTTCACAAGTTATACCTATAGTTTTAAAATATCTAGAGGATAGATCTTGACAGTAGAGGTTTTCTTGTTCCTGAGTCATTCCATACAATAATTAAGCATTTCCTTCATTTTTTTATGTATTTATTATCCCTAATATTTTTATTATGAAAAATTATATGGATTCATTTCATTTTCAATTTATTGATTAAATGGAATGTGTTTATAGTAATTTACCATTCCATATTTTTTAAGAACTTCCTTCTCAATTTTTTGATTACAGGACATCTTTCTTCAGTTATTTCCATTACATATGGTCAATTCCCATTGATTCCTTACTGATTCAGCTATACTTGAACCTTACTAACAATTTGTGCTCACCCTTATTTTTTTCATTTCCCTAGGAATCCAAGAAGTTTACTAAGAAAAAAATGAAAGGATACACTAGAGAGAATAATGTTTTTATCCCTAAAAGAAAAAAATATGTTGTAATTAGCATATTCATTTGTAATACAATACTCAAGTATATATCTATTTTACCAAGTCTACTAATCTCTTTGATCCTTTAGGATTTTATACTTTTAGTCAAGCCAATGTAATAGTAGTAGACACCAGCTCTGGGATTACTGGGGTTGGGGTGATGTAGTTATTATCAGAGGAAGTTTAGTAGAAACCTTGGGACCTAGATTTCAGAAAATATAGATTAGAGAACATAACCATAATATTTACCTTGATGATATGTATAGAAGAACATACTAAAATTTTATTAAGGTAGATATTATGTGGGTATTCCTAGAAATACATAAATGTATTGATACTACAAGTGGATGTGATTTTGGAAGAGATATAACAAGGGGTAGAAAACTTGATAAGGTGTGTCAGGTCTAACTCGAGCGCAACCTGATACATGACAATAGGTCTTACTACACACCTGGTTTGGCAATCCTATGAGATATGATTAGGAAGATTCACATTTTCTTTAGATGAAGTTATGAAGGATTTGAATATATGATTAAAATAAATAACCTAGTTTAAACCTAAGGTTTTTTAGATTGAAAATAGAGTCTCATGATTAATATGTTCTATAAATGATTATATATTAATCTCACTATAACTATTGTTACATGCACTGTGATTTCTATTTTTAGCAAATGGATGGAACCTGAAGGACTAAATTTAGTATTGAAAATAAAGGAAAATGTGGTGATATAGTGAAACCAAATGAGTTATATATGGGAGTGAATGATATAGTGTTCATGCCTAATAAATTTTCCTTAAATATGATTAATGACATATACCTTAACCAACTTCTGAACTCACTAATGAAGAGAAGGATAGAGGTTTCAAAGAGCTCATGTGGTGGATACTATATAGAGAAGAAGTCTTGATTTCCATCATAGAAGGAATGAGGAATGTGGCACCCAAGAAAGTTTCTCAATGTAATGAGAAAAATATTTATGTGTGGGAAATAAGGGAATAAATAAATAATTTCCACGATAAAATGAAGAGTACAATGGAAGCAAATGAAATTCATTCTAAGGAATCATTTATTGTTAATTTACTTAAATATGGGCAACCTGGTCATTAACTGACTAAATTACCTATTTTAAAGGAAACAATCTAGAAAATAGAGTGACCTATCTGTAAATACCTGGAAAATTATTTATGTTTTGAAGTTGTAATGAAAACCAAAGTTAAAAAGATATTTAATTATTAAATTTCAAAGAGTCCATCATATATTTTTTTGAATTATATAAATCTTGTTATTGAAAAGGAAAACAAGTATTATAGATTAAAACCCATTAAATCCATCATGGTGGTGGGGTATATACCCATAACCGATGGATGATAAGGGTTTCACACCTACCACTACCACACACAATATCTTGGTTAATATGTCATTGTTCTTAGTTAATTATTTTGATTAATAATTTTTTATGACAAACTAGTGGTGTCACTTTTTGATGTTATAGATTATTTTATTTACCATATTTGTTTTGGGAAATAGTTAGATGAAAATGTAAATACCTTTTTTACGGATCTTATGATCCATAAAAAGTAAATGTTTGTGCTTCAAAATGGGGTTCATTTTAGAAGTAAGGTATAAATTAGAATTTTATTGAAGCATAACCAAAAGAAAAAATTGTTCATATGAAAATTGAAACTATATTTCCTCATACTATTTTCCAATAAAATAATTCCTCAAAATTAGAAAATTTTCAGTAAAATAGAAATATTTTCCAAATACAATATTTTTTTGAATCGATAGTTTTTTAAACCCTCAAAGATTTATGGCCTTGAGGCCTTTTACATTCCATTGATCATTAAATTATTTTTGATAAATGAACTCAATCAACCCATATAAATATTTCTTTATTTTTTACCATGTATGTATCTACACTTTACACTAATGTTCTTTTACTTAGAGACCTAGTTATATGTTAGTCCTTATGATCTTTATACTTACTATTCTCTCTTTTATAAGGGATATTTTATGAAACCTTCTAATGATGTGGGATTTAAACATAGTAAATATCAGATAATATATTACCAATACCAAGTTTAAATTTTGAGGACATAATTTAATTATATTGGGGAGAATGTAACACCCCGAAAATTCTAAAAGAGTATCTTGTATTTGATAGTGTGTTTGACACGCAACACCAAGCATATAAGGGAATATAATATCCTGATACTTTAAAATATAATTAATATATTAAATAAATTAAATTTATGTTATAGACTGAAATAAACACAATACTGAGTTATATTGTGTTATACACAATAATGAGTTTCTTTGGTAACTTTCATTATACACATGGCTAAGTTTCACCAAACAACAATGTATTATTAAAATATTATTATTTAGAATAATAAGATATAACCTATAAATTACATTAGAAGTTATGAATAATACTGACTAACTTATGAAATCATATGTTTTACAAAATCAAATGAATTCCTTGGATTCAAATTAATTAGTAATGAATATAAGAACCAATTGAATATAAAGGGAGTGTTTTTATGGAAAACTATTTTTATGCTCACAAATTTGGTTTATCTAAATAAATTAAATTAATTAAAATTTTTGTGTGATATTTGGGTTATATATATGGATATATTATATATATTTAATCAACTAATTTTGACATTCATCCAATATATTTGAAAATAATAATTTGATAAAACCACAATATTTTACATAAAAATTAATATTTTTCAAAAGGAACTTTTAATTCCTTTTAATGGAGAACCCATTTTAAATCTATATTTTAACACTTTTATAGATTTAATATGAAGAAAAATAATCTTATTTTTGAAATATAATCCTCATAATTAGTTTAGGGAGACTTTTTTATATTTCTCTGTGATGTTTTATTTTTTGATGAATTGCTTAAAATACTGGATTTTAAATGAAAACTGAATTTTTACCTCAATAATTTATAATGTAATATTATATATTAAATTAATTTTAATGTAAAATTATATAAAAATTATATAAATTAATCCAATTTAGGTAATTATAATAAATTTTACTTTAACATTAGATATAAAAACATAGTAATCATTTGAACATTTTTACTTTAGAAACCCGCATTGACATCCCAGAATTATTTTTAAATTAATTTCTAGAATTTTTTTTAATTTGTAAAAATGTATTTCATATTTGGATTAAAAAAAATATAAATTATAATAAGTTAAAATTATTTTTTAACAAAAATATTAGTGACATTAATTAAACATAATTACAGTGATTAAGCTTAACAAGGTACAAAACTATAAACATAAGAGGTCAAATTAATTATAAAACTTTCAAAAATCCATTAGATGTTCATATTTATATCATATAATCCATTTTATGAAATTTGGAAAATAATTATTTCTACTTTACATGGAAATAATGTGGGTAGAATTACCTTTTCAAAAAATTACACGAATACCACTCCTCCTCCACTATAAAAATACACTCACCCTCAATCTTATTCAAACCTCTCGAGACATTTGGATAGACCCACAAATGATCAAATAATCTCTTAAAATTCATCAAAATAATCCTATAATAATCCATTTTAGAATAACGTCATCCAAGGTATCCCTTTGATTGAAACCAATAGGAGTTACCCAAAGAAGAGGTAACATCCTTCCTCAAGATCTTTTGTTATAATGTGTGGCTCAAAAAAATGAAAATTGAGACAAAGTCCACTAACACTTGGATAATTTATGAATTATAATCCCCATGACATAAATAACATAAAATTAAACTTTAAATTCCACGAAGATAACTCTATTCTTGATATGAAATAAAATAGGGGCATTATAGATCTTGACAGTAGATATTTTCATGTGCCTTAGACATGACATCCAATAATTAAGAATTCCCTTTATTTCGATTTAGTAACTTTAATAAATGATATTTTCACCATGAAAATGGCTATATATTAATTTCTATTGAATCCCTCCTTTTTATTTCATAAATTTTCATTTCATTATACAAATATATGATCATTTAAGGTTTAGTTTCTTAGAAAGAAGGCACATAATACATGAAAACATGAAACATTATTATTATATTTTTGAAAGGATTTATAAAAGGTACATCATAAGTAAATTTACTGCATCTCATAACCTGGGGACATATATCAAAGGAAAGGGTGAGAATAAGTCTCGGTAAAGGAAATAGTTTGCAAGTGATATTGATGAATATCATTAAGAAAATGAGGAATATTATGATGGCATGATAAAGGTAACTTGAGGAATATAATAATTAAAATAAAATTAATAATAAAATAAAAATGGGGATACAACATTTAAATGATACATTAATAAGAAAATCACCAAGTTTTTTCACCGAGGAGTCATAAAAATTACCAAGGTATCATAAAACATGTCATCTCAAGAGATTAAATTATTTACTCAATGCATTAGAGCACTATCAAGGCGAAAATATCATATGTTTTAATTTGAAGGTGATCCAAATAGATAATAATAAATAAATTCATAAATAACCCATGGGGAATAAAATAAAATGTTTTTCATATCAAATATCATGGTGTTTCAAAAGTGATAAAAAACATGATCATTATGTCATTTTTAACCGACAGAAAGGGAATGTGGGTTTTATGTATGTTAATAACAGAATAAAATAAATAATTTTAAAATAATTGTGAATAAACCTGGAAAATAAAGAGGTTTGGGTATTCAAAAAAAGAAAATAAAAAGTTAATTTCCTAAGGAGGAGAGAGACATTTTGAGATGTAAATTCGGCAGTATAATGGGTACAAAACATGGTTTTAGAAAAGGATAAAACGAGAAGGTATAAGGGTATCCCATTGATTTTTTTATTAATGGAATGATTAAAAAGGAAATAATATAGTGTTTTCATATCTTTCATAAGGAACATATAAAAAACGGTTCTTGAAAAGAAGAGAAAAGGAAGATATTTCTCTTAACATAAAGAGCTCTTCCTAAAACATGGGGATTGGGAACATGATGGATTGATGAAACCATAGGAGGACTACTTGGGAGGTAACACTAACATATATTAATTTATTATTGAATTAAATTAAATGAATATGGATAAATGGGTGGGAATTTATAGCCAAAGTGGAGTATTTGTTTATTAATTTTCAAATAAAGGCCTTAAAAACCAAGGTTTTGGAAAATTAAATTTCATGGGCTTTCCAATGGTATTTTTACATGGTTTTGATCACATGGGTAATTTTTTAATTTATTTTAATCCACATGAGTTTATAATTATTTTATATTACTTAATATATCAAGGAAAATTAAACTTTCCACAAAAATAATGTTTTTAATATTAAATTTTACATTTTACAATTTGGAAAGTAAATTATAAGTATGGAAATTGATTAAAATATAAAAAAATAATTTATATTAAAAAAATAAAATATTTCATGTCACTTATTGTGTTCAATAAGTTTTTAAATCATTAATACATAATTATTAATTCATTAAACACACCAAAAAACTCAAATTGTATTTTTACTATTCATGAAAAATAATATATTTTAGAAAATTCCCATAGATTCCCCCTATCCTAATTTTGGAATGATAATTTAAAAAATGATATTTATTTTAACAAAATAATTCACTAAATATGATAATTATATATCTTAATTTTAAAATATTTATTTATTGACAATAACAACAGATTGGAAATTCATAGTAAAATTCCCGACACTTGAAAAAAACATATTTTATAATTTATTTCTAAATAAGAGTTTCTTATAATTTTATTTCATTTAAATATGTATTATTCATAATATATTAGTTTATTATAAATATTTATCTCTTTTTTGAAAATTACAATTTATATCCAAAAAATAAATTTATCAAATTCTCTATCAATTTTATTAAGAAAAAATATTTTTAAAACATAATTGATCAAGTAAATATTTTATTAATACAATGAGATATCACTTTTTGTAACTAGGGCCTCAACACCTAACCCTTTATAACACTCACATACAAAATAAATGAAAGGTGTTTGATGGTGATTGGTTCATGGGGTGGCTCAGCTAACATTGCATGAGTGGTAATTTCAACTAACACGTACATCCCTAATAGAAAATTTCACTATAGCTTTACTTGATGAATCTAGGATTGGGATTGGTCAGAAAAGAACCCAAATGATGCTACCTCGATCTCTATTTCTAAAAAATGGGCATCATATGAAATTTCACTACTTTTTTGGGAATATTTTCTCCTTTATGCATGATTAATTCTTTATCAATTATACTTTCAAATTATAATGTAAAAAAAATATTACTAAGAGCATAGTTTCCAATGGTCACATTGGCCAATGGTCATAATTGACCAAAAGTCATATAATGATCAAAAAACTATGGTTACATTTCCCTTTATACTCACTTAATAAATAGATATGGTTTTATTGATTAAGAAATAATATTACACACAGTTTCTCCCGGAAAAATTATCTTTTAAAAAGATCTCGTCATTACATTCTTCTCCCCTTAAGTAATTTCCTCCCAAAAATTTCATCTCATTATCTCAGTTGAGAAATAGTATTGATACTTTTGTCTTATTCCCTCCTATGGTTCCCACATATCTTCTTCATATATATGGTTTCTCTACAACACTTTGACTAGGTGGGTAGTCTTGTTGCGTAGAATCTTGTATCTACGATCTAAGATCTCCACTGACTACTACTCATAAAAGAGGTCAAGTTCTAGTTGTCCCACCGTAGAATTTGGTACATGTGAAGGGTCAGGTATGTACTTCATTAATTGAGATATGTAGAATATTTCATAAACCTGAGATATATTTTTTAGAAATGAAAGGTGATAGGAAACATTAACTCTGTGATCAAGGATTTAATATGGACTAATGTACCTAGGGATATGCATAAATTTCTTCCCAAACTGACTGAATCTCTTCCAGGGTGATAGTTGAAGGAAACATTTATCACCAAAATCAAAATCCAAGCCCCTTTAATGATTTTCAACATAGCTCTTCTTCCAACTCTGAGAAGTCTTAATTTTTTGTAGGATGGTATGAACCATTTTTTCATCTCTTGTACAAGATCAGGCCCAAGAATATTTTTCTCACCAATGTCATCCAAACAAGTACGAGTTCTACATCGCTTCCCATATAGAGCTTCATTGGGTGCCATTTGAATATACGAATAGAATCTATTATTGTAAAAGAACTAAAATAGTGGGAGATACTGATTGCATCAACCTTGAGATTCCATTGATAAAGTTCTCAACATTTCCTCAGGTGTTAGAATATTTCTTTCATATTTTCCATTGGTATGGGGGTGATAGGTTGTACTGAAATTCAATTAATTATTCATATCATGATGAATAATTGTATTGAATTTAGATACTAACCTTGGATTATGATTATAAATTATTGAATGTGGAACCCCATGGAACCTCATCACATCCTTTATATAATTCTTATAATGTTTCTCAAGAGATAAAACTTCCCGAATCATGATGAAATGATATGTCTTGGAGAGATAATTGACTACAAACCATATCAAATTGTTTCCATTGGATGTTTAGTGGATACCAGTGAAAAATTAAATAGTGATATTGTCATACTTCCACATTGGTATGGGTAGTGGTACCTATACCTTTATTGGATTGGTTTTCTCTTCCTTCACTTATTGACACACAAATCACCTTTTAGTTTAGTCAGTAATGTACCTTTTCATTTTTTCCCACCAATAATGTTCACAAAGGTCCGTATACATTTTAGTGCTTCTTAGATGTATAAAGAATGTAGAGGTATGAGCTTCATCCATAATCCTCATATTTAATGGAAGCTTCGATGATGTTATAATGGTGAAAAATAGCCGCACCTGCCGTATAAGTTAAAAAAACATTCTTACCTTAATTTTTTTCTAAAAGGTTAAAAAGTACCTTGTTTGAAAAAGACGGAAATATTACTTTGAAAACATTTTATAAAAAATCAAACAAGGGTATAAATGAATTTAAACCATAGTCTAGTAAATAGTAAAAATGTTTTGGAATACATTTTTAAGAAGCATGGATGTGGATGATAAATATGTCCCAGTAGATACATACATAAAAACAACCATGGATAATTAAGAGATTGTAGAATTAACCCTTTCCTTGTAATTTTACTTGGTATAGGGTAGGTTAAACTCATGTATAATAGTGAAATAATAATTATTAAATTATACAAGAATCATATACATTAATATGATATCATATATGATCTTTGACATTTCTTTGTTAATAATATCTTAGTATTATTTTCTTTTTAGGTGTTAACAGATTTGTTTTCCTTTGTCTGCTTTGTTATGTAAGTAATGTTTGTTATGGATAGGATATATCTTCTTCATATTCAGAATGAAATTAAGTCTTGAAACATTATTTTTAATTATCTAATGAAAATTAGTCTTGAATGTATACGATGTGGAATGAATCTCATCGCGTTCGTGAAGACGGTAATCCGTACGTACGCACGAGCGACAGTATCATTTTTTTATATTAAAATAATATATAATTTGATGGTATATAATATATAAAGAATCATTATCATGTTAAATTTATTATTTACATCAATTACACATCATTATTATACCCATCCAATTGATAATGTATTGAATAACAATTACACCACGACGTAGAGACGGTAAGCCGTACATACTCACGTATAGTGACATGTAATTCAAAGGATGGATAGAATAATGATTATTTTTGTACCATATTTATAATAACATCAAAGTATATAGAAGATAATAATGTTATTATTTTATAATGGAAATAAAAAAGAAAGAGGAAGTGGAAGAAGAAAGGAACTTGAAAGATGTGATGAAATATTTACCTCTTCTTCGGGTTCTTCCTTTTGATTTGATCAAAAGGGATAAATAGGTTGTCTTTTGTAATAAATTAAGGCCTACAGTATTAAGGGAGGATAGTTGAGAGGGTATTTGGGCAGGGTTTGGCTGATCTAAAATGATTTGAAGATGTGAATTTGAGGGAAGGGGAAGTTCCATTTTATAAGAGTGGTGAGGGGAACCTTAGTAAAAGATAGAAATATTATTTTATAGTAAAATAATTTTCGGTTTATAATGGCTAAAAAATGAATTATTTAAATTATAAGGTGGGGATAGGTCTAAAACCACTCAACCAATAGTTTTTATATAGGTTTGAGTAACTATATTAACATTATCTTTTAGATTCAACTCTTAGGTAAATAGTTTGACATTTACCATGCCTCTTTGTATTTTATATTATATTGTTAATAAACATAATATAAACTTTCAAGTGAACCGAATGTGGATCATTAATGATACACATATCATTATATAAGTCATTTGGAGGAACCCTAGTCTTTTAGTAATATTATATCAATTAATAATATAATATTTGTTTTAAAAACTATTTTATGTTAATTTTGACACTATTTCATAATTGATTTTTTTAAAGTCCTAAAAACTTTATCAATTAGAACTAAATTAATTTAATCAATCCTAAGCTGTCTTATTATCATATAAAATTCTTTTATGGAATCAAAACTTTCAAATTATATTTTTTTTAACATTTATAATACCATTTATTTGATTCTTTCATTAATAAAGAAAATACCACTTCATCATTGTGTCATAAATAACTTTAATTATTTAATGTCTAAAAATTATAAATATAATACCACTACATAGGAAATATATTTATCTTTATAATGAATATTTATATACGAAGAGATAACATGTATAACCCTATGTAAAAATTGTTTTACTAAAAGATATATGCTTATATCATTTTTGTATTTACTTTAACTTAACTAATATAAAGTGTCATTATCACTTAAAAGTGGCTCTATGGGGTCCCAAAATTCATTCAAATATGCCCATGGTCGGACATGTATCATACAATAGAGTTAATACATGTTTTAGGGTAATTTAATATTATTATAATATTATTGTTTTACCCTTATTTAGTGGATTTACCTTTTAACCAGGGTAAATAAAATATTTACCGAAGTATTTATTCGAAATGTCTAAAAATAAAAGTTAACTATTTACACAATTTGGACCTCCTGATTCTAAATATGGAATCCATTTTTCTAAATTCAAAATACATAAGTGGTAGAAATTAATTTAAAATTAATTCTTGTTGTCAAAACAAAAAGTGTATTTTTATGAAATAATAACTATCAAAAGATTGACACTTTCTTATGTCTAGTTTAAATGTGAAATTACATCCAATGAACAAAATTTGATTAAATGGTAATAATATAATCTAATTATACTTTAAAACCACTCAATAGTATAATTTAGCACAATAAATTATTTTGATTAAAAAATTTGTTTTTAATTAAAATTTAGTATTTTCACTATTCATCAAAAACAAAATGTTTTCTGAAAAATACCTTATATTCACCCTGAACTAATTTCAATACTCTGAAACCAAAAATGATGTCCATTTTGAAAGATACAATTTATAAAAGTTCAAAAAGTGGGTATTACTTTTCATAATGGATAGTTTGATTGGTTGTGATGTGTTAGAACTCGAAGTTGCATACAACAGACACTATTGTATTATTCAAAGATAAGCGTACCATGGAAGCTTGTGGTGTTACATTCTACCCTCCTTCAAATAATTTCATCCTAGAAATTTCTATAATATTACTACATAAAAATAGTTAGGTGGTTCTTCATCACAAGTTCTGTGGGTTTCCACGTTGCCTCTTCCATCTTATGGTTTCTCCATAGAAAATTTACCAGACGAGTCATCCGGTTTCTCAACACTTGTTCTCTTGTATCATGAATCTTGATAGACTCTTTAAAATAAGACAGATTGGGTTCCATTTTTAATTCCTCATAGGCGAGTTCATGCGTTGGGTCAAGCATGTATTTTGTAAACAATGATACATGGAATACAACATGAACTTTGGAGAAACATAGCGGCATAACCAAACAGTAAGCTACAACCCCAATTAGTTCTAGAATTTCAAAAGGTTCGATATACCTGTGACTCAATTTACCCTTCTTACCAAAATGTATAATACCCTTCCATGGAGATACCTTCAATAAAACATGATCTCCTACTTGAAATTCCAAATCCTTCCTTTAGTTATATGCATATCTCTTCTGCCTACTTTGAGCTGCTTTGATGTGGGCCTGGATTACCTTTATTTTTTCCATCATTTCCTATACATGTTTTGGGCCTATGAGTTTTCGTTCACCAACATCATCCCAACAGGTTAGTGTGCAACCTTTTTTTCCATATAATGCTTCATATGGTGCCATCTGAATACTTGAATGGAAGCTATTGTTATAGGAAAATTCTACTAGAGGTATATGTTGATCCCACATACATTTAAAGTAAAGTGAGAATGATATAAACATGTCTTATAAGGTTGTAATAGTCCGTTATGATTGTCTATTAGTTTTGGGGTGTTAGGTAGTGCTCAACTGAAGTTCAGTATCTTGGGCTTTCTGAATACTTTTCCAGAATACTGATGTAAAATAGGGATCACTATCAGAAACAATCGATAGTGGTACTCCATGAAGTCTTATGTCTTCATTAATATATATTCTTGCTAAACGTTTAGGTGGTAAATCTTCTCTTATAGTAAGAAAATGTTCTAACTTGGTAAGACGATCAACAATGACCCATATTTCATCGTTCCTTCTTGGAATCTTTGGTAGTCTCATGACAATGTCCATCGTAATATTATCCCATTTCCACTCAGGTATGGGAAGAGGTTGCAAGACTCTTCCAGGTTATTTCCATCTTGTTTTCACTTGTTGAAAAACCATACATCTTGACACAAAATCAGCAATCTCCCTCTTTATGTTGTCGCACCAAAAATGTTCTTTCAAATATCTATACATTTTTGTGCTACCAGGGTGTATAGAGAAATTGGAGCTATGAGCATCCTCTAACAATTCCCTTTTCAGATCAGGTATATTAGGAACACAAAGTCTCTTCTGAAATTTAAAAATCCCATCTTCATATACGAAGTCGATCAATCTCCCATCGTTCACAGATTTAATATTCTTTTGAAATTCCTCATCATCAGCCTGAGAAAATTTTATCCTTTCTAGTAAATATGGTTTAGAAACCATTTGAAAAAGAATTAATGTTTCACCTTCCATGGTTATTCCAATATCCATATTTATTAGATCCTTGAAAATAGGATCTCTTTCAACTCTCATCTTATTCAAAACTCCATGATATTTTCTTCTCAATGAATCTGCCACCTTATTAGCCATCCCTGGGTGGTAGTGTATCATGAAATAATAATCCTTGAGTAGTTCATGCCATCTCCTTTGCCTCATTTTGACTTCTTTTTGTGAGAAAACATACTTCAAATTCTTGTGGTCAGTATATATCTCACATTTTTCACCATAGAGATAAGGACTCCATGTATTCAAAGAAAATATTACATCTGCTAACTTAAGATCATGAGTAGTATAGTTTTTCTCTTGAATTTTTAGCTATCGTGATGCATAGGAAATAACCCTATCATTCTGCATAAGGAAACGAGCAAGTCCTTTCTTTGATGCATTACTATAAATAACAAACCCATCATTCCCGGATGGTAGAGTCAATATAAAAGCATTGAATAATCTTCTATTTAGTTCTTCAAAACATTCTTCACACTCTTTTCTCCAAAATAATTTAACCCATTTTAGTGTGATCTTGGTTAATGGGTTATCCAACAGGGAAAATTTCTGGACGAAACATCGATAATAACCTGCTAAACCAATAAAAGAGCATACCTCAGTTATACTCATTGGTTGTAGACATTCTTGGATTGATCTTGTCTTATAAGGATATAAAAAGATTCCATCCTTAGAAAAAATGTAGAGAAGAAAAGAAATCTCATGAATCCAGAATTCACACTTGCTAAACTTTCCACATAATTCGTGTCTTCTAGGAGACTTTAGGATATTGTGCAAGTGATTTTCATGATCTTCATAGCTTTTGGATTATACCAAGATATCATCAATAAATACCACTACAAAGTCATCAAGATATTCCTCGAAAACAATATTCACTAGATCCATGTAGATATAGGGTGCATTAGTCAATCCAAAAGGCATTACTATAAACTCGTAATGCCCGTACCTGGTTCGAAATTCTGTTTTTGGAATGTCTTCCTTCTTCACACACAACTGATGATATCCATATCAAAGGTAAATCTTTGAAAAGTATTGAGATCCATGATATTTGTTGAATAAATCATCAATGTGAGGTAGGGGATATCTATTCTTTATTGTTATAGCATCGATATCCCTGTAGTCAATGCACAACCTCATAGATCCATATTTCTTCTTAACAAAAAGAACATGGGATCCCCATAGAGAAAAACTAGGGCAACTAAATCCCTTATTACTCAATTCATATAGTAGTTTCTTTAGATCCACTAATTATACAGTGGCCATTCTATAAGGCGTCTTCAATATGGGCCTTGATCTAGGAATTTAATCAATGGAAAACTAAATTTCTCAATTTGATGGATGTCCAGGTAAATCTTCTGGAAACACATCAACAAATTCTTTCACAATAGGTACATCCTCTATTTGAACATTCCCTTCCTCACCCATAGAAATTTCATTCTATTCCTCCTGAATAATTGAATTCAGTTGAGCTACTGGGGGTGGATATAGATAAGAATTTGGTGGTGACGTTTCTACTCTAAAGATAAGGTACTCCTTATCATCATTAAAAAATTGTAACCTCATTATTCTTATAATAAATTTTCACATCATGGTCTGAAAGCAAATCCATACCGAGTATTATATCAAATTCAATATTGGGTATGATGATGAGATCAGCAGATAAAGAACATTTATATTCCTTAATGTGGACTGATTCACAAAACATTGTTGCAATGATACTTCCATTTAGAGTTTTGACTGAAAACTCCCTTGTTAAATCAAATTGGAAATATCTAAGTTTCTTAGAAAACTGGGAAGATATGAAACAATGCAATGATCCAGAATCAAATAAAGCATTGGCTAAACTTGTGGAAACCATTAAATTACCTTCCACCACATCTTTCGGAGCTTCAACATCAGCAATAGGGATTGCATAAGCTTGGTCTTGATCCCATGGCCTTTTATGAGGTATGTTCCCCTGACGCTTAGGACATTCATTCTTATAGTTCCCCCTTTCTCTACATTTGTAGCACTCAACATCGACAATCTCTTTCTTCCCCTTGCAATCACGAGCTTGGTGGCATTTTTCACCACAATTGTAACAGACTCCCATTCCATTCAGGCATGTACCAGGGTGTTTCTTCCCAAATTTACTACAAGATGGATATTTATCTTTTCCCTTTTCCCCCTTATTTCCATTTCTAGAGTGTTCAACAGATCTCTTATTCTCTTGATTTACTTTAAAGTCGTAATACTTAGAGAATTATTTGTCTATCTTGATAGCACATGATACAATTTCTTCGTATGACGAGAAGGATTGGGAGACTAATGCTCAATTGAGAAATGGTTTTGATCCCACCGAAGAAATGATCAATCTTACTTCTTGGGATGTGTATATAATCTGTAGCATTCCTCGCAAACCTTGTAAAGTTAGCTTCATACTTTGCAACATTCTCATCCTCATTTTGCCTCAGACTCAGAAATTGTCTCCTCATATCCACTCGATGGTCATGAGAAAAGTATTTTTCTAATAAAATTTCTTTAAACTCCCTCCATTCCATATTTGATACTTCATCATCTTCCTTTGTGTTTTGAATCAATGACCACCACTGATCAGCATCTCCAGTGATGCGGTGAACGGCCATGACAAATTTTTCCCTTTCGTTACTCCCCAAGGCATGGAATATTGCCTCTAAGGAATTTATCCATTGCTCAGATACTAGTGGATTTGTACCCCCATTGAATATTGGTGATTTTTTTCCTCATGAAGAGATCTAACATTGATCCTCCACACTGTGGATCAGGGTACTCCATACGGGTAAGGTTATTATTCATAACCTGAGTGAGTTGTCCCTGTATGATGATTAGTTGATTAGCACCAGTTACATCACCAGCTCCACTGTAATTATCTTAGGTAGGAGGGAAATACCTACATGAAGTTTGTTCATTAATATGATTTCCATTCCTTCCACTAGGCACCATTTCTAAAAAATGGCATAAACTAGATTAGTTTATTAATCACAATACGTAAATACAAACTTTTAAAACACTTAACTTAAATTGAACAGTTTATGAATATAATCCATAATCATAAAAAAGGTTTTTTTTTCTGGATGTATATACTCATATACCCTTCATAATGGTTTGTAAAGAAAATGATAATTATCTTAAGAAAAAACCCCAAGAGTGTCGTAACCAAGAGTGTAGCAAGGATCATTATCGTGCACCAGTGCCTATTCGAGTCTAGCTCAAAGCAGTGTTTTCGGGTTTTACCGCTAGGTACATCTATACCAGAGCCGCCTCTACCTGTTCATATCCAGATAGGGATGTATTGCTTGGAATTCTCATAAAATCTCTACAACACCAAAATTCTTGGAAGTTCTTGTATACAAATCCTCAAAGTCAATCTCAGGGAAATGTGCTCTAATCAGAGTTTATATAAATCTAGATTCCAATGTTTGTACTAAAATTCCTCTGATACCAACTGTAACACCCCATCCCAGAATCCCAGAGTCAGTTCATTATTATGTATCATTGGCATGATCACAAATGATCAAGTCTCGAAAGACAAATTAGTTTAGCAGCTTTGGAAGTACTAGATCCATTCATAAGGTTTACATTATATCATAAAATGGAAAAATAAAACAACATTGTTTCCATTGAAAACACTAAGATCCCATAAACTATCCCTATAGGTCAGTCATAATATACTTCTTTGCATCCTGGAAAAGATAAAACATAGAAAGGGGTGAGCTCAGATGATCAGTAAGGATAAAAATATAGAGGAAATTTTCATAAATAAACATAAACAATTAAGGCAATGTATAAGACTAAAACAATAGCCTTTTAAACTTGAACTTCAGCATACTATGGAAAAGATAAAATCAAATAAATCCATTTAGTTATTCACATGGATATTCTACTAGTCGAATAATCACATGCAATATTAATAACAACTTTCATAATGATGGAATGCATAATGCCAGACTTTCATAACCACATAGTCAAGGCCTTGTGCCAAGACTACAAATAAGATTTTGTCAAGGCCTTTTTCCACGACACTAGTTTGTATCAGGAAACCTACCAACACATCGAGGAGCTATAGCGGGCTCCACCTGTCACTTACTAAGTCCAATGCATTCCTCATATGAAATGGTTTAAACATACTTTAAATATTTGTATTTAAACTAGAATAAGAAATTTCAATAATTTACCCATAAACCATGAATGGTGTAAAAAAAACATAGCCATAGTGAAACATATCACAAAACCTTCAATACAATATGGATGTTTTGTATCATAATAAATCAACTTCAATAAGCTTAAAATGCATCAAAGGATGTTGGCATCGTTGAAATCAAAACCCTTTTTTAGAGAAATATCTGTTTCTTATTTTGAAATCATTTAAGAAAATATTTATTTTAAAAATATTCTTATAAGATTTTAAGGGAAGATTCGACGATGTTATAATGGCAGAAAATATCCGCACCCACCGTATAAGTTAAAAAAAGACATTCTTACCTTAATTATTTTGAAAAGGTTAAAAAGTACCTTATTTGGAAAATGATAGAATGATTCCTTTCAAACCATTTTATAAAAATTCAAACAAGGGTAAAAATGAATTTAAACTATAATATAGTAAATAGTAAAAATGTTTTGGAATGCATTTTAATGAAACATGGATGTGGCTGATAAAGTGGTCCCAATAGATACTTACATAAAAACAACCTCGGATAATAAGGAGATTATAGAATTAACCATTAAATTGTAATTTTCTTTGGTAAAGGGTAGTTTAACCTAGTATATAATGGTTAAATATATTTTTTTAAATTATAAAAAATCATATACATTAATATGATATCATATATGATCCTTTAACATTGCTTTGTTAATAATATCTTAGTATTATCGTCTTTTCTGGTGTTAACTGATTCGTTTTCCTTTGTATTCCTTATTAAGTAAGTAATATTTTTCATGGATAGGATGTATCATATTCATATTCAGAATTATATTAAGTCTTTAAACATTATTTTTAATCATATAATGAAAATTAGTCTTGAATGGATATGATGGGGAATGAATCTCATCGCGTTTGTGGCGACGGTAATCTGTACGTACGCACGAGCGAAAATATCATTATTTTCATATTATAATAATATATAATTTGATGGTATATCATATATATAAAATAATTATCATGTTATATTTATTATTTACATCAATTACACATCATTATTATACCCATACAAATAATAATGTATTGAATAACATTACACCACGATGTGGAGATGGTAAGTCGTACGTACGCACGTATGATGACATGTCATTCAAAGGATGGATAGAATAATGAATATGTTTGTAACAGGTTTGTAATAACATTTCTGTATATATAAGATACTAGAGTTATTATTTTATAATGTAAGTAACAAAGAAAGAGGAAGTGGAAGAAGAAAGGAACTTGAAAGAGGTGATGAAATAATTATCTATTTTTAGGTTCTTCCTTTTTATTTGATCAGAAGGGCTCCTTAGGTTGGCTTTTGGACTAAAGGAAGGCCTCTAGGATGAAGGGAGGACAGTTGAGAGGGTATTTGGGAAGGGTTTTTCCGATCCAAAAAGGCTTCGAGGATGTGAATTTGAGGGAAGGGGAAGTGCCCTTTTATAAGAGGGGTGAGGGGCACCTTAGGAAAAGCTAGAAATATTATTTTATAATAAATTCATTTTCGGTTTCTAATGCCTCCAAATTGAATAATTTAAAGGATAAGGTGGGTATGGGTTGAAAACCACTAAACTAATTGGTTTTAGATAGGTTTTGGTCACTATATTAACATTATTGTTTAGATTTAACTCTTAGTTAAATAGTTTAACATTTACCATGTCTCATTGTATTTTATATTACATGGTTAATAAATTACTATAAACTTACAAGAGAACCCCAAGTGGTTAATTAATGATACAACTATCATTTTATACATCATTTGGCCGTACTATAGATTTTTAGGAATATTATATCAATTAATAATATAATATTTGTTTTAAAAACTCCTTTTTGTCAATTTTGACACTATTTAATAATTGATTTTTTAAAGACCTAAAAACATTATTAACTAAAAAAATTCATTTAATAAATCATAACATGTCATATTAACCTATATAATTCGTGTATGGAATCCATAATTTCAAATTATATTTATTTTAACATTTATAATACAATTTATTTGATTCCTTCATTAATGAGGAAAATAATGCATCATCATCGTGTCATAAATAAATTTAATTATTCAATGTCTAAAAATTATAAATAAAATACCATTATGTAGGAAATCTTTCTATATTACTAATGAATATTTATTATCTAAGAGATAACATGTATAACCCTATGTAAAAACTGTTTTACTGAAAGCTCTATGCTTATGTCATTTTTGTATTTACTTTAACTTAATTAATATAATGTTTCATTATCACTTACAAGTGGCTCCATGGGGTCCCAAAATTGACCCAAAGATGCCGATGGTCGTACATGTATCATCCAATAGGGTTAGTACATGTGTTAGGGTAAATTGATATTATTAAAATATTATTTTTTATCCTTATTTACCATATTTACCTTTTAACCATGATAAATAAAATATTTACCGAAGTAATTATTCAAAATGTCTAAAAATAAAAGCTACCTATTTACACAATTTGGTACTCATGATTCTAAATGTGGAATTAATTTTTCTAAATTCAAAACATAGAAGTGGAATAAATTAATTTAAAATTAATTCCCATTGTCAAAACAAAAAGCATGTTTTTAAGAAATAATAACTATCAAAAGATTCACACTTGCTTATGTCCAGTTTAAATGTGAAATTATTTCCAATGACCAACAATGGATTAAATGGTAAAAATATAATCTTATTATACTTTGAAACCACTCAATAGTATAATTTATAACTATACATTATTTTGATTAAAAAAGTTGTTTTTAATTAAAATTTAGTATTTTTCACTGTTCATCAAAAACTGAATGTTTTCTGAAAAATACAAAAAAACTCACCCTAACCTATTTTCGATACTCCAAATCCAAAAATGAAGTTCATATTGAAAGATAAAATTTATAAAATTTCAAAAAGTTGGTATTACTATTCATAAGGGCTAGTTTGATTGGTTGTGGTGTGTTAGAACTCGAAGTTGTGTACAACACACGCTGTTGTATTATTATTCAAAGAGAAGCATACCATGGAAGCTTGGGGTGTTATATATTCCACTGAATTTTAAAATTTATAGAGATCCCATTGTTAAAATACGTTAAAGGCCACCAAAGTGACTTGTGTTTTCTTATATGTCATTATTCATGGGGAGTTAGTCGAATCTAGAATTCATTGAGGAAGGAATGGCTGGTTGCAAAGTTTGAATTAAAAAGTTGGTGGCTTTAAATAACATGGTTGATTCTAGGATAATTGGTTGAAAGATTTGCATGGGGTAAGAAGAGGTGGGGGTCTCATGATTTTTTTACATGGTCCAGCCTACAAGGATCTTTTATGGGTGGCCCATGGACCCAAAGATGTTTTGTAAGAGGTTTCCCACTCTCTTTAGACTTAAATTAAAATCGACATCAGGGATGTAATCTCCAAATACATTCTCACTAAGTAGATTCTCATAAATACTATCATTTCTCAAACATCATGCCTCATGAAATTACTTCTCAAATAGTGTGTTGGGGGTGTAATTATAAGAAATGTTAGTATCTGTTTATTCTGGGACATATGAAACAGCAACCTTATAAAATTGGTGTGCAGCAGCTTGGATCACTGCGTCAACGCCACAAAAAAAGGCCATAAAGCATACCGGTAATAGCTTGTGGTTGTTACCATCCTCCCTTAAATGACACCTGAGCTACCAGAATCCTTTCAACCAACAAGAATGGGTACAAACTGAAGAGAAAAAATGCACACATAAAAAAATTTCTTCATAGATTCGTTGATTGTTTTACATAGTGAATGATCCTTTTGATGAAAAAGTAAAAAAATTGGAATTATTTTATACATATCTTCATCTCAAAGTGCTTCCAAAATTTTCAAGAACCAAAAAATTACCCAATCATAATTGGATCTGATTAGAATAAAGAGGATTGAAAATTGATGTAAATAGGTACCTCTATATAAGGTTTTTAAGGAACTCATAATATGGAAGATGAATAGTTATTTTTCCCATATATAGTGTGGAGGGTCCCCTTATTCTCTAATTTTTGAAAAAAATAATGTCCTTGAATTCTTACTATGTATTCATAATTTTTTTATAGTGTCACTGTATATTATTTCGCTGTGAGGTAATCACAAAATCCACTAGGTAACTATATAAAAACTGTAACACCCAGAGATTTTATGAAAAATATTCTTTTTAATTTCATTAATGTCTTGTGTTATACGCTACACCAAAAGGAGCTTTTACAACACACATCTCTGACCTGGCTTGAATTACACGCAATCACGACCTTTCACGATAGCGTGTGTTGTACGCAACCCCAAGTTTCGCTAAACAACGATATGCTATTAAAATATTATTAAAACTAGCCGTTATGAATAGTAATAACCACTTTTTGAAATTTTGTAAATTTTATGGACTTTATTTTTGGATTCGTAATATCGAAATTATCTTAGGATGAAATTTTGGTACTTTTCGGATAACTTTCATTTTCTGATGAATAGTGAAAATTACTAAATTTTAATTAAAAACAACTTTTTTTAACGAAATAATTAATAGTGATAAATTATTAATTTGAGTGGTTTTAAATTATATTTAGAATATATTTTTACAATTCAATACAATGTTGGTCATTGGATGTAATTTCACATTTACACCAGACATAAACAAGTGTGAATCTTGTGATAGTTATTATCTCTTAAAAACACGCTATTTGTTTTGACAGTGTAAATTAATTATAAAATTAATTAATGCAACTTATATGTTGGGAATTTTGTAAAATAGAAATCATTTTTGAATTCGGAATATCGATTATAGCTTAGGGTGAAATTTTGGCATTTTTCTGAAAAACTTCAATTTTTGATGAATAGTGAAACTACTAAGTGGTAGTTAAAAAAAATTAATTTTTTTATAAATCATTATTTTACCGCTTCTGTGAATGGAATTTAAAAAATCCGAGAGACACGGTTGATGTCAGTAAGTAAAATGTGGTTCAATGAGATGAAAATAATTTTTGGTGAATAGTAACTTTTTACTTTTATTTACCACGGTTAAAAGTAAATAGGGTAATTAAGGGTAAAAAATGATATTAATATTACCCTAACACATGTCCTAATCCTATTGGAAAAGTTTATCTCGACCAAAAAAACCTTAAGTGTAAAATATTATCATTTAGGCCCACATGGATTAGATTAGGACATTTGTTATTATTTAATTCAAAGAAGAGTTAAAAGAGTTAAAATCAACGTTTATTTACTAAAACATTTTTAATATAGGGTTATACATAATATAATTTCGACTATAAATATTCATTAGAAAGCTAAACAGATTTCCTACATAATGGTAATTTATTTGTAATTTTTATACTTTATATAAGTTGATTTATTTATGACACAATGATGATGCAGTAATTACCTTTTTAAGAAAATATTAACATAATTGATGTTATAAATGCCCAAATAAATGTAATTTGAGCCTTTTTATGACATACACTAATTTGATAGGTTAATCGGACATGTTATTGTTGATTTAAGTAACTTGGTTCGAACTTATCATTCTGTTAGAAATTTCATAAAAATCATGTACCAAATAGTGTCAAAATTGACATAAATTTGTTTTTAAAACAAATATTATATTATTAATTGTTATTTAATTCCTAAAAATCTATGGTTCGGCCAAATGACTTAGATAAGGATATATATATTAATAATAAACAACTTGGGGTTATTTTGGCTTGATATAGTAAGTTTATTAACCATATAATGTAAGAAAACAAAAAGACACTGTAAAAGTTAAATTATTTAACTTAGAGTTAAATCTAATTGATAAGGTTAAAATAATAATCTAAACTTGTCTAAATCCTATTGGATGAGAGGGTTTCGACCCATCCCCAATTTATCTTCTAAATAAGACCATTTTGAACCATTATAAACCGAATTTGACCTTAATATAAAATAATATTTTGAGATTTTCCTAAATGCCCCTCTCATCCCTTATAAAAGGGCACCTCCTCCCTCTCCTCCTCACACCAATTTGAGCCTTCATGCTCGGCCAAACCCTGCCAAAATCTCTTCTCCACTTCTCTAGTATCATCTTAGAGGTCCTGGTCTTCTTCAAAGACCATCCTTAGTTCATTAAGTGGAGGTTATGTGAAGGCGCGTCAAAAAGAGGTAATATCCATTACCAATCTTTTTCAATTTCTTTCTTCTTCAACTTCTTCTTCTTTAGTTGTTTCATGATAAAGTAATAACATAAGTATTTCTTATATACTTATATGTTATTATAAATATGAAACAACTCTAATTAACCTTTTATCCATCCTACGGAAAAAGGAAATCACCGCGCGTGCGTACGTACGGAATACCGTCTCCACACCGTGGTGTAATCTATTTTCCGCCACCACCTTAATTTGATGGGTATAATGGTGTAATGAGTAACTATATATGATTATTATAGAGTTATATTGATACTGAAATAGTATACATACACTTCAACACAATTCCATGACCATGGATATGATATCATCACTCGTGCGTACGTACGGACTACCGTCTCCACGACGCGATGAGATTCATTCTTCATGTTAACCATTTAAGAATGATTATAAAGTATATATAAGCAATAATAATGAAATATATGACATTATAAGGCTACTGTATTTATGGATATATGTATGTCATCTACTTACTTCCATTCAAGACAATGAGGAAAGGAAAACAGCGTTCATGCGTACGTACAGACTACCGTCTCCATGAACGGTGTGTTATTTCATTTATATATTTATTATATTTATATATATACTGAATATATATGATATATAAATCATGTTTTATATTCTGTAAGTAAGTAAATCATGATATAAGTAATAATAATGTCAAGAACAACAAGTCCAAACACCTACGATAAATGAAACGATTTTACCCAAAACGCTTCTTTAACATGGAATTTACAAAAGAACAGGTTATATAAAGTCATAAGTGAACCATATATGATATCATAACAGTGAATATGATTCTGTATTAAGTTAATGACATTATTTAAATCATTATACAGGAGGTTCGGACACTTACGAAGCAAATCGGACTTAAGGTAAGGGAAATATCACAATCTCATTTTTATCCGAGATTGTTTATACTTTAGTATTTACTGGGGTGTATTTTATCATCCACATCGATGTTTCCTCAATATGTAATATTATTTCAATTAACCTACAATTTTTTAAATCCTATTTTACCCTTCGGTGAGTTTTTAGTAAAAGATATGAAAGGAATCTTTTGTCGTTTTTCGTACGAGTTACCTTTTTGACTTTTCCGATAAAAGTACGAAGAATGTTTTTTTTAACCTATACGGCATGAATGGATTTTTTAAAAAATTATTTCCAAGAAGCTTTCTTGAAAAGTTTTCAAGTTTATTTTTAATCAACTTATTTTAGTTTAAAGTCGTATGACCTGTTAAGAAAGGAAAAATGTTTTTGAAGAAGAAAGGATATTTTCCTCAAGAATGGAGTTCAAGTGTTTTATCAAAATTATTTTCCATCTAAGATAATAAAGGGTTCTGTTTTTATCTCTATTATTACATTGATTTGATAATTTTGTGATGGAATTACTTTTATAAATTCCTTTATCTTATATGAATTGTTTTATGATGTCACTATGTTTAAGATTCCCACTTTTATTACATGGGTTATGCTATGATGTATGGTTTATGATTTTGTGGCACACATAATAATGGTATAATTATGATATGGGTGGGACCTATATCTCCCTCCAATGCATTGGGTAAAGATTTTATATCTGATGAGATAGACATGGCTGGAACGGTAAGTTATACCGGTTCAGTGAAACATGACTGGAATGAGGGTGAGTCGGTTCAGAAAGGGACTTTGTCCACTAAGAGAGTCTTGGCAATGAGCCTTGACTGACAAGAAATGATTCTCTATGATCATGTGTGTATTCCCCAAAGTTTAATGTTTTATGTTATGATTATTGTGATTACATTTCACTGCCATGAGTAATCCCAGGTTATGAAATTATGATCTTTTTTACAGGTTAAGATTTCCAGAAGTTATGTGCTTATGTATATGATGTGATTGATATTTCTTTTGTTTACCCTTACTGAGCATTTGAGCTCACCCTTTTATGTTTTCTTTTCTACAGGATATAAAGAAAGGTTTTAGGTATAAAAAAAGGAAGATATTTATTGGAGATGTTGAAGATCTTTCACCAGGATTAGAAGAATATATTCCGAGTTTCCAAAGACACTAAACTATTACGATCCTTGTGTGTGTGTTTTTGTTATGTACTAAGTATTCCGCAAATGTAATGTAATGAACATTTACGTTAAGCTTCGGGTCTCTACAGTTGGTATCAGAGGAAAGGTTTAGTCAACCTTTGGAAACTAGGATGTGAAAGCATTAGTAAGATCCCTAGAGATATTTCTAAGGTATGTCTAGGGATGTCCCAAAGGATAAGTATACGTATAAGATACAGTCCTAGAACTATGGCAACAATCATAGAATTTAACCTAAGAAGTTAGATATTGAGGATACTCCCCCTTTATAATGTTGTTTTCCCTAGCATGATTTTTGCCTCTCACACTATTCTTTTTGGGTTTTAGACGATGGCTGGAACCCGAGGGAACCGTTTTGATCAATGCAATGGACAATGCAATGATTGTCCTCCTGAACAAACAAATTTTATTGGAGATGGAGTGAAAAATCTTATTGCTATACTTACTCAAGCTATGAATCATGCTGGACTTCCAAATGAGCAGAGAAGGGAACAATATTCTATTGAGTCCTTCATGAGGCAAAGTCCACCTTCTTTCAGTGGGTCTTCTGATCCACTTGTTGTTGAACAGTGGATCAGTACCACTGAAAAGATATTTTCAGTTCTTCAATGTTCTGAACATGATAAATTCATCTTAGCAGTGTATCATTTGGAAGGTGAAGCTGATCAATGGTGGAATCTTATCAAGAATATGAGGCCAAGAGATGAAATTGAGTCCATGGAATGGGACGAGTTCAAGAACTTATTTTTCAATAAGTACTTCCCTCGTGTTCTTCGAACAAAGATGGAGAAGGAGTTTCTTGAACTAAAGAAAAAGGATGATGAATCTGTTGGTATATACGAAGCGAATTTTACAAGACTTGCAAGGTATGCATCTGGCATTATCATCTAACCTGAAAGTAAAGTTGATCGATTTTTTAGTGGCATAAAACCAAGTCTTTGAAGGGCATTAGCTACAAGAGACTTCAGTAGCTATGAAGAAATTCTGCGTTGTGCTATCAAGGTAGAAATGGAAGTTGGTGTTACATATCAATCTCATGGTTTTGAAAAGAAATGAAAGATGGAGTTCATGGAGAAATCTCAGAATAAAGGTGAAAAGAAGATGAATGTTTCCTTATGCTCAAAGTGTGGAAAGAAGCATGGTGGAGATTGTCTTAAAGGGACTAGGAAATGTTTTAAGTGTGGAAAAGAAGGTCATCGAGCAGCTGAGTGTCGAGGTAATGGAAAAAGGGTTTCTAATGATGTGAATAAAGCAAACACTGCAGAGAATGCACCACCAACACTTCAATGCTTCAAGTGCAAGGAAATGGGGCATTATGCTAATAAATGCCCTAATCCAAGGGTTAGTGATGATCAACATGAGAAACCACTTAAGGCAAAGGACAAAGGGAAGTCACATGTGATCACTATTGGCGATGTTGAATATGACAATGATGTGGTGGAATGATTAAGTGTTTATGTAATGAGATTACAAAATAATGTTGTGTCATGGAGTATTGGAATATTTATGTATTGGTATAATGTGGTATTCAAAGTGATTGAGATATATTTTTTGGAAAGCAGATGATATGCGCATCATGAAGGGATAAGGAGAAAATGAAATATTTGACAGTATTCATGAGCTCATGATTTATATAAGGACTAAGTGATATCATGGTTTGAGTATATAGAATTTTGAGGATTTTGGTATGTGGAAAGAGTTAACTTTTAACAGCACTCATGTTTTCAATAAGATTCAATGGGTATTCAAGAGAATACATTATTAAGGCCTTTGAATGTTTGGAATGTGACCAACAAGACATATCTTATGATATATGGGGATCAACGACAGTATTAAATCTTTGGTAATCGTTTTCACTATATTATGAGAGTGGACTGAAGTATTATGGATAAGCCTAAAGATTATAATGGATTATTTTGGACATAAGTTAGTATTGTTTAAGGATAGAAGATATTCGATATTATTGATGAGATGTTATAGTAATGTAGTTTTAGAAAAAGGACAACCTGCAGGACGGGCGACAGCCCATCACGCCGGACAAGGATGTGGGAATCGAACCCACAATTGATGTGCGACTAGCCTCTATCTCCTACCACTGGCCTACAGGAAGTCCCTGTTTAGTAGAAACTACTTTTATTATATTAAGCAGTATGATATATGAAGTATAAGTCCATTTTAGGAACCATATATGATTAATCTCACTATAGATGGACTTATGTATTTTTTTATAACTTTTTCTAACCTTTTGTTTGGGACAGATGGAATGACCTGTCATTCTATCACATGATCTGCTAACACTTCACGAATAACAAATTCAACATCATTTATTTAAGAGATGAAGTGGAAGTTGTTCAAGGCACGAACAACAGTGATATTGTACCAAAATAAAGTAAGTATTTATTCTAATTCAAATTCTTCAACTTTAGGGAAATGATCTTGAAAACCAAAAATTTCGTCCTAGTGATCTTATATCTGATTAATCAGATGGTACCTTAGATCGTCACAAATTTATGTCTTTGTGATTTCTAGCTTTTCCATAGTCATGTTCTCTACCACTCTCCATCATTGCATGGTGGTTAGATTTTTCATCCGTATCCATATTTTCACCTATGTGGAAACCCAGTGATTAGTTTATTTGGGTAACCGTTACGTTTCATACTTTCGTTTATAAAGATTGGTTTCGGTATTAATTTTTACGATGTGGGTTTCGATTAATGAAACTTTCGAATAGTAAACCATTTATAACCCCGACGATTTTCGAGGGCGAAATTCATTTTAAGGGGGGTAGAATGTAACACCCCGAGATTTTATGAAAAATATTCTTTTTAATTTCATTAATGTCTTGTGTTATACGCTACACCAAAAGGAGCTTTCACAACACACATCTCTGACCTGGCTTGAATTACATGCAATCACGACCTTCCACGATAGCGTGTGTTGTACGCAACCCCAAGTTTCGCTAAACAACGATATGCTATTAAAATATTATTAAAACTAGCCGTTATGAATAGTAATAACCACTTTTTGAAATTTTGTAAATTTTATGGACTTTATTTTTGGATTCTTAATATCTAAATTAGCTTAGGGTGAAATTTTTTTACTTTTCAGATAACTTTCATTTTGTGATGAATAGTGAAAATTACTAAATTTTAATTAAAAACAACTTTTTTAATCGAAATAATTAATAGTGATAAATTATTAATTTGATTGGTTTTAAAGTATATTTAGAATATATTTTTACAATTCAATACAATGTTGGTCATTGGATGTAATTTCACATTTACACGAGACATAAACAAGTGTTAATCTTGTGATAGTTATTATCTCTTAAAAACATGCTATTTATTGTGACAGCGGAAATTAATTATAAAATTAATTAATGCAACTTATATGTTGGGAATTTTGTAAAATACAAATCATTTTTTAATTCAGAATATCAATTATAGCTTAGGGTGAAATTTTGGCATTTTTCTGAAAAACTTCAATTTTTGATGAATAGTGAAACTACTAAGTGGTAGTTAAAAAAAATTAATTTTTTCATAAATCTTTATTTTACCACTTCTGTGAATGGAATTTCAAAAATCCGAGAGACACGGTTGATGTCAGTAAGTAAAATGTGGTTCAATGAGATGAAAATAATTTTTGATGAATAGTAACTTTTTAATTTTATTTACCACGGTAAAAAGTAAATAGGGTAATTAAGGGTAAAAAATGATATTGATATTACGCTAACATATGTCCTAATCCTATTGGACAAATGTATCTCGACCAAAAACAACCTTAAGTGTAAAATATTATCATTTAGGCCCACTTGGATTAGATTAGGACATTTATTATTATTTAATTCAAAGAAGAGTTAAAAGAGTTAAAATCAATGTTTATTTACTAAAACATTTTTAATACAGGGTTACACATAATATAATTTCGACTATAAATATTCATTATAAATCTAAGAATATTTCCTACATAATGGTATATTATTCGTAATTTTTATACTAAAATAATTTTATTTATTTATGAAACAACGATGATGCAGTAATTACCTTTTTAAGAAAATATTAACATAATTGATGTTATAGATGCCCAAATAAATGTAATTTTAGCCTTTTTATGACTTACACTAATTTTATAGGTTAATAGGACATGTTATTGTTGATTTACGTAACTTGGTTCGAATTATCATTCTGTTAGAAATTTCATAAAAATCATGTACCAAATAGTGCCAAAATTGACATAAATTTGTTTTTAAAACAAATATTATATTATTAATTGTTATTTAATTCCAAAAAATATAAGGTTCGGAAAAATGACTTATATAAGGATAGATATATTAATAATAAACAACTTGGGGTTCTTTTGGCTTGATATAGTAAGTTTATTAACCATATAGTGTAAGAAAACAAAAAGACACGGTAAAAGTTAAATTATTTAACATAGAGTTAAATCTAATTGATAAGGTTAAAATAATAATCTAAACTGGTCTAAATCCTATTGGATGAGAGGATTTAGACCCATACCCACTTTATCTTCGAAATAATACCATTTGGAACCATTATAAACCGATTTTGACATTAATATAAAATAATATTTTGAGATCTTCCTAAGATGCCCCTCTCCTCCCTTATAAAAGGGCACCTCCTCCCTCTCCTCCTCACACCAATTTTAGCCTTCATGCTCGGCCAAACCCTGCCAAAATCTCTTCTCCACTTCTCTAGTATCATCCTAGAGGTCCTGGTCTTCTTCAAAGACCATCCTTAGTTCTTTAAGTGGAGGTTAAGTGAAGGTGCGTCAAAAAGAGGTAATATCCATTACTGATCTTTTTCAATTTCTGTCTTCTTCAACTTCTTCTTATTTAGTTGTTTCATGATAAAGTAATAAGATCAGTATTTCTTATATACTGATATGTTACTATAAATATGAAAAACTCTAATTAACCTTCTATCCATCCTATGGAAAAAGGAAATCACCGCGCATGCGTACGTACGGAATACCGTCTCCACGCCATGGTGTAATCTATTTTCCGCCACCACCTTAATTGGATGGGTATAATGGTGTAATGAGTAACTATATATGATTATTATAGAGTGATATTGATACTGAAATAGTATACATACACTTCAACACAATTCCATGACCATGGGAATGATATCATCGCTCGTGCGTACGTACGGACTACCGTCTCCACGATGCGATGAGATTCATTCTTCATGTTAACCATTGAAGAATGATTATAAAGTATATATAAGAAATAATAATGAAATATATGAAATTATACGGCTACTGGATTTATGTATATATGTATTTCATCTACTTACTTCCATTCAAGACAATGAGGAAAGGAAAACAGCGTTTATGCGTACGTACGGACTACCGTCTCCATGAACAGTGTGTTTTATTTCATTTATATATTTATTATATTTATATATATACTGAATATATATGATATATAAATCATTTTTTATATTCTGGAAGTAAGTAAATCATGATATAAGTAATAATAATGTCAAGAACAACAAGTCCAAACACCTACGATAAATGAAACGATTTTACCCAAAACGCTTCTTTAACATAGAATTTACAAAAGAACGGGTAATATAAAGTAATAAGTGAACCATATATGATATCATAACAATGAATATGATTCTGTAATAAGTTAATGACATTATTTAAATCATTATACAGGATGTTCGGACACTTATGAATCAAATCGGACATAAGGTAAGGGAAATATCACAATCTCATTTTTATCCGAGATTGTTTATACTTTAGTATTTACTGGGGTGTATTTTATCATCCAAATCCATGTTTCCTCAATATGTAATATTATTTCAATTATCCTAGAATTGTTTAAATCATATTTTACCCTTCGGTGAGTTTTTAGTAAAAGATATGAAATGAATCTTTTGTCATTTTTCGTACGAGGTACCTTTTTGACTTTTCCGACAAAAGTATGAAGAATGTTTTTTTAACCTATACGTCATGAATGGATTTTTTAAAACATTATTTCCAAGAAGCTTCCTTTAAAAGTTTTCAACTTTATTTTTAATCAACTTCTTTTAGTTTAATGTCATATGACCTGTTAAGAAAGGAAAAATGTTTTTGAAGAAGAAAGGATATTTTCCTCAAGAATGGAGTTCAAGTGTTTTATCAAAATTATTTTCCATATAAGATAATAAAGGGTTCTATTTTTATCTCTATTATTACATTGATTTGATAATGTTGTGATGGAATTACTTTTATAAATTCCTTTATCTTATATGAATTGTTTTATGATGTCACGATGTTTAAGATTCCCATTTTTATTACATGGGTTATGCTATGATGTATGGTTTATGATTTTGTGGCACACATAAGAATGGTATCACTATGAGATGGGTGGGAACTATATCTCCCTCCAATGCATTGGGTAAAGATTTTATATCTCATGAGACAGACATGGCTGGAATGGTAGGTTATACCGGTTCAGTGAAACCGGACTGGAATGAGGGTGAGTCTGTTCAGAAAGGGACTTTTTCCACTAAGAGAGTCTTGGCAATGAGCCTTGACTAACATGAAATTATTCTCTATGATTATGTGTGTATGCCACAAAGTTTAATGTTTTATGTTATGATTATTGTGATTACATTTCACTGCCATGAGTTATCCCAGGTTATGAAATTATGATCTCTTTTACAGGTTAAGATTTCCAAAAGTTATGTGCTTATGTATATGATGTGATTGATATTTCTTTTTTTTACCCTTAGTGAGCATTTGAGCTGACCCTTTTATGTTTTATTTTCCCCAGGATATAAAGAAAGGTTTTAGGTATAAAAAAAGGAAGACCTTTATGGGAGATGTTGAAGATCTTTCACCAGGATTAGAAGAATATATTCCGAGTTTCCAAAGACACTAAACTATTACGATCCTTGTGTGTGTGTTTTTGTTATGTACTAAGTATTCCGCAAATGTAATGTAATGACCATGTACGTTAAGATTCGGGTCTCTACAGTTGGTATCAGAGGAAAGGTTTAGTCAACCTTTGGAAACTAGGATGCGAAAGCATTAGTAAGATCCCTAGAGATATTTCTAAGGTATGTCTAGGAATGTACCTAAGGATAAGTATACGTATAAGATACAGTCCTAGAACTACGGTAACGATCATAGAATTTAACCAAAGAAGTTAAATATTGAGGATACTCCCACTTTATAATGTTGTTTTCCCTAGCATGATTTTTGCCTCTCACACTATTCTTTTTGGTTTTTAGACGATCGCTGGAACCCGAAGGAACCGTGTTGATCAATGCAATGGACAATGCAATGATTTTCCTCCTGAACAAACAAATGTTATGGGAGATGGAGTGCAAAATCTTATTGCTATACTTACTCAAGCTATGAATCATTCTGGACTTCCAAATGAGCAGAGAAGGGAACAATATTCTATTGAGTCCTTCATGAGGCAACGTCCACCTTCTTTCAGTGGGTCTTCTGATCCACTTGTTGCTGAACAATAGATCATTACCACTGAAAAGATATTTTCAGTTCTTCAATGTTCTGAACATGATAAAGTCATCTTAGCAGTGTATCGTTTGGAAGTTGAAGCTGATCAATGGTGGAATCTTATCAAGAATATGAGGCCAAGAGATGAAATTGAGTCCATGGAATGGGACGAGTTCAAGAACTTATTTTTCAATAAGTACTTCCCTCATGTTCTTCGAACAAAGATGGAGAAGGAGTTTCTTGAACTAAAGAAAAAGGATGATGAATCTATTGGTATATACTAAGTGAATTTTACAAGACTTGCAAGGTATGCATCTGGCATTATCATCCAACCTGAAAGTAAAGTTGGTCGATTTTTCAGTGGCTTAAAACCAAGTCTTCGAAAGGAATTAGCTATAAGAGACTTTAGTAGCTATGAAGAAATTGTGCGTTGTGCTATCAAGGTAGAAATGGAAGTTGGTGTTACATATCCATCTCATGGTTTTGACAAGAAACGAAAGATGGAGTTCAAGGAGAAATCTCAGAATAAAGGTGAAAAGAAGATGAATGTTTCCTTATGCTCAAAATGTGGAAAGAAGCATGGTGGAGATTGTCTTAAAGGGACTAGGAAATGTTTTAAGTGTGGAAAAGAAGGTCATTGAGCAGCTGAGTGTCGAGGTAATGGAAAAAGGGTTTCTAATGATGTGAATAAAGCAAACACTGCAGAGAACGCACCACCAACACTTTAATGCTTCAAGTGCAAGGAAATGTTGCATTATGCTAATAAATGCCCTAATCCAAGGGTTAGTGATGATCAACATGAGCAACCACTTAAGGAAAAGGATAAAGGGAAGTCACATGCGATCACTATTGGCGATGTTGAATATGACAACGATGTGGTGGAATGATTAAGTGTTTATGTAATGAGATTCCAAAATAATGTTGTATCATGGAGTATTAGAATATTTATGTATTGGTATAATGTGGTATTCAACGTGATTGAGATATTTTTTTTGGAAATCAGATGATATTTGCACCATGAAGGGATAAGGAGAAAATGAAATATTTGATAGTGTTCATGATCTCATGATTGATATGAGGACTAAGTGATATCATGGTTTGAGTATATAGACTTTTGAGGATTTTGGTATGTGGAAAGAGTTAACTTTTAACAGCACTCATCTTTTCAATAAGATTCAGTGGGTATTCAAGAGAATACATGATTAAGGCCTTTGAATGTTTGGAATGTGACCTACAAGACATATCTTAATGTATATGGGGATCAACGTCAGTATTAAATCTCTGGTAATCGTTTTCACTATATTATGAGAGTGGACTGCAGTATTATGGATAAGCCTAAAGATTAGAATGGATTATGTTGGACATAAGTTAGTATTGTTTAAGGATAGAAGATTTTCGATATTATTGATGGGATGTCATAGTAATGTAGTTTTAGAAAAAAACAACCTGAAGGACGGGTGACAGCCCATCGCGTCGGACAAGGATGTGGGAATCGAACCCACAATCGAAGTGCGACTGACCTTTATCACCTACCACTGGCCTACAGGAAGTCCCTGTTTAGTAGAAACTACTTTTATTATATTAAGCAGTATGATATATGAAGTATAAGTCCATTTTAGGAACCATATATGATTAATCTCACTATAGATGGACTTATTTATTTTTTATAACTTTTTCTAACCTTTTGTTTGGGACAGATGGAATGACCTGTCATTCTATCACATGGTCTGCTAACACTTCACGAATAACAAATTCAACTTCATTTATTTAAGAGATGAAGTGGAAATTGTTCAAGGCACATACAACAGTGAGATTGTACCAAAATAAAGTAAGTATTTATTTTAATTTAAATTCATCAACTTTAGGGAAACGATCTTGAAAACAAAAAATGTTGTCCTAGTGCTCTTATATCTGATTAATCAGATGGTACCTTATATCGTCACAAATTTATGGCTTTGTGATTGCTAGCTTTTCCATAGCCATGTTCTCTACCACTCTCCATCATTACATGATGGTTAGATTTTTCTTCCATATCCATATTTTCACCTATGTGGAAACCCAGTGATTAGTTTATTTGGGTAACTGTTACGTTTCATACGTTCATTTTTAAAGATTGGTTTTGGTATTCCTTTTTACGATGTGGGTTTCGATTAAAGAAACTTTCGAATAGTAAACCATTTATAACCCCGACGAATTTTGAGGGCGAAATTCATTTTAAGGGGGGTAGAATGTAACACCCCGAGATTTTATGAAAAATATCCTTTTTAATTTCATTAATGTCTTGTGTTATACGCTACACCAAAAGTAGCTTTCACAACACACATCTCTGACCTGGCTTAAATTACACGCAATCACGACCTTCCACGATAGCGTGTGTTGTACGCAACCCCATGTTTCGCTAAACAATGATATGCTATTAAAATATTATTAAAACTAGCCGTTATTAATAGTAATAACCACTTTTTAAATTTTTTTAAATTTTATGGACTTTATTTTTGGATTCATTACATCGAAATTAGCCTAGGGTGAAATTTTGGTACTTTTCGGATAACTTTCATTTTCTGATGAATAGTGAAAATTACTAAATTTTAATTAAAAAAAACTTTTTTAACCGAAATAATTAATAGTGATAAAATATTAATTTGAGTGGTTTTAAAGTATATTTAGAATATATTTTTACAATTCAATACAATGTTGGTCATTGGATGTAATTTCACATTTACACCAGACATAAACAAGTGTTAATCTTGTGATAGTTATTATCTCTTAAAAACACGCTATTTGTTGTGACAGCGGAAATTAATTATAAAATTAATTAATTCAACTTATATGTTGGGAATTTCGTAAAATAGAAATCATTTTTGAATTTGTAATATCAATTATAGCTTAGGGTGAAATTTTGGCATTTTTCTGAAAAACGTCAATTTTTGATGAATAGTGAAACTACTAAGTGGTAGTTAAAAAAAATTAATTTTTTCATCAATCTATATTTTACCGCTTTTGTGAATGGAATTTCAAAAATCCGAGAGACACGGTTGATGTCAGTAAGTAAAATGTGGTTCAATGAGATGAAAATAATTTTTGGTGAATAGTAACTTTTTACTTTTATTTACCACAGTTAAAAGTAAATAGGGTAATTAAGGGTAAAAAATGATATTAATATTACCCTAACACATGTCCTAATCCTATTGTACAAGTTTATCTCGACCAAACACAACCTTAAGTGTAAAATATTATCATTTAGGCCCACTTGGATTAGATTATGACATTTATTATTATTTAATTCAAAGAAGAGTTAAAAGAGTTAAAATCAAAGTTTATTAACTAAAACATTTTTAATATAGGGTTATACATAATATAATTTCGACTATAAATATTCATTAGAAAGATAAAATGATTTCCTACATAATGGTATTTTATTTGTCTTTTTTATACTTTATATAATTTAATTTATTTATGACACAACGATGATAGGGTAATTACCTTTTTAAGAAAATATTAACATAATTGATGTTATAAATGCCCAAATAAATGTAATTTGAGCCTTTTTATGACATACAATAATTTTATAAGTTAATATGACATGTTATTGTGGATTTAAGTAACTTGTTTCGAACTTATCATTCTGTTATAAATTTCATAAAAATCATGTACCAAATAGTGTCAAATTGACATAAATTTGTTTTTAAAACAAATATTATATTATTAATTGTTATTTAATTACTAAAAATCTAAGGTTCGGCCAAATGACTTAGATAAGGATAGATATATTAATAATAAACAACTTGGGGTTAGTTTGGCTTGATATAGTAAGTTTATTAACCATATAGTGTAAGAAAACAAAAAGACACGGTAAAAGTTAAATTATTTAACTTAGAGTTAAATCTAATTGATAAGGTTAAAATAATAATCTAAACTTGTCTAAATCCTATTGTATGAGAGGATTTAGACACATCCCCACTTTACCTTATAAATAAGACCATTTGGAACCATTATATACCGAATTTGACCTTAATATAAAATAATATTTTGAGATTTTAATAAGATGCCCCTCTCCTCCCTTATAAAAGGGAACCTCCTCCCTCTCATCCTCACACCAATTTGAGCCTTCATGCTCGGCCAAACCCTGCCAACATCTCTTCTCCACTTCTCTAGTATCATCCTAGAGGTCCTGGTCTTCTTCAAAGACCATCCTTAGTTCTTTAAGTGGAGGTTAAGTGAAGGCGCATCAAAAAGAGGTAATATCCATTACCGCTCTTTTTCAATTTCTTTCTTCTTAAACTTATTATTCTTTAGTTGTTTCATGATAAAGTAATAACATCAGTATTTCGTATATACTGATATGTTATTATAAATATGAAACAACTCTAATTAACCTTCTATCCATCCTACGGAAAAAGGAAATCACCACGCGTGTGTACGTATGGAATACCGTCTCCACGCCGTGGTGTAATCTATTTTACGCCACCACCTTAATTGGATGGTTATAATCGTGTAATGAGTAACTATATATAATTATTATAGATTGATATTGATACTTAAATAGTATACATACACTTCAACACAATTCCACGACCATGGGAATGATATCATCCCTCGTGCGTACGTACGGACTACCGTCTCCACGACGCGATGAGATTCATTCTTCATGTTAACCATTTAAGAATGATTATAAAGTATATATAAGCAATAATAATGAAATATATGACATTATAAGGCTACTGGATTTATTTATTTATGTATGTCATCTACTTACTTCCATTCAAGACAATGAGGAAAGGAAAACAGCATTCATGCGTACGTACGGACTACTGTCTGCATGAACGGTGTGTTTTATTTCATTTATATATTTATTATATATATATATATATACTGAATATATATGATATATAAATCATGTTTTATATTCTGGAAGTAAGTAAATCATGATATAAGTAATAATAATGTCAAGAACAACAAGTCCAAACACCTGCGATAAATGAAACAATTTTACCCAAAACGCTTCTTTAACATGGAATTTACAAAAGAATGGGTAATATAAAGTCATAAGTGAACCATATATGATATCATAACAATTAATATGATTCTGTAATAAGTTAATGACATTATTTAAATCATTATACAGGAGGTTCGGACACTTACGAAGCAAATCGTACTTAAGGTAAGGGAAATATCACAATCTCATTTTTATCCGATATTGTTTATAATTTAGTATTTACTGGGGTGTATTTTATCATCCAAATCCATGTTTCCTCAATATGTAATATTATTTCCATTAACCTACAATTGTTTAAATCCTATTTTACCCTTTGGTGAGTTTTTAGTAAAAGATATGAAAGGAATCTTTTGTCGTTTTTCGTACGAGGTACCTTTTTGACTTTTCCGACAAAAGTACGAAGAATGTTTTTTAACCTATACAGCAGGAATGGATTTTTTAAAAAATTATTTCCAAGAAGCATCCTTTACAAGTTTTCAATTTTATTTTTAATCAACTTCTTTTTTTTATAGTCGTATGACCTGTTAAGAAAGGAAAAATGTTTTTGAAGAAGAAAGGATATTTTCCTCAAGAATGGAGTTCAAGTGTTTTATCAAAATTATTTTCCATCTAAGATAATAAAGGGTTCTGTTTTTATCTCTATTATTACATTGATTTGATAATGTTGTGATGGAATTACTTTTATAAATTCCTTTATCTTATGTGAATTGTTTTATGATGTCACGATGTTTAAGATTCCCATTTTTATTACATGGGTTATGCTATGATGCATGGTTTATGATTTTGTGGCACACATAAGAATGGTATCATTATGAGATGGGTGGGACCTATATCTCCCTCCAATTAATTGGGTAAAGATTTTATATCTCATGAGATAGACATGGCTGGAATGGTAGGTTATACCGGTTCAGTGAAATAGGACTGGAATGAGGGTGAGTCGGTTCAGAAAGGGACTTTGTCCACTAAGAGAGTCTTGGCAATGATTCTTGACTAACAAGAAATTATTCTCTATGATTATGTGTGTATGCCACCAAGTTTAATGTTTTATGTTATGATTATTGAGATTACATTTCATTGCCATGAGTTATCCTAGTTTATGAAATTATGATCTCTTTTAGAGGTTAAGATTTCCAAAAGTTATGTGCTTATGTATATGATGTGATTTTTATTTCTTTTGTTTACCCTTACTGAGCATTTGAGCTCACCCTTTTATGTTTTCTTTTCCCCAAGATATAAATAAAGGTTTTAGGTATAAAAAAAGGAAGATATTTATGGGAGATGTTGAAGATCTTTCACCAGGATTAGAAGAATATATTCCGAGTTTCCAAAGACACTATACTATTACGATCCTTGTGTGTGTGTTTTTGTTATGTACTAAGTATTCTGCAAATGTAATGTAATGACCATGTACGTTAAGCTTCAGGTCTCTACAAAAATTACACAGAACCATTTCCTATGCTAATGATTTACATGGGTACACATAAAACATATGAGACACGTCCTCTCCAAAAGTTTTATGTGGAATTCATTCATTGGAAAAAATGTGATTTTCTTCTTTTCAACTTCTTTTTTAAACACACATGGCCTATAAACTCTTTCATTTATTATCTTTTAACATAGATATGAAACTGGATGCTCAATCTATGACTTTGTGATGAACTGATATAGAAAACAACATTGAGTATAACTACTGCTAATATGATTTTCCAAGGAATTTTCTACTTTCAGAGTTAATTGGATCAACAGAAAGAAATCACATGGAATCAGAGAGCCTTCATCGTTATGTATTCAGTATTCTAGTTGATGCACCAATCCTTGAACCTCATCCAGGAGGGAAGCAGCTAGTGCACTAGATCAATTGACATAAGAGCATTTTATTAATGTGGATAAATAGAGGGACATGTATGTCATTGGATATTCCACACTAAATTAAGATTCGGGTCCTCAAATCCTGGAAAAATAGATTCTTATTTAATCAACTATTATGTGGAGGGACTTTGAAGACAACAATCATGGGAAAACATGGAATAATAGGTGTGTATCCATAAATCATTTTTCTAATAATGATCCCACTTTATATATAACATTAAAAAAACCAAACATTAAGGTGAAAGCATTAAAACTTCAAACATAAAGAGAGTTTAAAAAAATAACATGAAAAGTAAGGCATGCTTAAGCATAGAACAAACCTTGTTCCATGCAGTACTTTCACTGGAAACTCTCATAGATTTATGAGGGCGCACGGATTTTCTAACTTCAATATCCTTAATATGAAAAAAAACAAAATTTTGAAGTGAATTGGTAGGACTCTCATGCATGTGGGAATTTAACAGACTGTTACTGATCACAACGTTTTATATAAAAATATGCACAGGAAGTAATGGCTAGGACGGGAAATGGCCACCCATATTTTATGATAGGTATGTAGAAAATGAAATTAAAATTCAAAGAAATACCAAAAATATTTATCAAAAAACACTAAAAGTAATCCCCCTCCATGAAGACCTTTCTCATAGGAAGCAATGGCTAGGTCTAGAAATGGACACACATTCTTGTATTTGCATCCTCATTTTTTCATTATTTCTCTAAAATGACAATTTTGAAATTGGAAACCATTATCATTGATTATAATTATCAGAACTGAATATCTATAAAAGATTTATTTTCTAAAAAAATCACCATATATGAACCCATACTATCTATTAATGAGATAGATTCATTACAAATTGACACATATTATATTGAAAAAATCATAGACTCATTCCAATGAGATTTAGTAAATGGGCCAATGATGTCCAAGACCCATACATCAAAGATATTGACTTCTAGTATCCCGGACTGTAGAATATCCTATCTACTCCCTATATTTCTTATTCTCATGTAGTTTTAATAGTTCTTAACCAACTCCCTTGAATCTTTGAATACAATAGGAAATCATAAACTACATTGAATGACCTTTGTCACTACTATAATAACACTCTATACCCCTAGAACGAGTAATGGAATAAAAATAGTTTATACTTGGAGGATCAAGACTAAGATATTATGCTAAATAGGCTATAAAAGAACCCAAAATAATTATATGGAGAACATTGTAAAGTATCTTCTTCCAATATAGTAAATGCATTTTAATGTTAGCCAGCATTGCAATGTGATATAGTAAACATTTCTAAAACAAGTTTAAAATATTTTCATAAAAAAATTAGATAAGGAATGTTTCGTACATAAAATTTATGGAATAATATCTAATGGAAATGCTATATGACACCAATATTTATAACAGTGAAGCATGCCCACATAGATTGCATTCAAATAAATGGGAACTGAAATAGTATTTTGTATACTCAATTTTAGGTGCAATTCTTCTTAAGAAAACTTAAACAATCAATTCCAATTGCATGGAAAGTTGAGACAATGAATCTTTCTATTTTATTAGATGTTTCCATTCTCTATTTTTGTAGGATTTAAAAATTTAGGTGACCCAACTGTTGATATCAAAAAAATTCCACGGATACACAATTTAAGGGATGGAAAAAATCAAGTAAATATATATCAACTTCCTTGAATAATGAATGAATTACAATGTATTAGTGTATTACATGAAGGCTATGAACCCCAACCGATGGTGTATTTCTGATAATTTGTAATACAAAACCACATTTTTGGAACCGTCTATGGACTTAAAATTGACAGTATTGGAACTAAATGGACGTTTAGGTCTCAAATTAAGGAAATAATTTAGTTCTTTAATTCTAATGTAAGAAATGGATTTATATAGATTGTTCCCAATGAAGAGGGAATATTTAAAATGTAACAGAATATATTGTTGATCTTTCAAGACACATGGAGTACATAGCCAGCTTGTGGGGATGAAGGGAATCCTAGTACATTCCAAACAAAAAAAGTTAATTAATATGTTAAAGAGTATTATAGATGGAAACCAATCCCGATTTGAGAAATTATGGTCATCTGATCTAGTTTAGTGGAGTTTAAGGGGGTGATTTAGTGTTGTTTTACATGTGTAATATTTATAACCTCTCTTGACTATGGGGAGTGATCACAAACTTGGATGAGAACCATGCTGAGGTATAAAATAGGAGAATAAAACATAGAGAGGGAGTTAAATAATGGGGAGGAGACTAGCCATTTGAATCCCATCAAGCATTAAAAAATTCAACAAATGAGAGGAACTATTTGTTTAACTACCAACATTTTTAGTGCTTTCCTACCATTAAATGGATTCCATTAGAGATTTCCTTATCATTCATCACAAATTTACCAACAACTTTCTTGTATCTCCAACTCAATGGAGTATCAATTGATTTATATATATTAAGGTGTATTCCATAATAAATGAACTAATAAGAAAGAAATGCATTTCTTACAAAGGAATACAACTCTTTCAAAATAGTAGACGTCATATACATTTTATTTACCAGGAGATTTTACCCTATATAACTAACCATTTACATGTGAACTAAAATATCTATTTTTGTACAAAAACAACAAGAAAAATTTCAATAGGTTTGGAAATGATTCCATGAAAATTACAAAAAATTCCCTCTTCAGTTTTCTCACTCATTGTTAATGAAATTCCTTAATAAAATATTTAATGTAATAGGTTAGAGCATTATTAATTCAGTTATGGGAGGATATTATAGTGATAAAATAGTAAAGGAACTTAAATACATATCTAATATAATCTACATGAACTTGCATTAAAATAGAATCATTGGTATAGTGGTATTTTTAATAATGTTTCTGGGATAGTTCAATTGAGCCCCCAAATTATAGAATTTAATGAAAATAATTTCAGATTATCATATCAAATTTATAAGGAAACAATGTGGAATTCATCAACTATGGAATGTTTAGTCACAGTTCCAATTATTTCATGAATATTAACATTCTAGAAACAACTTCAACATTAGAACAAATTGAGGATGTATATTACAAGGGTAACTGTATAACATATTAAGTGATATGTAATTCATTTTGAAACTTCTTTAACTGCTGATGGTATAAATATGCAAATATTTCTTGGATGGAGTAAGGTGATCTTAAACAAGTTGTTCCTTCTTTAGTAAATGGGAAATAATAAATCCAATAAAGGATTCAAGATAATATATATGGGAATCAAACTTGAAATTTATACCAAGAGGATCTAGGGACTTAGAATACATTAAAAAAGATACATGAGATAGAAAATAATCAAATCAAGACTGATTTTGGGAAATGAACAAAATCAAATATTCTCATTTTTGGATTAGTTAATTCAGGGTAGTCATTCAAGAATCCATGATCAAAAAATGAAAGTGGGGTGGATTTAATGGAAAAACACAACGATATATAAGGGGAAGATTCCTAATACAATTGGAGAAAATTCAATATATGGATTCATGTAAATTACCTGAAAAAGAGGATAAATAGTCAAGGGAAATAATGGAAAAGAGGCTAAAAAAATTAGATGCTAAATAGTAGGAAGAAAACTGTAAAAAAAAGAGATGAAAGCAATGAAAAATTAAAGTAACAATCTAATGAAGATGTGATAAATAAGAATTTGGAATAAATGAATCTCTAGGAGATTTATGTTCAAGCTAGATAACAGAGATGTCAATTATTATAAGCCACCTACACACTTTTCAAAAGGGGGAATAGAACTTGATATTTATAGGGATAAATACTAATTATGGTTTATTTAAATGATTTAAAATGTTAAATTTGTTATGCCATATAAAAAACACACTCCAATATTCCCACAAGTACTATATTCAATAATAACATTATCATAAATAGGAGGAGCCCTGAATAATTTTATATTCTTCCATTTATAGAGAAATATGGTGCTTTAATTCAATGGAAGATCCCATTAATGCCTAAGGATCCTCATAGTTTCAGAATTCCATGTGAGTTTGAAAGGAAAATAACATTTACTTATAAAGTATATTTGGTATCCAATATAAATTTTATCCATTTTGTAGTTAATAAGAAATTGGATATGGGAGATGTTGATTTCATAATAGTGGCTTTACAATTAGTAAATAGATCAATCAATTACCAGATAGGATTAATTTAATACTTACATGATATATTTGAAAAAATTATACTAGTAGGTGATTTTCTATTATCGGGCATAAAAATTGATAGGGAAGTACCCATCATCCTTGGAAGACCCTTCCTAGCTACTAGAGGTTTCTTGATAGATGTTCCACAAGGAATGATAGATTTTAAACTAGATAAGATAAATAGATAAAAAATACATTGTGGGTTGTGAAACATCCACGTAAATTGGTTGATTAATTAATAGTTGATGTGATTGATAAAGAAGTTTAAAGTAATCTATGAAATCAATTAAGCAATGAAGGAGACAGAATATATGAACTCATTAATGGTATAAAATACACACTTAAGAAAATTTATGAGTGTGATGTTCAATATGATGATTACTGTCACAAACATACATTTAGGTATTTAAGGGATGAGTTTCATGAAAATAAATTGGTTAGGAAACTATCAAACCATAATCCATCAAGATTTTATTTGAATAAATTTCCACTAAAATTGAATTATGAATATAGGGTGAAAATGAGGCAAAGACTATGATTGGGTCATCCAAATTAGATATTAAACAAGAAAATAGATAGTTTATGATGCATGCTAAATAATCACAATACATCCACTGGATATACTATATTACAAAAAAGAATGAATAATTCGTTCCATTTTTATACATAATATATAAATAGAAGATAATGTGAATCCCACTATTGAACCAGTAATGGTATAAAAATAAACAGCGTTAAATATTCAAATGAATTTCATATGATGTGTAATAAAAGAGAACCACATTACCTATTGATTACAATTCTAAGAATGTTAAAATTTGAAAAAGGTTGCAGTGAGGGTGAAATTGGGAGTGACACGATGTAGGAACCACATGATAGAAGTCAGGATCATGGGTGGAGGTAGATGTAGTAAAGGAATTGAGAGCAGTGAGGAGACCATGGTATAATGATATTACCTGAACCTTAGGGTATGTGGTTGGGTTCCATAGAAGAGGTAGGCATGAGAGAGATGACGAGTATGAAGGAGACTGAGGCGGAGCGGCTGGATGTGGAGCGACCAGAAGAGGATCTGCTGGAGGCGGAGCGGCCCGAGGCAAAGCGTCTGGACGTAGAGGAAGAGGAGGGAGAGGGACAAGCATGATGATGGGTATGGAGGATCCTGAGGGAGAGTGACGATCAGCCCCATTAGAAAGTTTCGAGCGAAGGGATCATGGGTAGGTGAGTAAAGTCGCGAGGGAGGGTAAAAGAATTGATGATCTCTTGCCGCAGGTTGCTTTGTTCTGTGGTAATATTCCATCTAATACCACGGTTTTAAATTAATTGTGGCTATATATCACCCTATATCCATGACCCAATTAAACTGTAGCTATAATACCATGGTTATATGTCATTTTTCTAGTAGTTCAAGGATCGTAAATTCTATTGTCCTAGAAGACTAGGTACATAAAACTAAAAATATGGGACTACATAAAAAATTTCATTTTTTATTATCTATTATGATATCCTAACATCCATTGAGACCTTAAACCTAAATAGGATAACCTGGGAATAACATGAACAAAGTAAGGAGCTAAATATCCTAGTAAGGGGATAAACATTAAAATAAAGATTATTACATGTGTTGGAAGGAATAACTTAATTACATATAAAGGAATGGAACATTATTAAACACAGTGAAAAAAAAAATGGGATCATATAATCATGGATTCATAGTATTGTGGCAGTAACATAAAACATGGATTTTTCAAGAGTCAAGGCTTGTTTCACGTAGAGAAGCTCATGTCAAGGCTCATTACATAAAGAGGAGCACATGTCAATGCTAACCACCATAAGTGTTTGACATAACATCTCACGAGACTAAAAATTTGCCAATTAATGGGTAAATTATCTACACCCACCCATTATAAAATGTTCATGAATATGTTTTCCACATAAATATTCATACATAAGAAATAAAACTTAAACATAAGGGTTACCCATGGAAATAATTGGGTATCCTAATTATGTTAAAAGGCATATCAAAATGGAATATCATAGTGGTGTCCATGAAAGAAAAGTTTTAAATAATACAAGTATAATAATAATGGAAAATAGGCATAGGTCATCATAATTTAAGTAAAATTTAACTGTATACATGTAAAAATTGAATTTAAGAAACGTTATAAAAAAATCAGTTTAGTGCGGTTTGAGGAAATTATTAAAAATCATTTTAAGAAGAAAAGGGAATAATAATTTATATAAAAAACTAAGTGAACCAATAATGTTTTCATAATAAAAATGGGTTAATTTATAAAAAATATTAAGGCTTAAAATATATTATAGTGTGCACCTTCAATTGGGTAACAATTAGGGAAGTTCCCTTAAATCAGGTTTGCATATTTGGAATAATTGAGTTGGGATCCTTTTAAAAACATTTATATACCTAAAAAATGATTAATGGATATTTATTCATGTGTTTGGAACATATAAACATTATTTATATGACGTATCTAAAAATTAAAGAGAATTTCCTTTGGGTAATAAATATAGATAGATTAACCTGAAGGAATAATTATAGTTCCTGTAGAATCCCTTAACTTTTGTCTGAAATTATTATGCACTTGATCTTAATGTCATGAATAAACAAATTATATTGAATAATTAATTTTTAATGAAATATTAATACATTTAGTTGATTTATTATAACTTTATTAATTTAATTTATTTCCTTTTTTATGGGTTAAAATATACAACTTCATCGTCTGGGAGTGTTTATTTCCTTGGTTTTCATGATCGGTTAACTTATATATGTCTATGAAAAAACACGTAGAATGATGATGGTTTTCAAGAACTAAACTTATATGTTATTAATTAAATTATATAATAATAGATTACCATTTTTTTCATAAGTTACAATGATTCATTATATAAATCATTAATGATAATCATTTAGATTAATTTAGCCTTTTTGATCACAACAAACTAATTTTTGTTTTCTAAATTAATATAATGTGTAAAAAATGATTATAGAACATTAAATATTATATAATAAAAATATTATAATATTTTTCAAAAATAAAATTGTTCCATTACCATCCTTTAAGATAGAATAGAATGATGAAAGCATGTCATCTACAAAGGTGGTTAATTAGTACCTCACAGACGATGTTTTCATTATTAATGTAAAAGAGAGCGGAGAAGAGATTTGATGAAGAATTATTTCATAATAATGATAAATTATTAGTATATTTAGGATACAAGATTTTTCATTCCATTTTAAAGAGTGTATGTTATGAGATAAAAAGAAAACAAAGGAAGTTGAAAAGAAATTTAAAAAATAGATGAGGGGTTTACCTGTTGATTCCTTCTTTTTGAGAACATGCTTAGGGTATTAGTTTTTTTCTTTTGTTAAGAAAACAATATCCTGTACATGAGGGATAGGTTTGGGAAGTGTAGTTGGTAGAATTTGGACAAGGATCATGTCTTGATAGGTATGAGGAGAAGAGGAGGAAAGAGGTGGTATTTATAGTGAATGAGAGGGGTGCTTTCTCATTATTTTACTCAATATTTTAATATTTTTCTCAAGAAAAGCAATAGTGTTGATTCTTGAGACTATACAAATTAATTAGATAAATATAGTTCAAACCAATTTTTCTTACATCATCCATGACTCAATCAATAGTGTATTTAATTTATAATGAATATATACTGTAAATTACCATATTTTACTATTCAAAAAATTCATCTATTTAAGAAGAATCCCAAAAATTCACCCTAACCATTTTTTTTGATGTCTATAACTCAAAAATTATCTCCAATTTATAAAAATAATTTTCTAAATATTATAACTACATTTTTAAATTTAAATCATCATTTACTCAAAAAATACTGATTTCAAATTATAACTGATTTTATATCACCGTAAAAAATTAACTAAGGTCTCATAGAATTATATTATAATCCAAAGACATAAAAATATTAATTTAAGAGTACATTTGATGAAAATAAATTCTCTTTTAAATTATTATATTAATAAAAAATGTAATTAAGTATTTATAGCTTATAAAAATACCAACACATAATTAATAATCTTTAAAATATTTATTTACTTATAAAATGATATTATTATTCCATTTTCCTAATATATGATGGATACATTTTATTTATAAAATCATTGCCGAGGTTACTATTCAATTAGCCAGTTTACTATTCATAAGGGTCACATTACTATTCAAAATGGCAAGTTACTATTTCATCAGTATAGGTCTCTTAAATTATAGAAATTCATCTTATTTAATTCATTCATCATTTATAAATATTTTATTATATTCTATTATGTGTTTATACCATATGAAATAATTATGAGAAGGAAATTTGTTTAAATAAAACATCGGGTCATTACATTTTCCCCCCTTAGGAAATTTCTCCCTCAAAATTTCATTTTACCTTCTTTGGTGAAAATAGGTGTGCGTACTTTTCCTTCATCACTTCCTCCAGATCCCATGTTGCCTCTTCGAACTTATGGTTCTTCCATATTACTATGACATGGTGAGTACCCTTTTTCCATAGATCTTTATCCATATGACCCAATATCTTCACTAGCCGATCCATATAAGAAAGATCATTCTCCAACTATACCAACTTTGATGTCAGTACATATGATGTATCCTGTATGTACTTACTTAAGAGGGATACGTGGAATACATCGTATAGTTGAAACATGGTTGGTGTAAGTGTTAGTTGATAGGCTACAACTATGACACGATCACATATCTCGAAGGGGATGATGTACATGGGACTTAGCTTCCTTTTTTTCTTGAATCACATGATCCTATTACATAGAGATATGCAGAGGAATACCATGTCTCCATCCTTAAACTCCCGATCCCATCGAAAATTATATGCATATATCTTTTTTCAACTTTGGGCTTCCACGATGTTATACTTAATGGTTTTCAAATTCTCCTCCATTTATTCAAACATTTCAGATCCTAGGAGCTTACATTCACCGACTTAATCCCCACATTCTGGTGTTCTGCACCTTCTCCCTTTAGGGTCTTTATATGGAACAATTTGGATACATAGTGGAAACTATTATTGTATAAGAATTTGAACATTGGTAGATGTTGGTCCCATCCTCATTCTAGGTCCATAAAACATGCTCTCAACTTGTATTCCTATTTCTAAATTGTACACTCTACTTGGTCATCAGTTTGATGATAATAGGATACACTAAAGTTCATCTCAGTTCATAGAGAATGTTGGAGACTTTTCCAAAACTTATAGGTGAATCTCATATCTCAGTTGGATACAACAGATAGTGGTAATACAGGATTAACACATATTTGATATATAACAATTCTATTTGATCCTTTGAGAATTCATCTTGAACTAAGATATAATTATCTTTCTTTGTAAGGCGATCCACAATAAACTATAAAGTATGGTTTTCATTGGATGCCCTTAAAATTCCAGGGACAAAGTCCATGGTGATGATTTACCATTTCTATATTGGTATGAGTAATGGTTCCATCATCCCATTATATTTTTTCCTTTCATCCTTCACTTGCTAACATACGAAGAACTTTGATATATATTAAACGTTCTCTTTTCTAATATTTTCGAACCAAAAGTTCTCCTGGATATCTTGATACATATTTTCTCTCCCTGGGTGAATAGAGAAAGTTGATCTATGTGCGTAATTCAGAAGCCCTTTCTTTATCTATAGAATATGAGGTAAACATAGTCGTGACCCTAATCTTTAAACTCCATCCTAATTGATCATGATCTCAGAGTATTTCTCATTTCATAAATCTTCCACCCTTTTCTAAATTTCTACATCATTTCTTTGAGCATCATTTATTTTCTCCACAAGGGGTGGATGAGAAATCATTTGAGAAAGGAATGATGATTTTTCAACCTTAATGATTCCCATGTCCATACTTTGTAAGTCTAAGAATATTGTACCCTATCTCAATTCACATCAATGATAATGATGTAGGATCATTTATACTTAGATCACCCCCACCTTATTTTCCTTATCAGGATGGCATTGGATAGAATATTTGTAATCCTTTATGAGATTTATCCATATTTTTTGGTTCATATTAACATCCTTCTATGTGAATATATATTTGAGACTCTTCTGATTAGTATATATCTTAGACCTCTCCATATACTGATAATGATGTTGGATTTTCAACACAAAGATCACAACTGCCAACTCCAGATCTTGTGTAGGATATTTTTTCTCATGAATTTTCATCTTCCATGAGGCATAGGCTATCACTTTATCATTTTTCATCATCACACATCCCAATACTTTCTTTGAAGCATCGTTGTATACCACTAAGAGTTCTCTACTTATTGGGAGTGCGAAACTAGCATAATGATAAACCTATTTTTATCCTCATTAAATAGTTAATAACATTCTTGAATATAGAAAAGTTTTACTCCCTTCTCTATCAGATCAGTTATTGGGTTTTACAATCATGGGAAGTTCTTAATAAATCATCCATAATACCTGACTAGATTATGAAAGCAGCAGATCTCTATTATACATGTTTGTGTGGGACAGTCTACATTTGACATTGTCTTGGAAGGGTCTATAGATATTCCTTTTATGGTGATAACAAGCCCCATTAATGATACTTCCTCTATCTAGAACTCACATTTACTATAATTTTCATATAGTTTCTCCCTTTTCAATGTATTTATTATAGTATTCAAATTCTTCTCATGTTCCTCCTTTCTCTAGGAGTATATCATAACATCATCGATAAATATTACCAATTTTATTGAGGTACTATCTAAAGACATTATTCATTAAATCCATGAAAATTTCTTGGAATTAGTGACTCCAAATGGAATCACTATGAACTCATATTGTCCATAACTCATTCAAAAGGAAGTATTGGTAATATCTTCTTTCCTGCCGTTTAATTGGTGATATCTCAATCAATGGTCGACCATAGATAAATAAATGTCCCCACATAGCTTATCAAACAAGTCATCTATCTATGATATAGGATACTTGTTCTTTATCATGAATTTACTGAGCTCATGATAGTCGATGAAGAGATGCATTGATCTATCCTTATTCTTGAGGAAGAGGACTATCATACCCCATGGTGAAGAAATCGAGCCTATAAAACTCGTGTCCAAATTCTCTTGAAACTTCTTACACCGTTCTTCTAGCTGAAAGATAGAAATTCTGTAAGGTATATTTGATATAGGAATATATCCAAGAATTTGTTCCACTGAAAACACAACTTCTCAGTCAGGGGGAATACAAATTAATTATTTAGGTAATACATCAATGTAATCCCTCAATATGGGAATATCTTAAAGCATACTAATCTCTTTTGTCTCAATAATTTCATGAAGATATGATTTCTCATGAGGTAGTAATATCAAAACTTGAGATGGTGATTCTGAAGGAGATTTATCTTCTTCCTTAAACCTATAAAGAATTTTCGGATGGCAAGGGAGGTGAAGATTGATCTACCTTTCCTGATAGTTGATGTTGAATTTTTATAAATATTTCCAATAAATTCCCAAAAATATCATCAAACTATAATTAAGGGAGTATGAGAATATATTTTTTGGAGTTTTAGTCTGCAAAAATTAACTGAGGAAGAGATATGTACATTAGATGCAATAATTTCCCCATTATTTGTCCTCACAGAAAACTGAACCTCAAAATTTTGAGGTGGTGTTTGAATAGTTCTGGAAAACATGAAATATATTAAAGAATGTGTAGAACTAGAATCCAATATTATATTCTCTATTCTTGAATGAATAACCAGTGTACCTATCACCATATCATTATCTGACTCCACATCAGTAGTAGTGATAGAATAAGCCCTTCCTTCTTTCCTTGGAGGTTGTTGTCGATTTCCTCAAACAACCCTTTAATTAGGGAATTAGTTCAAAAAAATACCAAGTTATATTTAGTTTAAACACTTCACTACTAGATGATCTTTGACATGAAAATTCCTTTCTTATTCCATGTTAGCAGGATTCTTTATATCCCTTCACAAGTTCTTAGCCAGATTCCCTATTCTTCCATATTTGGAGTATTTACCAGTTCCCTTTAGATATTTCCCAAGATGATTCATCACACAATTTTTAAAGATGTTGTATTCATTATTTTTTCTATCATGGGATTTATTTGCTGATCGACACATATTAGATTCCATTTTCCTCTTTTTACCATTGGGCCCACAAAACCATTCGGATTCTCAAATCTCCATTTCAACCTTGAGGGAACAACAAACAATATCCTCCAAACTGTCGAAGTATCAAATCACTAATTCTCTTCATAGTCTTGTCTTTAGTCTAGTAAAGAAGAAATCCACCTTTCTATTTGTGTTCATGAAAAATCCTTAGGCTTATCTTGCAAGCCTAGTAAAGTATTCTTCAGATTCCCCAATAGACCCATCGTCCTTCTACTTAAGCCTTATGAACATTCTTTCTATCTGGAGAAAAAGGGTTTGGGGAAAATATTTATTGAAAAATATTATCATGAATTCCTCCCAATATATTGAATCAATTTCCTCCTTGAAATTCAAATTTTTGATCAGTTCCCACCACTGATCAGATTCTTCATCAAAACAACAGATCAGCAGCACAAAATTCTCATTTTATGAGCACTCAAGGATAGATAATATATTTTCAATGGAGTTAATCCACTATTATGCAAGGAGGGGATCATAAGATCCACTAAACATGTGAGGCCTTTCATTATGAATGATTCTTATGGAAACTTTCTCTTTCCTTGGAAAATAAGGGAGTTGCACATGATTCAAGTTGTTATTCATATCTTGATCTAGTTGATGAAGTATTCTCATGAAGTTTTGAGCACATTTTTCCATAATATTTGGATTATCCTGAAGGAAATCATCAAATTTCCTATCACACAGATTGTTGTCATGTGTTATTATATTTCCCTCCATTAACTAAAAAAATAAAGTTCATTTAGTGGTCTTGTAAACAAAGATAATAAGCATAATATGAAAACTCAAAACATAAAAGGATAGACTCTTAAAGGAAATGTATATCATATCATGTGATTCCCTAGGTTTCAATCCAGGTTATCCATGATCAAATTCAAAACATATATTCTTATGTGAATTTTCTTTATTCCCCAAACAATGGTTTATAATGAGATTATGAATTTACGAAATCTTATCCCCCAGGAGTGTCAAACCAGGTGCATAGTAAGACCCATTGTTATGTACCAGGTTACCCTGAGTTAGGCCCAAAACACCCTTTCTTGGTTATTACTCATAAGTAAATCTATTCCAAAACCACATACATCTTTTTTATCAAGATAGATAATTATATTCTTGATACACAACTTAATATATATATATCAAAATTTTGGAATGTTTTCTTTTTCCTAGTTTTATCCCTAAGGTTCTTATTAAATTGATCTATTCCTAATATCCAAAAAAACTAAAATTTTCTTTTGATACCAACTATAGTTACCCAAGTCTTTTACAATATCATTACATGGTTTTAATCATAATTTAACCTGAAATTAAAATCTATGGATCGTAAAGTCTAGTTTCTTGGAAGATTATGTACATAAAATTAAAAACATCGGACTAAATAAAACATTTTATTATTTATCATCCATTATGATAACCTAACTTCATTTGATACCTTAAATCATCATAGGATAACATCGGGATAACATGAACAATGGATTGATCTAAAAATTCGAGTAAGGGAATAAACATTAAAATAAAGCATAGCACATGGGTGAGAAGGCATAATATAATGATATATGAAGGCATGGAACATAATTAAACATATTGAATCATAAAATGGGATCATATAATCATGGATTAATTATAATATGGTAGAAACATAAAATAGGACTTTAACATGATCCAAGCCTCATTTCACATATAGGATCATGAGTTGAGACTCATTTCAAATAGAGGAGAATGAGTCAAGGCTAACCACCAAGACTATTACACATAACCTCACATGAAATTAAACATTACAAAATTCATTGACGCCCTATATAGGTGTACCCATTAATAAATTTTCATGAATATTTTTTCCACATAATTAATCACACATAAAAAATCAAACATAAACATAAGGGTTACCGATGCAAAAAATTGGGTATTATAATTATGTCAAAAGGCATATCAAAAGGGAATATCATAGTTGTTTCCATAAAAGAAAGGATTTAAATCATACATGGTCATTAATAATAAAAAAATAAGAATAGACCATGATATTTTATGTCAAGATCAAGTGAATAGATGTAAAATTGGAATTTAAGAAACTTTTGAAATAAATCGTTTTAGCAGGGTTTAAATAAAATATTGAAGATCATTTTAGGAAGAAAATGGTTTAATATTTTATATAAAACCATAAGTGAACCAAAAATGTATTCATAATAAAAATGAGTTATTTTAGAAAAATAATTTTCTCTTAAAATATATTATATATTGCACTTTATATTAGGTACGAATTCGGGAAGATCTCTTAAATTGTGTTTGTTTATCAAGAATAATTGAATAGGGAACCTTTTGAAAACATATATATATATCCATGAAAAATAAGGAATAATGGATATTTATACATGATTTTGGAAAATATAAACATCATTTAAAATATGTACATAAAAATAAAACAGAATTTAATATGGGTAAAAAGAGAGATAGTGTAACCTTAAAGAATAATGGAGGTTCGAGTGGAATCCCTTACCTTATGTCCAAAATGATTATAGACATTATCTTAATGTCTTGAATAATAAAATTAGATTCATTAATTAATAATTACATAACCATTTATACATGTATTTTATTTTTTATAACTTTATTAAGTTCATTTATGGTCTTTTCTATGGGTTAAGAGATTCAATTTCACTATTTGGGAGGGTTAATTTCTTTGGTTTTTAGGATCGATATACTTCTATATGAGTAAGGAAAATCATGTAGAATGACGATTGTTGTCCAAAAATGAACTTATATTTTATTAATTAACTTATAAAATATTATAATTCCAGTTTTTACGTATATAAATATGATTCATCAGATAAATCATTAATGATAATCGTTTAGATTAATTTAGATTTTTTTATCACACCAAAATCATTTTGTTTTATAAATTATTATCAAGTGTAAAAATGATTCATGAAAATTAAATAAGATATAATAAAAATATTATAGTTTGGATCAAATATAAAAATGGTTCCAAGACCATCCTTGAATACATAATTGAAATAAGAAAGCACGTCATCCATGAAGGTGGTTAATCGACAGGTCAGAGACGATGCTTTCATTCATAAACGAAAAGAGAGAGGAGAATAGATTTGATGAACAATTTTTACATAATCAAGATAAAATTATATTATATGTATGATAATTGTGTTTTAATTCCATTTTTATGAGTTAAAGTGAGGATATAAAAACAAAATAACGGAACTTGAAAAGAAATTGAAAGAAAAAGGGAGAGGGTTTTACCTCTTGATTACTTCTTTTTGAGGACCTCCTTAGGAAATTGTTTTGGTATTTTGTTATGAAAAAAAATTATGGAAGTGGGGGAGACTTTTGGGATGTTCAGTGGGTATAATTTGGACAAGGCTCAAGGATTGATAGGTGTGAGGAGAAGAAGTGGCGATGGGTGGTTTTTCTTGTATAGGAGTGGGGTGTTTTATCATTATTTTAATCAATATTTTATTATTTTTCTAAAGACAAGCAATAACGTTGATTCATGTGACTAAATAAAGTAATTAGATCATGTGAGTTAGAACTAATTGTTCTTAAATCATCAATGACTCAATGAATAGTGTATTTACCTTATAATTTATATATACTGTAAATTACTTTATTTTACCATTCACGAAAAAATACAGTATTTCAGAAAAATACAAAAAAATCACAATAACAATTTTTTGACATGTAGAATTAAAAAATGGTCTCAATTTTATGAAAATAATTTTCTAAATATGAGAAATATATATTTTTAATTAAAATTATCATTTACTCAAAAATGCATATTTTAAAATTATAACTGATTTTATGTCATTTTGAAAAATTAACTAAAGTCTCATAACATTATCTTATAATAAAAATTCAAAAAAATTCTAATTTATGAATACATTTTAGTAAAATAAAATTTCATTTAAATAACTAAATTAATCAAAACAATTAAATAAATATTTGTGACATATAAAAATACCAACGGTTAAATGATAATTTTATTTACTTGTATTATTATATAATTTTATCAAATTATCACTTATAATATGGATAAAGTTTATTTATGTATTCATTGATGAGGTTACTATTCAATTGGATAGTTTACTATTCATAAGGTTCACATTACTGTTTCAATGGTGAATTTTATATTTCATTATTATAGGTTCCTTAACATCTAGAACTGCTTCCTATTTAATTCATTTATTGTTTATAAAGCATTTATTGTTTTCTCTTGTGTTTATACCATATGAAATAAATATTGGAAGGGAATTTATATAGATATTACTTTGTGTCTTCATAGGATGTCTTTGGAATATATTTTTTCTTCTCCCTCAATGGATGAAAACTAGATCAATGATAAATCTTGGAGAAGAATTGAGCCACCTTAAGCTGGTAAAATAAATCCTCAATAATTAGAAGAGGATAATTTTTCATTACTATGATCTAATTAGGTTCTCTATAATCAGTACATAGTCTCATTGATCTGTCATTCTTATTCACAAAGAGAACAAGTGCTCCCCAAGAAGACACACTTCACTAGATAAACCGCTTCTCTAATGTATATTGAAGTTGTTTATTTTATTCCTTTAACACCACCTTTTCTAATTTATACTATTTCATTAATATTAGCTTGGATCTAGGTATGATTTTAATGGAGAACTCTCCCAATATTTCTTGAAGAGTTCCAGGTAACTCCATAGGAAATACATTAATGTATTTATGAATGATGGTGAGATTTTGTATTCAAATACTTTTATTTCTTTCTTCATCTCCATTGATCATCTCTATAAATAAGTCTGCTGGAGGTTCTTATAGACAAAGATCAGTCCAGGATATATCTCCATTGAAAATAACTATGGGTTATACATTCAATACTACTTATATTTCCTTACATCTATAGTTGATCTTAGTATTATGTTTTGAGATCCTATCTATCTCTAGTACAATCTTGTGTTCTATCATGGGAATTACTGTTTGATTTGAGATGAGATTATGCTCACCAGTTTGAATGCTAGTGTTTCTGTGAACTATTGATGCTTGTATAATCCCTCCAAGAGTCTTAAATGATAACTCTACTATTAGAAATTCAGGTATTTATTATATATTGTTTACAAAACATGTAGGAAATAAAGGAATGTATAGAACTTAAATAAGGAAAAGTACATTCTAGATTTGATAGAACAATGAGAGTACCTTAGACCTCAAGATTCAAAGATTAAACTTTAGCCTTCATGATAGAAAAATCACAACCTTACTCTGTTATCCAATTTTAAGGTTCATCATTATTTCACTCCATTATCTTCCGATTTGGATAGTGATTGGAAAAGTGCCCATGATTTCCACACATGAAGCATTTGACTTCAGGATGACCTTGCACTATATTCCCTTTTTCTTTAGTGTTGAGATGTTTAGGCTTCACCTCACAATGAATGTTTCGTTAAATATAGCTATATATTCCACATTTTTAACATTTCCCACTCCTATGTATATAGATCCCCTAATGTTTCTTCCCACATTTTTCAATGTGGGAAGTTACACTTTCTTTCCTCCACGTTTAATGATTAAAGTTCGTCCCTAATATTGGATCCATTGATCTCTTATTTTTAATTTGATCTACGGGACCACAAAATCTTTATGAACTCTAGTTCAACCTTCATAGCACATCACACTATCTCCATATAGCTGTCACAATCTTTATTGTCATGATTCTTCCATAGATGGGGTCTTAGTCCACCAAAGAATCTATAAAACTTTCCATTAGGATCGATGAAAATTCTATATGTATAACAATAAATTATTATAATGTTCATCTCATAACATCCTATATATTACTTTTCCTTCATATTTAGATCGGGGAATTATTTCTCCATTTCCATTCTCATAGAACAGGGGAAATATTTTTTGAAAAAGTTTCCCCTAAACTCTTCCCACTCTATACCATCAATCTCCATTCTTGGATTCATGTAATTAATAAGTTTCTACCAATGATTATCTTCTCCCCCTAAGTGTTACACAACCATGGTCACATTATCTTTTTACAAACAATATAGTACAAAAAATATATTTTCTATAGAGCTTATCCATTATTTTTAAATCTATTGGTCAATGAATCCACTAAAAGAAAGTTTTTGTTGATGCATAAATGAATTAATGGGATTTTTTACCTTCAAGGTGAATTTGATCTCTCATGTTGATTTATTTTATTACTCATAACATTATTTAGTTAATTCATCTTTCTCATGATGTTTTCCATTTTGGATTTCATCAGAGGGTCGTCGGCTCATGGTGTATTGACGTCACCATTCATGAGGTTCCTCCTATTTCCCACCATTTTCTAAAATAAAAAAACCATTGTGAGAAATGTGTTTCCTTTAATAATATTATAATTATAAATGATTTTTTATGACTTAAATAATCTTTCATAAATATATAATTCTTTAACAAAAATTACATTACCTATGAATCCTTCACAATAGTACATAAAAATCTTGAGATTAACAAAATGTATACCCCAGGATTTTAAAACTAGGAGTAAAAAAATCTTTTTGTTGTGCATTAGTTCCTATTTGAGTATAGCTCAAAGATTTGTTTGCATGTGTTACCCATATATACATCTATGCCATTTCCATATCCACTTATTCATATCAATACCAATATTTCTTTTCTCAGAAACATCTTATTTTAAACTTCACCAAAATACTCCGATGTTTTTCTATATTTAAACTCTTTTTTAGGTGTTCTTACTAAACATTTAAAATCCTAATTTAAAAAAATAACTAAATCATCCATTGATTCCAACTATCTAATCCCCCATTTTTATTTTATAACTTTTCATTACATTGTACAAATAGAGGATCTTTTAATGTTTAGTTTCTTAGGAAAAAAGGTACCTAATACATAAAAACATAAAACATTATTCTAAAACATATTAAATGATTATTCAAAAGAAAATCCCATGTATATCTAACTCATCTCATAACATGGGGACATACATTAAAGAGAAGGGTGAGCATAATCCCCAGTAAGGGAAAACAAGGGAAATCATTTACAGGTGATCTTGATGAATATCATGAAGAACATGTGGAATGTAATTATGGAATAATAAAGGGAATATTATGAATATCATAATAAAATTTACATTAACCATAACATAAAAATGTGTCTACAAAATTTTAATGAGACAGTAATAAGAATATCTCCACTATTTTCAACTTAGGTTTCAGAAAAATTACCAAGGTTATTCACCAAGGTATCGTAAAACAAGTCATATCTAGAGATTAATTTATTTACCCAATTAATTAAAGTACTATAAGGTCAAACCCTTAATATTTCTCAATTTTCCTGTGATCCACATAAATTATAATAAATCATTTCATAAATAACCTTTTTAGTATAAAAAAAGGTTTTCATATCAAAATCTTAGCATTTAAAAAGTTATTAAAAATATGATCATTATGTCATTTCTAACCAATAAAAAAGAGAATTTGGGTTTTATATATATAAACAAAAAAATAAAATATATTTTTTAAATATAGGTGAATAAACCAGGAAATGAAATAGGATTGGTTATTCTAAAAAATGAAATAAAGAGGGAATTTCTTGAGAAGGAGAGAGAAATTTTGACATGTAAATTTGGCTGCATAACCGGTATAAAACATGGTTCTAGAAATGGGTAAAAAGAGTCGGGACATGGGTATCCCATTTATAAAACATAATTTTGAAGTAAGAGAATTAATATAAAATAAATAAGTGAGAGTTTCCGTAAATCTAAGAATAAATATTTAAAGAGAAGTTCTGGTAACGAAGAGAAAAAAGATATTTCCCTTTCCTTGAAGAGTTCTTCCAAAAACATGAGGATTGGGATATGGGGGATTGTGTAAAACTTGGGAGAACTACAATTAAGGTAAAAATACCATATATTCATGGATGATTTAATGGGAGTGAATTTAAATTGATAAATGGATGCGTATTTATAGAAACATTGGACGATCTATTTTTTAATTTCCCAATAACAACCTCAAAAACCTAGGTTGTGGAAAATTAAAAACCATGGGAATTACAATGTAATTTTCCCATGGTATTGGACACATGGGACATATATTATGTTATTTTTATGAAAAAGATACGATCATTAATTTATAGTACTTTTTTTTGTGTGTAAAACAAATGTTTCCACCAAAATAATGTTTTTAATGTGAACGTTTTCATTTTAGATGTATGAATATATATTAATGATTTGAAAAATGAATAAAATATATTAAAATACATTATATTAATAAAGTATCATATTTTTTTTCAAGGATTATTGTTAATTAGTTATTAATTCACTATTACATAATTATAAAGTCATTTAACATATCAAAACACTCAAAGTGTATTTTTACTATTCACCAAAAATAAAATACTTTAGAAAACTCTCATAAATTCACCCAATGAACATTTTGGAATGATGATTTCAAAAATGATATTTATTTTATCATAATAATTATCTATATAATAGAATTATATATTTTAAATATAAATGTCATTATTTATTAAAAACAATAATATATTAAAAATGTAAAGTAAAATTCCTCACACTTGAAGAAATAAAATTATCTTAAAATATACATATAAATAAGAGAGTTTCTATCATAATATTTTATTAAAATAGGTATTATTAATAATATTTTTTTAACTAAAAATATTGTTCTCCTTTTCTTAAAGTACAATTTCTATAAAAAAAATCAATTTATCAATTTTCATCCCAATTGTATTAAGAAACAATATTATTAAAATAGAATTTATTGAATACCAATTTTGTTAATACAATTTAACCACACTTTAAGTAACTAGGACCTTAGAAAATAACCCCTTATATAACCCACATATGACCTAAGGTTAAGGTTTGTGATGGTGATAGATTCATGGGGTGGCTTGACTAACATCACCCAAGTGAAAATTTCTACTAACTAGGACTTCTCTCAAAGGATATTTAGTTCATGCTTAAATTAGTTGATCTAATATTTGGATTAGTCAAGATATAATACTATAAATTCTACCTCCCTCCCAAGTTCTAAAATATGGGCTCTATATGACACGACTCTACTTTTTGAGGCCATCATTTCTCCTTTTTTCATTAATTATTCTTTATCATTTCTACTTATAAATTATAACCTAATTTTTTTTACCAATAGATTAGTTTACAATGGTTATATTTAGCAACAATTACATAATGGTCAAAACTATATGGTCAAATTTCCCATTATACTCACTTTATTATTAAATAGATATGGTTTTTTTGAGTACCAAAATAATATAACACACATTTTCTCAAGAAACTATTATCAGTCAAAATGTTCGGGTTGTTTAAATTTCATTTTCACTTTACTAATTTAATGGAAGGTGTTTTTAGATATTTAGTTTCCATAATTTTTATACACTTATTTCTCATTTTATTAATTACATGGAATGTTTATTTAATTATTACATTCCCATATTGACTATTCTCATTGATTCATTATTGCTTCCTCTATACTAGAACCTTACTAAGCATTTTAGATCACCCTTGTTTTGTTACTTTTCCCTAGGAATCAAAAGAAGTTTACTAATAATGACAGGCATGTAAACACAAGATAAAATAACGTTTTTATCCCCGAAAGAAAAAAAGATTGTTTTAATTAGTGTATTTATTTATAATACAATTATTATATATTTATCTAGTTTACAAAGACTACTAAAATCATTGATGCTTAATGATTTTATTTCTTGTAATCATGCCAATGTAATAGTAATATACACCGACTATAGTATTACTAGGTTCGAGTGCTATACTAAATCAATTTTTCATGAAATTAATAATGAATTTCAAGGTTTCAAATACTATTCGATTTATTTCATCAATTTCAATCATCAATTCATCCCAATTAAAGAATTATCACTTTACCACTAAATCACTTTTCATGGTTATTGGTACCTTTAAAAATATGTTTTTGAATATATAAATAAAACTACCATAGAATAATCCATCGATGTTTCATACTATTTATAACTAGAATATCAATAGTATGGCACTTATACAACTTAATTATTGAATACAAGTATATAAAAACTTCAATCACCCCACTTAATTATTAAACAATTGACAAGGATGCATCATCTTATTACACAATACTTATTTCCTAAAATAAAAATATATAAATCATATCTTAATATTCATAAACCACAATTTAATCATTGTTCATACTTTTAATATAACAAATAAAATTTAAGAAACCCATTCCTTTCATATTTCATTCGTAGTATCTTCATGATCTTTAATAAAACCATTACTCATAAATCCATGCATATTATATTCTCATGCTTCCCCCTTGGAAATAAATTTTCATAATTCCCATAATTTCCATATTTAAAAAATTCATCCATCAATGATACCTTAGGCAGACCATTATTCTCACACATTTCATTAATTTAAATTTCTATTTTTCCTCATAAATTACTTTACTCGTGTCCTTATTTCCAACACTAAAAACATATTCTTATTTCTATAAGATATTAAATTGAGTCCATCCTCCCACATTCTGTTCATGTTGGAAGCTGGATCTTCATTCCTCTATAGTCTTTATGGAATTCCATATATCCTATTAGGTGTGTCTATAAAATAACCAAATTTAATATTTTTAATCATATAATGAGATAACTGATTAGTCATAATCACAAGGATTCACATTTCTACTGTTATTTAATTTAGTTTCTCATTAGGATATTCATTCCATTTTCCTTCCAAATTCACATGAATCCTACTTGCTATATCTACTGAATAAAACCAAAAAAATAGTGTGAGAAGAAATAAACATAGCGGAAACCACATAATCATGAAAAATCATTTATGGTACATCTAATTCATGACACATTATTCTATGAAACCTTATTTTTAGCTTAGTCCATTAATGATCATTACCAAAACATTAGGATTTTATCTTATTGTTAGACTTATACCTAAACATAACCCTATGAATCTAACTAAAGTGTTCTCATCCTAGTTTCCAAATGTTAACTAAACCATTCTCTAATACCAACTGTAGTGACCCATAGTTTTCATAAATAGATATTACATCTAAATTTAAGAATATTAATTATATAATATTTCAATAAATTCTATAATTGTATGGTTCTAGTATCTTTAGAAACTCAGACACATACGCAACCATTTAATAAATTTTTTACGTCTTCTCCCACTAATTTATTCATAATTATATCCCTTCTTAGACACATCATACTGAATACCTTTCTTCAAAACCTAGGGTAATGTAAACATATGAAATGGTGAGATAAGATGCTTAGTAATCATAAATGTGGTATATATCAAAGATCACAAATGAATAAGATGATAATAATGGTATAAAAGAATGATATTAACATTTTAAAACCATATCAGGCATATAAAATATCATAATCAATAGTCACAAAATAAATATTATTAGTTCATTAGACACTAATCCTAATGGAATCAGAGAAAATAAACCATAAATTCTCAACATAATAATAGAACGCGAGTTTTTTGCATACACATAAGCGTAAAAATCATTTCCATAGTCATCAGGGATCATTTATAAAACTATAATAGTTGACTGGGTTGACTCCCCAAAAAATCATTGTAGTGAAGGTTTACTCCCAAGGCTATCATAGTGGATGAATTCCCTTAATGAACATGGTTCACTACCAATTCTAGTCTTGTTTATCTCATGAGACATCAATCATTGAATAATGCATTGGAGGTAGATATAGGTCGCAACCATCATTGGTCATTACATAACAGCATTACTTGGTTATAAGGTAATAACCATACTTGGTTATAAATCAAAATAATTCATAATGATAATTATATGTATATGTTCCCAATGATTAGAAATAATTTTTCATATCATAACTCATGAAAATAATTGGTATTAAAAAACATTCCATCCTTACATAACACATGGAAAAGAAATGGATTTCATAAAAATTATATCATCAAAAACATAAAACATAGAAATAATGAATAATGATCGTATACTAGGAAAATATATATAGTAAATAATAAGTTAAATTAATGTTTGTTTTGTTTGGTAAAAGTAAATACCAATAAAATATTATTATGACATTCTTGAGAAAAATGTCCTTTTGAGTTTTAAAATCTCTAATATAAAAAAATTATGCAATTATAAATGAAATATTTTAATTTGAAAATAAACTTTCAAATAATTAATGTAAGAATTAAATAAAATACTAATCACTAAGGTGGGAATATTCTCTCAAGTCATATAATCTAAAAACATTCCTTCTATAAGTTTTTATAAATGTCATAATGTACCTTATTTGGAAATAATAAAAACATCAATAAAAAAAAATTAAAAAGTAAAACATGTGTAGAACGTACTTCAAGAAATCATAGGATAATGTTAAAAATATTTTTGAATAATTTTTAAAACAATGATACGGAAGAAAAATTTCATTCCACTAAAGAGAGAAATGAAGTTGATTTTCCTTTAAAAAATATTTTCATTCCCTTGAATACAAAAGATGAGGAAAATGAAAGGAAAAATATATTTTAATGAAATATCTCAAGTAAAATTAAATTCATAACATTCATGAGGGATAGATCATAATATTTCATGATGAAAACAAAGTCATAAACTATCCTGATAAACAACGAGATTGTAACATAAAACTATTAACTCGAGTTCGCCTTTTTTCGAAACCACTCTAGCCTCCTTTATAAAAAATTTAAACTTATTGTAATTCAATACCATATTAATTTTTATAATTATTATATCATATATGATAATTTTATATTATTTCAACTCCGTTTATATACGTAACACCTTATTAAAATCTCCATTTTCATGTCTTAACTATTTATTTTACCAGGAGTATTTCAGCTCAATAGTTGCAATAATTGTAAATTTATTTTGGTTCCATAATATATATAATATTAATAATGATATAAATTATATATATATTCATTATATAAATATTTTGAGTCATCCATAAAATTTAGAAATATAAAAATTAATTACTTCATTCTTGGAGATGCTAAGGCGTATGTACACATGAACGTTGTTATAATTTTTCGATGAATGGAACTAAAAGAAAGGTAAATATTAATTAAATGTTAAATAATAATTAAAATTTAATTTATATTATATATATAATTTTATGTTTTCTTTCTTACCATATAATTAAAAAATAAACGAAAAATAGATCATTTCTTTTTGGGGAAGTGGTAGTCCTCATGTACGCATGAAAGACATTATCGTTTCTGAAAGGATAGAATTGTAAGAAGTTAGAGATGATATAATAAATTAATAAGTATAATTATATCATAAATATCATATATAAACACTAAAACCATCATAATTCTCATCCATAACATATGGTGACAAAAAATGAATTGTATCACTATGTAGAGATAGTAAGCTATACATATGAATGAGAAATGCTTTTACTTCTCATTTGATGGGAAAGATGGTGTATAATGGAATTTTTATAATCATAATAACATTTTAGAGTATTTAGGATAATTAATTAATTATTTTATAATTAATATCATTGATTTATAATATTTAAATGAGAGTATAAAAAGAAACTGATTGGTTAAGGAAGTTACATCTTCTTTGAAATGACTCTTTTAGATCTCCTCTAACAGGATCTAGGGTTAGAAATTTCAGAATACCAAAACCTATAGAATGTGGATAATGAATTATATAAGAAAAATATATAGATTTTTATAAAATATTGTTCCCAATGTGATGTAATAATGTGAGGGATACAGTTCCCTTTTATAATTGAGGTGAGGGGTACTTTGGAATTTCTCAAAATACTAAATTATCTTCAATCCAAATGGTTCCAAACGACCTGTAAATGGAAAGGGGATTTGATTTTAAACCCTAAATTATCATCTATATAATTTTTTAATATTTTTATGATATTTATGTAGTTTAATAAAAAATTATTCTCATAAAATTTCATTAACATCAATTTAGAAACTATTCTCTTAATTTGACCTAAAAGACATACATAAAACGTTTAAATTAGAATATAATCCTTTAAAAACACTAATATATTTTAATAACCTATGAAATTAAGGAAACACATTAAATATGTAAAATTTAGCCTCTTTATGTTTTTTAAATAATTTATTATATTTTTTATTAGTTAAATAAATACGTCATCGACATTGTATAAGAAATTAAGGTTTTATGTACATACTAAAAATTAGAAATAAATTTTTTTCTCAAAATTAATTTTATTTATATCACAATATAAACTTTTATTAATTCATATCTATTTTTTTCCTACGTGGAAATGCATGATATATTAAAAACAAAGAGGGTAAAAGTTTATAACTTTTTTATTTAAATTAAATATATGTTATTTTAAGAGAAAATTGTCCATTAAAAAACTACATTTATAGAATAATGTGACTATGATAAAATTTCATTAATACAATAACTTTTTCACATTTTTTTGAATATGTTTTTACCCATATCTTCATGTTTTAACCTCTCGTAAATCCTTTTCAAACATACCACAATAATAAGGGTCTTTAATCATTGAGGGTCAATATATTTACTATAAATGAAATAATTTCCCACGAATGGTCCATGGTTGATAAAAAATATATCCTAATTAGTTGGTAGAATATAATATTTTTATTTATTTTATATAATTTAATTAAATACTAATAATTTTAAAATATCATAAATGCCAATTTTTATAACTATTCATTAGTTTGACATTAATAACATCAGTAAAACTAGTAAACATGAAATAAAATATTTTAATAAATATCAGAAATGTTATATTAATTTATAAAACTATTTTAAATCATTAATTATAGTTTATTATAGTAATTTTAATATTTTTGATATCATTTATTTGATTTTTTTCAATAATTTAACAATTAATGTGTCGACATTGTATAAACATTTATGGTATTTATTTAAAACATAAAAATTATTAATAAATTTACATCATGAATACTAGTTTATTATTCTCAAAAAATTCATATAATTTCATTAAATATATATTTTATTTCAAATCTAGGTCACAAAAACTTATTTTATATGCTATTTTGACTTTTCTATCCTTGTATAAGCATTGCACTAGATTTTTGATAATTCACTTATAATATGACTCAAATATTTTTCCACGATAATAAGAATAATCTATAACAATTAATATTTAATAAATAATTCTATTAATAACTTATTACATCTCAAATATTATTTTTTGGATACAATATATGACTTTTCTAGCACTGCATAGGATCTGCATCGACATATAAAATGATTTTCATATTTATAATGAATGAAATTATAATTTATAGTTTTTGGATTAATTATGTTTTATTATTTTATTATTACTTTAATAATTTATTCATTTACTATGTTTCATTAATTATTATATTATGTTCTGGTCTTGGAGATATCATTAAGATACCGTGTTTCATAAAAACTGTATTTTTTTCTATTCACTAAAATTTTATCTTCTTCAAAAAAGTGTCGAAGAAATTATCCAAGGATTAATTTAAATTTACTAATATAAAATAAAATTTCATCAAATTAAATTCCTACAAGTGATATAAATTAATTATAATATTAATGTATAAAATGCAATGAGATATTTTTAAAAAAAATGAAATTTTATATATAAAGTTGTTTTTATACAAAATTAAGTAACACAAATGAATCTAATTAATTTAATTTTATAATTTTTAATATATTATAACTAATTTTACTTTAATACATATTTAAAAAAATGTGTTACTTTTTAAATATTTTCGACACAAAAAAATTGTTTTTATTAAAATTCATTATTTTTCACTATTTACTGAAAAATTATTCTTTAAAGAAAAATATCGAAAATCACATGAATTTTTTATATAATTATTTAATAAATGATGTTATTTTTATTATATAAAATTTAAAAATTTTATATAAATTAATTATAATATTTTCTCTAAAAAATTAAAAAAAATCATTTTTGAAGGTGGCATATTTCGAAAGAATAAAATAGCATTACTGAAAATTTAGTAGTTATTTCCTAAGAATTAATCAATGTTTTTTGTTGAGTAGGTCCTCTGTTTTTATTTAATAATTTATAAAATAATGTTTATACCATATAATTAAATATGTATGTTATAATGGTTATATTTTAATAGTAACATTTCGTTGTTCATTTATTCTTAGTGTTGCGTGTAATAGTAGTTATCAATGAAATTTAAATAAATTTCTTAAAAAATAATTTATAAAGAACCATGGTTTTATAGATATAAGTTATGAAAATATGATAATAAAATATTAGTATATAGGGAAATTAGAGTTATTATTTTTTCCATATTTTTAAAATATATGAAGGATTTTAAAGAAGTAAAAACAAAGATGGTTAAATACATTACCACTTCATCCAGGAACCACTTTAAGATTATACCTGAATAATTACTAGGTTGGATTTTTAATAAAAAAAGGAATATATGATGTGGGTATGGATTTAAGAAATATATTTTAGTAGGGATTTTTCTGAGCCAAAAGGTTGTGGGAGTGTGAATAGAAGATGATAGTGAGTGTGCTTTTATAAGTTTGGGAGATGACAGACTATTATTTTTTGGAAAGAAAAAGTGATAACCATGATTTTTATGTGAAACAATGATCTACAATAGATCATTATAATAGCATTGATGAGATATGTTTAAAATATGCCCATAAAATAGGAATTGTACAAGTTTCTATCTCATTTTAACCCTTATATTTTTTATTTAACCCCTTGTAAACTCGTTTTAACCATAAATGCGAATAGTAATTTATACTATTGTTACTAATTATTATGAATTTTATTTGAACATATTATATAATATATTATATTAGTATTAAAAATATTTGATTAATTTTTAAAAATTCCATTCAAAAATTTAGAAAATTTTAATTTAAAATTAATCTCATATACGAGATGGAAAAACTATTTTAAAAAGAGTAAATTATCATTATCATAGAAATTTTTAATATAATGAACAAAAATTAATTTAATTAAAATGACCTAAATCCTATTTTTTATAATATATTTATATTAATATTAATTTTAAACCAATATTAAATTAAAACTTATCTTTTAAATTTTTTAAATGAAAAGGATTATTTCATCAAAAACCATTATATTAACTATTCATAAAAAAATAATCTGTTCAAAACTTCAGTTAAAATTATGTCCATGATTATTTTAACATTTTCATTTAAAAAATCACGCTAATTTTTTTAAAATTAATTTCATAAAAGTGATAAAGATTAATTTTTTGTTTTGTGTGAAAATCAATATGAGGTTACCTTTTAGAAACAAAGGTTTTTTAGAATTTTTTTTTAACGATTATTATTTTATTTCTAATCAATAGGTAAACATAGAATTTATTTTATACTTGTGAAAGACAAATAATTTTAATAATTTAGTTTTTCATATTCACGACTCTCAATTTAACGTCTCAGTTATAAATGTATAACATGTTATAGTTCATTTATACTCATGGTTCCTTGTATCACATGATTTCAAATTGTTTAAATTATATATATATATATATACCACTATTCATTTAAGCTCGGTGTTGCATGTCACATATGCTATCAAACACAATGTTCTTAATTTAAAATCATAAGGTATTACATTTTTTTTAAAAACTCAATCATGGGTTAAAATGAATTTAAACAGTAATAGGAGAAACTTATGTACATCCTTGAAAACATTTTTGTAAAAAATTCATTTGAAAGTAAAAGTATTTTTGATTTAATAGAGAAATAAAGTTGGATTTTCCATAAAAATATAATTTTAGTCTCTTCAGTAATTAAAGAGAGTAAAATTAAATGATAACAATTAATTTTAAATAAATAAATAGAGGAGAATAAAATTCATGAATTTCTTTAGATGTAGATTTTAATATTTAATCATTGGAAACTTGATCATAATCTGTCTGGATAAACCAAGACAGTGAAACATAAAACCCTCACCTTTGGTTTAAATTCATTCATATGTGTTTGAAACTCTTATATTATAAATATTTATCAATATAAATCTATTCTATAACAAAAATAAAATATATCATATCTTATATTATTTACTTATATGCTTTTATCACCTGTTTATTAATAATTCTTTATTGAAATCATTGTTCTCGGTGATAACTGCATCATTTCTAATGCATGTTTTGGTTCAGAAGTTTTGGTCCTTATAATTTGATCATATTTACATCATCTCAACATTTTTAATCATGAAATAAAAATCATATAAATTCATTACATACATATGTTTAATCATCCATAAAATCAATAGATAGAAAAATGTATTACAACATTCATTGAGACGATCTGTCGTACGTATGCATGAACAATGTTTTCACTTTTCAAAGGTTGGAATAAAAGAAAATTAAATAGCAGTTCACCTTACAATAATAATTATTATATCATATATTTCATATAAATTTGTGAAATTTATCCCTATTACTATCTAATTAAAATGTAAATGAAAAATAAATAACATTGCTTCATCGAGGTGGTGGTTCACATGTACACAAGAGCGACGTTATCATGTTCCCACAGTTTGGATGATAAGAATGTAGATATGATATTATCATTAAATAGGAGTATTTATGTCATAAATATCATATATAAACATTAAAATAATTTTAATACCCTTCTATAAATGATGTATTTTAAAAAAAATCGATATGTGGAGATAGTAAGCCATACATACACACGAACAATATCGTCACTTTCCATTTGATGTAAAAGAGGGTGGATAAGGATTTTTTCAAAATAATAATAATATTTAAGTATATTTAGAATAATTTAGTTATCATTTTATGATAAATATCATATATTTATAGGTGGTAAAAGAAGAAGTAAAATAAAAGTGACTCGTTAAAGTTATTACCTCTTACTTAAAAGAACACCTTTAGATATCCTCATAAGAAACTGAGGATTAGTATTCTTGGGTTATCAAAACCTACATAAAATTTATATGGAATATTAAAAGGGAAGTTTTTATGTTTTGTTAAATCTATAAGGCTCAAGGTTGTGTAATGAAGAGAGTGGAGGGGTGTCCTTTTATAAGGGATGAAGAAGAAAAACATGTATTTTCCTATAATATTAATATATAATAAATTAATTATTAATAAAAATATATAAAAATTGAATTAAATTAGAACAAAAAGTATCTATCTTCGAAATTAGATCATCCAATTAAAGTTATATATATCATGTTTTCATTTTTAACTATATAATTTTTATTAACCCCTTTATTTAGCATTTTTAACATTCATTGTGGTAACAACTATTACAATATTAAGGGATTAAATGTTACCATAAATGTACTAGTAACTAATAAATGGAAAATATAATAAATTTTAAACCATATTCAATTAAATTGGAAGAATATAATATTTTTATAAATTTTAAATCATTTAATAAAATATTATTTATTATAAAATATCATTATTGTCAATTATAGAACTGTTCTATTAATTTGAATTTTAGTTCACTACGAAAAATATTTAATTGTAATATAATCCTTTAAAACAACACTAATATTCTATAATCATCTACAAAATTCATGGAACATAATAAGTCACTCATAATATATTACATTTAATATTTTTAAAAGTATTTATTTTTAATATCTATTAATTGAAGAAATATTGTGTGAGCTTCACAGAAGGTGTTAATGTAATTTTATAATTACAAAATATTAGAATTAAATATACATCATTAAAATAACTTCATTATTATAAAAACATCCATTAACATCTATTCAAAATATTGTTTTTTGCCTTTTGGTAACAAATGATAGTTTTTAGAAGTTATACAGTGACATTTTTTATTTTTCATTCATTTTAATATTTTATTGGTCATTTTCTTGGGAAGCATTGATAAAATAATTTAATTTCGAGTCTATGGAGATAATTTTATATTTATATTTATCAAATAATAATTAATATGATAAATGATGACCTTAACATTTTTTTAATCTAGGTTATCCTAGTTTCCCCTCTTCTGAGTTGATAAATTTTACCACGGTTACAATTCAAAATGACTAAAAGTAAATGGGAAATATTTACCAAATTAACAACTAATTAATCCAATTATGGAATCCATTTTTTAAAATTCAATTTCTTTATGTATAAGAAATTAATTTTTAAATAAGTATGTAAAACAAGATGCAAATTGTTTTTTTGGAAAATACATTTCTAAGAATAAAAATACATTATTCCCATCCCTTGATTAAAAAAATAATAGATTAATGTTCAAAAATTTTATTGAATATATAAGATATAAATCTTTTTAAAACGATTAAATAATAGTTATTAATTTAATTTATTATTATAAAAACAAATGGAATACATAAAAACTATTTTTTTAGTAAAACACCACCTTTATTATATAATGATTTTTTCATTTCTAGTTATTTGGAAACATAATAATTAATTTGATACAAATATAAAAAATTTATTTTAAATAATTTAGTTATTACTATTCATACCATCCAATCTAAATTCAAGGTGATGACTATCATATTAATTAATAATATTTTAATAGTATATCACAGTACGTTTAAACACATTGTTGTGTATAATGCAAGTTATCAAAGAAATATATATATATAGAACTATATTATAAAATATCAAGGTATAAAATTTTGACAACCTTAAAATTAATTTATCCATTGAAAATATATCTACCTGATATAATAAAATGAGGGTATCTATATTTCCTTATATCTTTAGGTTCCCAAGCAGCTTATTCGAATATCTAATTCTTCTAGATATCATTAACCAAGTGGGTATTCTGGTTACATAAAACATTTTCTCTATGATATATGATACATATAATTTTTTATTCATAAGAAATAACATTCTCAAATTTTATTAATTCATAGTTCAATATATTTGAAGGAATATGTATGCACTTCCTCAGTAGACACACATGAAAAATGTTTTGAACTTAAGAGAGGTTGAGTGGATGTTCCAAGCGGTAAGATTGTATCAATACATGATCATGAGTATAAAAGGTTCCAATATACCTAGTTATTGACATTACTCTTAATATTAATCTCATAACCATCTTCCATTGATAAATTCAAAGAAAAAACATCTCAGCAACTTTGAACTCTATATCTCACAAATTATTATTAACATAACCATTCTATTAACTATGAGCTGCCATGATGTGCTATTCATTTGTTATGAATTTAAATACCATTTCATTAGCTATGTCATGCACCAACGTATTTATTCCACCAAATTAATCCCAACATGTTGTATTTATATACTTCTTTTCATTGATGGATTTAGATGGATCCATCTGAATGCTTGTGTGAAATCTATTTTTATATGAAAAATCGACTACAGGAAGGTGTTGATAAAAAATACCTTTAAAATACACATAATAAAATCACAAAATATATTCTATGATTTTAATGGTTCTCATTTACAGAATATCATTTTAAGGATTGTAATATGTTCTGACACTTTACTCTGTATCTAGAGATTGCTGAAGATTTCACTAAAACATAAAGGTAGGGATTGAATCTATATTAGTTAAAATAGAATGGGACACTACATTAAAAATTAAATATTACATAATTTATATTCTAGAAATATTATCATGAAAATATAGTTTTCTAATATAAATTAAGCTTGGTTAATTTTTATGGTGATTTAATAAATCACAAACTGTGTTATTGACTTTATACATTTTGGGGAGTCCGATGAAAAAATACATGGTGATGTTTTCCCATTACCAATATGGTATTGGAAATGGTTTCAACATATCCATTTAATTACATCTCTCAACCTTAACTTGCAGGCATACCTATTTGGACAAAACCCTAAACATTAAACAATCTTGAGTTAAGTCATGAATTCCCACTGAGGATCATTTTAGGTTTATAGTTTTAGGGAATTAAGCCATAAATATTACATTACATCTCAAATATTAAAAATTATACACTTCTACTATAACCAATTTTTTCACAATAATAAAACTCATTAAAGAACACAACAATTATTCTCTTGATAAAAATCTTCTTGAATTATTCATTTATCTAACTCTTCCTTATACCCTATAACAAATATTTAAAAAACATGGGATGAGCATAAAAAGCTCAGTAAGGGATATAAAATTAGGAAAGAGAACATTTTTCCATTAACACCTAAAAATCAATGAAACCATACTTTTCAATAATAAAACATATGCTATTTAACATACCTTATGAAATCATATGATTTATGAATAACACATAGAAATCATAAATCATAACGGTGGCTTGTGGAATACATATCATACTTACATTGTTGCCTTAACATCTACATAGGGAGTAATATTTGTAATACCTACACAAAATATTCCTGAAATCTCTTAGGAGAGATATTAACATTTACCTCTGTCATGTTACCCAATGCATTGGAGAGCTATCCCGAGATCGCCCACCTAAGGTTTATCATAGAACCACCCATATTTAGTTTATCACGTAACCACCCATAAAACATCCATGTACCTTTACATAATCAAAATACATAAAAGACTAAAATTAAAAACCATTCACTCATCAATAAAAATATATCAATTCAAGATATTGAAATTTTCAGTCCATTTCCAAAACCATTTAAATTATTTATTAATGAAATTTTGGAATCAAAGTGTCCAATACTATTTTGAATCTTTCAATGGAATTATCATTTTAAAAAATTATTGTCTGTTGGTTGGAGTAGAGTATTCAAGAGGGTGGAGGGGAATTGAGTGTCCATAAAAAATTATGTTAAAAATCTCACTTACAAAATATTCCCCAATAAAAATGAATACTAGATAGTTAATCATGGTAATACAGTTATAATAGTTTGACTATTCAAATATCTTATCAGAAGATTGATTAATTCTTAGTAATATCAATGTGAGTTGTTGATACAAATTTTGAAGCTACTGTAATGTGGAAAAACAGTTATAACTTCAACAAATGACTAATTATCAAAGTAAAATATAGTTTTTTGAAATATAAAGTAAAGAAGATAACAGCCAAATTAAAAGACATAGTGGATAAAACTAGTGGTTCAGTTTATAGTTGAGACTTAATCCACTTCAATTGGTGATCATTATCCCCCAAGAAGTCTATATAGATAAGAGATTGATCTACGTCCTTGATCAGGGTAAAATAATAGTTCACAGACTATCTAGCTCACACGAACTCTACCATAGTTCTATGTGGGTAAAATGAACAACCGGGTTAGGTAGGACCTCTTCCACATTTATACAGGGGTGGATTAAAGTGTAGAACAATATTGGAGAAAGGATATATTGTATCCTCCAATTTAATGTAGGAGATAGTGTGTGTTTTAATACAGATATACATACTACTCAAAAAGTTTTAAATGAAGTACAAAATAGAGAAAATATGATGAGAAAGGGTTAAAAGTGCACTATGTGTAATTATATGAAGCTTTAAACTTGTAGGATGTCGCAAAAGTGATTCCTGAGTTCTCTTGTAAAAATAGAGTATTGCAAGTCTGGTTCTCTGGTTTCCAGTTCGATGAAGTGAGATATTTATCTCGTGTTATTCTTTGAGTTGGTACTATGAAGATGTTCGAGATACCGACACAGTAATAAGAGGAATGGTAGAAAATGAAGAAGAGGTTGAATGAGGCCTCAAGAGAGCAGCTACAGGATCCACTATAGTAGTGCTTTGCACATAGATATAGGGCTTCAAAAAGTTTATAAAATCAGTGATGACTTAACCTCTATATTTAACAGCCTATTCAAAATCAAATTTATTCTCAATAAAATTTTCCATGGTAGGTGTGAACTCTTTAATTTTAGTCACTTGGTCCTTAAACTCTTTGGTCACAGGAGGCATTCTCAAATTCTCTACATGGTACATGAAATGACTAGTCAATTCATGATTTGTATAAATCCTTTTGAAGTATAAATACACCTTCTTTGTAATCTCAACATAGACCTAAGAAGTTTTCTTATTTTACAGTAGAACCATGTCATAGAGATGTTAAATTATTTGAACAATTTTAGAGAGGCTTTCCTATAGTGATGGACTTTTCCATGATTTATGCTCTTCGTGAATAACCTTTCATAGAACTGTACTTTTTGGAAATTGAGATGATTGATTAGGTTTGGCCCTAGATAAAGGAGTCGAGATGGATGCGGAGGGTGTAGGAAGATACATGAAAACATTCTCAATGGAGGCCTTAAAAACATCAAGAAACACATCAATGGAGGATACCAATTTTCTAATTTCTTCTGCCGTCTTTTCATTGTTTGAAGTTATTTTCTCAACAATGGAGTCCAGATTTGGTTGGATCAGTTCTGAATACTTTCTAGATATATTTTTAGCATCTTCTTGGCTGAATAGATCAATAAGGGGTTCATCAGATTCAAACACTTTCTTCAGTTCCTCTACCAAACACATTAAAGATTTCAATTCCTCACTTAACTACCGATTTTCAATTATTAATTCTGAATTTAATGCAACATATGAGGTTAGGTTTTCTATAAAAGTTTATAAAAAATAATACTATCACATTTTTCACTCGTACAAGTTATAGGAAGAATTTTATCTTTCAAAATCTTCTCAGATCTAGCAATCATATTTTCACCAAACACATTAAAATACTCATGGATTACAGAGCTTTGAGCTTCTAGTGAGATATCTGGTTCAGAAACCAAAATATCATTCAGTATCCTTAGTAAGTATCACTCCTAGAAGAGAAAAATATTTCAATTAATAAGATATTTTGAGATTTATTCTTCTCATTGAAGCCAATTGAGAGTCTGAGACATCTAAATAGTAAGGGAATTTATACACATTGTCCAGTGGACTTGTCTCAACTGAACATTATACTTGATTAATTTCCAGAATGGTGGTTTTCTCCCCCTCAATTAGTGCATTATCTCTATGAGTGAGAGACTCAGTCTATTGCTCTATTTAGAAAATTTCATTAATGTTAGTCTCACCCATCTCTGTTATATATTAATGAAAGGCTTGGTCCATTATTTCTTTGGCTAACTGAATTAATTCTAACTCAAAATTATTCTTAAAACCTTTCCAAAACAGTAGGATCTTTCACAAAAACAAGTTATTCTAGATATTCCTCAGGGACTTATTTCTCTACCAAACCACATGCATGTCCTTCTTTATTAGCAATGTCTTCATCAATTATTTGTTCACCAAATTTTTGTTCATCAACTTGTTGTTTTGGGAAGCCATTTTACTCTTCATCTAAGGTAGTTATGTCCACAGATTCAGCTTCTGTATCCACTAGTTCTTGACTTAAGTATTCCAAAGACACATCAGATTCTAGTCTGGGGTCACGCTTGTCCATAGGTATTGAGGGTTTTTCAAATTGATTGAAATTTTTATACAAACATCATTGTCTTACACCCAAGACTTTTAAAAGGATTCCAATTGATTTTCATCATTATGAGTGTATCTTTTGGGATACAGAACTCATGGTCCTCAATGACATCATCATTTGTCCCAACTACTCCTTTGGAAACGAACATAGTAGGAATAAATCTTGAATAAAATAGTGTGGTTGATTTTGAAGTAGTCTCAATCATAACTCTAATGTGCATAATGATGTACTTACATAAGATAATTTTGTTTCCATTTTTCATGATATGTATTAGAAAAACATCTTGATGCTTCATGGTAGAGAAATCACCCTTCACGGGGAAGATAAGATTCTGAATGAATCTGAACTATAGCCTTATTTCCCCATCTTTCTCATCTGAAATTAGCATTCTTGTCTTCTTATTACCAGTTAGACTTCCTAATGATTCTTCCAAGTATAAAATTTCACTTGGAAGAGGAGGTCCTTGAAAATAATCTTCACATATTCCTTCATGTGGTATTCCAAGAGAGGTAGCTCATAGCATGGATGAAAAAGTACACCTTTGTCCCTTTATCCATGTTCTCACAAAAAAATTATCTTCTTAGTGGAGAATGGAAGAAACAAATAAAATTTGGAAAAAATATTTGGATATATGGGTCTCATTTCCTTAGTAAACCAATCCATCCATCCTTGTTTAGTCAGAACATTCAAGAGAAACAACTTACTTTGAAGTAGACACTTAAAACATACTTCCTTTTCAAGCACAAATATTCTATCAATGAGACTATGATTTAGCAGTCCTTCAAGTGCTATTCGTGGAACCATTATTACTTTTCTGTAAGAGCTTCTCTTATCAGGAGTTGATGATGTGGTTCACTTAATTATGGGCATCAAACTCTAGGTTCGAGAAGGATAATGAGTTAAAGGAGAGAAGAATATTTGGAAGGAAAGGGATTCATTATCAAGAGAGGAAATCTTGAGTGAATAGATAAGTGAAAAAATATGGTTTTTTTAACATCTAGTAAGTCCATACACTATAAAAAGTGTGGTAATGTAAAATATTGGATTCAATGATTCTTGAAATAAATAAATAATAAAAAACATATAGGTCCTTAACATGAGACCAAAACAGGTCATCACAGTGTCATTATTACTGTGTGATAGTAAATATTGCAACCGTAATATTGAGACAGAAAGTGTAAGACAGTGCCTATGAGACCATAATAGCAAAACAAAAATTACTAAGATGTAACATGTGTGACTGTAGGAGTGAAACAAAAAGTCTGATATAGTAACTTTTTAAACTATAAATCATGAAATAGTAAGTTCAAGACCGTAAGCCTTTTACATAAGACTTATTATCCCTAATTCGTGTTTGATTTAATTAATCATTTCATAATATAAGGTTTTAGTGAATATATTAGAAATATGATGTTCAGTTCCAATGAATTCCCATGTTATATAACCTTTTTGATAATGGTCTCTCAAAAAGTGATGTCTTACAAAAATATGTTTTATCCTGGAGTGAAAAACATGATTCTTTGAAATATTAATTTCACTTGTATTGTCACTATTTATAGGTACATATCTAAATAGATATTCATAATCTAGTAATGATTGTTTCATCCTCAAAATCTATGAACAACAACAACCAAAGGCTATGTATTCTACTTCAACAATAGATAATTCCACAGAGTTTTGTTTCTTTCTATAACATAATACCAGAGACTTTCTTATATGTGAAATGTTCCAGAGGTTCTTTTTCTATCTAACTTACAACCACCAAAATTAACATTTGAATAGCTAACTAAGTGAAATGATTGTCCACTAGGATAGAATAGTATTATATTGGGTGTATGTTTGAGGTATTTGAAAATCTTATTTACATCATTAAAATGAGACTCTTTAGTATTTTCTTGAATGCGACCACACATACATACACTAAACTTAATATCAGGTCATCTAGGAGTTAAGTAGAGTAAGCTTCCAATCGTTCCTCTGTAAGTCGTTTGATCAACATATTTTCAATATTCATCAAGATCTAAATTACAAGTAGTACTCATTGGATTATCACTACTTTAAGTGTTGTCTAATCCAAAATGGTTTAGAAGATATTTATTATATTATATTTGATTTAAAAAAATACCATCTTTATTTTGAAATATTTGAAATCTAGAAATGAATCTTATTTCACTAATTAATCTCATTTCAATTTAATTTTAAATTATTTTATAAAACTCAATACATAATGATTTTTTTGAGGATCCAAAAATAATATCATCTACATAAATTTGAACAACTAAATAATTAATTGAAATTCATTTTTTAAAAAATAATAGGATCAACTATACATTTTTCAAAACATTTGGAAATAAGAAAAGTACTTAATCTATCATACAATGATCTTGGATCTTATTTTAAACCATAAAAATATTTTGAAAATTTAAAAACATGATTGGGAAAGTGAGTATTTGTGAAACTATGGGGTTGTTCAACAAAAACATCCTCCGATATATACCAATTTAGGAATTATCTCTTGACATCTATTTGATATAGTTTGAAATTCAGATGTGCTGGATATGCAAGCAAGATTCGAATAGCTTCAAGTGTAGCTACTCGCACAAAGGTCTCCTTAAGGTCCATTCCTTCCTCTTAACTATAGCCTTGCGTAACCAATGTAGCTTTGTTTCTAACTATGTTAGTAGATTCATCCACATTATTTATTAACACCCACTTAGTGATTATGGTAAATAATTTATTTGGGTCTATCAACAAGTTTCCAAACATTGTTCCTTTCAAACTGATTAAATTCCTTTTGCATATCTATCACCCAAAATCCTTCACTTATAGCATCATTTGTGTTTTTAATGTCAAGTTGAAACAAGAAATGTTGATGTTCAACATGATTTCTATTTGAGGCTCTAGTTTGTGTTCCATTATCTAAATCCTCCACAACAGATTAAAAAGGATGGTTCTTAAGAGTTCTATTAGCTCTAGAAAAAGAAGGGCAAGTGATTTCAGGCTCTTCAACAGGTTCGGGTTCATTATGGATTCAATCTAGATAATTTCTATAATTGGATGTTTTAATAGATTCCTTAATAAGATGGTCATATGATTTATCATTGACGTTTATATTTGACATATCATCCTCAAGATTCTCTAGAGAGGTCTTAGTCTCACGTGGATCTGTCTCATCAAGCGTGACATGGACATATTCTTCCAGTTAAAAACTATATAGGCTTTACTAGATATTAAATATCCTAGAAATATTCCTTCATCACTCTTGGATGAAAATTTATCAATATTTTCCTTCGTATTAAGGATATAGACTTTTCAACCAAATACTTTGAAGTAGTTCACTTTGGGTTTTCTATTTTTCCATATCTCATATGGAGTTCTTTTAGGAATAGGTCTAATCAATACTCTATTAATAATATAGCATTCCATATTTACATCTTCAGACCAAAAATAAATATATATGTCATATTCACTAAGCATGGTTATAGAAATTTCTTTCATGGCCTTATTTCTTTTTTCTACAACTCCATTTTGTTGAGGTGTTCTTGGGGTTGAGAAATTATGACTATAACCATTTTGGGAGAAAAAGGATTCAAACTCTTGATTTTCAAAATCACATCCATGGTCACTTCATAGAGATTTAATTTTATGTCCACTAATATTTTCTATGGTTTTAGCATACTTAGTGAAATGACAGCATGATTAACTTTTTTGAGTCAAAAATAAAGTCCAAGTGTACCTAGATACGTCATATACAAGAACATAAACATAGTTCTTCCCATTTAAACTAGAAAATCTAGATGTTCTAAACAAATCAATGTGTACCAAATTTATAGGTTGAGAAATTGAGATTTATTTTATTCGTTTGAAGGAAATTTAGTATTACATTACCTTTTGACAAGGATTACACACTTTATAATTTTGAAACACAAGTTTGGGTAGGTTTTTAACTATAACTTTTCTAGTTAGACTTATAAGGTAGTGAATATTTCAGTGTCCTATTCTTCTATGTCAAATCAAAGAATCTTTTGGAAATACACTTAAACATGAAACATTTTGAGAAACCAAAGAATATATTTTAACAAAATATACATTTTCATTTCTTAATGCAGAAAATACTAATTCATTTTTGAAATTAAAAACATTTTAAGAATCATTTTGAAATTTAACATGAAATCCATCATCACATAGTCCTGAAATAATAAGCAGATTATATTTTAGTCCATCAAAAAAAGTACTATCGAAATTAAAACTGAGTAAGAGTTAATGATTTGGCCCAGGCCAATGATTTGTTTCCTTTATCATTGTAACCAAAAGTGACATGCCCACCCTCAATATTTATTAGGTTTTTTAGGCATGAATAGTATCATGTCATGTGTCTTGAACACCCACTATCAAAGTACCATAAGCTTTTAAATGTTCTCTTCAAATAACTTTATTACAAAATAGTAAAATAAAAACAGACTTTGGTACCCATTATTGTTTGGGTCAAATAATTTTAGTATCTAGTGCTTTAGGAACCCACATCTACCTCATAGGTTTCCTATAACAATTATGTAATGTATTAGAGAAAGAAAAATTATTTGGTTCAGAAAAACTCGAAACAGTTGAGGATGTATCACAGTTTTATCTAGCAGAATGTTTACCTAAACTAGGAATAAAGTTGTATATTCGAGATTTAGAAACAAAATTGGTTTTTCCAAAATTTCTTTTACAAGATTGATATCCAATTCCAGTAGTGTATTTAGGGGTAATTTTTCTACCTATAATGTCTACCAAGATATCTTTACAATTAGAAAACCATTCGAGGCCATTTTTCAATTCATCATTGGATAGATTTAATTCATTTTTTTCATTGAGTAATTGAACATTTTTATCTCTTTCTACATCAAGTTCATATTTAACTGTTGAGTTAAGAGGATATTGTCTATTTAATGACATGTATTTTTCTATTATTTCACTGTATGTCTCCTTAAGCATATTTAAATACAGAAATATTTCTTTTTTAGACATGTTTTCATAATCACTTTCATCCTTATAATAATAGGAATTTTGTATAGGTGATTCTTAGATTACCTTATATTTGTTTTTTCATGAAACTAATATTAGATTTGTTAGACTGTTCATCATGTGAAGACTCTGAGTCACTTGAACTATCCTCAGAAGCACTCCAAGATGCTTTCATTTTCTTTTATAATTTCTATATTAGTCATCATATTTATTTTTATACTTGATCTTGGGACAATCAGACTTTAAATGTCCCTTTTAGTTAAATTCATAACATATATCTCCCCAGACTTGTCCTTTATTATACAATCCTTCTTCAAGATTCCCTTTTGATCATTTCTTCCTTTGAAGTTAGGATTTCTGTAAAATTTATTCTTTTTTAAAATTTCATAAACCCTCCAGATAATTGATCCATATCCTCATCACTGTTGAGGGATGATAGTTCACTACTAGAACTTTCTATAGAGGCTTATAGGTTCTTTTTTCTTTTTTGTTTAGAGGTAGTGGTTTTAAATGCCACATATTTTCTTTTGCATTTATCCTCCTCTTCTTTGTTGAATTTCAGCTCTTCTTCATGCATCAAAAGTTTCCCAATGAGATCTTTGAGATGTAGTTGGATGATGTCACATGATTCTCTAATAGAGATAGATATTACTCTCCATCTCTTTAGTAAGCATCACAAAATCCTCGTGATTTTCTCTTTGGATGTAACTTCTCCTCTGGGAGAGATCATTGTGTTTACAATTTCATTGAAACTGAGATACAAAAATAAATATTCTCCTTACGTTTCATTTTAATGTTTTCATAATTAATAGTATATGTATTAATTCGTATTTATTTCACATTAGTGGTTCCCTCATGTGAAACAGATAGAGTGTCCCATATTTCATAGGTAGTATTACATTCAAAATTTTTATTAAATTCTTCATCTACTAAGGAAAAATATAGGGAATTCATTATTTTACAGTTATTATTAAATTAAACCATGGTTGGGTCATTCCAAGTGGTTATATGTGTATTAATAATATTTTAGGAATCTATACTCGAAGACCAATTCTCAAAACATATACATTCTAAGTGCATTTTCATTTTAATCTTCCATTGGGCATAATAGGTTCCACTAAAAAATAAAGGTCTACTTGTAGTCACAACCTTTTTTTATTATCCATAATAAATAAATACTTCTAAATAGATTGAAATTTAATACTAAAATAAATTTTTAGATCATTAAATTAAAACTAAAATCACAGTGGAAAAGATTTTAAAATAGAGCCTTAACAACAATAAAATCCTATGATACCAAATGTTGGTCTGAGTAGAGTACCCAGGGGGTGAATTGAGTATCTAAAAAAATTTATGTTAAAAATTTCACATAAAAAGATTCCCCAAAAAAACTGAATACATGACAGTTAATCAAGGTAATATAGTTATAATAGTTTGAATGTCCAAATAACTTCCCATAAGATTGATTAATTCTCAGTAATATCAATGTGATTTATTGATAAAAATTTTGAAGCTACTCTAATAGAGAAAAATAGTTATAAATTCTATCCAAGAATAACTATAAATTAAAATATACTTTTCTAAAATATAAAAGTAAAGTAGAAAAAAACCCAAGAAAGAGACACATCAGATGAACCAAGTTGTTCAGTATCAAGATGAGACTTAATCCACTCCACTTGGTGATCACCTACAAACGAGAAGTATATATAGATAAGATATTGATCCACACCTTGGTTCCAGGTACAAAAACATTATACAAACTTTCCTGGTCACATGACCTCTACCACAGTTCAACATGAGAAAAATGAACAATCAGGTCATGTAGGACCTCTTCCACAGTTATACATGGGTGAAGCAAAGAGTATAACAATATTGAAGAAATGGTATCTTGTATCCTTCAGCTTAATGTAGGAGACAGTGTGTGTTTCAATACAGATATAGATACTACTATAAAATTATTAAATGCAGTACAAAATAGAGAAAATATGATGATAAAGGGTTAGAAGTTCTCTGAGTGTAATTATATATAGATATGGGCTTGTAGAATGTCACAGATGTGATTCCTGAGTACTCTTGTGAAAACAGAGTATGGCAAGTCTGGTGTTCTAGTTTTTAGTTTACTGAAGTGAGATATGCATCTCGTTTTGATTTTTGATTTGGTACGATAATGATTATTGAGATACAAACATTGTAATAGGAGCAAAGGATGATAATGAAGAAGATGTGGAACCCGGCCTCAAGGGAGCAGCTGTCGGAGCCACTATAGTAGTGCTTTGCTCATCGAGAGAGGGCTTAAAAAAATTGATAAAATAAGTGATGACTTAACCTCTAAATTGCATAATATTTTTAAAATAATATTTATTCTCAATAAATTTTTCCAAGGTAGGTGTGAACTATTTCATTTTTTGCACTTGGTCCTTAACTGCTTCAGTCACATGATGCATTCTCAAATTCTCTACATGGTACTTGAAATGACTTTTCAATTCATGGATTGTATAAATCCTTTTGAAGTATAAATACACCTTATTATTAATCTCATCATAGGCCTTATAATATTACTTAGAGTATAGTCTAACCATGTCATAGAAAGATCACTTTTTTGAACAATTTTAGGGAGGATTTATTGAATAGATTGACTTTTCAATGATTTAATCTTTCTGGAATAACATTTTTTAGAACTGTAATTTCTGAAAACAGAGATGATTGATCAAGCTTGGACAAAGATGAAGGATCCAAGATGGCTAAATAGGGTTCTTGAAGACTCGTGACAACAGTCTTAATGGAGTCGTTGAAATTACCAGACAACACATCAATGGATGGTGCTAATTTTCGAATTTCTTCTGCCAACTTGTCTTTGTTTGCAATGTTTTCTCAACAACAGAGACCATATTTGGTCAGATCCATTCTTAAATCTTTTTAGCTATATTTTAGTACCTTCTGTTCTTAATTGAGTAATAAGGGGTTCAGTAGATTCCAAATCATTATTCAGTTCCTCAAGAAAACACCTTAAAGATTCCAATTCCTCACATAACTACCAATTTTCAATGCTTACTTATTTAATTTCTTGCAACATCTAAGGTTGTGATTTCCATATAAGTTTCTAAAAAATTATACTAGAACCCTATTAACTTAGACAAGTTACAAGAATAGATTGATCTTTCAAAATCTTCTCAAATACAACCATCATATTTTCATCAAACACTTTAAAATCCTCACGGAATACAGATCTTGGAGATTCTTGTGCAATATCTAGTTCAGAAACAACAATATTTTTGGGATACTTAGTAGGTATCACTCCTGGAAGAGGAAAAGATTTCAACTGAAAATATTTTTTGAGTTATATTCTTCCCATTGATGCCAATTGAGAGTGTGAGACGTCAGAATTTAAAGGGAACTTATAAACATTTCCCATAGGACTTGTCTCAACAAAAAATTTTACTTGAGTAATTTCCAGAAAGGGGTTCCCCTGTTAATTAGTGAATCATATCTATGAGTGAAAGACTATGTATATTACTCTAATTCTGAACTTTCATCAATGTTAGGGTCCCCAATCTCTATTATAGATTAGTGAAAGGCTTGGTCCATTCATTCATCAGTTGATAGGATTAATTCTAGCTCAAATTATTCTTACGAATTTTCTAAAACTGCAGGACCTTACTCAACAATATGTTATTCTAGATGTTACACATGGAAATATTACTAATCCAAACCAGTGGTAGGTTCTTGTTTATCAACAATTTCTTCATCAATTATTTGTTCACCAACTTGTTGTTCATCAACTTGTTGATTAGGTAAGCTGTTGTCCTCTTCTTCAATGGTTGTTCTATCCACAGATGCAGCTTCTGCATCCACTGCTTCTTGAAAACGTATTCCAAAATATCCTTAGATTCTAGGCCTCAGTCACTCTTTTCCTTAGGTATTGAGGTATTTTAAATGGAATTTTACATTTCATATAGCCTTTCATTATCTTACACCCAATATTATTTCAAAGGATTCCAACTGATTTTTATTCTTATTAGTGTATATTTTGGGATACAGAACTAATTTTCCTCAATGAATTCATCTTTTATCTGAAAAACTACTTTGGAAACAAACATTGTAGAAATAAATCTTGCATAAAAGAGTTAGGTTTCTTTTGAAGTATCCTTGATCATATCACTAATGTGAAGAATGATGTACTTACATAAGTTAATTTTGTGGCCATTTTCATGAGAAGTATTAGAAAAAAATATTGATGCTTTAGGGTTGAGAAATCACCCTTTATGGGGAAGATAAGATTCTAAATGAATTTAAAATGTACCATTGTTTATGCATCTTACTCTTCTGTAATTGACCTTCTTCTCTTCTTATTACTAGTTAGAATTCCAAAATATTCTTCAAAGTTGAAAATATCATTTGCAGGAGGAGGTCCTCACTGATGATCCACACATATTCCTTCATGTGGTATTCCAAGATAGGCAGCCCACAACCTAGATGAAAAAGCGCACCTTTGTCCCTTCATCCATGTTCTCACAATAAAATTATCTTCTCACTCAGTGGAGAACTGATGATACTGATAAATTTGGGAGACAATCTTCAGATAGATGGGTTTCTTTTCCATAGTAAACCAATCCAACCATCATTATTCATTCATAACATTCAAGAGCAGTGACTTACTTGGAAGTAGCCACTTCAAGCATAATTCCTTTTCAGCTGCAAATATTCTATCTACAAGACTATTATTAAGTGGTCCTTTGGGTACTATTCGTGGAATCATTCTTGGTTTCTTGTGATACCTTCACTTCTCAGCAGTTGATGATGAGGGTCACTTCATTATGGGCATTACACATCGTGTTCGAGAATGAGAAAGTGTTGAAGGAGAGTAGGAGATTTATAAGGCAAGAGATTCGATTTGAAAGAGGAAAGCTCCAGTGAAGAGGTAAATGAAAAATATCATATTTTTAAAATTATGTACTTATAAACATCGTAAACAAAAAAGTGAGGTAATGTAAAATATTGGATATAGGGATATGAGAAATAAATAAATAATAAAAAATATATAGCTCTTTACTATGAGATCAAAACAGGTAATCATTGTGTCATTATTATAGTGTGAATGTAAATAGTGAAACCATTATATTGAGATAGAAAGTGTAAGACAGTGCCTATGAGACCGTAAAATTGTAACAGTAATTCCAAATTCATAACATGTGAGACCGTAAAAGTGAAACAACAAGTGTGAGATAGTAACTTGTGAAATAGTAAATCATGAAATAGTAAGTTCAATACCATAAGCCTTTCACTTAAGACTTATCATCCCAAATTCATGTATTATATAATTTTTCATTTTAGAAATCAACAGTTTAGTGAATATATCTGCGTGATTATTTTCAGTTTCAATGAATTCCAAAGCGATATCACCTTTTTGATAATGGTCTATCAAAAAGCGATGTCTTACATAATTATGTTTTTCCTGGGAGTGTGAAACATGATTCTTTGAAATTTTAATATCTCTTGTATTTTCACAATTTATAGGTACATGAATGAATTGATATCCATAGTCTAGTAATTTTCTTTCATCCAAAAAATTTGGGCACAACAACTACCTGTAGCTATATATTCCACTTCAGCAGTAGACAATGCAATAGAGTTTTGTTTCTTACTACAACATAACACCAGATAATTTCCTAAAAGGTGACATGTTCTAGTGTTTCTTTTTCTATATAACATACAACCACCAAAATCAGCATAATTATAGCTAATTAAAACAATTTATTGTCCACTAGGATATAACATTCCCATATTGGGTGTATGTTTGAGGAATTTGAAAATCATTTTTAAAACAAATTAAATGAGACTCTTTAGGGTTTTCTTGAAAGTGAGCACACTTACATACACTAAACATAATATCATGTCGGCTAGTAGTTATGTAGAGTAAGCTTCCAATCATTCCTCTACAAGTGATTTGATCAACATATTTTCATTCTTCATCTAGATCCAACTTACAATTTTTAATCCTTGGAGTATCACTACTTTTAGTTTTTTCTAATTAAAAATGTTTTAGAATATCTTTAGTATAGTTTCTTTTATTTAAAATAATACCATATTTATTTGGAAATATTTGAAATACGAGAAAAAATTTAATTCACACATTAAACTCATTTAAAATTCATTTTTCATTATTTTATAAAACTCAATACATAAATAATATTTTTATGATCATAAAATAATATTGTCTACATAAATTTGAACTACTAAAACATCATTTTATATTAATTTTTTAAAAATAGTAGGATTAGTTATACATTTTATAAAACCTTTGTAAATAAGAAAAGTACTTATTCTACCAAACCTAGTTCTTGGATCTTGTTTTAAACCACACAATGATTTTTATAATTTAAAAACATGATTCAAAAAGTGAGGATTTGTGAAACTATGGGGGTTTTCAACAAAAACATCTTCAACTATATGCCCATTTATGAAAGAAATTATGACATCCATTTGATATACATGGAAATTTAGATGTACTGCATATGCAAGCATTATTATAATGGCTTCAAGTCTAGCTACTGGTGCAATGGTCTCCTCATAATCAATTCCTTCTTCTTAGCTATATCTTTCTGCAACCAATCTATCATTTTTTCAAACTATGCTACCAACTTCATCTAATTTATTTCTAAACACCAACTTAGTGCTTATGGTAAAAACCTTATTTGGGTCTATCAACAAGTTTCCATAATTTATTCCTTTCAAACAGATTAAGTTCTTCTTACATATACATCACCCAATATTCATCATTTATAGCATCATTTATCTTTTTAGGTTCATGTTGTGACAGAAAATCTTGATGTTCAACCTGATTTCTACGAGAGGCTCTAGTTTGTGTTCCCCTATCTAAATCGCCAACAACAGAATCTAAAGGATAGTTCTTAAGAGTTCTAAAAACTCTAGAAAAAGAAGGTCGAGTGATTTCAGGCTCTTGAAAAGGTTCGGGTTCATTATGGATTTAATCTGGATAATTTCCAAAATTGGAATTTTTAACATATTCCTGTATTATATGGTCAGAAGATTTAGCATTAACATCAATATTTGAAATATCATCCTAAAAATTCTCCAGGGAAGTCGTCGACACATTTGGATCAGTCTCATCAAACTTGAAATGGGAATATTCCTCCACACATTTAGTTCTTTTGTAAAAAACAATATAGGCTTTACTATAGATTGAATATCCTAAAAATATTCATTCATCACTCTTGGATTCAAATTTTTCAATTTTTCCTTGGTATTATGGATATAGACTTTGCAAATAAGAACATTGAACTAGTTCACATTGAGCATTATATTGTTCCATAACTCATATGGAGTTATTTTAAGAATAGGTCGAATCAACACTCTATTAATAATATAGCATGTTTTTTGTATATCTTCATCCCAAAAATAAATTGGTAAGTCATTTTCACTAATCATGGTTCTAGAAATTTCTGGAAAGGTCCTATTTCTTCTTTCTACAAATTCATTTTGTTGAGGTGCTCTTGGGATAGGGAAATTATGGCTATATCAATTTTCTGATAAAAAGGATTCAAACTCATGATTTTCAAACTCACATCCATGGTAACTTCTTAGAGATTTAATTTTATGTCCACTATGATTTTCTATAGTTTTATCATTATTGGTCAAATGAGAGCAGGCGTCACTTTTGTGAGCCCAAAAAGAAAGTCCAAATATACCTAGAAAATTCATATACAATAACATAAACATAGTGCATCACATTTAAACTAGAAAATATAGATTTTCTAAATAAATCCATGTGAACCAACTCGATAGGTTGAGATGTTGAGACTTATTTCTCTGGTTTAAAGGAAATATTGTGTTGCTTTCCCTTTTGACATGGATTACACAATTTATCATTTGGAAACTCTTGTTTGGGTAGGTTTTTAAGAAAAACATTTCTAGTAAGATTTATAAGGGAGTAAATATTTCAATGTCCAAGTATTCTATTACAAATCCAAGAATCTTTGCGAAATACACTTAAACATGAGAAACTTTGAAAAACCTAGGAATCTTTGTTAACATAATATAAATTTTCTTTTCTTAATGTAGAAAATACTAATTCATTTTTAGAATTAAAAACATTGGAAGGTTCATTTTCAAATTTAACATGAAATCCATCGACACATAATTGTAAAATACTATATAGATTATATTTCAGTCCATCAACAAAAAGAACTTTAGAAATTAAAACTGAGTTAGAGTTACCGATTTGGCCTAGGCTAATGATTTTTCCTTTAGCATTGTCACCAAAAGTGACATGCCCACCATCAATATTTATTAGGTTATTGAAACACGAGTAGTCTCTTATCATGTGTCTTAAACACCCAATATCTAAGTACTATAAGATTTTATAGGAGCTCTTTAAATAAATTTCCTAAAAAATAGTAAAATGAAAACAAAATTTGGTACCCATATTTGTTTGGGTCCAATAATTTTAGTAACTAGTGATCTAGGAACCCACATCTACCTCATACGTTTCTTATACGCATTATGTAAAGTATTTGATGAATAAACATTATTTGGTCCAAAAAAACTTGAAATATTATAGGATGTATAATGGTTTGAACTAGAAGAATGTTTTCCTAAACTATGAATAAATTTTTATATTCTAGACTTATAAAAAAATTGGTTTTCCCAAAATTTCTTTTACCATGTTGATAGCCAATACCAGTAGTGTATTTAGGGGAAATTTTCTTACCTAGCATGTATACCAAGATATATTTATCATTTGTAAACCATTAAAGTTCCTTTTGGAATTTCTCATTGGATAGATTAAATTCATTTTTTTCATTTAGTAATTGAACGTTTTTCTCTCTTTCTACTATAATTTCATATTTAACAGTTGAGGTAAGAGAATATTATCTCTTTAAAGACATGAATTTAACTTTAATTTCATTATATGTCTCTTCATGCTTATTGAAATACACAAAAATTTCTTTTTTAGACATATTTTCAGAATCAATTTCATCCCTAAAATATTTGTAATTTTTTATAGGAGATTCCAATATTATCTTAGATGTGTTTTTAGAGAAACAATTATTGGATTTGTTGTCTTATTCATCATGTGAAGACTCTGAGACACTTGAAATATCCTCAAAACCACTACAAGTTTCTTTCATTTCCATTTAATACTTTATATTTCATCATCATATTTCTTTTTATATATGAGCTTGGGACTGTCAAACTTTACATGTCCCTTTCACTTTCATTCATAACATAATATCTCATCAGACTTGTTATTTATTTTCTAATCCTTCTTCTATCTTCCCTTTTGATCATATATTCCTTTGAAGTTAGGAAATTTGAAAAATGTCTTCCTTTGGTAAATTTTATTAAACCTTCTGCATAATTGAGCAATCTCCTAAACACTGTTGGGTGATGATTGATCACTACTGGAAATTTCTACAAGGCCTTTTAGTTTCTTCTTTTCTTTTTTTAGAGATAGTGGTCTTAAACTCCATAGATTTTATTTGGGGTTCACCCTCCTCTTCATTGTTGAAAATCAACCCTTCTTCGTACATCATTAGTTTCATAATTAGATATTTGATAGATAGTTGGAGGATGTCTAATTATTCTCTAATAGAGATAGAAGTTACTCTACATCTCTTTGGTAAGCATTGTTAAATCCTCATGATTTTCTCTTTGGATGTATCTTGTCTTCTAAGATAGATCATTGTATTAACAATTTCATTGAACCTGAGATACATATAAAAAATAGTCTCATCAGGTTTCATTTTAATTTTTCCATATACAATAGTATAAGTATTATGTCTCATTTATTTCATATTAGTGTTTACCTCATCTTAAATAGAGAAATTGTCCTAGATTTCATAGGTAGTTTTACATGGAGAAATTATATTAAATTCTTCATCTCTTAAGGCACAGTATATGGAATTAATTTTTTATAGATATTGTTATATGAATCCTTAGTTGGGTCATCGCAATTGGTTCTAAAAATATCAAAAAATTTATAGGCATCTATAGTTTAATATAAAATATCAAAACTTATAATTTCTAAGTGCATTATCATTTTAATGTTTTCGTGTGCATAATTTGTTCCACTGAAAAATGGAGGTCTATTTATTGCAGTAACTTTTAGAATATTATCCATAATAATGAAATAATTTTAAAGAGTTAGAAATTTAGAACTAATATTAATTTATGTATCTTTAAAGTAAAACTAAAATCACAGTTGAAAATATTTTAAAACTGATCTTTAAAAAGAACAAACTCCTAAGATACCAACTGTTGGTCAAAGATGAGTTACTAAGAGTTGGGGGAATTTATTATCTATAAAAAAATTTATTAAAAAGGTCACATAACAATATTTCATAATAAAAATGAATACGTGCTTGTTATCAAGGTAATACAGTTATTATAGTTTGATTGTCCAAATAACTTCTCTAAAGATTGATTAATTCTTAGTAATATCAATGTCATTTATTGATAAAACATTTTAAGTAACTCTAATAGGGAATAATAATTATAACTTGTATCTGAGACTAACTATAAAACTAAAATATAGTTTTCTGAATTATAATGTGAATAAGATAAACAATAAAGTAAAAGATACAACATATACTTTTTTTTTTTCAGTCTCAAGCTGTGACTTAATCCACTCCAGTTGGTGATCACCCATGACCAAGAAATATATATAGATACGATATTGATCCACTCCTTGGATCGGGGTAAAACAAAATTACACAGACTGTCTATGTCACGCGACCTATACCACTATTTTACGTGGGAAAAATAAATAACAAGGTCATGTTGTTCCTCTTTCGTAGTTAAGTGTGGGTGAAGAAAAGAGTAGAACAATATTGGAGAAATGATATCCTGTATCCTTCAGTTTAATGAAGGAGAAAATGTGCATTTTAATAAATATACACACACTCCTTAAAAAGTATTAACTGGAGAACACAATAGAGAAAATATGATGGGAAAGGGATAGAAGTGCTATGAGTGATGTTATATGTAGATCTAGACTTGTAAGATGTCACATATGTGATTCCTGAGTTCTCTTTTGAAAACAGAGTATGAAAAGTCTAGTCCTATGGTTTTTAGTTCGATGAAGTGAGTTATGTAACTCATGTTCTTATTTGAGTTGGTACCATGAAGATGTTTGAGGATCTCATCTAGGGTAATTTATCCTTCAGGTATCGAGAGTGCTTCATGTTTTATTTAGTAGTATATTGTTTCCTGTATGAGTAAGCTTTTCAAAATATCGCTTCTCTTTGATTTTTTGAGCTACACTTATCTTCTTTTATTATGGGTTCACATGTTTGAGCCAACAGGATGCTTGTATTCTGCACCTTGTACATCATATTGTTAGGTGACATGTCTACAAAGAAATATTAACAATGTCAGTTCCAATAAATAACTCGAAAATGAATGTTATATATTAAATTTAAAATGAAAGAAAAAATATTAAAGAATTGTGTCACTATTTGTCTTGAACTGGTATCACTTGGAAAATGTGTCGTCAACTTTTCCTTTGATCGGTGAGGCAGTCATGGTGCCATAGCTGCATTGACATCTGGAACTGGTAGAACATATACAGTGTTAGGATTATGGTGTCTCTGGTAATGGTTTCTAGTACTTTGATTAAAATTTAATGGTGTTTGAGTCAAAATATTAGAGTTACAATATCTGTGTTATGGTTTCATGGTCATAGTATCAGTGTTACGGAGTCAGGGTCACGATATAAACAATAAGGTGTCAGGGTTATGGTTTTAGGGTCACAATATCAGCATTACTGTGTTAGGTTTATGGTGTCAGGGTCACTGTATCATAATTACAGTGTTAGGGTTATGGTGTGAGGGTCACGATATCAACATTACAGTGTTAGGTTCATGGTATAATAATTTTTGTGTCAAGGTTACTGTGTTAGGGAATTTTCCAAAATACAGAACCAGAAGAAGAATTACTATCTCGTAGACTTAACCAAAAATATGTAAATAGTCTTAAAGAGTAATATTCATAGAATGGATAAAACTTAATTATTTATATAATAAGACATAATAGAACAATATTATGCCTGATATTTTAGATTTTTAATTATAACTAATAAGCATGGAATCATAAGGAGACCAAAAAACTCCAAACATGATTTAAAAATTATTATCACAATTTTCATGATTTGCATTATTTGTGAGAATTAAAACATGATCAAACATGAGGAGTCCAAAAATGTCCATATAAATAAATCCATAAAATATTTTTGAAAACATGAACATTAATGAGAAATATTTAGAATAATAAATCATTAAAACATTTAAAATGATGTTTTAGTTAGAGTACCTTACTATATGAGAAAATTCATGAATAATAATAATTAAAGAATAACATAAAAAAACTAATAATATCCTGATATAGAGGAGATTCATGATATAATATGTCAAAGTGAATTATATACACCATAAAATAGGATTGGTACATAACAAAAAATATATTTCTATGTAATTTAAATTGAGACAAAATCCATTACAAAGATCAAATCCTTAGATTAAGGATAAATAAATGAAATAATTATGTGTGACAAATATAAATACACACCATATAAGTGGATATTAAGGGTCAAAAAATCATTGTCCATTCACACATATTCTTGAAAAAAAAACCAAGGACATGGATATTTAACTCAACGAATGGAGATTGAGCTATGATTTACCATACAATGTTCGTATAAACGATGTAAGAATTTATAGATGTTGTGATTATGTGTTGCAAAATTATATCCACACAAAGGGATGAGTAAATTAAAATATAAATAAATAAATAGTGATTCCACACATAATCTTGTCATAACATAGTCTACAAAGTATGCGTAAAACCTAGTGAGTGGAAATTTAGTTTAGAAATTCCCTTTTAAAAATTCGGAAACCTAAAAATATCACATAAAATTTCAGAAAATGAGTTGATGAGATGGAAAAGGTCCTCTCATCACTTTTTCATAAAATTTACTACAATAAGGTTATAAATAACATATCACAACATAAAAAAATGAAATTAACAGACATAACATAAAATAAGTCTTTGACTAAATGAGGAGGGTGAAAGTTTCCCTTACCATGAGTCCAACTTTTCTCATGCATTCTTTATATTCCTAAATAATAAACATAGGTTAATTTCTACTTTATTTAGAACCTTTTTTATTTTTATTTTTCATTTTAAATTACTTTTAAAAATTAAATAATTATTTATGTTCATATTGATCGTTTTATCGATATTCGAACTAGAGTCAAAAATGAACTTGATAAAATTGCAAATTGTCCATGTGGTCAAAATAACATTATCTCCAGAATAGTATTAATGATTTAAATATAATATATATTTAGTATATAAATTTATTTATAATATTCCATATCATTTGGATATAATAAATGAATTGAACCGTTAATGGGGATGGTAAGTCGTACGTATGCATGATTGCTACATTCATTTTTTTTCATATTTGAAGGAATTAAAACTAAATGATAGATAGATATCTTATAACACCATTATAAAATAATATTTTATATATGTTACATAATTTTATTAACATCATCATTTATACATTAAAGGTATGGCATGAACGAGTCATATCACATTGAGGGGGCGATAGTCCGCACTAAAACAAATGAAATTATTGTATTTACAAATTATGGAAAGCATAAATGTATGTTTTAAATAAAAATAGAAGAATAGAGACAACATAAATATAATATATTATGTTTATAAATATAGTTCCTTCCTAATGGCCACCATGAGATGTGGTAGGGGAAAATTGATCAATTATCATTTTGTAAGGCAGTAGTTTGTCGTCCATAGAAACAGTATGTTCATATCCATTAAATGGAGGTGTGTGTAAGTGTAGTTTGAATACTTCTCAAAAAAACATCCAAGTATATTGAGGATAATTTTTTTGTTGTATAATCAAAGAATAAGAATATAATGGGGATTGAAGAAGTAAAATAATGGAAAGTAACTTTAGATAACACACAACCTCTTAAAATGTGTAACTCCCATTGATTTAATCCAAAAGGATTTATTGAATTTCCTTTTGCCTAAGGTAAGGATTCTAAAAGGAATATAGGGATGTTTGGAGCTTATTTTTTCATAAGATGTATATGACAAGAGGCTTTTGAAGTGTGATTAAATGGGCAGAGGTGGTGACCTTTTATAAGAGGGCGGATGGGCACTTTAGGAATGTCCTGAAATATTAATTTATTATAAATTATATTTCAATTAAAAATTAGTCCAATTCAGTTAGTTATAAGATAAGATGAATATAAGTCTAAATAAAATCTTCCAATAATAATTATAAATGTTTTAGTTAATTTTTAATTTTTATCTTTTTTATTTAACCCTTTATTAACTAATTTAACTCTTACCATGTCTTCTTATATATTCAAACTATATGGATAATATATTTACTATCAAATACCAATACAACCTAAAGTGTTTAATTAATTAAATTTTAAACATTATCTAAGTCATTTGTATGAATATTATATTTTTAGGACTATTATGTCCTTTAATAGAATATTATTTGTTTTCAAAACTCATTTTTGTCAATTTTTATTCAATTCATATCATGACTTTTTCAAAATCCATAAAAACATGATTGTTTTGAAAAAGAATCATTACGTAAAATATAAAAATTCATAATCTTCCATAAAATTCATGTAAGGCATAAAATGTTTCCAAATAAATTTATTTTATTATTTATAATTTCATTTATTTAAATCATTCATTAATAAGGGAATCACTACATCATCACTGTGTCACATATACATTTATTTATTTTTTGTATAAAAATTATATATAAAATACCAATATGTAGAATTATTTTTAAATTTTTAATTAATTTTTGTAGTTTAATATATCACTTCTATAACCCCATATAAAAAACTGTTTTATTAAAAGATACATGTTTTTGCTATATTTTTCTCTACTTTAAATTAATTCTTATAAAATGTCATTTTCACATAAATGTGGATCGATGGGGTCCTAAAATCGTCCCAAGGATTCCCATTGTCAGTAATATATCATAAATGAGGATAATTACACGTTTCAGGGTAGTTTTATATTATTATAATATTATTTGTTTCCCTTATTTACCAGATTTTCCCTTTAACCATGGTAAATAAAATAATTTCGGAAGCTACTATTCATAATGTCTAAAAATAAAATGTACCTATTTACATAATTTGGACCTCTTGATTCCAAATATGTAATCCATTTCCCCAAATTCAAAACATTAAAGTTACAGTAATTAATTTAAAATTAATTCCTGTTGTCAAAACCCAAAGCGGGTTTTTAAGAAGTAAAAATTATCGAAAGATTGACATGTGTTTATATATAATTAAAATGTTAGATTACATAAAATTACCATAATTGGATTTAATGATAAAAATGTAATAGATTTATTCATTAAAACTCTTTAAGTGGAATATCTATCTATATAAATAAATTAGATGAAAATTCAATTCTGAATTAAAATGCAGTATTTTTCACTATTACTTAAAATTGATCTTTATAAGAAAAATACCAAAATTTAATCCAAAGTAAATTTTGATGTCCCATTTATAAATATGAATTGTATTTTTCCAAATAGAATATATAAAAGTGACAAAACTATATTTAAAAATGGTTCACCATCAAATTGTAGTAAAACAACCTTTAAAAACTATTAGAGTATTTCATGATTAAAAATGGATTCATTATTATTTTAAACCTCTAAAATTTATCAATAAAATGTAAAGACATTTAATAATAATATTGTATTTATTTATGTTCATTACCACCAATACAATGTCTAGGCATTAACTAATATTTAAAATTATAATATTATTATATAATATTTTGGTATAACTCAAAGTTGTGTGCAACGCAAGATTACAAAGAAACCCGTTGTTGCGTGGTGAGTACGGTATCTGACAAAGAGTCCTATTTAACATAAAATTAATATCATAATAGTAAATATTAATTGATATTAAAAATTATTATTCTATTAATACCAGGTTTGTTAAAATACAAAACATTGAGACACATAATTTCAAAATTTCATTTTCATGTTTTCCCACCAGAAACACTTTTTCATATCACTGTACATCTTTTTGCATTAAAGATAAATATAAAATGAAGAACTATGAGTCTCATCCAATTGATACTTCATAAAATATATTATATATGGAAAGCAAACACATTTCATGAACTTTATAATTCCATCATAATCATGTATAAACTCAACAATATTTTTGAACTTCTTCTACTATACCATATCTTTAATTTTTCAACATTAATTTGATAAAGATAATATTTCCAGACTTTCTTCAATACATAAAGATCAAAAATATTAAAATCTATAAATATTGGGTCTTTTATGATATGTATCATAGATAATCATGCATCATCCTTTCAAATAAGAGCATATTCCACCTTATTAACTTTCACAGGGTGGTAATCTATTGAGTAATAATAATATTTAATAAACTATATCAAAATTCTTCAGAACATATAAAAAAATTTCTAATTGAATATATACTTTATAATTTTATAATTAGAATATATATGTATCTAATTTTCATATATTAATATAATTACTCTATATATTTAATGAAAAAATAATCGTATCCAACTCTAAATCATATGTTGGGAGATGTTTCTCATGAAAATTTATTTTCCATGAGGCATAATCTATACCCATATAATTCAACATAAGAACAAAAACCATTACTTTATTAGATGCATCACAAAATTTTTCAATCCCTTTTCCATTATAGGGTCATTTAATTATAGGTTCATTGACAATAATTTTATTCAGTTCCATAAATTTCTTTTTCACATTCATCTATCCAAAGGAAATTGGATCCCTTAAATATTAACATGGTGAAGGCATTATATATTCATCAGAAATTATCCAAATTGAATCAATAATAATGATAAAAACTATGAAAAATATGGATCCCTCTCATAGTGTTTGGTCTGAGGAAACACTTTATAACTTCAATCTTGGATGGCTCCATAGATATACCCTGTCATGAGATTATATGGCCAAACAATGAAACATTTTATTCATAAATATTTTCATTTTTTAAATTTGGAATAAATATTCTCCTTCCTCTCGGTCTTTAGAAAAATCCTCAAATGATCTTCAGGATATTTCTTTCTCTTTGAATATATAATAATATAATCTATAAATACAATGAATCTTGGTCAATGTAATCTCTGAATACTATTATGTTTTTCCATGAAGATAGAGATGTAATTATTAAGACCAAATAAAATCACTATAAATTCATAGTGTCCATACCTCATATAGATGGCTATATTTGGTATATCATCTTTCTTAACCCTAAATTGATGATATCTAAAATGAAGTTCATTATTGGAAATGTAATTAGGTTCTCACAATTGATTAAAAAAGTCATCAATACATGGTAAAGTATAATTTTTCTTGATAGTGATCTTATTATGTTCTCAATAATCAATACATAGTCATATTGATCCATATTTCTTATTAATAAAAAGAATTTTTTCACCACAAGGAGATGTAGATCAATGAGTGAATGTGTAGCCAATTTTATCCCATATTTTATTCTTTAATTCACGTAACTAAATCATATACATTCTATATAGAGTCTTTGAAAAAGCTTTAACACTAATTTTGAGTTATATTTTAAAATATAACTTATGATTTTGGAGGAAGAATGGGAAACTATTAGAAAAAATAAACAAACTCCTATATAATGGGAATATCATCTATATTGAGTTTCCCACCAACCATATGAGGTAAAAACACATTTAAAAAGGAATAATGACATATAAAATAGATGTAATTTCCATTGTAAGTTCATATTTATCATCACACAATTAAATAATATTATGTTAGATCATAATATAAAATTTGAATTCCCTTACTAGGTAATTAATGTTGATATTATTTACTAGAATCTAATGTATGCTGAAAATAAAATTTAATTAAACTAGAGAGAGTATAAAGGGTTTATAGGAAACACATTATGAAAAACATCAATCATATAAGAATTATAGACATGAGATGAAATCATCATACCATTTGGGGGTTTCACATTTAATTAAACATCTAATCATTGAAGTGTTACTATTATATTATTATAAAATTATTTGGATATAAAAGAGTGGATAAATTCATAATAAAAAAAACATTAATAGTTCTAGAGTTGATGGTAGATGTAACTTTCACAATTTCATTATCTTACTCCACGTCAGCAATAATGAACATATGTTATTTCCTTATATATCTAGGCATAACAGGTAACTCTCTTTGATCATTATCATTAACATCTAGGTTTGTTCACTATTTATAACATTTCCATATTCCTTTCATTTAAAACAATTATATGTGGGTGGAACATTCTATGGTGATTTTCCTCTATTATTGAATAACTTATTCCTATCACTTTATCATTTAATTACCTAGTGACATTCCTTTCCACGATTAAAACATTTACCAATATCCTTAAGATAATTTATGTTATGTATCCTTAAACACTTTAAGGGTAATAGAAATCTCATCTTCTTATCTCCATGGTTTTAATAATTTATTTTTAATTCAATATTTCTAATATATATCAAAACTAAGAGATGGATATGTACCTCTAATCTTTGTTTCCACCTTGATTGAATATTAAATGATTTATTTTAAATATAAAAATTTTTCTTATTAATAAATCCCATTAGAGGCGTGGTTTTGGGAAACAGTGGAGTCAATCAGCCTTAATTTCATGTTGGATTAAAATACGATAAGTGTTCTCGAAAAGACATGTAAAATTTTCCTCATAGATACTAATATATTCATAATCCTTTTTCTTTATCTAAAGGAATTCCTTATCCATTTTCATATGAAGACTTAAAGGTAAGTTATTATTGAAAAAATATATTAAACTCATCCCACACCATGTTATCAATTTATTCCCAAAACCTAACATTCTTGATAAGAATCCACCCTAAATCTTATTCTTCATCCAAATGATAAATATTTATATTAAAATTTTCATGTTATGTGCATTAGGGAAAGGAAAATATCTTTTAAATGGTATTAATTCATTTATAATAAACTAGTGGATCATCAGACCAACTAAAATAAAGAGGGTGTATTATCACGAAGACATTCATAGAATATTTTTCCCTTCATTCTTTATTTTGAAGTAGAACTTGATTTATAGCTTGATAAAGTTTATTAAAAATTGTAATTTGATTTGTATTCCATATCCTATAAAATTTAGATTCCGAAGAGGAAAATAATTTTATTATCCATTATAACATCATTAACATGATTCCTTCTGGTTCAATCCTTTGACCAAAACCAAAAAGCATAGTGTGAACACCAATAATCATAGTAAGAAACCATATGATCATGTAAATAATTTATTGGATGTTAAAATCATGATACCATATTCTCAATATATGATACCTTTTGTTTACACATTGTATTATACTGATGAAAATAAAACTTTATGATGTTATCCAATACTTATACTTATCTCCATGGTTCTCATTAATGTTTTCTATACCTATTTCCTAAAGGATACTGAACATTCCATTGATACTAACTAGAGTGACCCATACTTTTAATACATAGATATTAAATCTTATTAGATGAATATTAATTATCTGACATAATTATCCACACTATAATCTTATATGTCTAGTATCTTTTAAAACATGGATACATAAACAAATGGTTCAAAAGTGAACTACAACATCTTCCTCTAAGTTATTCATAACTACAACCCTTCCTAAACATATCAAATATTATACCATTATTCAAAACAAAGGTAAAGGAAACATTAAAATGGGTGATCCTAGATAATATGTATGGGTAAACCAGGGAGATACCAATATAACATGTGCATAATGTTATGATAATATGGGCATAATATTTGAAAGCCATACCTTTCAAATCACATAGCATAATATTGAATCATTTAATAAATAATGACAGTTTATAATACATGAATCATAATGGAATTAGATATCTTGAGTGAGGAGAGTGTTAAATTAAAATAATACATAAGTTTTTGGCATACAAATAATAATAGAAAATAATTTTTTAGTACTCAAGTATCAAAACTAAGACTAAAATATTTGATTGGGTTTATTCCCCAAACCATCATATTAGTCAATGTTTACTCCCATGACTATCATTGTTGACAAAATCCCTTACTGAAATGGGTTCACTCTCCATTTGAATCCAATTTATTTCATATGATATCCATCTTCACTAAATTAATTAGTGGTCTAAATAATTTTGATCCCACCCAAAAGGTAATGAAAAAAATAAACACATATTAAAAAATATTTTGAAGTAGTTATCATGTGATAACCCTTGTAAAATGGACTGGGTTTCATAAATATTTAAAAATTTAATAACCATGGAAAAGAAATTGGTTTTTCAAAAATATTTTCATAATAATATTAAACCATCAAAATAATAATAAATATGGTACAATTGGATCATATCCCTAATAAAACACAAGTAACATCAAAGATATCGTCTTAGATGAAAAATTATTTAATATAATTACTGAAATATTTCCCCATGAAAATACCCTTTTTATAATGATTTCACTTATTTAAAAACTCAATATTTAATAGATGTTAATGGATGTTTTTTTAGAATAAGCAGAAAAAAATTTAAATGAATCTTTAAAAACATTCAGTGTTCATGATGGTGGAAAACTCCTTTGTTTCAATATAAGTAAAAATAAAACAACTGTTTATCAATTTTGTAAAAACTAAAAATGTTCTTTATTTAGAAAATAGAAATAAAATTACATTCAAATAATTTTTTTAAAATTAAATAATTTCTAAAAAATGATTTAGGAAATTAATGGAATATATTATATCCATTCATGAAAACATTTTTATAAAACATAGATATGGAAGAAAACTTATTTTCATTCAAAGAGAGAAATAAAGCCAGTTTTTCCTTAAAAATTACATTTCGACCCCTTGATTACTTAAAGAGAAGAAAATGAAAGGAAAAATTTATTCACAATAAATTAAAAGAAGATAAGAAATTTCCCATGTTTATTGAGTGGTATATCCCAATATTTCATCATTGGAAACTTGATAACAAATAGTTGTGATAAACAATGAGATTATAATATAAAATTGGCACGTTAGGTCTAAATTACATTAAATATGTTTAAAAATCCTATATAATAAATATAAATTTATTAAAAAATTATTATTTAACAATAATAATTTATATCATTTCAATTATAATCTACTTATAACCTTTTATAATCCGATTAATAACAATTCATTATTAAATTCACTATTCCTAGTGAAAAGTGCTTCGTTTACCATTTATGTTTTGGTTGGGTAGTTATAGAAATTATTGTCTGATCATAGTTCCGTAATATATATAATTTTAATCAATATATAAATATATTATATATTCATTATGTATATAATTTTATTCATCCCAAAAAAAATTTGATAGAAAAATGAATTACATAGTTCATAGATATGGTAGGCCATATGTACCCATGAATATTGTTTTCACTTTTCAAAGGATGGAATAAATAAAGGGTAAATAATAGTTCACCTTTTTAAAATAATTATTATATAAGATATATCATATATATTCTACCAATAATTCCTTATTACCATCCTAATAAATTGTAAATAAAAACGGTATCACGTCACTTTGTGGACGTGGTAGTCCACCTGTATACATGAGAAATAATATCATTTTATAATGGATTATAAGTTAAAAAGGTAGATAATATATTATAATTATAGAAGATTAATTATATAATTAATATCATATTAAAAAATTAAATCTATTATAATTTGTATTCATAAATATATGGTGATGAAAAAATGAATTGTATTTCTACGTGGTGATGGTAACTCGATCATATGCACGAGTGATACTTTCACGTCCCATTTGTTGAAAAAGAGGGTGGATAATGGTCGTTTAATAATAATAGTAAAATTTGATTATATTTTGGATATTTAAATTATTATTTTATTATAAATACCATATATATATATGAGGTAAAACCACAAGTAAAATGAATGTGATTGGTTAAGAAGATTACATCTTCATTGAAAGAAATCATTTAGAACTCCTCTTATGATCCCTAGGTTATGTATTTTGGAGAAAAAAACCCTCTAGAACATACCTAGAGAGGATGATAAAGGAATTTGGTTGGATATGGTTTTGTTATAAGACTCAAATTAGGCTAATGAAGAGAAATGAGGGTGTCCTTTTATAAGGGAGTAAGAGGACACACCTATAATTTTATAAAACATTAATATATAATAAAGTTTTTCTCAAGAAAAATGATTCCAAATGGCCAAAATATTGATTAAAAATAGTATATAGTAAATATAACATCATAAAATGAAAATTATATAGGTTTTGGTTTCATTTGAAGCTTTTTCTTTTTTTATTAACCCTTTCGATTAAAGTTTTTTACCTTAGTCACAATAATGACCATTTCATTCTAAATTGGTTATGAATGTTACCAAAAAATGGAAAAGTGACTCATAAATGGACCATGGTTGATATTTCCCACCATATTATAATAAAACTTCTTAATAATGTTTTTTATTAATTTTAAATAATATGATAAATATTTTTTATTATATAATATCATTAATATATATTTTGATACTATTCAGTCAATTTGATGATAAAGACATCAAGAAAATGATAGAATTTGAATATAATCCTTAAAAAAATTTATATTCTACATAAATCTATAAAATTAGTGTGATACTATAATACAATAAAATTATATTACAATAAATATTTCCTAAATCATTTATTTTATTATTCTAATAACTGAAGAAATAATGTATCATTATTGCTTAATTATTTAAGGTTTTGTTAGAGATGATGCATTGGACGAAAACGGCCAAAGCACAAATTTTTATATAATAATTTTTTTTACATGGGTCTAAAATATAGAATCATATTTCAATAATTTTCATGAAATTGATGAAGATATATAGGGAGATCATCGAAAAATGTGATTTCTTGATTTAAACCCATGTTGGCCAAACCATCAGCAACCATGTTTGTTTTGTGGTTAGCATGAGTGATGATGTGGTGGATATCAAGAAACGAATAGGTTCAATCCATCCAACATGTAGTAATCATCCATGAAAGATGTGTTACACCATTCCAAATCACTTACACAATGGTAGTCGAATCACTTTGAATATAGAGATTGTTCCAACCAAAGAGCATGGAGAAGGTAATAAAATGTATCAAACTCACAATTTCAGTCTCAAGAGAGGAGGAAATGCCACAACTACACATGAAGCATCCAAGGATCTGACCAGGGTGATTCTTGAAGATAGTACCATAACCTGTAGGGGCCGGATTGAATTTATAGTCACCATCTACATCTACTTTAGTCCATCCACAGAGAGGATCTATCTAGAACACTTCCAATGTGTGATGAGGCTGGCAGAAATTCCCATTAATACAAAGACGTCATAGGATTCCAAAGTCTTACATAGTGTTATTGCAATGAACATTTTTTATCGAATTAGCTTCATGTATTGAAATAAGGATCTGCATCTGACTTGAATTTTGATTAAATGAGTAATTGTTATGAATAGTATTATTCTGATCACACCAAATCACATAGTGGATCTCAGTAACTGCAAAAATAAAAAGGTTCTTAATTTTTTAATAACCTTTCCTTTCTGCACATTTCTTTCAATGAGATTTTATAGAGTCAAGAATCCAAAATATGCAATAAATAATGTCAAGAATAGAGTTCCCAATATTAGAAACAATAACATAAGATAGAAAAGGTTGGTTAGAATCTTCTCTGTGTGGATTGCAGAGATTACATTTAGAATCTAGTTGGATTCCAAAAGACTCAAGGAAACTATCTATGGGGACACTGTTGTAAGAAATATACTAGATAAGATTGAATCTTGAAGGATTCATCCAAGGCTTGTTAAAATGTTTTATCCAAATGAAATCACTTTCAGAATTTCAAAAATAATGATTATAATAATTTTTTTGAGTTAAGAATACCATTGTGAGAAGACTAGCAAAATAATAAATCATGAGTGTTCAAGAAAGAGTATTTGTCAATGACATTCATAATAGTTTCTGGGAGATGCTCATGTTGAGAGTCTATCATTTATTCAACTAATAATTTGGTATTATTAGGGGTTTGAAAAAGGGTTTATAGATATTAATGTCATTCCAGTCCCATTATCCAATCAAAAATACATAGATGAAGCCCTAGAAACCAACCATAAGGAGTTTTTCAAAATATTGTAGAAATATTGTTTTATGGATGGCCAGATAGACGATTCAATGAAATTTGAATTTTCCATCTTATGTTTCTCAAGAAAACTATTTTTGAGGGAAAAAATAGAATTAGAAGTTATATGAAGAAGTTTCTAGGTGAGTATGGATTGAAGGGCTTCATTAATGTACCTATGATTTTTAATGTCGGCACCACCTTTTTCAATTGGCTTGAAACCAGTTGACCAGGGGACTGTCACAAGTTTTCTTTCTACAGTTCTACAAGTCCCAAATTTTTCTTTTTGAGGTGTTCTCTTTTTTGATAAGTCTTACTGACCATTTATAGACCATCATGGAGTAAACAATTTTGGAAACAATAGTGTATTTGACAAGGCATGTTCTGCCTACCATAGAGAGGGATTTGAATTTCCAATATGAAAGATGGTTAGGAACATTTTCTACTATGGTAGAAAATTGGCATGTTTTGGGTCTACCCCATAAAATTGGAACACCAATATAAGTAAAAGGAAGAGATCCTTATTTTAGACCTAATTACTTGATAATGTTATATTTCTTACTAGGAGGAAGGTTCTTTCCAAAGAAGATGCTGGATTTGTCCCAACGAATGGTTTGACCAAAAACTTTTTCATAATGGGAGAAATAATTTTTGAGGCTTGAAATGATTATTTTATCAGTTTGAATAAAAATGATGATTTTGTCAGCAAATAACAGGTGGGTGGGAGCATTCACATTCCTAGAAATATGAATGAGATTCATTTTATTTTGATCGACCACAAGGTTGAGTAGGTGGCTAAGGCAGTCTTTTGAAATTGAGAATAGAATTGAAGAGAGGGGTCAACTTTCCTAACATATTTGGTGCATTTTAAATATCCCATTTGTGAACCATTGTCCAATGTGGAAATAGATGCCGAATTGAATAGGGTTCTAATTGCAGTGATAAATGAAACACTAAAACCAAAAACATGAATAACATTGAAGATAAATCTCTAGTCCATGGTATCAAAATCTTTTCTAACCTCATGTTTAATATCTATATAACCTCATTGTTTAACTTTGTTCAAGTTATTAATATATTTATAGGAAATACATATACAGTCTTGAATGGATCTACCCTTAAAAATCCAAATTGGTTACAAGAGACATTTTTTTCCATGATAGTTGAAAGTATTTTGGAAAATGATCTTAGTGATGATTTTATAAGGAGTGTTAATGAGAGAAATGCGTCTAAACGAATTAATCTTAGAGTCATTATCCAATTTTTTAATAATTGAAAGAAATTGAGCATTAAGATCATGTGGAAGAACACCATTAGAGAAAAAATATTTGACAATAATGCAAACATCGACATGTATGATATCCCAATAATTTTGGAAGAAACAATTATTAAAACCATCAGGTCCAGGAGCACTATTTGGATTCAATCTAGAGATAGCATCTTTAATTTCATCATCAAGAGGAATGTTGAGAATGAAAGTGTTTCCCTCATCAGTTACCATTATTGGAATGACCTCAGGATAGAGGACTATATTATTATCATGACTATTGAGGATGGATTCATTGTAAGAGAAAATATAATGAGAAACATCATCTTAATTATCTATAAGATTGTACCCATATTTTAAAAAGGTTAGCAGTCTGCAAGCCTTCCAAATTCTTTGAAGATAATTATTGAACTTGGTATTTATATCACCATCTAATAACTATTTTTCTTTAAAATCTATTTTCCTCATGTTTTCTTTAAAAGTGAGAAAAGAGTTGACATTGACCACATGGTTTATTTCTTGTGTCCGATCAATGTTGAAATTAGAACTAGTGTTATTGTTTTGTAGTTCATTGAGATCTTCCTCATGAAGAAGGATGTCACTATTAGTATGTTCGGATTTGGAGCCGCACTAATCTTTGAGTTTCTGTTTTAGGTATTTTAATTTTATTGTATAGGAAAAGGAATCATTGTTGTGAGACATAAAAGACAAGTAGTTTTTTCTTTTATTAGTGCAATAAACATTAGAAAACAAAAAATTGTTAATTCTGAAAGGTAATGAGGGTTTCATGTCTTTGATGGAGACATTGACCAGAATTGGATTATGGTCAGAGTTTAGCTTGTGAAGGGTGGTATTGAAGATATTGTCTCATTTATCTAATGTAGGGACATTCTTGAAGTCTCTATCCAACATGAAGTCAACCGCCTTATTGTTATTTCTTCTATACTAAGTAAATTTCTCACTAGTGAGATGGATTTCAATTAGGTTGTTGTATTCAATCGATGCATTAAATTCTCTCATGGAAATTGTAGCACGAGACAGACCAATTTTTTCACTTTGGGTAATTATAACATTAATGTCTCTAATAACAAACCAAGGAGTGTTAATATGGGAACCTAGATATTAAAGTTCCTTCCATAGATGACTTCTTTCTGGGTATCTATTATTTAGCATAAAAAAAGACCAGAATAAACATGTTCCATCAATACTAAAGTTTCGTGTAATGATTTTCTTAGAAGCACTGAAAATAATAACATTATATAAAGAAGAGTATGAAAAAATACAGAGAGATTCAACATTGGAGGTATTTTTGATTTCACCTGAAAAAGAGTAACGGTACTTTCAAAAATGAGTGTAGTTAGAAGAAAATATAATTTTTGGATCAACAATAGCAAATAGCATATGGTGATGAGTTTTAACGATCCTATTTAGAATAGTAAACATGTTAGAGTTTGCAATACCCTAATAATTAAAAAAACTTTATTTAAACCTGAATTAAGAGTTAGAACTCCATTTTTTGGCCCCTAAACCTTTATTTCTAGAAGATATTCTATATTTTTGGGAATTCTTGTTTTGAGTGATCTATTTTTTATTACTTTCAGAGATGGAAGGAGAGCTATTTGGATTTCCTATTTTAGCATTATCCATGAGAAAGACATTCATTGGGGCATTCAGATTTTAATCCTAAGAGTTATTATTACAAACATCCATAGGATTAACATTTTTTTTAGTAACCAGATTTCCAGGATACTCAGAACTAACAATGAAATTAATAATTTGAGTTCCATCTATAAATTTTTTTATAGAAATAATGGAAGATGTACCTGAACCCATTGGAGAAGACATTCCCTACTGTAGGACATTGCAAGTATTTGAAGGATTTCCTTGATTTTTCTCCACAAAAAATGTAGTAGTTAAATTTTAGGGGGTGGGGGTTCTCTTGTTCTGGATAGTGTCCAAAGCTGATGGTGTATGAGGGCACTAAATATGATTAGTTGGATACACTATATCCTTGAAACATGGGGTAACAAGATCATTCTTTTCCTGCAATTGGACAGTGCCCTATACCGAGAGTTTAGATTCCTCTATTGGTTTATAATTGAGATTCACAGGCCTCATGATCTTGGAAATAGATTCATTACTCTTATTATTAATAGTGGTTTGTGATTCTTTATTTCTATGTATGTTATGGGGGATGGTAGGATTAAATGGATTAACATTATCCATGGGAGGGTCACTAAAGGGGGCATTCATTTTTGAAACCACATATTTTTTAATACTAACCTTGGCATGGTCATTATTCTAGTTAGTAATCATGTTTTCAGTAGTTGTAATACTAACAGTGTTATCAAGAATATGAGAATAATATAAATAATGTCTGAAATAAACATGGGTAAGTTTACATGTGTTTATCTTACTGTTGATTTCATTATTCACACCTAGTGTAGTAGTGTCATTCCAGAGGGATGGTCTCTGGTTCTAGAAGTGTGTATGGCCAAGAGTGTGTTTTCAACCACAACTTTCTTAGAATATAACATGGTGTTATCTACCTTGTGAATAGTTTCAGTGAATGTGGTGAATGAAGTGCATGGAATTATCACAGGTGGGGACACTGTGTCCCTCTTACCTAGTGTAACAAGTGTATTTTCTGACATCAGGAAAGTGCCTAGAACCATAGATGTTGCATCCTATTTAGGTTTACTATTGGGGCTCATAGGTCTTATGGTCATGGAGCCAGATTTATTGCCTTTAATGAAATTATAACATGATAATTGTTTAGAGTACTTGCAAGTACCAGCTTGTGTCATCTCAGTTTCTTTGTTGGAGAGCCTAATCATATCCAAAACCATTGTTTTTTTCTTCTTCTAAGAGGTGTTGTTCCTTAGTGGAGGTATTTTCCTCTTCAGCTACATCTTTCCAAGGCACACCCAAATTGTCCCCTAAGTGTGCCAATTTATTTTATTTTTTCACCCAGATTTTAGTTTTCTTTTTATAAGATTTATGTATGTCCACCATGGGGGCCTTATCATTCTTATTTTCCCCTATTTACTACAATTAATTCTCATTTGGTTGATTTAATTATTCATATCCCATGGATAAAAAATACTTAAATGAAAGTTAAATTATTTTATTGAATATATTATATATAAATTTATATAAAATCATTCACTAATAGGGATTAATTACATTTATTGATATAAAAACACATCTCACATATAGAAAAAGTTTTCTGAAAAAACAAATTTTTATTTTCAAATGATTCTTTCATTCATTTATAATCATCTAATAACCAAATAATTAATTTTGAAAATATGTAAACCATAATTTTTTTATAATCTATTTAGTTCTATTGATGCCCACCAGTCTAATGGATATGCTATAATTTTCTCATTAAATTATAATATTTAAATTGTATATATTTGTTCGTTAAAAGTGGTTTTTGTGTGTAATATAAGATATGAAATAAAAAAAATATAGAGAAATATATTATAAAATATTGGAGTGTTACAATTATGATTACCTAGGGTCACCCTATTAGTATTCAGTTATGAAAACTGATGATTGATCACCTTGGATTATCTATTTGTGGTTGGCACTGATGGGTGATGATTTTTACTACCTAGTGTCACCTCTAGGATTTGGTGATGGTGACTCATAATTGATCATATATTATTACATGTTGTCAGTTATGATGATTCTTAATGGTTATTTATTCCTACAGTCCCCACCTAAGTTTTGGAAATTATTCATAATGATTTATCACTAAGGATTACCACCTTGGTTTCAAAGATTATGGCTGATGATTTTGACTTTCTGGGGCCATTTCTTATATTCGACGACGATGCTCAATTAATGAACACCGTTCATTATCAATTATTTATTAGATATGAGTATTGGTGCTTTTATTTTCTTTGGTAACCCCCCTAGGAATCAATGATGATTCTATATACTATGGGATTCCTAGGACATTCCCCTATGATTTAGCTGTTTAACTAGATACTAATAGATTTCAATGGAATTCTCCAAAAAATAAGACATGGTAATGATACAAATATGAAGGGTTACATGTGTTCCGCTAGACACATCATCACAATACAACGTTTGGTTGGTTCAATCATGGGTCTCATATTGGTACTCTAGGATTGATAGTGTTTATTTATTTATGCTATCGCACTATATTTATTATTATACATAGCTTATCACATATATATTCTATATATAATATTTATGTGTGGGACCACATTGGTGGTTACCTATTAAGTTTTACTCATACCCTTCATGGGTTTCCATGTCACATGCATACCCATGTAGATCTTAAATAACTAACTTTTTGGGTTTGGCATAGGCTTGGGATTGGATCTTCAAATTGGACATTCAAGGATGGATTCTGGAGAAGAATTTGTCGTTTCTTAGGGATAAAAATAGAGACCTTAATAATTTTTTTTATTTCATTATAGTTTATTATGATTAGCTAGGTGTGAGATCATCTATTCTATATTGGGATGATCGTGGGTCATTATGACTATATGATTACATTTTACATATGATATAACATGATGTGTTTTATTTTTTCTACATACAATTATTATTATTAGGGATTCTGTTTAGTTTCTATTTATTATTTTAAACTCTAATATGGGGATATTGTATCCCCATTATAATATACTTTACCCACATTGAAAATTGAAAACCTCAGGCATAAGTGAAGGAATACCTCAAGTTATGTGGTGACTCCTTAAGTTCTGACACCGTTTAATGGTCGTGGATTGGGTGATGATGTCACATCCTATATGAACATTTATATCTGGTTACCTTTTGACACAGTAAAAATAATTCAAATAATAGATGAAAAAATTACATGCATGGAAATCAATTTATATGATATTTTTATCATCCACTATCATAGTAGAACCATTATAATGTGAAATAAAACAATAATTTACATTCTCTAATACATCCAAACTGATTAATAAAAAGTAATTAATAATTAAATCTTTTCTCTATCTCTCTCTTATATACACACATATACATATATTAATTTTTTTCTATCGAAAGTATAACCCTCATTGAATTCATGTTTTTAATTATTTATAATAAAAAATTAGAAATTAACTCTTCTAACATAGAGGAACAATTTCTATAGAAAATACAAAAATAGATGTGGAAACCCAATTATTCTATATATAAATATTACATAATTTTTATTAATATACTATATATAAAATAATAATACACACCCTATAATATAATGGTTTAGTTTCCCTGATGAATATATATAACTAATTTATTTCCTAAAATATCGACAATATATCCCACATAGTTACTCTAATATAGAATCCTTCTTAGATATATCCAATTATAAACCTCTCTTAAAAATGTGGGTATATTTAAACATAAGAAAGGGTGATATGAGATTCTTAGAAAGGATAAACATAAGAGATATCAATCAATAATCAGAACCAAGAAGAAGATAAGAATACAATCATAATAACTTGACCATAACATTAAAAATTCATACACAATATGTCAATGACTATTAATCACGAGTCTTGGAAAAATGTTTTTTTATAATAATATATATAAGTCATAAGAGTGAAGAATCATCAATAATCGATCATGATCCATGAGACCATATCACGAGAATATGAAATACATATTTTAAAAACATATAATCATAAAATCATTTTCTTAGTCATGTATAACTACTAAGACTATCATAATGGATAGTTTCCCATAGTGGACATGGATTAATCCTCATTCCATAATTTCTTTACATAAATATCACCACTAAGACTATCATAGTGGAAAAATTCACTTAGTGAACAGAGTTAAAACCACAATCAAGTCTTTATTATCTCATGAGATATCAACAATTTTTTAATTAATTATAGGGATATATAATTCTCGACCCACACATCGCATAGTGAAAATCATTTATATTTATTTTATAATATCAATAAATTATTCACATTCATATATCCTATGGAAAGGATATGGGGTTCATAAATATTTCATCACAACATAATTAATCCATGGAGAAGAAAAGTGTTTCATATGTTTGTCCTTAAAGAATCATTATTATAATCTATCCATGGAGATAAAGTGATAGTATTATATGGGTACATCCCTAGTTAAGCATAAAAATACTTAATGTAGGTTTATATATATGAAAATTATCTTTTTTAATAGAATTTAAAATATGCCTTTAAAATCAATAGAAAACATCACTTTTTTGGTATCTTTTAAAAACTAAACATTTTCAAAACATATAGAAAATATTTTATTTTAAAATAACAATGAAAATAGGTAAATTATTCCGCAAATAAAAAACATTAATGAATGTGGGAAAATCTATTCATTTCATAAACATTAAGAAAATGACTCTCTTTGCACTTTGGTAAAGAAAGTCAAAAATTAATCTTATATACAAAATTTGAAATGATTCCTTTTAATAATTTATAAATAAATTAAATGGTATAAAAATAAGACTTCTCAAACAGTTATATATAGATAAAAACTTAGAGAAAATATTTTGAAGAACAAGGACATGTAGGATAATGATTCATGGCCCAAAAAGAAGAAATAAAGTTAGATTTTATTTAATAAATCTTTTTAATCATTTTAAGTAAAAAAATGATGATAATTAAAGGGAAAAAAAGAAAAAACTAGAAAAAACTAGATTATAATAATATATATGGGTTTTAAATATGTATAATCATATAAATTCTCTCAATGAAAATTTAATATATCAAGTCGCGTAAGGAAATTATTTTATAACATAAACCCTTACCACTTGTCCTGTACTACTTTGTATAAGTAAAATACAACTTATAAAAAATATATATTTATTATAAATATATTTGAGAACCATATATATATATTACAATATAAAATTTCTTTATAGTTCCTAATTATAATTTTATTAATATTTTTTCCTTAAAGTCATTATTCAGGTGAAAAATAGTCCATTTTCCATTCATGTTTCAGTTCGACACTTCTGGTTCTTATAGCTGGTCACAATTTAATCATATCCAGAATCTAATTAATGCCATAAATATCATATTTATCCATTATATTCAATTTTATAACCATCCATATGTGGTGGTGATGAAAACAGAATTACATTACTTCATTGAGATGGTAGTTCCTACGTACGCAAAAGTTATGTTTCTAATTATTGATGGATGGAATAAAAGAAAGGTTAATAATAAATAAAATCATAAGAATCATATTATATCATCAATATCATATATATTAATTAAATATAAAATTATTACCATCAATTTAAATTATAAATGAAAAACAAATAACACTACTTTATGAAGATGGTAATCCATACATATACGTGAGGGATGTTTTATTTTCCATTATATATACCTGATATAAAAAATGGAATTAAAATTAAAATAAAAAATAAGTAGAATAAAGGTAAAAATTGAATAATTTAATATGGGAATAGAATGTTTTTATGAGTTAGAAGAACATTTATACTTAAAAGGTTTTTGTGAAGACGATTACTTCCTCTTTGAGAAGCCTCATTTTGATATCTTATTAAGGACCCTTAGGATAATCTTTTAAGAATATCATACCCTATAGAACATGGTTTGGAAAGTTGATAAGATTTTTATATATAGTATTGTTGATCTAAGTATCTCAATAAGGTTTGAAGAACAAAGTATAAGAGGATTATTTTTATTAGTGAGGGGAGTGGCATGCTTGTAATTATTCAAAAAATTAAAATAATATAAGGCCAATTACAGGGAAAAGTGGATCCAAAGTGGTTAAATTGTTATTATGGGATTATATGGTTTTGAAATAAATTCATCCTATAGAATTTATAAAAGTTTTTAGTATATTTTAACCCATATATCTATAGTTTAACCACTCGTTAACTCTTTTAACCTATACCGTAACATGGAATATTACCTCAATTACAATTCAATATGGCCAAAAATTAAATTGAATTTATTAAAAAATATGAAAATTATAATATTAAATATTGAAATAATTTTGTCAAATAAATTCCTATATGTCGGAGAAATTAGTTTGAAAACATACCCACAAAATGCGATGAAACCATTTTCTTAGAAAACAGTATTTCTCAAGAATTAAATTAACTTACTATAATTATTTTCTTTGTAATAATTATTATATGATTTTTAATTCAATTAATTGAATATATAAACTAATCTTTCTTAAAATTATTTAACAATATATCGTAAATTAATTTTTTAATTTAAAGTCAAATTTCTCATTTAAATTATGCTTTTCAAAAAACATCTCTTTTTTACCTTGAAATGATTTTATTTTCATTTCTATCCAACTCATAACCATTGAATTAAATTTCTAAATGTGTGAAAAACAATTTTAGTTTTATTACTCTGAATTATACTTTAAATATAACATATATGAAAAAAAATTCACGTAAAAAAATAATTTCAAAATATTTTTTATCAATAATACTTCCAAAGTGAATTAAAATTTAATTATGGCAACTGTATTTTATTTAGATACCCTATAATGTGTTCGATTTTATTATTTATTTAAATTTTACACAAAATAGTAGTGCTTTTTTGTTCATAATATATCAAACACATTATATTTATTAAATTGAAAATATATTATAAAATATCAGGGTGTCACATTCTACCCCCTATAAGAATATCACCCTCAAAATTCCATTACTCCAATACAAACAAATGAGGATACTTATGCCTTATAAGATCAATGGGTCTCTACATATCTTACTCAGATTTATGGTTTAATAAAAAACATTTTCCATGTGAGTGGTCATGTTTCACAACACTTTATATCCTCGACCCATAATCTACACAAAAGGTTATTTAAAAGAAATATCACGCTCTAATGGTAAAACCTATGAGTTTAATACATGTGAAGGATCAAATATGTATTTAATAAAAATAGATACATGGTAAAAACCATGAAATCCAAAGAGGTTCAATAGATACTTCAATTCATATGCTACCCACTGGATATGAGCAAGAATTTCAAAGGGACCAATATATCAAGAGCTCAACTTTACCTTCTTTCTAAATCTCATAACCTTATTCCATGTATAAATTTATAGAAATACCTTATCACCAACATTGAACTACATATCTCACTAATAATTTTGAATATAAATCCTTATTCAACTATAAGATTCCATGATGTGTTGTTGTATAGATCTGACCTTCCTGTTCATTTCCACATACAGCTCAAGTCCTAATAGCTTTATTTCTCCAACAGTATCCCAATACATTGGATTTTTGAATTTATTTTCACAGTTGGTTTTATAAGGAGATATTTAAATGCTTTATTAGATGTTAATATAGAAATGTGTTTCTACAAAAAAAATTTGAAATGCATAGAAGAAGATATCAACATGTGTTCAAGTTTTTTAATGGTCCTCTCTGAATAAATATCGATCTAAGGATGATATATAGCATTCAATTTAAACAATGTATTGAAATATTACTAAGAAATTTTCATAAAATTCGATGTAAAAGTCATATCCTTTTCATATTCAATAGAATATGGCACTCCAGTAAACATTATCACATAATTTATATCCTGAAAAGTTGATCAGTAGATAAGTCTTCTCTAATAGCAATAAAATGAACCGACTTCATAAGATGATCTTCTACAACCCGAATATCAACTATTTCAAAGAATTCACCAAAATTCACCATAAGATAATTTTGATATTTTAAAATAAAAAATAAAATACTTTTCAAAAATTAAATTTAATATATTTATAAATTATACTTTTAAATGAAAATAAAAAATATTCAACAAAACCACATTCTTAGAAAAAATCTCTTTTAAACCATAACTATTATCAACATTATATGATTCCATTCTTATAATTAATTTTTTTTATTTCATAGGAAGTAATTAATAAATTTTTATTAAGAAAAATTTTCTACTTATAATTTTTAATTATGTTATTCATTTTTATACCATCAAACCAATTGTTTGATTATTTTGGTCATGTTTTAAGAATATTCCCATTGTATATCGAGGTACATTTGAGATCAGTGTTTCATGTATAACATGATATCATACATAATTTAAACTAATACATTGGGTTTTTACATTGTTCCCTCTTTATAAAAATTTTATCCAATTATTTTTAATCCATTACTAGAATATAATGATTATCTAAGGGTGAATTTTTTCGATTCTTTATAAATAGATGATTTTTGGGCTGTAGAGGATCACCTTATAAATTCAATGCATTTTATTTATATTAGGGAATATTTTAAACTTTATTATATTAACAGAATATAAATACCCATGAACTATGAACGATTAGTTTTTTTGGAGACTATAAACCTAATCAAGTTAATTCATAAAATATCATTAACATATCTAGTATAGTTTTTCACACATACAACCCTTATTATAAATACCCTATTAAAAACTTTTATTCATAACCCAAGGAAATGGAAATATAAGTAAGAGTGATATTATATTCTTAGTAAAGTGAAAAAGAGGAGATATTAATTAATTTTTATAAGTGATAATAATATTAGAATAAATGTATGATAACATGATCATAACATACAAAATTCATATCCAATCAGTCAATGATAATTAATCCTGAGACATAGAATTGGGATTTTTTATAACAAAATACATTGGATCGATTATTTTGGAATCATTAATAATCCCTGATGATCCATGAGAATACATCATGAGAACAAGACATTAGTTTTTGGCATACACATAAGTATTGAAATTAATTTATCAAATCTTGGATTAATACCAAGTATATTTCAGTGTAAAGGGTCCCATAGTAGATTTTTTTCTATCCCCATTCCATCATTTCCTTAGTCAATACTCACTAAAAATACGATCATAGTGGATATAGTCCCTTATTTAATTTGTTTTATTCTCCATTTCGACACAAATTATCTCATCAGACATAAATCATTACACATTGCATTAGAGGGATACAAAATTATGATCCTAACCATCATATAATTAAAAACATACATAATTGTTCAAAAGGATCATAAAAACATTCACGACAACATAACTCTTAGAAAAGAGATTATTTTCATAAATATTTCATCATAATATAATTAACCATTTGGAAAGAAATGTGGTTTATAAAATCATCCTTAAAACATAATAATCATAATTCATACTATAAATAAAGGGAATGGTTTCATAATATCATCTCCTTAGTGAATCATAACATTCCCTAAAGGGTGTTTGAATTCATTAAAAATCAATTTTGAAAAATAATTTATAATATAAATTTTAAATCAAGAAAAAAAACCCCTTTCGGTAAATTTTTTTTAAAAAAAATCTAGAATAAAAAAATTTATTTTCTCTGAATATAACCATAGAAACTTTTAAAAGATGATTAAAAACAAATAATTTTCAGAATCATAGTAAAATCCATTAATTTTGTAAATTTGAAATAATTATTCTCTTTACACATTTGTAATGAAAGTAGATAATGACTCATAATGAAAACATTAAAAATGATTCCAGTTAAACTATTTTTATAAAATGTAAATGTCCAAAAATCTAACATTTCTCAAAAATTTAATTATAAATTAATGGTTATATTAAATATCTTGAAGAAAATTGAAATGGAATAGAAATATTTTCGACCCAAAATGAAGAAATATGGTTTTATTTTCACAAAATCAATTTATTGATTTCTTATGAACCAAATAGAGGATAATGAATGTAAAATATAAAAAAACATAGAAATAACCATATTAATTGAAAATATATGGGGTTAAAAAGATAATAATTATATAATTTTACTAAATAGAAATTTAATATAGAGAATCCCAAAAATGAATGAGATTGTATGATAAACCTTTACCTCAAGTCCTATCACAATTCATATACATCAAAATCTCAAGTATAAAAAATATATAATTATTATAATTATATTATGAATCTATATTAATATAAATCTTACTAAATATCAATTCCTTATAATTTACAATTACATTTTTATGAACAATTCTTTATTAAAATCATAATTTCGGTGAAAATTGGTGTATTTTTCATGCATGTTTCGATTTGAAACTTCTAGTCCTCACACATTGGTCACAGATTAATCATATCAATAATCTTAGTAATTTTGTTTATATAATATTTATTCATTATATACACTTTTATATACATCTATATAGGTTGGGGATAAAAAATTAATTACGTCACTTTTTTGGAAATGGTTGTCTATACGTCTGCATGAGTAATGTTTCCACTTCTCAATTGATATAATAGAAAAATATAAATAATAATAATACTTAAAAAAAATAATTAAATCACTAATATCATATTTATTAATTAAATATATCCACATTACTGTTTATGTAAAACATAAATGAAAAATGAATCACATCATGTCGTGACGGTGGTAGTCCCATATACACACGAGCGACATTATAATTTTCGAAATGATGGATGGGTAATAAGGTAGACAATATATTTTATTTCTAGATTCATAATTATGTTATAAAAATAATTTATATCCATTATATTAATCTAAATTTCCTTCAATGATATATGGTCATAAGAAATAAAATATATCCCTTCATTGAGACAGTAGTCCATATATACAAGTGAGTGATGTTTTTATTTTCGATAAGATATAGAGGAGATATAAAATTGATATACCATTAACATAACATAATTTTATTTTATTAAATATACTGATTTAATCATGTTAATTTTTTATATATTATTTTGAGGAGGTATGAGAAGAAATAAACTTAAAATGATTCGGTGAAATTGACTAGCTCTTATCAAAGAAATCATATTCTGATATCTTACTAAGGACCCTTGGGTTGGTATTTTAAGAAAAAAGAAACCAAAGGTTGTGTGTATGGAGGTTTTTAAAAGATTTATTAACATTTTAATCAATCTAATTGGCCCAAGAAGTTGTGAAGCAGATATGAGAGTAGGTTCTCTTTTATAAGTTAGGGTAATGGCACACTTGTAATTATTCTAAACATTAAAATAATATATGGTAATTTTCAAAGAAAATTGGCTCAAAATTGGATCAATTTAAAATTATAATCGAAAATAAAATTAAAATATTTTATAAATGATGATTCATATTTTATAAAACATTTTTCATAATTAAATTCTTATAATTGGAGGATGAAAATTAAAAAATAAACCCATAAAAATTTATTTTTTTATAACAATGAGTATTCATTAATAAAGTGAGTTTACTATTATTATTTTACTAGTAATAATAATTAGATGAATTTTAATTACCTCATTAAAAATATATCCTAAAATATTTATTTTAATCATATAATAATAGTGATAAATTTAATTTATTAAGATAAAAACACATTTCTTTCCTAAATACAGTTTTTCATAAAACGTATCTTTTTTACCTTCAAATGATTTTATTTTAATTTATAACCAATTGATGAAAAATTAATTAATTTTATTCAAGTTTAAAAGATAAATTTATATATGATTATATTCTGAATACATTTTTAAATAAAACATATATGAAAAAAACAATCCTCATAAATAAAACATTTCGAATAAGTTCTTCAGAATCAATAGTTTTTCCTATGTGAAATCGAACAAAATTTGAACAATTATACTTTATTTAAATTCCATAAAATGTGATTTATTTTAAAATGTATAATAATTATGAACATAATATTAGTATTTATTAATTTAAAAGATATTGAAGATATCAAATTTATTAAAGGGGAAATGTTTCTAAAATCACAGGTTCTCACGAGAGATCATCAACAAAGGGAACCTGGCCTTGATACACCTTGAAAGGACCCTTGAGATAAGTGGGAAATAAATGATACGGGATAATCGGTTATTAGAATTCCATTTTTATGTTTCCATTTGAAAAAAAAACATTTCCACTTGTTAATTTGGATATTACATCTCTATTATACACACTCCAATGAATACACATAACAACCATAACACTTTTTTTACATAGTTCTCCACTCAAAACTAGTTTCCAGACATTTTTATAATCGAGATTTACCCAATACCATTCATTCCAATTATCTTAATATTTTAATTATAAATGAGCAATTTTTCTCCATTATATTTGATGCACAATAGTCACTCAACTATATAGATTACTTCAAGAAAATCAAATATAGATAATATGTTTTCTTAAACAAGGGACTCTTCAAATATATCAAACTACCATATAGTTTTATTTAAGACAAAAATAATTATTCTATCTATTTTCCCTCTTTCTATTATTCTTATACACTCATAATAACAATTATTATATACATTCACTCTTTCTTCTCCTAATATTTTCTATTTCAATGAATCTAATTATTCACAAAACTATAGCTACTAACATTTAATGTTCCAAGAAAAATAACATATTCACAATTTGAATTTTAATTTAAAATTAAAATTGAAAAATATTTGATTCATTTATCTACTTAATCTAAAAAGCATCGTTCATCACTTATTTTTTAATCAACTAAACTGTATAAGTAGTCTTATGCATAAAAAATGAAACTATATGAATTATACCATTTAAGAAATTTTATCATTAAATTGAAACTTCATTAATGGAGAAATAAATTTCATCATGGTTTGAATCATATTTTTTCCTCAAAATAACCTCAAATTTTATTCTTGTCATTTCTCAATTTATCACAAGGATCCAATTCAATTTCCATTAACTAAATGGTCATGGAACACCAAAATTTCCATGGTATGAACCATTTTCCACCACTACTTGAATAATGAATTATATTCATGATATATAATCCATAAATATTATCATCAATATCTTCTTATTATGATCATTCTTCATGATGTTTATTTTCTAAATCTACTGATTAAATATTATGATTCTTCATATAATGATTTTTTTTAAAATTTATAGATCTTACGTAATAAAATAAATATATTATTGATCCTAATAAACATCTAAACATTATATAATTTACTCAAATAACAATTCATATATAAGGTTTTCTTAATCATACACATTTTGTAAGATATTTAACTTTTATATATTTTTGTTCAATCCTTTAATATAAAACTTATACAGTTTCAAATATCCAACACAATATATGAATATATTATATATTAGTCTATCATCACATATTTTCTACGTTTACCATGGATAAAATATATTACACAACATTATGAATCTATTATATATCATAAAAAATATCACACATTATTTAAGAAATTGACATATACCTTTATTGATTTCAACATCCATATGAGGAGAAAAACTTACATAACAATTTAAATATGTTACAAATCATAGTGAATCTGAGAGTTTTACTAGATTATTTGATGTTTTTATATGATGAATTATACACATCAATTAAAATTTATCTTATTAATTTTATAAATCACTTATACATTTGTTTACGTAGTCAATTTTCTTATAATAAATTCACAGTTACTCATAAGTGCCAACATAGCTCTATTATGCATGAAGGTACTTAGCCAATTTCAAGTGTTTTTTGAGAGTCGTGTTTTCCTATAATATAAACATAATCTTATATATCAATGATATCTTGAAAGACTCTGTCAAATCTATAATGGTTTTATAATAATTAGTTATATGCATAGAGTATAGTTACTCTTATGTATAAAATTAATTTTCTATATTTTAGACCAAATTCTCTTCACCTCTAAAAAACATCCAAATAACTAAAAAACATCCAAATTAATTTAAAAAATTTATATATACTCCAAAAACTACAAATGTTCTTCACATGAAATACTATAATTTTAATCACTATGAGTTTGAATTTGATTTATTCATTTACAAAAAAAATCCTACACAACAAACATATACACTTCTTAATTTTTAATTCCTCGCCACATGAATAAATGTTAAACATTAAAGGAAAATAATTAATCTTAAAATATCATAAAATTATCTTTGAGTATAAATAATCTCTTAATGTCCATAATAAATTCTTCACAAGATCAACAATCTCTATAACATTTCTGTGTCTCAACATCCCATATTTGTTGAGCTCCAACTGATGTCATGATAAAAAACAAACCAAACCAAACTCTAATTGTCTATGCCTCAATACATTAATGAAAAAGGTATCAAATAATTAACATTATCATGATTAGAATCTAACTAACCGCAGGAAATGGTGATTCATAATAGTAATAAATCCCAATGCTTATTAATAACATTATGGTATCCTATGCGATATACTTAGTTAGATTAGTTAAATAATAAGTATTTACTTATTAACATATCAGCCTATTAATTATATCATGAATATAAATATTTTTATAGAATACATGTATCTAATCATGATAATATTAACATATTATAAAAACCCACAATATCCTACAATGATCATCGATTATGGAGAACTCAATGTCATGCATTTGTGGGAAATTATCATATGACTATTCACATAATATAAATTTAGTACGCATGATTTTAGGATAAAAAATATTCTATATTATAAATACATTTAAATTTATACAACCATTACATAAAATATCTCATATATCTCATACCAACATATTTAACACAACACTCATGATTCAATTTCACTAATGGGTTTTTAATAGATATACTATATTATCTTATGTATCCACTAAATAAAATATTTACAATTAACATCCCATTCCTCTGTAGAATGATATAGTAATTTTAAGGGGAGTATTTGGTCCTTGGTGAGAATACGGTTCCGTATCCAATATAATAACTCCATTGATTTCATAATATATATAGATTACTTCCTCGGTTCTAAGAACCAACCCACTTTTGAAAATTAACTTCCTAATCCAAAAATATTCCATCAAAACATCTAATGAAAAAATTTACACTTCCAATGTTTTTGAATCAAATAAAATATATTGTTTAAGTCTTCTGCACTTGATGTCACTGCTATTTATTAAAATAAAGAAACCACATTGATATCCAATATCACATTTTTTATATTAGAATTTGGAATCATTATAACCCTTTACATTAATCTCATACTCACGTACATAGAAAAAAGGCATCCTTAATTATTTTTAAGTACATGGGTAGGTTCTTGATAAAAATCTAGTATCTCCCACCAGGATTTGAAGGGTATATACTAGTTTCTAAAAGCATTAGTTGAATCAAGTTGATTAAAAAACATGGAATAAAAGACAGATCATATGGAAGACATTGAAGGAATTCAAACTAACATTTACAACTTATTTAAAGGATTTTGAATCATCCTAATATTCATACCATCTAATTTCTGAAAAAAAACCATTTTAGAGTTCCCTATACTAAAAAACATTATTAATATAACAATACTTGTGTTTTGAATAAGTCCAATAAACCTCTTAGATCTATTAATATAGATTTTATACCTAGTATGTCATTAACTACACCCATGTATTTCACTATGAATAATTTTCATAACAACACCCTTATTGAATTTAAATTTAATAGATAATTTACCATAATAAGTATTTCAGTTACACAAAATATGAGGAATAAAACCAAAGTGCCACTTATTTTCTTATATATATAATAAAAATAATTGTTTTTTACAAGATAAACCTCGTTTATTCCTTATTAAATGGGATTCAAACCACCAAGAGGCATTCTTCTACACATTAGTGGATTTTTGTAACTTATAAACATTAACAAAATCATTTAGAAATTAAAAAACATTGGGCTATATCACTCACACATCATTAACTAAATGAAAATTAATGAAATCGGTTTTGATAACCTTTTTGAATATATCATAATCAGAATGAGATGTTTTGGAAAGAAATATCCAAAATTGCATTTTCGTCACAATAAGTGAAAAACTCTCTTCATTGTAAATACCATGAATTCCTTTGTAACCCCTTTCCGAAATTCATTATATTTATATAGATACTCTACCATCCATATCATGTTCATTATGGAAAACCGTAATACAAACTATGAATCTCACATCTTTTGGTGTATCCACTAAGTTCAAAATGTGGATAGTGTACATTGAGTCCACTTCAGATTCCAAGGATTTTATCAATATGTTAGATTCAAAAATATCAATGGCTTCTTAGTAGGTAGTCGGTTCATCACCTATGAACATTAATTCATTATCAATTTCCATAACAAATCCACATATCATAGGATCATGATGAATCCTACTGAAAAATAAAGGTTCTTATATTACTTTAGTTTATTAATCTAAAAAACTCTTGACAGAGCTGTCTTAACTTACATATTAGGAAACAACTTATTTTTTCATCTTCATCATATCTTGGTTCAACTTTACTACCATAGAGGTTTTTAATTATGTGACATTTCTCGTAGGAAAAACCATGTTAGGACACAAAATATTTATGATAATTATGATTATATAAATAATATACTAAAATATATTCTGGATAAAAAATAAATAACCATTTATCAAATTTAAGGGAAAACATTTATAATCCAACATATGCCTCATAAACCAAGATCCTTATAAAATACATATTGGGATATTTCTTAATCTATAGCTCATATGGTATCTTTTTTGAATGCTTTATATTGATAATAATTGTGTAAAAATGTAGATATTTCAATAGAATATACATAGTTTGAAATATGATTGTGACACTAACTGATTATTGAATGAATCATGTCCAAATGGGTATGATTCCTCCCCTAAGTTGTAATAAATGTGTCCATGAATAATTTTCAATGGGTTGGGATCTGAACATGGAATATATGAGGTATGGTGATAACCTCAGGAGTGCGTAAATGGTGATATGTGACAAGGAATGTGCAGTGGGCATCACTGTGTATGTCTCTTGGTATATCGTGGGCTGAAATTAGGCAGGTATCATGATTTGGGCCTATGTGCCTCTTCTTTGGGATAAGTTTTTTAGGTGTCAACAAGTGGCTTTAGATGATGTTGACATGATGACCATCAGTGGTATGGGATACTGATTGGTGAGATGGCCCATTCTCATTTTAGTTATTCGTCATATGGGACATCGATGGTTTCTTATGACCAAGTCTAATTCCTTAGTGTTTCCACACAGACGATTCATGGGTGGTAATGTTGAAATAACAATGACGCCCTTGGGGTGGAGTATGAACGATGAGACCATGAAAATGTTTTGGAATAGGGTGTGCATGGATCTTTGTAGGTGGTGGGTCATGGTGGAAATATGGTATCCTATATTGGGGCTTTGGCCCAAGTTTTACCTTGGGCATCAGGCTGGTTTTTTTAACATAATGGGTCATGACTTTTAGAGGACTTGGGGTCTTATTGTTGTTGGTCCCATCATTGGACACTTCTATGTTTCAGGTTATTTGTTGTATACCATTATTGTTTCATTTTACTTTTATTATTTAATAAAATTTGGAGTTAATGAGCATAAAATCATGGTCTGCACCATTTTTCATATTGGCTCAAGTATTCACCAACCCGGTTTGATTAGTGAATATTAATAAACTTAAATAGTTGACTTAGCACATCGTTCGGCAACAATATGATCTTTTCAATCGTTTTATAATTTTATCTCATAAAAAACGTATAACGATACCAACTAAATTCATTGGTAAATATTATAATGCTCTTATCCCACCACTTTATTGTTTACTCATTAGTTTATATACATTACTATGTATAAGATCTAATATCCAACCAATAGTTTCACATTAACTATTTAAATTTTTTTGGTCATTTTTATTGATAAATAATATTCACAATTATCAAATGGTTCGTAATTGAGTTATTTAAATAATCTATATTTATGGAGTCTTTGAATGAATTTTTCTTTCTATGTACATGTAGAAAATTCCATTGAGAAATGATATTAGAATCAATCATTAATTTTTTAATCTAAATATTATAAATAGGATTATCCATATCCAAAATGTAAAATCCATTTATCATATTCTCTATGATGTTAACCATTTCATTAATATATATAACAACAATTATTATTTATAATTACATAACTAATCACTTAAAAAGACTTGAATCATAAGTTCCAAACTCTAATGTGACAAATAATTATCCATTACTGGAATATTTATTTATTTCAACTTTCATCAATTATAACTTATCACTAAGTCTATTATTATCTGTAGAAATGTGTCATGAACACTCAATACCTAATTCCCATGGGTCAAAGTTACAAAAGTTTATTTCAACAAATTTTACATTAAAATAGTTATAATGATTATCTTTGAGGACACTTCACAACTTTAGATATAAATCTATAATAGTTCAACAGTTCATACTAATAAAATAACTCAAAAAGAAAAATATGATATATGTTATACTCTACAAAAATGATATATCTATGAGTAATAATCAGATTTTAAATATTGTCAAAAAGTAATTTTAAATAAAGTAATACTAAAATGGTGACAACATACATCATTAGCTATAGCGGGATATGATATATACTTCATCATGAACTAAATTGGTTTGAGAATTATATATTTCTTGAATATATCAAGTAGAAAACAATTTCAAATCACATCATACAAAAATGTTGGATAACTAAGTGAATAAATATTAAACCAAATCTGTTGTATATATTCACTCAACTACATTCCTCTGGCATCCTAATGGTCCAGGTTTCACAACATGTTGCCAGCTAAAGAAAATGACACAAAAAATTCACCTAATGGTTAGGGACACATTGTTACTTTCATGTATTATATAAGATAATCTGTGTCCACCTAATAGTTAGGGTCACCAATACTAAATGATCTAGGATTTAAAAAGTGATACTTTAGAAGAAAACACACACTTAATATTTGAGGGGTTATTTTTAAAATACTCTCCAATTTAAAATGCATCATTTTCATATTAACAACATAAATATTTCATCATAGGAAATATTTATTATGTAATTTTTTATTCCATTAAGAATTAATTCTTAAAATGATTTAGTTTTATAATCCCACTACCATCCACAAAATTAATATTCTAAATAATATTAATGTGACAATCTTTACAAAACCCATATATGACAACCCAAGATAATTTTATCATTATTATAAATTTTTACCATAATTTAAATGTTATATATTATAGTAATCTCACATATATTGGTGAAACTTTTGGTTTAGTTTCTTTGTGGACCATTTGTATAATAAACTCATTGTATGAAACTTTTGATCATTTATTCCTAATCAAACTCTTCTAGACCCCCTAATATAGTAATTATATGGTAAACGTTTCTTCATAATCAGGGGAATGTGAACATAACAATGGATTGATATCAAACAACCATTAATTAAATCATATCAACATGTCATTATGGGTAAGGTCATAAACATACATAAAAATAGAAGAAGAGATAAATTTCTTATTAAAAATAAAATAAGATAATAAGAGTTGTCAATAAATCATGAATTGAGGACCTACAATCTCAAAATTAAAAAAAAATCAATTAAATAAGAGTGTGAGATAAGAATGGAAACATTAAATAAGTGAATGATATCATAACATCATGGAATCCTAAATATATGATGTTAGAATAAATCATGACATCATGAGAATGGGTCAAGGTTCACTCCCATGAACATCATTAAATAGTTTTAAATTTCTTATAGTGGATTAGGTTCACTCCCTAATCCCATAAATAACACACCATGAGGTATAATGTTTTAGTAGATACATTATAGGGCTATCTATTTCAAATCCCACCCATCAAATTACATAGCATTCTTAGGCTAACTGCTCATTCACTATACATGGTATCTCATGAGATGAAAATATTACCTAATTAATTAGATGGGTAAATAATTATGGGACTAAACATCACAGAATGAATTGTGTAATATTTATCTCATACATGTAAAACATGAGGAAAAGAAACCATACATAAATCACAAACATTATAAAACACTTGAAGAATTATTAGGTTACATGAAATTATAATAAAAGGCTATATTATAAGGATTCAAAAGATAATAACTGATTAGATTATTTTCGGTGTCCATATATTAATAAATAAATATATTACATGGAACATAGGGTCCCAATGTTTTTAAATTCATGAAAATAATAATATAGATATAACAATACAAACTGACCGTATAAGTGATGATTTTTGAAATGATAAAAGTATATTTTAAATAATTAAGTGAATTATTTTTTTACTTAAAATACTAATAAAACTAAGAGGGTTCCCCATAAAAAAACATGGGACTTCAAAATATATTTATATTGGAAAATTTTATGGATTTGATACTCAAAATGAAATAATAAATTTGAATGTTCCCATATTTTGGGTTCACTTAATAGTGGGAATTTTGAAGTGAACATTAAGCATGTATTATCCCCAAAATAAAGGTAATTTAAACTTGATATATATTTATAAGGAACATATATGAAAAATATTGAATAAATACATGATAATAATATTGAGGCAAAGTGATATAAATAAAGAGAAAATGTAACCCAAAAATAACAAGAGTGGTTAAGAAGAACCATTTTAATGTTTTTAAATACATCTTTTTAAATACAAGATCATAAATGAGAGTAATAAAACATTATTTTGAAATAAGGAAAATTTAATTAAGAAGTTCACATGAGATATTACATAATTAATTTTCTAAATATCAGGGATAAAATTGTATGGAAGGGAAATTATGGATAAAGAGGGTAAATGATTGTTAAAGAGAATAAGAATTATTATCAATAATGATATAATTTTTTTAGATGAAATTAATCAAGATAAATTAATATAATTTTAATAAAATATCATACAAAGAGAGAAATAAAGATACCATTAAATAAAATAATAGGTTTTAAGCATCCATTCATTGAAGTTTGAAGTTGAATATGAATCATAATAACTCGAAGAAAGTGGGTTAGAGTTAGAAAAAAACCCTTACAATATCACAGTCTTTGAAATGAATATAAATTAAAGGTTTAAAATGATAAGGATTTATAAATACTTTTGATTTCATGAAATTAATGACAAAAAAATAATTCCATGTATAATATATACACCACAAAAATAACGATCATTTATTGGGCACAAATCATTTCTCAATGAAACCAAATTGAGATAAAAAAACCCTTAACATAGATCAAAATTTATTATTCACATGTACCTAACATCCTAGATAATCAATTTAATTAATTAAATAAATTCTTAAGATCCTTATTTATATGTATTTCACATTATGAAGTCTATTTATTTTTATTTATTATTCATTTTTAATATAATTTTTTCATGCATCGGTTACATGGGGTTGTTCGTTTAATTTCGGAATAACCTTTTCAGTTTTTTGACAGTAGTAAATTGTTTTATAAAATAAATTTATGATATCCATTATTTCATAGGCTTATTTTCTTAATTATCACATTATCATAATATTTATATAGTTTCATAGGTTATCCAAAAATTAACCCAAATTAAGAAAGGTTTCTTAATCAATCCATTTAAGGTGGTTAAAGCTACTATAACCATTTATTATTAATATTACTTACCAATTTTAAAATAATACCATTATTTGTTTTATTTTAAGTCATAAATATAATTTTACTGATTATATAAATTTTTAATATCATCTTTGTTAGGGGTTTATGGGAAAATGAAATACATCATTTCATAGAGGCTGTAATCTAAAGAACATAGATGATGCTCCCATTTTCCCTAGAATATGACTGGGTATAAATACAAAATAATGAAAATTTAGGAATAATTATAATTCTAAAACTATTATTATTTTTCCTCTAATAACTCTTTTGGAGTATAAATTCAAATAGTTCAGGAAAAATATAATTCACTATTAATGATAGCGGTAGTCTTCAAAAATGCATGTAGACGTTTTTATTTTTCTGCATTATTTTAGAGAGAGGTATAACAATGGATATTAAATTATTATGATAAAAATTTATGATATAAAAAATTAATATTTTATCAAACCTTAAGGAATATAGGTTACTTAATTGAGGTATACTAAGAAAATAACATGGAAAGATGTCTTGAGAGCACTGCCCCTTCCTTTGGATGTTCTCCTTTGGGAGACTCCTTATGGATCTTTAGAATTGTATTTTGGGAATAAAGAGACTTCTAATTATTGGTTATATAGTTGAGGATATACCTAGGTTAAATTTTTTAATGATATATATTTATAAAGAGTTGAGAAATTGAGAGGAGGAATGCATAATTTATAAGTAAAGGGAGTGGATTTTTTATAAGATCTATTTAATTTTCAATAATTTCACTACATTAGTCATTGATAAACTCTCAAATAAAGGTAAATAATGGAGTGGGGAAGAGATAAGGTCTATAATAACTCCAAAATAAATTTTCAAACATGATTTTAACATGTTTTATCCCTTTTCTCTTAGTTCAACACCATTTTATCCAAATTTACACTTACTACGGTAACTCTATTTTTACATAATGTAACAAATTATATGGGACCAAATTAAATTTATGAAAATATAATAATTATAAAATTATGATTTATTTTTTGAAAATAATTTTACAAAATGAAATTTATAAGGGGTTGAGAAATAAATTTTTGTATCGACACACATAATAGGTAATTTAAAAAAACTATTTCTAAGATTAAAACTTATGCCAAGTGTAAAATTACCAATGAATTTTATTTTTGGGATATAAAGTGGTTTAAAACTAAATAAAAAAATTTACTTCCCTTTTAATTCATGAAAATTCCAAATTTTACTGATTTAGAAACTTGACCCCAGAAGGCCCAGAGCCAGTGTCAGCTTATATTACATTTGCATGATTACAAGGAATAAAATCCCGAAGTACTAAAGAGTTAAGTAGTATTAGTAAACTAGATACATATATGAGACTTTCAATACAAAAAAAAATTCACTAATCAAAAAATATTTTTTTTCTTATTTCTAAATAAATAACATTGATAATCACTTTATTCCATCTAGTATATCTGTGTATATATTTTGTATTATTCTTATTGGATTCCTTGAAAAATGAAACAAAATAACGATGAGCTCAAATTCATAGTAAAGATAAATTATAGTGTAAGAAATAATGAATCAATGCAAATAATAATTATGGAATGGTAAATAACTGAACACACATACCATGGAAACAAAAAATTGAAGAGGAAGTGTGTAAACAATATGGAAAGAAAATACTAAAACACATTCCATTCAAATAACTAGATAAAGAAAAATCAATATTGAAATGTATTAAAATAAAATAGTTTCTATTTAATTAATGAATTGAAAATTGTTTTTCCATATATATATCGATGAAAAATCTCATGGATGAATAATAACTAAATCTAAATGAGGGAAATTCTTAATTATTGGATGTCATGTTTCCAAGGTTCAAGGCAGCTTCACCGTCAACACCTTTCACAAGATGGGTTACAAAATACTGGTTAAAACCCCATATAAAGAGGCTATCAAAATGATTCATCCCATGAGACTACCGACTCATCGAGGGGAAATTTATATCTGGGCCCCACCCATGTCGTACCAGCCCAAAACATTACTCATATATTGAATAATCCATTTACAAATGCACCTTATTAAACATTCTTATAGAGTAAGAGATAATAATTTATCAATACTAACCCAAATAATGAATTAAATTTCAAATTGAACAACATATAAAAAATTATATATAGTTTAGGAAATGAATATATCCATGATAAATGATGTGGTAAAATAGGAGAAATTCAATGTTCATTGAGAATAGGAAATTGAATATTTTAATGGGAAAAAGGAATCAAGGATTTCAATGTGAATAATCTCCTTGGATAAATCAATTATAAAATATATAGAGGAATTTTAAGGATGGTATCAATACATCATACCCTATGTGAAGTAAAATAAATGTCTATTTTCCTTGATGAATGGAAATATATTAAAAATATATTTTAAAAACTTTTTTTATGAAAATAACCACTTGTTTTGAAAAAAATAATTAAAAACATTTTCGTTGAAAATACATTTTAAAAATATTTTCTTTATAAATTAACCTTCTAATCATGAAAAGGTTGCATCGAAGGAATGATGGCAGGTAAATCCATGCATGTCTTAAAAGGTAAAAATATCATTCCCTTTTCATGGTAAAAGGGAAAGAAAATTAATTATTTGGAAAGCGACAAGAATATTCCATTTAAAAAATTTGTAAAATAAAAAAGGTTAAAAATGTATTTAGAGGTCATTTTAAAAGTATTTTTGAATTTATTATAATAAAAAATGGTTTTTTTAAGTAATTAGGTTCTTCTACTCAAGAGAGAAATCAAGTCAAGTTTTCATAAAAACATTTTCCAAAACACCTTGAGTACCAAAGAGTGGAAAAATAGTACTAATATAGAATATAGGTCATGAATAACTAGAGGAGAGGAAAATTAAAGGGTTTACGTAACAATTTTCATATAATTTCCTTTAATGGAATTACCATTTAAATATCATTAAAATTATTATTGAGGAAAACAATCATTAAACATCCAAAAATGTCACATGCCATTTTGAAACATTTTAAAACATAATCCTCGTGAAGGAATAATATTAAATGAATGTTTTAAATACCAATAGTATAAATTAATTAATGATAGAAGATATAAAATTGGTCAATATATAGAACACAAAAAATATGTAAGTGGTGAACAAGACATTTATCTCACAGAAGTAAAAAAAGTTAGATTAAAAATCCTTTACCCAATCCTTCCTTTTTGTGGTATTTATCATCCTTTATAATGGTTTAAAATATTTGACTAAATAATATAATAACAATAATTATGTTTATAATAAAATATATTACATTATTATAACATCCCATTTCCCTTTTTTTAACAAACATTAATTTATTTCCCTATTTTTGGTGTTAATGGCCATGTTTTCTCAAGCATGTTTTAACATGTTACTTATTGTTATCATTAATTAGATCATGGATTAATCATATCCAGAATGTAAACCATGACATAATTATCATTTATAATAATAATATATGTATTTATAATAACCTATAATAATTTGAGATAGAAATAGAATGCACTATTCATTGAGATGGTAGGCATACAAACGCATGAACGCTACATTCATTTCATTATCATATTTTAAAAGAATGAAAAGAAAATTATATTTATAAAAATTTATATTATAATTATAGTATCATATATATATATATAATATGTCATATATTTTTTGATATCATCATTAATGCGTTCCATGTATAATGTGAATGAATCACATCGCATTGAGGGGGCGGTAGTCCACACTTCTACAAGTGATGTTATCATATTTATGAAAAATAGGATGTATAATGGTATGTGTTATAAAATAATTACATATTTATATATAAAATATATAATCTAAATGTCCATCATAATGGACACCATGATATGTTGTAACGGAAAAATGAAGAATCATCGTTTTGTGAGGTAGTAGTTTGTTGTACAAAGAAACAGTATGTACATTTCCAATTAGATGGAAGTCTGTGTAAGTTTACATATAAAACATAATATAAAAAAATATCTGTATATTTATGAATTTTTTTATTATATTAACATGTAATAAGAATATTTTATGTGGTGTAAAATTAAATGTAGGAAAAGAGATTGTTGGAAAGTGTTACCTTAAAAATCGGGTAACTCCTTTTGGTTTATAACAATGGCATTCCATGGAAGGATTTATTACCAAAGGGAGGAATTGAGGTCGATGGTAGGGATGTTGGTAAGATATTTATCTTGATATTGGAAAAACCTAAGTTCATTTATAGGTTTTATTAATAAGGATAAGTGGTGGCCTTTTTTAGTGTTTGAGGAGTGACACTCTTTTAATATATTGAAAAATGAATTGCTACCATGTTTTTCATGTTGCAAGTGGATCCAATAATGGTCCAATTTTGAAAAAATAGAGTATAGGGTCGAAATATTTCCATCCAATTTCTCTTTGAAATGTTTATTGGTCATTTTGGTCCTAAAGGCTAAGGTTTAGTCCCCTATTAATCTTAATTTATCCTTAATCATTGTAATTAATTTTAATCAATTTTAGTAATATTTTTGGTCAAAAACAAAGTTGGTATTTTTGAAAATCATAAATTATTCTTATTCCAAATATGGAATTCATTTTTTCAAATTAAAATCATAGAATATGGTAGTAATTGATTTAAATTTAATCCTGCAAGCAGGACCACAATGCAAGTTTTTGAAGTAAAAGCGTCTGAATGATTATCAAGTTTTTATAGTCAATATCTATGTGAACTTGATACAATGACATAAATTATATTAATTGATTAAAATAATTTTTAATTAAAATTTAAAACAAACTAAAAATATAATTTATCATTATAAATAATGAATATGAAAAAGAAGTTTTGAACTAAAATTCTGTATTTTTAACTATTCATTAACAAATGATATATTTTTGAAAAATATAAAAAGTTCACCCTAACCTAAATTTTATATTTATATTTCAAATATGATGTTTATTTTTATATATTAAATCATTTAAAATTTTATAATTAATATTTCAAATAATTTCTCCATTAAAAGGAGATAAAATTACCTTTATAAAAATATAGGTTTTTATGTGTGAAATTGGGTTTATTTTAATCTTTTTCCTATAAAAATTAATAGATTAATATAAAAAAATAGTTTATAGAATATATAAAAAATATATTTTATTAAAATAATTCCCTAATTTAAATTAATAATGTTTAATTTGAAAAAATATCCTTTAGAAGCATCAAAATAATAATATTTCTTTTTTATATCTAATTGGTTCTTATATTCATTTATAATTAATTTGTAACTAATGAATGAATATAATATTTGAATGAAATTTTTTTTACATATGTTATTTCTTAATACTCATAATTACTAACATAATAGCTTGGTTATATCATATTATATTAAAAAATAATATTTTAATAACACATTGTTATTTATTGAAACTCAATTTAAGTGAATGCAAGCTATTGAGTAAGGTCACTCTTTTGTGTAACAAAAATATCAAGGAAGGTAGCTCTTGTATTAGATGAAAGATAACTTAGTGTTGCATACATTAATATATATAAAATATATTGTATTTATTTAAGATTTTAATGTATCAGGATAATATATTACTTTTTACACTGGGTGTTGCGTGTCATAAACTCTATTAAATACATAGTTGTACATTAGAATTTAGGGGGGGGGGGTTACATTACCCCCATGTTAATTAAATTTCATCCTCAAAAGTTAAACTCTATCATGGTAATATATTGGTTCATATATCTTAAATTTAAATCCCATATCATGATAGGGTTTTGTAAAAAATCCTTTAGAATATTGAGAATGGGAAGTACAAAGGACACATAGACTACCTTGTAACTAGGTCTCTAAGAAGGAGAACATTAGTGATAAATGAAAATACATACTTGGTGAAAAAGTGTAAATATTTATTTGGAGTGAATTAATTCTTCAAACACAAACAAGTGAATGATCAATAAAAAGTTGAGGGCCTGAAATCTGGAAATCTTTGATGATTATGAGACAATAAGTTCTATAGAAATTATGGTATTTGGATGAAATTTTGTTTTGAATTAATTTTCCTAATGTTGGGTAATTATTCTACTAACCAAGAAAATAAGGAAATATTATTACTTGATATATTTTTATAAATATAATTTCATCCTTTTTTTTCTTAGATCGGTTTTCTAATTCATCCATAAATTAATTTTGTTTCGTGAAGCATTAATATATTTTTATAAAGGATATAAAGGCCCATAAAAGAGTGAAAATTCTAACAAATTTTCTCTAACTATTTTAAAAAACTAATAGGGTTATGAAAATATTTTCTAAACCTAAAAGAAACACTACTGGTTTGTCATTAATATTAATCAAATTGTTTAACTGAGAACATGTAATTTTAACTAGGACATTGTGTAGGTTAGTGATTGTCATACAACCCATACCATCCTTCGATCGTGGGTTGAAGTGCCACAACCTTTCTTAATTTGATTATTTGTCACCCGATATACATGTTTTCCTTTTCTAAACCAATATTAATATAATTTTAAAAATAACTATGATGAAAATCATTTAAATTAGGTTAATCTCTAAATAACCTTTTAACAATGGTTTTTAGTAAAACCATATTACACAGATACTTCATCCACTAATTTTCATATACATCATTGATTGTTCTAATGTTTATCCATAAATCATTTCTAGGATTTATAAACCATGAAACCTTATCTTCAATCTAATACACCTTAGGTATAACTAAGGATATTCATTTTTAAAATACTTCAAAGTGGTTTATAATGAAAAAGTAAATTTTACTAAGTATATCCCTTGGGAGTATCAAACTATGTGCAGAGTAAGGGCTGTTGTGACATACCTATTTACACGGAGTTAGGCCTGACACACCTTTTCAGAGTTGTTAATACTAAGTACATTTGTATCAGAACCACATCCACTTGTGTTATACTGACAGGGATTTATTGCTAGGAAAACTTCATAAACACTATGTTACTGGATATTTTGGATGATCCACTATACTTATCCAAAAATTCTACCTCAGGGCTATGTTATATAATCAATTTTATCCTAAATAGAGCTCCAAATGTTTTTACTAAACTTCCTCTTATACAAACTATTTCTCCATGACCCTATAAGGCCAAGAGTCAGTGTCTGATATCAATTACATTATTATTATTACAAGAAATCAAACCCCTAATGGCATAAAGTTTAGTACTCTTGGTAAAGAAGATACAAAAATGTGAATTTTACTACAAAATAATACACTAATTACAACATAATATATTTACTATTTCTAAATATATATCTTCAATAATAACATTATTCCATCTAGAATATCTATAACATCCCAATCTATGTTCCACGCAATGGTTCCCTAAGCCAGTCAATCACATGATTGCAAGCATGCCTCCACGTATGCTAGAGGCTACTGAATAGAAACGGGGGTTTGGTAAGTTAGTATTGGGGAGACTGTACACACTTTTATCTACATAAAACACCAATAGAAAATAAATAAAAAATGTAGAAGAATATATAATCATAAATACTACCAATGCAAAAAGATAAGAATAACTAGAAGTGAAATACTCAACTATAAGAAAAAATGCCAGGCCAAAGTAAGTGTCAATGTGTCTAAAATTAAACTAAATTAAAAGACACTAATAACTCTCAAGCAAGTCCCAAACCGCATATAGTTCACCAATCCATGTTTTATCCCCAATCAAAAATCTAACACAAGACCTTTTCCCTTAACCTATATTGTAACCAACTAATCTATTCAGGTACCGATCAAGTAGCCCGATTAGGGTGTTATTACAACTCAATAGGCCACCACCAAAAGTTTCTAAAACTAATCCAATCAATAATAGTGTATAAATTTATATAAGGAATAAATAAATCAATAAAGTAAACAATTTACATTTATTCAGTTACTCATTATTTGACCACTTTTTCTCCTGGGTTCCCATGGACACCCGATCCACAATACCTACTTTGGCCCTTTTCGGAGTTTGAACCATCCCCAAGGGATATCAAAAATATGAATGTCATTGTAACTATTAATTATCATAATTAATATGTAATTTTTCAACTTAATAAATCTTGAAACTCAATTATTCATGGGTAACATGCACTATGGGCTCTACCCTCAAGGATCTAAAGTGAGTAATATCAAATGAAGAAAAAGAGTTTCCATGGAAAATGGAAACAATATTATGATATATAACTTGAATTATCACATAGTCATTATACAACAATATTATAATATCTCATATTCCTCTTCCCATAAGGATAATACGGTCCTTATACAAACAATACTAGAAGATCTCACTGTCCTCTTCCCTTACATCTCACCAAATCATTCTATAATAATATTAGAAGATCTCATAATATTCTCCCTTTAATATCATTATCACACCCCAATTATCCCTTGTTATACACCATGAAAAAATTACCACTTCCAATTCCCATTTTACCAATCAATCCAATAATTAATTAATAATTAATTAATCTTCTAAAACCCTTTAATTAATTCAACGATTAATTGGTAATTTAATCTCCATCAATTTGGTCAACAATTAATTGACTACCAAAATTTCTATTAATTAATTCAGCAATTAATTAAACATAACTTCCTCCCATTAATTATCCCAATGATTAATTAATAAAATCAATTTCCCAATTCAATACGTGATAATAAATTTATTTAAAAATAATAACTATTTACATCAATTTCATAAACTCAACCGTCCCATTTATTACTTGAAAAATTAAGTAATCACCTAAAACCATTAATTAATTCCACAATTAATAACGAAAATCTACCATCACTAAATCCACATAATTAATTAATCAATTAATTATTTAAACTAACTAATTCCATTCCCCATTGGACAATACTTATATTATATAATTTACTCAATTAATTAATTGAATGTAGAAAAACTCAATTTTTAATCATACTATAAAAATTCTACTATTGCATACTAATAAACTAAATAGAGACTATGGTATTGGAATTTATTCCACCACCATCAATATCTGTGTTGAAGAATTCACACCAACGTATATCCCCAAAATGAGTTTAATTAATGAAGAACACATCAAACTATAGGGTTTAGATTTGACCCCTTGAATGCGGAGGAAGCGGTGACAAAATCCCTACATCTGTGACAATGATAATCTTCTTAATTACATTCAACAAGAGTCAAATAATCTATTATAAATGGATCTATATGTAGTTGAATAACTTGAATGAACACTTTAAAAATATAGTTTTGGATATCCATGATCTGAGGAAAGATAACTTCTGAATCGAAGAAGACTCTCTGAAATCAACAACAGATGACCCATGACAAAGGGGGAGATAGGAGGAGGTTCTTAGGTAAATGATTTCATTGTGCATATGAGTTTTAATCGATGGAAAAGGTGCATGGGATGTTTTTGGTCGAATAAAGGTACCGCATGAGGCTTTTGTTGCCATGAAAATGAGTTCTAGAGGTTATACGATACTGAAACAAATTTTTTAAAAGATGAATGTAAAAATTACACGACCTGAATTTCCATTTCTTTTGAATAATAATTATCATGTGAAAAACTGTCAAACCCTTAAAACATTATTTTCATATTAAACATGGTGAAATAAAATTTCACTTGGTGAAGTATTACATGTGTTAAAATCTAATTCCACATGGTGAAATATTGCACGTGGTGAAATCATATTTCACATGGTGAAATATTACACATGGTGAAATCCAATTTCACGTTGTGCAATATTATGGGTGTAAATTTTAGATGTTTTAAAAAATAGTAAGCCCAAAAATAAATTAAAAAAACAATATTGAAAAAAAATTTAAAAATATTCATACTTGGAAAAGATAGGATCTTAAAATCTCCCCAAATTATAACAAATCATCCTCAAGATTCACTCTCAAGACTTTCTAGGATTATGTGTCAAAAATATCAGTACACTATACAAACATATCTACCTCCCTTTCCCATTTCTACTCCTTCACACATCAATTTTTCTATAATACACGAACTATCAAAATAGAATTCCCACACAATATTTTATCCCAATGATCCACGACATGAATCTGATGATTCTCATAGGACACATCAATATCTAAGTCAACCTCATCCAGATCAATCACATGAGGAGGTTCAGGGTTATATCTATATAGTTTTAATAAATGTAAAACAACTTTCATAGAACTGTATTTCTATAGAAGATCCAATCAGGATGCCACTGACCCCATTCTCCAATCAATCTCAAAAGGACCAACTAACCTGGGTTCCAACATTCCCTGCCTTTGTATCCTGTAGTGAACCAACCTAGGTGACACCTGAAGGAAAACACGATCATCGTCTATAAACTCTAGGGGTCATATCCATCTGTCAACAAATGACTTTTTCTTACTCTGAGTTGTATCCATGTATTTCTTAATCAACAACACTTTTTTCAGATGTCTCATGGACAAGACTCAGTCCCAAATACTCTTACTCACCCACCTCCAACAAGCATAGTAGTGATCTACAGAGACTACCATAAAGACCCTAATATATTTCAATATGTATAGTTTCCTGATAATAGTTTTTATAGGTGAATTGACCCAAAGATAGGTGTTTCTCCCAAAACCCACCGAAGACAAACAAACATGCCTGCAACATATCCTCAAGAACCTATATAGTATGTGTTAACTTCCCATCTATCTATGGGTGGAAAGTTGTACTCAATAAAACCTGTGTACCAAGTTCCTTTTGAAATACCTTCTAGATGTGTGAATTAATACATGAATCATGGTCTGAAACTATATTTCATTATACCCTTTGAAAATAGACTATCTCTTGAATATACAGTTCTCCCAACTACTCTACTATGATTGTTTCCATTATAGGTAAGAAATGCACTACCCATTTCAACTGATCCAAAATGACCCAAATAAGATCGTTCCTCCTAAGAATATTTATAATACCGACCACAAAATCAGTGATCACATCATCCCTCTTCTATCTTGGAATGGAAATTGTCTACAGACAACCTCTAGGCCATGAACACACTGCCTTCAATTGTTGATAGGTGATGAATCATGTGACAAACCCTACTCTCTCCTTCTTCATGAATGGACACTAAAACTATCCTCATAGGTCATGATACATTATGGTGTCACCTGTATGTACCACCCAATTCGATGCATGAACATACTGCATGAGATCCTCTTGCATGCTTGTTGGAAGGAATTCTTGATTCTTCACGTAGATGATCTCGTCCTCATCTATCAACCAATCTGAAGGTCTATCCCCACCTTCAAAGCATTCCCTCAAGGCTAAGAAATATTTAACCTCATACTATATTTCCCTGATCCAACTCAAACGTTTTTTCTCCACATAAACAAATACCATATTCATCTTTTCCTAACTCTCCTAAACCATAATGTGCATCTCGTCTAGCGACTCCATCATCTTCCACTCATAACTAGATTACTAAACCATCTGATTCTGATTTTTCCTAATCAAATAGTTAGCCACATTGTTTCCTTTACCTGGTGTATATTCTTACAAAAAATAAAATGAATTCATATATTAAACCTATATACATTATTTAATATTTAAATCGAACTATGAAAATATATACTAAATCTCAAGCGATCTATGTAAAATATAAACTTTTCTCCCAAAGGCTGGGTCACCAACCCATAAGAGCATAAACCACTACTACCAACTCAAGGTCTTCTGTAGGGTAATTCAGCTCATGTGACATAAACTATAGAGACCCAGACACCAAAACATTATCCCCTTGTAGAAATAGAGCTCCAATTTCAATCCCAGAAGCATCACAATACAACATGTAATCTTCTGACTCAGGTAGTATTAGAATTGGTTCCAACATCAAACACGTCTTCAATTTATGGAAAGATTTATCACCATACTACAACCATTCAAACCTCAAGTCCTTTTTTCCAAGACTGAACGTGGAACTACCAAATGGAAAATATCTTGGATGAATCTCCTGTAATATAATCAAAATCTCAGAAAGCTTCCGATATCAAAAACATGTTTGGGTTCCTCCCAAGAAACCATTGACTAAAAATTATCTGGTTCCATCGACACACCTACCTACAAAATGATGTTCCCATAGATGTGTACCTGGACAATCCAAAAATTGCACTTAGATAGCTTGGCATATAGCTAATGCTCTCTCAGTCTACGCAGCATAATTCCATGATGTTGGGCATGATCATCATGCGCCTTTGAGTACACCAAGATATCGTCCACAAAGACCACTATAAAATGATATATGTACAGATGAAATATTATGTTCATAATTTCCATAAACAGTTTTGTTGTGTTCATTTTCCCGAACGACATTAAGACAAACTCATATAAGATATATCTTCTTCTGGAAGAATTATATAGCATATCAATAATTTGAACTCTCAACTGATGATACTCAAATATCAAGCTGATCTTCAAGAACACAGAATCTTCATTCAACTGGTCAAAAAGATCATAAATACATGGAAGAGGATATCGTGTGTTCATATTCATCTTATTCAATATCCGTAAAATCAACACACAAATGTAATCTCTCATCAGCCTTATTTGTGAACAATACATGTGATCCCCTAGGTGATGTACTTGGATAGATAAATCCCTTAACCTCCCACTCTTTTAATTGATTCTTGGGCTCTTGAAGCTCAATAAGAGAAATTATATACGGTGAAATAGATAATGGATCATCCCCCAGTATGATCTCAATAGTGACTTCCACTTATCTCTGTAGTGGCAGTCGTATGAATTCTTTAAAAAAATCTGGAAATTGTTCCACTACTGGTGGAAGGACATCTTGCCTAACACACCCATCACCCAACGATTAACTTGATATGTGGGCTGTTATCTCTCCTAGTTGTGGTCTATTTAGCCATGCTCTTCCTTCCAAGATATTACAAAATCCCAAGTGAATGTAATGGTCACCCTTAGAAGATGTAAACGTAACTCTCCTAAGGTAACAATCAATGTGGCATTGTTATGACATCAGCCAGTCCATACCCATAATTAGGTTGAAGCCTGACATGTCAAGGATATAGAGATACCATAGAAAATAGTACTACTTGATCTGTTGAGAAAAACCCTTGAACATATAGATGCCTCAAGACTATACTCCCATAGATGTATCTATCATCATGACCCCATTCACAAACTCCACCGCCATGATCAATCCATTAATAAGATTTGTAGATATAAAGGACTAATATGAACACATATCAAATAATGTAGTAGATAATGTAAAATCCAAAAAATAGTACCTCTAACTACTGATGGTCCAACCATTCTATCCAAAAGTATAATCTTCACTAACAACAACTATCTTCTCCCTCTCCCTGATGATGTAGTCTGACTCCCTTGAGTTGCACCACTCTGCTAATGTGGGAACTTTTTCCTAAAAGAACCACCTCTGCTACCTCTACCACCACTTCCAGTTGAATTCTAGTATCATGTCTGATACAGTATGGAAGATCCCCTTTCCACACAATGATTCTATTGAGATGTACTATCAGTGACTGTCTACCCTGGGTTCCTGAAGAACCATTGTGGACATTCCATCTTTCTGAATGATCGACACTCTAATGGTGGTCGGGGAAAACACCAACGGAAATTTCCTAACCTACCAAACTGGGGTAAAATCACCCAGGTAAGGTCTTTCATAACAAACTCTCCCCATAGATACTCTTCTTAACAATGATTTGGGTAAAAAATTTGTAATGATGTTTCCTACTCTTAGAAGATATACATACAGGCCGTCCAAAAGAAACCACTTTCCCACAAATCAAATCCTCCATTAGGTTCCCCTCATAAATGAGAGCCTAATTTACCATTTATGAGAACTTCTCAAACTATAATATATTCACCTAGGACTTAAATTCACACTTAATTCCATCCTAAAATCTTTTTCATAAACTATCATCATGAATTACCAATGATGGAGAAAACACTATAGATTTGTAAAGAGTCTAGAATATTCCATCACAAACATATTTACTTGAGTCAACCACATGAACACAGTTACTCTCTCCTACCTCAGGATATCTGGGTAGAAGTAATTGATTAAATTTTCCACAAATTTCATCCATTCTATAAAATCTAGTTGTCCATCCTAAGCCTAGATTTCTGACTAATGTTTTTCTTGACCACAAATCATGTAAGCTTCATGTTTGACTCTCTTCTCAGCAGGATTATTGAGGAGTTCATGTATTATCTGGATAGATTAAATCTAGAACATATCTTTCTCAAGTACACCCTCTATAGTAAACATCACAAGGTGTTGCAACTAAAACCCCCTCATCGTATCTGAAATCCTTTTTAAAATCCACCCTAGGTATATTTCCTTCAATTTCATGAAATGACTGAAGTTCTCTCAGAACTTCTCCCGAACTTCCTCACCCAACACAATCCGTACCTCATGTTCCAATACTGAAGGATCATCCACTAACATGTCCTCTAATTGTTCCATCAATAAGAGTCATCATGGAGGCATATCTCAACAAATCCAAACATGCACATTAGGAAACAATTAACACGTTTACGTAATAGGAAAAAAACAAGTATTTTCCCCACGTATTTTCATTTGGTCCAAATGGATGCGTTATCATTACCCTTAACCATCCTACACCTTGGACTAGGTTAACAACGGTAAACACATTATCATTAATAATTTTTCTCATTTATAAACCCATTTATTAATTTTATTGCATCATTTTACCACTTAAAAATTCATATTAGGAAAATTTCCCATTACATTTTATAAGAAAATAAAATAGTTCAAGTTTAAAGACTTACCCAAAACCCATTTTCATGTGTCTTCCAGAGATTATGAATGTAAAAAACTAGTACTGAGGGCCTAGAATGATGCATGTAGACTCAATTCTCATCCCATTCTAGGCCATGATTAAATTATCAGAATTATAAACAACAATTATCATAGGACAAAACAAGTGTATCACCCTTGGTGAAATAATATTCAACTATAAAAAAACAATTACAAAAATCCCACCCTAAGTACCTAGGTTTTCCTCCAAACATGGGTCTGAATTTCCCATGCATGAGCTCAATACTAATCCCCAACTCTTCCTAGTATCCTTTATATTTTTCCCAAATAGAAAGAAGAAAGAATAAGAAATAAAACTGGTACTTTGATTCCACTTTGAAACATCCCAACCTGGGTTTCACACAATGATTCCCCAAGCCAGTCAGTCACATGACCTCAAGCATTCATCCCTGTACACTAGAGGCTAATGACTAGTAGCAAGTGTCTGTTAAGTATATAATGGAGATACTATACCATATTTTATCAGATTAAACCACTAGACGAAAATAAATAAACAATTATGGAATCATATACAATCATAAACAGTACCAATGTCATAAGATAACCAAAACATGAAATACAATACTCAACTGAAAGGGAAACAAGCCATGCCAAAGTAAGTGTCAAAGTGTCTAAAATGAAACTGAAATAAAATACACTAATAACTCCAAAGAGGGTCTTGAACCAAGTTTGGTTCCCTCATCCATGCTCCATCCCCAATCACCAACCTTACTCATGGCCTTTTCCCTTAACATGTCCTGCAACCATGTAATCAATTTGGGTACCAATCATGCAGTCTGTTTTGGGTGTAGGTACAACTCAGTAGGCTACCACAAAAATTGTCTAAAACAAATCCAGTCAATAACAATTTATGGAGTTATATAAGGAATAAATAAAGCAATAAAAATAATATCTTACATTATTCACTTACTCTTTATTTAACCACTTTTTATCTTGGGTTCCCATTTTTACCCGATCCGCAATACCTACTTCAGCCCTTGCTAGAGACTAAACCATCCCAAAGGGATATCACAAATATGAATGTACATGTTACCATTCATAATCATAATTCATATGGAATTTATCATATAAATAATTCTGATAAATAAATTAGGATTGAGTAACATAAACTATGGGCTCTAACCACAGGAGTCTAAAGTGAGTTATATAAAACAAAGTATAACGGTATCTTAAAAAAATGGGAAAACCCTTACAGTCTTTTCCCTTGAAGGCTCACATAGTCCTTCTACCAAAAATACTAGAATATCGCACAGTCTTCTTCTCTTAAGGCTCACACGGTCCTTCTACACCAATATTAGAAGTTCTTTTGGTATTCTCCATTTAATCTCATTCTCACAACAGAGTTATCCCATGTTCTACTTTATACTAACATTATCACAACCAATTCCAATTTCCCCAATAAATCCATTAAATAATTAATAATTATTTATTAATATAAAACCCTTCAATTTATTCATTGATTAATTGGTTATTTCATCTCTCTCAATTAATTTAAAAATTAATTAACTAACTGAATTTACATTAATTAATTCTCAAATTAATTAACCATAACTTAATACCATTAATTATCCCAATAATTAATTAATAACATAAATTTACCTATTCAATACTTGATAACCAATTTATTAAAAAATTAATTATTTACATCGATTTCATAAACATGACATTCCATTTAATTAATTCAAAAATAAATTAATCAATTAAAACCACTAATTAATTCCATAATTAATTATCCAAATCTATGATCATAGAAATACTCATAATTAATTCATAAATTAATTATTTAAACTAACCAATTTCATTACCAATTTCACAATCCTTAAAAAAATATAATTACTCATTTTATTAATTGAATATAGAAAAACTCAACATTTAATCATTCTAAAACACTTCTACAATTTCATACACATAAACTAAATCGAGACCATGGGATTTGAATTTAGATAACCAACATCAAGATTAGTGATGAATAATGATTTCCAATGAATATCCCCAAATTGAAAAAAATCCATGAAGTACGCATCAAAGAACAGGGTTTAGATCGGCCCCCTTTAAAGAGGAGGAATCAGCGATAAACTCCCTACGTATTTGATATCTATCTTATTTTTTATTCATTTCAATAATAATAAAATAATCCATTAGTAATGGATTTAGAATATGTTGAATAACCAAAAGGAATACCTTAATAATCTAGGTTTGGATAACCAATATATGATGCTAGATCACTTATGGATCAAAGAAGACTCCTGGAAATCAATATTAGATGACCCGCAACAATGAGACAGATACACGGAGGGTCTTCTCTGTAATATTTCCAAGCGCATAGGTGTTGAGGTCCAAGGAAAAGATTTGAAGGATGTTTTCTGTCAAATAAAGGTGGTGTACGTGGCTTCTGTATCTACGAAAATGCATTCTGGGGGGTTATGAGATACTAAAAACCATTTTTAAAAAGCTGAGCTTCAATATTACACTGTGTGAATTCCCATTCCGTAACATGTAATAATTTCTAATTAATAACCCATGAAACCCTTAAAAACATTAATTTAATATTACATGGGGTGAAATACAATTTCATGTGGTGAAATCTAATTTCATGTGGTTAAATATTACACGTGGTGAAATAATATTTCTCCAAGTGAAATATTGAACTTGGTGAAATCCAGTTCCACATGGTGAAATATTATGGGTGTAAATTTTCAATTTTTTAAGAAACTTTCACACATGAATTAAATTAAAAAAACCAATCTTGACCAAAAAATTAAAATGTTTCATAACTATAAAAGGATGGGATCTTGAAATATCCATGAATATCTTTCATAGTACAGTTGTTGAATTCTCGGGGAAAGAAAAAAATAATGGTGACATAACATTCTCTATAAGGGTAAAGTATAGCATATGTAATAGTGAATCAATATGAATAATAATTATTTCATAGTAAAAATCTGAACAAAAATAGTTTGTAAATAGAAAATTGAGAAGGTGGTGCATAAAAAATATTGCATGGTAACAACTAAAAACACATTCTATTTAAATTACTAGGTAAGGAAAAAATAATATGGAATGGAATGAATCAAAAAATATTACCTTTAGTCAATTAATTAAAAATAAAATGTATCAATATATATTTTTGATGAAAAATATCATGGATGAATAATAACTGAATCTAAATGATAGAAATGCTTAATTTTAGGACACCATGTTTCTTAGGTACATAATAACTTTATTTTTAAGACCATTCCCAAGACGGTTTAAAACATATTAGGTAAAAACCCATATAAGGTAGCTAGCATAATGACTCATCCCATGAGAATACTAATTCATTGAGGGGATATCTATAAAAAGTCCCCACAATTATCATACCAGTCCAAAATATTGATCATATATTGAATAATTGATTTCACAATGTGCCTTATCAAATATCTATATAGAGTAAGAGATATAGATTCACCAATATTTACCCAAATAATAAAATAAAATTCAAAGTGAACAATGTATAAAAAATATATATGGTTTAGAAAATGAATATATCCCTGATAAATGATATGGTAAAATAGGGGAAACTTAGTGTTCAATGATCATAGGAAATTTAGTATTTCAAGGGGACAAGAGGAATTAAGGAAGTAAATGTGAATACTATCCATGATCAAATCAATGAAAATCCATCCAAAGGAAGATTAAGGACAATATCAAAATAATATACCTCATGTGGAATAAAATAAAGTTTTCTTTTCATTGATGAATGTAAATATTATAAAATATCATTTAAGAACATTCTTGACGAAAATATACTCTTATTTTGAAGAATTGTTCAAAAAAATTAATGAATTTTTTTTTTAAAAAAACTCTATAAATTAACCTTTTAAACATGTAAATTAAGCTTAAAATTAATTATTTTGGGTAAATAATTACATGTTTTACAAGGTAAAAAGAATATTGCTTTTTCATATTAAAAAGGTTTTAAAAATTCATTGTTTGGACATCGATAAGAATATTCCATTAAAAACATTGGTAAAAGAAAAAAAGGGTAAAATTTCCTTTAACAAATCAATTTAAAAGCATTTTTGAAAACTTTTTATTAAAACATGGTTTTCAGAAGAAAACATTTTCTCTGAATAAAGAGATAAATAATGTTAGGTTTTCTTAAAAAAATTCTAAAACACCTTGAGTACTAATGAGTTGAAGAATGGTACTAATACATGATAGATCTAATGAATCATCACAGTAGAGGAAAATGAAATGGTTTTTATTAAAAAATGGTTATATATATTTTTTGAATTAAATGCCTTTAAAATATCATTAAAGTTATTGTTGAGGAAAATAATCATTAAACATCCCAAAGTGTCCCATACCACTTCGATACATTTTGAATATTTTAACTCATTAAGGAATAATATTAAATTATAGTTTTAAATAAGATTAATATAAATGAATTAATTCTATAATTTATATTAATGGTTAGTAGAAACCCTGCACAAAAAATTTAAGTGTTGAATATGGCATTTATATAACAGAAGTAAAAGTGACATGCAAAATCCCACCATTTCTTACCTTTTTGTTGTGTGGTATTTAGCCTCTTATATAGTGTTTTTTAAAATTTTAATAACTAATATTATAACTATAAGCATGTTTAAAATACCAGATATTAACTTCCTATAACATTTCATTACCCTTTGTAAATAAACTCTCATTAATTTTTCTTTTTCGGGTGTTAATTGCCCAATTTTATCAAGTATGTTTTAACTTGTCACTTGTTTTTCTCAATAATTGGATCAATGTTTAATCATATAAAAAATGTAAATAATGAATTAGTTATAATATATAGTAATTATATATTTATTTAGAATAATCTATATTAATTGGATATAGGAAAAAGAATACATCGTTCATGGAGACAGTAGACTGTACGTATGTATGAGAACTACATTCATTTCATTAAAATATTTTAAAAGAATGAAATGAAAAATATATTTATAAAGATGTAAATTTTAATTACATTATCATATATATATGTAATATATTTCTTATATTTTTATTAATATCATCCCCAATACATTCCATATATAACGTGAATGAATCACATCCTATTGATGGGGAAATGGTCCACACTTCTACAATCAGTGTTATCGTATTTATGCACAATGATATGTATAAGTATATTAGTTATAAAATAATTACAGAAGAATATATAAAATATTAAAATAGATTTTCCATCCGAATTTCTACCATGAGAGGTGGTAAATTAAAAATGGACAATTATCGTTTCGTGAGGCAGTAGTTCACCGTACAAAGAAATAGTTTGGTCAGTACCCATTAGATGGGAGTGTGTGTAAGTGTAGGTCAAAACCTTAATATAAAAATATTTATGTATATATAGGATATAGGGGTTATTATGTAACCATTATTTAATAATATTTTTGGTGGTGGAAATATAAATGATAGAAAACAATTCATTGGAAAGTGTTACCTTAAAAACCAGGCAACTCCTTTTGGGTAATACCAAAGAGATTACATGGAAGGATTTATTATCAAAGGGAGGATTAAAGGTAAAGTTCAGAGATTCCAAGAATTATTTTATTATCTGGTACATTACTAAGTTTGTTGAGAGTTTTGAGTAATGGGGAGAAGTGGTGGCATTTTATAGTGGAGGAGGAGTGACACTCTTGAAATTTTTTGGCAAAGGAAATCCTACCATATTGTTCATGTGGAAAGTGTATACAATAATGGTTAAATTTAGAGAAAATATGTTATAGGGTCTAAATATGGGCATCGAATAGCTCTCTAACATGTTTCTAAGTCGTTTTGGTCCTTATGGTTTAGGTTTATTCATTTATTACTCTTAATCTAACCTTAATTATTGTAATTAATTTTAATCACTTTCACTTTTATTTTTAATACAAAATGTTGGTCATATTAAAAATTATAAATTATTCAGATTATAAATATAGAATCAAATTTTAAAAATTCAAATCATATAAGTGGTAGACATTGATTTAAATTTATTCCCGTAGGTGGGATGACAATGCGGGGTTTTGAAGTAAAAACGTCTGAAAATTTGGTATGCTTTTATAATGAATTTCATTGTGAAATTTATTCCAATGATATAAATTGTATTAATTTATAAAAATATTTTTTAATTAAGCAATTATGTAAAATAATTATATTATTTAATCTTATAAATAAATTAGATGAAACAGTAGTCTTGAACTAAAATTCAGTATTTTTAACTATTCATGAAAAAATAATATGTTTATGAAAAATATAAAACATTCACCCTAACCTAATTTTTTATTATTCTTAAAATAGGAAGTTTATTTTAAAATATTAAATCAATTAATGTTTCAAAATTCATATTTAAAGTAGGTTCTCCAATAAAAGGCTTTAAAATTGCTTTTATTAAAATATAGGTTTTTATGAGTAAAATTTAGTTTGTTCTTATCTTATGACAATAAATACCAACGGAGGAAGATAAAAAATATTTAATTGAATATATAAAATATATATTTCATTAAAATCATTCATTAATTGTAATTAATTATGTTTATTAAGAAAAAAAATCCTCTAGAAGCGTAAAAATAATAATATTTCTTTTTATATCTAATTGGTTCCTATATTCATTTTAATAATTTGTATCTAATGAATTCATATTATATTTGATTCAGATCTATTTTTTACTTAAGTTAATAATTACTATTCATAACTAATAATGTAATGTCTAGGTTATATTACATTGTATTAAATAATAACATTTTAATAACACATTATTATTTAATGAAACTCAGCCTTGCGTGTACCATAAGATATCAGGGAAGGAAGCTCTTATGTGTTACAAAAGCTATCAAAGAAGGTAACACTTATGTGTACATCAATGTAACATAGTGTTTTGTGCATTAAAAGCTATATAATATATTATATTTATTTAATATTATAATGTATTGGGTTAATATATTCCCTTTTTACACTTGGTGTTTCATGTCATAAATATTATTAAACACATAGTTTTACTTCATAATTTAAGGGTGCTACATTCTCCCCAACATAATTAAATTGCATCCTCCCCATTTAAACTCGATCTTGGTAATATATTATAGGATATTTTATTCATTAAAAACTCAAATAATGTGAACGGTTCATTAGACATCCCCTAGAAAAATAGAATGTGAAGTACAAAGGTCACATAGACTACTATGTTTCTAGGTCTCTAAGTAATAAAAAATTAGTGGAAAGTGAAATACATACTTGGATGAAAAGATTAAATATTTATTGGGTGTTAATTAATTATTTACCAAAAAAATGACTGAATTATTAATAAAAATTTTAGTGCCACAAATCCATAAGCCTTTGATGATTTAATAGCTAATTGGTTCAACAAAAATTAAGGAAATATCACAACATTTTATTTTGAAGTAATTTTCAAAATATTGGTTAATTATTTTACTATCCAATAATATGAGGACATATTCTTACTTGATATATTTCTATAAAAAAATTCATCTCTTGGTTGTTCTTTAATAGGTTATTTAATTCATCCAGAAATTATTTATATTTCTTGAAGCATTAAAAGGAATTTGAAAAGGATCTGAATGTTCATAAAATAGTGACACGTCTGACTATTTGTCTCTAACTATTACCAATAACTAATATTGTTAAGACATTAATCTCTAATACTAAAGATATAAATATAGTTTATCATTAATATTAATTCAATTTCTTAACTAAAACAATGAAATTTTATATAGGACATTGCATAGGTCTGTGGTTGTCGTAAAACCCTTATCATCCTTCGATCACATTTTCAAGACCTTCAACCTTGCTGGATTTGATTGGTTTTCACCTAGATTATAGTTTGTTCTTGTCTAAAACCATATTAATATAATTTCTAAAATAACTATGATGAACATCCTTGAAATTAGTTTAATCACAAAATAGCCATTTAAAAAAGGTTTTCAATACATCCCTTGAACATAAATACATCTAGCACTTATTTTCACCTAAATCCTATCTTTTTATATTGTTTATCCACAATATAATTTCCTAGATTTCTTAACCATGACACCTTATCATCAGTCAAAAACAACTTAGGATTAACCTGGGTTATTCATTTTCAAAATAAATCATAGTGGATTTTAAATAAAATGTGAATTTTCTTAAGCATGTCCTATGGGAGTGTCAAACTATGTTCACAATAAGGCCCATTGTAATGTACCAGATTACACTGAGTTAGGTCTGACACACCTTATCCGAGTTGTTTCTACAAGGTACATCTATTCCAGAACCATGTCCATTTTTCGTATCTAGATAGGGATATATTTCTAGTAAAACTAAAAAATATCTATCAAACTGAATCTCTAGGATGTTCTTATGTAATTATGATCAAATTATATCTTAGGGATATGTTATCTAATCTATGTTTTCCCAAATCTATCTCCCAAGGTTTCCACTACACTTCCCCTGATACCAACTATAGTGCCCCGACCCCATACATCCTGTAGTTGGTGTTTGTTATCAATTACATAGGCATGATTACAAGGAATCAAATCCTTAAGGACTTAGAGTTTAGTAGTCATGGTAAACCAAATACAAACAAGAGACTTCTACTAAAAAATAATACACTAAATACAACATATTTTTTTATTATTTATAAATAAATAAGTTTTAGAATAACTATATTACATTTAGAATATCCTCTCATATCTTTCATAGTTTGATTTTTGGATTCATAGGGAAAGGAAACAAAATAAGGGTGAGATCAAATGCTCTATAAGGGTAAATTATAGAGGAAGAAATTAGGAATCAATGAAAATAAAAATTATGTCTTGGTAAATAACATAACAGACAAACCATTTAAACCACAAATTGAGAAGGAAGTGTGTAAACAATATGGAAGTGTAATAACTTGAAACACATGCCATTAAAATAACTAAAGATAAAAAAATCAATATGAAAAGGTATGAAACTAAAAATCATTCCATTTAATCATTGAACTAAAAATAAAATGTATCCATAGATATGTTGACACAAAATATCATGGATGAATAATAACTAAATATAAATGAGGGAAATGCTTAATTATTGGATTCCATGTTTTCTAGGTAAATGGTAACTTTTCCTTTAAGACACTTCACAAGATGGTTTCCATCATATTGGGTAAAAACCCATATAAGGTGGATAGAAAAATGACCCGTTCCATGATATTTCCGTTGTGTCAAGGGGATATCTATGACCATTCCCCACTCATGTCTCACCAGTCCCAAACATTCCACATATATCGAATAATTGATTTTATAATGTGCCTTATCAAATATCTATATGGAATATGAGATAGAAATTAATCAACATTTTCCCAAATAATCAAATCACATTCAAATTGAACACTGTATAAAAAATGATATATTTTTTAGGAAATGAACATGACCATGATAAGTGATAGGTTAAAATTGGGGAAATTAAATGTTAAATGATCATAAGAATTTGACTATTTCAAGGGGAAAAGGATTTAAGGAAGTGAATGTGAATACTATCCTTGTAAAAATCAATCCAAAACCATATAGTGGAAAATTAAGGATAGTATCAATAAAACATACCTCAAGTGGAGTAAAATAAATGGTTTCTATCATTGATCAATGGGAATATTATAAAAATAGATTTTAAAAACATTTTTGACAAAAATATCCTCTTATTTTGAAAAAACATTTGAAAAAAAATTTATTTGAAAATTAATTTTAAAAATATTTTCTTTAAAAATTATCCTTTTTAACATGAAAATGAATCTTTAAAGTAATTATGGTAGGTAAATCCATAAATTTTGTATAAGGGAGAAGTAAAATTACTTTTCCATGGTAAATAGGTTAGAAGAATAACTTGTTCAAAAAGGGACCAGGAGATTCCATTGAAAACATTGGTAAAATAAAATCCATATTAAAAATGTATTTACCAAATAATTTTAAAAACATTTTGGATTTTTTAATAAATAATGGTTTTTATAAGAAAATAGGTTTTGTGACTAATGACATAAATAAATTTGGGTTTTCTTAAAAAAAATTCTAAAATGCAATGAGTGCAAAAGAGTGAAAACATGGTACTAATACTTAAAATATGTAACTAATCATAAGATGAGAGGAAAATAAAAGGGTTTGTCGAAAATTGGTCATATAATTTCCTTAAATATAAATACCATTTAAATATCATTAATTTTATTATTGTGGAAAATAATCATCGTACATCCCAAAGTGTTCCATACCACTTTGATACATTTTAAATCATAAAAACAATGAATGAATAATATTAAATGAATGTTTTAAATACAATTAAGATAAATTAATTACTAATATAATATATAAAAATGGTCAGTAGATACCCCACACAAAATTTGTATGTGTTAATCATGAAATTTATCTCACAGAAGTAAAAAAAGTGAGATGAAAAATACCTTACATTTTCCTTCCTTTTTTTATGTGATATTTAAACTCAGGTATAGTGATTTAAAATATTATACTAACTAATATAATAACTATACCGATGTTTATAATACCATATGTTAACTTCATGTAACATATAATTACTTATTCTTTAAATACTTTAATTAATTTCACTATTTCGGGTGTTAATTGCATAGTATTGTCGAGTAAGTATTAACTTGTTAGTTTTTGTTCTAATAAATTAGATCGTTGCTTCATAATATCCATAATTTAAAACATGAATTAATAATCATAAATAATCTTTATAAATATATTTAGAATAATCTATAATAATGGATATAGGAAATGGAATGCACTTTTTATGGAGACGGTAGACCGTACGTACATATGAATGCTACTTTTATTTCTTTATCATATTTTAAAATAATTAAAAGTAAATTATATGTAAAAAATTATATTATAATTCTATTATCATATCTATGTAATATATGTCATATATGTTTATTAATATCATCTTTAATATGTTCCATTAATAATGTGAACGAATCACATCGCAATGAGGTGCTGTAGTCCACACTTCAACATGCAATGTTATCATATTTATGAATAATGGGATGTATAAGGGTATGAATTATAAAATAATTATATATTAATATATAAAAAATATAAATATAGTTTCCATAATAATGGCCACCATGAGAGGTGGTAATTTAAAAATGAACAATCATCATTTCGTGAGGCAGTAGTTCGTCATAAACATAAACAATATGTTTGTTACCCATTAGATGAATGTGTGTGTAAGTTTAGGTCAAACCTTTAATATAAAAAAATAAGTATATTGATGATTTTGACGTTATTATATGAAAATAGAAGAATAATATTTGAGGATTGGGAAAAGTAAATGAATTAAAAGTTATTGTTGGTAAGTGTTACTTTAAAAATTGGGCAACACATTTTGGTTTTTACCAAAGGGATTCCTTGGAAAAAACATTTCCCAAAGGGAGGAATCAAGGTTGAGGGGAGGAAAATTGGGAGGATATTATGGATGATATTTTATGAACCTAAGTGTTTTGAGTGGTGTGTGTAATGTGGAGAATCAGTGTCCTTCTATAGTGGAGGAGTGACACTCTTGTAATATTTTGACCAAAAAATTTCTACCACGTTTTTCATGTTGCTGGTGGATCCAATAATGATCTAATTTTGACCCAAGAGAGGATATGGTTGAAATATTCCCATAAAATAGATCTTTTAAAAGTGTATAGGTCCTTTTTTCCTTGAGGTTAAGGATTAGTCCCTTCTTAATCATAATTTAACCTTAATCATTATAATTAATTTCAATCACGTTCATTATTATTTCCGGTCAAAAAAAGTTTGTTTTAGAAAAAATTATAAATAATGACGATTCCAAATATGGAATAGAAAATGACCCTAACCTAATTTTTATTTTTCTCTTTCAAAGATGAAGTTTATTCTAACATATTAGTTAAATTAATGTGTCAAAATTTTGATTTAATATAGGTTATCCATTGACAAATGGTAAAATAACTTTATAAAAATGTAATTTTTTATGTGTGAAAATGGGTTTGTTATTTTCTAATTCCTATCAAACCTAATGGATGAATATAAAACATATTTGATTGAATATATTACAAATATATTTCATTAAAACCATTCAGTAATTGTAATTAATTATTTTTATTAAGGAAAAAATTATTTTGAAGTATAATAATAATAATATGTATTTTAATATCCAATTGGTTCTTATATTCATTTCTAAATAATTTTTAACTAATGAATTAATCTTATATTTTTTTAAGACATATATTTTCATATGTTAGCTATTACTATTCATAACTACAAACCTAACAGCTAGGTTATATCATATTATATTAAATAATAATATTTTAATAACACGTTATTATTTGGTGACACTAGATCTTGTGTGTAATGAAAGCTATCAAGGAAGGTATCTATAGCGTGTAATTAAAGCTATCACATAAGGTATATGATTTTTGGTAGACAATCTAACTTAATATTGTGTGCATTAAAATATATAGAATATATTATATTTAATTAAAATTTAAGTGTATCACATTAATATATTCCAATTTTTACACTTAGTGTTTCGTGTCATAAACAATATTGAATATAATGTTTTACTTTAGAATTTCAAGGTGTTACAACAAAAATAATAATTAATTAATAGAAAATAAAAAACAAGTTTTTAATTGAAAATATTCATTATGTCCCTATAATGTTAAACATTGGATTTATAAATTATTAATGGTACTTAAATATTTATATTTTTACTCATTAAACACGTATTTTATCAATAAAAATGTGTATAAAATTCTAGGTTTTGCAAATACAATTATAAATTTATAGTTTTTGGTAAAAATATTATTTACATTACTTATCTAAAATTAAACTATTTTAGAAAAATCCAAAAAAATATTCCTAAAATAATATTTATGTTTTGAATCCAAAAATGTAGTTTATTTTTCAAAATTAAAAATCATGAAATTTATAATTTTAAATTTAAATAAAATAAAAATATCTAAGGAACCTTATTTTTATTGGAAAATAAATTTTCAAATTATTATCCATTATTATTCTTATTTTCTATAAACTACTAGTAAAATTATAGTTAATATATAATTAATATTGAAATACATATTGTTCATAAAAATAGTTTAAATAATCTATAATATATTTTTTTCTTAAGTAAAAGTGCATAAAAATCCTATATTTTAAGAAAATGTATTTACAATATAAAATTATCTTATTTGTTATTTATCCACATTAATTTTATCAATGTATTATATAAAGATGCATAAATTTCAAGGTAATTTTTTTTCTTAATTTCTTTGGATTTTTACGAGTCCGTAGTTTCTGACGGCACTTGATTCCAAGGCCCGATGTGCTCGGAATCAATTTCTAAAGATTAGCTTGGGTACGTTCAGTGAACAAACGAGCGGGGTTTTCTATGTTTTGAACTGATGCTCAAAAATGAAATGTGAGGGCACCGATGAACTAGCAGCGTAGGTAATTGCTTAGAGGGAACTTTGTCGTAGTTGCGTTTTGAGTGGGTTGAGGTTTAATAAATGGGGATTTAGATTAAAATATATAAAATTTATTATGTACAAATTTATCTAAGGAAGGTGGATTTAATCCTACAAAGGGGGAGTTAGAGGTGGGGCCCACACCCACCTAACCACCCATTGGAGGGTTTAGTGTGGTGGGACCCACACTAACCCCTAACTCCTCACCTCTCCATAACTCCACTTGACCTCTTTAATCCTCCCTTGTTAGTTACTTGACAACTTACCTTCTTAAAGGGGAGCCTCTCCACCTCCCAATATTAATGAGCCAACCAAGGTGATTAAAAAACTTATTAATTAATTTTGTCAGACCTCTAGACTTTTTTTAATTGCATGGTGATCTTTTAAATAAAGGGGACTTAATGAAATATTTTCTTGGCAAATATTTTGGGAGAATTTGAGGAGAGCCTCTGTGTAAAGAAAGACGGATGTTCCTCCTTCGTGAAGAAATTCATCCTCCCATGAAGAACGACTCCCTCACTCGACGAAGAACGGTTCTCCATTTCTCGGATCTCCAACGAACGACGCTCGAGCCGGATCGAAGGACTTTGAGGAAATGACAAACGCCAACGACCATCATCATATTCATCTCCTCCCTTGCGATGACGTCGACGAGTCGACTCCCACCCTCTCTCAATATCGTCAACAAACGACGAATGACACGAGGTAGGTTTTTTAATTAAGTATGATTTTATTCCCTTGATTCTTTCATTCTAAAGAAAACAAAGAATGCGGATCAACTCATTATCAAGTTGATCCTTGAATGTTTTCCTTAGGGGTTGGGAATAAATTGGTTCGGTAAGTTGTAGGGGTTAAATTCATTATTGGTTAATTAAGATTCTGCTTTGCATTAACGTTGACGTATCTCGTTTAATTTTGACAATTGTTACCAACGTAACAGGAGGAAATCAGACCGCACAATCATGGTCGATTCTCCAACCCGTCTCTTGTTTATTAATTGTGGCGTTTGAGGAGAAGACGGCGCGATGCCGTTGCACCGCGTGGGAACGATGAAGACCGCGGCCGGAGCGGGCCGCAGTGGTGGAGCACGGAGCCATTGTGCCATACCAGAGAGGCCGAAGGAGGCCGCAACCAAGAGCGGGCCGCGGTGGAGGGGCGCAGCGCCGTCGCGCCCCACCGGATGGACGGAAGCCGCGACAGTTCAGCAGGAGGCGGCTGGGCTTGTCCTATAATCCCCGGCCAGCAAGAAATGGTGGGACCCACCGAGAGGGGGCTTCCGTTTCAGAAAAACCCCCCCTCCCTTGCGTCCTGCTCGGCCACGGGTCGAGCCGCCAGCGTTGGGCTGGGCCGTGCCCAACCGGGACGGACTCGGGTCGGGTCGACCCGGGTTGGACTGGGCCCAAACCCCCTATTTTCGGGCGGTTTCGTTCAAATGCCCATATCTTGGGCTACAGACTCCGATCGACGCACCGTCCATTTCATTGGGATCTTTGAATGATATGCTCTTTTCATTATATTACACTCAATGTTTTGGCGAAGTATGGGTATGACTTGGTTGGTTCGAACCCGAAACAAACCGGGCCCTCGGAGTGGAAACACTTATAACATGAGTACTGGACGTCCGAATGACGTTTCGTCGACTTTGTTGGATTCCTCTTGATGAGATGGTTATAACGGTATACTTCACCTGAGGTTTTGACGTAGTTGGAATATGGCCATGCTGGATTGTACCCGAAATCCAACCTGGCCCCTGGAACGGAAATTCTGATAACTTTCAGACCGACCATCTGTTTGACGAACCGTCAGCGGCATTGGTGATCACGTTGAGAAACGGTCCCTTTGAGTGTAACTTATGTGAGTTTGGGGTACAGTTGAGATATGGCCGGGTTGGTTCGTACACGAAACCAACTGGGCCCCGAGGACTAAAAGGCTAATAACTCACAGATCGTGCGTCTGATTGACGCGTCGTCTGTTGCGTTGAGACCCCTATGACGAGGCAGTCCTTTGAGATACCTCTTCATGGGAATTTTTGATACTTGGAGTATTGACCAGTAGCTCGTGGAGCGGACCCTCCCGGAGACGAGCGTACATAGTACGGAGACCGTGTAGCAGGCTGAGACCTGATGACTGCTTGTCCGATTCGAGTCAGAGTGACTTGTATAGTGTAGTGTGGAGCACTACTGTGTTTGGGTGGTAGACCCACGGTGGGGAGCACCACTGTGTTTGGGTGGAAGACCCGCATTACTCGACAGAAGGAGTACCTCTGTAGGCTATTAGGGGGGTTCACTACTATGTTTGGGGGGCAGACCCCGGCGGGGATCACTACTGTGTTTGGGTGGCTGAACCACGATAATCGACAGGAGGAGTACCCCAGTAGGCTATGGTTAGTGAGTAGCACCTCGGAGTCATGACAAGATCAGTGTACTCGACAGAGGAGGAGCTCTTCAGCAGTTGCAGTTTGGATAATGAAAATCCTGGTTTGAACTGAGTCAATGACCTTTGTGTTTTCCTCATGATTGATATTAGTTACTTGATAACTTAAGTATATGTATGGGCATATACCTAATTAGTGGTTATCCGTTGATTTCATATCTGTGTGATACCTCTTGATTGAGATGGGTTGCTTGATAACTTAGGTATAATTATGGGCTTATACCTAAGTAAGGGTTATCTGTTTAGATCCTGCTTTGCGGTTATCATTGTTGGATTTAGTGAGACCTTGAGGGTCTCGGGGTCCCTACTGAGTATCGTTATACTCACCCCTACACGGGATATGCCCACACCTCATTGTATTGGATTTAGACGAAGGACATCATAGACGGTGGCTGAGTGTTTGAGGACTGGATCGTACCCAGAGGTGGACCTCATGACGAGTCAGTATCCAGAGGTGGACCTCATGATGAGTCAGTATCCAGAGGTGGACTTCACGACAAGACAGTACTCAGAAGAGGTTGACCAGCGAGAGCATTGAGGAAGCTATCTCTACCTACCCTTCAGGTAGGAACTGTGGTGGACGATCCAGGAGCTGTGCTATCTATACCTACCCTTCAGGTAGGATTCGAGGTGGATGACCCAAGAGCTACTTCTATTCTTCAAGCTGCTTGTCTTTCCTGTTGTAAATTTGTTCAGTTGTAGTTGTACTTTTCATTTGGGTTTCTATATTGGCCCATTTACTTTTCAGCTATTTTTTTACTTAGTGTTTGCTTCTGCTTGTACTCTGTTGTGTTGTTTACTTTTATAAAGGTAATTCCATCCATTTTTATTGGGATCTACGCCTTTGGTTCTAGTCGCCAGCCTCTGGCCTATGGAAGGAGAGCTTGGGGTAGTCATGGCACATGCCCCGAGGATAGGTCGTGACAAATTGGTATGAGAGGCAGGTTCTTTAGAAGAACTTAGGACTCTGATATTTCTTTTCTGTAAAGAAATAGTGTTAAGGGTACTAAGTGGGGTCTTCAGTTTAGGGAGTCCATTGTTGGTGCGGGTGACCGATATATCTGTACACTAGGACCCTGACTACTGGTTTCCGACTCAGTGCATGAAAACACTAATTGTGTGTGTGTTTTCAGGGGTTTCTTTAAAATTAGCTCAAACCAGGTCAGCTCACTAGGTATAATCATTTGACCATGTCACATATGTTTCTTCCTGGACACCTTTCCACAGAAGATCAGCTAGAGCCCCAAGAGATGTACATACTGATATCCCACCGAGCAGTGAGGCCTCAGTACATGGCCCTCTTCTATATTAGACACTAGTAGAGGCTGCACGCCTCTTGAGCGCGATGAACGAGTTCCAGCGTCAGAGGCCTCCAACGTTTTAAGGTGAGTAAGATTTTCACACGGCTGGACATTGGCTTTAGTTTGTAGCACGAGATCTCCACATAGATTGGACACCCGTAGACTTTATGGTATACCTAGCAGTTAGCCTCTTCCATGGAGAAGTTGAGAGGTGGTGGAGCCACATGTTCCAGTTTTGTGATGGGATGACCTTCACCTGGGGAGACTTCGAGACCTTCTTCAGAGTGGAGTTTTTACCTACGACTCTTCACTCTGAGCATGCTCAGGAGTTGCTGCCCATGCCACAGGGTTTCTCTTCAGTAGCTCAGTCATCTGTAGGTAGGAGACAGATGATACAGAGGTCCAATAGGACTGGACCTACAGGTGGGAGACCTCGGGTTATAGATTCGGTTGTGTGAGGCAAACGAAATAGAGCAAGTTATATGAGGAGTAGGAAGTGCTATGCATGCAGCAGACAGGGTCACTTGGCTCGAGACTGCACGACCTGTCTAGCAGTTTCCCAGTAGGAAGTAGATGAAGGACCTCCCTGGTAGAGGCAGAGGTTTAATCGAGGTGGACCTCATGGAGCTCTAGAAGCATACGGATGGGAGCGTGACTAGATCCAGGCATGGATGCCTTTGTTATTGGTCCTTCTAGCTTCCTTTTATTGTTGTTGTGGTTGTATGTGTCTTTGTACCTTGAGCTTCAGTAATAAAAGACACCGTTCTTTGTGGAGTTTAATTTTCTGTCCTCTCTATATGGTTGTTACTAAGAGGTTCTGGTTTAAAACTGTTGACTTGACCATCACTTTCTAGATACCTTCTAGAGGAGACCCAGTGACCATACACTACTGCCGACAGTGTGACTCGACCCTTGGAGGTGAGAGTAACAGTTGGATCTCTTGGTAGTAGCGTCGAGGCCTTACGACGTCGTCCATGGCATGAAATAGTACCATTAATGTTAGGATTGACTGTATTAGGGAAAGAACGTGGTTAATATAGGGGATGACACCAGATTTCTCTTTTCGGCAGAGGAGAAATCCCAGCAGCTATTTTGTATAACGTAGACGAAAATGGGTGGAGATGAGTTCTTAAAATTGGCTAGTATCACCCATTGTTCATTGAGAGAACATTTTATGGATCTCTCCAACTCAATAGTATCAGGTGTGTCTACACTCAGAAGGACATGAACCTGAGACACCAGCGATGACTTGATTTCCACTAGGATTATGACTTCGGGATAGTTTATACTCTTGGAGAGGGGGAACATTGTGGTTGATGCTCTCAGTATGAGATCGGGCACTCAACTTATTGGAGAGGCGAAAAAGCAGCTAGACACATTGCAGATATCCTTCGTGGATAGAGATAGGGAAACCTTCTTACAATCCCTCACAGTCACTCTTCAACTTCTTCAGCGGACAGAGAGGCACAGTGTGGGGACGTTTACTGTGAGATGCGATGTGCACATAAATCCATAGGACATGCACCTGATGGATTTTCTGTAGGAGGAGGGAACATCATCCTTTTTAGAGGACCATTCAGACACTTGAGGTCATGATCCGTGCATGTTTCCTTGACTTTGTTCATAGTTGGGAGAATCACCTACCCTTGGTGGAGATTGCGTACAACAACAACTACCACTTCACCATTAGGATGGAACCATTCTAGGAATTTTACGGCCGACCTTGCAGATCACCTATGTGATGGACTGACCCTGGTGAGTCAGCACATGTAGAACCAGAGATGGTTCCGGCTACGATAGAGAAGGTGCAGATCAACCATGAGCGGATGAAGACTGCACAGAGCAGACAATAGTCTTTTTCTGATAGGAGAAAAGACCACTGGAGTACGTGGGTGGAGACCACGTCTTCTTATTGATCTAACCTCGACGGGGTTTATAGAGTTTTGGCTGAGGCGATAAGTTATCTCCAATGTTCAACGGACCGTTCTAGGTCCTTAGCTGGGTAGGTGAGGTGGTTTACCGCTTGACCTTTCCACCTCAGTTGCACTAGATGCATGACGTCATCCATGTATCTCAGTTGAAGAGATACGTGCACGATCCTTCACACATCATCGACCACAGGGATTTGGACGTCAATGACAGGGCGACATGCATGGAGGTTCTAGTGGAGGTCGAGGATTGATTGGAGATGGTCCTACATGGATGGTCGATTCCTCAGGTGCCCTTTCACTGGTAGCACAAGAATCTCTAGGTGAGCATATGAGAGCAGAAGGCTCAGAAGCGTGCTCAGTACCACTTTGTTTTCCATAGTGTGTGTTGAAACTTTATGGGGATGTAAATCCCTGAGGTGGGAGTAATGTAATGACCCGTAAATTTCAAGGAAATTATTTTTTTCTAAATTTTTTTGTATTTTTACGAGTCTGCAGTTTCTGACGGCACTTGATTCCAAGGTCTGGTGTACCTGGAATCAATTTCCAAAGTTTAGCTCGGGTACGTTGAGTGAACGAACGAGCGGGGATTTCTATCTTTTGAACCGTTGCTCGGAATTGAAATCTGAGGGCACCGATGAACTTGCAGCGCCAATAATTTCTGAGGGGGACCTTTTCGTAGTTTCATTTTGAGCGGGTTGAGTTTTAATAAATGGGGATTTAGATTAAAATAGATAAAATTTGTTATGTACAAATTTATCAATGGAAGGTGAATTTAATCCTACAAAGGGGGAGTAGAGGTGGGGACCACACCCACCTAACCTCCCATGGGAGGGTTTAGTGTGGTGGGACCCACATTAACTGCTAACTCCTCACCTCCCAATAACTCCCCTTGACCTCGTTTACACTCCCTTGTTAATTACTTGACAACTTCCCTTCTTAAAGTAGAGCCTCTCCACCTCCCAAGATTAATGAGCCAACTAAGGTGATTAATAACATTATTAATTAATTTTGTCACACCTCTTGACTTTTTATTTGAATTGCATGGTGATCTTTTAAATAAAGGGGACTTAATGAAATATTTTCTTGGAAAATATTTTTGGAGAATTTGAGTAGAGCCTTTGTGTGAAGAAAGAAGGAAGTTCCTCTTTCGTGAAGAACTTCATCCTCCCGCGAAGAACGACTCCCTCCCTCGACGAAGAACGGTTCTCCATACGTCAGATCTCCAACGAACGATGCTCGAGCCAGATCGAAGAACGTTGAGGAAACGATGAATGCCAATGACCATCTTCATCTTCATCTCCTCCCTTACAACAACGTCGACGAGCCGACATCTACCCTCTCGCGATATCGTCAACAAACGACGAATGACACGAGGTCGGGTTTTTAATTAAGTATGATTTTATTCCCTTGATTCTTTCATTCTACATAAAACAAAGAATGCGGATCAACTTATTATCAAGTTGATCCTCTAATTTTTTCATTGCGGGTTGGGAATAAATTGTTGCGGTAAGTTGTAGGGGTTAAATTCATTATTGGTGAATTGAGATTGTGCTTTGAATTAACGTTGACATATCTCATTTAATTTTTCCAATTGTTACCAACATAACGGGAGGAAATTGGACCACAAAAACACGATCGATTCTTCTCCCCGTATCTTGTTTATTAACAGTGGAGTTTGAGGCGAAGATGGCACGGTGCTGTTGCACCGCGCGGGAACGATGAAGACCGCAGCCGGAGCGGGCCGCGGCGGTGGAGCGCGGCACCATCGTGCCGTGTCGGAGAGGCCGAAGGAGGCCACATCCCAGAGCGGGCCGCGTCCGGAGCGGGCTGTGGTGGAGGGGCGCGGCGCCATCCCACCGTGCCAGACAGACGGAAGCTGCAGCCTTAGGCCACGACGGTTCGGCAGGAGGCGGCCGGGCTCGGCCGGCCCCCAGCAAACCAGGAGGCGTGACCCGCGGGGAGGGGGTGTCCCTTGACAGCTCACCGGTCAGCCATTACGTCCGGCCGTTTTTTGGACGACCGGGGGTTACATCCCCTGGACAGCAGGCATGGGCTGTCCCCACCGAGAGGGGGCCGCCATTCCAAAATAAGGGGGGCCGCCTCCCCCCTTTCGCGTCCTGCTCGGCCACGAGCCGAGCTGCGCCCACGCTGGGCCGAACTGCCCACGCTGGGCCGGGCCGCCTGTGCTGGGCCAAGCTGCCAACGCGGGGTCGGGCCGCGGTCAACTAGGCCAGACCCGGACCCAGGTCAGGTCGACCCGGTTCGGGCCGACCCAAGGGGTATTGGGCAGGGTCGGACCACGCCCAAACCCCCTATTTTTGGGCGGTTTCGTTCAAACGCCCATATCTTGGGCTACAGACCTCTGATCGACCCACCGTTAGTTACGTTGGGATCCTTGTAATGAGAAATTCTTTTTGGTATATTAAAATCTATGTTTCGGCAAAGTATGGGTATGGCCGGGTTGGTTCGAACCTGAAACCAACAGGGCCCTTGGAGTGGAAACGATTATAACTTCAGTTCCGGACGTCCGATTGATGTGACGTCGACTTTGTTGGATTAATCTTGATGAGATGGTTCTTTTGGTATACTTCACCTAAGGGTTATATTCAGTTGGAATATGGTGGGCTTGGATTGTACCTGAAATCCAACCGGGCCCCTGGAACAGAAAAGCCGATAACTTTCAGACCGAACGTCCGTTTGACGAACTGTCAGTGGTATTAGTGATCACGTTGAGAAAAGGTCCTTTTGAGTGTACCCTATGTGAGTTCGGGGTGCAGTTGAGATACGACCGGTTTGGTTTGTACATGAAACCAACTGGGCCCCTAGGACTAAAAGGCTAATAACTCACAGACCGTGCATCCGATTGATGCGCCGTCTGTTGCATTGAGACACCTATGACGAGGCGGTCTTTTGAGATACGTCTTCAAGGGACTTTGTGATACTAAGAGTATAGACCAGTAGCTTGTGGAGAAGACCCTCCTAGAGACAATCGTACGGAGTACGAAGACAATGTAACAGGCTGAGACTTGATGACTGCTTATCCAATTCGAGTCGGAGTGACTTGTATAGTCCAGTGGGGAGCACTAATATGTTTGGGTGGCAAACGCACGACAGGGAGCACTACTGTGTTTGGGTGGCAGACCCATAGTACTCAATAGAAGGAGTACCTTTTCAGGATATTAGGGGAGGTGCACTACTATGTTTGGGTGGCTGACACTGGCGGGGAGCACTACTATGTTTGGGTAATGGACTCACGGTACTCGATAAGAGGATTAACTCAGCAGTCTAAGGTTAGTGAGCAGCTCCTCAGAGTCATGACAGGATCAGTGTACTAAAAAGAGGAGGAGCTCTTCAGTAGTTGTGGTTTCGATAATGAAAATCCTGGTTTGAGCTGAGTCAATGACCTTTGTGTTTTCATCATGATTGTGATGGGTTACTTGATAACATAGATATATTTATGGAAATATACATAATTAGTGGTTATCCGTTGATTTCATATCTATGTGATACCTCTTGATTGAGATGGGTTACTTGGTATCTTAGGTATAAGTATGGGCTTATACCTAAGTAAGGGTTATCTGTTTAGATCCTTCTTTGTGGTTATCCTTGTTGGATTTAGTGACACCTTGAGGGTCTCGGGGTCCCTATTGAGTATCGTTATACTCACCCCTGCATGGGATATGCCAGCACCTCGTTGTGCTAGATGCAGACGATAGACAACGCTTACTAAGCCCGAGTGTTCGAGGACAGGACGATACCCGGATGTGGACCTCACGACGAGTCAGTATCCGGAGGTGGACCTCACGATGAGTCAGTATCCGGAGGTGGAATTCATGACAAGACAGTACTCGGAGGAGGTTGATGGGAGAGAGCGTTGAAGAGGCTATCTGTACCTACCCTTCAGGTAGGAACCGTGGTCGAGGATCCAGGAGCTGCGCTATCTGTACCTACCCTTCAGGTAGGATTCAAGGTGGACGACCCAGGAGCTACTTCTATTCTTCCAGCTGCTTGTCTTTCATATTGTACTTTCGTTCAGTTGTATCTGTACTTTTCAGTTGAGTTTGTATTCTAGCCCATTTACTTTTCAGCACTTTATTTTGTACTTAGTGTTTGCTTCCGCTTTTACTGTGTTGTGTTGTTTACTTTTATAAAGGCAATTTCTTCCCTTTTAATTAGGATTTATGCCTTTGGTGCTAGTGTCCAGCACCGGGCCTATGGATGTCGGGCTTGGGGTAGTCACTAAACAGACCTCGAGGATGGGTCGTGACATATTATACATAAAAATAACCATTATTTTATTTATTTCTTTAGCTCATAACACCACTACCTCTATTTCGAATCTTGAATCCAATATTTACATTTCAATGTTTATATTAATTTTCTCAGTTCTTTTTATTTTTATTTTATATGTGAAACAAGATATTTAATACAATAAAATTTAAATAAAAATATATAATTTAAAATCTTATAGTGTTATACCATATTTTTAAGTACGCTTAAAAAATAATAGCCAAATATATCTACATATATCCAAATTCATTCTTTGGATAAGGTAAACGAATTTTTTTTTAAAGTTTATAATTATATGAAATTAGAAATATCTATATAAGTAATAATATTTCCATAGATCACTAACCCTTTAAATTCTTGAATAAGTAATAATACTCATTACCAGTGGGAAATCTGAACGAATGTCCCTATACGAAGGTATACAATACTGAAGACAGATTCCAATTCATCAAAACCATAACACCTAATATGTATAAAATATATTCATGAATTAAATTTTAGAAAATAATTATAATTAAAAATCAAGTTCAAGGTTCATAAAAACTAAAATTTGTGTCCTCATACCTATCCCGTAATTATTGTCATCAAATTTTTTTAAGAATCAATATATCACAAAAAAATAAATCATACAAAACATTCATATTTCAAAAATAATTTGTAATCATGAATATTTAAAATGAATTAAAAATTATTATTTTTTCAGGCATGATAAATAACTATGAACATTACATATTTTAATTTGGTTTAAAAATATCATATTTTTAATTCCTATCTCTATTAATTTACAAAAAATCTAAACTATAAGAAATTTAATCCAACCTATTAAATATAAAAATTTTAATATCAAATCATGTTTTATGACTAATAGTGGTTTTATCTATCATAATCTATGATATAAGTCAATCAATACCCATATAAACCAGTTCTTTTCCAAATGAATGATTCTAATAGTATAATACTTACACACATAACCCTTACAATTTAGTTATGTGATAAAGGGAAAAACCAACAGAAAAAACCATACACATGGAAAAAATAACTCTTATGTGTAGAAATAATTAACTTTTCAAACGAGAGATTAATAATTAATCATCAATTATATGAAAAAGGAAATTGTGTGGAGGGATATATATTCATTACTCCATAGGGATACATAAAGGTTAATTTTCATGTAAAATAATATGTAACAGTTACCTTTCATGGAGTAATCCTTATGCATATGTTTAAAGTCACCTGTCTTATTTTATGATATACACTATATAATCATTATTAATTGATACTTGATTTTCATAAAACCAAAATTTTAATTAAATCATATAACAGTTTATATTATAAAATATGACACAGAAATATAGCGTGTATTTTAGTGTATTGTATCTTATGATGAAAATCAATAATAACCTATTAAAAGAAAAAAAATAGAATTAATTTATCCTATATTATTAATCCTTAATAAAATTAAAATACACATGTTATTTTTAAAAACATTAATTTAATATATTTAATTTTTGATGAAAGTGGATATGATACCATTAACAGGTTTTAGTGGATCATCAATTGATCATGGCAGTTATGGAAAACCCATAATAGCATTATATGTCATCAATGGAGATAATTTTAGTATTAAGAACATAAAATATAAATTTATTACACTTGTAATGTTACATGATCTATCTACACTGAAATTTTATTATTTTATATGATGGAGATCATTGAGTGACATCTTAAGGACTCTTTCCTTAATACGGATGACACCTAGAACTAAAATCCTCAATCATAATAAGATGACCTCGTAATCTTATATAGAGGAATAGATTATTATACATAAAAAAGGAGATACTTGGTGAATAATTATCTACTATGGCTTACTAGAGGAATATTAATCCAATAAGAGAGTCTCTACTCTTTATATAGGGTATCTTTATTTACTGAAGGGAGTCAGACATTGGTTTCCATCTCATGGTAGCAAATATGATTTATGATAATGCACACCCATATGGTATATTATCATTTGAAAACATGAGATGATCATGTAAACATAAATTTATCATTTTATAGATTTATAACTAATGGAAACTAACCAAGAAGACATGGAATAATTCAAGCATGTGATATGGAATATTAGAGTTCTATCATACACTACTATGTAATCCAATCATATGATATGATAGAAGCATTAACATGACCATATGTCTATATACAACTCAGGATATATCATTCAATAAAATATACTAATTTTAGTTCATTTTTAATTAGAGGAACAATATTGATGTTTGTGGGATATCTTACTCATGGTAAAGAGGAATAGGGGTTATCATTGGAGTATTTATTATCTCCCTTAATTGATTAGTTTTACATATAGATCATGAGTAAATATTTATGACATGTGTTTATGTATCTAAAATAAAGAGTATGTATAATCTTTATTACACTTTTAAATTTATAGACTTTCTCATTTTTATCCAAATTTAGAAGGAAATGGTAATTTTAAAGATTTTCTTTTTTGGTATGGCCTTAAGTTGGAGATTGATTTTAAGAATCAACTTATTTCGAATTTCACAGAAGTAATAAAGAATAATATATTGATATAAAATGATCATGAGGATGAAAATAGGACTGTAGTGAGAGTTATTGGATCTGGGGGTTGTAAGAATATAAAATAGGATCTGTATCCTAGATATAATAGGAGATTATGTGGATAATGGAAGAAATTTTAATCTCTATTGTCTAGAAATTGGAAGAAGTTAGAGTGATATGACTATGAATGAAATGGTAATACGTGAGTTGTTTTTCCAAGTTATGGAAATGAGTATTACTCTTACTTAAAATTAAGACATTTAATTTTTATTCAGATGGGTTCTCAGAGGGGTATAGGTCATGATTTGTATTTTGTATAGAAATATTTTTCTTGGGATAGTGTGATATAAATGAGTGTAGTTCATAGATAATTTTGGACTTCTAACACTAATGGTGATATGGAATCATATATATAGGTTCAGTGGGGAGATGAAATTTGGGGAATTATGTGACATAACAGTTAGTTCAAGTTAAAATATCATTAGTGTTATTTGTGGTGGATATACACCAATTAATAATAGTGATATTATTTCCATAGTTAATAGTATACAACCTATTACCATGTCATTGGTTAGTGTGTAATTTTATTATGAGTCTTAATATTCATTTATTTTTACTTGTTTAGCATCTTTCCTGGATTTTGTTATTGAAGGTATTTATGGAGTTTTTTATATTAATACTCAGTTGGGAATATGTGAGGCATGATTTTGTAGATTTATATAATTTGTTATTGTTATCATTTTATATTTATATATTTTAGAATTATTCATTATTATGATAAATTGATTTAATGTGATTTTTAATTTAATGGTTAGTATGGTTCTGGGTGTATATTTATGGTCTCCTTAGATGAGTGACCTTCTTTCTAGCCCGTGATGAATCTTTTATTTTTTTGGATATTGAAATATCATGACAAAATATCTATTTATGATTTTAGATTATTGAGTATGACCACATATTTTGAAGGAGGGATGATTCTTGGATTAGATGAGGGTGATAGTAGTATTATTTTTCCCACTAAGGTTGATATATATTAGGATGTATTTCATGAATATTTTTATGGTTAACCACCAGATAATGAGGTGGTATGCATGGTTCACATAGTACAAGGTACTGGGTCTATATCTCTACCTCCTTACTACATAACTCCATATGATCTCATAGGGTTGAATACTTCGCTATAAGATCTTGAATATAGAGGGAATATCTAGAAGAGTGTGTTTCCATGGGGTGATAATGAAATTTTTATAAATGGTTAGATGATATATTATAATTTTTTTGTTGATTACAATATGTTTAATTAGGTTACTATTAACAATTGTCAACCGTTTCCTTGGATGGATGGTTTGTTTGACCAGTTAACAGAAGCATTATGGTTCTCAAATATCAATCTTTGATTAGGTTATCATAATTTGAGAATGAAATGTGATTATTTTTTCATGATTTTTTTTAAATGTGATGTGGCCATTTTGAAATATTCATGATACAATTTTGGTTACGGGACAAAACAACTATCATTAGGGTATTTTAAAATATTTCTTCTCGTCCTTATTTACATTCATTCAGGAATATTTTTATTGATGAAACATTGATATATTAACAATCCTATTAGAATCTAGTGGGAATTTGGATATCATATTTGAGATATTAATAGATCATTGATTATATTACTAGATTTAAAAGTTTCTCTTTTGGAACTAAGTTGTGACATTCCTTTGGAATTCCATTCATGAATCTGAAATATCAATAGATGATGAAAAAGTGGTAGTTATAATGTCTTGGGATACTCTCAACAATGTATTTGAGATCTATAGTTTTTTGATCCATACTTGTTATTATCATTGAATCATGGAATAATTTTTATCCTCGAAACACCACTAAAAAAATTGATTAAAATGGAGTTAAATTTTAAAGGGATGATAGATATTATATTCTATTTGAAGAGTTGAAGAGATGACTAACAACAACACTTTCTCATTCAACAAAAGCAGTGGAAGATATATGGGGTGTATTATGATGCCTCTAGTGTTGGTTTAGATTTTTCACTTATGTATGAAGTTTAAGTGGTAGTGTATGGTTCTTGAAATATTAGGCTCCAGAACACAGATTACATTATCCATGATATTGACTTAGCCACATTTGTATACACACTTAAGACTCAGAGACATTATTTGGTTGGTGATAGGTTTTTTATATATACCAATCACATGAGAATGAATTATATATTTTCCTTAGTTAAATTTTAATTCATGATAAAGGATATGATTCAAATATCTTTATTTATAGGATTATGAGATACTATTTACTCTGGGTAAAGAGAACTCCATTTCTGATTCCATGAATAAAAAGTCTCAAGTATATGTAGTTCATGAATCTAAGGATGAGTGATAAATTACGTTATTTTATCTATGTTTGAACTAAATTAATTTGAGGTAAAATTTCATATTTTTTGGAAAAATTAAAAATTATTTAGTCTACAAAAAAGGGAGTTGATAAAGAAAATGAATCAAGAAACATACTCCAAGGCCTCTAAAACAAAAAAAAACCAAAGTGAAACTGGTAGGCCTCATGTACCAATTCTCCAAAAGATTCCCATTGATTAATCTCAACATATAATACAATTTATTTCATACCTCACATGTCCTCCCATGACAACTAATTTTTGGGGACCCAGTATGAAAACAAACCATTGACCTAAAAGACCAAAAACACAACATGATCTAATGCCCTAATTTCCCTACACCAAATGCACAACAAAACATACCAAAAACATTGGACTACCAATAAAATTTTATTTTAATATCACACCCAAATTTTTATATATAGGAATTAGTAGTCACATTCACCATGAAGCGTTCTTGATAATCTCACAACTTTACACATCAGACAATGAAGATCATATTCCTTTCATAAAAAATGGTCACTAATAGTAAGTGATATCAATGGCATCGATGGACCCACCCATCAACCTAGAAATTTAAGCATCATTAATAGCTAATAAAACACCATCCGAAAACATATATCAATGAAACACACCAATAAATTATACAAAAAAATAATGAAACAAGAAAAAAACAAAAAAAATGGTCATCATCCTCATTATCTTGCACAATAAAAGAAAGTATGAAACCCAAAATTGACTATTTATACTTGATTCACGCACAAACAAGCACCCAAAAAACTAGATTCATCTATGAAAATCAATCCTCTTTTAGGAAGGTAATCAAGGATAAATAAAAACTACAAACTACCCCAAAAAAATAGAATAATTCCACAATACAAAAATGAAATCAAACACAACATTAATGAAAACCCAATTATGAAAAAAATCAAAAAACCCAAAACCATCAATGGGAGGCATCCTATAATAAGTTAAACTATTTAATATTTATGAGTTTATTATCATTTACGAATAATAATGAAAATAATAAGTCATACATGAAGGAGGGTTTAGTGATAATGCATCTCCAAACCACGTTCTAACACCCACTTATTATTAAGAGAACAATAAATCTAGAGAACTAATGAGGTTACCCAAAAATATAACTGAAAAATTTAATGAAATTAGTATCCTAATTCCCATAAATACCCTACCATCTCTAAACTGCAACAAAGATATTATCATCTTGGTTAAACTGTTTAGAAATCGAAACTCTAATTGCCACACAAAAAATCCACATTGAGGAATCATCCTAAATAGACAGATTGAGATACCGAAAACATCATAAATTTTTTAGCCTCATCATCTATACACAAAATAAATTATGGAACACTATGAAGAACTTTACATAAAATTCCTTAACACAACAACAATTTCAAATCGAGGGTCATGAGTATGTAGACACTGATAGACGTAACATCATTAATGGAATATATAAGAATCGTCTAATACAACACTCTTAGATGGTTTTGGGAGATATATTCTGAAAACCAACCAAAAAAATAAGTAAAAAACTGAAAAAGAATCCAAATAATGAACCTCAACACTAAAATATTACTTGAAATCCCAAAAAATTCGGGTGGAATAAACATTTTCCTCAGTAGACACAAGCTACTTGGGTTCCCATTATGATTAAATTTTATACCTTTTTTATATTATAATGAATTTATGTATTGTTTTATAATAATTTAAAATTACTTCACCCTTTATGAATTGGGTAAAAGAGACCCATTGATTATATTTTGAGTACCATGATTTCTATAAAAGATTATATAGTGGGGATGAAATAATATAATGAAATATTGATTGAAATTATTTATTTTTTTTAGTGAAAGTTTATTCTTGTTAATTTTTGTGAGAATAAGATGACATTTTTAACACCATATGACTTTGTGAAACATTTTTATTTAATTAAATTTAATTTTTTTGATATCCTGTGTTTCTTACAATATTATGTTTAAATAAATGGAGATATAATTTTAAATTATAGTTAATTCATAGCTGTTTGATTGGTGGTTATGAATTGGACTATATAAATTAAAAAAAATTATATTGTATATTTTTGAATAAAACTAATTCACTGTTTATAAATTAATTAAATGTGGAAATTAAAAAATCATTTGAATTTAAAGGTGAAATTTTCTATAAAGTGATTTTATTCCCATGATGTATTTTGGTCTTAATAAATTAAATTAATCACTATTTTTGAATTATTTCAGTAAAATGTATATATTATATATGAAATAAAATGTTTTCAAATTTATTTAATATTTTTATGGTCCTAAGAAAAACAATAAACCATGTTTTATGGTTGAAATGTATTTTTCCAAAAACCAATTTTCATCACGTGTTGTGTAGTTATTTTAAAATTTATTTTTATCCCATATAGAATATTAATTTGATAGAATTGATTCCATATTTTTTATCAAGATATTTGTATTTGGTAAATAGTTTCCTTTTATTTTGAGTCAATATGAATATTATCCGCGGTAAAATTTATCACCTTAATGAAGGGTAAATCAGGTTTATGTAGGATAAAAATAAGTGATAAGGATATTATTTTTCGAATAAATAATTATTTATGAATTTAATTTTATTCATATCAGATAGGGATCTAAATTTATTTGATTAATGGACACTTGTCCATGATGATGTATTATAGAGCATTTAAATCAAGGAAAGTAATAATATGTTTCTCTCTTAGTTTTAAATATTTCTTAAGTTTAAACATATAGAAAATGAAAGTTCTAAACGAATATAAATATATATTTTAATTTTAATAAAATTAATTTCATAATTGTAATTTATTTATAATTTTAGTAATTATATAATAATATTAAATTCGTCAACAACATTAAAGTAGTATTCCTACAATTCATAAAAAAATAAAATAAATTCTTTTAAAAATATTAAAAGTAATATAATTTGAGTGATTTAATGTGTTAACAAGAATTGTTTACTTTAATATGATATATTTTTGTATTTTAAATAATTATATTTGATTAAAACGCTTTATTTAGGTCTTTTAATTCAAATTAAATGAATAGTGTCAAAATTGTAAATAGTGATATTTTATGAAAAAAATAATTATTATATTACTATAAAAGAATAAAAATATTTAAAAATAAATATTGGGATAAGATATGGTCCAAAAGTTTATTAATTTCCCATTTATTTTCATTTTGGAACCACTTGTCTTGATAATTAATTTAGTATATTTTAATCTTTTAATAAAATCTAATTGTGCCCCTCTACTCAATTATATAAGGGAACCCATCCATTATATTATTCAAAACAATTTGAGACATATATCTCAGAAAAATAAAACAAATTTATAAACAACCCAATCCATGTTTTAGAGGTAATTTTCATCGATAAAGGAAAAAATTAGGGCCCCTGGAAGGATATAAAAAGGAGTCATTTCATAGAAGATGCAATCTCTTTATTCGAGCACTTTCCATTTAATTATTGAATTAACTCATCTAAATATGGTATATTATTGATTAATTAATAAATTAAGTATCATAAATATTCTTAAATTTTATTATGATTATTAAAACAACATTATCCACCTTCTTTCCAACAAATGGGAAGAGAAATTATCACTCATGTGGAAATATGACTTACCATTTCCATGTAGCGATAAAATTCATTTTTCATCACCATAATTTATAAATGAGTATTATGATTGGTATAATGTTTATATATGATATTTATGACATAGTTATACTTCTATAATGATAAAATCCTACCTTCCTTCTTACCTTACAAACAATTGGAAAATATTACTGTTGATCGTGCGTATGTGTGGACTGCCACCTTCACAAATTGATGTGATCTGTTTTTCATTTCTATTTTACAAGGATTTTAATAAGGACTGATTAAATGAATAAATAATATATATATATATATCATATAATTTTTATTATTTTATGTATATTAATTACTTACCTATCTTTCGTTCTATCAATAAAAAATATAAAACAACGTTCATAGGAATTTACTGCCTATCGTCTCCAGGAACGGTGTAACTCATTTCTCTATATCAATATATATATTTTATTAATTAATATAAAAATGAATATAATTAATATATATGATATTTATATCATTATTATTTTTATTTAATTTATTGAAACATGGCCAATGTTCAAGGAAAAAACAACCAAACCAAAACATACATGGAAAAAGCATATATTACTAGGAACAATGATTTTCATAATAAAGTGTTAAAAAATGGGTGATAAAAGGTAATAAATAAATCATATATGGTAGGATATATATTATTATGGTTCAATAATATAATTATAATAAATCTATATTTATTATATATGAGTTTCTAATTAAAACAAAGGAAGTCATACTTAAGGTAAGACATTTTCATCTCACATTTATTTCATTGGGACACATGCCATATTCAACATTTGTTTCATTTTTTTGATATGTATACTACACATAAATTTATTTTATGAATATTATAATGAAAAATATATGAAATATATATCCAAGAGAGGTTATTTATTACATGGGGTTTAATATTCAAAGGGTACCAAAGCAGTAATGGAATGGTAAAATATCATTATTTATCAGGATTGTTTATGATTATTTTTTCTATGATGAAATATTATAATTTACCACTCAACAAAATTTTTATTTTTATTATCCATTAGTTATTTATTGAAAATAAATTTTTCTTCATTTTCCTCACCTTTGTTAATTAATATACAAAAAAAATATTTTTTTGATGGAAAATGAAGTTCATTTTCTAATCAATCAAAAAACCATTTTCTTCTATATCCATGTTTTCTAAAAATGTTTTAAATAAGGTCATTAAAATTATAAATTAATTTTTAAATTAATTTTTACCCATTTTTTAATTTTATAAATTTGGTTAAAATTAATATTTTTCCATTTATTGAACAATGTATTTTTTGACTTTTTACCAAAATTTGAAAGAAATGTATTCTTTTAACATATATGGTTTGAACATAGTTTCCAACCATAATAAAAACTGAATGTTTTAATATTTATTTATATTTATCTAAATTAATATTAAAATAAAATGTTTTCTATAATATTTTTTTTAAACATTTCCATTTTGAATGTTCTTTTCAAAATGGAATGGTTGCATTCCTAAAGAAATATTTCAGTGATCTTTTATAATAATTTTGATATATTATAACATCCTTTATTATTAATTATGTTTTTCTAGTGATACGATCCATTCAAACAATACATAATACTTCTTAGGATGTTCATTATTATTTTTTGGATGAGATGTTTATTGAATCCCATTTATTTTCCAAGGTTTAGGTTATAGTAATTTGATAAAATGTGTATGATTTGTTTTCCTTTTACTGGTAATGATGTGATGATATGACAAATGTTTTATAATATAGTGGAATAAATATTTATGGTTTTTATTATTTTATGGTGGTTATTTCATAACCAAGGATGGTGGTTATGTTATAACCAAGTTTTATGATTATGTTATAACCAAGGATGGTGGTTATGTTATAACCAAGTGAAGTGGTTACGTTATGACCAAGGATAATGGTTACATTATAATAATGGAATGTGGTTACATTTTAACCATGTATGGTGGTTAAATTATAACAAAGGATGGGTGGGACCTATATCTCCCTCCAATTCATTAGGTAAAAATTGATATCTTAGGAGATAAATAAGACTAGAATGGGGAGTGAACCAAGTTAGTTAAGGGAATTTTTCAATGATGACAGTATTGGGAGTGAACCTTGAATACTATGATGATTTGGAAAGAAAACCCATTCCACTATAATAGTCTTGGAAATGATCCCTCACTCTTAGGGAAATTATTTTTTATACTAATGTGCATGCCATAAAATTATGTCTTATGCCAATTTTATTCCCTCAGGGAACATGTCCTTTGATTCCTTTATGATTCATTTATTGTGAAAATCCAATAATTATTCCAAGACTCAAACTTATGAAATATTATATACAGGTTTTGATTTTTGAATGTTATAATCATTTTATCATATACATATGTTCATGTTATTGTCAAGTGATCATTAATTTCTCACTCTTTTACCCTTAGTGAGATTCTAAGATCACCCTTTATTATGTTTCGTTTAGCTTGGATGTGATGAAATGTACTAAATATGAAATGTATAATAAGTGTAATAGTTAAGAAGAGAATAGTGGGAGATGATTTAGATATTTTATAAACCATTTGTTTATGTGTCTATGTTTCCAAAGGCACTATACCTACACTATAGTGGCATGTATTTTTATTTTATATAATGAATATTAATCTATAAATATGTGATATATATATATATGTATGTATGTAATGTGTGTGTGAATATAGTTAGTATTAAAGAAAGGTTTAGTTAACCTATGGAAACTAGGATGAGGTATTTTCAGTTAGAACCCTCGGGATAAGATTAAGTATAGGATAAAATCCAAATGTTTAGGTAATGATTATGAATGAACTAGGTTAGAAATAAGGTTTCATAGAATAAGGTGTCTTTATTTAGGCATTATATAAATTATTTTTCATGATTATGTTGTTTTACAATATGATCATTTGTCCTCACTCTATTTTTTTGTCTATGGATAGAAGTTGAAGGATTCAGATTAATGAATAATGAGATGAAAATTGAAATGATTTCCGTTATGAGAAACCAAATATTATGTGATATTTAATGAAAAATATTATTGTTATGATCACAAAACTCTCATAAGATATGAATAATGTTGATCTCCCAAACTAGGAATAGAGGGACTGATGCTCTATTGAGTCATTCATGGAGAAACATCCAACTTGTTTCAGTAGGTCTATTGATCCCCTAGTTACTGAGAAATGGATCAGAACCACTAGAAAAATATTTTCTATTCTCCAGTGTGCAAATCCTGATAATTTTATTTTGGTTTTTTATCATTTGGAAGTTGACATTGATCGATGGTGTAATCTTATTAAGAACACATGGTAATCGTAATAAATTGAATACATCGAGTGGGATGGGTTTAAGAGATTATTTTTCAACAAGTACTTTACTTTTATTATTCTCACAAAAATAAAGAAATAATTTCTTGAGATAAACTATAATGATGATGAATCCATTGGAATCTATGATGAAAATTTTATAAGACTTTTGATGTATGATTATAGAATTATCATCTGACCTTAAAGTAAGTTTCATCAATTCTTTGGTTGATTAAAACAATGTTTCCAAAAATAATTATCCATAAGATACTTTAGTACATATTGATAAATCATTAGATGTGCTATTAAGGTGGAGATACGTATTGGAGTTACCCATCAATCTCATGGGTTTTAAATGAAAAGAAATATAAAATTGAAATGAAATTATAAAAAATAGAGAGGGAATAATATGATCCTTCCCATATGGTCAATGTGTGGAAGGAAACATCATGAAAATTTCCATAAGGTATGTAGTAAATGATTCAAGTGTGTACAGAAGGCCATTGAGAAATTTATTGATGAAATGATTGGAAGAAGATAACTAATGATTCAGATAAAGTAAAGGCTCCACATGATAAACCAACCACAATATAGTGTTTCAAATGAAACGAGTATGGAACTTATTATAATCACTTCCCATGTCCAAAGGTTAATGATGATTATTGACAACTATAACCACTTAATCCCATAGACAAAGGGGAGTCTCGTGTAATCACTATTTATGATGAGGGGTACGAAAATGACATTGTGAAATGTACACTTACCATCCAATCTAGTACTAATACAATTATATTTGATTAAATATTTATCCACTTCATTATATCAGAATAATGTTTTAAGGGTATGAAAATACCACATAAAATATTAGATATTGATTTAGAAGTAAAAACCCAAAATGGTTTGATGATCACCAATCAAGCCTATGATTCTTCACTAGTTGATTTTTAAGGAAACTTTCTTCATGAAATTTTTATTATTATCCCTGTAGTTGGTTGTTATGTAATTATAGGCTTGGATTGGCATTCATTACATAAATACCACACAAATTTCTATGGAAGGGAAGTTGTGTTCGATATTCAAAATCAACCTATGATTTTCTATCGGTATAAAAATAAATATTAATTTTCTGATTGAAATTGAAACCACTTTATGGGTATTAATTCCTATTAAAAAGGGGGTTTTATCTCAAATTGTTGGGAATAAAAGAAATATAAAAGATATTCCTACTATGTAGGATTTTATTGATGTCTTTCCAAAATAATTTCTTGGTCTTCCACTAAACTGTGAAGTAGAATTCTCAATTGAACCCATACATGGTTCTACTCATATTTCAAGGAATGCATATAGAATAGACCCATTTGAGTTGTAGTAATTGATGAATAAACTCAAAGATAATCTTGAAAATGGATTCATGTGCTAAAGTGTGTCACAATGGGGTGCACCAGTTCTTCTTGTGAAGAGGAAAGATGGATTAATGAGACTCTATATCGATTATCTAGAACATGACAAGATAACTATCAAGAAAAATTATATTCTACTCCATATTGATGACTTTTTTTGATCTAATTCATATAGATAAATAATTTTTCAACATTTATATTCATTTTGGATATCATCAATTGAGGGTTAATAAGGAGGTTATACCCAAAAAATTAGTTCATACATGGTTTGTACACTATGAATTTATAGTGATTCCATTTGGTCTTTCAAATTCCCCCAACATCTTTATGGGTTTAATGATTTTAGTCTCTAGTTATTACCTTATCAGATTTTGGTTATCTTTACAGATGATATTATTATACATTGAAAGAGAAAGGAAGACCATTCTTATCTAATATAAAGAATACTGAACACCCTATGGAAGGATAATATTTATGAAAAATTTACCATGGGTGAATTTTGGCTTTAGAATGTTTAATTATTGGGTTATATAATATCATTTGATCATATATTAGTAGATCATTTAAAGACATAATTTTAGTAAACGGTGGTCTAGACCTAACACCGTGACTAAGATCCATATATTTTTAGGGTTCAGATTGAAATTATCAGAACATTACGGATAATTTCTCATGATTTTATAATCTACTAACCAAGTTAACTCATAAGGAACCAAAATACCTTTGGATAGATTAATGTGATGAAATATTTATGGAGCTAAATATAAAGTTATTTTATGTGTCTATTCGTACATTAAACTATAGTGGAGAAGGATTTTTAATCATTAGTGATACATAAAAGAAGGGATTGGGATGAATTATCATGTAGAATGATATTGTTATACCCAACCCTACAGTGTCTGGGACCCAACTCCAAAAGGCCCCCCCAATAGGTCAGGGGATGATGACTAACACAAAGTAGTCATATGACATAGATGGGACGTATTTTTAAAATGTACATATATGTACTCACCCACAAGCACCTCGATGCAACAATGCATAGATATAAAAAATCTAGAAACTAAATTGCATGCATAAAACTATTCCAAACTAGAGTAAAACAAAAGTACTAAAAGAGTAAAAGGGGAAAACATGTTCCTAATGTAATAAAACTATAAAAGCATACAACCTTCTCTGAAGGAGGGGATCAATGTTAAATTAAACTACCAGTAAGCTCTTTAACCTAGCTCTTGTAACCACCTATGTCGGTCAAACTCTTTAAGCTCTACCATCCTCAGGTCCTCCGGGGATTCCATCAAAATAAATGTGGTCTACCCCAGACACAACATGTGTGGGAAAAGCCCATATAGGGATGAGTATAACAATACTCAGTAGGATCCTCAATAAAACAAAAATAAAAGGGAGAAACCAAAAGTCAATTGTCTATCTGAACTAGCCATAGGGAACCTAATCTGGAGAGAAAATCCATCTCAAACCACCCTATACTATACATGAAAAGTCAATTCAGCTAATAATGGGTGTCAACCATGAAACATGACGACATCCCAAAGAATCCTAGAAACAACCATATATAAACATCTAAGACTCCAAGTATCATGAGGTTCCAACCTTATTTCTAGCGTCAAGGATATTGCTCAAGTATCTAAAGGTAACAAAAAACCAGAAGAATACACTCCTTGAATTCATCAATTGTAGATGGAACCCATCTGAGAGATACACTCCATCAGGAATGATCATACCAATCGTAATGGTTCATCAATGAGAACGTGCTCCATCAGAAATTACCGACTAGGTCCAGCTTTAGTGATCATCACCAAAGGTCCATCCAACAAAACCTTTCATGCAACGCAAGATAATGAAACCCAAGTGAAGAGGCCTTCTCCTCACCACTTCACACATTTGAGGAATAACTGCTTCAAAATATGTACCACATGCATCCTCTCTAACAAGAGATAATGAAGGGACACACACCTCACCATTTCCCAACAATCAATGGAGTACTAGATCCGGAATAACCCGTGAAACCACTATCGCTCCTGAGTGGAGTGGTCTGCACCTCATTCCATCGAAGGGGAACTAACTCCTACCCAGGTAAAACATGTAACTAATGGAGAGGCTCTCTCCTCATACATTACTCAATAGACCAGGTAGCTCAAATACAATGTAGGATCCTCTCCCCGCTACTACTCGGAGATGGGGGAGTACTACTACCTAGATGAGGACTATCACCGTAGCTCAATAGGGGAGTGTAACTCAAAGTATTGAGGAACCACACCATGGTACAACAAGGAATTAAAAATATATGGCTATAAGACACTCTCCATTGTATAATATGGGATTAATACTCAACCAGCTCGATTACGACGGGGGAACCACAACCGAACATGATAGGGGAATACTGACCCCAGGCTAGAGGACACACTCTCTATTACCACAGGGGAGTTCCAAATCTTCTGAAACAACACATATTGAGTACCTACACCCTGTAATGAAAAGGGATCTCTAACTCCAATGATAGATGACCCAAACCCTAAAATTATAGGGGAGTACTGACTCTATTATTACATAACTTCTGGAGGACTCATGTGATGAAATATAAGGGGATCATCAACTCCAATGATAAGGGACCCACACCCTAGCCTAATAGGGGAGAACCTACCCTATTTTTACAATTAGTATGGAGGGTTTTGATTCCTTCCAAATAAAAATAAAAAAATCACAAATGAATAAATACTTGAAAATAGATATTACCTTCCCCACAAAAGAAAATGAGCCAAAAATTACGGATCACATGAGCCTACAAGGGACTTGCAATTGTGTGACCATTCAAAGTTCATGCGAAGACTCAATGAACATCCTGTAATTTATGGCTAATCCCTAGGATCCCCATTTAATTAACCTTCCAGCTCATGCAAAGGCACTACCGAAAACCAATGACTGTGTGAGGACATCCGAATCAGCACCCCCATGCCCCATGAGTATTCATTGGAAAGTTATTGACAAAACATCTAAAATTATTTTGAGAATTATGAGGAATAATATCCAAAGTGAGAGAACCCTAGTTGTCAGAAAGCTCTTGCACCATATCATCTTTGGGAAGAATAAAATTTCATGATTATATATCAAAAAACTCACAAGACCCCCGAACATTTTTTGAATAAAACAAAGAAGATAAATTGGACAATGCGATAGGTACTCATGGTCATTGAAGGACATGTGATGCACCCCTAGGGACCCGAAAGACACAGATAGAGCTTGGATAAATGTCTACCTCACGTAATGAAATCCCATGGTCTTTTTATCCTTGTATAATGGATGTTCTTAGGTATGTCGAAGTGACTTTACGTTTCCCCTTCGACGCTATATGGAAAAACAACCATATTTTTTCATGACATGCTCACACACCCTAATCAATAGGATATTCATCTTAGTATAAGCCCTAGAATTCCTAAAACCTCTTGGATAGTTATAATCTCCCCATGTGTGATCATAAACCTTATACAATCAGTAGGATAAGGGATAATCAGATAACAGTGAATCTGATTCCTTCCATACTCAGGATATGTAGGACACCTTCTCATGGAATGATATATATACTAAACAACCCAAGGACTTTCAATGTACATAATCCCATATCTAAATTAAATGATACTGATAAAATATTCCCCCATGTTTCTCACACTAAGCACAACTCACGTGTGATTAGGGAGATGTAATCAACACCTCATTAGGTATCAGGAATTTCCACTAACTATTGAAATCCTATTATGTAAGCCCATCCCAGTGGTATGGAATGTGAAACCCTCATATAAGGGTATACAACTTGGGGCCATCCCCATGGGGGTGAATGAAATATATGGGGTTTGATTCCTACAATAAGGAGGATATGTTGGAAACCACATAATAGCCCAATCTCATCCTCAAAATATTAAATACCTCCTCATTTTCTATCACATTCTTAATCATTTTTCCATACAACTTAGAAATATAAAGAATATTTTCACCATTAAGAAAAAGGATGAAGAACCTCAAATATATATAGATGGATTCACTAATGAGACCACACATTACATGGTTCATCAATGAGACTCCCCTTATTTGATTAAAATGAAAATTAACCAATGAATCATTTTTTAGGTTTATTGACCCCTATCTAAATTTGGAAGAGATTAATGAACAAATCTTATATCTATAAGAGTGTCTCGGAGTAGGAAACAATTCTCCCAAAAAAGGGTATGATGAGCATAACCTCCTATCCTCTTGCCCAATGCGAGTCCCCTAGAATCACTATTCCTTAAAACTCATATGAAAATCATCCTTTGGAAATAATTTTTGTACTCAAGTGCATATAGGGGAACTAATGGGAGTTTCTGGTGGAAGTGAAAATGGTAGCCTAAAGAGAGAAACCCATTAAATGCCTAAACAATTCAAAAAAATGATGAACCCAGTTTGAATCTCTAAAATGAAAAAAATGATTTGTTATTATCCATCGGGCCATTTCAATTGCCCCTATATGAAAAAAATGTTGAACCCAATTGGAATCTGTATAATGAAAAAGTGAATGGTTATTATCCATAAAGAAATTTTGTTTTCCACTATATAAAAACAAAAATGATGAACCTGAGATGAATATTTATAATGACTAGATGATTTGTCGTTATCCATCAGTCCATTTCATTTTTCCCTATACATAAAAATAATGATAAAATATATGTGAATCTCTATAATAATAGAATGATTGGGTAATAATGTGACATAATGCTTTGTTTTGAAAACCTTATGCAAACGTAGAAGTAAGACTATAACATTCTTACAAATGTTCCTATGTAACTAGAGTTCTCATAACTCAATCCTCATCTTGACAAGTCTAAATGAGTGAAATGGATGAATCAAGATTAAAATAAAAAAATGATTTAACCATGCATATGAGATAGAGAATATTATTCATATGATACTCTACAAATCGGTAACCTTGTTCTTCATTGTCTTCAAAATTGTAGATGTTGCTTCCAACATCCTGATTCAAGACAAGGCCTTCATCATCCAACATTTTCTCTGATAAATCATCCACAACTGCAACCCCCACATGTCCCAAAATGAAGTCACCTAATGAAAAACTCCAATGAAAGGTGGTGAGTATGATGGTCCAGAAGTACCATTGTCATGGTACAATCCTAACCACGGAAGATGCTCATGAAGTTCTCCAAGAACAACTTCCAATGAGTCTTTATCACCCAAGAGAGGCTACTGCTAAGCCATCATTACTTGTTTCTATGACCAATATCTTCAGGAGATTATCCTGGGGGTGTTACAGCCACCACCTTCTATATCTGATAAAGGTGGACCAGGAGGCCAAATATGGCTCCCTTTCAATTCAGGTTCTACTAGAGTGGGAACCTATCAATCACTGTCACCAAATCCATCTGATTGGTATGCATTAGTAGTCTGGTGAGGGTACCATCTGACACATAACCACCTCTGATTCCCTTGCATGAGTTACAAGTAAGACTCATCCAAGTAGGAAGGAATTGGATATCTAGGAGAGGGATCATATTCATGCTCCTAACGATGATTCATGTCAGCATAATTAAGAAGGAACTATCCAGTAGGCTCATATGCTTGCTCTTTTGGGACAAGCCTGCAGGCATATTGCCGTAACAGGAATGGGGGAGGCTCATATTCATTCCCTCATGCATGAATCACATCTCCATGATATGATGGATCAAAGAGGAAAGAAGTGGTAACATATCCCCACTTCAATTGAATACTTCTTCTCGTTTTCCATGGGGATAGAAAATTGTTAAGCCAATATCTCGGCACACACATTGCTAAAATGCCAATATATTTTAACCACAGCTGAAGAACTAGGCCCGCATATTCCATCAATGTTATAATTGAAGGTACATGCAAATACTTTTATCCCTACAGCTAGGATAGCTCAACACTTTGATCAGAGGAAACAAGTGGATATACCAAAGAAACCATACACTCTTTCTCCCACCCGGGATGATTATTGACTTATTTTGTTGAAGTGTGAGTCATCATAATGAGATCATATTCTCATTCAAAATAGTAATCACCATTTGATAATGGAACATGCCTTGAGATAGGGTCACATTCTAGTCTAAGCATTCCGGTGGATATTCTAATGTTCTGGGATCAGGCTCATATCCTCGTTCAGGCTAGGGCTAACCAAGTGAGAATGGAATAAGACTCAGGATAGGCTCACATTCCTATCAGTGAATCCTCCTAGCATATTATGGAAGATCACATAATCAAGGAGCATATTACTACTTACACCAATGAATTATTGCTCCAAAACCATTCCAAGACAACATAAGGGGAGGCACATATTACTTCTCACAATCTAGAGGTCTTTCAATATATCCTGATGGGGAATTAAAATTTAGACTATGATCATATTACTAATCTATCCAAGGCCCACCATGTGAGACAGGCACATGCCTTGGGGAATGATCATATTCCTTCCATGAAGAACTAGCAACCCAAGCCAAAGGCTTGAGATCATACTCATATTCCCATCCTAAAAGAAACTCACCATGTGAAAATGGAACATGCCTTGGGACAGGATCAAATTTGTATCAATAATGAGACAGCTCATTAGAATATTCTAGTATCTTCTCAGTAGTAGGCTCATACTCCCAGTGAAACAGATGGTTATATACAAGTTCCATAATCCATCATACAACAAGCTCATGCCAATGCACAAACCCAAACGGTAGGTCGACCTATTCCGACCATGATGAAAAACATGTTTTGTGTTCCAAATTTGCTATACTCTATGGTCCTTGAGGTTGTTCAAGACACATTGTCAACACCAAACAAATCTATCAACTCTTCCATTGAAAAAAAGCAGAATACGATCATTCCCATGGTAGTCCTCCTCATTGTAGGGTGGATATGGGTAGTACGTACTTCTCTCCGGGCATCCATCGTGTAAAACCTCCCCACTGTGATATCTCCAATGGAAAATGAAACCCCCCTGCAAAGAAAACTCCAATTGTAGTTGTTTTTAAAACTCGTAAAAATTTATATTGGGCGGTTCATGAATCATCAGGGTTAATTGTATATGGTTCCCCATCAAATTCCAGCATCACCCCACTCCCATTAGCAAGAGACTTCCATATCCATCATATATGTTATAACCTGGTAGAGGAATATATATCTAATGAGGAGGATAATAAAATTGACATATGGTGAAAGTTTCATGGAATAATCCTCCCCATCATGTTCATTCCCCTCTCTTCTACTAATTATGAGATCTTAGATGAAATAGAAATAGGGTTCTTATGTTATCTATACCTAAATATGTGGGATACTCATCAGTGATTATGGATCAACATCTCCATTATCTAGTATATGAGTGTCACCTTCATAAATTCAATACAATCTATTGTCAGTTATACTTAGATGTTATCTATGGGGCTCGATATCCAAAACCATAAAATCCCAATGCAAATCTACATCACGCATGCCAACATTGCATCACAACTCTTTGGTAGCTGATCTCCGAATCCACATCAGGCATTCATATTTGAGGTTTGGGATAGAATGATGAATTATACTTTTATTATCCCTTGTAACAACAGATCCCCTTAGATGTAGCATCATATAATGTCATATCATGCGGCGAGATCAGGGGACTAGGTAATGCTTGGGCCAATTGATCACTACAATGGAATGAATCCACTCTAATAGTTCCTAGAAATTATGTTTGGGGAGAAATGACAACAGATAATACTTCAACCTTGGACCCTCAAATAAATAGTAATGCATTACAAATATGGAGACTGAAGTTGCAATCGCCCAGACAAATTCATGTATGAATTGGTTCTCATCAGGGTTCTTCATTGCACCTTACTTCTATGTAATCAAAAATATGACACATCAAATGGGCCAAGATTTCAACTATTGTATCATCAATCTAGGAGAAGACCCAACCCATTGGACTAGGGAAATATCTTCCACCACCTCAACCCATCACATCCTCAATTCCTAAAAGAATTTAGGACACACTGGTAGCATCTAAAAGTAATCCACAACCTACTGGGTTGAGGTATTTATATCTCCATCACCATCATAAGGTTCATAATCCCCTGATAGGACCTTGAAAACATAATCAGTGATCCCAGGTTTGGGAGAATTTACACCAAATTCCAGTCCCAAGAGTTATAAAAGCTCTAACTAGATCCATTGGATCATAAAAAACTGGACCAATCAATGATAATTTCAACCCCTAATGACTCCCACCCCATTGGAATGGGGTATTTTCATCACCATCACCACCATAAGGGAATCACTATTCTTTGGATTTTGAGGAATAAATCAATGATTGACATTCCATGAGAACCTCCCTCAATGAGGAAAACCACTGTTGGTCAGGTCATGTTCGATAACCATGAACAAAAAATCCCTTAGAGTCACTGTTCATAATCCAAGATGGGAGGAATTTATGGCGAAGACAATAATGCCCCACTGGGGATGTAGTCCAAAAAGTTACAATATGGAAAAGGGTTTGAATAATGAACCAAAATAAGATAATTCTAAATCACTATATTGCGTCGAGAGTAATGGAACAACCACCATTGCACTATATACCTCGGTAAATATTGTCACTATCAACATGGAATATGTTGTGGATCAAATAAAAAGTTAAAAAGGCCATGGTGAAAAAATATACCTTGGATGGAGGGTGATTTGGATGCACCTAATTAGATATCACACACCATAAACCAAAGGCAACTCCAAAACATGGAACCTCCAAATATCGAGTATCCACCTCCATAACAGAATTTTTACCCAGGGGAATAGTACAAACACTTATAGATCATATCCCATAAGTAGTGGGTATCCCATAAGTAGTGGGGATCCTTAACTAGAAGATATATTCTCACAATAATAGAGAAAAATAAATACTCTCTAATAACTCAACGAGGAACTACTTAGAGGAAATATTCATGCAGGATATCATCTTTAGGCACAGACGAATGTTCTACCTCCCATGGATGATCATCCACCAAGAGCGGTATCCAAGAATCATAATAGATGTAGATATAGATAGTTGGTCTGTATATGTGAGGAAGTAAAAAAAATGATCCCATCTTCCATCCATTGTGGCAATATACTACCTCTCGCCTGAATAACCATTCAGTTATAGGATGAGTCAAAATTTTGTAAGAGATAAAATTGGGACCACTTCATTGGCCCCCACCCACTCCCTCTGGATGGGAGACAACACAAGAAATAGTGACCCAAGATCTCTCTAGCATCATCAAGTCCCTAGACACTTGGATGGAAGCCATGGAAGGGAGACACGTGCCTGTGCATCCTGAAAACAAGCCATATCCCAATTAGGGGGATGCCACTTTTTTCGCCACCCAATTTTGGAAATCCTATCTTGTATACCATTGATAGTGTGGGTGACCCTAAAAAAAACTCATAAACTTCGTATCTCAATGAGGACCAATGAAGAGACATTGAGATCAATAGGGGAAACAAAGATGAGGTGATTTTTACAGACTCAAACATGACCAGCCTTTGTTTGGTATAGAAGTATTTCAGCCAGATCCGTGTCAGGATGGGAAAACCTTCATCGCCAATTCCTTTATCAATTCAGTTCTAAAATAATGAATACAATGATATTCGACCTAAATAACTACATGAAATGTGAAAATGAGTGGGTGTCTGAATTTATAGCACGATGAAAGTTTTATACCTACTCCCTTAGCATCCCTCCCTCATAAGTTAAATTGATTGAACTCTATGATGAAAATAACAGGGATGAGTTTTATATGACTATAATTCAAATGAAGTATCTAGTTTGATTCTATATGTTTTTTAAAATGGCCCAATGTCTTGATGAAGCCTTCCAGTGGACCTGATCCATAACATGACTCATGCATGCAACACAGAGAAAAAGGCCCGCCAAAGCGGAAGTTCTATATGCCAGTCTTCGGACAATCAAAATGTCTATCCAAATATCTAGGAAGGAACTGAACCTCCCATCACCTCCTATTGAGTGGTGAAAACCAAATAATCTCTCTAATACATAAGAACAGAGAAATTAGGGTCATTCAGGATTTCAAGAATGGATGAATAAAAAATACTTCTTCCAGAATGAACAAGTCCCTAGTTATTTCTTAGCATCCATGGATAATAACCAGCTCACACTTCTACAACCTAGGAAACCTGATGAGGTTGACCTCGTCAACTATCCCTATTACTGCCCTTTCCATAGAAGTCTGGTTCAAAATATCTAGAACTTCTTCGTCCTCAAGGACATACTTCATGGTATTATTGATTCCGAGAAAGTGGTTTTTTGATTATTCCCCAGATCATGTGTCTTTAAAAAACATGATCCAACCATATGTAGATGGTGATTGGCAGAAGGACACATCCATATATGCTAAAAAGTTCGAAATCTTGATGACTTGAAAGATAGTAGATTAATACCATGCCACTCTGAATGAACAATGGCACAAGCCCGTGATAGCTACACCACCAAAGGTGGTAACATCAAATATACCTCCCAAATATGGACATGACCACCAGAAGTAGGAAGAAAAAAGGTGAATAGTCATAATCCACCTCAAAGTGAGAATTATCATTCACCAACTTCTTCCCTACAGCATCGAAAACACAGGAACCGCCCCACCAAATGGAACCCTCATCAGATGAAGAAATCATATTCAGTTCTTTCATTAGGGTACACATATTAAACCCCTTCACTGACAATGTGTTTTCCCCTGAGCATGAGTTTCCTACAAATAACTGGGGAACAAGAGGTTTCATTCACATGAACCAAGGATATAAAAAACAACAATGGCATGGTCGGGCCCAATATTATGGTCATTTCCCTATGAAATATATATATATATATACAGTTGAGACTCATGGTAAATCACTCCAGTGAAACCAAAAAGGGAAGGGAGGTGTCTCATAAGCCTATAGTATCCATCCACACCCTATTGTTTTGTATGACTGCCTAGCAGGGTCTCATCCCAATCATACAAGATAAAAATGAAGGCTAGGATGACCCGAGCCACCAGTAGAAGATTCTCCCACAACCCATACATAAGAACTTGGTTTATCCACCCCAAATTTCTTGTCTCCTCGTCCACATGTCTAGGAGAAAACCCATATTATGAAGCTCTTACAACTAGTACAAAATTATGACATTATAAAACATATGGCAGTAGTCCCAACCAAGATATCAGGGCTTGACACACTCCATCATTTAAAATAACTTAGTGAGGCACTTGTTGAAGCCCTCTAGGGCCCGCAAGAGTTCAAGACAAAAGTCACTACATCAAAATTCAATTTAGTGGAGACTATGTCATTATAATGTAATGTCTCCCTTTCATTCACTGATCAGGATCAAGAAGAGTCCCTTTAAGGACACATCAGTCCCCTATATGTCTTAGGTAAACTCAATAATATCAATTTCTAAAGGGATTTCATTGATAATGGTTCTAGGATCAATTTAATCACAGTCTGTAAACTATGATGTTTGTTATTTTATGAATGAGATTTGTCTCCCAATAATCTAACCATCCAAGTGTACGATAATTGTGTGAAAAGACCTCTTGGGAAGACCAAGATCATATCCTAGTGTAGGGATCTTACATCAAACACTGATTTTATAGTAATCCAGCAAGACACCGTGTATAACATCCTTCTTAGATGGCCCCAACATCAAAGACACCTAGATATACCTTCAACATTCTACCAGTTTTATAAGTATCCCATTAATTGAAATGTTCGGATACATCATGGTGATAGTGCTCCCTTCGAGACATGCAGGGCCACATATACTGAAGTAAATTTCTATAAAAATGTATGAAATTGACCAATGGTGGTTGATGATTTACATTTTTCCACTCCCAATGTCTTGGGGACCTCCCATATGAATCCCTTGAGTATTCTCGATGGAGACTATGTACTGCCTATAAACCTTATTGAGGACACAGATATAATCCTAGATGACCAACCCCTTCCTGTCATTAGTGACAGTGTTGAAGACTATCATCCCTGATATATCTCTATAATGACTCAGCCAATAGGGGAAGAAAATGTCTCTTATCAAGGCCTCTCTAACCCTAATAATGATAGTGGGCCCCCTATATTTCAATCTTCATTAGAAAATGTTTCCACAAATTTTGAGATAGAAGAAGATGAGGCTAATATCAGGAATGACCCTCCAGTATTAGAGGAACATGTCTCCACCACCATCGATAAAATCAGGTAGAAAAATCTAAGAACAGAGGAAGATCCTTGTTTTAAATTGATGACTATTTCCATTACCCTCAAAGATAAATAGATATACATAACATTTATAAAGCTACATCGATATGTGTTTTCATGGAACTACACAAAAATGCCTGTACTAAACCCAGATATGTCTATGCACCACCTCAGTTTATAGGTTGAGCATCGAGGCTTCAGGATGATAGCTAGAAGGATGTAATTCTCTAATTTCAATAATATAGAAGAATAGTTTGACAAGTTGATTGAATCCATATTCATCTAAGATGTGTGAAACACAATATGGCTTTCCAATATCATCCCTTTCAAGGAGAAGAATGGGAATATTAGGGTCAGTATTGATTTCATGGACCTTAATTAGTATTACCTAAAGGATTATTTCCCTTTTCCTATCATATAAATCTAAATTTATGAAACTACTAGTTTCCATGTCCTTTCGTTCATGGATTGGAACTCATGGTACAATTAGATAAAAATTTCCCCCAAATATGAAGAAGCCACTACCTTCAGAGCGCCTTAGGGGACCTTGTTCTATCAGGACATGCTCTTTGGATTGAAGAATTATGGAACCTGATTTTAATGTTACATGTATCATATCATTTATCCATTCCTAGGAAAAATAGCTAAATGTTACGTCGATGACCAGGTGGTTAAATCTCAACATTGATTTGATCACTTCACAGTCCTTCAAACAATTCTTTACAAGCTGTGAGAGAGAAGTCTAAAGATGAATCCACTGAAATTTACTTTTGGGATAATATCAATGCAATTAATTTTATTTAGAGTATGAAACCACAATATTTAGGTTGAATCAAAGAAGAGTGGTTCTATATTAACATTGGAACCACCCAAAAATATCAATGATTGAGGAGGCTCCAAGGGAACCCTGCTTACATTCGATGGTTCATTGAAAACCTAGATGGAAAATATCTACCCTTCACTAGGATAATGAAAGAGGGAATAACATATTAATGGCATGATGATTTCCAAAAATAATTCCAAATTCTCAAGAAATAGCTCCTGCACCCACCAGTCCCAATGCCTCTAGTGTACGGAAGGCCACTCATCTTATATGTGTCCACCATTGAATGCTCATCTTGTGCCCTCCATGCATAAAATAATGATGTGAGAAGTGAGGATAGTCTATTTTACCTAATATTTACTATTCTAGGTAGTATGATCTAATTCTCTAATATCAAGAAGAACTACCTCACACTCATCTTCACACTGAAAAAGATTAGGCCTTACTTGAAGAACCATAGAGTCTAATTAGTCTCTCATAATGATTCTCTCTAGTGTATCCTTGGTTATCCGATGATGAATTGAATCTTGGATTGATGGGAGGATATTCTTTATCAATATTAAATTCATTTTGTTTCATATAAGTCAGTGAAAGGACAAGCCCTAGAAGATTTAATTGTAGCACATACTTCCCCATAAAATACATTACAAGACACCGAGCTTCCAGTTGATGAGGTATTTCATGCCCATGAAACTCCCCATACATGGGAGATTTATTTTTACAATGACTCATTAAATCCTAAAAGAAAAAGGATGTAAAACCCAAATTTTATTCAAGTTTTCATAGAAGTAATATTTGTCTCTCTAGATAAAGAATCCTTTCCCTACACTTTCTCAGTATTTGAATGTTTCATAAATAATGAGGCAGAATTCAAATCCATAATCACTAGCTTGGAATTCACCCTATAGATTCAAATAGCATACCAAAACATAAAAGGGGATTTAGAGTTAGGGATAAATCTGGTCAATGTTGAATACACCATCAAAAAGCATAAATTGTCCCCTCGTAGGAAATATTTTAGGGCTAATGGTAGAATTACTTGTTGATCCCACATTGTATCATGTTCCCCGATCACAAAATTCTTATACTGATGCATGTTCCAATGCGGCTACCATCTTGCCCCACCCTGATTAGGAATAATCAATCATCTATATTAAACATCAAAAAAAGGTCTTAGTAATTTTCATTTTTGATTTGGAAGAGATCAAATAGTTCAACATTTCCCCAAACCGTGATGCACTAATAATCACCCTTTAATGGATGGATCCCATAATCAAATATGTAAAAAATTGGACTCTACAAATAGATTGAGATGGAAGGAAATAGATTAGGTGTCGTGCACCGAACATTACCCTACAGGATGGCCGAAATGAGATGAAAATCCTCTATATGTGTTAATTCAATGGGATCTTCCTTAGATGCACAGCTGAAGTGTATATTTCTTCCATCATGGACGAAGTACATTCAGGCTCTTATGGTGACCGTCAATCTAGGATCAAGATATCCCACCATATTATGAGGTTACGATATTACTGGTAAACCATGATAGATGACTATGTGGAATTCATCAAGAAATGCTAGGCATACCAAATCCATGAAAACTTCCTCCTTCAACCTCCAGAATAGATAAATAGAGCTAATTATCCCTAGTCATTTTTTGTTTGGGAGATGGATGTCATGGGGCCAAATCCACCACCCATAGATAAGAAGTTCAAGTACATCCTTACCACTATTGAATGGTTTTCCAAAAGGTTTTAGGTGATACCCCTCAAGTATTTAGTGACAAAGAATATCTTCAACTTCATAAAGTCTGAAATTATCATCAGGTTGTGGTCCCCTTACGCAATATTGACATACAAAGGTAAAAATTTCTATTCTTCATAATTAAAGAAGATGTACCAAGAGTAAAATATCGATTCCAATCACTCATATTGCTATCATAAAACAAAAAATCGATAGATAGAGGCCATCAATAAGACTCTATCAAATATACTCTAGAAGATGGTGAATAGGAATAAGATGTCTTGTCTATACAATATCCTCCATGATTTATGGACCTACTCTACTACCACGTGTACTAATACACAATAATAACCATACTCAATGGTGTATGGGACCGAATTAGTTTTACCCATGGAGGTCCAGCTACCCTCTCTCTGAGTATCCATCTGTGGGAACCTCTTAAATGATGAGAAATTACAAAAGTGAATAGACGAATTGGAACAACTTGATGAGAATAGGTTATGCACACTGCACAACCTTGAGGTCCACCAGAATCAGATTGCAAGAAACTTAAATAAAGGGGTTTTACTCGACTCAATCAAAATAAGAGAGTTTGTGTTGGTCCCCAGAACCCTAATGGTACATGTCAAGAAGCCATCGAAGCTGGAACCCAAATGGGGGGGATTATACATCAAACATAGGTTCCAACATAATTGGACCTACCTATCAGTCAAAATGGATGGGGTGCATGTCACACCACCCACCAATACAAGATTTCATAAGAAATAATTTACATAGATTTTAGAACAATGGAATCCACATTGGTGTAACTCTCATCCCTCGTGCTAGTAACATGATGCTAAAGTGTACAAATTTTTCATGGCAGAAAGTTTTTAAACTTACTGGAACATTTTTTCCTCATAGTAAGATGTCAAACTGCATGAAAGTTTTAATCCTAACAACAAGACATTAAATTGTATGACCAATGTCCATACTGCTTGACATAAAACTACATGGATCCATGATATCCATCACTATTCATGTTGAGTCAACAACGTCCTTACCACATGATGATAAACTGTATAGTTCTTCTAGTACTACATAAGGCTTTATTCTTATTCCCAATGAGATACATAGGGACGTCTCGATCCTATATCTTGGTCCATCCCCTACATGATACAAAAATCCCTTAATATACCCTAAACTATGTCTACATTTTATGGAAACCCATGAAATTAGTTGTTTCTCACACCGAACATATCTCACGTGAGATTATGAGTTGTGAGAGTGGATTAGCCTCATAGGAAATGAATAAAAGTACCAAAATGACCCATCAGGGACTTGAATTCAAGACCCTAAAAGGAATACCATGATTCATCCCCGTTTTATGTTAAATGTCATGGAACATAAATAAATACATGTAACTTGATTCCTATCAACACAAGATACATAGTGATGCCTGGATCTCTCACCCTGGGCCCTACTACAATGATTAATAGGAATAATTACCACCTTTAAATATGGGTCAAACCGACATAGAGTATTTACCATTCAAGAACTATGTTTGAATTGATTCTTGATCTCACGGAATACGCAGTGATGCTCGAATTTACAACATTGAGCCAAATCACAACAAACAAATATAAAATTTTCCCCCTCCTAGTTTATGGGCTAGACCTATAGAGAATACATCATTTAGAACTATTTCTGGATTGATTCTTATCCTCATGAGATATTTAGTAATTCCGAAGTCTCCATATTTTGGCCCAACTGCAAAAATTCATCACTTTCACATCAGTTCCCACATCATTACCGCATAACATTAAACTTCATGGAAGTATGTACTTACCACATGATGTTAAACTATGTGAAATTATGTCCTTACCACAAGAGAATAAAATAAATGGAAGTATGTCCTTACCACATGACATTAATCAAAATGGTATTATTTCATTACCATATGATGTTAAACTAAACGGAAGTACATCTTTATTACATAATGTTAAACAGTTTGGAAGTACATCCTTACTGTATTGAATTAGAGTACATGGAGACTAAAAAATCCACACTACATGAAAAAACTATGCAGACTATCTCCTATTTTTCATTCAATAACAAAGGACCACAAGAGACATACCTCAGTCAACCGGGGTACGGGGCGGTTCTACCATCTTTTAAAATAAACTCAATCCATATTCCACACTTCATGTCTTGATCATATTAGGTCACCATCAACATTACATGGACCTTATGAAGTATATTCAGATTCTTTTGACCCTTTACATGACTATTCACACATGCCCATAGACTCTACATATGCGCTTATGTCCATTAACTAAACATGTTACTCTGCAAAAAGGACATTCTAATCCTTGTGAGCCCTAACATCATCATGGTAGAAGTCAACACCTCAATTTGTTTTAACTAATACCAATATGACTGTACCATATCATTACTCATGAACTAATAAAACTCAAGTTGTGATTTACAACATCACCGTCCCCTTCTCAGGAATAAATTGGAGAACATTTTTTACCTTGGGAATCCTACTTATGCTCTTGTGTAACATATCCCATATTAAGTCCATAAGTGTGAGGACCATAAACTACTTACAATTTGGTAAAAGTTGTACGACCTTAAAGTCTATCCTATAATAGTCCAAATCATAGGAATTTAAATAGGTAGTGAAAGAGAGATACAAAAATTCCAGGTTGAAACCCCACAAAGTGATTCCCTAGAAAAACTCAAGTCTTCACTCACTAAACTCTCCAAATTTATAGTTTTGGAAAAAATAAGGGTGAAAAAATAAGGTATAAATCTCATAGGGTATACTCATTAGCCTTAGTAAATGTCATGATATTCTTGCCGGACCCCCTAGTCTAGAAAAAAATGGAAATGATTTTTCACATTTCGTCCCCACGAGAATAAGTTCGACAGGTAGTGTCAAATATTTTAGGGTGATCGAACCCTTCTTGGATCTTTCATTTTCCATAAATTCTACTACATGATATAAATAATCTGAGGTTGTAAAAAACCATTCATTTCCCTTGAAAAAAGAGAAGAGACCTCCCATCTTAGCCATGCTATTGATGCAGAAGGGCTTAGAACCACTAAACAGAGACATCATGTCCATGTATAAAGGGATTTCTAAATCTTCTAGGCTTGGCATCATCACGAATGATCATAGAACCCCATTGCATTAAAATATATCCATGGTGTGACTTTCCTATAAATTCTTCCTGACCTGAGCACTTTGGAATATGATTTAAAATTTATGTCTCAAACTAATCAAGTGGATCCAATATCCTAGATGTTGCATTGTCATGTTTTTAAAAAAGTGTAAAAGGAGAAGGAAGATACAGAGAACCATAAGAGGCTCTCCAACTCTCAGTGATGATAACTAATCTCACACCAACTCCTCCACCTCGGTGGGGGAAGGAGCATCATTACCCATCGGGAGAGAGGGGTCCTCTTTTTAGCCCTTCTTCAACACAGACTTCCTACCACCATTCCCAGAATTTTCCTTATGCCCCAAAGTTCCTGAGATCGTTGATAGCCTTCCTAATCTACAGATTTCAACATCATAATTCACAGAAACCTCAGCGTGTTTGAATCTCATGTTGGTTTTTCGGTTCAAGTATAGGAGACCTTTGGTGGATGCATTTGATAGTTTGTCTTTGGAACATTGGATCTCAATGAAAGAGTGACATTTAGATTACTTGATTTTAATCACATCCTAATTTGCTTTTAATTGGAGTTATATATCATCAAATCTTGGTCAAGCACCCCACATACCTTTAATGGGTTTCAATTATTCATCTTTTTTTGGTCCTTTTAATTTCATATGAACTGTGATTCACCGACATCTGCGGTTTGGTATATTTCTCCAACCTCCCTTTGTCATTAAAAAATACCTCTATTATTTGACTACTAGGTAGTCATTTTGGTAGGTTCTTGTGTTCGGTTAGTCTCACTACAGTGGTTTTTCGTCCGTTGAATCCATGGGTTTGTGTGGAATTGGATGTGTCTCGTATGCCTTTTGATTATGTTTGTATCATGATTAGAGAGGAATGCTGGTGTAAGAAAAAGGTAATTTATGAGAACTAAACAAATTTATATTCTTTATGAAATAGATTGGGACACTCTAATGATTTTCCAAAAGGTAGCCTCATTTTATTCAAAGGAGGTTCATCGTTGGCGAACTCAGCTTGCGGCAAGGAGGGAGAATAGCGATAAGGGGGAAGCTCCGACGTTTGGGTGTAGACTGGTCTGGAATAGATGGCATCCATTGTGGAATGAAGAGGCATGGATTATCAGTTACCATGGTCCGTAGAGGAGGTATATCCCGTAGGTGTTCGTGATATGTCTGTTGAGGTGGTTTATGGTGATGAGTCATTGAAGAAGGATTCCGTGCCTCAGGCTAACCCAAAGGTGGATGAATGTTTTAGAGGTTTGAGGCATGATTTGGAGGATCCAAGTGGCCTTAGTGTATAGAAGGGGGTCAAATTGGTCTAGAAGAGAAATTATGGGTTGAGACACACTTTTGTGGTGGGTATGTTGGTTCTGGAATGGATGGTGGGGGAGAGGGGGGTGTTGAATTGGATGTTGCTAAATCCTTTAGAGCTGGGGATGCTGGGGCTCCGATGATATGGTCAAGCCCTTGCTGTAGTTGAGTAATAGGTTAGAATAACTTCTGAAGGAGGGATGGAATTAGGATACTATAGAACCCGTTATTGTTTATGGGGTATATGTGAAGGATTCCAATGCAAGCAATCTCAGCTGATGAAGCTGCTAGTCCAAGGAGCAATAATAGGAGGAATGGGAGGAAGGAATATTCCTTTTTACCACCACTATTAGAGTCTTAGTTGTCAAAAAAGATAATTGATAAGCAGATCACCTCTGATACATCGAACCATAAGATCACCGGGATCCAAGAAGAACAAATCTTGGAGCTACTCTTAAGCTCTGAAGATGAGGTAGTTGTGTAGGCCTTATTTCAAAATGAAACTGAATAGGAAGAAGCTAAAATGATGGGGATGTCTCTAAGGTTGGTCCTCACCGAGGAGCAATATTCATGGATAGACAAACAGGATTTAATTCCTGTAGGTGGATTTAATAAAGGGAAGATTAGTGTTGAGGAATATATACACTCTTGGGATCATATCTCTTCTATGTTTGAAAGACTGATGTTGGAGGTTCCAGGTACCCAGTTCTAATCATTTATCATAGAAATTGGTTATGGAAAAAAATTCGGGTAGACTCATGTTAATTTTCAATGACCCAATTTAATTTATTGGGCTTGTTTTGTTGGTGGGTTTTGGAGAATAATCCACAGGAGGGGAATACTTGTGTTTTTGTCTCAGTGTGGTTTTGTTGTGTGTTATGATGCTTCTCAACCATCATGCTACTGAGATCTTCGTTCAATGGGGTTAGAGCATGAATTCTTCATAGGTGGATTCCATTTGGACTGGATGATTGAGAGGGTATGGCTTTTCCATCAGTTCTGAGCCTGTGGAACATTGTATGGGAAAACTTGTTGAATGGTCCTACATTGGTGGAGTCTTGTGACAGGGTGCATTTTCTAGGTAGGGTCAGGTTATATAGTTTTTCATGGTTTTCTTCCCTATTGTTTTTGTTTCATGGTCACAATGTTGGACTCTGTGGTATCTCACTTTTTCCACAAAAGTGGTTGATAAAAAAAGTTAATTTTTAGTCAGGAATCACCATGTTTTGTACCCTTCCTCAAGGCTAGAATTCAACCCTTCATTCTTCAAACTTTTGATGGACCACACCTCATGATTCAAATAGCAAGGCATAGGGCTCAAGATTTTTAATTAGTTCCAGATTTTCCTTGGGTTCTATAACCCTTCCATGGATATCCTTTATTCCATTCCAAACTTCATCTACTAGATGTTTGGGTATTGTCATGTAATTCATTGCCCTTGGAAAGGAAAAGGGATATCTCAGTTCAAGCATGCTATTGGCGTAGAAGAGCTCAGAGCCACCGACCCGAGATATCATGGCCTAGTATAAAGGGTCACATTATCGTTGTGAGCCTCACTGACACCATGGAGGAGCCTAATACCCCATCATGTTAAGGTATATACTTGGTATGTCAACCCCATCCCATACTACTTGGCTCAGACTTTTTGGATTCTAACGTACATCACCCACATTCCAACTATCCAAGCAGGCCTTGATTCCCTAGTATTTCTCCCACAACCATATTAACCCCATCAATATTCCATAATACCTTGGAGTAGAGTGGAGGTCATCTTTTCTTTACCATGCCATCGATGGAAACGGAATTTAACCCACAAACTAAAGTCCTCTCCTCCTTACAAGAAAGGATCTCCAATCCTTATGAGCCATAAGAATACCATGGTGGAACTACGCACCCCATAGTGTTACGAGTCATCTCTAGTACTCCAGCCCCATATTATATCTGGTATAATATAAAATATCTTAAACTAATAGAAACATTATGTCTAAGAAAAATGACCATAAACTAAATGAAACATTAGTTCTGAGCTAAAATAACTTAAAATAACAGAAAAATTCGGTATGAGGTGAAATACTATAAACAAAAATTAAAATTAGTTCTAATCTAATATAACTTAAACTAAAAGAAAAATTAGGTCCAAGATAAAATACCTTAAACTAAAAGCAACATTAGTTTCGAGCTAAAAGATACTAAACTAAAGAAAAACTAGGTCTGAGTTAAAAGTCCCTAAACTGATGTAGGACAACAATTCAATCTATAAAATCTTAGAAGGAATGCCATATGGTCTGGAAAATCAAGATATTATCATCAAGCCTATCAGTATTTAGAAAATAATAGAGAATTATCCCTTAATACTTTAATTCTACAAGATAACTAAAATAGATTTATCAGTAATTGATTCTAGAATTGTGGGAATTCAGGAGATTTTCCTGAAAAAAATCTACATTTCTGAACTTTTAGGTTTACTTGATTATATAAAAAATATGGTAAACGATGGAGATTCCCATAATATACAACCATCAAAATGTCTTGGACATCATGAGTGAAAGGAAATTGGATGATATCATATAAATTTTTTCAAATCTACGCATTGATACCATACAAAAGGAGGGATCTCCACATGACAGGACCTCTCATATGAATGTACAAGCCAAAATGATATTTCAAAATTTCTCCACAATTACAATATATGATCATAAGAGTCTTTAATATGAGTATTATTTTCTCTAATAGGGCCATATATTGGTGCAATTGATCAACATGTTCAGTCTTCACCTCCGTAGCATGTTGGAGCTCCTCCCCTTTATCAATGACTCTAGTATGGATTTCTCTTTCGTTCCCAAGATCCCTTTCTACTCCATGGTATTTCCCAATTTTTAGAAAACATACTAGAAAAGGGAGAGTTTTGTATAATGATGGATAATTTCAGACATAAGATTATTGATTTCGAGCCTAGAGATGATCAAATTGAATTTTTTCTAGAATTAATTGCATCCTGGTGAGTAGCAACCTCTATTTCACGTTGGGTAGCTTCATTTATAGCTTCACCCTAATTATACTTCTCTGAGGAGGAAGCCTCAGTAGCTTCAACCCTCAATTCAAGGGCCCTCTTCTGTTCTCACATAAAGATCACCTCCTTTACTCAAGAGTGAATGAGACAATAGTCAAATCCATAGTATCTGAGGGTGGGAAACATGAATCGAAAATGATCCAATCGGTCTCTAAAATTGTCCAATGTGGTTTTTAACACCAAAATTCATATCTACCTCCAAATATATCATTGCGTTGATTGATAAAGTGATGTATAACTGAGAACATGGTATAGATTTACCATGGATATGGGAATATATTCTGAAACAATATCACTCAAAGACAAGGTTTTACCCATAGTCTTCGATGATAAGGGAATAGAACCAGCCTCTACTTTGGTAGAACTAGTTTGAAGAACTCTTGTAGGAGCATGAACTAATGACCTTGAATATTAGGGCAAGGATGATGAAAAAAGGGGTGGAGGTGTATGTCAATTAAAGGAAGAATCATGTGGTATTGAAAAATATTATAAGATATGACTAGGTTTAGAAAAAAACCTTTTTATGTCGCATCATTGGCAGCATCCACCACCTGCACACAATACATATGAGAATATTCCACTCTATCTTATGATAAATGACTTCCTGGTACCTCAAGGGTTTTTTCTATAGAGGTATTTCACTCTCCACTCTTAAGCACTATAAGAATATAAGATAATATTAGGAATAAGTAAACAAATTAAAAAAGAGTCTAGTCATTATGAAGCAATTTACCATCATCCAAACTCTCCTCCATGTTAGCTAATCTAGTAGAATAATAGCTACCTATTTCAGTACCCTATAAAAATGCATCAATGAACACCCCATCAGATGGTACATTCGCTGAAACATCTACAGAATGTAACAAACACGAATGAATGGGCCCCTTGGCAATACATACTTTTTGATGGATTCGTTCTAGTAATGGATGATCTACTAGAACCACCAAAATCTCATCCAAATCCCAGAAAATAGGCACATTATCTTCTAAATGAGCCTGGTGGGGACCGGAATGTTTCCAATAAATTATGAATGTGCTGGAAGGATAGTATATGATAAAGGGGGAAGGGAATACCCTACCTACTTGGGGGTTCCAAAAGAAAAGTATCTGATAATACAGATTGCATCATTTTCTTTTTATTCTTCCATTCTAAAAAAGGACCTCTAGAAGCTGTCAAATATAGATCTGTCACCTAAAAAGTAGAAATCACCACCCTCATCTGAGCCTGTCGACCTAGGGATCCTTCATCTTTGGTTCCTTAGTCACAACCAAGTCCCTCTCCCATGACCATACTATGGGGAACATATATATGAGATAGAAAGGACATATGATCTTCATCATCACCCCTACATCCATATATATAAAAGACATCAGTATAGTTTCAAAGGAACTATGACATCATAAATAAGACATAGCATACCCAGACTCACTATTTCCTCAGTAGTTTGGTAACCTTGATCATATATAGTAATCTAAACCATGCATGAGAAGACCATTTGGTGGATGAGTGAAGGGTAAAATAACTAAACCATATAAATCATAAAAACTATGTCAATGTATCCGAGTAAGGCACTCAATTCCTCAGGATTTTCTTAAATGGTGATGTCGTGTGGCATGGTGATATTAGAAAAAACATCCAAATTCACCTATGAGATATCCAATATTCCCCAAATCATGACTTCAGAATACATCACATTCTAGGGTTCCCATTGTTGAGATGTGATGAGAAAAATTAATTCATTTACATATCTTGTAGCCAGGGTAATAGATATTTTTTTTTTGGAAATGGTAAACATTTGATTTCCTTGAAAGGTGCTACCAGAGCTTCTGACCTTATAGAATCCAACTTCATTCTTGGCCTCAGATTGTATTCAGGCACCAGGGGTTGGCAGAACTCACTTACCAAATTTAATATTTGTCTATTGTGATATGAGTGAATCCAAACATCTGTATGACCTTGGGAAAATCTGATTACTACATCAAGAGGAGAAAGGGTTATTTTCACACTAGTTTCATCACTTGTAACCATCATCCAAAATTGGAGATCTACCATCATGTGTTCCTCCACTCTAAAATAAATTGAACTAGGAAACATTGATTGGATGCACAATAATTGGGGGCTAAATTGGCATGGTGCATACCAATCAAAAATAAGTTCCATTTCGATATAAGTATAAAGAACTCCATCATGAAGTGACATCATATAAGATGATTCTTCAAGGATATCCTTACCATTGTCAATAAATTTTTCTATCATCATGGGTCTACATGTAATGTTAGTGAAATGTCTGGACATTTTATATAATCCTTGATAACCTGATCCTTAAATATGGTGGTTCTTACCCCATTAATGTACTAAAGATATGGTATGAAGACAATATTTGTTATTTCCTGAATGTTTAGGTACTGATAACCACTTGGATGATCCCCCATCCAACCCCATAATACTTAGAATGGGCTCAAGATATTATAAGGGACCTCTCCTTTATAATCATGGTATAGGAGGTGGTAGAGATTTTCTATCCCAGGTATCACCATCCCTACAAGCCCCCCCAACCATTATAGTCTCCATTTTAAAATACGAGATCATGAATCTACCTTTATTCTTCTTCAGAAGTAAGTACCCAATTAGGTATATCGTGAGGAAACAAGACAGTTAGAACAACCAACTAATGCTGGGGAAAATTACCCATTCCCAATATCTAAACTTTTCGTCTTCAACTACAGGCCAATAAGCACCTGACACACTATGAGAATCCTTCGTGATTAAGGAATTTAGCTTCAGGACCTCTGGCTCAAAACCAATCTTCTAAATGATGTACTCTTTCCAGGTTTTGAAAGGGATATCCATCCTTGGAAGCACCCATGATCTATGGGTGTTCTCAGCCAGCCTAACCATCTTCAAAGTTAATGGAGGAGTCCTCAACACGTCATCCCATGAATATTGAGGTGGAAATAATACATTGTACATAACGCAGAGTATAGGTACACAGTAGATATATTCCATGTTCCAAATATTCATACAAACCTCACCATGCAAAAGATGGAATGTATTTATATCCAAGCTTCAATGACAAACCAACTCCACCATCAAAAACATGTTACAACAAGTCGATGCCTATGATATCCAGATGTCCTCATAGAATAAAATTTCCTTTACCTCCATAGTAAATTAATTGAGAATATATTGAACCTAGAAGGGAAAACCCTAGTAAAATCCAAAGCTACCCCCAGATTGGATGTCCCAGCTTGTGATCCATCCAAATATCTGATTAGAGGAGGATTTACATATTATTGAATGATACATATGGATGTACGTATTAGATGAATGACTAGGCTCATAAAATTCTTTAGGCATAAATGTTATTACGTTTCCATCCTCACAGTTTCAGAGATAAGGTGTCCCCTAGATAAATGTTCACCCAATGAGGATTCAGGTCCATTTGGATTGAGGAAGAGGGTATGAACGATTACATCAGTGGAGGGATGGAAATTTCATTTGTGAGACCAAACCCATAAAGGGTGAAGATGTCAGAAATGGGATAGTTTGATATTTTTGTTCCCATAAACATCAATAGGACCTGTTGAAATGAAATTGTTAAATGAAGATAATAGGGATCCACACATTCCACTATAGCATGACAGTAGAAAACTGTTTGTATTATATCCCTCTTTGAAGCCTTATGAGTGGGATAATGAGAACTAGAGGACATATGAAAATAAGTAGGATGAAAATTATAGATTCATAAAATAAATATCATTATAGAATGATACAGACTAGTGGAATTAGGTGTGTTTCATGACTCAATAGGGGTTCAAAAACAATATAAGGAGTTTGCAGATCGTCTAACCTCTAGATGACCCATGGGTCGCATAAAACTAACATAGCACCCTGAGAACTACATAAAAGCCTTTGGGAAATGTTATTTCATGACCTGAACATCATCATGTGAGTTAAAAAAAATAGAATGATATGTCCAATGACTCTCGTAAAGTCTTCAAGACAACCACAAACCCCATAGATGATGTATGAGAAGTTACTGAATTATGATTCACTGTGGGATCAGATGAGCATCTTAGTAATAAATATTTTTAAAGAAAAGATCTGATGAGATAGAATTTTGGTGCAGACTTTTGAATGAGGCTTGTGATTAGGGTTCCAAGTATGATCTCGTGATGTCGGTACTCGGTGGAAGAAAAAATGAGAGTGATCTTGAGAAGGGGTGACTGGAGGAATGAATTTTACTCCAACCCCATATATATATATATATTACATTTCACAGTATACCCAAAATTTCCCAATAGACCAAACAACAACTAAATTAACTGGATCATGACACCACAAAAGGCATAGCTAGACATTATTTTTACTCATAACTAATGCCTTGTCCCCGTGGATATCGCTCCTGAGGGGGAGGGAGAATTTGCTGACTCCCACCAAATAAGCATAAAAAAATTGAATATGGGTATTTCCTTCCCTGAAAAAGAAAAATAGTTTAAAATTTTGGATCGCAATATCCTCTAAGGGACTCATGATCGCATGTCCATTCCAAGGTCACACAAATACTTGATGCCTAGCATATAACCTATAGTGAATCCCCTGGAACCCCCTTTAACGAAGCTTACATCTCATTCAAAGGATCTATAGACAACCAATGTTTGCGTGATGGAATCTGAATGAGAACCACCATGCGATAAGGTTTTTCATTGGAATGTTCATGGAAAAGAATCTGAAATTATTCTGTGAATATGGATGAATAATATCCAAAGTTATAGAACCCTAGGGGTTTTAAATATCATGCACCATATCATTATTGGGAAGAATAAAATTCCTTTATTATATCCAACAAAACAAAATATATCTCTGATCCTTGGTAGAATGAATTAAAAGAGATAAATGGTATGTGGAAAGAGGTACTAAAGGTCATTGATAGACAAGTGTCAAGCCCTTAGAGACCCACTCAAATATGAAAGACCTCGGTGACATGTCTTCCTCAGCTCTCTAAAGGCCTTTGTCTTTTCATCCTCACCGCATATAAGTCCTCGGTTATGGTGACTCTGTGCTTCCACTTCAGTTCTCTAAGGACAATCAAACATATTTCTCAATGACATGCTTATGCACCCCCACATGACCCATATAGGTCATGAAAGGTATCATCAAAAAATCATGTGAATATCCTTGTCATTACTCATGGAAACTCAAATAATCCCTGAACTTTTTAAAATAGAAAACATGGACAAAAATGGACGAAGAGATAGCTCTTGTGGTTTATGTAGGATATGAGACATGCCTTGGATGTCATCCCCATGGCCCTGCAAGACCTCTTCACATTTCAACCATAAATCATGAAGACACCTAGACAAGCCACCCTTTCCCCACAAATTACTATAGGAAAGGCATCAATCTCTCTTGAAGTCCCTTATACATGTCCATAAGACAAGATGAAATGTACCTTGACATGCCCACGTGAGCGAAAATCCTTCATCAATTGAAAATAATTTAATAAAAGTGCCACTGACAAAAGAGGCTCACGATCACTGCAAATTAGGCGACACACTCGAAACAACCCATGGAAAAGACTCCTGAAATCAAGTCACATCACCGACTCCATCCTGGATCCACACTAGATACACCAAGAAAATCAGCAAACTTGGGTGGCATGGTCTATACATACCTCACCTCAGTATGAAAAATGCACCACTACCACTACAATATGGTGCCTACACTAAGGTAAATATCAATCAAAAAAACATACTTAACGGAGTAACCGATCATGTGACCAGCCAGACTCCCATCAGGTAACATGCTAGAAAGAAGTTAGAGTAGTCATACTATATGAATATTCCACATTGTGTCATCATTCATAGATCACTTGAAGTATATCTGGTGGACTATATGAAGAACTTACCACACACACACTAGATCACGTGAGACTCAAGATATACCAAAACTGAATAAAAAAATGGATTCCATAAGGAAAAATCCCAAACAAATAGTTAAGGTGGAATATAAAAAATATATCTAATAACCCAAATACACTTTGCATGATCCTATCAATGACATGTGACAACACTAGGAAACATAACCCAGATCTCACGATGCTCCTTCAGCATGCTACTTGGTTAATATGAATCCCTTTAGAACTGAAAATGAAAAGTCACATGACCCCTTGAACATATCACCATAGTCTCATAGAAGTCCCCATGGAATTGTCTCATAAGCATCCTAAAATACTTCATATGCATCGCCTGAATCAAATAATGGTGCCAACAATGGTCAACCAAGTCTCACTAGAGAATTAGGGCATATCAACATGCACTCTTGGCACCTTCTAGATGTATTAGCCTGGACTCTTGATGCACTTCAGGGATGTCATTCATGAAATGAAACAACTTATGTACATGAAATCAAGGATATGCAATAGATTCTGGAGGAAGCCTTCTAGATCTTGCGATATCCCTCCAGATAGGTCAACTGGGTCATGTGAAAGCCTCCAAACAAGCTAGTCCAGGTCGCTAGGGCATATAAAGATTTGATACACTTATTTATACCTAGTGTTTAAGCCTAGAATAAAAGGCAGACCTTGAAGTGTAATCCTCAATCAAAGGAAATACTTCGACTCTGATTTACTCAATATTCAGGATACATTGACCGCCACTTTGATGTTCGAGTTCCAAATTGATCATCCAGTGCGATCCCAGTATCTAATACCCTTAACCAAAGAAATGGAATCTATCACTTTATCACCATTGTTTCTCATAATCAAAATGGATCACATGGTGTTTGGGAGATGAATTGATCATATCATCTGCCCTATACACGCCTAGATATAAGGGAAGCCTTGAAATGTAAACCCCGACCAACAGGGAAGCCTCAGTGCATAATCCCCTACTACTGACATCATATGGTATGTACTTGATCAATAAGGAATCCATCTTAGTATAATAAACTAGAATTAACAAAACATCGAGTATGGTCAAAATATCTCTAAGTGTGATCATCTAGTTTAGCCTATCAGTGGGTTAAGTTATAACTGAACTATGATTACTCTGATTCCTTCCAAACACCAGATACGTAGGACACATTCTCAAGGCCAAACCTCAATACCAAACACCCCAAGGACAATCCTAGTACATAAGTTCCATATCTACACACCATGAGACTAATCATTACACCCCCTTGATTCTCACAACGAGCAAAGATACCATGAGCTTAGGGAGGTTCAATTAATGCCACATTATGAATCATTAATTTACACCAACCTGAGAAAAAAATTATATGTTATACTTGACAAGTGGTATGGCATGAGAACCGCTTCTATACGGGTGGAAACCTCAATCCTAGTACAACGATCATGAACATACTACATGTTTTTTGATTCCAACAATATCCATGATACTTAAGATGCCTCATAATGGCTGAATCACCTCCATGGAATATTAACTTCCTCCTATTGTGGAAAAACATTATAAATAATTTGGTAATATGGATTCATCATATAAATAATCTATCCACTATTAGGAAAACGGATGAAGAACCTAGAATATATATAGATGGATTCACTAATGATACCACACTTTCATTGATTTATCCATGAGACTCCCTTTATTTATTTAATGAAAAAATTAAGAAATGACTCATTTTTTCTAGGTATCTTGTCCCATATCAAGATTAGCATGATATTAAATAACATATCTTGAATATATAATACAATCCCAAAGTATGAAAAAATTCCCTTAATAGGGTGTGATGAGCATAACCTCCCATAATCTTGAACAACGTGAGTCCCCATGAGTCGTTGGGCCTATAAACCCAGATGACAACCAACCTGTGGAAAGATATTCTATACCCGGCATTAGATAGGGGAACCATTGAGAGTTCCTAAGAAAAGGGAAAATTGAATAATGATGAGTTAAACCCATTTAATGCAGCATAAACCCAGTGAAATCGAGGGCCTACACCCCAACATGACTTAAGATAACTTTACAACTAAATGCAAATCATAGAGAAATTATTCCCTAATCAATGAGGGGAGTACCAACCTCGGATGAACTACCCAATGGAATTACAAACCTTTCCCACAATATAGGGAGTTCCATTTCTACCGAATAAAAGAGGTGAGGGAAACACATGCCCTAATTCCATAGTGGATTATAGGGCCTAGCGTCTATATGAACAAACCACACTGAACAACCCCATCAGCTAAGAACCACTTCATAAGAATGATTCACTATTGTTTCCAAATCATATCTCATAGGCCTCTATGGGGGCCACCATCATATTATATGATGAAAAAAAGTAAGTTTTTACTACTCACAAGCCTATATCTGGGTCCTAGAGAAGGAGGTTAGATAGCGAAAGGTCTTGAGAAGATCTCAAAGGAGTACACAATGTGCACTAGGGTCTCACACTGTGTGTGAGACAGCCCGAGAACCTGGATGTGTATCATATTTAAAACATTTTCCAACCCATGTAGGGGTACATGTTGTGTAGAGATGGTACATGTCGTGTCCTACTTCACTCAACCCCTAGCCATGTTCCTCTTCTACACGGACTAACCAACCCTATCCCTTATACATCGTGTATCCCATACTAAGTGGAGTGTCAAAGCTAAATAGACAGCTACCCATGTAGTTTTCCCATGTTTGTGTATCATCCCTTGTGTTTATGTACTTTTTCCTTGCAATTTTACATGACCATGTGTTTTCACATGGATTCCCAAGCCATGTCCTAAGACCACATGGTTTGGGCCACTACACAACGTGTGACCATAGTACTTGACATATAGATTCCAAAATTCATCATCCTAAAAAATGGTGACCTGGTGTGTCTCTATAGACTAAATTTCATGTACATAGTAATTATAGTATGGAATTACCTCCTAAAACCCCTGAATCTCCCCCATTTAACCTCGAAATTGATGATCTACCTAGAAGGGATATCTAAAAATTGTATTTGGGATGTTAAATCATAAAAATTCACAACAAATGGTTTCAGGGCAAGAAATAAAACACACCAACCTCGAGGGTGAAACACTTACGATTTAGGTGCAGAATGATGCTCGGATCATGCTGGTCCTTGATCTGATGAAGATCGGTGTCAGAAACAGTGATCAGAATCACCTTGATTCATCGATTTTGCTTCATTTCATTTATCTTCCAAAGTGGGAGAATATAGGAGGATGGTTTCCTCCATGTTTCATGTGCCTAAGGGGTAGGGGAGGAGAATTGATTTTAATTAATTAAATCAATTGACACCCCTTTTACCACCACATCACTAAAAAACACTACTGAAAACAAGATGTTAACAATGTTTATGTCATATCTATGGTAAAAATGACATTCTAAACTGAATCGAGGATAGATAAATATAATATGAGACTCCAATTTGGTGTTATAACTCTTTTCAAGAACAACCGTGTTTGTGTGATTGAATAAATTTAATATATTTTAAATCATCACTCTGAGGCTCCCCTAGCCCCAGTTTCCTACATTGAATCAGCTCTTGGCTATAGAAATACTCTTAAGAATATGATAATGTATTACTAGTAAAACCCTGATTCACTATAAATATAGTGATAGCTAATGCCTCATGAAAACTGATGGTTTATGGGAAACATTACCCAACTCCTGATTTAGATTTAGTTATGAAAATATTTTCGTTAAATATATATAGTCATTACATTTTAGTAGAAATGTGTGATATATATACTGATCATAAAATTTAAAAGTATATTTTCACATGGAAAGACTTAAATATGAACCATTGAATATGGTTAGTATTGATTAAATATTATGACTACTTAATACATTACCACTATGGGAAAGAGAATAAGGTGGAAGATACTCTGAGCTAAATGGATTATACTAGATTATATATGATGAAGTTCAAAAAATATTCAATATTTCTGAATTTTTAAAAGAGAGATATTGAAATATATAAGTAAGGGGAGAAATCATATGATCAAAATGAGTATTTAATCATCAATCCATGTGATGATTAAAGAGGAAAAAAAGGAAGATATAGAACTGAAAAATAAGTCAAGAAATGTTCCGAAGTTTATTATTGATTATGATGGGATGATAAGGTTAATAAACTATGTATGTGTTCCATCCATATCATATTTTAATAAGTATCTATTTTATGAATCTCACAATTAACAATTATCTATTCACCATATATGTACACTAATGTATAGAGATCTAACAGACTATTTCTGGTGGGGAAACATGAAGAGATATGTTTCTGAGTATATATATTAGTGCTTGGTATGTTTGGGAGTTAATTATTATAGATTCAAGTCTAATTGGATGTTATAAACAATATCCATACCATAAGATAAACAGGAAAACATCAGCATGGTTTTTTATTGGACTCTGAAAAACATCACAAGGGAACAATTATATAAGGGTTTTAGCCATTTTTTAGATGAAGTTAGAAAAAAATTACTATTAGAGAATATTTTTCTTTATATATTATTCCCAAAATTTATATTTAATAATGCGTGTGGTCGAAAGGAGTACTACATACTATTTTATCTAATCATGATACAAGTTTTTTCATGAAGTTCTAGAGAAGTCTAACGATCTTTGGATATCGAGTTGAGTTTTCATAAGGTATATCATCTTCATATATATGGTTATTATTAGAGAAAAATTAAAACCTAATTGGATATTCTGATATATTTTTATATGGATTTGAATGGTGGTTAGGATCTACACCTCCCTCTAGTTGAATTTTCTTACAATACTAGATTTTAATTGAGTATTTAGATGGACTCTTATGAAGCCCAATATTAAAGGATATACAGAACTCCACATACTAGGATGAGGTTGGAGGAATAAATATATTGGTACCTGATCTAGATAAAGAAATGGAAGATAAATTCAAATCTATTCAATAACACATCATAGATCTTAGAGTCGACATGAAAGTTATATTGACTATCATTAGCAAAAAATGGAATTTGAAGTAGGTTAGAATATTTTTCTATGAATTTCTAAATGGGGTAATGTTATGATATTATTAATTAAGTAAATTCTTATCCATTGGTATATTTTCCCTTTCTTGATCCTTGATCGAGTAATTATGTTTTATTATCACCTTGCGGTTGCACTTAACCTCTCTGAAGATCACATGGTATTCCATGTATCTCTCTCGAGGAAGTAAATACCTAATCATTCACATGTATATAACATAGAAGTCATTGCACTAGATCGTGATCTTTCATATGAATATCAACCTTCAAAAATATTGGACAGTAGAGATAATGTACTAGGTAATAAGAGTCCTGACCTGGTGAAAGTTCTCTATAGTATTTATAAATCCAAAGAATCCACATGGGAACTAGAGGATGTAATGAAACAAAAATATCCTTTTTATTAATAATAGTGCTTAATTTTGGAGGATAAATTAATTTTAATGGTGTTATAATGTAACACCCCAAGATATTTTGAAATATAATCTAATGAAATTGAATTTATTTAATATCTTACATTACATGAAATATCAAGTTTAAATGAATCGTGAAACACTATTAAATTATATTTATCTTCTAGATAATGGATTGGAGGGTTTTAATTGAAATAAATAAATTATGAAAAAAATATGGTTTATATAAGAATATATTTAATTCATTGGTTATAAATTAATTAGATATGAAAAAAATCATTTGAAAGTAAATGAGATTTTTTGTAAAAAATAGGTTTTATGAGGATAATTTATTTTTATATTAATAAATTAAATTAATCACTATTAATTAATTATTTTCCTTAAATGTATATATTATATATTAAATTAAATATTTTAACATGAAATTAAATATTTTATTTGAATGGGTTAAGAATAAAAAAAATTATGTCTAAAAAGTGGGTTTCATAGAGTATTGAACATTATTTTATAATTAAATTTTAAAAGTTATATAAATATAATTTAATAAAATAGATTATAAATTTGGAATCAAGAGTTTCATATTTGGTAAATATACCCCTTTTCTGTTTGTTAAATATGAATAGTAACCATAGTAAATTTTATCACCATTGTAAAGTGTAAATCAGGATAATCTTGGATAAAAATAAGTGCCAAGGCCATAATTGTTCATAATAATTCTTGCTGGATTAAATTAATTCTATCCTTATAACATTATTCTCAAAATTGTGTTTTTTAATAGAAACAATTCCATTAAAATGATATATATAATATTTAAATCATTGAAAGATACAGAACAACACTCTATTAGTTTTAAATATTTCTTATGTGTCCATATATGGACATAAGTAAGTTATGAATTAATATAAGTGTATATATTAGGGTTAATGAAATTATTTTAATGATATAATTTTGTTATCATTTTTTGTAATTATATAATTACCATAAATGATTATGCAACACTAAGAAATTATTTCTCTAATTAATAAAAAAATATATAATAAATGATGTTAAATTTTAAAATTAATAAATTTGAGTGATTTAATGCATGAAATAAATTATTAGATAAATATGAAATGTTATTGTTATTTTAAATAATTATATTCTAACAAAATCTTTTTATTTATTCCATTTAATTCAAATTAAATGAATAGAGTCTAAATTGGAATTAATGATATTTCATGAAAATAATATTTTATTAAATTACATAAAAATCATAAAAATATTGAAATAGGATAATGGGGGAAATTTATTTTTAAAACATTCATCCCTTTCTCATTTATCGACAATTTGGTACTATTTGGATTTATAATTTCTTTAATATATTTTAATCTTTTATGAACTTCCATGGCGTGCCTCCCATCAAAAATAAAACGGAACCCATATATTATCTTATTTAAACAAAATTAAGACTTCTAGAGAGACCAAAAAATAAAAGGTTCTCTTATTCACTTCCCCATCCACATTTTATAGGTGTTTATCTTCCCAAAAGATCAACCCTATAGCCCTTAAGAGGAGATCTAGAGGGGTTATTTCAAAGAAGAGGCAATTTCCTTAACCGATAACTTTTTTTAATTATTATTTTACCTCATATTAATCTATTATATTATTAATAAAATAAAACTATTGTATCCTAAATATAATAATAGTTTGTTTTGATTATTAAATTTACTTTATTGTCCCTGTTTCCATCAAATGGGAAGTGATAATATCGCTCATGCATATATAGGGCTTACCATCGCCATGTAGCTATACAATTCTTTTCACATTACTATATTTTAAAAAAATTATTACAATAGAGTTATTTTTTATATATGATAATTATAAAATAAATTTACTTTTTAAATGATAATATCATATTTACCTTCTTAGATGAAAAACCATTGGAAAATGATAATGCTGATCATGTGTATGTGTGGACAACCAAATTCACAATGTAATGTGATTTTGTTTTCATTTATGTTTTAAATGGATGGTAATGAGGATATTTTTAATAAATATATATGATATATATGATATAATAATGATCTTATAAAAGTGTTCTTTTACCTTTCTTTCATTCAATCCATAAACAAATGAAAACAGTGTTCATGCATACGTACGACCTACTATCTCCATGAACGTTGTAGTTCATTTTTCTATCTCTATAGTTTATGAATATATATAAAAAGGTATATATTGAATATAAATTATATTTATATAATTATTAATATTTAATAGATGATGGAACCATGATCAATGTACAATGAACAAAACTATCGAACCAAAACATACATGAAAAACTATGCAGATATCAACTAAAATAGTGATTTTTAAAAAATATGTTTTAAAAAATAGGTTACAAAAGGATTTAAGTAAATCATATATGGTATTATTTGTATGAGTATTTATATTTAATATATTTTTTATAAATCTATTTTCTTATAAATTTGGTTCTAATGTGTATGACAAAAGTCAGACCTAATGTAAGGGATTTTCATCACAATTTTATATCAGTGGGAGACATGCTATATTCGCCACTTGTTTGTTTTATGTGGGTTATATACCATCCCTGAATTGATTTTATGATTATTCTATTGAAAATTATATAATATACATATCCATATAGTTTTTTTATTTATATGGATTTTTAATGATAATTTTTATGGGATGTTTGTGGAACCCATTTATTTCCCATGGGTTGTGGTGTTGTGAATCGATAAAATGTCTATGAAACCTATTTTTTTGCACAAGTTACGATGTGATGACATGATGAATGATTTATGATATTTTATAACAAATATTTATGTTTTTCATTATGTTATAATGGTTCTGATATAAATAGGTATGGATTTTATGTCATATCTAGGGACGGTGGTTATGTTATAACCATGGATGGTGGTTATGTTATAACCAATAGCTTTATTTACTTTATAACCATGGATGGGGGTTATGTTATAACCATGAATGGTGGTTATGTTTCTAAAAAGTGTGGTCGGGACCTATATATCACATCAATGACTTGGGTAAATATTGATATCTCTAGATATAAAAAGGATTGTAATGTATAGTGAACCTAGTTCAGAAAGGATCATTATTGACTATGATCCTATTCAAAGTGAGCCCCGACTAATATTTTGGTTTGGGGAGTGAACCCATTCCACTATGATTTTCATGGAAATGAGATATGACTAATAAGGAAATTAATTTTTATTCAAATTTGTATTCTATAAAATTATATCTTATGACTATGTTATACCACCATGACTCATGTTCTTTGTTTAATTTTTTATTCATGTCTTAAGAACTGTCAATATTTAATCAACGATTGGTGATTATGATCTATCATTTGACGGGCATTATTTTCAATGGTTATTATCATATTCTCACACCCTTAAGTTCTTTCTATGCACAAGAGATCATTGATATCTACATTGTTTTCCCTAACTATGAATTCGAGCACACCCTTAATTATTTTTTCTTTACAGTGGTTATGATGAAAGTTACTAGGTAAGATGTGTCTAAGAAGGGTTCTAGTTATGAATAACATAATGGGACATGATGTATATATTTTATAAACTAGTTTTTTATGTGTATGATTCTGTAAAGGTGATAGAAATATATTATTATTGAATGTATTTTAATGATATTTAATGGATATTCATATATTAAGATATGATATCTATGTATAAAAAGTTTTGGTCCCTATAATATATTTATATGTTTTTAAAAGGTAGTTCATTTTAGTGTCAATAAGATGTACCATACTGTTCAAAAACATATTTGGTGTCTTAGAATGAAATGAAACACTACTTGATTAAATTTGTAATGATTTATTCATAAAATTGTAGAAAGGAAATATTATATGCCAATAATAAAATGTTAGTAAATTCCAATTATTGAGTGGAAATGGGATTATTTCACCATGGGTTTCATGAATGGTTTTCTTAGATCACTAAAAATATGGAAAATGGATTAGGTTACCATTGATGAAATGATTATTGGTTTATATTTTACATTGATTAGGGTGACACATATAGTTTATTAACTTAGGAATATAAATGTTTGAGAAATTATGAGACATCATGAAATAACCAATAAAATTATTTTTTATCATGATGTAAGGTTAAAATATTTATTTTTTTAGTCTTGTAAAAGGCATTGGGAACTCAAGTGATGTTGATCATGAATTATCATCCATAGAATGATGAATAATTTTATAAAACTATTTAAATTGTTGAGCGTGAATTATCATCCATTTTGGGATTTATATAGTAGGTGGTGTAAATCACCCTTGTATTAGATAGAAGAAATATAGACACATTTCATTGGGATTTTCATGGTGAAAAAGGATTATGAAAAATTAAATATTATCATAAATAGATTTCCTATATCCCATATTCAGAAAACATCAAACGTAGATTATAAGCATTTCATATTAAATTTGATGTCATAGACCATATATTTTTTATGTCTCACCTTAGTTGGGAATTTTATGATTGGAAAAGTATGGTAAGTATGAACATTGGTTTTTTGGCCAACTAATGTTCTTGTGAGGGTAGGGGAGGTTGATTATCATATTGTATTACCTCCAAATTCTAGATAAATACATGATGTATTCCCTGTATCAAAAATAAAGAAATATAAAATGAATTATTCTTATTTAATTTAATGTTATTACATGTAGTTGGAGTCATAATCTTATTTTATTTAAATAATGTGCTGACTTTTAGATCATATTGAGAATAGATTATGTGTAAAATTGACACCACTTGTACATATTTTATGGAAAGATGGACATGTATGAGAAGTGACTTGGGAGTGGGAAGCTGATATGAGATATCAAGGGTCATAGTTTTTTATTAGAGATGATGATTTTTAGTTCTAAAGGAACATAGACTCTATAAGTGGGGATTTTATAAAAACTATGTTCTGGAGGGGTGATTTTAATATTAATTTTTCTTATTCTTGGATTTATTTTGGATTGTTTTGTGTTGAATTTTAAATTTTTTGGGTAAAGGAAGTATAGGTTTATGTACAAGTGGAATTGATGAATTTTATTCTGAAAGGACCATGAAGATCCTAGTTTTATGGTAACATGTAACTGATATAGGTTGCAGATTTATAACTCTCTCTAAACCAGCCATCAAGTGTCTAGTAGCTAGTCACCGAGTACTCGTTAGGCTTCTTGTTTCTTTTTATGAAATAATTATGATAACTATGATATCATGTGTGTTGGATTAATATATTTATATTATATTTTATTAGGTTATTTTTTATAAAATCCATTCTCTTTAATCACACTATTATAATCTCTGCCTTTTTGGAGTGAATACTCCTTCATTTCTTGGTGGAATCATGTAATGTTTACAATGTTAGATCATTATTGTAAAGAACATAAAAATATATATATTCTTATATTAAGAAATTGATAGTTGTTTTTTTGTTTCATTCTAGTTATCCTTATATGTTTTTAGTTCATTGGTTTTTTTATTTTCTGTGTTATAAGAGGAATTGATCCATCTATCTTAGTGAATATTGTTCATTTAGTTTGATCCTTTTGATAACATACATTATTTAGAATTTTAATGTGTGAATTTATATGAAATATGATATAAAATTTTTATTTAATTATTTATGTGAGTATAATGATATGATAATTAATTTAATTTATTTGGAATGATTTGACATGAATTTTCAACTGGAAAAATTATTTTACAAATGTGTTTAAGGGATAAAAATTTAAAATGTCATGTGATAAATAATGATTTAGATGGTTAAATAGTGAAAAAATATTAAAATTGATGTTTTCATTATTATAGATATTAATACTGAATTTATTAGAGATAAAATATATATTTTAGTGTAGTTTTGTGGTGATAATGTGTTGTTCACATCTATTTGAATACAAATTATTATTGAATGAGTTAGAGGGAATTATTATGAATCATGAATTAGATAATATATTAAAAATTATTGGGTTTTAGTGTTGAAAAAAATATTTTTTTTAAGAAAACATTCATATAAAATTGGGAAAACAATTATTAGTGAACTAGAAGAGTTTAAATTGTGTTTTAGTGATACTATAATGTAAACATTATGTATGGAAATGATTTATTCTTGTTGGAACATACATTTGGGTTATGTAAAATATAACATGAAAGGGGTGAATTTCTTGGTAGTGGTAATTTGAAATTAATGTTTATTTAATAGGTTAAAATAAAAACTATTTTGTGAATAATTCTACATGGAAATTTTAACAACCTAGGTTTTGGAGTGGGTTGGATTTTCCCAACTTTTTTAAATTTTTGTGTTTGGTGAGTAGAAAAATTATTATCTTGATCTTAAAAACCAAATTTTAAGAGTTTTATTGGAAAACGGAATTTTTATATGGGTTTTAAGGATTGGAAAGATCTTTAGGGTTTTGGGTGATTTTTTGGTGCTTTAGGGGCCAAAAACTCAATTTTGGGAATGCGCTGATTGAGGTGAATAGTTTTTATAGTTCTTATGAACTCCTAGATAAAGATGTGTGGCCTACCTATAGCACTGAATTTTTTTTTCAAACAATGCGAGTATGGGAGCACAACTATACCAACACCTCCATAGTTTTTGAAATAGGGAATACATACAAATTGAGCATGGTTTGGAAAATCTTCTGCGTAGTCCATGTGGATTTTGTTTTTAGATAGTGGGAATTGCACAGTTTTTGTAAGGTTAGACAAACTTTATGGCCAAACAGTTAGGGTCATTAAAATATGTGATATTAAAAAAAATAACCCTACCTCTTTTATTAGAACTTCCCCCATTTCTCCTCCTATTTGGGACATGAATTAGGTAGATCCTCTCTTTACTATTCCACATTGACTTTGGACATTCTTCGTCTTTGGAGATCTGATCCTCACTTTATTGGTGTATATGGATTCATCTCGATAAGTCCTTCGATCTTCTACACTTTTAATTTATTTTCTATCTCAATATGGTTCAATAAACCTTTGTGAGATGTTTTACCATATTTTTAGGTAATCCATCTAAAATGTTGATTTCTCTAGCTATGGATCAAGTTAGAGGTTGATATTGGATGGTCTTATGCTATTCGAGTACAAGGTTAGTGATTCCAAGATTTATCTATGATTTTATACGTGTTTCAGAGGGAGGACTATATACACCATATGGGTTTTCTGATAGAGACCCTAAGTAAATAATTTATAGAATTTAAAATTATTAAACGGATAATGAAATATGCATATGGGTATGCTTGTTCTACACTAAACATGGTCAACCTCGGTATGAGGATTTGACAAGTCTATTTATTTTAATTTGGGCATGGTTATTCAATTAAAATGATTTGTTATTATTTAATTTTTTGGTTTTGTGGTAACATGATGACCATGAACCAAGGACAAAAGTTGTGATTTCCACCTAGATTGAGGCAATGTAGTTCGATGGGTTGGGAGAGGCCAAAGATATATGGGTGATGTTGATCATAGGTTCATGAAACACAGTTTTCAGATTAAGGTGATGAGGTCATTAGGATAGGGGCACAACCCTTATTATATTGGATGGTGTTGACCACTTGGTTGAGTGACATAGTCTTAGGGGAACATAGTTCTTGATTGTGTGGTTTAGTTAATGTCTGTGGGATTTCCACTCACCATTTTTTTCTGGCATGCCATTGGAGTTATTTTAACACAAATATGACTCATATCGAGGTGGTGTTGACCACATTTGTGGGTGGAGGACCCCATAGAACATGTGGATTATGTGATGGTGTTAACCATCAGTTTTGTTTGCGTGGTGATCAACATAGAGATCCACTTGGATTGTGATGGACCATCAGTTGACAGTGTTGATAAAAAAATTTTGGAGCTGAGGCTTGTGGATACACTTGAGGTCATTGGGTCAGGACTTGAGAGGATGGATATCACTATGCCTCAAGAAATCGTATTTTTAAAAAATGGTGACTATTTGTTGGAGGATAGACAATGGGGTTTCATAGGACATTATGATGATGAGAAGATATGGACTCTTCAGATGAGGTATGAGAGATCAATGAATTGATTGGGAATGCCTTCGTGATGATGGTTATTCAATTATGAAATTAGAGGCTTCATTTGGTATGAGGTTTCGGTGATACACTTCAAGAGGTTCATGAGGGATATCCATCTACTTACTCATTAGGGGATGCCTTGGGATTATATTATGGATCCTCAACATTGCAGTTATATATATGCATACAAGATGTTGTACACTATATATATAATTAAGGGAATGTGACCATACTTTTCGGTGATGGCTAATGAAGGTGATCACTTCAATGTGATTTTTGAGCACAAGGGAAACAAGTATTTATTTATAAATGTGTACAGTTCCCTTTTTATTTCTATTAGTATAGACATTAATTTATAATAGATGTAATACATGAAGACATTGGTGTTGGAGTACTGAGATGTCTTATCACTCCCTACATGGTCCCTTCATGATGCATGCGGACATTATTATTTTTCGATTAGGTAAGGATTCATTCTTAGAATATGGAGTAGTCATATTGGACATTTTTCATGGGATGAATGGAAAAGTACCATGGTGGTTTCTATATTAGAGGGATATTACTTTTCATTTATTTTTTCTCAGCATGATAATATACTTATGTATTGATGGTCGGCCCTGAAAGACCCTACTTTTTATATACTAATTTTCTTGATCTGTGATTCCATTTTGTTTGTTGATTAAAAATGGTATGCTTTAATATGGCACTTATTGATTCTTTCTTGTTTCTTCATCCAATAATTTATGTTCTTCTTCTACTGTTATATGTATATATGGAAAATTTTCATTCTCACCACATGAGGTATAATTTACACTCTATCACCTCTTTACCTCCTCCCCGCTAGTCAACAACCCATGGAATATGGTGAGGTGCACCTAAGGCATAGTGGTCAACTAGGCCAAAGATTCATTTAAACTAGCATTTGGGATAGGTGATAGAAATAACATCATAGGATTTTTCTTCTATAGGATTGGGTAGAAGTGTTAATATAGATACTAATGGTATCAAATGAATTTATTTTTAGTTGAACATACTATATGGGATATGGTATACAAGAGACTAGGATTTTTTTCATAACAGGTTACAAAGATCATATTCGGGTTCCTATAGACCCATGCATGGGGGACATACCATGTTTCTATGGGTGATAGATTGATGTTCTATATTCTACTTTTTATAGTTGATTTTATTTCAACCATTATTGGTGAACTTGTGTGTGTTAGTTTTTATTACATGGATTTCAACCATTGACCCGTTATGTAAAGTGAGGTATGTTCAAGCATCATGATATGAAATTAGTCTCATATTATGTATATTTTTTCATGAGATATTCATTGGGAACCTAGAATTAGATAAGAGGGTTTAGTATGTTTAAAGTTTCCACAAGGGAATCGAAATATAATTTTCCTACATAGTCTTTGTTTGTTGAAATTCTACTAAGCTATCCTAGGAATGTAGTTCTAGTGAGATCTAGATGTGATGTTATGTGATTCAGTATTCAAGTGACATATTGTCTTGACCTTGATAAGGGTAGGTGTGGATGATGAAAGGGGTGATTTGTTTAAATTATAAAAAAAATATTAACAATGTTTCCTAGACTAGCATCTTTGGTTGAATTTTATTTTTCAACCCTGGATGGATAGTTATGACATGCGATTCCTGACTCTGATGGGGGAGGAAGGGGTCCATAAGGATGGATGATACTTGATTCCTAACCGTAATATGGTTAGGTAATGGGAATTGAGGCCAGATGTTATGTGATGTGATACAGTGGGGAAGTGTAAGGGTGGTGAGATTATGATGGCTATTATAGATTTACCTCTCTATTATTTTTATATATATATACTATTTTGTTTGTTTGAACATCATATTAGAATTTCGTGGGATTCCCCCTAGACGGATTCTAGTGGAGTTTCAGGAGGATTGTGATATGGCGACCCATGAGAATGCATGGGATGAGGCTCATGAGGGTCGGGATGAGGCCTCAGAGTGTCAGAATGATTATGAGCTGTAGGTACATGGACAAGTATTGGATCATATATAGGCTAGAAAATCTTATGATATGATATCTTTTGGTTCATTTAAAGATGAGATGCTATGGGAAAATGTAGTTCAGGTTATCCAAGTTATCAATAAGGGAGATTAGGGTGCTAATCCATTTATATAATACATGACTTTAGGGATATAGTAGCAAAACCACTACTATTTTAGGGTGAAGGTAGAACACTACCAGTAGAGAACTAGATCATGTCAGCCTGACCATCTTCGACCATTTAGAGAATCCCCTACGTCGGTGGGTGAAGTTGGTGACGTACATGCTCAGTGGACCAGAAAAACATTGGTGTGATGTACATTAAAAATATGGTAGTCATGAGGGACTAGCTTGGTAGGATTTTTAGGCTAGGTTCTTTGAGAACATATATTTGGAGACATTAATGGTGGACATAATCTATGTTTTCATGAATCTCAAATAGGGGGATACTTCATTCATGGAATACACTTATAATTTCATAGATTTGTCATGATTTTTACCTACCATGTTGGGCGATATCCTCACTCTGGTGAGGTGATCTAAGGATGTCTTATGGAATTCCATTAAGGTTCTGGTAAACATCCTCAGGTTATCGATATTATCAGAGGTAGTGAACCTGACTATGATAGTCGAGGGACACTTGATGGATCAGTCATATTTTAGTTGAGTGACAACATTAGGTTATTTTATATATGATGCATCAGGTATCTAAAAGTGAGTCCCTAAAAAATCATAATATGGAATCTATACCATAGATTTAGTAAGACCACATGTAGTGGGTGATTAGCATTATGTTTCTAGTGTGTGAAACAAGTACATGTATGAACTTGGTGTGAGGAGCCTCCAAAGGAGTGCTAGGAATATGGATAGATGGGACATCTCAAGAGTTTCAATAGGAAGCCTTCATGGAAATCTAGGATATAGGGACCAGGTAAGACAAAGAAGTATGAGGTAGAAGTGACAATAGCATAAGGATGTGGTATTCAGGATTCAGTTGTCCGAGAGAGACAGTATGTAATTAATTTCTTATCCTTAAAATTATTAAATGGATGATTTGATATGCCAATGTCCATGCTCCTACTTCACTATGCTTGTCCATTCTTGGTAAGGTGGTTGGAATATCATTGTATGTTTAGGTTCGATGTATTTATTAAATTAAATTGAATTTTTATTTTTGAATTTCATGCTTTGAAAGGAATGTGAGGGGAATGGGTGAAAGATTGAGGTGGTGATCACCAAATGGATTGAGAAGATATAGTTTGTTATATTGGGAGTGTCCTAAAAAATACAGTTTATATTGATCATAGGTTGAGGCAACATGGTCATCGGATTGAGGTGACAAAGTAATCAGGATGAGGGAATGTCCCATGTGATATTAGATATTGTTGTTCACTAGGATAATAAACATAGTCCCATGCACCTGTGGTTCTAGATGGAAGGATTAGGAAACAATTGAGTGATTTCCACTCACTCTTTACTAGAAAATAGACCATTGGGGTCTTGTGAACATAGGTCAGACTCAGATCAAGCGGGTGTTAACAACTTATGCGGGTTCAGACCCCATAGACTAGAAAACATAGGTGATGGTGTTGACCATCAGTTATTTTTGTGAGTGATCACCATAGAAATCCATGTGTATGGTGATGGACTATTAGTTGAAGGTGTTGAGATTGTCATTTTTGGGATGAGACTCATTGATATGCTTGAGGTGATTGGGATGATACATGGGTGGATGGACATCATTATGCCTTCGGATGTCAATTGTTGAGCCAATGGTGAATATTTAATAGAGGAAAGATATCATTGTTCCTAAGGATGTCAGGATGTTGAGACAATAGGGTCTTTTGAGCTGGGGAATAAGGGACCAAGGACTTGATTAGGAATTCCTATAGGATACTTGTTATTTGGTTATGATGTGAGAGGGGTTGGTTGGCGTGAGGTACTGGGGATACACTTCAGGAGGTTCCGGAGGGTCAAATATCTTATTAATATTTAGGGTATTCCTTTTTAATTATTCCATGGATCCTTCCATTATTGTAATATATATGAAGACATGTTGTTGTAATCCATATATATAAATGGGGGCAAGTAATCATAATTTCTGGCAATGGTTGAAGTAGGAGATCACTTTTTTATAGTTGTTGAGAATAACGGAATAAGGTATTTATTTATACTTTGGTGCAGTGCCCTTTTTACAAATTTTAGTATAAACATGCATTAATCATGCATGTATGAAAGGAGAAAATTTGCAGTGGCCTAATGAGATTTATTCTCACACCATACACATGCCCTTAAAGAAGCATGTAGACATTATACTTTTGTGATCGTGTAATGATTCAGGCTCAGCAGATGGACCTTAGTGGTCATGTTGGACCGTTTTCATGGATGGATGGAAATAGACCATAGAGGTTCCTATATCATATAGATATTACTTTTGAGTTTATTTTATCTAGTTTTCTTATATATGTATGTACTGATGGTTAGACACATTTGAACCTACTTCTTATCTACCTTATTGTTTGACCCACTATTCCATATTGCCTGTTGATTACAAATGGTATGTCTTGGTATAGATTATTGAGTACTTCTATTGTTTAGGATTCCTTTAATTTTTTCCACTAATTTAATGTTTTCTTTTACGACTGTATATATATATAGAACATTATCGTTATCATCAGCCGAGGGTATATTCTCCCCCTATCACCTATTTAAACCATCACTGTTAGTCTGTTTCCTTTGTTGTGTGGGTAGGTGCACAGAAGGCCCAGTGTTCAACCGTACCAGAGAACCATTTAAAATGGAATTTAGGTTATGGTTCTATAGAAATAATACACCAATGAAAATAAAAAGTGTATCAAATTAAAGAGTTTATAAATCTATTTTCAAAATAAATGGGTAATTTTTGTAGGTTAAATGTGGAATTATTTTTAGCTTCTAGAGATAGATATAATGTTTTTATTGGGATATATTCACATGATTGTTTGTTATGAAATTTCCTTGATGTCAATTACTTATATGGATCCTTAGGTTAGGATGATACTTGAGATAATGATATGAGAGACATCGATTTTGGATATTCTTTATGTTTAGACCAGAGTCTACTATATTCTCTATGATTGGAACAACAAAAACATGAGCCAAGTATTTAGATAATTTTTTTTCCATTTTATGTAAATGTTACTCCAATATTGGCTGATGTACGTATGAGCTTCCTTAAGAGACTTGATTATAACCTAATACTTTTATTTAAATTCTATAGATGAACACATCAAACCATTTAATATCTTTAAAATTTTTATATATGATTACATTAAAATATTAGGGATGTTAATGGTTATAGTAGTTTATACTAATGATTTATTATCATTCACTGTACATAAAAACCTCAGGTACATACAAATTATATGCATGATGTTCCTAGTAAAAGAGAGAATACTCAATATTTGAAAGATGATGTTAGGATACATCTTGGAGATATTTTTCATTGTATTTGGAGTCACCCAGAGGCATATTATTATATTTTTTTAAGTTTAGTTTTAATGGTTATTATATGGAATTATAGTCATATTTTTACATATTGTTTAGATATATGGAATATGTGTCCATATTTTTTATGTACCATCAAAATATATTAGTATTTGTTTTTTAATGCTTAAAAATATCATAATTTATTATTTGATACTTTTTTCATGATATTATATTAAGGTTAAATCACTATACAAGTGATATAAATTTATTAGAACCACTAGTCACTAACCTTTGTCGATCAAGGAATCCATTTAATGTCATGTAATTTTCACCTAAGGGGTGTTGTTTTGCTGAGGTAAGAAAATAAAATGTGTATAGTTACCACTTTCAAAACCATGAAATGTCACCATACCCAAATTACCTAGTAAAAAACCCCAACACATAAATTAAATGACCATGAAATGTTTTAAATAAAATATATAATGTTTTCTTACATATAATTCTAGTAACTATACTAAATTTCCCTCTAATACAAGATAAAAATACAAAATGTTTACAAAGTCCAATTGAAATGTTCAAATCAACCAATACATGTTTCCCAGAAATTTTTTTCCAACTAGTAAATTAGTCTCTATATCCCCTAAACCAAAACCACTTTATCCAACCATTATTTATTAAAACTAACCATGATTGGTTTCCTACTCAATGGACTATGTTTTTCAATTCAAATTAAAGGTTTCTTGAAAAAAACATATCAAAACATTTTTTCTTCTCCAGCACCCATAAAAATCACAATGTATTTAAACATATTTTTTTCATGTATATAAGGGAAGAAGTGTTAGCATACAACCTTTTAGGGTAGAGGTATAAATATAAGTTTTAGTTCTATATTTTATCTAGAAATAATAATTAAGGGGGATATTATTCCTTATTTTGTAAGATCCAATGTTATATATGGGGGGTTTAATTTCATAGGAACCTTATGTTTTGATTTTTTTATTGTCCAAATCAAAAATAGGGGATGTAATAAAATTATTAGAGTTTGAGAACCTTAATGTGTTGTTTTTTGGAAACAGTTTTAGGCTCTGGTGGTGGCTTAGGTTCCCTGATATGTCGTAGAAGCTTTAGGATTCAAAACATCATTTTAATGAGAAATTTCATGGGGTGCATCATTAGTGAATGGTTAGTGATAAAACTTCACCCCCACTATGTGTATTGTTTGTTAAGATGCATAGTTTTTTTAAATGGTCGTGTTTATATAGAGAATTTTGTTTTTTATAGAGGCTCATAGGGATCTTAATGGGGTTGGAGTATGATTTTGTAAGACAAGAACAATAAACATGAAATGTGTAGTGTGTTTCAGATAGTGATTCTACACTATTGGCACACAATTTGATAAAATATGTGTATAAACAATGATTACCATTGAAATAGGAAAATTTATGGTTTTCTCATCCACCATTATATTTTTTCACCATAATTTTCCTCCCTAATTCAACCATGACCTCCACCATGAACTCCCTCCACTTTCTCTCGACCTCTATAGGAGATCTTTTCTATATCTTGGCAGAATCAGACACTATAACTTATAATAAATAACCCTTGGTAAGTATATACATCCTTTATCTTCCATTTTTATTTTATTTTTCTTTTAGGTTCCCTCAAGTTATTTTTGTGGGTAACACCATATTTTTATGGTTTTCTATATGGTTTTTCGTTTTCTTCCACTCTTTCTGGAACTAGGGGTCCACATTAGATGACTAAATATACCTAATCCTGAGGTAGGTGTTCTTGATTAATTTACCTTAAATTATTATTATTTTATAAATAATATCCATTTTTCATCATTCCAACCACTCATCATCGACCATGATTAGTTTTTCTTAAATGTATTATATTAATTTAGAGCCTTAGTAGAGCCCAAGATTCTTAGGTAGTTTCCTTAAATTATAAAACTGGACATGGAACATATATGGTCCATGAGGGGTTTTATCAATTATTTTTAATTCAAAAAAATATTCTAGTTTAATTTTTTTCCTTTAATTTACTACCCTCATAGAATGGTTATCCAATAAATTAATCACTTTCTATGGGCCAAATTTGGTCATGGATGAGTTTTGACACCATTATGTGTCAACCATGTGGTTTCTTCTTCAATTATTGATCCTAGTGTGTTTGGAAGAGAGGCATGTTTTTTGAAAAATACAAGTTACTTGTTCCACAATAATTTATCTAGATTAAATTGGGTTTTCATAACACGAAATAGACTGGTAACATTATATTAATTAGGATCTATAGTGTGACTAGTTACAAAATAATTTAATGGTTCCACCATAAATCCATTTTTTCAGATATAAATTAATCAAAGGCCAATTTATTATTTGATATTCCTTGAGGACTATAATTTAAATTCATGATTATTCGGGGGTGTTTTCCCCTTAATTAAATAACATAATTTTGTAATGAGTGTATGGAATATAAATGGTTTTTCAATTTAAAAACATCTTTGGGTATGTTTTACCTAAATGGACATGAGTCTAAATATTATATTCTATTTAGTTTATTTAAATTAATTCTATTAAATAAATATTATTTAATTACATGGTTATAATAATCATCCAAAATTATTGGTTGAAAGTGAGAAATTCCATGGAAAAGTCTTCAATTATTTTTTCAAATACCAATAATAATGCAGATAGATGTCACACTATTCAATGTTGTGGATTCCAAGGGGTAATCCCTCCATGGATCCAGTAAAGCTAATATATTCACGACTGAATTAAACCAATGTTGAAGATTCGTCTTTAAAATATAGAAAAATTAGGATTCATGGGTTAATTTCCTAGAATCGGTATGATGTCCTCAAACATAGAACACCTTGTATTATCCCCTTGGATTCCAATCCAGCCTATATCAATATTAAATTGTACTTGATCCTTGGACTCAATTCGATCCCTATTCAAAATTGGAATTATAAGCTTCCATGCATTGTATTCTACTCCATAGTTGATATCATGGCTTGATCACCATGGTAGGGATATCTAATTTCATGCATATAATTATATGTATTATTCTTTAGATTCAATTGGTTTTGATATAAGGGAATAATATCACCCGTTTCATGGATTCACCTTGAATTTTTTATGGATTCATGGGATTTTATCCATGGTTCCTATGACATATTTAATATTTATATGATCAGATATGGTCTTTCATAGGATGAATCAGGTGTTATTTACTAGCTCTCTGTGCCTATATCACGTTTTTGTAAAATGATAATTTATGTAATGGAAAAAGTAAAAACATTTGGTTATATTAATAGAAAATACCCTAGTGTGGGAATTGGTTTTAGAATGCCCTAGATGGGAATGTGAATGTTCCCATTATCCTCTATTGATATTTTATTTCATTGTGTTGGTCTTAATGGTCAAGAAATAAATCCTAGAGACCTATTAGGTGCAACCCCCTATTTAGTGTTGATTCCTTCTACTATGTTATGGGTTAAACCAGTTTTAGTTTCACCCATAGAGATAAGAAGCATTGTTGGTTTCATTCCTTATGATTTATAGGTTTAATGTTTCAAAAAAGTAAGAGCATACTAGGATTCTAGGTTCTATTAGGCCAGTGAATCAAATAAAATGTATGAGACATTTCACTTATGTAATATAAAAGTGGAACGTGTTTTCATATATGGTAACATTGAAAAAATGGTATTAGTTAAACAATAACTTCTGGTTCATAAGGGAAGGATTTTTTATGGTTCCCAACCCTATTGGATTGGAGTATTCCTTCGAGAAAATTTTTAGTGCATCAAATATTCAAATACTAATTGTTGAATGACACTAAGGATTTGAGTGGTCATGTGAGTAGTTTAGCATAGAGAAATTGTTTGGCTATAGAAAGGAACCTATGGTGCCTTGGTCCTGGTGAATCTTTCATGTTGTAAATTCACAAACAATGTCCAATGACTTTGATGTGGGGGAATGGTCTAATGAAACAAATCTTGTTAGAGATTAATATAGGATGTCATGCTCAAGGTTGTAGTTGAGTGAAACCATTGGGATTATATTGAGGCTTGGATACAATAAATAATTGAAGAAATGTAGCTCTGTTTCCTCTTATATTGGTGGTACAAGAGAATACACATGTGTTTCTTGACATGAAATCATCCACAGATGAGTATAAAACTGATATAGTTTTAATTAGAGACATGCTAGCTAGGTAACTGGTGGCTCTCATGTAGGAATCAGGATATTCTAGTAGTTGAAATGAGAACATGGAAGGATTGAGTTCCATGGTATGACAGGTCCAGGTGGAACCTCAATGGATGTTTTAGAGGTTGATGCGTCTTATGGGAAGTGTGGACGAGGATGAGTAACACGTGTATGGTTTTGGTGAGACCCTTATAGTTCATTACATGGAGAATTATAATGGAAGAGTTAGATGTTGTGGGATAGTCCATTATCCATTTCATGGTGTGACTCTAATTATCTATTAATTTATCAGAATAAGAATTTTTGAGGTTTTCATGTGTCAAAAGTGAAAGATGGATTCTCTTTTGAGGGATTCCCATGGAATAGTGGTCTCATCCTCATTTAACCTCTATGTTCTTGAATTAATATAGCATGGTATTTGGTAATTGGGAGTGTTTGGTGATTTAATAGTGTGGATAATCCTAAAGTGGTGAGTAGGATGATGATTTAGGGATGTGGCCCTTATATGATAGATATCTGGTATATGTGATATAAATCATGGGATTGAAATTCAAGCATTATGATTCCAAGGAATAAGTGGAGAAAAAACATATGGATCACTATGTGAATTCTAGTTTTGGACTCAAATAATGTTTTTATTGAATCTGAATTTTATATTTGCAATTGTGAGATCTTAAGTTGACCTGAGTGATATCAGTTATCATTTGGTATCAATGGTCTTGTCAGGGCATTAAGATGGATTTTAGGGACATTGTGATCAATCATGAGAAGGTTGTGATAAAAGGTCACCCTACCTCTATTGTACGCCACCATTTCTTAAAGGAAAATTTGAGCTCAATCATGTAATTGGAAGGTAGTATGATGATTTCATAAGTTAATGAATGAAAATATAAATATTTATTATGTTTCTAATGGTTAAATTGAGGTTTTCATATGTTATTGAAGAGTTAATTGAATATTTATTATGTTAATGAAGGGTAAATTAAATATTTATTAATTTTATAAAGATTGATATCATTTTTTATTAATAAAATTAAGGGTAATATGAATTTTTCCTAGGTTATTTAAGGGTAACTTGAAGATTTCTTATTTTACTAAATTGTAAATTGATATTCAATTAAGTTTCTAAAGGCTAACTTGATATTTTATGAAGTTACTATAGGGAAACGTGAAAAATTCTTAAGTTATTATATTGTAATGTATGTTGAGATTCCAATCATGGGATTTCATTGAGGGCTGGGTATGAGCCTCAAGGAGCATTCTTAGATGTTCATATGATGCATATGGGGGTAAAAGCATCGTGATCAGGTAGTAATGACAATTTGTTTGGTAAAATAGAGTATTTTAAATAAAATTCCACTAGAGGTGGTTAAACTATTTTTATCATTTGTATTTGGATGTGTTTTGTTGTGAACTGTGGTGGTCATGTCATCCTGTATATGATGGAAGCGTTTCAAGCTTTGGTCAAGGGACTTTTGAGGAAGGGCCAATATTGTTGTGTTTTAGATGGATGATGAATCATATCCATTCGTAATTGAGTTTTAAAGATTTGAGCAGGTACTCGGTTGATATCACTCTCAAGTGTGTTAAGGCATGATATTCTTGGAACCTTTCTAAGAAGGTCGGTGGACCACTGGGAATGTACATTGATAGAAGATTCTTATGGTGGGTGGATTCACGGTTCAGAATTGGCCTTGTGGGCCTCTATGGTTGGTAGCACTATGGGTGGGAAAATTCAAGAAGGATGATGTCATAGGTGTACTAGGTTTGATGAGATATATGAAGCATCATCTTAGTGTTAATTAGATAATATGAGTGTCATCTTTGATTCAAGTGATCTCGTTTCTTTTTTATAGAGCAGTGTTGGAATCACATTAGGTAATATGAACTGGATTGGTTTTATTTTAATGGGTTTTAAAGATTTTCTTTGGGTTGATTGTGTTTTTAATGTCCACCATGTCATCCTGTGGACCAGAAGTGCTAATATAGGGAGGTTGTAAGATCGCGTTTTCTGTACCAGTGTTTGAACTTCATAGAAACCTCAGTTTTTCATTTATTGAAAGGAACATATGTGAAATCATGATTCAGAATGAATTTTAAGTGTTATAGTATCTTAATGTGTCATTTTTTAATGTTCATTGAGGATTGGTAGGTGCCTTGGGTTCCTTGATAAGTCCCATAACCTTCGGGATTTAGAACATTTGTTTCATGAGAAATATTCTTAGGCACACAGTTAGTGCACAATTACTGTTAACTATGAGACCCAACCGTGTGTTCTTTTATTAATACATAATGTTTATATAAAATATGTGAGGGGATCAAGAGTAACATGTGGTTGTCTAAAAATGTATAAAGGGATACATATTCTTGTCACATAGTTTGTTAAACCATGATTTGTAACAATGCATTATGGGGTGTGTTTCAGACAATAAGTCTACATGGTTGGTGCATAGTTCGGTAAATCACATGGGTAAATCTTAATACTCATTTAAATAGAAAAAATTATGTTTTTTTTCACTCTAACCTTATATGTTTTCACACCATGTTCCCCCCCCCCATTCGTTTGGGATCTCCCCCGCGTGTTCCCTCTACTTTATCCCTTCAACCATGGGAGATATCACCCACTTTATGGTTGAATTAGATTGATTCACTTGTGATCAATATCACTCAGTATGTCTATCCATACTCTTGGTTCGTTTCCCAGTTTATGTTTATGTTAGGTTACCTCAAATAGTTTTTATGAGTAATGCCATATTTTTAGGATTTTTTCCTTGTTCTTCATTTTCATTCATTTTAGTTTGAATTGATGCCCAACAATGGATTGGTAAATGTTTCTAAGAATGAGGAAGTATATCTAGGATCAGTTCCCTTAATGTCTCACTGTTTTATAAAACATATCCATTGTGCATCCTACCAAATACTCAATGTCGACAAAGTATTGAATTCAAAAAATTTCTTGTATTAATTTAGAGCCTTAGTTGAACGCATACCTCTTAGGTAATGTCCTTAAATTATCAAACTAACCAAGTTCCATATAATTTCAATGAGGTTTTTATAGAATAAAATTTATTTTGTAAATAAATTTTTTTAATTTGTGACACTATCTTTACAAATATCATGGAATTATTATAAAATTTATTAAACAAGTTTTATGGGACAAATTAGGTCATGAATATGTATTGATCTCTTGATGAGTCACCCATGTGGTGCCTAATTATATTAGTGAACAATTTTTGAATGAAAATAGGTATTTTTATGAACCCACAATTTACTTGATACAATCTAATGTATCTAGCATAAATTGTGATGTTATAACCTGAAACAGACTAGAAATGTTATATTCCTTAGGATATAGGGTGTGACAAGTTGCTAAATAATTAAATAGTGCTACCATAAATCCTTATTTTAGTAATAAATTTATCAAATTCAAGATAATTAATTAATATTCCTTTATGAATATAAATTAAATTATCTATTATTGTGAGGCCTTTTACCGTTAATTATGATAGTTAATATGTGTAATGTGATTATGGAACTTAAATGGGATTGAAATAATGAAAGACTTTGGGAATGTTTTAATAAAATCATCTTGAGCCTAACACTTTATTTCTTTATAGTTCCTTTACATTATTTTTCTTCTGAAAATAATGGAAAATGCTTGGGTTGTAATGGTCAGTATGAAGTATGGTTTAGAAGTGATACATTCCATGGGGAAGTCTTTAATGCCAATTTTGAATGAAATTTATAAGACAAATAGATATCATATGATTAATCGATATGAATTCCAAGGGGTAATCACACCTTGGATCTTGTAAGTGTCTTATATTCATGAATTCGTTGACCAGGAACAAATGATTCACATGGAAACTATATAAAAATTAGAAATTATAGGATAAGCTACCGAATTTGGATTGATTTCCTTATACATGGAACACCTTAGATTATCTCATTGGATTCAAATCCAGCAAGTCCTAATATAACTACAGACTTTCTCCCCATGATCTATTAGAGCCCTATTATAAATTTGAATGCTATGGGTTAATCCCTTTGGCTCTAATCTGGTGTTGATTCTATGGATTCATTATCATGTGTTGGCTTTCCAATTTCATATATAGAATGTGATGGAGTATTACTTGGATTATCACGGTTCTGATATGTGAGAATTACTAGACCCATTTCATGGATTAACCTTTATACTTTTTCTTGGACGCCTAGGCTTATAACCATGGGTCATATGAATAATCTATTATTCCTAGGATTATGGGATGTTTTTCTAAGTCTTAACTACGTGGTATCCAGTGGTTCACCTCCACTTTAACACTTTACTTATTTATATTTTTCACAATATTATGTTTTATACTCATATTCTCTAATTCATTAGACACCATTGGTGGTATCCTACTAATTTATACTCACACGCTATTCAAGTCATCGTTTGGTACCTGGGTAGATCTAATGGCTACAGGTTAGGATATTAACTGGTATATCTTTTCTATTAATTATCTCGGTCTAGGAAATTCCATGAGATTAGTTGGTTAGTAATTTACTTAGACCACCAATAGGAGTTGACTATTCTTTTAATTTATTATGTTTAACTAGATCTATTGTATGTGTATCCTCAAAAATGGGTATTGACTACCCTATAAATATAAAATCTTCTGTTGATGCATGGATCGATTTTATTCAGCTTTTTAGATTGAAATTTTATTGTTATCTTCCTACATTTCATTTCTATTATTACTTTGTTATGTTTCATAATAACCTATATGGAATAATCTCCCCAATATACCATCATTAGACCCTCACTACTAGTTGTAAGCCTCTAGTACATTGGGAAGCACGCTTGAAGCGATGTGGCCATCATGTTCAGTTACTAATGATTGAACCGGGACCCGGATATAGCATAGCATTTCAAAATATCATAGAGTAGGAAGAATGGTTAATGAAACAACAAAAAGACAAATTTAGAGATTGAATTCTTTGATTGAATATCATTCAATAGATCTCTTTGGAATGGAATCCAGAGATTTTAGAATATGGAAATGTAAAATTCAATATAATTATGTCCTCTTAATGAATTATAGTGAATATAAAATATGGAATATTGGTAAGATATTCTACCCAACAATTTCTATTTTCATAATGTTTTCTAAGTCACTAAACAATATCTATCACATACACTAAATAATTAATGATAAATTGGGAATGAAAATCACATGAGGAAAACCAGTTATAATTCTTGGCCAAAGGTATCTGGTCTTGTAAAACTCAATGCTGATTGGTGAAGATTGTATAGTGGAATTAAAAGTTTAAAAGGAACATTATATGAAAGAATTATTAAATAAGTACCATTGTTTTTTTCTTTATTGGGTATCTTTTAAAATTTATATGGTTAAAGTTTATAAAGGGGGGTGAGTATAAGAACAATGATTTTATAAACACATTTTTATCGAGTAACATTTCTGATCCATTTAATTTCATTTCAAGACTAATAATTTTAGTATCGTATAATTACACAATGAAATAAAAAAATGATAAATTAAATATTATTTTTACAGTTTCATTAATTAAAATTATAATTCTAAGATATATATTAATATAATATCTTGTAATAAATGTTTCAAATAAATTCTAATGAATATTATGACTTGGTTCTGGAATTATATTAGGATAGTATTTATAAAAAATCAAATTTATAAGATAAAATGTTCAAATTAAAAATAGAATATTTCATTGAAAATACATACAATGAAATGAAAATAAAATTTAGGTTAAAAATTAATATTAAAATATAATGAATTTATATGATAGTATATGGGTTATATTGACATTTCCACAAGATTTGGTAATCATTGTGGATGATTGTCAATAATGTAGTTTTTATACCTGACCAATGGAAGTAGTGATCATAAATAAGACAATGTTTTTGGTGAAATTTATATATATGAGATGAATCATGTCCTCAAGTAGTACGATAATTCTTTATAAATTGCACATGTTTGACCTTTGAAAAGAGGTAATATCACTAGGGTTTGATATGTTCCAAGGCTAATATGAATTATATCAAGTGAATCATAAATAGAATCACTTATAGTATAATTTCAAAGCTAATAAATACCACTATATGATTTATATTGGATTAAACACCATAGGGAAATACCTCTAATTCTCACCATATACATAAGATATATTTCATTGTAATATAGTATTACGTTTATAATATCATTGGTTATATTTATATATAAATACTTTTGTTGATGAAATTTATTTCACCAAAATACTAATCGCTATGTGAAATAATATTCTTATTGTTCAATTTATTTGATGTTAAAATATAATAAAGGATCATTAAATTTGGATTCACACCATCAGAATTAAATAATCATGAGTTAGTTTTATAAATGTCTTAAAAAACTCAAATTTTGGATCATATTTTAAAATATAATATATGAATCATTTTTACATTATGTGTGAATTAGGAGGTAAAAATGATGTAATATTTGATATTATCATGCAGATATCATAAACATGTTTTTTAATATTTATTTAAAAATACTACAATCAGCCATAAATATAAATAAATGTATAAATCTCAAAATATATTTTATTTTATTAAAAAACTATTTAATAACCCCTTCAACTATATATTTTATTAATAATAATGAATTTCTTTTCAGGATTGAAAGAATATAATAGTTCATAAAATGTAAATCAAATATCACTTTTGGTAATAAAAAATGGGTGTAAATCAATTTGTGTAATTTTAAAGTGAATTATTTATAACCCAGATTTCATTGGATAAACCAATAATTATTAAACTATTATCAATATCTCACTATAAATATCTTCTTACCAACTCATTTATCTTCACTCTCGGATCTCGGAAAATTTATATAATCTCTTTTTCTATGTTATCTCTTTAATAAGTTTCAATGTATTTTTGTATATTTTTTTATGTTATAGAATGTGAGAAATATGGTGAACGTTTTCTATTATTCTCAGTTTGAATTACATAATTTATTTTTCATATAAATTCTTTTTAATTTTACTTTATTTTATATTCATACAGAAATATAAATTACAATCCTATTAATTTCAAGTACAATTCAAAATGTTTATCTAAACCCTCACTTTAATATAATTTCATGTTCCCTTAAAGATATAAGAATAATCATTATTTAATTTTAGTAAATTTATATATATAGTATATGTTATAATATGGATGTGTAATTTATAATTTGGTGATTGATTTCTATGTAGACAAACATATACTTGTTTATCCTTTACCAGAATGTCAATATAAATCCTTATATTATAGAAAATGAAACATTAAGATCAATGATGATGGTTTTAAAAATTCATTCATAAATATTTTTTTATTACCAATGAGGAAAAAATATATATGGGTTACATAATCCTAATTGTATATGGAATTAATCCATTTCCTCTTTGTACATTACCTATTATAATGTCTTGTTAATTATCATTCATTCTTAAAAAACACTTCTTCAGATGACTTCAATATCATTTTCATGTTTATATACTTCATGAAAAATATTTAATAATAATCCAAAAAACATTAACATTATAATTATTAAATATTTTCCTCATTATGAATTACATTTAATTGAATAATAATAGTCTATGTATGATTTTATCCTTCGATTGTCGATTTCCATAAACAAACACCATCTTCCCTTTCTGTTGGGTCACTTTTTTTATTAATGTCATGTAATGAATGTTTTATGTCATCAATCAAATATATATAATTTATTACATGTATTATATTGTGTATTAATAATGTTCGGTGAAAATATTTCATAAAACAAAAACTTTAATCAATATATGTCACGACCCATCCTCGGGACACGTGCCGTGACTACCCCAAGCCCGCCTTTCATAGGCCAGGGGATGGTGACTAGCAACAAAGGCGTAAATCCCGATATAAAGAAAGGCATTGCCTTTATGTAAGAAAAAAACACAACAGAGTATGGAAGCAGAAGTAGACACTAAGTAAACTGAGTACAAAAGTAAGTGCTGGAATGTAAATGGGCCAGTATACAAACCCAAATGAAAGTAAAGTACAACTGAAAGGAGAGTACTGCAGCTGAAGAGTAAAGTAGAAACATTGAGTCATCCTCTGGAAATCCCACCTGAAGGGTAGGTACAGGTTGTCTCCTCCACTACTCGGCTCCAGTCGTCAGCTTCATGTACGTCTCGTCCAGTGATCCACCTCCAGGTACCATCCAGCTCAACGAGCTCCTACCTCGGCCATCGCTGTCCGTCATTTGCATCCAACACAACGTAGTGCGGACATAACCCATGTAGTGGTGAGTATACGCTACTCAATATGGACCACAAGACCCCGAAGGTCTCCTAGACTCCACAAAGGACAAACCATAAGGAATGATAAAATCATGAAGTAACAACCTAATCTACATAGGTATATTCCCATACATATACCTAAGTCATAAATTCCAGTTTGTCTCCAACAACAGAGCCCAAATTCGATCTAGTCTATACAGGAAAGCACAATCCAATCCACACAGGATAACACAACCCAATCCACACAGGATAACAAAATAATCATATCGAAGATAGTGATTTAAAGTCAAGACTCAGATCACATAGGTATACTATTTCATAAGATGATAGAGATGATCAGATGTAGCCACTGATTCATCTAAGCTATCGGACCCACATAGTATACAAAACCAGCTAAGCTGTCGGACCCATAAAGGATACAAGACCAACTACACTACCGGACCCACATAGGATACAAGTACAGAGTCAAATACTGCCAGACCCACATAGGTTACAATAAAATTAGTCAATTACTGTCGGACCCACATAGGATACAATAACAGTAGTCATCGTCGTCGACCCCACGGAGGATTCTAGTTCGGTCGTCGTCGCTGCCGAACCCACAGAGGATCCCAGTATAGTCGTCATCGTCATCATAGTTGCAGCCAGCTCTAGAGTTCCTGCACACAGCATGCACTATTTTAGGAGAGTCCTCTCCACAATCCAAGGGGGTTAAATACGTCAACTGACACGATGTCTGGATTTGATGTATCCAAAAGTTCCGTCTCGTCAATAGGAACTCAACGCTGCAGATGGCGCATCAATTGGATGCCCGGTCTGAGAGTTATTGGCTTTTTCGTCCTAGGGGCCCAGTTTTTTTTAAGCTAGAACCAACCTGACCGTACTCAAATTGTGTCCAAACCTATAGTGGAGTAAAAAAAACTGTCTCACTTAGAGGAATCCAACAAAGTCGACGACACGTCATTCGGACGTCGGGAGGTCATGTTATAAGCGTTTCCGCTCCGAGGGCCCGGTTGGTTTCGTGTTCGAACCAACACAGCCATACCCAAAGTTCTCTGAAACCTTGAGTGTAATATACCAAAATGGCCGCCTTGATCCAAGGATCACTACACAACTGACTGTGCATCGATCGGAGGTCCGTATCCCATGTTATGTGCTTTTGAACGGTTCTGTCCAAAAAACAGGGGGCTTGGGCCCGGTCCGACCCGACCTGATACCCCTGGATCGGCCCGAACCAGGTCGACACGACCCAGCTCCAGGTCCGGCCGAATAGAGTGTAGCCCAGCCCGGCTAGCGTTTCCCAACCCAGCCGGTGCGGCCCGGCCCGGTGCGGGGTTCTGACCAAGTGCGGGGATCCTGGACCAGTGCGGGCGGTCCGGCCCGACGCGGGTGGTCCGTCCCAACGCGGCCGGTTCAGCTCGATGCGTACACCCACGCGCTGATCGGACGTGGAAGGGGGAAGGGCACCGCCCCCTTTGAACTGAACAGCGGACCCTATAGGGTCTTCCCTGTCTGTTGACCGGGGGTTTCAACCCCCGGTTTTCCAGGGTAGCGGCCGACCTTTATGGCTGGTCGTTCGGTTCATGCGGGACCCACGGGGGTCCCGCCTCCAGGGTGTGCCGACGACAAGCTGAGCCGGCCGCCACCCAGAACCGTCACAGCTCTTGGTCGTCTGGCGTGGCACGACGGCGCCACGCCCCTCCGCCGCGACCATCCCTGGTCGCGGCCCTCCTTAGTGCTCCGACGCGGCGCAGTGGCACCACGCCCCTCCACCGCGGCCCAGCTCTGGCAGCGGCCTCTTTCGGCCTCAACAGCGCAGCGCGACGGCGTCATTCACCTTCGCCGCAGCCCGCACCGGCCGCGGCTCCCTCGTAGAAGTTTTTGAATGATGATCGTTGTGGGAAACGACGTCGCGAGGTGAAGCTCCATATATGTTGACATAGAACTTCCGAGGAGGAAGCGTTGTTTCCCTTCCTTTGATGCGGGGAGAAGATTTAAAGATGGCGCATTTTTGTTCTTCGGGAAAGGAATCACACACTGGCTACAGAGAGGAGAAGAGACGGCACGTCGATCTCTCCTTGTGTTGAAAATAGTCTTCGTCAAAGTCTTGGCGTTCTTCACGAAGAAGATGAAGTTATTCAGGAAAACACACAAGAGCTCTCTCCTCAATTATCCTCACACAATAACCACCAAAAATAAAATAAGGTTCATCCTTATTTTATTAACTCATTCCATGAATTAAAAAATTCAAACTCTTCTCTCACTTAATTGAATAAGTGTATTGGCATAATTAAAGAGGGGAGAGGGGAGAGTTACAAATTAAATGCAAGAGGTGGGTTTAATGGGGAGTTAGGGAATTTGAAGGGGTTGGGGCTCGTGTGGGACCCACCTCACTAATCTCCTAACAAGAGGAGTTAGGATATTCCCTCACATGGATGTTAAACCACATAGAAAAATATTGTTGTGACACATCTTTATTCACGTAACACTTAAACCACATTTTTAAACAAATCTTCCCAAGAAAACGCAACTCTAGAAAAGGTCTTGTTAATCGAATACCGGCGCTGCGGTTTCATCGGTGCCCTAAGATTTCGATTCTGAGCATTGTTTAAATAGTTAGAAAATCTTGTGCGTTCGTTCACTGAACGTACCCGAGCTAAACGTCGGAAATTGATTCCGGGCACACCGGGCCTCGGAATCAGGTGTCGTCAGAAACTGCGTACTTGTAAAATCTCAAAGAATTTAATAAAAAAATTTCCTTGAAATTTACGGGTCTTTACATTACTCCTTTCTCAGGTATTTACATCTCCGTAAAGATACATCACAAACTAGGGAAACAAATGAGGGTACTGAGCACGCATCTGAGCCTCCCGCTCCCAAATGCTCTCCTGGAGATTCCTGTGTTGCCACCTGATGCACACTAGAGGAATCGACTACCCACTTAGGGCCCTCTCCTGTCGATTCTCGATCTCCACCAGGACCTTCGCAAAAGTCACCCCCTCATCGATGTACAACTCCCCATGGTCGATGATATGTGTCGGGTCATGCACGTATCTCCTTAGTTGAGATACATGGAAGACATCTTGCACCCGGTGCAACTAAGGTGGTAGACCCAGGCGATAAGCCACACCACCTATCCTGCTGAGAACCTGGAATGGTCCTATGAAGCATGGAGATAACTTGTCACCCCATCCAAATCACCGTAATCCATGTCGAGGTGAGACCCGCAAGAAAACGTGGTCACCATCCTCGAACTCTAGTGGTCTCAGCATCCTGTAAGCATAAGAATTCTGTCCACTATGAGTTGTCCTCATCCGCTCTTGGATGACCTAGACCTTCTCTATCGTGGCTTGGACCATCTATGGTCCAACAAGTGCTGACTCTCCAGGGTCTATCCAGTACAGAGGTGATCTGCAAGGTTGGTCGTACAATTCCTTGTAAGGTGTCATCCCAATGGTGGAGTGGTGGCTGTTGTTGTATGCAAACTCCACCAAGGGTAGGTGATCCTCCAAGCTGCAACCAAAGTGGAGGACACATGCATGGAGCATGTCCTCTAGGGTATGAATGGTCTTCTCCATCTGACCATTAGTTTGAGGGTGAAAGGCGGTGCTCAGGTATAGCTACTTCCCGATTTCCTCCTGCAACCCCTTCCTAAGCTGGGAAGTAAAGTGAGCATCATGATCGGAGACAATAGATGATGGCACACCATGAAGTCGTATGATCTCCTGAACATAGAGACGTCCCAAGCTCTCCATTGATCCCTACTCTATAATGGGTAAGAAGTGGGCTGACTTGGTGAGTCGGTCGACGATCACCCAAATGGAGTCGTGTCCTCTGGAAGTACGTGGAAGTCCAGTCATGAAATCCATAGATATCCCATCCCATATCCACTCCGGGACCTCCAAGGGATATACTAAGCCTGCTGGTACCAGGTGCTCCACCTTCACCTACTGGCAGGTGAGGCATCGAGAAACGAACTATGACACAACCTTCTTCATACCCAGCCACCAGTGTTGTCGTCTGAGATCTTGGTAAAGCTTCGTTACTTCTGGATGTACCGCTAATGGGAAAGTGTGAAACTCTCTCAACACCTCCTCTTGTAAAGCAACGGGTACCATGGTACGTCCTATGAAAAAGAAGGCACTCTCTCCTCCTATAGATGATCCATCAGGTGCCTATCCTGATGAAATCTGTGCACGCCACGTCTCACAGTCAACGTCCCCAAGCTTTGCCTCTCTGACCCGCTGAAGAAGTGGAGGAGTGACTGTGAGTGACTAAAGAAAGGCTTCTACATCTCTATCCAAAAAGGATATATGCAAAGAGGCTAGCTACTCTGTCACCTATCCAAGTATTTGAATGCCCATCCTCCTACTGAGAGCATCAGCTACTACGTTCCCCTTCCTAGGTGTATAAACGATCTCAAATTCATAGTCCTGGAAGAACTCGAGCCATCGTCACTATCTCAGGTTCAGGTCCTTCTGTGAGAAGATGTACCTAAGACTCTGGTGGTCAGAATAGATGGTAAAGCACTCACCCATCTGATAGTGCCACCACATCTTCAATGTGAAGACCACTACTGCTAACTCCAGGTCATGGGTAGCATAGTTCTGCTCATGTTTCCTCAACTGTCGTGATCCATAGGCGATCACTACCTGCTCCTGCATCAGGACACACCTGAGTCCAGTCCCTGATGCATCACAATAGACTACATACCCTACTCCCTCCTCCGGTAGCCTCAAGATAGGTGTGCTGGTCAATCTCTATCTCAGCTCCTGGAAGCTTTGCTGACATCTATATGACCACACGATGGGTATCCCCTTCTTCTTCAAAGTTTAAAGTAGTGCTGCAACTCTATAGAAGTCTAGAACAAATATCCGATAATACCCAGCCAGACCTAAGAAACTCTGCACCTCCGTCACGCTCCTAGGTGGATCCCAAGCTAGCACTGACTCGATCTTCACAGGATCCACCGCAAATCCCGCCTCAGAGATGACGTGTCCCAAGAAGTGGACCTCACGTATCAAAAACTGACACTTCAAGAGCTTACTATAATATTGGTACTCTCATATTGTGTCCAGTACAACCCGAAAGTGGTAGGCATGCTCCTCCTCAGTAGTCGAGTATATCAATATGTTGTCAATGATGACTATGACAAATCGATCTAGGAAAGGCTAGAATATCCTGTTCATGAGACTCATGAACACTGCTGGAGCATTGGTTACACTGAAAGGCATAACCAAGAACTCATAGTGGCCATACCGACACTTGAAGGCCGTCTTCTGCACATCCTCGTCTCGAACTCTGGGCTGATGATAGCCTGAACTAAGGTATATCATCGAGAACCACCGTGCTCCCGTGAGATGATCAAAGAGGTAGTAAATCCTTGGAAGTGAATAATTGTTCCTCACCTTCACCTAGTTCAGGTGACGGTAATCGACACATAGTCGCAGGCTCCTGTCTGCCTTCTTGGCGAACAAAATCGGGGAAGCCCAGGGTGAAACACTGGGTCGAATGAATCCCTTGCCCTGCAAGTCCTCCATCTATACCCATATCTCTCGAACCTCAGTGGGAGCCATACGATATCCTTGAGTAGATATGGGGGTTGTCCTAGGGTACATGTCAATATAGAAGTCTACCTCTATGTGAGGAGGTAGTCCTGGAACGTCGTCAGGAAAAACGTCCACATACTGATCCACCACTTCTGGAAAACTCGGACTCTGCACGTCCACTACTCCTAGGATGAGGCTAGCCAACTTATTTGTGATCGGTTTTCCTCTCCTCTGCATGAGTCCATCCTGCGCTGAAAAGGTTCCCTTCTCACCGGTGAAGGTGAACCTGCTCCCATCGGTGCAGACACACCGCACCTTGCGCCTAATACAGTCGATCTGAGCATGGACTGTAGATAACCAATCCATGACCAAGATGGAATCGTAAGGCCTCGACGCCGCTACAAGAAGATCCTAGCCGAAGCTCTCACCTCTAATAGTAATCTCACACTGCAGGCACCAGTGCGTAATCGTCGATTCTACTCCCGTAGGAGTCTCTAGCTGTAAGGATCGATCCAACGGCTCTGTCAGAATCTTCGTGCTCTGAACAAGGGAGCGACAATGAAATAATGACTCGATCCTGTCTCAATAAGAACTACAGAAATGGTGTAGTAGACACAGATAGTACCTCGAATCATCTATGGTGCATCGTGGTCATAGGCCTCCACTGCCTGAAGCTGAGCCTCCCTCTGTCCGCCATCTCCCTGTGGTCGGGGTGGACCTCCTGGTGGTGGTGGTGGTATATCCTCAAAGCGTCGCCCACCACCTGCTGCTCGGCCATCTCCTCTAACTCATCCTTCTGCTCCCTGTAGACTTCCAAGGTCGAACCTATGCCTATGCCTGGGTGGTCCCTCAACCGTCTGCTACTCCTCTGCATGTCGGGTCGGGAAGTCACGAGCCATGTGGCCCTACCCGCCGCATGCATAGCACTATCTACTCCTCGAATGGCTGGATCTGCGCCGTGTGCGCTGCACCTCTGAGCGAGTATCCTGAGTTCGTCTTCCTGATGGTCTGGTCTGCTTGGACCCCTGAGTCATCTGTCGACTGCCTGCTGTAGAATAATCCGCTACATGCTGCCCTACGGTAGGTCTCGCTATTGGTGTAGGCTCAGTAAGAATGCTCTCTACAAGGAGGGCTCTCTCTAGTACTCCTGCATGTGTCAGAATGCTGAGGGAGGTCATCGATGCCCTGATCTCATTCCTCAGTCCCTGCTCGAAGGTCCGGGCCCGGAAGAATGGGTCTCATACCATGTCTGTGGAATAATGCGAGATATCGGAAAATCTCGTCGAGTACTGGGCTACCGTCATGCTGCCCTGCTGCAGCTGTAGTAACTCCTGAATGCGCACCGCACAGAGGGTGGCTGGAATGAACTCTAAGCGGAATAGGCTCTATAATTCCGACCAAATGAGAGATGCCTCGTCCTGCACCTGCAGCATCAGGCTCCACCATCTACCTACTTCCACGTGCAGGAGACTCACTGCAAGGATCACCATGAGGTCTGATGGGGTCCCTACAAACCTGAAAACTCGTACAACAGCCTCCAGCCAATCTTCGGCTGCCTGAGGGTCCGTCTCCCCATTGATCTTGGGTGGTCTCTGACGCTGAAACTTGTGCAGTGCACTAAGGCGACGTGCACTCTCAGTGGCTGGGGCTAGTGGCATCGGTGGCTCAGCTGGTAGAGGTACCGCTGGTTCCTCCGCTGTAATAGGGCCCTGCACCGAGGCTTCGTCGCTCGGTGGGATGTCGTCTCACACAATGCTCGGAACCCTAGCTGGCTGCCATCATGGGGCCATCCAGAAAAGAGACTAGTGCACCACGGTCTATACAGTATACCTGGTGAGAAGATACAAGTAATCACAAAGAAAACATTTAAACACACATGCAATCAATGTTTTCATGCATTGAGTCGGAAATCAGAAGTCAGGGTCCTGGTGTATGGAAACGTCGGCCGCCGCACCAACACTGGACTCCCTGGACTAATAACCACACTTATTACCCTTAAAATTATTGCTTCACATAGAAGAATATCAGAGTCATGAGTTCTGCGGTAGAACCGAACTCCTCTGATACCAATTTGTCACGACCTGTCCTCAGGACCCGTGCCGTGACTACCCCCAAGCCCGCCTTCTATAGGCCAGGGGCTGGAGAGTAGCACCAAAGGCATATATCCTGATATAAGTAAATGCATCGACTTTATGTAAGAAAAAAAACACCACATAGTATGCAAGGCAAAGTAAACACTAAGTAAACTGAGTACAAAAGTAAGTGCTGGAAAGTAAATGGGCCAGTATACAAACCCAACTGAAAGAAAAGTACAACTGAAAGGAGAGTACAACAGTAGAAAAGTAAAGAAGCAACACCAAGTCGCCCTCTGGAAATCCCACCTGAAGGGTGGGTACATGTAGTCTCCTCCGCTCCTCGGCTCTAGCCGTCCGCTTCGTGTACGTCTCGTCCAGTGATCCACCTCCAGGTACCGTCCAACACCACGAGCTCCTACCTCGGTCAGTGTTGTCTGTCGTCTGCATCCAACACAACGTAGTGTAGGCATAGCCAATGCAGGGGTCAGTATAAGCTAATCAGTAGGGACCCCAAGACCCTTAATGTCTCCCAGAATCCACGAAGGATAAACCACAAGGAATGAAACAATCACGAAGTAATAACCAACTCTACTTAGGTATATGCCAATACATATACCTAAGTCAACAATTCCAGTTCAGCTCCAACATCCGAGCCCAAATTCGATCTAGTCCACACAGGAAAGCACAATCCAATCCACACAGGATAATGCAACCCAATCCACACAGGATAGCAAAACAATCATATCGAAGATAGTTATTGAAAGTCAAGACTCAGCTCACACAGGTATACATTTTCGTAAGACGATAGAGATGATCAGATGTAGCCATTGATTCATCTAATATGTCGGACCCATATAGGATACAAGACCGGCTATGATATTGAACCCACAAAGGATAAAGACCAACTACTCTGCCAGACCCACATAGGAAAGAAGTACAGAGTCAAATACTTCCGGACCCATATAGGATACAAGATTAGTATTCAAGTACTGCCGGAACCACATAGGATACAAGAACAGTAGTCATCGTCGTCGAACCCACAGAGGATTCCAGTATGGTCGTCGTCGCTGCCGAACCCATGGAGGATCCCAGTACAGTCGTCATCGTCGTCGTAGTCGCAGCCAGCTCTAGAGTTCCCACACACAGCAGGCTCGATTTTAGGAGGGTCTGCACAATGAGCCATGTGGGTTTGATACATCAACTAACATGAATTCCAGAGTTGATGTATCCCAAAGTTCTGTCTCGTCAATAGGAACTAAACGCGACAGACGACGCGTCAATCGGAGGCCCGGTCTGAGAGTTATTGGCTTTTTCGTCCGAGGGGCCCGATTGTTTTTTAAGCTAAAAGCAACCCAAACATACACCAACTGCATCCAAACCTGGAGCAGAGTAAGCCAAAAGAACCTTTCACTAATAAGAATCCAACAAAGTCGATGACATGTCATTCGGACGTCCGGAGCTCAAGTTATAAGCGTTTCCGCTCCGAGGGCTTGGTTGGTTTCGTGTTCAAAGAAACCTGGATGTACCCAAAGTTCTTCTAAACCTTGGGTGTAATATACCACAATTACTGCCTCGATCCAAGGATCACTACGCAACTGACGGTGTGTCGATCGGAGGTTTGTATCCCATGTTTTGGGCATTTGAACGGTTCTGTCAAGAAAACAGGGGGTCCGGGCCCGGTCCGACCCGACCCGATACTCCTGGGTCAGCCAGAACCGGGTCGACCTGACCCGGGTCCGGGTCCGGCCCATTAGGGCACGACTCGGCCCGGTTGGCATGGCCTGGCCCAGCCGGTGCGGCCCGGCCTGGCGTGGGGATCCGGCCCAGCGCGGGCGGTGCGGCCCGGCGCGGGGGGCGGTCCGGCTCGGCGCCGGGGGTCAGGCCCGTCGCGGACGGTCTGGCCCGATGCGGCCGGTCCAGCCCGGCGTGGCCTGTTCGGCCCTATACGGGCGCCCATGTGCTGAGTGGACGCAGAAGGGGGAAGGGCGCAACCCCCTTCGAATCGAACGGCGGACCCCACGGGGTCCGCCCTGTCTATTGACCGGGGGTTTCAACCCCCAGTTTTCCAGGGTAGCGGCCAGCCTTTATGGCCATCCATTCGGTTCATGCGGGACCCACTGGGGTCCCGCCTCCAGGGTGTGCTGGCGTCCGGCTGAGCCGGCCGCCTCCTAAAACCGCCGGGGCCAGGGGCCGCGGCTCTTGGCCGTCGGGCGCGGCGCGACGGCGCTACACCCCTCCACCGCGGCCTGGCTCCGACCGCGTCCTCAACGGCGCGGCGCGATGGCGCCACCCTCCTTCACCGTGGCTCGCACCGGCCGCCGTTCCCTTGTTCCTGTGCGGTGCGACAGCACCGCATCGCCTCTGTTCCAATCCACAATGAAGTACAACAACAATGGGGAGGAGGGTCGGCCGTGTTTGTGAGGTACGACCTCCTCCCGTTATACTAATAGCGAGTGGCCAAGAATGAGTAATCATGACGACAATTAAAGCGCAATTTTAATTGATTAAAATTGAACTTAACCCCTACCTCGAAGAAGTTGTTGAACGATGATCGTCATGGGAAACGGCTTCGCGAGGTGAAGCTCTGTATATGTTGACGGAGAACGTTCGAGGAGGAAGCGGCCTCTCCCTTCCTTTGATGCGGGGAGAAGATCGAAAGAGGGCGCGTCGTCATTCTTTGTGAAAGGCATCATACACCGGCTGCGGAGAGGAAAAGAGAATACATGTCGATCTCTCCTTGCGGTGACAACGTTCTTCGTCGAAGTCTTGGCCTTCTTCGCGAAGAAGATGACATTCTTCAGGAAAACACACAAGATCTCTCTCCTCAATTATCCTCACACAACAACCAACCAAAATAAAATAAGGTTCATCCATATTTTATTAACTCATGCCATGAATTCAAAAATTCAAACTCTTATCTCACTTAAATGATTTTGTGTATTGGTATAATTAGAGAGGGGAGAGGGGAGAGTTACAAATTGAATTCAAGAGGGGGGTTTAATGGGGAGTTAGGGAATTTTAAGGGGGTGGGGCTCGTGTGGGACCCATATCAATAATATCCTAACAAGAGGAGTTAGTATATTCCATCACATGGAAGTTAAACCACATAGAAAAATAAATTTATGACACAACTTTATTCACGTAACACTTAAACCACATTTTTAAACAACTCTTCCCAAGCAAACACAACTCTAGAAAAGGTCTTTTTAAGCAAATACCAGTGCTGCAGTTTCATCGGTGGCCTCATATTTCGATTCGGAGCACCGGTTCAAAAGTTAGTAAACCCCGTGCATTTGTTCAGTGAACGTACCCGAGCTAAAATTCGGAAATTGATTCCGGGCATACCGGGCGTCGGAATCAGGTGCCGTCAGAAACTGCGTACACGAAAAATCCCAAAGAATTTGTGAAAAACATTCCTTGAAAATTACGATTATTTACAATATATTTGGAAATATTTAGAGATATTATATGTGAGGTATGATTAATATACTATGATATTGGCGAATGTCCCAAAATCTAGAGCCCAAAATAATATTATGACTTGGTATGATTCATTGTCAATGGATTTATATGACCATATTTTTATGACTTACCAATATCCTTCATCAATTATTTAATAATATTATTATTATTACATTTTATAGATATTCCCTATATTATATAGATACATTTTCTTTGTTATAGAACCATGTTTTTAAGACACCCTTCATTAATTAGTTATCTTCCCTTTTTATTTTCAAGTGAAATCCCCATGGAAATAAAAATTTTATGAGGGGTGGAAATTTCATTGATTCACATAAAAGATGATTTGAATAAAAAAAATTGTTTACTTTTCCAAATTTTTATATTCATAGTTTCAGAAGTCGCTAAAATTATGATTGTAAGTATTTCTTTAATGTAATACTTCTGATGTATGAATGGTGTAATTTTATAAAACATTATCTAAAAATGATCCAAGGGGAGTCTTAAAAGGTGATCGAATCTACTTCTATATGAATCGTAGAAAGAGTAAGCAAGGTATTGAACCTTATATGTGCACATGTATATAGTCTAATGAGAACACCAAAAAGGTTACTGTTTTTAATAGTTTATGTCCATTAATGATTATTTCAATAAATATTATTACATGTTTATAAAGACATATATGTTTTAAAACTTTTAAATGTTAAATTTATTAGAAAATAAATCATAATGTAATCATAGTAATTAAAATATTTTTAATAGATCAAGGTGAATAATATAGAAGTGTAAAATTTTATAAACATATAAGGGAGTGTTCTATTGTTTCTAACACTATAATTCATGAAAAATAAAATTAAATCGTATGTATAGAATTCAGAATCATTACTTTTTTAGTTAAGGTTTAATAAATTATTAGTTAATAAACATTTCTTATTAAAATGGGGTTACACTCCATAAATTACTAATTTCACACTTAATTTAATTTCAATAAAATAAAATAAAAAACATTCAATATTATAATTAAGAAATATTTCTACTCATATTTTATGAAAATTTCTGGATTTGAAACATATATGAAATATATTTTGTTGAATACGTTTTTCCTAAAATCATTAATGTTAATGTTTTTTGTTATCCATATAAATCAAAAAAATTTAATTTCTATAAAAAACATTTCAAAATTTATTTTTTTCCTTTTACTAGTATATTTGGTGAGAAAAAATATTTTTCTCAAGGAACCATTGGTTGGAAATGTGAACATAATAAAGATAAATACCACCAAAGAGTAAATGTTCTCACGATAAAAAGCAAACCAGTTTTAAAAGAGGTCATTAGAATTGAACAAACACATATTATATAATTGCCTAAAAGATAAACTATGGTTTATTAAGTCATATATATGTATATATATTAACAAATTATGATGAATTTATAATCATAGAAGACAAATCAACTTCCTACAAAGAAAGAATAATGATTTATAACACTAATAAATGGTTAGAGTCCATTGAATATGAAATGAATTACATGCGTATTAATCACATTGTAAACTTAACTGATCCACCTAAGGGGGATATTACTATATGGTTAGGTGATCTGGAAGAAAACTAACATGGATAATAGTGTGTAAACATAATTAGCTCATCTGATCATAAAAGGTTATAAATAAACTCATGGGTTCAAATATAAGGGGATCTTTTCTCTAGTATTTTTAATAATATCCATCTAAATTATACTCTAAATAACATTATATAATGATCATGAGATATATTATTTGGATTAAATCATTTTTTTACTCAATGATAATTTATTTTTTCTCATTTCTATATTTAAACATAATGAGTTTTAGTAAAATTAGTGTGTTTTTAGGATTATATGTTATAAATATTTATTTAGGTTTTCAAGAAATTCTATCATCAATTTAATATTAATTTCAATTATTTAATCATATATTTTGATTTAATAAATAATGAAAATAAAAATTATTTTTATGTAATTCCCCGACCCTAGTTTCCAAGAGTCGGTGCATTATTTTAATAAATTGGCATGATTACAAGGAAATGAAGTCCCGAAGGACCGATTAGTTTAGTAGTCTTGGAAATTAGATTATATACATGAATGTTACATTTCAATTTAAGACATACAAAACAACATAAATAATCTTTATGAATTCCATTATTGCTTTAGCTTAACCCTGCATATCAATCACAATACATTTCTTGGAATCCTGGGAAAAATAAAACATAGAAAGGGGTGAGCTCAAATGCTTAGTAAGGGTAAGAAATACAGTGGAAACTTTGATAAATAAGCATAAAAATGTAAGGAAATGTATAACTAAAACAAAATACTTGTAAACTTGAACTTAAGCATAATATGGCAAAGATAAAATGAAATAATTCCATTTACTTATTCACAAGGATATTCTACTAGTCGAATAATCACATATAATATCAATAACCACTTTCACAATAATGGAATGTATAATGCCTGACTATCATAACCACGTAGCCAAGGCCTCGTGCCAAGACTACAAATAATATTTTGTCAAGGCCTCGTTCCAAGACACGAGTTTGTCTCATGAGACCTACCGATGCATCAAGGAGCTATAGCGGGCTCTACCCGTCAATTATTGAGTCCAATGCATTCCTCATATGAAAAGGTCTAAAAATAACATAAAAATTCATATTCAAACTAGTATACGAAATTTCAATAATTTACCCATAAACAATGAATGGTATAAAAATAACACATCCACAGTCAATCATATCAGAAAACCTTCAACAAAATATGGAAGATTTGTATCTTGATAAATCAACTTCAAAATAAGTTTAAAATCCATTAAATAATTTTGACATGGATGAAAATGATTTGTAAAGATCTTTGAGAGAAATACCCCTTTTTCATGAAAACATTAAAATGTCATACAATTTATAAAAGAAGTCATTTAAATACATTTTTGAATCAAAGTGTCCCATACCACTTTGAAACTTTTGAAAGGAATTATCATTTTAAAAACATTCATGTCCATATAAATAAATCCTTAAAAACCATTTTGAAGACACAGACATAAATGGGAAAGATTAAGAATAATAAATATTTAAAACATTTGAAATGATGTTTTAGTAAAAATTTCCTTAAAATAATCCCTTTGAAAACTATTTCATAAAACATGTACATGGATAATAAATATTTTCCAGTAGAAACTTACGTAAAAACAACCTCAGATAATAAAGAGATTGTGAAATTAACCCTTACCAATTTGGTAACTTACGAAACATACAACCCCTGAAAGAGGTATCATAAAATGAATATGTAAATACACTTAAATTAAATTTTATTACACAATGAATATAATTATAGGTAGTAAATACACCACACAAAAGGTAATAGTGGCAATATGGCATTAATCTCACGGGAATAAGGAGTGAGATGAAAACCTCTTACCTTGTACTTTTCCTTGGTTGAGGGTAGGTTAACCTCCTATATAATGGTGAAATAATTGTTATTAAATTATAAAATAATCATATATATTAATATGATATCATATATGATCTTTTAACATTGCATTGTTAATAATATTTTCGAATTATCGTCATTTCGGGTGTTAACTTAATCGTTTTATTTTATATTTATTGTTACATAAGCCATGTTTTTCATGGATAGGTTGTATCTTATTCATATCCAGAATTATATAAAGTCCTTAAACATTATTTTTAAATCATAAAATTATAATTATACTTTAATGGATACGATGGAGAATGAATCTCATCGCGTTCGTGGAGACGGTAGTCCGTACGTACGCACGAGCGACAATATCATTCTTTTGATATTAAATTAATATATAATTGGATGGTATATCATATATAAATAATCATTATCATGTTATATTTATTATTTACATGAATTAAAAATCATTATTATACCCATCAAAATAATAATATATTGAATAACAATTACACCACGACGTGGAGACGGTATGCCGTACGTACGCACATATAGTGACATGTCATTCAAAGGATGGATAGAATAGTGAATATGGTTTTACCATATTTATAATAATATTAAATTATATAGTAGATACTGGATTCATTATTTTAGAATTGGAATAACAAAGAAAGAAGAAGTGGAAGAAGAAAGGAACTTGAAAAAGGGCGGTGAAATCATTACCTCTTCTTCGGGTTCTTCCTTTTGATTTGATAAAAAGGGCTCTTTAGGATGGCTTTATGACTAAAGGACTTCCTCTAGGATGAATTTAGTGAAGTTGAGAGAGTATTTGGGCAGGGTTTGGCTGAACCAAAAGGCTTTTATGGTGTGAATTAATGAGAAGGGTGAGTTCCCTTTTATAAGAGGGGTGAGGGGCACCTTTGGAAAAGCTAGAAATATTATTTTATAATAAATTCATATTCTGTTTATAATGGCTAAAAATTATATTATTTAAAGGTTAATGTGGGTATAGGTTGAAAAACACTCAACCAATAGGATTTAGACAGGTTTGGGTTACTATCTTAACCTTATCATTAAGTATTAACTCTTAGTTAATTAGTTTCACTTTTACGATGTCTCTTTGTATTTTTATATTATATGGTTTATAAACATAATATATACAACCATGAGACCCCCAAAGTGGTCCATTAATGATAAAAATATCATTATATAAGTCTCTTTTCTGATACATAGATTTTTAAGAATTTAATATCAATTAATAATATAATATTTGTTTTAAAAACTCTTTTATGTCAATTTTGACACTATTCAATAGTTGATTTTTTTAAAACTTATAACAAAACTATTAATTCGAAAAATGTTATTTAAATAATTCCTAACATGGTTTACTAACCTATAAAATTATTTTAATTCATAAAAAGTCTCAAATTATATTTATTTGGGTATTTATAATATCAATTATTTTAATTTTTCACTATTATGGTAATTAATGCATCATCATTATCTCATAAATAAATTAACTTATTTAATGTCTAAAAATTATAAATAAAATATAATTATGTAGAAAATAGTTTTAGCTCTCTAATTAATATTTAAAGTCGAAAATCCAACATATATAACCCTATTTAAAATTTTTTTTTCTAAAAGATATATGCTTATGTCATTTTTGTATTTATTTGAACTTAATTAAAATAAAGTGTCCCTATCACCTACAAGTGGCTCAATGGGGTCCCAAAAAAGACCCAAAGATGCCCATGGTCGTATATGTATCCACCAATAAGGTTAGTATACGTTTAAGGGTAATTTATTATTATTATAATATTATTTTTTAACACTTATTTACCGGATTTACCTTTTAACCATGGTAAATAAAATATTTATCGAAGTAATTATTCAAAATGTCTAAAAATAAAATTTACCTCTTTACACAATTTGTATATCCTGATTTCAAATATGGAATCCATTTTTCTAAATTCAAAACACAGAAGTGGCTGAAATTAATTTAATATTAATTCCCGCTGTCAAAACAAAAAGCGTGTTTTTAAGATATAATAACTATCAAAAGATTTATACTTGTTTATGTTCGGTTTAATTGTGAAATTATGTCCTATGACCAAAATTTTATTAAATGGTAAAACTATATTCTAAATATACTTTAAAACCACTCAAATTTATAATTTATCACCATTAATTATTTTGATTAAAAAAGTTGTTTTTAACTAAAATTTAGTAATTTTCACTATTCCTAAAAATATTAAAGTTATACGAAAGGTACCAAAATTTCACCTTAGGCTAAATTCGATAATCTGAATCCAAGAATGAAGTCTATTTTCAGAGATAATGTTTATAAAATTTTAAAAATTAGGTATTACTATTCATAACGGCTAGTTTGATTGGTTGTGGTGTGTGTTAGAACTCAAAGTTGCATACAACAAACGCTACTGTATTATTAAAAGGAATGTGTACCGTGGAAGCTTGGGGTGTTAAATTATAAATTTTTTTATGTTCTCATCTTAAAGAATAAATTTATTTAGTAAAATATATAAAGGTTTAAAATATTGGATTTAAAAAGGGTTCACTATTAAAAGTTGGTAAAAGTGCATTTTTGAAAAATACGTCTTTTATCTGAAAAAATGAATTTGTTCTAAAATTATGTCTATGTAACTCATAATATAGATTCTAAAATTATAAGGATTATATAAAGTTCAAAATTTAGTTAATACTATTCATAACCTCTTTGGAATGACTTGTTTGGTAAGTCATGGTGCGCTTAAACTCGGTGTTGTGTGTAGTGAAAGTTATTGAATTGTTTTGAATAAGTACATACTATGAAATAATGGAGTGTTACATTCTTCCCTCCTTCAATAAATTGCGTCCTCGAAATTTTGATATTGTTCTTCAAAAATAAAGGTTGGAAATAGAAAATATCTTTGTTGGAAAACCCACATTGGAAATTTGGTTAATAAAATTTAGTCTTAATAAGAGGAAAAGAGAAATGAAAGAGTCCCCACCAAATTATGATATCTATTAGGAGAACATTGGTGAAAATTAGAGACATATAATTGGAGGAAAAATGTAAATATTTATAGGTCATTATTTAGGTCATCAATCACAAACAAGTTTAAAATTGAGGTCCTTAAATTCCTCAATCTATAATGACTTAAAATATCGTTGGTTCAACAAAACATAAGGTATTAGGATAACACATTTTTGGTTTTAAGATTCCTCCAATAAAGTATAATAATTAATTGCTTTATAGAATAAGAGGAGAATAAAAATATATACATGACATGTAGAGTGTCATCCTTTAACTAATTTCTACAACAAACTCATCTTTAACTCTAAAAGATAGTAGAACTTAAAAAATATATTCTATTTATCCTATTCGTTTGGGGTTAAAAAATGAATTTATAATTCATCTACTAGACCTTCTTAAAATAAACTACATTATTTAATCCAGGACATCTCATGGTCTAGTGGTAGGTGATACACCCTTTTCGCTCTTCAGTTGCGAGTTCAAGTCTTGCGGCCTTGCCGGACATGACGGGTTGTCGCCCAACCTCCGGGTTGTCCTTTTATGGCAATAAACAATAATCCAAACTAGAAATATCCAAAATACTTCAGTCCAAAATTTATAATTAATGTAAACACAATGATGATTCTTTTTTCTGCGTAATAACATGTGATCACCTTCATCATGTATTCTTTTAAAACACTGCAACATCCTGAATTACCATAAAACCTTATTGATTAAATTCATGATCCACTATTCCTTAAAGAATAATAGATATACTCGTTCAATCCAAAAATGTTTTAAACTCCAACAATGATGGAATATACAAATCATTAATCAGTTTCAAGGTAGTCAAGAATATCCAATATAATTTATCCAAATCAATCATGTATTATTCTAAAATCACTACCTCGGTATCAGAACCATATTATGGTTTATCTTTCTCTCAACCATATGTTTTCCAAAAATTTAACCTGCTATTGAGTCACTTTTATTTGTTCCACACAATCTCAAGTCCTTAATGAAATAGTACTGTAGTACAATCATTATATACTCCATAATTATTATAACAAGTACATTGTTGATACAATACTCAAACGACATATTCAACATAATAACTCTAATCATTCCTCTTCATCTTTGGTAGTATCATAACTTGATTATTATCCAATAACTTCATTTGCGGCATAGTCTGATGACTGGTACATAGGTTCACGTAGTGTCCAAACTCCTTACAAATGAAGAATTGCACATTTGAAACCATTTTCTTACCCTTGCAGTCACGTACTTTGTGCCTTTTTCCTCCATACTTATAACAAACACCAATTCCTTCCAAGAAAGTTCCAGCGTGTTTTTCCCACAGTTATCACATATTGGAAAATTCTTCTTTTCCCTCTTCCCTTTATCAATTTTCTCTCTTCCATCCTTTTATTCTCTTGCTTCCCTTCAAGGCCATAGGACTCAGTAAACTCTTTACTTATCTTATCAACACATGATATTATTTTTTCATATGATGATAATACATGGGAGACTATTTCTCTTATAAATTTTGGCTTAATACCATGAAATATAAGATCCTTTTTTCTCTTTGGATCATCTGCATTGATGGAGTTCTCATTCCTTCTACTAGGCTCCATTTCTAAACAATGGAATACACTATATTAGTTTATGAATAAAAATACCTAATCCCAAACTTGTAAAACACATAACATAAATTAAATAGTTTATGGATATACTCCATAATCATAAAAATGTCTCCATTGAGGAAGTATATACTCATAAACCCTTCACAATGGTTTGTAAAGAAGATGAGAATTATCCTAAGCATATCCCCTAGGAGTGTCGTAACCAAGAGTGCAGCAAGGCCCGTTGTGGTGCACCAGTTCCCATTAGAGTCTAGCTCAAAGTGGTGTTTTCGGGTTTTACCCCTAGGTACATATGTGCCAGAGCCGCCTCTACCTGCTCATATCCAGAAAGGGATGTATTTCTCGGAAAACTCACTAAATCACTACAATACCAAAATTCTATGAAGTTCTTCTATACTAATCCTCAAATTCTATCTTAGGGCTATGTTCTCTAATCTGAGTTTATCTAAATATAGTTTCCAAGGATATTGCTAAACTTCATCTGATACCAACTGTAACTCCCTGACCCTAGTTACCCAGATTCGGTGCATTATTTTAATACATTGGCATGATTACAAGGAAATCAAGTCCCGAAGGACCGATTAGTTTAGAAGTCATGGAAATTAGATTATATACATGAATGTTACATTTCACTTTAAGACATAAAAAATAACATAAATAATATTTATGAACAACATTATTCCTTTATCTTAACCCTGCATATCAATCACAATACACTTCTTGGAATCTTGGGAAAAATAAAACATAGAAAGGGGTGAGCTCAAATGCTCATTAAGGGTAAGCAATACAGCGTAAACTTTCATAAATAAGCATAAACATTTAAGGCAATGTATAACTAAAACAAAATCCTTTTAAACTTTAACTTTATCATAATATGGAAAAGATAAAATGAAATAATTCCATTTACTTATTCACATGGATATTCTAATAGTCGAATAATCACATGCAATATCAATAACCACTTTCATAACGATGGAATGCATAATGCCAGACTATCATAACCACATATCCAAGGCCTCGTGCCAAGATTACAAATAAGATTTTGTCAAGGCCTCATGACAAGACACTAGTTTGTCCCATGAGACCTACCGATGCATCGAGGAGCTATAGCGGGATCCACCCGTCACTTATTAAGTCCAATGCATTCCTCATATAAAAAGGTCTAAACATAACATAAACATTCATATTAAAACTAGCATAAGAAATGTCAATAATTTACCCATAAACCATGAATGGTATAAAAATAACACATCCACAGTCAAAAATATCAAAAAACCTTCAACCAAATATGGAAGATTTGTATCATGATAAATCAACTTCAAAACAAGTTTAAAATACATTAATGAATTTTGACATGGATGAAAATGATTTGTAAAACTCTTTGAGAGAAATACCCCATTTTCATGAAAACATTAAAAAGTCACACAATTTATAAAATAAGTCATTTAAAGACATTTTTGAATAAAAGTTTCCCATACCACTTTGAAACTTTTGAAAGGAATTATCATTTTAAAAACATTCATGTCCATATAAATAAATCCTTAAAAACCATTTTGAAGACATGGACATAAATGAGAAAGATTTAGAAGAATAAATATTTAAAACATTTGGAATGATGTTTTAGTAAAAATTCCCTTAAAATAATCCCTTTGAAAACTCTTTCATAAAACATGTACATGTATAAAAAATATTTTCCAGTAGATACTGGCGTAAAAACAACCTCAGATAATAAAGAGATTGTGAAATTAACCCTTACCAATTTGGTAACTTACGAAACATACAACCCATGGAAGAGGTATCATACAATGAATATGTAAATACATATAAATTAATGTTTATTACACAAATAATATAACTATGGGAAGTAAATACACCACACAAAAGGTAATAGTGGCAATATTGCATGAATCTCACGGGAATAAGGAGTGAGATGAAAACCCCTTACCTTGTAATTTTACTTGGTTGAGGGTAGGTTAACCTCATTTATAATGGTAAAATAATTGTTATTAAATTATACAAGAATAATATATATTAATATGATATCATATATGATCTTTTAACATTTCTTTGTTGATAATATTTTAGAATTATCGTCGTTTCGGGTGTTAAGTTACTCGTTTTCTTTTATATGTTTTGTTACGTAAGACATGTTTGTAATGGATAGGCTGTATATTATTCATTTACATAATGATATCAATCCCTTAAACATTATTTTTAAATCATAAAATGATAATTATACTTGAATGGATACGATGGAGAATGAATCTCATCGCGTTTGTGGAGACGGTAGTCCGTACGTACGCACGAGCGACAATATCATTCTCTTGATATTAGAATAATATATAATTGGATGGTATATCATATATAAAGAATCATTATCATGTCATAATTATTATTTACATTAATTAAAAATCATTATTATATCCATACAAATATTAATATATTGAATAACAATTACACCACAACGTGGAGACGGTAAGCCGTACGTACGCACGTATGGTGACATGTCATTAAAAGGACTGATAGAATAATGAATATAGTTGTACCATATTTATAATAATATTAAAGTATATAGGATATACTGGATTCATTATTTTAGTGTGGTAATAAAAAAGAAAGAAGAAGTGGAAGAAGAAAGGAACTTGAAAAAGTGTGGTGAAATCATTACCTCTTCTTCAGGTTCTTTCTTTGGATTTGATCAAAAGGGATCCTTAGGTTGACTTTATGACTAAAGGAAGGCCTCTAGGATAAATTTAGGGAATTAGAGAGAGTATATGGTCAGGGGTTGGCCAAACCAAAAGGCTTTTAGGGTGTGAATTAATGAGAATGGGGAGTTCCCTTTTATAAGAGGGGTGAGGGGCACCTTTGGAAAAGCTAGAAATATTATTTTATAATAAATTCATATTCGGTTTCTAATGGATAAAAATTGAATTATTTAACGTTTATGGTGGGTATAGGTCTAAAACCACTAAACCAATAGGATTTAGATAGGTTTGGGATAGTATCTTAACCTTATCTTTAAGTATTAACTCTTAGTTAATTAGTTTCACTTTTACAATGACTCTTTGTATTTTTAACTTATATGGTTAATAAACATACTATATACATTCAAGAGACCTCCAAGTGGTACATTTATGATACACCTATTATTATATAAGTCTCTTGGCCAAAAATTATATTTTTAGTAATTTAATATCAATTAATAATATAATATTTGTTTTAAAAACTCTTTTATGTCAATTTTGACTCTATTAAATAGTTTATTTTTGTAAAATTAAGAACAGAATTATTTCTTTGAAAAAATTTAATTAAATCATTTTAAAAATGTCATAATAACCTAGAAAATTAGTTTAATTAATGAAAAGTCTCAAATAATATTTATTTGGGTATTTATAATATCAATTATTTTAATTTTTCACCATTTTGGTAATTACTTCATCATCATTGTGTCATAAATAATTTAAATTAATTAATGTCTACAAATTATAAATAAATTATAATTATGTAGGAAATGTTTTTAGAGATATAATGAATATTTATAGTCTAAAATACAACATATATAACCCTATGTAAATTTTTGTTTTCTAAATGATATATGCTTATGTCATTTTTGTATTTATTTTAACTTAATTAAAATAAAGTGTCCCTATCACCTACAAGTGTCTCCATGGTGTCCCAAAATCGACCCAAAGACGAACATGGTCGGACATTTATCCAAAAATAATGTTATGACAAGTTTTAGGGTAATTTAGAATTATTATAAAATTATTTTTTAACCCATATTTACCGGATTTACTCTTTAACCATGGTAAATAAAATATTTACCGAAGTAATTATTCAAAATGTCTTAAAATAAAAGTTACCTATTTATACAATTTGGACATCCTGATTCCAAATATGGAATAAATTTTCCAAATTCCAAACACAGAAGTGGCAGAAATTAATTTAAAATTAATTCCCGTTGTCAAAACAAAAAGCGTGTTTTTAAGATATAATAACTATCAAAAGATTGATACTTGTTTATGTTCAGTTTAATTGTGAAATTATGTCCTATGATAAACATTGTATTAAATGATAAAAATATATTTTAAATATACTTTAATACCCCTCAAATTCATAATTTATCACTATTAATTATTTTGATTAAAAAATTTGTTTTTAATTAAAATTTAGTAATTTTCACTATTCTTCAAAATATTAAAGTTATCCAAAAAGTACCAAAATTTCACCTTAGGCTAAATTCGATACTCCGAATCCAAAAATGAAGTCCATTTTGAGAGATAAAATTTATAAAATTTCAAAAATTTGTTATTACTATTCGTAACGGCTAGTTTGATTGGTTGTGGAGTGTGTTAGAACTCGAAGTTGCGTACAACACACGCTACTGTATTATTCAAAGGAAAGAATACCGGGGAAGCTTTGGGTGTTACATTATAAATTTTTTGATTTCCCCATCTTAAAGAATAAATTTATTTAGTCAAATATATAAATGTTTAAAATATTGGATTTAAAAAGTGTTCACTATTAAAAGTTGGTAAAAGTGCATTTCTGAAAAATACATCTTTTATCTGAAAAAAAATGAATTGTTTCTTAAATTATGTCTATGAAAGTCATAATATGGATTCTAAAATTATAAGGACGATATAAATTTCAAAATTTAGTTAATACTATTCATAACCTCTTTTGAACGGCTTGTTTGGTAAGTCATAGTGCGCTTGAACTCGGTGTTGCGTGTAGTGCATGTTATTGAATTGTTTTGAAGAAGTACATACTATGAAATCTTGGGGTGTTACATTTTACATTTAGGTTTTGGTTTTATCTGGATGAAATAATTCCCACCATAAATGAAATCATGAATTTTCATTTTATAAATTCATTATTGTGTAAAATATTTATAATTTAATATGTTGGATAATGTTTGATATACTTCACGTAATTTTTCATACTAATAGATAAAAAATGACTATTGGTTTGAATGGGATGGCATATAATTTTAATGTATATCTATATTTAATATTCCAAGAAGTAATTTTTAATAATATTATTTGGGAAGAGTCTTATGAAGTATATATATCCATATAATAACAAAAATTGGGAATTCATGTGAAACATTCGATCAGCCTTGATAGTATAATTTATAATGTAAGTCAAGCTATGTTATGAAACCAATTTTTTAGCTTCATAAATTATAACTAAATGATACCTATTTCACCATAGTGATATTCACTATGTAAAATACTAGAATAAACATATTGATAACTAAAGAAGTGTTTTTGTTATTTATAGGTTTGAAAGATATCATTAGAAAATGTTATAATAATATATATTTTTGAATAGTAAAATATAGTTAATGATCTCACTCAGGGACTATTTTATACCTAAAAATAAGATTACTCTTCAAAAAGTGTTCAAAATAATCAATCATGGTTGATTATAAAACAAGTGTTGAATATATCGCATTATTTGATTCAATGATGGAAAATGTTTGGATAATGAAGTTTTTAAATATACAACTTGTTATTTCTATCATAAAAATTACTATAGAGGACCATTATGATAATAAATGAGGTATTTATTATTCTAAGAAAACCTAATGTAAAAAAATTAAAAATTAATTCCTTTATCTATATATATTTTGTAATAGAATAAGAATTTTTAAATAATTTTTAATTTATTTTTTCATATTAAAATCCTACTAAAATAATTCATGCTTAAGTTTCATGATGCATTAAGACTAATTTATTTTTATAAAAATTAATTTTTAAATTAAATCCTGGGAAATGTTTTTTATACAAAAAAATTATTTTTATTTTTTAAAATTTATCCTCTTAAGTTTTTTATTCAATGATTTGGAGGCTCATGATATTCAATTGGGTTTTTATGTTAACTTAGAGTGATTTAAATTTATTAAGTTAATTATTATTAATTATTATTATTTTCATGATCGAAGGATATCTAGGGCAAAATGTAAATATCAATGTGGTGAACTGACCCATTGGTTCCCTTCTTGGTCCAACCGTGAGTCGGGAGTGACACACCGATCCCATATCTAATAAGTTCAATAATGATGATAAGCACCGATTATTATTATCAATAAAATGGGAGGCCTTAGACTAAGGTACCTATACACATTCAAACACCCAACTCCATCTAAAATCACAGTGATATAATTATACTAAAACATATTGAGATTAAAAAAAATAAAGCAACAAAAACTAGGAAAATAAATACATTTTTTGTAAGGTTATGAAAAATTATATGGGAAAAAATACATTCCAAACTAGTGTTAAAGGAGTTTCGAAATAGAAAAAAAAATAAAAAGGAAAAAATAAAAGAGATATCGATCCACAAACTCTAATACTAACCATCAAACATGGTCAGTGCCTCTAAGAATTATTATTCTCCATTAATATTAGGTCCATCAAAGTGACTACTCGTCTTTTTTTCATCTTCATAAGACATGACATGTGTAGGAAAATCCTACACATATGAAATTATAAAAATAATTAGTAGGACACCTTGATAACCAAGAAGGAATAAATAGAATTAAATAATCGGATCAACCCATAAGTGAATAGGGAAATTTAAACCCATCATCAGATATAATCATACTAAAACCCAATTTGAAAAAGGTAAGTAATCTTAATCTCTACAACTAGATAAGGAAAATGATTCTTTAAATATATCTAAAGGCTCCTTTTCCAATTTCAGGAATCCTAGAAAGACTCACCAGAATCTGTATTGTGGTTCAACTCATCACTACTACATACCATGATTGAGGGTTCACTAAATCCAATGAAGGATACACTCCCTATCATAGCTTGATGATGGGAGTGCCACTCCACAGATAGAGGACCCACACCCTCTATTATGTGTGGTAGTATGTTTCGCACGGAATCCGGGGATGACCTCCTCGACGGGAGATTCAAACGTTCCGATCGGTTTCTAACGGGTTCGTTCGTAGAACCGAAAACATCCAATGATTCCACATTTGTTTGGACCTACTTTCCAAAGGCAGGCGCCCATTAGCTTGTGGACTAATGAGGCTTAGGAATTTGCATTGGTCGAGAGGATGGGAGGTCGGACTCATCACACCTTTTTGAGGGGAATTATTGTCTACTTCGGGACTCTCTTTATAGATTTAAGTTATGTTCGTGAATCCTTATTACATTACCAAGTATAAAATGTGCTTTCCTTTAGTTTTAACAATCAATGATTAAATATGCAAGAAATTTAGAGAATCTTTTATATGTATTCGAGGTTCTTCATCAATAGAGAATCATCTATATCTGTTTAGAGATTCTTGGTCAATGGTATCGTTCAAAACATTTATATAAAAGTCTCTTGGTCATTATGATGACCAGGCTGGTTTTAAAGCCACTCAGTGGGGCACTTGAAGTTTATCGTCATTCAGAAGGACAGAGATTATTTCAAAGTTGGGATCGAACCCATAAATGGGCTACCTACGTGTCCTTTGTTTTGGAAAAGGAATCAGAACCCACGTAGTTCGAGTTATAGAGTATAATGTTTATGATTGATGGCTCAAAGATGAATTTCATAATTACTTTTACACTCTAAGCTCACGTGAGTCATGCTCGGTGTGAGAAACAAGAGGTATTGGTAAAAATTTAGACAATTGTGCCATGAAAGATGCAGTCATAAGAATTTTTTTGGGGCTTATGTATGGATGACTGCCCAGATAGATGAAGGTTTCGGATTTACTTTTAGGGAGAAAATCCATGAACAGGGTCCATAAAGTTATATGTGCTTCATGGAGATTTGAATACTCTAATCCTGGGGCTTACTCCTAAGGAGGATGCCTAAGTTAGGAGGGGACTTATGATTGGGTTTTACTCCTGAAAAGGAAACCCAAATCAAAAGGTAAATTATGACTGGTTAAGAGAAATTTAAGGGGACTTGGGGCTTATTCCTGAAAAGGAGACCCAAGGTTATTACTGAGTTTTATTCCTAAAAAAAGGAGACCCAGGTTAGGGATTAAGGTTTGGGGCTTACTCCTGAGGAGGATGCCCATATTTGAGGTTGGGGCTTATTCTTAAGAAAGATGCCCATGATTAAAGGACTTGATTGGGGCTTACTCCTGAGGAGGATGCCCAAGATTAGGATCTTTAAGAATTTGGGGCTTACTCCTGAAGAATATGCCCAGATTAAAACGTTTTATAACTGGGGATTATTCCTGAAAAGGAGACCCAGGTTAGGATTCTCTCATCTTAAAGGATGAGGTTGAATGAATGAACTCTCCGTATTTTAGTTACATAAGGATATTTAAATCACTAGAATTTGAGAGAGATTCCACAGAATTCCTTTCAGATAAGAAAGTCAAATCAAGAAATCATACCATAAATGGCTTTGAAGAGTGTCTTGAAGACTGAATCTTGAAAAGGAAAGGTGAAATGGATTAAGAGGGGTAAAAATGGGCAAGATGGGCACCCAAAAAGATAGGGGCGCGCAAGTCTTGCAAGGCGCGCAAGTCTTCCGTGGGCGCGCAAGTATTGGTCGCGCAGGTATACCTGCGCGACACATAGTGTACTTGCGCGATTTTCAACCAGCATTGAAATACTTGAGCGACTCTTTTTTAAACCCTTTAGAATGTTCTCGAGGTTCTTCCAGAAGAGGGATGCGCAAGTTATATTGAAGGAAATAAGTCGGCGCGCAAGTGTTTGATAAGTTTCAACACTTAGGCCTTCCTTCTTCTCTTTAGATCTTCCGTTCTAGGTAAGAAATTACCTTAGAAGTGTTCCGGAAGCTTTGAGAAGAGACTTGGGCGTCGGGAGCTTCAATCCGAATTTCTGGAAAAAGATCCTCTCGAATGGGGGGCCCACAGGGTCTATTTATAGGCAAAAGAAGACCCCGGGCGGTTACCGGGCGGTTACCAATTAGGTCGTGCAAGTCACCTGCGCGACCAAGGTGGCCGCGCAAGTACACTTGCGCACCATTTAGATAACTTGCGCGGTGATGCTTCTGTTGATCCTTTCTTCCTTCCTTTGTTGATTTTTGATGTTTTCTTCAAAGGCTGAATCGCTTTGAGCTCAGATATTCCCTTTTCCGATCTTTATATTCTGTGACGAAAGGAGCATCATCATAGTACTAATTATACTAGTACATAGGATATGGGGGACCCACTCCATGGTGTGTTAGGGAAGTTCTAACCCTGAAATCTCTCCGATGATCAAACCTCATCACCACCATCAGTGAAGCATTTTTGGAAGAATCATCCCTATAATATCATCTCACATAGTTTTTATGATACTGAATCATATTCCACCACCACATGAAATATGAAATTATACTCAGAATGTGATACTCTGGGCTCTATATATGGGTTACGAAGAAGGAGATACTCAAGGTTGATGATACAAGTATAAATACATGATGTGTGGATCTGGTAACACAATGTGCAGAATCACCAGAGGACATGGTTTTTTATTCCATGGAAATTGATCAGCTGGCCAAATTCCCCCACACGACGTTATCCTAAGGTGAATCAGCATGACTAATCACTCAGGTCCCTGGTCAGGGGCTGAAAGAACACAAATTTGATACCCAGGTATATCACACGATGTGGGCCCATATACATGGCATGTGTTATTCCAGGTTACATGACATGTTGTTAGTATTTTCATGCATAGTAATTTATAGTCTCTTGGTATTTACAAAATATATAGATCCAGCATTATCACATAAAATCATGATTCTATGTTCCTAAACATGAGTTAAGAAACATTAATGGCCAGTCAGAAGCTGTATTCGTGTTTTCTACACATGATAATCGATCCTATGTTTCTTTTTCATTATTTTGTGCATAAAATAGGTTATAATCCATTCCAAATATTCTATTGTTTTATATCATACCAAATTATATCAAATCACTAAGTAGTATTATTATCACATTTATCCACACATTAGACAAAACAATTCTAGTGTTTTGATTATGATTTGAACCAAAATAGTTCTAGTTGAACCACCACAAAAAATGGATGGTTGAAAGGGAAATAAATAATTGTGGTAGAAACAAAAAAAACATCAATGTGAAGATGATCATTGGACAAATCATAATCTCTAACGATCATTTTCTAGGAAATTAAATAACATATAATAGTTATTATCAATGAATTAGAATCTCATAATATACTGATTGGGACATGTGAAAAAATACATAAAAATTTAATATAAAATAAACTAATCCATGAAATAAATCATAAAACACAGGATGAATCCATAAAAAAAATATAATCCTTACCTAGAGTATGGATCAAATGTTGGTGAATAAAAAATTCTCCAGTGACATCAGTAGATGTTCTGTTGTGTTTTCTATTCTTCACACAAATATCTTCACCTTTTTCATTGTTGAACCATGATACTTAGTTTATCAACACCAATAGTGGAACTTGTTATTTTTACATAAAAATAGGTAACTTCTGGGTGTGTTTGGATTGGACCGATTGTTGATTGTGAGAGAGGGGGTTAAATGTGCTGCACAATTATTTATGTCCAGTTACCATTATTGTTCTTAACAAAAACTCCCAGGGGTTACCACATCTATGACTGGGTACAAACCTTATTTCCAAAGGTTGGTGTTAAATTGGGGTTTTAGAAAAATTAGACATAGGAGCTCACATTGTTCATGAGGATGGGTGTCCATGATCAACGTACCCTTTTCTGGGGAATTGTTTCATACTTCAAGACTCTCGAATAGATTTAAGATATGTCCGAGAATCTCTTCTTAATCCAAATATGAGACATGTTACCCCATTTATGTGAATAAGAAGTAGGGGATATCATTATTCAATCCATCTGTATGTTTCTGAGGCTCTTAATCCATTTCTTAGTAATGAATAACTTCTTATATGTTGATGTTGTATAAAAAGGCACTAGGGAATTTACTGTCATTTTGGGTGGTGGTTAAAATTATGTGGAGGGTATTGGGCCATTATTATCCATCCTATATATCATTTTTATTAAATTAATAAAAATCCATTTTTTTAAACCCATGTAGTTTAACATCATGTGGAAGGAAATATGTGTGGTCACATAGGATCCAAATATTTGAGATCGAGTCTTGAGGAGACTTCCTAAGTATCTTAGTTATAATAGGAATTAGAGTTATCTTAGTCCATTCGTTCCCATGGGACTGACCCTAATGTAGATTCCCTTATATGGGGGATGTTCATATCCTACCACTCATTGGGGATTACATACTAATATTGCCTTGGATGGTGGAGATTCAGGATGTGGATTACATGAACATTGCAACTCCATAAGCCCACATGATATATGATATTTTTGAGAAACAAGGGATAAGAATAAATATGTCTCACTACATATAGATGTGGGGCTTGTGTACTGTACAACCCTAAAGATGTTTAATATACTGCTTAGGCTTTGGGAAGTTGTCCTACATATCCTGGTTATTTTAGGAATCAAAGTCATCATATTTCAATTGGCTTCTTAGTCCACCGATAGACGAGGTAGAATGATCAACCAAAGGGAATGATTGGATCCCAATGGTTAAAATGGCAGAGACATGAGGGGACTTATACCGATGTGGGTTCCCATTTGAGTTTTGGATCCAGCCTTATGATGGTGTCCTACATATCATGGTTATTGAAGGAATCAAATCCATCATAGTTCAATGAGTTATCAATATATTAGAAGATGAAGAAAAGATAACCAACCCATGGGAATAATTAGGTCATGATGGTTGAAATTTCATAATCTATGCCGAAGTGCATGCCCATTTTTGTTTGGTATCAGGACATAGAATGACATCTGGCATATCATGGTTATAGTAGGAAATCGAGTCCTCATAGTTCAACTGGTTGGGGATTACACGCTGATGTTGCCTTTATATGTGGTACATATCATATTATGCTGCTGATCAGGCCTTACATAATGAGGTACCCGTATCCTAAAAGATACTTGTCATCTAAATGATTTGGTTATTGAAACTTCATATGTCCATGGGATCTATGGTCAATGTGAGAAACAAGGAATGAAAAATAACCAGTCTCATTTCTTGTAGATGTAGGAATTTTGTGTTATGGATTCTGTTTGGATGATTAATATAGAGATCACGAATTAGGGAGGCATCTTATGTATCCTTGTTATAGAAAAAATCAAATTCACCATAATTCAATTGGATAGGGATAACACACTAAGGATTGAACAGGTTATCAATTCCTTGGATACCCGACTGACCTGGCATATATGTCTTCCTCACATGCATTGATTTTCCAATTTAAATGCCTTGATTTTTTTCTTCACATGTCTGAGGATGTCTTCCTAACATTTCCTATGAAAATTGCATGATCGAATTGACATGTACAAGAGACATCGCCTGACCAGGATGACATGTCTATAGGTTGTCAAAAGATCAATTCTTACTTGTTTGGAGTACATCACAAGACTTGATCAACTTTTCATGGATTCCATCATGTGGTCCTGGCTATATTTCTTAGATGGATTCACATGATCCAGTTGACGTTTCCTAGTGTCATCAGAAAATTTGGCTAACAGACTTGGATGGAGTTGTGAGCATTAGAGTGACATGTCTTGGAGGGTGCCTGATATATTGGATGACTTGTCCAAGTGTCATACCAAGACCTCGTTGACATGTTCACGGGATGTCGTAAGAGCCAGCTAACATATCCACAGGTAATTGAAAAGTATATCATGCATTTTTGGTGGATGTCGTGAGGGATAGTTGACATTACATAGATCTACATCGATACTTTTATAACATATACTAACATCAAGATATGATCAGTGTGACATGTATAGAGTTCATTGTGAAGCCTATATAGCGATCCTAGAGGGTTCTGTGAGACTTGGGTGGAATGCATGGGGGGATACATGTTACTTGTTATTACATGTCCATGGGTATCTCATTGTCAAAACAGTATACCAAAGGATCCTCGTGTGACCTAGGAGACATTTCTTAGTGTTTTCACATTCCCGGTGTGGTTCATGTGAAGTGCATGAGGATAACCATATAATTTCTTTACATAAGATCCCTATATTTTAGTCTTTGTTCCATCCTTTTATTGAATTTTCCAAATATTTTTTCAGAGTTAGCTTATTTTAAGTCTCACATGTCTTCGAAAATATGTGTTATTTACTTCATGTAACCCTCAAAAAATCCTATGTGTAATCTATGAGTGGTCAGGAAAACTCTCTATGAATGATTCATGATCACTCTGGTTGTTCCACAAATCATCCCTGATGGAAAACATTCTCATTCATGAGATTATCTCCTCTAAGAAATATTCTCTGATGTTGGGGTTCACTTGTATGGGGTTACAAGAATTCTTTTTTTTTTCTGTATAAGGATGCAATTTTCATGTTGGGGTGGGAGATTTCTATGCCTTTCCTCCACAGTTATTCACTAATTTTCACAACGTGTATCACGCAAATCCATAATGGAGTGGGTGGAGGGATCTAGCATTATGCTTCTTCGTATATTCATACCATAGGACATTCAAAGGGCCTCACATTATTTTCATTGATTGAAATACCAACCTCATAATTCCCCATTTAATGGATTGTATCAAATTAATAGGGTATTGTTTAATCATGAGTATATTCAATGGTACTTTCATATTATCATACTTCAATGTCCAAGGGCCTTTGTGAGAATAGGGAACCTACTGAAAGTCTATTATGTGGTCCTAGAAAAATTTTACGGGACCATTTATGAGACAAGGATGAATTCTAAAGGGGATTTGAGAGACCTTCCGGGTGTGTCGCATGATTTTATGGCTGCAAGAGGCTCCCACCTTCCCCCCTTTTTTATTTTCATTATTTAATTTATAGGGACCTTAGGTGTCATGAGTTTTCTGGAGTTTTGTTGAGGAAAGTAGTTTTCCCCATTGGTGATGCATTATGTGACCAAAAAAAGTTCATGTGGTGATGTGCGAACACTTAATTGATAAACCCTTCAGTTTATTTTTAGATCCAAAAGGTGGTGCATGAGACTACCTGGACATATCCAAGTATTTGCATGATATGGGGGGAATTCTCAAGGGGAACCATGTAAATACGAGGACAAGTCATTGAGGATTCCTCAGTGTCTCACAGTCCTTATAGGGCATGTCTCGTTATTTTTACATCCGAAATAGTTTGACCCATTCCCCTTTTTATTTCAATTTTTTATTTTATAATGGTTCAGGATATCACTAGTTTTTTGGAGTTTTGTGGAAGACATTCACTATAATAATCGGTGATGGTTTCTGTGATATATATGATCAGAAGGGGATCCCTCATTTTGGATATTTTCCTGCTATTTTCTAATTATTAACAGATGTATTGTCAGGATCCCATCACCTAACAATTCTCATGAATTGGGGTGATTTTTTTGAAGATTTTGTGCAACCAAAAAATGTCTTGGGTGCCTTCTCAAGATCATAAAGACTTGCCAAAGAGGCTATGTGGGATCTTCCATAGGATATGTGCTTTGCGTGGCCATCCAGATGACCTTCCATAGGTCATGTGATCTCCTTTCTCATAGAGGTTCATGTGATCGATGTGATCATGGACACATTCCTCTACATTTTCTTCATGGGGAAATAATAACCATATTCATGTATTTATTCCTTTATAATTTTTTTGATGATCTTTTAGTGGGTGTCAATAAATTCCCCCTCTCAGGAGTGATGTCCTCATAGATAAGGGCTTGGTTCTGAGGAATGTAAATGCCCACCAGAGGCTTTGGTGCAGTAGTCAATTGATGTCTGGGGTGATGTTTATTCTTCCAAGTGAATTTTTTTTTCCATGGAATTCCCTATAAATAGGTGAGTGGATAGATATACATTAAAAAAATTGATTATCTAGAGCTTATATTCCCTTCTTCAATTGAACAACCTCTTCACAAGACCTTCCTTCAAAAACCCATGGTGAGACCTCACCGAAAGACCTTTTTGCGAGAGCTGTTTTGCATGTATTCCTATTCCTGGGAACCCACTATAATTAATCAATGCTATAATCTTTATAAATTGATTTAACATTACCCTTGTGGATTCGATCATCTAGAGGGTTTCTTAGGATCTGATGGATTGATTCGATGATCCTTTTCGACTATTTTTTGGCTTCTATGACCATGTCATGTTCTGAAGAACACGAGTCTCTTGGAGGGTCATGTAGTTTCATGATTCATTACATGTTTATGTAAGCAGAGAGATCATTAAGAGTAAGGTGATTCTTGAGTACATAATGTGATATACGAATCCATTTCATGATTAATGTGATGCACTTGACTGTCACGACCCGTCCCCTAGGGCCCATACTATGACTACCCCAAGCCCGCATTTCATAGGCCAGAGATTATTGACTAGAACAAAAAAGTTGTATCCCTATAACAGGAATGCATTTCCTTTAAACCTGTAGAAACACACAAAACAAGAACACAAGAAGATGAAACCATGAAGTAAACAATAGTAGTAAAAAGTGTATTGAATGTAAAGGGGATAGAATAAAAGCCCAACTGAAAAGTACAGATACAAATAAAAAGAGAAACCAAATCCTGGATCATCAACCGAGGATCATACCTTAAGGGCAGGTACATATCATCTCCACAATACTCCATGTCAGCCCTTCTCCTATGTGTACTGCATGGTCCTGGCTCCCTCAAGTCTCAACCCAACTACTCATCATCTACACAAGACACAACAAGGTGTAGGAGAAACCCATGCAGGGGTGAGTATAACAATACTCATTAGGGACCCTGAGACCCCTGAATGTCTCCCAGATTTCCACAAAGGAAAGACAATAAAGGAAGACCTCAATAACAAAGTACGAAGCAATAGTCAGCTCACACTAGGTATACAACTCAATGATGGGGAATAAAGATGATTAGTCTTAAGATACATCATTTTATCACATTATGAAGTTCCAAAACTAAACCATGAAAACGTTTTTCCATTTTTGATCCATATAGGGTCGTGTGTCGCTGATCAACGATGGGCTGCCCAAACGCCAGTTCTCCCCAGGTTGTGCACTGTTGATCCACACAAGGCCGCTAAGATGCTGATCCACATGAGGTCTCTATGATGTTGATCAATAGAGGGTTTCTATGATGTTGATCCACACAGGGTAGATATGATGTTGATCCACATAGAGTCTATATGATGTTGATCCACATAGGGTCTCTACGATGTTGATCCACACAGTGTCGCTACGATGCAGATCTATACATGGTCACTCTTCAATTGTCAGCTAGCGGGAGGATTTACACTCAAAGCATGCCTGATTCACAGAGAACCTCTCCTCAATCCATCAGTCATTTTTCAACTGGTACGATGTCCTGGAAAAATAATACCCAAGAGACTTCCCTATCATAGTGTTTTCGACGTGATAGACAGTGCATCGATCGGACGCTCGGTCCGTGAGATATGGGAACTTTGGTATAAAGGGCCTGGTTAGATTCAAGTCTGATCCAACCCTAGTTGCACATAAAACTCTATCAAAACTCACATAGAGTACCTCCAAAGGACCACCTGTTCACAAGGGTCCTTATCCCATAGATGGTTCATCGTTTGGACTCTAGGTCTGTTAGTTACATCTCTTTCTGTGAAATGGGGGTGACTGAACCTCGGTCCGGCCTATTTTGGTCAGTCTTTCCAGAATATTCCAGAGGTTACACTTCCCAAAATGGATCCCAATTCCACTAAAAAAGTGTCAAACGGACACACATTTTGTCAATTACAGGCATTCCCTTAATTTGGGAACTAGTTGGGTTTGGGCCTGGTCTAACTCAGTCAGACCGGCCCGATGCAATGGTTCCCAGGTGCTACCTTACCCTTCCCAGGTATGGCCAGTTAAGGGTCATCCCGGTTCACTAGGTCGAGCCCATCGGGGTTGGCTTGGTATGGTTCACAGGCCCAGTATGCAGTTGGCAAGGGCCACCGGTCAGGCCTAGCCCACTATGTGGTTCCGGTCCGTTGGGTGGGTCCAGCCTGCATCTAGCTCGGTCCACCCGAAGGAGGACCATTGTGTCCCACTGACCTAGTGGTGTCGAGGCCATTTATCTAGCCGATGGGGAACTACCCCACCACATGAACGGTCGGCCATTTGGCCGATTGGGTTCCGATAAAGCGGCACAGCGCATGGCCGCGCCGGTCATTCCTATCGCGGCCTACGGCCCCCGGATGCTCCGTGCCACCCCTTTTGCCACGTTCCACTCGCGGAGGCAGCATCATGCTGCTGCTGGCGCCTGTAGGTGTTGCCCTTGTCTCACGTGACTGGCTCGGTCCGGCTGCCTTCGGCCATCGCGGCGTGCCGTCAGGCGCCGCCTTCCACTGCCCGTAGTCGATTGCCACGGGTCTCCTCTAACCATCGTCGATCGCTACCGACATGGCGCGCCAGTGGTTTCTTCCACGGGCCACCTAACATGTTACGTGGGTCCTTTCTTGGTGTTGTATGTGCCTATGACTCTCTCACGTAGCCACTATCATAGAGTGACCCTCTATTTAACGTTGCCGTTATTCTGAAGAAACCGTCCCAAAGAACATAGCTTGAGCGAAGCGGCAGAGGTTCTGGCCATTGTTCATTTGGCCCATGCCCTCATTATTAATGTAATATCTAGCGGGAGCAGGGTAAAACATTAAAGATAAATTTTAAACAAACCCCATATTTGGATGAGATGTTCATTGAAGATGATCGACAAAACATCCTTGGTTGTTGTCGTCGGTTCATGATTAGGTGGCACTCATCACTACCTGCTAAAACTGGTCTCATCCTCCAAGTAGTTGGAATGATGGTACTTTTATAGAGCTTCATCATTTGGTGAAGTCGTTCCAACACTCCACCCTGAGCTTCATATAAATAAGATAGGATAAGGGTGAATAATTCACATGGAATTAATGAGGTTCATTTAATTAATGAACCTTCCAAATTCCAATGGTGTGGTTACAAAAATAATGGGGAGTCAAGGCATTTAATGGATTGACATGTCATTTGTCTTGCCACCCCCGCTTGTCTGTTGGAGGAAAAGAAAAAGGGAAATAAAATAACATTTTTATTTTATTACTCTTTTAAATGTCCAAAAACTATCTTTTTTTGACATATTGCTATGGAAATGAAGTCTCCATTAAGAGAATCTCAGTGCTGCGGATTCAATGGTTCCATCAAAATTTTAATCTATGCATTGGATCATAAGTTATAAAATGGCGATTGTCCATTTACTGAATGTACCTTAAAAAATTATAAAATCCTTATTGGCACAGCAGGACTCAGAATCACGCACATTCAATTTTCATAGAATCGTAATAATCCCAAATAATGTTTTTTTAAAAAAATTATATGGAATTTTTAGGTCTTTAAATTCTACCCACCTTAGGTATTTTCATCCCTGAAAGTTACAACAAAACTAGGTGAACAAATGGGGGTACTGATCATGTATATGAGCCTCATGCTTCCATGTCCTCTCCTGGAGATTCTTGTGTGGCCAATGAACTCGCACCAGAGGAATTGACCACCCATGAAGGACCCGCTCATGTCGATCCTCTATCTCCACCGAGAACACAACAAAAATCTCCCCATCATATATATCTAGCATTTCCCAGTTGATAACGTGCGATGGATCATGCATGTACCTACTCACCTATGACACATGGAATACATCATGCACCCAATACATTTTTGGGGGAATAACCCCGTGATACACCACCTGACCAAATCCATTGAGAACCTGAAAAGGTCTGAGAAACCTCAATGATAGCTTACCGCCCCGGCCAAATCTCCAAAAACCTCGTCGAGGTGAGACCCGTAGGAAGACATGGTCTCCCTCATCGAACTCCAAAGGTCTCTCTCTCCAGTCAGCATTAGAATTATGTCTTCTTTGTGAAGTCCTCATCCGCTCCTGGATGATCTAAACCTTCTCAGTGCTAGCCTGTACTAACTCTGGACCCATAAGTGCTGACTCCCCTAGGTTTGCCCAGTACAGAGGTGATATGCGTGGTCGGCCGTACATGGCCTCAAATGGTGCCATACAGATTGTGGAGTGATAGCTGTTGTTGTATATAAACTCCACCAAGGGAAATTGATCCTCCCAACAGCAGCCAAAATCTAGGACACAAACATGAAGCATGTCCTCCAGTGTATAAATGGTATGCTCCTTCTAACCATCCGTCTATGGATGAGAGGTGGTGCTCAAAATTATTTTAGTCCCTAACACCTCCTTCAATCACTTCCAAAACCGGGATTTTAAATGTGTGTCACGGTCAAAGATGACCGTCAATGGTACCCCATGAAGCCATACAATCTCTTGTATGTAGAGGCATCCCAAGCCCTCTACTGATCCCTACTCTCAAATGGGTAGGAAGTGGGCCGACATGGTGAGTCATTCAATGATCACCCAGATGGAATCATGAACCCTAGACATATGTGGTAGCCCTCTCACAAAATCCATTAAAATACCATCCCACTTCCACTCTAGTAACTTTAATGGGTGCGCTAAGATTATTGGAACTTGATGCTCGACCTTTACTTGCTGACAAGTGAGGCATCATGAAATAAACTCTGCCATTGCTTTCATCATCCATGGACACTAGTGCTGACACTTGTGGTATGGGTATATCTTTGTAACACCATGATGTACTGCCAGAGGGGACGTATGGGACTCCCTCAACACCTACTCCCATACCACCATTTGTACCATGGGGTGTCCTCTGAAGAGGATAAAATGCTCCCCACCTTCAAAAAATCAATCAGGTGCCTATCCTGAGGATATATGAGAATGTGAAGCCTCGTATTCAATATCCCCAAGATGTGCCTCCCAAACTCACTGAAGATGTGGGGGAGTGACATTCATAGACCAGAGGTAAGCTATTCTATCTCTACCTAGAAAGGAAATATGCAATGCGACTATCTGCTCTGTCGCCTCACTCAGCAAATGTAGACCAGACCCCCTGCTAGGTGTGGCTGCTACTATGTCCCCCTTTCCATGAGTGTAGACTATCTCAAAGTCATAGTCCTAGAGGAACTTCAGTGAGAATATATATCTGGGACTCTTGTGATCAGAGTAAACAGTAAATTGTTCACCCATCAGGTAGTGTCGCCACATCTTTAAGGTGAAGACCACTATTTCTAACTCCATGTCATGGGTAGCGTATTAATTCTCATGTTGTCCCAGTTGTCCTTACATATATGTGATCACTGCTTGTTCATTAATTAGGACACTTCAAAGTATGGTCCCTGACGTGTCACAGTAGACTACATATCCAACTCCCTCTTCTGGTAGCTTCAAGATGGGGGCACTCGTCAGACTCTTCCTCATCTCATGAAAACTTTACTGGCATATCTCTATCCACACAAATGGTTGTCCCTTCTTATTCAATGCTGAAAAAGGTGCCTCAACTCTATAATAGTTAGGTACAGAGCATTGGTAGTACCCAGCCAACCCCAGTAAACTCCGCACCTCGGTCACAGTCCTGGGTGGCTCCTAAGCTAGCAAAACCACTATCTTTGCTGGATCCACTGATACTCTAGCCTCTAAGATAATGTTTCCCATAAATTAGACCTCAAGTATCCATAACTGGCACTTCCATAGCTTACCATAAAGCTGGTTCTTTTGGACTGTATCCAGAACTATCTATAGATAATAGGCATGCTCCTCCTCGGAAGCCGAGTATATCAAGATGTCATCGATGAAGAGCACCACAATGAGATAGAGGTACAGATGAAAGACCCTGTTCATGAGTCCCATGAACACTATAGTGGTGTTGGTCATCCCGAATGGCATAACCAAGAATTTATAGTGGCCATACTGACATCTGAATGCCGTCTTCTGAACATCCTTATCTCATAACCTGAGCTGATGATAGCCTGATCTAGGGTCTGTCATTGAAAACCAATGAGCTCCCTTTAGCTAATCTAAATGATCATTAATCCCTGGAATTGGATACTTTTTATTCATGGTCACCTGTTTTAGGCAACGATAATCCACATATAGCCTCAAACACCCATATGTATTATTAGTGAACAAAATTGAGGCCTCCCATGGAGAAACACTGGGCCTTTTGAACCCCTTCCACTACTAGTCCTCCAGCTGTACCCGTAACTAATGAAGCTCTACATGAGCCATCTAACAAGCTGGTGTAGATATCAGGTTCTTCCTAGAGTACATGCCTATGTAGAAGTCAACCTCCCTACGAGAAGGTAGTCCTAGAACATCCTGAGGGAAGACATCGACATGCTGGTCCACTACTATAGGATAGCTTAGACTCTCAAAATCAACTACTCAGAGGGTAAGTCTATCCAACTGATGTGTGATCGGTTGCACCCTCCTCCGCGTAAGTACATCATGTGTTGAAAAGGTTCCCTTCTAACCAGTGAAGGAAAACCTAGTCCCATCCTTGCAGACACACCACACTTTTCACCCAATGCAGTCAATTTGAGCATGGACTGTGGATAACCATTCCATACACAAGATGACATCGTAAGGCCTCAAAGACAGTACTAGAATATCCCAAATAAATATATTTCCTCTAGAGTAATCTCACACATCCGGATCCAGTGTGTAATCATCGAATCTTCTCCCTTAAGAGTTTCTAATCGCAAGGATCGACCCAACGACTCCACCAGAATATCTGAGCTCTAAACAAGAGTCTTGGAAATGAAATAGTGACTAGAACATGTGTCTTTAAGTACTAAAAATAAGGTGTAGTTGACATAGATCGTACCTCTAATCCTCTATAGAGCTCCGTGGTCGTAGGCCCTAGCTGCCTAGAGTTGAGCTCGTCCCTGTTCACTTGCTCCATATGGTTGAGGTAGAACACCTGGAGGTGGTGGTGGTAGAACCTTGAACTGTTCTCCACCACCACCTACACGACCTGCTCCTCTATCATGTTTGCTACCTTGTGGACCACCTCACTCAAATATCTGACTTTTCCTCGAAGGTCCCTCGACCTTCTGTAGGTTATCAGTGCAGCTGGTTTGGAAGTCGCGATCCATGTGACCATGTCGGCTTCACATGAACCAAATCCACTCCTCTGCTAGCATGCTCTTCCTCATAAGCCTCACACCTCTGACCCTACATCCCAAGGTTGTACACCAGAAGTTCTGGTCTGTTTGGAACTCTGTTTCATCTTCCTACTACTAGCCACTGGTGACTCTGCTACGTGTCACCCGATGGTGGGTCTTGCTGTCAGTATCTGCTCTGTAAGGAAGCTCTCCACCAAGAGTGCTCTCTCCAGAACTCCAGCATGGATCAGGATGCTGAGAGATACCATTTAAGATCTAATCTCTCGTCAGTGTCCCTACTTAATGGTTCGAGCCCTGAAGAAAGGTTCCCACATCATTTCGATAAAGTAGCACAAGAGGTTGGTGAACCATTCCATGTACAGGGCCATGGTCAGGCTGCCCAGCTATAAGTGTAGCAGATCCTATATACGCACAGTTCTTAGAGTCTCTAGAACAAACTCTACCCTGAAGAGACCCTAGAAGTCTACCCAGGTGAGGGTCAACTCATTGTGTATCTGGAGCGTCAGTCTCCACTATATCCCTATTGCTCCCTAGAAAAAACTGGCAGCTTGGATCACCATCTAGTCGGTTGGTGTCCCAACCAGGAAAACAACTCTAGCCATAGCCTCATACTATTCCTCAGCCACCTGCAGATCCTTCTCACCTTGTAAATTTAGAAGCTCCAGCCACGGAAACTAGTGCAACACACTTAGTCAGCATGCACCATTTTCTGGTAGGGTTTGTGGAAATAGATTCCCAATGGGTAGTGGTGATTCGGGTACACCACCTGATGGTACTATCACCGTAAGAGGGCCCTACACCGAAGCCTCATCACTTGGTGGGCCACCATCATGTACTCTCTCATGAATCCTCTTTGGCTATGTTCGTGGTGGCATCCATAAAGGAAAAAGATTCTCTATGGTCAATAATCTATTCTTGGTGAGCTGAATCAAAGAGATCAAAAATAAAACACTTCCAAAACAGAATCAATCACTTTTTTCGTGCACCGTTTCAGAAATTAGAATTCAGGGTCCTGGTGTATGGATACGTCAGCTGCCACACCAACACTGGACTATCCATACTCAAAACAACAATCAAAACACTTAACAATATTACTCTATTAAAAGATCAGATTCTTAGTTCTTCGGTAAAACAGACTCCTCTGATACCACTTTGTCACGACCCGTCCCCCGAGGACCGTGTTGTGACTACCCCATGCCCACCCTTTATTGTCCATGGGTTAGAAAATAGAACCTAAAAGGTGTATCACAATTATGGGAAGGCATCGACTTTAAACCTATACAAACTCAGAAACCAAGAACACAACAAGAGGCTACCATGAAATAAACTATTGTAGTAAAAATTGTAATGAATGTAAAGGGGCCGAAATAAAAGCACAACTAAAAAGTAAAAGTACAATTGAAAAGAGAAAGAAACTCATAGATCTTCCATCGAGGATCCTACCTAATGGGTAGGTACATATCATCATCATAGCACTCCACGTTATCCCATCTCCTTCGTGTACCACCTGTTATTGGCTCCCTTAAGTCTCAGCCTAATTGCTCATCATCTACATAAGACACAACAAGGAATGGAAGAATACCTTGCATGGGTGAGTATAAAAATACTCATTAGGGACCCCAACACCACTGATGGCCTCCCAGAGTTCCAAAAAGGAAACCCAAAAAGTATGACCTCAATCAAAATGTACGAAGTAATAGTCAGCTCAAAGCTGGTATACAACTCAATGATTAGGAAAAAAGATGATTAGTCTTAAGCTATATCATTTTATCCCATTAGGAAGTTCCACAAGTGAACTATGAAGAATTGTTTCCATTTTCAATCATCATAGGGTTGTTTTTCGGTGATACACGATGGGCCCCTCTAAGGCTAGTCCTCACTAGGTCACGCACTGTTGATCCACAAAGGGTCACTAAGAAGCAGATACACACATGGTCTCTATGATGATAATCCACAGAGAGTCTCTATGATGGTAACCCACAAAGTATCGCTAAGGTGATAATCCACATAGGGTCATTATGATGCTGATCCACATAGGGTCACTCTTTAATTATCAACCACCCACAGGATTCTTGCTCAAAGCACACTTGATTCTGGGAGAACCTCCTCAATCCATTGGTCATATTTCCACCTCTAAAAATTCCTGAAAAAAAACCAAGGGACCACGATGTCATAGGGGTCCCAACATGACAGACGGTGCGTCGATCGGATGCTTGGTCTATGAGATATGGCCACTTTTGTAAAAAGACACTAGTTGGATTCAAGACTGATCCAACCAACGTCGCACATCAAACTCCATAAAAAATAGCATAGAGTACCTCCAAAGTACCTCCATGTCACAAGGATCCTTATTCCATAGACATTGCATCTTTTGGACTCTTGGTCTGTTAGTTACATCCCTTTCTGTGAAACAAGTGTGACTGCACCTCGGTCCGTCCCATTTCAGTCGGGCCCGCCATAAAATTACAAAGGGACCGCTTCCCAAAAAGTCTCCCAACACCACTGAAGGTGTGTTGAATGGACACCATGTTCTTTAGTTACAGGCATTTCGTTATTTAGGGATCTGTTCGGTCTGGGCCTGGTTTGACTTGGTTAAACTAGACCTTCACAATGGGTCCCAGGGTCGACCTAACCCCGCTCAAGTCCGACCCATTAAGGGTCGACCCGGTTCACTGGGTCTGGCCCATCACGGTTGGCCCGGTTCAGTTCGTGGGCCTGGACCACGGGTTTGGTCGGGCCCGTTGGCTGGTTTGGCCCGCTGGGTGGGTTTGGCCCTCTTGGTCATCGGTCGAGCCCGCATCTGGCTCAGTCCACCTAAAAGAAAAATGTTGTGTCCCACTGGCCCCATTGTTGCAGGGCTATTTTTACTACTAGTGGGGCAATTACCCATAGCATGAACAGTCGGTCATTTGGCCAACCAGGTTCCCCTAACACGGCATGGCACAGAGCCATGCCACTCCTTCCTGTCGTGGCCCAATGGTCACGGCTATTTTGTGCCACTTCCTTCTATCATGACCCACTCGGCATGGCTGCTTCGCTCCACTGGCGGCACCTGTGGGCAGTGCCCTAGTCCCATGCGGCCAGCTCGGGTTGACCGCCTTCAACCATCACAGTGTGCCATCGTGCGCCGCCATCCACTGCCTGCGGCCAGTATCTGCGGGTCTCCTGAAGCCACTGCTAACTGCCGCCGACATGGAAAACCGGCGGTTTCATCCATGGTCCACATGACATGCTCCGGTAGTCCATTCTTGGTGTCTTCTACACCTATAGTTCTCCCATGATGACACTGTCATACTGTGACCTTATTTTTCGTGTTTCCATTAATATGAGGAAACCATCCTGAAGAATAGAGCATGAGTGAAATAGAAGAGGGTCCAGGACTTGTTCATTTGGCATGTACCCTCCGCGTTAATGTGATTGCAAGAGGTAACAAGGTAAAACATAAAAGGTAACATAAAAAAACCTTACCTAGATGAGATGTTCATTTAAAATGATCGACGAAACCTCCTACATCATTGTTGTCAGTTTTTGAATTGGTGGTGCTCGTCACTTCCTGCTGAATCCGGTCTCATCCACCAAGTGGTTGGTGTCGTGGTAATTTTCCAGAGCATCTTCACTTGGTGAAACTAGTCCAACACTCCACCCTCAGCTCCATATAAAATGGAGATAATAATGGTGAATAATGCATGTGGAATTAATGAGGTTCATTTAATTAATAAACCAACCAAATTCCAACAGTGCAATTACTAAAATAATATGGAGTCAAGCCATTTAATGGATTCACATGTTGTTGGTCCTACCACCACCACTCTTCCATTGGAGGAAAAGAAAATGTGAAATAATATAACATTTTCATTTTATTATTCTTTTAAATTTCCAAAAACTATCTATTTCTGCCAGCCTACTGTGGTCGAAGTGAAGCCTCCCTTAAGAGAATATCGGCATTGCAGATTCAACCATGGCCTAGGATATTTAATCCAAGCACCAGTTCAGAAGTTAGAAAATGTCACTAACATGTTTACTGAACATACCTAAAAAATAGTTCAGAAATTCCTTCCTGGCACATCGGGCCTCAGAATCACGCGCCGTCAATTTTCACATACTTGTAATAATCCAAAATAATTTAAAAAATATATATGTAATTTCCGGTTCTTTATAATGATGCTACCAATTTATGTATTTCCTTTGATATAATTTTATTTTACATTTCTGACATATACCACTTACTTTTATTCATATGGATTACAAATATCATCAATGTTCCTCTATAACAGCTTATTAAAGGGCCATGATAGCTAGAAATCATAATTATACCCTCTATATAATGTGAATTTTTATAACAATATTCTAAAATGAAGTCTTCCATTCTATATTTAAAACTATCCTTTATCAAATAGGCTTCCTCTCTATGGGTTCAACTTTCTGGATGTTGTTTCCATGCCTGCTGTGGACTTCAATATTCCACATTTCTTGGTGTGAACTTATCTTGATTGTACTCAGATGACAATTATCATGGATAAGTGATTTCTCATAGCTCAATCTCAAGGGTTGTATTACTTGCTGGAAAAATCTCCCTTGGGTCTAGATGGTGGTGTTTTTTCTCTTTAGAACATCACTTAGAGATACTTGAGTATATTCGCGACTTCACTGAACAATTTAGGTGGAAGATAGAGCCTGAAATTGGATCCTTATCTAGGTGATAACTTTTTTAATGAATGGGAATGACCACTCTAGGTTAAGAAAATATTATTAGTGTTTCTTAACTAGTTATATTATTTCCACCTTTGTGAATCAGTATGGATTTCCCAATTCATTGTCTATCTCAAGAATGATCTTCTTTGTGAACAGGTTATCCATTTTCATCATGGAACATACTCATTTCATCTATCCCATGGTGATGTGTGGATCAACCATTGAGATATCTTTCAACTAGGTGGGATCCCCCTTCTTATGGAGATGTATGATGAGTTACTTCTTTCCACATATTTTTGGGATGACCCTTTTCAGACACCAATATTGGAAAGGGACATGCTCATCATTATTAAAAAAATCTATGAAATAAAATTACTATGTGATCATGTATTTCTTTCAAAGGTTGGATCAACATTTTCCTTTGTCACAGTGGGTTTAGACAAACTGTAGTACACCCCCCATTAGTGCCCTTCCCGATAAGTCTGTGATAGAGATGGATCATATTGGGGTATTTTGGAAGACAGAGATCATACTTAACTAGGATATCAAGTGAAGACAAAGATATCTCCGAGCCTTAGGATGGTTGGATTCAAAGAAATGTTCCTGAATGGGTGGATTTTCCCTACAGGGGACACACATTTAGGAATCTAAGTCATTATGTTGGTGATGGTAGTGCACTTAATGGAAGGGCGATGTTTTAATCTCGCTATGGAAACCCTAACAAGACTCTACCAACTTTTATTCTAGGTTCAATAAGGAATCATCCCATATAGAATTAGTCTTCCTTTCCAGTTTTTTTCTTGATAGGGGGTAGTTCCATTTCTATGAATACTAAAATTCCACTAGGACCCCCAATGCCTTATATATTTCAATGATTCTAAACTTATATGGGTTTGGGTCAATGATAATATGCTATGTTGAGGGAATATATGTGTTTAGTCGATCAAATATATTTGGTTTCACCCCTTATATTGCACCGATTGGGCTGGTCATTGACAATGGAAGAATCACTCTCAATGAAAGGTCATACAAGATATCCATTTCAGAACATGTTTGTTGCAGATAGGATGGATGAGATGATCATACATGATCCATATAAACATTGGTAGTATTCTGGTTAATTAAGCTATAAGAAAATTGAATCCCCTCTCCCTTCTGATGGTGTATGAGGAGAGGGACACCTTGAGATTATCCATTTGTTTTGGATGATGTTGGCCCATGAGGACACTAATGATGAGATCATTCTTCCATCTGATGACACTCATTCTTTTTTTGCTTAATATTATGCCCATTCATGGGTATCGTCCTACCAGGTTTGTGTGAAAAATTATCTTGTTGATAATGTGTATAACCATTTTCCTCAGCAAACCCTATGTTTATGGAAATCATGTGTTTGATTTATAACATGGGAGGGGATTCAAGGAATAATCCTCATCCTACAGATGACCATACCAATAGTGGGATTGAATCTATATAAGAAATCATCCATTTCAAACAATAAATGGGTGATGACTCTATTGAGGGGAGGATATAAGGAGACTTCTCTCCTACATCAATGTTATATCAACAGGTTGTTCCTCTGGGTGTGCCCATCCGATAAATCCTAGAGGCTCATAAATGATTTAGGATGATCAAGAAGTAGATTCTCACATTAACTATTGATTATACATTGGAATCATTTCATGACCAAGGGGAACACTACCATCAGATATTCAATGAATTATGGGAGGATGGATTTGATCTCAAGCCACCACATGAAATCATGAGACAAATTATCCTAACATGGAATGAATTTCCCACCAATGAAAGGGGCTTGTGGGATCATAAATACTAGGATTCACTTACTGAATTGGTTAAGGAGTCTACAGAGTTACTAGAGTAGAGTTAACAGTTTATATCTATCATTCACACCTAGATTGATGCCTAGACTGTGTAGATATTGAGGTATTAAGAAATAATATCTTGTCAGAGGTTTGATCTCTTAATGTCATTATCCTAATAGGAAACGGCTAAAAAAATATTTGTGTAGCTGACTAATTTAGTAAATAAACTTTTTCATGCCGAATATAATAAGAGGTGGGGCGATCAGTAGATCAGTGTTCAATTGACTCTTCTTCCCGGAATCATTGAAACCTTGTCATATTAGTCGATCAAATCATATTTTAGTTATCATTTATACATATTATTTTTTTGATGAGATTTTATGAGAGACTCCAAAATGTGGAGATTCCTCCTATTGCACACTATCAATGAATGTATTTTCTAATCCCTTCATATCACTATCCTATTTTTATTTCATTTTGGATGTGTATGAATCTTAGCTAATATGATATTATATTAATTTATAATGATATGAATCTTTTTTATAATATCATCTAAACCTGAATTCTAGGACATGAATACTTAAATCATAAAAAAAATCTTGAGAAGTTCTCATGAATGGCCACCAACATGAGATTTCATATTGATATATCTTCCCCAGCTATCTTGAGATTACCTGATATATATATATATTGATCATTAGGTAGAATACATCTCATATAGGGAGAGAGAATTATCTTTTTCCAAATTAGATAGTCTTGGAGAGAGTACATTGAGGTTTTAAAATTCCTTATACTGGGCCTTACAAGCTTTTCCATTCTTGCAGACTAAATCATTGTTGTGCTATAGCTTAGGGTCTTTTAGTTCATACATTCTATCACTATAGTTTTGGGACTTTTATCTCAGGTCTTCTATCACCATTGTTTAGGTTATTTTATCTTATACCATATATCATTGTAGTTTAGTGTAATTTATCTTAGACATTCTATCAATATAGTTTAGGGTATTTTATATTAGACCATCAATAATTGTACTTTTTGATCTTTTAGGTTGGACCTTCTATCATTGTAATTTTGGGTATTTTACCTTGTACCTTAATATTCTATGTATATTAAAGTCTTATTTCTAGGACTGGATTGATGATCATGGAACCTGGTGCAGGCATTTCAGGAATGACCCAAAACACCCTATTTTGTTGAGTTCCGATATGTTGTTGTCGAGGCTCAGGAGGATCTAATCTCCTTTCTTGCAAGGAATAGATGCCTCTGTTTTATAAGTCAAATCCATTATGCATCAGTATGATTGTCAAATATAGGGGTCTCCACTCTATTCCTTAGGTCATGGATGACTAATGAGGTTAATATTTATTGTGGGGGAAACAATAGGGATTCTTGGACCACCTAGATATTTGGAGTATGGGTGATAAGAGTCATAACCTTGAAGTTCGAGTCAGTTAATATGGGTTGGGGCACACATTCCAAGGATGTCCCTTAACACACAAGGTGCTAGGCTATTCCAAGGTGTTTCCAGGGCACAAAACAATTAATGATCATTTATTTCATGGAGAATATGTCTTTAGTTGGTAGGTAAAGACCTTATTAATCGATAACATGGTCAAGAAAAGATGAGCTCCACTCCTTTATGAGGGTCAAGAGAGATTTTCAAAGACTCCAACATCTAGATGATGAGGTTGGGTGTGAAGTAAAGCTATCCTGGAAGGGTTCTGGAACCCTAGGGTAGTTTAGATCTTAATTATGTTTCTCCAACCCTATCGCATATGGTTTCCAATCATGAGGTGTGGGCCATCAAATGTTCGATAATGTAGTGTCACATTCCTACTTTGAGAAAGGTTACAAAACTTCTTGAAATAATGTCAATGTAATCGAATTTTCTCAGTTAGTTTGGAATGAATATCTTAAATCATGGTCCAAAGTTCTCGGGTTAGGAGGATGATATGGGAAAATCACATCTGGAATGAACAATAAAACAATGAGGTGCTATGTTTTTTCATAGTGATGTCATGACTCACAAGGATTAGTAATTCTGTTTTTAGAGTGATGCATATGGTTGATGACCATAGGTGCATATGTAGGAGCCATATGCATACATGAATTGTCAAGTAAAGGGTCTCTTGAAGCTGGGTATCCTCTTCTAAGGGCCATTGATGATTTACAGTGATATGAGGTTCTCAAATCAAGAAGAGTTAATTGTGGAATGCGCAATATCCAATAACCATTCAAGAACCCCAAATGTTGTTTTCCCGCATAGAGAACATATTTTCATGGTGAGAATATTTGAAAATCATTACTCTAACTTTTCCTAGGCTAGGGGGTTTAGTGAGCATATCATGGATATAATTGGGCTGTAGATTATGTCTTATGAGCTTTATGACTTTTTTATTTGTAGCATAATTTTTTACTAAACTCTGATGGTGAATATTTTAACTAGCGAAGAATTTAATTTTTCTCTGGCCTCCCTTTGCGAGTTTTCAACCTAAAAAGTTTTCTGACTCCTTCTTGAGCAGTGTAAAGTTATACTATTCGGAACATTATAGGATAGAGTTTAAGGTCATCCATCTTTGACCAAAGTGAAGGAAATTTATGGTTGTGATGTACATGGACCTAATATAGGGGATGATGCACAAGATTTTAATTATGATATCAATGGAAAAGGACAACCTATCATCATTTTGAGAAGGAGGATAAAATATTGTAAATCATTGGTTGAGGTTCTCAATTCATGAGGAAGGAAACATGAAAATCATGACTGGAATGGACAGGAAAACATAGAGGTGTTGAATTGTTTCATGGTAATTCCATGTCAAACAAGTATAATAAATCTCATTTTTTGTAGAGTGACACATTTGGTTGACGACCATATGTGCATAAGTAGGAGCCATAAGAAAGCATTCAGAGTCAAACAAAGGGTCCATTTTAGCCATGAATCTTTTTATAAGGGCCAAAAAAGGATTGTGGAAACATTAGGTGCCTGATACATGAAGTGTGAATTATTGATTGAGGTGCTTAAAAGATGTCGAAAACACCCCGTACTCCAGCTGACTAGGGTAAGGCTCCTATGGTGCTTCTGAAGAGAATGGTAATGGATGATGTTCTACACAGTTTAACATCCTTTAATGGGGATATACTTTCTTCCATTTATTTTAAAATCATGAAGTGAGGACAATATTTTTGTGTATTATAATGTCATCTGACCACGATATTTTCCTTATAGTTTAACATCACATAGTAAGGATGAGAAAAGATGTGAAAAATTGTGAAAAGGTATATTATATATACAAGTGGGTCATGCGTTTATCTAAATCATAAATAGGCAAAAAAAATCTTGTATGTATCATCCCCTATACATTTGGGTGATTTTTTTTGAGTTTTTATAGATGGAACAATGATTTGAGATTTAGGCATCACTATGTATCCTGTTATGGCAATAATAAAGTCAAAAATTATTCTTGAACAAGAAACACTCTATGAAGGTATGTCTGATAAGTATAAGTGGGCATTTTTTCCATTGGTTATTGTCATTGGGCCTATGATTGGATATCCTGGCATCACTATGTATCCTGTGATGAAAGGAATCAAGCCACACATAGTTCATTACAAACCATGTAATTTAACATCATGCGGAAAGGATGTTAGCTTCTTGATATGAAAAGGGGAGTCATGGCTAGACATAAGGATTGAAATATGGATGTCACCACACATAGAATAGTAATTAGAATCAATCCGTTTGTCATTATTGAAATAGAAGATTCCAATTCACATCTGACCAATGCAAATGGAGGTGGAAATTTTTGTGATTATTTGCTGTGATTAAACTCGTGGTAGGAGATTAGAGAATCAATACATATCCCGTGATTTCAAATATCAAGTCACTAGTAGTTATTAAGTAATTTTACATTTTAACATCTTGTGGAAAGGATGTTGGCATACCAATGTGAAAACCAATATTATGGATGGACCCAAGTATGGAAATCTAGCCATTATTATTCATCCTATAGTAATAAGAATCATTTTATATGATGTTCTTAATGAAGGACCTTTCTATGCATGTATGAACTATATTTAGAGAGGGGTATTTTTATATTTTTTGTGATTGGACCTAGGTTTGATGATTCATGCATCACTACATATATAGTGATTCCAATAGTCAAGTAACACATAGTTCTTGAATGGGAAACACACTATATAAGACTGATCTATATATAGAGATGTAATTGTCTCCATTGATTATTTTAGTTTGGACCATGATTGTAGATATTAGAATAACTACATATCCTATGATAAGAGGAATCATGATACATGTAGTTATTGAGGAATGGAGGTGTGGTGGGAGACCAATGACCAACTGTTGTGGCCCTCTTAGGTGAGGTCCACAAGAATGTGTAGTTTTATGTAGTGTGAGGGACATCAAATGTATGGTTCATCATCATGAGGCATGGACTCATTTTTAGCCTTTTAAGGTCATGGTTCTAGAAACATGATGAATGTTTCATGATCCATTGTGATTTTTTCATATGGGGAAGCCAATAATGAATTTCCTAATTTCATGAGAGCTATGATCAGTGTGAGAAACAAATAATTGAAAGGGTTCCACTCACCATGTAGTGTTGATTAATGATAGGATAGGGAATTTTTCATCATGTGGTGGTCAGAAAAAGATACATGATTGAGGAATCTATAAACATCTCATTGAAAATGAGATCCAATCCATTCCAAGTTTTAGAAATTTGTGGTGTTTAATTTCATGTGGTTGGGACTTTGAACATGCAGTTTAACATAATGAGATAAGGACAAGGATCACTTGACATGAAAGAAAAAGAATATTACATGATCCATGATGTTTAGCATAATGTAGTGAGAACGTGCTCCGTATAGATTAACATCATCTAGTCAGGACATATCTGCATATTTTAAATTCATATAAATGGGATGCCAATGAAAACGCCATATAATTTAACATCATGTGGTGAGGACTTATCTCATTGTGGAGTTTATTTTCTTACTACTAGGACAGTAGATGTTGTGTAGTTTAACATCATACAACAAGGATAATATCGTGTAGTTTAACTTCATGAAACCCATATGATGGGTACTAGATGAATGCAATGTAAATTATTTCTTGAGAACCGTCACATCGGTGGGAGGGTGGGACATGTTCCCCATCCACTATGGATAGTGAGAAATATCTATTATGATTGACCTTATATATGATGTAAGGACCTTCCCATTTGGGTTCCATCTTCGTAGTATTATTTCCTAGTATCATGGGGGTCCTAATATCCAACACTAGTACAACTTGGATGAATAAATGAAGGAAAAAAATATAATTAAATAGATTTTTCATTTCTATTTATACGGACTTCATGGTTGTGAAATTTATGAAACTTGTTCTCAACAAGACACTCAAATTCAACCACCCACTTTTTAGGTTTCTCATCAGCTATGATTTGTCCAAAAATAGATATTCTGGGTGTTGTAATATGGAATTCTATGGGTTACACTACCTATATAATATAAAATAATGATTATTGAACTTCTTGTTTTGAAGAATGGATGGTGGTGTGGTAAGCCCATAAATAATGGAGAATATTATCTGGACATCACTTCTTAACCTTGTTTAACAACATTAGGATTATATTTGATAGAGTCTTATTGAATGCCTCTATCTATAAATTGTATGTTGCATGATAGTGAGATTAGTGATTGGACTTGATATTGTACTCCTGGTACAATTTCATAAACTCTATATAAAAAAAATCTGTGTTGTTGTCAGTTATTATTCTACGAGGGAGTCTGAACATATTTATATTGAATGCATTTACAATGTTGATGATGTTCTTTTTTCCAACTTCATTTAGGGGTATTGACTCATCCCATTTATAAATGGAGTTGGTAAGAGTAATTATGTACTTCAAACTACTTAGTTGTGGCTAGAGGATATGGCCCCACAACATTCCTTCCCCATGTGAAAAATGGTATGGAATATTTAGCGGTATGTAGCAATTTTAGGGGTTTATAGATGAGGATTTCATGTATTAAGAAGAACAAAATTTCTTGGTGAATTGCAAATATTCATGTATCAGGGATTTATAATAATAACACAACCTTCTGTTTTGGTGGGAGTGCCTAGTCCCAGACTTATGTGTGCCACTGGATCCCGAATGGACTTATTCCATGATGTCATGAATCACTATTTACGCAATGAATTGAAGGAGGAGTCCAAAAGATCTTCACATTTAGAGGTATTTCTACACAATTGGGTCATCCTATAAGGTAATGTTAACTTAACAATACCAAATATGTTCACCTCCATCATAGTCTATCGAGAGAGTCCCATATTAGAGATAAACAATTTTGGGATCCATCCATTCAGGGGTTGATGCTGATTTATCACACTCTAGGGTGGTGTTTACATGATTTATTTCTTCTATAACACAGACGATGATCGGTGGGACCATTCATTTTTGCATCATATGGAGGATTTATTTCTATTAATCAGGGTCTTCAAAAACTGTGGCTACATAATCCAATGCGTTGATGATAGAATTATTAGATTAGGTAACATGACAAAATGTGGAATAAAAAGGGAAATCTTCCTTTAGTTACCTAACATAGCAAGATAGAGTGGCCAATTCTTCAATTTTGTGGAATATTCTCCATTGATTTTCTTTATCACTAGTTCTGAATACCCATTGATATTAAAGAAGGCTATCCGCCCCTATTGGGATAGTTCCAACATAGGGATGCGGGATTGGTATTATGCTTCATTATTCTTATAGCTATCAGATAGGGATAAAGATTAGGTAATAACTAATTTATCTAGAGTCACAAATACAATCCCTAAACCAACCCGATTTAGCTTTGGGTTTTCTATCCTTTTACAGATAGAACTTCAGGAGGCACCATTGAAATACATATTATAGTTCTATGTAGTTTCATGGGAATTAAAGCCCCACTCATATAAGAGATCGATTTACAATAGTGTATTTTCTGGGGTGGGATGTGCTGTGAGGAATTCAGTTAGGGCCTACCCTTTCACCGCCCTCATTGATAGAAACTGTACGTCATATTTTTGAGGAATGACCACACATCTTGCCACATGTATAGTTTTCATGGGCTGAGAAAGGATTTAAATTAGTGGATCAATAAGGGAGACTAGATAGATTTCATGGTGTTGAAAGTAATTCCTCATCTTTTTAACTATGAAGAGTAGTGAAAGGTAGTTATTCTCAATATCAATGTATCTGGTCTTAGCACCTAGAATTTTTCAACAAATGTTTTGGAGATAGTTATCACTCCCCACATAATTTTTCTATCCTAGAAGGGAACCCACTAAGAATACCATGGAAGCCACATATAAGATGAGTTTCCTCCCATCCACTGGAGGCATAAGAACCAGTGGTTACGGTAGATACTACTAGATACTTTTGAGGGATTCATGGAAGTCCCCGTCCCATTGGTAGGTGATTCCCTTCTTAATTACCCTAGTGAAATGGAGGTGATTACCTTCTAGGTTGGCCATGAATCATAGAATTTAGGTGAGGTGACCATATATCCCACTGAGTTCTTTGATATTTTTGGGTTGTGAAATCTCTAAAATAGAATTAGTCTTTTTTTGGTCAACCTCAGTGTTTTCGAGGCATAAAAAAAATCCACAAAACTTACTTGATGTTACATCAAAGGTATATCTTGGTGGATTCATCTTCAGACTATACCACCGTATCTTATTGATGATTATTTGAATAATCTATGATGTGATTAAATCACTTATATGATTTTACGATCAGGGCGTCAAGATAGAACTCAAATATTCTTCCCAAGAAGAGAATACAGATATGATGCATGTAAAATTGATATGTAATAGTAGCATTATTTAACCCCAATGACATGAACTAATAGAAAACGATTGCCTAAGGATATATGGAGTTATATGCTTCCTCGTAATTAGGGGACATATTTATTATATTTTACCATAAATGACATTACATTATGGAAAGAAAATGGAAGTTATCGTTCACATTGACCAAGAGTTATGTGATCAGCAATGGGAAATATTCTTTTAGGAAGTGTCAATTAAGGTATCTTAAATTGATGAAGACTATAATCCTCCCATTCTTTTTCATGATAGAGAAAATGTTTGTGATCCATCTTGGGTATTTCACTTCTTTGAAAAAGATGGATTTAATCAATTTGTCAACATCTACCTCTACATTGGTGGAATGGTATGGTTTCAACCTTCTAGAAACCTAATTAAAACTTCCATGATTGTTGGGTAAACCAATATAGTGTATAGTGAAATTTGGGATTAGTCTAGGAATTTATTTATAGTTCCAAGTGAACATGTTTCAGTGCTTCTTTAGAAGTGAAATATATATTTCTCTATCTTCAATGGAAAGTGATGAACTAATTTGTGTAGGCTGTAGATCTTCTTCTATTCTAAGGTTTACTTTCCTCGGTTTGTGAATGGTGGTGGAGATACCTTCTTAGAATGTGGGAGGGTGTTCCTGAGGTTATCCAATACATCTTCAACCTCTATGAATGAGGAAGAATTCTCAGAAAGAGTCAAAAATCAAGGGGATTCTATATCACTTTCATGGTGTGAGAGGCTGTGGGAGGAGATATTATGATCCCCCACTTCTTATGTCATTGCATATAGATTCTAGAGCTAATTGTATTTTATGACATTTTTGGGGAAAAGAGGGTCTTGGGCCTCTAGGATAAATTCAATCACCTCAACTAGATTTATGCGAAGTAGATAATCATTATCGAGCATACTCTATGGATTTATAGTGGTGTTCCCCAATCCATTGAGGGCTGAAATATGTATATCATCTTCCAAAAATGGTAGTTTTACTTCCATTTTGTAGAGAAAAGATTCAAAATATGTTGCTTCAAATGTCCTAATGGGGAAATTGTCCCCATTCATTATGCTGCTGTTTCTAAGAATGGGGTATTTCTAACATTGATTTAATAATGATGGTACTACCATGTGGATATAGAGATAGACAATTTTGAGAAGGAAATTATATGTGACATCTTGGTGGATAATTATTAACTCAATATTAGATGTGAGATCCCCAAACTCACCTTTGATTTTGATCTTCCCGAGAGGTTTCCGTTCACTCTGATCATACCCTTTAATGGAAATATTTGTGGGAGACTAATCTCGCTCTCTATATCACAAAACATGGAGGGTGTAAATAGGTATGAGGCTGATCCTAGAGCTAGTTTCAATAAAATTCATTCATATATTGACATTATCAAATTGTATCAAAGAATATAGGGGTTTGATGGGTCCTTGGATAACTACTTCTTTATCATGTTTTGTGTATAAGATGGAGACATTGAATTCAGTTGAAATGGTATACATTCAATATACCATGGATTTAGTGACTTTTGTCTCAAATTCCTATGGGATTTAGAGGTCTTTAATGAGTGAATGTCTAATTTATTTTTAAGGGAGAATATATAGGATTAAGAGCTCGACTTGGACCAGTTCCAATAGTTTCATAATGTTTTACTTTGGTTCTCGAGGTTGGAGCTTCCTTATTTGGGGTTTCTCTAATAATTGTGGATCATAAATCATAGAATTTAAGGTCGAAAAGCTTGGAAATTGTAAAAAGGTTGAGGGATTGTCTAGTTCCAGTGGTACAAGCTGTGTCAACCCTCTATGTTGTCTAGGATAATCAAACAATCACACCCCCACACGGTGGTCATGTAAGACAACTGGTCACGGGTGACTACTAGAGTGTTTTGGGACACCAACTTGCATATTATGGGCTTACTAATATGCTTTCCTGGGGGTCTCTACAGAATATATGTCCTCTATGGGGATGTGACAAAAATATTACGTCTGACCACACCTGTGTTATCCTTTGTATCCTTAGTTCCTACGTATGCAGTCTCCTTATCCCTAGTTTGGTGTGGGGAACTCATACATGGGTGCATATTCATCATGAGCGAAGGGGTATACCATATTTATCATGTTTATAGAACCAAATGTGAGATCTTCATACAATGATAGTTTCATTTGGGGGTGTCATGACCATATTTATGATATTGTATGGACGAAATATGCAAGAGTCATAGATCAGATTGGAGAAGAATACGACTAATTTGCTTCTATTACTTCCTAATTCTGATGGTCAAGACCACTTTTAAGAGACATATCTAATGTCCCCATATTGGGTGGTGGTACTATTTTGGGTCTTCGTAGTTGTTCTCTAAGGGTGGTATGAGCTCGGTCAACTATTTTATGAGTCATCCTGGTGTTGAAATTCCATTCACGCATGGCTGGAGCTTTCGGCTAATCACCCTTTTTTTACATTGGGGAAATAGTTATGATTTCCACCTACTCTAAGGATTTATAAAACACCACCTATCTAGAAGCAACCATTCATTAAGAAGGTTATTGTTGAAGATAAATAATTAAAGGATATTATGACCCAACATTCTGTAGAAAGGGAATTGGTTAGGAAGGCCAGTGAGGTTGGCCTCTTTCGGTATCCTTGGATATGGATGCTTGAGCAGGTTAATTTCCATGGATTCAACGAATTAAATAGGAACTTTTTTCATTTAGGAAGGAGTATTCTTTATTCTTCCATTCCTCAAATCCCAAGTGACCCTAATTTCTCTATGCTTATAGATGAGGGAAATTTTGTGGTTATCGTTGCTCAATAAAAGTTGATGTGTAGTTCATGACCTAACTAGGTGCTTGGATGGTTAATGTTGTTGGAATGAGATTGATATATTTATCTTCTTCCATTCCTATCCTATTCCCATGTACTAATTCCATGAGTCAATATTTGGATTGGTTTTTCTGACTGGAGCCCTCCAAACATGCTGTTTCTACGAACACACAAAACCCACATGGATACATCATTGGGATAAAATGTGTCTACAACTCATCTCAAAACTTTTCAGCATAGAGTTATAGTAGATTGTTCTATGAGAGAGGGATTCAGAGTGAATAGGTTAAACTATTCAATCTATAAATGAAGTTAGAACCCCTCTCATTTTTCCATTGTTTGCATTTCATCAGGTTTATGATTTTCATTTCCCTAATTGTGGAGGTGAAGTGATAAATTAATTGACGATGAAGGTATTCCCATACTACAATAGATCATGGTAGCTAACTACTTTACTAAAAAAATTGGCCCTCTAACCGTCTATAAAAAACACCTCATCTTTTTTACCTCCTTTTGATCTCGAAGGTTTCTCATTGGACCACATCAGGATATGAAGTGAATGATATGTTGTTTGGGGATTACTAGACCATTAATGATAGGGAAGGTAGGATTGCAAATATTAGTTGGGAGTAGAGTATCATCCATCCACTCTGGATATGGATTCCTTTCAGTCTTCATAGGTTTTCATCGCATTTACATGGATTCCATTTCAGTATCTAGCGACTTGATGATGTTAAGAAGATCTATGGGTAATATTGTTTGATCCACCTCCCATCTATATGGAGTGAGTGGCAGTCGATGAGGTTGACCCACCATCATCTTACACTGATTCTTGATCCATCCCAATTATTAATGAATTCTCTAGTGAGAGATAGGCTATCACCACAATGGAGGGATGTCATGATCATTTTTGACATCATTGTTTATATACACTATCTATCCAAATTTGGAGCTAGTATGATTCTTAGATATTTTTCAAACGGGTTGATCAGTTCTTTCCTAATGTATAAGAGGAATATTTTCCTTATCCTAGAGATTATACCCAATGGCAAAATTTCCCCGCAATATCTCCAAATTGATTCATATAAGAAAATGTATATCATTCTAATAGTGTGACAATTTTTACTCCATGAAAGGCACCTCAACACTTCTGGGTGGTAATTAGGATGTAGCCAAACCATTACCTTTATATTTGGGAGTGTTTCATCATATAGGTGGAAAATTGTTATTTTGAGGTTCTATATTTTGGATCCTTCTTTGGTTCTAATGCATCTAGCCTCATTTGGTCCATCAAATTCACCATCATCTCAGGGTATATTTTCCATGTTGGGGCCCTCTGAAAGTGTGTCCTGATCCACTATATCTATTGTGTTGATAACGATGAAATTCACATAGGCATATTTGGTAATAGGGATCATCCCATCACTTTCGACACAAAATGATGATTATGTGCTACGTTCATATGGTTTCTTACTTGAAACACTACACATATTGGGATATTTCTTCTTGTGACATTAGTGGGGTCAGATATCCTTGGATAGATTCTCCTCTTATCTCATCTTATTAGTAATGGCCTTGAGGGAGTTTCAAGTCATGATTTATGAACAATACCTAAATAGAAGTGGTTTTTCTTATAGGGGGGGGGGAATTAAAGGGATGCCGAACGTTGATATTTTCCTCCCAAATTGGAAAAGATGATTCTATTTTTTTGGTGGTGATGATGATGAAAATTCCCCTAGCCCTACAGGATATGGATTATTTAGGGCCGCAATTGGAATTGATTGATCCTTTTGTTAAGGATCCAATGATTCCAGTAGAATATTTGATGACTCCCGAGATGGACTTTAAGATATAAATTACCCAACCCCTATGGGATAACATTGATCTGGAATCACCTTTGATTTCCCCATCTCCCTCTCAATGGATGAGGAACCTGGTGATGGTGATTCATATATAAATTCCCCATTCCCAGTGGGATTGGGTTTGGTTTCATCTACTAGTGATCTTTACTAAATCCTCTAGATAATTGAAGATATGAGAGCTGGAAGTGGTTGTATATATTTTTTTGACCCAGGGATATGGTTCCTCTCATGTATGAAAGCTATGATAGATTTTACTGTGGCCCATTTTATGTGGCATAACTTTGCACACATATGATTTTTTTTGCAGCAATATCCCATAATGAGATTAATTTTCTTCATGATACATTAAGGTAGATTGAAACCTTGGATTTCATGTTTGAAATTCATTCTCAATGCTTCGAGGTGTCCAAATCATAGAATTTTTTTCCATCCTATTCCTTTATTCATTATTTATGGACAACATCAAAGTGGGGGAAATATATTTTTGTTATTGACTGGATCAAGAAATACCCATTCCTCTGTTTTCAATGGAGGCTATGACATTATAGGAATCTATATCTGAACGGTTATTTTTCTATAGGGATATAGTAAAGTTTAATGTTAAATATTTCTCATTTCCTCAGATATACATGTCTGGAGACACTCTGTAAATTAATCAGCCGAAAGTTCTGGTAGTATAGAGACAAACATTGTGTAAGTGTTTTTCATTCTCCTCCATTCTTATGTTCCAGGATATGGAAATGGATTCCATTTCTAGATGACAACGGTGTGTATTGTTAAGATGAATTTGACAATCATATCCTGGATAGGGGAGAGTTCTAGATTTCAGCCAGTAATTATTAACCCATATATTTTGGCATATATAATGAATGCACTCATCTTCTATATAATCTGGGACCTCATAGTCAGAAGTAGAAAGGGGTCAGAACATTGTGGGGAGGTTTCTTCCAACTAAATCTCTCCATAGATCAATTTAGACCTCCTATTCATTATACATACACACCTATATCCAAACAGACCATTGAAGGTGCTTCTAGGGGTATCCTACTAAAAAGAGTGGAGTGATTCTAGAATTTATTGCGGAACTATATGTTTTGGAACTTATGTTTCGAGCACATCGCTATATTAAGGAATCTGTGTTTTGGACACATATCTACACAAAGGGGTCTAATATTGGTCATCATTTCCTCATCTATAGGGGATATCACCATGGGGATCATGACAAAGGAGGATGTTAGGAGTAGGGTCATTATGATCCATCTACACAGTACCATGAGGAGTAATATAAAAATAATGGTCTTCTTGTGCTTTATTAGAAGATTGTAAAGACCCTTGGGTTGTTGAGAATGTGCCTCATACAACCATAAGGACTCTTACATTGATATTATTAGGGATATGAGCCTCATTATGCATCATGGATAGAATATACCAACCTTCATTTTGGAATTGTGTAGGGATATGAGCCTATTGTTTGACGGTTGCTAGAACTTGTTTATAACCATCTAGTTCTAGGTGGTATGAGACCACTACTGAGAATATTCTAAAATATTATACTTATATTCCTTATTATTGATAGGAATATGAGAACATAACAAGTATTGTGTTATTCTCAACTGGTGAGCCTCGATAAAAATGAGAGTATGAGCCTGATACAAAGCCTTTGAAATATTCAACTATTCTGTTGTGGTTGGGACATGAGTCTTCCTTGATTCATGTTTCACTCTTACTTAGTGATCCCCAATTGGAATAGGTATATGTGCCTAGTATGAATATGCATTCCCTACCATAATAACCAGGGATGCATCTGGAACTAAAGAAGGGATACAATCACCCTTTTATATTGCATCAGAAGGATGATGGTGAGTCATTCATTGGAGGAAGTAGGCAGATGCGCCTGAATTCTATGATATAATGGAATATAATTGGAAGATTCACTAAAAAGAATATTTTACTATCTAGAGGAAAGTGCGATTCTCACACAGTTATCACCAGCCATAACGATGATATGAGCCCGATACTGGGCCTTTGGACAATTCCACTGGTCTTCTTATATATTCATGTAATCTTACCTTGAGTTATGTTCCCCTCTAACTTATTGATCCCCGATCATAATGGGGTATGAGATTGATCCTAGGCCTTTGGAATATTCATCCAATATCTTTCAGCAGGCATGTTCCCCTATCCTGAATCATGTTCCACTCTCACCTAGTGAGACCCAGTTGGAATGAGAATATGATACTGATTTGATACATCTTCCTTTATCAGAATATTCTGATAATCGACCTGTATGGGAGAAAGAATGTGTGCTTTCTCAAAACCAACCAAATTTTCATAGTAATCCTAGTGTTGAGCTACCCTGGCTCTAGGGATATGAATATCTATCTATCCCTATATCTATACCGGTGTCCAAATATTTATTTGGTGTTCTCTAGATGTTTCTAAGGATTAATGACGTTTTAATATAGTGTGTACAAGAACATAAGACTTCACATTTTCCCTAACTACTATATAATGGAAACCTTATTCAATTGATGTGGCTATATGAGCTCACATATGTCCTCTTTATTCTATCAAAATATGCAAATAGACTTCATGTGTGGGGGAAGGAATATATGCCTCCTCCATGTTTGATGCCCGAATATTCCTTTAGACTTGTTCAAAGTGAGTAGGGATATAAGGTTGATCACTTTTTACTGCTGTAATATACCAATAATCATCGTCATTGGGAGTTGGGATATGATCTTAGTCACTGTTATCCAAAACCTTCCTGACACGGTGTGTGTTCCATGTTTACCTTGTAAGGGTATCAATGGTGGAACTGTGTCGTGTGGTACCCTCAGTGAGAGATTGATGGGTAACAGTAGGATTGTTCAGGTGATATAGGTCGAAATGATCTCTCCATGGTGGATCTTGGTCTGGAAGGGTTCCATATTTGACTCCCTAGTCCACCTTCATTAGAAAATAAATATAGTGATTGTTGCACTCCAGTAATAAGCTTCTGAAGACATTGGATGTGGATATGAGGGCCACTAGAATAGATGCAGCTTTCCATTGCTGATTTAGAATCATCGGTTTCAATACATAGAGACCCTTTTGGAAGCTTCAAGAGTGGGGATTGTACTACATCCCTGGTATTCCTGAAACATTGCGTTCACCACCTGATGTTGATGTTTTCAGGAATGTGAGAACATGTTGCGACCTATAGGGGATAAAACCATAGCAGTTTTTTCTAAATGGTCACATTATGAAGAAATTATCTCAGATAAGGATGTCGTTGATGAGATAATTATATACAGTAATGAAGATCACAAAGAACATGGTCACTGATTAGTGAAATATTATATGCATGATTGGATCAATCATATATTCATGGTTAACAATGTTTTCCATTTATTCCTTATCTGACCAATCTACTCTCTTGGACTTATCAATGTGAGGATGAAATTATTTCATGGGAACATTAGTTATAGAGAACCAACTGTACGATTTATTTTAGGCATGTGATCCTTGTTTGATATAATAACAAAGTGGTCTGGCATATAAAATACCGATCATCCTACTATTTGGGGTTTTTATGTCATCCTCATAGTATTTTTTATAAAATATGAAAAACACGATGGCCTGATGAATGACTAACCAATCATTCTATTATTTGAGATATTCATGTTGAGTTCACCATTTTTATTTTGATGGGTAAGTGACAACCACTAGGTGTGTTTGGTTGGTCCATACAATTGATTGTTAGTGAGGGTGTTAAATGTGATGCACAAACATTTACATCAGGTTACCATTATTGTTCATAATCTAAACTCCCAATGGGATCGACATCTATAACTAGGTTTAGACCTTCTTTCCAAAGGAAATTAGTCAGTTGTGGGTTTAGACTGAATGAAACTTAGAAACTCACATTTGTCGAGAGGAAGAGGGGTTGGTATCATCACACCACTTTGTAGGGAATTATTCCCTACTCATGGAATCTTTTATAGATACAATATTTGTTCGAAAATATCTTCCTAATCCCGATATGGGATAGGTTTCCCTAAGAAACGATCAAAGGTAAACAAGCTTTATATGAAGAAGAAAGGAATCTCATTAACAAATCTATATGTATATATCAAAGGTTCACCACCCATTTCTCAGTAATTAATATATGATTATATGCTGAATTTTTGAGATAAGGCACTTCATAATTTTATATCATGTAGAGAGGTGGTAAATATTAGAAGGAGGGATTGATCCATTATGTGGCATCATGGGTATCCTGTTTATTACAAGAATTAAAATACACATTTGTTTTAAACCTGTGAAGTTAAACATCATGTGGAAAATATATATGTGCGGGCACATAAGTACTAAATATTTGAGCTCAAGTCTCTAGGAGACATCCTATGTATCCTGGTTTAGTAAGAATCATAGTTATGGTAGTTCGTTCATTCCATGGGTACTGGCCCCTAGGTTAATTCAATTATATAATGGATTTTTATATCATGCACCTCATAAATAATTACCTACTGAGATTTTCATAGATGGTATAGATAAATAATGAAAATGACATGACTATGGAAGTTCCCTTACCCCATGTGAGCTATGATCGGTGTGGGTAACAAGGGATAACATTTAATCAGTCTCACTACATATGGATGCAAGACTTATGTACTGTGAAAGATGTTGGGATGTTTAATATAGAGTTTGGCCCTTAGTAATTCATCCTAATATATCCTTGGTATCATAGAAATCAGATTCATTGTTGGTCATTTGGATTCTTAGTCTTCTAGTGAATGAGGTTAAATCATTATCCCATGGGAATTATTGGGTCCTGATGGTTGAAATGATGGAGACATGAGTAGAATTATACCGAAGTGGTTTCTCTTTTTACTCATGGATCAGTCATTAGGAAGGCATCCAATATATCATTGATGTAGAAGGAATAATATTTTTCATAGCTCAATGAGTTCTCAATATACTGGTAGATAAGTAATGATGGTCAACCCATGGGAATGATTGCTCTGTGATGGTTGAAATGTCAGAGACATGAGGGTTCGTATACATAAGTGGGTGCCTATTTGAGTTCAAGCCTGGTCCCTAGGAAGGTGTCATTTATATTCTAGTTGTGGAAAGAATCAAAGTTCTATAAGTTCAATTAACCATGGATTACATGGAAAAATTATCCTTATATGTGGGAAATATTTTATTTTTTCGCTGATCATGGATTACACACTGTGGTTTCCCTTATCATGATTGAGACTAGTCACATGAATGATGTAACCATTGTGACTCCCTAATATCATGTGATCTATGATCATCATGGGAAACAATGGATGGAAAATAACGAGTCCCATTGCTTGGGGATGATGGAATTATGTTCTTGCAATTTACTTTTGTTGCATAATATAGTTCACATGCCTTTAAAAGGTGTCCTACTTATCGGGTTATATAATGAACCAAATTCATCAACGATAAATTGGCTAGGGATGACACACTGAAGATGGACTAGGTTATCTTATACTAGGATGCCCAATTGACCTGGACTACTTGTCTGCCAGACATGCATTGATTGGCTGCCCAATAAGACTTGATTTTCTGCATGAAATGTCAGAGGATTTATTCCTAACATATACTAAGAAAATATCATGTTCTAGTTCAGTTTTTAGAGAGTATACATAAATTGGATGGAATGTCTAAACATTATCCCATGATAAAGGCTGAAGTTTTTGAAGGACAACACAAGTCCCGACTTATATGTCCGGGAATCTATCATATGATCCCGATTGACATGCTTAGTGGGAATTACATTATCCATTTGACTTTCCCTAGTATCATCACTAAAGATGAGTGAAATTCCAAGAGGGTGTTGTGAGAGTCAGTATGACATGTCTTGGAGGGTTCGGTATGTCCTATAAGTCATTTATGAGTGTCATCGTGAGAGCTAGTTGACATGTCTGGGGGCTTCTTAAGAGGCAGCTGACATACCCTGAGGGCATTGAAATGTATAGATGGCTTATTCATAGGATTTCATGAGATCCAATTGACATGAAATGGTCATATAATGAGACTTATCTAATATATTCTAATGTTTTTATATAATATGGGTGACATGTCTGGAGGGTCATTAAGTGGCCTGAATGGTGTGGTCGGAGGGTTTCATGAGACTTGGGTGGAATACTCATGGGGAACCATGTGACTTTCCTTGACCTGACTAGGGGAATTTTCATAATCCATATAGTATACCAATTGAGTGTCACATGACCTTGGCGACATGTCCTTGTTCTGTTGCATGACCTGAGTGGTTCATATGAAGCACATGAGGATTAATGTATATGTTCAATGCATATAAATCTAATATTTTATTGTTTTTTCCATCCATTCATTTTTTATTCTTTATATTTTTTAGTTTTATATTATTTTAATTCTCATTTTTTTAGAAAATATGTGGGATTTCCTTTTTGTAACCTGGAAGAAATACTCCACGTGATCTATGAGTGATCACAGGAAGTGTCTCTAAATTCTACATCATTGTTCTATTTGTTCATCATATATCACCTCAAGGAAAACTTTCCTGGTTATGAGATCAACCACATTGAGAAATATACTCTGATTCCTAGGTGAAATGGTGCAAGGTTCTATGAATTATTTCTTCTCAGTAAAGATTCATTTTTCATACTAATGTGGGAGATTTATAGACCTTTCCACCCCAGTTATTCACTACTTTGCATGGAGCGTATCTTGAAAATAAAGGATGGAGTCAGTGGAGGTATCTAGCATCATTTGTCTTTATGCGTTCCTTCCACAAGTCATTCTGGGGGCGTCACATGATTTTTAGTGACCAAATAAACATTACATAAACTTTCCATTTATGGAATTATAGCTAATTAATTTGGTATTATTTAATCATGAGAACATGGAAAGGTGATTTCATATTTTCAAACCAGGTATGTTCAAGGGCCTTTGTGACATCATGGAACCTATCAAAAGACCTTCATGTGATCTTAGGCGACCTATCTGGGACCTTCTTCAAGACATGTATTGTAACAGCCCGAGATTTTATGAAAAATATTCTTTTTAATTTCACTAATGTCTTGTGTTGTACGCAACACAAAAAGGAGCTTGCACAACACGCATCCTTGACTTGCCTTGCATTACACGCAATCACAACCTTCCTCGATAGCGTGTGTAGTACGCAATACTGAGTTTCACTAAACAACGATATGCTATTAAAATATTATTAAAACTAGCCGTTATGTACAGTAATAACCACTTTTTGAAATTTTATAAATTTTATTTTTCAAAATGGACTTCATTTTTGGATACAGAATACCGAAATTATCCTAGGGTGAAATTTTGGTATTTTTCTGAAAACTTTCAATTTTTGATGAATAGTGAAACCACTAAGTGGTAGGTTAAAAACTGAATTTTGCATAAAACTTAATTTTACCACTTCTGTGAATGGAATTTCGAAAATCCGACAGACACGGTTGATATCATTAAGTAAAATGTGGTTAAATGAGATAAAAATAATTTTTTGGTGAATAGTAACTTTTTACTTTTTTTACCGCGGTTAATAGTAAATAGGGTAACTAAGGGTAAATATGATATTACTATTACCCTAACACATGTCCTAATTCTATTTGATAAGTGTAATTCGACCAAAAACAACGTTATGAATAAAATATGACCATTTAGGCCCACTTGGGTTAGATTAGGACATTTATTATTAATTTATTTAAAGAAGGGTTAAAATAGTTAAAATCAAAGTTTAATAAGTAAATCATTTTTAATATGGGGTTATACATAAGATAAATTCGACTATAAATATTCATTAGAAAGCTAAAACTATTTCCTACATAATGGTATTTTATTTGTAATTTTTAGACATTAAATAAGTTAATTTATTTATGACACAATGATGATGCAGTAATTATCTTATTAATGAAATATTGACATAATTGATGTTATAAACACACAAATAAATGTACTTTGAGACTTTTTATGAATTCCACTAATTTTATAGGTTACTATGATATATTATTGTTGATTAAATCAACTTTTTTAGAACATATAATCCTGTTATGACTTTCACAAAAATCATATATCAAATAATGTCAAAATTGACACAAAATAGTTTTTAAATCAAATATTATATTATTAATTGTTATTTTATTCCTAAAAATCTAAGGTTCGGCCAAATGACTTAGATATGGATATATATATTAATAATAAACAATTTGGGGTTCGTTTGGCATGTTATAATAAGTGTATTAACCATATAGTGAAAGAAAACAAAAAGACACGGTAAAAGTTAAATTATTTAACTTAGAGTTAAATCTAATTGATAAGGTTAAAATAATACACTAAACTTGTCTAAATCTTATTGGTTGATAGGATTTCGACCTATCCCCACTTTAGCTTCGAAATAAGACCCTTTGGAACCATTATAAACCGATTTTTACTTTAATATAAAATAATATTTTCAGATATTTCTAAGGTGCCCCTCTCCTCCCTTATAAAAGGGCACCTCATCCCCCTTCCTCCTCACACCAATTTGAGCACTCAAGCTCGGCCAACCTCTGCCAAAATCCCTTCTCCACTTCCCTATAATAATCCTAGAGGTCCTGGTCTTCTTCAAAGTCCAATCTTATTTCCCTAAGTGGAGGATTCAAAACAGGCTTTTCAAAGAAGAGGTAATATCCATTACCGATCTTTTCAATTTTTTTTCTTCTTCAACTTCTTCTTCTTTAGTTGTTTCATGATAAAGTAATAACATCAGTATTACTTACATACTGATATGTTATTATAAATATGAAAAAACTCTAATTAACCTTCTATCCATCCTACGGAAAAAGGAAATCACCGCGCGTGCGTACGTACGGAATACCGTCTCCACGCCGTGGTGTAATCTATTTTCCGCCACCACCTTAATTGGATGGGTATAATGGTTTAATGAGTAACTATATATGATTATTATAAAGTTATATTGATACTGAAATAGTATACATACACTTCAACACAATTCCACGACCATGGGAATGATATCATCGCTCGTGCGTACGTACGGACTACCGTCTCCACGACGCGATGAGATTCATTCTCAATGATTAACCATTCATGAATGATTGTAAAGTATATATAATAAGTAATAATGAAATATATGACATAATAATGATACTGGAATTATTTATATGTATGTAATCTACTTAATTCCATTCAATTCAATAAGGAAACGAAAACAGCGTTCATGCGTACGTACGGACTACCGTCTCCATGAACGGTGTATTTCTTTCCATTTAATGATTTATTATATATGTATATTCTGAATATATATATATAAATAATGTTTTATATTCTGGAATTAAGTAATCATGATCTAAGTAATCATATGAATAATTACAAGTTAAAAACACGAATGACAAATGAGACGATTTTACCCAAAACGCTACTTTAACATGAATTTACAAAAGAACGGGTAATATAAAGTCATAAGTGGATCATATATGATATAATAACAATGAATATGATTCTGGAATAAGTCAATAACATGATTTAAATCATTATACCGGAGGTTCGTACACTTACAAAGAAAGTCGGACCTAAGGTAAGGGAAATATCACAATCTCATTTTTATCCGAGATTGTTTATTCGTAAGTATTTACTGGGGTGTATTTTATCATCCACATTCATGTTCCCTCAATATGTAATATTTATATCCTTATAAAATAGTTTATATTCAATTTTACCCTTCGGTGAATTTTTAGTAAAGGAAATGAAAGGAATCTTTTGTCGTTTTTCGTACGAGGTACTTTTTTGACTTTTCCGACAAAAGTACGAGAAGAATGTTTTTTTAACTTATACGGCATGAACGGATTTTTACGGTTTTATAAAGCCTTATTTTCATGAACCATCCTCCAAAATATTTCATGACTATTTTCAATAAAATCTCTTTCTTTTAAAATTGCATGATGCTTTGTGAAAAGGAATTGATTTTGAAGAAGAAAGGATATTTTCCTCAAGAATTCATTTCAAGTGTTTTATCAAAATTATTTTCCATCTAAGATAATAAAGGGTTCTGTTTCTATCCATATTTTTACATTGATTTGACTATGTTGTGATGGAATTATGTTTATGAATTCCTTTATCTTATATTAATGGTTTTATGACGTCATGTTGTTTAAGAATCCCATTTTTATTACATGGGTTATGCTATGATGTATGATTTATGATTATGTGGCACACATAAGAAAGGATTCATTATAATATGGGTGGTACCTATATCTCCCTCCAATGCATTGGGTAAAGATTTTATATCTCATGAGATAGACATGGCTGAAATGGTAGGTTATACCGGTTCAGTGAAACATGACTGAAACGAGGGTTACTCGATTCAGAAAGGGACTTTGTCCACTAAGATAGTCTTGGAAATGAGTCTTGACTAACAAGAAATGATTCTCTATGATTATGTGTGTATGCCACAAATATTCATGTTTTAAGTTATGATTATTGGGATTTCATTTCACTACTATGATTTATCCCATGTTATGAAATTATGCTCTCTTTTGCAGGTTATGATTTCCAAAAGTTATGTTCTTATGAATATGATGTGATTGATTTTTCTTTTGATTACCCTTACTAAGCATTTGAGCTCACCCTTTTATGTTTTCTTTTCCCCAGGATATAAAGAAAGGTTTTAGGTAAAAAAAGGGAAGATCTTTATGGGAGATATTGAAGATCTTTCACCACGATTAGAAGATTACGTTCCGAGTTTCCAAAGACACTAAACTATTACGATCCTTGTGTGTGTGTTTTTGTTATGTACTAAGTATTCCGCAAAAGTAATGTAATGTCTATGTACGTCAGGCTTCGGGTCTCTACATGTATGGAATGCCAAGGGGCATTGTGAGACCGTTATATTTAATGACATGGGTTTTATAGTTTCAAGATGCACCATAATTTCCAATTCTTAATTTCTCTTGTTTCACTTATAAGGGTCTGAGGTCTCATGAGTTTTCTTGAGTTTTTTTGGACAATAATGTTTCCCATTGGTGATGTGATAGATGAACAACAAAAGGAATTATGGTGATGCATAATCCCTTCATTGATAAAAATTATAATTTTTTGCAACTTAAAGGGAAATATTGAGACATCCTGGAAATGTATGAAGCTCTTCTAATAATGTGGGCTACATGACTAGTAGAACCATGTGATTAAGAGAAAATTTAAATTAGGATTTTGAGGTGTCTAGAGAGCTTCCTAAGGTGCGTTGTATGATTTTTTCAACCACTAAGGGATCCCACATTTCCCATTTTTATTTTTTAATTTTTCAAAGGTTGGGGATCTCACGAGGTTGAATGAGTGTTGGTGACCATAATAGATTTATCTATGGGTGATGAGTCACTTGATAATTAAAACTGTAAGATGCTCAAACCATTTGAATACATTCCTCATATTTTACATGGATTATTGGATGGATTGTTAGGTTCTTTCCACTTGAAAATTCTTCTGACTAGGGGGTTCTCATCTGGTAGCCACTGTATGGTCACTGACTATCTGGGGTTCCTTTGTAAGTGAAGATGGACTTGTCGAGGAAGCTCATAGAGATATTCCATAGGCTATATGATATGTGTGGCCATCTGCATGACCTTATATAGGTCATGAGATCATGTGTCTCATGGATGTTCTTGTTATTCATGTGATCATGGACACCTTCCTCTTCCATTGATTTATGGGGAAAATAAAACCCATATTCATCTATTTTTTTTCTGATGCCCATTTTTATTACATCAACACCCATCCTCCTCTTCTATAATATTGATGGTTTATGTGGATAATAATGGGGGTTTCCCTTAATGGCATATTTGTAGATGATAAGGCTAGGGTTATCAGTTTATAAATTATATAAATTAATAATTTACTTTATTTATCACACCATCCACCGAATAATTTCTATTCAATATTCGATGCTGGAAAAGATTATGCAATTCCTAGGGTAAAACCAATATTTTGGAAATATCCATGGTCACAGTTTTTATATCCAAGGTTATGATAAATAGGAATTACATTAATTTTGATATCATTTATATGCATTCCTTAATATATATAATATTTTTAATATATTATGTCACGACCCGACCTCGGGGCCCGTGCCGTGACTACCCCAAGCCCGCCTTCCATAGGCCAGGGGCTGGCGACTAGCACCAAGGCGTAAAATCCCGGTAAACAGGGAAGGTATTGCCTTTATAAGTAACAACCACCACAGAGTCAGCAAGCAGAAGTAACTACAAAGTGCAGAAAAGTAAAGGGGGCCGGAATACAAGCCCAACTGAAAGTACAACTGAAAAAGTAAAGAACAGCAACTGAAGAAAAGACGGCGGCCTCGTGTCGTCCACTGGCAATCCCACCTGAAGGGTGGGTACAAATAGCCTCCAGGCTCCTCGGGTCCCACGTCCGCTCCGAGCACGTCCCGCCCAGTGGTCCACCTCCAGGTACCGTCCTGCTCCACGCCCCAACCGTGATCAGCGCTGTCTATCGTCTGCATCCAACACAACAAGGTGCGGGCATAGCCCGTGCAGGGGTGAGTATAAGCTACTCAGTAAGGACCCCGAGACCCCCGAAGGTCTCCCGAAATCCACAAAGGATATAGCACAAAAGAAAGATGCAATCACGAAGTAACATCTGACTCGACTTAGGTATATGCCCATACATATACCTAAGTCCCCAATTCTAGCTCTGCTCACGAGCTCAAGAACAACTCAATCCACGCAGGAAAGCAAGACTCAAATCCACAAGGAGAGTAAACAGAAAATCCACATAGGATAGTTCAACACAATCCACAAAGGAGAGTAACATAAGATTCAGCTCAACCAGGTATACTTTTTTAGATGATGTCAAAGATGATCACTGATCCATCTAAGTCGTCGGACCCACGAAGGATCGATAGGTACTAACCCCCGCAAAAGACCCACACAGGATCGGGCTCACACAGAACCTATAGGCAGTGGCTCACACAGAACCGGTAGTAAGGACTCACATAGGATCGGGCTCACACAGAACCTGTAGCACTGATCCACGTAGGATCGCTGAGTGCAGTAGTCGACGCAGTCCACTGAGGATCTCTGCACAGTCGTCGCCGCAGTCCACGGAGGATCTCTGCTCTGCCGTCGTCGCAGTCCACGGAGGATCTCTGCTCTGCCTTCGTCGCAGTCCACGGAGGATCTCTGCTCTGCCGTCGTCGCAGTCCACGGAGGATCTCTGCTCTGTCGTCGAAGTCACAGCCAGCGCTAGGGTTCCCGCACACAGCGAGCTCGTTTAGGAGGGTCCGCTCCACGAGCCGAGAGGCTGATACATCAACTGACACGTAGTCCGAAGTTGATGTATCCAAAAGTTCCGTATCGACAACAGGATCTCAACGCAACAGACGGCGCGTCAATCGGACGCCCGGTCTGAGAGTTATTGGCATTTTCTTCCCAGGGGCCCGGTTGGTTTTTAGGGCAAAACCAACCCAACCGTACTCCGCCTGTGTCCGATCCTCGGGCGGAGTATGCCAAAAGTTCCGTCTCACTTAGAGGAAACTACCACAGCTGACGGTACGTCGATCGGACGTCCGTAGCTCAAGTTAAGAGCGTTTCCGCTCCGAGGGCCCGGTTGGTTTCGTGTACGAACCAACCCGGCCGAACCCAAAGTCTTCCGAAACCTTGAGTGTAATATACCAAAACGATCGTATCGATCCAAGGATCGCGTATCCGCTGACGGTTCGTCAATCGGAGGTCCCAGGCCCAAGATATGGGCAAATGACCGAAGAAGGCCCGAAAACGGGGGTTCTGGGCCCGGGGCGACCCGGCCCGAACCCCCCCCCCCCCCCCTGGGTCGGCCGAACCGGGTCGGCCCGACCCGGCTAGGCCGGGTCCGGTCCGGCCTAGGCGCGGCCCGACCGACCGGAACGGCCGGCTCGGCTTCGGCCGAGCGGCCGAAGGAAGCCGCCGCGGGTTTGACCCGCGACTTGGAGGAACGCGGCCCGCGCGGGCCGCGTGCTGGGTGGCCGGACCGCGGACGCGGTCCGGCGGTTCGCCGCCACGGCGGCAGAATTCCCGGCGGCGCGCCGGGCGCCGCCGCCTTCCGCGGGCCGCCGGAGTTGCTCCGGTGGCCCGTTTTGCTTCCCGTCTGCGCCATTGCTCCTCCCGGGGGCCGATCTTCACTGCGGGATCAACGGATCGCCCTTGCCGCACGGTTCGTCGTCGTCCGCCAGATCCGCACAACAAAAGATCGGCGGAGGGTTGCCAGGTCTTGTTCGTTAGACCCGCACCCTCCGCGTAAGTCATAAACAACGGGAGAAAAAGAAAATAACCAATCAACAATTTTAAATAAATTAAAATTGTTCCGTGATCGGGTTCTTTATTTTAAAAGAATAAACACGAGAAGTAAAATATTCCAACAACCCCTACCTTGTCGTCGTCGTCGGACGAGAGGTCGTCGCGGAATCGCTCGTCGCGGAAGGAGGGGATCATCGCGTCGTCGCGGAAGAGACGTTCGTCGCACCGCGGGAAAAACGTCGCACCGACGATCTCCGGATCTAGAACAAACGGATTTAATTAATTAAATCCATTGTCATTGAAATTAAAAAGGAAGAATTAAACGATCTGATTCTCACCTTAGTTGCCGAACGAGGATCGGCCGCGGAAGAAGAGGCGTCGCCGAAGAACGTCGCGGGTAGAGCTCATAGACGTCGCAGATTACGGTGTGCGTCGTCGAGTTCCGGTCGCCGGCGTTCTTCGCTTTCTTCGCGTTCCTCGCGGGGAGGGTGGAGGTTCAGAGGAATTGCACAACGATAGCAATCCTCCAAAATAGACAAGTTTGTCTATTTTATTAATTCGCCCATGAACGCAAACGCGTAAGTAACGACCCATTAAATTCGTTGAATTAATTCAACGAATGAAACAACCCATTTAATTCACGAAATAAACCGCCCAATTAAATGGTCTGTTAAGAAATTAAAGAAAACGCGTCGGTTGACTTTTCAGTTACTTTGACGGGTTTTCGCGGGTGCGTTACTTAGCGAAAGAAACGGCGAGGCTCGTGCGGGCTCCACCGCACAAATATCCTAACAAGGGGTAGGATATTTTCGGATAGCACCCTATCCACTTTAACTCAGTTCAAGTGGCTTCCAAGCAGCTTAAGTGAAATAAAATAAAGTTGTCGCACAAACTTTATTTTATTTTTGACTTAAAGCCCCAAAATTTAAAAACCACGTCTGAGCAAACGCAACTCCAGAAGAGGTGTTTCTAAGCAAATACCGGCGCTGCGATTTCATCGGTGCCCTCAGAATTCGATTCCGGGCACCGGTTCAAAAGATAGAAAAACCCGCTCGTCCGTTCACTGAACGTACCCGAGCCAAACTTCGGAAATTGATTCCGGGCACACCGGGCCTCGGAATCAGGTGCCGTCTGAAGCTGCGCTATTGTAAAATTTCAAAGAAAATTAAGAAAAAAAATTCCTTGAAATTTGACGGTCTTTACATTACTCCCACCTCAGGGCTTTACGTCCCCGTAAAGATACATCAAAAACTAGGGGAACAAATGGGGGTACTGAGCACGCATCTGAGCCTCCCGCTCCCAAGTGCTCTCCTGGAGGTTCCCGTGCTGCCATCTGACGCGCACAAGAGGAATCGACCGCCCACGTAGGACCCGCTCCTGTCGATCCTCGATCTCCACTGGGACCTCCGCAAAAGTCTCCCCATCGTCCACGTCCAGCTCCCCAAAGTCGATGATGTGCGTCGGGTCGTGCACGTACCTCCTCAGCTGAGACACGTGGAAGACGTCGTGCACCCGGTGCAACTGAGGTGGTAGAGACAGGCAATAAGCCACCTCTCCTATCCTGCTGAGGACCTGGAAAGGCCCGATGAAGCATGGAGACAACTTACCGCCTCGGCCAAATCTCCGTAAACCACGTCGAGGTGAGACACGCAAAAAGACGTGGTCGCCATCCTCGAAATCTAGTGGCCTCCGCCTCCTGTTAGCATATGACTTCTGCCGGCTCTGAGCTGTCCTCATCCTCTCCTGGATGATCTGGACCTTCTCTGTCGTGGCTCGGACCATCTCTGGTCCCACGAGTGCTGACTCCCCAGGGTCTGTCCAACACAACGGTGATCTGCAGGGTCTGACGTACAACGCCTCGTATGGTGCCATCCCGATGGTGGAGTGGTAGCTGTTGTTGTACGCGAACTCCACCAAGGGTAGGTGGTCCTCCCAGCTGCGACCAAAGTCGAGAACACATGCACGGAGCATGTCCTCGAGTGTCTGTATGGTCCTCTCAGTCTGACCGTCCGTCTGAGGGTGGAAGGCTGTGCTCAGATGGAGCCGCGTCCCGAACGCCTCCTGCAACCCCTTCCAAAGCCAGGAAGTGAAACGAGCATCTCGATCGGAGACGATAGACGATGGCACACCGTGAAGCCGTACGATCTCTTGGACGTAAAGACGTCCCAAGCTCTCCACTGAGCCCTGCTCTCTGATGGGTAAGAAGTGTGCCGACTTGGTGAGTCGGTCGACAATCACCCAAATGGAGTCGTGACCTCTGGAAGTGCGTGGAAGTCCAGTCACGAAGTCCATAGATATGCTGTCCCACTTCCACTCCGGGACCTCCAAGGGCTGTACCAAGCCTGCTGGTACCTGATGCTCTGCCTTCACCTGCTGGCAGGTGAGGCATCGTGAAACGAACTCTGCCACAGCTTTCTTCATGCCCGGCCACCAGTGCTGTCGTCTGAGATCCTGGTACATCTTCTCCACTCCAGGATGCACCGCCAAGGGAGAAGTGTGAAACTCTCTCAGCACCTCCTCTCGTAAAGCGACTGGTACGAAGGTACGTCCTCTGAAAAGGATGTCGTGCTCTGCTCCAAGGGAGAAGCCATCAGGCGCCTGACCTGAGGATATCAGTGCACGCCGGGTCTCACAGTCAGCGTCCCCACGCTGAGCCTCTCTGACCCGCTGTAGAAGTGGAGGAGAGACTGTGAGAGACTGAAGAAAGGCAGCTCCGTCTCTATCCACGAAGGATATCTGTAAGGAGGCTAGCTGCTCCGTCGCCTCCTCATGTAGCTGAATGCCCGTCTTCCTGCTGAGGGCATCGGGTACCACGTTCCCCTTCCCAGGAGTATAGACTATCTCAAAGTCATAGTCCTGGAGGAACTCAAGCCATCTCCGCTGTCTCAGGTTCAGGTCCTTCTGAGAGAAGATATACCTGAGACTCTGGTTGTCAGAAAAGACTGTGAAGCGCTCGCCCATCAGATAGTGCCGCCAAGTCTTCAGAGCGAAGACCACTGCTGCTAACTCCAGGTCATGAGTGGCGTAGTTCTGCTCATGCGGCCTCAACTGACGTGATCCGTAGGCGATCACGGCCCGCTCCTGCATCAGAACGCACCCGAGTCCAGTCCCTGATGCATCGCAGTAAACTACGTATCCAACTCCCTCCTCAGGCAACCTCAAGATAGGTGCGCTGGTCAATCTCTGTCTCAGCTCCTGGAAGCTCTGCTGACATCTGTCTGACCACACAAAGGGTTTCCCCTTCTTTGTCAAGGCTGAGAGTGGTGCCGCAACTCTGGAGAAGTCTGGCACGAATCTCCGATAGTATCCGGCTAGGCCTAAGAAACTCCGCACCTCTGTCACGCTCTTGGGTGGCTCCCAAGCTAGCACTGCCTCGATCTTCGCGGGATCCACTGCAACTCCCGCCTTAGAGATGACGTGCCCCAAGATATGGACCTCACGTAACCAGAACTGGCATTTTGAGAGCTTTCCATAAAGTTGGTGCTCTCGGAGCGTGTTTAGCACAACTCGCAGGTGGTAGGCATGCTCCTCCTCAGTCGTCGAGTATACCAAAATGTCGTCAATGAAGACCATGACAAATCGGTCGAGGTATGGCTGGAAGATCCTGTTCATGAGGCTCATGAAAACTACTGGAGCATTGGTTACGCCGAACGGCATAACCAAAAACTCATAATGGCCATACCGACACCTGAAGGCCGTCTTCTGCACGTCCTCGTCTCGAACTCTGAGCTGATGATAGCCTGACCGGAGGTCTATCTTCGAGAACCACCGCGCTCCCTTGAGCTGATCGAAGAGGTCATCAATCTGTGGCAGCGGATACTTGTTCGTCACTGTCACCTGGTTCAGGCGACGATAGTCGACACACAGTCGCAAGCTCCCGTCCGCCTTCTTGGCGAACAAAATCGGGGAAGCCAAGGGTGAAACACTGGGTCGGATAAACCCCTTTCTCTGCAAGTCCTCCAACTGTACCCGCAGCTCTCGAAGCTCGGCGGGGGCCATCCGATATGCTGGAGTAGATATCGGGGCTGTCCCGGGGTACAAGTCGATGTAAAAGTCTACCTCTCTACGAGGAGGTAGCCCTGGAACGTCGTCGGGAAAGACGTCCACGTACTGGTCCACCACTGCAGGAAAAGCTGGACTCCGCACGTCCACTGCTCCTAGGATGAGGCTAGCCAACTGATGAGAGATGGGCTGCACTCTCCTCCGCGGAAGTCCATCCTGTGCTGCAAAGGTTCCCTTCTCGCCGGTGAAGGTAAACCTGCTCCCGTCAGTGCGAACACATCGCACCTTGCACCTAAAACAGTCGATCTGGGCATGAACCGTGGATAGCCAATCCATGCCCAAGATGACGTCGTAAGGTCTCGACGCCACTACAAGGAGATCCCAGCCGAAGCTCTCGCCTCCTAGAGTAAGCTCACACTGCCGGCACCAGTGCGTAATCGTCGAGTCTGCTCCCGTAGGAGCCTCTAGCCGTAAGGATCGAGCCAACGGCTCAGTCGGAATCTCCGAGCTCCGAACTAGGGCAGAGGCTATGAAAGAGTGACTCACTCCTGTGTCTATAAGTACTGCAGCAAGGGTGGAATAGACACAGATCGTACCTCGAATCATCTCTGGCATGTCGGGGTCGTAGGCCTCCACTGCCTGGAGCTGGGCCTGTCCCTGCCCGCCAGCTCCCTGTGGTCGAGGTGGCCCTCCTGGTGGTGGTGGGGGTAGAGCCTGGAAGCGTCGCCCACCACCCGCTGCTCGGCCAGCTCCTCTTCCTCGTCCGCCTCCTCCCTGCGGACCGCCACAGTCGACCCTCTGCCTCTGCATGGGTGGCCCCTCCACCGTCTGCTGCTCCTCTGGTCGGCGAGTCGGGCAGTCACGAGCCATGTGACCCTGCCCGCCGCAGGAGTAGCACAGCCTGCCTCTCGGAAGGCTGGCACTCCACTGTGTGCCCTGCACCGCTGAGCCGGTGTCCTGAGGCCGTCTGCGTTGGGGTCTGGTCTGCCTGGACCCGAGAGTCATCCGTTGGCTACCTGCTGCCGAATACTCAGCTACCTGCCGCCCTGCGCTAGGTCTCGCCGCTGAAGAAGGCTCTGCCAGGAAGCTCCCGATCAGGAGGGCTCGCTCCAGCACTCCCGCCTGGGTCGGAATGCTGAGGGAGATCAGCGACGCCCGAATCTCCTGTCGCAAGCCCTGCTCGAAGGTCCGGGCCCGGAAGAAGGGGTCCCGTACCATGTCGGTCGAGTAACGAGATAGGTCAGTGAACCTCGTCGCGTACTGAGCGACCGTCATGATGCCCTGGCGCAGCTGGAGAAGCTCCTGGATGCGCACCGCTCGGAGGGTGGCTGGGACGAACTCAGAGCGGAAGAGGCTCTCGAAGTCCGTCCGGAGCAAGGATGCCTCATCGTGAACCTGGAGCATCAAGCTCCACCATCGTCCTGCCGCCGCCTGCAGGAGGCTCGCCGCGAGAATCACCATGAGATCCGCTGGTGTCCTCACTAGCCTAAAGATCCATACCACCGCCTCTAGCCAGTCCTCGGCGGCCTGGGGGTCCGCCTCACCGCGAAACCTGGGTGGTCGCTGGCTCTGAAACTCATGCAGTGCCCTGAGGCGACGTGCATCGCCAGCGTCTGGTACTGGTAGCATCGGTGGCTCGGCGGGTAAAGCTACCGCCGATGCCACTGCTGGCAAAGGGCCCTGCACCAAGGCCTCGTCGCTCGGTGGGCTGTCGTCGCGCCCTACACTTGGAACCCTAGCTGGCTGTCGTCGCGGGGCCATCCTGAAAAGGAGAACAAGAGCACCACAGTCAGAACAGTATACCTGGTGAGCTGGCACAAGTAATCACAAGGAAAACTTGAGACTTTCATGAAGCAGATCAGTATACCCGGTGAGCTGACACAAGTAATCACAAAGAAAACTTGAAACACACACGCAATCAATGTTTTCATGCATTAAGTCGGAAATCAGGAGTCAGGGTCCTGGTGTACTGATACGTCGGCCGCCGCACCAACACTGGGCTCCCTGAACTGATAACCACACTCAATACACTAAACACTATTGCTTCATATAGAAAGAAAGGACGATCAGAGTCTGTGGTAGAACCGACCACCTCTGATACCAATTTTTCACGACCCGACCTCGGGGCCCGTGCCGTGACTACCCCAAGCCCGCCTTCCATAGGCCAGGGGCTGGCGACTAGCACCAAGGCGTAAAATCCCGGTAAACAGGGAAGGCATTGCCTTTATAAGTAACAACCACCACAGAGTTAGCAAGCAGAAGTAACTACAAAGTGCGGAAAAGTAAAGGGGGCCGGAATACAAGCCCAACTGAAAGTACAACTGAAAAAGTAAAGAACAACAACTGAAGAAAAGAAGGCGGCCTCGTGTCGTCCACTGGAAATCCCACCTGAAGGGTGGGTACAGATAGCCTCCAGGCTCCTCGGGTCCCACGTCCGCTCCGAGCACGTCCCGCCCAGTGGTCCACCTCCAGGTACCGTCCTGCTCCACTCCCCAACCGTGATCAGCGCTGTCCGTCGTCTGCATCCAAAACAACAAGGTGCGGGCATAGCCCATGCAGGGGTGAGTATAAGCTACTCAGTAAGGACCCCGAGACCCCCGAAGGTCTCCCGAAATCCACAAAGGATATAGCACAAAAGAAAGATGCAATCACGAAGTAACATCTGACTCGACTTAGGTATATGCCCATACATATACCTAAGTCCCCAATTCTAGCTCTGCTCACGAGCTCAAGAACAACTCAATCCACGCAGGAAAGCAAGACTCAAATCCACAAGGAGAGTAAACAGAAAATCCACATAGGATAGTTCAACACAATCCACAAAAGAGAGTAACATAAGATTCAGCTCAACCAGGTATACTTTTTCAGATGACGTCAAAGATGATCACTGATCCATCTAAGTCGTCGGACCCACGAAGGATCGATAGGTACTAACCCCCGCAAAAGACCCACACAGGATTGGGCTCACACAGAACCTGTAGGCAGTGGCTCACACAGAACCGGTAGTAAGGACCCACATAGGATCGGGCTCACACAGAATCTGTAGCACTGATCCACGTAGGATCGCTGAGTGCAGTAGTCGACGCAGTCCACTGAGGATCTCTGCACAGTCGTCGCCGCAGTCCACGGAGGATCTCTGCTCTGCCGTCGTCGCAGTCCACGGAGGATCTCTGCTCTGCCGTCGTCGCAGTCCACCGAGGATCTCTGCTCTGCCGTCGTCGTAGTCCACGGAGGATCTCTGCTCTGTCGTCGAAGTCACAGCCAGCGCTAGGGTTCCCGCACACAGCGAGCTCGTTTAGGAGGGTCCGCTCCACGAGCCGAGAGGCTGATACATCAACTGACACGTAGTCCGAAGTTGATGTATCCAAAAGTTCCGTATCGACAACAGGATCTCAACGCAACAGACGGCGCGTCAATCGGACGCCCAGTCTGAGAGTTATTGGCATTTTCGTCCCAGGGGCCCGGTTGGTTTTTAGGGCAAAACCAACCCGACCGTACTCCGCCTGTGTCCGATCCTCGGGCGGAGTATGCCAAAAGTTCCGTCTCACTTAGAGGAAACTACCACAGTTGACGGTACGTCGATCGGACGTCCGTAGCTCAAGTTAGGAGCGTTTCTGCTCCGAGGGCCCGGTTGGTTTCGTGTACGAATCAACCCGGCCGAACCCAAAGTCTTCCGAAAGCTTGAGTGTAATATACTAAAACGACCGTATCGATCCAAGGATCGCGTAGCCGCTGACGGTTCGTCAATCAGAGGTCCCAGGCCCAAGATATGGGCGAAAGACCGAAGAAGGCCCGAAAATGGGGGTTCTGGGCCCGGGGCGACCCGGCCCGAACCCCCCCTGGGTCGGCCGAACCGGGTCGGCCCGACCCGGCCCGACCCGGCTAGGACGGGTCCGGTCCGGCCTGGGCGCGGCCCGGCCGACCGGACCGGCTGGCTCGGCTTCGGCCGCGCGGCCGAAGGAAGCCGCCGCGGGTTTGACCCGCGGCTTGGAGGAACGCGGCCCGCGTGGTGGGTGGCCGGACCGCGGACGCGGTCCGGCGGTTCGCCGCCGCCGCGGCTCGGCCGCGGCGGAATTCCCGGCGGCGCGCCGGGCGCCGCCTCCTCCGGTCGCCGGCGCCGCCGCGCCGGCGACCCGCGCCGCCGCCGCCTTCCGCGGGCCGCCGGAGTTGCTCCGGTGGCCCGTTTTGCCTCCCGTCCGCGCCATTGCTCCTCCCGGGGGCCGATCTTCACTACGGGATCAATGGATCGCCCTTGCCGCACGGTTCGTCGTCGTCCACCAGATCCGCACAACAAAAGATCGGCGGAGGGTTGCCGGGTCTTGTTCGTTAGACCCACACCCTCCGCGTTAGTCACAAACAACGGGAGAAAAAGAAAATAACCAATCAACAATTTTAAATAAATTAAAATTGTTCCGTGATCGAGTTCTTTATTTTAAAAGAATAAACACGGGAAGTAAAATATTCCAACAACCCCTACCTTGTCGTCGTCGTCGGACGAGAGGTCGTCGCGGAATCGCTCGTCGCGGAAGGAGGGGATCGTCGCGTCGTCGCGGATGAGACGTTCGTCGCACCGCGGGAAAAACGTCGCGCCGATGATCTCCGGATCTAGAACAAAGGGATTTAATTAATTAAATCCGTTGTCAATGAAATTAAAAAGGGAGAATTAAACGATCCGATTCTCACCTTAGTTGCCGAACGAGGATCGGACGTGGAAGAAGAGGCGTCGCCGAAGAACGTCGCGGGTAGAGCTCGTCGACGTCGCAGATTACGGTGTGCGTCGTCGAGTTCCGGTCGCCGGCGTTCTTCGCGTTCTTCGCGTTCTTCGCGTTCTTCGCGTTCTTCGCGGGGAGGGTGGAGGTTCAGAGGAATTGCACAACGATAGCAATCCTCCGAAATAGACAAGTTTGTCTATTTTATTAATTCGCCCACGAACACAAACGCGTAAGTAACGACCCATTAAATTCGTTGAATTAATTCAACGAATGAAACAACCCATTTAATTTACGAAATAAACCGCCCAATTAAATGGTCTGTTAAGAAATTAAAGAAAACGCATCGGTTGACTTTTCAGTTACTTTGACGGGTTTTCGCGGGTGCGTTACATAGCGAAGGAAACGGCGGGGCTCGTGCGGGCTCCACCGCACAAATATCCTAACAAGGGGTAGGATATTTCCGGATATCACCCTATCCGCTTTAACTCAGTTCAAGTGGCTTCCAAGCAGCTTAAGTGAAATAAAATAAAGTTGTCGCACAAACTTTATTTTATTTTTGACTTAAAGCCCCAAAATTTAAAAACCACGTCTGAGCAAACGCAACTCCAGAAGAGGCGTTTCTAAGAAAATACCGGTGCTGCGATTTCATCGGTGCCCTCAGAATTCGATTCCGGGCACCGGTTCAAAAGATAGAAAAACCCGCTCGTCCGTTCACTGAACGTACCCGAGCCAAACGTCGGAAATTGATTCCGGGCACACCGGGCCTCGGAATCAGGTGCCGTCTGAAGCAGTGCTCTTGCAAAATTCCAAAGAAAATTAAGAAAAAAATTTCCTTGAAATTTGCGGGTCTTTACATGTTAATTTTGGGGTCTTGCGACACCCAAAACACTATACCAACCTCAAGGAAAAATATATAGACACATAAATAAATTATAAGAGGATAAAATTATGAAAATAAAACTTTCTACATTTGACCCACCTTCAAAGAATTTTACTCTAAAAATCACAATCTACAAAAAAAAAGTGAGGGTACTAAGTCTACACATGGCTCTCTCACTCCCAGGAGCTCTCCTAGACATTCCTATGTCACAAAAGAACTCAAACCGAAGGAATAGTTACCCACATAGGATCCAATCCTATCATTCATCAATCACCATGGGTACCATGAAATGGTAATTCCATCTTCAATCTCCAGCTCACCCCAGTCAATAGTGTGCATCAGGTCGTGCATGTATCTCCTCACTTGAAACACATAGACGAAATAATTCACATAGTTCATCCATGAGGGTAAATCCAATTTCTATTATACCTCACTAACCCTAGTAATATTCTAGAAAAACCTAGTAAACCTTAGGGAAAAAATTCTACCCCGACCAAATCTCCATAATCCACATTATGGAAAGACAATCAATAATACATGGTCTCCATAATTAACCTCCAATGTTTATGACAGAAATATCTATAATATTTCAATTGAATCATATATATCCGCATACTGTCAAGGATCACCTAAACTTTCTCCTTCATCACCTTCACCAAATCTGACCCAATAAGAGATGCCACACCAATCATAGTCCAACACCATGGTAACCTATATTGTCACCTTTATAGTGTCTTAAATTGTTCTATGTTGATAATGGTGTGATAACAATTAGTATCAGATAAATACATCAATGGTAAGTGATACTTCTAATAATACCTCTATATTTTAAAATATTGCTATGTTTGACAGTGTATAGGACACAAAAATCAGATCTTAAATGAGAATTTTTTTAATATGATCTTTATAACCAAAATATTTAATTGGTAGGTATGAATAAGAAGAAACATGTTATAAAATATATTTATAAATTTCCAAATAAATAAAATTTTATTTATTAATTATTAGTAAATAAGAATTAAACATTTAGTAGTCATTTTATGCTTCAAAAATATATTTTCAACCATATTGAGATTTATTGTTTTTATAAGAAAATATTGAAATTAATATCAATAAATTTTTGAAATTATTTCTGGTAAAATTTAATTAAAATTTTAAATCATAATTTTAAATTTATTTTTAATTTAATTTTTTAAATTTTTTTGCGATTTTTTATTTTTGGATTTACAGTGAAATGTAATAATTTTTATAGAAACTTTTCTTTTTGTTTCAAGGATTAATGATGTTAATATTTTTAGAAATGGTTTGAAAGTAAAATTATTTCATTTATATTATGAATAATAAAAATATTTTTTTTTGAAAAAATATTTTAAACATAAAAATACATTTTTCCAAAAAAACCTCATTTCATCACATTTTACATGTTTACTATTAAATTAAATTTTGATAATTATGTGATTGAATTTGATAAAATGGATGAAATATTTTGAATCATAACAATTAATATTATTAATAATTTGAAATTAATTTTTTTTAAACAATAGTATAAATATTAAAACTATTTTACCATGGATAAGGTTAAAAAAAGATTACTAGGGATTAAACTAAAGTGATATTGGTTAAATGATTTTTTTAAAAATATAAATTTTTATCATTATTTAGACCTTATATAATATTATATTAATAAATTATCCATTTTATAGCTATTTTTATTAATTAATAAATTAATATATTTTTATCATTTGAAAAATTCCAAGTGTATCCTCTCCCCCACTTACAAAAGGATTCCCACTCTCATATGCTCCAAAAAATCATGAGTAATTTTTAGCAGCCAATAACTAAAAAAATACCTTAATAAAATCCGAAAACATGACCTAGTGGCCAATTTTAGTAATAATATTTACCTTATTGGTCTTAAGGTGTAAAGAAAAGTAGGATTTTTAAAGAAGTTGTATAACTATATACTAAATGTTTTAGTTTTATTTCTTCTTCTACCTATTTCCAAATAATGATAATCATTTTAATATAATAATAAAAATTATATAACATATAATTTGGTGTTATTATGTTTATATATTAACATTAATAAATATAATTCTTCATTTAATGGGAAACAAACCCATAGTTTCTTTGTAAATTGGACTACCGCCGCTTGAAATGATGTAATTCGTTTTCCATCATCACCTATCATAGATGGTTATAATGATGGATTTAATGTATATATAAAATTGTAATATCATGATAATAATTATTAAAATATAATGTGTCATCTTTTTCATCCCATTCCATCCATTTAAAAGTGATAATATCATTCTTACGTAAATATGGATTACCACCCCATGAAGAAATGTGATTATTTTTACATCACTGTATCTTGGGGATGGTGTATATAAGTTTTTAATGATTTAATATGATATTATAATCATTATGGAAATATATAAGGATAATTACCTTCTTTCCCTCTTTTTTGTTGAAAAATGGAAACATTACTCATGCGTAAGTATAGACTACCATATCTATGTTGTAATAAAAACAAATTTTCATAACCAACTTATATAGATGGTTTTAAAATATAAATTTTATATTAAAATGATACTTAATAAATTATTATTATTATTATTATTATAGAAGAATTAAATCTGTGACTATGGTTAATATTCAAAATTCATTTTAAAGTTTTGAACCAAACATCCTCAAACACATGACAAGTACATAACAGATTAATTAATTAAATAAGTAATTTAAATTAATAAAATAAATGGTTTATGTAAACTTAATTAAAATAAAAAGTATTCTTAAATAATTATTATAATTTTATTTTATTGATATTAGGGGACATACATAGTAAATCTGGACTTGAGGTAAGTGATTTCATCTCAATTTTCCTTCACGGAGGTATGTTTTATTGTTATATATAATATATTTAATATGGTATATATAAAATAATTTCACATTTTATTTGATGAATTTTTCATATTTTAGCATATTTTATGTTTAGTTCACGGTATTGTATCAAAGGGGTTTTCATTTGGAAGTTACCAAAGCGGTAGGAGAATTCTAAAATCAATTTCTTTTTATTGGGTTATATCACTTATTTACTGATTATATTATGAAAATATTAGGTTTGAAATGGTTTTTAGATATATATTTTTTTTTACATAATGTTTTTCACATAATATCTCAAATGATTAATTCTAAATTCAATAATTGGATCTTTGTAAGGGTTATTCATCCCAAATTTTCCTTTATTGGGACTTATGATTATGAAATGCGCCTATATACTTTTATGATGTGCATACGCTTTCCATTGGGATGTTACATAATAGATATCATTATATTAATTACATTTAAATTTTCATATCTTTTATAGGATTTAGATCAAAATGTTTCCAAAACGGTAATGATTTTTATTATACAATGTTATCTTATTTTGGAATTTTTTATGTTCAAAGTTCCTATAGGAGGGATCATATTATCTTATGATCCTAAAAAAATATATTTCATTATAATCTATTAATAAATTTGGTTTAAACATTTAATTAAAATTTCATCCCGTATTGATTATAGAAACATCAAGAAATTTATTTATAAGTGATACTAACCTCTTATATTCTTTTAGATCATAAATATTTCTATATCATATCAATTATCAGTTAATTTTCTAGAATGTTCTTATTTACATTTTAATAATTTACTAATTTCAGTTTATATTATCTTTGAATTTACTTACAATGGTTTTAAAAATGATCCATATTATCATTGTTTGTGTGAATCATTTCGACTTTCTGTACCAAAGTCTGAAAGGAATGATTTATTTTAACATATATAGATGAACATCATTTTTTACCATCAGGAATATATTTTTAATTGATCATTATTTTTATTATTTTATTTTTATTTTCAAAAAACAATATTTTTCATAATATTGTATAATTTTAATGTTTTTAAAAGAGATTTTCAAAGTGGAATGTGTATTTTCCTCAGGAATGTTTTTAATTATTTTGTAATGGTATTTATATTCCTTAATGAAAAAAACCATAATGTTACATATGATTCATTTACGACATATTATTATTATATAATCCTTATTCTTTATCAATATGTATTATAATTTTCTTAAATAAATTGTGTTGATACCCATTTATTTTTCATTTTTAAATGAATATATGAATAAAAAATAGTTATTATTATGTTGAAAAGTTCAAGATTCTAATTTTTTTCTCAATCTAAGGTACTTATACATATGTATATATTTTTTGGGTGGATCCATTATAAAAAAATGATTTTTATTAGAATATAAACTATGAAATTTTGGGTCCATTATGGCCCACCAATACATTATGTAATGAGATTGATTTAACCAGTTATATGTTTCTCCTAAGAGATTGTTGGAACATACTCTATAGGTTATAAAATTTGTAAGTGTAATTGTATGAGTGATATGATAATAATGTTCCCATATACTTATTTTTTTTAAATATTATTCTTAAAGGTATCTATTGTAGGCATTTTTTAGGGATTGTTTTCATATGCCTCAAGATTGTTGACTTATATAACTGCTATGTTATGTTAAATATTTATGCCATGTTTTAGGATTTATGATCCTATATTTGATGGATATAATCTCTATTATAATATGAAAATGAAAATTTATTATTTTTATATATCCTTACTCCCATACTATGCTATCTAATGACATTTAATTGTTGATTATTATGTTTACTCTTATTGAGCAGTTGATTTAACCCTTATTACATTTCTTCTTTCCCTAGGTTATGAAGAATTATATTAAATTATTTTTTTCTAGAAATGTTTCTTGGGTGAATAATTTTATGGGATATGAGGAAGAGTTATTTTAAAATAAAAAAATCTAGGTATAGTTGTAAAAATGATCACTTGAAGACATGGGTATTGCTATGTAAGATATTTACTAATTGTTTAAAAATATGAACCTAAAAGGTTTTCGACTAAGTAAGTGGTCTAATAGTTTATTTTTATGTTATATGTTTTTGAGGACTAAAATGGGTTTATTATTATTAGTATCAAATAAAAGAAATATAAATATTATAATTTTGGAAACAGATCTTGGAGTATTGGCTTGAGTCTATTATAGTTGGAATAAGATCATGGTTTAGATAAACTTGGAGATTTTAATTTTTTATTCATGTGGATTTAAATTAATAGGTATGGATACCATTATAAGATTATAATTTTATGTTTTATCATATGTTTAGTGGAACAAATACCCCTTATAAGGTTTTTTATAGAAATTTAAGATGATTAACTGTATTTTTGGGGACATTTATGGTAATAAAACCCTTGGGTTTAGTATGTGTTTTAGTGAAAAGGTTATATGAGGAATAATTATTTTATATTTTATGGATATAACTTTAACGATATTGATAAAATTTAGGGTTACAATTATCATTGATGTCGAGGTAATTTTATTAATTATGATAAAAAAGTTTTTACATGTTATAAAAATATGATTTATCTTATAGAGAACCATGGTATTAAATATTTATTTTAAGACTATGTGAGTAATTTTTTTAAAAATAATTCCCTATTTAGGGGATATTATACAATTATTATATAGAAATGCTTTTGTATAAGATAGGTTTTTATTTAATCTAAAAAAAGTTGATTTAAATTTTAGAGTAATATATGTTTTTATTGTGACATTATTTTCATAAATGATTTGTATATTTTAGAGAATATAAAACCAAGGCTTATACATTTCTTATGTGACTTTTAGAGTGATTAATATTATTTGGAGACATATATTTAGTTTACCTTATACGAATATGTGGTCAAATAATACGAATATTTGGGTTTCAGTCCTAGTTAAGAATATATTTAATAAATTTATGATTATTTATTTATCAAATGATTATAGTAGAACTTTGGGTTTTTTTGAAGTTTTGAATGTTGTATTTTCATTTCTTTATATGAAATTTTGTTCATATTGGATATCTTCTTACCTTGTGAGAACCATTTTTGTTTCCTTCTATGTCAATAGAAAGGAGGAATTATATATTATCCTTTTATGGATCTTGTGATCCATTAGTAGTTCATTATTGGTATTCAAGAATGGATGATTCATTTGTTTAATAATTATTTCTTGGAGTAATATATGATATGGAAGTAGAAAATGATTGAAAAATAAAAGCAAAATATGAAATTACATTTATGGAATTAAAGAAAACCAACTAAGTATATTTCTTCAAGCTATCAGACTAGATGGTAAAGGTTTTACACATCTTTAATAAAAGGATCATGAAATAATTTCTTTTCATATTACCTTAATTTCAAAAAAAATGATGGTTGAAGAACCCATGTGGTTTTTTAGATAGTACTAATGTTTAATTTTTTATCAAAATGTTGATAATATAAAAGGTTTCATAAAAAATGGTCACTTTTTGAATGTTAATGATTTGTGTGAAAGGTTTAATATGGTTAGGAATTTAGCTATAAAATTATTGACATGTTTTCATTGACATGAAATATTATTTAAGAATAAAGGGAAAAAATGTGACCCATTTTTCTAAAAATCTTATTGAGTTGGAGGAGTGTACATACAAATTAAATACAATGCATGATTGCAAACAATACATGATCATACTGCTATAAAAGTTGTAAGAGGCAAGAATGTTTGAGAAGGCACAAAAAACTGAAATTTATTTACAAGTAAATGTGAATAAGACATTTCATTTACGATGACAACTACATTGATAAGTAACTATCAACACTATGTCTCTAACTAAGGTGCATTAACAAACCACCTTATTCCCATATATACATTTTGTTTTTTTCATGTAGGAAATTGAAGGTGATCATGTATTTATGGGGAGACCCAAATTTTATGGAAGCTTGGAAAATCATAAAACTATAAATTTATCCATCCTTAGAGAATACAGTAATTATGTTTCATCTTTGAAACATTTCAATTAATATCCAAATATTCTTGGAATTTATTATGGAATAAATCCAATCAATATGAATAAATATAAAGTGCATCTCTTTAAGGGGATGCTATAAGAAAAACCATAATATATCTATATCATAGTTTATATGTTGTGAAAATATGATGTTCTAGTAATGGATATATCATATAAATCCTTTCCTCATTGAGGTATGTGGATTTCATTTTCTTATCTCTATAATGAAAAATCAACACTAAGAGGAAGATAACTATTAATTTATAAAAAAGGAAATAAATATTATGGTGTGAAATAAAATCATTCACTTTAAGGTTTTTAATATATTTTTTGAAATGTATACAAGGTATTAGTTAAAAGTCATTTAAAGAATCCCTGGAAAGAGGTTTTAGTGTAGGTATCACATGATGAAAATTTAATTACAAAATTCATCTGAAAATTGATCATTCTTTTTTCCAAAATTGGGCTAAGATCACACAGACTTTGAGTTCATTAAATTTACTCTTTTATATGTTAATGGTGATTCAATCTTTCTCTGTATTAAATCAGACTATAAGTGTTATAAGAGGGGAATATGCTCATAAATTTTGAATGATGGAGATAATAATTCCTTCCATACTTCTATATTTTGTTATTTTTAATGAGGGGGAGAAGATAAAAAATAATTTATAATTTAATTGGATGTTTAAAAAATACAAAGGTGGGATTGAAGTACCCAAGTGGTTTATTGTGATGGTGTTGATATTGATTTTTAATATAGGTTGAGAAGATTAAAAATAAATTTGATGTATATTTTGATGATTTTTTAGCTATTATTTATTGTCAATAAAATTTATGGATCATGCTAAGTATGAAATTTTTTTTGTTATAAGGAAAAATAAGAAGCCTATTTAATATTCCTATTTTCATGAGGAATTGTTGAGAAGTTGAGTATTTGGGTTGGAATTAATGACAAATATGGCAAAAAAATTATAGGGAACCAAAAAATATGGACAACCACATGATCTAGGGGACCATATAAATCCCATAGATGTGATAGGAGACCTCTAAAAGGTGGGAGATCCATACTAAATGTCTCACATAATAGAATCTGTAAGTGCCTGCAGGAAGGAATGGAGATTACTAGCACCCATAGAGATGTGCGTGGTTGAACAAGCATGCGGCTGGGTGATTGGGCCTACACTGAGAGGCTCATCTAGCGTAATCCTGTGTGCATAGTTTATCAAGGATCCAACCCTGGTGTTGGATTGATGTAGAAGTTTAATAAAATTATTTATAATGGATCAATCAAACAAAACGATATCCGATGTGGTACACAGAGAATATTGGTACATTATACTCATCTATTAAAAAGGAATATAAAAGGAACCAATGAATCAAAATGTTCCATGAAATCATCTCCTGCCTCCCATAGATATTATTCTACAATTATCAAAGTATATAATATTTGGCACGAGATAAACTATACATTCAAATATCTCCACTAATCATGCCATTAGAATGAGACACACATGTTAATATTGACATCATGCATGAAATCAATGACTTTCATGCATGTGATAATTCAAATATTTTTATACAAATGGAGAATGATCTATAAGGAGATTGCATGATCAAATTAGGATGAAATGATTCCAGGAAGATAATCTATGAGGTAAAGAACCATCATCATCAAATGATGTTTGGGTGTCTCATGAAGAAGGACATATACAAGATGATATCACCTTTAATAGCCTTGGTCACATGACCAATGATCATGAGAATCCATCACATGATTTCATTACATGAATAATTATATATCTTCCATCATGTAATGATCACATAATAGGAATCCTTAATCACATGAATAATATTAAATTTTTCAATTGTATTTCCACATAAGTTTCACTTGGTCTTGTGAATGAATCCTAAAAAGTGATCACCTGAATCACATATCCACTCTAGTGCATGAATATATTGAATGTTTTGACATTATATGATATTTTGATATCATTGGGAGTTTATGATGTCCCATGAGTTTCCTTGAATATTATAGTAGTGGTGATGTAAATCATTCGTAAATGTAGATGCTGAGGGGAGGGTGTGATGCTACTATTATTCAGGATATTGAGGGTGATTTTGAATTATAGTATTCATGTTATCTGATCTTATGAAGAAGACTCAGGAACTACCATAGATTCACAAATAAGAAGAATATCTTGAGATATTGTGAACCCTACTCATGGAAATGCAAATTAGTATAGATTACATTGGTTAACCTAGTCTTTCAAATTATAGATGAATCTCATATGCCATGTCTAATTCATATGAGACACCATGAAGGGATTATTGATTCAGTGAAGGTAGAAATGATTAAATGAGAATCCAAAAACCTCCTAGGTTATGAAAAGGAAGAATATTTCTCCTGAGAACAAAACATGGTCACATAAAAAAGTACCAGTTACCAAATACCTATTTTGGTTTCTGTGAGGAATACTATACAGAATTGTTGTTTAACATGACCAAATATTGATCGCTTGATCTTTTAACCTCCCCAAATTCATGTTATTCATAAAATAAAATTTAGTTTCTTAGTAGGAGGATAAATATTGAAAATAGAATAAATTGTTGAAAATAACATTAAAAAAAATTATCATTTTCTAGGTTTTATTTGCTATCCCAAGAAATTTTTTATGAAGTGAACATTCTATGATTGAATTGATAATTAAAGAAGAATGTGAATTGATTTTTTCATGTTTAATATGCCATAAAATATTATTGATTTATTTTTTTTCACCAAATGAACATTTTTTATTGAGGTAATTATTTCATTATAAGATGGAATAATTTCCACATTATTTTTGAAATAATGTAACGAATCATGAAATAATGGTCATAATTATTGAGCAAGATTGAAAGAATTGATTAGTGGATATTGAAGGCACATGAAGTTGAAAAGAATAGTGGAATCTTAAGAATGATTGTGGTGGAAGATTACTCTAAAGATGAATGTGGACTTTATAATATAGGATTCACATGATGAAGAATGATATTTTGATTGGGGGGTATAACAAGTTATTGAAGATTCTTGAGACACGAGGGGTCTAATTAGTCAATAAGAAGAGAAGACAGTTGGGGGGGGGGGGTCAAACCAATCGAGGTAAATGAGTTGGATCATTTGGGGGGGGGGAATAACCAGAATAAACTAGAGGATATATTACTAGGGTGTATAACTAGTTACTACCTAATAAATTTATTTTTATAAGAATAGTATAGTGGATAATCCTTAAAAAGTGGTGGTGGGGGTGCGGGGTTATAACCAGTTGTACCAAGGAGTTGGTGTTACTACTAGCCCCTGAAATATATTTCGTGTTATGTTTAATTTTTCTTCAAAAAAATATACATTCATAATAACTTGTATCCTTTTGGTGTGACTTCATGATCCATTGTTCACTTCAATAGTCATTTCCACACCTAATTTGTTAATGGTTTGGCAGTCATTGACTTTCTCTTGAACACCCACTTTCTTGTGATTAATGTTCTCTGTCAGTCTCCCAAATTATTTGGAAATTAATTTTCCTTCATATCCATATTTTGTATTCCCCCTAACATTTTATTCTAGATGAACTTCATATTTCTCTTTCGCTCACTTCAAAAGCAAGTTTTATTTACCCATTTTAAATTTTGGGAATTTATAATGGAAATTTTAAAATGATAAACCATTAATATTTTAGATCAAGATAAAATTAAGATTTTGAAATTTATTAGGTGGGGGGAGAATGTAAAACCCCCATATTTTAAAATAACACAATGTTCAATAGTGTATACAATAAAAAACACCGAGCCTAAACGATCCATAAAATATTATTTTTAAAATATGAATGTTATAAAATTTCTGTTAAATTAAAGGGTATGAATTGAAAGAATAATATTATGAAATAATTGTATAAATACAATATTTAATATAGTTATATTGATGAATTAATATGTAATAAGAATTCAATTTTTAGTAAATTAATTTTATGCATGAAAAAAAAATTCCACCAAAATTATTTTTATTTGTTTTTATTAAAAAACATTTTAATTAATTTATATCAATTTTAAAAAATAAATTTTATAAAATGATATTTATTTTTGAAATAATAACATAACATCCTGACACGTCTCACTTGAACTAATAGCTAAACTAGTTTGTTATGTGACCATAGGCGCACCTCCCCATATGCTAGAGGGTGTAAACTTTTAGAGATGGACTAATGTGAAACACAGGGAGACTGTACTCTCTTTATCAGATTAATATAACAACAGAAGTGATAACAAATAGTAAAATTAAATCATTAGAAATAACTAGTAAGTAGCCTTATATAACGCAACCAAATCCCAAAACTGGGTAAATTCCAATAAACTAGACAAAAAAACATGTGATTTCAATTTAGTTTCATGTGTTAAAGGAACCCCAAAATAATGACACATTGGAAACCCCCAAAAACATTCCCCAACATCAAGTTTGGTCCCCTCGTCCAAGCTCCATCCAAAAAGTAACAAGAAACCATCTATCGTAGGGCCATTTACTTTATCTTGTCATATAACCATGAAGTCTTATCTATAACCCATGGTGGCCCAAGCAGTGTATGGGTACAACATAGTAGGCCACCACCAACTATGTCTAAATCAATATATAGTCTACAAAATAGTGTATGCATATGTACATGGGAATAATTAGAAAATAAACCAATAAATCATGTTTTATAAACAAATAGTTATCAATTAGTATCTTGGGCCCTCAGGATCCACCGTTATACCCAACAAACCAATGTTGCTTCGATCCCTGAAAGAATTATAAACCATGAGTCAAGGGTTTAAACACTCTAAGTCAAGAGTGATGTTCATCAATATTTTCTATTATTGTCATTGAATTACATATGTCTAGTTACCTATATAAAGTAAAATAATAATAGTTTCTGGAGAGTCATGCTGACACCCAAGGAAGGAATAACGAGCTCCATATCCGATAGTTGTAGTCATGGATGTTGGGTTTCATGTTTATCCCTTCTAATTTATAGAGATACAATGTCATGTACAAAATCCTTACCCATGGTCATGGAATTTCATTTCTAATGCCTTAATCCATTACATCAACAGTAAAATATTAAGGTCCAAAACAATTGACCATTTTAACTCATCAAATATCATAGGAATACCTTCATTCATCTATCACTACTCTCTTAGTCCATTATGATAATAATTTTTAACCCAATTCCATAATTAATCAATTTTACCGTATGTTCATATAACAAAATAATTAAATGTTCTAAAAAAATTTAATAACAAGAATATTCCCATTTAATGATTTCCCATTTCAAAACCTTCTCATATCATAAAACATTTAATTTCCCAATTTAAGACTAGAACCCACTGTTTCCATGATTATATGACAAAAAATGTTTAAGGGATTGACATACCACATGGTTATCCAAATTTCCAATCTCATGGCCATAAATGGAACTAATTGTATTCTTGAAGGGTTTAATAGAACATTTAAATTCCCAACCAATCATTCTTAAATGAGAAGGAAAGTTTACAACACAATTGAATAATAGTAAATTACACATACACTTGAAAAATATCAAGAATTTAGGAAAAATATTATAGACCACCTATCTTCTTCTAGTAGAGAACCACTTTTCAATCCTAAAATGTTGATTCAATATAAAATGGACACAATCGTAAAAAAATGAACTCCAAGGATGTGGGGATCCTGAGACGTAGATGAATAGGAATAACATATTCATGAATATTCTAAAAAATAGATAGAAATAATTTATCAGACACATCTAGGGCTTCAAATTTCAAGGAACGACTCCTCAATCTACATATAATCGAAGGTGAACCTTCCTTGAGAGAGAAGGTGGGATTTTGTTTACATTATAGGCTTATGGGTGTGAAATGACGGTGAAAATTAATGAATATTGGTATATAATATGGAGGGAAAGTGGTAAATTATCCAATTTTAATAAGGCTAATGTATTGGATCTATAATTTATTAAATCATGCATCAATTGTGAGATCTCATATTTCATAGGAAAGAATAGGTCTCGTGGTGTTTAGGTCCACCCAAATGATTTAATAAACCATAAAGTGGTAATCTAAATGGATATGTTTAATCCTAAATTGTTTCCAAGCCGTTATTGCATGTTTTTAGACCTCATTTCATGGTCATGGTGCACAATCAGAACAAAAAATGAACTTTAAGTACCAGGTTTCATATTTTCCAAGTCCTGAACATCTATGATTTTCTTGATACCGTCCATACTCCTGGGAATCATTCCAAAAGTCAATAAAAAATATTTCAACCAAATTTAAAATAATTTTATTCCACATCAAATTGTTAGGGTCATACAACTTCCTCACCCTAAAAAACATGTTCTTCATGCCACAATCCACAACATCACTAAGCCTCCAAGGTAAATATTATGGGCTACTAGGCCCCCATATTATCTTCCATCTGTCATGTTTCCTCTGAAACATGTCCATGGTAGCATAATACCTAGACCAATGTCATAGTATTTCCCTAATGAATTTTATCACTACCATAAAAAAGCATGATTCACAAGCTTCTGAATGGATACATCATCATTAAGCTTAATATCATCAACATCAATCAAATGATGAGGGTAAAGGTGATACTGTTGAATATATGACACATGAAAAAAATCATATATAGATCTATATTTATATGGAAGAGACAATTGATATGTTACCAGACCAATCCTCCGAAAAAGATCAGACAACCCCACATACCTTGTAACCATATTACGCTATTTACAAAACTGGTGGTGATCGAATATTAGAGACATATGAATTAATACACAATCACCCACTTTAAAAAATAGATCAATGATCTCAATCAATTTATGAATTCAGTTTACACTAATTTATAGCCATATAATTTCATATCAACTAATCCTACACTGACATATCATGCACGAGACTCAACTCCAATTACTCTAACTCTCCCACCTCCATCAAGTATGAAGTTGATATACGTGGACTAACATACAATCCCTTGTACGGTTTCATCAAATATTTTCCTAAAAACTCTTGTTATATGAAAACTCATTACGGTCTATACAATTTTCCCATGTTCCACTAAAATATAGGTAGAATACTCTCTACATGTACTCTAACACCGGAATATTCCACCCTAATTTCCCATATATTTGTGGCTGGTAATAAATACTCATAAGAACTTAGGTACCATTTTCCATCCACAACCCTTTCCAGAACATTGATGTAAAATGGGTTCCCTATCTGAAACAATATTCAGAGGCACCTCACACAATCATATTATCTCTCGAAAATACAAGTCACCCAAGAAATCAATGGTAAATGTATCCCATATTGAGAATGAATGGGATACCGTTTTCAAATAATCCATAATTACCCATATTGCATCATTATTATGAGTATTTCTTAATAAACACGCCACAAAATCTATGGTAACATTATCCAACATCCACTTTGGAATAGGAAATTGATATAAAAGGTCAGTATTTCATTGATGCTCTACCTTCACCTGATGATAGATGTAGTACTTCATAACAATACTCATAATATAATTTTTCACTCTAGCCACCATTACTGTTTATGAAGATCACAAAAAAATTGGGTCAAGCTAGGGTTCATAGACCTCTTTGAAGCAAGAAACTCATGCATAGACTCCTCTCACATATAAGTAGGCATGCATATAGCACCATGAATGTTGCTAATCTCATCCATATCAATGGGATGTTCAAATGTTATCTCCCCATCAAAAAAGATTTCCCTAAACTCCATTCACATCAGAACCTAATACTATATCCTCTTGATCCTTATTAGATTAGTGGGTATATCATATAGAGATATGAGTGTCATCGATTTTTTATCCTCTTGAACAACTAAATGCATCTCAACAATCAAGTCCATCATCTTCAACTAGAAAATGACTCATAATGTATTTTAGTCTATGTCTTGTGACTCAAGGAATAAAAAACATTGTTTAATTTTCCCTATATATAAGATAACTCGAAGTCAAAATATTACATGTACTCAACCCATCTCCACTTCCAGATATTCAGATCATGCTGTGAAAATATAAAATTATGTTTTGTATGATTAGTATAGAAAACAAACCTTTCACCAAGGAGGTAATGTTGCCAACATTTTATTTGATAAAACACTATAACTAACACTAGATAATGCATATCTTATTTTTTTTAATGTGGAATCCAATTTCATGATCAATACACCATGACTTGATTTACCTACATCAATAATACTCCCAATATGATCTCAGATACATCATAGTGAAAAGTATAATCCATACAATGTTTAGGTAAGATAAAAATTAGTGATGTGGTAAAAAAATGTTTTATCTCTTGGAAGGTATTATCACATGATCTAGAACACTCAAAAATTATTCCTTTCTTATTTGGGTTCGAGAGAGAAAATGATAAATGAGAAATGCTACAGACAATCCTTTAGTGGAAACCTGCTAAACCCAAAAAAATATTGATATCAAAAACATTCTTCTATTGCACCTAATAAATGACTGCTCATTCATTATTTTTTTCAATAGAAACACCTTATTTTGAGATGATGTGACCTAAGAAATGTACCATTTCAATATAGAAATGGATCAAAAATAAATTGGATATAGATTATGGTATCTCATTATACCCAATATGATGTAATGATGTTTGTAATGATCCTAATAAGTCTATGAATAAACTATGATGACATCAATTGAGAAAACTACAAAATTATTCAAGTATTAGTTAAAGAATTAGTTCATCAAGTCCATAAACATAGCATGATCATTCATTATAAAAAATGAAAAAAAACTCAAACAAGCCAAAACTTCTTCAAAATGTAGTCTATTTCATATCAAAATGTCTCAACCACAGCTAATGATACCATGATCTCAAATAAATCTTGGAGAATACAATGGAACCCACTAATAGGTCAAAAATATCATTAATATGGGAAAGGGGATACTGGTTCTTAATCATCATCCAGTTAAACTTCCAGAAGCAGAGACACAGGAAAACCATTTTTTCAACCTTATTGGAAAATAACTATTGATAACCCCATGTAAATGTACATGGATAGATGAACCTTTTAGACATTAAATATTCCAAGTAATTATTAAGATCTTGAATCTACATTGGCTTAATTTTTTATGGTGGAATGGAAACTGGATCAGATCGATGCATCATCTCAATAAAAAGAGAATTTCTATCTAAGGTGGTAACCCAGAAAACACATCATGAAAGATGTCCAGAAATTGATCCACTACCATAGGGAAGACATAATACTCCACTACTTTATCATCTATCATCAGACTTTCAATAAGGTCTGTGAACTCACCCAACTATTAATGAAATGGCCAAAGATGGACTTCCAAGATATCCTATTCTCCCTGGTGTATGTGAAGGTTCACCCTAAGGATAATTGAACATTATAATTTTATGGTAACATTAAATGAGATCTTGATATGAATATAACCATTCCATACCTTATATTATGTCAAAACCAATCCTTTTAATAATGTAAATGTCCCAAAGGAGACAATACCATCCAATCTCAAGGGAACACTCCTTACAATGATGCATGCTCTCGGATCACACCCATAATGGCATGTTGATCGATATATCTCCATTAATGAACTCCACCTATAGACCAAAAACATTCAAAAAATGGGAAAATATAAAATAATTTGATATCCAGTGTCAAATAAAGCAATAAAAATCATCGAAGATATATGAATTGTTCCTCGGATAGTCGACAATCCATCTTTTCTATCATCTCTAGCAGGTCAAACAGTAGGTAGATGACCTATTCCTATACCCTAAGATCCCATCTAAGTCCCATGTACTTCACTATTCTACTGATACAGACACTCTTTTCCTTGTGGACCTCATCATCTAACCCACCCAGTATGGCAAGTTGAACACCAAATTCCAAATTGATATGGTGTTATAGATCCCCTTCTTACACTATGTATCCGTAAAGATCCTCCATTACCATCCATTTAATAAGGGTTACTACACAACCTATGTATATTTTCCATCCTTATACAGTCATAACACCCCACTAGTGGTCAAATAAACTAACCTCTCATCTTACTAGTCTTTCCACACTGATATCATACCACATGTCCACTTCCTAGAGAGGGTAATCCTCTCACCTAAATTCTATTCCCACCACAACTTTGGTGAATGTTCTCATAATGAATATTCTTACAATAATAGGATATACCACCAAATAACCTATATGATCATACCTATATACAAATAGAATCCTTCTTAAGGTTCCCCTCAGAAATGAGATCCTGACTCACCACCTCAATAAACATCATCAACTACAAAATATTCACCATGAACTTGATCTCACATCAATGTCCATCATGGAAATTTTTTTTCTATATCTTTTTCAACCACTACCAAAATTATAAAAAAAACACTTTATATTAGTAAACTAGGTAATATAATCCCTCACTGATATATTCCCTTGTTTATAATGAATAATATCAGAACCTCTCTCCTTTTATTGGTTTCCTAACTATAAATTCCAAAATAAATTTTCCTCAAATTCCTTCCAACCCATAATCTCAAACTGATCATCCATAAATTTAATTTCCCAACATCACATTGATGGATCCTACAATATATATGCTGTTATCTTAACCCTATTCTTTGGAGGAGTATTCACATGATCCAAAATCAACTGGCTAGATGCGATAAAAATCTGTGTTCCCTCGGGGCCACCCTATCTTATGAGTGTTTGAAGATGATTGAAATAAAAATTCATAGTTAGATAAAAAAATACCCCACATAGCTTTCACTAGACCTATTTCCATAAATTTCATAAAGGGGGAAAATTTCTCTTGGAACATCACATCTGACCTATCACCCAGAACAATTTCATGATCTGGATCCACTATTGGAAGTTTATTCTCAGTAATTTTCACCAATGGACCAACCAAAAAAATCATCGTGGAGGAAACCCACTATAATGTGGAACATAAATTTCAAGGTACATAATAAAAAATTATCTATAGTTACAAAATATAGGTGTTTCAACTAGCCATGTCATGTTACTCTTCATACACTACCCCATGGTCATAACCACAACAACGTCACTACACGCAACCATTCTTATCTAGGGACATTGGTTAAATTGAGGTATAAGACGAAGAACCCAAATTGATTAAATAAATATTTTTGTTCTAATTTTTTTTAATTAATATTTATTTTTAGAATTCATTTATATAGTGATTGAAGTATGGGGATATTATATTTAATTATTCTTGATATTTTTTTTTAAATTTGGAAGTCATTTTTTATTAGAATATTTTCTTTAAGTGATGAAACATTAAATGTGGTGATCATGGAACTGATCTAAAATTTTAATATATCTATTGATTAGGAGAAGATGTAACATTGTCTACATCATTTGAGTTTTAGAGTTTCCTGGAATGTAATAGACTAATATTGGTCTAACACTTTTGTTGGGACTCCAATAAAAAATATCTCTTTCCTAAAAGGCAAGCAATGGGATCAACGTTCACCACTACACAGGTAGGAACTTGGATCAACCAAAGAATGTTGGCCAGCATCATGGCTGAGGGAATGCATAAAAATCCTAAACACTGGGGCTTAAGGGAGAAGAATCTACCATATAGGGTGGTATAGTGGAGGATGAGGGTACCGAAATAGGGTGGTGCCAGCATGTCATTTGAGGGGACCAGTAACCATTTTTAGAATTACCAAGGGAACACCTTATATTATAAAGAAGCATGAAAAAGAGGATGAAACCGATGTGGTAAAAGGTTCTACATACACTATTAATCCACAATTAAAAAATGAAATGAATCCATCTGATATGGTCATCAAAATTCATTCAATCAATACTCTACATCATCTTCTACCTTAAGTCATCATGATATATGTTTTTTACCAATTTCTCCATGAAGTGTTGACAATTTAATCAAGATATATAATTTTATGGTATAATTCATATTCATGAATATCCGACCATGATCAATGAAAATTAATTTTATCTTAGATAGAAGATTAAGTCAAGGATATATAGTGTGTAGAAATTATGGTTTTATAATGATGTTGATTCTCATAATTACGATGCTGAAGCGATGCACTTGAAGTGAGGCAGTGCACATGGGTTTATTCGGTAGAATTATGTTTATCAATACCCCCACATGCACTCATTTTGAGTATCATCCAAATGTGTATCGCATATATTGATTTTTGGTGGAGTATAGAAAAAATTGGGAAAAGTTCTCTGTTTTTGCAAGAAGATGAGTTTCCATGTAGCAACTATTTGTGTGAATAAGAATAGAACCTTTGAGCACTTAACATGTGCATATCAAACTTGTAGTGCATCGAGATGAAATTTTTCAATCAATCACCTTGAGATAACATGATATTTATACACACTATTATTCTGGTTTGGGTAAAGAATCAAAGAACCACTACTTGTTCACACTTTCAAAAACACAATTTGATATTGTGATACACTCACATATTACCTTAAAGCAGTAGGCATGAGATATTAATACAAAATTGTGCACACAGATGAACCTACATTAAATTTTTGGTGTATCCTCTTTATATTTCATATTCTTTCTCATATTTTCTACATCTTTATTCTTTTAGTTTTTCAATGATTTAGTTGAAAACACCATATTGGAACTAATATAGATAAAAACTTAATTTTACATCTGAGTAAACACTATTTATTATTTGAATTCAAATATCCACTTCTTATATTTATTATAAGAATAGATGGGATGATAAAGTAGATCTAATAAGAGGTGGAACCTTTACTCTAATACCAATTTAAGTGACCAATAGATCATGTAGGTACACTGGGGGGGGGGGTGAATCAATGTACACAAGTTTTATCAATTTTATTTTATTCACTTTTACCCATTTTCTAATTTAAACATATTCAATAGTTATAGTGAATTGATATTCCCTATTTAAAAGAATAACTATACAATATGAAATAAAAAAAGTAAATATATCCCAACACATGATAGTTTTAAAAGGTTCTCCACTGATGTGGGTGAGTATGTCCTTATTGTGGTCGGGATGATCTATGACACAAATTATCCACCTAAATCAATTTCTAATTTTATTTTGGTTGGTTAGTTTTCACGTTGAAACCATGGTGGGTACGTATGAAAAACCTCCTAAATTATACTGGTTTGCTCCAGTTTTATTCATACTAGCATCCCATATATTTTATTTATAATAGAATTCCACCAGTTTTCGTATAACCAACTCTAACACAATGATAATGATCACACAAGAATCACGCTTCCACAACATGAAAAAACTTATCTTCATCTTCAAGACACTGAAATATAATGATTCTACACTTTCTCATATTAAAGAAATTATTTAGCATCCAACATTATATAAAAATCATTTCTAATAATTTCAGATCAGTTCCACAATTGTCACATTTTATGTTTCTTCACTTTAAGAAACACTTCCAATCCCAACAGTCCAACCAATTTAATGAAAATTTATCAAGAAAAAATCAATGACATATCTACATACTTCAATGAATCCAACATTGAATTATTAGTATAAAAACACATTGAGAAAAATTATTACACAAATATTAAATCATTAAATTTGGATTATTCCATTTCTCCTTTTTTATTTGTTATCAATACCCACTTCACTTACCAATTCAATATTTTCTTCTCCACCTTACTTGAAAATAAAACAAAAGATATACATATTGGAAATAATTAAACTCATACCATTTTAAAAAAAATTAATTATCATCTCTTATCCTTTAATATCCTCATTTCATAATAGATTCACCATTAAATAAATTCAAATTTATCTCATGGATAGAAGGAAATAGTAACCCTTTAAAAATAAATGAGTCATTAATTAATTATTTCCATGTCTACCTAGTCTAACCGGGTGTATACAACAAGATTAATCAATTTAGAAGACAAATATGTCAATGAATATTTTAGAATGTCTTGCTAACACAAAAACCTTATTTTAGGGATTGATAAAATAGTTTTCAACTTATATCTTTCATTAAATTTGATAAATAGATAAAAATATCAATTGAAATAATTTACTTCTTCTTTTTCAATCATTTTTACTTTTTTTTTAAATTATTATTTTCTCACCATCTCATTCATAATTATTATTGATATATAGTTAGGATAATATAACGCTTTATTGGAATTCTTAAACTTTTAGAATTTAAAATCCTTAGATGTATCCCTTACCAGACCATCAAATATTCATTCTATACCAGTTGAGATATTCAAATCTATTAGTTTTTTGTCTTTTCTTACCCTAAAGGGATGACCTTCAACACTTTTCTACATAGTTGTTGTCTTTATTCAAGAGTGACCTCTAAGAAAATTTTTAACACTAATTGAAATAAATAACTCCCATGATTGATAACCTCTTAGATACTATGTAAAGTTTTTATAGAACTCATATCTTCGGTAATCCCTCGTAATGAATACCTCACCTTCAATTCCATGATCTGAAGAAACAATCACAAAATATGCATGGAAATTAAGTAGTTCTTAAATGATATTTTCATTTAGAGTTTTGGGGATGATATTTATTTCTTAACCTAGAAACCCCTTTCAATTATTCTCTAGATTTATGAAAACTCGTCATTATTTCTCATTCTTTGACTTACCATATTTTATAAGTTATGTGTAGCATGGACTTCATAAATTCTTCAAATTTAATCTTATATTTAATATTCTTATTCACATTAATAAGTAGTGCACATTCATTATTTTATTCAAACTGTAATATATTTTCTAATTCAAGACACTCTAACAGCAATAGTAATCATTTTTTTGCATGTTTATAATTTTTCTTGATTTTAGACTTCTTCAAAATATCATTTTCAACATAATAAGTCAGTAGTACTTTTCCTTCGTTTTTCATTGGTTCTATTTTTTTTTCAGAAAATCAGGTCCTGAATTTTTCACCAAAATGCCCTGACATTCGAAACCTTCCACACAAATATCCAATAACCATAGAGTAATCCCTTTTAGGCAACCACTCACAAGATTTAATTTTTTCATCTTGATTGAAATGAACCAAATCTATCTTGTTATTTATTTCTAAGATTATAATTTTTCTTATTCAAAATTCTCTCACTAGTATTGGTGTTTATGACATATTTGAAAAGGCCCATGATATGAACTCTTCTTCCATAGTAGAAACACTATTTACTTAGAATCTCTTTTATTTCATCATTTTTCTTGGGTGTATCAAGCTTTACAGTTTTCTTAACTGTCTTCCCCTACTTATACCATAGGATGATTTTTCTACTTTTTAATTTGTCTCTACATATATTTTGGTCTTAGATTCATATCAACATATTTATAGTGTATAGTGGGTACATTTCATCACTCATCCTAATTTTAAAAACATTGGTTCTAATAATAATATAATTCTCTAGGACACTAAAATTTATTCTTGAAAAATATATTATTCTTCATCGGTGAATTATTCTTCAATTATGAAGGATTTCTCTTCACTGTAAGTCTACCCCCTTAGTGATGGCCTTATGTAATTATCAATAATTGAATATTTTTTTCCAATATCCAATGTATTGTTTCCCAAATTTCCAATAGTAACAATAATATCCAAAAAATCTTACTTTCTTCTTCTTTGATAAAATTTTCCGAGCATTGACATCTTGTTATTTTATTGATAATATGATTATGCATTTGTGCTATTTTTAGGGAACAAGAATTCCTTCTCTTTATATAAACATTTATTGATATATTGGATTTTTTATTAGTATTATTCACCCATGTTTAATAGTATTTTATTTTTGAACCTATATATTATGTTAAAACAGTATTAGTACCAACATAAAAATCTCAAACAAGGATTTAATTTTTCAATTATCTAGAAAGAAATTTATCTTTAGATAATTTCAAGATCATATATCCATGTGGATGATTATTTTCAAATGTAATACACTTTTCACAATCAATCTGGGAAGAATTTGAAATATTATCATTTTGTGAAGTGATTAAAAATCATTTAATTAGTATTTGTTTGAGTTGAAGTGGTATATTATAGTAAAGTGAGAAATAATAAAACATGTAGTGAATTGAGGAATCTTTAGTTGATTCAATAAGTTATTACAATGAGATGATGTGGAATTGGTATCTTCCACTCATTCAGAATTGTATACTGATCCTACCATCATAAAGTTTTGTGGATTACTTTCAATTGTAGTTAAAGACTTTCATTTAATGTGAGGAAGTTCAGAATCAATATATTTCAGTGGCTCGAAGAGGTATATGAGTTTTGTATTGTATTGGTAGCTTGATGTTTGTGTGATCATTCTCATTGTCTTAGTGTTGTGTTTGTGAACACCGGTGGGATTACAGTATCAATAGCACCAGTGGGATTAAAGTTTAAATAACACTGGTGGGGTACCAGTGTAATTTCAGAAGTGGTTCATACCCACACATTGTGGTTTCAAGTTGATGCATCGCTAAACCAGTTATAATTTTTAATTTATTTAAGTGGAAAATATGTGTCTCAAATCATCCTGAACACAAAATAGATGAAGTCACCTACATCGGGGGTCTAAAATGTAAAAATACCATGTGGTGTGCTTCATTTAATTTATATTTTTCTTTTGATACAATTTTTATTATAAAAAAGATAATTCAATTCACTCAATTAAGTGTAGATGTTTGAATTTGAAAAGAGTTAAAAGTGAGTAAAAATAATTTTTTAAAGTTTGTGTACAACAATTATCCCCCCTCTTAGTGTACATTGTTGATCCATTAGGCTCCTAATAAAAAAACATCCAGTTTACAAAATTTTTATTTGAAAACATTTTCCAAAATTCAATTAACATATTATAATTTAAAATAGTTAAAATATATTTCTTAAGAAATTTTTCTATTAAAAAAAATAAATAGAGAATACTTTTAATTCCAACAACCCAAATTCTTTATTTTAAAGAACTAGTCATCAACATTGTCTTTTTTGTGTTCCTAATACGATACATTCAAGATAAGTCCATGAGATCTTAAAATGTTGCATGAAAACACAAATATCATTTCATACCAGATCATGATGAAAATATCATAAAATAGTAACATCACACAACACGTGATTCACCCAAGGAGAAATAAAATTTCATTGATAGAAATCGAAAATCAAGAACACTATTTCACACTATAAGAACATGAGGTTCCATCCAGACATTGGTTTACTACACTTATGAACAATCCCATTGTTGTGGTCCACACATCATAGTCTTCTATCTACCTTACCAAATAGTAAAGAAATAAAAAAATCCTTACCCTCTAAGACTACTTAGTAACATCCTAGCCCAGCTTACTAGATCTATTAGATTAACTAGTTTGTTAGGTGAGCATAGATGCACCTCCCCATACACAAGAGGCTACCAACTAGCACTGAGGGTCTAATTTGAAATATTTTTAGTATATACCATCTTTATCAGAGTAATAAAACATAATAAATCATAATTAATAAGAACATGAAATAATGGGTAATAAATAGAAGATAAACACATATCACATAATCAAAACACAAAACAAGGTAAATTCCCACAAATCAAATGAAGTAAAAATATGACGTCATAATAGTGTCATGTGTCAAAGGAAACCCAAAATAAAGACACAATATCAATACAAAAAAAATGGGTCCTAACATTAAGATCGGTCCACGTGTCCATTATCTTTCCCACACATCCCAATATATCATCTGACATAGGTTCCTTTCCTTTATATAGTCTTGTAACCACGATGTCTTAATGGGTACCCATGGCTATATGAGAAAGGTGTGAATACAAATTTTTAGGACAATACTAATGGTGTCTAAGGAAATATACAATATATTTAATTGTGTATATATATGGATAGAAGAATAATAAGTAAGGAGATCAGGGAATAATGTTATAAAAATAAACAGTTATCAATTGTCCTTCCGGGATCTTGAGTTACACCATGACACCTGATCGATGGAACCTGATTCTGCCCATGCGGAAAGTCTAAATCATGAATCATTATAGTTAACCATATTAAGTCATGAGGGGAATTAATTAATCATTTCCAATATAGGTATTGAAGATAATTGGTCCAATTATCAATTCAAATTCAAATGATATTAGTTACTAGTGTGTCATTCCAACACCCTTTCCAAGAATAAGGACAACCATATCTAACAATTCAAGTCAATAATACTGAGAATCATGTCTAGACATCTAAAATCTCGGAGATGTAGAATCATGTAAAACATCCATACCCATGGTCATGAATGTTCATGTCCAATTCCTTAATCCATTATGTCAATATTAAACTTCCAAGATCCAACATACATGACCTTTTTAACTCTTCCAACATTAAGAATTTTTATTGTAAAAGGTTGGAGTAAAATCCATAATATAATCATGGTGAACTAAAACAATGTAATCCAAGAGTGTCATCTCTCACAAGAATAAAAAACTCTAGGGTGAGGGTCCCTATGGTATTAAATACTATAGAAGAGTTATCAAGAGAGTCCAGTGAGGCTAGAAAGTTAGAAACCATGTTCCCTTACCTCTATGTGTGAGTAATGACAATGTGATTGGAGAAAAGTATCCTGCATCGACAAACTAGATAAGTGATACCCCAAGGAATTGAGATAGACTATGTGATAGATATTTGTAGAATAGATGAATCAGTTTTCAGGCCCTCCTATGAGATCCTATGGGAGAGGTATAATTCCAGCCCCCTTTGCACACTTGAAGCTTCTTCCATGAGAGATTCGCCATGGATGAATGAAGAATTGAACGAAAAAAGGATAGAGCTATACTGGTTGTGAACAACTCCCCCCTCTCATGTTACCACTACTGCATGACCCATCAATGATCAGCTTGACACCACCAATAGAAGGATCTCGTGGGATGCATTTTCCATGTGGGGGAGACCTATGAACTAAGTTTTTAGATACCTATCTGGACATGATATGATGGTGGAAGGGGAGGACTCCGAATGTTTATGAACCGAGACCAAATCAATGGATAGGGAGTAGGCCTGGACCAAGACCACTAGTTGTGAACTCAGAATCCCCCTGTGACAAACCCAGTTGTGCGCATTCTCAATGCTCCAGAATCTAGTATCCATGAATAGTATTTGTGCTTTTCATTCATGGATGTTATCATGCGATTTTTGAAGCCATATAGTATAATATTACTACTGGGAACCTCATATTCAATATTTCCACTATCAGTGCCTAGGAAAATCCATACAAAAGACACCCATTACCCTTCGAAGAAGATATGGTCATTGGAATTTTTTCTCGATTGACAGAAATTGTGGCATTGGGAGACAAGGGAAAAACCCCGCCGCCATACTCTCTCATTAGTTGGAAGGAAAAAATTGCATATATTTTTTAATAGGAAGCTGGTTTTAGTGGGTATTCTTTGAACCAAATAACTTCTCCCAAGCTATCATGCTCATGATCCCCATTCAAAACCAGATCGTAATATTTCATTGAGAAGATCCCACATAAAGAGATAGTAAAAGACAAATATTATGGGTATGAATTGAAGGAGATTCTATTGAAGGATTTCTTCTGTTGTTGGTTGAGAGTGATCCAAATAAAATAAGTTTGCATGATTTCTTGTATGATGGGAATAGTTGGCACTAGACACCCCCAAAAATCAAGATCATTTCCCACTCAGTAGGTATCAAAGTAATTGATTGACCACCCAATGATACGATGAGAATGATTATGGATGATATTTAAGTGGCTCATAATTGAGGATCATATATTGTATCTCATACCCCTCAGTCCTCCCAAAACATCCCCATACATTTTGTAAATGATATTAGCCGAAAATTACGTTCTCTCCATGAAGTCCCATATATTCCTAACTTGAAGATAGTTCGTAGAATTGGTGTAACTTTTGAGGACAATTATTCTTCTCCATACATCCTAATCGATCATATTCCACGATTCCCAATAACGAGGACCTTTGGAATGCACATCCTAGATAAAGGGGGTAATAATACATTCAATACACTAGATAACCACTTTAGGGGAAATGAGAGACGACAAAACATGCATGGGAATGGATAAAGGCATGTTATTAATATAAGGACCTAGACTTATTACATACATAATCAGGAATTTATTCAAGAAAAAATATCATTTATCATTGAGGATATTTTTTAGTTGAGAGCTTTAGAAAAGTAGGACAATACATTCATAACATTACACATTATTACAGAGTGGATACCATAAAAACAATTTCTATTTTTTTCAAAATATAACACATTAAAACTTAAAACAAGTATCCTTGAAAATTCATCAACATTTATCAGGGATTAATTATTTTTCCTAAACATCCATTAACCTATAAAATCATTTAAAAACATGGGATGATCAGAAAATCTCAATAAGGGATGGAAAAGAAGGAAATATTACATTAGTCCATGAATACTCGTAACGTAGGAATGATTTTTCAAAAGAAATTATTATCACCCATATATATGTACATTATCTAACAAGAGATTTACAAAATATCCACACAAAACATGATAACATAAAAATATTCATAAAGGTATCTTGGGGAATTACTTACATAATCTTGTAACCATTCTTGGCTACCTTATAATTTGTAGCCCTCACGGTTTCCTTACTCTGTGTAACCATCACAGTTACCCTTGGAGTAACCATACGGACGAACTCCAAATTACTCATACCCAATGAATTGGAGATAGATATAGATGACACCCTTCATCATAAATAATTCCAAATAATCAAAAAACAATAATATAACATGACTAATTACATAAAAACATTGCATCGGAATTTCGTAAAACTGAGTTTAAAAATTTGATTTTTAAAGAAAATCCCCTTATAAATATCATACAATTGAAAAGAGACTTAATATAGTGGTTGTATTATGTATATATACTGTAAATACAGATAATAAAACATAATATAAATAGAACCCATCAAACAAACAATTTATGTAGCACATACATAATGAAGTAGAAGCTTAAACCGAAGAATGGAAATCGAGTTAAGAATTCACTTACCTCAGGTTTGGCTTACATAGAAATTGTTTAAAACTCATGTATAATAGTTAAAAGAGTGATATTTGTATTTTAAAGAAATATTATCTTGTTTATAACATCTTATATGATCATTTAATAACATCATTTCACCCGTTTAATTGTTAGTATTTTGCTCAATGGACTTTTTTTAGGTGAGTTCTTTACATGATTTCTATGATTGGTTCATGATGGATGTTCTTGTAGTTTTCAAGTGAAACTCCAGAATTGGAATGGAAAGGTATTTACATACTTCCTATACCATAATTTATAAAATTTATCATTTTGATGTTTAATATGAGTATGATTCATAAGTTAAAACATTAATGATGTTCGTTTAGATCATTTTAGTGGTTCTTTGATAATAAAGACCTCATTTTGTTTTATAAATTAAAACCATTAGTATAAAATAATTCCAGAACCATGGATGAGACATAATACATATATTATAACCTTGTTTAACAATAAAAAGGGTTTCATTACCAGATATGAAATATTTAAATAAAAATGAAATCACATCGTCCACGAAGTCTGTAATTCGACACATCATTGACAATGTTTTTAATTCTTTGAAAAAGTGGGAAAGGAGAAGAAAAATGATGATAAATGTTATATTAACATGAGAAAATACTAAATATAAAATATTCTAGAGATTCCATGCAACATGGATAATAATAGATGGAGAAATAATGGGAAAGGAACTATAAATAAAATAATAATTGAGAAATCCCATAAAAACATTTTGCAGCCTAACGGCTACACAACATGGTTTTAGAAAATATTAAAAATAGAGGGGACAAGGGTCACGCATCCAGAAATGAATCATAATTTAGAGTAGATCATGAATAATAAATAAATAAGAACATGGTATGGGAACTTCAAAATTATACCACATAAAAGAGAACTTGAATAGAAAAAGAAAGCAATTGAGAATTTTCATACCTTGTAGAGTAACCCTTAGAACATGAAGGTTCGGACCTTGGGGGCATGAGGAAACCTTGGGAGGACTACTAGGAAGGTAAGGAGGCCAGAGCTTCATTTTTGAGGAATTGGGAATGAAGTTAATTAAGGAATGGGTTGGTATTTATAAGAAAAGTAAGGGAATATTTTAATAATTTTCCAAGGACACCTCATGGGTGATATTTGCAAAACCATGGGCTTGCCCATGGTATTTTCCCATAGTATAAGCCACTTGGAAAATCTCACATATTATTTAACTATACACAAGTCGACCAGATTTATGAAATCAATATTATATCATTAATTTTGTCATTAACACACCTAAAATAAAAACAATATTTTTTACTATTAACTGAAAAATCAACAGTTTCAGAAAATTCCGAAAATTCACCCTCACCATTTATTGACATGTAGATTTCAAAAATGAATCCCATTTTTTGAAAATAATTTTCTAAATATTATTAATTAAATTTTTAAATAAAAGCATACTTTATTCCGAAATTAATAATTCTAATTCTTTAACTACTTCTATATCACAATGAAAAACTAACCCAGATGATATTATCTTAAAGCCTGAACAAAATAAAATAATAATAATATGTAACATTCATTAGGGTCATATTACTATTCACATTACTATTCATAATGGTATGTTAATATTCACCAAAAAAAGAAGTTGGTTCCAATAGACTCCAAATAACACACTGAACACAATTGTAGATGATAGTTTCTTGAAATTTGAAACATAGAAGTGAAAAAAATATGTCTAAAGGCGAGTTATAAATATCTACTAAAAAATGTTCCATGCATTTCTGTTTAATTATAGAAAAACTTAGTGATTTATCATTTACCATGGTGATGCATCTTCTAAAAGAGAGGAATTATTTTTTCCAATTGTGAATACAATTGGAAATTTTGTCAACAAGGCCATCAAAATGATGAATTCGAAATCTACCTAGGGATATTGTGGCTCCAAGATACTCTATAGGAAATGATTTTTTTGAATTACCATCCTATCAACAATCTTATTTCCCCTTACATTAGGACATGATTTTGAATGGTAAACACTACACTTAGCTTAGTTAATGGATTGGCCACTTCATTGGAAATATACACCAAAAATTTAGTCATGCTCTTAAATAGGCTTGCAGTTATTATTAAGGAATAGAAGTAAATCATCTGTAAAGAAAATGTGGGAGGCCCCCTTGAAGATAGGCTTTCACTAGAATGGAATCTTGTGACCCTCACAACTGATTTTTTCCAAGTATATAATAAGCGAGTCTTGATCGAAAATAAATACACTGGGGGGGAGAGGGTCACCTTGTCTTACTCCCCAGACCACCATGATGAAATAGTAGTTGTGACCCATGAATGTAATAGAGAACTAGGGGGAACTAATGCAATTGAATATGAGGTCGATAACATATTTAGAGAATCCCATAATACCCAGAATTTTACGATGAAACTCCACTCCATCCTATCATAATCATTTTCTCTATTGATCTTGATAGAAATGTTATAACATGAGACATTCTAAATTATATTTCTAATCATCTCATGTGCAATGGAAAAGGAATCTTGGGTGGATAGGCCTCGAACAAAGGTGTGTTGTTCATTTAAGATCCATTTTTGAAGATGTAAGGAGAGTCATATGTTAAAGACCATTACAAGAACTATATATGGAAAATTGCACACACAAATTGGAAGATATTATTTGAGTGAGCAGGGGTTCGTGAACTTCAGAATAAGGATCAAGATGGTGGCACATGCTAATATAGAAAAAGAAACACCTTGGAAAAAGTTCGGAATGATCATCACAAGCTCATTTTTGATGGTTTCCTAGGAGTTTTTGAAGAAAAATCAAGGGAAACCATCTGGACCTAGAGAATGACAAGAATTAAATGAGTAAATAGCCTCCCAAACCTCCCTCTTATCCAAAATTACCTCAAAAATATATTTGATATCAGGGGTAACACAGAAGGGGATGCTTTCAAAAAGTTATGAATGTCATGTAGGATAACCATCATGCATTAAAGGGAAAACTTAATAACGTATGAAACCAAAGTTAGACATTAGTATAACTTTAATCACTAGTGGTTCATTGGTGTAGGAACCATGCTCATGAAATATGTCAGAAGAAATAGAATGTTTACTCTCACAAATTCATTCTAGTAAAAAGGAAGTGTTCTTATCTCCTTCTCTGAGCCTTGTCACTATAGATCTCTCCCTTACTGATCGTTCCTTATCAAGAATCATTTCAGCAAGATGAGACTTCATTCCAACCAAATTGAAAAATAAAAAATCATCCCATAAAGATTCATGGATCCTTTTGGCCTACTCAATATCTACATTAAGACTATCAATATCATGGAAATGAGGTGGTTTAATGGAAACTCAGACAAGGATGTCCCCTTTTAGTAGTCACATCTTTTGATGAAAACTAACCCATGATGACCATGCGGTATGTTAGGGAACTCATGTTTATATTATATGATATATATTTGTAAATACCTCATTATCCTCATGAAAAACCATTTAATACAATAAATAAACTTTTTATTACCCTAGGAATTGTTGAGAGAAACATTATGGATTCTCTGTTAATAAAGATAGTTATTCTCTTTAGGATTGAACAAATCAACATTTGATCAAAATTTTGAAGTTAGTGATATTTCAAATCCTTCAATCTATCACTTTCTACCACATTAAATTTAGATATATATTAGAGATAAATCATGTTTGTTTAAATCTATGGAATAACAATAATAAATTTAAAACATGAATAAATAATCATGACATTTTTTTATATTGATTAGGTTTGGAGAACTAGATTGATGTTAATTACCTTAGATCTAGGTTGTTATAATTATCATGTATTAATCCTATACTTTATGTGAATCTTATCCATTACATTATGGATTATGATACCTTTTTATAGAATGAGTGTGATTTTTTGTAGTTTTTTTATATTTCATGTTTTTTGAAATATTTTTCATAAAATTGATTTGATATATGGTATTTTAAGGTTTGAAATGAAATTTAGTTTTGTGGAATCTGAAATTAATCTTTTTATATTAGATTTATAGATAATTATTTTTTTTTAATCTCCTTTTTAGTATCATAATTTTTTTGAATTATAGATAATGGTTTTTGTGTCTTTTGTCTTTTGTAAAATATTTTTATGAAGTAAAATGGTTTGGGAGATTGTTTAGTTTGGGTATGAGAATATTGGGGAGGTGGAATATAAATATTAATGGTTTTGTAATTTCCTATGGATGGTGAGTTCTATCATGGGTGTTCATGGATGAAATATTAATCTATTTTTGATGTGTTACAAGTTGAATCATGTGTGCAATACAAATAAAAGCGATGTGAATTCATGAAACGCTTGGGTGGCTGACATTGAAGATTATGTGTAGTAAATGATTATCTCAAAGTATTAATGTTAGATGATTTATAATTTTCCATGTATCTTGTATTTTATTAGTTTTTTCATGATTTTTTATCTTTTCGGGAATTATTTTTCTGATTTGTTTTTGTGTGTTGTTTTGAAATTATCTTTTTTTCGACCAATTATTGTCTTTTTTAAATGTGTTAAACTACTATAAATGAAAATTGTTACCTTATTTGGAATATTTTTAAATACTAATTTCCTTTTATGACATTTAAATATATTAAGAAATATTATTGTAGCCAGGTGCAAATATGAAACCTGATTCTGAGGCCTGATGAGCTTAGAATTAATATCATAAAAAATAAAACAAAATAATATCCCATGCATGTAGTTTTTAAAATATAATAAAATATATTCAGAAAAAAATTCAGAAAAAAATATGATTTCAGGGTTTAATATAGAGTGTAGGGTTTACCCTATTTGCGACCTAATATTGGGTGACCAGAGACATTTGGTTGAGGTAGCTGTTGGGGGTGATTTTAATTAAAATAAACAAACAAATTATTTATTCATTTTATTATAAAAAATAATTAAATAGTCTATAAATACCCCATTATAACAATTCACCGAGTATTTCCATATAAACCCTCAGGAAATTATTAGGAGCACCAATGATCTTCTTTAGTGAATTGACTTCGAACAATGATCCGTGAACAGATCGAGGTGGATCAATAGGCAGTAGTTATAGAGGATAATTATCCTCATTGGAAAAAACATTATTAAATATATACCAATACATATTAGATGTAGGTATTTTCAATTTGTGTCTACTTTATTAAATGATTGATCTTGGATTATATCAATCATATTTTTATCTTTGACTTATCCACCTTTCTCATGGTCATAATTCGAATAAAATAAAAAATTGATTTAATTTTATCTTTTATACCATGTAATAACCTTTAAAATCCACGATTTTTTACCATTAGAAAATAATTCTTGTCTCAATATTACATCCCCATTTTTATTGTGCATTTCTCTCACCCCTTCTTCACATTCTTCATCATTGGAAAAAGAGTCATAATCCGACTATTCTCAATTGCATTAGAGTACAATCAGACCATTAGATTCAAGTAGGATGTTTGCAGATTGACAATATTTAAATTTTGTGGTTGAATTAAAGAGGATTATGGGTATTGGTGATAGATTCATGGACTAGGGATCCAAATAGATGATTGTATTGGCATGTAAGGCTTGTAGGATGCTCAATGGACCGCCGTGGGTGACCAGGATCTGATTTCCAAACAATGGAGGGATGGAATCAATGGATATAGGAAAAACACAACAATATTTGGTGTTCAAATAAAAAAAATTTCGTTGGAAGGCATATATCTAGAATTTTTGTGAGGATTTCCTCTAGTTTTGTGAAAATCAAGAATACAAAGCATGTACTAGGATGAACCGACATTGTGTGGTAACCTAGCGGCAACAATGTGGGGTTCAGTAAAAGGATATAGATTACACACTTTGTGGTTATCCCACATATTGTATAACTATCCCTATGTAGATATGGAGTATTATAGTTGCAATTCCCAAGAACCTATGTGGAAGGATACACCATGTATTTTGGGATTACATGGGAATGTACTAGTGTTTGGGCACGGCCAGGTACATGACCAAGTAAACAACATTGACTATTAGACATGGCCATGAACAGGAGAAAAAGAAGGCCCAATGTTTCCAAGACATGTTGTGTGGGGCCCATACAGATTTTTTATTTTGAAATTCCCACCGAACCATTTCCATAGGTTAACTTATCCAGTCAGTGGAGTGGGAACACATATCTTGTGGACACCATACACATCATGTACTACACTTTTGAGAAATTATATCTCTCATATCACCTTCATATTGACTTAGAATTTGGTCTGTGAGTAGCAAATCGTGAGTAATTTTCCTTTCAGAATGTGATGGTGATCTTCATAGTGTATTTTGAGATATTATTTCATATTTTAGAATAATGAAGACTCTTTAGGAAATTCTAGATGAAAGAAGTTATCGTGGATGATAATTGGAGAGTTCAGATAGAGATATTATTCCCCTATTTAACCAAGTAAACTATCTTTTATATATAGATATGTCAATACCCTATTACCCCAGGGAGATATTCCTCCATATTCATTGTTTAGATAGAGTCAGTGCTCAACTATATCACTAAGGAGTGGGTCCCCTATCCATGGAGATGGTACTCCCCTTTCACATGAGGAAGTGATTCCTCCATACTCATTATTCAGACAGAGAAGGTTCTACCCTATCACACTAGGGTGTGGGTCCCCTATCCATGGAGATGGAACTCCCATATCATACTAGGACTATGTTTCTCCATACCCATTGTTAAGATAGATACAATACTCCCCTATCGCACCAGGGTATGAGTCCTCTGTCCATGAAGATGGTACTCCCCTACCATAACAGGGTGTTGGCCATCTATAATCATTATTCCATATAGAGATGGTTATACCCTATCCAGGGCATGGGTCCTCTATTAATGGTGATAGTACTTCCAAATCACACTAGAGAGAAATTACTATATATTTTATATAGAGATATAGAGATGGTCCTACCCTACAGAGGCACATGTCCTCAATATACCAAGTAGAATTTTACTGTTGTACCAGTTCATGGGTCCAACATATTTTAGAGATTGTGATCCATATAGATGTGGAGTAGTGTTGAGGTGTGGGACCTCTTTACGAATTCTTATAATAGACATGCGAGATACTATAGATTGATGATGGACCTTTGGAACTACCAAAAAACACATCTTCCTAGGTGGGAGTTTGCTATAGGGATTCCATTTCTCTCTTATATTGTTTTCTTAAATGATCACATATTTAAGATGATGGGTTTCATTTCCCTCATACTTTGGGTTTAGTTAACTATGTATATAATTAATTCAATTACTCTCTCTTCAATTTTTTTACTTCCTACATGAAATGTATATACCCACACACACATAGGCTCTTCCTATACATGTCATGTATTATGAAGATGATGGATAAATTATAAGTGATTTTAGAGGAGAATAGGGATACAGAAGTGATTAGAATGTGTATGGTCTTCCTGGTTATAGATCAGTATCTAAGATCTCCCATCAATTTTATATTCTAGTTTTTGTAAGGTTGGGGAGTATTTTCAAAATGCATGTGTATTTTTTCCTTTACATTTCAGATTTTTTGTCACGCTTTTTTGTATTCCCTAGAGGATATTACATGCATGTTTTTTACTCTTGATTTTATGGACTTTTATTCTTACTACTCTAAACATATTAATATAGATTTCTGGGTGCATGTAGATATGTACTTTAGGAAAATTACTTCAATTTTTGTTATTCCTTATTAAAGGCTAACTCCAGTCCCGAGCCTATGGCGGTGGGATTGGGGTTGTGGTGGTCCATTATTCTATTGACCTAGTGGGACTCAGTGGTTTGGGTCATTAAAGAGTGGTATTCGAGGTGGTTGTACATTGGAGAAGTGTTTGGAGTTATTTATCCTTTTGATGTTTGGTTAGGGATTTAGGAAAACAATGTAAAAGTAACTTGAGTAAAGATTTTAGGTTTGGGAACCTAGTGTTGGTGCAAAGGATGATGTATCACTACTACAAAAACGGGCAAGGTAAGAACCACCTTATATCTATGCTAAGAAAAATTAATTGATAAAGAAAAATTGTATCAGCCCTAAAATTTTGTGTAGATAAAGGGATTCTTTATCACCGCAAAAAAAATCACAGATAAAGAAAACCTGTATCAGCCCTTAAATTTTAGCACTAATACAGGGTAACCATTATCAGTGCTAAAAAAGCGCTGATAAAGATACACTTTATCAGTGCTAGAAAAACACTGATAAACAAGTCCTGTATCAGTGATAAAATGTTAGCGCTGGCACATGAAGGATTTATCAGCACTTTTTTAGGGATGATAAAGACGACCTTTATCAGCGATAAAATTTTAGCACTGATAAATGTCGTCTTTATCAGCGCTTTTTTAGCACTGATAAAACCACAGTCCCATATTTTATAAAGTCGGTCGCACAATACCCTCATTTTGTTGTGAACTAAAGCTGTCGCAGTAATGTAACCCTGCGACTCCCCTCTGCTGCCCCCCGAGCTTCGTGTTTCCGGACCTCCTCTTCCATCAAGATTTGCGTTTCCGGACCTCTACCACCCCCAATCTTCACGTGCCAGACCTCCACCACCCTCGATCTCGGTATTGACAGACCTCTGCCACCCTCGATCTTCGCGTTGCCAGACCATGTGTGCAATGTTTTTTTAGGTCCCCGATTACACATACTCTTATAGAATTATGGGGACCAATGTTTAAGTATTATTACATCATGAAGTTTATTTTGTGAAATGTTTGAGTGATGGTTTAACACCATTGGTTTTATGCCACCACATGTCAAAATGCACCTAGATAGAGTGCATCCGTGAGTGAGAGAAAAACATTTTTTCAATGATGGAATTGTTGAGGTAGTCAAATGAGTGAGCTGAGCCAATGATATATAATTTATCAGTCTCTTGATATCCCATGATATTAAATGGGAATCAATCCTTATTTAGTTCTTCAACATGGTGCGGTAAGTGATAGACATTAAAAAGTGGGAGCCCAGTCGGTTGAAGGATAAATTCATTTCAAAGTTTTATATCATAAAATAGGGACATGAACCATGTTTTTTAAATTCATGCAATGAGAACATTGGATACAAATTTTAATATCTTGTGATTAGAATTATGATAATGTATTTTAACGTTTAATATATTTTACAAAAATGTCACATGGTTTCATATCATGCAACTAGAACATGTAGTGAGGGTGAGGTGAATTTTCCATCCATAGAGTCCCTACACAATGTGAAATATGGGTAGAGGATGAAAAATGTTTATGCTCATGATTCATGGACCAAAGGGGGTGGGTCCTAGAATTTTTGGTCTATCATGTAAGAATAATGACCTGATGTAAGAAGGGGCTTGTGGTGGCTCAACACCACACGAAACAACATATAACTAGGATGTTGGATTTTTAGTTCCAACACATATATCTCAGACTAAAGGGATGGTTTATTCTTGTGATATATCTCTCAAGAAACCTAGTATTGGTGGAAAAATTGATATTCTCATCATCAACGACGATCAATGAGTTTACACTATCAGAGTGAAGTTTATGAAAAATTTATGGTTTTTTCCACATGGATTCTAGTTTCACTAGATTCCACCTAGGTATCATTGATTCCCTTAGATCAAACACCATGTCATTATAAATTAAGGAATGAAGGATAACCATTTTCTTTAAGGACAACACGACCTGGTTCTGATGCATTTCTCGATCATCCAATGCTTGAACCCTATTTTCTTCGAGGGGTTCCCCCCTTCCTTCCTTCATGCCACCTAAGTGACTTTGTCTAGTAGTGCACTTGTATGGAATGATGCCCAGACCACCAATATTTCTAGCCTTTCCACCCCTACCTCCATCTTTGTACTTCTCCCTCGCTGAGGTTACTGACTACTTCTCTGTAGTGGCCAGGCCCCTTCCTAGTAGTGTTTGTTCTGTCTCCATTGGCTCTGAGCCTATCATCGAGCTCCAAATACTTATGGATATAGAGATAACTATGTCACCAGCCCCCATGTTTCATTACCCATCCTTCCCCTCCCCCATTGGATCCTCATCTCCCACTAATATGAATCTTACCAACTAGAAGGGATTATGAATGTGTTCAAAATCAAGGGACTTCAATGAGAGATCATCGTCCCACTTCAATAAGGCTACTACCTCTAGATCTAATACCAGAGCCTTGTCCTACCCACCATTATTATCTTCATATGTAAGTCTTATGGTCTTAGTGCTCATGTTAAATCGGACTTCCTCACTATAGAAATAAAAAAGAATAATTTCATTGTTGTTGTTGTCAAATAACACAAAAAACCCTATAATAATCATATAATTATCCTCGATGAATAAGTTTCATGGATTTCTACACTCCGACCCCTCCAACAGACACAAATTGGTATTTTGGCACAATAAATATTTGGTTGAGACTATTCAAGATTGCAATCAATTCATCACTAAAAAGGTGTCCAACGGTGACACCTCATTCCTTATGACTTTTGTTTTTGGATGCTTTGACCCTCTGCAAAGGGAATCTCTATAGTGTGAACAAAATACCTTTGATCCCGGCCACCATCCATTGTTTGTTGGGGGTGACTTTTATGTCATTTCCAACCCAACGGAAAGAAAAGGTAGAAGCACATTCCATCGGAAGGCCATCATAGAGTTTGTTTAGTTCATGGCTGGGAAGGGCCTCATTTATCTCTGCTTTTGAGGTGACAATTTCACCTGGTGTAACAACTGTAAGGGCCATCACCACTCTTTGAGTCTATTGGATAGGTGTATAGCCAATATTAAATCCACTAACCTATTCTCAAATACAATGTTTTTCCATCTTGATTGAGGTATTTTGAACCACTCCACCCTCTTGGTTCCCATTTCTTCTTGGCATGGTCATCAGGAATGGTTTCACTTCCACCAGTAGTGGGTTAACATCCTAGGGTACCATGACATGGTTTGTGAAATATGGAATGAACCCTTGTAGGAGTATCGTTCCCCCTTCAACATCAATTACTTGACCTCGAACCCCGATAGGTGAGTGTTCTCCCCTTCCTCCTAAGGAACATTCACTACCTGGGACTACTGTCGCATATGGGCTCCTTCAGAGTATTCTGAGAGATGGAATGATACCTTGGGTTTATTGGATTATTAACACTAGTTTGCGATTTATGTGTGACAATACACTTATTATATTTTATTATTATTTCTTACACACCACAACTTGAGTCGAGTAACCTGATTGAAATACATATGGGTACTTTGGTTCTGATGTGGATATAGTTTTTTATGTGTTTGTGAGATGTGTATGTGTGGATTTATGAGTATTTAGGCACGATGATATTGAATGTAGGTCAGAGACCTAGGAGTGGTAGATATATCATTCATGATTATTCTTGTGTTTTTACAGGGGTGATTTGGGGAAACTATAATGAATCTAAAGTAATTATATTTAATGAATTCCATATTGTAGAGATTATGAGAATCCTTTATTTACTTATAGATTTGGCCACTGGTTTTCTTCCATATTTATTTTAGGTTGATGAGGTATAAAAGTATGGACTAGTTAACTATAGAAGGGATGACCCAATAGATGAGGATGAGCCATATAGGATGAAGTTGTGTGAGTTCTAACATCTATGACACAAGTTATTATCCCCGCAAACCCCATTGTGTTTGGAAACTGTGTTGATTTTGATAGGGGGCCTATCCGGGTTCTGTTGATTTCCAAATCTTTATTGGAAATGGTTACACTCTATTAATCTCTTTTTTAATAAGGAAGTGGTTCTCTTCTATTGTATTTGAAATTCTTGTTTGGTGTAATTGAAACATAAATACTAATATTTGAGATTCAAATAGGATGATGATGAATAAATACTAGATGGATGCTAATCATTTGACAATAGATTATGAGAACATAGTGAAAGAGTTCATCAAGATTTCAAAGGATCATGCAAAGGATCCTTCTAAAATCCTTTGTCCGTGTTTACGTTGTTGTTATTCTAGACTACTTACTCCAGAGGATTTGGAAGAACATTTGATATGTCACAGAATATATTTGAGTTATAAATGTTGGAATAAACATGGTGGAAAAGAAAATGTAGCTACTGGATGGGATAAAACAATGTTTTATGGATCATCATATATGAATACAAATAAGTATAATAAAGAAAACTGTATGAAGGATGTGATTATAGATGTCAATGATGATGAAGATCTTATTGAGGAAATGACAAAGAAAATTGAAGATGAACTCCATGATTTCCCAAAAATTGTTTGAGAAGTTAAAGAGTTAGGAAAAGAGGCCATTGTATGCTGGTTGCACCAAGTATACAACATTTTCAGCTTTACTGAAGTGGTATAAATTGAAAGAAGGAAATGGATGGAGTGATGCCAGTTTTACAGAACTACTTCCTCTCTTTAATGACATGCTCCCTGAAGATAATGAGCTCCCATTCCAGACATATGAATCTAAATGAATGCTACACTCGATGGGTATGATTTATGAAAGAATACATGCCTACTGGAAAGACTGTATATTGTTTCTCAATGAGAACAAATCACTTAAAAAATGCCCAAAGTGTGGTGCTTCTCGATACAAGAAAGATGAATCCAATCCTACAAATGTTGTATGGTACATTGTAATCATTCCAAGGTCTAAGCATCAATATGGAAGTGAAGAAACTGCAAGACAATTTTCATGGCATGAAAATAAAAGAAATAAATATGGGAAATTACGTCATTCGACCGACTCTCCTCAATGGAAGAAAATTGATCATGAGTATCCTAAATTTGGAAAAGAGCCGAGAAACCTTCGTCTTGTGTTATCTATAGATGGAATAAATAATTTTGTTTTTGAGACCAACACTCACAGTACATGGCCTGTTATGTTGGTAAATTATAACTTGCCACCCTGGTTATGCATGATGCAGAAATTCATCATGATATCTATGCTTATATCAGGACCAAAACAACCAGGTAATGATATTGATGTTTATTTGGCTACTTTGATCATGTATTTGAAGTTATTGTTGGATTAAAGTGTTTTTTGTATGATTCTTATAAAAGTGAATACTTCACGTTGAGAGCGGTGTTGTATGGGACAATAAATTATTTCCCTACTTATGGAAATTTGTCAGGCTATTGCCTTAAAGGAACTCAAGGGTGTCCCATGTGCGAAGAAGATACAGAATCAATTGGGTTGAAACATTCATCAAAATCCATTTTCCTAGGACATCATAGAATTCTACCTTGTCAGCATAAGAACTGATCTTGGAAAAAATCATTCAATGGAAGTTCAGAACAACACGCAACACCGTCTCTACTAATAGGTGATAAGCTGTTTGAGAAAGTAAAAGATTTGAACACTATTTTTGGTATACCATTTTCGAAAAACCTTACGAAAATTGGTTGGAAAAAGAGATCAGTTTTTTTTAAATTACCATACCGGAATTGTTTGTATTTCAGACATTTTCTTGATGTGATGCATGAGGAAAAAAATGTATGTGACAATTTTATCGAAACGTTACTATATTCCCTTGGCAAAAAAAGGATAGAATTAAGGCAACTATGGACATGGTTGACATGGGAATATGAGAAGAGTTGGCTCTCGTGAAAGGTGAAAATCGAATGTTTCTTCCTCCAGCTGCTTATACTCTTTCTAGGGAGGAGAGATATCGGTTTTTCAACTACTTTAATGATGTAAAGTTTCTAGAGGGGTATTCATCAAATATCATGAACATTGTGCCAATTAATGATTTTAAGTTAAAAGGTTTGAAATCACATGACTGACATGTTTTTATTCAAGATCTAATACTTATAGCTTTACATTTCATTTTACCCAAGAATGTTCGTCATACGTTAAAAAAACTTTATTTCTTTTTCAAATCTATATGTAGAATATTTTTATACCCGGTGAAATTTCCAACTATGGGAAAAGAAATTTTCATTATATTATGTTAATTAGAAATGTTCTTCTCGAAAAAATTCTTTCATATGATGGTTCATTTGATGATTCACTTGGTGGGAGTGATTCGACTCTGTGTTCCTATGCACTATAGATGGATGTATCCTATTGAACGGTATATGATGATTTTGAAAGGTTATGTCAAAAATCAAAGTCGGCCAGATGGTTGTATAGTGGAGCGATATATTATTGAGGAAGACATTGAATTTTGTACCGAATACCTATCTGATGTGGAAAGAATTTGTCTCCCAAAATCTCGTCACACTGGACGCATTGAGGGTGAGGGAATTTCTGGAAGTGTTGTTGTGACAATAAGTATTACAGATCAGGAGCAGGCCCACCTTTATGTTTTGCATAACAGTTGGGAGGATTCTCCATATATTGAAACTCCCAAAGAAATTATTAGGTAGTTGAATCCATCAAGGGATGAAAAATGGTTATCAAATACACATAATCACCAGTTTATAGGATGGTTTCAGGACCATATTTTTAAGCAGTTGGATGAAAATCCAAATTCAATTTCAGAACGACTTCGATGGCTAGCCACTGGACCAAGTGCGTATGTATTATCTTACAGTGGTTATGTAATTAATGGTTATACACTCTATACATATGAACATGATTAAGGCAGTACCATGAAAAATAGTGGAGTTACACTAGTGGCTGAAGCGATGCATGTTTTTGGTAGTAAGGAAAAAAATCCATTATTTTCAAATATGTCATACTCTGGCATTATCAAACTAATATGGGAGCTGGATTATACGACATTCCAATTGCCGATTTTCAATGCAAATGGGTTAATAACAACAGTTGTGTTAAAATAGATGAATGGGTATTTGTGAAAGTTGATTTTAGTAAATAAGTGTACATAGATGAATCGTTTATAATTTCATCACAAGAGGTAAACAAAATTTATTTTCCAGATCCTGAAAACCGAAATTGGTTGATTGTTATATTATAGTCCAAAACTACTGACGGTTCTGATGAAAATTTAGTTGAGGATGATCCTTTCAGTGGTACGTCGCAATCATTTCATAGCGGTCCCAATGTATAAGCTATTTTTTATGTTAGAGGAGACCACAATGAAGGGATTGGATAATCGATAGAGGTGTAAAATCCCATCAGCCTTTGGAAAAAAGAAAGAGAGTTTAATAAACAGGTTATATATTTTTTGTAATATAGATCTTGTTGTCTCATGTTATTATCTCATAATTACTGAATTTATGTAATATAAATTAACTATTAAATTTTTTTTGAAGATAATGGCTTATATACATTATGGTTCTCCGAAACTTGAGACTGAACAAGTCACTCAACCTACTGCTACTGTGGCTGCTACTGCTCCTGTTGCTGCTCATGTTGTTGCTCCTACTGTAGCTCCTGCTGCACCTGCTGCTCCTACTACTATGGATCCTACTGCTCCTAGAGTTGATGTCCAACAACCATCAGGACATGTCATTGCTACCATTTCAGATTAACATATAGATGATGTTGATATCGATGAAATGGTCAAGAATGAAGGACTGATGTAACAGAAAACACAGGTTCGTTATAGTTTTACGGTGTTAGACAAAGTTCATAAGGTGAAAAGAAAAGGCATCAAATTTGATGTTGGATGGAATGAATGAGGCCAACATGTGAATCCCAACAAGGATATGTTTAGTAGTTACATTGGAGTTGTCACTCAGCAACGCATGCCGATTGACATAGATTCATGGAACCATGTTGTGATCGGGCTGAATGTTGTGATCTAGGAAGACATTATGGTAACATTATGAATTTATTTCTTTAATTTACTAGAAAATAAAATAATGAAACAATGTATTACTCTTCTCAATATCTTGAAGAGTACATTTATAGTAGGTCATTCACACATGGATTATATACTAATGCTTGTAGGAAGGATTCATCTAGTTTTTCCCACTATTTTAACAAGATGTCACCTGAAAGATTCCAATGGTAAAATAAACCCACACCCACCCATTGTCTATCCTCACCTGATATCCCAAGAAGCATGGGATGTATTTATTGGCCGGCGTGGGGATAAGAAGTTTCAGGTACATTGTGGGTGATAATACGTTGTTTGAGGATACATGTATTCATCACTTCGATTGTCAATATTTCATTTATAAAACAACAAATCTTTAATGAAAATAAGGAACATGCATCAAAACCAACATACCCCTATCGTAAAGCAAGGATGGGGCATGATTAACTAGAAAAGAAAATGGTACGTATTTTAAATTTATAGTAATATTGTTAGGTGCCAATAAACATCATCATAATTATCTTTCTATGTTTATATGTAGATTGATGAGTCTAAAAACAAAGACACTTCCATCCCACGTCATGTGCTTTGGAAGGAGGCACATGTGAATAAGGAAGGGAAGCTAGTAGATGAGGACACACAAAAAGTGTGGGACATTTTTGTAATTATGACACGACGATAAAAATATTTGTTTTAAATTTCTATTATATAAAAATAATTTGTTATTTTCCTATATCCATTAGTCATAGGAAACTGCTACTCCTATAACAGATATAGACCTATTATCGACAACATTGAAGCAGCCAGAAAAATACGGTCATGTTAGAGGTGCGGGGTTCGGGGTGACACCCTGAGTATATTATGAGAAGAAAAAAACAGATGATAGAGATGAAACATTGAATCAAATGAGAGATAAACTAGAATCCCTTGAAGAACAATTTCAATGATATGGATAGTTGCTAAAAACTTTTATGGGTGGGATGCAAGGAGTAGACACAGCTCAGGAACAACCAGCGTGTGAAGATCCCACCCCACCCCCACCAGCTTTGAGGTGAGCCATTCCCCTCAAAGAGCAGTCTTAGCTGTGGTAATCAATATTCTAATAATTGTTCCCATGAAATGTGAATCATACAAACACTAATACTTTTCCTGTACTGCTCATCTACATGGTGATAATTATTGTGATTTATATATGTCAACACCCACCTATCACCTTTTAGTGAGGGCTACAGTGTTCAATATCCCAGATGACACACTGCCTAATAGACCACTTCTGAAAGATCATCTGAAAGTGACGATTACTGTAGCTCATGAGACAAATGTAGAGATACCTATTCCACTTGATGAAGATGATATTCATACGGTCGAAAAGGCTATTGGGACATTCATTTCATGACCGTCACAACTTGTAAGAGTACATGCTGCCAAATAGGTATTAATTTAATTTTTTTTCAAGCTAAACCTTTAACAATTAATGAAAAAAGGGTCTGAACCAATGAATGTTATTATAGACGGAGAAAGGGAAGGGGTGAAAAATGTTATCTCAAAACCATCTAAAGGATCGATCAACCGATCCCAAGGAGCTACTAAAAGCACAATAACACTACCAGTTCTCAATCCACATTTACTAGCATTAAAGACTCATGTGGATACAAAGCTAAGAGGTGGTAGTAGTCATATGGTGGTTTTTGAAGAGAATATATATGGAGAGGAATGTCAATATTTTTTTGCTGCATAAAATGTAAATGAGATCCCTAAAAAAGGTTAGATATGTGTCATAGTTGAAAATATATATATGAGGTATGTTTTCGTGAATTGATTTTCTAAAAGCTGATCTAATGTACAAATTATGACTAAATTCATTTTATATAGTTGACAGATGAATATATGAAAAATACTTGAAGGAATTTTCAAATGATCCAAAATTTGGACTCATTAGTCCTTATACCACATCATCACATCTAACAAAATTAGAGCCATAAAAAAGAATGAAATAGTGAACGACTTTCTGAAAACATTTGAATGCATGATTACAAATGACAGACTCTTCTTAATACCAACCATGCAGGGGTAAAACTCTATGATTAAAGCATATCAATTATATTTTTACTTCTTTTATTACTTATTCCTTTTTGTGTTTTTAGGGAACATTGGATTCTAATTGCGGTTAACGTGGCTACTCCAATGATTTATTTCCTAGATTCAAAGCAAAGATATCCATTAAACCGACCACACATGATGGTGTTTGTGAATCTGTAAGACACTACATCCTAGGTTTTAGGTCTAAACATGAAGTAATATAATATATATTATCTTTTATTGAGGATTCTATTATGATAAGGTGGTGTATCATTATCATCTAAAAAAAGGAACGTGGACAGGGGATAAGCATAAGGAGGCTAATAAGTACAACGTATGGACAAATATAAGGGTATATATAATAAAATTTCACTATCCAAACACATCTCAACACAAGTTAATTATTCCATTAATGATCAATTTTTTTGCAGTGTCCAAAATAAAAAAATGATATTGATTGTGGTTATTATGTTTGTAAATTTATGAAAGAGATCATTTTTCATCAACAAACAAGAATACCTAATGAGGTATTTTAAAAAAAACTACTAGTTCGTTTAATTTATATATTAATTCTTTATTTTTATATTTTGCAGTACTAATATGACTGTCGAAAAGCATGATAGTCACAGGATGATATATATGTTCAGAAACGAGTGGGTCGCATACCTGGTGGCATATTGTACACAAATAACATGAATACCTGACTTGGGGACATGTACAATTGGCAGTTATTTTTGAGAGGGGTTAAGGGGATCAAATGATTACACATTATTGTATGTAAATGTTCTTAGGAATATTTTAATTGTTATTAAATAAAACATCCTTTATCCAATGATTCAATTACCCATTTTAACAGATGATATGCACCAACAACATGCAAGAATGATGAACCACTCAAAGAGTCTCTCTTTTGTTTAAAATGGACAAATTTTTAAGTGAAAACAAAAACTGACCTACGGAAATCTGACCAAATGCATTAGTATTGTGTTGATCTTTTAAGAGATTTATACATGGGTGTATTGGGGATGGGTACATGTCATCCCCGCCTCAATCCGAGGCACGGTGTGGCCAGTACCACTCAAAGGGTCTCTCTTTTGTTTAAAATGGAAACAATGTTAAGTGAAAACAACAACTGACCTACGGAAATCTTACCAAACACATTCATATTATGTTGATACATTAAGAGAGTGATCCATGGGTGCATTGGGGATGTGTATGAGGTATCCCTGCCTCAATCCGAGGCTCGGTGTGGTCAGTACCACTCAAAGGGTCTCTCTTTTGTTTAAAATGGACAGATTTTTAAGTGAAAACTACAACTCACCTACGGAAAACCAACCAAATGCATTCAGATTGTGTTGATCCTTTAATAAAATGATCCAAGGGTGTGTTAGGGACATGTACGAGTCAACCATGACTCAATCTGAGGCATGGTGTGGTAGGAACCACTCAAAGGGTCTCTCTTTTATTTAAAATGGACACAATTTTAAGTGAAAACAATAACTAACCTGTGAAAATAGGACCAAACGCATTCTGATTGTTTTGATCCTTTAGGAGAATGATCCAAGGGAGCATTGGGGATGTGTATCAGTTATCACTACCTCAATCCGAGGCACATCGTGGCTGGTACCACTCAAATGGTCTCTCTTTTGTTTAAAATGGACAAAGTTTTAAGTGAAAACAAAAACTGATCTACGAATATCCAACCAAACGCATTTGGATTGTGTTGATCCTTTAATAGAACGATACAAGGGTGCGGTGGGGACATGTACGAGTCATCCCCACCTCAATACGAGGCACGGTGTGGCCGGTACCACTCAAAGGGTCTCTCTTTTGTTTAAAATGGACACAATTTTAAGTGAAAACAACATATGACCTACGGAAATCCGACCAAAATCATTCGGATTGTGTTGAGACTTTAGGAGAACGATCCATGGTTTGGTAGGGGATATTTACAAGTTATCCCCACCTCAATCTGAGGCACGGTGTGGACAGTACAACTCAAAGGGTCTCTCTTTTGATTAAAATGGACACAATTTTATGTGAAAACAACAAATGACCTATGAGAATCCGACCAAACAAATTTGTATTGTTTTTTTCCTTTATGAGAATGATCCATGGGTCCTTTGGGACTTGTAAGAGTCATCCCCGCTTAAATATAAGGCATGTGTGTGGCAGGTACCACTCAAAGAGTCTCTCTTTTGTTTAAAATGGACAAATTTTTAATTGAAAACAACAACTGACCTACAGAAATCAGACCAAGTACATTCATATTGTGTTGATACTTTATAAGAACAATCCAAGAGTTCATTGGGGATGTTTATGAGTCAAACCCTCCCCTATCTGAGGCACGGTGTGTCTGGTAGCTCTCAAAGGGTCTCTCTTTTGTTTAAAATGGACACAATTTTAAGTGAAAACAACAACTAACCGATAGAAATATGACCAAATTCATTTATATTGTGTTAATACTTTTAGAGAATTATCCAAGGGTCCTTTGTGACATGTAAGAGTCATCCCTGCCTCAATCCGTGGCACAGTGTGTCTAGTACAACTCAAAGGGTCTCTCTTTTGTTTAAAATAGACAATTTTTTTAGTGAAAACAACAACTGACCTACGAAAATCCATCCAAATGCATTCGGATTGTGTAGATCGTTTAATATAATGATCCACAAGTGCATTGGAAACTTGTATGAGTCATCCCCACCTCAATATGAGGCACGGTGTGGCCGGTACCACCCAAAGGGTCTCTCTTTTATTTAAAATGGACACAATTTTAATTGAAAACTAAAACTGACCAACGGAAATCTTACCAATGCATTCTGATTATATTGATCCTTTAGTAGAATTACCCACGCGTCCTTTTTGATGTGTATGAGTCATCTCCTCCTAAATATGTGGCACGATGTGGCCGGTACCTCTCAAAGAGTCTCTCTTTTGTTTAAAATTGGAAAATATTTAATTGAAAACAACAACTGAGCTAAGGAAATCCAACCAATCACATTTGGATTGGGTAGATCCATTAAGAGAACAATACAAGGATGCGTTAAGGATGTTTAAGAGTCATCCCCACCTCAATCTGAGGCACGGTGTGGCCAGTGCCACTCAAAGGGTCTCTCTTTTGTTTAAAATGGACACAATTTTATGTGAAAACAAAAACTGACCTATGTAAATCTTACCAAATGGATTTTGATTGTATTGATCCTTTTTTAGAATGAGACACATGTCCTTTTTAATGTGTATTAGTAATCCCTACCTCAATCTGAGCCACGGTGCGGCCTGTACCACCCAAAGGGACTCTCTTTTGTTTAAAATGGACAGATATTTAATTGAAAACAACAAATGACCTACGGAAATCTGACAAAATGCATTCGGATTGTATTGATACATTATGAAAACAATCCATGGGTCCTTTTTGGACGCGTACAAGTCAAACCCACCTCAATATGAGGCACGGTGTGGCCAGTACCACTCAAAGGGTATCTCTTTTGATTAAAATGGACACAATTTTAAGTGAAAACAAAAAATGACCTACGGAAATCTGACCAAATGCATTATGATTGAGTTTATCCTTTATTATAATGACCCATGGGTCCTTTGTGATGTGTATGAGTAATACCTTCCTAAATAAGAGGCACGGTGTGGCCGGTACCACTCAAAGAGTCTCTCTTTTGTTTAAAATAGAAAAAAATTTACGTGAAAACAACAACTGGCATATGAAAATCTGACCAAACGCATTCGGATTGTGTTGATTATTTAGGAAAAATATCCAAAGGTGCATTGGGGACATGTACAAGTCATCCTCGACTCAATCCTAGGCACGGTGTGTCTGGTAGCACTCAAAGGGTCTCTCTTTTGTTTAAAATGGACACAATTTTAAGTGAAAACAACAACTGACCTACGGAAATCCAACCAAACGCATTAGGATTGTATTGATGCTTTAGGAAAATGATCCATGGGTCTTTTGTGATGTGTATGAGTCATCCCCACCTCAATCCGAGGCACGGTGTGGCTGGTATCACTTAAAGGGTCTCTCTTTTGTTTAAAATGGACACAATTTTAAGTGAAAACAACAACTGACCTAAGGAAATCCGACCAATGCATTCCGATTATATTGATCTTTTAGGAGAACAATCCACGGGTCCTTTGTGACGTGTAAGAGTCATCCCTGCCTCCATTTGAGGCATAGTGTGACTGGTATCACTCAAAGGGTCTCTCTTTTGTTTAAAATGGACACAATTTTAAGTGAAAACAACAACTGACCTACAAAAATCTGACAAAATGCATTCTGGTTGTCCTGATCCTTTATGAGAACAATCCATGGGTCCTTTGTAAGGTGTAAGAGTCAACCCCACCAACCCCCTAGACTGCCCCCCCACCCCCAGGATGAAAACCCACCCCCTGGACACCCCCACCCCTCTGGACACCCCCACCTCCTAGAAAGCCCCCTCAACCCCCTAGACAACCCCACCCCCTGGACACACCCATTGACAGCCCCCCCACCTCAGATAGACCCCCCCCAGACACCCCTCCCCTTGGACAACCACCACCCCCTGGACGACACCCCCACCCCTCCTTGACACCACCCCACCACCTGCACACCCCCAACCCCCCTTGACACCCCCACCCATGGACAACCACCCCCACCCTCCCAGATACCCTCTCACCCCCCCTAGACAGCCCCACCAACCCCCTGGACCCCCCCCCCCCCCACCTAGACACCCCCCACATGGACACCCCCCTCCTTGGACACCACCCCACCCCCATGGACAACCCACCAACCCCCTGGACCCCCACCCCCTGGACACCCCCACCCGCTGGACACCCCGATCCCCCCAAACAACCCCCATCCCACACTCCTGGATACCACCCCACCCCCCTTGGATAGCCCCACCAACCCCCCTGGACCTCCCCCCACCCCTCGGACACCCCACCCACCCCTGGAAAGCCCCCCCGACAGCCTAGCCATCGGCCCACCCCTGGAAACCCCCATGGACACCCCCCCCCTCACCTGGACACCCCCTCCTAGACTCCACCACACCACCTAGACACCCCCACCCCCATATACACCACCACCCTCCTTGGACAGCCCCCAACCTCTGTTACCCCCCTCCCTAGACACCCCCATCCTCTCGGACACCCCCTACCCCCCCTTGGACAGCCACCCGAAACCACTGAACAACCCCCCAAACCCTTGAATTCTGAATAGAATTATTTATGTATTTAATGAACTTATGAAATATGTGTTAATGGTGTATGGGTATACTTGGTGTAATTAGCTTATGGTTTATGTGTTAATTTTGTATGGGTATACTTATTGAGATGCTAATTTATTTTCAGGTTTTGTTTGGGTGTGCTGCTGCAGAATTTTTTTTTTCTAGCAGACATGGCTTTTATCAGTGCATTTTTAGCGCCCATAATAGAGGCCTTCATCAGTGCTAAAAAAAGCGCTGATAAAATCCACTTTTATCAGTGCTAAAAAATCTCTGATAAAGGAAGCCTATATCAGTTCTTTTTTAGCACTGATAAATGTCCATTTTAACACCCCCTTTTTAGCGCTGATAATGGGGACCTCCCTTTATCAATAGTGATCTTTACATCGCTTTTTTAGCACTTATAAAGCCCATTTTGAGTGATGATAAATCCCATTTTTGTAGTAATATATCCATACACCAATAATCTCAATAGCTTCTTATCAACATGAAATATCTAGAAAATGGTTACATGGAACATTGGTATGTACATCATAAGATTGAGTCCTTTGAATATCCTTCTTAAGTCATTTCCCCATATATATATTCTTATCTAATCATTTATGTCTTGATTACTATCAGGATGCCTCTATGATGATAGTTATCTAGGTTAAAAATTCAGGAATTTAATGACAATGTGATGACTAATGAAGCCTCAATTCGGGGTCTATCTTATGAGATCTATCCTTTGATAGGGAAAGTAGCACCATCCCTTCCTGTCAAGAATCATCTTGTACCAGTAGAGAAGGGTGAGGATGTCAATATGCATAATGCACTATGTGAGCTCCAATTCCAAATGCTGTTGAGGTTGAACGGTGAGCATAATCCCTTGGAAGTGGAATATCGACTAGTTTTAGTGACAAAGGTTTTTAGACTTGTGTAGACTTTGACTGATCATATGGTTTAATTGGAATATATTCAATTCCCTAGAGTTGTTGGGTTCAGTTGGAGTCTAGACATTCAGACACATGATGAGTCAACACCCTCCTGGTCCAACTTCCTGAAATAGATTTGTGAGGAGTACTATGCCTCTATTTTACCCTCATCATAGATTCAAGAGATTTTGTAGATACAATTGGAAAGGATGTTTGTTGTTAATAACACTGAGTGTTTTGATAAACGTACATGGTACTCCCGCAAAATGATTTTAGATTATTACATTTGGATGTAAAATTTTGATTAGGGTCTCTATAGAGTCATCCATTCTACTGTGGTACCCCTGTGTATTCTAACATATGTTGGAGTTCCAGAGAGGGAATTGTTGATAGATAGATACCAATATGAAGAATTCCATGCTGATGGTTCCATAAAAAATAATCCCATGGCTGAGTCATTTGAAGCTTCTAGTAGACAATAAGTGTCAATGCGTAGTAGGAATACTGAGGCTCATACTCAGGTGTCTGGTCATGTTGCTTAGAGACAACAAAGAATAGGGAATCCTAGATAGGGGATATATTATTAATATTCCTTGGGAGTTAACATGGAACGCGATTTCATATCCTGATTTTTTGAGAAGGGAAGGAAGGAATTGGATCTACCATCACAATAGGGGCAACATTTTGATCATGGATCTCCCCGGAGAGGTTATGGTGGCCCCCAGGGAGGTGGTTATGGTATAGGATTAGGCATAACATAATATATAGGATATTATAGTGTTGTAAAACGTTATGAACTACTTCTACCTTCACCACCAAGAGGCCCACCCCAAGCTTAGGGAGCTATCGGTTGGTTCCCCAGGTAGTTACTGGGCTTGTATTCTTATAATACGACCACTCGTGAGATGATCATAGGTACAAACTGTGTTTATTCTACTCTTTCATCGAAAACTAGTTTACACAAGAGTGATTCATTCCTTTATCTCCTTACCCATGGTGAGAGAGATGGATCTCCTAGTTGTGAACTTATCCTAGATTTTTTTTTTGGGTTCCTATAGAGAACACTTATTTGATATCACTTGGATTCCAATAGTTCAATATATCAATTGGTAGAGAGATTTTCTCATGCGACCTATTGGTATTCATGATGTGTCCTTATTATTTCGTATTGGGTATGGATTATTTTTCTATGGTTTGAGACCATATTCACTATAATCATAGAAAATTAGGATTCATTCAGATAGATAGGATGAGTTTTCCTTTGTGTGAAAGAGTGATCTCATGGAGGAGTGAATTGGTTTTATGGGTATGAATTTGTAACCTATCACCAATCATTTTGAGTGTTTATCCCTTGGTGGAGTGAGATATTCAAGGATATAGGTTTATTAATGGAGTTTTATATGTAAATATTCCCAGATAGAATTTTTGGTCTACCTCTAAGGTGGTAGGTGGAGATTGGAATCAAATTGCACCACAAAACCATTCTGAAACGTTTTTGTAAATTCAGATAGACCCTACCATGCACTGGTATTTGAGGGCATAGTTGGAGGAACTACAAGAGAAGAGTTTTATCAAACATAGTATTTCCTCTTGGAATCACCTATTTTTTTCATGACAATTGAAAACACGATCTTATGACTTTGTAATGATTATCATCACAAGAACCTGGCCATGATAAAAACTAAATACCCCTTTCATTGTATTGATGAAATATTTGATCAGTTATGAGTATCAAGATGGTTTTCTAAGATCATTCTCAGGTTTGGATACCACATTTGAAGGGTTCACAAGGATAATATTCTAATGATGTAGTTATGATGATGTTGTAGAAACATTAGGTTCATTGTTATTCCTTTTAGTTTAATGAATTCCTCCACTATGATTATGGATTTGTTGAACCCAATTATCCATCCATACATGGACTGATTTTTTGTTGTCTTTATTGACGACTTGATCACCCACTAAGAATTAGAGGAGGTGCTAGAAGATCACTTGGGTATGGTCCTAAAATATCATTAGAAGAACCATTTTTATGTTAAAATCTCAATGTTGTAGTTCTGGATCCATAAGGTTCAATTTCAAGAGAATTTCATTTTTGATCATGTATTAGCTATGCACTAATAGAAGTTTTACATATACCCATGGTTCAAAACCGGGGTTAAAACCCAAAAAACCATTGGCGTTGGCTATACCCATGGTTCTAGGAACCATGTGTAGTCTGGCTGTCAGTATATACCTTTACCACAGTTTGGTCAAACCATACATATTGTCGGCCTATACCGATAGGATTTAACCCCTTGGAATAGGATGTTTTTATGTTCATACCTATGTACCCATAGTTTTACCAACCTATGGGCATATTTCTATACCCATTGTTTGTTCAAACCATGGGTATATGTCATTTACTAAAAAAAACACCAGCTGGGATTTGATTCCAGCACCTTCCCCTTATAGTCCAATTACCTTAAAACTACCCAATCAAATTTTTTTTTCTTAAATAATATATATATATATATATTAAAAGATTTATTATTATATTAAACCGGCCTTATTACATTACATATTCTTTAATTTTTTTCAAGGAAATCACTTCCTTTCATATTCAGGATCTTTTAAAGTTTAGAGTTTTAGAGAATTGGGATATAATACATACAAAACATTCCACATTTATATAGAGCAGTTACCACAAAAACAATATCAATTTCTTCCAAAATATAAAACTTTTCAAATTAAACTTGATTTCTTTGAAAAATATTCATAACTATTAACTTGGATTCCTTATTTTTCTTACAAATCCTTATAACCTAGGAAAATCATTCAAAAATATGGTATGAATACAAATATATAATCATGTTATATAAAAATAAGGAAAGAAAACATTAGTCCATGAATACATATAAGGTATGAAATCATTTTCAAAAAAACATACATGTTTCCCATATAAAAGTACTTTGTGAAACAGGAGATTTCCATGAGATTTCAAAAAAACATATAGGCCATAAATGATCCATAATGTTATCTTGGGGAATTACATACATAATCTTGTAACCCTCTCAGCTACATTATAATTTTTAACCCTCACAACTACCTTAAAATGTAACCCTCACAACTACATTACGCAGTTACACATGGAGTAACCATACAAGAATCCTCCAACATAAACATACCCAAATAATTTGAGGGAGAAAAAGGTCCAAACCTTAATTGTAAAAAACTCCCAATAAACATAACACAGTTATGAAGCATGAATCATTTCATAAATAAATTCCTTTTGAATTTTGTAAAATAGAATTTTAGAAGAGGATTTAAAAATAATATTCCCTTACTAATATCATATAATTGATATGAGAATAAATAAAATTTTAGGAATATGTGTATATTATAATAATAAACAGAATAAAACATAATATATAAAAATTCCTGACATAAATGATCTTTAAACCACGCAATTAATGAAGTAGAAGGTTAACCCAAAGAATAGAAATTGGGTTAAGAATTCCATTACCTCGAGTTTGTCTTATTTAAATCATGTTTAAACCTTCTATATAATGGTTAAAATAGTTTTATTAATATATTAAATAATATTATCAAGTTTATAACAACTTATATGATCATTTTTTAATATCATTTCACCCTTTAGTTATTATTATTTTTGTTTCTTCCATTGTTTTAGGTGCATTCTTTAGATGATTTCCATGGCCGGGTTGTATTTGATTTTCTAGTCGTATGGAAATGAAATTACAGAAGTAGAATGAAATGGTAGTAATAGATTTACAAAATATATAATTATACCAGAAATAATTTTATTTTTCAGATATGATGATCAATCTTTATATGAATCATAACTGATATTTGTTTAGATCATTTTTTGCGGTTCATCGATAATCATGAACTTGTTTCATTATATTATTTAATATCATGAATAGAAGTTCATTATAGAACATAAAATAGGTTATGTAATAAAATTTAAATTATGTTTCATCAAATAAAAGGGTTTTATGATCATATTTTTATGATTTAATGGAAATTAAAAACACATCATCCACGACTTTGGTAAATCGGCACATCACAGGTGGTGTTTTTATTTTTTGAAAAAGCGAGAGAGAAAATGAAGAATGATGATGAATTTTTTACATGAACATTAAAAAATATATAATTTATAAGATTACATAGATTTTACACCTCATTGATACGGATATGGTAAGAGAGTATAAGAAAAGAATGGAATTGAAAATAAAACACATGAAAAATGTAGAGGATTCTTACCTCTTGATCTCTTCTCATTGAGATCCCCCTAAAGGCCTTTGATTTTGGGATTTTGGTGAGACCAGATGGTCTTGGATATGGGGAAGATCCTTGAGGAGGGTATTTGGAAAAAATTAGGTAATTATCAAGGCTTAGCAGGCATGTGAGGATGAGGGGAATGAGGATGGTATTTATAGTAGAGGAGATGAGGGATTTTACATTATTTTAATCATTGTTTTAATATTTTTTTCTCAATACTATGAATTGTTTTGATTAATGTGACCCCAAATAATAATAATTTCATGTGAGTTAGAAATAAGTGGGATTACATCATTCTTGAATCACCTATGATGCAGTAAAACAAGTATTTAGCATTTATCGTAATTTATCGTATTTTACTATTCTTCCAGAATTCAAGAATTTCTGAAAAATCCAAAAAATTCACCCTAACCATTTTTCAATATGTATAATTAAAAAATAAACACCATTTTTGGAAAATAATCTTCCAAATAATTTTTAATTTAATTGGAAATAAAATAAATTGTTATAGAAAAATAACAATTTTAAATCTATAACTAATTTTTCACACATTGAAAAATCAATCAACATATCATTACCTTAAAAACATAAAAAAATAGAATAATAATAATATTTAATATTAATAAGAGTTATATTACTATTCATATTACAATTAATAAGGGTATGTTTTTGTTCACTGAAAAAACAAATTGGTTGTATCAGAATCTAAATAACATATTGATCACAACCATAGATGACCATTTTTTTAAATTCAAATAATAGAAGTGACAAAAATATATATCAAGGCTACTTATAACTATATACAAAAAACAAGGTTTCATGCAGTTTAATTTATTTTAAAAAACATGGGGTGTTACATTTTACCCACATTCTAGAAATTGTTTAATCGCAATTTTATTTTCATATTAAACATGTGAGGGTACCTTTCCCCCATAGAATTTTCATACTCCCATGTTGATTCTTCAACCATGTTTTCTCTCCAAAACCTTTACCTGGTGGATTACCTTATTCTAAAATAATTCTTCTCTTTGATCAATAATCTTAATAGGTTTCTCATTATAATAATGGTTCTCCTCCAGCTGAACTACTTCTAGGCTCAAAACATGAGATGAATTTGGAAAATACATTCTCAACATCGAAGAAATGAAAAAAAAATTGTGTGCTTGAGATAAAATCAAAGGCAAAGCAACTAATTATGTGACTTGTATAACTTTATCCAGAATTTCATAAGGTCCAATGAAATGTGGACATAAATTTCATTTCTTACCAAAACACATAACACTTCTCCATGGAGAGATTATATGGAAAACATGATCACCTACCTCAAAAGAAATGTCTTTTCTCCTCCTCTCTGCATAACGTTTTTGCCTACTATGAGCTTTCCTCATGTATTGATGGATCATAATAACTTTCATATCCACTTCCTCTACTAATTCTGGTCCCATCAATTTCCTTTCCCTGACTTCATACCAAAAATTTGGAGTTTGACATCACTTCCCATACAATGCCTCAAAATGTTCCAACTGTATAATAGAATGAAAAATATTATTATAAGAAAAATAAACTAGAGAAAGATTTTGATCCCAACTTCCAAGGTAGTCTATTGAAAAAGATCAAAGAATATCCTCCAAATTTTTAAATCAAAAAACCACAACTTCTAATTCCAAATCATGTGGGATATAATTTTACTCAAGATTTAATTGTTGTCTTGAAGAATAAGCAATTACCTGATCATTCTGAATTAGAACACAACCATGTCCCATCAATGAAGCATTACTGTAGATGATGAACTGACCATTTCAGGAAGGAAAGGACAAAATTGCAGCATTCACCAATCTCTTCTTCAGTTCTTAAAAATAAACATCACATTATTTCATCCAATAACAATTTAACCCCTTTTCATGTCAACATTGTTTGCGGGCTAGAAAACAGTGCAAATATTTTTACAAACAGTCTGTAATAACTTGCTAATCCAAGAAAAATGTGAATCTTTATAACATTTTTAGGTATTGTCCACTCATCAACCACTTTTCTATTTGTATGATCAGCTGTTATTCGATCCTAATTTATAATGTGCCCAAGAAAAGAAATTTATTACAACCAAAAATCACACTTTCTAAAATTTTCATATAGCTTCTTCTCCATTAATGATTGAAAACCAACCCTTAGATATTTTTCATTCTCCTCTTTACTCTTAGAAAATACCAAAATTTCCTCAATAAACATAACCAAAAACTTATCCAAGAACCCAAGAAATATTCTGTTCATAATATCCATGAATACAAAAGGTGCATTAGTTTACCCAAATGGCATAAAAACAAATTCATAATACCCATATCTAGTACGAAAAGTTGTTTTTGGGATTTTATCCTCCTTCACCATCAGCTAATGGTATCTAGATCTCAAGTCAATCTTGGAAAAGTACTGACCTCCCTGGAGTTGATCAAAAAAGTCATGGATATGATTCAAAGGGTACTTGTTTTTAATAGTGATGTTATTCAATGATCTATAATCAATTCAAAGTATCATGAAACCAACTTTCCATTTAACCAACAAAATCAGGGCACCCCATGGTGATGTGCTAGGATGAATGAATACTTTATCAAGAAACTTTGTCAACTAATTTTGAAATAAAATAAAATACATTTGATCCATTAGGTATGGGGGTTTCCAAATTATCTTAGCATAAAAAACTTTTTCAATTGAAAATTATGCTTCCCGATCAAGTATGACACTGGGTAATTCATCAAAAACATCTAGGGATTCATTTACCCTTGGAAAATAATTAATCTGAACAGCTCCCTTGTTTTCAAAAATATGAGAATGATAACATTCATTTCTATCTTTAAACAGTTTCTGAACATCATGAATTGTTATAAATTGTATGGGTACATTCTTTGTATACAAACTAAATATCTATATGAAGAAACAACTTCTTTATCTCTATATTCAATCTTAGAATGAAAAAGGGAAGGCCAATACATTTCTAAAAGGACATAAAACTGTACTAAGAGAAAAACAACAAGGTTTACAGGTAAAATCCTTCCATATACCATAACATAAATATTATTATAATTCCTATTTTCTATAATACTTCCCCCTTGTGTTTCAACAATAAGTTCTAGTCTCATTTGTTGATGTGATATTTCCAATTTACCATAAAATTCCTAAAAAATAAAGTCATTTGTAGAACCCATATCAAAAAAAACATTAGAAAGATATAAGTAAACAAAAAAGGTACCTGATACAATCTCATTGGATAACTCGATATCTGTTGACTTTATAGAAAATTATATATGTACACCTTTCTACTTATATACTTTCTTCATTGCATTATTTCGATTTCTCTTGGGAATACATTTTCATAATGACCCATCTCGACTCATTTAAAACACATTACAATTTTCTTATCAGGATTAGTCTTAGAATCATTTTAATTATAATCTTGGGCCATATGTACAAATAGACCACATAGAAAACACTTCATAGTTTTTGTATAGAATTCCCCATTGTTCTTTTTCCCACACTTTTCTCAAACTGGAAACTTTAATTTCTTACTAACAAATTTCTTTGGTGGATTCTTACCCATCGATTTCCATATGGAACCATTCATTACCTTATTTTCAAATTGAACATGATCTTCAGAAAACTCCATCACTACCCTCTCATCACATTATAAAAGTATCTCATAACTTTTAAATTCACAGGAGGCCAATTTCCTTTGATACCTTGGCTTCAATCCTAAGTAAAATCTATTGATTTTTCTATCAAGATCAAGAATAAGAGTTGGAGTATACCTCACTAGTCTAGCGATGTTTTTTTTCATACCCAACTATTGAATATTCCTACATTCATTTAAATTCATGGAATTACATCTCCATCCTAAGTCTCATCACCTTAGGAAATATTATTTCAAGGAAAAGACTTTCAAATTCATCCCACTCTAAGGCATCAATATCCTCTCTATCCATAATATTTTAACCATTGAACACCACCAATTAGATTCACCTTAAAAAAGATAAATGGAAAGATTTGACTTTTTATTATCAGAACATCCCATAACATCAAAGAGCTTTTCAAGGGATTTAATTCATCCTTTAACCACTACTAGGTCAAAAGATCCACTAAATGCAGGAGGGTGTTGCCTCATAAAATGTTCCACTATCATCATGTTAAATAATGGTAGCTCAGGTTGTTCTATTTCTTATACGACACTTAAATTTATTGCCTATATTAGTTAATCCATTACAGTCACAAACTACTCTATTCCAATCCATACCATTATGGGTTGCAGATTTAAAAGGATATCATTATGTCGGTGCCTTTCCACTTCATCTTCCCTATTTCTTCTGCCAAAAACTATTCTGAACAAACAAATATTAGTAGAGGAAACATAGTAATATTTAAATTTTATAACATTTCAAATTAACCATAGAGTAAAAAAATTATGGTATTCTATTAACATCATCCTAGACCCTAAATTTATATATACCATCCTTTGATGCCAACTATAAGGACCTAGCCTTATTACATCACAAAATCGTGAATTTATTCACGAACTCACATCATTTCATATTGTGGATCTTTTCAAGTTTATATTTTTAGAGAATTTTAATACATACAAAAAATTCCATATTTATATACTGTAGATAATACAAAAATAGTATCAATTCATTCAAAAGTATAAAAAATTTCAAATTAAACATGATTTATTTGAAAAATCTTCATATCATTTAACCAGGATTCCTTATTTATCTTACACATCCCTATAACCTATGAAAAGAATTTAAAAACAAGGGATGAGATAAAAAATATTAGCAAGGGATATAAAAAGAATGAAACAAAATGTTAGTCCATGAATGCTTGTAACATATAATATTATTTTAAAAAATACATACTTGTTACCCTCATAAACTTACTTTGTGAAACATGATATTACCATGAGATTTAAAAAAAAATATAGATCATAAATATATCCATAAAGGTATATCGGTGAATTACTTACATAATTGTGTAACCCTCTTGTCTACCTTATAATTTTTAATCCTCATGGCTACCTTATAATGTAACCCTCATGACATCGTTTTTGTGTAACAATCGTAGTTACACTTGGAGTAACCATAAATCTAACCTCAAAATTACACATACCCAAAGAATTGGAGAGAGATATAGGTCACTAACATAATCATAAACAATTCCTAATAACCATAACATAATCATAAACATGAATAATTTCATAAATACGTGGCTTTTGAATTTTATAAAATAGAATTTTAGAAGAGTATATTAAAAGAAAATCCCCTTACTAATATTACATAATTGGTATGAGAATCAATATAACGATAATAATATCTGTATAAACTATAAATTAACATAATTCAACACAATATAAAAAAAATTCATCACATAAAAGATCTTAAAACAACACAATTAATGAATTATATGGTTAACCTAAAGAATGGAAATTGGGTTAAAAATTCCCATACCTCAGGTATTTATTACTTAAAACATGTGTAAACCTATTTTATAATGGTTAAAAGAATGAAATTAATATATTAATGAAACATTTTTAGGTTTATAACACCTTATATGATAATTTTATAACAACATTTCACCCTTTTGTTTTTAGTATGTTGTTCTTTCCATTGTTTCGAGTACGTTCTTTGCATGATTTATATGGACTACTTTTATTTTATTTTCTTGTCGTATGGAAATGAAATTATAGAACTGGAATGAAATGGTATTAATATGTCTCCATAATATATAATGATATAATAAATCACTTTGTTATCATATATGATGATAAATCATTAGATAAAACATTAATGATATTTGTTTAGATTATTTTTGGCAGTTCCTCAATAACCATGAACTTGTTTCATTATATAATTTAATTGCAGGAATATAAGAACATTATAGAACATATTATAGATTAAATCAGACAAGTTAATTTTTTTTCAACTATTATCAGGGTTTTATGATTATATTTTAAAGAAGTAAAGGAAATTGAAAACTCATCATCCTCGATTTTGGTAAATTGGAAAATAGTGGATGATGTTTTTTTTAGAATAAGAGGGAGAGGATAGGAAGAAAGACGAAGATTTTTTTTACATGAACATGATAATATACAGAATATATATTACTGTAGAGAGTTCTAAACTATTAGATAAGGGGATTGGAATAGAGTATATGATAAGAAGGTAATTGAAATGAAAACACATGAAAAAAAAGAAGATTCTTAGCTCTTTATTAAGGCACCTGGTTTTGGAATTTTGGTGTGACCAGAAGGTCTTGGATGTGGGTAAGAGCCTTGAGGAGGGGATTTAGAAGAACATAGAAAATGATCACGGCTTGAGAGGTGTCTGTGGAAAAGTGGAATGACAGTGGTATTTATAGTAGAGTAGAGGGGAGATTTTAAATTATTTTAATCAATATTTTAATATTTTTTCTCAATATTATGAATATTATTGATTCATGTGACACTAAATAGTAATAATTACATTTGATTTTGAAAAACACGGGCTTACATCAGCCTGGAATCTCTTGTGATGCACTAAAATAAGTATTTAGCTTTTATCATATTTTACTATTAATCATAAATTCATCGTAACCATATTTTAATGTGTAGAGTTAAAAAATTAAATCAATTTTTAGAAATAATTTTCCAAATATTATTAATTTAATTTTTAAATAAAATCATATTTTATTCATAAATAACAATTTTAAATCTATTACTCAATGTTTAACACCTTGAAAAATCAATCAACATCTCATTACATTATAACCATAAGAAAATAAAACAATAATAAGATGTACTATTCAGAAGGGTCATATTACTATTTATATTACTATTCATAGGGGTTTTTTACTATTCACCAAAAAACAAGTAGGTTATATTAGAATCCAAATAACATACTGATAAAAACTGTAGATGGATGTTTTTTGAAATTCACATCTTATAAGTAGAAAAATTATGTGTAATGACTAGTTATAACTATAAAATTAAATCAATGATTCCTGCATAACAATTTATTTTATAAAACATGGGGTGTTATAATTAATATTTTTATTTTTATGATAAAATAATTGGTCATCCTATACCCATAGTTTTTTCATACCATGTGTATAGGTTGAAATTTTTTTCCCTTGAAACATATTTCCATAGTTTACAAAAAACCATGGGTATAATCCAACCTATACACATGGTTTTTTAGAACTTTGGGTATAAGTGTTTCCAACAATATTTTTCACATGAAACCTATTCCCATGGTTCTCTACAAACAATGTGTATAAGGTTGACCTATACCCATAGTTTTTAGAGAACTGTAGGTATATGCAATTCTCATAGTTTTTTCACATGAAACAAATACCCCTATTTCTCTACAAAAACGTGGGTATATGGTGTACCTATACCCATGGTTTTTAGATAATCATGGTTATAGGTTCTTTTTCCTATGATGGTGGATCTAAAAAATATTTATTTAGTTCATTTATAAGATCAAACCAAGAATGTGTCGGAGGTGTGACAGTTTCATGGCTTAGTAAGGTACATTAGGGGGTTCATGGTATACTTCTCAAGGATTTCATCCACTTTGGCTGACTTTACATATAAAGGGAAACTGTTTACCTAGAGTGAGAAATTCCATATTTACTTTGATGGGTTAACGGTGAGTCTGACTTATGCTCCTATTTTGAGACTACTGGAGAATGGGTGTATGACATAGTGTATTGAGATGCCTCTGGAATAAGGCTTGATTTTATGTTAATCTAATTTTTTGTTGTGATCTCAGATTTATTGAAGTAGTTTAGACCCCATGAGCAGAACTACATGACTTTGGAACTAGAGTTGGGAACAATATTATTCGCTTCAAGTATTTGGAGACATTAACTTCTCAAAGAGAACATTATTTTTTTACTTATACCATTATAGACTTGGGTACGTCTTCAAATACAGATATTTGAACCTAAGATAAATCCACTACTTGAATTTCCTCCAAGACTATGACATTGATATCGTTCTTACACCTATGAAAGAAAACATGGTGGAATATGCCCTTATATGGATGTCCCATTCACTTCAGGTGGATGAGGTTTTTTAGAAATTGGATTCATTTTTTTTGACACAGGTGGAGGAGAAGGGTTTATATTACCTTCAGTTGATGTTGTTGACTGCTCCACTTCGATAGCATGAAATGGAGGTTCAATTAGGAGACATCTATTTGGAGTTCACAAATTACCAAATATCATCAAGAGATTAACCATTTTTATTCTTAAATGGACGGAATCACATAAACCATTTCTAGAGAAGGACATGGATCAAGTCACATTGTGAGAGGATCTAATGAGAGTGTTTTTGAATTCTCATTTGGTTCTACATCTTGGTGTATAAGAGATTTATATAGACCTTCAATGGTAGTTTTGGTGGGCTATAATTGGGATGAGTGTTTATGAGTTTGTATCTCAGTGCCTCTCATTTCAGTTGGTAGTGGATGAACAATAGGTTCTTATTGTTTTTTCTATAGCCTGTTGAGATCCCAGAGTAGAAATGAGATGAAATATCCAAGTATATTGTAATAGGGCTTCAACAGACATTGAAACGCTATAGCACCAACTGGTTGATAGGTGGATTACTTACTATGTTGATGAAATTACTTACTATCCGGGATAAAAGTTTAGTGGATAGTTTGTGGGTGGTTTGTGTATGAGAGATCATTCTCCTTAATGGGGTTCTCTCAAAGATTGTCTTTTAATGTGATATATGGTTCATATCAATGTTTTGGAGACACCCATATTAGGAATTTGAGACCCAATTGTGTCTGAGAAAATCTTTTCACCCTAGACAAACGGTAAATCCTAGTGCACTATCCAGGTGTTGGTTGATATACTAAGGGCTTGCATGATATACTTTGATCAGAGTAGTGAGGGTAACTTACCCTTGGTTGATATTTCTAATAATAATATCTATATCCCTTCTATTTCCCAAAAAACCCATCAATGACCTATATTGGTGACAATACATGTAACACTTACTCTTTAATGAGATCGGGGAAGAATCTATTTTTGGGCCAAAGATGGTGCAAGTGAAACCAGAGAAGGACAGGGTGATCTGTGAGCTGTTGAGGACTACATAGAGCTAGAATAAATCCTATTTAGATGGACATATTATGTCTTTTATATTTGAGAAGAGAGACCATGTTTTATTATTAGTCTCCCCATGATTATTATTGTAGATATTTGGTCAGGGAGGCAGGATATCCCCAATTTATTTTGGCCATTATAGATCCTTTAGAGGGTTGGGGTGGTTTCATACTTCTTAGACATACACCAGTAGTTGGATTGTCTTCCTGATGTCTTGTGTGTGTCACTACTGAGGAAATATTTTCATAAACCTATACATGTTATTGACTATGGGGGTACGGACATTGACAATGGATCCAACTTCATGAAGAACCCAATGGTAAACACGGATTTTCATGAGAGGATATTGCATGGATTGATCATTTCATTGGTTAATTTGTTGTCGTATCATGGGAGAATTATGGAGATATCCTATGAGAGGGAGATCCAAATGTGTTCTCTGTATCCCAATATTTTTGTTTAATTTATGGTTTTCATGGATGGAATAATGTAAAAGCTCTATTTTTTTTTTCAGACATTCAAATACATTCAGAAATGATTTTAGAGCCAAGTATTGGGACGAGGTGATATTTCTAGGCAATTTGATTCCATATGTTATATTTAAAAAAAATTTAAATTTATTAATAACACCCATGCAAATTTTTTTTAGAAATAATAGAATATATGTTAAATAGAGTATCAGATAAAAAATCCGAGACCATATTTTATTAAAGAGTGTGGGGTTTAACCTAGTAACTACTTAAGGTCGGTCGTTGTTGAATGTCAATTGAGACAACCATGGGTGGGTGCGTTTAATTAAAATAAATAAATTATTTATTTATTTTTTAATAAATGACCTAATTAAATAATCTATAGATACTCCATTATAATAATTCATCATGTTTATCCACATAACCCTTGATAGAATTTGGAATAGATCTAATGACCTTTATTAGAAAATCAACTTCGAACAACAATCTATGTTCAGATCGAGGTGGATTGAGAGAAAGTGGATGCAATAGATCATTATCATCACTGAAAAAATGTTCATCAAGAACTATAAATCCATAATCAATGTAGGGACAATCAATTACGGTTTTATCACATGATTATATTATTGAGCTGGTATTTTATTAATATTCTTTTGACTTGTGATATATCTACCCCTCCCATTAGCCCAGTAGAGTGAAATTAAATTTTTTTCCTAATTTTATCTCATGTTACATAAAATCCACCCTGAAAATTCATGAGTATATTATCATTTTCCAATAATGACTGGCCAATGATTATGTCAACTTATTTTTTGTGCCTTTACCCCGCCCATTCTTTTCATTATTCATCATTAGACCATGGGTCATGATTCAACTATTCTCAAGTGCATTCCAACGTGTTAGAACCCCCATATATATGATGGATGTTTTCACTAATAATATATAGTAGTTTGGGGGATTAATAAAAAAGTATTTTATGTAGAATTGATGGATTCATAGTTTTGGGGTCTAAAGAGGTTATGAAAGCGGTATTGGAGGTGTTTGAGACCTGTAACGGACCACCGTGGGTGATCATGATCTGATTTACAGCCACTAGAGGGTAGGAATCGATGGACATAGGAAAACCCCACCAATATTTGGTGGTTAAATGAATGGAATCATAGTGGAAGATATAGATCTAGAATGATCATGAGTCTCTGCTTGTTTTTTTGTGAAAATAACTACTATACAGTGTGTACTAGGATGAAAACTTTTGTTATAATCACCTAGTAAGGACAACTAGGGTTTTGAGAAAATGATAAAGATCGCCAACTATATGGCTTGGCCACACGCCATTTTACCCTCCCCAAGTAGCCATGTATTATTAAAACATCACATTACCAGAACCCATATTATAGGACTAGTCGTGTACTCTAGGAGTATACATGCATTTTTCGATACCATGGTTTGAATAGGTACATATCCACATGCACAACATTTACTGACAGAGATGGACACAGACATGAGAACATGGGTAGGCCCCGTGTTGTCGGTACACATCATGTGGGTCTTTTACACTATGTTTATGATTAAATAGCCACCAAGAATTTTCTTTAAGAGAATATGACCAGATAGGAGAGTGGGACTACATTCAATTCATACACTATACATACCATGTACTACCTTTTTGAAGAACTTGTTCCTTTAGTATCTTATTTGTTTTAAATCATATTTTAGGCCATGAGTTGCCAATACTGAGTGTTTTTTCATGTAGAATGTGATGGTGGACTTGATTGTGGTTTCTTTGATACAAAGTTATATTTTCTAATAAATAATCTTCTTTATGTGATGATAGACGATCTTATTGATTGGGAAGTATCATTAGAGAGTTCACATAGAGACAGTACTTCCCTATTACACCAAGGCATGTGTCCTCTATCCATGGAGATGGTACTTCCTTGTCACACCAAGGAAAAGATCATCCATAATAATTATTCAAATAGAGAAGGTACTCCCCAATCACACCATTGTGTAGGTCCTCTATACTTGGATATGGAACTCCCCGGTCTCACTAGGTTGTAGTTCCACTATACTCATTGTTCATATAGAGACGATACTACCTCGTCGTACCAGCATAAATGTTCTATATCCTTGGATTTGGAACACCCCTATTTCACTAGGGCACATTTCCTCCATAATTATATTTCAGATAGAGACAGATTAATAACCCTAGTTTTTAAAAGATAAAACTATGTTCGATCACATATGCGATACACAACACCGAACTCAAACAAACAATGACTATTTAAATAAGACAATTTTAACCATTCCATTAAATTTAGGGATATTTTTATAATTAACTACTTTGTGAAATATATATATTATAAATACGTTGATAAGTTCTTAGTAAATAATCGATTGATTTTTGGTAATGTCTATTTGTTCTTGAAAATAAGTTTTATTGAATTTTTTTAATTATTTTTCTGAAAAAAATATTTTAATTATTGGTAGAATATATAGAAAATGTATTTAAAAAAATATCTCCATTATTTATCAATATATGAAAATTATCTTAGTATTAAAAATTAGTATTTTTCAGAAATATAGATTTTCAGTGAATATTGGAAAACACCATCTTATGTAAAAGTGTCAATTTTTGGATAAATTAATTAATTTTAAAGTCCAATTAATATTTTAACTTCATTTTAAGGTAAAATAAGTATTCTGGATTTATATTAAATTAATTAAATTTAAATCATCTTTATATATGAATTTAGTATATGTTTATTTTTAGGAATAAACAAATTTCTAAAAATTGTTTTTAAAAGAATAATGTTTCCCCATTTTAGTTAATTAAAATAACCCCTAAAGAGAAATTATCAAAATTAAATGTTTTATAATTTTTATATATTTAGGTATTCGAATTCATATATTGATTCCTACTAGTTGTAGAGTAAATTTAAAATCACTATTTCCTTAAAAAATGTATTTTTTGGAAAAATGAATTCCATCACACTTGCAGGTATTATATTAAATTAAATTATGCCAACTCCATGAATTGATTTTTATAAAACATATTCTATAATTTTAATTATGTTAATTTATGTTATGTAATAAGGACAACATTGTTTTTGAACTATATGAATAATAACTATAGTTCATGATGCTTTTGTCACTCAGTTTGGTTTATTTGTGGTGTTTCTTTTCCATCCTTGTCCTCAGGTTTTGTTGTCTAGATCTATTCTTGTTATGGAATTTCTAACTTTCTAGTCATTTTACCTTCATCTTGGGATAATGTCTTGTTATGGGGGATTCAAGGTTGTGGTTTTGATACTGGTGGAGTGTAATGGTACCTATATTATTGATTTTGTTGTGAGCTCAACACTAGAGGGATTAGAATTTGAAGGTCTCACCTTTTCCAGGTGGTGGAGATGGCCAGTTTTCTTGATCTAGAGATGTGAGAGGTTATCATGTTGGTGTATTGGTTCATATTTTTCTTCCTAATTTATTTAATTGTGAATGTAGCGTCTTGGACCTCAGGTTGTTATGGAGGCTCAGATTTAGATAGTGATGGCTATGGGTTCATCCGGTGCTGTCTTGAGGAATGTTTGTGGAAACAAACATCGGTGTCCAGTGAGATTCATTCGGTGATGGTTATATGTTGATGATTGTTTTCTAACCAGTGATTGGGTAGCCCACTTCTTACATAGGTGGTGTTTCTACAGTCTGTGGTAGGTGTCGAGTTGGTGGTTCCTTATTTGAAATTCAAGGGAACCTGTTCGACAACTGTTGTATAGATCTGATTTCCGGATTATTTATTGATGGATTTACGAGAATTTGAACCCACCTTATCGAATTAATGTTGGCCAAAAATCCCTCAAGGTAACATTGCAATATTTTTGGGTTGATTGTGTTTGTTGACAAAGCAGGTTTCCGTGGAGAATTGTCGAGTTCCCGAGAAGTTGTTGACAAACCATGTTGACAAAGAACGATCACAAATGAATGGACAATCTGGAGGCCGTACAAAAGAGCAGTACAAGGGGGCACCGTTTCCCAGTGTTTGCCAAATTTTTGGGGTCCAAAATTTGGATGTTTGGTGAGCATCACGAAAATAGGAATTCCATGAAGATCATATTTTTATATGGAAAAGGAATGAGTTTTGCGAAGATGGGATGCATGGATTGGATTTCGCAAAGGCTAGAAAAATAGAGGCAGTGTTGCTTCACAATTACGTCAAAGCTTCGCGAATGGAAGAGTTGAAGCACATCGCGGTGGTGAAGGGATTTGCGAGGTAGCTTCGCGACAAAGGTGAGAAATAATGTTGACAATGATGCTTCTCGATTACGACGAGCTCTGCGATCCGAAAATTGCTGAGGTGCTTCGCGATTTGGACAGAATTACGGAAGAAGCTTCAGAGCTTCATGATTGGCAATGATGTGGCATTGACTTAGTGTGGAAGGGTCGAGGGTTGGTGGAATCGCCTATAAATAGAGGCCGACCCCCTTGAGAGAATTAGAGAGAATTTTTAGAGAAGATCATTTTCTCTTATTTTGAGAAGGTGGTTCACAGAGCCAGTGTGCTTCGTGAAAGAGGAGCTTCGCGGCGGCAATTGCAGCTCCGCAAAACCTGTGAGCTCCGTGTTGGCTCAGTGAGCTTCGCGAGGGACATCGCTCTGTGTGTAACAACCCGAGATTTTATGAAAAATATTTTTTTTATTTCACTAATGTCTTGTGTTGTACGCTACACCAAAAGGAGATTGCACAACACGCATCCTTGACTTGCCTTGCATTACACGCAATCACGACCTTCCTTGATAGCGTGTGTAGTACGCAATACCGAGTTTCACTAAACAACAATATGCTATTAAAACAAGCCGTTATGAATAGTAAAAACCACTTTTTGAAATTTTATAAATTTAATTTTTTAAAATGGACTTCATTTTTGGATTAGGAATACCGAAATTAGCCTAGGGTGAAATTTTGGTATTTTTCTGAAAACGTTCAATTTTTGATGAATAGTGAAACCACTAAGTGGTAGGTTAAAAACTGAATTTTGCATAAAACTTAATTTTACCGCTTCTGTGAATGGAATTTCGAAAATCCGACAGAAACGGTTGATATCAGTAAGTAAAATTTCGTTCAATGAGATAAAAATAATTTTTTGGTGAATAGTAACTTTTTACTATTTTTACCGCAGTTAATAGTAAATAGGGTAACTAAGGGTAAATATGATATTAATATTACCCTAACACATGTCCTAATTCTATTGGACAAGTGTAATTCGACCAAAAACAAACTTAGGAATAAAATATGTCCATTTAGGCCCACTTGGATTAGATTAGGACATTTATTATTAATTTATTTAAAGAAGGGTTAAAATAGTTAAAATTAAAGTTTAATAAGTAAATCATTTTTAATATGGGGTTATACATAAGATAAATTCGATTGTAAATATTCATTAGAAATCTAAAAAGATTTCCTACATGATGGTATTTTATTTGTAATTTTTAGACATCAAATAACTTAATTTATTTATGACAGAAAGATGATGCAGTAATTATCTTATTAATGAAATATTGACATAATTGATAATATAAATACCAAAATAAATTTAATTTAAGACTTTTTATGAATTCCACTAATTTTCTAGGTTACTATGATATATTAGTGTTGATTTAATCAACTTGGTTCGAACATATAATTCTGTTATGACTTTCACAAAAATCATATATCAAATATTGTCAAAATTGACACAAAATAGTTTTTAAATCAAATATTATATTATTAATTGTTATTTTATTCCAAAAAATCTAAGGTTCGGCCAAATGACTTAGATAAGGATATATATATTTATAATAAACAATTTGGGGTTCGTTTGGCATGTTATAGTAAGTTTATTAACCATATAGTGAAAGAAAACAAAAGGACATGGTAAAAGTTAAATTATTTAACTTAGAGTTAAATCTAATTGATAAGGTTAAAATAATACCCTAAACTTGTCTAAATCCTATTGGTTGATAGGATTTCGACCCATCCCCACTTTAGCTTCGAAATAAGACCCTTTGGAACCATTATAAACCGATTTTGACTTTAATATAAAATAATATTTTGAGATATTCCTAAGGTGCCCCTCTCCTCCCTTATAAAAGGGCACCTCCTCCCCCTCCTCACACCAATTTGAGCACTCAAGCTCGGCCAAACCCTACCAAAATCTCTTCTCCACTTCCCTAGAAACATCCTAGAGGTTCTGGTCTTCCTCAAAGACGAATTTTAGTTCCCTAAGAGGAGGTCTCAAAGAGGCGCTTCAAAGAAGAGGAGGTTCGGACACATACGAAGCAAATCGGACCTAAGGTAAGGGGAAATATCACAATCTCATTTTTATCCGAGATTGTTTATACTTTAGTATTTACTGGGGTGTATTTTATCATCCACATCCATGTTTCATCAAAATGTAATGTTATTTCCATCCACCTACAATTGTTTAAATCCATTTTTACCCTTTGGTGAGTTTTTAGTAATATGTATGAAAGGAATCTTTTGTCATACGAGGTACTTTTTGACTTTTCCGAAAAATGTACGAAGAATGTTTTTTTAACTTATACGGCATGAATGGATTTTTAAAACATTATTTCCATGAATCTTCCTTTACAAGTTTTCAAGTTTATTTTTAATCAACTTCTTTTAGTTTAACGTTTTATGACATGTTAAGAAAGGAAAAATGTTTTTAAAGAAGAAAGGATATTTTCCTCAAGAATTCATTTCAAGTGTTTTTTCAAAATTATTTTACATCTAAGATAATAAAGGGTTCTGTTTTTATCCCTATTATTACATTGATTTGATTATGTTGTGATGGAATATTTTTATGAATTCCTTTATCTTATATGAATTGTTTTATGATGTCATGATGTTTAAGATTTCCATTTTTATTACATGGGTTATGCAATGATGTATGTTTTAAGATTTTGTGGCACACATAAGAATGGTATCATTATGAGATGGGTGGGACCTATATCTCCCTCCAATGCATTGGGTAAAGATTTTATATCTCATGAGATAGACATGGCTGGAACGGAAGGTTATTTCGGTTCAGTGATACAGGACTGAAACGAGGAGTGAACTCGGTTCAGAAAGGGACTTTGTCCACTAAGATAGTCTTGGAAATGAGTCATGACTAACAAGAAATGATTTTCCATGATTATGTGTGCATGCCACAAAGTTTCAAGTTTCAAGTTATGATTATGGGGATCTCATTTTCACTTCTATGATTTATTCCATGTTAAGATATTATGATCTCTTTTGCAGGTTATGATTTTCAAAAAGATATGATATGATTTTTATTTCCTTTATTTTCCCTTGCTGAGCATTTGAGCTCACCCTTTTATGTTTTCTTTTCCCCAGGTCAGGAAGATGGATATTAAGTAGAATATTCTAAAAGGGACCCTAGATATGATGAAATAAATGGGAGACACTGTAGAAGATTTATGAACCTGTTGTTTATGTTTCCCAGTTTCTAAAGTCACTATACCTATACGGTCCTTTGTGGTTTTGTCATATGTTGTAATAAGTGTGCTTCAATTTTGAAGTATTAACAATGTATGTAAAGTATGGGTCGTTATAGTTGGTATTAGAGGAAAGGTTTAGTCAACCTTTGGAAACTAGGATGCCAGAACTTTAGTGAGATCCCTAGAGATATTTATAAGGTATGTCTAGGGATGTCTCTAAGGATAAGTATACGTATAGGATACAGTCCTAGAACTACGGTAACGATCATAGAATTTAACCTAAGATTTTAGATATTGAGGATACTCCACCTTTATTATGTTGTTTTTTCCTAGCATGATTTTTGCCTCTCACACTATTCTTTTTGGGTTTTAGACGATGGCTGGAGCCCAAAGGAACCGTGTTGATCAATGCAATGGACAATGCAATGATTGTCCTCCTGAACAAAAAAATTTTATGGGAGATGGAGTGCAAAATCTTATTGCTATACTTACACAAGCTATGAATCATTCTGGACTTCCAAATGAACAGAGAAGGGAACAATATTCTATTGAGTCCTTCATGAGGCAACGTTCACCTTCTTTCAGTGGGTCTTCTGATCCACTTGTTGCTGAACAATGGATCAGTACCACTGAAAAGATATTTTCAGTTCTTCAATATTCTGAACATGATAAAGTCATCTTAGCAGTATATCGTTTGGAAGGTGAAGCTGATCAATGGTGGAATCTTATCAAGAATACAAGGCAAAGAGATGAAATTGAGTCCATGGAATGGGACGAGTTCAAGAACTTATTTTTCAATAAGTACTTCCCTCGTATTCTTCGAACAAAGATGGAGAAGGAGTTTCTTAAACTAAAGCAAAAGGATGATGAGTCTGTTGGTATATACGAAGCGAATTTTACAAGACTTGCAAGGTATGCATCTGGCATTATCATCCAACCTGAAAGTAAAGTTGATCGATTTTTCAGTGTCTTAAAACCAAGTCTTCGAAGGGCATTAGCTATAAGAGACTTCAGTAGCTATGAAGAAATTGTGTGTTGTGCTATCAAGGTAGAAATGGAAGTTGGTGTTACATATCCATCTCATGGTTTTGACAAGAAATGAAAGATGGTGTTCAAGGAGAAATCTCAGAATAATGGTGAAAATAAGATGAATGTTTCCTTATGCACAAATTGTGGAAAGAAGCATGGTGGAGATTGTCTTAAAGGGACTAGAAAATGTTTTAAGTGTGGAAAAGAAGGTCATCGAGCAGTTGAGTGTCGAAGTAATGGAAAAAGGGTTTCTAATGATGTGAATAAAGCAAACACTGCAGAGAATGCACCACCAACACTTCAATGCTTCAAGTGCAAGGAAATGGGGCATTATGCTAATAAATGCCCTAATCCAAGGGTTAGTGATGATCAACATGAGCAAACACTGAAGGAAAAGGACAAAGGGAAGTCACATGCGATCACTATTGGCAATGTTGAATATGACAACGATGTGGTGGAATGATTAAGTGTTTATGTAATGGGATTCCAAAATAATGTTGTATCATTGAGTATTGCAATATTTATTGATGTGGTATTCAAAGTGATTGAGATATTTTTTGGAAATAAGATGATATGCGCATAATGAAGGGAAAACGAGAAAATTAAATGTTTAATAGTATTCATGATCTCATGATTGATATAAGGACTAAGTGATATCACGGTTTGAGTATATAGAATTTTGAGGATTTTGGTATGTGGAAAGTGTTAACTTTAAACTGCATTCATGTTTTCACTAAGTTATTCAAGAGAATACATGATTAAGGACTTTGAATGTTTGGAATGTGACCAAAAAAACATATCTTATGATATATGGGGACCAACGATGGTATTAAATCTCTGGTAATCGTTTTCACTATGTTATGAGAGGGGACTGCAGTATTATGGATAAGCCTAAAGATTGAAATGGATTATGTTGGACATAAGTGAGTATTGTTTAAGGATAGAAGTTTTTTTTCGATATTATTGATGGTATGTTATAGTAATGTAGTTTTATAAAAAGGACAACCTGCAGGATGGGCGACAGCCCATCGCTTCGGACAAGGCTGTGGGAATCGAACCCACAACTGAAGTGCGACTGGCCTTTATCGCCTACCACTGGCCTACAGGAAGTCCCTGTTTAGTAGAAACTAGTTTTATTATATTAAGCAGTATGATATATGAAGTATAAGTCCATTTTTGGAACCATATGTGATTAATCTCACTATAGATCGACTTATGTATATAATTTTTGCCACCCTTTTGTTTGAGACAGATGGAATGACCCGTCATTCTATCACATGATCTGCTAACACTTCACGAATAACAAATTCAACTTCATTTATTTAAGAGATGAAGTGGAAATTGTTCAAGGCATGAACAACAGTGAGATTGTACCAAAATAAAGAAAGTATTTATTCTAATTCAAATTTTCAACTTTAGGGAAATGATCTTGAAAACCAAATATGTTGTCCTAGTGATCTTATACCTGATGAATCGGATGGTACCTTAGATCATCACAAATTTATGGATTTGTGATTGTTTGATTTTCCATAGCCATGTTCTCTACCACTCTCCATCAGAACATGATGGTTAGATTTTTCTTCCATATCCATATTTACCTATGTGGAAACCCAGTGATTAGTTTATTTGGGTAATCGATACATTTCATACTTTAGTTTTTAAAAGCCAAGTTTTGGTATTCCTTTTTACGATGTGGGTTTCTATTAAAGGAACTTTCTAATAGTAAACCATTTATAACCCCGACGAATTTCGAGGGTGAAATTCATTTTAAGGGGGGTAGAATGTAACAGCCCGAGATTTTATGAATTTTTTTTTTATTTCACTAATGTCTTGTGTTGTACGCTACACCAAAAGGATCTTTCACAACATGCATCCTTCACTAGCCTTGCATTACACGCAATTGCGACCTTCCTTGATAGTGTGTGTAGTACGCAATACCGAGTTTCACTAAACAACAATATGCTATTAAAACTAGCCATTATGAATAGTAATAACCACTTTTTTAAATTTTATAAATTTTATTTTTTAAAATGGACTTCATTTTTGGATTCGGAATACCAAAATTAGCCTACGGTGAAATTTTGGTATTTTTCTGAAAAGTTTCAATTTTTGATGAATAGTGAAACCACTAAGTGGTAGGTTAAAAACTGAATTTTGCATAAAACTTAATTTTACCGCTTCTATGAATGGAATTTCAAAAATCCGACAGACACGGTTGATATCAGTAAGTAAAATGTGGTTCAATGAGATAAAAATAATTTTTTGGTGAATAGTAACTTTTTATTATTTTTACCGCAGTTAATAGTAAATAGGGTAACTAAGGGTAAATATGATATTAATATTACCCTAACACATGTCCTAATTCTATTGGACAAGTGTAATTCGACCAAAAACAAACTTAGGAATAAAATATGACCATTTAGGCCCACTTGGAATAGATTAGGACATTTATTATTAATTTATTTAAAGAAGGGTTAAAATAGTTAAAATTAAAGTTTATAAGTAAATCATTTTTAATATGGGGTTATACATAAGATAAATTCGATTTTAAATATTCATTAGAAATCTAAAACGATTTCCTACATGATGGTATTTTATTTGTAATTTTTAGACAACAAATAATTTAATTTATTTATGATAGAAAGATGATGCAGTAATTATCTTATTAATGAAATATTGACATAATTGATAATATAAATACCAAAATAAATGTAATTTAAGACTTTTTATGACTTCCACTAATTTTCTAGGTTACTATGATATATTAGTGTTGATTTAATCAACTTTTTTGGAACATATAATTCTGTTATGACTTTCGCAAAAATCATATATCAAATAGTGTCAAAATTGACACAAAATAGTTTTTAAATCAAATATTATATTATTAATTGTTATTTTGTTCCTAAAAATCTAAGGTTCGGTCAAATGACTTAGATAAGGATATATATATTAATAATAAACAATTTGGGGTTCGTTTGGCATGTTATAGTAAGTGTATTAATCATATAGTGAAAGAAAACAAAAAGACATGGTAAAAGTTAAATTATTTAACTTAGAGTTAAATCTAATTGATAAGGTTAAAATAATACCCTAAACTTGTCTAAATCCTATTGGTTGATAGGACTTCGACCCATACCCACTTTATATTCGAAATAAGACCCTTTGGAACCATTATAAAACGATTTTGACTTTAATATAAAATAATATTTTGAGATATTCCTAAGGTGCCCCTCTCCTCCCTTATAAAAGGGCACCTCCTCCCCCTCCTCCTCACATCAATTTGAGCACTCAAGCTCGGCCAACCCCTGCCAAAATCTCTTCTCCACTTCCCTAGTAACATCCTAGAGGTTATGGTCTTCCTCAAAGACCAATTTTAGTTCCCTAAGAGGAGGTCTCAAAGAGGCGCTTCAAAGAAGAGGAGGTTCGGACACATACGAAGCAAATCGGACCTAAGGTAAGGGGAAATATCACAATCTCATTTTTATCCGAGATTTTTTATACTTTAGTATTTACTGGGGTGTATTTTATCATCCACATCCATGTTTCATCAAAATGTAATGTTATTTCCATCCACCTACAATTGTTTAGATCCATTTTTACCCTTCGGTGAGTTTTTAGTAATATGTATGAAAGGAATCTTTTGTCGTACGAGGTACTTTTTGACGTTTCCGACAAAAGTACGAAGAATGTTTTTTTTAACTTATACGGCATGAATGGATTTTTAAAACATTATTTCAAAGAATCTTCCTTTACAAGTTTTCAAGTTTATTTTTAATCAACTTCTTTTAGTTTAAAGTTTTATGACATGTTAAGAAAGGAAAAATGTTTTTAAAGAAGAAAGGATATTTTCCTCAAGAATTCATTTCAAGTGTTTTTTCAAAATTATTTTCCATCTAAGATAATAAAGGGTTCTGTTTTTATCCCTATTATTACATTGATTTGATTATGTTGTGATGGAATTATTTTTATGAATTCCTTTATCTTATATGAATTGTTTTATGATGTCATGATGTTTAAGATTTCCATTTTTATTACATGGGTTATGCAATGATGTATGTTTTAAGATTTTGTGGCACACATAAGAATGGTATCATTATTAGATGGGTGGGACCTATATCTCCCTCCAATGCATTGGGTAAAGACTTTATATCTCATGAGATAGACATGGCTGGAATGGAAGGTTATTTCGGTTCAGTGATACAGGACTGAAACGAGGAGTGAACTCGGTTCAGAAAGGGACTTTGTCCACTAAGATAGTCTTGGCAATGAGTCATGACTAACAAGAAATGATTTTCCATGATTATGTTTGCATGCCACAAAGTTTCAAGTTTCATGTTATGATTATGGGGATCTCATTTTCACTTCTATGATTTATTCCATGTTAAGATATTATGATCTCTTTTGCAGGTTATGATTTTCAAAAATATATGATATGATTTTTATTTCCTTTATTTGCCCTTGCTGAGCATTTGAGCTCGCCCTTTTATGTTTTCTTTTCCCCAGGTCAGGAAGATGGATATTAAGTAGAATATGCTAAAAGGGACCCTAGATATGATGAAATAGATGGGAGACACTGTAGAAGATTTATGAACCAGTTGTTTATGTTTCCCAGTTTCTAAAGACACTATACCTATACGGTCCTTTGTGGTTTTGTCATATGTTGTAATAAGTGTGCTTCAATTTTGAAGTATTAACAATGTATGTAAAGTATGGGTCATTATACTGTGATAGCTTTAGCATCGCGAGAGTGCATCGCGAGAGTGCTTCACGAAAAGGAAGGAGCTTCGTGAAGGCTTGTTTGAGCTTTGTGAAATTGGGAGCCTAGTGAAGTAGGGTGATTTGTGAAGGTGTTTCCAAAGTGAATTGCCCAGTGGTTAAGAGGCAAAGTGGTATTCATCAGTGGATGAATGTTGGACTATAACAGAGCATCTATCAATAGTTGGGGATGCATTTATTCATGCAAATGAAGAGACCTACAGGTCTAGAAACTGTGAGCGGATTCCCTTCTAGAGCAGTGAGCTTAGGAAGAGGAAGAAGGTGATCCTCTCCATCGGCAGTGATCCAGAGAGAGAGAAACAAGGAGTGACCCTTGGGAAAGTAGTGAGCTAACCCTAAACCTTGTAAAGGCAGTGAGCCTGGGCATAGAAGTGATCTAGCCCGAACCTTGTGAACATTATTGGCAGTGAGCCTTAGTGGATTTGGTACAACGACACATCATTGTTGTATGCTCCTTGGACGTAGCCTAGTGCGGGTGAACCAAGTAAAAATCTCTGTGTCTTCCTAGTCGCTTCCCTGCATTGCATTCAAAGAATCACCATCAGACAAACCAGCAAAGAACTGATCATAATAATCGCACAAGAGTAAATAAAGTGACCATTGTAATAAATTGGTCAAGATCCAGGGGGGAAAAAGAACTTTGAAAAATATATCCATACCCTGATTCACCCCCCTCTCAGGGTATATAGGCCCCTATTGGACCTAACAATTAAGAATGACTTGAATAAACTTACCATGGGTGTAGGGTGGGAGAGCGTGAAATAGGGATAGGTGTGATGATATCCAACAACAATCATATATCCATTGGGATGGATGGGTTTCCTACTTGTTACTTTGCACTGTGATTTATGTATGGTTTTTCTTCATATAAGGTTGACTATATAGGTATTTTCACATGAATTTTTGGGTGTTAAAATCAAAATAGTGGTAAGTGTGTTGGTACCTATCTTCTAGTCCTCCCATGTTTCTATGTGGGTTGGAGGAGTGATGTTCCACATTGTGATGCTAGCATGAAACAACTTTTTGGTAGGGGTGAGGCATCTCCATTGATTGATCTCACATTTCCTTGTCTAGAAGCGTGTGAGTTGATGGTTCTTTTTATAATTCATGTATTTAATTCTTATTCCCTTTTATCATTCTTTTCCATGTTTAGCCGTTCGGGTCCTTTGTTTATAGCATTATTTTCATCTATCTCTTAATGATTTCCATCTTCTCCCAGTCTTCAAATGAGGTTTTCCCCAGATTTTATCAATTTAAGAGGGCTTGACCCTCAACCATTAAAAAAACTACAGTAAATATTAATCACCATTTTAAAAGGAAAATAGTTTAACAAAACGTAAAAATAATTTGACAAAGACTAGAAAAAAGTAACCATAATATTAATAATATTTATATTTCCCTTTAATTTAAAAAATAGTATATTTATTTCTCATTGTTTATTAATTTATAAATTATTAATTAATTAGTTTGATAAAAATTATATTTTGATATATTAAAACAAATATTGTTTTGGGTAATATAAAATTTCAATTAAAGAACTTATTCTAATTAATTAGTGTATTTTTAACTAACTATACTTTTACAAAAATATTTTCATTAAATTACATCTATTAAATATAAGTGGTCTTAAAATTTTTTTTAAGACAAATGTAATTTTTATAAGGATTAAAAAATAGTTATAATAAAAAAACATATAATTTATCAATAAATGTAATTTTTTATTTTTAAATGATAAAATGCACATAATTATAATTTTGTTGATAAAATTAAAAAAAATGAATAAAAGAATCGAGATTATCCAATGGTGAATTTTTCATAATTTTCCAATATAGTTGACTTTCCAGGTAAACATTATATATGGTTTAAATATATGGTGTGTATTATGAAACCATAATTACCCAAAAATATTGAAATAAATACTATAAATGGTTTTTACAACAAAATATATGTTATTCCTTCACTATAATGTTATTTTGTGTGGATTTTATTAATTTCAAAAATCCTTTATGAATCCTCCTAAACCGATAACATTTTTAAAAATTTTAAAATCATTTCATTATGAGTATGACTCACCTCAACATCAGAAAGAGTAATATTTCAATAATATAGGACATTGGCCTAATAAAATAATTAAACCCACCCAAATTATGAAGAAACTATAGGAAAAAATCCTAAGAGGGTTTGTGGTGTTTTTAATTTTTTATATAGCGTTCAAAACCTATGTTTGAGAAATGATAAATAATTCCATTCTATTTTCCTATATAAACCCAAATAATCTTCAATTTAACTTCACTCAAAATCAATATAGAAATTTGTTACTCTTCTATCACTTATCTAGATTCCACTGACGGCAATACCATGCTCTCATGAAGCTCCTCTCAATCATTTTGTCTCACACTCTCATGGTAAGGGATCTCCCTCTTTTCTATTTTTTATCAAGAACCATTTTTATGTTATGAATATTAATTTATATTTTTTCATGTTGGGATATGTTAGTCAATATCCCACAAAGTTTTTTTTGTGTATAAATTATGATTAACCCATTTACTCTGATTAATCCAGCCATTGAATATTTGTGTACACTCTTTACCATGCTGAAATTCATTGAGGTCTCTTTTATTTCCCATTTTTATTCACGTTTCTTCATTATATTATGAATTATATTAACAATTCCTAATGTTGTGATATTTTCTTCCTTATCCACCTTACTTCCCCTATTATGCCTAAATTGTAGTAGATCACTTTCACTCTCATCATGTTATCCCATGAACATTTATACACCCCCATTGTGCTGCCAAAATTCCACCATGATTTTCCATAACATACAATTGTGCAGGGAATACCCATACCCATTTATTATTAATGGTGTACACCTTTATGCACTTATACTTATTTTATTGGGGAATTAAATTTATGTATTACACACTCTGTGTTCATGGAATAAACTTTTATAGTGATTGAATCTATGTTGAATGACCTATGTCGCACACTTCACCATAAGAATGAAATGAAATTGAGAGGTGGACCCAAAATAAAATAGCCTTCCAATGCTTTGGGTAATGTTTAGTCTCAAGATATTCCATGTTGTGATAGGGAGTAAACCTGATTCCTTTATGGTAATTTTTCTATAATGATATATTGGAAGTTATCCTCACAATGTATTTGATGAATTTTTTAAAGTTGTTTGCACATTTACCATGTGTCGTTTATGATTATCATGTTATATCATGCCCCATTTTTCATGTCTATGATTCTCATCTATTTTATGCCCCATTGATATTCCAACATTATAAAATGTATCACCTTCATCATGTTATTCCATGTTTATTCTCATAAAAGGATTTATAGATCACCCTTATCGTATGTATGCCCCCATGTTATCACATGTAGTTTTATATAATAAGGAATAATATGTGCATGTTATGGAATTTTTCAATCATGATTATATATTCCATATTCTATGTTATTCTATAATGTACCTAACTCCCAAAGACACTATACATTTCAGTATTATGGGTTTAATCATGTCTAATATTATGTAATAAATCATATATTAATGTGTAATAAAGAGAAATATTATTGTAATCAGTGTCAAAGGAAATTTTTAGTTATTTTTTTGATTAGGATTAGAAAAATCTTGAAAAATCCAAAGGGATAATACTAATTGTAAGAAAACGTCCCTAAACTTTGTTAAGTGTAGATTAAGTGGTTTATCATGAAAATAAATCCTTGTCTAGATACTACATGTGGATTGGGATCTGTCATAGATATACATATGGGTAAAACCCAAAAACACTGCATTGAGCTATACTTCACTGGGAAATTGTGCATGATAATGGGCCTTGCTGGACACCTTGATTGAAACTCCTGGGGTATATGATGTAATAAATTCACTAGATCATTATGAACCATTATTATAGGAGTGGGAATATCTATGAGCGTCAATTTTAGGAAATATATAATGGATAACTTTTATTAAAGCCTATAAATTCATATTTTATGGAATAAACATGATTTATAAGTTCTCTCTTTACGATCATTTTTGATTAATTGATTATATTATAAACCATCATAGATTTATAGTTTCTTATTAATTTAATTTATCCTGATTTTTTCATCTATTACACCCTATTGTTTATTTGGTTTTATTTTTCCCTTCTATATATATTTCTCATTCCTGGAAACCTAGTTATTTTATTAGTTTCATATATCCCTTTCTCTCCTTTTAAATGGATGCTTCATTAACCCTTTCTACAATGATTGTTTTAAATAAAGAGACATTTAGGAGTCAAAAATTATGTTATCGAGATCCAGTTTAAATTTGTAGGACACAATTTATTTGAGGTGGGAATAATTTAAGGCCCAGAGCTTCCAAAAGAGAAAACTATGTTCGATGGCATATGAAATATGCAACACCGAACACAAACAAAAAATGACTATTTAAATATGAAAATTTGAAAAATTCCCTTTAATTTTTTGATATGTGTATAATTAACTACTTTATGAAATATATATATCCTTAAAATATTCATAAATGATTTGTAAATAATTAATCATTCTTTGGTATTACCTTTTTTGTTATATAAAATAGGATTTCTTCAAAAAAAAAATTATTTATTTTTATGAAAAACTATATTATAATTATTTTTATAACAGTTAGTTTTTTTAATAAAAATAAATCCATTTTTTCATCCTCATATCAAAATTGACAATCGTTTAAAATATATTTTTTCAGAAAATATAGATTTTCCCATGAATAGTGAAAATACAGTTTTTATTAATATTGTCATTTATTTTGATAAATTAATTAATTTTAAAGTATAATTTTTATTTGAAATATAATTATCGGTTAAATAAGTATTATTTAATTATATTCAGTTAATTACGTCTAAATCATATTTATACTAGATTTTAGAACATGTTTCTTTGTAGGCATAAAACCCATTATTTAAAAAATTATTTTAAAATGCCAAATATTTCTACATATAAATGAATTAAAATAAACCGTAATTAGAAATGATATAAATTAAATTATTAGGAATTAATTCTATATATATTAATTGAAATTAATAAAATAAATATTACAGGTTATATAGTTAATTTAAAATAATCGTTTCCATAAAAATGTGATTTTTTTTTTCGGAAAACCACTTTCCATCACGGTTGTTGGTTTTATATTAAATTAAATTCTTCCAACTGTGTGAGTTTATTTTCATAAAATGGATTACGTTTTTTTAATTATCATAATTTAAATTATGTAACAATGTAAACTTAATTTTTGAACAATATGATTAATAACTATAGTAAATATTAATTTCCATTGTAAAAGAAAAATATGTTAGATAAGAGTAAATATAATTTAAAAAATAATAGAAACAATGTAACACTAATATTATTAATATTTATATTTCATATTAATTAATGTGATGATTATATTTATTAATTATTGTTTTTACATTATAAATGATTAAGTAATAAGTTTGATAAAAAAATATATTTCAATACAATAAAACACAAATTGTTTTGGGTAATATTAAAATTATATTAAAGAATTTATTTTGATGTATTAATGGACTAATTAAAAAAATAATTTAAAAAAATATTATCAATAAATATTTTTTATTAAAAAAATTATCATATAATTTTTATGAAGAAAAATGTAATTTTTATAAGGTTTCAAAAACTATTATTTAAAAACCCATAATTTCTCAATAAATGTCAATTATAATTTTTAAAAGTGGAAATTCCAATATTTGTAAATTTATTTTGATAAAATTAATATAATTTTTGGAATTATACTGTCGAAATTATTCATCAGTGAATGTTTCATAATTTTCTGAGAAAGTCAAATTTTTGGGTGAAAATTCAACACGTTGTAAATATACATTGTGTATTATGACATGATAATGACCCAAAAATTAGATAATAAATAAAATAAATCTTATCCCATTCCACATATATGTTTTTTATTTAAAAATATTTGATTTTATGTTATTTTATAAATTTTACAAATTCTTTTTGAATCCTCCAAAATGTATAATACATTTTCAGGATTTAGAATCATTTTTTTAAGAATGTGACTCAAATACACATAACTAAGATTAATATATTAGTATGTTTGGACCCTATAATAATAAAACTATTAAATATACCTATATTTTTAATATACTTTGTCAAAAAATTAGGGTATGGTTTGTGGTTTTGGTTATTTTATTATATTGATTCATAAACCTATGTTTGGGAAATAATAAATATGTCCCATCTATTTTCCTATATAAAACCACCAATGATCCCATTTATCTTCACAAAAAATACTTTTAGAACATTCTTAATCTTCATTTTCATCTATAGATTCCTCCCAAAGTTCCCCTAATATCTCAAGAAGCTCCTCCGAAACATTTGGTGCAACACTCTCAGGGTAAGGGATCTCCCACTCTCCTCTTTTTATCAAGAACCTATTTTATGTTATGAATCATAATTTGATTTCTTTCAATATTGGAAATTTTATTTAATATCCACCTTACTATAAATTTTATGTATAAATTTTGAGATACCCCTTTTACTCTCATTAATCCCACCCATGAACATTTTTGTATACCAGTTACCATGCCAGTATTTTGTAAGGTTCCATTTCTTTATCCAGTTTTTTCTATTTTATTTATTATATTATAAATTAAAGTTCAAATTACAAATGTTTTAATATATTATTACATATCCCATGTACTTCCCTTATGATGAATAGAATATGAGAGACATATTTCACTATCATCAAGACCTTCTAAGAACATTTATATTCTTTTATTATGCTTTTGAAATTCCACTGTGATTTTCTAGGTCAAAAAATTGTGTAGTGAATACCCATACCCATTTCCTATCAAGGGTGTTCACCTTTATGAGATTATTATTATTTTATTGGGTAATTACATGTATGAATTCCACACTCCTTGACCATGGAATAAAATATGATAATGAATGAATCCATGTTGTATGATCTATGTGGGACACATAAGTAAGAGAATGAAATGAAAGTGATGGTTGTGCCCAGAATTATATAGAATTCCATTTAATTGGTTAATGTTTAGTATCATGAGACATAATTTTTGGATAGGGATTAAACCTAATTCATTCATGGTACTTTTTTAATCATGATGTCTTGGCAGTTATCCTTGACCAATGTTTCTGATGTAGTGTTTAATGTTATTTCCACATTTCCCATGATTCCATTATGATTATCATGCGATATCCCAACTGATTGCTCATTTTTATGATTATCACGTGTTTTATGCACCATTTATATTCCTATTATCTAAAATGTAATAATTTTTCATGTTATTCCATGTTTATTCAATTACTGGGATTTATATATCACCCCTTTCTTATGTATGTCCCTAGATTATCCCATGTAGTTTTATGTATGAAGGAATAACATGATCATGTTAAATAATATTTCAATAAAGATGATGTATTGCATTTTTTATGTTGTTATGTAATGTACCAAATTTCCAAATAAACTAGACTTATCGATATTTTGAGTAAAAATATGTGTAATATTATATAATAAATAATTTGTTAATGTGAAATAATGACCAGGGTTGTCATCGAAAGTACACCCCTATAACATCGAGTATGAGTCCTCTATACATAGAGATGGTACTCCCTTTTAACACCAGTGTTCAAGTCCGCAATACTCATTATTCTAGGTGTATATGATACCCCATTGGGATGAATCCCCTATTCATGGGGATGGTACTCCCCTATCGTACAAGGACATAGGTCCTCCATATTATGTATATGGATATATAGAAACTACTCTGCTACATGGGTGAATTTTCTCTATTATTTGAGTAGAACACATCTATTTTACTAGGGTCAAGGTCCTCCATATTTTGAATATTTTTATCCCTCGGACTATGGAGTAGTGGTGAGGTTCCCCCTTCAATGACTTATTCAAATATACACATGAGATTCTTTGCGTCAAAGATGGAACATTAGAGTTGTAGACAAACTCATCATATGGGTATGTTCTATGATGTAAAGATCCCCTTTATCTATCATTTGAGATTCTTATATGCATATATATCTATGATTTATGGTTTTTCTTCCATATTACATTGGATTGGGATGAATACTTCTATAATTTTTTTTTTATATTTGTCCTTTTTAGTTTTCATGGTGTCAAAATGGGTATGTATATATCCCCCCTATAAGGGATTTTCCCACACAAGTCATTTATTATGAAGATGATGTGTAGATCACTAGGGATTTTAGATATGCATTGGGATACATAGGTGCTTATACTAGATACGATGTTCGAGATTTGAGATCAAGAGTTGATCTCTCTCAACTATTCTCTATTCCATTTTTTGTTTTGTTGGGACATATTTTATGGGTGGGGGTATTTTTCCATTTACATTTCATATTTCAATATTAAAATATTATATATTACCTAGTGATTAATATATTAATGGTTTTAATATAGACATTACTACTTTTTTTTATTATTCCTCTGAACTTCTACATGGATATAGTTGGATCTATGTGTACGTGTACTTTAGGAAATCCCTCACATTTTAGTTATTCATTCTCAGTTCTTTTCATTAGCCCATAGCATATAGAGGTGTGTGTGGTGTTATGGGAACTAGGTCTTCTACCTTTTAGGTGGGTCCCAGCCGGTCCTATCATTATAATAGGTCATACTTGTGATTTTATTATATTAAAATAAGGAAATCTTATTTCTTATCTAAATAATCACCTTTACTCATATATCTTGGTTATTGCACCCTAATGGTCCCACTGAACACCATAAAAGGATGGGGGAGGATTATAGTGTCTTGAAATATATTATTTTCTTTAGAATTTATCACATATTCTGTTTTCATTGTAAAGGAAAACTTTCATCCATTTAATAGTCCATATCAAATTAAAAACAATAAATATCGCGATTTTTTACATGGTTCACCTTTAAAAGGACACATACAACGATGACATATCAATTATGTGTTGATATTCCTATTAAAAAATACTTAATTAGTATGAGATTATAAGATTTAAGAAGAAATCACTGCGAAACCAAGGTCCATGACCTCTTCCACTCTTCTATGAAACACTTTCATGATTTAAATAGACATATAATCAAGAAACATACTGATCTTATAGGATTTAAATTAAAATATATAACACTAAATGATAGTGGTGTTCTACATGTTGTTTTATTCTTTAAATTATAGATATTTAATAATATGAAAAACACACTCTCTCTTTCTCTCCAAAACATTAATGTAATTAATCCCTAAACAATTATTTTTAAAATTCTAGGTATTCAATAATATTCTACTTCAAATTCTCTCTTCATTATGATATTTATTTTCTCTTCCCATTCACTTATGTATGTGTTATTTCCTATTTTTACAAATATATTTACTTATATAAAAGATAATATTTGAATATAAATTCTTAAATGAAAACTTTAACTTATTTCGGTTGAAATCCAACCCTCATATTGTTTTCAAGTTAATCTCTTCCCTTGAAATTCAAAAGTGTAGAAATTAGTTTTATAAATAACTATAAAGAAATTTATAAATCTACCAAATGATATCCTTTTATTAAATTCTATTAAAAACAAAAATCATGACATGACAGGTTCCTTTATGGCCTAATATTTTGATGTCTTCTTAACTTCCCCTCAACTTCATGAATGGACATGACACACCCTATGCCTTGACAACATGTAAACTTGAATCTATAAATTTTAACATCCCTATAGGATTCTCATGACATGTTTTTAAAATATATATCCTTCACTATGTGTGGTCTGATATACATTTTAAGGTGCAATCACATCATCTCTAGAAATATTGACCATCATTATTTATCTTCATGGAACGACCATCAATGTCTTAGCGTGACAATATTACTAGATATCCCTCATGATGTGAAAAGTTGTTTCATTGCATGGAAAACACTAACAAATTTTATTTTTTGTATAACCTTTTCTGGTGTGGTGCATACCACCCTATGAAATATCAACTACATTATCAGCAAGATAAATGCTTTCATTGTGAGACCTTAATAATTTACAAAATTTTTTAGATCAAATCTCCACACTTATTTTTAAAAAATCTTGGAAATTCATGATTCATCCAACTTTCTTCACATAAATAAAAATACCAATAAAAAACTGTTAAAAAATCCAACCAAAACTACCTTTTACTAAATAAATCTCACGCATTATATTTTTCTTTCAACCACCAATACAATATCTACCATAAAAAAATATATCACACAATCATCTTGAATTTGATATGATTTGGGTATATAATATCCCCATGTATTTAATATCTCATTTAATTATCTCTATTTTGGTTCTCCTTATATAAAAATACCCTTGACATTTTGAACTACCCTGCAGTCCTTTTATAGTGACATAAAAATTTAACACAGAAATATTGAATCTTAATATGTGAAAAACCATATCACTTTACAAAAAAAACATAAGTACCAGAAAGTCTTAGTTTATTTAGAGACTATACACACAATATTCTTATTTTATGATGGTTTTTTAACATATCCAATAAATATATTCCCTCATAGTAAAATTCCAAGACATAACCTACTTAAAAACATTATTTATATCTATAAAAAATGAAACATACGAAATGGAGAGATAAAATTAAAATTAAGGGTAAGAAATTGAGATATCAACATAACATAATAATAAGGGTTTGATAACATGTGAATAACAATTTAAAACCATGCCCTACATATCATAAACCATAAACTAGGGTCATGACATAATCTTTGTATGTTTATAAGGCATGAATCATAAAATAAAATTAGTAACTCATGCCAGAAGATTATAACCTAAACATAAGAATGTGGCCTCAAAATAAGGTCATAAAATATTGAACATGTTTAGATAGAGACACGTTGACTAAATAGGTAAAATACATAAAGGCAGGTCCTCACATAAACATATGGACATGAAAATCGGGTTCATGCTTAATCTTAATGGAATGGAAACTAGGTCCATGCATGAAATTGTGAACATAAAATTATGTTCAGGAATAACATAATTAACTCATGATTTATTCTTAATTACCTAATGTATTATAGAGATATATATTTCTTTGCCCACGATCCCAGATTATAATTTAATCACCCTTCCTTAGTTATATTGAAACAACAATCATTGGTTAAAAACATAAAAACCATTATTAGATATAACATAACCACTGACCATGGATTATAATTGAACCAACCATAACATAATAAGTAACATAAATATGTGTTCCAGAAGATCATAAAAATGCAACATGTCATCACATCACAAACTATAAAAGGTAAACCTTTTCATAAAAATCTCATTAATTATTCAGAACCCAACCCATGAAAATAAGTGGTTTTCAGAAACATTTAATTACCATAATAATAAACCATATAGAGAAATAATAATTAGTTAACCCTTGGTTAATAACCCCATGAAATATTATTTAATATAAAATGATGTAATGTAATATGGAAAATGATAATGAATTATTTCTTGGAACATTTATTTAGGAAAATATCCTTTCCATTTTAAAAACACATCGTAAAAATCAAAACAAAATCCCATCCATTATTAGAAACATTTTATTTGAATATATAATTTAAAAATTATAAGGGAATATTTAAATAATTGAGTGTTCATGATGGTGGAAAATATTAATCATTCCATACATGACAAAATAATGATTCCTTTCACATTTTCAATAAAAATTGAAAATATCCTTTTTAGAAAATTAGAAAAAGATTTATATTAAAAAATATCATAATTAGGAAAACATAGGGTGAAAATTTCTTTAAAAAATAATTGGTAAATATTATAAACCTTCATTAAAATATTTTTAGAAATCATGGAAAAGGAAGAAAAAGTATTTTCTACCAAAGAGAGAAAAAAATTAGATATTTCATAAAACATATTTTCATATCATTAGTTATTAAAGTGAGGAAAATTGATTGAAAACATTTATTGAACTAAAATAAAGAGAGGATTACAAAATCAATGTTTTTATATAGAGATAAATCATAATATTTCATCATCAAAAGATAAATCATAATCAATCATGATAAAAATGAGATTTTTTCATAAAAACCATACCACATTGGTTACTTTTCCATAGAAATCCACATTAAAGATAGAAAAATATATTTATATTTATATTCCTTAAGTTCCATGAGAATATTTATAATTGAAATTCCAGGTTGGTATATATAACATACAGAAGAAACAAGTGTTGAATATGGCATGTATCCCCTGGAAATAAAAGTGAGTTAAAAATCCATTACCATAAGTCTCAATTTTCTTCATAAATGTCTGAAACTACTATATAATAATTATTCTTTTATTATGAAAATATTACAGATCCAAAACCATATATAGAAAACTAGATATGATTTATATATTACCTTTTATTACCCATTTATTAACAGTTCCTTGTTATAATCATTTTTTGGGTAATAACTACTACATATTTCATGTATGTTTTGGATTGGTGTTTTTTGACCTTTTAATTTGATCATGGTTGCATAATATACAAAATTGTAACCACAATATAAGTATCATATATATTCATTATATATTTATTTATAGTAATCCATTAAAATTAAAGATATAAAATGAATTACATCATTCATGGAGATGATAGGTCGTACGTACACAAGAACACTATTCCAATTTTATTTATTGATAGAATTAATAAATATTAAATATTAAATCAAATTTCACGAATAATTTTCATATCATATATATAACATTTATTCATTTAATATTTTCTCTGTTACCATCCATGTCAAAATAAAATGGAGAATGTTTCACATCACTTTGTGGAGGCGGTAGTCCACACATACACATGAGTGATGTAATCATTTTCCAAAGATTGAAAGGTAATATTGTATATTTGATATTAAAATCATTGGAGTATAATTATATAATAAATATAATATAAACTTCAAATCCATCATTATTAATATCATCGATAAAGTTTTATGGAAGACAAATTACATTGGTTCGCGATGCGTTAGTTCGCCAAACACATCATCGACCGGTTATTTTACCATTTCATGGAAGAGGAGATGAATGTAAGTTATTCAATTATTATAATAACATATAATTATATTGGATATACAACTGTTATTATATAATTACATTTTAAGGATATTTTAAAGATGTAGAATAAGAGGTAAAATAAAAATTCTTTGATGAGAACAAAGCATATTCATCAGACAACCTACTTAGGTATGTAACAGGAGCCATCATTGGGGGGTTTACTAACCCAATAAGGACCCTAGGAATTTTCTAGGGAAGTATGTAAGATATTTGGTATGGTATTTTCTGAAAAAAAATATATTGTTAATTGTGGATATGAAATAAGAGGGGGTTCCCTTATATGTGTTGGGTAGTGGACTCACATGAAATATTTGAAAACAAAATAGGGTACATAGGTTATAAACATTAATAATGGACAATATATGGATAATTATAAAACCTTAGATGGTATAAGGTTAAAATAAGTCCATAAATTTGTGTTTTTAAAAGTATTATGTAATTTTAGTCCTTATCATTTTAGTTTATCCCCGAGTAATGTTATTTTAACCTTTACTATGGTATTTAATTTTTTCTATTTTTATTGTTAATTTTAACCAATAAATAAGTTGAAATTTTTATATAATGATAATTATGATGATTTAAAATATGTAATCTATGTTTGAAAATTTAATTCTAATCATTTTCAAATTTTATTATAAATTAAACATGTAGACATGAAGAAGAAGTGAACTTCCAATGAGAAATAGTTTATAAGTATGGGATGTTTTAATATAACAATTAAGCATAAATATTATTAAAATGGTATAATTTTATTAATAACAACATAATTGAACTAAATTTTATTTTTTTAAATTTTTCGAACAAGATATATCTTTTAAAATATTTGAATTTAAAGTGAGTTTTTAATGATCAAGAGGTCCCTGTAGATACTTATTATTTATTGTGATGCTTCAATGAAAGAACTTGGTTGTTTCCTTATGTAGACTGACAGGGTTATTGCCTATGCATCACAACAGCTAAAAATTCATGAGAAAAACTATCCTACTTCTAATCTTGAGTTAGAAACTGTAATATTTTCTTTGAAGATATGGAGACATTATCTCTATGGTGAAAATTTTGAGACTTACACCAACCACAAGAGTTTGAAGTATATTTTCTCATAGAAAGAACTCAACATGTGGCAAAGGAGATGGTTTGAACTACTAAAGAATTATGATTGCACGATACACTACCACCCCCAAACTGATGTAAAATTAGAAAAGACTTTTCAAATCTTAGAAGACATGTTGAGATCATGCTCACTTGACTTTCAAGGTATGTCGGATCAATATTTAGCTCTGGTAGAATTTTCCTATAACAATAGCATCCATTCAAGTATTCAGATGGCACCATAAGAAGCGTTATATGGAAAGAGATGTCGCAAACCAACTTGTTGGGATGATATTGGTGAAAGAAAACTCATAGGCCCAAAACATGTGGGGGAAACGATGGAAAAGGTAAAGGTAATCCAAAACCATATCACTCGTAGGCCCATGATAAAGAGTATTTTTTCCTTTCTATATTCGAGGTTGTTTTTACATAAGTATCTACAGGGACCTCTTTATCATCCACATCCATGTTTTTTAAAAATGTATTCCAAAACATTTATACTATTTAATAAACTATGGGTAAATGTCATTTATACCCTTATTTGACCTTATATGTTTTGAAAGTAATCCTTCTGTCATTTTCCAAACAAGGTACTTTATGACCTTTTTGAAAACATTAATGTACGAATGTTTTTTTAACTTATACGGTGGGTGCGGCTATTTTCTGTTGTTATAAAATCATTGAAGCTTCCCTTACAATATTATAATAATATTTTCAAATATAAATGTTTTCTTCTATAATTACGTGACTTTTAAATGACTTCAAAATAGAAAGATATATTTCTATATAAATGTTTTGATTTCATCTATGTCAACATCCTTTGATGGATTTTAGGTTTTTTTGATGTTGATTTATTATGATACAAAACTTCCATATTTTATTGAAGGTTCTGTGATAAGTTTGAATATGGATGTTTCATTTCATACGATTTATGGTTTATGGATACAGTATTGACATTTTATATGCCAGTTTTAATATGAATGTTTATGTTATGTTTAAACCTTTTCATATGAGGAATGCATTGGACTTAGTAAGTGACGAGTAGAGCCTGATATAGCTCCTCGATGCCTTAGTAGATCTCATGAGACAAACTAGTGTCTTAGCACAAGGCCTTTACAAAATCTTATTTGTATTCTTGGCACAAGGCCTTGACTATGATGTTATGAAAGTCATGCATTAAGCATTCCATCATTATAAAAGTGGCTATTGATATTGCATGTGATTATTTGACTAGTAGAATATCCAAGTGAGTAAGTAAATGGAATTATTTGGATTTATATTTTCCATATTATGATGATGTTTATGTTGAAAAATCTTTTGTTTTAGTTTTATACATTTACTTAAATGTTTATGCTTATTTATGAAAGTTTCCTCTATATTGTTATCCTTATTGAGCATTTGATATCACCCCTTTCTGTGTTTTATTTTTCCCTGGATGTGAAAAGAATATTATGACTTACCTGCAGGGATAGTCTATGGGATTTCAGTGTTCTCCATGGAAACAAATTTGTTTTATTTTTCCATTTTATGATGTAATGTAAAACTTATGAATGTATCTAGTACATGTAATGCTATTAAACTAATAGGTCTTTTGAGACTTAATCTTTTGTGATCACGCCAATGATACGTAACAATGCACCGACTCTGGGCTTCTAGGGTCGGGGCATTATAGTTGGTATCAAAGGAAGTTAATTACAAACCTTGGAATCTATATTTAGATAAACTCCGATTAGAGCACATAGCCCAAAGATAGAATTTGAGGATTAGTATAAGAGATCTTCCTAGAATTTTGGTATTATAGATATTTTTTGAGTTTTCCAAGAAATAAATCCCTGTCTGGATACGAGCAGGTAGAGGAGGCTCTGTCACAGATGCACTTAGGGTAAAACTCGAAAACACCACTTTGACCTAGACTCGAACGAGAAATAGTGCACAACAACGGGCATTCCTACACGCCAGGTTACGACACTCCTAGGGGATATTCATAGGATAATCCTAATTTTCTTTATGAACCTCTGTGAAGGGTTTATGAGTATATAATTCCTTGAGGAAAATATTTTTTATGATTATGGATTATATCCATAATCTTTTCATTTTATGTTAAGTGTTTTAAAAGTTTGGATTTATGTATTGCGATTCAAAAACTAATCTAGTCTATGTCATTTTTTAGAAATGGTTCCTAGTGGAAGGAATGAAACTGCATCAATGAACGCACTCCATGTAGGGATTTCCCTCCTACTCATGATAATTGTAGTGGAGCCAGTGATGCAATTGGTGCGGATCAGAAAATCAACATACTGGGACAACTCACTCAGGTTATGAAAAATAACCTTACCCATATAGAGCACCCTGATCCACAGCGTGGAGGATCAATGTTAGATCTCTTGATGGGGAAACAACCCCAAACATTAAATGGGGGTAAAAATTCACTAGTATCTGAGAAATGGATAAATTTCCTAGAGAAAATATTCCATGCCTTGGGGAGTAATGAAAGGGAAAATGTTGTTATTGCAGTTTACTGCCTTACTGAAGATGCTGAACAATGGTGGTCATTGATTCAAATCACAAAGGAAGATGATGAAGTATCAAATATGGAATGGAGGGAGTTTATGGAAATTTTCTTAGAAAAATACATTTCTCATGACCATCGAACTAATATGGAAAGTCAATTTTTGAGTCTGAGGCAAAAGGAGGATGATAATGTTGCAAATTATGAAGCTAACATTACAAGGTTAGCGAGGCATGCTGAAGATTATATATGTAACCCAATATGTAATATTTATCATTTATGTGATGGGTTAAAACCATTTCTCCTTTGATCATTAGTCTCACTATCCTTCTCATCGTACGAAGATATTGTCTCATGTGCTATCAAGACAGAAAAAGAATGATCTAAGTCTTATGACTTTAAAGAAAAGCAAGAGAAGAAGAGATATGCTGACCACACTATAAATGGAAATAAGGGGAAGAAGGGAAAAGTAGAATATACATCCTATAGAAAATGGTGGAAGGAACACACTGGTATTTTCCTGAAGGGAATGGGAGTCTATTACAAGTGTGGTGAAATTGCCACCAAGCTCGTGATTTCAAGGGGAAGAAAGAGGCTGTCACTACTGAATGCTAAAATTGTAGAGAAAGGGGAATTATGTGAATGAATGTACTATGCATCATGGGAACTTGTAACACCTGAGATTTTTATGAGTAATATTTTGCTTTTATATATCAACAAAGGAATCTTTCACTACATGATATCTTGGCTTACTTTACATGCAATCACGACCTTCCTCGATAGCTTGCGTTGTGCGCAATACCAAGTTTCACTAAATGACGATATGCTATTAAAATATTATCTAAAATAGCTGTTTTGAATAGTAATAACCACTTTTTGAAATTTTATCTTTCAAAATGGACTTCATTTTTGGATTCGGAATACCGAAATTAGCCTCGGGTGAAATTTTGGTATTTTTCTGAAAACATTCAATTTTTGATGAATAGTGAAACCACTAAGTGGTAGGTTAAAAATTGAATTTTGCATACAACTTAATTTTACCGCTTCTGTGAATGGAATTTCAAAAATCCAACAGACACGGTTGATATCTGTAAGTAAAATGTGGTTCAATGAGATAGAAATAATTTTTTGGTGAATAGTAACTTTTTACTTTTTTATCGCGGTTAATAGTAAATAGGGTAACTAAGGGTAAATATGATATTAATATTACCCTAACAAATGTCCTAATTCTATTGGATAAGTGTAATTCGACCAAAAACAACCTTATGAATATAATATGACCATTTAGGTCCACTTGGATTGGATTATGACATTTAATATTATTTTATTTAATGAATAGATAAAATAGTTAAAATCAAAGTTTAATAACTAATACATTTTTAATATGGGATTATACATAAGATAAATTAGATTATAAATATTAATTAGAAAGATAAAAATATTTCTTACATAATGATATTTTATTTATTATTTTTAGACTTTATATAAATTAATTTATTTATGACACAACAATTATGCAGTAATTACCCTTTTAAGGAAATGTTAACATAATTGATGTTATAAACTCCCAAATAAATGTAATTTGAGACTTTTTATGAATTACACTAATTTTCTAGGTTACTATGATATATTAGTGTTGATTTAATCAACTTGGTTCGAACATATAATTCTGTTATGACTTTCACAAAAATCATATATCAAATAGTGTCAAAATTGACACAAAATAGTTTTTAAATAAAATATTATATTATTAATTGTTATTTTATACCTAAAAATCTATGGTTCGGCAAAATGAATTATATAAGGATATATATATTAATAATAAACAACTTGGGATTCGATTGGCATGTTATAGATAGTGTATTAACCATATAGTGTAAGAAAACAAAAAGACACGGTAAAAGTTAAATTATTTAACTTAGAGTTAAATCTAATTGATAAGGTTAAAATAATAACCTAAACTTGTCTAAATCCTATTGGTTGATAGGATTGCGACCCATCCCCACTTTACCTTCGAAATAAGACCCTTTGGAACCATTATAAACCGATTTTGACTTTAATATAAAATAATATTTTGAGATATTCCAAAGGTGCCCCTCTCCTCCCTTATAAAAGGGCACCTCCTCCCCCTCCTCCTCACACCAATTTGAGCACCCAAGCTTGGAAAAACCCTGCAAAAATCCCTTCTCCACTTCCCTAGAATAATCCTAGAGGTCCTGTTCTTCTTCAAAGACCAATCTTAGTTCCCTAAGTGGAGGATTCAAAAAGGCGTTTAAAAGAAGAGGTAATATCCATTACCGATCTTTTCAATTTCTTTCTTCTTCAACTTCTTCTTCTTTAGTTGTTTCATGATAAAGTAATAACATAAGTATTACTTACATACTGATATGTTATTATAAATATGAAACAACCCTAATTCACCTTCTATCCATCCTACGGAAAAATGAAATCACCGCGTGTGCATACGTACGGAATACCGTCTCCACACCGTGGTGTAATCTATTTTCCACCACCACCTTACTTGGATGGGTATAATGGTGTAAATAATGACTATATATGACTATTAAAAAGTGATATTGATTCTGAAATAGTATACATACACTCCAATACAATTCCACGATCATAGGAACGATATCATCACTCGTGCGTACGTACCGAATACCGTCTCCACGATGTGATGCGACTCGTTCTACATGATCATCATTACATAGTAATTATATAAATGAATTGAATGAATAAATATGATATATGTCACACTAATACCATTCTGGATATAAGGTATTTATAACCTTAAAATAAGAATAAGAATTTATTCGGCAAAACATGCATAAGAACAAAAGGCAATAAAGACCCGAGTAACAAGTAACAATGAAATATTACCAATAAGAAGCTAAGAATATGACCATATATGATATAATATCAATATGTATGATTCTATAATAAGTCAATAACATTATTTAGACCATTATATAGGAGCTTCAGACACGTACAAAGCAAATTGGACCTAAGGTAAGGGGAAATATCACAATCTCATTTTTATCTGAGATTGTTTATACTTTGGTATTTACTGGGGTGTATTTTATCATCCACATCCATGTTCCCTCAATATGTAATATTGTTTCCATCCAATTACAATAGTTTAAATCCATTTTTACCCTTTGGTGAGTTTTTAGTAATGAATATGAAAGGAATCTTTTGTCATTTTTTCGTACGAGGTACTTTTTGACTTTTCCGACAAAAGTACAAAGAATGCTTTTTTAACTTATACGGCATGAATGGATTTTTAAAACATTATTTCCAAGAAGCTTCCTTTAAAAGTTTTCAAGATTATTTTTAATCAACTTCTTTTAGTTTATAATTGTATGACATGTTAAGAAAAGAAAAGTGTTTTTGAAGAATAAAGGATATTTTCCTCAAGAATGGAGTTCAAGTGTTTTATCAAAGTTATTTTCCATCTAAGATAATTAAGGGTTATGTTTTTATCCCTATTATTACATTGATTTGATTATGTTGTGAGGGAATTATTTTTATGAAGTCATTTACCTTATATTATTTGTTTTATTATGTCATGATGTTTCAAGAATCCCATTTTTGTTACATGTGTTATGCGATGATGTATGATTTATGATTATGTGGCACACATAAGAAAGGATTCATTATAAGATGGGTGGGACCTATATCTCTCTCCAATGCATTGGGTAATGATATATATCTCATGAGATAGACATGGCTGGAACAGAAGGTCATTTCGGTTCAGTGATACAGGACTGAAACGAGGAGTGAACTCGGTTCAGAAATGGACTTTGTCCGCTAAGATAGTCTTGGAAATGAGTCATGACTAACAAGAATTGATTTTCCATGATTATGTGTGCATGCCACAAAGTTTCAAGTTTCATGTTATGATTATGGGGATCTCATTTTCACTTCTATGATTTATTCCATGTTAAGATATTATGATCTCTTTTTCAGGTTAAGATTTCCAAAAGTTATGTGCTTATGTATATGATGTGATTGATATTTTTTTACACTTACTGAGCATCTGAGCTCACCATTTTATGCTTTCTTTTCCCCAGGATATAAAGAAAGGTTTTAGATATAAAAAAAGAAGATCTTTATGGGAGATGTTGAAGATCTTTCACCAGGATTAGAAGATTTTATTCCGAGTTTCCAAAGACACTAAACTATTACGATCCTTGTGTGTGTGTGTTTTGTTATGTACTAAATATTCTGCATAAGTAATGTAATCTCAATGTACGTCAAGATTCAGGTCTCTGCAGTTGGTATCAGAGGAAAGGTTTAGTCAACCTTTGGAAACTAGGATGCGAAAACGTTAGTGAGATCCCTAGAGATATTTCAATGGTATGTCTAGGGATGTCCCTAAGGTTAAGTATACGTATAGGTTATAGTACTAGAATTACGCTAACGATCATAGAATTAAACCTAAGATGTTAGATATTGAAGGTACTCCCCCTTTGTTATGTTGTTTTCCCTAGCATGATTTTTGCCTCTCACACTATTCTTTTCGGGGTTTAGACGATGGCTGGAACCCGAAGGAACCGTGTTGATCAATGCAATGGACAATGTAATGATTTTCCTTCAAAACAAACAAATGGTATGGGAGATGGAGTGCAAAATCTTATTTCTATACTTACTCAAGCTATGAATCATCCTGGACTTCCAAATGAGCAGAGAAGGGAACAATATTCTATTGAGTCCTTCATAAGGCAACGTCCACCTTCTTTCAGTGGGTCTTCTGATCCACTTGTTGCTGAACAATGGATCAATACCACTGAAAAGATATTTTCAATTCATAAATGTTCTGATCATGATAAATTCTTCATAGTAGTATATCGTTTGGAAGGTGAATCTGATCAATGGTGGAATCTTATCAAGAATACGAGGCAAAGAGATGAAATTGAGTCCATGGAATGGGACGAGTTCAGAAACTTATTTTTCAATAAGTACTTCCCTCGTATTCTTGGAACAAATATGGAGAAGGAGTTTCTTTAACTAAAGAAAAAGGATGATGAATCTGTTGGTATATACGAAGCAGATTTTACAAGACTTTCAAGGTATGCATCTGGCATTATCATCCAACCTAAAAGTAAAGGTGATCGATTTTTCAGTGGCTTAAAACCAAGTCTTCGAAGGGAATTAGCTATAAGAGACTTCAGTAGATATGAAGAAATTGTGCGTTGTTCTATCAAGGTAGAAATAAAAGTTGGTGTTACATATCCATCTCATGGTTTTGACAAGAAACGAAAGATTGAGTTCAAGGAGAAACCTCAGAATAATGGTGAAAAGAAGATGAGATTTCCCTTATGCTCAAAGTGTAGAAAGAAACATGGAGGGAGTTGTCTTAAAGGGACAAGTAAATGTTTCAAATGTGGAAAGGAAGGTCATAGGGCATTTTAATGCCGTGATAATGGGAAGAAGATGTCTAATGATGCAAAAAAAGGAAGGGATACACATAATGAACCTACTACACTTCAATGTTTCAAGTGCAAGGAGATGGGGCATTATGCCAATAAATGCCCAAATCCAAGGGTTGATGATGATGGTTGACATTAACAAACTCTTAAGGCTAAAGACAAAGGAAAGTCACATGAAATTTCTATTAGCGATGTGGAGTACGATAACGGTGTGGTGAAAGGTACACTTACGATCCACTCTAAAGTAGAAAATGTTTTATTTGATTCTGTATCCACCCACTCTTTTATTTCTAAAGAATTTTATAAGGGTATCACCGTATTACCTCAACAATTAGATGTTGAGTTAGCTATAAAAAAACCCAATGGCACATCAATCACATCAAAAGTTTATAATTCTTCTCCGATCGAAGTTTGTGGGAAAGTGCTTCCTGCAGACCTTGTGATCCTTCCTTTAGTGGAATTCTATGTGATTCTTGGCATGGATTGACTTTCTTTATACGGAGCTCATATCAATTGCCAAAGAAGGGAAGTCACATTTCATATTCCAGATCAATCTATGATCGTCTATCAATGCAAGGATGAACATAACCTTCCAGTGGAAATTTCTTCCATTTTATGGGTATTGATTCCACTAAATGAAGGTTATTTATCTCAAATGGTTGGTGAGAAACTCACGATTAAGAATATGCCCATCGTACGGGAGTTTGATGATGTCTTTCTGGAGGAATTACCGGGTATTCCACCAAATTGTGAAGTTGAGTTTTCAATAGAACTCGTACCAGGTTCTTTGCCTATTTCAAAGACACCTTATAGAATGGCCCCAATTGAGTTGTAGGAATTGAAGAAGCAACTCCAAGGGAATCTTGATAAGGGATTCATACTCCCTAGTGCGTCACCTTGGGGAGCACCTGTTCTATTTGTTAAGAAGAAAGATGGATCAATGAGACTCTGCATTGATTATCTAGAACTTAACAAGATCACTATCAAGAACAAATATCCTCTCCCACGCATTGATGACTTATTTGACCAACTACGCGGAGCCCAATACCTTTCCAAGATTTATCTTGGTTCAGGGTATCATCAATTAAGGGTCAGAAGGGAGGATATACCAAAGACGACTTTCTGTACAAGGTATGGACACTATGAATTTATAGTGATGCCATTTGGTCTTACTAATGCCCCTACTATCTTCATGGATCTAATGAATAGAGTCTTTAGAGACTATCTTGTTCAATTTGTGGTAGTCTTTATAGACGATATTCTTGTCTATTCAAAGAGCAAGGAAGAGCATGAAGATCACTTGAGAATTATATTAAAGACCCTGAGAAAGGAGAAGATTTATGCCAAATTTACCAAGTGTGAATTTTGGCTTCAAAATGTTGCATTTTTGGGTCACATAATCTCAAAAGAGGGGATATCTGTGGACCCAGCAAAAACAGAGGTTATCGAAAGACGGTCGAGACCAACAATAGTAACTGAGATCCAATGTTTTCTTGGTTTGTCTGGATATTATCGACGTTTTGTAAAAGATTTTTCATGATTATCTAATCCACTCACCAAGTTGACTCGGAAAGGAGTTAAGTTTGTTTGGACAGAGGAATGTGAAGAGAATTTCAAGGAGTTGAAAAGAAGGTTATCCAGTGCACCTGTGCTCACACTGCCTTGTAGTGGAGAAAGGTTTGTGATCTACAGTGATGCATCCAAGAAGGGATTGGGGTGTGTTCTTATGCAAAATGATATGGTGATAGATTATGCCTCACGACAGTTGAAAATCCATGAGCTAAATTACCCAACACATGATTTGGAGTTAGCTGCGGTAATCTTTGCATTAAAGATTTTGAGGCATTACCTTTATGGTGAAAGGTGTGATATTTATACAGATCATAAAAGTTTAAAGTATATTTTCACACAAAAGGAGCTGAATATGCGTCAAAGAAGATGGTTGGAGCTGATTAAGGATTATGACTGCTAAATCCATTACCATCCTGGGAAAGAAAACAAGGTGGTAGATGTATTAAGTCGACAAGACCATGCTAGTTTATCCATGATGAGGATCACAAAAGATCCAATATTTATGGATTTACAAAGGATGGGTCTTGGAATTATAATGGAAGGGGAAAAATCTTATCTTTCTCAAATGAATGTTCAACCATCTATACATGTGAAGATTAAAGAGGCACAGAAAGAAGATGTAGAGTTACAAAAGAAGGTGAGAAATGTTCCTGAATTCATCCTTGATTGTGATGGGATAATAAAGTTCAGGAATCGGGTTTGTGTTCCTCCCATCCCCGAATTAAAGAAGGAGATGCTGGATGAGGCTCATAGTTCTTCATTCTCTATTCATCCTGGAAGCATGATGATGTATAGGGATCTGAAAGATTACTTCTGGTGGGATGGCATGAAAAGAGATGTTGCTGAATATGTCTCTCGATGCTTGGTTTGTCAACAAGATAATGCTGAGAGACAGAAGTCTAAGGGGATGTTACAACCATTACCCATACCCGAATGGAAATGGGAAAACATCACTATGGACTTTGTCACAGGACTTCCTAAAACATCCAAAGGCTATAATGCTATCTGGGTCATAGTTGATCGTCTTACAAAGTCTGCACACTTCATTGCTATTAGAGAGGATTTCTTTCTAGATCAGCTTGCCAGGATATATGTAAAGGAAGTGGTAAGATTGCATGGAGTACCACTTTCTATTATATCTGATCGGGATCCGAGATTTACCTCAAAGTTCTGGCGAAGTCTTTAGCATACTCTGGATACAGAGTTGAGTTTCAGCACTGCTTATCATCCTCAGATAGACGGTCAGTCTGAGAGAACAATTCAAACCCTAGAAGATATGTTGAGAGCTTGCTCTATGGATTTCAAAGGAGGTTGGGATCAACACCTACCTTTGGTGGAATTTTCTTATAATAATAGCTTTCACTGCAGTATTCAGATGTCTCCTTATGAAGGTCTCTATGGAAAGAAATGCAGGACTCCAACTTGCTGGGATGAAGTTGGGGAAAGAAAGCTATTAGGACCTGATCTCGTTGATGAAATGGCAGAAAAGGTCAGATCTATTCAACAACACATAAGAGTAGCTCAGAGTCGATAGAAAAGTCATGCCGAAAACTGAAGAAATGACCAAGAGTTTTAAGTGGGTGATAAAGTGTTCTTACGAATATCTCCCTGGAAGAAGGTTATGAGATTTGGAAAGAAGGGGAAGTTGAGCCCTAGATATATCGGTCCTTTCAAAATATTGGATCGTGTTGGAAAGGTAGCTTACCGATTGGCGCTTCCCCCGAATCTCTCTCAAGCTCACGATGTGTTCCATGTATCTCTCCTGAGAAAGTACATACCTGATCCTTCACATGTACTCAGCTCAGAAGTTGTACTGTTGGAGAAAGATCTTTTTTATGAAGAACAACCGATAGTGATTCAAGATCATAGCGAAAAAGTCCTACGAAACAAGACCACTCGATTGGTGAATGTTTTATGGAGGAACCACCAACTTGAATAAGCTACATAGAGCTTGAGGATATGATGAGGGAGAAGTATCCTCATCTGTTTGTTACAAAATGACGAATTTCGAGGGCGAAATTCTTTTTAAGGGGGGTAGAATGTAACACCTGAGATTTTTATGAGTAATATTTTGTTTTTATGTATCATCAAAGGAATCTTTCACTACATACTAGCTTGGCTTACTTTACACGCAATCGTGACCTTCCTCGATAGCTTGCGTTGTATGCAATACTAAGTTTCACTAAACGACGATATGCTATTAAAATATTATTTAAAATAGCAGTTATGAATAGTAATAACCACTTTTTGAAATTTTATCTTTAAAAATGGACTTCATTTTTGGATTCAGAATACCGAAATTAGCCTAGAGTGAAATTTTGGTATTTTTCTGAAAACATTCAATTTTTGATGAATAGTGAAACCACTAAGTGGTAGGTTAAAAACTGAATTTTGCATAAAACATAATTTTACCGCTTCTGTGAATGGAATTTCAAAAATCCGACAGACACGGTTGATATCAGTAATTAAAATGTGGTTCAATGAGATAAAAATAATTTTTTGGTGAATAGTAACTTTTTACTTTTTTACCGCGGTTAATAGTAAATAGGGTAACAAAGGGTAAATATGATATTACTATTACCCTAACACATATCCTAATTCTATTCGATAAGTGAAATTCGACCAAAAACAACCTTATGAATATAATATGACCATTTAGGTCCACTTGGATTAGATTATGACATTTAATATTATTTTATTTAATGAATAGATAAAATAGTTAAAATCAAAGTTTAATAACTAAAACATTTTTAATATGGGTTTAAACATAAGATAAATTCGATTATAAATATTAATTAGAATGATAAATAGATTTCCTACGTAATGATATTTTATTTATAATTTTTAGACTTTAAATAAATTAATTTATTTATGACACAACGATGATGCAGTAATTACCATTTTAAGGAAATGTTAACATAATTGATGTTATAAATGCCCAAATAAATGTAATTTGAGACTTTCTATGAATTACACTAATTTTCAAGGTTACTATGATATATTAGTGTTGATTTAATAAACTTGGTTCGAACATATAATTCTGTTATGACTTTCACAAAATCATATATCAAATAGTTCTAAAATTGACACAAAATAGTTTTTAAATCAAATATTATATTATTAATTGTTATTTTATACCTAAAAATCTACGGTTTGGCCAAATGACCTAGATAAGGATATATATATTAATAATAAACAACTTGGGATTCGTTTTTTATGTTATTGTAAGTGTATTAACCATATAGTGTAAGAAAACAAAAAGACACGGGAAAAGTTAAATTATTTAACTTAGAGTTAAATCTAACTGATAAGTTTAAAATAATATCCTAAACTTGTCTAAATCCTATTGTTTGATAGGATTTCGACCCATCCCCACTTTACCTTCGAAATAAGACCCTTTGGAATCATTATAAACAGATTTTGACTTTAATATAAAATAATATTTTGAGATATTCCAAAGGTGCTCCTCTCCTCCCTTATAAAAGGGCACCTCCTCCCCCTCCTCCTCACACCAATTTGAGCACCCAAGCTCGGAAAAACCCTGAAAAAATCCCTTCTCCACTTCCCTAGAATAATCCTATAGGTCCTGGTATTCTTCAATGGCCAATCTTAGTTCCCTAAGTGGAGTATTCAAATAGGCGTTTAAAAGAAGAGGTAATATCCATTACCGATATTTTCAATTTTTTTCTTATTCAACTTCTTCTTCATTAGTTGTTTCATGATAATGTAATAAAATAATTATTACTTACATATTGATATGTTATTATAAATATGAAACAACCCTAATTCACCTTCTATCCATCCTACGGAAAAATGAAATCACCGCGCGTGCGTACGTACTGAATACCGTCTCCACGTCGTGGTGTAATCTATTTTCCACCACCACCTTACTTGGATGGGTATAATGGTGTAAATAATGACTATATATGACTATTAAAAAGTGATATTTATTCTGAAATAGTATAAATACACTCCAATACAATTCCACGATCATAGGAACGATATCATCACTCGTGCGTACGTACGGAATACCGTCTCCACGATGTGATGTGACTCGTTCTACATGATCATCATTACGTAGTAATTATATAAATGAATTTAATGAATAAATATGATATATGTTACACTTATAACATTCTGGATATAATGTATTTATAAACTTTAAATAAGAATAAGAATTTATTCGGCAAAACATGCATAAGAACAAAAGGCAATAATGACCCGAGTAACAAGTAACAATGAAATATTACTAATAAGAAGCTAAGAATATGACCATATATGATATCATATCAATATGTATGATTTTTTAATAAGTCAATAACATTATTTAAACCATTATACAGGAGATTCAGACACATACAAAGCAAATCGGACCTAAGGTAAGGGGAAATATCACAATCTCATTTTTATCCGAGATTGTTTATACTTTGGTATTTACTGGGGTGTATTTTATCATCCACATCCATGTTCCCTCAATATGTAATATTGTTTCCATCCACTTACAATAGTTTAAATCCAATTTTACCCTTCGGTGAGTTTTTAGTAAAGAATATGAAAGGAATCTTTTGTCGTTTTTTCGTACGAGGTACTTTTTGACTTTTCCGACAAAAGTACGAAGAATGTTTTTTTAACTTATACGGCATGAATGGATTTTTAAAACATTATTTCCAAGAAGCTTCCTTTACAAGTTTTCAAGTTTATTTTTAATCAACTTCTTTTAGTTTATAATTGTATGACATGTTAAGAAAAGAAATGTTTTTTTGAAGAAGAAAGTATATTTTCCTCAAGAATGGAGTTCAAGTGTTTTATCAAAATTATTTTCCATCTAAGATAATAAAGGGTTCTGTTTTTATCCCTATTATTACATTGATTTTATTATGTTGTGAGGGAATTATTTTTATGAAGTCATTTACCTTATATGATTTGTTTTATGATGTCATGATGTTTCAAGAATCCCATTTTTGTTACATGTGTTATGCGATGATGTATGATTTATGATTATGTGGCACACATAATAAAGGTTTCATTATAAGATGGGTGGGACCTATATCTCCTTCCAATGATTTGGGTAAAGATTTATATCTCATGAGATAGACATGGATGGAACGGAAGGTTATTTCGGTTAAGTGATATAGGACTGAAACGAGGAGTGAACTTGGTTCAGAAATGGAATTTGTCCGCTAAGATAGTCTTGGCAATGAGTCATGACTAACAAGAAATGATTTTCAATGATTATGTATGCATTCCACAAAGTTTCATGTTTCATGTTATGATTATGGGGATCTCATTTTCACTTCTATGATTTATTCCATGTTAAGATATTATGACCTCTTTTGCAGGTTAAGATTTCCAAAAGTTATGTGCTTATGTATATGATGTGATTGATATTTTTTTTACCCTTACTGAGCATCTGAGCTCACCCTTTTATGTTTTCTTTTCCCCAGGATATAAAGAAAGGTTTTAAGTATAAAAAAAGAAGATCTTTATGGGAGATGTTGAATATCTTTCACCAGGATTAGAAGATTTTATTCTGAGTTTCCAAAGACACTAAACTATTACGATCCTTGTGTGTGTGTTTTGTTATGTACTAAGTATTCCGCATAAGTAATGTAATCTCAATGTACGTCAAGATTTGGGTCTCTACAGAACATACCTCAGAAAAGGCCAAGGGATCAAGGACAAGTTTATGGGATCACTACTGCTGAGGTTGAAGCTCTGAAAGACGTAGTGGAAGGTAATTTAATGGTTTCCTTAAGTTTATACAATGCTTTATTTGATTCTAGATCTTTGCATTATTTCATATCGTCCCATTTGGCTAAGAAAATTATTTATTTACAATTTGATTTAACTAGATAGTTGTCAGTCAAAACTCCTAAGGGAAGTATCATTGCAACAAAGTTTTGTGAATCAGTTCCCATTAGGGCATATAAATGTTATTTATCTGCTGATATCATCGTCATAACCATGGTTGAATTTGATATAATCCTCGATATATATTGGATTTCAGACCATGATGTGAAAATTTATTATTTGAAGAAGGAGGATACAATTTTTGATGATGATAAGGAGTACCTTATCTTTAGAGAAGAAACGTCACCACCTAATTCTTATCTAGATCCACCCCTAGTAGCTCAACTAAATTCAATTATTGGGGAGGAAGATAATGAAATAATTGTGGGTGAGGAAGGGACTGTTCAAATAGAGGATGTACCTATTGTGAAAGAATTTTTTGATGTGCTTTCAGAAGATTTACCTAGACATCCTCTAAAATGAGAAATTGAGTTTTCCATTGATTTAATTCATGGATCAAGGCCCAAATCGAATACCCGTTATAGAATGGCCACTATAGAATTTGTGGAACTAAAGAAAAAACTAGAGGAATTGAGTAATAAGGGATTTATTCACCCTAGTGTTTTCCATGGGGATCACCTTTCCTTTTTTCAAAGAAGAAACATGGATCTATGAGGTTGTGCATTGACTACAGGGAGATCAATACTATAACAATAAAGAACAAGAATCCCCTACCTCGAATTGATGATTTATTAAACCAACTTCCTAGAGATCAATACTTTTCAAAGTTTGAACTTCAATCTGGATATCATCAGTTGAGTGTGAAGAAGGAAGGCAATTCCAAAAATAGCATTTCGAACCAGGTACAAGCATTACGGGTTTACAGTAATTCCTTTTGGATTGACTAATTCACCCTCTGTCACCATGGATCTAATGAATAGAGTTTTCAATGAATATCATGATGAATTTGTAGTGGTATTTATTGATGATATTTTGGTATACTAAAAAAGCTACGAAGATCAAGAAAATCACTATTGCATTATTCTGAAGACTCTTAGAAGACACTAATTATATAGGATGTTTCGCAAGTGTCAATTCTAGCTTCAATAGATTTCTTTTCTTGGAAATATTTCCTATAAGGATAGAATCTCTGTTGATACTTCTAAGAGAAGTGCAATCCATGAATGGCCAACACCGATGAGTATAACTGAGGTATGCAGTTTTGTTGGTTTAGCTGATTATTATTGATGTTTTGTCTAGAATTTTTGACAATTGGCTAACCCATTAACAATGCTCACCTGAAAAGTGGTTAATTTTTTTTGGACAAAATACGGTGAAGAATGTTTTGAAGAACTGAAGTGAAGATCAGTCAATGTTACTATATTGACTCTGCCATCAGGGAATGATGGATTTGTTATTTATAGTGATAAAACAAAGAAAGGAATTGGTTGTGTCCTTATGCAGATTGATAGGGTTATTGCCTATTCATGAAAACAACTATAAATTCATGAGAAAAAATGTCCTACTCATGATCTTGAGTTATAAGTTGTAATATTCACTTTGAAGATATGGAGACATTATCTCTATGGTGAAAAATGTGAGATATATACCAACCATAAGAGTTTGATGTATATTTTCTGACAAAAAGAACTAAAAATGAGGCAATGGAGATGGCTTGAACTACTCAAGAATTATGATTGTAGGATACACTACCACACAGGGAAAGAAAATAAGGTGTCATATTCTTTGAGCTGAAAAGATCATCATGTTTTGAACAAGATAAGAGTTGAAAGGGATCCTATTTTCATTGATATTATAAGGATGAATATGGGAATAACCATAGAAGGTGAAACATTAATGATTTTTCAAATGGTTTCCAAACCATATCTACTAGAATGGATAAAATGTTCTCAGAATTATGATGAGTAATTTCAAAATAAGATTAAATCTATGAACAATGGGAGATTGATCGACTAAGTATATGAAGATAATATTTTGAAATTTTGGAAGAGACTTTGTGTTCCAAATATACCTGATCTGAAAAAGGAATTGTTAGATGATGCTCATAGCTCCAATTTCTCTATACACCCAGGTAGCACCAAAATGTATAGAGATTTGAAGGATCATTTTTGGTGGGACAACATGAAGAGGTAGATTGATGATTTTGTGTCATGATGTATGGTTTGTCAACAAGTGAAATCTAGATGGAAACAGCCTGGAGGAGTCTGGCAACCACTTCCCATACCTGAGTGGAAATTGGATAATATCACGATGGGATTTGTCACGGGACTTCCAAAGACTCCTATAAGGAATGATGAAATATGGGTCATTGTTGATCGTCTTACCAAGTCAGCACATTTTCTTTCTATAAGAGAAGATTTACCACTTGAACTTCTAGCGAGACAATATATTAATGATGTTGTGAGACTTCATGGAGTACCCCAATCGATTGTTTCTATTCGTGATCCATGTTTTTCATCAAGATTTTGGAAAAGTCTTCAGAAATACCTAGATACTGAACTTCGTTTGAGTATTTCCTACCACCCCTAAACTGATGGAAAATCAGAATGGACTATTCAAATATTACAAGACTTGTTGAGATCATTCTCACTTGACTTTCAAGGTATGTGTGATCAATATTTACATATGGTATAATTCTCCTATAACAATAAAATCCATTCATGTATTCAAATGGCACCATATGGAGAATTATATGAAAAGATATGTCACACACTAACCTGTTGGGATGATGTTTGTTAAAGATAACTCGTAGGCCCAGAACTTGTGGAGAAAAAAGATGGAAAAGGTGAAGGTAATCCAAACCCACATCAAAGCAGCTCAAAGTATGCAGAAGAGCTATGCCGATAACCAAAGGAAGGATTTGTAATTTCAGGTATGAGATCATGTTTTCAAGAAGGTATCTCCCTGGAAGGGTGTCATACGTTTCAGTTAGAAGGGTAAATTTAGTCCCACGTACATAGGAACTTTTGAAATTCTAGAATGAATTGGGGTTGTGTCTTACCGTTTGGAAATGCCGCCAAGTCTCTCCAAAGTTCATGATGTATTCCATGTATCATTGTAGAGAAAATAAATGCCTGACCCAATGCATGTACTCACCTATGAGGAATTAGAACTGAAACCCAATCTGTCTTGTTGCGAAGAGCCTATCAAGATTCTTGATAGAAGAGAACAAGTGCTGAGAAACTGGAAGACTAATCTGGTAAAATTTATATAGAGAAACCAGAAGATGGAAGAAGAAATGTGGGAACCTGAGGAACTTATCATGAAGAACCATTTGAGTATTTTTATGCATTAATATTCTAGAAATTTCAAGGACTAAATTATTTAAAGGAGGGGATAATGTAACACCCCAAGCATCCATGGTATGCTTCTCTTTGAATTATACAATAGCATGTGTTGTACGCAACTTCGAGTTCTAACAAACCACAATCAATCAAACTTGCCATTATGAATATTAATAACCACCTTTTGAATTTTTATAAATTTTACCTTTCAAAATAGACTTCAGTTTTGAATTCAGAGTATCTAAATTATCTTAGGGTGAATTTCTGGTATTTTTTTGAAAACATTCAGTTTTTTATGAATAGTGAAAAATAATAAATTTTAATTAAAACCTACTTTTTTAATCCAAATAATTTATAGTGAAAAATTATAATATTGATTGGTTTTAAAGTATAAGTAGATTATATTTTTACCATTTAATCCAATGTTGTTCATTGGACGTAATTTCACATTTAAACATGACATACGCAAGTGTCCATCTTTTGATAGTTATCATTTCTTAAATACAAGCATTATGTTTTGACAATGGGAATTAATTTTAAATTAATTTCTACCACTTATTTGTTTTGAATTTAGAAAAATGGATTCCATATTTAGAATTATTTTTTCAAAATTGTGTAAATAGTTAACTTTTATTTTTAGCCATTTTGAATAATTACTTCGGTAAATATTTTATTTACTATGGTTAAAGGGTATACCTGGTAAATAAGAATAAAAAAAGAATATTATTATAATAATAAATTACCCAAACAAGTGTCCTAACCCTATTGGATGGTACGTGTCTGACAAAGGGTATCTTTGGGTAAATTTTGGGACCCCATGGAGCCACTTGTAAGTGATAATGACACATTATATTAATTATGTTAAAGTAAATATAAAAATGATATAAGCATATGTATTTTATTAAAACAATTTTAAAATAGAGTTATACATGTTATCTATTAGACAATAGATATAAATTATAAAGATAAAAATATTTACTATATAGTGGTATTTTATTTATAATTTTTATACATTTAATAATTAAATTTATTTTTGACATAGTGATGATGCAGTATTTTCCTTATTAATGAAAGAATCAAATAAATAGTATTATAAATGTTAAAATAAATATAATTTAAAATTTTGATTCCATTAAAAAAATTTATAAGTTAATATAACATTTTAGGATTGATTAAATTTATATATTTTAAATTAAAAATATTTTTTTGACTTTAAAAAAATCAATTATTAAATAGTGTCAAAATTCACATAAAGGTGTTTTAAAAAAAATATTATAATGTTAATTGATATAATCTAAGGCTCATCCAAATGACTTATAAAATGATAGGTGTATCATTAATTAACCACTTGGGGTTATCTTGGAAGTTTATAGTATGTTTATTAACCATATAATATAAAAATACAAAGAGACACAGTAAAGGTCAATCTATTTAACTGAGAGTTAAATATAAAAGATAATGTTAATATAGTGACCCAAACCTATATAAATCCAATTGGTTGAGTGTTTTTCAGCCCATCCCCACCTTAGACATTAAATAATTCATTGTTTATCCATTAGAAACCGAAAATTATTTTATTGTAAAATAATATTTCTAGCTTTTCCTAAGGTGCCCCTCACCCCTCTTATAAAAGGGCACTACCCCTTCCCTCAAATTCACATCTTCAAAGAATTTTCATTCGGCCGAACCCTACCCAAATACCATCTAAAATATACTCTATTCATCCAAGAGGCCTTACTTTAGTTATAAATCCAATCTATAGATCCCTTTTGATCAAATTAAAAGGAAGAACCCGATGAAGAGGTAAATATTCAATCACCACGTTCAAGTTACATTATTTTTCCACATCCTCTTTAGTTTTATTTCCATTATAAAATAATAACTCTAGTATCATATATATAATGTGATGTAATTATAAATATTCTACAACCATATTCATTATTCTATCCATCCTTTGAATGACATGTCACCATACGTGCGTATGTACGGCTTACCGTCTCCACGTCATGGTGTAATTGTTATTCAATACATTATTATTTGGATGGTTTTAATAATTACGTGTAATGGATGTAAATAATAAATATAAAACGAAAATGAGTATGTATATATGATATACCATCCAATTATATATTATCTTTATACAAAAAGAATGATATTGTCACTCGTACGTACGTACGGATTACCGTCTACATGAACGCGATGAGATTCATTCCCCATCGTATTCTTTGAAGAATAATTTTCATTAGATGATTACAAATAATTTTTAAAGACATATTATAATTCATAATATGAAAAATATACATCCTATCCATAAAAAATATTACTTACATAACAAATCATACAAAGGAAAATGAATCAGTTAACACCCGAAATGACGATAATACAAAGATATTATTAACAAAGGAATGTTAAAAGATCATATATGATATCATATTAATGTATATGATTCTTCTATAATTTAATAAACCTTATTTCACCATTACACAAGAGGTTAACATACCCTCGACCTTATAAAATTACAAGTTAATGGTTAATTTTACAATCTCATTATTATCCGAGGTTGTTTTTATGTAAATATATACTAGGACCTCTTTATCATCCACATCCACGTTTCTTAAAAAATTATTCCAAAACATTTTTACTATTTACTAGAATATAGTTTAAATTCATTTATACCCTTTTTCAACTTTTTATAAAATGGATTCAAAGTAATATTTCTATCATTTTCCAAACAAGGTACTTTTTAACCTTTCGAAAATATTAAGGTAAGAATGTCTTTTTTTAACTTATACAGTGGGTGCGGCAATTTTCTGCCGTTATAACATCATTGAAGCTTCCCTTACACGCTTATAAGAATATTTTCAAAATAATTTTTTTCTTAAATGATTTAAAAATAGAAAGAGATATTTTCTCTAAAAAAAATTTGATTTCATCTATGTCAACATCCTTCGTTGGATTTTAAGCATATTGATGTTCATTTATTATGACACAAAACTTCCATATTTTATTCAAGGTTTTGTGATATGTATGAATTTGGATGTGTTATTTTTACACTAGTCAAGGTTTATGGATAAATTATTGACATTTAGTATGCTAGTTTTAATACGAATGTTTATGTTATGTTTAATCCTTTTCATATGAGGATTGCATTGGACTTAATAAGTGGCAGGTAGAGGCCGCTATAGCTCTTCGATGCATTGGTAGGTCACATGATACAAACTAGTGTCTTTTCCCAAGTCCTTGGCAAAATATTATTTTTATTCTTCACATAAGGCCTTTAATATGTGGTTATAAAAGTATGGAATTATGCATTCCATAATTACGAAAGGGGCTACTGATATTGCATGTGATTATTCGACTAGTAGAATATCAATGTGAATAAGTAAATGAAATTATTTTGATTTTATCTTTTCCATATTATGCTGAAGTTCAAGTTTAAAAGTAACTTTATAGACTTATGCATTTCCTTAAATGTTTATTCTTATTTATGAAAGTTTCCACTATATTGTTATCTTTATTGAGGATCAGAACTCACCCCTTTCTGTGTTTTATTTTTACCCGGATGCGAAGAAGTATATTATGACTGATTTGCAGGGATAGTCTATGGGATATTAGTGTTGTCTATGGAAAAAATGTTATTTTAGTTTTCCATTTTATGATATAATGTAAACATTATGAATGTATCCAGTATTTCCAAGTCTACTAAACTAATCAGTCTTTAGAGACTTGATCTGTTGTGATCATGCCAATGATGCGTAATATTCCACCAACTCTGGGCTTCTGGGGTTAGGGCCTTACAAAAATTATTTGGAAAATTTCCAAAGAATATCCCTTAGGTGTTTCAAACCAGTTGTGAAGAAAGCCTCGTTTTTTTTGACCTGGTAGCATTTTCAAATTTACAACCCCTAGGTAGAAATATTCTAAAGTCACATCCACTTGTAGTATCCAAGTAGGGATGTAATTTATCTGATTCCAATCATGCCACCCTTCAAAAATATTCCAAGACATTTTACTATATTTAGACTAATCATTATTCTAATGGTTAAAAATATCCATAGAATCATCTTCAAACATATCCATAAACATATCCTTAAAAATAGCCATTGGGATCTCACTAAAATTTATCACCCAAGTTACAATGGTTAAATAAACCTTTCCACTAACCAACTATAGTGGAGTTTCATTTTTATATATAAATATTACATCTAAATAATTTAATATCCATACCATTTTATAAAAACATGCTCGAGGTCCACAATGGTTTAGTGTCTTTGGATACTTAACACACAACCATCTTATTTCATGAAATATATTCAACATATCCAATAACGAACTTCCCATATATTTATCATATTATAAATAACCTACATAAAACCATTATTAATTACATGGGGAAATGAAAAATAATAAAGGTTGAGATCATATTTATAGTGATGTTAAAAAAGGGAGATAAGAACATAACACAATCTTAATTGTATGCGAACATGAGATTAACATTGGAAAACTATACTCTACATATCATAGATCATGAATTTGAGTCCTGGTATAAATCTTGTATGTTTATAAGACATGAATCGTGATTGAAATCAATAAATGTAATTAATGAGAGCATAACCTAAATATAAGAATGTTGAGAAAACATGAGATCCTAACATTGTGAACATGTATAAATAGATGTAGTTTCACTTATTATATTATGTAAATATAATAATTTCATCACACAAACATATGGATATGAAATATAGGTTCCAAAATAATTTTATGGAACCAAACAATATGTCCAGGCATGAAATTGTGAAAAATAAATCATGTTCACACATAACATAATTAACTCACGAGTTAAAAATCATTCCCTAATACTTTGGAGGGCTATATAATTATAGTACCATACATATATGTTTATAATGTAACCACCTATTCTTGGTAATTATATAACCACTGTCATTTGTTATAATTTGGCCACTATAATTGGTAATAAGGTAACCACTATATTTAGTTTATAATAGATCCAACCATAAAAAAATGAGAACCAAACATATAAGTGGAACAATATTATAAAACATTCATCATATCATTACATCATAACCTGTTCAAGGGAAATGAGTTCCATAATAATTTATGCAATTATTTATAGCCAAACCCATGACAATAAAAGTGTTTCATAAACATTTCATTATAATAACAATAAACCATATATTTAAAGAATAAGGATGGTAACCTTGGATCATATCCTGCTTAAATATTATTTTACATCAAATGATGTCATCTTAGATGCATAATTATTTTGAAAGTTCAATTCAAATAATAATCGAGGAAAATTTCCTTCCCATTTTGAAAAAAAATCATTAAAATATAAAAACATCCAAAACATTATTTTTTTAAAATGACCTATTAAATTTGTAAGGAATTATTTAAAATATCCAGTGGTCATGACCTTGGAAAATAATGTTCTAACTTTACATGTTAGAACAAATATCCCTTTCATGTTTATGATAAACAGATAAAAGTTCCTTGTTCTAAAAATGAAATAAAGATTCTTTTGAGAAAAATAAAAAATTAAAACTTGGTAAAACTTTTTCTTATAAACTAATGGGATAAAAATATAAATAATATTTAAAACATTTTTAGATAACAAAAACATGAAAGAAAAAGGATTTTTTAAAGAGAATAGAGATAAAGTTTATTTTTATTAAAACAATTATTTTGGATTATTTTTTTCATAGGTAGTGGAAAATTGAAAAAATGTATTATCTAGAAATAACAAGTTATAAGATGGATCCTTATTTTCATTGGAGATATATTATAATATTTTATTATGAGAAGCAATATTATAAATATTTATGATAAATAATGAGATCGCATCTTAAAAACCATACCACTTTGGAAAATTTAAAATAAAATTACCCATGAAGGAAATAAAATTAGATTGAAAATTTTATACCATTATTTTCACCAGGAGTCTCACAAATGAAACTCATGGGTAGTATATACACCACAAAAAATAAGCAATTTGTGAATATGGAATATATCCCATGAAAATAAATGTTAAATGAAAACCCATTATCTCAAGTCTCAACTTTATTTATAAACCTATCGAAATACTATAAAATAAATATAGGTTTATTATAAAGTTAATATATAAAAATAATAATATATATAATAATATATATTATTTATTTATAATCATTAATGGTACATTTTTTAAAAAATTACTTGTTAAAATCAAATTTCGGGTAATAACTGCTTCGTTTTTCATGTATGTTTTGGTTTAGAATTTATTTTCATTTTACATTTATAATGTTTCCATAATATCCCGAATGTTAAAAATAATATAAATATCATTTATATTCCTTATATATGTGTTTATATTAATCCATTATAGTTAGATATAGAAAATAAATTACACCGTTCGTGGAGATGGTAGGATGTACATACACATGAACATTTTTTCCATTTTCATAAATGATGGAAAGAAAAAAATTTAAAAATTTATTAATATTTAAAGATTGTTTTTTATATGATATAAACCATATATAATAATTAATTCTATCTAGATTACAATCCATGTAAAAACAAAATAAAAAATGTTTCAAATTGATTCATCAAGGTTGTATTCCACACGTACGCATTAGCGATGTTATCATTTTCCAAAAGATTGGAAGGTAATAAGGTTGATGTGGTATTATAATTCCAGGAATATAATTATATCATAAATATAATATTTATACTTTAAATTAATCATTATTTAAATTTGATTGATGTTGTGATGGAAAACGAATTACATAGATTTTTGAGACAGTAGTCTGCTGTACAAAGTGTCGATAAATTAGATTCCTATATTAGGGAAGAGGATATAGATGTGGTTTATTACAGTAACATAACAACATATATGTATATGTGAGATAAATATGTTGTTTTATAGGCATATTTGAATATTATTTGAATTAAGTGGAAAAATAAATAAAAGAAAAATTCTTGATTAGGGACGAGATATCTTTTTTGGATCAACTCCATAGGTCTACACCACTAGCATTCTAAGAATGTTTTAATAATTGAAATAAGGCTGATATGAAGTGGATATGGAATTAATGAATGTATTTATGTAGTAATGTTCCTCTCCAAAAGGATATTTACATTTAATTAGGAGAGTATATGGGTTCCCTTTTATAAGTGGGGGAGAGGACACACATGGAATTTTTCAAAAGAAAATGGTGTAACCATGTTTTATAAATTATAAGAGGCTCAAAGAATGGCTCATTATAGAGCCTTAGATTTTATATGCTCTAAATAGGTCCATAAAATGTGATTTGTGCATGTTTTTGGGCAATTTTCCACCATAAATATTTCATTTAACCCCTTAGTAAACCCGTTTTAAATTTAACTATATTAATTGTTTTTTACCATTTTAACAATTCAATTTTAATAAAAATATTTTGACATTATTATATAACATTAATTATACTAATTCTAAATATGTAATCTATTTTTTTCAAATTCCATTTATATAATTTTGAAAATTTTATTTCAAATTGAACCTGTAGATTTGAGGAGAAAGTGGTCTTCCAAATATAAAATCTTCATAAGTATAGAACATTTTAATATGTAAATATGATATAAATTTCAATAAAATTACCTAAATTAGTTTAATTATTAAATAATTCAGTTAATTTTACTTCTAATTTTTTTAAAACATTATCTTACTATTAAAATTCTTTAAACTAATTTTTTTAATAAAAAACAGAATTATTCACTATTCATTGAAAAGTATACATATTTTTGAAAATTCGCAAAAAAAACTAATGATGTTTTTTGATAATTTGATTCAAAAAATAGGTTGATTTTTAAACTTGATTTTATAAATGTTTCAGGAATTACTTTTATTATTTTTAACAAAAATAAATTAAATTCATTTTTAGAAGATTATATTTTCTAAGAATATAAAAAATTTTCTAAAAATAAGGTACTTATTTATAAATATATTTTCTTTATCTAAAAAATTTATACATAACTTTTTAAAAAAATTAATACTATTTATACATACAAATTTAAGGACTAGTTTATAATGGTCATGTTTAAATAATAATATGAATAGTATATCATAGTTTGTTAAAGATAGGTGTGGCATGTAACTACAACTATTGAAGAAATTAAATTAAATTGAAAAAAAGAACATTTCATAAAAACATAGGGGGTTATATATTTTCATATATCGTTCTATTTCTAAGATAATCCTCTATTCTTCCCCTTTGAAAATAAAATTCCAACAGTGTACTTATCTTAATTCAAGCCATGATTATATATGTCTAAATACATCAATTTTTAAGAAAAAATAATGGATAATTGAATTATTCTATTATCCTTACTAATTATTGAATCACAGTAAAAAAGATAGTTAATAAAATAAAAAAAGAATGTCCATATATCCTCTAATAAGTTCACTTTATCTTCTAATCCATATGGACAATATCCTCCCCTCATATTCTTGTTCCCAACATAAGTATTTTCGAACACAAAAATTATAACCAAATTTAGTATTATGTTAAATGCGAAGAGGGGTATCCAAACTACTCTAGTCTAAGAATATTGATTGAGAATCAGGTTTTCTCCTATTTCTCTATAACACTAATAATTTTAATGGTTTGTAAAATATATCTGTCACATAATATTTCATTTCAACAAACTAAGGTTCCATATTATTATTCTCCACCATTTATTATAATATATGATACTAAATTTCAATATTAATCATGTGATAAGGTTTTACTAGACACTTATTCAAACCAATATCACTTTTTTTTTGTTTTACATAATCATTATTTTCTATTAAACCACTTAACAAATGTATTCCAACTAATAATTAATATATATATTCATTGTATAATATTTTGTGACTATGATAAACTATGCCTATGGTCTTATTAATAAAACCCAATGTTTTTTATTTCTTAACTACCCAATGTAATTTTTTATAGTGTATAATTCTTAAAAACATATATGTTATCTACACATGATTTCCCCAACCTAATATGTATCTGAATATAATAGAAATTTTAGATCTACTCCATCATTGAAAGAAAACAAAAATTCATTACTCCCTATATATACATTATTATTATTATCACTAATTAATGTTTGTATTTCTTTAAAATACTCTATAAAACTACTTCCAAGAACATAGTATTAATGATATATATCTCTGTAACATTAATATAAAGTGGAATCCCAATTATTATTATTTTTAAATTGATTCTACTCCCCCACTTTCCTTGATTTTACTATGTTTTGATCCAAATTATTATCAAAGATGAAATAATATTTCACTCTTCCATTTTGAAATTCTTCCACACTTCCATTTTATAATTCACCTATAACATGTATAATATACTATTATTAGGTGGAATTTTCTACCCCATAAATTTTTTTAATTCACAAATCAATGAAATATGAGATTATAAAATTCTTAATTGAGAATATGTATCAATTGAATTGTACTTTTCACCTCTAAAGATTATTTCATGAAAATACACCATCAAAAAATTGATCATCATTTGATGTTTTCACATTGTGGTTGTGATCAAACCATAATATATATAATTCCACATTCCTTATAAAATAATCCACCCATGTATACCATGTGATAAGACAATAATTATTTATCCTAATTTTAATAGGAATAATGAAATTTAAACATTAACTGATAGGGATCAAAATATATTTATTTAATGGAATTTTTTCCATGAAAATTTATTATATATATTTTTAAACTAAATGAAGCTACAAAATGTTACTCTCTAAGTTTTAAATATCATGTATGTGTTCACATTGGAAAAAAATTAGTTATGAATGAATATTTATAGTATGTTTTCTACTACATAAATTATATATTTGACGTTAATTTATTAATAATTTTGGTAATTAATTAATTACCTTATATATTTACAAAACACTATTTTAGTGATTATAAAATTAGTATAAAAATCAAATAAACAATATTAAAAATATTAAAATAACATAATTTGATATATTTAATGTGATACAAAAATTATATAGATGAAAATGACATTCTTAGGTTATAATAATATAGTTGTTTCGAATTTTACATGTTTCCTTGATGTTTTTTAATTTAATGTAATGAATAGTATAAAAATTGGCGATAATGATATTTTATTGGATTAATATTTAATTAATTTATTTTGAAATCATAAAAATATTAAATAATAACAATATTGATATAATATTGTAAACCTTTTCAGCCAATTTTCATTTGTATTCCATTTTCATGCATTATTCTCTAGAATAGTCTGATTATATTTTACTATTCTGAGAAATTCCCAAAGTACCCCTTGCCTCTGTTATAAAAGGGAACTTTCTCCTTTAGTTCATTACTTCACATTATGCCTTCTGGATCAACCATCCTATGACATATAAATTTTTCCACTTCCATGTACATACTATAGAGGTTTATTTCTTCACAAAATACCAACAATATAGCCCTTTTTAGGAGATCTAAATGAGTTATTTTGAAGAAGAGTTAATTGCTCTAAACGATCACTTTCTTTGTTTTCTATTATTTACCTCCACTAAATATATGATATTTATCATTAAATCAAAAATTCATTATAATAAATATTCTTAAATTTTATTATTATTATGTAAACACCATTATAAAACCTTTTCCCCATTCAATAAGAAGTGAATGTATCACTCATGTGTACGTATGACTTACCATCTCCACATAGTGATACAATTCAATTTTCATCACCATATTTCATGGATGGAAATTATGACGGTTTTAATTTTTATATATGATATTTATGAAATAGTAGGAGTTTCGGAATGATTATGTCATGTATTCTATCTTATCATCCAATCTTTTTGGAAGTGATAACATCGCCCGTGTGTACGTATGGACTACCATCTCCATGACACGATGTGATTATTTTGTCCTTTGTATTTCACATGGATTGTAATAAGGATGAATTATAAGAATATAAATTATATATATTATATAATAAGGATTATTTAAATTTGTATTATAACTTTCCCTTATCTCATTCCATCAGATGAAAAATTGAAATAGTGTACATAGTATGTAAGTGCTATCATCACCTTGAACGGTGTAGTTAATTTTTCTATCCCCAATTTTTTTGAATGATTATAAATATTTATATAATGAATATATATTATGGTGATACCAGGATTAACATTATGGAATTTATGGTACTAAGATCTAAGTATATGGACGTGGACTATCGAACCCAAACTAGGTTGGAAAAAAGTTGTTATCACATTGAATAGTGATTTTAAAAAAAATTATTAATAAAAGGGTCATAAGATGTTATAAATAAATAATACATGGTAATATAGATATATGGTTCAAAATTAAATTTTTAATAAGTCATTATTTTTTAAAAATAGGTTTCAACATGGACATGGAAAGTGGATTGTTGAGGTAAGCATTAATTTCAAAATCTAATCATTATTTGAGAGTATTTAGGTTTAAGTATCAACTACAGAATATTTGTCTCACATTACCAATTTTTCTAAAAATGTTTTGAAAAAATTTATGACTACTATTTTAAATCATTTATAGACAAGTTTTAGTGTTTTTAAAATGGTTTGAAAGAAAATATATTTTTTCATTTTCTAAACGTGGTTCTTCGTAACTTTTTCGACATAAATAGAGAAGGAATGTTTTTTCAATATATATGAAATGAGAGGATTTTCTAGGGGTCATGATGACTTAATGATTTTAGTCTTCCATTATAATCATAAAATTTTATTTTCAATTTTGTTTTCTTCCATTATAATTGCATCTCTTTTATGAATATTATTTCATAATAGAAAGGATATATTTCTCATGAATTATATCAAGTGACTTTTTAAAATTGTTTTCCATTTAAGATAACACTATTTTTTGTTACATATTATTTTACTAGGTATATGATCCAACGATACCACCATTATTCTTACTATGTTTGGTTTATTCTTACAATAACTTGATATTTATGAAACTTGTTTCCTTTCCACGGGTTATGGTATGAATAAATGTGAAGAAACCGAGTTCTTTTCAAGGTTTCTAATATGATTTATGTTCTTGTGGTACAAATATATAATGTTTTCATTATATGATCAGTGGGGCCTATATCTTCTTCCAATTTATTGGGTAAATAATTATATCTCAATAGATAAATAGGGATACAATGTAGTGTGAACCCATCATTATAAGGGATATTTTTCACTATGATAGACTTGGGAGTGAACCCTGAGTACTAAGATGGTTTAGGGAGTGAACTTATTCTACTATGATAGTCTTGGAAATGAGTTGTCACTACTAATGAAATTATTTTCTATTATTATGTGTATGCCACAATTCCATGTCTTAAGCCAACATTACTCTATCATATATTATGTCCATATATGATTCATGTATTTTTAACTTTTGTGTTTCATTACATGACTATATATTATGATTTTTAATATGAATGGTTTAATAGTAAAATGTTATCTTCATGTTATTATGACATTATTCTCATTTTATACTTATGTAATCATTGATATCTATCTTTTTAACCCTTACAATGCATTTTATCTCACACTTTTATTATTTATCCATTCCCCAATATATAAATAATGGTATTAAGAATGCCATGTCAAAAATGGTTCTATTTAAGTCGAAATAAGTGGAAGATGATGTAGATATTTTACAAACCATTCATTTATGTAACCTATTTCCAAAGAAACTATACCTCTATGATATTTATCTCTGGGATTATGTAATATAATGAATATTTATCTAAAAAGATGAAATATCTCTGTATGAAATGTTTGGGTTTCTATAGTTGGTATTAGAGGATATGTTTAGTTAACCTTTAAAATATATGATGAGAATTTTTTGGGATAAGTCTTAATATAGTATACAATATTAATGTTTTGATAGTGATTATGAATGACATAAGTTAATCCAAAGGTGTATAAAAATAAGGTTTCACGCTGTAGGAATCATATAAATTAGCATTTAATGATTATATATATTTAAACTATGATTATTATCCCCTAGATTATGGTTTCTGGTTTTAGTCAATGGATGTAACCCAAAGGAATTATGTTAATGATGAATTGTCTGGAAAACTAAATGACTTTCCTCCTGAGTAGATGAATGTTATGGGTGATGGATTGAAGAATCTTTCTTCTATGGTTAAACAAATTTCTCAAGCTAAGAATCATGCTGAGGTTCCAAATGATCAATGTAGGGAACATCATACCATTGAATCATTCATTTGGAAACATATATCTTATTCTAGTGGAACTTATGATACACTAGTGCATAAGTAATGGATTTACACCATTGATAAAATATTTTTTGTTCCTCAATGCTTGATACATTAAAGAATTTTCCTGGAAATATATTTTCTAATAGGTGAAGAAAATCAATAGTGCAATCACATAAATAATATGAGGAATGAAGAATAAATTTAATTCATGTAATGGGTTGGGATATTGTTCTTATTCCTCTAAATGAAAATCCCTCTTATTCTATGTATAAACATGGGGATGTAACTTCTTGATCTAAAACAAAAGCATGAAAAATACATAGGTGCCTATGAGGAAAAATTTTAAAGGATTACATGGAATGCCTCTGGTTTAATTACCATCACTGTAAGAAAATTTATTGACTCTTTATTGGCCTAAAATAAAATCTCCAAAATGAATTATCTATAAGACAATTCATTACCTATGAATGAATTATTCTATATGCTGTTAAGGTGGAGATGTAGATTAAAGTTACACAATAATATAATGGTTTAGGTAAGAAAATTAAAAAGGAATTTAATGTCAATTCTAAAATCTATAGAGAGAAGAACACATGATTTCCTTTATGATCAATGTTTGGGTGGAAACATGTGAAGAATTTTTTTAAGGGGGATGGTAGATGTCACAAGTGTGAAAAGTAATGTCATCAGGATATCAATGATAAAGTGATGGGAAGAAGTTATATAATGATGAAAATGGATAAAATTATGCATAGAATCCACCAACCATTATTTATTGATGAAATTTAAAGGAGTATGAGATTTATTCTAATCAGTGAACCATTCTGAATGTTTTTTATGATTATCATCAACCAAGTGTTAATCCTAAATAAAAATGTAAATCTCATGCGATCACGACTGCTGAAGTGGATTATGATAAAGACATGGTGAATGTTTAAAATATCATTTACTCTAGAACATCTAACATCTTATTTAATTATATATCGAACCATAATTTTATTTAAAAATAATTTATAAGGGAATCATTGTATAACCTCAACAATTAGATATTCAATTATTTGTGAATACTCTTAATGTTACAATGTTTTCATATCCATTTTACAGTTCTTCTCTGATTGATGTTTATGGGAAAGTGATTAATTAATTTTTTTTATTCTCATTTTAGTTGAATTCAATGTGATTATTTTCACATTTTGGAGTTCAATATAAATTTCCCATTTTAAATGTTGAAGAAGGGAAGGAATTTTTCATATTTCTAGTGAACTTATAATCATTTATCGATGCAAGTGTGAATACGAACTTCCTTTGAAAATTTCATATATCTGGGGGTATTATTTCCTATAAATGAAGGTTATCTATCACATTTTGTTAGGGAGAAACTCAAAATTAAGGATAAACTTATTTTATTATTTTTTTAGGTATTTCCAAAATAATTTATGCGTCTTATACTGAATTGTGAAGTTGAGTTTTAAATTGAAATCATACTTGGTACTATGAAAATTTTAAATACTACTTATAGAATGGTACCAATTTAGTTACATTAATTGAAAAAGGCACTCTAGGAGAATCATTATAAGGGATTAATATGACCTTGTTAGTCTCTTTAGGGTAAATATTTTCTATTTTTAAGAAAAAAATGTGTTAACACATCATTCCATTGATTATCAAAAGCATTAAAAATTTACAATAAAAAATCATCTCTCCCATATTGATGTCTTATTTAATAAACTACAGAGAGGTCAATAAAATTTCAGGATTGATCTTAATTCTAGATATCATCCATTGAGGGTAAAGAAGGAGGATATACCCCAGATGTAAATTCATATAAGGTATAGACACTATGAATATATATTGATGAATTTTTAATAAACTAATTCCCCAACTATCTTCTTGGAATTAACTGAAAGGGAATTTAGAGACGATCTTGATCAATTTTTTGTAGTCATTATAGACAAAATTATTGTACATTTAAGGAACAAGTAAGAGAATATATATCACATGTGGAATGTGATGAATACCATGAGGAAGGAGAAGCATTGTGAAAAATTTAGTAAGCATGAATTTTGGCTATAGAAAATTTCCTTTTTGGGTCATATAATTACAAGTGAGTGTATATCAGTAGATCCTTCAAAGAAAGAAGTTATTGATAAATGTATTTGTCCAAACATGAGGACTAAAATCCAATGTTTTCAAGTTTTTGATGGATATTATCAATCTTTAATGAAATATTTATCATGATTTTATAGTCCAATAAATTTTTTGAATTATAAAGTAGTTAAGTTCAAATGGATGGTGGAATATGAATAACATTTCAAGGATATGAAAGGAAGGATGGTAAGTGAACCTGTGCTCACACTACTCTATATAGGATAATGGTTTGGGATCTATAATGATTCACAAATTATGGTAATGAGATATGTTCTTATGAAAAATGATATTGTGGAAGACTATGCACCCATTAAAATCTATGATGCATGTGAAAAATTATCTAAATCATTATTTGGATTTAGCTATGATAATTTTTTATTAAAGCTATAGAAGCATTATCTATATGGATTATGGTGTGACATTTACACTAATCACAAAAGTGTAATGAACATTTTCACTAAAAAGTAGTCAAACATCCACAAAAGAAGATGGGTGCAGCTGATTAAATATTATGAGTTATCAATACATTATAACCTTATGAATTTGAGAAAGTTATAATATTCTTTGATCCTAAATGATAATGCTAAATTATTTATGATAAAGATCACAAAAGATGAAATATTTAGGTATTTAAAAAGGATAGATATCGAAATATTATTGGAAGTGGAGAAATCTTATTTGTCTCAAAGTAATTCTCCACCATCTATCCAATTTGTAATTAAAGTGGTGCATGAGGAAGATGTAGAGCTATGAATGATGGTGAGAAATGTTCATTATTTTAACCTTTATTGTCATCGAATAATAAGTTTTTTGAACTTTTTATGTTTCCCAAACATACCATAATTCAATAAGGACATATAGGATGAGGCTCGTAGATCATCATTCTCAATTAATCTTGTAAGTAAAAAGATATATATAGACGTGGAAGAGTATTTATGGTGGGATTTAATAAAGAGATATATTATAATGTGTGAATCTTAGGGATTGATTTTTCAGAAGGTTAAGGATATGAAATAGTATTCTAACCGGAAGTTACAACCATTAGAAATAATTGAATTGAAATGGGGAAATTCCAACATGGTTTTTTTATAATAATCCTCAAAATATCTAAAGGTCATAACACTATATAGTTTATAAAATATCTCCCTAAAAAGTGGCCTCACTTAATTTCTATGAGAGAATATATATATTTTTATCAAATTTCCCGAATATATATTAAGGAAGTGGTAAAATTTCATAGAGTATGACTTTCTGCTGTATTGGATCAGGATATGAGGTTTTAGTTTAATGTTCTGGTGAAGTCTTTAGAAGCCTCTAGATACATAGTTATGTTTTAACTCAACTTATCATCCTAAGATAGGAGGCCAGTTTGAGAGTACCATTCAAACTCTAGAATACATATTAAGAGCTTTCTCTATGGGTTATAATGGTGGTTGGGATAAACAATTTTTTGGTATAATTTTCTTATACAAATAGCATTCACGCTATCATTTAGATGGCTCCTCATGAATCCCTATATGGAAGGAATTTAATAAATCCAACATGATAGAATGAATATCGATAATGGAGGATATTGGTACCTAATCTATATGAGGATAGGGTAGAGAAGTTAAAACCATTCAATATCACTTGAGATAAACTTACAGTTGAAAAAACGTTATTCTAACAATATTTAGTAAAACAGAGAGTCTGAAGTGGGTGATAAGTTAATCCAATGAATACCACCCGAGAAAAGAGTGATGATATTTGGAAAGAAGGTAAAGATAATACTTCGGTATAACAGACTTTTTAATTTGTCAATCATATCAAGATGGTATCTTATCGATTGGCCTTTCCACAAAATCCCTCTCAAGTTCATGATGTGGTCCATGTATCTATCTTGAGGATGTAAATACCTGACCCTTCATATGTACTAGACTCATAAGTCATACTGATAGAGTAAAATATTTGTTGTAAAGAACAATCATTAGAGGTTCTGGATCATAGAGATAATATTCTATGACGTAAGACCACTCTCCTTGTTAATGTTTTTTAGTGAAACCACCAATGTGAGGAAGCTATGTGGGATCCTAAGGATGTCATGAGGTAGAGTTATATTCATATTTTTGTATCCTAGTGACTTATTTCAAGGGATAAATTCATTTTTAGGGGGGGGGGTATAATGTAACACCTTGATATTTTTATGAAATATTTATCTTTAAATAATTTGATTTATTCGATAGCTTGCATTGAACACAAGAAAGAGTTTAACTAAACCATATAAAAATTTTAAATTGTAATGTGAAATTTATCTCCTAGATTCTATATTTTCAATTATGAATAGTAATAACTAAATTATGTAAAATATATGGTCTATTAATTTTTGAAATAGATGCAAGATTATAAGTAAAAAATATATTATAAAATAAACGTGACATTTTTCTTAGAAAAAGGTTTTAAAATTACTATGAATTTTATATGAATATCTTAGTCTCTATTAGTGAATTATTTTAATTTTATTCATTTATTATTAACATTATCAAATGTTTTAATCTTTTAAAAAATATTTTTCAAAGAATAAGATAATAATAAATCCAGTTTTATGCCTAAAAAATATATATCCTAAAAAGAAGTTTTTTTGAAATTTTGCAGACATACATAAAAAATAATTTCATCCTCTTATATATATATATTTTATAAAATTAATTTCATACATTGAATTGCGATGATCAAAATTTTTAATTATTACCATGTTATTTTTGGTCAATATGAGTAGTAACCATTAAGAAAGTTATCACCTTGGTAAAGGTAAAATAACTATAGTCTTTTTTAAAACAACTTGATAAGGCCACAATTACTCATCCAAATTCTTATTGGATGAATTGAAATATTCAATTTACACCTAAGTTTCTAAATTGAGTAATCTAAAGACCACTTTCCCATTAAAATGACTTATATATTAATTAAACCAAAGTAAATGAAAAAAATGTCAATCTCTTGTTTTTGAATATCATATATGTGTTCACAATAGAAAAAAATTAGTCATCAAAGAATCATAAAACTAAATTTTGTTCCTAAAAAATTAAATTCATGAATTTAATTTATTTATAATTTTTCGAAATAACATAATTTTCATAAATACGTACATAATGCTGATGTAGTAATTATTCAAACAAAAGAGAAAAAACAAAAAAATGATATTAAAAAAATTAAATGTAATATAATTTAACATCCTGGATCTGGTTTCCCCTCATCTCATTCCCCTTACCCAGTTGGCCACATGGCCTCAAGCACATTTTCCCAAATGCCAGAGGCTACCGACTAGCAGTGAGGGCCTAAGGTGTGATTGTTGGTATAATATTACCTCATTATTAGTGTGTAACAAATAAGAATAAATAATAATACAATAACGAAAGAAATCAACTTCATAAAACTAAAATTAACAGCAAAAGGCTGATAAGGTAAATAACCAATCATCATTACCTGAGAAAGATGATTCAACATGAAATATGTTGTAAAAAATAGGTAAAATATGTACACAATAGAAAACCAAAAATATATGTTCCAAAAGCACAAAAGAATAAACGAACCTAAGAATCATCAAAAGCCTCATCTTGGTCCCCTGCTCTCTTGCTCCTAAATAGAAAATCAATTACCAATAGAAGGACGCTAGCCCTAATCAACACCTACAATCATATAATCTATTTGGGCCTAAAATCATGACCCAAACATATGTGAGACTAAATCCTAGCAGGCAACCACCCATGATCTGTTCCAATCTGTCTGTGAATATATATATAAAAAGAAATGTAAAATATTTAAATCAGAAAGCTGGGAAGAAGTTACAACTAAATAGTCCTTTATGTACTAGTTTTCATAATCATTTAAGTGTTTCTTGTCAATTATAATACATATAATTATATAAGTATCAGGATCTGACCAAAGACCACAAATCCCATGTATAAATTAATAACAATAGATGTCTCAAGAGACTATCTAAACAAGTATACGTGAAGACTAAATCCAAGATTGTGGTTTGGGTTGAAAGATGCATCACAAGACCCTCTATTTTAATATTTAATTCAATAACTCACCCATATGAATAACCAATCCTCACCCATAGACATAACAAATACTCACTCGCATGTGTAGCAGTCAATCAGGGTTGAGCCTGGTATATCAGCATTTTGGAATGATTAAGGGTAAAACCTGGTATATAAGCATTTTAGCATGTTTCAAGGTAAAACAAGGTATATAATCATTTTAGAATGTGTCACGACCAAGCCTGATGTGTAATAATTTTAGGATATTTTAGGGCCAAGCCTAGTATATAAGGCCCCAGCCTTAAACCTTACTTAATCTTGAGTTATTACAAGATTACACGTTGAGGATCTTTTCGGGTTTAGAGTTTTAGAGAATTAGATCATAAAACTTGCATTACATTCCACATATAAACAAAGTGGTTACATAAAGATAGTATTCTTCATTCCCATCAATGGAAACACATTTAAAATAAAACATGGATTATTTCTTGACACATCCTTGACTCTATCATCTTATCATGTACCTTTCCCTTGACCTGTGAAAAACATTTCAAAAACTTGGGATGAGCGTAAAAACTCAGTATGGGTTATAAAAACATGGAAAGGAAACATGAGTTCATATATACATAAGAATGAAATCATACTTTACCCATAAAACATAGGCACTTTAACATACCTCATAAAATCATGAATAAATCATAGAAATCATAAGACATAAAGGTAACTTGAGGCATTCATAACATTCTTACGTAGGGAGTAACCCTCTTGGTTACGTTTGGAATACCCATCACAGTATATTCCCTAAAATCTCTTCGGAGAAACCTTAACGTTTCACTCCTTCGCGTTACCCAATGCATTGGAGAGCTATAACGGGCTCACCCGCCCTTAGTTTATCACGGAACCACCCGTCTTCATAATAATGCCCAAGGACCATAACATAATCATATCACATAAAACATGCATAAAGGAAACATAACATTTCCACATTTCAATCACGAGATATCAATACAACACATTGATATAATAAAAACATTATGAAAACCATTTTCAATACCAAAGTAAAACATGGTATTTATTTTTCTTTTAAAAAAGAAGGTATGGCTTGTAGAGGAAGCTGAAACTCAAATAACGGTTACGACGGCGGAGAAGTCGTTGTCGCCGCATACGTACGAAAAAAACATTCCATTTTGTCGTTTAGTAAACGCTTCGTATAAAAAAGATTCCTTTTGAATAAACGTAAAAGTCAAAGGGGTTTATACACCGTATAAAAGAAAGTTGTGTATAAAATAAAATATGCCTCAACGAAAGGAGATTGAGACGAAGTCCCATACCTCGTATCCGACTTGACCCGACCGTTCTTTAAACTCCTGAATAATAAACTTGAGTTAATCTCTACTTGCTTATGAATCTTTTTCAAGTTCATTATTCCTTTTATACCATGTTATGAACATCATGTAATCATTTAAGTTAATAATGTTCATTTTGTCGGTATTTGGTTCTTAAGTCAAAAATTGACTTCTTATACTTACATGTTGTTAATTTGGTCAAAGGTTCATTATATCCAGAATGGTATTAATTATGTGGATATCATATATGTCATATATATCCAGTACATACATTCATTTATAATATTACATCACATTTAGAGGTAAGAAATGAAATGCACCGTTCATGGAGACGGTAAGCCGTACGTACGCATGAACGCTACTTCCATTTCTATTTCATATTTTCTGGAATGGAATCATAATGATATAAAAGTATATTATAATTCCAGTATAACAACATAATTAATATCATTAACTTTATCCTTTACACATCCCACATATGGTATTAACGAATCAAATCACTTTTAGGGGGCGGTAGTCCGCACTTCCTAAAATGAAGATATCGTGTTTTACCCATAATGGAAACCATAAAGGTATGCCCAAAATGAAAAAACAGAAGCTTAAGGAAAACATAAACATATAATATATCATATATAAAAAATAGTGACATCATAATGGCCACCTTTGAAGGTGTTAAATGAGTATTGAACAATCATCGTTTCGGGAGGCAGAATTTCGCCATCCACGGAAACCGTATGTTCTTTAACCATTTGATGTAGTTGTGTGAGATTGTAGCTCAAATATATCTTATAACAACATCCTAGTATATTGAAGATACTGGTGTTGTTACAAAAGAAGTAAATAAAAAGAGTTTAGGGGGTCGGAGAAGCAAAATAAAACAAATGAACATGAGAGAATGAAATACCTTAAAAAGTGTAACTTCTTTTGGTTTGAGCCTAAAGGCTTCCTTTGAAAGGATTCTGCCCAAAGGGAATCCTCTAGGATGAGGAGAGGGATGTGGAGAGAGCAAATGGGCAGGGGTTGGCCGAGCCAATGGCTTGAAGAGGAGTGTGAAATGAGGTAGAGGTGGGGGCCTTTTATAAGAGGAGAGGAGGGGCACTTTTGGAAAGTAAAGAAATATTAATTTATTTGAAAATGTGTTTCGGTTTTAAAAGGTCCCACATTGATGGAATTAGTGGATAAGGTGATAAGGCATCGAAATACATTCATCCAATTGGTTTTGGACATGTGTAGTTCATAGATTTTATATTATCTTTCCATTTTATTTAAATCGTCAAATAATGATGTCATCGCTGCATCATTATTATGTCATAAATAATTAAATTTATTTAATATCTAAAAATTATAAAAAAATTACTATGATGTAGGAAATCTTTTTATCTTTCCATTGAATATTTATAATCAAAATTTGGACTTGTATAACCCCACTTAAAAATTGTTTTCGTAAAACATATTATGTTTGTGTCATTTTCACTTTAACATTAAATAAAAAGTAATTTATGTCATTTCCCAACAAAAGTGGATCCATGGGGTCCCCAAGTTGACCCATGGCTTGTATTGGTCGGCCATGACACAACCAATAAGGTTGGGACATGTGTCTAGGTCATTTTATATTATTAAAGCATTATTTATTCCTTAAACTACACTAATTACCACTAATCGCGATTAAAAACTTAATAAGTTACTATTCACCAAAAAATTATTTTAATCTCATTGAACCACATTTTACTTCTTAATGACAACCATGTATGTCGGATTTTCAAAATTCAGTACACATTAGTGGTAAACTTTCATTTAACTGAAAAATCAGTTTGCTTGATTACCACTTAGTGGTTTCACTATTCATCAAAAATTGAAGTTTTTCAGAAAATTACCAAAAATTCACCCTAAGCTATATTTGACATTCTGAATTCAAAAATGAAGTCTATTTTACAAAATTCAAATCATATAAGTCACATTAATTAATTTAATAATTAATTCCCGCTGCCAGAGCAAATAGCGTGTTTTTACAAAACAATAAGTATCAAAAGATTGACACCAGTTTAAGTCTAATTTCAAAGTGAAATTGATTCCAATGACCACTATTGGATAAAATGGTAAAAATATATTCTAATTCCACTTCAAAACCAAATCAAAACATAATCTAATCATATCAATAAATTAGATTAAAAAGCAGTTTTGATGTAAAATGCAGTATTTTTCACTATTCATTAAAAAAATGAACATTGTCAGAAAAATACCAAAATTTCACACAAGGTAAATTTTGATGTCCCAATCATAAAGAATAAGTTTATTTTGACAAACATAGTTTATAAAATTGTCAAAATATAGATTCAAAAATGGTTTGCCATCACAAGGTAGTAAAACAATCTTTTAAGAATATTAGTGTATTCCATGCATAAGATTGTATTTATTTTCATTTTAAGCCTCTATAACACTATCTTAATCATTAATAGACATAGATAAAAATATCTATTATTCATTACTTACTTGGGATGTTACATCCTTCCCCCCTTTAGAAAATTGCGTCCCCGCAATTTATTTACTTATCAAATAAATGGGGGTACTTATCCCTCATTGCATTTTCTGATTCCCATGTTGCCTCTTGAATCATGTGGTTTTTCCACAAAACCTTTACCTGCTTAATCACCTTATTCCGTAACACTTGCTCCCTGTGGTCAAGAATCTGGACCGGTTGTTCCTCATAAGATAGGTTCTCTTCCAGCTGAACTACCTCTGGACTCAAAACATGAGATGGATCTGGCATATACTTTCTCAACATCGAAACGTGAAAAACATTGTGTACCTGAGATAAACTCGGAGGTAAAGCCACTCGGTATGCAACTGATCCAACTCTTTCCAGAATTTCGTATGGTCCAATGAACCTTGGACTCAACTTTCCTTTCTTACCAAATCTCATCACACTTTTCCAAGGAGAAACCTTGAGAAAAACATGATCACCTACCTCGAAAGATAGATCCTTCCTCCGGTTATCCGCATAACTCTTCTGCCTGCTCTGAGCTGTTCTCATGTGTTTCTGAATCAACTGAACTTTTTCTGCCATCTCTTCTACCAATTCTGGTCCCATCAACTTCCTTTCACCCACTTCATCCCAGAAAGTTGGAGTTCGACACCGCTTCCCATATAATGCCTGAAATGGTGCCATCTGTATACTAGAATGAAAACTGTTATTATATGAAAACTCAACCAAAGAAAGATGTTGGTCCCAACTTCCCTGATAATCCATAGAACAAGCTCGTAGCATATCCTCCAATGTCTGAATTGTTCGTTTTGACTGCCCATCTGATTGAGGATGAAAAGCTGTACTAAAATTTAATTCAGTACCCAACGACTTCTGAAGGCCTTTCCAAAAGTTAGAGGTAAATCTGGGATCACGATCTGATACAATGGAGAGGGGAACTCCATGTAACCTGACTATCTCTTTAAGATACAAACGGGAAAGTTGATCAAGAGAGAAAGTATCTCGTATAGCAAGGAAATGAGCAGATTTGGTCAAGCGATCAACAATAACCCAGATTGCATTATTACCTCGAGATGTCTTCGGTAATCCAACAACAAAGTCCATGGATATATTCTCCCATTTCCACTCTGGCACTGGTAAAGGCTGAAGCATCCCTTTAGGTAACTGCCGCTCAGCTTTAACCTGCTGACAAGTCAAACACTTCACAGTAAAATCAGCAATATCTCTTTTCATTCCATCCCACCAGTAATACTCCCGCAGATCTCTATACATCTTAGTACTGCCCGGATGAACTGAAAACGGAGAACTATGAGCTTCACATAACAACTCTCTCTTCAACTGTGAATCAGAAGGCACACACAATCTCTTCCCAAATCTCAAAACGCAATCATTATCAATGTTGAATTCAGGCAACTTACCTTTCTGAACCAGCTCTACCCTTTTCTGCAACTCACTGTCTTGCTTCTGTGCTTGCTTGATTCTATCTGATAGAGAAGATCTCACTGATACCTGAAACAAAACAGAAGGACTTCCTGCACCAACAACTTCTATGCCAAATTTCATCAAATCCTTAACCAAAGGATCATGTTCCAAACGCAACATTGTTAATGAAGCATTACTTTTTCGACTCAAAGCATCAGCCACTTTATTTGCTTTTCCCGGATGGTAATGAATTGTACAATCATAATCCTTGATTAATTCCAGCCATCTCCTTTGTCTCATGTTTAACTCTTTCTGAGTGAATATATACTTTAAACTTTTGTGATCGGTATAAATTTCACACTTTACTCCATACAAATGATGCCTCCAAATTTTTAAAGCAAAAACAACAGCAGCTAATTCCAAATCATGTGTAGGGTAATTTACCTCATGAGTTTTCAACTGTCGTGAAGCATAAGCAATTACCTGATCATTCTGCATTAGGACGCAACCAAGTCCTTTCAATGAAGCATCACTGTATATAACAAACTCACCATTCCTGGAAGGTAGTGCCAAAACTGGAGCATTCACCAATCTTCTTTTCAATTCCTGAAAACAATCATCACATTCTTTTGTCCAGATAAACTTAACACCCTTCCGAGTTAGCTTAGTCATTGGACTAGATAACCGTGAAAAATTTCTAACAAACCTTCGGTAATAGCCCGCCAAACCAAGGAAACTACGAATCTCGGTTACATTTGTGGGTCTTGGCCATTCTTCCACAACTTTTGTTTTTGCAGGATCAACAGTTATTCCATCTTTAGAAACAATGTGACCAAGGAAAGCAATTTGTTGCAACCAAAACTCACACTTGCTGAATTTCCCATACAATTTCTTTTCTTTTAAGGTTTGCAAGATAACCCTTAAATGTTTTTCATGCTCCTCTTTACTTTTAGAAAACACCAAAATATCATCAATGAAAACCACCACAAACTTATCCAAGAACTCATGGAAAATTCTATTCATTAAGTCCATGAATACAGCAGGTGCATTGGTTAGCCCAAAAGGCATTACTACAAATTCATAATGGCCATATCTCGTACGGAAAGCGGTCTTCGGAATATCTGCCTCCTTTACCTTCAGCTGATGGTACCCCGATCTCAAGTCAATCTTTGAAAAAAACTGAGCTCCCTGGAGCTGATCAAACAAATCATCGATATGAGGCAAAGGATATTTGTTCTTAACAGTGATATTATTCAAGGCTCTATAATCAATGCAAAGTCTCATAGAACCATCTTTCTTTTTAACAAATAAAATAGGAGCACCCCATGGTGATGTGCTAGGTCTAATGAAACCTTTCTCTAATAAATCTTGCAATTGCTCCTTCAACTCTAAAAGTTCAATTTGTGCCATTCGATAAGGGGGTTTTGAAATTGGCTTAGCATCAGGAACTAAGTCAACAGTAAACTCAACTTCCCGATCTGGTATTATTCCAGGCAACTCATCAGGAAAAACATCAGGATACTCATTTACCACTGGCACATCATTAATCTGAACAGTTCCTTTATTTTCAACGACGTGTGCAAGGTAACATTCATTTCCATCTTTTACAAGTTTCTCGGCCTCTTCATATGTTATCAAAAGTAAGGGTTCATTCTTGTAAACAAACTGAAAGTCTTTCTGAAAAGAAACTTCTTTAGCTCTACAGTCAATCTTAGCATGGTAAATAGAGAGCCAATCCATACCCAGGATAACATCAAACTCTACTAGAGGTAGAATAATAAGGTTTGCAAGTAGGTTCTTTCCACAGATAAGGATAGGAAGATTCTTATAAATTCTTTTTGCCTCGACACTTCCCCCAGGTGTTTTTACCAAAAGTTCAGGAGTCATTTCTTGAGATGGTATTCCCATTTTACTAGAAAAGGTTTCAGAGATGAAAGAATGTGTAGACCCCGAATCAAACAACACACTGGCATAGTCCGAAAAAACAAACAAAGTACCTGATACGACTTCATTTGGTGGCCCGACATCTGCTGAAGTAGTTGCAAAGGATTTCACCACCCCTTTCTGCTTGTAGTCTAACTGCTTCCCATCACTCAAGCTCCTTGTCGGACACTCGTTTGCATAGTGACCCATCTTATTGCACTTAAAACATTTCACTAACTGTAAATCAAATTTGTTTTTACCTTCACCTTGATCCTTTTCAGTGCAATCACGAGCCTTATGTCCCATCTTACCACATCGGTAGCACTTCCCAGAATTCAGAAGACATTCCCCAGCATGCCTTTTGCCACATTTATCACAAACTGGAAACTTAGTTCTCTTACCATCAGACTTCTTTGAAGAATTCTTACCTTTCTCCTGCCACCTCGGTCTCTTCTTCTGCTGGTTGTTATAGGACACTTGGTCATCGGCAAACTCCATTTCCACCTTCTCAGCACATCGAACAAGATTTTCATAACTTTTAAACTCTCGAGAAGCTAATTCCCTTCGATACTTTGGCTTTAATCCTGAGTAAAAACGATTGATTTTACTATCAAGGTCCCGGATAAAATTGGGAGCATACCTTGCCAATCGAGTGAACCTTTCTTCATAGGCAGCCACTGAGTCTTCCTCTTGCCTCAATTCCAAGAATTGCTTTTCCATCCTAAGTCGAACAGCCTTAGGAAAATACTTCTCAAGAAACATACCTTTGAATTCATCCCAGTCAAGAGCATCAATCTCATCGGCTTCCCTGATATTTTTAACCATAGACCACCACTGATCTGCTTCACCCTCCAAACGGTAAATAGCAAGACTAACCTTTTGATTGTCTGAACACCCCATGACATCAAAAATCTTCTCCAGTGCTTTAATCCACCCTTCAGCTTGCACAGGGTCAGATGATCCTCTGAATGATGGTGGATGTTGCCTCATGAAATGTTCCACCACTGACATGTTCCTCTGCGGCTGATCTGGCTGATCTCGTGCATGGATACCACCACCATTTATCGCCTGAGTCAACTGCGCCATTACTGCAACAAACTGTTCAGTTCCAATTCCGACCATTTCTGGATGCTGATTCAGAAGGTTATTTCCTTCTGTATGCCTTCCTAGCACAGCTTCCCTGTTTCCTCTGCGGAAAACCATTCTGAACAAACATGTCTTAGATGAAGCAACATGGTAATCTTTAAATGCTATATCATTTCGAAAAAGAAAAAAAATATTTTTGGATAATCATTTAATAGAATTCTAACTCCTAAAGTTATCTAAACCGACCTCTGATACCAACTATAAGGCCCCAGCCTTAAACCTTACTTAATCTTGAGTTATTACAAGATTACACGTTGAGGATCTTTTCGGGTTTAGAGTTTTAGAGAATTAGATCATAAAACTTGCATTACATTCCACATATAAACAAAGTGGTTACATAAAGATAGTATTCTTCATTCCCATCAATGGAAACACATTTAAAATAAAACATGGATTATTTCTTGACACATCCTTGACTCTATCATCTTATCATGTACCTTTCCCTTGACCTGTGAAAAACATTTCAAAAACTTGGGATGAGCGTAAAAACTCAGTATGGGTTATAAAAACATGGAAAGGAAACATGAGTTCATATATACATAAGAATGAAATCATACTTTACCCATAAAACATAGGCACTTTAACATACCTCATAAAATCATGAATAAATCATAGAAATCATAAGACATAAAGGTAACTTGAGGCATTCATAACATTCTTACGTAGGGAGTAACCCTCTTGGTTACGTTTGGAATACCCATCACAGTATATTCCCTAAAATCTCTTCGGAGAAACCTTAACGTTTCACTCCTTCGCGTTACCCAATGCATTGGAGAGCTATAACGGGCTCACCCGCCCTTAGTTTATCACGGAACCACCCGTCTTCATAATAATGCCCAAGGACCATAACATAATCATATCACATAAAACATGCATAAAGGAAACATAACATTTCCACATTTCAATCACGAGATATCAATACAACACATTGATATAATAAAAACATTATGAAAACCATTTTCAATACCAAAGTAAAACATGGTATTTATTTTTCTTTTAAAAAAGAAGGTATGGCTTGTAGAGGAAGCTGAAACTCAAATAACGGTTACGACGGCGGAGAAGTCGTTGTCACCGCATACGTACGAAAAAAACATTCCATTTTTTCGTTTAGTAAACGCTTCGTATAAAAAAGATTCCTTTTGAATAAACGTAAAAGTCAAAGGGGTTTATACACCGTATAAAAGAAAGTTGTGTATAAAATAAAATATGCCTCAACGAAAGGAGATTGAGACGAAGTCCCATACCTCGTATCCGACTTGACCCGACCGTTCTTTAAACTCCTGAATAATAAACTTGAGTTAATATCTACTTGCTTATGAATCTTTTTCAAGTTAATTATTCCTTTTATACCATGTTATGAACATCATGTAATCATTTAAGTTAATAATGTTCATTTTGTCGGTATTTGGTTCTTAAGTCAAAAATTGACTTCTTATACTTACATGTTGTTAATTTGGTCAAAGGTTCATTATATCCAGAATGGTATTAATTATGTGGATATCATATATGTCATATATATCCAGTACATACATTCATTTATAATATTACATCACATTTAGAGGTAAGAAATGAAATGCACCGTTCATGGAGACGGTAAGCCGTACGTACGCATGAACGCTACTTCCATTTCTATTTCATATTTTCTGGAATGGAATCATAATGATATAAAAGTATATTATAATTCCAGTATAACAACATAATTAATATCATTAACTTTATCCTTTACACATCCCACATATAGTATTAACGAATCAAATCACTTTTAGGGGGCGGTAGTCCGCACTTCCTAAAATGAAGATATCGTGTTTTACCCATAATGGAAACCATAAAGGTATACCCAAAATGAAAAAACAGAAGCTTAAGGAAAACATAAACATATAATATATCATATATAAAAAATAGTGACATCATAATGGCCACCTTTGAAGGTGTTAAATGAGTATTGAACAATCATCGTTTCGGGAGGCAGAATTTCGCCATCCACGGAAACCGTATGTTCTTTAACCATTTGATGTAGTTGTGTGAGATTGTAGCTCAAATATATCTTATAACAACATCCTAGTATATTGAAGATACTGGTGTTGTTACAAAAGAAGTAAATAAAAAGAGTTTAGGGGGTCGGAGAAGCAAAATAAAACAAATGAACATGAGAGAATGAAATACCTTAAAAAGTGTAACTTCTTTTGGTTTGAGCCTAAAGGCTTCCTTTGAAAGGATTCTGCCCAAAGGGAATCCTCTAGGATGAGGAGAGGGATGTGGAGAGAGCAAATGGGCAGGGGTTGGCCGAGCCAATGGCTTGAAGAGGAGTGTGAAATGAGGTAGAGGTGGGGGCCTTTTATAAGAGGAGAGGAGGGGCACTTTTGGAAAGTAAAGAAATATTAATTTATTTGAAAATGTGTTTCGGTTTTAAAAGGTCCCACATTGATGGAATTCGTGGATAAGGTGATAAGGCATCGAAATCCATTCATCCAATTGGTTTTGGACATGTGTAGTTCATAGATTTTATATTATCTTTCCATTTTATTTAAATCGTCAAATAATGATGTCATCGCTGCATCATTATTATGTCATAAATAATTAAATTTATTTAATATCTAAAAATTATAAAAAAATTACTATGATGTAGGAAATCTTTTTATCTTTCCATTGAATATTTATAATCAAAATTTGGACTTGTATAACCCCACTTAAAAATTGTTTTCGTAAAACATATTATGTTTGTGTCATTTTCACTTTAACATTAAATAAAAAGTAATTTATGTCATTTCCCAACAAAAGTGGATCCATGGGGTCCCCAAGTTGACCCATGGCTTGTATTGGTCGGCCATGACACAACCAATAAGGTTGGGACATGTGTCTAGGTCATTTTATATTATTAAAGCATTATTTATTCCTTAAACTACACTAATTACCACTAATCGCGATTAAAAACTTAATAAGTTACTATTCACCAAAAAATTATTTTAATCTCATTGAACCACATTTTACTTCTTAATGACAACCATGTATGTCGGATTTTCAAAATTCAGTACACATTAGTGGTAAACTTTCATTTAACTGAAAAATCAGTTTGCTTGATTACCACTTAGTGGTTTCACTATTCATCAAAAATTGAAGTTTTTCAGAAAATTACCAAAAATTCACCCTAAGCTATATTTGACATTATGAATTCAAAAATGAAGTCTATTTTACAAAATTCAAATCATATAAGTCACATTAATTAATTTAATAATTAATTCCCGCTGCCAGAGCAAATAGCGTGTTTTTACAAAACAATAAGTATCAAAAGATTGACACCAGTTTAAGTCTAATTTCAAAGTGAAATTGATTCCAATGACCACTATTGGATAAAATGGTAAAAATATATTCTAATTCCACTTCAAAACCAAATCAAAACATAATCTAATCATATCAATAAATTAGATTAAAAAGCAGTTTTGATGTAAAATGCAGTATTTTTCACTATTCATTAAAAAAATGAACATTGTCAGAAAAATACCAAAATTTCACACAAGGTAAATTTTGATGTCCCAATCATAAAGAATAAGTTTATTTTGACAAACATAGTTTATAAAATTGTCAAAATATAGATTCAAAAATGGTTTGCCATCACAAGGTAGTAAAACAATCTTTTAAGAATATTAGTGTATTACATGCATAAGATTGTATTTATTTTCATTTTAAGCCTCTATAACACTATCTTAATCATTAATAGACATAGATAAAAATATCTATTATTCATTACTTACTTGGGATGTTACATAGTATATAAGAATTTCAACATGTTTCAGGGCCAATCCTGGTGTATAATCATTTCTGCTTGTTTCAGGGTCATTCATGGTGAATAATCATTTTAGCATAATAAACAACGCATGTAATTTACACTATTACATGGTTATAAAAATAATAACTCACATGGGAAATAATCATAACAAGAAACAATTGAATTAAACTATCATAAGGCTTACACAATTATTCTCACATGGGAAATTCATATCACAAGGCTAACTTGTAATCTTAAAATTACACGGCTTAACCAATAACTCGCTCACATGGTAAATTTTATATAACAAGTCTAACATGTGAATTAAACTATCACAAAGCATCAAAATTAATTATATCACATGGGAAAACAATCAATTAACCAATTTATTTAAAAACAACCCTTAAAATGGAAACAAAATGCATACCCACAGGCATCCTAAGACCTAACGATAATAATTGGTTATCCAAGGGAAATACACCCACGAGGTGGCCCTTAATCAAACCCAAAAAGATGAAACATGATTCAATTCATTTAATATATCACCTAATAAATCATAGGAAACAATAAGAACCAATTTCCATTTAAGGAGATACCATAAACATGGGAGTGTGGCACTATAACAGATATAAAAAACATGACATTGAGAGAATGTCATAAGACCACATACCTCGTACTCATACGAATCTCCTCGTCTAGTGTTGCCATTTAATTCTCCATAGAATGGAGTGGATCTACAAAATGTGGAAGAATGATCAAGCTCTAATAACATCATAGAGAGAAAAAATCAGGAAAAACTGCTCAGGGGGAATCGAGAGCTCATCGATTAGGTTCAAATGCCTCCAACAACGATCAAATCAGAGTTCAGATGGAGATTCGGGAGGAAAAATCTCGTTTTGGGATGATGTTTTCATATTAGGGTGAACCCTCTATCCGTGTGATGAAACAAAAGGCTAATACCCATTTTTTACTTAATAAAAAGATCATGAAGTGTATATAAAGCTACATTACACTTATTTCCTTTTTCCATATAGGTCTTGGCCAGACCATCATATGGAATCTATAGGGAAGTATACAGTATGTGCCCATATTTACACGTTGTTTTCTTGAAAATACATGTTGTGTAATCCTTTTTTCCCTCATCCTTTATAAGGCCAACCTATAAAGAAGCATCTATTTATCAAAGGAAGAACTAGGTTCTTACAAACATTCCCCTTAAATAAATTCATCAATGAATTTCTTGTCCATGCGTGGTGATGAAATATCTACAGCAACTCTAGCCACTGTGATCTGACATCGGCCTTCCTCTCCCAGGTCTCATCCTGCACTTGGTCATACTACCATAACAACCATACTAAAGGAGCAGACCTTCCACAAAGAACCTTCATGATACAATCCACAATTCATAAAGGATGATCCTAAAAGGATGCATCTTATTATAACTCATCATCTTCAAGTTAGAAGGTTCAAGATGAGTCGGAAAAGTAACAAATCAATTGATAAATGTGGAAGACATTGTGCACAAACCTGTACCACAGAGGTAACTACAATCGATAGGCAACTGTTCCAACTCTTCAAGACAATCAAACATACTGATGTATCTCAATGAAAGCTTACCATGTCTCCTGATCCTCTTACATACCAACCTTGGAGGGAAATGTAGGAAACCTGATCCCAAGCCTCAAAATCCAAAGGTCATCTGTGATGATTGACAGATGATTTCTGATGAAACTGTGAAGCATCCGTCTGCTTCCAAATCAACTAAACCTGCTCAATAATCTCATGGACAAGATAAGGTCCCATCATAGCTTCCTCTCCTACCTCCATCCAAGATAGGGGTGATCGGCATGGCCTACATATAAGGCCTCATATTATTTTATATTAATTGTATCCTAGAAACATTAGTTTTAGATGAAATCAACAAGGGGTATCTGTCTCTCCCATGAACCCTTTAAATCAAGGACGCATGACTGAAGCACGTCCTCTAGCACTTAGATCATGTACTTGGATTGTCCATCTGTCTGAGGGTAGTATGTCATGATCAGAAGTATCTGTGTACCCAACACCCATTGTAGCCCTTGATATAAAGGAGAAGTAAACCAGACATCATTATCTAAAATGATAGAATATGAAACCTCGTTCAGTCATACAATATCACAAATTTACAACCTTCCAAGAAAATCAACATTAAAGGTGTTCTTGATTAGTAGGAAGAGTAATACCTTCATTATTAATTTAAGAACAATGAAAAAGGAATAATTACCACAACTCGTTCACCATTGGAAGACTCCACCAATCCTCCCCTGAGTGTTCTAGAAATGCTTGTAGTGGGATTTTTCTATATCTGGGAAAACCTGAACATAACTGGGGTCATAACGGTGGCCTTCCAGAAAAGAATGGTCAAACCCCAACCGACCTCATAAAAATATTTCATAGAAGGACATTGAGGACTTCCAAATCACACCCACCAAAGACTAGAAGGGTATTACAACTGGTTGACTCAAACTATACATGAGGAACAAGAACGATAACAGTCAAACTATCACTGGAGGCCTTATCCTTGAAACACCCATCTTAAAAGGCTGAAGTATTGTAATAGAACACAAGGCATGCTCCCAAGGCACCACATGCCTTAAATGATCCCATTCACCGATTCTCATTCCTTTCCCTCGATGACTCACCATTATTAAGCTATAACTTGATCAATTAATAGGCCATTACACAACATGAGAAAAAGAGAAATTCAAGATCCATCCCACTGGAAGCTCTATCTAGTTTCAAAGCATCATATCTAAGCCTGAATATATGTTTGAGATAATCTTAGATTCAACGACATGGAGTCTAAAGAACTCACCAATGTGTCCATACTCCCCATTATAAGTGAGAATTTGGTATAAGGCTGAAATTCCGCATAAGAACATTGACTGAACCTAGAGCGGCATCTTCTTGGTGGTCATGTTGAAGAAAACAGCAGGCATCCCTATGTCCGTCCATGGATTTCCTATAAGTAAACCCAGGTACCACTCAACATTAACTAAGCCTCATTTTAAACTATGAATCCAGTGCACAACACATAAAGAGATTGCGTACTATCCCACTGACTTTCATGTATAATGTGTCGCATAACCGAAGATCTCTTAGTGCATCAAAGATGATATCAAGATATGGGGCATGCTCATCTCTTAAAAAGAATTACACTAAGAGGAATTCAAGGATCTCCATAAAATGATAGTCGAACCACTACTTGTAGTCCTCTTGAAAGAAACATGGCTTCACTATGCGACGCATCATCATTTAACTGACCACAATTCCTTTGTCCCAAAGAATTTCTATAAAATCTCACACTTAATCACCAAGGTCCACTAATGATCATCAGTTCCCCACAAGGACTGCACACATAACCAAAATAAAAGAACATTGTTCTACCATAAAGTCATCAACATGAAACAAGACTAGAAATCCTAAAGGCATTCATGTATAAACGACCATCTCTGAATGGTCCTTAATTGGGATCCTTCTACCCAGAAGAACACATTTAAACAGAACCTATGTGAAAATCCTTACCTACATGTTTCTTAAACATCAAGAAGAAGGAACAACCACTCTTAAACATGCATGTTCAAAATCGACTTAAAGACACACCATGTCATATCCCATGTCATGAAATCCAAAATTAAACTAACCGGTGTGTCAAAACACTCATGTCATAGAATGTCCTCCCGGGGAGTAGAACAAACATGGTTCCAAAACATTCAGGTCACTCTAATTCAGTGATAACCAAGAATAGATGCAACATATTAAAGGTCAACAATATAACTAAACTCGATTTATCTTTTTTATCATTTAACACTCTATGGGTACATCATATGTCAACATATACTACCCCAAGATTACAATAAAAAAATAACATTATGGGTACTATTATTAGGTTGTCCGCCCTGTGCATCTTAGTACAAGATGGCTCATACAATAATTGTCTCAAAGTCACATCATCAACAAAACTAGTTACATGGATGAAGACGTACAAAGTTCCCCATCACTTATGGAAATAAAGGTTCAAAAAAACTCTAAATTAGCTGACCATGATTGAGGAATGTCTAACAAACTGAACCGTGCATTCTTCCATGATCATTCCCATATCAAGGGTCAAGATACAACGATCACCCATCCAAACAAGAGTGTCCTCTTTAAAGACTCCAAAATCTTACTAGGGATAATGACACATGTGTAGTACTATAAGGCCCCATCCTTAAACATTACATAATCTTGAATTAAGTAAATAATCCACATTGAGGATCTTTTCAGGTTTTGGGTTTTAGAGAAGTAGGTCATAAAATATTTATAAAAATTTGAATATTAAATGTAGAAACTTCTAATCAGTATCTATTTTTTTATAAAAAAAACTCTTAAATGATATGAAACATGTTAGGTTCTATGTTTTAATAATAATAGCTTTCCCTTAATCCCGTCATTCACCCTATTCCACTTTATGTCCAGGTAAAACATTTCAAAAACTTTGGCTGGGAATAAAAATATCAATAAGGGATACAAAAAGAAGGAAAACTATTAGTTTTTCAAAACAACAAGTAAATCATGAATAATTTATCCTAAGTAATACTTTCACCTTTCTAAAGTAGTAAATACTCTTTACTGAATAAAATATCATTGTATAACCTTTTGTAACCAAGAGATTACCATAAATCCCATAGAAAGAACACATAACATATAAAGGTAATGTGGGAAATTCAAATACTTAATTGGAATAACCATACGATCAACTTCCACACAAATAACTAAATTGAATAGCCACACGACCAACTTACATACCCAATGCATTGAAAGTTATAACGTAACAACTCATCATTAGTTTAACACGGAACCACCCATCATTTGGTTTATCACTTAACCACAAGCAAAATGTCCAAGTACCATAATATAATCATTACACATAAAATATTTCAAATATAAAAATTTCACTAATAACATTTCATTTGTAATCACCTGAAATCAATTCAAAATATTTTAATATTCAATCCATTTAAAAAACAATTTTAAAACTTTAATTAAGATAATTTCGAATCAAATTGTCTCATACCACTTTGAAACATTTCAGATAAATTATCATTTCAAAAAAATTCATTTCCATATAAATAAATTCATAAAATCCATTTTTAAAACATGGACATGAAATAGAATGTTTAAAATGAATAAATCTTTAAAACATTTAAAACAATGTTTTAGTTAAAGAGTCCCTTACCACTTAAGAAACACTTGAATAAAAATAATTAAATAATAAAGTAAAAAAAGAACCTTAAATATAATTAGAATATAATAATTCTTGATATAAAGAGTCAAAAGGGTTGTGTATACACCTTATAAGATAATATATGTTCATAATAACAGGATATTCCTCAATGAATGGAGATTGAGATAAAACCCCTTACCTTGTGTCTGACTTGACTCCTTCATTCTTTAATTTCATAAATAATAATCTTATGTTATTTAATATTTTATTCAGAATGTTTTTCCTGTTTATTATTTCTTTATATCACTTATTACCTTTCTATAAGAATAATTAATTATTTGAGTTCATATCATACCTTTTATCGATGTTCGGAACTTGAGTAAAAAAAGGAACATGTTTTAATTACCAATTGTCCATGTGGTCAAAATTATATTATATCCAAAATGATATTCATGATTTATATAGCATATATATCATATATATCCTGTATATTTTTATTTCTAACATTCCATAACATTTGGAAATAATAAATGAAATGAACCGTTCATGGAGACAGTAAGCCATACATACGTTTGAACGCTACTTTCAATTCCTTTTCATATTTAATGGAATGAAAACTAAAAAATTTAATAGTATATTATAATTCCAATATAATATATATGTTATATTTGTTACATAATTTAATTAATTATATCCTTTAAACATTCAATACATAGCTTGAATGAGTCATATCACTTTTAGGTGGTGATAGTCCGCACTTACTCAAATTAAATTATCATATATATACAACTTGAAAACCATAAAGGTATGTTCTATAATAAAATTAATAAAGAGTATAGAGAAAATAAATATCATAAAAATAATATATAATTATAGTAATGTCATAATGGACAACATAAGAGGTGGTGGTTGAAGATTTAACAATCATCTTTTCGTGAGGTAGTAGTTTTCCGTCCACAGAAACAGTATGTTCTATAGCCATTAGATAGAGGTGTGTGTAAGTGTATATTTAATCGTTATCATAATAAAAACCTAGTATATTGTTGATATTATTGTTGTTATTTAATCTAATAATAAGAATAGAATAGGTAGTGTATAAGGAAAATAAAAGGAAAGAACTTGATAGAAGAAGTTACCTTTAAATCAGGTTACTCCCTTTGGTTTGAACCAAAAGGATTTCATGAATTTCCTTCTTCCTAGAAGAAGGATTCTTGGAGTAAGAGGTATTCTGGGAGATTATTTGGGTAGTTTTCTATTGTGACAAGGTGGCTTGATAGGGGAGATTAAGGGTTAGAGGTGATGTCCTTTTATAAGAGGGAGGAGGGGCTCTTTAGGAAAGATTGAAAGTATTATTTTATTATAAAAGGATTTTCTATTTCATAAGGTCTGCAACTCTTTAAATTCGAAGATAAGAAGAATATAAGTCGAAATAAAATCATCCAATAAGAATTGGATAGGTTTGGAATATTTTTTTTATCCTAATAATTTTTATTTAATCCCTTATTAACATATTTAACTTTTACCATGTCTTCTTTTATATTTATTCTATATAGTTATTATATTTACAATAAAATTAAAAGCAACCCAAAATGGATAATTAATGACATTTTTGACATCATATATGTCATTTGACCAAATATTGTATTTTTAGGACTATTTTGTCATTTAATAAAATATTAGTTTATTTAAAAACTCATTTATATAAATTTGTATACTATTCATATCATGAATTTTTAAAAATCCATAACAACTTGATCAATTAGAAAAAAACATCATTAATTAAAATATAACAAGTAAAAATCATCCATGAAATTCATGGAAGGCATTAAAAGTTTAAAAATGAATTTACATTAAAATTTATATATCATTTATTTAAAATATTCATGAATTAGGTAATAATTACATCATCATTATGTCATAAATATATTTATTTATATGATGAATAAAAATTATAAATAAAGTACCATGATTTAGGAAGTCATTTTAGAATTATACTGAATATTTAGAGTAAAATATATCAAATATATAACACCACATTAAATTTGTTTTATAAAAATAATATATGTTTATGATATTGGTTTTTTTTACTTTATATAAAAAGTTAATAATGTAATTATCTTACCCAATTGGCTTCCAAAGGCCAAATGTTCTACCCATGGATTTTATTGGTCATCCACGACTCATCCAATAAGTTTAGAACAAGTGTTTTGGTAATTTTATATTATTATAATATTAATTTTACCTTGAATTACCCTATTTACCTTTAACAGTGGTAAATAAAAATCAAAGTTACCATTCACAAAAAAATTATATTCATCCCATTGAACCACATTTTACTTAATAATGAAAACCATGTATGTAGTATTTTTAAAATTTAATTCAAAGAAGTGGTAAAAATGTTTTAAATGAGAAAGTCGGGTTTTTAAGTACTATGCAGTGTTTTCACTATTCATAAAAAATTGAACATTTTCAGAAAAATACCAAAAATTCCTCCAAAGCTAATATTGATATTCTGAATTCAAAAATTATGTATGTTTTACCAAATTCAAAACATATAAGTTTCATTAATTAATTTAAAGTTAATTTTTATTGTGAAAACTAGAAAGCGTGTTTTGAAGAAGTAAAAAACTACAAAAAGATTGACATGTGTTTATGTCCAATTTCATTGTGAAATCATTTCAGATGACCAAATTTAGATTAAATGGTAAAAATATAATCTAATTACACTTTTAAAATATAATCCAAACTTCACAAAACCCTTTTCATTTGGTTATTAAGACCCCCGCCCTGGGTGGGGATTCCTTTTGTGAACGTCCGAGACCTTAGCGGAGGAATATGAGCGCCTATGAAACTCAAGTCTTCATGAATGATTCATACTTTACGATGGAATCACTTTCAAAATAAAGTCATTAATATAAGGCAGGGGAGCCCTATTTTGTGAAGTATACCCATTCATGAATCCCATGACCTTTCTGAAGCCCATAACCCTTGAGAAGCCTTTTTTCCTTTAGGAAGAACCTCTCTGAATGTCCTGAGGCTTTGTGAAACAACTCTCATTGGATTCTCCATGGTTCGTCCATTTTTCTGAAATTCTCACACAATGTTTGACTTCCTGAGGCCCTCACACATCCAATACTAGTCCAAAAATGCCTAGAGTCTCTATATGACCTATCCCACACTCTCTTATGTCCTCCCACTTAACCATAAGTTTCACTCAATCCTCTTACCATCATTTTTCCTTTAATCATATGTATCCTAACACATTTTTCTTCTAAGAATATGGACCCAAATGTGGTACTTGTGTGTGATCAATCTTCAAGGTAGCACAAATGCCTTGTCCCTCCCAAATGTGAATGTGTAGTGGTCACATAATCCCTAGGGGTATGGAGTGATCCTATCCACATCCAAGATACATGATGTAAAATTTATTAGTTCTATGTCCTATTCATATGATGTTTAACTACACAACATCATCCTCACCCCAAGACCTAAAACCTTTGTCTTCCATTGTGAAATAATCATGGGATGATCAATGGATGAGTGGCATGGGATAATCCCCACACCTATACCACTCACATGGAATGAGATCATCCTGGAAGATCAATGCATAATCATCAGGCCATTATAACCAATAGAAATCCTCTTGTGAAGGGTATATTCAATTTAAATGCTCCACACCAACCCTTACTGGCACTCCTTTCGTGACATGATCATATGTACCATATGAAATTAAACTACATGGATCGGTCCTATCACATGACTATAAGATATGGCTTCCGAAAAAAATGGGTTTTGATCCATTTCTTGTAAAAAGGGCACATATGATTACTCCCTTATGTTTAAAACAAACCTATGTTATCCCTAGTTTATCCATCCTAGGGACTCGCTACCATAATCCACCTCAAGGGTTGTTCTGAATAACCATCCTAACCCACCTCAAGGGGCATCCTAACCAATGGTAAACTTAATTTCTCCATCCTAGGGATACACCTCCCTGGTCCTCCTCAATGTGAGTTCTGATCATCCTTTTCAGCCCTCCTTAGTGGGAATCCCAACTAATAGTAAACATAGGTTACCCTACTAGGTACACACCACCTTGAATTGCCTGAGAGGGCTTTCAAATCAACCTCCCTAATCAACCTCAGAGGGAATTCTAATCAACCTTCTAAGCCTCCACCAATGTGAATCCTGAACAATGGTAAACTTATGTGATCTCTCCGTAGGAGGCACCAATTGGATCCACAACAAGTGGTGTTCTGGTCAACCTCCATGATCCACCACAAAGGGCACTATGATCAACCTTCTAAGCCTTCCACAAGGGGAATCTATACCAATTGTAAACTTATGTGATCCCTCTTAGGGATGCACCCCCCTAATCATCCTTTAGGGGAATTTTCATTAACCTTTTGGGTCTTCCTCAGGGGGTGTCATGACCAGTGGTAAAATATAGTGCTCCCTCCTACGGAAACACCTCCCTGATCAGCCTCAGGGGGCATTCTGATCAATCTTCTAGATCCGAATCAAGAGGAATTTTGATTCATCTATTACGGATCCATCTCAACAGTTATTCCAATTTATACACTCTAGATGTGGCATATTCCCTCCTATGGACACGTCTCCAAGATCCATCTCTATGGGGAATTCTGATTTTTCCATCCCTAATCCATCTCAAGTGGTGTTCATATCCACAAATCTGTGTTTGCCTCCATGGGGAATTCAGATCCATCCTACATTCCCCATGAGTTATTAAACATCTTCATGTCACCACAAGACACTAAAATCATTCATTGCTCCATCTAAATAAGAAGTCCTAATCTATATCCATAGGACACAGAACATATGACTATATTCGAACACATACCCCATTCATATGTTTGTGATGCCTAAGGTAAATAAAACTTGAAGGATAATACCTCTGGCATTGTAACATCATTATCAACATAGGATTCCTTGGTTTTTGTGAATTATGATTCCTCATATGATATTCCCTCTTAATAGGACTAATATAGGTGACAATTCTCCTAATTTGCAGACATTTCCCATATTACTAAACGTGACTACTCTCTTGTCCTATAATCTCTTCCTTTTCAAGATGAAAGTTGTATATTCATATAGAATAATTTTAATAAACAAGAATCCAAAAATAGATTGTACTAGTAATGAGTTACATGAGCATTAATTGAATCTATTAGGAAAACCCGGACTATGCAACGAGCTCAAAGGAGTAATCCATGGAAGGAGGTACTAACATCCAATCATCCTATTTTGATCTAGGAGCAGACACTGCCATTGAAATTGATAAAAGATTCATGCATTTGGAAGGTGGTAATATGGGGCTATAGCTACCAAAGTGCACATGATTCATGTGAAAACATAGGCATGGCCATGAAGAAAGAATCTTAAATAGTGGAATTAGTCATGTTGACCAAATTCATTTTCAATTTCCAACACATACTTCTCATAATATATATAAATATCATTATGTGAATATGACTTTTGAAAACACGTCATTTGATTATAAAAGGAAAATATTAATTTTTAAAAATTATAAAAAAAATTATTTAATTTAGATAAAGAAATTATAAATTTTTTTAATTCTAGGAATATAGTAAAAATAAGGAAGAATTAATATTATTCACATCGGTAATGTGAGTTGGTAGTCACCAATGGATAATGCATCCAACATAACTCTATTTGTAGACTGAGATCTACTTCACCATATACACCCATTCAAAATATACTTGGATCATGCATTTTTATACAAATGTGATAACCAAATGTTGTATCCAATACCCAGTTCCTTGATATTGAACGGCTAAACTAAAAAAAACTTACTTCAAAATCTCCTTATTTCCTTCCAACTATAGAGTCCTTATTCTAAAATCCCTTATTTCCACATTGAAAATAAAAAGCATCATGATCGCTCACATCCACATTTATATTCATCTACATGGAGGGTTTTTGCATAGAATCGTTGTAATTGGATTTTGTTTGGGTTCTCATTTCCATTCCATTCTATATTTCACAATAAGAGTAGAAGACTATTCAAGATTTAGTTTCATATAAATCTTGAGAAATAATGTGAGGATAGTTGGTAATGAATTATCTATATTTTTCATGTTGAAATTATAAATAAATTAATAGAATCTCAATGGAATCTAGGTGAGAATGATATTAGTGAACAATTCATTAGGTAGTTTAATCCCTAAAATTTCACGACACTCGATATAGATAATCATTCTTATTATGTGAGGTCCACCTGATACACCTTCTCCAAGATTATATATGAATACGTTCATAAAGATCTAAAAAAAATATTTTCTTCATCTATCTTGATAAATATCACTAATATGATTTATCATTTCTTATGCATCCAAAGTCTTTTGTGATTTTTCTTGTTTCACTAGACATGGAAGATTGAATTAAACACTCTGAATCAACTGAATGATCTAAGTGTTTCTCATAGACAAGTAACTCTTCCTCAGTCACTTCTAAAGAATACATATTAAAAACTGAACACTCTATCTCATATATATTATGTTCCTTCTGTAGTATTATGAAATTTTTTTATTCCATTCCAAGATTTTTTTACTGGTATAGTTATTGTATTTATCTATGTTAGTTAATAAGGATAGTGTAATGGTTACTGAACAGTCCATTTGATTCTAAAATAATTTATAGAAGATTATTATTATTTATTAGAAAGAGTGTGAATTTTTTTTAATAATATTTCTTCCACTATTTTATCATGTTACAAAAACCCACACCATTGGGATAAAAATTTCTAGTTTCATGGACATTATTTTTGAGTGGATCCATATGACACTTTTCATAACCTAATAAAGGGATTTTTTCAATTACATGGAGGTATTTAGGTAGGAATGTATTATCCAACTACGTGCTTGAAACACCTTGACCCATTGAGTGGACTACCCAATCTAGAAACCCTCACTCGATTTCCTCAAAACATGCCTCTATGTTAAATCATGTCTTGAAATGGATACTCCTATTGATGTATGTTGGATAAGTTAACCTAGAAAATCATAAGTACTCCCTGATAAAATAAAGTTTCACAACAACTAGTGGACTAACACATAGTTATATGGTTTTATTAATAATCAACTAATATAATACCTTGTTTCGATATAAAATTTTATTGAGTAATTTTATTTATCATTATTTAAATTTCCATGTTTTATCATTTTCATGTCATGTTAATATTAAGTCTGTTTTACATAATGTGTTAACAAAATTTTGATAATAAAAAATAACCATTATACTTTTATTTTAATTCCATATTTACATATAATTCCATTAATTTATTTGACATAGATCTTCAATCCATAAAATAAATCATTAAACAGAGAGAAAAAAATTAATAATTGTCATGATCATGAGAATTATCTAATTTTTTTTATTTAGTCTATAAAAAATTAACCTATAACCCTAATTGAAAATGTTTTATGTTACTGTTGACATGAGTTATTATACCCCACAAGTCTAGTAAAATCACATAATCATTTATTAATTTAGAACGACTATATAATTAAAATTCTCAGAAATTATTAATTTAAATTTAATATCTAATTAGATAAAATTCAAAAGATGTATTGATTAATTATCTTATTGATTCATTTTATCATTTTCTATCCTATCATACTCTACATTCCTATATTCTATGACTTTCAATATAATAAATAATATTATTTTATTTAAAATTTTAAAAAATATTAAACATCTTTGTAGTTGTAAGAATCATGATGATTACCTATTTGAACTATTCAGTAAGGTCCTTATTGTATATAATTCACATAGAAAATAAATTACATACACAACATGAATAATAATTTTTTTCCATGTACAATCAAATTAATTACACATTAAGGTCATGAAAATTATGTTTCCTATATAATTTAATACATGATAACTTTTTAGTATGAAATGGATTTACATGACAGGTAGTTTTTAATAATATATAGAATTAGTTAAGAATTTAATATAATATAAATCCAATATAATAGTGTGGAATTTAAATTAAATTTATCATGAAACTCATATAGATTTTATTTAATAGATTAATTAATTGAATTTTATATTTCATTATAAATAGGTAAATTACAATGTGTGTGGAAGATTTACATATGGAATGTATTTTTCTTCACCAGTTGTTTAAAGTATACTTATCGGGACATAGAATATACTTCCCATGGATATTCAAGAGTAACATGTAAAATAGGATGTTTAAATGGAATGTACTTAATTTTTCATTGCTTTCATCCAATACGTATCAAGAATAAAATACACGTGGTATATTAATTACATGACATGTCTTCACCCCATGTTTTTCTCCTTGAAAAAATGTGAACTACATTGAGTGAAGGTAATATAAACAAAACATTATTTTGAAAAACATGTGACACAAGTTTGGTAAAAAATTATATCATTTAATGTATGCGATATACATTCATTACATAATGACCCGAATTCTATGTTTGTGTCCCAGTGTAATGAATGAGGGAAAATGTTTTGTGAAAGGGGAGTATGCACTGTGTAGCCCATTGTTATCTCAATAGAGATATTTGAAACTCAAGATAGGTTCATTGGAAGAATTATTAATTAATTTTTAACTATTCTAGGTTACATGAGAGAGTAATAGAGATGGGTAATAAGATGTATCGAGGAAATTTAATAACAAATAAAAACATGAAAATTAGTTTAAATTTAAAATGTGTAATGACATACAAATAAATAATTAATTATAAAATAGAATGTGAATTATTTAATACCACTTGTACATTCTGTGAATTTCATAAGTGATTATATGGCTTGGTCCTGACTCATTAATTGGTAGATTAAATAGACATTCCATGAAATACATAATGAGAGATCCACGTGAGATGTAATTATTTTTATGAAATATTACATACACAAGAGAACCAAATGTTTTTTCTCATTTAAAAAATAATTATATTAAATGGATTGAAACAAATAGTACCTCAATCTTGATAACTTCCTTTAATAAATATTTTGATCTTAAAAAACCGGATTGGTCTTCCATAATTACACATATAGGATCCATGTGTAGTATCCATCTATAGGTGATCCACATGAGCTACTATGATCACGAAACAACACTAATGGATTGTCGAGTTCTAGGATGGTATATCATCCATCTTGACATTTTTACCATTATTATTTCAAATATTTCTTTAGTCCTAATGAATTGTCCTTTAACTCTCATTCGTGAGAAGATAGAGTATTTTGGAGAATCTCTCTGTCTTGAAGCAGGAACCTGTAGAACATTCTTAGGTCCTTATATATGAATCTCTAGATTTTATTTTCCTCAATGTTTATCAAATTCAACAAAAACATTAATAATAGACATAATAAACTATTTATTAATTTATTGGTTAGGGTTATATATTATTTAATTGAACATAGGTCCTTAATAATATATTAAACCATGAAATGGACAATTTCCATGTAATAATAATACAATAATTATTATTTTTATCATGGAATGTAGTAATTGGAACAATGATTAATATTATTTTATCACCATTATAATTAATATTTATTTTCATGCCTCATCTTGGTCTAGTTTTTCTCCACAACATTTATTGAATCCTAAAATAACTATTTGATTTAATATTCATTCATTCTATAAATAACAAAATAAAAAATCATTTTATATCTTCATACTTAAATAATTACCTTATGCATAAAAATTTCATTAATTTACCAATTCAATAAAACCATAATAATAGTATTTCTCATTATTGAGAGTATTATTTATTGAAATATTTATGTTCAAATTGAATTTAATTGAGATCAATGAAAACACTTAGCGTGTGACCCACTATGATTATTCCTTATTGGTGTTTGGAGGGCTTTCCTAAAGTCCAATATTACTATATAGAAACATGTAAAGAGACCTAAGAAAAAAAGTTCATATCTCAATTTCAATTACTACATATGAGTTTATACTATATAACATTATCCATTTGTCTTGATAACTCATTAGGATAGGTGAATTGTTTTTTATGAACCTTAATGCTTTATATATATTTCCTTGATTATTTTGGAAATAAAATCTCTATATCACCATAGAAATTGATTTTATTTTTGATTGTTCCATTCCAATAAAAGCCATAGATATTAACTTCTATATATTGAAGGGAAAAATCCTTCCTCTAATTATTCTTTAACAATAAACTGATCATGGTGTTCCCAACATTTCCTACATATAATTAACATATGGCATCATAGGTTTTTCAATACACATAATTACACAATTCAAGAAACTTGTTAAATTTAATCATAAAGTTTAACCACAACTAGACACACATAAATATAGGAATATCAGATAAACAATTAATATATGTAATTCCAATTAGTAGTTCAATCCTCAAAAATATTAAATCTTGGAGAACACGATATGAGAAATTATTTAAATTTATCCTCGTCCTATTAAAATTACTCACACATTATAGTATAAAAACTATATTACTCATCATAGTTTTTCATTCTAATCATTGGATAAAATATTTAAGAGTTAACCTTATAGCATATCAAAGCTATTGTCATAGTGGAGAACTAAAAATACCTTTTTTGTGATAGATACTCAAGTAAATTGTGACATGAAATTCATATATAATAATGATAAATATATGATAATATATATTTAATATTAACATCATTGAATATAACATGAAATATAATGTACAAACCATTTGGTTCTAGGACCCCAATTCTAATAAGGATTATTATTAAAATAGTCAAATTTAAAGTATGTATTTAAGATTAAATATTTTACGACATCCATTTAAAAAAAGAGGGGTATTATATTTCATGTTCAATGGAATCCACTTTTCCTTTATCAACACACCATGATCATTTTAAAAACTAACAAAAACAAAATTTCACTTTTCCAAATTCTTAGATCATTTAATATTCATATTTGATATCGGTAACAATAAAAATAAATTTTGAATATGAATCATATTCTAAATTCTTTTTTCACATTTTTTTGAAAATTTTAATTCATTCATTATAAATGTTCTCATTCATTTCAAACTTCTAACATTCATTATATCACCCATTTTTTTGTGTATAGAGTTATAATATTATGATGGATACTTTTATTCGACATATATGAATCAAATTCATTATAGATTAATATGAAAAATTATTTTTTAAAAATTATTGATAAATATTCCTATCTCTCTTTTGAAATATCATTTTAATAATTTTAACTTTTCTACGTACTGAAACATATTTTTCATAAATAAAAATATTTTTATATCTGTGAAATAATCAATGTATGTAATGAAATAAATATCATATTTTGTTTTATGAGGTATCATTGAAATTTTATTTCCAATATTTTGTGACTTCATTATATTATTATTCCCCTTAAATAGGTTTCAAAAATATTATGTTTGGTAATATTTTTATTTTGGGAAGATCTCTCACTAATTATTAAATGATTTTTTTTCTCATACATGTTTCTACTAGATGACCATGTATTATATTCTTGACAATTTCTCATCATTTTCACTTAAATATCATGAATGTTTATTGCTTAATTTTTGAATAATTTTCTGGTAGTTCTTTTGCTCGAACTGATATTTCTTTTATTATTAATTCTCAAAATGATATAATTTTTTTTCTAAATATGACCAATTTCTATAAACAAAAAGTTAACAAAAACTCATAGTTTTTAGTTTAAAACCATGAAGAACTAGAACATCCCTGAAATTGGATAATTTGGAAATATGATTTTTAATTCCTAGAACATTTATTACCAATAGAAAATAATTTATCAAAGTTTTAAAACCTCTATAAATGTTTTAAATACACTTCATGGTCATTGTATCTCTAGTCATGTGAGAAGTATAGATAATATCAAGAATATGTGGATTTGTTTCCTTATTTTTTTAAGGAAACCATATAAATAAAATATTTTTCAAATTTATCTTTACCTATATATGCTTATCATAATTTGTATAAAAATAATTCAATGAATTATTCATTATAATGGCTAATCACTACATTCAAACACTTTTTCAAGATATTAAAATCTATTTTTTATATTAAAATTTTATAAATTAGTGTGAATTGGAAAATTTCACAATAAATTATACCTTGAAATAGTATTTTTGGTCATATGTAATGTACATATAGCCAAAATATGTTTTTATAAGAAAAATGTTTGAAAAAGGTTTAGAATTTTTTATTGACTAAAAGAATTGGGAGTTTCTATTATAAAGTGGAGATTTTTTGGAATAATTCATAATATTAATTTTTTTAGAAAAACCCAAGAACCATTCACCCTGTCCCAAAAAACTATCCGGTAATTAATTTCATGTGGCAGGAATATTCACATAGTTCTAACATGATTTAAAAAATTATCTGAGATCACTAAGGAATCCATATTTGATCAAAAGAAAGACACAAAAATCATGCTATTTCTATAAATAGTTAACCAAAATATGTTGATTCTCCCAGCAACAATGCACTTCAAATAGTATATTTATATGACAAATCACATGGTCGGTGCATGGTTTACTAACTTGTATGGATTAACAATTTTCCATGGGTAGATTATCTAACCATATATCACATCCGCCCTAACTACTAATTAACTTTGTATTATAACCCCTATCAAGTCTAGGACTATGGTGTCTGGATAATTGTAGTGATAACTAACCATTTGGAGAGGAATCATTATCTTGAATAGAAGGTATTTTCTATAGGTAGTAGGGAATTCATCAATGAGAAGAGTTCTGAATTATTGCTTCTATATATTTTTTATCTATTTCATAATTTCATGGACACATTTAATAGGTGTATCTAATTTTTTTTCATTTCAATCATATAATGATAAGTATCATTCTATTTCAAGGTTGAGGGTAACGATGGATAATCATTCAAAAAATTAAATTTTTAGTGACATGTTTGTGAATTTTATATGAGTGGTTTAAAATTCCTTTATGTTAAAGTGACTTTATTCACTAAAAATGTCAAATCATTCCAAGGAAAAAATTTGGATCTCTGGGGAAATTATAAATAATCACTCCATGACCATTTTATAATTCATCATAATCTTATTCTTGGTTTTATAAATGATTTTCTATATTATTTATCTATCCATGAAAAATATATTGAAATAACGTAGTTTTAATTTACCAAAACAAGTATGTTATTCAATCATTGAATGTTGGTGGTAATTGTTTTTGAATGAAACAAATGTTTATAAAAAAATACTATATGTTCCAGCTACTAAATCACAAAACCTCAATTAATTTCCATTATAAATTCAAAAAATTTAATATGTGATTTTTAATTTTCAATTACATTAAAATCAATAAGGATTTAGGGAGGGGATTATTTCACTATGTAAATGGTTTTCAGGAAACAAACTAAAATATCAAAAATATTACCAACATTTAAATGTTGAACATAATATATGTTCCCCAAAGATCTACTACATAATTGTTTTATAATAATTTTCAAGTTGGGAAGAATAGAATCTGGTTTTCCTAAAAATTACTAGTTTTGTAGAACAAACAAATTATTGTTTTGTTTTTGCAGAACCTTCAAAAATTTATTATTTATCATGTTTGTATTCATTATTTAAAAAAATTGATGATTTTGATAATTTTTATAGTCAAATAAATTATTTTTTTAAATATATTTAATTTTATAATTTTTATTTTTTGTGTGTTGTTTTTCTTGGGATGGATTATGGGAGCATGAGTCACTACCTCAACCAACATATGAGTATCGAATTATCCTAGAAAATCTGTTTTGACTATGATATCCAATAATCTATATCATAAAGATAATGATCCCTCATGGGAGATCACTCTCAAAACCATTCTAGGAAAATTTTTGAAGGAAAATAATTGGTCATTACCCATGAGTGTGGACCAAAATTCACACTAGAGGGTGGGAAGAACCAACAACCACCGTTATTTGTGCATGAATCCATTCCAAAAAACATACTATTTCTAAAATTGTAGTTGGGATTTTTTCAAAAAGGGAATAAAAAGTACATTCTGCATGTTCCTCATCTTCATCTTCCACCATGAAGGAATTTCATGGATTATAACATTATAACTATATATTAAACATATTTAGGAGATGTTAGAACACTTATTCAACATAGAAAATTTCAAATAAATCTATACATCACTCATCTTATTTAAAACACATTAAAATTTTGGTGATTACTAAGTGAATAGCCTAATTCTCACTTTTTTAATATCTTGGACATTTTTTACATTTTCTGTCACAATTGAGTGTCAGGTGATGCAATAAAAATTCCCATATTTCTGTATTTATTGAGAGATAAGTAAAAGGATTGGATAAGTGGTTATCATAGTTCTCTATTCTAAAATGTAAATATCTTTCCCAAGAATTCCTAATTAATCACCCCCCATCAAACAACCATGATATTGTGAAGATATATCCATTCCTTTTGTAAATTAGATAGTAAATCCATAAAGTTTTATTGGGATCACATTAAATATATGTTAATGAAGTTCCAACATAAAGTCTAATAATTATGGATGAATGAAAACCTTATATGGATTTCGTTCCTTGAGTACAAATTTTTTGTTAAGTACAATAGTTGGGGTGAATAACCATGAGGATGGAATCAATTTTTTTTCCATGTTGGTAGATATTTCATTGAATTGTTTTTAATGGAACTAAAAATAAGGGACACTAAATAGTATCATAGATAATATATATTCCAAAACCATACTATCTACCCAATTTGATTCCTAATAAAAGAAAATCAATACACTCTAGCATAGCATGGGTACGTTAGTCAAATACATGGAACACCCCATTTGTAATGAGTGTGGTGAGTACTATTCCATGGGGGAGATTCCAAATATATGTTTCTATCTATATAGGAGTGAGGTAAGATATGACTCAGAAAATCATGGGAAGAATATGATTTTGTGCTATCAAAATCTCCCAGGGAAAGACAACTCATATTTTGGATGGGGTGGACAATAATAATAAAAATTGTATGAAAGGATTTAAAGGATACACAATTATATTGAACCTATATTTCATAATCCCCTTCATAAGAAATATTAGGCCTCACATGCACAATAAAGCGTCCAATAAAAGCAATGGGAATATCAATAATGAGGGTATTGGAACTATATTCATCATGACCACATCCCCAAAAGCAATAAGTGACTCGTACACCACAATAAGAAATGAAGTCAAAGAAAGAGGATATGATGTATAAGATTATCAGCCCCACTAAAACTAGGTATAAAAATTATTAAGTTACTATCTTGATCCTTGATAAGATATTTGGATATCCCCAAAAATAAATTTTCTTTTAGAGAACAGGTTAAACTACCTAGTAACACTAAAATCAACCCCTATGGGGATACTAAGGTATTGATCTTGTAAAGAGAAAATATCTATATAACATATCCATGAAAACATTAATGACAATAGAAGGTGATAAGAGATGTGTTCCTTTAGATCCATTGATATATGTTGAGCATGAGATGATGAAATGGGAAAAAGAGTCATTTAATGAAAAGAGAGTAATAAAAAATGAGAATAAAAAGGTTAAGACCAATGTTCCTATATCTCCTATTTTCAAATTCTTGAAACAAGAAACGATGAACCAAAATTTGGGAAGGTTTTGGAAGTGTTAAGGAATATTAAAGTATATATTACCATTGCTAAAGAATTGAATAAAAATATCAATTATGTGAAATTACTGAAATAAATACTATCAAATAAAAGAAAAATTCTGGAATTGAGAACCATTTCCATCAATAAGGAATTTTTGGTATTTGTTCAACATTCAGTCCCATGAATCCATCAACATCCTAGGTGTTTCTCTATCCTATTCACAGTTGGACCATGTGTGTTCGGTAAGCATATATGTGACTCTGTTACTAGAGTTAATCTTATGTGTTTGTGAGACATCTATAATTTGAGATTTTGTGAATTGAATCCCATCCATTTGGTGCTAAATTTATCTATGAAATCAATAAAATATCTTAAGGGGCTATTATATTATTTATTATTAATGGTTAGTAAGCCTATCTGTTCGTATATTTAATCATTATTAATATGAAGAAGTATGTAATGGAGTCATTGATATTGAGGATACCATGAAATGGGAAAAGTATTAATTGAGTTCCTTCATAGGGATATTATATTATTATAGGCCAAAAAAAATATCATTCAATGTGTTCAATTGGGTAAAAACAACTTCTCTTGTGGTGAATAATTTAATATTTTTTTCTATTTTCACTATTGAAATTTAAAAATGATGAAATGAAGTAGGAATAATCTATCCTAAATAAAATTTGGAATAATTTAAAGAAGAACTAAAAATTATTCAAGAATAATAAGAGGTCTGGTTTGTATTTGAATAGGGTGGCCATTATTGGGAGTGAAATGAATTCTTAAATAGGTTCAAGATAGTGTTAAATGAAACCTCATTTTCTTCAATTCAAATGGATAAATAGTTCTAATTGATTCCCCTTCCCTTCTCAGAAAAATATTGTTACATAGTAGGGAATTAAATGCTACATTTTTTTAACACATCCCCTACCTATAATCATGAATCTATGTTTTTGAAAGTGTTAAAGTTATGAAGATAACCTATTATGATTGACTGTCATTATTCATATAGGAATGAACCTAAGGATTTTCACCAACTAGGTGCTCATAGAACAAGGATCCAACTCTTCTATACTCCCACTATGAATGTGGAACCCTCAAAGGAAGGTGGATTTAAAGAAGAAATCGATCAGATTTTTTGATTTTGGATTAATATATCCAATATTTTATTGCTCACGGGTTAGCTATAACACTCAAATATTTTAATATATATTTCACTTAAAATATAATTTTTTTGATAACATGTAATGAACACAACCCCAAATCTAAATAAACCTTAATATTTTATACCATGATAACATAGCCATTAAATTAATTTGTATGAATTTAACTAAAAAAATTATAAAAAATGTATGTATAAAATAAATTCAATTATTAAAAATTAATTATAAATGGAAATAAACATAATTTTAAATTAAATGATAGAATTTTCCAGGATAATTTTTTGTGCGTGCATTGTGAATTTATCATAATAAATGCAATTAATAAATATTTTTGAAATTCTTAAATGAAAATTATAATTTAAATATTCAATTAAATGTTTCATCATTCATATATTTTTTTAGAATTTGATTGTAATAAATTCACTGATTTCTTAGAACATAGATTCTTATAAAAGAAAATTTCATCACGTTTAAAAAAAATTAAAATTAAATTCTAAAATTTATAGGTATTTAATTATAATTTTTTATTTATAGTCAATAATTTAAATTTATTTATAGATGACTCTAATATTTTTAGGAATTATGAATAATAATTTTTTAAAATATATCACCTCGATAAAGGTAATGTAGTGTTAATCTAGGTAAAAACTAAGTGTTATGATAAATATTATTCCTCCAAATTTCTATTGTTTGAAGTAAATTATACATTTATCACTTTATACAAAAAATTTAATATTTAAGGTAAACATTTAAATGATAATGACCTATATGAAATTTAATGAAAAGAAATTTAAAAATTGTTACTCACTTAAATTTAAATATAACTTATATTTTAATATAGGTATAGAAAAACAGGTAAACAAATAATCTTTTTTATTTTAATAATAATAAAATTATTTTCATGGGGATTATTTATTTCTAATTTATATTTATTATATAATTACCTTAAATTATTAAGCAACTTTGACATAGAATGTATTCAATTAATATAAAAAAATTAAATGTAATAACATCTGGGTAATTATTTATAATACATGAAATTTTAGACCAATATAACATATTTCAAATATTTTAATGGATTACATTGAAATAAATTTTTTTTCTTGATGTATTTTAATTCATATTAATTGAATAGTGTCAAAACGGAAATATGGATATTTTATAAAAAAAATATTTATTAAATTATTTAAAAATAATTAAATTATTGAAATATAAAGTGAGGATAGTGTATTTATGAAACTATCATCCATTTTTTGCTTATGATATATTTTTATTATTATAAGTAAATTTTAATCCCCTTAAGATTGATAATGATATTACAACATTTAAGGTAAAAATATGTTAACCAAGGGGTTATAACCATATATTGGGCTTAAAATACCACATAGACTTGTAAGTATGTTATTTCATGATGTAATTTCAATCATATGATACCTTATATTTTAATATATATCAATTTTAATGAATATTTCATGAGAATTACTCATCTGTATTTTTTTGTATTTCCATATGTGTGTGTTCCCTGTCTTATAAAAGAAAATTCTTTCCTTCTCTTATGTAAACCACTTTTAGAAAAATTTATCAACCAATACCTACCCAAATAATTTATAATTGTGTTCATACATGTTTTATAGGTGCATGTATCCTCCAAATACCACGACTAGTTTCTATAAGAAATTCTCAAAAGGAGGTCTCCCGAATAAGAGGTAATCGTCTTACTCAACCACTTTCAATTCAGTTCATCCTTAACCGCTTATAAATATAAGGTATTGATCATGAAATAATAAATTAAGTTTCATCAATATAATTTGGTGTTATTCTTATTATTAAACCATAATTATCCCCTTTTTCTCATCAAATGGAATGTGAATGAATCGATTGTGCATATGTACGAATTTTCGTGTCCATGTAGTGATAAAACTCATTTTTCATCACTATATTTTATGGTTGAGTATTATAAATTGTTTATTGTTTATAATGATATATATGAAATAATTAAATTTCTTCATTTATAATATCATATCTAACTTTATACCTTTAAATCCTTTGGAAAATGATACATCACTCATGCATATGTGTAGACTACCACCACTATGAAACGATGCTGCCCATTTTCATTTTAATTTTATATGGACTGTAAAAATAGTATATTTTATGTATATATATATATGAAAAATATGTTACAATAATTATCCTATAAAATATGATTATTATTTACCTTTCTTTTTTCCATCCTTCAAATTGGGAAAATAGTGTTCATGCATACACCCGACCTACCGTCTTCATAAACTGGGTAATTTTGTTTTCAATATATATCATTAATTGATTAATATAAATAAATATATAATTAAAATATATTATATTTATAAGATTATTAATTTTTTTTAAAATAAAGCCATTATAAAATTAAAAGGGCTCAAACTAAAAAATTGAAACGTACATGAAAATGAAGCAACTATTACCCAGAACATGGATTTTAACAAGTAATTGTTGATAATGGGGTGATAAAATATTATAGGTAAATCAAATATAGTATGATATACATATTATTATGGTTATGTAAGATATTTATAATAAATATTTATTTATTATAGGATAATTTTGGACACATATAAAGGAAGTCAAACCCAGGGAAAGGGGTTATTACACAATCTCAACATTATTCGAGACTGTTTATATTTTAGTCTCTGTTGAGGGAATTATTTGATCTTTATATATTAAAAAATATATATTTTATTATTCTATGGTTATTTATTTAAAAAATTCATTTTATTTTACTTTATTTAAGTTGTCAGTATACTGAAATTATGGTTTCAAAGAATGTTGACATTATTTTTCTACTCAGGCTGGAATATTTCTCTTGAATGTGTATATTTTTTTTAAAATGTTTGAAAGGATATTTTTAAAACTATAAAATCATTTATTAAATAAATACTTGTTCAGAATTTACCTTGTAAATAATTATAATAAAATGAATCTTCTTTTAATATTATGAATGAGGTACTTTTTACAATTTTTCAAAATTGTTAAAGGAGTGATTTTTTAACATATAAAACAAAAAATAATTTCCCACCCTCATTAATGATCATTTAATTGAATAAAATGTTAAAATTTTATAATTTTCATTTTTTATAAATTTTATACCTTAATATTTTGGAAATATTTTCGAATTTAAATTAGAGGGGTTCTAATTGAAATTGGTACTTTACTCAAAAGAAATTCATTGATCTTCTAAATGTTTCTTAATAAATGTTAATATCCTATATTGAATATTACATTGAGAATATACTCTAATGATATCATACCCCATATTTATATAGATGGATTATGATTATTTTTTCTATGGAAGATATTTATATTTCATATGATAGTTCTTCTAATATGGATAGTTTTTTCTTTTAAGGAATGTTGATTAATTTATATTGTCTTTTCATATAAAGAATCAATTGGACTTATAAAATTTTTGGTGGGGATTTTAATTACATTAAAAGTAGATGAATCAGTTGGTATAATAATAAAAAATAGATTACATTCTTGTCTTTGGCCTTACACATTTATACCAATGTCTTCATCTAACACACAATGATTTAATACTATGTCTCTTTTTTAAAATAAATTTAATCATTTCGATACCCAACTTTGCACAAAACCTCACACTTAGATGAACTTAAAATTAATTTATTTTGATATTTGTCACCTAGTAGTTGGAATGGCACTAAGGAATGAGATTAACTAAATTTTGAAAATATTTTTTTCGCATTTTTATAAAATGAATTCTTTGGTTACAAATTGATTACATATGAAAATAAAAAGAAATTGAACACAAAGGATGTTTTTTTATAAAAAAACTATTTTTATCCCCATAATGGAATTTTATATTAATATATTAAATTCATAACTATTATTTAGAGATATTAAGAAAATATATATTTTATATATTAAGTCAAATGTTTTTAAATTATTTTAACATGTTTGACAGTCTTAAGATAAAAATAAATATACTTTTAAGCATTAAAGATATGTTTTCTATAAGGTAATTTTACATCCATTTAATGGAGCACCTATTTTAAAATTAAATTTAAACAAATTTATAATTTTTATTCGAAAAAAAATTGAAACCAGAATATCAAAATAATTTTAGAGTGAAATCTTGGTTCATTCATAGATGTTTTATTTTTTGATGTATAGTGAAAAATACTACATTTTAATTTAAAACACCATATTTATCTATTTTATTTATATAGGAAAAATATATTTTAAATTTTTATTATAGTATAATTAGTGTAATTATGTATCAAAAAATCCATTTTAGTTTATTATAATCAATTTTACATTGATATTATATATAAAAACATTTAGAACTTTTGAACTATTCACATTAAGAACCCATTCTTCTATTGTGTTTGTGTGATTAATTTTAAATCTATTTATTCAAATTATTTGAATTTAATTTAGATAAATAGATTCCATACATTAAATATTGTGGCATTAATTATTTTTTCTGATCAATTTCATTTTCTGGTATTAAAAATTTACAGTGTTAAAAAAACTATTTACAGCTGTATTGGAAAAATAGCAACAAAGGTTAAAGTGAAAAGGTAAAAGCATAAAATAACTTAAAATTAAAACATTTAATAATTTTTGAGGTATTTATAGACCCTAAATGGCCTAGAAACATTAATAATCATCCAAATTCATGTAAATTGTTTCCAAATCAATGCGGTTGTCTTTATAAATAAAGTAATCATTATTTTAATCACTTAAACCCACCTCTCCTCAAGTATAAATACCTCCCCTCACTTATCCATTTTGACCTGAAATACATTAAGATCCTAAAATATCTGAAAAAACCTCTCTTAATTACTCTCTCAACATCCTAGTGATTCTGGACTCACCAAAATTTCAAATGTAGTGTCCTCAAGGGTCTCTCGAGGAGGTGATATTCATGAAGGATTTTCTCAAAACACCTCTCTTATTTTATTTTCTTCTAATTTTTCCTCACATATTTAACCCATAAATGCATAATAATTCTTTATAATATAAATATTTTAGTTTTATTACTATGATAATATATTATATTCATCCCTTTTTTACGACATCTTATTTAAAGAAACAAAATGATTTTCCAAATTATATCTGTTACTCACCAATGTGAATAATGTGTATGTTCATTTTCTATTACCTCTTTCATGGATGGTCATGAAAGTAATATTAAAATAAAATAATTTTTTTATAGGTATATAATAACATATTTCATGCTCTGTAAAAAAAATATAGGAATAATATTAAAAAAAAACAAAACGAGTACATTGTGTTTGAAAATTTATAATTATACACAAAATGTACCGACCATGAAAAATATGAAACAAACAAACCCTAAACAAGGAAAATGGGGAAATATTATTAATTAATCAGTGGTTAAATGTTATAAAAATATCATATATGGTATTATAAATATGAAAATATTTATTTGATTAATTAATAACATTATTTAATGTTTTTAAGAGGCTAAAGTATGATAAAATAAAGGGAACCATGTGGTAAGGGTTTCTCGTCTCACTTTTTCCTCTATGAGATATGTTCCTTATTCACCTATAAATAAATTTGTGTTGTGTATAAACTGAAATTTGATATTTCACATCAGAAATGTAATTATTTTAATTTTATTTAATGTTTCAATTGATAATTAATAATTTTATAGGGCATACACTTTGACAAATCACAAAGAGGTAAGGGAATTCTTAACTCAGTTTCCATTCATTGTGTCAAACTTTTATTTTGGTAATTTTGTGAATATAAATTTTTTTTGTGAAATGAATGTTTATTTTATTATGTTTTATTTAAACTTATATTATTTTTATTTTCATAGGATAAACATAATCCCTTAATTCTATTAACCCTCACATCAATGATATGTTATTTTAAATTGGATTTTGAGTCTCAATTATATTTCTTCGAGACTATTTCCATATTCATCACTCATTACTTTTGGGTGGTGTATATACTAACCATTAATGTAATAAATAATGCATATCTTAAAATTTATGGGTATTTACATATCCATTTTATAATGTCTCTTTTTTTTGGGATTATGTTTCAAAAGTAAAAAAATTGGTAATATATTTTTGTCACAATTTTCCATCATTGATACACATGTTGTGTTATATAACTATATTCTATAATGAGGTATATATACTTCCCTATGAAATTTTATATAATGAATATACTTATTTTCATCATATTATATGTTTCTTGTGATGTTATTCTCTATTTGATATGATTTTTTTTATTCAACGATCATATTTTCTAAAAATGATTTCCGAAATGTTTTTAAAAAATATTTTAATGATATTCAAGTGAAATGAATTAAAAGACGTTTAAAATGTTTTTTTTTCAAAATTAAATTTATAGCACTTCATGTTTGTTTACAATAAAAATGTTTTGATGAATATGTTGATATTTTAAAAGAGTTTTTCAAAATAGAAGCGATATTTTCCCCCATCAATTCTTTCAAGTGATCTCTGAAAATTATTTTCTATCTAAGATAATATTATTTGATGTTACTTATGATTTAGTAAGGATATTATTCAATTACATTATTCTTATTCTTTTATGGTTATTCTATGTTTTATTTAGGAAAAATATTTCATTCCTATGGGTTATGCTATATTGAAATATTAATGAAATATATTTCCTTTTATATGTTCATATATGATTTATATTAATGTGGAACTAGTATATATTTTTTTCATTAAGTGATATGTACAAAATATAAATTCCTCAAATGAATTGTATAATGATAAATGTTTTATGAGCTCAAAGGGTATAGGGTAGTTCATCCTAATCCCAAAACAATAGTGTCCATGGGAGGTCATCCTAATGCTCTAACAAGAGTATGCACGAGAGGTCATCCTCTGCTCAAAACAAGAGGGTAAATGAGATTTCATCTTAATACCAAAATTATATATTACACAAGATATCATCCCATGAACCCCATAATATAGTACATTTGTGGTCAACCTAACCCCAAAACTAGAAGGTATATGGGACATCATCCCAAGCATGATGTCGGTACACCAGTGATTAGTCCAAGCCAAACATAGTATAAATGTCTTGGTAGGTACCATTAACATAATATATTTTAGGTTTTTGTATAATAAAAAAATTTGATATATTATTCCATTTTTATACTATCATAGATCATGTTCTTTTACTATCATATGATCTATACCTTATGAACTACCTATCTTTTGATTCAAGATTAGGGTAATTGATATACAGGGTATTCCATCCAAATGTTATTCACCAGTTTATGTACCCTTATTGGCATGGTATGTTTATATATCTTCCTTGTTTACCCCTACTAAGAATATGAGATTACCCATTATTATTTTTCCTTTCCTTAGTCTATGAAGAACTATTTTGAGTAGGAGTAATAATGGGTAAGATCCTTATGGTAGATGATGAAGATGTTTCACAAAATTAAAACAATTCATTCCATGTTTCTAGGGGAACTAAACTATTATGGTCCTTAGGAATGTGTTTTTTTAATAAAATGAATATTAAACTAAAATAATATGTAATATTTTATTATGAAATCTTGTTCTTTTATAGTTTATAATAGAGAAAAGTTTAATTATCCTTTATAAAACAGGATGATAAAACCTTTGTTATAACCATAAAAGAAAATCTAGGTTATAATCCTTGAGTTTTTTGTAATGATCATGTACAACCAAGGATTAAACACTTTGTGTCATGGATTGAACTTTTAGAAACATTTTCTGTTGACTATATGGTTTTCCCATTGTGATTAGTGTTTCTCACACTATTATTTTTCATTTTAGTTAATGGAAAAAACCAGAAGGAACTAGTTTAACATTGAATGTGATGTAAAATATTGGGATGAGAAGTAAAATGGGACGATGAATGGAGTTAAGGATGTTGTGATTATTCATAACTAGTTTTCATTGAACATGATTAAAAATTTATACCATTATAAACTCTCAGCCTCAGCAAATAAGAGAAGGAAATTGTTCACCGAGATTTTGGGTAGTGGATACCAAGGATGAAATAGGGTTAATTTTCCTACATGTAGAGAATGTGGTAAAGAACACTCAAGTGGTTTCCTTATAGGAACATGAATATATTTTCAATATAAAATACTTTGAGATAAGGAAAGTAGCTATAATGGAAAAATGAAGAGTTCTGTTAATGAAATAGACCAGAATATTAGTTTTCCTAGGGTATTATCAATAGATGGATGATTTAAATATGAAAAGTATTGGATTTAGTAAAATCTATGTCATTTGGGGAATTTTTGTGGTCAAAATCAGAAATGTGATATGATAAATTTTTATGTTGATAATACAGGTGACATGTTAAAGTGAAGAAGTGTTATGTAATAAGATAAGGAAGCATAGTAAATTATTTGGCAGAAAATTGGGATGAATTAAGTATTTATGAATTGGAAATAAAAATATTACGTTATAAGATTCATGAAATACATAAATATGGTTCAATATAGGTTTTATTTAATGATTTTAAAGAATATGTAGAGTGATGTTAATGTACTATAAATTTTATTTAGTGGAAAGGAGATAATTTCTAAAAGATAACCCTAAATATGATTATGATGTTTGGATAATAATGACATAATTATATGTTTGATTATGATAAATGGGATAGTATTTATTACCTTTTAACAGATTAACAATATGATGACATGGTGGTTTATGATATTATGGATTGAGTTTATAAATTTTTTAAATTTATGGTATTAAAAAAGAGCTATTTTTTGAAAGCATGCATGCTTTACCTAAGGCCTTATGTTTATTCATGTTATTACCTTGTTTCAAGAGAATACATGATATTGATATTCACATGTTTGGAATGTAAAAATTAATAGAAATATCATGTTGTTTTGGGAATTAATGATAATTTTATTTTCAAAATTTAGGTACCTACATTTGGATGTTTTGGATTTTATTCTTTTGGAAGGCTTATAAGGGTAACCATTTAGGAAGTTGTTTACATTTAAAATTGGATGATATTTTAGATATTAATGTATAAATAACCATATGAATCTTAATTCATATTCAATAACTTGTCCAATCCATTTTTGTTATGATAATGGCTACATACAAAAAGAAGGAATTATCAACCCATTATGAATATTATGATCCACTAGTTCTATAGGAATTGAAATTTAAACATGATTTCTTATAGTGAGATATGTATCCGAAATTGATTCATACATAAAAAAAGAATGAAATTGTACTCATGATATAACATCAAGTATGTTTACCTTCTAAATTGATTTTGAAATAAAATGTTATCCTATTATCATCATTTCTGATGATATCAATGATCTTTTTCAGGCCTATTTGGCTTATGGTTTTGTGTTTATTAACATTATGACGATGATGTTCTCTATAATTATACATTAGAACCTAATTTTTATAATTTTTCTTCATGTCCATTTTTTCACTTTCCACTAATTTTCCTTTAATAGGGATCCTAGTTGTGTGGAGGTATTCATCTTTAACATTCCCTAAAATGTAAAGAGGAATTTTTATGTACCCATTTTATGATATAGGTTTCCCCAAAATAGAAATTTTCCAATGTAAAACATTGATTTCCAAAGTAAAATTTTAAATTTTTAGGATGAAATTTCTTGAAATTATTGATCGTATTAGGATGGAAGCTTATCTATTGATGGTTCCACTAAATTTCTCTCATGTTCATTTTGTGTTATATTTATCTCACCTAGGTAATAACATCCTAACACTTCACACGTACTAAAATCATAGGTAATATCCTTTGAGAAACACCACTATTAATATGAATAACCAATATATATTCTATATAATAGAAAAAATGTTCTATGAAACAAGATCACTCACCTCGTTAAAGTAATATGGTGAAACCACCAGTTTAAGGAAGCTATGTGGGAGCATAAGGATTTGATGAGGAAGACCTATCATCATTTATTTATATATGACTAATGAATTTTTAGGGAGAAATTAATTCTAATGGGGTTTAATTTTACACCCCAATAATTAATTTTATGACTCTTCTTTTAAAATAAATTTAATCTCTCTGATAGCCTACATTTCAAAAAACACCCAACATAAAATAAGTAGAAAAATATTTAATTTTGATAATTAACACCTAGTTGTTGGAAATGAGGGAATGAATGAGATTAAATAAATTAGGAAAATATAGTTTTCGTATGTGTATAAAATCAATTAATTGGTTACAAATTAATTATATATGAAAAAAATTTAATTTAATATAAATAAAGTCCTTCTATAAAAAACAATTTTTATCCCTACAATAAAATTTTATAATAATAAATTCAATTAATATATATTAATTCGATATATTAATGATTTTATATTTTAAATTTTCGTTAAAATGTTTTTAAATTAATAAATTATCTTTTATAGGCTTAAGATAAGAAATAATCCAATTTTATGCATAAAAGCTATCTTTTTCTAAAAGGTAATTTTTCTCCTCGTTTTTGATACACATATTTTAAAAAAAAAATTTAATTTTTTTGATTTATTTGAAAAAAAAATTCAAATTTTAAATTGATTTATTCGAATTATTTGGGTAAAATTTTGATTATTTTTTGTAGATGTTTCATTTTTTGATGAATAGTGGAAAATACTTCATTTAAAATTAAAACATCATTTTCAACTAATTTATTTACATAGAAAAATTCTATTTAAATGCTATTTAAATTATAATTAGTTAAATTATAAATTAATAAATCCTATTTATTCCATGGTATATATTTCACATTTATATTCGATATAAAAATATTTAGAACCTTCGATCTTTTCAGCTTAAAAACACACATTTTCATTGTGTCTGCAAGATTAATTTTAAATCAAATATTTTCAACTATATGAATTGAATTAAGTAAAATAGATTACATATTTTTAATTATAAGGTCCAAATTAGGTTTTATGTTCCATTTAATTTTATGGTATAAAAATTTTAGTGTTGAAAAAATTATTTAGTATAGTATATGAAAAATAGTTACAAGGGTTAAGTTAGTAGGTAAAAGCTTAACATACCTCGAAATTTAAAAATTTAATTGTTCATTGAGGTTTTAGTCAACCATAAAAATCTTATAAAACATTAATTACCACCCAAAGTCATGTAAATTACTTCCACCACATTGTTGTTGGCATAGAAAATAAAATAATTATTTTTTTAATCAGTTAAATCCACCTCTCTTCAAGTATAAATACCACCCTCCACCACCCCATTTCGACCCGAAATCCTTTAATCTCCTAACATATCTTCCATAAAATCTCATAATAACTCTCCCAACTTCATAGATCTTATTTAATCTCTAAAAGACCAAATAAATGGTCCGAAAAGGTCTCTCAAGGAGGTGATATTCCATAGGTAATTTTCTCAAAACACCTCCCTTATTTTCATTTCTTCTTCTAATTTATCCTCATCTCTTTCCACCATAATGGAATAATAATTCCAAAATAATTTATATAATTTAATACTATGTTTCTAATCTAATATATTATATCCATACCTTTTATTACCTCCTTCTATTCAAAGAAACTAAATTTTTTTCCAAATTATGATGGTCAATCGCCTCCGCGAATAATGTTTTTGTTCATTTACCATTGAAACCATCATGTATGGTCATAAAAATATTATTCAAGTTAAATAAATTTTTAGTATATATTTAATAACAAAATTCATTTTATCTAACAAATATATATACATAATATTAAATAAAACAAATGTAGTCAATGATATTCAGAAAATCGCCAAAAATGAACTAATTATTTGTAATTAACATTTTATCAAATAAATTATCCACATGTAACAGATTAAAAATATATAAGGTAAAATTAAACTTTTGGAGGCTATTTTGTACCATTTATCTTAAATTTTGGTGTTTTATTTCCATTCCACATGAAAATCCATAATTATACACCAATGTATTGACCATGAAAACCATAAATTAATTGCACCTAAAAGATGGAAAATCATGAAATGTTATTAATGAATGGGTGGTAAGATTTTATATAAATATAATATAATGTATTAGAAATATTAAAAAAAGTAATGAATTAATAATATTATATTACCCTTTATAATGGAGGTAAAATTACACAAAACTAAAGGGAACTCTCTGTTAAGGGTTTCTCGTCTCACATTTTCCACTATGATATATGTTCCTTATTCAATAATTACTCCTTCTATATGGTGTATATACTGACCTTTTGAAATGTAATATCATAAAAATCATTATATTAAGGTTATTACTGGTTTAATTTGAAAATTATTACTTTCATGGTGCATATTCTTTCGACTGATAACAACTTGGAACGAGAATTCTTAACTCAATTTCCATTCATTGGGTTAAACATTTATTTCCTGGATTTTTTCATTCTATGTTTATGTTCGTAATGAATATTTAATATTTTTTTTATTAGAACTTATTTTATGTGGTTTTATAGTGAATAAACATAATCTAATAATTCTATTAATCCTCACTTCAATGATATGATATTTATAAGGGAATTTCTAGTCTCACTAATATTTCTGTGAGAATCTTTACATATTAAACCCACATTAAATTTTTGTGGTGTTTATAATTACCATTAATTTAATATATCATCCTTATACTTAAATATATGATTACTTAAATATCAATTTTATGATCTGTCTTTCATGGGGTTTACATTTCAAAAGTTACCAAATTGCTAAGGTAATTTTGTCTCAATTTTCCTTCTTTGAGACACATATTTTGTTATACACCTATATTATATTATGAGGTTTATATAGTTAAATATGAAATTTTTTATCACAAATATAATTATTTCAAGGATATTATATGTTTCATTTATTTTTATTCTCTCTTCAATCGAAATTTTATTTAATTCAAAAACCGTTTTTTCTAAAGATGATACAAAAATGGTTTTTAAATGTTATTTTGTAAATATTAAATCAAAAGGATTTAAAATATATTTAAAATTATTTTTTCAAAGATTAATTTATAATTTTTCATGTCTGTTTTCATTAATTTTTTTTAAAAATTTCTTATTATATAAACATTGTTTTTAAAAATAGATGGTATATTTTCCTCAAGAATTATTTCGAGTGATCTCTCAAAATTATTTTTCATATATGATAACATTATTTGATGTTAATTATTCATTATTAGGATACTATTAAAGGAAAATATCCATATTCTATTATTGTTTTTATGTACATATTTATGAAAACTATTTATTTCCCTTCTGTTATATTATGTAGATGTATTCATGGCTCTTATTTTTTTAAATGTTCCAATATGATTTATGTTCTTACGGAACACGATATATAGTTTCCATTATGTGATTTGTGTGAACCATATTTCCCTAAAATTAATTAGGTAATTATAAATTCTCTATAACCTAAAATTTTATAAATAAGGTTATTCTAATCCCACTCTAAGAGGGTACATAAGAGGTCATCCTAAGCCAGTAAGAGCAGGGTACATGGGTGGTCATCCTATGACCTCAAAAAGAGGTTCCTTAGAAGTTCATCCTAATCCCACCATAATAGGGTACATGGTAGATCATCTTAATATTGTAACAAGATGATATGTGTGATTTCATCCTAATACCAAAACATATGGTACACAGGAGGTCATTCCAAGCCTAAAGTAGATACACAGGTGATTATCCCAAGCCAAACATTCTATAAATGTCTTAGTATGTATCATTAACATAAGATATTATATGCTTATTTTTATTCCATAAATTCCAAATCTCATACCATCTTATACTCTCATAGATCATGTACATTGATTATATTACTACTCATTCCTTATGAACTACCATTCTATTGATTAATTATTGTGATATTTGATATATATGGTATGATTTTCAAATGTTAATATCTTATATTTTGTACCCTTATGCTCAATTTATGCATATGTATCTTCTATGTTTAACCTTATTGAAAATAAAATATCAAACCTTATTATATGTCCTTTACCTAGGTTATAAATAATGTTTTTATAATTATTAATACTGTGTAATTTCATTATCGGAGATGATGATGATATTTCCCCAAATTAGAAGACTGTGTTCCATGTTTCTAGAGGCACTAAACTATTATGTTCTTCAGACATGTGTTTGTGTAATATAATAAATATTCACCTTAGAAAAATGTAATATACATGTATTAAAATATTGGGTCACTATACTTTTCAGGTTACCATAAAAATATTTTTATATTTCATGGCATAAGACCTCAAAAGTTAGATCAAATGTCTAGATGTATGCATTCAATTAATATAAAATTTATAATTTATGTCCACGATACTGTTTGATAATTTTTTTATACATGGATAATTTTTAGAATCATATAATTATTTATATTATATTAATATATAATCATTTATTCATTCAATATTATTCATTCTATATTTATATTTTTTTGTATTCATTCCATACTGAGCATCTTAAAACACCCATTTCTAATGTTTCCTTTCCCATAGATTCTATGAAATATTTGTTGATTGATATGATGGGATACACTATGGAGAATAAATATAAACATAAATAAAATACTACGTTTATTTTATTTTTTCCAAATGTATCATTGGATTCAATTATGAAATTAGTTTTCTAAGAATACTAAACAATTCGGTCTGTTGGGATGTGATTTCTTATATATATTTCTAATTAAGAAAGTTTCCATCGGATCTATGCTACTAGGGATAGGTTTGTTATTGTTGGTATCAAAAAATTATTAATATAAACCGTTTGAATGATATTGGGGAAAATGTATATTAGTGAACATAACCCTATGATAGACTATGAACATATTTTGAAATAAACCAATCATATTATTTTGAGATTAGTTACACAGAAATATTCAATTTTTAAGTTTTTTACTTGTTTTAAAATTATACATTATGATTCATAATGTTTTTTTCTAATATAGTGTGTGAAATTATTTTTAAATGGTTCCAATATGAAGGATTTTAAACTATATCAATGTATGAGAATCATGTTGGTATTTCCCTCATAGGAAATATAATGAAGTTGGAGATGCATTTTATGCTATAGCTAAACATACTATAACTGTATTGGGGTAGCTGACTCTAGTTATGACCAATAAAATTTCCTATATAGAGGATCTTGTTGATACACAATTCAATGTAATAATTTATTTCACTTCATTTGTTAACGACCTCCATCATTCAATGTGTCTATAAATAAATTTTAATTTTAGAAATATATAAGTTTTGTAAAGATGATATTTCTCTCATTAGGATGTAATTAAATGGATAAGGATTTCATTGAAATTTATAATCTATTATGGTACATATATCATTATCATTCATTGATTATAAGTAGTAATGATGATGAAAAGAAATGATCATAGAATTGATGGATTTTAAGGAACTTTTCATGGAAGAATATTTTCTTTGTGAATAATGAATGGATATGAAGAGATTGTTATTTAGTCTAAGATGAATGAAAGAGGATAATTTTTCTAATTATATAACTTTACAAGGAAAGAATGGAATAATTAAGACAATGTAAATAATCAAAATAATAATATTGACTATTTAATTGATGGCATTAAAGCATATCCTTGGAAGGGAAATATTCATCTAAACCTTCTCATCATAAGTGTATATTGCATTATGTGATATCAAGATAGAGAAACAATTATTCAATTAATATAGCCTCATAGGAAATAATTATATGGATAGGATAAAATAAAAATGGATAACATGAAGAAGAAAGATAATATTTCTCTAAGATGTGATACATGTGGAAGAAAACACCTTAACACATGCCTTAAAAGAAAAACATTTTCATCAAGTCTGGAGAAAAATTGCATCAGACACATGAATGAAAGAGTAAGGTATAAAACATCCCAGTAAATTGACTTCAATAAATGGAGACGGGTAAATATGTCTTCCAATTCCCCAAACATAAATAGAACATACCAAAAAATTATCCAAGTAGACAAGGACATGCTTTTGAAATTACTAGAGCTGCTATGAAAGTTCCTAACAATGGGGTGAAAGGTACAATTATCATACACTATGGAATTGAAAAATATTTTATTTAATTATTTTTCTACCAAATATTTTATATCTAAAAAATTTTATGAGGGTATCATATAACCACCGCACTAACAATATATTGATTTGGTGGTGAAGACACCTAATGGTAGTATGACCACATTGTAAGTTTATAACTCCTCTCCGATAGATGTTTTGGGATAGTTCTTCCTATAGATATTTTTATTCCTCTTATAGTTTAATTTGACCTAATTTTGTTTATGGATTAGATCTCTATGTATAGACACCATATCAATTGTTGAGGGAGGTGAATTATATTTGATATTCCAAATCAACCCATAATAATATATCATTGTGAGGAGAAACCTGAACAACCAATGTAAATTATTTCCATCATATGGGGTTCTCTACTAATTAATGAGGGATATTTATCTCAAATTTTTATTGATAAACATTACATTAAAAATTCTCCAATGGATTAGGAATATACTAATTTGATTCCATTGGACATTCCTAGTCTTCACTCGAATCATGATGTTGTGTTTTTAATAAAACTCATACATAGTGCTACACCTATTTCTAATACACTATAAATAGTAGCCCCGATTGAGTCATTGTATTTAAAAATAAACTCCAGGAAAATATTATTGAGTGAATTATTTATCCAAGTGGTCTCTCTATGTTGCACATGTTTTTTTAAGAAGAATGATGGTTCAATGTTTATTTTTATTTATTATTGGATAAAATTACAAAATTTTTATTAAGAAAAATTATTCACTAACCCTAATTGATGATTTATTTGATCAATTATGAGGATATCTATGTTTTTCCAAGATTGATCTTAGATATGGATTTAATCAAGTAAGGATCATGAAGAAATACATACTCAAGATGGTCTTCCATGTATGTTAAGGTCAATAATAATTCACATTAATGAAACTTGATCTTACAAATGGTTTGATTAGATTCCTGATTTTAATGAATATATTTCTTAGAGATTACCTTGATCAGTTTGTAGTAGTCATTATAGAAAATATTCTTATATATTCAATGTGAAATAAAGAGCATGAAGAACATTTCAGAAAATACAAACCCTAGTAACTACAATACATTTTTTTCTTTGTATGGATGGATATTATTGATTATTTTTGATAGATTTATCAGGGATTTCTAATCGAAATTCCAAGGTGACTTAAATGGGGTTTATGTTCTCTAGGACATATAAATGGGAAGCGAGATCCAATGAATTATGGATCCAAAACATGATTATGCGCGTCGTTGAGTCTGTGAAAGTTCAAAATTTATAAACCCTACAAACTACTAGTACTAGGGTTAGAATGGTTTCAAAACAATAAGGAAGGACTAATGTTTAGAAAACCATAGATAAAACAAAAATGTAAAGAGAAAATAATAAAATTAAAAGAAAACAATAAGTATATAGAAATCAATGAGTATGAAAATGGAGTGAAGTGGATGTGTTGTGGGATATAGTGAGAAAATGATGCAGAGAGTGAGACATCAAAAAATGAATCTCAGTCTTTGGGATACTGTGAACTGCTGAAGTGATGTTCTCCTATTCTACTAATTTCAATTCAATCATCAAGTGAATAGTAAAATGGTGATAATCTACTATGGTCCCAATTCAGTATATCAACACAATTTGACTAACTTTCTTGAGTCTCAGTCCTTCGACCTTAACCCTTGAATTAATCAATTTAATATAGAGATGAAATATATAGACCTTTTTCAATTTCATTTACTTTGTTCAATGATCTCAGATGAATTGATTCACTACCTTACCCATCGGTTATTAAGTAGTGTAAATTGATACTCAAAATTAAATAGAAAAGAAAAATGAGCATAAAAATTGCACTAAACGTTCAAATTAACAAAATATAATGGATAAATGGATGATAAGTTCCTTATATACCTATTACCATAATCTATTTAACTACTCATTCTCTAGAAAATAGAAATGAAAACAAAATGATTAAAGAGATGAAGCAACATCTCTCGTGAGATTGCTTCATCAAGATCCAGCTTCAGATCAGATTCATGCTCTTAGATCAGCTGTCTGTCTACTCTATTCTCTATATCCTAGTGAATGGAGATAGTGGAATTGATGATTGAAGAAAGGTGGATGGATGGAGGATGGAGTTTGAAAAGGATGGTATTGATGGAATTGATCTAGAATGAGTGGGATGCTGGAGAGGAGTCAATGGTGAAGAGGGAGATAAGGAATGGAATGATGTGAATCCGCCCAAATATATCTATCGCCCACTAGAGATTAGGAAGTTCCCAATACCATTTCATGAGATGGAATTCCCAAGATGATTCTAGAATCCCCTACTCCCTCAATTAAATGTCTCTGTCGACCCCTCTATAACTGACATATGCACCTGCCCCCACAATCAGCTGTATAACAATTACCAAACAGATTGATAATGAAAATAATAAATTCCATGAATATAAAAATAAATATAAAAATAAATAAAAACTAACGACAACTTAATAATTAATAAAATTTATTATATTTATAAATACTTAAGTATCTATAAAAATTCAAAATAAAGAAAAATAATTATTAAAAAATATAATAGATTTTTAAAATTTCTATTAAAAAATACTAAATATAAACAAGTATATAAGAATAATAATATTAAGAACCTTCAAATATTTTATTAATATTGTTATAATTATAATTATAATTATTATACATTATATAGTTAATATAATAAATTATGTATTATTATGATTTTATTATTATTAATTTTATATTTATAATTGTTATAAAAATCATATAAGTATTATATTATTATGTATAATTAGAATAAAATAAATAAAAAAGTTAATAGGTAAAGGGGGGCCAGGTCGCGAATGATATAAGGGTAGGAGGGCACTGGTGTAGTGTCTCGTGGTGATTCGTGGCAGAGATAGGGGTGGTGTTGGCATGATAGGGTGTGGGTTTGGGTGGTGAGAACTAAAGAAATGGAAGAGGGTAGGTTTGAGCAATGAGGATTTACCGGCGAACAAGGTAAGGGGAAAGTGGAAGGCCCACAGTCACGACCTCAAGAGTGGCAAGGGAATGTGGGTTGAGCTGCTGAAATTGGGATCGAAGGGAAACATCAGCTTCGCTAAAGTACATCTTGTAAGGCTTGGATTGATTTTTAGATCTGGTACATGTTGTTCATTAGTGTGGGTGAGATCTGAGGTGGATATGAAGTTCTAGTTCAATTACAAAATTTCTTAAATGTGTACTTTTGTTGATTGTATTTTCCTTATGTCAGTTGTGTTTTTATGGTTCTTTTGAAATTATTCTTGTTGGAGATTTTTTCTTATTCTGATAGTGTGAATTGATTAATATTTTTTTGTCTATTGTGGTGCTCTTTGATTTTGTTGTGTCGTTTTTATTGTGCATGGAACTGGTTTGAGATTTGATGGAGAGTTATAGGAGGGGTGATGAATGTTAATGTAGGTGAATCGATAGGTTGGATGCTACAATGGAGTCAGTAAGACATTTCTCACCGATGGTGAGACAGTGAGTCGTTTTGATAGTGTCGGTAGGTTTGTGCTGCATCAGTATGATGAAGGAGCATGTGTTGAGAGATTTTAGTAGGCTGAATGGTAGTGAGAAATCATCGGTAGGTCAGGGGAATGGTGTTGGTAACTCAAGAATTGAATGGTGACTCGCAGATGGGGGGACAGAAGGAGCGTCGGTGACTCCATGAGTCACCGAAAGGATCAATGAGTAGGTTGTGGGAAAATGGGGTGTCCATGACTCAAATGAGTCATATATGGGGTGGAGTAGTGAGTGCGTTCAGTGACTCGTTTGAGACACTGAGAGATTCTTGGTGGTGACACCTTCACAACAACTAAAAATTAAAACAACCAAAATAACCAAAACAAGTAAATGAATAACCAAAATTACAAAATAAATAAAAAATAAACTTCATAAATTAAATTTTATAACGAAAAAATAAAATTTTAAAAATTATGTAATAAAAAGTTGTATAAAATTATAGTGTTACTAAAAAAATTAACATAGAAAAGCCATAATTAAATTTATTTGGCTGCATTAATTAATATATTGATAGATTATAGAATTAATGAAATTAAACTAAACTGAAAACAAAGTAATAAAAAAATTAAAGAATATAATTAAATTGTTAAAAATAAGTTAATTATTTAATGAACGAAAAAATAATGTGAATTATTAGTTTAAAATTTTAAAAATATAAAATTAAATAAATTAATGAATCACATGTTATTAAATTGAAATTAAATTACAAAAAAAATTAATTAATTAAATGAAAATAATAAAATAATATTATTAATGAAAAACAAAAAAAATAAACAATAAAACACACTTTTAACACATAAACACATTTTCAACAATTTATTATTCAAAATAAAGAAAATTTTAATTATTACACAAAATAAATTATTTTAATTATAAAAAGATATGAAAATTGAAAAGGGGTGTTGAAAAAATTTCTAAAAAACAACAACATCAAACTCCCTCATAATTAAATATTTTTTTTCCTTAAACAAATTCTTGATTTTGTAAAGAAGGATTGATTTTCTACATTCACCTCAAAATGTGCATGACTATACAATTAAAAAGAGAGTAAAAGAAAAATACAGAGTCTGGATTTTCAATGAATTCTCAAAAGATGGTACTGCATACTTTCAATTACAATTTAGAAACCAAAGTATACATAGATTCATCCACTTCTAAATATGGCATGCCTCTTACATGAATTCACCTAAGTGTTCTACTTAATTTTCATTTCTTTTTCCTATTCAAAAAGTGATGACATGATATGTAAAAATAGAATTTAAATTTTTATAAAAGGAACCTTCAATTATCACATTCTCTGAAGTTCCAAAAATGTTTAATTTTTTTAATAACTTCACTAATACTAGAAAAATGATATTATGTCAATTCCTCCCTTCTTCATTGGGGTTCAAAATTCCCCTATCTTAAATGAGCTTATTTTTTAACAAGGAACTTTATTTTAATTTTACCCTATTATATTTCATGTGGAGAGAACTGCCCATAGAACTTATTCATTATGAAATTGGATTTTATTTATTCACATAAATGCACCCAGTGCACCTGTCTCAAAAACTCATTGTGGGGTCCCATTTTCCCATTTTACTCCCGTTACAAAGGACTTAACTAATTATCATTTGAGTAGGCTCAATTAGGTGATTGTTTTTTATGAAATAAGATGATTCCTTTTGGATCCAGTTATTTTTTTCCTAAAGTCATTATCCTAGTTACACAAAAATCCATCATATCTCACTGCCTCCCTTAGTTCCTAAATTAAAAATCCCTAAAAACAGTGTGCTACTCGCCTCAAAAATCATTCAGCTCTAATAGATTCAGACTCAGTACAACCCTTAATAACTAGGAAATAGGTGATCACTATATATGACATAATTTATGTGCAATATAAAGCCAGATGACCATTAGGTTGTGAAATAAAAATAAAAAAATGAAATAATTTTGAAAAAATAGACCAATTTTTTTAAAAAATAAGGGGGAATTTGAAGTGACATCAAAATGACCCCTCTCCCCACATATAAATCTCAACATTGTCCCAAATGTTGAATCTCAAGGTGGGAGATAGTTTAAGTTCAAAATAGATGGAAAATTTATCACTTTAAAGGATGAGGAGGGGTAGCCATGAAGTTCAAAAAAAAATTCAAACAAAAATAAAAACAAAACAAAACAGAAACATATAAAAAAGTATCCCACCAGATATAACTAGGAAGCATTGTTTTATTTCTAAAATTTTCATACATTGAATATTTATAAGATGAAAAATTATTTTATCAGTGTATTTTAAATAGTATCATGATATGTAATATTGTACAACATAAGCAAAACGAAATTGAAAGCAGTGTGTGCAAGAAGGTTTTATAAATCACGTCATAATAATTTTTCAACTATCTATATACTAGCATCAAAACACCCATGTGGGAAACCAATTCATACTTTTCATACAAAATAAAGGGGACTACCCCACAATTAATTCACAATATCATGTAATTTGAAATAATTAAACTTGAGGAATTAAAATTATTACTCCATGAATGTAGATTATTTTCCTTTTTTTTATGTCTCTACAAGTTGTCTTTATGTTGGGACTCTCTATTCTCTATGAAAGTTCCTACACAATGTAATCAGATTATCATTAGTCCTCTCAATTTAATGTTCAGAGTAAAAACAATCATATAATTATTTACGGATTTTTATCCAATATTCTTTAACCAACCAGGACCACCAGCACCACATAAAACTGGGAACCGTAATTGTAAAAAAACATTCATCAATCCATATCTTGAATATGTCAATGAAATGAAACCATTATTGTTCTCTAATGCAGAGACACACATAACTGAGCATGATTCATTTTTTCTAACTAAGAAGTTAATCACAGAACAAGGAAAACCATGGGATTCCTCCCATAAAGAGCTAGGTTTAAAGTCCCTAGCAAGAATTTATTCCCCTATATATTTCTAAAAATTATCATTCAATGTGTAAGAAATTATAGTGTTTTAGAATTCACTATATTATATAGAATCATAATTATGATCACTCAAGACAATTTCATCATTATCACTAAGAAAATATTTCCTAAACTCGCCCAACTCATCAAGAGGTAACATGTTCTCCAGCTTGGCTGGGCCTCAGAAATCCACTTTATCAGCTCTTCAAGCATTCAAAATATTCCTTGAAAAAAAAATCAAATGACCAAGAATTTTTCCACATCATTCCCCACACTTAGGGGCTATATCAAGCTCAAAAATAGAAGAAATCACAGAATCAAACTCCACAGCATCTCATAAAATAGCTTGCAACTCGAAATTCTAACATTTTCTAAAGAGGAATCAAATAAGTAGAACCTTTATTGTCTAGATTGGAAATCATCACACATATTAACAAACTGAGTAGAAAATAAGGTGTTAAGGAAATAAACTTATTCATAGTGTAAGTCATAATGTTTTTTAGAATAACTCAACCCCGAACATTCTCTAACATTAGAAACATTCAAATAGTCAACATCACAAGGGAAAGATTCATAAATAAATTGATACAGGTTAGGAAAATGTTGTGACTCAATCTATAGAATGGGTTCCAAGGAAATATTTTCCTCATTAATAGAAGGGTGTGGGGAAAGAGTAGTAGCCCTAGAATATTATTCAACGGGATGGGGAATCCATATCTCTGTGACCTCAAGTGGGAAAGACCCATACTCATCCCATACAACAATTATGCAACTATGATTTTCAGAAACTTCTATCAAATCACAACAACACTCATGTTAGGGATTTTAAAACACCAAAATTTACTCCACATCATTAATATCTTAATGCGTGAGTTTCCCTTTGGATACATCAATGATGGAACCACCATTTGTAAGGAAGGGTCTTCCTATGATAATTGAGACCCTTTCATTATATTCAATATCAAGATTTATAAAGTATTTTGGAATTTTGAGTTTTCATATACTCACTAAGACGTTATCCACCCTCTCATAATGGTGTATGAGTGACCAATTGAAAAGTTGAAGAGAAAAATAAATTGGTTTCATATATCTAAGACCCAAATTTTTAAACAAGGTGTAAGAGATAAGATAGATACTAGCTCCTAAGTCCCATAAAAAATTGATTTAACCACTTCCTCATATTAGAAATTGAATGCTAATTCCACCAGGGCCCTTCATTTGGAGAGGAATTCTTTTTTTGTAAAATTTCACTAAAATATGAATTTAGATAAATTTTATCCAACATTGTTCAATCATTATTGTTATTTAGAAACATTCTGGTGAATGAAACATATGAAGGGATTTTATCCAAGGATTCTAAGAAAGGAATTTTCATTGTGAAACTATGAATCAGCTTAAAAACCTTATGTAATCAGGTTCATCAATTTGTTTCACTCTTTTAGGGATGGGAATGAGAGGGGAATAATGTTTTAGAAAATGTTGATTGTTCCCCATCTCCTAAAACCCAAATTTATTTTTTTTATTCCTTAATCAAATCCAATGTCATTTTATTTAGTTTTTTTTATCTTTTTCAGGCGTGGGTTGCACATTCTGTTCAGTTTGGGCCTTATTGTTACGATTTTCAGATTTTTCATTTTCTAGGTTTTTAAATTTAAAAAATATTTTTCGTTAATTTCATCATTCCTTAGTTGTTCCCATACTAGTTCTTGAAGTTTAATCCTTGAATTGGTTGTTACTACTATCAAATTTCTTCTGGATTAGAAATTGAAGTGTTGGGCAGCTTTCCCTTTTCCCTACCAACTTGATCACTATCCATTTAGCCCATTTGATTTCTTATGTTGTGAATATTAGTATCAGTATCCTTCCTCGGTGAACTAATGTCACCTAACACTTGCTGAAGCAACCATTTTAACTCACTTTGAGAATTAGATGACTCAGCCTCATATTGATTTCGGAATAATTTTTTTGGTTGTGGGAGAAAATATTGATTCAGTAGGCTATTTTATCACACCTTTTCCGTCCATGAAAAGTTGGGGAGATTTTGAAAACCATAAGGGTATTGATTGGAAAATGGAGTTTAGAAACCACTGTTTTGTCACCCTAAAATCCAAAAATTGTTAAATTTCCCCAAACATGATAAGGAGGTCAAAATTGGGACATCATTTTTGAGTGTTATCTTACATCCCACTATGATAACGTTTCTCCCTTTAGAACCCCATCATCAGTAACAATAGCCAAGGGGTTATTTTCAACCCTATGGCTAACTCTCTTCCTACATCACTTATGTTGAAAATTTTGAGCCCTCTTATGAAGGAATTACTTTACCTGCTCTGTATTGGAGTCCAAGAAGTCACCCCCACAAGGTTAATCTTCTTTGTTGTGATTTTAATGGGTAAGGGCATTGTAAAAAAGTCTATATGAGAAGATTACGAGCTAACTAATTGTTGTTAATTTTCCTAATAATTCCTTTAAACATATCTCATGCTTCATGAAATATCTATCCTTCATTCTATATAAAACCAATGATTTTTTCCCAATCCTTAATGGTGTTGTTCCAGGGATATAATTTTGAAACAAAAGAATTTTACACCTCTTCTCAAGTTTTGGAATATTTCCTCATCCTGGTTTTGGAACCAATTCTTAGCCCTCTAGTTATGGCAAAATGGAAAGAGTCTCAACCTCAGTTCCTCCACACTCAAATCTCATAGAGTTAATTGTCGTATAGAACCATAATAGTCTCTAATGAATTTATGTGGGTCCTCTACTGATAGACCATTAAAATAAGGGATTTGTGGAATATGGGATTGATTGATATCATAGTTTCTAGACCTATGAGAAAACCTGATAGAATATGGCTTTCTTGAAACATTCAGAAATCAAAAATCTCTTTGTATAGGTTTCTCCAGGGCAGAAACCAAGTGTTTTAGCACATTCACAGTTTTATTTTCAGCTATGTTTTCATGATTTTCTATTTATATTTGCATTTTTATTCTATGATAAGAATAGTGTTTGTTGATTTCTTGAATTAAATTTTCTAGTTCTGACATAGTTGACCTAGTTTTCAAGAATATAGTGGAGAAAATTTTGATTTTCTCATGTATTGTTTTAATTTGATTATTATTTTTTTGGTTTTATCTTTTCTTTTTTTTATATATTTTATCTCTTTTAACATGGTTCCACATTACTTCCCTATTAACGGTACCAAATTTTACTACGCCCATCACTGTGTCTGAAAAAATTTAAAATTTATAAACCATACAAACTACTATTACTGTGGTAAGTAGGGTGTCGAACCACTAGGAGGGACAAATGTTGTTCTGACCAAAGAAATAAACAATCAAAAGAAAGAAATATTAAACTAAAAAAAAACAATGAGAGATGGGATGTGGTGAGTATGAAAATGGATTGTATTGGATATGATGTGAAATACAATGATAAGAAGAAGATATTAAGATTATAAAAATAAGAATCAGGGTCCTCGAGCTGCTTTGAATTGATAAAATGATATTCTCCTATTCTACTCGTTTTAATTCAGTCACCTAGTTCATTGGAAAATGGTGATAATCTATTGAGATTCCAATTCAGTATATCAACACAGTTTACTTAACTTTCATGAGTCTCAATCGTTCGACCTCAACCCATGAATTATGCCATTTAATATGGAGAATAAATACATTAACCTTTTCTAATTTTCAGTACATTAGTCAATGACCCTGGGTGAATTGATTCACTACCTCACTTGTCTGTTATTAGCTATTGTAAATTGATACTCATAATTAAATAGAAAATAAAACTGAACTTAAATATTACAATGAAGAATCAAAATAAAAAAAACATAGTGGATAAATGGATAATAAGTTAATTAAAACACAATTACCCTAATATATTTAACTAAAAATCCTCAAGAAAAACATAAATGAAAACAAAATGAATAAAGATATGAATAAGCATCTCATGTGACATTGCTTCCTCAAGATCCAGCTCCAGATCTTATCCCTGCTCAAAGCTCAGCTTCCTGTCTTTTATGTTCTCTATATCCCAGGAAACGGAGAAAGTGGAATGGATGATCAGAGAAAAGCGGATAGAAGAAGGATGGATTTTGAAAATGATGGTATAGATTAAATGGATCTGGAATGAGTGACATGTTGTAGAGGATTCAATGGTCAAGAGAGCGATAGAGAATTGAATGATTTGAATTCCCCCAAATAAATCCCCTGCCTACTGAAAATTATGAAGTTCCCTATGTTGTTGCATGAGTTATAATTCCCAAGATGATTCTATAATCCCCTACTCCATTAATTGAAATACCATTAACACCCCTCCATAACTGAAATATGCACCTCCCTCCATGTTCAGCTATAAAAAAAACCAAACAGATTAACAATAAAAATAAAAAATTTCATGTATATAATATATATAAATATAATTAAAAGAAATGTACTGCTCAATAATTAATTAAAATTTTTATATTTAAACATATTTAAATATTTATAAATATTAAAAAAAATTATTCACAAAAGAAAATTAAAATTAATATTAAAAATTATATTCAATATATACAAATATTTAAACTTAATAATATTAAGAACCAATTAATATATTATTAATATTTTTATTTTTATAATTATAATTATTTTGTATTATATTGTTAATATTATAAATTATATCATTAGTAGTATATATATAATTAAAATATTGATATTATGTTTATATTTATAATTGTTATTATCAATATATAAATATTATATTATTAAATATAATTAGAATAAAATAATTAAAAATTAAAGAGGTAAAGGGGGTAATGGTCGCAAAAAATATAAGGGGAGGTGGGCTTTGGTGCTTTGCAACGGAGATAATGGGTGGTGTCGGCAAGGTGGGGTACGTGTTTGGGTGTTTCAGGGTAGAGAAAGGGAGGAGGATAGATTCAAGCATGGAGGCTCTGTTGGCTAACTTGGTAAGGGGAATGTGATTGGCTCAGAGTGGCGGCCTTGATAATGGAATGGTGAGGTGTGTCCACCAGGTCAAATGGGGGTTGAAGGGAGACATCAGCTACATAGTATCAGATCTGGTAAGGCTTGGTTCAATTTTTGATATTGATGTGTTTTTTTTCTTGTGATTAGAACTGGGTAGAGGATTGACCGAGAGTCGTGGGAGGGGTGATGAAGGTGGAAGTAGGTACATCAGTAGGTTAGATGCTATAACAGTGTCGGTATGACATTTCTCACTAATCTTAATGATTTAATCACATTAAAAATATATTAAAAATTATCTTTTTATTTTGAAATTTTAAACATCAAAATAAAATTAAAAACAATTTACTAAATAAAACATTATTTAAAATAATATAGTGTTAGTAAAATATTTAATTTAGAATAGCCATAATTAAATTGATTTGGATAAATTGCTTAACATATTAATAATTTAACAATTAATGAAATTAAACTAAAATAAAAATGAAGTAATAAGAAATTTAAAGAAAATAATTAAATTGTTAAAACTAATTTATTTATTTAAAGAAATAAAAAATAAAATAAATTATTTATTTTCAGTTTTAAAAAATAAATTATTAATTAAATTAATGAATCAGACATTATTAAATCTTAAAAAATTACAAGAATAATTAATTAATTAAATTATAATAATAATTTAATTTTATTAATGAAATAGAACCAAAATAAACACTAAAAACAAACTTTTAATACATAAACACATTTTTAACAATTTATTCATAACAAAAATACTTATGTTGTTACTATTTTAAAAAATAATCTTTTTTAATAATAAAAATAGAATAAAAATTGTAAAAGGATGTTGCCAAAATTGAGGAAAAATGCCACATCACTTTGTCAGCATGAATATTCTTAAACTACCCTGTAGTGGGGAATGGTTTGTGATCTATTATAATGCATTGAATAATGGACTAGGAATAATCATAATTCATAATGATATGGTGATAGGATATGCCTCACACCAATTTAAGGTTCATTAAAAAAATTCCCAACTCATGATTTCAAGTTGGACACGGTATTTTTTCAATGAAAAGATTGAGTAATTGTTTATAAATTGAAAAGTGTGATATATATGCAGATCCTAAAATCATGAAATATATATTTTCACATAAAGAGATAAATATGACCAGAGAATATTTTTGTAGTTAATCAATGATTATGATATCTTAATATATTTCAACCTTGGGAATACCAACAAGGTTGATTCTGTGAATGAAAAATACCATGAAAATTTGATTAGTATGCTAATTAAATAGATCCTATATTAATGGATTATCATATTATGGATCATTAAATCCTGAGGAAATAAGAAATATCATATTTTTCTAAGATAGTTGTTCAACCATCAATCCATAAGATGATTAATAAGACACATAAAGAATATGTGAAATCATAGACTGAGGTGGGGAATGCTCCTAATTTCAATTATGACCATTGTATAATAATATGGTTTGGGAATCGAGTATGTGTCTCTTTAATACCAAACTTGAAGATGGATCTATTATATGAGGCACATAGTTCATTATTCTCAATTTATACTAGATGTATGAAGATGTATAGGGATCTAAAGGTGTTTTATGGTGGGATCAGAAGATGATATATATTATAGAGTATGTATCTTAGTGCCTTTTATGATTATATTGATGGTGAGAGAATAAAGTCTGAGGGTATGTTAAAACCATTAATATTACCATAATGTAAATTTGTAAACATCACTATGTATCTTGTCATCAGTCTCCCAAAAATGAAAAATTCATAATGTTCTTTGGGTTTTTGTCAACCAATATAAAAATTCATCGAACTTCATTCCAATCATAGAAGATGTTTTTCTTGATCAATTTACCAGTTTATACATGAAAGTGATTGTAACATTACATGGAGTACTACTTTCTATTGTATCTGACTGAGATCTACGGTTTACCTTGATGTTTTGTCAATTCCTTAAATAATATTTGGATACAGAGATGAGTTTCAATACATCATATCATCATCATAAAGATGTTCCTTATGTGAGAACCATCCAAAATATAGAGGATATGTTGAATTATTGTTCTATTAATTTAAAAGGTGATTGTGATGAATCCCTTCAACTGGTTATGTTTTTATATAACATAGCTTTTAATCATGAATTTAAATAGAACATCATGTATCCCTATTTGGAAATAAGTGTAAAACTACGACAAATTGGGATGAAGTTGGAGATATAAATATATTTTGATGATGTTTGAGAAAATAAATCTATTTGGACCATATCTAGATGATGACATTGTAGAGAAGGTTAAACCTATTCAACATCACATAATGGTGGTCCAGATTAAACATATTTTCCTTCTAAAAAACATCAATAATATCTAGAGTTTGATGTTGGTGAGAACATATTTGTATGATTTTCTAAATGGATGATAGTATTTATATTTTGGAACAAAGGGAATGATGAACAATATTTTTATTGATCCCAATAAAATTCATGATTTCATTGACATAATAGCTTGTCACTTAGCATACCCACAAAATCTCTCTCATGTTAATGATGATTTTTATGTATCTCTCCATAGGAAGTAAAATCATGATACTTCATGTTTAATGAACATAGGTTATATACTAATTGATAATTTTATTTTCTATAATTAATAACCAGTGTCAATATTGGATTTTAGAGATAAACATTTAATAAAAAAACTACTTATTCTGATAAATATTTATTGTGGAATCATGAATTTGATGATGCAACATGGGAACATGATGATTTAGTGAAATAGAATCATCCTCTATTATTTATATGAATGTGATGGATTTTTATGGAGAAATTATTTTTAAGGGGTTAGAAAAGTAACACCCATAAATTTTAATATATATTTCTATTGATATTAAAAAATGGTAGCTTGTGATATACACAACCCAAGTCTAAATGAATGATAATATAGTATATCATTATATCCAAGGCATTAAAATTGTGGGTATTAAATAAACCTTCCAAATTATTAAAAAAAATATCCATAAAATAAATGCATTGATTATCAATTGATTATAATTATGGAAATGAATCATTTTAAATTAAAAGAGAGTTTTTCTGGAATGAAAATTTATTTTTATACACCCAAAAAGTTTTTTCATAATAATTTAAATTTTTTCATATTGGATAATTATTATAATGAATTTTATATGTTAAGAATTCAATACTATATTTTAATGTTAATCATTTTTTCGATGAATTAGATTTTAATAAATATAGTTTTATTATAAAAAATATATTGTTCTAAAATAAGATTTCATTACATTTTTTACACCAATTTTAAATTTAATTCATACCACTAATTGATATTGATTTTAATAAAAATGATTTCATATTTAGAACATGTGTTTCATATTTGGTAAATCATTCACTTTTATTTTTAGAAATTATGAACAGTAACTATCTTAAAATGTATTAACTTGGAAATAATTAAATCTTGTTTATATTATTTTAAAATATGTGTTATGGTCACCATTTCTCATCCAAATTTCAATTAGATGAACCAAATTTGAATTTAATCACCATATATTCAAATTTTCATTTTTTAATAAACTACATTCAATGAAAATAATATATATAATATTTAATAAAAAGATAAATAAAAAATATCACCCTTAGTTTTAAATATCTCATATGAGTTCGCATAGGAAAATAAATCAAGTTTTGAATTAATATAAATTATTTTTTTGAGACTAATAAAATTATTTTTTGGACAGTAATTTATTATTAATTTTTTATAATATTTAATTTACCTTAAATGGTTACACAACACTGACATAGTATTTATTCAATCGTTGGGAAAATATAATAAAATATTTTAAGAACATTAAATGTAATAAAATAGTGGTGAGTTAGTGATATGTGATTAGTGATATATGATTTTGCACAAAAACATAAATATTAGTGATATGTGATTAGTTTATATTCCAATTTGAACTTTTTCTTGGTTTATTTAATTTTAAATTTAATGAATAGTATCAAAAAGAAAAATAATTATATTTTATGAATATAATATATTATTAAATTACATAAAAATAATTATAATATTGAAATATTACTAGGGGATAATATATGGTTGAAAATTTCATCCCATGTCTATTTAAGATCCAAATTTCAACTTATCATTAAAATTATATAACCTTTGGAGTAAAAATGGCGTTACTGCGGTTGAGGTTAACATTGGTAAACTAAGGGGTTAAACCTTAATATAAGAGGTAAAATACATCCTGAAACTATAAATATTTTGTTGTATGATCTTTGAATCTCGGTCCAAATGGAATAATTTTTCATTATAATTAATTATTTACAATTTAATATTGATATTAATTTCGAGCATGTCATTCCCCTCCAATATAAATGGACACCCATTCCCTATATTCTTTACGTTTCATTAAGAAACCTAGATCAACCAACACCTTGCCATTTATCTTATAAACATCCTTATCTATGTTCTAGAGGTTATTATATCCTAAATAGACAAACCATTTGTTTCATAAAAATGTATCCCATTAAAGTCCTCTGAAGAAGAGGTAATCATCTTACCCAACCTCTTTCAATTTATTTCATTTTTTACCTCCTCTAAGTCTATTTTATTTATAATAAAATAACAAATTAATTATCATAAAAATACTAATTTTTTTATTATGAAACCAAAACTGATCCCCCATTTTTTAACATATTTGAAATTGAAATTATCACTTCTGCAAACATAAGACATACCACCTCATCCTAGAAATACAATTCATTTTTCATCATAATACAATATGTGTGGGTAGTATGATGGGATTAATGTTTATATATGATATTTATTAAATAATTTTAAATTTATAAATATATAATCATATTTACCACCTATCCTTCCAATCCATTTGAAAATGATGACATTTCATGTGAGTATGTGTATACAACCATCTCCATGATGCGATGTGATCCATTATTTATTTTAATTTAATATGGATGTTAATAAGGATATATTTAATTAAACTATATTTTTTATTAGTTATAATAATTATTCTAAAAAAGTTAATTATTATTTACCAATGTTTCATTCCATCCATAAAAAAGAGGAAATGGTGATCTTGCGTACATACGGTTTATCGTCTCTATGTACAGTATAATTCATTTTTATATCTCTATATTTTATAGATTACTCTAAATACATATATAATAAATATTCGAATATAATCTTTATATTGTGGTTAAAATTATAAAGATGATGTAACCAGGGTAAAATTAAAATTACTGGAACTACTGAAACAAAACATATATGAAAAATGAAGCAGTTATTTCCTAAAACAATGATTTTAACAAAGAATTGGGAATAAATGGGTTTTTATGGTTATAATTAAATAATATATGTTATGATGCATATGTGTTTGGTTATGTAATATATTTTTAATAAAACTATATTTATTATGTAGTATTATCATACACATATGATGGAATTTGAACCTATGTTAAAGGTTTATTCCACAATCTCATCATTATTATTGATTGTTTATGTTTGGGTATCTTTTAGTGAGATTATATTATATTTATATACTAAACCCAATATATTATCTTATCCTCTAGTTTTCCCTTCAAATTACTTATTTTACTTTAATTTTACTCTATTTATGTTCTCAAGATGTCGAAATAAGTTTATGTAAAACTGACATTGTTTTTCTACCTGATAGAGAATCATTGTCCTCTATGTACATATTTTCATTAAAATATATAAAATTATTATTTTTTAGATAATAAAATGATTTATTAGATATTTTTTACATATTTTTTACCATTTTAAAAAATGATTTAAAATGTATCTTCTTTTAATCTTCTAAATGAGGTACTTATTAACCTTTTAAAAAGCATGAAATGAATGTTTTTTTACTTATATGGAAAGACCGAAATTTCCCACCATCATGAAGTTCAATATAAGTGAATATTTATTTAAAATTAAAAAATGATCCATTTAAAGAAAAAAAATTCCTTAATATTTGGGAAATATTTTATAATTTAAATAAGTGGTTTTCAAAGTGAAAAGGGTATTTTTCGAAAGAAATTTTCCACTGATATTTTTAATTTTTTTCAACAATGTCAACATAGTTTATTAATTCATTTGTTGAGAATATAATATAATTATACCATCAATAATATTTCTATGGACGGTTCATGATAAAATTGAATGGGGAAGGTATTGATTTTTTGTATTCTATTTTTTTATTATTGACAGTAATTTATTTTTAAGGCTTGATGATTAAGATTCATTATTTATACAAATGATGAATGCATTGGAAATATTATTTGATGGGTAGATATAGGAATTTGATATCATATTAATTATTTGGTATGTCTTATGAGGAAAAATATATTGGATTCTTGTTCATTCCATTACTAATTTATATTATTTCTTCGAATGAGGCCCTTGAAGTATTTTAATATTTCTTTACATAAATCCATGATTGTAAGTTCAATTTTCCAGTATTATGAATTCCATCATTATGAAATAATAAATTGATATTCACATTATTATTTTAATAGTTTGTATATTCATGGTTACATTTCAAACTCATGTGATTACTTACATGGAATAATTTAATCATCATTTATTACTTCCATATTATTCGTTCCTTATTTTTCTTATATTGTATGTGTTCCCTTATTGAGAATATGAGATCACCCCTTTATGTCTTTTCTTATCCCCCTAATTTGGGGAACTAATTTATGATTAATATATAAGGATATGTTAGATTGAATAATTATTATCCCCAATAAAATACTTTGTTTTATTTTATGTATTCAATTTTAACATCGGGTTTATGTATGTATTTAGTTTACCACAAAAACTAAACTACGTGGTCATTTGTGATGTAATTGATTTTATTTAGTATCATTGTAATAATTTAACCACCTACTCCATGACACAAGGGTTGAGGTCTTTACAGTATCCCATTACAATTCATATAAAAGGAAAGTGGAATTATGTTGAAATCTAATGAGAATAATGATTTAATTCTGTTGTGCCAAATAAAAGGTTGGTGGGTATTCATAGACTACATTAAGATGAATAAAGCTACCCAGCAAGAGAATTTCACACTTCCATTCATTGGTAAAATGTCAAATAATTTTATAGGGAATGATTTATATTTATTATTATATGGATATTCTAGGTAGAACCAAATTTCTATTGACCATGAAGACTAATAAAAGAGTAACGTTACATGCACTTATAGGGCATTTTATTATCACAAAATGTCATTTGGAATGGTAAATACCCAAATGACATTGCAAAATTATATTCTAGAGATCATCCATGATATGATGGAACAAATATTAAATTACTTAATGAATTATTTTTCTATGTATGAAAATTTATTAATCATTTTCATGAAGAGTGTGGTTCTTAAGCTAGAGTGATATGATCAAACCAACATTGAGTATAATTGGGATGAACACCACCTTATATTGTGACGTGATATAATTTTGTGTCATAATATTTATGATAAAGTAATTGAATTTTATTTGGAAGTGATTAAAATGATTTCTAATTTACCCATTCTAATTTATGTGTAGTTGATTTTATGTTTTGTTGATCATGTGTGCTCCTATCGATGATTTGTGATGGATTCCATAAAGATTACTAAATTATTAACAACCCTTTTAACTAAAAATGTATTCTTTGAGTATAATGAGACATGAATCAAGGAATTTTATATACATTATAAAATTTTATTGAATTCTATGGTCTTGATTTTCTTGGATTGGAATAATCCATTAATGATTATATTTGATGCTAGTGATTATTTCATGGGGGAGAATCTTGGATAGTGAGATGAATACATATTTCTATATGTATATTATAAAATATGTGTCTTGATGAGGCCTAAATAATATAAACCTCAATTTAGACAGATATATTATTTTTCTTCTTTATGTTTTATAGGTTTATTTTCTATCTAGTACTTCCAAAGGTGATCATCTATAAAGACCATAAATCCTTAAAATTTCTCTTAATCAAGAATTATTCTAATATCTAATTAAATTTATAAGTGCTTCTACTTCATGAATTTGACCTTGAAATAATATAAGGGAATTGAAACCCAGATTTTTTATAACATATCTTTGTTATTGCTTCCCCACATTGAAATAGACGAGGATAGAGAAATCAGAGAAAATTTCTCAAGTCAACACAAATTTTTTGTAATAGATAAAACTCAACCTTGGTTCACTGATATTTCCAATTATATAGCCATGGAAATTATAGACCCTAATCTATCCTAAAAAAGAATAATTTTTTTTCTAAAGTGAATAATTATGTTGGGGTAGATCATACTCGTTTTTCACCACTTCTGGATGACATTACCAATAATTTTGTATCATATATGGGGGTGTAGAGTATTTTATAGTTCATTAATTCTTCCCCATTTCAGGTACAACATGTCCCAGATGAACCATTGAAAATATTTATAATCTAGGTTTTTAGTGCACATTATTTTAAAGGATTCCTCGATCTTCATATTACATTTTGATCAATGCTAATGTATAGAAACAAGTATGTTTTGGACAGATATTCCACAACATCTTATTTAAGTGGGGTAAATATTTAATGTATGGGTTTTCAATTTTACGGATTTATTTCCACCCTATATTAAAAAATACAATCATGAGTGTGAAAGACACTTTTTAGTATGGGTGGATTCCAAAAAAACGATAAACAAACATGTCTAAAATTTTCATTTCCTCCCTTAAGAAGAATATCTTCAGCTAGTATCAGGTTCACATGGTCCTCATTAGTGATATAAGTACACATTTTAATAAAATTTTTATTTGAAATACCTAACTAAAATGTGGAATGAAATATAATATAGTAATAATTTACCTTGCAATATCAAGTTGTTAAGTAGGGCCCAGAAATCTGGAACTCAAACATATTCTTGAACAGATGGTGGGTATGGTGAGAAATTATTCGGAAAGGAAGCATAATGATACTTTATGGTATTATCTAAAAACATATAATAATATTGTTGGCATGCCTCATTTTTATTTGGTTTATCAGATGGATTATCATTTTTCAGTCAAGCTCAAATAAGAGATATTTTGTGGTCAAGAAACACTTTTTTTATTTTAATACTTCCAAGGAGGAATAGAAGTTATAGTTGACTAAGATAGATGAAAATAAAAATAATTCATATTAAAATACCTCAATTTACAAGGAGATAAAAATTGTGTTATATATTCATATGATTAATTAGATCATTGTATAACCTAGAAAAATTATACTATGTTTTAAATATTAATTGAGGATAATTCTAGAAAAGTCAATGTCCTATTTTTTGGGACCATTAACCGTGATTAAGGCCTTCTACCATGGTTTATTGGAGATAACATGAGATTATGGAAAAGCATTCAATGTTAATGGGAAGAACATAAATACATATTTCACAATTTAAGACATAGTTTACATGATTTACAATATATATGTTTTCTACATTAATTTCTTAGATATGTTTATCTTATGATGTAAAATATATCACTCACAGGGAGGTGAAAATTAATTTTATGAAGAATCAAACATATTTTCTTATATTTGGTTGTTTTTAGGAGATCATGTTTTTTGTGTCATAATTTGAGAGTAAATATTACATGAAGGATTTGTAATTTAATTTTAATGACTCTATTACTGGTTATGGAACACATAATTTATTTTGAAACCATTTCAGAACTCAATTTTTCATTCAATGAAAAGCAATTGATTTCAAATATAGATGGGAAACATATTTCTAAACCAATATAAAGTCATATTTTTGGAACATGGTTAACTAAGACACATATTTATGTCATCCAAAGTCAAAGTATATCTATAATAGGTCACATAGTTTTTTCAAGAGCAACCAAACCATACAACTCATCTTTTTGTAGGGGATAACACTTTATAGGGAAAAGTACTTTGTTTTTTATTGATTTTCCAATCCATATAGATAATCTATATAGATCCTCAAAACTGACTATATTTATACTATTAAAATAAAAACATATAATTTATAATCCCCCACATCATGACTCTCCCAAGAAATCAACCATCCCCCTCCTCACTTCCTTAATTTCATCTCTTCATACACCTTACTCCCTTCACCCACTTTTTCTAGAATATAAACCCTAGTTAATTTATTCTTATTCTTTTTCTTGGTTAACATCTTTTTTTCCACTCTATATTCATCCAATTAATTTTTATATTATTTCTAATATTATCTATCCCATTCTCTCTGATGTTTTACTTAATTTTGTTTACCTCGTTGTTTTTTAATATTTCATATGATAAATTTCTCAAATCCATTAACATGCACTAGTATTGCACCATTAAATTTTTAAAAACACTAATTTTACTTCACAAACATACATGGGTTTATGGATACTATTAGATTATCATAGTATTTACATGATTTAATTATATTATATGTCTTTTTTACTTTTCATGTCATGTGAGATGTTATTTTATTGATTACATTAGGGAAACTCCACCAAAACCGAAATCCCAACCATGCTAACCAACTCCTAAAAAATATAAAATGGATATAGTTCAAAAAATGCCTTTGGAACTCACCATTGATTATCCCATAATAATGAAAATATGATTCATAAAATCCATGACCCACTAATATTCTTGACATAATAATTATTTTATATTCTAAATCTCTAAGAACCTGGCATAGAGGACAGTCTAAAAAAATGGAAACCCAAGTGATATCCTAGTAATTAGAGGTACACCACCAAGGAAGTAGGATGAATTGTGGATAAAGATAGAAATTTAACATTATGCCTCCTAAAAAGATGTTAGATCTTTCACCTTGGACAATTTATAACCATGATTATGTTGTATTATTTGAATGTTTTGGGTGTAATGCGTTTAATAAATTAATTTATCATAAAAACCAAACGTTTCTTATTTGTTTGGTCACTACTCACTCAAGTAGGTCCTTCCTATAATAATTTTTTTCCAAAATCTCAAATATTATATAGAGTGACCCAGGTATAACATAAATGGATATTACATCATTTCAGACAAATATTCAATAATATTAACATAGAACATACCCAAGAACCATAATAGTTGAGTGTGTATGGAAACCTGGAACACATACATCTAATATTGTGGAATATATTCAAAATCCTTAGTAAGTATTTAACCATTTAGTACTCCTACATATAACCTTTCATCATATCCTGAGGAATCAAAACATAAGAAAGTTGAGATCAGATTCTCAATAAAGGTAAAAATAAAGTAGATACGTAATCATAATATGAGTATATGGGGAATAGAACATGAGAATAACATGTGAAGATCATACCCTTCATATAAAATATCATATTCTTGATTCATGTAATAATGATTCATATTTTGTACAAAATGAATCATAAGGCTGATAAATCATCATCAATCATGATCTATAATCTCAGGACATAAAAGTGTGGCACCATCATAATTACAGAAAACCATTTAATGTTTCAAGGTTAAATAAAAATACCATTAACATAGTGGATCAGGATACACCTATTTCCTAGAGTGGATCAGGATTCACCTATTTCCCATTGTGGATCTTGGAACACCAGTTTCCCATTTTTGATCAGGATGCACCTCTTTCCAATTATGGATCCAGACACACCTGTTTCACATTATGGATTCGGACACACAAATTTCCCATTATGGATTAGGACGCACCTATTTCCCATCATGAATCATGCTTGTAGATTTTTTTCCCATTTTTATATCATGAGATATAAAAATTTACCCAATCCCTTGGAGGGAGATATAGCTCCAACTAGTCTCTTAATGAAATCTTACAAATGTATTCTACAAGATCATAAACAATTATCATATCAAAACCCCTAAAATGAAATGTGTATCATAAGTATGTCATAATATCATAACTTGTAGAAAATTGATAGTATTAACAATCATTTAATCATAGAATAAATTTTGATAATATGTAGGTTTCATAAGTTTGTACCATGGTATGACCCATGGAAGAGAAACATGTTTCGTAACCAATATTTCATCAAAATCATAACCATCCATAGAAATAATAATAATGGTATCCTTAGATCAATAACCTAGAAATACATATTTAACATAAAATAATGTCATATTAGATGGAAATAATTTTGAGAAACATTTCATGCAGTAAATATCTATTCTAAATTGAAAAAATGTTTTTAAAACATTAAACATTATTAAAATACTTTTTTGTAAAAATAACATTGAATAATTTTAAAAAAATATTTGGAAAACCTTTTAAACACATTTCTATGATATAAAACATACTTAAAAAAATTACTTAAAAACAATCTTAAAATCATTTAAAATATATTTTTTATTTTTCGTTGAAAACATGGTTTCTTAATAAAATAGATTTCTGACCGAAGAGATAAATAATGTCATATTTTCTAAAAAGCACTTTCTTAATTATCTTATGTAATTAATTGTGAAAAATGGTACAAATATGATAATATATCATTAAAAATCAGATTACAGGTAAAATAAGGAGAAGTTTTGAGAGATGGATCATAGGATTTCATTAATGGAAGCATAATCATAAACAATCCTGATAAATAATGAGATTTTTACAATAATCTCTTACCACTTTGGTAACATTGAATAAGAATAATCATGAAATAATAACGTTACATGCAGCTTAAAATATCAATAAAATAATTACACTCATGATATTATATTAAAATTGAAGTATATATAACTCAAAAAATAATATAGGTGCATAATAAAACATTGGTCTCAAAGAGGTCAATTTGAGGCCAAATTACTGGACTGATTTGGTAACATCTGATCTATAAAACCTCGGTAAATATAGATCATAATATGTATTTGTAAATACAAATGAAATTAAGGATAAGGGTCATATAATTCATTCATTTTCATTATATATTCCCCACAAATGAAACTATTGGTGAATATGGAATAAGTTTAGCAGAAATAATAGTTAGAATAGAAATCTAATTAATACATGAGTAAATTTTGAATCATGATCCCCATAAAATATTAACATAATTTAAACATGTAATATCATGAAAAAAATTAAATTCATGATATTTCATGTCATATTTCAGTATACACACAACATAACAACAATAAGTTGTGAATATATAATATATCTCATATAAATAAAATTGAGATGATAATACCCTGACCCTATGTCTTGAATTTATTCACACACGTTCAAACCACTTGTATAATAAATATAAGATTATTATTAATATAAAAAGAAATTATATTGTTACTTTCCATATCATATATGATATTATTATTACTTTTTATCTCCTGTTCATTAACAATTACATGTCAAAGTTACCTTTTAGGTAATATTCACTCGGTTTTTTGTATGTGTTCTGACTTGTTATTCTTCATCCTCTTACTCAGATCATGATTTATATATATATAGATTGAAACAAAAATATATAAATTTTATATATATCCATTATATATAAATTTATAATAATATATAAAATATATAAATATGAATTTAATTACATTGTTCATGGAGAAGATATATCGTATGTACACATGAACATTGTTACCAATATCTGGTTATATTTTGAAAGAAAGAAAATTCAATTATATTTATATATATTATTTCCAGTATAATTATTCTTTCATATATATTAAATATTTTTACTGAAACCATTCTTAATACATTCTATGTAATTTGTGACAGAATCACATCGCTTTGAGAAGGTAATAGTCCATATGTCTAGAAACGAAGTTATCATATTCTCAAAAAATGGAAAGAATTAATGTATCTGTTGTATTGTAATTTCAGATGAATAATGAATCATAAATATCATATATATCATACAAAAACAATAATTATCACATCATTTCCAACCTTGATAGGTGGTAATGGAATAGTGAACAACATTGGTTCATGAGACAATAGTTGATCATACACACAAATGATGATAGTGTATCCCATTTGATTGAATTTTGTATAGGTTTGTGTATAACCATTAACATAAAAACATTTCAACATATGGAGAATACTAATTTTATTATATAATTATGATATAATAACAACTTAAGGTGTGGATAAAAAATATATATTAAGAGTTCCCATTGAGGAATGTTACCTCTTCTTTGGGTAATTCCTTTTCGTTTTCACCAAAGGTGTTCTTTAGAAGGATTTATAGAAAAATTAATGATTATAGGTTGATAAGAGGGTTGTTTTGAATTTATTTTGTCAGTTTTTAGATAAGAAAATGTGAAATATCTATGTTAATAATAGCATAGGTGATTTCCCTTTTATAGTGTAAGAGGAGTGGCATTCTTGTAAATACAAAAAGGAAAACACTATTCATAGGTCTCCCAAACAACATGTATCCACCAATAATTCTCCATTTTCTAGGAAAGGGAGTATATGGTCCTCATATTTCCATAAAATATTTTCCATATGTTTTTAAGTGATTGGGTAACTTAAAATAATGTTTAACCACTAAGTGAACTCATTTATAACTTAATCATTATAATTAAATTTAATTTCTTTCACTAATATTTTTGGCCAAAAATTAAGTTTACCTTAATATAAATTTTAAATTATTATTATTTTAAATATGGAATAAATTTTCAATACACTAATCACATAATTGGTGGAAATTAATTTAAAATTAATCTCATAGACCGGACGAGACAACATCTTTTTAAAGATAAAATGGTTAAATGTTTCAATTGTTTTTATATTCAATTTTAATGTGAAATTTAATAAAATTACCTAAATTTTATTAATAGATATATTATTGATCTGAAAATACTTTAAAACCAATTTAAATATTAATTTAACTATATAAATAAATTTGATGAAAATGTAGTTTTCAATTGATTTTCAGTGGTTTCACTATTCATCAAAAAATAAATCTTCATAGAAAAATAATAAAAATTCACCAAAAGAATGTTGTTATATTATTAATTCAAAAAAATGTTTATAATTTATAAAAATATTTAAAAAAAATTCAAAATTAGATTTAAAATGTGATGTCTATCAAAAAGCGGTAAATTTTCATTTTTGAAAAAAATATATCTTCAGGCATAAAATTAGTTTTATTCATATATACTATCTAGAAAACACATAATATAAATTTTTCAGAGTGGATTGAACATATAATATATTTATTCCATTAAAATATTTCATAAAAGTGGTTTAATTAATGTATTCATGTAAAACGTGTTTGATTACATAAATATGTTTTTCCATTAAATGATTTCTTATATTTTCAAGAGGGTTTTATTTTCATTTCTAGTTAATTGGTAAAAAAATAATTTTTATTATAAACATGTGTGAACCATATTTTCATAATTTAATTATTATTATTAATTACCAGGATTCCTTCTTATATGTGAAAACTATAATAATATATTAAAATTAATATTAATAGTACATTGTAGTTTGGTAAAACTAAGTCTTCTATCTCATAAATGTTTTTAAAGTAACTCATAATTACATGGAACACAAGCCAAACATTGTGGTGCGTGTTCAAAAACAAAATATAAGTGTTTCTTAAAATTTTATCTGTACTTGGTGATACATAGAATGAAATAATAACTTGGGCATTTAATATAACACAATCTCTATTTAGTATTGTATGAAATAAAAAATGTCAAAAAAATTAAATTTAATGAAAAATAAATATTTAAAAAACATGGGGTGTTATGTTCTACCCCCTTAAAATTAAATTCTCCCTTTAAATTCATCTAGGCTATAAATGGTTTAATACTGGAAAGATCCTTTAACAGAAACCCACATCATAAAAATGAAATCTAATTCTTCAATTAATAATGGAAATTTGGAATCATAAAGGATTCCCAAAGTAAACTATAATTGGGTTTAAACATTAGAGAATATAGGTTTCAAGTGAAAACATTAACATGGGGGAGAAATAAAACTATATAGTCCTGATGTAGAATTATAGGTAACTTAGTTAAGAGAAAGTTAACAATCAGAAATTTATAACCAAAATTTCCTTGAAAAGGCTAATTGATTACATAAAAAATGATGATAATGGGGAAATATTTATTTCAAGACCCTTTTAATAAAGTTGAATAATTTTCATTAGAAGATATATTTAAATTATTTCAGAAAAATCTCATCATTTTTATGCCTTGATCAATTTCTACTTCTTCCCTTATTCCATGAATTGAAGGTGATTTTGGCATTCCCAAAGAATTAAAATATTTTGAGATCCATAACAAGAATGATAGGTCATTGCACATGTCCTTATCAAAAAAATTATAATCACATGTTTTCCAAAGTATATAAATCCTTATATGGAGAGGTAATACCTTAATCTCTAAAACCTCATCTAAACCTTAATATAAACCATTCCATAAATTTATAACATTATAAAACTTATAAAAGATGATCTCCCAAACTATTAGAAATAACGTCACTCAATTTTTCAAAATAATATTAACATTTATTCCCCTGTATATCATAATGTGTCTCTTACATGTCACATACCAAAAATTTGAATATCATCATTTGTATACTTTTTAAATATTATAAAAACCCAAATTACCATAAAACATTATTTAAAACATGTGTGACATGTAAGAGAATAAGCAAAATTTTCTAAATATCATTAATGATAAAATAAACCAAATTTTCATCAAATCCATTATCATTTTTAAGGCCATAAATACTATCTAATTTTCATTATCTAAATCAATTATCTCTTTATCCATAATAAACATCAATTTATCACCACTGAGATAATTTAAAGGGTTCCTTCCCAAAATCATTTTTTTCCAAAAAAATATAACCATTCAATAAAATAACGTTTCTAGGACATCCGTACCATTCAAGATATTCTTTCAAATGCTTTACTAAAACCATATACAAAAAAATCCTTTAATATTTCATAAATCATGAATCTAAATACAAAAACACTTCAATTATTTCACTTTATTTTTAATCCATTAGAAAGAATACCTCATGCTATTATGTGACACCTCATTCCTTTCACATTTCACTTATAGTGTCATCATCATCAAAAATATAACCCTTAATTGTACTATCTTGATGATTCTACCCAGTATCATTCAACATGGTACATCTGTTTGTATAATGATAATTCTTTCCACATTTAAATAATTCATCAATTAAGAGTACCATAGGGAAGACAATATTCCCATCCATTGCATTAACTTGAATTTTCATTTTCCATTTGAAATTTATTTATTTGTTTCCTTATTTTCCATAGCCAAATATTCTATTGTACCTCTAAGGCATTAACTTCCATGTTTATTCCTATATTCTTGAAATAAAAGAAATTTAATCTTCTATCATTTAGGGTCTCGATTACCAAAATTCTCAAAAAAACATTTTCATTCTATTCCTCGGTGAGTCTGAGAGATTATCAAGGTATATATTATTAAAAATTTTGAATGGAAGATGATTACGAATGATCAAAACATCCTCCACTACATTTATGACCCCATTTTACTACTCATAAAAAAATTTCATCACATTAAATATTAACCATGTTTCATCTTTCTCCTTCCATTTACTAAAAACAAATACAGTATTTTAAGAAAAAATATTCATAATGGAAAAATGAATAATCATGAAAAATCAATTTTAGTTTGTTTATATTATTACACATCATTAAATATATGAAAATTTTTGATTATCCTCATATACATTAGTATAAATTTCCTTAGAAATATACCTAGGGATCTCACTTATGTATTTTCATTATAATTTCAAATGTTTGAAAAATCCTTTTATTTGATACCAATTATAGGTACCCAATATTAAAAAACATGAATTTACATAATTTTAGATGAATATTCATGACATTACAAAGATAGAAACCTGAAAAACATAATATTTTAGCATCTTTGGAATCCTGTTACATGTTCATCTAACTTGGTGAATGATCTTCAACATCTCAAGTACTGATTTATACCATTATTAATCCTATATAAAACGTTTCTTCATATCCTAGAGAAGAAAAACATAAGAAAGTGTGATCTTAGATTCTTAGTAATTGTAAAAATAAAGGATATACATAAGAATAATATGAGTATAAGGGTAAGATAATATAAGAATAATAGTTGATGATCATACCATGCATATCAAAGCTCATAAAACCACATCATGAAATAAATATTGGATAAGGCATGAATCATAAGGGTGATAAATCATCATAAATCAATCATGAATTATGATCGCATGTCATATAAGTGTGCCACCATCATAACTATATAATAATATTTCATGTTCCAAGGTTAACTACCAAGACCATCGACATAATGGATCAACATAGACCAATTTTAATATAGTGAATTAGGAAACACCTATATCCCATTGTAGATCCATATGCACCTATTACCCATTATGGATTAGGACATGCCTATTTCCCATTGGGGATTTGGACACACATATTTCCCATTATGGATAGAGAATCACCTATTTCCCATCATGGACTATGACACACTTGTTTCCCATTATGTATCAAGCCCATCAACATATTTCCCATTTTATCTCGTGAGATATAAATCTTTACCTAATTAATTATAGGGATATATAAGCATTACCCATATCATAATTAAATATTAAATATGTTTTCAACATGATTATAAAGAATAATCATATTATAACCTATAAAATGAAATTGTTATCATATAAATTTTATCATATCATAACTTTTGGAAAAGAGATATGCTTCATAATCATATATTTTATAATAACCCATTAAAATAACAGGTTTTCATATGTATGTATCATGGTGTAACATAGGGAAGAGAAAAAGGGTTCATAAACAACATGTCAACAAAAGCATAACAATTCACAGAAAGAATAAGAATTCTATCCTTAGATCATTACCCTGATTACACATATATAACATTGACTAATTTAATTTTTGATAGAAAATAATTTTGAAAAATATTTTTAAAACATTTCATGAGGAAAATATTATTTCTATTTTTAATTTTTTTTGAAAAAAGTAAAACTTTTTGAAAATAATTTTCTCTCAAAATAACTTTGAAAACATTTAAAGGATGATTAGAAACCCTTTTTTACAATTTTTAAAACATAAAAAATATGAAATAATTTTTCCATAAAAATGATCTCAAAAGAGCATTTAAAATATTTATTGAAAAAATTTCCGAATACATGGTTTTTAATAAAATATATTTCAAACCGAAGATAGAAATAGTGTTATATTTTCATAAAACACATTCTTAATTATATTAAGTATATAAGTGTGGAAAAATTGAACCAAAACATTAAGATATCATAAAACCCCATAGTATTAGAAAAAAACGAGGATTAATGAGATATAGATCCTAATTGTTTATCAATGTAAGAATAATCATAAAGAATCTTGATGAATTATGACATTTTACCAATAAACTCTTCTCACCTTGGTAAATTTTAATTAAGATAACTATGAAATAATAACATTACATGAATATAAAAATATCATTAAAAGAATTATATTCCTGATATTATATGTAAAATGGAAATATATACACATCTTAAAATAATATAGGTCCATAACAAAACATGTGTCTCAAAGATGAAAAATTGAGATAAAATTACATAAATAGTTTGGTATCTTTTGAACAATAAAACCCCATTAAATAGATTTAATAAAATGGATATATAAATAAAAATAAAATACATTATAATGGTCATAGATCCATTTTTGGTTAGTAGATAAACTGAAAATAATTAATTAGTAGTGAATTAGGCATAAGTCTCACAGAAATAGTAATGAGAATAGGAATCCACTAACTAAATGAGTAAATTTTAAATCACAATCCCCAAAAAATAATAACAAAAATTAAATATTTTAATACCATGAAATAAAATAAATTCATGATTAAATATTTCATAACTCATTATATACACCACAAAATTAGAATAAGTGGTGAATATAACATATACCCCCACAGAAATTAATGTTATACAAGAAAAATCATACCATAAGTCTTAAATTTCATCGTACATGATCAAAACTCTTTTATAATAAATATAATATTATTAATAATATTCTAAATAACCGTATTAATTTATGTAATACCATATATTATTTTATTATGAATTTATAAAAACCATTTATAAACAATCATGTATTAATGTTATATTTTGTTTAATACATGCTTTGTTTTTCAAATATTTTATTGACTTATTATTCATGATCCTCTTACATAGATCATGATTTACTAATTTAAATAATTTTAATCATAATATAAAAATCATTTATATTCATTATATAAGTATTTAAAACAATATATGAAATATATTAATATGGAATGAAATTCATCGTTCATGGAAATGATAAGACACACCTACACATGATCATTGGTTCCATTTTCTTAGCATATTTTAAAAGATAGAAAACAAAATTACATATATATATATATTATCATTATAGTATAATTATTATTTCATTTATATCACATATTTTTGTTAAACCCATCATTAATAAATTCCATGTAATGTGTGAATGAATTACATTGCTTTGAGGAGGCGGTAGTCTACACATCCACAAATGAAGTTATCGTATTCCCAAAAATTGAAATAATGCAAGTATTTTTTATATAATAATTCCATAAGAATAAATAAATTGTAAATATAATTTATAAAATACTAATACTATAAATCCATCATCATTCCCAACCTTGATAGGTGGTAATGGATGAATGGACGACATCGGTTCATGAGGCGGTAGTCGACAACACACATGAATGATGATTAACTATCTTATTTGATGGAAGTGAGTGTATTTTTAGGTCAAAATATTAAAATAACAACATAAAAGTATATTTAGGATACTTAGGTTATTATATAATATTTATATAATCGTAATTTAATAGGTGGATAATGAAATAAAATAAGAGTGCTCATTGAGGAACGTTAACCCTTCTTTGGGTAACTCCTTTTTATTTTCACTAAAAGGATTATTTGGATGGATTTATGACCAAAGTGAAGATTTTAGGTTGATATGTTGGATTTTTTTAGCTTATTTGGGATTTTTTTGGATGAACCAAATGGATTTATAGGTGTTTATAATTGAGGGGATGAGTTCCATTTTATAGTGGAGGAGGAGTGACATTCTTGTAAATAAATAAAGGAAAACATCATTGAGAAGCCTCCCTTACATCATGAAACTAAAATAATGAATAATTTTATATAAAATGGATTATATTTTCAATATTTGATAATAAAATTGATTTTGGACATTTTTATAGGTTATTTGGTCCCTTATGTTAATGTTTAACCACTAAGTAAACTCATGTTTACCTTAATTGCTGGAACTAATTTTAATTAAATTCAAATCAATATTTGAAAAAAAAACATAGAATAAAGTACTATAAATTTTAATTTATTCTTATTAAAAATATGGAATCCATTTTTACAAATTTTATGAACATAATTTTTAAAAATAAATTTAAAAATAATCCCACATATTGGACAGGACAATGAGTTTTTAAGTAAAAATCTTTAAAAGATTTACTTTTTTGTAATCAATTTCGATGTGAAATTAATTTAAATAAACAAAATTGTATTCATAGATGTTGTATAGATATAAATAATATATAAAAAAAATTAAATTTAGTTTAACTATATACATAAAGAAGACAAAAATACAATTTTCAATTAAAATTCAGTGCTTTTCACTATTCATCAAAAAACAACTTCTCAGAAAAATACCCAATATTCACTCAATGAAAATTTTGATATCCCACATCAAAAAATTATTATTTTTAAAGTAAAATTTATAAAATTTTCAATAATTATATTTAAAATTGGTGTAATATTAAAATGAGATGAAATTACGTTTCAGAAAAATATATATCTTTATGCGTAAAATTAGCCTTATTATTATCAGTAGTATAAAAACACATAAGATGAATATTTAATAGTTGATTTATTATATAATATATACATTACATTGAAACAATTCATCAAAATTGGTTTAAGTAATTTATGGAGGTAAAACACATTTGACTACATAAATATTGTTTTCCACCAAAATATTTCACATATATTCCAAGGGGTTTTATTTTAAATTATAATTAATTTGTCACTAAATAACTATTATTATCTACATGTGTAAACCATATTTTCATAATTTAATTATTATTATTCATATCTACCATTCCAATGGCTTGGTGACAACTATAATAATATTTTAATAACAACAATAATAATACATTGGAGTTTGGTTACATTTGGTATTATTTGTTATAAAAGTTATAAAAGGAACACATTATTGTGTATAACACAAGAAAAAATATTGTTTCATGTCCAATAATATAATCTATGTGTTTCTTACATCACAATATCAAAAAAATGTTGTGTAAAAATCAAGAATAACATGGTGATTTCATATAATAAAAGATATATTCATTGTTTAGTAAATGAAAAAAATAAAAAATTTAAATAAAATTGATAAAGATAACTCATAAAAAATATTGGTGTAACATTATTTCAAAAACCAACAAAACCCTTGATTTTGTTTTTACTATTTTTTTAATCTCATGATTAGAAAATAAGGGTAATTAACCCCAATTTGTTTTCTAATTTATTCCATGATCACATGGAATATGAGCTCTTTGGAATTCATGTGTATAAAATACCTCATTTATATGATTAACAAGATTAATGAGAGCGAATTTTTGGAGGACTATATATTGAGATTTTTGGCTAGGAATTTTATGATTAATATTGATAAATAGGTATTCATAGAGCTTCACACACCTCTTTATTCTGATCATTCCATGATATAATGCATGTGGAATCTCATATTTCATAGATCGCATTACCTTTCTGTTGGATGTTTAAGAGTAACATAATAGGTAGTGGGGGAAACCCAATCCTTTCATGATCCTACACTGATGGTCTATCAATGTAGTTTGTCCTTAAAAATGTATCCCACCCACCCATCTTGAACATATTCATGGGTAAACTTACACACATAACAAACACACCAACCCAAACGTGTGAGGCACACCCTATGTATAAGGCCCCAGCCTTAAACCTTGATTAATCTTGAGTTATTACAAGATTACACATTAAGGATCTTTTCAGGATAAGAGTTTTAGAGAATTAGATCATAAAACTTGCATTACATTCCACATATAAACAAAGTGGTTACATAAAGATAGTATTCTTCATTCCCATCAATGGAAACACATTTAAAATAAAACATGGATTATTTCTTGACACATCCTTGACTCTATCATCTTATCATGTACCTTTCCCTTGACCTGTGAAAAACATTTCAAAAACTTGGGATGAGCATAAAAACTCAGTATGGGTTATAAAAAAAACATGGAAAGGAAACATGAGTTAATATATACATAAGAATGAAATCATACCTTACCCATAAAACATAGGCACTTTAACATACCTCATAAAATCATGAATAAATCATAGAAAATCATAAGACATAAAGGTAACTTGAGGCATTCATAACATTCTTACATAGGGAGTAACCCTCTTGGTTACATTTGGAATACCAATCACAGTATATTCCCTAAAATCTCTTCGGATAAACCTTAACATTTCACTCCTTTGCGTTACCCAATGCATTGGAGAGCTATATCGGGCTCACCCTCCCTTAGTTTATCATGGAACCACCCGTCTTCATAATAATGCCCAAGAACCATAACATAATCGTATCACATAAAACATGCATAAAGGAAACAAAAAATTTCCACATTTCAATCACAAGATATCAATACAACACAAAAACATTGTGAAAACCATTTTCCATACCAAAATAAAAGAAAATTAAAACATGGTATTTATTTTTCTTTTAAAAAGAAGGTATGGCCTGTAGAGGAAGCCGAAACTCAAATAACAGTCACGACGGCGGAGAAGTCGTTGTCGCATCATACGTACGACAAAAACATTCCCTTTTTTCGTTTAGTAAACACTTCGTATAAAAAATATTCCTTTTGAATAAACGTAAAAGTCAAAGGGGTTTATACACCGTATAAAAGAAAGTTGTGTATAAAATAAAATATGCCTCAATGAAAGGAGATTGAGACGAAGTCCCATACCTCGTATCCGACTTGACCCGACCGTTCTTTAATCTCCTGAATAATAAACATGAGTTAATCTCTACTTGATTATGAATCTTTTTCAAGTTCATTATTCCTTTTATACCATGTTATGAACATCATGTAATCAGTTAAGTTAATAATGTTCATTTTGTCGGTATTTGGTTCTTAAGTCAAAAATAGACTTCTTACACTTACATGTTGTTAATTTGGTCATAGGTTCGTTATATCCAGAATGATATTAATGATTTTGATAACATATATATCATATATATTCATCATATACATGTATTTATAATATTACATCACATTTAGAGGTAAGAAATGAAATGCACCGTTCATGGAGACGGTAAGCCGTACGTACGCATGAACGCAACTTCCATTTCTATTTCGTATTTCTGAAATGGAATCGTAATGATATAAGAGTATATTGTAATTCCAGTATAATAACATATATAATATCATAGTTCCATCCATTATATGTCCCACATATGGTATTTAACGAATCAAATCACTTTCAGGGGCGGTAGTCCGCACTTCCTAAAATGAAGATATCGTGTTTACCCATAATTGAAACCATAAAGTTATGCCCAAAATGAAAAAAAAACAGATGCTTAAGGAAAACATAAACATATTATATATCATATATAAAAATAGTGATATCATTATGGCCACCTTTGAAGGTGTTAAATGAGTATTGAACAATCATCGTTTCGGGAGGCAGAATTTTGCCATCCACGGAAACCGTATGTTCTTTAACCATTTGATGTAGTTGTGTGAGTTTGTAGCTCAAATATATCTTATAAAAACATCCTATTATATTGAAGATACTGGTGTTGTTACAAAAGAAGTACATAAAAAGAGTTTAGGGGGTTGGAGAAGAAAAATAAAACAAATGAACATGAGAGAATGACTTACCTTAAAAAGTGTAACTCCTTTTGATTTGAGCCTAAAGGCTTCCTTTGAAAGGATTCTTCCCAAAGGAAATCATCTAGGATGAGGATAGGGATGTGGAGATAGTAAATGGGCAGGGTTTGGCCAAGCCAAAGTCTTGAGTAGTGTGTGAAATGAGGTAGAGGTGGGGGCCTTTTATAAGAGGAGAGGAGGGGTACTTTTGGAAAGTAAAGAAATATTACTTTATTTGAAAATGTTTTTCGGATTTAAAAGGTCCCACATTGATATAATTCGTGGATAAGGTGATAAGGGTTCGAAATAAACTCATCCAATTGGTTTTGACCATGTGTAGTTCATAGATTTTACATTGTCTTTCCATTTTATTTAAATCGTCAAATAATGATGTCATCGCTTCATCATTATTAGGTCATAAATAATTTAATTTATTTAATGTCTAAAAATCATAAAAAAATACTATGATGTAGGAAATAATTTTATCTTTCCAATGACTATTTATAATCAAAAATTTGATCTTTATATGCCCATGTAAAAATTGTTTTCGTAAAACATATTATGTTTGTGTCATTTTTACTTTTACGTTAAATAAAAAGTTATTTTTGTCATTTCCCAACAAAAGTGGATCCATGGGGTCCCCAAGTTGACCCATGGCTTGTCTTGGTCGGCCATGACACAACCAATAATGTTGGGACATGTGTCTAGGTCATTTCATATTATTAAAGCATTATTTATACCTTAAACTACCCTAATTACCACTAATCGCGATTAAGAACTTAATAAGTTACTATTCACCAAAAAATTATTATAATCTCATTGAACCACATTTTACTTCTTAATGACAACCATGTATGTCGGATTTTCAAAATTCAATACAAATTAGTGGTAAACTTTCATTTAACTGAAAAATCAGTTTGCTTGATTACCACTTAGTGGTTTCACTATTCATCAAAAATTGAAGTTTTTCAGAAAATTACCAAAAATTCACCATAAGCTATATTTGACATTCTGAATTCAAAAATGAAGTCTATTTTACAAAATTCAAATCATATAAGTCACATTAATTAATTTAATAATTAATTACCGCAGCCAGAGAAAATAGCGTGTTTTTACAAAACAATAAGTATCAAAAGATTGACACCAGTTTAAGTCTAATTTCAAAGTGAAATTGATTCCAATGACCACCATTGGATAAAATGGTAAAAATATATTCTAATTTAACTTCAAAACCAATTCAAAACATAATCTAATCATATAAATAAATTATATTAAAAAGCAGTTTGGATGTAAAATGCAGTATTTTTCACTATTCATTAAAAAATGAACATTGTTAGAAAAATACCAAAAATTCACACAAGGTAAATTTTGATGTCCCAATCATAAAGAATAAGTTTATTTTGAAAAACATAGTTTATAAAATTGTCAAAAGATAGATTCAAAAATAGTTTTCCATCAAAAGGCAGTAAAACAATCTTTTAAGAATATTAGTGTATTCCATGCATAAGATTGTATTTATTTTCATTTTAAGCCTCTATAACACTATCATAATCATTAATAGACATAGATAAAAATATCTGTTATTAATTAATTACTTGGGATGTTACATACTTCCCCCCTTTAGAAAATTGCGTCCCCGCAATTTATTTACTTATCAAATAAATGGGGGGTACTTATCCCTCATTGCATTTTCAAATTCCCATGTTGCCTCTTCAATCATGTGGTTTTTCCAAAAAACCTTTACCTGATTAATCACCTTATTCCGTAACACTTGCTCCCTATGGTCAAGAATCTGGACCGGTTGTTCCTCATAAGATAGGTTCTCTTCCAGCTGAACTACCTCTGGACTCAAAACATGAGATGGATCTGGCATATACTTTCTCAACATCGAAATGTGAAAAACATTGTGTACCTGAGATAAACTCGGAGGTAAAGCCACTCGGTATGCAACTGATCCAACTCTCTCCAGAATTTCCTATGGTCCAAAGAACCTTGGACTCAACTTTCCTTTCTTACCAAATCTCATCACACTTTTCCAAGGAGAAACCTTGAGAAAAACATGATCACCTACCTCGAAAGATAGATCCTTCCTCCGGTTATCCGCATAACTCTTCTGCCTGCTCTGAGCTGTTCTCATGTGTTTCTGAATCATCTGAACTTTTTCTGCCATCTCTTCTACCAATTCTGGCCCCATCAACTTTCTTTCACCCACTTCATCCCAGAAAGCTAGAGTTCGACACCGCTTCCCATATAATGCCTGAAATGGTGCCATCTGTATACTAGAATGAAAACTGTTATTATATGAAAACTCAACCAAAGAAAGATGTTGGTCCCAACTTCCCTAATAATCCATAGAACAAGATCATAGCATATCCTCCAATGTCTGAATTGTTCGTTCTGACTTCCCATCTGATTGAGGATGAAAAGCTGTACTAAAATTTAATTCAGTACCCAACGACTTCTGAAGGCCTTTCCAAAAGTTAGAAGTAAACCTGGGATCACGATCCGATACAATGGAGAGAGTAACTCCATGTAACCTGACTATCTCTTTAAGATACAAACGGGAAAGTTGATCAAGAGAGAAAGTATCTCGTATAGAAAAGAAATGAGCAGATTTGGTCAAGCGATCAACAATAACCCAGATTGCATTATTACCTCGAGATGTCTTCGGTAATCCAACAACAAAGTCCATGGATATATTCTCCCATTTCCACTCTGGCACTGGTAAAGGCTGAAGCATCCCTTTCGGTAACTGCCGCTCTGCTTTAGCCTGCTGACAAGTCAAAAACTTCACAGTAAAATCAGCAATATCTCTTTTCATTCCATCCCACCAGTAATACTCCCGCAGATCTCTATACATCTTAGTACTTCTCGGATGAACTGAAAACGGAGAACTATGAGCTTCACATAACAACTCTCTCTTCAACTGTGAATCACAAGGCACACACAATATCTTCCCAAATATCAAAACGCAATCATTATCAATGTTGAATTCAGGCAACTTACCTTTCTGAACCAGCTCTACCTTTTTCTGCAACTCACTATCTTGCTTCTGTGCTTGCTTGATTCTATCTGATAGAGAAGATCTCACTGATACCTGAAACAAAACAGAAGGACTTCCTGCACCAAAAACTTCTATGCCAAAGTTCATCAAATCATTAACCAAAGGATCATGTTCCAACCGCAACATTGTTAATGAAGCATTACTTTTTCGACTCAAAGCATCAGCCACTTTATTTTCTTTTCCCGGATGGTAATGAATTGTACAATCATAATCCTTGATTAATTCCAGCCATCTCCTTTGTCTCATGTTTAACTCTTTCTGAGTGAATATATACTTTAAACTTTTGTGATCGGTATATATTTCACACTTTACTCCATACAAATTATGCCTCCAAATTTTTAAAGCAAAAACAATAGCAGCTAATTCCAAATCATGTGTAGGGTAATTTATCTCATGAGTTTTCAACTGTCGTGAAGCATAAGCAATTACCTGATCATTCTGCATTAGGACGCAACCACGTCCTTTCAATGAAGCATCACTGTATATAACAAACTCACCATTCCTGGAAGGTAGTGCCAAAACTGGAGCATTCACCAATCTTCTTTTCAATTCCTGAAAACAATCATCACATTCTTTTGTCCAGATAAACTTAACACCCTTCCGAGTTAGCTTACTCATTGGACTAGATAACCGTGAAAAATTTCTAACAAACCTTCGGTAATAGCCCGCCAAACCAAGGAAGATACGAATCTCAGTTACATTTGTGGGTCTTGGCCATTCTTCCACAACTTTTGTTTTTGCAGGATCAACATTTATTCCATCTTTAGAAACAATGTGACCAAGGAAAGAAATTTGTTGCAACCAAAACTCACACTTTCGGAATTTCCCATACAATTTCTTTTCTTTTAAGGTTTGCAATATAACCCTTAAATGTTTTTCATGCTCCTCTTTACTTTTAGAAAACACCAAAATATCATCAATGAAAACCACCACAAACTTATCCAATAAATCATGGAAAATTCTATTCATTAAGTCCATGAATACAGCAGGTGCATTGGTTAGCCCAAAAGGCATTACTACAAATTCATAATGGCCATATCTCGTACGGAACGCGGTCTTCTGAATATCTACCTCCTTTACCTTCAGCTGATGGTACCCCGATCTCAAGTCAATCTTTGAAAAAAACTGAGCTCCCTGGAGCTGATCAAACAAATCATCGATATGTGGCAAAGGATATTTGTTCTTAACAGTGATATTATTCAAGGCTCTAAAATCCATGCAAAGTCTCATAGAACCATCTTTCTTTTTAACAAATAAAATAGGAGCACCCCATGGTGATGTGCTAGGTCTAATGAAACCTTTCTCTAATAAATCTTGCAATTGCTCCTTCAACTCTAAAAGTTCAATTTGTGCCATTCGATAAGGGGGTTTTGAAATTGGCTTAGCATCAGGAACTAAGTCAACAGTAAACTCAACTTCCCGATCTGGTATTATTCCAGGCAACTCATTAGGAAAAACATCAGGATACTCATTTACCAGTGGCACATCATTAATCTGAACAGTTCCTTTATTTTCAACGACATGTGCAAGGTAAAATTAATTTCCATCTTTTACAAGTTTCTCGGCCTCTTGATATGTTATCAAAAGTAAGGGTTCATTCTTGTAAACAAACTGAAAGTCTTTCTGAAAAGAAACTTCTTTAGCTCTACAGTCAATCTTAGCATGGTAAATAGAGAGCCAATCCATACCCAGGATAACATCAAACTCTACTAGAGGTAGAACAATAAGGTTTGCAAGTAGGTTCTTTCCACAGATAAGGATAGGAAGATTCTTATAAATTCTTTTTGCCTCAACATTCCCCCCAGGTGTTTTTACCAAAAGTTCAGGAGTCATTTCTTGAGATGGTATTCCCATTTTACTAGAAAAGGTTTCAGAGATGAAAGAATGTGTAGACCCCGAATCAAACAACACACTGCCATAATCTGAAAAAACAAACAAAGTACCTGATACAACTTCATTTGATGGCCCGACATCTGCTGAAGTAGTTGCAAAGGATTTCACCACCCATTTCTGCTTGTAGTCTAACTGCTTCCCATCACTCAAGCTCCTTGTCGGACACTCGTTTGCATAGTGACCCATGTCATTGCACTTATAACATTTCACTAACTGTAAATCAAATTTGTTCTTACCTTCACCTTGATCCTTTTCAGTGCAATCACGAGCCTTATGTCCCATCTTACCACATCAGTAGCACTTCCCAGAATTCAGAAGACATTCCCCAGCATGCCTTTTTCCACATTTATCACAAACTGGAAACTTAGTTCTCTTACCATCATACTTTTTTGAATAATTCTTACCTTTCTCTTTCCACCTCGGTCTCTTCTTCTGCTGGTTGTTATAGAAAACTTGGTCATCGGAAAACTCCATTTCCACCATCTCATCACATCGAACAAGCTTTTCATAAATTTTAAACTCCCGAGAAGCTAATTCCCTTCGATATTTTGGCTTTAATCCTGAGTAAAAATGATTGATTTTACTATCAAGGTCCCAGGTAAAATTTGGAGCATACCTTGCCAATCGAGTGAACCTTTCTTCATAGGCAGCCACTGAGTCTTCCTCTTGCCTCAATTCCAAGAATTGCTTTTCCATACTAAGTCGAACAGCCTTAGGAAAATACTTCTCAAGAAACATACCTTTGAATTCATCCCAGTCAAGAGCATCAATCTCATCGGCGTCCCTGATACTTTTAACCATAGACCACCACTGATCTGCTTCACCCTCCAAACGGTAAATAGCATGACTAAACTTTTGATTGTCTGAACACCCCATGACATCAAAAATCTTCTCCAGTGCTTTAATCCACCCTTCAGCTAGCACAGGGTCAGATGATCCTCTGAATGATGGTGGATGTTGCCTCATGAAATGTTCCACCACTGACATGTTCCTCTGCGGTTGTTCTGGCTGATCTCGTGCATGGATACCACCGCCATTTATCGCTTGAGTCAATTGTGCCATTACTGCAACAAACTGTTCAGTTCCAATTCCGACCATCTCAGGATGCTGATTCGGAAGGTTATTTCCTTCTGTATGCCTTCCTAGCACTGCTTCCATGTTTCCTCTGGGGAAAACCATTCTGAACAAACATGTCTTAGATGAAGCAACATGGTAATCTTTAAATGCTATATCATTTCGAGAAAAAAAATATTTTTGGATAATCATTTAATAGAATTCTAACTCCTAAAGTTATCTAAACCGACCTTTGATGCCAACTATAAGGCCCCAGCCTTAATCCTTTCTTAATCTTGAGTTATTACAAGATTACACATTCAGGATCTTTTCGGGTTTAGAGTTTTAGAAAATTTGATCATAAAACTTGCATTACATTCCACATATAAACAAGGTGGTTACATAAAGATAGTATTCTTCATTCCCATCAATGGAAACACATTTAAAATAAAACATGGATTATTTCTTGACACATCCTTGACTCTATCATCTTATCATGTACCTTTCCCTTGACCTGTGAAAAAATTTTCAAAAACTTGGGATGAGCATAAAAACTCAGTATGGGTTATAAAAAAACATTGAAAGGAAACATGAGTTCATATATACATAAGAATGAAATCATACTTTACCCATAAAACATAGGCACTTTAACATACCTCATAAAATCATGAATAAATCATAGAAAATCATAAGACATAAAGGTAACTTGAGGCATTCATAACATTCTTACGTAGGGAGTAACCCTCTTGGTTACGTTTGGAATACCCATCACAGTATATTCCCTAAAATCTCTTCGGAGAAACCTTAATGTTTCACTCCTTCGCATTACCAAATGCATTGGAGAGCTATATCGGGCTCACCCGCCCTTAGTTTATCACGGAACCACCCGTCTTCATAATAATGCCCAAGAACCATAACATAATCGTATCACATAAACCATGCATAAAGAAAACATAACATTTCCACATTTCAATCACAATATATCAATACAACACAAAAACATTGTGAAAACCATTTTCCATACCAAAATAAAAGAAAAGTCAAACATGGTATTTATTTTTCATTTAAAAAGAAGGTATGGATTGTAGAGGAAGCCGAAACTCAAATAACGGTCACGACGACAGAGAAGTCGTTGTCGCCGCATACGTACGACAAAAACATTCCCTTTTGTCGTTTAGTAAACGCTTCGTATAAAAAATATTCCTTTTGAATAAATGTAAAAGTCAAAGGGGTTTATACACCGTATAAAATAAAGTTGTGTATAAAATAAAATATGCCTCAATGAAAGGAGATTGAGACGAAGTCCCATACCTCGTATCCGACTTGACCCGACCGTTCTTTAATCTCCTGAATAATAAACATGAGTTAATCTCTACTTGATTAAGAATCTTTTTCAAGTTCATTATTCCTTTTATACCATGTTATGAACATCATGTAATCAGTTAAGTTAATAATGTTCATTTTGTCGGTATTTGGTTCTTAAGCCAAAAATAGACTTCTTACACTTACAAGTTGTTAATTTGGTCATAGGTTCATTATATCTAGAATGATATTAATGATTTGGATAACATATATATCATATATATTCATCATATACATGTATTTATAATATTACATCACATTTAGAGGTAAGAAATGAAATGCACCGTTCACGGAGACGGTAAGCTGTACGTACGCATGAATGCTACTTCCATTTCTATTTCATATTTCTAGAATGGAATCATAATGATATAAGAGTATATTGTAATTCCAGTATAATAACATATATAATATCATAGTTCCATCCTTTATATGTCCCACATATGGTATTTAACGAATCAAATCACTTTCAGGGGCGGTAGTCCGCACTTCCTAAAATGAAGATATCGTGTTTACCCATAATGGAAACCATAAAGGTATGCCCAAAATGAAAAAAAACAGAATCTTAAGGAAAAAATAAACATATTATATATCATATATAAAAATAGTGACATCATAATGGCCACCTTTGAAGGTGTTAAATGAGTATTGAACAATCATCGTTTCAGGAGGCAGAATTTCGCCATCCACGGAAACCGTATGTTCTTTAACCATTTGATGTAGTTGTGTGAGTGTGTAGCTCAAATATATCTTAAAAAAACATCCTAGTATATTGAAGATACTGGTGTTGTAACAAAATAAGTAAATAAAAAGATTTTAGGGGGTTGGAGAAGCAAAATAAAACAAATGAACATGAGAGAATGAATTACCTTAAAAATTGTAACTCCTTTTGATTTGAGCCTAAAGGATTCATTTGAAAGCATTATTCCCAAAGGGAATCCTCTAGGATGAGGAGAGGGATGTGGAGAGAGTAAATGGGCAGGGGTTGTCCGAGCCAAAGGCTTGAGTAGTGTGTGAAATGAGGTAGAGGTGGGGGCCTTTTATAAGAGGAGAGGAGGGGTACTTTTGAAAAGTAAAGAAATATTACTTTATTTGAAAATATTTTCGGTTTTAAAAGGTCCCACATTGATATAATTTGTGGATAAGGTGATAAGGGTTCGAAATACACTCATCCAATTGGTTTTGTCCATGTGTAGTTCATAGATTTTACATTGTCTTTCCATTTTATTTAAATCGTCAAATAATGATGTCATCGCTGCATCATTATTATGTCATAAATAATTTAATTTATTTAATGTCTACAAATCATAAAAAAAATACTATGAGGTAGGAAATCGTATTATATTTCCAATGACTATTTATAATCAAAAATATGATCTTTATAAGCCCATGTAAAAATTATTTTCGTAAAACATATTATGTTTGTGTCATTTTTACTTTTACATTAAATAAAAAGTTATTTTTGTCATTTCCCAACAAAAGTGGATCCATGGGGTCCCCAAGTTGACCCATGGCTTGTCTTGGTCGGCCATGACACAACCAATAAGGTTGGGACATGTGTCTAGGTCATTTCATATTATTAAAGCATTATTTATACCTTAAACTACCCTAATTACCACTAATCGCGATTAAGAACTTAATAAGTTACTATTCACCAAAAAATTATTATAATCTCATTGAACCACATTATACTTCTTAATGAAAACCATGTATGTCGGATTTTCAAAATTCAATACACATTAGTGGTAAACTTTCATTTAACTAAAAAATCAGTTTGCTTGATTACCACTTAGTGGTTTCACTATTCATCAAAAATTGAAGTTTTTCAGAAAATTACCAAAAATTCACCATAAGCTATATTTGATATTCCGAATTCAAAAATGAAGTCTATTTTAAAAAATTCAAATCATATAAGTCAAATTAATTAATTTAATAATTAATTCCCGCTGCCAGAGAAAATAGCGTGTTTTACAAAACAATAAGTATCAAAAGATTGACACCAGTTTAAGTCTAATTTCAAAGTGAAATTGATTCCAATGACCACCATTGGATAAAATGGTAAAAATATATTCTAATTTCACTTCAAAACAAATTCAAAATATAATCTAATCATATAAATAAATTAGATTAAAAAGCAGTTTTGATGTAAAATGCAGTATTTTTCACTATTCATTAAAAAATGAACATTGTCAGAAAAATAACAAAAATTCACACAAGGTAAATTTTGATGTCCCAATCATAAAGAATAAGTTTATTTTGACAAAAATATTTTATAAAATTGTCAAAATATAGATTCAAAAATTGTTTTCCATCAAAAGGCAGTAAAACAATCTTTTAAGAATATTAGTGTATTCCATGCATAAGATTGTCTTTATTTTCATTTTAAGCCTCTATAACACTATATTAATCATTAATAGACATAGATAAAAATATCTATTATTCATTACTTACATGGGATGTTACACTATGAAAATATTAAACTCTATTTGAAGTTCTAACTATATGAGTATGTTATAGTCAACTAGTTGGTCAAGAACACATGTGAATGTTTCAAGGGGTGAGACCCTAGTAAAATATTTCACCACATCTCTACCTCATCATACCACTTCATCACCCATCATACTACTACATTTTTTTTGTTTCTTCCCACCATGGGGATGCATATCAATACACGGTAGCAACTAATTAACAACATTATGTGGCCCCTTTGGGAGATGTGGGGTTGGAGATTATTTGAAAGGAAGTCATGGGGGTGATACTGTGAAAACTATAGTTATAGACAATGAATTTAAAGAGACCCATTATAAGAAGTAGTTGTCAAAGAAGAATTTAGTTCCCCATTTGGGAAGTCCCACTAACAATAATGACCCATGATTTCAGTGTACATTTCCCATTAAAATCATTGTTTTAAATAGTTTTTCACAAACAATATCAAACTGAATTGAATAGCAACACCTTATAAATATAACCCTCATATAGTAACCATGGAATTGTAAGAAATAAATATATATGACAATGTTATTAAATTTAATTTTGATAAATATATGTTAAAAAAATTAACTATTAATTTACTGGAAATAATAAAAAAATAGCTAATATTTTGAATAGTTATTTTACTATAAAATATTTTTTTTATTTTCTCTGGTGATTTAATTTAATTAATAAATTCATTAATTTTTTATTTTCTATTTAAAAATAGAATATCAATTTTAGACTTATCATAACAATATTAGTGTAGTATACATCTTTGTAATTCATTATAAAAAGATATTGATTTTTATGAATAGGGAAAAAATATTGTTTTTACAAATATAATACGTTTTATTAAATTATTAGTATCATTTATAATTTTTTTTAATTATTTCAAAAATAAAATATTTCTTTTATAAGACACACTATTAACATAAAAATAATTATTTTAATTTAAATGAATATGTTTGATATTTTAAAACAAAAGTACCATTATTCCCTAAAATATTTTTTAATACATTTTCCAATTATTATTTTAAAAATAATTGTCATAAATTTTATAAATTTAATTTACTAAAATGTATTTAAACAATTTAATTATAATTTCAATATTTTTTAATAAGGACCATTTTATTTTTTGACATTAAAAATGAATTACATGGGTAAAAAAATTTATTATTTTGAAATACAAATTATAAAATGGGATAACAAAAGTATTAAGGGGACTAACTTATTCAAAATATTTATAATTGAGTGTTTGAGGTGTTTCTTGACCAATACATATATCCACTCAACTATTTTCTATTTTATATTCTTCTTGACATGTGAATCATTTTCTCTCATTATATACATATTAAATATTTATAAAAATGTCATTCTCACCAATTATAAAAGGGACCTATCATCACCCCTTAAATATCACAATAAATTTAGAATAACATTAAAAAATATGTCTTATTTACATCCCCTAGAATCCTTTTCAACTAAATATAGTTTACTATCATGATATGTTAATGTAATCTATCCATTACTAAGTAGTCAACCAAGAGAAAAATCTAGTCCTCAACATTGTTTCCTAGTCTTTTAATAATTTTTTTTTTTTCATGATTAATTTTCCGAATATAATTTTATCATTAAAATATATTTTAATCAATATTTATTTTTTACAAAATTTTATTATTCTAAGATAATAATCATTAACTATATTTCCTCTTTTCCCATTAAGAAATGAAAATGGCATTCGTTCATTTGTGAAGACTACCAACTCCACAAAGTAATATATCTAATTTTTCGTCTATTTTAATTATAATTTTTTAAATTATAGTCATATATGATTAAAAACTTTAATAATATCTAATTAAGATCATTATTATTCTTTAATAATGATTTTATATTAGAATAAACCACATTCTCAAAAATTGTCGTCCAATATTTATCGTATGTTCTTGTTGGGGTTGATCTAACCACCTACCTGATAAATGAAATAAAATAATATCTAAAATGAATATGTGATGATAATTATAGATAATATATTATATAGGTAAATAAATAATTTTCTTATCATGGTTATGTAAAGGTATCATAAATATTAAACTCATTAATTAGGATACCAACATCTTCTCATTAAAAATCATCGAAGCATACTCATCGATAACATAATATATATGGATCCTAACCAAAACTCCCAGATAATGAAATTATAACATCATAAATAATTATAAATAAAAAATTTCAATGCCATTTAAGATATTTTTATAATAATATATGGTAAAAAAGAACAATAATTCTATTATGAAACTTTTTCAAAATGACCAAGATTGCTCACATATGATATTTCAAATATATAATAACTAAGTAATATACATACAGATAATATTTATTAGATAAATTTATATATGGTTATAGATATGATATTTTTTATGAAATATGTGATTAATAGTTTGCTTTTTATATACATTACATTCAATAATTTTATTAGATATATTGATTTATGGTAAGGGTTTTTCATGAAAAAACAATTTTCAAGATTAATAATGATTCCTTCTTGATAGTTTTAATTAAATTATAGTTTTCTTATGTAATATAATTTTTTTATAATTTTTTACTTCTATTATTTGGGATTAGATTGCTATAATTATTTCTTCGTAAATGATATTTATGTTAAGAATAATTCTCATTATTTTTTATTGAGTTATTTATCTTCAATACCCATATTTGATCTTTATGATAATGTTATCATATTCTTGTTTTTAAATACATTTATTGTTTATATAGAGTAATTTTAAAATTTCTCTATTTAAATTTTCTAATTAATTTGTTATCACTATATTTACAATGTGGGTTTCAAGGAACATCTTTTGAAGACATTAAAAAGGGTTTCCCATTGATGTTTATATTTTTATCTTACACTCCACCTTCAACATGTAAAATATTTATGTATTTTCATGTCTCTATTTGTTGGATTTATTTTAACGTTGTTTTATAAAAATAATCATGTTAACATCTTAAATTTTATTTTTAATGTGATTAAAAATTTCAAATTTAAATGAAAAATGATAATAATTTTTTTCTACAAATTTATTTTCATTGTTTCACATTTATATTAGTCTTTAAGTATCCACATATAATTTAATGATATTTTTTGAATCAGCTTTTAAATTATTTCACAAAATACTCTTTTTGAGTGGTAGAAATTATTTTATCAACTAATTGACTTTTAATATCTTGTTATGTGGTACCCTTTGGGAATAATATGAAACCAATTTTATTCCCATGGGCTTTCATCATATATAGAATGATTAATATCAAATGATTCACATATGTGTGGATAAATATTTGTGGGGTACAATATCTCCCATCGATGCATTATTTAATGTTTTATATATCATTAAGTAATGCACCTTAGCCCTTCTTAAATTGGTCATAAAATTAAAGGGTTGTAATTCTTGGATTATGATCACATCATAAATGGTTGAACATCTTATTTATTATAAAAAATTTATGATACTATATTCTTATGTTTATACCATTTCTTTTGGTTATAATATGTCTCAATAGAATGATACATTACTATTCCTAATTTATATGATTATGTACCATGGCTAAATTTTATTATCGCATGATTTCATACCATTTTACCATGGTATATTTTTTTTATTTGATATTCCATGTCAATGTATCATTATTTTATAAAACATTTACTTCTTGATGTTCTATTTAAGAAGAAATTTCACCTTTCTCATCTTTTATCACATGCTTTTGATCTAACCATCTGATTACATATTGATATGTTTTTCACTTACTAATAAATTTATATAAATAAATTTTATATGTTCTCATTCCTAAGGATATGAAGATTATTATAAGTTATTAGAAGTATAAATATGATTTTATTATGGATCAGTTATAAGGGAATGTCCACAAATGATGTAGTATAATTTTATCTTTTAGTTAGTCTTCAAAGACACTAAACCTTATATTATTTGGATCATGATACAATTTATGAGTTTTCAGGTTTATCTTAGAGAAAATATAAAAAAAGATATATTTACCTTTGGTTATTATCATTAGTATTAGAGTTAGGATTAGTTATTTTTAAGGATTAGTGTATTCATTTTTTGGATTATGATTAGATAACATTTGGGAAAAATTTAGGGATAAAACTAAGTATAAGATAATATCTCAATGTCTTTATAAAGAATGTATTCTATGTTTTATGAGTAATTACATCCCTATATGGATACAATAAATTTGATTTAGTTGGGCTATAGACATGCCTAGGGGTAATCATCTTGAAAACCCCAAATCATATATCAACTTTATCTTTACTCAGTGCATGATGAGGGGTCCTAAGAACTCACACCTCGCTAGAACCTCACATAGAATGTTGTGTGAACATTTACTCACCCTTCATGAACCATTATAAAGGATTTTAGCACATATTTATTGTATTATTAAATTAACCAACATGATACATGAAATGAATAGAAAAGGTTGAAACATTGAAAAAATATATGTTATTGTACATGTTTCATTTATTATTTCTCACTTTTATGACAACGATTTTTTAAGATTAATTATTTTTATACCTAACCATTCTTTAAAATTTGATAGAGAATAGAGAAACTTTGCTAAAAGAGGTTGTTATTGGAACTATGGTTATTGTGATAATGGGAAAAAACTTGTATTGTAGGAGGATTAAAAAATGAAACACCCCTTACAAATGACCCAAACAACTGGTTCCCCAAACCAAGTCATCACATGACCTCCAGCCCACCTCTTCGTATGCCAAAGGTTACTGACTAGGGATGATGGTAAAATAAGTCATGTGTGGAGACTATACATTATTTACCAAAGTAATACACAATAGATAAAAATGAAATAGTTGAAAAAATATATATTAGAAAATAAAAATTCCTAAAAAACAAATTCCCAAGAGGGGTACAAGTCCACAACCAAATAGTAAAACATGTAATTTCATTCTATGTAATGAAAAGTGAACAAAAACCAAGATTAAATAAAATACTAGAACCCCAAATAGGTCTTGAATCCATGTTTAAGTCCTCAATCATGCACGTCCCAATCCCAAATCAACACCCTAGCATAGGGCCCTTTCACATGTCCTGACCTGCAACCATGAGATCTTCTCAAGTACCCAACAGTGGCCCGAGTAGGGTGTGAGTACTAATCAGTATGCTACCACCACGGGTTTCTACAAAATATATAGTCTATACATTGTTGGATGAAAATATAAAATAAATTGCAAATAAACAAGAGTCAATTTTTTCCCCTAGTTAAAAATAACTCCTTTAACCATTCCGAATCTTAGTACCATTTTTATCATTTGAATCATCTTCAAACCATAATTCATCATCATCATGGTCTCCATAAGTTAGGAATATACATCTTCTATACATGGGTCTTGGGAAATCAATCAATATGCCTAAAGAAATAAATAAGTTATATTTATCACTAGGGATAAACACATCACATCAACAACTTTTCCTCACCAAAAATACTTTGTCCAAGTGGAATGAAACCATTAGGGGAAAATATACTCCATCCTCTTCCCTAACCAATGAATTTTGGGGTGGAGTTTTGAGCCTCAGTCTAACTTGACCTATGGGAATAAAGCCTCATATTAATACACCACACTAACAATCTATGTGTATATTCATATTTATCCATTCACCACACACATACCACTTCTAATAATAACCAATACCTATAGAAATTAAAATCCATAACCACCAATCAATGGAATTAACATTATGACATAACCCATCAACACATTTACCATTTACACTATATAACCATTTATCCCAATTCTTATTCTTATTTCCTAACCCATTAAGTATATTTAATAATTCCGATAAATTATCCCACTTATCCCATATATCAATTGACAAGTATTTATCCACTTATTCAATTTAATTAAAATTATTATATCACATAGCACAACAACTGTATTGCATTAAACCCATTAGTTATACCCCATATTTTCCGTGTAATAACCCATTACACATATTCATTGTTTCCCTTATTAGCCCTATTTACATGCTATCAATTCACAAGACATTCCCAATTCGACGTGTTCACCATTTCATATTTATTAATCCTTTTTTACATTTCAACATAATTAATATGTCATTTTATACCTCTCAATTATCCTAACTAACCCACCTCCAATAGAATCCAATCAACCCCTTATTTCATTATCAAAACCTAAGAATAAATATCAATATTCCATTTGAAACTAAAATAAATAAATTAACATGTTCATTATGGGATCTACATTTTCTCACATCAACTCCACAGTTAACTTTATCAATTCTATGTTCAGTAATGTCGACGCACCCCATGGGTGGCCCCAAATTGGTCAAACCAACATCAACAGATCCCATAATGATTGTGAGGGGTCTAAATTGATCATTAGAAAATAATTTTTCCAAATCATACTTGACGTAACAAATTCAAAACAATAGGGAAGCAAGATCTCAACACACATACAAAAATATTTACTAAAACTTTGGGATAAGACTTGTAGACCACCTACCTCGAATTTGATGATGAAAGAACTCTTAATAGTGGAATTATATATGGATTCAAATTCCCTTTGAATACCCAAAAAATATTCTAGTAGAAAAAGAGGTTTTTAGTGATTCAAAAGAATATGGGAGAATCTATATAGTCTAATTCAGAAAAAAGAAGGAAGTGGATTATTAGACTTACCCATGGCATTGATCCACAACCAACAATGCTGCAAAATGGACAAGAATCAAAGGATAACCACCCTTGAGAATATTGGTTCTATTTCATTCATCCTTAAGGATAGAGGGGTATAAATGAGGGAGAAATCAGGTGGGGATGTAAATATTTTGTAATGGTACAAATATAAAATTTTCACCTTTTATTGGGCCATATGGTTTGTCAGCATGGTCTTACAAACTGTGCACACACTGTGTGTAGGCTACTTCCTAAGGGAAAACAGTCGCATGACTACCTAGGGACCTCCTCCCAATTTACAGTCCATGTTCCAACTATTTGAATTTCCATTGTCCAAAATTTCACGTCCCTTCATCTCACCATGCACGATTTACTTAACAGTTCTCCATCTGTGTGCCAACTATTCAGCTTGCATAGGTTGGCCTGATACTCCATTAATTTGTTTTCCAAACCTCTAGAACACCCCCGAGTCCCCTAAAACTCCATATAATCTCTTCATTAACCAAAACAATATATTTAAACCTAAATTTAATCGAGGACATACCTCCATGAAGTCAAGGATCTTACAACCTCCCCACATCATAATGGTTTGTACTTGAACCACATTCCCAAGCATCACTAACCTTTCATAACAAGAGATAATTCCACTAGGCCCACCTATTCATTTCTATATCCCATTTTTCTCATTGAAAATTACAATGATTCCATATAATTTCAACCAAATTCACGGTCTTACATGTCATACATCCTCAAGATCACCCACAACACTAGATGAATACCCCCCAAAGGATTCATCGAATTTAACCATACATAAACCACAAGAACATAACTAGGAGAACATAGGAAACAATGCCTAATTCACAACATATGTAACTTCTCAAACAATAACATATCTTTGTGTATGAACCAATTGCCACCACATAGGTCTGTTGCTATTCATAGATCATGACCCAAATCACTTGGCATCATTTTCTATATTTTCAAAACTGTAATAGTGACCACAACCCGATATAAACCAATGGAAAACACTCGATCCTTCCAAAAAATTTTATTGACATTTGTTAATCCCACACTCATGTCTTGACACTCCCATTATAAAATCTTACATCTAGAAAAACCAAAACTCTTGAGGAACTAAACTAATTAAACCAGTGCCAACACTTCCTATAAAGGTCAACTCACCTGAAAGTTGTTCAGTCAAGTCCCTCCAACCCAAAACTCTGATCAAGTCATCCACCAAACACTTTCCCAATATGGTTTTCTCCATTATATTCCATTATTTGGAACCCCCCAATATCAAATAAAAAATACCAGAATCTCAACTATACTTCCTCATCATACCTGATGTGATCCCAACTCACTACACCTGAATATCCATATGGATTTCTCCCTACCCTGGCCTCTAGCCTTACTGTTGATAATTTTGGGTGGAAATTCCTGTTGTATCCAATTGAGTAATAAGATCAACTTTACCTCAATCAATTACCACATCATTTCAAAATGGCACTTTCCACTACAACATCAAATCAGAGGTGTGTCACTCTCTCCACACCCATTACTGTTTACCATCTCAGGTGAGACCGCCACCAAATTGGATTTCCCAGAACACCCATCTTCTACTGATGGCACACTACCACTTTTTTTATAACCTTTCCAACAGTATATTGAATTTAAGCCTATCATTATCATCCAATGCGCACATTGTTGTTATTCTTTGACTTCTTGTAGAATTCCACCATCACGGAATCACTAAACCGAAAATCATCATCGAGATGAACTACCCCAATCAACATTCCCAACACCAGAAAAACCACCATTAATACACTAAAAAAGTAGGCTACATTCAAATTCAAAACCACTCCTAAATTTTAATCATACATATCATCCCAAAACATCCACTGAAAATGATTTAAAACTCTCAATATCCGTTCTTCACTCTTTGTTGAGCCGCGTTATCCCCAACTGACTCACATGGGACTCTTAGAATAACTCATCCATTGGAATGACACTACATGTAACACCCAAACATTTCATAGTATGTTATTTTATTTAAAGTAATTCAATATCTTGTACAACACGCAACACTGAGTTCGAGTGCACCACGACTTAACAAGCTAGCCATTCAAAAGAGGTTATGAATAGTATTAACTAAATTTCTAATTTTATTTACTACATATAATTTTAGAATCCATATTATGTGTTTCGTAGACCTAATATAAGAACAAATTCATTATTTCAGATAAAAGAACTAATTTTTAAACATTGCAATTTTACCACCTTTTAATGGAAAACCCTTTTAAAAACAATATTTGGATCCTCTATATATTCAATTTAACGAAATTAAATTCTTCTTTAGAATCGGTACATAAATATTTGTTTTGGGTAATGTTTTTGTACTTTTCTGACATATTTTGATGAATACTAAAATATACTAAATTTAAATTGAAAACAACTTTTTTAATCGAAAAAATTTATAGGGTTTAATTTTGTATTTGAATGGTTTGGAAGTATAATTAGATTATATTTTTATCATTTAATACAATTTAGTCCATTATATGTAATTTCACATTTAAAGTTGTTATAAACACATGTAAATCTTTTGATAATATTTACTTTTTAAAACCCCGCTATTCGGTTTGGACGACGGGAATTAATTTGAAATTAATTAAAGAAAAATATATGTTCTGAATTTTTTAAAATATAATTCATTTTTGAATTCTGAATATCAAAATTATCTTAGGGTAATTTTTTGGAATTTTTCTGAAAACATTCAATTATTGATGAATAATGAAAAACACTGCGTTATATTTTAAAACTGACATGTTATTCAAATATTTAAATATTTTATTTATATTTATTTTCAGTAAAAATAGATATATAATACCTATATATGTTCAATTTAATTCATTGGAGTCATTTTATAATAAAATTATATGTATAATATTTTATTGAAGTTTTTTCCCTTTTTTACCCACCTCCTAAGAGCATTTACAAATTTGCATAAAACATAATTTTACCGCTTATATGAGTTAAATTTAAAAAATCTGAGAGACACGGTTAATATCAGTAAGTAATGTGTGGTTCAATAAGATGATTTTTTTTTGGTAAATAGTAACTTTTTACTTTTATTTACCATGGTTAAAAATAAATAGGGTAATTAAGGGTAAAAATGATATTATAATTACCCAAAAACGTGTCCTAATTCTATTGATTCAGTATAATTCGACTAAAAAAACCTTACGAATAAAATATTATCATCTTTGGTCCCATGTATTATATTAGGTCATTTATTAGTATTTTATTTAAAGAAGAGTTAAAAGAGTTAAATTCAATGTTTAATAAAAACCCATTTATAATATAGGATTAAACGCAACATAAAGTCGACTATAAATATTAATTAGAAAGATAAAAATATTTCCGGTATAAAGGTATTTTATTTATAATTTCTATAACATTATATAATTTAATATATCTATGAGACAATGATGATGTAGTAATTGCCTTATTAATGAAATATTAAAATAATTAATATTATAAATATCCAAATAAATGTAAATTTACACTTACTATGAATTAAACTAATTTTATAGGTTAATATGACATGTTATGGTTGGTTAAATAAAGTTTATTCTAGTTGATAATGTTTTATGGCTTTCTAAAAAAAATCAAATACTAAATAGTGTCAAAATTGACATAATTGAATTTATAAAACAAATATTATATTATTAATTGATATATTATTCCTAAAAATCTTAGGATCATCCAAAGGACTAAGATAAGGTTATATATATTAATAAAGAAGCACATTGGGTTATCTGGGCTTATTATTGAATGTTTATTAACCATATAATATAAAAATACAAAGAAACGTGGTAAATGTCATGTTGTTTAACTAAGAGTTAAATCTAAAAGATAAGGTTAATATGATGACCTAAACCTATCTAAAAGCATTTGTATGAGAGTTATTCCACCCATTCCCACCTTATTCTTTATGTAATTTATTTTTGAGAATTTATTAACAGAATATGATTTTATTATAAAATAACATTTCAAGCTTTTCCTAAAGTGACCCTCACCTCTCTTATAAAAGGGAACTTCTCCTTCCCTTAATTTCACTCCTCCAAAGCCATTTGGGTCCTCCAAACCCTTACCAAATATCGTCAAAACATTCCTCACTTCATCCTAGAGGTATTACATTGGTCCTAAAGCCAACCTATGAAGCCCTTCTAATCAAATCAAGAGGAAGAACCCAAAGAAGAGGTAAATATTTCATCACCTCGTTCAAGTTCTTTTCTTCTTACACTTCCTCTTTATTTGCGGTTTCCATTCTAAAAAAATAAATCTAGTATCTTATATATACTGTGATGTTATTATAAAAATGGTACAAACATATTCATTATTATATCGATCTGATAAATGACAATGTCAACATAGGTGTGTACGTACGGATTACCGTCTCAACTTCGTGGTGTAGTTTGTTATTCAAAAATATCATTATTTGGGTGGGTATAATAATGAGTATTAATAATGTAAATAATAAATAAAACATTTTAATGGTTCTATATATATTATATTCCATCCAATCACATACGATTTCACCATTAATATAATGATATTGTCGCTCGAGCATACCTTTGTATTATCATCTCCACGAACGCGATAAGATTCATTCCTCGTCGTAATAATTCAAGAATAATTTTCTTTTTATGATTAAGAGTAATTTTTATGAACATAATATCATTTTGGATAAGAAAAAAATATATGCAATACATAACAAATATATCTTACGTAACCAGGTATATAAAGGAAAACAGATCAGTTAACACCCGAAAAGAGGATACTACTAAAATATTATTAACAAAGTAATATTAGAGGATCATATATGATATAATATTTATGTATGTGTTTCTTTTATAATTTAATAACTATTATTTAACTATTATATAAGAGGTTATTTTACCCTCAAACAATGAAAATTACAAGGTAAAGGGTTTTTATCTCAGTTTCATTCCCGTGAGATTCATGCTATATTTTCCACTACTAACTTGTGTGTGGTGTATGTACTACCCATGATTGTATTTTTTTTCATAATATACATTAATTTATGGTTATTTATGTCATAATTGGATGATCCTTCTTTCATGGGGTGTAGGTTTCCTAATATACAAAATCGGTAAGGGAATTTCAAATTTCAATTTCCACTCATTCAGTTTTACGCAAACTTCATTAATTATATTACTCCAAGATTATGTGTGAAATCACTATTTATTTACATATATAGTAATTTACACTCCCCTTTGTGTGGATATACTATTGATACAAATAATAACTCCATTTATAAATTCTCAAGTCATCAATATAAACTTGATAAGTGTAATTTTAACTTAATTTCTAATAATTGAGTTAAACCTCCACCTCATTGGTGTTGTTTTTACAAGAATATGTGTGAATGTACTCTGAATGATTTACACTGAATATCCAGTCATATTTAGTGTATTTATAAATTTTTTACATAATTATTTCATTGATTTATTTCTAACCTAAGGATATAGTCTTTATTAATGAATTCAGCTCAACTTACACTCCATTGAGACTTCTTTGTTGTTATGCGCCAATTCACTTTAAATTGGTTTGTATACCGTAATTTTACATCGTATATAACGAATCCATTTATTCTCATGATATTATAATTTTTTTACTACATCAATTATTTTTATTCGAGCATCTCTCATTTGGTTAGGAAGTCAAACTAAAATATCATTTTAAATGTTTTAAAAATTTATTCTTCTAAATTTTTCTCATTAATGTCCATGTTTTAAAAATGGTTTTAAGGTTTTATTTATATGGGAATCAATGTTTTAAAATTGAAATTAATTTTAAAAGTTTCAATTTATTATGGGACACTTTGAACCTAAAATTAATTTTAAACATCTTCTTGATAAATAGTTATACTTTTAAATGTTTTCACTAAAAAGGGATATTTCCCTCAATGATTTTTACTGATCATTTTAAACTATGTAAACATCCTTTACAAGATATTATTCTTGATCAATTTTTATTTTTTATGATACAAATCTTTCATACCGTATTGAAGGTTTTGTGATATGTTTGACTGTGGATGTGTTATTTTTATTCCAGTCATGGTTTATGGATAAAGTATTGACATTTTTATGCTAGTTTTAATATGAATGTTTATGTTATGTTTATACCTTTTCATATGAAGAATTAATTGGACATAGTAAGTGATTGGTGGATCCCACTATAGCTCCTTGATTCATCGTTAGGTCTCATGAGGAAAACTATTTTCTTGTCACAAGGGCTTAAAAAATATTATTTGAAATTTTGGAACATGGCCTTGACTATGTGGTTATGAAATCTCGCATTATGCATTCCATCATTATGAAAGTAGCTATTGATATTTCATGAGATTATTCAACTAGTATAATATCAATTTGAATAAGTAAATAAAATTATTTTATTTTTTCTTTGACATATTATGCTAAATTTTATGTTTAAAAGGCTATTGTTTTAGTCTTATACATTGACTTAAATGTCTATGCTTATTTATGAAAGTGTCCTCTATATTGTTATACTTACTGAGCATCTGAGCTCACCTCTTCCTTGTTTTATTTTTTCTAGGATGTAACAAAGTATTTTATGGTTGACCTGTAGGGATAATATTTGGATATAAGTGTGTTTAAAAAGGGGTAAAAAGGTTGTTGATGTTTTTATTTCGCGATGTAATGTAAAACTTATTAGTGTATCTAGTACTTCCAAGGCTATTAAAATGCATCGGTCATTCGGGACATGATTCCTTGTGTCATTACAATGTTATGTAATAATTCAAGGACTCTAGGTAACAGGGGTCGGGGCATTATAGTTTGTATTAGAGGAAGTTTAGTACAAACCTTGGAAGCTCGATTTGAAAAAACTCTTATTAGAAAACACTTCCCTAAGATAGACATTGTGGAATAGTATATCAGAACATCCGAAAATTTTGTTAATGTAAATATTATGTGGTTTTTCCAAGAAACACATCCCTGTCTGGATACAAGCAGATAGAGATGGCTCTGGGATAGATATACCTAGGATTGGAAACTACGATAGGGAGTTTGGGGCTTGACCTGGGGTATCTTGGTACACGACAATGGGCATTGGTGCACTCTTGGTTACGACAATCCTAGGGGACATTCTTAGGATAATTAACATATTTTTCAAACACTTATTTGAATGATTTTAATATAAGATGAGAATAAATAACCTTAGTTAATTATAAGGTGTTTTAGATTGAAAATAAGGTGTTATGATATTCTCTAAATGATTTTATGACTCACATAATTATTTCTGGTGTTAATCAATGACTGGATTCCAAGGAAGTCATAGTAACATTGAACATGATGTAAAATGTGGGAATGGTGGTGGCAATGAGAAATGAAATGGAATGTTAATATGATTAAAATATATCGTGTTCATGCCGAATCAGTTTTCCAAAAAAAATGATCTACAATATCTATGTTAACCAACTCCATCAGTCAACAAAGAAAAGAAAGGAAGTGAATGATAAGAGCTCCAATAGTGGATACCATGGAGAAATGAATGCTCAATTTCCATCATGTAGGAAATATGGAAGGAGACACCTAGGGAAGTGTCTCAATGGAATGAAGAAAAGCATTATGTGCGGGAAAGAAGGACATAATGTAAATAATTGATGAGGAAAAATGAAAAGTACTATGAATGAAAATAAAAATTATCCTAAGAATCTATTTACTGACATTTTCCATAAATATAGGGGACATGAGAATTACCCATGTGAATACCCTATTCTATAGGATAACTTCTTGGTCAAGGAAAAACCTTTGTGGAAATAAATGGATGGTGAAATTTTTAAAAGTATTACTGCTCTTTGTTGACAGGATTACTTTGGAAGACTTTTCTCTTATATGTGTAACCCTATAGTTTGTTTTGTGAAAATTATTTTTTAGGAAGAATTTTCTTTTCTATTGTTGGTATAGTTATAAAGAACTATTTGGGTTTATATGATCCTTGAAGTTGAGGCAATTACAAGTTATTAAATTTTGGGATGAAAATGCGGGGTATGAGATAACATTTGTAGTGAAATTATGTTGTAGTTATTTTAGGGAAATTATCTCACTTTGGGAATGTTATAAACTATTTTTTTAAAAGTAAAACATGCAAACCATGTGACAACCCATCATGTCGGACAAAGCTGTGGGAATCGAGCCCACAACCAGAGTGAAAATGGGATTTATCGCCTACCATTGGAATACGTGAAGTCCCTAGTTAGTGTGGCTAATTCTTTTTAGTTGATTTAATTATTGATCAATAATATGTTGATTTTGGATCTTATGTATTATCAAATGGATATACTTATATAAGAAAATTATTTGGTGATTAAGTGATAAATGTTATTTTGGAAGATGTTCTCTCTGTTGGGAACACTATAAGCCTAAGGAAAATAGAATACTATGTGATTTTATTTGAGAAGTAATGGTGGATTCTTATATATTTTTTTATTGAGGATTTATAGAGATTTGGGTTATTTATGGAAATGATTAACCTATTATAGTGAATATGTGATTAGGTTAATTAATTTTATGTATGTGACTTTAAGATTAGTCGTTGTTATTTAAAGACACAATTTGACATGGAATACTGCGTAATCAAAATCTTCTGTGTTTTGGGTTTTAATATTATTTTGGATTATATTGAAGGATTTTAAGGACAATTTTTTATTGGATGGTATTTATTGAACTTTGGGTATTATTGGTTTAATTTTAGAAATTAAGATTAGTATTTCTTTCCCTAAAGGATTATCCCTTTTGGGGATCATCTAATCTTGTACTAACCATTTTGTTTTTGGTTAATCCTTAAATAAATGGTAAATATATATAGTTTATCCTTTTTGGATTATGTGATTCTCTAGAAGTTGAATCTAGCACTTCAGGTGCGACTAAGTCATCTTGAATACTTATTGTTTGAAACAAAAAGATGAGTTAGTGGTATAAAGTTAATAAAGGATGAAACTCTACTTAAAAAGTACGTATATCTCTTTATGTTTTTAGTCAATCTCATAAATAAATTCCTCAACATTATGAAATGGAACTTAAAACAAATAAAGTTTCCCATTTGCTTTTCCTAATAAGAAACTAATGACCATTTATACCATCACAAGTTTGTGTTTTTATTGTTGTTAAATTTCTCCTGATCATGTTTTCTATCACTCTCCACCAGAACATGACACTTTTATCTTCCATTTCCATGTTTTCTTACATGGAATCCTAGAATGGGTCATCTCGGGTGACCCTTGTACTTCTCTTTATTTCGTTTAAAGAGATAGTTTTATTAACTCTTTTTCAGATATGGGAATTTCACTTATATTCCCATGGCCAATTTTAAAATTGCGAGGACACAATTTCCAAAAGGAGGGAAGAATTTAACACTCCATGAATTCATAGTAAGTTATTTTCTTTAAAGTAATCCAATATCTTTCGCAACACATAACACTGAGTTCGACCACACCATGACTTACCTAACTAGCCATTCAAAAGTAGTTATGAATAATATTAACTGAATTTTTAATTTCATATACTCCATATAATTTTAGAATCAATATTATGTGTTTCTTAGACATAATATAAGAACAAATTCATTTATTCAAAAAAAAAAGTACTTTTCAAAAAATTAAATTCTACCACAATTTAATGGGAAACCCTTTTTAAAACCAATATTAGAAACTTTTATATATTCAATTTAATGAAATTAAAATCTTCTTTAGAATAGGGACATAAAAATTTATTTTGGATAATTTTTTGGTAATTTTCTGATAAATTTGATATTTTGATGAATACTAAAAAATACTAAATTTTAATTGAAAATAACTTTTTTAATGGTAAAAATTTAAAGTGTTAAGTTCTGTATTTGAATTTTTTGGAAGTATAATTAGATTATATATTTATAATTTAAAACAATTTAGGTCCTTATAAGAAATTTCACATTTAAATTTGACATAAACACATGTCAATCTTTTGATGGTTTTTACTTTTAAAAAAATCTTTTTTCGATTTTGACAGCATTAATCAATATTGAATTAATTAATTAAAATTATATTTTTTGAATTTTGTAAAATATAAATCATTTTTGAATTTGGAATATAAATATTATCGTAGGGTAAAGTTTTGGAATTTTTGTGAAAACATTAAATTTTTAATGAATAGTGAAAAACAATACGTTATAATTTAATACCAACATTTTATTTAAATATTTATTTATTTTATTAAAATTTATTCTATGTAAAACTAGATATATAATACCGATAAAAGTTTAATTTAATTCATTAGAGTAATTTTATAATAAAATTAGATGTATAATATTTTATTGAACTTTTTACCGTTTTTACCCATCTCCTAGGAGCATTTGCAAATTTGCATAAAACGTAATTTTATCACTTCTATGAGTTGAATTTCAAAAATTATAGAATCATGGATAATATCATTAAGTAAAATTTGGTTTAATAAGATGAAAATAATTTTTGTTGAATACTAACTTTTTACTTTTATTTATCACGGTTAAAAGTAAATAGGGTAAAATAGGGTAAAATGGTATTATAATTACCCTAAAACAAGTCCTAATTCTATTGGACAAGTATAATTTCACAAAACAAACCTTAGGAATAAAATATGATCCTCTTTGGTCCACATCTATGAGATTAGGACATGTATTATTATTTTAATTAAAGAAGAGTTAAAAGAGTTAAATTCAATGATTAATAACTAAATTTTTTTTGATATAGTGTTACACACAATATAAATTCGACTATAAATATTAGTTAGAAATATAAAAAAAGTTCCTACATAATGGTATTTTATTTATAATTTTTAAACATTATATAATTTAATTTATTTATGACACAATGATGATGCGGTAATTAATTTATTAATGACATATTTAAATTATTGATGTTATAAATATCCAAATAAATGTAAATTGAGATTTATAAGGAATTAAAATAATTTTATTGTATACTATGACATTTTAGGGTGGGTTAAATAAATTTTATTTTAAGTGATAATGTTTTTATGGATTAAAAAATACTAAATAGTGTCAAAATTGACATAATTGAGTTTTTAAAACAAATATTATATTATTAATTGATATAATATTTCTAAAAATATAACGTTCTACCAAAACAGATAGATAAGGTTCAATATATTATGAAATAACCACATGGTGTTCACTTGTTTTGTTATAGTAAGTTTATTAACCGTATAATATAAATTTACAAAGAGACATGGTAAATGTAAAACTGTTTAACTAAGAGTTAAATCTAAAAGATAAGGTCAATATGATGACATAAACCTATCTAAAACCTATTTGTTGAGAGTTTTTAGAACCATCCCCACATTAGCCTTTAAATAATTCATTTTGGATCCATATTAAATGGAAAATGATTTTATTATAAACTAATATTTCATGATTTTCCTAAAGTGACCCTCACCTCTCTTATAAAAGGTTACCTCCCCTACTCTTAGTTTCAAACCTCAAATTCCATTTGGATCTGAAAACCCCTAAACCAGTATCCTCCCATCTTTCCTCCATTTATCCTAGAGGTCTTCATTTGGTCACAAATCCAACATAAGGATCCCTTTTTTATCAAATCAAAAGGAAGAACCCGAAGAAGAGGTAAATATTTCATCACCTCTTTCGAGTTCTTTTCTTCTTCCACTTCATATTTCTTTGTGGTTTCCATAATAAAGTAATAAATCTGGTATCTTCTATATAAAGTGATGTTATTATAAAAAATTTACAACCATATTCATTATTCTATCCATCCTATAACTAACAAAGTCACCATACATGCGTACATAAGGATTACTGTCTCCACGTTGTGGTGTAGTTTCTTATTCAAACACTTAATTATTTGGATGGGTATAATAATGAGTATAACTAATGTAAATAATAAATACAACATGATAATTATTCTTTATATATGATATACCATCCAATTATATATTATTTCACCATCAATATAATGATATTCTTGCTCGGGCGTACCTACATATTACCGTCTCCGCAAACACGATAAGATTCCTTCCCCATCATAATAATTCAAGAATAATTTTTTTACTTTAGGATTAAGAATAATGTTTATAAACTTAATATAATTCTGGATATGAATAAAATACGTCCTCTCCAAAAAAACATGTCTTACGTAACCATTTATATAAATGAAAATGGATCAATTAACACCCAAAATGATGATAATACCAAAATATTTTTAACAAAGCAATATTAGGGGACCATATACGATATCATATTTATGTATATAGTTATTTAATAATTTAATTAAAATTATTTAACTATTATACATGATGTTAACGTACCCTCGACCATGGAAAAGTACAAGGTACGGGGTTTTCATCTCGCTTTCATTCTTGTGAGATTTATGTTATATTTTCCACTACAACCGTATGTGTGGTGTACATAATACGCATGATTGTATTGTTTGCATAATATAAATTAATTTATGGTTATTTACATCATCATTGGATGACCCTTCTTTCATGGGGTGTATGTTTCTTGAGTTACCAAATCAGTAAGGGAATTTCAAATTTCAATTTCCACTCATTCTGTTTTATGCAAACTTCATTGATTTCATTACTCCAAGATTATCTGTGAAATCCCTATTTATTTACATATATAGTAATTTACACTCCCCTTTGTGTGTATATACTATTGATACACATAATAACTCCATTTATAAATTCTCAATTCATCGATATAAACTTGATAAGAGTAATTTTAACTCATTTTCTATTCATCGAGATAAACATCCACGTCATTGGGGTTTCTTTTACATGAATATAAGTGAATGTCCTCTTATTGATTTACACTGAAAATCCAATCATATTGAGTTTATTTATATTTTTAACACATAATTATGTCATTTATTTATATTTATCCTAATAAAATTGTCTTTATAAAGGAATTCATCTCAACTTACAATCCATTGAGACTTCTTCGTTGTTATGCGCCAATTCACTTTTTTTGGTCTATATACTGTACTTTGACATAGAATATCATGAATTCCTTTATTATCATGATATTAAAATGTTTTTATTTCCTCAATTATTTTTATTCAAGCATCTCTCAATTGGTTAGGAACTCAAACTAAAATATCATTTTAAATGTTTTAAAATTTTATTCTTCTAAATCATTCTCATTAATGTCCACATTTTATAAATGGTTTTGAGGTTTTATTTATAGGGACATTAATTTTTTAAAATTGAAATTACTTTTAAATGTTTCAATGTTTTATGAGACACCTTGATTCAAAAATATATTTTAAACAACTTCTTGATAAATAGTGAGTCTTTTAAATGTTTTCATGAAAAAGGGATATTTCCCTCAAAGATTTGTTCTGATCATTTTCATCTATGTCAACATTCTTTACAAGATATTATTCAAGATGGGGGTTGATTTATTATGATACAAATCTTCCGTAGTGTATAGAATGTTTTGTGATGTGTTTGAATATGGATGTGTTATTTTTATACCATTCATGGTATATAGATAAAGTATTGACATTTCGTAAACTAGTTTTAATACGAATATTTATGTTATATTTAAACTTTTTCATATGAGGAATGAATTGGAGTTAGTAAGTGATGGGTAGAACCTACTACAGATCCTTAATGCATCAGTAGGTCTCATGAGACAAACCAGTGTCTTTGCACAAGTCCTTGATAAAATCTTATTTGTAGTCTTGGCCCAAGGCCTTGACTATATGGTTATGAAGTCTGGAATTATGCATTCCATCATTATGAAATTAGCTATTGATTTTTAAAGTGATTATTTGACTAGTAGAGTATATATTAGAATAATTAAATGGAATGATTTTATTTTATCTTTTTCATATTACGTAGATGTTTAGGATTAAAAGTCTTTTGTTTTAATATTATACATTTCCATAAATGTTTATGTTTTTTTATGAAAGTTTCCACTATATTGTTATCCTTATTGAACATCTGAGCTCACCCTTTTCTATGTTTTATTTTTTCCAGAATGTGAAGAAGTATTTTTTTTATTGACATAGTATATCATGAATCCCTTTATTCTCATGATATTATAATTCTTTGATTACCTCAATTATTTTTATTAAAGCATCTCTCATTTGATACAAGTATTTCATACTATTATGAAGGATTTGTGATATGTTTGACTGTGGATGTGTTATTTTTATACCAATCATGGTTTATGGATGATGTATTGATATTTTGTATTCTAGTTTTAATACAAATTTTTATGTTATGTTTAAACCTTTTCATATGAGGAATTCATTGGACTTAGCAAGTGACAGGTAGAGCCCAATATAGCTCCTTGATGCATCGGTAGGTCTCATGAGAAAAACTAGTGTCTTCTCACAAGGAAATGTGGAAGAATACACCTAGGGAAGTGTCCCAATGTAACAATGAAATGCTTTATGTGTGGGGAAGAAGGACATAAAGTAATGAATTTCAGAGGAAAAATGAAAAGTACTATGGAAGAAAATAAAAATGATCACATGAATCCATTTATAGTCATTTTCTATAAACTTTGGGGACCTGGGAATTACCCAAGTGAATGACCTATTCAATATGATAACCTCTTGGTTAAGGAAGAACCTATTTGGAAATAAATGGATGGAGATATGTTTAAAAGTATTAGTGCCCTTGGTTGATGGGATTACTCTGGACGAATTTTCTCTTGTATGTGTAACCCTACAGTTTTTTTATGGAAATACTATTCTTGGAATAATTTTCTTTTCTACTGTTGAAATAGTTATAAATAAACATTTTGGATTATATGATACTAGAATTTGAGGCAATTATAAGTTATTAAATTTTGGGATGAAAATACGGGGTATGAGATAACATTTGTGGTGAAATTATGTTATAGTTATTTTAATAAATTTATCTCATTTTGAGAACGTTATAAAATATGATTTTTGAAAAAAGACAACACCCTGACCATGTGACATCCCATTGCATCCAACAAAGATGTGAGAATCGAACCCACAACCAGAGTGTGATCAGGATTTATCGCCTACCAATAAAATATGTGGAGTCCCTAGTTAGTGTGGCTAATTATTTCTAGTTATATGATTTTATTGATCAATAATAAGTTGATTTTGGATCTTATGTATTATAAAATGGTTACCCATAGTATAGGAATATGATTTTTTGATTAAGTGATAAATGTTATTTTGGAAGTTGTTCACTCTGTTGGGAACACTACATGGCTAAGGAAAATAGAATACTATGGGATTTCATTTTCACAATAATGGTGGATTTTAATTTATCTTTTTATTGTGGATTTATAGTGATTTGGGTTATTTATGTAAATGATTAACCTATCATTGAGAATATGTGATTAGGTTAATTACTTTTAAGTATGTGACTTTAAGAGTAGTTGATGTTATTTGGAGATACAATTTGACGTGGATGACTGTGTAATAAAATTCTTCTATGTTTTGTGTTTCAATATTAGTTTGGATTATATTGAAGGATTTTAAGGAAAATTGTTTATTGAATAATATTTATTGATCTTGGGGTATTTCTGGTTTAATTTTAGAAATTAATATTGGTATTTATTTCTCTAAAGGATTATCCTTTTTGGGGATCATATGATTTTGTACTAACCATTTTATTTTTGGTTAATATCTAAAGACAAGGTAAATATATATAGTTTATCCTTTGTGGATTATGTGATTCTATATATTTGGATTCTAGCGCTTTAGGTGTTACTAATTCATCTTGAATACTCAACGTTTGAAAACAAGAGATGTGTTATTCGTAAAAATTTATTAAAATATGAAACTATACATAAAAAGTAAGTATATATCTTTATTTTATTATTAAATCTCATCAATAAATTCCCCAACTTTATGAAATGGAACTTGAAACAAAAAAACATTATCCATTTACTCTTCCTACTATGAAACTAAAGACCCTTTTCCCATCATACGTTTATGGTGTACTTGTTGTTAACTTTCTCGTGATCGCGTTTTCTATCACTCTATTCCAGAACATTACACTCAGTTTATCTTCCATATCCATGTTTTCTTACATGGAATCCGTGTATGGGTTATCTTGGGTGACCTTTGTTCTTCTCTTTACTTCTTTTAAAGATATAGTTTTATTGACTCTTTCTAGGATGAGGGAATTTCAATGAGGTTCCCAAGAATAATTTTAAAATTATGAGAACAAAATTTACCAAAGGGGGGAAGAATGTAACACCCCAATATTTCAAAGTAAGTTATTTTCATTAATGTAATTCAATAGTTAATGCAACATGCAACACAAAGTTCAAACGCACCATGACTTACCAAACTAGCCATTCAAAAGCAGTTATGAATAGTATTAACTGAATTTTGAATTTCATATACTCCATATAATTTTTGAATCCATATTATGTGTTTCCTAGACATTATATAAGAACAAATTCATTTTTTAGATAAAAGATTTTTTTTTTCAAAAATGCAATTTTACAGTCTTTCAATGGAAAACCGCATTTAAAACCAATATTTGAAACTTTAATATATTCAATTTTAAGAAATTAAACTCTTCTTTATAATTGGGAAATAAATATTTATTTTGGGAAATTTTTCGTTACTTTACTTATAACTTACATATTTTGATGAATACAGAAAAATGCTAAATTTTAATTGAAAACAACTTTTTTAATGGAAATAATTTATAGTGTTAGATTATGTATTTGAATGGTTTGAATGTATAATTAGATTATATTTTTATCATTTATTACAATTTAGGTCATTATAATTAATTTTACATTTAAATTTGACAAAAACACATGTCAATCTTTTGATAGTTTTTACTTTTTAGAAACCTTCATTTTTGGTTTGGACAACTGGAATTCATTTTAAATTAATTAATGCAACATATATGTTTTGAATTTTTTTAAAAAAAATTAATTTTTTAATTTTGAATATCAAAATTATCTTAGGGTATTTTTTTTGTATTTTTCTGAAAACATTCAATTTATGGTGAATAGTGAAAACACTATGTTATTGTTTAAAACTGACTTTTTATTTAAATAATTATTTATCTTATTTAAATTTATTTTAAGTAAAAACTATATATATATAATACCCACATAATTTCAAGGTAATTCATTGGAGTAATTTTAGGATAAAATTAGATGTATAATCTTGTATTGAAGTTTTTACTGTCTTTTACCCATCTCCAAAGAGCATTTGCAACTTTGCATAAAAGTTAATTTTACCACTTCTGTGAGTTGAATATATAAAATATGGGAGACACGGTTTATATCAGTAAGTAAAATTTGGTTAAATAATATGAAAATAATTTTTGGTGTATAGTAACTTTTTACTTTTATTTACCACAGTTAAAAGTAAGTATGGTAATTAATGGTAAAAATGATATAATAATTACCCTAACACATGTCCTACTTCTATTGGATAAGTATAATTCGATGAAAAATACCTTATTAATAAAATATTATCTTCTTTTGTCCACTTGGATTATATTAGGACATTTATTTTTATTTTATTTAAACAAGTGTTAAAAGAGTTAAATTTAATGTTTAATAACTAAACCATTTTAAATATAGTGTTAAAAAAATATAAATTCGACTATACGTATTAATTAGAAAGCTATAAATATTTCCTACATAATGGTATTTTATTTATAATGTTTATACATTACATAATTTAATTTATTTATGACACAATGATGATGTAGTAATTACCTTATTAATGAAATATTAAAATAATTGATATGATAATTATCCATATAAATGTAAATTGAGACTTATGATGAAATAAACTAATTTAATAGTTTAATATGAAATTTCAGGGTAGTTTAAATAAATTTTATTCGAATTGATAATGTATTTATGACTTTAAAAAAAATACTAAATAGTGCAAAAATTGACATAATTGAGTTTTTCAAACAAATATTATATTATTAATTGATATAATATTTAGAAAACTCTAAGGTTCATCGAAAGGACTTATATAAGATTATATATATTAATAAATAATCACATGGTGTTCTCTTGTCTTGTTATAGTATGTTTATTAACCATATAATATAAAAATACAAAGAGACTTGGTAAATGTCAAACTGTATAACTAAGAGTTAAATCTAAACGATAAGGTTAATATGATGATCTAAACCTTTCTAAAACCTATTGGTTAAGAGTTTATCGACCCATACCCACCTTATCCTATAAATAATTCATTTAGAAACCATTATAATCCTAAAATGATTCAATTATAAAAAATATTTCAAACTTTTTCAAAAGTGACCCTCACCTCTCTTATAAAATGGAACTTACTCTTCTGTTAATTTCTCCCCTCCAAAGCCTTGTGGCTCGAAAAACACCTGCCCAAATATCCTCCCAACTATCTTTACTTAATCATAGAGGCATTCCTTCGGTCATAAAGCCATCCTAAGGAGCCCTTTTGTTCAAATCAAAATGAAGAACCCGAAGAAGAGGTAAATATTTCATCTCCTCTTCCATGTTCTTTTCTTATCCACTTCTTCTTTCTTTGTGGTTTCCTTTATAAAATAATAAATCCATTATCTTCTATATACATTTATGTTTTAAAAATATGGTATAACCATATTCCTTATTCTATCCATCCTATAAATGACAAAGTCACCATACGTGCGTACGTACGGATTACCATCTCCACACCGTGGTGTAGTTTGTTATTCAAACACTTTATTATTTGTATGAGTATAATAAGGAGTATAAATGATGTAAATAATAAATATAACATGTTAATTAGTCTTTATATATGATATAACATACAATTACATAAAATTTCACCATCAATATAATGATATTGTCTCTCGTGAGTACTTACGGATTACCGTCTCCACGAACACGATGTGATTCATTTTCCATCATAATCATTCAAGAATAATTTTCATTTTATTATTAAAAATAATGTTTATTATTATTATCCTTTAGGATATGAATAAAATATATCCTATCCATAGAAAACATGGCTAACGTAACTGAGTATATAATGGAAAACGGATCAGTTAACACCCGAAACGATGATACTACACAAATATTATTAACAAAGAAATATTATAGGATTATATATGATATCATATTTATGTATATAGTTATTATATAATTTAATAACAATGATTTAACTATAATAAAGGAGGTTAATGTACCCTCATCCAGGTAAAAGTACATGGTAAGGGGTTTTCATCTCACTTTCATTACAGTGAGATTCATGATATATTTTCCACTACTACCTTTTTTGTGGTGTATGTACTACCCATGATTGTATTTTTTGCGTAATATAATTTAATTTATGGGTATTTTCACCATAATTGTATTATACTTCTTTCATGGAATGTATTTTTCCTACATTACCAAATCGGTAAGGGAATTTCAAATTTCAATTTCCACTCATTCAGTTTTATGCAAACTTCATTGATTACATGACTCCAAGATTTTGAGTGAATTCACTATTTATTTACTTATGTAGTAATTCACACTCCCCTTTGTGAGGATATACTATTTATTCACATAATAACTCCATTGATAATTTCACAAGTCATCGTTATAAACTTGATAAGAGTAATTTTAACTCAATTTCTATTCATTGAGTTAAACATCAACGTCATTGGTGTTGTTTTTACAAGAATATGTCAGAATGTCCTATGATTGATTTAAAATCAATATCCAATTGTATTGAGTAAATTTATATTTTTCACACATAATTATGCAATTAATTTTTCCTTTACCTAAGGAAATAGTCTTTATAAAAGAATTCATCTCAACTTAAATTCCATTGAGACATCTTTGTTGTTATGTTCCAATTCACTTTTATTTGGTGTATATACTGTACTTTTCCATATTATATCATGAATCCTGTTATTCTCATGATATTATAATGTTTTTAATTCCTCAACTATTTTTATTCAATCATCTCTCATTTGTTTAGGATCTCCAACTAAAATATCATTTTAAATGTTTTAAAAATTTATTCTTCAAAATATTTCTCATTAATGTCCATGTTTTAAAAATGGTTTTAAGGTTTTATTTATATGGAAATTAATGTTTTAAAATTGAAATTAATTTTAAATGTTTCAAATTGTTATGTTACAATTTGATTCAAAAATATATTTCAAACAACTTCTTGATAAATAGTGAGACTTTTAAATGTTTTCATAAAAAAATGATATTTCCCTCAAAGATTTTACCATTCATTTTAAACTATGTCAACATCCTTTATAGGATATTATTCTTGATTGAGGTTGATTTATTATGATAAAAATATTCTTTACAGTATTGAAGGTTTTGTGATATGATTGACTGTAGATGTGTTATTTTTATTCCATTCATGGTTTATGGATAATGTATTGAAATTTAGTATGCTAGTTTAACATGAATGTTTATGTTATGTTTAAACCATTTCATTTTAGAAATGAATTTGACTTCGTAAGTGATGGGTGGTGCCTGCTATAGCTCCTTGGTGCATCGGTAGGTCTCATGACAAAGACTAGTGTCTTGGCACAAGTCCTTGAAACAAATCTCATTTGTAGTCTTGGCAAAAGGCCTTGACTATGTGGTTATGAAGTTTGGCATTATAAATTCAATCAATATGAAAGTATCTATTGATATTTCTTGTGATTATTCGACTAATATAAAATCCATTTGAAAAATTAAATGAATTATTCGATTTTATATTTTCCATATTATGCTAAAGTTTAAATTTAAAAGGCTTTTGTTTTTACCCTTATACATTTCCTTAAATGACTATGATTATTTATGAATGTTTCTGCTATATGGTTATCCTTACTGATCATATGAGCTCATCCATTTCTATGTTTTATTTTTCCCTGGATGTGAGGAAGTATTTTATGGTTGACCTTTATGGATATAATAAGGAAATAAGTTTGTTTAAAGAGGGTAAAAAATGTTGTTGATGTTTTTTTTCAGGATGTAATGTAAAACTTTTGAGTGTATCATTTACTCCTATGGCTACTAAACTGGTCGGTATTTCGGGACATGATTCCTTGTAGCATGAAAATGTTATGTAATAATGCACCGACTTTGGGTAACTGGGGTGGGGGCTTTATAGTTGGTATCAGATTAAGTTTAACACAAACCTAGGTAGCTAGATTTAGAAAAACTCAGATTAGAAAACACTACCCTAAGATATACATTGAGTAATAGTATATAAGAACATCCAAAAATTTTGGTAATGTGAATATTATGTGGGTATTCAAGCAATAAATCTATGTTTGGATACGATCAGGTAGAGATGGCTCTGGCACAGATTTACCTATGAGTGAAAAATCCAACAAGGAATTTTGGGCATGACCCGAGGTGTCATGGTATACGACAACGAGCCTTAATGCACTCTTGGTTATGAAACTCTAGGGGGATATACATAGGATAAAACACATTTTATTTACACATCGATTTTAAGGATTTTAATATAAGATGAGAATAAATAAACTTGGTTAATTCTATGATGTTTTAGATTGAAAATAAATTGTTAGATATACTCTAAATGATTTTATGACTCTCACTATGCTTTCTTTTGTTTTTCAATGGATGGATTCCATGGATGTCATAGTAACATTGAACATGATGTACAAGGTGGGCATGGTGGTGGAAATGAGCAAAAAAATAGAATGTTGATAGGAGTAAAAGATATGATGTTCATGTCGAATTTGTTTTCCAAAAATATGATCAACAACATAAATAGTAACCAACTACTAGACTCAACAAAGAAAAGAAAGGCGGTGAATGATAAGAGCTCCAGTAGTGGAGACCATGGAGAAAAGAAATATCAATTTCCATTATTTAGGAAATGTGGAATGAGACAACTAGGGAAGTGTCACAATAGAAGAAAGAAATGCTTTATGTGTGGGAATGAATGACATAAAATTAATAATTGCTGAGGAAAAATGAAAAGTACTATAGAAGAAAATAAAATTGATCCCAAGAATCCATTTACAGTCAATTTCCATAAATATAGGGGACATGGGCATTACCCGAGTTAATTACCTATTCTATAGGATATCCTCTTGGTCATGGATGAACCTATGTGGAAATAAATGGATGATTAAATGTTTAAAAGTATTAGTGCTCTATATTGATGAAATTACTTTGGAAAACTTCCCTTGTATGTGTAAACCTACAATTTGTTATGTGAAAATTATATTTTAGGAACAATAGTATTTTCTATTGTTGGTATAGTTATAAATAACCATTTTGGTTTATATGATCCATGAATTTCAAAAAATTACAATTTATTAAAATTTGGGATGAAAATGTTGGGTATGAGTTAACATTTCTTTTGAAATTATGTTATAGTTATTTTTTAGAATTTATCTCATTTTGGGAAAATTATAAAATATGTTTTATGAAAAAGGAAAACATGAAGACCGTGTGACAACCCATCACGTCAGAGAAAGCTGCGGGAATCGAACCTACAACCAGACTGTGATTGGGATTTATTGCCTACCACTAGAATAGGTGAAGCCTCGGGTTTCCATGGCCAGTTATTTTTTTAAATGATTTTATTGATCAATAATAAGTTGATTTTGAATCTTATGTCTTATCAAATGGATATCCTTAGTATAAAAAAATGATTTGGGGATTATGTGACAAATGTTAGTTTGGAAGTTGTTCGCTCTGTTGGGAACACTATATGCCTAAGAAAAATAGATTACTATGGGATTTCATTTGAGGAGTAATGGTGGATTATTATATATGTTTTTATTAAGGATTTATATCAATTTCATTTATTTATGGAAATGGTTAACCTATCATAGAGAATATGTGATTAGTTTAATTGATTTTATGTATGTGACTTTAAGAGTAGTCAGTGTTATTTGGAGAAAAAATTTGACGGGGAAGACTACGTAATCATGTTCTTTGGTGTTTTGGGTTTTAATATTAGTTTTCAATCTATTGACGAATTTTAAGGACAAATGTTTATTGAATGGTTTTTATTGAACAATGGGTATTTTTGGTTTAATTTTAGAAATTAAGATTTTTATTTATTTCTTTAATGGATTATCCTTTTTTGGGATTATATGATCTTGTACTAACCATTTTGGATTCAGTTAATCTTTAAATACAAGGTAAATATATATAGTTTATCCTTTGTGGATTATGTGATTCTCTAGAAGTGGATTCTAGAGATTCATGTGTGACCAAGTCATCTTGAATACTCAACATTTGAAAAAAAGATGAGTTAGTGGTAGAAATTTATTAAATGATGAGACTCTACTTAAAAAGTAAGTTTATCGCTATATGTTCTTAGTCAATCTCATAAATAAATTCCACAACTTTATGAAATGGAACTTAAAAAAACATAATATGTTTAGTTTTCCTACTAGGAAAATAAGGACCTTTTATCCCATACCATATTTTGGTTTTCTTGTTGTTAACTTTCCCCTGATCATGTTTTCTATCACTCTCTACCAGAACATACCACTTTATTTATGTTCCATATCCATGTTTTCCTAAATTGAATCCCAGTATGGGATATATTGGGTGACCATTGTACTTATCTTTCTGTTTATTAAACAGAGAGGTTTATTGACTCTTTTTCTGATGTGGGACTTTCAATGAATTTCCCAAGCCCAATTTTAAAACTGTGAGGTCAAAATATCCAAATGGGGGGAATAATGTAACACCCCAAGATTTCATAGTAATTTATTTTCTTTAAATTAATTCAATATCTTGCGCAATACGCAACACCAAGTTCGAGCATACCAATACTTACCAAACTAGCCATTCAAAAGCAGTTATGAATAGTATGAACTGAATTTTGAATTTTTTATACTTCATATAATTTTAGAATCAATATTATGTGTTTATTAGACATAATATATGCACAAAATCATTTTTTCAGATAAAAGATGTACTTCTCAAAAAATGAAATTTTACAACCTTTTAATAGAAAACTGTTTTTAAACCCAATATTTTAAACTCTTATATATTAAATTTAATGAAATTAAATTCTTCTTTAGAACTGTGAAATAGAAATTTATTTTTGATAAATTTTTTAAATTTTATGATAACTTTCATAATTCGATGAATACTAAAAAATACTAAATTTTAATTGAAAATAACTTTTTTAATAAAAATAATTGAGAGTGTTAAATTAGGTATTTGAATGGTTTTCAAGTATAATTAGATTATATTTTTATCATTTAATTCATTGTATGTCATTATAAGTAATTTCACATTTAAATTTGACATAAACACATGTCAATCATTTGATAGTTTTTACTTTTTGAAAACTAGTTTTTCAGTTTTGACAACGGGAATTAATTTTAAATTAATTAATGAAAGGTCTATGTTTTGAATTTAGTAAAATATAATTCATTTTTTAGTTCGTAATATCAAAATTATCTTAGGGTAATATTTTTGTATTTTTCTGAAAACAATCAATTTTTGATGAATAGTGAAAAACATTTTGTTATAGATTAAAATCAACTTTTTATGTAAATAATTTATTAATTTATTTAAATTTATTTTTAGTTAAAATAGATATATTATACATATATATATGTTTATTGTAATTAATTGGAGTCATTTTGAAACAAAAGTAGATGTATATTATTTTATTGAAATGCTTACCGTCTTTTACCCACCTCCTATGATCATTTGTAAATTTGCATAAAACTTAATTTTACCACTTCTGTGAGTTGAATTTAAAAAATCAGAGAGACATGGTTAATATCAGTACGTAAAATGTGGTTCAATAATATGAAAATGATTTTTGGTGAATAGTAAATTTATACTTTTATTTACTACGGTTAAAAGAAAATAGGGTAATTGAGGGTAAAAATGATATTATAATTACTCTAACAAATGTACTAATTCTTTTGGATAAGTATAATTAGACCAAAAAACCTTAGTAATAAAATATTATCCTCTTTGGTCCACATGGATTAGATTAGGACAATTATTATTATTTTATTTAAAAAAGTTTTAAAATAGTTAAATTCAAAGTAAAATAACTAAACCATCATTAATATAGGGATACACACAATATAAATTCGACTATAAATATTCATTATAAATATAAATATATTTCCTAAATAATGGTATTCTATTTATAATTTTTAGACATTATATAATTTAATTTATTTACGACACAATGATGATGCATTAATTACTTAATTAATGAAATATTAAAATAATTGATATTATAAATATCCAAATAAATGTAAATTGAGACTTCCATTGAATTAAAATAATTTTATAGGTTAATATGACATGTTAGGGTTGGTTAAATAAATTTTATTTGATGTGATAAAGTTTTTATGGATTTCAAAAAAAATCCAACACTAAATAGTGTCCAAATTGACATAATTGAGTGTTTCCAGAAAAATATTATATTATAAATTGATAAAATATTTATAAAAATCTATAGTCTGGAAAAAGGAGTTAGATAATGTTATATATATTAATAAAGAAAAACTTGGGATTATCTTGTATAATTATATTAATTTTATTAACCATATGATATAATGATACATAGAGACATGGTAAATGTCAAATTGTTTAGCTAAGAGTTAAACCTAAAAGATAAGGTTAATTTGATGACCTAGACCTATCTAAAACCTATTGGTTGAGATTTTTTCATCCCAACCACACCTTATCCTTCGAATAATTCATTTTGGAGCCATTATAAATCGAAAACTATTTTATTATAAAATAATATTTCATGATTTTCCTAATGTGACCCTCACATCTATTATGAAAAACCACTTCCCCTTATCTTAATTTCACACCTCCAAATCCTTTTGAATCGGACAAACCCTGACCCAATATCCTCCCAAATTTCCTCCCTTAATTCTATAGGCCTTCTTTTGGTCATAAAGAAAACTGATGGAGCCCTTTTGATCAAATCCAAAGGAAGAACCCAAAGAAGAGATAAATATTTCATCACCTCTTTCTGGTTCTTTTCTTTTTCCACTTCCTCTATCCTTGTGGTTTCCATTTTAAAATATTTAATCTAGTATCTTCTATATACTATGATTTTAGTATAAAAAATTTACAACCATATTCATTATTCTACCCATCCTATAAATCACAAAGTCACCATACGTACGTACGTACAGATTACCGTCCCCACATCATGGTGTAATATGTTATTCAAACACATCATTATTTTGATGGGTACAATAATGAGTATAACTAATGTAAATAATAAATATATCATGTTAATTATTCTTTATATTTGATATAACATTCAATTACATATTATTTCCTCTTCAATGTAACGATATTTTCGCTCATGCGTAGGTACAGATTACTGTCTCCATGAACGCGATGAGATTCATTCCCCATCGTATTCATTGAAGAATAATTTTTATTTTATGATTAAAAATAATGTTTTTGAACTTAATATCATTCTTTATATGAATAAATTACATTCTATCCATAACAAACATTTCTTATGTAACCGAGTATATAAAGGAAAACGAATCAGTTAACACCTGAAACGATGATACTACTAAAATATTATCAATAAAGAAACATTAGAGGAACATATATGATATCATATTTATTTATATAGTTCTTGTAAAATTTAATAAAAAGGATTTAACTATTATAAGAAATTTTGGCATACCCTAATCCAAGGAAAATTACAAGGTAAGGGGTTTTCATCTCACTTTCATTCATGTGAGATTCATGTTATATTTTCCACTACTCTCTTTTGTGTGGTGTATGTACTACCCATGATTATATTGTTTGTATAATATACTTTAATTTATGGGTATTAAAATAATCATTGTATGATCCTTCTTTCATGGGGTGTATGTTTTCTAAGCTACAAAATTGGAAAGGTAATTTCAAATTTTAATTTCCACTCTTTTAGTTTGACGTAAACATCATTGAATATATTACTCCAAGATTATGTGTGAAATCACTATTTATTTACATTTGTAGTAATTTACACTCCCCTTTGTGTGTGTATAATATTTATTCACAAAATAACACCATTGATTAAATCTAAAGTCATCTATATAAACAAGATAAGAGTAATTTTAACTCAATTTCTATTCATTGAGTTAAACATCCACGTCATTGGTGTTGCTTTTACAAGAAAATGTGTGAATGTACTCTCGTTTATTTACACTAAATATCCAATAATATTGAGTGTATTTATATTTTTTACACATAATTATGTCATTTATTCATATTTAACCTAATAATATTGTCTTTATAAAGGAATTAATATCAACTTGCATTCCATTGAGACTTCTTTGTTGTTCTGCGCAAATTCACTTTTATTTGGTGTATATACTGTACTTTGACATAGTATATCATGAAACTCATTATTCTCATGATATTATAATGTTTTTATTTACTCAATTATTTTTATTCAATCATATCTCATTTGGTTAGGAAGCGTAACTAAAATATCATTTTAAATTTTTTAAACATTTATTCTTTGAAATCCTTCTCATTAATGTGCATGTTTTAAAAATGGTTTTAAAGTTTTATTTTCATGGACATTAATGTTTTAAAATTGAAATTCCATTTAAAATTTTTAAAGTGGTATGGGACACTTTGATTCAAATATCTATTTTAAACAACTTCTTGCAAATAGTGAGACCTTTAAATGTTTTCATGAAAAAGGGATATTTCCATCAAAGATTTTTCCTGATCATTTCCAACTATGTCAAAATACTTTACGGGATATAATTCTTGATCGAGGTTATTTTATTATGATAAAAATATTCCATACCATATTACTGTTTTTGTGATATTTTTGACTATGGATTGTTTTTTATACCATTCATGGTTTAAGGATAAAGTATTGACATTTCGTATGCTTGTTTTAATACGAATGTTTATGTTATGTTTAAACCTTTTCATATGAGGATTGCATTAGACTTAGTAAGTTACCAGTGGATCCGGCTATAGCTCCTTGATTCATTGGTAGGTCTCATGAGAGAAAATAGTGTCTTGGAACAATGCTTTAACAAAATCTTATTTATAGACTTGGGACAAGGCCTTGACTATGTGGTTATGAAGTCTGCCATTATGCATTCCATCATTATAAAAGTAGCTATTGATATTGCATGTGATTTTTTGACTACTAGAATATCCATTTAAATAATTAAATTTAATTATTTGATTTTATATTTTCCATATTATTATGAAGTTTATGTTTAAAAGGATTTATTTTAGTCTTATACATTTACTTAAATGTCTATGGTTATTTATGAATGATTCGACTATATTTTTATCCTTAATTTGCATCTGAGCTCACCCCTTTCTATGTTTTAATTTGCCCAAGATTTGAAGAAGTATTTTATGGTTAACTTGCAAGGATAGGATAAGAATATAAGTGTGTTTAAAAAGGGGACAAAATGTTTTTGATTATTTTATTTCATGATGTAATGTAAAAATTACGAGGGTATTTAGTACTTCAAAGGCTACTAAACTGATCGGTCTTTCAGGACATGATTACTTGTATTATTCCAATGTTATGCAACAATGAACTGAATTTGGGTAACTGGGGTTATGTCATTACACAATATGACATGGAAAATGTTCCCTCAAACATAACGAAAATCCAATACCTCCCAAAGACACTTAGCAGATTCTACGTATAATTTTAATTGGATTTATAGAACTCAACATTTCTTCCAATAAGTTGTTGATATGTCTAACCACATCATTCGATGACAAGACATGAGAATATAAAATTTCATTCGGAACCACCCAAATCCTGAATCCAAATCTTGGATCCCTTAATCACCGTAATCAAGGCCCACCTGGCCTTTTTGAGAGACCCATCTTGAGTATCATAGGTTCCTCATTGGCATCCTGGTGTCACTACATCAAATCATCATTCTCATATAAACATCTAGGATTGTATTATAACTCCCCACCATAGGAGTGTTGTTATCATTAATATCCATGAGTGATTCCAACCAAAAAATTACACTCAATCCCACAATGAATCCCAAAACATCTACATTGTTTTCTAATTTTTCCTAGAACAAGAAAACGAACATCACAAAGTTCAAGTTCCCAATATCCATGAATTAAACTCATGACAATTTTAAACACCCCGTCCATTATGAGGAACTAAAAAAACCATAAATGGTGTACATCCCATTATCCAGCTCAAGATATACCACCCCAAATGATTATAGACTTCATAATTTCCCTCATCCTACTAAAACTCCTACTTGTATCTTGAAATAATCTAGTGCATCTCAACATAAGTTGGACGATGTCAAGATGTTGGTCATGATCGTCAATATCTGAGGTATAGTAATATGATTTCAAAGAACACCAACACCAACATATATATTACTAATGTCACCTTCATGTATGGGAAACCATGAAAAACCAAGTATCGCAGGCTTCCCTACTCCACACATCTCATCAATACTTCACCACTACCGCTCAGGCACGATTACCAACCAATACTCACCATCACTCCATGACCATCTTCCAAGTCACTATGAAAAATCATTTCCTATGGAAATAATTCTACCCAAAACCGCGTTCCCTTTTCATATTCTCATAATGGTTGACAACCAAAAAAAATGGTCCAGGACAGTCATCTAAACCAGTGGTCTCTCCCAAGACCATGCTTCCCTCTTCAGTTTCGTAGAGACCAATAAACTATTATCCTAATCGAAATCATGCCAGAGCAGTGCGTGCCCACACCATGACCTCATTAGGTCCCTTAAAATTTCTCAATTTCCTAGAACCACTCCTACACCAAATTTAATTCGCATAAGCCACCATCACTTGAGAATATACCAACACCCACTTATTCTCCTAACCATTCCTATTATTTATAATCTTAATCAGCTCCGAGGAATTCTCATCATCCCACTAAACAACCAAAACCATTCATATAAAAAATCATAGCACCATGACCACCCTCACCTTAGGTTGAACCTTCATGATAGAAACATCAAACTGTAGCTCATTCACCCTTGTCACCCTAAATAAAAAACAACATCATTACCTCTATTAACATTCATCCAACTAGATGGGTTGACAATAATTGTGATAGAACCCTTTGAAACTAACCTTACAACCAAGTACAAGAACTTGGGTTACCTTATGAAAGAACCAGGGCACAACTATACAATTTACAAAAATTTGATGGTACTATGAATTGATTCTACTTATGAAGCATCTATCATGCTTCATATTCAAAGGTACCTACAACACTGGGCTAGCCTCTTATGAGGTCACCCTTTATTTCCTCGATACATTCAATACACAACCACAACTCACGTCGCATCACTAAACTATCAACCATAACACATGGCCCTCTAGGCCAAACCAGGGGTAACACTCACTATGTCCCACTAACAAATTTCAAAACATCCACATGTTTGTCACATTACCAATACATGTGAACATACTTATTTATCTGTTCACCACAAACATACCACAACCAAACATAACCCGGGATAATAAAAATAAAAATTTATTACAACATATCATGGGAATAAGCATTATCCCATAACGTATTAACACATTTACCATTTACATTAAATAAACATTTTTTCTAATTCTCATTCCAGTGCCTTAAAACAATAATTATATTCAATAATTCTTATACATTATCCATTATTCACCAATTAACATACATTTTCCCATTTGGCTCATTTATCATTTCACAATAATTTATACACTTATTCATTTCATGTAAAACTAATATATTACAAAACATACCCACTTTAATGCATTCAGCACATTAGGTGTACCCCATAATTCTCATCAACTAACCCATTCCAAAAATTCATCAATTCCCTTACAAAACCCATTTATGTGATCTCAATTCACAATCCATTTCCCTTTGAAAATGTACATTATTTAATATTTACTAATTCTTTTAGATATTTTAACATAATTTATAGTAAATTCGACATAATATCAATTTACATAATTAACCCACTTTCAATCCATTCCAAAAAATCCCTGATACCATTATCAAAACATAGGAACAAGTATCAATATTTATTTTCCAACTCAACTAAAAAAATTAACTTGTTCAATATGGGATCTACATTATCTCACAGAAACTCTACACTTAACATTATCAATTCTTGGTTCAGGAATGTTGAAGCACCCCATAGGTGGCCCCAATTTGGTCAAATCATGCTCAACGCATCCCATAGTGATTGTGAGGGGCCTAAATTGATAATTATCCAAAATAATTACCAAATATTTCTCAAGGTAAAAATTTACAACAATTGGGAAGAGATATCTCAATAAAAATGCACAAATTTTATCAAAACATTGGGATATAACTTATACACTACTTTCCATGAATATGATGATTAATACACTTTTAATCAGAGACTTAGACACATATTCAAATTACCTTTTAATCAATAACCTAGATTCCACTGGAAGAGAGGGTTTTATGGATTCAGAATAAGATATGAGAATCTAGAAACCCTAATCTATAAAAGCGAAGCATGCTAATAATTAGACTTACCCATGGAATTGATCCATAACCAACAATGCTTCAAAAAACCAATAATATATAGAGAACCACCCTTGGAAAGCTTGAGCCGATTTGGTTTTTCCATATTTTTGAGATAGGATATATGATGGATAAGTCAGGTGGGGATATAAATATCCCATAACGTCAAAAATATATATTTTACAACTTTCTTTGGGGCACACAGTTTGTTTGCACAGTTTTCTAAACCGTGCACAAACCTTGTGCATGCTGATGTAGATGGGAAAAGTTTCTCACAATTACCTGTGGTGCTCCACATGGATTAAAACCATGAACTAATCATGTGATATGAAACTATCTAAAATTTCACATCATGGCCCATCACCTCACATGGTTTACCTAATTTTGTTCTAGTCGTGTTCCAACCGTGCGCCTTTCACAGGTTAGCCTTATTTTCTATTCCTTCATGTTGAAACCCCCATAAACACCCCTGAGGCCCCTCAGAATCTCCAGAATCACTTCATTAACCAAAAAAGTGATTTAGAAAAATTAAAAAATGTAATACATCGCATAAGTCTGAAATATTATACAAAATCATTTGTGATTCTTACTCAACTCTCCCATATTATAAATAAAAATGAATACAATATTGTTCTCCTGGACATGAAAAAGAAGGATATTCATGGAATTGACACTTTCTTAAGACACTTTCCAACATATTTTATGGTTTATTGTGATCCACTTATTGATGATAAATTGAACAATGTGATGGAAAAGATATTTTCAATTCTGTAGTGATCGAACCATGGGAAAGTCACCTTTGTCATTTATCATTTAGAATGCGAGGGGGGATAATGGTGCAATATCACTAATAATACAATGATAATGAGGATATATAGTCTATGTATTATGTTTATTTCTAGAAATTGTTCTTAACTAATTGTTTTCATCATACTCTTTTCTTGAATATGGAGAGAGAAATAATGGAGTTGAAACCAAAGAGGGATGAATCCATAGACACATGTGATGAAAACATCATGAGGCCTACATGGAAAGCCTCTGGTTTTTTCTATAACCATAAGAGAAAATTAAATCATTTCCTTAATGTCTAAAATCCAAGTATTTGGAAGGAATTAACCATTAGATACTTTAAGATCTATAAATATAGTTTTTTATGTGTACAGAATTTGAAGATGGAAAATGGAAACTTTTATTTTTTTTATGATAGAAAAATGGAATTATACTATCATGAAATCTCTAACGATAAGTATACTGGGAATATGAATGTTCAAATTCATACTAGTTAAAATGATAGTGGAATAACCTTGGTAACTGCCTTTAAGAAACAAGGATGTGTTTCTTTTTTGGGAATATTATACTTCATGCTAATGACTTCTACAAAGAGATGAATAGGCTAGTCAATGTAATTGAGAAGAAGAATGACCAAATAATATTTCTCACATACATAAATTCTTCAAATTCACAATGTTTTGGAAGTAGAAAATTCAATGCCCTAATCTCAAAGATAACATAAAGAATTATCCCTAGAAACCTCATAACCCATGTGGGAAAAGAAGAGTGTATTCTATAACTTCCACTAAGGTGGATCGTGATTATTAATTAATGAAAGGAAAAATAACTCTACACTTAAGATATGTGATTCCATATTTGATTTTGGTTCTTAAAATTATTTCATATAATTCATGTTTTCTTGTAATATTGATTCACTACCTCAAGCATTGGATATGTGAAAACATAAGGTGAAAAAATGGTTTCTTTTAAGAAATATAAAAATTCTCTAATATATATTTATGGGAACATAATTCCAATGAATATAGTTATTATTACCTTGGTTGTATTTGATATAATATTGTTTATTGATTAATATTCCATATAAAAATCATATATCAATTTTAGAAATAATTAAATCTTATGTTATATCACGACCCAACCTATTTAAAAGTATTGATAAATCTATAATCATGGGATCTATTTGGAATATAACTCATTAATGTTAGTCAAGATACCCAGAAATAAGGGAATTAAATATCAAATTATTGAAATGGAAATCAACATTAGTGACATGCCTATATAGGAGAATATAATGATGTATTTTCAGATGAACTTCATCGTCTTCCCTCAGAGCATGAGCTTTGGTTTTATATTGAATTCTTACCTAGACGCATGAATATCACCAATATTAAACATATAATTTCCCTCATTGAGTGTAAATAATTAAAAACTACTAAAAGAGTATTTAGAGAATGGTTTTATATGCCCTAGTGCTTCTTCCAATGGTAAACCAGTCCTCTTTATCAAAAAATACTGATGGAATGATTTGAATTTACATTTATTTTCATGAGATTTGTAAAAAAAATCTTGAACAAGTATAATATATCCTATATGGATGATATATTCAAATATATAAGAGGAGATCAATAGTTCTCAATGATTATCCTACAATCTTCATATCATTAGATAATGGTTTAAAGGGATGATAATTCCATGATATCATTCTACATGATGTATAGACACTATGGATTTATAGTTATTCTATTTGAATAAATTACATCTCCCAATATTATGATTGATCTAATGAATAGAGTCTTTATAGACTACCCCGATCAATTTATGGTTACTTTTATAGAGGATAATTTGATATATTCGACACCCAATATTTCATCATTTTAATCCCCATGCTATCTAAATTCAATAATTCCATTTCATTTCAATTCAATAATTATACAATGTTAGTACATTTTATTTCCATCAAATAATATTTCATTATTTGAAAACAATCCATTATATACATAATGTTAGTGGTATAGATTCATGGAGTGCCACTATCTATGGTATCTAATTGAGATCTGAGGTTCACAATGAGATTATGGAAAATTATTCAGTGATAATTAGAGATATATATGAGTTTTAGCCCTGATAATCACCCTGAGACACATGGACAATATAAAATAACCATTTAAACTACTAAGGATATATTTAGATCTCGTTTAATGTATTTACAAGGATGATGGTATCAACACATCCCCCTTATAGAGTTCTCATAAAATAAATTCTTTTATTCTAGGAGTAATATGGAACCATATATTGATATATATAGGAATAGATGTAATAATCCATCATATTGGTATGAATTTGGTGATAGGATGTTCATAGGGCCTAACCATTTGTAATAAATGATAAATAAGGATCTAACAATTCATCGATATTTGAAAAAAGAACATAGAAGATAAAATAATTCTATATATAATAATTAATGAGATTAAGAGTTTAATGTTTATGAAATTGAATTTATCTAGATATATTTTTTGAAATTGTTATGAAATTTATGATAAAATTGAAATTTTCTATAGGTATATCAATAAATTTAAGATTCATGAGAATTTTGAGGTTTTATCGTATCATTTTGCACACCCGTAGACCTATCCCAAGTAAATGATGTGTTTTTGTATCACTTTTATGGAATTAAAAAACAAAACAATCACATTTACTGAAATAAAATCTATAAATATGAAACATTATCAATCATATGAATAAAAACCAATGGAAATTTTGGATCTAAGAGATAATGTATTGTGAAACAAGACCACATATCCAGTCAGTGCTTTATGGAGGGAAAAAAATTTAGAAGAAGATGTGTGGGAACTCAAAGATGCAAGAAGAGAATAGAAACCACACTTTTTATTCCAAATAATAAAATTTCAAGGATAAAAATATTTTATAAGGATATAATGTAAGGACCAATGATTTCACAGTTCATTTTCCCTTAAATAATCATTTTGTTAAATATTCTATTCTACATGAAACTCTAAAATTTAAAAAAAAAACCCACCAAACCATTTATATATAATTTTCATAAATATACCATGGAATTATATATACTAAATAATGGTAATCATTTATTAAGATATTATATATATATATATATATAATAACATGAATTTAACTATTAATTTATATGAAATAAGAATAAAACCAAATAATATTGTAAAAATTTATTTTCTAATAAATTTATTTTTTATTTAATTATATTATTTTATATACAAGAGAAATTCTAAGAAATTTAATTTTAATTTTCATAGAAGAATATAACTTTTGGACTTATCATAATAATATTATCTTAGGATTATTTGTTAAAATTGTTTCTAAATTTTTTTAATGTTAATAGTGTAAAATACCATTACTACAAATTCAATGAATTTTCTCAAATTAATAGTACAGTAAAAAATGTTTAATGAAAATATATATAGGTAAAATATGTAACTTATAATATATAATTTATATTATAAAAATATTGAGTTTATTTTAAAAACCTATTTTGTATTTTTTAGAACTCGCGTTACAGGTATTCTATAAATCTATTTTTAATATGTTATATATTTATTATATTGAAATTAGTTTTTATAGATTTTATAAAGTAAATATTAAAAAAAATGATTTATAATTTTTAATTATAAAATCCATATTATACAATAATAACCATTATATTTTACGAATAAAAATGAATTTCTTAGGTAAAAACTTGTTATCACGGTAAAAGATGATATAGTAAAATGTGTTAAGAAAATGGGTAAAAGGAATAAAATGATAAAAAATTATTCATAATTTTTTGTTTGAGGTTTGGATTGAAAAATTATATCTACTCTATTTCTGCATTTTTTCTTATTGATGTGTGAAACAAGAGGTCACTTTAAATTAAAAAGAAATTTAGATATTAATGTTATTCTCACCACTTATAAAAGGGTAATATCAATACCACTTTAATAATACTATAAAATTATGTTTTCTATTAAAGAACTACCAATTAACTTACCTTATAATTCATTTTCACTTCATTTAGCTTCTAGTTAAAATAAGAAATTCTAATCTACCCACTTACAAAGAGTTATCCAAGGAAAAACTCATAACCTCAAAGTGAGTACTAATCTCTCTGTATTTTAATTTCTTTTATAGATTTAATTTACAAGAATAATTTATTAATTATTTTATAATAATATAATAATAATTATTATACTAAATTTTATTATTCTATTTTAAGAATTATTTATCACTTTTCCCATTTTTCTCCTTATGAAATATGAAAACATCAATCACATTATGGTGTAGAATCCCACCTCCATGAGGTAACATGAATAATTTTTCATCTTGATTATTTATTATATATTAGAATATATTTAAATATGATTCAAAAAAATTAAAATATATAGATAATAAATTTTTTTAATATAATAATTACATTATTCCAAAATAAACAACTTTTGTATCCACAATCATCAATTAATTAATGTTTTTTAATGTTTGGGTTGGTCTAACCTCCGACTAAAAAAACACTATATAATAATATCATTTATAACTATGAGATCATTATTATACATAATATATATATATATATATGTGTGGATGTGTATTATTAGGGTTTTGGTCCTATGTCACCCTAAAATGCATTGATTAATCTTTTATATATCATTAGATAAATTTTTATGCGAGTTATTAGATATTCTCACAAATTTAATGGGTGAGCCATCTTCAATTATCCTCACAACATAATGTGTTTTCCTTCTTGTTTATGATCACAATATGATGATACCATATTCTTAGGTTTGTTATAAAGGTCATTGTTATATTATATATTAGGATAATGTTACATTCTTCTTCAATATGCCTATGATTATTCCCCATGGATAATGTATATTATCACATGATTTTATAGTATTTTTCCTTATTATATGTTAGTTCATTGAGATTTCATGTATTCCTATCATGATTGATGGACAATTATTATTTTTCATGTACTTTTTATATGATATTTCTCCTATATCATGTTTTATCATATATTTATTATCTATCCTTTCAATTGTATATTAAATTTTTTTCCCTTACTAAATGTTTTGGAAGAATTATTTTCTTGTGTTACTATTACTCAAGTTATGAAAATTATTATACATTATGAAAAGTATGGATGACAGTATAGTGTGCCTCAATTATAGAGGAACGTTCACAAATATTATAGAATATTTTTTATATGTATTTATTCCTCAAATACACTAATCCTTTTATTCTTGATATGATGAGGTAATTTATTATTTTTAATTTTTATCACATGGAAATTAAATTCATGTAAATATATGATTATCTTGGGTTGATATAACCATAGGTTAAGAAGTATAATTCTTATTCTTATGAAAATATTCTTTGAAATTTTCTCTATACTTACACACTTTTCAATGGATGTTGTTTCAATATGTTATTGTTTTTATTCCTTTTATATAATTAAAAAAAACACTTTTATTCATTGTAGGATTGTGTTATGGTCATGTTTTCCCCTGGTTTTTTTGTTAATATCATTGCATTATCTTTTATGGTTTTATGGTTAAGTTAGTTGTAGGGCTACTAAAATCTGTCGATGACCACTCTTCCATTCAACAAGATCTTTTCCACCATCCTAAACTATTTAATTTTCCAAAATTTCTGGGGATTACTATTTCATTTTTTATTCCTTCAATTATTTCATGTATTACCCATTTGATATGCCTTCACCTTAACTAATCACCCTTTCCCACATTAACATGATCATGTGGTCCATGCCCTATATTAAGTGATGGGGAAGGCCCCTTAATTTCAGAAACCCGATTTATTCATTACCTCAATATTTATAAGGATAAATTTTTATCTATGGATATTAGTTAAGTGATGGTATAAACATCACACATTCATATTTGTTAAATGGTGATAACTTTGGTTGAATCATTTTAAAAAAATTTATCAATTTGAATAGATTCATTTTTCTTTATTATGAGTGAACATTGGAAAATTCAATTATATTTATTTAAAATTTTATCCTATAAATATGTTTTTTGGATTTTTGAAGATGTAATTTAAATTAATGGAACTCTTGAAATAGATGATGACTTGATCATTTTGGGGAAGTTAGTCTTTGATATTTTTAACTCAAAAAAATCTTGTTTTCCCGTAACCCGGGCACCTAAGAAGGTTATAAGCATGGACCAAAGTGAATTCTTGATCCACATAGTCCAGAAACCAGTTATTGAGAACCAAGAATATATTTTGAGAGATATTCCCACAATAACACCTAAATTAGAAATATATAAAACCTCAAAGATAACATGCAAATATATATATGTAAAAAACCTTCAAACATGGAATACATGAGCAAAAATGTTCATATGAAAAATAATTTTATGGGAGTTAAAGGTCTATATAATTGAGGTTATGGAACTAGTGGAACCAATAATGAATTAAAAACAAATATATAAATCTATTTATGAAATTAGATTCATCCTTTGACAATTTCACTACTATTACCCAACAATGATCCACTTCAAAGAGTAACTACCCACTACATGTGATGCAATTCATTTAACTATGTCTGAAAAAATGAAGCCTATATAGACCAATTGCGTGTGTGTTGTGTGTGAGCATAAAATACTTGGGTCACATGAATAATTAAATAAAAACCCATTTCAAGATAAAATAAACATTATAGTATGAAATATAATTTAATTGGAAAACATTTCTTTACACTTTAACTAAACAAAGGACGAAAAACATTAAATATTAATATCCATGAAAATTAGGGTATTCCTAAGTTATGTAACGTTATTCCACATACTAGGATCCTCATACACTTAGTGATAAAACCATTCCAAACCATTCGAATTCATGAGAAGCTAGGGAGGATGAATCCAAAGTCACAGAAATAACCGCACACATATAAGTGTTTGTTTAGTTATTGTTATGTCATTATCAAAGTTTAAGGGATTCTAGAATGTTGCCTAAAAGTACATATCCTAGTCATACCACCTTGGTACTCAGGGTTCCCATTTTTTATCTCCATTATTACTAATCCACTTTTCACATCCAAATCACTTTATGAAAACAAATATTCCATATTAGTCCAATTTCATTCCAATATAAAATAAAAAAAATTTGAAATCAACCCCATGAATACAAATAGTTCCCAATACATCATTTAATACTTAAAAACAAATAATACATTAAAAAAATTTATATCACATTTAATTCATCAACAAATGTGAAAAATACCACATATCATTAACATCTAGAACTGACATGATCAAATTGAAATAAAGAGAAACATGGGACTAAGACCTTATAGATGATTAAATTTACCATAAACTCCAAAAACCACAACATTATATTTAGATTTAGTAAAAAATAATATTTCACTTCCATGGGGAATATCAAAACTAAGATAATAAGTAATCACGAGGCTATGATAACAGATATTATATGCTTACATGAAGAACCCTTAAAGGAACATGGAAAAATTGTAACACCCGAGACTTTTATGTTATATAAATCATCAAAGGAATCTTTTTCTACACAACACTTGCTTGGCTTGCTTTACACGCAATCGCGACCTTCCTCGATAGCTTGCGTCGTACGCAATACCGAGTTTCACTAAACAACAATATGCTATTAAAACTAGCCGTTATGAATAGTAATAACCACTTTTTGAAATTTTATAAATTTTATTTTTCAAAATGGACTTCATTTTTGGACTCAGAATATCGAAATTAGCCTAGGGTGAAATTTTGGTATTTTTCTGAAAACTTTCAATTTTTGATGAATAGTGAAACCACTAAGTGGTAGGTTAAAAACTGAATTTTGCATAAAACATAATTTTACCGCTTCTGCGAATGGAATTTCGAAAATCCGAGAGACACAGTTAATATCAAGGACTAAAATGTGGTCCAATGAGATGAAAATAATTTTTTGGTGAATAGTAACCTTTTACTTTTTTTACCGCGGTTAATAGTAAATAGGGTAACTAAGGGTAAATATGATATCAATATTACCCTAACACATGTCCTAATTCTATTGGACAAGTGTAATTCGACCAAAAACAAACTTAGAAATAAAATATGACCATTTAGGCCCACTTGGATTAGATTAGGACATTTATTATTAATTTATTTAAAGAAGGGTTAAAATAGTTAAAATCAAAGTTTAATAAGTAAATAATTTTTTAATATGGGGTTATACATAAGATAAATTCGATTGTAAATATTCATTAGAAAGCTAAAAAGAGTTCCTACATGATTGTATTTTATTTGTAATTTTTAGACATCAAATAATTTAATTTATTTATGACACAAAGATGATGCAGTAATTATCTTTTTAATGAAATATTGACATAATTGATGTTATAAACACCAAAATAAATGTAATTTGAGACTTTTTATGAATTAAACTAATTTTCTAGGTTACTATGATATATTAGTGTTGATTTAATCAACTTGGTTCGAACATATAATTCTGTTATGACTTTCACAAAAATCATATATAAAATAGTGTCAAAATTGACACAAAATAGTTTTTAAATCAAATATTATATTATTAATTGTTATTTTATTCCTAAAAATCTAAGGTTCGGCCAAATTACTTATATAAGGATATATATATTAATAATAAACAATTTGGGGTTCGTTTGGCATGTTATAGTATGTGTATTAACCATATAGTGGAAGAAAACAAAAAGACACGGTAAAAGCTAAATTAATTAACTTGGAGTTAAATCTAATTGATAAGGTTAAAATAATACCCTAAACTTGTCTAAATCCTATTGGTTGATAGGATTTCGACCCTTCCCCACTTTAGCTTCTAAATAAGACCCTTTTGAACCATTATAAACCGATTTTGACTTTAATATAAAATAATATTTTGAGATATTCCTAAGGTGCCCCTCTCCTCCCTTATAAAAGGGCACCTCCTCCCCCTCCTCCTCACACCAATTTGAGCACTCAAGCTCGGCCAACCCCTGCCATTTTATCCTATCCACTTCCCTAGAATAATCCTAGAGGTCCTGGTCTTCTCCAAAGATCAATCTTAGTTCCTTAAGTGGAGGACTCAAAGAGGCGTTCCAAAGAAGAGGTAATATCCATTACCGATCTTTTCAATTTCTTTCTTCTTCAACTTCTTCTTCTTTAGTTGTTTCATGATAAAGTAATAACATCAGTATTACTTACATACTGATATGTTATTATAAATATGAAACAACCCTAATTCACCTTCTATCCATCCTACGGAAAAAATGAAATCACCGCGCGTGCGTACGTACGGAATACCGTCTCCACGCCGTGGTGTAATCTATTTTCCACCATCACCTTACAAGGATGGGTATAATGGTGTAATGAGTAACTATATATGATTATTATTAAGTAATATTGATACTGAAATAATATATATATATACTCCAATACAATTCCACGATCATAGGAACGATATCATCACTCGTGCGTACGTACGGAATACCATCTCCACGAAGTGATGCGACTCGTTCTACATGATCTTCATTTCATAATGATTATATAAATGAATTGAATGAATGAATATGGTATATAATACACTAATACCATTCTGGAAATGAATTATCTATAACCTAAAGATAAGAATAAGAATTTATTCGACAAAACATGCATAAGAACAAAAAGTTATAAAGACCCGAGTAACAAGTAACAATGAAATATTACTATCAAGAAGCTAAGAATATGACCATATATGATATCATATCAATATGTATGATTCTGGAATAAGTCAATAACATTATTTAAACCATTATACAGGAGCTTCGGACACGTACAAAGCAAATTGGACCTAAGGTAAGGGAAATATCACAATCTCATTTTTATCCGAGATTTTTTATTCGTAAGTATTTACTGGGGTGTATTTTATCATCCACATCCATGTTTACTCAATATGTAATATTATTTCCATCCACCTAAAAATTTTTAAATCCATTTTTACCCTTTAGTGAGTTTTTAGTAATACGTATGAAAGGAATCTTTTGTCGTTTTTCGTACGAGGTACTTTTTGACTTTTCCGACAAAAGTACGAAGAATGTTTTTTTTAACTTATACGGAACGAACGGATTTCTACTGTTTTATAAAGCCTTATTTTAATGAAGCTTACTCTAAAGGATTTCATGACTATTTTCAATAAAATCTCTTTCTTTTAAAATTGCATGATGTTTTGTGAAAAGAAATTGATTTTGAAGAAGAAAGGATATTTTCCTCAAGAATTCAATTCAAGTGTTTTATCAAAATTATTTTCCATCTAAGATAATAAAGGGTTCTGTTTCTATCCATATTTTTACATTGATTTGACTATGTTGTGATGGAATTATGTTTATGAATTCCTTTATCTTATATGAATTGATTTATGATGTCATGATGTTTCAAGAATCCCATTTTTGTTACATTTGTTATGCGATGATGTATGTTTTGTGATTATGTGGCACACATAAGAAAGGATTCATTATAAGATGGGTGGGACCTATATCCCCCTCCAATGCATTGGGTAATGATTTTATATCTCATGAGATAGACATGGCTGGAACGGAAGGTTATTTCGGTTCAGTGATACAGGACTGAAACGAGGAGTGAACTCGGTTCAGAAAGGGACTTTGTCCACTAAGATAGTCTTGGCAATGAGTCATGACTAACAAGAAATGATTTTCCATGATTATGTGTGCATGCCACAAAGTTTCATGTTTCATGTTATGATTATGGGGATCTCATTTTCACTTCTATGATTTATTCCATGTTAAGATATTATGATCTCTTTTGCAGGTTTTGATTTTCAAAAAGATATGATATGATTTTTATTTCCTTTATTTGCCTTGCTGAGCATTTGAGCTCACCCTTTTATGTTTTCTTTTCCCCAGGTCAGGAAGATGGATATTAAGTAGAATATGCCTAAAGGGACCCTAGATATGATGAAATAAATGGGAGACACTGTAGAAGATTTATGAACCAGTTGTTTATGTTTCCCAGTTTCTAAAGACACTATACCTATAAGGTCCTTTGTTGTTTTGTCATATGTTGTAATAAGTGTACTTAAATTTTGATGTATTAACAATGTATGTAAAGTATGGGTCGTTATAGTTGGTATCAGAGGAAAGGTATAGTCAACCTTTGGAAACTAGGATGTGAAAACCTTAGTAAGAACCCTAAGGATAAGTCTAAGCATAGAACACAATATTAGTGTTTTAGAAATGGCCTTGAATAACCTAGGATAAGACCTTAAGCATGAAAATTTTATTCTTGAATTATGTGGTTTCCTATTATAATTAGTGTTGCTCACACTATTCTTCTTGGTTTTAGTCAATGGCTGGAACCCGAAGGAACCGTGTTAATGCGGAATGCGATGGGCAATGCAATGATTGTCCCCCTGAGCAACCAAACGATATGGGAGCTGGAATGCAAAATCTTGTAGCCATGCTCACACAACTTTCTCAAGATATGAATCATGCAGGATTTCCAAACGAACAAAGGAGGGAGCAACATTCTGTTGAATCCTTCATGAGGCAGCGTCCACCTTCTTTCAGCGGGTCTACTGATCCATTAGTTGCTGAACAATGGATTAGTACTACTGAAAAGATATTTTCAGTTCTTCAATGTTCTGAGCATGATAAAGTCATCCTAGCAGTGTATCGTTTGGAAGGAGATGCGGATCAATGGTGGAATCTTGTTAAGAATACGAGGCAAAGGGATGAAATTGAGTCTATGGAATGGGACGAGTTCAAGAAATTATTTTTCAATAAGTACTTCCCTCGTATTCTCCGAACAAAGATGGAGAAAGAGTTCCTTGAACTGAAGCAAAGGGATGATGAATCTGTTAGTACCTATGAAGCAAATTTTACAAGACTTGCAAGGTACGCTTCTGGTATTATTATCCAACCTGAGAGTAAGATCGATCGATTCTTTAGTGGCTTAAAACCAAGTCTTCGAAGGGCGTTAGCCATAAGGGACTTCAATAGCTACGAGGAAATCGTTCGATGTGCTCTCAAAGTCGAGATGGAGATTGGAGTAACCCATCAGTCACATGGGTTTGATAATAAGAGGAAGATGGAATTCAAAGAAAAATCTAAAGAGCACACTGAAAAGAAGATGAGCTTTCCCTTATGCTCAAAGTGTGGAAAGAAACATGGAGGGAGTTGTCTTAAAGGGACAAGTAAATGTTTTAAATGTGGAAAGGAAGGTCATCGGGCATTTGAATGCCGTGATAATGGGATGAAGATGTCTAATGATGCAAACAAAGGAAGGGATACACAGAATGAACCTACTACACTTCAATGTTTCAAGTGCAAGGAGATGGGGCATTATGCCAATCAATGCCCAAATCCAAGGGTTGATGATGATGGTCGACGTCAACAAACTCTTAAGGCTAAAGACAAAGGAAAGTCACATGCAATTTCTATCAGCGATGTGGAGTACGATAACGATGTGGTGAAAGGTACACGTACCATCCACTCTAAAGTAGCAAATGTTTTATTTGATTTTGGATCCACCCACTCTTTTATTTCTGAAAAATTTTCTAAGGGTATCACCGTATTACCTCAACAATTAGATGTTGAGTTAGCTGTGACAACACCTAATGGCACATCAATCGCATCAGAAGTTTATAATTCTTCTCCGATCGAAGTTTGTGGGAAAGTGCTTCCTGCAAATCTTGTGATCCTTCCTTTAGTGGAATTTGATGTGATTCTTGGCATGGATTGGCTTTATCTACATGGAGCTCATATCAATTGCCAAAGAAGGGAAGTCACATTTCATATTCCAGATCAACCTACGATCCTCTATCAATGCAAGGATGAACATAACCTTCCAGTGGAAATTTCTTCCATCTTATGGGTATTGATTCCACTAAATGAAGGTTATTTATCTCAAATAGTTTGTGAGAAACTCACGATTAAGAATATGCCCATTGTACGGGAGTTTGATGATGTCTTTCCGGAGGAATTACCGGGTCTTCCACCAAATCGTGAAGTTGAGTTTTCAATAGAACTCGTACCGGGTGCTTTGCCTATTTCAAAGACACCTTATAGAATGGCCCCGATTGAGTTGCAGGAATTGAAGAAGCAACTCCAAGAGAATCGTGATAAGGGATTCATACGCCCTAGTGCGTCACCTTGGGGAGCACCTGTTCTATTTGTTAAGAAGAAAGATGGATCAATGAGACTCTGCATTGATTATCGAGAACTTAACAAGATCACTATCAAGAACAAATATCCTCTCCCACGCATTGATGACTTATTTGACCAACTATGCGGAGCTCAATACTTTTCCAAGATTGATCTTCGTTCAGGGTATCATCAATTAAGGGTCAAAAGGGAGGATATACCAAAGACGGCTTTCCGTACAAGGTATGGACACTATGAATTTATAGTGATGCCATTTGGTCTTACTAATGCCCCTGCTATCTTCATGGATCTAATGAATAGAGTCTTTAGAGACTATCTTGATCAATTTGTGGTAGTCTTTATTGACGATATTCTTGTCTATTCAAAGAGCAAGGAAGAGCATGAAGATCACTTGAGAATTATATTGAAGACCCTGAGAAAGGAGAAGCTTTATGCCAAATTTACCAAGTGTGAATTTTGGATTCAAAAAGTTGCATTTTTGGGTCATATAATCTCAAAAGAGGGGATATCTGTGGATCCATCAAAAACAGAGGTTATCGAAAGATGGTCAAGACCAACAACAGTAACTGAGATCCGAAGTTTTCTTGGTTTGGCTGGTTATTATCGACGTTTTGTAAAAGATTTTTCACGATTATCTAATCCACTCACCAAGTTGACTCGGAAAGGAGTTAAGTTTTTCTGGACAGAGGAATGTGAAGAGAATTTCAAGGAGTTGAAAAGAAGGTTATCCAGTGCACCTGTGCTCACACTGCCTTGTAGTGGAGAAAGGTTTGAGATCAACAGTGATGCATCCAAGAAGGGATTGGGGTGTGTTCATATGCAAAATGATATGGTGATAGCTTATGCCTCACGACAGTTGAAAATCCATGAGCAAAATTACCAAACACATGATTTGGAGTTGGCTGCGGTAATCTTTGCATTAAAGATTTGGAGGCATTACCTTTATGGTGAAAGGTGTGATATTTATACTGATCATAAAAGTTTAAAGTATATTTTCACACAAAAGGAGCTGAATATGCGCCAAAGAAGATGGTTGGAGCTGATTAAGGATTATGACTGCTCAATCCATTACCACCCTGGGAAATCAAACAAGGTGGCAGATGCATTAAGTCGACAAGACCATGCTAGTTTATCCATGATGAGGATCACAAAAGATCCAATATTTATGGATTTACAAAGGATGGATCTTGGAATTATAATGGAAGGGGAAAAATATTATCTTTCTCAAATGAATGTTCAACCATCTATACATGTGAAGATTAAAGAGGCACAGAAAGAAGATGTCGAGTTACAAAAGAAGGTGAGAAATGTTCCTGAATTCAACCTTGATTGTTATGGGATAATAAAGTTCAGGAATCGGGTTTGCGTTCCTCCCATCCCCGAATTAAAGAAAGAGCTGCTGGATGAGGCTCATAGTTCTTCATTCTCTATTCATCCTGGAAGCACGAAGATGTATAGGGACCTGAAAGAGTACTTCTGGTGGGATGGCATGAAAAGAGATGTTGCTGAATATGTCTCTCGATGCTTGGTTTGTCAACAAGTTAAAGCTGAGAGATAGAAGTCTAAGGGGATGTTACAACCATTACCCATACCCGAATGGAAATGGGAAAACATCACTATGGACTTTGTCACAGGACTTCCTAAAACATCCAAAGGCAATAATGCTATCTGGGTCATAGTGGATCGTCTTACAAAGTCTGCACACTTCATTGCTATTAGAGAGGATTTCTCTCTAGATCAGCTTGCCAGGACATATATAAAGGAAGTGGTAAGATTGCATGGAGTACCACTTTCTATTATATCTGATCGAGATCCGAGATTTACCTCGAAGTTCTGGCGAAGTCTTCAGCATACTCTGGATACAGAGTTGAGTTTCAGCACTGCTTATCATCCCCAGACAGACGGTCAGTCTGAGAGAACAATTCAAACCCTAGAAGATATGTTGAGAGCTTGCTCTATGGATTTCAAAGGAGGCTGGGATCAACACCTACCTTTGGTGGAATTTTCTTATAATAATAGCTTTCACTCCAGTATTCAGATGGCTCCTTATGAATCTCTCTATGGAAAGAAATGCAGGACTCCAACTTGCTGGGATGAAGTTAGGGAAAGAAAGCTATTAGGACCTGATCTCGTTGATGAAATGGCAGAAAAGGTCAGATCTATTCAACAACACATAAGAGCAGCTCAGAGTCGACAGAAAAGTTATGCCGACAACCGAAGAAAAGACCTAGAGTTTGAAGTGGGCGATAAAGTGTTCTTATGAATATCTCCCTGGAAGAGGGTTATGAGATTTGGAAAGAAGGGAAAGTTGAGCCCTAGATATATCGGTCCTTTCGAAATACTGGATCGTGTTGGGAAGGTAGCTTACCGATTGGCGCTTCCACCGAATCTCTCTCAAGTTCACGATGTGTTCCATGTATCTCTCCTGAGAAAGTACATACCAGATCCTTCACATGTACTCAGCTCAGAAGTTGTACCGCTAGAGCAAGATCTTTCTTATGAAGAACAGCCGATAGAGATTATGGATCGTAGCGAAAAAGTCCTACGAAACAAGACCACTCGCTTGGTGAAAGTTTTATGGAGGAACCACCAACTTGAAGAAGCTACATGGGAGCTTGAGGATATGATGAGGGAGAAGTATCCTCATTTGTTTGTTACAAAGTGACGAATTTCGAGGGTGAAATTCTTTTTAAGGGGGGTAGAATGTAACACCCAAGACTTTTTTGTTATATAAATCATCAAAGGAATCTTTTTCTACGCAACACTTGCTTGGCTTGCTTTACACGCAATCGCGACCTTCCTCGATAGCTTGCGTCGTACGCAATACCGAGTTTCACTAAACAACAATATGCTATTAAAACTAGCCGTTATGAATAGTAATAACCACTTTTTGAAATTTTATAAATTTTATTTTTCAAAATGGACTTCATTTTTGGACTCAGAATATCGAAATTAGCCTAGGGTGAAATTTTGGTATTTTTCTGAAAACTTTCAATTTTTGATGAATAGTGAAACCACTAAGTGGTAGGTTAAAAACTGAATTTTGCATAAAACATAATTTTACCGCTTCTGGGAATGGAATTTCGAAAATCCGAGAGACACAGTTAATATCAAGGACTAAAATGTGGTTCAATGAGATGAAAATAATTTTTTGGTGAATAGTAACTTTTTACTTTTTTTACCGCGGTTAATAGTAAATAGGGTAACTAAGGGTAAATATGATATCAATATTACCCTAACACATGTCCTAATTCTATTGGACAAGTGTAATTAGACCAAAAACAAACTTAGGAATAAAATATGACCATTTAGGCCCACTTGGATTAGATTATGACATTTTTTATTAATTTATTTAAAGAAGGGTTAAAATAGTTAAAATCAAAGTTTAATAAGTAAATAATTTTTTAATATGGGGTTATACATAAGATAAATTCGATTGTAAATATTCATTAGAAATCTAAAACGATTTCCTACATGATGGTATTTTATTTGTAATTTTTAGACATCAAATAATTTAATTTATTTATGACACAAAGATGATGCAGTAATTATCTTTTTAATGAAATATTGACATAATTGATGTTATAAACACCAAAATAAATGTAATTTGAGACTTTTTATGAATTAAACTAATTTTCTAGGTTACTATGATATATTAGTGTTGATTTAATCAACTTGGTTCGAACATATAATTCTGTTATGACTTTCACAAAAATCATATATCAAATAGTGTCAAAATTGACACAAAATAGTTTTTAAATCAAATATTATATTATTAATTGTTATTTTATTCCTAAAAATCTAAGGTTCGGCCAAATTACTTAGATAAGGATATATATATTAATAATAAACAATTTGGGGTTCGTTTGGAATGTTATAGTAAGTGTATTAACCATATAGTGGAAGAAAACAAAAAGACACGGTAAAAGTTAAATTAATTAACTTAGAGTTAAATCTAATTGATAAGGTTAGAATAATACCCTAAACTTGTCTAAATCCTATTGGTTGATAGGATTTCGACCCTTCCCCACTTTAGCTTCGAAATAAGACCCTTTGGAACCATTATAAACCGATTTTGACTTTAATATAAAATAATATTTTGAGATATTCCTAAGGTGCCCCTCTCCTCCCTTATAAAAGGGCACCTCCTCCCCCTCCTCCTCACACCAATTTGAGCACTCAAGCTCGGCCAACCCCTGAAATTTTCTCCTCTCCACTTCCCTAGAATAATCCTAGAGGTCCTGGTCTTCTCCAAAGACCAATCTTAGTTCCTTAAGTGGAGGATTCAAAGAGGCGTTCCAAAGAAGAGGTAATATCCATTACCGATCTTTTCAATTTCTTTCTTCTTCAACTTCTTCTTCTTTAGTTGTTTCATGATAAAGTAATAATATCAGTATTACTTACATACTGATATGTTATTATAAATATGAAACAACCCTAATTCACCTTCTATCCATCCTACGGAAAAAATGAAATCACCGCGCGTGCGTACGTACGGAATACCGTCTCCACGCCGTGGTGTAATCTATTTTCCACCATCACCTTACAAGGATGGGTATAATGGTGTAATGAGTAACTATATATGATTATTATTAAGTAATATTGATACTGAAATAATATATATATATACTCCAATACAATTCCACGATCATAGGAACGATATCATCACTCGTGCGTACGTACGGAATACCGTCTCCACGATGTGATGCGACTCGTTCTACATGATCTTCATTTCATAATGATTATATAAATGAATTGAATGAATGAATATGGTATATACTACACTAATACCATTCTGGAAATGAATTATCTATAACCTAAAGATAAGAATAAGAATTTATTCGACAAAACATGCATAAGAACAAAAAGTTATAAAGACCCGAGTAACAAGTAACAATGAAATATTACTATCAAGAAGCTAAGAATATGACCATATATTATATCATATCAATATGTATGATTTTGGAATAAGTCAATAACATTATTTAAACCATTATACAGGAGCTTCGGACACGTACAAAGAAAATTGTACCTAAGGTAAGGGAAATATCACAATCTCATTTTTATCCGAGATTGTTTATTCGTAAGTATTTACTGGGGTGTATTTTATCATCCACATCCATGTTTACTCAATATGTAATATTATTTCCATCCACCTAAAATTGTTTAAATCCATTTTTACCCTTTAGTGAGTTTTTAGTAATACGTATGAAAGGAATCTTTTGTCGTTTTTCGTACGAGGTACTTTTTGACTTTTCCGACAAAAGTACGAAGAATGTTTTTTTAACTTATACGGCACGAACGGATTTCTACTATTTTATAAAGCCTTATTTTAATGAATCTTCCTCTAAAAGATTTAATGACTATTTTTAATAAAATCTCTTTCTTTTAAAATTGCATGAAGTTTTGTGAAAAGAAATTGATTTTGAAGAAGAAAGGATATTTTCCTCAAGAATTCAATTCAAGTGTTTTATCAAAATTATTTTCCATCTAAGATAATAAAGGGTTCTGTTTCTATCCATATTTTTACATTGATTTGACTATGTTGTGATGGAATTATGTTTATGAATTCCTTTATCTTATATGAATTGATTTATGATGTCATGATGTTTCAAGAATCCCATTTTTGTTACATGTGTTATGCGATGATGTATGTTTTATGATTATGTGGCACACATAAGAAAGGATTCATTATAAGATGGGTGGGACCTATATCCCCCTCTAATGCATTTGGTAATGATTTTATATCTCATGAGATAGACATGGCTGGAACGGAAGGTTATTTCGGTTCAGTGATACAGGACTGAAACGAGGAGTGAACTCGGTTCAGAAAGGGACTTTGTCCACTAAGATAGTCTTGGAAATGAGTCATGACTAACAAGAAATGATTTTCCATGATTATGTGTGCATGCCACAAAGTTTCAAGTTTCATGTTATGATTATGGGGATCTCATTTTCACTTCTATGATTTATTCCATGTTAAGATATTATGATCTCTTTTGTAGGTTTTGATTTTCAAAAAGATATGATATGATTTTTATTTCCTTTATTTGCCTTGCTGAGCATTTGAGCTCACCCTTTTATGTTTTCTTTTCCCCAGGTCAGGAAGATGGATATTAAGTAGAATATGCTAAAAGGGACCCTAGATATGATGAAATAAATGGGAGACACTGTAGAAGATTTATGAACCAGTTGTTTATGTTTCCCAGTTTCTAAAGACACTATACCTATACGGTCCTTTGTGGTTTTGTCATATGTTGTAATAAGTGTGCTTCAATTTTGAAGTATTAACAATGTATGTAAAGTATGGGTCGTTATAAAAATCAACACAAAATCACTACCAAGGAAGAAGGGAAGAGGGATTCATGCCTAATAGATGGGAATATAGGTAGAGTGTTGTATTGAATAATTGTCAAAGGTATTAAATTAATGGAGGAAATAATATTCATTTCACTTTTTTTTGGGAAGTTTTCATGATTTAGCCACAAGGTATGTTAAACTATGCACTAACTATTCAGATTACCACTACCACAATAGGGAAACTTCCTGATTGGTCTACTTGATATTGTAAACCATGAATAGACTCTGAGAATATATTATTTCAATTTCCATATTATTTCCCATGGTTTCCACATGGTAACTGCTAACCATACACTAACCATGTGAAGCCATTATTTTTCAAAAACATAAATATTTCAAATGGAAAGTCCCAAAAGTGAAAGGAAAATGATAAAACAAGAAAATAAAGGGAAACAGTACTTGACATTAACACCATTTGTGTAAACATAATCCACAATATATCAATTTCTACACTTATAAGGTCAACTTGAATCATGATCAAGATTTAGATGATTCCACTACTACGTTTCTAGGGATTCTCACACATATGTCTCATTATAATTATTCCTATGTTCCCCCAATACTCAAATAAATAGGATTTATTTCCCACATATCACTTTCTCATAGTATTAAATAATCTTTATCACAAATACAATGGTCTATAACTAAATATCTCCCAAATTAATGACATGAGAAATATTGGAGTGATTCTTCTTCTATTGTGATGTGTTGAAATCATTGTGTATTTCTGTAAAATGAGGAGAAAATGACAATTCTGTGAAAAAATAGAAATCCTCTTTGTGATATCAATGTTACCATGTACCTTAAAGATATATTACTTTGCTTCAAAAGTCACTTGTTACCCAATTTAAGTGAAACTCTGAAGAACACCTGGTCTGTAATTAAATTCTCAAAAATATCCAGTACACAATCTGCAAATGAATTGTGTATAATAAATTCCATCTAAAAACACAAGAAAATAGTTAGTATAATTATAGTTATCTATATTATGACCCCATTATTGAGGATATATGTTTACCCATTAATACATTAGAATATTGGGCACCAACATGGTAAAGATTATAGTTCATTGAATAAATCTATATTGATTAATGGCTTATAATAGTTGTCATTAGTATTTTCAAAATACACTATATGGTTATCACATGATCCTAAAAAATATAGTGCATAAGTGTTGATCATATACTCTAGAATTTGGATTTTATTCTTTATCAGTCTGTAGGTTAATGGATGATAGGTCGTGCTCAAATTAATCAATGACCCCATTTACTTCTAAAGGACCTCCCATAATTGAGAGGTAAACTAGGGGTGGACTCTATGGATGATAATTATATAAAACCCCACAAAAATAATGTTTTTCTATATATAATTAATTCTAATATCTTCCACTATAGTGTTTTCCCTAATCATAATAACATGAGGAAACATTTTAAGTCGATCAATTGCAACCTAAATAGAATTCTTATATTGAGGTATATGAGCTATCCTGATGAAGAAGTCCATAGACACTAGATCCCATTTTTTGTTGGAATGGAAAGTAGTTGTAGATGACCTGATAGCTCTTGATTCTTAGCCTTTATCATTTGATATTAAAAACACTGAGACATAAAGTAATCTATGTCTCATCTCATTCCTAAACACTAGAATTTATGATTCATATTATAATACAGATTATTGGATCCATGGTGAATATCCAATTGGGACTGATGAAAATAATCCTTTTCCACCTTCCTCATACAAAAAGGGACCAAATACCATTTTTAGAAATAAAGGATAACCTTGAAAACTATAAAAACTCGTCGGTGGTCTCCCAACTATTTAAAATTCCTCTAACATGTAGATACTCCTCATCACTAAATCTCACTCAAAGAATAATCCTCAGAAGAGAAGTATTGGAATTGATGTGAGTACGAAATATTATCTCATATATATCCCTCAATTTCTTATGAATTCGATAAAATATAACCATAGAACTATATTTATCACCGGACTCCTTGAGGTCCTATGAGGTCAAATTATAACCGAGGACATTATAAACCACATTCCCCATTCCTGGAGTTTAGATAATGTCAAAATAAATTCCCTAAAATTCACAAATTGATGATCACTACTTACGGTCTAGGTCCTTCAGGGAGAAAATGTGACCCATGATTTTATGATCCAAGAAGATAGTAAAAATTTACCTAATAAAATATTGATACCAATACATAAGATAATGAATTGAAAATTCCATTTTGAGTTCTTTGGTTGGGTATTTATTTTCGTGTGTTTGGTGCTGGTGAGGTCTATATGTCACCACATGGTCACATTATTTAAGAACAAACTCTTCTTATATACTTGATAGATCAAAATAAAAAACATAACATTGATCAACTTCAAGAAAAATAATAATTTTAGATAAGTACATGTGTTCATTTAACTCATCATAGGAATCATGACATTTAGAGTTCCATAAGAACTTCATCACATATTAGGTGAGAGGAATCGGATGTGATCAAATCATATAGATATCTTTTATAAAATATATATAATATGAAGATACTCTCAATAGTATCTTAATCATAATGACATTATTATTATACTATTATGATATCATATCCCTAGTTTTTTTAGGATCGAAAATGATACAATTTTTTGAAATTAATACCCACGAAATAGGATTTCATGGGTCAAGAAACATCACTTGGAGGAAATTGAAAAAAATTAAATGATCATTAAATATTCCTAAAATTGTTCTCAAATGACTTAGATAATTCTCCCATGTCTTATAATTAAAAAAGATCATCCACTAATACCACATCAAAAAAGTTATTATGCCTATAGAATATATATTCCATTAGTTATATGAATATCACATGACCCTTCTTCAATCTAAATGGAACGAAATTATTCTCTAAATGGACATAACAACTTTTAAAATGAGTATGGGTGATATATTCCTCTCTCATCCTAATCTAGTGATATATGGAATAATGATCCGTACAAGAAAAAAACTTTTTCAAATATAATTGATCAAAAGGGATTTCAATCTGGGGAAAATTTATTTATTACTAATAATGGCTCATGTAAATTTCTGGTAGATGATTCACTAGCTTTGTTTCCGCCTAAATTTATATAACAAAAATCATAGGGGATTCCAATGGGGATTCTCCGTGGTGACTTAATTTGTTAGATTATAGATCATCGAACAAAGTCATTAATTCTATCAATTCTATAAGATCCATAAAGTATTCTGGAAAAGATATTGATTGAGTTATTTGAAATTTATTGACAGATATCTCCACTTTCTTCTCCAATGTAAAACCTAATAATTCTTCTAAAGTGTATCAGGAAATATCTTAAATGTAAGAGATAACTCACCCCTAGAATTCTCATCATAAAATTTTAATAAATGTGAAATATAACAATCTGATATTTTGGAAATTTTAAAATACATACTATGTTTCATAAAATTTATCACACACTAAAACATTAACCAACCAGAACATATTATGATTATTTTACTAAATAATCAATAATAAAAATTATTAGGGTAGACCATTAATAGATATTACCTTATGTGGATAAATAATTAGTATGATTTAATATTGAAAAATATTCTAATATAATCCATTTTCTTTATATTGTATTATTTTTCAAAAAATGAATTTAAAATTTACAAAATTTAAATTTGATAAAATAAAATTCTATTTTGAACTCCCCTCATGAAAATTTACTAACATTTAATTCTTTAATTGTTGCTAAAATTATTAATTTTTTAGTCAAAAATACATTTTGTTCAATTTTAACACTATATAACAATATTCTTGAATATTTAAAAACCTTTTAAGTAAATAAATATTTATTTAAGGAATAAAAGTTTTTATTTAGTATATTTTTTGATCTTATAAATACCATGTCAAACATTTTTAGAACTAAATAAAAATATTAGTTCAATAAAAATTTGTTTTTGGCATTCTCTTTGAATGATGTATTTTCAATATGAAATTGTTTTGTGGATTTACATGAATACCTCATAAATTTCTTTAGATTTATAATAAATTAATTTACTTAACTAAAATCATTAATAAATATATTTTTAATATATATATATATAATTATTAATAAAATCATTTTTCTAATTAAGTGTGCTTATTTTAGAATAAGCATTTTACAGCTTTAGAAATTTCATAAGATTCAATTATTTTTAAATTTAAAATAAAAAATATAAAATTAGCTATTATGGTTAATTTTAATTTTAGTTATCAAAATTAATTATTATAGTTAAAAAAGTATTTTTCCTCATAATAAGTATACATGCTAAAAAGAGGTTTAAAAAGATGAAATGGCCAAACAATATTAAAAAAAGATTTAAAATAAGTGGTTGAGAATAGTTTTGACTTTATCATCACCTAAATTTCAATTCTATAGAAGTTTTATCCATTTAACATTGAAATGGGGCTTGGTATGTTAAAAAAATTATGAGTGTTTCCCAAAGTACCATATTCTCCTCTTATAAAATAATATCAAATCCACCCTTCCAAAGCCACAATTAACCATTGAATTCCTCTTTGAAGAACTCCATGTTTAAATTCCATATAACATTATCCTACAAAAAAACCACCTTGTAAATTATATTTATCCTAAGACAATTAATTTCATGGGAACTACCTAGGAAAAATACTATCTCCAGCATATGTATTATCTTCCTGTTATGATTTTATTCTTAATTACACTATTCCAAAAATTGTATCACTATAATAATATTTATTTTTTTTAAATTAGTACACTTATGTGATGTATTATTAATGGTATAACTATAATTTACTGACCCTAGTTACCCAAATTTAGTGCATTATTACATAACATTGACATGATAAAAGGAATCATGTCTCGAAATAACAATCAGTTAAGTAGCCTTGGAAGTACTAGATACACTGATAAGTTTTACATTACATCATGAAATAAAAACATCAACACATGTTTTAACTTTTTCAACACACTTATATTATTAGCCTATCCATATAGGTAAACCATAAAATACTTCTTAACATCTTGGGAAAAATAAAACATAGAAATGGGTGAGCTCAGATGCTCAGTACGAATGACAATATAGAGGAGACTTTTATAAATAAGTATAGACATTTAAGGCAATGTATAAGACTAAAACAAAAGCCTTTTAAACAGAAACTTCAGCATAATATGGAAATGGGAAACTCAAATAATTCCATTTACTTATACACATGGATATTATACCAGTATAATAATCACATGCAATATCAATAGATACATTCATAATGATGGAATGTATAATTCCAGACTTCGTAACCAGATAGTCAAGGCATTGTGCCTAGAATACAAATATGATTTTGTCAAGGCCTTATTCCAAGACACTAGTTTGTCTCATGAGTCCTACCAATTCATCTAGGATCAATAGCAGGATCCACTTGTCAGTTACTAATTCCAACACATTCCTCATATGAAATCTATAAACATAACATCAGCATTTGTATTATAACTAGCATACGAAATGTCAATACTTTATCTATAAACCATGAATGGTATAAAAATAACACATCCACAATCTAGCATATCAAAAAAACTTCAATATAGTATCGAATATTTGTATCATAATAAATCATCCTAGATCAATAATAATATCCCATAAAGGATGTTGACATAGTTGAAAATGATCTGTAAAAATCATTGAGGGAAATATCCCATTTTCATGAAAACATTTAAAAGTCTCACTATTTATCAAGAAGATGTTTAAAATAGATTTTTGAAGACAAGTTTCCCAAAACAATTTCAAACTTTTAAAAGGAATTTCAATTTTAAAACCTTAATTTTCATATAAATAAATCATTAAAACCATTTTTAAAACATGGACATTAATGAGAAATATTTAGAATAATAAATTTTTATAACATTTAAAATGATATTTTAGTTAAAATTCCCTACCAAATGAGAGACACTTGAATACAAATAATTGAGGTAATAAAAAATTTGTAATATCATGATAATAAAGTGATTCGGGATATACTATGTCACAGTACAGTATATACACCAAATAAAAGTGAATTGGTGCATAACAACAAATAAGTCTCAATGGAATGTAAGTTGAGATTAATTCCTTTATAAAGGCCATATCCTTAAGATAAGGGTAAATCAAGGACATAATTATGTGTGAAAAATATAAATACAACCAACATGATTGGATATTCAGTGTAAATAAATCAGAAAACATTCACACATATTCTTGTAAAAACAATACAAATGGCATGGATGTTTAACTCAACGGATTGAAATTGAGTTAAAATTACTCTTATCAAGTTTAGATTGATGACATGAGAATTTATCAATGGTATTATTATGTGTATAAATAGTATATCCACACAAATGGGTGTATAAATTAATACATAAGTAAATAAATAGTGAATTAACAAATAATCTTGGAGTAATGTAATCAATGAAGTTTTTATAAAATCGAATGAGTGGAAATTAAAATTTGAAATTACGTTACCAATTTGGTAACATAAGAAACATACAATCCATGAAATAAATATCATACAATGATTATTTAAATATCCATAAATTAAAGTATATTGTGCAAACAATAAAATCATGGGTAGAACATACACCACACAAAAGTTAGTAGGGCCAAATAAAGCATAAATCTCACGGGAATGATAGTGAGATGAAAACCCCTTACCTTTTACTTTTCCTTGGTCTAGGATATGTAAAACTCCTATATAATAGTTAAAACATTGTTATTAAATTATAAAATAACAATATATATAAATATTATATCATATATGGTCCTCTAATATATCTTTTTTAATAATATTTTAGTAGTATCATCGTTTCTGGTGTTAAATGATCTGTTTTCCTTTATATACTCAGTTATGTATGCCTTGTTTTTTAGGGTTAGAATTTATTTTATTCATATCCAGAATGATATTAAGTTCAAAAAAATTATTTGTAATCATAAATTGAAAATTTTTCTTCAATGATAACGATGGGGAATGAATCTCATTGCGTTCGTGGAGACGGTAATCCTTACGTACGCATGAGCAACAATATCATTATATTAATGTTGAAATCGTAAGTAATTGGATGGTATATCATATATACAGAATAATTAAAATTTTATATTTATTATTTACATCAGTTATACTCATTATTATACCCATCCAAATAATGATGTGTTTGAATAACAAACTACACCATGACGTGGATGCGGTAATCGCAACGTACGCATGTATGGTGACATTGTCATTTATAGGATTGATATAATAATTAATACGGTTGTACCATTTTTATAATAACATAATAGTATATAGAATATACTGGAGTTATTATTTTATAATGGAAACCACAAATAAATAAGAAATGGATGATGAAAATAACTTGAAAGAGGTGATGAAATATTTACCTCTTCTTCGGGTAGTTCCTTTTGATTTGATCAAAATGGTTTCATAGGTAGGCTTTATAACCAACAAAAGTCCTCTAGGATGAAGTGTGGAATGTTGGGAAGATATTTGGGCAAGGGTGGGACGAGATAAAAGGCATTTCCAGTGTGAAATTAAGATAAGGGGAAGTGCCATTTTATAAGAGAGGTGAGGGTCACTTTAAGAAAAGCTTGAAATATTATTTCATAAAAAACTTATTTTAGGTTTATAAGGAATAAAAAAGGAATTATGTAAAGTATAAGGTGGGGATGGGTCAAAAACCTCTCATACAATAGGTTTTAGACACGTTTAGGTCATCATATTAACCTTATCTTTTAGATTTAACTCTTAGTATAACAGTTTGTCATTTACCATGTCTCTTTGTATTTTAATATTATATGGTTAATAAACTTACTATAACAAGTCAAGAGAACCCCATGTGGTTATTTATTAATATATATAACCTTATCTATGTCCTTTGGCTGAACCATAGATTTTTTGGAATATTACATCAATTAATAATGTAATATTTGTTTTAAAAACTCAATTATGTCAATTTTGACACTATTTAGTATTAGATTTTTTTTGAATGACATAAAATCATTATCACTACAAATAAAAATTATTTAACCAACCATAACATGTCATATTAAAATATAAAATTATTTTAATTCATCAGAAGTCTCAATTTACATTTATTTTGATATTTATAATATCAATTATTTTGATATTTCATTAATAAGGTAATTATTGTATCATTATTGGGTCATTAATAAATTAAATTATATAACATATAAAAATTATAAATAAAATAAAATTATTTATGAAATCTTTATATATTTCTAATGAATATTTTTAGTCGAATTTATATTGTGTGTAACCATATATTAATAATTCATTAGTTATTAAACATTGAATTTAACTCTTTTAACTCTTCTTTAAATAAAATAATAATAAATTCCCTAATCTAATCCAAGTAGACTAAAGAGGATCATATTTTATTACTAAGGTTTTTTTGGTTGAATTATACTTATCCAATAGAATTAATACATGTTTTAGGGTAATTATATTATCATTTTTACCCTTAATTACCCTATTTACTTTTAACTGCATTAAATAAAAGTAAAAAGTTATTATTCACCAAAAACTATTTTATTCATATTGAACCACATTTTACTTACTGATATTAGCTGTGTCTCTCAGATTTTTGAAATTAAACTCACATAACTAGTAAAATTATGTTTTATGCAATTTTGCAAATGCTCTTAGGGATGGGTAAAAGACGGTAAAAAGTTTAATAAAATATTATACGTCTAATTTTATTATAAAATGACTCAAATGACATATATTGAACATATATAGGTATTATATATCTATTTTGATGTAAAATAAATTTAAATAAAAAAATATTAATCTAAATCAAAAGTCTGTTTTAAACTATAACGTAGTGTTTTTCACTATTTATAAAAAAATTGAATGTTTTCATAAAAATAACAAAAATTTACCCGAAGATAATTTTGATATTCCAAATTAAAAAATGACATATATTATACCAAATTCAAAAAATAGAAGTTTCATTAATTAATTTAAAATTAATTCCCATTGTCAAAACCGAAAATAGGGTTTTTAAAAAGTACTAACTATCAAAAGATTAACATGTGTTTATATCAAATTAAAATGAGAAATTACTTATAATGACCTAAATTTTATTAAATGATAAAAATATAATCTAATTATACTTACAATCCTTTCAAATACAAAAATTTAACAATATAAATTATTTCTATTAAAAAATACGTTTTCAATTAAAATTTAGTATTTTTCAGTACTCATCAAAATATGAAAGTTTTTTGAAAAGTACCAAAAATTTATCCAAAATAAATTTTTATGTCGTGATTCTAAAGAAGAATTTAATTTAATTAAATTGAATATATAAAACATCCAAATATTGGTTTTAAAATTTCTTTCCCATTAAAAGGTAGTAAAATTGCTTTTAAAAAAATACTTCTTTTATCTGAAAAAATGAATTTGTTTTTATATTATATCTAAGAAACACATAATATGGATTCTAAAATTATAAGCAGTATATAAAATTCAAAATTCAGTTAATACAATTCATAACCACTTTTTAATGGCTAGTTTGGTAAGTCATGGTGTGCTCGAACTCGATGTTCCGTGTTGCGCAAGCTATTGAATTACATTAAAGAAAATAACTTAATATGAAATCTTGGGGTGTTACATTATTCCACCCTTTTGGAAATTGCGTCCTCACAATTTTAAAATTGGGCTTGGGAAATTCATTGAAAGTTCCTCATAGGAAAAAGAGTCAATACAACTATCTCTTTAAAATAAAGAAATATATTTACAAAGGTCATTCGAGATAACCCATACTATGATTCTATTTAAGAAAACATGGATATGGAAGATAAAATAAGTGTCAAGATCTGGTGGAGAGTGATAGAAAACATTATCAAGAAAAATTTAACAACAAGAAAACCAAAAACTTGTGATGGGATAAACGATCATTACTTTCCTAGTAGGAAAAGTAAACAGATAACAGTTTTTGTTTTATTTTCAATTTCATAAAGTTGAGGAATTTATTTATGAGATTGAATAAGAACATAAAGAGAAATACTTACTTTTTAAGTAGATTTTCACCCTTTAATAAATTTCTACCACAAAATCATCAATTTTTTCAAATGATGAATATTAAAGAAGAATTTATCACACCTAAACCACTAAAATCATCTTCTAAAGAATAACATAATCCATAACGGATAAAATATATATATTTACCTAGTCTTTAGAGATTAACCATAACCCAAATGGTTAGTACAAGATCAGATGATCCGCTAAAAGGATAATCCTTTAGAGAATGAAATGTTAATATTAATTTATAAAATTCAACCAACAATACCCAAAGTTCAATAAATAACATTCAATAAACAATTGTCCTTGAAATCCTTCAATATAATACAAACTAATATTGAAACCCAAAACATAGAAGAATTTGATTACATAGTCTTCCAATTCAAATTGTATCACCAAATAACATCGACTACTCTTAAAGTCACATACATAAAAGTAATTAACCTAATCACATATTCTCTATTATAGGTAAATCATTTCCATAAATAAACCAAATCTATAAAAAACCACAATATAAATATAGATAATAATCCACCATTACTCCTCAAATGAAATCCCATAGTATTCTATTTTCCTTAGGCATATAGTGTTCCCAACTGATCGAACATCTTCCAAAATAACATTTATCATTTAATCACCGAATCATTTTGCTATACTAAGGATATAAATTTGATAATAAATAAGATCCAAAATCAACTTATTATTGATCAATAAAATTGTTTAACTAAAAATAATTAACCACACTAACCAGGGACTTCTCGCATTCAATTGGTAGGCGATAAATCCCAATCACACTCTGGTTGTGGGTTCGATTCCCGCAGATTTTTCTGATGCGATGATTTTTCACATGGTCTGCATGTTGTCCCTTTTCGAAAACCATATTTTATAACATTCCCAAAATGAGACAAATTCCTTAAAATAACTATAACATAATTTCACCACAAATGTTATCTCATACCTCGAATTTTCATCCCAAAATATAAGAACTTTTAATTTCCTCAAATTCAAAGATCATATAAACCCAAATAGTTATTTATAACTATATCAACAATAAAAAAGACAATTCATCCTAAAATATCATTTTCACATAACAAACTGTAGGTTCACACATACAAAAGAAAAGTCTTCCATAGTAATCCCATCAACAAAGGGCACTAATACTTCTAAACATTTCAATATCCATTTATTTACACATAGTTTATTCCCTGACCAAGTGGTTGTCCTATAGAATAGTGAATTCACTTGGGTAATGCCTAGGTCCCATATATTTATGGAAAATGACTATAAATGGCTTCTTGGGATCTTTTTTATTTTCATCCACAGTAATTTTTATTTTTCCACAGAAATTCTTTACTTTATGTCATTCTTTCCCACACAAAAAGCATTTATTTGTTCTATTGAGACACTTCCCTAGGTGTATCCTTCCACACTTCCTACATGATGGAAATTGAGATTTCTTTTCTCCACAGTCTCCACTGCTGGAGCTCTTATCTTTCACTGCCTTTCTTTTCTTTGTTGAGTTCAGGAGTTGGTTAATATATATGTTGTTGGTCATATTTTTGGAAAATGGATTCGACTTGAACACGATATCTTTTAATCCTATCAAAACTCCCTTTCATTACTCATTTCCACCATCATTCCCACCTTATACATCATGTTCAATGTTACTATGACTTCCTTGGAATCCAGCCATTGACTAATACAAGAAAGCATAGTGTGAGTCATAAAATCATTTACAGAATATCATAACACCTTATTTTCAATCTAAAATAAATTTGGATTAACTAAGGATATTTATTCACATCTTATATTAAAATACATCAAATCAATTTGTAAAGAAAATGTGAATTATCCTAAGTATATCCTCTGGGAATTTCGTAACCAAGAGTGCAGCAAGGCCCATTGTTGTGTACCAAAATACTCCGGGTCCATCGTGAAACTCCTTGTCAGTGTTTTCCTTCCTAGGTTCATTTATTCCAGAGCCATCTCTACCTGTTCGTATCTAGACAGAGTTGTATTTCTTGGAAAATCCACATAATATTTACATTACCAAAATTTATGGAAGTTCTTATATAATATTCCTCAATGTCTATCTTGGGGTAGTGTTTTGTAATCAGAGTTTTTCTAAATATAGCTTCCAAGGGTTGTACTAAACTTCTTCTATTACCAACTCTAACACCCTGACCCTAGTTACCCAGAGCCAGTGCATTATTACATACCATTGGCATGATACAATGAATCAAGTCCCGAAAGACCTACCTGTTTAGTATCCTTGGAAGTACTAGATACACTCATACGTTTTACATTACGTCATGAAATAAAAACATCAACAACATTTTGTCCCCATTTTAAACACTCATATATCCTTATCCAATCCCTATAGGTCAACCATAAAATACTTCTTCACATCCTAGGAAAAATAAAACATTGAAAGGGGGGACCTCATATGATTAGTAAGGATAACAATATAGTGGAAACTTTCATAAATGAGCATAAATATTTAAGGAAATGTATAAGACTAAACCAAAAGCCATTGAAACATAAACATCATCATAATATGGAAAAGATAAAATCAAATAATGAAATTTACTTATTCACATGGATATTCTACTAGTTGAATAATCACATGCAATATCAATAACTACTTTCATAATCATGGAATGCATAATGCCAGAATTTATAAGCACATAGTCAAGGCCTCGTCCCAAGACTACAAATAAGATTTTGTCAAGGTCTTTTGACAAGACACTAATTAGTCTCATGAGACATACCAATGCATCTAGGAGCTATAACGGGATCCACCCTTCACTTACTATGTCCAATTCATTCCTCTTATGAAATGGTTTAAACATATCATAAACATTCGTATTAAAACTAGCATATGAAATTTCAATACATTATCCATCAACCATGAATGGTATAAAAATAACACATCCACAATCAAACATATCACAAAACCATCAATACGATATGGAATATTTGTATCATAATAAATCAACCTTGATCAAGAATAATATCCCGTAATGGAAGTTGATATAGTTGAAAATGATCTATAATAATCTTTGAGGGAAGTATACCTTTTCCATGAAAACATTTAAAAGTATAACTATTTATCAAGAAGTTGTTTAAAATAGATTTCTGAATCAATGTGACCCATACCACTTTGAAAATATTAAAAGGAATTTATATTTCAAAACATTACTGTCCATATAAATAAATCTTTAAAAACATTTTTAAAACATGGACATTAATGAGAAAGATTTAGAGTAATAAATTTTTAAAACATTTAAAATGATATTTTAATTATTGGTCCTAACCAAATGATAGATACTTGAATGCAAATAATTGAGGTAATCAAAACATTATAATATCATGAGAATAAATGGATTCCTAATATACTATGTCAAAGTACAGTATATACACTAAATAAAAGTTAATTGGCATATAATAACTAATAAGTCTCAATGAAATGTAAGTTGAGATTAACTCCATTATAAAGACCATATCCTTAGGTTATGGATAAATCAATGACATAATTATGTGTTACAAATATAAACACACTCAATATGATTGGATATTCAGTGTCAATCAATCATAGGAAAATCACACATATTCTTGAAAAAACAACACCAATAACATGGATGTTTACTCTATGAATGGAAATTGAGTTACAATTACTCTTATAAAGTTTATATCGATGACTTGAGAATTTTTCAAGAGATTTTGTAACAACTCAGAACTTATTTTCAGGCATGTTTTCCTTTTATGGTCATTTTAAGAAAAAGAGGAATTTCTAGAAAATGTTGAATTACAGGATGTGTACATTATGAGTACACATCATGTACTCGGTTGCAACATGAAGTTATGTGTTGGCGGTGTAATGGCCACACATATGAATGTGTGTGGTGACATATAGGCCACCTAAAGCGGGGCTCGGTAAGGGTAGGTACACGTCGTGTACCTCAAAAGTACACACCTTTTACTTTTATTTATTAAATGGACTGGGGTTGCGTCTGATCGACAAAAACCTCGTCTTCTTTGCTGAACTTGACTGAGAGAATCTGTACGGAATGGATCTTTACTAAGCCCCAGATCTAGTATATGTTCTCTGAGTCAAACTCCATCGGCTATATTGGAATCGCAACAGTGAGTTCTCTATTCTTATTTAACACCTTCTTATGATTCCTCCTCTTTCTCGTGTTATCTTAGATTGATAGTTTTTATCATTTTTTTATATATATGTTGTTCTTGGGTGATTTAAGGCTTGATGATCACGTATAGTGATCTCCCAACACCGAGGTAGGAGGTTTGTGCCTTTATGTTAAGTGTCTTTGAGTTATATGTGCAAAATCGCCAATACCCATGAATGGGGTATTGTGTGTTTACTGTTTTAGCCATTTTGATTGCATGTTATGCTTGTACGCTTGAATAGAGGTTAATTGAATGAGAATCGGGAGAATTTCTATGCTTTCGAGGTGTTTCCCATGCTAGTTTCGGTTGTGGCTATTTGGTTTTTCTTAACCTATTAGGCTGCCTTGTTTTTCCACATGCCTAGTTTTGTAGGATAGAGTGATCTTGTTTATCTGACATGTTGTTGTTGTAGACTGCTATCCAAGTAGTTATTGTGGTTTAATTTGGCCAATAAGTGTTTATATACTTCCTTACTTACACATGGCCATGAGAACCTGGTGTAGTAGACCATAGGGAGAATGGATGAAAGAGATTCTCTAGAGTGTCTATTTTACTTATGATGTGAGACCATAAGGGGAATTGATGTAAGTGCTTCCTCAGAGTGTATGTAGTTCCTTGACACAATCCATAGCGGGAATGTGATGTAAGTGCTTCCCTAGAGAACCTTTAGTGAAAAATACAATACTATAAGAGGAATTGAAAGCTAGTTCTTCCTCAGAGAGTCTATGATTAAGCTGAACTAGAGGGGTTACAGTGAGTGTACTACCTAGAGGGTTACTTGTATTACTAGGTAGAACCAGAGGGGATAGGCTGCAAGTACTTTCTAGAGGGTTACCTTTTGTGTTTAGTTGCTTTCTTAAGTTACTAGGTAGGACCAGAGGGGATAGGCTAGGAGTAATTCCAAGAGGGTTACCTTTTGTAATTACCTTCTTTCATTAACTGTTGCTTCATATATGAAATTGAATGCATTGAAACTGGGTATTGTTTACTACTGTGTACATCCTTTTTTACTACTTTCTTTTACTTATTACCTACCATATACTCACTTACTATTAGGCATAGATCTTTTGGTGGTTTCCTACTAGAATTTAGTCTCAAACCCTATTTGGGCAATGATTTTGGGCCCAAACAGGTTATATTGCAACAGGTATAGATAAGGGAAAGAACACTTCTACTTCAGGTACTTGACTGCTGTGGAGAAGGAGAGAATGGGACCAAGTTGAGGCTTGTGTTGCTGAGGAGTTGTTTGTCTATTTTCTTTTGTACTTGGATTTATTACTGTTTTGTATTCCAGCATTTTTATTTGTTGGGCTACTTTCTTAGATATATGTATCATGCATCATTTTTTTATATGTGCTCTAGCTGTTTATTTCTTCAGTATTCTACTATTTACTTTTGTATGGATTGTTACTACTTACACTATTGTCATTGTTCTCTTCCACTATGTTACTCATCCAATGAGGGCATAGTTTCCCCACTATAACACCCAAGAGCCTCGCTGCTAGTCGGCAACCTTTGGCGTTTGAGGAAATGCGCATGAGGCCTTGTGACCAACCGGGTACGGGGTGCCTCTGGGTTGCTTCCGGAACCGGGAAGTTACAAAGTGGTATCAGAGAAAATATTTTCTCTTGGCTTATGGTTTGGAGTATATATATAGGGATGGGACAGAATAGGTACTTGGTAATAAGATGTTCCCAGTAGTAGCTAACCAGTGTACCGAGAAAATCCAATCTACCTCATTATTGAAAATATTATGGTTTTTCAAATTTATGTTTGATTTTATTTTCACTGTTGGATGATTCACGTTTATTTTTCTATTATTGTTGATATTATTGACATTCTATTTCTATTGAATCCCAATGATATGAGGGTATTCCATATCATGCATCATATAGGCAGTTTCTAGAAATAACATGCTAAACATTCTTCTCATGCCATTTAGGGTGCATTAACGATTTCATGTTGTGGTGATAGATCTTGTGCTAGATATGCATGGTGTTGTGATATATTCGATGATAAAATACCTGTTTTTTTTATAGATAATTGATTGTTTAAGGTTTTTCTTGATTGAACACCACACTTTGGTTCTTGAAGTGTTATGGGCCCTCTTTGACCGGAATTTGGTAGATCTTTTCCTTGTTTATTCTTGTGATAATGTGTATAAGATGTCAGGTTTTGATTCGCGGGGAGTATGGGCCATCACATATTGGAATTTGGATATTTGGGGTTCATTTTATTGTTTTTCTAGGCACTGGATTAGTTTCTGAGGCTTATTGTCCATAAAAACACAGAATACAAGCCCTGTAGTTTTGACTACACGCCATGTGTTCTTCTGTTCATGAAGAAACTAGTTTTCTTATGTACACGTAGTGTACCAAATATACACGTCATTTAGTCTCTAACCATGTCATAGGCCGTGTGGGCAGAGACATGGGATATGGAAATCCTTGGTGGAACACGCCATGTACCGGTTGTACATGCTGTGTAGAGTTGACCATGTGTCCACCCATGTGACTAACGATACAGATGGATACAAACTTAGGCAACACACATCGTGTCATTCCTGAACACACTGTGTAGTATAATCCCTAGAATCCGAACATGTAACTAACAACACGGGTCGGTGGAAATCCTTTGGTACATGCAGTGTCTCTCTAGAACACACCATGTATTGTGAGCCCTGTATCCGGCTGTGTCCCTAACAACACGGGTCAGTGAAGCTCGTCTAGTACACATCGTTCCTAGCACTAAAACACTGTGTATTTTGTTCTATGATAACCATGTGTCCTAGCCATGTAAGGGAACTCAAGAATGGGAATATGATTCGTGTACACACCGTGTGTTTGGTGAACACACCGTGTGTTTGGGATGTTACCTGACCAGTTCTGGAAGAAGTACACACCCATGTGAATGGCTTAAAGAAACATGTCGTGTAATGGATATACATGTTTTGTATCAATGTTTTGTAAAACATGAATGTTTTCTTTCTCATGTTTGTTTATTATAATTTTAGTTTTATTTCCTTGATAATATCGATCTAAGGTGTGTGCTTGATTTTGCATAGTCATACCACCGAGATGTCCTTTGGTTGTATGCCAGTTATAGGGAAATGACCAAACACCGGACATAGTTGATCAGTGACTACCTGAAGTTCCTCTAGTTGTGCCAGTCTTGGCACCAACTATCATTCCGAACACAGGTGATGATGCACATTTCTGAGAGGGCTTCCTGAGGTTCATGCAGACCTTCTGTAGAGTAATGCATCCTGCCCCATCTCTGGTAGATGTGACGTGGGTTTTTCAACAGCAGAATCCTCCCACCTTCACTGGGGAAGGAGGACCTTAGGCTGAAGAGTCATGGCTAGAAGCCATGCTTTCTATCTTCAACCATCTAGATACGCCTTCATAGAGGAGGGTGAAGATCGCTACATACATTATTTGGGATTCGGCCAAGAGGTGGTGGGTTGTGATCTCACAGGCAGGACACTAGTAGGTTATGGCGTGGGATGAGTTCCAGCATACCTTCTACAATTACTTCTATCTGGAGACATTGAGGGTCGATCGATCCCAAGTGTTTATAAGTTAAGAGTAGGGTACTCTTTCTATTATAGATTATTCCAATCACTTCACAGATCTTCTGTTCTTCATGCCTATTCCAGGAGGTGATGAGTTGTTCCTGGAAAGGAAGTTTAAGGATGGTCTTAGGAACGACATCTGATATCAGGTGAACATCTTCATGATGACTTCCATAACTTCTATCGTCAACCTGGCGCGGATCACAGAGCATAATCTGAGGGATATGGTGTTATGAGCCAAGGTAGTAAGACATCCACAGTTAGTATTCCTCCTACTGATAGCAGGAAGCACAACAGGGGGTCCTCACATGTTGATCAAGGAGGACATACACTTCTTCTACTAGCCATGTTTTATGGTACAAGTGTAGGAAGAGCGGGCATACCAGGCCACATTTCCCGAGAGACCTAGTGGAGTGCCGATCTTGTGGAAAGATGGGGACCCTTTAGCATTTCTCTCAGATCTTCTCACTAGTAGCTGGAGATATGGGTTATTTTATGACGCCTCATTCAGGAGCAATGCCACTAGTTTCTCATCAATCTGGGAATTGGAGTTCTTCTTGCTGTTCAGGCCAAGGTGGAAGTTGTGGCCATGCTATCCAGTCTCCAGGCTTCCAGCGACAACATGTTGGATCATCTTAGAGTGGTCAGGTAGGGTCATAGGGTTGCGGGACAGTCTAGACTTTTTCAGTGGAGCAGACCCATCCCAAATAGGATCTCAGACCTTCTACAGTTCGAGGTACGATCTTAGATGCCTCAATTTTAGCTTATTTTCTTTTTGATACAGGGGCTTCCCATATCATAATCTATGTTGCTATTTTGGAGAGCCTTGGTCTCTGCATCTTTTCTTATTTTGATATCTTGATGCTAGACACTCTGTTGGGGACTAGAACAGCTAGTGTATGTTAGTGAAAGGAGTTCCCTCTTGAGGTTGGTGGGTGTAACTTCTTACAGGACCTCTATGTCCTAAAGATGACAAGATTTGACGTCATTCTCAGAATGGACTGGTTAGTTCCCTTTCAGGTAGTTTTCGATTTCTATCAATGTAGCGGGAGTTTCACATCACCATAGGGTAGATTGTTTCTTCATAAGGGAGAATGGGTTGTCCAGGTGAGCAGAGTAGGACTAGAGCACCTTGGGTTGGGAGGAGTTACAACCCAGATTGCTAGTCTATATCTAGATGACCAGGGAACTTCACAGATGGACTTTCCTAAAGTGGTGGATCATTTCCGGGATGTCATTATAGAGGAATTTTCAATTTTTCCTTCGGAGCGAGAGGTATACTCTTCTATCAAGCTTGTTCCAGTTGTGGCACCGGTGTCCATTACTCCTTATAGGATGCCTACACCAGAGTTATCGGAGCTCAATAAATAGGTAGAGGAGTTGCAGGAAAAGGGTTTAATCTGATCCATTACTTCTCCTTGGGGTTCACCTGTTATGTTTGTAAATAAGGCAGATGGTACCCTCAAACATTCTCTGTATTATTGGAGGTTGAATTAGTTTACGATCAAGAACTAATATCCATTACTGAGGATTGATGATCTATTTGATCATCTTCGAGGATCCCGAGTGTCCGTGAATATTGACTTGATATCCAGTTACCATCAGTTGCACATTAGACCATCTGATATACCTGTTACAGATTTTTGAAGCAGGTTTAGTATATACAAGTATGTAGTTATGTCATTCAGTCTCACTATTTGACCAGTAGTTCTCATGTAACAGATGAACCAAGTGTTCCATCCATACTTGGATTGCTTCGTGGTGGTCTTCGTGGATGATATCTTGGGGTACTCTCACACTGGACACCACCATGCTATCCATCTTGAGATCGTTTTTAGTACACTAAGAGAGCATCCGTTATATGCTAAGCTCTCAAAATGACTCTTTCAGATGGACCAGATTCCCTTCTTGGGTCATTTTTTCTTAGAGACAGGAGTATCAGTAGATCCAGACAAAAGTGAGAGAATTAGTTTCCTGGGAGTATCCAAATAATGTCTTTGAGGTGTGGAGTTTTCTAGGGCCGGATGGATACTATAGATGTTGCATACAGGACTTTTCAAGCTTATCAATGCCACTAACGGGTCTGAATAAGAAGGGGGAAATTTTCTTGTGGTTAGATTCTTGTGAGTCAGCCTTTGAATAGATGAAAGGGAGGTTGACTTTAGCACTGATACTAGTATTTCTATATCCTAGAAAGAGATACACTATTTATTGTGATTCATCATGTATCAGGATTGGTGTAGTTCTTATGCAAGGGGAAGTAGTTGTTGCATACGGGTCTCGGTAGTTGAGGAAACATGAGATGAATTACCCGACACATGATATTTAGTTGGCTGCAGTTGTTCATGCCTTATGTTGTTGGAGACATTATCTCTTGGGAAATTATAGTGTGGTTTTAACCGACCAAAGAAGTCTAAAGTATATCTTCACTCAGTGTGACTTGAATTTGAGACAGGGAAGGGGGTTGAGTACCTTTAGTCTTTTGACTTTGAGCTTGCCTACATGCCTGGAAAAGGCAACGAAGTGGCTGATGCACTAAAAAGGAGAACGTGGATACTGGCAGTTTAGAAGGCCAGTAGTGATTGGAAAGTTATGGCTCTGTTCTCTATGATGCTTTTGGAGGTTCACCATAGACAGGGGAAAATGTTTCGTTCTTGTGTAGTTGTTACCTCTACTCTTCTTCATCGAGTATGAATGAGGCAGCTATCAGATTATGAAGGCCTGGTCCTGTGATAAAGTGTGTTAGGAGAGGACCCTATTCCTAGATTTACAATAGGAGAGGATGAGATCATTTGGTTTCTTTGAAATGTATGGGTGTCAGCAGACATATGTGAGGAGTTGATGCATGACCTTCACTCCTCAGTTTGGGAAGTTCATTCTTGTGTCACCAAGATGTATTGTGATCTACACCATCTGTATTGGTGGCCAGGTATGAAGAGAGATGTTACTGGTTTCGTGATGAGGTGTTCTACCTGTCAGCAGGTGAAAGTGGAACATCAGTGACCTATAGGGATTTTGCAGCGGTTACCCATTCCAAAACGGAAATGGAATGATGTTGCAATGGACTTCGTGACAGGTTTCTCAAGGTCACCTCTAGGGGATGATGCTGTTTGGGTTGTAATTGACATACTCACGAATGTTGATCACTTCTTTCCATTCAAGGAGAATTTCAGTATTGATGACCTGGGACGGTTGTACATATGGGAGATTGTATATTTGCATGGAGTTACACACACCACTGATTCAGACAGGGATGTCCGTTTTACTTCTCGGGTCTGGAAGTGGCTTCAGAAGGATTTGGGTACATAGGTTCTTCTGAGTACCGCTTACCATCCCCATAAAGATGGCCAATCCGAGCGTACGATTCAGGTTCTTGGGAACATGCATCGATCATGGATCCTAGATTTTGGAGGTTCTTGAGTGAAGCACATACCACTTGTAGAGTTTGTCTATAATAATAGTTTTCAAGCTACTATTCAGATGGCACCTTAGGGGGATTTCTATGGTAGGCCATGTCGATCACCCTTATATTGGCTGGAGGTAGGAGAGGAAACTATGCTAGGACCTCATCTTTTCCAGGAGACCACAGAGCAGACAGAGATGATTTAGAAGAGTATGGCTAATGTACTGTCCTAACCGAAGTCTTATGCTAATCAGTGTAGATGACCTCTGGAGTTCGAGGTTGAGGATCAGGTTTTCCTGTGTTTCACACCGACGTTGGGACATATAAGGATTAGGGGACAGGGTAAGCATTCATTGAGGTATGTTGGGCTATTTTGGGTGCTTGAGAGAGTTGGTCCAGTTGCCTATCAGTTGTAGTTAACTCAAAGGTACTGGGATTTTCTTGACGTCTTCCATGTTTCTCAACATCGATGTTAATTCTCATACCCGTCTCATGTCTTCCAACTCGAGGTGGTTGAGTTGTAATTGGATGCATCATTCATGGAGCATCCTATCTAGATTTTCGATCACAATACAAAGGTTATTCATGGCCGGTCTGTTCCTCTGGTATGAGTTCTATGGCAGCACGAGTGAGTATCGGACGAGACTTGGGAGAGGGAGGTAGATGTATGATCATAGTGGCCGGAGATGTTTGGGGTTTATTCTTCTATGTCATCTTTATATGGAAATTCGGGGATTAATTTGTTTAAGGAAGGAAGATTTTAAAAATCTCGAATCTTCTTTTTAGGAATGTTTTCTTTTTATAGTCATTTTTATGAAAAAGAGTAATTTCTGGAAATTTTTGAATTGCACGTCGTGTAATTTATGAGTACACATCTTGTACTCAGTTTCCGAATGAAGCCATGTACTAGCCATGTAACGGTCATGCACACGGCCGTGTGTGGTGACCTAGAGGCCGCCTAATAAGGGGCTCGATAAGGGAAAGTACATGCCGTGTACCTCAAAAGTACACGCCGTGTACTTTCTTTTTTTCAATAAACAGACCAGGGTTGTGTCTAATCGACAGAAATGTCTTCTTCTCTGCCGAACTCGACCGAGAGTGTCTGTATAGCACAGATATTTGCTGATCCCTCGATCGAGTGTATTTTCTCTGAATCAAACTCTATTGGTTGCATTGGAATCGTATTAATGAGTTCTCTCTTCATCTTAAACACCTTCTTCTGATTCTTCTCCTTTCTCACATTATCTTCAGTTGAGCATTTTTAGTATTTTTGTAGATCTACGGAGTTATTGGGAAATTAATGTCTTGAGTTTCGAGTATAGAGATCTCACAACACCGAGGTAGGTGGTTTGTTCCTTTCTATAGGATGTATTTGAGTTATATGTGCAAAATCACCAAAACCCTTGAAAGGTGTATTGCTTGTTTACTGTTTTAGCCCTGTTGATGGCCTTCTATGCTGGTATGCTTTAATATAGGTTAATTGAATTAGAATAGGGTGAATTGAAATGCTTTGGAGGTGTTTCCCATGTATGTATTGGTTGTGGATATTTGGTTTTGCATAGCTTGTTAGGCTGCCTTGTTTTTTCCTATGCCTAGTTTTGTAGGATAGAGTGATCATGTTTATCTGAGATGTTGATGTTGTAGACTACAATCCAAGTAGTTCATGAAGTTTCCTTTGGCTGATGTGTGTTTCTATACATGCTTGACTTACAAAAGCTTGTGAGAACATGTTGTAGTAGACTATAGGGAGAATGGACAGAAGGGATTCTCCAGAGTGTCTATTTTACTAATGATGCGAGACCATAAGGGAAATTGATTTAAGCACTTCCTCAGAGTGTATGTAGTTCCTCGACACGGGACAAAGAGGGAATGAGACCTATGTGATTACCTAGAGCACATTTAGTTACCATTATTAGACTATATGAGGAATTTACGGTGAGTGATTCCTCAGAGATTCTATGCTTAAGCTGAACGAAAGGGGTTAGACTGAGTGTACTGCCTAGAGGGTTTCTTGTGTAACTAGGTAGGACAAGAGTGGATAGGTTACGAGTACTTCCCAGATGTATAACCTTAGTGTTTAGCTTCTTTCTTTTGTGGCTAGGTAGGACCAGAGGGGATAGGCTATGATTAATTCCCATAGGGTTACCTGTTTGTAATTACCTGCTTTGATTAATTGTTGCTTGATATATGAAACTGAATGCATTGAAACTGGGGATTGTTTGCTGCTGTTTACTTCCTTGTTTACTAATTTATTTTACTTATTACCTACCATATACTCACTGACTGTTAGGAACAGATCTTGCGGTGGTTTCCTACTAGTATTTAGTCTCACACCCTGTTTGGGCCATTCTTTTGGTCTCAAATAGATTATATTTCTACAGGTATAGATAAGGGAAAGCACCCTTATACACCAGGTACTTGATTGTTGTGGAGATGGAGAGCACGGGACCAAGCTATGTATTGCGATGATGAGGAGTTTTTTTAACTTTGTTCTTTTGTACTTGGGTTTAGTACTATTTTTTATTCCATTATTACGATTTTTTGGGCTTATTTCTTAGATATATGTATCACACATAACTTTTATATATGTTCTCCATCTATTTATTTCTTCATTTTTTAGCTGTTTACTTTTTCATGGATTATTACTACTTCTTCTATTATTAGTTCTATCTTCCACTCAATTACTCTTCCAATGAGGACATTGTTTCCCGAATATCGCACCCAAGGCCCTAGCTTCTAGTCGGTAGCCTCTAACATTCGGGGAAATGTGCTTGAGGTCATGTGACCAAATGGGTACGGGGCGCCTCTGGGCGGCTTCTATAACTAGGATTTTATAGAGTTATTATGTGTATAAATAGTATATCCATACAAAGTGGAGTGTAAATTACTACATATGTAAATAAATAGTGATTTTACACATAATTTTGGAGTAATGTAGTCAATGCATTTTGTATAAAACCGAATGAGTTGAAATTGAAATTTGAAATTACGTTACCGATTTGGTAACTTAGGAAACATAAACCCCATGAAAGAAGCATCATCCAATGATGATGTAAATATCCATAAATTAAATTATATTATGAAAATAATAAAATCATGGGTAGTATATACACCACACAAAAGGTAGTAGTGGAAAATATAGCATGAATATCAGTGGAATGAATGTGAGATGAAATCCCCTTCTCTTGTACGTTCCCTTGGTCGATGGTCTGTTAACCTCTTTTATAATAGTAAAATCATTATTCTTAAATTATAAAAGATCTATATACATAAATATAATATGATATATGATCCTCTAATATTTCTTTTTTTAATAATATTTTAGAAGCATCATTGCTTTTGGTGTTAACTGATATGTTTTCATTTATATACTCAGTTTTGTAAGCCATGATTGTTATGGATAGAATGTATTTTATTAATATCCAGAATGATATTATGTTCATAAAAGTTATATTTAATCATAAAATGAAAATTATTCTTGAATGATTACGAGGGGGAATGAATCTCATCGCGTTCAAGGAGACGGTAATTTGTACGTATACATGAGCGACAATATCATTATATTGATGTTGAAATCGTATGTAATTGGATGGTATATCATATATAAAGAATCATTAACATGTTATATTTTGTTATTTACATCAGTTATACTCATTATTATAACCATCCAAATAATGAATTTTTTTAATAACAAACTACACCACAACATGGAGAGGGTAATCCATACGTACGCACGTATGGTGACTTTGTCATTTATATGATGGATAGAATAATGAATATGGTTGTACCATTTTTATAATAATATAATAGTATATAGAAGATATTAGAGTTTTTATTTTAGAATGGAAACCACAATGAAAGAGGAAGTAGAAGAAGAAAAGAACATTAAAGTGGTGATGAAATATTTACCTCTTCTTCGGGTTCTTTCTTTGGATTTGATCGAAAGGGATCCATAGGTTGGCTTTCTAACCAACATATGGCCTCTAGGATGAAGGGAGGAATGTTGGAAGGATATTTGGTTAGGTTTTGGCCGATAAAAAAGGCTTTGGAGGTGGGAAATTAAGATAAGGTTAAGTTCCCTTTTATAAGAGAGGTGAGGGTCACATTAAGAAAAGCTTGAAATATTATTTTATAATAAAATAATTTTCGGTTTATAGTGGCTTAAAAAATAATTATTTAAAGGATAAGGTGGTGATGGGTCGAAAACCTCTCAAATAATAGGTTTTTCATAGGTTTAGATCATCATATTAACCTTATCTTTTAGATTTAACTCTTAGTTAAACACTTTGACACTTACCATGTCCCTTTGTATCTTTATATTATATGTTTAATAAACTTATATAAAAATACAAGATAACTCCATGTGGTTATATATTAATATATATATATATACTTATATAAGTACTCTGGTCAAACATTATATTTTTAGGAATATTATATCAATTAATAATATAATATTTGTTTTAAAAACTCAATTATGTCAATTTTGACACTATTTAGTATTTGATTATTTTGAAAGCAATAAAAACATAATAACTTCAAATAAAATTTATTTAACCAAACTTATCATGTAATATTAACCTTGAAAATTATTTTAATTCATCCAAAGTCTCAATTTATATTTATTTGGATATTTATAGTATCAATTATTTTAATATTTCATTAATAAGGTAATTACTACATCATCATTGTATCATAAATATATTAAATTATATAAGGTCTAAAAATTATAAATAAAATACTATTATGTAGGAAATCTTTTCATATTTCTAATGATTATTTATAGTCGAATTTATATTATGAGTAACCCTATATTAAAAATGGTTTAGTTATTAAACATTGAATTTAACTCTTTTAACTCTTCTTTAAATAAAATAATAATAAGTGTCCTAATCTAATCCATGTGAACCAAAGATGAATGTATTTTATTCCTAAGGGTTTTTTTGGTTGAATTATACTTATCCAATATAATTATAACATGTTTTATGGTAATTATAATATCATTTTTACCCGTATTTACCCTGTTTACTTTTAACCATTGGTAATTTAAAGTAAAAAAGTTACTATTCACTAAAAATTATTTTCATCTTGTTAAAAAAAATTTACTTGATAATATTAAATGTGTCTCTCAGAGTTTTTAAATTCAACTCACAGAAGTGGTAAAATTATGTTTTATGAAATTTTTCAAATGCTCCTAGGAGGTGGGTAAAAGACAGTAAAAAGTTCAATAAAATATTATACATCTAATTTTATTATAAAATGACTCCAATTAATTAAATTGAACATATATAGGTATGATATATCTATTTTGTCTTAAAATAAATTTACATAAAATAAACAATTATTTAAATAAAAATTCAGTTTTAACCTATAACGCAATGTTTTTCACTATTCATCAAAAAGTGAATGTTTTCAGAAAAATGCCATTAATTTACCATAAGATTATTTTGATATTTTGAATTCAGAAAAAAATTATATTTTACCAAATTATAAACACAGAAGTTTCATTAATTAATTTAAAATTACTTCCCATTTTCAAAACTGAAAAGTGGGGTTTTAAAACTATAAACTTTCAAATGATTGGCATGTGTTTATGTCAAATTTAGATATAAAATTACTTATAATGGCCCAAATTGTATTAAATGATAAAAATATAATATAATTATACTTCCAAACCATTCAATTACATAATTTAACACTACCAATTATTTCAATTAAAAAAAGTTTTTTTCAATTAAAATTTAGTATTTTTCAGTATTCATCAAAATATAAAAGTTATCAAAAAAGTACCAAAAATTTATCCAAAATAAATTTTTATGTCCTTATTTTAAATAAGAATTTAATATCATGAATTAAATTTATAAATGTTTAAAATTATGGTTTTCAAAAGGGTTTTCCATTAAAAGGTTGTGAAATTTAATTTTTTGAAAAATACTTATTTTATATGAAAAAATCAATTTGTTCTTATATTAGGTAGATGAAACACATAATATGGATTCTAAAATTATATGGAGTATAAAAAATTCAAAATTCAGTTACTACTATTCATAACTTCTTTTGATTGGCTAGTTTGGTAAGTCGTGGTGCGCTCGAACTCAGTGTTGTGTGTTGCATAAGCTATTGAATTAATTTAAAGAAAATAAATTATTATGAAATCTTGTGGTGTTAATATTACTCTTAGTTGTACTTTCCCATCCAATTACAAAAAACAAAAGATCATCATTAGTGTTTTCTGTGGACAACAACCTCTAAAAAGAGACGTCATTTTATTTTCATTAGTACCATTTGTGGATGGTCTTAATGGTTGTAATGATGAATAGATATTATATATATCATATAATTATTATTGTAAAATTTCAATTTAATATCCACATTCACCATATCACATGTTTTGACAAACATGGATGTCAATCGTGCGTACGTGTGGATTATAACCTCCACAATGAAGTGTTTTTCATTTAATTTTTCATAAATAATATAAAATTTATAAAATATGGTAAACAATTCTAAAAAATAAAAAAACTATTCTAATTCTATTGCAATGATAATACATCAAATGAAACACCTCTTTAACCATACATTCCAAATGAGTTAAAGAATCTTCAACTTTGGGTCTATTTAACCCCATATGTGAAATATTCTTTAAAATCTTTGTATGAATGACTATGAAAACATAAAAAGTAATTTTATTATTATATATTAATAAAATAATTATTTTTTAGTTCTATAAATATTATATTAATTATTTAACTTATTATTAAAGTTACATTTCAGTTCGCTAAAATTACATAAATTAGTCTTTATCATTTTAGTTTTCAAAAAACGTATACAAAACAAATTTTGAATGAAATATGAACATTGTAAACAAATATAAGTTATATATTATAGAATCATAAATTATATATCAATAATGAGCACGGTATAAATTTTTTTAATGATATCAAAATTACTAACCATGCATAAAATAGTTAAATTTATTAACTCCTGATTGTCATAATACAAAATAACTAATTTATCTACTATGGATAAATAATTATAACAAGAATTATAAAACATAAATATTTATTAGTAGTTTTATGAAATGGGTTATCAATTTAACTATTTTTTATAGGATGTGATATTATGACCAACTAAGAAATGAAATGAGGTAATGGATATTCATCTAAATTATCCTCTACTAAGACATTGTTTGTTTTATAAACCTATTTTTAATTAAGTGGTATATATGTTGAGTATATGATATGTTATATCATGAAATAGTTCTTCATTTATGTAGTTGTAATTTCAATTTCATGTTCATTGACTTTCAAAACTATTGATTTAAATTTCCCTAATGATGTAATGATTTATATTCAACTTCCTTCAAAAAATATAGATATCAAAAATGTGATAATATATTTGGGTAATTTTTATTCTCATTAATTATCATGTCCCTATCACTTCCTTCTATTATGAATATATATACTAAACTTAAATTTCTATTTACCTCATTTTAAAGTCTAAATTTTAAAATCATTTTTGTGATGTTTGTTTTTAATAAGGTTATTTGGAAATGTTTATATGTTTTATCTACAATTTCAAAATAAATGGTTTTAGAATCAATAAAAATATTATTTTTTATAAAATTTATATATGTGTTTAAGGATTCCAATATTAATAATTTTTTTATATTTAAATTTTTTCATATAATTTTCACTTTAACTCATTGAAAACATTATTTCTTTTTCATGTTTCAATTATTAAATATTATTTTTAAGAGAAAATGTTTTAAAAGAATTTATACATACCTTTATAAATAAATTATGAATATTTCATGTTTCCATTATTAAATAATATTTTTAAAAGAAAATAATTTCAATGTATTTATTCTTACCTTATTTAAAACATTATGTATTTTTTATGGTTCTGTTATAAAATTTATTTTTAAAAGTAAAGGTATTAAAATTATTTTTTATTATAATTATTTAAAACATTATATATTTATCAAGACTCCAGTATTAATGGATATTGTAAATGTAAATGTTCTAAAATTATATTGACATCCCCATTTTAAAATCATTATGTATTTTTCATTTCATTACTAATACATATTCTGTTAAAATTAAATGTTTATAGATTATTTTAGCTTCAAATTTTGGAAACCATTATTTTTTAAATGATTATTTATTAAGAATTAATGTTTTAAAAATACATCCCATTCCTTTTATAATAATTGTTTTTATGAATGTATTTTTCCCACGAATTTTAAAAAAAATAGAATTTTTTTTACTTTCACATATATATACCCTCCAAGGATTATCTTCTAAGAAATATCTATTGATCACCCATTATATATGATTGTGATATAATTTCTTTTTGGAAAATGAGTGTATGGATATTCTATTGTTTATTAAGTTCATGTTATGTCATGTTTTTCAATGTTTGATGAAACCCATTCTTTTTCCAAGGTGTTTTTTGAGATAATGAATGCTTTATTTTCTTATGGCTCTTATATATATTTATGGTGAAGGTTGGAGAAATATACCACCCTCAAATTAATTGTTTAAGTATTTATATATAATGGAAAATTAATGTTAAGAGTGGAAATTTTTTCTCAATATGAACCATGGGAATTTTGGATATACAAAATATGATGAATGAGAATTTTTTCTAACAATATAAATCCAATTGAAGATACCGATTTCATCTATTGGGTTTTTAAACCCTCCCCAACATAGGATTTTATTTCAAGTTTCTCTGAGCTTGGTGTTTTCATCTCAGCTCTGGGTCAACATTGTGGGGTAATGGAGCACAATGTATTCCTCTAGATTGTGAAGTCTGCTTCTATCACGTATACACCCTTCAATTCTATTATGAAATAGAGCTCGGGTGATTCGCTTGGTATTTTTGAAGGTGGAAGGGTGTTCATTTTTTCTGTACATCAATGTTCCACTTCTCTTATGACCCCCACTCTATTTTCACATAGGCATTGAGTTGAAAATTCCGGTTTTAGATTATACCTTTTCCTCGATGATGTGGTGGGTTCAGTATCCTCTAGTTCAATGGTGTGTACAGTGGCGACGATGTATTATCATTGACTTCCTCTATCCTCAATTTTGAACCATTTCTGGGTGGTGCTTTTATTCTGGAAATGGGTATTGTCCTCTTCCATCCAGTCTTCTAGTGGTGGAATCTTGAATGAACTCGGTTGTAGTCTGCTCCTAGTTTAGGGTAGAGTTTAATTGGTTTCTTCCAGATCTCATCTAGATCAGCCAAGTTTGTTTGTTTGGGCTGGGTTTTCATTTATTATCGAAGGTTCAGGCTAGGATCCAAATGCACAAGGCCAGAACACATGGTTTCATATACAGTAATTCATATGATCAATCATGGTTTTCATCTCTTGTATTTGGATAATTCCATTCATGGGATTTGGGCACACACTAGCATGGTATAACAGTAGTTCGGGATGTAGGCTTACGGTGATGCACAGATGCACTCACGTTTGCATACTCGAAATTTTAGTTTACCCTCATTAGAGACTTTTCCCTCTCACATCAAGGTTATTTCTCATGAATAAAAAGATATTTTGAAAAATAAAATATATGAATTTTCAGTTGACATAAAAGATGAGAATTTTTTGTTTACAAAATGAAGCATTGTCACCTTTTTGTGACAACATGAGGTCTGGGAATTATTTATTCACAACATTATGTTTAAGAATTCTGTTTGTTCATAACAAGAAGTGGACATATTTTTTTTTCAAAATAAATATATATATATTTTATTTTTTGTACAAAATGATATTATTTCGTTATGTTTATGATTGAGCAACATTTTAATGCGTATTATAATCTTATGCCATTATTTCATAATTATTCCTTATTTTTAATGTATACCTCACTTTTATGTCATGATCACATGTTTCTTTTTATGGATATTTTTTTTGATCCATATCATATATTTTAAGATATCTTAAAAATATTTTTATGATCATATATCACATCATCATGTTTTATGATTATCATCTATGGTATTTTGAAATTTTATTAATATATTTATATCTACTTCATTTTCTTCTTCATGTTTATAATCAAATACATTTTGATATATATTTCCCTTACTGAGAAATTGAAATATCCCCATTTTTATGATTCCAATCCATGGGATACAAAATATAATTATATCAAGAGATGTGTCAATAAAAGGTTTAAAGGGAAATTATTATGGATAAATGTTTTCAACTGTATTATAATAAGATGTTAATGTATCTAATATCCAAGACACTAAACATTTTAGTCCTTGTTTTTTGCAATTATTTTGAGATTTATTATTTAAATCATCATATTAAAATATTATTTAAGTCCTGATTAGAGTTGTGAACTATTTTCTGTATTATAGGATGGTTTATTAGTTTTTTTATCAGTTCAGTTTTTTAGATATGTTAAGTTACCGCTAGTGTTAGTGTTAGATAACCTAACTAAAAACCCTAGATATGAGTCTATGTATAGGATGATATTGTCAAATATTTTTAAATATATTAGTAGATATTTTTCCCTAGAAATTCATACTTTTCTAGATACTACAAGTGGATTTGTTGTGGAAAAGATACACATATTGGTAATCACCCCAAAAAGGGTTTGTCGAGCATTGAATCGATCATCTCCCTGATTCACAATGAGTGGGCCTACTACTACACAATTTGGTTGACACTCCATGTGTATATTCAATGGTTTCTCATATACTCCTCAAAAACCAATATGGAGAATTGATTTCCTGGTTACATTGAGTAATTCTGATGAGGTGTGTAAGCAATCATAACACAATGTTTCCTAGGGTAAACCATGAGAGTTATCAAATTAACCAAGTATAGAATAGTTGATATAAAAGTATGATATAATGAAATAACGGATTCAATGGAGAAGTCATATAATAAATAATCATTCATATTCAAATTATATAATTATTTTGGATAATATTATTACCATATTTGTTTAGTATTTGGTTAAACCGAGATCATGAAAATGAATATGTTAAAGGTATGTCCATAAGAACACATAATAATTATATTTGGGACAATTATTTTCCAATATATACCAAGGATAATGAGTAAGATATCTCATAAAAAATATATTGAGCTCTACATTTATCTCTTATCTTCGCCCATTACTAAATGATAATAAAAATTGGGAGGACATAATTTTTCTAAGGGGTTTGAATGAGGAAAAAACCACAATAATTTTATGGGTTTTTAATATATTAGTTGCTGATGAGTGGATCAGTAGCACTAAAATTTTATTTTTCTTTTCTCCAGTGTTCAAAAAATGAAAATGTAATTTTATCAGTTTATGATTTAGAAGGTAAAGCAAATAAATGTTAGAATACTATCAATCAAATCAGGTGATAAGAACAGTTATACTACATATAGTGGGATGAGTTTAAGATATTATTTTTAAATAATTTATTTCCTTCTATTCTTTATATGATAATGGAAAATAAATTCCTTTTTCTAAATAAGAATGATGACAAATCAGTTTGTCTCAATGATGAAAATTTTATAAGACTTGAGATGTATGCTTCTAGTATTATCATCAAACCTGAACGTAATCTCAATATATTATTTTGTGTTATAAAACCAAGTCTCTAAATTATTTTAGCCATAAGATACATCATTATATATGAAGAAATTGTTTCATGGGCTATAATGGCGGAAATAGAGGTTAAAGATACCCATTAATATCATGTTGTTGATAAAAAATGAAAGATGGATTTCAATTGAAACACTAAAAACCATGGAGAGAATAATATAAAAAAAATGTTTTGTTCAATGTTTCAAAGGAAACATTGGGTAAATTTCTTTAATGGGACAAGTACATTTTTGGGTTTGTAAAGTATGTTCATTAGGAAATAAAATGTGGAATTGATGTGAAGATACCAATGAATGAAAGGGAAAATAAAAAATTTCAACGGAATACACCACCCTCACTCTAGTGTTTCAAATTAATGGGGTATGGGAAATATTCTTAATAGTTCTCAAATATGAAGGTTAATGAAGTTTATTGATGTCATCATCCCCTTAATTCAATATACAAAAATAAATATCATGAGATTATTATTTTTGAAGTAGATAATGAAGTGGTGAAAGGTATAAATATTATACCCTCTATAACATATAATGTCTTATATGAATATAGATCTACCAAATATTTTATATCAAATTAATTTAATAGGGTTTCATAGTACCATTTCAATGATTAGATGTTGAATTTGATGTGAAAATCCCAAATTGTATGTTGATTGCATCTCATGTTTATGATTCATCTTTGATTGATGTTTATGGGAATTTACTTCTTGAAAATATTGTTACAATCCATCTGGTTAAATTTGATTTTATCTTAAGAATGCATTTTATTTCATTACATAAATCCCACAGAAAATTTGGAGTAAGGGAATTAATGTTTTATATTCAAAACCAACCTATGATATTCTATCAGTGAGATAATAAAATTGAACCTCTACTGAAACTCACTTACATTGTATGGGTCTTGATTCCTATTCAGAAGGTGTTTTTATCTCATTTGGTTGGGGAGAAACTCAACATCAATGATGTTAATACTATACATGAGTTACATAAAAATTTTCTAATGTATTTTTCCTAATCTTCCACCAAATCTTGAAGTATTGTTTTTAAAAAACTAATACCTAGTGCTACACATATTTCAAACAATCAATATAGAATTTCCCCAATTGAGTTAGAGGAATTAGAAAAACAATCTATGAGAATCTCGACAAGGTCTTTATTACCCCAAGTGTTTCACCTTGGGATGGACCCATTATCTATATTAATAATAAATATGGATCAATGTGACTCTAAATTGGTTATTTTGAAATTAACAATATCATATTCAAGAATTAGTATGCTCTTCCTTGTATTGATTATTTTCTTGATCAACTATGTAAATATCAGTACATTTACAAAATTTATCTTTATTATGGAAATATATAATTGATGATCAATAAGAACAGAATTCCAAAAATATCATTTTTTACAGGTTACAGAATCAATGAATATATAGTGATTCAATTTGGTCTCATTTGTTCCCCCACTATCTTCATGGATTTGATTAATAAAGTCTCTAGAAATTACCTTGAACAATTTTTGGGAGTATAAATAGATGACATTCCTATATATTAGATGATCATTGAATAGAATCAAGATCACATGAAAAATGTACTGAAGAGCCTAAAAAAGGAAAATTTGTTTGAAAATTTTACAGAGTAAATTTTTACTATAGAGAGTTTCATTTTTGTTTTATATAATCTCAAGTGAGGGAATATCGGTGGGTATATAAAAGATGAATTTTATTGATCATTGGACCAGAATAGGAATTGTATATAATATATAATGGTTCCTTAGATTATCTGGATATTATCCAAAATTTTTGGATAATTTCTCATGACTATTGAATCCAATTACAATGTTAGCTTATGGGGGAACCATGATCCTTTAGAAATATGAATATGTGGAAAATTAAAAGTTATTAAAAATTAGGTTATTCCACAAATGTGTTCCTTCTATAGCCTATATTTGATAAGTTTTTATAATTTATACTGATTCATCAAACAAGTTTTTGGGATGTGTTATTATATATAATGATATGGTGATAACTTATTCCTTGTAATAATTAATGGTTTGTGAGAAATATTAACCAACAAAATATTTATACTTAGTTGTTGTAATTTATTAATTAAATATATAGAGGCATTATAATTATAGATAATGTTGTGATATATATAAAAAAATCATGAAATATTAAAGTATTTCTTTACATAATATAGTTGAATATATTCCAAAGAATATGGTTGGAGATGATTAAATATTATAACTACATGATACGTTACCACCCTGTTAAAATGAACAACATGGTCAATGCCTTGTGTCAAAATGATAATATTATCTTATGAATTATATGGATCATAAAAGATCTGATACTTCAATGTTTCTAAAGGATAGTTCTAGAAATCACAAGGAAGTTGGAAAATATTATCTAACTCGAATTAGTGTTCAAACATATATCCATGTGAAGATTAAATAGTCAGATAATTATAATGTGGAACAATAAATGAATGTTATAAATGTTTTATAATTCATCATTTATTGTAGTTGAATAATAAGATTAAATAAAAATGTATTTTTCACACCAAATCTAATGAAGGTGAAATTGTGTGAGGCTCATAGTTCATTAATCTCAATTCAATGTCGATATAATAATATGTATAGATATGTGGAATTATATTTATGGGGGACATGAAAATATAAATTTCATAGTATTTATCTCAGTGATTGTTATATCATCATGTTATGTTTTAGAGTCCAAAATCTCTAGGGATTGTAGGACCATTACTCTTATCAGAATGGAAACAAGAAAACCTCACCATGGATTTTGTCTTTGGACTCCCCAAAACATCTAAAGTTCAAAATATTTTTTGGGTTTTTATAGATATACTTGAAAATTATGTAAACATAATTTCAAAAAAATAATATTTCTCTCTTGATAATATTTTAGGAATTTATAATAATGAAGTATAAAGATTTCATGGATTACCACATTCTATTGTATCTATAGGGACACGAGGTTAACCTTAATGTTCTTTAGAGGTCTGTAGAATGATCTTGATATAGAGTTTAGTTACAATATATATTATCATCATCCTATATATTTTTAGTATAATAGGTCCTTTCAAATAAAATATGATATGTTCAGACCATGTTCTATGTATTTTAATGTATTTTTTGATAAATGCCTTCCTCTAATCTTACAAAAATATCTTTCACTTGAGTATTTATATGGATCCTTGTGAAGTCCTCTACTTAAAGAAGTCTATAACAAATACAGGTTGTGATGAATGTGGAAAAATATATATATTATGACGTGAGGTAGCTAAGGAAATGGTAGAGAAATTCAATTCCACTCAATATAACCTCATGGTACCTTTTATTCGTTAGAATTGTGATGTTGATAATGGTTATCAAGATATAGAGATTGAAGTTGGTGAGAAGGTGTTTCTATAGATTTATAAATGGAAGAAGGTTAAGATATTCAAAAATAAAGGAAGTTTGGGCCCTGTGTATATTGGCATTTTCTGGATCCTTGATCGAGTAGGAAAGGTATCTTATCACTTGGAACATCCATTAAACCTCTCTTAAATTCATAATGTGTTCTATTTAACTCTCTTAAGGAAGTACATACCTAATCTATCACATGTACTAAACATAAAGGTCATACTATTAGAGCATGATCTTTCCTATGAAAAAAATGATAAAAATATTTGACAATAGATATAATGTTCAGTGGAAAAAGACTATTAACCTTCTTAATGTTCTCTAGAGAAATAACAAATTCTATAATGAAACATGGGAACTCGATGATGTAATGAAACAAAGATATTCTCCTTTTTTATATCAAAGTGATATAATTTCAAGTGAGAAATTAATTTTAAAGGGTATATAATGTAAAACATTGATATTTTAATATTATATTTCTTTATATAATGTTTTTTTGATAGAATGTGTTACACACAACACTTAGTTTAAAAGAATCATGATATAATATTAAATTATTATTATTTAATGTGACAGGTATCGCCTAGCTATTGGATTGGAAGATATGAATAGAAATGAATAAATTACAAAAACACTTATTTTTTATATATGAATAAAATGAATTCATTTGTTTTGAATCGTTTATAAATAAAAATAAATATAATTTGAAAATAAATGTATTTTTTTTCTAAAAAACTATTTTTATCCGTGCAATGTGTTTTTATCTTAATAAAATAAATCAATAACTATTATAGAATTATTTTAATAAAAAAATTATAATAAAATGTTTCAAATAATAAAAAATTCATCTAATGATTTTTTGAGGAATTGGATAGGAATAATTTTTTTTTATGCTTAAAATTATATTTTTCTATTAAATTGGGTTTTGTTTCATTTTTATGACTTATTCTAAAATTCATTTCATCCAATTATTGAATTTAAATTATAAAAAATAAATTCAAAATTTTTAATGAAGATGTTTTAATTTTAAAAATAGGTCTCTTTTATATTTGTTTAATATTAGCATTAATCGTTGTTTTTATTTTTCACCCTGGTAAGGGTAAGATGGATAACATATGGTTAAATATTGCGAGTAAGCCTTTATAATTTATCTAACAATTGAATTTATCCTATTGGATTAGTGTAGTTTAGAAAAATCAAAAAATTATCTAATATATGGTCACTTGGTTTCATATTTATTCGATTATGACCATTATATTAATTTATGAAAAGAATAAATACAAAATATTACTCTTGAATTTAGTAAGAATAAAATATTTACATAAAGATAAAAGGAGTATTTTTTCTATTTTACGTGATTATGTGAAATATATAAAAACTTTTATCATGTTAATTTATTGAAAAAATTAGTCATTAATTATTTACCATAAATTGTTATGCAATACTGAAAAAGTATTTATTCAATTAATAGAAAACAAAATAAATGATATTAATGATATTAAAAGTTGTAAAATTTATGTGAATTATTTTTTCCTAATTTTTTTATATTAATATGAAATATTAGGCATGTTTAAAAATGTTGTATTCCAATTCCATCATTTTAGGGACATTATTGTCAAAATAAATGAATGGTTCTAAAACTGTTATTTAAGGATATTTTAAAATAATTAATATTTTGTTAAATGATTTAAGATTCCTCAAAATATTATCTGCATCCAAATTAATTGAATATGGTTGAAAGTATCAAACATAGACAATTAATGAGTCACTTATCCAATTATGGTGACATTATTAACACTTTAATATTGAAATTTTTATTAGCCTGGTTAAGTTGAATAATGGTTAAAAAAGGGGTTAATGAAAAAGATATTTTTTAAAATGACACCAAAACCCGTATAAATTTCATTGAATTATGTCATTTCAAACAAAAACACATTTTAGTCTAATTTATGGAAATTTTGAGGAATTTTATTGAGAATAAATTTATTTTATTTTAATTATTTATGAAATTTAAAGTGTGTCCTCTCCCTCCCTTATAGAAGGACAAACCTCCTTTATTTTCATTACACCACATTGAGCAACCTAAGTTGCTCAAAACCGAGAAAACTCCCTTATAAAAATCCCTATCCATTTAATAAATGATATTATATACCAAAAATACCAACCCTAGGGTACTTAATATTAGATCTAATGGAGTTCTTTCAAAGAAGAGGTAATTGCCTTAACCAATCACTTTTTTTACTTCTTCTTTTACCTACTATAAATATATGTTATTTATAATTAAATAATATATTTAGTATAAAAAAATTATTAAAATTATTATGATTATTAAACAATAATTACCCACAATATTTTCCATAAATCGGTAAGTGAGTGTATCACTCGTGCGTACATACGTCTTACCATCTCAACATAGTGATACAATTCATTTTTCTTCACCATGTTTTATGGATGGATATTATGATAGTTTCATTTTTTATATATTATGTTTATAAAATCATTATTCTTCTGTAACAACAATATTATATCTACCATATCACCTTCCAATCCATTGTAAAACGATAACGCTGCTTGTGTATATGTTTGGACTACCACCTCCATGAAGGGATGTGATTCATTTTTTGTTTTTCATATTGAATAGATGGTAATAAATATAAATTTACTGAATTTATATTATTTATATGATATTAATTTTTTTAGGGAATTTTTAATTATTATTTAAAATTCTTTTTTTCATCCTTTGAATAGTGAAAACAATATTCATGCCTACGTACAACCTATCATCTCCCTGAATGTATAATTGATTTTTATATATCTACATTAATAGATAAATATATATTATATATTATATTTATATCAAGAATAAAATTCTTTATATGGTGTAACTATGATCAATATACATGGGAAAAAAATTAAAAACCAAAATATTCATGAAAACGAACCAGTTATCACCAAAAATAATGATTTTAATAATAATTGTTAATAAATGGGAATAAAAGGATTAAAATTAAATAAAATGTTATCCTAATTATTACACTATATGTTTTATAATTATGATGACCTGATTTTATGAAACTCATACCATTATCAATGGTTATTATATGATGAATTGATGAAATTTTTATGAAACACATTTATTTTAAATATGTTATTCTATGATGAAATTTTTATGAAACCCATTTCATTCACATTGGTTATAATATGATTAATTTTTTTGATATTTTTTCACACATATGAATGGTTTTCCATAAATTATGGTTGGGCCCTAAATTATTATAAGTAATTAGTATTAAATATTATATAATCTAGTATTTTTTACTATAATTATTTTTTTCAACCACAAATATATTTTAGGTATAATATTTTAAATAAATAGTTTATAACTCATATATAACAATACCATATATTAAAAAATCACTTATAATATATATCTATTTTCCCATAATATAAAAAATTTAAAGCAAATCATGATTTCATTTCGAAAAAAATGATCAAGAATTTCATCTTTACATCTTCTATTCCCTTACCCATCATTAAAAAATATGAAAAAAATGAATTATAATCACAAAAATCTCAGTGAGGGACATAAAAATAATAAATAATCATTTTAGACTATTTTAAAACCATGAGATCATAAAAAGAGTTTCCCATTAAAATAAATAAACATTGACCTAAAGTAATCATTTAAAACTCATGAAATAATCATTAATACTGAAATATTTTCTTCAAATAGTTTATATTAAAAATTTATAATAGAAAATTCATAACAATAATGGCTTATTAGAAAACATGATAACCCTTGGAAAAAAATTTACTAAAAACATACCGTTTTTACCCCAAATGGGAATTACCATAACATTAAAAAATAGTTATCTTACCAATGAAAATAAAACCATTTCCTTGAAAGCTCTTAATAATGAATAAAAAATTCATACATATTCCATGGGATGTTATCTTCATATATCTTATATATAATCCTTCAATAACCCTTATAATTATAAATACTGTAAAGCCAACTTCTTATATAATACTCTAGATAATACAATCATTACCTAATTTATTGGAGCATTATCTTGGTGTAAACATCATATAATATATATTTCTATCAACCATGAGTAATAATGGGGATAGATTCTTAAAAAAATTATGTACCATATCATGAATAATTCCATTTAAAAATCGGTTAACCCCTTTTGAGAAAACACTTTCAGATAGCAAAATAACCTTTTAAAAAAATATATTCTCAAAAATAAAATACCCATAACAAATGTAAAGATGGTTTTTCATAAAATAAAATAGGAAATTTTATAAATTAATACAAACATAAAATCGTGTTAATGTTTTCGGGAAAATCATTTTTTTAACATACATTAAAATAAAAAATTTAATTTTTCTTTCGAAAAAACATCATAACATTTCATAAAAAGATTCCATTTAAAATCAATTAAATGAAATTAAAATTAAAAAAATATATATTTCATAATTAATTTAGATCAATATAAAAAACATCAAGAAAATAATGTTAAAATATGGATATGGAAGAAAAGGAGATTTAATAAATTTTTTAATAAGGATTTTGTAAAATAAAGTCTCTTACCTCAAATCCAAACTATCACATACATTATTTATCTTCCTATATAATAAAATTATGTTAATTATTATCATACATTAAAACCATGTTAATGGAATGATAATTGGGACTCCTTTTCGACTTGATAACGAGATTGTGGATGTATTGTTTTGTCATTTTCTAGTATATTGGTGGAGGTTGATCTCAAAACCAATTTGATTGACAAGGTAACCCTTTATAATCCTTATGACATCACAAACCTTCATTTGGAGTATGAAAAAGCCTATTTTTTGTACTGAATGGATTGCTATTTGACACTCTATAGAGTTATGTTGGAAGAATGTTTCATGTGAGGAATATGAAATGAGAGGTTATCCATCAAGTCTTTATCGAAGGAAGATGAATATGAAATATTTGTATATTTTAAATATTACTTCTCATTATGGTGATTCAATTAAATATCCAGTTCCCATTGTGTTTGATGTCTTGATTGTTGGGAAATCTTATTCTCAAGTGTCTTGTAAAGGACTAATGGTGGATGTGTCTTCGTAGTGAGTTCATAGTGGTCCCTCTAATACTCAGTTTCATTTCTTTAAATAGGTTACCTTAATTGAGGATACCCCTAAAGGTCCTTGTGATTTAGGAACCATGATCCCTCTTAGGGTGATGTCTCTAATCAGAATGATGCACAACTACATGTTGATTGTCATAAAAAAATCCAGAAGTTCTTTTAGTCATCTGAATTATCTATGAAATGTGGGAACATTTCTAAGGATGACATGGAAATGTTGGTACCCCTATTATGGCCTCGGGTAGAGGTTCTCATGTCTCTTACAAGGATGAAATCTTATGTGTCAAGACAAATATGACTGATAGTGAAGGTCTCACCTCTAATCCCTCAAAGAGGAGACCATACAAGGATTATTCTAATATTCCAAGGAATGTGTCTACCACAGCGCCTTCTAAGGTGATAAGGAAGGTAGATATAGATATACTTAAAAAATTTATTTAGGATAATTCTCAGTTTGAGTGGGATCCTTATGGTGACTCTCATTATGGATATTATATGTTGTACTATGATCTCTAGGCCTGATTTTGGAGGGTGTGGGAAATTCTTTCTGTGTGACACCATCAACCAATTTTCTATAATTTTTCTTTCTTATTAATAAATGTTCAAAATAATATCTTCTATATGAACTTGTTTGGTAAAACCTTGTTAAATTTTATTATCCTATTTATTTAATTTTTACCATCTTATAACCAATTACATAATAAATTAATTTCACATCATATGTTTTGACAGTATTCGGCTCATATGTCAAAAATGACTTCAGTAGGTTGGTTATAGCCAAAGTGGTCATTATTCATATATTTATAAAATTTTAATAAGGACTCATATATTTTTTTTATATAATTTAATTTTTAAACCATTCAGGAATGATGGATATGAAAAATGAACTATGTTATAATCATGGAGACGATAGGTCGTATATACGCATGAGTAAAATTTCCATTTTAAAACAAAAATTATCACAAGATGGTATATATTATTTTATCTATATATAATTATAATTATATAATAATACCATATTATATATATATATATATATATATATATATCTTCCATGTGATGTTGTGATGATAAATGAATCACATCTCTTCAAAGAGGTAGTAGTCTACACATACGCATGAACGTTGTTATCATTTTTCAGTGAATGGAAATATATGATAATAGGTTCTAAATTATCCTTACATAATGATTAATATTTCATTAATGTCACACACACATATATATATAATTCTTCATTGAAAAAATACATGAGAGGTGGTGTTGGAAAGTGAGTTACATCAGTTTGTGAGGCGGTTGTCCTCCATACACATGAATGATGGATTCCTTTCTCATTTGACTGAGGTTGGAGAGGGATATGGGTTATACCATTAATATGATAACATATTATTATATTTTAAGAAACTATTTTTATTATAACATAATTTTTATGGAATATTTTACGGGGCTTGAATAAGAAATAAAAATGAAGCACTTGGTTAAAAATGACACTTCATTTTTGAAAAACCTCTTAAGGTTTACAACAAATGCTTTTATATGATGGTTTTATGATAAAACCAATGCCTATATGATTTCATAATGGATATAATAAATGTATTTGGGTAGGACTTTTATGAACTAAATGGTTCTTGGAGTTTTAATAAATAATAATAATAAGTTCCCCTTTTTAAAAGAGGGGAGGGGAACTATTAGATTTTCATAAAATATTAAAACAATATAAAATTATGAAAATGTGTAAATGGAATTAAATTGATAATATTGAAATTTAATATGACTATTATTATAAAAAATATCTTAAAATAATTTGTCTACAATTTTAGATCATATTTTTACCCTTATCATTTTATTTTAACACCCTGTTAATGCTTTTGTCAATTGTTGTGACCGTAATGTTCTTTACTCTTTTGAGGCTAATATTGTTAAAATAAAAGGAAAACCAACCCATAAATGGACCATAATTTATGTAAAAAACAATTAAAAATCAATTTTTTATTATATTATATTATATAATATTTAAAATCATCTAATAAAATATTATTTATTATATAATAACATTAATGTCAATTTTGGAACTATTCATTTTATTTTACTTTTTAAACTACAAAGAAAACAAAATGATTATAATATAATGAATTTATATAATATATATAACATAATTTGTGTCTTAAAAACTCATGGGAAAAATAAAACAAAATAATAATTTTACAATTTTAGTTTTTATAATCATTTTATTGATGTTTTTACTACTTATAGATATACTATGTTACTATTTTATGGAAATTTAATATACTTATTTCATCCCAAAAATTTAGAAATATGTAACAATGATGAAATTAAATTATTTATATTTAAATATCTTTTTTATAATCTAATATGCCCACATTTTATCAATATGTAAAAATGATATTGAAATTTAAACAAAGATATTGATAGTATTGACTTATCTTCATATAAAATAACATAAAGTACAAAATCATGGAAAATAGAAAAAAAAGAAATATATTAGAAATTTTTAATTGTATGGAAGAGATATAATAATAAAATAAAATTAATTAAAATTTTATGGTAATCTTTTTAGTCCTTATTATTTATTTTAAACATTATTATACGATTTACACTTTACTATGGTAACAAAAATTAAAAAGGATACTATTCATAATGTCACAAAATAAAAGAGACCTATATTCCATATTTTTACCCACTTATTCCCAATATGGATTAAATTTTAAAGAAATATATTCAATGAATTATAAAATATTAATTTAAAAATAAACCAATAAAACATAAAAAAATATGTTTTCCAAAAAATTAATCTTTGAGTATATAAATGATTTTATATTAAATTCAAGTATAAAATTAATTTCAATAAACATAATATGATTATTTTAAAAAAAAATAGGTACTTATTATTTTTCAAAATAATCAAAAATATAATTTTTAATTTTAAAAATTTTAAATGAAAATAAAATATAAAATAAAAACTAGTCATGTGACCTAATTATTGAAAAATAACACTTTAAAAAATATCTGAATTTCACCATAAGATAATTTTAATATTATAATTTATAAATGATAACCATTTTAATGAATAAAATTTCCAAAATATAAATAAACAAATTATAATATTTTTTCACCGAAAAATAAAAAAACCATTTTTGAATAAAATGTATTTTTGATAAATAAAATTACTTTAGGAAAAAATTGATTTATCATTTACTATGAATTAATAAAATTAATTTTTTATTATTTTGGAAATATGTGTGTGTGTGTGTGTGTGTGTTTGAAATTAATACTATTAAAACCCAGAAATTAATCAGCCAGGTTATAATGACCACATTTAAATAATAATATTTCATCGATTATTTATCCCTGATGTTGTGTGTCATATACACTGTTAAATATAATGTCCATATTCAAAAAATTTAGGTTATTACATCCTCCCCCAATTAAAAATTATTTCCTTAAAATTTGAACATGATATCAATAATCATTGGTTTTCTATCAAAAAATCCATTTGTTGAAATCTCACAACATAAAAAGGGATAACAAAACATCCTCTTGATATTAGGGAAAAGGAAATACAAATTCAGTCTATAATAACACATAACCATGTTTACAAATAGAAAAACATTATAGGGAGGTTAAATTATGGACATTGAAGAGAAACCAAACCCCAAATAACTAATATGGAGTGATATAGAACATGGTCTTGATATGGTTAATGAGGAATAAATCCTAAATATGTAATGGTTGAAGATACCATTGATTCATTTTCAATAAATGTAATAATATAACATTTTTATTCCAAGAACCATTTTCCAATATTTTTGAAATTCCATTTTCTTTTAAACTATGATCATAAAGAAACTTTAATTATTGAAAAGTATAATTTCATGATATAAACAATTTACACTATAATCACATCGTTTTATCCAAACAATGAGTATTAAAAATGATTTTTTAATGCCTGAAGCACTAAAATGAACTTCTATGAGATCATATACTTCCAAAAAGGGATTAAAATATATTTCTCATATCATTAAGAATTAATGAAGAACAATATATTATTAAAAATGTTAGATAATACTTTCATCATTAAAATTAAACTATAATACACATTGTTCAAATTAAATCATTCTATAAATAACTACACATAAAAATTTTCAATATAAACCTAACAATGATTGAAACAAAAATATATAGATTATTTTATCACATATTATTCTATTATAAATTTAATATTTATCTCCAAAAAATACTCTCCACTCTTAATATATATCCTATAATCATATAATATCGAAGATATGATAATAATATATATAAATGTCATGAATATCCAAAGGACATGTCAAAATAAAAATATATTCATAAATATAATTTAACCTTTATTAATCAAATAAAATCCGATATTATTCTGTTTATCTTATTCATATATACTTCCCAAAATTTTGAACGTCTTCTAAAATTACTTCAATAACATAACCACCAAATCACATTCTAGTTCCATAGTTATTTGTATTATAAAACATATGTACTCAACATCAACGTAATCTTTATTTTAATAGTCATACTAACATTTACATTTCATACTCTATTGGTAGGTTATTTACCCTTATCTCCCTTTGTTTTTTTGTTTTAAGACAGGCTTCTCTGTTAGATGTAGTGGGTTATCATCCAGTCTATAGGTTGTCATTTTCTTCTAAAACTATTCTAATAAAATTCTCAAAACATTCCTATAGATATGATTAAAATCCTAAAAATATCCTTAATCATGAAAGGTCATATAAAACCTAATGGTTATCAATACCTTTAAAATCATATCTAGAAAATGAAAAGATAATTCTTACTCAAAATACATTCTCACATGTTAAAAATAAGGGTTACATATACCTAAAACATCTACTAAAACTCATTAATTTTCTCCCAAATTATTCCCATCATATAGAATAAAAAAAAATTTCTGATTCATTGATGTAATGATGAACCTTCAATCTACCATTACATCATAATTATTGAATCCCTATAGGTATACACGTTAATCATTCAATAATTCTTTATAGTTTATTGACCATGATATTTCATCTTATACCCGAATAAATCATTCCTATAAACAAAAATATGAATCATGCCCAATGATTCAACAATATAAAAACATAAACAATGACATTATCCATACCTTTCATATATCATTTTCAATTTCCCAATATTAAAAAATAATGTCATTAGGTTTTTATGAACATTCTTTTGTATGGACTTTTTGATACCAATATTGAGATTCCACCCTAGTACATCGATTTTCCTAATTCCAAAACACCACTAATTTTAAAAATTCAATCAATTACTTGGTAATAACTTAATCTTTACCATGGAATTAATTAAACGGTTCATTTTTTCTTTGGAAGACTATTTTTTTCTTACCACCTTTAGCACATGAAAACACAACATAATGTTCTTTTAAGACATTTTCCTCGGATCTATCTCTATAATTAAGTACACATTGGTCATTTATATATTTTACCATTGTGACATATATCTTCAGAGCATCCATTAAGAATCAATTCACTCTTATTTGATTCATTAGGGAACTCACGTATGTTCAATTTATTAATCCTAACTCGTAATAGTTGGTAAATAATAAATATAAGAGTTTTCACTATAGATACCATTATTATGGTAGATCATTTATACAACCATAACATTTTCCTTCACATAAAAATCTAATTTAGATACTCATAGATTCCATCCATTATCTAAAACCCAAAAGGATAGTATGAGCATAAAAAAACTTTCATCATATGAGGACGATAAACGCTAAGATATCCTTATCCATGATATCTTCAACTCTATTGATTTATCCCAAATAACTAAAATTATATCTAAATTAATAAAAATTATGGTTATCAAGGGATGTTTACTTTTGATAAAATAACATGAATACCTCTAAAGTTATCTAATCCCCTGTTATAATACCAACTGTAAGAGATATACTATAAATATTTCATAATATTATATCATTAGACTAGAATTCATTTTATCAAATTCCCAAAAATCACTTAGGTTTACAGTTTTCGATCATTAATTCATAACCCATAAATAAAAATATCTTATATTATAAAGTGTAAAAATCAACTCAATATCAATTTTTCACACAATATTATACTTTTAATATAAAAAATTATTTATTTTCATGAGAATTCTTTAAGACATTCAACTTGACTTATTATTTTAAATTACCCATCCTTAAACCCTATGAATAACATTTTAAAAATTTCATATCTCCACAATAAACTCTATAAGGTCATGAAAAGGAGAAAGAAACATGATAGACTATTTTAAAATTATGAGATTCTAAAAAGTGTATTACATTAAAATAAATAAAATTTTGCTCAATTATAATTTTCCTAGAGTTGAAATCCCCATTACTACCCAAATATTTTATAAAACACATTATATGAAAAAAAACTCAAAGTAATCAATAATAATTTTAAGGGTTTCATATAAAATATGAGAACCCATGAAAATGATTTTCATGAAAACCTATCTTTTTTACCCCAAAGGGGATAAAAATTTATATAGAAAAACCATTATCCTGAATATTGAAATAAAATTATTTCCATGAAAAATCATAAGTAGTAAAAGAAAAGTCAATTCTGTTTTTTAGGATATGATATTCAAAAAAACCCTTATATAACCATTACAAGAACCCTTAGATTTGGAATAACCATAACGATGAAATCCAATATAATTCCCCATATATTATATCCCTTATCCAATGAATTGGAGTTCAATCTAGGTTCACCAATCTTATAAGCTATATCGAGCTCACCCGGGAGCTATAATTAGGCTCAACCCTTTGTAAAAAATGTTTTAGGACCGTATCAAGATTAAAACCTTTGAGAAACTCATTTAAACTCATTCAAAAGACACTGTTGAATATCAATGTTCCCCTTTTCAAAAACCATTTTCCAAAATAAATCACCAGGAAGAAGTTGATATATGTTTTTTATTTAAATAAAACATGAAATATTCTAATGAAATCCATGCATAAAATAATATTTATATTGGTGGTAAATTTTGTTCCCTCCATATACATTAAATTAAAACATTACATTTATCTTGTGTAAAGAAAGGAAAAACTTTATGTAAATTGGTTTCTTTGGAAAAAATTCAATGAAATTGAAAATAGGCCTAAAATACCCTCAATCATTATTCTATCTCCATATAAAAAACATCCATAATTTTTTTCTTAAATATGGATATGGAATAAAAAGAGTTAGATGGAAGACTTCAAAACATGGGTTTTAAGAAGAAAGTATCTTACCTTGAGTCAAATTAATCTCGTAGGTTCTTTATCTTCCTGAATTATACAATTAGGTGAATTATTTACTTTCTTAAAACCTTTTTAATTTTTATTATTAAATTTATTCAACTTATTAAAATGTTACAAGTGAATACATAATCAAATATGGTCAATTTGGATGATTTAATTATTTTTTATTGATGTGTAAAAAATGATTAAGATAGGTTGAATATGGTCAAAGTGGTAAATATTGATTCATATAAATAAAAATGATCATGAAATAATTTTCATTTTGAAATATTATTTATACTTTTAAACCCAACCATGAATTATTATTATTGAAAACGAACTATGTTTTAATATTGGAGACGGTAGGTCGTACGTATGCATGAATAAGATTTCCATTCTTCAATGATTTGTTAGAAAAGAATGTAAGTATAATTTAATCCTTATAGAATGATAATTATATCTTAAAAAATATATTTTTAAAAATATATTTATATACATAATCCATGTAATGTCGTTATGAAAAATGAATCACCCTGCTTTGTGGAGGTGGTAGTCCATAAGTACGCATGATCGACGTTATCATTTTCTAGTTAATGGAAGGGTAATAAAATAGGTGTTCTATTATAATTCAATAATTATAAATATTTCAAGATTATGATAAATATAAACTAAATACACCATTATAAATAGTGGTGATGGGTGGTGATGGAAAAAAATTACATTGGTTCGTGAGGTAGTAGTCTACCATACACAAAAAAGATAGATTCCTTTCAAAATTGATTTAAGTTGTATATTTATATATGTTATTAAATTAATATAATAACATATTACTATATTTTATATTCATACATTGTTATATCAACATGTTTTAGGAATATTTTATGGATCTGGAATAAGAAATAAAATAAAAAACACTCGGTAAAGAATGATTCATCTTCTCTGAACAACCACTATAGTTTTACACCATAATATTTCATGTGATAGTTTTATGATAAAAAAAAGTATTCTAAGATGTTTTAAGGGGAGTACGGAATTTATTTGAGTAGGTATAATCTGAACTAAATGGTTTTTTGAGAGTTATGAAACTAGAATAATAGGTGTCATTTTATAAGAGATGGGAGGGGCACTATTGGAATTTTTTAAAATATTAAATTAATATACCTTAATTTTGATAATGAAATTGATCAAAATAAATAAAATATGAAGATAATAATTTAATGAGTCTAAATAATTTCATAAAATAATATTTTAACAAGTTTATATAACATTTTTTACCTGTATATTTTTAACCCCTATTAATGCTTTTGACAATTACGGAGATATCAATTTTTATGCCCTTAATGGGTTAATATTGTCACTATAAAATAGAAAACAGATCATAAATGGATCATGGAAGATTTAATGAACCATATCCAAATCCCATGATTAGAGAGAATAAATTTATAAATTTTAAATCATTTTAAAAAATAATATTAATTATAAATAACATTAATATCAATTTTGGAAAAATACTTTTTATTTGAATTTTAAAATAAAAGACGAATATTGAATTAAAATATTATTAATTTAAAACAATAAGGTATAATTTTTTAATATTAAAATATTTTAATAATAAAATTATTGCAATTTATATTATTTTTTGAGTTCTAAAATTCATTTAACTGAATTGTTTTACAGATTCCACAAGCATTACTTCAGTGTTACAAAAGAATCCAAGGTAATTATTTCATGCAGAAAAATTATATATAAATTAACATAATAAAAAAAATATTTTAAATGAATATTTGGAACAAAAATAACTTCTATTTATCCTGATGAAAAACAATTATAAATAATAAAATAAATACAATGTTATTATTGACTTTTCATTGTATAAAATAACATAAAGTTCAAAATCATTTCCAAATAAAAAATGACTCATATTCAAAATTTTAATTATTATGGATGATATATACTCATAAAATAAAATTAATTCAAAGATTGTGGTTGTTTTTTATCATTATTCAGTTTTAAACAATAATTACTTGATTTACTCTTTACGGTGGTTACAAAAAATTACGAAGGTTACTATTCATAATTTTCCAAAATAGAAGATACCTATTTAAAATATTTGAACCAAAAATTTCAAATATAGAATCCATTTTTTTAAATTATATTCATAAAAATATAATAATTTAATTTTAAATTAAGACCAAAAATTTTGATGAAAAATAGTTTTTCAGATAAAATATCTTTTTAAGTACAGAAATGTTTTTATACTAAATTCAAGTATAAAATTCTTTTAAAAAATTATAATTATATTATTTGAAATATAAATTAACTAATTATATTTGAAAAATAATCAATATTTTAATTTTACTTTTTAAATATTTGAAAATAAATTAATATTTTCAAAAAAAAACAATATTTTTCACTATTATTGAAAAATCAAACATTTCTAAAAAATATAAAAATTTCACCATAATAAAAGTTTTATATTATAATTTAAAAATTGATTTCCATTTTACCTAATAAAATTTAAAACATTTCCAGAAAATAAATATAATATTATCTCCTAAAAAGAAATAGAAACCATTTTTCAAGAAAACATATTTTGTATCTATATAATGACTTCCCAAAAAATTAGATGATCATTTACAAATAATTAATCACTAATATTTTTATTTATTAGCATAACACACACACACACATACACACACATATATATATATATATGTCAAAAATAATAATCTTATTCATACCCATAAATTAAATGGATAGGTTATAATGGTCACATTGGAATAATAATATTTCACGGTTCATTTATGATTGGTGTTGAGTGTTGTATATACTATCGAATATAATTAATTTGTTTAAAAATATCAAGGTGAGAGAATTATATATTTATCCAATTCATTGGATAAATATGTATATCTAATGGGATAAAAACGACTAGAATAAGAAGCCTTCCATGTTCAGTAAGGGACACTTTCCACAATGACAGTCCTATGAGTTAACCATTACAAATATTATGGTTTTGGGCGAGGACCCAATCTTCTATAATTGTTATAGAAATAAACATTGACTACCAAGGAAATAATTTTCTTATATTATTTTTAGTCCATAAACTTATGACTTGTTTAATTGTTATGATATCATGGACCGTGTCCTTTAATTCCTTTCTCATTCAATCCTTATGAGCTACAAAATATTTATCCCATGAATCAATATTATGATCTATGATATTCTGGGTATGTTTTTTGAATGATACGATCTTATTCTCATACTATTATATTCATTTTATGTTTATATCTACCTTGTGTAACCTTATAGAGAATATAATATCACAAATTCTTATATTCCATATCCCCAGGTTAAGAATAATGGTATTAAGCATGATTTGTCTATAAAGGGTTATAGATATGAAGAACCTAGTGGGAGATGATCTAGTTCAATTATGAACCTATTGTTTACATACCAAATTTTACAAATATTCTAGACCGTATGATTCTAGAATGGATCATTATGACATGTAATGAATATTCATCTAATAATATGTAATAAGTATATATAAAAAGTTAGGGTCTCTATATAAATTCAAAAAACTATTTTTGAGGATAGAGAAATCTTCTTACAATATTGTTTCAAAATAATTATAATTATGAGGACATGAATATAAAAAATGCATATGTCAAAAATGAGATATAAAAATGAATAATATAATATCTATAGAATTATAATTCATATAAAAATATAAAAAAATAATTTATTCAAAACCTACATCATTAAAATGGTATCAAATCCCTTATTTTAAAAAGATTAAACGGGAATAAAGGGATTATTATAATTAATAAAAATTTTAGTTTCCACTTGTAAAAATAGAATTTTGATGGGAAGTAAAACATTTGATATGAAGTAAAATATTATTTATATATATGGGAGTTATTCATAACAAAATTAATCTTTTTATGAAATATTAGATACATCAAGGAAGAATTAGTCCATGTGAAATATTATTTCCCTTGAAAAGATAATAGAAATATACCATAACATCATCATAGGGGTGGATAATTTAGTCTTTAAAAATTCTAATCAAATTAGAGTTATTATGACTTAAGAAAATGATTTTCATCAATAAAAACCCTTAATATTTTCCCAAATAGTTTAAAACGCTCTAAACTCCTATAAAAAAACATAACAATTTTAATATTATATTTTAGAACAATATTAACACAAAAATATTTAAATAATTTTTATTGATAATAATTATCTACTTGAATATAAGTTATTTTTCCCAATTTTAAATTTTTTTGTCTATAGTTTGAACTCCTTAAACTACTTTTAGGGTAGTGGTGTCATTATTCATTCATATTCCAATTTTCATGATTCTAGGATCATTATCCTTGAAAATTAAATAAAAAAGTAGACTTTGTTGATTTACTTTCCTATTGAAATGTGTTTAATTTCTGAGTTAAACATTTATGTATCTATTCAAAAACCAAATTAGTATTTAAATATTTATGTCATATTATATCATTAATTTTGATTTTATAGTCATTCATGATATAATTTTATATCATTGTTCAAGTAGGAGGTAAAACTGACCCAAACATAATCAAACCATGACTAATGGATGATTAAGAGGTGATTTAGTTGTAATATCAGTACACCTATTGCATAAGTATAACAATTAGTGTTTATTAGTTTTATATATCAGAATTAGAAAGGATTTATAATAATAATTATTGAATATTGAAATATTATATAATTTAAATAAAATGGTTTTCCTCTCAGTAATCTTATTTTAAATGTTTGAATTGATGATGATAATTTATTGATAATATCATTTATATGTACTCTATTTTTTTAACAAAACCATAATGATATCATAAATATCATATTTATCTATTAAACTCATTCTTATGACCATCCATGTATATTTATAAAAAAATTAAAACCTAAAATCAATCGTTCCATATAGGTTGTAGTCCAAACATATGCATGATTAATGATTTCATTTTCCATATAATATGAATAATGTATAATATGATTCATCATTTAATAGTATAAAAATGTTATAATTATCATACTTATTTAATAAATTCAAAATTTGGCCCAGAGGTGTGTGGGGGTCATGAAAAATGAAACACGGCACTTTGTGGTGGTGGTGGTGTTCACACACACGTGAATGTTGTTTCCTCTTTTCTTAAGGAAAAAAAGAAGGGTGGTTAATGCATATACCATCACTATAATAAGGTAGAATTATAATATTTATATTAACATTATCATTCTAATGTTTTGCTAATTTAGTTTTATGAAAAATATTTTCATATAAATAAAAATAATAGAGAAAGAGATGTTCGAAACATATACCTCACTTCTTGGATTATGTCCATTGAAGAATCGGCTAAGCCCTAGAGGGATGGTCTTTTGAGAATGAAAAAACTTCATTTAGGTGAATATGAGTGTTTAAGAGAGGTTTATTAAATATTTTGGCTGAAAGTATGGTTTTCTTGGTGTGAGGTGAAGTAATGGGATGAGAGACCATTTTATAAGTTAAAATAGACGGTATTTCTATAAATACTCAAAATGTTTCAACAATGGGAAGAAACTTTTAATTATTTTTTCTCCAAAATTTTTGAAATAATTTTTTTCATGTGAATAAAGTCAAAATATCCTCAAAAATGTTCTTACATAGGTTTTTAACAAACTTTAACCCCCTTATCAATCAAATTATTACATTTACCATTTTACTATTTACTAATACAAATCATTTTTAACAATGGTAACTTAATATTTATTCCTAAAAATAAATTAGAAATTTAAAGATAATAATTACCTACATATTATAAATGTAATATCCATTTCCCCTCATTTTCTATAATTTTTAAATATTAATTATAATATAACAAATGTATAATGTATTAAAAAAATTAGAAACATTATCATGTGTTCTAAAATATCAATAATGTTTTTTAAAATATAATTAATATTTTATATTAAGTAATTTCAATTATAGCATAAATTTTATAAATAAAAAGATTCCATAAAATTTTACGTCATAATTATATTCTAGTAATGGCGTCAGAAGCAACAATATCAGTTAAAATGGTATGATACATTAATCACCTAAAAATCAATTTCTTTTAAAAAATATAAAAAATTTATCTTTTGTTAAAATTTACATGATAAATTAAAAAATGAAGGAAATTTTTGAATATTCACATCCAAAAATATATAATTTTTATATTTACTTAAATACCTAAAATAGAGTGAAAGGTATTTTTTATAGTAAAATGAATTTTTGTATATTTAGTGTAATTTTTCATATAAAATTAAAATTAATCTAATCTTAACATATTAATCATAAAATCAATATATCTGATTATTATTCAAATATAATAAATATATTTCCTTGAAATAAAATTCTAATTTATAGAAAATAACATTTTTTAGCATAATGTGAATTGATCAAAATGACCTTTCAAAAAGTATACAAGAAAATTATATATATACATAAATATTTCATTAACTGTTGATATAATCATAATTTATAATTATGTAAACCATTATAGTATCTACGTAAGACCTAACCATTAGATAATCTCATGTTTCAGTTTTGTGGGAGGTTAACGTAGAATTGATATTGTGGAAATATCTGTGATGATGAACATATCATGAATATAGATTTGATGAAACCGTAATTTCCCAAGTTCATCTTGGAATATTCCTAGGTCAATGCCTATAGAATCTACCTCCCTTCAAATCTCATAAAAATGGGTTTAAAAAGAGTACTTCTGATTTCATATTAAATTTATTCCTACTTTCTTTATTGATTTTGTAATATATTTACCTCAATTTATACAATCTAATTTAGAATCAATGTTTTAATAGTCATATATAATATTCAAAATATATCATGTTTTTTTATTTTAATTTGGTATACTGTGTGAAACAGAATATATAAAATATGATTTATTTAAGGATAATATATAGCGAATCTCAACTCGTTATATTCTCCCTCCTAAATAAATTGAGTACCCATAATTTTAATTTTTAATTACAAAAGTAGTTAACTAAGGTCATATATAATATCACTTGATATTTAATTCTCTAAGAGAGCGTCTATCACATTTATTAACTTACAATAAGAAAAATCTTAATATTTTTATTCTTCCTAACCATTTGAGTTAAATACCTCTCATGGTCTATTGTTAAAAACAATTTTATATTTTATGAGTTAATAGTTTATGTATACAATGATATATTATAATAAATTAGTTTTTTTATGAATGTTGATTCCCTATTTTTAAATTTGTGACAACACAATCACCTATCTCTTATCTCAGATGATTCTTCAATATGGATATGTTGTAAAAAATTTGAGGTCAAATGATTTAGCCAATGAATAATGATCATCCTCATCTCTATAGGGATCACTAAGATCCATATGAAAACCCCTCGCATACCATTATAGAGTAGCTTTATATACCAAACAGACCTACACCCTCTCAATCTTATCCCTCACTTACATCCCCAACAACAATAGATAACCACCCATCTCTTCAGTTAATTTTTGTGCCAGTACATTCATTGGGATCTCCAAGAAACCCTATCATATAATCGTTGCTGTGGGATGGAAGCCTCACCATGTTCACTACAGGTGGTTCTTCATGTTCCCAAACAAGTCCTTCCAGGACTCAAACCATTACCCACATAGGTTGAATGGGCTCACTTGTTGTGGTTCATAGATCCGCATTTTCAAACCACTCTTATCCCCTAGGTAACTTAGTGGATTACAAATTTTTCTACTAACCACCATGTCATGTTACAATATCAACTTTGGTGAGGGGGGTGTATTCTGTATTCACTAAAAACATAGTTCTTTAAATAAATCAGTAAACATAAGGACCAACATGTAGAAGATGTGCATTTATATAAAAATAAGATGGAAATTAATTATCCTCACATACTATTTAATTTCCATTAATAACTCTCTATGTAATCTATTGGTTGTTGTTTATACCCACATAAATTTTCTAACAGTAAGGATTTTGAGGATAATCTATGAAATATCATTTAATATGAGGTATATAATGGAATAGTTAATCCATTACTATAATTATGTTAAATAAATCTAAAGGATACATTCATAGATTTACATTCTCAAAAAAATCATGTTTGGAAATATAGCCTCAATAAATATAGATTTTTTATTTTATTTATAATTGTACTTGGTGCAACACTTTTAAAAAATCTATGAATCTTAGAGTGGCCTAAATAAGGATCCCATTTTCACAATTCTGAAGTGGAGGACTCAGTTATCCAAATCCAGCTCATCAATTTTCATTGAATAAACTCCAATTTTTTCTTTTTTCATTATAGTTATTCATTATTATCATCGTTATCATCCATTGGATTGTGATACTAAATTAGAAAATTTCCATGTTTTCCACACATAAGGCATTAGACAATTATTGGTTATTTTATCGGAACGTTTTACAATCCCATAATGCTAACCATCCTCTCTATTCTAATATATTAGTTTGGTTCATAATAAAACATTCTTCTAAAAGTAATGAATCTTTTGTCCCAGTTAAAGAAATTAACATGGTTCATCTTTACTCATTTTTTTACATATAGAAAATTTAACATTTTTTCTTTCATTACCTTCATCCCTTGATCATGCATGTGACTCCATCCATATCTTATTCTTTTTGTTTGGTACATAAACTATGTTTACATTCTTAATAATATTTCATGTTATTTTTTTCAAAATCAAAAGGTTTCTTTCTCTATCTCCCACTCTGATGGTAGAAGACACTTACCTTTTCTCTTTTAGTATAAACATCATAATTTACCTGAAGGTGATTTACATATCCCATTTGATCTTTTTGATGAAAGTATGAGATCTTCTATCTCATGAGAAATAGGTGTAATATTTATATCCTCAAAATAAATTTGATTTGAATATTTATCTCCATTTTTGGATACCTTGTAATAAAATCTATTTGTAATTATCCTTAATAACTCCGTAATTATAGTTAAATCATATAGTGTTTCTCAAAATAATATAATTAAGATTAAAATTTCATTTATTCTTATAAAACATTCATTAACAATATCATCATCGACTATCATTGCACCATCAAAACAGTCTCTCCAAATTTATAAATTTTTTTCATTTAAATTAACATTCCCATCATAGATAGTCTCAATCATTTCCCAAATTACATTTAAAATATTAAATCCCATAATAATTATAAAGATATTTTCATATAAGGACACTAATATAAAATTCATTTCCATAAAATCAATATTAAGATTTATTTTTAGAATATGTTTGAGGGGGTATTTTTTGATAAGTGTAAAAACAATATTGGAAAATATCAACAAATTTCAGGCTATGAGAAAATTGATATGGGGTCATCCAATATTTTCATACCTGATAATTATTTCTCCATAATGTTGGTATTAATCTACCATTAATTGAATATTTATTGTCCATATAATCTCTAAGGATTAGAAAAACAATTATAGGTAAAATATAATCATAAATATATCTTTTAATGGGAACCAAGAATGAGCACATATCAATTTTGTTGCCTATGTGGAATATAGAGTAACACTAAAAATTGGGGGTTGAATTAGTGTTATTCTATTTTAAAATTTCATTTATAAATTCACATGTGTGATATGTAAAAGAAAAAATCCTATAAATTTTAAAAACTAATCTCCTCCAATATAGTGAAAATAAATAAGAACATAATAGTACACTGAATTTTTACATGTTTACCCAATGTAGTTGAATGCATCCTTTTTATATTTATTGATATATAAGACTCATAATATCCACTAATATTGTAGAGTGTATACAATGAGGTAATGTATCATCCTTAATCCAATACTATTGCATAATTTCTTTGTCTCCAAAATATTTCATTTATACAAGATCCCAACTATTTACATGGTTGTTCTAGTGAAAAGAATAATATCAATAGATTTATATTAAGTACTTTAAAATCTAAAGATAGATCATATTAGAATGAAAAGATTTGAATCATATTAGGAAATAAAGAAAATTTTGATCATGAAAAATGAGTATATACCTCGAGGATATTCAAGTAGAATATGTGAACTCATAATTTTTAACATTTGACACCCAAAATATTAAATAATATTAAAAACAATTTATTCCCACTCAATATTTCATGAATCATATCCCTCTTAAATTTAGTCAGGACCACATGGTTAGTTTCAATATTTTAAATATTATAGTCATCTTGAAATTAATCCTTTATATCCTCTACTTAACAATAATTCATCATCTAATCTCAAAATTAGTAAACATAACATCTCATTTTAAACATCACAAATATCAATAAAAAAATCTATTCAAATATTCACAATAACTACCATATAATTATCCATAAAATATTTATTGAACATAATTTCAAAATCCAACATACTCAATATCCTCCCCTTATATATAATCCAGTTAATGTTACATAGCTTTTGTAATTATATACAAAAGCTTATAGTATTTAATTTCATGGTCAACATACCCCTAAATGGAATTTGAAATCTTCATCATAATAGAATGTGAACTCTATAAAAATATTATTTGATATACAAATTACACTAACCTGCCTTTAAAACATTGGATTTTCTTAGACAAGATCTATGATGCTTAAAATTTACACATATATGGGATTCATTTTATTCGTACATGAGATAAAAACATATTTATATATATAAATTTCTCATAAAATGTCAGAATATTCACATGAATCGTACATATCTATTTTATATTGTAGTTTAATTCTATCTAGATAGCTAAAATCCAAAAAATAAACTTCTCGTTAGAATGGAACGTCAGTAAATATCTTAAAACAACTTCAATAATGTAAAGAAATTAACATCAATATTAATGACTCTTGAATAATTTTGAAGAAAATAAAACCATATTCAAAAAATATATATGTACTCCACTCTCCAATAATTTAAGAAACATATTTTTCTAGAGCTCGCTTGAGGATATCTTCCATCCTGTCCAACCTCCAAATCTATCCTTAATTTCACAGCATTTGGTGATATTTTCACCATATTTTATTGAACCTCATGATTGTTTCATACAAACCACATATCTATAAATAGATAGAAACCCTTATCTCAAGGATATATATAAATAATTTCTAACGAACATACAACATCACTTAGCATTATATTGACTATCTCACCAACCACAACAAACGTAATCATTAGGACCTAAAAATACATGATGCACAAATCTGAACCTATCATGATATCCAAAGTTAACAATATATTCCTTAAGTATTGATGCATATGTTAAAAATACCTTTCATATATCACAAGGTTCCTTCTATGTCAAACTATTTTATCTAAGATACTTCACATACTAGATTCAAGTAATACTATTTCTATACAATCCATGAAATCATGAATAGTGTTTACCAAATAATCCACCATAAAAAACTCTCTTTGATACCACTTTATCCAGAGCCACATCTACTAGAAATATACTTGAACTAATAATGAGATAGAGTTTTTTTCCTCAAGGAACTCCTTAAAGAGGATTGGGGATAGGGACTAGTACCAAGGGTGTGCTAACAAATATGTAAAGAATGAATTTCATTTTATAAATGAAAAAAACCACATCGTAATGAATAATATAATGAATTTTCCAGTCATAATACATGAGTAATTTATATAAAATCATTTCATTTCATATTATTTAAATTTATTATTATAAAAAAATAAAACATAAAATTGTCATATTCTTTATACTCTTAGTCAGGAAAAATGAAATATGCTTCCATAAACAAGTATCCCATTCCCAAGACTAAGGATTCCCAACACTACCACCAACAATATCAAGATAATTAGATATATTATATATATAATTTAATGTTAAAAATATGTATATATATACACACATATTTTGTTACTACCACAGACACTTATGTTTCCATGTACATATTATAATAATACATCCTTGTATGGTGTAAAAAACAAAATAATTATTCAAGCATGTGACTTATCAAATCAATTTATCACAACCAATTCCATTCCATATAATATAATTTTTATTCTTATCATTATATAAACTAATACATGACTATCATGATGTCATAAATAATCACAAATCTAAATTTAAAAACGAATTTTTTTTATTCCTAAGGGACATCATTGTAGTAAACTTTCGAAAAATTACTTCCCATTTCAACCTTTTCATAGAATCCTAATGTAGTTATCCACCCATAGGTACCTAATTTTACTGTTACTATATATTTTTTCAAAAATAAATAACTTTATATAATATTTATATACAATTTTTCAACTGTAGGGAACTTGTTAAATTTTCTTCATTTGTTAGGAAAAATTCCACTCATAGGGAATCATGCTATTTCATAGGTGGCCAACCTCAAGAACTTTTCCCATTTTTCACCAAAATATTTTAGGTATATTTCCATCCTTGGGGACTCTAATTATATTAAAAAGTGTCTAAACATGAGGAATCTCTCCTTCTTATCCTATTCCATCACCACCGAAAATTACATATCACTAACCACTACCACATAACTAGACACAATATGTGTATCTTCCCATGCATAATAAAAAGATATATACCCATGGCATTAATTTTATCTTTTATCTGAGTCAACAAAAATAAATAGTCCTAAGGAATATAATCACACTATATAGATATACTTTGTTACCACCTAAGTCTACCATAATTAGGATCTAATGAACTAAATAACCTCATTAATAGAATTTCTCATATCATGGTTATAAACAAGCTTCACAACCTTATCACTATCAAATGATAGATCCCTTTCAACCAATCCTTATCATCAACTACACCTTTATATATGTAAACCTTTATATATATATAATAGTGGTTTATCTTGTGGATTATAAGATATTTGAGTACCACCACCACTAAAAACTCATCCCACAAGCTATGATAGATTCCACAAGTCAATTTTAATAAATAATCATGCTATAAAAACAATGGTCTGTGTTCAATATCCCTTTGAGACGTTGGATTTCCCTGTGTATAATTCACACCACCCCCATGAAAATAATTGATAAAAATACTCTTTCTTACAAAAAGTTGAACATACTCATTCCAATGTGTTATGAACCACAAGTAACACACTGCCACTTCATCACCCAAAATCACCCACAAAAGAAACCAAGGTTTTGAAACTAGAATGAAATCACAAATGATAGAAAAACTAGAACATTATTGGATTTAGTAATCATTCCTCCAAAACTTTGGGGATAACCATAACACTAGCCATATTTCAAGGGAAACAATAATAGTGAACCTTATGGTAAATCATTTAACTATTTCAATCCTTTCCCACGTATAAAAGGATATATTTTCCATTTCTCATCATGCCATTTTTTCTGGAAATAAAATGGTGAACAAGTTGTGAAATATTTTATCTTTTTTGTGCCCTTTATAAATGATGAAACCACCCATTCAACATTTTTATGTGAATATAATTAAAGAAACATGTACTATTATATATGTTATTTCACTAATAAAGGGGTATTATTTCCCCTTTAGGACTTCTCAGATTACTTAAAATCCAAATGGTATAGACAAATGTACCATCAAATTCTGAAACCAGTGGATAATCTGGTAACTCATACAGAACACCTAATGTTTTTGTGAATAACTTGATGACACAATGATTACGTACATCATATTCCATAGAAAATTTGGCCGAGAGGCCCCAACATATGTTGTCACCAATGAAACAACTCTAGTACTAGTTGGTGAATGTATTAGTCTTGGAGTACCATATCAATGGTTCCATCCTAACTTTGTAATCATCTCATGAAATCTTTTAGATGATAAATCCCCACCAGCCACCTCTCTCATTATAAGACACACGAAAATATTTGGCCCTTACTTCAACATTCAACCACTTAGGGAGCATATCCCTAGATCATAGAAACACATACATCCCCTTCCTCATGGATGTTGAGGAGAATGATTAGTAAGTCAACTCAACAACTCATGAGAATCATAGGAGGGCTCATATCCATTGTGTTCTGCATCATTGTCATATGACCACAATCCCATATGTATCTTTGTAGGAATTTTTTCCTACCCTAATCATTCAAATTGAGGCATCCAATAGGAGGTCCCAACTGGGGTATCCAAACAATTTAATACAAAGTAGGGTTATATCCTTGTTAATGAAAAATTATATGATCCCCCTGGTGTATCCTGACAATGTCCCAAAATCATTCCAAAATCATCATTATCCAAGAGCCTCTGAATTCATCATATTTATCCTTAGTGACTATGAATTCTAGGGAGATACCCATATTATGTGGTTGGGGGTATTTTTATTCCATTTTACATTGGGTTTCTCTTTAATACGGGCCTCGACCCATCAAATGGTACAACAGGCACTGACTCATCAAACATTACAATCGGAACCTACCCATCAAATGGTAAAAGGGATGATGACCCATCAAGAAATAGAATGGGCATCGACCCACCAATTGGTAAAACAAGCACTGGTCCATCAAATGATAAAATGGTTGTCGACTAATCAAATGATACAATATGATCCAGCCCATAAAATAATATAATGGGCATCCACCCATCGAATGCTACAACAGGCACTAACCCATAAAATAGTACAATGGGTGTCGACCCATTAAACTGTACAACAGGGTTCAACAAGTGTCAACCCATCAAATGATACAATGGGGGAAACCCTTTAAATGGTGAAATGGGAACAAACCCATCAAATGGAACAATGGGATTTGACCCATGAAATAGTAAAATGGGTACTAACACATCAAAAGTGCAACAGGAAATATCCCACCAAACCCAATATCAGGAACTAACACATCAATCAAGGTACTCCATTTAAGTGGATAAAAATCCCTATTATTGCATAAAAGATATGATATCAACCAATTATGGGGACTTCTCACAATATCCGAATGAGAAAACTCTAGAAGAGTATAATCATAACCTCCTTTATTCATCTGATTCATATCTAGTTGACCCACCTAATACCTATGAAATTGGAAATTAATTAATCATTGTTATATTTCATACATATAAAAAAGGTATTATTGTCCAATTCAATATTTCAAAGTGTAATGTTAATGGATAATATTGACATTGAAAATAGAAGATTCCTTGTTTTTTGTCTATATTGAGACTCCCATCATCATCCACCCACTCTATCATTGATAGAGGAAAGAGTGTTTTCATGGCTCTATCTAGTCAAAACCATAATGATGATAAGGCATTAGATATGGATGAAAAAATAACTCAACACCAATTATAGAACAAGGATCTGTAGTATGTGCTTTTGGGATTACTCTTTAGATTCCCTCCCCTTAATTACACATCATCACTTTCCTAAGAAATTTTACCATGTATTTATGTTCCCCATCACACAGGGTCTGGGGAATTGACATATTTTTCATCCCCTCCTTAGGTGAAATCCATACATTATTCCACCTCACCCCACCCCATAAGCATGGGGGAATTTTGAAATTTTCAATAATATTAACCACAGGGATAAGAAATTTCCATATAATCCACCCCCCATTCAGGGTACCCCAAACTCCAAGACTGGCATTCTGCATACGCCAATAGAGGTATAGGTGTCATGTGATAGAAGAAGTGTGGTAGCTCATCCTTTTATGATAGACAAAATAAGGTATATTCTATCCCAACAAAACATTCCCCTAAGTACTTCAATAATTCCATTGGGAATGGATTGATATAACTCTTTAAAATGAGGAAGACAATTGAGGTGTATTTGATAGGACATTACAATCTCTACACCTACCACTAACCTCTTGGGATCACCATTTAGAGTTGTTCCAGCTTCAATGATTAGTTAGAAAAAAATGTTAGTGAAGACTTGATAGAGTTAGAGGATCCCAAAACTCATGAAATATTCTTAAGAGTTATCCAAGATCTATAAGAAAATTCTCCCTCTAAAGAGGATGCATCATAATACATCCTAGTCACACGATGTTAAACTACACAACAACATCCTAGTTGTATAACATTAAATTTCATGACAACATCCTAGTCGGATGATGTAAAACATCATTAAAATTTCCTAGTATCATGATGTTAAAATACATGAAATTTTCCTACTATCATGATGATAAAATGTATGAAAACGTCATAGTCACACAACACAAACTATATGACAACATTATTATAGAATGAAATGAAACTGTGCCTAACAAATCCTATTCACCAAAAGGAAAACATTATGCCAACTTAATCTCTAATAGATATCGCTCACATCAAGCGTAATTTATAAAATATTAGATGATACCTATTTTCCAATGAAACACAGAGAGGCACTCATCAAGGCCCTCTATAGACTATAGGAGTTTGAGATAGAAGTTTCTATAACCATGGATTATTGAGTTGATACTATGACATTATGATTCTATGTTAGTGTCTCATTCACAAAATAAGACTAGGAAGAAGTTTTCATGGGACATATAAGACCCTATTAGGTTTTATTAAACCACAAAAATGATGAAATCTAAGGGACATTAGTTGATAATGGCTCTGGGATCAACCTAATCCTAGTTCAGACCCTCTGATGATTTGGATATAGCTAGGGAGATTTATATCTGGAAAGGATAACCATTCAAGGGTAAAATAAGAGTGAGAAAATGACCTCAGGGAGATCAATATCAAGTATCATTTTTGGGATCTCATATATGATGTTGAGTTTATGGTCATCCAGTAACACATAGCATATAATGTCTATCTTATAAGACCTTGGCTTCATATCCACCTAGTGATACCATGAACACTGCATCAGTGCCAGAAATATCCCATCAATGGGAATGTCAGCATACTATATAGTGACTAAAACCCCTTAAATTATTTCGAATACTTATATTTTGAATCATGTTTCTACAAGGAGTGAAAACAAAAAATTAGGGATGGTGATATGCTGTTTGGAACTCCCAATAGCTTGGTGAGCACCCTTATGAATCCCTTATGTATTCTTAATAGTGGTTATGTGCTAACCATAAACCTAATTAAGATATCAGACTCAGTCTTATATATCTAGGATACTCTTATACCCCATGAGAGAATAAAATAAACTAATCATCTCTCGTATCACTCTATAATGACTACGGTAGTTCAGGGTGAAAATGTTTCTTCCCATGACCTCACTTACCTTTTTAGTGACAGAGCTATCGCTGGATTTCCCACCTTGTTTAGAAATGTCAACATGGACTCAAAAATATAATAATAAGAGGATGAGATCATAAATAACCCTCCCATATTTGAGGAGACATATCCACCACCATCGATGATCTTAGGTAGGGGAATCTGGGAATAGAATAAGACATGTTTCCTATATTGATTAGTTTTTTCAGGCATCTAGATGTGTAGAAGATGTATATTGAATTTATAACGAATCATAGATATGTGTTCACTTATAATTATATATACTTTCCATGTATGAACCCCATGGTGTCTGTGGAACAATTTGGATTACAGGATGACCATCAAGGATTTATGAAGAAAACCTGGTGAATGTACCCCTCTAAAGATACTATGTTGTGGAAGAAATATTATAAACTTTATAGACTCTTAAATCCTAATAGAAATACTCTAAACTACACAGAATCCAATTTTCTAGCAGTAGAAATCTAAATAGTATTGTTTTTTACATCCTTGTCACATGATGTTAAACTTTACAGAAGAAGTCATTGCATCAAAACATTCAAATACACAACATCCTAGTTCTTTTCAAAATGACCTCAAACTATATGGAACTATTTATCCTTAGCACATATCATTAAACTGAATGAGGTACATCCTTAACAAATGATGATAAATTTCATGGAATGATCATTATTTCACGTCCCTAAAATTCAAGTCCCATATCTTCTGAGTCGTAAGACATTAAACTGTATGATAATTCATTCATCTCATGAAGTTAAAATTTAGTCTTACCTTGTGTACCGTGTATAGGATTCCTTGGGAACACTTCTTAAGAAATCATGTTTCATGAACATGGTATTCCTCTCATGATAACATTTCATGGATTTTTAAACAAAATTAATAGGGCTTCATGACTTCTTTCTCACGATGGATGACCTCAATCCATAGAACATGATGTAAAATTATATGGTTGTAATCCCTCCCATTCAAGGATAAAATGAACTAATAAAAACATATAGATTTACTATCATTACAATGAGATAAATATATGTTTATATCATATATCGAGGACCTTCCATTGGATTATAAAAATTCTCCTATTCTTTCTTTTAATTACCTCTCTATAGTGAAGTAAACTTTTCCATTCCTTGTTTCATACACAAAGAATAACTCATTTGGGATTAAGAATTTGTGTATGAGATTCCCCACATGATCAAGACATACCAGTACACAAAAAGTTTATCTTGGTATTGGATGAACGATCTTATAAATACCACATAACATACTTTTTGTATGATATTAAACTGTATGGTTGATATCTCTTTTATTACATAAAACCATGAATTGATATGGACATCATCAGAGATGAAAACAATACATGGTGCTTTTCTCTAACCACACCTAAATTTAATAACAATGTGTGTCATGATTCCCATTACTATAGGATATATAGTGATGGTCGGATTTCCATTCCTGATTTTAGCTATAATAATCCACATGAAAAATTCCCCCTATGTATAGTGGTCAGACATGCACTAAGACTTTTTCATTCAAGAAGTACATGTGGATTTATTCCATCCATTATAGGATATGTAGTGAAACCAAGATATTTATTCCTGGTAAAATGTGAAATATAAAAATTTTCCCATCCCAGTGCATAGGTTAAACTAAGACCTACATGTTGCTTGATTCCTATTATCACAGGAAATATAATGACATTAGGATCCACAATTCTTGGCTCATCCATGGGTTTCCATCACCCCCTATCATGTTCCTCCATGAGATTCAGATTTGTGTAGAGTTAATTTTCAATAATAAATTGTGGATCCACTCTTGTATTCCTCATCAAGTACTCACATGTAGATTAATTGACTTCAAAATTATCCCTTGTTTCTCACATCGAGCATGGATCATGTGAGCATAGGGAACCCGACTAGCCTCCCTAGCTTGTTCAACCAATATGTGTCTTGGAAGAGGAACCATGTTTTTGTCACATGATATCAAACTACATGACCACATTCTATGTTATGGATGAATTTTTCACCTCCATACCATGATGAAATTTAGATATTCCTTATATATATATAAGATCAATCTACGTGGACAAATGTTTAGCTGAAATTGATATTGGGAATCAGTAATGGAGGAAGAGGGAATTCCCCGCTCCCCTGTGTGTGAATTAGATCCACACAGATGAATCTCTTTAAAATAGTTTAATATTTCATTATTTGTGCCCTTAAGATACTCATAGGGAATCCTTGGGATGTATATCTATAAAAGTATCATATTACTCTATTTAATGAGTGAATAGTAATAAAGAGTCACTCTTTCTACATATGAGTAAAATATACATTCAAATTTCTTATGCATGAGGTAACTTTTTCCACGAAAGGATCTTGTGTATGGATACTCATTAATATGAATGTGCATGGATATAAAATTATTCATTAATATAAATTCTTTTAACCATTTCAATGTTTCCTCAAGGATATATTTTAATCTTTCATCCCAGTTCCAACAATCATTCCACATGATGTTAAACAACAACAAAAAAATCCTTGTCACAGGACGATAAACTACATACCATATACACCCGCACTACATGAAAATAAAATGTACAAACCTTCACCCATTATCATTCCTTATCAAAGGATTATATGATCCTAACCACAATAAACCAAGGGACCTGGTGATTCAATCATATTTTAAGTGAATCAATCCATAAATAAAATGTTATTTCATGATTGAATCATTTTTTTCATAAACCATTCATGATCCTTGAGAAGGATAAAATACCTATCGTTTTGATAATCCAAGTGTACGATCATCATTTGGTCTTTTCCCTAACAATCAGAGACATATTAGACCTACCGAGAGGGTTTTTTTTATCATTTTGATCCCTAACATCACCACATCGGAACTCAACACTTTTAGGTGCTTTAGGTAATCCCTGGAATGATTTTCACAATCCATTACTCATGAATCGTGAACCTAGAGAAATTAGTTACAACCTTATCATCTCCCACATAAACAATATTTTAGTACTCTTTACCCTGGGTATCCTAATTTGGTTTTTTATATGATTCCCCTCATACGAGGTCCACATACAACATGAAATTAAACTATATATAATTTTGTAAAATATTTAAGGCCTTAAACAATATACTTTGATTTTCCTAATCGAAAGACCCTAAACATCTAGTGTAAGGTACAAAAAACAGGCCAGGATAAAAATACAAAAAGGGAATCCTAAGAAAATTTCAATCATCCCCTTACAAAACTCTTCATCTCTAGAGTTTATGAAATACTTATAGTTTAAATAAAAAAGGTATAAATATTATGTGGCCCACTTTGTGGCCCTATTAAAAGCGAATCCATGCTCATTGGACCCCTTGGTCTAGGAAAATGTTAGATTAATTATTTTTCACATATCTTAACCATGATAATGTGTCCACTAGGTGGTGACACAACTTTTATTTTTCTATAAAACTTCATGAATATTACATTTTCCATAATCGACATTTAGGAATTTGAGGTCTATGATTACAAAACCAATTCCTCAAGTCAACATCCTTTGCTTAAAACCCCATGGAACTTGGGCAACCTTACTCCTAGTTCATTCGTGTAGAAAAATGATAACATAGAGAGGATATTCTAGAAGGACCCCACTAATATTCACTAGTTAATTGTATGCTTAAAAATATCTTGTTCCTAGAGGATTAATCCTAGAGAAGGGTTCCCCTATAAATCCAGGATTAATTTCACTCACAGCGTGGTATATGGGATTCCTCCACTACAAATGGTTGACCTATACCCATTGGTTTCCACATCCATTTAACTCATTATTCCCATACCATGATTTAGAATCTCCATAATCATAATATTCAAGTAGATTTAATATCCTCTATGTTATGTCACCATGTCTTATAACCATTTTCAAAGTATGAATGTGATATTCTCTTCCAAATAATTTTGATGCCCAACCCCATATGACTCACAAACACATGGAATAGGATCTAATCCTCCCAACTAAAATCCAAATAGGACTAGGGTACGAAAACCATCCTTGGATACTTTTCTCTCCATATCCCACTTCATTGTTCAGATTTTCTAATATTCTAAAATCATTCATAGACAATGGAAACGACTAAGGATATGTCTATATTATAATGTGTATAGGAGCTAAGAGCCCATGCATAAGTTCTTATGAGAAACCAACAAGTGGAATATCCTCCTTTTATAAATGAAACTCTAATACTCCTGATCTCCTATAAAAATTTTGAAGAAAGAAGTGCCATATGAAGTTTTGGGTCATCCCTATTAAATCATCCATGGTACACTCATCAGCCCCAACAACATTGTGGTGGGACTCAGCACCTTATGGTATTTTTTAATCATTAGTATATCTGCTATACTCCATATTCATCATTTAAAACTCCTAGGAACATGATTTATGTGGCCTATATTCTAACTATCCATGTGGACTGGGAATCCTTATTATTTTCTCAAGTCATAGAAGCAAGACTCTACCCCACACAATGTCTGAAGTCCTAGAATAAATACATTAAACAGAACATCATTTCTCATCATTACAACCTAATGCTAAACAATATGGATGGAATCTTTAATGCATGAAAATATGAAAAGTGGAGAATGTTACTTCGTGAGTGATTCCCTAAAAATGCTCAAGGTGGTCCGATATGGAATATCCTAAGATAAATTACACCAACTGTATTGTTTTTAATACCATTAAACAATGAATTAAGACATACACATTGTTGAGAAATTTGGAAAAAATCAAGAAAATTCTCATTTTATGTTAACTTTTTGTGATCCATACAATATTGAGAACATATAAAATATAAAAGGCATAGAACATGTCAGTCAAAAACCATATAAAAGGGTAGCCTGTAAAAAATCCTTGTTATCTCCAACTATAATTTCCCCATATGAATCTTAGAAAAAAGTTAGGGCTAAAACTAAGGTTATAAGAATCTTATGGGAATAATTATTTCTTCCACAGAAAAAAATTCTACACTCTCTAGGTCCACTAGTCTAGGAAAAAATTAGAGTTCATCACTATTTATCTATCCCTTCAAGAGTATACCTAGAAATATCATGCCTTTAAATTACATGAGACTCTATCTGTCCTATAAGGCCTTAAACTACAAAGAGTGTCATGCATTATGTGACCTTTAACGGGGAATGAGAGATATATATATGAAATATCTCTAATAAAATATTCCTATCTACCTAGGGTGGCACCATAATTGATAAAATTCTCATTTCTACATATGAGATAGAACTATGTAAGAGAATTAATTATAGAATTATTAATCCATGAACATATTTTATCAATGCATGAGCATGGTAGGCATTGAAGTATTCCATGTCATAACTACTTTGGGTATTAGTCCTATTCCCCTTAGAGATGTAGAAAATTATAGGCCTCTTAAAAGTGGATGCAAACATAAATCCATTTTCATACCAATTATTTTTCATTCTATAATGTGTACCAAACCTCTAGTTTAGAGTATCAATTACTCATCCATGTTTATTTCTATGAGAAACCCCAATGACTTGAAAAGATCACCCATATTAGAAATCTATTGTTTATCCATTCCAAAAACCCAGAAACTTGGATTTGATAATATCCTCTCTAAGGTGTTCCGAGTCACGTCAGATTTTCAGGACCACAGAAAATTTATCTATATTTACCCTATTATATGATTACGTTGAATACAAATGAATTTAATTCTAAGGGGGTTCATTTTTTTTGGAACCCATAATATTGCACCTTGATCTTTTCCGTCATATATTGAAGAAGTATAGAGACCATGTAAAAATAACAATTTATTTTTTTCACAAAGGTATTAGAAGTGGATTTAATTGGGGATCATTTAATAATGGATTATATTTTATCCCATATTATATCCATTTTACATTAATTAATATTCTATTTATTTTTATTGAATCTGTTTAGCTAAAAACATTTCCTACCACACTTACCAGCTGGCCATCTCAACCAAGGGAACATATGGGTTTTACCTCAACTATGCCACAAGAACCCGCTGGCTGACCATCTAAGAAGCTAAAGGTGTGAGAGAGAATAGCACTCATTGTGAGAATTTCGGGTGCATTTTACTATCCCTAGGTGGTCCACTCAATGCGAGGGCATAACCAATAAGTGTGTGGTGCATGTGTTGAGTGAACCGACCCCAATGTCACCTTTATGGAATAATATCATGGAATAAAATAGTAACCCTGTCACTCCTACACGAGATATTAATGTGGGGTGGGAACTAGCATGACAATTTTCACCCACATTAAAACATATATATATATATATAATGTATCTACCCTGATCTGATTTATCAAGGTTTTTGGACCACCTCGTACAATATAGTCAACCTCACGCTCATTTACAACACTCATACACAACTATATTTTTACATAAAGAGTCACATGCAATTCCTGATCAAACGTAGTGCTCGACTAAAACTATTTAATACATCTTAGACAACAAAAATTTACAAAGGAGACATGATCAACATCCCAAAACCATGCATTTGACATTTTTCAAAATTAAACAAGATCAATCATAGGAATACAACCATATAAGCTTCATGATTAAATCGAGATATTTTATTAATATAAAAAAAATTGATGTACTAATTATCATGAGAAGAATAGATGATTTAAAATGGATCTCATGAAAATCCATGTATGTTTTCAGCACATAAATGTTCTGACTATGGGACAGTTGAACTTCTGGACACAATAGTAATGAATTACCAAGAAATATATCCAACAAACTGATGTTTTGATCGTGTGATTATCCTAACAGAACATGAAGTCTTCGAAGCACTTGGACTTCTACAAAGGGATTTTCCACATGAGTATCTTTATATCACATGAAGTGGGATCTTATGAAGTTGATCACATGAATTCATCTAAGCTCCATCACCTCGACACAATACGTGACACCATTGTTGGTACTCTGAATATGATATCCACAACATATCACAACATGAAGTGAATTAAAATAATGCGATAATAGGAATCCATTAAAATAACCATGAATCACATGATGAAATTGTGATGATCAGGTAAGGTAATGCAGATGTCGATGAGGATTCGCATGAAAAATATTGTATACTTTCATCATAAGATCCTCTCCCCATTTAAAATATTATACAAATACTTCTTTTAATCATATGATATAGATATTTTGAATCTACCCACATCGTAAAGATGATACATACGATTTATTCTCCATGTAAAGAAACAAAACCTTCAACCAACCTCCAAATATATAACACATTTCTCCCCACATATGTTAAAAAAATTCTTGGGGGAAAATTAGAAGATAATATAGATATCAAAAGAGGAGAATGAGTGGAGGAGAAGGAAAATGGATGAGGAGAAGGATCTACTACTAGATTCGGAGAGTATCTCCATGTGACAACAAAACTCCCATCACAAGAACACAATATGGGATGTGATCCTGATACTCCATATCATGATAACATTATGATCACATAGTTTCATGATATTAATTAATATTATGAGAATCATATATATTTAAAATCATTCACACAAAATACCTTTCATGGGGGATTGAACCCCTAGTTGAGAATCCTTGATAGACATCAGTCAACAGATTCCCTTGGTGTACACGATGCTCCCAAAAATTCTTGAACCGAAGATCACGGGAACCCTCAAACTAACGATGTTTTAATTTAGCTAGAGAATATTATTCATCGACATGAATCACCCCCCATGCTTCCTCAGAAATGGAAATAAAACACCATATACATGAACCTCAGGAATAAAAGTTGTTGAAAGCCCTTGTTCAGACACCCTTTTTCTTGCACGTCTCTATGATAATATGCCAATTGTTCATGTTCCAAAAAAACTCACATGATCCATTAATGATCATGCTATCACGTGATGATATAAAAATAATTGGATTATCTAAGGATATCTTCTGTTATGCGATGCATGTATGAGGCATGTATATGTGTTTCATTTCAATGTAGAATTAATAGGAATAACCCTCAGTCTTGTGATGCCTCTATTCAGCCATGTGGTGAATTCCGTCATTCATGCGTGACAGCCCTACAAATTTCTTCTGACATACACACTTTCCATGAAATGAAAACCCTAGATTAAATGCACTACATTATCATAAAATCCCTTTAATGTGCAGTATTTCTGTAATCCCTCAGCCATGAATTCGTCCTCCAATGAAAATTCATTCCCATGTAACTGAAGATTGATAATCTTTTGACCTGAAAGTTTTGTATTTATATGTGTGAAAAATCCTAGACATGTTTGGAAGAACCATACACATGACTTACTTGAGATCATATGATCCCATCACTCTTCTCATATCTCAGGATACATATATGGCCTTGGAAGAATCGGATGGATCATGTGACAGTTCTTGCAAAATTCAGTTTGATCATCCCAAGACATCATGTACAAGACAGTTTGATCATGTGAATACATCTTGGACAAGTTGGCTGCTCATGAGAAAGGCCTTAGAAAAATCTACTTTCATCATGATAAAATGTATCATACAATTCATTTGGATCATGAAAATACATCCATTAAAAGTAATTTTTATCAGGCGAAGTCATCCTGGAGAAGTCTATTTTATCATGTGAGGACATCAGGTACAAGTCCACTTGATCATGTGGATGACCCTGGACATGTCTGTTTCGATCACAGAAAGACCCTAGAATGTATTCTTTGATCATGCGAATCACCTTGGACATTAATTCTTGGATCATGTTAAATACCCTATACATGTCAGCTTTGATCATATGAAGCATCATGGGAATGTCAGGAAGACACCCTTAGACATTTATTCAATGTCAAACTGATAACCTAATCATTTCAAAAAGTAAATAAAGAAATATTGAGTAGATTATCAAGAAATGTTGGGAATAGTGTCAAGAAAAATCAAGTAGACAATCAAGACATGTCATGTAGACATGTCAACTTCTTCTGGAAGACAAACTGGGACATGTACCTTGTAAACACCCATCCATGAACCTTCAGTCGAGTAGCCCTTTTATAAGTGGATTTTCTTTAATGGGTGAGTTTTATGCACTCATGAAACCCTAATTTTTAATGATATTGGATAGGATCCTTGGTAGACCGTTCATGGTTTTCATATCTCATTATTTTTCAAAATATAGATACTAAATATGCAAAATTAGCATCAATCCTAGTATAAGCCCCTATCATCCCTAAACCTCAGTGATAAAAATAATTTCATTGAGTGTAATTACCAATCCCAACCAATTAGTGTGCTAGTGGTAACTAAAATATGGGAAATCTGATTCTTGTCGAAATAGGATATGTAGGACACCTCTTTAAGGTCCGAGCTCTAATAGGTATCCACCCCAGTGTCTTTCACTCCATATCTCATATGTTCTTAACTCATTGGACAAAATTATCAGATAATTCTACCATCCATAATTTTTTATCACTATATGAGATGTGGTATCATTCATGGAAATTCCTTTATGTTTAATCATTGGAAATTTACTTAGGTACCTCCAACCCATAAGTGAGTTTGGGACAAATCGAACTACGATGACTATGATTTATGTAATAAATAGGATATAGAGGACACCATAAGGCCTATCATCCATACCATATTCTCCATGAGAAAATTAATCATACCTATATAAGGTAAATATTAATGTTTAATACCAATACAAATATGATCTCATGTTATGTGTCCAATATTCCACTACCTCTTGTTTCGCACATCGAAGATGACTCACATGGGCTTAGAGACTGGAAATTATTGTACAAATAGAATAAATAGGATTCCATTAGTGTTTTACCTTCAATGGGATGTAATAAAAATTACTCCTCATCTTCACTCAAAGTTTCATACTCTCGATGAGGTTATTTAGGGTTTCCTAATATTAAATAGTACTAATGAAGGCCTTTATTGTCGCATATTTTATGATACAAAATACCATAACACAAAATATAAGGACTCTAATTCATGTATTAACAAGATACATTGGATTCCACTTCTAATATTGATCCCTAGGTTAACTTCATTACTACATGATGTTAATCTCTAAGGTATAGACCTATGATGAAACCATAAACTATTACAAATTAACTACATGGGTTTTTATTACTATTCCTATAAGCTACATATGAATCCTCATAGAGGTACAATACCATCTAAAATACACACACCATTTACCTCCCTGGAGGGAAATAAACTCAAGATAGATCAAACATGGCTATAAAAACAAGCATAAAAAATTAAAAATAGAATTATTAAGATCTTATGGAACACATAGTTTTTCCAATAAAGATATGGTTTTAATCAAGTTGTTGGAGAATGGGTAACCAATCTTGTATCGGGGCTCGGGATAGATTTTACAAAGATATATTAAATCTATAAGAGAGAACCCAAATATTAAACAGTTCCTCTAAAATGGGTTTCATTTTCCCAAAATCTCATCCTCTCAACCAATGTGTGTTTTTAAGCATCATTGGGTTTGAAACCCTAATTGAATGCCTAAATTTTTAAACCCAATTCATTATTTTTCATAGAAGTGGGAACTATTGGGAGATTATATGAAAGATGAAAATGGTAAACTTGATGTGAATTATTTTGAAACCATACATGAACCCCCCTCAATAAATCAATCACCAAACATGAATCAAATGTGGTGAAACCATTTAAAATAAAATAATGATAGAATAAATAAATCATTATAGGCGTCAAGAAAAATTCCTCTAGAACCCTATGTATAACCATTCCTCCAATCATATTTTGAGGAAAACAAGTGTACCCTAGGATTTTAAAACCTGCTGTGTAGTAACAGTTGTTATTTTTTACTAGGTGACGATTAGTTCAAGACTAATGAACCATTTTCAGAGTTATTACCCCTAGGTAAAAGTATTCTAGAACCATTTCCACATTTATTATACAGAGAAGGATGTATTTCTAGTAGAAACCACATAATATCTTCCTTAAAAAAATTATTATGTTATAATATACTAATCCTAAAATTTTATCATAGGTTTATTCTCCCGAATATATGATTTCCTAAATCATATTCCAAAGGGTTCTACTAAACATCTTAGATACAAACTGTGACAACACTCATCATATTAACCCATAGCCAATGTATTCATTATTAAATTATCATAAGACATGAGGAATCACATCTCAAATTATCAAATAGTTTAGAAGACATAGTAATCTAGATACATGCTTGAGTTTTTTATTAAATTTTAAAGAAATTATATAATAATTTTTTTCTAGAATATCATAATTCCCTCTACAATATCCTTTAATATCTTTCATTATACACTTCCTTGATTCCTATTAAAAGAAAAAAATATGGGTGATCTCAAATTATTAGTATTTGTTATGTATAGTGGTCTAACTACCCAATATTTTCATGCATAGATATTTCATCTTCTAATATGAATATTCAAAACAAAACAAAAAAATACGTATAAGGATCATAATGGAATACATCCTTTAAAAACCTGATAACATAAAAAACTATTCATAAAATATCTACATCATCTCCCACTTATTCATTCTTAACTATAACCATTTTTTACATATCATACTTAATATTATTCTTCATATCGTAGGGAATGGAAACATAAAAAAACCATTATCTTAGATGCTTAGTAAAGGTAAACAAGGGAGATATCGATGATTACCTAATAATGAAATGAGAATAATGTTATAATTATGTGAATATAAAATATGAATATTATACGTTATATATATCAAAAATAATAATCTTGAGTAATGGAATAGATCTTGAGAATTTATAAGTCATGAATCATAAAGGATCATGAGCCATGGTAGAGTAACACTTAAATAATACATGGAATTGTGGCATACAAATAAGTAGAGAAAATTATATCTTTAGTATTCAGTTATCTTTTCAAAGATTAGCATAGTGGAATGGATGGCCTCTTCCTCCCTCTTAGAACTCTCTCAAGAACGCTCTCCTTTTCTCATAGGGTTTACCTACAATAGTGGGGTTCCTTCTGGCTTGTTTAATTATTATCTATTTCTTTTTCCCAATCCCACATTCACACCTCTCATTGAATCTGGGAACTAGATTTCATTCCAATACATTCTTTCAGTCCCACATTCTATAGTTATTCTATAATACGATGTTGTTTTCTATCGATTCTTGATCCCTGAATTTCATTACCAAGATCTTATCACCGAAACCTTCCCATCATAATCACACTCTAGTTTAACTTGAAGGTCTCCTGGTGGTTTGGGATCTATTGGTGTTGATGATTGGTGGATCTCATGTTGACTCGAATGTCCATCTCTGCTCTTTCATCCCTTACCGGTGTACCGTACTCCATTTTGGTATGTTATGATGGTGTTTTTGGAATTATTGGGATGATGTTGGTGGTAGTTCTCAATGTCAAGGGCACATCTCGATCTTGTGGCTCTGATTATTGGTCTCGGTAGTTGCATCTCATGTTGATTATCTTCTATTTTTTGGGTCTATATCCCTTTGTTCATATTTTCTTTCTGGTGGTCCTTCGATCATGGTTGTGTAGTTCGGCCTTGTATGATGTTTGGATTGGTGAGGTTACATATTTGATTATGGTGGTTCCTATGATTAAATTTTTTTTCAAGTTGTTTTGGGTTTTTTTGGTTTATCTAGTTGTTAGTGCTTTGGATTTTCCTTCAGTCACGTTGGGTGATGGATATGGCTTCTGGGGGGTGCTTGGTTCATCTGGTTCTATGGTCCATGATCAGTGCTATGATGCTTGGACTGGAGGATGATGGTGACTTTTTCAATGGTGATGGGATGGTAACGCCAGTGGAGTGGTTATGGTGTCGACGATGTGTAATTTTTATGATCTAATATGTCAGTGATTAGTTGTTTCTAAAAACAAGGAGGCATGGTTCAGTTCTCAATACATGATTTTGAATTTTTTATTTTGATCATTTGAACTGGATGACACCATTTTACTGGCTAAAAATCGGTTATAGTATTTTTGAATATCATCTTTGTTTTAGCGCACTGTAATGGATTAAGGTTTTGTGGTATTTTAAGTGTGTATTGTGATGGTTTGGTATTTTTTAAAGATTCACACACAGCATTAAAAGTGTTTTCAGAAAATAGAAAACATGGTATATGAGGGAATGGTTTCACTCCCAAAACCATTTTAGTAGTCAATGTTAGCTTCCAATATTATCATAGATTACAATTTCCCTTACGGAAATGGGATTAATCCCCATTATAGACCGATTTATATCATGAGATATCATTATTGTCTCAATTCGTTGTAGAAAGATATAGGTCTCACCCCTCACATAATAAAAATCGCACATATTTATTCCCCAAAAAATAAATCATATCAGACTCCTTGAAATGAAATGAGTTTCATAAATCAAAAAACCATCATAATTACCTTCTATAAAATATGTTGTTGAAAAATTAATTATACCGATATGTTGAGTCAGTAAGCCATACACACACTTGATTGATACATTTACTACATATTTAATTAGAAAAATGGAGTATAATAGTGTTTTAATAATCTTAATAACATTTCACCATATTTATTATGAAGAATTTATTATTTTATGAATAATATAAGGGATTTATAGTATTTAAATAGGAGAAGAAAAATAAAGTGATCGATTAGAGTGATTACCTCTTATTTTAAATGAATCTTTAAGATATCCTGTAAGGGGATCTAGGGTTGGTCTTTAGAGAATACCAACACATATAGAATGTGTATAGGGAAGTGGAGAAAATAATTTGGAAGATTATGGTAAATGTAGAAGGGGAAATGGGTGTAATGATGTGACAGAGGAAGATCCCTTTTTTAATTGAGGTGAGAGAATGTTTTGGAATTTTTCAAAAGGTAAAAATATAATATGACTATTTTTGGTCCAAATACTACAAAAATGGAATATAAATGCATAGGGGAGGACATTTTCGACCATATATTATCCCATTTATACTTATTTAATATTTTAAATATTTTTAAATAATTTAATAAAATAAAAATCGAAAAAATATCATTATTTTCAATTTTTATACTATTCATTATTTAACTTTAAAAACATCTAGAAAACAAGAAAATTTGAAAAAATATATATCCTAAAAATTCATGATCATATATATAATTCCCGAATAAAATTAAATATCTCAAATTATGTGTAAGAACTCAGCACTTCCTTTGAGATATGGATCTTCATTTTTTAGGTTGGGCTTATGTAAGTGGATGAAAAAGTGGCATACACGCCATGTATTTTCAAGAACATTCCATGTAAATATGGGTACATGCCATGTACTTCCAAGTACAAGCCATGTGACAGTCTGGCCAGGACCTATATGGAAAATGGTACTACCTGCCATGTAGTTTTATGTACATGTCATGTTATTATCATATTTTTTTTGGAAAGAATGGGTAGTAGCCTAATTGTCGGATAGACGGTCATAGGGCTCGCCCCGTTATAGGAACAATAGTGCTAGACATGCTTTTTTGTCCCAAATCTCTATCCAAACTCCGATTCAATCACCATTGGAAGTTTTTGAACCAAATCAGTGACCTCTTGATTCTTATTGAGATATTTTTCATCATTTTTTATCATGATTTAGTTATATAAGATTGTGAATTTTTCATTTTTTTGTTGATCCACTCCATTCTAGGGAAAATTAACGGCCGACGCTAGACAAGGAGAGTCACACAAGTACGAGGTATGTGGTCTTCTGCCATTCACTCAATGTCATATTGTTTATATGTTACTTATTGACATGAAACAATGTTTAGGGTGTCGCGTTGCCTTGAAATTGACCCTTGTTGTTTCCTATGTATTATTAGGTGATTGATTAAATGAATTGAAGCATGTTTGAGCTTGTTCGGTTTGATTAAGGGCCACCTTATGGGTGCATTTCCCTCCAATAACCAATGTTTTAGATGTTTGTCTTTGGAAACCTATAGTTATGCCTTGGTTACCCTTTTAAGTGTTGTTTAAAAATGAAATTGGATAATTTAATGATTTACCACATGAGATAATGAATGTTGATGATTTTTATAGTTTAATTCACATGTTAGATTGTTATATAAAATTGCCCATGTGAGCTAATTATTGTTTAAGCCTTATAATTATTATATTACATGTTTGGCTTGTGATATGAATTACCCATGTGCGTATAATTTTTTAAGCCTTGTGATAGTTTAATTCACTTGTTTCTTATTATGTATGTTTCCCTCATGAGTTATTATTTTATTAACCATGTAATAGTGTAATTTAAATGTGTTGTTTATTATGATGAAATACTTATACACCAGCCTTGGCCCAGAAACATGGTGAAATGTTAATACACCGCGCATGGCCCTACCACTTGCTGAAATGATTATATTCACGTTTTTACCCTAAAACATGCTCAAATGATTATATATCATGTTTTACCTTGAAACATGGTAAAATTATGATATACCAGGATCGACCCTAATTGAATGTTATGCCTTCGAGTGAGGATTATTTATGCCTATGGGAAAGGACTGGTTATGCCAGCGGGAGAGGCATTGAATTGAATATTGAATGGGGAAGTCTTATAATACATCTTCCAAGCCAAAGTAACATCTTGGATTCAGTCATCTATTATACTTTTTTAGATGGTCTACTGAGGCATCTATTGTTCTTAAATTATATATGGGATTTTCGGGCTTATGCCAGATCCCAAGACTTATATAATTCAATGTACTTTAATTGTAAACAAACACATAAATGGTTATAAATGAAAAATAGAACTTTTAGGGCCGTTTACATATGATTACTTCCTAGATTTCTACTTTCACTATTTTACACTGCATGTTATATATATATTTACTGACAAATCAAAATAGATCTTGGGTGGTTTCCAATTGGGATTTAGTCTCACACCCATTTTGGGTCATGCTTTTGGGCCCAAACAGATTATATGTTTGTAGGTGTTGATCAGGTAAATCTCCCTTCTACTGGTATTTGATTTTTTTATTTAGAGGCAGGAAAGCATGGGACTGAGTCAAGGATTACTATGCTTCTTATATTCCATTGTTCTTTTGGTATTTCTGAACATATATTGTGGATTTTCTATTGTGTACCTATTTTGGATGTTTTCTTAGAACATATATCATTATGCATCATCTTTTTCCTAGAATGATGTTTGTTTATTTATATTATTAGCCTTCCACTGTTTATTTCATTTGTATGTAGTTTATCACTTTTTTTATTGTATTATTATTTATTCTGCAATGTTAGACTCTACCAATGAGGGCATAGTTTCCCAACTATCACACCCAAGTTCCTTGCTGGTAGTCAACTGCCTCTGGTATTTTGGGAAATGTTCTTGAGGCCATGTGGACAACTAGATATGTGGAACCAGTTGAGTGGAAACAGGATCCAGGAAGATACATAGTGGTATTAGGTTATTTTTCTTTATTTTTTGTCCTTCTGTTTGGAGATATTTGACAAGGATAGGAAGGAAATGGATTATGGTAATAAACTGGGATAGGGAGTAGCTACCCCGTGTGCAAGAAAATTCCGAATTACCTCAAATTTTATTGTGATGTTTGGATTTTGAGCTATTTCAGTTGATTCTATTTTACTATTGGGTGATTCACTTGTATTGTGCTATTATTATTGATATCATTATTATTCTATATTGTTGAAACCCAATGAGATGAGGGTATTCCATCTCATGGATCATATAAGAACTTGTTAAAAATAACATTCCATGCATTCTTACCATGCCATCTAGAGAGAATTATTGATTTCATGATGTTGTGATAGATATCATGGAAGATATGCATACGGTGTTGATAGGCGTATTGGTAAGTGTTATGGTTGAATTAGATGGATGCAAATCTTTGGTCCACGTGGAGTATGGGCCCTCTTCAATCAGAATTTAGTGCATCATGTCCTGTCCATGGGATATAGATTGTGTTGTTATGTGCTATATGTGGATGCCAAGATTTGATTCCTGGGGAGTATGTTCCCCCATGGATCATAATTTGGCACATTGTTCCTTTATTTTCAAAAAAAAATAGGTTTTTGGTGATGTTTTTGAGGCTTATTGTCTGGAAACCCAGACAACATGACATGTGATTCTATGAACACACACCATGTGTTCTTCTGTTCCCAAAGAGAGAACTTTTCTTAAGTACATGTCGGGTACTCAAAGTACACATCATGTGGTATTTAATCGTGTGTCAGGTCGCGTGAGAGAAAACGTAAGTAATTTGTTTTTGGTACATCCACACCGTGTATGGTAGATACACTTCATGTAGTTATACTTAGGTGGATCATGTGTGACTCTGGCCATGTGGAAGTACATGCCCAAGAGAGATAACATGATACATGTCATGTGTCGAGCTGACAAGCCATGTACCTGGAATATTTACACGCCTAGAACAGCAGGAGTACACGCTGATGTAAGAGCTTGAGGGTACACTCTGTGTGTAGTTTTTACACACTGTGTACTTTTTTTCTAGAATACTTTAAGGGTATTTTCTTAATTTATCCCCTTTGACAATTTTAGACCTGAGATCAGTCCTCTCTAAGTAGTTTTCTTCATAAATGACAATGGTGAAAGCTATGGAGCATTCTGAGGACTCTTAGCGGGTGTTTTGGGGATTCTTTATAAAGGAAGAGTGATTTCCTCTAGTTACTCTTTTAATTTATCACCTGAGAGTGAACTTGGAATGAATGATGGTTTGGGAGTTTGAACCATCCTATTTGAGACCTTTTATCTGAGATGATATGGGAGCCATCTCTCAAGACCTATTCTTTTGAGGACATTTTCCATGTGAGATGTTCCATTCTGGACAATGAGGTAATGATACCTATTTATTTTAAGGATCCCCTGAGGGATGACTTTTCTTACATGAAATTCTAGGGAGTACCTTGTTGGATCTCTCTTATCTTAGATATTTTCAAGGATCCCTATAGTAGGATTCCTCTCAGTTTTATGACACTTGTGCTTCTTAAGGGTCTAGCCTATGGTAAAGCTTTCCAACATTGGTACCTGTAACATCCTAGGTAAATAAAGAATATGAAAATATAATATTTATTAATATTTGTGAATTAAATATTAATTTTACTTTAAAGGGGATGCTTTTTTTAATGGCGTACCTCACACACACCTATGGGTTTCTCCAAAATCATATGTTGCACACAAGGCTGAGTCATACCGAATAATATTCACATAATAATATTATTTTTAGTGGTAGTTAACATATAGTTGTTTTATTGGAGGTAATGAAAAAAAACTAACCATATTATGATTAATCATTTTTTTAATTGTTTTTACATTTATCCAATAAAATTTAGAGGCTTAAAATGTGAATGAAGCTAATTTTAAGCATAAATACTCTAATATTTTTAGAAGGTAGTTTTACCACCTTTTAATGGTGAAACCCTTTTAAATCTAGTTTTTTTCAATTTTATATTTTTATTGGACTAAATAAACTTCTTCTTTAGAAGTGTAATTTCAAAATTTACTTTGGGTAATATTTGGTAATTTTTCTAATAAAGTTCATTTTTAATGAATAGTGAAGAATACTATATTTTAAGTCAAAACTATCATTTCTTATGATTTATTTATATGGTTAGATTATCTTTTTAAAATGTTATAAAGTTTAATTGTATTATATTTTTACTATTTAATCCAATTTTGGTCTTTGGAAGTTATTTTACATTGAAATTGGACATAAAAAATGTAAATCTTTTTGTAGTTTTTACTTCTTAAAAACACACTTTTTAGTTTTGACAAGTGAAAATAACATTAAATTAATTAATAAAAATTATATGTTTTGAATTTGGTAAAATAGACATCATTTTTGATTTTGGAATATCCAAATTATTTTTGCGTGAATTTTTTGTATTTTTTTGAAAACGTTCAAATTTTGATGAATAGTGAAAAACAATACATTGTAGTTAAAAAACCAAATTTTTCATTTAAATGAAATTTTACCATTTATATGAATTTAATTTTAAAAGTATGACTCACATGGTTTTCAAGAGTAAGTAAAATTTGGTTCAATAGGAAGAAAATAATTTTTTTTGTGAATAGTACATTTTGATTTTTATTTACCGTGATTAAAGATAAATAGGGTAATTCAGGGTAAAAATAATATTATAATAATATAAAATTACCTTAACCATTGTCTTAACCTTATATTATGAGTCATGGATGACCAATAAAATCCTTTGGTAGAACCTTTGGCCTTTGGAATCCACATGGGAATGATAATTACAGTAATAAGGTTTTATTTAAAGTAGAAAATAAAAATATCATAAACATGCATTGTTTTGTTAAAACAATATTAATGTGGAGTTTTATAAATTATATCTTTGACTATATAAATTAATTAGGAAGATAAAAATATTTCCTAAACTATGGTATTTTATTTATAATTTTTTGTCAGCTATTAAAGAAATATATTTATGACACAATGATGATGTAATAATTACCACATTAATGAATGTTTTAAATAAATGAGATTATAAATATTAAAATAAATTTATTTTGAAACATTTTATTCCATACACAAATTTTATGGATTATTATGACTTTTTATAATTAAACTAATGACGTTTCTTCGAATTGATCAAGTTGTAATGGATTTTTTATATGATTAGTAAAAAAATTCACATAAATGAGTTTTTAAATCAACTAATATTTTATTAAATTATAAAATAGTACTAAAAATCTACGATTCAGAAAAATGATCTATATTATTTTACAATTTTTATTAAGGATGCATTTTGGGTCTCTTGGAATTTTATAGTAAATATATTAACCATATAATATGAATATACAAGAAGACATGGTAAAAGTTAAATATGTTAACAAAGGGTTAAATAAAAACGATAAGGATAAAAAATATATTCAAAACCTATACAATTATTATTGACTGATTTTATTTCGACTTATACTCATATTATCTTTGAATTTAATGAGTTTGGGCATTTTGAAACTGAAGAACATTTTATTATAAAATAATACTTTCAAACATTCATAAAGAGTCCATCCTCCCTCTTATAAAAGGATATAACCTCTAACGCTTACTCACACCTCTCAAGCCCCCTTGGTTCATTTTTCATCTCCCAAAATAGGCTCCCAACATACCTTTTTTCTTCCTAGTTGACTTCCCCTAGGAATAAGTTAATTCAAGAAATCCTTTTGGTTCAATCCAAAGTGAGTTACCCGATCTGAAGGTAACTTTTTCTCTCAAGTTTATTCCTTTTATTTACCTTTTCCACTAAAAAATATATTCATATTATTTGATTATATAAAAACACCAGTATTCTCAATATACTAGGTTGTTTTTAGGAGAATAATTCAAACTAAACTAACACACACTTCCATCTAATATGTGTAGAAGATATTGTTCCTTTGGATGGCGAACTACTTCCTCACGAATCGATGATTGTACAATCTTATCCTACCACCACTTATGGCGGAAATTATGATGGAAATTTAATTATATAAGATATTTATGATAATTATTTTATCTCAATTCTTCTATAATTATCTTTTTGAACATTAATTGTTTCTTTTCATTTAGTATATATATGATAATTGTATTTGAGTAAGTGCGGACTACCGCCCACTCAAAGTGATATGACTCATTCATGCTATACATGGAACATATAAAGAATGGAATTAATGAAGTTATGTAATATATATATATAATATATATTATAATATAATTATAATATAGATATGTATCATTTAGTTTTAATTACTCTAAATATAATTTTTTTTTGAAAATAGTGTTTATGTGTACGTACGGCTTACCATCTCCAGGAACTGTGCATTTCGTTTCTTATATCAAAAGGTTATGGACTATTCTAAATAGATATATAATGGATATATGATATATATATGATATCTAAATCCCAAATTTAATTTTGGAAATAATGTAATTTTTACCACATGAACAATTTGTAATTATAACACGTTCATTTTTTTACTCAACTTCCGAACATTGACAAAATGTACGATATGAACTAAAATAATTAACTAATTGTTATAGAAATATAATAGATGATATAGAAGGAATAATAAAAATGATTGAGGTTCTTAATAATGTATAAATTATCTTATGTTTATTATTTAGGAAATTAAAGAATGAAGGAGTCAAGTCAGACACGAGGTAAGAGATTTCGTCTCAATCTCCTTTCATTGAGGAATATCTAGTTGTTATGCACATAAATTTTCCTATATGGTGTATATACAACCCTTTTTTATATTTGTATCATGAATTAATATATTATAATGATATTTAATTTTCTTTTTAACTATATTATTTAATGATTTTTATTCACTTGTTTCTTAAGTGCTAAGGGACTCTTTAACTAAAACATCGTTTTAAATGTTTTGACGATTTTTTTATTTTAAACATTATATTTCATGTCCATGTTTTCAAAATGGTTGTTAATAATTTATTTATATGGAAATGAATGTTTTGAAATGAAAATTTATTTAAAAAGTTTCAAAGTGGTATGGGACAATTAGATTCAAAATTCTCTTTATTAAATGTTTAAACGGTTTTTGAAATGGATTGAATATTTCAATATCTTGAAACGATTTGTTTTTATTACAAATTAAATGTTATTAGTGAAATGTTGATATTGGTAATATTTTATGTGTCATGATTATATAATGGTACTTGGACATTTTACGGGTGGTTATATGATAAACCAAACGATAGGTGGTTCCGTGATAAACCTAGGACGGGTGGTTACATTATAACCAACAATGCATTGGGTATGGAAGTTGGACATATGGATATTCTATTTACTGATATGTGAGGAAGTTGACTGTATAGTTATTCCATTTAAGTAAGTTTATGTCCCAAGTTACCTTCATATTTTATGTGTTCCTTCTATGGGTTTCATGTTATTATTTCGGTTACAAATGGGTAAGCAATGGGATTTTATTTAGTGGAGAGTATTTACTACTTCATAAATGAGAAAAGTATAACTTATGATAAAGTATTGACAGTTTACTTGTTTTTTTAAAAACTAATAGTTTTTATTCTTTGTGTATCCCTTGATAATCTTTTTATGCTCATCCCAAGTTTTTTAAATATATTTCACAAGACTTAAAGTGGAATTGGGTCAAGTATGGGATCAAGGAAAAGACATGATGATTAATAAATAGAACTAAACATGTTTCCTTTCTTTTAAAAGTTTTTATTTTATGAAAAAATGGATACTAAGTAGAAGTGTCTTCATGTAATATTCAAATTTTAATGTATATGTTATGACATAATTCTCTAAAACTCTAAACATGAAAAGACCCACAATGTTAATTATTTACAATATTTGAGATTATGTAATGTTTAAGGATGGGGCCTTACAGTTGGTATCATAGGCCAGTTTAGACAACATTAGAGGTAAGGGTTTTATTAAAGAATAAGTAACACAACCATAATGGTTATCATATTAGAAAGATTCATAGTTATTTTAGATAAATATAATGAGTTTAGGATAACATGAATAAGTATATCTTAGTCTTTACCCTCCTCATAAGACAGTATATGATGATTTTTCTGATATACTCACACTGACTTTTTTGGTTTTAAAGAATGGCTCGATCTAGAGGGAACCAAAGTAACAATATATGTGATGGAAACTATGATAGTTTTTGGAATTATAAACTGAATGAAATAAGAGAAGCAATCAGAACTCTTGTGGTTATTCTCAACCAACTATCTGATGTCATGATTGACCATCTGAACCATCAGGATTTTCATAAGGCATCATATTTAAGAGAAACAAATCCCTAAAAAGGTTTCAGTAATAATCATAAAGGTAAGTATACTAAAAGCCAAGTGATTCATGGATGTGGAAAGAAACCCTAAGGAAAATACTTCAATGAGATAGGATGGTTCTATATATGTGGTGATTAAGGTTATAAAGAAAGAATATTCCAAGGAAAAAGGAAGCGTCCAGCTGATTCCCAGAAAGGGAAAGAAGTTATTTATGAAGGATCTATTAAATGTTTGAAATGTGGTTTTCATGGTCATTATACAAATAGATGTCCTATGAAGAAAGTTCTGTAATGGGATCAATAGGATTATACATATATATGTTTACTAATTCTTAATTACATTCTAGTTGACGATGAGGAAATAGACAATGGGCAATGAAAGGTATGGAATATTTCTTAGCCCATGTTTTTAAATTAGTGAAATCTTAGAACATTTTTCATGATTTTGTTTTTAAGGAAGAAGTATAAAGGAAAAATTTTTAAAACATGGATAAAGTATCTGGAAGAATCTTTTATGATTATGATGTCTACATTTTAGGAATTGAAGGGTAATTTTGGATCTATGGATGATGATATGCTTAAATTTATTAATGATAGGATAAATTTGGAAGAAGTTTTAAAGTATGTGTAACCCTGATGTTTGATATGTGAAAATGGTATTAAAATAAGAATTATCTTTTCTTTTGTGTTTATAGTTTTAAAGAACCATTTGGGACTATATGATCCTTGATATTAATGTATTTATAGGTTAATACTTTTTGGGATGGAAATTTGAGGTATGAGATAACATTTGTTGTAAAAAATTTTTATTGTTGTTTTTAAAGAATTTATCTCATTATTGGGAATGTTATAAAATTATTTAATTTTTGAATAAGGTCAACATGAAGACCGTGTGACAACTCGTCGCATCCGAAAAAGTTGTGGGAATCAATCCCACAACCAAAGTGATCTTGGGATTTATCACCTGCCACTAGACTATGTATAGTCCCGGGTTAATATGACAAATTATTTTTAGTTAGATTATTTTAGGGATCAATAATAAGTTGATTTTGGGAAATTGTGTTTTATCAAATAGACATTCTTAGTATAGGAAAACTATTCGGTGATTAAGTGATAAATGTTATTTTGGAAGACGTTTTCTGTTTTTGGAATACTTTGGGCTTAAAGAAAATAGAATACTGTGGGATCTCATTTGTGGAGAAACAGTTGAAATTTTATTTTTTAAGAATCTATGTTTTTATTATATAAATCTAGCGCTTTGGGTGATTTAGGTAAATGATTAACCTATAATATAGAATATTTTATTAGGATAATTACTTTTTAGTCTGAGACATTAAGAGTAGCTTATGTTATTTGGAGATAAATTTAAACATTTTTGTGGAAGACAATGTGATAAAATCTTTTGGAATTTTGGATTTCAATCTTAGCTTGTATTATATTGAAGTATTTTAAGGATAATTGTTTATTGAATGATCTTTGTTGAACTTTGGGTAACCTTTGTTCAATTTTGGGGATTAAGAGTAGTATTTATTTTTATAAAACATTATCCTTTTGGGGATTATCATTTCTTGTACTAACCATTTAGTTTTTGGTTAATGTCTAAATACAAGTGAAAAATATACTTAATCTTTTGTGGATTATGTTATTATCTATAATTTTATTCTATCACTTCAGGTGTGACAAAGTCATCATGAATACTCATAGTTTGGAGAGAAGATGTGTTTTTGGTAGAAACTTATTAAATTATGAAACTACACTTAAAAAGTAAGTATATTCAATTATGTCTATATTCAATATCATAAATAAATTCTCTAACTTTATGAAATGGAACTTAAAACAAAAATGTTTTCCATTTAATTTTCTTACTAGGAAACCAATGACCATTTAACCCATCATAAGTTTGTGGTTTTCTTATTGTTAACTTTGTCTTAATCAAATTTCCTATCACTCTCTATCAGAACGTGACACTTAGTTTCTCCTCCACATCCATGTTTTCATACGTGGAATCATAGTATGTTTTATATCAAGTTATCTTTATACTTCTATTTATTTCTTTTAATGTGATTGTTTTATTGACTTTTTTTCTGAAGTGGGACATTCAATGATGTTTCCAAGCCTAATTTTAAAATTTCGAGGATGCAATTTCCAAAAGCGTGGAAGGATGTAACATCCTAGGTAAATAAAGAATGTGAAATTTTCATATTTATGAATATTTTTGAATTAAATATTAATTTTACTTTAAAAGGATTCTATTTTTTAGGTCATACCCAACATCCAATAATGGGTTTCTTGGAAGTCATATGTTTCACAAAAGGCTCAGTCGTACTAAAAAATAATAACATAATATTATTATTTTTAATGGTAGTTAACGGATAGTCATTGTATTAGAGGGAATGAAAAGATCTAACCCGCTTATGATTAAACATGTTTGTTAAATGTTTTTGCATTTATCCAATAAAATTTAGAGGATTAAAATGATAATGAATCCAATTGTAAGCACAAATACTCTAATATTTTTAAATGGTAGTTTTACAACATTTTGATGGAGAACCCCTTTTAAATATAATTTATTTCACCTCAATAAATTAAATTTGAAAAAATAAACTACTTCTTTATAATCAGGATAATATAATTTACTTTGGGAAAATATTTGGTATTTTTCTGATAAAGTTCATTTTTTAATGAATAATGAAAAGTACATCATTTTATGTCTAAACTGTCTTTTCATATGATTTATTTATATATTTAGATTCTCTTTATAAATAGTTTTAAAGTGTAATTGGATTATATTTTTACCATTTAATACAATTTTTTTCATTGGAAGTGATTTCACTTTGAAATTGGACATAAAAAGATGTCAATCTTTTTGTAGTTTTTACTTCTTAAAAACACGCTTTCTAGTTTTCACAATGAAAATTAACATTAAATTAATTAATGAAACTTATATGTTTTTAATTATCTAAAATAGACATAATTTTATAATTCATAATATCAGAATTAGATTTGGGAGTTTTTTTGGTTATTTTTCTAAAAATGTTCTATTTTTGAATTATAGTGAAAAACACTGCATAGTAGTTAAAAAAACCGATATTTTCATTAAAATGAAATCTTACCGCTTATGTGAATTGAAATTAAATGATATGAAATACATGGTTTTAATTGGTAAGTAAAATTTGGTTCAATAGAATGAATATAATTTTCGGAGAAATGTAACTTTTTTTTATTTAACGCGGTTAAAGGTAAATAGGGTAATTCAAGGTAAAAATAATATTACAATAAAATAAAATTACCTTTACACATGTCCTAACATTATTTTATGAGTCATGGCAGACTAATACAATCCTTGGGTAGATCTTATGGCCTTTGGAAGCCACTTGGGTAAGATAATTACATTAATAACGTTTTTATTAAATTAAAAATTAAAAATATCATAAAAATGGATTGTTTTTCCAAAAAAAATTTAATGTGGGGTTAGAAATATTAATATCTTTGTCTATAAATAATCCTTAAAAATTTAAAAATATTTCCTACATCATGATATTTTATTTATAATTTTTAGTCATCAAATAAATAAATTTATTTCTGACACATTGATGATGTAATGATTACCTCATTAATTAATTTTTTAAATAAATGAGATTATAAATATTAAAATAAGTTTATTTTGAAAATTTTTATGGCATTAACGAGTTTTATGGATGATTATGACTTTTTATATTTTAAATAATGACGTTTTTTCTAATTTATCAATTTTTATGGATTTTTAAAAAGTCATGAAATGAAATGTTTAAAAATTGACAAAAATGAGTTTTTAAATCAATTAATATTTTATTAAATGACTATATAGTCCTAAAAATATAATATTTAACCAAATGATATATATTATGTTAAAATTTTCATTAAGAATCCATTTTGGGTCTCTTGGAATTTTATTGTAAATATATCAATCATATTGTATGAATATACAAGAAGAAATGGTAAAAGATCAATAAGATAAAAAGTTGTTAAATAAAAAAGATAATAATAAAAAAATATCAAAAACCTATCCAAATATTATTGGATGATTTTATTTGAACTTATATTTATCTTATCTTTTAATGTAATAGGTTTTGGACCTTTTATAACCTAATATAATTTTATAATAAAATAATACTTTCAAACATTCCAAAAGAGCCCATCCTCCCTCTTATAAAAGGACATCACCTCTAACCCATACTCACACCTGTCAATCCCACTTTTCTAATCCAAAATCTTCCCAAATAATCTCCCAACATACCTATTGTCATCCGAGAATCATTTCTTTATGTAGATGTCAATTCAGGAAACCCTTTTGGTTAAAACCAAAAGGAGTTACCTGATTTAAAGGTAACTTCATCTCCCATGTTCTTTCCTTTTATTTTCATTCTCCACTACCTATTATATTCTTATTATTTTATTACATAAAAAAATTGTATCATCAATATAATAGGTTGTTTTTATTATAATTATTCTAACTACACTTACAGACACCTCAATCTAATCGGTATAGAACATACTGTTTCTGTGGACGGAGAACTACTGCCTCACGAAATGATGATGGTTCAATATTCTCTTACCACATCATATGGTGGCCATTATAATAGAAATATAATTATATATGATTTTTATTTTATTTAATTATCTCTATGCATATTTAATTCTATTTTATAACAAACCTTTTTTCTTTTCATGTTGTATATATATGATAATTTCATTTGAGGAAGTGTGGACTATCGCCCCCTCTAAGTGATATGACTCGTGCATTCTATACATTGAACGTATAAAGGATGGAATTAATTAACTTATGTAACATATATAACATATATATTATACTGGATTTTAATATACCTATGTATCATTTAGTTATCAGTCCTTTAAATATGGAAAAGAATTTAAAGTAGCGTTCATACGTACATACGACTTACTGTCTCCATGAATAGTGAATTTATTTTATTTTATCCAAATCTTATGGACTATAATAAATAAATATATACTGTATATATATGATTTATATGATATATAAATCATGAATATCATTCTGGAGATAATGTAATTTTGACCACATGAACAATTTGTAATTATAACACGTTCATTTTTTTACTCAAGTTCCGAACATCGACAAAATGTTCGATATGAACTCAAATAATTAACTAATTATTATATCAAGGTAATAAGTGATATACAAGAATAATAAAAATTAAAAAGTTTCATAATCAAGTAGAAATGAACATAAGTTTATTATTCAGGAAATTAAAGAATGAAGGAGTCAAGTCAGACACGAGGTAAGGGATTTCATATCAATCTTCTTTCATTGAGGAATATCTTGATGTTATGCACATATATTTTTAGATATGGTGTATATAGAACCCTTTTGAATATTTATACCATGAATTAATATATTATAATGATATTTAAAGTTCTTTTTAACTATATTCCATAATTATTTTTATTCAAGTGTTTCTTAAGTTGTAAGGGAGTCTTTAACTAAAACATCGTTTTAAATGTTTTAAAGATTTATTTATTTCAATAATTCTATTTCATGTCCATGTTTTCAAAATGGATTTTAGTAATTTATTTATTTGGAAATGAATGTTTGGAAATGATAATTTATTTCAAATGTTTCAAAATGGTATGGGACAATTATATTCAATATTCTCTTTATTAAATGCTTAAATGTTTTTTGGAATGGATTGAATATTTCAATATCTTGAAATGATTTCTTGTTATTAAGAATTAAATTTTATTAGTGAAATGTTTATAATTGTAATATTTTATGTGTTATGATTATATAATGGTACTTGGACATTTGATGGGTGGTTATGTGATAAACCAAACTATGGGTGGTTATGTGATAAACCAAGGACGGGTGGTTACATTATAACCTACAATGCATTGGGTATGGAAGTTGAACATATGGATATTCCATTTACTGATATGTGTGGATGTCCACTGTATGGTTATTCCATTTATGTATTTTTATGTCCTAAGTTACCCTTATATGTTATGTGTGGTTTTTATGGGAAAAGTGTGACTTATGATAATGTATTGATGGTTCACTTGTTTTTTTGAAAAACTAACAGTTTTTCTTCTTTGTGTACCCCTTACTAATCTTTTTATGCTCATCCCAAGTTTTTGAACTATTTTTCACAAGACTTAAAGTGGAATAGGGTCATGTATGGGATCAAGGAAAATTCATGATGATTAAATAATGTAACAAAACATGTTTCCTTTCTTTTAAGAGTTTTTATTTTATGAAAAAATGGATACTGAGTAGAAGTGTCTACATGTAATATTCAAATTTTAATTGATATGTTATGACCAAATTCTATAAAACTATAATCCTGAAAAGATCCTTAATGTTAATTATTCACTAAATTCGAGATTATGTAATGTTGAATGATGGGGCCTTATAGTTGGTATCAGAGGAAAGTTTAGACAAGTTTAGAGGTTATTGTGTTATTAAAGAATAAGTGACACAACCATAATGGTTATCATATTAGATAGAGTCATAGTTATTTTAGATAAATTTAATGAGTTCAGGATAACATGAATTATTATATCTTAGTCTTTACCCACCTCAGTAGATAGTATATGATGATATTTCTGATATACGCACACTAACATTTTTGGTTTTAGAAAATGGCTGGATATACAAGGCACCAAATTAACAATAGATGTGATGGAAAATGTGACCGTTTTTAGAATAAGAAACTGAATGAAATATGAGATGAAATCATAACTCTTGTGGTTATTATCAACCAACTATTTGGAGTCATGATTGACCACCTGAACTATTTTTATTTTTATAAGGCATCATATATGAGAGAAAAAAATCCTTATAAAAGTTCAGGAAATAATCATAAATGTAGTTATACTAAAAACCATATGTGTCAAGGATGTAGAATGAAACCCTAAGTAAAATCCTTCAAAGAGTGATTATGGTTATATAGATGTGGTAATTAAGGTTATAAAGCAAGAAAATTCCATGAAAAAATGAAGCATCCAGTTGATTCTAGGAAAGGGAAAGAAGTTATTTCTGAAGGATCGATTAAATTTTTGAAATGTGGTGTCTATAGTCATTATACAAATAGATGTCCAATAAAGAAGGTTCTGGAATGGGATCATTAGGATCGTAAAAATATATGTTTACTAATTCTTAATGTCATTATAATTGAGGAAGAGGAGACAGAAAATGACCAATGAAAGGTATGGGATATTTTTTAGCTCATGTTTTTAAATTACTGAAATCATAGAACATTTTTCATGATTTTGTTTGTAGGGAAGAAGTATAAAGGAATCACTTGTAAATCATGGATAAAGGATCAGGAAGAATCTTCTATGATTATGATGTCAATATTTTAGGAATTGAAGAGTTATGTTGGATCTATGGATGATGATATGTTTAAATGTATTAATGATATGATGAATTTGGAAGAATTTTTCAAGTATGTGTAACACAGAAGTTTGATATTTTAAAATGTTATTAAATGAAGAATTATCTTTTCTTTTGTGTATATAGTTTTAAATAACCATTTGGGATTATATGATCCTTGAATTTGAGGCAATTATAGGTTAATACTTTTTGGGATGGAAATTTTAGGTATGAGATAACATTTTTGGTTAAAATATGTTATTGTTGTTTTTAAAGAATTTATCTCATTATTGGTAATGTTATAAAATTATTTAATTTTTTAAAAAGGTTGACACGCAGACCGTGTAACAACCTGTCACATCGGACAAAGCTATGGGAATTAAACCCATAACCAAAGTGATATTGGGATTTATCACCTACTACTAGATTATGTGTAGTCTCGGGTTAGTATAGCTAATTATTTTTAGTTAGAAGATTTTATAGATCAAGAATAATTTGATTTTTGGAAATTATGTTTTATCAAATGTATACTATTATTATAAGAAAATGATTTGGTGATTAAGTGATAAAGGTTATTTTGGAATATGTTTTCTCTTTTGGGAACACTAAGTGCTTAAAGAAAATGGAATAATATGTGATCTCATTTGTGGAGAAATGGTTGAAATTTTATTTTCAATGAATCTATGTTTTTATTATATAAATATAGAGATTTGGGTTATTTAGGGAAATTATTAACCTATCATAGTGAATATGAGTTTAGGTTAATTACTTTTCAGTCTGAGACTTGAAGGGTAGCTTATGTTATTTGGGGATAAATGTTAACATTTTTGTGGAAGACAATGGGATAAAATCCTTTTTAATTTTGGATTTCAATCTTAGTTTTTATTATAATGAAGGATTTTAAGGAAATTTGTTTAATGAATCGTATTTGTTGAACTTTGTGTACTCTTTCTTCAATTTTGGTGATTAAGAGTAGTATTCATTTTTTTTAAAGATTATCCTTTTGGGGATTATCATATCTTGTACTAACCACTTGGGTTTTGTTAATGACTAAATTCAAGTGAAATGTATACTTCATATTTTTTGGATTATGTTATTCTCTAAGAAGTTTATTCTAGCGCTTCAGGCGGGACAAAGTCATCACGAATACTCATAGTTTGGAAAGATGATGTTTTTTGGTAGAAACTTATTAAATGATGAAACTCCACCTGAAAAGTAAGTATATTTACTTATGTCCATATTCAATATCATAAATAAATTCTCTAACTTTATGAAGTGGAACTTAAAACAAAAATGTTGTCCATTTACTTTTCTTACTGGGAAACCAATGACCATTTAACCCAGCATAAGTTTGTGGTTTTCTTATTGTTAAATTTCTCCTGATCATCTTTTCTATCACTCTCTATCAGAATATGACACTTAGTTTCTAATCCAAATCCATGTTTTCATACATGGAATACTAGTATGTGTTATCTCAAGTGATCTTTATACTTCTATTTATTTCATTTAATGTGATAGTTTTATTTACATTTTTTTTCTAAAGTGGAACATTCAATGATGTTTCAAAGCCCAATTTTAAAATAGAAAGGATGTAATTTCAAAAAGGGTGGAAGGATGTAACATCCTAGGTAAATGAAGAATGTTAAATTTTCATATTTTTTAATATTTTTTTAAATAAATATTAATTTTACTTTAAAAGGAGGATATTTTCTATGGCGTACCCAACATGCAACAATGGGTTTCTCGAAAATCATATGTTTCACAAAAGGGTTAGTCGTACTGAAAAAGAATAACATAATATTATTATTTTCAATGGTTGTTAACATATAGTCATTTTATTATAGGGAATGAAATGAAATAACCCTCTTATGATTAAACATGTTTGTTAAATGGTTTTATATTTATCCAATAAAATTTAGAGGCTTAAAATGAGAATGACTCCAATTTTATGTATAAATACTCTAATATTTTTAAATGGTAGTTTTAACACCATTTGATAGAGAACCCCTTTTAAATATAATTTATTTCACTTTTATACATTTAATTTGAGAAAATAAACTACTTCTTTATAATCAGGATATTAAAATTTACTTTGGGTAAATTTTTGTAATTTTTCTGATAAATTTAATTTTTTAATGAATTGTAAAAAGTAAAACATTTTAAGTCAAAAATGTCTTTTAAAATGATTTATTTATATGTTTAGATTATCTTTATAAATAGTTTTAAAGTTTAATTGGATTTAATATTTTCCATTTAATACAATTTTGTTCATTGTATGTTATTTCACTTTGATATTGGACATAAACAGATGTCAATTTTTTTTTAGTTTTTACTTCTTAAAACCACGATTTCATGTTTTAACAATGAAAATTAACATAAAATTTATTAATGAAACTTCTATGTTTGTAATTCTCTATCATAGACATAATTTTTTAATTCAGAGTATCAAAATTATCTTTGGGAGTTTTTTTGGTATTTTTCTAAAAATGTTGAATTATAGTGAAAAACACCGCTTAGTAGTTAAAAAACCGAAATTTTAATTTAAATGAAATCTTAACACTTATGTGAATTTAATTTCAAAAATATGTCATACATGGTTGTAATTAGTAAGTAAAATTTGGTTGAATAAAATGAATATAATTTTCAGAGAAAACTATCTTTTGTTTTTTATTTACTGCGGTTAAAGGTAAATAGGGTAATTCAAGGTAAAAATAAAATTATAATAACATAAAATTACCTTAAACTTGTCCTGAAATTATTTTATGAGTCATTGTCAACTAATACAATCCTTTGGTAGAACTTCTGGACTTTTGAAGCCACTTGGGTAAGATAATTACATTAATAACTTTTTATTTAAATTAAAAATTAAAAATATCATAAACATGGATTATTTTTCTAAAACAATTTTAATTTGGGGTTTTATAATTGATATATTTGACTATAAATAATCATTAAATATTTATAATTATTTCCTACATCATGGTATTTTATTTATAATTTTTAGTCATCAAATAAATAGATTTATTTTTGACACAATGATGATGTAATGATTACCACATTAATGAATTTTTTAAATAAATGAGATTATAAATATCAAAATAAATTTATTTTTAATCTTTTTATACCATCCACGAATTTTATGGATTATTATGACTTGTTATATTTAAATTAATGATGTTTTTTTCTAATTTATCAATGTTTATGGGTTTTTAATAAGTCGTGATATGAAATGTATAAAAATTGACATAAATGAGTTTTTAAATAAATTAATATATTATTAAATTATAAAGTATTCCTAGAAATATAATATTTATTTAAATAACATATATTATGTTAAAATTTTAATTAATGATCCATTTTGGGTCTCTTGGAATTTTATTGTAAATATATTAACCATATAGTATGAATATACAAGAAGACGTGGTTAAAGTTAAATAAGTTAACAAGTGGTTAAATAAAAACGATAAGGATAAAAAAAATCAAAACCCTATCCAGTTCTTATTAGATGATTTTATTTCAACTTATATTCATCTTATCTTCAAATTTAATAAGTTTTGGACCTTTTTAAACTGAAAATAATTTTATAATAAAATAATACTTTCAAACATTCCTAAAGAGCTCATCCACCCTATTTTAAAAAGACATCACCTCTAACCCACACTCACGCCTGTCAATCCCCCCTGGATCATCCAAACTCTTTCCAAATAATATCCCAACATACCTCTCCCCATCCAATAATCCTTTATTTAGGTACATGGCAATTCAGGAAATCCATTAGGTTGATACCAAAAAGAGTTACCTGATTTAAAGGTAACTTCTTATCTCAAGTTCTTTCCTATTATTTTCCTTCTCCACTACCTATTATATTCTTATTATTTTCTTACATAACATAAATAGTATCCTCAATATATTAGTATGTTTTTATGATAAGTATTAGAACTACACTTATACACACCTCTATCTAATGGGTGTAGAACATACTGTTTCTGTGAACGGAGAACTCCTGCCTCATGAAATGATGATGTATCAATCTTCTCTTAACATCTCTTGTAGTGGCCATTATAATGAAACTATAATTATATATGATATTTATTTTATTTATTTTATCTCTATTCATCTTTAATTCTCTTTTATAACATACCTTTTTTCTTTTCTTGTTGTATATATATGATACTTTCATTTGAGGAAGTGTGGATTATCGCCCCCCTCAAAGTGATATAACTCATTCATTATATACATTTAACTTATAAAGGATGTAATTAATTAACTTATGTAACATATATAAAATATATATTATAATGGAATTATAATATACCTATGTATCATCTAGTTTTCATTCCTTTAAATATGAAAGAGAATTGAAAGTAGTGTTTATACATACGTACGACTTACCGTCTCCATGAACAGTGCATTGCATTTATTATATCCAAATGTTATGGACTACAATAAATACATATATACTATATATATATGATATAAATGATATCTAAATCATGAATATCATTCTGGATATAATTTAAGTTTGACCACATGGACAATTTTTAATTGTAACATGTTCATTTGTTTACTCAAGTTCCAAACATCGAAAAATTTCCGATATGAACCAAAATAATTAACGAATCATTATAGCAAGGTAATAAGTGATATAGAGGAATAATACAAATGAAAAAGGATCTGAAGAAATTATAAATTTACTTACGATTATTATTCAGGAAATTGATGAATGAAGGAGTCATGTCGGACACGAGGTAATAGATTTTGTCCCAATCTCCTTTCATTGAGGCATATCTTGTTGTTATGCACATGTATTATCCAATAAGGTGTATATATAACCCTTGTGACTATTTATATCATGAATTAGTATATTATAATGATATTTAAGGTTCTGTTTACTTTATTAATTATTGATTTTTATTCAATTGTTTCTTAAGGGGTAAGAGACTCTTTAACTAAAACATCATTTTAACTGATTTAAAGATTTATATATTTTAAACATTATATTCCCTGTCCATGTTTTCAAAATGGTTTTTAAGAATATATTTATATGTAAATGAATGTTTTGAGATGATAATTAATTTAAAATGTTACATTGTGTTATAGGACACTTTGATTCAAAATTCTCTTTATTAAATGTTTTAAATGGTTTTTGTAATGGATTTAATATTTCAATATCTTGAAAGGATTTCTTGTGATTACAAATGAAATGTTATTAGTGAAATGTTTATATTTGTAATATTTTATGTGTTATGATTATATAATGGTATTGTACATTTGACGGGTGGTTACATGAAAAACCAAATGACAGGTGGTTACGTGATAAACCAAGGACATGTGGTTACATTATAACCTCCAATGCATTGTGTCTGGAAGTTGGTCGTCTGGCTATTACATTTAGTGATATGTGTGAATGTTGACCAAATAGTTATTCCATTTAAGTATATTTATGTCCCAAGTTACCTATATATGTTATGTGTGCTTTCTATGGGTTTCATGGTAATTTTTTAGTTACAAAAGGGTAAGAAATGATCTTTTATTCAGTGAAGAGTATTTACTACTTCATAAAAGTGCTAATTATTACTTATGACAAAGTAATCATGGTTTACTTATTATTTTGAAAAACTAATATTTTTCTTCTTTGTTTATCCCTTAACAAGAATTTTATACTCATCTGATGTTTTTGAAATGCTTTTCACAAGATTTAAAGTGGAATAAGGTCAAATATGGGATCAAGGAAAAGTCATGATGATTAAAACATAGAACTAAACATGTTTCTTTTCTTTTATGTTTTTTTTATTTTATGAAAAAATAGATATTGAGTATAAGTGTCTACATATAATATTTAAATTGTTATTTATACGTAATTAACTATTTATCTAAAACTCTAAACCTGAGAAGATCCTCAATATGAATTATTTAATTAATTCTAGATTATGTAATGTTTAAGACTGGGAACTTAAAGTTGGTTTTAGAGGTCATTTTAGATAACTTTACTGATGAGGTTGTTATTAAATTATATTTGAAACAACTATAAGGGTTAGCATATTATAAATATTCATAGTAATTTTAGATAAATTTAATTAGTTTAAGATAACATGAATAAGTATATCATAGAGTTTACCCTCCTCCTAAGATATTATATGATGATTTTTCTAATATACTCACACTAACCTTTTTGGTTTTATTAAATGGATTGATCTACTAGGAACCAAATTAAAAATTGAGGTGAAGAAAAATGTGATATTTTTCTGAATAAGAAACTGAATGAAATGAGAGATGCAATGAGAAATCTTGTTGTTATTCTCAATCAACTATCTGAAGTCATGATTGACCCTCGGAAACTTCGTCGTATTTATAAGGCATTGTTTATGAGAGAAACAAATCCCTGTGGAAGTTCATGTAATAATCATAAAGGTAAGTATATTAAAAAACCGATGTATCAAGGATGTGGAAATAAACACTAAGGAAAATTCATCAAGGGGACAGGAAGATTCTATAGATGTTGTAATTAAGGTTATAAAGTAAGAACATGCCATAGAAAAAGGATGCATCAAGTTGACTCTAGTAAAGGGAAAGAAGTTACTTCCAAAGGATTAATTGAATGTTTTAAATGTGGTTTGGATGGTCATTATACAAATATTAGTCCAACAAAGAAGGTTCAGGAATGGGATCAGAAGGATTGCAAAAATATATGTTTACCAATTACTAATGTGATTCCAATTGAGGATGAAGAAAAAAAACAATGACTAATAAATGGTATGGATTATTTCTTAGCTCATGTTTTGACATTACTGAAATATCAGGAAAATATTCATGCTTTTGTATGTAGGAAAGTAGTATAAAAGAATAATATTTAAAAATAGGGATAAAGGATTATGAAGAATCTTCCATGATTAAGATGTCTAAATTTTAGGAATTGATGAGTTAAGTAGGATCTATGGATGATGATATGTTTAAATATATTAATCATATGATTAATTTTGAATACTTTTTCTAGTATGTGTAACCCTGAAGTTTGATATTTGAAATTTTTATTAAAGGATGAATTATCTTTTCTTTTTTAGATATAGTTACAAAGAACCATTTGGGTTTATATGATCCTTGAATTTGAGGAAATTACAGGTTAATAATTTTCGGGTTGAAAATGTGTGGTATGAGATAACATTTGTGGTTAAAATATGTTATAGTTATTTTTAAAGAATTTATCTCATTCATGGGAATGTTATAAAATTATATAATTTTTTAAAAATGGAAACACACAGACCGTGTGAGAACCCGTCGCATCTAACAAAGCTTTCGGAATCGAACCCATAAACAAATTGTGATTGTGATTTTTCACCTACCACATGACTATGTGTAGTCCCTGGTTAGTATGACTAATTATTTTTAGTTACATGATTATATGGATCAATAATAAGTTGATTTTGGGACTTATGTTTTATGAAATGGATATCCTTAGTACATGAAAATGATTGGGTGACTAAGTGATAAAGGTTATTTTGGAAGATGTTCTCTCTTTTGGGAATACTATATTCTTATGGAATATATAACACTCTGGGAACTCATTTGTGTAGAAATGGTTGAAATTTTATTTTGGAAGAATCTATTTTTTTATTGTGGATATATAGATATTTGGGTTGTTTATGGAAATGATTAACCTATCATATAGATTATGTGATTCAGTTAATTAATTTTCAGTGTGATACTTTAATAGTAGCTTATGTTATTTGGAGATAAATGTTAACATTTCTGGGGAAGACTATCTAATCAAATCCTTTTGAATTTTGGGTTTCAATATTAGTTTGTATTATATTAAAGGATTTTAAGTACAATTGTTTATTTAATGGACTTTGTTGAACTTTTGGTACTCTTTGTTCAATTTTGGAGATTAAGAGTAGTATTTCATTTTATAAAAGACTATCCTTGTGGGGATTGTCTGATCATATAAAAACCATTTTGTTTTTGGATAATGTCTAAATAAAAGGGAAATATATAGTTGATATTTTTTGGATTATGGGATTATCTATAAGATGATTCTATCACTTCAGGTGTGACCAAGTCATCTTGAATACTCATAATTTAGAGAAAATATGTGTTTTTGTTAGAAACTTATTAAAAGATGAAACTCTACATGAAAAGTATGTATATTTCCTTATGTGCTTGGTAAATCTCATAAATAAATTCCCAAACATTATGAAATAGAACATAAAACAAAAACATAATCAATTTAGTTATCTTACTGGGAAAACAATGACCATTTAACCCATAATAAGTTTATGTTTTTCTTGTTGTTAACTTTCTCCAGATCATGATTTCTATCACCTTCCATCAGAATTTTACAGTTAGTTTCTCCTCCTTATCCATGTTTTCATAAATGGAATCTTATTATGTGTTATCTCAGGTGACCTTTATACTTTTATTTATTTTTTAAAAGTTATAGTTTTATTTACTATTTTTCCGATGTGGGACATTCAATAATGCTTCCAAGACCAATTTGAAAATTTCAAGGACGTAATTTCCAAAAGGGGGGAAGGATGTAACATCCCAGGTAAATAAAAAATATGAAATTTTCAAATATATTAATATTTGTGAATTAAAAATTAATTTTTCTTTCAATGGATGTTATTTTTATGATGTGGCCGACATGAAATAATGAGTTTCTCCAAAATCATATGTTGCACAAAAGGCTGAGTCATACAAAAAAATAATAACATAATATTATTATTTTAAATGGTAGTTAATGCATAGTTGTTGAATTGGTGGAAATGAATATAACTAACCATATTATTATTAAACATGTTTTTTAAATTTTTTTATATTTTTCCAATAAAATTTAGTGGCTTAAAATGATAATGAATCCAAATTTAAGCATAAATATCTAATATTTTTAAAATGTTGTTTTACCACCTTTTAATGGTGAACCCCTTTTAAATCTAGATTTTTCACATTAATATTTATAATTTGACCAAAAAACTTCTTATTTAGAAGAAGGATATCAAAATTCACTTTGGGTAATTTTTTGTTATTTTTCTGATAAAGTTCAGTTTTTAATGAATAGTAAAAAATACTGCATTTTAAGTCAAAACTGCCTTTTCGTCTAATTTATTTATATTGTTATATAATTATTTTTAAATAGTTTTAAAGAGTAATTGGATTATAGTTTTACCATTTAATCCATTTTTGGTCATTTTATGTAATTTTACTTTGAAATTGGACATAAACAATGTCAATCTTTTTGTAGTTTTTACTTCTTCAAAACACGATTTCTAGTTTTCGAAAATAAAAATTAACATTAAATTAATTAATGAAACTTATATATTTTTAATTTGGTAAAATAGACATAATATTTTAATTCATAATATCAAAATTATCATTGGGTGAATTTTTGGTATATTTCTGAAATTGTTCGATTTTTGATGAATAGTGAAAAACACTGCATAGTAGTTAAAAACCAGAATCTTTCTTTTAAAAGAAATTTTACCACTTCTTTGAATTTAATTTTAAAAATAAAACACACATGGTTGTAATTAGTAAGTAAAATGAAGTTCAATATGATTAAAATAATTTTTGGAGAATAGTAACGTTTGATTTTAATTTTCTGCGGTTAAAGTTAAATTGGGTAATTCAAGGTTAAAATAATATTATAATTATATAAAATTATCTTAAAAAATTTATTAACATTATTGGGTGAGTCATGGAAGACCAATAAAATCCATTGGTAGAACGTTTTTCCTTTGTAAGCCAATTGGGTAAGATAATTACATTAATAACTTTTTTTATAATGTAAAAAATGAAAATATCATAAATATGTATAGTTTTTCTAAAACAATTTTAATGTGGTGTTATATAATTGATATCATTGACTATAAATAGTAATTATAAAGATAAAACTATTTCTAAAATTATGGTATTTTATTTATAATTTTTAGTCATCAAATAAATAAATTTATTTATGACACAATGATGATGTAATGGTTACCTAATTAATGATTGTTTTAAATAAATGAGATTATAAATATTGAAGTAATTTTTTTAACCTTTTTATGCTATCCACGAGTTTTATGGATTATTATGACTTATTATATGTTAATTAATGATGTTTTTTCTAACTGATCAAGTTTTTCGGGATTTTTGAAAAGTTGTGATATAAATAGTAGAAAAATTGATATAAATAAGTTTTTTAATAAATTAATATTTTATTAATTGATAAAGTAGTCCTAAAAGTACAGTATTTTGAAAAATGACATATATTATGTTATGAAAGTCATTAATTATCCATTTTGGGTCACTTGGAAATTTATAGTAAACATATTAACCGAATAGTATAAATATACAAGAAGAAATGGTAAAACGTAAATAAGTTAACAAGGGGTTAAATTAAAGATATAAAGATAAAAAAATATCCCAAACCTTTCCAATTATTATTGGATGATTTTAATTTTGACTTATATTCTTCTTATCATTTAAGTTAATGAGTTTATGACCTTTTGAAATAAAAAATCATTTTATAATAAAATAATACTTTCAAACATTCATAAAGAGCCCCTCCTCCCTCTTATAAAAGAACATCACCTCTAACCCTTAATCACACCTATCAAGAACCCTTTTCACATCCAAACTGTACCCAAATAATCTCCCAACATACCTCTATTACTCCTAGAATCCTTACCCTAGGAAGAAGGCAATTCATGAAATCCTTTTGGTTCAAACCAAAGGGAGTTACCCAATTTAAAGGTAACTTCTTCCCTCAAGTTATTTTCTTTTATTTTCCTTCTACATTAACTATTATATTCTTCTTTTTATATTAAATAACAAAAATAACTTCCCTATTATACTAGGTTATTTTCATTATATGGATTAAAACTATTCTTACACACACATTCATCTAATGGGTATAGAACATACTGTTTCTGTGGACGGCGAACTACTGCCTCATGAAAAAGATGATTTTTCCATATTCACCTACAACATCTTATAGTGTCCATTATGATGATACTATAATTATATATTATATTTAGGATATTTCTTTTATCTATATGATCCTGTAATTCTCTTTTAGAATATAGATTTATACTTTTCATGTTGTATATATATGATAATTTCATTTGAGGAAGTGCGGACTATCACCCTCTAAAAGTTATATGACTCGTTCACGCTATGAATTGAATGTATAAAGGATAGAATTAAATAAATTATGTAAGATATATAATATATATACTATAATTAAATTATAATATACCTATGTATAATTTATTTTTCGTTCCTTTAAATATGGAAACGAATTTAAAGTATCATTCATACGTACGTACGGCTTACTGTCTCCCTGAGCGGTGCATTTCATTTATTATATCGAAATGTTATAGAATATTATAAATAAAAATATATTGGATATATATTATATATTTGATATCTAAATCATGAATTTCATTCTGTATATATTGTAATTTTGACCACATGGACAATTTATAATTATAATAAATTCATTTTTTACTCATGTTCCGAACATTGACAAAATGTATGATATGAACACAAATAATTAAATATGGTTATATCAAGGTAATAAGTGATATGAAGGAATAGTAAAATAGAAAAAGTTTTTGAATAAATTAGAAATTAACTTAAGATTATTATTTAGTAATTTAAATAATGAAAGTGTCAAGTCAGACACGAGGTAATGGATTTCGTCTCAATATCCTTTCATTGAGGCATATCTTGTTGTTATGTACATATATTATATTATAAGGTGTATATACAACCCTTTTGACTCTTTATATCATGAATTTGTATATTATAATGATATTTAAAGTTATTTTTTACTTTATTCCTTAATGATTTTTATTCAAGTGTTTCTTAAGTTGTAAGGGACTTGTCAACTAAAAGATCATTTTAAATTTTTTTAAGATTTATTAATTTTAAACATTATATTTCACGTCCATGTTTTCAAAACGGGTTTTCAGAATTTATTTATAGGGAAATGAATTTTTTGAAAATATAATTTATTTCAAATGTTTCAAAGAATTATGAGACACTTTGATTCAAAATTATCTTTATGGAATTTTTTAAATGGTTTTTGAAATGGATTGAATATTTCAATATATTTAAATGATTTCATGTGATTACAAATGAAATGTTATAAGTGAAATGTTTATTTTGGAAATATTTTATGTGTTATGATTATATAATGGTACATGGACATTTTATGGGTGGTAATATGATAAATAAAATGACGGGTGGTGCCGTGATAAACTGAGGATGGGTGGTTATGTTATAACCTTCAATGAATTGGGTATGGAAGTCGGCTGTATGACTATTCAATTTAGTGATATGTGTAAAAGTTTACCCTAGGATTATTCCAATTAAGTATGTTAATGTCCCAAGTTACCTTTATGTGTTATGTGTTCTCTATATGGGTTTTATGGTAGTATTTTGGTAACAAAAGTGTATGAAATGAGATTTTATTCAGTGAAGAGTATTCACTACTTCATAAAGGTAAAAAGTATTACTTAGGATAAATTATTAATGGTTTAGTTTTTGTTTTGAAAAACTAATAGTTTTTCTTCTTTGTGAATCCCTTACTAATATTTTTATGCCCATCCAATGTTTTTGAAATGTTTTCCCTAGGACATAAAGTGGAATATAGTCAATGATGGGATCAAGGAAAAGTCAGGATGATTAAAACCTATAACTAAACATGTTTAATTTCTTTTAAAAGTTTTTTTAATAAAAATAGATACTGAGTAGAAGTTTCTACATGTAATATTCAAATTTTTATTTATATGTTATGACCTAATTCTCTAAACCCCTAAACCTAAAAAGATCCTCAAAGTGAATTATTTGATTAAATCAAGATTATGTAATGTTTAAGGATGGTTCCTTACAGTACTGCCTAGGTGAAATTGTCCCTAGTTTGATGTTTGAGTCTTTAAAGAGGACACCCTTGTTTGGATGGGTGATCATTGTATCTTGACCCTTGATATGGGAATAAGCATAGAAGAATGCTTGGTTCAACAGATTAGAAATAACTCGACCATGGTTAGATGATTAGGAGGTTGTGTGAACCTCTATTTCCATAATTGATGACTGACTTGGTACATCTTCATTCATTTAAATGGTTGTGTTTATTATGTGATTTTGAGCCAGTTATTGCGCAATCCATCTAGTACTAGGATGCATAGGGTGGAAAACCGATTAATAGTACCTAGAATGTGCTATTTGTTCTTGTAAACATGGGGTAGTATATGTTGACATATGTTGTACCCATAGACTGTTAAATGATAAAAAAATATCCTTTGTGTTCGGTTAAATCATTAAGCTTTAATATGTTGTGTCTCTTCATGGTTCTCTCTGAATTTGGGTGACCTGAACGTTTTGGAACCAAATTTGTCCCACTACTCAGGAGGAATTTCAACGACATGAGTGTTTTGACATGAATGTCAGTTTAATTTTGGATTTTCTGCCATGTGATATGACACGGTGTGCATTTATGTCGGTTCTAAACATGAATATTTGAGAGTGGTTGTTCCTTCTACTTGATTTTTAAGAAATCATAGGTATGGATTGCCGTGTAGGTTCTATTTAAATGCGTTCTTCTAGGTAGAAGGATCATAATCAAGGACCATTCAGAGATGGTTGTTTATACTTGAATTTCTTTTGGATTTCTAGTCTTGATTCATGTTGATGACTTTATGGTAGAACAACTATGTTGTATTTTGGCTGTATGTGCAGTCCTTGTGAGGCATCGATGATCATGTGTGTACCTTGGTGATTAAGCGTGAGATTTTATGGAAATGCCTTGGTACAAAGGCATTGTGGTCAGTAAAATGATGATGCATTAGAAAGTGAAGTTGAGTTTCTTTTAGTAGGACTAAATGTAGTGGTTCGACTATCATTTTTTGGAGATCCTTGAAATACACTTAGTGTACTCCTTCTTAAGAGAAGAGCATGTCCTCTATCTTGACATCATCCTTGATGCACTAAGAGATAATTGGTTATGCGACACGCTATAGATAAAATTTGATGGTCTAGTACATATTCACTTTTTGTGTAGTGGACTGGATGAATAGTTTAAAATGTGGTTTGGTTAATGTAGAGTGGTACTTGTGTTTCTGTGTAGGAACTCCTTGGATGGAAATAGGAATGCCTGCTATTTTCTTTGACATGACCGCCTGGAAAATTCCACTCTAGGTTCAATCAATGTTCTTATGTGGACTTTTGGACTTGTACCAAAGTCACACTAGTAACAGGGAGTATGGAATCCTTTGTGAGTTCCTCATACTCCATGTTGTTGAATATGAGATTATCTTAATGTTATAGTTAATCTCAGATATGATGCTTTGAAAATATATAGTGGTTCTAGTGGGATGGATCTGTAATTTCTCTTTTACTCATGTTGTTGAATGACCTTTTAATTGATCAAGGGATGGCTTGATAAAGGCGAGTCATCAAGAGAAAGGTATGATATTTGGTGAACAAGGTCATTTTAGGCGTATGGTGCCTTGGGAGTAGGCATTGTGTTCTATTGCAATATGTCAGCCTTCTAAGCTTGGTGTTTCTAAGAAAAGGCATCCAGTGACGGTTTGACTCGTTATCCTTCTTGTTCCATGTGTATGGTTTGAGTGAAATAGTTTTAGAACTCTTCTAGTTTATGGTGGGTGTGATTTGGAAGTCCTGAATGTCCATCTATGGAGGATTGTGTGACCGTTTTTGATGAGGTCAATCAGGGATTGACCATTCATTGTTGTAAGGACACCGTTATAACCCTATTTAGGTCCATGTTTTCCGAGATAAAGGAAAATCCCACTGAAAGAATTTCTAAAACACTCAGGTGAATGTTTGGTGGAGTTTTACAATAGTGAAAGTGTTGTGGAAATGATTCCTTTTTCATTGTTCTTAACAGAATCATGAAGGATTCACTCTTCATACTGATCAAGGACACCTTAAATGTTGATGATCTTGGAAGGTTGTAAATCTGTGAGATTTTACGACTGAATAGGGTTTGGTATTCTATCATTTTAGATAAGGATACCTTGTTTACTTCTCATTTTTATCAAGGGCTATAAAGGGTTCTAGGTACACAGATGCTTCTAAACATGAAATACTACTCTTAGACAGATGGATAATATGAGCACATGAATTAGGTACTAGAGGATGTGCTTCAGGCATGCATCCATGATTTAGAGGGTTCGAGGGAGATATAGATACCCCTTTTTGATTTCTTCTTAAACAAAATCTTCTAGGATACTATTCATATGGCACCATATGAGTTCTTGAATGGTAGGTGGTGGTTATCTCCCCTGTCTTGGCTGGAGGTAGGAGGGGAAGTTATGCTGGGACCTCATCTTATCCATGAGATGATTGAGGAGGTTTAGTTAATTCAGAAGTGTATGGATACTACAGAGTTTCATCATAAATAATATGTCAATCATCGCAGATGACCTTTGGAGTTTGAGGTTGTGGGTCGAGTTTTACTATGTTCCCCACCAAGTTTGGGACGCTAGTGGTTTAGGAGATAGGGTAAGCTTTCACTGTGATACATTGGTCAATTTGAGAGTCTGGAGAGAGTTGGGTCGGTTGCCTATCGATTGAAGATACCTCATAAGTATAGGTTTTTGAACAATGTATTCCAAATTTCTCAATTGCGACATTACTTTTCAGACTCATCTCACACCTTTCATCCCGAGTATGTTGATTTATAAGAAGATACATCCTTTGAGAAGCATACAATATGAATTGTGGATTATATAATGAAGGTTCTCTATGGCTGGTATGTTCCTTTAGTACGGGTGTTATGGTAGTACAACCGAGTGCAGAATGAGACCTGGGAGAGGATGACCGATGTAAGATCGCAGTGGCTGGAGTTGAAGTAGATATTTCTTCACCACCATTGGAAGGGACATTCATCGAAGAATTTATTTAAGTGGAAAGTTTGTAAGAACCTGGTTCTAACTTTGAGATATTGATATTCCTTTTTAGGTTGGCCTTATTAATTGGGAGTAAAAAATGTATACACACCATGTATTTTCAAGAACACACCGTGTAGATATGGTCACACACCATGTACTTCCCTATACATTCCATGTGACAATCTACCCAGGACCTATATGAAAAAAGGCAGTAAGAGGCATGTAGTTTTATGTACACTCCATGTAATTTTCTTTTTTAGCTAAAATGGGAAGTAGCCTTGTGGTTCGTCACATGGATAGAGGGCTCTCCCCGTTACGCAAACATCCGCAGCAGATGGGATTTTTCTTCCTGAATCTCCGTCCGAACTCCGATTTGATCATCATCAGAGGCATTTAACCCCAATTGGTGAGCTCTCAATTCATCCTAATGTGTTTTTCATTATTTTTTCTCTCTATGAATTTATCAGAGCTTGATAATTTTACTCATTTTGTAGATCCACTATAATCTTGGGAGAATTAAATTCCATCACTGGATGAGGAGATTTGTACGAGTACAAGGTATGTGGTCTTATGTCTTTCTCTCAATGTTAGGTTGTTTATATGTGTCTTAGTGCCAAAATCCCAAGTTTACAGTGTCTCCTTGAATTGAAATTGACTCTTAATTTTTCCTATGGTTGATTTTGTGATTTATTAAATTAAATGAATCATGTTTCTTCTTGTTGGGTTTGATTAAGGGCCACCCCATGCGTTGATTTCCCTTGGATAACCAATGTTCATCTTTAGGTCTTAAGATGCTTATGGGTATTCCTTTTGTTTCCATTATAAGGGTTGTTTAAAAATAAATTGGTTAATTGAATATTTTCCTATCTGATATAATGAATATTGACTCTTTGTGATAGTTTAATTCAGATCTGTTATATTAAATTTCCCAAGTGAGCTAATTATTGGTTAAGCCTTGCAATTGATAGATTACATGTTAGGCTTGTGATATGGATTTTCCATGTCTGCATAATTGTGTAATCCTTATGATAGTTTAATTCACTTGTTTCTTGTTATATATATTTCCCATGGGTGTTATTATTTTAGTAACCATGTAATAGTGTAATTTACATGTGATGTTTATTATGCTGAAATGATTATACATTAGAAATGACCACGAACATGATGAAATGATTATACACCAGGATTGGCCATAAAAAATGCTGAAATTCTTATATACTAGGCCTGGACCTAAAACATTCAGAAATGATTACACATCGGGCTTGTCCGTGACACATGCTAAAATGATTATATACCTTTTTTTACCGTAAAACATGCTAAAATGCTTATATACATGGTTCTACCCTAAAACATGCCAAAATACTGATATACCAGGATCAACCCTGATTAAATACTATACATATGGGTGAGGATTTGTTATGTCTATGGGCGAGGGTTGGTTATGCCTATAGGTGAGTTATTGAATTGAATATTAAAATGGAAGGTCTTCTGATGCATCTTCCAACCCAAATCACAATCTTGTATTCAGTCTTCTCATATACTTGTTTAGATAGTCTCTTGATCATCTATTATTCTTACTTTATACAAGGGATTTTTGGGATTTGGTCAGATCCCAAGACTTATATAATTATATGTACTTGAATTGTTAATAAACACTTAAATGATTATGAAAACTAGTACATGAAGGACTTTTTAGTTGTTACTGCTTCCTAGCATACTGATTTTAATATTTTACACAACCTGTTATATATATATATATATATATATATATTAACTGAAATATTGGCACAAATCATGGGTGGTTGCCTACTGGGATTCATGCTCACGCGTTTTTGGGTCATAATTTTTTCCCAAATCGATTATATGATTGTAGGTGTTGATTAAGTATTACATCCTTCTATTTGTACTTGATTTTCTATTTAGGAGCAAGAGAGCAGGGGACCAAGACGATGCTTTTAATGATTCTTATATTCCATTGTTCTTTTGTGATTTTGGAATATATATTGTGGATTTTATGGTGTGTACCTATTTTGTTTATATTTTTAGAACATATTTTACTTTGCATCATCTTATTCATGTAATGATGTTTGGTTATTTATGTTATCGGCCTCCTGCTGTTTAATTCAGTTTTATGTTGTTTATTTCTTTCATTGTTTTATTATTATTTATTACACATTGTTACACTTTGACAATGAGTGGATATTATACCCATTATCACACCCTAGGCCCTCGCTGCTAGTCTATAGCCTATGGCTTTTGGGGAAACGCGCTTGAGGCCATGTGGCCAACCAGGTACGGGGAACCAGATGAGGGGAAACAAGATCCGGGATGTAGCATTATGTTACTTTTAATTTTTTTAATATCATTTATTTGTTTTTCTCTTTTAATTGTGTAATTTCTGCATCATCATTGTGTACGTATTTAATGTAATTATTTCATTACTAAAAATTAATAATAAATTAATATCATGAATTTAATTTTATTTGGAACAAAATTTACTTTTATGATTCTTTGATGGCTAATTTTTTTTTCTAATGTGAACAAAAATATGATATTTAAAAATAAGAGATTGACATTTTATAATTTACTTTTGTTTAATTAATGTATAAGTCATTTTAATGGGAAAGTCCTCATCAAATTACTCTATTTAGAACATAGGTGTAAATTGAATAATTTAATTCATTCAATAAAAATTTGGATGAGTAATTGTGGCTTTATCAAGTAGTTTTATCAAAAAAAATATTTATTTATCCTTTACCAAGCTGATAACTTTTAAAATGGTTACTATTCACATTGGCGAAAAAATAAAATGGGCCTAATAAAAAAATCTATCCTCCTAATTCTATGTATGAAATTAACTTTATTTAATTTAATATATATAAAATGATGAAATTAGTTTTCATATAGCCATGTAAAATTTCATAAAAAATTCTTTTTAGGGTAAATATATTTTAGGTATAAAACTGGATTTATTATTATCCTATTCTTTGAAAAATATTTTTTGAATGATTAAAACATTTTATAATGTCAATAATATATGAATTAAATTAAAATAATTCAATAATAGAGATTAATATATTCATATAAAATTCATTTTATGCTTAAAATCTTTTTTTAAGAAAAATGTCATGTTTATTTTATAATAATTTTTTTAACTTAAAATCGTGTATCTATTTCATAAATTTATAGACCATATATTTTACATAATATAGTTATTACTATTGATAACCTCAAATATAGAATCTAGGAGATAAATTTTACATAATATGTTCATAATGTTATATGGTTTGGTTAAACTCTTTGTTGTGTTCAACATAACCTATTGAAGAAATCAAATTATTTAAAGAGAAATATTTCATTAAAATCTGAAGGTGTTACATTATACCCCCTTAAAATGAATTTATCCCTTGAAATTAGTTACTATGATACAAAAATATGAAGATACCTCTACCTCATGACATCCTTAGGTTCCTACATAGCGTCCTCACATTGGTGGTTTCACCAAAAAATACTTTAACAAGGAGAGTGGTCTTATGTCATAGAGCATTATATCTCTGATCCAGAACCTCTACCAATTGATCATTACAATAATTATTTTACTCTATTAGTACAACCTATGAGTATAGTACATGTTAAGGGATAGGTATGTACATCCTCAAGATAGATACATGGAACACATCATGAACATGATAGAGATTTGGTGGAAAGGCCAATCGATAAGCTACCATCTTGATATGATCAAAAAATTAAAAAGATGGGTATACTTAAGTATAATCTTTAACTTCATTCCAAATTTCATCACTCTCTTCTAAGGTGATATTCAAACAATGAACTTGTCACCCACTTTCATACTCTATATTTTTATAATGATTGTTAGAATAACTTTTTGTCAACAGTAATTTTATCTCAAGTGATGTAGAATGGATCTAACTTATCTATTATCTCCTTATCTAGATCCGGCACCAATATCCTCCATTATCTATATTCATTACTTCATGTTGGATTTATTAAATTCTTTCAATATAGGTATTCATGTAGAGCCAACTAAATGATAATTTGAATTCTATATGTATATGAAAATTCTACCAAATGAAAGTTTTCATCCTAACCACCATTAAAACACTTAGAGAAAGCTCTCAATATGTATTCTAGAGTATTAATTCTCCTCTCAGACTTCCCACCTATTAGGGGATGATATGTTGAGTTAAAACATAACTATGTATCTATAGGCTACTAATGACTTCACTAGAACATTGGGATAAAACCTCATATCCTAATTCAATACAGAATAAAGTGGTACTCCATGAAATGTTACCACTTCCTTAAAATATATTTTGGCATGTTGATGAAAAGATAAATCATCTCTCATAGAAATTATGTGTGGCCACTTTTTAGGGAGATATTTTTTAAACCCCAGAGTGATATAACCTTTATATGTTTTTAAGATTATGATAAAAAAATACATGTTGGTTTTTCCCCATTTCCATTCAATTATGGATAATAGTTGTAACATACCCTTAGACTTCGGTTTCTTGTCCTTAACCTTCTGAAAAATAAATCCCTGAGATTCAAACTTTATAATATCTCTCTTCATTCAATCCCACCATAAATATTCCTTCAAGTTTACATACATTTTTGTACTTATAAGATGAATTGAGAATGATGATCTATGAGCCTCATCCAATATATCCTTATTGAAATATGGTATGTTTGGGACACATAAATAGTTCACAAACCTTATTATTCCATGATAATAAAGGATAAAATAAAGAACATTTCTCACCATCTTTCGTAGCTCTATATCTTCCCTCTGCACCACTTTAATATCAAATTGGAAAAATGGTGGATAATTCATTTGAGACAAATAAAATTTCTCCACTTCCATTAATATTTCCATATCTATCCATTGTAAATACCTAAATATTTGATCTTTTGTGATCTTTATCATAGATAATTTAGCATTATCATTTTGGCTCAAAGAATCTTCCTCCTTTCTCAAATTCTTAAGGTGGTAATGTATTGAGAACTCATAATATTTAATCAGCTACAACCATCTTATTTGGTTCTTGTTTGAATCTTTTTTAGTTAAAATATTCTTTACAATTTTGTGATTAGTGTAAATGTCACACCAATATCCATATAGATAATGCCTATATATCGTAAATAAAAAATTATAATAGTTAACTCAAAATAATGATTTAGTTAATTTTTCTCATGGACTATAGATTATAATGGGTAAAATTCTTCCACCATATCATTTTTTATAAGAATGTATCTCATTCCCTTCATTGATGAATCACTATAGATAACAAACCGTTATCCTCTATAGTGTAGTGTGAGTACAGGTCCACTGACCATCCTTCCTTTCATATCCTTGAAATTTTATTCACATTCCACCATCCATTCGAACTTTACTACTTTTTAATTAAAAAATGTTATTGGGCTATATAATCATGATAAATATTTTATAAAAGATTGATAATATCCATAAAACCCATGAAAACATTTGGTTCAGTCCTCACATTTGGACAGGTACATTTATCAATAACTTCTTTCTTTGAAGGATCTACTGATATAACCTCACTTGGAATTATACGACCCAAAAATGAAAATTTCTATATCCAAAGTTCATGCTTACTAAATTTTTTACAATGCATATCCTTCCTCTTGGTATTATCACATTCCACATGTGATATTTATGCTCTTCCTTGTTCGTTGAATGTATAATAATTTCGCCTATAATGACTACCAAAAATTTATCAAGATCATCTCTAAATTCCCTATCAATTAATTCCAAGATGATATTTGGGGCATAGGTATATCCAAAATTCATCACTATATATTCACAGAGTTTATACCTTATATGAATTTACATCTGGGGTATATCCTCCTTCATGACCCTCAATTGATGATATCTAGAATGAATATAAATTCTAATATATTATGGATATCTCTGTAGTTGATTAAATAAGTCATCATTATGGGATAGATGATTTTTTTATTTTAATTTTTTAAATCTCTTGATAATCAATGGAAATAATTATTAACACACCTTTTTTTTAAATATAAATGTTTCACCCCAAGGTGACTCACTAGGTCATATTAATCCCTTATAATGACTCTCCTAGAGTTCCTTTTTCAATTAATGTTACTAAATTTCAGCTATTCTATAATTAGGTTTTATAATTTTCATAGCACCAAGTATGATTTCAATTGAAGACTCAACATCACAATTCAATAGAAGTCATATAAATTCTTTTTGAAATACAAAAAAAACACTCATAAAATAGGTTTATCCTTAATTTTGACTTTATACCTAACAAAATGAGATATATAACCTTCATTTATATGAAATAATACCCCTAGATAGAAGCAATTTTGAATGGAATTTAATTTTCATACTTGAATCAATATATGATTATAGGTTCATTAGATATATGAAAAATGTCTTCCCATTCTCATCAATTAAAATGGGATCTATATAGTGAACTCCAACATGTGAAAATAATCACATTGAATTCAACTAATGTGAGAATTAAAAAAATTAATACAGATATTTTCCATAAACATCAATCAGAGAAGAACTATAAACTGGATAGGCAAACATTGTTCCTTTACGAGTTTTCACAAATAATTCAATATCTAATTGTTGAGGCGATACAGTAATACCCTTATAAATTATTTATAAAAAAAGATTTGTTGTATATATAATTGAAAAATATGTTATATGTTCTAGAGTGGATGAGAGTTTTATCTTTCACCATGTCGTTATCATAATCCACTTCGGCAGTCATGATCACATGAGATTCACATTTTTATTTTGGATTAACACTCAGTTGATGATAAACATAAAAAAATTCGTAATGGGTCAATGATTGGCATAAATCTCATACTCCTTTCATTTTCATCATTAAAGAATGGTTGGTGAATTCTATGAAGAATTTTATCCATTTTCATCATTATCTAACTTCTTCCCATCACTTGATCATTGATTTCCCGATGAAATTCCTTTTCTCACTTGAAACATCTTCCATCCCCCTTAAAAAATCTTGCACATGATTCCACCCAAACATCAATCATAAAAGAAAGCATGTGTTCTTTTCTCTACGACTTTTATAATTGACATCAAATTCCATTTTTATTTTCTTACCAAAACCTTGATATCTATGGGTAACTTCAATATCCATCTCCACCTTAAGAGCACATAGAATAATTTATTCAAAGGTAATGAATTATCATATAGATAATTCATTTTGGAGATTTTATTTTAGGATAATAAAGAATCAATCAATTTTCCTTGACTGATGATAATTAAACTAGAGGCATGCCTTGTAATCCTTGAAATTTTTTCTTCATAGGAACCTATGGATATTCCATTATTTTGTTTCAGATCAATAAATTACATCCCCATATTTATACAAAGAATATGAGGGATTTCTATTCAGAGGAATAACCACATAATCTCATCCCATTACATGGATTAAATTTTTTCTTCATTACTCATATTCTTTATAAGATTCCACCATTAATTTTCTTCACCTATCAGAAAATATATTTTGAGGAAAGTTATTTCATGTCTCAAGAATTGAGGAACAGAAAATATTTTATCAATGGTGTCAATCCATTTCTCAAGAACTAGTGGATCAGAAGATTTACCTAAATAAGATGGATGTTTCGTAATGAAGGATTCAATGTTATGTTGTTCCCTATATTGATCATTTGGAAGCTCAACACGATTCATATCTTGAGAAATTTTTTTGTCCATAGAATAAAGATTCATCATTCCATATCCCATAACATTCATATACTCAAGAGGAAAATAATTTAATTTTCCATAAAATTCTTCATTAACATGATTCTTTTGGGATACATCCATTGACTAAAACCAAAAATCATAATCTATGGGACAGTAATCATAGTTGAAATCTACATAATCATGAAAAAATAATTTATATGATTTCTCAATCGTGAAACCTTTTGTTTTTGATACCTTGTGTTTAACTTATTTCATTCATAATCACTATCAAAACAATATGATTTATCCTATATTAAGAGTTATACCAAAAATTTTCTCATCCGAGATTTTAAATGTTAACTAAGCTTATCCTCTAATACCAACTATAGAAACCCAAACATTTCATACATAGATATTTCATCTTTTTAATTAAATATTCAATACATTACATAAACGCAGAGATAAGGATCATATAGGTGTAGTTATTTTGGAAATAGGGAATATAAATGACTGGTTCATAAAATATCTACATCATCTTCTACTTATTTCTTCATAAATAGAACCCTTTTTGACATGGCATACTTAATACCATTCATCATATCTTGGGGAAAGGATACATAAGAATGTGTGAGATAAAATTCATTGTAAGGGTAAAAAATGATATCAATGATTACATAAGTATAACATGAGAATAATGTCACAATAACATGAACATAACATCTTATATTAAACCCTGCATATTAAAAATCATAATATATAGTCGTGTAATGAATCATAAAAGTTAAAATTGCATGAATCATATAGGAACATGATATATGATATAGTTATGTTGGTATAAGACATGGAATTATGGAATACACCTAAGAATAGAAAATAATTTCATTAGTTCTGATGGCTCATTTCCAAGACTATCATAGTAGAATAAGATGACTCCCTAAATCATCTTAATACTTAGGGTTCACACCCAAGTCTATCATGGTGAAAAATATCTCTTCTTGTGATGGGTTCACACTCCATTGTATCCCTATTTATCTAATGAGATATCATTATTATCAAATAAATTGGAGGAATATATAAGTCCCACTGATCATATAGTTAAAACCTTACATATGTGTTCCACAAGAACATAAATACTATCAGAACCCCTGAAAAGAACTCAGTTTCATACACATTTATTCATATCAAAACCCATGGAAAAGAAACACTTTTTATAAATATCAAGTTATATTAAGAATAAACCAAACATAGTAATAATAAGGATGGCATAATTGGATCTCATACCCCGTAAAAAAATATGTAACAAAAAATAATTATATCATTGATGTAAAATAATTTTAAAAAATCACTTGATATGATTCTTGAGAAATATATCCTTTCTATTTTGAAATAATTTTCTTAAATACATGCAATTATAATGAAGGAAAACTAATTTAAAAATAAAATTTTATAATTATAAGGTAAGATTAAAATAATTAATTCATCATGACCCCTAGAAAATCCTATCATGTCATATATATTGAAAAACATTCCTTCTGTATTTCTTTCAAAAAATATAGGAAGAACCAAGTATAGAAAATGAAAAAAAAAATATTTTCATTAAAACCATTTTAAAAAAAATTAAAACTTGTCTATAAACGATTTAATATAGCAGTCATAAAATTTTTTAAAACAATTTTAAAAAAATTGGTCATGTGAGACAAATATTCCATAGATAATACTTAAACCTAAAAACTCTCAAATAATGATGATATTTTGAAATTAACCCTTACCTCAAGTATCCATATTCCATGTCCATGTTGAAACCTATTTTAAAAAAAATATGAATTTATTAAAATTTATTCGAGAACCATATATCAATATTACCAAGTATTATTTATTTATAACATCTTATCACCCTTTTATTAATAATGTTTTTTTAAAATCACTATTCAATGTGATAAAAGCTTTTTTTCCAACCTTGTTTTGGTTCGATTGTCCATGTCCTTATACATAGATCTTAGTCTCATTATTTCCAAAATGTTAATCAGGGTATCACTATAATATATATTCATTATATACAACTTTATAATCATTAAAAAAAATTTGGGATCGAAAAATTAATTACACCCTTCATGGTCATGATAATACTTAAATACTATGAACACTATTTCAATTTTTCATATGATGGAATTGAAGAAAGCAAAGATATAATACACCTTTAATTAATCATTATTATATAATATATATAATATATATTCTTATAATTCATCCTTATTAAAATCCATGTGAAATATAAATGAAAAAATAATCACATTGCATCATGGACATGGTAGTCCATACGTACGCATGGGCGATGTTATCACTTCAAAAATGATTGGATGATAAGATAGAAGACATGATATTATCATTCCAAAAGTATGATTATTTCATAAATATCATATATAAAAATAAAATCCATCTTAATTCCCATACATGGAAGATGGTGATGAAAATTGAAGTGTATCACTAGGTGTATACGGTAATCCATACGTACACATGAGCGATACATTCACTTCTTATTGAATGGGTAAAAGGTTTTATAATGGTGTTTAAATAATCATAATAAAATTTATGAATATTTATTATAATGAATTTATAATTTAATTATAAATATCATATATTTAGAGGAGGTAAATAATAGTAAAAAAGTAAGTGATCTGTTAGAGCAATTAACTCTTCTTCAAAATGACTCCTTTAGATATCCACGAAAGGGCTCTATAGTTGGTCTTTTGAGAAGAAAAACGCCTCTATAAAATATATAGGGAAATGGATAACATAATATATCATATTATGGTCGATATAGAAGGCATAATGTGATGTAATTAAGTAAATTAGGAAGTTCCCTTTTATAACAGAGGCAAGGGGTACTTTTGGAATTTCTTAAATGATTAAAATATAATAAGAATATTCTAGAGAATAATTCTTAAAAATGAACTATAAATGAAAATTGGATGAATGTTTTTATAATTTAATATCAATATTGTTATTATTTAATATTTTTTTGATTTCAAAATAATTTAATAAAATATCATTATCTTCAATTTTTAAACTATTCATTATATTTCATTTAAAAACATCAAGGAAACATTTAAAATTCAAAAAAACTATATTATTATATCCTAATAATGTCATTGTTCTCTATATAATTTTTTTTAACTTAAATATATCAAATTATGTTATATAAATATTTTTAATATCATTTATTTTATTTTTTTATTAATTTAATAATTACTACACTAGTGTTTTGTGTAACACCCCGAGCTTCCACGATACACTTCTCATTCAATAATGCAATAGATTGCATTGTACGAAACTTCGAGTTCTAACACACCGCGACTAATCAAAGTAGTCGTTATGAATAGTAATACCCACTTATTAAAATTATAGAAATTTTATATTTCAAAATGGACTTCATTTTTGGATTCGAAATATCGAAATTAGCCTATGTTGAATTTTTGTTATTTTTCTGAGAACTTCTAATTTTTTATGAATAGTGAAAAATACTTAAAAACAACTTTTTTAATCAAAATAATTTATAGTGATAAGTTATTATATTGAGTGGTTTTAAAGTATAATTAGAATATATTTTTACCATTTTATCCAATGGTGTTCATTAGAATTAATTTCACTTTGAAATTGGACATAAACAATTGTCAATCTTTTGATATAAATTGTTTCTTAAAAACAAGCTATTTGTTATGACTGTGGGAATTAATTATAAAATTAATTAATGCAACTTATTTGTTTGAAATTTTGTAAAATAGACATCATTTTTGAATTCGGAATATCAATTATATCTTAGGGTGAAATTTTGGCATTGTTCTGAAAAACTTCAATTTTTGATGAATAGTAAAACCACTACGTGGTACTTATAAAAACTGATTTTTTGTTTAAATGAAATTTTACCACTTATTTGTTTTGAATTTCAAAAATCCGACATACATGGTTGTAATTAAGAAGTAAAATGGGGTTCAATGAGATTAAAATAATTTTTGGTGAATAGTAACTTTTAATTTCTTAATCGCGATTAGAGGTAATTAGTGTAGTTGAAGGTAAAAATAATGTTTTAATAATATGAGATGAGCATAACACATGTCCTAACATCATTGGATGTGTCATGGCCGACCAAGACAATCCATGGGTCAACTTGGGGACCCCATGGAGCCACTTTAGTTGGAAAATGACATAAATACCTTTTATTTAATGTTAAAGTAAAAAAAAGACACAAACATGAAATGTTTTACTAAAACAATTTTTACATGGGGTTATACAAGTCATATTTTTGTCTATAAATATTCATTGGAAATCTAAAAAGATTTCCTACATCATAGTATTTTTTTATAATTTTTAGAAATTATATAAATTAAATTATTTATGACATCATTATGATGCAGCGATGACCTCATTATTTAACGATTTTAATAAAATGAAAAGATAATGTACAATCCAAGGCTTAAACTTTTCCAAATACTATTGGATTGGTGGATTTAGAACCCTTATCACCTTATCCTCGAATTATATAAGTGTGGGACCTCTAAAATCCGAAACTCATTTTATAATAAAGTGACTTTTCTTTACTTTCCAAGAGTGCCCCTCCTCTCCTCTTATAAAAGGCCCCCACCTCTACCACCTCATTCACACTTTAAAGACATTTTGCTCGGCCAACCTCTGCCCAAATACTCTCCCAACTTCCCCCTCTTACTCCTAGAAGCCTCACTTTGGGCAGAACGCTTCCCAAGGAAGCCTTTGGCTCAAATCAAAAAGAGTTACCCGATTTTAAAGTAATGTCTTCTCAAATGTTGTTTTGTTTTATTTTTCTTCTCCAACCCCCTAAACACTTTTTATTCATTTCTTTTGTAAGAACACCAGTATCCTAAATATACTAGGATGTTGTTATAAGAAGGATTATAGCTACACTTACACACACACCTAAATCTAATGGTTAAAGAACATACTCATTCCGTGGATGGCGAATTATTGCCTCACGAAACTATGATTGTTCAACACTCATATAACACCTCTAATGGTGGCCATTATGATGAAACTATTTTTATATATGATATATATTATTTTTTTATTTTCCTTATGATTTTTTATTTTTCATTTATGGCATACCTTTATGGTTTCCATTATGGGTAAACGCGATATTTTCATTTTAGGAAGTGTGGACTACCGCCCCCTCAAAGTGATTTCAATCGTTAATACCATATGTGGGATGTATAAAGGATGGAGTAAATGGTATTATACACTATATTATACTGGAATTATATTAAATATTTATATAATTACGATTTCATTCCATTAAATACGAAATAGAAATGAAAGTAGCATTCATGCGTACGTACGGCTTACCGTCTCCATGAACGGTGCATTTCATTTTTTACCTCTAAATGTTACGTAATATTATGAATGAATGTATATAATGGATATATATGATATATATGATATCTAAATCATGAATATAATTCTAGATATAATGGATATTTCACAACATGAACAACTTGTAATTATAAGAAGTTTATTGTTGACTCAAGTACCAAAGATCGACAAAACGACTGTTATTAACTTAAATAATTACATAACGTTCATAACATTGTAATAAGTGATATAAAAATGATAATGAAATTGAAAATGGTTCTTAATAAGGTATATATTAACTATAGTTTATTATTCAGGAGGTTAAAGAACGGTTGAGTCAAGTCGTACATGAGGTAAGGGAACTTTTTAACCCAACTTTCATTCTTTGGGTTAATCTCCTACTTTAAAATTATGTCATGATATTATTATGTATTATTATGTATTTTTACTTTATTTATGTGTACCTATAGTGAATACACATAATAGATCTAGTTTATTTTAAAAATGTTCTTTTTAAGGACTTCGTCTCAATCTCCTTTCATTGAGGCATATTTGGTTTTATACACAACTTTCTTTTATACGGTGTATAAACCCCTTTGACTTTTACTTTTATTCAAAAGGAATCTTTTTATACGAAGCGTTTTACTAAACGAAAAAAAGGAATGTTTTTCTTGTCGTACGTATGAGGTGACAACGACTTCTCCACCGCCGTGACCATTATTTGAGTTTTGGCTTCCTCTACAAGCCATAACTGTTTTTAAATGATTTAAAAAAAGAGATATATTTCTCTCAAATGTATGAAAATACAGTGAAAATGAATACGTATTTAACGCAAGCTTAAAAATGCTGTTAGAAAACCTGACTCTCGAGTGTGGTAGACATGAAGGGATTGGTCTTGGACCCATCATGGCCTGCAATTTGTCGAGAAGTCTCAGAATTAGATATTTTGTTTTCAGAAGCATGCATAATGTTTTCAGAAAAACACACGAGTATATTTGAGCAATTTTAAATGTAATTATCTTCTAAAATTTGAACTGGTATTTTGATGCCGCAATTAATTTCAAATGGTATTTAAAAAAAATGGTATTCCTAAATGTTTATATACCATTTTTCATATAAGGAATGCATTGGACTTAATAAGTGACAGGTGGAGCCTGCTATAGCTCCTCGATGCATCGGCGGGTCTCATGAGACAAACTAGTGTCTTGGCACGAGGCCTTGACAAAATCTTATTTGTGGTCTTGGCACGTGTCCTTGACTACGTGGTTATGATAGTCTAGAATTTTTCATTCCATCATTATGAAAGTGGTTATTGATATTGAATGTGATTATTCGACCAGTAGAATATCCATGTGAAGAAGTAAATTGAATTATATCATTTTACTTTTGCCATATTATGTTGATGTTCAAGTTTAAAAGGCTTTTGTTTTAGTTATACATTGCCTTAAATGTTTATGTTTATTTATGAAAGATTCCGCAATATTCTTATCCTTACTGAGCATCTGAGCTCACCACTTTCAATGTTTTAATATTTTCCAGGATGTGAAGAAGTATCTTAGGAATGACCTGCAGAGATAGTCAGAAGAGGATATGAGTGTGGACTATGAAGACTTTGTTATTAGTTTTTCAATTTATGATGTAATGTAACATTTATGAATGTATCTAGTGTTTCCAAGGCTACTAAACTAATCGGTCTTTCGAGACTTGATCTTTTGTGATCATGCCAATGTTACGAAGTAATGCACCGACTCTGGGTAGCTGGGGTCGGGGCGTTACAGTTGGTATCAGAGGCACTTTAGTACTAACCTTGGAAGCTAGATTTAGATAAACTCTGATTAGAGCACATATCCCGACCATAGACTTTAAGGATTAGTATAGAAGAACTTCCTAGAATTTTGGTATTATAGAGATATTTTGAGTTTTCCGAGCAATACATCCCTGTCTGGATACGAGCAGGTAGAGGCGGCTCTGGCACAGATGTACCTAGGGGTAAAACCCGAAAACACCGCTTTGAGCTAGACTCGAACGGGAACTGGTGCATGACAACGGGCCTTGCTGCACTCTTGGTTACAACACTCCCGGGGGATATGCTTAGGATAATTCACATTTTCTTTAAAACCACTATGAAGGGTTATGATTATATACTTCCTAAAAGAAAACATTTTTTATGATTATGGATTATATCCATAAGTAGTTCAATTTATTATAAGTGTTTTCAAGTTTGTTATTATGTATTTCGATTCATAAACTAACCTAGTTTATGGCATTGTATAGAAATGGCGCCCAGTAGAAGGAATGTGAACTCCATCAATACGTATAATCCAAAGAGTAAGAAGGGTCATATATTTCATGGTATTAAGCCAACATTTTGAAGGGAAATAGTCTCCCATGTGTTATCAACATATGAAGATATAGTATCATGTGTTAATAAGATAAGTAGAGAATTCTCCGAGTCTTATGGATTTGAAGGGCTGAAAGAGAAGAAAAGGATGGAAGAGAGAATGATGGATAAAGGGACGAGGGAAAAGAAGAATTTTCCAATATGTGATAATTGTGGGTAGAAACACCTTGGAATTTGCCTGAAGGGAATGGGAGTTTATTATAAATGTGGAGAAAAAGGACACCGAGTGCGTTACTGCAAGGGTAAGAAAAAGGTTTCAAATGTACAATGCTTCATCTGCAAGGAGTGGGGACACTACGCAAACCAATGTTCAGATCATCAGAGTATGCCACAAATGATGTTATTGGATAATAATCAAGTTATGATACTACCACAGATGAGGAGAAATGATTAGATTTCTTACGTTGTTATTAAATAATTTTGTAATTTGAGTGTTGCATCAATGATGTACTGGTTATAATAATTAGGGATTATATAAGGATTTTACAGCAATACTATTTCATCTAGGAATTGAGATTGTGTGGAACCAAGAAAAGTGACTCCACAGTAGGTTAAGTTTTTGGAAAATATATGGTTGAGAGAAAGATAAACCATAATATGGTTCTGATAACGAGATAGTGATTTTGGAATAAGACATGATTGATTCTGATAAATTATGTTGGATATTCTTATCATCCTTGAAACTGATTAATGATTTGTATACATTTTTGGATAGAAGGAGTATATCTAGTTTTCTATAAGGAATAAGGGATCATGAATGTAATCAATAAGGATTTATGGTAATTCAGTATGTTGCAGTGTTTTAAAACAATACGTGATGAAGATGTTCACATGTTGTTACACAGAAAAAAAAAGAGCTTCATTATGTTTACCTTCCTCATAAAATCTGGACTGTGAGTTGGACAGAAGTATTTTGGATAACTATAAAGGATGGAATGGATTATATTTTACATTGGACACTATTGTTAACGTTATTTTTTGATATTTATAAAAAGGACAACACGCAGACTGAGTAACAACCCATCGCGTCGGACAAAGCTGTGGGAATCGAACCCACAACCATAGTGCGATTGGTATTAATCGCCTACCACTGGACTACGTGAAGTCCCTGGTTATTACAAAATAGTTTTTCTAATCTAAATGGTATGTGTTAATATTTGGAACCTTATATAATTAGGATAAATAGAATATTTTTGAGTTCTATTACCTTTTAGAGTGAAAGATGGGTTTTTGGTAAAAAAAATTTAAAGAATGAAAGTCTACATGACAAGTATGTATATTCCCTTACTTTCTTAGTAAATATCCTAAATAAATTCTTTAACTTTATAAAAGGTAACTTAAAACAAAAACGTTTCCGGTTAACTTTACCTACTGGGGATTCAATGACCGTTTAACCAATCACAAGTTTGTGATTTTCTTATTGTTAACTTTCTCCTAATCCAGTTTTCTACAACTCTCCATCAGACCTTGATGGTTTGTTTTTCTTCCATATCCATATTTTCATAGGATCCTAGTGTGGGCTATCTCGGGTGACCTTTATACTTATCTTTCTTTCTTTTAAAGTTATATTTTTTTAACCTTATTTCCGATGTGGGTTTTCTACAAAGGTATTTTCTATTTTCAACCTTTTATTTTCCAAGAAAAATTTCAAATTGAGAGGATGCAATTTATTGAAGGAGGGGAGAATGTAACACCCCGAGCTTCCACGATACACTTCTCATTCAATAATGCAATAGCTTGCATTGTATGAAACTTCGAGTTCTAACACACCGCGACTAATCAAAGTAGCCATTATGAATAGTAATACCCACTTTTAAAAATTATAGAAATTTTATATTTCAAAATGGACTTCATTTTTGTATTCGTAATATCGAAATTTGCCTATGTTGAATTTTTGGTATTTTTCTGAGAACTTCTAATTTTTTATGAATAGTGAAAAATACTTAAAAACAACTTTTTTAATCAAAATAATTTATAGTGATAAGTTATACTATTGAGTGGTTTTAAATTATAATTAGAATATATTTTTACCATTTTATCCAATGGTGTTCATTAGAATTAATTTCACTTTGAAATTGGACATAAACAATTGTCAATCTTTTGATATAAATTGTTTCTTAAAAACATGCTATTTGTTGTGACAACGGGAATTAATTATAAAATTAATTAATGAAACATATATGTGTGGAATTTTGTATCATAGGAATCATTTTTGAATTCGGAATATCAATTATAGCTTAGGGTGAAATTTTGGCATTGTTCTGAAAAACTTCAATTTTTGATGAATAGTGAAACCACTAAGTGGTACTTATAAAAACTGATTTTTCGTTTAAATGAAATTTTACAACTTCTGTGTTTTGAATTTCAAAAATACGACATACATGGTTGTCATTAAGAAGTAAAATTTGGTTCAATGAGATTAAAATAATTTTTGGTGAATAGTAACTTTTTAGTTCTTAATCGCGATTAGAGGTAATTAGTGCAGTTTAAGGTAAAAATAATGTTTTAATGATATGAGATGAGCTTGAAACATGTCCTAACTTCATTGGATGTGTCATGGCTGACCAAGACAATCCATGGGCCAACTTGGGGACCCCATGGAGCCACTTTAGTTGGAAAATGACATAAATACCTTTTATTTAATGTTAGAGTAAAAAAAAGACACAAACATGAAATGTTTTACTTAAACAATTTTGAAATGGTGTTATACAAGTCATATTTTTGACTATAAATAGTCCTTGGAAAGATAAAAATATTTCCTACAAAATAGTATTTTTTTATAATTTTTAGACATTAAATAAATTAAATTATTTATGACATCATTATGATGCAGTGATGACCTCATTATTTAACGATTTTAATAAAATGAAAAGAGAATATACAATACAAGGATTAAACATGTACAAAGACTATTTTATGGGTGGATTTCGAACCCTTATCACCTTATACTCAAATTATATAAGTGTGGGACCTCTAAAATCCGAAACTCATTTTATAATAGAGTGACTTTTCTTTACATTCCAAGAGTGCCCCTCCTCTCCTCTTATAAAAGGCCCCCACCTCTACCACCTCATTCACACGTTCAAGCCATTTGGATCAGCCAAAATCTGCCCAAATACCCTCCCAACTTCCCCCTATTACTCCTAGAAGCCTCACTTTGGGCAGAACTCTTCCCAAGGAAGCCTTTGGCTCAAATCAAAAAGCGTTACCCGATTTTAAAGAAATGTCTTTTCAAATGTTGTTTTGTTTTATTTTTCTTCTCCAACCCCCTAAACACTTTTTATTCATTTATTTTGTAACAACACCAGTATCCTCAATATACTAGGATGTTGTTATAAGAAGGATTATAGCTACAATTACACACACACCTACATCTAATGGTTAAAGAACATACTATTTCTGTGGATGGCGAATTTTTGCCTCACGAAACGATGATTGTTCAACACTCATATAACACCTCTATTGGTGGCCATTATGATGACACTATTTTTATATATTATGTATATTATGTTTTTATTTTCATTATGATTTTTTAATTTTCATTTATGGCATACCTTTATGGTTTCCATTAAGGGTAAACACGATATTTTCATTTTAGGAAGTGCGGACTACCGCCCCCTCAAAGTGATTTAATTCATTAATACCATATGTGTGATGTATAAAGGATGTAGTAAATGGTATTATACACTATATCATACTAGAATTATATTATACCTTTATATAATTATGATTTTATTCCATTAAATATGAAATAGAAATGAAAGTAGCGTTCATGCGTACGTACAGCTTACCGTCTCCATGAACGGTGCATTTCATTTCTTACCTCTAAATGTTACGTAATATTATGAATGAATGTATATAATGGATATATATGATATATATGATATCTACATCATGAATATAATTCTAGATATAATGGATATTTCACTACATGAACAACTTGTAATTATAAGAATTTTATTGTTGACTCAAGTTCCAAAGATCGACAAAACGATTGTTATTAACTTAAATAATTACATAACGTTCATAACATTGTAATAAGTGATATAAAAAGGATAATGAAATTGAAAATGGTTCTTAATAAGGTAGATATTAACTCTAGTTTATTATTTAGGAGGTTAAAGAACGGTTGAGTCAAGTCGGACACGAGGTAAAGGAACTTCTTAACCAAACTTCCATTCATTGGGTTCATCTCCTACATTCAAATTATGTCATGATATTATTATGTATTATTTTGTATTTTTACTTTATTTATGTGTACCTATAGTGAATACACATAATAGATCTATTTTATTTTAAAAATGACCTTTTTAAGGACATCGTCTCAATCTCCTTTCATTGAGGCGTATTTGGTTTTATACACAACTTTCTTTTATACAATGTATAAGCCACTTTGAATTTTACGTTTATTCAAAAGGAATATTTTTATACGAAGCGTTTTACTAAACGAAAAAAAGGAATGTTTTTCTTGTCGTACGTATGTCGTGACAACGACTTCTCCACCGCTGTGACCATTATTTGAGTTTCGGCTTCCTCTACAAGCCATAACTATTTTAGAATGATTTAAAAAAAGAGAGATATTTCTCTCAAATGTATGAAAATCCAGTGAAAATGTATACGTATTTAACGCAAGATTAAAAATGCTGTTAGAAAACCTGACTCTCGAGTGTGGTAGACAGGACGGGATTGGGCGTGGACCCATCATGGCCTGCAATTAGTCGAGCAGTCTCAGAATTAGTTATTTTGTTTTCAGAAGCTTGCATAATGTTTTTAGAAAAACACTGGAGTATATTTGAGCAATTTTAAATGTAATTATATTCTAAAATTTGAACTGGTATTTTGATGCCGCAATTAATTTCAAATGGTATTTTGGAAAAAATGGTATTCCTAAATGTTTATATACCATTTTTCATATAAGGAATGCATTGGACTTAATAAGTGATGGGTGGAGCCCGCTATAGCTCCTCGATGCATCGGCAGGTCTCATGAGACAAACTAGTGTCTTGGCACGAGGCCTTGACAAAATCTTATTTGTGGTCTTGGCACGAGGCCTTGACTACGTGGTTATGATAGTCTGGAATTATGAATTCCATCATTATGAAAGTGGTTATTAATATTGCATGTGATTATTCGACCAGTAGAATATCCATGTGAAGAAGTAAATGGCATTATCTCATTTTACTTTTTCCATATTAAGTTGATGTTCAAGTTTAAAAGGCTTTTGTTTTAGTTATACATTGCCTTAAATGTTTATGTTTATTTATGAAAGCTTCCGCAATTTTGTAATCCTTACTGAGCATCTAAGCTCACCCCTTTAAATGTTTTAATATTTTCCAGGATGTGAAGAAGTATTTTAGGAATGACCTGCAGGGATAGTCATAAGAGGATATGAGTGTGGACTATGAAGACTTTGTTATTATTTTTTCACTTTATGATGTAATGTAACATTTATGAATGTATCTAGTGTTTCCAAGGCTACTAAACTAATCGGTCTTTCGATACTTGATCTTTTGTGATCATGCCAATGTTACGAAGTAATGTACCGACTCTGGGTAGCTGGGGTCGGGGCGTTACATTTTGTAATTATTTAAAGAAATTATTTAATTACTAATATTATTAATAAATTAACATCAAAAATATAATTTAATTAGTGGAAAAAATACTATTAATATTCAATCATAACTAATTTTTTCCCTATGTGAACACATAAATGATATTTAAAACTAAGAGAGTTATATTTTGTAACTTCATTTAGTTTAAAAAATATATAATTCATTTTTGTGGAAAACATTCCATTAAATAAATATATTTTGAACAATATGAGTTAATGTTCAAATTTAATTATTCCAATAAAAATTAGGATAAGTAATTATGGTATTATCACATGGTATACATGGGTGGATTCTTTTCTAGGGAAGCTGGAGTTCTATAGATTACGGTTTTATCACAACCTCAATGTAAAAATTTCAAAAGATTATCTGTTTTTTTAATGGTGTATTTTCATGACATAATTTTTAGAGGTGAAAAGTATAATTTAGTAGATACATATTCTCAATTATGAATTTTATATTTATATATTTCATTGATTGATGAATTAAACTAATTTATGGGGTAGAAAATACCAAACAATAATATTATCTTATACATATCATAGGTGAATTATGAAACAAAAGTGTGCAAGATGTTCAAAATGGAAGAGTGAAATAATATTTCATCTTTGATAACAGTTGGATCAATTCGTAGTAAACATGAGGAAATTGAGGGAGTAGAATCAATTTAAAAATAATAGTAATTTGGATTTTACTCTATATTAATGTTATCGAGATCGATATCACTAATAATATGTTCATGGATGTTGTATTATAGAGTATTTTAAAGAAACAAAAACTTTAATTATTGATAATAATTATAATGTATATATAGGGAGAATCAAATTTTGGTTTTTTGTTCAATGATGGTGTAGATCTAAAACATCCATCATACTTAGATACATATTTGTTCTGGGACATCATGGATAGAAAATACAGATGTTTTTAAGAATTATACACTATTGAAAATTATATTGGGTAGTGAAGAAATAAAAAAGGATTGGGTTTTATTAAGAAGACCATATGAATAGTTTATTATAATCAAAAAAAATTATAAAATTAATATCTATATTATTTAGTAGTGGGAATAAATTTTTGAAGTGGTTTAATAGACAGTGATAATTATGTGATAAAACAAAAGTTCAACTAACTTGTATAAGTATCTAGTAAAACATTATCATATGAATAATATTGAAATTCGGTATCATTTTTGATAATATATGGTGGAGAATAAGAATATGTAACCATAGTTTGTGGAAATGAAATATTATGTGGCAGATATATTTTTCAAACCATTGGAATTATATTTGTTAGAGAGAAATAGGAGAAAACCTGATTCTCAACCAATATTCTTAGACTAGAGTGGTTTGGATACCCCATTGATAATTTAAAAAAATATTATATTTGGTTAGAATTTTTTTGTAAAAAATTACTTATGTTGAAACAAGAAGATGAGGGGGGATAGTATCCATATAGATTAGAATCTAAATTGAACTTATTATAGGAAACATGGACATGACTTTTTATATGATTAACTATCTTTTTTTGCAATGATTCAATAATTATGTTGGATTATAGAATAATTTAATTCTCCATTATTAATTTTTTAAAATAATGGAAGTATTTAGACATCTATAATCATGGTTTGAATTAATGTAAGTATTCTCTTAAAATTTTACTATCAAAGGGGGAAGAAAATAGTATTATGCTAGAAATAGAACGATATGTGAAAGTCTATAACCCCCTATGTTTTAATGAAATGTTTTTTTCATTTTAATTTAATTTCATCAATAGTTGTAGTGACATGCCACACTTAGCTTTAACGAACTATGATATACTATTAATATTATTATATAAACATGACCATTTTAAAATAGTCATTATATTGGAATATATAAATAGTATTAATAAAATTTAAAATTAGGTATAAATATTTTCAATAAATAAAATATATTTATAAATAAGTACATGATTTTTAGTAAAGTGTTTATATTCTTAGAAAATATAATTTCTTATAAATTTTTTTTTTATTTTAATGGAAAATAAGAAAATTAATTCTTAAAAAAATTATAAAATCTATGTTAAAAAATTTAATTAATTTTGTGAATCAAAATATCAAAAAACATCATTAATTTTTTTGTGAATTTTCAAAATATATATACTTTTAAGTGAATAGTGAATAATTCAGTTTTTTATTGAAAAAACCTTTTTGTTTAATGAATTTATAAAGTTATATTATTTTCAAAAAAAATATATGTAAAATTTGAAAAATCATTTAATTATTACACTAATTTAGGTAATTTTAATGAAATTCATTTCATATTTAGATATTAAAATGTTTTATACTTATGAAGATTTTATATTTGGAAGACCACTTTCTCATCATGTCTATGGGTTTAATTTGAAATTTATTTTTGAAAATTATGTAAATGGAATATGAAAATAAAAATAGATTCCATAATTAGAATCAGAATAATAAATATTATATAATAATGTCAAAATTTCTTAATTCAAATTGAATTATTAAAATATTAATAATTAGTTATCACAGTTAAAGTTAAAAAGGGTTTAATAAGGGGTTTTTCTAAATATTAATGGGGAAAATTTCCAAAAAACATGGACAAATAAAATTTTATGGACCTATTTAGAACATGTAAAATTTTAGGTGCTATAATGAGCCATTGTTTGTGTAACATCCCATGTAAATGAAGAATAAGAGATTTTCATATTTATTAATATTTGTGAATTAAATATTAATTTTAGCTCAAAGGTATTGCTATGTTATATAGCGTACCTGATACACAACAATGGTTTTCTTTGATATCTTCCGCTGCACAGTAATAATATAATATAATTATTTTACATGGTAGTTAACTCATAGTCATTGAATTATCAGTAATGAACAAAACTAACTATAATATGATTATACATGTATTTATATTTCTCCAATAAAAGTTAGAGGCTTAATATATGAATGAATCTAATTTTAAGCATAATTTACATTAAAAGGCCGATTTACCGCCTTTTAATGGCGAACCCTTTTTAAATATAGTTTTGGTCACTTTAATACATTCTATATGACCAAATAAAATCTTTCATTAGAATTAGGACCTCAGAATTTACTTTGGGTCATTTTCTGGTATTTTTTTGATAAAGTTCATTTTTTAAGGAATAATGAAAATATTGTACTTAAATTCAAAACTATGTTTTAATATAATTTATTTATAAGGTTATATTATCCTTTTAATTGGTTTTAAAGTGTAAATAGATTTTATTTTTACCATTTAATCTAATTTTTGTCATTAGATGCAATTTCACAATTAAATTGTATATAACCAACTGTCAATCTTTTGATAGTTATTATTTCTTAAAAACACACCTTTTGTTTTGACAGCGGGAATTAATTTTAAATTAATTTATTCCACTTATGTATTTTGAATTTGGGGAAATGGATTCGATATTTGGAATCAGGAGGTTCAAATTGTGTAAATAGGTAACTTTTATTTTTAGGCATTTTAAATATTTACCTCAGTAAATATTTTATTTACCACGGTTAAAGGGTAAATTAGTTAAATAAGGGTAAAGAAATAAATTTATAATAATATAAAATTACCCTTAAACATATCCTAATCCTATTTAATGAGTCATGTACGACCATGGGCCTCTTTGGGTCGATTTTGGGACCCCATGGAGCCACTTGGGAGTGATAATGACAATTTATATTAATTAATTTATTGTGAAGACAAAAGTGACATTAATAAAAATCGATAAGTAATTAATTTTCATATGATGTTATATAAGTCCTCTTTTAGACTATAAATATTAATTGGAAATATAAAATGATTTCCTACATCATGTTATTTTTTTATAATTTTTAGACATCAAATAAATTAAATTAGTTATGACACAATCATGATGCAGTATTTACCTCATTAATAAATGATTTAATTAAATAAGATTATAATGATTAAAATATTATCCAAAACATGTCCAATTCTGATTGGATGATTTTATTTCGATTATGAGTCATCTTATATTAGACCATAATTATTGTTGGACCATTATAAAACGAATATCATTATATTATAAAATAATATTTTCAATCTTTCCTAAAGAGCCCCTCCTCTCCCTTATAAAATGAGACCACTTCTATGGAATTCCTCTCACCTCTAAAGCCATTTGGATCATCCAAAATCTACCCAATTAATCTTCCTACATCCCTCTCCTCATACTATAAGCCTTACCTTAGGAAGAAGGCACTTCAAGAAGTCCTTTGGTTCATCCCAAAGTGAGTTACCCAAATTAAAGGTAACAGTTTCTCTTAAATTGTTTTCTTTTATTTTGCTCCTCCAACCCCTAAAATGTTTTTATTTCATTTATTTTGTAACAACACCAGTATCCTAAATATACTAGGATGTTTTTATGATAATTATTAAAACTAAACTTACGCACACCTCCATCTAATGGATGAAGAACATAATGTTTCTGTGGATGGCAAACTAACGCCTCGCGAAACGACGATTATTCAATTACATCTTACCGCCTCTCATGGTGGCCATTATGATGGAACTGTATTTATATATGATATATATTATGTTTATGATTTCTTTATGCTTCTGTACTTCACAATTATATCAAACCTTTATGGTTTCCTTGGTGGGTAAATACGATAATCTCATTTGAGGAAGTGTGGACTACCACCCACTCAAAGTGATGTGACTCGTTAATACCCTATGTGGGATGTATAAAGGATAGGTTTAATGATATTATATATGATATTATACTGGAAATATAATATAACTATGTAGAATTATGTTTTAATTCCATTAAAATAAGAAATAAAAATGAAAGTAGCCTTCATGCGTACGTACGGCTTACCGTCTCCGTGAACGGTGCATTTCATTTCGTACCTCCAAATGTTATGTACTATTATAAATACATGTACATGCTGGATATATATGATATATATGATACCCAAATCATGAGTATTATTCTGTATGTAATGAATGTTTTACCACATGAACAACATGTAATTATAAAAATTCCATTTTTGACTCAAGTACCAAATATCGACAAAAATGAACGTTATTAACTTAAATGATTACATAATGATTATAACATGGTAATAAGTGATATAAAAGGAATAATAAACGTGAAAATTTTTCTTAAGACAGTAGAAATTAACTTTAGTTTATTATTCAAAAGATTAAAGAACGAACTGGTCAAGTCGGACATGAGGTAAGGGACTTCGTCTCAATCTCCTTTCATTGAGTCATTTTTAGTTTTATACATGACTTTCTTTTATACGATGTATAAAACCCTTTGACATTTACTTTTATTCAAAAGGAATATTTTCTCTACGAAGCGTTTTACTAAAAAAAAAAAGAATGATTCTTTAACGTAAGCGGTGACAAAGACCTTTCTGCCACCGTGAGTATTATTTGATCTCTGGCTTACTTAACAAGCCGGAATGTTTTTAAAAGGAAAAAAATAAATACCAAATACTATTCTTATGTATTTTTGTTTTTAAAATGATTTTGAGAATGGATTTATTTTTTCAATATCTTGAAATGACAATTTATGTGGAAATTTTATCTTTCTTTTATGCTTATGTTATGTGTTAATATCATGTTATGGTTCTTGGGAATTATTTAAGTATACGGGTGGTTCCATGATAAACCTAGGGCGGGTGAGCCCAAGATTTCTCTTCAATGCATTAGGTAACATGAAAGAGGTAAACATGAATGTTTTTCCTAAGAGATTTGTGGAACATGCTGTGATGGGTATTCCAATGTAACTCCCTGTGTAGCTGTGATAGCTACAATGTAAGTATGATATGGATTCTGCATGTTACGTTTATGATTTATGATTTCTAGGTGTCTTTCATATATCTTATGATTTCATGAGGTAAGTAAAAGAGTTCATGTTTTGTATGTATTTATGAACAAATGTTTTTATTCACTGTTTTATAACCCTTACTGATCCTTTTTTGCTTATCCCAAGTTTTGAAATGTTTTTCACAGGACATAAAGATGAATAGGGTCAAGGATGGGATCAAGGAAAATCCATGCTCTCTTTAACATGGAATTAGACATGACATTTTTTTCCAGAGTTTTTATTTTATGAAAAAAGTGGATTTTGGGTAGAAGTGACTACTTTTTAATATTTTGAGATGTAATAGTTATATCCTAATTCCTTAAAACTCTAAACCTGAAAAGATCCTCAATGTGAATTATTCATTTAATTCAATATTATGTAATGTTTAAGGCCAGGTCCTTATAGTTTGTATCATAAGTTGGTTTAGATAACATTAGGAGTTAGGATATTGTCAAATTAATTTCTATAATGTAATTTATGATAATATTGACATCATATAGCATTTCCAGATTACCATGTTTCTTCGTCTAAGATATTTTTTGTTTAAAATGGTTTTCCGCAGAGGAAACAGAGAAGCTCTGTTGGGACGACATCAGGAGGAAGACAACCTTCCAAATCAGCAACCTGAAATGGTCGGAATCAGAACAGAATAGTTTGTTGCAGTGATGGAACAGTTGACTCAGGCTATAAATTGTGGTGGTATCCATGTACGAGATCAGCCAGATCAACCACAGAGGAACATGTTAGTAGTTCAACATTTCATGAGGCAACATCCCCCATCATTTAGAGGATTATCTGATCCGGTGCTAGTTGAAGGGTGGATTAAAGCACTGGAAATGATTTTTGATGTCATGGGTTGTTCAGAACATCAAAAGGATAGTCTTGCTGTTTACTATTTTGAAGGTGAAGCTGATCAGTGGTGGTCGATGGTGAAAAATATCAGGGATAGTGAGGACATTGATGCTCTTGATTGGGATGAATTCAAAGGTATGTTTCTGGAGAAATATTTTCCTAAGGTGGTTCATCTTAGGATGGAAAAACAATTCCTGGAATTGAGGCAGGAGAATGACTCAGTGGCTACTTATGAAGAAAAATTCCCTCGACTGGCAAGGTATGCTCCAAACATCATACGAGATCTTGATAGTAAAATCAACCGTTTTTACTCAGGATTAAATCCAAAGTATATAAGGGATTTAGCTTGTCGTGAGTTAAAAAGTTATGAAAATCTTGTTCATTGTGCGGAGAAGGTGGAAATGGAGTTTGTCGATGATAAAGTATTCTTTGAAAAACAACAATATTAGAGGTCTAGGTGGCAGGCGAAAGGAAATAACTCTTCAAAAAGGATTGATGGTAAGAAGAATAAGTTTACAGTTTGTGAAAGTTGTGGTAAAAAGCATGCTGGGAATGTCTTTTGAATTTTGGTAAGTGCTACCGATGTGGTAAAATGGGACATAAGGCTCATAATTTAACTGAAAAAGATCAAGGAAATGGTAAGACAAAATATGATTTACAGTCAGTAAATTGTTTTAAGTGCAATGAAATGGGTCATTATGCAAATGAGTGACCAACAAGGAACTCATCCGAAGGAAAGAAGCCATACTACAAGCATAAAGGGGTGGAGAAATCATTTTCAACTACTTCAGTAGATATTGGGCCATCAAATGAAGTTGTATCAGGTACACTATTTTTTTGTTCAGATTATGCCAATGTGTTTTTTGATTCAGGGTCTACACATTCATTCATTTGTGAGAAAATTTTTATTAAATTGGGAATTCCATATCTGGATATGAATACTAAACTTACTGTAAAAATACCTTGAAGAATTGTTGAGACAAAAATAAAACATAAGAACATTCTCGTCTTTGTGTGCAGAAAGAATCTACCTGCAAACCTTATTTTTTTTTGCCTCTAGTAGAATTTGATGTTATTTTGGTCATGGATTGGCTTTCTATTTATCTTGCTATGATTGACTGCAGAGCTAAAGAGGTTTCTTTTCAGAATGATTTTCAGTTTGTGTACAAGAATGAACCCTTTCTTTTGATAACATATCAAGAAGTTGAAAAACTAGTTTAAGATTGAAATGAATGTTACCTTGCACATATTATTGAAAACAAAGGAACTATTCAGATTAATGATGTGCCAGTGGTAAATGAGTACCTTGATGTTTTTCCTGATAAGTTTCCTGGTATTATACCTGATCGGGAAGTTGATTTTATTGTTGACTTAGTTTCTGAAGCTAAGCCAATTTCAAAACCCCCTTATCGAATGGCTCAAATTGAACTTTTAGACTTAAAATAAGCAATTACAGGAGTTATTAGATAAAGGTTTCATTTGACCTAGAACATCACCCTGGGGTGCTCCTGTCTTGTTTGTTAAAAAGAATGATGGTTCAATGAGACTTTGCATTGATTTTAGAGCATTGAATAACATCACGGTTAAGAATAAGTAAACTTTGCCTCATATCGATGATTAGTTTGATCAGCTCCCGGGAGCTCAGTATTTTTCGAATATTGACTTGAGGTCAGGGTAGCATCAGTTGAAAGTAAAAGAAGTCGATGTTCCGAAGACATATTTTTGTACTAGATATGGCCATTATGAATTTGTAGTTATGCCTTTTGGTTTAACCAATGCACCTGCTGTATTCATGGATCTTATTAATAGAATTTTCCATGAGTTCTTGGATAAGTTTGTGGTTGTGTTCATTGATGATATTTTGGTTTATTCAAAAAGTAAAGAGGAATATGAAATTCATTTAAGGGTTTTTCTTGTAAACCTTAAAATAAAATAATCTTTATGGAAAATTCAGCAAGTGTGAGTTTTGGTTACAACAAATTTCTTTCCTTGGTCACATTGTTTCAAAAAATGGCATAACTATTGATCCTGCAAAAACAAAAGTTTTTGAAGAATGGCCAATTCCCACAAATATAAACAAGATTCGTAGTTTTCTTGGTTTGGCAGGTTATTACCGGAGGTTTGTTTAAAACTTTTCACGGTTATCTAGTCCAATGACTAAGTTAACTCGAAAAGGTGATCAGTTCATCTGGACAAAATAATGTGACGATTGTTTTCAGGAATTGAAAAGGAGATTGGTGAATGCTCCAGTTTTGGCACTGCATTCTAGAAATGGTGAGTTTGTTATCTACAGTGATGCTTAGTTGAAAGGAATGGGTTGCGTCCTAATGCAAAATGATCAGGTAATTTCTTATGATTCACGTCAGTTGAAACCACATGAGTTAAATTACCCTACACATGATTTGGAATTACCTGCTGTTGTTTTTGCTTTAAAATTTTGGAGACATCATTTGTATGGAGGGAAGTGTGAAATATATACTGATCATAAAAGTTTGAAGTATATATTTACTCAGAAAGAATTGATCATGAGACAGAGGAGATGGTCAGAATTAATCAAGGATTATGATTGCATGATCCATTACCATCCGACAAAAGAAAATAAAGTGGATGATGCTTTGAGTAGGAAAAGTAATGTCTCATTAACCATGCTACGTTTGGAACAAGATCCTTTGGTTTTTGATTTTATGAAATTTGGCATAGAAGTTGTTGGTGCAGGAAATTCTTCTGTTTTGTTTCAGGTGTCAGTGAGATCATCTCTATCAGACAGAATAAAGAAAGTGCAGAAGGAAGAATGTGAGTTGCAGAAAAAGGTAGAGTTGGTTCAGAAGGGTATGTTTCCTGAATTTAACATTGATAATGATTGTGTTTGGAGTTTTGGAAAGAGATTATTTGTGCCTTGTGATTCACAGTTGAAGAATGATTTGTTATGTGAAGCTCATAGTTCTTCGTTTTCAGTTCATCCTGGAAGTACTATGATGTAAAGAGATCTTTGGGAGTATTACTGGTGGGATGGAATGAAAAGAGATATTGCTGATTTTACTGTGAAGTGTTTGACTTGTCAGTAGGTTAAAGTAGAGAGACAGTTACTGAAATGAATGCTTCAGCCTCTATCGGTGCCAGAGTGGAAATGGGAAAATATATCCAAGGACATTGTTGTGGTATTACCAAAGAAATCTCGAGGTAATAATGAAATATGGGTTATAGTTGACCGATTGACTAAATCTTCTCATTTCCTTCCTATACGAGATACTTTTTCACAAGATCAACTTTCCTAGTTGTATATTAAAGAGATAGTCAGGTTACATGGAATTCCCCTCTCCATTGTTTCTGATCGTGATCCGAGGTTCACTTATAACTTTTGGAAAGGCCTTCAAAAGTCATTGGGTATTGAATTAAACATTAGTACAGCTTTTCATCCTCAATCAGATGGGTAGTAAGAACAAAAAATTCAGACCCTGGAGGATACGTTACGTGCTTGCTCGATGGACTACTAGGGAAGTTTGGACCAATATCTTTCTTTGGTTTAATTTTCTTATAATAACATTTTTCATTCCAATATACAGATGGCTCCATTTGAGGCATTGTATGGAATGCATTGTCGAAATCCAGCTTTTGGGGATGAAGTGGGTGAAAAAAAGTTGATGGGACTAGAATTGGTAGAAGAGATGGCAGAAAAATTTTAGTTGATTCAGAATCACATGAGAACAGCATAGAGCAGAAAGAAAAGTTATGCGGATAACCAGAGGATGGATCTTTCTTTTGAGGTAGGTGATCATGTCTTTATCAAAGTTTCTCCTTGGAAAAGTGTGATGCATTTTGGTAGGAAGGGAAAGTTGAGTCCAAGGTTCATGGGACCTTATGAAATACTGGAGAAAGATGGATCAGTTGTGTACAGAGTAGCTTTACCTCCAGGTTTATCCCATGTACACTATGTTTTTCTGGTTTTGATGTTGAGAAAGTATATGCCAGATTCATCTCATGTTTTGAGCCCATAGGTAGTTCAGTTGGAAGAGAATATCTATTATGAAGAACAACCAGTCCAGATTCTGGACCGTAGGTAGAAGGTGTTGCGGAATAAGGTAATTCACTAGGTAAAGGTTTTGTGGAAAAACCATATGGATGAAGAGGCAATGTCGGAATCTGAAAATGCTATGAGGGATAAATACACCCACTTATTTTGATAAGTGGATAAAAATTGCGAGCACACAATTTCAAAAACGGGGGAAGGATGTAACATTCCAGTTAAATGAAGAATAAGAGATTTTCATATTTATTAATATTTGTGAATTAAATATTAATTTTAGCTTAAAGGGGTTGCTATGTTTGATAGCGTACCTGATACGCAACAATGGTTTTATTTGGAATCTTATGTTGCACACTAATTATATAATATTATTATTTTAAATGGTAGTTAACTCCTAGCCATTTTATTAGTGATAATGAACAAAACTAACTATAATATGATTATACATGTATTTATATTTATCCAATAAAAGTTAGAGGCTTAATATATGAATGAATCTAATTTTAAGCATAATTTTCATTAGAAGGCCGATTTACCGCCTTTTAAGGGTGAACCCTTTTTAAATCTAGTTTTGGTCACTTTAGTACATTATATATGACCAAATAAAATCATTCTTTATAATTAGGACATCAAAATTTACTTTGGGTCATTTTTTGGTATTTTTCTGAAAAAGTTCATTTTTAAGGAATAGTGAAAATATTTTATTTTAATTCAAAACTATGTTTAAATCTAATTTATTTATATGGTTAGATTATCCTTTTAATTGGATTTAAAGTTTAAATAGATTATATTTTTACCATTTAATCTAATTTTGGTCATTATAAGCAATTTCACATTTAAATTGTATATATTCAACTGTCAATCTTTTGATAGTAAATATTTCATAAAAACACGCCTTTTGTTTTGATAGCGGGAATTAATTTTAAATTAATTTCTGCCACTTCTATGTTTTGAATTTGGAGAAATGGATTCCATATTTGGATTCAGGAGGTTCAAAATTTTTAAATAGGTAACTTTTATTTTTAGGCATTTTAAATATTTACCTCAGTAAATATTTTATTTACCATGGTTAAAGAGTAAATCAGGTAAATAAGGGTAAAGAAATAATATTATAATAATATAAAATTACCCTTAAATGTATCCTAATCCTATGGGATGAGTCATGTCCGACCATGGGAATCTTTGGGTCGATTTTGGGACCCCATGGAGCCACTTGGGAGTGATAATGACTATTTAGATTAATTAATTTAATGTGAAGACAAAAGTGACATTAACAAAAATCGTTTAGTAATTAATTTTTATGTGATTTTATATAAGTCCTCTTTTAGACTATAAAAATTAATTAGGTAGATAAAATGATTTACTACATCATGGTATTTGTTTTTTAATTTTTAGACATCAAATAAATTTAATTATTTATGACACAATCAGGAAGTAGTATTTACCTCATTAATAAATGATTTAATTAAATAAGATTATAATGATTAAAATATTATCCAAAATATGTCCAATTCTGATTGGATGATTTTATTTAGATTATGAGTCATCTTATATTCTACCATAATGATTTTTTGATCATTATAAACCGAATATCATTATATTATAAGATAATATTTTCACTCTTTCCTAAAGAGCCCCTCCTCTCCCTTATAAAAAGAGAACACTTATATGCAATTCCTCACACATCTCAAGCCATTTGGCTCATCCAAACTCTGCCCAATTAAGCTCCCTACATCCATCTCCTCCTCATATAATCCTTACCTTATGAAGAAGTCACTTCAGGAAGACCTTTGGTTCAAACCAAAGTGACTTACCCAAATTAAAGGTAATAGTTTCCCTTAAATTGTTTTCTTTTATTTTTCTTCTCCAACCCCTAAACTCTTTTTATTTTCTTTATTTTGTAAAAACACCAGTATCCTCAATATACTAGGATGTTGTTATGATAATTATTTGAACTACACTTACACACACCTCCATCTAATGGATGAAGAACAAAATTGTTCTGTGGATGGAAAACTAACGCCTCATGAAATGATGATTGTTCAATTACATCTTACCGCCTCTAATGGTGGCCATTATGATGGAACTGTATTTATATATGATATATATTATGTTTATGATTTCCTTATTATTCTTTAATTCCCAATTATATCAAACCATTATGGTTTCCATGGTGGGTAAATACGATAATCTCATTTGAGGAAGCGCGGACTATCTCCCCCTCAAAGTGATGTGACTCGTTAATGCCCTATGTGGGTTGTATAAAGGATAGAGTTAATGATATTATATATGATATTATACTGGAATTATAATATACCTATTTATCATTATGTTTTAATTCCATTAAAATAAGAAATAGTAATGAAAGTAGCGTTCATGCGTACGTACGGCTTACCGTCTCCATTAACGGTGCATTTCATTTCGTACCTCCAAATGTTATGTACTATTATAAATACATGTACATTCAGGATATATATAATATATATGATTCCCAAATCATGAATATCATTCTGGATATAATTAACCTTTTACAACATGAACAACATGTAATTATAAGAAGTCCATTTTTGACTCAAGTACCAAATATCGACAAAATGAACATTTTAACATAAATGATTACATAATGATTATAACATTGTAATATGTGATATAAAATGAATAATAAACTTGAAAAATGTTCTTAATCAAGTATAAATTAACTTTAGTTTATTATTCTAAAGATTAAAGAACGAACTGGTCAAGTCGGACACGAGGTAAGGGACTTTGTCTCAATCTCCTTTCATCTAGGCATTTTTAGTTTTATACATGACTTTTTTTTATACGATGTATAAAACCCTTTGAATTTTACGTTTATTCAAAAGGAATCTTTTCTCTACGAAGAGTTTTACTAAATGACAAAAAGGAATGTTTCTTTAACATAAGTGGTGACAACTACCTTTCCGACACCATGAGTATTATTTGATCATTGGCTTCCTTAACAAGACGGAATGTTTTTAAAAGAGAAAAAAATAAATACCAAATACCCTTTTACGTATTTTGTTATTGAAAATGACTCTGAGAATGGATTTGTTATTTCAATATCTAGAAATGACATTTTATGTGGAAATATTATCTTTCCATTATGCTTATGTTATGTGTTAAGATCATGTTATAGTTCATGGGCATTATTTACGTATACGGGTGGTTCCGTGATAAACCTAGGGAGGGTGAGGATGAGATAGCTATCCAATGCATTGGATAACATGACGGAGGATAATGTGAATGTTTCTCCTAAGAGATTTAGTGAATATACTGTGAATGGTATTCCAAAGTAACTCCCTATGTAGCTATGACAACTACAATGTAAGTATGGTATGGATGCCTCAAGTTACCTTTATGATTTACGATTTCTATGTGTCTTTCATAAATCTTATGATTTCATGAGGAAAGTAAAATAGTTTATGTTTTGTATGTATTTTTGAACAAATGTTTTCATTCACTATTTTATAACCCTTAATGGGCCTTTTATACTCATCCCATGTTTTGAAATGTTTTTCACAGGACTTAAAGATGAATTGGGTCAAGGATGGGATTAAGGAAAAGTCATGCTCTCTTTAACATTGAATTAGACATGACTTTTTTTTTCAAGAGTTTTTATTTTATGAAAAAAAAGTGGATTCTAGGTAGAAGTGCCTACTTTGTAATATTTTGAGACGTACTAGTTATGTCCTAATTCCCTAAAACTCTAAACCTGAAAAGATCCTCAATGTTAATTATTTATTTAATTTAATATTATTTAATGTTTAAGGCCGGGTCCTTATAGTTTGAGCCTTTTAGAATGTCTAAAACTAGGTTACACATTTTTCTATTGAAAAATTCCAAGTGTTCCCTCTCCCCAACAAAAAAATGTGAACCCCTCTACTCTCCTCCTTAAATGTAGATATCCTTTTGGAGGGAAACATTTCTTCATAAATTCATTAATTAATTCTATATCTACATCTTATAGGCCTTATTTTGATTAAAAAAACCATCTTAAGAAGGCTATTGGGGCAGACCTATGGAGTTTATCCAAAAAAGATGTATTGTTTCTAACCGAGCCTTTTTCATTAATTTAATTTTTCACATAGTTAATATAATATTAAAATATGCATATAAAATAACATATTTATCTCACATATACTTATATGTTGTTATGTTATAGTAAAAAACTACATCCTTATCCTCTTCCATAATATGGGAATCTAATCTGTCAATACTGTGTACAACAGACTATTACCTCACAAATCGATGTAACTCATTTTCCATTACTACCTCTATCAGATTGAAATAATGATGTATTTATAGTATAAATATTATATTTATGATATAATTATATTCCTGTAATTATAATATTACATCTACCTTATTACATTCCAATATTTTGGAAAATGATAAAGGATATTGAAAATAAAATGTTATAATATATCTCCAAAGAAAATAATTATCCATATTATAAATTTTTATTTCTAGATAATACTTTTTTTTCTAATTTCCTTTACCTATGAACTAAAATAATCCAAAAGAAATATTTTAATAAAAAACAAGTTTCTCTCTCTTGTCTTTAGAATATCCTTTTTCTTCCATGTTTTTATTTTCTAAAAATGTTTTAAATATAATTTTTACTGTTATCCCTTTAGTTTTTAATTATACTTTTTACCATGCTCTAATTTTTTATTTTTTCTAAAAGAATCCTATTTTAATTTTCAGAACCTGGAACTTTTAACTTTTTATCAAAAACATGAAAGTGATCTTTGTTTTAACATGTACACCTTGAATGGTATTTTCTATGTTCATGACTGCATGATGATTTAAATAGTACCTCACATATTTAAAAGATTAATTTCAAAAAAAATAATGTTTTGGATGTTTTTATATGTTAATGAATTGTTTTTAAAATGGGATAGATATTTTCCTCGATTATTACTTAAAGTGAACTTTCAAAATCAGTATCCATCTATGATGACATCCTTTGATGTTAAATAAGATTTAATGGGGATATGATCCAAGGGTACCAAACTTGTTCTTTATATATGTTGTTTATTATTATTATAATAAAATGTTTATGAAACCCTTTTATTTTCATGGGTTTGGCTAAAAATAATTGTTGAAATTATTATGAAACTCAATCCCCTTGAATATGTTATGATATAATGATATGTTGAATGTTTTATGATAGTTTTTCACTTATATGTTTGGTTTTCATTTTTTTATGATTCGTTCCATTATAAACTAAGGATACTGGTTACATTATTACCAGTTATGGTGGTCAAATTATACTAAAGGATATTGGTTATATTATAACCAAGAATACATGGTTAGATTTTAAACTTATATGGGTGGGACTATAATTCTATAGCCCTCCAAAGTATTGGGTAAAGTTGTTTAACTCATGAGTTAATTATGTAATCTGTAAACATGATTTAATTTTCTCAATTTCATGCATGGACACTTTTTTGGGTCCATAAGATTAATTTTGAACCTATATTTCATATCCACATGTCTATGTGATGACATGATTTTGTTTCCTTAATATAATAAGTGAAACTACCTCTATTTATACATGTTCATAATGTTATGAGCTTATGTTTTCACCATATCCATATATTTAGGTTATGTTCTCAAGAATTACATTCCTTGATTTAATTCATGATTCATGTCTTATGAACTTACAAGATTTATACAAGGACTCAAATTTATGAAATATGATATGTGGGGTGTGTTTTTAAGATGTTAATCTCATGTTCGCATACAATTAGGTTTATGTTGTGTTCATATGTCCATTTTTAACATCACTACAAATATGATCTCAACCATTATTATGTTTCATTTCCACAAGTTATTAATAATGGTTTTAAGTAGGGTATTTATAATATGATTAATATATGGGAAGATCATTATTGGATATATTAAATATATTTCATGAAAAATGATGGTTGTGTGTCATGTATCCAAAGACACTAAACCTTTACGGTCCTCGAGCATGTTTTTATAAAATGGTATTGATATTCACCTATTTAGATGTAATATTTATGTACGAAAATACAACTTCACTATAATTGATATTAGTGGAATGATTTATTTATCCTTTATAGCTAGGATGACAAAATTTTAGTGAGATCCCGAATGCTATTTTTAAGGATATTTTTAGGGATATGTCTGAGGATATTTCTATGGATTTCTCTAACCATTATTATAAGGATTAGTCTAAATATAGTAAAATAACTTGTAATTTTTTAAGGGTATCACCGCTGGTTTCATATAAATTACATCCCTACTTGGATACTACAAGTGGATGCAACTTTAGAATATTTCTACCACGGGGTAGTAAATTCAAAAATGGTACATTGTTATATAATTTATCATTACATGGTCCTCAACAACGAGGCTTTCTTCACAACTGGTTTGAATCTCCTAAGGGATATTCTTTGGAAATTTAAAAAATAATTTTTAACCATCATAAAGGATTTTAATAATGACAGTTAATGGTCTTGGTTAATCCTAAGGTTTCATATACTGAAATGGATTTTTCAAGATTTAGACATCCTATAATAGATTTTTTTATGATTATGTGGTTCCTCACTATTATTATTATGTCTTAATATTTTTTCATTATAATGAATGGATAGTACTGGAAAGAGCCATGTTAATACTGAATTCAATAGACAATTAAATCAGTGTCCTCCTAAGTAACCAAATGTTATTTGATTGAGAATGAAAAAAAAATATTTCACAACATTCTTATGAAATGAATCATATTGGAAATCTAAATGAGAAAAGAAGGGAACAACACTCTGTTGAGACCTTCATGTGGAAACATCCACCTTCTATTAGTGGTTCTAATGATAGACTAATTTTAGAGTAATTGGTCAGTACCATAAAAATTTATCTTATATTCTCCAATTTTTTGAGAATAAAAAATTAATATTATCTATGTATCGTATGGATGGTGAAGCGGGTCAATAGTGGTCTCTTCTCAAGAATATGAGGCAATAAGACGAAATTTAATATCTAGACTGGGATGAGTTTAAGAGTTTATTTTTCATGGATTTATTTCCTCATTTTCTTTATGAAAAGATGTAAAATTAATTACATGATTTAAATAATAATGACACTAAATCAGTTTTTACCTGTGAGGAATTTTTTGAGAGACTTTCAATTTATGCTTCTATAATTATTATCCAAATTGAACGTAAGGTTGATCAATTTTTCAGTGCCTTAAAACCAATTATATAAATATAATTTTCCATAGGGTACATCAATAGATATGAAGTAATTGTTAGATATATTATCAAGGTGGATATGGAGATTGGAGTTACCCATCTATCATAGGATTTTGATAAGAAAATAAATGTGGAATTAAAATGACATTCTAAAAACCATAGAAATAAGAAGATAATATTTATTTCATGCTTTAAGTGTGTAAGTAAACATGGAGTAAATTGTGTTAGGGGGATTATAATGTTTTTTAAGATTTAAATAGATTGTCATCGAGTATCTGAATACTATTGTGATTGGAAGAATATAGTAAATGATTTGAATAGATAGAAAGATACAAAATAAACAGAACCCACACTATAGTGTTTCAAATTAAAGTTCTATGAGAATTATTCTAAAAATGCCTCAAATATTATGGTTAATGATTTTATTCAATTAAAAAATACATCATAAGATCAGTTAAAAAGGGAAATATCTTGTGATCAGTATTTCTGATGAGGTGTATTTTAACATCATGGTGAAAGGTACACTTACCATCCCCTCTAGAACTGCTAATGCTTTATTTGACTCTAGATATCCCAAAAAATTTATATCGGAATAATTATCTAAGGGTATCACAATACTACCTCAAATATCAGAAGTTGAATTTTTAGTTAAACCCCCTAATGTATATATCATCATATCTCAAGTGTATAATTATTCTATAGATGACTTTTTTGGAAATGTGATTCCTATAAATCTTGATATCCTACCCTAGTTTAATATTATGGTATCTTATGAATTGATTAGATTTCTAAGTATAATACCAAAATCAATTATTAGGTAATAGAATTAACATTTGATATTCAGAGACAATAAATTATCGTTTTTCATTCTAATGACTAGTATGAACATGAGAAAGAAATTGTACCCATCTTATTGTTCATGATTCCAATTTAGAAGGGGTGTTTATCTAATTTGGTTATGGAAAAACTCAACATAGATGATATGCCTATTATGTGGATGTTTTTTGATGACTTTACAACGTTATTTTTTATTATTACACTGAATATTGTTGTTTAGTTCTCAATTGAAATCATTCATGGTGTCAATCCTATTTCAATGACACTATATAAAACGAACAACAATGAGTTACAAGAATTAAATAAGTAACCATCGTAGAATCATGATATGGGATTTATTCATAAAAATAGGTCACCTTGGGGATAAACTATTCTTTTTATTAAAAAGAAATATTGATCGATGCAACTCTACATTGAATATCAGTATTTCAACAAGATCACAATCAATAATAAATTGCATATGCCTTGTATTGATGACTTGTTTGATTAACTACATGAAGCTCAATAATTTCCAAAGATTTAAATTTATTCTAGAAGTATTTATTTAAGGTTCAAGATGTATAATATACCCAATAGAGAATTTCATACAAGGTATAAAAACTATGAATATATATTTATTCCATTTTATCTTATTAATTACCCTTCTATATTCACATATATAATGAATAGATTCATTAGTGATTACCTTTATCAGTTTTTGTGTGTATATATATAATATATTCTAATATATTCAAAGATAAATTATGCACATGAATACCACTTGATAATTATAATTAAGTCCCTAAATAAAGAGACTCTATATGAATAATTTACTAAGTGTGTGTATTTTCTATAAAAGGTTTCATTTTTGGGTTATATAATCCCAAGAAAGAATGTATCAGTGGACCCCTCAAAGATAGACGCTATTGAAAATTTTCCCAAACAAACCTTAGTTAATAAGATCCAAAGATTTCTTGGTTTAGATAGATATTATTGACTGTTATTGGATAATTTATCAAGGTTTTCAAGTCCACTAAACAAGGTAACTCCAAAGGGATACAAGTTCCTCTAGACCTATGAATAATTTGAAAATTTCAAATAACTAAAAGATATATGTAATTATATTAATTTAATAACCAATATCTATATATAATTTACATAAATTTGGAAAGGAATCTATCATTATTGAGTATGGTTGACTACTACCTCATGAACCGATGTAATTTGTTTTCTATCACCACCCATAACAACTATTTATAATGATGAATTTAGTTTGTATTTATCATAATCATGAAATATTTATAATTTTTGAATCATAATAGAATACCTATTATATTACCCTTCATTAACTAGAAAATGATAATGTCATTCGTGCGTACTTATGGACTACCACCTCCACAAAGTGGGGTGATTCATTTTTCATCACGACATCAAATGGATTATGTATATAAATATATTTTAAAAAATATTCTATTTATGATATAATTATCATTCTTTAAGGATAAAATAATACTTACATTCTTTCCAAAATAATCATTGAAAAATGGAAATCTTACTCATGCAAACGTACGACCTACCATCTCCATGATTGAAACACAGTTCATTTTCAATAATAATCATTCATCATTGGTTTTAAAATTATAAATCACATTTCAAAATGATAATTATTTCATGATCATTTTATTTATATGAATCAATATTGACCACTTAGACCATAGTCAACCTATCTAAGTCATTTTTCACATAAGAGTTAAACATTATTAAAACATTCAACGTGAACATATTTGATTATGTAATTGTTTATAACATTTTAATATATTAAATAAATTGAATAATAAAAATTAGAAACGTTTTTATGAAAGTAAATAATTCACATAATTTTGTTATATAGGAATACAAAGAACCTATGATATTAGTTTGACTTGAGGTAAGAGACATTCTTCTTTAAACACCTCTTTTAAAGTCTTCCTTCGATCTCTTTCTCTTACATATCCATATTTTTAATAAAAATTATGGATGTTTTTATATTGATATAAAATAATGGTAGAAGATATTTTAGGCTTATTTTCAATTTCATTCAAATGTTTTTAAAAGAAACCAATTTACATAATGTCATGGCTTTCTTTAAACAAGATAAAAGGAATGTTATAATTTAACATATATGGAGGAAAAAATTTCAGGCCGATATAAATATTATTTTATGCATTGATTTATTTTTAATATTTCATGTTTTATTTAAATAAAAAACCTATATCAACTTGTTCATAGTGTTTTATTTTAGAAAATGGATTTTGAAAAGGGGAACATTGATATTCAGTAATGTTTTTTGAATGAGTTTAAATGAGTTTCTCAACAGGTTTATTCAAGATGTGGTCCTAAAACATTGTTTAAAAATGGTTAAGCCCAATTATAGCTCACAGGTGAGCCCGATATAGATTATATGATTGGTGAACCTATATAGAACTCTAATCCATTGGGTAATGGATATATTCTATGGAGAATTATATTGGATGTCACCGTTAGGGTTATTCCGAATGTAATTGTTCTTGTAAGGGTTATACAAGGGTTTTTTTAAATGATATCCCAAAAAACATAAATAACTTTTCTTTTACTACTTATTATTTTTTGTGGAAATAATTTTATTTTAATAGTCAGGATAATGGGTTTTTAAATAAATTTTTATCCCCTTTGGGGTAAAAAATATATTTTTTAAGAAGATTTTTTCATGGGTTCTCATATTTTTTAATAAAACCTCAAAATTATGATCTTCTATTTTGATTTTTTTATTACAATGAGTTTTATAAAAATATTTGGGTAGTAATGGTGATTTCATGTGTGAGTAAATTATTATTTGATCTCAAATTTTATTTATTTTATTGGATTCCACATTTTATGATCTCATAATTTTAAAATACCCGAACATGTTTCTTTCTTCCTTTCATGCCCTTAAAGAGTTTTTTGTGGCGATATGAAAATTTTAAAATGTTTTTCATAGGGTTTAAGGATGGGTAATGGAAAATAATAAGTTCAGTTAAATGTTCGTAATAATTCTCATGAAAATAAATAATGATTTACTTTAAAAGTATAATATTTTGGGAAAATAGATATTGAGTCGATTTGTCAACTTTATAATATAAGAAATTCTAATTTATTGGATAAGAAATAATTATCTAAATCACAAAAACTAAGAGAATTTTGGGAATTTGATAAAATGAACTCTAGTATAAAGATATAATATTATGAAATGTTTATTGTCGAGCACTTATAGTTGGTATTATAACATAGGATTAGAAAACATTAGAGGTATGCATGTTATTTTACCATAAGTAAAAATAACTTGATAACCATAATTGTTAGTATTTTTTATATAATTTTAGTTATTTTGGATAAATAAATATAGTTGAAGATATCATGGTTAAAGATATTTTAGTGTTTATCCTCCTCATATGATGATATTTTTTTTTATACTCAAACTATCCTTTTGGGTTTTATAAAATGGATGAAATCCACAAGGAACTAAATTAACAATGGTTGTGAAGGAAAATGTTATGGTTGTATAAAGGAGCTACCAAAATAATGGGATTTATAGTGAAAACTCTTCTGTTTATTATTTACTAACTATTATGAGTTATGATTAATAAATTGAACATATGTGAGTTCCCTGATGAATAAAATAAGAGTAAATTGATGCTCCATAGTTGCTCTAGAGATATATGTCACAAAGGTAAAATATATAAATGACCAATGTGTACATAATGATGGATGTAGGACCTAGGAAAATGTTTTAAAAGAACATGAAGTTGTGTTTTAATGTGGTAAAGGTGGTCATAAGAAAATAATCTTCCAAAGAAAACAAAATAAGTGTTCAGTTAATTAAATGTTGAATATTTAGTTATTACAAAGGAATTAATTGATGTTTTCAAATGTGGGGTGTTTTGGATTTATGAAAATCGATGTACTAGGGTGGAATATCAAGATTGGGATCAACAAGTCCATACAAAAGAATGTTCAGAAAATCCTTATAACATTATTGTTTAAGACTGGCAAATTGAAATTGATATATGGAAGGTATAGATTATGTCTTGGTCTTCATTTTGATATTGTTGGATCATAGGGAATGACTCATATTTCTGATTATAGGAAAGATTTATTAAGGTATAAGATCCAATATCATGGTCAATGTATTATAAATAATGATTGAATGATTAAGGTGTATACCTATAGGGATTCATGAGTTATGATGTAATGGTAGATTTAAGGTTGATTATAAGTTCAATGGATTAGAAAACAATCTTTTATATTATATATGATGGGAATAATTTAGGAGAAAATTAATGAGTTTTATTATATGTTTTATGTATATGTAGCCCTTATTTTTAACATGTGAGAATGTTTTTTGAGTAAGAATCCTCTTTTCATTTTATGGACCTGCGTTTAAAGGTATTGATAACCATTAGGGTTATTTTTTAGGATTTTAATCATATCAATAGTAATGTTATGATAATGATATTAGTATAGTTTTAGAATAAAATGACAACCTATAGACTGTATGATAACCCACAATATCCGAAAGAGCCCCCTATCTTGAAACAAAAAAACAAAGGGAAAAAAGGGTAAATCACCTTCTATTAGAGTTTGCTATTTCAATGTTAGTGTGACTATTAAAATAAATATTATGTTGATGTTTACAACATATGTTTTATAATATAGGTAACTATGGTACTAGAAAGAGATTGGGTGATTAAGTGAATAAAGTAATTTTAGAAGATGTTAAAAATATTAGGAATCATATATCTCTATTCTTTTTAATGGATCACCTAGGGGATATTTCAAATGCTCCAAGGTTGTTAGATGCGGAGAACCGCTCTATGTTATCATTTTTTCTATCACTGAAGACTATCTTAGTAGACAGCTCTCCCTCAATGTTAAGGGAGGCAGAATCAAAAAAATCATTGCTTCTAGAAATCTTCATGCTCCCTCTCACCTGCTCTATGCCGATGATATTTTTTTCTCCCTTCTGGGAGATAAAAGAAATGTTAATAACCGTAAATCCATCATTACTCACTACGAGGAGGTTCCTGGCCAATGCATTAACTGGAAAAAATCTTTCATTTACTTTCGTAAAAACTTCCCCTCTAATAGAAAACCTCATATCACCAATATCTTAGGGGTTAAGGAAGGATCCCTCCCTTTTACTTATATTGGTGTCCCCCTTTTCTGGGGTCAACCCAAAGCTGGTTTTTTCTTAGCATCGTTGATCAAATTCAAAATCAATTTTCTTCCTGGAAAGGTAAATCCCTTTCAATGGCTGGAAGAATTTTCCTTGTTAAATCCATTATTGTCTCTAAGCTATTCTACTCCATGATGGTATAAAAATGGCCTTTGGGGCTGATAAAAAGATTAAATACAGATATCACTTTATCTTGGAAAATTCTAGATGGCTTGTTAGTAAGAATTATTCATTAAATTTCTGGTTTGATAACTGGACTCGATACCCTCTCATTTCTGATATGCCTAATATGTTTTCCCCTAATCCCCCAAACTGCTCTATTAGGGAGACGATCAATTCCCCTGATTCTCAACTTCCGAATCCTATCAAGGGGATTGTGGATAATTATTATTTCACTTACAATGAAGATCTCCTTGTTTGGGAACCTGCTCATAATGGCCTGTTAGACTCTAAAAAATTTTATCGATATCACTTCCCTAATGGGGATGAAAATTTTAATTGAGTGTCCAAATTCAATAAAGCATGGATCAGGCCTTCTCGTCTTACTCTTATGTGGTGTATTGTGCATCAAAAAATTCCAACTGATGTTTGGCTACAATCTTATGGCTTTAATATTTTATCTAAATTTAGATTTTTCAATCAGCATCGCGAGGACATCAATCATATTTTTTTATCTTGTGATACTGCTATGGCCCTTTGGCATTACATCTTTGACCTTTTTGGATGCAGATGGCATTTAGATACTTTTATTTTCTCTCAACTGAAAAGAACGTTGGAATTCCCACGATCTCCCCAAATCAAGAATCTCTTTCTTACTGCTGTTGCGGAGCTTCTGAATATTTTATGGTATGTTATAAATGGTTCTTTTTTAAACAATAACTCTTTTAATATTAATACAGGTAAAATGAGGATTCTTCTGGCTATAAAGGAAGTGGCTACGATCCAAAAAAAAAATTGTGACAATTCTGTAATAGATTTTGAAACCCTTCGCCGAATTGGTGTCAAAGGTATATTCTCGAAGCCACAGTACACTATTGAAGTTTTCTGGTAGGCACCTCCTCATGGATGGATTAAGGTAAATGTGGACGGAGCTTCAAAGGGAAATCCTGGACTTTTTGGATGCGGAGGAATTTTCAGAGACCATCAGGACCGGATCTTCGGATGTTTCTTTGGAAGCTTCGGAAATGCTTCTGCGCTGGAGGTAGAAATGCTTGCTACCATTCATGTCATCTCCTATGCAATGCTTTTCAACTAGAAGAATATCTGTATTGAGATCGACTCCACTACTATTGTGCAATCCATCTGGAAGGGTGATGTCCATCTTGCATAGTCTCTCACCCGCAGATGGATGGACTGCCTCGCTGCACTCAACGACCTCAACATTATTGCCACTCATACCTATCGGGAGGCTAATATGATCGTTGATGGGCTTTCCAACATGGGAGTCTCTCATGAGTTCACTTGGAAGAATGAACTCCTGCCAGATTTTATTCCTTTTTTTATTAAGGACTCTAGAAAATTTCCCTCTTTCCGTCTGTTGTAACTTGTTTGTGCCTCTTTCTATTTGAATAAAGCTCTAATTTCTGGTCTTTTGACCAGAACCCACTTTTAAAAAAACAGATTAATTTTAATTATTACTGTATTATCTGACATTTTTTAGAAAATATTAGTCTTAATTAATGCCTAATGATATGAGAAATAGTTTTTTATACATTTTTGGATGTATATGATCTGATAGAAGTTCATTTTAGTGCTTCTGGTATTAAAAAAACATTTTGAATACATATTGTTTGGATAAAACTACATGATTATGGTGGAAACTGTTTATATGATGAAATTATACTTTTCAAGTATTTAAATTTCTTTATGTTCATAGTTTACAAGCTAATGGAATTTAAAAAATATTGGAAAAAGGGTATTGGAATAAAAAATGTATCTTCTTAAATTTATTTAAAATGAATCAATGTTCTCTTAAACCATTATATATTTAGGATTTTTTGTTCATTAACCATATCATGAACTTGTTCTATATCACTCCCTATTAGTTATTTGGTGTTAGTTTTCTCTTCCATGTCCATAATTTCACTTCCCTCTAATGTTTTCCTATTTTTAAACCAGGTTATGTGTTATTCTAGACTTACTTCATATTTTATTTTCCCTCATTTCAAGAGGAAGTTTTGTTATCCCTTTTTATGATCTGAGATTTCAACAAATGGATTTTCTGATGGAAAACCAATGATTACTCATATCTAGTTCAAATTTCAAGTAAATAATTTTTAATTGGGGGAGGATTTAATACCCTAAATTTTTTGAATAAGGAGATTAAATTTAAAAGTGTATATGACACACAACATCAGGCCTAAATAATCTATAAAATATTATTATTTAAATGAGGCCATTATAACCTGACCAATTAATTGGTGGGTTTTAATAGTATTAATTGAATATATAAATATATATATATATATATATATATATTTCAAAAATAATAAAAAATTAATTTGATTAATTCATAGTAAATGATTAATAAATTTTTCATAAAGTAATTTTATTAATCAAAAATACATTTCATTCAAAAATTGTTTTTAATTATTTCATTGAAAAAATATTATAATTACTTTATTTATATTTTGGAAATGTTATTCATTGAAATTGTTATCATTTTTAAGATATAAAATTAAAATTATCTTATGGTGAAATTTGGATATTTTTTAAAGTGTTATTTTTCAATGATTTGTTTACCATACTAGTTTATATTGAATATTTTATTTTCTTTAACATATTTTGAAATTAGAAATTCTATTTTAGAATATTTTTTAAAATAATAAGTTCCTATGTATTTAAAATAATCTTATTATGGTTGTTTAAATTAATTTTATACTTGAAATTAATATAAAAATTTTTTTATACTGAAAGTAGAATTTTTTTAAACAAACTGTTATTCTTTGAGTTTTACTGGTTTATTTGTAAATTAAAATTTCATAGTCTATTAAATAGATTTTTTTTTTAAAATTGAATCCATATTTGGAATAAGTGGGTAAAAAATTTGGAATATAGGTCTCTTTTATTTTATGACATTATGAATAGTATCCTTTTTAATTTTTGTTACCATAGTAAAGGGTAAATTGTATAATAATGTTTAAAACAAATAATATGGACTAAAAATATGACCATTATAGTTTAATTAATTTTATTTTATTTTTATATCTCTTCCATAAACTTATATTTTTTTAATATATTTCTTTTTTTCCATTTTCCCTGATTTTGGACATTATATTATTTTATATAAATAAAAGTCAAATGTATCAATCTCTTTCTTTAAATGTCAATGACTTTTTAACATAGTGATAAAATGTGGATATATTAGATTATAAATATTGATTTTAAAGATAAATAATTTAATTTAATCACTTTTATTTATTTCTATATTTTAGGGGTGAAATAATTATATTAAATGTCTATACAACACTAACACAGTACTTTTACAAGTTGTAAACTAATCTATAAAATGATTATAAAAACTATAATTGTAATAATATTTTTTTTAAGTGTCTCATTTGTTTTTAAGACATAAATTAAATTTTATATATTTTTTAATTCATTATATTATAATCATTGTGTGTCCTTGTAGTTTAAACAGTAAAATAAAATGAGTAGTTCCAAAATTGACATTAATGTTATTCTATAATAAATAATATTTTATTAAATGATTTTAAATTAAATAAAATATAATATACTAAAAAGTCATTGTTTTATAGTTTTTGACATTAATAATGGTCCATTTATGGGATTTTTTTCCTTTTGTATTTAACAATATTAGCCTCATAAGGGTAAAGAACATTGTTGCTAAAATAATTGAAAAAGCATTAATGGGGGGTTAAAATAAAATGATAAGGGTAAACATATAATATAAAATTCTAATCAATTTATTTTATTAGATTTATTAGAATCAATTTCATATTATATTTCAATATTATTAATTTATTTCCATTTACACATTTTCACTATTTTATATTGTTGTAATATTTTATGAAATTCCAAGAGTTCCCCTCCCTTCTTTTATAAGGGGGAACCAATTATTATTATTTATTAAAACACCAAGAACCATTTGGTTCAAAAAATACCTACCAAAATACATTTATTATATCCATTATGAAATTATATAGGCCTTGGTTTTATCATAAAACCATCCTTTCAAATCATTTTGTGTAAACCTTAAGAGGTTGTTCAAAGAAGAAGTATCATTTTTAACAAAGTGTTTCTTTTCTATTTCTTATTCAAGACCCTTAAAATATTCCATAAAAATTATGATATAATAAAACTAATTTATAAAATGGAATAATATGTTATTATATTAATGGTATAAACCATATCCCTCTCCAACCACTATCAAATGGGAAAGGAATCCATCGTTCGTGTGTATAGAGGACAACCGCCTCAAAAACTGATGTGATTCACTTTCCACCACCGCCTCCCATGGATTTTTACAATGATGAATTTATTATATATATAATTATATGATATTTATAAAATATTTAGAATTATTTAAGGATGATTTAGAACATATTATCTTATCTTTCCATTCACTAAAAAATTATAACATCGTTCATGCATATGTGTGGACTACTACCTCTTTGAAGCGATGTGATTTGTTTTTCATCACCGAATCACCTAGAAGATATATATATATATATAATATGGTATTATTATATAAATATAATAATATATAGAAAAAATAATATAGACCATCTTTTTATAATGATTATTGAAAAATTGAAATGTTACTCATGCGTATGTACAACCTATCGTCTCCATGATTATAACATAGTTTATTTTTCATATACATCATTAATTAATGGTTTAAAAAGTATATTTTATATATATAAAACATATATGAATACTTATTATAATTCTATACATTACTGAATAATGACTACTTTGGCTATAGGCATCCTACCGATGTCATTTTTTGACATATGAGCCGAATATTGTCCAAACATATGATGTGAAATTAATTGATTATGTAATTGTTTATAACATGGTAAAAATTAAATAAAAAGGATAATAAAATTCAACAAGGTTTTACCAAACAATTAATATAAAATAAATTATTTTGACCATTTATTAATAGGAAAGAAAAATTATAGAAAAGTGGATGATGGGTCACACAACAAGAATTTCCCACACCAACCAAAATCAGGCCTGGAGATCATAGTACGACATATAATATCCCTAATTAGAGTCACCATAAGTATCCCAATCATATGGAGACTTATAATGAATAAACCTTTTAAGGATATCTGCATCTACATTCCTTATCACCTTATAAGATTATTTGGTAGACACATTCCTAGGAATATTAGAATAATCCTTGCTTGGTCTTCTCTTTAAGGGAGTAGAGGTGAGACCCACACTATCAGTCATCTTTGTCCTTCCACTTAATATTTCATCCTAATAATAGAAATTGTCACCACTAACCAAGGCCCTAATATGGGTACCAAAATTCTGATTTCATCTTCAGAAATGGTCCCCCATTTCTTAAAAAATTCAGATGACTGAAAGAACTTCTGGATTTCCTGATGATAATCAACATGTTGTTGTGAATCATTATGATTGGAAACATCAACCTAAGTGGGGACATGGTTCATAAATCCTAGGTACCTTTAGGTTTTTTCTAAATTTATGTAACCTCATTAACAAAATCAAACCGAGTTTTAGAGGGACCACTATGAGCTCACTTCAAAGACACATCCACTAGTAGTCCTTTGCAAGACACTTGAGAAATAGATTTCTTAGAAATCAACACATAAACCACAGTGGGAATTGGATCTCTAATTTAATTACGATAATGAGAATTAATCTTTAAAAGAGACAAATATTTCATATTCATCTTCCTTCGACAAATACTTGATGGATGACCTCTCATCCAACATTCCTCACAAGAAATATTATTCCAAAATAACTCTATAAAGTGTCCATTATCCATCCATTCAGTACAAAAAATAGGCTTTTTTCATACTCAATGTGCATTTTTATGATTTTAGAAGGATTATAAAGGGTTACCTTGTACATACAAGTGGGTTTGAGGTCAACCTCCACCAACATACTTGAAAACTGACCAAACCGAACATTCTCAATCTCCTTATCAAGTCGAACAAGAGTCCTAATTCGCATTCCATTAACATAGTTTTAATGTATGATAATAATTAACATAATTGTATTATTTAGGAAGATAAATAACATATGTGATGGTTTGGACTTCAGGTAATAGATTTTATTTTACAAAATCCTTTTTAAATTTTTTATTCAAAATCCTCTTCTTCTGTATCCATATTTTAAAATTATTTGCTGGATGTTTTTTATAGGGATATAAATTAATTTTAATGTATATTTTTATTTCATTTTAATTTCATTTAATGGATTTTAAATGGAATCTTTTTACAGAATGTTATGAAATTCTTTTTGAAAGACAAATGTAATGTTTTATCTTAACGTATATGAAAAAATGATTTTCCCAAAAACGTAAACATTATTTTATATTTGGATTAATTTATAAAATTTTCTATCCTATTTTATGAAAAATCCAATTTAGATTTTTTATGGGTATTTTATTTTTAAAAATTGATTTTTAATAATGGTTATTTTGATATCCAAAAATGTTTTTTCACAAGGGGTTAAAAGAGTTTCAAATGGCATTATTCATGATTTGGCACATAATTTTTTTAAGAATTGATCCCCATTATTACTCATGGGTGAGATCAATATATCTTATATGATATGTAAACCATGATAATGCTCCAATAAATTGGGTAATGATTGTGTTATCTATAGAATTATATAGGATGTTGGCTTTATGATAATTATAATTTTAAGGGTTATTTTAAGGATTTTATAAAAGTTATATGAAGATAATATCACATGGAATATATATGATTTTTTTATTCATTATTATGAGCTTTCATAGAAATGGTTTTATTTCAATTGGTAAGATAACTATTTTTTAATGTTATGGTTATTCCCTTTTGGGGTAAAAAATGTCTGTTTTTAGTAAACTGATTTCCATGGGTTATCATGATTTCTAATAAGAAAGTATGGTTATGAATTTTCTATTATGAATTTCTTCTTATAAAGTGGTTTAAGAAAATTTATTGGTATTAATGATGATTTCATGATTTGTAAATGATTACTTTAGGTCAAAGTTTATTTATTTTAAAGGGAAACTCTTTTTATAATCTAATGGAATTTAAATTATCCAAAATTATTATTTATTATTTTTATGTCCCTAACTAAGGTTTTTTTGATTATCATGTAGTTTTTTCATAGTGTTTAATGATTCATTAGGGAATAGAAGATATAAAGATGAAGTTCCAAGTGATTTTTCTAGAATGGAAATCATGATTTACATTAAATTTTTTACATTAAGGGAAAATGGATATAGAGTATAAGTGATGTTTTTTAATATATAATATTGTTATATATTATTTATAAAATATTTATATAAAATATTAAACCTAAAATATCTTTGATAATGAAAAAATAATTATTTTAGTAAAAATATACTACATTGTAAAATTTTTAAGACCGATTACTTATAATAATTTTAGGCCCAAGCATCATATAAGGAAAACCATTCATATGTGTGAAAAAATCTCAAAAACAATCATCATATTATAACCCATGTGAATGTAATTTGTTTCATAAAAATTTCATCATATAATAACCAATTTAAATGAAAGGAGTTTCATAAATATTTCATCAATTCATAATATCATAACCATTGATAATGGTATGACATTCATAAAATCATGTCATTATAATTATAAAATATATAGAGTAATAATTAGGATAATATAATTGGGTTATATCCCAATTAAAACATAGGTTCAATAAAATGATGATATGTAAGATGAAAAATTCCTTTATAAGATAACATGGAACTTTTCCTAAAGGAAATAACATTTTCTCTTTGGAATAACTTTTTTTAAATATAAAAATTTCCAAAATATTGAGGAAAATATTTTGTTTGAAAAAAAATCATGAAAATTGTTAAATTATTTTTCAAATAATTTATTTTTCACGATGGTATGAAATTCCTTTCATGATGTATAATTTAAAAGAAAACATTACTTTCATACTTTTGTAAAAAAATAAAAAAATACCTCATTATGAAAATGAAAAGTGGATTAATTTTTAAACATTAAGAAAAAATTATATCATTTTTAAAAATGAATTTAAAAATTCATATTATAAATTTAAAATAATTTTTGGAAACATTTTCTGAAGTCATGGATATGAAGGAAATAGGTTTTTTGACCGAAGAGAGAAGTAAAATTAGTTTTCCTTAACAATGTTCTTTTTGTATATTGAATACATAAATTGAGTAAAATGAAAGAAAAAAATATAATAAAAATTAATAAATACATCCATTTAAAATTAATGAGTTTGGTGAGAAGTATATCATAATATTTCATTATCACAAACATAATAAAAAAAATTATCACGATAAGCAATGTGATTGTAACATAAAACCCTCACCTCAGGGATAACATCCATCGTACATGTTCGAACATACTTTATAATAAATATATAATTATTATAAATATTTTAAATAAAAATACTAATATATATCATGTAATATAGTATTTAATTTTAATCATTTTATCCTCATCTATTGACAGTTATTTTTAAAAATCATTATTTATTGTGATAACTGCTTCATTTTGATGAATATTTTGGTTTGTAATTTTTTTACTTGTACATTGATCATAGTTACACAATATAAAAAATTAATTCATGATATAAATATAATACAATATATTTATATTTATATTTATATTTATATTTATCTGTTAATGATGAGATATAAAAACCAATTATACCATTCATGGATATGATAGGTTGTACACAGGCATGAATATTATTTTCACTATTCAAAGGATGGAAAAAAGAATGATAAATAATAATTAAAAATTACAAAATCAATTTAATATCATATAAATAATATACATTTATTAAATTTATACTTATTTCCATCTATTCAATATGAAAATCAAAAAATGAATCACATCGCTTCATGGAGGTGGAAGTCCAAACATATACAACAACGACGTTATTGTTTTACAATGTATTGAAGGATGAGAAGGTTGATATAACAATATCATTACAAAATAATAGTGATTTTATAAATATAATATATAAACTATGAAACTATCATAATACCCATCCATAAAACATGGTGAAGAAAAAGGAATTGTATCACAATGTTGAGATGAAAAGATGTATATACGCATGAGCGATACATTCACTTACCATTTTATGGAAAATAGTGTGGGTAGCACCCCATGATTTCCTGGTAAGTTATTTTCTTTAATGTAAATCAATAGGTTGTGCAACACATAACACCGAGTTCGAGCACACCACGACATACCAAACTAGCCATTAAAAATAGGTTATTAATAGTATTAACTCAATTTTAAATTTTATATACTCCATATAATTTTAGAATCCATATTATGGGTTTTTTAGACATAATATGAGAACAAATTCATTTTCACATATAAAAGAAATATTTTTTAAAAAATGCAATTTTACCATCCTTTAATGGAAAACCCTTTTTAAAACTATCATACAAATGTCAATACTTTATCCATAGACCATGAAGGGTGTAAAAATAATACATCCACAGTAAAAAATATCACAAAAACTTCAATAAAATATGGAAGTTTTGTATCATAATAAATCAACTTCAAATAAGCTTACAATCCTTCAAAGGATGTTGACATAGTTGAAATCAAAACATTTTTTCAGAGAAATATATCTTTTTTTAAATCATTTTAAAGTAATATAATTATGAAATAAAATCTATATTTTGAAAATATTATTATAACCTATTAAGGGAAGCTTCAATGATGTTAGAATGGTGGAAAATAGTCTCACCCGCCTTACCAGTTAAAAAACATTCTTACATTAATTGTGTCGAAAAGGTCATAAGGTACCTTATTTGGAAAACGACGGAAAGATTCCTTTAAAAATATTTTATAAAAATTAAAAAAAGGGTATAAATGACTTTTATCCATATTCTAGTAAATATTAGATATGTTTTGGAATACGTTTTAAGAAACATGGATGTTGATGATAAAGAGGTCCCAGTAGATACTTACGTAAAAACAACATTAGATAATAAAGAGATTGTGAAATTAACCCTTACCATGTACATTTCCTTGGTCAAGGGTAATTTAACCTCATGTATAATAGTTAAATAATTTTTATTAAATTATTCAATAACTATATACATAAATATGATATCAGATATGATCTTCTAATATTGCTTTATTATTGATATTTCAGTAGTATCATCATTTTGGGTGTTAACTGATTCATTTTCCTTTATATACTTTATTATATAGGTAATGTTTGTTATGGATAGGATTTATCGTATTCATATTCAGAATCATATTAAGTCTTTAAACATTATTTTTAATCATCAAATGAAAATTATTCTTGAATAGATATGACGATGAATGAATCTCATCTCTTTTGTGGAAACGATAATCTGTACGTACGCGCAAGCGATAATATAATTTTTTTGATATTAGAATCATATATAATTGGATGATATATAATATATACAGAATAATTATCATGTTATATTTATTATTGACATCATTTATACTCATTATTATACCCATACAAATGATGAAGTGTTTGAATAACAAACTACACCATGATGTGGAGACGGTAATCCGTACATTCGCACGTATGGTGACTTTGTCAATATTAGGATGGATAGAATAATGAATATTGTTATACAATTTTATAATAAAATCAGAGTATATAGAATATACTGGAGTTAGTATTTAATAATGGAAACAACAAATATAGTGGAAGTGGACGAAGAAAAGAACTTGAAAGAGGTGATGAAATATTTACCTCTTCTTCGGGTTCTTCCTTTTTAATTTATAAAAAGGGATCCTTAAGTTATATTTCTGACTAAGGGAAGGACTCTAGGATTATGGTAGGATAGTTGGGAGGATATTTGGGTAGGGTTTAGCCGACCCAAATGGCTTTGAATGTGTGAATTTGAGAGAAGGGAAAGTGCCATTTTAAAATAGGGGTGAGGGGAACCTTATTAAAAGATTGAAATATTATTTTATAATAAAATAAGTTTCTGGTTTATAATGAGTAAAAAATGAATTATTTAAAGGATAAAGTGGCTATGGGTCTAAAACCTCTCAACCAATAGGTTTTAGATAGGTTTTGGGTCACTATATTAACCTTGTCTTTTAGATTTAACTCATAGTTAAATAGTTTGACATTTACCATGTCTCTTTATATTTTTAAATTATATGGTTAATAAACATACTATAAACTTTGAAGATAACCCAAAGTGGTTTTTTAATGATACATCAATCATTATATATGTTTTTTGGCCAAAACATAGATTTTTAGGATTATTATATCAACCAATTTTATTTTATTTGTTTTAAAAACTCATTTATTTCAATTTTGACATTATTTAATAATTGACTTTTGTTAAATTCCTAAAAACTTTATTAATTAGAAATAAATACATTTAATAAACCCTAACCTGTCATATTAACATATAAAATTAGTTTAATTCATTAAAAGTCTAAAATTATATTTATTTGGGTATTTATAATATCAATTATTTTAAGCGTTCATTAATATGGTAATTACTGCATCATCATTATGTCATAAATAAATTAAATTATTTAGTGTCTAAAATTTATAAATAAAATACCATTATGTAGGAAATATTTTTATATTTCTAATGAATATTTATAATAGAATTTATATTATGTGTAACTCTATATTAAAAATTGTTTACTTATTAAACATTGAATATAACTCTTTTAACTCTTCTTTAAATAAAATAATGATAAATGTCCTAATCTGATCCAAATGGACCAAAGAGGTTCATATTTTATTCATTAGGTAGTTTTTGGTCGAATTATACTTATCCAATAGAACTAGGATATGTTTTAGGGTAATAATAATATAATTTTTACCCTTAATTACCCTATTTTCTTTTAACTGTGGTAAATAAAATTTAAAAGTTACTATTCAACGAAAATTATTTTCATCTTATTGAACCACATTTTAGTTATTGATATAAACCATGTATCTCAGATTTTTTAAATTCAACTCACAAAAGCAATAAAATTATGTTTTATACAAATTTGGAAATGCTCCTAGGAGGTGGGTAAAAGACGATAAAAAGTTCGATAAAATTTTATATATCTAAACTCATTATAAAATGACTCCAATGAATTAAATTGAACTTATATAGGTATTATGTATCTATTTTAAACTAAAATTAATTTAAATTGAATAAATAAATGTTTAAATAAAAAGTTGTTTTTAAATAATAAATCAGTGTTTTGCACTATTAATCAAAAATTGAATGTTTTCAGATAAATACAAAAAATTCACTCTTAGATAATTTCAATATTCTGAATCCAAAAATGAAGTCCATTTTGAAAGGTAGAATTTATAAAATTTCAATAAGTGAGTTTTAATATTTTGAATAGATAGTTTGATTGGTTGTGGTGTGTTAGTATCTCGAAGTTGCAGACAATTCAAGCTATTGCATTATTCATAGGGAAACATACAATGGAAGCTTGGGGTGTTACATTCTTCCGTCCTTCAAATAATTTTGTCCTCAAAATTTCTACAATATTACTGCATTAAAATATTTGGTTGGTTCATCATCATAAGTTCCTTGGTTTTCCACATTGCCTCTTCCATCTTATGGTTTCTCCATAGAACTTTTACCAGACGAGTCGTCTGGTTACTCAGCACTTGTTCTCTGGTATCAAGAATTTTGACAAGCTCTTCACAATACAATAGATTAGGTTCCATTTCAATTTCCTCATAGGTGAGTACATGCATTGGGTCAAGCATGTATTTTCCCAACAGTGATACGTGGGACACATCGTGAACTTTAGAAAGACATGGCGGCATTTCCAACCAGTAAGCTACATCCCCAATTCATTCTAGAATTTCAAAAGGTCTGATGTACCTGTAACTTAGTTTACCCTTCTTACTGAATTTTATAACTCCCTTCAATGGAGATACCTTCAAGAGAACATGATCTCCGACTCGAAATTCCAAATCCTTCCTTCAGATATCGGCATAGCTCTTCTGCCTACATTGTGTTGTTTTGATGTGGGTTTGGATAACCTTCAAATTTTCCATCGTTTCCTCAACAAGTTATGGGCCTATGAGTTTTCTTTCACCAATATCATCCCAAAAAGTTTTTGTGCGACAACGCTTGCCATATATCGCATCATATGGTGCCATCTAAATACTTGAATGGAATCTATTGTTATAGGAAAATTATACCAGAGGTAGATATTGATCCCACACACCTTGAAAGTCAAGAGAGAACGATCTCAACATGTCTTCTATTGTTTGAATAGTCTGTTTTGATTGTCCATCAATTTGAGGGTTGTAGGCAGTGCTCAAATGAAGTTCAGTATCCAGGGAATTCTAAATACTTTTCCATAATCTTGATGTATAATAGGGATCACGTTCAGAAAAAATCGATAAGGGTACACCATAGAGTCTTATAACTTCATTAATATATAGTCTTGATAAACATTCAAGTGCTAAATCTTCTCTTATATCATGAAAATGTGTAGACTTGGTAAGAAGATCAAAATAACCCATATTGCATCATTCTTTATAGGTGTCTTTGGTATCCCCATGAAAAATTCCATCGTAATATTATCTTATTTCCTCTCAGGTATGGGAAGAGTTTGCATGACTCCTCCAGGCCGTTGCCTTCCAGCTTTCTTTTGTGGACAAACCATACATCGTGACACAAAAGCATAAATCTCCAAATTTATATTGTCCCACCAAAAATGATACTTAAAATCTCTATACATCTTAGTGATACCAGGGTGTATATAGAAATTGAATTATGAGCATCATCCAACAATTCCATTTTTAGATCAGGTATGATAGGAACACAAAGTCTCTTCACAAATTTCAAAATTCCTTCTTCATACATGAATTCACTCAATCTCCCATCATTCACAGCATTAATTTTCTTTTGAAACTCCTCATCATCAGCATGGGAGCTATTTATCCTTTCTAGAAAAGATAGTTTGGCAACCATTTGAAAATTTATTGATGTTTCACCTTCCATGATTATTCCCATATCAATTTTCACTAGATCCATGAAAATAGGATCCCTTTGAATTATCATCTTGTAAATAACTCCATGATCCTTTCTGCTCAAAGCATATGCCACCTTATTTTCCTTCCCCAGGAGGTAGTGTATTGTGAAATCGTAATCCTTGAGTATCTCAAGCTATATCCTTTGCCTCCTATTTAGTTATTTCTATGAGAAAATATACTTGAACTCTTATGATCGGTATATATCTCATATTTTTCACCAAAGAGATAATTTCTCCATATCTTCAATGAAAATATTACAACTTCTAACTCAAGATCGTGATTAGGATAGTTTTTCTCATGAATGTTTAGCTACCATGATGCATAGGCAACAACTCTATCATTATGCATAAGGACACAACCAATTCCTTTCTTTGAAGCGTCACTATAAATAACAAACCCATAATTCCCTCATGGTAGTGTCATGATTTGATCATTGACTAATCATCTATTTAGTTATTCAAAAAATTATTCACACTCTTTTTTCCAAACAAATTTAACCCCTTTTCATGTGATCTTTGATAATAGGTTAGCCAACCAAGCAAAATTTTGGAAGAAACATCGATAATAACCTGCTAAACCAATAAAACTATGTGCCTGAGTTATACTTGTCAGTGCTGTCCACTATTAGATCACCTTGGAATTTGAAGGATCAATAAAGATTCCATCCATAGAGACAATATGTCCAATAAAATAAATCTCTAGAATCAAGATTTCACAACTTCTAAACTTTCCTAATATTTCATTTATTCTGAGGGTTTTCATAATGGTGCACAAGTGATTTTCATGATCTTTATAGCTTTTGGAGTATAACAGGATATCATAAATAAATACCACTACAAATTCATCAATATATTCCTTGAAAACTATGTTCATTAGACCCATGAAAATAGAGAGTGGATTAGTCAGCCCAAAAGGCATTACTATAAACTTGTAGTGCACGTACCTGGTTTGAAATGTTGTTTTTGGAATGTCTTCCTTATTTACACACAACTGATGATATCCAGATCGAAGGTCAATCTTTGAAAAATATGGAGCTCCATGAAGTTGGTCAAATAAATCATCAATTCTAGGTCGGGGATACATGTTCTTTATTGTTATAGCATTGATCTTCCTGCAGTCAATGCACAACCTCATAGATCTATCTTTATTCTTAACATAAAGGACAAGGGCTCCCCATAGAGAAACACTAGGGTGAATAAAACACTTATTACTCAATTCCTCTAGTCTTTCCTTTAGTTCCACTAATTCCACAATATCCATTCTATAAGGGGGCTTTGATATGGGCCTTGAAGTGACAATTAAATCAATGTAAAACTTAATTTCTTGTTCTTGAGGATGTCCAAGTAAATATTCTAGAAACACATCAACGTATTCTTTCATAATAGGTATGTCCTCTATTTGAACATTCCTTTCCTCACCCACAGTTATTTCATAATCTTCCCCCTTGATAATTGAATTTAGATGAGCTACTGGGGGTGAATCAATATAAGAATTAGGTGGTGATGTTTCTTCTCTAAAGATAGGGTACTCCTTATCATCATCGAGAATTGTAACCTCCTTCTTCTTACAATAAATTTTTGCATCATAGTCTGAAATCCAATTCATACCAGGGATTATATCAAATTCAATCATGGGTGTGACGAGGATATTAGTATATAAGGAACATTTATATTCCCTAATGGGAACTAATTCACAAAACATTGTTCCAATGATACTTCCCTTAGTTTTTTTTGACTAACAACTCCCATGTTAAGTCAAGTTGAAAATATCAAATTTTCTTAGCAATCTGGGATGATATGAAACAATGCGATGATCCAAAATCGAACAAAGCATTTCCTAAACTTGAGGAAACAATTAAATTACCTACCACCATGTCATTCGGAGCTTCAAACTCAGAATTAGTGATAGAATAATCATGGAAATGATCCCTTGGCCTTTTCTGAGGTAAGTTTCTGTAGAGACCCAAAGCTTGACGTACCTGGACATTACATTACTTTTTCCAAATACATAATACATAACAGAAACAAACACCAAAGGACCGTAATAGTTTAGTGTCTTTGGAAACTCGGAACATAATCTTCTAGTCATGGAGAAAGATCTTCAACATCCCCCATAAAGATCTTCCCTTTTTATTTTCTTACCTAAAACCTTTCGTTAAATCCTGTGGAAAAGAAAACATAAAAAGGGTGAGCTCAAATGACCAGTAAGGGTAAACATAGAGAACATAAAACAATCCATAAACATTTGAATGCAAATATGTGAACATAAAATCTATACATAAAAATCATGAGCAAATACCTAAATATTGGTAGTATGTAAGGAATATATCATAAATGAACATCAATCATGATAAAATAGCAATGGAATAAAACATGTAATTGTGGAAAAAAATTAATCACATGATATGATTTCTGTAACACCACGATATTTTATGGGTAATATTATTTTTAATTTTATTGATGTATTTTGTTGTATGCTACCTGAAAAAGAGCGTTCACTACACGCATCCCTAACTTGGCTTTCATTACACGCAATCACGACCTTCTACGATAGCATGTGTTTTATGCAATACCGAGTTTCACTAAACAACGAAATGTTATATATACAAGCCGTTATGAATAGTAATACCCACTTTTTAAAATTTTATAAATTTTATCTTTTAAAATGGACTTAATTTTTGGATTCGGAATAATGAAATTATCCTAGGGTGAATTTTTGGTATTTTTTTTGAAAACGTTCAATTTTTGATGAATTGTGAAAACACTGGGTTACTATTTAAAACCCGACTTTTTATTTAATTAATTAATTATTTTATATAAAATTATTTTAGGTCAAAATTGATACATAATACCTATATAAGTTCAATGTAATTTATCGGAGTAATTTTATAATAATTTTAGATATATAAAATTTTATTGAACTTTTCACCGTACTTTACCCACCTCCAAGGAGAATTTGTAAAATCACATAAAACATAATTTTACCACATCTGTGAGTGGAATTTCCAAAATTTGTGAGACGTGGTTAAAATCTAGGACTACAATTTTGTTCAATGAGATGAAAATAATTCTTGGAAAATAGTAACTTTTTACTTTATTTACTATGTTTAAAAGTAAATAGGGTAATTAAAGGTAAAACTGATTTTATTATTTCCCTAACACATGTACTAATTCTATTGGATAAGTTTAATGCGACCAAAAACAACCTTATGAATAAAATATGACCATTTATGCCCACTTGGATTTGATTAGGATATTTATTATTTATTTATTTATAGAAGGGTTAAAATAGTTAAAATCAATGTTTCATAACTAAAGAATTTTTAATATAGGGTTATACATAAGATAAATTCAACTATAAATATTAATTAGAAAGATAAAAAGATTTCATACATAATGGTATTTTATTTATAATTTTTAGACTTTAAATATTTCAATTTATTTATGACACAATGATGATCCGGTAATTCTCTCATTAATGAAATATTAACATAATTGATGTTATAAATACAAAAACAAATGTAATTTGAGACTTTTTATAAATTCCACTAATTTTCTAGGTTAAAATGACATGTTAGTATTTATTTAATTCACTTTTTTTGAACTAATCATTATGTTATTATTTTCACAATAATAAATTAGCAAATAGTGTCAAAATTGACATAAAATAGTTTTTAAAACAAATATTATATTATTAATTGTTATTTTATTCCTAAAAATATAAGGTTAGAAATAATGACTTATATAATGTTATATATATTAATAATAAAAATCTTGGGGTTCTTTTGGCTTGTTATAGTATGTTTATTAACCTTATAGTGTAAGAAACAAGAAAACACGGTAAAAGTAAAATTATTTAACTAAAAGTTAAATCTAAATGATAAGGTTAAAATAGAAACCTAAACATGTCTAAATTATATTGGATGAGAGGATTTGGACCCATACCTACCTTATCGTAGAAATAAATCAATTTGGAGCTATGAAAAACCGAATATGACTTTATAATAAAATAATATGTTTTGTCTTTCCAAAGGTGCCCCTCTCCTCCCTTATAAATTGGCACCTCCACCCTCTCTTCCTCACACCACTTTGAGCCATCATGCTCTGCCAACCCCTAAAAATTTATCTTATCCACTTCCCTAGAAACATCCTATAGGTCCTGGTCTTCTTCAAAGACCATCTTTAGTCCCCTAAGAGGAGGTTAAGAAGAGGCGCTTCAGAGAAGAGGTAATGTCCGTTACCGATTCTATCAACTTTATTTCTTCTTCTACTTTTTCTTCATTAGTTGTTTCATTATGAAGTAATAACATCAGTATCACTCATAAATGAATATCTTATTATAATTATGAAACAACCCTATTTCACCATCTATCTATCTTACAGAAAACGAAATCACCGTGCGTGCGTACGTACGAAATACCGTCTCCACGCCGTGGTGTAATCTTTTTTCGACCACCACCATACTTGGATGGGTATAATGGTGTAAATAAATAACTATATATTATTATTATAAATTGATATTGATTTTGAAATATTATACATACACTTCAATACAATTCCACGATCATGGGAATGATATCATCGCTCGTGCGTACGTACGGACTACCGTCTCCACGACGCGATGAGATTCATTTTCTATGTGAACCATTCAGGAATGATTATAAAGTATATATAATAAGTAATCATGAAATATATGAAATAATAATGATACTGTATATATGTATTTATATATGTATGTAATCTAATTAATTCCATTCAATTCAACAAGGAAATGAAAACAGCGTTCATCCGTACGTACGGCCTACCGTCTCCATGAACAGTGTATTTCATTCCATTTATCGATATATCATATATATATATGTATATGATGAATATATATTACGTATAAATCATTTTTTACATTATGGAATTAATTAAATCAGGATTCTATTAATAATATCAAGAACAACAAGTCCAAACATGTACAATAAATAAAACGATTTTACCCAAAACACGACTTTAACATGGAACTTACATAAGAACGGGTAATATAAATTCATAAGTGAACCATATCTGATATCATAACAATGAATATGATTCATTAATAAGTAAATTACAATATTTAAATCATTATACAGTAGGTTCAGATACGTACGAAGCATATCAGACCTAAGGTAAGGGATAACTTTTCCAATCTTGTTTTTATCTGAGATTGTTTATTCGTAAGTATTTACTGGGGTTATATTTATCATCCATGTCCCTGTTTTATAAAAATTATTTCATGTATTTCTAAAGTCATTTTTACCCATTTTTAATTTTACTACATGGTATGTAATGATTATTTCTTTTACGAGGTACTTTTTGACTTTTCTGGCAAAAGTACAAGAAGAATGTTTTTTTAACTTATACGACATGAAAAGATTATTACGGTTTTATAAATCCTTATTTTCATGAAGATTACTCCAAAATATTTCATTACTATTTAATAAAAATCCTTTTCTTTTAAAATTGCATGACATTTTGTGAAAAGAAAATGATTTTGAAGAAGAAAGGATATTTTCCTCAAGAATTATTTTCAAGTGTTTTTTCAAAACCATTTTCCATCTAGGAAGAAATTATTTCATGTCTGTATGTTTCAAGTATAATATTTCTATGATTTACATGGTTTCAATTTTATTATGATGAAATGAAATCCATTTGTTTTATATGGATTATGTTATGATGGGATGATGTTTATGAAACCCATTTTTATTCTTTGGGTTATGATGTATGATTTATGTTTATGTTGTGGAACAAGTAAGAATGATTTAATTATGAGATGGGTGGGACCTATATCTCTCTCCAATGCATTGGGTAAAGATTTATATCTCATGAGATAGACATGGCTAGAACAGTAAGTTAATCCGATTCAGTGATACATGACTGGAACGAGGAGTAAACTCGATTCAGAAAGGGACTTTGTCCACTAAGATGGTCTTGGTAGCAATGCCATTGATACTGTGGAAATCATAACAAGTGCTGAATGGTTGCCAGAATTACATGATTTATTCCCATGCTATTTTATCAAGATTGATGTTCCATTATTATACATTTCTTACGTACTTCCAAGATTTATGTATGTGCTCATGATTTTGATGTTTAAACATTATGTTCATGTTTTTATGTTCAAATGTCTATGGTTTTTTTTTTATTTTCACCATGCTTACCCTTACTGAGAATTTGAGATCACCCTTTATATGTTTTCTTTTCCCCAGGATAAAATGAATGGTTTTCGGTAAGAAAACAACAGGGTAATATCTTTGTGGGAGATATTGAAGATCTTTCACCCAGATTAGAAGATTATGTTCTGAGTTTCCAAAGACACTAAACTATTACGATCCGTGATTTTTGGTTTTTGTTATGTATTAAGTATTCCGTAAAAGTATTGTAATTTCCATGTATGTAATTCTTTGGGTCTATACTGTTGGTATCAGAGGAAAGGTTTAGTAAACCTTTGAAAACTAGGATGAAAAAACTTTAGTGAGATCCCTAGTGATATTTCTAAGGTATGTCTAGGTATGTCCCTAAGGTTAAGTATAGTATAGGTTATAGTCCTAGAATTATGGTAATGATATTAGAATTCAACCTAAGATGTTAGATATTGAAGGTAATCCCCCTTTATTATGTTGTTTTCCTAGCATGAATTTTGCCTCTCATATTATTCTTTTTGGGTTTTAGACAATGGCTGGAACCCAATGAAACTGTGTTGATCAATGTAATAGACAATGCAATGATTGTCCTCCTGAGAAACCAAATGTGATGGGATATGGAGTGCAAAATCTTATTGTTATAATTACACAAGCTACGAATCATTATTAATTTCCAAATGATCAGAGAAGGAAACAATATTCTATTGAGTCCTTCATGAGGAAAAGTCCACCATCTTTCAATGGGTCTTCTGATCCACTTGTTGCTGAACAATGGATCAGTGCCATTGAAAAGATATTTTCCATACTTCGCTGTTCAGAACATGAAAAAGTCATTTTAGCTGTTTACCATTTAGAAGGTGAAGTAGACCAGTGGTGGACTCTAATTAAGAAAACAAGGCCCAAAGATGAAATTGAATCCATTGAATGGGAGGAGTTCTAGAACTTGTTTTTCAGTAAGTATTTCCCTCATATTCTTCGAACAAAGATGGAGAAGGAGTTTCTTGAGCTTAATAAGAAGGATGATCAATCTGTTGTTATATATGAAACGAATTTCACAAGACTTGAAAGGTATGCATTTGGCTTTATCATCCAACCTGAATGTAAAGTTGATTGATTTTTAGTGGCTAAAAACCAAGTCTTCGAAGGGCATTAGCTATAAGAGACTTCAGTAACTATGAATAAATTGTGCGTTGTGCTGTCAAGGTGGAACTGGAAGTTGGTGTAACATATCCATCTCATTGATTTGACAAGAAACGAATGATGGAGTTCAAGGAGAAATCTTTGAACAATGGTGAAAAGAATATGAATGTTTCTTTATGCTCAAAGTGTGGAAATAAGCATGGTGGATATTTCCTAAAAGGTAGTAGAAAATGTTTTAAGTGAGGAAAAGAAGGTCTTCGAGCAATTTATTTTCGAAGTAATGGGAAAAAGGTTGCTAATGATGTGAATAGATAAAAGACTACAGAGAACTCTCCACCAACACTTCAATGCTTTAAGTGAAAAGAAATTGGGAATTATACTAATAAATGCCCTAATCCACGGTTTAATGATGATCAATAAGAGAAACCTCTTAACAAAAAGGATAAATGGAAATCTCATGTGATCATTATTTGTGATTTTGAGTATTAAAATGATGTTGTGTAATGATTAAGTGTTTATGTAATGGGATTTCAAAATAGTATCATGGAATCTAATTTATGGTATTGTGGAATTTGAGAATATCTATGTATTGGTTTTTAATAATTATATGGTACTGGTAACCATGAAAAAGTGATTGAATAATTTTTGGAAAGCAGATGAAATGTGCATAATGAAGGGATAAGGAGAAAATAATATGATAGTAATCTTGAGCTCATGACTAAAATAAGGACAAAGTGATATCATGGTTTGAGTATATTGAAATTTTGGAATTTTGGTATGTGGAAAGAGTTACCTTTTGACAACATTCATGTTTTCACTATGGTTAAATGGGTATTAATTTTTCAAGAGAATACATGATTAAGGTATTCACATGATTGGAATGTGACCAACAAGATATATCATGGATAAATGATGCTCGGTAGATGACATTTCTAGTAATTGTTTTCTTTACACTATGAGATTGGACAAAAGTATTTTCGATAAGCTTAAAGGATTGAATGGATTAAGTTAAACATCAGATAGAATTTTTTAAGGCTAGAATTTGTTTTCGATATTATTTATGAAATGTTATAATAATGATGTTTTAGAAAAAGGAAAACTTGTAGTACGGGAAACAACCCATCGCGTCGGACAAGGCTGGGGGAATCGAACCCACAACTGATGTGCGACAGGCCTTTATCGCCTACCACTGGCCTATAGAAAGTCCCTGATTAAGTATAAACCCGTTTTTTTATATTATCAGTATGATATATGAAGTATAAGTCCATTTTAGGAACCATTTATGATTAATCTCACTATAGATGGACTTATGTATTTTTGATAACTTTTTCTAACCTTTTGTTTGAGATAGGTGTAATGACCCATCATTTTATCACATGATCTGCTAACACTTCACGAATGAAAAATTTAACTTCATTTCCTTAAGAGATGAAGTGGAAATTATCCAAGGAAATGACCAATGGTGAGACTGTACCAAAATAAAGAAAGTATTTCTTCTAATTCCAATTTCTTCAACATTAGGGAAATGATCTTGAAAACCAAAAATGTTTTCATAGTTCCCTTATATCTGAGGAATCAAATGGTACCTTAGAGTATCACAAATCTATGGATTTGTGATTGTTGACTTTTTCATAGACATGTTCACTACCACTCCCCATCAGAACATGATGGTCATATTTCTCTTCCATATCCTTATTTTCACCTATGTTCTCTTATGTGGGAACCTTGTGATTAGTTAATTTAGGTAACCTTTATGTTTCATACATTAGTTTTTAAATATTGGTTTTGGTATTCTTTTTTACGATGTGGGTTTCTATTAAAGAAACTTTCGAGTAGTACACCATTTATAACCCTGACGAATTTTGAGGGTGAAATTCATTTTAAGGGGGTAAAATTTAACACCCTGATATTTTATGAAAAATATAATTTTTAATTTTATTGATGTCTTGTGTTGTACGCTACACTAAAAAATGATTGCACTACACGCATCCCTGACTTGTCTTGCATTTCAAGCAATCATGGCCTTCCACGATAGCGTGCGTTGTACGCAATACAGTGTTTCACTAAACAATGATATGTTTTATAAACTAGCCATTATGAATAGTAATACCTACTTTTTAAAATTTTATAAATTTTATCTTTCTAAAGGGACTTCATTTTTGGATTTGGAATATCAAAATTAGCCTATGGTGAATTTTTGGTATTTTTCTGAAACCTTTCAATTTTTGATGAATAGTGAAAACACTGAGTTACAATTTAAAAACCAACTTTTTATTTAAATAATTATTTATTTTATTTAAATTTATTTTAGATGAAAATTGATAAATAATACCTATATATTTTCAATGTGATTCATTGGAGTCATTTTTTAATAATTTTAGATATATAAAAATTTTATTGAACTTTTCACAGTCTTTTACCTACCTCCTAGGAGAATTTGTAAATTCACATAAAAAATAATTTTACCGCTTCTGTGAGTGGAATTTTGAAAATCCGAGAGACACGGTTAATATGGAGGACTAAAATGTTGTTTAATGAGATTAAAATAATTTTTGGTAAATAGTAACTTTTTACTTTTTTTACCATGAGAAAATGTAAATAGGGTAATTAAGGGTAAAACTGATATTATTATTACCCTAACACATGTCCTAATTCTATTGGATAAGTTTAATTAGAACAAAAACAACCATTGGAATAAAATATGACCATTTAGGCCCACGTGGATTAGATTCGGACATTTATTATTAATTTATTTAAAGAGTGGTTAAAATAGTTAAAATCAATGTTTAATAACTAAATCATTTTTAATATAGGGTTATACATAAAATAAATTCGACTATAAATATTATTTAGAATGATAAAACTATTTCCTACATAATGGTAATTTATTTATAATTTTTAGATTTTAAATAATTTATTTTAGTTATGACGCAATGATGATGCAGTAATTATCTCATTAATGAAATATTGACATAATTGATGTTATAAATACCCAAATTAATGTAATTTGAGACTTTTTATAAATTACACTAATTTTATAGGTTAATATGACATGTTAGTATTGATTTAATTAACTTTTTTCGAACTAATAATTCTGTTATGAGTTTCACAAAAATCAATTACCAAATTGTGTCAAAATTGACAAAAAATAGTTTTTAAAACAAATATTATATTATTAATTGTTATTTTATTCCTAAAAATATAAGGTTCAGCCAAATGACTTATATATGGTTATATATATTAATAATAAACAACATGGAGTTAGTGTCTCTTATTATAGTAAGTTTATTAACATTATAGTGTAAGAAAACAAGAAGACACTATAAAAGTAAAATTATTTAACTTAAAGTAAAATCTAAATGATAAGGTTATAATAGAAACCTAAACTTGTCAAAATTCTATTGGATTAGAGTATTTCGACCCATCCCAACATTATCTTCGAAATAAATCAATTTGGAGATATTAAAAACTGAATATGACGTTATAATAAAAAAAAATATTTAGTTTTTTCAAAGGTACCCCTCTCCTCCCTTATAAAAGGGCACCTCCTCCCTCTCTTCCTCACACCACTTTGATCCTTCATGTTCGAAAAAACCCTGAAAATTTCTCTTCTAAAATTCCCTAGAAACATCTTAGAGGTCCTGGTATTCTTCAAATACCATCTTTAGTGCCCTACGAGAAGGTTAAGAATAGGCGCTTCAAAGAAGAGGTAATGCCTGTTACCGATTCTTTCAACTTTATTTTTTCTTCTACTTCTTCTTCTTTAGTTGTTTCATTATGAAGTAATAACATCAGTATCAATAATATACTGATATGTTATTATAAGTATAAAACAACCCTATTTCACCATCAATCAATCCTAGGGAAAATAAAATCCTCGTGTGTGCGTACGTACAGAATACCGTCTCCACACCATGGTGTAATCTGTTTTCGACCACTAGCTTACTTGGATGGGTATAATTGTGTAAATGAATAAATATATATGATTATTTTAAAGTGATATTTATTCTTAAATATTATACAGACACTTCAATACAATTCCATGATCATGGGAATGATATCATCACTCGTCTGTATGTACGGACAACCGTCTCCACGACGTGATAAGATTCATTCTCCATGTTAACCATTAATGAATGATTATAAAGTATATATAATAAGTAATCATGAAATATATGACATAATAATGATATTGGATTTATGTATTTATATATGTATTTCATCTACTTAATTCCATTCAATTCAATAATGAAATGAAAACAGCGTTCATGCATACGTACGACCTACCGTTTCAATGAATGGTGTATTTCATTCCATTTATTGATCTATCATATATATATGTATATGATGAATATATATTACATATAAATCATGTTTTACATTATTGAATTAATTAAATCAGGATATAAGTAATAATATCAAGAACAATAAGTCAAAACATGTTCGATAAATAAAACGATTTTACCCAAAATATTGCTTTAACATGGAACTTACAAAAGAATGGGTAATATAAAGTCATAAGTGAACCATATATTATATCATAACAATGAATAAGATTCTGTAATAGGTCAATGACATTATTAAAATCATTATACAGGAGTTTGGATACGTACGAATCATATCAGACCTAAGGTAAGGGATAACTTTTCCAATCTCATTTTTATCCGAGATTGTTTATTCGTAATATTTACTAGGGTTATATTTATCATCCATGTCCCTATTTTCAAAAAATTATTTAATTTATATCTAAAGTCCTTTTTACCCATTTTGACTTTTACTACATGGTATGTAAAGAATCTTTCTTTTACGATGTACTTTTTGACTTTTCTGACAAAAGTACAAGAAGATGGTTTTTTTAACTTATACGGCATGTAAAGATTTTTACGGTTTTATAAAGCCTTATTTTCATGAAGCTTACTCAAAAGGATTTCATTAATATTTTCAAAAAAATCATTTTCTTTTAAAATTTCATGACCTTTTGTGTAAAGAAAATGATTTTAAAGAAGAAAGGATATTTTCCTCAAGAATTCTTTTCAAGTGTTTTATCAAAACCATTTTCCATATAAGATGAAATTATTTCATGTGTGTATGTTTCAAGTATAATATTTATATGATTTACATTGTTTCACTTTACTTATGATAAAATGATACCCATTTGTTTTTTATGGATTATGTTATGATGGGTTGATGTTTATGAAACCCATTTTTATTCTTTGGGTTATGATAAATGATTTATGTTTATGTTGTGGCACAAGTAAGAATGATTTCATTATGAGATGGGTGGGGCCAATATCTCCCTCCAATGCATTGTGTAAATATTTATATCTCATGAGATAGACATGGCTGGGGCGGTAAGTTAATCTGGTTCAGTGATACAGGACAGGAACAAGGAGTGAACTCGATTCAGAAAGGGACTTTGTCCCCTAAGATGGTCTTGGCAGAAATTCCATGGCTAATATAAAAATCATAACATGTGATGAATGGTTGCCACAATTACATGATTTATTACCATGCTATTTTATCAATATTGATGTTCCATTATGATACATGCCTTACGTACTTCCAATATTTATGTCTTTTCTCAAGATTTTGATGTTTAAACATTATGTTCATGTTTTTATGTTCAAATGTATATGATTTGTTTTATTTTCTCCATGCTTACCCTTAATGAGCATTTGAGCTCACCCTTTATATGTTTTCTTTTCCCCATGATATAATGAAAGGTTTTAGCAAGAAAACAAAATGGGAAGATCTTTGTGGGAGATGTTGAAGATCTTTCACCAGGATTAGAAGATTATGTTCTGAGTTTCCAAAGACACTAAACTATTACGATCCCTGAGTTTTGGTTTTTTTTATGTATTAAGTATTCCGAAAAACTATTGTAATGTCTATGTACGTCAATCTTTGGGTCTCTAAAATTTCCATAGTATCCAAGGCATTGCTGCCAAGACCATCTTAGTGGACAAAGTCCCTTTCTAAATAGAGTTCACTCCTCGTTCCAATCCTGTATCACTGAACCGGATTAACTTATCATTCCAGCCATGTCTACCTCATGAGATATAAATCATTACCTAATGCATTGGAGGGAGATATAGGTCCCACCCATCTCATAATTAAATAATTCTTACTTGTTCCACAAAATAAACATACATCATTCATAATAACCCAACGTATAAAATGGGTTTCATAAACATCATCCCCTCATCACATAATCCATATAAAAGAAATGGAAATCATTTCATCATAAGAAAATTGAAACCATGTAAATAATTGAGACATTATACTTGAAACATACACATATGAAATAATTTCATCTTAGATGGAAAATGGTTTTGATAAAACACTTGAAATGAATTTTTGAGAAAAATATCATTTCTTCTTCAAAATCATTTTCTTTTCAGAAAATAAAATGCAATTTTAAAAGAATATTATTGTTATGAAAATAGTCATGAAATATTGTAGAGTAATCTTCATGAAAATAAAGTGTTATAAAATCGTAAAAATCCATTCATGCCGTATAAGTTAAAAAAACATTATTCTCGTACTTTTGTCAGAAAAGTCAAAAAGTACCTCGTACGGTAAACAAAAGAAAGATTCCTTACATATTATGTGGTAAAAGAAAAAAGGGTAAAAATGACATTAAACATAAATGGAAGAAATGTAAACAATTTATGAAAACATTTTGAGAACATATGGAAATGGATAATAAACTTAACCCCAGTAAGTACTTACGAATAAACAATCTCTGATAAGAATGAGATTGGAATAATTATCCCTTACCTTATTTCTAATTTTTCTCATATGTATCTGAGACTTTTGTATAGTGAGTTTGAACATGTTATTAAATTTTAAAAGAACCATAATAATATTTATTATATCATATATGATTCACTTACGACTTTATATTTTCAATTCATTTGTCAATTCCATGTTAAAGCAGCGTTTCAGGTAAAATCATTTCACTTATCATTTGTGTTTTGACTTGTAATTATTAATCTGATTACATAGATCATGATTACTTAATTCCAGAATATAAAAAATTATTTATATATAATATATATTCATAATATATATATATATATAATATATTGATAAATGTAAAGAAACACACCATTCATGGAGACGGTAGGTCGTACGTACGCATGAACGCTATTTTTTGTTTCCTTATTGAATTGAATGGAATTAAGTATATGACATAAAAATATATATATACATAAATCCAGTAGAATTATTATGTCATATATTTCATGATTACTTATTATATATAATTTATAATCATTTTTGAATTGTTAACATGGAAAATGAATCTCATCATGTCATGGAGACAGTAATACATACGTATGCACGAGTGATGATATCGTTCTAAAATATATTGAATGGAATTGGAGTGGATTATATAATATATTAGTATCAGTATGATGTTATAATAATCATATATAGTTATTCATTACGACATTATACCCATCCAAGTATGGTGGTGGTGGAAAACTGATTACACCACGGCGTGGAGACGTTATTCTGTACGTACGCACGCGCGGTGATTTTGTTTTCCGTAGGATGGATCGAAGGTGAAATGGGATTGTATCATATTTATAATAACATATGAGTATATTATTGATACTAATGTTATTAATTTATAATTAAACAACTAATGAAGAAGAAGTTGAAGAAGAAATAAAACTTGAAAGAATCGGTAGAAGAGATTACCTCTTCCTCGACGCACCTCTTTTAAAATTCTTCTCAAGGCACTAGATTTGGTCTTTTGAGAATACCAGAACCTCTATTATATAACTAGAGATATTTAGAAGACTAATGTTCATGGTTTGGATGAGCTTAAATGCTCAAAAGGGTGTGAAGATAAGAGGGAAGGGGTGCCCTTTTTATAAGGGAGGAGAGGAGCACCTTAAGAAAAACATAATATATTATTTTATAATAAAGAAATTTTCGGTTTTTAATAGCTCAAAATTGATTTATTTCTAATATAAGGTGGTTATGGGTCAAAAACATCTCATCCAATAGGTTTTAGACAAGTTTAGGTTACTATTTTATCCTTATCATTTATATTTAACTCTACGTTAAATAATTTAACTTTTACCGTTTCTTTTTGTTTTCTTACACTATATGGTTAATAAACTTACTATAACAAGAAAAAAACCCCAAGTGGTTAATTATTAATATATATATCCTTATCTAAGTCATTTTTCCGAACCTTAGATTTTTAGGAATAAAATTATAATTAATAATATAATATTTGTTTTAAAATGTATTTTATGTCAATTTTGACACTATTTGGTAATTGATTTTTGTGAAAGTAATAACAGAATTATTAGTTCGAACAAAGTTAATTAAATCAATAATAACATCTCATATTAACCTAGAAAATTAGAGGAGTTCATAAAAAGTCTAAAATTACATTTATTTGGGTATTTATAACATCAATTATGTTAATATTTCATTAATAAGGTAATTACTTCATCATCATTGTGTCATAAATAAATTAAATTATTTAATGTCTAAAAATTATAAAAAAAACCCATTATGTAGGAAATATTTTTAGATTTCTAATTAATATTTATAGTCAAATTTATCTTATGTATAACCCTATACTAAATATGTTTTAGGTGTAAACTTTGATTTTAACTATTTTAATTCTTCTTTAAATAAAATAATAATAACTGTCCTAATCTAATCCAAATGGATCTAATGGGTAATATTTTATTTCTAAGGTTATTTTTAGTCGAATTACACTTATCCAATAGAATTAGTACATGTCTTAAGGTAATAATAATATCATTTTTACCCTTAATTACCCTATTTATTTTTAACCGTGGTAAATAAAAGTAAAAAAGTTACTATTCACCAAAAAATTATTTTTATCTTATTGAACCAAATATTACTCTTTGATATTTACCATGTCTCTCGGATTTTCAAAATTCCACTGACAGAAGCGGTAAAATTAAGTTTAAGGTAAATTTTGAAACTCTCATAAGAGGTGGGTAAAAGACAGTGAAAAATTCAAAACAAAAATTTATGTCTAAAATTATTATAAAATGACTCCAATGAATTAAATTTATATAGTTATTAAGTATAAATTTTGTCCTAAAATAAATTTAAATAAAATAAATAATTATTTATATAAAAAGTCAGTTTTTAAATAGTAACTCAGTGTTTTCACTATTCATCAAAAATTGAATGTCTTCAGAAAAGTACCAAAAATTCACCCTAGGCTAATTTCGATATTCCGAATCCAAAAATGAAGTACATTTTGAAAAATAAAATTTTAAAAAGTGGGTATTACTATTCATAATGGCTAGTTTATATAACATATCATTGTTTAGTGAAACTCGGTATTGCGTACATCATACGCTATCGTGGAAGGTCGTGATTGTGTGTAATGAAAGCCAAGTCCGGGATCCGTGTAGTGCAAGCTCCTTTTGGAGTAGCGTACAACAAAAGACATCAATGAAATTAAAAAGAATATTTTTCATAAAATCATGGGGTGTTACATTCTACCCCCCTTAAAATGAATTTCTCCCACGAAATTTTTCGGGGTTATAAATGGTTTACTACTCGAAAGTTTTAATAGAAACCCACATCGTAAAAAGGAATACCAAAACTTATCCTTAAAAACCAAAGTATGAAACATAAAGGTTACCCAAATTAACTAATCACTAGGTTTCCACATAGGAGAACATAGGTGACAATATGGGTATGCAAGAGAAATCTAACCCTCATGTTCTGATGGGGAGTGGTAGAGAACATGGCTATGAAAAATCCAACAATCACAAAGCCATAAATTTGTGATGATCTAAGGTACCAACTGATTAATCGGATATAAGGGCACTAGGACAACATTTTTGGTTTTCAAGATGATTTACCCGAAGTTGAATAATTTTAATTGGAAGAAATACTTACTTTATTTTGGTATAAGCTCACCATTGTTCATGCCCTGAAACATTTCCACTTCAACTCATAAAGAAATGAAGTTGAATTTTTCATTCGTGAAGTGTTAGCAGATCATGTGATAGAATGATGGGTCATTCCACATGTCTCAAACAAAAGGTTAGCAAAAGTTATCAAATATACAGAAGTCCATCTATGGTGACGTTAATCTTATATGATTCCAAAAATAGACTTATACTTCATATATCATAATACTTAATAAAACTAGTTTCTACAAACCAGAGAATTCATGTAGGCCAGTGGTAGGAAATAAAGGCTTGTCGCACTTCGATTTTGGGTTCAATTCCCACAGCCTTGTCCAATGTGATGGGTTGTCGCCTCTCCTGCAGGTTATCCCTTTTTCTAAAACTACATTATAATAACATTCCTACAATAAAATAGAAAACAATTTATAGCCTTAAACAATACTATCATATGTCTAACTTAATTCATTCCAATATTTTGTCTCATCCAAAATACTTCTGTCCAAGATCATAGTGTAAAGAAAACAATTACTAGAAATGTCATCTTCCGAGCATGGGAATACTATCATTTATCCCCCATATATCATACGATATATCGTCTTGGTCACATTCCAAACACGTCAATATCTTAGTCATGTATTCTCTTGAACCATAGTTAAAACATGAATGTTGTCACAGGGTAACTCTTTCCATATACCAAAATCCCAAAAACTTTGTATACTCAAACCATGATATCACATTGTCCTTATATTAGTCATGGGCTCATTAATACTATCAAACATTTCATTATCTCTTTATCCCTTATTTATGTGCATATCATCTACTTTCAAAAAATATCTGAATAAACTTTCATTGTTACTGGTACCATTAAACATTTACTTTTAAATACTTTAGGAAAAACAATAGTGTAACAATCCATAGATGTGTCTTTATTCCATAGTACCATTACCTGTACAACATAACTCTTGATAAACATAAATCATTCCACTACCTTCTTAAACCATTGACTAAGATTAAACAATTATTTCATATCACATATCATTTGTAGTCTCTTCATCATCATCAACATAGAAACTACCCATACGACCATGATGATTCTCTTCATGAGACTTTCCCTTAGAGAATTGATTTGCATAATTCTCATACATTCCATGTTGAAAACATTTAATCATTGTTGATGTCGTAGCAATACCATTATCCTTGTCCATGGTGTTAACTAAACCTTTTCCTTTTCACTTACTGGATTTTTGTCCTTCTTTTCCACACCCAAAGCATCTTCGATTTCCTTTGAAACATTCTCCCTGATGCCTCTTCCCACATGATTTACATGTGGGAAATTGAAATTTCTTTCCTCTATGATCATCATGAAACTCCCTCTTTCTCTTATTAGATGAGTCGGGATACTTACCAAAGTTGAGATTGTTGATCATATTACGAGATTTATAATTAGGCATAATAATGATGTTTAGACTTCCAAATCCCATTTCATTTGGTTACTCATGGATAATATCATGACATTGTTCATCATATCCTCCATTATCGTGAATCTTCCTGTTTCCATCCATTTCTAAAACAAAAAAAATAGTATGAGAGGAAAAAATCATAATCAAGGGGGAGTATCTTCAATATCTAACATCTTAGGTTTAATTCTAATATCGTTTTCGTAATTATATGACTATAACCTATACTTATACTTATCCTTAGGGGAATCCCTAGACATACCATAGAAATATCGATAGGGATCTCACTAAAGTTCTCACATCCTAGTTTCCAAAGGCTAATTAAACCGAACCTCTGATACAAACTATAGAGACCCAAAGCATGACATACATAAACATTAAATTACTTTTGTGGAATACTTAATACATAAAAAAACAAACACCAAAATACCGTAATATTATAGTGTCTTTGGAAACTCCGAAAATAATCTTCTAATCATGGTGAAAGATCTTCAACATCTCCCATAAAGATCTTCCCCTTTTATTTTCTTACCTAAAAACATTCTTTAAATCTAAGGGAAAGGAAAAAAGAAAAATGGTGAGCTCAAATTCCCAGTAAGGGTGGACATAGAGAACATAAAACAATCCATATACATTTGAATGCAAAATCATGAAAATAAAATCTAAACATCAAAATCTTGAGCAAAGACATAAATCATGGAAGTACGTAAGGCATATATCATAAAGGAACATAAATCATGATAAAATAGCATGGGAATAAATCATTTAATTGTGGAAATACATTAATCACATGATTTTATTTCCATATTAGCCAAGGCATTGCTGCCAAGACCATCTTAGTGGACAAAGTCCCTTTCTGAATCGAGTTCACTCCTCATTCCCATCCTGTATCACTGAACCAGATTAACTTACCCGTCCATCCATGTCTATATCATGAGATAAAAATATTTACCCAATGCATTGGAGGGATATATAGGTCCCACCCATCTCATAATGAAATCATTCTTACGTTTGCCACAAAATATACATACATCAGTCATAATAACCCAACGAAGAAAATGGGTTTCATAAAAATCATCCCATCATCACATAATCCATATAAAATAAATGGATATCATTACATCATATGAAAAGTGAAACCATGTAAATCATATATACATTATATTTGAAACATACACATATGAAATAATGTCATCTTATATGGAAAATAGTTTTGATAAAACACTTGAAATGAATTCTTGAGGAAAATATCATTTCTTCTTCAAAATCATTTTCCTTTCACAAAATGCCATGTGATTTTAAAAGAAAATTATTTTGCTGAAAATATTCCTGAAATCTTGTACAGTACTCTTCATGAAAATAAGGCGTTATAAAACTGTAAAAATCCATTCATGCTGTATAAGTTAAAAAAACATTATTCTTGTACTTTTTCCAGAAAAGTCGAAAAGTACCTCATATGGTTAACAAAAGAAAGATTCCTTACATATGATGTGGTAAAAGTAAAATGGGTAAAAATAAATTTAAACATAAATGGAAGAAATGTAAGAATTTTATGAAAACATTTGGAGAACATATGGGCATGGATAATAAACATAACCCCAGTAAGTACTTACGAATAAACAATCTCGGATAAGAATGAGATTGGAATAATTATCCCTTACCTTATGTCCAATTTCTTTTGTATGTGTCTGAGCCTCCTATATAGTGGGTTAAAACATATTATTAACTTGTAATAGAACCATAATAATATTTATGAAATCATATATGATTCACTGATGACTTTATATTATCCGTTCCCTTGTCAATTCTATATTAAATCAGCGTTTTGGGTAAAATCATTTCATTTATCATCTGTGTTTGGACTTGTAATTTTTAATATGATTACATAGATAATGATTACTTAATTATATAATATAAAACATGATTAATATATAATATATATTCATAATATACATATATATAATAGATCGATAAATAGAGAGAAATACACCGTTCATGGAGACAGTAGGTCGTATGTAGGCATGAACGTTGTTTTTCGTTTCCTTATTGAATTGAAGGGAATTAAGTAGATGACATAAATATATATATATATATATATATATATATACATAAATAAAGTAGCATTATTATGTCATATAATTCATTATTACTTTTTATATATACATTATAATCATTCTTTAATTGTTAACAAGGAAAATGAATCTCATCGCGTCGTGGAGATGGTAATCCGTAAGTACGCACGAGCGATGATATATTTCCGATATTTATTGAATGAAATTAGAGTGGAAGATATAATATCATATAATCAGTATGATTTTATAATAATCATATATAGTTATTCATTACACCATTAAAACCATCCATGTAAGGTGGTGGTGGAAAAACAGATTACACCACAGCATGGAGACGGTATTCCGTACTTATGCACGCGTGGTGATTTCATTTTCCATAGGATGTATATAAGGTAAAATGAGGTTGTTTCATATTTATAATAACATATCAGTATATTAGTGATACTGATGTAGTTACTTCATAATGAAACAACTAAAGAAGAAGTTGAAGAAAAAAAAACTTGAAAGAATCGGTAGAAGAGATTACCTCTTCCTCGACGCACCTCTTTTAATCTCCATCTTAGGGCACTAGAGTTGGTGTTTTGAGGATGCCAGAACCTCTATGATATAACTAGAGAGGTTGGGAAGATGAATTTTCAAGGTCTGGCCGATCATCAGGGCTCTAAAGGGTGTTAATAGAAGAGGGAAGGGGTGCCCTTTTTATAAGGGAGGAGAGGGGCACCTTAGGAAAAACTTAATATATTATTTTATAATAAAGTCATTTTCTCTTTTGAATAGATCCAAATTGATTTATTTCTAAGATAAGGTGGGGATGGGTCTAAATACTCTCAACCAATTGGTTTTATACAAGATAAGGTTACTATTTTATCCTTATCATTTAGATTTAACTCTAAGTTAAATAATTTATCTTTTACCATGTCTTTTTGTTTTCTTACACCATATGGTTAATAAACTTACTATAACAAGGAAAACAAACCCCAAGTGGTTCATTATTAATATATATATCTTTATCTAAGTAATTTGGCCAAACCATATATTTTTAGGAATAAAATGAGAATTAATAATCTAATATTTGTTTAAAAACTATTTTATGTCAATTTTGACACTATTTGGTACGTGATTTTTTTGAAAATCATAAAAGCATGATTATTTCAAAAAAATTAAATTAAATCAATACTAACAAGTCATATTAACCACTAAAATTAGTGTAATTTATAAAAAGTCTAAAGGTACATTTATTTGGGTATTTATAACATCAATTAGTTTAATATTTCATTAATATGGTAATTGCTGCATCATCATTGTGTCATAAATAAATTAACTTTTTTAATGTCTAAAATTATAAATAAAATACCATCATGTAGGAAATATTTTTATCTTTCTAATTAATATTTATAGTCGAATTTATATTATGAGTAACCCTATATTAAAAATGTTTGAGTTTTAGACTTTGATTTTTACTATTTTAATTCATCTTTAAATAAAATAATAATAAACGTCCGAATCTAATCCAAGTGGACCTAAAGGGAAATATTATATTTCTAATTTTGTTTTTGGTCGATTTAAACTTATCCAATAGAATTAGGACATGTCTTAGGATAATAATAATACCCTTTTACCCTTAATTACACTATTTATTTTTAACCATGGTAAATAAAAGTAAAAAGTTACTATTCACCAAAAAAATATTTTTATCTTATTGAACCACATTTTACTCCTTAATATTAACCATGTCTCTCAGATTTTCTAAATTACACTCATAGAATTAGTAAAATTACGTTTTATGTAAATTTTCAAACTCTCCTAGGAGGTGGGTAAAAGACGTGGAAACGTTCAATAAAATTTTTATATGTCAAAAATTATTATAAAATGACTCCAATTAATTACATTTATATAGGTATTATGTATCAATTTTGACCTAAAATAAATTTAAATAAAATAAATAATTATTTATATAAAAATTTCATTTTTAAATAGTAACCCAGTGTTTTCACTATTCATCAAAAATTGAAATTATTCAGAAAAATAAAAAAAATTCACCCTAGGATAATTTTGATATTCTGAATCCAAAAATGAAGTTCATTTTGAAAAATAAAATTTTAAAAAGTGGGTATTACTATTCATAATGGCTAGTTTATATAACATATCTTTGTTTAGTGAAACTCGGTATTGCGTACAACATACGCTATCGTGGAAGGTCGTGATTGCGTGTAATGTAAGCCAAGTCAGGGATGCATGTAGTGAAAGCTCATTTTGGTGTAGTTTACAACACAAGACATCAATGAAATTAAAAAGTATATTTTTCATAAAATCTCGGGGTGTTACCATTTCCTTGGCGCTTAGGACATTCATTTTCATAATTCCCCCTTTCACTATAATTGTAGCATTTAACATTAACAACCTCTTTTTTCCCCTTGCAATCACGAGCTTGGTGGCCTTTTTCACCACACTTGTAACAGACACCCATTTCTTTTAGGAAATTACCAGGGTGTTTCTTCCCACATTTACTATAGGATGGATATTCAAATTTTCCCTTCTTCCCATTATGAATGTTCTGTAGATCTCTTCTTCTCTTGCTTTTCTTCGAAGTCGTAAGACTTAGAGAATTCCTTTTCTATCTTGATAGCACATAAGAAAATATCTTCATATGAAAATAAGGATTGTGAGACTAATTCTCTTTAGAGAAAAGGTTTAAACCCATCCAAGAATCGATCAATCGTACTCCTTGGGTTATGTATATAATATGTTACATGACTTTCTAACCTTGTAAAGTTAGCATCATACTTTGCGACATTATCATCCTCCTTTTGCCATAGACTCAGAAATTGCCTTTCCATATCAGCTCGATGGTCCCAAGGAAAGTACTTTTCTAATAAAATCTCCTTAAACTACCTCCATTCCATATTTGATCCTTAATCATATTACTTTGTGTTTTGAATCAATGACCACCATTGATCTGCATCTCCCGTGAGGCGGTAAACTGCCATGACAACTTTTTTCTTTTTGCTACTCCCCAAAGTGTGAAATATTTTCTCTAAGGAATTTATCCATTGCTCAACTACTAATGGATTTTTACTCCCATTGAATGTTGGTGGTTGTTGACTCAACAAGCTATCCAACATTGATCCTCCATGTTGTGGATCAGGGTACTCCAAACGGGTAAGGATATTATTCATAACCTAAGTGAGTTGTCCCGGTACGGTGATATGCTGATCAGCACCAGTTTCTTCACCAGCTCCACTATAATTATCTTCTGTAACAGGTCAATCCATACATGGATTGCATGAATTGATACAGTTTCCATTCCTACCACTAAGTGCCATTTCTTAACAATGGGTTACACTATATTAGTTTATGAATCGAAATACATAATTCCAAACTTGTAAAATAGTTAACATAAATTGAATAGTTTATGGATATAATCCATAATCATAAAAAAAAATTCTTCAAGGAAGTATATGATCATAAACCCTTCATAATGGTTTTTTAATAAAATGAGAATTATCCTATGCATATCCCCCGAGAGTGTCGTAACCAAGAGTACAACAAGGCTCACGGCTGTGAACCAGTTCTCATTCGATTCTATCTCAAAGTGGTGTTTCCAGGTATTACCCCTAGGTACATCTATTCCAAAGTCTTCTCTAACTACTCGTATCCAAATAGGGATGTATTTCTTGGAAAACTCACAAAATCTCTACAATACCAAAATTCTAGGAAGTTATTCTATACTAATCCTCAAAGTCTATCTTAGAATAATGTGCTCTAATCAGAGTTTTTCTAATTCTATCTTCCAAGGATTGTACTAAACATCATATGATACCAACTATAATTCTCCGACCCTAGTTACCTAGAGTCGGTTCATTATTACATAACATTGTCATGATCACAATATATTATGTCTCAAAACCCTGATTAGTTTAGTAGCCTTGGAAATAAAAGATACATTCATAAGTTTTACATTACATTATGAAAGGAAAAACTACCACAACATAGTCTCTATAGGCCACACTCATATCCCTTAGACTATCCCTGTAGGTCAGTCATAATATACTTCTTTGCATCCTGGGAAAAATAAAACATACAAAGCGGTGGGCTCAGATGTTCAATAGGGAAAACAATATAGAAGAAACTTTCATAAATAAGCATAAACATTTAAGGCAATGTAAGACTAGAACAAAATACTTTTAAACATGAACATGAAGAATAATATGGAAAAGATAAAATCAAATAATTCCATTTACTTATTCACATGGATATTCTACTAGTCAAATAATCACATGAAATATCAATATCCACATTCATAAAGATGGACTGCATAATGCCAGATTTCATAACCACATAGTCAAGGCCTTCTTCCATGACTACAAATAAGATTTTTTCAAGGCCTTGTTCCAAGACACTAGATTGTCTCATGAGACCTATCAATTCATCAAGAAGCTAAATCAGGCTCCACCCATCACTTACTAAGTCCAATGCATTCATCATATGAAAGGGTTTAAACATAACATAAATATTCGTATTAAAACTAGAATATGAAATGTCAATACTTTATCCATAAACCATGAATGGTTTGAAAATAACACATACATAGTCAAACATATCAGAAAACCTTCAATATAATATAGAGGTTATGTATTATAATAAATTAACTTCAAATAAGCATACAATCCATCAACGGATGTTGACATAGTTGAATTAAAAAAATTAGAGAAATATATATTTTTATTTATAAATAATTTAATAGTCATATAATTATAAAATAAAACCTTTTCTTTGAAAATATTTTTATAATATTTTAGGGGAATCATCGATGATGTTATAACGACGTAAAACAGCCACACCCATCGTATAAGTTAAAAAAACATTCTTACCTTAATTTCGTCGAAAAGGTCTTAATGTACCTTGTTCGGAGAACGACAGAAGGATTCCTTTCAAAAAAATTTATAAAAATTAAAACAAGGGTATAAATGACTTCAACCCATAGTCTAGTTAATAGTAAAAATGTTTTGTAATAAATTTTTAAGAAACATGGATGTGGATGATAAAGAGGTCCCAATAGATACTTACGTAAAAACAACCTCGGATAATAAAGAGGTTGTGAAATTAACCCTTACCTTGTAATTTTTCGTGGGCTAGGGTATTCTAACCTCCTTTATAATAGTTAAATCATAGTTATTAAACTATTAATGAACTACATACATAAATATGATATCATAAATGATCTTTCAATATTGCTTTGTAAATGATATTTCATTGGTAACATCATTTCTGCTATTAACTGATTCATTTTCCTTTATATAATTTGTTACGTAAGTAATGTTTGTTATGGATAGTATGTATCTTATTCATATTATTAATTATATTAAGTCTTTAAAAATTATTTTTAATCATCATTTGAAAATTATTCTTGAATGGATACGATAGGGAAGGAATCTTATCACGTTGGTGGAGACGGTAATCCGTACGTACGCACGAGGAACAATATCATTATTTTGATATTAAAATCCTATATAATTGGATGTTATATCCTATATAAATAACAATTATAATGTTATATTTATTATTTACATTATTTATACACATTATTATACCCATCCAAATGATGAAGTGTCGAATTACAAACTACACCTCGACGTGGAGACGGTAATCCGTACGTACGTATGCATGGTGACATTGTCATTTAAAGGATGGATAGAATAATGAATATGGTTGTGACATTTTTATAATAACATAACTATATATATAAGATACTAGAGTTATTATTCTATAATGGAAACAACAAAGGAAGTGGAATTGGAAGAAGAAAAGAACTTATAAGAGGAGATGAAATATTTACATCTTCTTCGGGTTCTTCCTTTTGATTTGATCAAAAGGGCTCCTACGGTTGGATTTATGACTAAATTAAGGACTCTAGGATAAATTTAGGATATTTGGAAGGATATTTTGGCTAGTTTTAGCAGAGGAAAATGGCTTTGAAGGTGTGAATTTGAGAGAAGGGGAAGTTCCCATTTATAAGAGGGGTGAGGGGCACCTTAAGAAAAGATTGAAATATTATTTTATAATAAAATAATTTTAAGTTTATAATGGATCAAAAATAAATTATTTAAAGTATAAGGTGGGAATGGTTCAAAAACTTCTCAACCAATAGGTTTTAGATAGGTTTTGGGTCACTATATTAACATTACCTTTTAGATTTAACTCTGAGTTAAATAGTTTGACACTTACCATGTCTCATTGTATGTTTTATATTATATGGTTAATAAACTTAATATAAACTTCCAATAGAACCACAAGTGGTTCATTAATGATAAAACTATCATTATATAAGTCTTTTTTCCCAACCTTATATTCTTAGCATTATTATATCAACCAATAATATTGTATTTGTTTTAAAAACTCATTTATGTCAATTATGACATTATATAATAATTTTTTTTAAAGTCCTTAAAACTTTATTACTTAGAAATAAATACATTTAATTAATCCTAACATGTCATTTTAATCAATTAAATTCTTTGAATTCTTTAAAAGTCTCAAATTATATTTATTTGGATATTTATATTATTAATTATTTAAATATTCCATTCATATGGTAATTGCCACATCATAATTTTGTCATAAATAATTTTAATTATATATTGTATAAAAATTATCAGTAAAATACCATTATGTAGGAAATTTTTTAGCTTTCTAATTAATATTTATAGTTGAATTTATATTATGTGTAACCCAAAATTAAAAATGGATTAGTTGTTAAACGTTGAATTACACTCTTTTAACTCTTCTTTAAAAAATAATAATAATTGTCCTTATCTAGTCCATGTGGACCAAAGAGGTTCATATTTTATTACTAAGGTTTTTTTGGTCTAATTATACTTATCCAATAGAATTAGGAAATGTTTTAGTGTAATAATAATGTCATTTTTACCCTTAATTACCCTATTTACCTTTTATTGTGATAAATAAAAGTAAAATGTTACTATTCAGAAAAAATTATTTTCATCTTATTGAACGACATTTTACTTATTGATATCAACCATGCCTCTCATAATTTTGAAATTCAACTCACAAAAGTGGTAAAATTATGTTTTATACAAATTTGGAAATGCTTCTAGGTGGTGGGTAAAAGATGGTAAAAAGTTCGATAAAATTTTATATATCTAATCAAATGCATTAAATTGAACTTATATTGGTATTATGTATCAATTTTAACTTAAAATAAACTTAAATAAAATAAATAATTATTTAAATAAAAAGTATGTTTTAAACAATAACTCAATATTTTCCACTATTCATCAAAAATTGAAAGTTTTCAGTAAAATACCAAAAAATCACCCTAAGATAATTTCGATATTCCAAATCCAAAAATTAATTCCATTTAGAAAGATAGAATTTATAATGTTTCAAAATGTGGGTATTATTATTCATAACGGCTAGTTTGATTGCTCTCGGTGTGTTAGAATCTCGAAGTTGCGTAAAATAAAAGCTATTGCATTATTCAAAGGAAAACTTACTATGAAAGCATGGGATGATACAAGAATAGTTTTTATGAACTTAATATCATTCTGTATATGAATTAAATACATCCTATCCATAAAAAACATGGCTTACGTAACCGAGTATATAAAGAAAAATGGATCAGTTAACACTTGAAACGATGATACTACTAAAATATTATTAACAAAGAAATATTATAGGATCATATATGATATAATATTTATTTATATAGTTCTCTTATAATTTAATAAAAATGATTTAACTAATATTCAAAAGGTTAACTTACCCGCAACCAATAAAAAGTACAAGGTAATGGGTTTTCATCTCACTTTCATTCCCGTGAGATTAATGCCATATTTGACAATACTACATATTGTGTGGTGTATGTACTATCCATGATTATATTTTTTGAATAATATAAATTAATTTGTAGGAATTTACATCATCATCGGATGATCCTTCTTTCAAGTGGTTTATGTTTCCTAAGTTACCAAATCGATAAGGGAATTTCAAATTTCAAATTCCACTCATTCGGTTTTACACAAACATCATTGAATACATAACACCCAGATTATGTGTGAAATCACTATTTGTTTACTTATGTAGTAATTTACACTCCCCTTTGTGTGGATATACTATTTATACACCTAATAACTCCATTTATAAATTCTCAAGTCATCGATATAAACTTGATAAGAGTAATTTTAAATCAATTTCTATTCATTGAGTTAAACATCCACGTTATTGGTGTTGTTTTTACAAGAATATTTGTGAATGTACAAGGATTGAATTAAACTAAATATCGAATCATATTGAGTGTATTTATATTTGTCCCAAATAATTATGTCTTTGATTTATCCTCAACCAAAGGATATGGTCTTTATAAAGGAATTCATCTCAACTTACATTCCATTGAGGCTTGTTTGTTGTTATGTGCCAATTCAATTTTATTTGGTGTATATAATATAATTTGACAAAGTATATCATGAATCCCTTTATTCACATGATATTATAATTTTTTTATTACATAAACTATTTTTATTCAAGAATCACTCATTTGGTTAGGAACTCGAACTAAAATATCATTTTAAATGTTTTATAAAATTTATTCTTCTAAATATTTCTCATTATTGTACATGTTTTAAAAATGTTTTTAAGGTTTTATTTATATGGACATTAATGTTTTAAAAAAGAAAATCCTTTTAAATGTTTCAAAGTGGTATGAGACCCTTTTATTCAAAAATCTATTTTAAACAACCTCTTGATAAATAGTGAGACTTTAAAATGTTTTCATGAAAAAGTGATATTTCCCTCAATGATTTTTACAGATCATTTTCAACTATGTCAATATCCTTTACAGGATATTATTCTTGATTGAGGTTGATTTATTTTGATACAAATCTTCCATACCGTATTGAAGGTTTTTTGATATGTTTGAATGTGGATGTGTTTGTTTTATACCATTCATGTTTTATGGATAATGTATTGACATTTTGTATGCTAATTTTAATAAGAATGTTTATGTTATGTTTAAACCTTTTCATATGAGGATTTCATTTGACTTACTAAGTGATGGTTGGAGCCCTCTTTAGCTCCTCGATGCATCGGTAGGTCTCATGAGACAAACTTTTGTCTTGGGGAATGGCCTTGACAAAATCTTATTTTTAGTCTTGGCACACGGCCTTGACTATGTGGTTATGAAGTGTGACATTATGCATTCCATCATTTTGAAAGTATCTGTTGATATTTCACAGGATTATTTGACTAGATTAATATCCATGTGAATACGTAAATGGAATTATTTGATTTTATATTTTCCATTTTATGTATAATTCTAAGTTTAAAAGGATTTTTTTAGTCTAATAAATTGCCTTAAATGTCTATGCTTATTTATGAAAATTTTCAATATATTGTTATCCTTGCTAAGCATCTGAGCTTTCCCCTTTTGATGTTTTATTTTTCACAGGATGTGAAGAAGTATTTTACGGTTGACCTGTGGGGATAGGGTAAGGATATAACTTTTTTTTAAAGGGGAAAAATGTTGTTGATGTATTTATTTAATGTTGTAATTTTAAACTTATGAGTGTATCTAGAACATCCAAGGATACTAAATTGGTCGGTTTTTGGGACATGATTCCTTGTATCATGCCAATGTTATTTAATAATGCACCGACTCTGGGTAACTAGGGTTGGGGCATTATAGTGTAGATAATTTTAGTTTAATAATCATAATAAATTTAAGAATGTTTATAATAATGAATATATTATTTAACTATAAATAACATATATTTATAATAGGTAAAAGAATAAGTAAAAAAAGTGATCGGTTAAGGTGGTTACCACTTCTTTGAAACAACTCCATTAGATCTAATATTAAGTACCCTAGGGTTGTTATTTTTGGGATAAAATATCATTAATAACATGGATAGAGATTTTTATAAGGGAATTTGTTTAGTTTTGGACAATCTAGGATATTAAATGTGGTGTAATGAAAATAATGGAGGTATGTACTTTTATAAGGGAGGGAGAGGACACACATTGAATTTCAGAAAAAATTAAAATATAATAAATTTACTCTCAATAAAATTCATCAAAATTTACATAAATTAGATTAAAATGTGTTTTGGTTTGAAATGACATAATTCAATGAAATTGATATGGGTTTTGGTGTCATTTTAAAAAATATCATGTTCATTAACCCCTTCATTAATCATTATTCAACTTAACCACGCTAATAACAATTTCAATATTAATGTGTTAATAATGTCACCATAAATGGAAAATTGACTCATTAATTTGCAATGTTTGATACTTTCAACCATATTCCATTAATTTGGATGTAGATAATATTTTGAGGAATCATAAATCATTTAATAAAATATTATTTATTATAAAATATCCTTAAATAAATTTTTTAACCATTCATTTAATTTGACATTAAAGACCCTAAAAAGATGGAATTGAAATATAAAATTTTTAAACGTCCATAATATATCATATATACCATTTTCTTCATTGGAAAGATCTTGATCTAATGGTATGATCTCTATATTCAGTACATGTGAGGGATCAGGTATGTACTTACTCAGGAGAATTAAATGGAAAACATTATGAATTTAAGAGAGGTTTAATAGATGTTCCAAGAAATATGATAGCTTTCCTCCTTGATCGAGGATCCATATTATGACAATATACACAACACCCAAAATTCCTTTATTTTTTAATATCATAGCCCTGTTCCATGAATAAGTCTATATAAACACCTTCTCACTAACTTCAAACTCTAAATCTTGAGGACGATTATCAATATAACTATTATATCGACTCTAAGGTACCATGATGTTCTATTGAATGGGATTGAATTTATCTACCATTTCCTTAGCTACCTTAGGTCATAATATATTTATTTTCCCACATTCATCACAAATTTTATTTTTTATAATCTTATTTGAGTAGAGTACTTCACAAGGGTCCATATGAATGCTCAATTGAAAGATATTTTTGTAATAAATATCGATTAGACGAATTTATTTTTCCCAAAACACATTAAAATACATAGAACATGATCTGAACATATTTTATTTTGTTTGAAATGATCTATTATAATAAACATATATTGGAGGTTGATAATCTATATTGTAACTATAATCTATATCTATTTCTTTCTACAGACTTCTTTAAAACATCAAGGTAAACCTCATGTCCTATTAGATACAACAGAATGTGGTAATACATGAAATCATTATACATCATTATTATAAATACTTGAAATATTATCAAGATAGAAATATTATTTTATTGAAATTATGTGTTCATAATTTTCAAGGACATCTTCTAAAACACAAAAAACATAATGAACGTTAGATGTTTTGGGGAGTCCAAAGATAAAATCCATGGTGACGTTTTATTATTTCTATTCTGATAAGGGTAATGGTCTTAGAATCCCCAGAGATTTTTGACACTAAAACATAACATGATGATATACCAATCACTGAGATAAATACTTTGAAATTTATATTTTTAGGTCCCCCTATAAATACTCTTCCACATATCTATTCATATTATTATATCCATGTTGAATAGAAAGTAATGAACTATGAGCCTCATCCAATTTTACCTTCATTAGATCTGGTGTGAAAAAAATACATTTTTATTTAACTGTTTTATTCCACTACAATAATGGTTGAATTATAAAACATTTCTGACATTCATTTGTTACTCCACGTCATCTTTATGTTCCTATTTCATCTTCACATGGATATATGTTTGAATACTAATTCGAGTTAGATAATATTTCCCCCCTTAATTCATGATTTCTAGATATATCCTTTAGAAATATGAAAGTATCATATCTTTTATGATCCACATAATGTATAAGACAATATTATCATTTTGACTCAAGGCCTTGACCATGTTTTTCATTTTAATAGGGTGGTAATGTATTGAGTAGTCATAATATTTAATCATCTCCAACTATATTATTTGGAATATATTCAACTATTTTATGTAAAGAAATTCTTTAATATGTTATGATTAGTATATATATATCACACCATTATCTTTAATTATAATTTCTCTATATATTTATTGAATAAATTACAAAAACTAACTCTAAATCATGTGTTGATTAATTTTTTTCCACAAACCATTGATTATGGCAAGGAATAAGCTATCACAATATCATTATATATATGAACACATCCCAAAAACTAATTTGATGCATCACTATAAATTAGAAAACCTTCTCCTCTATAGTCTATAGAGGTCACACATATGAGGAATAACCTTTTTTTAGTTCCTTTAAATTTTCAAAATATTCATATTTCCAAAGGATCATGGCTCCCCTATAAGTTAAAATGGTGATTGGATTTGATAATCATGAGAAATTATCCAAAAAGTTCGGATAATATCCAACCAACCTAAAAAAATTAGATATTAGACACAATTATTGTTCTGGTCCAATGCTCAATAACTTTCATCTTTTATGGACCCACCGATATTCCCTCACTTGAGATTATATAACACAAAAATTAATCTTTCTAGAGCAAAAATTTACTCTTTGTAAATGTTTCAAACAGATTTTCCTTTTTTTGGTTCTTCAGTCTATTCTTGATGTGATATTGATTCTATTCTGTGATCTTTTTATATATAATAATTTCATCTATTTAGACTCCCAAAAAATGATCAAGGTAATTTCTAAAGACTCTATTCATCAAATCCAAGAATATAGTGGGGGAACAAATGTGACCAAATTGAATCACTATATATTCATAGTTTCTATAACATGCACTAAATGCCATCTTGGTTATTTAGTCCTTATTGAACCGCAATTAAAGATTTCCAGAGTGAAGATCAATTTTTGAAATGTAGTGAGATTTACATATTTGATCAAGAAAATAATAAATACAAGGAAGAGAATTCTAATTCATGATTATGATATTGTTAATTTCACAACAATAAATTTAGAGTCACCTTGATCCATATTTATTATTAATATAGATAATGGGTCCACCCCATGGGGAAACACTTGGGGTAATAGAGTCCTTTTTGAGATTTTCTTAGATTTTTTTCTAATTCCTCAAACTCAATTAGGGAAATTCTCTATGGATTTTTTGAAATAGGTGTAGAAGTAGGTATTTGTTTTTTGAAAACTATACATCTTGATTCGGTGGAAGATTAGGAACATAAATTTGAAAAACTTTAAGTAACTCATGCATAATAGGAACATCGTCGATGTTGAGTTTCTCCCCAACCAAATGAGATAAAAACACCTTATGAATAAGAATCAAGACCCATACAATGAAAGTGAGTTTCAGTAGATGCTCAATTTTATTATCTCAATAATAGAATATCATAGGTTAGTTTATAATATATGATGTGAATTCCCTTACTCCAAAATTTTTGTGGGATTTATGTAATGAAATAAAATGCATGGATAAGATAACATCGAATTTAACCAGATGGATTATAACAAGATTTTCAAGAAGTACATTCCCATAAACATCAATCAGAGATGAATCATAAACTTGAGATGCAATCATAAAAACATTTGGTATTTTCACATCTAATTTAACATCTAATCGTTAAAATGGTACTATGAAACCCTAATAAATTCATTAGATATAAAATATTTCACAGATATAGATTCATATAAGACATTAGATGTTATAGAGGGGATAATATGTATACCTTTCCTCAATTCATTATCTACTTCAAAAATAATAATATCATGATATTACTATTTGTATCTCTACTTAAAGGGTTGATGACATCAATCAACATCATTAAGCTTCATATTTTAGCACAAGTTAGAATATTTTTTATACCCCATTAATTTGAAACACTAGAGTGAGGGTGGTGCATTCTGTTGAACTTTTTTATTTTCCCTTTCATTCATTGTTCTCTTCCCAACATTTCCACATTTTATTTACTAATGAACTTACATTACACACCTAAAAATATACTTCTCTAATAAAGGAAATTTACTCAATGTTTCATTTGACAATTTGAACAAATTTTTTTATATTCTTCTCTCCATGGTTTTTAGTGTTTCAATTGAAATTCATCTTTCATTTGTTATCAATAACATGATATTGATGGGTAAATCCAACATCCTTTTCTAGAATTATATCCCATCAAACACTTTCTTCATATATACTGATGTATCTTACAACTAAAATACTTCCAAGACTTGGTTTTATAAAACAAAATAAAATATTGAGCTTAAGTTCAGGTTGGATGATAATACTAGAAGCATACCTCTAAAGTATTATAAAATCTTCATCATAGAGACTAACTAATTTGTCATCATTATTATTTAGAAAAAATAATTTATTTTCCATTATCATATAAATAATACAGGGAAATAACTTATTGAAAATTAATATCTTAAAATCATCCCACTCTATGGAGTCTAATTGTTCTTATTACCTTATGTGATTGATAGGATTCCAACTTTCATTTTCTTCACCTTCCAAATCATAAATAGATAAAATTACTTTTTCAAGTTGTGAACACTAGAGAATGGAAAATAAAATTTTAGTACTATTAATCCATTCATTAGCAACTAATATATTAAAAACCCATAAATTGATTTTGGTGGTTTCCTCATTCTCCCACCATAGAAAAATTATATCCTCATGATTTTAATTATCATTTAGTAATGGACGAAGATAAGAGGTCATTGTGGAGATCAATATATATTTTTTATGAGATATATTCTTAATTATACTTGGTATATATTGGAAAATAATTGTCCCAAATATGATTCTTATGAGTTCTTATGGACATACCTTTCACATATTCATTTTCATGATCTTGGTTTAACCAAATACTAAAACAAATATAGTAATGATATTATCCAAAATAATTATATAATTTAAATATGAATTCTTATTTGATATATGAAATCACCATTGAAACCATTATTTTAACATATCATACTTTCATATCAACTATTACATACATGGTTAATCTGATAACTCACATGGTTTACCCTAAGAAACATTATGTTAAGATTTCTTACGCATCTCATCTGAATTCCTCAATGTAACTATAAAATCAATCCTCCATATTGGTTTGTGAGGAGTATATGAGAAACTAATGAATATCCACATGGAGTGTCAACCAAATTGTGTACTTATAGGCCTACTCATTATGCACCAGGGAGATGATCGATTCAATGCTCGACAAACCCTTTTGGGGTGATTACCCATTTGTGTGTCTTTTCCACACCAAATTCACTTGTAGTATCTAGAAATGTATAAATTTATAGGGAAAACCATCTACTTGTTTCATTAAAAATATTTTACAATATCATCCTATACATAAAGTCATATCTATGGTTTTCAGTTAGGTTAACTAATAGTAACACCTTAGGTAACTTAACATATCTAAAAAACTAAACTAATATAAAAAATTATTACACCATCCTATGATACAGAAAATAGTGCAAAATTCTAATCATGACTTAAATAATATATTACTATGATGATTTAAACAATACATATCAAAATAGTTTCACAATACAATGATTGAAATGTTTATTGTCTTGGATATTAGATACATAAACATCTTATTATAATTAAGTTGAAAACATTTATCCATAATCATTTTCCAATAGACCTTTTATTGACATGTCACTTGATATAATTATATTTTTTAAACCATGGAATAGAAAGATAAGATTGGGGATACATCAATTTCTCAGTAAGGAAAATATATATCAAAATGTATTTAATTATAAAAATAAAGAAGAAAATGATGTAGATATAAATTTATATATAAAATATCAAAATACCATAGATGATAATCATAAAACATGATAAAGTGATATATAAGATCATAAAAATATTATTAAGGTACCATAAAATATATGATATAGATAAAAATACATATCCATAACAAGAAACATGTGAGCATGACATAAAAGCGAGGTATACATTAAAAATAATGAATAATAATGAAATAATGGCACAATATGATAATAAACATTAAAATGTTGCACAATCATAAATATAGAGAAATTATATCATTTTGAACAAAAAATTAAAAAATATATTTTGAACAAACCAAATCTCTCCACTTCATGTTATGAACAAATAGAATGCCTAATCATTATGTTGCAAATAAAAAATTCCCAAACATCATTTTCTCACAAAAAGGTGCCAATTCATCATGTTGTAAACAAAAAAAATTCCCATACATTATGTTAACTAAAAATTCATAATTTTTTTTCTTCAAAATATCAATTTTTGGTTGAGTAGTAACCTTGACCTCAGAAGGAAAATCCACCAATGAGGGTAAGGTGAGATTACTATAATACACCCACGAGTGCATTTGTGCATCATCGTAAGCCTACATCTTTGGCTCCACCTACACAACACTAGTGTTTTCCCCGGTCATATGAATGGAATGGTCCAAACATGAGACATGAAAACCATAACAGAACCCATGAATTCTTGCATATGAAACTATGTGTTGTGGCCTTGTGAATTTGGATCCTCACGAGCACCATTGAAAATAAATGAAAACCCAATCCAAACATACAATATTGGCCAATCCATATGAGACCTCGAAGAACCCAATGAAACCGTACCACAATCTAGGATCGGACTACAACCGAGTGCATTCAATATTCCACCACTGGAAGACTAGAAGGAAGAGGAAAACACCCATTTCTAGAACATAAGCACCACCCAGAAATGGCTCAAAATCGAGGCCGGAGGGAAGTCAATGAGAATAAATCATGAACACTGTAACCACCATTGAACTAGAGGTTTATGACCCCACCACATCATCGAGGAAAAGATAAAACCCCCAACAATAATTTTCAACTCAATGCCTATGTGAAAATCGAGTGGGGTCATAGGCAAAGGGGAACGCTGATGTTCGGAATAAATGAACACCCTTACCACTTCTAAAATACCAATTGAATAACCTAAGCTCCATTTCATAATAGAAATGAAGGTTGTATATGTGGCAGAAGCAGACTGCGCAATCTAAAGGAATACATTGTGCTCCATGACCCCACAACGTTGACCCTGAGCTAAGACACAAACACTGAGCTCAGAGAAACCACAAAGAAAACGTTGAGTTGAGGCGGGTTTCACATCCCTATAGATGAAATCAGTAGCCTCCCCGGGAATTATATTTTGAGAAATCAAATTTCTCATGCATCATATTTTGAACAACTAAAATTCCCATGGTTCATATTGAGAAAAAAAAGTCCACTCCTAACATTCATTTCCTATTAGGTATAAATCCTTATACAATGAATTTGAGGGTGGTATATGACTCCAACTTTCACCATAAATATATATGAGATCCATAAAAAAATAAAACATTCCTCATCTCAAAAAACCCTATGAAAAAATAATTGGTTTCTTAAAACTTTTAAAAACATGACATAACATGAACAAAATAAATAATAGAATATCCAAACACTCATTTTCCAAAATAAATCATATCATAATCATATATAATGGGTGATAAAAAGATATTTCTTGGAAGATAATCCATGGAGGTTATATATATGTGAATGTAAAAAAGGATTCAAAAAAAAATTTTAAAAATTAAATGGAAATATAAATTCATAAAAACCATTATTATGGAGGGAATGGGAATTATTTTTAAAACATTAATTCCTAATAAAATTTCCTTCAAAGAATAATGGTTTCCAAAATTTAAAGATAAAATAATCTATAAACATTTACTTTAAACAGAACCTGTATTAGTAATGACATGAAAAATACATAATGATTTTAAAAAGGGGATGTCAAAATAATTTTAAAACATTTATATTTAAAATAACCATTAATACTAGTGTCTTGATAAATATAAAATGTTTTAAATAAATATAATAGAAAATAATTTTAATAATTTGAATTTTAAAATTAAATTTTATAACAAAACCATAAAAAATTCATATGTTTTTAAAAAAGGTAAGAGAAAGTATATTGAAAAAATTTTCTTTTAAAAATATTATTTAATAATGGAAACGTGAAATATTCATAATTTATTTATAATGCTATGTAAAAATTTGTTTAAAATATTTTCTTTTAAAAAGAATTTTGAATAATAGAAACATGGAAAAATGATGTTTTTAATGAGGAAACGTAAAAATTCTATGAAACAATTTAATTATAAAAAAATAAATAATATTGCAAGCTTGAAATATATAGAAATTTGATAAAAAACGTTTTTTTGTGGATTCTAAAATGATTTATTTTGAAAGGGTAGATAAAACATGTAAACATCTCTAAATAACATTATTTAAAACAAACATCACATAACTGATTTTAAAATTTTGACTTTAAAATGAGGTAAATAAAAATTTATGTTTACTATATATATTAATAAGAGAAGGAAGTGATAGGGAATTTATAATTCCTGATAATAAAAATTACCCAGATGAATTATCACATCTTATATATCTAGATTTTTGGAAGGAAGTTGAATATAAATCATTACATTATGAGTGAAATTTAAATCAGTACTTTTGAAAGAGAATAAAAATTAAATTGAAATTATAACTACATAAATAAAGAACTATTTCATGATATAACATATCATATAGATAGTATGCATACCACTTAATTAAAAATATGTTTATAAAACAGAAATGTCTTAATGGAGGAAAATTCATATGAATATCTATTACCTCATTTCATTTCTTAGTTGCTCATAATACCACCTCTTATAAAAAACATAGTTAAATTGATAATAGATTTCATAACAATACATATAAATATTTTTCTTTTCTAATCTTTGTTATAATTATTTATCAAGAGTAAATAAATTAGTTATTTTGTATTATGGAAATCCGGAGTTAATAACTTTAACTATTTTGTACATGTTTAGTAATTTTCATATCATTAAATAAAGTTCTTCCATGCTCATTATTGATATATAATTTATGATTTTATAATATATAACTTATATTTATTTACAATTTTCATATTTTATTCAAAATTTGTTTTGGTTACGTTATGTGAAAACTGAAATGATAACGACAAGTTTCGGTAATTTTAGCAAACTGAAATGTATCTTCAATAATAAGTTAAACAATTAATATAATATTTCTAGAAAAAAAATAATTATTTTTTAAATATATACTATTAAAATTATTTTTTATGTTCTCATAGTCATTCATACTTAGATTTTAAAGAATAGTTCACATATGGGGTTCAATAGACCCAAAGTTGAACATTCTTTAAATCATTTAGAAAGTATTGTTAAAGAGGAGTTTATCATGATGTAATATTATTACAATAGAATCAGAATGGGTTTTTTATTTTTTATGATTGTTTACCATATTTTATAAATTTTATATTATTGATGAAAAATTTAATGAAAAATTCTTCTTTGCAGAGGTCGTAATCCACACATACGCACGGTTGACATCCATGTTTCTAAATACATGGGATAAGGTGAATGTGGATATTTAATTAAAATTTTACAATAATAATTATATGATATATATAATATTTATTCATCATTACCACCATTAAGACCATCCATGAATGGTACTAATGAAAAACAAAAGATGTTGCTTCTCAGAGTTTGATGTCCACTGAAAACAATAACGATGATGTTTTGTTTTTTGTAATTGGATTGTAAAGAATAACTAAGATTTATACCGTTAATACTACATCACATAATTTTAATAATTTAAAAAAAATTATAGTATAATTATAGTGATACATTTTTTGGAAGAGTATGATTAAGAATAAAATCATAAGAGGAAGATAATACTTATGTCAGAGACAAGATTTTTCCTTGGTAGTTCCCATTAAATTAATTGTCTTAGGATAAATATAAATTACAAGGTGAATTTTTTTGTAGTATAGGGTTATATGGATAGTAAACATGGGGTTTTTCATGGAGGAATTCAAAGGTTAATTGTGTCTTTGGAAGGGCGGATTTGTTATCATTTTATAAGAGGAGAATATGGTACTTTGGAAAAAAACGTGTCACTTTTTAAACATATCCAAACTCAATTCCATGTTAAATGGATTAAAAATGTATAGAATTGGAATTTAGGTGATGAAAAATTTCAAACTCTTCTCAACCACTTATTTTAAATCATTTTTTAATATGTTTTGGCCATTTCACCTATGTAAGCCTCTTTTTAGAAAGTATAATTATTACGAGGGAAAATATTTATTAACAATAGTAATTAATTTTGATAACTAAAATTAAAATTAACCATAAAAGCTAATTTGATATTTCATATTTTAAATTTGAAAATAATTTAATCTTATGAAATTTATATAGGTGTAAAATTATTATTCTAAAATAAGCACACTTAATTAGAAAAAACAATTTTTAGAAAAATGATGTTCTTCCTAATTAAATATATATATATATATATATATATAAATATATTAAAATTATATTTATTACTGAATTTAGTTAAATTAATTAATTTATTATAAATCTAATGAAATTTATTTGTTATTCATGGAAATCCATAACAAAATTTCATATTGAAAATACATCATTAAATGAGAAGGCCAAAAACAAATTTTTATTAAACTAAATTTTTTATTTAGTTCCAAAAAATGTTTGACATGATATTTATAAGCTCAAAAAATATATTAAAATATAAAAATTATTCCTTAAATATATATTTATTTACCGAAAAGGATTTTAATTCTTAGAAAATATTCTTACATAGTTTTAAAATCGCAATAATGTATTTTTGACTAAAAAATTAATAATTTTAGTAATAATTAAAGAATTAAATGTAAGTAAATTATCATGAGGGGAGTTCAAAACAGAATTGTATTTTATCCAATTTATATTTTAAAAATTTAAAATTCATTTTTTGAAATATGTTACAATATAAAGAAAATGGATTTTATGGGAATATTTTTTAATATTAAATCAAATTAATTATTTTTCTACATATGGTAATATATATTAATGGTCTATCATAATAATTTTTATTATTGATTATTTTGTAAAATATTAATAATATGTTGTGGTAGATTTATGTTGTAGTGTGTGATAAATGTTATGAAACATATTATGTATTTTAAATGTTCCAAAATATCCATTTTTTACATTACTCTTTTATTAAACGATTATGATGAGAATTATATCGGCATGTTATCGATTATTTTTAAGATATTTCTTAATAAACATCCATAGAATTATTAGGTTTTCAATTGGAGAAGAATGTGGAGTAATCTGTATATAAATTTCAAATAACTCAATCAATATCTTTCCAATAATACTTTATGGATCTTGTAGAATTGATGGAATTAATGATTTTGTTGGATGGTCTATAATCTAACAGCTTAAGTCACCATAGTTAATATTCATTGAAATCCCATATGATTCTTGTTAAAAAAAATTAGTTGGCAACATAGCAAGTGAATCGTCTACCAGAAGTTAAAATGAGTCATTATTAATAATGAATAAATTTTCCCAGTATTGATAACCCTTTTGATCAATTAAATTTGAAAAGGTGTTTTCCTTATATTTATCATTGTTCCATCTATCACTAGATCTGGTTGAGGGAGGAATATATCACCAATATTAATTTTAAAAGAATTCATGTCCATTTAGAGAACAATTTCATACTTTTTAGATTGAAAAAAGGTCATCTGATATTCATAGAACTAATGGAATAGATATTCCATATGCATCATTACTTTTTTCACATGGTATTGATGGATGAAATTTTTTAATTCTAAGACATCATAGGAGTATAGAAGTCATTTGAGAACTATTCTTGGGACCTTTAATGATCTTTTCATTTTTTTCAATGTCTTCCAAGTTATATTTCCAGAGCCATGAAATACTATTTCTTGGGTATTAATTTCAAAAAAAGGTATCATATTAGATCCTAAAAAAACAAGGGATATGATGTCATAGGAGTAGAATAAGAATTTCATTAAGATTGACATATTATTGGGAGTATCTTGATATTATTGATATTTTTTAAAAGATATCTGTAGGATTTAATCACATCTGATTACTCTCACCTAATATGGGATGAAGTTCTTATGGAACTCTAAATGTCCAGAGTCCTAATTTGAGTTAAATATACACTTGTACTTAGATAAAATTTTATTTTTCTTGTATTGGATAAATGTTATGTTTTTTATTTTGATCTATAAAGTATATACATAGAGTATGTTCTTAAATAATGTGACCATGTGGTGACATGTAGCCCTCACCAGCTCTGAACACATGAAAATAAAAACACAACCAATGGCTTCAAAATGGAATGGGTGATTCATTATCTTAAGTACTGGTAGAACTATTTCATTATGGAAAGGTTTACTATCTTCCTAGATCATAAAATCATGACTCACATTTTCTCCCTGAAGGACCTAGTCCTTAGGTAGTGATGATGGATTTGTGAATTTTAGGGATTTTATTTCGAGATTATCTAAACACAAGGAAAGGGGAATGTGGTTTCTAATGTCCTTGGTTAGAATTTGACCTCATAAGACATCATGGAGTCTAGTGATAAATATCGTTTTATGGGTATCTTTTATCAAATTCATAAAAAATTGAAGGATATAAAGGAGGTAATATTTCCTACTCATATCTAGTTCAATCCTTCTTTTCTCGACATTATTCTTTGAGTGAGATTTAGTGATGAGGAGTATCAACATGTCAGATGAATTTTAAATAGTTGGTAGACAACAAATGATTTTTCACAGTTTTCAAGGTTATCCTTTATTTCCAAAATTTGTATTTGATCCCTTTTTATATGAGGAAGATGGAAACAGATTATTTTAATCTGTCCCAATTGAATATTCATCATGGTTCCAATAAGATGTATTACAATATGAATAAAAAATTCTGGTGTTTAGGAATGAGATGAGACATAGAATACTTTATGTCTCGGTGTTTTAATTATCAAAATATAAAGGCTGAGCATCAAGAGCCATCAGTTCATCTTCAACTACTTCCCATTCCAACCAAAAAGTGGGATGTGGTCTCTATAAACTTTTTCATCAGGATACCTCATATACCATAATATAATAATTCTATTTACGTTGCAATTGATAGACTTACAATGTTTCCTTAGATCATTATGATTAAGGACACCACAATAGTGGAATATATTGGAAGGAATTATATATTGAAAATCATGATTTTTTGTTGGGTTTTTTATAATTATCATCCATAGAGTCCACCCTCGGTTTACCTCTCAATTATGGAAGGTCCTTTAAGAGGAAAAATGATAATTGGTTAAGTTGAGCACGACCTATCATCCATTAACCGAAAGAAGAATAATGAATGAAATACAAATTCTAGAGTATATTCTCAACACTTATGCTCTATATTTTTTAGGATCATGTGATAACCATGTATTATAGTTTGAAAACACTTATGACAACTGTTACATGCCATTAATCGATATGGATTCATTCAAGGCACTATAATATTGACCACATTGATACCCTCTTTTCTAATTTATTAAAGGTTAGACATATCTCATTGATACTAGTGTCATGAAAGAGATAACTATAAATATACTAACTATTTTATATTGTTTGGAGATGGTATAGATTCTACACAATTCATTTGCAGATTGTTTATTAGATCTTATAGAGTATTCAGTTACAGACTAGGTGTTCATGAGAGTTTCACCATAATTTGGTAACAAATAACTTATAAATAAAAGGAATCTATATTTGAGGTACATGGTTACATTGGTATCACAAAGTGGATTTATAATTTTTCACACAATTGAAATTTTCTCCTCATTTTACAGAAATACGCAATGATTTCAACACCTCACAACTAAATATGAATAACTCAAATCCTTCACATGTGTTTAATTTCGAAGAAATTTAGTTAGAGACCATTGTATTTCTGATCAAGATTATTTAATACTGTGAGAAAGTGATAAGTGGGAAATAAATTCCATTAGATTGAGTATTGTGGGGACATGGGAATAATTCTAATGAGACATGTGAGTGAGAATCCATTGAAACAGAGTAGTGGCATCATCTATATCTTTATCATGATTTAAGTTGACCTTATAAGTGTAGAAATATATATAGTATGGATTATTTTAACACATATTTTGTTACTTACAAGTACTTTTTCCCTTTATTTCCTTCTTTTATCATTTTACATTCACTTTTGGGACGTTCCATTTTAAATATTAATGTTTTTTGAAAACTATTGGTTTCACATGGTTAGTGTATGGTTAGGAGTAACCATGTGGAAACCAGGGGAAATAACATTGAAATTGAAATAATATATTCTTATAGTCCATGCATGGTTTACCAAATCAAGTTGACCAATCATGAAGTTTTCCTATTGTGGTAGTGGTAATCTGCATTGTTGGTGTATAGTTTAACATACCTTGTGGATAAACCATGCAACCTTCCCTAAAAATATTTAAATGAATATTATTTCCTCCATTAATTTCATACCTTTTACAATAATTTCATACTATAATCTACCTAGGTTCCCATCTTTCAATCATTAATCCCTCTTCCATTCTTCCTTGGTAGTGATTTTGTGTAGATTTTTCTATGAACCACTAAGGGTTCTTCATGTAAGCATATAATATATATTATCATAGCTTATTTATTACTTATTATATTAGTTGTGATATTCCCCATGGCAATGAAATCCAATGGTTTTCTAAATCTAAATATAATGATGGGTTTTTTGAGTTTATTGTAAATTTCATCATATATAGGGTCTTACTCCTCTGTTTCTCATATATTTCAATTAGTGTATATCAATTTTAGGTGTTAATGATATGTGGTATTCTATCTCATTTATTGATGAATTAAATGTGATTTTCTAAATTTTTAATGTAGGATTTGTTTGTTTTTAAGTATGAAATGATGTATTGAGAACTATTTGTATTCATTGGGTTGATTTTAAATTGTTTTTATTTGAGATTGGAATGATATTGGCCTAATATGGAATATATTTTTTTATAAAGTGATTTGGATGTGAATAGTGGATTAGTTATAATGGCGATAAAAATGGGAGCCCTGAGTACCTAGGTCGGACAACATGGATGTGTACATTTATGAAACTTTCTATCATCCCTAAAACTGGTATAATGACATAAAAATAACTAAACAAACACTTCTATGGCTTTGGTTACTTCTCTTACTTTGGATTCAACCTCCCTAGCTTCTCATGGATGGGAAAGGTTGGGAATGGTTTGATCACTAAGTGTGTGAGGATCCTAGTATGTAAAATAACATTACATAACTTTGGTATAACCTAATGTTATTGGCTATTAATTTTTAATGTCGTTCTTCTTTTATTTAGTTAAATTATAAATAAATGTTTTTCCAATTAAATTATCTTTCATACTATAATGTTTATTTTAACTCTAAATGGGTTTTTATTGAATTATTCACCCGACCCAGCTAGTATTTTATGCTCACACCCAACATATACCCAATGGGTGTATATAGGCTTTGTTTTTTCAGACATAGCTAAATGAATGGCACCACTTGGAGTGGGTGGGTACTGCTTCAAGTGGATCATGGTTGGGTAATGGAAGTGACATTGTGAGGGGATGACCCTAATATTATAAATATATTGATATATTTGTTTTTAATTCATTTTTGGTTCCTTTAGTACTATAACCAGAATTATATAGACCTCTAACTCCCATAAAATTATTTTTATATGGAAATTTATGTTTGTGTATTCCATGTTTGGAGGTTTTTTACTTATAGATTTATATGTTATCTTTTAGGTTTTATTTAATTCTAATTCATGTGTTATTGTGAGAATATCTCTCAAAATATATTCTTGATTCTCAATAACTGGTTTCTAGACTATGGGGATCAAGAATTTCCTTTGGTCCATGATTATAACCATCTTAGGTGCCCGAGTTAGGGGCAAATTAGATTTTTTTTGTGATAAAAATATCAGACTAACTTCCCCAAACTGAATAAGTCAACATCAATTTCAAGAGTTACCTTAATTTAAATTACATCATCAAAAATACAAAAATCATGTTTATTAGATAAAATTTTAAAAAAATATAAATGAATTTTCCTATGTTCACTCATAATAAAGAAAAATTCATCAGTCCGAGTCAATGAAAAATATTAAAATGATTCATCCAAAGATATCACTATTTAACTAATATGAACGCGTTATGTTTATAACATCCCTTAACTAATATCCATAGACAAAAATTACTTATAAATATTGATGTAATACATAAATTTTGGTTTTTAAAATTGAGAGGTTTTCCCTGTCACTTAATATAGGGAATTAAGGTGGGGAAGGGTGATTATATAAGGTGAAGTTATATTGAATAGGGAATATATGAAAGAAATAGAGGAACAAAAAATGGAATAATAATCCCCACCAATTTTGGAAAATTAAATAGTTTAGGATGGTGTAAAGGAACTCATTGAATGTAAGAGTAGTCATCGGCATATTTTAGTATCCCTACCGCTAACTAAACCACATAACCATGAAAATTATTGCAATGAAATTAAAAAAAAGAACTAGGAAAAACATGACCATAACATAATCATCCCATGTATAAAAGTAGATTTTTTAATAACATAAAAGGAATAACAACAATAACATATAGAAACAACATCCATTAATAAGAGTGTAAGTATGGAGAAAAATGCAAAGAATATTTTCATTAGAATAAGAATTATACTTTTCAACATTTGGTTATATAAAACCAAGATAAACATATCTTTATTTAAAATAATTTCCATATGATAAAAATTAAATATAAAAAATTACCTCATCATATCAAGAACAAACAGATTATTGTATTTGAGGAATATATACATATAAAACATATCCTATAATATTTGTGAACATTACTCCATAATTGAGGCACACTAGACTCCCATCCATACTTTTCATAATTTATAATCATTTTCATATTTTTAGGAATAGTAACGAAAGAAAATAAGTCTACCAAAACATTTAGTAAGGTAAAAAATTGTTAATATAAAATTGAAAGCATAGATTATAAACTTATGATAAAACCTGATATAGGAGAAATTTCATATAAAAATTACATGGAAAACATAATTGTTCAAAAATCATGATAGGAGTACATAAAATCTAAATAAAAGATGTATTCTAAGGGAAAATAACATAAAATCATGAGTTAATAAACATTATCCATGGGGAATAATCATAGGCATATTGAAGGATAATGTAACATTAGCATAATATATAATATAACAATAACCTTTGGAACAAACCAAATAATATGGTATCATCATATTGTGATCATAAACAAGAAGGAAAACACATTATGTTGTGATGATAATTGAAGATGGCTCACCCATTAAATTTGTGAGAATATCTATAAACTCCCATTAAAATTTATCTAATGATATATATAAGATTAATCAATGTATTTTAGGGTGATATAGGACCACACCCATAATAATACACACCCAAATTTATATATATGCTCTGTAAGATATTAATTATTTAATATTTTAGGAAAACCCATGTGAGAAAAATCGGTATCATATCATTTTCAAATGGAATGACACAATGTGATATCAAAAGTCAACTAGTTGATACTAAAATTTCAATCATTCAAATCCGTATTTCATCAAATAATTTTGAAGTTATTTTATAAAATAAACTCAACAAGATTTAGATATTTAAATAAGATAATTAAATTGACTTCATGAAAATTAGTTTTAATAAATATTCCTAACATTTTCATATATAGATCAAATTTGGACTCATTTTTGAAAATAATTTTCATGATAGTAAAATGTAATAATTTTTAAAACACCAATTTAAAATAAATCCAAATAATATATTCAGAAAAAGGACATAAATATTTTACATAGGAAATGTGGATTGTAAGATAAAAATATAAACATGAATGGGAAATACTTTTTAGTTTATTTTAAATACATTCATCGTAACCCACTACATTAATATAATGTTAAATTATTCATTAGAAAATAAGAAAATTGAAATTTAAAAATATTAATAAATAATTCAAAAATGGATTTAAAAAATAGGATATTTTTAGTAGGAATAGAATATATCGATATGGAATAAAAAGAACTCATTTGGAAAGAATGAGATTTATTTTTTTATCACTATCATATTTTATGAGAATGTAAGTTAATAAATTTAATTATCTATAAAATAATAAAAAGATAATTATAATAACATCATAGATTATAAAAAACTATCTTTTAATAACTATCGTTAATAAGGAATAATTATGACTCAATAAAGGTAGTGGAATCATGAAAAACCCTTACCTTAATTTCTAACTTCCACAAATGCATTTGAATCTCAGGTATTACAAGAGAACTCTTGTAAAATCCAATTTTTTTAACTCATTAATATTTATTACCTTTTATAAACTACACATACAATTATTATTTAATTATATATTATTTAATTATTATATATTTTCAATATCTAGTTTGATTAGTCTAAATTATTTTAACCCATATTCATTATAGAGATGTTATTCTACAGTACTATACCAAATTTTATCATTACCTAATTAAGAATGTTACTTGAATTTATTCATTATAATTATTAATAATTTTATAATTTCATTCTTTGGTAGTATCAGATACGATAATTAAAGATGATATATGTTATGAGAATGCTTCAATGATTGTTTACAAATAGATATTTTTATCTTAATCAATGATTTTAATATTTAATCCACCAATACATAAAAAAATAAAACAACTATTTAATTATTTATATGATATATTATCTATAATAAAGATATCATAGTTATAAATTATATTATTATATAGTATTTTTCAATTCAGAGGTTAGACCAACCCAACCATTAAAAGACATTAATTAATTGATGACAGTGGTTATAAAAGTTGTTCATTTTAGAATAATAAAATTATTATATAAAAATAATGACATTATATATATATTTTAATGTTTTTGAATCATATTTAAATATATTCTGAAATTTAAGAAATAATCATGATGAAAATTATATATGTTACCTAATGGAGGTTGTATTCTACACCATAGTGTGATTGATATTGTCATATTTCATAATAAGAAAAATGAGAAAAGTGACAAATCATTCTTAAAATAGAATAATAAAATTTAGTATAATAATAATAATTATATAGTTATACAATAACTAATAAATTATTCTTGGAAAATTAATCTATTTAAGAAATTAAAATATATTGGAATTAGTACTCACTTTGAGATCATGAGTTTTTCCATGGATGACTCTTTCTAAGTGGATGGATTAGAATTTTATATTTTAAATTGAAGCTAAATGAAGTGAAAATGAATTATAAGGTACATGAAATAGTATTTATTCAGTAAAAAACATAATTTCATAATATTCTTGAATTGGTATTTATATTCCCCTTTTATAAGTGGCGAGAATAACATTCCTATCAAAATTTCTTTTTAATTTAAAGTGACCTCTTGTTTCACACATCAATAAGACTAAAAAAACATTAATAGGGTATATATAATTTTTTCAATCCCAACCTCAAACAGTAAATTATAAATAGTTTTTTTAACTGTTTATGCCTTAACCCATTTTCTTAACACATTTTACCATATCACCTTTTACCGTGATAACACCTTTTTACGTAAGAAATTACTTTTTATGCATAAAATATAATGGTTATTATTGAATAATATAGATTTTATAATTAAAAATTATAAATCAAATTTTTTATATTTACTTTATAAACCTCATAAAAACTTATTTTAATATAATAAATATAATGTATATAAAATATATTTAGAGAATACTCTTCATATGAGTTCTAAAAATTGAAAACTATATTTTTAAAATAAAGTCAATATTTTTACAATATAATTGATATATTATAAGTTATATATTTTACATATAAATATTTTCCTAATATTTTTATATTATACTATTAATTTTATAAATTCATTATTTTTTTAGTAATGGTATTTTACATAATTAACATTAAAATCAACTTTTTTAGAAAAAATATTAAAAAATAATCCTAAGATAATATTATTATGATAAGTCAAAAAGTTTTGTTTGTTTTGAAGAATTAAAATTCAAAATTTTTATAATTTATATTTTATATAAAATAATAAAATCTAATAATAAATTAATTTATTAGAAAATAAATTTTTAGAATATTAATTGGTTTATTATTATTTCATATCAATTAATATTTAAATTCATGTTAATATATATATATATATATATAATATTTTAATATATGATTACTTTTATTTAGTATATTTAATTCCATGGAATATTTATGAAAATTATATATAAATAGTTTTGTGGTTTTTTTTATGTTTAGAGTTTCATGCGGAATAGAATATTTACCAAAATGATTATTTAAGGGAAAATGAAAAGTGACATCATTGGTCATTACATTATATCCTTATAAAATATTTTCATCCTATAAATATTTTTATTTGGAATAAAAATTGTGGTTTCTATTCTCTTATATCATCTTCAAGTTCCCACAAATATTCTTCTATCTTTTGATTCCTCCTTAAAACACTAACTAGATTAGTGGTCTTGTCCATAGTACATTATCTCTTCGATCCAAAATTTCTATTGGTTGTTCTTCATATGATTGATCATGTATCATTTTTATAGATTTTATTTCAGTAAATGTGATGGTTTTGTTTTTAACTTCCTTAAAGGGGACACAAAAAACAAATTATTTAATTGGGATAGGTCTAGGGGGTGTGCTAAATTATATAATACAACCTCAAAATGATCATGTATCTTAAATGTATTGATATACCTATATAAAAGTTCAATTTCATCAAAAAATTTATAACATTTTTCTAGAATATATCTAGATAAATACCATATCAAAAACCTTAAACGCTTAATCTCATTGATGATTATTTATTGAATTATTCTATCTTCAATATTTTATTTTAAAATATCTATAAATGGTTTGGACCTTATCTATCACTTATTAGAAATTGTTCGGCCCTATCAACATCCTCTCTCCAACATAATCCAAATATGATGGATTATTACATATATTCTTATATAAATCCTCATATAGTGCCATATTGGTCCTAGAATAAAAGAATGTATTTTATGAGAACTCTTTGCGGGGGATGTGTTGATACCAAAAACATTTTAAATCCCTTAAAAAAGATCTAAGTATATCCTTAATAGTTTAAATTGTTTTGTTATATTGGCCATATGTATTAGGGTGATTATCAGGGATAAAACTCATCTCTATCTCTAATTATCACTGAATACTTTTCCATAAGCTCACGATGAACCTCAGGTCTCAATCAGAGACAACAGAGAGTGGTACTCCATGAATCCTTAGCACTTAAATTATGTTTATAATGGATTGTTTTCCAATAATGAAATATTATTTTATGAAAATAAAATGTGTTATCATTGTATGATTATTGAATTTAAACAAAATGGAATTATAGAATCCATATATCATTGGGATTAAAATGATGATATATAGGGTGTTGATTTTTGATTTCCATACTGTTAGGTATAATAGTTGAAACATGCCCTTAGAGTTTTGTCATTAAACATTAAAATTCAGGCATACCATTCATGGATATAATTATTTTGAAATTACCCACTTCATATTTTCCAAAGAGAAGTTTTGGTGTAGATCTCTCTGGAAATATTTTATTCATAGATAAATAAATAATGATAATATATGTGAATTATCTAATAGTTTCATCATTTGTTCTAGTACTTATGAGACAAATATATAGGTTCCAAAACCTAAAACTCTCTTCTTATCAATGGTGAACACCATAATAGTAGATAATTTTTTTTGTAGCTCTACATATTTTATTTGATCATGTTTTATCTTAATATGAATGTATAGTTGAGTAATGACTTGGGAATGATAGGACATCTCACCTTTTATTATGAATTAATGATTTAACTTTTTAAAATACATGTGTGATTATTATTTTTAAATCCTAAAAATGTATAAGGTATCATTATCTAATATGATAAGATAATTAACCACCTTATTTTCCTTCCCTAGGTGGTAACACATAATATTTTAACAATTAAAGCAATATCCTTTATCACATATTCATCCCATTTTATGTGAATATATATATATCATGTTATTATGATTATTATATATCACACTATTAACTATAGAGATAATATCACCAAATATTTTATGAAAATATCACCACTACCATATCCAAATCATGGATTGAGTAATTTTTATCTTGATTATTTAATACTCATGAGGCATATAAAATTAACATATCATTCTACATGAGGAAACATCTCATTCCCTTCAATGAAACATCGTTATATATTACATACCCTTCCCCGCTACTGGGTAATGTATGTACATGTACGGTGGCCAATTTCTTATTTAGTTCCATGAAAATTTATTTTTACTAATATGTCCAAATAAACATTACTCCCTTCTATGATAACATGGTTAGTGGATTTTAATTCCTAAAACATTTCATAGAAATTATCGAGATTATCTAGCTATCCCAAGAAAAATATGGATCTAAATTACTATGGACAATTTGAGGCATCATTCAATAAATTCCTTATTTTAAGGATATATAGATATATCTATATTTTTTATTACATGAATCGTGAATAATAATTTCAACATCCAGTATTCAAACATTATTAAAATACAATATATTTTTTTACTTTCGTAATGTTTATAACATAATCCTCTAAGGATCTTGATGATCTTCCTTTCTCTTTGAATATATGAAAGTATCCTCTATAAAGGTAACCATAAATTGATCAAGGTAGTATCTAAAGACTCTATTCATTAGATCAATCATGATATTCGGGGATGTAATTTTTCCAAATGTAAATACAATAAATCCATAGTGTCTATACATCATGTAGAATGTTATCATGGAACTATCATCCCCCTTTAACCCTTATCTAATGATATGAACATTGTAGGAAAATCATTGAGAACTATTGATCTCCTATTATTTATTTGAATATATCATCCATATATGGTAATGGATAATTTTTCTTGATTTTATTTTACTAATCTCAGGAAAATAAATGTAAATTAAAATTGATTCATCAGTTTTTTTACAAAGAGGACTGGTGGACCCTCAGAAGAAACACTAGGGCATATAAAACCCTTTTCCAAATACTCTTTTAGTAGTTTGTAATTATTTCTACTCAATGAGAGAAATTATATATGTAATATAGGTGATATTCATGAGTCTAGGTAAGAATTTAATATAAATATAATTCTCATTCTTTTAGGGAAGATGGTGAAGTTCAACTGAATATAAATCAGTGTATTCTTGTACAATAGGCATGTCACTAATTTTGATTTACTGTTCAATAATTTGTGATTGAATTCCCTTATTTCTGGGTATCTTGAACCATATTAATTATTTTTATTCCAAATAAATCTCATTATTATACATTTATCAATACTTTAAAATAGGTTGAGTCGTGATATGAAATAATATTTAATTATTCTTACAATTAATATATGTTTTTTATAGGGAATGTTAATCCACAACCAATATTAATTCAAATTCAACCATGGTAAGAATAACTGAATCCATTAGAATTATGTTCCCATTAACATTTATTAGAGAATTTTTATTTATCTTAGAACAAATCATTGGGCCACCATGTGTTTTCACATATCCAATGTTTGAGGTAGTGAATCAATATTCCAAGAAAACATGAATTATGGTACATAATTTTAAGAACCAAAATAAAATAAAGAATCATATCTCTTAAGTGGAGAGTGATTTTACCTTTCATTAATTAATATTCATGATCCAACTTAGTGGAAGTAATAGAATACACCGTACTTTTCTCACATGGTTTAAGAGGTTTCTAGCGGTAATTCTCTATGTTATCTTTGAGGTTAGGGAATTGATTTTTTAGTTCCAAAACATTGTGAATTTGATGGAAGTATGTATCGGAAAAATATCATTTAGGAAATTCTTTTACTCTATCACATTGACTAATCTATTCATCCCCTTTTAGAATTCATTAGCTTGAAGGATTATATTTCCACAAAAGAAACACATTGTTTTCCCTTAAAGACAGTTACCAAGGTGATTCCATCATCATTTTTAAAATGTATGATATTGAACATTAATTTTCCAATTATACTTATTATTAAAGATTTCATGATACTATAATTACATTTTTCTATCATGAAAACAATTAAAGTCTCATGTTTACATCTCCACAGTCTGTACACATCAAACACTATATTTATAGATCATAAATTCTCTAATGGATAATTACTTCCAAAGACATGGATTTTAGACATTAATGAAATGATTTATTCTTTTTCATAGGGTTATAGATAAAACTAGAGTCTTTCTATGTAGTCCTCATGAAGTTATCATCACATGTATCTATGGATTCATCTATCTTTTGTTTCAACGCCTACATTTCTCTCTCCATATTCATGAAAAGTGTATGATGAAACAATTTAGTGAAGAACAATTTCTTGAACTAAACACAATACATAGAATATATATCCACATTATCATTGTATTATTAGTGATATTGCATCATTATCCCCCCCTCACATTCTAAATGATAAATTAGCAGGACAACTTTCCCATTGTTCGATCACTAGAGAATAGAAAATATCATTTCCATCACATTGTTCAATTTATCTTCAATAAGTGTATTAGAATATAGCCAAAAATATGTTGTAAATTTTCACAAGAAATATTCAATTCCATGAATATCCTTCTTTTGTATGCCTAGGAGATCAATATTGTATTTGTTTTTATTAATAGTATGGGAGAGTTGTGTAAGAATTACCAAAATGTTTTTTGTAAGATCCCAGACTTCTTGGATGTATTTCATTGTTTAATTATTTTTAAATCAATTGTTCTGGTTAATGAAGTGTTTCTAGATATTCTGAAGCACGTCAAAGGTGTTCATGGGGTTTTGAACATGAAGGAATGGAAAATAAGGCCAACCTGTGCAAGGTGCACGTTTGGCACACAACTGGAACACGATTAGGTAAACCATGTGAGGTGATGTTCCATGATGTGAAATTTTTGATAGTTTCATATCACATGGTTAGTTCATGGTTTTTAAACCATGTGGAGCACCCTAGGTAATCGTGCGACCCTTTTCCATTCTACAGAAGCCTTCACACGGTTTGTACATAGTTTTGAAAACTGTGCAAACAAACTGTATGCCACAAAAAAGTTGCAAAATTCACAATTTTGATGTTATGTGATATTAATATCCCCACCTGACTACTCCATAATATATCCCCTCTCAACCATAAGGAAAAACCAAATCAACCCAGTCTTCCCAAGGGTGGGTCTCCTTAGATTCCTGTCTTTTTGAAGCATTGTTAGTTATGGATAAATTCAATAAGTCTAACTCTCCTCATGCTCTCCTTTTATAGATTACGGTTTTTAGTTTCTCATATATTCTTCTAAATCCCTAAAACCCTCTCTTCCAGGGGAATATAGGTTGGGGATTAAAAGGAAATTTTAATCCGCGTCTAAGGAAATGATTAAGAGTGTATTCATCATCAGATTCGAGGAAGGTTGTAACATCCCAAGTAAGTAATGAATAATAGATATTTTTATCTATGTCTATTAATGATAAAGATAGTGTTTTAGAGGCTTAAAATGAAAATAAATACAATCTTATGCATGGAATACACTAATATTCTTAAAAGATTGTTTTAGTGCCTTTTGATGGAAAACCATTTTTGAATCTATATTTTGACAATTTTATAAACTATGTTTGTCAAAATAAACTTATCCTTTATGATTGGGACATCAAAATTTACCTTGTGTGAATTTTTGGTATTTTTCTAACAATGTTCATTTTTTAATGAATAGTGAAAAATACTGCATTTTACATAAAAACTACTTTTAATCTAATTTATTTATATGATTAGATTATGTTTTGAATTGGTTTTGAAGTGAAATTAGAATATATTTTTACCATTTTATCTAATGGTGGTCATTGGAATCAATTTCACTTTGAAATTAGACTTAAACTGGTGTCAATCTTTTGAAACTTATTGTTTTGTAAAAACACGCTATTTGCTCTGGCAGCGGGAATTAATTATTGAATTAATTAATGTGACTTATATGATTTGAATTTTGTAAAATAGACTTCATTTTTGAATTCGGAATATCAAATATAGCTTAGAGTGAATTTTTGGTAATTTTCTGAAAAACTTCAATTTTTGATGAATAGTGAAACCACTAAGTGGTAATCAAGCAAACTGATTTTTCAGTTAAATGAAAGTTTACCACTAATGTGTATTGAATTTTGAAAATCCGACATACATGGTTGTCATTAAGAAGTAAAATGTGGTTCAATGAGATTAAAATAATTTTTTGGTGAATAGTAACTTATTAAGTTTTTAATCGCGATTAGTGGTAATTAGTGTAGTTTAAGGAATAAATAATGCTTTAATAATATAAAATAACCTAGACACATGTCCCAACCTTATTGGTTGTGTCATGGCCGACCAAGACAAGCCATGGGTCAACTTGGGGACCCCATGGATCCACTTTTGTTGGGAAATGACATAAATTACTTTTTATTTAATGTTAAAGTGAAAATGACACAAACATAATATGTTTTACGAAAACAATTTTTAAGTGGAGTTATACAAGTCCAAATTTTGATTATAAATATTCAATGGAAAGATAAAAAGATTTCCTACATCATAGTAATTTTTTTATAATTCTTAGACATTAAATAAATTTAATTATTTATGACATAATAATGATGCAGCGTTGACATCATTATTTGACGATTTAAACAAAATAGAAAGATAATGTAAAATCTATGAACTACACATGTCCAAACCCAATTGGATGAGTGGATTTCGAACCCTTATCACCTTATCCACTAATTCTATCAATGTGGGACCTTTTAAAACCGAAACACATTTTCAAATAATGTAATATTTCTTTACTTTCCAAAAGTGCCCCTCCTCTCCCCTTATAAAAGGCCCCCACCTCTACCTCATTTCACACACTCTTCAAGCCTTTGGCTCGGCCAAACCCTGCCCATTTGCTCTCTCCACATCCCTATCATCATCCTAGAGGATTCCCTTTGGGAAGAATACTTTCAAAGGAAGCCTTTAGGCTCAAACCAAAAGGAGTTACACTTTTTAAGGTAATTCATTCTCTAATGTTCATTTGTTTTATTTTGCTTCTCCAACCCCCTAATCTCTTTTTATTTACTTCTTTTGTAACAACACCAGTATCTTCAATATACTAGGATGTTGTTATAATATTTATTTGATCTACACTTCCACAAAACTACATCAAATGGTTAAAGAACATAAGGTTTCCGTGGATGGCGAAATTCTGCCTCCCGAAACGATGATTGTTCAATACTCATTTAACACCTTCAAAGGTGGCCATTATGATGTCACTATTTTTATATATGATATGTAATATGTTTATGTTTTACTTATGCTTCTGTATTTTTCATTTGTGTCTTACCTTTATGGATTCCATTATGGGTATACGCGATATCTTCATTTAAGGAAGTGCGGACTACCGCCCCCTCAAAATGATGTGATTCGTTAATGCCATATGTGGGACGTGTAAAGGATGGATTTAAAGTTCTTATATATGATGTTATACTGGAATTATAATATACCTATATATATCATTATCATTTATTTCCATTAAATTATGAGATAGAAATGAAAGTAGCGTTCATGCGTACGTACGGACTACCGTCTCCATGAACGGTGCATTTCATTTCTTATCCCCAAATGTAATTTATTATTAAAAGTACATGTATATAATGGATATATATAATTAATGATATATCTAAATGATGAATATAATTCTGGAATTAAAATATACATACCTCTCATTTAGTTTTAATTCCATTAATATGACAAAGAAATGAAAGTAGCGTTCATGCGTACGTACGGCTTACCGTCTCCATGAACGGTGCATTTCATTTCTTACCTCTAAATGTGATGTAATATTATAAATGAATGTATGTACTGGATATATATGACATATATGATATCTACATCATGAATACCATTCTGGATATAATGAACCTTTTACCAAATTAACAACATGTAAGTGTAAGAAGTCAATTTTTGACTTAAGAACCAAATACCGACAAAATAAACATTATTAACTTAAATAATATCATGATGTTCATAACATGGTATAAAAGGAATAATGAACCTGAAAAAGGTTCTTAAGCAAGTAGAGATTAACTAAAGTTTATTATTCAGGAGTTTAAAGAACGGTCGGGTCAAGTCGGATACGAGGTATGGGAACTTCTTAACCCAATTTCCATTCTTTGGGTTAATCTCCTACTTTCAAATTATGTCATTATATTATTATGTCGTATCTTTTATTTGTACTTTATTTATGTGTACTTATAGTGAATACACATAATGTATCTATTTTATTTTAAAAATTATCTTTGTATGGGAACTTCTTAACCCAATTTCCATTCTTTGGGTTAATCTCCTACTTTAAAATTATGTCATTATATTATTATGTCGTATCTTGTATTTGTACTTTATTTATGTGTACTTATAGTGAATACACATAATGTATCTATTTTATTTTAAAAATTATCTTTGTATGGGAACTTCTTAACCCAATTTCCATTCTTTGGGTTAATCTCCTACTTTCAAATTATGTCATTATATTATTATGTCGTATCTTGTATTTGTACTTTATTTATGTGTACTTATAGTGAATACACATAATGTATCTATTTTAAAAATTATCTTTGTATGGGACTTCGTCTCAATATCCTTTCGTTGAGGCATATTTTATTTTATACACAACTTTCTTTTATACGGTGTATAATCCCCTTTGACTTTTACGTTTATTCAAAAGGAATCTTTTTTATACGAAGCGTTTACTAAACGACAAAAGGGAATGTTTTTGTCGTACGTATGCGGCGACAACGACTTCTCCGTCGTCGTGACCGTTATTTGAGTTTCGGCTTCCTCTACAAGCCATACCTTTTTTTTAAAAGAAAAATAAATACCATGTTTTACTTTTCTTTTATTTTAGTATTGAAAATGGTTTTCATAATGTTTTTATATCAATGTGTTGTATTGATATCTTGTGATTGAAAGGTGGGAATGTTATGTTTCCTTTATGCATGTTTTATGTGATATGATTATGTTATGGTCCTTGGGCATTATTATGAAGACGGGTGGTTCCGTGATAAACTAAGGGCGGGTGAGCCCGTTATAGCTCTCCAATGCATTGGGTAACGCGAAGGAGTGAAACGTTAAGGTTTATCCGAAGAGATTTTAGGGAATATACTGTGATGGGTATTCCAAACGTAACCAAGAGGGTTACTCCCTACATAAGAATGTTATGAATGCCTCAAGTTACCTTTACATATTATGATTTCTATGATTTATTCATGATTTTATGAGGTATGTTAAAGTGCCTATGTTTTATGGGTAAAGTATGATTTCATTCTTACGTATATATGAACTCATGTTTCCTTTCCATGTTTTTTTTATAACCCATACTGAGTTTTTATGCTCATCCCAAGTTTTTGAAATGTTTTTCACAGGTCAAGGGAAAGGTACATGATAAGACGATAGAGTCAAGGATGTGTCAATAAATAAACCATGTTTTATTTTAAATGTGTTTCCATTGATGGGAATGAAGAATACTATATTTATGTAACCACTTTGTTTATATGTGGAATGTAATGCAAGTTTTATGATCTAATTCTCTAAAACTCTAAACCTGAAAAGATCCTCAACGTGTAATCTTGTAAAAACTCAAGATTAAGTATGGTTTAAGGCTGGGGCCTTATAGTTGGTATCAAAGGTCGGTTTAGACAACTTTAGGAGTTAGAAAAGTGTTAAATTATAATATGATTTAAATGATATAGCATTTACAGATTACCATGTTGCTTCGCCTAAGATATTTCGGTGTTCAGAATGGTTTTCCGCAGAGGAAACAAAGCATCTATGTTGGGACGACATCAGGAGGAAGACAACCTTCCAAATCAGCAACCTGAGATGGTCGGAATCGGAACTGAACAGTTTGTTTCAGTAATGGCACAGTTGACTCAGGCTATAAATGGTGGTGGTAACCATGCACGAGATCAGCCAGATCAACCGCAGAGGAACATGTCAGTGGTGGAACATTTCATGAGGCAACATCCACCATCATTCAGAGGATCATCTGACCCTGTGCAAGCTGAAGGGTGGATTAAATCACTGGAGAAGATTTTTGATGTCATGGGATGTTCATACAATCAAAAGGTTAGTCTTGCTATTTATCGTTTGGAGGGTGAGGCAGATCAGTGGTGGTCTATGGTTAAAAATATCAGGGACGCCGATGAGATTGATGCTCTTGACTGGGATGAATTCAAAGGTATGTTTCTTGAGAAGTATTTTCCTAAGGCTGTTTGACTTAGGATGGAAAAGCAATTCTTGGAATTGAGGCAAGAGGAAGACTCAGTGGCTGCCTATGAAGAAAGGTTCACTCGATTGGAAAGGTATGCTCCAAATTTTATCTGAGACCTTGATAGTAAAATCAATCGTTTTTACTCAGGATTAAAGCCAAAGTATCGAAGGGCATTAGCTTCTCGTGAGTTTAAAAGTTATGAAAAGCTTGTTCGATGTGCTGAGAAGGTGGAAATGGAGTTTGCCGATGACCAAGTTTTCTATAACAACCAGCAGAAGAAGAGAAAGAGGTGGCAGGAGAAAGGTAAGAATTCTTCAAAAAAGTCTGATGGTAAGAAAACTAAGTTTCCAGTTTGTGATAAATGTGGCAAAAGGCATGCTGGGGAATGTCTTCTGAATTCTGGAAAGTGCTACCGATGTGGTAAGATGGGACATAAGGCTCGTGATTGCACTTAAAAGGATCAAGGTGAAGGTAAGAATAAATTTGATTTATAGTTAGTGAAATGTTATAAGTGCAATGAGATGGGTCACTATGCAAACGAGTGTCCGACAAGGAGCTTGAGTGATGGGAAGCAGTTAGACTACAAGCAGAAAGGGGTGGTAAAATCATTTGCAACAACTTCAGCAGATGTTGGGCCATCGAATGAAGTGGTGTCAGCTCCAGGGAGCTCAGTATTTTTCGAAGATTGACTTGAGGTCGGGGTACCATCAGTTGAATGTAAAAGAAGCAGACGTTCCGAAGACTGCGTTCCGTACTAGATATGGCCATTATGAATTTGTAGTTATGCCTTTTGGGTTAACCAATGCACCTGCTGTATTCATGGACCTTATGAATAAAATTTTCCATGAGTTCTTGGATAAGTTTGTGTTTGTGTTTTGAGGTTTGTAAAGAGGTTATGTGTGCCTTGTGATTCACAGTTGAAGAGAGAGTTGTTATGTGAAGCTCATAGTTCTCCGTTTTCAGTTCATCCGGGCAGTACTAAGATGTATAGAGATCTGCGGGAGTATTACTGGTGGGATGGAATGAAAAGAGATATTGCTGATTTTACTGTGAAGTGTTTGACTTGTCAGCAGGTTAAAGCTGAGCGGCAGTTACCGAAAGGGATGCTTCAGCCTTTACCAGTGCCAGAGTGGAAATGGGAGAATATATCCATGGACTTTGTTGTTGGATTACCGAAGACATCTCGAGGTAATAATGCAATCTGGGTTATTGTTGATCGCTTGACCAAATCTGCTCATTTCCTTGCTATACGAGATACTTTCTCTCTTGATCAACTTTCCCGTTTGTATCTTAAATAGATAGTCAGGTTACATGGAGTTCCTCTCTCCATTGTATCGGATCGTGATCCCAGGTTTACTTCTAACTTTTGGAAAGGCCTTCAGAAGTCGTTGGGTACTGAATTAAATTTTAGTACAGATTTTCATCCTCAATCAGATGGGCAGTCAGAACGAACAATTCAGACATTGGAGGATATGCTACGAGCTTGTTCTATGGATTATCAGGGAAGTTGGGACCAACATCTTTATTTGGTTGAGTTTTCATATAATAACAGTTTTCATTCTAGTATACAGATGGCACCATTTCAGGCATTATATGGGAAGCGGTGTCGAACTCCAACTTTCTGGGATGAAGTGGGTGAAAGGAAGTTGATGGGACCAGAATTGGTAGAAGAGATGGCAGAAAAAGTTCAGCTGATTCAGAAGCACATGAAAACAGCTCAAAGCAGGCAGAAGAGTTATGCGGATAACCGGAGGAAGGATCTATCTTTCGAGGTAGGTGATCATGTTTTTCTCAAGGTTTCTCCTTGGAAAAGTGTGATGAGATTTGGTAAGAAAGGAAAGTTGAGTCCAAGGTTTGTTGGACCATAGGAAATTCTGGAGAGAGGTGGATCAGTTGCATACCGAGTGGCTTTACCTCCGAGTTTATCTTAGGTACACAATGTTTTTCACGTTTCGATGTTGAGAAAGTATATGCCAGATCCATCTCATGTTTTGAGTCCAGAGGTAGTTCAGCTGGAAGAGAACCTATCTTATGAGGAACAACCGGTCCAGATTCTTGACCACAGGGAGCAAGTGTTACGGAATAAGGTGATTAAGCAGGTAAAGGTTTTGTGGAAAAACCACATGATTGAAGAGGCAACATGGGAATCCGAAAATGCAATGAGGGATAAGTACCCCAATTTATTTGATAAGTAAATAAATTGCGGGGACGCAATTTTCTAAAGGGGGGAAGGATGTAACATCCCAAGTAAGTAATGAATAATAGATATTTTTATCTATGTCTATTAATGATAAAGATAGTGTTTTAGAGGCTTAAAATGAAAATAAATACAATCTTATGCATGGAATACACTAATATTCTTAAAAGATTGTTTTAGTGCCTTTTGATGGAAAACCATTTTTGAATCTATATTTTGACAATTTTATAAACTATGTTTGTCAAAATAAACTTATCCTTTATGATTGGGACATCAAAATTTACCTTGTGTGAATTTTTGGTATTTTTCTGACAATGTTCATTTTTTAATGAATAGTGAAAAATACTGCATTTTACATAAAAACTACTTTTAATCTAATTTATTTATATGATTAGATTATGTTTTGAATTGGTTTTGAAGTGAAATTAGAATATATTTTTACCATTTTATCTAATGGTGGTCATTGGAATCAATTTCACTTTGAAATTAGACTTAAACTGGTGTCAATCTTTTGAAACTTATTGTTTTGTAAAAACACGCTATTTGCTCTGGCAGCGGGAATTAATTATTGAATTAATTAATGTGACTTATATGATTTTAATTTTGTAAAATAGACTTCATTTTTGAATTCGGAATATCAAATATAGCTTAGAGTGAATTTTTGGTAATTTTCTGAAAAACTTCAATTTTTGATGAATAGTGAAACCACTAAGTGGTAATCAAGCAAACTGATTTTTCAGTTAAATGAAAGTTTACCACTAATGTGTATTGAATTTTGAAAATCCGACATACATGGTTGTCATTAAGAAGTAAAATGTGGTTCAATGAGATTAAAATAATTTTTTGGTGAATAGTAACTTATTAAGTTTTTAATCGCGATTAGTGGTAATTAGTGTAGTTTAAGGAATAAATAATGCTTTAATAATATAAAATAACCTAGACACATGTCCCAACCTTATTGGTTGTGTCATGGCCGACCAAGACAAGCCATGGGTCAACTTGGGGACCCCATGGATCCACTTTTGTTGGGAAATGACATAAATTACTTTTTATTTAATGTTAAAGTGAAAATGACACAAACATAATATGTTTTACGAAAACAATTTTTAAGTGGAGTTATACAAGTCCAAATTTTGATTATAAATATTCAATGGAAAGCTAAAAAGATTTCCTACATCATAGTAATTTTTTTATAATTCTTAGACATTAAATAAATTTAATTATTTATGACATAATAATGATGCAGCGTTGACATCATTATTTGACGATTTAAACAAAATAGAAAGATAATGTAAAATCTATGAACTACACATGTCCAAACCCAATTGGATGAGTGGATTTCGAACCCTTATCACCTTATCCACGAATTCTATCAATGTGGGACCTTTTAAAACCGAAACACATTTTCAAATAATGTAATATTTCTTTACTTTCCAAAAGTGCCCCTCCTCTCCCCTTATAAAAGGCCCCCACCTCTACCTCATTTCACACACTCTTCAAGCCTTTGGCTCGGCCAACCCCTGCCCATTTGCTCTCTCCACATCCCTATCATCATCCTAGAGGATTCCCTTTGGGAAGAATACTTTCAAAGGAAGCCTTTAGGCTCAAACCAAAAGGAGTTACACTTTTTAAGGTAATTCATTCTCTAATGTTCATTTGTTTTATTTTGCTTCTCCAACCCCCTAATCTCTTTTTATTTACTTCTTTTGTAACAACACCAGTATCTTCAATATACTAGGATGTTGTTATAATATTTATTTGATCTACACTTCCACACAACTACATCAAATGGTTAAAGAACATAAGGTTTCCGTGGATGGCGAAATTCTGCCTCCCGAAACGATGATTGTTCAATACTCATTTAACACCTTCAAAGGTGGCCATTATGATGTCACTATTTTTATATATGATATGTAATATGTTTATGTTTTACTTATGCTTCTGTATTTTTCATTTGTGTCTTACCTTTATGGATTCCATTATGGGTATACGCGATATCTTCATTTAAGGAAGTGCGGACTACCGCCCCCTCAAAATGATGTGATTCGTTAATGCCATATGTGGGACGTGTAAAGGATGGATTTAAAGTTCTTATATATGATGTTATACTGGAATTATAATATACCTATATATATCATTATCATTTATTTCCATTAAATTATGAGATAGAAATGAAAGTAGCGTTCATGCGTACGTACGGACTACCGTCTCCATGAACGGTGCATTTCATTTCTTATCCCCAAATGTAATTTATTATTAAAAGTACATGTATATAATGGATATATATAATTAATGATATATCTAAATGATGAATATAATTCTGGAATTAAAATATACATACCTCTCATTTAGTTTTAATTCCATTAATATGACAAAGAAATGAAAGTAGCGTTCATGCGTACGTACGGCTTACCGTCTCCATGAACGGTGCATTTCATTTCTTACCTCTAAATGTGATGTAATATTATAAATGAATGTATGTACTGGATATATATGACATATATGATATCTACATCATGAATACCATTCTGGATATAATGAACCTTTTACCAAATTAACAACATGTAAGTGTAAGAAGTCTATTTTTGACTTAAGAACCAAATACCGACAAAATAAACATTATTAACTTAAATAATATCATGATGTTCATAACATGGTATAAAAGGAATAATGAACCTGAAAAAGGTTCTTAAGCAAGTAGAGATTAACTAAAGTTTATTATTCAGGAGTTTAAAGAACGGTCGGGTCAAGTCGGATACGAGGTATGGGAACTTCTTAACCCAATTTCCATTCTTTGGGTTAATCTCCTACTTTCAAATTATGTCATTATATTATTATGTCGTATCTTTTATTTGTACTTTATTTATGTGTACTTATAGTGAATACACATAATGTATCTATTTTATTTTAAAAATTATCTTTGTATGGGAACTTCTTAACCCAATTTCCATTCTTTGGGTTAATCTCCTACTTTCAAATTATGTCATTATATTATTATGTCGTATCTTGTATTTGTACTTTATTTATGTGTACTTATAGTGAATACACATAATGTATCTATTTTATTTTAAAAATTATCTTTGTATGGGAACTTCTTAACCCAATTTCCATTCTTTGGGTTAATCTCCTACTTTCAAATTATGTCATTATATTATTATGTCGTATCTTGTATTTGTACTTCATTTATGTGTACTTATAGTGAATACACATAATGTATCTATTTTAAAAATTATCTTTGTATGGGACTTCGTCTCAATCTCCTTTCGTTGAGGCATATTTTATTTTATACACAACTTTCTTTTATACGGTGTATAATCCCCTTTGACTTTTACGTTTATTCAAAAGGAATCTTTTTTATACGAAGCGTTTACTAAACGACAAAAGGGAATGTTTTTTTCGTACGTATGCGGCGACAACGACTTCTCCGTCGTCGTGACCGTTATTTGAGTTTCGGCTTCCTCTACAAGCCATACCTTTTTTTTAAAAGAAAAATAAATACCATGTTTTACTTTTCTTTTATTTTAGTATTGAAAATGGTTTTCATAATGTTTTTATATCAATGTGTTGTATTGATATCTTGTGATTGAAAGGTGGGAATGTTATGTTTCCTTTATGCATGTTTTATGTGATATGATTATGTTATGGTCCTTGGGCATTATTATGAAGACGGGTGGTTCCGTGATAAACTAAGGGCGGGTGAGCCCGTTATAGCTCTCCAATGCATTGGGTAACGCGAAGGAGTGAAACGTTAAGGTTTATCCGAAGAGATTTTAGGGAATATACTGTGATGGGTATTCCAAACGTAACCAAGAGGGTTACTCCCTACATAAGAATGTTATGAATGCCTCAAGTTACCTTTACATATTATGATTTCTATGATTTATTCATGATTTTATGAGGTATGTTAAAGTGCCTATGTTTTATGGGTAAAGTATGATTTCATTCTTACGTATATATGAACTCATGTTTCCTTTCCATGTTTTTTTTATAACCCATACTGAGTTTTTATGCTCATCCCAAGTTTTTGAAATGTTTTTCACAGGTCAAGGGAAAGGTACATGATAAGACGATAGAGTCAAGGATGTGTCAATAAATAAACCATGTTTTATTTTAAATGTGTTTCCATTGATGGGAATGAAGAATACTATATTTATGTAACCACTTTGTTTATATGTGGAATGTAATGCAAGTTTTATGATCTAATTCTCTAAAACTCTAAACCTGAAAAGATCCTCAACGTGTAATCTTGTAAAAACTCAAGATTAAGTATGGTTTAAGGCTGGGGCCTTATAAAGGTAGTGTACAAGTTATATCCCAATGTTTTGTTATAATTTGTGCATGTGTATTGAGATATATCTTCCCGCTTGTTGTGACTTTTTACATTGAGTAATATTTGATAAATTTATTGGATATTGATCAATTTAGGCCCCTCAAAATCACGGTGGGATGCATTGAGCATGATTTGACCAATTTGGGGCCACTCATATGGTGTGTCGACATTCCATAACCAAGAATTGATAATTTTAAGTGTATAGTTTATGTGAGATAATATAGGAACCATATTGAACCTGTCAATTTTTTTAGTAGTGTTGTAAAATAAATATTGATACTTGTTTTTAGGTTTTGATAATGTTATAAGGGATTGTTTGGCATGGATTAGAAGTTGGTTAATTTGGTAAATTGATATTATGTCTAATTTCCCATAAATTATGTTGAAATAAATAAAAGGATTAGTAAAAATGAAATAATGAACATGTTCAACTGGAAATGGATTGTGAATTGAGAACATGTAAATGGGTTTCATAAGGTAATTGATTAATTTGTGGAATATGTTAGTAGATGAGAATTATGGGGTATACCTGATGTGATGAATGTATTAAAGTGTGTGTGTTATGTAATATAATATTTTTACATGAAATGCATAAGTGTATAAATTATTGTGAAATGATAAATAGGCCAAATGGGAAAATGTATGTTAATTGGTGAATATTGTCAATTGAATGGGAATTATTGAATATAATAAATGTGTTAAGGCACTAGAATGATAATTGGAAAAAAAAATTAATGTAATGTAAATGGTAAATGTGTTAATAGGTTATAGAATAATGTGTATTCCCACAATTGTTTTTATGAATTGTTATTTATATTGACATGGGTTATGTTTGGTTGTGTTATGTGTGTGGTGAACAGATAAATAAGCAAGTGCACATGTCTTGGTAGTGTGGGGTTTTGACATGAGGATATACACCCACCGGTTGAGTTAGACTGAGGCTCTAAACTCCACCAAAAAAATGAATGATTTAGGTAATGGGATAGATGATCTATTCCATAAATGGTTCCATTCCTCCTAGACAGAGTCTTCAAGGTGAGGATATGGTGTTCATGTGATTTTTTATCCCCAATGAGATTGTGACTTGATTTATTCCTTTATGCATAGTAATTTTTTTTCTTAGACCCTTGTGTAGATGATGTATATGATTAACTTATGAACACATATTGATGATTAATTAGATAAAAAAGATTATGTAAATGTTGAAAATGGTATTAATATTTGTAATTATTAAATAAGAGATTTTAAAATTAAGCCACCAAATTGGATCTTTTTTATTTTTCATTTATTTGGTATATTCATGCACTAACACTTTTGATTGGAAATTTTTCATACCACACTGGTGGTGGCCTATTGAGTTGCACTCACACCCTCCACAGGATTCCATTGGGTACCTGAGAAGATCACATGGTCGTAGGTCAGGATAAGGTAAAAGGCTCTATTCTAGGGTGTTGAGTTGGAATTCAGACATGTAAGATTGAGGATTCAAACATGGAGTAAGGAACTATTTTTTGGTCCACTATTGTATTTACATTTTTTAGTTCAATTTTTCACTACTTATCATGATTTTGAATATTTTAATGTTTGGTTGTGGACAAGTACCCTACTTGAGAAATGGTTTGATATGAATGTTATTTGGATAATATATTTTGTTTCCACTAATTTCTTGTTATCATTTATGGTTTACTCATGTAAAGAGGTTATTGTATCACCACATGAATTATTTAACCTTCACTACTAGTCTATAACCTCTGGTAGTTGGGTAGGTGCACTTGAGTTCTTGTGACAACTTGGCTCAGGTCACCAGTTTTTTGGGTCCTGGTTTGGGGATGTTACAAAGTGGTATAAGAGGAGTATGTTTCTATGGTGTTGTAAGTTGATGTGGTAGATATGGGTTAAGATTTATTGGGTCTTGGTAATGAGATCATGCTTGGGAGTAGATAATCAATGTATGAGGGAAAACCCAAGTCACCCAGGGTCGGGATTGTTGTTCTTAATGCGTGTAGTTACAATTGAATGATATTTCACCATTGGTTGATGGAGATGTTTTCTGATGAGACTATTTTCTAATATATTTCTCATGGTTGTAATAGTTTGAGGTTGTGCCTTCATGCATCGTTTTAGGCACCTAAGTATATAGGTGGCATTCATCATGATAGGCACATAAATGATGGGATTGTGGGGTATATAGAGTATAATTAATTTTATTTCCTTATAAATTTGAATAAAATGTTGTTTAATAATGTTGATTAAAGTGGGTAAATGAAAATAATATAAATGAATGATTTCAAAATATTTTATATAAAAAAAAGATATGGCCATGTTAAATATATTAGGTTGCAGTAAATTTTAAATATTGAATGGTGTCAAAATAATATGATTTTCATAGTGACCACAAAAAAATAAATTAATTTTTTCATAATGGAAGTTGTAGATGAGTTAAAATGATGGTTCTAACAAATTTTAAAATTGGGTCTTTAAAGTGTGAATTTTCAAATTCAAAAAAAATGGAGAATATTATTATAAAATGATGTGTAATGGTAGAACTTGGGGGTGAACAGGGTTGTGGTTATTCCTTATGTTATCGATTTGACCCTTGTATGGGTGGTTTGGGGAAGTGAGAGTGCCCTAGTTTGATTCATCGTTTTCTTTTTGTGAATACATATTGGTTAAGATATGGAAGATGATATTTTCTCAAGACACCCTCGGTCAGTCCGTGGACTTTGGGTTGTGAGGTGTTGTTTGACAATGCACATGTGGAAACCGTCATAAGTCCTAACAATAAAGAGTAGATGTTGAAACTTAAGGATTGTACATGTATTTTGGTAACCATGTGAGTATGGACTTTTCAGTTGTATCTTAGAACCCAGAGAGGGTGTTTGGATTGTAGTTTCGATGTATGTGTATGGTTACCTTTAGTGTGGAACCTAGATTAAATGTTTTTTTGGTGTCCTAAGAACAAGGGGTATCAAAATGGGGGTGAAATTTCCCTTTGTGAACATTGATTTTTTTTTGGATTGATTTCATGGTTTGGAAAGAGGACCAACGGATTTTCCATGTACTGACTCTGTTTTACGGGTTTGGTATCATTCAATATTCAAGGTGACCTATGATATAGGTCGAAAGGGGTTCCATGTGATTTTGGGTGTGTGACACACATGTAGATGTTTTGGAATTTGTTAGTGGAACACAGAATGTGTTACATTTGGTTTGTCTTATAGAGTTATGTTATATGGTTGATGGTTTAGTGATGCGACGTGAGTTGTGGTTATGTGTTGAATGTTTCAGGGAAATAAAGGGTGACCCCGTGGGAGGCTAGCCTAGCGTTGTAGGTGCGTTTGAATATGAAGCATGATAGATTATTTAGATGTAGAATCAGTTCATAGGGAGTACCATCAAATTTTGGTAAATGGTATAGTTTTTCCATGGTTCCTTCATAAGGGAACCCGAGTTCTTTTACTTTGATGTATATTCAGTTTCTAAGGGTTATATTGCAAGGATTATTGACCCGTCTAGTTGGATGACAGTTAATAGAGGTATTGATGTTGTTTTTGAGTTGGAGAGACAAGGATGAATGAGCTACAGTTTTATGTTTCTATCATGAAGGTTTAACCTGAGGTGAGGGTGGTCACAGTGCTGATATTTTTTATATTAATGGTTTTGGTTGTTTGGTGGGATGTTGTGAATGCCTCGTGGATGATTAATATTGTAAACCAATAGGAATGGTTAGGGGAGTAAGTGGGTGTTGGGATATGCTCAGGTGATAGTGGCTTATGGGAACAAAATTTGGTATAAGAGTGGTTGCTGGAATGTCATAAATTTTAGGGGATCTAATGAGGTCCTGGTTTGGGTATGCACTACTATGGCATGATTTTGATTAGGATAATTGTTTAGTGATCTTTATGAAATCGAAGAGGGAAGAATGGTATTGGGAGAGAATAGTGTTTTAGATTAGTGTCCTGGACCATTTTGTTTTGTTTGTTAACCATTATGAGAATACCGAAAGGGATCAAGGGTTCTGGTAGAATTATTTCCATAGAAAATTATTTTTCACAGTGGCTTGGCAGATGGTTATGGAGCGGTGGTGAGTATTGGTTGGTAATCATGCCTGAGCAGTGGTGGTGAATTGGTGATGGGATGTGTTCAATAGGTAAGCCTGAGATACTTGGTTTGGTATGGTTTCCCATACTCGAAGGTGACATGAGTAATGGATAAGTTTTCAGTGGTTTTCTTTGAAAACATGATAGTGTACCTCAGATAGTGACGATCATAACCAATATCTTGACATCATCCAACATATGTTGAGATGCACTAGATTATTCTAAGATACATGAAGGTGTTTTAGTTGGATGAGGGACATTATGATGACTATGATCATGTGGGGTGCTTTATTTGGAGCTGGATGATGGGATGTACACCATTTATGGTTTTGGTTGATGTCCTCGGGATGGACTAGGTGTCGAAAAAAATCATGGGTTCCATTAACAGAAGTTGGGAACATGAACTGGGTGATGTTCGTTTTCTTGTTTTGAGGAATGTTAGAAAACCATGTAGATGTTTTGGGGTTCATCATGGGATTGAGTGTATTTTTTTTTGGTTGGAATCCTACATAGATGTAAATGATAAGGACGCTCCTAAGGTGTGGAGTTATAAGCCAATCATGGATGTGTAAAGGAGAATGATGATTTTATATAGTGAGACCATGATTCCAATGAGAAACCTATGATATGCATGATAGGTCTCTCAAAAAGTCTATGTGGGCCATGATTATGGTGTTTAAGTGATCGAAGTTTTGGATTCAGGATTAGGGTTGTTCTAAATGAAATTTTATATTCTCATGTCTTGACATCAAATGTCGTGGTGAGTCTTAGTAACAACTTATGGGAAGAAATATTTAGTTCTATAACTCCAATAAAAATTACAGGTAGACTCAGGTAAGTGTCTTTGGGTGGTATTGAAATGTAATTATGTTTGAGGAAACCTTTCCCATGTGATGTAGTGTCATTCCAATGTAAGAGTTAAGCTAAGAGTCCCAGGTGAGTGAGCCAGGGATAGCTCGACTCAACTAAGAGTGCAGAATAGATATTGATAGTTTTAAATCACTTTTAGTGTTTTGGGATGATAAGTACGATTAAAATTTAGGATTGTTCTAAATTTTAACCTAGCCTCTTTTAGTTAGTGTATGAATGGTAGTGGTTCTATTGTTGGGAATTTTGATTGGGGTGGTGGAGCCTGATGATGACTTTCAAGTTAGTGATTTCATGATGGTTGAATTCTACAAGATGTCTGGTAATAACCTCAATGTGTGTGTTGGATGATAATGACAGTCTTAAATTCAATATGATTTTGGGAAGGTTATAAAAAAGGGGTAGTGTGCCATCAGTGGAAGATGGGTGTTTTGGGAAATCCAAATTGGCGGTGGTCTGACCTGAGATAGTAAACAGGAAAGGGTGTGGAAAGATTGAAACACCTCTAATTTGATGTTACAGTGGCAGGTGCCATTTAGAAATGAAGTGGTACTTGATTGTGGAAATGTTTACCTTATTACTCAAATGAATATAGTAGGAGTCTCCTCCCAGGTAGTTTCAATGGCATGGCTAGAGGCTAGTGTAGGGATAAATCCATATGGATGTTTAGGCTCCCTGAGTTGGTAACACTTCAAGTATGATGAGGAAGTATAGTTGAGATTCTCATAGTCTTTATTTGATATTGGGTGTTCCATATAATGGAATATACTGAATAAAACCATAATGGTAAAGTGTTTCATGGATGAATTGATCAGATTTTTTTGTTGGAGGGACTTGACTAAACACCGTTCAAATGATTTGACCTTTATAGAAATCATTGTCACTAGCTTAATAGGTTTAGTGCCTCCAAAGGTTTGGTTTTTTAGATGTATGATTATATAATGGGAGTTTCGAGACATGAGTGGTGGATCAACAAATGTCAAGAAATTTTTTTGGAAGGATCGAGTGTTTTCCACTGGTTTATATCGGGTTGTGGTCGCCATTAGTTTTTTGAAAATAGAGTAAAATGATGCTATGTGATTTGGGTCCTGATCTATGAATAGCATCATACCTATGGGTTGCCGATTGGATCCTCTATGAAGATATGATGTTGTGTGAAAAGTTCCATATGCTGCGAATTCGGCATTTTTTTCTTAGTTTTCCCAGTTATTTTCTAGTGGTATATGTATGGTTAAAGTCAATACATCCTTTGGGGAGTATTCATCTCGTGTTGTGGGTTGGGGTGAGGATTTATTGTAGGAAAGACCATGAATCTGGTTCAAATTATATGGAAGAATTTTAATTTTCAGTGAGAAACATGGTATATGGAAATGGATAGGCAGGCCTAGGGGAAAGATCTCTTGTTAAGGAATCTTAGTGATGCTGGGGAATGTGGCTCAAGGAAAATCGATTATGAGGTGGGGAGGATGAAAGATCCTAGACTTCATGGAGGTATTTCTGTGAATAAATTTACGATTAAATATATTATTTTGGTTAATTAAGAGACTAAATGTATTTTGAGGGGACTCGGGGGTGTTCTAGAGGTCCAGAACACAACTTAATGGAGAATCGGGCCAACCTAAGAAAGGTGCACGGTCAGCATACAAATGGTGCACTGTTAAGTAAATCATATAAGCTGAGATTAAGGGATGTGAAATTTGCTACAATGGAAATTCAAACGGTTGGAACATGGCCTATAAATTGTGAGTAGGTCCCAAGGTTACCATGCGACCATTTTCGCATAGGTAGTATCCTACACACAGTTTTTTTGCACAGTTTTGAAAACTATGCTGACAAACAATATGGCCCAATAAAAGGTGAAATTTTAATGTTTATTCCGTTACAGGATATATACACCCCCACCCAATTTCTCCCTCATTTCTCCCCATATCACCCTTAGGATGAACCAATTAGATCCAAGATTCTCATGGATGGTTCTCTTTTGATTTTTGGTCGTTTTGGAGCATCGTGGGTTGTGGATCGATGCCCTGGGTAAGATTAATACTCCACTTGCTTCTCTTATCAAAATTAGAATTTATTGTTTCTTCCATCTTCTTCTGAAACCCTAAAAACCACTTTTTTTATTGGAAAATTTGTTGGGTATTCAAAGGGTATTTTAATCCATACATAATGCCACTATTAAGAGTTCCTTCATCATCAGATTTGAGGTAGGTGGTCTACAAGTCATATCCCAAAGTTTTGTAAAAATTTTCCATATGTGTTTTGAGATCGTGCTTCTCTATTGTTTTGAATTTGTTACCTTAAGAATGATTTGGTAAAATGATTGTCTAATGTTCAATTTAGACCCCTCGCAATTCATGTAGGATCTGTTGAAGATGATTTGACCAAATAGGGGAAACCCACGGGGGGCGTCGATATTACCGAATATAGAATTGATTACATTAAGTGTGGAGTTGATGTGAGAAAATGTATATCCCAGATTGAACATGTTAATTTATTTAGTTTAGTTGTAAATGGAATACTGGTATTTATTCCTAGGTTTTGATAAAGGAATAAGGGGTTGTTTGGATTGGATTGGAGGTGGGTTAATGGGGATAATTGAGAGGAATCGAATGGCCTACAAATTTTGTTTAAAAGAAAAAAAGGATTAGTAAATATGAAATGATGAACATGTCGAATTGGTAATGTCTTTTGAATTGATAGAATGTAAATAGGGCTCATAAGGGAACAAATGAAAATGTGTAATGGGTTGGTACATGGTAATTAAGGGGTATAACAAATGGGTTTAATGTAATAAAGTTGTCGTGATATGTGATATATGAATTGTAATTGAAATGAACAAGTGGGTAAATACTTGTCAATTGATAAATGGGATAAATGGGATAATTTATGGGAATTATTGAATATACTTAATGGGTTATGGAATAAGAATATGAATTGGGATAAATGTTTATATAGTGTAAATGGTAAATGTGTTGATGGGTTATGGGATAATGTTAATTACATTGATTGGTTGTTATGAATTTTAATTTCTATAGGCATTGGTTATGATTGGATGTGGTATGTGGGTGGTGAATAGATAAATATGAATGTTCGAATGGATTGGAAGTGTGGTGTATTGACATGAGGCTCTATTCCCATAGGTCAAGTTAGAATGAGGCTCAAAACTCCACCCCAAAATGCACAGGTTAGGGAAGATTATGGAGTATATATTTCTCTAATGGTTTCATTCCACCTGAACTGAGGATTTGAGGTGAGGATAAGGAGTTGATGTGAAGTGTTTATCCATAGTGAGAAAGAGACTTGATTTATTCCCTTATTAATATTTATTTATTTCTTTAGACCCATGTCTAGATGATGTATATGACTAACCTATGGAGACCATGCTGATGATGAATTAGGTAATGAAAATGATTCAAATGATAAAAATGGTACTAAGATTAGAAATGGTTAAAGGAGTTATTGTTTACTAGAGGGAAAAATTTTAATCTTGTTTATTTGTAATTTATTTTATATTTTCATCAAAAAATGTATAGACTAGATATTTTGTAGAAACCCTTGGTGGTAATGTACTGAGTTGTACTCACACTCTACTGAGCCACTTTTGGGTACCCGAGAAGATCTCATGGTTGCAGGTCAGGACATGGTCAAGGGCCCTATTCTAGGGTGTTGAGTTGGGATTGGGACATACAAGATTGAGGAATCAAACATGGAGTCGTGACCTATTTGGGGTTATTTTATTGTCTATAATCTTGGTTTCTGTTCACTTTATCACTACTTAGAATGAAATTACTGTTTTACAATTTGGTTGTAGACTTGTACGCTTCTTGGAAAATTGTTTGTTATGAATTTTTATTTTCTAATATATTTAGTTTCACTATTTTCTTGTTATCTATTGTGTGTTACTCTGGTAAAAAAGGTATAGTCTCCCCACATGACTTAATTGACCCTCACCGCTAGTCAGAAACCTCTGGCATATAGGAAGGTGGGCTGGGGGGCATGGGTTGACTTGGTTCGGTGCACCAGTTTTTTGGGTCCTTGGTCAGGGGCGTTACATTTTATACTCGTACTACAATACAATTTTTTTCTCATTATCACAATCATTATAGTTCCAATAACACCAATTGATAACATAGTTTCTCCTTTCTTTATCCATTTTTAATTAAATTTTAAGTATAAAAATAATTAATCTTAAAAAAATAATTTAAATAAAAGTGAGAATTAATAAATTAAACATGTACCATAATATATATTTTTCAATGTTTCAATATTGGATATTCATTTCCTGTAACATGTTGGGTTCTTGAATCATACCATAAATATGTGCTAAAATACTTTATAATGGTTCATTAAGGGTGAGTAAATTTTCATAAAACATTCTATTAAAGGTTCAAGGGAGGTTTGAATTATTAGCATCCCTTATCATGCACTATGTAAAGATAAAGTTGATATATTATTTGGTTTTTTCAAGGTGGTTACACCCTTGGAACGTCTATAGCATAACTAAATCTACTTTCTAGTATCCATACAGAGATGTAATTTCTTATAAAATAGACAATATATACCTAACCAAGACTTTGGGATATTATCTTATATTTAGTTTTATCCCTTGATTTTTGCCTGATGTTATCTCCTCATAATCCAAAAAATAAATACACTAATCCTTAAAAATAACTAATCCTAAATCTAGTACTAATGATAAAAACCAAAGGTAAACGTATCTTTGTTTTTTATAATTTCTCTATGATAAAAATGAAAACTCATAAATTGTATCATGATCCAAAGAATAGAAGGTTTTGTGTCTTTGAGGACAAACTACAAGATAAAATTATACTACAAAATTTGTGAACAATCCTTTATAATTGATCCATAATAAAATCCTATTTATACTTATCATAATTTATAATAATCATCATATCCTAGGTAATTTGAACATATGAAATGGATTTATATAAAATTATTAGTATGCGTAAAACATATAAATATGTAATCGGAGGTTTTGATCAAAATCATGTGGTAAAATATGAACTAGGTGAAATTTCTTTTTAAATGGAACATCAAACAATAAAAGTTATTATAAAATAATGATAAATGGACCTAGAATGTCAAAAGAAAAAACATGTACCATGGTAAACTGGTAGGAAATCATGAGATAATAAAATTGATCCATAGTACATAGTCATATACATATGGAATGGGAATGTATCATTCCATGGATACATATTATAACAAAGAGCATTGGGATAAACATAAGAATACAGTATCATAAAATTTTGATAATTAATAAGATGTTCAACCCTTTATGTTGTGATCATAATCCAATAATTACCACCCTTTAATTTTATAACCAATTTAAGAAGGTATATGGTGCATTATGTCATGATATATAAAACATTAAATAATTCCTCAGTGGAAGATATTGCATTCCACCAATATTTATCCACACATATGTGCATCATTGAATATTAATCATTCAATATATGATAAAAACCCGTGGGAATAAAATTGGTTTCATATTATTTCCAAAGGGTACCACATAACAAGATATTAAAAGTCGATTAGTTGATACAATAATTTCAACCACACAAAAATAGTTTTTTATGAAATCTTTTAAAAGGTGATTCAAAAGATATTATTACATTATAGGTGGATCATTAAAGAGTAAAATTAATGTTAAATCCTGAAAATAAATTTTTAGAAAAAATTTATTTTGATTTTTTATTTTTATATGAAATTTTGTACCACATTCAAAATAAAATTTAAGAAGTTAATATGATTATTTTTTAAAAACAAATTTCAAATAAATCCAAATAATACAGTCATGAAAATACATAGATATTTTATGTGTGTTAGGTGGAGTGTAAGATAAAAAATATAAACTTCAATGGGAAACCCTTTTTAATGTCTTCAAAAGACATTCATTGAAACCCAAATTGTAAATATAGTGATAAATAATTAATTATAAAAGGTAATTGGAGAAATTTAAAAAATAGTACATATAAACAATACATGTATTTAAAAACAATATTATGATAACATTATCATAGAGAGCAAATATGGGTATTGAAGATAAATAACTCAATAGGAAATAATGGGAATTATTCTTCACATCAATATCATTTATGATGTTAGAATTATATTAATATGATTCCAAATAAAAAGGGAAACAATTATAATAAAATTATATTATATATTAAAACTATCTTTTAATAGAAATCATCAATAATTAATCATTATTATTCATGAAAAATGTTTTGTCAAGAAAACCCCTTACCATAAACCAATACATCCACTAAAATTATTGAATATAATGTATAGAAAAGGAAAATATTAATAACATATTTCATAAAAATATTCATATCTATTACCATATATAAATTTATTTTATTAATATTCTCTGTACGTATATTACATAGTTATAATATATTTTTAAATATCATATGTGAGTAATCGTGGTCATTTGGAACTAGTTACATAATATAATTATTGTTCTTTTTTTAAAATATTTTATTATACAAATATCATGAATAGTATTGGAATTTATTATTTATAATTATTTATAATGTTATAATTTCATTATATGGGAGTTTTGGTTATGTTCTATATATATTATATTAGTGATGAGTGTGCTTCGATGGTTTTTAAAGAAAAGATGTCGGTAAACTATTTAACGAGTTTAATATTTATGATACCTTTACATAACCATAATAAGAAAATTATTTATTTATTTACATAAAATAATATCTATAATTATCTTCACATATTCATCTATGATATTATTTTATATCATTAATCAGGTAGGTGTTTAGATCAACCCCAATAAGAACATACCACAAGTAATGGACACGCATTGTTGTGAATGTGGGTTATTCTAATATAACATATTTATTAATGAATAATAATGATATTAATTAGATATTATTATGGTTTTTAATCATATATGACTATATTTTAATAACTTACAATGAAACTAGATGAAAAATGAGATATATTACTTTGTGGAGTTGGTAGTCTTCACAAATGCATGGATGTTATTTTCATTTCTTAATTGGAAAAGAGGAAATATGGTTAATGATTATTATCTTAGCATAATAAAATTTAGTAAAAAATTAATGTCGATTAAAATATATTTTAGTGATAATTTTTTTTTAAATAATCAAGAAAAGAAAAGTAATTTATAAAAGACTTGGAAACAATGTTGAGAACATGAGTTTTCTCTTGGTGGAATCATTGGTAATGGATGGATTAAATTAACATATCATCACCGTAAACTATATTAAGTTGAAAAGGATTCTAGGGGATGTAAATAGGACATATTTATTATTGGAAACCTAAATTTATTGTAATAATTAAATGGTGATTATTGGACCCTTTTATAGTTATTGAGAGTGACATTTTTACAAATATTTCATCTTAATATAATGAGAGAAAATGATTCACATGTCAAGAAGAATATACAATTGAAAATAATTGAGTGGATATATGGATTGGTCAAGAAACACCTGAAACACTCAATTGTAAACTTTTTTAATAATTTATTCCTTTACCACTTTTTTTATCCCATTTTATACATTGGATTTTAAAATAATAACATGTTTTTACCTAAGTAATTCGTTTTTAATGCAAAAAATAAAATGGTCCTTATTAAAAAATTTAACTTATAATTAAAATGGTTAAATCCATTTTACTAAATTAAATTTATAAAATTTATAATAATTATTTTCAAAATAATAAGTTCCTAATGTATTAAAAAATGTTTTATTGAATAATGTTACTTGTGTTTTAAAATATCAAACATATTATTTTTAAATAAAACAATTATTTTTAAGTTAATAATGTGTCTTATAAAATAAATATTTTATTTTTGTAATAATTTAAGAATACTATAAATCATACTAATAATTTAATAAAAGGCATTATATTTGTAAAAACAATATTTTTCTCTATTCACAAAAATCAATTTCTTTTTATAATGAATTCCAAAACATTATACAACACTAATATTGTTATGATATGTCCAAAATTGATATTCTTTTTTAAATAAAAAGTAAAAAATTAATGAATTTATTTTTTAAATTAAATCTTAAAATATAGTAAAAAAATGTGTTTTTGTTAAAATAAATATTCAAAATAATAACTATTTTTATTATTATTTACTATCAATAAATAGTTAATTTTTTATCTTATATTTATCACAATTAAATTAAATAATATGGCCAGATCTATTTATTTCTTAAAATTCCATGGTTACTTTATGAGGGTTATATTTAAAAGGTGTTTCTATTCATTTAGGATTGATATTGTCTGTGAAAAAAACTATTTAAAATAATGACTTTTATGGGAATTGTAAACTGAAATCATGGATCATTATTGTTATTTGGCCTTCCAAAAGGGGGCACTAACTTCTTCTTTGAAAACTACATCCTATAATGGGTCTCTTTAAATTCATTGTATACAACTATAGTTTTAATAGTATCACCCCCATGAATTCCTATCAAAGAATCTCCTACCCCACATATCCCGAAGGGGCCACATATTTTTGTAAATTAGTTGCTACCATGTATTGATATGTATCCCCTTAGTTGGAATAAACAAAAACAGTGTAGTAGTATGATGGGGGATGAAGTGGTATGGGGAGGTAGAGGTATGGTGAAATAGTTTACTAGGGTCTTACACCATGAAACTAGTACAATTGTTTTTGATCTACTAGTTGACTATAACATATTGATCTAGTTGAAACTCCAACTAGAGTTAAATATTCTCATAGGGTGAGCCTCTTATGTTTGGGTTGGTGTGATTGTTATGTATGGCAGTTTACCCATGAATATGTTCTAGATGGGTGGTGGGATACATTTTTAGTGACAAGATGCATTGAGATTCCATCAGTGTAGGATCAATAAATGATTGGGTTTCCCCCACTACCTCTTATGTTACTCGTAAACAACCAAAAAATATGTTATTATTTCCATGAAATATAAGATTCCACATGAATTATATGATGGAATGATAAAAATGATTAGGTGTGTGAAAATCAGTGAATACCTATTTATCAATATTAATCATTAAATTCCTAGCCAAAATGATCAATATATGGTCCTCCCAAAACTCCCCCTCATTCATCATGGTAAACATATAAATGATGTATTTTATAAACATTAATTCCAAAGATTTCATATTCCATGTGATCGTGGAATAAATTAGAATAAAAATTTGGGTTTATTACACTTATTTCTTGAGTATGAGATCAAGAAATAGTAAAATCACAATCAAGGGTTTTTTGGGTTTGGGAAATAATGTTACACCAATAGTTTTTAGGAATTATTTTTTTTAATTTTATTTAAACTTTTGGATTTTTTTCATTTACACAACAATGAATATATCTTATCTTATATGAAAGAACCATGTTATTCATGATTTTCATGCAAAAATTAGTTGATATTGCAATATAATAACCACATATATTATGTTATAGGGCATAAAACACTATGTTTTTCTTGTGTTACAAACAATTATGAGTTCCTTCAATGACTTTTATAACACAGAAGACTTAATGTTACCAAACTACAATGTATTATAATTTTTGTTGTTAAAATATTATTATAGTTGTCACCAAGCCATCAAAATGGTGGGTATGAATAATAATAATTAACTTATGAAAATATTGTTCACACATGTAGATAATAATAATTATTTAGTGAAAAATTAACACAAAATTAAAATAAAAACCTTTTGAATATATATGAAATATTTTGGTGGATAACTATATTTATGTAGTCAAACATGTTTTACATCCATAAATTACTTACACAAATTTTTATGAACTATTTTAATGTAATTTCTATATTATATAATAAATCAACTATTAAATATTCATCCTTTTTTTCTATACTAGGGATAATAAGAAGGCTAACATTATGGATAATGCTTTATATACTTTTAAAAGGTAATTTCCTATCATTTTAATATTGCACGTATTTTAAATATAATTATAGAAAATTTTATAACTTTTACATGATGAAAAATCATTTTTCAATGTGGGATATCAAAATTTACATTGAGTGAATATTTGGTATTTTTATGAGAAGTTTCATTTTTTGATGAATAGTGAAAATCATTGAATTTTAATTGAAAATTATATTTTCGTCTTCTTTATGTATATAGTTAAATTATAATTTAAATTTTTTTAATATTATTTATATCAATAACAAGTCTATTTATACATTTTTTTTATTTTAATTAATTTCACATTGAAATTGATTACAAAATAATCATTCTTGTGAACATTTTCACATTAAAAACTCGTCGTCTTGTCCAATATGTGGGATTATTTTTAAATTAATTTCTAAATATCATGTGTATAGAATTTGGAAAATTGTATTCAATATTTTTAATAATAATAAATTATAATTTATAGTATGTTATTCAAATTCTTTGGCAAAATATTTTATAGAATGTAATTAAAATTAATTCCAGTGATTAAGGTAAACAAGGGTTTACTTAGTGGTTAAACATTAACATAAGGGAACAAATAACCTATAAATATGTATAAAATAAATTTTATGATAAAATATTGACAATATAATCATTTTTATATAAAATTAATCATAATTGTAGTCGCATGATGTAAGGGAGACCTCTCAATGGTGTTTGCCTTTTTATATTTACAAGAATGCCACTCCTCCTCCACTATAAAATGGAACTCACCTCCCTCAATTATAAACACCAATAAATCCATTAGGATCATCCAAAAAATGCCCAAATAAGATATAAACATCCATAATCTCAACATAAAATTCTCACTTTGGTCATAAATTTATCTAAATAATCACTTTAGTGCAAATAAAAAGGATTTACCCAAAGAAGATTCAATGTTCCTCAACGAACACTCTTATTTTATTTCATTCTACACCTATTTAATTATTATTATATAAATATTCTATAATAACATAATTATCCTAAATATACTTATATGTTGTTATTTTAATATTTTGAAATAAAAATACACACATTTTCATCAAAATAGGATACTTAATCATCATTCGTGTGTGTGGCCGACTTCCGCATCACGAACCAATATCGTTCATTCTTCCATTACCACCATTCAAGGATGGTAATAATGATAGACTTATAGTATTTATATTTTATATATTATATTTATAATATATTTATGCTTATGGAAGAATTATATAACAAATACCTTCATTGTTTCCATTTTGTGGGAATATGATAACTTCATTTGTGGACGTGTGGACCACTGCCTCCTCAAAACTATGTAATTCATTCACGCATTACATAGAATTAATTAAGGATGAGTTTAAAAAATATATATGATATATATATGACATAATAATTATACTATAATGATAATATTTATATATATATAATTTTCATTTCTTTTTTCAAAATACGCTATGAAAATTGAACCAATGTTCATGTGTATGTGCATCCTACCGTCTCCATGAACGATGAATTTCCTTCCATATTTATATATTTTATATATTGTTTTGAATACTTATATAAAGAATATATATTACATTTATATAATGTTAAAAAATATTTAAATAAGTAAATCCTGATCTATGTAAGAGGATCATGAATAATAAGTCAAAAAATATATAAAAAAGAAAGCTGATATTACTCAAAAAGTAACTTTAATACAAATTTTTTTAAAAATTCATAATAAAATCATATATTTTATTATATATATATATATGGTTATTTGGAAGACGTTTAATAATATTATATTTATTATATTTGAGTTTTAATCACATACGATGAAAGTCAAGACTTAAGGTAAGAGTTTTCTTGTATAACATTTATTCTTGTGGGATATATGTTATATTCACCACTTATTCTTATTTTTGGTGTATATAATGAAATATGAAATTTTTTATCATGAATATAATTTATTTAAATATATTAAAAGATTTAATTTATTTTTTTATTTCTTGGGTGTTGTGATATAAAATTTACTCATTTAGTTAGTGGATTCCTGTTCTCATTACTATTTCTGTGAGACTTATGCCTAATTCACCACTAATTTATTATTTTTGGTTTATTTACTAAAAATAAATAGATCTATGGCCATTATAATTTATTTTATTTTTATTTTTATATCCATTTTAATAAATCTATTTAATGGGTTTTTATGGTTCAAAAGTTATCAAACTGTTAAGTTAATTTTGTCTCAATTTTCCTTCTTTGAGACACATGTTTTCTCATTAAACTATATTCATTTAAGAGGTGTATATATTTCCATTTTACATATAATACCATGAATATAATTCTTTTAATGATATTTTTATATTCATGTATTGTTATTATTTCATGGGGATCTTGATTCAAATTTACCAAGGTGATAAGAGTATATTGCTACGTTTTCATAATTTATCGAGATTGATTTGGATCATTCTTTCATTAATAAGCAATTATGATCTATATCTCAATTATCCTCATTTTGTTTCTAATATTATTGGTTTTTTATGATATCGTAATGTTTTGTTTCAATTTTTCCACTCTTATGTACTTAAGTTAATTAAGAACATGTTTCATGAAAATATGACCTTATTTCTATCTTCAGTTGGAAATATATTTTATTAAAAACCATGTATTCAAAAATGTTTTCAAACAATATTTTAAATGATATTTTGTGTTCATTTTTATAGAAAAATTATTTCAATTTTTTATGTTTTAATAAGTGTAAAAAATAGTTTTCAAATCATCATCTAAATGTTTTCAATGTTATTTTTAAATAAAAATATTTTCAAAATGTTTTATGTTTTGACAAATATTGATAAATAGAAATAATATTTTCCTCATGAAATATTTTTAAAATATTTTTCAAAGTTATTTTCCAAATAAATTTAAATTTTTTAATGTTATGTATATCTTATTAGGGTAATGATCTAAGTATACCATTATTATTCTTTCTAAGAATGGTTATTTTTTGGATGACATGTTGTTTATGAAACTTTTTACTCTTCCCTAAGTTACACCATGATACATACCTATGAAACTATCTTATTTTCATGGGTTATTATATAAATAAATGATTATGAAACCTATCTATTTTCCACATGTTAAGATATGATAAAATTTCTATGATACCCATTTCATTTTATGGGTTATTATATGATGATTGTTTATGATCTTGTGGAGAACATATTTAAGATTTCATTATGATATGGGTAATGCCTATGTATCCCTATATTTAATTGTTTAATGATTTATATCTCATGAGATAAAATCAGAAATATGTTGATGTGCTTGATCTATAATGCGAGCAGGCGTGTCACAGTCCGTGATGGGAAATAGGTGATTCCTTATCCATAATGGGAAATAGGTGTGTCCAAATCCACAATGGGAAATAGGTGTGTCCTTATCCATAATGGGAAATAGGTGCATACTAATCTACAATGGGAAATTGGTGCGTCCAAATTTACTATATAAAAATAGTCGTGTCTTGATCCATAATGTTGATGGTATTGACAGTTATCCTTGGAAATTAAAATATTGTTCTATATTTATGATGGTTCCAGACTTATATGACATGAGATTATGGTTCATGGTTGATTTATGATGATTTATCATCTTTATGATTCATGTCTGATGAACTTCCAATATTTATTCCAGGACTCAGGTATATGTGCTTTGATATGCAAGGCATGATCTTAAATTGTTATTCTTATGTTATCTTACCCTTATACTCATATTATTTTTATGTATCTCCTTTATTTTCACCATTAATAAGAATCTAATCACACACTTTCTTTTCTTTTGTTTATCCTGGCTATGAAGAAATGTTTTAAGTAGGATTAATAATAGGTAAGATCATTACCTACGATGTTGAAGATCATTCACCAAGTTAATAGAATGTGTAACAAGATTACAAAGAAGCTAAAATAATATGTTTCTCATGTGTATAACTTTGTAATGACATGAATATTCATCTAAAATTATGTAAATCCATGTTTTTTAACATTGGGTAACTTTAATTGGTGTCAAATAAAAGGATTTTTCAAACATTGGAAACTAGAATAGAAAAACATAAGTGAGATCCCTAGGGATATTTCTAAGTAAATTTATATTGATGTCTCTATGGATAAGAATAATTTTTCATAGATTAAATAATGTGTAATAATAAACACAACCTATAAGTGATTTTTCATGATTATGCTTTTTTCCACTATGATAAGTGTTTTCACAATACAATTTTTGGTTTTAGTCAATGGAATGAGCATAAAAGAAATGGTTTAATATTGAATGTCATGAAATTTTTTTTTGTGAGAAGTAAAATTGGGTGATAATTATAGGGAAGGATGTTTTGATAATTCCTAATCATCTTCCAATGAAAATTATTAATAATGTATACCTTAATAATATATTAGACTCGCCAAGGAAGATAATGAAAGTGTTTTATTAGAATTCCGGTAATGTAGACCATAAAAAATAGAAGATTAAGTTTCTTTTATTTCAATAATATAGGAATAAACACCCAAATGAATGTCGTAGAGGTACAATAAAACGTTTTGACTATGGAAAATATAGAAACAAGGAATGTAACATCAAACGGAAATTCAAAAATCTAGTTAATTCAATGGATGGGAATATTTTCCTCCTAATGGTTCTATAAATTAATGAATTATTTAAATATGGAAAGACTTTGCTATATGCAAATCGATGTAACATATTGAATGATACTGAGGATAATCATCAAGGTGGTACAAGTAAAGGTTATATTTCTAAGGATGATGATACTAAAAGTGAAATGTACAAGTAAAGAGGTTATACATAATTGCATTAGGTATCCTTTCTAATGGATTGAGGATAAAGTGGAATAATTGAAGTGTTTTTGTATTTTAATTCAGGATTTAAGAAATATATAAGGATTTTTTAGTATATGTTTTTGTTAAAGATTTGAAAGAATATCTTGAATGGTACAGATGACAAAGAAAAGTGGTTTTAATGAAAGGTTATATTTTTTTAGAAAAAATGATTATGTAAGACACCCCTTAATATTATATCTGTGGTGACAAATTGATGTCTAGTAGGGATAGAGATATGATTGATATAGATAAACTAAATTTGATAGTATTTATGGCCTCAAAAATGATAATGGATTTGTTGAAAATTGTTTTATTATGTCATTGATGATGTTTACAAAAAAATTATATTTAAAGAATCTATCTAATAAAATTTTGAATAATAAAACACACATGTTTTTGATAATGATTTATGGTAATTCAGGTTATTATAATATTTGAAAAAAATACAATTAACATTGAAATAAACTTTTTTAGAAAAATATATTAAAAAATAATCCTAAGATAATATTATTATGAAATGTCCAAAAGTTATGTTTGTTTTGAAAAATTAAAATTCATAATTTTTATAATTTTTCTTATATATAAAATCATAAAATCTAATAATAAATTAATTTATTAGAAAATAAATTTTTATAATATTAATTCGTTTTATTCTTATTTCATATCAATTAATAGTTAAATTCATGTCAATATATATATATATATAATATTTTAATATATGATTACTTTTATTAAGTATATTTAATTCCATGTTATATTTATGAAAATTATATATAATAGTTTTTTGGGTTTTTTAAGTTTAGAGTTTCATGCGGAATATAATATTTACCAAAATTATTATTTAAGGGAAAATGAAAAGTGAAATCATTGGTCATTACATTATATCCTTATAAAATATTTTTATTCTATAAATTTTTTTTTTGGAATAAAATGTGTGGTTTCTATTCCCTTATTTCATCTTCGAGTTACAACAAATATTCATCTAACTTTTGATTCCCCCTTAAAAGACTAACTAGATTATTGGTCTTCTTCCATAATACATGATCTCTTTGATCCAAAATTTCTCTCAGTTGTTCTTTATATGATTGATCATGTATCATTTTTATAGATTTTATTTCAGTAAATGTGATGGTTTTGTTTTTAACATCCTTAAAGGGGAAACAAAAAAGGAATCATTTACTTGGTAAAGGTCTAGGGGTGTGCAAAATTATATAATACAACCTCAAAATGATCATGTATCTTAAATGTATTGATATACCTATGGAAAAGTTCAATTTCATCATAAATTTCATAACATTTTTCAAGAATATATCTAGATAAATACCATTTCACTAAAACTAAACTCTTAAACTCATTTATGATTATCAATATAATTATTCTATCTTCTGTGTTTTAATTTCAAATATCTATAAATGGTTTGGACCTTCTCTATCATTTATTAGAAATTACTAGGCCCTATCAGCATCCTCTCTCCAAATCCATCGGAATATGATGGATTATTACATCTATTCTTATATAAATCCTCATATAGTGCCATATTGCTCCTAGAATAAAAGAATTTATTTTATGAGAACTCTACAAGGGGGATATCTTGATACCAACAACCTTTTAAATCCCTAAAATGAGATCTAAATATATCCTTAGTAGTTTAAATTGTTTTTTTATATTGTCCATGTGTCTTAGGGTGATAATCAGGGCTAAAACTCATCTCTATCTCTAATTATCACTGAATACTTATCCATAAGCTCATGATGAACCTTAGATCTCAATCAGAGACAATAGAGAGTGGCCCTCCATGAATCCTTAGCACTTAAATTATGTATATAATGGATTTTTTTCAAATAATGAAATATTATTTGATGGAAATAAAATGTGCTAACATTGTATGATTATTTAATTGAAACAAAATAGAATTATAGAATTTAGATATCATGGGGATTAAAATGATGAAATATAGGGTGTTGAGTTCTGATTTCCATACTATTAGGTGTAATAGTTGAAACATGCCCTTAGAATTTTGTCATTAAACCTTAACATTCAGGAATACCATTCATGGATATAATTATTCGAAAATTACCCTATTTATATTTTCCTAAAATAAGTTTTGGTGTAGATCTCTCTTGAAATATTTTATACGTAGATAAATAAAGAAAGATAGTATATGAGAATTATCTAATAGTTTCATCATTAGTTCTAGTACATATGAGACAAATATCTAGGTTTCAAAACGTAAAACTCTCTTCTTATAAATATTGAGCACCATAATAGTAGATAAATTTTTTTGTAGATCTGCATATTTTATTTGATCATGTTTGTTCTTCATAGGAATGTATGGTTGAGTAATCACTTGGGAATGATAGGATATCATTATCTAATATGATCAGATCCTTAACCACCTTATTTTCCTTCCCTAGGTGGTCATGTATAGAGAACACAAAATATTTTAACAATTAAAAAAATCTTTTGTATCACATATTCATCCCATTTTATATGAATATATATTTCAAGTTATTATATTTATTATATATTGCACTATTCACTATAGAGATAATATCACCAAATATTTTATGAAAATATCACCACTACCATATCCAATTCATGGATCTAGTAATTTTTATCTTGATTATTTAATACTCATGATGCATAAGAAATTAACATATCATTCTACAGGAGGAAACATCCCATTCCCTTTAATGAAGCATCATTATATATTACATACCCGTCCCCGCTACTGGGTAATGTAGGTACATGTACGGTGTCCAATGTCTTATTTAGTTCCATGAAACTTTATTTATAAAAATCTATCCAAATAAACATTACTCCCATCTATGTTAACATGGTTAATGGATTTTAATTCCTAAAACATTTCATATAAATTATCGAGATTATCTAGCTAACCCAAGAAAACTATAGATCTCAATTACTATGGTCAATTTGATACATAATTTATTAAATTCCTTATTTTAAGGATATATAGATATCTCTATATTTTTTATTACATGACTCGAGAATAATAATTTCTACATCTAGTATTCAATCATTATTAAAATAGAATATATTTTTTTACTTTCTTAATGTTATTAACATAATCCTCTAATGATCTTGATGATCTTCCTTTCTCTTTGAATATATCATAGTATAATCTATAAAGGTAACCAGAAATTGATCAAGGTAGTATCTAAAGACTCTATTCATTAGATCAATCATGATATTCGGGGATGTAATTTTTCCAAATGGAATAACAATAAATCCATAGTGTCTATACATCATTTATAATGTTAGCATGGAACTATCATCCCCTTTTAACCCTTATCTAATGATATGAACACTGTAGGAAAATCATTGAGAACTTTTGATCTCCTATTATTTATTTGAATATATCATCCATATAGGATAATGGATACTTGTTCTTGATTGTTTTTTACTAACATCATGAAAATAAATGTAAATTAAAATTGATTCATCAGTTTTTTTACAAAGAGGACTGGTGCACCCTCAGAAGAAACACTAGGGAATATAAAACCCTTTTCCATATACTCTTTTAGTTTTTTATAATTATTTCTACTCAATGAGGGAAATTATATATGGAATATAGGTGATATTCATGAGTCTAGGTAAGAATTTAATATAAAACTATTGCACATGCTTCTAGGAAAGATGATGAAGGTCATCTAAAAATACATCAGTATATTCTTGTACAATAGGCATGTCACTAATGTTTATTTACTCTTCAATAATTTGAGATTGAATTCCCTTATTTTTGGGTATCTTGACCCATATTAATTAATTGTATTCCAAATAAATCTCATTATTATACATTTATCAATACTTTAAAATAGGTTGAGACATGATATGTAATATTATTTAATTATTATTAAAATTGATATATGTTTTTTGTAGGGAAAGTTAATCCATAACCAATATTAATTAAAATTCAACCAAGGTAAGAATAACTGAATTCATTGGAATTATGTTCCCATAATCATATATTGGACAATTTTTATATATCTTAGAATAAATCATTATGCCACCATGTGTTTTCATATATCCAATGCTTGTGGGAGTGAATCAATATTCCAAGAAAACATGAATTATGTTACATAATTTTAAAAACCAAAATAAAATAAGGAATCATATCTCTTAAGTGGAGAGTGATTTTACCTTTCATTAAATAATAATCACGATCTACCTTAGTGGCAGTAATAGAATACACCCTACTTTTATCACATGGTTTAGGAGGTTTTTAGGGGTAATTATCTATGTTATATTCCAGGTTAGGGCATTGATTTTTTTAGTTCCAAAACATTCTTAATTTTAAAAAATTATTTATGGGAAAAATATCATTTAAGAAATTATTTTACTCTATCACATTGACTAATCTATTCATCCCCTTATAGAAGTCATTTTCTTGAAGGATTATATTTCCACAAAAGAAACACATCCTTGTCCCTTAATGATATATACCAAAGTGAGTCCAGCATCATTTTTAACATGTATGATATTGAACATTAATTTTCCTAGTATACTTATAATTATAGATTTCATTATACTATAATTACATTTTTCTATCATGAAAACAATTAAAGTCTCATGTTTCCATCTCCACATTCTGTACACATCAAACACTATATTTATAGATCATAAATTGTCTAATGGATAATTACTTCCAAAGACATGTATTTAAGACATTAATGAAATGATTTATTTTTTTATTAGGGTTATAGATTATACTAGAGGATTTCTATGTAGTCCTCATGAAGTTTTCATCACATGTATCTATGGATTCATCTATATTTTGTCTCAACTCTAGCATTTATCTCTCCATATTCATGAAAATAGTATGATGAAACCAATTACTGAAGAACAATTTCTTGAACTAAACACAATACATAGAATATATATCCACATTATCATTGTATTATTAGTGATATTGAATCATTATCCCCCCTCACATTCTAAATGATAAATTAACAAGATAACTTTCCCATTTTTCGATCAATAGAGAATAAATAATATATTTTCCATCACATTGTTCAATTTATCATCAATAAGTGCATTATAATATCCCCCAAAATATGTTAGAAAATGTCGCAAGAAAAATTCAATTCCCTGAATATCCTTCTTTTGAATGCCTGGTAGATCAACATTGTATTTGTTTTTATTTATAGTATGGGAGTGTTGAGTAAGAATTACCAAAAGGTTTTTTTTAAGATCCCAGACTTCTTGGATGTATTTCATTGTTTATTTTTTTAAATCACTTTTTTGGTTAATGAAGTTTTTCTAGAGATTCTGAAGGGCCTCAAAGGTGTTCATGGGGTTTTGAACATGAAGGAATAGAAAACCAGGCTAACCTGTGCAAGGTGCACGGTTGGCACACAACTGGAACACAATTAGGTAAACCATGTGAGGTGATGGTCCATGATGTGAAATTTTTGATAGTTGCATATCACATGATTAGTTCATGGTTTTTAAACCAGGTGGAGAACCCCACGTAATAGTGCGACCCTTTTCCCATCTGCAGTAGCCTGCACATGGTTTGTCCACAATTTCGAAAACCGTTCAAACAAATTGTACGCCACAAAAAAGTTGTAAAATTTACAATTTTGATGTTATGGTATATTTATATCCCCACCCGACTTATCTATCATATATCCCCTCTCAACAATAAGGATAAACCAAATCAACCCAATCTTCCCAAGGGTGGGTCTCTGTAGATTCCTGGCTTTTTGAAGTATTGTTAGTTATGGATAAAAGTAATGGGTATTTCTAACTCTCCTCATGCTTCCCTTTTATAGATTAGGGTTTTTAGTTTCGCATGTCTTCTTATGAATCTTTAAAACCCTCTATTTCATGGGAATATAGGTTGGGGATTAAAAGGTAATTTTAATCTGCATCTAAGGACATGATTAAGAGTGTATTCATTATCAGATTCGAGGAAGGTAGTGTAAAAGTTATTTCCCAATGTTTTGTTATAATTTGTGCAAGTGTATTGAGATATCTCTTCCTGCTTGTTGTGAATTTTTACCTTGAGTAATACTTGCTAAATTTATTTGATAATGATCAATTTAGGCCCCTCAAAATCACGGTGGGATGCGTTGAGCACGATTTGAACAATTTGGGGCCACCCATACGGTGCATCGACATTCCAGAACCAAGAATTGATAATGTTAACTGTAGAGTTTATGTGAGATAATATAAGAACCATATTGAACATGTTAATTTTTTTAGTTGAGTTGGAAAATAAATATTGATACTTGTTTTTAGGTTTTGATAATGTTATAAGGGATTGTTTAGCATGGATTGGAAGTGGGTTAATTAGGTTAATTGATATTATGTCAAATTTCCTATGAATTATGTTGAAATATCTAAAATGATTAGTAAATATGAAATAATGAACTTGTTCAAAGGGAAATGGATTGTGAATCAAGAACATGTAAATGGGTTTCATAAGGGAATTGATTAATTTTTAGAATAGGTTAGTAGATGAGAATTATGGGGTATACCTCATGTGATAAATGTATTAATGTGGGTGTGTTATGTAATATAATATTTTTACATGAAATTCATAAGGGTATAAATGATTGTGAAATGATAAATGGGAAAATGGGAAAATGTTTGTTAATTGGTGAATATTGGCTAATGTATGAGAATTATTGAATATAATTAATGTATTAAGGCACTGGAATGAGAATTGGACGAAAAAATTTTGAACTGTAAATGGTAAATGTGTTAATAGGTTACGGAATAATGTTTATTCCTATGATTTTTTTTATGAATTTTGATTTATATTGACATGGGTTATGTTTGGTTGTGTTATGTGTGTGGTGAACAGAAAAATAAGCATGTGCACATGTCTTGGTAGTGTGGGGTGTTGACATGAGGCTATACACCAACCTGTTGAGTTAGACTAAGGCTCTAAACTCCACCAAAAAATGAATGATTTATGTAATGGGATATATGATCTATTCCACTAATTGTTTCATTCCACCTAGACTGAGTCTTCAAGGTGAGGATATGGTGTTCTTGTGATTTTTTATCCCCAATGAGATTGTTACTTGATTTATTCCCTTATTCATAGTAATTTGTTTTCATAGACCCTTGTGTAGATGATGTATATGATTAACTTATGAACACATATTGAAGATGAATTAGATAAAAAAGATTATGTAAATGGTGAAAATGGTATTAATATTAGTAATTGATAAATGAGAGATTTTAAAATTAAGCCACCAAATTGGATCTTGTTTATATTTCATTTATTTGGTATTTTCATGCACTAAATATTTTGATTGGAAATTGTTTGTACCACATTGGTGGTGGCATATTGAGTTGTACTCACACCCTCCCCAGGATGCCGTTGGGTACTAGAGAAGATCACATGGTTGTAGGTCAAGATAAGGGAAAAGGCCATATGCTAGGGTGTTGAGTTGGGATTCGGACCTATAAGATTGAGGATCCAATCATGGAGTAAGGAACTATTTGTGGTTCCATTATTGTATTTACATTTTTTTGTTCACTTTTTCACTACATATCATGATATTGAATATTTCAATATTTGGTTGTGGACAAGTACCCTGCTTGAGAAATGTTTTTATATGAATGTAATTTGGATAATATATTTTGTTTCCACTTGTTTCTTGTTATCTGTTGTGGTTTACTCTTGTAAAGAGGTTATTTTATCCCCACATGAATTGTTTGACATTCACCACTAGTCTATAACCTCTAGTACACTAGGATGTGCACTTGAGTTTTTGTGACAACTTGGCTCAGGTCACCAGTTTTTTGGGTCCTAGTTTGGGGATGTTACAAAGTAGTATAAGAGGAGATTGTTTCTATGGTGTTGTAAGTTGATGTGGTAGATAGGGGTTAGGATGTGTTGGTCCTTGGTAATGAGATCATTCTGGGAGTATTTAATCCATGTATGAGGGAAAACCCAAGTCACCCAGGGTCGGGATTGTTGTTCTTAATGTGTATTGTTACAATTGAATGATATTTCACCATTGGTTGATGGACATGTTTTTAGATGTGACTATTTTCTAATATATTTCTCATGGTCGGGATGGTGTGAGGATGTGCATTCATGCATCGTTTTAAGCACCTAAGTATATAGGTGTCATTCATCATGATAGGCACACACATGATGGGTTTTTGGGTTATAGAGAGTATAATTAATTTTATTTCCTTATAAATTTGAATAAAATGTTGTTTAATAATGGTGATTCAAGTGGGTTATTGAAAATAATATAAATGAATGATTACATAATATTTTGTATAAATAAATGTTATGTCCATGACAAAGATATTAGGTTGCGGTAAATTTTAAATATTGAATGGTGTCAAAAAAATGATTTTCATAGTGACCACAAAAAATTAATTAATTTTTTCCTAATGGAAGTTATAGATGAGTTAAGATGATGGTTCTAACAAGTTTTAAAATAGGTACTTTAAAGTGTGAATGTTCAAATTCAAAAAACAAATGGAGAATATTATTATAAAATGATGTTTAATGGAAGAACTTATGGGTGAACCGGGTTGTGGGTATTCCTTATGTTATCGATTTGACCCATGTATGGGTGGTTTGGGGAAGTGAGAGTGCCCTAGTTTGATTCATTATACTCTTTTTGTGAATACATATTGGTTAAGATATGGAATATGATATTTTCTGAAGACACCCTCGGTCAGTCCATGTCCTTTGGGTTCTAAGGTGTTGTTTGACAATGCAAATGAGGAAACTATCATAGGTCCTAACAATAAAGATTATATATTGAACCTTAAGGATCGTACATGTATTTTGGTAACCATGTGATTAGGGACATTTATGTTGTATCTTAGAACCCAGAGAGGGTGTTTGGATTGTAGTTTCGATGTATGTGTATGGTTACCTTTGGTGTGGAACCTAGAGTAAATGTTTTGTTTGGTGTCTTAAGCAGAAGGGGTATCAAAATAGGGGTCAAAGTTCCCTTCTTGAACATAGATTTTTTTGTGGACTGATTTCATGGTTTGTAAATAGGACCAATGGATTTTACATGTAATGGCTCTATTTTAAGTGTTTGGTGTCATTCAATATTCACGGTGACCTATGATATAGGTCGAAAGGGGTTCCATTTCATTTTGGGTGTGTGACACACATGTAGATGTTTTGGAATTTGTTAGTGGAACATAGAAAGTGTTACCTCTGGTTTTTCCTATAGAGTTATGTGTTATGGTTGATGGTTTAGTGATGTGACATAAGTTGTGGTTATGCGTTGAATGTTTTAGGGAAATAAAGGGTGACCTCGTGGGAGGCAACCCCAGCATTGTAGGTGCCTTTGGATATGAAGCATGATAGATTCTTTAGATGTAGAATCAATTCCTAGGGAGTACCATCAAATTTTGGTAAATGGTATAGTTGTGCCATGTTTCATTCATAAGGGAACCCGAGTTCTTGTACTTGGTTGTAAGGTCAGTTTCTAAGGGTTGTATTTCAAGGATTATTGACCAGTCTAGTTGGATGACAGTTAATAGAGGTATTGATATTGTTTTCAAGTTGGAGAGACAAGGATGAATGAGCTACAGTTTTATGTATGTATCATAAAGGTTTAACCTGAGGTGAGGGTGGTCACGGTGCTGATATTTTTTATATGAATGGTTTTGGTTGTTTGGTGGGATGTTGAGAATGCCTCGTGACTGATTAAGATTATAAACCAATATGAATGGTTAGGTGAAATAGTGGGTGTTTGGCTATGCTCAGGTGATAGTGGCTTATTGGAACTAAATTTGGTATAAGAGTGGTTGCAGGAAAGAGATATATTTTATGGGATCTAATGATGTCCTAGTTTGGGCATGCACTACTATGGCATGATTTTCATTAGGATAATTGTTTATTGATCTCTATGAAATCAAAGAGGGAAGCATGGTAATGGGAGAGACCACAGTATTAGATTAGTGTCCTGGACCATTTTGTTTTGGTTGTTAACCATTATGAGACTACCAAAAGGGATCAAGGGTTTTGGTAGAAATATTTCCATAGAAAATGATTGTTCATAGTGGCTTGGCATATGGTCATGGACAGGTGGTGAGTATTGGTTGGTAATCATGTCTGAGCACTGGTGGTGAAGTGTTGATGGGATGTGTGCAGCAGGGAAGCCCGAGATAATTGGTTTGGCATGGTTTCCCATACTCGAAGGTGACATCAGTAATGGATAAGTTGGTGGTGGTGTTCTTTGAAAACACCATAGTGTACCTCAGATAGAGATGATAATAACCAACATCTTGCCATCATCCAACGTATGTTGAGATGAACTGAATTATTCCAAGAAACATGAAGGTGTTTTAGTTGGATGAGGGACATTATGAAGTCTATGCTCATGTGGGGTGCTTTATTTGGAGCTAGGTGATGGGATGTACACCATTTATGGTTTTGGTTGATGTCCTCAGGATGGACTAGGTGTTGAAAAACGTCTTGGGTTCCATTAATATATGTTGGGAACATGAACTGGGTGATGTCTGTTTTCTTGTTCCGGGGAAAGTTAGAAAACCATGTAGATGTTTTGGGGTTCATCATGGGATTGAGTTTTTTTTGGTTGGAATCCCGCATGGATGTAAATGATAATTTCGCTCCTAAGGTGGGGAGTTATAAGCCAATCATGGATGTGTAGTGGATAATGATGATTTTATGTAGTGACACCATGATGCCAATGAGGAACCTATGATATGCATGATGGGTCTCTTAGAAATTATATGTGGGCCTTGATTATGGTGTTTAAGGGATCGATTTTTTGGATTCAGGATTAGGGTGGTTCTGAATGAAATTTTATATTCTCGTGTTTTGACATCAAATGACGTGGTTAGACTTAGTAACAACTTATGGGAAGAAATTTTTATTTCTATAACTCAAATAAAAATTATAAGTAGACTCAGGTATGTTTCTTTGGGTGGTATTGGAATTTCATTAAGTTCGAGGAAACCTTTCCCATGTGATGTAGTGTCATTCCAATGTAAGAGTTAAGCTAAGAGACCCAGGTGAGTTAGCCAGGGATAGCTCGACTAAACTAAGAGTGCAGAACAGCTATTGAGAGTTTTAAATCACTTTTTGTGTTTTGGGATGATAAGTACGATTAAAATTTAGGAGTGTTCTGAATTTTATCCTAGCCTCTTTTAGTTAGTGTATGGATGGTAGTGGTGCTAGTGTTGGGAATGTTGATTGGGGTGGTGGAGCCTGATGATGAATTTCAAGTTAATGATTTTGTGATTGTTGAATTCTAAAAGAAGTCTGGGAATAACCTCAATGTGTGTGTTGGATGATAATGATAGTCTTAAATTAAATATGATTTTGGGAAGGTTGTAAAAAAGGGTTAGTGTGCCATCAATGGAAGATGTTTGTTCTGGGAAAGCCAAATTGGTGGCGGTCTGACCAGAGATGGTAAACGGGAATGGGCGTGGAGAGAGTGACACACCTCTATTTTGATGTAGAAGTGGTAGGTGCCATTTAGAAATGAAGTGGTACTTCATTTAGGAAATGTTTACCTTGTTACTCAAATGAATACAGTAGGAGTATTCTACTAGGCAGTTTCAATGGCAAGGCTAGAGGCCAGTGCAAGGAGAAATCCATATGAATGTTCGGGCACGGTGAGTTGGTAACACGTCAGGTATGATGAGGAAGTATAGTTGAGATTCTGGTAGTCTTTATTTGATATTGGGGGGTTCCAAATAATGGAATCTAGTAAAAAACATAATGGGAAAGTGTTTCAAGGATGACTTGATCTTATTTTTGGGATGGAGGGACTTACATAAACATCGTTCTGGTGAGTTGACCTTTATAGAAAGCATTGACACTAGTTTAATCGGTTTAGTGCCTCCAATGGTTTGGTTTTTTATATGTATGATTATATAATGGGAGTTTCAAGACTTGAGTGGTGCATCAACAAATGTCAAGAAATTTTATTGGAAGGATCGAGTGCTTTCCACTGGTTTATATCGGGTTGTGGTCGCCATTAGTTTTTTGAAAATAGAGTAAAATGATGCCATGTGATTTGGGTCCTGATCTTTAAATAGCATCAGATGTATGGGGTGCCGATTGGATCCTCCATGAATATATGATGTTGTGTGAGAAGTTCCATATGCTGTGAATTATACATTGTTTTCTAAGTTCTCCAAGTTATGTTCTACCGGTTTATGTATGGTTAAAGTCAATGCATCCTTTGGGGAGTATTCATCTCATGTTTTGGGTTGTGTTGAGGATTCCTTGCAGGAAAGACGGTGAATATGGTTCAAATTATATGGAAGCATTTTAATTTTCAGTTAGAAACTTGGGATATGGAAATGGATAGGCGGGCATAGTGGAAAGATCTCTTGGTAAGGAATCTTAGTGATGCTGGGGAATGTGGATCAAGGAAAATCCATTATGAGGTGGTGAGGTTGTAAGATCCTAGACTTCATGGAGGTATTTCCTTGATTAAATTTAGGATTAAATATACTATTTTTGTTAATGAAGAGACTATATATAGTTTGAGGGGACTCGGGGGTGTTCTAGAGGTTTAGAACACAACTTAATAGAGAATCGGGAAAACCTAGGAAAGGTGCACGGTCGGCGTACAAATGGATCGTTGTTAAGTAAATTGTATAAGCTGAGATGAAGGGATGTGAAATTTGGGACAATGGAAATTAAAACGGTTGTAACATGGACTATAAATTGTGAGGAGGTCCCAAGGTAACCATGTGACCCTTTTCCCACATGTAGTATCCTACACACAGTTTTTGCACAGTTTGGAAAGCAATGCTGACAACCCATATGGCCCAATAAAAGGTGAAATTTTAATGTTTATTCTGTTACTAAATATTTACACCCCCACAAAATTTCTCCCTCATTTCTCCCCCTCTCACCCTAAGGATGAACCAAATCGATCCAAGATTATCAAGGGTGGTTCTCTTTTTATTTTTGGTCGTTTTGGAGTGTCGTTGGTTGTGGATTGATGCCCTGAGTATGTTTAATACTTCACTTGCTTCTCTTTTCAGAATTAGAATTTATAGTTTCTTCCATCTTCTTCTGAAGCCCTAAAAACCTCTTTTTGTAGTGGAAAATTGGTTGGGTATTCAAAGGGAATGTGAATCCATATATAATGCCACTATTAAGAGTTCCTTCATCATCAGATTCTAGGTAGGTGGTCTACATGTCATATCCCAAATTTTTGTTAAAGATTTGCGTATGAGTGTTGATATCTTGCTTCCCTATTGATTTGAATTTGTTAACATAAGAATTATTTGGTAAAGTGATTGTCTAATGTTCAATTGTGACCCATCACGATTCATGTGGGATCTGTTGGGGATGATTTGACCAATTAGGGGAAACCCATGGGGTGCGTCGACATTACCAAATATAGAATTGATTAAGTTAAGTGTGGAGTTCATGTGAGAAAATGTACATCCCAGATTTAACATGTTAATTTATTTAGTTCATTTGTAAATGGAATATTGATATTTATTCCTAGGTTTTGATAATGGAATAAGGGGTTGTTTGGATTGGATTGAAGGTGGTTAATTGGGATAAGTTAGAGGTATCGAATGGCCTATTAATTATACTTAAAAGTAAAAAAGGATTAGTAAATATGAAATGATGAACATGTCGAATTGGAAATGTCTTGTGAATTGATATCATGTAAATAGGGCTCATAAGGGAACGGATAAAAATGTGTAATGGGTCGGTACATGGTAATTATGTGGTATAACTGATGGGTTTAATGTAATAAAGTGGTTGTGGTATGTGAAATATGAATTGAAATTGAAATGAATAAGTGGGTAAATACTTTTTAATTGATAAATGGGATAAATGGGACAATTTTTGGGAATTATTGAATATACTTAATGTGTTATGGAATAAGAATATGAATTGGGATAAATGTTTATATAGTGTAAATGGTAAATGTGTTGATGGGTTATGGGATAATGTTAATTCCATTGATTGGTTTTTATGGATTTTAATTTCAATAGGCATTGGTTATTATTGGATGTGATATGTGTGTGGTGAATAGATAAATATGAATGTTCAAATGGATTGGTAGTGTGGTGTATTGACATGAGGCTCTATGCCCACAGATCAAGTTATAATGAGGCTCAAAACTCCACCCCAAAATGCACAGGTTAGGGAAGAGTATGGAGTATATATTCCCCTAATGGTTTCATTCCTCCCGAACTGAGGATTTGAGGTGAGGATAAGGAGTTGATGTGATGTTTTTATCCATAGTGAGAAAGAGACTTGAATTATTCCCTTATTCATAATGATTTATTTCCATAGACCCATTTCTCGATTATGTATATGCCTATCCTATGGAGACCATGCAGATGATGAATTAGGTAATGAAAATGATCCAAATGAGAAAAATGAAACTAAGATTAGGAATGGTTAAAGGAGTTATTGTTAACTTTAGGTAACAAATTGACTCATGTTTATTCGTAATTTATTTTATATTTTCATCCAAAAATGATTACACTAGATATTTTGTAGACACTCTTGGTGGTAGTGTACTGAGTTGTACTCACACCCAACTCAAGCCAATGTTGGGTACCCGAGAAGATCTCTTGGTTGCAGGTCATGTCATGGTCAAGGGCCCTATGCTAGGGTGTTGAGTTGGGATTGGGACATACAAGATTGAGGATTCAAACTTGGAGTCCTGACCTAGTTGGGGTTCTATTATTGTCTATAATCTTGGTCTTTGTTCACTTTTTCACTACTTAGAATGAAATTACATGTTTTACAATTTGGTTTTATACTTTTACACTTCTTAGGAAATTGTTTGTTATGAATTTTTATTTTCTAATATATTTTGTTTCAACTATTTCATTGTTATCTATTTTGGATTACTCTAGTAAAAAGGGTATAGTCTCCCCACATGACTTATTTGACCCTCACCTCTAGTCAGCAACCTCTGGTATACAGGGAGGTGGGCTGGGGGGATTGGGATCGCTTGGTTCGAGGTACCGGTTTTCTGGGTCCTTAGTCAGGGGAATTACATTTTAAACTCTTACTACAATACAATTTTTTCCCCATTATCACAATCATTATAGTTCCCATCACACCCACTGTAAACATAGTTTCTCCTATCTCTATCCATTTGTATTGAAATTTCAAGTATAAAAATAATTAATCATAAAAAAATCATTGACATAAATGTGAGAAATAATAAATGAAACATGTACCATAATATATATTTTTCAATGTTTCGAAATTGGATATTCATTTCTTATAACATGTTGGTTCTTGATTCATACCATAAATATGTGCTAAAATACTTTATAATGGTTCATTAAGGGTGAGTAAATTTTCATACAATATTCTTTGAAAGGTTCATGTGAGGTTTGAATTATTAGGATCCCCCATCATGCACTGAGTAAAGATAAAGTTGATATATGATTTGGTTTTTTCATGGCGGTTACACCCTAGGAAAGTCTATAGCATAACTAAATCAACTTTCTAGTATCCATACAAGGATGTAATTTCTTATGAAATAGACAATATATTCTTTACTAAGACTTTGGGATATTATCATATACTTAGTTTTATCCCTTGATTTTCCCCTAATTTTATCTCCTCATAATCCAAAAAAATAAATACACTAATCCTTAAAAATAACTAATCCTAAATCTAATACTAATGATAAAAACCAAAAGTAAAACTATCTTTGTTTTTTATAATTTCTCTATGATAAAAATGAAAACTCAAAAATTGTATCATGATCCAAAAAATAGAAGGTTTAGTGTCTTTGAGGACTAACTAGAAGATAAAATTATTCTACAACATTTGTGAACATTCCTATATAATTGATCCATAATAAAATCCTATTTATACTTATCATAATTTATAATAATAATCATATCATGTGTAATGAGAAGTTATGAAATGGATTTATATCAAATTATTAGAATGTGATAAACATATAAATATGTAATCGGAGGGTTAGATCAAAAGTATGTGATAATATATGAGCAAGGTGAAATTTTATATTAAATGGAACATCAAACAATAAAAGTTATTATAAAATAATGATACATGGACCTGGAATATCAAATGAAAAAACATGTACCATGGCAAACTGGTATCAAATCATGAGATAATAAAATTGATCCATGGTACATAGTCATATACATATAGAATGGGAATGTATCTTTCCCTTGAGACATATTATAACCAAGAGCATTGGGATAAACATAAGAATATAGTATCATAAAATTTTGATAATAAATAAGATGTCCAACCCTTTATGTTGTGATCATAATCAAATAATTACCACCCTTTAATTTGCTATCAAATTTAAGAAGGTCTATGGTGCATTATGTCTTGATATATAAAACGTTAAATAATGCATTAGTGGAAGATATTGTATGCCAAAAATATTTATCCACACATATGTGCATCATTGAATATTAATCATTCAATATATGATAAAAACCCATGGGAATAAAATTAGTTTCATATTATTTCCAAAGGGTACCACATAACAAGATATTAAAAGTTGATTAGTTGATACAACAATTTCAACCACACAAAAAGAGTATTTTATGAAATCATTTAAAAGGTGATTCAAAAGATATAATTACATTATAGGTGGATAATTAAAGAGTAAAATAAATGTGAAACCACGAAAATAAATTTTTAGAAAAAATTTATTATGATTTTTTATTTGGATATGAAATTTCATACCACATTCAAAATAAAATTTAAGAAGTTAATATGATTATTTTTTTAAAACAAATTTAAAATAAATCATAATAATATAGTCATGAAAATACATAAATATTTTATATGTGTAGGGTGGAGTGTAAGATAAAAATATAAACATCAATGGGAAACCCTTTTTAATGTCTTCAAAATACGTTCATTGAAACCCAAATTGTAAATACAGTGATAACTAATTAATTAGAAAAGATAATTGGAGAAATTTTAAAAATAATACATATAAAAAATATATGTATTTAAAAAAAATATTATGATAACATTATCATAAAGAGAAAATATTGGTATTAAAGATAAATAACTCAATTGTAAATAATAGGAATTATTCTTAACATCAATATCATTTATGATGATAGAATTATATTAATCTGATTCCAAATAAAAGAAGAAAAAATTATAATAAAATTATATTAAATAATAAAACAATCATTTAATAGAAACCATCAATAATTAATCATTATTATTCATAAAAAATGTTTTTTCAAGAAAACCCCTTACCATAAATCAATACATCCACTAAAATTATTGAATATAATGTATAGAAAAAGGAAAATATTAATAACATATTTCATAAAAATATTCATATCTATAACCATATATAAATTTATTTTATTAATATTCTATATATGTATATTACTTAGTTATAATATTTTTTTAAATATCATATGTGAGTAATCTTGGTCATTTGGAACTAGTTACATAATATAATTATTGTTCCTTTTTACAATATTTTATTATTCAAATATCATGAATGGTATTGGAATTTATTATTTATAATTATTTATAATGTTATAATTTCATTATATGGGAGTTTTGGTTATGTTCCATATATATTATATTACCGAAGACTGTGCTTTGATTATTTTTAATGAAAAGACGTCGGTATCCTAATTAACGAGTTTAATATTTATGATACCTTTACATAACCATAAGAAGAAAATTATTTATTTATTTATATAATATAATATCTATTATTATCTTCACATATTCATCTATGATGTTATTTTATATCATTTATCAAGTAGGTGGTTAGATCAACCCCAATAAGAACATACCATAATTAATAGACAAGCATTGTTGTGAATGTGGGTTCTTCTAATATAACATCATTATTAATGAATAATAATGATATTAATTAGATATTATTAAGGTTTTTAATCATGTGTGACAAAATTTAAATAACTAACAATGAAACTAGATGAAAATGAGATATATTACTTTGTGGAGTTGGTATTCTTCACAATTGCATGGTTTCCATTTTCATTTATTAATGGGAAAAGTGGAAATATGATTAATGATTGTTATCTTAGCATAATAAAATTTAGTAAAAAATAAATGTCGACTAAAATATATTTTAATGATAAAATTATGTTTATAAAAATAAGAAAGAAATAAAAAGAAATTAGTAAAAGGGTTGGAAACAATGTTGAGAACTTGAGTTTTCTCTTGGGGTACTCACTGGTAATGGATGGATTACATTTTCATATAATGACTGTAAACTATATTATGTTGAAAAAGATTCTAGCTAATGTAAATATGATATATTTATTATTGGAAATCTAAATTTATTGTCATATTTAAGTAGTTATTATTGGTCCCTTTTATAGTTAGCGAGAATGACATTTTTAAAAATATTTCATCTTAATATAATGATAGAAAATGATTCAGATGTCAAGAAGAATATAAAATTGAAAATAATTGAGTGCATATATGGATTGGTCAAGAAACACGTCAAGCACTCAATTGTAAACTTTTTTAATAATTTATTCCTTTTCCACTTTTTTATCCCATTTTATAGATTGGATTTTAAAATAATAACATTTTTTTACCCAAGTAATTTGTTTGTTATGACAAAAAATAAAATGGTCCTTATTAAAAAAAATTGAAATTATAATTATAATGTTTAAATCCATTTTAATTAATTAAATTTATAAAATTTATAATAATTATTTTTAAAATAATAAATGCCTAATGTATTGAAAAATGTTTTAGTGAATAATGTTACTTGTGTTTTAAAATATCAAACATATTATTTTTAATTAAAATAATTATTTTTAAGTTAATAATGTTTCTTATAAAATAAATATTTTATTTTGGAAATAATTAAACAAAATTATAAATCATACTAATAATTTAATAAAAGGCATTATATTTGTAAAAACAATATTTTTCCCTATTTACAAAAATCTATTTCTCTATAAAATGAATTCCAAAACATTATACTACACTAATATTGTTATGATATGTCCAAAATTGATATTCTTTTTTAAATAAAAAATAAAAAATTTATGAATTTATATTTTAAATTTAATCTTTAAATATAGTAAAAAAATTATTTTTGTTAAAATAACTATTCAAAATATTATCTTTTTTATTATAATTTCCAATCAATTAATAGTTAATTTTTTAACATATATTTATCACAATTAAATTTAATAATATGGCCAGATCTATTTATTTCTTACAATTCCACAGTTACTTTATGAGGGTTATATTTAAAAGGTGTTGCTATTCATTTAGGATTGATGTTGTATGTGAAAAAAACTATTTAAAAAATGACTTTTATGGGAATTGTAATATGAAATCATGGATCATTATTGTCAGTGGGCCTTACCAAATGGGGCACTAAATTCTTCTTTGACAACTACATCCTATAATGTGTCTCTTTAAATTCATTGTATATAACTATAGTCTTAATAGTATCACCCCCATGACTTCCTATCAAAGAATATCCTACCCCACATCTCCAGAAGGGGCCACATAATGTTGTTAATTAGTTGCTACCATGTATTGATATGTATCCCCTTAGTGGGAATAAACAAAAACAATTTATTAGTATGATGGGGGATGAAGTGGTGTGGGGAGGCAGAGGTATGGTGAAATAGTTTACTATGATCTTTCACCTTGAAACTATTACAAGTGTTATTGATATACTAGTTGACTATACCATATTGATCTAGTTGAAACTCCAACTAGAGTTCAATATTCTCATAGGGTGAGCCTCTCATGTTTGGGTTGGGGTGTTTGTTCTGTATGGCTGTTTACCCATGAATATGTTCTAGCTGGGTGGGTGGGATACATTTTTAGGGACAAACTGCATTGATAGTCCATTAGTGTAGGATCAATAAAGGATTGGGTTTCCCCCACTACATCTTATGTTACTCCTAAACAACCAACAAATAGGTAATTGTTTCCATGAAATATAAGATTCCACATGAATTATATCATATAATAATAAAAATGAATAGGTGTATAAAGCTCGGTGAATACCTATTTATCAATATTAATCATCAAATTCCTAGCCAAATCTCAATATAAGGTCCTCCAAAAATTCCCCCTCATTCGTCTTGGTAATCATATAAATTAGGTGTTTTATAAACATTAATTCCAAAGTTTTAATATTCCATGTGATCATGGAATAAATTAGAAAAAAAAATTTGGGGTTCATTACTCTTATTTTCTGAGCATGAGAAAAATAAAATAGTAAAATCACAATCGAGGGTTTTGTGGGTTTGGGAAATAATGTTACACGAATAGTTTTTAGGAATTATTTTTTTCAATTTTATTTAAACTATTTGATTTATTTCATTTACGTAACAATGAATATATCATATATTATATGAAATCACCATGTTATTCATGATTTTCACACAACAATTAGTTGATATTGCACTATAATAAACAGATAGATTATGTTATAGGACATAAAACACTATGTTTTTCTTGTGTTACAAACAATTATGAGTTCCATCAATGACTTTTATAACACAGAAGACCTAATGTTACCAAACTATAGTGTATTATTATTTTTGTTGTTAAAATATTATTATAGTTTTCACCAAGCCATCAGAATGGTGGTTATGAATAATAATAATTAAGTTATGAAAATATAGTTCACACATGTAGATAATAAGAATTATTTAGTGACAAATTAAAACAAAATTAAAATAAAACCCTTTTGAATATATATGAAATATTTTGGTGGATAAATATATTTATGCAGTCAAACATGTTTTACATCCATAAATTACTTAAATTAATTTTGATGAACTATTTTAATGTAATGTATATATTATATAATAAATCAACTATTAAATAGTCATCCTTTTTTTCTATACTAGTGATAATAATAAGGCTAATTTTACGCATAAACCTATATATTCTTCTAAAAGGTAATTTCCTATCATTTTAATATTGCACATATTTTAAATATAATTATTGAAAATTTAATAACTTTTACTTGATGAATAATTAATTTTCAATGTGGGATATCAAAATTTACATTGAGTGAATATTTGGTTTTTTTATGAGAAGTATCTTTTTTTGACGAATAGTGAAAAGCATTGAATTTTAATTGAAAATTATATTTTCATCTTCTTTATGTATATAGATAAATTATATTTTAAATTTTTTTTTATTAGTTATATCAATAAAATGTATATTTATATAGTTTCGGTTATTTGAATTAATTTCACATTGAAATTGATTACAAATAAAATCATTCTTGTGAACATTTTCACTTTAAAAACTCGTTGTCTTGTCCAATCTGTGGGATTATTTTTAAATTAATTTCTAAATATTATGTGTAGAGAATTTGGAAAATTGTATTCAATATTTCTTGTAATAATAAATTATAATTTATAGTAAGTTATTCTAATTCTTTGGAAAAATATTTTATTGAATGTAATTAAAATTAATTCCAGTGATTAAGGTAAACAAGGGCTTACTTAGTGGTTAAACATTAACATAAGGGACCAAAAACCTATAAAAATGTATAAAATAGATTTAATGGGAAACTATTGACAATATAATCCTTTTTATATAAAATTAAACATTATTCTAGTCGCATGATGTAAGGGAGACCTCTCAATGGTGTTTGCCTTTTTATATTTACAAGAATGCCACTCCTCCTCCACTATAAAATGGAAATCACCTCCCTCAATTATAAACACCTATAAAGCCATCAGGATCATCCAAAACATGCCCAAATAAGCTAAAAACATCAATAATATCAACCTATAATCATCACTATGGTTATAAATTTGTCCAAATAATCACTTTAGTGTAAATAAAAAAGGAGTTACCCAAAGAAGATTTAACATTCCTCAACGAACACTCTTATTTTATTTCATTCAACACCAATTTAATTATTATTATTATATAAATATTCTATAATAACCTAATTATCCTAAATATACATATATGATTTTACTTTAATATTTTGACCTAAAAATACACACATTTCCATCAAAATAGGATATGCAATCATCGTTCATGTGTGCGGCCGACTTCCACATCACGAACCAATGACATGCATTCTTCCATTACGACCTTTCAAGGTTGGTAATATTGATAGACTTATAGTATTTATATTTTATATATTATATTTATAATTTATTTATTCTTATGGAATAATTATATAACAAATAACTTCATTGTTTCCATATTGTGGGAATACGATAACTTCATTTGGGGACGTGTGGACCATCGCCTCCTCAAAACTATGTAATTCATTCACACAATACATAGAATTAATTAAGGATGGGTTTAAGAAAATATGTGATATATAGGACATAATAATTATACAATAATGATAATATATATATATATATATATAAGTTTCATTTCTTTTTTCAAAATACGATATGAAAATGGAACCAATGTTCATGTGTATGTGCATCTTACTGTCTCCAAGAACGATGAATTTTATTAAATATTTATATATATTATATATTGTTTTAAATACTTATATAATGAATATATATGATATTTATATAATGTTAAAAAATATTTAAATAACTAAATCATGATCTATGCAAGAGTGTCATGAATAATAAGTCAAAAAATATATGAAAAAGAAAGTTGATATTACTCAAAAAGTAACTTTAATACAAAATTTTTTATAAATTAATAATAAAATCATATATGTTAATATATATATATATATGGTTATTTGGAAGATGTTTAGTAATATTATATTTATTATATATGAGTTTTTATCACGTACGATGAAAGTCAAGACTTAAGGTAAGAGTTTTCTTATATAACTTTTATTTATGTGGGATATATGTTATATTTACCACATATTATTATTTAGTGGTGTATATGATGAAATATTAAATTTTTTATCATTAATTTAACTTATTTAAATATATTTAAAATTTTAATTTATGTTATTATTTCTTGGGTATTGTGATTTAAAATTAACTCATTTAGTTAGTGGATTCATGTTCTCATTACTATTTCTATGAGACTTATGCCTAATTCACCACTAATTTATTATTTTTGGTTTATCTACTAAAAATAAATAGATTTATGACCATTATAATTTAATTTATTTTTATTTATATATCCATTTTATTAAATCTATTTAATGCGTTTTTATGGTTCAATAGTATCAAACTGTTAGGGTAATTTTGTCTCAATTTTCCTTCTTTGATACACATGTTTTGTTATGGACCTATATTCATTTAAGAGGTGTATATATTTCCATTTTACATATAATATCATGAATATAATTCTTTTAATTATATTTTTATATTCACGTATTGTTATTATTTCATGGGGATCTTGATTCTAATTTACCAAGGTGATAAGAGTATATTGCTACATTGTCATAATTTATCAAGATTGTTTATGATTATTCTTCTATTGATAAACAATTAGGATCCATATCTCAGTTATCCTCATTTTGTTTCTAATATTATGGGTTTTTATGATAACTTAATGTTTTGTTTTAATTTTGCCACTCTTGTGTACTTAAGTTAATTAAGAACATGTTTTATGAAAATATGACCTTATTTCTATCTTCGGATGGAAATATATTTTAATAAAAACCATGTCTTCAAAAATGTTTTTAAAAAATATTTTAAATGATATTTTGAGATAATTTTTATAGAAAAATTATTTCAATTTTTTTATGTTTGAAACAGTGTAAAAAATGGTTTTCAAATCATCATCTAAAATTTTTCATTGTTATTTTCAAAGAAAAATATTTTCAAAATGTTTTATGTTTTGACAAAAATTGAAAAATAAAAATAAAAATTTCCTCATGAAATATTTTTAAAATATTTTTCAAATTTATTTTCAATCTAAAATGAAATTTTCTAATGTTTTGTATATATTATTAGGGTAATGATCTAAGGATACCATTATTATTCTTTCTATGAATGGTTATGTGTTTGATGACATGTTATTTATGAAACCTATTCCTCTTCCCTAGGTTACACTATGATACATACATATGAAACCATCTTATTTTCATGGTATATTATATAAAGAAATTATTATGAAACATATATATTTTCCACATGTTATGATATGATAAAATTTCTATGATACACATTTAATTTTATGGTTTATTATATGATAATTGTTTATGATCTTCTGGAAAACATATTTAAGATTTCATTAAGATATGGGTAATGCCTATGTATCCCTATAATGAATTGGTTAATGATTTATATCTCATTAGGTAAAATGGGAAATGTGTTGATGGGATTGATCCATAATAGGAAACAGGCGTTCCACAGTCCATGTTGGGAAATAGATGATTCCGTATCTATAATGGGAAATAGGTGTGTCCAAATCCACAATGGGAAATATGTGTGTCCCGATCCATAATGGAAAATAGGTGCATACTAATCTACAATGGGAAATAGGTGCGTCCTAATTTACTGTATAAATATAGGCGTATCTTTATCCACTATGTTGATGGTCTTGATAGTTACCCATAAAACATGAAATATTGTTCTATATTTATGGTGGTTCCACACTTATATGACATGAGATTATGGTTCATGGTTGATTTATGATGATTTATCACCTTTATGATTCATTTCTGATGAACTTCCAATATTTATTCCAGGACTCAGGTATATGTGCTTTGATATGCAGGGTATGATCTTCAATTGTTATTATTATGTTATCTTACCCTTATACTCATATTATTCTTACGTATCTCCTTTATTTTCACCATTAATAAGAATATAATCTCACAATTTCTTTTGTTTTTTTATCCTTGCTATGAAGAAATGTTTTAAGTAGGATTAATAATGGGTAAGATCATTACCTAAGATGTTGAAGATCATTCTCCAAGTTAAAAGAAGTTTAACAAGATTACAATGATGCTAAAATAATATGTTTCTCAGATGTATAACTTTGTAGTGACATGAATATTCATCTAAAATTATGTAAATCCATGTTTGATAATATTTGGTATCTATAATTGGAATCAAATAATAAGATTTTTCAAACATTAGAAACTAGAATAGAAAAACTTATGTGAGATCCCTAGGGATATTTCTAAGGAAATTTATATTGATGTCTCTATGGATACACATAATTTTTCAGAGATTAAATAATGTGTAATAATAAACACAACCTATAAGTGATTTTTCATGATTATGAATTTTTCCACTATGATAAGTGTTTCTCACAATACAATTTTTGGTTTTAGTCAATGGAAAGAGCGTAAAGGAACTAGGTTAATAATGAATGTCATGAATTTTTTTTGTGAGAAGTAAAATTTGGTGATAATTGTAGGGAAGTATGTTTTGATCATTCCTAATCATCTTCCAAAGAAAATTATTAATAATGTATACCTTAATAATCTCTTAGACTCTCCAAGGAAGAGAATGAAAGAGTTTTATGAGAATTATGGTAATAGAGACCATAAAGGATAGAAGATAAAGTTTCTTTTATTTCAAGAATATAGGAATAAACACCAGAATAAATGTCGTAGAGGTATAATAAAACATTTTAACTATGGAAAATATGGAAACAAGGAATCTAACTTCAAAGGGAAAATGAAAAATCATGTTAATTAAGTGGAAGGGAATATTTTCCTCTCTATGGTACTATCAATTAATGAATTATTTAAATGTGGAAAGAATTGGCTGTATTCAAATCGATGTACCATGTTGAATGATACTGAGGATAATCATCAAGGTTGTACAAGTAATGGTTATATTTCTAATGATGATGATACTAAACGTGAAATGTGAAAGTAAATAGGTGTTACGTAATAGGATGAGGTATCATTTCTAATGGATTAAGGATAATGTGGAATAATTGAAGTGTTTTTGTATTTGGATTCAAGATTTAAGAAATACATAAGGTTTTTTTAGTATATGTTTTTGTTAAGGATTTGAAAGAATATCTTGAATGGTACCGATGACCAAGAAAATTGATTTTAATGAAAGGTTATATTTTTTTTGGAAAAAATAATTATGGTAAAGAACCCCTTAATATTATCTTAGTGGTGATAAATTGATGTTTAGTAGGGATAGAGAGATGATTGATATAGATAAACTAAATTTGATAGTATTTATGGCCTCAAAAATGATAATGTATTTGTTGAAAATTGTTTTATTCTATCATTGATGATGTTTACAAAAAAATTAGATTTAAAGAATCTATCTAATAAATTTTGGAATAATAAAACACACATGTTTTCGATAATTATTTATGGTAATTCAGTTTATTATAATATTTCAAAACAATACAAGATAATGATATTCAATTTTTTGGTATGTGACATATAAGAGACACTTTATGATATATGGCGGGATAAATGTTAATATGATTTTAAGAAATTTAGTGACATTGTTTCTAATAGTTTGGGTGATCATATTTTATAAGGTTTATAATGTTAACCATTTATTTATGTTAAGGTTCAGATGAGGTTTTAGAGATTAAGGTATTATCTCTCCATATAAGGAATTATGCATATTGGATAACATGTGCTAACCATTTTTGTGATAAATACATGTGTAATGAACTAGCATTCTAGTTATGGATCTCAATATCTTTTAATGCTTTAGGAATGCCAAAATCTCCTTCAATTCTTCGAATAACTGAAGAAGTGGAAATTAAACAAGGTATAAAAAATGGAAAGATTTTTCTGAAATAAAGTACATATATATTCTAATGAAAATTAATCAACATTAGTAAACGGGTCTTGAAATAAAACTTTATCTCACTATCATCATTTTTTATGATATTAATGACCCTTTTCAAGGCAGTTTGGGTTAAGAATTTGAGATTGTTATATTTCTCTTAACAATGTTACCTATCACTCTCCATCAGAATTATATAGTTAGATTTCTCCTCCATGTTAATGTTTTCACTTGCAACCTATAATCTCTTATGTGTAAACCTAGTTATGTTTTACTTTGGTAATCCTTTATGTTTCCAAATTTCCCTTATTAATTAAAGAATTAGAATTCATTTTTATGATGTGGGGTTCTGTTAAAGGAACATTCCAGTATTAAACCATTGATATCCTAGATGAAGTTAAAGGGATAAATTAATTTTAAGGGGGTAGAACATAACACCCCATGTTTTTTAATTATTTATTTTTGATTTAATTTATTATTTTTTATATTTTTTATTTCATGCAATATTAAATAGAGATTTTGTTATATGAAAGCACCAAGTTATTATTCCATTGTAAGCAAAACCGAGTACATCTTGACTTATAAGAAACACTTATATTTTCTTTTGGTACATGAACCACAATGTTTGGGTTGTGTTCCATGCAATTCTGACTTTCATTAAAAACATTCATTAGATAGAAGTCTTAGTTTTACCTAACTACAATGTACTATTAATATTATTTTTAATATATTATTATAGTTATCACCTAGAATTTGGAATCTTGGTTATTAATAATAATAATTAAATTATTAAAATATGGTTTACTCGTTTATAATAAAAATTATTTGTTTACCAATTAACTAGATATAAAAAAACCCTTTTGAAAATATATGAAATCATTTAATGGAAAACTATAATTATACAATCAAACAAATTTTACCTGAATAAACTAATTAAACCGCTTTTTATGAAATTTTTTAATGGAATGAATATATTATATTTTCAATAGACTCTTAAAAGATTATATTATGTGTTTTCTAGATAAGATATAATAATAAAACTAATTTTACACATAAAGATATATATTTTTCTAAAAGGAAATTTTACCACTTTTTGATAGAGAGCTTATTTTGAATCTAATTTTGAATGTTTTTTAATTTTTTTAAAATTATAAACCTTTTTTTTAAATAATAATATAAAAACATTCTTTTTTTAAATTTTTTTTATTTTTCTATGAAGTTTTATTTTTTTATGAATAGTGAAAACCACTTAATTTCAATTGAAAACTACATTTTCATATAATTTATTTATATAGTAAAATTAAATTTCAATTTGTTTTAAAGTATATTTAGAACAATTATATATCTATTCACAAAATTTTGATAATTTTATTAAATTTCACAATGAAAGTGAATATAAAAACAGTTGAAACCTTTAACAATTTTAACTTGAAAAACATGTTGTCTCCTCCTGTCTATGAGTTTATTTTTAAATTAATTTCCACCAATTATGTGTTTAAAATTTTTAAAATGTATTCCATATTTTAAATAATAATAATTTGAAATTTATAATAAGTTAAAATTATTTTTTTTTCAAAAATATTAGTAAAAGTAATTAAATGTAATTATATCGATTAAGGTAAAAACGAGTTTACTTAGTGGTTAAACTTTATTTTAAGTTACCAAATAACTTAAATACATGTGAAAAAGAAATTTTATGGAAATATGAAGACCATATAATCCCTTTCCTTGAAAATGGAGCATTATTTGAGGAACATGATGTTATAGAGACCTATGAATAGTGTTTTCCTTTTTGTATTTTCAATAATGCAACTCCCCATATACTATAAAAGGGAACTCACTTGGTCAGTTGTTAAAAATGATATTTCACATTTTTCATCTAAAAACAAAAAAAAATAAACTAAAAACATCCCTCGTATCATCCTATTATCATTAAGTTTTCTATAAATCCATCCAAAGAATCCCTATTGTGAAAACGAAAAGGAGTTACCCAGAGAAGAGGTAGCATTCCTAAACGAGAACTCTTAATATATTTTTTTATCCACACCTTAAATTATTATTTTATCATAATTAAATAATAAAATCAGTGTCTTTAATATACTTAGATTTTTTTATGTTAATTTTTATACCCAAACCAATACAAAATTTAATCAAATGGGATACACAATCATCATTTGTGTGTATGTTAAACTACCTCCTCACGAACCAATGTTGTTCATTCTTCTATTACAACCAATCAAGGTTGGAAGAGATGTGATAATTATTTTTTTGTATTATATATATGATATAAATGATTCATTATTAATCAAAAATTACTCTATAACACATACATTCATTCTTTCAATTTTTTGGGAATATGATAACTTCATTTATGGACGTGTGGAATATTTCCTTCTCATAGTGATGTGATTCAGCCACACATTACATGGAATGTATTAAGAATGGTGTTAATAAACATATGTGATATATATGAAATAATAATTATACTTGAAATAATATATATAAATTTAATTTAATTTTATTTCATTCAAAATATGTCTAGATATTGGTAACAATATTCATGTGTACATACGACATACTATCTTCATGAACGGTGTAATTAAATTCATATTTATATATTTTATATATTATTATAAATACATATTTAATGAATAAATATGATATTTATATAATTTTTTCAATATGTATGTATATATATCATGATCTAATAAAGATGATCAAGAATAACAAGTCAGAACATATTCAAAAAACAATGTGAATATTACCTGAAAGGTAATACTAACATGTAATTGTTAATGAACCGGAGATATAAAGTCATAATAATATATTATATGATATGGGAAATAATAATATATTTTTTTGTATATTAATAGTTTTATTATATTTATTTTACAAGTGGTTTGAACATGTATGAATAAATTCAAGACTTAAGGTAAGGGTTTTCTCATCTCACTTTTATTTTTATGAGATATATTCTATATTCACAACTTATTATTGTTATGTTGTGTGTATACTGAACTATTACTTTAAATATCATGAATTTAATTTGTTTCATGATATTAAAAGTTTAAATTATGTTAATCATTCATGGGGATCATGATTCAAAATTTATTCATGTAGTAATAGGATTTCTATTCTAACTATTATTTCGGCAAAACAAATTTCTTATTCACCAATCGTTTCATTTATGGGGTGTATATAATGAAAATTATTGAATTATATGACCCTTATCCATAATTTCATGGGTATTTACAAATCCATATTACGATCTATATTTCATGAGTTTTTATAGTTCAAATTTAACCAAATCTGTCCAGTAATTTGGTCTCAAATTGCCTTCTTTAAGACAAATGTTTTATTATGCACCTATATTATTTTATGAGGTATATATACATCCATTATACTATAATAACATGAGTCTACTTATTTTTATGAGATTTTAAGATTCATGTGATGTTATTAATTAATGATGATTCTGATTCAATGTTACAAAAGAGGCACGAGATTATTTCTAAAATCACATCGTTTATTAGGATTGTTTATGATTATGCTTCCATTAATGAAATACTATGATCCATCTCTCAATAATTTTAATGATTTCTCTTTTACTCTAGTTTTTAAAGATATGTTATCATATTGGTACCATTTTCCGCAATTAATTACTTAAGATAATTAAGAAAGTGTTTTTTAGAAAATCTGAATTATTTATCTCTTCGGCCAGAAATCAGTTTTATTCAAAATCCATTTTTTCAAAGAAAAATAAAAAATATATTTAAATGATTTTTACGCATGTTTTAACGGAAAATTTATTTTAAATATGTTTTATGTCTTAAAAATGTGTTTAAATGGGTTTCCAAATCTTCCTTTAAAATTATTCAATGTTATTTTCACAAAAAAGTATTTTCAAATTGTTTAATGTTTTAAAAATATTTTTTCAATTTAGAATAGATATTTTCTTCATGAAATATTTTTAAAAATATTTTTTCAAAAATATTTCCAACCAATATGAAATTTGTTGATGTTAATTATGTTTTACTAGTGTAATGATCTAAGGATACCATTATTATATTTTCTATGAATGGTTATGATTTTGATGAAATGTTGTTTATGAAACCCATTTCTCTTCCAGGGGTCATACCATGATACATACTTATGAAAATTGCTTATTTTCATAGGTTATTCTATAATTAAATGATTATTAAATCTATCTATTTTCCACAAGTTATGATATGATGCCATACTTATGATACACATTTCATTTCAGGAGTTTTTATATTATAATTGTTTTATGATCTTGTGGAATACATTTATAAGAATTCATTATGAGACTGGTGGGAACTATATCTCCATCTGATGGATTGGGTATATATTTATATCTCATTGGAACAAAATGTGAAAAAAGTCTGCAAGCTTCATCCATGATGGGAAATAGGTATGTCCTGAACCATAATGAGAAATAGGTGTGTCTGGATCCATAATGTGAAATAGGTGTGTCTAGATCCATAATGGAAAATAGGTGCACCCTAATCCATAATGGGAAACATGTGTGCCCAGATCCACAATGGGAACTAGGTGAATCCCGATCCACTTTAGGAAATAGGTGTGTCCGGATCCACTATGTTAATGGTATTATTTTTTAACCTTGTCACATGAAATGGTTTTCTGTAACAATTTTGGTGCCACACTTTTATGACATGAGATTATGGATAATGGTTTATGATGATTTGTCACCCTTATGATTCATTTCGTATGAACTGTTAATCATTACTACATGAATCAAGAATGTGATCATTGATATGAAGGGTATGATCTTAAAAATTTATTATCATGCCCTCTTCCCCATATACTCATATTATGCTTATGTATCTACTTTATTTTTACCTTTACAGAGAATCTGAGCTCACCCATTCTTATGTATCCTTTCCTCCGGTTATGATGAAAGGTTTTAAGTAGGAGTACTAAATAGTTAGATATTTACTAAGGATGTTAAATATCTTTCACCAAATTAGAGGAATGTCTTCTATGTTCCCATACACACTAAACTCTTATGGTTCTCAGGTATGTTCTCTTGTAATACTCCAAATATTCGTCTAAAATGATTTAATATCCATTTATGTTATTCTTGGGACTCTCTAAATAATATTTGAGGTCTCGGAAAATTTTGATTATAGGAAAGACTTGATTGAGTGAGTTGTGACCAAAATTAAAGGAAACATGGGGTTTCTAGGATAAGATAATTTATTAACCTCATTACAACCCAAAAAATCCCAATATACAACATAATCATGGTAAAAAATTTCCCATGGGGAAAGATCTAATGTCTTTTTATGAGGAATAATGTTAAATTTTCTTCTTTATCAACAATTTTTCATACTTCCTTGGTGGATTACCTCTCATTACTAAGATAGCACTTAGGTAACCATTTTTTGAGACTGTCCTCTATGCTAGGTGCATAGAGTTTCCAACTATCAAAAAAAATTATTTTGAGAATTTTACTAGGGCATGAATTTTGTAAATCATATTTTCATAATTATGGGATAATCAATGGTGAGATCCAAAGGAATTTTTTGAAATATCTATTTTATATTTTAGAGGAGTTGGTTTCCATGGTTGGGATTTTGGTTCTGGTGGAGTTTCCCTCATGAAATCAATAAAATAACATCTCACATGACATGCAAAGTAAAAAAAGACATACAATATAATTAAATCATGTAAATACTATGATAATCTCATAATATCCAAAAACCCATGTATGTTTGTGAAGTAAAATCAGTGTTTTTTGAAGAATTAATGGTGCAATTCAAGTGAATATTGAGGGATTTGATAAATTTGGCATATAAAATATTAAAAACAAGGAGATAATTGATATTAAGTAAAAATTGAGAGATAATGGTTTAAAAAATATATGAAATAATCTAAAAAAGAATTGGATGAATATATATAGGGAAAGAATATATAAATATAGAAAATGAAAAAGATGAAATTAATTAGGAATTATATTATAGAAAAAGTGGGTGAAGGTAGTTAGGTGAGAGATGAGAAGAATGTAAAGAGGGGGGGAGGGGGTGGTTGAGTTCTTGGGAGAGGCATGGTGTTAGGGATTATAAATTTTAGGTTTCTATTTTAAGAGTATAAAATCATCTATTTTTTAAAATCTATATAGATTATTCACATGGTTTGGAAAATAAATAAGAACCTATGTACCTTCCCCTGTAAAGTGTTAGCCCCTACAAAAATATGAGGTATATGGTTTGGTTGTTCATGAAGAAACTATGTGATCATTTATAGATATATTTTTGACCCTAGATGACATAAATACCTGGCTTAGTTGACCATGTTCCAACCATATTAATTTTTACTAGTTTAAAAATATGGTTCGTAGCCACATTTGAAATCAATTTCTTTTCATTGAATGAAAAATTGAGTTCCCAAATGGATTCCAAAAACATTATGTGTTTTATAACCACTAACAAATGATCTGGTCATTAAAATTAAATTATAAATCCTTTCGGTAATAATTAATCCCTAATTATGACACACAAAACATGCTCCCCTAAAAACAACCAAATATAAGAATAATATATTTTCTTTTTCATAAAATTAATTTTCACCTCCCGGTGAGTGATATATTTTACATCATAAGATAAACATATGTAATAAATTAAAGTAGAAAAAATATATAGTGTAAATCATGTGAACTATGTTTTACATTTTGAAATATGGCTTTATGTTCTTCAAATTAACATTGAATTCTTTCCCATAATCTCATGTTATCTCCAATGAACCATGGTGGAAGGTATTAATCATTGTTAATGTCCCAAAACATAAGGACGTTGACTTGCCTAGAATAATCCTCAACTAATAGTTAAATCAAAGTAGATTTTTTATAGGTTAAACAGAGATCTGATTAATCATATGAATATGGAAAAAAATTGTTATCTCCTTGTAAATTGAGGTATTCTAATATGAAATTTTATTAATTTCATATATATTAGTCAACTACCTCTTCCATTCCTCCTTGGCAGTATTAAAATAAAAAATGAGTTTCTTGACCATAAAATATGTCTTATTTGAGCTTGACCCAAAAATGATAATCCATATGATAAACCAACCAGAAATGAGTCATGCTAATAAGATTCTTGTATGTTTTTCAATATTAACATAAATGTAAAGACCCAAAATATACATGTAATTTTTTTTAATATATGAGAATTTTACAAGTCCGTGAAAACTGACAGCACGTGATTTTGAGGCCCGGTGTTCCCAGAATAAATTTCTGACCTTTTTTAGGTACGTTTAGTTAACGTACAAGCAAGTTTTTTACCTTTTGAACACGGTACAAAGAATTAATATATAAGGACACTGTTGAACTCACAGTGTCGGTATTCCCTTAAGGATACTTTCACCTGGACTGCAGTAGGTTGAGTTTGAAAGATAATTTTTGGGGTTTTTCATAGAAATAAAAAATAAAATAAAATAAACTTTTATTTTATTTCTAATAAACCTCCCATGTGAAGGATATGGAGGTTGGGAACATGAGGGGTTAAAACCTCCCAAGTTGAATACTCGGTGTTGGGGACCACTCGAGCTAGTAAAACCCCTAATTCAATGTTGGGCGGTGGGGACCACCAGAACCCCTCACTATGGGAGAAAAACCTCTCAACTCCCAACTTTATTTATAAAAACTCTCCTTTAATTAATTAATCCATCCTATTTTGTGCTAATATTAATTTAAAAAACATATTCTATTATGTTGGATACTTTTATTTTTTGGTGGATTTGGGAGGGGAGAACCTTTGGGAGGATTACTCTCTCTAAAGAAGAATGCATTCTCCGATGAAGACCGCGCTCCCCAATGAAGAACGCTCATGCTAAAAAGGAACGTCTTTGACGAAAATGAACATACGATCAGGGAAATGCCAACATCACCAACATCACCCCTTCCAATGTCAACGAGCAATCATGGTAGGGGTTTAATTCTATGTAATTAATATTTCCCATGTTTTTACCTTCTAAACAAAGAACGCGGATCAACTCTCTCTATAACTAGTTGATCTGTGGATGTTTTATTTTTTGGGATATGGAAAAGTAATTAATTTAAGTTTGGGGTGTGATGTTTTAAATATCTTCCATACACCTTATTGATTCAAAATTTGTGAACCAATTGCTACGTCCCAAATGCGGAGAGTGCGGCCCAAACAAACATGGACCGACCTCTCCACAAAATCTTATGGTTCTTTTGTGTGTTATTCATGATGGTGATGGCGACTGGTGCTGGAGGTTGGCACCAGTGGAACTCGAGAACCGTGACTGGGACAATGGTCGGCCGTGATGAAGTTTACGAATGAAGGGTGGTCGGTCAGGCCGGCCGGTCAAGCTGGCAGATGGCAAAGGCACAGTGCCCTGCCACCCTACAGCCTCTACCACTCGCGGCCTCCGCCGTTCGCGACACCACCTCTTGTGGCCTCACTGGCCTTGTGGCAACGCTACCTCTCCTCCCTTTCTGCCCCACTATCTCACTTCCCTCATGGCCCCCGCGGCCTTCACACAGCCCAGGCTGAGCCACTAGGCCAGGCCACACAACGCGGCCCGAACCGCCCAACGTAGGCTGGGCCGGACCCAGCTGACTGAGCCGCCCAACAGGCTGGGCCACACTTCATGTCTGGCCAAACCCAATGGTTCGGGCCATACTGTGGGCCAGTCCAGACCCAGCGGGTCGGGCTAGGTCGATCCAAACTAGGTCAGCCATGGTTGGGTTGGGCCATGTCGAACCAGACCTGGACCCACTTCGACCCATTTACACTCTTTTGGCCATAACATTGGCACCAGACGTCCGTTTGACGAACCTTCTACGGTGGAAAAAACCCTGGAGTGAGATAGTCCCTTTGGTATACCCCACATGATATTTGGATAATGTTGTGGGATAGTTAGGCTGGGTCTAGCACGAATCCAACCGGGCCCTCAGGACTAAAAGGGTAATAACTTACAGACTGGGCATCCGATTGACGCACCGTCTATTGTTTTGAGACCCCTATGACATGGAGGTCTTTTTGGATACATCTTCCTGGGACATCGTGGTAGTTGAGGTATCAAGCAGTGTCTTGAGGGGCAGACTCTCCCAGAGACGAGCAAGCTTAGTGCGGGAACCCTGTAGCTGGTTGTGAGTTGATAAATAGATCCTTAGTGGATCTCGGATTGAGGGTCCCACATGGAACCTCTCTAGGATTACATGTGGTACTACCCTAGTGATGATGTGTGTGTGTCAGCACCTAGCGATCATGTGTGGGTCAACACCATGTAATCCTATGTGGGTCAGCTCCTAGAGATCCTATGTGGGTCAACACCGAGTGATCTTGTGTGGGTTAGCACTAGGTGATCCTGTGTGGGTTAGCACCTAGAGATTTTTCTTTGGTCTGCCTCTTAATAGTTTACGATGATTCAGTGGTTACATCTAATCATCTCTACTAATATACCTATGAAATACATAGTGTGAGCTGAGTCCGTACCTGAGTGGTACTTTCCTTTGTGGAGATACCTTTGTGGTATTCTTCTGTGTGGTGTACCTGTGTTGGATATACCTTCGTGGTGTTCCTTCCTTTGTGGAATAGTTGAGCTTTGGGGTTTTGAGTTGGACATTGTGTTTCCTCCTGATTTTGATGGGTACACTTGATAACATAGGTATATGTATGGGCATATACCTATGTAGGTTTGTCAGTTGATTTCATGCTTTGTGGTTTATCCTTTTTGGATTTGGTGAGACCTTGGGGGTCTCAGGGTCCTTACTGAGTATCGTTATACTCACCCCTATACGAGCTATTCCTGCACTTTTTTGTGTTCAGTGCATACGACATACAATGATGACTGAGGATGAGAGTACCAGGACTGGGAGTATCTCGAAGGTGGACCTTAGACAATGTGTACCGTAGAGATGACCGATTGAGAGTTGTTTTTACCCTTCATGTAGGATCCTTGGAGGGAGTTCAGAGGAGTTGTTCCAGTTCACTTGTACATTTAGTTTCTTGAACTTTCTATTTGGTATTGAATTTTGGCCCCTTTTACTTTCTATACTAACTCTGTTTTCTATTCGGTTTACTTGAGTTTGTATCTTGTTGTGTGCATGGTTGAGTGTGCTAACAAGTTATAAAGGAAATTACTTCCCAGTTTTAGGGAATATGCCTTTGGTGCTAGCCGACAACCCCTATCCTATGGAAGGTGGGCATGGGGTAGTCATGACACGGGCCCCGGGGGATGGGTCGTGAAAAATTGGTATCAGAGGAGTTGGTTCTGCCATAGAACATAGAACACTGATCTTTATTTTTAATGGAAATAGTGTTTAGTATAGAGAGTGTGGTTATCAGTTTAGGGAATCCACTGTTGGTGTGGTGACTGATGTATCCATACACCAAGATCCTAACTTCTGATTTTGGACTCGGTGCACGAAAACACAGATTGTGTGAGTGTTTTGAAGAGAATTATTAGTGATATCTTTTAGTTAGTTCTATAGGTATAATGTATTGGCTGTGTCGCACCTGTTTCTTTTTAGTATTCCTCCATGCCAAAAGCCAGCTAGGGTTTTTGATATCTTATGCACTGATAGCCCACCGAGCGATGAGGCCTCAGTGTAGGGCCCTCTCCCAGTAGTGGCACCAGTGAAGGTATCAGTCGTACCATTACTCGTTGGGCCACCGATGACACCAGACCCAGCAGCAGATGGTGAACTCCGCTTAAGCTAGTTTCATGGGTTCCAGTGCTAGAGGCCACCCAGGATCAGGAGAGAGATGAACCCACATGTGGCTAAGGATTGGTTGGAGGCCATGGTGAGAGTCTTTTGACTGGTAGGGACACTAGATGATATCATGGTGATCCTTGCCTCCAGACTTCTACAAGGAATAGTAGGCAGATGGTGGAGTTTGATGCTCCAGGCTCACGACTAGGTGACATTTCTCTAAGAATACATTGAGAGCCTGTTTCGAGTAGAGTTTTTCCCAACAACTATTTTCATAGTACGCATTCAGGAGCTACTTCATCGGGAGCAGGGTAGCATGACTGTGGCTTAGTACATAGTGAGGTTCATTGAACTCTCACACTACTTCACAGATATGGTGCAGGGCCCATTCTTCATGGGTCAGACCTTCGAGAAGGGGCTCAGGTGAGAGATCAAGGCTTCAATGATTTCTCTAAGCATCCCGACCTAGGTCGGAGTGTTAGAGAAAGTCATCCTAGTGGAGAGTTTTCTTACTGAGTAGTCACCATCAGCGAGACCCACCATCAGACTTCACGTAGCAGAGTCTTCTATAGCTAGTAGTAGCCAGATGTCACAGAGGTCCAAGAGGACTAGGCCTACAGGTGGATGACTGCAGGATTCAGGGTCGGTTGTGTGGGGCACCCGAGATAGAGCCAGTCATGCGAGGAGCAGGAAGTGTTACGCATGTGTCAGGCAGGGTCACATGGATCATGACTGTCCCACCCATCGTATGGATTATCAATAGACGGTTGAAGGACCGCCCAGGCATATATTGAAATTCGACTGAGGGCGTTCGCAGGGAGCAGGCAGATGTGGCAGAGGAGCTTCTCGTGCAGCTACTAGTGGGAGATGATTTCAGATGTTACCACCACCACCCCCAGGTTTTCCACCCCAACCGTAGGAAGTAATAGGAAATGGGTGAGCTCAGCTCCAGGCAGCTGAGGCCTACGATCATGTCACTACGGAGATGATACGAGGTATGATCTATGTCTACTCCACCTTAGTTTTAGTACTTATAGACACGTGTGTCAGTCATTCTTTTCTTGACACTGTCCTCGTTTAGAGCTTGGATATTCTGATGGAGTTTTTGGCTTGATCCTTATTGCTAGAGACTCCTATGGAAGAATATTCTATGATTACTCACTGGTGCCGATAGTTTGATATTACTCTTGGAGGCAAGAGCTTCGGCTGGTATCTCCTAGTAGCGGTGACGAGGCCTTATGATGTCATATTGAGTATGGATTGGTTATCAGGATTCCAAGCTTAGATTGATTGTATTAGGAACAATGTGTGGTGTGTCCACATGGATGGGACCAGGTTTAACATCACCGGTTAGAGTGGATCCTTTGCAGCACATGATGGACTTACTTGGAGGAGAGTGCATCCAATTACACATCAGTTAGCTAGCCTTACCCTTAGAGTAGTTGATGTGGAGAGTCTGTGATATCCTGTAGTGGTGGACCAGTACGTGGTTGTCTTCCCTGATGAAGTTTCAGGTCTACCTCCTCACAGATAGGTGGACTTTTATATTGACATGTACCCCTTGACATCACCAATATCTACACCAGTGTATTAGATTGCTCCCATGGAGCTTCGTGAGCTGTGGGTATAACTATTGTACTTTTAAGGGAAGGGATTCATATGGCCCAGTGTTTCTCCTTGGGCAGCCCCGAATTTTTTACCAAGAAGGTGGATGGGATCTTGAGGCTTTGTGTTGATTATCGGCGCCTGAACCAGGTTACCATAAAGAAAAACTACCCACTTCTGAGGATTGATGACCTCATTGATCTGCTGAAAGGAGCACGATGGTTCTCGAAGACAGATCGCAGATCAGGTTATCACCAGCTCAGAGTACGGGATGAGGATGTGCAGAAGACTACTTTTAGATGTCGGTACGACCACTATGAGTTCTTGGTTATTCTATTAGACATAACCAAAGCTCCAGCTATGTTCATGGGACTCTGTAATAGGATATTTTAGCCATACCTTGATTTCTTTTTAGTAATCTTCATCGATTACATTCTGATCTACTCGGCTACTGAGGAAGAGCATGCCTATCATTTTCAAGAACTATTGTACACACTCTGAGAGCACTAGATTTATGGTAAGCTCTTGAAGTGCTAGTTCTGGATCCGAGAGGTTCACATTCTATGACATCTCATATCATAGGCTAGAGTTGTAGTGGATCCAATGAAGATTGAGGCAGTAATTTCTTAGGATCCACCTAGGAGTGTGATGGAGATATGGAGTTTTCTAGGATTGGCTGGATACTACAGGGTATTTGTGGTAGATTTATCCATAGTTGAAGCACCTTTATCAACATTGACGAAGAACGGGCAACCCATCGTGTGGTCGGAGAGATTCCAACGAAGTTTTCAGGAGTTGAGGAAGAGTCTCACTTGTGCCCCCATCTTGAGGCTTCCAGAGGAGGGAGTAGGGTACGTAGTCTACTGTGACGTATCAAGGAATGGACTTGGATGTGTCTTGATGTAGGAGCGAGAAGTTATCACTTATGGTTCTTGAAAGCGGAGACAGAATGAGAAGAACTGTGCTACACATGTCCTAGAGTTAGCAGTAGTGGTCTTCACCATGAAGATGTGGCGACATTACATGATTGGCGAGCATTTTACAGTGTACTCTGATCACAAGATTCTCAGGTATATCTTCTCTCAAAAGGACCTGAACATGAGATAGTGACGTTGGCTTGAGTTCCTCCAATACTATGACTTCGACATAGTCTATACTCCTGGGAATGGGAACATTGTAGCAGATGCACTCAGCCGGAGATCTAGTATGTAGCTTCTAGGTGATGCGATGGACCAGTTGGCCGCCTTACAGATATCCTTCATGGAACATGATGGAGAAGCTTTCCTTCAATATCTTATAGTCACACTCCCACTTCTTCAGTGAGTCAAGGAGGCGCAATGTAGGGATGATTACATTGAGGCTCGATGTTCTTATATATCCATAGGGTAGGCACCTAATGGATTCTATGAAGGTGAGGCGCACGTCATCCTCTTCAGAGGAAATACCATGGTACCAGTATAACATCAAGATGAATTATTGATGGAGTTCCACACATCCCCTCTAGCGGTACATCTAGGAGTGGATAAGATGTATCAGGACCTCCAACGACAGCACTGGTGGTTGGAAATGAAAAAAGTAGTTGCAGAGTGTGTGTCTTAGTGATTCACTTCCCAGCAAGTGAAGGAAGAGCATCAGGTACCAGCAGGCTTAGTTCAGCCTTTAGAGGTCCCGGAGTGGAAGTGGTATGGGACATCCATGGACTTTGAGAAAGGAATTCCACGTAAATCCAGAGGTCATGAATCTATATGGGTGATCATCGGCCGACTCCCCCTGTTGGCCCACTTCCTACTGATCAGAGTGCAGGGTTGAGTAGAGAGCTTGGGAGACCTCTATGTGTAGGATATTGTGCGGCTACATGGAGTACCCTCGACGATTGTCTCCGATCGTGATACATGTTTTACTTACTAGCTATAGAAGGGGTTGTAGGAGGCTTTCGGGACGCAGCTTCGTTTGAGAACCACCTTCCATCCTCAGATAGATGGCCAGACTAAGCGGACTATTCAGAACATCGAGAACTTTTTGCATGCTTGCGTCCTCGACATTGGTCGTAGATGGGAAGATCACCTTTCAGATCACCATTGGGCTAGACTGGCCCAGGGGAGTCAGCACTCATGGGACCAGAGATGGTTTGGGCTACTGCAGAGAAAGTGCACATAATCTATGAGTGGATGAAGACAAAACAGAGTAGGCATAAGTCTTATGCCGAAAGGAGATAGAGACCTTTGGAGCTTGAGGATGGTGACCACATCTTTCTATGGGTCTCACCCTGATGAGGTTCATAGAGATTTGGCCGATGCGGCAAGTTATCTCCAAGGTTCATCAGTCCTTTTGAGGTCCTTAGTAGAGTTGGTGTAACATCCCAAGTATGTAATGAATAATATATATTTTTATCCATGTCTATTAATGATTAAGATAGTGTTTTAGAGGCTTAAAATGAAAATAAATACAATCTTATGCATGGAATACACTAATATTCTTAAAAGATTGTTTTACTGCCTTATGATGGAAACCCCTTTTTAAATCTATCTTTTGACAATTTTATAAACTATGTTTGTCAAAATAAACTTATTCTTTATGATTGGGACTTCAAAATTTACTTGGTGTGAATTTTTGGTATTTTTCTGACAATGTTCATTTTTTTTAATGAATAGTGAAAAATACTGCATTTTACATCCAAACTGCTTTTTAATCTAATTTATTTATACGATTAGATTATGTTTTGAATTGCTTTTGAAGTGAAATTAGAATATATTTTTACCATTTTATCCAATGGTGGTCATTGGAATCAATTTCACTTTGAAATTAGACTTAAACTGGTGTCAATCTTTTGATACTTATTGTTTTGTAAAAACACGCTATTTGCTCTGGCAGCAGGAATTAATTATTGAATTAATTAATGTGACTTATATGATTTGAATTTTTTAAAATGGACTTCATTTTTGAATTCGGAATATCAAATATAGCTTAGGGTTAATTTTTTGTAATTTTCTGAAAAACTTCAATTTTTTATGAATAGTGAAACCACTAAGTGGTAATCAAGCAAACTGATTTTTCAGTTAAATGAAAGTTTACCACTAATGTGTATTGAATTTTGAAAATCCGACATACATGGTTGTCATTAAGAAGTAAAATGTGGTTCAATGAGATTAAAATAATTTTTTGGTGAATAGTAACTTATTAAGTTCTTAATCGCGATTAGTGGTAATTAGGGTAGTTTAAGGTCTAAATAAGGCTTTAATAATATGAAATGACCTAGACACATGTCCCAACCTCATTGGTTGTGTCATGGCAGACCATGAAATTCCATGGGTCAACTTGGGGACCCCATGGATCCACTTTAGTTGGAAAATGACATTAATATATTTTTATTTAATGTTAAAGTGAAAATGACACTAACATAAATTGTTTTACTAAAATACTTTTTAAGTGTGGTTATACAAGTCCAAATTTTGATTATAAATAGTCATTGGAAATATAAAAAGATTTCCTATATAATAGTATTTTTTTTATAATTTTTAGACATTAAATAAATTAAATTATTTATGACATAATAATGATGCAGCGATGACATCATTATTTGACGATTTAAATAAAATGGAATGATAATGAAATATCTAAAACCTACACATGGCCAAAACCAATTGGAAGAGTGGATTTCGAACCCTTATCACCTTATCCACGAATTATTTCAATGTGGGACCTTTTAAAACCGAAACACATTTTCAAATAAAGTAATTTTTCTTTACTTTCCAAAAGTGCCCCTCCTCTCCTCTTATAAAAGGCCCCCACCTCAACCTCATTTCACACACTTCTCAAGACTTTGGCTCGGCCAACCCCTGCCCATTTGCTCTCTCCACATCCCTCTCCTCATCCTAGAGGATTACCTTTGGGCAGAATCCTTTCAAAGGAAGCCTTTAGGCTCAAATGAAAAGGAGTTTAACTTTTTAAGGTAATTCGTTCTCTCATGTTCATTTGTTTTATTTTGCTTCTCCAACCCCCTAAACTCTTTTTATTTACTTCTTTTGTAACAAAACCAGTATCTTAAATATACTAGGATGTTTTTTTATGATTTATTTGAGCTACACTCTCACACAACTGCATCAAATGGTTAAAGAACATACGGTTTCCGTGGTGGCGAAATTCTGCCTCCCGAAACGATGATTCTTCAACAATCATTTAACACCTTCAAAGGTGGCCATTATGATGTCACTATTTATATATATATAATATGTTTCTATTTTCCTTAAGCTTCTGTTTTTTTTCATTTTGGGCATACCTTTATGGTTTCCATTATGGGTAAACACGATATCTTCATTTTAGGAAGTGCGGACTACCGCCCCCTAAAAGTGATTTGATTCGTTAATACCATATGTGGGATGTGTAAAGGATAAAGTTAATGATATTATATATGTTATTATACTGGAATTATAATATACTCTTATATCATTATGATTCCATTCCAGAAAATATGAAATAGAAATGGAAGTAGCGTTCATGCGTACGTACGGCTTACCGTCTCCATGAACGGTGCATTTCATTTCTTACCTCTAAATTATGTAATATTATAAATGCATGTATGTACTGGATATATATGAAATATATGATATCTACATCATGAATACCATTCTGGATATAATGAACCTTTGACCAAATTAACAACATGTAAGTGTAAGAAGTCTATTTTTGACTTAAGAACCAAATACCGACAAAATGAACATTATTAACTTAACTGATTACATGATGTTCATAACATGGTATAAAAGTAATAATGAACTTGAAAAAGATTCATAAGCAAGTAGAGATTAACTCACGTTTATTATTCAGGAGATTAAAGAACGGTCGGGTCAAGTCGGATACGAGGTATGGGACTTCGTCTCAATCTCCTTTCATTGAGGCATATTTTATTTTATACACAACTTTCTTTTATACGATGTATAAAACCCTTTGACTTTAACGTTTATTCAAAAGGAATCTTTTTATACGAAGCGTTTACTAAACGACAAAAGGGAATGTTTTTGTCATACGTATGCGGCGACAACGACTTCTCCACCGTCGTGACCGTTATTTGAGTTTCAGCTTCCTCTACAAGCCGTACCTTCTTTTTAAAAGAAAAATAAATACCATGTTTTACTTTTCTTTTATTTTAGTATTGAAAATGGTTTTCATAATGTTTTTATATCAATGTGTTGTATTGATATCTCGTGATTGAAATGTGAAAATTTTATGTTTCCTTTATGCATGTTTTATGTGATATGATTATGTTATTGTTCTTGGGCATTATTATGAAGACGGGTGGTTCCATGATAAACTAAGGGTGGGTGAGCTCGTTATAGCTCTCCAATGCATTGGGTAACGTGAAGGAGTGAAACGTTAAGGTTTCTCCGAAGAGATTTTAGGGAATATACTCTGATGGGTATTCCAAACGTAACCAAGAGGGTTACTCCCTACGTAAGAATGTTATGAATGCCTCAAGTTACCTTTATGTCTTATGATTTCTATGATTTATTCATGATTTGATGAGGTATGTTAAAGTGATTATGTTTTATGGGTAAAGTATGATTTCACTCTTATGTATGTATGTACCCATGTTTCCTTTCCATGTTTTTATAACCCATACTGAGTTTTTATGCTCATCCCAAGTTTTTGAAATGTTTTTCACAGGTCAAGGGAAAGGTACATGATAAGATGATAGAGTCAAGGATGTGTCAAGAATTAATCCATGTTTTATTTTAAATGTGTTTCCATTGATGGGAATGAAGAATACTATCTTTATGTAACCACTTTGTTTATATGTGGAATGTAATGCAAGTTTTATGATCTAATTCTCTAAAACTCTAAACCCGAAAAGATCCTCAAAGTGTAATCTTGTAATAACTCAAGATTAAGTAAGGTTTAAGGCTGGGGCCTTATAGTTGGTATCAAAGGTCGGTTTAGATAACATTAGGAGTTAGAATTCTATTAAATGATTATCCAAAAATATTTTTTTCGAAATGATATAGCATTTAAAGATTACCATGTTGCTTCATCTAAGACATGTTTGTTCAGAATGGTTTTCCGCAGAGGAAACAGGGAAGCAGTGCTAGGAAGGCATACAGAAGGAAATAACCTTTCGAATCAGCATCCAGAAATGGTCGGAATTGGAACTGAACAGTTTGTTGCAGTAATGGCGCAGTTGACTCAAGCGATAAATGGCGGTGGTATCCATGCACGAGAGCAGCCAGAACAACCGCAGAGGAACATGTCAGTGGTGGAACATTTCATGAGGCAACATCTCCCATCATTCAGAGGATCATCTGACCCTGTTCTAGCTGAAGGGTGGATTAAAGCACTGGAGAAGATTTTTGATGTCATGGGGTGTTCAGACAATCAAAAGGTTAGTCTTGCTATTTACCGTTTGGAGGGTGAAGCAGATCAGTGGTGGTCTATGGTTAAAAATATCAAGGACGCCGATGACATTGATGCTCTTGACTGGGATGAATTCAAAGTATGTTTCTTGAGAAGTATTTTCCTAAGGCTGTTCGACTTAGGATGGAAAAGAAATTCTTGGAATTGAGGCAAGAGGAAGACTCAGTGGCTGCCTATGAAGAAAGGTTCACTCGATTGGCAAGGTATCCTCCAAATTTTATCCGGGACCTTGATAGTAAAATCAATCGTTTTTACTCAGGATTAAAGCCAAAGTATCGAAGGGCATTATCTTCTCGTGAGTTTAAAAGTTATGAAAAGCTTGTTCGATGTGCTGAGAAGGTGGAAATGGAGTTCGCCGATGACCAAGTTTTCTATAACAACCAGCAGAAGAAGAGACCGAGGTGGCAGGAGAAAGGTAAGAATTCTTCAAAAAAGTCTGATGGTAAGAGAACTAAGTTTCCAGTTTGTGATAAATGTGGCAAAAGGCATGCTGGGGAATGTCTTCTGAATTCTGGAAAGTGCTACCGATGTGGTAAGATGGGACATAAGGCTCGTGATTGCACTAAAAAGGATCAAGGTGAAGGTAAGAACAAATTTGACTTACAGTTAGTCAAATGTTATAAGTGCAATGAGATGGGTCACTATGCAAACGAGTATCCGACAAGGAGCTTGAGTGATGGGAAGCAGTTAGACTACAAGCAGAAAGGGGTGGTGAAATCCTTTGCATCTACTTCAGCAGATGTCGGTCCATCAAATGAAGTTGTATCAGGTACTTTGTTTGTTTTTTCAGATTATGCCAGTGTGTTGTTTGATTCGGGGTCTACACATTCTTTCATCTCTGAAACCTATTCTAGTAAAATGGGAATACCATCTCAAGAAATGACTCCTAAAATTTTGGTAAAAACACCTGGGGGAAGTGTCGAGGAAAAAAGAATTTATAAGAATCTTCCTATCCTTATATGTGGAAAGAACCTACTTGCAAACCTTATTGTTCTACCTCTAGTAGAGTTTGATGTTATCCTGGGTATGGATTAGCTCTCTATTTACCATGCTAAGATTGACTGTAGAGATAAAGAAGTTTCTTTTCAGAAAGACTTTCAGTTTGTTTACAAGAATGAACCCTTACTTTTGATAACATATCAAGAGGCTGAGAAACTTGTAAAAGATGGAAATGAATGTTACCTTGCACACATCGTTGAAAATAAAGGAACTGTTCAGATTAATGATGTGCCAGTGTTAAATGAGTATCCTGATGTTTTTCCTGATGAGTTGCCTGGAATAATACCAGATCGGGAAGTTGAGTTTACTGTTGACTTAGTTCCTGATGCTAAGCCAATTTCAAAACCCCCTTATCGAATGGCACAAATGGAACTTTTAGAGTCGAAGGAGCAATTGCAAGATTTATTAGAGAAAGGTTTCATTAGACCTAGCACATCACCATGGGGTGCTCCTGTTTTATTTGTTAAAAAGAAAGATGGTTCTATGAGAATTTGCATTGATTATAGAGCCTTGAATAATATCATTGTTAAGAACAAATATCCTTTGCCTCATATCGATGATTTGTTTGATCAGCTCCAGGGAGCTCAGTTTTTTTCAAAGATTGACTTGAGATCGGGGTACCATCAGCTGAAGGTCAAGGAGTTAGATATTCCGAAGACCGCGTTCCGTACGAGATATGGCCATTATGAATTTGTAGTAATGCCTTTTGGGCTAACCAATGCACCTGCTGTATTCATGGACTTAATGAATAGAATTTTCCATGAGTTCTTGGATAAGTTTGTGGTGGTTTTCATTGATGATATTTTGGTGTTTTCTAAAAGTAAAGAGGAGCATGAAAAACATTTAAGGGTTATCTTTCAAACCTTAAAAGAAAAGGAACTGTATGGGAAATTCAGCAAGTGTGAGTTTTGGTTGCAACAAATTTCTTTCCTTGGTCACATTGTTTCTAAAGATGGAATAACTGTTGATCATTCAAAAACAAAAGTTGTGGAAGAATGGCCAAGACCCACAAATGTAACCGAGATTAGTATCTTCCTTGGTTTGGCGGGCTATTACCGAAGGTTTTTTAGAAATTTTTCACAGTTATCTAGTCCAATGACTAAGCTAACTCGGAAGGGTGTTAAGTTTATCTGGACAAAAGAATGTGATGATTGTTTTCAGGAATTGAAAAGAAGATTGGTGAATGCTCCAGTTTTGGCACTACCTTCCAGGAATGGTGAGTTTGTTATATACAGTGATGCTTCATTGAAAGGACTTGGTTGCGTCCTAATGCAGAATGATCAGGTAATTGCTTATGCTTCACGATAGTTGAAAACTCATGAGGAAAATTACCCTACACATGATTTGGAATTAACTGCTGTTGTTTTTGCTTTAAAAAGTTGGAGGCATCATTTGTATGGAGTAAAGTGTGAAATATATACCGATCACAAAATTTTAAAGTATATATTCACTCAGAAAGAGTTAAACATGAGACAAAGGAGATGGCTGGAATTAATCAAAGATTATGATTGTACAATTCATTACCATCCGGGAAAAGCAAATAAAGTGGCTGATGCTTTGAGTCGAAAAAGCAATGCTTCATTAACAAATTTGCGTTTGGAACGTGATCCTTTGGTTAACGATTTGATGAACTTTGGCATAGAAGTTGTTGGTGCAGGAAGTCCTTCTGTTTTGTTTCAGGTATCAGTGAGATCTTCTCTATCAGATAGAATCAAGCAAGCACAGAAGCAAGACAGTGAGTTGCAGAAAAAGGTAGAGCTGGTTCAGAAAGGTAAGTTGCCTGAATTCAACATTGATAGTGATTGTGTTTTGAGATTTGGGAAGAGATTGTGTGTGCCTTGTGATTCACAGTTGAAGAGAGAGATGTTATGTGAAGCTCATAGTTCTCTGTTTTCAGTTCATCCGGGCAGTACTAAGATGTATAGAGATCTGCGGGAGTATTACTGGTGGGATGGAATGAAAAGAGATATTGCTGATTTTACTGTGAAGTGTTTGACTTGTCAGCAGGTTAAAGCAGAGCGGCAGTTACCGAAAGGGATGCTTCAGACTTTACCAGTGCCAGAGTGGAAATGGGAGAATATATCCATGGACTTTGTTGTTGGATTACCGAAGACATCTCGAGGTAATAATGCAATCTTGGTTATTGTTGATCGCTTGACCAAATCTGCTCATTTCCTTGCTATACGAGATACTTTCTCTCTTGATCAACTTTCCCGTTTGTATATTAAAGAGATAGTCAGGTTACATGGAGTTCCTCTCTCCATTGTATCGGATCGTGATCCCAGGTTTACTTCTAACTTTTGGAAAGGCCATCAGAAGTCGTTGGGTACTGAATTAAATTTTAGTACAGCTTTTCATCCTCAATCAGATGGGCAGTCAGAACGAACAATTCAGACATTCGAGGATATGCTACGAGCTTGTTCTATGGATTATCAGGGAAGTTGGGACCAACATCTTTCTTTGGTTGAGTTTTCATATAATAACAGTTTTCATTCCAGTATACAGATGGCACCATTTTAGGCATTATATGGGAAGCGGTGTCGAACTCCAGCTTTCTGGGATGAAGTGGGTGAAAGGAAGTTGATGGGACCAGAATTGGTAGAAGAGATGGCAGAAAAAGTTCAGCTGATTCAGAAACACATGAGAACAGCTCAGAGCAGGCAGAAGAGTTATGCGGATAACCGGCGGAAGGATCTATCTTTCGAGGTAGGTGATCATGTTTTTCTCAAGGTTTCTCCTTGGAAAAGCGTGATGAGATTTGGTAAGAAAGGAAAGTTGAGTCCAAGGCTTGTTGGACCATACGAAATTCTGGAGAGAGTTGGATCAGTTGCATACCGAGTGTCTTTACCTCTGAGTTTATCTCAGGTACACAATTTTTTTCACGTTTCGATGTTGAGAAAGTATATGCCAGATCCATCTCATGTTTTGAGTCCAGAGGTAGTTCAGCTGGAAGAGAACCTATCTTATGAGGAACAACCGGTCCAGATTCTTGACCACAGGGAGCAAGTGTTACGGAATAAGGTGATTAAGCAGGTAAAGGTTTTGTGTAAAAACCACATGATTGAAGAGGCAACATGGGAATCTGAAAATGCAATGATGGATAAGTACCCCCATTTATTCGATAAGTAAATAAATTGCGGGGATGCAATTTTCTAAAGGGGGGAAGGATGTAACATCCCAATTAAGTAATGAATAATAGATATTTTTATCCATGTCTATTAATGATTAAGATAGTGTTTTAGAGGCTTAAAATTAAAATAAATACAATCTTATGCATGGAATACACTAATATTCTTAAAAGATTGTTTTACTGCCTTATGATGGAAAACCCTTTTTAAATCTATCTTTTGACAATTTTATAAACTATGTTTTTCAAAATAAACTTATTCTTTATGATTAGGACTTCAAAATTTACTTGGTGTGAATTTTTGGCATTTTTCTGACAATGTTCATTTTTTTAATGAATAGTGAAAAATACTGCATTTTACATCAAAACTACTTTTTAATCTAATTTATTTATATGATTAGATTATGTTTTGAATTGATTTTGAAGTGAAATTAGAATATATTTTTACCATTTTATCCAATGGTGGTCATTGGAATCAATTTCACTTTGAAATTAGACTTAAACTGGTGTCAATCTTTTGATACTTATTGTTTTGTAAAAACACGCTATTTGCTCTGGCAGCGGGAATTAATTATTGAATTAATTAATTTGACTTATATGATTTGAATTTTGTAAAATGGGCTTCATTTTTTAATTCGGAATATCAAATATAGCTTAGGGTGAATTTTTGGTAATTTTCTGAAAAAGTTCAATTTTTGATGAATAGTGAAACCACTAAGTGGTAATCAAGCAAACTGATTTTTCAGTTAAATGAAAGTTTACCACTAATGTGTATTGAATTTTGAAAATCTGACATACATGGTTTTCATTAAGAAGTAAAATGTGGTTCAATGAGATTAAAATAATTTTTTTGGTGAATAGTAACTTATTAAGTTCTTAATCGCGATTAGTGGTAATTAGGGTAGTTTAAGGTCTAAATAAGGCTTTAATAATATGAAATGACCTAGACACATGTCCCAACCTCATTGGCTGTGTCATGGCCGACCATGACATGCCATGGGTCAACTTGGGCACCCCATGGATCCACTTTAGTTGGAAAATGACATTAATATATTTTTATTTAATGTTAAAGTGAAAATGACACTAACATAAATTGTTTTACTAAAATAATTTTTAAGTGGGGTTATAAAAGTCCAAATTTTGATTATAAATAGTCATTGGAAAGATAAAAGTATTTCATATATCATAGTATTTGTTTTAAAAATTTTAGACATTATATAAATTAAATTATTTATGACATAATAATGATGCAGCGATGACATCATTATTTGACGATTTAAATAAAATGGAATGATAATGAAAAATCTAAAACCTACACATGGCCAAAACCAATTGGAAGAGTGTATTTCGAACCCTTATCACCTTATACACGAATTATATCAATGTGGGACCTTTTAAAACCGAATCACATTTTCAAATAAAGTAATGTTTCTTTACTTTCCAAAAGTTCCCCTCCTCTCCTCTTATAAAAGGCCCCCACCTCAACCTCATTTCACACACTTCTCAAGACTTTGGCTCGGCCAACCCATGCCCATTTGCTCTCTCCACATCCCTCTCCTCATCCTAGAGGATTAACATTGGTCAGAATCCTTTCAAAGGAAGCCTTTAGGCTCAAATCAAAAGGAGTTACACGTTTTAAGGTAATTCGTTCTCTCATGTTCATTTGTTTTATTTTGCTTCTCCAACCCCCTAAACTCTTTTTATTTACTTCTTTTGTAACAACACTAGTATATTCAATATACTAGGATGTTGTTTTATTATTTATTTCAGCTAAACTCTCACACAACCGCATCAAATGGTTAAAGAACATACGGTTTCCGTGGATGGAGAAATTCTGCCTCCTGAAACGATGATTGTTCAACAGTCATTTAACACCTTCAAAGGTGGCCATTATTATGTCACTATTTATATATATATATAATATGTTTATTTTTTCCTTAATCTTCTGTTTTTTTCATTTTTGGCATACCTTTATGGTTTCCATTATGGGTAAACACGATATCTTCATTTTAGGAAGTGCGGACTACCGCCCCCTAAAAGTGATTTGATTCGTTAATACCATATGTAGGATGTGTAAAGGATAAAGTTAATGATAGTATATATGTTATTATACTGGAATTATAATATACTCTTATATCATTATGATTCCATTCCATAAAATATGAAATAGAAATGGAAGTAGCGTTCATGCGTACGTACGGCTTACCGTCTCCATGAACGGTGCATTTCATTTCTTACCTCTAAATTATGTAATATTATAAATGCATTTATTTACTGGATATATATGACATATATGATATCTACATCATGAATACCATTCTGGATATAATGAAACTTTGACCAAATTAACAACATGTAAGTGTAAGAAGTCTATTTTTGACTTAAGAACCAAATACCGACAAAATGAACATTATTAACTTAACTGATTACATGATGTTCATAAAATGGTATAAAAGGAATAATGAACTTGAAAAAGATTCATAAGCAAGTAGAGATTAACTCAATTTTATTATTCAGGAGATTAAAGAACGGTCGGGTCAAGTCGGATACGAGGTATGGGACTTCGTCTCAATCTCCTTTCATTGAGGCATATTTTATTTTATACACAACTTTCTTTTATACTATAACGACCCATAGTTTACATACATTGTTAATACTTCAAAATTTAAGCACACTTATTACAACATATGACAAAACCACAAAGGACCTTATAGGTATAGTGTCTTTAGAAACTGGGAAACATAAACAACTGGTTCATAAATCTTCTACAGTGTCTCCCATTTGTTTCATCATATCTAGGGTCACTTTTAGCATATTCTACTTAATATCCATCTTCCTGACCTGGGGAAAAGAAAACATAAAAGGGTGAGCTCAAATGCTCAGCAAGGAAAATAAAGGAAATAAAAATCATATCATATCTTTTTGAAAATCAAAACCTGCAAAAGAGATCATAATATCTTAACATGGAATAAATCATAGAAGTGAAAATGAGATCCCCATAATCATAACATGAAACTTGAAACTTTGTGGCATGCACACATAATCATGGAAAATCATTTCTTGTTAGTCATGACTCATTGCCAAGACTATCTTAGTGGACAAAGTCCCTTTCTGAACCGAGTTCACTCCTCGTTTCAGTCCTGTATCACTGAACCGAAATAACCTTCCGTTCCAGCCATGTCTATCTCATGAGATATAAAATCATTACCCAATGCATTGGAGGGAGATATGGGTCCCACCCATCTTATAATTAATCCTTTCTTATGTGTGCCACATAATCATAAAACATACATCATCGCATAACACATGTAACAAAAATGGGATTCTTGAAACATCATGACATCATAAATCAATTCATATAAGATAAAGAAATTCATAAACATAATTCCATCACAACATAGTCAAATCAATGTAAAAATATGGATAGAAATAGAACCCTTTATTATCTTAGATGGAAAATAATTTTGATAAAACACTTGAATTGAATTCTTGAGGAAAATATCCTTTCTTCTTCAAAATCAATTTCTTTTCACAAAACATCATGCAATTTTAAAAGAAAGAGATTTTATTGAAAATAGTCATGAAATCTTTTATAGGAAGCTTCATTAAAATAAGGCTTTATAAAACAGTAGAAATCCGTTCGTGCCGTATAAGTTAAAAAAAACATTCTTCGTACTTTTTTCGGAAAAGTCAAAAAGTACCTCGTATGAAAAACGACAAAAGATTCCTTTCATACGTATTACTAAAAACTCACTAAAGGGTAAAAATGGATTTAAACAATTTTAGGTGGATGGAAATAATATTACATATTGAGTAAACATGGATGTGGATGATAAAATACACCCCAGTAAATACTTACGAATAAACAATCTCGGATAAAAATGAGATTGTGATATTTCACTTACCTTAGGTCCAATTTGCTTTGTACGTGTCCGAAGCTCCTGTATAATGGTTTAAATAATGTTATTGACTTATTCCAGAATCATAAATATTGATATGATATCATATATGGTCATATTCTTAGCTTCTTGATAGTAATATTTCATTGTTACTTGTTACTCGGGTCTTTATAACTTTTTGTTCTTATGCATGTTTTGTCGAATAAATTCTTATTCTTATCTTTAGGTTATATATAATTCATTTCCAGAATGGTATTAGTGTAGTATATACCATATTCATTCATTCAATTCATTTATATAATCATTATGAAATGAAGATCATGTAGAATGAGTCGCATCACATCGTGGAGACGGTATTCCGTACGTACGCACGAGTGATGATATCGTTCCTATGATCGTGGAATTGTATTGGAGTATATATATATATTATTTCAGTATCAATATTAATTAATAATAATCATATATAGTTACTCATTACACCATTATACCCATCCTTGTAAGGTGATGGTGGAAAATAGATTACACCACGGCGTGGAGACGGTATTCCGTACGTACGCACGCGCGGTGATTTCATTTTTTCCGTAGGATGGATAGAAGGTGAATTAGGGTTGTTTCATATTTATAATAACATATCAGTATGTAAGTAATACTGATGTTATGACTTTATCATGAAACAACTAAAGAAGAAGAAGTTGAAGAAGAAAGAAATTGAAAAGATCGGTAATCGATATTACCTCTTCTTTGGAACGCCTCTTTGAATCCTCCTCTTAAGGAACTAAGATTGGTCTTTGGAGAAGACCAGGACCTCTAGGATTATTCTAGGGAAGTGGAGAGGAGAAAATGGCAGGGGTTGGCCGATCTTGAGTGCTCAAATTGGTGTGAGGAGGAGGGGGAGGAGGTGCCCTTTTATAAGGGAGGGGAGGGGCACCTTAGGAATATCTCAAAATATTATTTTATATTAAAGTCAAAATCGGTTTATAATGGTTCCAAAGGGTCTTATTTCGAAGCTAAAGTGGGGAAGGGTCGAAATCATATCAACCAATAGGATTTAGACAAGTTTAGGGTATTATTTTAACCTTATCAATTAGATTTAACTCTAAGTTAATTAATTTAACTTTTACCGTGTCTTTTTGTTTTCTTCCACTATATGGTTAATACACTTACTATAACATGCCAAACGAACCCCAAATTGTTTATTATTAATATATATATCCTTATCTAAGCCATTTGGCCGAACCTTATATTTTTAGGAATAAAATAACAATTAATAATATAATATTTGATTTAAAAACTATTTTGTGTCAATTTTGACACTATTTGATATATGATTTTTGAGAAAGTCATAACAGAATTATATGTTCGAACCAAGTTGATTAAATCAACACTAATATATCATAGTAACTTAGAAAATTAGTTTAATTCATAAAAAGTCTCAAATTACATTTATTTTGGTGTTTATAACATCAATTATGTCAATATTTCATTAAAAAGATAATTACTGCATCATCTTTGTGTCATAAATAAATTAAATTATTTGATGTCTAAAAATTACAAATAAAATACCATCATGTAGGAAATCTTTTTAGCTTTCTAATGAATATTTACAATCGAATTTATCTTATGTATAAACCCATATTAAAAAATGATTTACTTATTAAACATTGATTTTAACTATTTTAACCCTTCTTTAAATAAATTAATAATAAATGTCCTAATCTAATCCATGTGGGCCTAAATGGTCATATTTTATTCCTAAGTTTGTTTTTGGTCGAATTACACTTGTCCAATAGAATTAGAACATGTGTTAGGGTAATATTGATATCATATTTACCCTTAGTTACCCTATTTACTATTAACCGCGGTAAAAAAAAGTAAAACGTTACTATTCACCAAAAAATTATTTTCATCTCATTGACCCACATTTTTGTCCTTGATATTAACCGTGTCTCTCGGATTTTCGAAATTCCATTCACAGAAGCAGTAAAATTAAGTTTTATGCAAAATTCAGTTTTTAACCTACCACATAGTGGTTTCACTATTCATCAAAAATTGAAAGTTTTCAGAAAAATACCAAAATTTCACCCTAGGCTAATTTCGATATTCTGAGTCCAAAAATGAAGTCCATTTTGAAAAATAAAATTTATAAAATTTCAAAAAGTGGTTATTACTATTCATAACGGCTAGTTTTAATAGCATATTGTTGTTTAGTGAAACTTGGTATTGCGTACGACGCAAGCTATCGAGGAAGGTCGCGATTGCGTGTAAAGCAAGCCAAGCAAGTGTTGTGTAGAAAAAGATTCCTTTGATGATTTATATAACATAAAAGTCTCGGGTGTTACATTCTACCCCCCTTAAAAAGAATTTCGCCCTCGAAATTCATCACTTTGTAACAAACAAATGAGGATACTTCTCCCTCATCATATCCTCAAGTTCCCATGTAGCTTCTTCAAGTTGGTGGTTCCTCCATAAAACTTTCACCAAGCGAGTGGTCTTGTTTCGTAGGACTTTTTTGCTACGATCCAGAATCTCTATCGGCTGTTCTTCATAAGAAAGATCTTGCTCCAGCGGTACAACTTCTGAGCTGAGTACATGTGAAGGATCTGGTATGTACTTTCTCAGGAGAGATACATGGAACACATCGTGAACTTGAGAGAGATTCGGTGGAAGCGCCAATCGGTAAGCTACCTTCCCAACACGATCCAGTACTTCGAAAGGACCGATATATCTAGGGCTCAACTTCCCCTTCTTTCCAAATCTCATAACCCTCTTCCAGGGAGATATTCGTAAGAACACTTTATCACCCACTTCAAACTCTAGGTCTTTTCTTCGGTTGTCGGAATAACTTTTCTGTCGACTCTGAGCTGCTCTTATGTGTTGTTGAATAGATCTGACCTTTTCTGCCATTTCATCATTGAGATCAGGTCCTAATAGCTTTCTTTCCCCAACTTCATCCCAGCAAGTTGGAGTCCTGCATTTCTTTCCATAGAGAGCTTCATAAAGAGCCATTTGAATACTGGAGTGAAAGCTATTATTATAAGAAAATTCTACCAAAGGTAGGTGTTGATCCCAACCTCATTTGAAATCCATAGAGCAAGCTCTCAACATATCTTCTAGGGTTTGAATTGTTCTCTCAGACTGACCGTCTGTCTGGGGATGATAAGAAGTGCTGAAACTCAACTCTGTATCCAGAGTATGCTGAAGACTTCGCCAGAACTTCGAGGTAAATCTCGGATCTCGATCAGATATAATAGAAAGTGTTACTCCATGCAATCTTACCACTTCTTTATATATATCCTGGCAAGCTGATCTAGAGAGAAATCCTCTCTAATAGCAATGAAGTGTGCAGACTTTGTAAGACGATCCACTATGACCCAGATAGCATTATTGCCTTTGGATGTTTTAGGAAGTCCTGTGACAAAGTCCATAGTGATGTTTTCCCATTTCCATTCGGGTATGGGTAATGGTTGTAACATCCCCTTAGACTTCTGTCTCTCAGCTTTAACTTGTTGACAAACCAAGCATCGAGAGACATATTCAGCAACATCTCTTTTCATGCCATCCCACCAGAAGTACTCTTTCAGGTCCCTATACATCTTCGTGCTTCCAGGATGAATAGAGAATGAAGAACTATGAGCCTCATCTAGCAGCACTTTCTTTAATTCGGGGATGGGAGGAACGCAAACCCGATTCCTGAACTTTATTATCCCATCACAATCAAGGTTGAATTCAGGAACATTTCTCCCCTTCTTTTGTAACTCGACATCTTCTTTCTGTGCCTCTTTAATCTTCACATGTATAGATGGTTGAACATTCATTTGAGAAAGATATGATTTTTCCCCTTCCGTTATAATTCCAAGATCCATCCTTTGTAAATCTATAAATATTGGATCTTTTGTGATCCTCATCATGGATAAACTAGCATGGTCTTGTCGACTTAATGCATCTGCCACCTTGTTTGCTTTCCCAGGGTGGTAATGGATTGAGCAGTCATAATCCTTAATCAGCTCCAACCATCTTCTTTGGCGCATATTCAGCTCCTTTTGTGTGAAAATATACTTTAAACTTTTATGATCAGTATAAATATCACACCTTTCACCATAAAGGTAATGCCTCCAAATCTTTAATGCAAAGATTACCACAGCCAACTCCAAATCATGTGTTGGGTAATTTTGCTCATGGATTTTCAACTGTCGTGAGGCATAAGCTATCACCATATCATTTTGCATAAGAACACACCCCAATCCCTTCTTGGATGAATCACTGTAGATCACAAAACTTTCTCCACTACAAGGCAGTGTGAGCACAGGTGCACTGGAAAACCTTCTTTTCAACTCCTTGAAATTCTCTTCACATTCCTCTGTCCAGACAAACTTAACTCCTTTCCGAGTCAACTTGGTGAGTGGATTAGATAATCGTGAAAAATCATTTACAAAACGTCGATAATAACCAGCCAAACCAAGAAAACTTCGGATCTCAGTTACTGTTGTTGGTCTTGACCATCTTTCGATAACCTCTGTTTTTGCTGGATCCACAGATATCCCCTCTTTTGAGATTATATGACCCAAAAATGCAACTTTTTGAAGCCAAAATTCACACTTGGTAAATTTGGCATAAAGCTTCTCCTTTCTCAGGGTCTTCAATATAATTCTCAAGTGATCTTCATGCTCTTCCTTGCTCTTTGAATAGACAAGAATATCGTCTATAAAGACTACCACAAATTGATCAAGATAGTCTCTAAAGACTCTATTCATTAGATCCATGAAGATAGCAGGGGCATTAGTAAGACCAAATGGCATCACTATAAATTCATAGAGTCCATACCTTGTACGGAAAGTCGTCTTTGGTATATCCTCCCTTTTGACCCTTAATTGATGATACCCTGAATGAAGATCAATCTTGCAAAAGTATTGAGCTCGACGTAGTTGGTCAAATAAGTCATCAATGCGTGGGAGAGGATATTTGTTCTTGATAGTGATCTTGTTAAGTTCTCGATAATCAATGCAGAGTCTCATTGATCCATCTTTCTTCTTAACAAATAGAACAGGTGCTCCCCAAGGTGACGCACTAGGGCGTATGAATCCCTTATCAAGATTCTCTTGGAGTTGCTTCTTCAATTCCTGCAACTCAATTGGGGCCATTCTATAAGGTGTCTTTGAAATAGGCAAAGCACCCGGTACGAGTTCTATTGAAAACTCAACTTCACGATTTGGTGGAAGACCCGGCAATTCCTCCGGAAAGACATCATCAAACTCCCGTACAATGGGAATATTCTTATTCGTGAGTTTCTCACCAACCATTTGAGATAAATAACCTTCATTTAGTGGAATCAATACCCATAAGATGGAAGAAATTTCCACTGGAAGGTTATGTTCATCCTTGCATTGATAGACGATCCTAGATTGATCTGGAATATGAAATGTGACTTCCCTTCTTTGGCAATCGATATGAGCTCCATGTAGAGAAAGCCAATCCATGCCAAGAATCACATCAAATTCCACTAAAGGAAGGATCACAAGATTTGCAGGAAGCACTTTCCCACAAACTTCGATTGGAGAAGAATTATAAAATTTTGATGCGATTGATGTGCCATTAGGTGTTGTCACAGCTAACTCAACATCTAATTGTTGAGGTAATACGGTGATACCCTTAGAAAAGTCTTCAGAAATAAAAGAGTGGGTGGATCCAGAATCAAATAAAACATTTGCTACTTTAGGGTGGATGGTAAGTGTACCTTTCACCACATCGTTATCGTACTCCACATCGCTGATAGAAATTGCATGTGACTTTCCTTTGTCTTTAGCCTTAAGATTTTGTTGACATCGACCATCATCATCAACCCTTGGATTTGGGCATTGATTGGAATAATGCCCCATCTCCTTGCACTTGAAACATTGAAGTGTAGTAGGTTCATTCTGTGTATCCCTTCCTTTGTTTGCATCATTAGACATCTTCTTCCCATTATCACGGCATTCAAATGCCCGATGACCTTCTTTTCCACATTTAAAACATTTACTTGTCCCTTTAAGACAACTCCCTCCATGTTTCTTTCCACACTTTGAGCATAAGGAAAAGCTCATCTTCTTTTCCGTGTGCTCTTTAGATTTTTCTTTGAATTCCATCTTCCTCTTCTTATCAAACCCATGTGACTGATGGGTTACTCCAATCTCCATCTCGACTTTGAGAGCACATCGAACGATTTCCGCGTAGCTATTGAAGTCCCTTATGGCTAACGCCCTTCGAAGACTTGGTTTTAAGCCACTAAAGAATCGATCGATCTTACTCTCAGGTTGGATAATAATACCAGAAGTGTACCTTGCAAGTCTTGTAAAATTTTCTTCATAGGTACCAACAGATTCATCATCCCTTTGCTTTAGTTCAAGAAACTCTTTCTCCATCTTTGTTCGGAGAATACGAGGGAAGTACTTATTGAAAAATAAGTTCTTGAACTCGTCCCATTCCATAGACTCAATTTCATCCCTTTGCCTCGTATTCTTAACAAGATTCCACCATTGATCAGCATCTCCTTCCAAACGATACACTGCTAGGATGACTTTATCATGCTCAGAACATTGAAGAACTGAAAATATCTTTTCTGTAGTACTAATCCATTGTTCAGCAACTAATGGATCAGTAGACCCACTGAAAGAAGGTGGACGCTGCCTCATGAAGGATTCAACAGAATGTTGCTCCCTCCTTTGCTCGTTTGGAAATCCTGCATGATTCATAGCTTGAGAAAGTTGTGTGAGCATGGCTACAAGATTTTGCATTCCAGCTCCCATATCGTTTGTTTGCTCAGGGGTACAATCATTTCATTGCCCATCGCATTCCTCATTAACACGGTTCCTTCGGGTTCCAGCCATTGACTAAAACCAAGAAGAATAGTGTGAGCAACACTAATTATAATAGGAAACCACATAATTCAAGAATAAAATTTTCATGCTTAAGGTCTTATCCTAGGTTATTCAAGGCCATTTCTAAAACACTAAGATTGTGTTCTATGCTTAGACTTATCCTTAGGGTTCTTACTAAGGCTTTCACATCCTAGTTTCCAAAGGTTGACTATACCTTTCCTCTGATACAAACTATAACGACCCAAACTTTACATACATTGTTAATACTTCAAAATTGAAGCACACTTATTACAACATATGACAAAACCACAAAGGACCGTATAGGTATAGTATCTTTAGAAACTGGGAAACATAAACAACTGGTTCATAAATCTTCTACAGTGTCTCCCATTTATTTCATCATATCTAGGGTCCCTTTTAGCATATTCTACTTAATATCCATCTTCCTGACCTGGGGAAAAGAAAACATAAAAGGGTGAGCTCAAATGCTCAGCAAGGCAAATAAAGGAAATAAAAATCATATCATATCTTTTTGAAAATCAAAACCTGCAAAAGAGATCATAATATCTTAACATGGAATAAATCATAGAAGTGAAAATGAGATCCCCATAATCATAACATGAAACTTGAAACTTTGTGGCATGCACACATAATCATGGAAAATCATTTCTTGTTAGTCATGACTCATTTCCAAGACTATCTTAGTGGACAAAGTCCCTTTCTGAACCGAGTTCACTCCTCGTTTCAGTCCTATATCACTGAACCGAAATAACCTTCCGTTCCAGCCATGTCTATCTCATGAGATATAAAATCATTACCCAATGCATTGGAGGGAGATATAGGTCCCACCCATCTTATAATGAATCCTTTCTTATGTGTGCCACATAATCATAAAACATACATCATCGCATAACACATGTAACAAAAATGGGATTCTTGAAACATCATGACATCATAAATCAATTCATATAAGATAAAGGAATTCATAAACATAATTCCATCACAACATAGTCAAATCAATGTAAAAATATGGATAGAAACAGAACCCTTTATTATCTTAGATGGAAAATAATTTTGATAAAACACTTGAATTGAATTCTTGAGGAAAATATCCTTTCTTCTTCAAAATCAATTTCTTTTCACAAAACATAATGCAATTTTAAAAGAAAGAGATTTTATTGAAAATAGTCATGAAATATTTTAGAGGAAGCTTCATTATAATAAGGCTTTATAAAACAGTAGAAATCCGTTCGTGCCGTATAAGTTAAAAAAACATTCTTCGTACTTTTTTCGGAAAAGTCAAAAAGTACCTCATACGAAAAACGACAAAAGATTCCTTTCATACGTATTACTAAAAACTCACTAAAGGGTAAAAATGGATTTAAACAATTTTAGGTGGATGGAAATAATATTACATATTGAGTAAACATGGATGTGGATGATAAAATACACCCCAGTAAATACTTACGAATAAACAATCTCGGATAAAAATGAGATTGTGATATTTCCCTTACCTTAGGTCCAATTTGCTTTGTACGTGTCCGAAGCTCCTGTATAATGGTTTAAATAATGTTATTGACTTATTCCAGAATCATACATATTGATATGATATCATATATGGTCATATTCTTAGCTTCTTGATAGTAATATTTCATTGTTACTTGTTACTCGGGTCTTTATAACTTTTTGTTCTTATGCATGTTTTGTCGAATAAATTCTTATTCTTATCTTTAGGTTATAGATAATTCATTTCCAGAATGGTATTAGTGTAGTATATACCATATTCATTCATTCAATTCATTTATATAATCATTATGAAATGAAGATCATGTAGAATGAGTCGCATCACATCGTGGAGACGGTATTCCGTACGTACGCACGAGTGATGATATCGTTCCTATGATCGTGGAATTGTATTGGAGTATATATATATATTATTTCAGTATCAATATTACTTAATAATAATCATATATAGTTACTCATTACACCACTATACCCATCCTTGTAAGGTGATGGTGGAAAATAGATTACACCACGGCGTGGAGACGGTATTCCGTACGTACGCACGCGCGGTGATTTCATTTTTTCCGTATGATGGATAGAAGGTGAATTAGGGTTGTTTCATATTTATAATAACATATCAGTATGTAAGTAATACTTATGTTATTACTTTATCATGAAACAACTAAAGAAGAAGAAGTTGAAGAAGAATGAAATTGAAAAGATCGGTAATGGATATTACCTCTTCTTTGGAACGCCTCTTTGAATCCTCCTCTTAAGGAACTAAGATTGGTCTTTGGAGAAGACCAGGACCTCTAGGATTATTCTAGGGAAGTGTAGAGGAGAAAATGGCAGGGGTTGGCCGAGCTTGAGTGCTCAAATTGGTGTGAGGAGGAGGGGGAGGAGGTGCCCTTTTATAAGGGAGGAGAGGGGCACCTTAGGAATATCTAAAAATATTATTTTATATTAAAGTCAAAATCGGTTTATAATGGTTCCAAAGGGTCTTATTTCGAAGCTAAAGTGGGGAAGGGTCGAAATCCTATCAACCAATAGGATTTAGACAAGTTTAGGGTATTATTTTAACCTTATCAATTAGATTTAACTCTAAGTTAATTAATTTAACTTTTACCGTGTCTTTTTGTTTTCTTCCACTATATGGTTAATACACTTACAATAACATGCCAAACGAACCCTAAATTGTTTATTATTAATATATATATCCTTATATAAGTCATTTGGCCGAACCTTAGATTTTTAGGAATAAAATAACAATTAATAATATAATATTTGATTTAAAAACTATTTTGTGTCAATTTTGACACTATTTGATATATGATTTTTGTGAAAGTCATAACAGAATTATATGTTCGAACCAAGTTGATTAAATCAACAGTAATATATCATAGTAACCTAGAAAATTAGTTTAATTCATAAAAAGTCTCAAATTACATTTATTTTGGTGTTTATAACATCAATTATGTCAATATTTCATTAAAAAGATAATTACTGCATCATCTTTGTGTCATAAATAAATTAAATTATTTGATGTCTAAAAATTACAAATAAAATACCATCATGTAGGAAATCTTTTTAGATTTCTAATGAATATTTACAATCGAATTTATCTTATGTATAACCCCATATTAAAAAATGATTTACTTATTAAACTTTGATTTTAGCTATATTAACCCTTCTTTAAATAAATTAATAATAAATGTCCTAATCTAATCCAAGTGGGCCTAAATGGTCATATTTTATTCCTAAGTTTGTTTTTGGTCGAATTACACTTGTCCAATATAATTAGGACATGTGTTAGGGTAATATTGATATCATATTTACCCTTAGTTACCCTATTTACTATTAACCGCGGTAAAAAAAAGTAAAAAGTTACTATTCACCAAAAAATTATTTTCATCTCATTGAACCACATTTTTGTCCTTGATATTAACTGTGTCTCTCGGATTTTCGAAATTCCATTCACAGAAGCGGTAAAATTAAGTTTTATGCAAAATTCAGTTTTTAACCTACCACTTAGTGGTTTCACTATTCATCAAAAATTGAAAGTTTTCAGAAAAATACCAAAATTTCACCCTAGGCTAATTTCGATATTCTGAGTCCAAAAATGAAGTCCATTTTGAAAAATAAAATTTATAAAATTTCAAAAAGTGGTTATTACTATTCATAACGGCTTGTTTTAATAGCATATTGTTGTTTAGTGAAACTCGGTATTGCGTACGACGCAAGCTATCGAGGAAGGTCGTGATTGCGTGTAAAGCAAGCCAAGCAAGTGTTGTGTAGAAAAAGATTCCTTTGATGATTTATATAACATAAAAGTCTCGGGTGTTACATATACGGTGTATAAACCCCTTTGACTTTTACATTTATTCAAAAGGAATCTTTTTATACGAAGCGTTTACTAAATGACAAAAGGGAATGTTTTTGTCGTACGTATGCGGCGACAACGACTTCTCCGCCGTCGTGACCGTTATTTGAGTTTCGGCTTCTTCTACAAGCCGTACCTTCTTTTTAAAAGAAAAATAAATACCATGTTTTACTTTTCTTTTATTGTAGTATTGAAAATGGTTTTCATAATGTTTTTATATCAATGTGTTGTATTGATATCTCGTGATTGAAATGTGGAAATTTTATGTTTCCTTTATGCATGTTTTATGTGATATGATTATGTTATGGTTCTTGGGCATTATTATGAAGACGGGTGGTTCCGTGATAAACTAAGGGCGGGTGAGCCCGTTATAGCTCTCCAATGCATTGGGTAACGTGAAGGAGTGAAACGTTAAGGTTTCACCAAAGATATTTTAGGGAATATACTGTGATGGGTATTCCAAACGTAACCAAGAGGGTTAATCCCTACGTAAGAATGTTATGAATGCCTCAAGTTACCTTTATGTCTTATGATTTCTATGATTTATTCATGATTTGATGAGGTATGTTAAAGTGATTATGTTTTATGGGTAATGTATGATTTCACTCTTATGTATGTATGTACCCATGTTTCCTTTCCATGTTTTTATAACCCATACTGAGTTTTTATGCTCATCCCAAGTTTTTTAAATGTTTTTCACAGGTCAAGGGAAAGGTACATGATAAGATGATAGAGTCAAGGATGTGTCAAGAATTAATCCATGTTTTATTTTAAATGTGTTTCCATTGATGGGAATGAAGAATACTATCTTTATGTAACCACTTTGTTTATATGTGGAATGTAATGCAAGTTTTATGATCTAATTCTCTAAAACTCTAAACCCGAAAAGATCCTCAAAGTGTAATCTTGTAATAACTCAAGATTAACTAAGGTTTAAGGCTGGGGCCTTATAGTTGGTGAGGTGGATTACCGCTTAACTCTTCCCCCTCAGCTACACCGGGTGAACGACGTCTTCCACGTATCTGAGCTGAGGAGATATGTGCACGACCCTTCTCACATCATCGACCATAAAAAGCTGGACATCGATGATGGGGTGATGATTACATTAGTTACAGTAGAGATTGAGGATTGACAAGAGTGGTTCCTTCATGGGCGGTCGATACCTCTAGTGCATGTATGTTGGAATCACAGGAACCTCCAGGAGAGAACATGGGAGCGGGAGGCCCATATACGTGCTCAGTACCCCCCACTTGTTCCCTTTTATTGAGTTGTGGATTATGGGGACGTAAAGTTCTGAGTTGGGGAGAATGTAAAGACCCGAAATTTCCATGTAATATTTTTTAATATATGGGAATATTACAAGTCCACAAAAACTGACGGCGCATGATTCTGAGGCCTAGTGTTCCCTGAATTAATTTTTGAACATTTTTTCAGGTACGTTCAGTTAACGTACGTGTGGGTTTTTGTAACTTTTGAACAAGTTCTTGGAATTGAAATCTGAGGATACCGTTGAACTCGAAGTGCCAATATTCTCTTAAGGAGACCTTCACCTCCACCACAGTAGGTCGAGGGTGAAAGATACTTTTGGGGGTTCTTTGTGGGAATGAAAAATAAAATAAAATAATATTTTATTTTTTTTATTTTTAATAATCCTCCCATGTGAAGGCTATGGAGGTGGAGACCATGAGGGTTTAAATACTCCCAACATGAATGCTCGGTGGTGGGGACCACCCGAGCTAGTAAAACCCCCAATTCAAAACTTGGTGGTGGGGACCACCCGAACCCCTCATTATGGGAAAAAACCTCTCAACTCCCTACATTAATTATGCCAAATCTCCTTTAATTAATTATGCCAACCTTTTTTATGCCTATATTAATTTCAACATAATATTATATTATGTTGGCTAATTTTATTTTTTGGTGGATTTGGGAGAGGAGAACCTTTGGGAGGATTACTCCCTCCAACAAAGAACATGCTCCCCAACGAAGAATGCTCAAGCCGAAGAGGAACATTTTCGATGACAACAAACTGACAATCAGGGAAACACCGATGTCACAGAATTCACCCCTTACAATGTCAACGAAAAATAAAGGTAGGGGTTTAATTCTATAAGATTAATATTTCCCATGTTCTTCCCTTCTAAACAAAGAACATGGGTCAACTCTCTCTCTAACTACTTGATCTACAGATGCTCTCTTTTGTGGGATTGGTAAAAATGATTGATAGAGGCTGTGGGGTTTGATGTTTTAAATATCTTCCATACACGTTCTTGATTAAAAATTTGAGAACCACTAGCTACTGCCCTAATGCGGAGAGTGTGGGAAAAACAAACATGGCCCGAACTCTCTGCAAAATCTTATGGTTATTTTGTGTGTTCCTCACGATGGTGACAGCAACCGGTGCCAGCGGTTTCCACCAGTGGAACTCAAGAACTGCGGTCGGCACCACGACCAGCTGTGATGAAGGCGACGAAGGATGGGCGGCCAGTCAATCCGGCCACTGGTGAAGGCACGATGCCCCGCTGCCTCGTAGCCTCTGCCGTCAATGACCTCCACTATCCGTAGCACCGCCACCTGTGGCCTCGCTACCCTCGCGGCCCTGCGGCCTCGCCGCCATCATGGCCCCATGGCCTTTCCACCATCATGGCCCCCGCGGCCTCTGTGCCGCCCAGTCCGAGCTTCTAGGTCGGGCATCCTAGAATGAGCCAGACCGCCCAGCATGGGACGGGCTAGACCATGTAGCATGGGCCACACCGTGGGGAAGGCCAGACCCAATAGGTCGGGTTGGGTCAATATCAACCAGGTTGGACCAAGCTGTGTCGGACTGGAGCTGGACCCACATTGACCCATTTATGCTCTTTTGGCCATAACTATGGCACCAGACATCTGTTTGACAAACCGTCTATGGCACTGGAAACCCTGGAGAGAGACAATCCCATTATTATACCCCACATGAGATTTGTATAAATTTGGGGAATGGTTGGTTGGATCGAGCACGAATCCAACCGGACCCTTGGGATTAAAAGGGTAATAACTTACAGATTGGGCATCCAATTGATGCACCATCTATTGCGTTGAGACCGCTATGACATCACGGTCCTTTGGGATACTTCTTTGTGGGACTTCATTGTAGTTGGAGTATCGACTAGTGGCATTAGGAGCGGACTCTCCTAGAGATGACCAAGCTTAGTGCGGGAACCCTATAGCTGGCTATGACTTAAGAAAGAGATCCTTCGTGGGTCTGTGATTGAGGGTACAACATGGAACTGCTATAGGGTTTCATGTGGGACTACCCTAGAAATCTTATGTGGGTCAGCACCTAGAGATCCTATGTGGGTTAGCACCTAGCGATTAGGTGTGGGTCAACACCTAGCGGTCCGGTGTCAGTCAGCAACGAGTGATCCTGTGTGGGTCACCACCGAGCGATCCTGTGTTGGTCAGAACCTAGAGATCCTTTGTGGGTCTGGCTCTTAACAGAGTAAGATGATTCATTAGTGAAATCTAATAATCTATACTACTATAGCTACGAAATACCTAGTGTGAGTTGAGTCCATAGTTGAGCAGTACTTTCCTTTGTGGAAATTTTTTGGTGGTATTCTTCTGTGTGGCGTAAATGTGCGGTACTTACCTAAATGGTGTTCCTTCCTTTGTGGAAGATTTGAGCTTTGGAATTTGGAGTTGGACTCTGTGTTTCCTCATGATTGAGATGGGTATACTTGATAACTTAGGTATATGTATAGGCACAGTCCTAAGTAGGGTTGTTAGTTGATTTCATGCTTTGTGTTTTATCCTTTGTGGATTTAATGAGACCTTGAGTGTCTTGGGGTCCTTACTGAGTATCGTTATACTCACCCCTATATGGGATATTCCCACACATCATTGTGTTTTGTGTATATGGCGGACAGTTCTGACTGAGGATGTGAGTAGCAGGACAGGGAGTAGCTTTGAGGTGGACCTTAGATGAGGCATACTGTAGAGATGACCAATCAAGAGTTGTACCAATCCTTCAGGTAGGATCCATGGTGGGTGTTCACAGGAGCTATTCCACTTTACTTGGACTTTCAGTTTCTTGTAGTTTCTAGTTGGGTTTGTATTCTGGCCCCTTTTACTTGCGCACTCACTCTGTTTTCTATCCAGTTTACATGAGTTTGTAGTTTGGTGTGTTCTTGGTTTCATGTGCTTACAGGTTATAAAGGAAATGTCTTCCAAATTTTAGGGAATATGCCTTCGGTGCTAGTATCTAGCCCCTATCCTATGGAATTTGGGCCTGGGGTAGTCACAGCATGGGCCCTAGGGGACATGTCTTGACAATAAATTATCATTACACTTCCTTGCCTAAATATTTATCACCATATCCACCACCTTTTCAAGAATCTGTTTGTGTTCATTAGTTGTGGGCCCTACTTAACAACTTGATTTACGAAGGTAAATTATTCCTATATTATATTCCTTGCCACGTTTTAGTAAGGTATTTCACATCAAAAAATTATTATAATTTGTACTTATATTACTAATGAGGACCATGTGAACCCAATACCAGCTGAAGATATTCTTCTTAAGAGAGGAAATGACAAATGTAGATATGTTTTTTATAGTTTTCAATGACTTATAACCATACTAAAATGTTTTCCACACACTCATGATTGTATTTTTTTAATATAGGGTGGTAATGAGTCCATAAAATTGACAACCCGTACACAAAGATTTACACCACTTGAATATGTTGTGAAATTTCTGTCCAATGCCTAATTGTTTCCTTACATTAGAATCGATCAAAATTTAATATGATGATCCAAGAATCCTTTAAAATAATGGGCACTGAAAACCTAGATTATAAATATTTTAAATGGTTCATCTGGTCCATGTTGTACCTCAAATGGGGAAGAATTAATGAACAATAAAATACTCTACACCCCCATGTATGATACACAATTATTGGTAATTTCATTTAGAAGTAGTAAAAAATGAGTTTGATCTACCCCATCATAATTATTCTATTCAGAAAAAAAATTGTTTTTATGAAAGATTAGGTTCTATCATTCCCATGAATAGATAATTGGAAATATCGGTGAACCAAGGTTGATTTGTATCTATTACCAAAAATATGTCTTGATTTGAGTAATTTTCTCAGATTTCTCTATCCTCTTCTATCTCAAGGTGAGGAAGAAATAAGCGAGATAAGTTAAACAAAATTTGGTTCTAAATTACAGTCTATTCATGTATATCTAGGTAAAATTCATGTAGTAGAAACACCTAAAAAATTAATCTGATATTAGAATCATTCTTGATAAAGAGAAAACTTAAGGCTTTATGGTCTGTATAGATGATCACCTTTGGAAGTACTAGATATAAAATAAACCTATCAAACATAAAGAAGAAAAATAATATGTCTATCTAAATTGAGGTTTATTTGATTTTTGCCTCATCAAGAGCACATATTTTTTAATATATGATACAATCATCTCACTATCCAAGAACATCCCCCATGAAATAATCACTAGCATAAAACATAATCATTAATGGTTTGTTCCAATCTGATACAATCATGACCATATAATTCAAGAAAATTTTAAAATGTACATAAAATTCAATGATGCATGTCTCATTGTACTCAAAGATAACATATTTAGTTAAATGGGTTGTTAATAATTGAGTAATTTTTAGGAAATCCATCACAAATCATCAATAGAAGATCACATGATAAAGATAACATAAAACCAACTACACCTAAATTAGAAATAATTTTAATCACTTCCAATTAAAATTAAATTTCATTCTCATATATATTATTGCACCAAATTATACCATGTCACAATATAAGGTGGTGTTTATCCAAATGATTCTCTATGTTGGTTTGATCATATCTCTCTAGCATGAGAACCAAATTCTTCATGAAAATGTTGAATAAATTTTCATATATAGAAAAATCATTCATTAAGGCATTTAATATGCATTCTATGATATCATGGATGATTTCTAGAATATAATTTTGGAATTTTTTGGGGCTTTCCCATTCCAAATGACATTGGGTGATAAGAAAGTGTTATATAAAGGCATGTAATGTTACACTTTTATTATTCTTCATGGTCAATGGAAATTTGGTTGTACCTAGAATATCCCTATAATAATAAATATAAATCATTCCTCACAAAATTTTGTGACATATTATCTATGAATGGAGGTGACAAATTCTCTTTCTGGGTAGCTTCATTCAGTTTATTTTAGTCGATGTATACCCACCAAACATTGATTTGGAACATAGGAATTAGATCATTATTCTCATTTGAGATCACTTTAATTCCACCTATCATTCATATGAATTGTAATGGGATACTATAAATACCTTGACCCAAGTGTCTTAGAGAAGGTGGTTACATTATTACAATGGTACTATGTATAAGAAATTTCATCACAAATGGCCATACAGTTTAGTTTTTGAGGTAAACTAAATACATACATGAACCCCATGTTAAATTTGAATACATAAAATAAAACATATTGTTATATTGGGGATAATAATTTTTCCATATAACATATCCTTACATATTAATTCTAAATCAATTCCTCAAATTAGGGGAATTAGAAAAGAAATAAAGGGGTGATCTCAGATTCTTAGTAAGGGAATGCATACAATAGATGATAAATAAGGAATGAACAATATGGAAGGAATAAATGATGATTAAATTATTCCATATAAGTAATCACATGAGTTAGAATTGTAACCATGAATATAAAAACTATTAATATAATAATGCGAATATCAATAACTGATTTCATAATGATGGAATTCATAATACTAAAAAATTGAACTTACAATCATGGAATTATGCAAAGAAATCAAAAAATAATGTCAATTCCCTATTTGAAGAAAAATATATAAATGAGTAAGGGAATGAACAAGAACCCAGTATATTTTTCCTCATAAGACCTACCAAATAATAAATATGACATCAAATTCCTTGCTCCACGCATCATTTAATATTTCCAATGCATTCATCAAATGTATAAACAATGCATTTTAATCAACATGCCTTAAAAATATTTTACTATCTATATTACCAAAATAAAATACAAAAAATCAATACCTTCCCCATACAATTTTATCATAAACCATCCATAGAAATATTCTGGATGGTATAATTATATTATATTCTCAACAAAATAATCAATTTATGATGTTGAAATTGATGAAAATAATTTAAAAATATCACTAACAATTTTCTTCTGGAAAATACCCTTTTCACATTTAAAACCACTTATTTAAATTCTAAAATATTTCCCAAATATTAAGGAAAACTTTTCTTTAAAAGGATCATTTTTTACTTTTAAATAAATATTCACTTAAATTGACCTTCATGATGGTGGGAAATTTTGGTCTTTCCATATAAGTTAAAAAACATTCATTTCACACTTTTTAAAAGGTCAAAAAGTACCTCATTTGGATGATTAAAAGAATATACATTTTAAATCATTTTTTAAAAGGTTCAAAAATATGTAAAAAGTTCTCTAATAAATCATTTTATTATTTTAAAAAAGATAATTTTATACATTTTAACGAAAATATATACATAAAGAATAATGAATCTGTACTCGGTAAAAAACAATGTTAGTTTTACTTAAAATTATTTCAATATCATGAGTACTTTTTTTGAGATAGGCCTTCTTTTTTGAGAGAAGACAGATATCATTAATGATGAAGATCATCAGACATACATATGCAAATCCACGAAGGGAAATTGTCCAGCCAGAGCTGGTTGGCATCGAAGGGGCCTGATGCCGCCAACTGATGGGTCCCATTGATTCCATCCCTTTTGGTAAAGGAAAAGGTGCAGAATGAAAAGTATTGGAGGAGAAAGATAATTCTCCTGATGATGAGGCCAAAATATTAGAGTCCGCCATCATTGTGGTTAATGGCATCGATCACGGTGAGGTAGTCAGATTTCATGTTGATATCAAGCCATCTATATTCCCTAGCCAGCACCATACCTACCAGGATAGCATTAGCCTCAGCTACGATAGGTTCCCAAAAGACATTATGTGATTCATATTTTTCAGCAATGATTTTCCCCAAATGATTTCGGGCCAGGAGGCCGAGGGAGACAAATCCATCCTTGGGGAGAGGTTCATCCATGTTGATCTTAAGAGTTACAGCCATTGGGGGGTACCAACGAGGAGGACAGGAGGGAGGAATATCAGGCCTGTGATGTCCGTTTTGGTGTTTCCAGCCCTCAATCCATGAAGTGGCCCGTACAGTCTAGAATTCAGGAGGTTTATGAACGTGATGGGAAACAACATCAATATGCCTGACCCAGATGATCCAGGATAGGGTACATAGTGAGCCTGCATTATCCGATGAGTGATAGGAGCACCAGCGCATCAGGAGAGCAATAAGGTTAAAAACAAGGGCCATAGATGCATCTGGAGCGGGGCCCCATTTGTTCCAAAATTCCTTAGCTCCAGGGCATTGAATGATACCGTGCAAAGGGGTCTCTGGGATATTCGGGTAGAAAGGGCAGGAAACGACACTGAACATATGTCGGTCGGCGAGAAGGCTAATGGTAGGGAGGGTGTTCGTGAATACCTGCCACTAGAAGTGGCGTATTTTTGGGGGGACGTTGATCTTCCAAAGTTATTTCCATGGTCCCTCATTTCGGTCAACTGGGTGGTTGCCAAGAGCAAATCTATAACCAGATCTCACCGTGAAATTGCTCAATATGTCATTTCTTCAGAAGATATGGTCGGTTCCTACATCTAGGATCAAGGGGATGATTAATATAAGTCTTTGGACTATTTTTTTAAACCATTCATGAATCTTATCCAAGAACCACCTCGTCCCTTGGTCAGAAAGGAGGCACCTGACAGTGGTGTTTTCAAAGCCTAGTTGGGCGTGGGAGGTAGACTGCATAACTTCTGAATCAATCATCCAGGGATTGGTTTAGATATTGACTGATGAGCCATCCCCAATCCTCCAACTCATCCCTTTTTCCAAAAGCTTTTGGGCCCTCTAAATTCTTCTCCAATGGAAGATAAGACGAGGGCCAAGAGATGAAGCATGGAAGTCCATGTGGGGAAAGTACTTAGCTCGTAGAACCCGCGCACAGAGAGATGATAGATGGTTAATAAGGCACTGTTATTGCTTAAACATAAACAATAATAATTATAATATATTGGGTTTATTATATAAATATAAATTAATCTCCCTAAAAGTTACTTAAACATAAACAATCAATAATAATAATGAGATTGGCAAAAAAAACCTTTAACTTTGGTTTAACTTCCATAATTTGTGTATGATAATACTATGTAATAAATATAGATTTATTCAAAATATATTACATAACCATGAACATATGCATCATATGATATATTATTTACTAATAAAAATTTACAACCCATTTTTGCACAATTCTTGGTTAAAATCACTGTTTTAGGAAATAACTGCTTCATTTTTCACATATGTTTTTTTAGTAGTTTCAGTACTTTTACTTTTACCTTGGTTACATCATATTCAGAATTTTAACCACGATATAAAGATTATATAGGTATATTTATTATATATGTATTTAGAGTAATCTATAAAATATATATATATATATAAATGAATTACTTTTTTCATGGATATGATAAACTGTATGTACGCATGATCTCCATTTACTATTTTTGATGGATTGAATGAAACTATGGTAAAAAATAATTAAATTTTATTGAATAATTATTATAACATATAAATATTATATGTTAATTAAATATATCGTTATTACCATCCGTATTAAATTGAAATGAAAAATGGATCACATCGCTTCATGAAGGTTGTAGTATACACATACTCACATGAAATGTTATCATTTCTAAATGTACTGTAAGGTTAGAAGGTATATATGATAATATATTTATATATTTATAATTATTCCATAAATATAATATATAAACAATAAACTCATCATAATACCCATACATATAATATTGCGATGAAAAAATAATTGGGTTTCTATGTGAAGGTGTAATGTCTTATATATGTAAAAGTGATAATTTCAATTTAAAATTGGTAGAAAAAATGGTTGATCATTTTGGTTTCATAATAAAAAAAATAAAATTTTAGTATATTTATGATAATTAATTTTTTATTTTATAATAAATAAAATAGAATTAGAGGAGGTAAAATATGAAATAAATTAAAATAGATTGTGTAAGATGATTACCTCTTCTTTAGGGGACTTTAAAGGGATACATTCTTATAAAAAATTGGGTTTGTCTATTTAGGAGAGAATAAACTCTATCACATGGATAAAGATGTTTATAAGATAAATGGTAAGGTATTGGTTGATCTAGGTTGCTCAATGTGGTGAAAAGAATATAAGGAATGGATTTCCATTTATAAGGTGGGGGGAATGACACACTTGAAATTAATAACAATATTAAAATGAAAATAATTAATTATAATGAAAAATTATTCTATTTGGACCTAGATTTGAAGATCAACCAAGAAAATATTTATAGGTTTAGGATGTATTTTAACCCTTATTGTTTTGTTTACCCCCTTAGTTTACCAATGTTAACTGCAACGGCAGTAACGTCATTTTCACTCAAAAGGTGATATATTTTAATGATAAGATGAAAATTGGATATTAAATGGACAAGGGATGAAATTTTCGACCATATATTATCCCCCAGGCATCTATCAATATTATAATTATTTTTATTTAATTTAATAATATATTATATTTGTAAAATATAATTATTTTCCATTTTAATATTATTCATCGCATTTGAAATCAAGTAGACTATGATAATGTTTTCAATCGAATATAAACCCATCACATATCCCTAATATTTATGTTTTTGTACAAAATTAATGGATCAATCTAACTCACCACAATTTTATTACTTTTAATTTTCTTAAAATCATTTATTCTATTTTCACGTCAATTGAATAAATATTATGTTAGTGTTGTGTGACAATTTAAGGTAAATTAATAATTACTAAATAATAATAATAAATTACCATACCGAAAATATTTTTATTATTCTCATTTAAAAATTATATTAATTTACAACATGACTTTTTTCCTATGTGACACATATCAAATATTTACATGTAAGAATGATATTTTTTATTTATAATTTCATTAAATATTATATATATTATTTTCATTGTAATTATTTTCTTAAATAATGAAAATTTGAATATATTGTGATTAAATTCAAATTTTGTTCATCTAATAGAAATTTGGACGAGAAATCGTGACCATAACACGTATTTTAATATAATTTTAACAAGATTTACTCATTTCCAAGTTAATAAATTTTACCACACTTACTATTCATAATGCCTAAAAATAAAAAGAGAACGATTTACCAATTATGAACCACATGATTCTAAATATGGAATAATTTTTATTAAAATCAATACCAATTAGTGGTATGAATCAAATTTAAAACTAGTTTAAAAAATGTAATGAAATTTTCTTTTAGAACAATACATATTTATAATAAAACTGGATTTATTGAAATCTAATTCATTAAACAATTATTAACTTTAAATTATAGTCTTGAGTTTTTAACCTATACAATTCATTATAATAATCCTACAATATGGAAAATTTTAATTTATTATGAAAAAACGTTTTGGGTGTATAAAAATAAATTTTATTTCTTAGAAAAACTCTATTTTACTTTCAAATGATTTATATTTATAATTATAATCAATTGATAATCAGTGCATCTATTTTATAGATAATTTTTTAATAATTTGGAAAGTTTAATTAATACCCATAAATTTAATGGATTGGATATAATGATATATTGTATTATCATTCATTTAGACTTGGGTTGCGTATATCACAAGCTAACATTTTTTAATTTCAATAGAAATGTATATTAAAATTTCTGGGTGTTACTTTTCTGACCCCTTAAAAATATTTCCCCATAAAAATTCCATCATGTTCATATAAAAAATTGAGGATGACCCTATTTCACTACATCCTCATGTTCCCAAGTTTCATTATCAAATTTCTGATTCCACAATAGAAATTTATCCGAATAAGTAGTTTTTTTATTATATGATTTTTTCTACAATCCAATATTGACATTGGATATTACATACAGAAAATATCATGATCAATTATTATATACCCAATGTTCATTAAACATTAAGGATCACTATTGTACTTCCTCGAGATAGATACATGAAAATCATCATGAACGATAGAGAGATTTGGTGGATGTTCTATGTGACAAGCTATTCTGTCGATGCGATAATGAATTTTATTGGGATCAATAAATATAATGTTCATCATTCACTTATTTCCAAATTTAAATACTATCATCCATTTATAAAATCATACAAATATGTTCTCACCAACATCAATCTCTATATCTCATAGATGATTTTTAGAAAAAAAATAATTTGTTTAATTGGGACCACTATTATGTAATGTTGAATAGATTTAACCTTCTCTATAGTCTCATCACCCTGATATGGTCCCAATAGATTTATTTCTACAACTTCATTCCAATATATTTATTTCTCCAACTTAATCCCAATAGGTCAGAGTTTTACACTTCTTTCCAAATAGGGATACAAACGGTTCTATTTAAATTCTCGATTAAAAGCTATTGTTGTATGAAAATATAACCGGTTGAAGGGTTTCATCCCAATCTCCTTCGAAATTAATAGATCAATAATTCAACATATACTCTATAGTTTCGATGGTTCTCACCTAAAGACCATCTTTATGATGCTGATATGATGTATTGAAAATCAACTATATTTCCAAATTTTATTTAAGGAATTGCCAAAACATTGTGGTAAACCATAGATCTCAATCAGATACAATTGAAAGCGGCATTCCAAGTAACTTTACAACCTCTTTCATGTATAAACTGGTAAATTGATCAAGCGAAACATCTTATCTGATTATAAATAAGTTTTATAAAGTTTTATGTTTATCAAAAAAACCCAAATAACCTTATTGATTTTTCATTTTTTTGAAGACTGATGACAAAAATACATAGTGATGTTTACCCATTTACATTATGGTATTGGTAAAGGTTGTTACAAACCCTCAGACTTTAGCCTCTCACCCTTAATATAATCCTAAAAGGCACAAAGATACATACCCTATAATATCTATCATCTTCTTGTCCCACTATAAAAACACCTTTATATCCATATACATCATCATACATCTAGTATAAATCAAGAATGATGAACTATGTGCCTCATATAACAGTTCTTTATGTCTGGTATTGAAGAGACACATACTTGGTTCTTAAACCATATAATTATACAATGGTTGTGATTGAACTTCGGAGTGAGAATTCCCCACCTTAGTCTATAATTTCACATATTCATTATGTGTTATTAATCATCTCATGGATGGATGGTTGAACACTCATCTCAGAATGATAAGATATTTCACATTTCCTCATGATTTCACGATCCATAATTTCATAATCCATAAATTTGGGATCTATTTAAATCACATAATAAATAAACATTCATGGTATTTTTTATTCAGAGAATCAACCACCTTGTTGGTATTCCCAAGGTGGAAATGTAATAAGATATCATAATCATTAATTAACTACAAAAATATTCTCTGGTGCATATTTAACTCTTCATGTGTAAATATATACTTCAAGATTTTATGATCTGTATATATATCACACTTCTCTATATATAAAAAATTCTCATTATTTTCAATGAAAACAAATATGTGTCCAACTCAAAATCTCGAGTATGGTAATTTTTTAATGGAACTTCAATTGGAGTGAGGCATATCTTATCACCATATCATTATGAATTAGGACGCATTGTAGTTCATTCTTCAATGCATCACAATAGATCAGAAACCATTCCCCGCAATAGAGTAGTGTTAGCATATGCATGTTAACTATGTGATGTTGCAATTTTTAGCACTTTTTACAAGATCCTTTAAAAGATTTTCTTCTATTTTTATTATTAAAATAATTTATTTTGTTTAATAATTTACAATTTAAGTATTTTTTATGAGTAAATTGATGAAATGTGTTTATGTATTAAAAGTGTGTTTTAGTGTTTATTTTTGTTGTATTTCATTAATAAAATCAATTTATTATTTTCTTTTAATTAATTAATTAATTTTTTAATATATTTTAAATTTAATAATGTGTGATTGATTAATTTAATTAAGTAATTATTTTTTAAAATTTTAAATAAATAATTCACTTTATTTTTTAGTTCTTTAAATAAATAAATTAGTTTTAAAAATTTAGATATATTCTTTAAAATTTTTGTTAATTTTTTTTTTAATTTTAGTTTAATTTAATTAATTATTTAAATTATTAATATCTTAATTAATGCATCAAAATAAATTTAAATATGGTTGTTCTAAATTAAATTGTTTACTAAAGAAAATATTTTAAATAATGTTTTATTAAATAAATGGTTTTTAATTTTATTTTGATGTTTACAAATTTAAAATAAGAAGTTAATGTTTTTATTTATTTTAGAATGAGAGTAAATCATTACGATCGGTGAGACATATCTTACCAGATCTGCTTCCATGTAGACGGTGTCGCCCTTCAACCCCCATTTCACTCGGTAGACACACCTCACCTCACTGCTGTCGTGGTCACCGCTCCAAGCCTGTCACTTGCCCCTTACCTCATTAGCCAACAGAGCCTCCATGCTTGAACCAGTCCTCCTCCCTTTCTCTACCTCGAACCACCCAAACCCGCACCCCACCTTGCTGACACAACCCACAGTCTCCGCTATGAAGCACCAAAGCCCTCCTCCCCTTAGAGTCGTTTCAACCAGGACCCTACTTTACCTCTTTACTTTTTTATTTATTTTATTCTAATTATATATAATAATATAATATTTTTATATTGATAATAACAGTTATAAATATAAATGTAATAAAAATATAATAATAATACATATACTACTAATAATATAATGTATAATATTAAAAATATAATGTATAATAATTATAATTATAATAATAAAAATATGTATAATATATTAATAGGTTCTTAATATTATTTAGTTTATATATTTATATATATTTAATATAATTTTTAATATTAATTTTAAAATTATTTTATTTTTTTGTAAATAATTATTTTTTTTTGTAATATTTTTAGATATTTAGATATGTTTAAATATAATTCCTTTAATTAATTATTATGAAATTCTTAGCTTCTAATTAAATATATATATATATATTAAATACATGGAATTTTTTATTTTTATTATTAATATGTTTGGTTTTTTTTTGTACAGTTGATCATGGGGGGAGGTGCATATTTCAGTTATGAAGGGGTGTGCATGGGTATTCAATTGATGAAGCAGGGGATTCTAGAATCATCTTAGGAATTCTAGCTCATGCAACGGCATGGGGAGATTCATAATTTTCAGTGGGCAAGAGGTTTATTTGCGGGAATTCACGTTATTCCATTCCTGATTGCTCTGTTCAGCATTGAATCCTCTACAAAATGTCACTCATTACAGATCCATTTATTCTATACCATCCTTTTCAAAATCCATCCTCCTTTGATCCACATTGCTCTGATCATCCATTCCACTATCTATGTTCATTGGGATACATAGAACATAATAGACAGGAAGCCGAGCTAGGAGCAGGAATCAGATCTGGAGTTGGATCTTGAGGAAGCAATGTCGCATGATATGATTCTTCATATCTTTCCCCCTTTTGTTTTAATTTATGTTTTATCGAGAATTTATAGTTAAATAGATTAGGGTAATTGGGTTGTAATGAAATTATTATCCATTTATCCATTATGTTTTGTTATTTTGATTCTTCATTGTAATGTTTATGTTCAGTTTTATTTTATATTTAATTATGAGTATCAATTTACACTACCTAATAACTGACAGGTGAGGTAGTGACTCAATTCACCTAGGGTCATTGATGGATGCACTGAAAATTGGAAAAGGTTAATGTATTTATTCTCTATATTAAATGGATTAATTCAATGGTTAAGGTCGAAAGATTAAGACTCATGAAAATTTACTGAACTATGTTGATATACTAGATTTTCAACTCAGTAGATTCTCACCATTTTCCTATAAACTAGATGATTGAATTAAAATGAGTTGAATAGGAGAATATCATTTTATCAGTTCAAAGCAGCTCGAGGACCCTGATTCATATTTTTATTGTCTCAATCTATTATTATTTTTCTCATTTAATTGCACATCATATCCAATGCACTCCATTTTCATACTCACTTCATCTCATTCGCTCATTGTTTTCTTTTAGTTTATTATTGGTTTCTTTTGATTGTTTTTTTTCTTTGGTCTGCACAGCATTTGTCCCTTCCTATGGTTCGATAGCCTACTTAACACTGTACTAGTAGTTTTTAGAGTTTATAAATTTTAAATTTGTGCATACTCAGTGATGAGTGTAGTAAAATTTGGATTCATTTATAGGGAAGGTACATGAAACCATGTTAATAAACAAAAATAAATAAATATAAAAAGATAAAAAAACAGAAAAGACAAAACCAAAAAAATAAAAAACTAGAAAAACTATACATAAAAAATCAAAATTTTCTCCACTATTTGTTGAAAACTATGTCAACTAAGTCAGAACTGGAAAATACAATTCAAGAAATAAACAAACACTATTCTAATAATAGAAAACAAAAGAAAATAGAAATGGAAAATCATGAAAACATAGCTGAAAATCAAAGATTGAATGTGTCGTAGTACGTGGTTTCTGCCCCTGAGAAACCTATACTAAGGGAGTATCAAATTCCTAACATGTCAAGAAATCCATCTTGTATCAGGTTGTCCCCTAGGTCTAGAAAATATGAGATCAAACAATCCCATCTATCCCAAATTCTTTTAATGCTCTGTTAGTAAAGGACCCACATAAATTCATTAGAGAGTATTATGGTTCTGTACTAAAATTACCTATATGAGATTTGAGTGAGTAGTAACTAAGGTTGAGAGTCCTTCCATTTTTTATTAATTGGTGGGCAAGGACTTTGTTCCAAAACCAAGATGAGGAAATATTCTAATCTTAGGAAGAGGTGTCCAATTATTTTGTTTCATAATTCTATCCTTGGAACAATGACATTGCAGTTTGGAAAAAATCATTAGGTTTGTCCAAGATGAGGGGGATATCTTTCATGAAGCATCAGATAGGTTTAGAGGAATTCTTAGGCAAATTCCAAACAATCAGTTAGCTCGTAATCTTCTCATGGATAATTTTTTACAATGCCCTCACCGCTTATAATAAGAACATAACAGATTAACTTTGTGGGGGGGGGGGATTCTCTGACTCCACTACAAAGGAGATAAATCAATTTGTTAATAATATGGCTCAAATTTCCCAACACAAGTGAACCAGGAATGGATTCAGCCATAGGGTTGAAACTAATCCTAGGTTGTTGTTGCTGGTGATAGGGTTCTAAATGGAGAAATTTTGTCACTGTGGAATGTTCGATGACACTCAAAAATGATGTCCCAATTTTGACCTCCCTGTCCAGTTGGGGGAAATTTACCTATTTTTGGATTTTAGGGAGAGAAACCATGGTTTCCAAACCCCGTTTTCCAATCAGTACACTTCTAGTTTTCAAAATCACCCCATCTTTTCATGGAGGGAACAAGGAGTGATAAAATAGCCTAATGCCTCAAATTTTCTCCCACAACCCAAACAACTCTTCCAAAATCAATATGAGGTTGAGTAATATAATTCCCAAAGGGAGTCAAAAGGTATGTTGCAGTAAGTGTTAGGTTAGATTATTTCACTAAGGAAGGATACTGATACCAATATTCACAACATAGAAAATCAAATGGTCCAAATGGCTAGTGATAAATATAGTAGGGAAAATGGAAAGCTACCCAGCACTTCAATTCATAATCCAAGAGAAATGTGATGGTAGTAACAACCAAGTCAGGTCTTAAACTTCAAGTACTAGTTAGGGAACAACCTAGGAAAGATGAAATTAATGAAAAAGGTGTTTCAAATTTTAAAATCTAGAAAATGAAAAATCTAAAAGTCTGAATAACAAGGCCCAAATTGAAATAAAATGTGCAAAACACACCTGAAAACCTAAAAAACTAAGGAACATGATGTTGGATTTGATTAAGGAAGAAAATAATTGAATTTGGGTTTGAGGAGATTGGGAACAATCAACATATTCTAAAACATTATACCCCTCTCATTACCTTCTCTAAAAGATTAAAACAATGTGATGAACTAGATTACATAATGTTTTTTAAGCTGATTCATAGTTTCACAATGAAAATTAATTTCTTAGAATCCTTGGATGAAATCCCTTTATATATTTCATTCACCAGAAGGACTCTAAATAACAATTATGATTAAAATAAGTTGGATAAAACTTATCTCAATGAGGATTTTATTGAAATGGTCAAAAAAATTATTATTCCCAAAATGAAAGACCCTGGGGGCATTATCATTCACTGTCAAATATGAGGAAGTGGTTAAATAAATTTTTTTGGGAATTAGGAGAAAGTATCTATCTTATGTATTACTCCTTGTTTAAAAATTTGGGTCTTAGGGATATGAAACCAACTTCTTTTTCTCTTAAACTTTCTAACAGGTCACTGTCACACCCTTATGAGAAGGTGGATGACTAAAATTTAATTTTTATTATCAAAACACTTTTGAGGGAGAAATTGAGAAACCACAAAAATAGTTAAAGAAAACTCATAAAAACACTAATAGATAAAGAAAAACCAAAGCAAATAACCGAACATGTCCCACCCCAGCAATTGAGTCCTGATAACATGTCTTTACCAACACCAGACCCTTCGGAAAGAAGTCCCATGCAGAATTTCATGGGCACGATATTGATGGCATAGTCATACCTTCTCAATCATCCCAATCCAAAAGGCCTACATCAATTAATACTTTGTGCTCTAGTCCCCTTCGGTTGCAGGTCCAAGTAGAGAGCTAGAAAAAAGAACCAAAGATCAAAACAAAGAAAAAAGGTAGTAGAAACAGAGGGAAACACATCCAACAAACCTCTAAAAACAACCAGACAAAACTACTACCATAACTAGGATATTTATGGAGATACTTAATATTACCTGAATCCCTCTCCTGGAAAATTTCATAAGATAGATATGTGACATGTAAGTCAACAACCTCCAATATCCTCTTCTCTATCTTAGAATCAGGTTAGTCCCACCTCTGGATGTAATCCTCAACACTAATTTTCCCCCTATTGAAATCCCTTACCAGAATTGAATCATTTCTGTCAATCCATGAAAGTTATTCCTCATTAAGAGACACCTCTAGTGACCTCCCCATCATCTTAGCTGCCTCCTCCTCAGTTTCATTGAGCATCAAGACCTAGTCCATCACTTCTTCTTCAGAGCTTAAAAGGAGGGTCATGTCTTGATCACCCAATTCCCCTGGCCTCTAAAGGAACATAGACTCCATTTCCATCTTCTATTTGTTCATCATCTTTACATAGTGGGTATCTAAAGGAAGAGTTAACGAGGAGTATTCCTTCTTCCCCTTCCTCTTCCTGAAACCCATATTACTCCTTGGAGATGAATCCCCATCATATTGTTGGCCATGATCACTCCCTTTAGAAACCTTCACTCCTACCCCATCTCCCTCACCTGGGCTAATGAAATTAGAATTCACATATGCCACTAGGAGGCCTTCAAACCTATTTCACAAGGAAACTAAGGTCTGAATTGGGTCCAGACATCCTCCCTTATTCACCATTTTAAATTCCCTTCTAGTCCTATCACCACTTCCATCCAAAGTAGTTTTCTCCATATAAAAACTAGCCTCCCCACCCAGTGACATATGGCTTAAATTGTCGGCCAGACAGGGCTATATGACTCCATGCCCCATGAACTGAGGCTTCTTACAAAAGTCCTCTAAGACAAAACCCTATATAGCACAATCATTTTGCACCATAGAACACTCCTCATTGATTTTATACTCTTAACCACCTGAAAGTATAGAATGACCATGCCTGGCCACTTCATTACCATTAGGCACTGTGATTGGCCTACTCACACTACTGAGATCACCTATCAATCTACTAAGTACTTTCGGATCTGGAGGTAAATCCAGCAGATGCTCTTGCCTCACCTGGTTTGCTATAAAAGAGTTCAAAGGACCTGTATCAACTGAATTTATGCCATCCCCCTTGTCCTCTTGGACCAGACCCTCAATCTGGACAACCAAAGTTGTGCCCGATAGACAGATTCCCTCAATTTATCTATTGTAAATTTCCCCAGTTATTCCTTCAACTATCAGACCATCCACCGTGCTATTCGTGATATTTACATGATCACCATTGCACACATCATTATGAAATATAGTATTCATATCCCCTCACTTTCATTTCTCTAGTAAATGACCCAATCGCTTGAAAAACAAGAAAAATGGAACCACGACTCTAAGACAACAAGCTATTTACAGTGTAATTCTTCGCCTACAATGATCCAAAAAAATTCCAATGGCACCCTTTATGCATCCACCTTCACACACACTTGTGGGTTAACTGGATAACAGACAGCATTGGTCAGGCTATCAGAATATAGGTATCTTCCACGATGGTTTCCAAGCATTTTAACAATCAATTGATTTTGAAACGGAAGAGGGAGATTCAGAAAACATAGCCAAACTGCCACTGAGGGTGAATCACACTTCATGTGAAAATCATACGACCATCAGGAAATGTAGAATCAAAAGCCATTATAGTTGCTGGTAGCCCTCAACCATGCCTTTGTTATGTCCTCCTCCAAAGAAAAATGGATTAAAATGTTCATGTTATCTAATAATCATAAGGCCACCATTTCTTGAAAATCCAAGGAACCAAACACAAATATATCAATCAGATCGACTGAGGTTATTCTCTTTGAAAATGAAGTGACTAATAAAAAACTATGGAGGGTTGAAGATTTGTTAAACTCAGCGACCAAAATCAGAAGGTTGGGGTGACCATCATGAATATTTGGAACATTTGGGCTCATGAAACATGGGGGTAATAGAGGAAGAAACACAGTGTTCAAGAATAGGAGAAAATAGGATTCCACTTCTATGATAGACAGCGGAGGTCCCTCCCTCGGAGCAGGAGGAACCTGCTCAAAGGCCAGTTCCATCACCAGTCGGGAGACGAAATCATAGCAAAGGTCTCCCGCTCTTCAAACATGAAAAATCGGGTGGATGAAGTCTTAGTGAGTGTATAAAAACTCACAATTCCCAAATAATTACTAATCCATGATATTGAATGTGATTAAAAGGTCTCAATAATCATAGGCAGACCCTTCCTTACAACTAGTGCTGACATTATTGATGTATCCAAAGGGAAACTCAACCTTTAATATGTCAATAATGTGGAGGAAATTTTGGGGTTTGAAATGCCCCAACATTAGGTTTTTTGTGATTTGTTAGATGTTTCTGAAAATAAATGTTACAAAATTGAGATCTGAGATGGTATAGGTGCTTCCCAGTTGAGGTCACAGAGATATAGATTCCCCATCCCATTGAAAAATTTTCCATGGCTACTTCTCTTTCCCCACACCCTTCTATTGAAGAGGAAATTATTTCCTTAGATCCCATTCTAGAGAGTGAGTCACAAAATTTTCCTAACCTATCTCAACCTATTTATGAATGTTTCCCTTATGATGTTGACTATTTTAATGTTCCTAATGTTAGAGAATGTTATGGGTTGAGTTCTTCTAAAAAACATGACGATTTCCACTATAAACAAGTGTATTTACTTAAAATATTCTTTCCTACATGGTCTATTACTATGTGTGATGAATTACAAAATAAAAAATAAAGGTTCACATCATTTGATTCCTCTTTGGATATTGGAAAAATTTCGATTTGCATGATTTTTTATGAGATAATGTGAAGTTTGATTCTATGATTTCTTCTATTTTGAGCTTGAGCTAGCTCCTAAGTATAGGGAATTATGTGGAAAGAGTCATGGTCATTTGATTATTTTTTCTATGATGCTATTGAATTTATTAAGAGATGATGAAGTGGTATCATAGGCCCAGCCATGCTGGATATCATGTTCCCTCTTGATGATTTGGACGAGTTTGGGAGAATTTTTCTTGGTGATGAAGATGAAATTGTCTTGAGTGATCCTGATTATTATTCTTTAGAAAATAGTGGTTTCCACAGCATTAGAAATCATACCCATTGGATGATCATGTTTTTAAATATATAGGGGAATAATGTCTGTCCAGGGACTTTAAACGTAGCTCTACATGAGAGGCATCCCATGGTTTTCTTTGTTCTACGCTTAACTTTTTAGTTTGGAAAAATGGTCCATGATTGGTTGTGTGTGTTTCTACATTGGTGAACAATAATGTTTTCATTTAATTGACATATTCAAGCTGTATTGATGGATTATTGTTTTAAAATAATGGTTCCAAATTTTCATTTGGTGTTGGTGGTACTGGTTCGTTAAAGAACATTAGATAAAAATCCCTAACTAACACTCCAATTTTTTGACATTGAGATTTAAATTGTGAGGACTAATGATAATCTGATTACATTGTGTAGGAACTTGAACAAAGCATAGATAGTCCCTTAATAAAGATAACATGGGGAGACATAAACAAAAGAAAAGTATCTACATTCGGGGAGTAATTGTTTTAATTATTCATGTTGAATTATATCATATTACATGATACTATAAATTATGTGTGGGGTAGTCCCCTGTATTTTTTATGAAAAGTATGAATCGGTTTCCCATATGGGTGTTTAGATGCTAGTATATAGATAGTTGAAAATTTATTATGAGATGATTTATAAAACCTTCTTGCACCCACTACTTTCAATTTCATTTTTCTTATGTTGTACTTTATTGCATATCATGCTACTATTTGAAATAAATTGATAACATCATTTTTCTTCTTATAAATTATTACTGTATGAACATTTTAGAAATAAAACTGTGATTCCTAGTTCTATCTGGTGGGATATTTTTAATATATGTTTTTGTTTTCCTTTTCTTTTCATTTTTGTGTGGAAAATAATTTATGAACCTCATGGATACCCCTCCTCATCCTTGAAAGTGCTAAAATTTCCATCTGTTTTGAACTAAAACTATCTCCCACCTTGAGATTCAACAATGGGGACAATGTTGAGTTTTATAGTTGGGGAAGATGGGTTATTATGGTGTCACTTCAAATCCCCCCTTTTTTTAAAAAAAATGTCTATTTTTATCAAAATTATTTCAATTTTTTTAAATTTTTATTCCATAATCCAAGGGTCATCTAGCTTTAAATTTCACAAAAATTAAGTCTTATATAGTGAATACCTACTTTCTAGTTGTTAAGGGTTGTACTGAGTATAAAGATGTTATAGATGAATGATTTATGAGTGGAGTAGCACACTATTTTTATGGAATTTTTTGTTTAGGAACTAAGGGAGGCAGTGAGATATGATGGATTTTTGCGTAACTAGGATCATGACTATAGGGAAAAAAATTAACTAGATCCTAAGTCAATCATCTTATTTTATAAAAAAAATCACCTAATTGATCATACTAAAATGGTAATTAGTTAAGTCTTTTGCAACTAGAGTAAAATGGGAAAATGAGACCCCAAAATGAGTTTTTGAGATAGGTGCACTGGGTGTATTTATGTGAATAAATAAAATCCAATTTTCTAATTAATAAGTACCATGTACAGTGCTCTTAACATGGAATATAGCAGGGTAAAATTAAAATAAAGTGCCTAGTCAAAAAGAGAGATCATTTAAGTGAGGGGGATTTTGAACCCTAATCAATAAGGGAGTAATTGAATTAATCAAAGATAATTTTAGTAGTATTAGTGAAGTTATTAAAAAAATAAAACATTTTTGGAACTTAGGAGAATGTGATAATTGAATGTTCCTTTTGTTAAGGATTAAATTCTATTTTTCTTTAACAGTTCATCACTTTTTTAATAGAAACTTGAACTGGAAATTAAGTAGGATACATAGGTGACTTCATATAGGAGGCATGGAATCATTATCATTGGATGAATCTGGGTAGACTTTGGTTTCTAACGTGTAATTAAAAGTAAGAGGTACCATATTTTGAGCATTCATTGAATATATAGACTCTGTACTATTCTTCTACTCTATTTAAAAATGTATAGTCATGCACTTTTTGAGTTGAATGTATAAAAACAATCCTTCTTTACAAAAGCATGCATTTGTTTAAGGATATAAAACTATTTAATTATGAGACTATTTTTTGTTTCTATTTTTCAGCAATTTTTTCCACACCCCTGTTCAATTTTCTTATCTTTTTATTATTAAAATAATTTATTTTGTGTAATAATTAAAATTTTGTGTATTTTGAAGAATAAATTGTAGAAAATGTGTTTATGTGTTAAAAGTGTCTTTTAGTGTTTATTTTTATTGTTTTTCATTAATAAAAATAAGTTTTTATTTTCATTTAATTAAATAATTTTATTTTTAATTTCTTTTAAATTTAATAATGTCTAATTCATTAATATAATTAATTATATATTTTAAAAATTGTAAACTAATAATTAACTTTAGTTTTTAGTTCATTAAATAATTAAATTATTTTTAACAATTTAATTATATTATTTAATTTTTTATTACTTTTTTTTTATTTTAGTTTAATTTCATTAATTATTTAATTTATTAATATGTTAATTTCACTTTAGTTTTTTAGTTCATTAAATAATTAATTTTTTTATTGCCGTCAAAATGACTCATCATCTCCCCATCGATGAGACATGTCTTACTGAATCCATTATAGAATACAACCTACCAATGCACCTCCATCCACCTTCATCACCCCTCCCATAACTCTTCATCAAATCTCAAACTAGTTCCAAGCACAAAAACAATAACACAACAACATCAAAGAGAACCACAATAGATCAGAAAAATACAAATCAATACACATTATCAGAACAAGAAGAATTTCAACAGAACCATAAAAAACAAAACCAACAGAAGGAAAATCAAAGCAACAACACCCCAATTTAAGAAATTTTCCAATTGTACAAGAATTTGATATCTTCTTCAGATCTCACCCATACTAAAGAAAAACTTGTACTAGATAAAAAAATTTATCCAACCCTTACAAGATCTACTTTAGCCTTGTAGGAATTTCCCTTCGATCCCCATTTCACCAGCTCAACCCACCTCCTCTTGCCACTCTTGAGGCTACCACTTCGAGCCTGCCACTTTCCCCTTACCTTGTTTTCCAGTCAATCCTCCTTTCTCGAACCTATTCTCATCCTTTTCTCTAGTTCGAACCACCCAAACCATCACCCCACCATACCAGCAGCACCCCTACCTCTACCACTAATCACCACGATCCACCGCACCAGATCCCTCCTACCCTTATAGCAGTCACGACCTATCCCCCTTTAACCTATTCAATTTTTTATTTATGTTATTCTAATTATTTATAATAATATAATCTTTATATGATGATAATAAAAAATATAAATATAAAAGTAATAATAATATTATAATAAAACATAATGTATTTTATTAACAATATAATGTATAATAATTATAATAATAATAATAACAATATTAATAATATATTAATAGGTTTTTAATAGTATTATTTTTATAAACATGTATATATTTAGTATAATTTTAATATAAATTTTAAAATTATTTTATTTTTTTAAGTTGTTTTTTATTTATTTTTAATATTTATAGATACTTAAATATGTATACATATAATTCTTGTAATTAATTACTATTTTTTAGTTAGTTTTTATTTATTTTTATATATATATTTTAGATACATGGAATTTATTATTTTTATTATTAATCTATTTGGTTATTATTATACAGTTGTTTGTGGGGGGAGGTGCATATTTCATTTATGGAGGGGTGGGCGCAAACATTTAATTGAGGGACTGGGGGATTCTAGAATCATCTTGGGCATTCCATCTCAAGAAAGGGTGTACGGAACTTCATAATTTATAGTGGGGGAGATATATATTTGGGGGGATTCACATCATTCTATTCCCGATCCCCCTATTCACCATTGACTCCTCTCCAACATCCCACCCATTCCAGACGTATTCCATCAATACTATCCTTTTCAGACTCCATCCTCCATCCATCCACTTTTCTTCGATCATCAATTCCACTCTCTCCATTCACCAGGATATAGAGAACAGAGTAGACATGCTTCCAATCAAGGAGCATGAATCGGATTCAGAGCGGGATCTTTAGGAAGCAATCTCACGAGAGATGTTGCTTCATCTATTTCATCATTTTTCTTTCATTTATATTTTCTAGATCATGTGTAGTTAAATATATTAGGATAATAGGGATGTAAAAAACTGATCATCCATTTATCCTTTATATTTTTTTAATTTGAATGTTTAGTGCTATTTTTATGTCTTGTTATCTTTTCTATTTAATTTTGAGTATCAATTTACACTACTTATTAACCGATGGGTGAGGTAGTGAATCAATTCAACCGGGATCTTTGACCGAAGTAATGGAAATTTGAAAAGGTAAATGTATCTCTTTTTTATATTAAATGGATTAATTCAAGGGTTAAGGTTAAAGAATCAAGAATAAAGAAAGTTTATTGAATTGTGTTGATATACAGGATTGGAAACTTAATAGATTATCACCATTTTCTTATTCACTTGATGATTGAATAAAAATGATTAGAATAGGATAACATCATTTTATGAGTTCAAAGTATACCACAGACCCTGATTCATGTTTTGTTGTCTCACTCTCTGCTTCTTTTCCTCACTGCATCCCACATCACATCCCGATGCATACTCCCCTTTCAGACAACATGTACCCTCATTCATTACACTAGGACACAAACATGGAATTCAGGTCATTATGTAATGAATATATATCGCTTATATTAAAAGAACTAATTTTTTACTAACCTTTTGTCACATGTTTTCCAAAATAATTTTTTGTTTATATTACTTCACTCAATGTAGTTCACGTGTTTTCAAGGAGAAAAACATGGGATAAAGACATGTCATGTAATTAATGTACAATGTGTATTTCATTCTTGATTCTTATAGGATGCAAGACATGAAAATTTATTTAAATTCCATTTAGACATATTATTTTACATGTTCCTCATAAATTTCCATAGGATGTATATGCTAAGTCCTGATAAGTGTACTATAAACAACTGTCGAAGAAAAATACATTCCATAGAAAAATATGCCACACACATTGAAATTTACCTATTTGTAATGAAATATTAAATTAAATTAATTACTCTATTAAATATAATCCATATGGGTTCCATGATAAATTGAATTTATATCACACATTTTTCATTAGGCTTTATATTATATTAAATGATTAATTAATTCAATATATTATTTAAAACTACATGTCATGTCATGTTGATTCATACTAAAAATTTATCATGTATTAAATTGTATAGGAAACATAATTTTCATGTCCCAAATGTGTAATTAATTTGATTGTACATGGAAAACAATTATGAGTCATGTTGTGTATGAAATTTATTTTCTATGTGAATTATTTACAACAATGACCTTACTGAATAGTTCAAATAGGTAATCATCAAGTTTCATACAAGTACAGAGTTGTGTACTATTTTATTAAATGTTAAATAAAATAATATTATATATTATATTTAAAATCATAGAATATGGGAATTTATAGTATGATTGGATAGAAAATGATAAGATGAATCAATATGATAATTAATCAATAATTCATGTAAATTTTATTTTATAAAATATAAAATTTAAATTAATGATTACTGTGAATTTTAAATATATTGTCGTTGTACATGAATGAACGATTTTGAGAATTTACCATGCCTATGCACATGTTTAGTTAATTTAATTTAATTTTTTTCTTGCATTTAAAATTATTTATTATTAAGTTAAATATGTTTGAATGGATTTCATACCTCCCTCTATTATGTTAGACCTTTGTATCCAAGTTTTTTTTATGTAATTCTACTTAACCAATAATTTGGTTCCTATAATGTGAGTTTGAGTTATAAAAGCATATATAATAAAAAAACATTTATCTAATAGCATAATTAGTAAGTTAAAGGTGTATTTGAGGAGTAGGGGATTCAATATAGAATCAAAGAGAAACCAACTCAGGCAATAAATAGGTAGACATGTGGGGTACAACAAGTCATGAAAACATCAATATAATATGTTTTCAATTAGGGTTATTGGTTAATTTTTTGTGCACTAAAAAAATAAAAAATTATATAATTCTTATGATCATGTAATTTATTAATTTATTTTTTTCTTTCTATTTAATGATTTATTTTATAGATCGAAGATCTCAGTCGGATGAATTAATGGACAGATATATAAATATGGAATTAAAATAAAAGGATTATGGGTAATTTTTTTTATCAAAATATTTTTAATCCATTATGTAAAATAGATTTAATATTAACACGACATGTAAATAATAAAACATGGAAATTTATAGAATAATAAATAAAATTCCATAATAAAATGTTATATCCAAACTAAGCATTCTATTAGTTGATTATTAATGAAACCGTATAACTAAGTGTTAGTTTACTAGTTTTTATGACACTTCATTTTATCAGGAATTAATTAGGATTGTTTTGGGTTGACTTATCCGACTTACATCAATAGGAGTATCCATTTCTAGACAATATTTAACTTATAGGATTGTTTTGAGGAAATAGAGTGAGGGTTTCTAGATTGGGCAGTCCACTCAATGGATCACGATGTTTCAAGCCCATAGCTGGATAATACATTCCTACCTAAATACCTCCACGTAATTGAAAAATCCATTTCTTATGTTATGAGAAGTGGCATATGGATTCTTTCTAAAATAATATCCATGAAACTAGAAATTTTGATTCCAATGGTGAGGGTTTTGTAACATGATAAAATAGTGGAAGAAATATTATTAAAATATTTTCTCACTATTAGTAATAAAAACTAAGAATCTTCTATAAATTATTATAGAATTAAATGGAATGTTCAGTAGCCATGACCCTATCCTTATTAAATAACATAGATAAACACAATAACCATACCTGTAAAAACCTCTTGGAATGGAATAGAGAATTGTTCATAGTACTATAGAAGGAACATAATATATATTTGATATAGTGTTCAGTTTTTTATATGCATTCTTTAGAGGTGAGTGAGGAACAATAACTTTTTTATGTGAAACACTTAGATCATTCGGTTGATTCATAGTGTTTATTCTATCATCCATGTCCAGTGAAATAAGAAAAATCACACTAGACCATTGATGAATATGAAATTCTAAATCATATTAATGATATTTATCAAGATAGAAGAAGAAAATATTGGTTTTAGATCTCTAAGAATATCTTCATATATAATATTGGATAAGGTGTATCATGTGGACCTCACATAATAAGAATGATTATCTATATCGAGTGTCCGTAAATTTTATGGTTGAAACTACCTGATGAATTGTTCAGTAATATCATTCTAAACAAAATTCCATAGAGATTCTATAAATTTATTTTGTAATTTCAACATGAAAAATATAGATAATTCATTACCATATATCCTCACATTAATTCGCTAGATTGATAAGGAACTAAATCTTGAATAGTCTTATTCTCTTATTGTGAAATATAGAATGGAATGGAAATGAGAACCCAAACTAAATCCAGGTATAATGATTCTATGTAATAACCTTCCATGTAGATGAATATTAATGTGGAAGTGAGTGATCGTGATGATTTTTATTTTCAATGTGTAAATAAGGGACACTAGAAGAAAGACTCCATAGTTGGAAGGAAATGAGTTTATGTTCAAGTATGTTTTTTTAGTTTAGCCATTCAATTTCAAGGAATTTCATATTGGATACGACATTTGGTTCTCATATTCGTATAAAAATTCATGATCCTAGTAGATTTTGAATGTTTTTATATGGTGAAGTAGATTTTCAGTCTAGAAATGGAGTTATGTTGGATTCATTATCCATTGGTGACTACCACCTCACATTACCGGTGTGAATAATCTTAGTTCTTCCTTATTTTTACAATTTAACTAGAATTAAAAACATCATTATTTATTTGTCTAAAATATATAATGTTTTTTCTGGTTGTATAAAATGAAAGTTTTTTGACAATAAAATGACATGCTTTTATAAGGCACATTTACATAATTATCTTTATATATATTATGAGAACTATTTGTTGGAAATAGAAAATTAATTTGGTTAACATGGTTAATTACACTATTTAGGATGCTTTTATCATGGCCCTACCTATGTTTTTACATGAAGCATGTGAACACTAGTGGCTATATCCCCACATTACGACTTTCCAAATGCTTGCATATTTTATCAATTTTAGTAGTGGTGTCTACTACTTGATCAAAATAGGATGATTGGATGTTAGTCTCCCCTTCCATGAATTACTCCTTGGATATCGTTGCCTAGCCCGTGTTTCCCTCATATATTTAATGTATTCTCATGTAACTCCTTCCTAGTGACATCTCTTTTTTGATTCTTGTTAATTAAAATGATTCTATATGTATATACCACTTTCATCTTGACAGGGAAGCCACCTTAGGTCAAGAGAGTAGTCACATTTTGTATTATTGGGCATGTCTAGAAATTGGTCACATCGGTCACCTATATTAGTCCTCTTAGGAGGGAATATCATATGAGGAATCATAATTCAAAAACCCCAAGGAATCATATGACTATAATGAGGGAACAATGCCATGGATATAATCCTTCAAGGTTTATTTACCTCAGGCATCACATACTTATGAATGTGTTATTTGTTTGAATACAATCACAAGTTCTGTATCGTATGGATATAGATTAGGATTTAATATTTATATGGACCAGGTAATGAGTTTATCAACTTGTGGTGACACGAATAGGTTTAATATCTCATGGGGTAAAGATGGATGGATCCAAATTACCCATAGAGTTAGACCTAGAGTTGTGGATATGAACACCACTTGAGATGGATCAGGGATGGAAAGATCTGAATTCCCTATAGTGATGGATCTAGGAGGTGTGTCCCTAGGAGATAATATGTCACACCTAGATTGAATGAATTGGAATAAACTTTAAGATGGATCCTTAATAGATGGATCAAAATTCCCCTTCAGGCAGATCTAGAAGTTTGATCAGAATTCCCCATGAGGCTGATCAGGGAGGTGTTTCCCTAGGAGGGAGCACCATATTTTTCCACTGGTCATGACACCCAATGAGGAAGTCCCAAAAGGTTGATGAAAATTCCCCTCAAGGAATATTATGGTGGTGCATCCCTAAGAGTGATCACATAAGTCTACAATTGGATTGGATTCCCTTTGTGGTGGGATTACAAGGTTTATCATAGTTCTCTTTAAAGAAAATCAGGGAGGTTGATCAGAACACCCCTTGAGGTGCATCCAATAGGTGCATCCTGCGGAGAGAGCACGTAAGTTTACCATTGCCCAGGATTCCCATTTGAGGAGGCTTATAAGGTTGATTAGAATTCCCTATGAGGTTGATCAGGGAGGTTGATCTGAAAGCCCAATAAGACAGACCAGGGTGGTGTGTATGTAGGAGGGTAATGTATGTTTACTATTAGTTAGGAAGCCCCCTAAGGAGGGCTCAAAAGGCTGATCAAAACATCCGTTGAGTTGGACTAGGGAGGTGTATCCCTTGGAGGTAGAAATTAAGTTTACCATTGGTCAGGACACCCCCTGATGTGGGCTAGGAAGGTTATTCATAACACCCCTTGAGGTGGATCATGGAAGCGAGTCCTTAGGAGGTATAAACTATGTTTAACATTGGTTTGTATTAAACGAAAGGGAGTAATCATATGTAACCTTTTTAGAATATATGGATCATAATCCAGTAGTTCTGATTCCATAGTTTACAGTAATGTGATTGGACCGATCCATGTAGTCTAATTTCATATGGTAAGCATGCTCATGTCGTGAAAGTAGAGTCAGTGAGGGATGTTGTGGAGACTTAAAATTGAATATACCCTTCACAAGAGGATTTATATTGGTTAGAATGGTCTCTTGATTAAGCATTGATCTTCTTAGATAATCTCATTCAATGTGAGTGGTATAGGTGTAGGGATCATCCCAAGACACTCATCCATTGAGCATCCCATGATTATTTCACAATGGATGACTAATGTTTTATGTCTTGTGATGAGGATGGTGTTGGTTAGTTTAACATCATATGAATAGTACATGGAACTAAGAAATTTTACTTCATGTATCTCGAACATGGGTAGGATCACTCCATACCCCTAGTAATTATGGGACCAACGTTCATTCACTTCTGGGAGGGACAATGAGTTGGTGCTTCCTTGAAGAGTTATCAGTCACAAGTACCACTTTTGGGTCTATATGCTTAGATGAAAAATGTGTTAGGATACATATGATTATAAGAAAGATGTTGGTGAGAGGCTTGAGTGAAACTTAAGGTGATGTGGTAGGACATAAGAGAGTGTGGGACAGGTCACATAGAGACTCGAGGAATTGCGGGACCAGTCTTGGATGTATGAGGGCCTCAAGAAGTCAAACTATGTGTAAGAGGGTCATAAAAAAAGGAACCATGGAGAAGACCGTGAGAGGGGTTTCACGAAGCCTCAGGACATTCAGATAGGTTCTTCCTAAAAGAAAAAAGGCTTCTCAAGGGTCAAGTGAATTAGGAAGGCCAAGGGATTCATGAATGGGTATACATCATGAAAATGGATGCCCCTACCTTATAGTAATGGGTTTATTTGGAAAGGGAGTCCATAGTAAAGGATGAATGATTCATGAAAAGATAATTTTCCTAGGAGACCATATTCCTTCTCTATGGTCTTGTACCATAAAAAATGAATCCACACATAGGGTGGGGGTCTTAATAAAAAAATGAAAAGGGTTTTGTGAAGCCTAGATATCTTGGGTGGTCCTTCTTGTTGGTTCAAGAAGGTGAGGAGGTTCGTGAATTTGGTACGATTTGGAATCCAATGGTTAGGTAAGCATATTTAAAATGTTATATTGAAGGGTATATTTATAGATGAATAGTTTCCGGAACATTTAAAGATATTTTTTGTATTCTTTTTGGGATTCAAGAATGGGTGTATCTCCACATTTCCAATTTCAAACTCATGAAGACACCATTAACAATTCTCATGTCTGATAAGCACTCTATGAAACCAAAAGTTACTACATTGGTGATTACTATAAGGAATTTATGAATTTTTGGAGGAGTCATAACAGTTAGGGAGGTTCGTGAACTCTAACCATTTCTTGATGGAGGTGAGGTTCATGTAGCAGACTCCTTAGAGAGATTTTGGTCCATTTTGGATAAAATTTTATTTGAACTGGCCGTTCTTTCCTTGACAATTTCCATGGAATGTGAATTATGGCATCAACAAATGTCCCCTTATAATGGGAGGATATGGGGAAAATGAGGCTCTTATTCTGAGAGATAATCGCGAAAATTTACAATTGAATCCATTTCGTGAAGTATATTCATGAAGCTCACTCACATATCATACTCTTCATGGGTTTCTATGCAAATGCCATCATGAATCCCATGTAATTCGTTCATTTATAAATATTGTAGGTGTTAACATTAGAGCCAGTAAAAATATGAGATGAGAAAATATATTTTCTCTCTTTCATGAAGCACAACATCTCTATAAACCATTCTCTATGCACACATCTTAGAAAACCAGACTCCTTTCACGTTTTCTCCAATAATTCTTCTCAGAGAAATACATCTTTATGGAACCAATATTCGTAATGAAATCTATGCGAACCAGATCTTCAAGATTGACCTATGGGAACAACCATCATGAAAGACATTAATGAACCATACATGAACGAAAAATATGTCTTGAATCATATGGATGATGAGGGAGTCAATAGTGTCACTACTCAAATAGAAGAAATGACTGGGAATATAATGATTAATAGGAGAATATGAATTCTCGTAGACCATGAATAATTCCTCGGACTGTTGAAAGAGGATCATAAGGAATATTCAATATGAAAGATATTTCCATTTTATGGAATCATGTAGAGAGATGATTTCTTCATTCCCACTACAAGGAGAGTCGAACCAGCCTACTCGTCCATAGGTATACTAGGGTAGTGCCAATGATATAGGACATATCTGAATGGACTATGAATCACATACAATAGAATTTATATATAACCACATCAATAATATTGATAGAGATAATCTAGAAGATAGGTAACACCCAACACAGTATGAATTAATACTCATGCAAGCCATGGGGAATCTATATAAAGGGTGGAATGAAAAATGGGATTTACACAATGGTGGAAACTTCACTGATGAGTGGGATCGGACCTACTAAGAATGTGTGTCATGCCTTTAATTTGGAGCAGATCTGAAGTAATTTGGGATCAATGAAGCATCATGGGCTTTGCAGTTACATGTCAAACCCACTTAGGAAATTATACATAAGTAGTTGAGAATATAGTCACTAGGGACCAACATGTTTCACCTGAATCATGGGGAGGATAGTGCCAACCTATCGTAACTTCATCAAATCATGGGGATCCATATTTTTTGGGAAATGTATGAATAGTTCCTCCCGGTAGAGAATGTATGGGGGGACCAAGAGCATTTTTTAGCCCTAGAGTGGGTTTTTTCCAGATCTGGTGAAGGAAACTAGCAAAGAGAAGCCAGGGATGAGGTATATAACCTTTATAAAATGGATTGGGTACTTATTAAATGAACCAGTAGTAGATCCATCCAAGGGGGGAAGATGAAACAAAGAAGATATCAATGAGGCCGTGAACATGTTTCGAAGGATACCAATGGGGAAAGGAGGGATCTTACTAACAGATTATGGATGCACGATAGTGGCAGCTGTGGGGATACAACATTAAGAAAGAAAATCAAACTATAGTTAGACTAATAGGATTCATCATTATTCTCATCTATAATTGGATTCACCCAATGAGGGATTCACACATTGGGGTGCATTCAAGCACCTTGATCGTGAAAATGATGTTGGTGAAATGAATACACTTCAATCAAGTTTTCCCAATACTATTGAAGATATAGAAGGTGATTTTCCATATCATTGAAGTGAATAGGACACTCTATGTGTGTCGGTCCCTCCATTACAGGTGCAGCTAGGTGGCAACACACAAGGGGAGTCATGAGTACCAAAACCCCATCACCCATCCCACCAAAATAAATTGGACGATGATATTTAATATCATAGGGATTCACCAATTTTATTTTGGTTTGGTGGAAGTGTTGGAGAAGTTTGTTCTAGAATAAAACTTCATATTATAGTTGTTCCTCATCCAGTAGGGATGGTGACTAATGATGGTAGATGAACCTTTGAGAAGAGATCATACCTTCGGGCCATCCAAGTTGGAGTACTCATGGAGAGGGTTGATTGTGATCCAATATATGAGATATACAACCAGCATCATTCACAAAGGTAGTTTAGGTGTTTCTTGAGTCCAACACCAAAGGTATACTCATAAGTGGGTCAATACCATAAACCTTCAGTGAAGAGGTAGATATGGTCCATGTTTACTCATGAGGGTATGAAGATGTGGAATGAGTAACTGCCACCAACCACTATGTACAGGTTAGTTAAAAAATATATTCATTGATGGGAGAGCACATATCATAGGGATATGATGAGGTAAAGGTCCATCTGATCTAATTAAGGGGTGTCCCATCAAATAAGAGGATGGGGCTACTTGGTGGTTGGTGCATGTCAGTGAGGTAGAGCTAGACAAGATGGAAGGGAAACACTAGTGGGTGTTGTAGTTTATGGACACAAATAAGTGGGAATCGTGGGAAGAGGAGCATCAAAATCATGCACAACACTCTTTGTAAGATTTTCAGGAGAAGGAGAGCCTTATGGGTGGTCCTGATAATATTATTCCAAGCTCGTAAGAAGAATTTGCATTGTGTGGACATTCCTAGTGATGTTGTGTTTTCCAAAGCCCAAGAAAACTAGGACATCTATAAGAAATTTGGAAACAGGATTGGGATATTGAAGAAGATAAACATAAATGGTATGTGTATTTCTAAAATTTTCCATTAAACTTTTGTATTTCACATTCCCTAGGATAAGATGAAGTGATATTTTATTGATCTAAAAGACTTAGTTCATTCTTGGGTTACTGGATACCCTATGACTGATCAGTAAGGGTGGTTCCAAACACCGCCCCACAATTGTAGGTAGTGGATTTGGTTGTGATTTCACATTTTCTAGTGAATTCGATTGATTCATAGGGAACAGATTCCAATCTAGGCACTTTTATGAGAGGAAACACAACTTCTAACTAGGTGAATATTTTGATCTTATGTGCCTCATATCAATCCTACTCTTAGAACTATTTCCTTATTTTTTTCACATGGTCATGAGTCAACGATGAAGAAGGGGATTTCCATGAAAGACCTAAAAATAATGGTTCTGGGACATAAAACATTCAAGGGAAATGTGTGGTGTCCCTCTATGATTTCGCAGCGGTGAGTATCTAATCATCTTTGCGTGAAACTAGGATAATGTCCACAATGGGTACCATTTCTAGATCCTCCAAGAACTCCTCATTGGACTGTATAATTCAAGTAAGTCTCTTCCTTATATATCCCTTGATTATTTTTCCCTTTTTAATCCTATTCTCGACTAACACATTTTGGAATGGCAGTTCAAATAGTTCTCAAAACTCATCCATAAGAACCAACCCTCAAATTAACTATGCCAAGGGATGAGGTGGGGATGAAGATACTACTCTCCAATAATAAATGTATAAGGAGACCACGAAGGATACACTCGAGGGGAATGTCAAGAAAATTCCCCCAATATAGGGGTTTGATATAAAAATAAGTAGAGGGATGGATGAGGGTGTTTTTGGTGGAGCTGATCATGGAGCCGACACTAGGTATGTTTGTTGAAGCTGAAGTCTCCATGGAAAATGCGAACATTGTACTGGTAGCTCAGTTGACTGAGGAACCTACATTGGATGAAACTAAACCAACATTTCTAGTGGTGGATTCTATAGGGGTCTAATATGAGTTCACTCTACCAATATGGGTAGTTGAGGGAGTTGGAAAAATTTTATCCACCTCAGAGGTTCCAGATGATGCAGAAGGGGCTTATTCCATCAGAGGAGAGGCTAATTAGGAGATTATTCCAGGGGTAGATCTTTATGTACCCTCTCCAAAACACCTACACTTATAGGATCCACACAATGATATATTATAAATCATTATTATTGATGATCTCTACCCATAATAAAATTTCAATATTCCTAGCTCAGAAGTCACCGAAGACAATCAGATTGTCCATTGTAAGGCATAGAGATGCATGTTGGACTTCATCACCCGCACCCAGATAGGTTATCTTCTTAACAAGGGGGGATATATCCATTATTTGATTTTCATCCTACGGAATTTAGAGGTGGAATCAAGAATTACCCAAGCACAAGCCCATGAATTTATCATGGAGCGGGCACATGTGGAATGGAAAGATCTTGAACATTCCTAGAGAAATAAAATGGATGAGGGCTCTCCAGTTCTCGAGGAGGTTGAGGGAGAGATATCCAATTTAGAAGAGATAGTAAAATATAATATGGTAGTTTATAATACCCATAATGTGTTGATAAATATTATAAAGGCTCAGTTGAAAACATGCGAGGAAAATATGGAAGAGGCGAAATCCGTCGTGACTATGTCCCAGGCTGAGCAGACCCATCAGAAGATCAGAACCAGAGACATATGATTAAAGTTTGATGAGGATAAATAAGACCTGATGAAGTGGAAGTAGGACTAGGTGGACACTCAATAATGGATTCCTAATATTGATTACTTTATCACTGGGATGGATTTGTAGTGGAAATTTTTCAAAGGAGAGGCACCAATATATGGAGAAACCTATGTTTTTTTTCTTTGGTTGATTTCTGCAAGCTTAAAATTGATTCTTCTGTATGAAATTCAATCATATGAATGAGATAACCAACGATAAAACCCTAATGTCACATGGGTCATGCTCGGTGTGAAAAAAGGATTACCATGTGATTTATCACTCAGATTAGAGTCTCTAGGCTGAAGTATGATGGTACTAGAGAAGTGGGTTCTTCGAACAACCAACTTTCTTTTCTAACATGATCTAGTGAATAAATGGGGTAACACTAGGGTAATTGTATTCTACCCAAATAGTGGGTAATAGGGAGTATGAATCACAATGACCAAAATCTAGAACACAATGGGTATAAAAACCCATTCTTAACATAAATGTATATTACTAGATTCTAGATGAATATTCATCCCATTGCAATTGTATATGAGTGAGTACCATAATAATTTAGTGTCTATGGAAATTAGGAACACATTATTCTAATTTGATGAATGATATTCAACATCTCCCATAAAGATATTCCCCGTTTTCACTCATACTAAAAACCTTTATTTATTACATGGGGAAATGAAACATAAGAAAGGGTGATCTATGATGCTTAGTAAAGGAAATCAATGGAGATATGTAAGAATAATCATGATCGTAAGGTCATGAGAACATGATAATAAAATTATAATATCAAAAACTCTATATCAGAGATTATAATCAAGAGTCAGGGAATAAACATTGGGAATTCACAAGACTTGAGTCATATGGGAATCAAGATAATAATATATGACATCATAACATTGGAATAAAATGTAGAATTATCACATACACGTATGCTTATAATATTGTGAATATGAATAAATAAAAATAGGTCTACTAATTAAGTTAAAGACATGAGATAAGTCCCTTAAATGAACTTTTTATATGAAACTTGTTCCATAAATAACATTAGGTACATATAATCATGTTCATGTATAGGAGGCTACACCTCTTGGTTGGGACACACCACCATCCCTAGTGGAAGCCTTCATAATAGTCAAGGATTCCTTTCAAGTCCAAATAATTAGGTTGGGTTCACTCCCAAAACCATCATTGTAGTCAAGGTTAACCCATAAGATTATCTTACTAGTAAGTTTCCACACCCAAGACCAACTATAGTGACCTTAGTTTTTCTAAAATAACTATTACATTATTTTAATGATAAATAACATAATAGTTCTACAAAATCCGGATCCAATGATTTAGTGTATAGGGAATATTAGGACCATTCATAACATTTAAATATTAAAACATAAACATTTATTTAATTCCTTATTCTCTATGTTATTATTGTCCCTTGTGTTCTCCTTAGTAGAAGTATTCACCTAAGGAGATATAGTAAAATACGAGGTGAGAGAAAAGTCTAGTAAGAGGATGAATAATAGACATGAAAAGTTAGTGATAATAATAATCATCATAATAACATAATAAAATTATAATAATCATAATCATGATAGGAAATGTTATACAATGTCATAGAATGTGTGAATTCATTAAAATGTTACATCATTTATCAGTGGTCAACTGTAACAGATAGTTGTGAACAAATCTAACATTATGTTCACACATATTTCACTTTATCTCATGATATAAATCACATTATACAATGAATTGGATCAATATATAATTCCAGTCTTTCTCATCACATCATAAATTTTATATCCCCTATATATTTCCATGTATACTAATCACATCATAACATTTACATAATCAGGCAGGCCACATAGAATTTATTTCAATCTTGAAAAAAATGACCCATTAAAATAAATGGGTTTAATTTCATAAAGAATAAATTCATGAATAATATTTGGGTTTTACAAAATAAAGAGGAAATAAAATACTTGGTATAATAATCATAAATCTTGAATGAAGACTAAACTATCTCAAGAGAGGTAAAGGTATATTTTAAGAAAGAAGATTTCTTTTGGAAATCATTGTGCTTTTCATATAATCAAGTAAAAATAATTTATTTCCTAGAAAAAAATGTTATAAAAATGAAATTAAATTGAAGGATTATTAAATGAATATACATATTGAAATTAGTGTGAAATATGGAAAACCCAATTAAATGGAGTTGGGTTTGCGAATCACCAATCCTTAGGTACGAATGTTTCCTTCAAATTAATATCCCAGATATATTCGATAAATAACAAATATCGAAGCTCTTATACATGTTATTGATTTATAATAGTTTTATTAAGTTAATTTATGGTCTTTTTGATGAGTTAAAGAGTTTAATTTCATTATTTTGTAGTGCTTGTTTTCTTGGTTTTCATGATCGGTTCGCTTGTATATAAGTATGGAAGTTTTTTTAAAATGAGAATGAATCTCTAGAATTGAAATTATATGAACATATATAAGTTTAATTTTTCTTATATTTTATTTAGTTATATGGTATGAGGATTCTTTATTAGATAGAACCTTAACGAAAATTATTTAATTTATTTTTGATATTTTTATGATAATTATATGCCTACATAATTTTATTAAAATACTAGTTATATATTTGTCTCAAAATAATAAATAACATGTAATATGTATAATAAAATCTTATTTAACTATATTATTAGTTTTATGACCTTCCTTGAAGGAGGTAGTGAAAAATGAAAACACATCATCCACAATAGCGGTAAATCGACACACTATAGATGATATTATTATTTTTAGAGTAATAGAATAAGAGAATAGATTTTAAGATGAATGATTCTATTAAAATGATAAATTTCTATAATATAAAATATATTAATGTTTTCATGACACTTTGATAAGTGGAGGTGAGGAGCAGATAATAAAAGAAATGAAATTGAACATAAATTAAATGATAAAAAGTGGATTTTATTTCTTGAATATCTCCTCTTTTAAATATCTATAGGGAAAAGGGATCGTTATTTTGATGAGTCCAAGGTCTCTTAGTCATGGGGGAGGATCATGTTAATAGGATTTGGTATAACATGTATAAATATAATTTTTTGGAAGGTGTGAGGAGAAGAGTTGGTGAGAGGGGTTGTTTCTCATTATTTTATTCAGTAGTTTATTATTTTGGCTCAAGATTACGAATAGTTAGAACCTTAACATTAGATATATTAAAATAATGATCAAAGTTGGATATTTTTGGCTCACATCATCCACACATAAATAATGGCTCAAAAGTTATCTATTTATCATTTTTCGTCAATTATCACATTTTTCTAATCATTGATAATTAAACTATTTTAGAAAATTAAAAAAAATTCACCCTAACTATTTTCAACCTATATAATTCAGAAAAGGCCTCCATTTTTTGAAAATAATTTTCTAAAAATTGAAAATTAAATATTTAATTTAAATCATTGTTATTCGAAAAATAATGATTTTGAATTTATAATTAATTTAATGACACATTATATAATTAATTAAGATATAATAAAAATATCTAATAGTGACAAGAAACTAAAAAATATATATTTAGGAATCTATTTTGTAAAAATAAATCTTATTTTAAATCATTATAATAATTATAAAATTGTAAATAAACATTAACGTTTTAAAAAAATACCAACACTTAATTTATCATTTTTACAATAATTATTTACTAATATAATGATATGATTATATCATATTTTATCTTATTTTATGACTATAATTTATTTATACTTTATTTGGTGAGGTTACTATTCTATAGGATGTATTATTATTCCTATTGGTCACATTACTATTCCAAAGGTGAAGTTATTGTTCCATCGGTATAGGTTCCTCAATTTATATGAATATCACTAATTTAATTCATCATTTATGAGAATAAATTTTGTATTGGGATATCAAAGATATGTATGTGTTTTTTACATTAATTATAAGACGGTAAAATTTTAATTGATAAAATTTTCTTTCATTACACCATCTTAGTAAAAAACTCCTTTACTGCACTGAGTTTACTTCCCGTTCTAGCCATGTCTACCTATTCAAATATAAATATTTACCCAATTAATTAGAGATATATATAGGTCCCACCCTTAATTTAAGATATAATGGGATCCCTCAACGCTTTTCCTTCAATCCCATCATATAATCTACAACAGGTTAACCTGACGCTATCTCAGCCGCCCTACACTATAAGCTGTAATGGGCTTACCCAACACAATCTAGGAAACCCCATCATATAAGATGTAATTAGACTACCTGGTGAAATCTGTACCACCCAATTGTATAAGAAATGTCAATGATGCACAACATGAATAATGTACAATAATATTTTGTATCATCGTACAAATTAATAAAAAAAATTATACCTCATAACATGATAAAAACATGGAAAAGAAATGGGATTCATGTCAATCTCTCTAAAACATGAATTTCCTATGGAAAATAGATGGGTTTCATAACAATAAATTTGAAACATGATTAACCCATATAAAATAAATGGGATCCATAAACATCATTCCATAAAAAATAACCACTTAGAGAAAGAACATGAATGGTATCCTTGTATCATATCCCCGATAAAGCGTACACTATATCAAAGGATGTCATCTTCTATAGAGAAGGAATTTAAAATATCACTTACATAACCATTCTTTAAAAATGAATTTTTAAAACATATAATTTTTTTTAAAATACATCTCTTATTAAACCACTTTGAAAACATAAAAATAATCATAAAAAATAATGTATTACTATTTGTGAGGAAAATATCCTTTCTGCTTCGAAAAAAACATTTTAAACCATAAAAAATTTTGAAAAAATTTTTCCTTCAAAATAAACTTGAAAATTGATAAAGGAAAAATTAAAAACCATTTAAATAACATTTTAAAAATTAAAAAACATTTTGAATTAATATTCCATGAAAATGATATTAAAATATCATTAAAAATTGAAAATATTTTTATAAGATATTGTTCTTGAATTATACATATTTCCAATCGAAGAGAGATAATGTGAGATTTTTATAATTTTTTTTATAATTATCTTACGTAAAAAACAGTGGAAAAATGGTACCATTAAATGAGGATATCATGAGTTACCCAAGGGGAAGAAAATTCAAGAGATTTCATGAGATATGGATCATGATATTTTATCAACTGAATCATAATTTTCAACAATCTTGATAAATTATGAGAGTATAGCCATAAAATCGTACCACATTAGAAACATTGAATCCTAATAATCATTAAAAAATTACATTACATGAAGTTTAAAATATCAAGAAAATAAGTATATTCATGATATAACATGTGAAGGGATATATAAACACCTTGTATAAAAATTTAGCTGCATAACAAGGCATGTGTATCAAAGAAGGAAAATTGAGACAAAATTAGTTTACTGATTTAGTATCTTTAGAACCCTAAACCCCATAAAAGTGAGATCCAAAAATGTATATGTAAATGACAATAAATTTAATTATACAATCATATAGTACATTAAGGGTAATTATATACACCACTTAAAAGAAATGAGTTGTGAATATGACATTTGTCTCATAGAAATAAATGTGATACTATAAATCCACTTAGTACTTAAGTAACCATTGAATCATGAGATCCAGGAAAAAAAAATTAAAATATTAATAACATTAAATAAATGAAATTAATTAAATAAAATTTCATAGGTCATTATATACAACTCTCAATAAAAATAAGTAGTGAATATAGCGTATATCTCACAAAAATAAAAGTTAAAAGACAAAACCCTTACATTAAGTCTTTAATTACATTGCACACATTCAAAAACCATGTATAATAAATAAAAATTTATTATAAATTTACCAAATAACTATATTAATATATATAATACAATATATGTTTTATTATGACTTTATATTCCCAGTTTATTAATAATTTCATGTTAAAGTTTTGTTTCGGGTAATAACTACTTTGTTTTTTTTGCATATGTTTTTACTTGTTATTCTTGATCCTCTAACTTAGATGATGGATAACATGTTTTAGGAAAGTAAAAAATGATTTAAATATCATATATATTATTTATATATGTATTTTTAATAATATATAGAATATTATAATATGAAATGGAATACACTGTTCCTAGAGAAGGTAGGTTGTACATATGCATGAATATTGTTTCCGTTTTCTTGTCATTTTGAAAGAAAAAATGTAAATGACATGAAAACACACACAATATATATATATATATATATTTAAAAATTATTTTATCATTTTAATTTCATATATTTCATATAATTTTACTAATCCCATCATTAATATATTCCATGTAATGTTTTAACGAATCACATCGCTCTGAGGAGGTGATAGTCCACATGTCCACAAACTATGTTATCATATTCCAAAAAAATAAAAATAATAAAGTTATGTGTCATAAAATAACACCATAAACATAATGAAATTATTAATATAATATAAAAATATTAATTCCATATTTATTCCCAACCGTGAAAGGTGTTAATGAAAGAACTAGCGACAATGGTTTGTGAGGTGGTAGTCCACTGTACACACGAACGATGATTTCATATCCCTTTTGATGGAAGTGTTTCTGGGTTTCGGTAATAATTATAATATAAAAACATATCACTATATTGACTATAATTAGTTTTTTATACAATAATATAATAATAATAATAATTTAGTAGTAGAGAATGATATAAATAAAAAGATCTTATTAAAGGATTCTAACTCTTCCTTAGGTAATTCCTTTTGGTTTTCACCAAAGGACTAACTTGGATGGATTGCTACTTAAATATATACATCTAGGATGAGATAATGGAATTTGGGAGATTATTTTTGGAGGGTTTCAATGAGATAAATTAATTAATATGTGTGAATAACTTTAGGGGGTGAGATCCATTTTATAGTGGTGTAGTGGCATTATTGTAATTATACCAAGAAAACACTATTAAGAGGGATCCCTTACATAAAGTTCCTATAATAATGGTACATTTAACAAAGTTATTATACGGTTGAAATATTTCATAAAATTTATTTTGTACATGTTTCTAGGTTATTATTTCTATTTAGATAATGTGTAACCACTATGTAAACTCATTTTTACGTTAATAGCTGTAATTAATTTTAATTAATGTCAATAATATTTTTTGTCAAAAACTATGTTAAACATAATATAAATTATAAATTATAATAATTGAAAACAAGGAATAAATTTTTTCATGTTCTAATTATATATGTGGCATAAATTAATTTAAAGTTAGTATCATAGATGGGATGAGAGACCATGCTTTTGAAGTGAAAATGTTAAAAAGTTTGAAATGTGTTTATATCAAATTTCAATGTTAAATTAGATAAAATTACCTAAATTATATTAATTTATGTATAATGTATCTAAATATAATTTATAACCAATTTAAAATATAATTTAAAAATATAAATAAATTATATGGAAATATAGTTTTCAATTTAAATTTAGTGTTTCACTTTTCATTTAACCATGTAACCTCTCCCCAAAAATTTTAAAAAATCACCCGAAGTAACTTTTGATAATTTGATTTAAAAAATGAAGTTTATATTCTCAAATAAAATATATAAAAGTGTAAAAATTTATATTTTAAATAGATGTTCTATTAAAATCTCAAAATAATACCTTTTAGAAATATATATATAACTTTTTGGATAAAACAGGATATATTCTTATCACTTTTATAGAAAACACATAAGATAAATTTAAAATAGTTGAATAATATACATATATATATATATATCATTAAAATTATTTATAAAAATTGTTTTAATTAATTTATTCAGGTAAATGTTTCTTGATTTCAAAAATATATTTTTCCAACGTTTTAAAAATAGTTTTATTATCATTGGTCCTTAAATAATCATTCTTATATACATTTGTAAACCATATTTTAATAATTTAATTAATCATATTCATAATATTTATTCTAATGGATATATAATAATTATAATAATATTATAATAATATAAATAATAGTACATTATAGTTTGGTAAAACTTGGTTGTATGTGTAACACAATCTATCAAAGGAACTTGACATTGTGTGTATCACAATAAAAAAATAGATTTATGTGTATTGAAAGATAATATAAGTGGTGTGTTTAATAAAATATTAATTTTGAGTTTCAATTAACGTAAAACAAAATAATAACTTTCATATAAAACAAGATATATTCTATGTTTCATGAAATAAAAAATATCAACAAGATTAAATTAAATTGAAAAACATAATTCATAAAAACATGAGGTTTTTCAATGGGAGGGGATTTATGACATAAGATAAATGCTGAATGATTTAGAAACATAATTCCCATATTTCTTATGTGATAATGGGGAAAAAATGAGGGTTGACCAATGACCTTGTTCGAAACACAAATCCTTCCAAAGAATGTCATCTAAAGACTTATAGGATGTTGGCCCAAAACGGCAGGTGAACGTTGTCTATAAAACATTCTGTTAGGGGGCCCCTTCATACATGTATGTGGATGAGGATCCAAATGAGGGGAATTTGAATCCTAAAAATTAAGTGATTTAATTTTCAAATGAATTATAACTCTATTAGAATTACACCACCATGGATTAGAGAACATTGGTGTAGGCGTATCGATCTGAACAAAAGACAAACTCATCTTCCTGGGAGAACTGTCATAGATGAAATATGAAGGATGAAGAAAAAATGAAGTAAATGACTAGTACCAGAGGAAAGGTCTTCCTCATAAAGGTCCTAAGATTCCTAATAGTTTTATATCATGAAATGATGATGATAAACATGTATTTTAACATCGTAGGTGAGGATGGGGAATTGTACAGTTTAACATCATGTGATCAGGATGTATCTCATAGTTTAACATCATGTGACTAAGACATGGTATGTATGGATTATGCACTATGAATCCAATTATATCTTCCTCATGTTAGGCCAACATGGATTCCCCTGATCATTTAATGGGGTATAATCATGGTTTAGTATCTAGAAAAAGAGAAAGTAGTGAGCTTACATGAATGACACCCACCATGCCATGAAAGTTAGGGGAGAAGGAGGATAACACATATAGATATCTCATTCCATTAAATAGATTATATGGTGGGTTTCAGGTAATTTAAGGTCTTGTTTCATGGACTAATACTACTAGTTTATGTTCATAGAGTTTTCACCTGTTCAAAATAAATTACTGTCATAATGCATGTACTATGATTCTTGGTTTATGGTCATAGAGTTTAGACTGAAAGTTATTGAAATGTATATTTGTAGTGTGGAGAATCCAAAAACCCAATGAAAATGAGGATGAGGGACTCCCACTACCGTACAACATTATTATTGGAGGATTCAAACATAGTTTACAGTTGTGATGCTTGGACATAGAATCCTTATTTATGTTCATAGAGTTTTCAAAATGAAATAAGGCATGGTTGAAATCTTGCACTGGTAGGGGTCACTCTTTCAAATGAGTGTATTATATCTCCTCAAACATGGTTATGAGTCATCCCAAATTTGCATGGGGTAAGTCTATAGTTTAATGTCATGTTTTGATTATTTTAGTAGTTATTCATCTCATATTTTTTATATGAGGAATCCTTGTTTGATACATGGTAGAATCATCACATATTCAGAGGCATCCACAACATTCCCAGGGTAATAATTCTGGTTAACATTATATTATTAGGAGTTCCATTATCATATCAGGCTATGAATGCATCCATACGCATTTATGTTTATGGTAATAAAATGCAGATTTCAATTGGAAGGAGGCCCATGAAAAATTTGGGTTCATTGTGTTGTGAGTAATAGACGGTCTTGTGGTGAATTTGAAGCCACACTTGGATACAAAATGACTTTTCATCACTACATATACCATGAGTATGGGAAAAATGATATACATAATTTTGTGAGGTGATACCTATAGTTTAAGGTCACATGGCTTGGACCATGGGATGGAGGGGGTTCTTGGATATTTGTGTGGTGAAAGTGTTAAAACATTAAATGATAGGGAAAAGGAGGCTTGTTCACTACAAAAATACCATTATGAAAATGAAACACAGGTTAAAGGTCTTAATTCTCATACTATATCTATATGGAAAACAATTTAATGACATAATGGTTCACATAAGGGAATGCTGGTTTCAAGGGAATATATTTGGTATGTATGAGATATAACCCGAAGTGAATGAGGGATATGGGGGTTTGTGTACCACATATAAACCTTGAAATGAACTGGATACTATTTAAGATTATATTTCAGTGACCATTTGAGTTATCCCATGGTTAGAGTGGGTAATTCTAGGTTCAAACCATGGGGTATAGTTTCTTGGCCATCCCATTATAATTATACATGCAATCCCAATCTCAAATGTGGTAAAGATAATATTTTACTGAGATTAATCACCATATAAAATGGGATAACTCCATAGAATTACATCATGTATCGAGGACATTGGTCTTTGTAGTTTAATTTCAAATAACTTAGACATTAGGAGATGAGAAAAGTTGAAGGTCATAATACATGGAACTATTACAGACAGTTTATGTTTGTGTTGTATGGACCATAATGTGATTGTTAGTTTAAGGTTTTACAACTTGTATAATGGGATCTTAGTTTAAGGAAATAGAGTTTGGACCATAGGGTGGGATTCTCAAATGGTTATGTTTGGAGCAGTGGCATGACAAACCTGATGTTAATGAGGACCAAGGAGGCTTGGATCCAGACCACATATTCCTATGTGGGATTTCATACAATTTAAATTTATTATTCATGGACTCTAACAAATATTTTATGGTTTTAATGTTTATAACATGGGCTTCCTTGTACAGTTTGACCATGTCGATGGTGTAACACCTTTATATTTTGTGAATTATTTTTTTGAATTAATTTATCCTTTTTGATATTTCTCATTTCATGTCACAATAAATATAGATTATTTTATTAAAGAAATATGTTTGGATTGTGTTATACACAGTACTAAATTTTCCATGATTTACACTCAACCTAAACCTTTTCTTTCTCTACACGTAACATCGAGGATTGCATGTGTTATACGCTACAATGACTTTCCCCAATGACATGTGTAACACAGAAGACTGAGGCTTACCAAACAATAATATATTATTAAAATATTATTATTTAACATAATAAGATAAAAAAAGACATTAGATTGTAGTTTATGAATATTATTAACTAATTTATGAATATATATATATATATATATAATATGAATTGATCGGTTATAAATCAATTATAAATGAATACAAAAACTGATTGAATACAAAAGGAAATATTATTACGGTCACAAAGATTTTTTACTTTAATAAATTAAATTATAATTTATTTCCTGAAATTAAATAAGTCAAAAGTTCATTTTATATGGAAACAACTTGGAATATATTACACGCAACACCAACTTGGCGTACGTTACATGCAATAATGACATAGCGTATGATGCAAGAAACACTGGGTTTCTAAGAAACATATTTTTTATATATAATTAGTTAAATGAAATAATTATAATATAGACATTATAAATTTTTTGAAGAATAGTAATAACTATTTTTTAAATATTTTTTATAAATTTTATATAAATAAAACATATTGATAATGAATGTTATGGTTTTTGGTAAAGTCATTTTATGTTAAAAATACCCTTTCCTTGAATAAACCAATTTTAATAATATATTAATTTTAGAAAAATTTAGGAATTTAATTTGTTAAAATAAACATAATTTTTGAATTTATACCATCAAAATTAGACTCGGGTAAATTTGTGGGATTTTTCTGAGAAACATCATTTTTTAAATGAATAGTGAAAATTCTGTTTTTTAGTTAAAATTGCATTTTTTTTAATTAATTATTAATGATAAATGATATTATAATTTTTTTTAAGTTCCAATTAAATAAATATTAAATATATTAATAAAACGTAATCCATCAGAATCAATTTTACTTTGAAATTGAATACAAAATCTTAACAATCATTTGAACATTTTTTTACATTAAAACCCCATTATTTCGTCCCGTATACAGGATTAACCTTAATATTAATTTTTTTTCTTAATTGATTTGAATTTAAAAACACTAAAATAATAAATCATATGAATTATAATATTTTTATTATAATAATACCATGTTACATTTTGACCAAAATGATTAGTAAAATTGATTAAAATTTACCGCAATAATTGAGGCCAAATTAAGCTTAATTAGGGACTAAATCATAAAATCAGGGACCCAAATGACCTATACATTTATCCAAAACCCATTTATATCCATTTTCAACCACAAATCAACAACTAGTTAGTTTTTTGGTTTTTTATGAGTTTTTTAGGTAATAAAATGAGTACACAAAACATATTTATAAAAATTCCAAGTGAGAAATTTTACTTATCTATAGAAAACATCCACCTATACTACTTCATAACACCTCTAAAAACTATTATTTTAGGCCAAAACCTGGCCGATAAACATTCCATAATTCCTCCATTCCTCGTATAATCCTTCACTTGGGAAAAAACTATATCTAAGGATGCCTTTTGGCACAAACCAAAAGGAGTTAACCTATAAAGAGGTAACATATTCTCTCAAGTCCTTTCTTTTATTTTATTTATACACCCCCTAAATCTCTCCTTATTATATTCATATATAAAAAAAATTATAATAAATATACTAGGATTTTTTATATAAATATTTCTATCTAAACTTACACACACCTCTATCTAATGGGTAACGAAAATATTATTTCATTGTATGATGAACTAATGACACACAAAATGATGATTGCTCATTATTCCATTAACACATCTCATGATGACCATTATGATTGAAATAAAATTTATATGTGATATATATTATATTTATAATGTCTTTATGATTCATTAATTTTTATTTGGAACATAATTTTAATCTTTCCATCTTATGTAAATATGATAATTTTGTTTAAGGAATTATCGGTCATCGTCCCCTCAAAGTGATATGATTCCTTAATACACTAAATTGATTATATTAAGGATGGTTATTGTGAATATATATGACATATATGATATCATAAGTATAATTTGATAATGATATATATAAATATATGTCTTTTACATTCTTTCTCTCAACATTCCAATTAGATGGAAATAACATTGATGTGTATGTATGACCTACCGTCTCCATGAATGTTGTATTTTGTTTCATACATATATATTAAATAAATTATTATAATACAAATATAATATATATAGAAATGATACTTATATCATGGTTTAAATTAGTGAATCATTATATAATTATAAGGACCATCAATATAACAATTTAAGACACATGTGAAAAAAAACAAATATTATCCAAAGTGAAACTTTAACATCAGTTGGTTAACAAGAAGGTAATATATGGATGAAATAAAAACATATATGGTATATATAAAAGAATATGGTTTTATAAAAAAATTATAAAACATTCGTATTTATTATAAAGGTGGTTTGAATAAGTAAGATGAGAGTCAAGACGCATGGTAAGGGGATTTTATCTCACTTTTTATTCCCGTGAGGTACGTGCTTTGTTCACTGCTGTTTCCTTTTGTGTGGTGTAAGTAATTCACATAATTGTATTATATGTAAATTATATGTCCATTTATTTGTATTATAATATCCTTTTAATTAACATTCATTTGTGTGGGTTATGTTTCAAATGATACCAAATTGCTAAAAATGTTTTGTCTCAATTTTCCCTCTTTGAGACTCATGTTTTTTTATCCACCTAAACAGTTTTTAGGTGTATATACTTAAATTATATATATTTTATCCTTATTATAATTATTTTCATGATATTTTAAGCATAAAAAATTTCATTTTCTTATATGGAGAGTATGATCCAAAGTTACCATGTTATAAGAGTTTATTGAGACAATCTCATCGCTTTATGAGAATGTTTGTGTTTATGCTTCAATTGATGAATTCTTATATTCGATATCTCAAAAAAAATAATGAATTTTCATTATCCTATAGTTATTAATGCTATTTTAATGTAGTGGTAATTTATTTACTCTTTGGTACATAAGATAGTTAAGATATTATTTTTATGAAATCCTGACATTACCCTCTCTCCGGTCGGAAATCTATATTCCATCAAAACCATGTTTTCTTAAAAGAGATTCCAAGAATATTCTAATAATATCCTATTATCATTAACAAAAAATGTTTACTATTTTTTTCATTTACCAATTATAAATGTAATATTCTTATCACTTTCTAATCAAATCATTTTTATAACCTTTTTATCATGGAAGAAGAATACTCTTTTTACCTTATACAACATAAATGGTTTTACCCGCTATCATTTCGATGAAGCTTAATTTTCATGATTAAAGGGTTATTTTTTATGAAGTTTTTATAATTTATTTTAAATAAAAATGTTTTTCGATATTTTTTAATCAAATTCTATAAGTTTTCAAGAAAAATCATTTTAAAATTTTTTTCAAGGTTCTTTTAAAAATTTTCAAGAAAAATTGTCTTCAAAAAGTTTTTATGCTCATTTTAAAATTTTTCAAGGAAAGTGGTTTTAAAAACGTTTTCATGATTTATTTATATGTTTTGAAAGTATTTTAATTGAAATTATTTTCAATACATTTTCTAGATATATTTATATTTTAACTATTTTTTTTAGAGGAAATGGTTTTGAAAACATGTTCACGTATTCTTTATATGATCTGAATGTTTTTTAAAGAGAAATGGGTTTTAAATGCTTTTAATATTATTTTACAATTTTATACGAAAAAAGGTTTTCAAATGATTTAAATTATTCTTTATAATCTTTCAATATATTTTCTCAAAAAATTATTTTTAAATGGTTTTATGTATTAAAAATCTCATTTCAAGGAATAAATAATTTTTTACTCAAGAGACATTTTTAAAGATATTTTAAAATTATTTTCCATATAATAAGACATATTTTGATGTTAATTATTCCCATTTTATTAAATTATATAAAGGATACATTCATATTATTTCTGTTAATGGGCTAAACTTATTTTCAGGGTCTTCATGAAACTCGTTTCTCTTTCACGGGTTATATTCTTTTGAATCCTGCTTCATTTTATTGGTTTTGTTTAAGATAAACTTGTTATGAAACCTATATTTTTCATAGGTTGTGATAAGATTACAGGTTTATAATACCCATTTCATTTTATGGGTTATGATGTGATTATTTGTAACCTTGTGGCGCATTTATGTATGATTTCACTATAAGATGTGTAGGAATAATATCTCCTTCAAATGTATAAGGTAAAGATTTTTATCTCATGAGATAGAACAATATAAACTTGGAAATGAGCATTGACTACTAATATTCCCATAGGAGTGAACCATGAATACCAAGATGGTATGAGAAGTGATCTCATGCAACTAAAATGGCCATTGGAGTGAACCATGAATATAAAGATGGTATAGGGAGTTTACCCATACTACCATGATGGTATTGTTAGAGATTCTTAGGATAATATGGAAATCATATTATATACTTATGTGTGTTCCACGATTCCATGTTTTATTCCTATGTTATGCTTTCATGGACTATTTTCATTATTTACTTATGATTCATGTCTTGTGAACCTCTATAATTTATTCCATGATTCATGTATATGATCTTTGAAATACATAATATTATCTTTTATTTTTATGATCATGTTCTCATACCCTTATGCTCATAATTATTCTTACATATATCCCTAATTTTCCCTCACTGAGAATTTGAGATCACCCCTTTCTTATGAATCCTTTTCCAAGGATATGAAGATATGTTATATGTAGGATTACTATTTATGGAGATCTTTATGGGAGATTTGAATATATTTCAATAGGATATATTATTTTATTTCCATGTTTCCAAAGAAACTAAAATATTACAGCCCTCGAGCATTTATTTTTTTAATGTTTAGAATATTCATCTAAAATGATGTAATATCCATGTATATTAAGCCTAAGTCACTTCATTTAGTATCAAAGGAAAGATTTAGTCAACCTTTAGAAACTCGGATGGGAAAATTTTAGTGGGATCCCTAGGTATATTTATAAAGATATGTCAAGGGATGTCTCTAAGGATAGGTGTATGGATAAGTCAACATTTAGGAAAATGTCCTAGAATTTTGGTAAAGGGTATAGTTATTGATTTCCCATAAATAAATCTCTGTCTAAATATTCCAAGTATATATGGCTCTGTCATAGATACACCTAGGTGAAAAAACACCTATAAGATGTTCTGAGCCTGACTTAGGGTATTCTGGTACACGAAAAAGGGTCTTGTTTCACAACTGGTTTGACACTCCCAGGGGATATACTAGGTAAATTCACAAATATATCATGGACCCTCATGATGTATTTAAATATAAGTTTCTATTAATAACTTAGAATAATACTAGGTTGTCGTATATTAATTAAGGTTACATAATTTTGAAACTCCAAAAGAAAATCATTTTATGACTATGAGGTTTTCTATTATGATAAGTAGTTCTCACACTATACTTCTAGATTAGTCAATGGAGGGAACTGGATAGGACTAGAAGAGACTGGATTAATATTGAATGTGATGTATTATTTTAATATGAGCATAACAGTGGGATGATCACTATAGTGAAATTTGTTTTTATCATGTCTGATCACTTTTCAAGGAACTGTATTAACAACATGTACATTAACAAACTCTAAAAATCACCAACGAAGATAAAGAAAGATTTAGATAAAAGTTTGGGTAATGGATAGCTTGGAGGAAATCAAATTCTGTTTACTTAATTTCAATAGTGTGGAATGAATCACAAGATTTTATGTCTTAGGGGAAAGAGAAGATTTTTTGATAATAGAAATGAAGCAAAAAGTCAAGTTACTATAAGAGGAAAATGAAGATTTCAGTTAAAGAAATGGATGAGAATATTTTCCTCCCTAAGTCTTCATCGAATGCTAAGTGTTTTATATATAGAGTAAATGGTCATTCTGAAACTCAGTGTCCCAAATGGAAATCCCTTGATATGGCTCAGTAAGTTGGTATATGTAATTTTTACATTGCTGATGATGATGAGAATACAGATTAAATGTGAAAGGAGAGAGGTATTATGATATTGTATCATTGTCAATGGATTATGGATGAATTAATTGATGTTTTTATGTATTTTAATTCAAGAAGTTTTTTATATTAAATGTGAAATATACAAGGATTGTTTAGTTTTTGTTTTTCACAAGGGATTTATAGGAACACATTGAATGATTATGATGGAATAAAAAAGCGATATAATGGAAATGTTATGTCTATGAAAAACACATGATTAAGGGAAAGGTAACCCCTAATATTTTCCTTATATTATGATAATTTTTTTGGAAAAATATATGTGGGATATGAATAAGTAAAGTGGGCAATACTGATTACCCTAGACATAATTAAGTACTAGTTGACAAGTAGTTTGGGCTATCATGGATGAAGTTTAAAATTCTTGTATTTTGATACTATATCTTGTAATCCTTGGAATAATGAAGAATGCATATTTTCCAAAAATTATTTATGGTAATTTAAGTTATTACAATGTTTTGCAGGAATATATGATGAGTGTATTCACTTTTTTGGAATGTGACAACCAAGAGCTAATTTATGTTATACGGGGGGATCATTGTTAAGCCAATTTCATGACATTATTTCCAGCTCCTTGAATTTTTTTCTTTCTAAAGGGTCATAAGGTTAACCATTTGTGGAAAGATTAAGCTAAACATTAGATTATGTGTGTAAGATAAAAATATTATCTCTATATATGAGTATTTATGCATATTGGATAACCTATTCAAACTACTTTGTGTTGATGACACCTGATGACAAATGAGCAGGAATATCATGGATATAATGATCTGTTAGTAGTTAAGGAATGAAAAATTCACCTTCCTTTTAAGATAAATAGGTTAAGTGGGCCTAGGAACAAAAAAAAGAAACATTTTCCAAAATTCATGCAAGTATATATTTTTATGTAAATTATATAACTTTAGGAAAATGTATCTTCAAACCAAAAAAATTATCCAATTACACTAATTTTCAAAGAATCAATAGAGCCTTTTGGTCATCGTAGATTTATGGATTTTGTTTTGTTAAATTTCACATGAAATTGTTCTCGATCACTCTCCATCAAAACATGATGGTTGGATTTTTCTTACATGTCCATGTTTTTACTTCCAACTTATGTTATCCTAAGTGGAAACATAGTTATATATTACTTTGGGTAACCGTTAAGGTTTCAACATTCCCTTTTTAAAGGAAGAGTTAATATTCATTTGTACAATGTGAGTTTCTATGAATAAAGCATTCAAGTATTAATCATTTGAAAACCAATATGAATTTTGAGGGAGAATTAAATTTTAAGGGGGTAGAGTGTAATACCCAGAGTTTTGTGAATTATTTTTTATTGAATTAATTTATCCTTTTTTGATATTTTTCATTTCATGCAACACTGACGATAATTTATCTTATTAAATCACTATGTTTGGATTATGTTATATGCAACACCAAGTTTATTATGCTTTATATGCAATATTAACTTTGGATTTGTGTACACAGAACATCGAGGATATCATGTGCTATACGCAACAATGACTTTCCCTGATGACTTGAGTAACAAAAAAGACAATGGTTTATAGAATAGTAATTAATTATTAAAATATGAATATTTAATATAATAATATAACCAAATGATGTTAAATTAGAGGTTATGAATAGTAATAACTAATTTATGAAATTATATGGTTTATATTATATAGTATGAATTCATAGGATATCAATTAAATATAAATTAATATGGAAACTCATTCAATAATAAAAGAAATATTATTATAACCATAAATATATTTTGACCAAATAAATTCACTTTTCATTTATTTCATAAAATTCACTGTTTCAAAAATTCCTTTGACATGTAACTGACTTTGTGTACATTACACACAACACCGACTTGACGTATGGCTTTGCGTATGCTATACACAACACCGAATTGGCATACAATTCCCATAACACTGAGTTTTTATGAATGATGTCTTATTATATAATTATTTCAATGAGACAAATATAACATAGACATTATAATTAGTTATATTAATATTAATAACTAATTTAGTGATATTTTTTTTAATTTTTTATATCAATAAAACATATTAATAATGAAATATATGATTTTTTTGGTAATGTCCTTTTATATTAAAAATACAGTTTTCTTGAATGAACCTCTTTCAATAAAAAAATAAAATTTTTAAACATTGATAAATTTAATTTCTTAAAATAAAATTAATTTTTGAATTCATAATGTCAGAATTAGTCTAGGGTGAATGTTTGATATTTTTCTGAGAAACTTCATTTTTTGATGAATAATGATAAATACTTATTTTTAGTTAAAAACATCTATTCTGTTTAGTAAATTATAAATTTTAAATGATATAATAAATTTTTTTTAAGGTAAAATTTTATAAGTTTTATATATATTAATTCAATTTAATTCATTATAATATATTTTACTTTTAAATTGAATACAAAATCGTAACAATCTTTTGAACATTTTTCTAAAGTAAAAAATCGTTATTTCGTCTCTTCTATGAGATTAACATTAATGTTAAATTTTCTACTTCTACGATTTGAAATTTGGAAAACCAAAATACACCATTTTATTTAGTAAAATATTTATATAATAATAATACCAAGTTAATTTTTGATGAAAATTATTCGTAAAATTGATTAAAATTAATCACAGCGATTAAGACCAAATTAAGCTTAATTAGGGACTAAACCATAAAATCAAGGGCCAAAATGATCTATCCACTTTTCCAACACCCATTTTTTTATCCATATCAAGGCCATAAACCTGACATTAGTTTTTTCGGGTTTTATTACTTTTTCGGTAAGAACATGTGTACACCTAACTTATTTTTAACAATTCTTAGTGAGTCATTTTCCTTCCCTATAAAAATATACCACCTATCCCACTTCATCAAACCTCTAAAAACACTTACTATATCCAAATACCTACCAAATAAAATTACCAAAAATCCACCCTTCCTCCCAAAATACTTCCCTTGCACCGATGGAAATCCAAGGAAGCCTTTTGGCCTAAACCAAAAGGAGTTACCCGGTTAGGGGGTATTATCGTCTCTCAAGTCCTTTCTATTATTTTACTTCTCCACACCCTAAAAATATCTTTATTATATGTTTATATAACATAATAAATATCCTCAATATACAAGTATTTTATTATGTAAATGGTTCAACCTGCACTTACACACACCTCTATCTAATGGGTAACGAACTTATTGTTTCTATGTACGGTGAACTACTGCCTCACGAAATAATGAGTTTCCATTTTTCCATTAAAACCTATCACGGTGACCATAATTATCGATAATATATTTATAGATGATATATATTATATTTATAAATCTTTTATTCTTCTGTAATTTTTTTGTAACATTCCTTTATGCCTTCCGTTTATGTAAATATGATAATTTCATTTGAGGATGTGTGGACTACCGCCCCATCAAAGCGATATGATTCATTCATAAACTACATGGATTGTATTAAGGATGGTTTTAGTGAATATATATGATATATATATGATATAGTAAATCTTATTTAATAATTATATATATATACACATATATGTATTTTAATTTCTTTCTCTCAACAGGACAATTAAATGGAAATGTTGTTCATGCGCATCTACAACCTACCATCTCCATGAACTCTGTATTCTGTTTCATAGTAATATATTGTATAGATTAAAATAATAATAATATATACTATATAAATGATATTTATATCAGGGCATACATTTTGGAATCATTATACAAGTATAAGTAACAACAACATAACAAATTTAGACACATATGAAAAACAAAGTGAATATTACCCGAAGTGAAACCTTAACATAGGATGGTTAAAAAGTGGGTAAAATAAGGTCATAATAAAACCATATATTGTATTATATGTAATAATATGGTTCTGTAAAATATTTATAATAAATTTAAATTTATTATATAGGTTCTTTTAATGAGTATGATGAGAGTCAAGACACAAGGTAAGGGGATTTCATCTCAGTTTTTATTGCCATGAGAAAAATGCTATATTCTCAACTCTTTCCTTTTGTGCGGTGTATATACTGAACATGATTGTGTAATATGTATCTTATACCAAAATTTATGGGTATTAACATCTCATTTTTATGTACTTTCATTCATGGGTTTTATGTGTCAAAAGTTATCAAATCAGTAAAAATGTTTTGTCCCAATTGTCCTTCTTTGAGACTGATGTTTTTTATGCACCTAACCTCTTTTTTGAGGTGTATATACTTATATTATACATGATATATCATGAATATCATTATATAAATTTTATTCTACGCTTTATGTAATTTAATTTTCATACATGAGGAGTATGATCCCAATCTACCATGTTATGAGAGTTTATTGAGACAATCTCATCACTTTTCGAGATTGTTTTTGTTTATGCTTCCTTTGATGAATTATTATATACCATATCTCAATATATTCATGAATTTTATTTTTATATTATTATTAATTCTGTATTCATATATTGTTATCATTTTATAGTCTTTGGTAAATAATATAGTTAATAATTTTTTTTAAGAAAGCTCGACATTACCCTCTATTCAGTTGGAAATCTACGTTCCCTCAAAATCATGTTTTATAAAAAGGGTTTCCATGAATATTCTAAAAGTATCCTATTTTCATTAAAATAAACTATTACCCTTTTTTCTTTTAACAATTATAAAATTAATATTATTGTAGATTTCTGATCAAGTAGTTTTTCTAACCTTTTTACCATGAAAAAGGAATATTCATTTTACCTGGTACGACCTGTATGATTTTACCTGTCATCAATTCCATGAAGCTCTCTTTCAATGTATAATGGATTAATTTTTATGAAATAATTTTTAATGTATTTTAAATAGATATTGTTTTCAAAATGTTTTCAATATTCTTTTGTAAAGTTTCATGAAAAATGGTTTTCTAATTTTTTCATGCATCTATTACAAGTTTTCAAGAAAAAATGGTTTTCTAAATATATTCACGCTCCATTCATAAGTTTTCGAGTAATATGGTTTTCAAAAAAAATTCATGATTTATTTATATTTTTGAAAATTATTTTCAAGTAATTGGTTTTCAAAACGTTTTTAGGATTTCATTATATGTTCTCAATGTATTTTCAATGAAATGGTTTTCAAAACATTTTCATGATTTATTTATAAGTTTTCAACGTGTTTTCAAAGAAATTGGTTTTCAAAATGATTTGATGAATATTTTATAAGTTTTAAAGAAAAAAGTTTTTCAAATCATTTCATGTATTGTTGATATTTTTTAACAATATTTTCTAAAAAAATATTTTTGAATGGTTTAATGTATTAAAAATAATTTTTCAAAGAATAAAGGATATGTTTCTCAAGAATTTTTTTTGAAACATATTTAAAAATTATTTTCCATATAAGATTCCATCCGTTGATTTTACTCATTCCCATTTTAGGAAATAATCTAAAGGTTCTATTTATATTCTTTATATGAATGGGATACTCTTAATGTTAGGGTCTTCGTGAATCTCATTTCTCTTTCATGGGTTTTATTCTTTTGAATCCCCCTTCTATTCACATGTTAAGTTTATGATTAAATGATTATGAAATCTATATTTTTCTATAGGTTATGATATAATTACATTTTTATAACACCCATTTCATTTCATGGGTTCTAATATGATTATTTTTTATCTTGTGGTACATGCATGTACGATTTCACTATGAGATCGGTAAGACCTATATCTCCCTCCGATGCATTGGAAAAATATTTATATCTCATGATATTGAATACGATGGTCTTGGGAATGAACCTTGACAACTAAGATGGCCATGAGAGTGAACCATGACTACCAAGATGGTATGAGGAGTGAATAGATGCTACTAATTTGTCCATGGGAGTGAAACATGGCTACCATGATGGTATGGGGAGTAAACCCTTTCTATAAATATTTTATTAACAACAATGCCTTGGCTACTATAGAAATCATATTATATTCTTATGTGTCTCTAAAAATTACATGTTTTATTCCTATGTTATGATTTCATGGATTATGTTATTTATTTCTTTATGTTTCATGCATTATGAACTACAATGCTTTATTGTGTTATTCATCTATATGATCTTTGATATGCAGGGTATGATTTTCTATTTTCATGATAATGTTCTAATTCCCTTATGATCATAATTATGCTTACATATCTCCCTCATTAACACTTACTAAGAATTTTATCTCACCCCTTATTATGTTTTCATTCCCTAGGTTTAAAGATAGGATTGAAGTAGGAGTACTATAGGTGGAGATCTATATGGGATATGTTGAAGATCTTTCACCAATATAAAAGATTTTGTTTCAATGTTTTTGAATACACTAAACTATTATGGCCCTTAAGCATGTATTTTTATAATGTACATAATATTAATCTAAAATTATGTAGTATCCATGTATGTTAAGCCTGGGTCACTTTATATTGAAACCCTAGAAAGACCCAAAATCTCTTGTGTGTCATTCTTTGTGTGTGAAACAAAGAGTGTCAAGGGTATTTCACTAGTATTTGGAAGTTCAAAGTATGGTAAATGAGAAACAAAGTTTAGAGTTTCATAGTGACATTGAATTGAATACTCAACTTATGTATATGTATGGAGGTGTGACACAATGGGTGTTGTAATTCCAATAATATATAAGGAAGTAGAAAGTATTTAATTCATGACTTCCAAGATCTGGATAAGGTGTGACCGATGGGAAGAGATCAACTCTTTACCATGATTAAACATGAGAACCATAACTACACCGGTCAAAGAATGGGGTGAGTAAATGAAGGATCGAATGACGAACACATTCTAAACAAATGTTCTTATATTTAATACCTGAGATCCATCACGGTGTTGGACTAGGATGAAAGTGAGCCATTTTTTCCACACACCATCAATTTTAGGGTGCTTGTTTTGATTTGAAGGGTGATGGAAATCCAAACTAGGAAATAATCAGAGTGTGGAAATAGAATGAGGGAATATCCATGTGGGATTTAAAAATAAAGTTTCCATGACACAACAAATGTGAGATTGCCAATGGGGTGAATCAGAATGTGGGATTCAAACCCATTCTGAAAAATGACTTTTTTAGGTGGGATAAGGACCAAACTGAACCTAGGACAAAAGATCTAGGTGGAGCTATATTAAAATACCATGTGTTATGAAACATTTAGGGTCATATTTCATTGACCATATGGTGTATATTAGTTTATGGTTTTAATTATTGGTCCATGATATCTTAGTTTATGTTCATAGAGTTTGTACCTATCAAGAGATTCTCAAATGGATATGTGTAGTGTAGAAGAGTTAAAACCTAAAATTAATGAAGACCATGGATTTTCACGGCTTCAAAACATATTCCTGAGAAGGATCAAAAAAAATTTAATGTATTGATTCTTGGAATGAGAGTATATATTAGTTTATGGTCCTAAATGTTGGATCAATTTATTAGTTTGATGTTGTGTGATTGGGAAGTTAAAATTCACTATTGGACCTATAGATAAAAATTATATGTGTCCCTACATATCCCATGTGGATTGGAATAAAGACACACATAGTTATGAAACACTAATTAGATGGTGACCAACACTGGTAGGGGTGATCCTCTCTGATGAGGGAATTTAGGCATCCATCTCTTCTCTCTGGGATTTCCATGTTCAGATAATGAGGCAAATGCCCATCTATTATTCAGAGGATTCCTGATTTAAAATGTGCTAAAACCCCAATTTATCATCAATCAGTGAGGATTATTGTTCACACTATGTTTGTAATTCATGGAATCCTAAACCTATCTAGAATAAGACAATAGTTTATTTTCATGTTCTAAATACATTAATTATTCCAAGTGTATATGTGTGGAATAGCATATTCAAAAACCCCAACATGAATGAGGTTCATGAAGAAAAAAAACCAACCCATATATTCACAGTGGGGGACTTTTATACAGCTAAAATTCTTGACCCTTAGACCCGATCTTCTAGTTTATGGTCATAGGTTTTTGACTAGGGGATCTTAATTTACAATCATTGAGTTCAGAAAAAATAACAACGTTTATAATTGTTTGATCGGGATGTACAAACACAGATTAAATTTGTACATTGAGGATAAAATCATACAATTTAAGGTCAAGTGGTTGGGATATGTCCCGTAGTTTAACATCATGTGACGCAGATGATGGTGGTATCATGGTTTAACATCATGCAACTAGGATTCATAACTACAGAGTTTCAAGTCATGAATCTTGGGTGTCAGATGCTTCAAGATCTTCATGAAAAATATTACTTGAGAAACATGGAATATTTGAGAGGAGTAAGATGCTCACTATCAATGGTGACCAAATAGTATGATCCATTTGAATATCCCTTATGAATGATATATGGTCCTTCCCATTTTGGATCCAGTATTGGAGGATTCATTCCATTTACCATTGGTACCCTAGGTTACAACACTATATCTACCTTGAAGAATCAATGAAAATTAAAATTCTTCTCAAACTCTCTCTCTATCCTGTTATGGTGCCTCTCATTATTGTGGATTTCATGGAGTCTATTCTCTTTGACGGATTATAGCTCAGCTAGATGAACTTATACAATTATTTCTGGAATCCACTGATCATAGGAATGTTTTCTTAGTAATAGAAATATAATCACAATGGGAAGGAATATGTTTGTTCCCTACACCCTGAAATATAGAGTCACTTGAGTGGAATTCCTAGTCATTTTTTGATAGGCCCACAGGGAATTGGGGATATTTTATGGACATATTTTCTTACTCTTTCCCAATATATTTTTCAAAATGTTATAGAGGGTTTTATAGAATTTTTCGATCTTTCTATTTTCCTATGCATGATAGAGAGAAGTATGGTTTGAATGTAAGTTGTAATTTTCATACAATATATTTAGCTCAACAGCCCAAATGTTATTTCCAATTTTAATGATAATGTAATGGGGGACTTCAAATTGATGGATTATGTAAATATCATGAATTCGATCGCATATTGGGCCTCGACTACTTTGAGAGGAATCATATATTCCCACATGGAGTAGAAATCCATCATGGTAAGTATGAACCTACACTGGTGAGATTGTTTTGGTGGATATGTTCATAATACATGGATTCCCCATACTATAAATTCCATGAATACATGGTGGTGTGGATGAGATTTGATAGTCAATGCACAAATTTATCTTGAACATAACACATGTGACACCTCTTGGCATACTAAATGCAGTCATAGACCATGGTGGGATAGAAATATCTAACCCTAATAATCTAGTCAGAGGGAATCAATCCATCCTGGTGGTCTCCAAAGGACCTAGCCTAAACATCCAACATTACATAGGTAATCTCATCTACATGGAATTAATAGAGGAGAATTCCCTAAAAAACATGTATGTATGAAGTCTAATCAGGCTTGGTCTAGCTATGGAGGGTGAATTCTGATTGGCATTAGAGGATTATTTCATGATCTTCTCAATATAGTAAAATAATACTACACCATAGATACTCAAAAAAAGATGTTTTCTTGTTAGGTGTTTCCTTTATTATGGAGGAAACTGGGGTTCTTGATGTAGAAGCATCAACCGCATGCTAGTTCACCTACTACCTATCATCTTCATCAGATATAATTGAAGCGGTGACCCTTCAATGTCCCACATGGATGAATTGGTCATCCAACTTTGGCTCTATAAGTTAGGTGTCCATACATGATAGGGTTTCATCTTGACCATTCTACGATATAGGGATGTGGGTCACTAATGGATTATAAGAGAACTATTCCATTAGATCATGAGTTCACTCTTGATAGAACATGAGATCTATGTTTGGACCAAGTTGAATGGATAAAGAAGTAAGAAATGTTTTCTGTTATAGAGTGTTTTCTTTTGTTGACAAAGAAGCTAAATAAATTCACTTTTTAAAAGACTTGTTAAACCAGATGATGCTTTGCTGATTTGTATTTGAAAAATATCATAAGTTTGGAGAACATGTGATACTAGCCTTATGAAGGAAAGGGAGAGACAAAGAAGTGTTTTTGGAAATGTCATATAACAAATATCATCAGATCAAAAATATGGCAACGAAAAGAAGTAGGTGCGCAATTATGCAGTAGGCGCGCAAGTATGCAGTAGGCGCGCAAGTATGTAGTAGGCACGTAAGTATACAGTTTGCACGCAAGTATGTAGAGGCGTGCAAGTATTATTTAAAAATAGCATTATTTTTGAAATATGGAAAAGGAATGAAAGTGGCGCGCAAGTCAAAAATGGTGGGTAAGTATTTGGCGCGCAAGTATTTGGCCCGCAAGTATTGGCGCGCAAGTGTGTCGTGCAAGTCATATTCCAACATCATCATATCCAAAAATGAAAAAGGAAAGAAGAAGGCATGCAAGTGGCGGCGCGCAAGGGTTGGAATGCATGTTCTATAGAGGCAGGCAAGTCATATTTCAAAAAGCATTCATTCAGAAATATGGAAATGGAGAGAAAGTGGCGCACAAGTGGTGGCGCGCAAGTGGTGGCATGCAAGTCTAGGGCACAGAAGTCACCAAAATAACTATAAATAGATGACTCGCCTCCTCATTTTTCAAGGCTCAAGACTTAGAGAAATATTTTGAGCTCAGAGCACGCAGGTCAAAGAATTATTCCGCGCAAGTGTTGCCATGCAGGTTTACCGCACAAGTGTTGCCGCACAAGTCTGATGTGCAGGTGTTGTCGCGCAAGTGTGTCGTGCAAGTCTGCCATGCAAGTCTTGCCATGCAAGTATAGGGCGTGCAAGTGGTAAGGGTGGTGTTCAATTGTTGTGTTATCCATAAATAGGCGCACAAGTATAAAGGAGGCGTGAAAGTGCAAGGAGGCGCGCATGTGGAAGGAGCCGTGCAAGCTGTTTTCTCCATGAGGTTTGTACCAACTTATGGGTAGGAAAGTGAAGAATTGTTTTGAATGATTTGATCTGGGAGAGTTTATCAAGAAGCACATAATTATTTCATTACCCTATTTGTGCTAAGAGGGAGCACACACACTATTGTATTGTTTTCAAAGTGCTACACGAGTGTAAGGGTATATCATACTCATTGTATTCCACATCAAAGGAATGTTTTCTAGTGGATTGTGTGGTATTAGATTATTTATGTACCATAAAAAGGACGTAGATACTCTTATTGAGTAGTGAACCTTGTAAATATTGTGTTCCTGTGGTTGTGTGTGTTCAGTAGGGAAGAAACTCTTTAACAGGAGGCGAAGGTTGTTTCATAATGAAGGAAACTTAAAAAGAAAAATATATCACTGATTCACCCCCTCCCCCTCTCAGTGATACCTGAATTCTGACTGGAAACTTCAATTGGTATCAGAGGGAGGTTTCCTTCGTTTAGTCTTGGCTGAACTGGTTGAAGAGAAGGTGTGATGAAAAATCTAAACTGTGTGAACAATAAGGGGATTCCGATTTTTGACGGAAAGAACTATCACATATAGAAGGACAGAATGATGCCTTGTGTTATGTCTCTTGGATATGAAGTTCTTGATACTACAACAGATGTATTTCCTACTATTGATGAAAAGGTTCCTCTTACTCCTGTCTATAAGAAGAATCTTGAGAATGATGGAAGAGATAAAAATGTGTTACTCTCATCTCTGTTCGAGAGTGAATTTTTAAGAGTGAAAGGTGTTGCTAAAGCTAAAGGAATCTGGGAAAATCTGAAGAACATCTATGAAGGAAATACGAAATTGAAGAAGTCTAAACTACAAATCTAGAGACTGATGTATGAAGACTTGAAAGTGGGAGAAGCTGAATCTGTTGGGGACTTCTTTACCAAGGTAAATGAAATTTTCAGCAGTATCAGATGTCTTGGTGAAAAGCTGTAGGATTCTACAGTCATTGAAATGATCTTAATAATTCTTACTGACAATTTTGATGCTAAAGTTTCTTCATTGGAAGATAGAGACCCTGAAGAATTATATCTGGATGATTTGCATAGAACACATATCACTTATGAAATGAAAAGGGAGAAGACTATGACAAACAAAACCAAAGTTGATAGAGAAATGTCTTTTAAAGCTGCAAAGAGAGAAATATCTAAGAAGGCTCATGGGGAAGATGATGTTGTCGGATCTGACTCCAAAAATGAGGTATGGGAAAACTTTGATGAAATTTTATCTTTGTTTTATAAAAATGTGAGAAGAGGTACAGGAAAATATAAAGGGAAAGTTCCCTTGAAATGTTTTGAATGTGGAGATGTTGGCCACTTTATGGCTAATTGTCCTAAAAAGAAGAAATTTGAAGACAGTGGTGAAGAAGATAGAAGACCAAGAAGGTATTGGAAGAAACAGGGTGGAAAAGATAGTTCTTCTAGAATAGGTAAGGATAAAAATTTCTTCAAATCAAAAAGAAGAAGCTTGTTTTTGAAAAGTGAAGAAGATGATGATAGTGAGACTGGATCTGAAAATTCAGTTGCTGAGAAAGCTAGAGAGAAGACCTTTGTTGCAACTGTGAATAATGATGATTATGAGAGCTGTAGTATTAAAGGAGAAGAAACTCAACTTGAATCCTATCTGAAAGAAGAGTTGATGGAATGTTTGAGAAAGATCAAAAGGCTTGAGAAGGAAAACAAGAAGTTGAAAAATGAAAATTTTGCAATAAACAATCAAGAAGGTTTTACTGATGAGAAAATCAATATGAAAAAATAGATTGATGATCTGAAGAATTCTCTTGATAATGCAAAGAATTGCAATTATCATCTTTAAGTAAAGCTAACGGCAAAAGAAAAAGAGTTGGAAGCTATCCAACAAAAACTTTATAAATCGAAATAAATGGGTATCAGTTTCAAAAACTCTTTCACTGAAGTTGGTGAATGTTCTTTGAAGGAGGAACCTAAGAAGGATCAAAAAGGATATCCTTCAAATTTTGAAAAGAAAAGTAAAAGTTGTTTTGAAATGAAGAATACTGGGAAAGCCAGGTATGTTGTAAAGACGAAAAAAATTGGGAATTCAGATGTTTTAAAGAACCCTGAGTTCAAAAATGATTCAAATCATTATGAATCCAGAAAAGCTTCCAAAACTTCTGGTTTTGATAGAACTGAAATGGAATGCAATACTTTGATTTATAACGGAAACGATGGTGGCTCAGAAAATAAAGATAGGAATGTGGTAGAGAAAAGTTTTCTCAATTCTAGTCAGTATGGAAGTTTCAGATGCAAATACTATTTCTATGGATACTTCTTGTATTGTGGTGGATTCGGACATACTGAAAATATTTGTCGGTTCAACCAACAACATTACTATTATTCCACAGGTTATGAAAGGCAGGGTTTGAGAGGGATTCAATTTCCTCAAAGAATGAAGTTAGAAAAGGTTGTTGTAAAGAAACTAGAGAATGTTGGAGTAATGATTAAAAATAGGTTCCAACCCCTGGAAACTATTTATGAAATATGTGAACAACCTGGACATCTTGAGAAAGGATTCCTTGTTTTGTTACCAGCACAACAAAATCTCATTAACAATTATCAAAAGCCATAGGTGAATAAATAAAAGGAATAAGTAAAAGCTCTTGTTGTTGAAACAACTTTGAATGCTATAAAAGGAGAACGTCCATAGATTCTTGATAGTGGATGTTCATCTCATATGAAAGGAGGCTTAAATTTACTGCAGAATGTGAAAGACTTCAATGAAGGAACAGTGACATTTGGAAATGATGAATCTTTAAGGATCAAAGGTGTTGGAACAACCCCCATTGGAAAAGAAAAGATGAAATCTAGGAAAAAATTATATATTGATGGACTGAAACATAATCTGCTTAGTGTGTCACAACTCTGTGATGAAGGAAACAAAGTTATCTTTAGAAAAGATGGATTTATTATTAGAAGTGAAAATGATGGAAATATAGTTATGAGAGGCCAATGCACAAAAGGGAATTTGTTTCATATTGTTGAAGTGCAGAGCTCTTGCTACATGGGTGTAGTGGATGAAAATTTGTTATGGAATAAAAGGCTAGGACATATGTGTCATAGAAATGTGTGAAAGTTATCAAAGAAAGACAGTTTCCGAGATATGCCTGATTTCTCAAGAAAAAGGGATTGGTGTTGCACCATTTGTGAGAAAGGGAAGATTACAAACTCTATTCATAAGAGAGTTGAAATTTGCTCAAAAAGGCCATTGGAACTCATACACTCTGATATCTGTGGACAGATGAGCAAGAAATCTAAAAATAGAGATAAGTACTTTATTACTTTCATTGAGGACTTTACTCACATTACTTGTGTTATGTACATGAGACATAAGTCAGATGCCCTGAAAATGTTTTAGAGTTTCAGGAGGAAAGAAGAGAAGAAATGTGAGTATTTGGTGATGAAGTTGAGAACTGATAATGGTGGAGAGTATAAAAATAAGGAGTTTTCAAGATACCTTGACAAACATGGAATTTGGCATGAGTTCAGTTCACCATACACACCTAAACAAAATGGGGTTGCTGAAAGAAAGAATCGATGTCTGGTGGAAATGGGGAGAACTATGTTACTTGAACATAGTCTTTCTCATTATTTTTGGAGGCAAGACATGAGCACTGCAGTGCATATTCAGAACCGATGTTTCTATAGTCCAAACTCAGATATGACTCCATATAAATGTTCTATGAAAAATCTCTAAGTCTGAAACACTTGAGATTCTTTGGGAGTCCATGCATTATAAAGAAGAAAGGTGGAAACCTGGGAAAGTTTGAGAAAAGAGGAGATGACGGAATTTTTCACGGCTATGCTCCAGAAGGAAGAGGTTATAGATGCCTTAATAATGAAATGGGAAGAATTGTTGATTCTTCAGATGTAAAAGTTGTTGAAAATGCTATGAAAGAAGAGAAGCCATATGTTGATGTGGAAGTTGAGCAGGATAGAGATGTTTTTGTTAATAATTCTGATAATGCTGGAGAATGTGTTAATCCTACTCAAGAAGAGGAATCTAACTCAGAGATCTCGAGTGATGATGAGGAAGTTCAAAAAACTCATCCTATATTGAGAAAGCAAGTGGAGGCTCAGAACATTATTGGAGATAAAGATCAGAGGGTTCAAAGAAGAAGAATAAAAAATTTTATATCACATACGTCTCTTTATTCGAAAATTTAACCAAATGATGTAAATGAAGAATTTGAGCATCCAGAATCGGGTCATGCTATGAATGAAGAGCCTGATCAAATAGAGAAGAACAATACTTGGGAACTTGTTCCCAAGCCGGACAACAAGAACATTATTGGCACAAAGTTAGTTTTTCGGAACAAGCTGAATGAAGAAGGTTAAGTAATAATAATCAAAGCACGATTGGTTTCCAATTGGTATTCCCAAATTGAAGGAATTGATTTTGATTAAACCTTTGCTCCGGTAGAAATATTAGAAACAATCAGAATCTTTCTTTCCATTTCTGCAAAAGGAGGTTACAAAATCATTCAAATGGATGTCAAATCCGCATTCTTGAATGGTGACCTTGACGATGGAGTTTACATTGATCAACCATGTGGATTTTTTATTGGAAAGGATGAAAGCTATGTGTGCAGATTGAAGAAGGCTTTGTATGGGCTAAAACAGGCTCTAAGGGCATGATATTCTAAATTGGATACTTTCTTGAAGAAGATGAATTTTAATAAAGGAAGAGTTGATAGCAATATTTATATCAAGGATGGTAGAAGTTTTCACAGATTGTTATTGTTTATGTTGATGACATCATCTTTGTTGGGAATGATGAAATATCATGTGAAAGATTTTATGAGGAGATGAAGAAGTTATTTGAGATGTCTATACTGGGTGAAATGAAATACTTTCTTGGGTTACAAATCTCACAGAAAAGGAATCATATCTTTCTGCCTCAAGAAAAATGTGGTAAGGAACTTCTGAAGAAGTTTGGCATGGAATATTTGAAACTAGTGTCCACACCTATCTCAATGGGAACCAAGTTGTATAAATATGGAGAAGGAAAGTAAGTTGATCAGAAATAGTTTCAAAAGATAATTGGATGTCTGTTGAATTTGACTGCCTCAAGACCTGACATTGTCTATATTGTCACCTTATGTGCCAGATTTCAAAGTGCTCCTAAAGAATCATATCTGATTTCTGGAAAAAGAATTCTCAGATATATCAGAGGCACAAAAAATTTTGGAATCAGGTATGATGGCTCAGGAAATATTGATCTATTTGTGTATTCTGATGCTGATTGGGAAGGAAATGTTGATGATCGAAGATCCACATCCAGTTCAGTTTCATTTTTGGGAAAAATTTGTGTTAGTTGGCATGCCCAGAAATAGATTTTTGTAACTCTTATCACATTTGAAGCTGAGTATGTTGCTGCTACTCAGGCTGTAACTCAACTAATGTGGATGAAGACTCAGTTGGAAGATTTACTTGTTGATGTAAAGCAACCATTTCTCTTGGGTTGTGATAATCAGAGTGCAGTCAATCATATAAGAAATCTTTTACAACATTCACATTCAAAACAAATTGATAGAAAGTAACACTTCATCAAAGAGTATGTGGAAAATAATGAATTAAGGCTGGAGTATGTTCCTACATCTGAACAAGTTGCTGATATATTCACCAAAACCTTACCGAAAGAACCATTTGCAAAATTAAGGTTGAACATGGGTGTCCAACCTCCTCATTAAGGTTAAGGTATTGGTTTCTGTCCCCTCTCTCATCTTCCCTTTGGATAGTGTTGTCAAGGGGGAGAATTGTTTCATAAATCTATCCTTATAGATGCATGCATAATGGGGGAGTTGTGGGTAAGCTGTGAATCCAGCATGTTGGTGTGTGAACTATTCTAACTGTTTGTTGGAATGGTTATAGGAAACAACTTTCTTTTCCAGGAATGTTTAGGAAGTGAAGAATACTGAAGTTGAAGCTTGAAAGATGTTCTGAATAAGGATGAGGAGGTACGCTCATGAGATTTCATAGTCACTGCTTGTGGATAGCATGGTTTTGGCTTTCAATAATTCTTGTTTCCTACAAAGAGTTAGCTCACGTAGGCTTAGAATTGTTGATAAGTAATCCATTGATTAAGGTTACAATGTTTAGTGATTTATGAATCATTGTTGAAACAAAATCCAAATGGAGAGATTGTTGGGACCATGTTGAACAGATAAGGAAGTAAGAAAAGTTTGCTGTTTCAGAGTGTTGTCTTTTGTTGACAAAGAAGCTAATCAATTCACTTTGTAAAAGACTTGTTAAAGTAGAAGATTATTTTCTGATTTGTATTTGACAAATATCATTAGTTTTTAGAACTTCTGATGTAATCCTTATGAAGGAAAGGGAGATACAAAGAAGATTTTCTGGCAAAGTCATATCACAAATATCATTAGATCAAAAATATGGAAAAGGAAAGAAGTAGGCGTGCAAGTATGCAGTAGGTGTGCAAGTATGCAGTAGGTGTGAAAGTATGCAGTAGGTGTGATTTTATGTATTAGGCATGCAAGTATGTAGAGGCACACAAGTCATATTTCAAAATAGAATTATTTCAGAAATAAGGAAAAGGAAATAAAGTGGCGTGCAAGTCAAGAATGACGCGCAAGTATTTGGCGTGCAAGTATTTGGCGCACAAGTATTGGCGCATAAGTGTGTCTTGAAAGTCATATTCCAACATCATCATATCCAATAATGACAAAGGAAAGAAGAAGGCATGCAAGTGGCGGCGTGCAAGGATCAGCACGCAACTGCTGTAGAGGCACGCAAGTCATATTTCAAAAAGCATTCTTTCAAAAATATGGAAAAGGATAGAAAGTGGTGCACAAGTGGTGGCACGCAAGTGGTGGCACACAAGTGGTGGCGCACAAGTGGTGGCGCACAAGTGGTGGTGCACAAGTGGTGGCGCGCAAGTCTAGGGTGCGCAAGTCACCAAAATGACTATAAATAGATGACTCGCCTCCACATTTTTCAAGGCTCGAGACTTAGATAAATATTTTGATCTCTGAGCGTGCAAGTTAAAGAAGTCTGCTGCACAGGTCTACCGTGCTAGTGTTGCCGTGCAAGTCTGTCATGCAAGTGTTTCCGTGCAAGTCTTCCGTGTAATTCTACCATTCAAGTATAGGGCGCGCAAGTGGTAAGGGTGGCGTGCAAGTGGTGTGCTATCCACAAAGAGGAGTGAAAGTATAAAGGAGGCGTGCAAGTACAAGGAGGCACGCATGTGGAAGGAGGTGCACAACCTGTTTTCTCTAGTAGGTTTCTACCAGCTTCTGGGTAGGAAAGTGAAGAATTGTTTTGAAATATTTTATCTAGGAAAGGTCATCAAGAAGCACAGAATTATTTCATTACCCTATTTGTGCTAAGAGGGATCACACGCACTATTTGATTGTTTTCAAAGTGCTACATGAGTGTAAGGGTATATCCTACTCATTGTATTCCACATCAAAGGATTTTTTTTCTAGTGGATTGTGTGGTACTAGATTATTTCCATACCATAACAAGTACGTAGCTACTCTTCTTGGGTAGTGAACCTTGTAAATCTTGTGTTCTTGTGGTTGTGTGACTTCAGCAGGGAAGAAACTCTTTAACAGGCGGCGAAGGTTGTTTCATAAAGAATGAAACTTAAAAAGAAAAATGTATCACTGATTCACCCCCTTCCCCTCTCAGTGATAATTGGATCCAGAATGGGAACTTCAATCTGTATTTTGCATGATTTAATCACCATTAATTTGTTTGATTATTAACTTAGAGTTTCTCTTTACATGAAATCTAGAGAAATCAATCTTGAGGTTCATCTCGATAATTGTAATGAGAGGCTAATACTCTACATTTTTGTTTATGTATCATTCTGACAACATGAAAAATTATGGTAGGATAGCCTATGAATGTGTGATGAAGGCGATCCCTAGGACCACTCTATTCTGCTTTGTATCATTAACCATTATATTGGTTAGGATCTAGGATACACCATCAATGTTCATCTTCCAACATGGGATTTCACGATCCACTAAGAGAATAGACTCATCTAGGAAATAAATATCCAGGTGAAATTATTTAGGGTATGGATGGGAGGCCCGGATGTCTGCCAATGCATGACCCTTAAAATATTTATGTGGAAGGCATATGATGATGAACTACTTACGAACACCACCCAACGTTCTAGTCATCCCATCAACATGGGGTGATTTTGGATATACTTTATAATATCCACATGGGAGAACATTAGAATCTTTTGATGATGAAAATAATTATGAAACATCTTCATAACAAAAACTAGTGTGAGTATATCTTCTCGATATGGGTGTATCTGGTATCCGGGTTGAGGAGCATGTAACTCTAATAGTAAAAACCAATTCTCTCTGCCCTCACTCTTTATTTGGGTGATAATGGAGATGAGATACCATTCAAGGGTGGTCACATATAGGACCTTAGGTTTCTTGGAGATGGGTGGAATCATATCCATATGTTGTATAAGATATATCATGATTTCTTCAAAGGTGGTCTGGTACTCCTCATCCCATGGGTAGGAGTTATTATTCCTCATGACCCACTAAAATTAATTGCAACTTCCATCCAAATTGAAGATGAAATAGTTTATGTTGGATAAGTGACCTTAGTGGCCTTAGAGCTCCTTGAGGTTTCTTGGTGGAGAAATCTTACTGATAACCTTGATCTTCTTCAGGACTATCTCGATGCCTCTTTATATTATTTTAAATCCTAGAATCTTCCAAGTGGTAGAATTCAATTAAAACTTTATGTGGTTCATATTTAAATTATGGGATCCGAGGAAAACAATTTTTTTCAAGGTCTCTGATATGGTCCTTACATTGGAAGGAATTGACCACCAAATCGACTATATTTTATTTCACTAGCATCCCTAGAATCGATTTGAAGATTTTATGCATGGCTTGCTGATAAGTGGATGTTGTATTCTTAGGGAAAAAAGGGAATAAAATAATATAAAAATCCCCCCTATGGTACATTAAAGGTGGTAAAATCCTCATCCTCATGATCCATCTGGATTTGATTTAACCAAGAGTATCCATCTATAAATTAGAGGTCATGGAACCCAGCTGTAGAATCGATCAACAACTCTATCACAAAAAGGGAAAATAATCCTTCTAACAATAGATGATCGGGTCTCCTAAGTTGAAACATACTCTAATCATCCTTTTCTTAATCCTGATTGGGTTGATTTTATGTATCCACTGAGGATACTGTAATTTCTTGAGGAAGTTCGATTTTATAAGCTTATCAATCTTAGCCTCAACCATGGAATGATGAGATGGGTCTATCTTCCTTGGAGGATTCTTGAACCCAATGATGAATTCCCTGACGACAAAGATGGTGGATTGATAAATGAGTGTATAATACTATAATTTCATCATTTATCGATAAAGAGACAATGCAATAAAGTTTTGGGAAAGCCACATACATATTCTACTCTTTCAAATGCATGGCTACACTGATCAACATTGGCCTTAGGTCATACTAGGTACCCATTTTCACCTGAATCAACACATCAATGGTTGTGGAGAATACCTCTTCAAATTCAAGATAAACATTTTCTAAATCCTCCTAATCATATGAAGAAGGAGAATAATTAGGAAGAGGATCATTCGTGCCAACTGATTTGAGGGGCGCACTATTCCTGGTTGAACATATATGGAATCCTCACTAGTGTATTCCTACTATGCTAAAACCATTTAGAACGAGGCTATTGAGCCGATTTCATTTGGCCTGTGACTGTACCGTTATTTCTTAATGTCAAAGAAATGGTGTCGAGTCAGCTTCTAGTTCAACCCTTCCCAATGAAAGAGGTGGGCATGTCCTGGGATGGGGGCCATGGGGAAAACATCTTAGTACCTCACATGGTTGGAGGCTTCTGGAATCACATGTGCCTATCCTATGTAGGACTGCAAGATAATATTAGGTTGTTCCTCACTTTTAGGGAGTATAAATCCATTTCTCATAGATTTTACAAAAAAAACTCATTGGTCTAATGTTTTTTCCTCCAACTGATGAATTTGGATAATGAAATAATCATCCATTTCTACCAATTGGTAGGATGTGGTGATTTGACACTCAACCTAATTACACTGAATGTACTTCCACTATCTCTCATAATAGTTGGAATCTAGGTTATAAGAATCACATGAATTGATGGCTGGTGTATCACCATAAAGTACACCTACTTGATAGTTGAGGGGGTATTTGAGTCACTATTTATATGTAGAGGGTACCACCACATGAATATGAAGCCATGTTCTACCCATCAGTTTGTTGTAGGTGGTTTCCTATGAGAAAACTATGAATTCTGTAATTGATACCATACCACAAAACTAGGTCTTCGAAAAAATCACACAAAATGGTTTTTTCTCAGTCTTGTTGTAATAATGAATCTGGAAGTCAGAAGTGGTTAGATATTCTTTGTTCAACCCTATATTGGGGAGTTTCTAGGTTGGGATGAGAGTGATTTTGAGACCCACGTCTAATAGGCAGCAGTGGTCATCCATTCTATTGAACGTGCAAGTGATGTTCAATGGTAGAATGTGACCCTACAATAGGGAAACCTACTCCTCTTTATAGAATGAGATGATATCTTGGAATTCCTCTAGATCAACCTCTAAGACACAGTATGTCTCTACACAACTACCTTAGCCTCAAACATCATAGAGATTTTCAACCCCACGATGAGGGACTCACACATTTCTTTTGAAAATCATAGGGCCTTCATAATCAATATCCTTCTAGGTATGATAGATATGTTCTTCAACATGTTGAACCTATACACCAAATGCATTCTTTTTTCCATTGGGTGATTCTCTTTGGTGGGTTGAAAGAAACATTCAACAAGTTGTACTATGAGATTCTGGCTAGTTCTAGAAATATCTTTTTGTTGACCAGCTTACTCTGAATGAACTGTTTTTTGCCGAATGCTGGGTGACTGGTTTCTGGATTTGGATAGATGTGCCCGACCATAGAGTGGTCATAGATGAAATGATTATCTTGTTAACAATGATACCTCTGGTTGATCTTGTCGATCAATTAAAGTGTTGAGATGTGGTAGAATATCTGACAATGGGGGTTGGGAGGACTATGGCTAATGAGGTCTTCTCAAAAACTGATTCCCAGTCTTGGTATCATACATGGGACAGTATGAGGTTCTATCCTAATAATTATAGCAACTTTCATGTTCTTGACCCCTTCTTCATTGGAATTAGTTGGGGAACTCAGGGAGTTTCCCTAGTATTCCTCATCGATGAGAAGAGTGTATTAGTCTACCAACTCAATAATGTTTACAAACACATACTCAATCTCATCATTAAAGGGGTTATCTAGTGATTGGAAGAACCTGAGGGTGATTCCAAATATAGGAAGTATTAAATCACTTAGAGTACAAGATAGATTTTGAAATGGATGGAGAAACTGACATCCCATTAACCATTTACACCTTATCTTCTGAGATGTTAAATGATATGTTATAGATGAATAATAATCATATGAAGAAGGTAGGGAAACCACATAAGGATCTATAATACATAGGGAAGAACATATGACATAGTGGGAATGAGATACAACTCTTTGCGAAAACAATTCTTCATAATTCTAGGTTCCATGACTAGATACCTACTTCCATTCCCCTGAATCCCCACCATTGCTTCCAATGATGATGGAGGTATGAGTTACCTATTCCAGAACATTTCAAAATATATCACACCTATATCCACTTGGTCTTGGATCCAATCCTTGAACACATATAATCCCTTAATGGTATTTCCAAGGATTCTATGGTAAGATAAGTGGTCATATATGTTAGTATGTCTAGCTTCTTTGTCCCCCTACATTCTATAAGCTTAAAAATTCCATTCTATTGGGAGAATATGTAGGGACCTGACCCTAGATAGATTAGATCTGTTTCATGCTACAATTAAATTGGGATAAGAGATATGTAAATCACTTTCCAAAGTACCACCGATTTCAGTAGACTTTTCAAATAATATATATATATATGATTCTTCTATTAAAAAAGAAAAAACTAATTAAATTTTTTTCCTTTTGATAATAATAACTTAATTACATATAGAATATCTTTTCACATCATTTGTAGTAAACTTAAGGGAATCCTAGGGAAGGAAAGAATAATAAAGGTGAGATAAAATGCTCTGTAATGGTAAAGTATAGTGGAATACATATTAAATTAATGAGAAGTAATCAATATGGAAAGTTAAAAATCAGAACACACATTTAATGTAATCAATAAACTAATAAGGAAGAGGATAAAAAATTTGGAAAGGTAAATAACTAAAAACACATGACATTCAAATAATTTGATAAGGAAAAATATGTTAAGGTAAATAACTAAAAACACAATTGATTCAATCAATCAACTGGAAATGAGATGTATCCATAGGTACTTCAACGAAAAATATCATGGATAAATAATAACTGAATCAAAATGAATGTAACGATTAATTATTGGAAACCATGTTACATAGGTACATGGTAACTATACCATTAAGACCATTCACAAGTCAATTTAAAACAAACTGGGGGAAAACCCTTTAGCTTCAGTTGTCCAAGTAACTCATCCCATGAGGTTAATCATGCATCAAGGGGATATCTATAACAAGGCCCCACCGATTTCATACATTCATAAAGCATTTATCATATATCGAACAATCTATTTAGTTCATGAAAAATTTTCCTTATCAAATATCTATATGGTGTAAAAGATATGAATTTATTGATATATCCCCAGTTATTATAATTTCTATAAAGTAAAAACCGTATGTGGAAGTTATATATGGTTTAGGGAATAATATTAATGATGATAAATGATTTGTATAACTAGGGTAAATTCATTGTTCAATGATAATATAAAATTTAATATTTCAAGGGGACTTCAAAAAGGAATCATGGAAGTGAATTTCAATACGGTGTTTGTTAAATTAAATAAAAAACCACACAAAGGAAGAAAAATTATAGTATCAGTACAAAATATACCAAGTGGAGTAAAAGAAATGGGGTTTTCCATTGATTAATATATATATTATAAAAATATCTCTTTAAAACATTATTGAGTAAAATATAATTTTTATTTTTAAAACATTTGGAAAAACCTTTTCTTTGAAAATAAATTTTTAAAAAAATTATTTAAAAAATAACCTTGTAAATTGGTAAAGTATGATTCAATGAAATGATAGTGGGTAAATTAGTACATTTCATATGAGGTATAAACGACATTCCTTATCCATGGTAACAAGTTAGAATAGTATATTGTTCAGAAAGAAAAAAGAAAATGAATATTGAAATGTTTGTAAAATACAAAAAGGGTAAAAATTTTCTTAATAAATCATTTTGGGAAGGTTAAAACATTTTTTGAAAACCTTTAGAAAAAATATGGTTTCTTGAAAAAAAATTATTCTTCGACTAAATAGAGAAATGTCGTTGGTTTTTCTTAAAAAAAATATAAAGCATTTTGAGTACCAAAATGTGAAAAAATGGAACTATTAATTCAAAATTTTCAAGAATAACCATTATATAAGAATATTAAAGGGGTTATTAGCTAATGATCAAAAAATATCCTCTGATGGAAATTTAAGTATACAAAAGTTCAAAAAAAATAAGATTTTGAAGTAAACCCTTGGAAAAAAATGTAACATTGATGTAAAAGTCTATTAATGAATAGATTATGTGAGTCAAATGTAAATACAAAAAAAATTGAAATAAAAAAATAGATAATATAAAGTTATTAACACATATTATTATTATATTAATGACTTTGAGGAAGTAATATAATCTATGGAAAAGAAATATGGTTATGAAATTATTTACACTTGGTAAATGTTAGCTAAAATAACCTTAGAAGAAATAATTCAAATTGAAAGAAAAATAAAATGATGTTAAAATAAATGAAGATATATTATATCAAAATGGAAAGTATTTTCACTATAAAAATGAAGTGGTGAACATGAAATTTATCTCACAAATGTAAAAAGTGATAAGAAAATTTGGTACCTTGCATTTCCTTTTTTGGTTATTGTACTTTAAAATCCTATATTATGGTTTGAAACATGTTAATAACCTATATAAGAACAATAATATTATTTATAATTTCACATATTAACTTCTTATAATATCTTATTACCCATTTGTTAATAATCATTCATTATTTTTACTATTTCGGGTGTTAATCGCCTAGTTTATTTAGTATTTTTGACTTGTTAATTGCTATTACTATTAAACATATTATGATTTAATAATAAAAATAATTTAAAAGATGATTTAATTATCATATATTTTCATTATATATTTATTTATAATAATATATAGTTTTTGTAGTTAAGAAATAAAATAAATTATTCATGGAGATAGTAGGCCCTACATACGCATGAATGTTACTTTCATTACATTTTAGAATTTAAAAGAATATAAATTAAATTATATATATATAAATTAAAGTATCATATTTATTTCCTATATTTAATCTATTTTTATTAATACCTTCCTTTATGAATTCCATGTATAGTGTGAACAAATGAAATCTCTTTGAACAGGCGGTAGTCCACACTTCCACAAACGATGTTATCATATTGTACCCAAAGTGGCAAGCATGAATGAATGAGTTATATATGAAATAAATAATATGATTGTATTTTAAATATCATATATATAATATATAAATATAATTTCCAAGACAATTCACAACCATGAATGGTGGTAAAGGAAAAATTAATGTCGTTGTTTTGTGAGGCGATAGTTCATTTTACATATAAACAGTAAGTTCATTACAAATTATATGGATGTGAATTTAAGTTTAGGTAGAGAAATAAAATGAAAAAATATTATTATTTTGCGGATAATTGTGATATTACATATTCATGTAATAATTAGAGTTTATGGGGTGGAGAGTATATTAAAACTAAATAGATAGAGGAAGGATGTTACCTCTTATTCAGGTAACTCCATTTAGTATGCATCAATTGGATTACTTGGATGGATTTATGCACAAGATGAGGATTATAGTTTGATTATAGGTATTTTTAGGATCTATTTTGGAATATATAAGTTGATCTAATGTATCTTTAGAGGTTTGAGGAAGTGGGAGGGTTGAGCACCTTTTTATAGTAGAGGAGGAGCAACACACTAGTAATTTTTTGGAAAGGGAATCCACACACATATTCCCCATGGAATGTTGATATGATAATGGTAAAAATTATAAAAAAGGAAGGATATGGTCTAAATATTTATATATAATGTCTTTTTTAAAAGTTTATCGGTTATTTGGGTCCTTATGTTTAAGTTTTAGTCCCTTGTTAAGTAGATGTTCTTATTAATCATTGTAATTAATTTTAATTAATTTCACTGACATTTTTGGTTAAAAATAAATTTAAAATTATGATAAATTGTAAATAATTTTGAATAAATATATCTATTACATTTTCCAAATTCCAATCACATAAGTGTTATAACTTAATTTTAATCTAATCCTAGATAGTAGACAATAATTCATATTTTTAATGACAAAATGTTCAAAGGATTTCTATTTTTTTATATTAAATTTCATTGTTAAATTGATGTTAATTAAATAAATGGGTTTAATTGATGTATAATTGATATAATTTTATTGTAAAACCAATTCCAATAATAATTTAACCCTATAAATAAGTTACATGAAAAAATAGTTTTGAATTAAAATTCAGTATTTTTCACTATTCGTCAAAAAATGAAACTTCACAAAAAAATACCAAATATTCACCCTAAACTAATTTTGATGTTGTAATTTAAATTATTATGTTTTTATTGAAATATAAAATATATAAAAATGGAAAAAATTGTATTTAAAATAGGTTTACAATTAAATGGAGGTAAAAATGCCTTTATAAAAATGTAGGTTTTATTTAATGTAATTAGCTTTGTTCTTATCTTATGCATATCAAATATATTATATGAATATAAGAAATATTTTATTTAATATATATATATATATTACATTAATATCACTTAGAAATTAAATTGGTTTATCTTATTTTTATATACCACCTTTTTTAGCATAAAAATAGTTTTTTATAAAAACATTCCCTGTATATTTAATTGGTTATTATATTCATTTCTAGTTAATATGTAACAAATTAATTAATAGTATAATTTTTAAGACATATAAATCAATAATTAAGTTTATATTATTAATAACCAGAAATTTAATGTCTAGGTTATATGTTATTATTTTAAATGATAATATTTTAATAATACAGTGTTTCTTGGTAAAACTTGGTCTTGCGTGTAACAAAAACTGTCGAAGAAAGTTATTATTGCATGTAATGAATGATAACTCAGTGTTGCGTTCATTGAAATATATGGAATACATTGAGTATTTGTATGATACTAAATATAATTCAATGTCTTGATATATTTTATACCATCTTGGTGACGGTTATCATAGACACTATGGAATACAATGTTCTTACTTAGAATTTCAGAGTGGTACATTCTCCACACATTAAATAAATTGAATCCTCTAACTTTAATCATTATCTATGTTATAATTTTTTTTATTTCATATGTTTAAATACCACATCATGAGATGGGTTGGTAAAACATCATCTTGAAAAGAGATAATGGGAAGTACACATGTCACATAGAAGAACATATAATTAGGTTTCTTTATAGGAGAACATTAGCGGAAAGTGAAAATATGGACTTGGAGGAAAAATTTATATATTTATAGAGACTGAATGATTTCATCGACCAAAAATAAATTAATGTTCAATGGAATGTTGAGGGCCTCAATTCCATAAATATGTGAGGATTTAGAAGACAATCAGTTCAACAAAAATTAAGGAATTAGGAGAACATTTTTTTGATTATTTTTCTAATTCTTAGTAATTATTTTAATACCTTTGAATATAAGGAAATATACATATTTTATAGATTTCAATTTCATTTGAATAATTTAATGTTTTATTATTTCTTTTATCTATTTAAGATTAATACTTTATTCTGTGCAATGGATATACTAGAATGAAATCTCTTTTTTGAAGCACTAAAATTTTCTTTTAATAGATCATAATACCCATAAATAGTGAAAAGTCTAATTATTTGTCTCTAACTATTCACCAATTCCAATATGGTTAGTAAATTAATCTATATATTATGAAATAAACAATATTGGTTCATCATTAAGGATTATTCATCAAAAAAATTAACTAGAAACTGTGAATTTAAACCATGACATGGCATAGGTCAACTGTTGGTGTCAACCCATTATAATCCTTCAGGAATGAATTCATGTAATGCGGTGTTTCTGAAATTGAGGGGTTTTCAATCAACATACAATTTCCTAGTTGCATCCTCACACATTTCTTTCATAATGAAAATCATGCCTTCTTTTTCTCTATGGTCTCTACCATTGGGGGCTCTTACAAAATCTCATAATTCTCTTGTTTTGGGATTTTAGGAGTTGGTTATAGTATATGTTTTTAATCATATTTCAAGAAAAATGATTAATAATGAGAATGATATCTTTAACTCAAATTCAAAATTTATTTGGTTTCTCATTATCACCACTTTTTCCTTTATTTTCGTATTTTTATCATGAGTCCTTTAGGTTCAGGTTATTGACTAAAACTAGAAAGCATAGTGCGAGTAAAAATAGTCACAGTAAAATAAATGAGTAATTATTTATAATGAAACCTTATTTTCAATCTAAAACACCTTAGATTTAACCTATGTCACTCATTTTCCTGGTATATTCAAATACATTATAAAAATTTGTAATAAAAATGTAAATTATACTAAGCATATCCCCCACGAGTGTCCAACTAGGTGCGTAGTGAGTCCTGTTATCTTGTACCAGGTTACACTCAAGTCAAGCCTGATGTACTTTGTTAGAGTCTTTACCCCTAGATTCATCTGTTCCAGAACCACATCCAATTTTTTGATCCAAATATGGATTTATTTCTAGGAACACCCATATATTATCTACATTACCAAAATTATAGGATGTTATTATATAATTATCCTCAAATTATACCTTATGGTTATGTTCTATAATATATTTTTTTCCCAAATCTAGTTCCCAAGGATTCTATTAAACATGATATGTTACCAATTATAGTGACCTGACCCCAGATTTCCCGGTGTCGATGTTCTCATACCATTACATTTTACATAAGATAAAAGTAAGTTGTTTCCCAATGGACCAAAAAATTTAGTTGTCGTGCTAAACCTGATACAAACATGAATCATTTATTATAAAATAATACACCAATTACAACATAATTTATTTTTTTAAAATGAAAATAAATTATTTTCATATAGAATATCCTTTCATATCTTTCTTAGTACTCTTCAAGGAATCTTGGAGAAGGAAAACATAATAATGATGAGCTCAATTTCTCTGTCTGCATAATGTATAGCAGAAGCGATAATGAATCAATGAGAAGTAATCAATATGGTAAGGTAAATAACTAAACACATATTCCATATGTTAAATAAATAGAGAAGGAATCGTATATAAAATATGAAATGGTAAATAACTAAAAACGCATTCCATTCATGTAATTAGATAAAGAAAAATAATTATGGAAAGGTTAATTACTAAAAATTCAGGCAATTAAATCAATGAACTGGGAATGAAGTCTATCCATAGATTTTTTGGCACAAAATATCACGGATAAATAATTAACAGAATTTAAAAAATGGAGAAAAAATAATTATTTGATTCTGTGTTTCCTAGGTATATGTTACCTTTACTTTCAAGACCTTTCACAAGTTAGTTTAAAACATATTGGGTGAAAAACCCAGTAGCTTATGCTAGCCAACTGACTCATCCGTTGAGACTACTGATGCATTAAGGGGTTATCTATAACTGAGCCCCACCCATTTCATATATGTACTAAGAATTCTCTATATATCAAATAATATATATAATTCATGACAAATGTGCCTTATAAAATATCATTATTGAGTAGAAGCTACATATTTATAAATACTTCCACACATTATCAAAACACTATCATGAAAACACTGTATATATAAAAGGTATATGGTTTATGAAATTAATTAACCCATGATAAATGATAGGGATAACTAGGGGAAATTAAAACGTAACTGATCCTAGGAAATGGAATATTTTAATGGGAATTCAAAAAGGAATCAAGGAAGTGAATTTCAATACTATCCTTATTCAAATAAGCCCAAAACCATCTAGAGGAAGAATAAGGATGGTATCTGTACAACATATCCCATGTGGAGTAAAATAAATGGTTGTTTTCATTGATGAATAAACGTATTATAATAAGATCTCTAAAAATAAATCATGAGTAAAATATCCTTTTTTTAAATCATTTTCTTCTAAAATCACTTTTAAAAACATTTTCTCTAAAAATAAACCTTTTAAACTGGAAGAGGAATCTTTGATGAAATGATTGCGGGTAAATCCATACATTATGTATGAGGTAAAAATACCATTCCTTTTTCACAGTAAATGGGTAGAAAATTGTGTAATTTAGAAGGAAATATAAATCTTCCTTTGAAAATATTTGTAAAATAAAAAACAGTACAAAACTATTTAAGAATTCATTTTAATATTTTAAAAAAAAATTTAAAACGTATTTATAAAATAGTATTTTAGCGGAAAACAGGCAATCTGATGAAAGAGAGAAATGTAGTTGAGCATTATCAAGAACATTTTCTAGAAAATCGTTTGTAAAAAAGAGTACAAAAATGTTACTATTTATTGAAAAGGTTAATGAAAAACTTGTATATAAGAAAATGAAAGGGTTTATAATATAATGATCAAATAATTTCCTCTGATTGAAAATAATTGTAAACATTCCCGAACAAAATGAGGTTGTGAAGTAAACCCTTAAAAATACCATAAAATTAACAGGAGAATCATTTAATGAATATATTATGTGTGTAAAATTCTAATCCACAAAAATTAATATGAAATACAAAAATATATAGTATAATGTTATTACAAACATATTCATATAATATTAATGACAACGAGTATGTAATATAACCCACAGAAGAGAAATTGGGTAATGAAATTCTTTTCCACTTGGTAAATTTTACCTCAAGTAAACATAGAAGAAATAATTACAATTGAATATCAAAATATATAAAGATAAAATAATTCATGATATAATATATCAAAATGGTCACTAGTTACATCAAATAAATGAAGTGGTGAACATGAAATTTATCTCACAGATTTAAAAATTGAGATGGAAATCCCTTACCTTGTGTTTCTTTTTGGGGTAATCATAATTTAACAACATTTATAAGGGTTTTAATCAAGTTAATAACATATAAAATAACCATAATAATATTTATAACATCATATATTAACTTCTTATAATATCTTATTACCCATTTTTTAATAATCTTTCATTATTTTTACTATTTCGGGTGTTAATTGACTAGTTTTTTGAGTATGTTCTGACTTGTTATTTGTTGTTCCAATTAAATCGATCATAATTTTAGATCCATAATAACATAAAAAATTATTTAATTATCATATATATTCAGAATATATGTATTTATAATAATATATAATTCTTGGATATAAGAAATTGAATGCACCGTTCATGGAGACCGTAAGCCGTATATATGCATGAACACTACTTTCATTTCCTCTTCATATTTAAAAGAATGGAAATTAAATGATATATATATTTTTATTATCATATTATCATATGTATTTCATATATATAATATATATATATATTAACACCATATGTTATACATTCCATATATAGTGTGAACGAATCACATCGTTTTGAATAGGTGGTAGTCCACACATCCACAAATGATGTTATGATATCTATACAAATTGGAAAAAATAATGGAATGAGTCATATAATAATTAATTAATCCTAAATAAATTATAAATTTAATATATATCATATATAAATATCAAGTACATATACTTCCGAACCATGAAAGGTGGGAAAGGAAAAAATGAACAACATTATTTTAAGAGGCGGTAGTTCTCCGTTCACATAAATGGTACGTTCGTTACCCATTAGATTAATGTGTGTGAATGTGTTGGTAGGAAAAAAAGAATATAATTGTCTAATTATATTGAGGGTAATTTTTTATTATACTATCATGTAATAATAAGAGTTGAGTGGGTGGATAATTAAATTAAAACTAAAGAGCTTGAGGAAGGATGTTACCACTTATTCAAAAAAACTCCATTTGGTTTGCACCAAAGGGATACCATGGATTAATTTATTCATAATGTGAGGATTATAAGTTGAGTATAGGTATTTTTATGATCTATTTTAGAAGATAATTATCAAGACAATGTGGTTTTAGAAGTTTGAGGCCGTGGGAGGGGTGAGTGCCTTTTTGTAGTGGAGGAGGAGTGGCACTCTTGTAAAATTTTTGAATGTGGATTTCTCCCAAATTTTTAGTATATAAATTTGAACCAATAATTTTATAAATTATATAAAAGGTTATAAAGGTTATATATATTAATATACAATGTATTTTGGACATGTTTATAGGTTATTTGGGTCCTTAATTTTAATGTTTAGTCCTTTTTCAACATATTTTCATCTTAATCATTTTAATTAATGTTAATTAAATTTACTAAAACTTTTTTTAAAAACTGTAGGTTCTGGGCATAGCAGAAGCACATTGGTGGGTAGCCCAACTTTAATTTTAGCATTAACAAAGATCAATCTGAGATTTTTCACGATGTAAGACAGCGGATCTTTGAAATAGAATGAAGAATGAAAAACAAAACAGGGAGTCCTAGAACCATAGAGATAAGATCATCATTTGTTGGTTATAATTAATTTACTTAATTATCAAGAATTACATTTATGCAATCCTTTATTCATTTATTTATGCGGTCACAATCCGATGTGATCCATCGTTGCGTTGTAGAATCCAAGTGTAGTATTACTCTAATGGTGATCCAAATGTGCTCCACGTATCTTTAGACATCACCGAAGGGATATCCGGGTGCTGGCATAGAAAAACCTTTGCTTGCGATGTCTGCCTTCGATCGCCTTGATATGGTGGTGGTGGATCTCTCTCGGTCTTGAGAACTTTCTTGGAGGAAGGAGTTCTTTTGGTCTTGAGAGAACTCTCCATAATTTTTGTGCACAACGATTCTCTCTAGAAAAAGTGTTGGGTTTGTGAGGATATTTATAATCGGTGTTGAGGTTATAGAGTAATGAAAATAAATAAACATGTTTTTATTTATTTCATTAAATCTTATTGAAAACCCCCATGTCGTATGATTAATTCCTTGACATGATCCAACGCTGATTATAATAAATATCATTTAATGAAACAATATTATTTACTCAAAATCCCTACGGGAAAAACTAAACAGCATGTAATCATTAATATACGGTGTGTACTCATTTTCCATTAAAACCGCATGGCATGTATATTTAATATACACGACATGTACTTTTATTTTCCATTTTTCTTTATTTACTCCACCGTACTTATTAGACCTTGAGAAATGAATATTTATTTCTTAAATAAATGTAACTACATTACTTTAAAATAAATATATATTATTTTCCCACAAAATATTCTCTCGAATAACTAGTGTGGAGATAAATGTGATCAGGAATCGTTAAATAATTATTAAACCAAAGTTGGTAATAATCTTTATTTAACTTGAAAAATTAATATTTAACTGAGATACATAGACACACATAGTTTGTGGCCCACTAGGCCTCTTTCTCAATGGCATTAGATGGAGCCTGCCTAAAGTTAAAGGTTAGAATTTAAAAAAATGCCAAGGCACCCATTGAGAAATAAGTTAATGCCAAAATGATGTGTCACCTCCTACGAATGCTTACCGTATAATGTAATCCCTTTCCTCAATATCTCTAATCAAACGGGTTGCATGCTAGTGCCATCAACCCGTGTACTAGATTATTCTTTCTTTGACTTCCCAGAATTAAACTTTCCCATACCTTACCATGGCCATGGATTTATTTATGATAATTAAATTCCATCAAAGGGCCTAAGATATCTACTTCTTTTATGGAACATATGGGACGAATCATTTCTCGCATTATCTATTAATGCAGTATTACTCGTGACGCACCCAATGTATTCTACCTCACTGCAAATAGTGCGTCATCACAGTTTTCATCAATACATCTATGTGCGCGAGTTGTAATACCCATTAATAATAATCTTAAATTCTAAGGACAAATAAACACATTTGCAGATAGGAACATCCAATGAAACTATGAAATGTGGATTTCCTACTGGTGCGTCTCGTTCTCATAATATCCTCCTGGATATTACCAAGGGCGTACTCCATGATAAGGTGCCTCAATGTTTTATGAGTCCTCACCCCTAATGGCCTGTATTATTTTTGTTCCTCAAATAAAATCATCCGGCTATAGAACATATATTCAAGAACAGTGTTATAGAAATTTTGGGTTCTCACCATAGCAGGGATCCACTATGAACCTATAATGCAACAGCTATCCTTATAACATTATCACAATAATTGTCATGAAAAATAACAATCAAGATGTGATAAGGATTTTATTAATGAATAAAGTAAAAATTAGTTGGTTCTAGGCCACCAACTCCAACAGACTCCCACTTGGACTAGAGCCAACTGCTAAGAACCTTTAACCCGCAAGCTCACACATGATATTCATGCTTCTACTGAGATAGTTCTTTAGTCATGGGGTCCTCCACATTCTCTTCCGAGGACACTCTTCTCACTGCAACTTCACCCCTTCGAACGAAATCACTCAAGAGGTGATACTTTCGGAGTATGTGCTTTGTCCATTGATGTGACCTTGGTTCTTTCTCAATAGCCACCACTGTAGTATTATATCAATACAACGTGATAGGGTCTTTACTACTAGGCACCAAATAAAGCTCTTTGACAAAGATCCGAATCCAAATGGATTCCTTAGCTGAATCAGAAGTCTCTATATATTTGGAATTCGCTGTAGAATCGGTGACAACTGGATGCTTTAAAATCTTCTAGCTCATAGCTCCTCCATTGAGACAGAAAACATATCCAGATTGTTACTTCAAATCATTCTGATCTGTTTAAATACTAGCTTCAGCATACCCTCTGATGACAAGTTCCTCACCTCCTCCATACACCAGGACATATCCTTAGTTATTCTTAGAAACATAAGGATAGTATTAACAGTATTCTAATGTTGTTCTCCTAGATCTTCTTGATATATTACTACCATTCTCAGTGCATAGGCAACATCAAGCAAGGTACATAACATGGAAAACATGACGGATCCTATAGCTGAAGCGTATGGGATCTTACTCATTCTATCTTTCTCCTATTGTGTCTGAGGACACATTTTCTTAGAAAGATGTAGGCCATGTGACACTTGAACCAATCCTCTGTGGGATTTTTCAATACTAAATCACTTTAGTATATTGTCAATGTATGTACTCTGACATAGTCCAAGCAGCCTCTTGGAACTATCACGAATGATCTTGATCCGTAGAATGTAGGCTGCTTCACCCAAGTCCTTCATGGAGAAACACTTATTCAACCAGTCCTTAACTTACGGTAATACTGGTACATCATTTCAAATAAGCAATATGTTGTCAAAATATAATACTAGGATAACTATTAGATTCCTATTAAACAACTTATAAACACATGGCTCACATTCTTTCTTAATGAAACCAAATTCCTTTATGGCTTCATCAAATCGAATTCTCCATGACCTGGATGCTTTCTTTAATCCATAAATGCCTTTCTGCAACTTTTAATCCCGTTTGGCTTCACATGGTGTCACAAACCCTTTTAGTTGTGTCATATAGACATCTTCATGAAGGTTCCCATTAAGGAATGTTGTTTTGACATCCATTTTCCAAATCTCGTAGTCATGGTAAGATACTATGGAAAGTACGATTCTTATGGATTTAAACATGGAAACTGGTGAGAAGGTTTCATCATAGTCAATTCCTTGACGTTGTCTGAATCCTTTAGCCACTATCCTTGCTTTATAGGTGCTAACTTGACATTCCATGTCCAGTTTTCTCTTGAATACCCATTTTCACCCATCAATCATTACAACAATTGGATCATAGACCAGAACCCAGACCTGGTTCTGATACATGGAATCCATCTCAGAATTCATATATTTTATCCATCTTGCAGCTTCTGAGCTTTCAACTACTTCCTTGTAAGAGAGAGGTACATCATTGTCCAATAATAATGATTCACCATCCTTGGTGACTAGTAACCCAAATCTCTCTGGTTCCCTTACCTCTCTTGAGGTCCAACGCATTACTTATGTTTCTAGAACCTCTTCCATGGAAACAAGTGGAACTTGTTCCTATAACAACTCTTGTGTATCTTGAGCATCAAATTCGTCGAAGTCAATGTTTCTCCCACTATCCTTTTTAAGTATGTGCTCCCTCACAAGAAAGATGGATTGTCATTAGAAAGTCACTTTCTTGTCTTGAGGGTTATATAGGTAATATCCTTCCATTTCCTTAGGATATCCTATAAAGATGCACCTCATGGCCCGTGGTGGTAGTTTATTGCCTGATAAGGCCTTAACAAATGACTCGCATCCCCATACACATATATGCGACAAAATGGGTTTTTTTACATTCCATAACTCGATGGGAATTCCATTTTACGCCTTAGTTGGTACTCGGTTTAATTTGTAAGTTGCAGTTTGTAATGCATATCCCCAAAAGGATAATTTGAGATCTGCATGACTCATCATCGACCTCACCATGTCCAAAAAGGTGTGGTATCTCCTTTCACTAACACCATTCCAATCTTTTTTATAAGGAGGTGTGAGTTGAGATATAATCCCAGACTCCCGTAGAAGATCGATGAACTCATGGTTAAGATATTCTCCACCTCGATCCAATCGAAGTTTATTTATCTTCTTACCAATATGATTCTCTACATAATTCTTGAATTCCCTATATTTCTCTAAGGCTTATGACTTATACCTCATTAAGTGTAAAAATCCATATCTAATCAAATCATCAGTAAAAGTAATGGAGTAAGAATATCCACCTCAATATTATACTGGAAATTGTCCAAACACATCTGTGTGCATCAATCCTAGAAGCTTGGTGGCCCTTTCACCTTTTCTACCAAAAGGCGGCTTGGTCATTTTACCTTGTGAAAAAGTGTGACATCTATCAAATGATTTTAGCTCAGTAGAGTATAAATACACATCTTACTAGATCTTTTTCAAATGCTTCACATTTACATGACTGAGATGGTGATGCCACAACTGGGTGATGTATGAGTCATGTGAGTTTGTTTTGTTATCGATTGCCAACACTTGGTTTTCTTAATTTAATACATATAAACCATTATTTAAATGTGCCATACCATAACATAAATTGTTCTTATAAAAAAGTCAACCCTTATTTCCAAACATTAAAATAAATCCATCCATATCCAAAAATGATACAAAAATTATTTTCTTGGTGACACTAGGCACATAATAATAGTTATGTAAAACCAAAATCATTCATGTTGGAAAGGAGAGGTGGTAATCGTCAATAGCCAATGCAGCCAGCCTAGGGCCATTGGCAGCTCAAATATCCACCTCTTTTCTAGCAATCTTTCTAAATCTAATTGGTTCATGCATTTGAATACATATGTGAGCCCCACAAGCTGTATCTAATACCCAATGTGTAGAAATGTAAATATTACACTCGATAATGAATGCACCTTTATTGTCCCCACGCTTTTGGGTGCAATTCCTCTTCTAGTGGCCTTACTTTCCGCATGAAAAACATACCACCTTCTATTCCTTTCCATGGCTCTGGATCTTCCCCTTCTTGGAGGGATGGTTCTTGCGGGCTTCAGACCGTTTATAAGTCCTTGGCCCATTTTCCTTGTCCTTCCTTTTCTTATTCACCATAAGGACTGTGGGTTTTTCACCCCCCATGTCTTTATCTACCTTGTGAATTAAGGTTAGAAGTTCCAATAGACACTTCTCATTTTTTCTCATGTTGTAGTTAACAATAAATCTAGATAATGTCTTGGGAAAAGATAATATGATGAGATCTGTACGCAATTCATCTGGGAACTTAATCCCTAAGATGTCCAGGCATTCATTGTAGCCAATAAGCTTGACTACATGAGGCCCATCTAGCACAGAACCTCCAAGAATAGTTGTAAAAAAACCATTGGATATCTCATATCTCCCCTATCTCGCCTTCTCTTGGTAGAGATCCTTAAGGTGAGACAACATGCTATACGCATCCATGTTTTCATGTTGCATCAAGAGCTCATTAGACATGGCTGATAGCATGAAACAATGGACAACTACGACATCATCCATATGTTTCATATAGAGAGATATTTCCTCATCATTGGCCACTTTCCCAGGTGCAATTGGAATGGGCTCTTCTAGCACATACAACTTCATTTTGTGGTGAAGGATGACGCATAAAAGCCTCTTCCATTCTTGGAAATTTGTGCCGGTGAGAAGGTTTTCCTTCTCGAGAATGGTTTGCAATGATATGTTTGAAGTCATTTTTCTTGACATTTCTACAATTTAAGATGAGAAAAAATTTAGTATTTTATTATGAAAACTAATACAAATAAATAAATTAATATGTATTACTCTCCCACTATTTTATCGAAATCAAATAGCCCTCACCATTGATTTCGGAATATTTTATTGCCTAAATATTCTAGTAGAAAAGATCAATATTTCCATTCACATTACCAGAACTGGTGTTGGTCAAGAAACATGAAGGGATTTAGGTAGGCATTCCAAATTCCCACTACATTAACTCGCAGCTCCTTGATCCTCTAAGTGGACTCCCCATTCCTAAAATCCTTTTATTTTTGATTTCCTCAACCTTTGCCTCTTGGTAACACCAAGTCCTGTTATGGTAGTTAACCCTTGATGTGAACTAATTCAAGTCAACCCAAAACCTTGAATTATAATTACCTGATAATTGAAAGCACCCCAACTAGGGTTGGTCAAGCACTTTGAATTATGGTTCGATTCTAACTAAGAATATGGAAGGTTATACCGACTTAATATTTCTTTGAAGGATTTTATGCTTATACGTAAATTTCCAATTTATTATCTTTTATTACATGGTTTTTAATATTAAGTGGGATATACTTAAGTGATTAACCATTTCTAAAATAATATTTACGTATAAGGTGGTTTTATTTTAGTTTCATCTTGCATGCTCGTTTAATACATTAATTGTGTGATCGTGACAACACACCCGAAATAAATAAACCATGAAACTGATAGAAATAAAATAAATGGTATGATCATGAGCTTTTTCTATTGGATAGTTTATCTAGAGATTGATATACTAACCCAAGACCTAGGGGAGAAACACCTTGAACATTTCAAGTACGTGTTTATAGCTTTCCACCTGTCCACATTTTTGTCTCCTTGGATTGGTTTCACCTTGGCTCCTGTCTTGATCCACCTCCACTAGCTTGGGAGTTCCATCCATTATATATGCACTTATCTCACATGGAGGTGAGGGGTAAAAAGGGGTTTTTTCGTAAAAGAATCCTTGGGAACACAGGACCTACATATTAATGAGGAGAAAGCTCACATGCCAACAAATTTAATTTAAATTAATTAATTAAAAGAAACCACTAACATACAAAGGTCTTGGTATAGCTCATGATCATCCATACATGCAATGATATTTATGCATAAATAAAATTTCATTCAATTCTTTAATTATTCTTGTTTAAGATAAATCACACTCGAATCAATTAATTATCTTTAATTAATCAATCCTTTTATCTTAAACCCTTTTCAGAATTTCCTTGAGATTCCCATCCATCAAAATTTTGAAAAAAATAAATTCATTTAAAATTATCCTTGTATAGAACTTGTACCTTGGAGGAAACCCAGTGAATTTCCATTCATTATACCGATGTTAAATTAAACAAAAATATATAAAAAACATATTAGATGTTGTTGCTTAGATTTACACCTGCACTATGATACATGTCTCAAGGGTTTGTATAATATAATAATAAATTTTAATAAATATGTGTAATTTGGATGAGTACATTGCGTTTATTTCAAACAACATGGTGTGGAATTTTTGTACACCATCCATCTGAAGTACATGCCTCGGGACAAGGTATGTTGATGTACTTTAGAAATTTTTGGAGTACACAGTGTGTTCAGTGGGACACATGCCGTGTAGTTTCCACGTTACACGGTTTCCAGCTAGGAAAGCCATGTATGGGGTACACTGTCCAACCCTAACCCGAAGGGACTACACGCCGTGTTCAGTTGGACCACACAATGTGTAATCCGGAAACCGTGTGCCACCAGTTCCTAGTCAACACACAGTGACATAAATAACTTATATAGGATCCATTACATGACCTGATTTGGCGGATCAGTCAGTGCATTGAACCTAGACTACACGACATGTACTTCCAAATAAAAAACGTGTATTCTGGTTTGTATGACTAGGAGTGTTTAGAACCTCCGAATGAGTTCATCTATTTTATTTTAATCAAGATTAAAAGAAATTTTTTTTTCTCTATGGTGAACGAGAAATAAGAGGGGAGGAACAGATATCAAGATTCTAATTTTTAAGAATGATTAACTTTAATTGAAACAACTAAATTATTAAATGCTTAAATCACCAACGAAAAACTAAATAATTATAATCAACAATATGACCCCTCTGATACCACTTTCAAGTTCCTAGCATAGTGGAAGCGCGTTGTTGGGTCGCCCAACTTTAATTTTAACGTTAACAACGATCAATATGAGATCCATCATGATGTAAAACATCGGATCTTCGGAAAAGACCAAAGAACCAAAAACAAAATAGGGAGTCCCGAAACCCTACATATAGGATCATCATATGTTGTTTATAATTAATTTAATTAATTGACAATAATTACCTTGATGGAATTCTTTTTTCGTTGATTTCTTCGGTCACGATCCAATGTGATTCGTCACTTCGTCATAGAATCAAAGTGTCAGATTCCTCTAGCAGTGATCCGCACATGCTCCACGTATCTCTAGAAATTGTAGAAGGGATATCCAGGTTCTATCGTGGAAGAACCTTCTCTTGCGATCGCCGCCTTCGATTGCCATGATCCAGTGGTGGTGGATCTCTCTCGGTCTTGAGAGCGTTCATGGAGGAAAGATTTCTTTTGTCCTTGAGAGAACTCTCCATAATTATTCTTCACAAAAATTCTCTCTAGAAAAGTGTTGGGGTTGTGAGGATATTTATAATAATTTTAGACGATATAGAGTTATGAAAATAAATAAATGTGTTACAAGTTTTATTTATTTCATTAACTCTTATTGAAAACCCCCATGTCAAATGATTAATTCCTTGACATGCGCCCATGCTGATTATAATAAATATCATTTAATAAAACAATATAATTACCTCAAAATCCTGACTAGAAAAACAATATTATTTCCTCAAAATCCTGACGGCGTGTATATTCATCAAATACATAATGTATTTTTATTTTCCATTTTTCTTTATTTCCTCCACCACATTTATTAGACCTTGAGTAATGACTATTTATTTCTTAAATAATTATAACTGCATTATATTCTAATAAATATATATTATTTCACCCACAATATATTCTCTCGAATAACTAGAGTCAATAGAAATGCGATCTGGCATCATTAAATATTTCTTAAACCACAGTCAAGAATAATATTTATTTAATTTGTTAAATTAATATTTAACTGAGATACATGGACACACTTAGTGTGTGACCCTCTAGGCCTCTTTCTCGGTGGCATTAGGCAGAACCTACCTAAATTCCAAGGTTAGTGTCTTGCAACATGCTAAGGAAACCATTGATAAAGAGGATAATGCCGAGATGATATGTCACCTCCTACAAACGCTTACCATGTAATGTAATCCCTTTTTCTTGATATCTTTAATCAAGAGGGATTCTTGATAGTGCCATCAAGCTATGTGCTCGATTATTCTTTCATTGACTTCCCATAATTGAACTCACCCATACCATAACATGTCCATGGATTTATTTAGGTTATATCAATTCCATCAAAGGACCTGAGATATATAATTTTGTTATGGGACATAAGGGACAAATCCTTTCTCACATTATCTATTAATGAAGTATTACTCGTGACACACCCAACGTATCCTACCACACTACGAATAATGTGTCGTGACAGTTTTCATCAATACATCTAAATTTGAAAGTTGTAATACCCATTAATAATAATCTTAAATTCTAAGGACCAATACACACGTCCATTGATAGGAACATCCAATAACACTATGAAATGTGGATTTCCTACTGGTGGGTCTCGTTCTCATAATATCCTCCTGGATATTTCCAAGGTATTACACCATGAAAAGGTGCCTCAATGTTTTATGAGTCCTCACCCCTAATGGACTTTATTATTTGTATCCCTCAAGTAACATCATCTATTCATAAAACATATATTCAAGAACAATGTTATGGAAATTATGGGTTCTCATCATAGTAGGGATCCGCTATGACGTTTTAATGCAACATCTATCCTTAGGACATTATCACATGAATTTTCACATAGAAGAACAATCAAGATGTGATAAAGCTTTTTATTAATAAATAAAGTAAAAAGTGGTTGGGTCTAGGCCACCCAATTCAACAGAAACCTAAGTTAATATTATTAAAAATTATAAATTATTATTAATAAAAATATGGAGTCCATTTTTCCAAATTCCCGTAACATAAGTGGGTGAAATTAAATTAATATTAATCCGACTGATGGGACAATATTCCAGGGTTTTAATGTAAAAATATTCAAAAGTTTGATATGTTTTTATATTAAATTTAATAGTGAAATATATTAAAATAACCTTAATTGGATTAATTTATGTATAATTGATATAATTTGACATTTAAAATAATTTCAAATATAATTTTACATTATAAATTTTTAAACCAAAAATCATTTTTGAATTAAAATTTTGTATTTGTCACAATTCATCAAAAATGAAACTTCACTGAAAAATAGCCAAAATTAAAAATAACCTAATTTTTATGATTCATTTTAAAATTTGAAGTTTATTTTTACATAGACAAGATTTTAAAGCTCTAAAAATTGGATATAAAATTGGTTTCCCAATAAAAGGCGGTAAAACTAAATTTCTAAAAATATATGTTTTTTTGCATAAAATTAGATATTTTCTTATCTCATGCCAATCGAATCAATTTTATAAATATAGAAATTATTTTATTGAATATATATATATTACATTAATATCACGCAATAATTTTAATTAATTTAATTTTTTTGTATAAAACAACTTTGTGAGCAAAAAAATAGTTTCTTATAAAAACATTCCCTTTATATTTAATGGGTTATTATATTCATTTCTAATTAATTTTTTACCTATGAATTAATCTTATATTTTTTGACACCATATATTTTCATAAGTTAGCTAATATTTTTTATAACCCCAAATTTAATGGCCAGGTTATAAATTATTATATTAAATAATAATATTTTAATTATTCATTGTTTCTTAGTAATACATTGTTTTGCGATGAAGGCTACTGAAGAAAGTCACTCTTGCATGTAAGACAAGATGACTTGTTATTTCATTTATTGTAATATATGTAATATATTGAATATATTTATAATAGTAAATTTCTTTTATTGTCTTAGGATAATATATTCCATGACGCATTTTGTGATACATGTCATACATTCCATCGAATACAATTTTCTTAAATTAGAATTTTGGGGTTTAATAACATATAAAAAAACTAGAAAATTGTGCATCCTTGATGGAATAATTCTGATTCCTTTTTTTGGGAAGGGAACTCTAGGATCCTTACCCTAATGGGGGGCTGGAGAAAGAAAAGGGGCTAGAGACACTCCCTCTCGTCTTAGTGGATGCACATGGCCTAGTAGTTATTGGTGGTTATATATTGGGATAGGTTGGACTAGATAAATATGTTTCACATAATTATGATGTTTAGGTATAATGTCCATAAAATCTATTGTCTAAAGGGCCTCTACCTATATCGTGGAATCCATCTCGGCTTTGGCATGCCTTCTTGTTGGAGAAAAAAGTCGTAGTAGGCTTGAATGTTTAGCCTACTGTAGGGATTCCTCCAGACATTGGGCCTTATGATAAATATATTTTAACATTATTAGGAAGTAAAGAGTTATGGTGGTAGGGAAAAAGAAATATTAAAATTCCCAACAAAAAACATTTGCAGCTACTCTTGAGGTAGTGGTATGTCGAGGTAATAAGTGAGGCCTTCCCACCAGGAAACAAATTCTGCAACTCACTTGTCATGCCATTTATTTCACATTAAGAGGTAAAAATATTTTTTATGATTGGTGGAGATGAACTTGTATAGGAACTGTCTGCATTGATCTTCCCAGCTAGTAATGGATCCTCTGGGAAGCTAATTGTACCAGACGAACATAGGTCCTTCCAAATTCTAGAGGAAGCACCTAAGCTTTGAAGCCTCCTATTTCTTTGGGATTCAGAAAATAGTTTTTCACCTTTAGATGATGTGTATCAAGTGATAAATTTGATCACCCATCCCTTTGAATAGGGAAAATATGGGGTTCCCAAAATCTCAGGATTCCAGCATGTCATTCACCCATACCGGGTTCAGCTTTTCATCAGGTGGGATCACCTCCTATAGCATATCTAGTTCCTCAAGGTGAGTGGTGAGAGAGGAAATGAAATCATCATAGATGGGTTCCCTACCTTGAATATAGTACCTAATAAACAATGTTTTTATAATATTATCAACATGGTAAAAAAAATTCACCTCATAGAAAGACATGTTCTAGATCATGAGGAGGATAATCACACTACTGGGGAGGTTATAAAAATTCATATACCAATAATTTTCCATAAAATTCTCTCTATTATCTATTTGGATGCATCATATTTATATTATTAATATGTTTACAATTTCCAAGAAGGACTTTCTTCCCATAAAATGATAAATAAGATCCCATCGAGTTATAACATAATCCAGGAATCGATCACTCCTGAGATCATCGATGATACTTTTTTTCTATTTGACCAGCATGAGAAAAGTGGAAACCATGGGTTTTTCCACTATTTTCCATAAAATCTCAGAAGAATCAAAGAGCCCAACTTGATTCTTAACATTATTGATCTTACAATGGGAAAACAATATTTCCACATTAGTGGGATCCTAGAGGATGAGCGCAGGCCTTTTCAAGAAGGTGTAGACACCTATATGTGGGTCTATCTAGTAATATAATTCCCCTTGGTCATTTTTCCCATCATGCCTTATGTCAATGTCCCTATTCTTTTTCATCTCAAGAATGACCATGTTTATCTTGAATATACCTAGAGTAGAACTGTCATCATCAATGGGTTAGTCGGACTTTCACATGATATGGATTACTTGTAGAGAAGCCTAATATCCCCATCCTCTGATCTACACATTTATATACACCTCTTCCATAAACTGGTAGACCATTGCAAATATCTTGACGAAACATTGTTGGGGGGGTCTGACTACAGGTAGATGAAACATGACATTTATCTATCGGGAATGCTTCTAGGACAACCTTTTGGAACTATTGATTGATATCCTTGAGGTTCCCCTATCATCATAGATAAACCAACTAATGTTCATGAAGGGTTTAAAGCATCTCCTAGATGTTCTATCTGAAACCCAGGGCCAATTCCTCTGTGAGGGACTCTAGCATGTTGATTTTGAGAGTTTCAGGTCGCCAAAACACCATGGAAAACTAATTGGATTCTATAACCTCCCACATGACCTCTTTACCAAAGACCTATTCATGGTCATGCTATACTCCTATCGAAACTGGATGATAGATAGGTAGTGGAACTAATATGGATCAGTTTTGTAGTTATACGGTCAGTAGATGATCCACTACATAAGGAAAATATTCACTACACTATGGGGATTCTCTTGGGGGTGGTACCAGCTACATCATCATGTCCCTATAGGATGATGTATTTACCATTGAATTTTCTAGAAGGTTGATGATTCTCATCTCCAACTCAAATAACTATGGAAAAGCAAGGTGCTAACCATATTAAAGATTCATCCCATAATAGAACATATCATTATTATCTTTGGTAGAGGTAGAGAGGGAGACTGGTGATGATGGAGGTGGTTTCACATTGAGCCCCTAGAAGGGGCCCTAAAATTCTTCCACCCGTATATACCAATGGATGGATTGGGGGATCTTCTGGATTTCACATTCTATGTTAGAAAACGTCAACTATTGGGATCTTATCCTAGAATCTGGACATCTGGGAGGAGGTACCATTAACAAGTCATCTGTTTCTATAGAGTACAAAAGATTGATGAGTTCTATGATGAATTAAAGATTCCTTGGATTTTTTTAATCAACAATGAGTTTTTACCATTCATCCATGAGGTGGTTTTTTTGGGAAGGTTAACTCTTCATAACGGGGAGGGCCTCCATGCTGGTGGGTTGTATAATGAGTAAGAACTCTTATATGATTTCATAGATCATGAGGAGGTCCATCATACTAGTTGAAATGGAAATAGGGGGAATTGTCAATTTGGGAAGTGGGGGTATAGAGTTTAACACTATACTGGGTATTGAAGGAGCATGGAGGACCTCTGATTTGGTTGGTGATGGTGTAGGGAGCCCCTCCACATTGCATCTCATTATCACTTGTTGGCCTATAATGACAGTCTTAGGATCCTGATATTGACATAGTCAATCCTGTATGCCTATGAGGTGGATGGGTGTAAGATCCCAGATCTCTATTTCGGGTATGGATCTTTTTTTAGGTTATTTTTCCCGAAAAAGGAATAAATGTGAAATTTTATAGGTACACCCATTTTACTTATGAGTACATGTCGTGTACTCATTTGTCGTGTGTAGTCGTGTACTAGCTGTGTAACGACCTAGTACATGGCTATGTATGTGACCTAGAAGACTGCCTAAAGTGGGGTCTAATTTAGGATATTACATGGCGTGTATATTAAATTAACACGTCATGTAATTTTATTTTTAATTTATGAGTCGGAGAAGGGTCACGTATCATCTCAAGAAAACACTTATTCTTCACGTGTCTCTTACAAGAGAGCGACGAAACTCCAAAGAACTTCGAGCTCCTCCAGATTCTTCGTCTGAGCTCTGATTAAGACGTCATTGGTAGAATTGGATTCCCAATGGTGAGTTCATTATTTCCCTTGTGGCTTTCTTCCAAATTAATCCACTCTTGTGAGTTATTGATGGTTGATCATTTTTACCCTTTTCAAATATCTATACCGTTTTAGGCAGATTCAGGGGTCGATGATCAGAGTGTTCATTGTAAAACATTAGGGTAGTTGGTTTGTGACTTTCATTGGTTGTCTTTGGATTATATATGCTAAAAGTGATGAATAACCATGTTTATGATATTGCATGTTTTGTAAATTTACCCTATCTAAAAACTGCTGTGGTTTTTAAGAAAGGGTGATTGAATATGGAAAATTTTTTATACCTTATTATGGGACACCCTATGGGCGAGTTCCCCTAATTGACTGCTTACAGCTGTTTAGCCTAGGTTACCTATGAGTTATACATTGTTTCCATTTATTTAATTTATTAAGATGTAGTTGATTGATTTTTTGAAATGCATGTGTAATGCTTTTGAAATTTAGCCATGTGGTAGTTATAGATTATATGTCCTACATTATTATGATATGCATGCTGATATTCCAATGGACCATGAGATCCTTGGACCAGGAAAAATATGAGGGTATCCATGTTTATGAAAAAAGAACATTATAGACTTGGTGTAGACATTTACCTAGGGGTATTTACCTTGAGAGATTCCCAGGAAGTCATTTATAATTTATTGATGCCATGTGGACCCAGGGGTTATTGACCTTGAGAGCTACCCGAAGGTCATTTATGTTTTATTGATGCCATACTAACCTAGGGGTATTGACTATGATAGATAACCAGGTTTTCATTTGTTAATGATTAATTCTATATTAAACTAAAGGGGTTATGCCATGTGATATATACTTGAGCGTTTTTTATGAATGATTGAATGATGGTGATGAGTCTTCCAAGCCAAAGCACATGCTTGGACTCTATCTTACATAGTTATTAGATGGTCTTCTGAGATGTTTGTTGTTACTATTACACTAGGGATACATAACTTAGGCTTGATCTTGGGATTTCATAATTCAACCAATTGAATAATTAATAAATTTAAATGAATGTAATTGAAAACTATAGGATTGTTTACTTTTGAGTACACCTTAGTTTATTTCCTCTTTTCTGTATGTTAATAGCTATATATATTCACTAAAATTTAGGCACATATATTTTGGAGGTTGCCTACTGGGATTCATCTCACACCCTATTGGGGTCATTCTTTTGGGCCCAAAAATATTATATGGTTACAGGTATATATAAGGGAAAGTTCCCTTCTTCATCAGGTACTTGATTGTTGTTGGAGCTGGAGAGAATTTGGCCAAGATGAGGCTTGCGATGCTGTTGGAGTATATTATTTTGTGGTACATTGGGTTAGTATTGTATTTCTAGCATTTTGACTTGTTTGTCTGCATTCCGAGACATATGTGTCAGGAATCATTTATAAGTGCTCCAGTTGTTATATTGTAATTTGTATTCTACTGTTTACTTTTGTGTATGGTAATTCTGCTTCTGCATTTGTTTACTATTATTTATTCTACTATGTATACTCTACCATTGAGGGCATATTTTCCTTATTATCCGACCTTGGACCTCGCTTCTAGTCGGCATCCTCTAGTATTTGGGGAAATTCGCTTGAGGTAATGTGACCAACCAGGTACGGGGAAACTTTGGGTGGCACCCAGAACTGGGACGTTACACTGGGGTCTCGATCCCAATTTGGTGAAGTTAGAGTGGTTATGTGGGATACAAAAGTGGATGAAGGGTTTATTGGAGTTGTAGATGATGATTCCCCTTGTCAATTATTCCCTTGAGCTTCCCCATGATTTTGGCCTCAGGTAGTTCAAACTGGGGCTATTATACCAGGGGTAAAGTCCACCTATTTTTTGGCTCGAGTGACCAGTCGTTGTATGTTTTGATGTGGCCATGTGGGACCCATCCTAGGTAGATACCACGTAGTAGTCATGACTAGAATGACTTGGGATTCCACAAAGTACATGGTGTAGGCTATCGAGACATATCATTACTTTGGGGAGAGGATCCCAATGTGAAATTCCATTGGAACAGGGGTAGTTTCCCCTAGAACGGCCCTTGGGGGTGGCAGTGTCAGTGAAGAACTGATGCATTCTGGTAATGGAGGACTATTGTCCTAGTGGAAACAACCCCCTCATTCTCCTATCAACATAAAATGGTGCCAATAACACTCCCATGGATGATCTCCTAGGGTTATGTTGTGTGTGGGAACCATGTAGTTGAAGATATGGAGGGAGTTGTTGAAGGAGTATAGTCATGCGAGATTTCTACATCATTTTTACTCATATCATAGAGCTTGTGGACCCTAGGTGGATGATTTACAATAGTTGGGGTCCCTTAAGGAAGGTTGAGTCAAATTTCAGTACTAGTATAAGGAATGTGATAACCAAAAACCCAATTTCATCCATGCCTCTAATGCTGAGAAGGATCCGCGCTGACGATGTTGTAGACCAGGAATGTGCAATGTTTACTACCCCAATTTTTTGTGAGTTCCACAATGAGCCCACCATTTTATTGGTGGGACATTTATTAAAATATATAGATCTTGTGACATGAAAACCTGTTGATTCCCCATTGACACTAATCCCTATGTTGAGTAGAAGAGTTTCACATCAGGTTCACCATTTTGGTTTCCGACACTTCTATCGGGGCTCTCCTGCCCGACAACATGATTCATGTACACACCAATGGTTGTATCCCCGCATTGAAAGTTTTCAATAGTGGGAATATTTTATCACTTTCAACAATGATTTTTTCTGATTCATCAAAATGGGATAATTGGATGCCAGTCCCTCTTTCCATGGATTCCTCCATGAAACATGTTTCCTAGTTCGAGTCTCCCTCATATAGAAAGTAGTGTTTTTGGAACTCATTCCTAGTGCCATATCTTTGTGTATTCCGGTTTGATACTCTATTTATGTCTAGATATACTACATTATTATTGACATGGAATCAACCTTCAGTTAGGAGAGTAGTCACGTTGAGCATCACTGGGCATGTCTGGATGTCGGGAGCATCAATCACCTATATTATTCATCTTAGGAGGGAATATCATGTGAATAATCTTAAGGTATAAAAATGAAGGCATTACATGTTGATCACAAGATAATGAATATTGGGGCATATGTTTCTTAGGGATTTTTACCTCATGCATCCCCCACTTATGAATGTGGTATGTGTTTGAATTAGGTCACAATATCTACAACCCGTGGGGACAAATCTAGACATCTGGTTGAGATGGTTTGGGGAATGATTTCAATGTGTTTTAGAGATAGTCACATGATTATTGTATCATGGGGACATGATGGATGGATCTTAATACCCCATGTTGGTATACATTGAGTAGTAGTTTAGAATGTATCTTAAGGTGGATCAGGGATGGGAAGACTAGAACACCACATTAAGGCTAGTCTGGGAAGTGTGTATTTATGAGGGAAGATGCCATACCTAGAGTATATGGATTATTACACCCCTTAAGATGGATCTGAAATGGATAGACTAGAAAATCCCATGAAAAATATTGATATGGTTCATTGGAATGCCCCATGAGGTGAATTTGGGATGTCATCCTTAGGATGGAGAACCTAAGTTTACCATTGAAAGGGATTCCACTTAAGGTAAACCTAAAATTGTTATCAGAATAACCGTTGAGGCTAATCAGAGTGGTGTGTCCCTAGGAGGGATAATGTAAGTTTACAATTGGTTGGAAAACTACTTGAGGTGGGTCCATAAGTTTGATCAGATTGAACCTTAAGGGAGACCACAGAGGTTTATTGGAAAACCACTTGATGTAGATTAGGAAGGTTCACCCCTTGGAGAGAGAACCTATGTTTACCATTGATTGGGATTCCACTTAAGGTCACCTCAAAAGGTTGAAAATAATACCCCTTGAGGTGGAGCATGAAGGTTGATCAGAACTCCCCTTAAGGTAGATTAGGGAGGTGCATCCTTATAAGGGAGAACCAATATTTACCATTGGAAGTGATGCCCATTGTGGCAGTCCCAAAAGGTTGATCAGAACACCCCTTGAGGTGGATTTGAGAGGTTCATCCCTAGTAGAGAACAACAAGGTTTACCATTGGTCAGGATTGAACCTCGGGGTGGTGCCCTACATACCAAATTTGGAAGAAATTGATCATAACCTGTGTAGTTTGATGATTTTGATTAGGGTCATGTGATAGGACCAATCCATGTGGTTTAACATCATGCAGTATGTGCACTCGTGTTGTGAAAGGTGCATCCACGATGGATGGTCTGGGGATTACACATTGAATATACCCTTAAAAAATATTTCTCAATATTGGAATGGTGCAATGATTATGCATTTATAGTCCTAGAGGATCTCATTCCATGTGAGTCATACAGGTGTGTGGATCATCCCATTCCACTCATACATGGAGGATCTTGTTCTTATTACACAAGGTAAGACTACAGTTTTATGTCATGTGTTGAGGATGTTGTTATGAATTTTAATTTCATACTTCTAAGATGTGGAACGAGGAATTTTTATTTCATGAAGCCCATACATTGGTAGGAACCATCCTTAACCCTAGGGTTTAGGTAACCTCCACTCATGTGAGTTTTTGAGGGACATTTCATTAGAACTACTTTGGAGCAGTGATTAGTCATGAAGTCCATGTTAGAGTCCATATGAATAGAATAAATATGGGTTAGGGTTACTATGTTTAGAATTGAGGGGTATGTGGGAGGCACAATCCACACTCGGGGTTAATTCAGTGTACATAGGAGTTGGTGGAACATGTCGTATAGCCACAGTAGGTGTAACTCAAACTATCATAGATTGGTGTGGGGGCCCTAGTCCCTCAACCATCCTAAAAAATATGTTCAGTAGAAGGGAGGATCTATGGAGAATCCAAGGAGATGGATTTCATGAATCTTGGTGCCTTGTAGAGAGGTGATTCATGAAGGAAAGGGGTTTCATGATGGTTAGGGGACTCTAGAATGTTAGGGGATTCACAAATGGGTATTGTTGATGAAAAAAGGTTCCCCTACCTTAGAGTAAACTCTTTATTTGTAAAGGTATATCTTCGTGATGTCTAAATTAATTGTGAATATCATGTTCCTAAAGGGGGATTCTTACATCATGAAGGTCTTGGGTATTTATGAAAGGTATGTACACATAGGTTGGAGGATCTTAATAACATAATGAAAAGGGTTTTACCGAGCCTAGATACCATGGGTTATCCATTTCTTCTTTGGTTTGGGAAGGTGATGGGGATTTCAAATTGTGAATTATTTGGAAGCCAAAATGTTAGTAAACATCCATAAAATGTCATACTAAAGGGGTTATTTGTAGGAATGGAGTTTCATAAAAATTTTAGGAGCTTTGTGAATACTTCATGGTCTTCATGAATGGGTGTGGCTCTACGGTTCAAATGTATACACGTGAAGACATCATCAACCATTCATGTGTTTGTGAAGAGCCCCACAACTCAGATGGTCTCTACGCTAAATATTATCATTAAAAAATCATTCACTTTTGAAGGAATTTTCTTAGTCAGGTATCATCGTGAGCTCTAAACTTTTTATAAAGGAGGTGTTCTTCATGAAGTAAACTCCTATAGGGATTTTAGTCCATTTTAGCTCATATATCCTTTAAGATGGTCAATCCTTCCTTGAATATTCTAGTTTCATGAGTATTTCAGTGTCAAAAACCACAAAAATATGTGAAGTCTATTCTTAGATGATGTAAATGAGAAATTATTGAACAAGTTATATAAAAATTGTTATTTATGATATATTCACACTAAAACCACTTGACATTTTTCATGAATGGTTACATGAAAAATGACCAATTATCTATTCAGTGGAAAAGGTGAAAGGGCCATAGAGCTTTATGATTTGGTTCACATTAATGTGTAAATACCATTTCTTGTTAAATAAACGGATGGGTACTAATTCTTTAATTATGAATTCATTAGGTATGTATATATCAAATAAATTATGTATAAGTCAGAATAATTTTATAATTTCAATGAATTCAAAAATGAGGTTGAAAACTAGATTTCTGAGAAGATTATGAAAATCCAATGAGACCATGGTGTAGAGTATCATAATAATGAATTCATTGGATAATTATGTGGGTATGATATTTTATCCCAACACAGTCTCCTATATGCACCCTAGTGGAATTGTGTTAGTAAAAAAGTGGAATTGCACCTTGTTAGACATGGTGAGGTCAATTATGATTCATTATAATATTTAATTATCATTTTGGAGATATGATTTGTAGATAAAATGAAACATAATAAACAAAATACAATATAATGAAACTTATGATATATTATTAAAATGAGGGAGAGGAAAAAACCTATGTTGTAGAACATTACCCATGGGAATGTGAAGAAATTTTTATTCCCTATTTGGGAAAAAGACTTGAACCCTGAGGCACAAATCATATCTGCATAAGACACCCTACGGAAATAATGGGATATTAGAAACACAAACCCTCTGATACAATAGTAATAATGGAAAAGAAAATCCATGTGGCTTGAGAGGGAGAACATCATTAAAATATAATAGTGGGTGTGAGATATAATTTGATAAAGTCCAAGCTTATCATACACCGAAGTTAGTACTAGAACATGTTCCATAAATTCTCATAGAAGAATATATTCGAGACACACAAGTAATATGTATGAGTAATAGATAGGTCAATGTACATGAATTATATGGTTTTCTTTTCACTGAGTATTGAAACTCATTATCAGTCAGTAATGATGATCCAATATCCTTCAAGGAAGTAGTATGTGGAACAAATGATTCAAAATGAAAAGAATAAATTTATTCTATAAAATATTCCATATTCCAAAAATGTCTATATTTTAGTGGATCATCCAGTTAATGTAAATCCCATTTTTTTAAAATGGGTATTCACGAAAAATAAAAAAAATTGTTAGTGACTTTAGTACATATAAGGAACGACTCGTCATTAAAAAGGGTACAAGCAACGTAATGGTATAGACTGTGATGAAACCTTCTAAAAAATCACTCTACTTAAATACACAGCTATTAAAATTTCCATTATATCCAACCATTATTTTTGGATTCAGAATATGGATGTCAAAATAACCTACCTTAACAGGAATTGTCTGTAGGATTTCTCTTTGAAACATCTAGAAGGGTTTGTGACTCCTGGTAACACCAATAATTTATTAAAATTTTAGAGATTTGTATATGGATTAATGAAAGAATCCAGGTCACAGAACATTCATTTCAATGACTCTATAATATTATTTATTTTTATTAGAATCAAATGTGTGTGAATTTTATTGACAATCAGTTTAGTTGGAGCGTGGACATTTTCCTAATAGAATATTACAATGATATTTTTCTTATCATAAATTATATAATAGTCTTATAGACTATAAATACCTAATGAAAAACATGATACACTATAAAATTATTAGGTGAAGCAACATAAATTCTTGTATCAAGATCATCATGATATATCAAAGAGACTAGTCAGTTTATGTTTTAGAACAAATGTGGAAAAGATACTAAGGATATTCAATATAGGATAATATATGGGGGGATTATTTCCTATGTCACATGGTATTCATCACTGAATGAAAATGTCTCCTTATAAACATGAAGATTTATATAGAATGGTAAAGATTCAATATGAATTATAAATTTGGTTAGTAATATATTCCATGTTTTGTACTAGGCTATATGTTACTTATTCATTAAGTGTAATTGGACGATATCTATATGATCCAAGAGATAGGAATTGGATGGATATAAAAAAATCCATATGTATTTGAGGTGGAATAAGGACATGTTTACACCATGTGGAAGAGATGAGGATATTTTCATCAGGGTATACAAAGATTATTGTTTACAAATCAAATAAGATGCTCTGAAGCCGCAGTCAAGACATGGAAAAACCAATAATTGGGGATCCGTTAGTTCGAAGACATCAAATAAAGCAATGGTTTTTTACTTTTATAGTGAAATTAGAGTTTATTGTGTCTTTTAATACAACTAAATAAGTTTCATGGATATACACATTAATATAAAATATGGGTGTGGTACCTAATAATAAATTCTGTATCATGGATTACTATGGTAGTACATCTATAGTGGCTCTTTACAATGAACCAATGTTACATCATCAAATGAAGCACATAATGTATGACAAACCATTTATTTTAATCATTTTATTTCATCTTTAATTACATAAACCCACTCATAAATGAATCCTAGAAAATCAAGAGGCCTAGTTTCTTCAAAAAATTAGGTGCATAGAAAAATAATATAAATTATAGATACAAAATATTATTTAAAACTCCTTAACATGCTTCTTAAAATTTCATCACACTCTTAAAATAGTACAGGAAAACATTGGGGTGTACATAATAAAGAGGTGAACTATAAAGGACAATAAGTGAATAATTAAAACATAACATGATGAATGTAATACATGTGATTCAATGGGCATATAATGGTTAAATAAAAGGGGTTATATTTATAGAAATAAATATCGAAGCATGATATAAGCTAATTACATCAAGGAAACAATAGAATGTGGAAACAAAATAAAACATGATATCATAAGTAAAATAAAAGGATAACTAATAGGACATCATAACATAACATGATTAGTATAAACTCAAATGCACTAAATATTGTATCTCATGAGATAAAAACATTACTTAATTCATTGTAAACCTATATAAGTCTAGGTACATCCATAACATTCATATCATGTACATGCATTTCTGTTCCACACAAATCATAAAACATAATAATTCATTTCATCAAAAATAATCCCATGATTAAGTATTTTGGTTTACATAAATGGGAATCTTGAATCAATAAAGAATAGATATATTTAGGTGAATACCTTTGAGTGGAAATGGGGATGGGTATTAACTACACAAAATATTGTTGAGTCAATAAGGTTTTACTTATGAATTTTCCATTCCTTCATGTAAGGGGGAGATTGTTGATTCATTAATATTTTCTTATGACTTTACCATTCCTCTTATTTTGAAAATCACAAACACCATATCTCAAGGAAAATCTTTTTTTACCTTGTTTTACCCCTGTAAGGAAAAATTTCCTTCCCCAAGGAAATACACCTTACCTCGTTTTCCTTGTTCATGTCATTTTTATTCTATGTGTAAAATTCGGATTGAGACCAAAACCTCAGAATCATATAATACTTAGATATGAAGCATTATTTTAAAGACTCCGAATTTTGGATATGAACTCTCATAATGTTCAACTCTAGATTATGGATACGAACTCTCATGAAGTTAAAATATAAATTATGGATACGAACTCTCATGAAGTTCAACTCTAAATTCTAGATACGAACGTTATGGAGTTCGAGTCTGAATTCCAGATACAAACATTCATGAAGTTCGACTATGAATTATGATTACAAACTTATGTAAAGTTTGACTATGAATTCTGATTACGAATTCTGGTTATGAACTTCTCTAAGTTTTGATTCTGAATTATGATCACGAATTCTAGTTATGAACTTCTCTATGTTCTGACTCCGAATTCTCATGAACTCTGACTCCAAACTTTTTAACTTCAGTTTCTGAATTCTTGTTAATCCAGACTCCAAATTTCCTTGAAATTCATACTCAGGAATTCTCCAAAATTCAGGTTCTGAAATCCTACAAAACAAAATCTGAATATCCTTGTATTGTAGACTCCAAATTCAATTTTGGTTAGACTCTGAACATTCATTTCCTTACATTCTGAATATCATATTCTAGTTATGATTACACTCATTTTTTTATAAAATAATTTCGTTCTTTCTGTTATCAACTAACCGTTGATTGAGTGACACGTGTATACGTCCCTCCGAAATTCAAGGAAAAACGTGACTGTTGGAGGAGGAAGCCGACCATTGGAACCATGCCAATAAATAGGAGCACATTTTAAAAGATCTCAACACTTAACATTGGAAACTGTGCTTACATGCTATTGAAGTGACTTATAGAGAGAGAGGATCTTATAAACTCTCAGGCTTCATGAAGAATGTTTTGAACTGCTTGTTCAAACATTGCTTCATGCATATTTTCTTAGTGCAGAGGATCGATTTCCTTGAAATCAAATACTTCAGGTTGTGAAGTTAGAGGTGCCGATTTCCTTACCAATCGAGGACTTTCGGGGATAGCAAGACAGATATCGATCTTCGTATTGAGGGTTTACTTCGGTTTGGTAACGAATGACTTTCTTGAAATTATAAATCTAGAGACCTCTTATCCAGGGTTGTTGGATACCCTCCTATTTGGGATAAAATAGTTATTACTTGTTACTTTTAATATTTTGTTTTCCGCTGCATTTGTATTGTTGAGTAAAGTATAACTTTCTTATACTTCCTTATACATGTACTCTGGTTTAGTTAGATTCTATATGATTTAAGGTAGAATCATAGTTGGTTTAAACTTTTATTAAGTTTGATTTTCGAAATCACATTTCAGGAATCAAGAAGGATAATAGAACTTAGAGGTTTTGTGAATTTTGGTTACAAACAATTTCCTTAGGGATTTTTAATGTATACAATTCACCCCCCCCCCCCCCCCTCTTGTATTTGAGCATCTCATGTTTACATATTCGATCCTAAATTTGGTAATATAGATTATATCATACTCACATACCATCTAACAAATGGTATCAGAGGTTGGATACCTCTCATCCTATACTAATCTCTTAACTGGTATCAGAGCAAGTTACCTCTGAATTAATCTCACAATTAGATTCAGAAGAGAATTCTCAGAATCGGTTTTCCAGACTCATATAGTTCAGATTCAGTTTTTTTTAGATATGAAATATCTAGTTTCTTGCGTAAGATATTTTCTCTTGTTTTCAAAAACATTGTACTAGTAAGTTTGTGTGCCAAAGATTTTATTACGGATGGTAGGTTTAAATGTTGGTTCTATTGATAATATAAATCCTACCAGACCTACTGTTTTTTATGGAAATGATTATGAGTAATAGAGAGATAGGTTGAAGACTTTTGTTATCAATACTATAGTTGATAACTATCCAATGCTGACTGGAGATTATAATATTCCAGATAAGTAATTGCAAACCATTACGAATTAGGTGAAATAAGAATATCAATCAAACTTCAGAGTCAGAAATACTTTGTTATGGTCCATTACTAGGAACATCTATTGTCAAATATCATTGTGTGAAGCTACAAACTGTATCTAGAAGATACTTTATGTTACACATTTTGGTACATCTAAAGTCATAGAGACAAGAAGATCTATGTTGAGAGAAGAATACCATGGAATTAATTTTCCTTATGGAGAACCTATAAGAAATGTACATCAAAGGATTATGACTATCATGAATAGATTGAAATCTATGTGAGAAAAATGTTTGGATGATGAAGCTCTTGTTGACCAGATCATAGATATTATGCCCAATTAATGGGAGTCCAAGAGGATAACTATTGATGAGAACAGGAAAGTCACTCAGATTTTCTTAGATGAGTTGTTTGGAACTCTTCTTCAGCATGAAACCAGAATGAAAAGAGATGATGAGAATGATAAGAAGAAGAATGGGAATGGAGGAGTAGCTTTTAAAACCACTTCTAAACATATGAAAGCCAAGAACCAAGAAAGGGAAACTATATAAAAGACAAAGAAAGTCATTATTCAGTCAGAATCTAGTGACACAGAAAAGTATGAGAATTAATTTGCTAATATTGCTCAGAGAATGAACAAGATTGTAGCTCAAAAGAACCATCAGAATAAGTAAAAGAAGAAATACAACAGAGATAAGAAAGATGTTGAAGTCACGTGTTATAAATGTAGAGGAACAGGTCATATCAGACCTAATTGTCCTTTTTTGAAAAAGAAGGTAATGAAGGAAATGAATTTAGAAAGAACAAGAAGAAATTCTATCGATCAAAGCACAAGAAAAGCCTCAAAGCTAATGAAACATAGAGTGATGACTATGGAGATTCATTAAAAAGTGAATATTTTGAATATGATTCATCATCACAGAAGAATATGGGAATCATTACTACAACTTCTTTCCCTAATACATGTCTTATAGACATGGTATGCTCTGTCGAGGCTTTAACAAATTTATCACTTGATAAGAATTGCTATTCCAAATATAGTACTTATAATGAAGATACTTCATCCTCAAAAAATGAAGAAATGCCTTTATATGAAGAAGTTTCTAGGTTTGTGAAGTTACTTGAAGCAAGAAATTGTAAAATTTCTATGAAATTAGATAGGGAAAATACTAGGGAAGAAATTCTTACAAAAGAGATTTCAATTATTTCTAGAGATCTTAGAGATAAAGATGAGCTTTTAGAAAAACATTCTAAAGACCTTGACAAAGTAAATTTTGTTATGGAAGAACTTTTTAAAGATCTTTTGAATGCTATTTTAAAGATAAAAGTTTTTTAGGAAAAATCTAACTCTAAGGAAATGATTCTAGAGGAACGGAATTTAGACATCAGACTGGAATCCGAAGTATTTTCTCTCAAGAAGATTATTACAAACTTTACCTCTAGGAAGAAATTTTATTGACAACATGTATTCTCAAATTAAACCTCAAAGAAACACTAATGGAGTAGGTTATACTCACCAAAAACTAGTTTTCAAAAACAACTATTTTGTTCCTTTTAGAGCCCCTTTTTGTAATAAATGTCAAAGTGGTGGGAATTGGAAGAAAAATTTCCCCTTGAATAAAGTTAAATCTCTTGAGTTTCATACAACTTATTTTTCTAAACAAATGTGGATACCCAAAATTTTATTGTCTAACAATTCCGGATCCAAGAATGTTTGGATTCCGAAAGTCTAACTCATTTGTTTTCAGGAAAATAAAGAATGTACCAACAAAAATATGTGGTACATGGATAGTGGATGTTCCAAGAATATGAATGGTAACAAAAATTATTTTCAAAAGATTATCAAGACAAAATTCGGAAAAGTAGCATTAGGAGATAATGCTCAGGCATAAATTACTAGTATAGGTAACATCGTTCTTCTTCGAAAAACCTTGATTTCAAATGTTTTATTTGTTAAAGGTCTTAAGCACAACCACATTAGCATAAGTCAGTTATGTTATGAAGTCTACCTTGTGAATTTTCGGAATGATAAGTTCTTAGTACACAATTCAATGGAAGAATTTATTCTTTCTACCAATAGGAAAAAGAATGTTTATAAACTAAACTTAAAAGACATTAGGAGCCAAGATCCTCCTTTCCTTAGTGAAATGTCAGATCTTTCTTAGTTATGGTATAGAATGTTAAGTCACTGTACCCTTAAGAACTTATGAAAACTTTTTAAGAAAGGAATAGTTAAGGATCTACCAGAGCATAGATTTTATTCGTCAAAAGTTTGTGACCCTTGTAAATATGGAAATCCACACAAATCATGTTTTATGTCAGTCAATGAAGTCTCAACAACTAATTCATTATAGTTAGTGCATATGGATCTTTTGGCCCTACACGAACTGGAAGCATTGGGGGAAAATATTATGTATTTTTCTTGATTGATGATTACACTAGATTTATGTGGGTCTATTTTCTAGCAAAGAAGTATGAAGATTTTTATTATTTAAAAAGTTATAGATCCCAAGTGAAAAATGAGAAAATCCATCCCTTGAATACCATTTATAGTGATCATGGAGGAGAATTTCAAAATTCTGATTTTGAAACTTTTTGTAGTAGAAAAGGTATTGCTCACAACTTTTCAGCACCCATAACACCTCAGCATAATGGTTTTGTTGAAAGAAGAAATATAATTCCTCAATAGATAACAAGAACCATGTTGAGTGAGTATTTTGTAGCCAAAACTTTTTGGGCTAAAGCTGTATGTACTGCTTGTTATACTATAAATCGAGTTTTGATAAGACCATTTCTTAATAAAACTCCTTATGAGTTATGGAATGGTAGAAAAACCTAGACTTTACTACTTTAAGGTTTTTTGTTGTAAGGTATTCATTCAAAATACTAAAGATAATCTTCATAAATTTTCACCAAAATCTGATGAAGGAATTTTCTTAGGCTACTCCACAACTTTAAGGCAGATAGTGTTTTCAACAAAAAAACATGTACTGTTGAAGAGACAGTACATGTTAAATTTGATGAAACTGGTCCTTTTGTTTTTAAAAAACCCCAACCTGCATGCTCATATGTGTTTTCAAAAACTGATTATCATCCTATGATAGAATATCCTTCTAATATGGAAAATTTCCAAGAATATACTTCTGAAACATTTACCCCAAAATATTTCCTACCCTATATTGATGAACAGGTTTTACAAAACCCAAATCAGCTATTTCTAAAAAATCATCCCAGTGATAGTATCATTGGTGATGTGAATTAACTTGTAAGGACTAGAACTTCTTTAAGAAATTAAGTAGATCATCTAGAATTCCTTTCCCAATTAGAACAAAAAATCACTAATGAAATTTTAGGTGACAATGATTGGATTAAAGCCATGGAAGATGAACTAAATGAATTCGAAAGGAATAAAGTCTGGTCCTTGGTTGAAAGACCTAAGGAATCTTCTGTTATTGGAGTAAAATGGGTCTTCAGAAATAAGTGAGATGAAAATGGAATCATTGTTAGAAATAAAGCTAGATTAGTTTCTAAAGTCTATAATCAACAAGAAGGAATAGACTTTGAAGAAATATATTCTCTAGTAGCTAGACATGAATCTATTCGTATTTTACTTTCCTTTACAGAATTCGTCAATTTCAAACATTTTCAAAGGGATGTGAAATGTGATTTTCTTAATGGTTATGTTCAAGAGGAAGTATTTGTTGAACATCCTCCTCGATTTGAAGATACAAAATATCATGATCATGTTGTTAGACATACCAAATTGTTGTATGGCCTTAAACAAGCCCCTCGAGCCTGGTTTGATAGAAGTACATGATTTTTTATTCAAAATAACTATGTTAAGGGAAATGAAGATCCAACCCTTTTTATAAAGAACGATAAGAAAAATGATTTGATTTTTCAAATTTATGTTTATTAAATTATATTTGGTTCAACTCAACAATCTTTCACTGATTCCTTCGCGGATATAATGAAATATGAGTTTGAAATGAGTATGATGGGTGAGTTAACATTTTTCCTTGGTTTTAAAATTTCCCAAAAACCAGAAGGAATCTATATATCCCAACATAATTATATAAAATATCTTCTTAAAAAGAATGGGTATGACAACACTAAAAGTATAAGTACTCTCATTGGTACCTCAAACACACTTGATCTTGATGAAGATTAGAAACTAGTAGATCAAACATCTTTTTAGAGGTATGATAGGAATTCTATATTACTTGATATCTGGTCGTCTAATCTTAATGCTTTCAGTATGCTTATGTGCAAGATATCTATCAAATCCTAAGGAATCTCACTTAAAGGTAGTGAAAATAGTTTTTCGCTACTTAAAGGGAACCATGGATTTAGGACTATTTTATACTTTTGGAAATTATTGTTTCTTAAAAATATTTTCAGATGCTGACTCTGGTGGATGTAAAATGGATAGTAAGAGTATATCCATAACATGTCATTTCTTAGGAAATTCATTAGTTTCTTGGTATTGAAAGAGGAATCACTCAGTAGTACTTTCCACTACTGAATCTGAATATGTTGTAGCTGGAAGTTGTTGTGCTCAGTGTAGTGGATGCAACACAAACTCACAGACTATGGATTGAGATTTACCAAAAAAAAAATTTCTGTGATAATACAAGTGTTATTACCCTTAATAAAACCCATGCACATCACTCTCATGAAAAACAAATAGATATTAGGCATTACTTTCTTAGGTATCACACACAAAAAGGAGATATCATTCTTCAATTTATCGGAATGCAAGATCAACTTGCAGCCATTTTCATAAAATCATTACCTTCAGATAGATTCGAATACCTTAAACAGAAGTTAGGAATGATAACTGTAAGGTAATACCCCTTAATTAACTTCATGTTGAATCAATCTCCTTACAGTAATAAACATATTTTTCATAGGGGGAGTATATTTGTTATAGAAGGTTTTTTAAATTTTTTGTAATGAATATTTTCGTAGTTACTTTTTTTCCAAGTTTCCGTAATAAATTTTTCGTAGTCAGTTTTTGAAGTTTTTCATAATGAAAATCTTCAGAGCAGAAGTTTTCGTAATGAAAATCTTCAGACCTAAAATTTTTGTAATAGAAACTCTCAGATTTGAAAATTTTCTTAGTGATGTTTTTTTTCATATTCAAGTTTTTTTTGGATTCCAAAGTTCTTCAAGAAGAATATTTCTCATTACGAATAATTCTTTTAACAATCCAAATGGTATGATTCTTTCTTGAGTTTTTCGTAATTACCTTTTACTTTTGGTTACCTTCTTTTGTTTTTTAAAATTTCTTGGATTCCGGTTTCCTTAAATCTAAAGGTTTTATTTTTAAAACCTCAAAAGATCAGATTCAATCAAATTCTTCCTTGTGGCTATCATATCAACCGTTAGATCATATCAGAAGTTTTCCCAACTGTTATATTGGATTTTGAAGTTGAAACGTCACTTCATCACCTATATAAAGGGGACCCCTGATGGTCGTCCCACATCGATTTCTCAAGCTCGTGCATGTCGAAGCTCTGCCCCTCTACAAAATCCAGTTACGAATTTTTCAGAAGTGCTCTAGTCTGAATGTCTGCAGAAGCTCCTTCTCAAGATATGTCTACTATCAATCTGATTACGGAGAGGCAAATATATAGGGAGAGTTTGGTACATCCAAACGTCTTCAATAAGTATGACTCTGTTATTTCCAAGAACATCAAGCTCAATGGATGGGAAAGTGTATCTATTTTAAAGGCATGAGCTCAGGAAATAGTCTATTCGGATCTTCTTATAGAATTAATGCCCAAGGAAAAGAAGCAAAATAAATCCCACTTCGATCTTTTGTTGTATTTTTTTCTTGTACTAATTCTTTCAATCGTATTGAAATTGTGGATGCTTGTTTTTTTTGGATGCCTAAACTAATATTTCAGGTACTATATTGTTTTTCCATTCCCTTAAAATCTTTTTGAAAATCATAAATGTGGATAAGGAAAAATAATTCTAAAGGGCAGAAGGAAAAATTTATAAGCATATAAGATATATCCCTAAGTAAGGGGGAGTTTACCAAAGGGGTAGTTCTCATTATGAAGATTTCCCCATTCAAATGAAAATTTTCATTCCGAAATTCTAGAATATGATCCTTAGATTTCCAAAGCCTGAGGGGGATTTAGTCGTATTCACTATTTTCCATAAACAATGGGAGATAAAATTTAATTTCAAAGTTTAAAATTTTATTCAAAGTCCTTATATTATTTTTCGTAAGGACGTTTGTGCTTTCCAAAAAGGGGGAGATTGTTGAGTCAATAAGGATTTACTTATGATGTTTCCATTCCTTCATGTAAGGGGGGGATTTTGGAGTCATTAATGTTTGATTATGACTTTACCATTTCTCTTGTTTTGAAAATCACAAACACCTTATCTCAAGGAAAATCTTGTTTTACCTTGTTGTACCCCTGTAAGAAAAATTTCCTTCCCCAAGGAAATATACCTTACCTTGTTTTCAATGTTAATATAAATTTTTTTCTAAGTGTAAAATTCGGATTGAGACCAAAAACTCAGAATCATATAATACTTGGATATGAAGAATTCCTTTTAAGACTCCGAATTCTGGATACGAACTCCCATAAAGTTCAAATTCGAATTATGGATACAAAATCACATTAAGTTCAACTCTGGATTCAGGATACGAACTCTCATGAAGTTCAACTCTAAATTTTTGATACGAACGTTATGAATTTCATGTCTGAATTCTGGATACGAACATTTGTGATGTTCGACACCAAATTCTAATTACGAACATATGTAAAGTTCAACAACGAAATATGATTACGAATTCTGGTTACGAACATCTCTATGTTCTGACTCTGAGTTCTTTGAATACAGACTTTGAACACCTATGAGTTCTGACTCAGAATTCTCATGAACTCTGACTCCAAACTTTGTAAGTTCAGGTTCCGAATTCTTGTGAATCCAGACTCTGAATTTCCTTGAAATTTAGACTCTGGAATTCTACAGAATTCAGGTTCCGAATTCCTACAAAACAGAATCCAAATATCCTGGTATTGTAGACTCCGAATTCAATTTTGGTTAGACTCTGAACTTCATTTACTTATATTTCAAATATCATATTCTATTTATGCATACACTCATTTTATTATAAAATGATGTCTTGCTTTAAGTTATCAACTAACCATTGTTTGAGTGACACGTGTACAAGTCCCTACAAAATTCCTGGAAAAATGTGACCGTTGGAGGAGGGAGCTGACCGTTGGAACCATACCTATAAATAAGAGCTCATTTGAATAGAGCTCAACACTATACATTGACAACTGTTCTTACATGCTGTTGAAGTTATTTCTAGAGAGAGAGGCTCTTATAAACTCTCAAACGTTTTGCAGAAAGGTTTGAACTATTTTTTCAAACTTTGCTTCGTGCATATTTTCTTAGTGTAGAGGTTCGATTTCCTTGAAATTAGAGTCTTCGGGTTGTGAAGTCAGAGGTACCAATTTCCTTAAAAATTTAGGGCTTGCAGGGATAGGAAGACAGATACCGATCGTTGGATTGAGGGCTTACCTGGGTTTGGGTAAGAGAGACTTTCTTGAAAGTATAAATCAAGAGACCTCTTATCCAGGGTTGTTAGATACCCTCCTCTTTGGGTTAAACGAGTTATTACTTATTACTTGTAATATTTTGTTTTCTTCTGCATTTGTATTATTGAGAAAAGTATAACTTTATTATAATTATTTATACTTTTACTCTGATTTAGTTAGATTCTCTACACTTTAAGGTAGAAACTTATTTGGGGTAAACTTTTGATAATTTTCATTTCCGGAATAACTTTTTCGGAATCAACCAAGATAATAGAACTTAGTGGTGTTGTGAATTTTGGTTACACAAAATCCCCTTACGGATTTTAATTTATACAATTCACCTACAACCCCTATTGTATTTGAGAATCTTAAATTTACATATTCAATACTACATTTGGTATTATAGAGTATATCATAATCACATACCATCTAACAAATATTTTCATAGAAAACCAAATGATAATTCCAACACAATAACATGTGTATATTAGTATTCATTGAAGAGTTTAATTATTATGAACAGTGGCCTATAATTACATGGAAATCATAAGTACACTAAATGTAATGTTTATAAATAATGTTCTAACATTAATATTTGGAAATCAAAATGCATAACATAATGAAATTTCTTAAATAAAGAGGAGGAGGGGATCCCTTACCATGAGAGGGTACTTATAAATGTTTGGGAGGAACATCTTAAGGGATTAGGAATATATTAGGAGGGAATTATACATATAGAGAAATAAAAAATTATTCTCAATGGGTTTTGAGTGAATAGGTGTGGAAGGTTTGTAGGGTATTTGTAGAAGCAAGGATGGAATTTTTTTCATAATTTTTTTACATAAGGTTTGGACATTAGATAATAAAACAATCAAAACTAAAATATTTCAAATAGTTTTTTCTCATAATATTGGAAAATTTCAAGTGGTTTAAAATATTTTATATTTATATGAACTCTACTCATTAAAATAATACCATTGGTTCTCTAAAAGGGAGTTCTGTTAATAAAAAATTGATTTCAAGATCATAGAAAATAATATAGGTTTTGAAATATTAATTAAAGTATTATAAAATTATTAAATAACATCAATGAAAATTATTTTAAATAGAAAAACTATATTTTTCGGGTATTTATTTTTATTCATTTTTATATTCTTTTTAGTCCATTATGATTTCATAATATAGACCCAATATTTATACCATTTTTATATTTTACCCAAAAAATCAAATCCCTCTAAAATGATTAAAAATTACAGATTAGGTAATTTTTCTATTTTTATTACAAAAATTATATTTATTTTAACAAAATAAATTTCCAAATATGATAACTTACAATTTATAAAAGAAATTATTTACTGGAAATAGTTGTTTTTACGACACTAACCACTTTCTGAACCTTATAAGAATTATATTCGACTTAATTAAATTATATTATCATTAATATTATGATAAATATTACATAACAAGATTATTTCATTAAAATATATTTTTTATGGCTATTTATTTTATCAAAAAGTGTTTCTTAATTGAAATTAAATTTATATATCCCAAAAAATATAATTTTGATTTATTAGTATCAAAATATAAATTTCTCAAACTCAATAGTCATTTATAAATTAATTTAGAAAATGGATAAATATATTAATTATTTTATAATAAATAAAATATAAAAATTCATATTACAAAGGTTTAGATAAATGAACACATATTACAGTAGTGTATGCCCTATGTGTAAGTTACGTGATGATGACACGTTCCTATGGTTATTTAGAGATCATGGTTTGGGCCATGATCATGATAATCTTGAACTTATCCGATAAATAGTTTCAAATGTTCTTTATTTGTTGAATATTTTCTTGAGATTGGTCACAGGAAAATCCCAGAGTTATTATCTGCATTAAAATCTATAATAAATGGGTTGAATAGGGTATTATCCTATTGGTTGGGGCTATAACTTCTTCCATCTATGTCAATTGGATTTTATCATAGTGCATTACATGTAAAAAATCACAATTATCACAATAAAATTACTGTATTTTCAATGGTTAGGATGTGTAATGGTATTTTATATCTAGAAGTTAAATGGTCAAAAATAACCAGAGTAGTTCACGTGTTTTAATAACAATATTCGATTTATTCATTCATAAATGAAGTTTCACCTATGAATGAATTGATCATTACATTTTCCTCCTTCAAAAACCTCACAGATAAAATTTAATTTCATAAAAAAATATATGAGGGTCCTTTTATTTTGTCATCCCTTCTAGTTCCCATATTTCTTCCTCAAACATGTTGTTCTTACAGAATAATTTGACCATGTAAGTTTTCCTGTTTCATAATACTTTATCACTATGATCTAAGATCTTCATTGGCTACACCTCATATTAAAGTTTATTCTCAAAGGGTACCACCTCTATAATTAGAACATGACAGTGGTCTTGTATGTGTTTCCTCAAGAGGGATACATGGAACACATCATATATATTAGAATGTTTAGTTGGGAGTGCTAGTTGATAATCTATATATATGATTTCATCAAGGATCTCAAAGAGGCCAATGTATCTTAGACTAATGTTTCTATTTTTTCAAAACCACACGACTTTATTACAATATGATATAGTGAGGAAATGTTTATCTTTGGTATAAATATATAGTTCAGGTCAATGATTGTATGTATATACATTCTTTTAAATTTGGGAACATTTCATATTATGTTGAATTGTTTGAACCTTATTGGTTAAATCTTGGATAATATTAGGTCCCACTAGATTCTTCACTCTGTCATCATCCTAGCATATCAGAGTCTGAAACCTCTTCTCATAGAGATCCCATTATGGTTCCATTTGAATTCTATATTTGTAAGAAATGTTATATGAGAATACCATTGGGGGATTATGATGATACAAACATCCTTGGAAATCTATTGAAATATATCTCATCATACCCACTAGATTTTTAATAGTTCATTCAGATAGGCTACCCATTTTAGGGTGAAAAGTTCTAATAAAACTTCTATATATATCCAACAGTTAATGAAGGTCTGTCCAAAACCTCAAGGTAAACATCAGATCCTGATCAGATATAAAAGATAATGGAACTCCATTTAGTCTAAACATTTCTCTTATGTTTATCATGGAGAGTTTTTCAAGTAGAAATGTTCCTTGATAGCAATGAAATGCACTGAATTTTTATGGATATCGACTAGCACCAATATGGCATTATTACCATTAGATTTCTTATGGAGTCATATGATAAAATCGATGGTTATTTTACCCCATTTCTATACTGGTATGGTCAACTAAAGCATCACAATCTTATAATTCTATCATTTAGAAATGAATTATTGGTATACCAATAATCATGATCCAAATTCTCCAATCAAACTATTTTTATTATCAAAATAGAAGCTTTGCTTTTGATATATATATATATACATCATAGTGCTTCCTGGATGAATAGAGAAGGATGAGATATGCACACCATCTAGAAGTTCCCCCCTTTAACTCTAGTTTTTTTGGGGATCATACATGGGTTCAAAAACATATAACTTTATCTATAGAAAAGATATACTCTAAAGTATTCCATAAATTTTTCTATATCACCTCATTATATCTTTGAGTCTATTTTATCCACTTATAAATGTATGGTTAAGAATTTAATTGGGAATATTATATTAGAGTTACTTTTACAATTACCATGTCTATCCTTTTCATGTACAGGAATATTAGATCTCTTAAAATCCTCATCATGGACAGGGTTGTATGATCCTTTATACTCACAGAATTTTCCACTTTTTTCACCTTCCCAAGATGGAAATGGATTGATCGATAATATTTCCTAATCATGGAAGATCCATCATTTTAGACTTGGATTAAATTCCAATATGAATTTGAATATTTAATTTGGTGGATGGGATAACATCAAAATTCATATTTAGAATTGAATTTTAAGATTTTTAATACATGAATGTTTCGTTTTTTTATGGTGTTTAAGGACTGATTTGTGTATCGAGTGTTCATAAATGTTTTAGGAGTTTGGGGATTTCAAAAATAAGTTTTTAGAGAATCATCCATAGGTTAATGCTTGGTGCATGGTTAGTAAAAACCATGTGGGTCAACCCTGAGGCCCCTTTTGTTAAGGGAAACAATTTGTTTGAACATTCTCATAATCCCATAAGACCATCCCGAATGTCTATAGAAAATTATAGAGGGGAGTGCATGGGTTGTATACTATTTGGAAATCCATCTTCCTATCCCACACACATAGTGACACATAGGTAGTGTCTATGTGTGGTTACATCATTTTTTGGACAAACCATATAACCAAACTATGTGTCTCATTTAAATTTGTGAAATTAAATTTCATCCCCTATATTATTTAACTCTTCTTCCCTCCTTTATTTTCATCTCCATGCATAGTATCCACCATGTCCAAAGTTCCCTCATCCATTCCTCTAGGAATACAGATATCTTCTTCTTTTAGAATCATATTCAAGAATCATTGGTCACATTTGATCACCCTAAATTAGTCTATGATTCATCCATCCCTCTTTTTTGTTTTCCTTTCCATTTTGAATGCTATTTAAATTCAATTATATAAGACCTATTTTCATGGATTTTTTCTCATCATTCATTTTCTCTGAAATGAGTATGAATCATATCTCAATAATGGATTGGTAAATAATAATATGGATGGGGTATATATTCTATGCTTTTTTCCATTCAATTCTCATTATTTTATAAAATTAACTATTGTGCCACTTATTAAAAGTTTTAGGCAACACATATTAAATTTAATATTAATTATTTAAATTATAATACATTAAATTAAATTTTAATTGCATATTTATTTAATCATTAGAAGATTTTAACCTCAACTCGATCCTCCCCTATTAAATTATATTGATTGTATGTCATTACATGTATGCCTGGTCTAGTAAAATACACCACCCTTGGAGTGTGTAAATGTATATTCCTATAAATATATTGATCTCATAATTCATTAATTACTTTTGCAGTATGTTTATCTATTTACCTTGATGAAAATGATTCTTCTAAATTGAATGAGTTTTGTGTGATAGCCATGCAATGGTTTTATAATAAAACCATTTATTAGGTGAGATGTTTTCTCTAATGGAATGGGAAAACCTAACAGATGGGTTTTATATGACTTAAAAGGCATGATCATTTGCATTACCTATTAATTTATATAAATGGAATTTACTTTTTCATGGTCTTATTAGTTACTTATAAATGTAATGTCCAAAATATAATTCTTAAATTGTGTTATGGAACGTTTATGGACATAAACATATTTATTTTCATAAATTTAAAATGTTGAGATAAATTATATAAATCCTTATGAAATAATTGGGTTTCTTTTTACAAATTCATTGGATGGGGACATTGGATAAATAAACTACACTAATCTTTCTATGATACTTGGGTTCCTTCTTTGGAATTTATTGGATGAGATCATTGGTTGAATGAATTATATATGCCTTGAAGAATAAATTTTTTTCTCAAGTGGAACACCTTGGATGTGCTCATAGAATGATTTAGTTTATATTCCCCAAGAGAGATATTGAGGTTTATTGCATATAATTCCACATGTACACTCAGAGGTTACATGAATTATGTTAAACCATGGGCTATACCTGGGATTATTTTTACTAAACGCATTTGACAGGTACATTGGTAAAATTAGTTTTAATTGACGATGGAGTGATACCTGGTTTCCTTAAACAGATATCATTGGTTGGGCTCATTGTTTAAATGATTTAAATCTCACATTGAGTGATACATGGATACAGAAGTTAGATTTCAATGCACACGCTCATTAGATAAATGAATCTGTTACATTATTTATCACTTTTATGCATGGATGTCAAGGGTTTACCATGTGTCCTATATGAATGTTATACCCTTATGAACATGAATAGGTTTCTTGGTTGGGATGTTTTGGATGATTCCTATATTATAAAATTTAATATTGCACTATTGTTGCATGAATACCTTAGTAACACCTTGGGTCCTTGTTAGTACTTTGTGTATATATATGTTTATATATTTTACTGCATGTATAATACATATACATACATACATAGATAAACACACACACACACACAAAAACAAACATATATATATACTTTCATATGTGATGACACAGGTTCAAAAGCATTTCAGCATAGTCCGAAGTAATTATAGTCTGCCAGGATTCCTATGAGGGACTTGATCCTGACATATTTATAACTATTAATTTACAATCATATTGATGAACCTTAACAATTTTGTATTTTATATTTATAGACAGTATGTCATTAGATAACATTGGTGGTAGACTACTATGTTTATCTCAATTCTTGTTTAGGACATTGTCTGGTACCTAGAAGGACCTCATTGTTATAATATTAGGTTCTGGATTGAACATGCTTTCTAGTTTTTATTTTAAGTAGTTTTTCTCTAACGTGGATGATTAGAAGAACCGGACTAAGCCAGATATTAGGATTATAATGGATATGTACTTTGGGTATTTTTTTTATTTCTTATATTGTACTTTATAAATGTCATTTTTCATTACATTATATCATGTTCATTCATGATAATACATTACTCTATTTTTGGTCGTGTATTTGGTGTGGGCCATTTAACCAATTTTTATTATCTTCCACTTCATTTTGGTTCATATCCTTCCACTATTGATTTATTATTTATATACTATAGTTCCATTTCGATCATGTGGTTATAGATTCTCTAACATACCATAATTGGAACATCACTTATACTCAAAATCCTTTGGCATACATGAAGGCACACTTGAGGAATTATGAGTGACTATATTAGGGCACTATTTTAGTTGATCCCGGGTTAGGAAATTACAATTTCATATCTAAAACATGTTTTCCTTTTTAATAATTTTTGTACTGGTAGATATGAGACATGGAATTTTTCAGAGATTGGTAAATAGGTGCATATGGGAGTGATCAATACACACATGATGAAAATACCTTATAGTTAGGGATAATAATGTTGTTCATGCTATTCATTATTTCAGTTGATTATTATTTCACCTCGAGTAATAGATGTAATTTACTACTTACTGATTTATGAGATTTTTGGTATTTTATCCATTCGAGGTATGGTAAGTCATTAATGTAACATGCATCATTATTGGCACACAGAGATTCATAGACAAAGAATATTTCATGTCATGTAGGATTCATTTCTTTACTAGATGAAATATTTTAGTTCTTACTTGTCCTACATTGTAGTATTCTTATCTGTATACCATGTTTATGTCATTATTTAGAATGATTTATTATATATCATGATTAAGTGGTTTCCTGTTTGTATGCCCATATTCATTATGGAAATTTGATAAAATACCTTATTATAATTATGATGTATGATTTTTTATTAATGTCTGTGAATTAAACTAAATAGTGTTTTACTATATAGCTTGATTGAAGAACCTGAACTGACCAATCATGACATGTTTGATCCATTAACCATTGTTTTGTTGAGTTAAATGAATTATGGTTCTAAATAAATGGGTTCTAATTTAAATTTTATAGTTTATGGTCCTTTCTAAGTTGTGAAGGTTAACCCATATAATCAACTCATCTTAATTGAAATTTTTATGTTCTGAAATCAATGATAAAAAATATAATGAAAAAATACATCAATGTAACAGTGAATAAGTTTTTGGGTGATAGTGTTTGTTGACAAGGAGTGTTTTCATGATAAGTTGTGGAGTTTGAAATACATTATTGAAAAGATATGTTAAAAAATATCCAAGGTAATGTAATGGATGCTCTGGAGGTGGTAAAAAAAGATCATATACAAGGTGACACTGTTTTCCATTGGTAGCCAAATTTTTGGGGTCCAAAATTGGAAAATGGAGAAATGTATTTTTTTTAATGGAAGTTGTGGACAATATTGAAGGTGGTTTTAAATGTTGTGCAGAAGGCATGTTTTTAAAAAACCATATCAAAATATAAATATGAAAAAAATTGTGATAAATGTTTTAATTTATGAAAAAGATGAGGTTTCATGAAAGAGACTTACATTCCCAATGCGACGTCAAATCAGGTTTTTCACGCTCGGGGAATTTTTTCACACAAGGTGGATAAGAAGCAAGAATCTAACACGTAGGATCGGAAATGCCTTTAAATAATCAGACACACCCTCTTTTTAGTAGCTCAACCCATAAATAAAATTATATCTATGAATAGTATATGGATTGTGCACGAAGGGAGTTTCATATAAGAATGGAGTTGTGAGTAATAATAGAGTTGTACATAATAAGAAATTTTTAGGAATGAATAAAAGTTAGGTACAAGAAGTATTTTTGAGATAGTGTGTAGAAGTTGGGAGTTCTTCACTTAAACTCAAATGTTGCGTGAAAGTTTTTAATGTTTCCCACAAGACATCCCAAGGTTGCACAGAAGATATAAGTTTCCCAGTAAATATGTGGTAAAGTGGTATTCATCAGTGGATGAATATGGGAATTCAATAGAGAATCTATATAGAGTGGGGGATTCATTCATTAGAGATAATGATGGGACCTACAATCCATAATCTACGACTGAATCCTTTCCAAGCGGAGTGAGCAAAGGAAGAGGAAGAAGGTGATCCTTTCTACTAGAAGTGAGCCAAGGGAAAGAGACTCAGCGATTGACTATTGTGAAAGTAGTGATTTGACCTTAGAAATTGTAAAGGTTGTGATCCTACTCATAAAATTTATCTATCTCGACCATTGAATTAGAAGTTATCCTTATTGGATATGGTACATCAACACATCACCTTTTTATGCACCATTGACATATCCCACTGAGGGTGAACCAATTAAAATACTTATGTCCTTATGTATGCTTTTATGAATTACATTTAGTGCATCATCATCAGATAATGTTTAAAAAATAATATCAATATCAATTTTGAAGATAAAACAAAGTGTCCCTTATAATAAATAGGTCATTATCTAGTGGGGTAGTATATGTTTCAATAAGAATATTCATACCCTGATTCCCCCCACTCTTAGTGTATCTAAGTCCATTTAGGACCTAATAATTGGTATTATATTGTAGGTTATCTTTTTTTATTTTTTTGATTTGAAACTGTTTACTATACTATTGGAATTGAATTTTCATTTTTCTCCTATCTTGGTGTGACATGGAAAAGTTAAAAACTATAAATAATAAGAAGTCTGGTGGAATTTCTCATTATGAAAAGGCAGTGATTCAGTTGAAGGATACCATCAAAATATTAGATTGTGACACCATTTCTTCATTTAATAATGTTTTCAGAATGAGTAAAGAACTTGATATTCGATGTGATGTAAAAAATATTGAAGATGAAGAAATTAAAGGAAGGCCAGTTGTAGATGTTGTTGACATAACAAAGGAATTGAATAAAAAACTGGATGATTAAAATATATCAATTGATATCTAGATCCAAGTTTAGGATATCAAAGTCAACAAGAAAAATGGTTAAAATAAAAGGCTTGTTGACGTGGATACTGATTTCAGGGAGAATAATTATTCACAAGCTAAATAACTGAAAATTATTTCTATAGATATAGAAAAACTCAAAGATGATGATAAGGGAAATAATATGAACGTAGATGAAATTTAGAATATGAAATCCAGAAATGATGATCTTTCTACACTGCTAATTGAACTAGTTCCAGAGAACAAGAAACTAAAACAGTAGAATGCATGTTGTAATGATTATGTTTCTGTTATAGATTCTAAAGTGAAGGATAAATATGACATGATGGATAATTTCTCCCAGTAATTAGAAAATGTGATAGGTAGTGGGAAGACTCTCATAAGAGAACATAATTACAAACTTCAATCTAGGGACAAGAAGATTCAAAAATAAGGAGAAGATATAGAATCAGTCAAGAAAGAATTTGATAATTCCAATGTAAAATCAAAGACCAAATTGATGGATGAATTTCATCTATTATTTGACAACCCTTTGGATGGTAATAATGAAATGAAAAAATATGCCACTTTATGTAAAGACCCTGAAATTCCGTTGAAATTTTTTTCTTAAATAAATAGGAATTTGACGAGTCCGCAGTTTCTAACGATGCATGATTCTGAGGCCCGGTGTGCCAGGAATCAATTTCTGAAGTTTTATTTGGGTACGTTCACTAAACGTATGAGCGAGATTTAATATCTTTTGAACCAGGGCTCGGAATTGAAATTTGAGGGCACCGTTGAACTCGTAGCGCCAGTGTTCTCTTAAGGAGACCTTCACCGCAGTTTCATTCTAATGACAATGGAAGTTATTTTTTGGGGTTTTTAAATAAATTTAAATATAAATAAGTGTAACTTATTTTTATTTTTTTGGTGGCTAAAACCTCCATGTGGAGGTTAGAGGTGTGTCCCACCAACAAATAACCTCTATTGGGAGGATATTATTTTAGTGGGACCCACCCAAAGTTTAACTCCTCTTGAAATCAATGATGTGGGGTCCACACGGGCATTAAACCCCCTTAAACCCCCAATTATGTGGAGAGCCTCTTCACCTTCTCCTCATTAAAGTGCCAACTCTTTCACTTAATTAATTGGAACATTTCGAATTCTTTTGAATTCATGCCAATAATAAAATAATAGACAAAGATATTATTTCTTTTTGGTTGGAAACTCTCTTTTGGTGGATCCTTGGAGAATATTTGAAGAATTGAGAGAACTTCAACCTCTCGATGAAGAACATGAAGAACGTCTGTCACCTCTGAAGAACGATGAACACCATCTTCTTCCTTCTTCAACCGGGGAAAGAAAGGGAATCAACGCCTCCCTTGAAGTACGTCGACGACATCATCTCGACTCGTCTTCTTCGAGCTCTTCCTCCTTCGACATTGATGGAATGATGTTTGCCTTCCGTGACTCCGTCATCGATCACCGAACCCGAGGTAGGGGATTTGAGTTATTTTATTTGTGAGTTCTAACCTCCATTCTTCTTCATTCAAATTTATGTATTATGAAATGCCAAATGTTATCACCATGACGAGGAGGGCTCAGACTGCACGAACACGGCCCGACCCTCCCCCTTTGGTTGTTCTTGTTTGTTGATGACAAAGGAGGATGGAAAGAGGAACCAATGGCACAATGGCCACTAGGTCGCCGAAGGGGCGCAACGCTGTCGTGCCGTGCAAAGAACCGGGCCGCGGCCAGGTGGGCCACGGCAGAGTAGGAGGTGTGTGGTGCCGTCACACCATGCCAGAAGAAGAGGGCACAACCAGAAGGGCTGCAGAGGATAGACGATCAACGTGGCTCCATCGCGCCGTGCTGAGGGGCTAGAGGCCACAGCCAGGACAGGCCCTGGTAGAGGTGGGGTGGCGCCGTTGTGCCGCACGGAGGCCAGCAAAATTGTGGTTCCGTCGCGCAACCGTGGAGGAGCCAGGGGGCTGGCTGAGCCGGCCGCTGGTTCGCGCTACAGGCGGGTCCCGAAGGGTCCCGCGGAGACAGGGCCGGTGCCACGCACCGACCATTTGGACGACAGGGAATGTAACTGCCCCACCACAGCATGGCCAGCCGGGCCATGTGGGTGAGCCATCAGGCTGGGCCGCCTCGGGTCGGGCCGCAACTATGGGTCGGGCCACCCCACCGGGTCGGGCCGCCCTCGTCTGGGCTGCACCTATGGGCCACACCGCCCCATCTGGCCAGCCCGCTCTTAGTCCGGGCCACCCCCATGGGCCGGGTCAGACCCTCGAGCTGGGTCAGACCCATGGACCGGGTCGGACCCCAGTCCGGACCCATTTGACCCGAAAACACTTATTCGCCCATATCATGGGATACAGGAGTCCACTCGATGAACCGTCTATGGAGACAACAATCATAGAGAAAGATGGTTCTTTTGGAATGCCCCCTTGAGGGTTGGACACAGTTAGGGTACGGTCGGGTAGGTTTGAACCTATAATCCAACCTATCCCCCCGAACGGAAATGCCAATAACTCACAGACTGGGCATCCGATCAATGCACCGTCTGTTGCGTTGAGACCCCTATGAAGAGGAAGACCCTTGAGATACATCATCGTGGTACTTCATGACAGTTGAAATATCGACACTTGGATTGAGGCATGGACCCTCCAGGAATCATGCATAACTGAGCGGAACTCTATGGCTGGCTATGAATTGTTGACTGTTCCTGGATCATGTGTTGGTCCGATAGTTCCGATGATTGTTCCTGGATCATGTGTTGGTCCGACAGTTCGAAATTTTGTTCCTGGATCATGTGTTGGTCTGACAGAATAGCTGGACATGGATCATATTTTGGTCCGACATCTCTAACGACTGTTCTTGGATCATGTGTTGGTCCAACTATCTTGACTTCTGTTCCTGGATCATGTGTTGGTCTGAAAAAATAGCTGGTCATGGATCATCTGTTGGTCCGACAACTTAAATGACTCAGTGGATATATATGATCATATCTACCTCTCTAAAAAAGATGTATACCTTTTTGAGCTGAGTCAGTAACTCTTGTGTTTCCTCATGATTGAGATGGGTCATTTGATAAACTTAAGTATATGTATGGTCATATACCTATGTGGGATTTTTCGGTTGATTTCATACTTTTTGGTATATCTTTGTTGGATTTAGTGAGACCATGAGGTTCTCGGGGTCCCTATTGAGTATCGTTATACTCACACCTACACGGGCTATGCCGTCACCTCATTGTGTTGGTTTCAGATGACGAACAACGCTGATCAGGGTAGAGAGTAGCAGAACAAGACGGTACCCAGAGGTGGACCACTCAGCGAGACATACACGGAGTGGACGGATGGACTTGGGGTGTTGAGGTGGCCAACAGTACCCACCCTTCTTGTGGGAATTCTAGAGGACAACCCATTAGCTGATTTACTTCTTTTCTTCAGTTTTACTAGCATTTCAGTTGTATTGTACTTTACTATTGGGCTTGTATTTTCGACCTGTTTACTTTCAGCACTCTCTCCTTTATGAAGATTTACTTATTTTATAACTTTCTGTTGTGTTTGTTTACTGTTTTAAAGGAAATTCCTTCCCAGTTTTGGGATTTACACCTTTGGTTCTAGTCTCCAGCCCCTAGCCTATGGAAGGTGGGCTTGGAGTAGTCATGATACGGGCACCAGGGGACGTGTCGTGACAAATTGGTATCAGAGGAGTTAGTTGTAAAACATAACTTAGGACTCTGATTTGTCTTTCTGTGAAGGAATAATGTTAAGAGTATTGAGTGTGGTTCTTAGTCTAGGGAGTCCAGTGTTGGTGCGGCAGCCGACGTATCCATACACTAGGACCCTAACCTCTGATTTCTGACTCAATGCACAAAAACACTGATTGCATGTGTGTTTCAAAAGTTTTCATTGTGATCTATTTGAGTCATCTCACCAGGTATAACTTATTGACCGTGGAAAAACTATTTATTTGCAGGATGCCTCCACGCAGACAACCAACTAGGGTACCAGGAGTTGTATGAGATGGCATCCCACCGAGCAACGAGGCCTTCGTGTAGGGCCCTATCACAGTGGAGGCACCAGCGGTACCACTTCCCGTTGTTCCACTGATGCCACCAGCCCCTACAGTAGAGAGTGCAAACCGCCTTAGTGCATTGCACGAGTTCCAACACCAGAGGCCACCCAGGATCAGCAGAGAGATGGACACGCAGGCAGCTAAGGATTGGCTGGAGACTGTGGTGAGAGTTTTCAGTCTAGTAGGGACACTAGCAGACCTCATGGTGATCCCTACTGTGAGTCTCTTTTTGGAAGCAGCAGGCAGATGGTGGAGCCTAATGCTTCAGGTCCAATATGAGGGGACACTTCTATGGAGAGACTTCTAAAGCCTATTCTGGGAAGATTTTGTTCCAGCCACCCATAAGCAAGTGCGGATATAGGATCTACTACTTCTACAGCAGGGCATCATGACAGTGGAACAGTACTCAGTGAGGTTCACCGACCTCTCATGCTACTCCACGGATATGGAATGAGACCTATTCTTCAAGGCCCAGGCCTTCTAGTAGGGGATCAAGTGAGAGATCAGAGCCTCGATGATCTCCCTCAGCATCCCGACGCATGGGGGGGTGTTGGTGTGTGCCCTCTTAGTGGATAGTTTCCTTGCTAAGCAGACAATAGAAGCGATACTCAACACCAAACATCACATAGCAAAGTCTTCTGCAGCTGGAAGCAGGTAGTTTTCGTAGACATCTAAGCAGACCAGACCATCTAGTGGATGACCTCAGGATACGAGTTCAGTTGTGTGGGGCACACGATATAGATCTAGTCATGCCAGGAGCGGGCAATGCTACTCTTGTGGAAGGTGGGGTCACATGGCTCGTGAATGTACAACCCTCCATTTAGATGATCAGCAGACAGTTGAGGGACCTCCTAGGAAGAGGCATAGTTTCGATCAAGGCAATCCGTAGGGAGCAACTGAACGTGGCAGAGGAGCTGGTCGTGCAGGTGGTGGTGGATGATGATTCGAGGTGTTACCACCACCACCACCAGGATGTCCACCCCGACCGTAAGGAGCAGGAGGACAAGGGAGAGGTTAGCTCCAAGCAGCTGAGGCTTACAACCATGGCGCTCTGGAGGTGATTCGAGGTATGATCTATATCTACTCCACCTTATCTGAATTTCTTATAGACATAGGTACCAGTCATTATTTCATAGCCACTGCCCTCATTCAGAGCGCAGAGATTCCGACGGATCCGTTGGCTCGAACCATATGTCAGGGAGCAGACTCAACGATTTCACCCTGGTGCCGGAAGTGAGAGCTTACTCTAGTAGGCGAGAGCTTCAGCTGGGATCTACTCGTAGTGGCATCGAGGCCTTACGATTTCATCTTGGGTAAGGACTGGTTATCTATAGTCCATTCCTAGATTGACTGTATTAGGAACAAAGTGTGGTGTGTCTACCCGGATGGGACCATGTTCACATTCACCGGCGAGAAGGGAAGCTTTCTAGTGATGGATGTACTTACTTAGAAGAGGGTGTATCCGATCACTCATCAGTGGGCTTGGATTACCCTCAGAGCGGTTGATGTGCAGAGTCCGACTTTTCCTGTAGTGGTGGACCAGTACACAGATGTTTTCCCCAACAACGTTCCATGACTACCTCCTTGTAGAGAGGTGGACTTCTACATTGATATGTACCCTGGGACGACATTGTTATCTACTCCAGCATATTGGATGGCTCCCGCTGAGCTTCGTGAGCTACGGTTACAACTAGAGGACTTGCAGGGAAAGGAATTCATCCAGCCCAGTGTTTCTCCATAGGCAGCCCCAATTCGATTCGACAAGAAGGAGGATTGGAGCTTGAGGCTCTGTGTCGACTACCGTCACCTGAACCACGTGAATGTGAAGAACATGTACACACTCCCAAGGATTGACGACCTCTTCGATCAGCACAAGGGAGCTCAATGGTTCTTGAAGATAGACCTCAGATCATGTTATCACTAGCTAAGAGTTCGAGACGATGATGTCCAGAAGACAACCTTCAGGTGTCGGTACGGCCACTATGAGTTCCTGGTTGTTCCCTTTCGACATAACCGATTCTCCAGCAGTATTCATGTGTCTCATCAATAGGATATTCCAGCCATACCGTGATTGCTTTGTGGTAGTCTTCATCGACGACATTTTGATCTACCCAACTACTGAGGAGGAACTTGCCTACCATTTGCAGGGGTACTGGACACACTCCGAGAGCACCAGCTTTATGGTAAGCTCTCGAAGTGCTAGTTTTATATTCGATAGTTTCACTTCATAGTACATGTTATCTCGGAGGCTGTAGTTGTAGTAGATCTAGCGAAGATCGAGGCGATACTTGCTTGGGAGCCACCCAAGAGTGTGATGGAAGTACGGAGTTTCCTGGGTTTGGCTGGATACTACCGGAGGTTTGTTACAGACTTCTCCAGAGTTTCAGCACCACTATCAGCCTTGACAAAGAATGGGAAACCCTTAGTTTGGTCAGAGAGATTCCAATAGAGATTTCAGGAGATAAGGCATAGGCTGACTAGTTCCCCCCCATCTTGAGGCTCCCAGAGAACGGCGTAGGGTACGTAGTTTACTGCGATGCATCATGGACCGGACTCGGCTGTGTCCTGATGCAGCAGAGAGAAGTGATCGCTTATGGTTCTCGGAAGATGAGACAACACGAGCAGGACTACGCTACCCATGACTTGGAGTTAGCAGTAGTGGTCTTCGCCTTGATGATGTTGTGTCACTATCATATGGCCGAACGTTTTACTCTGTACTCTAATCACAAGATTCTCAGTTATATCATCTCTCAGAAGGACCTGAACCTGAGGCAGCGGTGTTGTCTTGGGTTCCTCCAGGACTATGACTTCAAGATAGTCTATCCTCCTGGGAAGGGGAACGTTGTAGTAGATGCTCTCAGAAGGAGATTTAGCATTCAGCTGGTTGGAGAGGCGATAGAGAAGCTGGCTGCCTTGCATATATCCTTTGTGGATAGGGATGGAGCAGCCTATCTACAGTCTCTTACATTCACTCCCCCATTTTTTCAGCGAGTCAGGGAGGTGTAGCGTGGGAACGCTCACTGCGAGACATGGCGTGCTCAGATATCCATAGTGTAGGCACCTGATGGATTTTATGAAGTTGGGGAGAATGTCATACTCTTTAGAGGATGTACCATGGTACTAGTTGAACTTCAGGAGGAAGTGTTGAGGGAGTTCCACACTTCCCCTCTAGAGGTACATCTAGGAGTGGCAAAGATGTACCAGGACCTTCTACGACAGCACTGGTGGCCAGGTATGAAGAAGGCGGTAGCAGAGTTTGTCTCACGATGCCTCACTTTTCAGCAAGTGAAGGCAGAGCACCAGGTACGAGCAGGATTGATACAACCCTTAGACATCCCAGAGTGGAAATGGGATGGGATATCCATGGACTTCTTGAAGGGTCTTCCATGTACATCCAACAGTCATGATTCGATTTGGGTGATCGTTGAATGACTCACCAAGTCGGCCCACAACCTACCAATCAGAGAGCATGGCTCAGTAGAGAGCTTGGGACACCTCTATGTGCAGGACATTGTGAGTTTGCATGGTGTACCTTCTTCTATTGTCTCCGACCGTGATGCACAGTTTACTTCATAGCTATGGAAGGGGTTGTAGGAGTCTTTCAGGATGCATCTTAGCTTGAGCACCGCCTTCCATCATCAGAAGGATGGTCAGACCGAGCGGACCATTTAGGCCCTCTAGTACTTGCTATGTGCATGTGTCCTCGACTTCAGTCGCAGCTGGGAGGATCACTTTCCTTTGGTGGAGTTCACCTAGGACAACATCTATCTCTCCACCATTAGTATGGAACCTTTGGAGGCCTTGTATGGTTGACCTTGCAGAACGCCACTGTGCTGGATAGACCGAGGGGAGTCAACACTAGTGGGAACAGAGATGGTATGGGCTACTACGGAGAAGGTGTAGATCATCCAGGAGCGGATGAAGACTACATAGAGCAGGAAGAAGTCATATGCTGACAGGAGATGGAGACCTCTGTAGTTCGAGGATAGCGACCACATATTCCTACAGGTATCACCTTGACGAGGTCTATAGAGATTTGGCCAAGGGGGAAAGTTGTCTCTGCAATTCATCAGACCTTTCTAGGTCCTCAGCAGAGTAGGTGAGGTGGCTTACCGGCTGGCTCTTCCACCTCAGTTGCACCAGGTGCACGACGTTTTCCACGTATCTCAGCTGAGGAGATACGATCACAACCCTTCCAACATCATCGTCCATGGAGAGCTAGTCATCGATGACGTAGTGACATTCATGGAGGTTCCAGTAGAGATTGAGGATCGAAAAAATTGAGTCCTGCATGAACGGATGATACCTCTGGTGCACGTTTGATGGAAGCACAGGAACCTCCAGGAGATCACATGGGAGCGGGAGGCTCAGATGCATGCTCAGTACCCCCATTTGTTCCTTAGTTCGAGTTATAGCTTATGGGGACGTAAAGCCATGAGGTGGGGAGAATTTAATGACCTAGAAATTCTATGGATAATTTTTCTTAAATACATGGGAATTTTATGAGTCCACATTTTTTGACGGCACTGGATTCCAAGGCCCGGTGTGCTCAGAATCAATTTCTGAAGTTTTGTTGAGGTATATCAGTAAATGTATGAGTGAGATTTAATATATTTTGAACTGGTGCTCAGAATTGAAATCTAATGACACCATTGAACTTGAAATGCCAGTATTCACTTAAGAAGACCTTCACCATAGTTGTGTTCTAATGAGAATGGAAGTTATTTTTTGGGGTTTTAAAATAAAAAAAATAATTGTAACTTATTTTTATTTGTTTGGTGGTTAAAACCTCAAAGAGGAGGTTAGATGTCATGAACCGAATCTGGTCACCGCCAAAACCGGCACCAAAACCCGCCCGTGACAAGACCCAAAGGGCGTTCCCTATCCCCACGGGCTGGCAGAAGTGACCGGGTATGATTAATTTAGGTTTGGGAACAATTTACCTGAGTATGAAAGCATAAAACATTAAAAACAATCCATAATATAAATCTGAAATTTTTTGAGCCAAACAAGACTTAAGTAAAAACCATAAATGAGTACATTGGTTTAAATATAATACAAGTGGTCCAAATAAAAATAATTATATCATCAAGACAGCCCCAAGGAATCCACACGACTAGGGGTCATCACCCCTAAGCTATCTCCACAACTCCGCACCAAGGATGGGAACTAACACCATGAACCGCCATCAACCATTGCCTTTACTTTACCTGAATCAAACATAACCAAGTCTACTTACACCCAAGGGGTGTATGTAGGGTGTGAACCTAATCCCAATAGGATACCACCCAATTATTCCAAGGAGTAATAAATACAATGTGAAAAAGCAAGTAGTTTTCAAATGCATGGAAAAGTAGTGTTAAAATTTCATGAAATGAAACCTCCAATTGAAAATATTTTTCAATCCAAAATTTACATAATATTAACACATTAAAATAGAAATGTTATATAATGTAATTTACTTCCAAACACACCCTAATAAATGGGTAAATACTACAAATCCAACCAGCAACAACATTGGGAAAACCCCTAGGCACTAGGTTGTCTTGGGCCCTATGTACCTCGTACATCGGTGTAAAGTAACCATAGAAAAATCTGTTCTCATGCACGATCCACTAGTAGTGAACATACCCATAACCTAGTGGTCCCCAATAATCATCCACATAGTTTTTTTAGAGTTGTTTTTATCCAAATGCTATGTGAAACAGGGACAAAACCCATCCAGTCCACTAGCCGTGCTAGTACAAATCCGCCCCACCTAGGTACCCGGACTTCCCCTTTTGTGCTCAATCAATTTCAGCATGAAACATAAATAAATTTTCATATAAAACACCATTACTGGTCAAACACAACCAAAACAGTAGCTATCACATTTTATACCACTTAAAACACGCAACAAAACACTTAGAATTTTCATAAAACAATTCCTCAAAATACTATAGTGTTTCGGACACAAAACTCCTTATAAACCTCACTTGCATACTATGTGCACATTTTTTAAGTTTCCAAAATAGAAAGGGCAGCCTAATACATTTCAGTGAAAACATAGAATCATTTTTTTGGGCATCCCCATATGGCTCAAGAAACGACATCATTGCAAAATCTCTATTTTTACACAACACAACACTTAGAATTTCATGTGGTTCACAAACACCATTAAAACCAAATTTTGTAGCAACAAACACAAGTTATAATCATTAAAAATAGTATTTTTATCCCTATTATAGTTAAATAAAATCAACTAATTACTTATAGGGTATCCCCAATTAAACTAATAAAACATTTCTATGAAGAACCCCCCAATTTCACATGAAATTGGCATTTAGGATTCATTCTAAATACAACACCACTAAAACTATTTTTTTCAGCAATAATAAAATTAAATAAGCATTAAAATATCATAAAAATAGTATCCAATTCACAAATATTTCATACACAATGGAATCACCTACCAAAACCAAGGAAACCCTTGAATCCTTTGTGCGAAAACTCAAACGCACCACCGTCGCACCTCAAGGAAGGTAAACCAGACCTAAAACTATAATTTTAGACCATGAAACACAAGATAAAACCCTAATTGCTAAAAAATACTTTCTGGACATTAGGAATCTCAATGATAAGGGATGAAACCCTAATTACATTGAATGTAACCCTAAACAAATTGAAAGAAGAAATAAAGAGAACAACATACTTAAAATATCTTGTGAAATCGCCCCCAAATATACCAGTATCTGATTTTAAAAATACTCAAACCTTCAAGGTAGGTTCTATAATGGATAAGGATGTCATTTAGGAATTTTAATGGGGGGAAAAGAGTAAAAATTGAGAGAGTTATTAATGTATGAACTTACCTCTTCAAATCTGGATGATTTGAGGAATCCTATGAAGTTCGGCACCAAATCGCGTTTAACCAGAGCTCCAAAGAGAGGGGGGGGGAGAGAATGGTCGCGTGGTTGGGTTCATTGGGCTTGGGATCCACTTGGAATCACCTACAAATACCAACAAAATTATATGTTATAACATAATCAAATTTTATTTTTAAAATAGGAATTGGGCTTTCGGGAAGGACCAACCCCTTAAATAAAAACCAATATAAACCCTGGTTATGGATTTATAAAAGCTCCAAATTACCTTGGTGGTGTTAATAGGATAGGTTAGGTCAAGTAGGAATTTTAATGGATGAAAAATGTTGAAAAATGAAAAAGATACAAAAGATACAAAATGTATTTTTTAATCTGGAATTGGGATCATGGTTTGGCCCAATTCATGAATACTCATCTATTCCTCCCTAAAACCTAGGGAAACCCCCAAAACAAAGCAAAGATGTAAATTAAATGAAAAATACCTTTAAAAATATGTCTTTTATGTGACATTAGAGGTGGGGCCCACCCACACATAACCACCCTTTGGATGATATTATTTTAGTGGGACCCACCCGAAGATTAACACCTCTGGAAATCAAAGAGGTAGGGCCCACACTAGCTTTAAACACCCTTAAACACCCAATTAAGTGGAGAGCCTCTTCACTTTCCCCTCATTAAAGTGACAACTCCTTCACTTAATTAGTTGTCACATTTTGAATTGTTTTGAATTCATTCCAATAATAAAATAATAGAAAAAGCTATTATTTCATTTTGGTTAGCAACTCTCTTTTAGTGGATCCTTGGAGAAACTTTGAAGAATTGAGAGAACTTCATTATCTCGATAAAGAACATGAAGAATGCCCCTCACCTTCGAATAATGACGAACACCATATTCTTCCTTCTTCAACTGGGGCAAGAAAGGGAAGCACCACAGCCCTCGAAGTATGTAGATGTTGTCATCTTGACTCATCTTCTCTGAGCTCTTCCTCCGCCTACATTGACAGAACGACGTCTACCTTCCGCGACTCCGTCATCGATCACCGAACTTGAGCTAGGGGGATTTGAGTTATTTTATATATGATTTCTAACCTCCATTCTTCATCGTTCAAATTTTTGGATTATGAAATGTCAAATGTTTTCACCATCACAAGGAGGGCTCGGACCGCATGAACACGACCTGACCTTCCCCCTTTGGTTGTTCATGGTTGATGACAACGGAGGTGGACCGCAAGAGGAACTGGAAGAGAAAGGGCAAACGGGTCACCTAAGGGCTGTGACGCCATCATGTCACAGAAATAACTGGGCTACGGCCAGGTGGGCCACGACGAAGCCGAAGGGGCGTGGTGCCATCACAACACACCATAAGAAGGGGCCAAGACTAAGAGGGTGGCTACGGATGTACGATGAGTGCGGTGGCATCGCGCCGTGTGGAGGGGATAGAGGCCACAGCCAGGTCAGGCCGTGGAGGAGGGTTCATGACACTGTTGAATTGCGTGTAAGATAGCAGAATCGTGGCGCCGTTTCACCATGGTGGAGGAGCCAGGGGCGGCCAGCTGAGCCGGGCGCCGGTTCGCGCTATAGGCGAGACCTGAATGGTCCCATGGAGACTGGACCGACGCCATGCACCGACCATTCGAGAGACAGGGGTGTAACCCCCCCCCCCCCCACCCACCATCACGGCGTGGCCAGTCGGGCCACACGGGCTAGCCATCGGGCTGGGCCACCTCAGGTCGGGCAGCCCATAGGCCAGGCCGCCCCGCCGGGTCGGGCCGCCCTCAGGCTGGGCCGCACCTATTGGCCAGGTCTCCCCATCGGGCCGGGAAACTCTTGGGTAGGCCACCCCCACGGGCTGGGTCGGACCCTCTGGCCGGGTTGGACACAAGGACCAGGTCGGACCCCAGTCTGGACCCATTTGACCCGGAAAGACTTATTCGGGCATATATTGGGCTATGGGAGTCTGTTCGATGAACCGTCTACGGCGAAGAAAATCATATAGCGAGACGGTTCTTTTGGAATACCCCCATTTAGGTTTTTACATAGTTAGGGTTTGGTCAGGTTGGTTTGAACCTAAAATCCAACCAAGCCCCTGGAATGGAAATGCCAATAACTCACAGACCGGGTGTCTGATCGACGTGTCGTCTGTTTCTTTGAGACCCCTATGATGAGGAAACCCCTTGAGGTACATCATTGTGGTACTTCATGATAGTTTACATCTAGACACGTGTCTTGAGGAGTGGACCCTCTCAGAACCAAGCATACTTGAGTGGATCTCTGTGGCTGGTTGTGTACTGTTGACTGTTTATGGATCATGTGTTGGTCTGACAGTTCTGATGACTATTCCTGGATCATGTGTTGGTCCGACAGTTCTATATTCTGTACTTGGATCTTGTTTTGGTCTGACAGAATTGATGTACATGGATCATGTATTAGTTTGACAGCTTTAACGACTACTCTTAGATCATGTGTCGGTCTGAAAGTCTTGACTTTTGTTCCTGGATCATGTGTTGGTCTGACAGAATAGCTGGTCCTCGATCATGTGTTGGTCCAATAGCATAGATGACTCAGTGGCTATATCTGATCATTTGTGCCTCTCAACAAAAGTTGTATACCTGTGTGAGCTGAGTCATTAACTCCTGTGTTTTGTCATGATTGAGATGGGTCATTTGATAAACTTAGGTATATGTATGGGCATATACCTAAGTGTGGTTTTCCAGTTGATTTCATTTTTTGTGGTATATCCTTGTTGGATTTGGTGAGACCATGATGGTCTCCGGGTCCCTATTGAGTATCATTATACTCACCCCTACACGAGCTATGCCCTCACCTCGTTGTATTGGTTGCATGTGATGGACAACGTAGATTGAGGTAGAGAGTAGCAGAACTGGACGGTACCTAAAGGTGGACCACTTGGTGAGATGTGCACGGAGCGGACGGCTGGACTTGGGGTGCTGAGGAGGCCGAAAATACCCACCCTTCAGGTGGGAATTCCATTGGATGGTCCAGTAGTTTTTTTACTTCTTTTCTTCAGTTGTAATACCATTTCAGTTGTATTGTACTTTACTGTTGGGCTTGTATTTCCAGCCCCTTTACTTTTCGAACTCTCTTTTGTATATAGTTTTACTTAGTTTATTACATTTTGTTGTGTTCTTTTACTATTTTAAAGGCAGTTCCATCACAGTTTAGGGATTTACGCCTTTGGTGCTAGTCTCCAGCCCCTGGCCTATGGAAGGTGGGCTTGGGGTAGTCACGATACGGGCCCCGGGGGACGTGTTGTGACAGTTTATATAAAAAACATGAAATTATTTTCTCTTCCCAAAGGCCATTAGTTTTGGAAATTTTTATATTGGATATGATGAACTCACTCCCATGCATGATAGGAAGTAAACATTAAACAATTCAAAAAATATGAAAAATCCTATATTTTCTAGATATATACCTAAAATGGTTTTTACAATATACAGTGATATCATGTAAAACGTCTCTGGGATGAATTTTAATACATAATGTTTATTTTTTGAGGCTATAAATATATTTCACTATGTGAAGATATAAATATTTCAAAATTTGAGAAACAGAAAATGATTCTTGAAAATTATGAAAGAAAAGACACTCAAATGAAATTATTTTTCAAATTTCATTACTGTGGAAGACATAGACAAAACATGAGTATGTCTCAAGAAGCACAGGGTATCAATGTCAAATAAAGAAATATGGTTTCATTAGCATCTCTTTCAAGAAATTATGAAATGAGGTTTTCCTTTAATGAAAGATATTTTTATATGCTAATCATGGGAATTTAGAAATAAATTTTTTTAGGAAGAAAGAAGGGAAGGAAAAGAACCAAAAATGATATCCCCAACAATGGAAGTGTATAATGAAAAACCCAATATTAGAAGAAAACATGATAAGTTAAAAAAAAAGGTTTACATCCTCCGGGGAATCACAAGGATATAAATAAAAGGTATATCAATAATCACCTCTATTACACTCAAAATAATTCTCTTTGAAATAATATGAATTAACCTAGAATAAAAATAGAGGATATTCTCCTGTTGTGATCAAGAAGAATGAAAATTCATTGGAAGAATCCACCCCAACAAGAAAGGGTGATGTGACTCCGATAACTGATAAAATAAAAATGAATAAATAATTATTTGAAAAATAAACATATCATTGCACATGGTGAGAAGTGAATTTTTTAGAAATATCCCTTTAATGGAGGAATAAGTAAGCATAGACGATCAGTTGAAGTATTTGTGCTCAAATAAAGAGTCCAAAAAATGGAATATGAGTGGAGCATAAAAGATAAACATTTATTAAAATGGGTTTAAACCCAAAATCATGAAAAGGAAGAACCAATAGAATATAAATATAGTAAGAACACTTATCATGTGGGTAAACAATGTTTATTCATATGGATAAAACAATTAAAGTTATCAAGGAAGTTAGAACAAACACAAAAATAGTACAATGCTTTGCAAGAATGTATCAAAGGGTTGATCCCTCGGGATTGACCCCAATATTCTTCTTGAGGATTCTAGAGGTTCCCCTATTTATATGTGTATAAATTCTAATAACAAATTTCCAATTATTATAGGGTTTAAGGGAGATATAATCCAAGGGGATGTGGAATCAAAAGATGCAAAGTGGTTATGAGATGTGATCCAGAATGTCTTCTGAATCAAAGAAATTACCAGATTAGAAGAATAAATCTAGAAGAATTATTTGAAATGATTTAATGTTCTATGGTTTTATGAGATATATTTATGTAATTTAGTGAAATGGATAGTGATGGTGTTATTAATATTATCACTTGTTTCCTACACCGATTTTAACTCAGTAGGCTTAATGGTTTTATTGATGGATCTTTACTATGTGGAAAATTCACCTAATGCAAAAATAATTGAAGGGAATGACATATGGAAGATGTTGTTGAGATATAAAAGTTTCTTAAAAAATTATTCATATGTAAGGAAATGATGCAGGAGAATATGAATGGTTGTGGGTGTAAATAGTGCATCAAACAAGTGGAAGAGTTTCATATCATAGAGGGAGTATTATATCTCCTAATTAGATGAATTATCTCAATAGTATATAAATAATGATATATATTCACTTTTTTAAAGGATAGAGAAAATCATATTATTCATGGAAATAATGGTGAAAATAAGTTTCAATGTTTTCTATATGGATGTTAAGTCATCATTTTTGAAGGGGGTTCTTGAAGAAGAAGTTTATATTGTGCATCTATATGGTTTTATTATTAATAAATATTAGAACATAGTTTTTCAGCTGAATAAGGTGCTATAAGGTCAGTTGCAAGAACCAAGAGCATGGTATTCAAGACTATATCAGTTTTTGAAGAAGCTCAATTTTTAGCGTGGAAGATATTATTACAATCTACAAGAAAACAATGATAGTAATGAAAGGATGATGGTGCTGGTATCTTGTGATTATATACGTTTTGGTTGATCAAATGAAGTGCGGTGAAATCAGTTCATGGAATTCATGAAAAGTGAATTTATAGTGTAAATGATTGGTGAAATGAGGTTTTCCTACGTTTCCTAGTCACACAATGGAAGAATGGAAAATTCAATTAAAAATATAAATATTCCAAGGATAATGTTCACTATGTGCAACCCTATGAAAAAATGAGAAGGTGGAGGAAGGCCTTGTGAGGTTGAACTATATACCCACAGAACCACAGATTACAGACATCCTCACAAAGGCCTTACCCCCAAAAAAAATTTAATGACATCGACTAGCTCTGGGAGTTTATTCAACACCCCACACATGAAAAATTGTGGATGTGGGACCCCCTCTCCCCAAGGTATTATGTTTTTTATATAATTTGTTAATATGTGTTCTTTAAACTATTACAAACCACAACATAGTGACCTTCAGGTTTTTTGAAAAAGTGAGAGAAATTGTGGCTATTTAAGGGTAGAAAATGTCTTAATAAATAAGGGGGAGAAGATGACAGGGGGATTTGTGACATGGGGGGGGGGTTATCAGATATTTTCTTGGACATCTTTATGAATTCCAAAGCATGGATATCAGTGCTTATAATCTTTATGTATTCCAAGGCATGATAGCATATGTAGTTTTGTAGTGGGTGTTCTAAATCTAATGATGATAAAGGAGATAAATCAATGATTATATATCATGATAGATGAGGATCAAGATGAAATAGAAGAGTGGTTTCTAGAATGAAATGTTTCATTAATGAAAATATCATGCCACACTTGTTTCTCACACATAACAAGGGTCATGTGGGCTTATAGTGTATGTTTATTAAGTCTATGATCTCTATATTAATCACAAGAATAAAATGGTGGTATAGGATAGAAAAATATTTAATGGGGTATTAAAATGTGAAGAGTTGTCAACAACCCTATAAGGGTAGATTGTTGGGAAAAAAATCCCTCAAAGTAACATTGAATCATTTTTGGGTTGACTGGGTTTATTGACAAAGAGGGTTCACATGATACATTGTAAAGTTCTGGAGTCATTGTTAACAATATATATTGAAAAAGATCCAAGACAAATGAATGGAAACTCTGGAGGTATAACAAAAAAATTGTATTAAAGGTGGCATCTTATCTTAGTGTTTGCCAAATTTTTGGGGTCTAAAATTGTAAAATCGAAAAAAATTGTTTTTGGAAAAGAATGTTGCACACATGATTGACGGTGATTTTGAAGGTTGTGCATGCAACATATTTTTCGGTCACCACATAAAAATATGGAAAAGGAATAAAGAACATGAAAGGATTAAATTTAAAAGAAATACAAGGTTTCATGAAAGAGACTTACACACCAAATGCGACCTCTAATCAAGTTTTCCATGCTCGGGGAAATATTTCTCGTATGGTAGTCGGTGGGAATGAATCTTGTAGGCAGGGTCGAAAATGACTATAAATAAGTGGTTACCCCCCTCATTTATGTATCTCAACCCTTATAGAAAACAAGCTCTCTAAATCGACTAGGAATTTTGTGTGAAGTGAGTTTTCTATCAAAAAGGATTTTCATGTAAGAATATGGTCACAAATAAGAATAGTTTTATGTGCCAAGTATAAAAGTTGTGAAAAAGAGGTTTTTTCGTAATATTGCATGGAATATGGGAGTTCTACACCTAAATAGAAATGTGGCAAGAAAGTTTCAAATGTTGCGCATATGACATCCCAAGGTTGCATGAAAGATAGAATTTGACTAGAAAATCTATGGCAGTGTGGTATAAATCGGTGGATGAATGTGGGACCTCAACAGATCATCAGCATACAGTGAAGAATTCATACATTTTAGATAATTAAGGGACCTATAATTCCACAAACTATGGGTGAATACCTACTAAGATGAGTGAGAAAAGTTAGAGGAAGAAGATTATCCATTCCACCTGCAGTGATCTACAGAATAGAGACTCAGTAAGTGACCCTACAAAAAGTAGCGAGCTAACCTTAAACCTTGTAAAGGCAGTGAGCCTTGCCGTAGAAGTCATATAGCCTGAACATTGAATTGGAATTAAATCTTAGTGGATTTGGTTCATTGACATATCACCATTGTATGATACTTATACGTATCCTAGTGATGGTGAACCAACTAAAATCTGTGTGTCCTTTTGGGTGGTTTCCTACATTACATACAGTGCATCATCATCAGATAATGTTGAAAAGAATAAGATCAACATAAACATTAAATAGAAAAAAAGTGACCCTTATAATAAAGAGGTCAAGATTCAGTTCTGTATAAAGAGCTTAGAAAAGAATATCCATACCCTAATTCACCCACCCTCAGGGTATCTAAGCCCATTCAGGGCCATCCAATAACAAGGTCAGAGATACATTCATGATAATTGTTACGTATAAAGTAAAGTACCACTCTAATTAGGGAATGGTAATGAATATATCTAAACCATGGGTATGTTAAATTGAAATCCTTAAAAGAAATGGTTGGATATATGAAGGATAATACCCATCTTACTTGTGGATTTTGACCTATATGACTTAATCCTTAAATTTACAACTAGACCAAAGTATGTTAGTTTGTGGATTGTGTCTATGAGATAAACCTTTTAAGGGTTTTTTCAAAATCATTAAAGGAATAATAGGACCCTCGTAGAATGGATTTATTTTTAAATGACTTATTGCCTAACCCAATGGGGGTATACTCATGCTTTATATGAATGGTTATTTAATGAGTATTAATCCACTTATACAAATGTATAAATTTATGGTGTAATCATACTAATCAAATTTACTTGTAATGATATACAACATTTGATCAATATTTGGTGAAAATTTTTATTCACGGGTTTAGTTAATTAAAATTTCAACCAAAACCTAATGTTTAATTATTTTATAATGTGGAATTTACATTTTATTTAACTAATAAGTTTTTTTGTAAACAAATGAATTAAGTTTTAAAAGGAATTGATAAGATAAATTTATTAATTATAATCGGATTCTAAATGAATAATTAACTCATGAAAGTAATTTTGATGTAACTTTATTATTTTTCCTTGTGGTGTTAGATAAATAAAGTACCAAGTATAGTTTTCCATCATAATAGGTGATTTATGTTTTTAAACTATGTATTTGATATTCATAATGATAAATTTTGGATTGGTGTAATGGATAAAATAAAAAATCCTTAATGTGGGGTAATTAGTATGAAAAATTGTTTATGGTTAGTTTAAATAATTCATAGAGATGTCTTGAATGGGAACATGGACATAACCCATGGATATATTTTCCCTTGTATGATGTTGATCTAAAGTTAGACTATTAATACTAGTGGACTTTTTTGAAAGACACTAGTTTAAAATTGAATGATTTTTATTTCATTAAGGGGAAGATCTAGGTAAGAAGTTCTAATAGAATTAAAAACCATGATAAATGTATGGGTATAGTTTTAGATATATGGTTTAGCCTATCTACTATTTTTCTTAACTAGGACTCTTTAAGATGAGACAACACCACCAGATAGACAATTGGTCATTCGGTATGTTGATCATTGTTGAGGGAGTGTGAGTTGAGTAATGGTCATATTTGGCGAGTTATGAATTCCTAGGGCATGGTCAGTTACTTAATATGTATTGTGACCCTTCTTCTTCATTAGTGATGGAAGAATCATGAGGAATTCATCTAGGTTAATATTTTTATAGGGTAATATAACTTTGGGCTGAATATTGTTTTGGGACATCAGATGTTGGGATGCATAGGGCTGATAGGTCTATGAATAATAAAAAATAGTGTGTTATTATGTTGGTGAAATTTTAGGGGTAGTTTGAATTGATACACATGATACCTATCAAATTTATTAATTGTATATTGAACTAGATGTGTTCTATTTAAAATAGTTTAATTCTTGAGCTATTACACTATGATCACAGGTGACCTCCTAGGTAGAGTGACTAAGGAATTAAGAAATTTTACATGTCCCTATTGTTAGAATGAAATTTCCAAAATGATCAAGTGTTGTAACACTTATGATCAAATTAGTTTTGGAATATTTTGTTGATGAAAATGACTTGAATGAGAATAGGACATGAGAGCATCCAAAGTACGTGTAGAAAAAATATTATATAACATGATTTTAAGCTATTGGTTTCCTGTAATTTCATTTTTGAACTTGGTAAAAGTGTTATATCCATATCCATAACATTTTTTTAATGGTGGGTGGGACATGTTTTATGAGACATGTTCTAATTCATAATAAATGGTGACTAGAAAAATCCTCAGTTGGGGAACATCCTGTAGAACCTATTTTATTACTTTCATTCCATGTAGAAGGGGGACTAATAAAATGGTCCTTTGGAAATGGTTAGAACCCATTTTGGATGCCCATGAGGATGGTGTGTATGTGTTTTAGTCATTAATGATTAATATTGAGATAAAAATATTTTATTGTTTTGGATCGAGTTTGGATTCTAGATTCTAACTAAGGGGGAATGAGTGGATGAGGAAAATAATGTGTCAGATGTGCATTAGTTCTAGAATAGATTACAATGATGAATTGGTTTTATGTGTATATTACCTTCTAAGATACCATGAGTCGATGTGGGAATGTGATGTGTTCTTGAAAAAATCTCCTAATTACATGGTAGTAAGGAATAGGGGTTAGTAAATTATAAAATATCGGTAGGTGAAACTGAGCTCTATTATAAAAAGTCAACCATTAGTGTCTAGAATTTTCTTCTTCATTTAGTTGGAAAGCATATTGGAAACATCATCTTAAATATTATGGTAGTGTCTCAGAAATTATTGGTAATACTTTTTCCCTGTTAGTGTACTTTGATCTTAGTAAAGAGCATGACCTTATAATGAAATCATCCAAGGTACTCTAAGATATTATCATTTATAAGAAATAATATAGAATGAAACTAACTACTATAATGGCTTGTTAAATTGACTCTCTTGGAGTTTCACTATGGGATTTTTGTCACTTATATATGCATATTTCTCTTAAGTGATATTGGGATTCCCATGTAGGACGGACATCGATATAGTCCCAAACAACAACTGGTTATTTTACTCATTCTCTAAGAAAAAAAGTAATATTGGTACCATTCATTGTTCTTGATATGTGGATTTTTAGCTAGGTAAAGATTTAATATATTTAAGGGGGGGGGGGGGAACGCCGCCCCCATTGCTTTTTGAAATGGAGGCCCCCCACGTGGAGGGGGCCCACCTTGTCTACCACCGGGGGTTACGACCCCCAGACTTCCCGAACGGCCGGCCCTATTGGCCGGCCGGTGCCGCCGCGGGACCACTATTGTCCTGCCTTCCTAGAGCACCGGCGGCCAGTGGATCCGGCCGTGCTCCCCTGCCCCGCCGCAGCCTAAGGCCGCACCCCTTGTCCTCCCAGCGGGGCGCGACGGTGTCGCCCCCCCCCCCCCCCCCCCCCCCCGCACTAACGGCGGCCCTGCATGGTTCTCCGGCGCGGCGCGATGGCGTCACGCCCCTTCGCCTTAGCCCGTTCTTGGATGTGGGTTCCTTCAGCTTCACAGGCGCAGCACGACAGCGCCATGCTCCTTCACCATGATTTACCTCATTCCCGTGTGGTGTCGTTGCACCATGCCGCCTCCATTCCAAGCCACAAGATATTCAACAGAAAAAAGCGCAGGAGGTTCGACCGCGTTCGTGCAGTCCAACCTCCTCCATTATTTTGATAACAGGAGGCCAAAGAACTAACGGAGTACGTCAGTTAATTCTGAATGTAAAAACAACCCCTACCTTGAAGAAATTTTCAAACATTGATCGTTGTGGGAAAACAGCATTGCGGGTAGGGGGTGGTTTCGATGACGGCGTTGCCAAGCGTCAATGAAGAGGATGACGTCTCACACTGGCTGCAGAGAAGAGAATGATCGGCACACCATCTCTCCATGGTGCTCCGACGTTCTTCACATTCTTCAATGAGGAAGATGATGTTCTTCAAGGCAAGTGCTTTCTTCTCTAATCCTTAACACAACCAAACTAACCCAAAAATAAAATATGCTCCACTTATTTTATTAATTCATGCCATGAGTTCAAAATTTAAAAACTCAAATCCATTAAATGAATTAGTGTGTTGTCTTGATTAAATGAAAGGAGAGGGGAAGTCACAACATTAAATACAAGGGAGGTTTTAAAAGGAGTTTAAAGGGGGTTGTGGGGAAAGTGAAAAGGTGGGGGCTCATGTGGGCTCCACCTAACTAATATCCTCACCAAAAGTTAGGATCACATAGCAGAGATAAATAAAGTTCTGACACAACTTAATTTCACTTAACACTTAAACCACTTAGTAATGAAATAAAAATAAAATTTTAAAACAATTATATTTTTATTCCTGACATTTTTAACATCTCCTCACGAGAAAACACACCTTCAGAAAAGGTGTTCCTAATCAATTACCAGCGTTGTAGTTTCATCGGTGCCCTCAGATTTTGATTCCAAGCACCGATTCAGAAGTTTGGAAAACCTGCTCGTTCATTCACTGAATGTACCTGAGCTAAATTTCGGAAATTGATTCTAGGAACATCGGGCCTCGGAATTAGGTTCCGTCAAAAATTGAGTACTCGTAAAATCCCAAAAAAATTAAGAAATTTTTTCCCTTGAAATTTATGGGACTTTACACCCATGTGGATGGTTTAAAGGTGAGGACGACCTGAACTAAAACCTACCACATTGGTTATAGTGGTGGGGACCACCTGAGAGTAAAACCCCCTTGAACTCCCCTCATAAATGTGGGGAAGCCTCTGGAAATCCCTCTTTAACGAGGGAGGTGACCATTGGTATCCTCTACTTTAATTATGCCAACACAGCCAATTTAATTTTTCCACCTTTCTTTAATCAATTTATCCAACTTCGATTGTGCCAACAAATTAAATAGATAAACATATTTTATTTTGTTGGCTATTCTTTTGTTGGGGAATTTGGGGGAAGTATTGGTAGAGGGAAATTGGGTGAAGAACAAGTGGAAGAGCTTATTCAATGAAGAAATCTACTCCTTCGATGAATCTTTCTCCAAAATCCATTGAAAGACCTCTAAAAATGAATGAACCGACGATCGAGGAAATTCCATCATCACTGACCTCATATTTTCCTCTCCTCACCGACGTCGTTGGAGGAGACTTATTTCGGGATCGACAAATTCCAATCTGTTGAAACTGTGGAAAATCTTCAATAGAGCCATTTAGGTAGGGTGGTTGTTTGAATTTATTCCCCTTACCTGTTCTTGATAATTAATCATAAAAAAAATAAGGAAGGGCTTATAGCCTCTTGTTATCACTCTAACACAAAGAGTGAGGGCCAAACTAACATGGACTGACCTCTCCACAAATCTTGTGTTTAATTATTGTGTTCTTCGCGATGGAGGAGGATGGAAACCAACTTTAGTGGGGTACGAGAATGGTGGCAGGCACCACCACTGGCCGTGACAGAGGCGATGGCACAATGGTGTTGCCCCATAGCCACCACACCGCCTGCAGCCTCCACCGCCCCGCAGCCTCCGCCACCCCGCAGCCTCGCAGTCCCATGACCCTGTGGCCCCCATGGCCTCACCACCCCACAGCCTCATAGCCTGCATGACCTCTGCACCACATCATGATGCCCAGGCCAGGCTGCCCAGTGTGGGCCGGGCCGGTTCGGTCCTACCGGGTCAGACGAGACCCAAACCCACATCGACCCATTTACACTCTTTTGGACATAACATTGGCACCAGACGTCCATTTTAAGAATCGTCAAAAGTTATTTAAACCTTGGAGTGAGATGGACCCTTTGGTAAACCCACTTTAGATTTAGATAATGTTGGGATATGGTCGAGTTGGATTGAGTACGAATCCAATCGGTCCCTCGAGACTAAAAGGCTAATAACTTACATACTGGGAATCTGATTGATGCAACGTCTACTGTTTTGAGACCCCTATGATGTGGCAGTCCTTTGGGATAATTTTTTGTGGGACTTCGTGGAAGTTAGATTATTGACTATAGGATTGAGGAGCATACCCTCATGGAGATGAGAAATCATAGTGCGGGTACTCAGTAGCTATCTATGACGTGAAGAATGAATAGTGATCCTATGTGGGGTAGCATATAGTGATCCTGTATGGGTCATCACCAAGCGATCCTGTGTGGGTCAGCATCGAGCGATCCTGTATGGGTTAGCACTGAGTGATCCTGTGTGGGTTAGCACCTAGTGATCCTATGTGGGTCAGCACCGAGCGATCCTGTGTGGGTCAGCAGCAGAACCTCTTAGCATAATAAGATAATCTAGCCTTTGACAAATCATCTATACTTCTGTACATAAGTTATACCTGTTGTGAGATGAGTTCGTACCTTTGGGTTAACTTCCTTCTTGGTAATAACATGGATGTATTCTTTTGTGTGGTGTACCTGTGTAGTACTTACCTTCGTCGTATTCATTCCTTTGTGTAACAGTTGAGCTTGGTCTTTTGAGTTGGACTCCGTGTTTCCACATGATTGAGATGGGCATATTTGATAACTAAGGTATATGTATAGGAATATACCAATGTAGGTTTTTTAGTATAATTTATTCTTTTTTGTTTATCCTTGGTGGATTTTGTGAGACCTTGAGGGTCTCAGGGTCCCTACTGAGTATCATTATATTCACCCCTACACGGGCTATTCCTGCACCTAGTTCTATTTGGTGCAGACGACGGACAATGCTTATTGAGGCTGAGGGTACCAGGGACAGATGGGGCCCGAAGGTGGACCATACGATGTGTCGGTACATAGAAGAGATGGTCGGATGTGGAGTGTTGAGGAGGCAATTTGTACCTACCCTTATAGTGATAACCTCAAAGGAAGACCCAATAGTTGCCTTTCTTTTTCTTCAGTTAAATTGTATTTCAGTTGGACTTTTACTATTACAGTTGGGCTTGTATTCTGGCCCCTTTTTTATTTCAAAACTCTTTTCTATATAAATTTGACTTGTGTTTGTATCTTTCTATGTGTTTGGTTGAGTGTGTTTACATGTTATAAAGGCAATTTCTTCCCAGTTATTGGGAATACGCCTTTCGGTGCTAGTCGCCATCCCCTGGACTATGGAAGGTCGGACTGGGGTAGTCATGGAACAAGCCCCGAGGGACGGGTCATGACAAAAAACTAAAACCAAATCTGAATCAGAATGGATTAAATTTTATCTAGAACGGTGAATGTGAAGACTTCTTCAAAGAGTTGAAAAAGAGGCTTATCAATCAATTAGTACGTACACTACCAAGAAGTGGGAAACTATTTATGGTATACATCAAAGATTCAAAGAATAAATTTGGATTTTTAAAAATGAAAAAAATGATAAATTGATATCTTATTTCTCAAGGATATTTTAAAATATTGAGAAATAATATCCCACATATGATCTAGAGTTGGAGGCTATGATATTCACATTGAAAATCGGGTGGCATTATCCCAATGGGAAGAAGAGTTATATATATATTAATCATAAGATACTCAAAAATATATTCCTATAGAATGATATTAATATATTCCATAGAATATGGATAGATCTCTTCAAGGATTATGACTACTCTATCCACTACCTTCTTGGTGAAGAAAACAATGTTGCTAATTCTTTAAGTAGAAATGATCATGTAACATTATCAATGTTGAGAATTGAGAAGGAACCAAACTTCATAGACTTGAAAAGGATAAACATGTGAATAATTAAGTAAGGAACATCATCAATCATTTCTCAAATGATTACTCAACCATCCCTTATATATAAAATAACGAATTATCACAGAAATGATGATCAAATTCGGAACAAGTTAGAATCTATCAGAAATGGGAAATCCTCCACATTCAAAATTTGATATTGGAGGAGTCGTAAGATTTGTGTCATGACTATGTTTACCATTCAATCTGGACATAAAGAAAAAGATTTTGAATGATGCACATAGATCAAATTTCTTTATTCACTCAGGAATCACAAAGATATATCAAGATCTCTAAGAGCACTATTAGTGGGAAAATATGATGAATGAGATAACTAAATATACATCAGTTTTCCAGGTATGCTATCATGTGAAGTCTGAAAGGAAAAATTCTAATGGAATGATGAAACCATTACACATACCAATATAGAAATTGGAAAATAATACCATGGGCTATGTCAATGGACTTAGAAAGATATAAAAAGGAAATAATGCTATATAGGTCATTGTTGATCAACTTACAAAGAAAACTAAAATTATTTAAATTCTTGATGACTTATCAATTGATCATCTTGTGTAGATATATATTAGAGATGTGGTGAGGATGAATGGAGTACCACTATCAACTGTATTCGATAATGATCTGAGATTTACCTCTATTTTTTGGAAAAGTATCCAACCTGATTTGAACACTGAGTTGAGATTCAATATGGATCATTATCCTCAAGATCATGAACAATCTAAGAGGACTATTCAGACAAAAGAATTCATGTTGATGTCGTGTTCTATGGATATCAAGGTTGGATGGGATGAACATATACCATTGGTCAAGTTATATTACAAAAATTAAGTCAACTAAAGATTCAAAATGGATCTATATGAATTCCATTATGGGAAAATTTATTGAATACTAGCATGTTGGGATGAATTCAGTGAATGGGAGATCATGGGACATGAAATGGCCAAAGAAATGGTAGAAAAGGTGAAACATATTCTACAATATATCTAAGATTCCTAATATAGATAAAAGATCATTGGAGACAATCATCAATGGGACATGGAGTTTAAGGATGGAGACATGGTATTCATCCACATATCTCTATAAAAGAGGATCATGGGATTTGGGAAGAATGGAAATCTGAGTCCCTGGTACATCGACCCCTTTGAAATTCTTGATCGTGTTAGAGTTGTGGAAAATAGAATAGAACATCCACCAAACATATTTCACATACATGTTATATTCCACTAATCCCTCTTGAATAAGTAAATAACAGATCCCTTACAAGTACTAAACACAGAGGCGGTACAATTGGAGAAATACCTTTCATATGAAGAGTAGATGGGAAAGATTTTGAAATACAGTGATATATTTATATGAAACAATGCTACACAGATGGTAGAGGTGATATAGTGGAACCATAAGTATGAATAGTTGATATGGGAACCATATTAAGTAATGAAAGAGAACTACCCCAATATGTTTTAAACATAGAATTTAAAATGAAAATTTGAGGGAGAAATTTATTAAGGGGAAAGAATGTAACGTCTGATAATTTTGTCAAATGAATTTCAATTTTTTTTAAATATGTCATATAGTATAAAAAAATAAATCACATAGAGGAACTAATAAAAAAATTACTTTCATGAATTAAGAAAAAAAATGGTATTTATGAATTAAGGAGCCTACACATATGGAATAGTAACCCGACTATTAGAATAGTAATGAGGGCATTAGGAATAGTAAACCATAAAATAGAATAGTATCCTCACCTATGAAAGTATAAATAAGATTTATGTATCTTATAAATGAAAATATTATATTTTAATATCATGAAATAAGTTAATAAATATTTTAACAAGATAAATTATGTATTGGTATTTTTTTGAAATGTTAATTCTTATTTGAAATTTCATAATTAATATAATTTATTAAAAGAAAATTTATTATCATAAAATATATAAATAAATAATTTTTGTTCTTATGAACATAATATAATTTTATGGGACCTTAATTACATTTTAAAAGTGTTATAAAATCAGTTATTACATTTAAATCTGTATTTTTCAAATAAATGATGAATTTTGTAAGAAATTAAATTTCTCATATATAGGAATATATTTTCATAAATTGGACTACATGTTTTAAATATAAACATTTAAAAATTATCATAGTGAATTTTGTTTCTAAAATAGTTTAATTTTTGGTGAATAGTGAAATATGGTAATTTATAGTATTTAACATTATAAGTGAAGAAATTAATTATTGAGACCTTATTGAGTAATGGATGATGTAAGTGTCCATTATCTCAAAATAAAATACTCTATTTAATTTAATTAGTCAGAATAATCAATACTATTGATAGTCTTGAGCCAAAATAATAAACAAAGGATTAAAATAATCTAAACACCCCTCTCCTCCAACTATAAATACCACCCATCACCTCCTTTTCTCCCCACACCTTCTAAAACTCAAATATTTCTTATATTGTTACTAATGTTTTATTCAAAACCTATAGATTATGTTCCAATATTTCTAGTCTCATCAAAAGACTATTTTCAAGTGTGTTATGGATGTTCTTAGGGAGACTTCACTCAGGAGGTAAAAACCTCCCCCCATCTCTTTTAGTTTCTTTCTTCCCTTATCCTTCCCTCAAATCCCATATAAAAAGTAACATGATAAATATATTATCATATATATACTATAATGTTACATTATTAATGTAATATCCATCATCACACATCTTCTCCTATCAGTTGTTCTAAAAATGAAAACATCATCTGTTAGGTGTCGATTCACCGCCTTCGTGGCGGATAAGTTTTCATTTTTCATCACCACCTTCAAGGATAGTAATAAAAACACTTATATGGTTAAAACAAAATATAATCTATGTATTAATACTTAATTAATGTTTTGTAATTAGTATATAAACATATTATTCAATAAAACAATACTAATTCATGATGGTCACAAAAACTTCCAAAATAAACTAATAATTTTTTTCATAAATGTCACATCTAATGAATCATTATTTTCTTAAAAAAGAAAAGGATACATGATACCATTTAAATTTATGGAAATAAATTAATACCTTCTCATTTCATTTCTAAACGTTTTATTCTATTTGACATGAACTTTCATAATTATACACAAGTGGTCCGACTATGTAACCCTGAAACAAACACTCCCAAAACATTGAAATTAAACACTATAAGTCAATGAAATAACCATAAATGAACCAAATAAAATTATAAAAAATTAAATACTTAAATAGGAGGTTATGAATTAATTAATTAATGTATTTAATTGGAATGTAATGGTCATTATGTACATGTGTCGAACACTTTTATACATAAGGTAAGGCATTATATTTGAACCTTAATTTTTTCATTTAGGTTACACTTTCTCTCTCATTATCCCAATGTAATTGTTAATTATTCTTATATAATCCTCCTAAATTATATTTTTATGTTATGAATATATTAAACTAGCTCATTTCATCTTTATTTGATGGGTAAATACATGTTTTATAAGGTTCCCATCTCAATTCCTCCAGACAATCATGCCCGATTAAAGGGGACTTCCCAATTTCTTATCCATTTTCAAGTACACTCATAATATTATTTAAGAAAATGATATTTTAATAAAATCACTGATTCTATAATGAAGTACTATCTTATTTTTTTTCTTATTTTATACCAAATTTTTTTTGTCCTCTTTAAAGTATCTTTAATATTTCCCCTTAAACAGCACTAAAGTGGATCATTTATAAAGTTAATTAAATACTATTTTTTGAGGAATAGACTTAATTTGCATATAATTTATCCTAATCTTTGACAATTTTCCCTTATCAATGTCCAGGAATGATTTTAATCCATTATTTCATAGACACCATTATGATATTCCCATTGGTTATGCATTATGATAAGATTATGATACTCATATCCTTCCATGGTTAACCATTATGTTTATCTAATATGTTTGATTATTCATGTGTCACACATATGTGTGAAAGTATTTTTATTGGTGCACCTATATATAACTCCAATTCATTGTGTAGTGTTTAGTATAATGAAACTCTATGTTGGCATAATGAGTAAACATGATTCCTTTTTAAGACATTGTCCACCATCTGATATAGTCTTGGAAGTTATCCTTTAATCATGTTTATGTCGCGTTATATGTTACAACCAAATTTCTTCATTTCCATGATTACATGATACCATGTTCTATATGTTAATCTTCTATATGTTTATTCAAGTTCTATGCCTTTTTATGTTATCATGTTATTCCCTCTAACCCATCTGTCATGCTTTATTTCTATGTTTATTCCATTACTGGGTTTTATAGATCATCCCTTTTTTATATGTATTCCCCAAGTTATCCTATGACGATGTAATATGTCAATGAAATTTAAGATCTCATTATGGATGATTAATATAAATATGTTTTATTATATTTCATTGTTTCTAGTTTTATGTACCTAATCTTACTAATACACTAGAAATTATTATCCTTGGTTGGTATTAATGGTGAACTTTTCTTAAAATCATGTAATAACATGAATAAATATCTAGGGCCATTATAAAATTTGACAATTAGTCATGGCTGGTTGATTTAAAATAGATTGTAATAACTAAATGGTGTAGGATCTAGTATATGTAACTACCCAAAATTTTATTAATGGAAATTCCTCTTGATATAATTAAATGTCTCATTATGTAAAATTGTTATATATAATATGAACTTCCTTGGTTTTAAGTTTTTTCATTTCAAAATTCCATTATGAATTCTTATCATTGCTAATATAGCCATTGAACAGTGATCACATGATTAGTACAAATACAGGGCTTTAACAAATCCAATTTACTCAGACAAAGGAAGCAATGGCCTCATCTAGCATAATTGTTCCAAACTAAGCCCATTTGTCGGAGTTCGTAAAGGATTTGGAATAATTTAGATTCTCTCTTGACCAAGACCATGCTGATATTCAACACATTAGGCTCAAACAAAACCACCTATGGGTGAAGTCGATGTTGATAGAGATTACCACCTGAGGGATGTTATTCAAGCCACCCCATGATTTTTCCACCACCGCACACCATACCCTTTAGTATTATGTGGGTGTTATAAGGGGTTATGTAACAATACACTAGTACTATGATTATGTAAATTATTTTTGTATATAGAATATGCATTCATTTTATTATTGTTACTTTGTAAATAGTTTTTAAAGCAAAAATTTCATTTTTAGTTAACTAAGAAATCTATTTTGATGAATGAATGGATTTTTGAATTAAATATTATTTGAATTAAATATTATTAATAAATTAGTTTATATTAAATATAAATGACCGTATAATTATTATGAATACAATTGTGATTTTTATCAATGTTTGAAAGCTATTTTTGTCAAAACCCATGAATTTTGGATAAATGACCATTTTTATTTTAAAAGTAAAAATGAAAATATTTAGAAATTTATTTAGATAAAATGAATATTATTTCTTGAATCCGGATTTCAAAATTATCCAATGGTGAGTTTTTTATAATTTTCTGAGACAGACTAATTTATCGTTAAAAATTAAATATCGTTTAAAAATATAATATGTTTTATTACATCATAATGAACTAATATGTATGTAATAAAAAACTATAAACATTATGTTTGGTCAAAATAATTTTTACAATTAAAATAATGTGATTTTAGGTTTTTTTGATTTATTTTACAAAGCTTTAGTGGACCCTTAAAGACTTATAAAATACTTTAACATTTTCAATTGATTTCTTTGAGAGTGTGACACACCTCAACATAAGAAAACATAATATTCTAAGAAGTTAGTCCATTTTAATTATAAAATAAATTATTTCACTCCCCTTGGGATAATCCATGGGAAAACCCATGGGTTGGTTTATGGTTTTGATTAGTTTAAAGTGTGGTATCCCAAACCCAAATAATAATGAATTCCCTCTCCTTTCCTATTTAAACCCACCCAAGATCCAACTTCCACTTCACTCAAATCCTTTTGAGTTCATCCAACCTCTTCTATCCTATCTATATAATCCTCCCAAGGCTCCCTAAGCTCCCAGGAATCATCTCTAAATCCCCTCCCAATCCTTTGGGATCACACTTCCAAGTAAGGGATTGTTTTTCTCTCTAATTGTTGTCCATGTATCTTTATATTGATATACCCTTGTCTTTTAATTTAAAAATATTGGGGTATGATTTCACACCTCCCCTAAACTGTAATAATTATTATTTAATGATGATATACCCCATTCCCTCTCATTAATTCCTCCCACGTACACATGTTACCATACCGAAATTCCGTAAGGGATTTCTTCCTTTCTCATTTTTGTCCAAATTTCATTATGTTGTTATGCCATTTTATTTTCATTTTCAAATGTTGGGGAATGATTTATACCCTCCAAAATACTGTAATATTTATGTTTTATTGATGATAAACCCCTTTCTACATCATTAATGCATCCCAATGTACACCTGTTACCATGCTGAAATTTTGTACGGAATTTTTCTCTCCTCATTTTCATTCATGAAATTCTTTTGTATTATGAATCTAAAATTACATTAATTTTTTTGAGACATGTATCTATATGACCCCCTTTACTATCCATTTCATGTACATATTATGAGACATCCCTTTCTCTCTCATCAACCATTTTTATGAAATCTTATGTCACGTCACTTTGCTGCCAAAATTGTACTGCGATTTTCCAAAGCCAAAGTCATTATGTCGTGAATACCATGCCCATTTCTCTATCAAGGGTATTAACCATTATCAAAATTTAATTAATTATTATTGAGTTTCATGTATGAATTACACATTTTATTATTGTGGAAAAAATGATGACCTTTAATGATTGCATGTTGTATGATCAATGTGGCACACTTATGCATGAAATGAAATGTTTAAGAAGGGTGTGCCCTGATAGCACTCCAATGCATTGGGTAAAGATTAGTATCATGATACATCAATTTAAATGAGGGATTAATCATGGTAATTCAAGTGCAATGAGTATTTACTCATGATAATTCATGTTCAATGAGTGTTTACTCATGCTCTATTGGAAATGAGCCTTTGATCATTCTAATACCATGTTAAGTGTTTTTGCCACATTTCCAAGTTATGATAATCATGCATTATCATGCCTTTATGTTCATGTTTCTATTTTTCTCCATTAATATGCACATTTCCTAACATGTTTTGTACTATAAATGTTATACCTTGTTTACTCCCTTACCAGGCTTTATAGCTCACCCTTTTTCTAATACATGTCCCCAGGTTATCCCATGTAATGCTAAGAATGAGGGACTGTAGGGGTCATGAAAAACAAGTTTTCAATAAATACGTCTTGTTTCATGTTTTAAGACATTATGCAATGTTCCAAATCCCCAAAGACACTATACCTCTCTATATTCCATGTTGTATCAAGTGAAGATTTTATGTAATAAATCATGTTTAAGTGTGTAATGAAGAACATTGTTGTTATAGTTGGTATTAGAGGATAGGTTTAGTTATTTTTGGGTTTAGGATTAGAAAACAGTTGAGAATAATTAGAGATAAGAATAATTATTATAAAATATTCCAGGAATTTTGGTGAGTATTGAGTAAGTATCTTATCAAACAAATACACACATGTCTGGATACGAGCATGTAGAGGTGGCTCTGGAACATATGTACCTAGGAGTGAAAACTCCAACAATGAGTTTTGGGATTGACCCCAGGTACCCTGGTACACGACAACGGGCCTTTTTTCCCTCTTGGTTATGACACTCATAGGGGATATAATTTGTTAAATTCAAAAGATTATTATGAACCATTATTAAGGGAATAATAAACCCCTCAGAATATATATTGGGAAGTAGATCATTGATAACATAGATTAAATCTTATAGATTCATAAGTTAATGAAATAATAGTTATTTATAAGTTATACATTTTGTCCTTGGTTTACCCTTTATGTGTTACCCATAACATTCCTTTTATTCCACACAATGGCTGGTAATAGGAGGACTCAGGCTAATAACTGATGCGAAGATCAATGTGATGAATGTCTTTATGAGATGCCCAATCCAATGGGAGCGGGAATCGTGAACTTTGTCATGATACTCTCTAATTTAACTCAAGATTTGAATAGAAACATGGGTACAGAAGAACGTTAAACCCCCCCCCCCCAAGAAAGAACAATTAAAAATAGAAATATTCATGAGACAAAGGCCTCCTACATTTAATCGATCATATGATCCCTCAATTGGGAAACAATGGATTTACTCCATTGAAAAAAATTCTCTATCCTTCATCTTTCTAAAAAAGAGAAGGTTCTTCTAGATACTTATCATGTATAGGGTGAGCCGATTAATGGTGGACATTGATAAAAAATAGGAATCCTGAGGAGGAGATCAAGGAATTGGAATGGAAGGATTTCCAGAAGACATTTTTCAATAAATATTTTTCATGCACCCTCCGACTTAAGATGGAAAGGGACATCCTTAACCTCAAGAAAAAAGATGATGAATCCATTGGAGAATATGAGGAAAACACGAAAAGGCTTGCACAATACACCTCCAGATTTGTCGTTACCCCCAAATGCATAGTTGACCGCTTCTTTGGTGGGATGAAACCTATCCTATAGAAATCCATGGCAATCTATGACTTCGATAGCTATGAGGAAACTGTCTGATGTTCTCTCAAAGTCAAAAAGGAGATCGGCGAATCCCTAGGGTATCATGGGGATAATAAGAATAAGGTGGACTTCAATTCTGACAGTTTGATGGATAAATCCAATGTTACTAAGAAAATCCAGCACCCCACATGGTAAAGGTGTGGAAAGAAGCACCCTAAAATTGCCTGAAGGGGGCGAGGAAATGCTATAGGTGTGGTAAAAAAGAGAACCAATCCATTAACAGCCGACAAGAAAAACCAGCAACTGTGACAGAGGATATAAACAAACCATTCGAACCTCAATGCGTTGTTCATTTCTTAAACTACATAGAACCAGGGCACCAAGTAAATCAATGCCCTAAGACAAGGGATTTCGGAGGCAACAAAAAACCTCCAAGGTAGAAAGGGTGATCTTTTTTCCATCACTACTACGAAAGTGAACCCTAAAAATGATGTGGTGACTTGTATGATAGTTATTAATTCACGAATGGTGAACATATCTTTTGATCCTAGTTCTATATATTATTATATATCCAAAAAAATTAGTAGAACAATCCCAACACTACCAAAAACATGGAATTAAAGATGTTGATGAGTATAGAAAATGGGTCAGTCAGTGAATTCCATGAATAGAACTCCTCCCATGTCATAATCTGTGGGATGAACTTTCTGGAGAACCTCATCATACTCCCTCTGGTGGAATTTGATGCATTTTTTAGCATGGATTAACTTTCCTTATATAGAGACAATATATATTATCATGAGAGGAAAATCACTCTCTATATGGAGAATCAACCCCTGATTCTGTACAAGTGCAAGGAGGACGATGAATATTCCTTAGCACCATCATCTCAAGAATGGAAATTACTTCCCTATGAGCATGCGTACCTGGATCAGATGCTTGAGTCAAAGGAAGAAACCATCCTTGAAGACATTCCTATTCTGATGGAATTAATTGAAGTGATTCACGAGGAACTACATGGCTTCCTCCAAGAAAAGATGTTGAATTCTCAATTGACCTTATAACTCGGGAATTTCCAATATCCAAGACACTGTATAGAACGACTGTTGTGGAGCTTGAGGGGTTGACAAAGCGACTACAAGAGAATTTGGATAAAAGGTTTATATTCCCAAGTTCTTCACCATGGGGTGAACCATTACTCTTCATCCAGAATAAGGATGGGTCAATATGCCATTGCATTGATTGTTGTGATCTCAAAAAAATAACTATAAAGAAAAAGTATCCTCATCCATGAATTGATGACTTGTTTAATATACTGTGTGGAGCACAATACTTCTCCAAGTGGGATTTTTGGTCAGGATATTACCATGTATGGGTGAAGAAGGATGATATCCCTAAGACTAGTTTCAGTACAAGATACAGGAACTATGAATTCATAGTAATGCCTTTCAAAATCAATAATGCTTTAGCTCTCTTCATGGACATTATGAATAGAGTCATTATATATTACCTCGAAAAATTTGTGGTAGTATTTATATAGGATATTATACCATACTCCAAAACCACAGAGGAGTAAGAGGAGAACCTAAGAACTATTCTTGAGACCTTGAAAAAGGATAAGATCTATGCAAAGTAAAACATGTGTGAGTTCTGGTTGAATTAGGTATCATTCCTGGGTCATATAATCACACGCAATGGGTTATTTGTGGATCCCTCCAAGACAGATGCAATTGAAGGATGGTCGAGGCCAACATTGGTAATGGATATATGTAGCATCCTAGGATTAGCTGGATATTATCACCGATTTGTGAGAAATTTCTAATGATTTTCCGACCATATTACCAAGCTAACTCGTAAAAGAGTAAAGTCTTCTTAGAGTGATGAATGCGAAGAGAGATTCAAGGAGTTGAAAAGGAGGCCTATCACTGTGCCCATACATACACTTCCCACAAGTGGAGAACTTTTTGTGGTATTCATTGATTCTTCTAAGAAAGCATTTTTAACGACCCAATAATTTATCAATGAAAATTCTCTTGATCTAATTAAATGACTTTTTATAATAAATGTTTATATAAAATATGCATTTCCTTGTTTTTATGTTTTTGGATTTCAAAATACCATTAAGAATTGTTATCATTGCTAATATAGCCATTGAACAGTGATCACATGATTAGTATAAATATAGGGATTTAACAAACCCAATTAGTCAGACAAAGGAAGAGATGACCTCATCTAGTATACTTTCCCCATATGAAGCCCATTTCTTGGAGTTCAGAAAGGGTGTGGAATCATTGGGATTCTATCTTTACCAAGCCCTAGCCGATCATCAACATGTTACGATCAAGCGGAACCACCTATGAGTGAAGTGGAATTTGATAGAGATTACCACCCAAGTGATGTTTTTTATGCCACACCAAGAGCCTGTCTCCATCGCACACCATACCCTTCGATCATATGTGGTGTTATAAGAGTTTATGTAACAAAACCTTTTCACTATGATTATGTGCATTATTTTTTTATATAATAAATAATATAAATTCATTTTATTATTGTTATGTTGTAAATAGTTTTTAAAGAAAAAATAGCATTTCTAGTTAATATTCAATTAAGAAATCTATTTTGATAAATTTATGGATTTTTGAATTAATTAATATTTAAATTAAAAAATATTACTAAATTAATTTTTATATAATATAATTTACCGTATAATTATTATGAATATGATTGTGATTTTTATTATTTTTTGAAAGATATTTTTCTCAAAACCCATGACTTTTTGATAAATGTAAGTTTTTATTTTAAAAGTAAAAATTAAAAAATTTAGAAAATTATTCAAATTAAATGAATACTATTTTAGGAATCATAACATTTAAATAATCCAGTGGTTATTTTTTCATAATTTTCTGAGACTGTCAAATTTTTGGGTAAAAATTAAATACCGTTTAAATATACAATGTGTTTTATAAAATCACAATGACCCAATAGTGATGTAATAAAATAATATAAACATTATGTTCTTCCAATATATGTTTTAACATTGAAATTATGGGATTTTGGTTTTGTTTTAATTATATTAAAATACTTTAGTGGACCCTTCAATACATATAAAACATTTTACCTTTTTAAATTGATTTCCTTGAGAGTGTGACTCACCTCCACAAAAGAAACTCTATTATTTTAAGAAGTTAAACCATTGGAATTATAAAATATTTTTTCCCACTCCCATTTGGAAAAAACTATGGGCAAAAACCATGGGATGGTTTGTAATTTGGATTAGTTTAATGTGTGGTGACCCAAACCTAAATAATAAAGCATTCCCTCTCATTTCCAATATATACCCACCCAAACACCCACCTTTTCTTCACTAAATTCCTTTGGATATTGAGAAAACTCTTCCCTCCTCTCTCTATAATCCTACCAAGGTTCCCCAAGTTCCCAAGAAGCCTCTCTCAAGCCCCTCACATGCCTTTGGGATCACACTTCCAAGTAAGGGATTTCTTCCTTTCACATTTATGTTCAAATATCATTATGTTGTTATGACCTTTTATTTTCAAATAAAAATGTTGGGGTATGATTTCTCCACTCAACCATACTTCCCTCCTTATTTGTTAGCAATTATAGACCCCCTTTCTCTCTCATTAATGCCTCCCATGTTCACCCATTACCATGATGAAATTCCATAAGGAATTTCGATCTCCTCATTTACATTCAGGCAATTATTTTTTATTAGGAATCGATAGTCCATTAAAATTATTGGTAAATATGTCTATATGATCCACTTACTGTCCATTTCATGTAAAAATGATGAGAGACCCCTTTATCTCTCATGAAACATTTTTATTAATTTTTATATCTTGTCGTTAGACTGCCGAAATTGCACTGTGATTTTCCAATCCAAAGTCATTGTGTAGTGATTACCATGCCCATTTATCAATCAACGATATTCAGCTTTATTCAAAGTTACTTATTTCCTAAATAGTTTAATTTATTTATTCCATATTCCATTATTGTGTAATAAATGATTATGTTGGATGATTTCATGTTGTATGATCCATGTGGCACACTTATGCATGAAATGAAATGTCTAAGAAGGGAAAACCCTGATAGCGCTCTAATGCATTGGGTAAAGATTAGTATCATTATATGTCAAGTGAGATGAGGGTTTACTCATGCTACTTCAAGTGCAATGATGATTCACTAATCCTAATTCAAGTGCAGTGAGGGTTTACTCTTGCTCCATTTTCAATGAGCCTTGGCTCATGATAATACCATGTTAAGTGTTTTTACCACATTTCCATGTTACGATAATCATTTTATATCATGCCTTATGTTCATGTTTCTGTTATGCTACATTGATAAGCCTATTTCCTAACATGTATTTAATTTTTCCTGTTATGTCATGTTTACTCCCTTACTAGGCTTTATAGCTCACTCTTTTCTTATGCATGACCTCAGGTTATCCCATGAAATGCTAAGTAGGAGAAAATGTAGTGGTCACGTTAAGAAGGTTTTCAATAAAGATGTTGTTTTTTATGCTTTAAGTTGTTATGTAATGTTCTTAATCCCCAATAAAACTAGAACTATCAATATTTTATGTTGTATTAATTGAATTTATAATGTTACAAATCATGTTAAAGTATGTATTAAAGAGAAGGGTTTTTATTGTTCATATTAGAGGATAAGTTTAGTTATTTTTGTGATTATGATTAGAAAACCCTAGTGAAATCCTTAGGGATGTGAATAAGAATAATAAAATCATCCCTAAGTTTTGCTAATAATTGATTAAGTGGTTTATCAAGAAAATATATCCCTATCTAGAAATGATAAGGTAGAGGCAGCTCTGGCACAAATGTACCTCGGAGTGAAAACACCGACAAGGAGTTTCGGGCTTGACCTTGGGTATCCTGGTATAGAACAATGGGCCTTTCTACACTCTTGGTAACGACACTCCCAGGGGATATGCTTTGGTAAATTCACAAGATTAGTATGAACCATTGTTAAGGGGAAAAAGAACCCCTAAGAATAAATGTTGGGATGTAGATCATGGATAACATAGATTGAATCCTATAGATTCATATGCTAAGGAAATAAAAGTAATTTATAATTCATCTATTTTTGTCTTTTGATTACCCTTTATGTGTTACCCCTACTGTTCCTTTCATTGTATAATAATAAATCAGTATACTTCTAGTAGTTTAATATCAAAATATTATCATTTCTAGAGGGTAACTCCAAATTTGATATGTTTCATCACCGGGATAAAGGATAGTTTCAAGATGGAAGGGAAATAACCTCATACAACACTCTCGTCTCTTCCTCAGGACTTAGTAGCTATAATTATTGCGAAGTAAAGCTCACCTAGAATCAAAACCTTTTCCAATATCCAAATTTCTTACAATACACCATACAACATATCAAACACCTTCGTCATACCACATAATCTTTAAGGATCATTGATCACCTATGATCAAATACTAAGATCCCAACTCTACCACCTTTAAAGACGAGGGAGGTACCATCGGGGTATTTTCAAATATTTCACCCTATCCAGTGAGTATGATGCACTATTTTATTATAGAATATCTATCAAAGAGGGATAACTCTAAGAAAACTATATATATAGTCTTCTCTTTTAGTATTTTTGGATACTTAGACAATATATTAGAAGAACGACATTTTAAAATTATCAAATATGACTCTGTCAGACTACTGTAAAAAACCTTGGTACAAGGTGATGTTTTGAAACTATACATTAGAAAAAAATTTCTTCAAAAAGTGCATCATATTTTTCATAGTTACAATCCATGTTGTACGGACTGCATTTGGACTAAGAAAGTGGAATACTTTGAATGTGTATTGAGGAATTGTTGCAACATGTGGACCATCGCTCTCTATGATCGATGTGATAATGAGGGTTGAGGAATTCTTATTGGTCATGGGTAAGGCACCCTAATGTCGTTTTTAAATTTGAGAGTTCTTTTTCTATGTAATCAAATTTCAAGGACACAATATTTTTAAGGGGGAAAGATTTAATGACCCAAACTTTTATCAATAAAAATTCATCTTGATCTAATTAAATGTCTTATTAGGAAAAATGGATATATAAAATATAAAATTCCTTATTTTTATGTTTTTGGATTTTAAAATTCCATTATGGATTTTTACCATTGCTAATATAGTTTTTGAACAGTGATCACATGATTAGTATAAATATAGGGCCTTAACAAATCCAATTTACATAGAAAATGTAATTGATGACCTCACCCCATAGACTTTCCCCATACGAAGCCCATTTTTTGGAGCTTGAAAAGGAGGTGGCATCATTGGGCTTCTCTCTTGACCATGCCCAAGATGAGAATTAACACATTAAGCTCTAATGGAAATACCTACGGGAGAATTAAAATTTGATAGAGATTACCACCTGAGCGATGTTATTCCAGCCACCCCAAGAGTCTATCACCATCGCACACCTTACCCTTCAGTCTTATGCGGGTGTTATAAGGGGTTATGTAATAAGGCCTTAGTATTATGATTATGTGAAATATATTTTAATATAATAAAGAATATAATTTCATTTTTTTATTGTTACGATGTAAATATTTTTTAACGAACAAATAGTATTTTTATGTAACATTCAATTAAGAAATCTATTTTGATGAATTAATGGATTTTTTAATTAAATGATATTTTAATTTAATATTCTTACTAAATTAATTTTTATATTATATAAATGACCGTATAATTTTTATTAATATGATTGTGTTTTTTATTATGGTTTGAAATCTATTTTTGTCAAAACCCATGAATTTTTGATAAATGTATGTTTTTATTTTATAAGTAAAAATTAAAATATTTAGAAAAATATTTAGATAAAATAAATAATATTTCTGGAATCAGGATGTAAAAATTATCCAATGGTGAATTTTTCCTAATTTTGTAAGGCTGTGGAATTTTTTGGAAAAATAAAATACCATTTAAATATATAATATGTTTTATGACATCATAATGACCCAATAATGATGTAATAAATTAATATAAACATTATGTTCTGCCAATATATCTTTTACCATTAAAATAATTTGATTTTAGTTTTTTTTTGATTTATTTTATAATGCTTTAGTGAACCTTTCAAGACTTATAAAACATTTTACCTTTTTAAGTTGATTTCCTTAAGAGTGTGACTCACCTCCACATATGAAACCCTTTTATATTAAGAATCTAGGACATTTTACTTATAAAATATTATTTTCCACTCCCCTTTGAAAAAAAAACATGGAGAAAAACCATGTGATGGTTTGTGGTTTGGATTAGTTTAATGTGTGGTGACACAAACCTAAATAATAAAGAATTACCTCTCATTTCCTATATGAACCCACACAGGCTCCCACTTCCAATTCACTAAAAGCCTCTGGAGATCAACCAAACTGTTAACTCCACTCTCTAAAATCCTCCCAAGGCACCCAAATCTCTGAATAAGCCTCTCCCAATCTCCTTCCAAGTCATTGGGATCACACTTCCAAGTAATGTATTTCTTCCATTTCCATTTTTTTCCAAATTTCATTATGTTGTTATATCAATTTATTTTAAATTAAAAATATTGGGTTATGATTTTTCATCTCCCTGATAATTCCTTACTTTTGTTTGAATAATTATATACCCCCTTTCTCTCTCATTAAATCCTCTCATGTACACCTGTTACCATGCTTAAATTCCATAAGAAATTTCTCTCTCCTCATTTACATTCAACTAATTATTTTGTATCATGATTCTAAATTCAATTACAATTATTGCAACATGTATCAATATTATCCCCTTAATTTCCAATTCATGTAAAAATGATTACACACCCCTTTATCTCCCATCAATAATTTTTATGAATTTTTATGTGAGGTCGTTATGCTGCCGAAATTACACTGTAATTTTCCAAGAAAAAGTCATTATGTAGTGAATACTATGCCCATTTATCTATCAAGGGTATTCTCCATTATGCATATTTACATATTTCTTTAATAGATTCATGTATGTTTGTCACATTCCTTTATCATGGAATAAATGATTATGTTGAATGATTCCATATTTTATGATCCATGTGGCGCACTTATGCATGAAATGAAATATTTAAGAAGGGCGAGCTCTGATAGCGCTCCAATGCATTGGGTAATGATTTGTATCATGATACTTCATGTGAAATGAGGGTTTAATCATGTTAATTCAAGTTCAGTTAGGTTTTACTCATGCTAATTCATGTGCAATGAGGGTTTACTCATGCTCCATGTGTAATGAGTCATGGCTCATCCTAATACCATATTAAGTGTTGTTGCCACATTTCCATGTTATGGTAATCATGCTATATCATGCATTTATGTTCATGTTTCTATTATGCTCCATTGATATGCCTATTTCCTAACATGTATCATATTCCTCAGGCTATTTCTTGTTTACTCTCTTACTGGGCTTTATATCTCACTCTTTTCTTATACATGTCCTCAAGTTAACTCATACAATGCTATGGATGAGGGAATATAGTGGTCATTTAAAGGATGTATTCAATAAATATTTTTTGTTTTATGTTCTAAGTTGTTATGTAATGTTCCATATACACAAAGACACTAGAAATATCAATATTCTATGTTGTATCAATTGATGTTTTATGTAATAAATCATGTTTATGTATGTAATAAAGGGTAGGGTTGTTGTAGGCTTGGGATGTGTGTTGATGAAAAATGACAAATTCATTGCCTATTATTCAAGGAAAATGAAAGTTCATGAGAAAAATATCAAACACATGACCTATAGTTGGATGCAGTGATCTTCAGTTTGAAAATTTGGTGGCATTACCTATTTTGAGAGAAGTGTGAAATAAATACAGACCAAAAAATCCACAAATATATATTCACACTGAAGGAGTTGAACATGCACCAATGAAGATAGTTAAGGCTGATCAAAGACTAGGACATATTAATCTATTACCACCCTGGGTAAGAGAACTACGTTGAAAATTCTCTAAGTAGAAATGATCCATCAATTATATCATTAATTATAATTGAAAAGGATCCAATCTTCTTGGATTTGATAAGGATGGACACGAGAATCATAAAGAAGGGAACATCATCAATTCATTCACAAATGATTACTCAACTGTATCTTTTGGAGAGGTTAATGGATGCTCAAAAGGATGATGTTGGAATTCATAAGAAAGTAGAAACTATCAGAAAAGGGAAATCCTCGGAGTTCAATGTGAATGAAGAAGGAATTGTGAGATTTGGGAAAGATTATGTGTTCCATCAATTCTGGAGCCGAAGATGGAAGTTTTGGATGATTCACATAGTTAGAATTTCTCCATTAACCCAAGAAACACAAATATGTATTGAGATATTTGAGATCATTATTTGCGGGATAACATGGAAAAGGATATCGCTGAGTATACATCAAAGTGCCCAGTGTGTCAGCAAGTGAAGGCTGAGAGGGAGAATTCTAAGGGGATGATGCAACCGTTACCCATACCCGCATGGAAATGGGAGAACATCACCATGGACTTTGTCGTCAGACTTCCGAAGAAATATAAAAGATATAGTGTTATCTTGGTTGTTGTGGATCATCTTACCGAGGCTACACACTTCATTTATTTTTGGGAGGATTTCTCACTTGATCAACTGGCACAAATATACATCAGAGACGTGGTAAGGCTACAGGGAGTACCACTATATATTATATCTGATCTAGATCCAAGATTCACCACTACGTTTTGGATGTCATTAACATGCTATGTATACTGAGTTGAACTTCTATATGGCTTATCATCCACAAACTGATGGATAATCTAAGTGGACTATCCATACACTTGAAGACATGTTGAGAGTGTGCTCAATGGACTTAAAAGGAGGATGGGATCAACATATCCCTCTTATTGTGTTCTCATAAAACAACAATTTACACTCAAGCATCCAAACGGCTCCTTATGAAGAACTATATAGGAAGAGGTGCTGAACACTGACATGTTGGGTTGAAGTTGGGGAGAGAAAACTCCTATATTTGGAAATGGTCAAAGAAATGGTGGATAACGTTAAGACCATCCAACAACACATTAAAGCTTCTCAGAGTCGAAAAAGAGCTATTATTATAATCATCGATGAGACCTAGAGTTTGATGTTGGATACATGGTATTCCTCCGCATATTACAATGGAAGAGAGTTATGATATTTTGGAATAATGGAAATATTATTCCAAGGTAAATTGGACCTTTTGAGATCCTTGATTGCATTAGAGAAGTGCCCTATCGACTAGAACTCCCATCGAACCTATCTCAAGTACATGATGTGTTCTATGTGTCACTCCTGAGGAACTACATACCTGCTGCATTGCATATACTCAATCCAGATGTGGTACCGTTGGAGAATGATCTCTCCTATGAAGAGAATTCGGTGAAGATCATAGATCATAGAGAAAAAGTTTAACAAAATAAGACAATGCCCCTCGTCAAGGTGTTGAGGAGAAACCACAAGATTGAAGAAGAGACGTGGGAATCAGAAGAAGTGATAAGGCAGAGTTACCCACATCTATTTTAGTGTGGGAAAAGGAAACTTAGAGGGAGAAATTTCTTAAGGGGGACGATTGTAATGACCCAAACTTTTATTAATGGAAATTCCATTTGATCTAATTAAATTCCTCATTATGTAAAATGGTTATATAAAATATGAACTTCCTTGGTTTTATGTTTTTGTCTTTCAAAATACCATTATCAATTGTGACACTTTCTAATATAGTCATTGAACAGTGATCAAATGATTAATATAAATATAGGGCTTTAACAAATCCAATTTCCTCAGACAAAGTGATGGCCTCATCCAACAGAATTGCTCTATATGAAGCCCATTTTTGAGAGATCGGAAAGGATTTGGCGTCACTGGGATTCACTCATGACCAAGCCTAATATGAGACTCAACACATTAGGCTCAAAAAAAACTTCCTACAGGAGAAGTGGAAGTTGATAGAGATTACCACCTGAGTGATGTTATCTGATCCACCCCAAGAGTCTGTCACCATCACACTCCTTATCCTTCAGTCTTATGCGGGTGTTATAAGGGGTTATGTAACAAGACCCTATTACTATGATTATGTACATTATTTTTTTACTGAGAGTATAATTTCATTTTATTATTGTTCCTTTGTAAATAGTTTTTAAATAGATAATAAAATTATTAGTTAATTAAGAAATCCATCTTGATGAATTAAGGGATTTTTGAATTAAATATTATTTTATTTAAATATTATTAATAAATTATATTATATTAAATATAAGTGATCGTATAATTATTATGCATACAATTGTGATTTTTATTAATGTTTGAATGATATTTTTGTCAAAACCCATGATTTTTTTATAAATGTAGATTTTTATTTTAAAATTAAATATTAACATATTTTGAAAATTATTTATATAAAATGAATATTATTTTTGTAATCAGGACGTTGAAATTATCCGACGGTGAATTGTTCATAATTTTCTGAGATAGTCAAATTTTTGGGTAAAAATTAAATACCGTTTTAATATATAATGTATTTTATGTCATCATAATGACCCAATAGTGATGTAATAAAATAATATAAACATTATGTTCGGCCAAAATATGTTTTAAAATTAATATAATGAGATTTTAGGTTTGTTTGATTTATTTTACAATTCTCTAGTGGACCCTTCAAGCCTTATAAAACACTAAAACTTTTTAAATTGATTTCTGTGAGAGTGTGACTCAAATCCACATAAGAAAACTTAATATTTTGAGAATATTGGAGATTTAAATTATAAAATAATTTCATCCACTACCATTTTTAAAAAATACATGGTCAAAAACCATGGGATTTTTTGTGTTTTTGATTAGTTTAATGTGTGGTGTCCCAAACAAAATAATAAAGAATTCCCTCCCCTTTCCTGTATTAACACACCCAAGCTCCCACTTCCTCTCCACTAAAAGCCTTTGTATTTCGTTAAAACTCTAACCTCCTATATCTATAATCCTCCCAAGGTTCCCTGAGCACCAAATAAGCCTCTCCCAAGCCCCTCCCAATCCTTTGGGACCACACTTCCACGTAAGGGATTTCTTCCTCTCTCATTTTTTCCATATATCATTATGTTTCTATACCATTGTCTTTTCAATTAAAAATGTAGGGGTATGATTTTTCACCTCCCCTATACTGTAATAATTATGTTTTAATGATGATATACCCCTTTCTCTCTCAATAATTCCTCCCATGTACACCCATTACCATGCTGAAATTCTGTAAGGGATTTCTTCCTTTCTCAATTTTCTCCAAATTGAATTATGTTGTTATGCCCTTTTATTTTCATTTAAAAATTTTGGGGTATAATTTCCCACCTACCCCATACATCCCTATTTATGTTTTAAGGATTATAGACCCCTTTATCTCTCATTAATTCCTCCCAATTTACTCTCGTTACCATGTCCAAATTCCGTATGGAATTTATCTCTCCTCATTTTCATTCAAGAAATTATTTAGTATTATGAATATAAAATTTCATTACTTATGTTGGTACTTGTATCTATATGAACCCTTACTGTCAATTTCATTTACATATGATGATACACCACTCTCTCTCTCATAAACCATTTTTATTAATTATTATGTCACGTTATTATGCTGTTGAAATTGCACTGTGATTTTCCAAAGCCAAAGTCATTGTATTGTGAATACCATGCTCATTTCTCTATCAAGGGTATTCAACATTATGAAAATTTAAATATTGATTATATAGTTTCATGTATTAATTCCCACATTTCTTTATAGTGGAATAAATGATTATCTTTAATGATTCCATGTTGTATGATCCATGTGGCACACTTATGCATGAAATGAAATGTTTAATAAGGGTTCTCCCTGATAGTGCTCCATTGCATTAGGTAAAGATTAGTATCATGATACATCAAGTTCGATGAGAGTTTACTCATGATAATTACTGTTAAATAAGTGTTTACTCATTCTAATTGAAGTGCAATGATTGTTTACTAATGATCCATGTAAAATGAGCCTTGGCTCATACTAATACCATGTTAAGTGTTGTTGCCAAATTTCCATGTTATGATAGTCATGCTTTATCATGCCTTTATGTTCATGTTCCTATTATTATCCCTTGATATTCCCATTTCCTAACATGTATTTTACTATTACTGTTATACCTTGTTTACTCCCTTACTGGGATTTATAGCTCACCTTTTTTCTTATGCATCTCCTTAGGTTATCCCATGCAATGCTAAGTATGAGTGAATACAGTTGTCATATAAAATAATTTTTCAGTAAAGATGTTGTGTTTCATGTTTTAAGTCATTATATAATGTTTCTAATCCCCAATGACACTATAAATATTGATATTCCATGTTATATCAAGGGAATATTTTATTTAATAAGTCATGTTTAAGTGTGAAATGAAGAGCAGGGTTGTTATAGTATACACCCAAGTTCATTCTTTGGACCAACTTTATAGAATAATTTTAGGGCTAAAGACATCACTGAAATCTAGTTATGATCTTATGTGAGTTTACTATAAGAATACATGAATTACTAGCATATAAGGATATAAGATCAAGTTTTGTATCCATCAGATATTTCATTTGAAAATTTTAAGTTATTTTCCTCCAATAGTTGCTCGACTTTCCTTTCTCTTGGTTCGTTGAATTTAGTTGGTGAGGAACTGCTTCTTCCATGTCATCAGGATAAGGAGAATGTAGTTTGAAGGTTAGCTAAAAATTTTCCTGGAAAATACAGCTTGAAATGGATAAAAAATTTTGATTGGGGGAATAAACAATTATATAAAATTAAGAAATATTCCAGGATAATCATTAGAATTATATGGTACCGTTTAAATAGTTAATACCGATGATGGCGATTCTATGACTTTGAATTAACTATTCAAGCTAGAAACATTGGAGTGGATTTCCTTAGGATGGATTATGATGTATATTTTAATATTATAATTTATTAGGGTATAAGGGACCATGTAATAATCCTCTTGATGTTCAATTATTTTACGATTTTTGTCTTAGGTTTTTGCAGTTTAGACACTATATTCTTAAAATGAATCTTAGAGGTGCATTTGGCATTTGAAAATGTATAAAAATAGTTTAAATCGCAATATATTAACTCCAACAAGTTAGGTGATGTTTATTGGTCCCCATAGTCTCCTTAGGGATGTTAAGATATATGATGGGGATATTTTAAGATCCCATGTTTTAAATTGGGTTGAAATTTCCATTGGAATTTGAAATGTCCATTTGGTGGATGGATTTAATTTGAAATTGTGAATCCAAATGGAATTATATGTGTTTTAATGCTTAATTTTTTTCAGATGGATTTTATTTCTTAATATATGTCTTGGGACTTTGGAGGAGTTTTGAGAGCATCAAGATTTAAAAAATTAGTTTTTAGAGAAACATCACTAGGTGCATGGTTGGCAAACAATTAGTTCTAAATGTGAGGGTCAACCGTGTAACCCCATTTATTAAGGGGACAATATTGTTTAATCATTAACTTAATTATAGAAGTGTGTGAGATATTTCTATAAAGAACTTCATAGTGGAGCGCATGGGATACACACAATTTGGAGAACTATGTTCTTATTCGGCCCATATCGTGCCACTTCTACAGTGGTTACACATGATTGGTGCACGATTTCTCAAATATATGCACCTCATTTAAATTGCTGAAAGAACATCTCTACCGCTATCATAATTAAATATTCTTACCCCTTTTATTTTCTTATCCACACAAATAATCTCAAAAATTCAAATCTCCCCCTCCCACCCTCTAGGCATGGAGAGATGTTCTTTATTTGGACATGGAATCAAGAACTATCAGTCACATTTGATCGCCCCTAGTTGGACTATAATTAATCCATCCCACTTTCTCGGTTTATATTTATATATTGAAATACATTTAAATTTTATATTATATGAACTATTTTCATGTTTTTTTATAATCATCCATTTTATCTCAAACCAGCATGAATCAAAGCTCAATAATAGAGGAGTGAAGTGATATAAGAGTGATGTAGGTGGTATATGGATTTTACCTTAATGTATCTTTGTTCTATAAAATATTTTCAATATATTCTATTTTCCATGGTTTACCTATTATATTTAATGTTAATTATATAATTTAATATTCCTTTAATTTTATTTTTTCTATTTATTTAATTAACCATTAGAGGTTTTCCAACTCAACCCAAACCACCCATATTAGGGTGTATTTCATATAAGTATTTACTTATATTCATTGTCATGGAAACTATACCACCCTTGGAGTGATTAAATGTATGTTCCTATAAATTAAATTATTTAAGTATTATTTAACCACCTTGTGAGGTATGTGTTACAACTCCCCTTTAAGAAAGAGATTACTCAAAAATGAATGAGTTTGTTATGATAGACATGGAATTTTTTTATAATAAAACAATCTACTAGGTTCTCTATATCCTATAATGAAAAGGGGTAACCTGAATGATTTATTTTAAATTTAATAAATGGATTGTTCAGGTTCTTAGACTATTAATTACTCATAAATGTAATGATCCTTTCTATGGACTTATTAATTATTCATAAATGGAATGGACCAAATCGAATACTTATTTTTATGGAATTATTATAGAAAAGGACATTTTAATTTTTTGAAATTTAATATTGTTAAGTAAAAATATTATTCCTCAAGAGATACATGGGTTTATTTTTATTTTTTTACTTGGATGGAATCATATGTTAAATGAACTACAGAAATCCTTGAGAAATAAATGGGCTCTGTATACAGAATTCCTGGAATGGGATCATAGGCTGAATGAATTATAAAAACCTTGATAGATTATCATGTTTCTCATCTGGAATAGATTATATGGACTCATAGGTTACTTGAGATTATATATATCATGATAAATACCTAGGTTTCCTATGTGGAATGACTTAGATGGGATCAATGGTTACATGAATTATGTTAAGCCATGGGTGACAATTAGGTTCATTTTTATGGAATTCCATGGAGGATCTCATTGGTTAATTGAATTTTAATATACCATTTAGTGATACTTGCATTCCTTATACGTAGCACATTGGATGGGATTATCAGTTTAGAGATTTACATTATGCCTTGTGTGATACATGGATAATTATGTGGGATTTCCATGCATGAGCTTGTATGATAATTCAATCTATTACATTATTTATCACTCTTATGAATGAATTACATGGTTTTTACTAAATCATATATGAATTTTATTATTTTAATACCATGACTAGGTTACCTAATATGTATGTTTTGGTAGATTCCTTAATTTAGAAAGTGACTCTTCTACCAAATTTGCATTGATTACTGAGTTATCACTCATGTCCTAGCTAGTACATCATATATATATATATGTATCTATGTTATCATGTATATAGTATATATATATATACATACATATGTATGTATATATTTTTATTTACCTGTATATATGGTGCCATAGTTTTAAAGGCATTCCCTGATAGGATGAAGAAGGTATGGTCAGCCTGATGTCCTTTGAGGAACTCGACCCTAACTTATTTATATTTAGTTATTTAAAATATTATTGATGTAAATGAAAATTAATAAGTTATATAATCAAATATTGGATAGAATGTGACATTATTTATGGTGACAAATTGACAGTATCTCGCACCCTTTTCAGGCTACTGTTTGGTACCTAGACATGCCTCATGGATGTAGGATTAGGTTTTGGATTCAGAATAATTACTTCCTTCAATTTTAGGTAGTTTTTCTCAGACATGTGAGAGTAGGAGAACACTATTAATCTAGATATAAAGATCTTCATGGAGAAAGACTTGTGGGATTTTATTATTTTTGTTATGTATTTCTCATTTAGTACCTAAATTATTTCATTTTTATGTATATTACCACATGTCCATGAAAGATAATACATTCCTTTATTGTTGGTTGTGTATTCAAAAATATTTATTTTATCAATATTTATTATCTTTCTTTTCTATATTTTTCATCCACTATCATTGTTTATTTATTAAGGATATACCTCTGCACTTCTCTGATCATTAGGTTATAGTCTCCCACACCTAACTATATTTAGACCCTTGTTGCTAGTTAGAAGCATTTGATTTCAAGGGGAGGCATTCTATAGGCCATATAACTGACCACAATAAGGCACCATTTTAGTGTTTTGTAGGCCAGGATGTTATATATTAGATACAAACACCACCACTGTACCATGATGAACTCATTTTATTTTAATATATTCATGATTATTTCATCATTTGTATATATGGCCCACTTCTTGTAGAGATAATGATGATAAATAATTAGTGAAAACATCACTATATCAAATTATAGATCATGAATTGGGTAGTTATGTTCATTGATCAATAATTATAAGGAGGAATAGATTATCACTTTTCTATAATGTATGAGTATACAACCTAATCCCTTTTTGGATGAATCTCAGTGGATCATAAATCATTCTTCCATGGTGGGTAATGTGAGAACATGTGAGGTGAGTAGCCTCTAATTTCACTCTTAAAATATATACTCACATTCATAAGTACATAAAAACATCACCCACATTTGAGTTATCATTGTTATTTTCCTTGAAAATAATGATAAGTTTTTTAAAAATCGATTATAGTACGCATGTAATATAAGGAATCTATAGATCTTTATCAGATATATTGTTTTGGTCCATCCATCAATAACCTTTTAATTTGGATAATATATAAAAATATCTTCTATGGTAATGAAATTCCCGAAGAATGTTACTTTCCCCATCAAGAAATCATATTCTCTATACATCAAATATAACTTTTTATTTTTCAATGTCTCTATTACTACAATAAAATCCTTTTCATGTTCCTCTTTTATTTTGGAGTTGAAAAGAGTATCATCTATAAAGAGTGTAGTTTTTTTAAGGTAATACATGATGACTATATTCATTATGTCCATGAATTAAATGGAAAATTTGGTAGTCTAAATGGAATAACGATGAACTCATAGTGTCCATACATTTTATGAAAATCGGTTTTGGGGATATACTTCATCATTACTTTTACTAAATAATATCCTGGACAACGATCCACCATTGATTTTTATTAGGACTTTCATAACAAACTAAAAAAGGAATTAATCAGTGGAAGATGATATATGTTATTTATCATGATCGTTTTGATCTTATTATAATCAATTCCAAGGTTCATTGACCCATTATTATTCTTGATTAAAAGGACAAGTGAACCCCATGGTAATGAGAAAAAGTGTATAAACCCTTTATATAAATTCGCATGTAATTTCTTATTTATCTCATGAAGTTGAATAGGGAAAATTTAATATTAATTCACATATATGGGAAATGATCTAGTTATAGGTTTTATTAAGAACTCAACTTATTAGTTAGGAGAAAGACTAGATATTTTTTTGTGAAAAATCGTTGGGAATTCCTTCATAATGGACATGTCATCAAGGATGATATTTTCCATAGTCTCAGTTACTTGAGATACATATAATTTCTCCATATAAAATAATATTAATTATTTATAATATTATTACAAATGAGATTCATCATCTTCCTTTCACTTATATAGAATCTAAGGGAGACTTTTTATAAAGAGGGTGATTTACTTCTCCAAAAAATTATGTTGTCTGTGTATTAGAAAATCCAATCCATACATCTAATTTCATTATATTATACTAAAGGGATTATCCGCATATATTATCTAGGAAATTTATAATTTTTTAGGGGAACATTTATATACTCATGTTTCAATAATTAACCCATTTTCCATCTTCACTGAAAAATCAACTTGCATTCTGTGACATCGTGTTTGAATAGTTCTACTAAAAATACATGATATGAAAAAACACATAGAATAGTTGATGATAATATTTCATTTGATTATTTAATTCTGGTTCTTATCATTTACACCAACCAAAAAAGACTTAGATATTGGAATTTTTAAACAATAAAACATATAATATGTAAAATATGATCAGTAATGGGATAACTTGTAAATGGCACACATTATTTATCGTTGGTATTTTTCAGCTTCGATATAAGTTATCCATGGTCCATTTCCTATCATAAAATATAGTGGTAATTATTCTCTACTTATTATAATGGTTCATAATGAGATTATGAATTTACGAAAGCATATCCCCTGAGAGTCTCAATCTAGGTGTGCAATAAGGCAACTTTTTCATGCACTATATGATAATCATGTTAATACCCAATGTGACCTTTTTTAGGTTATTACTCATAGGTATAAATGTTATTGATAAACATCCACACTTAGTGTTCATATAGGGATTTTATTTCTTGGAAACCACTTACTCTATAAATTACAAAAAAAATTAGATGTGTTTTTTTATGCTTGGTTTTATCCCATGAGGAATTAAATATGGTTTTATAATCCTAATCCCCCATATAAGTATAATTTCTTCTATTACCAACTATGAAAACCCATGTCATTTGAAGATTTAATTTTATGATTTATTACATAAAGATACATATAAAACAATCCCAAAAGATCAAGACACCATGTTTTATTAGAAAATTTTGTACAAAGAAAAATAACATAAAATATGGGTATAATGAAATTATTTAAAACATCTTTTCATGATTCTTAAAAATCCATCACCCTTTAAAAACTGAATGGGATATCCTATGGAAGTACATAGAGAATTTGTGAGCAATAAATCATAGTATGGGAATTTTAAAAACATAACATTATAAATGTAATACATTTGAGTCAATAGGAAAATCAAGGTAACATAAAGTGGATGGGAACCATTACATGATCATCAAATCATGATATAATATGATAATAATAAAGAAACATAGGAAAGTGGTAACATTATAAAAATACATTATAAGCACAATTTAGTGATAATTTATGAGACATCATAAGGAATTGTGCATCTGATAACCTCCCATACACAATACATGATGTATCGTTAGATAAAAAATAACCCTATTCATTTAAAGGATATATAACTTTTGGTCCACCCAACACATTCATGTGCATTCATTTTTGTACCGCAAAGATCATAAAAAATAAGAACACATTTCATCACTTTTAATATAATGATTATGTATTTTGGGTTATATATATGGAGGTCACAAATTAATGAATGATTGGTACATCTAGGTGAATACCATTGATTGGAAATGGAGACGACAATTCACTATACAATTGATTGGCATAATAAATCATATGATAATTTCAGTCACATAAAATATGTACATACAAATTCATGGAAGGGTCTAACAAGAGTTAATGGTGGTATACCATTAAATTTATATAATTATTGTAGAAAAAAGTACTTTTTGAAAATAATATTCCAACATAAGAAATTTGAAATCAAAATATATAATACAAGGAATGTTCTTGAATAAAAGGGAAGAGGAGAGGATCACCTACCAAGGAAGGGATCACCTAATTTCTTGGGAGGAGCGTATTAAGTAATTGGGAACACCTTGGGAGGAATTCAGATAGGTATATGGAGAGTAATTTCATCCGTAATTGGATTTGAGTGAAGAGGAGTGACAAGTTGGGAGGGTATTTATTGAACAAATAGAGGGGGATTATTTATTAATTTGAAAAGATATGTTTAGGAATATATATATAATAATAATAATAATAACCTTTCTATGATTTTGAAAAAAGAGGATTTATTTACAATATATTATAATTATAAGAACCAAATTCATTAAAATAATATAACTGATGATGTTGAAGTGATTCATGTTAATAATGATTTGATTTTAAAAATGTAAAATATAAATTACGTTTTTGAGGATTCATTAGAGAATTATAAAATTAAAAAAATACATCAAATGAAAAAATATTTTAAATGGTATATATATATTTAATCATTTATTCATTTTATTTTATTTAGTACGTCACTTTCGGGCCATTATTACGTCACAACACACACTATATATTTACCAAGTATATTATTTTTTTACTGTAAAAAAACTATATTAGAAAATTATATATAATTAAAAATTGGATAATTTTCATATGAAATATTAAAAAATAGTATTTAATTATGTAAAATTAATTTATAAATATGATAATTTAAACATTTAGGTAAATATAATTTTTACTATAAAAGACTACTTTTTACGACACAACCCACTTTTGATCTATATAAAAATTATATTAGAAATCCAAAATTTATTTTATAATTTATAATGAACTAAATATTATTTAATAATAATATAAAATTAAAATATCATATATTTTTATAATTAATTAATTTTTAAAAAAATTTTCTTAATTGAAACTATATATATATAATCTAATTATGATTTCTTCTTATCAAAATATAATTTTTGTGAAAACCATTAATAATTTATAAGATAATAAAAAAAGGATAAATATAATAACTATTTTATTTAAAATAAAATATTAAAATTCATACATTTATGGCCTATATACATAACCACTTATTACACTATCATGTGGTCCATGGGTAATGTGTGTGATGGTGATACTTTCTTGGGGTGGTTCAATGAACATAGTTTTTGTTGTGATCTCAATAAAATTTATATACTCACATAACTGATTTTTATCAGTATTTTATTATTGAATATTGACTTAGGATATATAAAGCTAACATCCCTTTGATTCCATTATCATCATATAAATCTCTGATAAATGGGATTCATAAGGTATGATCTTACTGGTTGAGGATATAATTTCTTCTGTATGCATCAATTATATTTTATCATAAACATTAATATATAGTAATTATGACAATCATGGTAATATATATATATATGCTGAATTTTTTCCCCAAAGGTATTTTAAATGTAATAGGATAAAACTTATAATGTTCAAAAATAACTATTTTATTGTATGTGTTTTCTATAACTACATTTTTTATAAGGCATTTCTGCATTCCAAATGGCAATCAATTTATGAATGTTTGAGTCATTAAATTCTTCCCCCCATTATAAATTTCACCCTAAAAATTTCATCTCATTCACTAAAATATATTATGGTACATTTTTTCCATCTCTTCCTCCCATTCCAATACTACTTCTTCAAAACTATTATTCCACCACAACACTTTGACTATATGAGTTGCCTTGTTTCAAAGAACATTGTTAATATGATTTGAAATCATGAAAAACTGATCATCATATGAAATATCGTTCTTTAAAGGCACCACCTCTGAATTTAGTGCATATAAGGGGTCTAGTATATAATTCCTAGATAGGGTTACATGGAACACATCTTGTACATGAGATATTTTTTGGGAGTGCTAGTCAATAAGCCAAAACATTAATGTGGTCAAGGATCTCAAAGGGTTCAATGTAACTAGGACTAAGCTTTCCCTTCTTCCCAAACCTCATGAATTTATTATATAATGATAGATTAAGGAACAAATTATCAATATCACCAAAATGTAGTTCAAAATGATGATTGTATAAATAGAGTTTTTTTTGACTTTTTTCGAATTTTTTATGATGTTTGGTGGTTTGAATATTCTCTATCATAACTTAGATAATATTAGGTCCCATCATCATTATCACTACAAAATTATACCAATTTTTTTGATTCAAAAAACTCCTCCCATAGAGATTTAATTTCAGTTAGCTTTGAAAAATTTAATGAAAACTATTATTACATGAAAATACCATTAGGGAAAACTGTTGATCCCAACACCATTGGAAATTCATAGGAAAAGATCTTAGTATATCCACATGATTTTGAATGGTTTTTTTTGAGTTTCTATCATTTTAATGGTGATATATAGTAGTGAAAATCATATCGACATCTGATTATTGCTGATGGTTTCTCCAAAAACATGAGCTAATCCTTGGATATCGATCAGGTTTTTTAGAGTGTTACTCAATGTATTCAGACAAATTATCTTATTTAAATAATTTTGATGTGGTCAGTAGATAAATATTCTTTTAAAATAATGATATGTGTTAAATATTTATGGTGATCAACTACCACCTAGATGGAGTTATTATGTTTATATTTATGAAGGAGTCCTAAAATGAAATCTGTGGTAATTTTTCACCATTTCCATATTGGTATGGGAAATGGTTTCATCGTTTCCTTATAATTATGTCATTTATCCTTGACTTTTTGTAATACTAATAATCGATATATAAAATATTAAATCACCCTCTTCATGTTATCCCACCATATGTTTTATTTTGAATCATTATAATTCATAGAACTTCTTGGATGAATAATGAAGGATGATCTACGCATAACATCTAGAAGCTCCCTCTTTAGAATGATTTTATGTGACACGTATCCATGTTCCGAGACATATAACTCTCTCATTATCAATATTAAATTCCAAATTATTCATTACCTTTTTTATATAACCAAATTATATTTTTACTCTTTATTATTCCTCTCATGAATGGATGTTTAAGAATTTACCTAATAATGGTAGGATAAAGATTCTTTTATTATTCATATGTCCATCTATAGCATGTCCAAGAATATTGGATTCCTTATAATCCTTTTATTGGATAGGGTTACATGATACTTTCTACATAGATTATATTCCACTTTGATTACATTAATTTTATGGGAAAAGATTGAACAATCATAACACTTTATTATATCTAACCACCTTTTTTGGTGCATGCGAAGAACTTTTTTTCTGAATGTACATTCGAGGATTTTATGACCAATATATTTTTCACACCTCTCCTTGTATAGATAATGTCATCAAATATTTTTTATGAATATCACTACATCCAATTCTAGATAATTTTTAGGGTTATTCTTCTCATGAAGATTTAATTGGGGGAGGCATATATTATTAACTTGTATTCAGTCATGAGTACACAAACTAATATTTTTTAAGATGAATCGCTATAGGTCAAAAAAATTCATCCCCGATAGTGGGTATTTGGTTAAAAGGGGAAGTGATTAGCATATTTTTTAAATATTTAAATCTATCCATAGATTTATCAGTCCAAGAAAACTTCACCCCCTTCCATGTTGACTTGTTTAGTGTTATGGAAAATCATGAGAAGTTTCACAAAATTCAATGATAGTACACAACTAATTCAATTAAATAATGAATTTTTTCTATATACGTTAGTCTAGGAAATTCTTCAGTTTCCACTATTTTTTAGGAATCCATATATATCTGTTTTTTGTTGATAAAATTCCCCAAGAATATTAATTTCTCTATAAAAGCTCACATTTAAAATAATTTTCATATAAAATTTCAATTCCAACCATATTTAGTAAAATATTAAAATTCTCATAATTTTCCTTATTTATTTTAGAGTAGATAAGAAATTAATCAAGAAATACTAACCCAATTTTTCTAAGGAATACCTAATGGCTCTATTTATTATGTTCATAAATATTTCTATGGAATTAGTGGATAAAAATATCATCACTATGAATTCATTATGTTCTTACCTTGTATGAAAATAAGTCAAGGGGGTATCATCCCTCTTCACCTTAACTTGATAATATCCCAATCGAAGATCTACCTCAATGAAGTACTATAGTGAATTTATCTGATAAAAAAAGTAATTAATCTAAATAATATGATACATGTTGTTATCATTATTTTTCTCTTCCGATGAAAAACTAGGATGAGGTTCATTGGCCCATTCTTCTTCTTGATTAAAAGTACTGGTTCACCCCATAGTGTAACACACGGTTGTATAAAACCTTTGTGTAGAATCTAATATATTTTCTTATTAATATATTAAATATAAATAGTTTACATTTTTCATACTATATTTTAAATTTCTGACTATATTTATATATTTTTAATCAAGAAATAAACCTCTGTAATAGTATAAAGGCAATAAAAATCTTTATGAAATTAAACCAAAAATTCCCTCATTATTGGATTATTATAAAGGATGATCCTTCCATTTTTATCCACCATTTGAGCTACAAATTCCTTCAGATAAGGTAATAATATCCATTCATAATATGATGATTTCAATATATATTCATCCACCTCCTTTAATTTGAATGGAATTATAGGGTGACGTTCAATATGGATATTGATTTCTTTCACCTAAAACATTATATTATCTCTATATAAAGAAACCCAGTACATACCCAAATTAAATAAGATGTTTGACCCATGGTCTTTTATGAATTAATTGGAGTATGGTTTGTGTTTGTTGTCAATCCTTAGTAGAGGTTCAGAATGTGTACCAGCAAAGTGATCATACAGTGTAAGCAAACAACAATATTGAAGGTGGTGCCGTTTCCCAGTGTTTTCTAAATGTTTGGGCCTGAAAATTGACAAATGGAGAAATGTGTTTTTCACAAAGAGACTTGCACACCTTGAACATGAAGGATAGGAAACTTGTGCGCCATATGTTTTTCAAGATCAGAACATGGAAAAATGGAAAAGGGATAAGGTCCGCTCAAGTTTTGTGCTAGTCACGCAAGTGACATGCGTGATGAGAAAAGACTTGCGCACCGATGCGTAAGAGGTTTGGAAACTTGCGCGCTAGTTGTTATTCATGATCAAAACATCAAAATATGGCAATGGAAAGTAGGTCACGAAAGTATTGGTGTGTTTGCGTAAGTGAGTAGCGCGACAGAGGCTAGGGAGATTGGAGCTATACACTAGGACTTGCGCGTCGTTAGGACACTTGCAAGGCACCGTGCAGGGTGTACAATTTTCCTATAAATAGAGGGCCAACCCTCCTCATTTTTAATAAATTTCAAGAGTTAGGGATTTTCAAGCTCTCGTCGCGCAAGTGGTTGTGTCGCGCATGTGGTTGTTGGGTCACGCAAGTAGAGGCTGTGCGACGACTGTTGTCTATGCGACCAAGGAGGATTGGAAGTTAAATGTATAGAGTCACACAAGTTTGGAGTTGGAGGAGGCAGTGTCACACAAGTGTGTTGGTGTCACCTGTGCACCAATTTTTTATGGCGCAAGTGACTTGTGCGTCATTCTTGAAACTTGTGCGCCAGTCTTGGAGGAGCGCGCCTGGTGAGGTTGTTTTATGTCGGTCCTTTTAGAGCTACATGAAAACTAGAAGTTTTCCCGATACCTTTGGTGAAATGTGGGATTAGTATATGAGTGAAAGTTGGACTTCAACAGAGCATCTACATTCAACAGAGGAAGCATTCTTTTTCAATTATGAAGAGACCTTCACATTTATAAACTGAGTGTGACTTCACCAAGGGAAGTGACCCAGGGGGAGCCAATGGGAGTGACCTGAGGGAAGCAGTGATCTATCCCCAAACCTTTGTAAAGGCATTGATACTGGGATATAGTGATTGTTTCCAAACCTTTGTAATCCACATATAGTGATGTTTAGTGGAATTAGGTATGACCGACAACCTTTCGGCGTATGCTCCTTTGGCGTAGCCCTTAGTGCTGAACCAAGTAAAAAGTGTTGTGTCTTCTCTGTGCATGTGAATGTTTTCTTTCTGACCATATTCATCATTCTAGTTCAATAAGTTCCTACCAACATGGGAACAAGATCCATCACATTAAAATAAAAAGTTGTCACCCTGATTCACCCCTCCCCACTCAGGGTGTCCCGGGGTCCTTCACAAAATTCATCAAAAGGGAGTATCAAACATTTTTATAGGAAATGTAACACAAAAATATTTATTAGGGAGAATTATAAGATTTTTATGTAATAATTTAACCATTTTTTCATCATTGATAACTCAAATTTTATGTTTTGAGGTGTTGTTTGAATAGTTCTACCAAACATGTTTCATATTGAAGAATACATAGAAACATGGATAAAAAGACTTCCTTTGAATATATTATATTTGTCACAATAACATATATCATCCAAAACAGACTTATGGATGATAATTTAAAAACTATTAAACATATAATAGGGAATATTTGAACATTTAATAGAAATATCATAAGTGAGATACATTTATTTTCCTATGAACATTTAGTTTCAATATTTTTTATTGAAGGTCTGTTTCCTAACATTTAATATTATGGGAATTTATTTTACTCCCCCAAAAATGGTTCTTAATGATTTTTTGATTTTAAACAAACACATCCCTCAAGAGTGTCAAAGAAGTTTGCAACAAGTCCACTTTTTGTGCACTGGGTTTCGACCAGGTTAATGAACAATTCACCATATTTAGTATTATTCCCCCTAATTTTTCCGATCTACATTATCTTATAGCATCCAAATAAGGGTTTGGTTACTTTTAAACTACTTTATACATTAACAAAATTTAGTGATTTGTTCCAATGTTTAGTCTCATCCCAAATGATTTCACTAAGGTTTTTAATATTTATCCTAAAATATAACTACAGAATCCTATGATACCATTTATGAAAACCCTTGTATTTTATATATTTTATTTCATGATTTATTATATAAATTCAAACATAAATCAATCCCAGAAGATGAAGAGGACTTGGGTGTTTTTGGAATTAAGTACATATATCAAGAAAAAAAGTCATGGATTTAATGAAATTATATAAAACTCACCAACAAGAATCTTAAAATTATACATCCCTTTTAAAATTTCTTAGGATAACCTAGGGGAGTACATATGAATGGGGTGACCTATAAATCTATCTAAATGAATAATAAAATCATAACAAGATTAAACTAATACATGTGAGTCAAGAGAAATATCATGGTTACATAAAAGGGGTGATAATATTGAACCTGAACATCAAAACATGATATAATATTATAATGTCAAGGCCACATGAGAATGCATAAACTATATAAAACATGAAATCATAAGCATAATTATTGGACATTTGTTGATAAATTTTAACATAATGTTCTTATGAAAACATCTTGTAAACCAAACATAGTGTCTCATTAGATAAAAATAATACCCAATGCATTTTAGGGATTTTAATTCTTGTCCCATATATCACATTCAAATCATGTTCATTCTTCTGTCTCCCAAACAGACCATACAACATAAGAACAAATTTCATCATGTTAAATACCATGATTAATGAGTGTGGGTATTATACAAGGATGTCCCAAATAAATTATGATTAGGTATGCCCTGGATAATAGCATTGAGTGGAATTGGGTATGGGTATTTAGTATATAAATGATTGTCATAGAAAATCATAGGGTAATTTTGGTGGTATAATGGGTGTAAAGAATACTTCATTAAAGGTTTTAATGAACATGAAAGATGGAGTCTCATTACTTGGTCATCATAATAATAGTAAATGCGACATTTAAAAGACAAATTTAAATATGAATAATTTCAAATCAAAAGGAATAATATAAATAATGTTTATTAATAAATAATAGGAGGGGATCCATTAAAATGAGTGGGTTATTCTAAATGATTTATAGGATATTCTTAAGAGTTTGGTAACAACGTAATATATAATTAATGAGGTATAGGGATATAAAATTCATGATCAATGGGTTTTGAGTGAAGGGGAAAAGGAGGTTGGTTGGGTATTTATAGAAAAAGGGAGGGAAATTCTTCATTAATTTCCAAACCTATGTTTTTGATTCTATATATTAAAATAATAAAAAACAAATACATTATCATAGTTATAGCCCATGATTTATTCTATATAGGAGTGGGTTTAAATATTTTTTATGGATAAGAACTGAAATTGTTAAAATAATAATATTTTTTATGTGAAAGTGAGTCATGCTCCCAAAGAATTGATTCTAAACTGTTAAAATATTATATATCTTTTGGAGGATTCATTATTGGATTCAATGATTAATTAAATAAATTTAAAATAAAATTATTTTAAAGTAGAAATTTATATTTTTTCCTTTTTTAATTATATAGATTTTATTACATCACTTTTGCGTACTATGATGTTATAATAAAGACTATATATTTATAATTTATTGAATTTCTACCTAAAAATTCAAGTGTCAAAAAAGTATAAAATAATATACCATTGGAGAATTTTGATATGATGATTTCAAAAAATATATTTATTTTCCAAAAATAATTATATAAATATGATAATTTAAATTATTAAATAATAATATTTAGTATTTTAGAAATACAATTTCTTACGATAGTAACCCCTTTATGACCCTTAAAATTTTTATATTTGACATAATTTATTTATATATTAATTTATATTATAATTAATAATACAAATTTTTATTATATTAATAAAAAAATTTCATTGTTTTTGAATTTATAATAAAGAGTGTGTTAATTTAAATTATAAATATATATAACAAAAAATATTTTTTTTCATTGTATCATAATTTAATAATTATCAAACACCTTAAAATTTTATAAGGAAAAAATAAAAAATGGATGAAAATATCCAATAATTTATTAAAAAAAATAATTCATAATTATATAGCCTACATTCATAACCCTTTATTACACAAGTGTTTGACATAAGGGTATGTTATGTTATAGTGACAAATTCTTAAGGTAGTATGAAAAACATGATTTTGGACGTGTTTTTTGATATGATTGAGATTCTCCCATAAATGGTTTTATCACTCTGTGGTTATTGAATTTAAAGACAATATTGGTAGACGGATATACCAATGATACCATCTCCCTTGGAATCTCAAATAAATGGGATTTATAGGGTATAGTCATATTGGTTAAGTCCATCACTTCTTCTATTGATGTCATTTGGATTTTATCACAAAACACAATATTACTAATCAAAATGGTCAATGTAAAATATCGATATTATAAATTTTTATGATTTTTAATAACAATTTAAATATGAAAATATATTGCTTATAATGATCCTAAATAACATAAGTATTGCACAAGTTTTGTATAACTACATTTCTTAGTAAGGTATTTATTAATTCTAAATGGATTTTTATTTATTAATGTTTTTGTCATTACATAATCCAAATGTATCATATCTTAGTGTATTTTTGAAAGAGAGCTATATTTTTAGTGATTAGTATTTCTAAGAAATACATCATGGAAAACCTTTTAATAAAACCTACGCTCTTAGAAAAAAAATATCTTCATGTCATAGTTAGTAGACTAAAATAAATTAGTAGTTAGATCTAGGAAAAGTTTAAGTTTGTTGTAATTGGTGTCCTAAAAAAAACTAGTTTTTAATTTGGATTACTAGTTATATAAAAAAATTAATTTTGAAATATATCTTATGAAATATTTTTTGTTATTCTATAGGGATTTAATTTTATAATTTCCTAGGGCATCTATTCCATCAAAATTGGTCATAGTAGTTCCCTACAATAATGAGAATAATGAGGTGTTATGATGATATATATTAAATATTTTATTTTATGGTCAAGATGATGAACTATAATGGAGATAATATTTTGTTTAATGTTATATGTGGGGATAATAATATGATGATGTTTCAACTTATGATTTCACACTTGGTGATCTCAAATATGGGAGATTATGAGGATATACCCACCAATAGGAATTACATATTTTTTGGGTCATCATGTATTTCTGTCTCTGAGTTTGTGTTATGAGGATTAGATTTTAAAACAATTTTAATATAGATCATGAATCACATACATATATTTATATAAAAAACATATGTCCAACATTTTTTATGCTATAATGGATAGATAAGGTATGTCACAATTAGTATGTTATTAATGAAAAAGTCGAGTAATTATTTATCCATTATGTTTATGGGAGATAATACATTGACCCATTGAAAAGAATTGAACTGTTGAAATAAATTTCATGCACATGGTGGTGTATATATGATCATTTATAATAATAAAATAAAGATACAAAAAAAAAATTTAATGACATGTGTATGAAACCATATTGATGTGATATCAAGAAAATGAGACTATATTACATAATGCACAATCATATGTGGTTGTTGGTGTAGAAACATTAACAAGATTATATTTAAATCCTTGACCCATTTCCTGAAAGTAATCTTATACATTATGAAATCTCTCCTAATTCCAACATGGATGAGGCCAAAAGGGAAGCCCATTATGCATTTCTATTGATCTCAATAAAATTATATTTCAATATTACATTTAGAATAAATGTTATTCTCATGTCTGATGATTAATTTTATTTAGGATTTATTTGATAAAAAAATTAAATTAATATTAATTTATGAGGTATTTATTTAATTACAAATATATATAATCATTATTTATTTATTTATGGAATGAATACATATTTAATTAAAAATTTATTCGAGTGTTTAATTAAGGCCATGGAAGAAAATCAGAACATGATGATTTGCAACATTATATTATAATTTTTTATATGGAAAAATAATATTCATCATTTTATGAGTTAGTGTGGAAAAAATAAGAATAACTATTTTTCATGCCAAGAGTTAATTTAAGTGTTTAATATATTTTTATGTACCTATTTAAATTAAATAATTTTTATCCTCAAACCATAACTCTATTTATTGATTGATATGTATATTACACTCAGGTTATTCAAACTTGAGAATCACTATGCACAATCAAATACAGAGTTTCCTATATGAGGACTGAAATACACTCTATAGTTTCTACTATCATGCCTAAGGGATTATACTCCCTCCTCTATCTTCTCAAGAATTAGAGTATATGGAAAATCCATCAAGCCTGATGTAATCTTTATTATGATCAAGGTGAGAATATCATTATGATCAATCCTCCACATCGATGCCAAAAAATCCCTCAACCTCATTTCAAGATAAAGGGATCATGTATGGATCACATATATATGTATTCAATACTTAGATACAACATGATAAACGATGGTAGACCAAACGTTTTTTAGATGATAAATATTTATATCAAACAAATATTCTATTATTGAAGTATTATTTCTTAATATATATTTAATTTAATTATAAATTTAACATGATAAATATTCATCATTAATGTGTGTATAAAAATCTTCCTCAATGTTTCTTTATAGTTCATAGATCCCATGTGATGTAAATCAGGGAAAATCCATTAAATCTGAAAATTGATGAGTTGGGTCCAACCCTAATAAGAATGTATTCTTGGACTATAACATATATTCACTATGTAAAATACATGTGCTAAAGTAATGAAATTTTTCTACAATAGTTTCATTTGTTCATAGAAAAATCTAGTTCATTGAGAGAATAAAGAACTATTGTTAATGAATAATGAATTGGCTAAAATTTGAGATTTAATAGATATTGTGTAGATAAATACATCATGGTTCATAAATTATGTTGATTTTTTATATTTGTGAAAAACTATCTTTGATAACAGTTTGAAATGAGATAATTCATCAAATTATAAAAAGTTTCAGTCTGTAACATGTATGGTTGATACAATATATTTGTAACGTTGTGAAAATCTACCTGTATGGTTTAGATAGTTATCTCATAAGGTTAGGATAACCATTGGATGTATTTTTTAGAGATAAAGTATATAATGTTGGAAAAACTATAACATGTTATTGAATCATGTACCCATAACGATCACAAATTTCACTATAATGTTGAGACACTATAACCATAAGCTCTGTTCTAGTAGCATATACGATTTAGGCACGTCATAAGGTCCTATCTTTATAAAAATTGATAAATTATAGAATAATGATTTTGGAAGTGGAAATGATTTTAGATAATTCCAAATGCATTATTTAATGATCAAAACATCATCAAACAATGATAATCCAAGATTAAATCTTGTATTTGAGTGAGATTAAAGGATATGATCATTGTTAAATATATTATTGTTAATTTCAAATTAGAATTTTTTAATTTTAATATTGTTGAAAAAATATAAGATAGAATCTAATATCAAATTCTATGATCTTAAATGTGATAAACATCATAAAATGAATTTTTATCTAAGCCTGTATGACTGATAAAAATATTTTGATGATATGTATGACTAGGAATTTGATTTTCTGATAAATGAAGAAAATATTGATTTCAGAAATCTAGAAATAATATGTGAAAATAAATGTGATGAACATTAGAGGCTTTAAATATTAAAAAACTATTTGTAATTGAAGATGAATTTGAATAATAAGTGCACTAATATTATATATGAATTTATAGACTGAATATGACGTTTTTATTGGTTTATTTTGAATCTATATTGTTATAATTGGAATGTTTCATTCATTAAAGATTTGATGATTAATTTTTATTATAATGAAGAATTATAATTATGTGTGGTTTTCATAGAAATTATTTTAGATGAATAAAATTCCTTGACCTTACTATAAAAATATGGGATATCAGTTAATCAATGATAGAGGGAGATAAAGGGAAGAAAAAAATGAGTTTTTTGTAATAATATTTTTGATTTTGGTATAAATAAAAAATTAATATGGGAAAAATTCCATATATAGTCACTGAATATATAATATATAATGATAATTGGGTTTGGTCTATACATGTGGTTTTTTCTTACAAAATACCCATTAAATGGTTAAATTTTATAAAAATTAAAAAGGCCAAAAAAATAAATTATTTATTCGATTTAGATGTGAATTTAAAAGAGAAAAATAAAATAGAAGAGAGAGTAGTATACACAAGTGTGTGAGTGTGCAGGAAGTGAAGATCAAAGAGAACCAGGTTTAATCTCAAAGAGAAATAAGAAAATAATTTTTGTAATTAGAAAATATTACTACCTAGGTTTTCATGAGGTTATATTGATTAAAAAGAAGAAAATTATTTTGGAAACCAATTAATATCACACAAAATGTCATATATATTTGATAAGAAGAAGAATAGATAAACAATAAGTATTCCTTCGAGGATCGATATGCAGTGAAAAGGAGTATATATTCATCATCATTTCTATTCACATTGTAGATTTTTTTATAGTATTTATAGAAGAATAAGTTAATATGGTGAACATGTAGGTTTTTCTATATAGAGGCCTTTGATTTCCATTAATATTATGTTGAGAGTGTTCAGAAAATATTTTGTATATTATAAATGAAAGATATATATAATTTTGAGACAAAACTGCACATGTCACTCATGAAAACTAGAAGGCATTAAATTACTCTTATTGAGGATATAGACTATATTTTTTTATGAAATGAAATCAATCGACAGATTTTGTGATCCACATCACGAAAATAGAAGTCATTAAGAATAGTTGGGATATTATACAAATATAAGAAGGAATGGGATGTAGGTCTAGTTTATTTTTTGTAATAGAATGAACACACACTTGTCTAATATTTTGTACATGGTATATAATGTTACCATCAATACCCATTTAACTCTAAAGATACAATTTATAGTTCATAATTTCTATCCTAGTTTGACCCAATCACAATAATGAGAAGGATTCAAACATTGAGAATAAACCCCATAAAAATAATCAAGTCATGTATTAATATAATAATTTCATTGAATTGGGTGTATATGATTCAGTAAAGTTAAATAGATCCATTTTCTATTCATAATAGGTAAAGGGGGTTCAAATATAGAAGGGGGAAATAGTTTAAAAAATAATGTGAATTTGGTAAAATGTTTTGAAACCCCAGATTCACCCTATCTAAGGTGTCTGAATGGGTCTGCATTGACAATAAATTGGTAATATAGCATAAGGTCTCCTTTAATTGGATTTATTTTGAAGTCCCAATTTTTTACAAGAATATATTAAGTGAGGATTTTAAATTGACGAGCCTAAGATGGAAGAATTTGATTCCAAACCAATTTTTTTCTAATTTATGGTTTTAAACCATGCCATTGTAAAATAAGAAAAATATAGGTGATAAAAATATGTTAAAAAAAGTGATGTAGGAATAACTATTTCATTATGGTATTCAAAAATTTTAATCTAATTATGAATATGATGAAAATTAATCATCTAATGATATAATTTAAATCTATAAGGAAGATTAATTTGATAAATCTATTTGTGATTTTATTTAAAATTAAAGAAAATATATGAATAATATCCCCTTCAAAAAACGTTTGACACATATTTTTATACATAAGGGAACTTTATGATGGGATATTTCTACTAGCGTTGGAGGCTAATTCAATGGAAGATGAATTAGGGAAAAATGGAATGTAGTTATAACACTATAAATAACATTTGCAGTCTGATGAAGAATCTATCAAACTTTACAATGAATGATTTATATAAAAGATGAATAATTGGAATTAATTTTTTGGTAAATGGGGTTTATAGAATGTTATTAATGTTGTAATTCATGCATTTTATGGGATATACAAATATTAAATAGATTTTGAAACTGTCGAAATGGAAATCAGTGAAAATAGAGTAAAAGATATTGAAAATATGTTTATAGAGAAAAATGGAATGTATGTGGATAAAATAAATAATTATAAGAAATATTGTGATGGATTTAAAAATAAAATAAAAAAATTCAGACATATTCCTGATATAAAATTTTTAGATTTATATATGAAATTAAAAAATCTATAAAACACACAATGTGGAACTCCAAAAACTTTTAGGAATAGATGTGATACCACAAGAAAATTAGAGGTTTTCCCCTCTAAGAATACATCTAATTGTTTCATAAAGTGGTGATAATCATTTCTTGATCAACCCTTAACCAGGTCATGGCAGAAGGTAACCCACTATCCCGTTGAATTCGTGACTACTAATTCTATTTTTAGGACTAGTGGGGAGAAAATTTAAATCAATTATAAATTTAGATGATGAAAAATAATGAAATATTCATTGTGTAATCTAGGGTGAATTTAGATATTATTATGATAACATTCTCCCCAAAAATATCCCAAAATAGTGGGAATTTCCTCTAGAAACATCATGTAATGTAGTCTAGAAAATCTATATAGACTACATATACATGAAAAATGACGTCATTTTATAGAAAATGTTGGTTCTTTGGATAGTTTGAACACAAGATTATATAATACTGGTAAAGTATTTTAGTAAATGGAATTTATTGAAGGATTTATGTCAGGGAGTGTAGATAAAAAACTAAAAGAAACCCATTGTGGAAAATTAGTATTCATATAATGAAATAAATCTATCTTATAAAAAATTGATTGTGTGGATGAAATAAGTGATTTTTTCAATATACATGGATAATAGTGTTAATATTTTTGGTATGTACCAACCCAAAAAAACATTGTGTAGATGTAAATAGAAGGAAAAAATCAATGCATGAAACAAAAAAAAATAATTTAATTTTACCTAGGAATGAAACTAGTAAATAATGGTGATAAACAAAAGAATATTTCTCAGAATGATACTCCCATTAATTAATTTAAAGTGGATGAAAATTCAAATAAGTGATTCTCTTATTATATTGGTAAAGGAAACAACGTAGACTATTATATAATGGATATGAATTTTAGGAAATAATGGAATACTTTGAGAACTAAAATGTAATCCATTGAAGTGATAGATAATTGGTTTAGATTTATGGTTGAAACTCTTGAAAAAGTACATAGAGAGACCTAATAAGTGTATCATAGAAGCTATTAAATATGAATGTGTTACTTTAATGTAATAATAACATGATGATGTCATATATATGATTTTTCATCGTATAAAAATGATAAACAATAGCAATGAAACATATGTCTCTAGCTCTAAAATATTTATTTCAAGAATGAAATCTAAAATCAATAAGGAAGATGATAATGTTCCAAAAATTTTCTTAACCATATAGCCACAAAAAATGAAAGAGGCTAAAAATAATGAGCATGATGAAAGGAAACATTGTTCCTAGAAAGATAATATTGATAGTCCTATTTCTTCTAATAATAAATGTTCTAAACAATATAGATCAATGTTATCCAAGAAGTAATGGATTTGTAAAATCATGGGTATACAAAGAATGAAGAGAACTACACACTTTATCACTTGAATGAAAGGATAATTGACATTATGTTCAATGTATAATCCCTATTTATCACATCAATGAAATGAAAAATATCTAAATTATTCCCATATTTTTATATTCAATATTTTTTTAGAGGGAATTTAAGAAGAAATATTGAAATAGGATAATCAGTTAATGATATAATGCTAGAAAAAAATGGAAAATTAATCTATCATTTTCATTAGCAATTGGAATCATATTTTCTCTATAAAAACATTAATTTTAATATCATAATTTTTCAGACATCTAAAATTAAAATTATACCATGATTGGATAATATTGTTGAATGAAAATAAAATAAGGTGAAGCAAAGATAAAACCTCTTATATGGTATATATTAATTATCCCGAGGGTGTCAAAAATTGATCCATTTTTTATAAATCAATAATACATAATAATGGTTAAAATATGATGTTTGTGGTATGATTTTTAAATCCTCATTCTTGTTTTTTCTTTTATTGAATAAAAATATCATAGGTGAGTGATTTTCTAATTTTATAGGGAAATAAACATACATTCACTTGAAAAGTTTTTATTTGTTGTTTGAATATGAGTGTAGGGTTATTAATGTTTTTGAAAATAAATTTTACAATATCCATAATAAGTAATGTTTATGTTGGTATAACATTAAGGAAAAATTAGGGAAATATTTTTTTATAAAGTCTTTACTCGTATTTTCTATGTAGGGTTTTCTTAAGTAGATATAGAATTGATTATTTTATGGAATGCTTCCAATAGAAAAAGTTGTTATATCCTTTAATCAAGTTAAATGTTTTTTAATCTTTCATGAGAGGGGTAGAACATCTAAAGTGGAAAATATAAGGGTGGAGATGCTACTTTGAGAATAGATGGAATTCCCTTAAAATGGTTGAAATAAATAAGTAGGAGAAACCAAATTTTAATCCTACACTATAGTGTTAATAAGGTAAATGAGAATAATACTTTAATAGTATTAATTAAAAATAATGGGTAGAATAGAGTTCTACTTAACTTAAGAATAAAAGGGTATTGGAAGCAAATATAATGGTTGGCATTGAAGTTCCCTAATGATTTGATAATATGAGATTGTATTTTTTATTAGTATTAAGGAAATTCAATGTGTGTTGAATAAGTAAAATTGGATTCCATTGAACAATAAAAGGATGATCCCACCTTATAATGGAATAATATTTTGGAATAGAATTACATTTGAAGGTAGCTCTTACATAAGAAGAATGTAGAGCTTGTCCTTTAGTCAAAGGCACATGAAAAATATATATTAGTGTTTTCTATGATAGTTTATTAACATCTTGTATTAATCTAACTCATAGGATGAATAAAGAATTATGGTTGGTGAATTAAGAGATGGTTTAAATGAGGGATTAATGAATTGTTGAGTGGAACAATCTATCATAGTGTACTTATTTTGTTAATTTCTTAACATGATAAATAACTCACCTCAATAAAGGTCTGAATGTGGAGATGTCATATAATTCTCTTAACGATGAGTATGTGACACATAGGGTTGATTTTAACTTTTTTTCATGGATTGGAAAATCCACTCACATGGTTTAGATGAATATCTCATTTGGTTAGCACAACCTGATTCCCTAAGGTTCAATGTGAGGCTTCATAATGATGGGAAATCAATTATTTAAAATTAAAACTTGTCCTTATAATGTTCATATATATCAACCTAATTTTGATAATCTATCATCATAAGGTTAGAGATATTACTTTATAAGGTTCAAAGACCAAATTACTTTCTATCCACTGTAAATACTAAGAATTTATATAAATATGATTTTGAATTCGAAATTATTTTTGATGACTCCAATTCCATTATTTATTGTTCAAAAAATAATCATTCTATGATCTGACATGATTCAACATTGTATTTGAATATAATTATGGGATAGGTTCACTTGTCTATATATTGATATGAATTTTGAATGTGAATATTTTAAATTTAATAATGGTTATTAAAATAGAAAATGAAATCTGATGATTCATGTACTGATCAGTAATGTTATAAACATTACAAATAGAATTGTGATACTTGTATGTTTGAGTAATAAGAAGATGAATCTAAGATGTAAGGCTGAGAGTATAATTTTCCATTCTAAATTTTATTCTTTTAATAAATATGTTATATCTTGGAGTAGTAACCAAACCAATAAAACAATTACCTGGTAAAACAATAACATAAAAAAGGCATAATAGGACACTCAATTACCGACTATGAAATATGAATGGAATCAGAAATATAATGTTTTAAAACAAAATATGTAATATATTGTGAATTTGGGAAATTAAATTTTAGGATTAAACTAAGAATGTTGGAAAAATTAGAAAATATGGTAGGGAACCCAAAAACTGTCATTACCATACACTGTAAATTTCCTTTAATGTTGCATCACCTACCATCACTCAATCCCCATCACTATAACCCATTTTTAATATCTCCATCATATTTATATACAAAAAATACCTCATAATTGTATCAATTAACTACTCCACCAAGGATTTTGACACACCAAAGGAACTAGGGTTAAATTCAAACTATTCAACCACAGGGGTGAATGTCACTGAAAATCATAACAGAAAACCAATAGAAAATGAACCACAAAAACATAGATAAACTTTTATAACCAACACTTTTCCTCCATACATGTAGTAACATCATAAATTGATAAAACACAATAGAAACCAAGATAATACATTACAAGGGTGATATGCCACCAATGGAATAATGACGAAACACCATCAAAGTACCACCATCCAATGATTCGAACTCACTAAAGAGGAGAATCATCATTATGGAAGATTCACCTTGATAATCCACCTAAAAACATGAACAAAATCAATAAAATCCAGTAGACATATAAACCCCACACCATAGTATCCATCACAAATTTAATTCCACTAGGCCATAACTAAACCAACATATCTAAGGAATATCAAGATATACTAGAATCAAGTGTATCCATAATATCCAAATAATTTATGGTATATTTATTCTTAAAAAAATTAGATCTCTTCAATATCTTGCAATTCCAACAACCTTGAGTCTAAATGAAATGTAATATAATATACCATTATAATCTAGGTGTTAAATTATAGGGTATGAATATAAATAACTAACATATTAAAATAATATGGAATACACCATTATTAAAGAAATCCAACTATTAAATATTTAATATAAGTAAAATAAGAATTATTTGAATGAAAAAGAAAATTTTTCTAAAAATTTTTATTTTTCTAAAACGTGTTCTTGTAACTATTTTCCCACATGCATTAAAATTAATTTTTTACACGTTAGAAAACACATTTTACAAAAAAAAATTCATTTTTTAAATTTTTTGGTCAAAATTGTTATAGTGTGAATTCATTATAATTTTCTTAAAAGATTAATTTTTCGATGAGTAGGGAAAATATGATTTTTTATTTAAAACTATATTTTCATTTAAATAATTTTAAGGTTACATTTAATTAATATTATTTTAAAATTAATATTAGTAAAATTTTATTATAATCGTGACATTTTTTAAAATTTTAATCAATTTCATGCAGAATTTTGATATTAAAACATTCTATACTTATCAAAATTTTCCATGGAAAACCTCTTTTTCATCTAATATATGAGATTAATTTTAAATTATATTCTAATTATCATATTATTTGATTTTGAGAAAAATAGATTCTATATTTGGAATCAGAATTATTAGTTTTATAAAATAATTACAAAATATTTTTTTTCATAATGAACAGTAAAATAGTGAAAATGATTCATTAAAGTTAATGTTAAAATGAGTTTATCAGGGGGTAAAACAAAATAGATAATGTTTAAAATTTCCTAAAAAATATGAAATTTAATATTTAATATCTATAATCGAACTGATCTTATCCATTGTCCTAGAATTATCTTTTTTGGATTCTTTTTTCATGTGAAATACAGGGGTATCAATTTCTCCTTTCAAAAATTCTATGTTTGTCCACTCACACACATAAATAAGACCACACCGACTCCTTTTCTATTCATACTCTAAAAGGCTTTAATATTTGATATAACTTATTTTTTATCTTCCTTATATACATACCCATATACTAGAGTCATTGGTTTGATCATAAATCGAATGTAGAATGATTTAGTTATAAATATAAAGTAATTCTCCATGGATTTTTGTTTAATATCTTCTTATAAATCCTTAACATTTTCTCCAAAAATGATAAAATAATAACACTAATGTCTCCTATATATTTATATGTTATTATTTTAATTAAATAAATTATATTTATCTCCTCTTCCATCAAATGGACAATGAAATCGTCGATCATGTGTACGGTGAATAAAACCCCACGAACGGATGTAATTCGTTTTCCACCACACCAATTATCTATTGGATATAATAATATATTTAACATATTTAAATGAGATTTATGAAATTAATATATTTTTATAATTTTAATATCATATTTAACTTCATAAATTTCAAATTGTAGTAAAACAATAACGTTGCATGTGCATATGTCCAGACTGCTGCCTCTACATAGTGATGTAAAATATTTTAAATTGTTTTTTATATGGATGGTATTAAGGATATATTAATTGAATATAAATGAAATATTTGGTATAATAATGGTTTTCAAAAAGAGAAACATTACGCACCCTTTGTACATCCCATATTTAAAAAAAAAGAAATAATGTTCACACATACATACGACCTACCATCTCCCTGAACAGTGTAACTGATTTTCCCATAAACAATTTGTGGATGATTATAAATAATTATATAATAATTATATATGAAATTTATTTTATGGTTAAAGTTTTTCATTTTATGTAACCATGATCAAAGTAAAAGGAATAAAACAATTAAACTAAAACATACATGAAAAACTGATAAATTATTACCTAAAACAATGGTTTTTAAAAAAGAAATGTTAATAATTTGGTCATAAAAGTATATAAGTAAATCATATATGCTATAATATATATAATTATTTTTTAGTATATTTTTAATAAATATATAATTATTATACCAGGGTTATAGACACATATAAAGGAAATCAGACCTGAAGTAAGGGATTTTGTCTCAACATCTATTCATTGAGGAATATTACAATGTTATTCACCTAATTTATTTATATAGGTTAAATAATTCATATTTTTTATATATTAAAGTAAATCCATAATAATTAATGATATTTTGTGTTTTTATAAGAATTACTCCATTAAAGGGGATTTTATTTTAAAGTTCCCAAGTCGAAGAAAAATCACAACGCAATTTCTTTTCATTAGGTCATATTAAATCTTCTTTGTCATTGATATTATAATATTATATTTTTAATTAATTTTGATTATATTATTATTAATTTAAAATTATTTTGATTGGAATATAATATGATACCCAAAATATATTTATTGATTAATTATCACTTCAACATTGTGACCATTGTAAGGGTAACTCATCTCCCTTATACTTTCATAAGATGCATGACATATTCAACATTTATTTATTTTTTATGGTGTACATAATTACCCATTGATATTATTTATAATTAATATCATTATATTTATGGTATTTAATGTTTCATTTTAATCTCTTAATTTCAATGGTATTACAATTCAAAATCTACCAATGTGGTCAGTGTTTATTTCAAATGAATATTCTTATCATTTATCGAACAAGAAAATTTTTATCCATTTTACAAATGTGTTAAATGAATAGTTTTTAATAATATATAGTTTTTATAAAATTGTCTTCCATCATGACCACTCATTAATTAAAATGTCCTTTAAATTTGTATAAGGATAATACTAATTATTATTTTTCTTAATATTAAATAAATTTTTGGTTTTTGAGTGATAATTTCAATGTTTAAAGGATATTTTACTCAAGAATTTTTTAAATTGAATATTTACAGTATTTCTATTTATTAATGAAAACAACCCATATTTCACTTTTGACCCATTGGTAATATGTTATAGTGATACCATCCTTATTATTTATCTGGATGGTTTATGATCAGTTTAACTTGGGATGTACTATTCTGATACCATTCTCCATATTACACATAATGATTTATGATTATGTTTTTTTGGTTGCATAATAATCAAAAAAATGTATTCTAGTTTTGTAATATAAATGTTTTTGTTGATTAAGTATCAACCCTTTTATATGATGAATGCCTTGAACATAGAATATGATGGGATGTGCCCTCTACATCCTCTCGATTTATTGGTAGGTCTCATGAGAATAACTAAATTTTTTATTGGGTTGAGGCCTTACCCATTTATGTAAGATGTATTGGCACGAGGCCGTGAATTTATGGTTATGAAGACCAAAATTATTTATTAAATCATTATTTTACCATTTATTTATGTTCCCTATGATTATTATATTAATTTGAATATCCTTGGATATGTTTCTATGTCATGTGATTATTTACAAGGATTTATTTTATCATGATTTATTTATGTGATATTGTTCTCAATTAAGAGATTAAATGGAATTTTTTTAAGTTACATACCTTTTAATCTTGATAACGACTTATTTATTCATGATATCTTTCATTGTACGTGTGCACTTAATAAGCATTGTAGCTTAACCCTTCATATGTTTTCTTTCCCTGTGATTTATGGATGTGTATTATGATATTTATGAAGGGGTATGCTAAAAGTAAATATGGTGTTCTCATAGAAAATTATATTTCATATTTTATGATTTCAATTTTATTATGTGATTAAAGTATATATATTTTTTGGAAAACAACTAATCTGTTCAGTTTTTTGGGATGTGATTCTTTGAATCTAGTGCAGATATATGACTGTAACTACAAACATTATGATACTAGGGTTGGCGAATTTAAATTAATATAGTGGTAAGGATAGAAATGGTGGAGGAGGAGAATATATATATCCATTGGATGTCCACAGAAAGTTGATAAATTGAAGAGACAAAAAAACCACCAATGAATGGTGACCAAAATTTGATCAAAGAAAGCATGGAACCACCATTTAGTGGGAATGAGAGAGTAAGGAACCATGAGATAGGGGAAGATACTAATATGTATATTCTTTAAAGAGAACCATCACTGTTAAAGAGGAAACAAGAAACCCAAGAATTCAATTAGGGAGTTATAAGAGAAGTGATAACCAGGAGATACAGAGAAACCAAAACCAAAATACCACATAGAATTTAATTTACTCAAAAATGAAGAAATTTTATAATTTATAAATATTTAAATTATATGAGAAGTTTTGAGTTCTCAAAATCAGTGAATTTGAATATCATAAAAGACTTTTTTATTCATTATGTATAAGAAAAACAATTATGATGAGATGTTATATAACAGAAAAACTAAAGATATTGTAAATATAGGTTTTCTTTAAATCACTTAGTCAATAAGATGAATTTTCCATACTACACTAGTTTTCTTCTTTTTTTTTGAATATAGATATGAATTATATATAACTGTGGCTACTGTGGAAATCTTTTGAGATGAATAAAATACCACAATACTACTATATGAATTCTTTGAGATCCATCTAGTTGAGATATATAGGGAAATGAGAAGAAAATTAAATAAACAGGATTTTTTGTTTTATTCCTTGAGGCTATGGTTTAAATAAAAATGAACATGGGAACACTTTCATATAAAGAAATTAAAAAGGGAATATATGAGGATCCTGGAGTGTAGCTTGTGCATGTTGTTTAATCTGGAATAATATCTATTAAATTTATCAATTTATCTATATATAGAAAGTTACCACATATTTAATGTATCTCTTACACAGTTGTGCACCAACTAGTAAAAAATAAAATAAAAAAGAGATCTATATGTGCAAGTTTGTGGGTGTAGTGGATTTGAGTAGATTAAATAACTAGTTTTTATATCATATAAGAATAAAAAAATAACAATACTAAGATGAAAATAATCATATATGTTTATCCAATAAGAGAAAAAATAGGATGACTTGAAGGATGGTTTGAAAACTAGTCTATATTTCACACATTATTTCGAATGTTTGAGAAGACGAAGTTGAAGAGAATGTTTTTACATTCTAGGATCTGCATATACTGAGAAAAAAATAGATCATGATTTTTATTCACAACATATAATTTCTATTTATTTCTTATTTTTTATGAAGTTCTCAAGGCTGAAATACATGTGTTCCTATAGAAAGTATAAATTTTATTGAGTTTCTTAAAGATTAAGTTGAGTGTGTTTAAAACAATTTGGAAAAAAATTTGATACTAAGAAGAATATAGAAATTAAGTTTCATGTGTTTATATAGAAGTATTAAATGAATTCAATGACTCTTTTGGATGAAGAAGACCAGGTTTTTAGATTAAGTGAAATCCTTATACATATTTCGTGATATACTTAGAGAACGTGAATTTCATTGAGAACTATCAAAATATAACATAAAAAAGATGATCTCATAGGATGCGATTATAGTTCACTTATGTACTATAGTTAATACACAAACCTATTTAATATGGTGGGAATTATAGATAACATTAACTCTCATAACCACTCAATTTGGATGATAGGATTTTAGTTTATAATTTTTTAATTGTTGTGATTTTATCATAATAATGAGTAGGTTTCCCACATTATGAATAAACCATAAATATACCATATATTACTACTTTCCTTTCATTTTATGCCATGTATATGATTAGGTACTGAATATAATATCCATTTTTATTAACCAAGTATAGGGGTTAAAATAACAAAGGGGACATAGTTAGAAAAATATTTTTAATTTGGTAAAATTTTTAGAAATAACTAATTCACCCATATCATGTGTTTCCATTAGTTCAGTCAGACTAAAAGTGTACTTATATGATTTAGTTTAAGATTAAATCATCAATGAAACACCTTAAAGTGTTTAATAACCCACTTTATATGAGAATAAAAAACTAAATATTTAGTAAAAATTCAGTAAATAGGTGAAGAATGAATTATTATGGTACAATTATCAAATAATAGATGTTATAACTTCTTATATAAGTGTGTTCACAAGGTTATTTACTACTCTAATATACAAATAATTAATAATATAACAATTTTAATGTACATTTGAAAAATATAATGAATGTGAAATGAATAATTTTGTTCATAAAAGTGAATTAGAAGTTAGAAATGAATCAGAAATGGTAATGTTGATTCAAATCATACCAGTGATGATCAATGTTCTCCTTCATATTAATTTTTTAATAATATTAAAAAAAATACTAAATCTAAAAAAGTAATTATAAATTTATAAAAAATATATATATAGGAAAATTTTTGGTAATTATAAATCAAACAACTCCAAGGATTGAAAATAAGGTATATTTTTTAATTATGTTGTTGAACACTTAGAGCGGATAAATGATATGAATGGATTGTTGAGGAAAATTGAAAAAAAATGATACTTGGTAAATTTTACTATGAAAAAAAGGAAATAAAACCTCATAAATATGTTTTTATTCCAAAATATGATCACTAATAAATGTGGTATTTATATAAAAAAATTAGATAATTGTATAAAGGTTATTCTCATGTTGAAGGAGTCAATTTTGATGAATGTTTTTTAGTTACTATAAGACATGAAGTTATATGAATGTTCTTGGATATTTTATGAAAACATATTATACAGTTTATTAAATGTATTTTAAATTTGTATTCATGAATTTTCATATCTATGATAAGGTATTTAATAATACAAAAAAATGATTTACCCTAAAAATGTCCATAAAGGTTAGCAGGTTAATCAAATGTCTTTAAGGATTAGAATAGGCCACAAGGGAAAGGTATTTGAATCTCAAAACTACATGAGATGATAAAATTCATAAAACGTAAGGTTGATAAAAATTTATATATATAATTAATAAACACATGAACTCTCTTTATTATTTTATATTTTTATAATATATTTTTTGGGAGACAGTGAGAACACTTTTATGGTATTTTCCAGAAAAACAAGAATAATTTTACAATATCAATGCTTTGAAAAATGATATTTTTTCATATGTAATAAGTTTCATATAAATAAAAATATATGATCATACTCATGGATAAATATTAAATGGATTTATTTATGATTTTTTTTAGGAAAGGCCCAAAATAAGTTCCCACACCTACAATAGCTGGTGTGAAACTAAGTAAATAAGTTTCTGGGAAAATTTAGAATCAAAATTATATGAATAAGATAATAAGATGTATGTTATATCCTACAAAATCTTTAACTAACATATTTTATGTGGTTAATTTATTCATGGAATCAAAGTGATCCCAAAGAATCAAATATAGAGCATTTAAAAAAATAGTCACATTTAATAAATACATTGTGAACCATGGGTTGATAAATGTAAGAGGTGGAAAGTATACATTTATTTTATATACATATGGTAATTGGGATATAAATAATGATGATATAAAATCAATGTTAGATGATATTTTTTTATTATTATAAAGTTTAATTATTTGGAAGTGAAGGAAATAAAATCTATAAATGTTATTACTATAGAAGCCATGTATGTGGCCAATACATAAAACATTTCAAATATTAATTATATTAAAGGTTTGCATGAATATCAGAAAATAATGGTCGAATTTCCACTTAAAATTGGTTTGGATTATCCAAATTTAATCAACATAACAAAGTGTACAATGAAACATCATATATATAATTGTACTAGTATCAAATATCATTTTATTAAGGAGAATATTTGTAATGGACATTTTAAACTAGATTTTATATATGCAATAAATTAAATTACATGTACTTATAATGTAATTTCAAACGGATATATATGAATATATAAGGATGAAAATTAATGTACATTATTTCTCTCTAAATTAAGGTTTATTAATATTTACTTTAATTTTTAGATTCTATTTTGAAGTTTTGAAGCATGATACCTAACTCTTGTGACATTTGTTTTGATGAATCCAAATCCAATTTAATAGATCAAATATGTAGAATATTCTTAATAAACTATGGGGAACACAATCATGTTCATAAATCATAAGTTTCTTCTCATATAGGGATAAAATTATCTCATAATATATCCATTATCTAATATTATAGTTTGTAGATAATTTCTCATTGAGAAATGGTTTTGAATTATTATAAAATACTATATTTGAAACAAATACTAAGGGGGTTGAAGTAATTAATTAAATATTGAATGTTAGTTATATTTTTTTGTTAATCATATATAAGTGGTATTAAATTTTTTTATAATTTTTTATATGATTGAAGATGTTTTGAGGAATGTGGAGAAATTTTATGTTTTTAAAAACTTGAGTTTTGGAATTTTACCTTTCCCTAAAAGAGTACACTACAATTTCAATGTTCTATATATTACTAATTTAAATTATTTTAAGCTTATATATAGATTTTCTGATGAAATATGTTTCATATCAAATTTAATAATAATTTGAAACTTATTTATCAATAAATAAAAAAACTAATGGTTACATTTCTGTTACAATAAATCTTCAAATTTTTTATAAGAGTAACCTAGATCTTAGGTAAAATTTAAATAGGTTTGATATTTGATTAAGTAGAGATCTATAAATATCAAATAAGAGTCATATGATCTTGAATATGAATAATTTAAGACTATGTATGTGATTATAGGAGTTATGTTACATAATATAGTTTTATCATAAGGGGAAATTAACATCTTTTCATGTTTTTTGAATTAATTATAATTATGAAAGAACGAGAGGTTGATATACGAATATTGTTGTTGGATATTCTGGGAATCAAATTTATTGTAGTAGAATATTTCATATTATTCCTAAATATTTTAGTGGATCCCCAGTTTTATTCATGATAAAGAGTTTTTTATCAATTATTATGATTAAACCCTTGAAAAGTGAATAAGATTTATCTATTGATGTGAATTTACACAATAGAATTTTGACTATATTTTTTACTCAGTTGAACTCTATTTTAAACAGGAGTGATTTTATATGAATAATGTTATTGAGAAATAGTAAATAGCCACATATGATAACTTTTATCATTTTATTCAGTTTATGGAATTATTGGATCACATGGGACTTAAATTTCAATAATCATAGAAAATATGTTTTTCCCAAATTGTAGGAGAACCTTATAAAATTCAATGTGATATTTTTTTATTGTCTCTATATTGTTTGGAGTGAGTTTTTATTATTAATAGTATCATGGTTTAACTAGTAATATAGGTTAATTCATTAAAGAAATAGTAAAAAAAGAATAATTGATGCAACCCCCTTCTCATTATTACTCTACAATCCATCTAGTAATAAAAGGGATATATTTCCAATCAAGTGATTTGTTATTGTTTGGTGAGGGATTATACAGTTTTTCAAAGGACTTGTAAGTGATATTAATACTATGTTTAATTAACTGTAGTTTTTATTCATGGTACATTTTTTTAGTGTTGTATACTATTTTGTTGAGATGATCATGTATCTATATTAAGAATGAATCCATTTTCTATGTTTTCTAGGAATGAATTATTATTCGAGAGACTTAGACTCGATGGAAAATTTAAGATACTATTAATATAAAATAAAAGTTATTCTATAATAAAATTCAGTATGATATATAAGAAATGAAATATTTTTTATCCAAATATTCTCTATGATGATAAGTTATGGGATCATAAATTTTAGATAGCATTAAGGCCCATGGTCAAGTGTTAGTTGGATATCTTCTCTATAATTTCCTTTATAGCTAGATATTAGAATATTCAAATGGAATAGATTTTTTTACAAAGATATGATCTTTCTTGGAGAGCACTAGACATGATGTTTCTTAGAGTAGAGGTAGATGCAGATGTTACCCTTTTCCTAAAATAGTTGAATTTTTTATATTTCCATGGGACTTTGTTACTATCACAATAACATTTATTTTGTGTCAGTAGTTTACTACAATCTTGTGGGAACTAGGTCTATAAATAATTATCTTATATAATTATAAGATATTGTTATGATATATTATTATATTTCTTAGTGTACTCATATGATGGGTAAATAGATTTTAACTATTGATGAAACACCTTTTTAGTTTTATTAGCTTTATCAGTAGCATATTTCATGAAAACCTTGGATATATGACCATTGGAAACAAAAGAAAATGGTGACATTAGAAGGGTATATCATAAAGAATCTCAACTGATAGTTTACCATATAGCGTGTAGAGGGGGATAATAGGAACAAATAGTGGGGTAAGATAATAGAAGAAATTTATATGCTGTAGAAGCTCAAGAGGTGAAGATACCAAATATGGTTCATAATATAATTTTTATTTATTCCACTATTTTTTCTATTTGTATTTATAGAATTTACTCATATTTATTCATCTTTCATCCACTAATTAATGGTTGTAATTTGTTTTATTTAGGATCAACAAGCTATTGAAATTTATTACACTCGAGGAAAATTGGATGAGGTTATATAAAGAGTGTAATATTGAAATATTTATGGGAAGAGATAAAATTTCTGGGAACCCAGTATTATTATGGATTAAATTATATGATATTATTATTAGAATAAATTCATTATACTATATAAAATCATTCATTTATTATTATTGATATAAGATGATTTTATTCGGTTTAGATGGTTATTGTTTATTTCTTGTTGGAGATGCATATTTCTTTTGGTAAAGAGATTTGTTGATACAAATAGTATTGTATCTCTATTGACGGGCTTGATAATTTTTTAAATTGATTTATATATTGATAAATTTCAATTACTTTAAAGGGATTATTATGATTTGTTCCCAAAATAGGTTACATGTTTTCATTTTAAGAGAGTAATTGAGTTTGGCATTGAACTATATCTAGGATTTTCCTCTCTTTTTATTTTAGAATATTGTATAATTCCAGTTGATCTTCATTATTTAAGGATTTATATTGATGAGTTATATATGGATTATTTATTCGACATAGTTTATCACTAAGATATTTTTTATAATTGTTTTGAAAGTAGTATTATTGTATTTTATGATTGTGTGTTGATGACCAGTGATTGAATCAAGTGATGGTGAAACATTTCTATCATTTTCCTAGGATAGATGATTTTTTTAATAGATGAATGGGGTAACTTTTTTTAGAGGATTTATTTATGATATTGATATCCCTGTATGAGGGTCTAGGATAAAGACATCCCTATGATAGGTTTTTAATATTAGTGAGAGAATTTTGAGTTTTTAGTGATGGCATATGGAGTAATAAATGCACAATAAGTGTTTGTAAGGCTTTTTAATAGGGTGTTTCAAATATACCATGATTATTTTATGGAATTGATAATTTATTATATCATATTTTATAATAACACCAAGTTATATAATATATATTATCTCAAGAAGGTTGTGGGGTTGATCATGGTGCCTAAATTATATAGGAAGATGTATAAATTTTATGTATGGATGTGTGTAGTGATTTTTTTGGGACACGTTATTTTATAGATTGGTTTATCAAAAGACTCAGTGAAGGTCGAGGCAGTTGATTCATATAATCCCCTAATAAATGTTAATGACTTATGGGGTCTATTAAGTTTTGATTATTATTAAAATAGGTACGTACTTTATTTTTCTGATATTTTTTCTCCACAAAAAATTTATACGTAGAAGTTTAATGTTTTTCTTAGATGAATAAATATTAGGATACTTACATAAATTTTAAGGAGAAGTTTAAGAGCGCTCTAGTATTTTGATTACCTAGGTGAGGTATTACTTATAAGTTATAATGCAATATATCTCATCCGGAATTTGGATGTTGTTTGATGTAATAAAGGGAAACTGTTTACATATGAATGGAACTATATTAATCTTGATTCCATTATTTTGGATATAGTATTTATGATTAATATATTGATTTATTATTTTCATAGAGGTAATTTTATGGTTTATAATGATCATTTAATTTTGAGATATATATATATTATTAGAAGGATTTAAATTTTTTCTAAATAATATGGGTGGAGTTACAGTAATATTATGATGTTGAAATAATATATACTCATTGAAAGGGAATTATGGTTGTTTAAATGTTAAGTCAGATGTTTTATGGTGAGTATGACTGATGTGTGAGTGATGTATGATAAATAAGAGAGTTTATGGAATATCATCAACTTTTAACTGTGAAGATTTATCATAAGAACATATGTTTTACAAACCATTTTATTTTTATAAACTATAATAAAATAATTATTAAATATGTTTTTCGATTCATCTATAATAATTGAAATAGAGTTGAATAAAATACCAATATGATATTAATAGAACAAAAAAATAGTTTATTCACACATAATGGAACATTATAACCAAACTGAATTAAATTGTGTTGTATATAGATTTAATTATTAAATTACATAGATGATTGTTTCTATTAAAAGTGTATAAATAAAATAGGTATAATAAATGGAAAATTATAATTTTTTTACAAATAAGAAAATCCATGGATAATTATCACCCATGAAATATAATTTAGATGATTAATACATGTAAGATCATGGCCTTTTCTGGAGCCATCTCTAGTTTGTTTTATAGTACATTTTGAATCTTCTAAGTACCTTTGATTTGGCTTAGTGTCCTGTGGTGCGTTTTGGTGAAATTTTAAGGAAAATTAATGATAGGGGTATGTGCATGGTTCACGCGTGGTGTGACAAAACATGCGACCAAACTATGCCAAGCATGAAAAAATGGACAGAGAGGTCTGCACAGTTTGGGAACGGTTTGACTAACCATGCGATCAAACCATGGAAACCATGTAAACCTGGACAGAGGGGTCTGCACGGTTGGAACACTGTCTTCCCTAACAGTGCACCTCTGCCCAAGAAATCATGCACCATGAATTTAATATCCAAAACTCCTTTTTTTAAACCACCCAAATTCCCCGAGACATCCATATTTCAACCTTGGATCAGGATTGAAAAATTATAGGTTTTCCTAGAGCCTTATGGAGGGATTCCAAGGTGATGCGAACATCATTTTTCAAGTTCTAAATCCTAGGTTGAAGACTGTCTCTCTTCCCAGAAAGTGGATTGCATCTCATTGATTCTCTCATTCATTCCTCTATCCTTCTTTAATCTTTTCATGAAATATTACCACCATTTCAATGGATCTAAAACTATGAGTTTAGATATATATCTATGATTGTGGATCAAGATCTATATTTTCGAGATATTGATGCCTTTGATCTTAATTTTTTTAGGTATTTAGATTTGAAGCTTGATCAATGATGTTGTGCTTCTTGGATTCGGGAGACTTTCATTGGGCTAACTTCCTTTAATAAATCGAGGTAATTGGTCTAAATAGGACTCCCATAGTCATGATTCTAATATGTTTATGTGAGTTTGTGATTTTATAGCATACCTTGATAATTTATTTCCAAAATTGGAGTAATTATGAAATTATAATTTAATTGAGTTTTCCTTGGTGATTAATTGATAATTGAATCATAGAACAAATGATGGGGAGTTTCCCAAATAGATATTTTGGAGATTTGTTTTGGGTTATGATATTTTAATTGATATATTTAATTTATTGTGATAAGATAAATAATTGGGGGTAATTAATTATGAAATGATGTTTGGATATATAAGATAATTAATTCTAAGAATTAATTATGTGCCATGATCTTGATCAAAGATAATTAATTATGAGAATTAACTATGAAAAGTAGAGATTTGATTTGGATAATTAATTGTGAATAATTAATTTTGGAAAGAGAATTTTGTTGAATGATTAATTAAATGATGAATTAAATAATTGGTTATCTACTTAGTTAATTATTGAGTTAACTAATGGATTTTTAAATGTTTAATTAATTATTGGATTAGTAATGGAATTGTGTGTCTAATTATTGGGAATTTAAGAATGATTAAATTGATGATTTTTTTTCTGTTCTAGACATGGAGTTATAGACGGATTAGAAGTTGGGACATGGACATGGCATTGCTCCCCAATATTTATCGAAGCTTGAGATTTTGGGGTGCTTGCCATGATGACCCACACCGAATGAGATTTAGAGTGACAAGAATGACAAAATTCATTTAATGGGATTTAGGGTGTCAGGCATGACGACCCACACCGAATGAAGGATAATAAATAATTATGAATAAGTGGGAAACAATAATTGAAACTAGGCCAAATGTGATGATTAAAGATTAAATGAAAATGTGATAACTGGTTAATTATGAATTTTATTTATTTATTCATATAACTACATGCACTATCTTTTGACTGGGCTCGTTTTAAACACTGTTGGTGGTGTCCTACTGATTTATACTCACATCCTATTTGGGTCACTTAATCAGTACCTGAGATGATTTTTCTGTTGTAGGAAAGGATAAGGGCATGGCCTTGGGATTGGTTGTTGTTAGAGATTAGAGCATGGTAGAGGGAAAATGATGTGGTTCGAAACACTCTTGGTAGTCTTTGGGTGTTTATTTTCAGTTTCATTGTAGACACTTGACACTTTTATTGTCATAGCATGTTTTACCTTTTAGTTGAGTATTGTATTTTCTAGTTTTGACTATCATATTCCATATTATTGTGCTAGTTATTTATACTCTTCCACAATTGGTAATTATTGTTTTCTTCCATTGGTGTTTTGATTCTAATAAAATTGGTTATAGACTCCCCAATAATGAATTACCAGACCCTCACTAATAGTCGTAACCCTTTGGTGTACAGGGATGCTCTCTTGAGGGCATTTGACCAACTGGCTTGGGGAACTATTTTAGGGATCCTAAGTCAGAACGTCATAAATTTGTATCAAAGGGGTTCTCTTTTCTTTCAAATTCTTTTGTCTTACTATTTTGAGAAAGGTAGACTACAGAATAGGTAGAGTATAGTATTGGTAATGAGGTCAGGCATAGGAGTTTCAAACCCATGTACCTATAAAATTAGAGTAATCAGGGTGGAGTTGAATTTAATACTATTTTTTGTTATAGATGGATATTATTTCACCTTGTGGGACACACATTTGGTGTGATGTGATATTTGTTTTGAAAAATTGTTGAATTTTTATTTGTGGCCTAAAGAGGAATGATACTTGAGTCTTCATGCATCATTCTAGGGACATAGGGTCATTGTGACATGCATCATTCTAATCACTTACATGAAAACAGGTTATGGGTAAGTTGTTGAACATGAACTGTTTTTCCTTATTGTGAGATTGAAATAATTATGAAAGATGAGAATAAATGGGAATCTAATGAGAACATTGAGTGTTCAAATGAGTATGATTAATTTATTAAATTTTGAATTAATTAATTTGAGAGAATGTGATTAATTAATGGTTGGATAAATTAATGGGAATGAATGTACCCTTGTTAACCAATACCTAGGAGTAGGATGGTTAACGGTAGTGATAAGGCCTCGATGTTGACCGTGTGGTGAGAAAAAGAGGAAAAGGACATGTCGAAACTTGTTGTGTTAGTTTCTAATCATATGTAAATGTTATAAGGTTTTATTATAAGACATAAGACAAGTGTTTGGATGGTAGGGATATGCCTCCATGATGCTTGTTGAGGGAGAGACTGAGGGGTATGGTCCAGAACTAAATTCAATACATGGAGCTTGAGGAACTATTTGTGAAAGATGAGGATAAAGGGGAAAAGTTCTGAGAGAACTTCTATCATTTCATGGAGTAGATGGAGAGATACCTAGGGTGCGTTCAAAAAATCATGTTGGAGTTAATAAGGGAGTTTTATCTGCATAACCCTTCTACTTTTACAGGAGAGGGTGGACCCAAGGGAGCTGAATTCTTGATTGAATACATAAAGATGATACTTAACCATTAGGATACTTCGGCTAGGAGGAGTGTCCAGTTGGATGCTTATATGCTACAGGGATCAATGAAGAATTGGTGGGACATTCAGGTACGATCTGGACAGACTGCTGATATGTTATAGATGGAATTTCCGGAGATGTTCTCGGAGAACTTCTATCCAGAGACCCTAAGATAAGAGAAGGATTCATAGTTTATGCCTCTGACCCAAGGAATCATGTCCTTAATGGATTACAATGAATGTTTCAATGATTTACAGTGTTTTTCTCCATATTTTGTGTCATATAAGTCTTCCTCAGCAAAATGATTTTAGGATGGACTTAGGTGTGAAAATAAGTCCCAAGTAAATATATTTTGGTTAAATAAATTCATATAAGTTGTTAATCAGGTTCTCATTTTAGAGAGGAATCTGAAGGAGGATTCTAGTACTGGATAGGTAGGTATCCCTAGATGATCAGGGAGTGTGCCTTCCAAGAGTAGGAAGCACCGTTATAAGAAACATAGTCATGAAAATGGAAACCAAGGTTGGAAACCTAGAGAAATTGTTGCACTAGATATTACTCAGGCGCTTTTCCACCAGTGTGGTAGATAGGGACACTATCGTACACGTTGTCCTCAAAAACCAGTGGAGTGTGGGTTTTATGGCAAGATGGGGAACCTACAGAAGTTCTGTAAGAAGCAGCGACAAGAAGGATCTGAGGGAGAAGTTGGTCAGAGTCAGAGTGTGGGAAGGGGTCTTATACACCATATAGTTCTAGCAGTTGGAGTTCTACTAGAAGAGGTGGTAGATAATGTGTACGTGGTGCTTCAGGTTATGAGTGCATGTATCAGCAGAGTTGTGCTACTAAGGAGAGTCAGACGACACCACATAGAAGAGGGGTAGAATAGTTACATGCAGTGAAATATACACATGTGGAGAATGAGGCTGGTCCATTGACAGTGAGATGTACTATTCTAGTTGCTTATACCTTGGATACTACCTTGTTTGATAATGGTGCCTCTCCTTCCTTTATATCTTCACATCTTGTTAATGGCCTGAGCCTGGAGGTGGTGTCTATAAGCGAGGTGATGAATATCGATAAAACATTTGGAACATGGTATAGGGACATCTATTCATGAAAGGGATGTTCACTAGATATTGGAGAGTATATGTTTCTTTGGTATATCTATTTCCTTGATATAACAGAATTATTCCTGATTATGGGTATGGACTGGCTAGTCGCATACTGAGCCCACACAGATTTTTACACTATGATAGTGACCTTTGTATCTTCTAAGGGTGACTAATATGTTCATCGAGGAGAATGGGATATCCATACAGGTCGAGCTGGGACAATCAATCAGAAATTAGGAGAGATCCCAACCCAAGTTTCTAGTTGTTTGATGATTGATGTTAGTGGTAGGAAATACATCCTTCCACCGGTAGTAGACCTATTTCAGGACGTATTTCCTGAATACTTTTTGGGGTTTCCACTTGAGAGAGATGTGGAATTCACTATCATGCTCATGTCGGCCCCTGAGCCGGTATCTATTCCCCCTTACATAATGACACCGACTGAGCTTCAAGATCAGAAAACATAGTTGGAGGAGTTTTTGGTTAAAGGGTTTATTCGTCCAAGTACATCATCTTGGGGATCACCAATTTTGTTTGTAAAGCAGGCCGACAAGAGTTTACATGTGTTTGTTGATTACTAAAAGTTGAATAAAATGATCATGAAGAACTAATATCCTCTTCCCTGTATTGATGATCTGTTTGACTATCTGAAGGGGGGTTGTGTGTTCTATAAGATTGATAATAGATTAGGGCATCATCAGGTGAGAGTTTGGACATTTTATATTCCAAGAACTTATTTCAGGAGTAGGTATGGCCTTTATGAGTTTTTTTTAATTATTTTTGGGCTGAAAAATTATCCAGTAGTATTTATGGACTTGATGAATAGGATCTATCATCCATACAAAGATCAGTTTGTGGTCGTGTTTGTAGACTACATCTTGGTGTACTCTAAGACTCAAGGAGATCATGCCAAACATCTTGACATCATACGGCATACAGTGAGAGGGAATCACATATTTTCAAATCCATGTAAATGTCAGTTTTGGATTGATAAGGTACACTTTTTGGGGCATATCTTCTCAAGTGAAGGTGTGGAAGTGGACCCAAAAAAAGTGCAGGCAGTGTTTTCATGGTAGAATCCCAATAATGTTTTTGATATCTGGTGATTTTTGGGATTAACTAGTTATTATAGGAGGTTTATCCCTGACTTTTATTGATTGGAAGCACCACTTTCAGGTTTGACCAAGAAAGGAATAAAGTTTGATTGGATATAAGATTGAGAGAATGCTTTCTAGGAGTTGAATAAGCACTTGACTTCGGCAGAAATTTTGATATTACCTAAGTCAGGTGTGGAGTACACATTGTATTGTGATGCTTCTGGGATCAGACTCAGAGCTGTGCTGATGCAAGGGGATCGAGTCGTTGCTTATAGGTCTCAGCTATTCAGGCCACATAAATGGAATTACCCTACATACAACCTCGAGTTGGAAGCAGTGTATTATGATCTTAAGTGGTGGTGACACTATATTTTGGGTGGAAAGATTACATTTATTATGGATCACAGAAGATTGAAGTATATATTTTCATATCATGACTTGAATCTTCGGCAACGCAGATGTGTATACTTTATACAGTCCTTTGATTTTTAACTATTATATACCTCTCGAAAAGGGGAATAGTGTATTTGATTCATTGAGTAGGAAAACTCAAACTCAATTGGTACATGAGTCGAGTGTAGAGTGGAAGATAATGACTTTGCTAGTGGAAATGAAAGTGGTAGTTCTGGAGAGTTAGGAGAGGATGACTATGGTTTTTTTAGAAGTGGAGTCTACACTCTTGAGGCAGATCAAGGACATGTAGTATGACGATCTAGAGGTTTTAACCTTAAGGGAAAGCCTTGAAGGTGGAGAGACACCTTCAGACCAGATAATAGATGATAATTACATCATCTATGGGAAAAATTAGGTATTTGTGCCTACAAGTATGCGAGAGGAACTAATGAGAGAATTTCTAGCCAAAACATGGGTGGTACATCTTGGGCTGAAAAAAATGTACCGTGACCTATGACAATATTTTGGTGGATAGACATGAAAAATGAGATAACAAGGTTCATAACAAGATACTTCACCTATCAGTAGGTGAAGGTAGAGCATCGATGACCTAAAGGCCTTCTGCATCCATTGTCAACATTAGAATTGAAGGGGGATGATGTGACTATCACTGAAAAATATCTCACTTTTCCCAACATGGGAATATCTATTGGTAAAAGATCATTTTCTATTGTCAAAACGTTTCACCAACAAATTTATCCCTATAAAAAAATTATTGGCACAAATTCCTCTTCTAAATGTTTTTGTGACAGATAAAATAGTTTTAGTGTACTTATAATAAAACCAATAAATTAATATATTTTGGTTATAGTGTTTAGAAATAGGTTCTGGAAAAAAATTTATATGTTGTTAATAATATTAAAAATATATGATATTTGTATATAAATTACATTTAAATCAAAAATAAATTAATTGAAAGTAAAATTTCATATTATATTTATAAATTTATCATATATTATATATGTGTTTTAATTATTAAACTGAAGATGATTCTAACAAATGTTAAAAATGAGACCAGAATTATTTATATTAATAATAAAATTCATTACAAATAGAGCCTGTTGGATCCCTACCAATTATTGTTCTCCAATTCTATCTCAAAATAACCTAACCACCCAAGATTCATTCACTAGAAAACCCCGCCCCACCACCCACCATGATAGATCCCCACCACCACGCTGGATTAACCACCCCAGTAGCTCCAGCCCATCATTTCTAATGACTCCAATACCAGCAACTCTAGCCCATAATCACTAGAGAATCTAGATCCAACAACATCAGCTCTAGCCCTAGCAGCCCCACCCCATCCATGATAGCTCCAGCCCCGTCCTATCCATGCCAGATCCAGCCCCATCCATGCTAGCTCTAAACTAAGTCATCTCCAGCTCCAGCCCATCCATGTCAGATCCAGCTGACCCCATCCATGAAAAATATTGTCTATGCACAAATAGATGAGGAAAAAAATGATAAAAGACCTCTTATGAAATTAAGGGTGGTACATAGACAACTGATATAAATATGATTACACATCAATTTTCACCATAGGTCATACTTCCAGCAAGGTACATGGATGATGTTCACCCACTCAACCTGATTCCAACATTTTTTTCCTTTTGCATAAGCTTGTTGAAGGCAGTGTTAATACAATCATCAATGATCAACTGGAGACTGTCATAGAAATCCAGTATCTTCACCGACATGTTTTTCACAATAGTCATGTCAACTCGAAGCTCTTTGAACCATGAATTAGTGTCCTTATGTTTTAGAATGATTTCAATGTAAATGCATGACATTACAATCAAAAGAGGAGGATGTACGAGGACGAGGTTTGTCTTGTAGGTATCATTGACAATTACCAGGTTGTCTGAATCATAATTGCAACATTCACCCCTAAATCCTGAAGCAATTGTAATAATGAATGGTATAGGTGAAATACAAGAAAGAAATACTTGAGAGATTCCCATATCTTCATTTCCATTTCAATTCTATCCTTAATACCAATTGTTTTTTCAAAACATTTATGTTTGATTTTGGTGGACCACCATCATCCCATATCTAATTGTCCCAGCACATGTCCCAACTTCACCATTATTTCTATGAAGCAGCACATGTCCCAACACTTATCAAACAACCAAATTACATTAGTTAGTGCTTAATAATATTGAAGAAAGTTGAATCACTTTATGAGATCTTCTTATAGAACAAAAAATGTCTCCCCTAATTTTTTTATATAAAATAATTTATAGTATTAAAGAAAACCACTAGAATTAATAGTACAAGCCTTGATCCCATTAAATTAATAAAAAATGCATCCTTCTCATAAATATACATGATTCTGGTCATGATCTTCATATGAAAATTTCAAGTATAAAACATTCACAACTTGTGAAAATATGGTTACAAAACATGGAAATCCCATCCAAAGAAAGAAACAGACCAGAAAAAATACATTTAAGAGTTATATAGGTGTGAATGATACCAAAAACAAATCAAAGAATACATTTTATATTCCCACTAAACATATTATATTCAGTACCCGTAGAAAATAAAAGACGATCTATAATAACATAAAATATATACTCTAAATGAAACTGCATACAATACTAGAAAAAGAAGGGACAACAAAGTGCACCACTTGATATCTAGTTTTGTTATAATCCGAGTTATGTGAGATCTTTTCCAAGAGTGACAATGAGTACTTTTCACACACTATGATTAATATATTATATTTTATAATGATGGATTTTTCATTATAACAATATAAAAAAGGTGACCTACTTGCTGTTTTTAGAGGTGTATTTTCTCAATGCTTATTCCAAGTAGTGGAAATAAACAAACAACAACTAGTACCTAAAATACTATAGTTGTATTAATAAATGATTTTTAAGACATGTGGAATGTTTATGGCCACATGAAACATATATCTAAGCTCTTTATAATTATATAATTGCATTGTTCAAAAATAATATAGGCTAACCTCTTGTTATGAGTGTTTTAGAAACATTAATATGTTAATTGAAAAGGAAGCGTGCTAGTGGTTGATAAAAAACATTAAATTATGTTTAAATATTAAATTTCAGTGAAATTACTAGAGAAAGTCTTTCATGTGTGGGTTGATCACCTTAATATGGAATCAAAGCACACTAGATTTTTTAGTCTATAAATAACTATTAAGGGAACAAATATAGACATGTCAAATTTGTTAACATACAAACAAGCATGAATTTATGTCATCCTACAAAATATAAACCAAACCAAGAAGTTTATTTAGCTTCCCACTAACAGTTTTCCAAAAGTTACTGAGTAGAATACCCCTTTCACATTCCATATATATCAACTAAAAATTCTGACCACACATGGATGTATAAAATACAATAATCGATAAAAGGGATGCTATAATGTCATCAAGATTTAATGGTACTCATTATTGTATCAGAGCCTTCTTTTCATCCAAAAAATAAATCTTAATTGAAATGAATACACTATTTAGATCATCAATCCTTTGAAAACCCATGGAATGGTAACATATATATAGTTAATTAGGTACTATAAGTAAGACTACAATATTACAGTTAATAATATAATGTAATTTAAGAAAAGAGGTAAAGAAAAAGATGAAATAGGAAATTGGTTGGAGGTAGAGCCATGAAATTTGAGAATAGAGGCAAAGAAATTTAAGGAAGCAATGAAACTAGGGATAGTGGAAATTTTTATGATAATCTAAACTGATTAGTACAAGTATATAACCCCCCAAGATTATTTGAAGATGAAAAGGTTCCATAAATCAATTCATAACCAAACCAAGGCTCATCAAAATGCATACAAAACAAACACCCTTGTTAGCATCTAAGGATCAGACCAAGATCAAGATGGGTGCTGAAATTGATCCTCAACCACTAAAATTTGGAAATAAAATCCATTAATCAAGACTCATTAAGATCTATTGTGAGCATGAGAAATAACTTGAGGTTGAAAAATCCTATCAATTGATCAATGAGAAGTTATTCACAACATGCTATGAAAGCCAACCGAGTCCAGGAGGACTGCCTTGTTTTGATCCAGATGAAAATACTACCCTTATTTGCATTGCTCAGCCTTGTATATGTCTAGTGAAAAACCATTGGAGTAGTTAATAACAACTTTTTGAATGACAATCCGAAGCTCATCCAAAGCCCTCTTGGTGGGCAGTGGAAGAACAGGCTTGCAACCGCAAAACATGTGTATATTCAAAACTTTTCCTTCCCTACACCTTACTTCAAGCCTTCCAGGATGCTAGCCATTTGGGATAGGCATTGAACTGGAGAAAAGTTCTTCCTTGATTCTACATGGGTGGGATTGAAGTGTCATTGTTAATGGGTGGAATATTATTATAGGTTTCACTATGCATCCTGTAGGAGCCGACTCCAATTAATTGTGTATATCATTGATCTTCTAGAGAAGTTAATTCATGTACTCAATCGAATCTCTAACTATTGAAGCTCGATCCATCTTGCTGATGTTTGAGAAAATAGGTCGCCGAATGTATAGACTATCATTAAGATTCTCCCGATGCTGCCTCTCTGTCATCAGATTCTTGGCCAGGATCCCCTTATTCCCTATATCATCTCCTTCCCTAACCATATATTTCTCATTTCAGTTGCTTCCACCTTTCTTCTTCCCATCATCTATCCTGTAGCTATCGATTAGGTCATCAGATTCATAATTCTTTCAATGAACCCCCAATGCTTGGTTCTTCCCCACTGTCCCTCTTACTGTTGTTCCTTATCGTGGTCACCTTATCTTGTTTGTCTCCCTTATTTCTCTCCGAACCTAGAACACCAAAATTGGTCCCAACTTTATCAGCCAAATGCTAACGAAATGCGGACCGCTTTTGGAAGAGCTTGGGATATTCACTCACCAAAGGGAACAGTTATAGGGGTCCCAAAAACATAGATATGTTCAGTAAAAGAGAATAGCACATGCCAACAGATGAAACCTCCTCAAAACCACTAAATCCCACCATATCAAGAACGATTTTTTGAGCCGACGGGAGAAGATGCACCGTCGTCGATCATAGATGGCCCGAGCTGAATTCGTCGGTACCCATGTGGATGTTAGAGCTCAGTTTAGTGAAATTCATCAAGATCCCAATCCCCATGTTCATCATATCTGTGGTGTTGGCATCCTGTAACTCTGATTAATAACCCATATTTAAGGTTTCTTCTACTAAAATGGTGTCATAGGTGACATAGAGGAGCGATGAGGAAACCCTAAGATGTATATTGTGTAAATAAGAAGTGTGTAGTTGGAGGGAGTCGAGGGGCGAAAAGAGGAATGATTATGAAGAAAACCATAGGAAAGTGGCTGCTGCGGGAGCCTGGGAATCTAGGGAGCCAAAGACCATGAGGGAAAGACTGTGAAATGGGGCAGGGATGGGGGCGGAGGCACAGGAGGAGATGAGGAAGCTTGAGTAGATTTTCCAAATATTAAAATATAATATTTCATCGATATATAATATTTCCATAAATAAAATATCAAATTACATTTAATATTTTATATTAAAAATATAAAAAGAATATATCAAAATAGAAATTTTATTAATTTCGTAAAATTCAAAAATTATAATATATAAAAAATATAATACATATTAAAATTCAATATCTGAAAAAATATAACAAATAAATAAAATTTCAAAATATAAATACTCATTAATAATTACATAAAAATAAATATTAAATAAATATTAAATTCAATATGTGAATATTAAATTAATATTATAAAAATTCAACGTGTGAATATTAATTATCAATTTCTTATATTTTTATCATGTTTATTGATTTTTTAATTGATTATCATGTTTTTATTTATTATGTTCATTAAATTAAAATATCATAATGATTATTTTTTTTTATGAAAAGTGTTGAAATGTTTGTTAAATGAAAATAATTATAAAAATCACAACTAAGGATACTTAGAGAAAACTAAAAATTAAAATCAATTAATATGAAATTTTTAATAAAACCTCTAAAATTAAATATTGTCTTTCGTCATAAGAATAATAATATATATAAAAAATTAAGTTTGTCTCAATTGGTTATTATCATTGAATGATGTATTGTGAAAACAATTGTTGAAGGAAAAAAGATATTTTCGGTAATAGTTATTATTAATAATAGATTCAACTGTTACTAATAAAATGTTAGTATTTTTATCATAAAGTAATAGATTTAACTGTTGATAAAATATTTGTTGGTGTTAAATGATCAATACCCACATATATATCTATTGTTAAAAAAAGTTTTGGTACATAAAATCATTACCAATAAAAAATAAGATCTGTTGGAATTGATCATTTTTACCAATGTATATATTTTTTTCAATAAATTTCTGATGGTATAAGTCATTTTTTTGTATTGTATGGATTTCATGGTTGAAATTAGAAAGACTCTTAGGAAGAATGATTCAATTTGGGTTTTTGTGGATCCACAAACGAAGGTAGCAAAATTCTTTCCTATTATGGAAACCTTTGCTGTAGAATAGTTGAGAGAACTGTATAGGCGAGAGATGGTTTGTTTTCATGGGGTGCCAAAAACTATAGTTTCAGATCATGACTCACGCTTTACATCATGCTTCTATAAGGGTTTATAGAATTCTCTTTGTACACAGGTTTTGTTAAGTACAACCTTCCACCCACAGACAGATGGTCAGTCGGAGGATACCATACAAGTATTTGAGGATATGTTGCGGGCATGTGTGCTTAACTTTGGTGGTTCTTGGGATAAGTACCTGGCTTTAGTGGAGTTCACCTATAAAAAAAATTATCAAGAAACTATACAGATGGATCCATATGAGGCACTTTATGGAAGAAATTATAGATCAACATTGTGTTGGCTAGAGGTGGGTGAGTCAGAGTTTTTGTGACCAAATATCATTCAGGAGGCATTAGAGCATGTTCATTTGATTCAGAAACGTATAGCTACAACTCAGAGTAGACATGAGTCTTATTCTAATAGACGGAGATGACCCCTAGAGTTTACATAGGGTTATTATATATTCCTTCAGATGTCGCCTAGATTGGGTCACCATAGAATACGGAGGTATGGAATGTTGGCGCCCAGGTTTTTAGGACCATTTGAGGTACTTGTGAGAGTCAGGCCAGTGGAATACCGATTAACACTTCTATAGAAATTCAGCACTATGAATGATGTTTTCCTTGTGTCCAAACTATAGTGGTATCACCCTGACCATTCTCATGTGATTTATGTGGAAGTGGTTGACAATGAGATAGATGCGTCCTTTGAGAAGCATCTGATATGTGTTCTAGGATGCATTGAGAAAGTGTTATAAAGAAATAAAGTTCCATTAGTTCATGTGTTGTGGAAACATGGAAGTGTTCAAGAAGAAACTTGGGAATGGGAAGAAGACATGAGGGCTCAATGGACCAATCTTTTTGGCACAAAATCTTAGAGAAGTTCTGAAGTGAAACTCAAGGACGAGCTGTTATAAGGTGTGGATATTGTAAGATCCCGACTTTTTATAGAGTCATCTTGGGTGAATATTCAAGTAGTTTTTTAATCTTTTAAGTACCATTGATTTGGACTAGTTTCTTAGGGTACGTTTGGGTGATCTTTTAAGGAAAACTAAAGGACATGGGGATGTGCACGATTTTCACACGATTTGAGAAACCATGAAGGCAAACCCTACCAAGCATGTGAAACTAGAGAGAGGTATACATGGTTGGTGCACAGTTTGACTAACCATGCATCCAAACAATTCCAACTATTCAAACCTGGATAGAGTGGTCCGCATAGTTGGTGCACAGTTTTCCCTAACCATGCACCTCTGCCCCAGAAACCGTGCATGTGGAATTTAATATCTGAAAATCTTTTTTAAAACCACCCTACCCCCCTAGACATCTATATTTCGGACTTGGCTCAGTCTTCAAAAATTCTTGGTGTTCCCAGAGCATTCTAGAGGTATTCCAAAGAAATATATACACCGTTCTTCAAGATCTAATGTCCAAATTGAAGATCCTCTCTCTTTTTGGTAAGTAGATTTCATCCCATTTCTTATCCGGTTCATTCCTCTATCTTTCCATTGTTTTTTCATGGAATATTTATAGTGTTTCTGGGGATATAAACCTATAAGATGATATCTAGATCTAGTATTTTGGATCTATATCTATATTTCCAATATCGTGATGCCTTTGATCTAAATTTTGGATTAGGGGTTTAGATCCGAAGCTTGATCAATGACGTGGTGTTGCTCGGATTTTGGAGATTTCCATTTGGCTAACTTCCATCAATAAACTGAGGTAGGTGGTCTAAATCGAAATCCCATAGTAGTGATTTTGATATGTGTATGTGAGTTTATGATTTTCTAGATTCCCTTGATATTTGATTTTCTAAATTGGAGTAATTGGGAATGTGGAATTGAATTGAGTTTTCCTTGGTGATTAATTGATAACTAAATCACAGAACAAATGATGGGGGGGGGGGGGTTTCAAAATAAATATTTTGTATATTTTTTGGGTTATGATATTGTAATTGAGATATTGAATTATATGTGATAAGATAATTAATTGGAGGAAATTATTTATGAAATTGTGTTTGGTTATATAATATAATTAATTGTGAGAATTAATTATGTTCCATGATATTGATCAAAGATAATTAATTGTAAGAATTAATTATGACAAGTTGAGATTATATATGTATAATTAATTGTGAAAAATTAAATATGGAAAGTGAATTGTATTGATTGATAAATTAATTGATGAATTAATTAATGGGTTATGTTCTTGGTTAATTTTTGAGTTAACTAATGGACTTTGAAATGTTTAACTAATCGTTGAATTAGTAATGGAATGATGTGGAAAATTCTTGTGAATTAAAGAATGATTAAATGGATGAGATTTTTGGGTTTCTAGAATTAGAGTTCTAGAATGATTAGAAGTTGGGACTTGGACATGGAATTCCTCACTACTAGTTATCAAACCATGAGATTATGGGGTGTTAGGTATGATGACCTACATCAAATGATATTAAGAGTGATAGGAATGATGACCTTATCTTAATGATATTTGGGGTGTTATGAATGACAACCAAAAATGAATGAATGAAAATAATGAATGATGATTCAAATGGGAAACTTGAATTGAAAATGGCCCTAATGTGATGATTAAGGATTAAATGATAATGTGATAACTGGTTAATTATGCATTGTATTTATTGCTTCATAGAACTGCATGCACTATCTTTTCACTAGACTTGTTTTAGACATCATCAGTGGTGGCCTACTAAGTTGTACTCACACCATATTTGAGCCGCCTAATCTGTACCCAAGAATACATTGTTGTTGTAGGACAGGATATGGTCAAGGCCCTGTGATAGGTTGCTATTTGGGATTTGAGCATGGGAGAGGGAACCAGACGTGGTTCGGGACACGCATGGAAGTCATTGTGTCTTTACTTTTAGTTTCATTGAAGAATCTTGACACTTTCATTGTCATAACATATTTTACCATTTATTTGTGTATTTTATTTTATGGTTTTGACTATCATATGCCATGGTATTGTTCTGGTTATTTATATGCTTTCGTACTTGGTTGTTATTGTTTGCTTCCATTGGTGTTTTGATTATGATAAAAGAGGGTATAGTCTCCCCAAGATTGACTTACCAGGCCCTCGATACTAGTCATAACCCTATGGATTAGATAGAGGAGCTCTTGAGGGCACGTGACCAACTAGCTCAGGGCAATATTTAGTAGCACCGGGGTCGAGACATCACAATACATATAATGATAAAAAACATCATGAAATTGAAATTAATGTCAAAAAATACAAAATGAATATTACATGAAAGAGAAGTGAAATATTTAAAGATTCATTTAAATGAATTTGTAGTATGTAAAGGGGGCAATATAGGTTTTATATTGATGTCATATTGAAAATAATTGACCCAAGGTATAATACATTTATATATCTTATCTGCTTGGAAATATTGGTATATTGTTAATAAACATAAATATTATTTAGATGTTAAAAAATATGAATTAAAATTAATAATAATTTATAGAAAGAAAATAAATTATTTTTGAATATAATAAAAGGATACTAATTTTTAAAAAAATAAATAGTATTCTCTATATATTTTTTATATAATTGAATTTTGGTTAAACTTTATACATTAAAATACTGATATCAAAAAAATAAATTGATAAAAATAAATGATTATTAAATTAAATAAATAACATCTGTGGAATAAGTAGTTATATACAAAAATATTAATTCAATTATATATTTTCAATTAAATTTGATTTATTTACAAACAATGATATTGTAGATTAAAATTTTTAATTTTAAAATTTCTCTTATCTAGAGTAATAAATATAATGAAAGATACTTTTATATATATAGAAATATGAAATAAAATTCATGAAATAATTGGTAATTGGTTATAAATAATAATAAATTCATTTAATGTTAAAAAGTGATATTAAGAACCGGTTTTAAATTGAAGTGTTTTTTATATTAATAAATTAAATAAATCACATTTAAATGAGGAATTTAATGTAATTATTAAATTTCTATAAAAATAAAACTAAAATATATTAATTATTAATTTATATGATGTAATATTAAGGGCACATAATTATTTAAAATTCATTTTTCATAAAATATATATTTTTCTATATATATATTATGTTTTCATTTAAATTTTGAATTATAAAAATTTATGAGTTTAATAAGATAAAATGGAGTATTAATTTATAATTAACACACTGAAGTGTTGTAAGAATTTGAATTTCAGTTTTATAAAAAAAATTATTTATGGAGGAAAATATTGAGTTACCATGTTTAATGTAAATTGTGGTAAAATGGCTGAAGAAAGTGGTTAAAACTAGAAAATTTCATGAAACATTATCTATAATTTCATTATGTGAGGGGATTTGAAAACTATATCGATTATTTTCATATTTTTATATAATTTTCATTTACATTGATATCCATATATAATAATAAATTAAATTATGTTGAAACACCACTCAAAACACCCCTATCAAATCACCCCACCACTGGCCCTCCCAAACCACTTTTTCCTTTGGTTCTATATTTAATGACTTCATATTTTACTATCATAAAGATTTATTTAATTTTTTTCACTTATGTTCATAGAATTGATTCTTAAACCGATTATTGTCACGACCCGTTCTCCGGGCCCGTGCCGTGACTACCCCAAACCCGCCTTCCATAGGCCTGGGGCTGGCGACTAGCACCAAGGCGTAAATCCCAGTAGAAAGGGAAGGAATTTCCTTTGAAAAGTAAAAAACACCACAGAGTAAGCAAGCGGAAAAGTATACACTATGTAAGAACAGAGTACAACTGAAAGTGCGGAAAAGTAAATGGGCCAGTATACAAACCCAAACTGAAAGTAAAGTACAACTCGAAAAGGAAAACAACAACTGTAAAGTAAAAGCCGCTACACCGAGCTGTCCACTGGAAATCCCACCTGAAGGGTGGGTACAGATAGCTCCACTGCTCCTTGGGTCCCGTCGTCCGCTCCGAACACGTCTCGCCCAGTGGTCCACCTCCCGGTACCGTCCTGCTCAGCAAGCTTCAACTACGATCAACGATGTCCGTCGTCTGCAACCAACACAACGTAGTGCGGGCATAGCCCGTGTAGGGGTGAGTATAAGATACTCAGTAGGGACCCCGAGACCCCTGAAGGTCTCCCAAAATCCACAAAGGATAAAGCACAAAGGTCAGATACAATCACTAAGTAACAACCGACACTGCTTAGGTATATGCCCATACATATACATAAGTCATCAATTCCAATATGCTCCAACCTCCGAGCCCAAGTACAACTCAGTCCACGCAGGAAAGTATACGTATTCCACACATAAAAGAAAAACGCAATCCACAAAGGAGAGTAAACAGTAAATCCACACAGGATAGCTCAACACAATCCACAAAGGAGAGTAACAGAAGATTCAGCTCACACAGGTACACATCATCGATAAGGTGAAAGAGATGATCAGTCATAGATTCTGAATCATCTAAGTTGGGACCCACATAGGATACAAGACCAGTATTGAATCATCTAAGCTGGGACCCACATAGTATACAAGACCAGCACAGCTAGGACCCACATAGGATTCAAGACCATCTGTCTTCATTGATTCAACTATACTGGGACCCACATAGGATACAAGATCAGTATTGAATCATCTAAGCTGGGACCCACATAGGATACAAGACCAGCACAGCTTGGACCCACATAGGATTCAAGACCAGCTGTCTTCATTGATTCAACTATACTGGGACCCACATAGGATACAAGACCAGTATTGAATCATCTAAGCTGGGACCCACATAGGATATAAGACCAGCACAGCTAGGACCCACATAGGATTCAAGACCAGCTGTCTTCATTGATTCAACTATACTGGGACCCACATAGGATACAAGACCAGCACAGCTTGGACCCACATAGGATTCAAGACCAGCTGTCTTCCTCGTCGCAGTCCACTGAGGATCTCTGCACTGTCGTCACCGCAGTCCACTGAGGATCTCTGCACGGTCGTTGCTGTCAAAGTAGCAGTCGCAGCCAGCACTAGGGTTCCCGCACACAGCAAGCTCGTACGGGAGGGTCCGCTCCACGAGCTGAGAGGCTGATACATCAACTGTCACAAAGTCCAGAGTTGATGTATCTAAAAGTTCCGTACCACCAAAAGGAACTCAACGCAACAGACGGCGTGTCAATCGGACGCCTGGTCTGAGAGATATTGGCTTTTTCGTCCCAGGGGCCCAGTTCGTTTTTAAACCAAAAACAACCCGACCGTACTCCACCTACGTCCAAACCTCGGGCGGAGTATGCCAAAAGATCCGTCTCACTAAGAGGAACTCAACATAGCTGACGGCACGTCAATCGGACGTCCGTAGCTCAAGATATGAGTGTTTCCGCTCCGAGGGCCTGGTTGGTTTCGTGTACAAACCAACCCGGCCGAACTCAAAGTATTCCGAAACTTTGAGTGCGATAAACCGAATAGACCGCCTCGATCCAAGGATCTCATCGCCGCGGACGGTTCGTCGATCGGAGTTCCGTAGCTCAAGTTATGAGCAAAATACCGAAGTCGATTCGAAAACGGGGGGGTCCGGGTCCGGGTCGACCCGGCCCGACCCCCCCCCCCCCCCCCCCCCGGGTCGGCCCGAACCGGGTCCGAACTGGCCCAGCCGGCGACGCTGCGGCGCGGCCTGGGCGCCGCTCGGGGGAATTTAATTCCCCCGGTTTTGCACCATCCCGGCCGGCCTGACCTGGCCAGCCGACTTCTTCTCAACAGGACCGGCTTGGGCCGGTCCTCTTCCATTTTCCGACACCGGCGGCCCGGCTGGCCGCCGGTCATCACGTTCCGCCGCGGCCCGGAACCGGCCGCGGCCTTAGTCGTCCGGCACGGTGCGACGGCACCGTGCCCTTCTGCCGCGGCCCCGCTCCGGCCGCGGCAACTTCGGTTTCCTTCAACGTGGCGCGGTGGCGTCGCGTTCATGATGAATCTTTCCACGGCGCGGCGCGACGGCGCCGCGCAATATTTGTGGTGTGATTCCCGCATGGTGCGATGACACCATGCCATCTCATTCATTCGTAAGAAAAAAATAATATTCAAGAACAAAGGAGTGGGGATTTTGGCCGTGTTTGTGCGGTCCGACCCCCCTCTCGTTAGTCGATAACACTTAACATTAATCATCAAGATTGTCATGCAAGAACCAAGAACGAGAATAAATAAATAATCAACAACAACCCCTACCTTGAATTCAAGTGCGGAGAACGTCAACAAACCGCGGAAAACAAACGTCGTGGAGGTCGGGCGTCGTGGTAATCGTTCGTCGATTCCGTTGACGAAGAGGTACGCCTGAAGATATACGTCGTTGGTTAATCTTCGTAAGTTGACGAAGAAAGTCAGAGGAGGAAGCGGCGTTCTCCGTCGATTTCCGAATGTTCTCCACGTTCTTCTTCAATGTTTGAAGAAGAAGAAGAAGGAGCTCTCCAAACCTCTCAAGAGCAATGGAAACCAACCCAAAATAATAAAATAAGCTTAAGCTTATTTTATTACACAACCTTCCTCTTAGAATTTCAACGGTTTGAAATTCAAATTAACCCTCCTCAATTAATTAAACCAAGTTGTCAAACATTAACTAAAATGGGATAAAAAGGATTTTTTGAGAGAAGTTGAGGAGTTGGGGTTCGTGTGGGCCCCACCACACTTAATCCTCTCAAGGGAGGTTAAGTGGTTGTGGTTCCCACCCCTAACTCCCTTTGGGAGGTTTTAAAAAAAAATAAAAACAACAAGTTAAAATAAAAATTTCTATTCCACAATTTTTATTTAACTTATTCTAAATTTCCAAAAAACTAACTCTCAACCTGCAAAAAATGCAACCTCGGAAAAGGTCTCCTTAAGAGAATATCAGCGCTGCGAGTTCATCGGTGCCCTCATAATTTCATTCTGGACACCGGTTCAAAAGTTAGAAATTCTCGCTCATTCGTTCACTGAACGTACCTGAGCCAAACTTCGGAAATTGATTCCGGGCACTCCGGGCCTCGGAATCAGGTGCCGTCAGAAACCGCATTCTTGTAAAATTGAAAAGAAAATTAGGAAAAAATTTCCCCTGAATTTTACAGGTCTTTACAATTATTTTGATGTAGCTTCTTTCGATAAATAGTAGATTTATTGATGTAGATAAAGGGATTTCATAGAAGTAGGGGGACATGGTAATGGTTACTCATTTGAATTTTTATTTCATTAAGATATGATCCATATTCATCATTTATTTTATTTTATTGGAGTATATAATTCCACATGACTGTGTTACAAAATAATTTTCAAAAAAATTAATAGAATAACATATCCACCTCATGTTTTCCCTTTTAGAGGTTTTTGATTCAAATGTTACTGAAGTTGTAAAGGTTCTCAATTAAATATCACATTAGATTCGAGTATTATTATGAAAAAAATACCGTATGGGGAAATTTAATTCTATTTCGCTATAAAAAATGTATTTTCACATCTTGTGATTATTTCTATGGTTTTGATGCTTTTATACCATTTCATCTATCTTTGGTACACAATTCAATTGAAAAGTTACATGTAAGAGGGACTAACCCTATCTATTTTTTTGACAAGTTATAATTTTTCCTATAATTTAATAGTATTTATTTTGATTTATAAAATGTTTTTTATATACTTCATGTATTGTTTAAGGTTATTTCTTATTGAATTTGATTTTATAAACTTTTATTTGAAAGAAATATTTTAACATTTTTTTCATATGTCATTTTTATATTTTAATTTCATTAAAAAAATATCAAAATCACCCATTTTAATGCTATACACATGAACTCATTTTCATTCTATTATAACCATTTTCCCTTTAAATATTCATTTAAATGATTCATGGTTTTATAATAGTAATTTGTATACTCTTAATTTTATAAAATATTATGTTTTAAACTAACAATATAAAAAAGTAATGGATATTTCTTCTTATTTTTCTAAGGAATTTACTTATAATCTAATGAATGTATTTTTCATTAATGTTAAATGTTTTGATGTTTTTTATGCTTCACTAGGAATATGATGTATTTATTCCATCCACTTTCTATCTTAATAATGATTATATTAATTTTTTATTTGATTTTTTATTAAACCAATTCCATACCAATGGGTAAACTAATATATGATGTAATTTTGAATGTTTTCAAGTTAATGTGGACAAATATGTATGGTTTATCATTGTGTGATAGGAGGGTATGATATACCCCTATAATACATTAGGTAAAATACGTTATCTAATGATATAAGGTTGTTATACATAGATGGTTATCCTAACCCCAAAAGGTTATAGTATATAGGTTGTTAGTCCATGCCCAAAAGGTGTTGTTATCCCGATCCTTAAAAGTTATGGTTCAAATGTTGTTAGCACGAGCCTAAAAGGTTGTTTTATATATCATGTTTGGAATAGCCCCAAAGTATATGGTATATGTGAGGTTAGCTAATTCCTTAAAAGGTATAGTGTTTTTATCCCTAGCCTACTATATTATGGGTAGGTTCTTATCCCTATACATTATGCGATGAATTTCATGGTGATTAGCCTTCACATGTTTTCTATTATCATATATATTTCCTATTAATAATTCATATGATATGATAATATATTGTGTTATCATGCTTCAAAACTCCCATGAATCATATTTTATGGGAGAATTATTATTCCTTAACTCGTGATTTTGGTTTTATATGTTTTTAGTATACTTTTATTATGTTATGATCATTAACTCTAATAATGTTCTCAATCCCATGTGTTTATATTATGCTCTCTAATAAACTTCTATTTTTAACTCTTATGTTTAAAATTATGGATATTCTATCATTTCCCCTTTATATTGTTTCAATTCCCTCAGTTATAATTAAAAGTATAATATATGTAATTTATATAAGGGGTTCAATTTTTGTGTGGCTATTGGTAAATGTTTTTAGTTTTTTTATATATGTTAATTCTGTTTCTAATCTACTAATATAATAAACATATATGTAATGGCGTGAGATATATTATGAGATTTACTGTATATTCATTTATGATTATGTAATATTCTTGTATGTAATTCTTAGCTCATCCCACATAGTATCAAAGCATATGCGTAAAGGTTATATTTTAGAACTAGATCAGGTGTATATATTCTCATTGATGAAAAAAGAATCTAATAGATAATAGTGAAATAAAAATTGGTTTTAAAAGTAATAGAGTCTCAACTGAATGTCCATTAAGTGTAGGTTTGGAAAGATTATGTAGTGAATATGGAAGATTTTGCTGGTTAGAATGAGGATGTGGAATGTTGAGTATTATTCAATGGAATGCTATTTTTCCCCAAATTATGGGGAATGTATTTATGTTTTAGTTTCATAGTTATTCCATGGTAGTAAGCCTATTTTTTTAAAGACTTATAATGATATAATGTGGTAGATTAAGTGGATTTGGGATATAAAAAGAATTTTTTAGTTTTTAAATATCTTGTGTGATAGGAAGTGAAATGTGGACATCATATTTTTCCATATTTGTTGCGACCCTTTTAAATTCTTGAGTATAAGTGGGAAGACATATTTTTTTACGTGTTTTACTCATGTATTTATAAAATTTAATTCCATTTATGTAACCATGGATTGATTTTTAAGGATAGATCATTTATAATTGTCTAATGAACTATGATAAATGGATATTTTTTAGAACTAGTATATGGTAGAGGTTGTCGTAACATCATATAATTACTCAACCAAAATAGTAACCAAACCATGTAGGACTAAAAAACATAATGCTATACTCCATATAAAAAAGTGTCTATATAGAACCACATGGTTAAATTAAAATATAATTATATTGAGTTGGGATGTCCCAAATTTTTATCTGATCCATATTTTTTTATATTCCCTTTGGGATATGGTAGATGAAGCTGTTAAAGTTCAAAACAAGGGAAAAACCCTTTTCATGTTCCCATATAACAATTTTATTGAGAAATTACAAGTTACTTTTCTATTGTATTATTTTTATTGGTCCTATAATGTTAGGAATAATATATTTCAATGAATTTGTATAATGATTTTTTTTATCATGTTACACTAGTCCCATAGTGGAAAGAGAGTGTACGTTCATGAATAATATTTGGAATGTATTAATCATATAATATTCTAGTCATTGAAAGTGATTTATGACTCATTTAATTGAATTTTTTAGTTATTTATGTTTTAAAAAAATAAATATATAAGGTTTTCCTATATATATTATCAGTGGAAATCCTATTAGATATACAATAATATTGGATATTTTCTTTTAAGATATGATCGTTTTTGTAAATATATCCATGTATTTTATTTATAACATCAGGAGTAGATTGGTTGGGATGGAGACATGACTAATATATGTGAAACCATTATATCATATGGTGAATATAATAGGATGATCATTTTTGTTATTTTGTTTTTTGAACTGTGATATCTTGAATTGAGATAGACTTGTTTATAGTTGTACATTTGTAATTTAATTATTATTTGTAATGACCTCAAAACTAGTAGCTTTAAGTGGGTTTCTACATTATTAGGTTGGCATACGATATAAAGAATCACATCTAGAATGACTAAATACTCTATTAGTATTTGTAAAATAGATACATACTTGATTTTCTTATTAAAATTGAAAACATAAAATACATAAGGTATTTTATTTGAGAAAAATATTATTACTCATATCATATCCCTTAATATCCATAAAAAAATTCCTAGTGTCTTGGTAAATATAAAAAGTAATGAAGGGGTGTGCTTAGATAATCACTAAGGAAAATAATATGTTGAAATATAATAATAAATAAGGCATAATCAACATTAAAATGTAGATAACTAAAATACTTTCCACTTCATCAATAACTATAACATAATAGTATAGGAATAAATGATGATAGATTAATAATATATAAATAATCACATGAGATTTAAAAAATAACCATAGATATTTTAACTAACCCAATAATCAAATGGAATATAAATATATGAATTAATTATTATGGAATGCATAATATCATACATCTAAGTCATGACACCGAGTAATTGTGACAAGAAATATAAATAAATGGGCAAGACCTTGTCCAAAACAAAATCTAATCTATCACATAAGACCTACTAATACATCAAGGGGCTATATCAGTGTAACACCCCGAGATTCCACGATATGCTTCTCTTCCAATAATGCAATAGATTGCATTGTAAGCAAGTTCGAGATTCTAACACACTAAGACTAATCAAAAAATCCATTATGAATAGTAATACCCACTTTTATAAATTATATATACTTTATATTTCAAAATGGACTTCATTTTTGGATTCAGAATTTCGAAATTAGCCTATGTTGAATTTTTGGAATTTTTTTGAGAACTTCCAAAAAAAACTTTTTGAATAGTGAAAAATACTCAAAAGCAAATTTTTTAATAAAAATAATTTATAGTGATAAATTATACTATTGAGTGGTTTTAAAGTATAATTAGAATATATTTTTACCATTTAATCCAATGGTGGTCATTAGAATTAATTTCACTTTGAAATTGGACATAAACAATTGTCAATCTTTTGATATATATTGTTTCTTAAAAACATGCTATTTGTTGTGACATCTGGAATTAATTATAAAATTAATTAATGCAACTTATATGTTTGGAATTTTGTAAAATAGACATCATTTTTGAATTCGGAATATCAATTATAGCTTAGGGTTAAATTTTGGCATTGTTTTGAAAAACATCAATTTTTGATGAATAGTGAAACCACTAAGTGGTAGTTAAAAAAATAATTTTTCATTTAAATGAAACATTACAACTTCTGTGATTTGATTATCAAAAATCCGACATACATGGTTGTCATTAGAAAGTAAAATTTTCTTCAATGGGATTAAAATAATTTTTGGTGAATAGTAACTTTTAAGTTTAATTAATAACGATTAAAGGTAATTAGTGAAATTTAGGGTAAAATGATATTATAAAAATATGAAAATACCCTTACAATTATCCTAACCTTATTGGATGAGTCATGGCCGACCAAGACAATCCATTGGTCAACTTGGGGACCCCATGGATCCACTTGGGTAAGAAAATTACATTAATAACTTTTTATTTAAAGTAAAAATAAAATTGTCACAAACATGTGTTGTTTTACTAAAAACTTATTACATGGGGTTATATAAGATAACTTTTAGACTATAGATATTCATTGGAAATATAAAAATATTGCATACATGATGATATTTTTTTATAATTTTTAGACATTAAATAAATTAAATGTTTTCTGACACCATGATGATGCAGCGATTACCTCATTAATTAACAATTTAAATAAAATGAAAACATAATGTAAGATCTAAGACATAAACATGTGAAAAACCTATTGGATGAGTATATTTATAACACTTATCACCTTATCCTCGAAATATATATGTGTGGGACCTTTAAAATATGAAACTCATTATATAATAAAGTAACATTTCATGACTTTTCAAGAGTGCCCCTCTTCTCCTCTTATAAAAGGCCCCCACCACTACCACCTTATTCACACCTTACAAGCAATTTGGCTCAGCCAAAATCTGCCCAAATACTCTCTAAACATCCCTCTCTTACTCCTAGAGGCCTCACATTGGGCAGATGCCTTCCCAAGGAAGCCTTTGGCTCAAATCAAAAAGATTTACCCAATTTAAAGGTAATGTCTTCACTAGTGTTCTTTTGTTTTATTTTTCATCTCCAACCCCTTAAACTATTTTAATTTATTTATTTTGTAACAACAACAGTATCTTCAATATATTAGGATTTTGTTATGAGAAGTATTTTATTTAAACTTACACACACTTTTTTCTAATGGTTAAAGAATATACTGTTTCTGTGGGTGGAAAATTACTGCCTCACGAAACGATGATTGTTCAATCTTGTTTTAACACCTCAAATGATGTCCATTATGATGACACTATTTTTATATATGATATATATTATGTTTTTTTTTTCTTTATGATTTTTTATTTTTCATTTATGGAATACCTTTATGATTTCCATTATGGGTAAACGCGATAATTTCATTTTAGGAAGTGCGGACTACCGCCCCCTCAAAGTGATTTGAATCGTTAATTCCATATGTGGGATGTATAAAGGATGGAGTAAATGATATTATATATGATATTATACTATTATTATAATATACCTTTATATAATTATGATTTTATTCCATTAAATATGAAATAGAAATGAAAGTAGCGTTCATGCGTACGTATGGCTTACCGTCTCCATGAACGATGCATTTCATTTCTTACCTCTATATGTTATGTAATATTCTGAATGAATGTATATACTGGATATATATTATATATATGATATCTACATCAAGAATATAATTCTAGAGATAATGTATATTCTACCACATAAACAACTTGTAATTATAAGAAGTTTATTGTTGACTCAAGTACCAAAGATCGACAAAATGAACGTTACTAACTTAAATGACTACATTATTTTCGTAACATTGTAATAAGTGATATAAAAGGGATAATGAACATGAAAATGGTTCTTAAGAAAGTATATATTAACTCTAGTTTATTATTCAGGAGATTAAAGAATGGTCGAGTGAATTCAGGCACGAGGTAAGGTAACTTCTTAACCCAATTTCTATTCTTTGGGTTAATCTCCTACTTTCAAATTATATCATGATATTATTATGTCCTATCTTGTATTTGTAATTTATTTATGTTTACTTATAGTGAATACACATAATAGATTTATTTTATTTTAAAAAAATGATCTTTTTAAGGGAACTTCCTAACCCAATTTCCATTCTTTGGGTTAATCTCCTACTTTAAAATTATGTAATGATATTATTATGTCCTATATTGTATTCATACTTTCTTTATGTGTACATATAGTGAATACACATAATAGATATATTTTATTTAAAAAATGATATTTGTAAGGGACTTCGTCTCAATCTCCATTCATTGAGGCATATTTTGTTTTATACAAAAATTTCTTTTATACGGTGTATAAACCCCTTTGACTTTTACGTTTATTCAAAATGAATCTTTTTATATGAAGAGTTTTTCTAAATGAAAAAAATGAATGTTTTTCTTGTCGTACGTATGCTGCGACAACAACTTCTCCGCCACCGTGACCATTATTTTAGTTTCAGCTTCCTCTACAATCCATAACTTTTTTTAAATGAAAAATAAATACCAAGTTTTAATTTTCTTTTATTTTGGTATTGAAAATGGTTTTGATAATGTTTTTATTATATAAATGTGTTTTATTGATATGTTGTGATTGAAATGTGCAAATATTATGTTTATTTTATGCATGTTTTATGTGATATGATTATGTTATGGTTTATGATATGTTTAAACCTGTTCATATGAGGAATGCATTGGACTTAATAAGTGACGGGATGAGCCCGCTATAGCTCCTAGATGCATCGGCAGGTCTCATGAGACAAACTAGTGTCTAGGCACGAGGCCTTGACAAAATCTTATTTGTAGTCTTGGCATGAGGCCTTGGCTATGTGGTTATGGTAGTCTGCCATTATGCATTCCATCATTATGAAAGTTGTTATTGATATTGCATGTGATTATTCGACCAGTAGAATATCCATGGGAATAAGTAAATGGAATTATTTCATTTTACGTTTTCCATATTATGTTGATGTTCATGTTTAAAAGGATTTTGTTTAGTTATACATTGACTTAAATGTTTATGTTTATTTATGAAAGCTTCCGCTATATTTTTATCCTTACTAATTATCTAAGCTCGCCCCTTTCAATGTTTTAATTTTTCCAGGATGTGAAGAAGTATTTTAGGAATGACCTGCAGGGATAGTCTGAAGGGGATATGAGTGTGGAAAATGGAGACTATTTTATTTTATTTTTTTCACTTTATGTTGTAATGTAACATTTATGAAAGTATCTAGTGTTTCCAAGGCTACTAAACTAATAGGTCTTTCGAGACTTGATCTTTTTTGATCATGCCAATGTTATGCAATAATGCACCGACTCTGGGTAATTGGGGTCGGGGCGTTACAGTTGGTATCAGAGGGAGGTTAGTACTAACCTTGGAAGCTAGATTTAGATAAACGATGATTAGAGCACATAGCCCTAAGATAAAATTTGAGGATTAGTATAAAAGAACTTCTTAGAATTTTGGTATTATAGATATTTTGGTGAGTTTTCCAAGCAATACATCCATGTCTGGATACGAGCAGGTAGAGCCGGCTCTGGCACAGATGTACCTAGGGGTAAATCCCGAAAACTCCGCTTTGAGCTAGACTCAAATGGGAACTGGTGCATGACAATGGGCCTTGCTGCACTCATGGTTATGAAACTCCCGGGGGATATGCTTAGGATAATTCTCATTTTTTTACAAACCATTATGAAGGGTTTATGAGTATATACTTCCTTAAAGAAAACATTTTTTATGATTATGGATTATATCCATAAACCGTTCAATTTACATTAGCTATTTTATAAGTTTGGAATTATTCATTGCAATTCATAAACTAACCTAGTTTATGCCATTGTATAGAAATGGCGCCCAGTAGAAGGAATGTGAACTCCATCAATACGTATGATCCAAAGAGTAAGAAGGATCATATCTTTTATGGTATTAAGACGACATTTAGAAGGGAAATAGTCTCGCATGTGATATCAACATATGAATAAATAGTATCATGTGTTAATAAGATAAGTAAAGAATTATCTAAGTCTTATGGATTTGAAGGGAAGAAAGAGAAGAAAAGGATGGCAGAGAGAATGATGGATAAAGGGACGAGGGAAAAGAAGAATTTTCCAATAAGTGATAACTATGGGAAGAAACACCCTGGAACTTTCCTGAAGGGAATGGGAGTTTTTTATAAGTGTGGAGAAAAAGGACACCAAGTACGTGACTGCAAGGGTAAGAAAAAGTTTTCAAATGTACAATGCTTCATCTTCAAGGAGTGGGGACACTACGCAAACCAATGTCCAAATCATCAGAGTATTCCCCAAATGATGTTATTGGATAATAATCATGGTATGATACTACCACAGATGAGGAGTAATGATTAGAGTTCTTATGTTGTTATTAAATAATTTTGTCATTTGTGTGTTGTATCAATGATGTACTGGTTATAATAATTTTGCAGTATATAAGGATTGTACTGCATTACAATTTCATCAAGGACTTGAGATTGTGTGGAACCAAGAAAAGTGACTCCACAGCAGGATAAATTTTTGGAAAATATATGGTTGAGAGAAAGATAAACCACAATATGGTTCTGATACTGAGATAGTGATTTTGGAATAATACATGATTGATTTGGATAAATTATATTGGATATTCTTAACATCCCTGAAACTGATTAATGATTTGTATACATTTTTGGATAGAAGGAGTATATCTAGTATTTTATAAGGAATAAAGGATCATGAATGTAATCAGTAAGGATTTATGGTAACTCATGATGTTACAGTTTTTTAAAATAATACTTGATAAAGGTGTTCAAATGTTGTTACGCGGAAAAAAGGATCTTCATTATGTTTACCTTCCTTATAAAATTTGGACTGTGAGTTGGACAGATGTATTTTGAATAACAATAAAGGTTGGAATGGATTAAGTTGAACCTTGGATAGTGTTGTTTAAGGTTAAAACATTTCTGGATATTATTTTTGGAATATTATAATGCTATAGTTTTAGGAAAAGGACAACCTGTAGGTCGGGGGATAACCCGTCACGTCGGAAAAATCTGTAGTAATAGAACCCACAAACATAGTGCAACATGCCTTTATTTCCTACCACTAGCCTACAGGAAGTCCCTGGTTATTAAAAAATAGCTTTCCTAATCTAAATGGTATGTGTTAATATTTTGAACCTTTTACAATTAGGATAAATATAATATTTTTGAGTTCTATTATCTTTTTGAGTGAAAGATGCGTTTGTGGTAGAAATTAGTTGAAGGTTGAAACTCTACTTTTCAAGCATAAATATATATATACCTATCTCTTATTCTATGAATAAATTAATTCTTAATCTTTAGTAAAGGGATATTAAAACAAAAAATGTGTTCTCCTAATACCTTATGTCTTATTGAACTGATGATATTTTAAATCAACATAGATTGAAGGATTTAAGGCCCTCAATTTTACACTTGTTTGTCATTGATGACCTCAATAACTCCCTACAAATATTTACGTTTTCCTCCAATCATATGTCTCCAATTTCCACCAATGTTCTTCAAATTGAGATCATAATTTGGTGGTGACTTTTTCATTTCCATTTCCCTCTTATTAAGGATAAATTTTGTTAACCTTATTTCCGATGTGGGTTTTCCACAGAGGTATTTTCTATTTTCAAATTTTTTATTTTCAAACAGAAATTTCAAATTGTGAGGATGCAATTTATTGAAGCAGGGGAGAATTTAACACCCCGAGCTTCCACGATACGCTTCTCTTTCAATAATGTAATAGCTTGCATTGTACGCATGTTCGAGATTCTAACACACCGCGACTAATCAAAATAGCCACTATGAATAGTAATACCCACCTTTTGAAATTATATATATTTTATATTTCAAAATGGACTTCATTTTTGGATTCTGAATGTTGAAATTATCCTATGTTGAATTTGTGGTATTTTTCTGAGAACTTCCAATTTTTTTGAATAGTGAAAAATACTTAAAAACAAATTTTTTAATCAAAATAATTTATAGTGATAAATTATACTATTGATTATTTTTAATGTTTAATTATAATATATTTTTACCATTTAATCCAATGGTGGTAATTAGAATTAATTTCACTTGGAAATTGGACATAAAAAATTGATAATCTTTTGCTATATACTGTTTCTTAAAAACACGCTATTTGTTGTGACAGCAGGAATTAATTATAAAATTACTTAATTCAATGTATATTTTTTGAAAATTTTAAAATATAAATCATTTTTGAATTCTGAATATCAATTATATCTTAGAGTGAAATTTTGGCATTATTCTGAAAAACATCAATTTTTGATGAATACTGAAACCACTAAGTGGTAGTTAAAAAACTGATTTTTCTTTTAAATGAAACATTACCACTTCTGTGATTTGATTTTCAAAAATTACACATACATGGTTGTCATTAGGAATTAAAATTTGGTTCAATTGGATTAAAATAATTTTTGGTGAATAGTAACTTTTATGTTTAATTAATCGCGATTAATGGTAATTAGTGAAATTTCGGGTAAAAATGATATTATAAAAATATGAAAATACCATTACACTTGTCCTACCCTTATTGTATGAGTCATTTCCGACCATGAAAATCCATGGGTCAACTTGGGGACCCCATAGAGCCACTTGGGTAAGAAAATGACATTAATAACTTTTTATTTAAAGTAAAAATAAAATTGTCACAAACATGTGTTATTTTACTAAAACAATTATTACATGGGGTTATATAATTTAAAATTTAGACAATAAATATTTATTTGAAATCTAAAAATATTTCCTACATCATGATATTTTTTTTATAATTTTTATACATTAAATAAATAAAATTTTTTGTGACACCATGATGATGCAGTGATTACCTCATTAAATAACGATTTAAATAAAATAAAGAGATAATGTAAAATATAAGACTTAAACTCGTCAAAAACCTATTGGATGAGTTTATTGAGAACCCTTATCACCTCAGCCTCTAAATATATATGTTTTAGACCTTTAAAATCCGAAAATCATAATATAATAAAGTAACATTTCATGACTTTCCAAGAGTGCCCCTCCTCTCCTCTTATAAAAGGCCCCCACCACTACCACCTTATTCATACCTTCCAAGCCATTTGGCTCGTCCAAAATCCGCCAAAATATTTTCTAAACATACCTCTCTTAATCCTAGAAGCCTAACTTTGGGCAGAATTCTTCTCAAGCAAGCCTTTGGCTCAAATCAAAAAGAGTTACCCGATATAAAGGTAATGTCTTCACTAGTGTTCTTTTGTTTTCTTTTTCTAATACAACCCCTTAAACTATTTTTATTCCTTTATTTTGTGACAACAACAGTATCTTCAATATACTAGGATGTTGATATGAGAAGGATTGGATTTAAAATTACACACACCTTTGTCTAATGGTTAAAGAACATACTGTATCTGTGGGTGGAAAATTACTTCCTCACGAAACAATGATTGTTCAATCTATGATGAAACTATTTTTATATATAATATATATTATGTTTTTGTTTTCCTTATGATTATATATTTTTAATTTATGTCATACCTTTGTGATTTCCATTATGGGTAAACGTGATAATTTCATTTTAGGAAGTGCGGACTACTTCCCCCTCAATGTTTTTTGAATCGTTAATGCCATATGTGGGATGTATAAAGGATGGAGTAAATGATATTATATATGATATTATACTATAATTATAATGTACCTTTATATAATTATAATTTAATTCCATTAGATATGAAATATAAAATAAATTAGCATTCATGTGTATGTACGGCTTACCGTCTCCATGAACGGTGCATTTCATTTCTTACCTCTATATGTTGCGTAATATTATGAATGAATGTATATACATGATATATATGATATATATGATATCTACATCATGAATATAATTTTGGAGATAATGGATATTCTACCACATAAAAAACTTGTAATTATAAGAAGTTCATTGTTGCCTCAAGTAGCAATGATTGAAAAAACGAACGTTATTATCTTAAATGACTACATAATTTTCGTAACATTGTAATAAGTGATATAAACGGGATAATGAACTTGAAAAGGGTTCTTAAGAAATTATAGATTAAGTCTAGATTATTATTCAGGAGATTAAAGAACGGTCGACTGAAGTCGGACACAAGGTAAGAGAACTTCTTAACCAAATTTCTATTCTTTTTGTTAATCTCCTACTTTCTAATTATGTCATGATATTATTATGTCTTATATTTTATTTGTACTTTCTTTATGTGTACTTATAGTGAATACACATAATAGATTTAAATTATTTTAGAAAAAATGATCTTTATAAGGGATCTTCCTAACCCAATTCCAATTATTTGGGTTAATCTTCTACTTTGAAATTATTTCATAATATTATTATGTCCTATATTGTATTTATACTTTTCTTATGTATAAATATAGTGAATACACATAATAGATCTATTTTATTTAAAAAAATTATATTTGTAAGGGACTTCGTCTCAATATCCATTCATTGAGGCATATTTTGTTTTATACACAAATTTCTTTTATACGGTGTATAAACCCCTTTGACATTTACGTTTATTCAAAAGGAATCTTTTTATACGAAGTGTTTTACTAAACAACAAAAAGTAATGTTTTTCTTGTCGTACGTATGCGGCAACATTGACTTCTCCACCGTCGTGACCATTATTTGAGTTTCGGATTCCTCTACAAGCCATAACTTTTTTTTTAAATGAAAAATAAATACCAAAGTTTTAATTTTCTTTTATTTTGGTATTGAATTTTTTTTTGATATTGTATTTATTATATCAATGTGTTGTATTGATATCTTGTGATTGAAATGTGGAAATTTTATGTTTCTTTTATGCATGTTTTATGTGATATGATTATGTTATGGTTTATGATATGTTTAAACCAGTTCATATGGGGAATGAATTGGACTTAATAAGTGACGGGTGGAGCCCTCTATAGCTCCTCGATGCATCGGCAGGTCTCATGAGACAAACTAGTGTCTTGCAACGAAGCCTTGAAAAAATCTTACTTGTAGTCTTGTCACGAGGCCTTGGTTATGTGGTTATGATAGACTGGCATTATGAATTCCATCATTATGAAAGTGGTTATTGATATTTCATGTGATTATTCGACCAGTAGAATATCCATTTGAATAAGTAAATGGAATTATTTCATTTTACATTTTCCATATTATGTTGAAGTTAATGTTTAAAAGGATTTTGTTTAGTTATAAATTTCCTTAAATGTTTATGTTTACTTATGAAATCTTCCTCTATATTGTTATCCTTACTGAGCAACTGAGCTCACCCCTTTCAATGTTTTAATTTTTCCAAGATGTGAAGAAGTATTTTAGGAATGACCAGCAGGGATAGTCTGAAGGGGATATGAGTGTGGAAAATGGAGACTTTGTTATTGTATTTTTTTTCACTTTATGGTGTAATGTAACATTTATGAATGTATCTAGTGTTTCCAAGGCTACTTAACTAATCGGTCTTTCAATACATGATCTTTTATGATCATGCCAATGTTATGCAATAAGGCACCGACTCTGGGTAACTGGGGTTGGGGCGTTACAATCAGGCCCCTGTGATCACTTACTATGTCTAATAAATTACTCATATAAAAGTGGTTAAATATAATCAATATAAACATTTCTGTTGAAAAACTAACATAATAAATTTTAATACATACGTCAATGAATAAACATATTAATAAACCATCACAAGTATAATAGTGATTGGTATTAAAATTTCATGTCCCATATCAAACTGATCATAAAACATTTATAGAGATAATAAGGATGGTATAAATACTACATATCCTCAATGTATCATAAGTAAAATAGTGGGTTGACGTCGTTGATTAATAAAAATGTTATTAAAAGTTCCTTTTTTCCTTTTTGAGAAAAATAAAAATTTAATTTTAAAAATCACCTTTAATGAAACATTCAATAAATTTTTTAAAATACATTTCATTAAAAATTACCTTTTATTACTTTTAAAATAATAATTAAAACTTTTATTGGTCATTATGGTGAAAATTTACCTTCATGTCATATATATTAAATCGAAGATTCCTTTTACATTTTCAGTAAAATCCAAACTAGTATTATTTTGAAAATGTAATAAAGATTCCTTTTATGATTTTTATAGTAAAAATGGGTAATAATTTATTTAATTAATCACTATTAAAAGGATAAAAAAGTTTCAAAAAAATTAGAAAGCATGGGTTTTGATGAAATTATTTTTCTGATCAAAGAGAAAAGTAATGTTCTATTTTCATAATAATATTTTTTTTCCATCATTTTATGTAGAAAAGAGTATAATAATGGAACTATTACGTGACAAATTTCACAAATAATCATAGCTAAATAAAATAGATTTATTTTTGCACAAAAATATCTAATAATTCCCAATGGGAGATATAAAGATAAACAATCCTGAATAATGATATGATTGTTAAATAAACCCTATCCACTTTGGTAACTTTTGAATCGTAAGACCCAAAAATGAAATGACATCATATTAAATAATAAATACCCTTAAGATAAATAGTTTCATGATATTATATATCTAAAGGGATATTATAAACACTACAATAACGAATTAGTGTTGATTATGGTGTATTTCTCATAGAAGTAAATGTGAGATGGGAAACCCTTACATTGAGTCTGACTCATCACACACACTATTTATATTCTTAAATAATAAATATATGTTAATTATTTACTTACATAAACACTTATTTATTGTTTATTATTTATTTTATTTCTCTTATTACATTTTGATATAAAATTAATTAATCAGTTAGGTTCATGTCTGGTATTTCAATGATATTTGACTTATGTGTAAAAAATGAATTTTGTTAGATGATTAATGGTCTAAGACATCATTATTACAATATCTATAGAATATTAATCAAAAAATAATTATCATATTTATATATAAATTATACTTTTAATAAAAATCATGAATGATGGTTTTGAAAAATGATCTATGTTATGATCATAGAGACGGTATGCCATATATACGCATGAGTAATGACTCCATCTTTTCAACAATAATTATTGAAAAGAGTTCAGTAAAATTTTACCCTTAAATCAATATAATAATATCTTAAATATCATATTATTTCATTAAATATACTTATATTAATATAATATGTTGTGTGGTGATGAAAATAGTGTAACATCGCTTTGTGAAGGCTGTAGTCCACCCATACTTGAACGATGTTATCATCATTCAGTAAGTGAAATGGTAATAATGAAAATGATATATTATATTTTTATAAAGATAAATAATTCATGAATATCATAACTATATCTTTTATATAACATGTACTAATTAAATTTTTCCTTATTATCTTCCATGTAAAGCGTCTGTGAAAAAAAAATTACATCACTTCGCGAGGCGGTAGTTTTCTATACAAAAGAGCGATGTTACCATATCCCCTATGGAATGAAAATTTAAATGTTTTTGTATTGTATAAGGACTCTAGAGGTATAATTATGTTATATATATATATCATATATTTACTTTAAATCCTTAATCATCCAAAAAATTGAGAGCTGTTGATGGAAAATGTGTCACATCAGTTCTTGAGGTGGTAGTCTATCATACACACGAGCAACACTATCATTTCCCATTCTAGGGAAAAGGAAAAGGATATAGGTAAGTACCATTACATAAAAAAATTTATGTATATGTTATATACTAGTTTTATTATATAATAACTTGTTTTTGATTTTAACTTGATGTAAGAATAAATATTATATATATAAATATATCATTTAACATGACTTCAACATGATATTTAAAATAAATTTTCTAAAACTGGTAAAAATTATTTTTATATTATTTTCATAAAGTGCTAGTAGACCGCATTTTAGAAAAATAATTTTTTAAAAAAACATCTCTTAATCAATCAAATGAATCTTATTTTATTTTTAATCATTATATAACCATTTAATATATTATATACATATATAAATAATATAACTATCATAATTTGTTTATAATAAATCATACCAACCATTTTAACAGCTAAGTTATAATGGTCATGTTTAAATAATAATATTTAAATATAGTATAGAGTTTTATTAAAACCAATTGTTGCTTTCATGACAAGCTATCAAAAGAGTTGAATTTACCTAAAAAGGAATATATTATAAAGTCTATGTATGTTATATTCTCTTTTATTTGTGGTATTGTTTCACACACTCTAATGAACATGATGTTCATATTTTAAAAATATCAGGGTGTTACATTCTACCCCCTTAAGTAAATTTTTTCCTCAAAATTTAATCTTGATCTTGATAATAATGGTTTTTAAATTTTAAAATTCCTTAGTTGAAAACATACATCATAAGAAGGTTTAATAGAAAATCCTATTAATAATATAAATTGGTAAGTACAAAGGTCATTTGAAATAACACATAACATGTTTTATACATACAAGAAGATAGGTGGAATGTGAAGATATTGACATGGAAAAAATCATAAATAATTATTGATATTGTTTGAGACCATTTATTATAATAAATTGGTGAAACAGATAGGGTTATCAACCACATAACCATAACACTATGATTGAAATAAAGGTGATATGATACAATTTTCATTTCAATATCCTTTTCCTAAAGTTGAGTGATTAATCGATGATCTAGACCATGAACAAAAGAAAATATATTTAAATGATATCATTTTATCTTATGGGACTAATTTTATCTTATGGTTTTTCTTCAATTACTTTCAAATTTATTTATTACTCAATTAAATGAATATAAACGGAGGATTTTCTTTATTCGTGAAGCACTAAAATTAACTTTTATCTTTTTAGAAGATCCATAAATGAATAAAAATTTATTACACCATTAATTTTTAAAAAAATTAATAGAATGAGTTATCAAATAACAACCCTAGTTCAACATAATCCATTCCATATATATTTTACCTCAATAATCATTCAAAATATGTCCCTCTAAATTCAATGTCCAATTTTTTTTCATAAAATGTCACTAAATCGACATTATATTCCCATGAAAATATAATGTGGATATTAATGTCATAGTAAAAACATGTGTATACCATGATCACCATAAAACCATAATGGAATCATTAATTCTTCTAAAAATAAAATCTCAGGTTGTTGAATATATTCCATAAATCAATACATGTAGTAAAATCCATCAAAGATGACATAAACCATTAAAACACTAACCAAATTTAGGGTCAAAAATATTATACCATAAACATATATTTATCATTATTATCTTATCATAGGGAAAATATTAAGGGTTATCATCCCCAAAAAAATTATTTTACAAAAATATTAACTTCTCATAGAATTAGTTTTGTTGGCCATCATCACCATTTAACATATTTTAAAAAGTCCTTTAAGAAATTGTACTATAATACAGTTGTTATAAATTTCATAATTATTATAAAAATAATATCATTGATAAAAATAATATTATAATATAATTATTCAATCCTAACATTATAAAATTAATCTTTCCACTTAGTCTGTAGTAATAGGGTAATATTGAAATTGACCCCTTAGCTCTTTTTGAAGTATATTCCCTTGATGCTTGGGGAATTCATTCTTTAGTGAACAATATCATTATAATTGAAGCATTGAACATAAAAAATTTGATTCATTCTTATATAATTACAAGCATTGTGTCTTTTCTCTGAACACATGTATCAAAATTCTAATCCATTCATGAAATAACCCGATATTCATTCAGCAAATATTACATACAGGAGAACCCTTATTTACCTTCTACCCATTATCTATATATTTATGTGTTGTTTTATTCTTCTATATCATCCCATAAAATCCATAATACATAGATAATTATTTCTTTTTCATGATAGCATATGACACTATGTCCTTAAAATATGGGAATGTTAGGGTGACCAGTTCCCTTTGAAAGATTGTATTAAGATGATCATTCTTACTCTTTGAATTATGGGAATTTATATGATTCATATTCCATCCATTAAGCTCCATTTATAAAAAATGATATACATTAGATTAGATCATAACATTATGAAAAATAATGTATAACCCAAAAAATAGCTAACCACTTGACATAAATTAAACATTTTATGGATACATAATCTCATAATAATGGAAATTCTCTCATTGGAGATATTTTTTTCAACTCCCTCATAATGGTTTCTAATGAAAATTTGAATTAACCCAAGAATATCTCGTTTTAGTTAGAAACTAGGTGGGCAGTAAGCCCCGTTGTCATGTACTAGGTGACAATCAGGTCAAAAAATGCTCCCTTTTTAGATTTACTACCCTTTGGTACATCTCTTCCATAACCATACACACTTATTGTATCTATATAGGGATTCATTTAGTATAAAAACACAAAAAATATATTTTATAACAGAACATTAAGATATTCTTCTATAAATACCCTTAAATTCTATCATAGGATTTTTTTCTCAAATCTTTTTTTACCAAAATCTACTTCCAAAAGTTTTTAAAAAACTTCCTCTGAAACCAACTATAGTGACCCCGACCCCATTAGCCCAATGTCTATGTCTAATTTATTACATTGTAATAAGATACAAGGAATCACATCCTAAAGGAAATAATAGTATAATAGTCTTATTAAAATAAATACACACATGAAATTATTTTTACAATTAAAAATATAAAATACACATGATATTTTCTTTGAGAAATCCATCATATCATATACCAACATATATATTATAAAAAAAATTTAGTATCATAGGAAAATAATAAATAATAAAGGGGTGAGTTGGGATGCTTAGTAAGGGTAAAATTATAGGGAAATATGTGAATAAATATGTCATAATAAATATGGAAAGTTAAATAACTAAAAAAGAGGCCATTTACTCAATTAAATTAAAATAATATGGAATGGAGAAATGATGGAAAAATAATTCCATATAAATAATCACATGATATTGAAAACATAACCATGGATATTCTAACAAATTGAATAATCAGATGGAATATCAATAACATAATCCGTAATTATGGAATAAATAATTTTAGACTTCTAAAACATTTTATTGATGCCTTATGCTAATAAATCTAAATAAATGGGTATGGTCATAACCAAAACGTAGTCCAATTTTTCTAATGAGAGCTACAGATGCATTGATTGGAAATTGTTGGACCCACCCATCATTTTCTAAGTTCAATGCATTCCTCACATTAAATTGGTGAAAAATAATCAATATATTTATATATATATATTCATATTGAAAAAATAATATACAAAATGAAAATACTTACCTCAATAAAAAACATAATCATAAACCATCCAATATAAAATAGTTAATGGTAATAGAATTATATATCCTTACTAAAACTAACTATAAAAAATCCATGTATATAATAATGATGGTATCAATACAACATATATTCATTGGATTATAAGTAAAATATTTGGTATGTGTCGTTGATAAATATAAATACCATTAATAGATCCTTAAAGATATTTTGGATAAGAATAACCATGACGTGTTAAAATTTCTTTTTAAATCATAAGGTTCCCCAAATTTAATTGAAAATAAGAATTTAAAACTTGTAAAATAAAAATTAAAAAACGTATTTTTCATTAAATTATAAAATTCAATTCATGCCATAAAAAGTAAAAACATATTATTTTAACATTTTTGGTAAAAGAAAAAAACATTGTTTTGAAAATGAAAAAATTATTACTTGGAATTTTTTTATAAATTAAATATGGGTAAAAATGTACTTAATAAATCAATTTTAAAAATATGAAAAACACTTAACATTTTTAGAAAAAATTGGTTTTGATGAAAATAGATTTCTGACCAAAGAGATAAATAATGTTTTATTTTCATAAAAACATTTTATCTATTATTTTTAGAACTAAAGAGTGTAATAATGGAAATATTATATGAAAAAGATCATGAGTAACCATAGTTATTTAAAATATATTTATTTTAAGATAGAGATATCAAATAATTCCACAAGGGAGATAAAAGTATACACAATCCTAAATAATGATGAGATTGTTAAATAAACCCTTATCACTTTGGTAACTTTTGAATCGTAAAACATAAAAAATAAATGACACAAAATTAAACATTAAACACCAAGAAGAAAATATATTCATGATATAACATATCAAAATTTATATTAAATAAACCGTATAAATATATAAGTGGTGATTATGGTGTATGTCTTAAAAATGTAAAAGTGTAATGAGAAACCATTACATTGAGTCCAACTCACCACATGCATTCATTATATTACTAAATAATATGAAATTGTTTATTATTTAAATTTTTAACAAAATTATTAATTTCTAGAATTATTTTTATTTTTGTTTTATCATTTTATATAAAATTACTTAATCAATTAATTTTACGTTGGGTGTTTTGATGATATTTGACTTATGTGTCAAAAATGAAGTGGGTAGGTTGACTACTGTTCTAAGAGGAATGTATTTCAATTTAAAACAACTAATAATATTATTATAGTTATCATATTTATGAATATATCATAATTTTAATACTAATAATGAATGTTTTTTTAGAAAAGAAGTATGTTATGATCATGGAGATGGTAGGACATATGTATGCGGGGGGAAAATTTCCATTTTTCAATGATCATTATGTAAAGGATGCAAGTAACATTTTATATTTCCATAATAATAATGATATTATAAATACCATATTATTTATTTAATCATACTTATATATGTTTTCCATGTGTTTTGGTGATGAAAAGAGGCTCACATCCCTTCGTGAAGGTGGTAGCCACTCCTCTACTACTACAGTGGATCAGAGAGGCACATTGTGGGGATGCTGATTGTGAGACGTGGCATGCGCAGATATCCTTAGGATAGGCACCTGATGGTTTCTCCTTTGGAGCAGAGAACGACGTCCTTTTCAGAGGACGTACCTTGGTACCAGTTTCATTATGGGAAGAGGTGATGAGAAAGTTTCACACTTCTCCCTTGGCGGTACATCCTGGAGTGGCGAAGATGTACCAGGACCTCAGGCGACAGCACTGGTGGCCGGGCATGAAGAAGGCTGTGGCAGAGTTTATTCTCGATGTCTCACCTGCCAGCAGGTGAAGGCAGAGCATCAAGTACCAGCAGGCTTGGTACAAACCTTGGAGGTCCCGGAGTGGAAGTGGGATGGCATATATATGGACTTTGTGACTGGACTATTGCGCACTTCCAGAGGACATGACTCTATTTGGGTGATTTTCGACCGACTCACCAAGTCGGCTCACTTCTTACACATCAGAGAGCTGGGATCAGTGAAGATCTTGGGACGTCTCTACGTTTAGGAGATCGTACGGCTTCACGGTGTGCCATCATCTATCGTCTCCGATCGAGATGCTCGCTTTACTTCCTGACTTTGGAAGGGGTTGTAGGAGGCGTTCAGGACAAAGATACGTCTGAGCACTGCCTTTCACCCTCATACGGATGGTCAGATGGAGAGGACCATTCAGACTCTCGAGGATGTGCTCTGCGCATGTGTCCTTGACTTTGGTCACGGCTGGGAGGACCACCTACCCTTGGGGGAGTTCGCGTATAACAACAGATTCCACTCCACCATCGGTATGGCACCATACGAGGTGTTGTACGGCCGACCTTACAGATCTCCTTTGTGCTAGACAGACCCTGGGGAGTCAGCACTCGTGGGATCGGAGATGGTCCAGGCCACGAACGAGAAGGTCCAGGTCATCCAGGAGCGGATGAGGACAGCTCAGAGCCAGTAGAAGTCTTATGCTGACATGAGGTAGAGGCCACTAGAGTTCGAGGATGGCGACCACGTCTTCTTGTGGGTCTCACCTCGACATGGTTTGCGGAGATTTGGCCAAGGTGGAAAGTTATCTCCGCGCTTCATTGGACCCTTCCAGGTCCTCAGCAGGATTGGAGGGGTGGCTTATCGCCTGGCTTTACCACCTCAGTTGCACCGGGTGCACGACATCTTCCACGCATCTCAGCTGAGGAGATACGTGCATGACCCGATGCATATCTTTGACCATGGGGAGATGGACGTTGATGATGGGGTGACTTTTGCAGAGGTTCCAATGGAGATCGAGGATCGACAGGAGCGAGTCCTACGTGGGCGATCAATCCCTCTAGTGCGCATCAGATGGCAGCACGGGAACCTCCAAGAGAGAACTTGGGAGCGGGAGGCTCATATGTGTGCTCAGTACCCACATTTGTTTCCCTAGTTTATGATGTATCTTTACGGGGATGTAAAGCCCTGAGGTGGGAGTGATGTAAAGACCCATAAAATTCAAAAAAAAATTCATAATTTTCTTTGGAATTTTACAAGAACGCAGTTTCTGACGGCCCCAGATTCCAAGGTCCGGTGTGCCCAGAATCATTTGCCGAAGTTTGGCTCGGGTACGTTCAGTGAACGAATGAGCGGGATTTTTAAACATTTGAACTGGTGCTCGGAATCAAATTCTAAGGGCACTGATGGAATCACAGTGCCAGTATTTTCTTAGAAACTCCTTTTCCAGAGTTGCATTTGCTCGGGTGTGGTTTTTAATTTTTGGGGTTAAGGTAAGAAATAAAATAAAGTGGTGCGACAACTTTATATTATTTCACTTAAATCCACTTAAAGAAACTTAAGATATGTTAAGAGGATAAGGTAGAACCCACGATATCCTACCCACCTGGTAAGATATTTTTGAGGTGGGGCTCGCACGATCCCCACCGTTTCTTTCCTCCTATGTAACGCACCCCCAACCCCCTCTTAATTGAATGTCAACCGTGGGTTTTTCTGGTTAAGAAATGCCCCAATTAATTGGGAAGTTAAGTCATTACCATTAATTCATCAAATTAATGGTTCGTCTCTTAACTTTGTTTTTCAAATTTTTGGTATAAGAATAAAATAAGACCAACGATTGTTTTACTTGTGGGTGCTTGTTGAGAGGATTTGGAGAAACTCTAAGTTCTTTATCCTCCTTTGCGAAGAATGCGAAGAACGCGAAGAACATCGTACTCCGACAAAGGGAGACGAAGAACACCGAACCCTCGGCAATCGACGACGCCGAAGATCCTCTCCTTCCGCGGTGTTTCATCCATGACATTCCTTCCCTGTGACAACCTTCGATCGACAACCGATTGAGGTAGGGGATTGTGGTTCTTTTAATTTTTTCTTTGAGGATTATATCCTTAACATGGGTTTAATTGGTGAAATTAAATCTGTGTGATTATAACCCTCGGAGATCGTCGACCCGACGCCGTGTACCGCGACGACAGCGACGCCCCTTCTGCGACGCGACAATCCCCTTCTTCCGCGACGGTCATTTCCGCGACGAACTCATGATCGATGAAAACGTTGACGTAGGGGTTGATTCATCTAAATCTTTGTGATTTATAACCGCGGCATATGATAAATTTTTTTTTGAGACTTTTAAAACTGCTAACGTGATGGGTGCGGACCAACAAACAAGTCCGAACCCACCGCCCTTTCGTTCTTGGTGCGTGAAACAACGGACGATGAAAAAGCAGGCCGTATGGGTGATGTGAGGTCCTCGCAGTGAAGGATGGAACCCGGGAGGGCCTCTAGTGAATACAACGCGAAGTTCTAACCACCAGAACTCATCCGGTGGTCCGCAGAGCAGCCCGCCGGCACGCCTTGCCGGGACGGCGGCGCCGGCGGTAGATGGTGTCGGCGCCCGGCGCGCCGCCGGAAGGAGCCGCCGCGGCTGAAGCCGCGGCGGCGGGACGGGACGCGGCAGTCATCCGCGTCTGCTGGTAAGTGCAGCTCCACGCGGGGCCGCAAATCCTTCACGTGGGGGTATCACGCCCCTCGCTCCGCTTGCCCATAACCGGCAAGGCCGACCCGCCTGGTGATCGGGCCGTGCCCGCGCCGGCCGGGTCGGACCCGGGGGGGGGGGGGTTGGGCCGGGTCGGTCCGAGCCCAGACCCCCCGTTTCCGGACCCTTTTCGGTCTTTGGCCCAAATCTTGGGCTTCGGACCTCCGGTCGATGCACAGTCAGTGGCGATGTGATCCTTAGATCGAGACGGTCGTTTTGAAATATTACAATCAAGCTTTCGGAATACTTTGGGTTCGTTCGGGTTGGTTCGTACACGAAACCAACTGGGCCCTCGGAGCGGGAACACTTATATCTTGAGCTTCGGACTTCCGATTTACATGTCGTCGACATTGATGGATTCCTCTAAGTGAGACGGATCTTTTGGATTACTCCTCCCTAGGTTTGGACACAGGTGGAGTACGGTCGGGTTGGTTTTGACTTAAAAACCAACCGGGCCCCTAGGACGAAATGGATAATAACTCTCAGACCGGGTGTCCGATTGACGCGCCGTTTGCGACGTTGAGTTCCTATTGACGATACGGAGCTTTTGGATACATCAAATCTGGATTATGTGCCAGTTGATGTATCAGCCTCTCGGATCATGGAGCAGACCCTCCCGAACGAGCTTCATGTGTGCGGGAACCCTAGTGCTGGCTGCGACTGGGACGACGATGACTGTGCAGAGATCCTCAGTGGATTCAACGGTGACGACTACAACACTCCGCGATTCTACGTGGATCAGCGCTATAGATCTTGTGTGGGTCAGCACTCAGCGGTCCTGTGTGGGCTAGCGCCTACAGATCCTGTGTGGGTCTGATCCTGTGTGGGACCGATCATGTTTGGTCATTGCAGGGGTTAGTTACCTATCGACCCTGTGTGGGTCAGATCCTTTATGGGTCATTGCGGGTGTTATTACCTATCGATCCTTTGTGGGTCTGATGGCTTAGATGACTCAGTGGATATATCTGATCATTTCTATCATCATACGTAGAAGTGTACCTGTGTGAGCTGAATCCTATTTTGCTTTCCTTTGTTGATTGTGTTGTGCTATCCTATGTGGATTTCGTTTTTCTTCCTATGTGCAATGGGTTGTACTTGAGCTCAGATGTCAGAGCCGAACTGGAACTGGTGACTTAGGTATATGTATGGGCATATACCTAAGCAGTGTTGGACGTTACTTCATGATTGTATCTTTCCTTTGTGTATTATCCTTTGTGGATTCTGGGAGACCTTCGGGGGTCTCGGGGGCCCTACTAAGTAGCTTATACTCACCTCTGCACGGGCTATGACCGCACTACGTTGTGTTGGTTGCAGACGACGGACAGCGCTGATCGTGGTGGAGGCTTGTGGAGTAGGACGATACCTGGAGATGGACCATTGGGCGAGACGTACTCGGAGCGGACGGCTGGACCCGAGGAGCTGTGGAGGCTATCTGTACTCACCCTTCAGGTGGGACTTCCAGTGGACGGCTCGACGCTGCGGCTTTACTTTTTAGTTGTTGTTTTCCCTTTCCATTTGTACTTTACTTTCAGTTTGGGTTTCTATTCTGGCCCACTTTCTTTTCCGCACTTATTGTTGTACTCAGATTTTACTTAGTGTTTACTTCTTCTTGCTTGCTCTGTGGTGTTTAGTTACTTTACAATGGCAATGCCTTCCCTTTTTACGGGGATTTACACCTTGGTGCTAGTCTCCTGCCCCTGGCCTATGGAAGGAGGTCTTGGGGTAGTCACAGAACGGGCCCCGAGGATGGGTCGTGACACGCTGGTGCTTTTTTAGAAGTATTATTCCACGAGACAAGTAATGTTAAAGCATATAATTCCTTTTGTGGTGTGCCATAATTCTTGTGAGGTCTTGTGATGTTAGATATTGGAGAATGGTTTGGTTATTCGGAACTATGTTTGGAAGTTTTTGACATTTTTTTAGTCTTATTCTTGGTACTAAGATATGGTAAAGTTATGTTTTTGTGTTCATGTTATTGACATGAGGTTGAATTATAATTAATTATTAACATGGATCATGTAGTTGTTTTTCTTAATGTAATTTTTTTTGGTTGTCTTAATTTCAATGTTAAAATTATCCCCATCTATTTTGAGACCCTAGGAATTTATTTCCAACCTTTGGAACCATGGGGATGTCACTTAAGTCCATGTAGAACATCTTTCTAAACTGAAGCCAATGAGGAGGGGTTGGATGTTACAATAGGTTTTAGTTTCACTCTTACTATTTCTTATAAATCAACATCCATGGAGTGTTTCTGTTATATTTCTATTGAATTTATTAATGTAATTTATACAAGTATTTATTTATAGTTCCCATACTATGTGTATATAATCAACATAACAATTCCTTTTCATCAACTGACCAGATTTCAACTCATCCTTCTCTATAGCTGGATAATCCAATTTTCATTTGAGAAAAACTTTTTATAACTGATCGATGTTTTAATTTATTCTTTTTTATCTAAGTTTTAAATTTTATATAATTAATATTAGTTCTAATTTAATCTTATATAGTATATAGTTATATATACACATCTCATCAAAATATTGATTTAATGATAAAAATATCCAATTTATTTTTACTTTGATATATTTTAATCTCACATGACCTCAAATGATTAAATATTAATAATATATAGTTATCCCCACTCCCCAACTATGAAATAATGTAGAAAAACATTACATAGTATTTGGATCTTCTGATATAATCAAGAATGACCTTTTAAATCATTCTTTTATTTATACATGAGTGAAATATTATTCTTACAATGCTTGGATATTTTTAATATTAATAATATGTAGTTTTTATGATGTAAATTTTACTCTTAGGTTATCAGTATTGTCATTACCTTCCTATAAAAAAAACTTTTTGAATTTTTGACAATGATATTTTAATATATAATATTTATTATTTAAATAAAATTTCAATTATAGGTTATTTTATATAATAAATTATAAAATATTATAAATACTAAAAAATATTAAATATATATAAATAAAAATTTTATTTGGTTATTATCCATGAATAATGATATTAAAATAAATAATTTTAGTTCATTATCACCCCACCACACTTAACCATTTTTCCTCTAGGAAAACACCTTATACTAAGGTTGAATAAAACTTTTCAAATAAATATTTACATAACTATTTTATCTTCTAATACATGGATACATCTCAATTCTTATATAAATATAAATTCAAAAATTTCTTTCTATTCATAAAAAATTATTCATCTTCCTACTCCACCCATGCACATTCTATACCAATATTTTTTAAAATGTTTCTCTCTTCTCTCATTTATTTTTTTTAAGGATTTTATGTACAAAGGTAAATTCCTGATTTCCATTTTCATACTTTTATTCTAATTTCCCTAATGTGAAAAATAAAAATTATTTGTTAATCCTAAATTCATTGACATGGGGTTTTTTGAAGAGTTATAGTGGGTGGATTAGATACATAATAATAAAGGAATAATGATGAGACATGACTCTTAAAATCTTAATGTATGATTTTAAAAAGTCGAACAATCAATGAATATACCTCACATAATCCCATTATATATGTTTCATTCATATAAACTCATTCTATTTCATTGTGGAGGTTCATATAGTAATGAGGAAATTAATAATTATACTCATACTCACCATTTTTTATACACTTTTCCTTCTTTTATATATTGAAAAAAATATAACAATAATTTATAATGACTGTTACAAAGTTTATTTCTAAAAATATTTTGGTACACCCAAATATATGTATAATGATGATATTGTTTTATGATTTACTTCACAATGAATCCTTTACTCACACTTTTTTAATGAAATCATGAAAATTTCCCAACCATATGGTTTGTAAGGACAATAGCCTTGTAATGTGTAAAATTATTAGGTAGTTAATTGCTTCTAGGGGGACTATAAGATGGTCAAATATATGTTTGGGATCAATTAAAGTGATGTTTCAAAAATGCTTTCTAAAAAAATGTTGGCTCAAACTTGTTGAAACAACATATTATCTCTAATAATATGAAAAAATTACAAGTTTTAGATGAAATTATATTGCTCATGGACCATAAAAAAGATAAACCTAAGAATAATTTAAAAATGTTTATAAAAATCAGTGGTTGGTTTGCTTGAAATTGGGCAACACTTGTGAACATGAATTTCATTGATTGTCATAATTTGTTAAATGTTTAAATTATATATTTTGGAATAAAACTCATATAAAAAATCATTTAATTCCTTTTTTGATCAAATAAATTAGTTTAGAATAAAATTACAAGATAGTTTCAATTTAAAGTTTTAATATATCGGTTCATCCCTCCGGACACTCATGTTTTAAAACCCCACCTTTATAATTAAAAGATTATTATGGTTGTGTTTAATATATTATCATAGTTGGAAAATAACAAAACAATTAATAGTGATATAAATTCATGGTTACTCCATGGAAAGGAAAAATTTCTTAGTTTCTCCATTCACATCCACTTAAATAAATCCTAGAAAAATAAACAAAGATAAGTAAAAAACATACCCAAAAAATGGGATAGAAAATAAAACATGGGTCAAACATCCCATGTAATGGATGAGATTTTATTATTAGTTATATAGTTCTTGGGATTTTTCCTCAATCTATATGGGTTGGGTTTTATTGAGAACATACCAAAAATTTTATCTCATAATAGTTCCTCATAATGTATGGGTGAATGGTGAACTAATATTAATTTCTCCCTCATTATTATGATGACTCCATCTTTAACATTGTATCAAATACCCTCCACTTTAATTGGTTGTTTCACATAGTACTAGAATTGTGGGGACTATATGATGGACTTAATGGATATATATTCATCTTCATATCCCATTAATAGCTCTTTATTAATAATAGGGATCTCCATGTGTTTCTTATTCAATACTTTTTATTCTTATTAAAGATACTCTAAGGGTATCCTGTGGTTGTCCAGGTCTTCATTAAAATCACGGGATAAGTGACTATTCAATTTATATGTAATAAAATAAAAATATAATGAATTGAAAATGAAAATCTCTTCTTTTAAATTCATAGATACCCTCCTAGGTTGGTTCTTCACTTATATGTAAAAAGGCCATATATATGATTCAATAATAATTATATCAACCACTATAAATTTTTTTTAATTTTTTTAGTATTTAATATTTTTATTTTAACATATAAAGTAAAATATTTCTAAAGAGAAATTCCATGAAAATAATGATAAATTGATAAAAAAAATTCATTATAGTGACTTTGAATCTTCTATTTTAAAATATAATCATTTTCATATAATAATTTCTACGTAAGGAATTGAGACATCTTGAGATTTAGTGGCATGTTAATTTTCATAGTTTTTATATTAAAATATAAATTATAATATACAATAAGTGTGATGTTTTCCATAAATAATGGATCTAACACACGATTGTGTCTTGGATGTGAAAATCAAGACCACTATAGCATGCCTGTTTTCAGGTATGTAACTATTTATTTGTGTATTTCATGTTTATAATGTTTATAGGTGAAGGTTGGGAGTGTTCTGAGAATGTTTAGAATGTTTTTTTGGTGATAAAGGGGAAGCACATGGGCTGCACATGGGTTGTACAAACCATACATGATCCTATTAGTAACCATGCGCTTTGAAAAGTGGTTCTGGGAAAATTGAGGCAGTAGCCTCGACATGGTGTGGGAATGGTTAGGGAGACAATATGAGGATGTCATGGAAGGGTCTACCCATGTAGTAGCTAACACATTGTTAGTGTATAGTTTGTCTAACTGTGCGTCTAAACTGTGCACAGGGTCAATGTAAAATCATAAAAAAGTGGATCTCAAACATTATTGACATTAAGTGCCTTGTTTTCCTCCAAAATGGCCCTAACTCGGTAGTCTCACCCCTTTAATGTTGGATAACCTCTCCCAAGAACGTTCAAATTGGTTCATATCCTTTCCTAGGAATTTATAAGACAGATTCTTGCAGCTAATGCTTGTTCTCCATTGTTCTTGTCACGTTTTGTTAGATCTAATTCACCCCTCTACACAAATTATTATATCTACACCAACTATGTTCATATCTATGATAATAGATTCCAAATAAGGTGATATTTTTTCTTTATTAGGTTAGAGGATGTGATCTGAGGAAGTTTTATGAAAATCATACAATGTTTCATGAGAATTCTTCATCCGTTTACTATTTTCATCAAAACCCTTGAGGTAGGTAGATTCACTATATACCCCTCTTATTAGAACATATTTTCATGCTTTTAAATTGATAATATTATGTAAAATTAATTGTTTATAAGCTATTTGATAATTTTTGTAAACCCTCTTCAGTAACGATGCGGTAAAATGTGAAAATATGGAAAGATGGGTGTTCTTGAAAAGGAGATTCGGTTCTCGATTTTAAAATGTGAATTTTGAAATGTGTATTTTCTAAAATCATGGCACATAGATTTGATTAAGATGTTTTTAATAAATGGAATATTTTTATTGAAATGAAATAGTTTGTTTGAATTGGTTTGGTTAATGTTTTTTCAATAAAAGATCGATTTTATGGAATTAGTTGAACACACTTGGTTTTGGCATGAGTTTAGCATGGGTTGTGGTGTGTGTTCAAATGCATTGGGATGTATGAGGGCATGAAGTACCCCCATCAAGGGGTTGGGACATATAAGGGTGTGAATTAACCCTATGAAAGTGATCCACTAATTGATGGCTTTGTGGAAGGATAACTTGTTTAGAAAAGTATTGTTTTCAACAATACATAATAATGTTATTTAAAGGGGGAGATTATTGAAAATAATACTCTGTCTCTTTATGATAATTTTGATGCTCACAAATACCCTTAATTATTTTCTAATGATTTTATTTAGTATTTTTCTTGAATTTATTAATTTATTTTACACTTGAAATTATGAGAATTTATCATTAAAGTATTTGTATTTAGTGCATTTTGGAAACACTATTCATACCTTACTTACTTGGGAACTATTTTAGCACGTTCTGGAAACACTGTTCAAGTGCTACTTATACAGAATCTACTTTAGTGTGTCCTAGAATCACTATTCTTACCCTAAGTGGATAAACGTAGCGTAAGGATGAAAAGCGTGTATACTTTTTGATATAGGAGAAAAGTATGGTTAATCAACCATATGTTATCAGCAAAGTATGGAAGAAGATCCTTACATTAGGAAGGAACCTTACTTTTTTGTTATCAACAAAATATGGAAGGAGAACCGTATGTAAATACTAAACGTTACATTTGTTTCACAAAAGTATGGTTCATCAACCTTACTTTTGTAAACAACCATACGTTCTTGGAACAGTATGGATCAAGTAAAAGTATGGATCTTTTACCGTATGTTTGAGAGTTGAATAAAAAGTATGGATGATCAAACCTACGTTTATAATCAACCTTACGTTTGAAGTAAATAACATGAACCCTATGTTTATGTTCAACATTACATTGTCAACCCTTGGAGGCCACGTCATCAACCTTACGTTTGGCGTCATAATGTTTGAAAGATGATATTTTTATGCAACGGTCAGCAAGCTGATTGTTAGGCAGATTTCAAGATGGATTTAAAGTCGATTTTAAAATATGACTTTGACTTATTGAAAGCTGTTTTATCAAGGGATTAAAGATCAAATTAGAAAGGAGATTTTTATGGTGAGCCTTTAGGGATGTTACGAATACTCTGTAAATTCAAATTTTTGAATATCGCGAATCAAAAGGAGACTTTTATGGATCTAAATGTGCAGTGAATATGCTCGGATTTATTATATATGTTTTCTCTGAAACACCAGGTACATGTGTGTGGTGATCAATCTATTATTAAAAAAGGTGGAAAATAGAGATTTCAAAAATCACACTGATCTGCTGATTCAAAAGGAGTGTCAAAGATCTGTTTATTTAAAAAGAAGGAGATCTATAGAAGATTCACTTGTTCTACATCAGATATCTACTGTGGATATACTACTACTGATGTTGTGAATTATATCTCTATAACTACAACAACCGGATCGACTCATAACTACTTCGACTTGAAAATCATTATTTCTAGAGATGATGATCCATCCACTGTCAATTGCATTCTATTGCAATTGTGATGTTCAACTTGAAAAGTGATTTCTAAAATTATTTTTATCTTGAGTAGCTTCTCGTACTAAACTGGGTAGGTTCGTGTTTGAACCAGAAGGCTTTGTTTTCCCTTGGATTGTAAATGTGTCAACTGCCTGTACTCAGTTGTGAACCGGTCTGTTGAAATGAGGACCAGATAGTGAAAATCAGAAAGCTTCAGGAGTAGATCATTGGTGAAGTGGACTAGGGGCCTTCTATTCCCCGAACCACTATACATCTTGTGTTTATGCTATTTAAATTTACACTACATTATTTTATCTGATTAAAGTTAAAATGCAGAACATAATCATGCAACAATTTTTGAGAAGACACAATTCACCCCCCCCCCCCTCTTGTGTATATTTTGTGTAATCCAATCCAATAATTGGTATCAGAGGTTGATCTTTCTGACAAAGCTTTAACAAGATTAAAGTGGTTATACCCAGATCAAGATGGCTGATACAAGAGAGGGAATGTCTATGGTCAGATCACCGTACTTCAATGGAGAAGACTATGGATTCTGGGAAGTCTTGAATGATCATCTATTTGAAAAATCATGGATACGGAGTCTATTATTAGATTCCAACTCCATATGAAATACCAGAAAAACCTGAAACATGGAGTGCATCTACTGAAGTAGAATGTGATATGAATTTGAAGGAAATTAATGAAATTATATGTGGTCTAGGACCTGATGAGTTTAATGGAGTATCTCAATGCCAAAAAGCATATGAAATGCGGAAAACTATTACTGTTGCTTACGAAGGAACTAAAAATATCAAGGAAATAAGATATGAAACTGCTAAGCTTAAATTTGATACATTCAGAATGGTTAATGGTGAGAGTATTACTCAAATTAATGGAATATTGACAGAGATTGTCAATAAAATAACTGCCTTGGGAGATCACTTTAAACAAGTTGATTAAGCTTTAAAAGTGTTGAGAGTACTGCCTACAAAATGGAAAGGAATCTCTGCAGCAATCAGGCAGTTGACACCTATCAAAGATTTAACCATGAGAGAAATGATTGGAACATTAATGATGTATGAAGCAAATATGGAAGATGAATATAAGGAACATAAAGTGCATATCAAAAGAGAAGATATCACCTTTAAGGTAACTTCACAACAAAAGAATAGAAAGATGAAGAACAGAGAAGTCAAAGCTAAATCGGAGAGCTCTGACTCATCAAACTCAGATGAAGAACTAGCTTAGCTAGCCAGAAAATTTAGAAAATTCTATAGCAAGAAAAGAGGCTTCAAAAAATCCTTTAAGAGAGATGATAAGGAAGTAAGATGCTATGAGTGCAAGAAGATGGGGTATATCAGATCAGATTTCCCACAATTGAAAGATGGAAAGAAGAAGAAATTATTCAAATGAAATGACTATGAGCAGAAAGACAAGAAAGCTATGAAAGAAACTTGGAGTGGATCTAAAGACTCCATTAGCTCTCCCGAATCAAGCTCAGAGAAAGAATAAGCAAATTTGAAAGCAAACATGTGTTTTATCGTAGGAAAAGATGAGGTACAATCTTACTACTCTTTTGATTCTAGTTCTGAATCTAATTACTCTAATGAAAAACTTACAGCCTACTGTAATATGCTTGAAAAAAAATATGACTCTCTATTTAAGAATCATAATTATTTAAAGAATGTTCATAAGGCTGTTTCTGATGAAAGATATACACTGCTAAAACAATATAAGAAATTAACTGATAAATACAATTCTATTAACACTAACTATATGAATATTGAATCAAGAATAAAAGCAATGCAGGATGAAGTAGAAACTTACTAACCGGATGCATTGGTTTTTACAAAAGGAGAGAATTCATTAAATGAAATTCTTTGAAAAAATGTCATTAAAAAGGAGAGATTTGGAATTGGCAGTAAAGGAGAAAAACCTAAGCTATATAAAAATTATTTTGTTTTTAGCTCTAAAAGGGTTAATTGTAACTTTTGTGGGACAAAAATACATATAACTAAAAACTTTTTCTTAAGACAACCACAAATTTTTTGGTATTAAGAAAGCCTATTTTTCAAAATACTTATATGATTCATCTGATTTTAAAAGAACAAAGCAAATCTGGATACCCAGATCATTGCTAGCTAACACCACTGGACCCAACAGAATATGGGTACCAAAGCAATTTGTTTGAACGTCTTTGCAGATATCATCCCACTAGAGTAGAAAAGATATATGGTACATGGGCAGTGGCTAATCAAGACATATGAGTGGAAACTCATTTAATTTTTCTTCACTCACTCAAAAGGAAGGAGGACTTTTCACATTTGGAGACAATGCCATAGGAAAAATCATTGGCATTGGAACTATTGGAGATCCAAGAACAGTCTCAATCAACAAAGTACTATATGTACAAGGATTAAAAAACAACCTGATAAGTATCTCTCAACTTTGTGATGATGGATATATTGTTGATTTTACTATCAATTGTTGTACTATTTCTAAAGATGAACTGTTTAAATTTAAGGCACCAAGAACTGATAATGTCTCTACTTTGGATATAATTCCATGTGTAAAAAACAAGTAAACTGCTTGACTGCAAAAGTAAGTGAATATTGGATCTGTCATAGGAGACTTGGACATTGAAATGTATATTTTTTACATAAATTATCTAAGAAACATCTAGTTTCTAATTTTCCTAGTCTCAAATTTGAAAGTCACAGATTATGTAATGCATGCCAACTTGGAAAGCAACAAAAATCATCATTCAAATCTGTTAATAAAGTTGCTACAACTAAACCTGTAGAACATATCAATATGGATTTGTTTCGAACTTCCAGTGTAGCAGGCTTAGCTGGTAAATTATATGTTTATGTATTATTTGATGATTATTATAAATTTACTTGGATATTCTATTTGAAATTTAAAAATGATTCTTTTACTTTATTTGAATGTTTCTACAAATCTGTTCAAAATGAAAAAGGTTTTAATATAATCTCATTGAGAAGTGATCATGGTGGAGAATTTGAGAATCAGGAATTTAGTTCCTTTTGCTCAAACATGTGTACTAAGCATACCTTCTCTGCACCAAGAACACCTCAACAAAATAGGATTTTAGAAAAAAGAAATAGAACAATTCATGAAATGTATAGAACTATGTTAAATGAATATAGCCTACCTACATATTTTTGGGCAGAAGCTATAAATACAGTTTGCTATATAATTAATAGAGTTTTAATTAGACCTATTTTGAAAAAGAAACCCAATGAACTATGGAATAACAGAAAACCTAAAGTAAATTACTTTAATGTTTTTGGATGCAAGGTATACATCTTCAACACCAAAGATAATCTTGGTAAGTTCGATCCAAAATCTAATGAAGGTATTTTCTTAGGATATTATACTACCTCCAATGGTTGTGGAGTCTATAATAAAAAGTCAATGATTTTTGAAGAATCAATTCATGTGAAATTTGATTAATCTAATCCCTTTGATAAAAGGATAGATCAAATGGATGAACCTGACTCTAATGATAACATGATACTTGAGAACATAAAGAATGATTTTGAAAATGATATAAAAGAAATTCAGTCCATTTCAGAAGAACATGATAATAAATAACCTTTAAATGTATTTACTAGACAGTCTAGAACCCTAAAGAATCACCATTTAGAAACTTTGATAGGTGAATTAGAAACTAGTATTCAAACATGAAGAAACTTAAGAAACCTAGTGGAATTATCTACCTTCCTATCCCAACAATAACCCAAGACTATAAAAGAAGCTTTAGATGATGAAAGTTGGGTAATAGCAATGCAAGATGAATTGAACCATTTTAAAAGAAATAAATTTTGCGAATTAGTGGAAAGATCTAAGAATTATCCAGTAATAGGAACCAAATGGGTCTTTAGAAATAAACTGGATGACCAAGGCACAATAACTAGAAATAAAGCAAGATTTGTAGCTAAAGGATATAATCAGGAAGAAAGTATATATTATGATGATACCTTTCCACCTGTAGCTTGAATAGAAGCCATTAGAATCCTTTTAGCCTATGCATCTCATATTAATTTTAAATTATTTCAGATGGATGCTAAATCTGCCTTTTTAAATGGTTATTTAATGGAGGAAGTTTATGTTGAGCAACCTCCTGGTTTTGAAAATTCTCAAAAACTAGATTCTATTTTTAATCTTACTAAATCTCTTTATGGCCTTCAACAAGCCCCTAAATCTTGGTATGAAAGATTATGTTCTTTTCTTTTGAAAAATGATTTTATTGTTGGAATGTAAGACTCAACACTCTTTAAGAAAACTGTGAAAAATAATATTTTATTGCTTGAAATTTATGTTGATGATTTAATTTTTGGATAAAATAATAAAACCCTTTGTCATGAGTTTTCAAAGTTAATGCAAAAAATAATTTGAAATGAGTATGATGGGATAAGTAAATTTCTTTTTAGGACTTCAAATTTATCAAAAAGATTTTGGAAATGTTTTGAATCAAAGAAAATACATTATTGATTTGTTGAAAAAATTTGTACTTCAAAACAACAATACATATATAAATCCTATGTTTACTAATATAAAATTTGATTTGGATGAAACTGGAAAATTAGTTGACAACAAGTTAAATAGAGGTATGATTGGTAGTTTATTATATCTTACTACTAGAAGGCTAGATATAATGTATTCACTATGTCTTTGGGCAAGATTTCAATGAAATCCTAAATAATCTTATCTAACTGATGTTAAATAAATTTAGATATTTAAAAGGAACTGTATTTCAATCTCTTCTTTATCCTAAAACTTCTGATTTCAATTTGATTTCATATTCAGATGCTGACTTTGGAATTTGTAGATTAGATAGAAAAATCACATCAAGAACATGTCACTTTTTAGGAAATTCATTAGTGTCATGGTCTAGTAAGAAACAACATTCAGTTGCCTTGTCAACAGCTGAGGTAGAATATGTTTCTGCTGGCAGTTGTTGTGCACAAGTGTTGTGGATAAAAAACACTCTTATGGACTTTGTATTGAATTTTAATAATACACATATTTTATGTGATAATACAAGTGGAATTAATATTTCAAAAAATCCTATTAGTCATTCAAGAACTAATCACATTGATATAAGGCATCACTTTTTATGAGATCATGTTTTTAAAATGGTTATATTTTTAGAATTTATAAATAAATAAATTAAATTAGCAGATATTTTTACTAAACCACTTCCCACTTCAAGGTTTGATTTTATTAAGAAGGAGCTAGGTTTATTTGATTTTAAATAAAATTTTATTTTACAATGCTGGTTCTTTATTTTAATTCTATTTTAAATAATTTTTCTATTTTTGTTTTTCAAACAGAATAAGTTTCTTTTCCCCAAATAATCTATTTTATTTACTTTTAAATATATGTAATGATTATTAAGAACACGAGAATCAAGGTGGTCAAAACCCCTTTTTACTTCTAAACTGTTTCATTTCTGTTGAAACCTTTTCGAATCTGCAAACCGCACCTCTGCTCGCGAACCCTAATCTTCGAACCTATAAAACCCTAACCTTAAAACCTTTAGAGATTCTTGCAGAGATGGTAAGGACTAAAAGTGCCAGGGAAGCCAAGACAAGCAATTCCAAGAGACAACACTCCGAAGGAAGAAAAATCTTACAGGGCAAGGTAATCGATCTCGACTGGTTATTTTAGACAAATCTACTGTTGAAACAAGTGTTGTCATTTAAAAACCTTGAACAGTTGTTCAATAGTAAAAATACAGAATTTCTGCATGAGGTAGAACATAGATACTTATTAAAATATATACAGTTTAGTCTGGGAGATACTGAGGATAGTATGATGGCTACGATAGAGGATAGGTATTTCTCAATCTCGTCAGTAGAAATTGGTCCGATTCTCAACTTCCCTCATGAGAGAGTTTTTCATTTTGATTAGAAAAATATTGGAGATTCTATGCATAAATCTGAGGATATAATGATGTTTCTTTTTGGTACAAAGACTTTAAGGAAAATATTTATCAAGGATTTGGTGCCTGATTAGAAAATTTTGGTCAAATTTATGCAAATAGGAATTGCACTGAGGATGTCTGAGATGGAAAAAATATTATATCCCGATATGTATATAATGTATCTTTAGTTAAGTGATATCAAATTAAACTTCCCAAGGTACATGGTAAGGTACCTCAATTACTGTTGTCAATGTGATGCCTGGATGAACTTGTATCCTTTTGATTGATTTATTTCCAATCTGTTTCTTAAGAAGGACATGGTGAGATTAGTAGATGCCCGCATACATTATCATGACAGTAATGTGTTTAATGCTGGAACTTTAAGGAAGATTGGATATTTCTGGAGCACAATTAAAGGAAAACTTTTTCCAGTAGGAGCTAATGATGACTCAAAGAGTGCTCAGGCTCAACCAGCTAAGTCCAATGAGGGACAAACTGAATCAAGAGTTAGTAATGTAGTAAGAAGGATCTGATTTGAAGTGGAAGATGCTGAGGAAGAAAGAAGTCAGGAGGGAATTCAATCTCGAAGAACTATACCTATTAATGAGGAAATTACTTCCCATACATTGGAAACAATAGAAGCTTTATTTTCTTATACTTTTCTAAGAGAAGCTGCTACTGATAAGACCATGGAAGATGTTAGTGAAAGGACAACACCAGTAGAGGGATCAGGAGTTCAAGAAGAAGCTCAAAGGGAGACTCTAGAATAGATTATAGCTAATGTTGAAGTTACACTTCAACAGGAACAGGATAAGGAGGCACAACCTGGTGAGGAAGTGTTCAGACCTCAGGAAACTGTTGAAAATATTGTTCTCGAAATTCCAGTAAAAGACAAAGATGCTGATGTTTGTGATGAACATATCCCTGATTCTCCAACAGAGGTACTTCAAGAGGATTTTTCTATGGAATATTCTGGAAAGCACTATGAGGAAAAATCTTTGGACCAACCTACTCAGGCCAAGGAGAAAGAAAAATATGATGCTGAATCCTTACCTTTGGTACTGTTGCATCATCCAAAGCCTGAGAATGCGAATCAAGCACAAGGTGCCTCTGATTCAAGAAAGAAAGAAGTTAAAGAACTGTACAAAAAGGTGTCTCAGTTGGAATCTTAGAATATCACTCTCAGAAATTCCTTAGACTTAGAACAATTGAGATTTCAAAAGCTGATGGAGAGTACAGTCTCAAGGAACGAAGTTGAAATGTTTAAATAGGATATGCTAAATTCAGTTGTCAAATTGGAATCTGAAATGGTTATGAAGACAGATTTATAAGATCTAAATTTTTTTATGGAGAACAAATTTTCATTAGTTGCAAATAGTGTTTTTAGTCGATCAGGTACCTCACCTAATTTAATCAGAATATTTCAAGATATCACAGATGCAATGAGCAACATGAATGAAAAGTTGCAAGATATTAAATGTAGCAGTGCTCGATTATCAGTGTTGCTGGACAATAAGAAATTTTTAGTGGATAAACTGACATATAATGAGCCACAAATCAGAACACTATTAAATTAGATGTCAGAGAAGCTGTCAATGTTTATAGAAAAAGAGGAAAGGATGCATGAGATTTTCAGGGTCAATTTAATCGAGGATATTCATATTACTCAGGAGAATAGAGAGCTCATTATCAAACATGGATATGGGATGACGAAGAGACTCAGGGAATAGTTTACAGAAATCAAGACTGCAATCTAGAGGAGATAGAACCTATTAACTATCTTTCCCAAACCTTGATTCCTGTGTTTATCATACTTGTATATTTTTTTAATTTTTAATGAAAATATGTTTCTTTATTTCTATTTATTTTACTGTCTTTATTTTGATATTCTAGTACTCCAGATTTAATTATTGATAGGCAGTTAATAATAAAATTTACCTACAATTTAGTGAAACATTAAATGTGTTAAAATCCATGATTTATCATTCTTTTTTATATCACAAAAAGGGAGAGAAATTTGGATAAACGCAAACATTTTATTTTAAAAAAACCATATATAAATGATTTCCTGTATATTTAATGTTTTGGATTTATACATATTTATACATATACAGAAAAATATTTTAAGTTATTAACATTCGTTTATTATAATGGTAAATTTTCTTTTAATTTTTATTCAGAGGGAGAAATTTGGATAAAACTATAAACTTTTATTTCTAAAGAAAAATTATTTTATTTTCATGAAGGGGGAAAATTTTTTATTTATTGAAATGATTTTGTTAAAATAAAATATTATTTTATCCTCTGGAAATTCTAAATATTTATGTAACTAATTTTTAAAGTTAATTTTATTTAATTAGTCTTATTATTTTATGGGTTTTTTGATCATCAAAAAGGGGGATATTGTTGAGCAACATATTGTTTTCAACAATGCATAATAATGTTATTTAAAGGGGGAGATTATTAAAAATAATACTTTGTCTCTTTATGATAATTTTGATGCTCAAAAATACCCTTAATTATTTTCTAATGATTTTATTTAGTATTTTCTAAGTATTTATTAATTTATTTTACTCTTGAAATTACGGGTATTTATCATTAAAGTATTCATATTTAGTGTGTTCTGGAAATACTGTTCATACCTTACTTATTTGGGAACTGTTTTAGCGCGTTCTGGAAACACTTTTCATGCGCTACTTATTCAGAATCTGCTTTAGCATGTCCCTGAATCACTGTTCATATCCTACGTGGATAAACGTATCATATGGATGAAAAGCGTGTATAATTTTTGAGATAGGAGAAAAGTATGGTTAATCAACCATACGTTATCAGCAAAGTGTGGAAGAAGAACCTTACATTAGGATGGAACCTTACGATTGGGTTATCAACAAAGTATGGAAAGAGAACCGTATGTATGTACTAAACATTACGTTTGTTTCTCAAAAGTATGGTTCATCAACTATAATTTTGTAAACAACCCTACGTTCTTGGAAAATTATGGATCAAGTAAAAGTATGGATCTTTTACCGTATGTTTGAGAGTTGAAGAAAAAGTATGGATGATCAACCCTACGTTTATGATCAACCTTATATTTGAAGTAAATAACAAGAACCCTACGTTTATGTTCAACCTTACGTTGTTAACCCTTGGTGGCCATGTCATCAACCTTACGTTTGGCGTCAGAAAGTTTGAAAGATGATATTTTTATGAAACAGTCAGCAAGCTGATTATTAGGCGGATTTCAAGACGGATTTAAAGTCAATTTTAAAATACGACTTTGACCGATTCAAAGATGTCTTATCAATGGATTAAATATCAAATTAAAAATGATATTTTTATACCGAGTCTTCAGGGAAGTTACGACTACTCTATAAATTCAAATTTTTGAATATCACGAATCAAAAAGAGACTTTTATGGAACTAAATGTGCATGGAATATTCTCAGCTTTATTATATATGTTTTCTCTAAAACACCAGGCACAGGTTTGTGGTGATCAATATATTATCCCAAAATGTGGAAAACAGAGACTGCAAAAATCACATTAATCTGCTGATTCAAAAGGGGCGTCAAATCTCTGTTTATTTAAGAAGAAGGAACTCGATAGAAGATTCACTATTTCTACATCAAATATCTAATGTGTATCTACTACTGTTGAAGTTGTGAATTATTTCTCTATAACTACTTCATCCAAATTGACTCAGAACTGCTTCAACTAGAAAATAAATATTTCTAGAGATGACGATCCATCTGCTGTCAATTGCATTATGTTGCAATTGTGAAGATCAACTGGAAAATTTCTTTCTAAAATACTTTTTATCATGAGTAACCAGCTTCCCGTACTATGTTGAGTAGGTTTGTGTTTGAACTAGAAGGCTTTGTTTTTCCTTGGATTATAAAGGTTTCAACTGCCTGCACACAGTTGTGAACCGGTCTATTAAAACGAGGACCAGATAGTGAAAATCACCAAGCTCATGGAGTATAGCGTTGGTGGAGTGGACTAGGGGCCTTCTGTTCCCCGAACCACTATACATATTGTTTTTCTGCTATTTAAATTTCTGCTGGATCATTTTATCTGATTAATGTTAAAGGGCATAACACAATCACGCAAAGATTTTTGAGAAGACACAATTCACCCCCTCTTGTGTATATTTGGTGTAATCCGATCCAACATAACTCACTATTCATGAGTATAGGGAGATCTAGGTCGCATTCATGGTTGGATGTGTGGTTCGGTGGAATGGTTATGCCAAAATGATATTTGGAAATGGTTTTAGATACTTTTTTTCTTTCTAGAAATTCATCTTTCTAGGAAATTGGTTAAAAATAACAATTATTTAGTCTTGGATATAAATAGTTTTTGGAACATGTTTATATTTAGTTATAAACCATTTTGAAGAATTGTTTTATATAAATGGATTTATATAAATTCGTCCAAATATTATATCCTATTTTCATGAGTAAAGAAGTCATTGGGGGGAAACCTACTGAGTTTTATACTCACCCCTTCTTTGGAAATTTTTTGATTTTGCGTATTTCATCTTCTGGGCCAATGGAAAATGTAATATATCACATATTTTTAGCACCACATCATCATACTTAGGCTATTTGATGATGTTGGATCTTGGATCTTGTGGATCATAGAATCTTGTGGTTATCTTGAAGTCTTTAGTTGTTTTATACTATTTACATTGATGATTAATTTTTCTTCCACTATTTCACACTTTGATTGGTTTTGTTATAAAGGATAATGTTGAGTTGTCTTTTAATTAGTCATGAATTGTATGGTGGTTATTCTTATATGGTTATTTGTTGTGGTTTTATTCTTAAAGGGTAAATCATTCCACACTTTTATTGAAAACCTTAAAATTTTATTACCATCCTTTGATGTATTGGGGATGTCTCTTAAGGATAACTAATGGCTCACCGAACTCTCAAGACAACGATTATATGTGGGTATTTACAAATGGTATCATCTTTTTCATCCCTTTCCTAACAAGTGGTCTTTAGTTTCTTTCTCTTGGAGTTGATTTCATTCTTATCTATTCCTTGGGGAGGAATCATAGAAAGTATTAGGATTTTCAGGAGATAAAAGGTAGAGAATAAAAAGATGTATCTCACCATTTTATGTAGAACTTCATTTTATGAGGGATTTGGGTGTATAAGTGTTTTTGAGGCACTTACTGGAAATTGGAATCTCATTATCACAGGTTTAACCAATGAGATGACCATGACATTCATTAAAGGAATGACTTCCCATTGGGATTTCATATTTCATTTTGGATTAATGATATATGATGTGATGCATTTTGTTGATTTTTGAAAAATGTCAAAATAGTTTTCTAAAGAAATATTTTGAAAAGGGCCTGGTTGGTAAATTTTGAAAATGGGTTGATTATCAAAAGAAATAATGGATTTTTTAAAAATGGCTAATCTTGGAAAATGGATACATTGGAATATAATTTTCTGATAGTTTATGTGATATAATTTGAAATGATAAGCCATTAGTTTCTAGATATGGATCCTTATAGAGTTTTTTGTTTGTTTAGAAAATGACAGCCATTAGGAATCGTAGAAACTAACTAGAAGAAGCTGTGGAGAATGTGGTTGTACATGATCCACAGGTGAACCAAAAGATGGTTCAAAGTATCATCCATGCATTTCAAGTTTTAGAAATATGGAACTTAAGGGATGAGAAATGATATGTGTATTATTCCCTCCAGTTCGTGAATTAGAATCAACCCATCTTTTGGAGTGATTAAAAAACTAAAAAAGAGGAGGTGTGGCTAAATAGAATGACTCATATCTTCAATTTCATCGGCACACTAGTAGAGTTTAATGTAAAACTAGAAATTTATATGCGTGTTGATATTTCATGTCAATATTCGGATATAGTTGTATTGGATAAACTATATCAATGCCTTATATAGGAGGATTTATAGGGATTGTTCAATAAATAATTCTACCCTCAAATGTTCATGATCCATAGAGTAAACTACTTCTTCACAATGTAGCAGGAAAATCTCTCTATCACAAAATATACTGTTAAATTAATGCATTTAGTTCACTTTTCATTGAATGTTGCATTGAGTGTGGCCTTAAATGAACACATCTTCAAATCAGGGATAATCTAGGAGATTCAATCAAATATTGTGGTGCTCTATATTACATATTATAGATATATTGTGGACAAAGAGACTATGGATGAATGTGATATCTCAGGAACTCTGGGAGGAAGAAGTAATAGGATACCTACAAGAAATGGTGGGCACTCAAATGCATGGATAAAGTGTAAGAGGGACACATATTTATGAGGTGGGAGTGGGACTCAAAATAAGATGGCCAGATAAGGGAACCTTTCACCATAAATAATGAGAAAAGAAGGTTGTTTACAATGTGGTTCTCTTGACCACATAAATAGAGTGTGTATAACACAACATAGAGCATTTCATAACTACACAAAGATTTGGAATCTTTAGAACTACTGTCACAGTGATCTGAGTGTAGGTGATCGAGACACTTCTTAGGTGTCGCAAGAATATTATGTTTCGACAGGACACAGACAAAAAAAATTAGATTCTTCAGTATAATATAGATATCCATGGTGATTTTGGGAACACCATGACTCCTCGATAAGGTAAATATAATCAATGGAACATAGAGAAGAGTACAAAAATGAATCAATTATATGGAGATGAAAAGATTATTGTATATGATTAGGATGGACCACCTACAGTGAGAGGTACGATTCTATTGAATTCTACCCTTATGAATATGTTGTTTGATAATGGTGTATCACATTCATTCATTTCTTCTCTTGATATTGATATTCTAATTTTAAAACATGATATAATTATTTATGATTAAACATAAAACTCCACTTGGGGAAAGATAATGTTGAGTCTTTCTATGTAGATCATGTTTTATAAATATTTAAGGAGTTGCGAGGAAATTGGTTTTCTCAGTGTTGTACATTTATGTATTTTATGTAATCATGGGTATGAATTTGTTGACAACATTCAAGGTTCACAAATCCTATTGTAGAAGAACATTTACTTTTACAACTGAGTACAACATCGAGCATCACTTTAGATTAAAAAGGGTTGTAAAGACAGCTGCAATATGATTGTTGGCACCAGCAAGGGGAACAATTTCTTACCAGTATGTAGAACTAACCTTAGCATCGATAGAAGAGATCGAGGATATCAATTTTCTAATAGTTGTGGATAAATTTATAAATGTATTTCCAAATAACTTATCAGGGTTAACACTTATAAGTGATGTGGAGTTTATCATTTATCTTCTCTGTGGACCAATCCTATTTCCCTTCTGTATTATTGGATGATACCAATAGAGTTAATGGAATTGAAAGTGTGGTTGGAAGAGCAAGAAATAAAATGTTTCATTTGGCTGATCACATATCTGTGGGTAGCGCTAATCTTTCTTGTAATGAAAGAATATGGAACTCTAAGGCTCTTTGTATATTATTTTAATCTAAACCATGTTATGAAAAAGAATATATATCCACTTCCATGCATTGGTGGATTGTGCGATCAATTGGGGGGAGCAAAGTGGTTCTATAAAATTTACATATGACCAAGCTATCAAAAACTGCGAGTCCATAAAGATGATATTCCAAACATAGCTTTTAGAAGAATATAGGGCCATTATGAATATGTAGTCATGCCTTTCAGTCTTACGAATGCACCACTATTATTTATGGAATTGATGAATCAAATATTTCAGAGATATCTAGATTCTTTTGTTGTGGTGTTTGTGGATGATATATGGGTTTATTTAAGGAAAATAGTTGAGCATGAGAAACACTTGAAGATAGTTTTGGGAATCATGATAGATCATCAGTTGTATTCTAAATAGTATAATTTAAATTTTTGGATACAAGAGGTATGCATTCATTGAAATAAAATTTATAATAAAAAAATGTTTCAGTAGATCTGGAGAAGATATAATTTTTTATCTCATGGAAACTGCTAAAAAATGTATTTGAGATATGAAGCTTTCTTAGTCTAGCTATTTATTACCAAAGATTTATTCCTGACTTATCATGACTAGTGTCACCAAGGATAGATTTGACAAAAAATAATGTTCTATTTCAATGGTGTGAGGAATTCCAGAAGACTTTTCAAGAGATAAAATTTCATCTTATATCAGCACCTATCTGGATGTTTCAAGAATCAGGACAGGGGTATGTGGTGCATTATGATGCTTCTGGATCTTGGATGGGTTGTTTTCTCATGAAAAGTGAGCACATGGTTACTTATGGTTCAAGGAAGTTGAGAGTTCATGAGAAGAGTTACTCATCACATGATTTGGAGTTACCTGTAGTCATCCATTCCATGAATACATGGGTCATTATCTCTTTGGTGAGATATTTGATGTCTTCATGGATCATAAGAGATTTAAACAGATTATCTCACAACATGATTTGAATCTGGGTCTGAGTAGATAGATGGATTATATTTAAAATTTTGACTTTTACTTGATGTATACACTAGTAAAAGGTAATTCGGCGGCCAATGAATTATGTATAAAGTCATATGCTCAGTTGTCAAAATAAGCCTCACATGAATGGAATTTAATGTTGGTCCTATACAACATGTATGTGGAATGTAAATAATGAGGTCATGTTCAAGTTTTCTTTTTAGTTTCCATGATTCATTATTTGTTAAAGAAGTTTAAATAGGCACAAATATCTGATGTGAATGGCCGATTATAAGTTCAAAACATAGAGGTGGGGATACCATTGAGGGCTAGAAACATGATGGGAGTTTGGTTTTATGGTGTAGAAATATGATGGATGTACCTAATTATTTTTAGGAACAACTAATTCATGATTACCACCACCTGATATGGGTTATACATCTTGGAATAGAGAATATGTATAAGGCATTGAAGGCATATTTTTAGTGGATCGACATGAATCAAAATGTGGATGAGTTCATATAAAAGTGATTAACTTATCGACAAGTTAAGGTAGAGAGTCAATGAATAGAGGGTATGTTTTAGTCTTTACCTATCCTAGAGTGGAAGTGGTAGTAGATAATGATGGATTTTGTTATAGGTCTCCCATGAACGATTCAGAAACATGATTCCTTATGGGTGACAGTGGTCAAGTTCACAAAGTCAGCTCATTTCATCCCTATTTATGAAACAAATGCGATGGAGGATATGTCCAAAATATATAACCAAGATGGTAAAGATACATGGAATACCAACTTCGATAGTGTCAGAAATATATCTAAGGTTCGTGTCTGATTTTATGAAATCCTTACCAGAATACCTTGGGACCCAAATGAATATGAGTACGTTGTATCACCCTCAGACGGATGGCCAATCTGAAAGGATGATACAAACATTATAATACATGATAAGAGATTGTGTATTGTATTTTGTTAGCTCATGGGAAGAGAATGTTCCATTGGTAGAGTTCTCATATAATAACAGCTACTAGGCCTCAATACATATGGCTCCTTTAGATACAATTTATGGGCATCCTTATATTTCTCCACTTTGTTAAGTGGAAACAGATGATAATTCTCTAGTTTCTCCAACCCTTTTCCATGAAAAAATAGAGAAGTTTCATTTGATTAAAAAGAATTGGAAATGGTATAGATTCATAAAAAACCATATGCAAATCATTGCTTGAAGACCATTGTCGTTCACGGTGAGAAATTATGTGTTTATAAGGATAAATTCAAGGCTTCGTAATCATTGTTTTGGGAAGTTGGGGATGTTATCTCCTTAATAAAATAGACCATTTAAGATACTAGAATATGTTAGAGGGGTAGAATATCTGTTGGAGTTTCCACCATGGTTTAGTTTGGTGCATAATGTGTTCCATGTATCTCAGTTGAAAACTTATCAATAATATCATGATCATGTGATCTGATGGGATCATGTTGACCTAGAGTCGGATGATTCATTGGTACACATCCTAGTGTGGATTTTGGATACAAAATAGAATGTATTTTGGGGAAAAATAATGGGTCTAGTGTAGGTTTTATGGAAACAAGGTGAGATTTAGGAATAGACTTAGGAACAAGAGAAGGAAATGAAAGTGAAGTGTCTGAAACTCTTCCAGGGAAAGGATGGTTTATACATTACAAGGAAGGAAAGACAAATGGTGTTGAGAATGTATCACCCATAGTTTTTGATATATAACACATTATTTATTCATCTCATTTTTATAATTTTTAATGGTGATTTTTGGGAGTGATTTGAGAAAATTTGGATAGTTTCTTGGGGAAAATGTTGAGGTGCATGGGTTGTGCATGGGTTTTCCCAATCGTGCGGATCCTAGTGGTAACCATGCTCTTTGAAAAGTGAATTTCGGTAATTTGGGGAAGTACCCTTGACATGGTGTGTGCATGGTCCTGGAGACCATGTGATGGGGATTCTACAAGGTGTTTCCTAGGTAGTAGATAATGAACAGTTAGCGCATGGTTTTTCTAATCGTGGGACTAAATCGTGCATGGGGTCAAAGTGAGTTCCTAAAAAAGTGTATCTCACACGTTTTGACTTTATGTTCCTTGTTTTTCCTAAAATATGTCCCTAACTATGAATTATTATCTCTTTATGGTTGTAGGACCTCTACCAAGTATGTTAGTATTGATCTAGAGCCTTTTCATGAAGTCTAAAAGCCCAATTCTTGCGGTAAGTGATTTTTCTTCACCGTTCTTGTCATGTTTCCTTAGATCTACATCACTAATCTTCTAGGATTCATATATATTAACATGATGTGGTTATATCTAAGATTATGGATTCTAAATAAGTTGAGATTGGGTCTTCATCTGTTTAGGGGAAGATATCTAAGGTGGTTTCATGGAATTCTTACCATGTTTTGCGAATGTTCTTCATCCATTTACCATTTTTGTCAAAACCCTTGAGGTTGGTAGTTTAACTCTTGAACCATTATAGTAGAACTAATTGGAATGATTTAAATTGATTATTTATGTTAAATTTATTATGAATTCACTATTTTATGAGTATTTGTAACCCTATATAGTGGCAGTTTCATAAATCATGGAAATATAGAAAGTTACGTTTTCATGAAAAGGATATTTGGTTCTTGATTTTAAAATGTGGATTTTAAAAGATGGATTTTCTGAAATCCTAGAAGATGGATTTGATTAATATGTTTTCATCAATATTAATGGTTTTATTGAAATGGAATGGTTGGTTTTAATTGGGTTGGTTAATGATTTTTTAATAAAAGAAGGAGTTTATTGAATTTGTTGAACAAACAAGGTTTTTCATGGGTTTGGACGGAATTTTGTTGTGTGTACATATGCATTGGGATGGATAAGGGTGTGAAGGACCCCCATAAAAAATTTATGATAAATATGATCATGATTTAACCCTATAAATGTGGTCCACTAAGTGGTGGCTTAGTGGAATGATAACTCATAACTATCAAGTATAGGGAGTTCTAGGTTGCATGTACGGTTAGAAGTGTGGTTATGTGGAATGGTTATGACAAAATCATATTGAGAAATGTTTTTATATACTTGTTTGGTTGTTTTTCTTGAATGGTGAATTGGTGTAAAATTGGTTGTTAATAACACTTTTTGACTCTAGGTGATAAATGGTTTTTGGAACTTGTTTATATTTAGTTATAAATTTTTTATAGATTTTTTCATATAAATGTTGATTAATTTTTATCCTATTGTCATGAGTAGGGACATGATTTTGGAAATCCTATTATGTTTTATACTCACCCATGCTTTGTCACTTTGGTGATTTTGCAGATTCTATCTTTCAGGACATGGGAAAAGGTATGGTATCACACATTTTTGGCACCACCTCATGATTATTGGGATATTTAGTGATGTTAGAGCACGAAGCATATGGATAATGGAGTCTTTTGGTCATCTTAGAGTCTTTGTTTTTTCCACTATTTAATTTAATGATTGGTTTGTCTTCCTCTATTGCACACTTTTGTTGGTTTTGATATAAAGGCTTCTTTTGAGTTTTCTTTTAATTAGTCAGGCATCATGTGGTGGTTGTTTGGTTATGGTTTTTATTTTTGGTTTTATTATTAGATGGTAAATCATACCCCAAATGTATTTAAACCCATCAAAATTTATTCCTAGCCTTTCATGTCTTGGGGATGTCACATAAGGCCATGTAAATGATCACTGGCCTCCCAATCCATTGATAATATTTGGGTAATTACAACCACTATTAATTCAGGATTTTGAATTTTACTCTTCGCATGACATAAATCATATCAGCAATAGACACTTGGATAGATTTTAGTCATGGGAAAGTTAAATTAAAAAAATTATTTTGTCAATTTAATTATCATTTAAATTTCTTGTCCATAAAAGATACTATATTTAAACCCTTCAATGGACTATTACAAAGGGTTAGAAGCATAACCCTATAAGTTGGAATGGATAGAGTGGGAAATAATCAGTGGGGAGAGTGTTGGAATATGGTCTTGAAATCATGGATTAGTGATTAGAGTAGAATGGGTGGTTTAAATCCATCAATGTAGTTCTTGAAACATTTCAATGATAATGATACACAATCATTATTTTTAAGTGATTGATATAACATGTGGTTGTTATTTTTTTGGATCAATCCATGTATTTGATACCATCATGAAAAACATGAATTAATTCTGAAAGATAATTATTTAATGTATTGATGGTTGATTTATGGTCTATGTATTTTCTCATTGGAATTATATTTGGTTAATTTCTTGATTATTCTTAATTTAAAACTTTCTCCATTAATGTAATATGGACAACCCAAACAATGGATGTCATTCATTTCATCAATTTTTTTCTTCATTATTTTCTCCAATAGTTCCTCAAGAAATAATTGATGGTATTTTTATGAAAATAGGTGAAATAATAACTAAAAAAATTATCCTTTCATAGTTGATATATGGAATAAAGAATAACTACCATGGTTCTATGTTTAGGATTGAAGGCATGCATGAGGTGTGAGGATGATGAAGGATGATCTGATGATTGATTAAAGGAATATAATTCAATGATATAGAAAATTTATTAATGTTGTTCAATGTGGATGTGTATTATAAGAAATTGTTTGACATAATTTGACAACTGGTAATTATGTGTGGCCTACTAAATGTGATTGTAGGGGTTTTAGTTAGATACATGGTGGATTAAAAAGGGATATAGTTAGAGGGGAGATGCATGAAACACACTTGAATTTCATTTAAATTAAATGCTATAGTACATCTACTTCAAAAGACCAGATGTCATGTGGTACGCAATATGCATTAGACAACGTATATACCGAGTATAACACCTCGACCCCATATGCCTAGAAAAAATGCATTATTTTATTAAATTATCAAGATTAAATGGAATAAAATCCCTAAGATCCAAATATTTTTTTTAGTTTGGGAAAAATATATTATATAGATAATTACAAAAATACATTGGGAAATGAAAAAAGAAGATAACATAAGTAAAATATCTACATCCTTCAAACTCATTAAAATGATTCATATTCATATTTAGGGAAAGGAATTAAAAATAAGGGTGAGATAAAATACTCTGTAATGATGAGTACATCGAAAGTGTAACACCCAAATATTATATTATATATATATTTTTGAAAATTAATTAAATCTCCTTGATATCTTACTTTTCACAAAACACTGAGCTTCAATGAAATCAAACAATATTAGTATTTTAATGATTGTTATCACCTAGCCATTAGAATAGAGACAATGAAAGAGATTAGATAAATTTTTTGAATATAAATTAAACATGTTTAGAAAATTAATTCATTGGTTACCAGTTAATTAAAAAAAATAATGAATACCATTTTAACATAAATGAAGTTTTTTTATAAAAAACAATTTATTTGAAAAAATGAATTTTTATGTTAATAAATTAAATAAATCACTATTATTGAAATATAGTTTTTAAATATATATGTTATAAATTCAATAAAATGTTTTTAAATTCATTCAATGTGATTTATATGCTTATAAAATGAATAAATCCCATTTTAAGCATATATAATATATTTTTCTAAAGGCACTTTTTCCGCCCTTTGACAACACACCTATTTTTAATATAAATTTTGACACTTGTATAAGAATTAAATGAAAAGAAAAATTATATTTTAAATTTTAACATAAAAATTATATTTTGAAGAAATTTGGGTGTTTTCATAGATGTTTACATTTTGGATGAATAATGAAAAATAGTAAATTTCAATTGAAAATGTGTTTTTGTATAATTTATTTATAGAGTTAAATTATATTTTAAATTGGTTTTAAAGAAAAATTAGTTTAATTATGAAGAAATAATACCAATTTAGGTCATCAAATTCAATTTTTCATTGAAATTGGATATAAAAACATTTCAATCTTTTAAACTTTTCACTTTAAAAACCTGTTTTCCCATTGCATATATGAGATTAATCTTGAAAATCATTTTTCCAAGTATGTAAATTTAATTCGGAAAAATGGATTACATATTTAGAATAATAAGGTAAAAATTATTATTTATATTCAATTTAAATTTTATGTATTAAAAATTTACCATGGTAAAAACATTATTTACTATAGTATGTTTAAAATAGTGATAAGGGTAAAAATTAAAAAGTAAAATCTTAACATATCAAAAAATTAAAAAATTTAATTTTTCTTTGATGTATTTATCAACCCTAAACAGTCATGAAAATAATAATTAAAAAATATTTCATGGAAATTCATACCACCTCAATATGGTTGTCTTTAATTTTAAAATAATCATTATTTTAATCACTTAAACCCACCTCTCATCAAGTCTTAATACCACCCCTCACCACACAATTTCAACAAAAAAGACATTAAAATAATAAAATATATAATAAAAATCCTCATACCCATATCCACCACATAAAAGTGCTTATGGTATCACCAAATGTCCAAATGAAATGTCCTCAAGGATTTCTCAAAGTAGTGATATTCATAAGGTAATTTTCTCAAAACCCATCTTTTAATTTCATTTCCTCTTCTATATTCTCATCACCACCTTCATCCATAATGACATAATAATTACATAATCATGTACATAATTTAATTTTATGTTTCTAATGAAATTTATTATTTCCATTACTTTTATTACATCCTCTTATTTAATTAAATTAAACAAATGTTCAAGTTATGCTAGTTAATCACCTCCGGTAATAATATTTTTGTTTTTCTACATTACTACCTTCATGGTTAGTCTGGAAAATATTAATATGGGTAAATAATATTCTAATAATTATATAATATACTATTTTATGTTTTTAAACTAATATATACTCATAATAGTAAATCGAACGATACTAGTTGTGGTTGTTCGGAAGAAACACCAAAATAAAAAAAACATTTATCATTAATGTTTTATCAAATGAATCAACCTCATGTATGAAATACAAATAATAAATAGGGAAATTTAAAAATATGTAAGTGAATTAAAACCAATTAATTAAACTTATGTAGTTTTTTTTCAATTTGAACTAAAAATCCATAATTATACTTAAGTGAATTGATCATGAAAATCAGGAAACTAACACACCTAAAACAAAGAAAATCCTGAACTATTATTAAAAAATGGATGGTGGGATGTTATAAAAATATCATATAAGGTATTAAAACATAAATATGGTTCATTAATGTTTTAATAACATTATTTTAAAAATTATACACATGTTTGATGTTTGAACAACTAAAGGTAAGTGTGAGGTAAGGATTTCTCGTATCACTTTTTACATCTATGAGAGATATGAAATATTCAATACTTAATCAATTTGTGTAGTGATTTTACTTACATTTGATATATCATATCATTTATTTTATTATCTTAATGATATTAAATTTCACTTTTGATAATTATTACTTTTATGGGATACATGATTCGACTGATTGCAATGTTGTAAGGGAATTCATTACTTAATTTCCACTCCATGGATTTTATGCCAACATAATTGATTATATTATTCCAAATTTTTTTTAGTAATAACTATTTAATTATTTTTGTTTTCATTTAAACTTTATTCTATATGGATATACTATTGTTACACATAATCAACCCATTGATTAATTCTCACCTCATTGAGATGATCTTTGTAAGGGATTTCGAGTCTCACTTTTATTTCCTCGGCACTTCGGACATATTCTCATATTATTTATATTTTTTGGAGTTTATAGTACCCATGAATGTATTTTAACATATTTTCTCATTTACTTTTTTGAATTTATAGATACATTTTAATATCTCTCTTTCATGGGGTTTACAGTTTAAAAGTTACAAAAGCAGTAACAGATTTTTTTCACGATTTTATTTCTCTAAGACATTTGTTGTGTTATACACCTATCATATTTTATAATGTGTATATAATGGTCCTTAGATAAATCACATATTTAATCACCTTACACTCATGATATTATAAGATTTATTTATTGATTTTCTTTCATGGGGATTATAATTCAATAGTTCCAAGTTGTTATAGTCTTTTGTTACAATATGTTCATTTATCAAGATTTTGAATGATTAAGTATCTAATGTTGAAATATTATAATTATAATTAATTATCTTAGAATATTTATATTCATGTTATTTTCAATTAATTTTACAATTTTCCAAATCTTTGTTACATAAAATGTTTGAGAAATCATTTTCAATAAAATACAACTACATCTCTCTCTTTGGTCAGAAATGTATGTTCTTTCAAATTAAATTTTTTCAAAATATATGTTTTTATATTTTAAACTCATTTTGAGGTAAATTATTTTAAAAATGTATTATATTATTTTCAAGTCATTATAAATGATTTCAAAATTTTTATTTTTATGTTTTCAGGGTTATTTTAAAAAAAAGGTTTTAAAAATGTTTAATTTATTAAAGAGTGATTTTCAAAGTGAGAAAGGATATTTTCATGAATAATTTTTCAATTACCTCATCTGAATTATTTTCATCTATGTGAAAATATTTTTTTTGAATCGTATTATTCATTGAGTTTTATATCGTATAATATAGTCTTTTATATTTTATCAACAATTTTATGGACATTTAAACTTATTATGTACTATTTTGATACCATTGTTATATTCCCTTTAGTAATTCATAATAGAAATATTAAAATACCCATTTCATTTAATTCATAATGTTTATTATTATTATTTAGGTTAATTCATCATGTGGAACACATATACATGATCATGTTGTAATGAGTGTTCCCAGATAATGCTATAATGTATTTGGTAATGTTTTAGTCTAATGAGATGTCATGATGGGATATAGAGTAAACCTATTTCCTTTGTGGGACCCTATCCACCATGTTATATAGTATTGGAAGATATAATTTACTCATGTTTGTGTCATTTTATATTTTATTTCTGAAATTATGTGTTTTATGTTATGATCTCGTGGATTATGTTATTTGATTATTTTATAACTCATGTACTATGAGCGTCGATGTTTTATTTCAGGACTCATGATTTTTACCATTTATATACATGGTATAATTTTCAAATATTATATTCATGATCACACACCCATATTCACATCTTATGATTTCATGTGTCCATGGTTTGATTAATCTTATGTTTACCCTTACTAAGCATCAGATATCACCCTTGTTATGTTTTATTTTCCCCAGATTATGAGGAATGATGTTAACTAAATTTTTTCTATAAGTATTTCACATGTTAATATGAATTAACTATTGTGAAATTTGATTATAGTGGGATATAATGTTGACCTTTATGAGCTAGTTGTTTATTAACCCATGTTTTATGAGTTTATCATAATTCTCTAAACCTCTAAATCAAAAAGTTCCTTAGGTATGTAAGTGATAAAATATTTCCTTTTGACGTTGAAAGATTTTATGTAAAAATATGGGTCAAATTTATTATTATCAATGTAAAGAATTTAAAATTTGTATTTTTAGCTCTGGAAAAAAAGTGTGGATTCTAGGCTGCTGTAGTTGATATTAGACCACGGTTCAGACAAATTTGGAGATTAGGATGTCTTATTTTGTTGTATTATTAGGTGTTAGGGAAATAATCATAGGTTTATAATTATCCTATTCTTTATAAGATCAGTGTCTTTGAAACCCTCTTTTGGGGTATTATGTTTTGAAATTTTAATGTGGAAAATGGTATTTTTGGTGATATTCATTTTTGAGGTCATTATAGATTATTATATTTTGTGATGAAAATTGAAATCTATAAGATAAACTTTGAGGTTAAAACATATTATGATTATTTTTTAGGATTTTTATCCCATTTATAGAATTTTATATGGATTTTAATAAAAAAAATTCGGTAAAGGACAACCCATAGTGTGGGAGAAAACCCATTGTGTCCGATAAGGCCACAATAATTGAACCCACAACTGAAGGAATATAAGGGTTTATCACCTACCATTGGACAACATAATGTCCCAGTTATTATAAATTTATTTTATTTTATTTATAATATCTGATATATAAAGGTTAAATTAATTTTGGAAAAATATGTTTTATAGATAAACATGACATTGGAAATAATTTTTTGATTAAGTTATTAATATAAACGTAGAGGGTATTAAAAATTTTGGGAACCCTATATGATTTAGGTAAATATAATAATATGAGATTTTTTTTAGGAATAAAGTTTGATTGTTATTTTGGAATCATATATGATTTTATTATGCCTTTGTGGTGAGTAAGGTTATTTATTGAAATATTTATCATATATTGGATATTATTTGATTTATGAAAATAAATTTTTGGAAAGAGACATTAAGAGAGATTGATGTTATTTAGAGGTAAATATTAATGTTTTTCATGGAAGACTATGTGATCAAATCATTCTTATTGTTTCATTTCAATCTCAATATATAATTATTTTGAAGAATTTGGGGGATATTAATATATCGAATGATCTATGTTTAGCTTTGGATATTACTACTAAATATTTGTGATCATATTAGTTTTTTATCATATAATTTTTTATTCCTTTTGGATGATTATATCATATAGTAATGAAATTTTCCTTTATTAATGCATAAATATCATGGAAATAAATTATTACCTCTTAAAGAATTATAGTTGAGTAGATTTTTATCCTAATGTTTCAATAATAAAACCATTATACTCATAATTTGGAGAAAAATATGAGTTTATGGTGGAAATTTTTTAATGGATGAAACTATAAATGTCAAGTAAGTATATTAACTCATGTTTTAGGTAGGGAAGTAATGTAATTACTCAAATATATTAATAGGATCTTGGAACAAAGAGAATTATTTATTTAAATTAATTACTAGGAATTCAATGACCACATTAACTCATCACATGTTTACTATTTTTTTATGGTATAAATTTTGAGGAACATATTATCTATCACTCTCCAATGGAACGTTATAGTATGATTCTCATCCATGTCCCAGTTTCTAATTTTCAATTATTTTATCCTATTATAAAGGCTAATTTTTTAGGGACCATCATAATTATCTTTCTCTATTACTGAGGGGATTTTTATTAAACCCTTTTGTAATGTCGGTTTCCCACAAAAAAAACTTTCAAACATACATGTTTTATTTTTGAAGATAACTTTCAAATTTGAAGGATGTAATTTCTTGAAATTTTTATCATGTATATTTGGTATCTTATCGATTTAAGGATCCAACAAATATATCTAAAGATTAATATATGTTCCATGTATCTATCCTGATTATGTATATACCAAAACCTTCACATGCACTAAAATCAGAGGTCATGCCGTTGGAGCAAGATCTATTTTTTAATAAAAAAATATTATAAATTCTAGATCATAGGTATCCTCATCTATTTTTATATGAGTAACAAACTTCGATGTTGGAATTAATTTTATGGGGTATATAATGTAGCTCCACAATATTTTATACTATGTAATTTTAAGAAAAATTAAATCTCTTTGATTGCTTACTTTTCCCAAAACATCGAGCCTAAACAGACAAGAATGATATTATTATTTTACTGATAGTTAACACCTAACCATTGAAATGGAAAAACAAAATGATATTATCTAAATTATGAATGTACTTTTTAAACATGATTATAAAAATGAATTAATTGGTCATAATTTAATTAGAAATAAAAATGAAAACCAATTGAACATAAAGGATATGTTATTTATAAAAAAACAATTTTTATGCCCACAAAGTCATTTTATCTTAATAAATTAAATTAATCACTATTATTTTAAATATATTGAGAAAAATATATGTTTTATATTAAATAATTTTTTTTTAAATTTATTAAATTTTTTATAGTATTTAGACAATATTAAATCTAATTTTAAGCATACAATCTATATTTTTATAAAAGTGGTTTTGATGACTTTGATGGTGAACCTATTTTTAATAAAAATTTTGACACATAAATAATTTTTATTTGAAAAAATATATTTTTTAAAATAATAACATCAAAATTATATTTGGATGAAATTTTAGTGTTTTTCATAGAAGATTAATTTTTCGATGAGTAGTGAAAAATAATAAATTTTAATTCAAAATTGTTTTTTATTCTACATTATTTAATGTGGTAAATTATATTTTAAATTAGGATTAAAGAATAATTAGTTTGATTATATATAAATAAATCAAATTTAGGAATTACAATAAATTTCATGAAGAAATTGGATATAAAAATGATTGATACTTTCAAACATTTCATTTAAAAACGTGCTTTACCGTTGTGTATATTGAATTAATTTTAAATATATTTTTTCGTAATATACGAATTGAATTTTGTAAAATGGATTCCATATTTTGAATAATATGTTCTATTTTATGTTTTATGGTAAATTTTATTTTTATGTATAAAAAATTTACCATTGTATAAAATTATTTACCGCGGTATAGGTAAAATAGCAACAAAGGATAAAATTACAAGGTAAAATCTTAATATATCTAAAAAATTAAAAATTTAATGGATATTTGAGGTATTCCTAGACATTTACTAGAATCCAAAAATATAATTAATAATATAATTTATGGGAAATAACTCCACCTATATATGGTTATATTTAATTATAAGATAATCATTATTTTAATCACTTAAACCCACCTCTCCTCAAGTATTAATACCACCCCTAACCACACTATTTTAACCCATAGGCCTTGAAAATCCTAAAATATCTGAAAAAAACCCATCCGATCTTTCCGCGATAAAAATTTCTAATCATCCTATAAAGAGACAAAATCCCAAGATCTCAAGGGTCTCTCTAGGAGGTGATATTCAAGAGGTAATTTTCCCAAAACACCTCTCTTATTTTCTTTTCTTATTCTACATTATTATCACATCCATAATCCACCATTGCATAAAAATTAAATAATCATGTAGATACAAAAAATTTATATTTCTAATGAAATATGGTTTCTCCATACTTTTTATTACTCACTCTTATTAAATAAAACGAAACTATTTTCAACATTATGTCGGTTAATTGCCTTTGTGAAAAATGTTTGTGTTCATTTTCAATTACCACTTTCATGTGTGGTAATAAAAAAATTATAATGGATTTATAATATTATAAAAATTATATTATTTCCTAATTTATTTATTGAACTAATATATATGCATAAGAGTAAATAAAATGAAACTAGTTCAAGATGTTCGGAAAAAACTCCAAAATAAACTAAACATTTATCATTAACATTTTATCAAATGAATCATCTTCATGTATGAAATAAAAATAAAAATTGGTGCTACATAAACACTTTTAATTTATTTAATACAATTTAATTTCACTTCCAAAGTTTTATTTCCATTCTATATTAAAATCTATAATTATACATAAGTGAACCGATCATGAAAATCGTGAAACACAGTCACCCAAAACAATGAATATCTTGAAATATTATTAATAATACTGTTGTATGAAGTTATAAAAAATAATATAAAGTATTTTAACAATAAACTAGGTTCATGAATTAGTTAATAACATTCTTTACACCATTATACAAAAGGATTACGTACACAAAATTAAAGAGAAGCGTGAGGTCAAGGTTTCTCATATAACTTTTTTACTTCTGTGATACATATTCCTCATTACCAACATAATCCTTCTCTGTGGTGAATGTTGTTACCTTTTACATATAATATCATTTATCTAATTATCTTAATGGTATTATAATTCTCATTTTTTAATTATCACATTCATTTGGACAAGGATTTGACTGATTAAAAAGTGGTATGGGGTTTCTTAACTCTATTTCCACTCGTTAGGTTTTATTCTAACATCATTGATTATATTATTCCATGATTATGTGCAGAATAATTTTTTTATTTAATTATGTTTTAATTTAAAATTCCTTAGGTTTTAATATACTATTTTTAAAAATAACCACCCCATGAGGAAATTCTCACCTCTGCAAGGTGAACTTTATATGGGATTTCTATTATCAATTTTTTTTTGAATATGCCATATTCATGACATATTTTAAATTTTGTGTATATAATTCCCATAAATTTGTTTAAAGTTTATTAAATATAAATTTTTGGTAATTTACATATGTAATTGAGTATCTCTCTTTCATGGGGTTTACTGTTTTGATGTTACCAAAGTAGTAATCGATTTTTTTCACAATTTTCCTTTTTTGAGACATTTTCTATGTTATAGACCTATATTTTTTTATGAGGTTTATATACTAATCCTAAGACATATTAAATATTTAATATACTTATTCTCATCATGTTCTATGTTTTATTTATTGATATTATTTCATGGGGACTATAATTCAATGTTTCCATGTTGTAAGAGTCTTTTGTTACCTTATAATCTTTTATCGAGATAATGAATGATAAAGTCTATGTTGTTGAAATCTTATAATTATAATGAATTATATTAGTATCTTATTATTAGTAATATTTTCATGTAATTGTACAATTTTAACTATTTTTTACTTAAAATATTAGAGAATGTTTTTCATGAAAATCAAACTTCATCCCTATTTGGTCATAAATTTGTGTTATTTCAAAACAATGTTTTCTAAAAATGATTTAAAATTATATTTTTGATATTATAAGAACATTTTCAGTGAAATTATTTTATTTTTTACATATTTCTATGAATAAATTGATTCTAAATGATTTAATATTCTGACTTATAAATTTTAACGGTTATATTCAAAGAAAAATGTTTTCAAAATGTTTCATGTCATAATGAGTAATTTTCAAAGTGAAAAAGGGTATATTCTTCATGATTTATTCAATGATCTGATTTATAGTATATTAATATATGTCAAAATTATATTTTTAAATATGATTCTTTATTAATTTTTATATCTTATCATTCCATAATAAATACTTTATCAAAAGGTTTATGGTAAGTTCGACTAGTGATGTACTATTTAGAAACCATTATTATATTTCCTTTGGTGATGCTTAAGGACAATATTAAAATACCCATTTAATTACATGTATAACCATTATGGTTATTCCTTAAATTTATTATTTATGTGGAACAAATATTATTGAGGATGTTGTAATGGTCATAACCATGTAGTGCTAAATGAATTAGGTAATATTTCAGTCAAATGAGTCATCATGTTTGGATTGGGAGTAAGCCTAATTCCATTATCATACCTTTTACACCAACTAAAATAGTCTTGGAAGTTATCCTTGAATAATGTTTGTGTCATGTTATTAATATTTCAAAAATTCCATGTCTAATGTTTTATCTCAGGGATTATGTTATTTGACTATTTTATAACTCTTGTATTATTCACATCCATGATTTATTTTTTGACTCGTGATTTTTACCTTTCTTATATAGGGTATAATTTTCAAATATTTTTTTCATGATCACACACGCTTAATGTCATATTATGTTTGCATGTGGTCATGGTTTGATTAATATTTTTTTACCCTAACTAATCATCTGAGATCACCCTTATTATGTTTTATTTTCCCCACGTTATGAGGAAATATTTTAAATGAACTTTTCTAGAAGTATTTCACATTGATGATGGTGGTGGACTATTTTTTAATTTGGTTATAGTGGGAGATAATTTCGATCTTTATGAGAAAATTGTTTATAAAACCATGTTGTTAAGGGTTTTTTCTAATTCTATAAAACTGTAATCCTAAGTGGTATTTTGGTATGTTAGTGATCCAATATTTCCTTTTGACATTGAATGTTTTGATAGAAAAATTTGGGTCACATTTATCAATTTCAAATTCAGTAATGTAATGTTTATGCTTTTACCACAGTATCCTAAAGTGCAGTTTATAGGATATTATAAGAATCCATAATTAATAAATAACAATAAAAAATATGTAAAGTTAAATAATTGAACACACATTATATTTAAACAATATATACAACGAATGATCAATATGGTAAGGTAAATAATTGATGCTAAATGTCATTTAATTAAATAACTAATAATGAAATGTATCCATATATAATGTGAAAGAAACTATCTCATGGATACTAATTATTATAAATTAAATCTAAATAAATAAAAAGAATAATTATTGAACTCCATGTTTCATAGGTACATGTTAAATTTACTATCAAGACCATTCACATGACTCTTTATCATATCAGGTAAAAAACTATCTGATTTGTCCAACTGATTCATCACATGAGACTATTGATGCATCCAGGGGCTTACATAAAATGGTCCCCAACCCATGGTATACAAGTCCAAATAATTATAAATATACAAAATTATATATTTAATTCATTAACAGTATTAATTACCAAATATTAGTATCTAGTAAGTATACATTCTTATCAATATTTCTACATTTAATTAAATACATGTCAAAGTAAACATTATATGTGAAAATGGTATATGGTTTACGAAATTATAATATCCATTTTATTAGAATATGGATATTTAATATAAATTTAATTAAATAAAATATCATATATATGTTACTATTTTAATATAAAGTTAACAATCGCAAAAAAATTGACACTTCAAAGATAACTATTACCACTTGGAAAATTTCAAATCAAACCCCTTGGATAAGATAATTCAAAGTGATAATTAAAATACCATGAATTGTAAGTAAATAATGAAATTAAATGAAAATGGGTAGTATATAAAAATAGTATTAAGTGGTAAATATGAAATTTATGATATAGATATAAATAATTGAGATGAAAATATCTTACCTTGCATTCCCTTTTGGGTGAACGTTCTTTAACCGCCTCGTTTTCAAGTCACTCCTTTTGGTTTACCCCAAAAGACATCCTTGGTTTGATTTCTAACCAATAAGATGATTCTATTATGAGGTGAGGGATGTTTGGAGATTATTTAGGTTGGTATTATATGAGACAATAGGATTGAGAGGTGTGAATAAGTTGGAGGAGTGAGTTCCTTTTTATCGTAGGGGAGTGGAATTATTGTAATTTATTGAAAAAGGAATTCCATACATGTTTTTACCATGTACATTATCTCCAATAATGGTATAAATAATATTAAATAGAGTATATGGTATAAATATGAACATGTAATGGATTTCTTACTAGTATCTAGGCCATTTCGGTGCTTAAGTTGAAATATTTGTCCTTTTCTAATCTAATTTTTCTCTTAATTGGTGTAATTAATTTTAATCACATTCAGAAATATTTGTGGTAAAAAAATTATTTGTTCTTATTATAAAATGTATATTATTATAATTAAAATATAGAATATATTTCTCTAAATTACAATATAATAATTTGTATAAATTAATATAAACTTAATCCCATAGATGGAACAACAATGCAAGTTTTTTAATTATAAACACTCAAATGTTTTCTATGTTTTAATATCCAATTTCAAAGTTAAATTTATTCCCATGAACTAAATTTTATTAAAAAATGTAAAATTGATCTGATTTTACAGTAAAATAAATTTAAAATTTAATTAATCCACATAAATAAATTTTATGAAAAATAAATTTGCAATTAATATTTAGTATTTTCACTATTCATCAAAAATATAAAATTCTTAGAAAAATTAAAAAAATCACCAAAAAATAAATTTATATTTCAAATTAAAAAATTAATATTAATTTTTCATACTATGTTTATAAAATTTAAAAATTCATATTTAAAATATGTGTTCCATTAAAAGGCATTAAAATTGCCTTAAGAAAAATATAGGTTTTTATGCGTAATATTGGGTTTGTTCTTATCTTTTGACTATCAAGTCTATTGGATGAATGAAAGAAATATTTTATTGAGTATATAATATATAAATTTAATTAATACCATCAACTAATAGTATTTAGTTTATATAATTTGGATAAAATTCCTTTCACACATAAAAAATGTTTTTTATAAAAATATTTCATATATATTAAGTTGGTTTCTATATTTATTTCTAATTATTTTGTAGACAATGAATTCAAACATATATTTATAAGATATTTAATCCAATTAATAACCAAATATTTAACATATATTTTATATATTATTACATTATATAACTATAATTTAATAGTATATTGTTTTTTGGTTAAACATGGTCTTTATGTAATGAAAACCATTGAAAATATTTGTTATTGCATGTAACGCAAGGTAACTCATAGTTTCCAACATTAAAAACTATTGAATTGATTTATTTACAATATTAAATATATCATAATTTCTCTAGATGGTATATTACATTATATTCATTGTGTTGTGTTTCACACACACTATTAAAAACAATGTTCTTAAATTTGAATTTCTGGGTGTTACACAAAGAGTAAAACATGACATGTTGTGAGGTAAACCCACATTTTTTTTGAATCTTATCTAGTAATTTTAGTGTTTAAAGGGATCAAATTCACATGATTTCATGTGACACCACATTCCATGTGTGATGAGGAACACCCAATGTACATTTAAGAGAGCATGGTAATGAGTAGATGGCCCATGTTGAGTGACAGTCTGACATATACATGCCATGTGATGTAACAATATAGAATGTGTCATGATAATTAAATGCCTTGTGATGAAATAGTAAATGGTTAGTACAACGATTAATGAGACATGTAGTGCACCCCTAGAAGGATATGTTTTGTACTCCTTCAAGATAAAGATATATCCCTTGTTCTTCTCAGAGTAGCTGTGGTATAAGCAAAAGTGAGTTCCTATGGATAATATATGGTTTTGTGTATTTCCTCATGTTATTATAGAGTGTGTTTTCTTATTACTCCTATGGGATGGTTTAGTATAGTATGTAGAACTAATAATTATATGTGAGATCTAGTTAGTGGATTATATAAAGTATTCCTCTATGAGTTTTTGGGGTTGTACCCTCATTCCCATCTTTCTCCTCAAGTAGGTCTAGGTATCACATAAAATACATACATGGGTTTTCGATCCACTTTCTAGAGGGTTAATCTCGTTAGGTTTTGGTATCCCGTATAAGCCATGGGTGTTATTCCCCATACATGTATAAATGTATATTGTTTTCCATTTTGGTTTAGTCTAACCAAGAGAGTACTCATATAATCCCTCTTAGTTCCTAGATACCTCTCCAAAGAATGACCCAATGAGTGTTACCTCTTAGATGAGTGCCACTAAGTTAGAAGGATCTAACAGTGAGTTATATTAGATGAATATTACATAAGATCCTCTGGTAAAATTCAAGGCTGATATTAAGGAAGTGACCTCACCTTGTAATATGTAGCCTTCCTTTAAGCACATACATGATAACTTTTTCCCTATGTATATGTGATATAGATATAACTCCATCTTTATTTATTCTTAATATTTGGTGAATTTGTTGTGTCCTATCAGGAATTAATATACTCACCCCTACATAGCCTCTTCCCACATCCATCTTAAGTAGACGACAGACTATTCAAAAGCATCCTAGGAGGAGAAGGTGTGGTTAGAGATTAGTTGGGATAGATGGATTGTGAATCATTTAAATATTTTCATCATCATAGCAGTATGAAAATTTTTAGATTTTTTTTTTCTCTTTTTATGATTTTATTGTCATGTATTTATCCTTGTTCTTTTCCAAACATATTTGTTTACTATTATATTGAATTTTTTTCTATGCAAGAATTTACAATATTGATAGTTTATATTTTCCTTATTGTAATGGTGTGTGTATTTGTTTTTTTTTTGAGTATAGGTACATTAAGATAAGACCTCACATGTGTGTGTTCTCCCAACTCGATGCTAGTAACTATCCTCTATCCTATTGAAAGCATTCTTGGGTGTTATTCTTGGATAATCATTGTCCATATGAGCCCTATTGCACGAGTAATAACTAACTGGGGTTAGAGGAGGTAATCTTGATACTAGAGTTTATGATAGTCTATCTTTAAGGATTGGTTTGGGAAATTGGGAAATAATGATAAAGTGTCATGAGTCTAGATCTCAGCTTGGGGAACCTAGTAATGGTGTGGTGTATGAAGTATCCATTTACCATGACACTGATAACATTCTATTTTATTTGGTACATGAATGAACTGGTTGTAGGGAAACATTTTCACATGAATAATGTTAGAATGATTTTTGGTTTCTATTTCCTTATTGAATTAGCTCCATAGATAATTTCTTTTATCCATCGATCATCTTGGAATTTGTTGGATGCCTCCATAATGACAACTAGCTAGGTGTCCATTGTAGGATCATGATTTTTACCTCCTTAAAGACGAGGTTGTAGTCCGTAGACCAATGTAGGAGGTGAATCCTCTGGGGGATAGTGAGTGGTACCTTTACCTATTGAGAAACATGAAAACTAAACTCCAATGATTCAGGGGATTATCTCAATCATTTTGAGTGTTAGTGTATTCTGATGATACCATTAGATGGTGAGCCCTTTGATGAGGATGATTTGGCATGAGCCTGGTCCATATCTAGTAGATCCGTTCAAGGCTTCCACTGCCATATCCTTCGCTGGTCATTTGACCTTCATATGAATCGTGATCCGTCTTCCTCAGCTATTTGGCTTCAACTACTTGGTTTACCGCTGCCCTTCCAGAACCCAGGTCTTCTTCGGTCAATTGGAAATTCCATCGGCCTACTCCTGTGCACTGATTGGCAGATCATTTCCTTAAATCATCCCATCATGGTGTGCATATGTGTTGAAATGGATCTTTCCCGGCCCCCGCCAGAGGTGGTGTGGATTGTGGTTGAGGGAGAATAAAGGTATGTTCAACCCATCGTTTATGAATCATAGACGTGTCTCTGTTCCTTCTACTCTCAACAGGGACACTGCCATACTGATTTTTGTAAAAATGCAATGCAAGAAGGTACGGTTGAACCTACTGCAATGGACGAAGGGCCCTCAGTTCCGGTGGTGCTATATGATGCTTGTCCTACCCGTGCTTCTGTCTCTGATCCTAGTGGGTGCGTACAGGGGTGCATGGAGGTCTCTGATTCGGGTCTCCCCCCCACACAGGCCTCCCCAGTTGAGGTCGTCCGAGATGTCCAGCAGCGTGTGACCCCAGCCTCGATGGGCGAGGAGCTGTACTGGACTAACATTCCCTATGCGAAGGCCCCTATGGTGTTGGGGAGTGGAGGTCCTGCTGGCTCAGTGCTGAAGGATTCCCCAAGAAAATCAGGGCCCCTGGTTTCAGCAGTTTTTGACCAGCTGAGATAATATCTAGGCATTAGCCCTATGTTGAGTGGTACAAGGGTCTTTTTGCCGGATTTCGGGGTTGGACAGTGGAACGGAGCCACCACCAAGAGGACACTAGGCATCTAGACTTCCCTAGTTTAGCCAGTGGTGCAGATGCACTCTTGGAGGTGTTTTCTTCGGGTTAAGTTGGGCATTTTCAAAGTGAGTGATGGGAGGATCCAAGCACTCATCTTCAGTACATGGGCCGTGGATATGAACAGCCCAGATTTTTAGAGATTCTCGAGCTGGTTGTTCAGGCTAGCCCTTCCTATGCTGATTCGGTGATGTTTGGTGGAAGGGCTATCTGCTCTCTTAATAGGTTTGTTGTATTGGTAGATGCATAGCAATATGTGGTTGAGGAAGGGGGTCTAGAAGAATCTTATCTTGGGGAATTTAGAGAGTCAGACTCTTATTTTTCCGCTGAGCCGAAGGAAATGGAACTGGCTGAGGAGTTTATCAGATTCTCCTCAAAGAAAGAGAAAAATACAATCATCGATTCGTAGGGGCTCATTAATCACTTGCGGAGGCCGCGAATGAAAAATGACTACACTTTCTTGCCTAGCCCACCTATCTCTAGATCCTCCAGCAAAGGAAAAATTCCTCAAAAGGCTCATAAGTAGGTGGGGATAGATCCTACGGATCTTGAACCACCTGTAAGGTATCCACCTGCCACTGATATGTCAAATGGAGTTAAGGAGTCATCGGCACCTTATTCCCACCAAAGTAGGAAAACTTTGATGGAATGTGATGAGTGGGAGGTTATCCTCGATTGCAAATAAAGCTTCTCAGGCAAAGGAATGGAGTTCGTCACCATGGAGGTGGAGTATTACAGGTTAGTCAGGAGGTGGTTCCGGGCCAACCTCACTGAGGAGAAGCATGTATGGGCCAATAAACAAATTGTCATTTTAGGGTGTGGTCTAAATGAGAAAAATATTACTGTGGAAGAGCTCATCCAAACGTGGGACAGGATGGTTAAAACCTATGAATTCCTCCTTAATGATGTTTTTTCGGATGATAAGGATGCTAGCCTCCAATGGACTCTTTTCAGAGGGAAATTTTCTAGAAGGATTAAATTGTAATTCATTGATTCCGCTATCTATTTTCATGTTGTTTGACTTCTGTGTAAGGACTGGTTTCTCACTTTTCCATAATTAGTTTTCCTTAATAAAAATATTTGGATATTGAAAACTAAAAAAAATTAGACCAAAGCATAACATCATTGTTTAATATATGAGTTCCTATAATTTTTTGTTTTAGAAAAAAAATTATGTGCAATGTTCTAAGAGTTAATCCTACTATAGAGGAAAGCAAAGCATGTGGAAGGATAGATTCCTGCTATGAAACCAATTAACCTGGGTACTCTAGGAGTTTACAAAAGTGGAACCTATGATTCCCTACATTATTTTAATTTTTGGTATACATAGCTTCCAACCACTCCTCCTGGCCCCATCCCTTTCTTGAGACCATTAGTTTCTAGTAAATCCTTTAGCTGGACCATTATTCAAAAGGAGTCCCATTGAGGATGATTTGATGATCACACTTTTCTTCTAGAAGTGTGAATTGAATCATATAGAATAGATCCTTCCATGGGATCTATCCATAGTGGTGATGATACCATGGGACATTTTCATTGGTATGAAATTGTTTTCGACTATACATACCCATTATGACAATTACTTGTAAGGGTGGTAGTGTATCCTTGTTGGTGGGATAGAATGATCCTTCTCTAAAGAGACCATAATCCCAAGTAGAGTATGATGAGATAATACATGGGATCATATAGACTATTTATTAATTTTATGATTATATGACCCTTTGGGAAATAAATACAATGACCATTCAATCTCTTGCTATAGAGGAAAAATATCAGGGAATCCATCCTGATGATGTTTTAGGCTTACCTATGCTTTGAAAGAGCACCCATTATATAGACCTACACCCATGAATAGACTAATATATATGTTATCATTTAAGATTACCCTTGTAAAACAGTGATTAATAATGGTTATGTTTGAAGATTTGTAGAAGAATAGATTCTTTAGAACCATTATGATTTCAATATACCCCCAATTTTGTTATCCCAAGAGGTGAATAGTAGTTTGAGGTTATGTATGGATTGATTTATCATAAAATAGGAAAATTTTTAGATGAATTATATAACTCTGATAATTATGGACTTGTTCATGAAATATTTGGATGAATATGTTATCACAGTCTTATCTTAGGAAGTTTTTTCACCAGTTCTGGGTATGAGAAGATGATATATTGAAGGTAAATTTCTGGATCTACAACAGTTTCCATGAGTTTATGGTGATAATCCTTAGTGTACAGAAAACCTCATGAGTGTTGTAGGACTTATTAATCATATATGTATCCCCTCTTGGACCCATTAGCTATATCATTCATTGAATAAATCCATGTGTACTCAGTTTCAATGGTGGACACATAAATGTTTGAGGTAGTACTATCTAAGGATCCCCCAAGAGTGTGATAGAGGTGTGAGGATTCATCATGTCTGAAGGTTATTATAATAGATTCATTATTTATTTCTATAGGATTGGGGAAACTCTATCAATTATAACCCTAAATAAGTGTCATCATTCATGTGGATAATGAATTTTTATCTGGTTTCCAAGTAGCTACATTAACATTAGGTGAGAATTCCTATCATGAGAGTAGAATAAGAGGTAATTAAGTTAATGTTGTTCTAAATTTCCTCTAGAAGTAGGCTTGGATGTGTTATGATATGGAAAAAAAATATTGTATTAGGTGTATAGAAAAGTGATTCCCCATGGGAAGAGATTTATGACCGATGTATTAGAGTTGGAAGCGGATGTTCTCACACTAAATACTTAGAGGAGAGATCTATTGTCGGAACAATTCATTATATTTTTGGAATATATGTATAAGGACCCAGCCATATTAAATTACATAATCTTTAATTTTAGTCTGGAACACACTTCCTTTAATATTGAGGATCTTTTAAAGATTATAGTTTTAAAGAATTGTGATATGAGAAATATATATCATTCCACTTTTATATCGGGAAGATACCATGAAAATAGTGTATATTTCTTCCAAAATATAATTTTTTTTAAATAAAACGCGATTTCATTAACAAATCTTCATAATTTTTAACTTGGATTCCTTATTTGTCTTACAAATCCTTATATCCTGTGAGAATAATTTAGAAACATGGGATGAGCACAAAAATCTCCGTAAGGGATACAAAAATAGGAAAAAGATGACATTAAACTATGAACGTGTGAAATCATTTTAAAAAAGACATACTTGTCCTCCATACATATTTACTCTATGAAACATGATATTTCCATGAGATTTAAAGAAAACATAAAGAACATAAATAGAACCGTAAAGTTATCTTGGGGAATTTTTTACATAATCTTGTAACCCTCTTGCCTACCTTATAATTTGTAACTCTCACAACTACCTTATAATGTAACCACCCCCACTACCTTTTTGTGTAACCATCGTAATTACATTTGGAGTAACAATAAAGCCAAACTCCAATATACACATACTCAATACATTGGAGGGAGATATAGGTACCACCCTTCATCATAAACAATTCCCAAGAACTAGAACATAATCATACAACATGAAAAATTGTAAAATAGAATTTTAAAAGAGGATTTTAAAAGAAAACCCCCATAAGAAATAATATAATTGAAGTGATACTAAATAGAGTTGATGGAATATATATATACACTATCAATACACATAATTATACATAATATAAATAAAATTAATCACATTAATAATTTTAATAATTTTAACAAAACATAAATAATTAAGTGGATGGTTAACCCAAATAATAGAAATCATGTTAAGAATTCCCTTACCTTAGATTTGTCTTACTTAAACCTTTATTAAACCTCATTTATAATTGTTAAAAGATTGTTATTAGTATTTTACAAAAAACATGTTCCTTTTATAATACCTTATATTACTATTTTATAACATCATTGGACCCTTTAATTATTTGTATTTTGATCATTTAATTATCTCGGGTGTGTTCTTTACATGATTTCCCTGGCCAGTTTGTATATTATTTTCTTGTCGCATGGAAATGAAAATCCATGAGTGGAATGAAATGGAATTAATATGTTGAAATAATATATAATGATACCATAATTCATTTTTTATCATATATTATGATGAATTATTGGATAAAAGATTAATGATATTTGTTTTGATCATTTTTGGTGGTTCCTCGATAATCAGAAACTTGTTTCATTATATAATTTATTGTCATGCATAAATGTTCATTCCAATAACATAAAATAGGTTACATAATACACATTAATTTTTTTTCAACCATTAAAAGGGATTTATGATCATCTTGTAAGGAAGTAATTTAAATTGAAATCACAACATCCACAATTTTGGTAAATGACAAATCACGAATAGTATTTTTTAATTATTTTTTGAATAAGAGGAATAGGAGAGGAAGAAAGATGATGATTTTTTTCATGAACACGGTAACATACAGAATATATAATAGTATAATGATCTAAAACCTCCTGGATAAGGGTAGAGTAATATTATAAGAAAAGAATGGAATTGAAAGGAAAACACATGAAAATGATAGAGGATTCTTACCACTTGATCTATTCTCTTTGAGATACTAATTAAGGCCTTTGGTTTTGGCCTTCTGCTGAGACTAGTAGGTCTTGGACTTGGTTAATATCCTTGGGGAGGATATTTGGAAAAAAAGACACTTCTCAATCCCTGAGAGGTGTTAGAGGAATATGGTAATGAAGGTGGTATTTATAGTGCAGGAGAGAAGGTATTTTACATTTTTTTAATCTTTATTTTTATATTTTTTTTCCAAGAATATGAATAGTTCTCATTCTTGTTATAAAATATTATATAAAGATTTTTATTTAGAAAAACACGGGCTTACATCATCCATGATGTAAAAAATATTGTATTTACCTTATAATTTAAATATATGGTATTTTACCGTATTTCACTATTCATTTAAAATTCCTAAATTTTAGAAAAAACAAAAAATTCACCCTAACCAATTTTTGATGTGTATATTTCAAAAATAAACTCCATTTATTAAAAATAATTTTCTAAATATGATTAATTTAATTTTTTTTTAAAATGATACTTTATTCAAAAATTAACAATTTTAAAACTATAAGTTATTTTATATCACCTTGAAAAATTAATCAAGAACTCAATATATTAATTCCTTAAGAATATAAAATAATAACACAATTTATTATTTATAATGAACCTATTAACATTCATATTACTATTCATAAGGGTATTTTACTATTCACCAAAAATCAGTTTGGTTCCATCAGACTCTGAATAACATACTGATCACAATTATAGAAGACCATTTTTCAAAATTCAAAACATAGAGGTGGAAAAATTATGTTTTGACAAATACTTTATAACTATCTACATAAATAAAATTTGATTCATAGATTCTTAGTACTTCATGGATTTAATTTATTAGAAAATCCTTAGGGTGTTAAATTCTCTATACCTTCTAGAAATTGCATCATCACCATTTTTTTAATTTATTTACATATTAAAAAAGTGAGGCTACCTTTACCCCATAGCATTTTCAGACTCCCATGTTTCTTCTTAAACCATGTTGTTTCTCCCCAAAACCTTTACCTCATGGATTGACTTATTCCACAATACTTGTTCCCTTCAATCATAAATCTTAACTAGTTTCTCTTCCTAAGAAAGGTTCTCTTGTAGATGAACTACTTATTGGAAGAAGACATGAGATGAATCTGGCACATACTTTCTCAATATCAAAACATGAAAAATATTATGTACTTGAGATGAAAATAGAGTAAAAGATACTCAGTAAGAGACTGGTCCATCTTTATCTAGGATTTCATATTGTCCAATGAACTATAGACTTAGATTTCCTTTCTTACCAAAATTCATAACACTTTTCCAGGGTGAGATTATAAGAAAAACATGATCACCTACCTCAAAAGAAAAGTCATTCATCCTGTTGTTTGCAGAACTTTTCTACTCGATCTGAGCTGTTCTTATGGTTTTCTATATCATCTTCTCTTTATCGACCACTTCCTCTAAACATTTTGGTCCCATCAACATCCTTTCCCCGACTTCATCCCAAAAAACTGGATTTCGACACCACTTCCCATACAATGCCTCAAAATATTCCATTTGTATACTGTAATGAAAATTGTTATTATAATAAAACTAAACTAAAGAAATATGTTAATCCCAACTTCCCTGGTAGTCTATTGAACAAGCTTGAAACATATCCTCCAAAGTCTAAATCGTTCATTCTAACATCCCATCTGATTGAGGATGAAAAGCTATGATGAAATTTAATTATGTTCCTAACGACTTATAAAGGCCATTCCAAAAATTATAACTGAACATGGGATCCTAGTTAGATACAATGGAATATGGAATTCCATGTAACCTAAACATATCTTTAAGGTATAGTCGAGAAATATGATCCAAATACATTATATCTCTAATCGAGGGGAAATGTGCATATTTAGTCAGTAGGTCAACAACTACCAAGCTTGCATTATTACCTCGATAATTATTTGGTTGTCCCACAATTAAGTCTATGAATATATTTTCCCATTTCCACTATTGCACTGGTAAATGTTGAATCATCCCCATTGGTAACTTCCACTCTTCTTTAACATGTTGACATGTAGAATATTTCACTGTAAAATCATCAATATCCCTTTTCATTCCATCCCACCAATAATACTCCCTAAGGACTATTTACATCTTTGTACTACAATGATGAACTGAAAATGGGGAACTATGAACTTCAAAGAACAATTGTTTCTTTAATTGAGAAACACAAGGCACACATATCCTTCTTCCAAATATTAAAACACATTATTTTTCAATGTTAAATTCTGGAAGATTACCCATTTTAACCAATTCTTCCTTTTTCTGTAGCTCAAGGTATTCCTTATGATCATGATTAATTCTATCTAATAACGATGAATGCAATTAAACCTAAAAAAAGATGTATTTCCATCACCGACAAATTATAATCCAAATCTCATCAAATCATTAATCAAAGGATCATGTCCCAAACATAACATGGTTAATGATGCATAATGTTTTTTACTAAAGGCATCCACCACATTGTTTTCTTATCCTGGATAGAAATTCATCATGAAATCATAATATTTTATAAATTCAAGCCATATTCTATTACTCATGTTTAATTCCTTAAAAGAGAATGTATACGTTAGTCTTTTATGGTATTTATATTTTTGACATTTGTCTATGTATAAATTATGCCTCTAAATTTTCAGAGAAAAACCCATAGCTTATAAATCAAAATCTTGTGTGGGATAATTTAGCTCATGAGAATTTAGTTTTCTTGAAGAATAATAAATTACCTGATCATTCTTCATCAGAACACAAACACCTTCAATAAAGTATCACTATATATGACAAAATCACCATTTCTGGAAGGAAGAGGCAAACTGGAACATTCACCAATCTATTCTTTAGTTCCTAATAAAAAACATCACATTATTCAATCTGAACATATTTAACCCCCTTTCATGATAACATAATTAGCGGACTAGATGACCATAAATTGGTTTTAACAAACTATCGGTAATAACCTTCTAATCTATGAAAACTATTATTATCTATAACATTTTAGGCCTTTTACATTCATCAACGCCTTTTTTTTGTAGGATCGACTATTATTCCATCCTTATTTACAATGTTCCCAAAAAAAGAAATTTTTTGCAACCAAAAATCAAACATTATGAATTTTCCATTCAGTTTATTTTCCTTTAAGAATTGAAAAACAATCCTTATATGTTTTTCATACTGAACATTACTCTTAGAAAATACCATAATTTCATCAATATACACAACCAAAATCATATCTAGAAACTCATGAAATATTATATTCATAAGATATATGAATACAAAAAGTTTATTAGTTAACCCAAATAGCATAACATAAAATTCTTAATGCCCATCTCTAGTACAAAAATCTATTTTTGAGATGTCATCCTCCTTCACCATTAGCTGATGATATCCAAATCACAATTCATTCTTGGAAAAGTTTTGAGCTCCCTAGAGCTGATAAAAAAATTCATCGATATGAGGAAAAGGAAAATTGTTTTTAGTAGTGATGTTATTAAAGGCTTTGTAATCAAAGTAATGTTTCATGGAACCATCTTTCTTTTTAAGGAACAAGACATTAGTACTCCATGTTAAAGTTCTAGGATAAATGAAGCCTTTATCAAGAAAATACTGCAACTGATTTTTCCACTCTATAAGCGCCATTTTAGCTATTTGGTAAGGGGGGTTTTTAAATTGTCTTAGAATCCGGAACTAAGTCAATAATGAATTCAACTTCTTGATTAGGTATAAAGCGAGGAAAATCATAATGAAAAACATCAAGATATTAATTTACCACTAGTACAACATTAATCTGAACAATCCCCTTATTTTCATCAATATGAGAAAGATAAATTTCATTTCCATATTTCAATAGCTTCTCAACTTCTTGATATGTTATCAATTGTATTAGTTCATTATTTTATACAAACTAAAACTCTTTATGAAAAAATATCTTTTTCTCCAAAATCAATCTTAGCATGATTAACATAAATCCAATCTATCCCCAGAATATTATCAAACTATACTAATTGGAAAAAACAAGATTTTCAAGTAATGTATTCCCACCAATAAAAATTGGAATATTTTTAAAATTCCATTTTTTTGTAACATTACCCCTTGGTGTTTTAACAATAAGTTATTGTCTCATTTATTTAGGTGATATTTCCAATTTACCAGAAAATTACATAGAAATAATTGAATGTGTAGACCCTGTATCTATAAGAACTTTAGAAAAATATGATTAAACAACCAAGGTATCTGATTCAAATTCATTGGATGGACCGAAATCTACTGACTTAGTCGCAAAGGAACTCACAACACCATTATACTTATATATTCTGGCTTCTTTGCATCATTCAGATCATTCTTTGGGTATGAATTTTCATAATGACCCATCTCACCACATTTAAAACACATAATAGTTTACCTATCAAGATTAGTCTTAGGATTATTTTCATTATAATGTCATGACATATGTTCAAACATACCACATCAAAAACACTTTCTAGTTTTTGTAAGGCATTCCCCATGGTGCTTTTGGAAACACTTTTCACAAACTATAAAATTTTCATTCTTACCATCATATTTCATTGATTGATTATTACCCATCAATTTCCAACTTTCCCTCTTCTTCTCTTTATTTTCAAATTTCATGTCATCATCATGAAACACCATTTATACCCTGTCCAAAAATAAAAAAAGTTTTTCATAACTTTTGAATTTACAGGAGTTCAAATCCCTTCGATACCTTGGCATCAATCCAGATTAAAAATGGTTGATTTTTCTATCAAGATCCAGAATAAGATTTGTAGCATACCTCCCCCGTCATGTGAATTTCACTTCATACACAACCAGTGAATCTTCTTACTTTTTTTTCAAATCAAGGAATTCCATCTCCATACTTTGTCAAACCATCTTATGAATATATTTTTCATGGAAAAGACTGTTAAATTCATCCAACTCTAAGGCAAAAATCTCCTCTTAATCCCTAATATTCTCGACCAATGACCGCCACTGATCAGATTCGCCTTCAAAATGATAAACGGAAAGAGTAAAATTTTGATTATCTAAACAGACCATAATATTGAATATCATTTCATGTGATTTAATCCATCCTTCACCCACTAATGGGTCAGAAGATCCATTAAAAGTAGGAGGGTGTTTCCTTATAAAATATTCCACAATAGTCATGATCATTTTTGGTATCACTTGTTTTTATCATGCATGGATGCCACCGCCATTTATTTCCTACATCATCTGACCTATTATTTTCATAAAATTCTTGGTTCCAAACCCTAAAATTTCAGGCTTTAGATTTGGAAGGATATCATTCTATCAGTGCCTCTCCACTTTTACTTCCTTGTCTCTTCTACAAAAAATCAGTTCTGAACAAACATACCTTAGCTGAAGAAACATGGTAATCTTTAAAATCTATTTAATTTCAAATTAAACATAGGTTAAAAATAATTTATGGTCTTCAATTAACATCATCATAACTAATAAAGTTATCTAAACCATCCTCTGATACCAACTATATAGACCCGACCTTATTACGTTACATAATCTTGAATTTTCGTCAAGTACTCACATACATTCATATTGAGGATATTTTCAAGATTATAGTTTTAGATAATTGGTATGTAATATATAAATATAATTCCACATTTATATAGAGTATATACCATAAAAATACTATCCATTTCTCTCAAAATATAAATTTTTTCAAATAAAACATGATTTCCTTGAAAAATCATCATAACATTTAACATGGCTTCCTTATTTGTCTTAAAAATGATTATAACCTATTAAAATAATTTAGAAACATGGGATAATCACAAAAAGTTTATTAAGGGATATAAAATGTGGAAAAATAAGACATTATTACCTGAACTTATGAAATCATTTTCAAAATGACATACTTGTCCCCCTTATATACTTACATGGAGAAACTTGCAATTTCCACAAGATTTCCACAAAACAAAAATAAAAAATAGAACTATATAGGTATATTGTGGAATTATTTTCATAATATTGTAACCCTCTCTACTACTTTATAATTTTTAACCCTCACAACTACCATACAATGTGACAATCACAACAACATTAATGTGTAACCATTGCAGTTACACTTGGAGTAACCATATAGAAAAACTCTAACATACACATACCCAATGAATTAGAGGGAGATATAGGTCCCACAGTTCATCATAAAAAATTTCCAATAACTATAACATAATAATACACCAAGAATAATTTCATAAAAACATTGTTTTGGAATTTTGTAAAATAGAATCTTAAAAGGGGATTTTAAAAGAAAACCCCAAACAAATATAATATATTTTAAGTGAGATTTAATATAGTGGATTTAATATGTATATACAGTATAAATACACATAACTAAACATTATATAAACATATTTCATCACATAAAAAATTTCAATTCCAAATAAATAATAATGTAAAAGTTTAACCCAAAGAATCGAAATCATGTTAAGAATTCATTTACCTCAAATTTTTCATACATAAAACATGTTTAAAATTCCTATATAATGGTTAAAAGAGTTTTATTAGTATTTTAAAGAAAAAAAATTCATCTGTATATTGCCTTATATGATCATTTCATAACATCATTTCACCCTTTAATTATTAGTATTTCGTTCTTTTCATTGTCTCGGGGGCGTTCTTTACATGATTTCCATGGTTGGTTTTTATTTGATTATCTTGTCACATGGAAATGAAATTAAAGAAGTTGAATGAAATGGTATTCATATGTTTCCAAAATATATAACGATATCGTGAATCATTTTGTTATCATAGTTGATGATAAATCATTAGATAAATTATTAATGATATTTGTTTAGATCATTTCTGGCGGTTCCACGATAATCATGAATTTGTTTCATTATATAATTTAATTTCATGCATATAAGTTCATTAAAAAACACAAAATTGGTTAAATTATATAATATAAATTCTGTTTCAATGATTAAAATGTTTTTCTGATCATATTTAAAGGATGTAATGGAATTTGAAATCACACCATCCGCAATTTTGGAAAATGACACATCACTGACGGTGTTTTTAATTTTTTTTAGAATAACAGGAAGATGAGAGGAAGAAATATGATGAATTTTGTAAATGAACATGATAACTTACAGAATATATAAGATTTGGGATATTCCATACCACCTAGATAATGGGAGGGGAAGAGAGTATAAGAAAGGAAAGGAAGTGAAAGGAAACACATGAAAATGAAAGAGGATTCTTACATCTTGATATCTTCTCCTTGAGATCCTCCTTATAGACTTTGGTTTTGGCATTTTGGTGAGACAAGAAGGTCTCGAACATTGGGAAGAGCCTTGGGGATGAGATTTGGCAGAGCATAGACAATTCTCAAGGCTTGAGAGGTATGAGAGGAAGAGGGGAATGAGGGTGTATTTATAGGGCAAGAGAGGAGGGATTTTACATTATTTTAATATTTTTGTCCATGCCAATGAATAGTCATAATTATTGTGATAAAAATATTAAAGATTGAATGTGAGTTTGAAACAAGTGGGCCTCCATCCACCATGATTTTAAAAATAGTGTATTTAACTGATAATTTTAATATACGGTATTTTACTATATTTCACTATTCATAAAACCTTCATGAATTTTAGAAAAAAAACCAAAAAACGACCCAAAACATTTTTCGACGTGTAGAATTAAAAAATGAACACCATTTTTTGAAAATAATTTTCTATGTAAGAATAATTTAATTTTTAAATAAAATCATGCATTATTGAAAAATTAACAATTTGAAAACTATAACTCATTTTATATCACCGTGAAAAATTAATCAAGATCTGATTATCCTAAATCCTTATGAAAATAAAATAAAAATACAATTTACTATTCATTAGGGTCCTATTATTATTCATATTAATATTCAAAAGGGTGTGCTACTATTCACCAAAAATCATGTTGATTCCATCATACCCCAATTAACTTACTGATTATAACTGTAGATGACTGTTCTTCAAAAGTGAAAACATAGAAGTAGAAAAATTATGTTTTAATGGATACTTTGTAACTATCTCCTTAAAAAATGATTGGTTTCATATAGTCTTATTATTTAATGAATTTCATTTATTTCAAAAGCCTTGGGGTTTTACAATATCTGTGTCAGGTATATGTAGTGATTTTAACTACGTATTTTATTATATATTTTGGAGGGTCTATATTTTCATGAAGGGGAACATAGTGTATGAAAATCACTTTGGGAATTTTAATTTTTCATTGCTGAGCAGGGCGGTGGAGTAGTTGAAATCATTGCATTTGACCCTTTTGGATAAGGATAATATAATATTCCATTAATCGATGGTTGCCCCCCCCCCTTCATCTTCAGTATGTTAGGGAGGTAAATATTAGGGATATCAATTAAGAGATCTTTCATGAATAGAAATCCACCAGACATGCTCTCGAAGAATTCTTCAAAGGTGGGGTGTACATCAACCTTATTCAAGAATGGATAATGGTTTGAATCACACCATGAGAGGATTTTATATGGTGATTTCCAACTACCACCATAGTAGTATGTCTATATTGGCAAGGATTTAAGAGGAACTTCAACATCAATTTTGGTGGACAAGGATATAGTAGCATGTCACGAATTTTATCAATCAATATCTCAAATACCAATAGTTGAAGGTTGAGATTCCAGGATGGGAATGGAAATATTACATTATTTTTATGGATTTCATGATGTGGGTTTCTTAACTAGATATAGTTCATGACACTCAATGTGTGGTCATATATAGACTCACCATGTTTCTAAATTTGTACCCATCTGGGAGTTGATCATAGTAAAGATTTTTCAATGACTTTACATGCAAGGGGTACTCCAACATCATCGAGTTTCATCTATATTTATTGTATACCATGATACAAAATTCACACTATGATTATATAGAGTATTTTTTTGTGGATTTGAATCTCAATTTTGATTGACCATGGAGTTTCATACCCAAAAATAGGTCAGGAAGAGTGAACTGTTCGGGTTATGGAGGGAATGCTTTGAGCTAGACTATTGGATAATGGACTTATCTGAGAGGATTATCTGACCTTGGTGGAGTTTGTGTAACAATATTTACCATTACACCATCATTAAGACACCTTTTTATGACTTCTTATGGGAGACCCTACAAATCACTGTTATGTGGGGTTGATCAAGGGGAGAAATCACCTAGGGGACCGGTGTTTTTTGAGAAGTGATTTGGAATTTTTAGCCTATCCTAGAGTGGATGAGTACATCTCATATAAATTAAAGGTCATATGAGGGCCGGTGATGAATTTATTTCAAGTTTTAAGAGGTAGACAAAGTGTTTTTAGGATCTTTACGTTGGCAAGAGTTGTATAGATTTGACAAAGGTCAAAAACAATATATAGGATTAGTTAGTCCATTCCATGTGATGACTAGGATTGGTGATGTGGAATACCACACTAACAAAATAGTTCAATGGAGTTCATGGTGTTTTACTCTTATCTTATATAAGGAGATATGAACATAGTTAGTCAAAAGATATTGACCTAGTTAACCTGGAAAGTAAATATAGAGTTACATTTTTGAGATTACCTATGACATTCAAGGATATGTAGGGTAAGATCAATCATTATCATGTGTTTTCCACAGGTATGTGTTGGTAGGCACCATGGGAACCTACAATAGAGATTGTGGGTATAAGAGAAATTGGTATGAGCATAGTTTCTACACCATTCAGAGTAGGTTTAAACTTTATATAATGAATATCCATGAAGTTGGGAAGATTTTAGTGTCTTTCAAATTTTTATATTACACATAGGAATATTTCAAATAATACATTTGGAATAAGGTGTGGAGTTAGTATTGTATTTTAGGGGCTATAAATCCTCAATGTTGATATATTAAAAATAGTATATAACACATGCATAGTTTTTTTCAAATAATAGAATAAATAATATATGGTAACTTAGATGGGAGAACTGATCCCTCCATTAAATCTGAAATGTGGGGTTTGCACTAGGAACAATAGAATCCATGTAGAATTGAAGACATCTATAAAATGTAGACTGGGGTAGGTTAAATTAATTAATTAGATTTTTTAATTTAATTATAATTTAAATTACTAGACCCTAATAAATAATCTATTTAATGCCCTCTAGATAAAATTCTCTAGGCTTAGCTGCATGACCATATATGATGGATATGATAGAGAGGGATAACTCTGATGGTGAGTGCATTGAAAAGGTATCACATAACAGTGGATCAATTATCGGATTACATCAAAGCTCTTCTATCATCAATGGAGTTTCTAAATCATTCCATTGAAAATGATGTACAATCGTTCATCATCATTTATTGATCCAACATAACGTTAGATTTTTTTTGGGATTAATCCTTATATTTTATCCCTTCATTTCCATGGATGATTTATGATGGATGGATTTTCTTCATTGAATAATGATCTATTAATTATTTTTAATTATCCTTCATTTTTATCATTCTTCATATATATCTTGAGTCCAATAAGAATAATTAGTAATGTTCATTTTCACACATTTTTGTTTATCTATTCTAAAATCTTGTCATTAGATCATTCCTTTTTGGTATTTATTTAAACCAACTGTTTGAAAATACATAGAAACATATCATCATATAATCAATAATTAGTAAAAAGGACCATTACCATTAGATTTTTTCATAATAAAATAGAAATTTGAGGTGTGATAATAATGAAGAAATATCTATTGATGGATTGAAGGATGTTGGTTCTTTTGATTGGGTGATTCGGTGATGTAGTGAAACAAGGATTCATAGTCTGATCCAATGGTTAATAAAATACTGCCACAAATGACAATGTGGGGCCTGATCAATGTGATTTAATGTGTTTCAGAGAGATCAATATAAAATTAGATGGGGTGTATACATATACATGCCGTGTAAAACATAATTAATTTTCTCTAAAATTATATATTTAATGGATTGTACTTTAGAATAGCACATAAAGTGTAGTACGATTTGTGCATCATCTTGGTTTACATGGGGAGTCAATTATCAAACATCTTGTGGTACACCCACATACTGTGTGATGACTTTACATCTAGTTATATGTGTATTGGAAGTATATTCCCCAGAGTCCAGGTGACCCCACACATTGTTTATGATGGAAAACACCCCGTGTGACTAGAAAAGTGCACATGAACAAAGATATGGGACAAACTGGGTAGTTTCCTGACCTCTATATGATGTGTTGTAACAAAATGTGTTTTATGTTTATTAGTAAATTATTTTTAAGACCATAGTATATAGATACTTCCATAATTAATGAGACACCTGATATACTCCATAGGGACACATTGTGTACTCCTTCAATGGAAAGATAATGCCCAAATTATATTTAGACTGGATACAATATAATCTTTGGTGACTTCCCTTGATCTATATTAGTGAGGGTTCATTCGGTACTGTAGTTATAGGTTGATCTTTCTCATTCAACCACTATGTGTGTCTAGTACAATATCTTGTCTAGAGTATTGATTGTATGATCCCCTAAGAATATTATAACATGAATCCATTCATGAGTATAGAGGGTAAGATATATATTCCCATATTTATCCTTAGGTAGGGTCATGTATCATGTAACCAACATTCTAGGGCATTCAATTCAATTTTTTATTGGGATAATCCAGTTTGGGATAGGTATCCCCCATAGATCCTTGGTGTGATCCCTATATGTTAGTTTGGAAATCTTTTTATGGTTTTGTGTAGTCCAATAGAGAGTACTCATTTGAACCCTCATAACTCATATACTAGTCTTCATAGAAATACCTAATTTCATTGACCTTTAGGATGAGTGACATTACCAATGAAATACCAGATGAGTTGGTTCTCCTAGATGAATGTTACATTTGATAATTTATTAGAATATTTGGATGGGGGTGAGGATGTGACCTCACTAGGGAATGTGGGTCCTTTAGTGACCATATATATCTTACCATGTTTCTCACTCTTGTATTTGTGATATAGATCTAACTCTCTCTATATATTTATCTATTTATCTCTTTAATGATTTTTTTGTTGATTTTAAGGTTTCCTACTGGGTATGTTTATGCTCAGCCTAGATGATATCAACCAATACACGTGTTGTCTTATGAAGATTTAATGTTGTTTGATTATGTCCTGGGTATACTTGGAGTAGGTGGATATTATTTTTTCTAGAGGGACTATATATGGTTTCATGAGTTTCGTCTTTATTGTAGAACCCCGTTTTTATAAGCGTGTTAGACTAATTTTCTCCTTTGGTGGGATTAAATTTGTCCCCTTTCATTTCTATAAATGTTTTCATACTCTAATGGATGATTAGTTTTCATGCTTGAATTTTATAGTTTTATTTGTTTATCTTTTATTATGTATATTTTTTTATAGAGATATTGTGAATCTGTATTGATACTTTAGGCTAGAACCTCCCATGTGTGTTTCATGTGATCCTGATGCTATTCTCTATCCCCTATCCTATTAGAGGTAATATTACGGTGTTATTATCATCTTAAAACTGACTAGGTGGGACTCAATGTGTTAATTCCTAAAATTCATGTACCCCAAGGAAACATTATTTATATTTATCCTAGAATAGAAAATCAGTATATATAATAGTGTGGTATCTAAATGATTTGTAGTTAAACATGTTGTTCCATGGTTTAGTTTATTAATTTAAATTAAAAAAACTCTAAAAAACAATTAAATTTAAATAATTGGTATGAAGATGGATGATGTATGAGAATGAAAATAAATAATCATATGATGAAGAAAAATAAAAAAAGTCAGACATAGAAAAAAAAGTAGTCTGCTCACTTTGTTGATTTAATTCATGCTTTAAAATATTTTTTAAGTCATTCATAATTTTATGATAAGGCCAAAATAAACCAAAATAACATTTTTCAACTCATATTTATTGAAAATACAAAATACATAGGGACCCCAAGTTCATTTCATACTACTTACATATATTGTGGGAAACACCTCATCAAAGTGAAAATACATAACTAATATCCATTGTTTTCAACCAATTTCCAATATTCAATAAAACACTAGTCCCTACATATACCAATGATCAAATCAAGGGATATAAAATTTATATTAATAGTAAGAAAGAAAAAAATATAGAGACTGAGATTGAGGGAACTATCACCAACCACAATGTTGATTATCCTTGAGTTCATAGAATTTTGAAAATAAAAGAATGCATATTATGCACAATATACATTTTAGACCCCATTTATTTCTCTTGTGAATAACACCTTGGGTTATACTTTCATTTACATTAAATTATGATAAAATAGTCATGAAATGAGAATAAAAATGAACTTCAATTTTAAAAAATCAATATAATAATCTGAAATAAATAGTAAACCATATTATAATAGCCAAGAAAATAATATATATAGATATTATCCAATAAATCATACTATATTATCCAAAATTATTTATTTTTCTACTAATAACTGACATAAAGGGTCTTTACACAATTTTTTCTTTTTCTTTGTCCATCATCTATATATAATTCTTATTAGTGATTTACCAATATTAATTAAATAATTAATATAATGTATAGACCTATAAATTTCATGGAAATTTTTTTCTTAATTTCTTTGGGACTTTATGAGTACGCAGTTTCCGACGGCACCTGATTCTGAGCCCCAGTGTGCCCGGAATCAATTTCCGAACTTTAGCTCGGGTACGTTCAGTAATCGAACGAGCGGGTTTTTTATAACTTTTGAACCGGTGCTTGGAATTGAAATCTGAGGGCACCGATGAAACCACAATGCCGGTAATTTCATAATAATAATTTTACTGGAGTTGCGTTCTCTTGGGAAGAGATGTTTAAAAATGTTGTTTATGTGTAAGAGAAATAAATTGTGTAAAATTTTATTTCTCTCTTATAAGTGGTTTAACTCCCATGTGTGGGAGTTGGGGTAGGACCCACTAAAGTTCTAACTCCTCTTGGTAGGATTTAGTGAGGTGGGGCTCACATGAGCCCCACCCCTTCAAATTCCCTTAACTCCTCATCCACATTAATGATGCCAACTTAGAAAACCATTTATTATAACAATTTAATATTAATTAATTGGGTGAATTAAACTTTTGAATTTTGAAAGGTTTGTCAAAGTAAAAATAAAATAAGGTGTAGCTCTTGGGGGGGGGGGGGGGGTTGTTGTGTGGAGGATTGAGAGAGGGAGAGTTCTACACTTTGAAGAACTTCATCTTCCTCCTTGAAGAACGCGAAGAACGCCGACACAGCGTCCATCTTTCCTCCGCGTCAAAGAAAGGGAGACGCCGCTTCTTCCACAGGCATTCACCGTCAACGTACACAGAGCCTCACCTGCAATGCCATATTCCGCGACGCGAGCTTCCTCGAACTTCTTTGAGGTAGGGTTTTTTCATCATTAAAGTTTTATTTGGCGAACTATGGTGTTAAATAATTAGCCGCCTGATATCAATATAACGGGAGGAGAACGGACCGCACGAACACGGACGAACCACCTCCCTTTTTCGCTGATGATTTTCTTGTGGCTTGAAATGGAGGCAGTGTTATTTCACCGCGCAAGGTCGAGGGAACTGCGGCAGGAGAGGGCCACAGCGGAGGAGCGTCGCGCTATCACGCCGCGCTAGAGCACCATGAGGCCGCGGTCGGGGCGGGTCGCGGCAGAGGGGCGCGGCGTCGTCGCACCGCGCGGGTTGGATAGGGGCCGAGGCCTAAGGCCACGGGGGTGTAGAGGAGGGCGGATGGACTCCACTGGCCGCCGGTGCTCCATGAGGCGGGACCTGCAGGTCCCGCGGCAGTTCCAGCCCGCCATTACGGCCGACCGATTCCGGAAGTCCGGGGGTCGTAACCCCCAGCCAGCGCACCTAGGGAGGACCCCACAGGGGTTTACCGTTTTGGGAATACAGGGGGGAAGTCCCCCCCCCCTTCCGCATCTCCTCAGCGTGTGGGCGCCAGCACCGGGCCGAACCGGCCGTGCCTGTCCGGGCCACCCGTGCAGGGCCAGACCGCTCGCGCTGGGTCGGACTGCCCGCGCTAGACCGGACCCCCGCGACGGTCCGGACCACGCCTGCCAGGTCGGGGCGCACCCAACTGGGCCAGACCTGGACCCAGGTTGGGTCGACCCAGGTCGGGCCAACCCAGGGGGTATTGGGCCAGGTCGGATCGGGCCCAAACCCCCTATTTCCGGACAGATCCGTTCAGACTCCCATAACATGGCCTACGGAACTCTGATCGATGCACCATAAGGTGTTTAGCGATCCTTGGATCGATACAATCATTTATATATATTACACTCAAGGTTTCAGAAAACTTTGGGTACGGCCAGGTTGGTTCGAACACGAAACCAACCGGGCCCTCAGAGTGGAAACACTTATAACTTGAGCTCTGGAACTCCGATTTCCGTTCTGTCAACTTTGTTGGATTTGTTTTAGTGAGACGGTTTTTTTGGCTTACTCAGCTTCCGGTTTGGACTATTTTGGAGTATAGTCTGGTTGGTTTTAGCTTAAAACCAAGCAGGCACCTCGGACGAAAAAGCCAATAACTCTCAGACCGGGCGTCCGATTGACGCGTCGTCTGTTGCATTGAGTTCCTATTTAAAAGATGGAACTTTGGGATACATCAACTCCGGATTTCGTGTCATTTGATGTATCGACCCCCTTGGCTTGTGGAGCGTACCCTCTCGGAATCGATCATGATGTGTGCGGGAACCCTAGAGCTGGCTGCGACTGCGACGACAAGGACGACTGTACTGGGATCCTCTGTGGTTTCGGCAGCGACAACAACCTTACTGCAATCCTCCGTGGGTTCGATGGTGATGACTACTATTCTTGTATCCTATTTGGGTCCGACAGTACTTGACTACTGTTCTTGTATCCTATGTGGGTTTGGTAGTATTTGACTCTGTACTTGTATCCTATGTGGGTTCGGCAGAGTAGCTGGTCTTGTATCCTTTGTGGGTCCAACAGCTTCACTGGTCTTGTATCCTATGTGGGTCCGACAGCTTAGATTAATAAGTGGCTACATTTGACCATCTCTATCATCTTACGAAGTGTATATCTATTTGAGCTGAGTCTTTTCTTTCAATCATTATCTTCGATATGATTGAATTCCTTTCCTGTGTGGATTGGGTTGTACTTTCCTGTGTCGATTGGGTTGTACTTTCCTATGTGGACTAGGTCGAATTTGGGCTCATGTGCTAGAGTCGAGCTAGAATTGATGACTTATATATATGTATGGGCATATACCTAATTGGAGTTGGTTGTTACTTCATTATTGTATCATTCCTTTGTGGTTTATCCTTCATGGATTTTGGGAGACCTTCGAGGGTCTCGGGGTCCCTAATGAGTAGCGTATACTCACCCCTACATGGGATATGCCCACACTACGTTGTGTTGGATGCAGATGATGGATAGCACTGATCGAGGTAGGAGCTCATGGAGATGGATGGTACCTAGAGGTCGATCACTGGACGAGACATACACGGAGTGGACGACTGGGGCCGAGGAGTAGAGGAGACTATCTGTACCCACCCTTCAGGTGGTATTTCCAGTGGATGGCTCGGTGTTGCTGCTTTACTTTTCGACTATTGTACTCTCTTTTCAGTTGTACTTTACTTTCAGTTGGTTTAGTATACTAGCCCATTTACTTTCCATCACTTACTATTATACTCAGTTTACTTAGTGTTTACTTCTTCCTAAATACTCTGTGGTGTTTGTTTTCTTACATAAAGGCAATGCCTTCCTTTATATTAGGATTTACGCCTTTGGTTCTAGTTGCTAGCCCCTGGCCTATGGAAGGTGGGCTTGGGGTATTCACGGTATGGGTCCCGAGGACGGGTCATGACAAATTGGTATCAGAGGAGTTCGGTTCTACCACAAAACATAGTACTTTGACCTTTCTTATATGTGAAGCAATAGTGTTAATGCTATTGAGTGTGGTTATCAGTCTAGGCAGTCTACTGTTGGTGCGGGGACTGACGTATCCATACACTAGGACCCGGACTTCTGATTTCTGACTCCGTGCACGAAAACATTGATTGCAAGTTTGTTTCAAAGTTTTCTTTGTGATTACTTGTGTCAGCTCACCAGGTATACTGTATTGACCGTGGAACACCTGTCTCTTTTCAGGATGGCCCCATGATGGTAGCCAGCTAGGGTTTCGAGCTTTGTGCGAGACGACAGCCCATCGAGTGACGAGGCCTCGGTGCATCGACCTATTACAGTAGAGGCACCAACGGTACCTCTACCCGCCGACCCACCGATGCCACCAGCCCCATCAGCTGAGAGTGCACATCGCCTAAGTGCACTGCATGAGTTTCAGCATCAGAGACCACCCAGGTTCCGCGGGGAGATGGACCCTCAGGCAGCCGAGGATTGGATGGATGTTGTTGTTCGAGATTTCAGGTTAGTAGGGACACCTGCGGACCTCATGATGATCCTTGGAGTGAGTCTCCTGCACGCGGCATCAGATAGATGGTGGAACCTGATGCTCCAGGTGCACGACGAGTCATCTCTCCTTTGGTCGGACATCAGGAGCCTCTTTCACTCAGAGTTCGTTCCATCCACCCTTCGTGCGGTGTGCATTCAGGAGTTACTACAACTGCGGCAGGGCAGCATGACAGTATCCTAGTACTCTGCAAGATTTATCGATCTCTCGTGCTATTCCATGGACATGGTACGAGACCCGTTCTTCCAAGCCCGACCCTTTAAGCAGGGACTGAGGCATGAGATCAGGGCATCGATGATCTCCCTTAGCATTCCAGTGTAGGCAGGAGTACTGGAGCGAGCCCTTCTTGTGGAGAGATTTCTTGATGAGCCTACACAAGTGGCGAGACCTACCACAAGGCAGCACGTAGAAGAGTCTTCTGTAGATGGCAGTCGACGAATGTCACAAGGGTCCAAGCGGACCAAACCATCATACGGACGACCTCAGGATACTAGCTCAGAGTTGTGGGGCACACGGCGCAGATCCAACCTTAAGAGGAGTAGATAGTGCTATGTATGCGGCGGGCAGGGCCACATGGCTCATGGTTGCCCGACCCGCCATGCAGAGGAGCAGCAGACAGTTGTGGGACCACCCAGGCAGAGGCAGAGGTTCGACCGTGGCCGTCCGGAGGGGGCAGGTGGACGAGGAAGAGGAGCTGGCCGAGAAGCAGGTGGTGGGCGACGCTTTGAGGCTCTACCAGCACCACCACCACCAGGAGGTCCACCCCGACCATAGGGAGCTGGTGGATAGAGGCAGGCTCAGCTTTAGGTAGTGGAGGCCTATGACCACGGTGCACCATAGATGATTCAAGGTACTATCTGTCTCTACTCCACCCTTTCTGCAGTTCTTATAGACACAGGAGCGAGTCATTCTTTTATTTCTGCTGCCCTTGTTCGGAGCTTGGAGATTCCGATGGAGCCATTGGCTCAATCCTTACGGCTATAGACTCCTACAGGAGCAGACTCGACGATTATACACTGGTGTCAGTAGGTGAGCTTACTCTAAGAGGTGAGAGATTCGGCTGGGATCTTCTTGTAGCAGCGTCGAGTCCTTACGACAACATCTTGGGCATGGGTTGGTTATCTAAGGTCCATGCTCAGATCGACTGCATTAGGCGCAAGGTGCAGTGTGTCCGCACCAATGGGAGCAGGTTCACCTTCACTGGTGGGAAGGGATCCTTTGCAGTGTAGGATGGACTCACGCAGAGGAGAGGACATCTGATCACTCATCATTTGGCTAGCCTCATCCTAGGATCAGTGGACGTGCATTGTCCGAGTTTTGTTGTTGTGGTGGATCAGTATGCAGATGTTTTTCCTGACGACATTCCAGGACTACCTACTCGCCGATAGGTAGACTTCTATATTGACCTGTACCCCGAGATAGCCCCGATATCTACTCCAGCATATCGGATGGCTCCCACTGAGCTTCGAGAGCTATGGGTACACCTGGAGGACTTTCTGGGAAAGGGATTCATCCGACCCAGTGTTTCACCATGGGCTTCCCTGATTTTGTTCGCCAAGAAGGCGGATGAGAGCTTGTGAATGTGTGTTGATTACCATCGCATGAACTAGGTGAACGTGAAGAAAAAGTATCCGCTTTTGAGGATTGTCGACCTCTTTGATCATCTCAATGGAGCACGGTTGTTCTCGAAGATAGACCTCAGGTCAGGCCATCATCAGCTCAGAGTTCAAGATGAGGATGTGCAGAAAACAACTTTTAGATGTCGGTATGACCACTATGAGTTCTTGGTTATGCCTTTCGGCGTAACCAATGCTCCATAAGTGTTCATGAGTCTCATGAATAGGATCTTCCAACCATACCTCGATCGATTTGTCGTAGTCTTCATCGATGACTTATTGATATACTCGACCACTGAGGGGGATCACGCCTACCACCTGTGGGTTGTACTGGACACACTCGGAGAGCACTAGCTTTATGGTAAGCTCTCTAAGTGTCATTTTTGGATATGTGAGGCCCAATTCATGGGACACGTCATCTATGAGGTATGAGTTGTGGTGGATACTGTGAAGATCGAGGCAGTTCTAGCTTAGGAGCCACCCCGGAGCGTGATGGAGGTGTGGAGTTTCTTAGGTCTGGCTGGGTATAATTGGAGAATTTTGCCAGACTTCTCCAGAGTTGCAGCACTACTTAATGCTTTGACGAAGAATGGTAGACCCTTCGAGTGGTCAGATATATGTCAGAAAATCTTCCAAGAGCTGAGACAGAGATTGACCCGTGCACCCATCTTGAGGCTACCGGAGGAGCGAGTAGGGTAGGTAGTCTACTGCGATGCACCCGGGGCCGAACTCGGGTGTTTCCTGATGCAGGAGCAGGCAGTGATTGCCTAAGGATCAAGAAATTTGAGGTAGCATGAGAAGAACTACACAACCCATGACCTGGAGTTAGCATTAGTGTTCTTCGCTTTGAAGATGTGGTGGCACTATCTGATGGGCGAGTGCTTTACAGTCTATTCTGACCACCAGATTCTCAGGAACATCTTCTTGTAGAAGGACCTGAACCTCAGGCAGCGACAACGGCTCGAGTTCCTCTAGGACTATGACTTTGAGATAGTCTATACTCTTGTAAAGGGGAACGTAGTAGCCGATGCACTCAGTAGGAGGACGGGCATCCGTCTACTTGGAGAGGCGACAGATCAGCTAGCTTATTTGCAGATATCCTTCATGGATAGAGATGGGGCAGCCTTTCTTCAGTCACTCACAGTCACACCTCCACTTCTTCAGCTAGTCAGAGAGGCACAGTGTGGGGATGCTGACTGTGATACGCGACGTGCACAGATATCCTCAAGACAGGCACCTGATGGATTCTCTGTAGGAGGAGATAATGTCGTCCTTTTCAGAGGACATACCATGGTACCAGCTACTTTACATGAGGAGGTGATGAGAGAGTTTCACACTTCCCCATTAGCAATACATCCAGGAGTAGCGAAGATGTACCAGGATCTCAGACGACAGCACTGGTGGCTGAGTATGAAGATGGTTCTGGCAGAGTTCGTTTCTCGATGCCTCACCTGCCAGCAGGTGAAGGAGGAGCACCAGGTACCCGCAGGCTTGGTACAGCCCATAGTGGTCCCGCAGTGGAAGTGGGACAGGATATCTATGGATTTCGTGACTGGACTTCCACGTACTTCCAGAGGACATAACTCCATTTGGGTGATCGTCGACCGACTAACCAAGTCGTCCAACTTCTTACCCATTAGAGAGAAGGGCTCAGTTGAGAGTTTGGGACGCCTCTATGTTCAGGAGATCGTACGGCTTAATGGTGTACCATCATCTATTGTCTATGATCGAGATACTCTCTTTACTTCCCGGCTTTATAAGGGGTTGCATGAGGATTATAGTATGCAGCTACGCCTGAGCACCGCTTTTCAACCTCAGAGGGATGGTCAGATGGAGAGGACCATTTAGACACTCAAGGAAATGCTCTGTGCATGTGTCCTCGACTTTAGTCACAGCTGGGAGGATCACCTACCTTTGGTGGAGTTTTCTTACAACAACAGATACAACTCCACCATCGGGATGGCACCATATGAGGCATTGTACGACCGACCTTGCAGATCACCTCTATGCTTGACAGACCCTGGGGGGTCATCACTTGTGGGACCATAGATGGTCCAGGCCACGAAGTAGAAGTTACAAGTCATCTAGGATTGGATGAGGATAGCTCATAGCCAATAGAAGTCTTATGCTGACAAGAGGTGGAGACCACTAGAGTACGATGATGGTGACCGCGTTTTCTTATGGGTCTCACCTCGACGTGGATTACAGAGATTTGGCAGGGGCGGCAAGTTATCTCGGTGCTTCATCGGACCATATCAGGTTCTCAGCAGGATAGGCGATGTGGCCTATCACCTATCTCTACCACCTCAGTTCCACCGGGTGCACAACGTCTTCTATGTATCTCAACGGAGGAGATACGTGCACAACCTGACACATATCATGGACCATGGGGAGCTGGACACTGATGACGGGGTGACTTTTGCAGTGTTTTTGGTGGAGATCAGGGATTGACAGGAGTAGGTTCTATGTGGGCAGTCAATTCCTCTAGTGCGCATCAGATGGCAGAATGGGAACCTCCAGGAGATCACCTAGGAGCAGGAGGCTCAGATGCATGCACAATACCCTCATTTGTTCCCCTTGTTTGAGATGTATCTTTATGGGGACGTAAAACCATGAGGTGGGAGTAATATAAAGACCCGTTAATTTCAAGAAATTATTTTTAATAATTTCTTTGGGATTTTATGAGTAATCAGTTTTGGACGGCACCTGATTTCGAGGCCCAGTGTGCCCGAAATCAATTTCTGAAGTTTAGCTTTGGTAGGTTCAGTGAACGAACGAGCAGGATTTTTCTATCTTTTGAACCGGTGCTAGGAATCGAATTCCGAGGGCACCAATGAAACTGCAATACCATTAATTTCATAAGACTTTTACTAGAGTTGTGTTCGCTCGGGAAGAGATGTTTAAAATGTGGTTTAAGTGTAAGAGAAATAAATTGTGTTAAATTTTATTTCTCTCTTCTAAGTGGTTTAACTCCCATGTGTGGGAGTTAGGGTGGAACCCACTAAAGGTCTAACTCCTCTTGGTAGGATGTAGTGAGGTGGGGCCCACACGATCCCCACCCCTTAAAATTCCCTTAACTCCTCTTCCACATTAATGATGCTAACTTAGCACACCATTTATTATGACAACTTAAGATTAATTAATTGGGTGAATTCAACTTTTGAATTTTGAAAGGTTTGGAAAAATAAAAATAAAATAAGGGGTAGCTTATTTTATATTGGGGGTTATTGTGTGGAGGATTGAGGGAGGGAGAGTTATACACTTTGAAGAACTTCATCTTCCTCTTCGAATAACACAGAGAACACAGAGAACACCGACACACCTTCCATCTTTCCCCCGCGTCAAAGAAAGGGAGACACCACTTCTTCCACGGATGTTCACCGTCAACGTACATAGAGCTTCACCCGCGACGTCGTATTCCACGACGCGAGCATCCTAGAACTTCTTTGAGGTAGGGGTTTTTCAGAATTCATGTTTTATTTAATGAACTATGTTGTTAAATAATTAGCTGCCTGATATCAATATAACAGGAGGAGAACGAACTGCATGAACACGGCCGATCCTCCACCCCTTTTAATTGATGATTTTTATTGTGGATTGAAATGGAGTTGGTGTCGTTGCACAGTGTAAGGTTGAGGGAACCGCGGCCGGAGCGGGCCACAGTGGAGGAGCATGGCGTCGTCTATAACGACCCATACTTTACATACATTGTTAATACTTCAAAATTGAAGCACACTTATTACAACATATGACAAAACCACAAAGGACCGTATAGTTATAGTGTCTTTAGAAACTGGGAAACATAAACAACATGTTCATAAATCTTCTACAGTGTCTCCCATTTATTTCATCATATATAGGGTCCCTTTTAGCATACTCTACTTAATATCCATCTTCCTGACCTGGGTAAAAGAAAACATAAAAAGGGTGAGCTCAAATGCTCAGCAAGGGCAAATAAAGGAAATAAAAATCATATCATATCTTTTTGAAAATCAAAACCTGCAAAAGAGATCATAATATCTTAACATGGAATAAATCATAGAAGTGAAAATGAGATCCCCAAAATCATAACATAAAACTTGAAACTTTGTGGCATGCACACATAATCATGGAAAATCATTTCTTGTTAGTCATGACTCATTGCCAAGACTATCTTAGTGGACAAAGTCCCTTTCTGAACCGAGTTCACTCCTCGTTTCAGTCCTGTATCACTGAACCGAAATAACCTTCCGTTCCAGCCATATCTATCTCATGAGATATAAAATCATTACCCAATGCATTGAAGGGAGATATAGGTCCCACCCATCTTATAATGAATCCTTTCTTATTTGTGCCACATAATCATAAAACATACATCATCGCATAACACATGTAACAAAAATGGGATTCTTGAAACATCATGACATCATAAATCAATTCATATAAGATAAAGGAATTCATAAACATAATTCCATCACAAAATAGTCAAATCAATGTAAAAATATGGATAGAAACAGAGCCCTTTATTATCTTAGATGGAAAATAATTTTGATAAAACACTTGAATTGAATTCTTAAGGAAAATATCCTTTCTTCTTCAAAATCAATTTCTTTTCACAAAACATCATGCAATTTTAAAAGAAAGAGATTTTATTGAAAATAGTCATGAAATCTTTTAGAGGAAGCTTCATTAAAATAAGGCTTTATAAAACAGTAGAAATCTGTTCGTGCCGTATAAGTTAAAAAAACATTCTTTGTACTTTTGTCGGAAAAGTCAAAAAGTACCTCGTACGAAAAACGACAAAAGATTCCTTTCATACGTATTACTAAAAACTCACTAAAGGGTAAAAATGGATTTAAACAATTTTAGGTGGATGGAAATAATATTACATATTGAGTAAACATGGATGTGGATGATAAAATACACCCCAGTAAATACTTACGAATAAACAATCTCGGATAAAAATGAGATTGTGATATTTCCCTTACCTTAGGTCCGATTTGCTTTGTTCGTGTCCGAAGCTCCTGTATAATGGTTTAAATAATGTTATTGACTTATTCTAGAATCATACATATTGATATGATATCATATATGGTCATATTATTAGCTTCTTGTTAGTAATATTTCATTGTAACTTGTTACTCGGGTCTTTATAACTTTTTGTTCTTATGCGTGTTTTGTCAAATAAATTCTTATTCTTATCTTTAGGTTATAGATAATTCATTTCCAGAATGGTATTAGTGTAGTATATACCATATTCATTCATTCAATTCATTTATATAATCATTATGAAATGAAGATCATGTAGAACGAGTCGCATCACATCGTGGAGACGGTATTCCGTACGTACGCACGAGTGATGATATCATTCCTATGATCATGGAATTGTATTGGAGTATATATATATTATTTAAGTATCAATATTACTTCATAATAATCATATATAGTTACTAATTACACCATTATACCCATCCTTGTAAGGTGATGGTGGAAAATAGATTACACCACGGCGTGGAGACGGTATTCCGTACGTACGCACGCGCGGTGATTTCATTTTTCCGTAGGATGGATAGAAGGTGAATTAGGGTTGTTTCATATTTATAATAACATATCAGTATGTAAGTAATACTGATGTTATTACTTTATCATGAAACAACTAAAGAAGAAGTAGTTGAAGAAGAAAGAAATTGAAAAGATCGGTAATGGATATTACCTCTTCTTTGGAACGCCTCTTTGAATCCTCCACTTAAGGAACTAAGATTGGTCTTTGGAGAAGACCAGGACCTCTAGGATTATTCTAGGGAAGTGGAGAGGAAAAAAATGGCAGGGGTTGGCCGAGATTGAGTGCTCAAATTGGTGTGAGGAGGAGGGGGAGGAGGTGCCCTTTTATAAGGGAGGAGAGGGGCACCTTAGGAATATCTCAAAATATTATTTTATATTAAAGTCAAAATCGGTTTATAATGGTTCCAAAGGGTCTTATTTCGAAGCTAAAGTGGGGAAGGGTCGAAATCCTATCAACCAATAGGATTTAGACAAGTTTAGGGTATTATTTTAACCTTATCAATTAGATTTAACTCTAAGTTAAATAATTTAACTTTTACCATGTCTTTTTGTTTTCTTTTACTATATGGTTAATACACTTACTATAACATGCCAAACGAACCCCAAATTGTTTATTATTAATATATATATCCTTATCTAATTCATTTGGCCAAACCTTAGATTTTTAGGAATAAAATAACAATTAATAATATAATATTTGATTTAAAAACTATTTTGTGTCAATTTTGACACTATTTGATATATGATTTTTGTGAAAGTCATAATAGAATTATATGTTCAAACCAAGTTGATTAAATCAACACTAATATATCATAGTAACCTAGAAAATTAGTGTAATTCATAAAAAGTCTTAAATTACATTTATTTTGGTATTTATATTATCAATTATGTCAATATTTCATTAATAAGATAATTACTGCATCATCTTTGTGTCATAAATAAATTAAATTATTTCATGTATAAAATTACAAATAAAATACCATCATGTAGCAAATCCTTTTAGATTTCTAATTAATATTTACAATCGAATTTATCTTATGTATAACCCCATATTAAAAATGATTTACTTATTAAACTTTGATTTTAACTATTTTAACCCTTCTTTAAATAAATTAATAATAAATGTCCTAATCTAATCCAAGTGGGCCTAAATGGTCATATTTTATTCCTAAGTTTGTTTTTGGTCGAATTACACTTGTCCAATAGAATTAGGACATGTGTTAGGGTAATATTGATATCATATTTACCCTTAGTTACCCTATTTACTATTAACCGCGGTAAAAAAAGTAAAAAGTTACTATTCACCAAAAAATTATTTTTATCTCATTGAACCACATTTTACATACTGGTATCAACCGTGTCTGTCAGATTTTCGAAATTCCATTCACAGAAGCGGTAAAATTATGTTTTATGCAAAAATTCAGTTTTTTAACCTACCACTTAGTGGTTTCACTATTCATCAAAAATTGAAAGTTTTCAGAAAATACCAAAATTTCACCCTAGGCTAATTTCGATATTCAGAGTCCAAAAATGAAGTCCATTTTGAAAAATAAAATTTATAAAATTTTAAAAAGTGGTTATTACTATTCATAACGGCTAGTTTTAATAGCATATTGTTGTTTAGTGAAACTCGGTATTGCGTACGACGCAAGCTATCGAGGAAGGTCGCGATTGCGTGCAAAGCAAGCCAAGCAAGTGTTGTGTAGAAAAAGATTCCTTTGATGATTTATATAACATAAAAGTCTTGGGTGTTACATTCTACCCCCCTTAAAAAGAATTTCTCCCTCGAAATTCGTCACTTTGTAACAAACAGATGAGGATAATTCTCCCTAATCATATCCTCAAGATCCCATGTAGATTCTTCAAGTTGGTGGTTCCTCCATAAAACTTTCACCAAGTGAGTGGTCTTGTTTCGTAGGACTTTTTCGCTACGATCCAGAATCTCTATCGGCTGTTCTTCATAAGAAAGATCTTGCTCCAGCGGTACAACTTCTGAGCTGAGTACATGTGAAGGATCTGGTATGTACTTTCTCAGGAGAGATACATGGAACACATCGTGAACTTGAGAGAGATTCGGTGGAAGCGCCAATCAGTAAGCTACCTTTCCAACACGATCCAGTATTTCGAAAGGACCGATATATCTAGGGCTCAACTTTCCCTTCTTTCCAAATCTCATAACCCTCTTCTAGGGAGATATTCGTAAGAACACTTTATCACCCGCTTCAAACTCTAGGTCTTTTCTTCGGTTGTCGGCATAACTTTTCTGTCGACTCTAAGCTGCTCTTATGTATTGTTGAATAGATCTGACCTTTTCTGCCATTTCATCTACGAGATCAGGTCCTAATAGCATTCTTTCCCCAACTTCATCCCAGCAAGTTGGAGTCCTGCATTTCTTTCCATAGAGAGCTTCATAAGGAGCCATCTGAATACTGGAGTGAAAGCTATTATTATAAGAAAATTCCACCAAAGGTAGGTGTTGATCCAAACCTCCTTTGAAATCCATAGATCAAGCTCTCAACATATCTTCTAGGGTTTGAATTGTTCTCTCAGACTGACCGTCTGTCTGGGGATGATAAGCAGTGCTGAAACTCAACTCTGTATCCAGAGTATGCTGAAGACTTCACCAGAACTTCGAGGTAAATCTCGGATCTCGATCAGATATAATAGAAAGTGGTACTCCATGCAATCTTACCACTTCCTTTACATATATCCTGGCAAGCTGATCTAGAGAGAAATCCTCTCTAATAGCAATGAAGTGTGCAGACTTTGTAAGACGATCAACTATGACCCAGATAGAATTATTGCCTTTGAATGTTTTAGGAAGTCCTATGACAAAGTCCATAGTGATGTTTTCCCATTTCCATTCGGGTATGGTTAATGGTTGTAACATCCCCTTAGACTTCTGTCTCTCAGCTTTAACTTGTTGACAAACCAAGCATCGAGAGACATATTCAGCAACATCTCTTTTCATGGCATCCCACCAGAAGTACTCTTTCAGGTCCCTATACATCTTCGTGCTTCCAGGATGAATAGAGAATGATGAACTATGAGCCTCATCCAGAAGCTCATTCTTTAATTCGGGGATGGGAGGAACGCAAACCCGATTCCTGAACTTTATTATCCCATCACAATCAAGGTTGATTTCAGGAACATTTCTCACCTTCTTTTGTAACTTGACATCTTCTTTCTGTGCCTCTTTAATCTTCACATGTATAGATGGTTGAACATTTATTTGAGAAAGATAATATTTTTCCCCTTCCATTATAATTCCAAGATCCATCCTTTGTAAATCCATTAATATTGGATCTTTTGTGATCCTCATCATGGATAAACTAGCATGGTCTTGTCGACTTAATGCATCTGCCACCTTGTTTGCTTTCCTAGGGTGGTAATGGATTGAGCAGTCATAATCCTTAATCAGCTCCAACCATCTTCTTTGACGCATATTCAACTCCTTTTGTGTGAAAATATACTTTAAACTTTTATGATCAGTATAAATATCACACCTTTCACCATAAAGGTAATGCCTCCAAATCATTAATGCAATGATTACCGCAGCCAACTCCAAATCATGTGTTGGGTAATTTTGCTCATGGATTTTCAACTGTCGTGAGGCATAAGCTATCACCATATCATTTTGCATAAGAACACACCCCAATCCCTTCTTGGATGCATCACTGTAGATCACAAACCTTTCTCCACTACAAGGCAGTGTGAGCACAGGTGCACTGGATAACCTTCTTTTCAACTCCTTGAAATTCTCTTCACATTCCTCTGTCAAGACAAACTTAACTCCTTTCCGAGTCAACTTGGTGAGTGGATTAGATAATCGTGAAAAATCTTTTACAAAACGTCGATAATATGCAGCCAAACCAAGAAAACTTCGGATCTCAGTTACTGTTGTTGGTCTTGACCATCTTTCGATAACCTCTGTTTTTGCTGGATCCACAGATATCCCCTCTTTTGAGATTATATGACCCAAAAATGCAACTTTTTGAAGCCAAAATTCACACTTGGTAAATTTGTCATAAAGCTTCTCCTTTCTCAGGGTCTTCAATTTAATTCTCAAGTGATCTTCATGCTCTTCCTTGCTCTTTGAATAGACAAGAATATCGTCTATAAAGACTACCACAAATTGATCAAGATAGTCTCTAAAGAATCTATTCATTAGATCCATGAAGATAGCAGGGGCATTAGTAAGACCAAATGGCATCACTATAAATTCATAGTGTCCATACCTTGTACGGAAAGCCGTCTTTGGTATATCCTCCCTTTTGACCCTTAATTGATGATACCCTGAACGAAGATCAATCTTGGAAAAGTATTGAGCTCCGCGTAGTTGATCAAATAAGTCATCAATGCGTGGGAGAGGATATTTGTTCTTGATAGTGATCTTGTTAAGTTCTCGATAATCAATGCAGAGTCTCATTGATCCATCTTTCTTCTTAACAAATAGAACAGGTACTCCCCAAGGTGACGCAATAGGGCGTATGAATCCCTTATCAAGATTCTCTTGGAGTTTCTTCTTCAATTCCTGCAACTCAATTGGGGCCATTCTATAAGGTGTCTTTTAAATAGGCAAAGCACCCGGTACGAGTTCTATTGAAAACTCAACTTCACGATTTGGTGGAAGACCCGGTAATTCCTCCAGAAAGACATCATCAAACTCCCGTACAATGGGAATATTCTTAATCGTGAGTTTCTCACCAACTATTTGAGATAAATAACCTTCATTTAGTGGAATCAATACCCATAAGATGGAAAAAATTTCCACTGGAAGGTTATGTTCATCCTTGCATTGATAGACGATCGTAGATTGATCTGGAATATGAAATGTGACTTCCCTTCTTTGGAAATTGATATGAGCTCCAAGTAGAGAAAGCCAATCCATGCCAAGAATCACATCAAATTCCACTAATGGAAGGATCACAAGATTTGCAGGAAGCACTTTCCCACAAACTTCGATCGGAGAAGAATTATAAACTTCTGATGCGACTGTTGTTCCATTAGGTGTTGTCACAGCTAACTCAACATCTAATTGTTGAGGTAATATGGTGATACCCTTAGAAAAGTCTTCAGAAATAAAAGAGTGGGTGGATCCAGAATCAAATAAATCATTTGCTACTTTATAGTGGATGGTAAGTGTACCTTTCACCACATCGTTATCGTACTCCACATCGCTGATAGAAATTGCATGTGACTTTCCTTTGTCTTTAGCCTTAAGAGTTTGTTGACGTCGACCATCATCATCAACCCTTGGATTTGGGAATTGATTGGCATAATGCCCCATCTCCTTGCACTTGAAACATTGAAGTGTAGTAGGTTCATTCTGTGTATCCCTTCCTTTGTTTGCATCATTAGACATCTTCTTCCCATTATCACGGCATTCAAATTCCCGATGACCTTCCTTTCCAAATTTAAAACATTTACTTGTCCCTTCAAGACAACTACCTCCATGTTTCTTTCCACACTTTGAGCATAAGGAAAAGCTCATCTTCTTTTCCATGTGCTCTTTAGATTTTTCTTTAATTCCATCTTCCTCTTCTTATCAAACCCATGTGACTGATGGGTTACTCCAATCTCCATCTCGACTTTGAGAGCACATCGAACGATTTCCTCGTAGCTATTGAAGTCCCTTATGGCTAACGCCCTTCGAAGACTTGGTTTTAAGCCACTAAAGAATCGATCGATCTTACTCTCAGGTTGGATAATAATACCAGAAGCGTACCTTGCAAGTCTTGTAAAATTTGCTTCATAGGTACTAACAGATTCATCATCCCTTTGCTTCAGTTCAAGGAACTCTTTCTCCATCTTTGTTCGGAGAATACGAGGGAAGTACTTATTGAAAAATAAGTTCTTGAACTCGTCCCATTCCATAGACTCAATTTCATCCCTTTTCCTCGTATTCTTAACAAGATTCCACCATTGATCCGCATCTCCTTCCAAACGATACACTGCTAGGATGAATTTATCATGCTCAGAACATTGAAGAACTGAAAATATCTTTTCAGTAGTACTAATCCATTGTTCAGCAACTAATGGATCAGTAGACCCGCTGAAAGAAGGTGGACGCTGCCTCATGAAGGATTCAACAGAATGTTGCTCCCTCCTTTGCTCGTTTGGAAATCCTGCATGATTCATAGCTTGAGAAAGTTGTGTGAGCATGGCTACAAGATTTTGCATTCCAGCTCCCATATCGTTTGGTTGCTCAGGGGGACAATCATTGCATTGCCCATCGCATTCCGCATTAACACGGTTCCTTCGGGTTCCAGCCATTGACTAAAACCAAGAAGAATAGTGTGAGCAACACTAATTATAATAGGAAACCACATAATTCAAGAATAAAATTTTCATGCTTATGGTCTTATCCTAAGTTATTCAAGGCCATTTCTAAAACACTAAGATTGTGTTCTATGCTTAGACTTATCCTTAGGGTTCTTACTAAGGCTTTCACATCCTAGTTTCCAAAGGTTGACTATACATTTCCTCTGATACCAACTATAACGACCCATACTTTACATACATTATTAATACTTCAAAATTGAAGCACACTTATTACAACATATGTCAAAACCACAAAGGACCGTATAGGTATAGTGTCTTTAGAAACTGGGAAACATAAACAACTGGTTCATAAATCTTCTACAGTGTCTCCCATTTATTTCATCATATATAGGGTCCCTTTTAGCATATTCTACTTAATATCCATCTTCCTGACCTGGGTAAAAGAAAACATAAAAAGGGTGAGCTCAAATGCTCAGCAAGGGCAAATAAAGGAAATAAAAATCATATCATATCTTTTTGAAAATCAAAACCTGCAAAAGAGATCATAATATCTTAACATGGAATAAATCATAGAAGTGAAAATGAGATCCCCATAATCATAACATAAAACTTGAAACTTTGTGGCATGCACAAATAATCATGGAAAATCATTTCTTGTTAGTCATGACTCATTGCCAAGACTATCTTAGTGGACAAAGTCCCTTTCTGAACCGAGTTCACACCTCGTTTCAGTCCTGTATCACTGAACCGAAATAACCTTCCGTTCCAGCCATATCTATCTCATGAGATATAAAATCATTACCCAATGCATTGGAGGGAGATATAGGTCCCACCCATCTTATAATGAATCCTTTCTTATGTGTGCCACATAATCATAAAACATACATCATCGCATAACACATGTAACAAAAATGGGATTCTTGAAACATCATGACATCATAAATCAATTCATATAAGATAAAGGAATTCATAAACATAATTCCATCACAATGTAGTCAAATCAATGTAAAAATATGGATAGAAACAGAACCCTTTATTATCTTAGATGGAAAATAATTTTGATAAAACACTTGAATTGAATTCTTGAGGAAAATATCCTTTCTTCTTCAAAATCAATTTCTTTTCACAAAACATCATGCAATTTTAAAAGAAAGAGATTTTATTGAAAATAGTCATGAAATATTTTAGAGGAAGCTTCATTAAAATAAGGCTTTATAAAACAGTAGAAATCCGTTCGTGCCGTATAAGATAAAAAAAACATTCTTCGTACTTTTGTTAGAAAAGTCAAAAAGTACCACGTACGAAAAACGACAAAAGATTCCTTTCATACGTATTACTAAAAACTCACTGAAGGGTAAAAATGGATTTAAACAATTTTAGGTGGATGGAAATAATATTACATATTGAGTAAACATGGATGTGGATGATAAAATACACCCCAGTAAATACTTACGAATAAACAATCTCGGATAAAAATGAGATTGTGATATTTTCCTTACCTTAGGTCCGATTTGCTTTGTTCGTGTCCGAAGCTCCTGTATAATGGTTTAAATAATGTTATTGACTTATTCCAGAATCATACATATTGATATGATATCATATATGGTCATATTATTAGCTTCTTGTTAGTAATATTTCATTGTTACTTGTTACTCGGGTCTTTATAACTTTTTGTTCTTATGCGTGTTTTGTCGAATAAATTATTATTCTTATCTTTAGGTTATAGATAATTCATTTCCAGAATGGTATTAGTGTAGTATATACCATATTCATTCATTCAATTCATTTATATAATCATTATGAAATGAAGATCATGTAGAACGAGTCGCATCACATCGTGGAGACGGTATTCCGTACGTACGCACGAGTGATGATATCATTCCTATGATCATGGAATTGTATTGGAGTATATATATATTATTTCAGTATCAATATTACTTCATAATAGTCATATATAGTTACTCATTACACCATTATACCCATCCTTGTAAGGTGATGGTGGAAAATAGATTACACCACGGCGTGGAGACGGTATTCCGTACGTACGCACGCGCGGTGATTTCATTTTTCCGTAGGATGGATAGAAGGTGAATTAGGGTTGTTTCATATTTATAATAACATATCAGTATGTAAGTAATACTGATGTTATTACTTTATCATGAACCAACTAAAGAAGAAGAAGTTGAAGAAGAAAGAAATTGAAAAGATCGGTAATGGATATTACCTCTTCTTTGGAACGCCTCTTTGAATCCTCCACTTAAGGAACTAAGATTGGTCTTTGGAGAAGACCAGGACCTCTAGGATTATTCTAGGGAAGTGGAGAGGAAAAAAATGGCAGGGGTTGGCCGAGATTGAGTGCTCAAATTGGTGTGAGGAGGAGGGGGAGGAGGTGCCCTTTTATAAGGGAGGAGAGGGGCACCTTAGGAATATCTCAAAATATTATATTATATTAAAGTCAAAATCGGTTTATAATGGTTCCGAAGGGTCTTATTTCGAAGCTAAAGTGGGGAAGGGTCGAAATCCTATCAACCAATAGGATTTAGACAAGTTTAGGGCATTATTTTAACCTTATCAATTAGATTTAACTCTAAGTTAAATAATTTAACTTTTACCATGTCTTTTTGTTTTCTTTTACTATATGGTTAATACACTTACTATAACATGCCAAACGAACCCCAAATTGTTTATTATTAATATATATATCCTTATCTAATTCATTTGGCCGAACCTTAGATTTTTAGGAATAAAATAACAATTAATAATATAATATTTGATTTAAAAACTATTTTGTGTCAATTTTGACACTATTTGATATATGATTTTTGTGAAAGTCATAACAGAATTATATGTTCAAACCAAGTTGATTAAATCAACACTAATATATCATAGTAACCTAGAAAATTAGTGTAATTCATAAAAAGTCTTAAATTACATTTATTTTGGTATTTATATTATCAATTATGTCAATATTTCATTAATAAGATAATTACTGCATCATCTTTGTGTCATAAATAAATTAAATTATTTCATGTATAAAAATTACAAATAAAATACCATCATTTAGTAAATCCTTTTAGATTTATAATTAATATTTACAATCGAATTTATCTTATGTATAACCCCATATTAAAAATGATTTACTTATTAAACTTTGATTTTAACTATTTTAACCCTTCTTTAAATAAATTAATAATAAATGTCCTAATCTAATCCAAGTGGGCCTAAATGGTCATACTTTATTCCTAAGTTTGTTTTTGGTCGAATTACACTTTTCCAATAGAATTAGGACATGTGTTAGGGTAATATTGATATCATATTTACCCTTAGTTACCCTATTTACTATTAACCGCGGTAAAAAAAGTAAAAAGTTACTATTCACCAAAAAATTATTTTTATCTCATTGAACCACATTTTACTTACTGGTATCAACCGTTTCTGTCGGATTTTCGAAATTCCATTCACAGAAGCGGTAAAATTATGTTTTATGCAAAAATTCAGTTTTTTAACCTACCACTTAGTGGTTTCACTATTCATCAAAAATTGAAAGTTTTCAGAAAAATACCAAAATTTCACCCTAGGCTAATTTCGATATTCTGAGTCCAAAAATGAAGTCCATTTTGAAAAATAAAATTTATAAAATTTTAAAAAGTGGTTATTACTATTCATTACGGCTAGTTTTAATAGCATATTGTTGTTTAGTGAAACTCGGTATTGCGTACGACGCAAGCTATCGAGGAAGGTCGCGATTGCGTGCAAAGCAAGCCAAGCAAGTGTTGTGTAGAAAAAGATTCCTTTGATGATTTATATAACATAAAAGTCTTGGGTGTTACATCGTCGCGTCGCGCCGTTGAGGCCAAAAGAAGCTGCAGCCAGCGTCGGGCCGCGGCAGAAAAGCGCAGTGTCGTCACACCGCACTGGAGCACCAGGTGGCCGCGACCGAGGCGGGTTGCGGCGGAGGGGCACGATGCCGTCATGCCGCGCCGGTCGGAAAAATGCCACGGTGGTGTAGAGGAGGGTGGCCGGACTCCGCCGGCCCCCGGTGCTCTAGGAGGCGGGACCTGCAGGTCCCGCAGCAGCTCCGGCCGGCCGATTCGGGAAGTCCGGGGTTCGTAACCCCTAGCCAGTGTGCCTAGGGCGGACCCCACAGGGTTTCTACATTTTGGGAAAATAGGGGGGTAGTGCCCCCCCCCCTTCCGCGTCCGCTCAGCATGCGGGCACCCGCACCAAGCTGAACGAGCCATGCCGGGTGGGACTGCCCGTGCCAGGCAGGGCCACCCGTGTTAGGCCGGACCCCCGCGTCGGGCCGGGCCGCACCGGCTGGGTCGGGCCACGCCAGCCCGTCCAGGCAGTGCCCAACCGATCCGGACCCGGACCCGGGTCAGGTCGACCCAGTTCGGGCCGACCTAGGGGGTATTGGTCTGGGTCGGACCGGGCCCAAACCCCCTATTTCAAGACAGATCCATTCAAATGCCCATAACATGGGATACATACCTCTGATAGACACACCGTCAGTTGCGTAGTGATCCTTGGATCGAGATGGTCGTTTCGGTATATTACACTTAATGTTTCAAGGAACATTGGGTACAGCCGGGTTGGTTCGAACACGAAATCAACTAGGCCCTCGGAGCAGAAACACTTATAACTTGAGCTCCGGACATCTGATTGACGTGTCATCAACTTTTCTGGATTCCTATTAGTGAGACGGTTCTTTTATCTTACTCCGCTTGAGATTTGAACATAGTTGGAGTATGGTCGGGTTGAGTTTATCTTAAAAACCAACCGGACCCCTCAGACGAAAAAGCCAATAACTCTCAGACCGGGCGTCTGATTGACGCGCCGTCTGGCACTATGAGTTCCTATTGATGAGAAAGAAATTTTGGATACATCAACTCCTAACTTCATGTCATTTGATGTATCGACCCCCTTGGATTGTGGAATGGACCCTCCCAGAATCGAGCATGCTGTGTGCAGGAACCCTAGAGCTGGCTATGACTACAATGACGATGATGACTGTACTGGGATCCTTCGTGGGTTCGGCAGCGACGACAACCGTATTGGAATCCTCAGTGGGTTCAATGACGATGACTACTGTTCCTGTATCCTATGGGGGTCCGGAAGTACTTGACTTCTGTTCTTGTATCCAATGTGGGTCCGACAGTATTTGACTCTATACTTGTATCCTATTTGGGTTCGGCAGAGTAGCTAGTCTTGTATCATTTGTGGGTCCGACAACCTAGCTGGTCTTGTATCCTATGTTGGTCTGACAGCTTAGATGAATCAGTGGATACATCTGATCATCTATATCATCTTATGATGTTTATACCTATCTGTTCTGAGTCTTGACTTTCAAACATTATCTTCGATATGATTGAATTGCTTTCCTGTGTGGATTGGGTTGTGCTTTCATGTGTGGATTGGGTTGTACATTCCTGTGTGGACTAGATTGAATTTGGGCTCATGTGCTGGAGCGGAGCTGGAATTGATGACTTATGTATATATATGGGCATATACCCAGGTATAGTTGGTTGTTACTTCGTGATTGAATCATTCCTTTGTGGTTTATCCTTCATGGATTCTGGGAGACCTTCGGGGGTCTTAGGGTCCCTTTTGAGTAGCGTATACTCACCCCTACACGGGCTATGCCCGCATTACGTTGTGTTGGATGCAGACGACAGACAGCGCTAATCGAGGTAAGAGCTCGTGGAGCTGGACGGTACCTGGAGGTGTATCACTGGACGAGACGTACATTGAGCGGATGGCTGGGGCCGAGGAGCAGAGGAGACTCTCTGTACCCACCCTTCATGTGGGATTTCCAGAGGACGGCTCAGTGTTACTGCTTTACTTTTCTATTTTTGTACTCTCTTTTCAGTTGTATTTTACTTTCAGTTGGGTTTGTATACTGGCCCATTTACTTTCTAGCACTTACTATTGTACTCAGTTTACTTAGTGTTTACTTCTACCTGCATACTTTGTGGTGTTTGTTTTCTTACATAAAGGCAATGCCTTCCCTTATATCGGGATTTACGCCTTTGGTGCTAGTCTCTAACCCCTGGCCTATAGAAGGAGGGCTTGAGGTATTCACGGAATGGGTCCCGAGGACAGGTCATGACATATAACACTCCTTTTTTTGTTCATTGGGTATGTTAATTTAATCCATAAAGTAATTACATTTCAGTACTGAACAAACTTTTTACTCTTCCTTCTTGGTTGGGGTATCATAAAATTACCAAAATAGAAAATCCTTATATAATTGGTTATTACTGATTTTTATATGCTAGTTTCTTTTTTATATTACATAAATTGTTGAAATTATGAATTTTTATTAAATTGTTTCAAATTACTCACACATATCCCTTTTAAATGTTCATTTAATCATTCAATGATTTAATTTAATCTTATAGAGAGTTAATTTATTCTTACATAAACTTTCAAACATATGATTTAATATTATATAGAAAGAACTGCATATGTATAACATGATAATGTATAAAATTATAATATACATTCTACATCCCTTGATATATTTACACACATTTATAAAAACTATACATTTATTCACACATTTATGCATCTTAATCTTAAATAAGTAGGATTTTTATTAAATTATTCATATATAGCTCGTCTAAAAGAATGTTTACTCATAAAAATACTGTATAGTATTTAAATTAAATTAAAAAGATCCATAATTTAGGAATATACATGTCTTTTTCATATAGAAAAATTAATAAATCAACGAGATCTCAATTTTATCCCATTTTTTACAATATATCCTGAAGTGATCCTAAAAATTAAAAATGTAGAAAATTTTATTAAAATGTTAAAAGGGTTGTTATATTATTAATAAAATATAGAATAAAAATTATGAATTTTAGTTCATTATTGAAGGATATGATTTTTTGAGTCCCCAAAATAAATTTAGGGTTTTAGAGTGAATTCCATTCATGTACAAGTTACTCCCTTAGTGTGTGTTATGTAGAGGCACATCATTGTAGATTTTATAATATTGGAGAGGGAATGATAATTTTATGTTTGGTATCAGAATTTTTTTCTAGTTGTTATTATTATTCTTGATGTGTATTTTTTTATTTATTGATGAGTTTATGTGATTATTTACTCTTTATGATGAAAATTTAAAAATTTTAGATTGTAAATTTCATAAATGGGTGTGGAATATATAATCATAGAAATTTTAAAAATATTTATCTGTCTGGAATTTTAATTATTCTACACTGTGAATGACAAAATAATTATTTTACTAGACTGTAAATGAAATATTGAGAACATCATTTGATCAAATACATGTAATTTACTATAGTGTCTTATATTGGTAATTTTACAAGGAGGTTATAAATTTATATAAATTACAGGTGATAGTGGAGTTAATTTATTTATTTATGAAATTCATTTTATATTGATTTTTTTTACAAATTAAATAATTTTGAATTTTCATATATTATATGTGGTCTTTATGAAGTGGAATATTATGGGAGGAGATTTGAATATTTTGGTTATATTATGGTATGTCTAGTAAGGGGATTTAATGATGGGTCATGAGAGGGAGATTTTATGAGAGTAATATAATATTAAAGTATTTATGAGATATATGAAATTAAAATAATTATATAAAATTATTTTGTTGATTTGGTTAGACTCATTTTTCATCATGAAGAAAAATTATCATATTCACTAAATTCTAATTATTCTTTCTTTTTTTCTCAATGGTATTAGATTCATTTGTTAAAAATATGTCAATCCGTGATTTGTGCACGATTTGGTGATTCATAGATAATCGTTTAGGGATAAATTACAAAAAATACAAATTGAGAGGGTGGTTTGAGTCTACTTCTTAAACATCTATAACAAAGAATTTTAAGATAAAGTGTTAATGGAAATGTGGTGATATTTGTGACAATCCACAAGGATATCATATAAATGTGTTGGTGGATATTGGGAAATAGTATACAACTTCCTAGAAGAGTTTTTTAGTTTATTGAGGACATATTGTGTTGAATTGATAAATCCTCAAGTCAAAGTGCTGCATGTTATGAATTTTCTAACAGGGATATGTAGTTAATCACTCTACAATCTCTTTTTTACCTTGTTGTTGATCCATGTAGTCAATTTTTTATTCTTAATGATGATATATTAGATGATATCGTATCTAATTCACATGGTCTATACCCATGGTTAGTGAGTTATACACATGAATAATTACAATAAAGACACATGGTTGATCCTATTTACATAGTTTATAGAAACGGTTGATAATTATTTCTTTTGGTTGATCAATATTGTCTCTTATTGAGCACAGATAAATGTATTTTTAATGAAGAATCAGTTATATTTATTCAAATGGTTGACTAAAGGGAAGTATTATTGATTTTTTTTTGTGGTCGCTACCAGTGGATGATTCACCTGGTCTATTCATATGGTAGATACTTTATTCCAATGGTTAATATTGATAGTAAAGTCACTTGATATGATCAATCAAACTCATAGTCCTTTATGTATTTATAAAATTTCAAAACGAGTCTACTGGAAGAAAGTGTAAGTCTCTAGAATGTGAATATTATGATAAAATTAAATTTCCTGATTGTATTAATATAAATTTCATAGATTATAGAAAATGATCCTTAATTTGGATCACGGTCTAATCATAAATCCTAGGGAATTTGAGATGAGATCCGTACTATATAAGTGGGTCCATGTGGAAGACATTCATGATTCCATGAAAGTGGAGACATCGAATGATTTTAAACAAGTTTATTTCCTTTTGAATTATGATATGTAAATTTCTAGAGTATTGATGATACTTATATGAATATTTGAATGGGAATTCAAAGGTGTTTGAATGGGGATATAAATATATAATCTCATTGAACAATTTAAATTAGAGGATATCATGCCTATCATGTATGGAGTTCCATATTCCAAATAGGGGTAATTCTTCTCATGTGATATAATGATATGGTTATATATATACACACCGGTATCAAATAAGAATAGTATAGTGAATTTAGGGAACTTTGAAAGTGTTGTGTGAGAGTATTCAGGAAGTCTCTATTCTTTCTAGCATCTAAGAGGGAGAAAGTCTTCGAAACTGGGATATTTGTAGAAATATATCTTCATTCTTGAGTAATCAAATTGTTGAGAAAAAACAAATGTTTTGAACATATAATAACGTCATGAAACGATAGAGTTCACATTTTTATGATGAATTGTTCTCCTGTACATGAAGGTATACAAATGGTTATATACAGATCGATCTATTCATAGATAGAGATCAATAAAAAAGAGGTGTAAAATAATACAGGTTCATAGAGAAATATTTTTATAAGGGGATCTAGTTGAAGAATTGTCATTTAACTGGTGTGTCAATCCTATTAATAGATTGATAGTTGGGGTTCATAACTAACCATGGCTGAAGTGTTGGTGGATTTTGAATAAAACCAAACATAACCAGATGATTGACTAGTATAGTGTATAACCAATTATAACCAAGTAATTTTGATTGGGGTGTATAAAAATTCACACTCAAGTGGGGATTAGGAGGCCATTATAATTATGAAAAACCTAATAGTGGTGAATCTATATTTGGGTGTCTGACCAACATTAAAAGGAGAATACATGTTAGTATAACCTTATAAATACTATGTTTTTAATTCACATTAATTACTACTAGACATGTGGTGAGGATATGAGATATCATTTATAGGATTTATATCCATGACAAGTTTAATAGGTCAAATAAAAGGAAAATAATTCATAAAAGCATACTATTGATTCACCCCCCTCTTTCTGGTTAATTTGGCCTATGGAATAACACTCCAAGGGAGAGAAACACATGGAGTGAATGTGACATGGTGAATTGATAAATGTAGAGGACTAATAGTTAAAATTGATGAAAAAGGTAAATTGTTGATGATTCTAATTCATCATGGAATTGAGGGTGGTGACATAATATTATCATCCATTATTTCTTTTTTATCAATATACCATGATTTTACTTTTCATGATGGAAAGATAATTTATAATAATGTTATTTAACTAGATGATGATAAATTAGTCTCTTGACCCCTTAATGAGTTGTTATAAAAATTATATATGAGAAGTGTTTTTCGATAATATGGCTTGTATCTTCTTATTTTGTATCTCATATATTTTTATTAATGTGATAGTCTCAAATTATTTATGTGATGAATGATTCTACCTTAATAGTAATTTAAAACATATGATAGTTCGTCTATATTTTCATAATGAGGTGGTTTTTAAGAGGTTTACTAATTTAATTTATTTATTTATCTAGGTAAAAAAATGTAATACTACTAGAAAGAACCAAATTATTTCCTAGGATTATATAGTCATTTATTTTTCACATGTTTTCAATATTTTATTAAGTATGGTGATATTAGGGGAAGTTATTTCTTCAAAAAACATAAATACACTAGTGTGTTTAAATTCCATCCAAGAATAGTTGGGCTATCAGTTTACTACTCCTGACAAATGGATAAATTTATAATGAGTATCACTATTTCTAAAAATTATTAAATTGAAGGAGTTTTTAGAGGAAAAATCTTCTTATTTTATAGTGTTGTCGAAAATTAAAATTTTATATGGGGATAAAGTTCTATAAAAACCACCCTTCTCATGATGGTTTATCTATTATAAGACCAATATATTTGTATTTACCTTATGATAATGGGATATTGTAAACTGATGAAAAATATTTTATGGATTCACATACCCATGAAGTAGAGTCTAGGAAGGTTGCTATGTCTCTTGAAATACAACCTAGTAATTCTATAGTCCTATTTTTTCATCTTTAAGATAATGAGGGCATAAAATATGATCAGGGGGAATTTAATGTTTCTTAGATATGTTCATTTGAATTTGATAATCTAGCCATGACCCTTCAATTTTTATTGTACTTTCATCACTAGTTTAAACTTAGAGTATCTTCTTGATAACTTCAGCTAATGGTGTATATGGGACTAAGTGGCCTATCTGAAAATTGTGGAGACCCATTGGAGTTTGGAAAAAATGTGATGGTGGGATAGACTAGAATTTTAAAGGACCATTCAAGCATTCAGTAATGTTCTTTTGATTCTCAGTTTACAGCTACATGGAGGTGTCTAAACTTATCTAGTGGTTAATTTTATTTTTTTAATTTTGATGGGATTTTAGTTCATGTTTGATATTTTTCTTATGTTGTGTTCTATGGTGGTTACATGTGAAGATGAAATTTTTTTCATTTGTGATGCTGATTGATTAATATTTAAAACATTGTGTGAGTGTACCATGATAATTCATCATGATAGGATTGTTTATTAATCACCAGGATTATGTTATTCAAGGATATTATAAGGATATTTCCTTATGTATTCAAGATGGTTTGGCTTTTTGGGCTGTTCATAAACATTTTTTATCCCCACTCTACATTCCGTCCTAAATATCCAAGTAGACCTCATGGTATCTAGGTGAACCATATTTTTATTGTGTTGTGTTGATGTTTTTTTGATGTTTTGGTTTATCTCTACCCTAGAATATACCTGGTTACCACATTAACTAAAGTTTCTATATGAAAATAGAAAACATGGATTCTAGATAATTCCACTATGTATCTTCTTTATATGTGGTTAGGAGTTTAAATTACAACTTCATACCAGTTATTTTGATAAAATAAACTTCTCAAAATTTAATGTTGGTCCAAAATTGTTTCCATACTTTTTTATGGTGATAGAAAATAAGATCTAACACTAGGGTTTTGGAGGAAATATTATATATAGGTTTTTTTTAGATTCCATCACAAGAAACATCCAATAAAATATCAATTGTAATTAAATGGATTTTCCTCAAAATTATATATTTTCAAAATGTCAATGTCCAAATTCATATAATTTTTATTCCATCTTCACTTCCCCAAGAGGTGATATATATATATATATATAATCAATATGATATTATTACTATAAAAGAGGAATTCTATTTTTATGTATCTTCATAGGAAGACATGTCCAAAAATAATTATAATAACAATACAATCAAACAAGATAATTATGGTTTGATTTTGGGAGGCTTCCACACAATATATAAGTATATTCAATATTTTAAGAAATCATCTATTTATCATGGGCCTGGGTGATTGTGAGTTTGAGATTTTGAAGGATTATTTTTCCTCAATGATTTTTTCTATATCTTATTTTTTTCCATTGGTAGGTAACAACTTCCATTAATGTCTTTATTTAAAAAATTAATTTGGGGAAAATATTATTGTTGATTATGATAATAAAGGATTAATTATACTATATGAATAATTGAGTTGAATTAATTTATTTATAGATAAATTATTATTAAGGAATTCGAAAATTATGTAAATTATTTATAGAAGTAGATGAAAATATATAATTCTATGACAATAGATTTTGAATTTTGTTAAATTATTATTGGTTTATAGTGGAATTAATTTTTTTTATTTTCAATATGATTAAATAAGGTAGAGAATTATAATAATTTCAATGATAATGAAATTAGTGTTTACTATTAGTTATGATTAGTGTGTGAATTATTTCAAAATCTATTAATGGTGGAAATTTTCATTGATAAAATTTTGTGAATAAATTTGAAATAATTTTTAAGTAATTTAATTTTATTTTTATCCAAGAATGATGAGAAAGTGGTGGAAATGATTAATGTGATGGGGGTATAGGATTTACGAATTTCATAATGGTATTTGAAAAATTAATATCGAGTGTCTTCCACTATTTGATGAAATTACTAAACTAAGGGTGATGAACTTAAAAGGAGTTTCATTGAGTTACGTAGGAGTTATACAACATAGGTATGTGAACCAAACACTTTCGATGAAAAGGGGGATTTTGGGTAATGTGATACAAGGGGGAAGTGTGAAATATATATGAGCGATTCCGTATTAGAAAACAGATATTCCATATTTAAAATATATTAGAGAACCAAATTTTTACATCCATATTACATAAGGTGTCTGTAAGATATTATGGTGTGAGTTATTAGTGGAGGTGGTGGTGGTTCTTAAATATATTATAAATCCATTTTTATACCTCTATTTTGTGTATATATAGTGGTGTAAATGTGAAAATGTCTTTTGGATATTTCTTTGAAATATCCATCCGTTGCGATTACTAGTTAGGAAGTAGTGGGTTCTGATATGATATATGTTATTTTGGATATTGTTAGTGATGTTTTAGGTGTATTATAGGTGAGAAACATAGGTTATAAACATGGTATCATATTGAAATAGTATAAGTGTAAAAAAATACCCAAACAATATTTGTTATATTGGATAATAATCCTTAAGTCTAGGAACCCATGTAATAATGAATGTTACTATGGGTGTGTAGCTGTTAGGACATGTAATGATCTTTAGTAAAGTAACTATAGGAGAATAATCATATGAAGATAACATATCATGGTATATATAGGTTTGTAGTAATACTATGATATTATATAGAGTTCTATATTGGTGGAAAACTACATTGGACTGCTATAAAAAATTCATTATAGATTGAAAACTATGAGTGGTTTTTTCATTTTTGACCCTATTAGTGTAAAATAATTTAATTTATAGGATTTTAATAATTATTATGGGTTTTATTGATATTTTTTTATGGTATTTTTTGTGGTTTGGATTGTTGTATTTAATAAGAATGATATTTTACTATTTTTTTGTTTCCCCATGCAAGGATTCATAAGTATGCATTATAAAAATGAGTAATATTTTTTTGGGTGGAACCTAATAATTATATTTATATCGTTACTTATATTTTTTATATTATTCTTTTTTTATTGTCTATAATTATTTGTGGTGATTTCCCCATGGGGTGCAGCTCAGTGGTTTTTCCCCTGGTTTACCTTTAGTGGTGATTTGTGGTGGCCATTATTTCAAACTTCAGTGTCTGAAGATTTTCTTTCCATTATACCCCCACCCAGAACCTACCACATAAAATGGTTGGTGTTGGTTTTAAATAACCTTAGTTATATATATCTGAGGCTAGTTGTCGGAGTCATATCTTGTCATGTTTCACTATATTTATAAAGGGTATGTTATCATTTTTGTGCCTTTTCCAACATATGGATTGGATTTGTATGAATTTTCAGGAATTGGTACAAAATATACACGGATTGTGGTTAGGAAATGATTTATGTTATTATTAGTGATGTTACATTTTAATTTATAAAGGTTAATTTTATTCATATACGTGTGTTTTTATACCCATGATACAATTTACCAATATATTTGGTATTACTGGTAGAATTTATGGTTTATACTATAAATCACTTCTTGCTCATGTGGTGTACCAACACTGGTGAGTCATGACAGACCAGATCTAAAATGTTAAGACATGGTGGTGGAATGTAAACATTAAAATGATATTTACTTATGTTTTCAATAATATCATCATGGTATTTTTGTTTTTAGAGAATTTAAATCTAGAAGATGCATAAGAATTTATAATATTTGAAAATGAAAAAATTTATAGGAGCAAGTATACCTAGAAGTTTACTATTTTTGTGTTATATAAAATAGAGATAGTTTGGTATTGGAGGAAGAAATACCTGAATCATTGAATGTGAGTACTTTTATTTATATTATATGTTAAAAAATAATTCCATTAAATGTATTTTCCATGACCTGACCCTACTGGTCTCGAGCCGCAACTACCCCAGGCCCACCTCCATAGGCCAGTGGATGGCGACAAGCGTCGAAGGCATAACGATCTCAGGGAGGCCTTCGCCTATGTACCTATACACACACACACACACACACAACCCACTCGATGTAGAAGGGAAGAGTAAAAAATAAAACCAAAGGATAAATAACTATAACCAAACCACACTCATGCATAAACTTCAAAAAAAGAACAAGTAAAATGATGAAAAGTACTGACAACATAACTGAATAAAAAAAGGGTGAAACACGTGCCCAACCTGAAAGCTTCCAGAACCCGAAAATAGGTAAACAAAAGTAAACAACTGGTGAGTCTCAATCCTAAAAGTCCTACTACGACCACTGAACGCATCCCAAGCTCAAGTGTCCTCTACACTCATTTGTAGTCTCTATCGACCTATCTGTTGTCTGCAAGGGCACACCATGTGCGGGAAAATCCCAAGCAGGGGTGAGTATTAAGATACTCAGTAGGATGCCTTGAAAGCTTGAGGGAGCAACAAAGGAGGTACTAAAATGGTGGGAAGTAGACAGAACAATGAATAGTATAAGAGTACAATAGAGAGAGTGCAGCTCAACCCAACAGAAGGAAGGAAGTAGACTCGTATAACCAAGTGGAGCTAGACATGAAAAGAACGTGGCATACCCCACGTGTCTTCACCCCTCCAAGAAGGAAAGTAACTGAACACAAGGAATGGGAACAAAAGTAGGGTGTGTAAATATATATATTCTCAACAAGAAACCCGAACGAGTGCGTAAGAGGATATCCATCTCCAAGGTCAGTCCCGGAAAAGTCACCAACTGTTCTAAGGATATCCATAACTAATGCCCAACAGTCCTGCACATTAAATCTGTCTCATCACAAAACCGTACAACCAAGGGTCCCACTCCAAGAATAATGAGGAAAGGTCGCTAACTATCCACATAGAAAGGGCTAAGTCTGAAAGGAGTTGTCGGGTAACCCACATCCCAACCCAGCTGGAGGGTAAACCCTAAGAGGTCTTCGGGTAACCCACAACCTAGCCCAGCTAGAGGGTAAACCCTAAGATGAACGGGTAACCCACTACCCAGCCCCGCTGGAGGGTAAAACCAAAGGACAATCGGTAACCCACTACCTAGCCTCGCTGGAGGGTAAACCCTGATACGCCATTATGTAACCCACTACCCAGCCCCACTGGAGGGTAAACCCGGATACGCCGATTACTCCACACTGCTCGTACCATCACTGGGGGTCACTAACATCGCTATTGTGCATTGGGTCAGAGTTTGTCAAAGGGACTTATGACCAATGGACTTTCATGTTTCCACATTTAATGAGATGCCTAAAGAATCTCCTCATGCCCAAACAGATTACACCATTGCAATCCTCATGGAAAGAAATGCAAGATAGACTATATACTTGCTTGAAACGACCTCCTGACGAAAAAGTTATTCAACACCACCTTGCGACCATATGTAATCTTTTGGGTCTGGCACCTCATTCTCAAAAAAGGTTGGTAGAACTGCACCATCACGATGCTCTTGTAAAAACACACCAAAACGACTATTTATTCACCAAGAACGGACGTCGGGTGAAAAATTCACAAAATGTTGCACACAACTTGAAAGACGGCCCTTGGGGCCCATGCCTCAAATCTGGATTCAATGGCTAGAACCACCCTAGACTTATTCGTCTCAACACCAGGGTCACAACTCCCCTAACGGTTCCTAAAATAGGCTTTGGATGTGCTCGTACGATCCAAAAGAAGAATCCCGGTGAGGCGTTAAACGATACTTAATGGGTGTGTCGTGCCACTGAGCCCCCATCTTGGGAATAAAAAATCTTCGTGACCATCTCAAAATCTCTGTCTCGAGCTGAGGATCATGTCTCTGTAGACGGAACGCGAATCCGACATCCGGTTTGCAAACTAGATACATTTTAACATCATCAAACGGAGACGGGGTGGGCCGGACCGGTTCGGCCGGTCCACCCCCTTCGAACCGGCGGTCCACGGCTCAACTGCCTAGACCCCCTGGTCCATGGCTCAGCCGCCTAGATCACCCAGTCCGTGGTTCACCGCATGGGCCACATGGCTTTACCCAGACTGGCATGAGCCCGTCCATCTCTTTCTCTATGAGACCCATGCTTTTCATGTCTCAGCCAGCTCCCGAGGTTGCGAAGACCCCAGTCTCGCACGCGCCCCCGTGGCCCGGACCACTAGGTTGCCATCTTGCTCGCCCACCGCTACCTGGGAACCCGCCGCACTGCCTCTTGGGAACCCGCTACACCGCCGCCTGGGATTCCCGTTGTGCCTCCCTCTGGAAACCCACTGTGCCGCCACGCGGAGCCGCCGGACCGGCCTAGAACCACCAGAAATGGGGTTTTTTGGCCGAAAAACATCCCAGGGTCACCGCGGACACCCCGGGACTTGAAAATTCGATCTGAATAACCCGTTGGAAATCTCAGATCGAACCTTACTCAAATATGGCCTTCGCTCAAAAATTAAACAGAAATTCGACACTAGTATTTGAGTTCGAAGTAGATGCATAATTTAAAAAACGAAACACGTGAACCTACCACGCAAGGCGTAGCCTGTCTCTTCACGAACGGTCTGCCGGAGCCGCAACCACCTTGGAGAGGTGGGGAGAGAAGGTTGAAGAGGGTGGATCCATTTTTTGAGAGAGCATCCGCCAGGGAGAAAGGAAAGGGGAAGAAGGGTGAGGGGGTGGGTGTGTTTAAGTAGAGAAACACACTTAAACACCCACCCACAGGCCCGTACCCAAACTTTCGACGGGGTCGGGGTTAAGCTGCCCCTTGGGTAAAATCCAAATTTTGAGCGCAACATCGGTCTCAGCATTTTAATCTGAGCTTCTGTTCAAGAGTTATAAATTTCATGCCCGAGGCTACTAAATTATGAAAACACCCCTGGTGGCATTTTCCACAGAAGGGTTGCGCCTGTGAAAGTTATACCCCTCTTAGGGTAAACGACATGCTACAGACTCAACGGTGCCCTCAATTTTCTTATCTGAGCAACCGTTTAAGAGTTATTCTATTTATTTGTCATGTCTTGTGTGAACGCACTTAAAATTTAATTCTAGCCACACTGGGTCTTGGAATCACACTCCGTCTGAACGCCCAGCTATGGAATATCATCTAGAAAATTTCAAGGTCTTACAAGCTCAAAACTTGTGTTCTTAAATCATTCCCTCCTTCATGTTTTTCCTCCCCAATAAAAAAACTATAAAAAAATATTGGGATACTGAGTTGTATCTGGGTCTCCCATTCCCAGGTGCTCTCCTGCACCCTCATGTGCTACCACAGCACACGAACCAATGGAATGGTCCATCCATGCAGTGTCTGCTCCTCCTGGCCCTCAATCGCCACCGGGGCTCCAAAAAGGTGGCTTCATCCTAAATGTCCAGCTCTTCCCAATCGATAACATGTGTGGGGTTGTGCACATATTTCCTCAGCTGCAACACGTGGAAGTCTTCATCCACTCTATCCAGTTGTGGGGGTAGAGCAAGACGGTAGGAAACCTCAATAACTGTGCCCAAGATCTCAAAGGGCCCAATGATCCTCGGGGATAGCTTGCCTCCCCGAGCGAACCTCCGTGTTCCATACTGTGGGGAGACACTAAAAAAGATGTAGCCCCTGCTCGAACTGCAAAGGCTTGCGATGAAGGTCTTCATAGGACTTCTGTTTTCTCTGAGTTGTCCTCATCTTCTCACAAATGACCTGCACCTTCACCATCATTTCCTGCACCAACTCCAGGCCCATGAGGGAGGTCTCCACAACCTCTGTCCACCACAACGGTGACATGCAGGGTCTCCCGTAGATGGCCTCAAAAGGTGAAATGTCGATAGTAGAGTGTAAATTGTTGTTGTACGCGAACTCCACCGATTGCAGGTGATCATATAAGCTTAGTCCAAAGTCTAACATGCACGCCTTGAGCATATCCTCCAACACCTAGATAGTGCACTCGGTCTACCCATCCGTCTAGGGGTGAAAAGCTGTACTCATCCACAGCTGAGTCCCAAATGCCTCCTACAGGCCTCGCCACAATTGCGAAGTAAACCACACGTCACAGTCAGAGATGATCATCGAGGGTACTCCATAAAGGCGGACGATTTACCAAACATACAGCTGCCCTAGACTCTTCACCTAACTCTACTCCCTGATGACAAGGAAGTGTGCGGACTTTGTGAGTCAGTCCACTACCACCCAAATGGAATCGTGGCCCTTTGTTGTGTGTATAAGCCCTATGATAAATTCCATATATATTCCATCCCACTTCCACTATAGGATATCAAGGGGTGAAAAAACCCTAAAAGAACCTAATTCTCTTCCTTCACCTGATGATAGGTAAAACACTAAGAAACAAACTCATCTAGACTCCTCTTCATGCCAGACCACAAAAACTGCAGTTGAAGGTCTCTCTACATCTTCCCCACACCAGGATGTATGGCCAAGGGAGAAGTGTGGAATTCCCGCATCACCTCCTCTCGTATATCCATTGGTACTATTGCTTTCCCCTAGAATAGGATCTCGTGATTCCCTCCTTCAGAATACCCTTCGGGTGCGTCGCCCGTGGATATCTGATCACGCAGTACCTCGCTGTCGACATCCCCCAACTGTGAATCTCTCACACACTCAAGGAGAAAAGGAGTCAACACCATCAGCTGCAGAAAAACATACCCTCCGTCTACACAAAGTTCAGTCGTAGGGAATCCAACTGATCTGAAGCTTCCCACACTAGACAAGCCTGGGACTTCATACTAAGGGAATCTGCTACTATGTTTCCCTTCCCTGGTGTGTAGACTATCTTAAAATCGTAGTACTGTAGAAACTCAAGCCAGTGCATCTACCATAGATTCAGATCCCTCTGAGTAAAGATGTACTTGAGGCTCTGGTGGTCTGAGTATACCACAAAATGCTCACCCAGAAGGTAGTGTCTCCATAGCCTTAAGGCAAAAACTACCATTGTCAGACCCAAATCGTGAGTAGCATAATTATACTCATGAGGCCTCAACTTCCTCGACCCATATGAAATAACTACCCACTGCTGCATCAACATGCACCCGAGACCTGCTTCTGAAGCATCGCAGTATACCACAAACTCAACACCCTCCTCCGGAAGCCTCAACACTGGAGCACTAGTCAGCCTCAGCATCAGCTCCTCGAAGGCCTTCTGGAATTGATTACTCAAGGCGAATGTTAGTCTGTTCTGCGTCAACATGGTCAAAGGGGAAGAAATCCTGGAGAAGTCTTCCATGAACCTCCTGTAGTACCCTACCAAGCCAAGGAATCTCCACACCACTGACGCATTCTTGGGTGGATCCGAAGAAAGCACTGCCTATATCTTTGCGGGATCAATGTCCAATCCATGTCCTGAAATAAAATTCCCCAGAAAGTGAACCTCATGAATCCAGAACTGACACTTCAAGAGCTTCCCATATATCTGGTGCACCAAGAGTAAGTCTAGTACCATCCAAAAATGCTCCACATGATCCTCCTTCATCACAGAGTAGATGAGTATGTCATCAGTAAAGAAAACCACAAACTGGTCCAATTATGGATGGAGGATCCGGTTCATCAAAGTGATGAAAACGACGGGGGAATTCTTCAAGCCAAAGGGCATCACCAAGAACTCGTAATGCCCATAATGACAATGGAATGTCAACTTTGGGATGTCATCCTCACGAACCCGCAACTGGTGGTTGCCGGATTGAAGATCAATCTTGGAGAACCACTCCGCACCTCTCAACTAGTCGAAGAGTTCATCAATCCTCAATAAATGGTACTTGTTATTTATTGTGGCCTAATTTAGGTGATGATAATCCACACAAAGTCGCAGACACCCATCGGCCTTTTTCACAAACAAAACTGCATCTGCCCAGGGGGACACACTGGGCCTGATGAATCCCTTCTCACAACGGTCTTCCAACTGAATTTGTAGCTCCCGAATCTCTATGGGTACCATTCTATATGCTACACAAGATATTGGGGCATTCCCCAACTGAAAGTATATAAATAATTCCATCTCTCGCCTCAGAGGTAGTCCCAGGACATCCTTGGGAAAAATGTCCATGTAGTCCTCTACAACGGTAGAGATCCAGGTGCCTGTAACGTCTGCTGATCTGAGAGCCATGCTCGCTAACTGGTGAGAAAAAGGTCATGGTCACTTGATCAGGGTACCCGTCTACTCTTCCACGAGGTATCATTCACAAAGGATGGTGAAACTCGTCCCATCAGAATGCATGTATCTGACTTGTCTGTACTGAAAGTAAATCTATGCATGACCAATGGAAAGGCAATCCATGCCTAAGATGACCTCAAAAGTTTCCATCGGGATGACGAGTAGGTCCCACGTCAAAATCTCACCTCTGAACGACATTTTTCACTGTCTACAGATAAAGGTCACAGTCGAGGCACTTCCCGTAGGAACCTCGAGGCTAAGCACAGGTGTCAGTACCTCTTCTGGGAGCTCCAACTCCCTCACCAAAAGCAGTGATATAGAAGAGTGGATGGTGCCTGTGACTACCAGTACTGAAGAAATCATAGAGTAAACAAAACTCTTACCTCATACCATCTCTTGTACTAGGGGGGTCACGAATACCCATATCCTGAAGCTGTCCACGGCCGCTATCGCCACCTCCATGAGCCTGGCATGGGTCACCCGGTGGTGGCAGTGGAAGGAATTCGAAACGTCATCTCCCACCTCAAGGTCATGATGCTCTACCGATGTCGCCTCACTGAGGACCTCCCTATCCTTTCCTGGGAGATCCCTTATCACGTCACTGCCTCTGCCGCTGCGGTGCACTCCCTTCCTGCTACAGCTACTTGGTACGCCTATTCGGGCAGTCCCGTTCTAGGTGACCCTATCCATCACAAGCATAGCACTGGCTCTCTCTTGTATTCCCCAGTTCTCTACAGCGCCACTGTAGTGTAAGAACCTGCCCCTGAGTCTGGTCACGGAAGGGTCTCCTCGACTGAGGCTCTGCTCTTTGCCACTTTTCTGCTACCGAAGACTCTGCTCTAAAGCGGCCATAGCTTGGCCCTGTCAGTGGGTATCCCTCAACCAAGAATCCCTCGATCATGAGCGCATCCTCTAGAACCCTATCATAGGTAGGGATGCAGAGGGGAACTACACAAGAAAAAATCTCCCTGTGAAGACCCTGCTCAAACTTTCGTGCGTGAAAGTAACTATCGTAGACCATATCCTGTGAGTAGCATGTCATATCGGTAAACTGTGTCGAGTTCTATGCCACGGTCATCCCCCCTGCTTCAGCTCCAGAAGCTCCTAAATCCGAACGGAGCGTAAACAAGAGGGGGAGTGTTCCTCCTGGAAGAGCAGCTGTAAGCTATCCCATGTGAGAGACGACTCTTCGTGGGTCTGCGTAACCAACCCCCACCAATGCCCGACCATCCCGAGGAAAAGGCTGGCAGATAGGGCTACCATCTGGTCCACTAGTGTCTATACCATCCTGAAAAGTTGGTCCACAGACTCTATCCAGTCTTCTACTGCATGGGGATCTGGGTCCATGCGGAACTTCTACGGCCGTTGACGCTGGAAGTCTCCGAGCGCACTCAGCCTGCGCTCAACCTCGGCCTGTGCCGCAGGTACTAACTACTGCTCTCTAGGTTGAGGGGCTACTGCTGAAGCACTTGGCGGAAGGGGATCATGTGAGGGTCCTTGAACTGACGCCTCATCACTCGCCAGGTAGTTTTCACGAACTGGAGAGGGTAACCTGGCTGGATGCTGTCGTGGGGGAAGCCTGAAAATTATCAACGATTTCCGCAACCAGATGATCATATATATAGAACAGAAATAACAAAAGGGGTCTGACTCAAAAATGACAGTCCAAGATTCAATCCTACTAGATGCATGTTCCAATGTTCCCTGCAACAAGTGTATCGGCATTCCGAGTCGATAAGCGGTTTATTAGGGTCCTAGTGAATGGACACGTCGGTCGTCCGTACCATCACTGGAATCCCTGGCTTGAGAGCCACTCTTCTGACTTATCGACACTATTTACCTAAATCCCAACCAATTCCTTTTTAGCGATGTCTAATCAACGTCCCAAGGAACGAACCACCTCTGATACCACTTTGTCATGACCCGAACCTACCAGTCGAAAGACGAAACTACCATAGGCCTACCTCCATAGGCTAGGGAATAATGACAAGCACCGAATGTGTAACGATCCCTGGGAGGCCTTCACCTAAGTACCTGTACACACACACACACAACCCACTCGATGCAGAAGGGCAGAGTAAAAACGAAAACTGAAGGACAAACAATTATAACCCAGCCACACTCATGCATCAACTTCTAAATAGAACAAGTAAAATACTGAAAAGTACTGACAAGATAATTGAACAGAAAAATGACAAAACACATGCCCAACCCAAAAGGTGCCACAACCCGACAACAAGTAAACAAAAGTAAACAGATAGTGAGTCTCGCACATGAAAGTCCTACTACGACCACTGAACGCAGCCCAAGCTCCTGTGTCCTCTATGCTCCTCTGTAGTCTCGATCGACCTGTACGTCGTCTGCAAGGGTACACCAAGTGCGGGAAAAGCCCAAGCAGGGGTGAGTATAAAGATACTCAGTTGGATGACCCGAAATCTCAAGGGAGCAACAAAGGAGGTACTAAAATGGTGACCAGTAGACAGAACAAAGAATAGTATAAGAGTACAATAGAGAGAGTGTAGCTCAACCCAACAGAAGGAAGGATGTAGACTAGTCTAACCAAGAGAAGATAGACACGGAAAGCACATGGCATACCCCTAGCGTCTTATCCTTTACTAGAAAAAAAGTAACTGAACCCAAGGAATCGAAAAAAAATTAGGGTGTATAAATATATATATATTCTCAATATGAAATGTGAACGAGTGCGTAAGGGGATCTTCATCTCCATGCTCAGCCCTTGAAAAGTCACCAACAATTCTAAGGATATCCATCACTAAAGCCCAATAGTCTCGCACGTCAAAGCTATCTCATTCCTAAACCATAAAACAATGGGTCTCGCTCCAGTAATCACGGGGAAATATCGCTAACTGGCCTCATAAAAAGGGCTATGTCTGAAAGAAGTAATCAGGTAACCCACTTCCCAACCCAGTTGGAGGGAAAACCCTAATAGGTCATCAGGTAACCCACTTCCCAAACCAACTGGAGGGTAAACCTAAGATGAATGGGTAACCCACTGCCCATCCCCACTAGAGGGTAAACCCTAAGTTCAACGGGTAACCCAATGCCCAACCTCGCTGGAGGGTAAACCCTGATACACCGATGGGTAACCCACTGCCCAGCCCCACTGGAGGGTAATCCTGGATACGTCGATAACTCCGCACTGCCCATACCATCAGAGGGGGTCACTAACATCGCTACCGTGCGTTGGGTCGGAGTGTCTCAAAGGGACCTATAACCAATTCCGTTTCATGTTTCCACATTTAATGAGATCTCTAAAGTGGCTCCTCATTCCTAAACAGATTACACCATTGCGATCCTCATCAAAAAACACGCAAGATATACTATTTACTCGCTAGAAATGGACTCCCGATGAAAAAGTTATTCAACACCACCTTTGGCCCATACGATGTCTCGTGGGTCCAACACCTAGGTCCCGAAAAATGTCATATAAACTACACCATTGCAATGCTCTCAGAAATACACGCAAAACGACTATTTCTTCACCCCGAATGGACATCGGATGAAAATGTCAAATAATGCTGCACACAACTGGAAAGTTGACCAATGGGGCCCATGCCTCAACTCTAGATTCAATTCCTGGAACCATCCTAGAATTCTTCGTCTTGACGCCAGGGTCACAACTCCGCTGACAGTGCCTAAAATGGACTCTAGATGTGCTCCTGCCATCTGAGAGAAGAATCTCGGCAAGGCATTATATGATACTTAATGGGCATGTCGCACCACTGAGCCCCCGTATTGTGAATTAAAAATACCCAAGACCATCTAAAAATATCCATCTTGAGCTGAGGATAATGTCTCTACAGACGGTGCGTGAATCTGACATCCATTTTGAAAACTAGAGACATTTTAACGCCATCGGATGGAGACGGGGTGGGCCGGACCGGTTCGGCCGGTCCACCCCCTTTGGACTAGCGGTCTGCAACTCAGCCACCCAAACTGCCCGGTCCACCATGGAAATTGGTTCACCGTGCGGGAAACGTGACATTACCTGGACCGGAATGAGCTGGTCCGACTCCTTTTCCACGAGACCTGCACTTTGTGGGTCTTCGCTGGCACCCGGGGTCACGATGACCCCAGTCTCGCGCACCGCACGCTGAACGATGAAGCCAGCCAGTGTGCGCACCTCCATGGGTAAGACCGTCGGGCTTGAAAGAACCTGGATCTTTGTTTTAGGTATGATTTTCCTTTTTCTAGAGTTTTTAAGAAAAATGGAGTTTCTGGAAAATTTCGAAGTACACACCGTGTACTTTCTGAGTACACACTGTGTACTCTTCTCCGGCTCGAAGCCGTGTGCGGGCCGTGCCCGGGCCACACACATGGTGTGTAGGGGTGATGTGGAGGCTGATTTTGGTGAGGTACGGAAAAACCTAGTACAATCCATGTACTCTAAAATCACACGTCATATACTTTTCTTTTTTTTCACAAAACACATCGGAGTCGTGCCTAACGGACAGAACACACCCCTTCTCCAGGTTCTTCTTCCAAGAGTGACCCATACAGACATATCTTCACTGAATACCTGCCTCTCCATCCGTTCTCTGATTCGAGCAAGTTCGATTGCATTGGAAGCACATCGGTGAATTCTCCCTTCTTCTTGAGCCTTGTTTTCCTATTCTTCCTCTTTCTCAAGTTAACTATGTTTGAACGTTTTGTGCGTTTTCTCAGATCTACGATGTTCTATGGATAATTAGCCATCTTCGTTCAAGTATATCGATCTCCTAGGATTGAGGTAGGTGGTTTAGGCCTTATCATTCAAAGTCTCTGAGTTTTATGTGCGAATTTCCACTGATACCCGTGAATGGGGTATTGCGTGATTACCTTTTTGCCCTTGTTGTTTTCCTTCCTTGCCTGTATGCTTGTGTTGAGGTAATTTGGCCATGTTAGAGGATAAATTGTTGTTCTTGGATATATTTTCCTTGATTCATTCTATTTATGACCTTTGGGTCTTGTTTTCCTTTGGCTGTTACACCTGTTTCATGCCTTGTGGTTATAGGTTGAAGTGAAACTCATGACATGCTTGTTGCCTTGTAGACTGTTTAGCCAAGTAGCTCTATAGGTGTACTTTGGTTATCCAAGTAGCTCTATAATGTGTACTTTGGTATTATAGAATTATTATGCACTAACTGGAATGGGGCTGAGGGATAGACCGAGTGAGCTTCCCAGAGAGTCTTAGGAATTATAGACTACAGGGGATAGACCAAGTGATCTCCCAGAGAGTCTTCGATATTATAGACTACAGGAGGGTAGACTGAGTGATCTTCCTCATAGAATCTTACCTTGTTTGAATCTTTTTAAGAACCTTCCCAGGCTAGAGGAGGAATTGACCGAGTGAGCTTCCTTAGAGAGTCTGTGGTATACCTGAGGCTATAGGAGGAATTGACCGAGATAGCTTCCTCAGAGAGTCTCTAGACCTTAGGGCTAAGAGTTTTAGACTGCGTGATCTTCCTCAAGAGAGTCCCTGACTACCCTATACTATAAAGGGAATTTACCGAGTGAGCTTCCACAGAGACTCTCATAAAGGCGTATGAGCATGCCAGAGGGGTTAGGCTGAGCGCACTAATTAGAGGGTTGTGGTACTTCTTGGATAGGACCAAAGGGGATGGATGCGAGTACTTCCCAGAGGGTTTCCGTCTTATTAGCTATTTGTTTAACTCCTATAGATTGGTTGTGGATAGTTTCCTTCTATGTATCATCCTGTTTTACTACTTACTGTTACTGCCTATTTCTTGCTGTTGCTGTTTACTGCTTATTGTACTTTTACCGGCCATATACTCACTGATTGTTAGGCACAGATCTTCGGGTGAATGCCTATTGGGATTTTATCTCACACCATGTTTGGGCCATTATTTTGGGCCCGAGACGACTATTTTGTCATAGGTATAGACAAGGGAAAGATCCCTTTGACATCTGGAACTTGATTGCTTGGAGCAGGGGAGCATGGGACCAAGATTTGGCTTGCGATGCTGAGGATCTGTTTACTTTTCTTTTGTAATTTTTTTGGTACTATAGTGTTTTCTAGCATTGTGAATTGTTTGGATGCTTTCCTAGTGATGTATCATGCATCATTTTATATATATACATATGTGCTCTAGTTTTTTGATTTGGTCTTCCCCTGTTTATATTGTTTTTTATTATTACTTCTGTTATTTCTTATTTATTTTTCTTCCACTGTGTACTTTGCCAATGAGGGCATAGTTTCCCCACTATCACACCCAAGGACCTTTCTACTAGTCAGCAGCCTCTAGCGTTCGAGGAAATGTGCTTGAGGCCATGTGACCAACCGGGTACGGGGCACCTCTGGGTGGATTTCGGAACCGGGATGTTACAGGGACGCCATCTCGCTCAATCTTCGCCACCTGGGAACCCGCCATGACGTTTCCTAGGAACCCGCCATGCCGCTGCCTAGGAAGCCCACCACGTTGCCACCTGGGAACCCGCCATGCCGCCACGCGGAGCCACCAGACCTCCCTGGAACAGACAGAAATGGGGGGTTTTTTTCCAGAAAACTTCCCGGGGTCACTCCGGACACCCCGAGACATTAAAATTCAATCTAAAAGACCCGTTGAAAAGATCAGATCTATAAATACTCAAATATGGACATCGCCCGAAAATTCAATAGCAATTCGACACTAATATCTAAGTTCTAAGTAGATGCAGAATTTAAAAAACAAAACACACGAATCTACCTCACAGGGCGTAGCCTATCGCTTCATGAATGGTCCGTCGGAGTCATAACCACCTTGGATAGGTGTGGAAAGAATTTTGAAGAGGGTGGATCCCTTTGTTGAGAGAGCTTCTTCCAGGGAGAAATGAAATGGGAAGAAGGGGGAGGGGTGGGTGTGTTTAAGTAGGGAAACACACTTAAACACCCACCCGCAGGCCCGTACCTGAACTTTGGACGTGGTTGGGGTTAAGCCACCCCTAGTGTAAAATCCACATTCTGAGCACAACAACGGTCTCAGAAATTTAATCCAAGCCACCATTAATAAGTTATAATGTTCATGACCGAGGCTGCTAAATTACGAAAACGCCCCTGCTGGCGTTTTCCACAGAAGGGCCGCACCTACGAAGGATACACCCCTCCTAGGGTAAAAATCACACTCCAGACTTAATGGTGCCCTCAGTTTTCCCCTATGAGAAACCATTTAGGAGTTATTCTGTTTATTTGGCATTTATAGTGTGAACGCACTTTAAATTTAATTCCGTCCACATCGGGGCTCAGAATCACACACCGTCTGAATGCCCTTATCTGGAATAACATTGATTAAATTTCAAAAGTTTTACAGCCTCAAAACCCCAGGTTCTTATAGTATTGAAAAGGGAGATGAAATATATTCATTGTAAAACTATAGATTAATCATCTCACATCTCTTAGTGGAAGAGTTCAATTGAGTGTTTCTAGTATGTGGAATTGAAATATATGAATTTAGTGTCTAGAGACACTATTTTTGACATTTCCAATGCTTTAATATTGTATTTCTAGAGAATTATTTTGGTTGATTCATATGGTTTAACATTAATGGAGCATCCAATCATGTGTAGGGATCAGGGATATAAGTGGATGAATGAAATAAAGCACATTCTTATACTTATAAAATACTTGAATAGACTAATTTAGAAGAGATTTAATTTTATCAAAAGATACTTATTAATATATTTTATATTTAATTGGCATAATAGTTGTTATAAATTGATTCAATACCTTCCAAGTTGAGTGGTCACACTATAATTTCTTCTATGGTATGTTTTTTTCAAAACATTTTTTCAAATATATAAATGGAAATATTTTATGGATATGGGAAATACGAAAATAAGTAAGACTTTATAATGTTTGGAGATTCAAAAACATACATCACATAAATCCATATGGATCCCATCAAAATTATTTTATGTTATTAGAGTCTCTAATAAAAAATGTGTTGGTCCTGAGAAGAATCTGTGGTGAATGGCTCATTAGTAGATAAACACATCAAGAATTGAGCTACACAACATCTTAAGAATAATACATGATCCGGATAATCAATGATCTCCTTAGTATGAAAAATGGATAATCTAAAATATCATTATAAACCATTTCAAAAGGTTCTCTCTAGACACTAATGAAGTTGATTAAGTCATCTAAAGGGAACAATTATTATGATGAAACCCTCGATAAAAATTTCTAATATCAAAAAAATTAGATGATACAAAAGTAATATAAAGGTAGAATGATTCCAAAAACCATAAAACTTCTAACTAACAACAAACCCATGTTAGAGAAGGAAAATAAAAACTGAAAATTAAACATAAACAAATGTCCCTAGGATGGAAAGAATTATCTAACGGAGGAAAAATGAAAACAATATAGAGATAAAAACATAGCTGGTGCATGGGTATGACAGTCCGCAATTGGGATACAATATCTGGTCGGAAATTTACATTTTTTCACAGAAGTAAGTTTAAATTAACATAATATAAAATATTCATAATTCACAACTGAAGCATAGAAAAATAGTATGGATCGAGCCAAAGGCCAGAATCAATTCCCCTTAGTCTCCCTAGTGGTATCTGAATAAATATGTTATTTTATAAATATTATCCACCATGATAAACTATATTTTTTAATGTTTTCACATATTCATTTCAACTTAACTATTATAAAATTATAGAAGTGTTGACACGGTTGCTAGGCCAAAAAGTGATAGATAATTTAATGTCAAGGAGTGGATTTCATCCAAAACTTTGACTATGATAATGAATGTGGGGATATCAACCATGATCTAATCTCTATAACAAATAAAAAATATATAGGAGAGAAGAGGTACCATATATATGGGGTTATGATTGGTTGATTAACTAGCATGATTTTTTGAGTTGATCCTATCTTCATTGATGATTGGTACTCCAATAGGTGAAAGGATTTTGTAATGGATTATGTGCCTAAGAATATTGATAATGACTGAGATCATGAAAATATCATGAAACATTATAGTTTTTGGGATACAAAATTATAACATGATAATATATATGGATTTAATGAGTGTATTTGAGGCTTAAAAACAATAATAGTTAGAGATTTATTTTTATGTATGAAGAGCCCAATTTAGTTGTCATTCCACTGAATGATGGGTGGGGGATGAATCTTTGTTCCAATTTTTACCAAATGTGTTTAAAATTAGCCTATGTTATTTTTTATGGTCTTGATCCTCTATATTTCAATATCGACAATATTTGTATCCAGTCGAAATGAAAAATGATATTAAGATCATATATTTTTTCAAGGTTTCGTCCCAATGTAAGTACCCACACCATACTATGTTCGGGTCGTGTTCCAAGACATGGATATCCATTATAATTCATCACGTTAATATAAGAGAGGTTAAATTTTCTTCTTCGACCCCAATGTATCCTCTAATAAATTAAAATATAAGGTAATTATTTATAACACCATGTTATTTTATGATATAATTCATTTTAAATTAATATATTTTATAGCTTCCAATACACACAAAACTAATTGTAAGTGAATTAAAATATAGTAAAAAGTTATTAAAAAACAATCTAAATTATTGAGTATGGGTAGTAGTTAGTATATTATTTAAATGATATAGTTTACACATGTATAAAATAAATTCATTGGTTATGAGTAGATTATAAATGAAAATAATAATAATTTGAAAGTAAAGGAAATGTTTTTATGTTAAACTCTTTTATTCATGAGTTTAATTTTATCAAAATAAATTAAATTAAAAAAATTGATGAATGATTGTATATAAATTTATATAATATATATTCCATAAAATTTTATATCATTCATTTAATCTTTTTTAGTTATGTGATAAAAATAAATCTACATTTACGCTTATAACTATGTTTTTTTTAAAAAAATCATCACGTTTTTTATTCCTTTTTAAAAATTATATTTTCTACTTTTAGAAATTTATTTTACCAAATTAAATTAATTTATGATGTCAACATTTTAAATATATTATAGTGTTTTTAGAGAGTTTTATGAGGGATTATGTTTTTTATGAATAGTGAAAAATAATAACCATTATTTAAAATTATTTTTAATTTTAAAGAATTATAAATTTATATTCTGTATTAAAATGGTTTTAAAATTAAATTTTTTTTAACTTTTATATTTATTAAAATAATTTATTTCAATGGAATCAATATTATGCTAAATTTTTATGTAAAAACATTTGATACATAAGGAAACTGTTTCTTTGGAAAATGTCTTTTTCATCATGATTACAAGATTAATTTTAAATTAAATTATACCACTTATATGAATTATATTTGATAGAATGGATTCCATATTTGTAATAATCCTAAATAATATTAAGAAATATATTCAAATTAATATTTTTTTCTAATTAATTTTAAGAATAATAACAATATGTTGTCAAAGTTAATGTTAAAATATGATTTTTGGGGGTAAAGCTAAAGAGATAAGTGACATAATGAACTCAAAACATTAAAAATTACTATTTTATGAGAATATATCAATATTATATCATATAAGGTACTTTATGTTTCCATTTTTGAACCTTTTCCAAGAACGTGGCCACACATTATTTTAAAATTTTGAAAATTGTCATGTGTACCTCCTATCATTTATTATTCACAAACTTTATTAGGATAGCATATTTGTCTCTAAAAAATCTTCCAAAAATAGGATAGCATATTTATTAAGATAACATATTTGTCTCTTAATATTTATCTCAAAAAACCTTCCAAATTTTATTCACAACATTATTATACATATTATATAGCATATTTTTCTCTAAAAATACTAACCATATGGTCTTTAATAAGATATCAAAAATAGGTTTTTCTAAGAGAAGGTAATTTTCATCACCAAACTCTTTTCTTTTTTACTTATTCTATTAAAAACATCAATTATTTCTAAATAATAAAAATATAATAAAATATTTATTTATAATATACACAGATGTTATTATTTTAATTTTATAACAAATATTCATCTCCTCCACCATAAAAAGAAAAAACAATTGTAGATCGTGTGTACAATGGACTCCCACCTCTTGAACTGATATATTTTGTTTTCCATCACCACCTCTAAAATATTGATACAATGATTATATATGATATTTATTAAATAATTATACTTTCTTAATGATAATATAATATCTACCTTCTTTTCTTTTAATATATAGGAAAATAATAATGATGTTTATGTGTACATACAGACTAACACTTCCATGAAGCAATATGATTAATTTTCCATTTTTTCTTTAAATTGATAGTAATAGATGTATATTTAATGAATATATATGATATATATGTAAAACTTGTGGGTATATGAAGGTTAATTAATATTTATTATTCATTATTTTCATCCATTTAAAAGTAAAAATAGCGTTCATGCATACATATGACTTACCATCTCAATGAACAATGCCATTATTTTTTAGAAATCAATAAATTATGGATGAATCTATATATATATATATATAATATAGTATATTTATATCATGATTAATATTCTTTATATGATGGAACCATGATCAATGTACACAAATCCAAATTACCGAACTAAAATTCTAATGAAAAATGACATAATTAAAAACCCATAAATAATTATTTTAATAAGGAATTATTAACAAATAGATGATAAAATATTATAGGTAGATAATTTATGATATTATATTCATGTAAATTATTTTTTAATATAATTATAAAAAGAAATTAAATTTTTTATATAAGTTGTTAGTGTACTTTCAATGAAATTATAATTCGAAGTAAAGGATTTTCACCTCACTTTTACTTACAGGATACACTTGTTGTATACAATTCATGTTTATTTTATTTGGGTTATATAATTACCATTTAAGGGTTTTATTATTATACTAATAAAAATTATTGGAATTTATATATCCATATAATTTTCACTCTTACCAAAGATTTGGATTTGAAAGTAACCATAGTAGTAGGTTTTTATGTTTTAATCTCCTTGTTTATCATGATTATTTATGATTATATTTAAATGTATGAAATTTTATGGTCTACCTATGGAGAATAAAATTAATTATATTCTTATCTAGTTACTACTAAATAATATATTTTTTCCTTTCTTATTTTAAATTTTATGAACTCATGATATTGAAATATTATCATTAAGGAAACCTATTTTATTTAACTCTTAGTTCTAAAATCATTTTCCTTCCATGTTAATGTTATATAAAAATGTTTTTAGGAATATATTTAATATTCCATTATGGATTTTTAATTTCATTTTTACCCATGATTTAAATTTTGAATAAAAATATAAAAGGAATCTTCTTGTATATTTCCAAACGATGTACATTTAGAATTATTACAAATGTGAGAGAAGAATTTTTTCCATTAAATTCTAATGTACGAATAGAATTTACCTCTGTCAATAATGATAAATTCATTAAATAATACTTAAAATGTTTTAAGGTAATTTTCTATGGAAAATTTTTCCTGTTAATTTGGTGAATTTTTGGAATTTAATTGTTTGATTTCAAAGTTAAAAGGGCATTTTCTTGAAGAAATATTCTAGTGATTATTTTAATGAAATTTTATTCTTTGATAACATACTTTGATGTTAATTATACTTTAATGGGGTCATAGTCCAATTACACAATCCTTATTATTTATCTAGATGGTTTATGATGATGAAATGTTTATAAACCCTCCTAATTTTCTATGGGTTATGCTGTGATGAATTTATGAAATTTTTTTGTGACTTTTTTTCATTATGTGGGTTATGATATGATAATATGATGAATGTTTTATGATCTTGTGGAACACACATATATATGGGTTTCATTATATTATGGGTTGGATTGAAATTGTATATATCCCTTCAATACATTGAGTAAATTATTATATCTTATGAGATAATTATGGGAAACAAGTCGATGTTCTTGGTTCATTTTAGGGAAAAATTTATTTTATTGATCCAATATAGGAAAAACATGATGTGCTTAATCCACTATATGAAACAAGTGTTGATTGCAGATACATTATGACATTAGTTTTTCGGTATCTAAACATGACATATGAAATGGATTCTAGAGTTATTATTGTTCCATTTTATTAGGGAATTAACTTATAGATTATGAATGATTTATGTAGATTTATAAATTATATTATTCATGTTTTTTTGAAATGATAATGCATTCGATGAATCATGTTTATGATATTTGATATATTGGGACAAAACATTATGAGTATATTCATGATCTCATATCATTATCATCACATTATTCTTTATTATGACCATTGATTGATATCTCCCATGTTTACTTATATCAAGAATATGAGCTCACCCTTTATTATTAATATTCTTCCAATGTTATGAAGAAATGGTTATGTAGGTTTTTTATATGAATTTTACTAAACGGGAAGATCATTATGGGATATGTTTAATACCATTTAGGAAGTAATATTATTTTGTATCTATTCTATAAATACGGTAAAACATTATTTTCCTATGACGTGTATATGTGAAATTTATTAAATATTAATATAAAAAGATGTAATATGTATTTATGAAAAGAATGGATCACTATATGTGTTATCAGAGAATAGGTTTTTTCAATTTATTGTGATTGCGACTAGTAAAAATTTGTGAAAACTAGGGGATAAGTTAGAGTATAGGATAACATCCAAATGCATTGGAAATGAACATGGGTGAACTCTATTAAACCTAATGTGATTTATATTGAAAACAATGTGTTATGATTATTCATACTATAAATTCATTTTTATGATTGATCACTCTAATTTGTGATTTTTAATGGTTAAGAAAAACATTTTTGTGTTAGTAAGGTGTTTAAGATAGAATAATGAAGCTGAGCTGGTAAGAGGTGTCATCCAATATTGAAATACCGTTTTTGATATTAAAAATATGAATTCTTGTATACTAGGAGAATTCACATGTAATGTTAATTCAAATACCCAATTATTAGATATTGAATTAGATGTCAAAAACCATAATGGTAAAATGATTGCAACTAAATCATTTTATACTTATTTGATTGATCTCTGTGGGAATTTTATTTCTAAAAATCAGGTTATTCTCACTATAGTTGAACATAACTCTATCTTAATAATGTATTTGATTAATGCTATAAATACCGCATTATTTTTAGGGTAAGAGAAGTCACATTCAGTATTCCAAACCAATCTATGATCATCTACATGTGTGATGAAAAATATAAACATTTTATAGAAATAAAATCCATTGAATAAGTATTGAATAAAATTCACAAGGGTTTTTTATCTAAGTTCTATATGGAGAAACTCTACATTAATGATAGTCCAAATTTGAGGAAGTTTTTTTATATCTTTGAAAAACAATTATATGGTCTTTGAAAAAGTTCTAAAGTGAAGTTTTCAATAAAACTCATACATGGTGTTACAAATTAAAATAAATATTATAGATTTTACCCAATTGAGTTGTAGGAATTGAAGAATAAACTCCAAGTGAATCTAGATAAGGGGTTTATTCGGCCAACTGAGTAACCATGGGGTGAACCAATTCTTATTAATAATAAGAAATATGGATCAATACGAATTTTCATTGATTATTGAGAAAATAAAGAGTTCATTATCATGAAAAAGTAAATGCTACCTTGTATTGAATATTTTTTTGACAATTTACAAAGATATCAATACATTTCCATGATTGATCATAGATCTAGGAATGATCATTTGAGGGTTAAAAGTGAATAAAACCACAATATATCCTTCAACTTTTGGTATGGACACTATGAATTCATTATTATGTCATTTGGTTTTACCAATTCCCCGTATATCTTCATGTATTTAAGGAATACAGTCTGTAGAGAAAATATTTATTAGTTTGTGGATGTCTATATATATATATATATATGAAATTGTTATATATTTAATGTTTAAGTGGGAGAAAAATATCACTTGATTATTGTATTAAAACCTCATGGAATAATATTTTGAATGAAAAATTTATCCTCTGTGATTTCTGGATAAATTACGTTTCCTTTTTGGTCCATATTATTTCAAGAGAGGGTATATTAGTAGATCCATCAAGGAAGGATGTTATAGAATGTTCACCCAGACCAACCATGATGACTCATAAATATGGTTTTCATAGATTGGATGGTTATTATTGATGCATTTTGGATAGTTTCTCATAACTGTATAATCCAATAACCATGTTAACTCGAAAGGGAGAAAATTTCCACTAGATATATGAATGTGAATAAAATTTCAATGAAATGATGAGGAGGCTAGTCATTTAACATGTTCTTACATTAATTTATAATAGAGAAGGGTTCGTAATCTGTAGTGATGCCTTGAAAAAGAGAATGAGATGCATTTTAGGGTGGAATGATATGGTTAATGATAATGTATAATTAAAATTGAATGTTTTGAAGAAAATATTTCCAAATCATGATTTAAAGTAATCATTAATATATTTTTCATTAAATATATATAGGCGTTATATTAAAATAGATGTATGTGATATATATATATATATATAGTTCATAAAATAATAAAGTATATATTCACTCAAAATGAAATTAATACCAAAAACGATGTTAGTGGATAACCCCCTAACAATTTATTAAATAAAAATAAAGGGACAGTAAAAAAGTACCACAAGCTTGAAGAGAAGATTACATATCAAATAAACCATACTTGTGATCACATCCCAAATAAATATCCTCCTCCATATTAGCTGATTCCCATTTCAAACTCTCATAATGTTTTAGAGCCTTCGTATACTTCCTTCGCAGGTTCATTCGTTCCATGGATAGAAGCTTTGTGTTCCCAATATATGACTTGGTGAACATCGGCTTTGGTAAGTTGGAGTAGTCATTCCTTAGCCTTTGTTGTGATTGAGCATTCATGGTTCCCTGATTTCTGATCATCTTCATCCCCCCACCCTGAACAATTTAACTATTTGAATGCATGGTCAGGCCTCTATCAGTCTCCTTGCCACTATCTGAGTAATCACCCCATTTTATAGAAATATGATCCTCATAGAATCTATCTTCCCCTCCTAGACCTTCCTGAGATTGATAATTAGGGTCAATCAGGGCCAGACACATAGGCTACTCTATTAATTCATAACCGTCTAGAGTCCCCTACTGTAAAGACTTCCTTCCCAATTCCATCTTCTGGAGAGGTGATCCCCAGATGCACATTTCCACCTTCATTCATTTGAGCAACCTCCTTCGTTTTCTCTTGTTCCAATCCTTGGAACCAATTTTCAGTCTCAATTGAAATCATCATAACATCATCAATCACATCCCGTATTTGAGACTTATCAGAAAATTCCAACACCTCCATGGGAAAACTCTCACAACTTCTAGTGCCAAAATTAACCTCAAGAATAGGCTTCGGCTCTTTGCAATCACCTACATCCTTCCCATTGTTATCCACAGATAGACGGACCTCTTGTTGTGAGGCCTTGGTCACACTTACACCTGATGGCTCCCCCTGTCACCAGTCCCATGACCACCCATAGACTGCTTCTGCCCAACCCCTAATGTCAGATCACTCCTAATTCGACTAAACACTGAAGCAACCAATGGATTAGGGATAAATTCCCCCTCACTCACTAAAATCTGTTTCACCATGCCATTTAAAGGATCTGTTTTAGGCCACTGACCAAGAAACCTACATATCTTCTCTTTCGGACCGGACATCGTCTTGATCGCTACTTCACCTTGACATTTAGAAACTATGTCCCTCAATTGAGAATAGTTAGTGCAGCAATATTCCCAAGACTCAGAAACAATGGCCTGCTTCCATAGGAATTCCTCGGCCATGGTAATCTGTATCAACTTCTCTGCAGGCTTCGCAACATCCACCTCAACAAAGATGCATGGATTAATTGGATAACTTACCATGACGGTTCAAACATCTAAATAGTGATAGTGGCCCCCCATGTTAGCAATCATGCTGATAATCACGGGATTTTGAAATGGTAGAGGATATTTAGGAAGACTCACATGTGCCGTGATGGTGGAAGGATCACGATTCATACATAAATCAAAAGACCTTAAAAAGAGGGGAAAGATATTAATATGTTACAGAGAATATGGGTAGAGTTGATTAATTATTATGTATACTCAATACATTACCGCCCTGGGAATGTGAACAAAGTGTATAATGCTTTAATTCAAAAGTATAATGATGGATTATGAATGATAAGGATTATAGAAGATCCAATATTTCTTGAATTCTAATGGATGGATTTGGAAATCATGAAGAAGGGTGAGACATATTATATTTCACAAATGAGTGTTCAAATATCTATCCATGTGATGATTAAAGAGGGCTAGAAGGAAGATCTATAACTAAAAACATGGTAGAATATATTCCTTATTTAATCCTTGATTATAATAAAATTATACAGTTTAGGAACAATGTATATATTTTTTCCAATATAAAATTTGAGGAAGGATCTGTTGTATGAAGAAAATAGTTCATCATTCTCTATTCATCCTATAAGAATTAATTCGTATAGAAATATGGAAGATTACTTATGGTGGGATAGAATAAAGAGATATATTTAAGAGCATGTATCTTAGATCTTCATATTTCAGTAGGTTATGGTTGTGATATAAGATTATTTGGGGATATTAAAACTATTAGAGATACTAGAATGTAAATGGGAAAATAACACTATGGATAGTTTCCATTTGTATCCTAAAAAAATTAAAGGAAATAATAATGATAGGGTTGTATTCGATCACCTTACCAAGAATACACATATCATTTCCATATGGAAATATATTTTTATAATTTTTATAGAATATACATTATGGAAGTTATAAGGCTTAATGGAGTACCAAATTTTAAGGTATCTTATCAGGATCCAAGGTTAACTTATTATTCTGGAGAAGTATTTAGTAGGATTGGGATACATAATTAATTTTCATCACCACATATCATCCTAGGAATGATAGTCACTCTGAGAGGACCATTTAAACCCTAGAGGATATGTTGAGATCTAATTCACTATAATTAAATGTTTTTTAGGATGAACGCCATCCTATAATTATGTTTTCTTTCAAAAAATATCCTTCCCTAGACTATTCTAAAATATATTTATGAATAAATCTATATAAAGAAGAATATATTCCAATATTTTAGGATATTGTTTTTTAGATAAATATATTAGGACCTGATCTATCTTAGTAAATAAGATAAAATGTTAAAAAAATTCAAAAACACATCATTTCAGCTTAGAGACGATAGATTTTTTTGATAATCATCATAGATATATAGAGTTAGAAGTTGCTGAGAGGGTTTTTCAATAAATTTATACAAGGAATATGGTTTTGTGTTTCAGAGATAAATAAAAGATAATCCCTAGGTATATTTTACCCATTGAGATTATTGATCAATTATGGATGATATCTTATCTCTTGGTACTTCCACTAAACCTTTATCAAGTTCATAATGTGTTCCATGCATATATCTTGAAGAAGTACATACTCAATCATTCACATGTAACAAAATTATTGGTCACACCACTAGTACATGATCTTTCCTATGAAGAACAACAATTATAACTCTAATATCATATAGATAATATGATTTGGAACAAGACTACTCACCTTGTTAAAGTTCTCTAGAGGAATAAAAAATTTAATGAAGCTACTGGGGATCCCATAGTTATAATGAATAAGATTTATCTTTATTTATTTTTATCAAAGTGACATAATTTTTTGGGAGAAATTATTTTTTAGGGGGGTATAATGACACACCGTGAGAATTTATTTCAAATTTCAATTTAAATAAATCACCTAAATAGATGTGATACACATATCCCCGAGTTAAAAAACATTAATAAAGTATAACATTATAACATAAACATTAAATTGGCAGGTAATAATATAAATAATAAATTATTCAAATTATATGCTTTAAAATTTGTCAAAATAAATTCATTAGTTATCAATTGATTAGAAATGAAAATAGAAAACATTTTAATGTAAATAATGGTTTTTCTGAATAACTGTTTTTATGCCTACCATGTGTATTTATCTTAAATTAAAGTCATTTATATTAGTTAATTATTTTAATAAAAATATATATACTATATAATTTAATGTTTTATTATTCATCTAATTTTTTCTATGAATGAGATAATAATAAATCAAGTTTTATGATTAAAAACCATATTTTTTCTAAAAAGAGTGTTCATCACATTTTCTCACTTATATTTAAATCTTATTTCATCATTTATAGAAGAATTATTTGAGAAATTTATCTTTATTTTTTAAATAAACATATTATAATTATCATAGATATGATTTTGGAGAAATTTTTGAAAATATTAACTTTTAGATGAATAATGAAAAGTAATAATTTTTACTAAATAAATAAATTTTCATTTAGAGAATTTAAAATGATACATTTTTTTTAAAAATTGTTTTAAATGTATATTTAGTTCATTAATATTATTATTAATCTAGTTTATGGCATTTTAATCAATAATATTTTGAATTTCGATCTAAAAATTTTATATATGAGAAAAACATATCATTGGAAAATTTATTTTTCATTTCGATTGTGTATTTAATATTAAATTAAAATATTCCATATTTATCAATAAAAATAGATAAAATTTGTTCCATATTTTTGAATCATCATAAATAATATTTTACAAAAAAGTTTATATAATTTTTTGTCATAATGAATTTTAAAAATAGTGAATATTAGTTACCAAAGATAAGGTTAAAAATAGGTTTACAAGGGGTTAAACTAAAACTATTTTGGTTAAAATAACCTAATTGATTCTCTATTTTCAATTGTAAAGACATATATAAACATTATATCATAGAAATTTTCATAATTTTCATCTTTCTTATATTTTTCAAATTAATTTACTTGATATTATTTTAAAATGCTTACCAATTACAACTGTGTCACTCAACTCACTGGTAAAAGTGAACCTCCTACAATAAATTAATCACAAATATTATGATATTTAGAACAAAAAAATCAAAAATAATTACTTTCCAAAATCCTCAGTCATGTTATATAGATACTGTATTATCTAAATGACCAACCATCATGTCCTTAATAATATATCTGAAGGAGTTTTTTCTAATAGATTGTAATTATCTTCACCAAACTCTCTCCTTTTAACTTCTTTTTTTACCACATTCAATAATGTATTAATATTTTGAATATAATAACAAAAATATTAGTAATATACATTCATTTTATTATGTAAATTTCATATCCTATTTCCATATCCTATTTGATCATATGATAAGCATAATCATCAATAATGTGTACGACAAATTACCTCCTCATGAAGAAATGTAATTATATTTCCATGACATACAAACATGGATGGATAAAATGAATAATTTAAGTTATATATAATGTATTTATCATATAATTATACTTCTTAAATTATAATATCACATATATCTTATTACCATCCAATTTTTTAGAAAAGGATAACGTCACTCGCGTGTATGTGTGGGCTTGTGGCTTCGCAAAGTGATGTGATTAATTTATAATTTATAATTTATCTGAATGTTAATAATGGTATTTTTATAAGTCCCCAGCCTTAAACATTACATAATATTGAGTTATGTCAAGAATTCACATTGAGGATCTTTTTTGGTTTAGTGTTTTATACAATTAGGTCATAACTTTACATTACATCTCAACTATTACAAAGTAGACACTTCTACTCAATATCCGTTTTTTCATAAATTAAAAACTATTAAAAGAAAAAAAATTCATGATATAAATATTCATGAATTATTCCTCTCTCAAACCCTTCCTTATACCACGTGAAAAACATTACAAAAACATGGCATGGGTATAAAAAACTGAGTGAGGGTTATAAAATACAGAAAGAAATCATTAGTCCATCAATACATACAAAATATAATCTCATTAACACACCACATAAAATAATAAGATATATTAATAATACACAAAGATGATAAATCATAGTGGTAACTTGTGGCATCTATAAAATAATTACGTTTTAGCTTTCATAGCTACGTAGGGAGTTACGTTTGGAATACTCATCATAGTATATTCCCTAAATCTATTAGGAGAAACATTAAAGTTTACCTCTTTCATATTACCCAATGTATTGAAGATCTATCCTGGGCACACCCACCATAGTATTATCACGGAACCACCCGTATGCATAAACAATTCCAATGAACCATAACATAATCATAATACATGAACAAGCATAACGGAAAGATAACATTTCCAAATTGTAATCACAATATAAAATTTAAATATATTGACATCATAAATCCATTACTGAAAACATTTTCAATACCAAAATACATAAAAAAGAGTATATGTTATTTATTTTCCTTTTAAAAACATTACAACTTTTTAAGGAAGCCAAATGTCAAATAATGATCGCGGCAGCGGAAAGGTCATTGTCACCGCATAATCATTTATGTTAATAAACAATATAAAAGAAATTTATTTATAAATCAATGTATGCCTCTTTTAAAAGAGATTGAGATGAAGTCCCTTACCTCGTGTCTGATTAGACATGTTCGTTCTTTAATCTACTGAATAATAAACTAAAGATAATTTATACTTTATTTATGAAACTTTTTCAAGTATATTATTCCTTTTATATCACTTATTACCATGTTATAAATATTACATAATCATTTATGTTAATAACAGTTATTTTGTTGATATTTGGTACTTGAGTCAAAAATAAACTTCTTATATTTACAAGCTTCCCATGTGGCAAACATTCATTATCTCCATAATGATATTAATGATCAAGATATCATATATCTCGTATATATCAAGTCTATATATACGTGTGTATTTATAATAGTATATAATATTTGGAGAGAACAAATGAAATGCACCATTCATGGATACAGTAATCCATACGTACGAATGAACACTATTTTCATTTGTATTTAGTATTAAATGGAATGAAAACATAATTATATCTAGGTATATTATAATTATAGTATAATATAATATAATATTTCATTAACTCCATCCTTTATTCATTCCGTGTATGGAATGAACGAGTCATATCACTTTGAGGGGGCGGTAGTCCGCACTTCCTCATATGAAATTATCGTATTTACCCATTATGGAAACCATAATGGTATGATATAAATAAAATATACATAAGAATAGAGACAATATAAATATAATATACATATCACATATAAATACAATTCCATCATAATGGCCACCCTGAGAGGCGGTAGGAGATAATTGAAAAATCATTGTTTCGTGAGGTAGTAGTTTGTCGTCCACAGAAACAATATGTTCGTATCCATTAGATAGAGGTGTGTGGTAGTGCAGTTAAAATCCTTCACATAAAAACATCCTAGTATATTTAAGGTACTACAGTTGATATAAAATATTGTAATAAAGAGAGTTTAGGGTGTTGGAGAATGTAAATAAAAGAAATGAACTTGAGAGAAGACGTTGCCTTTTAATTGGGTAACTCCATTTGGTTTGAACCAAAAGGCTTTATTTAGTTTTATTCAACCAAATTTAAAGCTTCTTGGTGAAAAATATGGATATTTGGTGACTATTGGAGAAGAGGTTGGATGAGCCAAGGGGCTTGAGATGTGTGAGTAATGGGTTAGAGGTGGTGGCATTTTATAAGAGGGAAGAGGGGATCTTTTAGAATGCTTGAAAGTATTAATTTATTATAAAATTATTTTCAGAATAAAAAGGTCTAAAACTCATTATATTCATAGATAAGATTAATATAATTCTAAATAAAATCATCCAATAATAATTGGACTGGTTTTGGATATTTTTTTAATCCATATCTTTTTTATTTAACCCTTTTTACTCTTATAGTTTTATAAAGCATTTAACACTTTGAGAATAAAAATAGAAAACAAAACATGACCAAATATCCAATTAAAGAGTCTATAATAAAATTTTAGATATATTATAAATATTTTCCCTAATATCATATTTTTTTGGAATTTTATAATATTTTAAAAAAATAGTTTCTATTTTAAAAAATGATTTATGTCAATTTTGACACTATTCATATCATTATTTTTTTAAAAATGAATAACAACATGATTGATTAAAAAAATAATTAATACAAAGATATCATATAAATATCTTATATAAAATTAGTGTATGATACCAAAATAACAATATTACATTTATTTCAACATTTATAATATCATTTATTTGAATCCTTTATTAATGAAGTAATCACTACATCACCATTGTATCATAATTAAATTTATTTATTTAATTTTTAAAAATTATAAAATAAAATACCTTGATGTATGAATTATTTTTATATTTCTAATGACTATTTATAGTTGAAAATATGGATATAATAAATCCATATAAATAGTGTTTTACTAAATGATATATGTTTATATTACATTATCCTTAACTTTAAATTAATTTTTATAAAATGTCATTTTCACTTACAAGTGGATCCATGAGGTCCCAAAATCGACCCAATGATTTCCATGGTCGTAAATGTTTCTTCCAATCAGACTTGGACATATGTTCAGGTATTTTAATGTTGTTATAATATTATTTTTTACACTTATTTTGTAGATTTACCCTTTAACCATGGTAAATAAAATATTTACTAAAGTTACTATTCACAATTTCTAAAAATTAAAGTTACCTATTTACACAATTTGGAACTCCTGATTCTAAATATGGAATCCATTTTTCCAAATTCAAAAAAAATTTTCCGAAATTAATTTAAAATTTATTCTTGTTGTTGAAACCAAAAATCGTGTTTTTAAGAAATAATGACTATCAAAAGACTGACATGTTTTTATGTGTAAATAAAAAGTGAAATTACTTCGAATTACAAAAATTTGATTGAATGGTAAAAATAAAATCCAATTTGAATTTAAAACTATTTAAAAGGAAAATATAATAATATAAATAAATCAGATGACAATACATTTTTGATATAAAATGTATTATTTTTCAGTATTCATCAAAAAATTAAACTTTATAAAAAAAACCTAAAAATAACCCAAAGTAAATTTTGGTATCCCTATTATAAATAAGATGTTTATTTTTTCAAATGAAAAATATAAAAGTGAAAAATAAAAGATTTAAAATGGGTCCTCAATCTAAAGGCAGTACAACTACCTATAAAAAATATTACAGTATTTCATGTTCAAAATCAGATTCATTCTTATATTAAGCCTCTAAATTTTATTACATAAATGTAAAAACATTTAAAAAACATGTATAATCCTACTGTATTTATTTCTATTCATTCCTTCCAATACAACAACAAGGAGTTAACTACCATTTAAAATAATATTATATTATTATTTTTTGGTATAACTCAGCCTTGTGTGCAACATGATATTTCAGAGAAACCCACTGTTGTGTGTCGAGTATGCCATCGAACATAGCACCCCCTTTAGAGTAAAATTAATATTTAATTCACTAATATTAATAAATATGAAAATTGCATATCCTCTATTTACCTGGGATATTTCATTTTTAATGAATATGTTGGATTTATATGATATAATAATGATATATTAATTGTGAATTAATATTTACCTTTCTTTAATTTCATCTGTTGAAAAGTGAAGACAACATTTATGTGTATGTATGAATTACAATTTACATGAAGGGTGTAATTAATTTTTCTATATCATTTAGTCACAGTTGACTCTTAGTATAAATATATTGAATATATATTATATTTATATCATGATTAAAATTTTATATATTATGTAAGTAGGATCAATATAAATGTATGGGAACTACCAACCTAAAACTCTCAAGGGAAATAAAAAAGTTTACACCAGGAAATGATGAATTTAATAAGTAATTATAAATCAATGGATATTAAAATATTATAAGTGAATAATTTATGATATTATAATTACATGCATGATCATTATATAAAGTTCTAATAATGTTAAATTTATTATAACAGATTTTCATGTGAATTTAAAAAAATGTAATTTGATATATGGGATTTTCGTTTCACTTTTAATTCAGTGAGACAGGTCCAATATCCACCACTGGATTCTTTTATGTATTTTATATAGTTAAACTGATTTTATTTTATAATTATATTCCTTAATATTACGGTTATATGTATGTAAATCTATGGTTATATTCATCATGATGTTTTTAATTTTATGTTACCAATGTGGTAAGAGTTTTATGTTGCGACCAACTTATTTAGCATGATTATAAATGATTATGTTTATGATGATGGAATATATTTATCTACCACTTAGTAATCATGTTGATTTTATTTTCCTATTTTTAACTCTGAATAATTCATGTTTTACATTAATTTTAATACATTTAACTTCTCATGAAATTGAAAGAATGTTTTTAAAGAAAACCTATTTTATTTATCTCTTCAGTTGTAAAAAAATCCTTTCATATCCATGTTTTCTAAAAATATATTCAATAGTATTCTTAATATTAAACTTTTCTTATTTAAATTTATTTTTATCCATAATTTTTAATTTTATTTTGTTATAATGAATCTTCTTTTCAATTGTTAAATGAAAAACATTCTGACTTTTTACAAAGGTGTGAAAGGAATGGATTATTTTAACTAGTATGAAATGAAAAAAATATCCTTCAATCATGACTACACAATGACTTGTAGCTTATTTTTCATGTTTTATGGTTATTTTAAATGTAAATTTTTAGATTAATATTTTGGATTTTTTATATTTTAAAAAGATGACTTCAAATTGAAAAAGTTATTTTCATGAGGAAATATTCTAGTGATTCTTTTAATATAATTTTCATCTAATTATAACATCCTTAATCTTCTTCTAGATGGTTTATGATGGTGATATATTTTAAAAACCCATTTATTATCCATGTGTTATTCTATGATGTATTTATGAAATATTTAGGAATCCTATTTTATTTTCAGGGGTTATTATACGATGATAAAATGAATGTTTTAAAATATTTTGGAATATATATTTATAGTCATAATTAGGTGATGGGTGGAAATATATTATATATCCCTAAAATTCATTGGGTAAATTACTATGTCTTATAAGAAACTTATGGGAAACAAGTCTTGTTCTTAATCAGCTATTATAAACAACTCGATTTAATTGATCCACTTTAGGAACCAAGTCAATTTTCATAATCTAATGTGGGAAAAATAAATTGATTCTTGATTCGTTATGATTTTATAGGTGTGGTATTAAACCTTTCTATATGAAACAGTTTCTATTCCTATAATTTTACCACACTCTTATGACATGAAATTATGGTTCCTGATTGATTTATAAATATTTCCCACTCTTATGATTTAGGTTTTTTAAATGATAATTATTTATTCCATGAATAATGGGTAGGGTATTTGACAAATTAGGCATGATATTTGTATGTTATATGCCAGATATCATACCATTATACTTACCTTTTTAATTATTATTATTATCGATTAATATATCCCATTATTACCATTACTGGTTATCTGTGTTCACCCATTCATATGTTTGGTTTCTGATGTTTATGTAGGAATATTAGGTAGATAATGTATCTAAAGAGTACTAAATGGTATGATTTTTATGGGAAAGGTCATTCACAAAATAGGAGGATTGTCTGTCTAGTCTAAAAATAAACTAACAATTTATAGTCCTCATGTGTGTATATGTGAAATGTATTAAATAATATTATAATAAAGTTGAAATATTTATGTTTGAAAATAATGGGTCCCTATAATATTCATCATTGTGAATTTGTATAGATAAAATAGTATTTCATTCATGTTATCTTGGATTTGTACATCCTTCATGATTCTCCTTTGACTCTTATGTGAACATGATCTTCAAAGTACTCATAGATATATTCACAACACATTAAAATATTTCCTTCATCTTTTATAAGGTCTTTAACTTTCGAAACAATATCGTAAACACTATATGCATTTTTTCCTTCATTCCCATTATTTGAGAATGATAATTTATTTTATGAGACTGTAAAAGACCATTATAATGTTCTTCCTTCTCAACATAAATAATCCAGATGATCAGAACAAATTTGGACTTTCCTTGACAAATATGATCATGTGTAATAAAATACTTTATTAATTTCTTCTCATTTCATATTTATTTGTTGAAAAATAAAAAAAAATATTTTAGTGTCGACACATTAAAACAATTTTCAACCCCACATTACATGATGTAATATTTCCAAATTAAATTATTGAAACCCCCCAATTATTTTTTATAGTGTGATATTCCCATTATAATATATTAAAAATTATTTAGTATCCTCTAGATGAAAACTCTATCTCTGATCAAAATAATGGATTTCAAATATTTCCTTTTTAAATTCCATGAAAAATAAAGACACACTACTCAATTTACATTTCTATAAAACTTTTCTTAAATCATAGATAATTTAACAGTCTGTGGTATTTTTTAATTTTATGTCTAGTACTGAATTATCACAAATTTCTTATTTAAATATCTTCAAAAAAATATTTTATCTTCTCAAAATTATGATAACAGATTAAAAATATATAAAAATATGTTTTATTATTTATCATTGTGTAGATATTCCCCTTGTAATATTTATCTTTGATATTCAAAAAATCATTACGTAGTATCAAATTTCTTTTGGATCATAGAAAATATAAAACTCCTAACGATAAAATTGGTAATGCATAATAAAATTATACACATCATCCCATGTTCATGTCATTTTTTTGAATTCATAAAATATGTGAAAAATATATTTTCCATGTATAATATAATACCCATTTCTTATCGTAGAACTTTTTCAGCTTCAAACCTAAGATAATTTCATTACTAATTTTCTTTTTATAAGATACCTTAATGTTTCCTTGATTTTGAGACAAGTATCACATATCACATTCTTTTGGAAAATTCCCAATAAATTTTAACATAAATAATTTCAATCTAGAGTTATCATATCAACTACAAACTTCTAAAACCTAATTAAAACAACATTAGTGATCTAAAATATCCTCAATAAAATTATAAAAAAAATTATGATGATCTTTATAGATATTTGAAATAAAATACAACACTTAAGAATTTAATTGGGTTCTACAATCCACCGCCATCTTTTTTCAACCTTAAAAACTCACAACAGAAGACAGAAAATGAAAAACTTTCTCAAATAGAATCATGAAACCATTCCACTAAATAAATAATTTTTAAGATAATATTGTCCTTTACTGATAAAAAAATTATTGAAAAGTAAATTGGATTATCTCTCCCTCACAATAGACACTCATTAGTTATTTATCAAATTTTAATAATAACCATATCATCATATTCACAAATGAAGAAGAATATTTTTTCCATATATCCCCATTTTTAAAAATACCAACCATTATGGTGGGGTGACTAATATTACTCAAGAAATATGGAAGGGTTAGATATGCTTGTTATTCCTCAAAATATCAAATTTATCGCAGGGCATGTCTTTGGTGAAGATATCAGCATCATTGATGAATATATTTATAAGATGATACCATATTATAATGAATTCGACCCATATATAACCATTTGAAACCCTCTATTTTTTTTGAAGTGAAATATGTTGTTAGTGTGTTTTGAAATATAGTGTTTCAATAGATTTTTAGAGAGATAAACTGTCATTTTAATGTCACCAAAAATTATTAATGGCTTCTAAATCATCCGTTTTATAATCTAATATTAGATCATCCAGTTACAAAAACTGATGGTGGCCATAAACTCTATCTCAGTGGTTCTTAATGCAACTAATTTTGACATCATATTTCTATAGACCACAAAATTCCATTTCAAAATGATTATTCTGTCTGATTTTTATTTATAATCATCACAATCAACTTCCCAGTCACCATAAGTAAATCAAGAAAGGTTTTTATTCTCACCTCTCTTATACATCTACCCAAAAATTAAGGTTCCATAAATAAACATGGGAAATCTTCTGGTACCCATAAAATGTGATTAAATATCATTACATTGATACTTGACACATAATATCACTGAAAATAATATATAAATTATTGATGTTGTGTCATAAAGTAAGAAGCTAATTAATATTCTAAACATTTACTTATTAACATTGTGGCATTCAAAATAATGAACCCACTTCACATTAACCTTTATGGATTTGGAAACTTTTTGAGCCCTCCATAATATAAGTCTCAACAATATTTTTATATATTTTTTGTTCATAATGGATGATGTATTCTTCTCTCTGCAAAATTTTGAATCCCAAAAATATATCATATCTCCCCCATGGAAATGTTAAAATTTTTATTCCTTTTCATGTATTATTCCTCATATAAACTTTTTTTTTATAATTTTCAATTATTTTGGCCCCTACACCCATACTCTTGGGTTCAATACTAAAACACATGATTATACAATATAAAATTGATTAAATAGGAGATTATCCAATCTAAACTTTCTTAATAAACACACTAGTATGATTTATCATAATAAGCTCACACAACGTGGAGAAATATTTGGTTTAATATATTTTAAAAATAGTTATATAAGTTATTTATTTTAAAAAATATGTGAAAACATAAAAATAATAAAACTCTTCTAGACTCCCTTATAGACTTACCACAAGTTACGCTTATATTCAAAACCCGAGGAGAGTAAACATAATAAAGCAATGAGATTAGATTCTTATTAAGTTGAAATTGATCAACATTACCTCAATGGTTGAATGATAATAATATATGGAAACATGATCATGGGAGAAATACATTATTATAAGTGTATAGAACAATACTCATTATTCATATGTCATGAATGAAGGAAATTTAATATTAAATAAATAAACATATACCACGGGAAAACTATGTGAAATCATATGATTCTAAACATTAGTCATGTAGCATAATCATTGTCACAATATTATGACATAAGATTGAAGCATAAAAATAATCATGAAAATGATATTTCTAGTCTATCCACCAAGATATTCATCACATAGTAGAATTGGGTTATCATCTTATATATCATATTGGGGTTCAAATACTGATCTAGTGTTCCCTTGGTCTTGGGATAAAACCTATAATGCACGCCTTTGGATTTGGATAAATCCTCTTGTGTACCTTTATTGATTTAGATAAATCATATCATGGATCCTTTGGCTAGGGATAAATCATGTAATATTCTCTTTGGCATGGGTTAAATCCTTCTGTATAATCTATGGATTGGGATAAATTCTATCATGTAACATATCAGTCTTTGGATAATTCCACCCATGTATGCTTTATAATGGGATAAATCTTCTATTATGCCCATTGTATTGGGTTAAATACGCAAATTTACCATTTGGGTTGGTATAAATTATTTATCATACCATTTTGATATCATAAAATATAAAATATATGAACATATTAAAGGGAGATATTAGACACCCCCAAATTCATCATTAAATTTGTGTGTTGTGTGAAATAAATCATATCATAAACAACTCATTGAAATAAAATGGTCTTTATGTTCAATTAAAATGAAATTATATAAATAAAACAATAAAAGCTCCATCATTAATCATAACAAGATATACCTAGGGAATATAAATATATATCCAAATTAATTAATAAACATTCTAGGTAAATATTCTTATATAAGAATAAAAATGAATATGATATTAAATTTATATAGATACAAGGAATATGGTTTAGTGAATAAAATATCAAATCAATTTATGATTGTAATATTATTTAAAAACATTCAAAAATATGAATCAATATTAGCATATTCCTAGAGGAATGGAATAAAATGAAAAATTGTGGTTATAACTTGAATATTATTAGTAATTAAGTAAGTAGTGATGGATCATTTATATTATAAAAAATCAGCATCACTCATTCATGAATGACTAATTGAAAAATAAATGGTTATATGAAGAATAATTTTTTAAGAATAATAAAATTTTACATTATAAAGAATTATGAAAAAGATTATTTTTCCTCAAATTCCCATTTAAATTGAACTCATCAAATTTTAGAAAATAAGATAGTATGTAAAACCTCAAATAATTGGAAATAATTTTCAGAATTATCAGAGAACCATTACTATGAAAAAATTTATAAATAAGTTTCAATTTATAAATCTATAAAATAATTATAAGTGAAAAAGTCACTAGTTTCATTTCAAAAGATAATTTTTTAAAAAGTCTGGGAAATAATATTTCGAGATATATTAAAATATTAATTTCTAAGATATCTATAAAAATGGAGTCTTGAAAAATATAAAAATGTTTATGTACAATATGTGTTTTGGAAGATAAATCATTTGATTTTTAATATATAAAAATCCTTTTTAAAAGATATTTGTATATGAATTTGTTGAAAATACACATCTTTAAAATGGTACTAGATTATTCTAGTGTAATATGGGTTAATAGAGTTATGAGTATCATTGAAAATATTCAATATTTTATTACCCAAATAGATTGATGAATTTTTCAAGGAGGGAAAATATATTCATGGGGTAAAATACCAATCAGAATAAATGAGAGTTATTCTTTCCATTGGAAAACATTTATATGTGATGATACTTTATCAAAGGAAGATGATATTGATGAAAAAATGTAACTTCTATAGGGAATAAGATAAAATATTATAGAAAAGGAAATTTGGAAGGAAAAAAGTGTTAAATCATATCATATTAGCGTAGATCATTTATGACTCATGGAGGTAAATTTTTAGTTGAGAAATATTTTATGGCTTGAGTAATAATTAAATGAAAACCCAATGAATAAGAGAGATTAAACACAAAATTGTAACATAATGATTGAAATAGATTTAATTTTTCAATGAATTGAAATGAAAAAATATACACCCTATAAAAACTATTAGCAGAATAAAAATTTATTCTAGAGAAAGGAATTTGAGGAAAAAAAATAAACCCTATATTCCCACATAGTCAAACACACTCTAAACTCGTTTGGACCTTCAACTTTGTCCAAAACATATACACGCAAATGAATTTATTATGAAAAATAATTGTTATTCGATGATTATAAATAGAAGAAAATATTCTTATAGGATAAATATAGAAGGGGTTCAAGAAGAAATTGAAATGAATGGGTATGGCATGTATGTGTGCAAGTGTCCCCATATATAAGGTATGGAAAGGGAATGTATGTGGACACCCATTATTTGAAAAAAAATAAAATGATAGTATACAGGGGTTGAGGTATCTAAAAGTGAGAAATAATGGATTTTGGGGTGGGATAAAGTTATTAAATCATCTAATACACATTTTAACAATTGTTTTAGACATGTTTCAATTCATTTTCCATTTTTTATGTTTTACCATTTTTGTTTTAACCTATAATACTCGTTTTTAACTATGTAATCTATTTATTATTGAAAATTTTAAATGAACCATCTTAACAAATATGGGTGTTATGAACATAAATTTTAACCATATATAGTCCAATTAAGTTTCTAAATATGAAAAAATTAACTTTATTTTTATAACTTAATATATATAAAAACTATTTCTAGAAAAAAAGTTGTTTACTTTTTAGTTTTTTAAATGATATTTAGTGTTGTTTACAAGTTGAATGAGTGATGATATATTTATATATAGGATTAAAAATTAAATTTATCTCATTTTTTAAAAGAGATTAATTTATTTCTCTAGATAAAGATTACCCAATACTGATAAAAAATAATTTCTAAATATAAAAGTATTAACATGATCATGGTTAATTAATTTTATTTCTGTAATAAAAAATTTATGAAAAAATTAAAATTAACATATTAACTAATTTGGGAATTTTTAACTATAATATAAAATCAATTTTGGTAGATTTAGTTTTTAAAAGTGATTAAAATTAATTTTTAATATTAGAAAATAAAAATTGTATTTAAAGGAAAATGTTATACAGGTTTCGAAAACATTATAGATGGATAAATAAAATTCATTATAGTTTTTATAAATAATTTATTTTACTTTATAAAATTATATTTTTTTTAAAAAAATTAATTTAATAAATTTTATGTTATTCATTTCCTATGTAACGATAATAAAATCCATGGTTGTATAAAAATAAGCTTCTTTACTATTAACCTAAAAATAAATTATTTTATAATGAACCAAAATTAATCCTTGGATTATTTTGATTTGATGAGTTCAAAAATGACACTTATTTAGTAAAATTATATTTATAAAATTTATTAATTTACTTTTAAAATTAAAAATCAATATTTATAACGAAAAAAATTATTTTTGAAAATTGTATTTTTAAAACATTAAGTGTTCCTCATCATATTTTGTATTAATTTTCTAATTAATTACAATATTTTCATTGGTAATTTGTTTTTTTCTTAAATTTTCCTAAAAATAAATATTTCTCTACTCAATTTACTTTGGTCTTTTTTGTTGGGGGAAGTTATTGGATATTACATTAATTTAGAAAAAAATTTATTCCAAAAGCTCAAGTTGTTACATTCTACCTGTAACACCCCAAGCTTCTTCGATATGTTTCCCTTTGAATAACTCAATTTCTTGCATTGTATGCAACTTTGAGATTCTAACAAACCGCAACCAATCAAGGTAGCCGTTATGAATAGTAATACCCACTTTTTGAAATTTTATATGTTTTATCTATCAAAATGGACTTCATTTCTTGATATAGAATATATAAATTAGCTTAGGGTGAATTTTTTTTATTTTTCTGAAAACTTTCAATTTTTGATTAATAGTGAAAAAAAATAAGTTATTGTTTAAAACTGAATTTTTATTTAAATAATTATTTATTTATTTAAATTTATTTTAGGTAAAAATAGAAACATAATACCTATATAAGTTCAATATACTTCATTGGAGTCATTTTATAATGAGTTTAGATATATAAAATTTTATCGAACTTTTTACCACCTTTTACCCACCTCCTAAGAGCATTTCCAAATTTGTATAAAATGTAATTTTACCGCTTCTATGAGTTGAATTTCACAAATCCTAGAGACATGATTGATATCAGTAAGTAAAATTTGGTTCAATAAGATGAAAATAATTTTTGTTCAATACTATCTTTTTACTTTTATTTGACACGGTTAAAAGTAAATAGGGTAATTAAGGGTAAAAATGATATTATTATTACCCTAACACATGTCCTAATTCCATTAGGTCAGTATAATTCTACCAAAAACAACCTTAGGAATAAAATATGAACCTCTTTGTTCCACTTTTATTAGAATAGGACATTTATTATTATTTTATTTAAATAAGAGTTAAAAGAGTTAAATTTAATGTTTAAAAAATAAACCATTTTTAATATAGGGTTAAAAAAATTATAAATTAAAATATAAATATTCATTAAAAATATGAAAAGAGTTCTGACATATTTTTATTTTATTTATTATTTTTAGAAATTAAATAATTAAATTTATTTATGACACAATGATGATGTAGTAATTACCATATTAATGAAAGATTAAAATAATTGATATTATAAATATCAAAATAAATCTAATTTGAGACTTTTAATGAATTAAACTAATTTCATAGGTTAATATGACATTTTAGGGTTGATTAAATGTATTTAGTTCTAAGTAATAAAGTTGTTAGAAATTTAACATGAATCAATTATTAAATAATGTCCAAATTGACAAAAATGAGTTTTTAAAACAAATACATTATTATTGGTTGATATAATAATCCTAAAAATCTATGTTTTGGAAAAAAGACATATATAATTATAGTTTTATCATTAATGAACCACTTTGGGTTCTCTTGGAAGTTTATAGTATGTTTATTAACCATGTAATTTAAAAATACAAAGGGACATGGTAAGTGTCAAACTATTTAACAAAGAGTTAAATCTAAAAGATAAGGTTAATATAGTGAACTAAACAGGTCTAAAACCTATTTATTGAGATGTTTTAGACCCATCCCCACCTTATTATTTAATTAATTCATTTTTGAGCCATTATAAACTAAAAATTACTTTTTTATAAAATAATATTTCAATCTTTTCCTAAGGTACCCCTCACACCTCTTATAAACAGAAACTTCCCTTCCCTCAAATTCACACCATCAAAGCCATTTTACTCAGCCAAACCCTACCCAAATTTTCTTAAAACTATCCTCCCTTCATCATAGAGTCATTCCATTAGTCATAAATCCAACCTATAGATCTCTTTTGATCAAATCAAAAGGAAGAACCTGAAGTAGAGGTAAATATTTCATCATTTCTTTCAAGTTTTTTCTTCTTCTGCTTCTTCTTTCCTTATTGTTTCAATTATAAAATAATAACTCCAGTATCTTATATATACAATGATTTTATTATAAATATGGTACAACCATATTCATTATTCTATCCATCCTTTGAATGATGTGTCACCATATGTGCGTACGTATGGTTTACCGTCTCCACATCGTTGTGTAGTTGTTATTCAGTACATTAATATTTGGATGGGTAAAATATGATGTATAATTGATGTAAATAATAAATATAACATGATAATTATTATGTATATATGATATAGCATCCAATTATATACGAGTTTAATATCAAAAGAATGATATTGTCGCTTGTGCGCACGTACGGATTATTGTCTCCACGAACACGACGAGATTCATTCCGCATGGTATCCATTCAAGAATAATTTTCATTTGATGATTAAAAATAATTTTTAAAGACTTAATATAATTCTGAATTTGAATAAGATACATCCTATTCATAAAAAACATTACTTATGTAACAAATCAAATAAAGGAAAACGAATCTGTTAACACCTGAAATGATCATACTACAGAAATATCATTTACAAAGCAATATTACAATATCATATATGATATCATATTTATGTATATATTTCTTGTATAATTTAATAACAATTATTTCACCATTATACTGGAGGTTAACATACCCTTGACCGAAGAAAAGTACAAGCTAAGGGTTAATTCTACAATCTCTTTATTATCCGACGTTGTTTTTATGTAAGTATCAACTGGGACCTCTTTATCTTCCACATCCATGTTTCATAAAAATTAATTTCAAAACATTCTTTATATTTACATGACAATGGGTTAAGTTCATTTATACCCTTATTTGAACTTATATGTTTTGAAAGTAATCTTTCAGTCATTTTCCAAACAAGGTACTTTACGACCTTTTCGACAAAATTAAGGTATGAATGTCTTTTATAACTTATATGGAGGGTGCGGTTATTCTATGCCGTTATAACATAATCAAAGATTTCCTTATAAGTTTAAAATAAAATTTTCAAAATAAAATTTTCTTTTATAATTATGTAACTTTAAATTATTTCAAAAAAAGTAAGATATATTTCCCTCAAATAGTTTTGATTTCATCTATGCCAACATCCTTTGATGGATTTTATACTTGTTTGAAGTTGATTCATTATGATACAAATCTTCAATATTGTATTGAAGGTTTTGTGAAATTATTGAATGTGGATGTGTTAATTTTATTCCATTCATGGTTTATGGTTAAATTATTGACATTTCATATGCTAGTTTTAATACGAATGTTTATGTTATATTTCAACATTTTCATATAAGGATTGTATTGGACTTAGTAACTGACAGGTGGATCCTTCTATAGCTCCTCGATGCATCAGTAGGTCTCTTGAGACAACTAGACATGGAATTGGCCGAGGCCTTTCCCAATTTGATATATGGTTTTGGCCGAGGCCTTAATCATTTTTAGACTTCTTGGCTGAGGCCTTGACAAAATGTTTCAGAATGTCTGGAATTATACATTCTCTTATTATGAAAATAATATTGATGGTTCATGTGTTAATTCAACTAATATAATAACCATGATTATTTATTATTATGGAATTATTTACTTAGCTCATATTCCTTCCATAAAAGTGTTCATTTTTATTATTTGTAATGGCATGTGTTTTCAAATATTCACCATGTTTAATATTTATGTTATCTTTCACTGTATTGCTTACCCTTACTGAGTGTGTGAGCTCAACCCTTTCTTATGTTTCATTTTCCCAGAATATGAAGAAGTTATTTATGAGTGACTTGAATGTATAATCTAGGATGATTGGATGTTTCTAGTGGAATAAATTAGTGTTGTATTTCTTTTAAAGTTGTAAAGTTGAACTTATGTTTGAATCTTGTTTCCAATAATACTAAACTGATCGGCCTTTTGGGACATGATTTCCTTGTGATCATGCCAATGATATGTAATAATGCACTTACTCTGGGAAACTGAGGTTAGGGAATTACAGTTGGTATCAGAGGATGTTTAGTAAAAACAATGGAAACTAGATTTAGATAAACACTGATTAGATCACATTATCCTAAGATAGACTTTGAGGATTCATATAGGAGAACTTACTAGAATTTTGGTATTGTAGAGATTTTGTGATTTTTCGAAGCAACAAATCCATGTCTGGACACAAGTAGGTAGAGGTGGCTCTGGCACAGATGTACCTAGGGGTAAAACCCAAAAACAACGCTTTGAGCAAGACTCGAACGGGAATTAGTTCACAACAACATTCCTTTCTGCACTCTTGGTTATGACACTCCTAGGGGTTATGCTTAGGATAATTCTCATTTTATTTACAAACCATTATGAAGAGTTTATGAGTATATAATTCCTCAAATAAAACATATTTATGATTATGGATTATATCTATAAACTATTCAATTTATGTTAAGTGTTTTACAAGTATGGAATTATGTATTTCGATTCATAAGCATATCTACATTATGTAATTGTTTAGAAATGGGGCCTAGTGGATGGAATGGAAACCCTATCAATGCATGTGATCCATGTAGGGGTTTCCCTCCTACTCAAGAAAATTATAGTGGAGCTATTGATGCAACTGGTGCTGATCACCTTATCACCATACTGGGACAACTCACTCAGGTTATGAAAAATAACCTTACCCTTATGGAGAACCTTGATCCACAATGTGGAGGATCAATGTTTGTCCAATTCATGATGTAACAACCACCAACATTCAATGGGATTATAAATCCATTAGTGGATGAGCAATGGATAAATTCCTTACAAAAAATATTTCACGCTTTGGGGAGTACCGAAAGGGAAAAACTTTCCATGGCAGTTTATCGCCTCACTGGAGAAGCAGATCAATGGTGGTCATTGATTCAAAACACAAAGGAATATGAAGAAGTGTCCAGTATGGAATGGAGGGAGTTTAAAAAACTTTTCTTAGAAAAATACTTTACTCGTGACCATCGAGCGGATATGGAAATGAAATTTCTGAGTCTGAGGCAAAAGGAGGATGAGAATATTGCAAAGTATGAGTATAACTTTACAAGATAAGCAAGGAATGATGAAGATTATATAGGTAATACATGAATTAAGATTGACCATTTCTTTTATGGGTTAAAACCATTTCTCTATTGATCATTAGTATTGAAATCCTTCTCATCATACGAATATATTGTCTCATGTGATATCAAGACATAAAAAGAATTCTCTATGTATTACACCTTTAAAGAAAATCAAGTGAAGAAGAGATTTATTGAACACACTGGGAAAGGAAATAAGGAAACAGGGAAGAAGCGATGAATTGAATTTCCACCCGGTGATAATTGTGGAAGGAAGCACCCTGGTGCCTGTCTAAAAGGGAAAGGAGTATTCTAGAAATGTAGACAGAAAGGCCATCTTGCTAGTGATTGTAAGGGAAAGAAAGATGCTACCAATGTTAAATGCTACAATTTCAGGGAGATGGGACATTATGCAAAGGAATGTCCTAAGCATCAGCGAAAATTATCACAGAAATTCCTAGGGATCAAGGCCAAGCTTATACGATCACTACTGCTGAGGTTGAAGCTCCGAAAGACATGGTGGCAGGTAATTTAATGGTTTCCTCAAGTTTAGCCAATGCTTTATTTAATTATGGATCATCACATTGTTTCATATCTTCCCAGTCTACTAAGAAAATTAGATAGTTCATGTTTGATTTAACAAGGGAGTTTTCAGTAAAAACTCTTAAGGGAAGTATCATTGCAACAATGTTTTGTGAATCAGTTCCCATTAGGGCATATAAATATTCTTTATCCGCTGATCTCTTGTTTGTACCCATGATTTAATTGATATAATCCTCAAAATGGATTTTATTTCAGACCATGATGCACAAATTTATTGTAAGAAGAAGGAGGTTACAATTTTCGATGATGATAAGGAGTACCTTATCTTAATATCTGAAACGTCACCACATGATTCTTATCTAGATCCGCCCCCACTAGCTCAAAAAAAATCAATTATCGGGGAGGTGGTGAATGGGATAACTGTGGGTGAGGAAAGAAATATTCAAATAGAGGACATACCTATTATGCAAGAATATGTTGATGTGTTTCAAGAAGATTTACTTGGACATCCAACAGAAAGAGAAATTGAGTTTTCCATTGATTTAATTCCTGGTCCAAGCCCCATATTGAAGACCCCTTATAGAATGGCCACTGTGGAATTAGTGTAACTAAAGAAACAACTAGAGTAATTGAGTAATAAGGGATTCATTCACCCTAGTGTTTCTCTATGGGGATCCCTTGTTCTTTTTTTATGAAGAATGATGGATCTATGAGGTTGTGCATTGACTATCGGGAGATCAATTCTATATCAATAAAGAACAAGTATCCCCTACCTCGCATTGATGATTTATTTAACCAACTTCATGGTGCTCAATATTTTTAAAATTTTGATGGTCGATCAAGATATCATTAGTTTTGTGTGAATAAAGAAGAAATTCTGAAAACAACATTTCGAACCATGTATGAGCATTACAAGTTTACAGTAATGCCTTTTGGATTGACTAATTCACCCTCTATCTTCATGGATCTAATGAATAGTTTTTTCAAGGAATATCTTGATAACTTTGTAGTGGTATTTATTGATGATATCTTGGTATACTCTAAAAGATATGAAGATCATGGAAATCACTTGCGCATTATTCTAAAACTCTTAGAAGAAATGAATTCTATGGGATATTTAGCAAGTGTGAATTCTGGCTTCAAGAGATTTATTTTCTTGGACATATTTTCTCTAAGGATGGAATCATTGTTGATCCTTCAAATACAAAGTCTATCCAAGAATGGCCGGCACCGATGAGTATAACTGAGGTATGCAGTTTTATTGTTTTAGTGGGTTATTATCGACATTTCGTTCGGAATTTTACCTGGTTGGATAACCCATTAACAATGCTCACACGTAAAGGGGTTAAATTTTTTTGAAAAAAATAGTGTTAAGAATATTTTGAAGAACTGGAGAGAATATTAGTAATTGATCCTATCTTGAATCTACTATTAGGGAATGATGGGTTTGTTATTTATAGTGATGCTTCAAAGAAAGGACTTGGTTGTTTCCTTATGCAGAATGATAGAGTTATTTCCTACGCATCACAGTAGCTAAAAATTCATGAGCAAAACTATCCTACTCATGATATTAAGTTATCAAATTTAATATTTACTTTGATGATATGGAGACATTATCTCTATGGTGAAAAATGTGAGAATTATACTGATCACAAGATTTTGAAGTAGATTTTCTCACAAAAGAACTCAACATGAGGCAAAGGAGATGGCTTGAACTGAACAAGGATTATGATTTCACTATACACTACCACCTGAGGTAGTAAAATAAGGTGGAAGATGCTTTGAGTAGAAAGGATCATGGTGTTTTAAACAAGATGAGAGTTGAAAAGGATCCTATATACATGGATCTAGTAAAGATGGATATGGGAATAACCATGGAAGGTGAAACATCAATGCTTCTTCAACTGGTTTCCAAACCATCTTTACTAGAAAGGATAAACAGTTCTCAGACCGATGATGGGGAGTTTCAAAATAAGATTAAAGTTGTGAACGATGGGATATTGAGTGACTTTATATATGAAGATGGAATTTCGAAATTTGGGAAGAGAGTTTGCATTCCTAACATACCTAAACTAAAAAGGGAATTATTGGATGATGCTCATTGCTCCAATTTCTCAATACACCCTGCTAGCACTGAGATATATATAGAATTTAAGGAACATTTTTGGTGGGACAAAATGAAGAGGGAGATTCCTAACATTGTGTCACGAAGTATGGTTTTTCAACAAGTGAAAGTAGGAAGGAAACAGCCTCGAGGAGTCATGAAACCTCTTCCCATACCTGAGTGGAAATGGTATAATATTTCGATGGGATTTTTCATGGGGCTACCAAAGACACCAAGAAGGAATGATTTAATATGGTTCATTGTTGATCATCTTACCATGTCGGCACATTTTATTGCTATATGAGAAGATTTACCACATGAACGTTACTCTAGACTATATATTAATGAAGTTGTAAGACTCCATGGTGTACCCCTATTGATTGTTTCTGATCATGATCCCCATTGTACATCAAGATTCTAGAAAATTCATAAGAAATCCCTAGATACTGATCATTATTTGAGCACTGCCTACCACCTTTAAACTGGTGGACAATCAGAATAGACTATTCAAAGCTTAGAAGACATGTTGAGATCTTTCTCACTTGACTTTCAAGGCATGTGGGATCAATACTTACCTCTGGTAGAATTTTCCTATAACATTAGCTTCCATTCAAGTATTCTGATGGCACCATATGAAGCATTATATGGAAAGAGATGTCGCACACCAACCTGTTGGTATTATGTTGGTGAAGGAAAACTCATAGGCCCTGAACATGTTAAGTGATCAATGGAAAAGGTGAAGATAATCCAAACCGACATCAAAGTAGCTCAAAGTAGGCAGAAGAGCTAAGAAGATAACCGAATGAAGTATTCGGAATTTCAGGTAGGAGATCATGTTTTCTTGATGGTATCTCCATGGAAAGGTATTTTATGATTTGGTAAGAATATTAAAGTGTGTCCCAGGTACATTAGACCTTTCGAAATTCTAGAAAGAATTTGGGCTGTAACATACCGTTTGGAAATGCCGCCATGTTTCTCCAAAGTTCATGATGTGTTCCATGTATCACTATTAAGAAAATACATGTCTGACTCAATGCATGTACTCACCTATGATAAATTAGAACTGGAACTCGATCTGTCTTATTGTGAAGATCCTTCCAAGATTCTTGATACAAGAGAACAAGTTTTTAAAAACTATATAACTCGTCGGGTAATCATTCTATGGAGAAACCATAAAATGGAAGAGGCAACGTGGGAACCCGAGGAACTTATGATGAAGAACCACCTGAATCTTTTTATGTAGTAATATTCTAGAAATTTCAAGGACAAAATTATTTGAGGTAGGGGAGAATGTTACACATCAAGCTTCTACAGTACGTTCCCTTTGAATAATGCAATAGCTTGCATTGTACGCAACATCAAGATTCTAACACACCACGACCAATCAAACTAGCCGTTATGAATAGTAATACACACTTTTTGAAATTTTATAAATTGTATCTTTAAAAATGGACATCATTTTTGGATTCGGAATATCTAAATTAGATTAGGGTGAATTTTTGGTATTTTTCTGAGAACATTGAATTTTGGATGAATAGTGAAAACACTTAGTTGTTGTTTAAAACCGACTTTTTATTTAAATAATTATTTATTTTATTTAAATTTATTTTACTTCAAAATAGATACATAATACCTTTATAAGTACAATATACTTCCTTAGAGTCATTTTATAATGAGTTTAGATATATAAAAGTTTATCGAGCTTTTTACCATCTGTTACCCACCTCCTAGGAGCATTTCCAAATTTGTATAAAAATTAATTTTACCGCTTCTATGAGTCGAATTTCAAAAATTCAAGAGACACTATTTACATTATTATGTAAAATGTGGTTCAATATGATGAACATATTTTTTGGTTAATAATAACTTTTTACTTTTATTTACCATGGTTAAAAATAAATAGGGTAATTAAGGGTAAAATGATATTATTATTATCCTAGAACATGTCTTAATTTTGTAGGATAAGTATAATTCGACCAAAAAACAAACATAGGAATAAAATATGAACCTATTTGGTAAACATGGATTAGATTAGGACATTTATTATTATTTTATTTAAAGGAGACTTAAAAGAGTTAAATTCAATGTTTAATAACTAAACCATTTTTAATATAGGGTTGCACACAATATAAATTCAACTATAAATATTAATTATAAATCTAAAAATATTTCCTATATAATAGTATTTAATTTATAATTTTTAGACATTAAATAATTAAATTTATTCATGACACAATGATGATGCAATAATTACCATATCAATGAAAGATTAAAATAATTGATATTATAAATATCCAAATAAATCTAATTTGAGACTTTTAATGAGTTACACTAATTTAATACGTTAATATTACATGTTATGGTTTATTAAATGTATTTATTTCTTATTAATAAAGTTCTTATTACTTTAACAAAAATAAATTATTAAATAATGTCAAAATTGACATAAATGAGTTTTTAAAACAAATACAATATTATTGATTGATATAATAATCCAAAAAATATATATTTTGTACAAAAGACTTATATAATGAAAGGTGTATCGTTAATGAACCACTTGGGATTCTATTGGAAGTTTATTTTATGTTTATTAACCATATAATATAAAAATACAAAGAGACATGGTAAACGTCAAACTTTTTAACTGAATGTAAAATCTAAATGATAAGGTTAATATAGTGACCCAAACCTATCTAAAACCTATTGGATGAGAGTTTTTAGATCCATACCCCACCGTATTCTTTAAATAATTCATTGTAGAGCCATTATAAACTGAAAATTATTTTATTATAAAATAATATTTCAATATTTTCCTAAGGTTTCCCTCACCCCTCTTATAAAATGGCACTTACCCTTATCTAAATTTCACACCTTTAAAGCCATTTTGATCGGCCAAACCCAGCCCAAATATCCTCCCAACTATCCTACCTTCATCCTAGAGGCCTTCTGTTAGTTATAAATACAACCTATGGAGCCCTTTTGGTCAAATCAAAAGGAAGAACCTGAAGAAGAGGTTAATATTTAATCATGTCTTCTAAGTTTTTTATTCTTCCACTAATTCTTTCCTTGTTGTTTACATTCTAACATAATAAATCCAGTATCTCCTATATACTCTGATGTTATTATAAATATGGTACAACCATATTCATTATTTGATCCATCCTTCGAATGACATGTAACCATACGTGTGCGTACGTATAGCTTACCATCTCCACGTCATGGTGTAGTTGTTATTCAGTACATTATTATTTGGATGGGTATAATAATGATGTATAATTGATGTAAATAATAAATATAACATGATAATAATTCTTTATATATGATATAACATCCTATTATATACTATTTTAATATCAAAAGAATGATATTGTCACTCGTGCACACGTACGGATTACCGTCTCCACGAACATGATGAGATTCATTCCCCATCGTATCCATTAAAGACAAATTTTTATTTTATGATTAAAAATAATTTATAAATGCTTAATATAATTCTGAATATTAATAAGATACATCCTATACAAAAAAATTATTACTTATGTAACAAAGAATATAAAGGAAAATGAATCAGTTAACGCCCAAAACAATGATACTGTTGAAATATCATTAACAAAGCAATATTAAAAGATCACATATGATATCATATTTAGGTATATAGCTCTTGTATTATTTAATAAAAATTATTTCACCATTATATAGGAGGTTAACCTATCCTTGACCAAGGAAAAGTACAATCTAAGGGTTAATTCTACAATCTCTTTATTATCTGAGGCTGTTTTTACGTAAGTATCTACTGGGACATCTTTATCACCCACATCCATGTTTCTTAAAAATGAATTTCAAAACATTTTTTCTATTTACTAGACAATGGGTTAAAGTCATTTATACCCTTATTTGAACATATATTTTGTGAAAGGAATCTTTCGGTCGTTTTCCAAACAAGGTACTTTACGACCTTTTTGAGAAAATTAATGTAAGAATATCTTTTATAACTTATACATGGGGTGTGGTTATTCTCCGCCATTATAACATCATAAAATCTTCCCTTACAAGATTTTAAGAATATTTTCAAAATAAATGTTTTCTTTTATAATTATGTAACTTTAAATTATTTAAAAAAAAGAGATATTTCTCTCAAATAGTTTTGATTTCATCTATGTCAACATCCTTTGATGGAATTTATACTTGTTGGAAGTCGATTCATTATGATTAAAATCTTCCATATTGTATTGAAGGTTTTGTGATTTTATTGACCATGGATGTATTTTTTTTATACCATTCATGGTTAATAGGTAAATTATTGACATTTCCTATGCTAGTTTTAATACGAATGTTTATGTTATAATTCAATATTTTCATATGATGAATGTATTGGACCTTTTAAGTGACTAGTGGAGCCTGCTATAGCTCATCAATGCATCGGTAGGTATCATGAAACAAATAGATATGGAATTGGTCAATGCCTTTCCCAATTTGATATATGGTTTTGGTCGGGGCCTTAATCATTTTTAGACGTCTTGCCCGAGGCCTTGACAAAATGTTTCAAAATGTATGACATTATAAATTCACTCATTATGAAAATAATATTGATGGTTCATGTGGTCATTCGACTATTATAATCCCCGTGATTATATTTTATTATGACATTTTTACTCAGGTCATATTCCTGTCATAAATGTGTTCATGTTTATTATTTGTAAAGTCATGTGTTTTGAATTATTAACCATGCTTAATATTTATGTTATCATCCGTTGTATTTCTTACCCTTACTGAGCATTTGAGATCACCCCTTTCTTATGTTTCATTTTCCCAGGATATGAAGAAGTGAGTTATGAGTGACCTTCCAGCATAATCTATTAGGCTTGGATGTTTCTAATGGAATAAATTAGTGTTGTATTTCTTTTCAAGTTGTAAATTTGAAATTATATAGGAATATTGTTTCCAATAATACTAAACTAATCAGTCTTTCGGGACATGATTTCCTTGTGACCATGCCAATGTTATGTAATACTGCACCAACTCTGGGTAACTGGGGTCATGGCATTACACTACCCCCCCATAAATAAATTTCATCACCACAATTTTAATTATTATTCGTTGAATAAATTAATTGATGTTGATTTTAACATATTTATAGTAACACCCTGAGATTTTATGAAAAATATTCTTTTAATTTCATTAATGTATTGTGTTTTATGCTACTCTAAGATTACCTTGCGCTATACGCAACACCGTATTTGCTTGCAGTATACGCAACACTATTCTTGGATCGTGTTACACACAATTTTGATAATAGTTATTCTACGCAATATTGAGTATATATATATATTCAATGTATAAATGAAATATGGTTGGATTCTGTTATATGAAACAACGAAGGATTCTTTCACAACACGCAACCCTGACTTGGCTAGCATTACACGCAATCGCGACCTTCCTCGATAGCCTGTGTTGTACGCAATACTGGGTTTTACTAAACAATGATATATTATTATAATATTATTATGAACTAGCCGTTATGAATAGTATTAACTAAATTTTTAATTTTATAACATTATTATTCATCTTACAGATTTTCAAGAACATGGTATAAGAACAAAATAAACTTTTCGGGTAAAATAAATATTTTTCAAAAAATGCAGTTTTGCCTCCTTTTGATGGCGCACCCACATTAAATATAGTTTTTGACATGTTTATAAGTTCAATTTGACAAAATAAAATCCTTCTTTGGAATCAAGAAATAAAAATTTACTTTGGATAAATTTTTCGTATTATTCTGGTAACTTTCATATTTTGATGAATAGTAAAAACACGCTATATTTTAATGAAAAACAATTTTTTTCATCGTAATAATTTATATGGTTAAATTATAATATTTAATGGTTTTAAAGTATTAATATAATATATTTTTACCATTTAATATAACGTATTTCATTATCATTAATTTTACATTGAATTAGTAGGTTAAATCAATTCAATATTTTGCAATGTTTTAAACAAAAACCCGTTTTCATTCGACAACGGGATTAATATTAATTTAATTTCTGCAACTTCTGTGTATTGAATTTGAAAAAATGGATTCCATATTTGGAATCATTGGGTCCAAATTATATTAATAGACTACTTTTTATTTTTGGAAATTATGAATAGTAACTACGGTAAATTTTATTTACCTTAGTTAAAGATAAATCGGGTAATTAAGGATAAATATAATATTATAAAATTACCCTAACACATGCCAAAATTCTATTGGATGACTAAAAGTAAACCCATATCAACTAAGGGTCGGATTAGATTCATTTTATGGACTTTTGACCATGAAAATAATTTAATTATTATTAAAACCAAAGAAAGTGACAACATGTCACTCTCTTAAATCTTATAAGTATAATAATTTTAATTTAGTGATAAACATCATAAAACTTCGAACATGAATAGCCTTCAGAAATATAATAAAATTATCTACATCATGATAATTTATTTATAATTTTTAGCGATTAAATAATTGTCATTAATGGTGATACATTAATGATACAGAAATTATTTATTTAGTGGAAAATAAGTAATATGGTTTTTATTGAAATAATAATACCCATTAAGAGGCCCAAAAACCTGACCAAAACTTATTGTTAGTGTATATATACACCTTAAGCATCCAATGACCTAATATTTAACCGTTTGGATCCTTATAAAAGTGATTATAACACTTATATTATTTTATTTTAAATGATGCCAAAGGTGTCACCTTCATAATTTAATAAATATAACAATTTAAATATTGTGATTTTAAGATGATAAATTCTAGTAAATGTATTATTGTGAAATTTAATAGATTTGTCTTCATCATATGATTTTATTTTAAATTTTTATGCAACAAATCAGTATATTAAATAATTATACAAAAATGTTGTAGTAATTATTTTATTAAGAGATAAACGAAATAAATGGTATTAAAAATAATAAAATAAATATTATATGAACTATTTAATGTGATCCACTAATTTTATAGAAACATATGACCTTTTATGAATTTATTAATGCTTTTAGTTCGAACATATTATCTGTATATATTTTATTTAAATTCAAATAAATGAATAGTGTCAAAATTGACACTATTGTTATTTTATAAAAATAACATATTATAAAATTGTTTAAAAATCAAAAAAATATTTAAAAATTATAAATTTAAATTTATATGGTCTATAATGTTATAAAGTAAATAAATATGGAAAATTCACAACAAATAAGTAATTATTTGTTATAATTTAAAATTTAGAATTTTATTACCACAAATAAACTTAAATAGATTAAATAAGGATAAATCAAAATGATAAGGTTTAAAATAAGATCCAAACATGTCTAAATTTTATTGGTTGATGAGATGTCAACCCTATCTCATCTAATATTCTAATATGAGTCATTTTTGGAGGATATTAAGTGGGGTTAGATTTATTATAAATTAATATTTTTAAGAATTCCAAAGGTGCCCCTCTCCTCCCTTATAAAAGGGAACCTCCCCCCTCTCCTCCTCACACCAATTTGAGCCTTAAAGCTCGGTCAACCCCTTCCAAATTATCTTCTACACTTCCTAGAAACATCCTAGAGGTTCTGGTCTACTTTAAAGACCAATCTTAGTGGCCTTAGAGGAGGTTTCAAATAGGCGTATCGAAGAAGAGGTAATTTCTTCTCCCGATTCTTTCAAGCTTCTTTCTTATTCAAATTATTCTTCTTTAGTTTTTTCATTATAAAGTAATAACATCAGTATCACTAATATTCTTATTTGTTACTATAAATATGAAACAACCCCATTTCACCTTCTATCCATCCTACGGAAAACAAAATCACCGCGCGTGCGTACGTACGGAATACCGTCTCCACGCCCTGGTGTAATCTGTTTTTCAACCAACACATTACATGGATGGGTATAATGGTGTAAAGAATAACTATAAATAGTTATTATAACATCATACTGATTCTGATATATTGTATCACCCACACCAATTCAATACAATAATTATGGAAATGCTATCATCGCTCGTGCGTACGTACGGACTACTGTCTCCACGACGCGATGAGATTCATTCTCCATTTTAACCATTTAAGAATGATTATAAAGTATATATAAGAAATAATAATGAAATATATGACATTATAAAGCTACTGGATTTATTTATATATGTATGTCATCTACTTAATTCCATTCAACTCAATAAGGAAACGAAAACAGCGTTCATGCGTACGTACGGCCTACCGTCTCCATGAACGGTGTATTTCCTTCCATTTATCGATCTATTATATATATGTATATTCTGAATATATATTATATTTAAATCATGTTTTATAATATGGAATTATGTAATCGTTATCTAAGTAATCATATGAATAATTACAAGTCAAAACACGGATGACAAATGAAATGATTTTACCCAAAACACTCTTTAACATGGAATTTACAAAAGAACAGGTAATATAAAGTCATAAGTGAACCATATATGATATCATAACAATGAATATGATTCTATAATAAGTCAATGACATTATTTAAATCATTATACTGGAGGTTCGGATACATACTAAGCATATCGTACATAAGGTAAGGGAAAATACCACAATCTCATTTTATCCGAGATTGTTTATATGTTGGTATTTACTGGGGTGTATTTTATCATCCAAATCCATGTTTCCTCAATATGTAATATTACTTCCATCCACCTAAAATTGTTTAAATCCAATTTTACCCTTCGGTGAGTTTTTAGTAAATGATATGAAAGAAATCTTTTGTCATTTGTCGTACGAGGTACTTTTTGACTTTTCCGACAAAAGTATGAGAAGAATGTTTTTTTAACTTATACGGGACGAACGAATTTTTACAGTTTTATAAAGCCTTATTTTCATGAAGCTTCCTCAAAAATATTTCATGACTATTTTCAACAAAATATCTTTCTTTTAAAATTGCATGACGTTTTGTGAAAAGAAATTGATTTTCAAGAACAAAGGATATTTTCCTCAAGAATTCATTTGAAGTGTTTTATCAAAAGCATTTTTCATCTAAGATGAAATTATTTCATATGTGTATTTTTCAAGTGTAATGTATCTATGATTTACATGGTTTCACTTTTGTCATTATGAAATGATATCCATTTCTTTAATATGGATTATGTGATGATGGGATGATGTTTATGAAACCCATTTTATTCGTTGGGTTATTATGAATGATGTATGTTTATTTTGTGGCACACATAAGAATGGTATCATTATGAGATGGGTGGGACCTATATCTACCTCCAATGCATTGGGTAAAGATTTATATCTCATGAGATAGACATGGCTAGAACGGCAGGTTAAACCGGTTCAGTAAAACAGGACTGAAATGAGGAGTAAACGTGATTCAAAAAGGGACTTTGTCCACTAAGATGGTCTTGACAGCAATGCCTTGGCTACTATGGAAATAATTACATGTGCTTAATGGATTCCAAAATTACATGTTTTATTCCCATGCTATTTTATCATGGTTTATGTTCCATTATGATCTATGCATTACGTACTTCCATGTTTTATGTCGTTGCTCAAGATTTTAATGTTTAAACATTATGTTCATGTTTTTAAGTTCCAATGTATATGGTATGTTTTATTTTATCCATGATTACCCTTACTGAGCATTTGAGCTCACCCTTTTTATGTTTTATTTTCCCCCAGGATAAAAAGAATGGTTTTAGGTCAAGAAATAAAAAGTAGAAGATCTTTATGGGAGATGTTGAAGATCTTTCACCACGATTAGAAGATTACGTTCCAAGTTTCCAAAGACACTAAACTATTACGGTCCTTGTGTGTCTATTTTTGTTATGTATTAAGTATTCCGCTAATGTAATGTAAAGTCCATGTACGTCAAGCTTCGGGTCTCTACAGTTGGTATCAGAGGAAAGGTTTAGACAACCTTTGGAAACTAGGATGTGAAAACGTTAGTGAGATCCTTAGAGATATTTCTAAGGTATGTCTAGGGATGTCCCTAAGGATAAGTATACATATATGATAAAGTCCTAGAACTACGGTAACGATCTTAGAATTTAACCGAAGATGTTAGATATTCAGGGTGCTTCCCCTTTACTATGTTATTTTCCCTAGCATGATTTTTTCCTCTCACGCTATTCTTTTTGGGTTTTAGAAAATGGCTGGAAACAAGATGATTCATGATAATGGAGGATATGATGGACAATGGAATGATATTCTTCATGAGAAACCAAATGAAATGGGATTTGGAAGTCCAAACATCATTATTATTACGAATCAGCAATCTCATAATATGATCAATAAAGTAAAATTTGGTAAGTTTCCTGACTCTGGTAATAAGATAAAGATGGAGTTTCATGATGATTTTAGAGGAAAGAAAGTTCAATTTCCCCTATGTAAATCATGGGGGAAGAGGCATCAAGGAGAATGTTTCAAAGGAACTGGAAGATGCTCTGGGTGTGGAAAAGAAGGACAAAAAGCTAGTAAGTGCAAAAGAAAAGGTTCAATTAACACCAGGTATGAGGATAATGGTATTGCTACGACATCAACAATGGTTAAATGTTTTAAATGTGGAATGTATGAGCATTATGCAAACCAATGCCCTAGGGGAAAGTCACATTAAGAGAATCAGTATGGTCGTATGGGTAGTATTTATGTTTATGATGATGAAGAGACTACAAATGATATGTGAGATGAAAGAATTGTTGATGCTCGGTCATTGGTTTAAGAATGTAGTGGAATGATTACATGTTTATCATGTGTAAAGTTGTATAAGTAATATCATGGTACTATGGAATAAAGAGACATCTAAGGATTGTTACACTGTTGTCTTTCCTTGAGTTTTGAAAGTGTATGATTAATGGTACTAGTATCCATGAAAGGTTATTCAGATATTTTTGGAATGTAGATGATATGCTCATAATGAAGGGATAAGGAGAAAATTAAATGTTTGATAGTATTCATGAGCTCATGACTGATATAAGGAGAAGGTTATATCATGGTTTGAATATATAGAATTTTTGGATTTTGGTATGTGGAATGAGTTAACTTTTGACAGCATTCATGTTTTCTCTAAGGTTTAATGGGTATTCATTTTTCAAGAGAATACATGATTAAGGTATTCACAAGATTGGAATGTGACCAACAAGATATATGGGGGATAAATGATGGTATTAACATTCTTGGTTGATGACATTTCAAGTAATCATTTTCATTATACTATGAGCTTGGACCAAAGTATTTTAGATAAGCCTAAATATTGGAATGGATTATGTTAGACATAAGTTAGTATTGTTTAAGGATAGAAATTTTTTTTTGATATTATTTATGGGATGTTATAGTAATGTAGTTTTAGAAAAAGGACAACCTGCAGGACGGGAGACAACACATCACGTCAGACAAGGCTATGGGAATCGAACCCACAACCGAAGTGCGACTGTCTTTTATCGCCTACCACTGGCCTACAGGAAGTCCCTGTTTTGTAGAAACTAGTTTTATTATAAGCTCTATGATATATGAAGTACAAGTCCATTTTAGGAACCATATATGATTAATCTCACTATAGATGGACTTATGTATTTTTGATAACTTTTATAACCTTTTGTTTGAGACAGATGGAATGACCCATAATTCAATCACATGATCTGCTAACACATCACGAATAACAAATTCAACTTCATTTCATTAAGGGATGAAGTGGAAATAGTTCAATTAACGAACAACAGTGAGATTGTACCAAAATCATGTAAGTATTTATTTTAATTCATCAACTTTAGGGAAATGATTTTGAAAAACAAAAAATGTTGTCCTGGTGCTCTTATATCTGATTAATCAGATGGTACCTTAGATCATCACAAATCTATGGATTTGTGATTACTGGCTTTTCCATAGCCATGTTCTCTACCACTCTACATCAGAACATGATGGTTAGATTTCTATTCCATATCCATATTTTCATCAATGTGGAAACCCAGTGATTAGTTTATTTGGGTAACCGTTAAGTTTAATACTTTTGTTTTTAATGATTGGTTTTGGTATTCCTTTTTACGATGTGGGTTTCTATTAAAGAAACTTTCGAGTAGTAAACCATTTATAACCCCGACGAATTTCGAGGGCGAAATTCATTTTAAGGGGGGTAGAATTTAACACCCTGAGATTTTATGAAAAATATTCTTTTAATTTCATTAATGTATTTTGTTTTATGCTACACCAAGATTACCTTGCGCTATACGCAACACCGTATTAGCTTTCAGTATACGCAACACTATTCTTGGATCGTGTTACACACAATTTTGATAATAGTTATTCTACGCAACATTGAGTATATATATATATATATATTCAATGTATAAATGAAATATTGTTGGATTCTGTTATACAAAACAACGAAGGATTCTTTCATAACACGCAACCCTGACTTGGCTTGTATTACATGCAATCGCGACCTTCCTCGATAGCGTGTGTTGTACGCAATACCAGGTTTTACTAAACAACGATATATTATTATAATAATATTATGAACTATCCATTATGAATAGTATTAACTAAATTGTTAATTTTATAACATTATTATTCATCTTACACATTTTCTAGAACATGGTATAAGAACAACATAAAATTTTTGGGTAAAATAAATATTTTTCAAAAAATGCAGTTTTGCTGCCTTTTGATGGAGAACCCACATTAAATCTAGTTTTTGACATGTTTATAAGTTAAATTTGACAAAATAAAATTCTTATTAGTAATAAAGAAATAAAAATTACTTTGGATAAATTTTTCGTATTGTTCTGGTAACTTTCATATTTTGATGAATAGTAAAAACACGCTACATTTTAATGAAAAACAACTTTTTCCATCTTAATAATTTATATGGTTAAATTATAATATTGAATGGTTTTAAAGTATAAACAGAATATATTTTTACCATTTAATATAATGTATGTAATTATCATTGATTTTACATTGAATTCCTAGGTTAAATCAATTCAATCTTTTGCAATGTTTTAAACAAAAACCCGTTTTAATTCGACAACGGTATTAATTTTAATTTAATTTCTGCAACTTATTTGTATTGAATTTGAAAAAATGGATTCCATATTTGGAATCAGTGGGTCCAAATTATGTTAATATACTACTTTTTATTTTTGGGAATTATGAATAGTAACTACGGTTAATTTTATTTACCATAGTTAAAGGTAAATCGAGTAATTAAGGGTAAATATAATATTATAAAATTTCCCTAACACATGCCAAAATTCTATTGGATGACTAAAAGTAAACCCATATCAACTAAGGGTCAGATTAGATTCATTTTAGAGACTTTTGACCATGAAAATAATTTAATTATTATTAAAACCAAAGAAAATGACAACATGTTACTCTCTTAAATCTTATAAGTATAATAATTTTAATTTAGTGATAAACATCATAAAACATCGAACATGAATATCATCAAGAAAGCTAATAAAATTATCTACATCATGATAATTTATTTAGAATTTTTAGGGATTAAATAATTATCATTAATGGTGATACATTAATGATACAGAAATTATTTATTAAGTGGAAAATAAGTAATATAGTTTTTATTGAAATAATAATACCCATTAAGAGGCCCACAAACCTGACAAAAACTTATTTTAAGTGTATATATACACCTTAATCATCCAATGACCTAATATATAACCGTTTGGATCCTTATAAAAGTGATTATGACACTTATATTATTTTATTTTAAATGACGTCAAAGTTGTCACCTTCATAATTTAATAAATATAACAATTTAAATATTGTGATTTTAAGATGATAAATTCGAGTAAATGTATTATTGTGAAAGTTAATAGATTTATCTTCATCATAGAATTTTATTTTAAATTTTTATGCAACAAATCAGTATATTAAATAATTATACAAAAATGTTGTAGTAATTATTTTATTAAGAGATAAACCAAATCCATGGTTTCAAAAATAATAAAATAAATACTATATGAACTATTTAATGTGATCCACTAATTTTATAAATACATATGACCTTTTATGAATCTATTAATGCTTTTATTTAGAACATATATTCTGTATATATTTTATTTAAAATCAAATTAATGAATAGTGTCAAAATTGACACTATTGTTATTTTATACGAATAACATATTATAAAATTTCTTAAAAATCAAAAAAAAATTTAAAAATTATAAATTTAAATTTATATTGTCTATAATGTTATAAAGTAAACAATTATGGAAAATTCACAACAAATAAGCAATTATTTGTTATAATTTTAAATTTAAAATTTTATTACCACAAATAAACTTAAATAGATTAAATAAGGATAAATCAAAATGATAAGGTTTAAAATATGATCCAAACATGTCTAAATTTTTTTGGTTGATGAGATTTCAACCCTATATCATATAATATTTGAATATGAGTCATTTTTGGAGGTTTTTAAGTGGGGTTAGATTTATTATAAATTAATATTTTTAAGAATTCCAAAGGTGCCCCTATCCTCCCTTATAAAAGGGCACCTCCTCCCTCTCCTCCTCACACCAATTTTAGCCTTAAAGCACGTCCAACCCCTGCCAAATTACCTTCTCCTCTTCCCTAGAAACATCCTAGAGGTTCTGGTCTACTTTAAAGACCAATCTTAGTGCCCTAAGAGAAGGTTTCAAAGAGGCGTATTGAAGAAGAGGTAATTTCTTCTCCCGATTCTTTCAAGCTTATTTCTTCTTCAACTTCTTCTTCTTTAGTTGTTTCATTATAAATTAATAACATCAGTATCACTAACATACTGATTTGTTATTATAAATATGAAACAACCCCATTTCACCTTCTATCCATCCTACGGAAAACAAAATCACCGCGCGTGCGTATGTACGGAATACCGTCTCCACGCCGTGGTGTAATCTGTTTTTCCACCAACACCGTACATGGATGGGTATAATGGTGTAAAGAATAACTATACATAGTTATTATAACATCATACTGATTCTGATATAATATATAATCCACTCCAATTCAATTCAATAATTATGGAAACGATATCATCGCTCGTGCGTACGTACGGACTACTGTCTCCACGACGCGATGAGATTCATTCTCCATGTTAACCATTTAAGAATGATTATAAAGTATATATAATAAATAATAATGATATATATGACATTATAAAGCTACTGTATTTATGTATATATGTATGTCATCTAATTAATTCCATTCAACTCAATAAGGAAATGAAAACAGCGTTCATGCATACGTATGGCCTACCGTCTCCACGAACGGTGTATTTATTTCCATTTATCGATCTATTATATATAGGTATATTCTGAATATATATTATATATAAATCATGTTTTATATTCTGGAATTATGTAATCGTGATCTAAGTAATCATATGAATAATTACAAGCCAAAACACGGACGACAAATGAAATGATTTTACCCAAAACACTCTTTAACATGGAATTTACAAAAGAACGGGTAATATAAAGTTATAAGTGAACCATATATGATATAATAACAATGAATATGATACTGTAATAAGTCAATGACATTATTTAAATCATTATATAGGAGTTTCAGATACATACGAAGCATATCGGACATAAGGTAAGGGAAAATATCACAATCTCATTTTATCCGAGATTGTTTATATGTTGGTATTTACTGGGGTGTATTTTATCATCCAATTCCATGTTTCCTCAATATGTAATATTATTTCCATCCACCTATAATTTTTTAAATCCAATTTTACCCTTTGGTGAGTTTTTAGTAAAAGATATTAAAAGAATCTTTTGTCATTTTTGTACGAGGTACTTTTTGACTTTTTTGACAAAAGTACGAGAAGAAAGTTTTTTTAACTTATACGGCACAAACGGATTTTTACAGTTTTATAAATCCTTATTTTCATGAAGCTTACTCCAAAATATTTCATGACTATTTTCAAAAAAATCTCTTTCTTTTAAAATTGCATGACCTTTTGTGAAAAGAAATTGATTTTGAAGAAGAAAGGATATTTTCCTCAAGAATTCATTTTAAGTGTTTTATCAAAACCATTTTTCATCTAAGATGAAATTATTTCATATGTGTATGTTTCAAGTGTAATGTCTCTATGATTTACATGGTTTCACTTTTCTCATTATGAAAGGATATCCATTTCTTTAATATGGATTATGTGATGATGGGATGATGTTTATGAAACCCATTTTATTTGTTGGGTTATTATGAATTATGTATGTTTATTTTGTGGCACACATAAGAATGGTATCATTATGAGATGGGTGGGAAATATATCTCCCTCCAATGAATTGGGTAAAGATTTATATCTCTTGAGATATATATGGCTGGAATGGCTGGTTAAACCGGTTCAGTAAAATAGGACTGAAACGAGGAGTAAACTCGATTTAGAAAGAGACTTTGTCCACTAAGATGGTCTTGGCATCAATGCCTTGGCTACTATGGAAATCATTACATGTGCTTAATGGATACCACAATTACATGTTTTATTCCCATGCTATTTTATCATGGTTTATGTTCCATTATGATATATGCCTTACGTACTTCCATGTTTTATGTCGTTGCTCAAGATTTTAATATTTAAACATTATGTTCATGTTTTTAAGTTCCAATGTATATGGTATGTTTTATTTTATCCATGCTTACCCTTGCTGAGCATTTGAGCTCACCCTTTTTATGTTTTATTTTCCCCCAGGATCAAAAGAAATGTTTTGGGTCAGGAAACAAAAAGTGCAGGATCTTTATGGGAGATGTTGAAGATCTTTCACCACGATTAGAAGATTACGTTCCATGTTTCCAAAGACACTAAACTATTACGGTCCTTGTGTGTCTGTTTTTGTTATGTATTAAGTATTACACTAAAGTAATGTAATGTCCATGTACGTCAAGCTTCGGGTCTCTACATTTATCATATAGTTTAGAAATTCAAATATAAAATATACCTTACTCTCTTAGGAGATATTAAGATGCATATCTTTCTAGAAAACAATATGAATCATTCTTGCAATCATATTCCTAGGTACATATATTCCCTAATCATATATTCTCTAAAATTTTCCTTTCAATGAAAAGTCTAAATCTCCAAGAAATTAAATAATAATGAAACAATATATTCTTCTATAATTTAACATTATAATTAACCTTTATATGGTATTAATCAGAAGGTCATAAAATCATAAACTAATCAACAGATTCCCTAGTCTAAAAAATTTGATGAAATTCACAAAAAAAATCATGAACCATCCTTATTTTACAAGGTCACTAACAATATCTAACTTAATTTTTCCAAATTAATCAAACCATTGAAATATAAAAATAAATAATATGTAAAACCTATGTTTTATTCATCCCAAAATCAATTGTTTTTCAATATTTATCCCCCAAAATATGACCATATCGTAAAATCAGTTTTCAAGGTTATTGATACCATTTAATAAGTATTTCCAATCATTTAATGTAAAACTCAAGAAAACAACTCGTAGATATTTCACAAAATCCTAATTACATTACAAAAATAAAAAAATATCATTAATAAATATCCATAGATATAGATAATAAGTAACTATATAATTATTTTCATTCTTTTAAGGCATTAACCATAATTCCCATATAAAGACTAGGAAAATAAATATTTTCTTTATAAGAGTCATATATTATGATTATAAAAAATTTATGTATGGTCCCTTATTTAATTATCTGATATATTGGTTTCTTGATACAAGCAATTCTCATTTTAATTTATGTGATCCCTATTTAACCAAATACTAAAACAGAAATTGTTATATGAATATAAAAAATATTAAAATAAAAACATGAATCAAGGTATATCTTCCCTAATGAAACAATCATTTTTAAAATATGTTACTTTCAGGAAAATGAGCCTCAGCTCGATTGGTGAGGACTCAGCAAGTGCATCCAAGTGACCTAAGATCTAATTCGAGTGGAGACATATTTTCCAGGTACTGCAGTAGTACTGTAGCATCTGGAACTATTCATCCATTTGGGCCTCCAGGCCACCGGTTTGGTCCTCGGGTCCTACAAGGCCTTTGGGCCAATTGTCTCTCAAGGCCGTCAGGATACCTTAAGGCCTTAGGGTCACCCAAAGGCCTTCGGTCCACGTGATTTGTAGACATACCAGTAAGAATACAAGGGAAAAAGGCTCTAGATGAGGATTTAGGGCAGGAGCATTCACGAGAGTATAGCTAACCAAAATTGGATGAATGAGAGAGTATGGCTTAGCCATCGGTACCGGGCCTATGAAACTTTTTCTAGGACAACTAGCCGACCAGACCTGTGAAGGTGGAGTGCTGATCATGATGAAAAATGTTGGGGAGGAGCAGTTCCAAGTTTTCTCCCTAGGTGATTCCCTCTAAGACCTACAGGTCATGTAATTGTCTATCGTCCTTCGAGCCTTGTAAGGGTTCCACCTCACCCCTTGAAAGGTGGATTATCAAAAAAAAATGAAGGCCTTTGAGCCATTCAGATAAAATATGTTACTTTCAATTAAACCTATGATGTTATTTTTTTAATCCTTAGTTATCCATGTCAATTTTCCTATTAACTTATCAAACATAATTATTTGACAAAGTACTTAATTACCTCATAATGGTTCATTATATATAATGTGAATTAACAGTAATATATCCCATGGGAGTGTTAAACATGGTTTTTTGTTAGAACTCTTTGTCACGAATGAGGTTATGATATATACCAAATCCACCCATTTCAATGTAATTTCTACAATGAAAATACTTTTAGAGCCTAAATCTATTATTAGTATCTAGATTGGTATAGAATTACTATAGGGTCCACAAAATCTATACAATACTAAAGTATTTGGATGTTATCACATAATTATACATATATCTATAGTTTTCAAAAAAGTTCTATAATATTAATCTCAAAAAGAAAAAAATTAATCACTAAAAATAACAAAACATTCCTTTAATACCCACCGAGACATCTCATATCTACAAGCCAGTTTCCGGTGATAAAAACACTTGATATTTAAAATTGACTATGATTCAAATTGAGATGATCCATGATAAATGTTCCAACAAATAACATTAATATTAAATCACAAAATAATCTAAAATAAATAAGAGAACCTTTTAGATTATAGTATATTTATTTTAGCTATACAAATAATTTATTTTACCCCAGTGGTGCACATTTCCAAATAATTTAACTCCTCTATAATCCTATCTAAACAGCCCATAAGTTACACTTATCATTGTATCATGGTAAAAAGAAATATGATAATTGTGTGAGCTCAAACACTTAGAAATGGGAGAATAATAAATATATATTCAATGGATATAACATAAGAATATGAATAATTGTGTTTATGGGAGAAATATCATATTAAAAGAGCACAAAACAATATTTATTTTCCATAATTCCTAATATAAGTACAAGTAAAATAATATGTACAAATATATAACCTGATAACTTATCCTAATTTATGATTAATTAAGCATGATTCATTGAGAATAATCATAGTCACAATATAATTACAAAAATTGTGGAATAAAAATCAATATCAGAATCATATGTCATGTCTATCCACCAAGACTTTCATCACATATTACACTTCATCTAATCACCAATGTACCTTCTTGGAAATTGAGAATCCTCCTTTGTAAAGATGGCCATGGGGTATGACCAGTAATGTAATCATTTATCTTGTGATAAATCCTCTCATATACCATTTGGATTACTGTAAATCCTAATTTGTACCCTTTGGATTGGGATGGATCATCCCACACAACCGTTGTCTTGGAATTACTACACCCATGTTGCCTTCTAATTATTATAAATCCTCTCACACACCCCCTTCTTCTAGGGATAATTCTTTATATCTATCCTTTTGTTTGGGATAAATCCCCTAGTGTACCTTTGGTCTGGGAATAAATTCTCCTATGTACCCATTGGATTAGGATAAATCCTCTAATGTATCCATTTTAATATCATGAGATATAATCATTAATAATGTATTAAAGGAATAAGTAGGACCCTAAAAAAATCATTATATATGTGTTTGAAAAGAAATCAATCAAATCATAAACAACCCATAGAATAAAAATTAGTTTCATATCCCTTTCAAAGGAAATAAAATAAGGAAAACTATCAAAATCCCTTCAATAATAATATCATGATGTACCCAAGTAATATAACTGGTTATCCAAAGTTATTCAGTAACATTATTGGTAGATACACAATATGATAAATCATATGTTATTTACACCATATCAATAAAGGTTACTCAAATTACTCAATAATTTTACTAATTAATTAATAAATGGAATCTAATTGAATAACCCTTTTTCAAAGGAATACAGATATGGTTCTCATAAGGGAATGTCATTGGAATAAAAATTATGGTTATAAAATGAAAATGATTAGAAAATAAAAAGATACTCATGCACTATTTATCTTATATATATTTAATATTTCTAATTTGTGACAACATAGGTAATGAATCAATGACTTGTTGGAGAAAAGTTTTAGAAGAATCAATGATTTTTCATTGATTAGATGATTAAAATGATGCTTTTCCCATGAAATCCATTTCATAAAAAACTCATATAATTATGAAAAAATACTAATTTTTTAAATCCACAATACATGGGAATAATGTTTCTAAACATTAGAAAATCTATTCTGGTAAAAAAAATATTTAAAATATTTTTTTTGTTTTTTAATGAAATTATTGGTGTCAAAGTCATTGATTTATTTTTAAATTTCATTATAAAAAACGTTTGAATGAAAATATTAGAGATATATTAAAATATTAATTTTTTAAATCTCTAATAATAGAGTCTTAAAAATTCAAAATTGATATATAGAGAAAATTCGATGTGGAAGATAAAAAAAATCAATTTTGAAAGGATATAAATAATTTGTTTAATATTTTCAAATACTATTATTGAAAACCCACATTGAAAAAATAGATTTATATTTTTATTTTTAAAATAGGTAAATATTATAATTATTTTCATAGAAAATAATACATATTATAGTTTTCAAAAATGATGTTGAACTATATTGATAATGAAAATATTAACAGGGAGGAAATGATCCATTATAAATATTGAGAGTTATCCTTTCCAAAAACAAAACTTTATTTAAGACAATATTTTATAAAGGAATAAGATATATCTGAATAGACATAAAATACCTAGAGAACAAAAAAATACCTTAGAGAAAATGATTTTAAGGGTAATCGGGGCTTACATGATCCTAAAAAAGTATAGATTTTTAGACATGTGGAGAAAAAACAATAGTTCAGAAAATGATTATGACTCAAGTAAAATTTAAATTGATTCCCATTGAATGAGATAAATCTTTAAATTTATCTTTTAAATCCATGTATGAAAAGTATTTCATGGTTTAATGAAACATATATGAATAGTATACACCGTATAAACCTAATTAGGTTCATAATATAAATGTATCTCAATGAATAAAATTTGTGAAAACAAAACCTTTAACTTGTATTACTACTTATTCAAATGAACTCTAATAAGATTGGGTAATAAAATATATCTTTCAATAATCCTTGTATGTAGAACTCCAAGACATTACCCAATTTACCTTTAGATTTTGTTGATATCCTTTCAATACACATGACATCTAATTTAAAAAAACATTATCTAGTCACGTTTTTCATAGTCAATTAAATAATAACACATTTAAAGAGTTTATATTTTAAATTTATATATTATATATTCATATAAATTTTTGACAACTATATATTATATTTTATATAGGAATAAGATAAGAACAAAAACAATATTATACTCAAATTACTATATTTGTATTAAAAGTAGTTTTAACTCCTTTTTATAGAAAACCCATTTTAAATAAAAATTATTACCCTTCTATAAATTTAATATTTAAAAATAAACATAATATTTGATATTTAAACCTAAATATTATCGTCGGGTGATTTTTTGTTAATTTTCTACAAAGATCCAATTTTTAGTTAATAGTTAAAAATATAGAATTTTAGTTTAAAAATGTGTTTTCATCTAATATATTTTCAGGGTTAAATTATACCTTTAAATTGTTTTAAATTTTACTTAGTTAATAATTTTATCAATTAATACAATTTATGTTATTGGAATCAATTTAACTTTGAAATTGATTATAAATGCATACTAATCAATTAGGAAGTTTTACTTTAAAATCCAACAATGTCGTCCCATCTATGGGATTAATTTTAAATAAATTTCTACCAATTATATAGTCGAAATTTGGAAAAATTGATTCGATATTTGGAATCAGAATAATTTTTAATTTCTATAAAAACAAACTTGGTTTTTGAACAAAATGATTAGTGAAAGTGATTAAAATTAATTACAACAATTAAGGTTAAATTAATCTTAATAAGGGACTAAACCATAACCATAAATCCTTAAAAGATCAATAAACTTGTCCAAAGGCCATTGAATATCCATATATATACCCTATCATCTATTATCTTGTATTGGTTTCATTATTATATCCACTTTAAACATGAAAAATGTTCATGGAATTCCTTTGTCAAAATATTAAAAGAGTGCCACTCCCCCTCCACTATAAAAGTCCACCACTAATTCTAATTCCTCATACCTCTCAAACTAGTTACGTTTATCCAACCTCTTCCAAAATATATACCCCAAATACATCCCCCTACCTTTAAACCTCCCTTTGGTCATATTTTCTTTTTTTACAAACCAAAAGAAGTTACCTGAGTTAGAGGTAATGTTTTATCTCAATATTATTAATTTCTCTTCCATTATCCACCCCCTCAAATATATTTTTTCCATTATTATGTAAAATCACAAGTATCATAAATATAATATATTTTTATGAAATTTTTTATTCCTACACTTATACACACCTCCATTTAATGGATAAAAACATATTGTTTCTGTGTATGATGAACTAATGCCTCATGAAAGGACAATTGTTCATTTTTAACTTACTACCTATCATGATGACCATTATGGTGGGAACTATATTTATATATGTCATAAATTATATTTCTAATCTCTTTATTATTCTATAATTTTTATTAATAACATACCTTTATTCATTCCATCTTGTGAAAATATGATAATTTTGTTTGAGGAAGTGAGGACTACCACCCCTCAAAGCGATATGACTCATTCATTCCATAAATGGAACATATAAAGGGTTGTTTTAATAAAACTATGTCAAATAAATGACATATATATGATACTATAATTATAATATATGTATTTATCATTTATTTTTCATTTTCTAATACAATAATGAAATGAAAGTAGTTATTTATTCCATTTGGCTGAAAAAAATAATCGATGGGCTCTCGAGCTCTATAAAATCGTCGAGCGATTAAGGTTTTCATGTCTCTTTTTTGAGCATGAAGGATTTCTCTATGCTTTGAATATTTCTTTACACCACTTCGCGACTCCTCGGACAAAGAAGGTTCCTTGTGTTTTTATACCTCTCATGAAAAAAAACAACAAATCCCCCCCTGAAGACATCTCTTTCCTTCGTTCTTTCCCCGGTAGATCCCAAGGTATCTCATTTCTAGATGCTCTGAAGAGCATAGAGCCAAGTAATGAAACCCTTAAAAATACGCACCTTGTCAAAAGGCTTGATGATGGTGGGTTCATGGTGGAAGAGGACCCATATACTATTCAATAACGCACGCAATTGTGCAAATTTTCTGTCATGGGCCGCATCTCTTACCTCAAAGGTAATCTCCCTTGGCCCTTATCTGAATTACATACCCTTATTGCTCGCTACTGGCATACATAGAATTGGAAATTAATCCCAATAGGCAAAGGATATTTTCATATACAGATGAAAATGAAAGAATATCTAGACTGAGTTTGGAACATAGGAAACCGTAATTTAAATCTGGGTTTGCTTAGACTTTCTGACTGGGATTGTACTTTCAATCTGAACACTTATAGAAACAAAATGGCCTAGGTCTGGATCAAATTGCATGGACTTAACTGATTTTTTTGGCACCCATAAATTCTAAATGATATTGTTTCGTGCATAGGTTCTCCCCTCAAAATTGATCACTGCACCTTAAATGCTGAATTATGACTCTTTGCTGGAGTTATAGTGGAAATAAACCTTGACTCCAAGCTACCAAACACTATTCATTTCAATTCTACTAAATAGAAAACTGAAATCATAATTGAATATGAGAGTAAACCCCCCTTTTGTGACCATTGCAAGATCATTGGTCATACAATCTACAACTGTAGGGTGATAATAAAACAAGTAATTCAACCAACTGAAAATCATTGGAAGGAAATAAGGAAAAATAGGAGAGATAAAGCCCCATTAATGGAAATAATGGAACCCCCCAGAAATAACTTAGAAACTTGGTTGAAGAAATCAAATAGTTTGGCACACATAAGAAAATCATCGGGTACAAAATGGGCCAATATTGCTGAATAGGATGACAATTCCCATAACGATGAAGTACTTTTAGAAGAAATTGAAATACTGGTATTATAAACTATTCGATTATCCATGAAGAAAGAACCCAATACATATCAAGTTGAAAAGAACTCATGTTTCATACAAAATTCTGAACATACCCTGGATAGGATTGATTTTTTTTGAAATACATTTCCTGCAAAATCTGAACTGCTCACCCTCATTGTCCTGGGGCTAGATATGCTAACATGGATGTGCACACCCCATCTTGGGGTTCTGGGAAATCCCAGGACACATACCTATTATACAAAAAGGATTCTATAAGAGCTAAGAATCAAATCAATAATAGATCAGATGACCAAGACTCCCTTCCCCATGTTAACAACATTTCTGTTAATGGTTCCAAAACAATGAATTCTACTATCCATGCCATAAAATCTGAGAATACACTGTCCAACCTGAAAATTGTGCAAGACAACACACAAGGTATTATTACTAAGGTATCTAAAACTGTATCCAAGGAATTGGAAACTATCGATCCATTGAGTGAACACTTTGTGCAGAAACAAAAAATGCAAGACCTCAAAGGATCCACTAAACAACCTCAACCAATAGAGAACTCTGGGGTGGAGAAACCTAACCCAACCATCTCTGTTTATTTAACTCAACCTGTTATGAACTCTGATTTTGATAATAAAAGTTCTTATACCATTACCAATATACATTCTATTTTAGAAGGGAAAAATGAAACCAATACATTATATACTTAACTAGTTTCTATGCCCACTGCTCTCATCAAACCTCTTAACAATAATGGCAGCCCTGGTCCTAAAATTGTTTAATCTGTGACAAAGGAAAATATATCTATTATTTCACCCTTGGTTTTGGACCCTACTACTTTGTATGAAAGCCTTAACAACTTAGTTCAGACGCAATTCTAGATCTCAGAACTGAACACTATCCAACATCAGGCCAAAACTTTTTCAAAGGCTTCAGGTACTCCTATCTCCCTGCTTCTAGTTACTGATGATTGTTCTATGAATTTTGATTCTAAAAAAATCTTCAATCCTTTGTTTCTATGCTCTAATATTTCTATAGACATAACTATGGATAACCCGATAAAAGAACCTTCAATGATGAATCCTAACACAATTAGAAATGAACAAGAATATGCCACTAACACACAAGAGGTTACAAGGTATACTATAAAAAAAGGTTTTGTAAAAAAGAAAAATGGGAGTTATAACTCCAAATTCAGGTCTAAATGAAGACACTCTTATGGAATTGTCAGGGCATCGCTAACTCTGACGCGTTAATTTTCTTAGAAATAGTGTTTAATACCCATTGTCCTATGATATTTTCTATTACTGAACCTGAAATCATCTATTCCTCTAAATACTAATACTTATGTCAAAAAATTTATGTGTTTACCAGTGGTATCAATAATTATACCAATGTTGATTCATTATGGGTGTTTTTTTCACTGTTCTATGTAGAACACTAGTGTTTTTAATATCTCTTACTAAACTCTTATATGCACTTTTAACATTGATGGAACACACTCTTTCTACTCTATTGTTTAGGATAAAAATAGATATCAATAAAGAATAAATCTTTGGAATGATCACTCAATTCTAGGCCCTAACTTAAATTCCCCTGGTTTATTATTAGTGACATTAATTTTATTCTTAACTCAAGTGATAAAAATGGACCAGCTCATGATTCAATTTCCATGAGTGACTTTAAAACCACAATTAAAGACAAGAATCTCTTCAAAATTAACCTCACCAGTGAAAAATACACTTGGTATAGGATACATTATAATAAAGTGGTGGCTTCCAAATTGGATAGAGCCTTTACAAATGTCCCTGCTTTAGATAACTGGGAAACTATTTCTAGCACCACTCTTCATAGGCTTAACTCTGACCATCACCCCATCCTAGTCAATGTCTCCACCAAAGACATGAAACCTAGGCTGCCTTTCAAAATTAACAATGCATGGTTCTCTGATGAGGGGTGCACCCATATAATCCAAAAAATTTGGCCCTCAATGTATCACTACAATGATGCCTTTACCTATAAAGTTAAATTAAAAAATCTAAAAAATACATTAAAAACATAGTGTAGCTCTAAATCCAAAAAAGTAAACAACTACATCATGATCCTTGAAAAAGATCTCAATGATATTCAAAACAATAACACCAACAATGACCTCAACACTGACCCTACTCAAGAGCTAAACATAGTGGTCAAATTGAACTCCTTACTCACGTTTAAAGATAACATGATAAAAAAGCATTTAAAGTTAAATGGATAATTGACGGCGACATAACTTCCAAATTATATAACTCTCATCAATGAATCAGGAGTGCTTGCAAGCCGTTAACCTTTCTAAAGGATGGGGAAAACCTAGTTGATAATGAAAAGGATATTGCTCAGCATATTGTGTAATACTATGAATCCATATTCAATGGTCCTAATATAAACAAAGACCTCCTTCCTAAGGTCATTCCTTTACTGGTCACTGATGAGGACAACATCTTCCTCTTCAACACTTCGATGGAGCATGAAATCAAAGACACTATCTTTAGTCTAAATCCTGATAGTGCTCCGAGTCCAGATGGCTTCAATAATGGTTTCTTTCAATATTATTGCGATGTGATTCATACTAATGTTTGTAATCTGGTTAAATATTTCTTTTTCTAATGGGGTGATCCCTCATTCTCCCAACAAACATTTACTCACCTTAATCCCCAAAGTAGATAATGCTTCGGAGATTCATCTGTTTAGGCCTATTTCTCTTATTAATACTCTTTATAAAATCATCACAAAAATCATTTCTAACAGACTTTCAACTATCACAGACAAAATTGTCTGTTGGAATCAATTTGGTTTTATAAAAGGTCGTTCCATTCAAGACTGTATATATCTTACCTCTGAATGTTTCAACAACTTGAACAAAAAAGAATAGAGGAGGAAACATAGCTATTAACCTTGATATCATAAAAGCCTTCGACACTATGGAATGGATCTTTTCATCAATGTCATGTAAGGTTTTGGTTTTAATGATTCTTTCATCACTGTATTTAGAACTATTTTCATGTCGGAATCTATATCCATTTTGATCAATGGTTCTCATAGGGGATACTTAAATTGCACCATAGGTGTCAGATAAGGTGATCCTCTTTCATCCATCCTCTTCTCGATAGAGGAGGATTATCTTAGTCATATGATCAATAGTCCAGTGGTCCAGAATGAGTTGAAACCCATCGAGGTCTCTAGGAATGTGAATTCCCCTATGCACCTTTTCCTACTCACCTTTTTATACTGATGACATCATTATTTTCCTTAAAGGTGATAAAAAGAACATTCTTAATCTAAAAATTGTGCTCTCTCACTATGATGAGGCTTCTGGAAAATCCATTAGTTGGAACAAATCTTGTATTTTCTTTGGGAAGAACATCCCCCCAACATAAAATGCACCATCATCAATGACCTCGTTCTGAGATAAGGAATGCTCCCTATCACTTATCTTGGTGTTCCTATCATTTGGGGTAGGCCTTAGTCCCGTCACTTTTCTCATATTTTTGACCAAATTTTAAATCATCTTTCCTCTTGGAAGGGAAAAGCTCTCTCCATGTTAGGAAGGAGTTTCCTTGTTAAATATACTATTTTCTCCCATATGGCTTACTCCATGATGGTCTAAAAATGGCATGTTGGTCTTATTAAAAATATGAACATTGCTATTAAGAATTTCATCTGGATGAGTAGTACTTTGGAATGAAAACTAGTGACAATTCCCTAGTTAACCTGTTGCAAACCCATTGAGAATGGTGGTATTGGTATAAAAAATTTAAAATTCTTTAATGAGGCCCTTCAATCTAAACTCACTTGGAACTTTATTCATAACACCTTAGATGCTATGACTTTTCTCAAAAATAGATTCCTTAACAAACAGAAAGAGTGAAACTCTAACTACATTATTTCTTCCATTTGGCCTTCCATTAAACAATACTTCATAAATATTATGAATAATTCCAGATGGATGGTATCCAAAAAATCGTCCATGAAATTCTGGTTGGATTACTAGATGGGATAACCTATATTTTCCATGGAATCTTCTGATCAAACTCCAGAAAATATTAACAGCACCATCAAAGGCATCTTAATCTCTCATCGTGACAACCTCCCTGATACTATTCTAAATGTCATTGAAAATTAATCTTTCACTAACACTTATTAATTCCTAATATGGGAACCAGCTCACAATGGCATGCTTAACTCTAAAAATTTCTATAGTCATTATTTTTGTAACCCTGAGAATGATTACAGCTGGCTAAAACATTTTAACAAACCTTTGATAAAACCTTCTATATTTACTCTCATCTGTTGTATCGCTCACAAAAGAGTTCCGAATGATATTTTCCTAAAATGTTTTGGAATCCAGCATTTCTTTAAGTGTAAAATCTATAACCAAGACAGAGAATATTCTAATAAACTCATCATTTCTTGTGCTATTGGTCTACTCTTTAGAACTATATTCTTTATATTTTTAACTGTATATGGTTGTTTTTGACTCCATCAAAACTCAACTAATGAAATCTATAGATATTGAAGACTCTCAAAAAAGAAATAACCTTCTCATAGTTGTAGATTCTGAACTCAACCATGTCATCTGGTATGACCAGAATGCTATTATTCATAACAATTATTCACTTTATCTAAATATAGGCCGGATGTGGATTCTTATTTACATACATGATGCTACTTTGTTGCAAAAGGTACATTTCCACAACACCATGCATGACTTTGGAATCCTAAAGTGGCTACAGATTAAGGGAAATTTTTTTCCACCGCATCGCACTCTGTAGGTGTTCTGGAGATCCCCTCTCCCTGTATGGATCAAAATCAATATTGAAAGCACCTGTAAGGGAAACCCCAAGCACTACAGGGTGTGGTGATATCTTCAGGAATCACTTTGGTCAGATTATTGGTTGTTTCATTGGTAGTTGTGTCATCTCTAATGCCCTTTAAGGTGAGATGAAAAGTTTGATACATGCCATTTCTTTTGCCAAGCTCATTGGATGGAACAACCTCTAGATTGAAAGTGACTCAACACCCATCATTCAAGTGATCTGGAATGGAGTAATTCATCCTTCTTGTCCAATTACTATGCATTAGATGGAATGCAATAGTTCACTCATCGATATTAACAATATCATCAAACATGTTTATCCAGAAGAAAACACAGTTGAAGATGGATTGGCCAACATAGGAGTAGATCGAGACATTTCCGGGTTTGCAGACCTCCCCACTGAGCTCAATACCTTTCATGATAATGATTGTAAATAGATCCCGTATTTTTGAATCTTGTAATTTTGTATTTAATAATATTTATTCTTTGGTCGTTCTGGGCCAATCATCACCTTTAAAAAAGTGAAAGTAGTTTTCATGTGTGCATACAACCTAATGTCTCCATGAATGACGCACTACATTCCTAATATAAAAAAATTATGGACTACTATAAAAACATATATATGGATTATATATGATAATTAAGTCATGGTAAATATTATAGAGATGATGAAACCATCATCCAATTAATTATAAAAACAAATATCAAGTTAAAACTTACTGGAGAATACTATGCAATTAACACCTAAAATATTAAAATTAAAGAATGTTGTTAACAAATGGGTACTAACATATTATAAGAAGTTATTATAAAGTATAATAAACATTATTATTGTTATGATATTATTTATTAATATATTTAAAACCATTATACATGATTCTAAATAACACATAACAAAAAATAAGGATATGGTAAGGGATTTCGTTTTAATTTAATTTCTATTGAGACTTATTTTTTTGTCATGCACCAATTCTCTTTTAATGGATTATATACTACCCTTTGAAATGATATATCATGAATCTACTAATTCTCATGATATTATAAGTTTTATTTAATTCATGTGGAATTATTATTTAAATGTTTCAATGTTTTATTTGACACATTAGAATGTTGAAATATTATTTTATGTCAAGAATGTTTTAATGTCAACAACAATTTTTGTTGATTATCCTCCTCTGAGGTATTATTTATAAATCCAAATTCTTTATTAAATATGGTTATTTTATAAGTAATATTATTTATTTGATATATGAGTAATAAAATTTATTTGAAATACATGGGTTGGGGACCATTTTAGGGAAGCCAATGGGTTGGGGACCAATTAATACAGGCCCCTCAATACATCGGTAGTCTCATGACAAGAGCTATTTATCCAAATAGTTTAATCATAATCATAATGGTAAAGGTATCATGTTCCTAGAAAAAACAAAATCTTATAATTAATCATTTCATTAATTGAGAATTATGAAATTATTTATATATGATATTTTCTGTTGACATATCTACAAACTCTTTTCATTTTCAGTTCATTGATTTAATGACATGTTTTTTTAGTTTCTGACCTTTCCAGGTTGATATTACCATATCTAGTTATTTTTATGGATTGTTTTATTATTTATTTACCCTTAAATATTAATTTATTCCTATTGATTAATTATTTCTTCCACTTTACATAGCCTTACTGAGCATTTGAGATCACCCTCATTATGTTTTATTTTCCTAGGTCATTAAGAATAAATTTTTGAATAAGAGTTCAAGGATGCAGTTTATTTCATTTTATTACATATCATGTTTGTATTTTCTATATCTCAATGTATTATGGGAATTTATTTTTTTAATCTAGCTTTCTAAGATAGCTAAACTAATTGATCCTTTGGGATTTGATTCCATGTAATCATGCCGATGTAATTAAATAATGCACTAGCGTTGGGCTTCTGGGGTCATGGAATTACAGTTTGTATCAAAGGAAGCTTAGAAATATCCTTGGAAACTAGAATTAGAAAAATTAGATTTGGCAGCAAAACCCAAATATGGAAATTGAGGAAAATTATATAATAACATCCTATAATTTTTTTATGGTAGAGATTATGCAAGTATTACTAGAAATACATCCCTAACTGGATACTAAAAGTGGATGTGGTTATGAAAGAGATGTACCTAGGAGTAAAAACTATGACAAGGTGTTCTAGTCTTGACTTGGGGTAACCTGGTACACGACAATGTGCCTTACTGTTCACTTGTTTTGACATTCCAAGGGGAGACACTTACAATAATTCATATTCTCTTTACCTTTGATTATGAAGGATATAAATGTAAACATTCCCTCACTACAAGAAAATTTATTATTTGAGATGAATTTATGTTTAGTTTTGTACTATATTTTAGATTTGTGTTCTTATAATATAATCTAGTATACTCTATTTATTTTTTGAAATGAAACATAGAAGTATGAATGGTATTAATACTCAAAGAAAATGTATAGATTTCTCACTGAATAAACCAATACATTTGTTATTGGAGCAATGAAAATTATGGTAATTTTTGGGTGGTTTAGTCTGGTTATGAAATATAACATTTCCTGAATACAGAAACCTACACTATAAAGATAATCTCCTAATATGTATTGCATTATACAGTAGAACCCCCCTTTTTTTATTGGGACTACTAATCAAATTTTAGATGAGAAATGGATTATGTCTCTTGAGAAGATATTCATAGCCTTTGAATTCATCGAAAAGACAAAAGATACACTTTCATTCTATTGTCTCCAAGGTGATTCTAATTAGTTATGTTATTTGATCTAGAATACTGGGGGGAATAATAAATTGAACTCTTGGAAATGAGGACTTTTAAGGATACATTCATCGATAAATAAATCCCTCATGATCAATAATTTGAGATGAAGAAGAAGTTACTTAGCATAAAGAAAAATGAAGAAGAGAGTGTTGCAGATTATGAATCTACCTTTACAAGGTTATCAAAGTATTATATGGATTATAAATGCAACATAGAGTGCTAGATATACCACTTCATTGAAGGTATAAATCCAAATCTATGAAGGGTAGTGGTTTCATAGATTTTCTCATCATACGAAAAAATTGTATTATGTGCCATGAACATAGAGAATTAATTCTCAAGGTCTTATATATTCAAAGGAAACCAAGAGAATAATAGGTCTTCTAAACATCATGAGAAAGGGAATTTATCAATAGAGAAGAATGGAATGCAGTAATTCCCACCTTGTGAGAACTGTGGGAGAAATCACTCTGGGAAATTCTTGAAGGGGTTGGGAGTTTATTTTAATTATGTGGAAAAGGGTAATCATATTAAAGACTATAAAGGGAATATAAAAAATAATGATATTTAGTGTTTCAACTATAAGTATATATGGAACTACTCAAATTAATTTCCTTACAATCAAGATAATTTACCACATAAGAGGCCAAGGGGATATGAAAAATCATAAGTTATCACTATAGAAGAGGTTGTAGTGCTAAATGATGTGGAGGAAGGTACCCTAATTCTATCTTCAAAATTTATCCAATTAATTATTTTATTTTGGATAAATAAACTATTTTATATCTACCTAATTTTCTAAGAAAATTAGATATTTCCCTTTTGATTTATTAATAGAGTTGTCTGTCAAAAATCCTAACAAAATTATCATTACAATAAAGATGTGTCAGTCAATCCATATTTTGAAACATAAATATGCTTTTTGTGCTACTCATATCATCATACATATGGTTAATATCGAAATAATCTTTGAAATATATTTTCTATAGAATTATGATGCAAAATTTTATTGAAAAAGAATGGAGGTTACGATTTGTGATAAAAATGTTAAATCCATCATCTTTAGTGCAGATGTTTCCTCGCCTTATTCTTATTTTGATCCACCCCCAGTATCCCAACTAAATTAAATTCATAGGGAAGAAGAGAATAAAACCACTAGTTATGATAAATTTAATCTTCAAATCAATGATGTGTCAATTGGGCTGGAATACTTTGATATATTTCCTAAGGATTTACCTAGACATGCCTCAGAATGTGATGTAGAATTATCCATTGATTTAATCCTTGATACAAGGCCAATATCAAATACACTCTAGCCAATGGCCATTGTGGAATTGGTATAGTAAAATAAAAAACTAGAGGATTTGGGTGATAAGGGATTTATTCTCTCAAGTGTTTCACCATGGGGAGCACATGTCCTCTTGGGTAAAAAGAATGATCGATCCATGAGGTTGGGTATTGATTATAAGAAAATCAATGCTATTAAAATAAAGAATATATATCTTCTTCCTCACATTTGTGATTGTTTGATCAAATTCACAGAGCCTAATATTTTTCAAATATTTTTATTTGTGATGGGTATCCAAATTGTGAGTGAACATGGAGGATATTCTAAAGACCAGTTTTCAGACGAGGTAGGGACATTATGAGATTATAGTAATTCCATTTGGATTGACTAATGCACCCTCTATTTTTATGGACCAAAGGAACATAGTATTTAAGGAGTACCTTGATGATTTTGTTGTGTTATTCATTGATGATAGTATAGTTTATTCAAAAAGCTATAAGGAACATGAGAATCACTTACATATCATTCTTAAGACTCTTAGAAGGGATGAGTTATATGGTAAGTTTAACATGATTTATTTATGGCTTCAAGAAGTTTAATTTTATGTCGATACTGTCTCCAAGGATGGATTATCAGTTGACCCTGCAAAGACAAAGGTAGTCAAAGAATGCCCTATACTAAAAAATAACCAAGGTATGTAGTTTCTTTTGTTTGGAAGAGTACTATCACCAATTCCTTCAGAAGTTTTCCCTAATGGATAAACTATTAACACATCTTACATGAAAAGGGCTAAATTTTTTTGGATGAAGGAATGTGATGAATTATTCGATGAGTTAAATAAAAGAATAGTTAATGATCCAATTTTAAATCTACCATATGGAAGTGATCAGTTTTTCATATATAGTGATTCATTGAAGAGGTTACATGATTTTCTCTTAATATAAAATAATAAAGACATTCCATATGTATCACGATAATTTAAAATACATAAACAGAACTATCCAACCCATGATATTGATTTATCAGCAATAATATTTTCTTTGAATATATGGATACATTATCTCTATGGTGAGAAATTTGAAATATACACAGATCATAAAAGCTTTAAATACCACTTCAAATAGAAACCAGTCAAATGAGACAAAGGTGATTAATTGATCTACTCAAGGAATGTGATTTCTCAATACACTACCACCCAGAGAAAGAATATATGGTGGAGGAAGCATTGAGTTAAATGGATCATAGAGTTTTAACCCAAATAAGGAATGAAAAGAATCCTTTATTCAGGGATCTAGTAAAGATAGATATGAGAATTTATATGTAATGGGAGACATCAATAACCCTTCAAATGACTGCAAAACCATCTTTATTAGGAAATATAAATAATTTTAAATATGATGATGAGGACTTTAGAGATAAAATCAATGGCATGAACGAATGAAAATTAGCACACTTTGATTATGAAGATGGTGTTTTGTAATATGGAATGATACATTGGGTTCCATCTATACATGATCTGAAAATAGAACTATTGGATGATGCTAATAGATCAAATTTAACTATACACCCATGTATAATAAATTTGTATACGGATTTGGAGGAACACATTTGGCGGGATAACGTGAAGTGGAAAATTAAGGATTATGTGTCCAAATGTTTGATTTTTCAATAAGTGAAAGTTGTATGGAATCATATAAATGGAGTCTTGTAACCTATTCATATTAAAATTTATAAATGGGATGAAATTACTATGGAATTTCTAATGAGACATCCCAATAATCCTAGAAAGAATGATATAATATGGGTTATCATTGATTACCAAACAAAATATGCACAATTAATTACTATAAGAGAATACCTTCCTCTTGAGTGCCTCACAACGCTCTATATTAATCAAGATGTATGAAATCGTGGTACACCTTTATCAATTTTCTTAGATTGAGACCCCCCGTATTACATAAAAATTATGGAAGTTTCTTTGGTATGAACTAGACCTCGAGTTTCATTTGGGAACTACCTACCATCCTAAAACTGATGGACATTATGGAATAATAATTCAAACAATATAGGACATGTTTAGGTCATTCTCACTTAACTTTGAAGGCATATGGGAGTAATACTTAACTTTAGTGTAATTTTCCTATTATAACAGTTTCCATAAAAGTAGTCAAATTCCACCATATGAAGAATTATATGGAATGAGGTGTTATATGCCATATTTTTGGGATGAATTTAGAGAAAGGAAACTTTTAGGCTCAGAACTTGTTAAAGAAATGACAAAAAATGTGAAGGCTATTCAGACTCATATCAAAACGGCTCAATGAAGGAAAAAGATTTATACCGATAATATGAGGAAATATTTAGAGTTCCAAGTGGGAGATAATGTTTTACTAAAGGAATATACATATAAGGGTTTCCTTAATTTCTCTATGAAGGGTAAATTTAGTCTTAGGTACATCGTATCCTTTGAAATTCTTGAATGAGTTGGAATCATTTCTTATTGTTTTGAAATGCATCCAAATATCTCAAAGGTACATGATGTGTTCCATATATCTTTCTGAAGAAATACATGACTAAACTAACACATGTAATCACATAAAATGAGATAGATTTGTAACCCTACCTTTAATATTGTGAATAACACTTCAAGATTCTTGATTCTAGAGTGCAAGTATTGAGGAATCAGACAACTTTTTGGTAAAAGTTCTCTAGAGAAATCACAAAATAGAAGAAGCTACATGTGAACCAGAGGACTATATGAAGGAGAACTACCTAAATATTATTTATTTAAATAACCCTAAAATTTTGAGAAAGAAATTTTTATGGAGGGATGAATGTATCACCCCAATAATTTACGATAATTACATTTAGATTTTGTTGGTATCATTATAATATACAGAATACCCTATTAAAAACAATATTTAGTCATGTTTTTCATATTTAATTAAATTGTAATAAATTTAGAGAGTATATATAGTAAATTTATATATTTTATATTCAAATAAATTTTTTTACTCCCATATAATATATTTTATATAGGAATACAAGAAGAACAATCCCAATAATACACAAAAATTATTATATTTTTTATTAAAATTATTTTTACAGACTTTTGACGGAGATCCCATTTTGTATAACAATTTTGAACCTTTTATAAATTTAGTATTTCAAAATAAACTTCATATTATATATATAAACGTAAAAATAATCTTAGGGTTATTGTTTTGGTATTTTCATATAAAGATTCAATTTTTAGTGAATAGTATAAAATGCCAAATTTTATTTTAAAACTGCTTTTCCATCTAATTTATTTATAAGAATAAATTATAATTTTATTATATTTTAATTTTTATTTAGATGATATTTTTATCAATAAAAAAAATTATCTCATTGGAATAATTTTCACATTAAATTTTATTATAAAAAATATAAAAATTTAGGATGTTATTTCTTTAAAACCCAACACTCTCAACCCACTTGTGGGATGAATTTTAAATTAATTTCCCCCACATATGTTGTTTAAATTTGGAAAAATAGATTCCATATAAGTAATAAGAATAATTTTTAATGTTTAGTAATTCCATATTTTTTTATATCAAAAATATTAGTGAAAGTGATCGTAATTAATTACAATGATAAATCTGAAATTAGGATTAATAACAGACTAAACTAGAAAAATAAAGCCTTAAATGACTTATAAAATTTTCCAAAGACCATTTTATGGACATATATAGACCCTATAATCTCTTGTATATAATTGAGTCTATTATTGGATATACATGAAACATAAAAAATGTGCATGGAATTCCCATTTCAAAATATTACATGAGTGACACTCCTCCTCCGCTATAAAAGCACAATACTAATCCTAACTACACAAAAATCTCAAGCAACTTATGTTTAACCAGGATCTCCCAAAATAGATTCCAAAAATACATACACTATACCTCAAATCATTATTTTGGGAAGATATCCTTCCAAGAAATCCTTTTGGTATAAACTAAAAGGAGTTAACCGATTAAGATGTAATGTCTTCCCTCGAGTTTTTTAATTTCCATTCCATTATACACCCCCAAAAAAATATTTATTCAATTATTATGTAACAAAACTAGTATAATAATTATACTAGTATGTTTTTATTTAAATTCTAGACCTACAATTACACAAAACACCATCTAATGTGTATTTAACATACTATTTCTATGTACGGTGAATTACTGCCTTGCGAAATAATGATTGTTCATTTTTACCTTACCAACTCTCATAGTAACCATTGTGATGGAAAATAAATTAATATATGTTATATGTGATATTTATAATTTATTTAATCTTATTTGAGTTTAATTTATAACATCCCTTTTTTATTTTCATATTGTGTAAATACAATAATTTCGTTTGAGGAAGTGTGGACTACTGCACCCTCAAAGCGATATGACTCGTTCATTCCATAAATGGAACATATTATCAATGATTTTAATAAACTTATGTAACATATATAACATACATATGGTACTAGAATTATAATATACAAATAAATAAATTATTTTTCATTATTTTAATACAACAATGAATTGAAAGAAGTGTCCATGCGTAGTATGGCCTACCGTCTCCATGACGGTGCACTTGATTTATAATCTCCAAATATAATGGGATAATATAAATAAATATATAGTTTTAATATATGATAATTAATTCATTTTCAATATTATTTTTATGATAAAACCATGATCTAATTAATGATAACAATAAATAAAAATTTAAGACTTACACAAGAAAACAAGGCATTTAACACACGAAATAGTAAAATTATTGAATGTTATTAACGGATGGGTAATAAGATGTTACAATAAGAAAATATATGATATTGTAAACATTAGTATGGTTATGATATTAGTTAGTAACAAATTTTAAACCACTATAGTGGTGGATAAATAGCACACTACAAGAAGGAAGGACAAGGTAAGGGATTTCATCTCAATTTACTTTTCGTTGAGTCTTATTTTTTATTATGTAACAGTTCAATTTTTTTGGTGTATATAAAACCCTTTGAAATGTTATATCATTATTATAATGATTCTAATGATATTATAAATCATATTTAATTCATTTTGAATTGTGATTTAAATGTTTCAATGTGGTATGGGGCACACAAGAATGTTCAAATATTATTTTTCCTCAAGAATGTTTTGTTGTTAGAATCCCTAATTGTTACATATTATCTTATGAGGTATTATTGATAAATATATACTATTTATCAAATATGGATATTTTATAATCCCCATTATTTATTTTATATATGAGAAATTATTTTGACATTCAATACATGGGATGGGGACCATTTAACACAAGCCCTATAGGTTGGGGACCAGTTAATGCATGCCCCTCCATGCTTCGGTAGCCTCATGGGATGAGTTAGTTGGTAAAATAATTTAAACTATATCTTGATGGTAATGGTATCATGTGCCTGGAAAAAATTCAACCTGATAAATAATAATTTTCATCATTTAGATTTCAGTTGTTATTTATCCCTGAGATTTTGCATCGATATATCTATGGATGCATTTCATTTTAAGTCCATTGATTTAATTACATTTGTTTTTAGTTTCTTACATTTACATATTAATATTTACTTATATATTTATTTTTATATCATGTGATATAATTTATTGACCTTTCCGTTTTAATTTATTGTAATTTATTAATTAATGATTCCTCTATACTCACCCTTACTGAGCATTTGAGCTCACCCTTATTATGATTTCTTTCCCTAGGTTATGAAGAAATAATCCCTGAATAAGAATTCAAGGATGAAGTTAATTTTATATTATTTTGTATCATATATTCATTTTATTTTTCCCAATGTATTATGGGTATCATTTATGTAATATATATTTTTTAATACTAAATTTATTAGTCCTTCAAGATTAGATTCCTTGTAATCATACCAATGTAATAAAACAATGCACTAACTCTGGGATTCAAGGGTTAGGAATTACATTGGAAATGAATGGACATGGATAAAAAATTTCTATTAAAGGATTACAAATGTGATAATGGATCCTATTAGAAGTAATATGGAACCATTTACAAAATAAATTCAATGGAATGGGTGTGTCATTAAGGTGTAAAATTGTCCCCTTTTTATTTTGATGAAAAGGGACCCATTTTGAACACCCGTTATTTTTCAATAATAGAATTACACTATTAGTGGTTCAATGGCTCCAAAATTGATAAATAATGAACTGAGAGATTTTATAAGGTTCATAAAGCCTCTAAATATCAATATAACATATTCTATAATCATGTTTCAATCTATTTAACATTATTTTTTTACATTTTACCAATTTCATTTGTACTGAGGAAATAAGTTTTTAACGATATAACATATGGTTTATTAAAAAAAATAACCACTCTATCAATATATATGTTCAAACTGCCTAAATATTTCCTATATTTAATCAATTTCAATTTAATTTTTTTATAAAAAAATTAAAACATTTAATTTATATAAAAAATATTTGGTAGAAAAAAAATTGTATTTTCTATTATCCATTCTTAATCATATTTAGTGTTGACAACCAACAGAATGAGTGAAAATGTATATATATATATGTTTTAAAGTTAAATTTTTTAATTTTTGATAAGATATTAATGAATTTTATTAGATAAAAATTATACAATGTTAATAAATAAATTCTTTGAAAATAAAAAATTTACAATTATAATGGTTACTAATATTTATAATAGTAACAATAATTTATGAAAAAAATTCAAATTCAACTGAACATACAAAATGATCTTTTTGATCTAAAATTTGAAATACATTTTTATATATTAACCTTTTAAAAGTAATTAGAGATTATTTTTATTATAAGAAAATAAATATGTTTTTAAGAGTAAAATGTTACTTAGGATTCCAAAATGTTACACAAGAGTTTAATAAAAAAACATATATTTTTAAATAATATATATTTATTTTTAATATATATATATATACATATTTATATATTTCAAAAAGGTTTTATAAACTTTTATTTCATAATTTTATTTTTATAATGTTATTAATGAAATAATATTAGAAAAATTAGTATTTTCTTAATATTTCCCTCATTTTCATTTTAAAATCTAAAAAATTAATTTTAAGATAATTTTAATACATTTAATTCCTAAAATTTATTTATTTATTTTAATTTTAAATTTAAATTTTTATAAATTATTCTATTTAATTAAAATTTTATAACCATATATATTAAAAAATTCATTTATTGAAAAAGGCGCTTTCAAAATTTTATGCATTCCTAATCATATTTTTTATGCATTTCAGAATTGAATAAAATATTTTTATTTAATAGAGGTTAAATTATTCTTAAATTTCCTTAATTATAAATATGTCACAAATCAAATTAGTTTGGTATTACGTGTGTAGAATACTCTTAATGATAGTATTACTTTTGTGAAAAATATTCCAAAATCTCAAGTAATTATAAAATTGTTATCATCACTCTAGAAAATTACATTGAGTATACCAATGATAATTTACATCACTTAAAAATGTTTATCCAATATTCCCTTTGATAACTTCATTTCTTTTAGGAAACTATCTAGCATAGAATTCTAGAATATTGGGGTGTGATTTAGCTCATGAGACCCCCTTTAACCTGTATGCCATTGTTTCAGAAATATGAAGTAAAAAATACTTCAAGATGCTCAATATTAACATTTTATACCATATAGCCATTCAAAAAAGGCATATTTCACATTAATTTTTTAAATTTTATACTCACTATGATCTTTAATATCAATGAAAATTATTATAGATTATAGTCTTTCAAAAGGATGAAATTTCAATTCAAAATAAATTTCATCAGCATTTTAATATCCTTTTATTTCATGCATGGACCTAGTTCTTATGATTTTACCGTTATTATATATCTTGATTATGAATACCCACTTTTTCCCAATTATAAATTTTCATTTTTTTCCATGGAATGATGTCCTAAGTTGAATTTATCACAATCTAACCGAGCTCATAATTCATTAAATCTATATATTAATTCTATTTATCATCCGTAGAAAAAAAATTCATTAAATTTGGGATATTAGATCTAATTTATTTTGAAAATTAACAGTCTTCTAGTTTAGACATATTAACATTGGTTTTCAAATATTAATCATATTCTAGTCTAAACTAGAACATCCTAATTTTCTATTAAATTATCTAGTTCTATATGTTTATTTAAATTCATAAATTTCTACTACTCATCTTTATTATCACCTTATTCATCATTTATATTATTATAAATATTATCAATAATATATAGCACATTTATATCTCATTATTTACTACACTTATGAATAATTTCATTGTTGTCTTCATCCATGACTCAAAACCAACTTTATTTTTCTTATAAATGATGGGTTTATATTAAATGATATTTACATCATAATAATACACCATCTTATGAATCCTCTTATTCCAGAATATATATCCATTTTCTATTTGAAAATATACCATAAAAATAAATTCTACTTACTTATCACTGAACTTACGCATATTTGAATTTTTAATTTTCATTAAACAAGTACTTACAAACACTATAATGTCTTAAAATGTTAGTATCTTATTAAAGGAAAAAGATAATATGTTATAGATAATTTGAAACACTCAGATATATTTATGAAATATTTCACATTAAATAATTTTATTCCTTTGATACCTTGGGTTTTACAGAACTTCAAGTTTAAATAAACCATGTAACACTGATAAAATATTGTTTTTCCTTTATCACCTAACCGTTATGTTGCCAGGTGTAACATACACATTCTCTTAACTTGGCTTGAGAAGGTGGCGGAATGTTACTTGGCCTTAGGAAATATCCCCAATAGGCCAAAGGCTATCAATAAATGGTGAAGGGATTCAATACATGTGGTTGATGATTTTCCCTTCAAGAATAAAATAACTAACCAAACAATCCGCAAGAAAAAACAAATGTATGATGCATGATAATAATGAAATAAAACTCAATATTTCATTTATCAAAATCATACTAAAGATTACCATATTAGAAGAAAAACTAACTTCAATGTAAACATTTGAACAATATAAAATAACAAGACTCGAAGAAAACTATAAATCCAAATCTTAAAAATCTCCATGATCCATCTTCGTCAAACATCCCAAGTATCATGAGGTAGTGATAAAAATGTTTCATATTTTACCTATTCCCATGTCTTGGTAGATGACATCTGCAAAAGCACCAAAGTGCCAAAGCAGGTATGAGTACTAAAACTCAGTAGGTTTTCCCCCAATGACTACCCTACTCACTCCACTAGAATAGTAAAGTTTTCAACATTTATATAAAAAAATTTGTATAGAACTATTTCTAAAATAGTTTAGAACTAAATATAGACATGTTACATATCATCCAATTTCAAAAAAAATCCATTTTTCAAAGATAGAAACCAAACAATTCTTTAAAATAGTTTCATAAATTCCATTTGAGATAATAATTAATTTCAACATATCCACACCACCGACCATGAATGACTCATTATGATAGTTCCATACTCATGGGTGGTCTCTCATCTATATACCATGTCTTTATAAGGTAATTATATCCCCTGTTCCATTACACATATATAACTGAATATAAGGTCATATTTAAACTAATACTTATAAATGTAATATGAAAACACACACCATGTATTCCCAAAAACAATTCTAATCCAAACATTCGAAAACATTTTAATTCCAATAAAAATTCTATAAAAAATTATTATTGCTACCATTTTTCAACAAATCGATTCGAGATATGATTTTAAAATCACCATTTTAATAAAATATATCAAATCACATTTCATAAAAATTACAATATTTGACACAAAATACCATACCATTATGAAATAATGCATAAAAATTCTATGAACACCAAATTAACAATCAATTTAATGCAATGAAATATATTTTAATCTAATCCAATAAATTATAGCATGAGTTGTTGGGAGTGAAGCCCCTACCTCCTGAGACTTGGTGAAAATGATAAATGACACGAAAAACATCACAAACCTACGATTGAATCTCAATGAAACCTAATTAGATCTGTTCCCCTATCATAAACCATTCCAAATATATTCATATATGTAATTCAAAACCCTATATCTACCCACAATGGGCTCAGAGCTACAAATTTTAGAGATATAGAGATGTTGATTTTAGAAAACTAGTAAGAAAGATCCAGAAAAAATAACTTACTTAAAATAATCATCTTATAATCACCAAGGGAATCCTTCAAATATTCTCTAAATCTATGGGAGAACCTCATTTAACTATTTATAGATAAAAATATTGAGTTAGGGCCATTTGAGGAAAGAATGAGCCAATAAAAAACAAGGTCGGCCTAGATCTACTTTTCCAGGATCTATTAGTTTTTAAACACAAATAGTTTAGTTGCATGGTTAAGAAAAAAATGTGAAAACTATATTATATACACTACATTAAGGGTTGAACCTTGTATGACTAGCTCGCATGGTCTCCAAAGTAGGCACCAACTCTGCTGAAGTCACTTCCTCAAAAATAATAAGGCCACTTTTTAAAGGGCACCATTTCTACTAAGAATCCGTACATTTTAGGAAAACTATGTGCCCCAAATGAACCTTATAATTATCCACTCTCTCACTATGAATGGTTTCTTGTAGGTGTTTAATGGTTTTACCAAATTTTGCACCAATAATGAACCTATAGAAAATCCCCAAAACTCTCCAAAAGTTCTCCAAACTCTCCCAAACATCACCCATATACTTTATATACTTAAAAGAATAATTAAAGGGTTACTCACTTGAAACAGAGGGTGAAATATTCTCCAAACTCTTGGTAGTTCCATCTCCAGAAGGTATAAAACCATCATTTCCCTAGAAGAGTTCTAGTCATTTCTCTTTGATTTCCTTCCCGTGTTCCTAAGTCTATTCTTGAATCAAACCATGTTTCCAATAAACCCATACTAAAGAGATGATTTTTTCTATGGAATACTTTATCTTTCCTATCCACAATACACACTGGGATATGTACCAATGAAGCATCCGACTCTAGGTCCATGTGATCCCAACTGATCAAATGGTTATGATTAGGCTGATCATTTTTCAACTGAGATACATGAAACACATTATGCATGCAATGAATCTAGGTGAAAAGACCAAATGATATTCCACATCAAAAACCCATTCATGTGTCTAAAAAGGGACTATATATCTAGGACATAACTTTCCATGTATCTCAAAACTCCACTGTAGAAGTTTAGGATAAATCCTCAAGAACTCGTGATCACTGACCTTGAATGACAATGGTTATCGATAATGATCCACAAAAAATTTATGATTAATCTGAGATGTCTCCACCTAATTCCTGATCAATTGAATCTTCTCCACTATTTTATAGACAAGGCTTAGCCCAAATAGTGATGTATCACCTATGACCACCCAAAAAATTGGATAATGAAAAAGATGCACATCTAATTCTTCAAACGAATCCATATAGAGAAAGGCCAGATAGCTATTGTTATATGGAAACTCCACCAAACAAATACTCTTCCCATGAGCCACTAAAATCCATTACAAAAGAACTCAAAACTTCTTCCAATGTTTTTTTAATACTTTTAGATTGGTCGTATATCTAAGGATCATACATCGTACACATAGTTAATTGATTCCCAATGGATTTATATTTGGATTTTCAAATATAAGATGTATACCTTAGATCTCTGTTTGATATTATCGAAATTGGTATGCCATATCTCTAACATATCTTGAATATATATATTGGATAAATCCCCCACCCATATAAGTTTCATGAATAGGTATGAAATATGCCAAATTGGTATGATGATACACTAGCAACCATATGGAATCATGCTTCCAAACTATTCATTGTATACCTGTTACAAAATCCATTTCTATCTTATCTCATTTCCAAACTGGAATAGGTAAAGACTATAACATACTTGTAGGCCGCTAATGTTCATCTTTAACTTTTTAACAAGTTAAGAAACTCAAAAAATACTCATCCACATTCCTTTTTATCCTGACCCACAAAAACTATGCTTTCAATTCCTTATAAATAATATGTATTCCTGGATAGATATTCAATCCTTAATGTTGGAAAGTATGATTATTTTGTTCCTAAAAATCCATATGTAACACCATCTAATTTCTGAACCACAACACTAAACTCTCATCCTGCCTCCATCCATCAATGGTCTCCCCACCATTATGTTTTAAACTCATTGCAAAAAATTCTGCATCAGATGTCTATCCCTCCTTTACCATATTGAACAAATTAGTAACAAGATAAACTAGAATGAAAACTAATATATCACCATAATCATAAAATTCCAATTTCATTTCAACTAGCACATACATCAACTATTACTCATCTGAAGCATATTTTTACAACTGAGCATATGAAATTTTTCGTAATGCATCAACCACTGAATTTCCATTACCATGTACACACATCAATTCAAAGTCAAACATTTTTAGATATTATATCCATCTTCTTTTCCCCAAATTTAAATATAATTGTGAGAAAATATGTTTAAATCTCTTATGATCTATGAACACAATAAATTTTTCACCAAATAGATAATTATGTCGAGTATTCAATTATGGGACTATGGAAACTACCCCCAAATCATGTGTTGGATAGTTATTCTCATGAACTTGTAACTACCAAGATCCATAAGCAACAATATGATATCCTTTCATGAGAATACATCCCAACCCTGACCTAAAAGCATCAAAATACACCACGTACCCTCATCCAGATTCTAGAAAAATCAAGATCTGTATGGATGTAAGGAAAACCTTTATCTCCTGAAAAGATTTATGGAATTCCTTATTCCATTGGGAAGGAACATTATTCTTTTCCAAATATTCTATAGGTAAATCTAGTAGTGATAAGTCCTAAAAAATCTTTATTAATAACTAGCTAGACAAAGAAAAATTCATATCACATATAACTTCTTCGGTGGTTTCTCGGAGATGATAGCTTTTATATTCCTAGAATCCACTAAAATACCTCTTTCAAAAATTACATGGCCACGTGGACATACCTCTTGTATAAAAAAAGGACACTTTTATAATTTGGCATAAAAAGGTGGTATCTAAAGATTCCCAAAATTTTCACCAAGTGTTTATCATGCTCATCCCTTCTCCCTAAATAGACCAATATTCCATCCAAAATCACCCACAAAAAGTAGTCCAAATATCACAAAAATATCTATTTCCTCAATTCCATAAAGACTACTAGTGCATTCATAAGACCAAAAGGAATTACCACATATTCACAGTGTCCATATCAAATTCTAAAAGTAGTATTAGGGATACAGTCCTTCTGAATTCAAAATTGGTGATATCATGACCATAATTAAATTTTCGAGAACCACTGATCCTCCCTCAATTGATTGAATAAATCATCAATGTGTGGAAGTGGATTCTAATTATTTATCATAACTTGGTTAATATTACCATAATCCACAAACAATATAAGAGTTCTATGTGATGTTTTCTAAAACAAGACATATTCATCCCCTAAAGACATGCTTAACCAAACAAAAACTTTTCTTTTGAACTCTTCCTACTGTACTTTTATCTCCATTAATTTTTCTGGTTCCATACAATAAGACAGATGTGATATGGGATTGGTCACTTGGAGGATATCAATCGTAAACTCCACATCCCGTATAGGTGGTTACCTAGAGAAATATTTAGGAAACACATCAGGAAATTAGTTCACAACTATTTGAAAAATTCCATTCTCGATCTCTTCCATTAATACCATATTCAACAGTGCCATCTGGAATGCTATTGTTCCCACTTTAGTTTCCAAAAAACCCATTGCACATGTCTTTACACTTCTTTCTCCTCTAAAGACTTTCTCAATACCATCCTTAGTCACAGAACTAACTTTTCTACTATAACGCTAGATGTGATCCTTGAACATTTTCAACAAATCCATACACAAGATTATATAACATACAACCATCTATAGAAGTTAGAAATCTCATTTCAGCATGGCTCCATAAACATTTATAGTACATTCTATACACAGAAAGGCACAACATTATCTTTGAACAATTAAAGTTTGAAGCTTTATCATAGAGGGAATCATCTCAAGTTTTAAACATAGTATATCAAAAACATGAGAAGTGATAAAGGAATGAGATTCACTAGTATAAAACAAAAAATTCATAAGGGAATCATTCAAAAGAATTGTACCTCTCAATATAGATGGTCCATATGGATCATGAAAAATCACATGCTCAACTCCATAAATTGTTTAATGAGTGCAAGTTTCTCCTTTTTTCCTTGCTGAGATTTTCTTTGTGTAGGAGTCATTGTATTCTTAAAATCACCATGGTTAGCTATATTCTTATGAAAAAATATATTTTTTCTTCCCCTAAACCATCAAATCATATGACACCTCTGATACCTGTGTAGTTTCTCAACCACCTGACCTCAAAGCACTATGGAAGTAGCACTGGAGATTTTCCATCTTATTAAAATTATGTAATTCTATTGGTGGTGTTGTACACTCTCAATTCATGGGATTGAACGAAACATATGGAAACATCCATCTTTAGGCATGGGTCTCTGAGGATGATTCACTGATCCAGCTGTTTGATTCTGATTCACACTCCCACCATGGAAGTATGTGTCCCTCTTCTTCTTTCAAACATCATTTGAGTTCCCACAAGTTCCCATGGGTATCAACATAATTCCTCCCTCCATAGTTCATTATATTTCCTTTTCATCTATTTTAGAGCTATTGACCATCTCTATATTTCCATTAACAAATTGCATGAAAATATTTTAGTGAATCTAATTCCTTAAACTATATTCAATGATGTGTGACTTCAATGATTCGCTCACAATAATTTTTTGTGAAAATCACACTAAATTAATGAATTTTCAAATATAATCAATGAAAAAAACATTTTCCTTCTTGAGGATAAAATTTTCAAAATTTTATGGATATTTAATGTGTGAGGATAAAATTGTTTGTCGAAAAGTTCCTCAAAACCCTTGCAATCAAGGCCTTGATCCATCTTAGCCTACACCACTAGATCCCACCACTGGCATGCATGATCCTCAAGAATACACATCGTCATGTTGTCATTCAACTCCACTTGTGCACCAATTAAATCGAATATACGATTCATCTTGTTTAGCCATACCTCTTGCTTTTCTCATTTGAATCACCATGGAAGATGGATGGATTCTACATTTGGAACTAAATAGAATGATTCACTTGTCATGGATCATCCCTCTGTTTCCTTGTGTCCATGACCCAAAATTCTTGGATGATACTCTAAACTAGATATTATTTCATTAATGTATTAGGTGAAATAATATTCTCTACATATTCTCAAGGTTGGTTTCAACGACCCCTACTAGATTCCTTTTTATAAATAAACAACAATTCCATAAGTCACACTCTCTAGAAACTGAAGGCGAATACCACATGTTCCAAAAAGTCCAGAAGGACCATGTTGAAACCACTTGCCTCAAAAAGACTTTTGGACCAAAGAAAATAGATTCTATTTGTCTCAAACAAACTCTTGGACTAAAAAATTATACAATTTATAACATCCCCCTTCTCCTCAATTGGTATGAGAAGGTGGTGGAATGTTAATAGTCCTTAAGCGACATCCCCAAGACACAAAATGATGGAACTAAATGCCTATGGGGGTAAATAAATGTGAGGGAGGATTTTAAATTTAAGAATAAAACAACTAACAAAACAAACAATATCCAAAAAACCCCACTATATGATGCATGATAATAAAGAAAGAGAACTCAACATTTCAATTATCAAAATAATACCAAAGATTGTGACACCAAAAGATGAAATGACACCAATGTAAACAACATAAGACTATAAACCAATAAGAATCAAAGACAACTATAACTCCAAATGTCCACAATAATCTTGCTCCATATTAACCATACAACCCAATTATGACAAGGTAGTTCTAAAGGTGTGTGACAATTTTTTACCATGTATTCGTAGATGATATCTACAAAAGTACCAAAATTCCAAAGCATGGGTGATTACTAAAACATAGTCGGTTTTCAATAGTGGATTCCCTACTCACACCACTAGGATAGAAAAGATATAAACATTTATATAATAAAATTTATATAAAACAACTTTTAAAACAGTGTATAATTTAATATAAAAAATTCATATTTTCCATTTTCCAACCAAATCCTTCTTTTCAATGAAATAAACCAAACAATAAATTAAAACCATTACAAAAATTCCATTTGGAATAACCTTTCATTTCTATATGTCCAAACCATAAACCATGTGTGCTTCATTATGACAGTTCTATACTATTGAGAGGTCTCTTGACGATCTACCAAGTCATAAAAATGTAATTATATCCCATGTTCCATTAAACCATTGGCACCAATAACGGTGTCATATTTTAGCTGAGACTCATAAATTCAATAAAAACACACATGCCATGTATTACAATAAACCATACCATTCCATACATTCCAAAAAAATTCAATATTGACACCATTTCAATAAAACTACATTTTTATTGAAAGTCTTTTTACATAAATCAAACCAAGCTACCATTTCAAAATCACTATTTTAAAGTCATTTATCAAAAAACATTCCATAACAATTCCACAGTTTCACACAAAATCAAAAACCATCACTATAGAAGAATTAAATATTCTGTTCACACCAATTTCACAATAAATTTTATGTAATTAAATCAATTTGAAACTAATACAATCTTTTTTACTAAGAGGTGTTGAGAGTGAACCCACCTACCTCAATAGCCATGGTTAAAATGACAAATGACTTGAAAAATGTCACAAAACATGGTTGAATATCCATAAACCTACCTTAGTTCTCTTACCCAACCATAAAATAAGACAAATAAAGTCATATTTGGAATCTAAAACCTAATATCAACCCACAATGAATGTATATATAAGAATCCGAGAGAGTGGGAGAAGTAAATCTCAGAAAAATATCAAGAACGATCAAGAAAGATCACATACTAGGAGTAATCAGCTTCTTATCACCAAGGAAAGCCTGCATAACAACTATGATTTTATGGAATAACCTTCCTTAACTATTGAGAGAGGAAAATCCCATGTTTGGGATGTTTTGGGAAAAAACAAGCCAATGAAACACAAGGTCAACCTAGATCCACTTTTTTATGATCTCATTTTTTACTGCATATAGTTTAGTCACATGGAAAAGGAAACCATGCACTAGAAACTTCCTCAAGGGTTTAACCTTTCACAATTGGCTTTCATAGTCTCTAAACCATTTTCCAACTGTTCCTAAGTCACTACTTTAAAATGACCAAATCCACTTGTCAAAGAGCACAATTTTTACTAAGAAGCCGCATAGTATAGACAAATTCTGCACTCCCATGCACCTTCTCTTTTACACATGTCTCACTATTCTTGGTTTACTGTATGTGTTTCATTGTTTTTTCTAATAGTTCACTATGCGTGCACCTAGAAAAAATCCATAAAAACTCTCCAAATGTTCTCCAAACTCTCCAAATATTCACCAATATAATTATATAGATAAAAAGAATAATTAATGGATTACATGAATGAAAATAGGGGTGATATAGAAGGTTGGAATATTAATAAGTAAATTTTAAAAAATATATGGTCTATACAGTTTTAAAATATATTCATGATTAGAATTAAAAATAAAAAAAATATTCTAAAATGAATGTGGCATTTTTCTTAAAAAATATTGTAATATTATAATGAATTTTATATAAATATTTTAATCCCTATTGGTGAGTATTTTTATTGAAATTAATATATTATTTACTTGATAATTTTTTTAAATTGTTCAAAAATTATTTTTACAAAAAATTAAAAATAATAAATCGAGTTTTATGGAAAATAATGTATTTTTCCTAAAAATAAATATTTGCCACATTTTTTACATATAAATTAAAATTAATTTATTACATTTATAGGTATTGAATTAGATAAAATAAATAAAATATTATAACTAGTTATATCGTATTTAGTAAATAGGCTTTTTTTGCCAATATGAATAGTAACCATGGTAAAATATTCCCCCACAATTTATGGTAAATCGTAAATATCTTTCATAAAACTAAGCGATATGGCCATAATTATTCATCATAATTATTATTATATGAATGACATTATACCCTTAACACATATGGATTGAGATTGAATTATTTAATGGACACTTGAACAAAAAAATGATGTATATATTATTTAAATCAAAGGAAGTGAAAAAATGTCAGTCTTTGAGTTTTAAATATCATTTATGTTTTCACATGAGAAAAAAATAATTTATTAATGAATATTAATATTACCTTTATTAATAATAAAATTATATTAATTATTTTTATTTAATTATAATTTTTTCGAATTATATAATTTTCTTACACACTTACACAACATTGTTGCAATAATTATTCAATTAACATAAAAATAAATTAAATTATATTTGAAATATAATATTAGATATTTAAGAATATACATGAATTATCTCTGTGGCCCTAATATTTTTATGATATAGAAAAATATTTTATTTTAAATTTACTTATTTTCTTGATGTTTTTAATGTTAATGAAATAAATAGTATCAAAATGGATATTAATGATATTTTATGAGATTAATATATTATTACATTATTTAAAAATCATAAAAATATCACATAAGATCAAATAATATTTTATATTGTCTAAAACTTCTACCCTATTAATTTATTGGTTAATTGGAATCATTTGGATCTTTAACATTGAAAATATGTTTTATTCTTTTGGGAAATTGAAAAAATGCACTTCATATCAAATATAAAATGAAACTTCACCCTAAACGTCATTAAACCAAGTTGAGCATTATAGATCATCCATACTATACCAAATTCTTGTCTTCGCTACCCTATCCATATTATAGATTTTATTTTTTTCTCCCAAGACCAACCCTATAGACCATTAGAGGAGATCTGATGGAGTCATTTCCAAAAAGAGGCAATTTCCCTAACCTATCACTTTCATTTTATAGTCTTCCTTAATATATATATAAATCTATGATATTTATCATAAAATAATATCTTTATAATCCTAAATGGGATTAAATTTTATTAATCTTATGTAAAACCATTATAAACCACCTTTACCATCAAATAAAAATCGAAAGTATTAATCATGAGTGTGTATGGGTTATCATCTCCACGTAGCGATAAAAATCATATTCCATCACCATATTTTACATATTTGAATTATAATAAGTTTAATTTTTATATATTATATTCATGAAATTATTATAATTTTTTAATGATAATATCATTTCTACTTTCTTATCATCCAATCTTTTGGAAAATTGTGACGGTGGACATGCATATATATGAACCACCATCCCAACAATGTGATGCGATCATTATTCATTTATATTTCACTTGGATGGTAATAAGGAAAAGTTTTACGAATATATTTGATATATAATACATGATAATGATTCTATATATGTGTAGTATTATTTAACATTCTTTCATTGCATCAATTGAAAAAAAATAGAAACAACGTTCATGCGTACGTATGACTTACCATCTTCATTAATGGTGTAATTAATTTTTATATATCCACTATTTATGAATTAGTATAAATCTGTATATCGTGTATATATATGATTAATATACCATAATAATAATTATGGAACTCTTGGGACCATGATAAATGCATAAGGACTGGGATTACCAACCTGAATCAAGCTTGTAAAACAAATCAGGTATCACCCAGAACAATAATTTTAATTACAAATTATTAATAATGAAGTGATAAGATATTATAAATAAATAATACATGGTATTAATGATATATGGTTATGTAATAAATGTATAATAAATCCATTTTTAGTATACAAGAGGTTTGAATATGAACATAGAAAGGGGATACTTGAGGTAATTGTTTATTTTGCAATATCATCATTATTTGGGATTTGTTATGATTAAATATCCATTAAGAAATATTTTTTCCCACGTCAATGTTTTATCAAAATACTTAAATATTGTATTAATTACTGTTTAGTACATTTTTCCCATATTTTTAATTCTTCTAAAATATTTTTTTTGGAAATCGTTTTGTCATTTTATAAACAAGGATCTTTGTGACTTATTAGGAAAAAATACAAAAGGAATAATTTTTATCATATACGACATGTGGTTATTTTCATGCCGTCATTAAACCTCAATTATTTGATTATTTATTTACAATGTTACATGGTGGTTTTCAAATAAAATGTTTCCCTTTATAATTCTAGGAAATTATAAATAATTACTTCAAAATAGATATATTATTTTCCCTGGGAGATATTTCAAGTTATATTTCAAATTAAGTTTTCATTTAAGATAACAATTTGTTATTTTACTTATTATTTTTATGGAATATGATCTAAGTATACCATAATTATTCTTTTTTATGGTTGGTTTATTCTTATGACTTCAAGATTTTTTTTATCATGTTTTTTTCAAGGTTTATGCTATGATGAGATATTTATGAAACCCATTTATCTTCATGGGTTATGATATGAATTATATTCCTATAGAACACATATATATATATGATTTTAATTATGTGATATTTGGGACCTATATCTTCTTCTAATGAATTGTGTAAAGAATTATATCACATACAATAAATTTGGATAGAATTGGGTGTGAACCTAGTTCATTAAGGAAAATTTTCCACTATGATAGTCTTGAGAGGGAACCTTGAATACTACGAATGTTTGGGGAGTTAAAAAATTACACTATGATGGTATTTGAAATGATCCTTGAATACTAAGGGAAATATTTTCAGTATTACTGTTTATTTCATTACTCCTTATCTTATTCCAATGTTACACTCTCATGGATTATGTTCTTTTATGATTCATGTATTATGTATTATAATAATTTAATAAATGAATCAGTATTTTGTTTTGTTATATATAGGGTGTATTAAAAAAGTTTTATATTCATGTTATTATTCTCTTATGCTTATATTATTATTATGTAATCATTGAAATCTTCAATGTTTACCCAACCAAGCATTTGAGCTCACCATTTTCTTATGTTTCCTTTCCCAAAGATATGAAGAACTGTATTAAGTATAATATGTCAAAAAATGATGTAGTTATAAAGAATTAATTTGGAAATGTGGTTATTTTATAGCCCAGTCTCTTATGTATCCATGTTTAAAAAATCACTACACCTTTACCATCCTCAGGCCTCTTCTTGTGTAATGTAATGAATATTTATCTAAAAATTTCTAATGAATAAATATTATATTCTTGGGACACTATATTAATTTATCCTCAAAAAAATATGTTCTGAGTGTGCACACCTATCATACAACTTCAATGTAGAAAAATTATAACACCCCATATCATAATCAACCCTCCATTTCTTGATGTATAATAAGGGTTTCACTTTCTAACATTTTTAGGATCTTTCCTATTTATAGATTCAGAGAATTGGGAAAATCATAATATTATGTAGGGGATACTAGAACAGAGTGAATATTTCCAACAAACATAGGGATTTATATCTACACACCTATTTCATTCAAGAAACGTTTTCTTCATTTCATATGATTCATCATCGCAGAAATCTTGAAATTTCAAATATCTATACTCATCATCATATCATATAAAAAATATTTGAGAATTTTAAATGAGAAAACAATGCTCAGTGAGTGATATAAAAATAATTGAATTTAGTTAGTGCATTGAAATAATGAAAACCCATGAATATGATTACACCATTTTAAAAATAGGACATTGATTACATAAATTAAATATATTTACTTTTTAAAAACAAAAATATTCTGATGTAAAATATTTTATAACCCATAATTAATCATAGGAATAATAAGAAAGCATCTTAAGATGTATGGTATATCATGAAAAATATTCAAAAACATTTCACAAATTAAAAATTAGAAACATTCCTCACCTCAATAAATAAAAAAATTGAATAAAAACAATTCAAAAGCATAAAATATGTATCCTGGTGAACGATATACATAACCCATGTTCTCTCATGTTTATCCCATTTCATAAATATCTCTTGACAGTTAAATTATATATGAGTATTATTCTTGTATATATCCCATATTTTCTATATTGAAAGACTCAATAATTACCCAATGAATTAGAGATATATATCTAGGAAACGCATCACCTTGAACTATATTGATCTCACCCATTATCATATATTATTAAAAAGTACTATATTATGATTTTTTTATAATAATTCACTTTTTATTTATAAAACCCTTGAAAAAATAATTAAAACCCATATTAAAATGACATTCCATTTTCATATAATAATAATGTGAAATATACCCTTTCTCTAGAGACTCATAAATTTAAAAAAATTACTAAAATAGTATAAATATGACCTAATTTGAGAAAAAAATAATTTATAGAAAAATACTGATATTGAATAATCTATATGATGGTTGAAAAGTTATTCAATCTATATACATTATGAAAACATTCATTTCTAACTACTATAAAATGTCCAAAATAACTGATATAGAAAACATTGAAAAGATAGATTTCTAAACCATTGTATTGAAAGTAAAATATTGTTGAATATTTCACTTAGAAACTTTATAACTATTAAAAATAAAATTCTTGTAATATTTAGTTGTACATGAATTCAAAGTATTAGGGTTTTAAAACAAATTAAACACTGTATTAATTGTAAACCCCTAAAATCGAGTCCCATATTTTTTGGTTCATATGACTACCCTTCAGTGTAATAATGTTATATTATTTTTCTAATTACATAAGATCATTTTTATTCGTTACATTATATTTATTCCAATAATTCTATATATTACCATGTTTTATTTATATACTAAAATGGTTATTTTCACATTGGGAGATTTGAGGATCTTCAATTTGTATCCTCAAAATGAAATCAGTATGGTTACCATTGTCAAATGTTATATGGTTTCCATAATATAAAAATCATAAAAATATTATAATTTTGAAATTTAAACAATATATTCTCTTTTAAAACCAATCATTAATGGTCTCATGAAAATTGAATCACACTGTTTCATGGACATGATGATTTCTATATATGCTTGATTGATGTTCCAATTATTAAAATGAATGAAAATTAAATAAACTATATAATATATTATGTTTAGATAATAATAAATATGTTATAAACGATATATTTAATCATTAACTACAACCTTACGGCCATACTTATAAGATAGAGATGAAATATGAATCACATCACTTCATGGAGGTCGTTGTCCACATGTACCCACGGGAGTCATTATATTATTCCAATAAATGATTATAAAAAGAAGGTAAAAAATATTTTAAATTTTAGAAATAATATTTATTTAATTAATATCATATATATTTATTTTTTCATTCAATTTAACCATCCATATAATCTGGTGTTGTAAAATAACACACATTGATTTGTGGAGGTGGTCCTCCACACGTACACATGAGCGGTGTTTTCATTTCTCATAGGATGGAAAATGTGATGAAAAGGGTTATAATATAACTGTAATAATGTTTCATTATATTTATGATACTGATTTTATTATTTCATAATGTTTAAATAAAATTTTAATGATATATAAGAATAAATAATCATGAAACTCTTTTTTTTAAAAAAATTAACTTTTCTTTGGAAAACCTCACTAGGATAACACCTTAAAAATTATTAGGAAGGAATTTTTGTGAGACATGAACCTATATGACATGAATAGGGATTTTGAGGATATATTTTCCTCATTATTTTATAAGATATTATGATCAAAAAGTGTGATAAAGATAGGGTGAATGTTCTATTTTATAAGTGATGGGAGTGACAGACTTGAAATTTTTCTAAGTATTTTAATATTATAAATGACATACTCATTGTCAAGTTTCTAAAAAAATATCCAACCTTAAAGATATGTTAATAAGGATCAGAATAACTCAACCAATAACAAATAATATTAATTTTTTGTTCTTATCAGAAATTATAACCCATAATTAACCCTATTATTCTGTTACCATACTGACACAAATTTAACATGGTTAATATTCATAATGAAAAATAAATGAAATTGAACTTATTAATAATTTTAAACCACCCGAATAAAAATATATAATACATTTTTCATGATTTAGTTTATTTAATTTCAAGAAATTTCATTTAAGATATGTGTGAAAACGTAATGAAAAATAGGTTTTTTAAATTGTCTTTTTAATCATGAAAAAACATTCTACCAAAAAAAATAGTACTGATTACTTGGGAATTAATTAGATAATGTGTAATAAAAGATATATAATGTTTCTATAAAAAAATCCGAAATAGTATTGATTTTATAAAATACATGTTTTAATGAAACTAAATTATAGTTGTGTAAAAATCATATTTATCACTATTCACTAAAAAATAAATATATTGAGAAAAATACCAAAACATCATCCTAACCATATTATAAAATTTTAATTTCAAAATATATTTCCATTTTGTGAGAAAATTTTTCGAAATTTTTCTAAAATAAGTTATATAATCAATGAACACAATCTAGTAAAAATAATTTTTTAAAAAAATTGTTTTTTAAAACCATAAAATAAGATTATTCTCATTGAATTCCAAATAAACATAATTAAATGAAATTTAATTAATTAAATTGGATAAGAAATATATTTATTTCACTATAATCATTTATATAAAGTGATAATTTTAATCTAGTAAGATAAATATAGATCCTCACATGAAAACAGTTTAATAAAAAACATCTATATTACCCTGAAAATATTTTATGGTCATTTCAAAACAATTGATAATAAATTCATGATTTATTATTTGTTTTATTATGGAAGAACATTATACATATATTTCCAACTATAGGTATTTCTATTATTACATTACAATCAAATACCTTGGTCATAACATATATAATTATATAAAAAATTTATATATTATATCATGGTCCATTATTTCTTAGTGTTATATACACCAAACACTATCAAATATTTTATTCAAATATAATAAATTCTAAAATATTGAGGTGTCATATTATATACCATTTAAATCAATTTCATCCTCTCAAATTTATCTAATTTCAGAAGAAAAAAATGGATTAAAACATTAAAAAAATTACCAAAGAGTACAACTTATGATAAACAACAATGAAATAAAAACTTCTTTCATGTCTTAAAATAACATTTTTGGAAACAGAAATTATATAAAGGGTTAATAAAAAATAATTTTTACAAGAAAAAATGGGAAATAATAAGTTTACCTAGAATAACAAATAATCAAGCTCCCAAATTTTGTGAAAATTAAATGAAGTTAAAACATGGAATTGGATATAATAGTCCTATAAGAGATATAATTATAATTTTATGAGATGATAATATATCATAGATTTAATATAAATGATCATAGAAGGGTAAAATTATCATTTTTATGTTCACAATAGTTTTTTATTTATTTATTTTCCATCAAGATATAGTGTATGATAAAATATATGTACATGAACACATTCCATCCCATAAGCACAATTTCAACTATTGGTTGTGATTATAGATGTTTTCTAACTTCTATATTATCTCATACTCCAAAAAAATGAAAAATAAAGATGAATTATTCATTCATGAGGAAAAAATTTTCTAACTGATCACATTATCCACAAAAGTATATTAATTTATTCCTATTATCTTTAAAAGTTAACCAAAACCAATTTTTTTACATGGTATAATAAAATCTAATATAATGAAATACTACATTAATCTACACAGCCTCAACTATAACACCAAAATTTAAACATTAAACATTTCATAAAAAATATATTTAGAATTGTTCAAAATATTATTTTCCAAGTTTAGAACCCAAAAATAAAAAATATTTTATCACATATTATTTTATTATATTTTTAAAATTTATCTCTAAAAAAAATTATTCATAATTAAATTCATATAAAAACATATATTCCTTAATTATATAACCTCTAAAAATATGTTAATTTTTTGATAGATAACTATGATCATCATAAACTAATGATAAAAATATGATAAACCTCCAAAAGAAACTTAAACATTAATTTATCAAATAAAATGCCATATTATACATAATTATTTCCATTTTACATTCTCATATAATGTTTAAAATAAAATTAAACTGTATAAAATAAAAAATTTAACTTAGTCACAAAATCAATTTTCAATAGCATGGTTATCTATATGATAAAACAGTTTTCCCAAATTTTAATTACAATTTTATCCTAATTAAAAAAAGTCTCACCATCTATGATCATATAAACAAGAATGGTTGTCAATAACTTTCATCTTATGTCTTCAAAATATAAAATAACTTTTCACAAATCCAATGTTAAACATAATGGTTACATGTTCTTTAAATATATATTAAACCGATTTAAATGGTTCCTAAGGAACTCCCATAACCAAAAACCATAAAATGGGTTTCTATTTCATTAATATTGTGGTCAACCATTATCATATTAAACCATGATGGTATCTATAACACTTAAAATATACTTACATGAATTGTTATACAGTTTAATGTTTTCTAATACCTTGTTTTGATACCAACTTTAACAACTCATATTATGTTACATTATTTATATGAAGGATTTTACTTTTGTTATTTTATGGATCCTCCAAGTTTATATTTTTAGAGAATTAGGAAAAATGGTTACATTACAGAATTAGGAATGACAGATAATGTGATTTATTAAAAAATCGGACATTATGAGTAATCCATTATTTCATTCAAGATACTTTTTCTTTTTTAGATGATCCATCATAGTACAAATATTAAACATCCTAAAATTTCTGCTCATCCTTAGATCATATGGAAGACATTAGATAATTTTTGATGAGAAAACAAATATCAGTAAGAGATATATAAATAATATAATATCCTTAGGCTAGTAAATACATGAAAACCCATGAATGTGGTTAACCCTTTTTAATAATAATACTTTGTTCACATATTTAAAAATTGTCTACATGTGAAAAATCAATCATTTCTCAAAAAAAATTGAGAACCCATTAGTTATGAAAACCCATATCTTTTATACAATTAAAATTCTTATTTTTAATTAAATATGCACTTAATACATCACCAATAGATTTATAGGACTAGTGTTTTTGGATAATTAGAAAAATATCTACATTACATGAAATGGGAATACACGAACATTATTTTAAAACTCCACAACATGCCTCTAAATTACAATGATATTCTAATACTGCACTAGATAACATATAGATGTACAAAATAAAGGGGTGATCTATAAATCCTAGTAAGATAATAATTAAAATATAAGATAAATTAAACTAGTACAAGCCAGTCAAGTGGTATATCATGATGACACAGAATAGTGGGAATTATAATCATCAACGTCAATGAATAACATAAGTTGATAACATCATGAAATCATTGGAATATTGAAACAATATAAAATGTGACATAATAAGTATAAATCAATGATAAACATCTAGAAATAATAACATATTTCTCTTAGTAAATCATCCCATGCACTATATATAGTATCTCATGCTTGAAAAACATTTCCCAATGCATTAGAGTTCTATATAATTTCAAACCCACCCATCGAATTCATATTATGTAAATTTATTTCTGTACAACATAGATCATATAATATAGTAATGAATTCAATAAATTTTAACCAAATGATTAAATATTTTGGGTTACATAAATGGAAGACTACAATAAATGAAAGATATGTACTTCATCGTTAATTCCCTTGAGTGGATATGAGTATGGTTGTTCAGAAACCAAATTTTTGGCATGTCAAATTGAAAGATAATTTTTGTATGATCATAGGTGTGCGTAAAGGTTCATGGAAGGTTTTAATGAGGGTGAAAGGTAGAATATCACTAATTTGGATTCATAAGTAAAATAATAGGATGTTTAAAAATGTATTACAACATGAAAAATTGGAAATAGAATGGATTAGAATAAAAAATGTACATGAATATAAAGGAAGAGAAGAGAATCCATTAGATTGAGATAATGATTCTAAGAGTCTGAGAAGAAAATATTATTAGCCAAGAAACAACATGGGAGGTTTTTAGAGAGTATTATATGGATAAAATTATTTCCAAATGGGTTTTTGGTGAAGATGAATGAGAGATTTGGTGGGTATTTATAACAAAATAGTGGTTAATTAATTATTAATTTCTAAACATAGTTTTTGGACTCTAATAAATAAAATAGTAAAAACCAAAAACAAACAATAATTTTCCATTTTTTTCTACAATAGAGGAGTGGTTTTAAATAATCTATTTGGATAAGAACATAAATAATTAAAATAATACCATTTCTATTGTATGATTGAGTCATGTTTTTAAATAATTATTTTTAAAACATTAAATTAAAGTATATGTTTTAAAGGATTCATTTTAGGTTTCTAAAATTAGTAAAATAACTTCAAAAACGCATTATTTTAATTGGTAAGTATATTTTTCGTCAATTAATAATTTAATAGTATATATTATGTCACTAATGGTCTATATGATGTTAAAATACACACAATATCTTTATACAGTATTAAATATTATCCAAAAAATTTTATTATCTCATAAAAGTATGAAAAATTTCCCAAAGGATAATTTTTATGTGCTAATTTCAAAATAGATATTTATTTTATGAAGATAAATTTTCAAATACAAGAATTTACACTTGTGAATAAAATTAAAATTTAATGAAAAATGTTATTTTCATTACATAAATAACATTTCAATCCGTATAAAAATTAATTGAGACTTCATTAAATTTATTTATATTTTATATATTAATAAATATTATTCAAATATAATATTTCATGAAAATAAAATATAATTAAAAATTTCCAAAATTTATAAAAAAATTCATCTCTTGATTTTATACAGTTCCAAAAAAATGATTTTTATTTCACCATATCAAAATCATAATTTTAACTAATTCATTATTTAAGCATGTGTATATATAAATAAATAATAAAAATAAAAAACATTTTTTTATTAAATTAAAATTATAAAATTCATACTACCATGATCTTGATATATAAACCCTTATAACATCACCGTATGACCTAATGGTATAGTGTCAAAGGGTGGTACTTTTTTTCAGAGGATTGATGAACAATATTTTGTTGGTGACCTCTGCGAGTTTGAAATTCCCTTATAAATGGTTTCACTCTTTTTTTGTTTATCAAATCATAGGTTAGAATTGGTAAAGGAATATTCCATGTGATTTCCTATCCTTTATAATCTCTAATAAACGGGCTTTATAGTGTATGATCTGACTATAAGTGGTCGTCACTTCTTCCTTTTATGTCAATGAGGCATTTTCATAACCTGCAATATATAATAATCATAATTGTCACCTTAGAATTACTATATTATCAATAGTTATGATCTTAAATGGTCATTGAATAATGTATGACAATTAACGATAGATTTTATAATAGACCAAAATATGAAATGAGATATAGTGTAAGTGATTTCTAAAAATAGAATACTTAATATTGTATTTATTCATTCAGAAGTAAAATTCATTTATAAAATAATGGGTTATTTAATTCGTCCACCCCTATGAAAATTTATCCCTATAAATTTCATTTGTTTGAATAAAACTGATGAGGTTGCTTCTATACTATCACATCTTTTGGTTCGCATACTGCATCCTCAAACTTTTTGTTTCACCAATGTACTTCGACCAGGTGGGATATCTTTTTTAATACAACATTATCTTTCTGATATAATATCTTCACTAGATTCTCTTCATATGATTGTTCATCCTATTAAAATACCACATCTAGATTTAGTACACGTTAGAGGTATATCATATATATCCTTAATATGGATAAATTAAACACACAATGTACATAAGATAGGTTTTGTGGGAGTTCTAGTCAATAGACTAGAGCTATGATGCGATCAAGGATACCAAAGGGATCAATATATCTAAGACTAAGCTATTCTATTTTCCCAAACCATGTGAATTTCATTCTTTTTAATATAAAAAGGAATACCATATCTCTTATCTTAATCTATATTCATCATCGATGATTATCTATGTATCATTTCTATTGACTTTGTGTGGATTTCATATGATGTGGAATGGGTTGATACTTCTCTATCATCTTCTAGATAAGATTAGTTTCCATCGAATTTCAATCTCGAAAATTATCCCAAAATGTTGGATTCTGACACCTCTTCTCATTTATATCATCATAAAGATCAATTTAAATTCTATAATGGAAACTATTGTTATATGATAACTCCAATAGAAAAATATCTAATCCCAACATCCTTGGGAATCCATTAAACATGGTCTGAGTAAATCCTCTAGAGTTTGAGAGGATCTATCATTTGGACCACCTGTCTGAAGGTTATAAGAAGTACTAAAAAATTTCGTTGTATTCATATTTTCCTAAATTCGTCTCTATAACATTAAGTTAAACCGTAGATATTCAAAATAAACAATAGAGAGTGGTACTATATACAATATTAAAATTTTTTTATATATATCATGGATATTTGGTCAATATAGATGTCTTCCTTGATAATAAACAATTACAATTACTTTATATGTTGATCAACTAAAACCTAAATTCTATTACAATAATCCAAAATAGGCATTTAGTGGCAGTTTAAACCACTGATAAATCGTTCTGGGACTGTTTTAGAAAACCACCTCTAAATCATGTGTCACAATTCATTGAGTGGTGTGTAATGACTCATATTTTATCTAGTTTTATTTTTTTACATCAATTGGGAAAATTCTTATACAAGGTATTGAGATGACGTATGATTCTGAGGCCTAGTGTTCTTGGGATTGTTCGTTGAAAAATGATAATTGTGTAAAAGTGCGAGTGAGCGGATTTCCTTAAAGAGTGGAAAAATCCTAAAAGGGTTCCCTTATCAGAAATATGAGGCCATCATTGTGTTCAAAGTAGTAAATTTACCTTATGTGGGGCCTAACATCAACCAATGTAGGGAGAATATAAAATTTAGAATTTTTATGTAATCATCAATAAAATATTTTAACAAAAAATATTTTATTAGATGTAATGGAGTTTTTTTAATAAACCCTTTTTTAGGAATCATGGGTTATCAACATAACTCTAAAATTCCTTTAAGGCATGGAATAAAACTCTCTTGATGATGAATGTCGACAGATCAAAGATAGATGATGAAACAATCCACCGTACTTCATTAACAACTGATCCAACCTCAAGGTAAAATGTTGATATCTTCACGATTTCCTCAACACCTTCTTAGATTTAATGAAAAATACATACCAACCAATGAACTGGTTGATCCAAGGTTTTGTAATTCTTTTAGTATGGTTAAATTGTGGGGTTTTAAAAAGGAGAAATAATCTGTGTGATTTATGGTTCATTATTCTTTGTTAATCTTTTTAAACAAATTCAATTTGACACAGAAACGAACAAAGGCTGAGATTCATTTTTTGTGCGTCCTTGGTGTTGTTACCTCTTATCCCTTCTTTACATTTTCATAGTTGAACCCCTTTTGGTCACAGATTTTTGTTTTTGAGTGTATCTGAGAATGATTAGACCCCCCGATTGAAGGAAAATTGGCCGTAGAGGCCTTGACAGTATAGAGTGGAACCTGATGACACCAAATCTGTAACCACACATTTTTGGGTCATTGGAGGAGCCCCGATGGTCCTCAGAAGGGACCACCAGTGCAGGTTTGAAATCTTGGTCTGGTATGTTGTGGAAGCAGTATAGGTGGCATGAGGCAGTGTGGGGCCAGAGTCAGTAGTTGGAGTAGGCAGAGGTGGCAGATGGAGTGGACGAAGGCCGCAGTTGGAATGGCATGGCGTAGCGATCAGAGCTCGAGTGGGACACAGAAGTAAGGCTGCATGGGATCCATGTGGAGATGAGGTGGATAGTGTGTGTGGGTTTTGGGCTATCGGTGTGAAACTCAGAGGGGGCGACCAATACAGGGGGAGCCACGCGGTCAGGGTGGAACTCATGGACCGGGGGGTGGCCAGGGCATGCCACATCTGAGGGAAAAAACTGGCCCATTGTGTGCAGGCCAAAAAATAGTGGTAGGGCCACTCTGGTGGTAAAGAGGGCTAGACCTAATGGCCTAGCACCTCAAGTCTAGCATGCTTAGCGATCTAGGCTAGTTTTGGCCAGACCAAACTTGGTCGGGTTGAACCATTTAAAAGAACAACCATATAGCTCAAAATGTGGGCCCATTTGATGACCCGCCTACAGCGTTGGGACCCTTGTGATGAGACAATGTTTTTGGGATATTCTAAGTAAGTTTTAGTGGAATTTGGAATATGACCTAATGGGTTGATAAGTAGATTCTCCTTGTACAAGTGTGCTATGAGCCTAATTCTATGGCTAGCTGTGACTATGTCATCTTGATGACTATGTGGCATGGGGTCTACATGACCCATCGACACTCCATGCACCATCGACACTATGTGATCCGTCAATGATCTGTGTTCCATCAATGCTTTGTGTTCTATCGATGCTCTATGTGTCATCGACGCTTTATTCACCATCGAAGATCCATGATCCATCGACACTTAATGATCCATCAATGCTCTATGCACCATCTATGCTCTCTGTTCCACATACAATCCATGATCCATCAATGATCCTTGCATCATCAAAACTCTGTGTGTCTTGGAAACTTTGAGATATGTCGACTACCACAGAAAATAATTTTCTCCATGGTTTAGACTTATACCTCTATGAGCTATATATACTTCATGTAGTAATTTTTGGTATACTTCATGTGTTTCTTAATGATATTACTTTTTGGTTTTGAGGTTTCCTACTGAGTTTTATTTTATTGACCCCTACACAAGATTTTCCTGAACATATTTTTCCTTCTGAAGATGATCGATTCTTTGACGGAGTTCTTGGTGGATTTGGCCCAAGTGTTGTTTAGAGTGCTCATATAGAAAATATTTTCTACTACGACTTCAGAAATCTATTATGCACCTACCCATCAAGTTGGGTTTTATATTGGAGAGTTTCATGAACTTGTGCATTCACATTATAGACTCCTTTTTGGGTGGGCTTGAATTCTGGCCCTGTTTACTTTCCTTTATTCCTACTATCATAATCTATGGTTGATATCTAAGTGGATGCATGCTTTTTCAACTCAGTGTTTTTACATTTTAGAATTTTAGGCTTACATATGTGTGTGTGTGTACAATTATATAGGAAAATTCCTCCCATTTGTGAGATATTCCTACTCGGCACTAGTCACTAGCCCTTAGGATATCAGAGTTAGGATTGGGGTAATCACTACATGTGCCCCTCAGGGATGGGTCGTGAAAGAGTGGTATAAGAGAAGTCGGTTATATAAAAGGATAAGGAACCTATGGTGTTGGTTTGGATTTCAGGAAAGGGACTCCAGTTTTGGTATGGCAGTCAATGTATCCATACACCAGGACTCTAGACACCTGATTTTTGACTTGGCACATGAAAGAAAAGGTTATAGGGAATAAATGGTACAAGTATCAAAAAATGTATTATGAGTGTTTTATTATGTCCTTCTTGATTCAACTCACTAGATATATTCTATTGACTGTGGTACATCTTTATCTGTTTCTAGATGCCTCCATATAGACAGAAAGCTAGTATTCCAATGCATGATCCCAAGGATGATCCTTCTAGAGAGGAGGCATCAGTATAGCGATCAGTACCAGAGATTACACTTTCAGGTGGTGTACCAGTGGTACAACCACCCATTTTGGAGTAGTTACTACCAGTGCTACCAGTTGAGGATGCATGCAGGTTGAGTGTGTTGCATGATTTTTGGAGGTAGCGACCTCTTAGGTTTAGGGGTGAGCCGAACCTCTAGATATTTGAGGAATGGCTGGAGGTAGTTACTCATGTCTTCCTCATTATAAGGATTCATGTGGACTAGATGATATTCCTTGCCCTGAGTCTTCTTCAGGGATCAACGAGGTGATGGGGGAGCTTAGTGATCCAGAAGCTTGATTATATGACTCTCTCTTGGGGTGAATTTGAGTGCCTCTTCAAGGAGGAGTTATCTTTGATATAATTATGCTATGTGATCATACAGGATCTCCTTCATCTGTAGTAGGGAAGTTAGAGAGTAGAGGAGTACTCCAAAAGATTTATGGATCTTCCTCACAACTCCATAGATATGGTGCATGAATTGTTCTTCAGGGATTAGACCATTGAACAAGGGATACTTCAGGAGATCATGGAAACCATGATATCTATTATCACACCTACATATGATGTGGTACTAGAGAGAGCTCAACTAGAAGAGATATTTCTAGAAGAGTAGAGTCCTACAGTGGGATATACCAATAGACACTAGGTAGTTGAGTCTTCAGCGGTCGGTAGTAGATAGAAGACGTAGGGAGCCAAGAGGGTCAATCAATCTATAGGACAACCCCAAGATACATGATCATATCTGTAGGAATTCCAGTGTAGAGTAGTTTAGGTAAAGTATAGGACGTGTTAATTGTGTGGAAGTCAGGGTCATTTGGAAATATATTTACTGACTCGTCGGACGAATGATCATCACATGGTCGAGGGACCTCTGAGGTAGAGAAGGAGGAAGGATCTGGGCATTCTGGAGGGAGGTTCATAATGTTAAAATCATGGAAGAGGAATAGATAAATTAGTAAGTGGTGGGTGGATGATCGATGTACTGTCAGCACCACCCACAAGTGGTCCCCCATGGGCCTAGGGTGTTGGTGGATATCGAAGAGGCTAGCTTCAGAAGATAGAGGCTTACAACCCTAGAGCTCTAAAGGTGATTAGAGGTAGAATTTGTTTTCTTCTAAACATTAGCTATGGTTTTAATAAATACAATTTCCAATAAATATTTTCTCTCCACAACACTTGTTCATGACTCAGAGATTACAGTGGAACTATTAACTCAGTCCCTGTGTTAAGAGACTCCATTATGGAATGATTTTATGATCACATACTAGTACTAAAAGTGTTACAATACTCTAGGGGAGAGTGATTCAGTTGGGATCTCTTAGTGGTGGCATCGAGGCCTTATGATATCATTCTAAGTATGTACTGTTTATCCACAGCTCAATGCCATATTGACCATTTTAGGCACAATGTGTGGTGTGTATATGGAGATGGGACCAGGTTTTCCATTATTAGTGGAAAGGAATCACATGCAGTGTCGGATGTACTTAATCATAGGAGGGTGAAGCTGATACCTCACTAGTTGTCAGCTTCTCCCTTAGTATGTTGGATGATAGGAGTACGTAGTTTCTTGCAGTGGTGGCGGAGTATGAGGATGTCTTTCCTGAGGATATCTCTAGATTACCTCCCCATAGAGTGGCAGACTTCTGCATTGACCTATACCCTAGTTAGACACCAATATATAGTCTTTTATATCTGATTTCTCCTGTAGAGCTTCGTTATTTGAGGTTACATCTAGAGTACTTTCAGGGGAAGTTCTTTGTGAGACCTGGTGTTTCACCATAAGTATCCACAATTTTGTTTTACATGAATGAAAATGATATCTTGAGATTATGTGTGGACATATAGCACCTGAACCAGGTGAATATGAAGAATAAGTATCAACTACTGAGGATTAACAACTTCTTTGATTAGCTGAATGGAGCGACGTGGTTCTCCAAGATAGACCTCAGATCTAGCTATCACTATCATGGAGTATAAAATAACGACATCCCGAAGACGGATTCTAGATGTCGGTATGGACACTACAGTACTTGGTGATGCTGTTTGGCATACCAATTGACCCAACAGTGTTCATGAGACTCTTGAATTTGATCTCCCAGACTTACTTAGGTCAATTCATCATGGTCATCATTGATGACATTCTAGTGTACTCAGTATCCGATGAGGAACATAAAATACACTTGCGGATGATCCTTGAAATACTTTGAGAGCACCATATTTACTATAAGCACTCACAGTGTCAGTTCTGGACATGAGAGTTCCACTATTTAGGACAATTCATTTGGGAGGTTGGGGTTACAGTGGATCTTGCAAAGAGTGAGGTGGTTCATTCTTGGGAAATACCCAAGAGTGTTTCTGAGGTGTGGAGTTTCTTTAGGTTTTCTGGGTACTATCGAAGGTTTTTTTCTTACTTTTCTAGTGTAGAAGAATCTTTGACATCTTTGACATGAAAATAGAAATATTTCATGTTGATTGAGAAGTGCAAGAATAGTTTTCAGTAGTTGAGGTATAAATTGGGGAGCGATCCTTTATTGAGATTACTAGAGGAGGGTGTGGAGTAAATATTTTTCTATGTTGCATCAAGGAACAGAAATGGTTATGTCCCAATTAAGGTGAAAGTAGTGATTGTCTATTGCTCACATCTGTTGAGGTAGAATGAATATAACAATGTGACCCCTGATCTTGAGTTGGCAGTAGTAGTCTTTTCTATGAAGATGTGGAGAAAATACTTGATGGGAGAATGGTTTATCATCTGCGATGACCACTATAGTATCATGTATATCTTCTTACAAAAAGGATTTAAACCTGAGACAAAGGTGGTGGTTAGAGATCCTCTATGAATATGACTTTGATATTGTCTATAATCTTGGGAAGGGGAACGTAGAGTCATATTCTCCTAGTAGGAGATCTAGCATGTAGTTGCTCGGAGAGGAGTTAGAGAAGTGGTCCACATACAGATATACTTTGTGGACGGAGATAGAGCATCTTACCTCCAGTTTATGGTTGTCACCACACCACTCTTATAGAGAGTCAAGGAGGCAAAACTTGGGGATACCGACTATGAGACTTTACATGTTTAGATTTCCATAGGGCATGCCCCTAATGGATATTCAAAAGGTGGGGAGCATGTTATTCTCTTCATAGGATACACAATAGTACCCATGGAGTTTCAGGAGGAGGTCTTGATGGTGTTCTATACCTCACATTAGGAGGTACATCCAAGTGTGGCGAAGATGTGTGGGGACCTCCAATGTTATTTCTGGTGGTCCCGGAGGAAGAAGGCTGCGATAGACATCAATTCTTGATCCCTCACTTACAATCAAGTTAAGGTTGAAAACCAGGTACCCACAAGGTTGACTCAACCCCTTGAGGTTCTAGAGTGAAAGAGGGATGGAATATATATACACCTCATAAAGGGTTTACCACACACATCTATGGGGGACGATACCATCTGAGTGATTGTTGACCAACTCCCCATGTTATACCACTTCATACTGATCTATGATCATATTTTAGTTGAGAGATTTGGATGCCTCTACGTGTAGGAAATAGTTTAGCTTCACGTAGTTCCATCAATGATCATCTCAGATCGCGATTCTCATTTCACATCCTGGTTGTTTAAGGGATTACTAGAGGCATATGGGACTCAACTGTGCTTGAACACATCATTCTGTCCCCAGACAGATGGACATATGTAGAGGACCTTTCACATTCTTGAGGACATGCTACATGCTTATATCCAAGATTTTGTTTACAGTTGGGATGATCACCTACCACTAGTGGAGTTTTCATACAACAATAGCTACAAATCCAATATTAGTATGGTACTATTCGAGGCCTTGTACACATGAACAAATAGGTCTCCACTTTGTTGGAATGACCTAGGAGATTCAACACTAATCCATCCATTATTGGTGTGGGCTACCAAGAGAAGGTACAGGTCATCTAGGAGAGAATGAGGACAGCTCATAGATGTTATAAGTCTTATACAGACTGTCGACAGAGGCCCTTGGAGTATGATAAGGGAGAAAATGTGTTCCTTTGAGTCTCACCTCAATAAGGATTGTATAGATTTGGCCAGTGTGGCAAGTTATCTCTTAAATACAATGGCTCTTTTCAAATTATGAAGAGAGTTGGTGAGGTGGATTATTGCCTATAACTACCCCTGTAGTTTCACTGAGTGCATGATATCCTCCACGTGTCACAGTTGAGGAGGTACGTGCATGATCCATCTCACGTCATCGACTGAGGTGAGCTGGTCATTGACTATGGGGTGAATTTTGAGGAGTAATTGGTGGAGATTGAGGATTGATTGGAGAAGATCCTTTGTGGGAAGTTTATTCCTCTGGTACTCATTTGTTTGAAGCATCAAAATATTCAAGAGAGTACTTAAGAGTGGGAATCTTGTATTAATGCTCAATACCCTCAATTTTTTTTGAGTATCACTTGTTTTGGATTACAGTGACATAAATACCTAAGGTGGGGTGAATGTAATGACTCAGATTTCTCAATTTTTATTTTTATTAATTAATTGAACAAATTAAGAGACGTTTTGTTGAGATGGCATTTGATTCGAGGCCTAGTGTGTCTGGGATAGTTCATTGAAAAATGATATGTTTTTAACAGCATGCATATTTGTGTTCCTATAAAGAGTGGAATAACTCCTTAATGGCTGCTCTTATCATAAATCTTAGGGCACCGTTGCGTTCAGAGTGGAGACTTTACCTTATGCATGGCCTAACATTGACAAGCACGAGTTGACTATGAATGTTAGAATTTCGACATAACTTTCATCAAAATATTTTAATAAAAAATACTTTTTTAGATACATTAGATTTTTTCTTTTTAATGAATCTTTTTTTAGGAATTCAAAGTTATCACCGTAAACCTGGAATTCCTCTGAGTTGTGGAAGGAAACTCTCTCAGTGATGAACATCAACGTATCGAAGACCAATGATGACACGTACCACCCTTCTTCAACTATGACTGATCCAACCTCAATGTAGTATATTGATCTCTTTTTTGATATCCTTTATCCCTTCTTAGATTTATCGATGAATACAGACCAGCCAATTAATAGGTTGATCCATGGTTCGGTGATTCTTACGAGATGGTTAAATTTTCAGTTTTTTTAAAATCTGAAATAATCTGGGTAATTTCTAGTACTTTGTTTATCATTTTTAACAAGAACTAATTGTTGTCGGTATGATAAAAGGAAGGGATTCATTCTTCATTCATTGTTGGTGCCTTTAAATTTTCACCATTCTTTGTGCATTAACCATTGATCTCCTATGGTCACAACTCAACATTTCTTGGTGGATCCAAGTACGATATGACCCCCATATCAAAATAAAATAAAAGGTAGAGGCCGCATCAGTGTATAGAAGAACTAAACGAGACCAAATCTGTAACCACATGATTTTTAAGGAATCAGTGGATCCCCAGTGGTTTTAGAAAGAGACATACCAAATAGGTTCTATGTGGGGGTCCATACATGGTGCGGTGGCAACATATGTGGCATGAGGCAGTAGCGGTTCGGTGGGGGTAGTTGGAGATGCTAGAGGTGATGGTTGAAACAACGTAGAGAAGTGGTTAGTGCCTAAGAGGGATATGATAAGTGGGCTATGTGGGAGACACATAGAATAGAGGAAATGAGTGCATGGGAGCAACATTCTAGTAGTGTGCTATATAGGGGAATGGGCCACACAAGGGGAGCCATGTGTTCTGGGTAGACCATGTGGGCCAGCGGCATGGCCGGGGTGAGATGCGTACAGTATGGCACACTATCCCACTACATATGGGCTAGACTAAGGTGGGAAGGCTGACTCTAGTGGCCTAGTGGCTCAGTGGGCTAGGAAGGATCCAGGCGGATCAGACCGGGTCAGTTCGGGTTGGCTAGATTTTTTCGGACCTAGGTTTGATATTTATACAAAAACAACCATATCATTCAACCCATGTGTCTATTTAATGATCCATTTACGATTTTGGGACCCTTATGAAGGGATGGTCCTTTTGGAATACTCTACATGATTTTTTGGTAAATATAACAATGAGGATCATAAAAAATAATCATTACTGGATTTCAAAAATAGATTAGAGGAATTTTTTGTGAAGGAAAATATATGTGTGGAGGAAAATATCATTTATAATGATTGAGAGTTGTTATTTCCAATTTCAAACATTTATTTGAGAAGATATTTCATTAAGGAAGATGATATTGATGAAAAGATGAAACTTTCCTAGAGAATAAGGTAAAATTTCAGAGACAAAAGTATATGAGTTGATAAAACTGTTATGGATTGAGTAAAATTTAAATGAAAACACCTTTAATAAGGGATATTGAACACAAAAATATGAAAAAATGAATGTAATAGATTTAATGGTTAAATGAATCGAAATTAAAAAATATATACCCTATAAAAAACTATATACAGAATAAAAAATTATTTCAAAGAAATGATTTTCAAACAAAAAACCCTTACCATGTTTTCCCACATAGTCAAACACACTATAAAATCTTTGGGACCTTGAACTTTCTCATAAAATACTCAATGGAATGAAATTTATTAAAAAAATTAATTGATATAATAGGATTATAAATAGGATAAAATATTCCTAGAGGTTAAATATAATATATTTTCAATAAACAATTCAAATGAATGGGTGTAGAATGCATATGGGATAGTGTCCCCGTATATAAGGAAAGAAAATGGAATTTCTATGAACACCCATAATTTTTAAATAATAAAATGGTAATATTATGGGGTAAAAGTTTCCAAAAGATGAAAATAATTGATTTTGGCATGGGATAATGTTATTAAATCCCATTATTATCATTTTAACACATGTTTTAAACATGTTTTTACTCATTTTACATTAATTTTTTCTATTTCAACATTTTTATTTTTACCTAGGTAAATAGTTTTTATCTAAGTAATATATTTATTACTAAAAATATTAAATGAAACATATCAACAAATATGGGTGTTATGAACATAAATTTAACCCAATCATATTCCAATTAAATTTCCTAATAAATAAAAATTAACATTTTCTTTTAAAAATTTTAATATATAGAAAAACTATTTTTTAGAAATGAATTTTGTTTTTACTATTAAATGGTTTGAGTAATATTTAGTATTGATTACAAATTGAATGAGTAATAATAAATTAATATATAAACTACTCAAAATTTTCCATAAACCCACAGTTTGAAATCTTTGGTATAGCCCTTGAAACTATGGGCAACCGAGGTATTAGAATAGCCATGATTTATACCCACAGTTTTGGAGAATGTGGGTATAGGTCCACTACACTATGTCATTATCGTATAACCATGATTTTTAAAATAGTGGGTATAAATTTGACAAAAGATGAGGTCGCGATATTCGATCCCTGGACTGCCCCTTTGTTCTTCCCAAACCTAACCACTACTCCATTTAATTTATTGATATATAAATATATATTTGCTTATAATTATTTATATAAACCATGGATAATCGTATAAAACCATGGGAATAAGTGTTCCCACAAAAATTAGTTTTTCTCTCGTGAATGTTTTCTCCCACCATTAGGTTGGAAAGGTATACCCACAGTTTTACAAGAACCATGGGTATAGTTCATAGGAAACAACCTTATACGCTAGGTTTCAGTAAAACTGTGGGTATAGGTATTAAAAACATCATATAGACATGGTTCTACAAGAACTAGGGGTATAGGCACCCCTATACCCATGATTTTTTAAAACCATGGGTATAGGTTCCCATACTATAACTATAACCATGGTTATCGGGAAACCATTGGTATAGAGACATTTTCTAGTAGTTATAGGTTTAAAAATAAAAACAAGTTCATTTTTATAATGTTTTAATTTATTTTATTAAAAAAATTAAAAATATTGATAAAAAATTTCCTATGAATAAAAGTATTACCGTTATCATGGTTAATAAATTAAATTTTAGCAATACAAAATTTTAAAAAAAATTGATATTGAACATATTAAAAAAATTGATTTTTTCTATAATATATAATACATTTTGATAGATTTATTTTCTGAAATTGATACAAATTAATTTTTAATATTATATAATAAAAACTATTTTTATTGGTAAATATTACATATTTTTCAAAACCACTACAAATGGATTTAATTAATTCAACACAGTTTTTAGAAATGTTTAATTTTACATTATAAATTTATATTTTTGATTAAAACAAATTTCAGAAAAATTTCATGTTCTTCCTTAATTACGAAACTATCATAAAATCCATGGTTTCAGAAAAATATGTTCTGTTACTATTTTGATAAAAATCAATTATTTTAGGATGAACAAAAATTAATCATAATATAATTTTGATAGGATGATTTCAAAATGATTTTTTATTTTGTAAAATTAAAATTATCGAATTTAATAATCAATTTTTAAAATATATTCCAATATATGTAAATAAAACTTTATTTTTAATAACATGTATTTTGAAAACATTAAGTGTTCCTAATAATATTTTTAATTCATTTTATAATTAATTACAATATTTTCAATAGATATTCCTTGTATTTTATTCATAAATTTTAATAGAAATAACTATTTATCAGCTCGATTTACATTGGCCTTTTTTTTGGGGTAAGTAATTGGATATTATATTAATTGAGGAAAATATTTATTCCAAAATCTCATAATGTTACATTATACCCCCATAAATAAATTGAATTCTCACAATTTTAATTATTACTCATTGATGAAAGTAGTTTATTGTATTTGAACATATTTATCATTATGGATATAATATGGAATATAAAATCTAACTAACTCTTTTAGTAGATATTATGTTACTTATCATTGTAAAATCAATTTTAATCATTCATGAAATCATATTTTGAAGTATGTATATTCTCTAATCATATTTTCACCAACATTTTCACTTCAAATAACCACATAAATATCAAAGACATTAAATCAAGGTAAAACTATACATTCTTTTATAAATTAAATTTATCATTAAACCTCATATATTATTAATCACCAGGTCATAAAATCACAAACCAATCAATATATAACAAAATATATTTTTTTTTTGAACTTCACCAAAAAATATCATGAACCGACATCAAATTCCAAGTTTACTAACACTATCTAATTTACCTTTTCCAAATTAATCAAACCATTATAATCTCAAAATCAATAATATGAAGAAAAAAAATAACTTTTATATATCACACAATTTTCAATTTTCAAGGTTATTTAAACCATTTAATATATATTTACAAACATTTAAATTAAAACTACAAATAACAATTCTTAGATATCGCTATTGATCCTCATTACATTAAGAATATTCCAAAATATCATCAATAAATAACAATCAATGTTGATAATAGCTATGATTATAAATATTTTCATTCTATTAATAAATTAACCCTACATCCTTAACAAAGACTGGGAAACAAAAATTTTCCTTCAAATGAGGTATATATTATTATTCTAGAAGATTTAAGTATATTACCTCATTAAATTATCAGATATAGTGATTTTTAGATACATTCCATTGTAATTATGATTTATATGATCCATCTGTAACATAATACTAAAACTAAAAGGGTTATGAAAATATAAAAAATATCAATATAAAAAATCAATCCAAATATATCTTCACTAGTGACACAATAATTTTTAAAATATGGTACTTTCAGTTAAACATGTGATGATCTTTATTTAATCCTTCTTTACCCAGGTTAATTTTCCTGTTATGTTATCAAACCTAATTAGTTAATATAATAATTAAATTATTTATAATGGTTCATTATAGATAATGGTAAATGACCATATTATATCCCCTAAGAGTGTTAAACTTGGTCTCATGTTAAGGAACTTTTCACGCATGAGGTTGTGATCAAGTTAAAACCAAATCCAACCTTTTCAATGTTATTTCCCAAATTTAAATCTATTCTAGAGCATACATCCATGTTTTTATCTAGATATGTATAAAATTACCATGGGACCCACACAATATCTAAATTACCAATTTTTTTATTTTATCCTATAATTATACATATCTCAAGGGTTTTCAAAAAAGAATCTATAATCTTAATAAAAATTTATAAAAGTAAAAATAAAAAATAAAACAAACTCTCCTGTGATACCAACTAAGACATCCCATACCTACACAATAGTTTTAGGTGATTAAAACACTTGATATTACAAATTAATTTTGATACAAATTGAGATGATATATGCTAAACATTCCCAAAAATAACATGAATATTACATATCAAAATAATATCACATAACTCATAAACCCTTTTAGATTACTGTCCTTGGATAATAGTGATATTAATAATTTATTTCACTATACTTGTGCAAATTTTCTCATAATCAAACCCCTCTATAATCCTTTAAAAACTCCACAATAAGTTACACTTATCTTTGTATCATGGGAAAAAGAAACATAATAATTGTGTGTTCTCAAACACATAATAAAGGGTAAATGATCAAAATGTATTAAATGGGTAAAACATAAGAATATGAAGACACTATATCCTTAGAGAAATATCATATTAAATGACCATATAACAATATTCATTGTACATAATTCCTCATAGAGGTAAATGTTATGTCAAATGTACTAATATATTAAATTAAAATGTATGTGTAATAAATATATATTAAACATGATTCAATGTGAATAATAATAAGCACAATATAATAAAAAATATTATGGTAGAAATATCAACATAAATATCATTTGTCATGTCTATCCACCAAGAAATTCATCACATATTATACTAGGTCTAATCAATTATGCACTTTATTGGGAATGTGATAATCCTCTTTTTTACCAATGGTCATGGGTAAATCAACTAATGTACACATTTAACTTGGGATAAATCCTTGCATGTTCCCTTTGAATTAGTATAAATCCTACTGGGTACCCCTTGTCTTGGGATGACTCATCCCATGTAGCCTTGGCCTTGGAATAAATACACAAATGTACCATTTAAATTATTAGAAATTCTCCCAAACAACCTCATGGGATACAGATAATTATTATTTTTTAACATTTTTTTTGGGATGAATCCCCAAGTTCACCCTTTGTGTTGGAAAAAATCCCCCTATGTACCCATTGTTTTTTTGATAAATCATCTAATGTAGCCTTTTACATCATGATATATAATCATTACTAATGTATTGATGGATGATGTAGGACCCCAAAAATCATTATTGTTATATATGTGTTCCAAAACAAATCAATCATATATTGAAAACCCCTTAGAAATAAAATTAGTTTCATATTCCTTTAAAATCATATCATATAATGTAAAAAATCACAATTCCATCAATATTAATGTTATCATGTACCCATGTAATATAAATAGTTATCTAATGTTATTTAGAAAAATTCCTAGTAAAAAACATTAGATAATAAATCATATTTTATTTACACCATAAATATAAATGGTACTAAATTTATTCCATCATTTCCTAAATTAGTTGTTGAATTGAATCTTGGTTTATAACCCTTAATCAAAAGAATGAAGATATAGTTTTCATAGATGAAACGCATTAAAAGAAAAATTATTTTAATGAATTGATGAGGATTATCAAATACAATGATAGTGATGTATAATTTCTCTTATATAGATTTTCTATTTCAAATTTTAGAAAACATTGTTAAAGAATCAATGAGTGGTTAGATAATGATTTTAAAATAATCAAATAATTTTATTTGAATAACATGACTAAAATGACCCTTTTCGCATGAAATATATTTTAGTTTAAATACATAGTGTTATCGAAAATTTATTTACTTTTTATGTCCTGAATACATGGGAATGATGTTTCTAAATTATGGGAAATCAATTCCGTTGAAAAAAATAAAAAAAGTAATATTTTTTATTATTTTTATAATGAAATTATAGTTTTCAAATTCATGAGTTTATTTTTAAAATTATTTATAAAAAAGTATTGAATGAATATTTTAGAGACATATTAAAACATTAAAATTTTAAAATCACTAATAATGGTGTCGTAAAAAATTAATAGAGGATATATAGAGAAAAATCAGGATAAAAGATAAAAAATAAATTTTTAATGGATTGGAATATTTTTTTTAATATTTTGAAATACCTTTATTAAAAACCCCAATAAAAAATATATTTAGATATTATTTTTTAAAATAAGTAAATATAATTATGAGGGTCATAAAAAATAATATATATTAACATTCACAAAAATTGAGTAGATATTTAGTGAGAAGAAAATATGTATATGGTGGAAATTATCCATTGGAAAAAATGAGAGTTAATCTTTCCAAAATCAGATACTTATTTGAGATGATATTTTATCAAGGAACAAGATATACATGAAAATAAGTAATATCCCTAGAGAAAAAAATAAAACATGATAGAGAAAAGGATATTTAAGGACAATAAAGTCTTTTATGGTAATAATAAAGTAGAGAATTTAGGAATCATGGAGAAAAAATAGGAGTTATGAAAAGTGTTACGACACGAGTAACATTTAAATCGAATGACCATAAATGAGAGGGATCTTGAAATTGATCTTCAAAAACCATGAATGAAAGCGATTTCATGGTGTAATGTATCAAATTTAAATAGTATAAATCATATAAAATGTATCATAATGAAATTAATTTATGAGAACAAAACCTTTAGCATGTATTCCAGCTTATTCAAATGAACTCTAACAACTTTGGGACAATCAACTCTCTCTTGAAAGTCTCTATAGAAATGAATAGCCTAGGATAAATAATTAATACTAGAGGATTCTGAATGTGATAAATGATTATAGGATATTTAATATGGTACTATTTCTAGAATAAATTATATGGAATTGTTGTGAAATTAAGTTGTAAAAGATTCAACTTTTTATGTGAATAAATGGGAATCATTTTGAACACTCAATATTCTTTAATAATGGAATTACACTATTCAAGGGTCAAAGGCTTCAAAAGTGACAAATAATAGAGTGAGTGTTTTATAAGGTAGATCAAACCTCTAAATATCAATGTAAAACACTCTTTAATCATGTTTTAGGTTAGTTATCGTTAGATTTTTACATTTTACCATTTTCATTTTTATTGAGGAAACTATTTTTTAACAAAGTAATATATAGTGTGTTAAAAAGAGAAAATCACCACTCTATCAATATTTGTGTTCTATCTGCCAAAATGTAGCCTATATTTTATTATTTTCAATTTCTAAAAAAGTGAAAATTAACTTTTAATTAAAACATATAATTTATATATAATGTATTTTGTAGAAACAATTGTATTTAATATTAAGTTTTCTTAATATTTTTTTTGTATTGATTACTTATTGAAAGAGTTATAATGTATTGATAAATTGGTTTAAAAATTATATTACTTAATTTGTGATAAAATATTATGTAATTTTATTAAATAAAAATTACACACTATTAATACATGAATTCATTGAAAATAATAGTTTTAACATTATCATGATTATTATATATTATGAGAGTAACAAATGATTTTATAAAAAAAAAAGAAAACAAATTATCCTTAACAAAAAATATGATGTTTTTTATAAAGAATCGGAAATCTAGTTTGAAGGATTAAAATTTTACAAGTGATAAAAGATAATTTTTATTATAATCCAACAAATATGGGTTCTTGAGAAAAATATTACTTAGGATTCAAAAATGGTAAACTTGAGTTTATTAAATCAATAATAGTATTTTTAAATGATTCATTTTTATTTTTAATATATATATTTTACAGGGAAATGGTATTAAGTAAATTTATTTAATAATTTTATTTTGTAATGTATTCAAAGTGATAATCTTAACAAAATCATTATTTTTATACCATTCCCCTAAAAATAGTTTTTTTATTTAATTATTAAAAAACTACCTTAAGATAATTTTAATACATTTAATTTAAATAATGTAGTAAATTTTATTAATTTTAAATTATAAATTATATAATTAATATTTTAATTTAAAATTTTATAGCTATATATAATGAAAAAGTGTTTTATTGAAAAATATATTTTTAAAATTTTATGTCTTCCAAATAATATTTTTTATGAATTTTAGAATTGATTAAAATGTTTTTATTTAAAAAAGGTTAAATTATTCTAATTTTTTTTAATTAAAAATATGTCATTAATGGTATTAGATTAGTATTGTCTATGGAAAAAAACTTTTGAAGATAGTATTAATTTAGTGAAAAAATATTCCAAAATCAAAGGTCATTATAAAACTATTTTCATCACATTTTTTTTGTAAATTGATATCATCATCATCTTAATTTATTTATAAGAGGGGAAGGGGAGAGCATAAGGCTAGAGGTACAACCAAAGAGGGCCTAGGGGGGCAAAAGTAATGAAATATAAGGGCATCCCCTCTCATGAGGTTATCCCCTTCAGGTTTAAGTTGAGTAACATTGTAAAAACAAGAGTTACCAAGGCCTTGGGCTGTAATGGATGCCATATGATCTGCCACCTTATTTCCTTTGTGCCATGTATGTTTCACCCAGGTGTTGGAGAGAAAGCTTCTACTTTTCCTGATGTGGTATGTGATCGACCAAGGGTCAGGCCAGGTGCCTTGCATAGAGTTGAGGAGGACGAGAGAATTCGTTTCAGCTTCAACGATAATTAGGCCCCCCTGCCGGCAAAGGGAAAGGCCTGAAAGAAGGGTGAGAGCTTTCGCTTGGATGGAGGTACCCTTTCCCAGGAAAACTGAGAAGGAAAACACGAATGAGTCCCTGACATCGCGAACCACCCCACCTCCCTTTATGAATCCCTCAAAGCAGGATCCGTCCATGTTGAACTTCAATCCACTGGAGGGGGGATGCCACCGAACCTAATTGCCCAGAGGACTTGAATCTCGAAGACCGTGGATGTGCGGATGTAGAAATTGGAGCGAGGGGGCTTCATTCCATCCCTTGATAAATTTGGTTAGGTCGAGTAGGAGGCAACATGTTCTGGCAATGATGGTTCGCCCAGAGGATACAATCCCTTCAAAGTGTGCTTTGTTCCTCGCTTTCCAGATTCACCACGCTCCTGCATGCATAATGGGGGCCCTGGAAGTCCGTTCCACACCTTTGTCACTCGATCCCTCAAGCCTACAATAGATGAACAACACCTCATATGGATCACAGTTGTGCACAGCAGTGAAAGTCCCAAAGGAGTGACAGACCTCTTGGGCCTAGTCCCCATCATAGAAGAGATGCTCCAGACTTTCCTCTTTATGGGAGTTGCATCACGAACAGCGGGAAGTGTTTGGGATACCACATTTTTTGATATTATCATTCATGGAAAGGGAACCATTCCTCAGCCTCCATGTGAGGAAGTTATGTTTTAACGGGATGCACTTGAGCCAAAGGAGCTTGTTCCATGGATCTTGGTGGGTTGATGGAATGAGGATACTGCGGCTTGCATTGGAAGAGTAATCACCTGATTGAGAGGGAGTGAAAAAGCATATGTCTGCTTCCATGTTGATGACAATGCGATGAAACATTTCTTATTGTTCTAGGTCCAGTACTACCTATGTAAAGGATGGGTAGTTGTAGGCCTCTTCAAACGAAATGTTGTAAGCAGGGCACATCAGAAATCCAAGTGTTGATCCTGCCCAGTTGGCTTGCTGGTAGGACACTTTCCCCTGGCCAATTATCCACCGGAAGTGGGGAAGAAGAGTGGAAAAGAGAGGCAGGAGGGTCTGTATAAAAAGGGACTGGTGCCCTGTTTCCATCCGTGAGGCATCTATAAGATTATTTCCCATGGTTTTCCCCCATAATGTTTTGCGTTTATGAAGCTCCCAGGCCAGTTTGACATTCATGCAAAGCAAGGTATCCATGAGACTGCGAACATCAATTCTGCCCTCCTGAACAGGTCTCTCCATCCTCCTCCATGAGACCCAGGAGTGTTTGCCTTCATCCCTTGCATCCCATATGAACCGAGCCATGATCTTGTCAATATTCATGATAACTGATTTGGGAACTTTGAGGGATGAGAGGGCATGGACTGGGGTGGCTGCAAGAACACTATTAACTAGATAAAGGAGGCCTCTAAATTACAGGAATCTATTTTTCCAGTGGAGGATATTTTTAGAGATGCGGCACATAATGTGATCAAAATCCCTGATTCGGAGGCCTCTCGGGGAGATGGGGGCCCTAGGTAGTTCATCGGCCAGCACCCTATTTTAATGCAGAGAAGGTTGCAGATGGAGCCAACCTGGTTAGGAGGGAATTTGTTGGAGATGTACATGTTGCTCTTGAGCTTGTTGATAACTTGACTGCTCCAATGGAAATATTCCTCAAGAACCTTAATGATGCCATGAATGGACCATCTATTTTCATTCGGAAAGATCATTGTGTCATTGGCGAACATTAGGTGGGGGATGGAGGGAGAGTTCCCTCTTCTCTTATAGGGGAGGCTCTTACCATTGATCATGTTTTTGAGGATGAGGCGGTTGAGGATTTCTTGCGAGAGGATAAAGAGGCTCGGGGAGAGGGGGTCTCCCTGCCTTAGGCCCCTAACAGCCTTGAAAAAACCATAATATTTACCCATAAAATGCACTGCCAGCCATGAAGAGCTATAGCACTGAAAGATGAGATCCATCGACCAGGGAGAGAGGCCCATACATAATAGTAGCTTGTTGATAAATCCCCATTCGATTCGATCGTAGGCTTTGTTCATGTCCAATTTAATGATCATATTAGAGCCATGGGACTTGGAGTTGATATATCTGGCCATCTCTTGGGGCATCGCAATCTCCCCTTGGATAGAGCGATCTTTAACAAAACTGTGTTACTCCAAAGATATCCCTAGAGGGAGGTGAGTGGCCAATCTAGTGTTAATGATGATTGAAAGGATTTTGTAGGGGAAGTTACACATACTAATCAGGCGATATTGGAGGATTGACGATGGGTTCTTGGTTTTGGGGATAAGAACCAGAGCTGTTGCTGCCGCCACACGAGGGAGAGGCCCACCCTTGAAAACATCTTGGATCATCTCAGTGAGATCACCTTTGACCACCTCCCATGCATCTCTATATAAGGATCCTATAAATCGATCCTAGCCTAGAGCACTTTCTGGTTTGAGGTGATTAATCACCTCATGAATACCCGCCTTCGACCGAATGGCCTCGATCATCTCATTGACCATGGGAGACACCTGATCAGAAATCTCTGCAATTAACTCCACTTCATCCTCGGGGTAACCTTCAGGCATGCAGGGGTGGGGACTTGGGAGGAGGTCTCTGAAGAAAGAGTGAGCAAGATTCCCCACCACCTCCCTATCATTCGAGTATGACCCGTCCTCCATAAGGATGTTAGGTTGGATCATTAGAATCCTTTCCTTAATGCATGCATGGAAGAAGGCGGTGTTCCTGTCACCCTCCTCAAGCCATCTAACCCTTGAGAACTCCCTCGCCATCCGTTCTTGACGAAGCAACATATCTGTAAAGCTGGATTTCTTCCTGGATAATTCATCAAAAACTGTTTCTTCACAATTTCCCTCAAGGATCACTTCAGGAAGTTCAATATCATGCATTGCGGCTTCCATGTCCCCATCACTCAGAGGGAAGGATTTGGACTAGTCCGCAAGCTGGCTTCTGAGCCTTCTGAGTTTGTTTTGGAAGGTAATCCACAACCTCCCTTGGACGGGAGCACACCATGAGTCTCTAACCGTATCCTGAAAGCTGGGAAGGTTGGCCCACTGGTGAGATAATCTAGTAGACGTAGGTGACTGATGCCTTGTTGATGTAGAAATAAAGAGCGGGGATTGGTCGGAGAGGGAGCACACCATGTGGCTGACTTTAATGTTGGGGTATAATGAAATGGCCTGCATGTTTCCCAAGCACTAGTCCAAATGACTCTAGGAGCGCCATAGACCCCATTGATTATTGCACCTGGTGAAGCAATCTCTAGTGAATCCGAGGTCTGAGAGGTCGTTGTTAGCCATGAAACTAGCAAAGGACTGGCTCACTTTCGTGGGGAAGGGAACCCTTCCCTTCCTTTCATCGGGGTCCACAATAATGTTCCAATCCCCTCACAATATCTATGGACAGTTACCCGGATCGAAGCTGGAGAGATCCTGCAAAAGGGTCTTGCATTGCTGATAGTCACAGTTCCCATAAATGAAGTATACAAAAAGGGCTACATTATCATAGGAAATCTTGGAGGTTATATGCTTGTCACCCGCCCGAATGAGATCGACAGAGATATTCCGATTCCAAAAGATCCAGATAAATTTGTTGGTAGGCTCTGCGTGCATGAACCCTTTCATGGATAGCCTTCTAGAGAAATCATAAATTTTGGAGAGGTTTTGATTATGCTCCATGATGACAATGAGACTGACCTTGTGCTTACGAACCACTGTTGCACGATAGTCCATTTTGGCCCGAGCACCGATGCCCCGGGCATTCCAGAAAACCATTGGATAAATTAGACATGAAAAATCCCAGATCTCGCTCTGGGAATCCTAGCCTACGGGGAGCATGAGGGAGAGAGTTCCCACATCTTCTTAGCCTGAGCTCGGGTGCACCGACCTGTGCTGTTGGGTGGGGACGAAGGCATAGTGGAGGGATCCTTTACAGAGCAGGCGGACCCCCAGTTCCGTCCCTTCCTGGAGGACTGTGGGGAAGCATGCCATTCCTAAGTTCGGGCAGGGGATGAGACCTCAGGAAGAGGGGAGAGGGTGGGGGAGCGAGGTTGGGGAGGCAAGAGAGGGGGGCCGACAGAATAAGGGAGGATAGAGAGGAGAGGGGGGAGGAGGCACATGGTATAACGGGCGAGGGAAAGCGAGAGAGGCAAGAGGGAGGGGCAATATTTACCCTATGCGACAAATTCTTCAGAAAGGACTGTAGATCGGGAAGGTGCAAGAGCACCTGGGTGGAGGGACTGGGTCTGGGGGGAGGAGGAGGAATCTATTCCACAAGCCTGAAAGTCGAAGGGAAGGGTGCTGAACGGGAGACGGCGAAGCTCCTGGGGAATTATAGTTTTATAGCTAAAATGTATTTCCCTAAAAAAATATTTTCCACATTTTGTGCATATAAATTAAAATTGATTTATTCTATTTATTGGTATTGAATTAGATAAAATTAATAAAATATATAGAATAAGGCATATTATATTTAGTAATTAGGCCCCTTCTACATTTGGTCAATATGAATAGAAACCATGGTAAAAAATTTCACCATAGTAAATGTTAAATCATATTAATCTATGATAAAACTAAGTCATAAGGCAATAATTATTCATGTTAATTATTCATGTTTGAATTAAATTACACCCTTAACACCTATGGTTTTAAATTGATGTATTTAATGGAATCTTTTCCCAAAAAAATGATGTATGTATTATTTAACCCAAAGGATGTGACAAAATGTTAGTCTCTTAGTTATAAATAAATTTTTTTTGTTAAAATTATGAAAAAATTAGTTATAAATGAATATTAATATTAATCTTATTCCTAAAAAAATTATTTTAATTATTTTAATTTATTTATAATTTTTAGTAATTATAAAATTTCCTTATGTTCTTACACATTGTAGTTGTAGTAATTATTCAATTAACAAAAAAATAAAATAAATGATATTTAAAATATTAGAAGTATTTTAATATGAAATATTTAAGGTTATCCATGAATTCAATAGATAAACCTGATTGGTTTATGATATAATTAATTTTTTTTTGACATTTACTTATTTTTCTGATGTTTTTGAGGTCAATGTAAGGAATAATATCAAAATTTAAAATAATGATATTTTATGTGATTAAAATATTATTATATTTTTTAAAATTTCATAAAAATATTAAATAAGAAAAAATGTGATACGATATGGTCTAAAATTTCATCCCATGTGAATTTATATGCCATTTGGAATCATTTGGGTCTATAATATTCAAATTATATTTTATTTTTTTGGAAATTGAAAAAGTTCCCATAATCCCAAATATAAAGGGGAACTTCCACCTTCACCTCATTACACTACATTGAGAATTATAGATCAACCATTCTCTACAAAATTATTTTTTTACACTACACTATCCATATTATATATTTAATTCTTTTCTCGAAAGACCCACCCTTTAGATCTCTAGAGGATATCTTAATGACACATTTTGAAAAAGATGTAATTTCACTTATCGATCACATCCCTTTTATACTCTTTTTTATCCCCTCTAAATCAATGATATTAATCATAAAATAATAAATTTAGCATACTAAATATTTATCAAATGTTATTAATGTTATGAAAAAACCATTATACACCCTCTTAAATGTAAAATAAGAAGTGAATGTATCCCTCATATGTACGTACGACTTATCTTCTCCATATAGCGATAAAAATAATTTGTCATAAAAATATTTTATGTATGGGAATAATGATGGTTTTAATATTTATATATTATATTTATTGAAAAATTATACTTCTATAATGATAAAATAATTTCTACCTTCTTATCATCTAATAGTTTGAAAAAATGGTAACTTTTTGCATGCGTACACAGGGACTACCATATCCATGATGTGATGTGATTGTTATTCATTTATATTTTACATGGATGATAATACGAATGATTTTTATGAATATATATGATATAAATGACATATTAGTGATTCTAGACATGTTAATTACTATTTACATTTATTGTTTTCCATCAAATGAAAAAATAGAATCATCATTCATGTGTACGTACGACCTACCATCTCATGGAATATTGTGATTCATTTTAATATCTCTATTTTTTCAATAATTATAAATATTTATATGTTGTATATATATTATGATTATAACATTATATAAAATATTTAAATTATGTCCCCATGATAAATGTTTAAAGGTTGGGACTACCCAACATAATTTTGCTTGGAAAAAAAGAATTTATTACTCAGAAGAGTGAATTTTAAAAAAAAAATATTAACAAACATGGGAGAAGATATTATAAAAAAATATTCTATGGTATTAATGATATATAGTAATATAATAAATGTATAATAATTCCATTTTTAGAAAATAGTAGGTTTGAATGTGAACATATAAAGGGGATAATTAAGGTAATTGTTTATTTTACAATCTCATCATTATCCAGGATAGTTTATGTTTAACTATCCATTGGAGAAAATTTGTCTCCCATATCCATGTTGTATCTAAATGTTTCAAAAATGATTTAATTTTAAAAAAAATCTGTAATTTTACTTTTTTAAAAACAGCTTGAATGAAAATATCTTAGTCATTTTATAAACGATGTTCTTTGTGACTTATCCCATAAAAATATAGAAGGAATGATTTTTAACATATATTTAATGAGTGGATTTTAACATCGTCATCATGAATTAATTATTTGATGATTTATTTATAATATAACAAGGTTATCTTCAAATAAATTATTATCCTTTATAATTACAAACATTTATAAAAATAGACTTCAAAATGGATAGTCTATTTTCATTCAAATTTATTTCAAGTGATCTTTCAAATTCAATTTCCATATAAGATAACTTTATATGATGTTACATATTCTATACTAGGGATATTATCCAAGGATACCATAAATATTCTTTCTATGGTTGGATTATTCTTATGGCTTCATGATATTTTGGCAACCCATTTCTTTTTTAGGGATTATGCTGTGAAGAAATGTGTATGAACCCATTTATCATCATGGTTTTTGATATAATTTTTGATCTTGCATAACACATTTTTATAATTTTATTTATTTTATAGTTGGGACCTATATCTCCCTCTAATTAAATGGGTAAATAATGATATCTCATGCAATAAATAGGGATATAATGGGGAGTGAACTAAGTTCATTAAGGGAACTTTTCCGGTATGATAACCATGGGAGTGAAACATGACTACTACGATGGTTTAGGGAGTGAAAAAATCCACTATTCAAGTATTGCAAATGATCCTTGAAAACTAAGGGAATTATTTTCATGAGTAATGAGTATGTTAATATTCTTTATCTTATTCCAATGTTACTCTTTCAAAGCTCATATTTCTATATGATTCATGTATTATGTACAATAATAATTTATTCAATGAATCAAGGGTCTATTTTCTAATATATAGGGTATAATAGAAAATTTTTTTGTTCATGTTATTATTCCTCTATTTTCATGTAATTATTATTTTATCATGGAAATATCCCTTGTTTACCCTTACCGAGCATTTTATCTCAATATTTTCTTACGTTTCCATTCACTATGAAATGAAAAATTATATTAAGAATGATATTTCGAAAATAGTTATAATGATGTTGAAATAAGTAGAAGATAATGAAGTTATTTTATTAACCAGTTATTTATGTTTCCATGTTTATAAATTCACTAAACTATTACCATCCTCATGAGTGTTCTTGGTTAATGTAATTAATATTTATCTAAAAAATAAAATGTATATATATCAAAACATGGGAATTTTATATGAATTTAGTATCAAAAAAAATCTTAATGTTCACAACAATGACAAAACATCTATATAGAGAAACTATGACATCCCATATCATAATCAACCCTTAATTACATAATAATAAATGAGGTTTTCTCATTATAAAATTTTTTAGATCATTCATATTTAGAGATTCATAGAATTATGAAAAACAATAATATTACCTAGGGGAGAGTATCACGTAATTTATATTACCAAAACATAGGTATATGTATATACACACCTGTTTCATTCGAGACACTTTTTCTTCACTTCATATGAGTCATTATAGCATACGTATTGAAATTTACAACATGTATAGTCAATATTAGATCTTATAACAAATATTTGAGAATGTGTGATGAGAACAAAATCCTAATAAGTGGTGTAAAAATAATGTAATCTAGTTAGTCACTAGAAATAATGAATTCCCATGAATATGTTTACACAATTTTCACAGTATGAAATTGATTACATAAATAAAACATTTTTACAAGTGAAGAATAAATATTTTATAATGAAAAAAATTTTTAACCCCCAATTAATCGTAGGATTACTATGAAGGTGTCTTTATATACCTGGGATACCATTAAAAAATTTCAAAAACGTTCAAATTATATAATTCACAAATATTCCTCACCTAAAAAAACAATTAATAAAAACTATTTGAATGAATAAAAAAGGTATCTCAGTGAATCATATCAATAACCCATGTTATCTCATTTTCACCCATTATATAATTTTATTTGGACTACTTAATTCTATTAGTGCATCCTTCTTGGATATATCACTCACTTTTCACCATCCAAGACAAAATCATTTCCCAATGAATTAGAGAGTTATATCAGGCACACCCATCATCGTGAACAATATCGATCTCACCCATCAATATATATAATTTAAAATTACCATATAAATAATTATTTTCAAAATCATGAACTCTTTCATTATAAAACCCTTTAAAAAATCAGTTTAACCAATATTATTATCACTTTCCATTTTCATATAATCATAATTAGAAATGTCTTTTATTGGAAACTCTTAAAATTAAAAAAAATTCCTAGAAGTGTATGAATCTGATATAAATTGAAAAAACATGTTAACTTATATAGAAATATTGTTATTGAATAATTGATAATAAGGTTATAAAATACGGTCAAGATATATACATCATGAAAACATTCATTTAAAACTACTATAAAATATGGAAAATAACCCATATAGAAAACATTGAAATGATTCATTTACAAACCATTATAATGAAATAAAAAATAATGTTCAACATTTCCATTATAAACCTTCAAAGTATAAATAATAAAATTCTTGTAATATTAAATTGTATAGTATATAGATAATAATGGCTTTAGAACATATAAAACAATGTTTTAATTGAAAAACCATAACATTGAGTCACAGCTCATTTCTCCTATATGTCTACCCTCCTATGAAATAAAATTTTATTATTTTTCTTTTTTACATTATATAATTTTTATTCATTAAATTATAATTACTACAATTATATCATTTGTTACCATGTTTTATTTACATACTAAAATAGTTATGATCACATTGGGAGTTTTAAGGATATTTGGTTTACATCCTCAAAATGGAATAGGTGTGCTTACCATTGTTAATTGGTTTATGGTTTCATTAATGTAAAAATCATAAAATTATTGAAATTATGAAATTTAAAAATTAGATTAACTTTTAAAACCAACCTTGCATGGTGTTCATAAAAACCGAACCACACTGTTTCATTGAGATGACAGTTCTAATAAATATTCTTGAATGGTTTTTTCATTAATAAAATGGGTGGAAATGAAGTAAATTATATAATATTTTTTGTTTATTTAATAATAAATATGTTATAAATGACATATTTATTCACTAACTAGAACCTTACTACCATACTTTTATGATATGTATGAAAAAATAATCACATCACTCTATGGAGGTGGTTGTCCACAAGTTCCCATGATAGTTGTTAACTATTCCCAATGAATGGTAGAATCAAAAGGTAAGTATTATATTAAATTTTCATAATAATAAAAATTTCATAAATATCATATATATATATATATATTTCATTCAATTTAACCATACATATGATTTGGTGTTGTCAAATGACACACATTTCTCTGTGGAGGAAGTTCTCCACAGATACACATGGTCAATGTTTTAATTTACAATAGGATTGAAAATGTTATGAAACAATGTTTTAATATAATCACAATAATAATTAAATATATTAAAGATAATGATATAATTATTTTATAATGTTTAAAAAATATTTAAATGATGTAGAAGAAGAAATAATCATGAATGTCTCAGTGAAAAAATAAACATCTCATTTAGAAAACCTCTGTAGAATTACAACTCAATAATTATTAAGAAGTTATTTTTTTAAGACAATAATGTCTATGAAATTCATAGGGCTTATGAGGAGATAATTTTTTCATGATTTTTAGAGATAGCGTCTTCAAAATGTATGAGTAATAGAGGGGGTAAGGTTCAATTTTATAAGTGTTGGGAGTGACACACTTGTTATTTTTCAAAAACAAATTATATATTATAAATAAATTAATCATGGTCAGGTGTCTCAAAAAAATCCAATTTTGAAGATAATATAATATGGTAAAAAAATAACTCAACAAATAAGGCTTAGTATTAAATTTTGTGGCCTTATCAAAAATTATATCCCCTAATTAACTCAATTTACCTTTACTATGGGGACACATTTTTAACATGGTTACTATTCATTATGAGAAAATAATGAAATAAAACACCCAATTAATTTTTAAAAACATGGTTAAAAAATATAATCGAATTTTCATGATACATAATATATATGTTCATGAAATAACCTTCAAGATAAGTGGAAAACACAACAAAAAATATACTTTTTTGAAAATTACATTTTTATTCATAAAAATAACATTCAACCAAAAAATATATTGTGGGTTAATAGGGAATTAATTAAATCATGTGTAATAAAATGGATATTATTTATCTTTAAAAACAAATCCAAAATATAATGTTGATTCTATATTACATGATTTAATTCAAATAAATTACAGTTTTGTAACAATCATCATTTATCTATATTCACAGAAAAATAATATATTTATAAAAATACCATAAACTCATCCTAATCCTATTATGACATTATGTTCTCAAAAATTATTTCCTATTTTTTAAAAAAACTATATATTTTTCTAAATTTAATTATGTAATCTATTCACAAAATATAATAAAAATCATTTTTGAAAAAATGTTTTTTTCGAAGCATAAAATAAATTTATTTTGATTAAATTCTTAATGAACATAATTAAATGAAATTTAATTCATTAAATTGGACAAAAAGTTTATTTATTTCATTAGAATCATTTATACATAGTGATAATTTTAATCTATTAAGATAAATATACATCATCTCAAGAAAATAGTTTAATAAAAAACATCTTTATCACCTTCAAATGATTTTATGTTCATTTACAACCAATTGATAATAAAATAATTATTTATTATTCATTTTTCTATTTAATAACATTTTACATATATTTGAAACTATAGTTCTTTTAATTCTTACCTACTAACTATATATCTAGGTCATAACACATATAATTATATAATAATAATTCAATATAATATCATATCCCATTTCATCTTGGTGTCATATACACCACAAATTATTTAATATATTATTCAAATAAAATAAATTCTAAAATATTTAGGTGCTATATTCCATACAATTTAAATAAATTTCATCCTCTAAAATTTATCTCATTTCTCAAAAAAATTGTTTTTAAACATTTTTAAAAAATTTCATGGAGTACAAGTTAAAATATATGATCATGAACTAAAAATTAATTTAATATTTAAAAATAATATTTTTATAAAAAAACATTATTGAAATAGTTGATAAAGCATACTTATAAAAATAGAGAATAATAAATAGCAAGGATACTTAGAGTAACACAAAACTATGATCCAAAATTAAGTGAACATTTGGGGAAGTGAAAACATAGGACTGGACATAATAGTCTATTAATAGATATATTTATACTTTTATGAGATTAAAAGAGACCATAACTTTAATATAAGTTACCATAAAAGGGTAAAATTAAAAAAAATAGAATATTATTTTTATTGATTTATTTTTCCATTGATATATAATGTGCCATAAAATATACTTACTCATTAAAATTCCTTTCCATAAAATAAATTTCAACTGTTGGTTGTGATTATATAATTTACCCAACTTTAATGTTTTCTCGTAATCCGAAAAATAAAAATTGAATATTAATGTCTTATTCCTGAAGAAAAAAATTCAAACTTATCACATGAACTACAAAATTATAATAATACATCCATATTATCATTAGAAATTAACCAAAACCAAAAAATTTCACAATGAATGATAAAATAATATATTAATAAACACTACATTAACCTGCAAAGCCTCAACAATAACACCCAAATTTAAAAACTAAACAGTTCATAAAAAACCATCCTTAAAATTGTTCAAAATTTTTTAACCATGTTCAAAAACCTAAACTCAAATGGATTTGATCACATATTCTATTAATATGCGTTGAGATTTTATCTCTAAACAACATCAATCCCTCTTAAAGTCATATAACAAAAATATATATTCAATAATCAAATAATATCTAAAAATCTGCTAATGTTTTCTATAGATAACTAGAATCATCAAAAACCAATAATAAAAATCATATAATCCTTTAAAAGAAAACTAAATATTTATTTCTCCTATAAAACCCCATATTATCGAAAAATATTTAAATTTTCCTTATTCATATAGTGTTCAAAAATAATGAAACTCTATAAAATTAACATTTTTAATTTAGTCACTAAATAAATTTTCAATCCCATGTTAATATATATGAAAAAACATATTTCCCAAATTATAATGACAATTTTATCCCAATTAAATAAATTTATCTCAATATTAATGATCATATTAATAGTAATGGTTGTCAATACCTTTCATATTTTGTCTAAAAAAAATAACTCTTCCTAAAATAAAATTTTCACTAATTCCTTATTAAAAATAACAGTTACATGTTAATTAACTATACAATAAACTCTGTAAATGGTTCCCAGGCACTCCCATCACCAGAAAACATAAAATGGGTTTCTATGTCTTTAATCAAGTGATCAACCATGAATATATTATATAATGATGGTATCTAAAACACATAAAATATACTTATATGAATCATTATACAATTTAATTTTATATAATTCGTTATTTTGATACAAACATTGACACCCTATATCACAATCATCCCATAATTACATCATTAATATAAACGGTTTAAGTTTTCATTGTTTTCAGGATCCATCCAGTTAATAAATTTAGAGAATTAGAAAAAAAATTACATTACATAGGTAAGAATGAAAGATAACCTTAATTAATGAAAACAATATGAAATTTTGACTAAAACATTGTTTCATTCAAGACACCTTTTCTTTGTTTTAAATTATCCATCCTAGTAGAAATATTAAACAACCTTAAATTTATACTCATCCTTATATCCTATTAAATTCTTTAGAATATTTTTGATTAGAAAACAAAGATAATTAAGAGATATAAAAATAATAGAATATCATTAAGCTATGGAATACATGAAAACCAATGAAGTTGGTTAACCCATTTTAACAATATTACTTTGATCACATGAATATAACTTTTCCACATAGGAAAAAACAATACTTTATAAAAAAATTGACAACTCATTAGTTATGATAACCCATATCTTTTATAAAATTTAAACCATGATTGTTTACATAATGAAAAATGTAATACATTTACAATAGATTGAGATGCCTAGTGTATTTGTTTAATTAGATACATTTTAATATTACATGAAATAGGAATACAAGGACATTATTTTGAAACTCCACAACATTAACATAAATTCAATTGATCTTCTAAATCTTTACTAGATAACTTGGAGACGTATATATGAAAGGGGTGAAATATAAATCTCAGTATGATAATAATCAATACATAACATCAATTAAACTAGTACATGTGAGTCAAGAGGTATAACATGATGAAATAGAATGGTGAAAATCATAATAAACAACATCAATGAGTGATATGACTTGATAACATCATGGAATCATATTAATATTGAAATAACATAAAATGTGACATCATACATATGAATAAACATTAAAAACCTAGAAATCATAACATAGATCTCTTAGGAAATATAATCATGCACCATATATTGTATCTCGTGATATAAAAACATTACGCAATGAATTACATGGATATTTAATTCTATACCCTCCCATCATATTCATTTTATATACATAATATTTTGTGAAATATATATCATATAATATAATAATAAAATTAATAAATTTTAATACCATGATTATAGAGTGTGGGTTACATAAATGGAAGTCAACAAGAAATATGGGATGGGTTATTCTTAGTTAATAACCTTGAGTGGATATGGGGATGGGTATTCTGAACACAAATATTTGGCATGGAAAATCAGGTGACAATTTTAGTAACATCATAGGTGTGGATAAATGTTCATGGAATGTTTTAATGAGTGTTAATGGTGGAATATAATTACATGGGAATTATATAGAAAATAAAAGGATGTGTAAAAACAATTACAACATGAAACATTGGAAATAGAATTTATAAGTATAAAAAAGGTTCTAGAATATAGTGTAAGAGGAGAAAATCCAATAGATTGAGACTGTTCTTCTAAAATCATTCGAGGATCATATTATGAGCTTGGAAACACAATGGGAAGTATTTAGAGTGGGTTATATAGAGAAAATTAATTATCAATGGGCTTTGAGTAATGATTAAAAAGATGTTGGGTGTGTATTTATAGAAAAAGAGGGGAATTCTTTGTTAGTTTCTATACATAGGTTTTTGACTCTAAGTAATAAAATAATCAAAACCAAACAACATACAATACTTCTCCCTATTTTTTCTAAAAAAGATGAGTGGTTTATATTATTCTATTAGGATAAGAAAATAAATCATTAAAATAATAACATTAATCTTGTGGAACTGAGTCATTTTTCTAAATAATTGTTTTAAAAACATTTAAATATAATATAAGGCTTATAGGATTCATTTTAGGTTTAAAAAACTAAAATAATTACACTAAAAACACATTATTTTAAGGGGTAAATCTAATTTTTTGGTCATGTATTAAATTTATAGTATATATTTAATTTCACTAATGGGATATATGACATCATAATACACAAAATATCTTTATAAAATATTTAATTCTAACCTAGACATTCAATTGTCTTAGAAAATTATGAAAAAATTACCAAAGGATAGTTTTTAAGTGCTAATTTCAGAATTGGTATTTATTTAATAAAAATATTAATATTAATATATGAATTTATAATTTTAAATAATATAAAAATTTATTGAAAAATACTATTTTTCAATCCATAACAAACAATTCTACGCTTATAAAAAATTACAAGAGACTTCATTAAATTATATTATAATTTATTTATTAATAATTTTTATCCAATTAGAATACTTACTGAAAATAATATATATTTCCACTATGTATGAATTTTAAAACTATTTTTCATTAAGTGATAATATATAATTATAAAAAAATATAATTTTTATTTCATCATACCAAAATCAAAATTTTATCTTACTCATTATATAAGCATGTGTATAGATAAATTAATAATAAAAATAAAATCATTATTTTATTAAATTGAAAATATAAAAATTTATACTACGATGATGTAGATATATAACTAGTTATTACACAACCGTATTCCCTAAAGGTATGGTGTGAGATGATGGTACTTTCATAGGGAGGCTTGATGGAATATATTTTGGTGGTGATCTCTAGAAGTTTGTACTTTTCCTGTGAATTATTTCACACATGTTCTTTTAATCAAATCACAGTTTTACATTATTCAAGGTAAATTCCATGTTATTTAATATCCTTACTAAGATCCAATAAAAGGAATTTATAGTTTATGATCTTATTAGAATAGGTCATCAATTCTTCCTTTTGTTTCAATGAGATATTATCCTAACACTGAATATATACTAATCATAATAGTCAAAATAAAATTATTATATTATAAATAGTTATGATTCTCAATGGTTTTTGAATCATGTATAAAAATTATGGATATATATAATAATGACCCAAAATAAGGAATGAGATATAGCACATCTGATTTCTAAAAACACAATATGTAATATTGTATTTAATCATTTAGAAGTAAATTTCATTTATAAAAATTTAGGCCATTCCATTCCCCCTTTCGAATATTGTTTCCCTGTAAATATAATTTCCTACAATAAAACTGATGAGAGTACTTATATTTTATCACCTATTTTGGTTCCCATACAGCATCCTCAAACTTTTTTGTTTCACAAATATACATTTACCATGTGGGTTTTTTTTAATAGAACTTTATCTTTCAAATCTAACAAGTTCATTGGATTCTACTCATATGAATGAACAACCTCTAAACGTACCACATCTAGACATAGAACATGTTTGGGTCTTGGATGTACATCCTTAAGAGGGATAAATGGAACACAAAATGTATATAAGATAGGTTTTTTGGGATTTCTATTAAATAGACTAGATCTTTGATATGATCAAGGGTCTCAAATGGGTCGATATATCTAGGACTAAGCTATTCCATTTTGCCAAACCCCATGAATTTCATCCCCATTAATATAAAAGGAAACATAGTATCAATAATCCTAAACTATATGCCTCATCAATAATTGTCTTTGTCACAATTCTACTGACTTTGTGTGGATTTCATATGATGTGAAATAAGTTGTTCCTTCTCTATCATCTTTTGGACAATATCATTTCCCATTAGATTTCACTCCCAATATTTATCCCATTATGTTTTGTTTTTGACACGTCTTGTCATTCAAATCCTCATAAGGATTAATTTAAATGATATAATGGAAAATAATGTTATATGATAACTCTACTAGTATAAATTTATAATCCCAATATCATTTGAAATCCATTTAACATGATCTCAGTAAATCCACTGGAGTTTGAGTGGTTCACCCATATTGACCATCTTTCTAAGGGTGATAATAAGTACTAAAACATATATATGTATTCATATTTTTTGAAGAAATCTCCAGAACTATAAGGAAAACCATAGATATTCATCATATGCAATACAGAGTGGTACTCTATAAAGTCTTATTTTTTTTATTTATATAATGGATAGTTGGTCAAGAGAGAAGACTTCATTGATAATAATTTAATACACTCACTCTATAAGGTCCTCAAATACCACCCAAATAGTATGAAACTATTCTAAAATATGCATTTAGGGATAATTTAAACTCTTGTTAAATCATTCAGTGATGGTTTTGGAGAACCATCACTGAATCGAGTGTTGAATTTCATTTATCGACAGTTTTTCAAACTGATGTACAATGGTTTAGCGATAGTTTACTAAAATTTGGGGAATCATTTTTCAATTCTTTAAACCGCCTTTAAAACAATTCGCATCGGTTTTTTTTGTTTTAATTATATTTTTATTTTTAACTTTTTAAAATTGTATTTATTATTTTTATTTTTTTTAAATTATTTCATTTTATAATTTTTTTATTTTATAATTTTATAATTATAAAATTTTTTAATAATCACAATTAATTTAATATTAAATAATTTTTGATTTATTTACTAATTTATTTAATTCTTATTTATTAATATATTATAATATATTTATTTACTATATATTATTATTATTATAGTAATTTTGTTGTTATTATAATTATTATAATTATTAGTATTCTTGTTAATTTATTAATTCTCTGAATCGATTATTTATTTATTTTTTATTCATTTTCAATCACATCACATGAAAAAGCTTACATATTACATATATAGAAATTCTGTGTTGGGTATGATTTGAACCCCTTACATGTTGATTATTCCCTAAAGAGTACCTCACCAACATACTCTTGATGTGGTGAAAAAAAGAATTTAATATACTTCAATATATATTGATTTAAAAAAACAAGCAATACTAAAAAATAATAAATAATAAATAATAAATAATATATAATACAACAACAATATATAATATATAATATTTTAATAAAAAATAAATTAACAAATAATATGTAATATAATGATAATATATATAATTAATAATAAATAATATATCATATAATGATAATAATTTATAAATATTATGTAACATAATGGTATTATATAATATATTACATGTTATTTATAATTTAATTAATGATAAATAATAAATAACTAATAATAATATATAATATATAATATATAATGAATAATGAATAATAAGTAAAAAATTGTAAATTATAAATTATAAATTATAAATAATAATTAATATATAATATATAATATACATGTAATGAATGAATAATAAATTAATTATAAAATAAATTAATATATGATAAATAAATAACATAAAAAAATAACACATAATAAATAAAATATATCAAATTATGAATAAATAAACGATAAATATATAATGGATATATTATAAATAAGTAATTAATAATATGTTGAAAATAAATTAATTATAAAATAAAAAGTATAATAAAAAATTAAAAATTAATTAAAAATTAATGAAAAAAAATTAATAAATAAAAAATAATAATAAAAATAAATATGCAATAAATTATAAAATACTAATGAAAACTAAATAAATAAAAAATAAATTAATAAATTAATATTAAATAATTAATAACTAAAAAATTAAATAAGTCATCAAAAACTAATAATAAAATGATAGTAAATTAATAATAAAATGATAATAAAGTTTACATAAATTAATAATTAATTTATACATAATAAAAAATATATTAAATAAATAAATATTTAAAATTTAATAAGAAAACAAATTCAAAAATCAAAAAATAATAATGATAATAACTTAAAAGATATATAATTAATTATATAATAATGAAAAAATAAATAAATAATATATAAATAACAGATAATAAATAATAAATAATAAATAATAAATAATAAATAACAAATAAATAAATAAATAAATAAGGAATATATAAATAAATAAGAAATAACAAAGTAAATAATTAATAAATATATGTGAAATAAATAAAACATAATTAAATAAAAGTTAAATAATAATTAATAAATTAATATTTAATAGACAATGAATAATTAATAAATTATTCAAAAAAAATGAATAAGTAAATAACAAATAATAAATAATAAATTCATAAGTAAATATTTATTAAATCAATAAAAAATAAAAAATAAATAAAACATAATCAAATAATAAATGCATAATAAATTAATAATAAATTAATAAATAAGAAAAAATAAATGATAAATAATAAATAAATATTATATATTTATTTTAAAATTATTTAATAATAAAAATAAGTAAATAAATAATATATCAATGATAAATAAATATTAAAATAATAAATAATAAATAACAAATGGATAAATAATAAATAATAAATAATAAATAGATAACTAATAAATAATAAATAATAAAATAATAGAACAATAAGTGAATATAAATATCTTAATATATATACATATAAAAAAATTTAAATACACCCACACACATTTATATTTCAAAAATATTTATAAACACACTAAGATATATAATTGTATATTAGTATAAATATATATACACACAAGTAAATGAAAATGTCAATATATATATATATATATATTTAAACATATATGATGAAAAAAAATAAAAATAAATTTTTATAAATATTAAAAACTAAATATATACAGATATTCGTAAATTCGTATAATAACATATATATAATTGATTATAAATTACAGGAATATGGTAAAACACATTAATTTCAACACTATAAAATTAATAAGAATGTAAATCAGTGGATGGAAATTATAAATGATATTAATTGAATATGAAGAAACCTATAAATATAAGAAAATGTGCATATATATAATTATAAATAAAACTTCATAGGGAAAACAGATAAAAAATCAAAACCATAATATCAATATGAATGTATGATCTAAGAATAAATTCATTCCCAAAAAAAAGAAAATATGACCCCCTTGAATTAGAGTGAAATTCCATTGAATGTTAAAAAATTTCGATACCCCACAAAATACTCAGTTAGAGGGGGCTTTTGGGATTTTTTACTAGAAAATCATGAACAGGGTTCTGCCTGACATTGAGGCATATAGATCATCACTATTTTTTATTTTATATGTGGAAGAGCCCAAACAGACACCTAGATCATAATTTATGGATGTTCGAATGTGATGTTTGATTTCCATCTTTTCTTGAATCAATAAAAAATTTATTCTTTTAATTATTAAAAAATTTATATGTAATTTGGTTTTATTTCATTTCAGAAGCATTTATTTGACATGTTATTGAGCTAAAACAAACTCTTAGATAAAAATTTATGGTGAATTGATGTCATTGTATTACTTTCAACCTATTAAAGATTTCATGTCAGTTTCAAATTCTTATTAAGTAATAATTATAGATATTTATTAAATAGATCATTATTATAAATTAAAATTATAAATAATAAATGACATATGACAGTAAATAATAAATCATAAATCATAATAAAATATTTTGTTTTTTTAATTTTTTTCCATTATTTTAGTATCATTAATTCTAAAACCATAGATTTTTAGTAGTATTTTTTAGGAAACCACTACTATTTCGAACTAGGATTTTAAAAAAAAACTTCTAAAAAAAATTAATTATTGTTTTTAAAAAATAAATTCAAAGAAAAATAAAATATATTTAAAAAAATTGCAGAAAATTTTAAACCACTACTATATATTTTTCCAAAACAAAAAAAATAACGGTGGTTTTCTAAACCACTGCCAAAACATTCAGCGCTAAATTGATTTTTTTCCTATAGTGTTATTGACTTTAGATTTATTGGGATGAATAATTCTATGGAAATTTTTTACTATTTGTGTTGTTTGATGGGGAATGATTGAATTATACCCATATTTTTTTTGTTCGGCCTAAACTAGTTGGAATACCATACATCAAGATACATATTCTATAACCTCCCTCTTAATGTTATCCTATCAGAAGTTTTTCTTTTGATCTCAATAAAACAATATTGATTCCCGGATAAATATTGAAGGATGAGCTATATACATCATCTAGAAAATCCCTCTTCAGTTATAATTTTTGAGGGGAACATCCAGGTTCCAAACCATATAATCCCATCATTCAAAAAGTTGATCTCCTGATTATTTACTACATTTCATTATAGATATTTATTGACTTTTTAGTCCTCCTTGATCCAATCAAGAGTGTATTGTTGAGAAGTTATATGTGAAATGTAGGATAACGATCCTTTTTTGATTCCCTTGACAATACTCTACATATCCAAGAATATTGGATACCTTTCAATAAACATCATTGATAGGGTTATAAGGTCTTTTACACTCATAGAGTTTGGAACTTTATTCACCAACGTATGAGGGTTATGGATTAGACGGTCACAATCCTTGATCTACTCTATCTATATTTTTTAAAATATTGATCTCTTTATTTGTTAACATATAGTGAAGGATATTTTGATTTTTATATAGGTATAGATTATCCCCATAGTGATAATGTCACTATATATTCATTATGAAGATCACTACAACCAATTCCAAATCATTAATTGGGAACTTATTCTCATGGATCATTAATTATAAAGAGGATTTTCTATCCCGTTAAAATTTTACATGAGTAAACTAACATTTTTTAGGCTACATTAATAAAAAAATGCTTCCCCACTAGTGGGTACTATTAGAAAAGGTGTAGTTATTAGAATATCAATTAACATTCTAATTCTCTCCTCACATTCATTGGTCTAGAAAAACATCACTCTCTTCCTAGATAGCTTAGTTTGTAGGTTTTAAAATCATGAAACTTTATCCAAAATCAATGATAGTACCTTGATAATCCATGAAAAATATAAATCTCAATCATATATGTTTTTATGTTCTATCATTCAATTTCACCGTCTTTAAATGATCCAAATATAACCATTTGTTAATGATAACGTTACCCACAAATGTTACTTTCTCCTTCTAAAATTCTCATTTACAATAATTAATATATAATTTTTCCTTTGGTATAGTCTTAAATACATAATTCAGATACTCCTCATATTAATATTTGATTTAGTAGTAGATATTAATATCACCTATAAAGTCTACAACAAATCTATTATGTTAATCCCTAGTGACTATTAATTATATCAAGTAATACAGTTAAAGAATTATTAAGTTCAAATGAAATCAATATAAACATATAGTTCTCGTACCTTATATGAAAATATAACAATGAGATCTCCTATTTCTTTAACTTTACATGATAACATACAAACCAAATATCCACATTATTGATGTATAAATATCCATGTTACTTATTGAGTATGTTATCAATTAATAGATGATAATACTTGTTCGTTATTGTGATATTTTTTTTCTCATGATAATCAATATAGAGGAACATTGACCCTATATTATTTTTTTTGAAAATGACTAGTGCAACACACGGTGGAGAAAATTAGAATATAAACCCGTTATCTATATTCAATTGTAGCTAATTCATAAACACTTTACATTCAATATTGGACATTTTATATAGAGTCTTGGATATTGGAAATGCATCTGGAATAAGTTTTATTGTGAACTGAACCTCCCAATTTGGAGGAAGGCAAATTATTTCTATAGGGAGCACATCAACATATTCTCTTACTGTTTTAGTTTCATCAAGGTAGATCTTTTCTTTTGTTTCAATTTATTTAGATAAACATTATTATAATGAAATAATATCCATGACTGATATGATGAATCAAAAGGAAATTTTTCCTCAACCATACACACATATAGAATCAAAGGGATATTTGTGACCCTGAGAGTGATTTCTTTCTCCTGAAAATTTATATTGTCTCCATACAAGTAAAAGCAATCTATTCCTATAATTGCATCAAATTCTTATAAAATTAGCATCATAAGGTTTTTTGGGAAATTCAGCCATAAAATATTGGTAGGGGAAAGTTATCAACATGGGATTCAATATTTTCCCTTTTTTCCATATCCACTAATATCTTAACATCCATGTTACAAGTTGGTGATTGGATAGTTATATTATTCATTCATAATATGGAAGAATTCATAAAAATAGAATTAAATAGTGTTTTCAGTATTCTTGAATAAATAACTAACGTACCAATCACTACATCATTATTAGAATCCACCATAAAAATTGTGAGGGAATATGTCCACCCTTTCCATTTAGGAATTTGTTATTGTTTTCATCAATTATATGTATCCCCCATTGTCTTAATACACAATTCCAAAATATGTCCTTATTTCAAATAGTTAAAACATTCGAAAATATTCTGTGGGTTTACTGGGATATTACTATATTATATCACATTACTAGGGTTCTCACATTTAACATTTATTTTACTAATTACCCACCTTGACACACATAAATAATTTCATTATCCCTTTTAGGGAGTTTCAGGGACACATCTCCCTACACTTTTGAAAAGTTGGATATTGTACTTTCTTACTACTATGATATTTCTACATCACCCTACCAGAATTAAAATAAATTATTTTCTTCCTATATCAAGACACGTGAGACCCTTGAGATTCATATATATGCATTTTTACATTGAGGTATCATCATAAATTTTCAACATATCCATGAAACAATCAAATCACTAAGTATTTTCATAGATTCTTATTTACCCCGACTATTGAAGCATTGAATTTTTTTAGTGCCACTAAAAAATCAAAAGGTATATCATGAAGTTCATTTTATATTTTCCTAATAATACCACATGTATTTTCCATCGCTTCTCATGAATATAAGATATTCTCAATCTATTTTATGCCACAGATTTCTTGGAAAATATTTATTAATTTTTGTTAATTCTTTCTACTCCAACACTTTGATCTCATCCTTAGGATATGTATTATTATAGTTTTTCCACCATTTATCATATTTTTCCACCATGTGATAAAATATTAGAATAAAAATTTCCTTTTTAGATAATTAATTATTTATAATACCATTTAAGAGGAGTTAATTCATAATTCATAAATTAATAGAACAAATAATCCACTATAACAAGGTGAACATTTTCATAAAGGGTTGAATTGAAACTTTCTCTTTCATAATGGGATTTAGGTGTTTCTATTGATTTACATTTCAATTCAAACCTGATTTAACTGAGTAAGTATTTAAATGAAGATATTAACTCCCACTCCCATCGGGTTCAGAAAATAATTTGGAAATTTAATGCATTTCATATCACGATGGATGTTGACTTGGTTACTCCTATTTCTATATATTGACTAAAACAATGGGAATATTAGGGATTATAGTTTCCAAAATATTAAATATATAAATGGTAATCTATGAATATGATATGGATAAATCATAAATTACATATATTCCGTATCTTATGAATTTATGGGATTCAATATAAGTTATCTATACTATATTTCCAACCATTAAATCTCCTAGTTATTTTTTACCTTCATTTTGTTTTTTATAGAGATTGTGAATTTATTAAGGCATGTCCCTTGAGAGTTTCAAAATATGACTGCACAAAGTCCTCATTATCATTCCCCATGTACAAGTCTTATTAATTCCCAATGATTCATTTTGGGGTTATTACTCATAGGTAAATATTTTTCTGGTCTAATTCCATTTGTATTATTCAAACATGGATTTTATTTCTTGGAATCCACTATCTTTAAATTTTACCAAAATTTAGGGATGTTTTGTAATGACCATATCTTTTATAAATAAAATTCCCTTTGTGATTGAATTAAATTCCCTATTATAGTTAGTGAAAATAGATTCACATCATTGGATTTATTATCCTATCTGATTTAAAACATAGTTAAGAAACATAACAATTTATAATATAGTAATTGAATATTGTTCTTATTATTATAATAAATATAGGATTTAGATAAATCAAATGAACACGAAAAAAGAATTTACAGCCTTAACTTTTATGATCATGATATATAAATCTCATTTATTATATATTTTTATAGAGTTAACATCATTGTAATTTTACAGTGACCAATTCAAAATCTAAATCCAATAACTATAGCAGGATTGAAACTGATTTCTAGAGAAGTTCAAGCTCATCGAGATTATGGCCTAAAACATTAATCCTGAATCACCCCATGAAAATTTCACCATCAAACACCTTACCCTTGGGTAGTTCTCTTGTGTAATAAAGATATATTTATCAGGAACCAAATAATATATTTATGTATATTTTATTTTAAATATATTTATTGTTATATTCACATCTTATTGTTGATACATTATGAATAATTTTGATTTTGATATGACCAAAACTGTATTCTTGGGTCATATAAAATTTAAATTAAGACATTAATTTTTATGAATTAATTAATTTTTTGTATGAAATTATATTTTAGTAAAACTTTATTATTTATTATGTATATTTGATAATGAAATTTTACAATGTGAAAAATAATTTTTATAAGAGTTCAAAAACTATTATTTAAAAAAATTATCAATAAATGTTTATTATTGTTTTAAAAGTAAAAATTCAAAAATTAGTGAAATATATGGGTAAAATAAATTTTATTTTTGGAATAATATTGTTGAAATTATTAAATGGTGAATTTTTCAAAATTTTCAACCAAAATCAAATTTTCAGGTTTCAATTTAATATTCTATAAATATATGTTATGTATTATGAAATAATAATGACTAAAAACTGATTCCATAAATTATATAAAGTATATAAATGACCAAAGTTATGTTTCAAATTAAAAAAAATATCATTTTTATTTTATTGTTTTAATTTTATAAATTCTTTATGAATCCTCCAAAACCACTATTATATTTTATGGTTTAAAATTAATATATTTAGAACATTACAAAATTACACATCACAAAGGATAATATTATAATTATTAAATATTGTGGACTTATAAAATACTGATTATCAATCCTATTTGGAAGAATCCATGGAAAAAATGGTACATTTTTTGTTTTGATTATTTTATTGTATAGAGTATAAATCCTATGCTTTGGAAAAAATAAACAACCTCCTCTATTTTCCAATATAAACCCACCCAAGATAACATTAATCATCACTAAATAACCTTTTATAATGTTCTTACTCATACTTAACATATTTAGAGTCCTCCAATGTTTCCCCTAAGATCACTAGAAGCTTGTCCCATGCTTTTGGAATCACACTCTTAAGGTATGTTATCCTCTATTTGTCCTCTTTATTCGAGCATATTCATATTTTTATGTCTGGTATTCCCAATTATAAATGTTGGGATATATTTTTTACATATCACACATTGTTTAAATTTTTTATAAAAATTAACATCGGTGAGTTTTTCACTCATCAATAATTTTTATGAATATTTAATTGTTGTTGTTATGTTGTAGAAATTTCATTGGGATTTTTACTTTCTGTTTTTGTCTTAAAGAACCCTTAGTTTCATATGAATATCAATTCCAAAATATTCATTTTGTATTATGATATACAATATCTCAAATACCATATTTTTAACATTCAAATGATTACATACCCCTTTCATTATCATTGAACTGCTTTATTCATATTCACATATTGTCATTATGCTGTCAAAATGTCACTTTGACGTTTAATTCCAAAAACATTTTAGGTTTTTACACAAACCTGTTTTCACTCCAAGGGTATTTAAATAGTTGCATTTATACATCATTGATTGGATACTTCTATATTTTTAATCCATAATCCTTAATTTAGTGACTAAATTTGGCTAAATATGTTCATATTTTATACAATATATATGGAAAACATACGTGTGTACATGATATGATTATGATGGGCGTTCCCAAATAGAACTCCATTTCATTGTGACAAGATATAGTCTCATGAGACCCCATGTTTGGTGTGTGAGAGGATATCCTATGGACATTATCTTATAAATTCTTGGTGGTTAAGCATGACTTATGCTTGTGATGACATGTTTAGAGTTGTTTCCACATTCCCATGTTACCTCTTTATTATCATGTTATATCAAGACTTATTGTTCATGTCTATGATTTTACCCCATTTAGGTCCCATTTAAATTTATATTGTATAAAATGTAATATCTTCTTCATGTTGTTATTTTTTTATTCCCATACAGAGATTTATAGGTCCCCATTTTATATGCATCTCCTCATGTTATCACATGCAATTTTAAGAATGATGGAATATTATGATCATGTTATGGATGTGATTAATAATGTCGACATACCCCTATATTAATTTGTTATGAAATTTACCTAATTACCAAAAGAGAATATAATTATCTATATTTTTGGCTGTATTAGTTATATTATTTTGTTATAAATCATTAACTAATATATAATAATGATAAGGGTTGTCATAGTTGTAATTTAGAGGACAAATTAGTTATTTTTGAGATTATGATTAGAAAACTCTACCGAGAGCTTTAGAGTTGAGAATATACATAAGAATATATCCCTGAATTTTGTTAAAGTATACAGTATATTGTTTTCCTAATAATACATCCCTATCTAGATACTACAAGTGGATGTTTCCTTGGAATAGACGTACATAGGGGTAACACATGAAAACAATATATTGAGCTAGAATCAATTGGGAACTTGTGCATGTCAATATGTTTCTCTAAATAAATAGATTTATCAAACTTGGGGGATATTATTTGGTGAATTTACAAGCTATTTACGAACTACTATTAAAGAATAAATGCACATAAAATTATATGTTAGGAAATAGATTATGGATAAAATAGATTGAAGCTTAGATATTAATATGTTAAGGAATAAATTTAATTTTATCTATTATCCATTTAATATTATTGGATTACCTTTTATGTTTATAATAGTTTCAAAATAAACATCCATATTTTTTTTATTCTAGCCAATGGCTAGAACTTGGTGGAACTGATTAAACAACCAATGTGATGGGTAATGTGATCAATTCCCAAATGAGATGCCCAATCTGATGAGGGAAGGAATCAGGAACATTGTGATGATTATCTCTATGTTGAATCAGGTTATGAAGAGAAAACTGAATTAGTTCGAACTTCGAAATACCCATTTTAATGAACAAGCTACAATTGATACCTTTATGTGATAAAGGCATACATCATTCAATGGATCATCATATCCCTTAATCATGGAACAATATATAAAATCCATTGAAAATATCTCCACCATAATTTAGTGTTATAAGAAAGAAAAATTTAATAATGGTTCATTATTGTATGAAAGGAACATTTTCTCGGTGGGGGACATAGATCAATAATATGAAGCCTAAGGAGGATATAAAAGTGATCGGATAAAAGAAATTATGAAAAAAAAAATCTATAAATCATATACAATGACCCTATGATATAAATAGGAAAGGTATTTACTTTAATTAATAAGAATAATGATTAATCCCTCATTGTGTTTGAGGTAAATTCAAAAATATATAAAATATAGGATGCTATCTTTGTCATTACCCCTAAATGAAAACAGTATTTCTTCATTGGTGGGTTAAAAATCAATAAAATGCCCTAAAGATTCGAGAATATGTTAGATGTCAGCAAATATCACCTGCATAATAAATATATTAAGTGGGAAGTGGTGTTTAATTATGGTTTTGTGGTGGAGGGGTTTAAAAGTGAAAATAAATTATAATGTACCACATGTAAAGGTTATGGGATGAATCACTATATAAATTACATGAAGGGTATGAATAAATTTTGTAGGTGGGGAAAGGAAGGTCACATAGCTAGTGATTACAGATTTCATAAACCCACAAATGTAATGGAAGTGATGAATTATATAGTCAACCCTCAAACTATTTTACAATGATTCAACTTCAATTAATAACAAAAATATGAAAACCACTTACCTATGATAAGGGTTACCATGAAAAATCCATACCAACAACCTCCATGGAAGAATGGGAGATTATATGTCAATACAATCATTGAGGTGGATCCATAGACTGATGTTGTGATAGGTACAATAGTTTTCCATTCATGAAAAGTGAATTTTCGTTTTGATTCTAGTTCAATGAATTATTTTATATCAAATATGTTTATTAAAATTATTCGTACACCAACACAAATAATGGAAGTTTATTTGTCCCTGAAAATTGAAAATGGGAAAATTATTTCACCTGAAGTATATAACTCCTCAGCCATTAAAGTTTTTTGGATGAATATCCCATTTAACCTTGTGATACTCTCTTTAGTGGAATTCAATGAATTCTACGAGTTGATTGGATTTCATTACATCAATTCAATATAAATTTCACAAGAATTAAATCACTCTTTTTATCATGAATCACCCTATGATACTCTACAAGAGGAAGGAGGAGGTTGAATCTAATTTTGAACTAACTTCTAAATCATGGATATTAATTCTCTATGAGAAAGTGTATCTATATCAAATGGTTGAGTCTATATAAAAAATCATCCTTAATGACAATCCCATTATGAGGGAATACACTTATGTGTTTCCTGATATATTTCCTGCTCTTCCACATAGTTGACAGGACAAATGTTCAATTGAGATTATACATGGGGATGCTATAAAATCAAATACTACATATAGAATGGATGTTGGGGAACATGATGAGCTAATGGAGAAACTGAAGGATAATTTGGATAAAGGATTCAAATTCACAAGTGCTTAACCATGGGGTGTACCGATACTCTTCATCATGGATAATTATGGGTTGATGCACCTTTTAATTGATTATTGTGAGGTCAAAAATATCATATAAAAAAAATTATCCTATATAGTGTATTTATGACTTGTTTTATCTGCAATGTGGGGACCAATACTTATCCAAGGTGGATCATTGGTCAGGGTATTATCATGTATGGGTAAAGAATGAGGATATCCCCAAGATACATTCTATACAAGTCACGGGCACTAGGAGTTAATAGTATTTTCATTTGGACTCACGAATGGTCTAGAAATAACCATGTACTAGATTAATACCGTCTTTAGACGTTACATAAACATTTTTTGTGTAGTCATTATTGACGATATTATAATATACTCTAAATAGAAATGTTGAGCATGAGGATAATAAGATAACTATGATAAAAACCTTTAGAAAAGAGAAAATATATGGAAGGTACTAAAAATGCAATTTTCTGTTGAAGTAAGTATCATTTGTGTGGAATATTATCACAAGTAAAGGGATATCTATAGAAACCTCAAAAATGAACTATTTAATGAATGGTTGAGGTCAACATATGTGATAAAAATCTTGTTCTTACATGGATTACCTACATGTTATCAATGGGTTTTGAAAAATATATCATGATTTTCAAACCCTAAAACTAAGAAGACATGAGAGGGTGTCAATTTTTTTGGAATATTAAATGTGAAGGTATCATAAAACAGTTAAAAAATGCTTTCCACCACACTTTTACTTTTGTTTCACATAAGTGGGGAACCATTCATAGTATACAAAGATTCTTTGAAAAAGGTATTGGGATATGTACTAATGTATAATGAAAATGTGACAGCCTATGCATCATGGAAATTAAATGTTCATAAACATAACATGTAATGACCAAATGTTTTATTAATGAGTTTCCTTTATTATAACTATGTATTGTAGAATAATCATATAATATAACATATAGAACACAATACAAACCTTCTAAATGAATAAATAGTAATATAAGAGGTATCTGTACAAGTTAAGGAACATATACTGATTAAATAGTAACTTGACCTTTGGAATAGTAATATGACCCTTGTGAATAGTAAACCGACCAATATAATAGTAAACTCACTAATGAACGTATACATAAAATTTATCCATATTATAAGTAAAAATATGATATAAATATAACATAGTATAAGCAATTAAATATTTTAAAAATTATTACTTAAGTGTCTGTATTTTCGTAAGTCATGTATATTTAATTACTATTTTATAATTTATTTAATAATTTGAAATAAAATTTATTTTCATAAAATGTACTCTTAAATAATTATTTTTGTGAATTATGATTATTATATAATTTTAAGAGACCTTAATTAATTTTTCAAAGTGTTAGAAAAGTGGTTTAATTTTAAAACTTGTATTTTTCATGTAAATTATGATTTCAATTAGAAATTAAATATATCATATTTAGAATACTAGTATAATTAAATGGAGTTAATTTTGGAATTATACACGTAAAAAAATGGTTGGGGTAAATTTTTGGGATTTATCTAATATACTTGAATTTTTCTGAATATTAAAATACGATAATATACGATAAACACTAAATAAACGAATTTCTAAATCATGCATGAGTAATAGATTATATAAATGGAAATTTTTTCGAAATTACATGCTCTTTATAATGTTTTTGGTTACAATAAGCAGTAATATTCATATTCTTGTGAAAAAATATTACACTAATTATTAAAATAATGGGAAACCACTTCTCTCCTCCAGTATAAATACCCCATTTTTACCTCCTTTACTCAGTCCTCTAAAGCCCAGTTCCTAGTTCAAATTATACTCAAATTTCTCCCAAATCCCCTATCCCACATCCATGATATATTGGTCTCATAAAAAGACAAAAAACTCTCCCCTAAAGAGTCTCTCAAGGAAGATATATTGGAGAGGTAAATTCCTCTTTCCTTTTCTTTTATTTTCTATCAAGTTCCTTTCGTTATTTTTCATTCCTCACCTCATTTCATCCAAATGTTATGATAACTAAAGTAACATATATTTAATATAATTTTTTTATGATGATTTAATAATTCATCATCATATCTCTTTTTCCCTACTTTTATACTAGAAATGAAAACACCGTCTAAGATATGTAAATTTATCACATTCATGGATGACTGGTTTTCAATTTCTTCCACCATCATCAATTATGTTCATTAAATGATTTTTATGGTTTAAACAGACAATAATATATGTATTATTCATAATTTATTGTTTTATACTCTTTTTTAGACATGATATTTATTTATAACGAAAAATGTGTTCGTTGTGATAAAAACAGCCAATTAACCAAAATAGTTGTCAATAATATTTTATATATTGATTCATCATCCCTCCAAATTACCAGATGAATTTTATAACCATTTAAAATTATGGAAGTTTAGTAATAATCTATAACTCAATTTATTTGCAACCATTATCATCTTACATGTGTATCCTTGCATGTATATAAGTAAACAAATCATGAAAACTAGGGAAAAAACTCTCCCAAAACAATGAAATTGAACCTCCTAACCCATCAAAAAGGTCATGAATGAACATAATATGGTTTCAATAAATCACTTAAATGTTTAATAGTTTCTTTAAATATTTATAAGTGAATGTAATTTCATTATTAAGGAAATTAATATCAAGTGAAGGACACCTTCAGACTCAAGGTAAGGGATTCTACCTGAACCTCCTTTATTCTTTCAGGCCGCTCTATCATTATTTTTACCCAAATGAAGATATCCTTTATATTTAATAACATGTTATAAATTATTTTTATATTATCCAAAATCATTTTTAAAGATCAATTCATCATTCTATTTTGGGTACATACATGTTTTTAAATGGTTCTCTCTTCATCACTTCCCGAAAAGCTACCCTATTTTAAGGGAACTTCCCAAATTCTTACCCATTTTGAAGTAAATTGTAAATATATTTTTGGCCACAATTATATTCATAAAACCAATGTTTTTATTATGAAAACTCTCTTTTTTCACTTGTTGTTTTATCTAAAATATTATACCCTTTTATGTTTTAAATGACATTAGATATTTTTCATTAACCATGAAAAAATGTTTTAATTATAATATTTCTTACATAATCTTTTTACATGTTATTAATCCAAGATGAAATAAATTTTCATTTTATAGGACTATTATATCCTATGAGTTTCCATTAATTAACTAATTCCTTTCTTTCATGGACATTTTTTTATAATCCCATTTGTTTTGCTTTATGACATTATTATGATACCCAACTCTTACTACAGGTAACCCTTATGTTTATGTATGATTGGTTATGTATGATTACACATGTGGAAAACATATTCATGAACATGTTATGATGGGAGTTACCAGATAGCAATGTAATTCATTGGGTAATGTTGAGTATCATGAGATGTTATGTGAAACGGTCTTTGGGGTTAGCCTTGACTCGTGCTTACATGTGCAACGGTCTTGGTGGTTAAACATGACTTTTGATCATCATTATTCAATAAGTCTTGACTCATGCTAATGTATTGTTTTATGTTGCTTTCGCATTTGTATGATTCCATGTTAGTATGATCCCACACATATTTGTTATAATTATATATGTTCCATGCCTTTTTATATCCTTGTGGCATGCCTTCTAACTAATGTGAAAAAAAATTATTATTATACTTATTCATATACTATGATTTCATCTCATATCTCTATTCATGTTATCCCCTGGTTATCAAATGAATTTGAATGATCACAATGTATGTTAGGAGATCTTTATGAAGATTAAATAATGAAATGTTTTATTTATTCCCCTGTTTTTCAGTTTTATATACCTACTCTTCCAATATGGTATACTTTATGATCCCTGGAATGTAATATGATGATTTATTATGATTAAAATCATGTAAGGATATGTATAAATTGATTGGGTCACAGCACTTGTTTTCATTGATAGGTCTAGTTATTTTTGGATATTAATAATAGAGAGCTTTAGTAATAAACTTAGGGATAAGACTAAGTATAAGAAAATATAGGTTAATTTTAGTAAGTATAGAGTAAATGGTTCATCAAGAAAATTCATCCCCATCTAGATACAAACATGTCAATATGGACCTAGAATAGATGTCTATATGGGTAAAACCAGAAAACACCACATTGAACAAGGATCTAACAGGAACTAGTGCATGAAAATGGGCATTGATGCACTCTTGATTTTTCACTCCTGGGGGATACAATTTAGTAAATTCATATTTTTTGTACAAAACATTATTAAGGGAAAAAAATAGAATCCCATAAAAATAAATGTGAGAAAATAGATCATAGGTATCCTAGATTGAAACTAGGGAATCACGAGTTAGGATATACTTTTCCTTTAATTCTTTATCCTTTTATGTTTATAGTTTCCTTTTTAAGATGAATAAATAAGTACCTCATACCTCTAATTTTACATTCATTTTCTTAGTTAATAGAGGAAACTAAAGGAACATGTGCCAAAAATAGTTGTGATAGGAAATGTGATGATTTCCCTAAGGATATTCCTGATATTATGGGAATGGGTGCTCAAAACATTTGGATGGTACTTTCTCAAATGGACCAGGTTATGATTAATAACCGGAATCATGTGGAATGAACTCTTCATCAAAGGAAATAGAATGTTCTTATCAAATCCTTTATTCAGAAAAGGCCTCCCATGTTTAGTGGATATTTCGATCACCTCCTCACAGAATAGTGGAATAACTCCATTGAAAACATATTATTTGTACTATAGGGGTCATAATAATAGAAATTTGTACTATAAGTTTATCATTTTGAAGGGGAAGCTGATCAGTGGTCGAAACAGATCCAGAATAGGAAATCCCTATAGTAAATTTTCCTAAATGGGAAAAGGCCTTCATTTATTAGTTGTTTTTGATAACCCCCAATTTAAGGGTTTAAGGGGAACCCTAACATTACATTTACCATAGGCATGGGGACATTACAGGACCTCTAGGTCATAAATAAATCATCAATACTATGAATAATTGAAACTACCCCTCCCCAACATTTATATCACAATGAGCTCTCCACCTTTCCATGGCTATTCGACTTTTTGTACTATGCATAGATGCACAGGCTCAGTACCGATGGAAATGTTATACCCTCCAATTCTCCCAAATCCATTAGAAATTCTCTGGTGAATGCATCCTACTCTTGAATCCTCTACTGGAGCTGGTTCCTTATATAATTTTTATGGGAATTTTCATATCAGGTGGCCTAAAGTCCTTGAGGTGGCCCAAAGGCCTTTAGGTGGCCCGAAGGCCTTAAATGTGGCCCGAAATCCTTACTTACCCGAAGTATTGGGTTGAAAAAAGGCCTTAAGTACTCCAATCTGAAACTAGTGGCCCATAGTGAATAGTTCTTATTACTACAATACTGAAGAGTACCTACTACAGTACCACATAGTACTGCTACAGTGCCTTCAATAGTACCTGCTATAGAACTGCTACAATGCCTTGAAAGTTTTCCTCTACCTGGTTTCAAACCTAGGTCTTGTAGATGCACATATAGACACCACACTAATAGGGGTTTGGCTCATGTTCTCCGTAAAGGAAACTGTTTCCCTAGATTCCTAGGAATTCATGAAAATGTTTTTAAATAAATACTTTCCATGATCCCTCCATCTCAAAATGGAAAAAGAGTTCCTCAGACATAAGAATAGGGAATATGAGTCCATCAGGGAGTGTGAAGAAAAATTCACATGGTTTTCAAGATATACCTCTAAAATTCTCATGAAAAATGAAAGCAATGTGAATCTATTCTTTATAAGACCAAATCCAGGTGTTCAAAAAGTGATGGAAATTTGAGACTTTGATAGTTATGAGGATATTTTCTATTGTGCCCTCAAAGTTGAAATGGATATCAGATAATCCCAATGGTCTCATGGGCCATGGGACAAAAAAGAGAAACTAGAGTCTAATATGGGTGGTTTGGGTAATAAATCCCATGATAGAAATACGATCGAACAACCCATGTTTTAAAATAGTGGTAAGAAGCATTATAGGAACTGCTTAAAGGGAATCGGGAATTACCTCAAATGTTGAAGAATGGGACATCTGGATATGAATTTCCTAAGGGATATGAAGAATCCCACTAAAATGGAAGAATAAAGAAAGGTTTAGATCAACACTCAGCTTTTAGTGCAGTGTTACAACTACAAGGAACATGGGAATTATGCCAACAATTTCCCTAAGCCAAGGGTTGTCATAGGAAATCAGCAACAACCTCCAAGGAAACAAGGATGGGATTATGCTATCACTACTTTTGAAATGGATCCAGACATTGATGTGGTGAAATGTATTATAGTTATTAATTCATGAATAGATAACTTACTATTTTATTCGGTTTCTAAGCATTCTTTCATATCTTTCATGTTTAGTATAACTATTCAAACACCACCTCAAAATTTAAAGATTGAGTTATCTGTGAGAACATGTAATGGGGAAATTATTATGTCCACAATTTATAACTCTTCCTAGTAAGTGTTTGAGGAATGAACCACCCCTAAAATCTTATCACACTTCCTCTAGTGGATTTCGAAGCTATATTGGGTATGGATTGGCTATCTTTATACAAAACCAACACCAAGTGTTGAGAAAGGGAGATCACTATTCACATCCATAAGAATCCTCCAATTTAATAAAAGTTCAAGGAGGAAGATGGATATCCTTTAGAGTCATTGTACCAATAGTGTATATTACTTCTTTATGAGCAAGTATGTTCAACTAAAATGACTGAGACAAAGGAGAGAGTCATGCTCTAAGGCATGCTAATTTTAAGGGACTACACTGATGTATTTTGAACAAATTGTCTGGTATTCCACTTGATCGAGGATTCATGTTCTCAATTTAAATTTTTCTTTAATCCCTAACTATATCAGAGACACCATATAGAATAGAAACTATTGTGCTTGACAATACGAAGAAGCAGTTACAAGATTATTTGGAGAAGGGTTGTATACGCCCGAGTGTTTCACCATGGGATGAACTAGTCCAATTTGATAAGATGAAGGAGGATCAATGCACCTCTCCATTTATTATTGTAATCCAAATAAAATAATTATAAATAACAAGTGTTCCCTTACTTTGATAGATAAATTTTTGGATAAACTACATGGGGCTATTTATTTCTCTAATGTTGAAATTCAGTCAGTATATCACTATTTAAAAGTGAGGAATGAAGAGATTCCCAAATATATCTTTTGAATGAGGTATGGAAACTATGCATTCATAGTGATTCCCTAGGGAATCACTAATTCTCCATCAATATTCTTGGATTTAATGAATATAGTCTTTAGATATTACCTTAATAATTTTTTGATGGTGTTTATCAATGATATTCTGATATACTTTGAGAGAAAGGAGGAACATGAGGAGCATTTCAATACTATGTTGATGAATTTTTGAAGGGAGAAACTTAATGTAATATATATTAAATGTGAGTTATGGATGGAGGAATTATCATTATTGGGTCACGTTATCACTAGAAATGGAATATTGGTGGACCCTTCCAAGACAAAGGTAGCTGAAAGGTGGCCCAAGACAACATCTGTAACAAAGATTCACGTCTTTCTAGGTCTTTCCAGGTATTATCGATGATTTTTAAAGAACTTATCATGATTTTAAAACACAATGAAAAAGATGGAATATAAGTGAATGATGTTCATCTATACTCAAAAATGCGAGGAATTCCTTTTGGATATCAACAAGAGGTTTATCATTACACCAGTACTCACACTCCAGATATGTGGTGAACTCCTTATGGTGTATAGTGATGCTTAAAAAAGTGTTTAGGATGTGTTATGATTCAAAATGATAAAGTGTTAGAATATTCCCCAATTAAGTAGAAAATCCATGAGAAAAACTATCCCATTCATGATTTAGAGTTGTCGATTGTGATCTTTGTATTGAAAATATGGTGGCATTATCTCTATGGGGAGAAGTGTGAGATATATACTGATCACAAGTGTCTGAAATATATATCCACATAGAAATATCTTAATATGCTCTATTTAAGATGGTTAGAGATCATTAAGGATTATGACTGCTCAATCCACTACCATCTTGGTAAGGAAAATTAGGTGGAGGAAGCTCTATGTAGAAAAGATCCTTCATCTTTATCAATTATGATTGTTGAGAATGATCCAATATTCTTATATTTGAACAGGATGGAAATTGGAATCATTATGGGAGGAAAATAACTATTCCTTTCTCTAATGGTGGATCCACCATCTGTCATAGAGAAAATAAAGGATACTCAAAGAAAAGATGGGGAAAATCTGAAAAGGTTGGAAGCTATTAGAAATGGGAAATACTCTATGTTCAAGATTGATGGGGAAGGAGTTATAGGATTTGGGTCATGATAATGTGTACCATCCGATCCAGTGATAAAGAAGGATCTTTTGAATAATTCACATAACTCAAATTTCTCTATTAACCTAGGGAGCACAATGATTTATTGAAATCTTTGAGGGAACTTTTTATGGTACAATATGAATTTGGAGATTATTTAATATACATCAAAGTGTTTTGTATGTCAAAAAGTGAAAGCTGAAAGACAAAATTATAAGGGGATGATTCAACCACTAACCATATAAACAAGGTAGTGGGAGAACATCACCATGGAGCTTGACACCAGACTTCCAAGGAAACCCAAAGGAAACAATGTTATATAGGTCCTTGGGGATCATCTTACAAAGAAAATTCACTTTATCTCAGTTAGAGGGGAATTCTCATTGGATGAAATTGTATGGGTATATATTAAAGAGGTTTTTAGGATATATGGAGTGCCACTATATATTATATCTGATAGAGATCTAATATTCACCTTGAAGTTGTAGAAAATTCCTCAACATGCTCTAAGAACTGAACTGAACTTCAGTATGGAATATCAACCTCAAACTAATGGCCAATCTGATAGAACTATTAAGACACTAGAAGACATGTTGAGAGAATGTTAGATAGAATTCAAAGGATTATGGGAGCAAAATATTCCATTTTTTTAATTCTCTTACAATAATAGTATCCACTCGAGCATTTGATCTAAACTATTTGAAACCCTTTATGGGAAAGGGGGAGAACACTGGAATGCTGTGCTGAAGTCAGTGAGTGTAAGATATTATGACCTGAAATGGTTGATTAAATGGTGGAGAAGGTGAAAACTAATAAACAGATAATAGAGGAATCCCAAATTCTAAAAAATATCTATGCAGACAATTGTTGACGATACCTTGAGTTTAAAGTTCAGGACATGATATTCCTCCGTATATCTTCTTTGAATAAGGTCATGAGATTTCCGAAGAATGGAAAGCTAAGTCCAAGGTATATCGGACCCTTCTAGATTCTTGATCATGTTGAAGCTATGGAATATCTAATAGGACTTCCACTTACAAATTAAAAATAACATGATGTATTCTATGTATCCCCCTTAAGGAAGTACATACCAAATCCTTCACATTTACTGTCTTTAGAGGTGGTAAAATTTGAAAATGAACATTCTTACGAGGAGCATCAAGTGAATATCTTGGATGGTTGAGATAATGTTCTACATAACAATAATACTCACACGGTCAATGTACTATGGAGTAACCATAATTATGAAGAGGCATCATGGGAACTGGAAGAATCAAAAAAGGAAATGTACCCACACCTTCTTTTATCTTAGAATGCAAAATGAAATTTTGAGGGTCAAATTTCATAAGGGGGGAAGAATGTAAAAAAATAATGTTTTATAAAAGAAATTATTTTATTATAATTATTTATTATAGTATAATAATATAATATTACTTATTGAAAACATTAAAAACCTTATAAATGAAGAATTATTAAAATAAAATGTATCACTATATATTAAGTAATTTATACTAATGAAATAGTAATTTAACCTTTGGAATAGTAGTGTAAACCTTATGATTAGTAAACTGACCAATGTAATAATAAATTCACTAATTAAAGTATAAATAATTTTTATCAATATTATAATTGAATATATGATATAAATATATCATAGCATAAGCATGTAAATATTTTAAAAATTATTAATTAATTGTTGTTTTTTTGTAAGTAATGTATATTTAATTACTATTTTATGATTAATTTAATAATTGTAAAGAAAATTTATTTTCATAAAAGGTACTCATAAACAATTATTTCGATGAAATATTATTAAAATATAATTTTTAGAGGCTATAATTAATTTTTCAATATGTTAGAAAAGAATTTTTAATTTTAAAATTTGTATTTTGATGTAAATTATGGTTTTAATTAAAAATTAAATTTCTCCAATTTAGAAATTATTTTCATAAGGTGGAGTTCATTTTTTAATTCTACACACCTATAGAAGGTTGGGGTGGATTTTTGGGATTTTCCTAAATTACTTCAATTTTTGTTGAATATTAAAATACGATAATTTATGATAAATGCTAAAAAAATAAATTTATGTATCATGATTGAGTCAGGGATGATGTAAATGTCCATTAGTTATAACTAAAATTCCATCTTTACTATTTTTTTTCATAATAATCATGAATGATCATACTCTTGAGAAATGATACTGAACTAATGAATAAAATAATGGGAAGCCCCTCCTCCCCTCCACTATAAACCCCACCACTCTTTACCTCCTCTCCTCGCACCTCTGAATCATTTTTCTTAGTCCAGATTTTACTAAAATATCTCTATAATACCATGTTACAATTCCAGGAACTCTTGGCCTCATAAAAAGACCAAAAACTCTCCCCTAAAGAGGCACTGAAGGAAGATATATTCAATAGGTAAAATCCTTTCTTATTTTCTTCTCATTTCTATAACGTTTCTTTCCTTTTTTCTTTTCTCACCACCTTTCATCCAAATGTTATTATAACTATAGTTACATAAATCTACTATAATTTTGTTATAATAATGGAATAATTCATCATCATCTATCCTTTCCCAAAAATTTATACTAGAAATGAAAACACAATACGATATCTGTTAATTCATCACATTCATGGACGAAGGGTTTTCAATTTCTTTTACCATCTACAATTCTAGACATGAAACTATTTTTATGATTTCAATAGAATATAATGTAATTTTTATGTCTAATTTCAGTTTATGGAAAAAAATTACAAATAATATTAATTTATAATGAAAAATGTGTTTGTTGTGATATAAAAATGCCAGTTAACCAAAACAGTTATCATTAAATATTTATATAATGATTCATCTTCACTAAAAATTACCACTTGAATTTTATTACCAAGAATTCTTATGTATTTTCACTAATACCATAAACTAAAATTTTTTGTAACTATTCTCATCTTACATATTTATCCTTACATGTATATAAGTATACCAACCATGAAAACCAAAGAAACAAACGCTCCTAAATCAATGAAATTGAACCTTATAACCCACAAGAAAGGTCATGAAAGAACACAATAAGGTTATAATATATCAATTAAATGTAGAATATTGTTTATAAATATTAATTAATTAATTAATTTCAGTTATCCAAGACATTAAGATCATTTTAAGGGCACTTTTGTACTTAACTTATGGGATTCTGCATGAACCCCCTTTATTCCTTGGGGTTTCTTTATCATTATTTTTACCCAAATGAAGTCATCTTTTCATTTTTATGTAAATTTTATAAATTATATTTATTTTATCCAAACTCATTTATTTATATCCATTAATCATTCTATTTTGGGGATATAAATTTTTTTAAATGGTTCCCTCCTAAATACTTCCTTAAATGGAAACTAGTTTTAAGGGAACTTCCCAAATTCATACCCATTTTAAATACACAGGATAATATGTAAATAAGACACCACTATTTTTATAAAACCACTATTTTTATTATGAAAATATTCTTGTTTCACTTATGGTTTTATATAAATCATTATACCCATTTATTTTTTAAATGACCTTTGATATTTTCCTTTAACCTTAATAAATGTTTTAATTTCAATGTTTCTTAAGTACTCTTCTTTACATGTAATTACTTCATATTGACATCAATTTTAATGTTATATTTCTATTCTACCCCATGATTTTATATGAATGATCTAATTACATAAATTCATAGTCATTTTTATGATACTATCATATGTTATTCTTTAGGACATGATTATGATACCCAATTCATACCATGGGTAACCAATATGTTTATTTATGAATGGTAATGTATAATTATAAATGTGGAAAGAATATTCATGAACATAGTATGATGGTTTCACCCATATAGATCTATAATATGTTGGGTAATGTTGAGTCTCATGAGATGTTATGTGAAATAGTCTTGGCGGTTTTCCTTCACTCATGCTATCATGTGAAACAGTCTTGGTTGTTAACCTTGAATTGTGCTCAACTATGTGAAAAGAGCCCTGAATATAACTAATTTCATGATTTATGTTTCTTATATATTATTATTACTCCATGTTTATATGATCCAATGTTTATATGTTATGATTCCAAATGTTTCTTCCCTTTTTATATCATTATGGCATGGCTTCTAAACAATGTGCTAAGGTTATATTATTATCATTATTCCCATACTAGGATTTTATCTCATCCCATTATTCAAGTTATCCTCATGTTATACTATTAATATGTATGATAACAATGGATTTTAAAAGATCTTTATTAATATTAAATAATGAAATGTTTTATTTAGTTTCATGTTTTACAGTTTTATGTACCTTGCCTTCAAAGACACTACACTTTACGATCCTTGGATTATAATACAATGAATTATTATGCTTAAAATCAGGTATGATATATGTAAAAGTCTAGGGTCACTATATAACTACCAAATACATGATCTATATTTGGTTGTAGTATTATTCATTTTGAAAATCTAGCTTCATTATCTCATTAAGGTGAAGTGTGAAATATATACATATCCTAAGAACCTTGTGTATATATCCACACAGAAAGAGATGAATATATTCTAGTGATGTTGGTTAGAGTTGATTAAGGATTATGATTTCCCAATCCCTAACCATCCTCAGAATGAAAATAAAGTGGTAGATTCTCTAAGTATAATAAGTTTGTAAATTTTATCATTAATGATAATTGATAAGGATCTGATCTTCATAGACCTAAAAAGTATTTTCATTGGAATCATAAAGAAACATAATTAGTATTGTCAAAATTTATTTCTTAACCATCCCTTTTAAAGGAGATAAAGGAAAATGAAATAAATGATGTGGAAATTCAAAAGGAGGAGAAATATATAAGTTAATAGTAAAGCTTGGAGTTAATAATTAATTAATAAGGAGTTATATGATTTCATTACCAAATTTGTATTCCCTAAAATCATTATTTAAAGAAGGATCTGTTGGATGATTTATATAGATCGACCTTGTCCATCCATACAGGGCACAAAAATATGTATCGACATCTCTGAGAGTGCTGTTGGTGGTATAATATGAAGAAGGATATTTCAAAATGTACAAAATGGTTTCTCATATTTTCGAAACTGAATAATGACATGAAAAAATCTGTGGGGATGATGTAACCATTATTGATACCTGCATAGAAATGGGAAAAATATAACCGTGCACATTTTCACTGGTAATAAAAATAGATCAGTATGAGATAATTCTATATGAGATGAGGTGGATATTCTATCAATGAATTCTCACTTTAATTCAATTATAGAGTAATTATCACTTAATAAACTTATAGGGATATATAATTGAAGTGGTGAGGCTTTATGGAATAAAATTATCAATTATATCTGAATGTTCCAAGATTTAATCCAGATTCTGGAAGAGTATCCAATATTCTCTAAACACTATATTCAAAATCTCCATATATTATCATCCTCACACTATTTTCCAATTAGAGTGGATTATCTAGACACTTGAGGATATGTTGAGATCATGATCAATAGACTTCAATGGCTGATAGAATAAATACCTTTATCTGGTCAAGTTCTCATACAATAATAGTTTCCACCCAAAAATAAAAATGGATCTCTATGAATCCCATACTTATAATAGATTATGAAAACCTATATGCAAGTGTGAAGTTGGGGAACAAAAAATTCAATTAGATGAATATTTTGAGGAAATAGTTGAAAATTTCTAGACCATTCAACATCACATTATTGATTCTTAGTGTTAACAAAAGATCCACACTTCCAATTATAAATGAGACCTAGAATTTTAAATAAGAGATAAGATATTCCTTTTCATATCTCTATAGAATAATTTCATGATATTTCAGAATAAGTGAAACCATAGTACAAGATACATCAATCACATTTAGATCCTTGATCAAATTGGAATGATGGGCTGTCGACTATAATTACCACTTAATATATCATAAGTAAATAATTTTTTACATGTATCCCTCTTAATGACGTACACACCATACTCAAAACATGTGATAAATCAAAATGTGGAAATATTTGAGAGTGATCTTTCATATTAAGAGAAAATGGTGATGATCACAGATCAGATAGACAAAATTATTCAAAATAAGACAATAAAACTAGTCAAATTGCTATAAAAAACAAAAAAAATTGAACAAGCAATGTTGGAACAAGAGGAGGTGATTAAACAGAATTATCCTCATCTGTTTTAGTATGTTAAATGAAAATTTTTAGGGTTATTTTTATGAAGGGGGTAATATTGTATCAACCTAGAATTTTATAAATAAAATCCACTTTAAGAATAAATTAAATGACCTATTAATGTTATAGAAAACACACGAAATTCATTTATTTTATTATCCTTTATGATTTAAAAAGAATTTAATCATAATTACTATTGATAATATAGACATTGAACTATAATCATATGATAAGTATAAATATTAGGTTTTGATAAATTCAATTTACATAGAAAATGTTTATGATGGCCTCGAATAATAGGATTGTGCCCTATGAATCCAATGTATAAGAGCTTCTGAGGGAGATAGTATCCATGTGATTTTATCTTGACCAAGGAAAATCCAATATCCAACAACTAATGCATGATAGAATCCATTTGTGGGAGAATTTCAAGATCCTAAATATCATGAACCAACAATGTACTCTGAACAACCCTATGAAAATCTCACCATCGCACATGTTACCCTCAGGAAATTTTATGTTGTAATAAATGGATATGTATCATTTATCTAATAATATTAATATGTATAATGTATTTTAAATTGAAAAAACATTAATATTTACTTCTTATTATTATAACATTATAAATGTTTTTGATTTTGATACAATCATAAAAAATGTATTTTTAGTAATATGAAATTTTAATTTATACATTACATTTGATGAATAAATTAGTTTTAAAATAAATTATTTTTAAAAAAATATTATTACCTTTTAAATATAGTTTATAGTCAAATTTTAGGAAGTGAAAAATAATTTTATAAGTGCTTGGAAAAAGTTATTGTAATAAAACCAAAAATTTCTCATTAATTGTGGATTCCTATTTTAAAATATAAAATTAAAAAATTTGTAAAATTATTAATATAAAATAAAGATTATTTTTTGAATAATAGAAACAAAATTATAAAATGGAAAATTTTTCAAAATTTTCAGTGACATTTAATTTTTTGGGTAATAACTAAATGCGATATAAATATATGGTTTCCATTATGACATAAAAATGAACACGAAGTGATGTAATAAATGATATAAAGGGTATCTAATACCAAATATATGTTTCCTCTTTAATATAATACAATTTTGAAGTTATTTTATTAATTTTGTATAGCCTTTACGAATCCTCTAAAACCTATATTATATTTCAATGTTTTAAAATCAATACTTTATTAACATGACTAACTTCCACATCACCAAGGTTAATATTTTACTGGGTTTGGATATTGGACATAATAAAACAATTAAAAACACTCTGATTTGGTAGAAATAAAGCACAAAAACCATGGGATGGTTTGTCCGTTTGATAACTTTATTGTATAGAGTCCAAAACTGAGGTTTTGAAAATAATAAATAACTCCACTCCCTTTTCTTATATAATCCCACAAAATACTCCATTCTTTTACAGTATTTATTTGAACATCCTTAATATTCCCTCCTCTCTCTATATTCCTCCCAATGTTCCCTCATTCTCACAATAAGCTCCTCCCATGACTTTGGATGCACCCTCTCATGGTAAAGGATCCTCTCTTTCTCATTTTTATTAAAAAATATTCTTCATTTTAGTCTTTTATTTCCAATTAATAATGTTTATATATATTTATCCACATAAATCTATTTTCCTTCCAAATTAAAAATTAATTTAAACCCATTATTATCTCCTTACACCAGTTTAAGAATCATGAATTACTTTCATTATGCTACTAAAATTTCAATGAGATTTTTTCATGTCATGTTTTTATTCAATAACCCTCCTTGTCATATGCCTATTAATTAACATATTTGCAGGTTGTATATTTTCTCACATATCCCTCATTCTATAATTTTGACATAAAAATGATGTCATACCCCATTCTCTCTTATTGAAAAAAATTATGAATATTAATGTAGTGTTTTTATGCTACCAAAATGTCACTATGAATTTCTGTGCCGCACTTTTGTGAGGTTTATACCCATTCCCATTTACACTCATAGGTATTCATGTAGTTTTAACTATAATTAATTTTTTGGGAAAATAGATGTTTCTAATCCAAAATCATTAATAATGTGAACAAATTTGAGAGATATTTTCTTAGGTAATATGATCTATGTAGCACACTAATGCATGTACATGATATGATTATGATGAGTGTGCACAAAAAATGATGAAAAGCATTGTGTAATGCTTTTGTCTCACGAGACCCCATGTATTTTTCATGGGTGGTTATCCTGAGAACATCATGTCACAATGTATTTGTTTCTGATGCTTTCCCCGGGGCGTACACATTCGTCTTGTTGGATGACGACGACATTGTTTGTTGCCCCGCATTCCCGCATTCCAAATGTGGGTGGCATCCATTCCCTGTTCAGGGAAGTTTCCTCCTTAATCAAAATGGGATGATGATATGCCAGTTCATCCTTCCCTGGAATCATCCTCGAAACTCGTCACCTAGTCCGGGTCTCCCTTATATATTTAAGATGTTGTTCGTGAAACTCTTCCTAGTTCCATATCTTCATGGACAACAGTTAATTACATTGCTTTTTTCGGGTCATTCCATAGGGTCTGGTCTGGGTAGCAAACATCGGTTAGGGGAGTGATCATGTTGGACATCACTGGTGTGTCTGGACGCTAGATCCCTAACGGGTTTGGGTTTTTTCCCCTTATTATATGGATTCTCGAGGGTGCGGTAGCTAGCGATATCCCAAGTCTAACGTGGGGAATCATATTCCATAGGCATGTATCCAAGGTTCTCCTCAGCTTCCCATGTTTAACATAGGGTATGTCGTGAGTTTAATATCTTGTGGAGATGGATTAGACTTATCAGGACACTGATTATAGTGGATCAGGTGGGTGTGACCCCGAGAGGGAAGATTGATGTTGGGTCCAACGTGTTGATAGCTTTTCGATTGTTGTTAAGAGGAATGGGGAATGAGATGGCATGATCCCACCAGGATGTGGTGGCCCGGGTAAGAATCTGGATGGATTATATAGGGATTAATGAAATAGTTGGATAATGAGATGGGTTCGACTCGAGGTCGACGATGATGTTGGGCTTCAGTCTCGAAGAGACCTCCTACGTATCCATGTGATAGGGAATCAAAGTCCACATAGTTCATCTGAAGATGGATTACTGTTGAAATGGTTTGACAATAGATTACCACTGAATGGGGTCAAAATGGCTTACCACTGGAAGGGGTCACAATAGCTTACCACTAGACGGGGTCAAACCTTAGGGAGGCTTCTTATGTACCATATCTAGGAGACAAGGATCAAACCCATGTAGTCCCTGTTGGATGGGGGGTCAGTGAACTAACGTGGAGGAGGACCTGAGGTCCTATGGTTGTTTGGATTGAACCTCAGGGAGGTTTCCTACGTACCTTTCCTTGGAAAGGATCAATTTCCATGTATTATGGGTGGGTGCAACGGCTTACCACTGACTGGGGAAACAATAGTTTACCACTGATTGAGGTCCACAGTTTAATGTCATGTAGGACAGGGTTGAACCGATGTAAAGGAGGGCCTAGGGCCCATATAGATGGTGGGATTAATCCTCATGGAGGATTTCTACGTACCCTATTTTTGTAGGGATCAATGTCAACATAGTTAAGGTGGGTTTGGGAGAACTAACGTGAAGTGGTTAGTTGAACCATTGTGAAGGGGGGTCGGAGAAACTGGGTGTTGGGCTTGAACCTTGGGGAGGCTTCCTATGTACCTTGCGTTATAAATGATCAAAGACCATGTAGTTCAGGTGGGTTTGGGTGAACTAACGTGATGTGGGTTAGAGAAACTAGGTGTTGGACTTGAACCTCAGGGAGGCTTCCTACATACATTGCCTTGGAAAGGATCAAAGACCATGTAGTTTAGAAGGGTTTGGTGAACTGACATGAGGATTGTTAGGACCAATGGATGGTGGGATTGAACCTCTGGGAGGGTTTCCATGTACCATGCCTTAGTAAGGATCAAAGACCATGTAGTTCAGAATGGGTGTTTGGTGAACCGACGTGAGGATGGTCAGAACCAACGGCTGTTGGGCTTGAACCTCTGTGAGGCTTCCTATATACCTCTCCTTTGAAAAGATCAAAGACCTCGTAGTTTAGGTGGTGTGGGAACCAACATGAAGCGGGGTCGGAACCAATGGTTGTGGGGCTTGAACCTCAGGGAGTCTTACTACATACCATACCTTGGTAGGGATCAAAGTCCATTTAGTTCATAAAGGGTGTCTTGTGAATCGACGTAAGGATGGTCGGGACCAATGGATGGTGGGCTTGAACCTCAGGGAGGCTTCCTACGTACCTTGCCTTGCCAAGGATCAAAGACCACATAGTTTAGAAGGGGTGCTGGTGAACCTACGTGAGGATGGTTGGAACCAATGGTTGTTGGGATCGAACCTCAGGGAGGCTTCTTACATACCTCACCTTAGTAAAGATCAAATACTTCGTAGTACAGGTTGGTTTGGGGCTTACACTCCAGGATTCCAGGAAAGGATGTCATGGTCGATGTTTACTCTAAGCCCACACGAGTCATGCTTGGTGTGAGAAACAAGAGGCAGTAAAGACTTGACGATCACATCACAAAATGTGCATCTATGGGAAGTAGACTAGGGTTGATGTATAGGTAGCAGACCAAAAGGGAAACAGGGGCTTACGCGTGGTTCGCATCCCAAAGAGAAAACATGGGCTTACGTGTGGTTAGCAGCCCAAAGAGGTGATGGAGATTAGGACTTCCTCCAGGAGGGAGGCCTGTGTGATGACAAAGCCCAGTGTGAGAGGGATTTGGAAACCCGGAATAGAGGAAGAGTAGGGTTGCTGCCTCCTACAAAGAAATCCAGTGGCTTACACTAGGGTGATTTCCCTTTCCCTGCTGATAGATGCCGCCCCGATAAAGAGGATGTCATTCCATGTGTGGAATGATTTCACTACCATGGAGACTAGTGGGTGTAGAAAACGTCTAAGGTGGGTCTCCCATCATTCAAGGCATAGGGTGATGTCATAGTTTAATTTCATGTGCTGAGGACGATGGCGCTTGACATTTTAACGTCCTGCAGCATGGATGAGGTGCACTCTGCACCCCTAAGACTTAGATAACTGATACTCGCCCGCCCTTGGGGGAAAGAAGGAATCAGCAATGTCTTGACTAGGGGGTATCGAGAGGTGATCCCATTGGAGGTCCACATTATCATGGCTATGAATGATGAAATACCCTTTGTGTGCCTATGCGAAGGATAATGAGGCGAAACAATGCATTTTGAAGCACTGCCCAAGGGACATTTAAGTTACTTCATGAAACCATGAGGGTTGCACGATAAAAGGAGTTGTAGGGAATAATAGTTCATAGGTAGAATCCTTGTGATGCTCTGGTGATCCAAGAATTTGAGGGGAATTGTGAAGTGGAAAGGCATTCGCAAAGCAATTCCTCATGAAGCAAGGGTGCCTCACGAATCAAGGGTGCCTCACCAAGAAAGGTGTGGTGAAGCAATGTGTTTCATAAAGCACAGTGACCCTACATTAGCATGTGGGTCGCGTGCGTATGGATGGTGTTTTGTGAAGCATAAATGCTTTGTGATGACTTGAGTCCCCATGGGGATCCCCTTCCTTCGTGAAGGCCTGTGGGCTTCGTAAAAGGCATCCCTCTCAAAAGAGGGGTTGAATTAAAGTAAAGGGGGAGGAACTTCATAATGCAAAAGTACCTTGGGATGCTAATGGTTCATAGAGCAAGAAGTGCTTCATGATTTGAGATATGAGAAGGTGAAAGGTCAGATGATCCATCCTTTGGGCTAGAGGGGAGCCTTTTATATATAGGAAAGAGGCAACGTGCTGTAGTGTTCACTTAGGGTGAAGATAGAGTTTGCTCCGCGGGGAAACGCAAATGTCAAAGTGGTTTACAAAGCATCCTGCCTCCTTTCTTCACAGCGGGTTCACAAATGTCAAAGGGGTTCGCAGATCATCCCACCTCCTTGATCAGCGGAGGGTTCTCGAACGTCAATGGGGTTCGTGGGGCATCCCGCCTCCACGCTCCACGATGGAGGGAGCTTTGTGAATGGGCTCCGCGAACATGTTTTCCATCCCAACTTCAAATGTCTATAACTCCTAATATGTATCTTTGTTCTAGCCCTATGACCTAACAAATCAATTCTTGTAAAATGGGGTACGATCTTGGATCAATTATGGAAGCATTTTAAATATTTTGTTGAATCATTTTCTAGTGCCAACATTATTTTTGGTTAACTCTGGCTTATGATTTGGTTTCATGTTTAATTTTTTTCAACATTTTCATGCTATCTTTATATTATCAAGTTATATCATGCCTCATTTTTCATACATATGGTTCTCACCATTTTTTCTCATTTTAATTCCTATTATATAACATCGAATATATACTTTGTGTTGTGATTTATTTATTCCCTCACTAGGCTTTATATATCACCCCATTTTCTTGTATATCCCTAGGTTATCCCCTATAGTTTTAAGAATGAAGGAATACTATGAGCATGTTAAGGATGTTTTCAATAATGCTGATTTACCCCCATATTATGTTGTTATGTAATGTGCCTAATTCCCAAATATAGTAGACATATCAATATTCTTAGTTGTGTTATGTGTATTCTTATTTTATAAATGAGTAATTACTATGTTATAATGAAAAGTGTTTTTATATTCTTTCCTATGTTTTAACTTATCCCAAAGAGTTTCACTATAGTTTTATTTTCATAATTTACCAAAATAACTTGACCTTGATCCAATATTAACAATGAAAACTCATATATTATATACAATTGAATTAATTCAGGTATAAAAAATGATAAACCCAATATAATAACCAAATATCAATAAGACTTATATCTATGGTTAATTAGATTGAAATAACCATAACATAAAATAAGTATATAAAAAATATTTAAAACCTCCATGGAATTCCATTAAATTAAACTCGTCTTCTAAAAATATAGGGAATTACCTGGGGACATATCTATGAAATGGGTGAGCTTTAATGACTATTATGTGATTAATAAATGAATAACAAAAATGTAAAAAAGTGAATGTGAGTAAAGAGTCATAACATAATGACATAAGAACATGATAATCATAATCATTATCATCAAATCCTGATATGAAATGATAGAATAAAATAATCATATAAATATAGAAATAATAAAAAATTGACATCTTAATAATACATCAAGGCTAACCACTAAGTCATTATAACATAGTGTTCTTAGTCAAACTACTCGTGCACCATACATGGAATCTCATGACATAAAGTATTACCCAATGCATTAGATGAATATATATTTCATTCCGCACCCAACAAATTCTTATTATGAATAATCATTTAGATGAAACATAGATCATAAAACAAGGTTACCTATCCTCACTAACTACTTGTGGATTATTCATAATGGAAAAAAATCATAGAGATGGGTTATGAACTATCTTGACCCTCAATGCCAAACCAGGTAAATCCACTTCCCCAACCCAATATAGTTTTTCCTTAGGTCTCCCTACCAAGGCATTGTCACATTTAATTAAGAAATCATCACTCATCTCAGAATCATCACTATAACACAATAGATCAAAGGGAACATGGGTAATTTTAAGGATCACTCATCAAAGATCCAATATGTACACACTCCCCTCCATATTAGAGGCATCTTAAGCCCCTATGCATGCGATTACATGCCACAAGTCACATAATGGTCTAGGACTCAACCTTTAGGGGCCTAGGAATAAATCCTGTGCATTAGCACCAACATGGTATATGAACATTGGTACAACCATATATGGTGTTCTATAGTTCAAACCATTATATTTAGGTTAAAAATTTTATTTTTAAATTAACCATTTCATTTAAATAATTCAACAAGGGAAATTTCTCTTAGTGTTGATCCCAAAAATCCTTGTGAAAGATAACTAGAATACAAAATCCATAATGATATTATGTGAGATCACCTACCTAAAAAAATTACATACCATTTTATCTTTATCCCAAAAACTCATGGATGAGATCATCCATGTCCATTGAGTCACTGAACATCCTTTTGAGGACATAAATCACTTCAACGAATCAAAAACAATTAATTATATCAATTTATAATGAATTTATCTATATAATTTATATAATAAAAATGTTTAAAACACACTGGTGGACCTCATCATACCAAAAATTTGAGAGATGGGGTACAGTCCACTCTTAATGCACCATAGAGCCTAAGAAATATGAAATCCCCAATTATCATAGTAATTATAATGGAAAAAAACATTAATTAAATCCAAAATCCTGGAAAAGACACTATATAAGAATACCTCATAAATATGATAGTATTATTGGATCATATATTATCTTATAACCACATATAACTAGGTTTCATGAATGCCTCACTGATCTCAGATTTTTGGCCATCCTCTGATTAAAATCTCCAAAAAAAGTATTTCTTTTGTAGAAATTAGTTGGAAAAGATGGAGAAAAATCTAGAAGGAATGGTGAGAGAACCTACATGCTAAAAATTTAGAATCTCACCTAGAACCAAAATAAATTAAAAAATTAATGATAAGGTTTAACGTTGATTTGTAAACCTCTCACACACTAAATTATCTTGGAATAATGGGGATGAATCTCCCATTTGAAATTAACAAATAATGTTTACATTGAATCATTCTCTGTGTGACCTTATCTATCATGATATGATTCTTTGGGAATTTATATTAGGCTAATTTTCAAACCTTTAATCTCTCTGGTACACACCCTAAATCCATCTCACAATGTAAAAATAAATTTCACAATGTGAAATTTTTGAAGATGTTGTTTTTAGCATCCCTAGGCCCATGGACACTCCTCTAGAGGCCTCCCGAACCCAAGGGTAATCAACTAAGCCTTGAACCCTATCTGAAAACAACTCTTTGTGTAATCCAAACTCTTAGAAACTCATTATGTTTCTCGATACTCTAGAGAAATTTACCACCAATATGAAAATTTAAATTCCCACAATATTTGATTACCCTTTCAGACATGAGGTACTATAGTGTGATTAATGTTATTTTATTATGAACTCACTTCCATTATCATATATATGTTTTTTTATACAAAACCTTGTTTCTATCATTACTATTATTCTAGAAATATTAAAATCTCCACTAATTCATATTTTTGTTTAATGATTTTTGAACATCATATTATTCATACTTGTAAAATAATCAATGAATTTGATAATGTAATGAAATTAATTCACTATAAATTAGAAATATATATAGATTTTTCTAATATCATCATCTAATTTTGATGATAAAATATATATTTAGTAGTTATAGGTACTTTTTTAATACCGTCATTTATAAATTATCAGATTTAGTTTTTTTTTAAATCTCTTCTTCTAACTCAATGTTTAGTGGAAATTAATTAAAACAGTCATCATTAACTTGGTAAGTCCACCACACAGGGTTTCATTCCTCCTCTCAATGAATGTATCATGGCCACATGGCTCCTCCCCATTGGTGTGTCCTCTAAATCTCCCAAATTAACATATGTTTTTTCATGATTCAGGGAAGGATCATTGAGGTATAAGGTCATTTATCTTCAATTTCTAATTCCTCATACTCTTATTCTCAGTATCACATATACCCTTGATACATGTTTAATTTTATGAAACCTTGATGGGTGGAATTTCTTTTAACTCCTTGAATTTTTATCTATCATTCATGTGGCCAAAGTTAAAACCTATTATAATGGTTATTTTAAAGGACAATAGGTTTTACATTAGATTTTTATTTTGTGTCTCAATATTTGATAATTTTATTTTTAATCCATTTCTTAGTAGTTTTTTAGTATTATATTTTTGATAGCCAATGACAGTATAATTAAACTTTATTGAATTTTAAAAAATAAAATTGGTTTTCAAGACACTAATAAAAAAATTAATAAAATAATTTAGATAAGAATTATTTTTATGTTTATATTCATCTTACATACATATTAAATAATTTTAAATTTTTTTGGCAAACATAGAATGAGTGATTTGAAAATTTTCAAGAATATATAGTCATTTAATTTTTTCCCAATGGATATGGATGAAATTTAATGATATGATTGGTTAGAAAAAATATGTATTTCAAAATAGTAAGTTTTTATATATAATTTTAAATATGAAATTTTATTCCTTGATAACTCATTATATAAATCTTATAACATATTATTTAAATACATATACAAATTTACATAAACATTTATAGGAAATGTTATATAAATATTAAAAAAGTATGTGTTAATATATATATTTTTTGATAAGGAAACATAGATAAATGTGTATATGTATTTAAATAATAGAAGAAAATGAAATTAAGAAATTAATTATTGAATCTTTGGACACAAAAATTTTTTTATAACAATTCAATAGATTTTCATGATAATGTTTTGGATATTAATACTGGGGAAAACCTAACTAAGTAAGCAAATGAGTTTTATTAAGTTGTAGAAGAGAGAAATGATGATTTGTATTGTGTATAAGATATTCAATGTTTTCATTTCTAAATATATTTTATCATATCTATTTTTTATATGGAAATTAAAATAATGACATTTTCATGATATTATAATTTTTGCATGATGCGTTTATAAATTCTATGATATCTGAATCATTTTATAATATTAAAAAAAATTATAACTAGGTTGGTATAAATTTTACAAATATATATGAATTTCTAAAAAAAATTATGTTATATTGGGTAGAAGATTATGATATAAAATAGTGTAATAGATGCCAACATTTTATATGAAAAATCAATAAATATTGGGGAAATGTTCAATGAATGTTCTACTTCAAAGTAGAAGAAATGTAAAAGTCTAGTGAATGTTTTACATAACATTCCTATAAAATATATATTACAAAGATTATTCACACATTTTAAATCTAAATAGAACCTAACACAATATTCGATGAAAGACCATTGTGATGGGATAGGTGTTATCCAAGATATTTAACAATTTAGATATATTTTGATTGTTTACCTCCAAATTTCTCTACATGTCCTAGTAATATGTGTTTGGGATTGGATGCTGATGGATATAATCTATATGGTATATTTTTTACAAATTATAGAATATAGAAAATTATATTGATCCATTTCGAATTTAATCAATTGAAATCAATGAAAAAAAATTGATCTATTATTTTGATGAGTATTCTAGGAAAATGGATTCCTAGAAATGATATCAATTTATATCATTAAATTATTACATGTGAATTGAATTATTTTTTAGAAAATGGTTTGGATGGATATTATGAATTAATTAATAAAATTATTACAATTCCTGCTTCTCTCATATGCCCCATCATTGACTTTGTAAGATTTTAGAATTTCTCCCCTTTGTACTCATACTAGTCTATCATGTCCAATTTAGAATTTTTATTTCAATTAGAAAATGTTTTTTAAAATATAAAATGGGATTTAATATGTGAAAATTTATTCATGGATTCATATTATATATTTTTATTTAGTAATTCACAATTTGATAAGAAAATTGATTTGAGCCCCCTCAAAAAAATTATATGGGTCCAAAATTTTGATAAAATTATCAACTGTTGTTGAATAATGTGGGAAAGATCATATATTTTCTAATTTTTGGAAAATATTCCATACTAATTTTTATGTAATTAAAAAAATTGAAGAAAAAAATATTCTACATACTTCCTTATTGGGAATTGTAGATGTTACCTCATAATCGTTCTATTTTGTACATTTTGAGGAATGTGTGTTGTAATATTCTTTTCAAAATACATAATGAGAATAGAAAAACAAATGACTATATTAAATCATGTAAATACTTATAATAAATTAATATAAAATTTAATCCATGGGAATTTTTAAATAATAACTACCATGTATATTTTTTTAAAAAACCAATGAAATAAATTATCATCTCTAAATAATTAAAATTTTGAAATCACTAGATTGATATTCTAACAACATTTCATAATATTTTGACTTAAAACCTTATATGTTACATGTATCTAAAATAAATAATTAAATATAATAATAGAGAAGTTTCAATTATTGACATTGTATAACTTGTTACATGATAAAATAACAATAATCATAATTGTGTTATTCAGGTTATTCCTACAACTCTATGAGTTAACGTTAAACCCTGAAAATCATTAAAAAATATAGGAATGAATTTTAAGTACCATTTTTCATGTGGATATGATATTCCCCCAATCATATTTCTCTATGATCATTGATTTCAAAATTTATTTGATTGAGGTTGTTAAATTTTGAGGACCTGTACACAATGTGTGGAAGTATCCCATAAAGAGTTATTGTGTTCTAAAATTTTCCTAAAAATTTAATTACATCCTTTAATAACATATAACTTAATTATGTCTTTATTTCATAGATGAATTTTTCATTTAAAGTCTTATATATTGATAAAATCTCAGCCAAAAGGATATATTATTGTTGTTTTCTTGGATGAAGAGTTTCTCAGATTTTTTTTGTGGTATTTGGATGGGATTGAGACAAGGTAAAATTGAGTTAGATGTGATGATGATAACTAATTTTCTATTGAGTCATGTAGTAATAAAATATGTAAAATTTCATGCCATCAAATTTTAATTATTTCATTGTTTTAAATAACTCATATAGACTTTACACAATCTTTGATATTTATGATACACAATTTTGATATTACAAAGCCATTAATTGAAGAAAGAAAGATAAAAAAGAAGATAACATTAGAGTCAAACATAAAATGAGAAGGATATAATAAGAAGTTGTAAAATATATATTATTTATTAGTTTTCACATCATATAAGTTCATAATTAGTTTTAAATTTATAATATGTTTATAATTATAATTTATAAATACCAATATTTTATTCCATTTGTATAAATTTTGAATATTAATAATTAGGTAACTATATAAAAAATTTCATTATTTTCCTCCCGGGACTTTGAAGTAGTCTTTGTTATTAGATATGTAAAATATTAATGGTTTCTTGTTCCGTACAACTTATCATGAAGATGGTTTGTAAATTATAAATAGGGGAATCATTACCAAATTTTATTAAGTTGGGATATTATGGAAGGTTGATTAATATTATAAAATTAAAATAACATGAACACTTTTATTTTGTTTTATTAAAATGAATTTGTGTTAACATTCATAGAGGCATAATGAATAAATTGTTATATTTTACTTATATATACTGATTTTTTATTCTAATGATCTTGATGAAAAAAAACATATATTTTTTACTTATATTATAAAATTTTATATTATGATGATAAAACCAATGAAGGGTGTTTTGTTTTAGTTTATGTGTAATTGAAGGACTTATATGATATGTGTACTGATGTTGAAAATGGATTACTAATAAGGAACCTGGTCAACATGTAACATTTTATTTGTTTTTCCATGATGGCATAAAAAGTATTAGTCTTTCTAGAGAAAGTGAAGTTGAGGAAAATATGTTAATAATGGTTGATAATAATAAATTATGAATGAAACCAAAGTCTTTTAAACAATAATTTTACTTATTTCATCATATTATCACATCCAAACTTGTGGTATATTCCATTTCTAATATTTCATATGGTTTTTTATGGTTTCAAGGTGTGTTTTTCTATTCTAGTGCCTTAATAAATGGAGATTATCGTTTCCCAGTTCAACATAGGCTAGTCCATGTTGGGGTCCAAGACCTTTTACTATTGGTTAGTGATTTTTCCATACAAGAAGATACATCATTCCTAGTGTAGGGTGTAGTCCTATTAATGATATGTTTTTGGTCTCCCAACCCACCATGCACAACAAGACTCACTATGGCTATAGTGGTGGTTGTGGCCAACCCTGTAAGTCCATGGTTTTGGGGCTAGGGTGTGTTTTGTGAGTGTGCTGAAATTATTAGTTATATGAGATCAAGGGCACCATTGATTTTGTGAACCTAAACCATACAATGGTTTCATCCCTTTTTAAATTTTGAACAACTAAATTGGATACCTATTTTTGAGGATGGATTTACACTTTTTGTATGAAATATAAAGTATCTTTATAAGGGGAGTTTTAATTATTATTGAATTTTTTAATCTCTATTAATCCTATAATTTTTTTTTCATTTATAAGGTCTTTATTTTATCCAATTATAGAGAAGATAATCGAATAGACATTGGGTATTCTTTTATAGGTAATTGGTGTTTTTGTTCCACTAAATGTGGTTCTTGTTCACCCTTAATTGGAGATCGGTGTAAGGGGGGGTATATTCTGGATTCCCTAAATTTTTTCATGAGAATAATTGTTTTTTGTATTTTACTTTTTCTCCAATAATCTCCTCGGTGTTAAACTCTAGATTGGTGATACAAAATACTTGGATTAAAATCTCTTCTTGTGGATATATATCACATTTTATTATTTTTTCTATATTTAATTCAATTGGATAAGAATACCTAGTGATTCAAAGTTGGTAGGTATGTCTATTGTATATGTTTAGTGAATCAATCAGGCTCATGTTTTCTAACATGTTTTTTAAAAACTGATTATCATGATCCTTGATACTCTTATTATTATTATATAAATATATATGATAAAATATGATTTTACCCCTTGTTTTAGTAAAATAAAAAAAATTAGAAAGACTATGAAGTGTTTTTTATAATGTTTTTAAAAGAATTATTTATAGGGAAAAGGATTTTTTGAATTCTTTTATATGTGATAATACCATTCATATGATTTTGACATATAAATCACATTGGATACGTGGGTATATTGGAGGTTGTTTCAGTATTAAGACTTTTCCTTATTTCTATATGGTTTCACTCAAAGTTTGATAATCTTCCCCCTTTTCCCTTTTATACTAGGGACTTGATTCTGGTGCCAATATGATTTGATCATGTGGGGCTTATCTATTTCATAGGCCCTATTGTGATATGTACTTGTTTATTTCACTACATGTTTACATGATTTTTGATTTGTGGGAGATCTTGCTAGCCTGATCCTCGATTATCGTTGTGGTTATCTCTATTGTGTCTTCCATTTTTTGGATTCAACTTTGATATTTATATATCATAACTTATTTTATATTTAATTTATTAGAAAATGTGGTCGGTCATGTAATGTATTCCATATTTTTAAAAAAAATTAACGCAAAAATTTTTGTCCTTCATTTTGATATTAACATGAAAAATGTTTTTTCTTTCCCTGAATTTCATATACGAAGAATGTTAGGATTATTTATAGAAGTAATTATATTTAATAATTAAGAGGAATCAAACTATGATTGTTTCTCTCACTCTATCTAAATCCATCATGGTTTATTAGACCTAGTTTAATAAGATAATGCTAAGGGAAATGCATCATAGTGTGGCATCATGGTTTCATGTCCGTTAGGAATTGGTAAATGGTGATGAGATGGTGGGACATTTACAAAAAATTACATGGAGTATTAGTTATTAATTTGGGTTTCTATTTGTTTTTTTGGATATGTTCCATATATTTATATTATTTCATTAGTTGTATCGCTACCAAAGATAGTTTTCAATTATGATATATTTCCTATTTTATCTTTATCTATATGTACTAAATTTTTGGTTTTCCGATTGGAAAAATAATTCCCCCTGCTGGTTTTTTGGATTCATTGGTTATAGTAACCAACCCATGGGGATTTGGAACTTCCTTCAGTAATTTTCTCCATTTGGTTTATAACCAAGATTCATGTGTTAGTTGTTCATGGTTTTTAGATTTTTTTTATAAAATGTACTTTTATGAATTTATTTTCATTCCTTGGGACATTTGGTAGATATGATATTGGGGTATCAAAACAAAATTTTTATGTTATAAGTGATTGTATATACATCTCTTATTATGACCAGATTAATGTAACAATGATATGTTGTGATGTGTGTATATAGTGTAGGAATTTAATATAGTTCTCAATTTATGCTTATATTCTATAAGAGTTAGATAATGTTGATACATTATATGGTAGTATCATTCTATTATATATATATATATAACCATTCCTCCAAAATTTCTTCTTGGGATTCCATGGGAGGGTGTAGTGGGAAATTCACCTCAATGGAATACTCTTATCATTTATAATATCATTGAGGATGTCATGAAAGAATTTAATTCTACTGATCAGAATTCCCTTCCCCTTCAGAACCAAGCTAAAGAGTCATAACTAGGAGTTGCAGGAGTCAATGATTGAGTAAAAGAGTTCCCTAACTATAATCCCTTGCATTTTAATGGTAATAATCAACCACGTAATATGGAGTACTTGATAGACAAAAATTATATTATGTTTTCCTTCTCAGATATAGTTGAATTTGTTAATGTGATGTGTATGGATTCTAATATAGGGGTTCCAAGAAATAGGTGCTGGTAATATTTTGTTTAAGTGAACGGAGAGATTTACTTGTTGTAGAAATACATCCATACCATTTTATTTTAGCAATTCTACTAAGAATAACTGATAATTGTAAAGTCTATAGAGATGTGTTTCATTCAAAAGAGGGAAAGTTTAGTGAAAGGGTGTATGAAAACCTACTGTTTGATCACATGTGTATATGTTGAAACTACTTACATATTTATAAATAGTAAAAATATCTATTATTTCATTGATTGATTTTTTGAGAATGTTTGGGTTAATTGTTTTCCCCTAAAACCTAGTAAATATTCCTATTTTACACATGGTAAGAAGAGTAATTGTATTGATAATATCAAAGGTGGTGGAGGAATCTATTAGAAAATTAATATTTCTTCTCTATCATCTATTGGATGAATATTTTACAGTAATATGAGAATTATTATAAGGTGGTGATACCATTATGATCTGTTATCTCCCATATGATTAAATTCTTTACTTCTGGACTCGTTTCATCATACCTATGTCTTACAGAAAATTGGGGATGCTTGATTTTAATGGTTCTTTATTAGACACTCATATTGTCATTGTAAAGATGAATTATTAAATGATACTGATTTTTTGGTGGCTATGTATGAATCAATAAATTATTTATTATGTGCCTCAAAATTAACTATACCAACAAATTAATACAAAGAACCTAAATCCTTATGGTTTACATCATCATCTTCTAGTTTCTTTATTGAAATTATTTGAGGTGTCTAGGGAATTAATAGTTGTATTTCCATGGACACCTAATGTAATGAATTATATTTTAGTGGAAAATAATTATTCTAAAAAATGGATTATTTCATTTTTATTAGGGAAAACTGAGAGTTTGATTATCTAAGTAAGATGTATGTGCAGGAAATGGTGATTTTTCATAGTATTCCCACTTCCATTTTCTTGGATTAGGATCCTAAAACTATATAATGTTTTTGGAATGGTCTCCAAGAGGTGATAGAGACTGAGGGAAGGTTGAGTACAACTTACCATCTATATACGGATAACCATATTAACCATTCTATTAATATTCTTGAGGATATGATCAATATATATGTATTTGATTTCAAAGGATATTGGGATACCAATTCGGTATTGGTTGAGTTTTCTTGTAATAACATTTACTAGTAATCTATCATAATGGGTTATTTTTTGGGTTTTTTAAGGTTCTAGTGTTGGCCACATCTCTATTGGTCTGAGGTGGGAGATGCCAATCTCATGGTACCAAGTGTCACATTGGAGTAAATAGAAAGGATTTATGATATAAGCCAATGATTGGTATCAAATTAGAGATTGTAGAAATCATATACAGATCAAATATACCATCCTCAAAAGTTTTTTGCTTATAAGGTCATCAAATTTTTTTTATTCAGTTAGTTCACCATTTTTTTAGAGATCAAGGGAATATGGCTTCAAGACTAGTCGAACAATTCTAGTTCATTGAGCAGATTTGAATGGTATATTATCACTTGAATTTAACTACATTTTTTATTAGTATTCATGATTTTTTAAATATATCTCAATCGATGATTTATTGTCCTAGTCCTTCCCATATTTTTAATTGGGAGGGTGTTTAGTAGGATCTAGATTCTTTAGTTTTGGAATAGCTGGTTGAGATAAATGATTCTTAGTTGAATTTTATATGTGAGGAGTCTATTTCATTGGTCCAAGTGTTATAGAGAATGACTTTAGATTCCCATGAGACTTCTCAAAGAGAGTAATTGATGAGGGAGTAATATCCTTATGTATTTATAGACATTACCTCTTCTATATGAATTTTTAAGGACAAATAGTTATATGGTGGGGAGGATATCACATCTTGGCATCAGGTATATTTTATTTTTGTGCTTTAGGGTCATTCCTTCTGGTATTGTGGTGTGTTGATTGATATCAGTTTCTGAAAAAAGGGTGTTTGTATTTTCCTAATGAAAAATGGGGAAGACCTCACCATGGTCCAATCCATTTCCCCTTGGCAATTCATGCGAACCATAGGAGAAACCACCATGACCAGTATAGGGCGTGGTCCCAAGTGTGATGATTTGGTGCTCTCCCTACACACCATATACACCAAGTCCTCAACATGATCATCATCGTGTAATTGACAAGCCCCAAATGATTAAGGTTTTAGGTATAGGTAATGGTAGGTGTGTGTGTGTAGAGAGATTGATGGAATGGTGTGATCAAGATTACCTCAAGCTTGGTGACCCTCCACCACACCATGGTGTCATATATTGTTGAATTATAAATGACAAAATTAACTACATGTTTTTGACGATGGAATTATTCCAATTGATGGAAAAAATAGGAACTTTTTTTGGGTTATTTTAATGCATATTGACTAGGTTATCTACTCTATCAATCTACTCATATTAGTTCGGTTTCTAGGTTTTCTATTAAATCCAATTTTTTAAGAGATACCTAGAAAATAATTATTCCTTCCAGCTTATATAATATGTGTTTTTTGGATCAACTTTGTTTAGTTCTTCTTTTTTCTTCCTAGTAGATTAGTGTAATGGATATTTTAATATTGGTAATTTTTAATGATAATAAAAACCAACTTTGTTAATAAATAGTGAGTATTTTTACATTTAAAGGTAATTTTTCAACAAAAATAAACTAATAACTAAGTAAAATAATTTATATAAGGTTAATATTACAATTAAAACCTCATAATACTCTATGGATTTTTTTAGATCGAGGTACTATGTTATTTTGAAATTATAAGACCTGTAGAGCATTGGTATTATTATAATAATAATATTTAATAAATTATATCTTATTCATGACCTTTTTTCCAAAATAATTGAATATCTCCCGAATCATGACTCAAATTGTATATTCAAGACCTCCCTTATATAAGAAATGTGCGTCTTACCAAAGGTGTGATGTGACCTCTATGCATGTCCGATTTTTGGATAGATCAAAATCAAGGGTATTAATAATTTGTATCTAAATATTTTGTGGGAAGAAAAAAATAAAAATAAAAAATATATTATAATTATTTTTTTTGTTGAACAAAAATGGTGAATATTTCATGTAAATTTGAATAATTTTCAATTATCTTTAATTATCTTAATTAATGAGAGATTATTCACTATGATTGGATATTTTTACTGGTGACCTCATAAAAATGGCTATATTATTACTAATGATAAATATATGAAATTATATGTCTTTAATAAAAGTTATTTATTATTATATGTTTTGAATAGTAGTTAAATTTGAAATGTTAATGGTGGAAATGATGGTAGGTATTTAATAATAAAAATAAATTTTTTATTATTATTATAATAGTTTGAAACTAATATTTGTGTGTATACATTTATATTTAATGTGTTAGTGTTTATAGAATAAATATATTTGTATATATATACTTACACGGGTGTATATATGTATATATGGATGTGAATATATATAATGTGTATATTTATCAGTTATATATATATATATATATTCATTAGTATATATATGTATTTGTGTATATATATATAAGGAGTGTGTATATATATATTATGTTCTTGGGTGTAAAATTACATTAAACACACACAAAACACACACATAGGCCGAAAAGGAAAGTCACAGACCCCTAAGAGGATAGCTCACTCATCAAGCCTTATTTATTCAATAAGGGCCCATATGCCAATTGGGAATGAAGTCCATTACATCACCCATTGGCCTAGTGGGCATGAAGTCCCATTACATGGCCCTGAAGGCCCAAATATTTGACCCAAAGGCCCTCTAATGAATTGTTCCACTACAGTACCCAAACTGTTATAGTGCCCGCCGCTAATACAATGTATGCTACTACTACAGTTCCACATGTCAATAGTTCCTCTACTAATACAGTATGCTACAGTGCTGGTACAACACCAGTGCCCAATGGGTTTTGAACCCCAATTTCTCATGTAGCATTACAGGGTGCTTACCAGTAAGCCAAGCCCTAACTACATAAAGTGTGTGTATATATATATAATGATGATTTAAAAAACGTATAAATGGGAGGTGCATTCATTTTAAGATGAAACAGAAATAAATAAAAAGTAATAAATGAAATGGATATAAGATAGAATAAATGATTTAAATGAAATTTAAATAAAAAATATTTAAGAGGAGTAAATGGGAGGAAAATAATTATATCCACATAGGCGGAATTCCTCTCCTAACTCACATATCTTTCACTCTTTACATTCCATCTACCAAGTTATTATATTTTTGTGATTATTTATTTTAGTGTTTCCTCTTTGATATCTTCATTGATAATGATCACATTGATGCACCTTCACTACCACTGAATTCAAATAAATGAGTAAAATTTAACCCATGTGCTTATTTTCTAAGGCACTAAGGATTCAGTTTTGCGATCAAACTAGGATATCCACCTTTTTTAAAAAAATTGATTCAACTTATGAATGAAGTTCCTTATATTTTTAGGCTCATGTCAACACTTATTTCCATGATTATTGTATTTTTTAGAAGTTTTATGACTATTCCAGATTATGATCACATGTATGTGTGTATCAATTAAGTGAACCACTATTGATTTTTGATTCCATGAGTGATACTAGTGTAGATTTTATGATGTTTTATTTTGATCACATGATATTATGTATCTTGATATATACTAATTATTTTATGTTATGCATGCTAGTGTGGTCACCCTATAATTTGTTTACTAGGCCATGGTGGTTTAAAGTGTTATGTGAGACTGGTGGAACCTTTTGAAATTTTTATCTCTTAGAGGGAGAGTATGATGAATTCTGATTATGGAGACAAGGGAACTAAGCATGGGGTGGATTTTTGAGGTATCCATGGTGGAGAGTAACAGATGAAAATTATGTTTCAATGATCTTGAAAGTTTCATGCACTACGAGTTATCTTGGTCATTTTGGTTATCCGGCATTTTTCAATATAAGACCATAGGTGAAATGGTCCTCTATAGAGGTAGATTATGTGAGGTAGAATGTTCACCTAATACTGATAAGACATTGTATAAGGGAATTTTTAGTTTATAATAACATATTCTATTAGCCTTCCAGCATGGATCTGATGCTAGTATGGCCAAATCTTTGTTATGTCTTGGATAAATCACTAATTCTTGGTTTTACATTGTATTTTTATCTTTGTTATAAATTTATTATTATTATTTTTATGGAATAAAATTTTTATACATGAGTTTAATTGGTTATTTATTCATTAGTGGTGTCATAATGAGTATTTTACACTCACCATATTTGGTAATTTCTGAGTAGTTAGAGATTCAATGTGGGATTCAGTGATGGGAAATGGCCCTATGGTGGTAGAATGGGAAGAGGAGTATAGAGATGTTTTTTTATTGGGATGGACAATTGAGGACCCCTGATGTGTTCCATAGTTATTTATTTACTTTTATACACTAGATAATCTTTGAACATTTAGAGATATTTAAATTTTATGATATTTATTCTATTTAATTATTTTTTTATATTTACGGAGATTATTGAGTAGATTGATTTTTTTTATTTTTGATCATGTGAAATGATAATGAGGATATAAACCCCCACGAAGGGACTCTGACCCTCCCTAATAGTTAGTATCACCTTGGATATGGGAAGGCACACATGATTTTTCATGAATCCCATCTCATACCCGGTGTTCGGGGCTGGGGTTTTACAAAATGGTATTAATGGACTTTGATTCACTAATATTACCTTTCCCTTTTACATGATTTGGTAAAGATCTTAGAGCAGATAAAATAATTGAACTCAGGTAAGGGAATTTGTGTTCTACATCACCAGAAATATAGTGGACCTTGTGTTTACATAATGTGGTGGAATTCATGACTTTGTTGTTACCATATATTAAATTTACCATGGTTGATACAAAGGATGTTGATATTTGATTTATAATATTTTAGATGTATTCATGAATCATTACAAGGGACATAGGTTCAAAATCCATATATATTTATACATTTTATTGTGATGTGTATTTTTTATTTAATTAAATTCTTTGATGTTTTCTATTTGTTTATGATAGTTTCTCTATTTCAAGACATATCATTTTTTCTATGATATTTTGAAATATCTTAATTTTCATTAATATTTTTTAATTTATTATGTTGCTGTGTTAGTATATATATATGATTGTGACTAATGTGAATGGAAAGAGACTAGGGTTAGTGTTAGGAGGCATATTCCTTACAGTATGGGTAGAATCTTAGGAGATCCTTATTTTATTTCAATCACTAGATAAGGCCTTCTTATGATTCTAAATTTTAATCTATTTGAGATATGTTTCCCTAGAGACATGGGATTAGGAGTAGGATGCTCACATTCATTGGCCTGAGTTGTTCAAACATGACCTCTATTGACACTAATATAGGATATGAAGTTTGAGAGTGGGATAACTGTAATATCCTCAATTTGATATGATATAAAAACAATATTTTTTAATTATTTATGTGTATTTTTTTTGTAAAAATGTCTTTTTTCAATAAATTTTATTTTATAAATAACTTAAAGGATTTATATAACGGTAAAATATGTATTTACACCTTTAAATATTCTATGGAATATTTTTTCAGTTAGTTGTTGAGTTAGATCAAGCTTCGAGGTAATGTATTTACTTAGTAATAACATAATAAAAATATTGTGTATATTATATCACTTGATCATATTTTCTCTATAATAATTAAATATATCTCAAATGGTGTCTATGATTGGAATTCTATGACGTCCATTAAATATGGAATGCAAGTTTCACACTAGGTATGACACAACATTAGTATATGTTAGTTGTTTGGATAGATTTAGAATAAGGGTAACAATAATAGGTATGTGAATATTTGTTTGGGAGTTAAAAATAAAAGTAAAAATTTTTATTACTATTATTAGTTATTTTAAAGAAAAAGGATGAAAATTTACATATGATATTGAATAAATTTTAATTCTCTTTACTGATGAACGGTATTTCTCAATGGTTGGTTATTTTTATTAGTGACCTAGTAATAGTGACAATATGATTTATTATGATAAATAAATGAAATTTTATATTTTTAATAAAAATTACATATAATTATTAATTTTTAATGGTTGTTATTTTAGAAATGTTAATGGTGGAAATGGTGGGATATACTTAATAACACTAATTATTATTGTGGTTATTAATATTATTATTGTACTATTTTGATTATAATATTAGTGTTTGTATATATATAATATGTGTATATATAAATGGGATAAATGTTTTTGTATATTTATACATTCAAGGGGTTTTATATTTATATATGGTTATGTATATATATAATTAATATATATATATATATATCAATGTGAAAGTGTCTATATATATATATGAATTTACAAATAAGGTGTATATATTTGTATATGTGTGTATGTGTATATATATAAGGTTTATATATATAAATATGATTTAAAAAAATGTATAAATGGGTGGCACATGGATTTTATGATGAAAGAGATATAAATAAAATAAAATAAATGAGAAGTATTAAAGATATAATAAATGAATTAAATAAAATGGAAATAAATAATATTTAAGTTGATTGAATGGGAGGTTCCTAAGAATATACCCACATGAGGAATTCCTCCCCAACCTCACATTTATTCCCCTATTTCCCTCCCATATCTCTTATATATAATTATTTTATTTTATTATTTATTCAAACAACTCCCTTTTATATCATATTTGAAAATGACACAATTTTCATTTTTGCGGTGCTACTGGGTTCGTCTCAATGAGTATAATTTAACCATGATGTTTATGTTTAAAGGTAGTAAGGAATTGGGTTTGAAGTAAAAAATGGACACCATCTCCTTTCGCTAAATCGTTATTACACCTAAGTTATGATGTGACTTAACTTTTTGGGATAGCAGCTACCCTAGATTCATTAATGATTGTATTTTTTTGAATTTTGATGACCATGAAATATTATGATAACATGTGTGTGGGTGTGTGTATCCAGTGAGATCATTCGTTGTTTTTTTATTCCATGGGTCATATTAGTATAGATATTTTACATGAATGGTTTTGATCACTTGATCTTATATATGATGTTATATACCCATGATGACATTTTATGCCTTCTTGTGTTATCACTATATATGTATGTTACCATTACTCCGTAGTTGTTAGTGGTATTTTATACCTTCTCATGACATTAACTCATGATGACATTATTAACTCATGTTAATTATTTATGCCAGTTCGCTACAAATTTATCCCTTAGAGGGGAAATATTTTAAATTGTGATTATGGTTTCTAGGGAACTATGAATAGGCTGGAGGCACTTGTTAGTCACAATGGTATTTATGGATTCACTTGAGGTGACCTTTACTTTATAATTTCCTTGCACCATGAGATAGTCGTGTCTATGTAAGTAACAGATATTCCCAACTAGAGGATGTCAGGTGACACACTCCTCCTAAGGTATAAATGACACTAATTATCTTTTTTATGTGTCACTGTGGGGATGTTGTATTAGAAATTTTAGGGGCTCTAATGAAAGATTCCATTAGTCTTCTGACTTGGATCCGATTAAGGTATGGTTGGGTGTTTATGGAATTTTTTTAGCACACTACCGCTCTATTTTGAATAGTTTAATTATGTTCACTATATATTTAATGTTATTATTTCTCACACTTATTATACATTTTCACAATAGGATAAGGATGCATTGGTGGAGTCCTACTGAGTGTTGTACTCACACCTTACTTGGGTATTTTAGTACACTTGTAGATTTCATGAGGGATCTAGTGAAGGGAAAGAGACCTATGGTGGATAGATGAGCAGAAGAGTGTGGAGAAGGTAGTATATTGGGATATAATTTTAAGAACCCCCATAGTGTTGTTTACCAATTTATAATCACATTTTGTACATTGGATATACTTTCCACATTGAGATACGTTTTATCTATATGGTATTTATTCCAAAAATTTTGTTTCCTCCTATTTACTATGATTATTTATTACAATTTTTATATTATTTATTATTGATAATATGGAATGATACTGATGGAGTAGTCTCTTAATTGATAGACTCAAATGATCCCTACTAATAATAACCCTCTTGTGTATATGGAGCCATACCTATGGTCATGTGACCCTCTGGCATGGACCTAGTGGTTTAGGTATGGGTGTTACCATGATATTGGCTATATTTCCTTGATCTTTTTTTAGGAATCATTATGGTATGTATTTTTAAATATTTCCTTTAATGACGAGGATGTTAACTTCTATATTTTTTTAGAAAGCCGTTAATTAAGACCTAATTTTGAAATTTCAGATCCCCCTTTCTTGTTAGTTGGGGATTTCATTTTATTGTTTGGATAATCCACACTGTTTCAAGGTAGGTGGTTCCATGTCTAGAGTTGAACCACAAATGCACTGGTTTTCAAACAGGTTTTTAAAATTATTATTAGAATGATCCTAGATAATCTTGTTATGTATGGGTAAATGTTTTTGATAAAATTTAGGTTTTCCCATGTTTTGGTAAAATAAAAAAAAATTCAATGAACTATGAAATAGTTTATGGAATTGTTTTTCAATTCATTTTTAATGTAAATAGAGTTTTTTGTAATTTTGTTTTGAAATTCAATAATTCCTCAGAAACATTTTTGACATATGTATCACATGAGAACACTTGGTACTTGGTAGTGGGTTTTCTATTGGGACATGTCCCTAATTCCATATATGTTTACTCAGAGGACGTTTCACTATTCCCTAGGTATTGATATTCTCGGTAAATGATTCTGACACTGCGGGGGGTTTTCTCATGCGGTGTTTCACTATTTTCTAGGCCATGTATTTATTGGGACTTCATTAGTGGTAAAGGTTTAGTTATAAAAACCCAATTAGTTTTATTAAATTTAAACAAGATTTAATGAAATTAACTTACAATCAATAGATCCTCAAAGATCAAGAAGTCTAGTGCCTTGGTAAATTAGTGACATTAAATAACTACTTTAAACATGAAATACAACATAATTATTGAAAACCTACTTTACATGACCACAACATTTTTTCATACATTACATTACATGGGATAACATGGGGACATACATAAGAAAGGGGTTAGCTATAAATCATATTAAGGGAATAAAAATGGAATAATATGAGTAAGAAAACACATGTTAGACAATAGGCATATCAATTGAAATAAAATAAAAATTAACATATAGGCAATACATATCATGATAATCATAACATGGAAATGTGGAATAAACTTAAAACATTTCATAAAAGGTCAAGGATAAACTCGAAAGACATCGAAGTGGAGAATGTACCATAATGGAATTCAGTAAAACCCCGTACCAACATGATGTATCATGATATTAAACACTACCTAATGCATTGGAGTGCTTTACAATTCTGGGCACACTCGTCACTTCACATCATTCCCATGCTTAAGTCTTCCACATAGATCCTAAATCATAGATTCGTTAATCATCATAATTCATTAAACGATCACGGACTGTGGAAGTAATGCATGTATTTCCACAATAAAACGTTATATGTGCATAAAGTAGAATACCCTTGATATAGGAATGGGTATGATATTCACTACATGATGATTTTGGCATAAAAAATCACTGTGCAATTTCAGCAGCATAACAACATGGCATAAAAATTCAAAAAAATGATTTATTAGAGAATAAGGGGTATTTAATCATATATACAAGAATTGTAAAGTAATAGGGTCAAACAAAATATATCCCAACATTTGAAATTTGGAAATAGAATTCATAACATAATAATGAAACATAAAGAAAGAGTCGAAATGGAATAAGTCTTATGAATTTTATGCAAGGAAATAGGTGTACACGAGAGGGATTAAAGAGAGATAAAGAGGTATCTCATCATTCAAACAAAATAATGGATGTATTGGGGAGGTTCTAAAACATAATACATCGTTTTTAATTTAAAATAATATTGAGTAACAATATAAGGAAACTTGGATAAAAATGTGAAAGGAATGAAACCCTTACATGAGTGCATGACTTAAAAATTTTATACAGGGGAATCTTGAGAGACCGTGATGCCTTGGGGGGATTATGGGGAGGGTAAGACAGAGTAAGGGATGTTCTCTGAGGATTTTTTCTGAAGAGTAGTGGGAGATTGTCTGGGTTTATATAGGAAATGAGAGGGGAATTCATTAATATTCCACAAACATAGGTTTTGGAACCAATATAATTTAATTTTCAAAACCAAAAATCCTTTCCATGATTTTTGCAAAAGTTTATTGAAAAAGAGGATTAAAAAAAATTATAAGTCCATGGGAAAAATATGTTAAAATATTATCCTTTATTATGTAGAGGGGAGTCACATTATTAAATAAATAATCTTAAAATAAAAAAGTATGTTAATCATTATGGAAGATTCACTAAGGATTTATAAAACACACAAACAAATATAAAATCAAATTGTTTTAAATTTAAAACATATATTTGTCTAGGGATACCTTTTATAGTGTTTATTACAACACTATTGGACCATTATGATTTCATAAAACACACTATATATAAAGACCCGGAAATTTCAAGGGAAATTTTTTTCCTAAATTTTCTTTGGAATTTTTCATGAATGTAGTTTCAGACGGTGCCTGATTCCGAGGCCCGGTGTGCCCGGAATCAATTTCCGAAGTTTGGCTCGGGTACGTTCAGTGAATGAACGAGCGGGTTTTACTAACTTTTGAACCGGTGCTCGGAATCGAATTCCAAGGGCACCGATGAACTCGCAACAACGGTATTTTCTTAAAGAGACTTTTCCCGCAGTTGCATTTAATCGAGAGCGGAAGTTAGTTTTTGGGTTTTCTTTAAATAAGAGTAATAATAAAATAACGTGTCATGCACTTTATTTTATTTCAGCCGTCATTGGGAGTCTGGTGGTTGAAACCTCCTCATGGAGGTTGGAGGTGGGGCCACCACACCTTAACCTCTCTTGAGAGGTTATGGTGGTGGGGCCCAGCCGAACTAAACCTCCCGTGGGTGGTTTATTATGGTAGGGACCACACGGGGCTTAACCCCCCTATTAATGGGAGGAGAGGAAACCTCTCAACTCTCCCTCATTAATGAGGGGTGAGCCTCTTAATTCCTCAACTCCCCATTAAATGGGGAGAAACTCCTTGGCACCCTCCCCTCTTAAGTGGTGCCAACGGACCTCATAAATTGCGTCAAAGCAATTTATTTCACCCGACCCCATTTGTTTAAAAAAAATTATGTAACCACATTGGTTACATACCTCTCCCCCTCTCCTATATATAGGGATCTTGGGAGAGGGTTTTGGGATGGCTTCACCAAGCGACGGAGCGCTCGTAAAATACCGCGACTCCCAACACTTGGGCAGAAGCTTATCTTCACGAACAAAGAATGCGCCACCTCTGACGAAGAACGCTCGTTTTCCTTCCACGGAATTTCTCCCCTTCCACGGCAAGACTCTTCAACGGATCTTCTTCTTCCCCTTCATCGTCAAAGGATCGACGAACAAGCTCAGAAGCGGAATCGGGTAGCAAGCGACGATGGATTCGCCTTCCCTCAAGTTAGACGAACGCCGACGTCCCCCTTCGACGTCGTCATCCTCGCGACGCCATACCACGACGAACCTCGAACGACGAAGCCTCCATCTGATCGTCTTATACCCCAGGTAGGGGTTTGTAATCAATTATTTATATTTGTTCGAGATTTCCGACTTGATGATCTTCGTGGTTAAAAACCATTTGTTATTGAATTTGAACTTTGTGGTTTGAAACCAAATGATAACGAATAACGTGAGGGGGTCCAGACCGCACGAACACGGCCGACCCTCCTCCTTTTTTCTTTGTGGTTGGTACGAGGAAGCGTGGTGTCGTCGCACCACACGGTTTCATGCGGTAGATATGTGCGGTGTCGTCGCGCCGCGTCGAAGAAAACCGAAGACATCCGCAGACAGATTCAGGCCGCGACGAAGGGGTGCGGCGCCAACACGCCGCGCTGGAGAACCAAGAAGATGGCGCGTTTCGTTTTTGACATGCGGGTTGACGGGAGACGACAAACGAGGCCGCAAGGTAATTTTGAGGCCTCCGTAGTGAAGGTCGGGTCCCGGGAGGACCATAGGTGAAGGCGGCAGGAGAAAAGGACCACCAGAGCGCGTCCGGTGGACCGCGGAAGGTGGCGGCGGTGCGCCGCCGGAAGGGAGGCGGCCGGTGGTTCGCCGCCGGCCTCAATTAGCGACGGGCGGGGGACACCCCGCTCCGCGTTTCGGCTCGGCCGTGCTGGCCGAGCCGCGGCTGGATGGTCAGACTGGACCGATACGGACCGAGCCGGGCTGGGCCGGGCCCAGCCGGGTTGGACCCGGGTCAGGTCGACATGGTTCGGGTCGACCCGGGTCGGCCGACCCAGGGGGGGTCGGGCCGGGTCGGCCAGGGCCCAGACCCCCATTTTCAGACCACTTTCGGTCAAAAGCCCGTAACTTGAGCTACGGGCCTCCAAACGACTCTCCGTCAGCGGAAACGCGATCCTTGGATCGAGACGGTCGTTTCGGTATATCGCACTCAAGGTTTCGGATTACTTTGGGTTCGGCCGGGTTGGTTCGGATACGAAACCAATCGGGCCCTCGGAGCAGAAACGCTCGTAACTTGAGTTTCGGACGTCCGATTGACGTGTCGTCGAATTTTATGGATTCCTCTAAGTGAGACAGATCTTTTGGCTTACTCCGCTTGAGGTTTGGATGTCGTCGGAGTGCGGTCGGGTTGGTTCGCTCACGAAACCAACCGGGCCCCTGGAACGAAAAAGCCAATAACTCACAGACCGGGCGTCCGATAGTCGCGCCGTCTGTTCCGTTGAATTCCTCTTGATGAGACGGAACTTTTGGCATACTTCACCCGAGTTTTGGTTACAGTTGGATAGTGGCCGGGTTGGATCACACCCGAAATCCAACCGGGACCTTGGAACGAAAAAGCTGATATCTTTCAGACTGGACGTCCGTTTGACGAACTGTCAGCGGCGTTGGTGATCATGTTGAGAAATAGTACCTGTGAGTATACCCTATGAGAGTTCGGGGTACAGTTGAGATACGGCCGGGATTGGTTCGCTCACGAAACCAACCGGGCCCCTGGGCTGAAAAGGCTAGAAGCTCACAGACCAGGCATCCGATTGACACGCTGTCTGTTGCGTTGAGACCCCTATGACGAGGCAGTCCTTTGAGATACTTCTTCATTGGACTTTTAGATACTTGGAGTATCGATCCATAGCTCGTGGAGCGGACCCTCCCAGAGACGAGCGTGCAGAGTACGGAGACCGTGTAGCCGACTGAGACCTGAAGACTGCTTGACCGACTCGACTTGGAGTGATTCGACTAGCCCAGTGGACGGAGCACTACTTTCTGAGGTGAATACCCATGTTGGATGGAGCACTACCTGTGTGACAGTGCAGACCCGCGGTACTCGTCCGGAGAGTACCTCAGCAGGCTACTATGGGGTGTGCACTACTGTGTTTGGGTGACATACCTCAGCGGGAAGCACTACTGTGTTTGGGTGGCTGACCCACGGTACTCGACAGGAGGAGTACCTCAGCAGTCTTAGGTTAGTGAGCAGTACCTCGGAGTCGTGACATGACCACTGTACACTCCAGAGACGGAGGTCTTCAGCAGTTACGGTTTCAATAATGAAAATCCTGGTTTGAGCTGAGACTTTTGACCTTTGTGTTTACCTCATGATTGAGATGGGTCACTTGATAACTTAGGTATATGTATGGGCATATACCTGGGTAGTGGTTATCCGTTGATTTCATGATCCTTGTGTTTCCTCATGGTTGAGATGGGTTACTTGATAACTTAGGTATATGTTTAGGCATATACCTAAGTAGAGGTTATCTGTTGAGATCTTATTTGTGGTTATCCTTGTTGGTTTAGAGAGACCTTGAGGGTCTCAGGGTCTCTACTGAGTATCATTATACTCACCCCTGAACGGGCTATGCCCGCACCTCGTTGTGTTGGTTGCAGACGACGGGTAGTGCTGACAGAGGCCGAGTGTTCGAGGACTGGACGGTACCCGGAGGTGGACCACAAGACGAGTCAGTATCTGGAGGAGGAATTCACGGCGAGACGACACACGGAGGTGGTTGACGGGTGAGAGCATTGAGGAGGCTATCTGTACCTAACCTTCAGGTAGGATCTGTGGAGGACGATCCAGGATTTGCGCTATCTGTACCTACCCTTCAGGTAGGATCTGAGGAGGACGTCCTAGGAGCTACTTCCTTCTTCCAGCTCTTGTCTTTTTCTGTTTTACTTTCATTCAGTTGTAGTTGTACTTTCTTTTGGGTTTGTATTCTGGCCCATTTATTTTTCAGCACTTCTCTTGTACTTAGTGTTTACTTTTTTTCCTCTTGCTTAGTCTATGGTGCTTGTTTTCTTTTATAAAGGCAATGCCTTCCCAGTTATCGGGATTTACGCATTTGGTGCTAGTCGCCACCCCCTGGCCTATGGAAGGCGGGCTTGGGATAGTCACGGCACGGGTCCCGAGGATGGGTCGTGACAAATTGGTATCAGAGGAGTCGGTTCTACCGCAGAACTTATAACTCTGATATTTTCTTTCTGTGAAGCAATAGTGTTAAGGGTACCGAGTGTGGTCTTCAGTTCAGGGAGTCCAGTGTTGGTGCGGGCGGCCGACGTATCCATACACCAGGACCCTGACAGCTAATTTCCGACTTTGTGCACGAAAACACTGATTGCATGTGTGTTTTCAAGGTTTTCCCTTAAAAATAGCTCAAACCAGGTCAGCTCACCAGGTATAATCGTTTGATCGTGTTACGTTGTTTCTTTCAGGATGCCTTTTCTCAGACGACCAGCTAGAGCCCCGAGAGTGGTTTGTACTGACAGCCCGCCGAGCGACGTGGCCTCAGTACAAGGCCCATTTCCAGTTGAGGAACCAACGAAGGCACCAGCGGTACTACTACCTGTTGGGCCACCGATGCCACCAGCCCCAGCAGTAGAGGGTGCACATCGCTTGAGCGCACTGCATGAGTTCCAGCGCTAGAGGCCACCCAGGTTCCATGGAGGGACGGACCCGCAGGCGGCTGAGGATTGGATGGAGGCTATGGTGAGAGTCTTCAGGCTAGTGGGGAAGCCAACAGACTTCATGGTGATCTTTGCTGTCAGCCTCCTTCAGGCAGTAGCAGGCAGGTGGTGGAGCCACGTATTTTAGTTTTTCGATGGGATGGACTTCGCATGGGAATACTTCGAGACCTTCTTCAGGGTGGAGTTTGTGCCAGTAGCTCTACACCCCGAGCGTGTACAGGAGCTTCTTCCTTTGCCGCGTGTTTTTTGATCAGTATCCGAGTCAACTGTGGGAAGTAGACAGATGATGCAGAGGTCCAGGAGGACCAGACCAGTAGTTGGACGATCTTGAGTTTCAGGACCGGTGGTGCGGGGCACCCGGGGTGGGGTCAGAGCCAGGCGTGCCAGAAACAGACAGTGTTACTCATGCGGCGGGAAGGGTCACCTGGCATGTGACTGTCCGACTCCTCGTACAGTTGATCCGCAGACGTTGGAGGAGCCACCAAGGTAGTAGAGCTCTGGGAGTAGGTGGACAGGAGCAGAACTAGTGGATACATCTCTTGTACTTCTAGTTCCATGTTGTTGTTGTATTCGTGTCTTTGTATTGTGAGCTGCAAAAATAAAAAGGCACATATCTTTGTTTGCTTTCCTGTACTTTTGTTTGGTTGATACTGAGTGGTCCCGGTTAAAACTGTTGACTTTACCCTCACATTCGAGATTTCTACTGGAGGAGACCCAATGACCTCACATTGATGCCGACAGTGTAACTCGACCCTTGGAGGCGAGAGTGACAGTTGGATCTCTTAGTAGTTACGTTGAGGCCTTACGACGTCATCCATGGCATGAATGCATCATTCATGTCAGGATTGACTGTATTAGGCAATGGGTGTGGTTCATCTAGGGGATGAGACAGAGTTTCTCCTTTCGGAAAAAGAGAAATTTTAGCAGCTCTTTCAGATCATAGGCAAAGCAGGTGTAGATCATCCAGGAGCGGATGAAGACTGCACAGTGCAGTAAGAAACAGGAAACCGGCTCCAGTCTTAGAGACTCGAGCGTGTTAAATGTTAAAGAATAGGAAGCTTAAAGGAGAGATGAGTCTACGAAGCAGCAGACGTGGAGGCAGAGCTAGGAGAGCAACATGAGGTGGTGTACATCTTATCATGGTACAACCACCCGCCTTAGTTATTCCCGCCAGGATCAGGGAGGTGGAGATTGGAGGAAGAGTGCGGCTGCATGTGGTCAAGGAGTGTGACCCAATGGCTCTAGAAATGATTCAAGGGACAGTCTGTGTCCACTACTAGCTACTGTAGTAACAGACATCGATATGAATCATTCCTTGCTTTCAAAAATCTTGTTCTAGACCTAGAGTTTCCGGTAAGCCGTGTACTTGACCCTCACGTCTGGAGATACCTTGGGAGGAGACTCGATAATCACACTTACGCCGATGGTGTGGTCGGACCCTCGAGGCGAGAGTTCCAATTGGAAATCTCTTGGTGGCAGCGTCGAGGCCTTAAGACGTTATTTTGAGTATGGAATGGGCAATAACTGTTTATACTCAACTTGACGGTTTTAGGAAAATGTCGGGATGGGTTTTCCTTGGTCGGCGAAAAGGAAACCCTGGGCAGCACACGTTAAACTCATGCACGGGAGGGTGCGACCGATCACTCTTGAGTCGGCCAACCATACCCTCATGGCAGTAGTCTTTTGAGTTTCAATTCTAACAGAAAATGGAGACCTCTGGAGTTCAAGGATGATGATCATGTCCTTATACGGTTCTCACCTCGACGAGGTTTACGGAGATGTGGCCAAGGCGTCAAGTTATCTCCGAGGTTCAACGGACCTTTCTAGGTCCTCAGCTGGGTAGGCGGGGTGGTTTACCACTTGAACCATCCACCTCAGTTGCACCAGGTGCATGACGACTTCCACGTATCTCTACTGAGGAGATACATGCTCGACCCTTCACATATCATCGACCATGAGGAGCTGGACGATGTCGATGGAGTGTCTTTCATGGAGGTTCCAGTGGGGATCGAGGATCGACAGGAGCGGATCCTTCTAGGATGGCCTATTCCTCAGGTGTGCTTTCACGGGCAGTATAGGAACCTCCGGGTGAGCACACGGGAGCGGAAGGCTCAGATGCGTGCTCAGTACTGTTTTTGTATCCCTACTTTATGTTAAAGCTTTACGAGGGTGTAAAGCCCTGAGGTGGGAGTAATGTAAAGACCCGGAAATTTCAAGGGAAATTTTTTTCCAAAATTTTCCTTGCAATTTTTTATGAACGCAATTTCTGACGGCGCCTGATTCCGAGGCCCGGTGTGCCCGGAATCAATTTCTGAAGTTTGACTCGGGTACGTTCAGTGAATGAACGAGCGGGTTTTTCTAACTTTTGAACCGATGCTCGGAATCAAATTCCGAGGGCACCGATGAACTCGCAACACTGGTATTTTCTTAAAGAGACTTTTTCCGAAGTTGCGTTTAATCGAGAGCGGAAGTTAGTTTTTGGGCTTTCTTTAAATAAGAGTAATAATAAAATAACATGTCATGCACTTTATTTTATTTCAGCCGCCATTGGGAGCGTGGTGGTTGAAACCTCCTCATGGAGGTTGGAGGTGGGGCCACCACACCTTAACCTCCCTTGAGAGGTTACGGTGGTGGGGCCCACCCGAACTAAACCTCCCGTGGGTGGTTTATTATGGTAGGGACCACACGGGGCTTAACCCCCCTATTAATGGGAGGAGAGGAAACCTCTCAACTCTCCCTCATTAATGAGGGGGAGCCTCTTAATTCCTCAACTCCCCATTAAATGGGGAGAAACTCCTTGGAACCCTCCCCTCTTAAGTGGTGCCAACGGACCCCATAAATTGCGTCAAAGCAATTTATTTCACCCGACCCCCCTTTTTTTAAAAAAAAGTTATGTAACCACAATGGTTACATACCTCTACCCCTCTCCTATATATAGGGATCTTGGGAGAGGGTTTGGGGACGGCTTCACCAAGCGACGGAGTTCTGGTAAAATACCACGACACCCAACACTTGGGAAGAATCTTATCTTTGCGAACGAAGAATGTGCCACCTCTGACGAAGAACGCTCATTTTCCTTCCACGGAATTTCTCCCCTTCCGCGGCGAGACTCTTCAATGGATCTTCTTCTTCCCCTTCATCGTCAACGGATCGACGAACAAGCTCGGAAGCAGAATCTGGTAGCAAGCGACGATGGCTTCACCTTCCCTCATGTCGGACGAACGTCGACGTCCCCCTTCGACGTCGTCATCCTCACGACGCCATACCGCGACGAACCTCGAACGATGACGCCTCCTTCCGATCGGCTTATACCCAAGGTAGGGTTTTGTATTCAATTATTTATATTTGTTCAAGATTTACGACTTGATGATCTTCGTGGTTAAAAACCATTTGTTATCGAATTTGAACTTTGTCGTTTGAAACTAAATGATAACGAATAACGTGAGGGGGCCGGACCACATGAACACGGCCGACCCTCCTCCTTTTTTCTTTGTGGTTGGTACGAGGAAGCGTGGTGCCATCGCACCACACGGTTTCATGCGGTAGAAATGCGCGGCGCCGTTGCGCCGCTCCGTGGAATAGAATTCAAGGACGCGACGCCGTCACGCCCCGTCGAAGAAAACCGGAGACATCCGCGGACGGAGTCGAGCCGCGGCGAAGGGGTGTGGCGCCAACGCGTCGCGCCGGAGAACCACGAAGACGGTGCGTTTCGTTTTTGTCGTGCGGATTGACGGGCGATGACAAATGAGGCCACAAGGTAATTTTGAGGCCTCCGCAGTGAAGGTCGTGTCCCAAGAGGACCATAGGAGAAGATGGCAGGAGAAACGGACCACCGGAGCGCGTCCGGTGGTCTGCGGAAGGCGGCAGCGGCGCGCCGCCGGAAGGGAGGCGGCTGGCGGTTCGCCGCCGGCCTCAATTAGCAGCGGGCGGGGGACACCCCGCTCCGCGTTTCGGCTCGGCCACGCTGGCCAAGCCGTGGCCGGCCGGTCGGACTAGACCGAGCCGGACCGGGCCGGGCCCAGCCGGGTCGGACCCGGTTCGGCCGACCCAGGGGGGTCGGGCCGGGTCGGCCCAGGCCCAGACCCCTGTTTTCGGACCACTTTCGGTCAAAAGCCTGTAACATGAGCTACGGGCCTCCAAACGACTCGCCGTCAGTGGAAACGTGATCCTTGGATCGAGACGGTCTTTCGGTATATCGCACTCAAGGTTTCAGATTACTTTGGGTTCGGCCAGGTTGGTTCGGATACGAAACCAACCGGGCCCTCGGAGCGGAAACGTTGGTAACTTGAGTTTCGGACGTCCGATTGACGTGCCGTCGATTTTGATGGATTTCTCTAAGTGAGACGGATCTTTTAGCTTACTCCGCACGAGGTTTGGATGCCGTCGGAGTGCGGTCGGGTTGGTTCGCTCACAAAACCAACTGGGCCCCTAGAACGAAAAGGCCAATAACTCATAGACCGGGCGTCCGATAGTCGAGCCGTCTGTTCCGTTGAATTCCTCTTGATGAGATGGATCTTTTGGCATACTTCACCCGAGTTTTGGTTACAGTTGGATAGTGGCCGGGTAGGATCGCACCCGAAATCCAACCAGGACCTTGGAACGGAAAAGCTCATATCTTTCAGACTGGACGTCCGTTTGACGAACCATCAGCGGTGTTGGGGATCACGTTGAGAAACAGTCCCTATGAGTATACCCTATGAGAGTTTGGGGTATAGTTGAGATATGTCCGGTATTGGTTCGCTCACGAAACCAACCGGGCCCCTAGGATGAAAAGGCTAGAAGCTCACAGACCGGGCATCCGATTGATGTGCCATCTGTTGCGTTGAGACCCCTACGACGAGGCAGTCCTTTGAGATACTTCTTCGTGGGACTTTGAGATACTTGGAGTATCGACCTGTAGCTCGTGGAGCAGACCCTCCCAGAGACGAGCGTGCGGAGTACGGAGACCGTGTAGCCGACTAAGACCTGACGACTGCTTGACCGACTCGACTTGGAGTGAGTCGACTAGCCCAGTGGACGGAGCACTACTTTTTGAGGTGAAGACCCATGGAGGATGGAGCACTACCTGTGTGACAGTGCAGACCCGCGGTACTCGTCCGGAGAGTACCTCAGCAGGCTACTAGGGGGTGTGCACTACTGTGTTTGGGTGACATACCTCGGCGGGAAGCACTACTGTGTTTGGGTGGCTGACCCGCGGTACTCGACAGGAGGAGTACCTCAGCAGTCTTAGGTTAGTGATCAGTACCTCAGAGTCGTGACAGGACCACTGTACACTCCAGAGACGGAGCTCTTCAGCAGTTACAGTTTCGATAAAGAAAATCCTGGTTTGAGCTTAGACTTTTGACCTTTGTGTTTACCTCATGATTGATATGGGTCACTTGATAACTTAGGTATATGTTTACCTCATGATTGAGACTTTTTGACCTTTGTGTTTACCTCATGATTGAGACTTTTGACTTTTGTGGTTATCCGTTGATTTCATGATCCTTTTGTTTCCTCGTGTTTGAGATGGGTTACTTGATAACTTAGGTATATGTTTGGTCATATACCTAAGTAGAGGTTATCTATTGAGATCTTCTTTGTGGTTATCCTTGTTGGTTTAGAGAGACCTTGAGGGTCTCAGGGTCCCTACTGAGTATCGTTATACTCACCCCTGCACGGGCTATGCCTACACCTCGTTGTGTTGGTTGCAGATGACGAGCAGTGCTGACAGAGGCTGAGTGTTCGAGGACTAGATGGTTCCCAGAGGTGGACCACACGACAAGTCAGTATCTGGAGGAGGAATTCATGGCGAGACGACACACGGAGGTGGTTGACGGGCGAGAGCGTTGAGGAGGCTATCTGTACCTACCCTTTAGGTAGGATCCGTGGTGGATGATCTAGGAGCTGCGTTATCTGTACCTACCCTTCAGGTAGGATCCGAGGATGACGACCCAGGAGCTGCTTCCTTCTTCCAGCTGTTGTCTTCTTCTGTTGTACTTTCGTTCAGTTGTAGTTGTAATTTCTTTTGGGTTTTTATTCTGGCCCATTTACTTTTCAGCACTTCTCTTGTACTTAGTGTTTACTTTTTTTTCCACTTGCTTACTCTGTGGTGCTTGTTTTCTTTTATAAAGGCAATTCCTTCCCAGTTATCGGGATTTACGCCTTTGGTGCTAGTCGCCAGCCCCTGGCCTATGGAAGGCGGGCTTGGGGTAGTCACGGCACGGGCCCCGAGGATGGGTCGTGACAATATATATTTATATGGCATTTAATTTTTCCTAAAAATTTTATTGTCTCCAAAAATTGTGAAAAATTCACCATTTGATAAATTCAACATCCCGCTTTCAAAAAAATATTCATTTTATCCAAATAATTTTCTAAATATTTCTATGTTTACTTTTAAAATAAAAACATACATTTATTTAAAATTGATAGGTTTTGAAAAAAAATATTAAACCTTATTAAAAATTACATTTGATGTCATAAAAAATATATGATCAATTATATTAAATAATAATATTTTATTAAAATGTTATTTACTAATTTATAAAAATATATTTTTTATTTGAATTTGAATATTAACAAAAAACTATTTATGCTTTAAAAACAACAATAAAATAAAAATATTTTCAATATTCAATTCAAAAATATTGTACATAACCATAATGCTAGGGTATTAATACATAACCCATTATTAAATCAACCTTCACCCAAAGAATAAGTTGAGAGATGGTGGTGATTTCATGGGGTCTTTCGGTGAACATGGTTTGGGTCATGATCTTGATGAGCTTTAAATTCTCCCATAAATGGTTTAACTCATTATCAGGTTGATGGATCTTGGCTTGGGATTGGTCTTGGGAAAAGCACATAAATTCTATATCCCTCAATAGCTTAGATAGTTGGTCTTCATAGGGAACAATCCTTCTAGTTGAGTCCATCACCTCCTTTTTCTATGTCAGATTGATTTTTAAAACCCTATATTTATACTAGTCATGTGATCACTGTTCAAAGGATATGTAATCAACCTTAATGATACTTAATGGAAATTTAAATCCAATTGGATATAATAAAACAAATGGAGTGAATGTGTTTTTTATATCCATTTTAAAAAATAATAAATTTAATTAAATGAAAATGGAAATTTCACTTATAATAGTTCAGGTCGTTACATCTCCCCCCTTTAAAAATTTCACCCTATAAATTTTCGTTTCCAAAATTACAACAGATGAGGGTATCTCTATTTCCTCACCTACGCCGGTTCCCACATCGATTCTTCAAATTTTTCTTTCACCACAACACTTTTACAAGTTGAATTTTCTTATTTTGTAGAACATTTTCTCTATGATATATGATCTTCACTGGATTCTCCTCATAAGTTATTTCATTCTCCAATGGTACCACCTCTATATTGAGTAAATAAGAGGGGTCTGGTATGTACTTTTTCAGGAGGGATGTATGGAATACATCATGTACTTGATATAGGTTATGTGGGAGTGCTATTCAGTAAGCCTCCACTCCAATGCGATTAAGGATCTGAAAAGGGTCGATGTACCTTAGACTAAGATTTAACTTCTTCCCAATTCTCTTTACTCTCTTCCATGGAGAAATGTGGAGGAATATAATATCTCCAACATCAAACTCTAGGTTTTTTTTATGATTGTAAGCATAGATTTTCTGTCAACTTTGAGCAGTCTTGATGCGCTGGTGAAAGGTCTCAACCTTTTCAACCATTTCCTTGACCATTTTAGGACCTTAAATTTTTCATTCCTAAACATCATCCTAGAATGAAGGTGTTCTTCACCTATTTAAATAAAGGGATTCATAGGGAGACATTTGGATGTTTGAGTGGAAACTATTGTTGTAAGGGATCTCAATAAGTTGAGTATGTTGATCCCACCTTTATTTGAAGTCCATTAAGCATGCTATCAGCATTTCCTCATGTTTTTGGATAGTCCACTAAAATTGGCCATCAATTTGAGGGTGATATTGGGTGATGAAGTTTAACTCCATATTCAGAGAATGTTGGAGGATCTTCTAGAACATAGAGGTGAATCTTGGATTTTGATCTGATACAATTGATAGTGGTACACCATGAAGCCTAACCACTTCTCTGATATATATCTATGTGAGTTGATCCAAAGAGAAATCCTCTCAAATCACAATGAAGTGGCCAGTCATTGTAAGAAAATCCACCAAATCCCAAATATCATTGTTTTCTCTTGATGTATTAGGAATCCCAGTGACAAAGTATGTGGGGATGTTTTACCATTTCCAAGTAGGTATGGGTAACGGTAGCATCATACCCATTTTTCCTTTCTGCCTTCACTTAATAACACATGAGACCTCTTGATGTATATTCTATGATCTCCCTCTTCATATTGTCCCACAAAAAGTTTTACTAGAGATCATAATACTTATTTGTGCTTACAGGGTGGATATAGAAGATTGAGCTATGTCCATCATCCAGAAACTCCTTATTTAACTCAAGATTTGATGGTATACATAGTATTAACCCAAATATTACAACACCTTCTTCATGAATAATGAACTCTGAGGTTTCCATTTTCTAATAGTTTCCACTTTCTTTTGAATTCCCACATCATTTATTTGATCATCCTTTAACCTACCCAGAAGAGATTGTTGAGAAATCATTTGTGAAAGGATATCTGATTTTCATTCCATTAAGATTCCCATTTCTATCCTCTTCAAGTCTAATAATATCGGATCCTTCTCAATTCTCATAAATTTAAGGGTTACTGGATATTTTCTACATAGAGCATCTTCAGCTTTATTCTCTTTCCTCAAATGGCTTTGAATTGAGAATTCATACTCTTTTATTATCTCTAACCATCACTATTGGTGCATATTCAACTCTTTCAATACAAATATATACTTGGGGATTTTTTGGTCCATATATATTTCACACTTCTCACCATATAGGTAATTTTGCCAAATTTTTAAAGTGAATATCATTGTAGCTAACTCCAGGTCATGTGTTGGATAGTTTTTCTCCTGAACATTTGACATCCATGAATCATAGGCAATGGATCTGTCATTTTTCATCAATAGAAAACCCAAGACCGTCATCAAAGAATAAATGAATATCACAAAATCTCTCTAGTCGTGGGTCATGTGAGCATAGGCACAGTGAGAAGCCTCCTTTTTTAACTCCTTGAATCTCTCTACTCATTAATCATTCCAAGAAAACTTGAATCCCTACTGATTTATCTTGGTTATAGGGTTCAAAAATTCTGATAAATTTCTCACAAATAAATGATAATACCCAGATAATCTAGGAAAACTATGTATATGTGTCACAGATATTAGCCTAAACAATCCATTAATTACCTCAGTATTAGAATGGACCACATATATCCCATTACTTGTGATGATATTCCCCAATAAAAATACTTCCTTTAACCATAACTAACATTTATTGTACTTGACATAAAGATTTTCATTTCTCATGGTCTTTAGCACAGTACTAAAATGATCCTCATGCTCCTTATTACTTTTAGTGTATATTAGAATATCATCAATAACGGATATGAAATTTTTTTAGAGGTAATCTCTAAAGACTTTATTCATCATTTCCATGAAGATTGGTAGATCATTAGTGAGTTTTAATGGAATCACTATGAACTCATAATGCTCATACCTTGTACGAAAAGAATTCTTAGGGACACCCTCTTTCTTCACCTTTACTTGGTAATAACCTTACCACAGATCCACCTTGGAGAATTATTGTGCTCCATGTAGCAGATAAAAAAATTAATAAATTCTTTGAAAATTATACTTGTATTTTATCGTGATTTTGTTGAGATCACAATAATCAATTCAAAGGCACATTGACCTATCCTTCTTATTGACGAAGAGGACTGGGGCACTCCATTGTGAAGCGCTAGGGAGTATAAACCCATTATTCAGATTTTCCTATAATTGTTTCTTTAACTTTTCATGATTCACAATAACCATTCTATATGGATTCTTGGATATTGGAAACACCCCAAGTATATGATTAACCTAGAATTCAAAATCTCTAATAGGATAAAGACTTGGAAATTCATCAGGAAAAAAATCAGTGAATTCCCTCAAAATAGGCTTGTATTTTAGGATAATTCATTCCTTATACTCGATCATCTAAGTAATTTATGCATGAATATACGGATCTAATATCCATTCTTGGGATAGTGGTGCTATATATGATTCATCCTCCTCCATGAACATGCATAGAATTAGGTGATGATTTTCTATATGGAGAGTGATTCCCAACTCACAAAAATTTATGTTGGATCTATATATGTAAAGAATATCCATGCCAGTAATTTCCTCAAATTCCACCGAGGTATGTTTGATATGGTTTTAAGGGAAATTCAATCCAAAAATTTTATTAGGGATGGAGTTATATAAATGGGATTCTATAATTGCCCCATTTTTCATTTTCACCGATATCTCTCTGTCCATTCTTTGTGGTGTTATTTGGATTGTTCCCCTAAACTTTCAGGATATAAGAGAATAAGTAGAACCATAATCAAAGAGTATATTCTCAATTCTTGTATTAATAACTAGAATACCTATCACCACATCGTTTTTCAGCATTACTTCAGTGGTAGTGATGGAAAAAAACTTTCCCTTGTGACTTTGGAGGTTATTGGTTTCCTTTAAAAACCCTTGGATCAGTGCATTGGTTTAAGAAATACCATGGTTCCTCACAGTTGTAGAAATGAAAATTTCACTATGGTTTTACCAGATCATTACATTCCTCCCTCATAGTAGTGGGTTTTTCTTGCCAGAAATCGCTGGCTAGGTGACCTTCCCTCCTGTACGTAAAGCAATTCCTCATCCCCTTATGGAAATTTACAGGGTGCTTCTTTCCACAACTTTGGAAATCAGGTTCATGAAATTTCTTTCCACCGTTAGATCACTCTACTGAACCAATAGAATTTTACTCCAGCTTCTGCTTCATATCCCTATGATACCCATTAAATTCTCCAATCTCCATTTTGACCTTGGGGGAAAATAATACAATTTCCTCATAGCTATCAAAGTCATAGATCACCATGGATTTCAACAGGGTAGGTTTAATCAAACCAAAGAATCAGTTAACCATGCATTCTAGGTTATGACAAAGCTGGAGGCATGTCATGCAAGCCTTGTGATGTTTTCCTCATTCTCTATGATAGATTCGTCCTCTTTTTTCTTGAGGTATAGGATGTCCCTTTCCATCTTTAGTTAGAGGGTGTGAGGAAAATATTTATTGGAATTTTTTTTATGAACCCTTGCATACCATCACCTTAATATCTTCCACATGATTCCTATTTTTGATAAATTTCCAAAATACATCATCTTCAACCTCCATAAAATTAGTAGCAAGAAGATCCTTTTCTTGTTTGGTGCATTAATGGATGGAGAATATATTCACATTGAAGTTGATCTGTTGTTTGATGATTGAGGGATTAGATGATCCACTAAAAGTAGGAGGCCTTTTCCTCATGAATCTCTTGATTATGACTTGTTATTTGTTAGGGTGTTTTTGACATTGCTCTTGATCCAGGTTTTTATTCAAAACATGAGTTAATTGAGAGAGTACCATGAATTTTTTTTCGATTCTCACTCCAATTAGAATGGGCATCTCATTAGGGCAGTCATTACAATGGTCTTCACATTTGTTATTATCATGTTTCCTTATATTACCCGCCATTGGATAGAGAAAATGGAAAATTAGGGTTAGGTATTTTTAACTATTAAACACATAAAGGGGAATCGATTGACATTAGAGGCATAACATATAAATTATATTTATTTCCTTAACTTATAGATTTCTAAGCTTAAATCTAAGTTGTGCATGATATATTTTCTAAGGTATATTCTTATGGTATTTTTTTATTCCCTTAAAATTGTTTTAACTAAGATTTTAAATTTACTTGAGAATATACACTGGTAGTGTCGAACTAAGAGTCCAACAAGTCCAATTTTCATGCACCATTTCCAGTTTGAGTCTATCTCAAAGTGGTGTTTTCAGGTTTCACACATAGATACATCTTTTTCCGGAGCCTCATCTACATGTTTTTATCTAGGAAGGGAAGTATTTTATTGATAAAACAATAACTCTACACACACAAAAATTATGGATGTTTTTATAATACTTAGTCTTATCTATATGATCTTCACTAGTGTTTTCTAATACTAATCCCAATAATAACTAAACATTCCTTTGATGCTGACTATAACAAAATGGTTATTTTTCTAACATTAATACATTATTTAATAAATTAAAATGACACTTCATACAACCCAAAATATAGGTAATTATAGTTTATTTGGAAATTATGAACATTATATAACAACATAAAAGATGAAATACAACAAAATTATTGAAAACTTCCTTTACCAGACCACAAAATTCTTTGATAATTAACATTGCATGGGATAACCTAATAACATACATAAGAAAGGGGTGATCTATAAATCCCAGTAATAGAATAAACATGGAATAACATGCGGAATAAAACACATGTTAGACAATAGCCATATCAATGGATCATAAAGGAAGCATGAACATAATGGAAAGATATAACATGATAATAATAACATGGAAATATGGAAACAACTTAAAAAATTGCATCATAATTAAAATATTATAATGGAACGAACCCTCTTAGTCCATTACATTGCCAATTATGGAATTTGGGGCGTCCTGGACCCCATCAGTAAGCCTGGAGGGCAGCGGTGTCGGTTGAAGGATGTCACCGCGGTGTCACCCATTGGTGCCACTGATCGGTGAGGCACCGATATATACGGCACTGATCGGTGAGCTGCTGATTGATGAATCATGAATCAGTGGGTCACCGATCGGTGGGGCATGGATTAGTGGGGCACAGATCAGTGGGGCATGAATCAGTGGGTCACTGATCGATGGGCCACAGATCAGGGAGCTAGCGATCAGTGTGTAGCCTATCAGTGAGCCACTGATCGGTGTGTAACCTATCAGTGAGTAACCTATTATTGAGACACCCATCGGTGTGTCACCCATCCCTATTTCCCCGATTGGCGAGTCACTGATTGTCACTACAATCGATCGATGCCACGGGGGGGGGGTGTCAAGGTTTTCTTTCCCCATGTTTTCCTCTAATGCCAATTTCATGTCTTTTAACCTTTTAAAGTGGATGAAAGCTGTTTTTCCCCATAAAAAATGTTTTAAATCCCCTAATAGTGGGGTGACCCTAAAGGTACCCAAACTATGTGTTACTATTACCCTCTATCCTCTATTTAAATGAAATCATTTAACTCACAACTATTATAGCCACCTCTCCAACGATAATTATTGAATAAAAATTTATTCCATCGTGTGTAACCATCCAAACACGTGGTGAAACCATGATCCACCTTTAATTACATTCATTATTTCATATTCTGTAACTCCTGGATATCTACTTTTATCACACAGAGTTTCTTTCTCCTTGGCTGGTATCTTTCCCTTTTTTGGGGTGTTTGGAGACCCACTTCGCAAGGCTAGTGGTGCGCCCGTGCGGGAGAATTTCCTACTCATTGTGGGTGTCCTCAGAGTTCTTCCCCTATAAGATGTGTATCCCAAGTTTTTTGTAAGAGGAAAAACTTTAATAATTGATCATCCAATTAGGGTTTTTCCTTCATCTGTCCTTACTATGTATCATGTTGGGTGGGTATGATTATGTTTCCTCAGAGCATGGATGAAACCAAACCTTAATGAAGATAATAAATAGTTTCTAAATCTTTAAGGGGGTGTTTGATGATACTGTTGTACTCTTTTACCTTTTCTTATATGTTCAGAATTGTATGGGATTATGTCAACTGAAAATTGTAGTCATTGGTGGTCTTTTCCCGTGTACTAAATATCCTCTATTTTCTAGATAATTCTGTGATTGAATAGATATAACATGGAAATTGGTTTATCAAGTAAACTCGGTTGATTAAATGGATGTACAGTGAAAAAAAATCCTTCTGTGATCACCCAGTTAACTAAACATAAATAAGCAACTTAATGAATGGTGTGTTTGAATCTAGATAATCCCTTTCTCTATCCTGGTAATATGTGTGGTTGTTCTATGATATGGGGTGATGTGGATGGGGACGAGATCTCCTATTGTAGAGTTTTTGGTTTTTATATCTATGTCCCGGTGTTTCCACATCTTGGGGAATGGTTTGGTTCCAGTACTTCAAGGGATCTCACAGATCCCTTTTGTTTTGGTGACATTACAAGAGGACCGGGGATAAATGCATAATTTGTTACTTGGTCATCTTTCCTTCCTCGCTTGTTGCTATGCTTATTAGTTTCCCGGTACTGAAGAATTATTTTTAATGGAACTACATGATTGTGATAACAAGAATGAGTTCAATGGGGAATTGATTTCCAAGAATGAGTTGTGACTCGGTTTTGGCTATTGTGTTTTTTTATCAATTAATAGTATCGAGGGTGTTTGTGTATGGGATGCTTATGTAACCCCTAGGTTGGGATGAGTGATTATTTACCTATATGTATAATTTGGTTCTTATGTTTCTTATTTGTGCCCACACTAGTTGATCACTTCATGTTGAACACCCCCATTTCATGGGGGAGGGTGTTTTTTCCAACACTCCTACGAGTAGCTGGTTATTAGCTCCTTTTTTCTCCCTCTCCTGAGTATCCCAAGACACTTTGAGTAGGATGTGATGACCTGAGGTCTATTATAGGCCAATATTTTTTAGGTATGATAGTTGTGGTAGTTGGGCCAGGTTTTTGCGGAAAAGGTGTTTTCCAATTTTCTTTAGGATGAGGCCCAAGTTTCTTCGGGCGTGGCCGAAGTTGTTTTGTCCCAGGTGTCTTTGGGTGTGGTTACATGTGGTTGTGGTGGCCCAGGTGTTTGCAGGCATAGTTGTGGTTTTGGTGGCCCAAAATTTTGTTGTTGGGGTGCTAGTGGGGCTGCGTTGAAAATGGTGTGGGAGGTCTGACATGTGGGATGTCTTCAATAACCTATGGGAATGTGGCGTGGGGTACCCAAACATCTTTGTGTATTACTATTACGTTACTTGACTTGTGTTATTTGGGGAGTGTGCCTTGGTGAGGTTTGTGTGGATAATTTCCTTGATATGTGCATTGGTTATCTCTTTTTCTCATGGGGCATTAGAATTCCTCCCCACTTATGCCCGAGTGATTTTAGTTTTCACTAATCAGTATACCTGTAGACTCAGCCTATGTATAAAAAATTGATTTCAGGTTTCCAGGAGGAATTTAAGGACCGTGTAAGACCCTATTAGCTCAGAAGTTGGGACCTTTGATAGGGATACTTCTCATTTCTTTTGGTACCTACCTTTGGAGTTTTATGTTACCTTGTTGCACTTTATTTTGAACATTCAAATAGGAATGGAGTTTTGGTTTTACTTTACTTCTACCTTCAGTTTTAGAGTCGATTGGGTTATTACCATTGTATTTACAATCCTACTAAATAAAAAGGGTAATTCCTTCCATTTTACATTTGATTATATACCCTTGGTGCTAGTCACCACTCTGGAGTCTATTGAAGGTGGGACTCAGGGGTCATTATCTCTCCTTCAACTTTAGGAAGGAAGGGTCCGATAGTTTTTTGTCCCTTCCCTTGTCTTGGGGAAGGTGGGTCATGACAAAATGGTATAAGAGGTTAAGGTTGAGATATCAGATGTATTCAAGAGTAAGGTATAGTGAGGATTTCATGGGATGGTAGGGAAACAATGTTAGGCAATCTAGGTGCATGAAATAGTCCCGAGAATATTGACAAGGACATGGGATTTTAGGGCCCCCATGATTTGATGCAAGGATTCCGGACCTAGTGAATGACCAAGTGATGCTACACAGATTATAGGGTAAAGACCCTATGAATGGTACTTTCATCATAATGAATTGTGGTATTGTGTGTATTGGATATTTTTGGGGTTTAAAATAAATAAATATTCAATGAAAAGTTTTAAAGAAATATTCTACACTACTCAGGTTTAGGCATTCCTTGTTTACCTTACAACTATGGAACATAGACGGTGACCATAGGTAGTGAAGGAAATAGAGGCCCAAGATAATGATTTGGATGATCAACAGAGGGCTGATCGGGAGGCGGAGCACAACCAGTGGCATAGGATGCTTCGTGCCTTCCATTGGAAGACCCTTAGGATGTATGAGGGTAGCGTCTCAGACATAGAGACTGAGAGCTTGCTCGAGGAGCTGGTGATAGATTTCATATTGATCTAGGATTTGACAGAGTATTGGGTTCCACTGGCTATATTCCAGATGCAGGGAGTGGTGCATCAATGGTGGATGATCTGTCTTTTGGAGAAGAGGGAGGCTAATGTTTTGTGGGTTAACTTCAAGAAGGAGTTCCAGGAAGAATTCCATTCTTCTATGATGAAGGCTGAGAAGACGCAAGATCTAATCTCCCTTCAGTAGGGTATTATGTCAGTGAGGGAGCTGGGGATCAAGTTCAAGGATCTCCTTTATTTTTCTATGGACCTTTTTTTGGATGAGGAGTCTCCCGCGGGACGTTTAAAGGAGGCATTCTGACCTTTTCTTCAGTATGATATTACTACCTTCACGCTATTTACGTACTTGGAGATACATAAGAAGGCCTATGTGGGGGAGAGGATGCACATGCTGGGATCTGTTCTATGAGAGTGGAGAAAGTTGAGCTCGTCAAAGGGGAAGGATGTTAGCAGCATTCCTCTAGCATCAGGGCCTTTCTGGTTTCGTCCAATGGGGAGTAGGCCCCAGCAGTTCCTATTTCGATCTCCCAATCCTCGCCCCTTCCTTGCAGGCCCATGACAGAGATGCTTCATCTATGGTAGTTTTGGGAATCTTCGGAATTAGTTCCTAATCCGAGTTCAGTACAATGGGGGTGGGATGGTTCAGTTCCCACATCAACCGTAGTAGTTTCCGACAAGGCCCTTTCAGCAGCAGTAGTAGGGATAGCAAGCTCCCGCTCCTCTGAGAACAAACATTGCAGGAGGAGGAAAACCTTAGGGAACTCCTCAAAGACCTCTATCCGGTCATGTTTGGGGAGGCGGTCGACATCTGAGGGGCATAGGAGCCAGGCATGGACAGTTTCATGCCATGGAGGTATTAGTTATAACAGGGAAAAAAGTCGATCGAGGTACGACCATCTTGTTTAACACTCTTGCCTATACCTTGTTTGATTTAGGAGCTACACACTCCTTTATTTCACCCAGTCTATCCCATGATCTAGGTCTAGATGCAGAGAGAATTCACATGCCCTTGGTGTTGAGTACACCAGTCAGAGGTTAGACTAGATTTTATTATGTTTCTTGGGGATGCTATCTGATGTTGGGGAAACATCAGTCTTTTGGGGACCTTCTTTTGTTGTAGATGCAGCCATATGATGTCATTTTAGGCATTGGTTGGTTGTTCTCTAGGTGTACTGTTATTGACTACTTTGATAGAAGGGTCTTGTTATCATATATGGGTGGCCATCATTTAGATTTTATCAGTGAACATGGTCATGAGGTGGGGAGACGACGTGTGGAGCCTCTTCTTTCGATGTTGTTCGGGATTTCAGCAGAATCAGTGATGCTATGATTATGGATTTCCTGAGAGTTTTGAGAGTGTTCCTAGACATTTTTTCCTGAGGAGGTTGGGACTCTACCCCCTCGACCTGACGTTGAGTTCATGATAGACTTACAACTCGGTGCCCATCTGACTTCGATGGCTCCTTATCAGATAGCGCCTTCTAAGTTCTAGGAGTTATAGGTTCAGATTAAAGAACATATGATGAAGGGTTTTGTTCAAACAATCATGTCTCCATGGGGTGCTCCAGTAATTTTTCAAAAAAGGAAGATGGTGGAATCATAATGAGCATAGACTACCGTAGACTAAATCAGGTAACGATCAAGAACTATTACCCTCTCCTGAGGATAGGTGATCTCTTTAACCAGTTTTAGGGAGTATGTTGGTTCTCTAAGATCGATCTACAGTCCTGGTATCACCAGTTATGGGTAAAAGATAATGATATCCCAATGTCTGCATTAATTTGAAGGTATAGGAACTTTCAGTTTGTAGTCATGATGTTCGGTGTTACGAACACACCTGATGTGTTTATGGGGCTCATGAAATTTGTTTTCCATGAGTTTCTAGACAGTTTTGTCATTCTGTTTTTTGCATACATCCCAATCTACTCATGATCAGATAAGGAAAAACACCAAGCATCTGAGAATGGTATTAGGGGTCCTCTGACAGCACCATCTCTATGGGAAGTTGTCTGAATGCATGTTATGTACACAAGAGGTGCACTTCCAAAGACACTTTGTGTCTGACCAGGGAATAACAGTTGATCCATTAAAGGTTGAAGTGGTTGTTTCATGGGAAGCACCGATTAATGTGACAGAGGTTCGTTGTTTCCTGGGTCTAGTAGTCTTTTATCATAGGTTCGTGCCCGACTTCTCTCGAGTTGCATCTCCTTTGACAGCTTTGAGAATAAAGGACTAGGCCTTCATGTGGTGTGAGCAGTTTCAAACAGCCTTTAGTTATCTGAAGGGGATGTTGGTTAGTGCCATAGTGTTGAGGATTCCAGAAGAATGGGTGATGTTTGTGGTGTTCTATGATACTTCAGGCCAAGGCTTGGGGTGTGTGCTGATGAAATAGAAGGGGTGATCTTTTACCGGTCTAGGCAGTTATGTCCTCATGAATGTAACTATACCACCCATTACCTAGAGCCTACAACAATAGTGTTCACATTGAAGTAGTGGCGACATTTTCTAATCAGGGAACACTTTTTAGTCTCCAGAGATCACGAGATTTTGAGGTATATCTTCTCTCAGTGAGACCTGAACTTGTGGTAGTTGAGGTGGATAGAGTTTCTTTAGGACTATGACTTCAAAATTTCCTACACCTCAGGAAAAGGGGAATGTGGTGGTTTATGCCTTGAGCAGGATGTTGCATAAGGATTTGGTTTGAGAATTGGAAGATGCTTCGAAGGTGATGGAGGAGTTGGCTACCCTACAACTGGATGCATGGTTGGAGGATAGAGAAGGCTTTATTTTCCAGATGAAAGTGTAGTCCTCTCTATTTTAGCAGATGGAGGACTCTATGTGGTGGTACTTAGAGGTTGAAGTGATGCACGATCGTGTTATCTTGGGCAATGCTTTAGGAATATGATCAAAAAATGATAAGAATCTGATTTTGTTTCCTGGAAAGTAGTTCTTCCCCTTGGTAATGCGCAAGAAAGTTCTTGGGGAGTTTCACAACACACCCCTAGTGGTGCACCCCGGAGTTTCCAAGATTTACCGGGGATTGAGGGGTCAGTTTTGGAGGCCTGGGGTGAAGCGAGCAGTGGCAGAGTTTGTGGCAAGGTGTCTGGTGTGTCAGAAGGTGAAGGTTGAACATCACATCCCAGGAGGTTTTTTGAAGCATTTATATGTCTCCATGTGTATGTGGGATGACATCTTGATGGATTTAGTCACAATACTACCTAAATTCAAGGAGGTTGTGATGTTATCCTGGTAGTAGTAGACAGGCTGACGAAATCATCTAACTTCCTAGAAATCAAGGAGTCGAGTGAGGAGGATGCATTAACATGGAGATATGTGGATGAGGTAGTGAGATTTCATGGAGTTCTGAGGTCCACAGTTTTTGATAGGGATGCACGGTTTACCTAATGAGTCAGGAGGGGGTTGCAGCATGCTTTTGGCACCCAACTACGCCTTAGCACTACTTGCCACCCCCAAAAATATGGGCAGACAGAGCGCACCATCCATACATTGGAGTATATGCTAAGGGAATGTGTTCTGGACTTTGGGGGATCATGGGTATGACACTTTCCTCTTATAGAGTTTGCCTACAATAACAGCTATCACCCTACCAATGGAATGGATCCGTTAGAAGATTTGTACGAGAGGTTATGTGGCTCACCCATGTGCTGAGAAGAGGTCAAGGAAGTAGGTGTTGTTGGCCCAGAGGTATTGTAGAGAACAACTGAGAAGGTTCAGCTTATACAGGAGATAACGAAGGTGGCTCAGGACCGGCATAAATCATATGCTGATCATAGGAGGTGATCCTTGGAGGTTGATGTCGGGGACCACGGGTTCTTGAAGGTCTCACCTTGACGTGGGTAGAAATGGTTTGACAAGTGAATAAAACTCCATCCTAAGTTCATCAAGCCTTTTGATGTGTTGGGACGAGTCAGTGAGGTGGAATATCAGCTGGCATTTCCACCATAGTTGGAAAGGTTACATGACATTTTTCACGTCTCTCAGCTTGGTCGATATCTACACGATGATTCCCATGTCTTCGAATGGGGGAGTTGGATATAGGGGATGATTCTATGTTTGTGGAGTGACCAGTGAAAATAGAGGATCATGAGGAGATGTTAGTTAGTGGATGAACCATTCTGTTAGTTTGTGTGTTGTGGAGGAATGGTGGCCTCGAGGAGTGTACTTGGGAGCGAGAAGCTCATAGGTGTGCCCAGTACCCAAAGTATTTTTTATTTTTTTTTGTTTTGTTTAATAATTGATTTTCATTGAGTGTTGTACCTTGTTAACTATAAAATGTGTAGATTTTCCTTATTCTTTGAATGTGTGTGAAGAGTCCTGAATGTGGAAAGGGCAGTACTCAATCCCTACATCAAGTCACATTAATGTGGATGTGATTAAACATGTGCGGGAGAGTCAGTGCCTCCCAAAGAGGATAGTATCTTGAAATGGGGGAAGGTACTTCTAAACTGGATGGTGTGAACATTATATGTTTGTGTGATCACCTAAAGGAGTGGTGTTCCAAGATGTCTAGGGTGATTTGCCTGTGAGAGGTAACTTTTTAGGTGGTTTTTCAGACCTCTCTCTTTACATTGGGTTAAATTTTGATTCTCAAGGATGAGAAAAGTTTGAGAGGTATATAATTTAAGGGAACGAACCCTCCCTGTCCATTAAATTTCCTATTATGGTGTTTGGGGCTCCCTGGACCCCATTTGTATGTCTAGAGGGTGGCAGTGTCGGTGGAATGATGTCACCGCAGTGTCACCCATTGGTGACACTGATCGGTGAATCACCGATCGGATGTGTCAACAGTTAGTGAGCCACCACTCGGTGTGTCACCTATCTCTGTGTCATGGATAGGTGAGTCACTGATCGGTATGTCATCCATCGGGGTTTCCCCGATCAGTGAGTCACCGATCAGTAAGTCACCGATCAGTGCCACACCCGATCGGTGCCACAATGTGTTGTCGTGGTTTTCTTTCCCCAATTTTCCTATAAATCCACATTCAAGTCTTTTAACCTTTTAATGTGGTTGAGGGCCATATTTATCCCCATAAACAATGTTTTAAATCCCCTAAGACTGGTCTGAACCTTAATGGAACCAAAATTTGTGTCGTTGTTACCTTCTTTCCTCTTTTTAAATGAAATCATTTAACTCACAACTATTATGGCCAGGTCTCCGATGATAACTATTAAATTACAATTTCTTCCATTACGTGTAACCATCCAACCGCATGGTGAAACTAGGATCATCCTTTAAATCCATTGAATATTTCATATCCCGTAACTCTAGGATCTCTATTTTTATCACACAGAGCTTCTTTCCTCTTAGATAATATCTTTTCCTTTCCTTTGTGCATTTGGATTCCCTTTTCCTGAGGCTAGTGTTGCGCCCATGCTGGAGCCTTTCCTACTCATTCATAGAGTCCTCAGAGTTCTTCCAGTGTAAGTCAAGCATCCACATTTCTTGGCACGAGGAGAAAATTGTTGATCATTGATCATCCAAGTAGGGTTTTCCATCATCTCTCCTTATTGTGCATCATGTAGGGTGGGTATGATAATGTTTCCTCAGGGCGTGGATTAAACCCAATCCTAACAAAGATAATAAATGGTTTCCAAATAATGAAGGGGATGTTTTATGATTTTGTTGTAGTATTTTACCTTTTCTTATATGTTGGGAATTGTATGGGCTTATGTACACTGAAAATCATGGTCATTGGTGGTCCTTTATTGCGTACAAAATAACCTCTATTTTCTGGATAATTTTATGACTGAATTGCTGTAACATAGAAATTGGATAATTACATAAACTCGGTTGATTAAATGGATGTCCATTTAACAAAAATAATTATGTGATCACCACAGTTAACCAAATGGAATGATGGAACTTTATGTATGGTGTGTTTGAATATGGAAACACCCTTGTCTATCTTGGTAATATGTACGGTTGTTCTATGTTGTGGGGTGACATCGATGGAGATGGGATCCCCTGTTGTGAAGTTGTTGGTTTCTATATCTAAGGCCATGTGGGGCTGCATGCTGGGGCTTGGTTTGGTTCCATTACATCAAGGGATCTCACAAATACCTTTTGTTGTTGTGACATTACAAGAGAATAGGGTGTGAATGCTTAATTTACTTCTTAGCTATTTTTCCTTACTTGGACTACGGTTATGCCTGTTAGTTTCCCGATAGCGAATAATTATTTTAAATAGGACCACTTGAATGTGATAAAAATATTTTTTTCAATGGGGAATTGTTTTTTGGGAATGAGTTGTGACTCGGTTGTGGATGTTATGATCTTTATGAATGAATAGTAACGAGTTTGTTTGTGTATGGGCTAGTTATGGAACCCCTAGGTTGGGATTAGTGATTCTTTACCTATATTTATAATTTAGTTATTATGTTTCTTAATCTACCCCCATACAAGTAGATAATTTCATTTTGAACACCCCCATTTCATGGGGGAGGGTTTTTTTTCCAACACTCCTATGAGTAGTTGGTTATTGGATCCTTTCTACTCCCTTTCCCGAGTATCACAAGACTCTTCGGCCAGGATGTGATGACTCGAGGTCCATTATAGTCCATTTTTCTTTGGGAATGGAAGTTTTGGTGGTTGGCCAAGGTGTCTTCGGGTGTGTCAGTATTTGTTCTGGCCCAGGTGTCTATGGATGTGGTTACGTATGGTTGTGGTGGCCCAGGTGTTTGCAGGCATAGTTGTGGTTGTGGTGGCCCAAAAGGTTGTTGTTGAGGTGGCAGTGGAACTGCGGTGAGAATAGTGAGGGATGTTTTACATGTAGAATTTATTCAATAATCAGTGGGAACATGGCGTGGGGTTCCGAAACATCGATGTGTATTACTCTTAATTTACTTTACTTGTGTTATTTGGGGAGTGTTCCTTGGTGAGGTTTGGGTGGATTGTTTCCTTTCTAGGTGATTTGGTTATCACATTTTCTCATGGGGAATTAGAATGCCTCCCCAATTGTGCATGAGAGATTTTGGTTTTCCCTACTGAGTATACCTTTATACTCACCCTGTGTATATAAAACTGCTTTCAGGTTTCTAGGAGGACTTCGAGGACTATGCCTGACCTTATTAGCTCAGACGTCAAGATCGTTGATGTGGCCTCTTTTATTTTCTTTTGGTACTTCACTTTGAAGTTTTCTTTTACCGTGTAACACTTTATTTGGAACATGCATATGGGAATTGATTTTTGGTTTTACTTTACTTCTACCTTCACTTTTAGATTTGTTTGGATACTTACCATTGTATCTCCCGATCCTACTAAATTAAAAGGGAAATGCCTTCCATTTTATATGTGATTCTTTACCCTTGGTGTTGGTCTCCACTTCAGGGCCTATTGAAGGTGGGACTTGGGGGACATTATCTCTCCTTTAACTTGAATAAGGATGGTTCTGGCAGTGTGTTATCCCTTTCCTCGTCTCAGTGAAGGCGGGTCGACACAAATATAAACTTCTAATACATCATAGTGGAAAAAGGACCATAAAGGAATCAGTTAAACCCCTATCCCAACATTATATATCATGATACTAAGCATTACCCAATGCATTAGAGTGCTATAGAATTTCGAGCACACCCATCACTTTCACATCATTCTCTTGCTTAAGTGTGCCACATTGATCATAAAAATGGATTCATTCATCATCATAATTTATTACAACATCAAGGAGTGTAGAATAAATATATGTAAGTCCTAAACTAAATGTTTATATGCGCATAAAGGTGAACACCCTTGATAGAGTAATGGTATGGTATTCACTATATGATGATTTCAGTACGGATGATTCCAGTACAATTTCCGCAGCATAACAACATCGCAGAAAAATTTCTAAAAGGGTTGATGATAGAAGAAGGTGTCTCTAATCCTATATAAATGAAATAGAATGTAATAGGGTCATAGAAATATATTCCCCAACAAATAAAATTTATAAATATAAGGTGTAACAAAATAAAAAATCTTGAAGAAATAGGGGAAATTGAATAACTCGTATGAAATTACAGCATGGTAACGGGTGTACATGGGAGAGATTAATGAGGGATACATGGGTATATCATCATTCAAACATAATAAGGGAAGTATGGGGGAGGTTTGAAAACATACCGAATCATTTTTAATAGAAAATAAAATGGTGTAAAAATATTAGGAAACTTGGATAAAACGAGAAAGAAAGGCAACCCTTACTTGAGTGTGAGAATTCCAAAGCTTGAAGAGGGGATTTATGAGAGCCTGGTATGCCTTTATAGGGTTATAAAGATGGTAAGAAAGAGTAGGGATATTTCTCAAGGATTTTTTGTGAAGATAAGTGGTAGTTTTGGTGGGTTTATATAAGAAATGAGAGTGTAATTCATTAATATTCCAAAAAATGTGGGTTTTGGAATCTGTATAATTAAATATAAAAAACCACAAAACATTACATGGTTTTTACCAATTTTTTTTCTAAAGGGATTGGAAAACATTGTCCATGGGCCGAAGATATTAAAATATTAGTGTTTCTTATTGGGAGGTGAGTCACATTATTAATGAAATGATCTTAAAATCATAAATTATGTTATACATTTTGGAAGATTCACTAAGGATATATAAAATCACTCAAAAAAATATATAATCAAATTAATTTAAATGTAAAAATTATAATTGGATGAAGATTCCTTTTATAGTATTTATTACATCACAATTTGGCCATTAGGGTCTCATAAAACACAATATATATTTATATTGTATTTAATATTTACCAAAACATTCAACCAACAGATTCAAAAAACAACATTCATTTTATTTAAATAATTTCTTACATATTTCAATTTTTAATTTTGAAATAAAAACAAATATTTTTTTTGAAAATTGACGGGTTTTGAAAACAACAGTTTGTAAACCTTAATAAAAATTACATTTTGCCTTATAAAAAATACATGATCATTTATATTTCATAAAATTAATTTATTAATAATATTTTATTAAAATATATTATATTAATACATCAAAAATTATTTCTTAATTCAATTTCAATATTAACAAAAATACTACACGTGCTTTAAAAAATAGTAAAACAAAATTTTATTCATTATTCTATATAAAAATAATATACTTAATCATGATGGTAGGGTATTAATACATATCCATTTATTATGCCAACATACGCCCTAAGAATAAGTTGGGTGATGGTGGGGCTTTTATGGGGTCCTTCGGTGAACATGGTTCGGACTATGATCTTGATGTTCTTGAACTTCTCCTATAAATAGTTTAACTAATGCTCAAGTTTTTGGATCCCGGCTTGGGCTTGGTCTAGGGAAAATCCAAGAAATACTATCTCCCTTAGAAGCTCTAATAAATGGGATTATTAGAGAATTATCCAACTAGATGAGGCTGTCACCTCCTTTATCTATGTTAAAAAGATTTGTTACAACTTTATATTTACACTAGTCATGTTATCAATGTTTGACGGCTATATTATCCATGGTAATGATACTTAATGGTCAATTAAAAAAATTGGATACAATAAAACAAACAGAGTGTGTGTGTTTTCTATATGGAATTTTTTTAAATCAAATGGGAAATTTTAATTATAATAGTTCGGGTCGTTAGAGTTGTCTTGATTACTAAGGTATGTAACATCTATATTTCCCTGGCCTATGTCATCCTAGGGGTGATATCCTCTATTTTGGATTTTTTTCATTGGTTTTGATATCAATATATGATACTTTATTTGATAGATAATTTATTTTATAATTTTCATTGACCTCTAGTATATGGAATCTATTTTAAATTTTTTAAATAGGAACAGTTTTACCATGATTTTTAAATAAATATGAAAATTGTTTTATAATTCCATTATTTTCATATATTTGGTATACTGGGATTTTTTTTATATAATATTGATATAAAAAATTATGTGGGATCCTACTATGAATATTTTTCACACACCCCGTACACTCGAACTGAGGTTCGTAGATCATGTTTTTTCTGATGAAATAATGAAAAAGGAATCACAGTAAGGTAAAGAGATTTCATGTAAGTAGTATATGGGTAGATAATTGTGAGATATTAGGATGTTTCCAATGGACCAAAAAATTATATGTTAGCTATTATGTTTGCCTTTGTATTTTTTCTAGGACATATAACATGGTTATGGATTGTATTTTAGATATATCACTATCACTATAGGTTTTCATTTATTAAATATTTACTTTATTATTAGATTTCTCTATATTTATGGAATGTTTGTTTTTTAGGTTGGAAATATCATTAGATCTTGTTTTTTTTGGATTTCTTGGTTCTTTTTACCATCCCATGGGGATCAGGAGTACCATTATAGTTTTACTATGGTCTAGTTCGAAGCCTATTTTGACTGATTTTTCATGTTAGGATTTTGATACATATTTTTATTACTATTGCAAAGAGAGTGATTCATTGTTTAATAAGGTTTATATTAAATATGTTGTTTCCCTTTTATTTTGAAAATACTAAAATTTGTGCACAATATTTATGAATGAAAAGTCTTGAAGACAACATTGACTTTTAATGGTATATGGGGTGGAATAATATTATTTTTTCATTCAATGAGTATAAAATAATGTAATTAGTTTAAAATAAAAAGGTGAAAATTTATAATTATATATAATTTTTTTTCATTTTAATATCCTAAATCATTACTTTTAAATATGAAATTGACTATCAAAATACTTATAATTTATTAGAATTTTTTATTGGTACTTTAATATCATACATTTTAAATTTTATTGTTACCCAATATCATTTTGATATATTAAATCTTATATTAAATTTTATTTATTAAAAAAAATTAAAATTTCTAAAAGGTTTGAGGACAATAGATAGTCTAAAAACATAAAAGACATTACAACACTAGTGATAGTCCCAACACCATTAGGTACTTCTCTCTCTAATATAGGTATAGTTACCACTAATATAGGCTAGAGATGTGAGTATTGTGAAAACAACTCAATTAGTAGATGAGCGTGAATTGACTTCTCATAATTTTTCCACCCATAACTTCATGATGATATTTATGCAATATTATTGCTTATATCTATAAAAATGATTAAGTTATTATTTACTTTTAAAAAAACTAATTCATATTTTTTGTTTGAATTATTTTTTAAACTAATATGATTTCAGTTTTTAAATAAAACATCCATAGGAACTACAGGGTAGAAGTGGTCATGATGATCAACAAGTATGATCCCTAAGTAAGAATAATGATCTATAGGTAATTCCTTGTGTTTGGTGATGTGTTATTTTTTAGGTTGATATTAGATTTAGCTTATATGACATATTAATGATTTTATGGGTTTTATAATTTGTATATTAATTAGTTAAAATATTTTATGTGTATGATTTTTTTAATATACTGTATTTATTTTTAGAAAGTTAATTTAATTTATTTTGTCATATGTTTTTGTAATTTTATGTTTAAATTTTCATTTACAGGAGCTTGAATTTTATTTGCATAATTTAAAATTTAATTCACTATCCATAGTTTTTTAAACTAACATATATCATAGAAAATATTCATGTATGAATTTTTGGTAGTTTAAACCACCATTAGGGACTAAATGACCACTACAAAGAAATTTAAAATCTATTAAATCATCTAAAATATTCTGAAGTAATTCTAACCCACACTATATAATGTAAAATAGATAGGTTAATTGTAACCAACATGAACAGAATTAATAGTACTTATAACCATTAACAACAATGGTTAAAAAATAGTGCAATATGAATTAATTACTATTGGTTTAATCTATCTGAAAACTGAATTACCACAATGTTACTAGAGAACCATGGTTGATTTTAAAAAACAATGCAATTTAATTCCTAATAGAATTAAAAATGAATGTTTCCAATTTTTTTGGAAAATAATAAGTTATGGTTAAGACGATATGAAGAGTAAAGAACTACATTTAATATCCATTTTTTCTGTTTTAAATGGTTATTTATGTATTTTTAGTCCACAAAAATATAATTGTATTAATTCAAGAGACCTGATGGGCTGAATCTTCACCCTTTTGAACATCCTTTTGAAATTTTTCATTTATGGAAAGTTTCAAAAAATTATTATCTCTCTATATTATGTTGATGAATGTCTCTCACAAAATCTCCATTGGATGTAATTATTAAAATTATTTAATATAGGTTTCTCATTCTACTATTCGACATTTTGTTCTCATTTTAAATTCTCAAATAGTTTTCATTAGTTGAGTATCTAATTTAGAAATGGTTACCACTGGTCGTTTCACCCCAATTGATAATTATTAAATTTATAAACACATTATTATATAAGTGTTTCTTATTAAAATAACATCATATCTGTCATTAAAAATATATTTCATACTCAAAACAATTTGTCTAATCCTATAAAAAAAATACAACTTTTGATTTTTTCTTTTGGTCTTCAATATCATCTATTCCAGTTACTTTTAACAATAGGGATCTTTCAATCCAAAACATAACAAAATGACCATTATTTCAATTGACTATCTTTATGTTCATGGTATTACCATTATTTGGGATGATAAAACACCACAGATAATTCATGTCTTACTCCTTTTTAATGATTTAAAATCCACCTCTTCATGAATATACTTTTTGGTTTTATTTCTTTTATGGGTATTTTAATCTACTATATCCTCTTTTGTGTGTTTTGCAATCATGGACATAAAGACATCAAAAAAATGAACTTTTTGGTCATATATTCATTAAATTTCATTTAATAATTATTTTTACTAGAAAATTATCATATATTTATTCCCAAAGTTAACTTTATATTTGAGTTTTTAATTACTCTTATTAGATAGACCCCACCCGAATTTATTCTTTCTATAAATCCATGGAAATGAGAGTTTAAACCAAAAAACCTAGGCTTAATTCCAATTGAAAATAGTGAAATAAAAATTTACTAAAAATCCTAATCCTCTATGAATTTGATGATCATCTCTATTAAAAATTTAATAATGTATTTTTGTATTCCATGTGTCCCTTTTTTTCATTTGATTAATCTCCCGTTTTGAGCTATATAAAATTTCATTGATATAGACATGGTGTTATTATGATTTTTCACTATATATGATTTAATAAATCATTCTTTAGAATATTTACTCTTATATATGATAGATTTTAGCTGAGTTTTTTTAAAAATGTTAACAATAGTTTTTGATTACTCAACCTTTATTTAACTATCCTTATCATAAAAATATATAATATTATTTATAGTATTAAATTTTTTAAGACACTTGAAATACATCATGTTCAATTAATATTCCTTTTCTACAACCATATTTTCAAACTCCTTCAAAAGTATATGTTTTTTAGAATCTTTTACAATATGAAGTTGTATTTCCTCAACATAATCCTTATCCATGTTAAGAAATAACTTTTTTTTTCATTATTCATATTATCAACCTCTTGTTTGGGATTTAATTTCAATATATTAATGGATATTTTTTTAATGAAAATCGTCAATAATATGCTTTAACAACACCCAAGTGTTTGTTTCCTCTAATTCATCCTTATTTATTGAGGATTGATTGTGATATTCAGCACCATCCATAAATCTTTAACGATTTTTTGAAACCCCAAGCTTTTGTGATTTAATTTTTTTATGTTAATTAATTTTCTTTTTATCTTTTTATAGACACAACTTTGGGTTGTCTATTCGTACAATCAAAATTAGGTTATCTTACCCCGAGGTTTATTAGAACCATAATATTTTAATAAAATAGTTATCTAAATATGACACCTATAACCGTAAAATTAAAAAACGAGATATGAATATAAATAAATGATTTTTTAAATATTATTTATAATGGTTTTATATAATATTCACATATTTATAAAAAATTTACATAATTGTTGGTATGGACATGATATGTTTTGAAAATACCATTTTATTAAAAAATTAGTTTTATTTCAATTTGTGAACTTTAATAAAATTATTTTTTTCACTATTTTCGAAAATTAATTTTAGAAATAAACGTCATTTTTAAATCATCATTTTAAAAGTATCCTTGGGTGACTATTTTTATTTTCAAAAAAATATTCATTTTTTTACGAATAGGGTAAAATAATAAAATTTAATTAAAAAATAAATTTATTTTTTAATTTTTTTTAATGTTAAACTATGTTTTTAATTTTTTTAAATTTAAATTAGTTCGGTTATACATCTAAAAATCCAATTTAGGTCATTGGAATAAATTTTATATTGAATTTTTATGTAAATAATTTGGAAACTTTTATACATTTTCTCTTAAAAAACCTCTTTTCTCATCGCATCTACAAGATCAATTTTAAATTAAACATTTTTACATCAATGAATGTAATTTGAAAAAATTAATTCCATATTTTTATTTAGAACAATTTATATTATAATATAATTTCAAATTAATTTTTAAAAAATATGAATATTGCATACAAACAAAATTACCGTTGTTAAAGTGAAAACGGATTTACCATGGGGTTGAACTAAGAGTATAATTGTTAATATAAATTAGAAACATGTATAAATAATATTGGATATATATATTTACACCTTATCCTTCTATATTTATAATATAGATTCATTTGGAATATTTTTTATATGGAATGACTTCATTATTTTGGAGTCTTTTGGGAAAATTCCAAGTAGTTTTCAAGTTGGTTTCTTTCCCCCATTTATAAGTGTCCACTGGATCCACTAGTTCCTCAAAATTTACAATACCCATTTTAATTACGAAGAACTAAAAAAATATCCCCCAAAAATATTTAGTTACATTCTATTTTTCCTGGTCCTCCCAAAATACAATTCCTTGGGTCGTTAAGAGGAGTTCCAGAGGATGTTTCTCTTATAAAAGTTAAATATCTTAATATCATATTTCATTATCATTATTATTTTTTATCATTTAATTGTATATCAAGACATAATATATAATAAAACTATTATATCCCATATATTTGAGTTTTATTATGTTGATGTCATAATTTTTCTCCATCTCCACTTCTGTCAAATGGGATATGAAATCATCCTTCGTGTGTTTGGAGGACTACCGCATTGCTAACCGATGTCATTATTTTTTCCAATACCATCTATCATGGTTAGAAATAATGATATATTTATTATTTATATATTATATTTATATATTATATTTATTATAATATTATTCTAATTTAGTTATTATATCATAAAAAACATCATGCATTCTATTATTTTGAAATACAATAATTTCGGTCATACGTATGACATACTACTACCTCATAAAGTAATGAGATTTACTCACACATCACATGGAAAGGACTAAGTATGAGGTTAATAAAAATTATTTATATATATGACATATTAATTAATGATGAATGGAAATATATGATTTACCCTTATTTATTTGAAACCGTCAAGAAAATGGAAACATCTTTCGTGTGTACGTATGACCAACTGTCTCACTGAATGGTGTATTCCATTTTTTATCAATAAAATGAATGGATTACCATAAATTAATATAAAATTAATATACATATATATATATTATATTTATATCATGGTCAAAAAAAATTTGATGATTAATTCATGATTGATTTAATGGAACCCAAAATAAAAAATCAAAACATATTTGAAAAACAAAGCTGTTGTTACCCAAAATGTAACTTTCATAGGGTGTTACTAAAAAACAAACAATATATGGTCATAAGAAAATAATATTCTGTATAAAATGCATAAATTTTATTATGAAATATTTTTATAATGAACTTTTATTTATTATCCACTAGCTTTTAGTGCATACAATATAATTCAAGATTTAATGTATGAGATCTATGTCACACTTTTTACTTATATGAGACACATTCAATATTCACCACCTATCTATTTTATGTGTTTTTTATAATTATTAACAATTTATATTATGATGAACCTAATGAAATATATTATTCTTTAAATATAAATTTATGGTTCTCTGTTTAATGCAATTTATGTTTAAAAATGATACACGTCGTTAAGGGTTTATCCGCAATTTTCCTTCTTTGATAAATATGATTATATTATATACCAATCATATGTTAAGGGGTGTATATATAGAACCATTTAAATTTTATTTCATGAATGTCCTTAAATTCATGATATTTTAATTTTCATTTAATTATATTATATTATATTAGGGGGCATATGATTTATAGTAACATATGTTATAAGAGTTCTATAATAGAATCTCATTATTTTTCGAGATTGTTTAGGATTATGATTACAATGCTAAAATATTATGATATGTATCTCTTGAGACACATGGATTTTATTCTCCTATAGTTATTTCATTTTAATAATTTTTTTCCATTTTACTCTCTTAATGTACTCAAGAGTTCTAAATAATTTTTAATCAAAATTTGACTTTTTAGTTGAAAACAATTTTCATCCAAAACCATGTTTTTCATATATTGTTTTTAATTTTAAAAAAATTATTTTCAAAGGTAAAATACGATTTTCATCAGTAAAGTTTTTCAATTATTATTAAAATTTCCTTTCATATATTTGAAATTTTCATTTTGAATAAAAATGGTTTACAAATTTTTTTATGTTTTAAAAATTGATTTTATTTGAAAATTTATGATTCTCAAGAAACATTCAAAATGATTTATATTTAAAAATAATTTTCCATCTTTAGTGATTCCCTTTTCTATAACTCATTATTTACTAGGGATATGATCCAACTATTCAATTTTTATTGTTTCTCTGAATGGTTTATGTCTATGATGATAATATTTTTATAAATACTATTTCCATTCCACAGGCTATACCATGATAAAACACTTATGAAACCTTATTCATTTTACATGTATTCAGTATTTATGAAATGAAAAAATTATTATGAATCATTTTTTATTTCTATAGGTTATGTTATGATATATTTTTTATGTAACCTATTTCTTTTCATGGGTTTGGTATGATGCCTATTTTATGATCTTGTGGCATAGATATGTATGATTGTAATTATGTGACTCTTTTTTTCTATAAATAAGTATGATGGTTACATTATAATCAAATATGGGTGGGACATGGATCTCTTTCCAATGAATTTGGTAATGATAGATATCTCATGAGAGAGATAGGACTAGAAAAGAGGGTGAACCTTGTTTATTATGGGACTTTGTCTTCCATGATTGTCTTGGGAGTGAACCTTCACTACTATGATGTTATTTTCAGACCTATTTTTAATATATATAATGTTATGTGTGAACCTTATTACATGCTTAAAATTTTATTCAAGAACCTGATTACATGAAAAAAATGTTATGTGTGGACCTATATTGTCTATCAATAAAGTTAGGTGTGGACCTGGTTTAATCTTCATATGTTTATGTGGGGTCTAGGTTTCAAGACCATAACATAATTATGGAACTTTTTTCTTTTATTACATGATTTAAATGTTATATCGTAATAACTATTCTAAAATTACATTTTATATTCAAATGATATTCTCTAATAGAAAAAATTATTTTATTTACTTATGATTTATGTCTTATGAATAACTAATATTTATTCCATAAATCAATATTCTGATATATGATATTCAGGGTATGGTTTTCGTAATTTATTCTAATGTTCTCTAACCATTTTGATCAATTAATGATTACATATCTCCATTTTTTACCCTCATTGTTCATTTAAGATCATCATTTCTTATGTTTCTTTACCATATCTTATAAATAATGGTTTAGGTGGGGTCTATTTATGAAGAGTTATAAAGTGTAAGATCTTCGAATGAGATATTGAATAACTTTCAATAAAATTGAAAATATTTCATTCCAATTTTAAAAAGGAAATTAAATATTACGGTCCTCAACTATTTATTTGTGTAATTCACAAATTATTCATCTAAAATGATGTTATATCCATATATGAAAATAATGAGCCACAATAGTTGGTATCATAGAAATGGTTTAGTTAACCATTGGAAAAAAGGATGAGAAAACATTAGTAAGATCCCATGGGATATTTCTAAATATATATCTTGGTAAATCTCTAATGTTAATTCAGAGGATGTTTCAAAGTATCCCAAAACATCCTGAAATTTTTGTGATGGATGGAAAGTGTAGTTAACATGAAATTGAATCCCTATATAGATATGACAAGTGGATATGGTTGTGGAATAGAATTACCTAGGGGTAATAACTCCTAAAAGGGAACATTGAGCTACAATGTATAACTAACTATTGAATAAAAACAGGTCTTTCTGAACACCTAGCTTCATAATCTAAGAAGATATGCTTTAGAAATTCATAGATTATTTATAAACCATAATGAATTATTTAAATTGAATAAGGATATGAATGAACAAGGACTAACCAAAGGTGTTATAGATTAATGAAGAAGCTACCCTGATTTAGACACCCTATAAGTGATCCATCATGATTATGTGTTTCCCTTCTATGATTATGTTTTCTTAAACTATTATTATTGATTTTAGAAAATGGTTGGAACCTAAATTAACCGTGTTAATGATGAATGAAACAGAAAATACAAGTATTTTCATGATGATAAAAAAAATTATTGGAGGTCAAATAAAAAACCTCCTTACTATACTCAAACAATATTCTCAAGATATGACTCATGATGGACTTTCAAATGAGAAAAGGTGGGTAAATGTTCTTAAGAGTAAATCATGAGTAAATACTCACAATATTTAAATATTTTTTTGATCCTCTAGTTTTAGATATACTTATCTGTACCACTGATAATATATTTTCCGTTGTCCAGTGTTCTGACCATAAAAAAGTCATTTTGGTTGACTACTATTAGGAAGGTGAGGTAGATCAATGGATGAATTTTACAAGTAATATGAGGAAACTAAAATTAATTGACTCAATAAAGTTGGATAAGTTTAAAATATTGTTTTCTATAAGAAACTTACCCATATTCATTTTATAAGAATGGATAAGGAATTAGTGAAGCTTAAACATGAGGATGATGAATTTAATAGCACCATTGAAGAAAATTTCATGAGAATTTCAAGGTACTATTTAGGTATTATAATTATGTATAAAATTCAATGTTGAAATATTATTCACTATATTGAAATGAAATATATTATGGTCATTATCCCAAGGTACTTTGGATGATATGAAGAAATCATTCGATGTTCACTAAATGTGGAAATGGAAGATGTAAACCATCTCGGTTCTGGGGATAAAAAAATAAACTTAGGGCTCCATATATAATCTAATGATATGTCACATAGAGGGATGAAATGGTTCAAAACTCATATACTCTTGATTTATGGGAAGGATAACATATGTGATTTCCTTAAAGGAACAATGAGTTGTTTCATGTGTGGTAAGACTATATATCGAGCAAATTAATATTTAATTTTTGTAAAGAGGACTGTCCATTTAATAAATGGATAGTAACATCAAAATAATGCATCGCCCAAACATCAGTGATTCAAGTGCAAGGAGTTTTGTAATTATTAGAATTAATGACCTAATCCAAGGGATAATGTGAATGATAAGCCACCACAACCACATAATACAATAGAAAAAGAGAATTATTATTAAATTACAATAGATAATGTGAATCAGGATAACTAGGGAACACTTACCCTTCCCCACTTAATTAAGAATTTCATGGTTGAGTTTTTTATTAATCTTTTCTTTAAATTTTTTTTTGTTCACCCTTTAGTGAAATTTCATGCGATTATCTCCCTCTACATAGATTTTAGAATTAAAAAATTATATTATATATATATGAGGATGAAACCTATATTCCAATGGAAATGTTTTCATATAAGTTGAGAGATTATTTATGGAATATATGGATAATTATATTCTAGAATCATATTTATATCCACATGAGATTAACTAAATAATTATGGATATCATCATGGATTTATGAGTTTAAGGTTGATCATATGTTCATAGTTAATGACATCTATTTTGAGATATTATATTATGACAGTTTATCATGATTAAGGATATTTTGAGAGATATAAAAAGAAATATAACACTTTTTTTATTTATGTTTTAGTGGAAATTTTATTTAAGGAGAAATTCCTTTAAAAATATGGGTCATATTATTAATGGAACTGGTAATCTTTAAGGTTTATCTTATCATTAATTATGATATAATTATTGGTTGTAGTCGATATCCATACAATGACATCACATATCATCACTATTAGATAAGACTTATCCCTTTATTATATTTCCATGATATACTTTAAATACACGATAAGGTTACATGGATTAAAACATTCCATTAAATATGATCAGGATCCAAGGTTTAAATCGATGTTTTCGTGAAGTATTAGGTATGATCTTGACATGGAGTTGAGTTTCAACGCAATAAGAGTATTTCAAACCCAAGAGTATATGATAAATCTTATTCAATGGATTTCAAAAGAGTTTGGGATCTCAAAATCTACTCATTTAGTTTCTTTAAAGAAATAGATTTCACTAGAGCACTTAGATGGATCCTTATAAATCCCAATATATGTGTTGGAATGAGGTGGTCAAAAGAATGTTATTGGGACCAAGGCTAGAAGATGAAATGGTAGAGAGGGTTATATCAATCTGTCCGCACTTAAGGGTACCACAAATTTTGAAAAAATATTCTTCTAACAATTATCTATATGATGTTTAATTTTATCTTGGTGAGAAAAACATTATATAAATTTCTCTATGGGAGAAATAAGGGGAAAAATGTGATAGATATATCTGTTCCATTAAAATATATTATTGTATCATAATATTATATTATCATTGGTTTCTTCAACCGATACTATCTTAGGTATATGATGTGTTCCATGTATCTCTCATGAAGAATTACATACCCAATATATCACATCTAATGAACTCATAGGTTGTACCGGTGGAGCATGATATTTATTATAAGGAATAACCATTAGACATTATGTTTCAAATAGATAATGTTTTATATTTCAATTCCACTCACCTGGTGAATGTTCTTTGGAGAAAGTGCCTTCTTGAGAATGTTTCATGGGAACCTTATGGCTTAATGAGGAAAAATTGACTTCTATTTTTGGTACTAATGTGATGAATTTAAGGGGGTAATTTTAAGGAAAAATGTAACACCCCAGGTTTTTATTATTATTTTTTCAAATAATTTAATTTTCATTGATTGAATACCTAACACGCAATAATGGGTTATCATGTGCTACTTACAACACTGGGTTATCGTGCACTGTGTTTCAACAAAACCAAGATATGTTATTAATATAATTATTTAAACATGTCCATTATAACCTCAAAACTAAAAATAGATATTATGATTAATAAATATTTTTAAAATATTAATTATAATGGTTTTATATAATGTAATCAAATTGATAGAAATCTAATTAATTTTTATTAAATACTTTATATGTTTCAAAAAAACTTATTTTTTGAAAAATGGTTTTTAATTGTCTTAGTGACCATTAATAAAGAGAAATTTTTTAAATATTTCAAAAATTAATTTTATACAAAAAATGATCATTTTTAAATAATCATGTAAATATTATAATAGGTTGTTTTTTTGGGATTTTTCTAAAAACTATTAATTTTTATGAATTTTGAAAAATATGGAACTTTAATTGAAAACTAAATTTTCATTCAAATTATTTATAAAGATTATTATTATTTGAAATTAGTTTCAATATTAAATTAGTAAAATGAAAATTCCATTATTTCAATTTAGATTATTATAATCAATTTATTATTGAATTTATTTATAGAACCATTGTAAAATTTTGATCATTTTCTTTTTAAAACCCCACTTTTTCATCACGTCCGTGACATTAATTTAAATTTAAATTTTAAAATTATATACATTTTATTTTAAAAATAGATTCCATATTTAGAATCAAAATAATTTATACTATGTAAAAATATAAAATTAATATTGTACCAAGATGAATCAAGAATGTAGAAGATGTTAATTACTATGGTTAAGGTATAATTGGTTTATCATGGGGTTAAACTAAAAGGATAAGGGTACAAATTAGTTACCAAGATGTAAAAATATTATTTTATCTCATTATTTACTCTTTATCCTTAAAAAATAATTATCAAGGGTAATTTGGTTTATTTTTTCCTGGGAATGAATTTATTATTTTGGAATCATGGAAAATTTCTATGCAGTTTCCAAGTGGGTTTGTTTCTACCACATATAAAAGGCCACCATAACCCATACATATTCACACATAAAAGCCCCTTTTTTGACTAACCAATGAAACATTATCTCCTTAATATCATTATTAACATTATACATTTTTTTCTACCAAAATTTCATCCCCATAGACCTTAAGAGGATATCCATATGAGGTTTCTCACAGAGAAGGTAATTATATTAACATGCTATTTCTTTTTCATTATTCTTTTTTCCACCATAAATTATATATTCACACTTAAAATATAATAAAACATTATATCTAAAATATAATTATATCTTATTATGTTGTTGTAATAATATTTAACCATATCCCCTTATATTAAATTAGATTCAAAATCATCCATCTTTTGTAAATCAAATTACTTCCTCACGAACTGATGTCATTCATTTTTCAATTACAGCCTATAAAGGATGGAAAAAATGATAAATTTATGGTTTATATATGATATTTATGATATTATTATTTTTAATTATTATATCATACATAAATTCAAGATTTTATATTTATTAGGAATAAGATAGCATCTCTCATGTGTATGGTTGAGTACCCCCTCGCGAAGCAATGTGACTTATTCACACATTACATCGATGTTATTATATATAGATTAATGAAAACATCTGATATAAATGAAATAAAAATGATTTTTTATTTTTAATATATAATTTACTGTTTTTTATTTCAATCCAATAAGAAAATGGAAACAACATTCTTGTGTATGTACGACCTACCATATCCTTAAACAGTGTATTTCATTTATTATCACTAAAAATTATGTATTACTATAAATAAATATATAATGAATATATTTTATATTTTTATCATGGTTAAAATTATAGATACGATGGAAAATTAATTAATTTAAGAGGGGAAAAATAAAATATTAAATCATATTTTAAAAACAAAGCAGTAATTACCCAAAACATAACATTAACCTGGAATTGATAATAAACGGGTTTTAATAGGTCATAAGAAAATTATTTTTGGTATTATATATAAAAATTATTTTCCCTAATAGATGTATACCTAATTTATATTTATTACACATGAGTTTTGAATGTGTATGATGAATGTCAATACTTAATGTAACGAAAATTCATCTCACTTTTTACTTCTGTGAGACACATTCCATATTCACCACCTATTTCTTCTATGTGGTGTATATAATGACAATGAATTTAAATTATTATTCTTCTAATAAAAAATATTTGGTTTTAAATATCTATGTTTGGATATTTATTTCATAGGATTCATTATTAAAATTTTTACAAATTACTATGTTATATGATTCTCAATTTTCTTTCTTTGAGACATATGATTATGTTTTGATCTAATATTCCATTAATTGGTTTATATACATCTTATTTTAAATTTTATAATCATTATTGTACTTATTTAATAGCTATTAAGTTTTATTTAATGTAATTATTTCCAGGGGCTTACGATTCAATGTTACTATAGTGGTATGAATTTTATGTTACAATGTCATCACTTATCATGATTGTTTTTTATTATTCTTTAATTGATGAAATATTATGATATATCATTCATGAAACTCATGAATTTTATTCTCACAGGGTTATTTCATGAGAATAAATTATTTTTATTCATTTTCTTATCTTTATGTACTCCATAGTTCAAAAGAATTGTTTTATGTAAAATGATCATTTCATTCAAAAATAATTTTCATAAAAAACTATATTTTTAAAAAATGTTTTAAAAAATGATTTAATTAGTTTTCAATGAATAAAGGGTATTATCCCTTATAAATGTCTTAAATTATTTTTAATGATTACATAATAATTTTTTAATTTCTATTTTTATTGAAAATTATTTTCAAACTTATTTATGTTTTAATTGTTTTTTTAAATAAAAGTTTGCTTCTATTTGAAATATTCCATGTGATTTATATACCAAAATAATTATACTTATAATATGAATTCATTTTATGTTATTTATTAACTATTAGAGATATGACATGTTGATTGGAGTCTTATTATTTATCAAAATGGTATACATTTTTTATTACTGGATGGTTATGAAAATCTTTTCTCTTCCACTATATATAATATGATAAAACTCTTATGAAACCAGCTTAATTTTCCATGTGTAATGATTTGATGAAATGATGAAATGATTATAAAACCCTTTTTATTTTCATAGGATATGTTGTCATAAATTTTTATGATTCCCATTTCATTTCATTGGTTTTGATATGATGAATGTTTTATGATCTTGTGAAACACATAGGTATGAATTTCATTAGGTTATGGTGGTTACATTATAACCAGGGATGAATTTTATGTTATAATAAAAGACTATTTAGACCTATATCTCACAATAATAAATTTAGTTGTTCGTTATACCTCATAAATTAAATAATAGATGAATATAGAGTGAACGATGTTCCAAAATAGAATTTGTCAACTATGATGGTCTTGGGAGTGAATCGTGACTATTGTGATGCTATGTGCAGAACTGGGTTTCATTTCCATAATGTTGTGGGTGAACCAAATTAAATGTTCATAATTTTATGTTTCAACCAAATTAAACGTTAATGTTATTGAAAATAAACTTTTATTTGGTTTCTATGATGTAATATGGGGACCAAATTAAATTTATATAAGTTTATGTGAGGGCAAGATTTCATGTCCACAACTTAATGGGTGATCTTGTTTATATTTATAATTTTTCACAGTGTAATAATATGATATTAATTCCATAATTATGTGTCTTTTTAAAATTTTAAGCTATCCCGATACACATTATTTGATTTCCTTATAATTTATGTCTTATGTAATTAAAATATTAATTTGATGACTCGTGATTTTGATCTTTGATATGAAGGGTATGGTTTTCATATGTTATTCTCATGTTCTAATATCATTGTGTTCATGATATTCTTTTGTATCTCTCTTGCTTACCCTTACTCAGTATATGATCTCACACTTTCTTATATTTTATTTCCCTAGGTTTTTTATAATGGTTTTTGTAGGACATGTTTATGAAGAGTAGTAAAGGGGAATATCATTTTGGGATACATTGATGATATTTCACCACAATTTAGAAGATTGTGTTCCAATATTCAAAATGAACTAAATTATAATGGTCCTTAGGCGTGTGGTTTTTAAATTTATTGAATATTCATCTAAAAGTATTTAATATCCAGGTATGATAAGAATGGGTTACTATACATTTTTTCAAAGAAATTTTAATATTGACCTATTGAATTGGAGTAGTATTCCTCTACAAACATTGTTATAAGTACTATATTTCTCCTTTAAAACTTCTACTTAGTCCTACTATATATAATATCTTTTTTAGAACATATTCCATAATTATTTATTTAGGTTATTTGATTATGTATGTCATTTTTATAATCACTAAATTTTATTTTTTAATAATCATCGGCAAAATTCAAAATTTCACCAAATTTTAGTAGAACCATTCCATTATATTTACCCATTACATTATGGTTTTTCATTGATATATGAGCCATAATCCTCTATAAAAAATCATACTTTTATTTTTGGGAGTTTTTAATTTTCCCATTATTTTATTGAGTCTATTCATAACATTAAATGAAATTAACTCCATATATTTCTTCTTGAATTCACAAGACTTAATAAAATGTTACAATTACATTTTATTTATTCCTTGGATTACTTCTTGACCACATTATCTTTCAATATATCATAATTTAGAAGTGGTTTTTTATATCATCAAGAGTGAATTCAAATTATACTTAGAAGGTTGATATATCAAGATGAAACCTATCAGGAAAATTCTAAACTAATTCAAAAAAATAGTTGAATCTCAGAGTTTGTGTCGAAACTGATTGATATGACTGACTGTATCATCTACTCTTGTTAATTGGTCCTCAATTGTCTCATCATAAATAAATTTTTTATCCAAAAAAATTTCTCTCTAACAGTTTGAAATGGATTATCTAATTTTCACATTATGTATATATATATATATATCTTCCCATGTTGATCCCAAATATCCATTAATTCCTTGAGTAGTATAACATTAGTATATACATTTTTAGATAAGGATGATAGGATTTTATTTTTTAAATTTTTACCTTCTCCAAAATTTATCTTATCATAAAATACCTTGTTGACATATCTCCTTTCTCCTATAAAACCCACTATCACAGTATAACTCAATTTTTGGATTTGTGAAAGAATATCAGAGAGAACCATGTTTATCCATAAATTCATGTTCTTACCATCAATGAAAGTATAAATAATTCCATTAATATACATTATATTATCCATAAATTACCGTAAATTAAGAATAGATCTTATATAAAACCTGTATTGCATTGATTCCAACTAAAGAACCCAGGTGTATTGATATACCACAGAGAAGGGGGTGGATGAACCAATGATAAAATATTTACAATTTATTTTTAAAATTAACATCTAAGACTTTATTTGGTCTTCATCTACAATATTTAAATTCCATCCATAATCATATACAACCAAAAATGAAAACGTACATACAGAACATATGTGTTTTAAAAGGTTAGTCCAAATATGGGTACATACACCTTACTAGTTATGGGTAATGTTTTAGGACCCATATATGGCCAATAATTCTTCATGTGAATATAAGATAAGGGTAGTGTTTTTCTCTATTCCCTGTAGACTATTAATGCTCTTATATGATATGAGTAGAATTTATCCCGATGTATTTTTGAAGTGAATGTATTATTCTGTCGAAATTATTTTAGATCTCTCTAGCCTTCATGATACTTATATCAGTCATTTGTGGAGAAGATCCCTAGTGTACACATGGAAGCGCTTTCATCATACTGTAATATAACCTTTTTCAATTATGAGTTGTTTGACAACAATAAAAATATTAGTTGAATTGTATGAATGTATTACTTTGACCTATGGCTTTTTGAATAAAAAATATATGAATGAGAGAAAAAAAATTCATCATTTTTAGATATTAATAATTACATTCATTAATAGACCCCACCAATTACCACTCACTTCCTCTTTCTTTGGTAAAAAATATTTTAAAAAACATCTAATATTGACCTGTTTAGAGATTCTTCTCCACATTACATTAATATATATATTGATATATTAATATTGAAACTCCCTCATGATTTTTGGAAGTGATATTTATGACTAAATTTTTATAAAAATATATTTATCATGTTCCAAATAAAATCCCCATCATTGATCAAAATAATAGATTGGATGTATTTCTATTTAAAATTCGAAGAAATTACAATCGTTAATCATAAATTTTAATTTCCACACAAATTTTTATGAATCAATAATTATTTTATTGGAAAATAAATTTTTAAATATGAATTGTATTATAAAATCATCACATTTAATTTTTTAAAATAACTTCAAAAAAATATTCAATCTTCTCACAATTTTGTTAATTGATGAAAAATATGTAACAAATAAGTTTTTATACATTTAATAGTATAAATATATATATTATTTTATCAATATTTATGTTCAATATATCATTAAAAAATTATATAATATCATATATTTTATGAAATATATAAAATATATTATGCATCACCATACAAAACATACATAACAATAAGAAATTTTATGAATTACACTATCCTCAAGAACATTATTGAATTATTCAATTCTTTTTATAATATATTATGCATGTATAATAACAAAATAATTTATTTCCATAGTAAATGTTTATCTTCAATCCCATATAACATCTTATGTATATAGTTAGAACCTAGGGAATTTTCCAATTCCATAGTTCTATAACAAATATTAAATATATTAGTCCATAAATAAATTCTGAAAAATTCAAAACATCTATAATTTCAATCCTAAGATATCATATCATATAAAAACTTCTAAAAATATATTAAAACCAAGTTTAAATCATTAAAATCCTTAAAAACAATCTCATAGACTTCCTATTCACTTCGTAGATAGTAGGAAACAAATATAACACTCCATTAATTCCATTAGATTATTTAATCGAAATAAATGTGATTATCCTTGATTTCCAGTTAGATTAGGATTCTAATGAAAGTTTTTAAAATCTAAAGATATGTGACTTTTTTCCGATCAATATTTTAATTGGTTTGAATACTATTTGGAATAATTAACGAAAATAAATTACCTCCACTTTTGGTGGTGGAGGTGAATATCGAGATATTTTCATTAAGGTTTTTTCTTCATTACCAATGATAAGGGATATGATATTTTAGATTAATTGAGTTCATATAAAGAGTCCAACTTAATTACCTCATATTATATAAACACGAAGAGTTAAATAATTAAAGGTGTGACTATATGGTCATATTGAATATGGATTCATTTGATTGATTACTTATCCATGAGAAATGAAAATTTTATCTTCCATAAAATATGGTGAAATTTTATGTTCATTAATTGGAAATAGTCATAAAAAAAGGTGATATTAAGAAAGAAGTACCCCTTAAATTTAATTGATTATATTTTTATAATTATGCCTCTTTTTAGGAATATTTTAATTTTTTAGGATTACACATTAGTCATGATATCACTAGTTAAGGTTAAATGAAGTTTATATTTGAAGAATATCATTTTTATACAGATATAGACATAAAAATGTTCCAGTTATTCATTTTGGACTTTAAAATTATAATTCTATGTTTTTGGAATTAATTAATCATGTTTTTTAAAAAAAAATTGACACCTTTAAATTGATTTTTTTATTGTATTTTAACTATGAATGAATAAGGTATGATAATAGGAAACACCTAGATATTGTATTAAAAATATTGTATCAGTGTATGTTGTTTTCCATGTTTTCAAAGTGTCACTTGTTCTACAATGAAATGAATTTTTTTTGAAATATTTTTTTATATAAAATAATTTCATTTGATTCTAAGAAGATGAAACCAATTATGTCCTGGTAAATACCTAAGAAAATATTTAGGATACTAAGTATTTTTGGGTTTGGATTGATTTTATAAGTGATTTATCCATTATTTTTCAAAATGATACTCTCTTATGATAACCTTTATTTATAAGTGAATGGTGTTTTTAAAATGATAATATTTCTAAAGTACTTGTATAATTAAATTAGTGACTTATACTAGTCCCAATTTTAATTTTTCATGAATTGGGGTTTCTTATATAGAGTGATGTGAAGCATCTTGTTAGGATGTTATATTTTTTCTAAAATATAGAGGTGGTGTCATGAAATTTCATTAAATGAAATTGTGGCATTTTGAGAAGAAAAAACATATAAATGATATTGAATTAATAATATTTATTCCTTGAAGACCTAATGTCTTTAATATTGTTGTGAAGAACTTTTCTCTATATAAATCAATTTATTTTTAAGTATTTTTTATCATTGTTCAATATTAACCTGATGAAACATAGGTGGGTAGAGTGTCTCTAAACTTTTTATTTCAATAATTTGAATTAAAAAATTAAAATAAATGTGATGGGATATTATTTAAATAATAATACACCTATATAGACAAAGAAAGAATCTAGATAACAATGTTAGTTAGTGAAAGTTTTTCTAGACTTTCACTTGGAGGTAAAGTAAACCGTGGCTAGATTGTTTTAATTCAGTGTTAATGTAAAATCTATTTCTAGATAAAACCTTAGAGATATGTATTTACTAGATGATAAGTGTACAATGGTTGATGAATAAAATCTATGATTCATATTTAATGAATTTAAAGGATTTTATACAATTTGTTAGATTTATATCAATTAATAGATTCTTATTATTAAGTAAATGCAGGATGATGATTTGAAAAATTTGAACAATTAATATGTTAATGAATATTATGAATCTACCATGTTTTAGAATTTAAAAATATTGTAGTTTTAGTTATTAGTAATTATGAATAATTTTACCAAATTTATTTATTTATGTTTGAAAGGTTTATAGGTAAATGTAGAGTATTAATGATGAAAAAAATAGATACAACAATTTATGATCCCAAATTATTAAGTGGTAATTTATTTCAATATGTTTCACAATTAGGTTATCAATATCATTAAAAATTCATTACATTGTTTAGGATTTTTGTATATCAAATTATGAAAATCACATTTGTTATGCTTATTTTATGAGAATTGTTCAATTGATGTCCTTATTAATAATTATATTATATATTTTTTAGACATTATGGGGATTTAATGTTAATTATCTCATACAGGGGTTCATGGTGTCTACTGACATTATATATGAGACACTATAATTATACAGGTATATAGTTTAGGATGAGTATAACTTTCCACCATTAAATATTTGGTAATATAGTGCTATTTATTCGTATTATAAAATATTTTTTTAAACATCATGTCCTTAACTTTGGAAAAGCATTGGAGAACTATTTATGAATGCTAGTGTTTTTCTATGAAAATAAAAATCATTTATTTATCCCTTTGGAACCTATAGATATATTATATGGTCAAACATGTTATACAAAATTATTTTTGAATGATTGGTGAAATATTACATATGGGACCTTGTTAGGTACAAGTTATGGATAAAAAGATAAATTATTTATGAATCATGTGTTTTCTTCATAGATTTTTACAAAATCATACTCTGGTCATCACTAATTTGTTGAGTAAAAAGTAGTTTTTTAGTTTCCATTCTTTTTTTTAGAAATCATAAACTATTTCATAAATACATGATACCTAAATATTTTATGTCCAAATTATTTTTGAAATTTTTATAGAAAAAATATACCATTTACCATACTATGAAATAGTTTTAATGTATTGGGGAAAAAATATTGACCGTTATGATTATCGTAATCATCCTAAAACTGAGAATAATGGGTTTGACTAAAACCGAGAATAATTAAATTCAATCCTATACAATTCATCGTAGTGAAATATGTAGGAAAATCCATTGGATTGACTTTTTTTTATTCTTGAATACATAAAAACATTGTGTCGTATTAGAATATTTTACTCTTAACACTGTAATGGTGTAAATCTAAAACAATGACATTCATTCAATTACAATATGTGGAAAGAAAAATGGTGTCATGTATTATGTTATAATATGAATGTTCGAGTGATTGGTGTTCAGGTCCTCTCGAATATCTCAGAGAAAATATGACCATTGGAAATCTAGATGACCATTGGAAGGCTTTTATTTAAATACCCTATCATTTTAAGATTTGACATCGAGATGATACCTACAAATGTAGAGACACTCTAGTGATTTTTAGGTTGTGTGAGAGATCTGATGTTTACAAGAGGTGAACTCTTGTTTCTTTGCACTTGTAACATTTTCAAGTTCATTTTTCATTGTGTAATTCTGATAATTATGATCATGATCTAGGGATTAAAAGGATAGGAATATAGAGGAGTCGATCGTCATTAGAATGACTGTTAGGGAAATCAAGTAAGATAGAATCTAATCATCGTATCAAGGACTATCGAGGATAGGTAGACTGAGAAAATACAATCATCGTATCGAAGTCTTACAAGGATAGTAAGATAAAATGATATTCATATTTATGGATTATCCTAGTCTGGGTAAGATAGATAGTCCTGAAAGAATAAATCAAGGGACCTCTATTCTAGTTTATTTGATTCCCTTCTCTTTGGGTTATAAGAATTATATTTATTTACCTATTTTAATTAAGATTACTTCATTTATACTAAAACTATAATATAAATTTAATTATTTTTACATTAATATTTCTATTTTTATTATGTTTAACGTAATTGATTTAATTATGATACCATAATTTTACACTGTATTAAATTTATAATATGTTATAACTCTAAATACGATTCTATATACCTTATGATAAAATTATTATTTTTTCTATTACTCATATTTAACATAACCATTGTGATTACTATTCTTATTATGCTTACTCTGATTAAATAATTTAATATTACGAATAAGACCAGTTTTATCATGTTAAACTAAGTTTCTATAAAGGATAAAAATGAAAAAAATTTAAACTTACAACTCTCCCCTCTTATATTTATCCATCTATATGTATATTTTAAACTTAAAATTGGAATTAGTGTGAAGTCTTTGTTTTTCTGATACGAACTTTTTATATTAAAGGAGGATTTTCTTGAACAAATACTTGTTATTCATTCTTTAATATTGATATTTAGTATTTTTTTCATTATGATGTTTTTGTTTATAAATATTTTTTACACTAACTTGTATTAAGGATAAGATTTTGTTTTTATTTTATAAGGTGAAAGCAATAAATGTCAGGTCAATGGAAAATATCAATCCAACTAGACCCACAATATTTGATTGTAATAATTATTAATACTGGAGGGATTGAATGAATAATTTTTTATCAACACATGATTTAGTAATTTTTTAATGATGACTGGTGATTAAAACATTCCTGAAAAAGATAGCAAAATATTTTCCAATCAATAAAATAAGGAATATAAGTTGAATTACATGGTATATAATACCTTATTATTTTCTATGAAAATAAATATATTTAGCAAAATTTATTCTTTCTAATCGTCTAATATAATGTGGAATAAGTTACACATTTCTCACATTACAACTTCTAATGTTGTTGAGATTAGAAGAGAAATTCTTAGAGCTTATTTTCTTGAATTTGAATTTCCTTATGTTTAAATTGTTATAAAAGTATGAAAAATGGTTATGAAAATTTTTAGTTGTTTACAAGATATGTGTGAAAATGGATAATAGAATAAAATACCTATTAAAAATATTATTGATATCACACTAAATTAATGGGAGTCAAAAAGAACATCAGTTGATGAATCTAGGAAGCTTACAAAATAATAAAAAAAAATTTATTTTGAAATATTTCATAGTATGAGGGTAAGATAAAAACATATAATAAGAAATAAAATAAAAATAATGGTGTAGTTGACTTTACCTCTACTTTAAATCCTATAAATGGTCAATCTCCAAAGAAGGTTATTAAATCAACAATGAAAATGGTTATTGTTTAATCTAATTCAAGAGATTCAGAACATTTAGAGAATGAGTTAGCTAATATTTCTTGAAGGATTAACATGATTGTTGGTATAAAAAGGTATTTTAGTATTGTTACAAGAAATTTAATAATGATAGGAATGACAAGATAGATCCTAAAGTAACCTGTTACGAATGCTAGGGAGATGAACACATAAGACTAGATTTTCCAAAGCTTAAAAGGAATTATTGAAAGGAAAGAAATTCTGATAAAAATCAGACAAATTATTAAAGTAAAAAATAAAATAATACATTTAATTCTAATGATTCCTAGAGTGCATGTGGAATACACTCTTCAGATGATTCTTTTGATAATGAAAATTATTGATTTAGTTTATTATATCTATAATTATTTTATGTTTTACAAGGTGGATGGAAATGATATGTTTTCTTATCATATTTTTGAAAAATACTATCATATTTGTGCTAATTTTACTTCCATTTTTCATGGTGTTTTATATAAAGGAGATTCATTTTTACCATCTCACAAATTATCAGAATCAAAGGGTACTTTTTAAAAAGATTAATCTAAAAATTCATTGTTCAAAACAAATTAAGATGAAAGAAAATTCACTCCTTTTATTCTGGATCATATTGTGTAAGAACCTTGTATGAAATTATTTCCCATTCAGATAAAGGGTTATAGAGATACCCTCAATGTACATGATGTTTTCATTCTAGATTACATTGTAAATATGAGTAAAATCAATCTTACTAGATTTATTATTTTGATTTTCAAGAATATCATGTCGAATTCAATCAAGTCTTAGATTATAATTTTTCCCTGAATGACTATTAATATGATTTAAAATACCTTAATACATTTTTAATATTGTAATCAAGTCCAAAGCACTATGGGAAATTATTTTTTTCATCACTAAATATACAATCGGAATGATGATTTTTTTTGAAACAGAATCAATGTTATTTTTGAATAATATGTATGCATATTCATCAAAGGAATAACATTCTTCAGGAAAGAAAACAAATAATGTCTAGAAGAAATGAAAACCTACCTCCCTTCCTACAAAAAAATAGAAATAGAAGAAATATTCAAAAGAAGTTGTTGATGAATTGAAAAAATGAAGGGTAAACGAAAAGAAAGAGAATATAAATTCAGTGTTCACCTAGTAGAATAATTTTCATTAAGGATTCATGGTTAGGAAGTTTTAAAAGAACAATTAATAGAATAAAATAAAATTAAGAAGATTTCATAAGGAAATTTATGTGAAAAATTGATGAAGGGTGTAGAATGAGCCACATAATAAATTGTTTTACTGATATCATATAGTTGAATTATTTTAAAAGAAACATATATTATTATTTATCATTCCCCCTCTATCAAAAATAAGGAAAATAATTGGTTTTTATAACAAATAAATTCCTATAGTGAAACCTAATTCGATATCAGAGACTCAAATCTGAGAAGATTTTCTCAATTATATAGAGAAACCTTCCAAAGGTGTTGAATGAGAATGTATCTTCAAACAAATAGAATATTATGAAGGATAAAAAAGTAAAAGAATAAAATAATATGGTGAAGAAGTTGAAGAAGAAAAGAATGGGAATAAGATGAAGGATATGTTTATGAAATCCAAGAGAAAACAAATTCAAAAAAATAAGGATGAAAAATATCAATCTAATAAACAGTCTTTATGGAATTCATAGCATTCATCAAAAAAATTATATTTCCTAGTAAATTATATGGATAAGGTAGTCAGTCTAGTGAAAGAACTCTCCCCTGATTTGGTAAATCATATCCTCATCCAAGAGGGATGAAAAGAAATCGGAATAGTTTTCTGAAGAAAGTAAAAAAGGATTAATTTGAGGAAATTCAAATTTTTTATGGGAATAATAGTGAAAATGATTTTAGAAACAAAATTCAATGAAAAATAAAACAAATTCATTAAAAGAATATATTATAACCATCAATAGAAACATTAAATATGAATCTTAATCCTTGAATATGATCATTGATCATGTTATTGATTTTATTTATCATACTTTAATAAGACTGGATAAAACTTTTCCTTAGTTTCCATTATTAGAATAAAATGTTTATTTGGTTATGAAAAAACAATAAAAAATTTGAATTCAATAAAATATTTTCTAGAAAGGTTAATACATTTGGATGTATATTTCAAAGTGTAAAATGAAATTATTGATGTTCACATGAAGACTTAAAATAAATTTCTGAAATAGTCTCGAATTGTTGATGAAGACATTAATATTCATAATGAAAATTCTAAAAACATTGAGAAATATTTGGATCAAACCTATATTCCTTTCAATAGTATTACAAGGGATATGGAAAACAAGGTATAGTATCTTGAAAATTTTATAAGTGATTCAGATAAGTAGACTAAATATATCTCATATTAATGAGAAAACATAAAATTATTTCTCATAGGTATTTCTAGATTCAATATCTACATTAATAAAATTATTACATTGATGAATCATCATGATGTTATCTTTGAATGAATGAATGTAGAGTAAGATCAGTATAATCTAATTAGAAGAAAAGTTTTAGGCTCAAGAAGAATATGTGAAACAATAGGATTAAAGATTTTTGTTCCCATAAATAGGAATTCAAAATCTTGGAAGGAAAAAAAGTCTTAGGAGGAGATCATGGAAAATTCCAGAGAAGAAAAAATGGAATTCAAAAAGATAAAAACAATTTTAGGATCCTTGACTCCACTGAATAAAGATTTAATTCCTTAAAAATATTGTTTTGTTTTTTTGTTTGAACATTAAATGAAATACATGTTCATCTTCTTACTTAATGTTTGATTTTTTCAAATTTTTTATTGGTTGAATGTTCTTTCTTTTATTTTTAGATTATCATGTACTTTATTGTTTCAAATAGATCCTTTATATAACTCTTTTTAGGTATTACAAGATTCATCCCAATTTATTTTTTATAAATAATAAAGGGGAAGAAATATATAAAAAGGGGGAGAATTATATTTTAGGGTGTAGATGATATAATAAAGGCGGATAACTTTTTTTAATGAAGATAATACATTCATTATGGGATTTCTTATCATAAAGGAAAATTACTCATTTTCACTCTCATATTCATATGAGTGTATAATATTAGGGGGAGATATGTACCAATTTTAATTTTTTAATATAGAAGTTCTTAAAAAATATTTTGCAAATATTTTTTTCAAATTTATCTTCTATTTAAAATTTATGGTTTATTATTTGGAAAAAAGAGGATATTTTTCAGTGAAAATGACTTTTTGACTACTCCATCACTTTTGTTTCATACACCAGAAACTCTATATTAAATACATAATTCATAAATCTTTTGCACCCAAATTATTTTTACAATATTTTTTTAGTAAACATATACCTTTTACCATAGATATAAATAGTTTTAAAGTATTCAAGAAAGAAAAAAATTATTAACCATTACGATTATTGTAAGTATCCTAAAACTGAGAATAATCAGATTGACTGATACTAATAACAATTTGATTCATTCCTAGAAAATTCATAATAATTCCATATTTAATGAAATCCTTCTGATTATATTTTTTTATTCCAAAATATGGAAAACACTTTTATCGTATTAGAATATTTTACTCTTAACACTATAATGGTTTAATGACAAAATAATGTATTGCACTCTGTTATAGTGTGTGTAATGAAATATGATTTTATGTATTATATTAAAATATGACCATTGGAGTGCCATGTTTCAAGGTTATCCTAAATATATTAGAGGAAATAAGATCGTTAGAAGTATTTCTAATAAATATCAGGTCATTTGAATATTTCATAATGAGATGCGAACTACACATGTCAGGACACTATGGATATTTTTCTATTGTATAAGCATTATGAGGTTGCCAAGATGTGAAATTATTGTTATTTATGTTTGTGAATTTTTAGAGTTCATTTTTCTTAGTGAGATTTCTATTTTTATGATTATGATTGAGTTCTTCTGAGAAATGGAAGATATAGGATTTGATAATCATATCGACGGCTACCATGGATAAGGAGACAGAGAAAATTTAATTATCAATTAAAGGGCTTTTGGGGATATTCAAACAAAGAAAATATGATTATCATATCAAGGGCTTGCAGGGATAACATGACAGACAAGTCTTTGTATTAAGGGCTTACACTGGTCAAGGTATGAAAGACATTCTTTATATTATAAATCATGGGACCTTTATCCTAGGATATTGGATACCAAACTATTTGGGTTTATATAACTATATTCATTTAATTATTTTATTTATAAGTTTTTCACTTCCACTAAAACTATAATAGAAAGTGATTTTTTTATATTCTTCTATCAATTTATATTATGTCTAATGTAATATCATTAATTTTGATATAATCATTGTACACTATTTTACTTTTTGAATATTTAATCACTATGAATATGATTCTATAATCTTTATTGTAGAATCAATATTCTACATTACTCTAATTTATCATAACCATTATGATTATGATTCTTGATACTCTTACTCTTATTAAATCATTTTCTTTTTTGAATACGATTAGTTTAATCATGTTAATGTAAGTTTATTTTAAGGTTAAAAATGAATGTATTTAAACATAAAATTCACCCCCTCTGGTATTTATATATTTACATATAAATTTTGATACTAAATTATTACCATTTAAGTATGATGTAAGGGACCTTATATTTTTTATATATCTTTTATGCTAGGATATTAATGTTTGTGAGATCCTGGAAAATTAATTCCATGGTATTTGGGTCCCACTGATACCACAAAACATGTTTTTAATTTTTTAAATTGATTTCTATTTCTATATTTTTATGATACAATTCATAATGTATTCTATATTTTAGAGATGAAGATATATTTTTTGGATTATAAAATTATTCTGAAATGAGATTTTTTTTGAGATAAAACCCATTATGATTATTTTTTAAAACTAATTCATATTGTATTTTGGAAATAAAAATTTTTCCAAGGGTATAGTATTCCATTGGTGAAACTATTATGGTAACATGGGTTGATTTAAGAGGATATTTTGGAAATATATAGTAATATATGGTAAGAGTGTCCAAAACACTTCTATGTTGATGCTAATTAGAGACTTTTTGGGGAAGAAAAGACTCATAGTTTGGATTGTTATAACACCATTTTGTTTTATTTCATTTAATTATGTGGATTATAACCACTTTTATTTTTGAATTTGATTCAATATAATAACATGATTAAATTTTAATATTTAAATTGGATATATCAAATTTTTATTATGATTTTGATAAAGGTTTTATTGTCAATGAGATGTTAGGAATTATCTTATGATGATCAGTTTAGTGGATTTAGGGTTAAATTGTTTATTTAAATTTTATTATGATATTTATAGTAATATATATGACGGAAAATTGGGAGATTAGACTAGAAAATTATGTGATTTAATTATAGAATAATATATTATTTTATTGAATTTCTATATTGGACTTTTGGAGTTCTTAGATGATATGGTCTAGAAATTAAAGGGATGAATTTTCATTCTCTTATTTTGATATATTACTCTGTTGTTTTTTCTCATTAGTTTAATTCTTGATGAAAAATATAAAAAATGATTATCAATGGTCAAGAATCGATCAAATCATTATAGTCTATTAAATAGAACATTCTATATATTTTAATATTATTATTTAATGTATTTACAGATATAAATATTTAATAAAACCACCCTTTCTATTATTTTCATGTTTGAAGTGTCGAAATAAGGTTTTATAAAATTTTTATTGGGGAACATTCCTCTATCTAAAACTTTTCCTCTTTGAGTTTTCTTCAAATACACTTTATGAATAGAGTGTCAAATAGGGGCCATTTCATGTTGTATAGGGAAATATATCTCACTAAAAGGTAATCCTATATAGAAAGTTTCATGATATTGTTCAAAAATTTAAAAGATTTTAGAAACTGAATATAAATTAATCCAAACAAATCTTTACATTGGGTTATTACAATTATTTTATAAATTGATATTTATGGATAATTTTGATGATATGAACGAACAATTTACATTAAAAGGATCATTATCATTTGAATTAATATAAAATTAATAAAACTTCTTCTTGTTAGGTTTCTTCAATATTTTATAGGGGTCCGGATAATATGTTTTGGCATTATTAATTGATTAATTACTATGTAATTTTAGAAACAATGAATTTGTTTATAATTTTCAATTATTAAATATTTCTTGTGAAAATACCATAGATAAGGGATGGATTTAATAAAATAAATTCACATGTAGTTTATTTTAAATTTTTTCACCATGTCTGTGAGTTTGTGAAAAGTAAATTTTAGTTAAATTTTATTTTAAACCCATTAATTTTATTCCATGAAAAAATGGGTATTTTGAGATAATGAATGAAGGTAAAAGGTAAATATAATTACTAGAGTGAAATTATGAATCCATTTTTTTCATTGGAGATGTATTGGTTTTATTGTGTGATTAAGAAACATAATTTTTATTAAAAATTACTTTGTAAATATTTATTTAATTCCCACCATCTGAGTGATGGTTATAGTTTGGGTAGTTGATAACTAGATTTGGAATATTTAGATTTATCATTCAATAACATTAATTAGAGTGATTGTATTTTTTAGGATATAAGATATATCTATTAGTGGTTTGGGAAACAAGGATTTATCATTGATTTTAAAGGAATGGTATGTTTCCATTATAGTTTTTTTGGAATAAGGATAGTCTTATAATAATGAAAACTTTCAATGTAAAATGTCACTTTTAATTGTGATGTTCCATAATGTTTTTATTTGTTTTATTTGTTTTTAGTAAGTATGTTAGTAAGTCAATGAGATTTTAATATGAGATTTTAGTGATAGAGAAATATTCTACAACATCCCTACCTATATTCCATAAAAATTGTACTCTATGCTAGTTCACCAAATGGCCTAAAGATTGCCTCCAAGTATGCCAGAGGCTACTGACTTGAAAAGTGGGCCTAGGGTGTTATTGTAGGGAGACTGTGCCTCATTTCAGAAAAGGATAATAATTGAAATAACCAGGTAACATTTATATCTGTAATAAATAGAGTGTGGATGAAGTAAATAAAAACATGGATCTAATAATAATAAAATGTTTTAAATTCCCAAATGGTAATGTCATACATAAAAAACTAATTTCCAACTGGGATGATCACATATACAAACGTACACAAAATAAGTTGAAATAAAAGTATAGGGCTCTCCTACTAGCTCTAATCTAGACCACATACCCAGTCTCTAAGATATAATGGTGATACTCTATCCTAATTATGAGAAATCTTCATGATCATCTCTTTATGATCCTGTAACCCAAGGAATAATCTCTATCCACCATGCAATCGGTTCTCAACTAGATATGTTTGTACAATTTCTTCACACTTACCAAGGTGCACGTAAATGGGTGAGAAATAATATCAATAGATCATGATAATCATGAACCTATAAATATGCTGTTATAATGCATGGTCTTGAAATATGATCAGACTAGCTATGGAACAACAGGAATAATGAATAAAACAATAACATAAGTTGGAAAATATAAGATCCATGGATATCTAATCCCTATCAACCATATCAACTTCTACCTAATTGGGGATGTTCTAGGGCCTATTCCATCAAACACACACAAGACTATAAATATATATGTATATGTATATACATGAAAATGACCTTGATAGGAGACTTTAGACTAGGGTTTCCAGGGATTACATCAAAAAGAAAAACTCAATTGACAGTCGATCATACTATCTTGAATCCATTAGACTGAGAATCCTATAAGTATGGCTGTAATATGTATGTATTACCACTCAATCAATATATATTTAAGTTAATCCTTGGTTGTTTAATTCGGATTGAAAATAACTACTTCAAAAAACACCATAATGTCTCTAAGAAACATATGTCACCATAGGGGGATGCATGTCCTACACTTGTGTTCACTCATACTCACCTCAAACAACATTGACAATGGATTCTAGGTATCAATTGGGCCTCCTAAAAATATGCTATTGAGCTAGATATCATACTAATCTATCCAAATGTAGTTCAATCTGATGTCATAATCATAGGTCATACTCCATATGCAATCATAACATTACAAACTAGATAATTCCTTTGGGGGGAAACCCTTTCATGATATCTAAGGAATACTGTCCAAATTTGGTATAACAACACGTAATAATTCAATGATAATCCCAACATGCTAATAAAAAAATATTTCAGGGAGACAATATAATGCTGCATCCACTAATCCCTGACAGTATCCTGTTAATCAAATTAGGATAACAAGTCTATCCTCTGGGTGCTCATAAGCCTCAAAATGTTCATGGGAAATGTGTCCACCCATAAACCATTATAATCAACTAGGATACTTGGAGACTATCAATTCCTATAGTGACCTAGTATACGATGTGTTTCAAGATGCTTTCTATATCCTATCTATGTCTCCATGATCAATGAGGAATACTAATGATAAATGAGGCCTCATTTAAGGGTATTTGTATCATTGAAAAAAAGGATCATAACCTAGATCCCCAGAATTAACATTATAAATACATATCATAGTAGCACGTCATATCAAGATCCATGGTCTATGCTCCAGGAAGAACCATTGGTAATCATATCAATATAAAATCTATCCAAGTGTAGTTATGAACAAAATTTGGGGATGGATGATAACCTAAACCCACTACTACTGCTACAACGACATGGTATTTGATGTTTGATATAGGATCTTAGGTGACACCCACTACATTCTCCACCAAAACCCCAAATCTTCTAGATCAGAGATATTCAATGATGGGGAACCCATTGGGTACCTTTGGTTAAATCATTAGGGAGGAATCCTACATGGGATCCTCAAATTTTATATATAATTTTAGGTAACCCTCTTGGGAACCTTGTAAATAGTAAGCTACTACAGGTATCCTGCATTGGATCCTTAGAAAAGGTATATAAATAGAGTAATCTTACATGGGATCCTCTATGTTGAAACATAAGTAGAGGACCCCTATATGGGAACCATATCATTTTATAATTAGGCATAGAAATCCGACACGAGGTCCTTGGAATAGTTGAGCATGTAGAGGGATCATTTGAGGGATTACCCAAGTCTGTATATAAGAGAAGAAATCCCATAGTGGATCCTTAGTAATAGTAATAAGGGATATGCATCCTACATGGGATCCTATAAGTCTAATGATAATATGGCATCAAAGAATATATTGAAATATCTTGGAACATCAGACATGGGAGATGTCTCATGGCCCACCTCAGATCAAAGGCCTCACTCTTGGGAGATAGCTGAATTTGATTACTAAAGGAAGAACCTCCCCATATAAGAAAAAGAATGAAATTCCTTCTATGAGTAATTGAATCACCTCAAGGAATGTACACTCATTATTTTAAAGAAAGAAATATCAAAATATACTATTTATGTATTCAATTCCAAATATAGGGCTTTTAGGTTTGTAAAACCATTAAAATCGTAGCAAGGGAGGAGTACATGGTGTGTGTACCCAAGTTCATGGTGTATACCCTCTACGATCCACCTAGGTGTGTAGATCAGTCATACATGGCCTTAAAAACCAATTATATTTCTTATAAGTTAGGTACATGGCATGAAACCTATACGTGGTACCTACCCATGAATATCATTTGGCCTAGACATGTACATTGTTTGGTCGTGTACCTCCACATGTAATGTGAACCACATGAGATAGAGACATGTCCCTCAACATGGCATGCAACCCACATGAGGTTTTCCCATGTACTTTATAAAGTTATGTGCCGCTACACATGTTGTCCTATTGGTAACTAGGCTACATGACCAAGTACCAATACATTGTGTATATACCTCACACATCTCAAGTACTTATAAAATGTTCTTCTTACATGAATGGTAGGAAAACACAATGTTTGTTCCTAAACTACATGTTTTGTGATCATGATTTCCAAATTGGAATCCCATCAAATTGGCCCTAAATCATATTTTTATCCTCAAAATAGATAGATAAAACCTCAACGTCTCTTAAGAAGTGATAAAAATGGGTTTTAAAATAGAAATTGGTAAATATATAGGGATTTATTTCAAAACATAAAAATAGACTACCATTGAAAGGAAACCACCATATCATTACTTGTATCAAATTACCATGGCCACTTCATGATAATATGGCTACACTAAAGCTTTTTGGTTATAGGTACCATCTCCATCCACCCTATTATATCTCTCTCCCAATCCATTTCCTCACTCGGTCACATGAAATAATTGGCCCGTTGGGGTCATACACAAGATTCCATTGAAGGAAAATAATGAAAATAAAATATATGAAAATAAAAGGATGAAAAGAAAAGTAAATTGAAAGTGGCCTTAGCCCATCCCTGATTCCCAAAACATTTTTATGCCCGGATTGGGTAAAATTAACCATTCTAGACTCAAAGGAAAGATATAATCTCAATATGATTCTCAGTTCACAAGATTAAATTGAAAAAAACATGTGATAATTATTTAATATTTAATTAATTATATATTAATTATTAATTATTATAAAACAATAAAAATAGATTCAAGTTCCACCAAACTCATGTACTAGGGAAAAAGTCATATTCCTTGACAAAATAAGTGGTCACAATAATTATCCATTATCATCTAGTAAGGTAAAATGACCGTTTTTTCCCATAAAATCATTCAAAAGAATGCCCTCAAATTTCTACAGAAATTCACAGTCCCAAAACTAATGGGTCCTTATAATCTCCCCACTAAGAACCTTCACCACCCTAGGATTCCTTCGTGGTAAAACAAGAAGACATGGCCTCATCTACAACATGTACAAAACTATGTTATCTTGACTATCCAATTACCAGAATCAATGTGTAAAAACAAACCTACATCACTGACACTTACCGAAAACCAACATAGTACTCCCTACCATAGGAGAATCGTAATCATCACCTCAACCACCATACATCATTCACAAGATCCCATTCTCTAATTATATCAATATTCAAATGAAAATGATTATGACTTCCATCAATCATCCAATGGTGAAGTCCCCATTATTAGGATTACCTTATAACACTCATCGAGCATAACCTCAAAAAGTTTCCTCATTAACCCAGAAGGATATTTTAAATGAAAAAAATATCAGTGTATATACAATAATCTCACATTGTTCATATAATGATTTCAATATAGTTCATCAATATCTCTAACTATTAGGAAACTAGTATTCTTCAATAGGGTTTCATAGCTATAGTAATCCTTGCTCACATCAAGAAGGATATACTTTCCTTTAACCACCTCCTCACACCATGTCTTCTGAAAATGCATGTCTAACTCCAGCCCCTGATCAAACATCTCAAAATGATTGATTTATTTTTTATGTCCCCAATACCATGGTGGGACATTCTCATTTCATCAAAACAATCATTCAATCATGCCCATGTTTTTTTTAAACAATCGGTCATTAGATCACATTGTGTCACTCATTGATCTGTGATTTTAATGGTTCCACACATTTCTGACCCGTACCATGATCCATTGACACACACTCTCATGAGTTTTCCATCACAAGGCTAAGATTACCATTCTATATGTAACATCATTTTCGTTAATACAAATTCTTCCTTGAAACTCATCTTCATTATTAGTCCCCTTATATGTTCCATGATGTACTACAAAAAAACATGACCCTTGTTGTTGTTACATTAATGAATTTCTACCCATAGTTTGAATATATTTGAAATTGCATAAACACAACTCAACAGGGTGAGGCAAAAAAATAGTTCTACCCTTTGAAGCTATTCATGGTAAAAAAATAACCCTATGTTCTTCATAAAAAAACCCATAGTCATAAACATGCATGCATAACATAACCAGAGGACAAACCATTCATTGGTCTCAAAAAAACATATAAAATAGCTCAATACATCAAAAGGAATCCAAAAACCCAGGAAAATACCCCACTAGTAAGTTTCCATTAATCAAACTAAAGGTCAACCTATAAGGGTCTGTGCCAAAACTAATGATCCCTAGGATTCCCAACTAGGGATACAAATCAAGTCTCTGAATTGGGTCACAAGGTCCTATAACCTAGACCATATGTCAAAAATCACAACATGTTCACATCTCATATTGCTTCATCCACACACCCATCACAACATAAGTCATCTAACATACCTATTAATTATCTCCCTAAAGGTGGTAAAGAAAACATCAACCAATAAGGTTCAAAACAATAATCACCAAACTACTTAGGGCATGATCCTTTTTAAGAATCCCCATAAGGTAATTCTCCCAAGAATTTTTTATAAGTGTTTCTAAATGTTCCACAAAATTGAAATCACTAGGAATTAGTATACTATGATACCCACTCAAGGTATCGTTCTCCATAATAGTTTAGGTTTTTATCAATATCATACAAATTGACCATACTATATCCCCAAAAATGAAATCATCAACTGCCAAAGTTGACCTAGGAGGATTAATGGTATGTGAAAAACATCATCTGAATTATCTACATCATATCATAATCACATGGTTCAGTTATGTTGAATTTCATTCCATGATATGGAGGAAAACACTCTATATTTTTTTACTGACAATTTAAATAACCAAACCTAAGAAATAACACACTACCAGGGGTTAGTAACATCATGTGCCCTATAAAATTAATTGGGTCACTACAATATCAATACATAATGACTGATTCATATTCCTCATTATCAAACATGTCACTATAGATCCACATAACCAAAAATCAAAAGGATATATATATGAAGTCAGACTAAATGAGTATAATGACACCATGAACCCATGAAAAGAAAAAACATTTAGGTTTTTATTGACACTTTAAAAAAATTTCCTATATCATGAGTAATAACCACACACTATAAGTCCTATAATATTTAAATCCTACTTTAAAAATGTAATGAATGATACACCTCATTACATTTCCGGTCAATATTCAACATCAATCATTGTCTAATGCCCACAAAAAGAGTTCCATAAGTCCATAAATAACTCAAAATTCGATTCAAAATGTTCTTATTTATAAGATAAAGTCATATAAAACAACAACATCGTAGATAAGAACAAAAATCACATATCCCTAGTAACTATGACTTCTTAACAGAATAGGTGTTATCGATTCCCATGTCTAATATCCATCACATGTTCCAAAACATTCGTAATACTTTTTTCTACCATATATTAAATAGAAATGAAATATGAAAGGAACAAATGTGATACCACATTTTAATTTATAGACCCATATGCCACAGAATTGGTGCTCCGAGCCAGTTCACCACAATGCCTCAAACACGTCTCCCCATACACCAATGTCTTCCAACTATCAATGGGGGTCTAGTGTGTGATAGTGGGGAGAATATGACCTCATATCAGAGTGATAAACCTAAATAAATAATAATATAACATTAATAGTTGTAATAAAAATCATGTGGAAGTAGTAAATATAAATAGGGCTATAATTATAATGAAATAATGTAAAGGCTTGAATGGCCATGTTATACATAAAACATTGATTGGCCACTCGGAAGATCAAAAAAATATTTAAATAACATATACTATAATAAAGTTATTGGTATCTCCAAATAACATCGATCCATACCATATACCTAGTCTCCATTACACTGTTTTGATGCTCTATCCCGATCATAAGAAGTCCACATGAGTGTCTCTACTAAATCATGAAATCCTAGGCCTTAACCTTATCCTCCCAGAAATATTTTCTCAGCCAATAAAATAGACAAAAGGTCTACATGAACATCGAGGTTCATATACAAGGGAGAGAAATAAACTCAGTAGGCCACCCTAATGAATAACCTATAAATCGATTATCATAATTTCATACTCTTGAAATATACTCAGCCTATCTAAGACACAACTAGGGTAATAAGTAAAACAATAACATGAGAGGTGACATAGTTGATCCTCAAACTGATAATCATTATTGACCATATCAAAATCAATGTTAGTTAGAATGATCCTTATCATATGAAATCATAGATATATATATACACCAATACATATATATATATATATATATATGTATATACATGTCAATCATATTGACTTGATACATCAGAATATGTTCTATTTGAACAATATAATAATGGAATAAATCAATCCACAGTCTGTTCTTGGATCCATGATCCAATCGACTTGACATCCTATGATAAGGGATTTTAGCTCGATAATGTACCACTCTATCCATGTATAATTAATTCTATACATGGGTCCATAATACATATTGATAATACCCAGTTTATCAAGCACTAAAATGTCTCTAAGAAAGATATGTCACTAAATGTGGATTTATGTCTTAGCCCTTGGTTTACCTGTAATCACCTCCAATAACCAAGATAAAGTATTTAATGTATCAAATAGACATATATTAAATTTTTAATTAAGATATATGTCACACTAGTGCATTCACATGTAATCCATTATAATTTTGGAATCCTAGGTATCAGCCGATAGGAAATCATGACAATGCAACTCAGATAATTCTACGAGGGATGAACCTTAGGTGATATGTAAGGAATAATTTTTTGATCTGGTATAATAACATGAGATCACTCAATAATTGTCCTAATATCATCATACCAAAACAATTCTAGGTGATAGTATAGGGATGTATCCATCGATCCCATAGAGTATCCTAGGAACCAAATGGGGAGTTCAAGACCATTATTAGTGAGATCATCAGTATCCATCTTCTTTGGGGAAATGCATCAACATGAAAAACATTGGAATCCCCTATAATTCTAGAGGACTAGCCATTCCTAGAGCATAATAGTATAAGAGGGGTTACGAGTCACTCTAAAAGCCCAACCTATATATTCCTAAATAGGGAGGAATCCCAAATGGGGCTTCCATTAATGGAAGTAGTAACATTTAAAAAAGGATTATAAGATAGCTCTCCAGAAGTGCCTCTATAAATAGTCATCAAATTAGCACATTGCATAATGATCTATTGTACAAGATTCAAGAATCATATCTAGTAAGCATAGATACATTAATATTAACCATGTGTTAGCATGATTAGAAAAGTAAAGGTGGATGAATGCCAAAATCCAACACTACCACAAAACATCTAGGGATTAGTAGTTTGGCATGGGTTCTATAGTGACACCCACTACCATCTCTAGCCAATCACCCAATTTTTTAGCGAATGGTTGATCAAAGAATGGGGAACCCACCGAGTCCCACTAGTCAAAGACGTGGGGATGAATCCTTCTTAGGATCATCAAATTATATACATAATTCCTTGTACCCCTCTTGGGAGCCTCAAAAATTATAAGATACCTTACGCATCATACATTTTATTCTTGTAAGTATTAAGTAAACAAAGGCATTATACACAAGATCTACTAGGTTGAAACATATGTAGAGGTACCCTATGTGGGATCCTCTGAAAAGTACGCATAGTAAGATGAATCCTACATAGGATCCTCATAATCGGTAAAAGGAAGAGAGATCCTATAAGATATTCATGGAGTAAATTTGTATGATAAGGAACCACACAGGGGACCCTAATTAACAGTAATAGGGAAGAGGCATCATACATGGGATCCTTAGTGTTAGAATATAATACGATCTCATGGACTAAAAGAAAAAGTATTTGAACATTATACTAAAGGGATGGATTTTATCCCCCCTATGATATAGGGTATCACTCTAAGGAGACATCTAAATTTGATTTCTAGAATAAGAACCATTCAATATAGTAAAATTCATGGAATTCCTCCCAGGAGTACTAAAATCACCTAAAGGGTATTATCATCACAATATAAATGCTAAAAGATCAAGATGGAATTCTCATGCATCCAATTCAATTTTTGTGGGTAGATGATTAGAAAAACCAATAAATGGTTAGTGTGGGAGAAGTAAATGATGTGTATAACCAAGTTCACAACATGTACCCTTTACGCTCCACTTGGGAGTGTACATCAGTAATAATTGGTCTGTAAAACCCATGTACATGGCATTTATGTCAGGTTTATGGTGTTTACCCTAAATTGGATACATGACCTTATACCACATATGGATTGGACATTTAATTTCCCCAGATGTGTACCAATACACAGTAAAAGAACCACATGGGTTATGGGCGTGTACTATACACAACCATGTTCGTCTATATTGGATGTTTATTCGGGTACTTGGTTACATGGTAGAGTCACATTACATAGATTTTATATCCTATAGATGTTTCTTTTTCCAAAAAAATCTCATCATACCCAGTGAGTGTTTCTAAACCACATGTCGTGTGATTGGTATTTTTGAATGGGAAACCCCATAAAAAAGGATTGAACCATATTTTCTTCTCAAAACCTATAGATAAACCCTGACAGGGTCCTATTCAATGATAAAACGTGGATTCAAAACTATAAAGTTGAGAATATGTAAGTATTTGTGAAAAAATATAAAAATAAACTGCCATTATTCAGAATTTTCTAATGCATCACCCAAATCTAAAGTTCACAGCTACCGCATGGCGTTCTAACTCATATAGAGCAATGTGATAGTACCTCCCTTATTCCATATCAATCCCTCTCTATCTACATTTCCCTTACCCTTTGATTCATCTAAAATGGGAGTCTTAATAATTGTGTGTTCATTTGAAATTTGGGAAGTAAAAAAAAGAAATGTTAATTAAAGAAATGTAAATGAAGAAATGAAATGAATATGATATTGGGGCCTCAGACTGAACCCAACACCAATCATGAGTTTATGTCCCATATATGAAAAACTCCCTATTCTAAACTGGACATATGATATATAATCCCAATAAAAAAATCCATTCACAAGATATTTCGAAACAAACAATTGTAAGGAAATAGATATTTAATTAGTTGAATATTAAATAGTAATTATTCCATGAAAATTTAAAGGGCTCAAAGTTTAGTAAATATATTGTACTAGGGTATAAAACAATATTCCCAGGCTGACATAGTGGTTATAATAACTGTCCAATATCATCTACTTGTGAAAATTACCATTTTACCCCTTATTGTCATTTGAATGTATATTTTCAAATTTTTGATAATATTCAGATTCTAAGAAAACACAAACCCTTACAGAATGCTCAAAAAGAAGAAAAAAGATACATCTGATATTGATTATGGGAAAATAAATGTGAAGATACTTAGTGAGATTCCCAAAATTGAAGAGTTTTTCATCATGTAAGGGTTACATATTGAAAATAGAGAGTTTTATTTCCCAAAATAGTTAATATAAATACAAAGAGTAGGTTCCCTTATTTATAACAAAGTCAAGTGTTGTATTTAAAAGAATGAAATGATAGATGTGATTTTGGTTAAACCATAAATGGTCTATTTATTTTGGTTGATAAAAAATATAGTTATGTTAAAATATGGGATGGAGGATTTTAATGGAATATCTTATCATAACCACACCTTCTTAGGTCCAACCCATGACTACCCCAAGATCACATCTAATAAAACAGGGGATAGAGACCATCTTTGAGTAAGAATATCACACAAGTAAGAAGAATTATCCTAAAGTAACTATACACATGCACACATATCTAGTCCCAAAAAATGTCGAAATGTAATAAAAATCAAACAATGCATGCATACATTATGATCCCACAATATAGTATGCCAATAAAGTACTGAATGTAGAAAAAGTTTAAAATTCTATCCCAATAAAGAACTATAAAAAGTCCAACCTTAACTAAAAGAAAGGAATAAAGTAAAATGAATTATCTTGGTAAAACACCATGTTCTAAAAAGATCCAACTATGCTCCACCTACTCCCTATCCTCCCAATACACTGTCAAAAAGGTCATCATCTACATAGGATACAACACATGCCGAAAAAGCCGATGCCGGGGTGATTATAACAATACCTAGAATGAAACTTCAAAAACACTAACCATGAAGCACCAAGTACAATCAAGTCAACACAATATATCACAATCATTGTATAACAAAAACACCAATATATACTCATGAAATACACAATGCCACTAGGATGTCATAAACTACTGCCACCCATAGGATTCTTCTTGAAAAAATTATAATTCCGATAGAATCCACTCCAAGAGCCATGAAATCATCAGAAACACTTTATGAAGATTTATAGTTCCTTGATCACTACCCAAGAAGTTTCACTAGTCTAGGAAGACCTTGAGGCACAGATGGAAGGTCACACCCAGAACCACTAGGGGGCACCACAAACCTAATATGAATAAATCATATATGTTGTGGATCATATGTAAATGATACCACAAACCCTTCTGATGCATCATTTTTGATGAATGATACATTCCCTACCTAGGGAGGTCCTGACAATTCCACAAACCTCACCTAGGGAACAAAGATAACATAGTATCACACTCTAGTCTCACAGTGAGAAAGTATAACTCAATATGAGACTCAACATCAATAGGGAAGAAAAATATTATAATGTGTTGGTAATTAGAAACTATAACCTTGAGTTAAAGGACCAATGGAACACAATAAAACTATACTTGTCCATATTAAGGAGATTAATAGCTAAAAAACTCTTTAAGGTGGTGAATGGTGTGTACGAGGAGGTACATGATGGTTCCAACTATCCTAATGTCTATATATGTGGTAAAGCCTCAAATGAAATATATTTAATGAAATTAAAAGAATGTAGAATAACAAAATGGAATTTATAGGAAAGATAAAACCTTTTTCTATCTCGTAGATGTTTTTGTGTACTTGGCATGCCTCTCTACCAAGCCATGTACAGGTGGTTGTATCCGTGTCTGGGTACATTGTGTTCCACTCACTATGTACTTTTTACTTTGCATGTGTACTTCCTGTAGTATATTCCAAGCCAACAAGGAAGGGTCACATGGAGTTTGGCCAAGTCACATGGTGTGTAATAATTATCCCCAGTTGGAACCATAACATCATAGCTAGGGGGCCACACAGTGTGTAAACCAGAAATACATGCACGGTTTCTCAGGATCGTCTAGATCTAGTAGGGTAACATCAGAATGGTACTACGATTCATCCTATGATTCATTTTATCCACCACCCTTTGTAGAACCTATATATATGTGGTTTTCCAATCCTTTACATCATTATTTTCCAAAATCTAGGTTAAAATCTACTTAGAAAATGATTTTCCGAGAAATAACTGTCAAAGTGCACCAAAACCAGGAATTACATGAATAGAAAAACATATATTCTAGGGCTGACCATCCACCACCATTGTTTCAAATAATCCACAACACATATCATGATCCATTGCCATGTTAAAAATCAGTTTCACCCAATAATGGAAGTCCAATGATCCAATACTGGGTATCTGTCGAACCATGATCCGGATGAAAATGGTCATGATGAACATGTGAAGAACAGAAGATTAAATCAAAAATACGTAAAATTTGAGGAATGAAACTTGGCCATTTTTATATTGACCATGATACATTTTCATATAAGGATATGAATTAATATGGATAAATCAATGAACTTAAAAATAATACCAAATATTTAAATCTACAAAAAATGCTCATATCAATTCTATTTTTGGAATTGATATATTTTCAACCAAGATTGAGAAACGGGATGGAAGTCACCAATCAAAAAAAATCATAAATATAGTTTGGATCTATCATTGATGAAGACTGGGTTTTCTTTTCCATCGTTGATGAGATACATGAACTCTATTGGCACAATGATAAATAATATGTTCCCGCTATGACATTGTTTTCCAAGAAATATCACCAACAATTGTTTGAATCTCTAGGGTTTGAGTGTCCAACTATACAGAAATATGATAATAGAATACATAAAGAAGAAAACATTATTTGTGTCAAAACTAATAAAGTAAATTAATTAGTGTATTTTTTCATTTATTTTTTATCTTGTTGATTTTTTCATAATAGGACCGTGCTGAAAAGTTTTATATCGCACCTAGGATAAAACCCATGTTCTGAACTCAACGGTTCCCTGAGATTTCTGATTCAGGCCTACATTTAGTATTTTTCCACTTTTTTAGTAAAATTTCATGTGTGCTCTACTTAATATATTCAATATTTTTCAAACATGTAGTTGGGGTACACTAGTCCTTAAAATCCCATGTGATCTTAGCTCTTGGTCTCAAAAATAATCCATATATTAAAAAATATATAATACATGAAAAATATTAGTAATTACATTTTCCCAGCCAAAGGGATTTTCATCATGAAAAGAGAAAACCTTCTAAAAAATAAAGGTAATAGGAATGGATCTGGGTTGCATGTTCCTAGGTGATCTTCTAAATATTCTCATACTGCCATCAGGCACAAATAAGGGGAATCAAACACCGACAAAGGATCCTCTCCTAATGATCCTTGATCTCAACTAGGTATTTCAAAATGATATCTCTATCCTCAATTTCTAGCTCTCCCCATTAAACAACCTGAAATGTGTCATGCATGTACCTCCTTAGCTATTTCACATGGAAGATGAAAAGTACCTGGTCCAACTATGTTGATATATCTATGTGTTATTCTACCTCTCCAACTTTACGCATTATCTGGAATGGGCCAATAATCTTATAGAAAAATTGTCACCACAAAAGAATATCCTCAATCCACATCTAGGTGGGACAATTAGGAACAAATGGTCTCCCTCCTCATACAATAGATGTCTCCATCACCAGTCCGCATAAGGCTTATGATAGCTTTGTGTAGTCCTCATCTACTCTCGGAATATATTAACCTTCTCTGTATTAACTATAACCAACTCTGGACCGATGAGTGCTAACTCAACTGGATCAGTCCAACAACTAGTTTACCTACAAGGTTTCCCATATAAATCCACAAATAGTTCTATAACAATTTTGGGATGGTAGATATTTTTGTATGAAAACTCCACCAAGGGTAGGTGATCCTCCCAACAAATGCCAAAGTCCAACAAGCAAGCCCACAACTTTTCCTCCAATAGCTGAATGGTTCACTCTGTCTGGGGGGGGACTGATCTCCTCTAGCATAACAGATTCCTCAAATACGCTTATATTCCCCTCCATAATTGACATGTGAAGTTATAATTATGTGTAGAGATGATCGTTGAGGGAACTCCATGGCATCAAACTATCTTCTACATGTAGATGTGTCCCACATTATCTACTAATTTTTCCTCTAAAATAGCTAGGAAGTTGTTTTACATGGCGATGTGGTATAAAATCACCTAAATGGAATCATGTCCCTTATATGTATGTGGTAATACTTCCATGATGTCCAGGAATATCCATTACCTCTTCTAGTCTGGCATGTCTAGGGGTTGAACTTAACCTATAAGAACCTAGTTATGTGTCTTCACCTATTGACAAGTGAGGCATTGAGAGACAAAATCTATAACTCCATTTTTCATGCCTCTAAAAAAATGACATTGAAGTTCCTAGTACGTATTTTTTACACATGGATGTACTGCCAATGGGGATATATGAAACTCCCACATCACCTTCTATCAGAACATCAAATATACCATCATTCGTCTTTTAAAAAGGATAACATGCTCCCTAACTATAGAATATCCATTAGAATCATGTATAGTGGATGTCTGAGAATGTAGGGTCTCATAGTCATTATATCCTCACTAATAATCTCTGAAATTCTATAGAAGAGGTGGGGTAACAACAATCAACTAGATATATTGAGCACCATCTATGTCCAATAAGTAAAAATCTAATGATTTTAACTTCTCTAACTCCTTGACCAACAACTACGAACAAGATCTCCAACTGACAGAATCTACCACCACATTTCACATCCCAAGAGTATAGAAAATATCAGTTTCATGGTCCTTGAGAAACTATATCCATCACCTCTATCTCAAGTTAAGATCTCTTTTCGAAAAGATATACTTGTGAATCCTATCATCAAAATAAATGATAAACTACTCACCATCAGGTAGTGTCTCCTCATTAATAGTGTGAAACTACCACTGCTAACTCAATATTTAAGTTCATTTAGTTTTTCTCATTTGGTCTCCATTGAAATTAACCATATATAATAAAATCATGTCACTTCATTATAACAAAATGAATTCTGGTCACTGATACATCATATAACACTATGTACTCAACACCCTCCCCTAGAAATCTCGTGATGAGATATATTTTAAACCTCTACCTCATTTTGTGAAAGCACTACTGGAACCCTTATATATACATGATAAGAATTTACCATCAGATTAAAAGATGTAAATGGAGAGTCCACTCTTGAGAATTCATGTACAAACCTCTGATAGTTGTCTGCCAACCAATGGAAACTCTAGACCTCGGTAAAAATCTTGGTTAGATCCAAAGCAAGCATTGCCTCATACTTTGTTGGATCCACTACTGCTAAATCCTATAAGATGGAGTGCCATAGAAAGTGGACCTCTCAAATCAAAAACTATCACTTCTAGAGTTTCCCATAAAGCTAGTGCTCTCAGAGTGTGTCCAGATTCATCCTCATGTCTCTTGTGTGCTCCTCCTTAGACTCTGAATACACATAGATTTCATCGGTATTGGAAAGGCTGAATGATCTGGTTCATAAGTCCCATGAACACTAATAGGGAATTATGCACACCAAAATGCATCCCCCAGTACTCCTTATGACTATATCGACAACTGAATTTAATCTTTGGTATATCCTCATACATTACTTATAGCCGGTGATGGCCTGATCAGAGTTGAATCATCAAGAACCATCATGCCCCTGTCAACTAATCTAATAGGTCATCGATACTTAGTAGTGGATATGTATTCATCATGGTATCTTGATTCAAGAACCAGTAATCCACACATAACCTGAATGTCCCACCTTCCTTCTTGGTGAACGATATAGGGGCAACCTAGGGTGAAATTTTGGGTCTCACAAATATTTTATCTTGTATACCTTCCACTTACACCCTATGATCTCAAAGATATGTAGGGGCAATATGATATGCTGGTGTAGATATCTGTGTCTTTTGGGGATGAAATTTGATGCAAAAGGAAAGTTCTCAGTAAGGAGGTCAACCCGGTACTACCTTAGTAATGGAGTCCTCATAATTAGTGACCACCAAATGAAACTGAAAGACCAAATCATCCACTGCTCTAAGATTAATATTTTCCAACTTGTGACTGATCAACTGCACTATCCAATTACTGAGTTCATCCTTAACTGCCAAGGATTCCATTTCATCCAGAGATGAATACTTCATTCATTACTATTAAAATACTACACCATCTACCTAAAATAATCAATCTCATCGTGATCTGTGGATAACTTGTACATACCTAAGCTAAAGTCATAAGGACTAGTTGCTTCAACAAAGAGATCACAAACAAAACCATTAACTCTAAGTGTTAGATCACACTATCGACACAGGTGCACAATCACTAATTCACTGCCTGTCAGAGTCTCCATATGCAATGGTAGAGCCTAAGGTTTGACCAGAATGTCTATGTATCGAACCAGAGAAGTGGAATGGAAGGAATGATTCATAGTTATGTCAATCAATACTATATCTATGATATAAAATAAATATATAATACCTCATATAATCCTTGTAAATTCATGTTCGTAGGCGTATATATCCTTAAATTGGACTCGTCGCATCCCACTGACATCCTAAGATGTTCATGGACCACTTGGGGTGGTGGTGGAAATAGTTCAAACGTCCAACCACCTCTTGCAGCCTTTTTGGCCCCTCTTCCGTGTCATATTCCCTACATACCACCATGATGATTCCTCTTTCATTTTCTCTCAAGTCCTTCAATAGTCTCATGATCAGCTACACAATGGTTTAAAAAATACTAATATAGATGTCCCCGACCATCATAGGAGAAACTCCCACTATACCTTATATAATTCGATCCACATTAAGATCCTCGCACCAATGAACCTCTTTCTTGGGATCACCTCCTGAAGCATCTGACAAACTTGAATAATTGTGGATACCATCAGATAGTTATTGTCGAGGTATCAGCTACTTACTTCCCACTACTAGAACCCATAGTAAATGCCTTCTATACCATAAATATCTCTACCACCATAGAACTCTCAAGAACCCAAAAAGAGGTGGGAATGAAATGGGATGACACTAATTCCCATATGTATCATTGTAATCCCTGTCCAAAGGTCTAATATCTGAATAACTAATCCCATTAAATATTAGAGGAGTAACATGAGAGATCATAAAACCAAAATGAGTACCCCACCATGGCCAAACTACCAGACTACAGCTGCAAAATCTCTTATATGTGCACCAATCACAATGTGGCTAGATATGACTTTTCCATACTTATATGCCCAATTTCTAACTAGGAGAGATTTGTATCATCATGAGAATGAGTCACTAAGCTCCACCATTATCTATCACATCCCTCCAAAAGACTCATCATGAGGTATGATATATGATCTATAGAAGTCCCCATAAGGTATAAAATATTTTTGAATGCCTCTAAACTTTCCTAAAAAAACTGGGGGAATATCTCACCTTGAATCTTGATAGGTCTCTACCTCATAAACTCCTGAAACACACTCACGCTTCTAAATCCATAGTTGGTACAGCCAGTGATTTATGCTACTCTAAGGGTGGTGGCAATGTCGGTAAACCTCCCAGAGGTTCTATCACTAGTACATGCCCTTGTACCGATTCCCTTTCACTAGGTGGATCATCCTCATGATTACATAGTTAAATCCTAGTCGGCTGTCTGCGTAGAGGCATAAAAAAATAAAACAAGACGAACAATGGTAAAAGAGTAAATCTAGAGAGTTTACTAAAGAAGGAAATTGAAAACATAACCATTCCCGTAAGATAATTGTACCAAAATGTTCCCCTGAAACTAATGTTTAAATGTATTGTTTCAAAAGGAAGGAGTTCTTAGTCCCGAAGTATGGATATGTCTACTGTAACACCCCGAGATTTTTTGAAAAATATTCTTTTTAATTTCATTAATGTATTTTGTTGTACGCTACACCAAAAGGAGCTTGCGCAACATGCATCATTGACTTCCCTTACATTACATGCAATCGCGACCTTCCTCGATAGCATGTGTAGTACTTAATACCGAGTTTCTGTAAACAACGATATGCTATTAAAATATTATTAAAACTAGCCGTTATGAATAGTAATAACCACTCTTTTAAATTTTTTTTAAAAATGTACTTCATTTTTTGGATTCAGAATATCGAAATTAGCTTAGGGAGAAATTTTGGTACTTCTCGGATAACTTTCATATTTTGATGAATAGTGAAAATTACTAAATTGTAATTAAAAACAACTTTTTCAATCGAAATAATTAATAGTGATAAATTATTAATTTGAGTGGTTTTAAAATATATTTAGAATATATTTTTAAAATTTAATACAATTTTGGTCATTGGATGTAATTTCACATTTAAACCCGACATAAACAAGTGTCAATCTTTTGATAGTTATTATCTCTAAAAAACACGCTATTTGTTTGGACGATGGGATTTAATTTTTAAATTAATTAATGAAAATGATATGTTTTGAATTTGGTAAAATAGACATCATTTTTGAATTCATAATATCAAATATATCTTAGGCCTAATTTTTGGTATTTTTCTGCAAACTTTCATTTTTTGATGAATAGTGAAACCACTAAGTGGTAGTTAAAAAAAATTAATTTTTCATAAAACCTAATTTTACCGCTTATGTGAGTGGAATTTCAAAAATCTGAGAGACACGGTTGATGTCAATAAGTAAAATGTGGATCAATGAGATGAAAATAATTTTTGGTGAATAGTAACTTTTTGCTTTTTTTTACCATGGTTAAAAGTAAATAGGATAATTAAGGGTAAAAATGATATTATTATTACCCTAACACATGTCCTAATTCTATTGGATAAGTTTAATTCGTCCAAAAATAACCTTAGGAATAAAATATGACCATTTAGGCCCACTTGGATTAGATTAGGACATTTATTATTAATTTATTTAAAGAAGGTTTAAAATAGTTAAAATCAAAGTTTAATAAGAAAATCATTTTTAATATAGGGTTATACAAACGATAAATTATACTATAAATATTCATTAAAAAGATAAAAATATTTCCTACATAATGATATTTTATTTGTAATTTTTAGACATTAAATAATTTAATTTATTTATGACACAAAGATGATGCAGTAATTATCTTATTAATGAAATATTGACATTATTGATGTTATAAATACCCAAATAAAAGTAATTTTAGACTTTTTATGAATTCCACTAATTTTATAGGTTAATAGGACATGTTAGTATGGATTTAATTAACTTTGTTCGAAATAATCATTCTGTTATGATTTTCACAAAAATCAATTACTAAATATTGTCAAAATTGACATAAAATAGTTTTTAAAACAAATATTATATTATTGATTGTTATTTTATTCCTAAAAATCTAAGGTTTGGCCAAGATACTTATATCATGATAGGTGTATCATTAATGGACCACTTTGGGGTCAATTGGAGGTATATGGTAAGTTTATTAACTATATAATATAAAAATACAAAGTGACATGGTAAATGTCAATCTAATTAACTAAGAGTTAAAACTATAATATAAGGTTAATATAATGACCTAAACTTGTCTAAATTCTATTGGATGAGAGGATTTCGACCCATCCATACCTTAGCTTCGAAATAATTCAATTTTGATCTATTTAAAACCGAATTTGGCTTTATAATAAAATAATATTTTTAGTTATTCCAAAGGTTCCCCTCTCCTCCATTATAAAAGGGCACCTCCTCCCTCTATTCCTCATACCACTTTGGGCCTTCATGCTCGGCCAAACCCTACCAAATTATCTTCTCCACTTCTCTAGAAACATCCTAGAGGTCCTGGTCTTCTTCAAAGACCAATTTTAGTTCCCTAAGAGTAAGACTCAAAGAGGCGCTTCAAAGAAGAGGAGGTCCGGACACTTATGAAGCAAATCAGACCTAAGGTAAGGGAAATATCACAATCTCATTTTTATCCAAGATTTTTTATACTTCAGAAATTTCTGGGGTGTATTTTATCATCCACATACATGTTTCCTAAATATGTAATATTATTTCCATCCACCTATAATTGTTTAAATCCAATTTTACCCTTTGGTAAGTTTTTAGTAAAAGATATGAAAGGAATCTTTTTTCGTTTTTCGTACGAGGTACTTTTTTACTTTTCCGACAAAAGTACGAGAAGAATGTTTTTTTAACTTATATGGCATGAAATGATTTTTACGGTTTTATAATTACATATTTTCATGAAGCTTCCTCAAAAAGATTTCATGACTATTTTCAAGAAAATCCTTTTCTTTTAAAAATTCATGACATTTTGTGAAAAGAAAATGATTTTAAAGAAGAAAGGATATTTTCCTCAAGAATTAATTTCACGTGTTTTATCAAAACCATTTTCCATATAAAATGAAATTATTTCATATGTGTATGTTTTAAGTATAATTTCTCTTTTATTTACATGGTTTCACTTTTCTTATTATGAAATTATATCCATTTGTTTTATAGGGATTATGAAATGATGGGATGATGTTTATGAAACCCATTTTATTCTTTTGGTTATGATGAATGTTTTAAGTTTATTTTGTGGCACAAGTATGAATGATTTCACTATGAGATGGGTGGGACCTATATCTTCCTCCAATGAATTGGTTAAAGATTTATATCTCATGAGATAGACACGGTTGGAATGGCAAGTTAAACCGGTTTTGTAATACAGGAGTGGAACGAGGAGTGAACTCGATTCAGAAAGGGACTTTGTCCACTAAGATGGTCTTGGAAGCAATGCCTTGGATACTATGGAAATCATATCATGTGTTTAATGGTTTCCACAATTACATGTTTTATTCCCATGCTATTTTATCATTATTAATGTTTCCTTATGATCTATGCCTTGTGTACCTCCATGTTTTATGTCATTTCTCAAGCTTTTGATGTTTAAACATTATATTCATGTTTTTAAGTTCAAATGTATATGGTATGTTTTATTTTATCCATGCTTACCCTTACTGAACATTTGAGCTCACCATTTTTATGTTTTCTTTTCCCCAGGATATACAGAAAGGTTTTAGGTAAGAAAAAAAATGGGAAAGATCTTTATGGAAGATGTTGAAGATCTTTCACCACGATTAGAAGATTACGTTCCAAGTTTCGAAAGAAACTAAACTGTTACGGTCCTTGTGTGTCTGTTTTTGTTATTTATTAAGTATTCCGCTAAAGTAATGTAATGTCCATGTACGTTAAGCTTAGGGTCTCTACAGTTGGTATCAGAGGAAAGGTTTAGTCAACCTTTGGAAACTAGGATGCGAAAACGTTAGTGAGATCCCTAGAGATATTTCTAAGGTATGTCTAGGGATGTACCTAAGGATAAGAATACGTATAGGATATAGTCCTAGAACTACGGTAACGATCTTAGAATTTAACCTAAGGTGTTAGATATTGAGGGTGCTCCCCCTTTACTATGTTGTTTTCCCTAGCATGATTTTTTCCTCTCACACTATTCTTTTTGGGTTTTAAAAAATGGATGGAAACAAGAAGATTCATGATAATGGAGGATATGACGGACAATGGAATGATATTATTCATGAGAAACCAAATGAAACGGGATTTGGAAGTCCAAACATCGTTATTATGCCTAATCAACAATCTCATAATATGATCAATAATCTCAACTTTGGTAAGTTTCTCGACTCAGATAATAAGATGAAGATGGAGTTTCATGATGATCATAGAGGAAAGAAAGTTCAATTTCCCTCATGTAAATCATGTTGGAAGAGGCATCGAGGAGATTGTTTCAAGGGAACTGGAAGATGATTTGGGTGTGGAAAAGAAGGACACAAAGCCAGTAAGTGAAAAGGAAAAGGTTCAGTTAACACCATGGATGAGGATAATGGTATTGCTACGACATCAACAATGGTTAAATGTTTTAAAGGTTGAATGTACGAGCATTATGAAAACCAATTCCCTAAGGTAAAGTCTCATGAAGAGAATCAGTACGGTCATATGAGTAGTATTTATGTTGATGATGATGAAGAGAATAAAAATGATATGTGAGATGAATGAATTGTTGAAGCTCGGTCAATGGTTTAAGAAGGTAGGTGAATGATTACAGGTTTATCAAGTGTAATGTTGTATAAGTAATCTCATGGTACTATGGAATAAAGAGACATTTAAGGATTGTTACACTGTTGTCTTTCCTAAGTTCTGAAAGTGTATGATTAATGGTATTATTAACCATGAAAGGTTATTCAGATATTTTAGGAAAATAGATGATATGTGCATAATGAAGGGATAAAGAGAAAATTAAATGTTTGATAGTATTCATGAGCTCATGACTGATATAAGGAGAAGGTTATATCATGGTTTGAGTATATAGAATTTTTGGATTTTGGTATGTGGAAAGAGTTATCTTTTGACAGCATTCATGTTTTAACTAAGGTTCAATGGGTATTAATTTTTTCAAAAGAATACATGATTAAAGTATTCACATGATTGGAATGTGACCAAAAATATATATATGGGGGATAAATGATGGTATTCACATGCTTTGTTGATGACATTTCATGTAATTGTTTTCTTTATAATATGAGCTTCGACTGAAGCATTTTAGATAAGCCTAAAGATTGGAATGGATTATGTTGGACATATGCTAGTATTGTTTAAGGACAAAACTTTTTTCGATATTACTGATGGGATTTTATAGTAATGTAGTTTTAGAAAAAGGACAACCTGCAGGACGGGCGATAGCCCATCGCGTCGGACAAGGCTGTGGGAATCGAACCCACAACTGAAGTGCGACTGGCCTTTATCGCCTACCACTGGCCTACAAGATGTCCTTGTTTAGTAGAAACTAGTTTTATTATATTAAGCAGTATAATATAAGAAGTTTAAGTCCATTTTAGGAACCATATATGATTAATCTCACTATAGATGGAGTTATGTATTTTTTGATAACTTTTCTAACATTTTGTTTGAGACAGATGGAATGGCCCATCATTTTACCACATGATCTGCTAACGCATCACGAATGAAAAATTAAACATTATTTCTTTAAGTGATGAAGTGGAAATTGTCCAAAGAACGACCAACGGTGAGACTATACCAAAATCACGAAAGTATTTCTTCTAATTCCAATTTCATCAACATTTGGGAAATGATCTTGAAAACCAAAAATATTTTCCTATTGATCTTATATCTGATGAATTAGATGGTACCTTAGATCATCACAAATCTATGGCTTTGTGATTGTTGGCTTTTTCATAGCCAAGTTCTCTACCACTCTCTATCAGAACATGATGGTTATATTTCTCTTCCACATCCATATTTTCACCTATGTTCTCCTATGTGGAAACCCAGTGATTAGTTAATTTGGGTAACCGTTACGTTTCATACTTTAGTTTTTAAAGCCATGTTCTGGTATTCCTTTTTACTATGTGGGTTTCTATTAAAGAAACTTTCGAGTAGTAAACCATTTACAACCCCGGCGAATTTTGAGGGCGAAATTCATTTTAAGGGGGGGTAGAATGTAACACCCCGAGGTTTTATGAAAAATAATCTTTTTAATTTCATTAATGTTTTGTGTTGTATGCTACACCAAAAGGAGCTTTCACAACACGCATCATTTACTTGCCTTGCAATACACGCAATCGTGACCTTCCTCGATAGCGTGTGTAGTACGCAATACCGAGTTTCACAAAACAACGATATGCTATTAAAATATTATTAAAACTACCCATCATGAATAGTAATAACCACTTTTTTAAATTTTAGTTTTCAAAATGGACTTCATTTTTGGATTCAAAATATCGAAATTATTTTAGGGAGAAATTTTGGTACTTTTCGGATAACTTTCATATTTTGATGAATAGTGAAAATCACTAAATCGTAATTAAAAACAACTTTTTCAATCGAAATAATTAATAGTGATAAATTATTAATTTGAGTGGTTTTAAAATATATTTAGAATATAATTTTACAATTTATTACAATGCTGGTCATTGGATGTAATTTCACATTTAAACCAGACATAAACAAGTGTCAATCTTTTGATAGTTATTATCTATTAAAAACACGCTATTTGTTTTGACGACGGGATTTAATTTTTAAATTAATTAATGCAACTGATATGTTTTGAATTTGGTAAAATAGATATCATTTTTGAATTCATAATATCAAATATATCTTAGGCCTAATTTTTGGTATTTTTCTGGAAACTTTCATTTTTTGATTAATAGTGAAACCACTAAGTGGTAGTTAAAAAAAATGAATTTTTCATAAAACATAATTTTACCGCTTCTGTGAGTGGAATTTCAAGAATCCGAGAGACAAGGTTGATGTCAGTAAGTAAAATGTGGTTCAATGAGATGAAAATAACTTTTGGTGAATAGTAACTTTAAATTTTTTTACCACGGTTAAAAGTAAATAGGGTAATTAAGGGTGAAAATGATATTATTATTACCCTAACACATGTCCTAATACTATTGGATAAGTGTAATTCGACCAAAAACAACCTTAGGAATAAAATATGACCATTTAGGCCCAGTTGTATTATATTAGGACATTTATTATTAATTTATTTAAAGAAGGTTTAAAATAGTTAAAATCAATGTTTAATAAGAAAATAATTTTTATATAGGGTTATACATAAGATAACTTCGACTATAAATATTAATTAGAAATCTAAAAATATTTCCTACATAATGATCGTTTATTTGTAATTTTTAGACATTAAATAATTTAATTTATTTATGACACAAAGATGATGCAGTAATTATCTTATTAATGAAATATTGACATAATTGATGTTATAAATACCCAAATAATTGTAATTTGAGACTTTTTATGAATTCCACTAATTTTATAGGTTAATAAGACATGTTATTATTGATTTAATTTACTCTTTTCGAAATAATCATTCGGTTATGATTTTCACAAAAATCAATTACAAAATAGTGTCAAAATTGACATAAAATAGTTTTTAAAAAAAATATTATATTATTGATTGTTATATTATTCCTAAAAATCTAAGGTTCGGGCAAGATACTTATATCATGATAGGTGTATCATTAATGGACCACTTGGGGGTTGTTTGGATGTATATGGTATGTTTATTAACTATATAATATAAAAATACAATGTAACATGGTAAATGTCAATCTAATTAACTAAGAGTTTAAACTAAAAGATAAGGTTAATATAATGACCTAAACTTGTCTAAATTCTATTCGATGAGAGGATTTCGACCCTTACCCACCTTAGCTTCGAAATAAATCAATTTTGAGCTATTTAAAACCGAATTTGGATTTATAATAAAATAATATTTTTAGTTATTCCAAAGGTGCCCCTCTCTTCCCTTATAAAAGGGCACATCCTCCCTCTCTTCCTCACACCACTTTGAGCATTCAAGCTCAGCCAACCCCTACCAAATTCTATTATCCACTTCTCTAGAAACATACTATAGGTCCTGGTCTTCTTCAAAGACCGATTTTAGTGCCCTAAGAGGAATAATCAAAGAGGCACTTCAAAGAAGAGGAGGTTCGGACACTTACGAAGCAAATCAGACCTAAGGTAAGGGAAATATCACAATCTCATTTTTATCAGAGATTGTTTATACTTCAGAAATTACTGGGGGTGTATTTTATCATCCACGTCCATGTTTCCTAAATATGTAATATTATTTCAATCCACCTACAATTTTTTTAATCCAATTTTACCCTTTGGTATGTTTTTAGTAAAAGATATGAAAGGAATCTTTTGTCGTTTTTCGTACGAGGTACTTTTTGACTTTTCCGACAAAAGTACGAGAAGAATATTTTTTTAACTTATACGGCATGAAAGGATTTTTACGGGTTTATTAAGCCATATTTTCATGAAGCTTCCTCAAAAATATTTCATGAATATTTTCAAGAAAATCCTTTTCTTTTAAAAATTCATGACATTTTGTGAAAAGAAAATGATTTTAAAGAAGAAAGGATATTTTCCTCAAGAATTCATTTCAAGTGTTTTATCAAAACCATTTTCCATCTAAAATGAAATTATTTCATATGTGTATTTTTTAAGTGTAATGTCTCTTTTATTTACATGGTTTCACTATTCTTATTATGAAATTATATCCATTTGTTTTATATGGATTATGAAATGATGGGATGATGTTTATGAAACCCATTTTATTTTTTGGGTTACGATGAATGTTTTAAGATTATTTGGTGACACAATATGAATGATTTCACTATGAGATGGGTGGGACCTATATCTCCCTCCAATGCATTGGGTAAAGATTTATATCTCATGAGATAGACATGGCTGGAATGGAAAGTTAAACCAGTTCAGTAATACAGGACTGGAACGAGGAGTGAACTCGATTCAGAAAAGGACTTTGTCCACTAAGATAGTCTTGGAAGCAATGCCTTGGCTACTATGGAAATCATATCATGTGCTTAATGGTTTTCACAATTACATGTTTTATTCCCATTATATTTTATCATTCTTAATGTTTCATTATGATCTATGCCTTGCGTACTTCCATATTTTATGTCATTTCTCATGCTTTTGATGTTTAAACATTATGTTCATGTTTTTAAGTTCAAATGTATATGGTATGTTTTATTTTATCCATGATTACCCTTACTGAGCATTTGAGCTCACCATTTTTATGTTTTCCTTTCCCCAGGATATAAAGAAATGTTTTAGGTAAGAAAAAAAAGGGGGGAAGATCTTTATGGGATATGTTGAAGATCTTTCACCATGATTAGAAGATTATGTTCCAAGTTTCCAAAGATAGTAAAATATTACGGTCCTTGTGTGTCTGTTTTTGTTATGTATTAAGTATTCTTCTAAAGTAATGTAATGTCCATGTACGTTAAGCATAGGGTATCTATAGTTGGTATCAGAGGAAAAGTTTAGTCAACCTTTGGAAACTCGGATGCGAAAACATTAGTGAGATCCCTAGAGATATTACTAAGGTATGTATAGGGATGTACCTAAGGATAAGAATTTGTATAGGATATAGTCCTAGAACTACGGTAACGATCTTAGAATTTAACCTAAGATGTTAGATATTGATGGTGCTCCCCCTTTACTATGTTGTTTTCCCTAGCATGATTTTTTCCTCTCACACTATTCTTTTTGGGTTTTAGAAAATGACTGGAAACATGAAGATTCATGATAATGGAGGATATGACGGACAATGGAATGATATTCTTCATGAGAAAACAAATGAAACGGGATTTGGAAGCCCAAACATCGTTATTATGCCTAATTAGAAATCTCATAATATGATGAATAATCTCAACTTTGGTAAGTTTCCCGACTCAGATAATAAGAGAAAGATGGAGTTTCATGATGATCATAGAGGAAATAAAGTTCAATTTCCCTCATGTAAATCATGTGTGAAGAGGCATCGAGGATATTGTTTCAAGGGAACGGGAAGATGCTTTGGTTGTGGAAAAGAAGGACACAAAGCTAGTAAGTGCAAAGGAACAGGTTCAGCTAACACCATGGACGAGGATAATGGTATTGCTACGACATCAAAAATGGTTAAATGTTTTAAATGTGGAATGTACGGGAATTATGCAAACCAATGCCCTAAGGTAAAGTCTAATGAAGAGAATCAGCACAGTCGTATGGGTATTATTTATGTTGATGATGATGAAGAGACAACAAATGATATGTGAGATGAATGAATTGTTGAAGCTCGGTCAATGGTTTAAGAAGGTAGTGGAATGATTACATGTTTATCAAGTGTAATGTTGTATAAGTAATCTCATGGTACTATGGAATAAAGAGACAACTAAGGATTGTTACATTGTTGTCTTTCCTAAGTTCTGAAAATGTATGATTAATGGTATTAGTAACCATGAATGTTTATTCAGATATTTTTGGAAAATATATTATATGCGCATAATGAAGGGATAAGGAGAAAATTAAATGTTTGATAGTATTCATGAGCTCATGACTGATATAAGGAGAAGGTTATATCATGGTTTGAGTATATATAATTTTTGGATTTTGGTATGTGGAAAGAGTTACCTTTTGACAGCATTCTTGTTTTCACTAAGGTTCAATGGGTATTCATTTTTTCAAGAGAATACATGATTAAGGTATTCACATGATTGGAATGTGACCAAAAATATATATATATGGGGGATAAAAGATGGTATTCACATTCTTGGTTGAGGAAATTTCAAGTAATTGTTTTCCTTATACTATGAGCTTGGACCGAAGTATTTTAGATAAGCCTAAAGGATGGAATGGATTATGTTGTACATATGCTAGTATTGTTTAAGGATAGAACTTTTTTCGATATTACTGATGGGATTTTATAGTAATGTAGTTTTAGAAAAAGGAAGACCTGCAGGACGGGCGACAGCCCATCACGTCGGACAAGGCTGTGGGAATCGAACCCACAACCGAAGTGCGTCTGGCCTTTATCGCCTACCACTGTCCTACAGGAAGACCCTGTTTAGTAGAAACTAGTTTAATTATATTAAGCAGTATAATATAAGAAGTATAAGTCCATTTTAGGAACCATATATGATTAATCTCACTATAGATGGACATATGTATTTTTTGATAACTTTTCTAACCTTTGGTTTGAGACATATGGAATGACCCATCATTCTATCACATGATCTGCTAACACATCCCGACTGAAAAATTCAACTTCATTTCTTTAAGTGATGAAGTTGAAATTTTCCAAAGAACGACCAACGGTGAGACTATACCAAAATCACGAAAGTATTTATTCTAATTCCAATTTCATCAACATTATGGAAATGATCTTGAAAACCAAAAATATTGTCCTATAGCTCTTATATCTGATGAATTAGATGGTACCATAGATCATCACAAATCTATGTCTTTGTGATTGTTGGATTTTTCATAGCCATGTTCTCTACCACTCTCTATCAGAATATGATGGTTAGATTTCTCTTCCATATCCATATTTTCACCTATGTTCTCCTATGTAGAAACCAAGTGATTAGTTAATTTGGGTAACTATTACGTTTCATACTTTAGTTTTTAAAGCCAAGTTTTGGTATTCCTTTTTACGATGTGGGTTTCTATTAAAGAAACTTTCAAGTAGTAAACCATTTACAACCCCAACGAATTTCGAGGGAGAAATTCATTTTAAGGGGGGTAGAATGTAACACCCCGAGATTTTATGAAAAATATTATTGTTAATTTCATTAATGTCTTGTGTTGTACGCTACACCAAAAGGAGCTTGCACAACACGCATCATTGAGTTGCCTTGCATTACACGCAATCGCGACCTTCCTCGATAGCGTGTGTAGTACGCAATACCGAGTTTCACTAAAAAACGATATGCTATTAAAATATTATTAAAACTAGCCGTTATGAATAGTAATAACCACTTTTTTAAATTTTAGTTTTCAAAATGGACTTCATTTTTGGATTCAGAATTTCGAAATTAGCTTAGGGAGAAATTTTGGTACTTTTCGGATAACTTTCATATTTTGATGAATAGTGAAAACTACTAAATTGTAATTAAAAACAACTTTTTCAATCGAAATAATTATTAGTGATAAATTATTAATTTGAGTGGTTTTAAAATATATTTAGAATATATTTTTACAATATAATACAATGTTGTTCATTGGATGTAATTTCACATTTAAACCAGACATAAACAAGTGTCAATCTTTTGATAGTTATTATCTCTTAAAAGCACGCTATTTGTTTTGACGACGGGATTTAATTTTTAAATTAATTAATGAAACTGATATGTTTTGAATTTGTTAAAATAGACATCATTTTTGAATTCATAATATCAAATATAGCTTAGGCCTAATTTTTGGTATTTTTCTGGAAACTTTCATTTTTTGATGAATAGTGAAACCACTAAGTGGTAGTTAAAAAAATGAATTTTTCATAAAACATAATTTTACCACTTCTGTGAGTGGAATTTCAAAAATCCGAGAGACACTGTTGATGTCAGTAAGTAAAATGTGGTTCAATGAGATGAAAATAATTTTTGGTGAATAGTAACTTTTTACTTTTTTTTACCACGGTTAAAAGTAAAGGGGGTAATTAAGGGTAAAAATATTATTATTATTACCCTAATACATGTCCTAATTCTATTGGATAAGTGTAATTATACCAAAAACAACATTAGAAATAAAATATGGCCATTTAGGCCCACTTGGATTAGATTAGGACATTTATTATTAATTTATCTAAAGAAGGTTTAAAATAGTTAAAATCAAAGTTTAATAAGAAAATAATTTTTAATATAGGGTAATACATAAGATAATTTCGACTATAAATATTCATTAGAAAGATAAAAATATTTCCTACATAATTATATTTTATTTGTAATTTTTAGACATTAAATAATTTAATATATTTATGACACAAAGATGATGCAGTAATTATCTTATTAATGAAATATTGACATAATTGATGTTAAAAATACCCAAATAAATGTAATTTGAGACTTTTTATGAATTCCACTAATTTTATAGGTTAATAGGACATGTTAGTATTTATTTAATTAACTTTTTTTCGAAATAATCATTCTGTTATGATTTTCGCAAAAAATCAATTACTAAATAGTGTCCAAATTGACATAAAATAGTTTTTAAAAAAAATATTATATTATTGATTTTTATTTTATTCCTAAATATCTATGGTTCGTCCAAGATACTTATATCATGATAGGTGTATCATTAATGGACCACTTGGGGGTCTCTTGGATGTTTATGGTAAGTTTATTAACTATATAATATAAAAATACAAAGTGACATGGTAAATGTCAATCTAATTAACTAAGAGTTAAAACTAAAAGATAAGGTTAATATAATAACCTAAACTTTTCTAAATTCTATTGGATGAGAGGATTTCGACCCATCCCCACCTTAGCTTCGATATAAATCAATTTTGAGCTATTTAAAACCGAATTTGGCTTTATAATAAAATAATATTTTTAGTTATTCCAAAGGTGCCCCTCTCCACCCTTATAAAAGGGCACCTCCTCCCTCTCTTCCTCACACCACTTTGAGCCTTCATGCTCTACCAAACCCTACAAAATTCTCTTCTCCACTTCTCTAGCAACATCCTAGTGGTCCTGGTCTTCTTGAAAGACCAATTTTAGTGCCCTAAGAGGAATACTCAAAGAGGCGCTTCAAAGAAGAGGAGTTTCCGACACTTACGAAGCAAATCGATCCTAAGGTAAGGGAAATATCACAATCTCATTTTTATCCGAGATGTTTATACATCAGAAATTACTGGGGTGTATTTTATCATCCACATCCATGTTTCCTAAATATGTAATATTATTTCCATCCACCTACAATTGTTTAAATCCAATTTTACCCTTTGGTATGTTTTTAGTAAAAGATATGAAAGGAATGTTTTGTCATTTTTCGTACGAGGTACTTTTTGACTTTTCCGAAAAAAGTACGAGAAGAATGTTTTTTTAACTTATACGGCACGAAAGGATTTTTACGGTTTTATAAATCCATATTTTCATGAAGCTTCCTCAAAAATATTTCATGACTATTTTCAAGAAAATACCTTTCTTTTAAAAATTCATGACATTTTGTGAAAAGAAAATGATTTTAAAGAAGAAAGGATATTTTCCTCAAGAATTCATTTCAAGTGTTTTATCAAAACCATTTTCTATCTAAAATGAAATTATTTCATATGTGTATGTTTTAAGTATAATTTCTCTTTTATTTACATGGTTTCACTTTTCTTATTATTAAATTATTTCCATTTGTTTTATATAGATTATGAAATGATGGGATGATGTTTATGAAACGCATTTTATTCTTTGGGTTATGATGAATGTTTTAAGTTTATTTTGTGGCACAAGAATGAAAGATTTCACTATGAGATGGGTGAGACCTATATCTCCCTCCAATGCATTGGGTAAAGATTTATATCTCATGAGATAGATATGGCTGGAACGGGAAGTTAAACCGGTTCAGTAATACAGGACTGGAACGAGGAGTGAACTCGATTCAGAAAGGGACTTTCTCCACTAATATGGTCTTGGCAGCAATGCCTTGGCTACTATGGAAATCATATCATGTGATTAATGGTTGCCAAAATTACATGTTTTATTCCCATGCTATTTTATCATTCTTAATGTTTCATTATGATCTATTCCTTCCGTACTTCTATGTTTTATGTCATTGCTCAAGCTTTTGATGTTTAAACATTATATTCTTGTTTTTAAGTTCAAATGTATATGGTATGTTTTATTTTATCCATGCTTACCCTTACTGATCATTTTAGCTCACCATTTTTATGTTTTCTTTTCCCCAGGATATAAAGAAAGGTTTTAGGTAAGAAGAAAAAAGGGGGAAGATCTTTATAGGAGATGTTGAAGATCTTTCACCACGATTAGAAGATTACGTTCCAAGTTTCCAAAGACACTAAACTATTACGGTCCTTGTGTGTCTATTTTTGTTATGTATTAAGTATTCCGCTAAAGTAATGTAATTTCCATGTACGTTAAGCTTAGGGTCTCTATAGTTGGTATCAGAGGAAAGGTTTAGTCAGCCTTTGGAAACTAGGATGCGAAAACGTTAGTGAGATCCCTAGAGATATTTCTAAGGTATGTCTAGGGATGTACCTAAGGATAAGAATTTGTATAGGATATAGTCCTAGAACTACGGTAACGATCTTAGAATTTAACCTAAGATGTTAGATATTGAGGGTGCTCCCCCATTACTATGTTGTTTTCCCTAGCTTGATTTTTTCCTCTCACACAATTCTTTTTGGGTTTTAGAAATTGGCTGGAAACAGGAAGATTCATGATAATGGAGAATATGACAGACAATGGAATGATATTCTTCATGAGAAACCAAATGAAACGGGATTTGGAAGTCCAAACATCGTTATTATGCCTAATCAGCAATGTGATAATATGCTCAATAATCTCAACTTTGGTAAGTTTCCCGACTCAGATAATAAGAGAAAGATGGAGTTTCATGATGATCATAGAGGAAAGAAAGTTCAACTTACCTCATGTAAATCATGTGGGAAGAGGAATTGATGAGATTGTTTCAAGGGAACTGGAAGATGCTTTGGGTGTGGAAAAGAAGGAAACAAATCCAGTAAGTGCAAAGGAAAAGGATCAGTCAACACCATGGACAAGGATAATGGTATTGCTACGACATCAACAATGGTTAAATGTTTTAAATGTGGAATGTATGGGCATTATGCAAACCAATTCCCTAAGGTAAAGTCTCATGAAGAGAATCAGTACGGTCGTATGTGTAGTATTTATGTTGATAATGATGAAGAGAATACAAATGATATGTGAGATGAATGAATTGTTGAAGCTCGGTCAATGGTTTAAGAAGGTAGTGGAATGATTACATGTTTATCAAGTGTAATGTTGTATAAGTAATATCATGGTACTATGGAATAAAGAGACATCTAAGGATTGTTACACTGTTGTCTTTCCTAAGTTCTGAAAGTGTATGATTAATGGTATTAGTAACCATGAAAGGTTATTCAGATATTTTTTTGAAAATAGATGATATGAGCATAATGAAGGGATAAGGAGAAAATTAAATGTTTGATAGTATTCATGAGCTCATGACTGATATAAGGAGAAGGTTATATCATGGTTTGAGTATATAGAATTTTTGGATTTTGGTATGTGGAAAGAGTTAACTTTTGACAGCATTCATGTTTTGACTAAGGTTCAATGGGTATTCAGTTTTTTGAGAGAATACATGAGTAAGGTATTGACATGATTGTAATGTGACCAAAAATATATATATGGGGGATAAATGATGGTATTCACATTCTTGGTTGATGACATTTCATGTAATTGTTTTCTTTATACTATGAGCTTGGACCGAAGTATTTTAGATAAGCCTAAAGATTGGAATGGATTATGTTGGACATATTCTAGTATTGTTTAAGGATAGAACATTTTTCGATATTACTGATGGGATTTTATAGTAACGTAGTTTTTGAAAAAGGACAACCTGCAGGACGGGCGACAACCCATCGCGTCGGACAAGGCTGTGGGAATCGAACCCACAACCGAAGTGCGACTGGCCTTTATCGCCTACCACTGGCCTACAGGAATTCCATGTTTAGTAGAAACTAGTTTTATTATATTAAGCAGTATAATATAAGAAGTATAAGTTCATTTTAGGAACCATATATGATTAATCTCACTATAGATGGACTTATGTATTTTTTGATAACTTTTCTAACCTTTTGTTTGAGACAGATGTAATGACCCATCATTCTATCACATGATCTGCTAACACATCACGAATGAAAAATTCAACTTCATTTCTTTAAGTGATGAAGTGGAAATTGTCCAAAGAATGACCAATGGTTAGACTATACCAAAATCACGAAAGTATTTCTTCTAATTCCAATTTCATCAACATTAGGGAAATGATCTTGAAAACCAAAAATAATGTCCTATTGCTCTTATATCTGATTAATTAGATGGTACCTTAGATCATCACAAATCTATGGCTTTGTGATTGTTGGCTATTTCATAGCCATGTTCTCTACCACTCTCTATGAGAACATGATGGTTAGATTTCTCTTCCATATCCATATTTTCACATATGTTCTCCTATGTGGAAACCCAGTGATTAGTTAATTTGGGTAACCGTTACGTTTCATACTTTAGTTTTTAAAGCCAAGATTTTGTATTCCTTTTTACGATGTGGGTTTCTATTAATAAAACTTTCGAGTAGTAAACCATTTATAAACTCGATGAATTTCGGGGGAGAAATTCATTTTAAGGGGGGTAGACTGTAACACCCCGAGATTTTATGAAAAATATTATTTTTAATTTCATTAATTTCTTGTGTTGTACGCTACAACAAAAGGAGATTGCATAAGACGCATCATTGACTTGACTTTCATTACACGCAATCGCGACCTTCCTCGATAGCGTGGGTAGTATGCAATACCGAGTTTCACTAAACAACGATATGCTATTAAAATATTATTATAACTAGCCGTTATGAATAGTAATAACCACTTTTTTAAATTTTAGTTTTCAAAATGGACTTCATTTTTGGATTCAGAATATTGAAATTAGCTTAGGAAGAAATTTTGGTACTTTTCGGATAACTTTCATATTTTGATGAATAGTGAAAATTACTAAATTGTAATTAAAAACAACTTTTTCAATAGAAATAATTAATAGTGATAAATTATTAATTTGAGTGTTTTTAAAATATATTTAGAATATATTTTTACAATTTAATACAATGTTGGTCATTGTATATAATTTCACATTTAAACCAGACATAAACAAGTGTCAATCTTTTGATAGTTATTATCTCTTAAAAACACGCTATTTGTTTTGACGACGGGATTTAATATTTAAATTAATTAATGAAACTAATATGTTTTGAATTTTGTAAAATACACATCATTTTTGAATTCATAATATCAAATATAGCTTAGGCCTAATTTTTAGTATTTTTCTGGAAACTTTCATTTTTTGATGAATAGTGAAACCACTAAGTGGTAGTAAAAAATGAATTTTTCATAAAACATAATTTTACCGCTTCTGTGAGTGGAATTTCAAAAATCCGAGAGACATGGTCGATGTTAGTAAGTAAAATGTGGTTCAATGAGATGAAAATATTTTTTGGTGAATAGTAACTTTTTACTTTTTTTTCCATGGTTAAAAGTAAATAGGGTAATTAAGGGTAAAAATGATATTATTATTACCCTAACACATGTCCTAATTCTATTGGATAAGTGTAATTAGACCAAAAACAACCTTACGAATAAAATATGACCATTTAGGGCCACTTGGATTAGATTAGAAAATTTATTATTAATTTATTTAAAGAAGGTTTAAAATAGTTAAAATCAAAGTTTAATAAGAAAATCATTTTTAATATAGGGTTATACATAAGATAAATTAGACTATAAATATTCATTAGAAATCTGAAAATAATTCCTACATAATGATATTTTATTTGTAATTTTTAGACATTAAATGATTTAATTTATTTATGACACAATTATGATGCAGTAATTATCTTATTAATGAAATATTGACATAATTGATGTTATAAATACCCAAATAAATGTAATTTGAGACTTTTTATGAATTACACTAATTTTATAGGTTAATAGGACATGTTATTATTTAGTTAATTAACTTTTTTCGAAATAATCATTCTGTTATGATTTTCACAAAAATCAATTACTAAATAGTGTCAAAATTGACATAAAATAGTTTTTAAAACAAATATTATATTACTGATTGTTATTTTATTCCTAAAAATCTATGGTTCGGCCAAGACACTTATATCATGATAGTTTTATCATTAATGGACCACTTGGGGGTCTCTTGGATGTATATAGTAAGTTTATTAAATATATAATATAAAAATACAAAGTGACATGGTAAATGTCAATCTAATTAACTAAGAGTTAAAACTAAAAGATAAGGTTACTATAATGACCTAAACTTGTCTAAATTCTGTTGGATGAGAGAATTTCTACCCTTACCCACCTTAGATTCCAAATAAATAAATTTTGAGCTATTTAAAACCGAATTTGGATTTATAATAAAATTATATTTTTAGTTATTCTAAAGGTGCCTTTCTCCTCCCTTATAAAAGGGCACCTCTTCCCATTCTTCCTCACACCACTTTGAGCCTTCAAGCTCCACCAACCCCTTCCAAATTCTCTTCTCCACTTCTCTAGAAACATCCTATAGGTATTGGTCTTCTTCAAAGACCAGTTTTAGTGCCCTAAGAGGAAGACTCAAAGAGGCGCTTCAAAGAGGAGGAGGTTCGGACACTTACAAAGCAAATCAGACCAAAGGTAAGGGAAATATCGCAATCTCATTTTTATCCGAGATTGTTTATACTTCAGAAATTACTGGGGTGTATTTTGTTATCCACATCCATGTTTCCTAAATATTTAATGTTATTTCCATCCACCTACAATTGTTTAAATCCAATTTTACCCTTTGGTAAGTTTTTAATAAAAGATATGAAAGGAATCTTTTGTCCTTTTTCGTACGAGGTACTTTTTGACTTTTCCGACAAAAGTACGAGAAGAATGTTATTTTTAGCTTATACGGCATGAAAGGATATTTAAGGTTTTATAAAGCCATATTTTCATGAAGCTTCCTCTAAAATATTTCATATATATTTTCAAGAAAATCCTTTTCTTTTAAAAATTCATGACATTTTGTGAAAAGAAATTGATTTTAAAGAAGAAAGGATATTTTCCTCAAGAATTCATTTCAATTGTTTTACCAAAACCACTTTCCATATAAAATGAAATTATTTCATATGTGTATGTTTTAAGTATAATTTCTCTTTTATTTACATGGTTTCTCTTTTCTTATTATGAAATTATATCCATTTGTTTTATATAGATTATGAAATGATGGGATGATGTTTATGAAACCCATTTTATTCTTTGGGTTATGATGAATGTTTTAAGTTTATTTTTTGGCACAAGTATGAATGATTTCACTATGAGATGGGTGGGACCTATATCTCCCTCCAATGCATTCGGTAAATATTTATATCTCATGAGATAGACATGGATGGAACAACAAGTTAAACCGGTTCAGTAATACAGGACTGGAATGAGGAGTGAACTCGATTCAGAAAGGAACTTTGTCCACTAAGATGGTCTTGGCAGCAATGCCTTGGCTACTATGGAAATCATATCATGTGCTTAATGGTTTCCACAATTACATGTTTTATTCCCATGCTATTTTATCATTCTTAATGTTTCATTATGATCAATTCCTTACGTACTTCCATGTTTTATGTCATTGCTCAAGCATTTGATGTTTAAAAATTATGTTCTTGTTTTTAAGTTCAAATGTATATGGTATGTTTTATTTTATCCATGCTTACCCTTACTGAGCATTTGATCTCACCCTTTTTATGTTTTATTTTCCCCGGGATATAAAGAAAGGTTTTAGGTAAGAAAAAAAAGGGGGAAGATCTTTATGGGAGATGTTGAAGATCTTTCACCACGATTCGAAGATTATGTTCCAAGTTTCCAAAGACACTAAACTATTACGGTCCTTGTGTGTCTGTTTTTGTTATGTATTAAGTATTCCGCTAAAGTAATGTAATGTCCACGTATGTTAAGATTCGGGTCTCTACATCTATCGCCACACCAAAACATGAGTTCCTAGCCTGAATGTCTGAATTGAAATACCAAACACTATTTCCCCAATCCAATATCACCAAATAAAATCATAAGGTAGAACCAACTAACCTCTGATAGCATTGTTTCCTGACCTGAACTTTTGAAGTATAACCCCTAACTACACCAGGCCCACCTCTAATAGGCTATGGGTTGGTGAATAGTGCGGAGTAGGCATATACCACAAATGGTAGGCATTATCATAAATTGTATGTACACACACACATCTCCAATCCCACACAATGATGAAATGTAGAAAACTGAAACAATGCATGAACACATATATCATTCCAGAACATATTATGATAAAAAAGTACTGAAACCCAAAAAAAGGAACCAAAAGCAAGAACAACCAAAAATTTTAAAGAGTCTAACATTGTATCATGGTGATTAATAAAATAAAATTCAGTCTCCAAGTAAAAAACCCTCAGATTTAGAAGGTTTGGAGACACTACACCCACTCCATGTCCTCCCAAGACATTGTCAAAAGGGTCATCATCTGTATAATATAATAAACGTGTGGGAAAATACCACATGTGGATGAGAATTAAAATACTCCGTATGATACCCCTAAAACACAAAAAATCAAACACAAAGTGCAGTACAATCAATACAAGATATTACAATAGATGTATAACAAAAACACCCAGATATACTAAAGAATGACCCCACACCACTAGGCGGTCATAACCAACTACCAACCATAGGATTCTTCTCAAATAAATTATCACTATAGGAGAATACACTCTACGAGACATGCTATCATCAGATATAATCATCCAATAAGACTAGATACATGGGACCCACCCATTAAAGCTCACTGGTCAATGAAGACCTTGACACATAGATAGGGGGTCACTCCCAGAACTACTGGGGACACCACAATCCTAATTTGTATCAATCCGCTACATTTGGGATGTTATGTCAATTACACCACAAGACATTCCAATACAACATGATAAATGGAGGATCAATTCCCTACTTTGGGAGGTGACACCGATTCCATAAACCCCAGATAAGGAAAAAATATGATGGAGAATCACAATCTAGTCTCATGGAGGGACACTACAACTCAATCTAAGAAACATCCTCTAGAAGGGATAAAAATAATGTGATGTGGATCAAATTCCATACTTTACCCTCAATGTAATGGACCAAGGAATAAAACCCAAACTAAACTGGTCAAAATTAAGGAAACAAGGATCTACAAACACTCTTGAAGGGGGTACACGACTTGTACCCAGTGGTATATGGTGTGTCTAAGTTTCCCTAAATCTACTAGTATAGTACATTTTCACACAACATTTAATTATCCACATACATTTCATGTAGAAAAAGTAGATGAAGAGTAGAGACACCAGACATCATTATTGGGTTTCCTGGTCATGTATGTGTACATGGCCTATATGTGTACCAACCTGTGTATAGCTGGCCATGTATCTGTCCGAGTACATGGTGTTCCACTGGTCATTTACTTTTCCCTGTGCTCGAGTACTTCTCAAAGTACACATTAAGACGACCTGGAAGGGTCAAAAAACATGTGACCAATCCACATGTCATGTGATACTCAACTCCATTTTTAACCCTATTACTGCAGCCATGGGGACCCACATGGTGTGTTAACCCTAAACACACATTGTGTTACTTAGTTATTTATAGATCCACTGGGATCTCTTATGTGACATCCATCACTTCACTAGAGATGTTGGCATTGCAAGAACCTATAGATCAAATGTCTTCCAAGACATTTCATCCTCTCCAACTGAAATATGAGTTCAAATATGATTAAAAAAAGATACATTGTAAAAAACATCACCAAATTCCAATATCGGGAAAACATGGAACCAAAAATCTATACATTCCAATCCTGATCATCTACCTCCATCACTGCATATCAACTGCACCATAGATCAAAAACCACACCCATGGTATCGATCCACTACACCAAATAATGTTTGGGAAAATATTGAATATTGTGTATTTGTTGAACCATAGGCCCAAATAAAATTCTTATGATGAATTTGTGAAGAAAAGGGGAAGAAATCCAAAAGACATAAATTTTGAGGAATGAAACAAGACAATTTTTTGTTTATCTAGGATCTGTTTTCATAGAATTATAGGAAAGAATTGGGATAAATCAATAAATAATTAAACAAATCCATTAATTTAATTCTACCAATGATGTGAATATCCATTATGTTTTTGGAATTGATCTGAGTTTATCACGGATTAATAAATGGGATGTAAATCACAAAGAAAAAAATTATTCCAGGATTTTCAATAGATTTTTTACATATGAAAATTCTGTTTTTTGTAATTTATGATAACCATGAACTCTAATGATGAAATGATCATTGATCTGATCCCTCTCAGTCATTTTTCACTAAGAAAGATCTTTACCAATTGTCTGAATTTCCATGGTGTGAGATTCTTACCCTGAGGAAATACTATAAATTATACATAATGGAGAAAATAGTCATTGAGTCAAAAATTATAAAAATAATTTATTTTTCTCATTTATTTATGCCTACAAAAACGTTTCCACAAATTGACTGCATTGACAAGGTTTATGTCGCACCTCTGGTAAAAGCCACATTCTAAACTCAACGGTTCCCTCAAAAATATAATCTATTCCCATGTTCTTTTTTATTCCAAATTTTCAATAAAACTACACATGAGTTCTATTAAATATATTTGATATATTTCAATCTTTTATTTTAGGCACATCGGGCCTTAGAATGGCACATAATCTCAGCTCAAATTCTTGAAAATAATCCACATAATATTCAAACATAATAAATGTAAAATCTATTCCATTACATATATTAACCTAAAATATATAGATTTCTAGGTTTATAAAAATTAAAACAAATGAAAATTTAATATTTTTAGGACCTATGTTTCTAAAGTTGTTTGAAAAGGTTTGATAAATTTTTAAAACATGTTTCGGGGTATTTTGAGCTGTTTGAGAGTTTCTTTATTGATTTATAGTGATTTTGAACAGAATCGATGAATTTTTTATATTTAAATCTAAATATAAATATGATTTAGTTCATATATAAGATATTATTTTTTGTTGAATCCTTAAAATGGAAACTAAAGTGAAACAAATGATTTTTATTTCGAAATATATTATATATTTGTTGAATCCATATGAGAATTTCTCAGCTGAAAAAACATGAATCATAATTTTTCTAAATAGGATGATGTGTAACATATTTTTTAGATTAATATTCATATGGAATATTTTTTCCAAAACAATATGAATTCATCTGATTTTTTTTAGATGCATTCAAAAATACTAAAATAATTGATGTGTAACATGTTTCTAGACTACATGTGGATTATACATAATGTCCATTATAATTATTAGAAACTCATATGTATGATTCCTAACTTCATAAGTATCATTTAAGACTTCATTATAATGAATCAAGACTTCATAAGTATGATAAATGACTTTGTACAGACTTTCCAACATTCAATTAAAGATAATTTCTTTTTCTGAATGTGAGATTATTTTCTATGAGGATCATATATCTAAGATATATTTAATATTAAATTTTTTAAAAGGTAGGTTACAATTGATATCTTTAGAGTGATGATTTATCCTTATCAAATACTAGTTTTTATTGTATATTTTCTAGTGGATTCACTCTCTCTAAAATCTGTAAATATTATTTGATCAATATGTATGATTCATTCCATTGTCGTAAGGGAAATCATGTTGTAAAAATATAAGACCTCATGATTTTTAAAAAACCGAAAAAATTAAATAATAAAATATTTTCAAGGAAATTTAATCTAATGATTCTAATGTTATTCTTCATTGATTAAAAAATTAAGGAATAAATTTTGTTTTTTTCTAAATGAATGAAGAATTTTCTCTCCATGACTACAAAACATTAGAACAAATATGAGAGGAAGGAATGATATATGTTGTAATGGTGAATACTATATTATTTTTAGACATCCATGAGTAAATTTTTATTTTTGGAAATCACATGGAAATATTTTTCGGATAATTTTCTCCGGAATACTATAAAAATTAATAGATGACATATTTAGCTGATTCATAATTTAAAAAAAATGGGGAAAGATATTATAGGTATTTTTTGGATACAATGGTTAACGAAAGATAAATATACATTGATAATGGGTATAGACATATATTCAATTTTTTTATATAATATAGGATTCCTCAACACAAAAATATAAAATGAATTTTCTACATTAAACAATATGGATAAGATTTCCTAGTATTTTAAAAATATAAAAACCCCGAGGAGGATGTAAGTGAATAGTGTGTTCTGAAAATTTGAGATCTCTCTTAATGTCAAATAATATGAAATGTTGAGAGAGGAATAAAGGAGAAGGTTATACTAAACTAATAGGAATAAATAGTAGGTATTAATGAAGTAAAAATTGTGATACTCATTATTATAGATGGATTTGGAAGTAATTAAAATAAGATGATCTAAAAGTGATTCCAATACATACTATTGTTCATAATCATCAATATTAATCCTTTTTTTGTTGTGATACTAGATCCAGAAGATCATTTGATCTTATGTTTGAGTGAGGCTAGTGACATGATTCCAAAAAAAACAAATTTGAACTCTGATATCTATATTTGACAAAGTTTCATGAAATTATTCCTAAAAAATTAAAGGAAGCCAAAAAATATTTTTTATGAAAAGATATTTATTGATGTTGATATATTGATATCATGTGTCTATTGGGAGTCTAAATCAATATGTTGGACTATGTTTAAGATTCTATTATGGAAACTAAAATCTAGTTTTCTACATGAAAAGATAAGTATAGTGGGAAGTTCTGTTAATTAAACTATGAAATATACTGAATTCTCACCTATTCAATATAGAAAGAGAGAATGGTTTCAGGATGATACCTAACCAATATCACTTGTAATTCATTTTATAATTAAATTTTTTTTCCAATAATATTATATTGATTCTAATAAGGTATAGGTTTCATTGTAGGATTTAGACCTTGTAGAAATACCATGTGTTGTGCTTTCTATATATTTACCTTTCATGTTATGTGTGTGATTTGGAAAACAAAATAGATAGACCATTATATTAATAAATACAAAATGTTCAATCATAGATGTGCGTAAAAGGTTAAGATATAAATTGGAAATGTTAAAAAAAATTGGCACCTGATTCACTGCCATCTTAGATGCATTCCATGATCCAAATATAATTTCAATTAGTATTAGGCCTCAGTTCACTTTGATTGGATTTGATATTTTATTAATTTGGGGTTATTATGTGAATTATATGAAGTGTATATTTCAATAGTTCAGAAACAACCCATAGAAAATGATTTATATTTCTACTCATTTAACTAAAATTGAGGTTTTGGATAAGAAACTAAAAAATAGGTTGAATAGAGTGGAAAGGAAGATAAGAAAGAACTCAGTAGATAAAAAGGAACAAACTATAGCCATATAAAATAAAAGTGAAAAATTCATTGAAATATATACTAAAAATAATTACATTGAAAATGAATCAAAAATAATTCATTATAGAGATGAGTTTATTAAACCACTTAGTGGTTATTACTTTGATGTCAATAACTATATAGAAAAATATATTCTTGAAGTTTTCACACAAATAATTATGTAATCAAAGGATCTAAAAGATTAAAATAAAAATATATAATATAAAAATGAAGTAAGGGAGAATTCATTAGTTAAAAAAATATTTAGGTGTATCACTCTAAAAAACATGTGAATAGTAATGAAGAATCAATTTAAAATTATAATAAAAAAAGAATTGATAGATAAATACATTCAAATTTATTTTTTTTGAGAAATTGGTGACTGGTAATGTTTTTGATGAATTGGTAAATGCATTAGAGAAATTAGAGAAATAATCGATGAATATATAATATTATTATATTGCTGTTAACTTAATTTTTTCATTAGTGTTGGAAAATTCCATTCAAGAGACAAGTTAGGTATATAAGAATCATAATAGAAATATGAGAGGGGAATATGAATAGATGGTTAAATGACATTAAGACTAGAAGTATGTGTTTAGTATAAAATTTCAAGACCTTTATGTGAAGATAAAAATTTAGTGATCATCCAAGGATCAGATTAAATTTTTTATGTTCAAAATAATGTACTAGATTTCATGACTAAAAATTAATTTTTTATTCAAAATCACTTTTGTAGAAAAAGTGGGAAAATGAACTAGTTCAATGCCAAGGATCAGAAAACATATAAGGAAGTCACATAATAATTAAAAACAAGGATAGTAATTATATAATCTCTTACTTAGTATAGTCCTTATTAAAGTTCTTTAACCACTATAACCAGGTCTTCCTAGAATTAGTCTTCAAAATGAGTTGGCAGATTGTCCCAATCTTAGAAGTACTCCTCTTCATTTAACTTCCATTCAATGATTCCCCATGAATAAAATCAAATCATGTTGATTGATATAGAATCTTTGATCCTTGATAACAATCTATTGAACCTATTTTTCTAATATTCTATCCAAATCCACCTTTGTACCATTGTTATTTTTTATCCTTCCATGCATTTTTTCTTATAATGGAGAGTTATCCCAATGTATTTATCTTTATCTCCATATTCCTTTTTTAGATACACCCCCATTCCCTTGATCTTTACTTCCTCAATACTTTTCCTTCATCATTCCACTGCTTAAAACCAAACGCATCTTATGTTCATTGTCTTGAGGCCTTGATTCACATTTTGTTGCCATGTCCCTTCTAGATGATATTGTTTGCAACGGCGTATGATGTTTGGTGTAGTCTTTCCTCCATTTATTTTGGTCTCATTTAACCACAATATATCCCCTTGAATCACGATTCCTCTTTTATCCATTCTTCTTCCTTGTGATATAATTTCCTGTTATTATTACCTCCACACTACTCATAGATATTAGGCAAGAAATATCATCATTATAATCAACCCCAGAGAAAACACGGCCACCTGAGGGGAACTCCTTAGGTAAAGGAGTTTGTATGCCCAAATATTCTGGAGTAGCCCAATACTCCCAAAATAGGTGTTTATCCTAAAAAAATATACTTGAGAGTTATATCTATGATGGTTCCTACCCTAGAACCAGTCCTTGCTCCAGAAACCATTCAGATTGATGTCCATGCTTGCTAGATTCCCCTTCTTTTCTTGAATTGTACCTGACCACTTCCTTATCTCTATTCCTACAAGCCTACATCATCTTGGAGCATGATGGAACACACTCACTAGCCACATGATACACACTTAATTGATCAGTTTCATGACCATAGAGCACATCCTCATCCACATTTTACACCTTACTACAATAAAAGTTGTTCCATGGTTGCACTACCTCCATGTTGGCCTTTTAATAATAACAGACTCCTACGTGGTACCCTTATAGTGAAAGAGAATGGAAACCGAAACTATCCTGAGATTCATGTTGTTGTGAAAGGATTGAGTACAATACTAGAGCTGATTCACTAAGATCCTTCCATACCCCTTTGAGAAAACCTGATTCCATAGGAGCAACTATTTTCACCTCCACATCTCCTCCTAGTCCAAACAGGCCATGAACTAACCTATAGATTTATGAAGTACTACTTAGTTGAAGAATGTACCCCTATTTTATAGTAAATATGGTTGTATTAATGTTATTTTTATCGATTACATATGAAATTATGTAAAATCTGGAAATATTCTAGTGTTTAAAAATATTGGGAAGCCAATTAATATATCGTAGTTAGGTTTGAGAATACACAATAAAATCATCTTCCAAGAGAAATAAAAAATAAGGGTTTTATATCTAAAACAAATATGATATAAAAAATTTATATATTACTATAAATGTGAGACAAAAAAGATTTTTAGGACACTGTAAGAGTTTTTGGTGGTTTTGAGAAATTTACATTGAGTGTTGACACAATATTTCCACATATAAAAATCATATAAGTCTTGAATATAAGGCGAACATATCTAGGGATGATGAAAATGATACTATAGAAAAGTATTCTTCATATAAAATGTGAAATATGATAAATAAGAATAGATTTTCATAACCTCAAAATCTCTATTTTCATTGAAAAACTTTTGGTTACTATTTTTAATAATGACTATATTTTCCAATATATCCAAAATATTGTGCTATATTAAAGATAATATCAAAAAATAAAATGATTTAGATGAAGAATAAAAACAATTATACATTGAGTAAAAAAAGAATAAATCTAAATCATATAATCACAAGAAAATATTATAGAATGAAAAAAATGATGTGTTTATGACATGCATTTTCATACAATATTGTATGGGAAGCCACATAATAAACTAATTAAATTTTACACGAATATTTGATCAAATATGATTAAACTGGAATAATTATGTAATGAGTCAATCCAATAAATTGATAATAATAATGGTTTAGTAGTTGAAACTCTTAATGAAAAACATAACATGATTTTAAGGAAGTTAAAATCAAATAATATTCAATTGGTTTTTTGGATGTGAAATCTGGTAGGGCATAATAATATTAATTACATGATGTGGATACTAGAACAAAAATATCAATTGAATGATCCACCCATAATGTTTCGCCTATAAAATTTAATCATAAATAATATTATTGATTCTAGGATGGAATCCCACAAATTAGTTGATTGAAAGTCTATTATTCATGTAAAATACAAGTGTTGAAGACTTAGAGAAATATTGTATGAAATATTAAATTGATGGTGAAATAGAATTATGGATTACTGAAAATTTAATTAAGACCTATAGTTAAAGTAGTGAAAACATATATGTACTTATATAGAAATAATTTATGGTTTATTTAAAATTAAATCTTTTTAATACAATAATGAACATCTATTTAAAGAATTTTTTGAAGGCTTATTTAATGATGAAAATAAAAAGCTAAGAGGAATATATAAAAAATATATTATGTTTATTTAATATGGTTTAATAACATAATAATGGTTCTAAATAGGTCTAAAATGGTTTGGTAAAATTGAAAATTTATTTATATGCGTTCTAACTTTTTTAAGAGTTTATTGAGGTGTTTGGATGTTATTCAAATATTAAATGATGAATTTTTTATATTAAAAGATGTCATTATCCAAGTTTAAGAACATATTTATGATATTTTTCCTACATGAGAAATTATATTGAGTTTAAATGTTCAAAATGGAAAAGGGAGTGAAATATATCTTACTTATTTTCATATATAATCTAGTTGTTGAATCCAATTTAGAATTTTTAAAAGAAAAATATTATAAAACACTATTTTTTCGGGAAAGATTATTTACATTATATGTTTCTGAGGATGGATCATATTAATTATATTTGTCTATAATAATAATAATATATATATAGTACATTTTTTTATGAGAATTGGATAATTCACTTTGTAATTATGGATAATATAATTCTAGACCACACAAAGATCATAACATATATTCATAAGGATCATTTGAAATAATTTTTGGTTGTTTCTTGAATTTTTATTGTTCATCCCAAAATTTATATGGTTGAATCTGGACATAATATGTATGATATATTTAATTGTATGAATCATCCTACAATCTGTAAGAGTCATTTTGCATGGACATTAAGAATCATTTTCATAAGGATCATCGTTATAAGTGTAGTTTGACAAGAAAATTGGAAATGATAATAAAGCATCAGGATCATCCTTAGGATCACAAATCCTTTTCAAATAAAACATTTTTATTAAATATTGAAAAGGTAATGAATACTTATGATTATTATAGGAATGAATTTTACACTAAATATGGTTATTTCATTTCCATCAGGATTATCACTTTGTAAAAATATTAGATTTTAAAAGCATGAAAATATAAGAAATTTTAGAAAAACGTATTCTATATAAAAATTAATATAATGATTCTATATTATTTATAGATTAAAATATCATTATATAAATTATTAATAAGTCTAAATGAATGAGGGAGTTTATTTTCATGATTTAGAAAAACAATATCAAAGATGAGGTGAAATTTAAGGAATTTAAATAGCCATGAAATAGGGAAATTCATAATAAATAAATTTTGAAAAGAAATATGATTATTATGGAATAATTTTTGTTTTTTTAAATTAAATAGAAAATATTTATTCAATAAGTAATTTAGAAAATATTATATAAATTATTATAATTAAATGTAAATTTGATGTATATCCTAAAGAGTGAAATGATTTCATTCCTTGAAGGAAATATACATTCTAGAATAGTGTATGTTATATGATGTTCCTAAAACCATGGAGAAATGTATATTATTGAATATATTATATAAATATAATTAGTTTAGTGATCCTGGAATTTCTAGATAAATTATGTGAATACATATTTATCAAATAAAAAATGATAAATTCAAAAGATTTAATGTAATTATTAGGTTTTTAGAGGATTAAACGGTTCAGTGAAAAAATATTCATTGATCGTGGTGATAATCTCATGATTAAAATTTGGAGAAAATGAATAGATTACTTGGAAAAAAATATAGAAGGTATTTTATATATTACATATTATAAAAAATAATATGTGATCTGGTAAATGTTAAACTATAAGGAATAATAAATTACAGAGTGTCTCATGAACAAGTGAGATGTATCAATTCATCAAAATGAGGAACTCTTAGGGAAAAATTAAATAAGAAAATTATAATTAACATAGAATAATAAAATTTGTGGATTGTATATGAGGAAAATATTATTGTCTATATGAAAGATGCAATGATAATGAAGAAAAATATTACGATCTGATAAAGAAATTGATGCATGCTACTATTCAAAATCAATTATGTCAATACATTCTAATTGAGGAGAATTTCAATTTTTAAGGATTATAGGAACTCATGATTAATTTAATTCAATATTAAATTATTTAAATGATCTAGGAACAATTATATCTAGTGGGGAAAAAGATACATGATATTTTTTATTATGATTCAAAGGCATTCAATGTGTCTATTTTGAGGAGAGGTATTTATTGTTATTGATTAGTAAAATACTCGAATAAGTGAATATCTACATCTAATGATTGTAATAAGTTCAAGATACCAATTAGGACATTGAAATCAAGTGGGAGGTTTTTATGTTAAATGTATAGTGGAATACTATGATTATTCAACTATGTAATTTGATTAATCCTCTTATGTTTTGTAAGATAAGAGAGACTGGGGTCAAGATGATATCGGGAAAAAATGCTTGAAATTTGTAATAATATTATAGTTTTAAGGATTTAAATTATACGATACTAATTACATAAATTATTAGGTTTTATAGGAGGGTCCAAACTTAATAAATACAATTTGTGTTATTCTTTCTTTATATTATGCATTATATGTAGTGTGTGTGATTGGGTTAACTAAATAGATCCATTGTTATCCTAATTGTTAATATAGATTGAAAATATAAATGTCTAAATTGATTAAAGAGAAATTATAATTTTGTAAAATCATTAAAATAACTAATTCATCTCCACTATCAGTTGTGTACTTGAATCCTAAGGTCATTTCAGAAGGAAACTAAGATCAAGGATTGATTTTATTGTATTTATAGAGACCCATAATTTTCATACATAAATATAACATATCATTAGAAAAATATTAATTACATATCAATAAAACATGCAACATAACCACAAAGTCTTAGTAGAATTGGAAACATGGATACATAAATTACAAGAACATAAAATTTTAACATTATTTACCAATAAGATCATTACAACTATAAACCTTCAAAGAAATATCAATCATAAAAACATTGTTCATAACCTAGGGATGGGAACCATAATAAAATGGGAGATTAAATTCTCAATAGAGATAAACCTAAGAGGTATCAATTCATGACCATGATTGAAAATAAGAAAATAAAAAGGGTATATGAACTCGATCAGGACTCACAACAATCATACCCAATCAGTCTACGATCATTAATCATGAAGCCATGTGTATGGTTTTTTCAAAAAAAATTACATAAGAAAAAATATTGTAGAATCATCAATAATAAATGAAGATCTATGAAAAATGTACCAAATAATAAGGGATATTTTTATTTCATACACATAATCATATAAAATAATTTCCTTAGTCAATGTTCACTACCAAGGTATTTGTAGTTGACTGGTTTAACCCCTAATTTAGTTATTTCATCAGTCATGGTTCTCTACAAATAATGTATTATTTGACCAAGTGCATTATTGAATAGGGTTCGCTCCCCATTACAATCCCTTTTATCTAATTATTTATCCATCTTAACCAAATAAATTAGATAAATATTTAATTCCTAGACCACCTTCCAAATAATGAAATCCAAAAATATGTGTTCTATAATATAACAAAACATTAATCATATCTTCATATCATATCAATCAGAAAGAATAAAAGTTTCATAAACATTTAATATTCATAATAATAAACCCACAAGTGAAATAACCATTGTGGTTAAATTGGATTATAATCATTTGAAATTATAATAATCATCAAAGGTCGTTGTTTTAGATGAAAATACCTTTAAAATGTCATAGGGATATTTCTTGAGGAAAATTAAAATTTCATTTTAAAATTGAATAATAAAAAATATAAAATATTCATAAATATTATGTAAAAATTTTCATTAAAAATAAACATTGAGAATTACAAATTAAGCTCCAAATAATTGAGTAATCATGATTTTAGAGAAATATTTTTATACATAGCATGTTTGAACAAAATTCCATTCACATTTTTAGTAACTATCAATAGTACCACACTCAAAATTCAAAAATAATATTCATACTAAAAACATTTTTAAAAATTAAAACATTAATAAAAATAGTTTTAAAAAAATAATAGGATAATCCTAAATACATTCTAGAAAATATTATAAAGAAAAAAATTTACCTAGAAGAAAATATTCCCAAAAGAAGATGGAAATGAATTCAGTTTTCCTTAAAAACATATTTCTAGATATTTCATTACATAAATATAGAAAAAATTAGAAAAAATATGAAATAATTATTAATAAATATATTATAATAAAATAAAAACTTTTTTTGAGAGATATATCCTATAATTTCTGCATCAAATATTTTAATCATATATAATCTGGGTAAAAATTAGATTTTAACATAATACACTTACCTAAACTCTATATTTATTTATAAACACTATAATATATTATATAATAAATTTTTATTCATTATAATTATATTATAAGACCAAATTAATACACATAATACAAAACATGATTTACTTATAACATCTTATCACATGTTCATCAATAGTCTTTCATTATCGTCATCATTTTGGGTGTTAACAGCTTCATTTTCAATGTATGTTTTTATTTGATGGTTATTTTAATTGAAATTTTATCTTTGTTACTTAATATTATTTTTTTATAATTTTATAAAAATACTATTTATTCATTTTTTATATATTTATATCCACTCATGTAAATCAGTGATGAAAAATGATTAACATCACTAAGTGGAGAAAACAGTTTTTATGTATGAATTATTTAGGATTCCATTTTTTGATGGATTTAATGAAAGAAAAATAAATAATATTTCAAATTTATAGAATATTTTCATATCAAAACTTTTATAAATATAAATTAAACGTAAAATTATAACCATCCATGATAGATGGTGGTTCTAAATGAATCATATCACTATATGGAGGCAGTAGTGCACACATACACACAAGGAATACATTTATCTCCCATTTGATAGATAATAAATGTTGAATTTATGTTACATCATAATAATAACATCTAAATATATTTATGACACTAGATTCATCATGTATTTATCTATAAAAAAATTTAGACACAGTAGAAGAAGAAATTGAAAGATGTTGGTTACAATTTATACATGTTCATTGAAACCCTCCATTTTTTACACTTTAATCCTTGAATGATTGGTATTAGGAGGATATAAAAAGATAAAAGATTAAAGGTTGTATTATAATACATATTTTTTTAGGTATTTTATGGTATTTAAGTCTCAAATATTTTTAATAGGGGAGGTGAAATGGTGTCCTTTTATACGTGAGGGGAGGGACAGATATGAAATTTCTTAAAATAATTCAGTAATATATGGTCACTAGTAATGTCTCGACACATCTTACCATCAAACCGGTAGCCGAACGAATAATAACATGACCTTAAGCATGCCACCCCGTACATAATACGTTGTGTAACAACCTAAATCATCATTTCATGTATAGATATTTATTTTGGATTGTTTTGATGAAAAAGGAAGAATTGGGAAATTTTCAAAGTACATTCTGTGTACATTTGAGTAAACACCGTGTACCAAGTTTCCATGTGTAACCGTGTACTTTCTTTGTTACGGCCGAGTACATGGCAGTGTAGGTTACCTATAATACTACCTAATGAGGGTGCTGGTTGAGACTAGTACCGGGTGTGTACATTAAATGAACACTCAGTGTACTTTTAATTTTATTTGTTAAATCAGTTAAGGATCGCAAATCACATCCAGAAACAATTTCTTCTCCCTGTTTTTTGCACTGAAGAGCAACATAAGACTAAAAAACTTCAATCTCCTCTAGTTCCACCTTCCATGCTCCAATTGAGATGCCATTGGGTGCGTTGGATTCCCACCGGTGAGTTCTCCCTTTCCCTAGAGACTCTCTTCCCGATTCATCTTCTCTTGTGGGTTATTCAAGGTTGAATTTTTTTTTCTTTTTGTAGATCTATGTCGTTCTAGGCTGATTCAAGGGTTTGCGTTCAAAAATAGTGATCTCCTAACATCTAGGTAGGTGGTTGGTGACTTTTATTGCTTTTTTTGGATTTTATATGCTTAATGTTATGAATACCCATGTTTAGGGTATTGCGTGTTTTGGAATTTGACCTTGTTTAATACCTGTTATGGATTATTTATTTCTGAATGGGTTATTTCTTAAACGTAATGTTTAATACCTTGATTATGGATGTGTTTCACATATTTGGTTTATTATGGCTGTTTGGTCTAGAATTCCTTTTATGCTTTCTTTGTTTTCCATGCCTCGTGTTGTTAGGAGGAGTGACCTTTTTTTGAGATTCATGTGATTCACATTGTGAAAGTATGACCAAGGGGAATTTGACTATGAGAGATTCCCAAGGTAGGGTAATTTAGGTATAATTGTTGATATGTTGACTCAGAGTTGTTGACTATGAGAGCTTCCAGGTGGTCATCGACCCAAGGGGTTAGATCATGAGATTTACCCAGAGAGTCATTATTAAATAAATGTGGGAGCATAGAAAATTGACTATGAGATCATCCAAGAGGTCACTATATTTTATTCTTTCTATATTGATGAATGGGGTATTGACTGTGATAGCTACCTAGGTGGTCATTTGTAAATTAAGAGAGCTATGTGGCCCCAAAGGGTTTAGACTGTGTGGGCTTTCCCAGAGGGTCATTGTTTATTTTTTGAATTGATAATATGTTTAAACAGAGGGGTTATACTGTGAGAACTTTTAATGAGGATTTCATTTAATGTTTGATGAATGTGACAAGCCTTACAATCCAAAGAACAATCTTGGAAAAAGTCTTCCTTGACTGTTAGATGGTCTTTTGATACATCTATTTTGCAATTACATAGGGGATACAAAGCTTAGGCTAGATCATGAGATTCATTATTCAACAGATTGAATGATTAATAATTGTAAATAAATGTTATTGGAAATAGAATGATTTTTTACTTTTGAGTACTTCCTAGTTTATTGCTTCATTTTTCATATTTTTTAATATATATATATTCCTTGACAATTAGGAATATCTATTTTGGTGGTTTCCTACTAGGATTCATATCACCCCCTGTTTGGGTCTAGCTTTTGGACTCAAATAGATTATATGGTTGTAGGTTCGGATAAGGGAATGTGTCCTTATTCATCAGGTACTTGATTTCTGTTAGAGATGGAAAGAATGAGACCAATAGGTGGCTTGAAATGCTATAGGAGTTTACGGTTTTTCTTTATTTTTGTTTCAGTATTGTATTTTCAGAATTGTGACTTGTTCAGATTCTTTCCTAGATACATATGACATGCATCATTTATATATGCCCCAGTTGTTATATTACTATCAGTCTTACGCTCTTAACTTCTGTAGTATGGTATTACTCCATCTGCTATTGTTTACTATTGTTATTCTGGTAAGTATACTCTTCCAGTGAGGGCATAGTTTCCCTATTATCAGAACTTGGCCCTCACTGCAAGTCGGTTACCTCTGGCATTTGGGGAAATAGGTTTGTGGTTATGTGACCAACCGGGTTCGAGGCACCTTTGGGAAGCACCCAGAACTGGGACATTACAAAGAAGTATCAAAGGAGTTTATTTTCTACTTTGTATTACTCTATGGAGACTATATACAGGTATAGAAAGGAATTGGTAATTGGTAATAAGTTTTTCCTAGGAGTAGTTAACCCATATATAGGGAAAATACAAGTTACCTTGAATGTTACAATTTTTCTGGTTTTTTAATTGTTACAGTTGACTCGAATTCACCATTAGGTGATTCACTTGTTTTGTGTTGTTATTGTTGATATTATTGAGGTTTTATTTATATTTCAACCTAATGAGATGAGGGTATGCCATCTCATGTATCATATAGAGACTTGATAGAGATCACATGTCATGAATTATTTTCATCCCATTTCGGGTTCCTTAATGATTTCATGTTTTTGTGATAGATGTTGTGCTAGATATGCATGATGTTGTGATATATGACATGATTGAATACCTACTACTTTCATAGGGTATTGGAATATGTAATGTTTCTTTTTGATAGACCCCAAACTTTGTTCCCCGAGATATTATGGGCCCTCTTGGATCAGAATTTGGTGGATCGTGTTTGAACTATAAATTAAATTTTGTTACTATATGATATTAATAAGGATTCCAAGCATTGATTCTCAGGATTATGGAATCTCACGGGTCGTAATTTTTCATGCCTTTGAAAAAATTCTATGTTTTAAGGGTTTTAGAGATGTTTTAGAGGCTTACTGTCTAGAAACCTAGACAACACGACATGTGCTGTTATGAACTCATGCCATGTGTTCTTCTATTATGGAAGAACTATCCTTTCTTATAGTACACTCCAAGTAATGGGATTAAATTCCATGTAGTGCTTGACTATGTGGATGACTATGTGTGAAGAGACATGGGGTTGGGAATATTTTTGTAAAACCTGCCATTTCTGGATTGTACACATCGTGTTGTTGAGAACCATGTAACCTGTCATGTGACGAATGACACAGGTGGAGGAAACATATTTTGCACATTCCTAATCATATTTATGCACTTCATGTAGAGTCGACAGTGTATTTGACCATGTGACTAATAACACAGGTGGTTAGAATGTAAGTAGTACATGCCATGTCTAGGGTGAACATTCCATGTAGTGTTACCAAAGAGAAAATTGCATAGTTCTAGCCATGTAGAGAAACTTGTTATGAAAGGAAAATTCAAGTACACACCATGTCTTAGGAGGAATAGGTTGTGTGTATGGGTGTTACATGACCAGCTTTGGAAGAGGTAAACGCCATGTTAAAAGTTTAAGAGAACATGTTGTGTAGGGGTTATACACGCTGTGTAACCTTGATTTGTAAAACTTGAATGATTCTTCTACAGTTTATTTCTTGCACTTATTTGTTATTTTTATTGATAATATTATACTGAGGTGTGCGCTTGAACTTGAGGATTCATGCCTCTATTATTTCCTCCGTTTTTACATCAGATACACGGCAATGATCAAACACTGATAATGGTAGATCAAGAAATACCAGTAGATCCTCCTGTCGTGCCTGTTTTGGCACCAACTATTATACCATATGTAAGTTATGATTCCATATTCCGTGAAGTCCTTCTTAGGATGTTACAAAAAATTTAGAGAGAACCACATCCTGCCCTGTCTATGGTAGAGTTGAGGTGGGTGTTCCTGCAGTAGAATCTCCCAACGTTTTTGGGGGATGGAGGACCACAGACTGTAGAGTCATGGTTGGGGGCCATGGTTACTATCTTTGAGAATTTGGAGATTTCTCCAGAGAGGAGGGTGAATCTCATGGCGTACAAGATATGGGATACTGCCAAGAGATGTTGGGGTGTTATATCACATGCGGGATGTCATCGGGATATGGATTGAGATGATTTTCATAGGAACTTCTATCATTACTTCTATCTTGAGATGTTAAGGGCCGACCGAGCCTAAGAGTTCATGAATTTAGAGTAGGGATCTCTTTTAGTGATGTATTACTCATCTTGTTTTATAGAGATAAATTTTTTTTTACCTTTCTTGGGAGGTGATGATTTATCTTTGGCCATGAGGTTTTAGGACGGTTTCAGGTATGAAATCTGATCACAAGTGAATGCTTTTAGGATGACTTCGGTGATGGTAAGAGTGAAACAAGTGATGATTACCAAGAACAATCTATGGGAGTTGGGAGCTGCTATCCATGGTAAGTTCAGTATACTGGTTTGATACTCATTCAACAGATAGCAAGAATTACTGTAGGGAGCATTGATGTGTTGTTTCTTTTGGTATCCATGTGGTATGCAACCAGTGTGGGAAGAGTTGGTATAGGAGACCGCATTCCCCGAAGGACCCAATCGAGTACCAATCCTACTACATGATTGGACACCTTCATCATTTTTGTTTGGTGTTCCCACTAGCAACAAGTGATATGGGTTCTGTTATGACTCCACATTCAAGAGCAGGACTACCAGTTTTTCATCAGTCGAGGAACTGGAGTTTGTCAAGCCGAGGAGGAGGTCATGGTCGTTGTTACCAGATGGTAGGTTTTTGGCGATATTATGGTAGATTAGATTAGGGTAGTCCAGCAGGGTCATAGGGTAGCGGTACAGGTCAAAATGTTATCGTGGTGAATACCTAGAAAGATCAGGATCTCAGACCCTCTACAGTTAGAGGAGCTATTCTAATTGCCTCAGTTTTGGCTTCCGCTCTTTTTGATATCAAGGCTTCCCATAATTTTATATCTATTGTTATTATGGATAGACTTGGGATCTGAATCTTTATTTCTAAGGATTTCATGATTCTATACACTCCGTTGGGGATTAGGAAGGCTAATTTACATCAATACAATGATTTCCCTCTTTAGTTTGGTGGGTGTCACTTCTTATGGGACCTCTATATCTTAGAGATGACATGTTTCTATTTCATTCTCAAAATGGAGTGTTTGGCCTCCTTTTAGGCCTTTATTGACTCCTATCACCATAGTGTGAGATTTACGTCACTGGAGTGTGGGTCCTTTCTTCACAATGGTGAATGGGATGTCTAGGAGAGCAGAGTTTGACTCGAGAATCTAGGGTAGGGAGGAGTTACTACCCAGAATGCTAGTTTATATCAAGATGACAAGGGGACTTCACCTATGTACTTTACTATTTTGGTGTATCATTTCATGGATATCTTTCTATATGACTTTTTAGGTTTACATCTATAGGAAGAGGTAGATTTCTTTATTGATATTGTTCTAGGAGTGGCACTGATGCCCATTCCTCCTTATCGGATTGCTACACCAGAGTTACAGGATATCAATAAATATCTAGAGGAGTTGCAGGCGAATGGTTTCATCTGACCCAAGACATCTCCTAGGGGTTCACCTATCTTTTTTGTGAAGAAGGTGGATGGTCCCCTCAGACATTGTGTGTATTATCAGAAGCTGAACCTGTTGAAAATTAAGTACCAATATCACTTTCCTAGGATTGATGATCTCCTTGAGAATCATTGAGGATCCTGGGTGTTCTAAAATATTGAATTGAGATCTTGTTATCATCAGTTGTGCGTTATTCCATCAAATATACCTCTTAAATCCTTTTAGAGAAGGAACGGTATGTACGAGTATTTGGTTATTCCAGCCGGTCTCATGACCATGCCAATAGTTTTCACACCACTAATGAACTGAGTGTTCCATCCTTACTTTGATTATTTAGCGGTAGTCTTCAAGGATGATATCTTGGTGTACCCTCACACTCAAGATGACCATTCCACCCATCTTGAGATGGTATTGAGTACACTGAGAGAGCATCAGTTATATACTATGACATCAAAATTATAATTTTGGATGGACCCTATTCACTTCATGGTTCACATTATCTCAGAGACAGGAGTATCAGTACGCGCATAAAAAGTGAGATTAGCAATTTTATGGGAGAATCCAAAGAACGTATTTGAGGTATGGAGTTATTTTGGGGCAAGATGGTTACTACATGCACTTTATTTAGGACTTTCACACTTCACATCACCATTAATGGGTCTGACTAAGAAGGTTACGAAGTACTTGTAGACTGATTCTGGCAATTCAGCCTTTCTAGAGTTGAATAGGATATTGAATTCAGCACCGATATTGGTTTTTCTAGAGCTGGTAAAGAGGTACAATGTTTACTATAATTCATTAGTCATCGAGTTGTGAGTAGTTAGTATGGTGGTGGAAGGAGTCATTGCATATGGGTCTCGGCAGTTGAGGCCACATGAGAAGAAATACCCAACACATGATCTTGAGTTAGTAGCAGTTCTTCATTATTTATGCTATTGGAGACATTATCTTTTGGGTGAGCATTTTGTGGTGTACACTAACCACAAAAGTCTCAGGTATATCTTTTCTCAACATGATCTGAATTTGAGACAATGAAGGTGGCTTGATAACCTTTTGTCCTTTGACATTGAGCTTTCCTACACACCTAGAAAATACAATGCAGTGGCTAACGTGTTGAGTAGGATGACTCAGATATAGGTAGTTTAAGAGGCCATTAGTGAGTGGCATCTTATGGCTCTGTTCTCTTAGATGAATTTTTAGGTGCATAACAGATAGGGGAAGACATTTCATTATTTTATAGTTGTTACCTCTATTCAACAGGATCAATTACGAATGAGGAAGCTATTAGATTCTAAAATCCTAGTAATACAGGAGAGTGTATCGGGAGAGGAACATACTCCTGGGTGTACTGTATGTGACGATGAGAACATTCATTTCAATGAATTATTATGGGTTTCAGTGGACATACATGTGGGGTTGATGCAAGATTTTCATTCCTTAGTTTGGGTTGTTCATCATGGTGTCCCCATGATGTATCGAGATCTACACTGTCAGAATTGGTGGCCCGGTATGAAGAGGTATGTTTCAAGGTTTTTTATGATATTTTTCACCAGTCAGTAGATGAAGGAAGAGCATCAGCTGCTGAAAGGTATTTCATAGTTGTAACCCATTATCGAGTGGAAATGTAATTATGTCGCGATTGATTTCATGATGGGTTTACCGAGGTCTCTTTGAGGAAATGATGTAGTTTTTGTTTTTTTGACAAACTCATGATGGTTTCACACTTCTTACAAATTAAGGAAACCATTAGTGGTTGATCTTTGAAGGTTTTACATCCAAGAGGCTATACATTTGCATGGAATTCCTCACTCTATAGTTTCATACAGGGACACTCGGTTTACATCATGTGTCTAGTAGGGACTATAGAGGGATTTGGGTACACAGGTACTTCTGGGTATAATTTACCATCCCTTGATAGATATCCAATCCGATCACACAATTAATGTTTTGGAGGACATGCTATGAGCATGAATCCTAGATTTTGGGGGCTCTTGGGAGAGACACATACCCCTAGAGGTGTTTTCCTACAATAATAGTTTTCAGGTGACGATTTAGATGGCACTATATGAGGTTTGTATAGTAATCCATGCCGATCACCCCTATGTTGGCTAGAGGTAGGAGAGGAAGCTATGCTGGGAACTCATTTTGTCCAGGAGACCACTGAGCAAGTGGAGTTGATTGAGAAGAATATGAATTCTATAATGTCTGGGAAGAAATATTATGTCAATCGACAGAGACAACCTCGGGAGTTTGTGGTTGGAGATCAGGTTTTCTTATGTGTCACGTCGAGGTTGGGACACAGGACAATTAGGAGACATGGGAAGATTTAACCGATATATGCTAGCTTGTTTGAGGTTTTCAAGAGAGTCAGACTGGTTTCCTATTAGTTGTAGTATCCTCATACGTACTAGGCTATGGACAACGTCGTTCATGTTTCTTAGTAACGACGTAACTTTTCAGAACCTTCTCACATTTTTCAACCCAAGGAGGTTGAGTTGGAGGTGGATTCATCCTTCGAGAACCATCCTATTTTGATTGTGGATCACAGTAAAAGGGTTCTTCCTGGCAGTTATGTTTCTATGGTACAACTTCTATGGTATCACAAGCTAGTATAGGACAAGACTTGGGAGAGGGAGGCCAACTTATGATCACAGTGTCCATAGTTGTTTTAATTTTCTTTTTTACCACCCTTGGAAGGGAAATTTAGGGATGAATTTCTTTAAGGGGGGAAGTTTTTAAGAACCCGGATCTTTATTTCAGTAATGAATATTTATTTTGGGTTTTTCGGAGAAATGGAGAATTTGAACGTTTACTTTGGAGTACACGTCGTGTACCCAGTTCCCTCATGTAGCCATGTACTGGCCGTGTAATGGCAGAGTACATGGCCATATAGGTGACATGATAGACCACTTAAAGGGGACAGTTGAGGCTAGTACATAGTGTGTACATTAAATGAACTTGTTTTGTACTTTTTTTTATTTTTTATATCGGTGCTGGATCTCGTCTCACATCCAAAAACTCATTATTATCCCTGTGTTTCGTACAGGAGAGAGACGTACAGCTAAATAACTCTGAGCTTCTCCCATTCCTCCATCAGATCTCTGATTGAGATGTCGTGGGGTGTATTTTATTCCCACAAGTATGTTCTTACATTACCTAGAGCCCCTCTTCCTAATTCCTCTTCTCTCAGAAGTTATTCAAGTTTGGATGATTTTATCATTTTCAAAGATCTATGTCATTCTTGGCCAATTGAAGGGTCGGGGTTCAACTATAGTGTTATCCCATTATTGAGGTAGTTGGTTTGTACCTTTCATTGATTGTATTTGAATTATATATACTTAAAGTGATGAATACCTTTGTTTGGGGTATTACCTGTTTTGGAATTTAACCCTATTTAATACATTATATGGTTTGTTTGTTTGAAAAAGGGTTATTTCTTAGGAGTAAGGTTTAATACCTTGATTTTGGGTGTGTTTCCCATGTTTGATTGATTATGGATGTTTGGTCTAGATTTCCTATTAGGATTTATTTTTTCCATGCCTCATGTTGTTAAGATGGAGTTAAATTTTTTTGGATTCATGTGATTCACATTGTGAAAGTAAGACCAAGGGGAATTTGACTATGAGAGATTCCCAATGTAGGGTTATTTTTGTATAATTGTTGATATTTTGACACAGAGTTATTGACTTTGAGAGCTAATGGTTGTTCATAGACAAGAGGGGTTAGACCATGACAGCTAACCAAAGGGTCGTTATTAAATGAATGTTGGACCATAGGGTATTGACTATGAGAGCTTCCAGGAGGTCATAATATTTTATTGTTTCTATGCAGACCAAGGGGGTATTGACCACGAGATCTACCCAAGTGGTTGTTTGTAAATGATAAGTGATATGTGGGACCCAAGGGGTTATACCATGTGAACATTCCAAGAGGGAATTTTTTTTAATTGATGAAATGTTAAACTAGAGGGGTTATACTATGAAAACTTTCCAATATGGTTTCTTTGAAGGTTTGATGAATGTGACAAGCCTGCCATGCCTATGCACATGCTTGGACATGGCCTTAGTTATTTGTTAGATGGTCTTTTAAGACATATATTTTGTTGTTACATAGGGGATGTAGAGCTTAGGATAGATCCCAAGATTCATTATTCAACGGATTAAATAATTGATAAATGTAAATGAATGTAATTGGGAATTGTATGATTGTTTACTTTTGAATACATCCTAGTTTATTGATTCATTTTTTATATTTCCTATTATATATGTATTCACTGATAGTTAGGAACATGTATTTTGGTGGTTTCCTTCTGGGATACATCTTACACGCTATTTGGGTCATGATTTTGGACCCAAATAGATTATATGGCTGCAGGTATATATAAGGTCAAGCACCCTTCTTCCTCTTGAACTTGATTGATGTTGGAGTTGTAGAGCATGAGACCATACTGAGGCTTGTCATGTTGTTGGAGTTTACTGTTGTTATGTATTTTTGTCTTAGTAATGTATTTCCATCATTTTTACTTGTTTTGGTGATTTCCTAGACAAATTTGACATCCATAATTTATATATGCTCCAGTTTTTATATTACTATCAATATTCCACTGGTTAAATTTGTTGTATAGTATTACTACTTTCACAGGTTTTTACTATTGTTATTACTATATGTATACTCTTCCAATGAGGGCATCGTTTTCCAATTATCAGACCTTGGACCTCACTTCTAGTTGGCAGCCTCTGGCATTTGGGGAAATGTTCCTGAGGTTATGGGACCAACCAAGTTCGAGGCACCTTTGTGAGGCACCCAGAACTAAGATGTTATAGGCTATCGACTTGAAGCAAGTGTGTAAGAAGAGTAAGTGGGGACACTATACCCTCATATAAGAGTTTTCACAATAGTATAACAATATGTAAATAGATGACAACAGCGAAAGTCAATTGTAAAATCAACTCAATATTGAAAATGGTCGATGCTAGTTTATACAATGCATGAATTTCATGGTGGTATATATATAAATTTCGTAAACAAATTATAATTATTTACATCTCGGTAATGAAAATATAGAAAATACCCAAATCCTAAAGATAATTATCTACCAGCATCCCAAGTTCCAGCTCTCCCCTTTGCTCTTAACTCACCGGTGCCTGGAAATAGCACAGTCAAGAGCCCATAGTCCTATGAACAAGTAGTGTCTACTTGGGTACCCCATTGTAATAGTGGACTAAACATGGTGGGAGATATAAATCTCAGTAGGCCAGGACCACCTGTGTCTAGATAAATCTATAAAATTAAATAAAATTAAAGAGCGTGAAAGTAAATAGGTACATAATTCCTATTAATTAATTCATCAATTAATTAATAAAAAACAAAAATCATATCTCATAATTAATTTTCATTAATTAGTTATCCCACTCTAAATCTCAACTCTCCATAATCAATTCCACAATTAAATATCTATATCTTAATATCAAAGCCACATAATTAACTCATAACTAATTATATAAACTTATCTAATTCAATATCTCATATTTAATCCCTTGATTAATTATCTATAATAATATCTCAAAGCATATAGTTAATTCATAATTAATTATCTCACCATAACCAATTTAATATATATCATAATGAATACCCTTATTAATTATCTCAATTACAAAAATCAAAGGAAAAAATTATTTCACTGTTATTTATCTCAATGAAACTGTTTCAAAATCAAGAAAATAATTCACAAATTAATTATCTCTAATGAAACCATATCAATATCACAATATTAATTTACAAATTAATTATCTAAAGGAATCCATTTCAATATCTTATAATTAATTCATAGTTTAATTATCTCATGGAAACTGTTTCAATATCACATAATTAATTCATAAATCAATTATCTTAAGGAAACCATTTCAATGTGACATGATTTAATTCACAAATTAATTATCTCAAGGAAACTATTTCAATATCACAAAATTAATTAAAAAATGAATTATCTCAAGGAAACTGTTTCAATATCTCAAAATTAATTCATAAATGAATTATCTCATTGAAACCATTTTAATATCACATAATTAGTTAAAAAATTATTTATCTCAAGGTAACTATTTTAATATCACATATTAATTTCACAAATTAATTATCTTAAGGAAAATATTTCAATATCAAATAATTAATTCACAAATTAATTATCTCAAGAAAACCATTTCAATGTCACATAAATTATTCAAAAATTAATTATCTCTAATGCAACCATTTCAATATCACATAATTGATTAAAAAATTAATTATCTCGAGGAAACCATTTAAATATCACAATTTGTTTTTAAAAATTAATTATCTCAAAGAATCATCTTCAATATCACATAATTAATACACAAATTCATTATATCTAGGAAACCATTTCAATATCACATAATTAATTATAAAATTAATTAGATCTAATTCAACCATTTCAATATCACATAATTAATTCCCCTATTAATTATCTAAATTACAATTTCAAATACCATAATTAAGTCACAATTAATTGTCTCAATATATTCTAATCATTAATTCATAATTAATTATCACAACATATCCCACAAAAAACTCATAATTACCACTTAATGTAAGTGCTTAAACATGTAAGGGTGGTAATAGAAAAACACATATCAGCAAGCTAAATGATCATATCATTCTAATCATTGTGTTTTTAGCTTGAAGGTAGCACACCTCAGTTGGAGAGGTTTCATTACCAAAACATGATTTGGTAATCTAAGAAAAACATTTATACAAATAAACAATACATTCAGCATTTTCAGTTAAATTTATCAACAATAGTAATTAGACAACTACAACATTTTATTAATTAAGCAATGTTGAGGACCCTACTTCAAGGAATTGGAAAAGACAATGCTTTCAAACTTAAAATGCCATATACTCACACACACTCACATCAAAAATAGCACGTGCTCAGTCCAAATTAATCACAACCCCCTAAAAACAACAACCAACACCCAAGATTAGTGAAATAGGGATCAACACACATTAAATTATTCAACCACAACTCAAATACACCATAAGAACCTAATTGAAGGGGTGAGAAACTAATAATAAGGTATATAACCTTACTCAAATATTATGGGGGTAATCTAAATCAAGACGAATCCATTCAACTTTGGCCACGATCATTGGAATATATACCAAAGGGTCATGAGACATCATCTTCACCATCTAAAATCATAAGAAATGAAGAAACCGAATCAATCCTGAACCTTAGGGTTTCCTCTTAATGGAGACAAGACGATAGAGAGCTAAAACAACCCATTTGAAGAATAAAATTTATGGAGAATGAAATACCTTGCTGAGACAAACAACTACCAGGAAGATATCACCATGATCTGATGCATGGAGAGGGAGCCAAGATGATGGGTGGTGCACCACCCATGGTAGAGCTGAGAGGGGGTGGTCACACCTCACCAAGGCTATATGCCTATCCCTCTTTATTTCCATTTTAATAATTATTATAATCAATATAATAATAATAATAATAAAACCCATATTATTATTACTATCATTTAATTAAAATTTTTCTTTGATAACCCACAAACTCCCCATTTAAACCACATTTAATTAAATTCCTTTCATCCGAACTTAATTAAAAAAAATTTATAACTCAAAATTATTTAAATAAATTCTATCAAAATAATTTAATAAAATCAGTTCCCCTATTCAATTCCATTTAATAAATTTATCTTCAATTCAATTTAATTAAAATTAATTCTTTATTCAAAATCCTCATTTAATTAAATTCCCTTAAGCAGATTTTATTAAATAAAAAATCCAACCCGTCACCACTTAATTAAATTCTCCCAATCAAATTTAATTTAATAAAACCCTAGTTTTTCATAAATTAATTAAATTCCTCTTAGACTTGATTTTAATTAAATAAAAACTTAATTTCACAACATTTATTAAAATACCCTTTTCCTTGGAATTTAATTAAATAATTTAACCCCACACTTAAAACTAGGTAAGGAATACGGTTTAACTTGCATGGTCTGACATACATTGCACATACCATGCATCTACTAATACTGCAAATTATTATTATTTTATTAAGAAAGACACTTTTGAGGAAAAAGTGGGAAACCAAAGGTTCCAACAAACACCAAAAAGTTCCAAACAAAACAAACCAAAACCAACCTCTTCCATGTAAAAGCAGCAATCGTTACCTCCATAGAAGGACCACTCGGCGATCCCATGCAAGCATGGTTCCTCCCGATGGCAAGCCATCCCTCTAAATCAGCCACATCCCCAATGAACTTCAGAGTAGGAAGTAGCGTTCTATTACCCTTCAGAGCCGATATGACCCTCCAGTATATCCACACAACACGGATTGAAACTCAACAAAACATTAGTTAGGGAATGAAAAAACAAATTCATTGAAAACTAGTCGAGTTCTACCAGACCTCGTATCCTTAACCAGCTTCCAGGTTAAACTAGAGACCTGTAAAAGTGGATCCCCCCCTTACCATGTCTTCAAAAGCAGAAGTCAGTTTGTTCCGGATCTGCATGTACTCCTCAATTCTGATCAACCCCTTTTTGAAGCCTGCAACCAGAATCGCATCTTGTTTGTCAACCCACAAATATTGTTCTTCATTAAGGTCCACTTCAAGATTCTGACCCATCATCTTGGCCGCCTCCTCTTCCGAAGCATTGAGAAATAGCACTTGCTCTGTCACTACCTCATCCGAGCTTAGAACCAAGTCTGAGAATGTTTCAGGCTGATCAGATGACTTACAGTGACACCTGACCTCCTTGTCCATCTCCTCAACCATTATCTTTCTTGCTGACCGGGTCCTCAAAGGAGGAGGTAAGGAGGAGTAATCCTTCCTCCCCCTCCTCCTCTTACTCCTGTTACTTCTTGAACCGGGATCTTCTTCAGAAAAATTCCTACCAACCTCGTCATGTTCTGACTCCCCTCCACCAACAGCGCACTCTGGATGAGCATGCCCCCTGATCGAACCTCCCAGAGTGATGCCATCAAAACTCCTGTTGGAATTATCTACTTTAGCCACGACAAGAGATTCCACTCTCAGAACCACTTCCATCAATCCTTCAAACCTATTGCTTAAGACGACAGGGTGCTGGGTAGTAGAAGCAACCCCAGACAGAGTACCAGAATCCGGACCCCCTGCATCTCCCAGGATGGCCTGAGCCTGTACCTCCGAGACAGTCCCTAACATTTGGCCAAGGGTGGTATCTGGGACAAACCCTCCCCCATTGACCCCTTCCTTCCCATCGAAACAAGCTTCTTCATCCCCTAACCCCTTCTGAAATGTAGGTTGATCAAAACCCCTACCCATAAACTGATGCTGGGAATTCATATTCCCCCAGCCTTTGAACGAAACACAGTTAGCCTCAGAACTTGAAGACTCCCCTGTAGGAAACATGGACCTCGCCAAAGCCCCATCCATCTGACCCTGACTCTCTTTCCCCATGTCGCTAGTCACCTGAAAAACACCTAAATCTTTCCTAAGACGATCAAATACAGCCTCCACCTGTGGTTCTGAGACCTGGTCTGCTTCCTTCAAGACCGGGCCTACAGGTTTCGCCCTCCCCGAACCAGTAGGATCCACCACCGAAGCATTCGACAGACAGGACAGAACCACCCCAGGTTTACTAGGTGGTCCCTGCTCTTGATCACCTCAAAGAGTCACAACCTTATCAATGGTACTCAAAGACACTTCCCCTGACCTCAAATTGCACGCAGTAGTCTCAGTGCCAATGATCGCATCGGCTCCAACTCCCTCAACCTGCGATGAAACACCCTTACCCGCCGGAGAAGGATCAACCAAAACTGCTGAAGACCTTTGGCGGCACTCCTCAACACAGTGTCCATGTCTGTGGTAGAAAGAACAAAACGATGACCCGGATTCATAGAAAACATTTTCCACGTACCTGTATTGCCCCTCAATCACAATCCAAACCTTATCGGGCGGAGGATGGGAGAGCTCCATTTCGACACAAATGCGTGCGACAATAGGATACACCATGGACTCCGTTTTCCAGTCCGCACAGAGGAAACGACCCAAGGAATTACCTATTGAATGGAGGAGAGATGGATTCTGAAAGGGTAGTGGCAGCCCCGGAAGTTGAATCCAGATTGCCGAAGTGGAGGAATCAGGACTCATGTGCAAATCAAATGTCCAACGGTGGAGATGGAAAGAAAAACCTCTAACATATCTGTTTGTACGAGACCAGGCCAGCGCCAAGTCGTCTTCATCAGCGAGACAGACAAGAATTTTCCGCAGCCCTAGGAGACCGACCACCGCGCGACAACCTAAACCCCATTCTTGATTCACAAACCTCTCGAACACCTCAAACGGGGGCCTACGATGAGTGAACTTCGCGACCAGAGTCGTGGTAAGAAGCGACGAAGCCTCAGAGAACTCCTTGGACGAAACCGGGATGACTGGGTGGCCATTACAGGCTCCAGGTACGTGCATCTACTACTAGAAACCTGATTTAACACATACGGTTTCCCCACAAGGTTTGACTTACCATACGTATCCCATGTGAATGCCACTCCCCGGCTTAGTAAGCCACGTGGTTTGAAACACATGGTTCGATTAACCGTTTGTAGCCCATGTGAACACCTCTACAACCCCTTTTATAAAAACAACATTTCGGGGTCTGGTGCCCATGAAACCCATTGATCTACCTAGGAAACTCTTCGAGGCATTGACCAAGCCCGTTATCAACACTTCAAATGATCCCAACTCATAAAACATCATCCTGAAGCTTGGTTTTAAAACTGAACCATCCAATGAATGAAAAAGTTCAAAAAATTTATAATTTTAACTAGGTTCAAAAACACAGGACATTACAAACTACCCACCTTAAAAAGATCTCGTCCTCAAGAAGCCATCGGGTACAACTACCAAATAAACCAACCCACTGAGGTCATAATGTTTTGTTTGAATGTTATGTTACATTTCTGAACACTGAACACACCTTTAACCAAAATGATAGATTAATGGCTTAAAAAATAAAAAACCTGAGCCAACTCTCAAAACACCAACCCAAAACATCGATACATCACATAATCTAACCCACACTATAGGTTATAAGATTCCATTATCATCTCCTCAACCACTCGCTCATTGGTTCATTCCACCAATGGTCTTAGCATTAAATGATCAAACTCCCAAACCATGGCTCTTTCCTTGAAATTCATCGCCAACCCAAAGAACCCACGGTCAACCTTAAACTAGTGGTGTGACATTAAAATGATTCCATCACCAACAAAACATATACCAAAGTCCCTCCCTATATTCCCATGACCTTACCATACCAAGCCATAGTTTGGCTATTTCAAAACTGTCGTGGCCCAAAAAGAATAAGGTTTTAACACACAAAACCATTCATCCCATGTATAACCCATATAAAAACCACTTACAAATCCCTTGAGAATAAAAAAATTAGCATGCCATAAGACTGAATCGATTTTAGTGCCTCTAGGATGGGGTCAAGATAGAGTAAATGCTTGTCTTACTTGGAAGATCACACTAAGAGTAAACCAATTCCACCAAAAGATCAATCTAACTATCACCGATAGACTCTTTACAAGAAGATCAGCTTCACTTTCCAACATGAAACTAACCAAAACCTGATGCCTAAACCACCCAATGCATCCCTATTATTTCAAAGTTCACCACTAAAACTCATCATAAAACATACTGATACGACACTACCCACCTTAGGAGTGTCCATGTAAATGAAGAAAAGGTCAGTCTCTCACCATTGCACTAGTTCAGAAACCCCATTAACACATGTGTGATGTTCCATGAACAACTATCACCACATCAATGTCTCACATGAAATTTGAAACTTAAACCCATCAGCATGTAAAAAAACCCAAGTTCTAAAATTCTACCTCAGTAGTTGGCTGAACATGCCTTAATTTCCCAAACACTCTACTCCAAAGTTCACTCAAGGACATCATTAACAGCTGACCATGCCCGTGGCATGTCTAAACTAATGAACCGACAATTCTGAAATACTTATTCCTATATTAAGAGTCAAGATATGATGACCACCCATCAGAAAAAGGGTGTATTTCATTAAAACCCAAAATCCCTACTAGGAACAACGACACCCAAAAGGTACCAATGTCAAAAATCTCACAGTAGAAATAAGACATCTCAACTCTAAGGGTGCCACCTACCATGAGCTAGTCTTGAATAAGGCTTACATGTCCTCCTTATCTATGTTCATGCAAAAACAAAAAACACTAGGCTGAAAATACCTTTCTAATTTCATCCATTTCATTAATTAATTTCAACCGTTTAAAATTTTGAATGAATTTTTAACAAACCCAAAATACTATTTCACAATAAGGTACATGGTTTTCAATCAATTTCCCTCAAGAAAAACATGAAATCTATAACAAAATTCCTCTTTAATCATTTAAGATTGAGTTTCATTTCATCGCAATCATATAATTTATCATCTATATTTCTTTTAATCGGAATACGACCTCTAAGGGTACCATATATTCAATATGGGTTCTTTAAAAAGAAAACCACATGTGATATGAGAGAAAATGTACCAATACATAAATATCACATACACATTATAGGTGGAATTTGGCTCCAATTTAATCAATTAAAATTCTATTTAATGTTTTAACTTTAGCATCACTTTTTTTCAATGGTTCACATACCCTTATGACCCTTTTTTCTATTATAAGCTGCCCATACACCTTATAACTGAATCTAGCTCCCATTTTAAATGAAACCATTCAATTTTCACCATTGAATCCATTTTCAAATCAAAACATTTCTAGGATATCATCACAAGAAATAACACAAAACATGCTAATACACAGAAGTATGGAACAACAACAAAACATGTTAATAGAACAGGCACCGTGTCAAATAGACACCCAATCATGTTAAATATATATATATGAAACATGCTATGTAAATAGGCATTCCAAAGAAGATCAAAACATTCAATCCACCCAAGGCACTCAATCAAAATTAGTAGGCATACTACCAATGAAACTACATCGCATGTTATATTCATGGAATGTGAATATCTATGTACCTAAGATAATGCATTTAATACAGCTTTCTTTCCATATGAGTCCAAGGAAAATTTCCAAAATTCTAAAAATCAATAAGCAGAAAAAATTACACAAGTCACCAAAGGTGAAATCATATCAACTATAAACTCAGAAAATATAACATCGATTCCCATCCCTAGCCACTTGGTTATTTCCTGTATGTGGGGTGATCAGTCCTAGGCACGACTATTAACTGATAAATGACACTTTATTAGCCTCTTTAATACCTACCCAAAACATAATGACAATGTAAAATAAATAAAAAACTCCTCTGATACCACATTGTAACATCCTGAACCGGCTTTCCATCGAACAGGTAGCCTGACCGGTCATCACATGACCTCAAGAACACCTCCCCACACACCATACGCTGCCGACTACTAGAAAGGGTGTAAGTATAATCAGTGGAGAGACTATAAAATCATATTAGAGTTTCCGCAGTAGTATAAAAATATATAAATATAAGACAACAGTGGAAGTCAATAGTTATAAAAACTCAATTATAAAAATGTAAACCACCAGATTATTCAATGTATGCGTGTCACGGTGGTACATACCTAAAAGCAGTAACCAAATCAGCATACATTAAATCTTAGTATATAAAATAATTAAAATAACCAAATCCACAAGGATGATCTCCATGAGAATCCCGAGTTCCCACTTGATCTTTTTCTCCAATATCCTAGATACATAGAAACAACACTATCAAGAGCCCATAGTCGTACAGAAAAGTAGTGTCTACTCGGGTACCCTAGTGCAATGGCGGTCTGAATAGGGTGTAATATGTAAATATTAATAGTTCAGTACCTACAATGTCTAGATCAATCTATAAAATACAATAAAATTAAACAGTGTAAAAGTATATTGATGCAATAACAGAATTGAATAAATAACCAACAACCCATCTTGGTTCCTAAGGGACACCTGATGGTGATACTTGCTTTAGCCAATGTTTGGTTTGTCTGATCATGATAATTATATATATACATATTATATATATATATATATTGATATATAGATATTCATAACATCCTTCTATATGAACCAATCACAATCCAATGCCAAATGGACATATACCATGGATACTATTTCTGGATGGACCAAGACGTAATTCATAGAATTTCATCACCATGGGAAGCCTTCATGGTCTTTCCCCTAGTCCAAACACTAGGAGATCTCATAGTCTCATGGAAATAAATATGTAATATCACATGGTCATCCTACCCCAGGATCTCATAGTCTTTTAGAAAATGATTTTGGATGGATGAGGACATAACACACACATCCATCACCATGAGTAGCGCACATGGTCTATCCCCGTGCTTAACTCCCCGAGCTCTCAAAGTATCTGTAGGATCAGCACAAAAACTAAAATATTATTTCTCCCCAAGGGCCCTCATAGTCCCCTGGATCCCCTTCCTAAACAAGGTGTAACCATTAAAAACATATAATGCAAGAAGAATTTAAACTCTAATGCATTTCATTATCTTATTTCATTCATATATAAGCAATCATATTCACATTTATACTTTAGGAAATCCATGTTAAGTATATCAATTAAAACAATAACAGTGGCTTCACATTCAACTCAAAATCATGATGCAAGGGCCTCCCATTCATCTCATCGACCATACTCAAATCCATTAGTTAACTCAATAATTAATTAGGTACACAAATCCCATTAATTAATTAATCAATTAATTAATTAACAACACAAATAATATCTCGTAATTAATTATATTGAATTAGTTATCTCATTATAAATCTAAACTCTATATAATAAATTCCACAATTAAATATCTATATCATGAAATCAAAGGCACATAATTAATTCACAATTAATTATGTCCAAATAACCAATTAAATATCTCATAATATATCCACTGATTTATTATCTATGTTATAATATCACAACATATAATTATTTCACAATTAATTATCTATACATAACCAATTTAATATATACCATAATTAATCCCCCAATTAATTATCTCAATTAAAAAACTCAAAGAACAAAATTAATTCAAAATTAATTATCTCATGGAAACTGCTTCAATATCACATAATTAAATAAAAAATTAATGTTCAATAATGTAACCATTTAAATATCACATAATTAATTGAAAAATTAATAATATTAGGGAAACTATTTCAATATTTAATAATTAATTCAAAATTTAATTATCTCAAGGAAATTGGTTGAATATTAAATTATTAATTCATAAATCAATTATCTCAAGGAAATTGTTTCAATATCAGATTATTTTATACCCAGATTATTTATCTCAAGGAAACCATTTCAATATCACTAAATTAATTCACAAATGAATTATCTAAAGGAAACTATTTCAATATCACATAATTAATTAAAAAATAATTATCTCAATGGAACCACTTAAATATCACATAATTAATTCACAAGATAATTATCTTGAGAAAACTATTTCAATATCACATAATTATTTCAAAAATTAATTCTCTTAAGGGAACCATTTCAATATCACATAATTAATTCACAAATTAAATATCTCAAGGTAACAGTTTCAATGTCATAAAATTAATTCCCAAATTAATTATCTCAAGGATACCATTTCAATATCACATAATTAAATCATGAATTAATTATATCAAGGAATCAATTTTAATATCACATAAATAATTCACAAATTAATTTTCTCAAGGAAACCATTTCAATATCACAAAATTAATTCAGAAATTAATTATATCTAATAAAACCACTTCAATATCACAAAATTAATTCCTAGATTAATTATCAAATTTATAATTTCAACGATCATAATTAATTCACAATTAATTGTCTCTATATATTACACTCATTAATTTATAATTAATTATCTCAACTTATCCCACCCAAAACACATAATTACCACTTAACCCAAGTGTGTCATCATGTAAGTGATGAAATATAAAAACACTAATCGTCAAGATAAATGAACATATTAGTGTTATCAATATTTTTTTTATCTTGAAGGCAACACACCTTAGTTAGAGGTGTTTTATTACAAAAACATGATTTTATAATCTTACAAAACAAATTATATCAATAAACATTCCATTCAGAATTTTTAATCAAATTTATCAACAACAATAATTAAATAACTACAGGGTAATATTAATTAATAAAATTTGGGGAACCTACCTCAAGGAATTGTCCAAGATAATGCTTTCTAACTTAAACTGTTATCCGCTCACATTCACACACCTCAACAACAGCTGGTGCACACTCAAAATTAAATGAAACGCCTTAACAAAAACAACCAACACCCATGATTAGTGCGGAAGGGATCAACACACACAAAATTAATCAACTGAAACTCAAATACTCCATAAGAACCTAATTCAAGGGATGTGAAACCAATTATCAGGTATATAGCATAACCCGTCAATTAAAGCGATGAACCAAGTCAAGAAGAATCACTTCACCTTCAGGGTCGGTCATCGGAATATGGACCAATGGGTCCAAAGACATCATCTACACCACCTATAATTAGAAGAAATGATGTAACTGAATCAATCCCAGACCTTAGGGATTCAGCCTAATGAAGACCAGGTGATGGAGAGTCGAAACAGCCAATGCGAAGAACAAAATGCATCGAGAAACACATACCTCACGAGACAGACATATTCCATGAAGATACCACCATGATATGGTGCGTGGAGAGAGGGCAAGGAGGATGGGCGGTGTGCCACCCATGGTAGAGCCAAGAGGGGGGGTCACTCCTCACCCAGGCTATGCACCTCTCCCTCTTTATTTCCCTTCTAATAATTATAATAATTAATAGAATAATAATAATAATAATAACACCCATTTTATTAAAATGTTTCCTTGATAAAACTCAAACCCCTCACTTACACATTAGTTAATTAAATTCCATTCAACTGAATTTAATAAAATAAATCCCCCCACTCATCATCAATTAATTAAATTCCATCAATATAATTTAATAAAATAAATTACCCCATTCAACAATATTTAATTAAATTAAATTAAAAAAAATTATTTGAATGAATTATCCACTCAAAATACTCATTAAATTAAATTCACCTTAGTAGATTTAATTAAATAAAACTCTAACCCGTCACCATTTAATTAAATACTCTCAACTAAAATTATTTAAATAAAACATACATTTTGCCTCAATTAATTAAATTAATATTTTCTGTCATTATAATTAAATAAAAACATCATTTAAAAACATTTAATTAAATCCTATTTTTCCTGGAAATTAATTAAATAAATTAACCTGAAACTCAAAACTAGGTAAGGCACACGGTTTAACTCACACGGTCTAACAGACCGTGCGCAGACGATGTGTCTACTACTGGACACATGATTTAACATTCCCATCTTGCCCACATAATTGGACTAATCTTGCATAGCTCATGAAAACACCACTACCTCACCTTTAGCAAATTGCACTATTTGACCCGCACAATTTGACTAACAATGGCCAGTCCATGCGAACACCTATGCAACCCCTTTTTTAAAAACTGAGTTTCTGGGTCGGATGCACCTGAAACCCATTAATCCACCTAGGATAGTCTTCAAGCCTTTACCCAAACATATTATCAACACATTAAATTATCACAACTTGAAAAAAATTATCCCAAATCTTTATATTAAAACTGAACCATCCAATAAATTAAAAAGTTAAAAAAAAATTAATATTTAAACATGGTCCAAAAACATGGAATGTTACATCACTTCTTTGGAAAGTGGATCAAAATGGGAAAGTATAGAAATTTAGGATAATAAAATATTGAAATATCTTCATCCAATTATAATTATTCATGTATGTGTGACTATCCTACCATTATCTCTTGGTTTAACCCATGGTAACCCCATTTCAACATAAACCATGGTAATAAAATTTAACAATTTTTAATTTTAATTATCATCAAATATTAAGTTGAAAAAAATAAATCATATCAATTATTTTGAATAAAAATGCGAAATAAATTTTAACTAATTAAATAATTTTATTTAGAAGAATCAAATTTAAAATAACCATAGAAATTGAAATGAAAACTTGTTTTAGAAAAATGTATTTTTAAGCATAAATCTAAATTTACATTGATTCAATACCTTGTAAAATCCTAAAATGAATTTTAATATATATTATTGGATATATAGTATATAAATTTCATAATAAAGATTATTTATTAGGGAATAATTTGATTTAGTAAGATAAAAACAAATTCCATTGACAAAAATAGTTTCGAGAAAATGTGTATTTAAGCCAAAATGTGAACTAATACCAATATTTTGTATAATAATGATAATTGAGTAATTAATTTGATTATTTATAATTATTAGACATTTATGTTATTTTAGGATCAAACTAAAAACATAATATATATTATAATTGAAAAATAATGTTAGTTTATATTTTTTTAATTTCTTCACTATTTGACAAAAAATAAAACTTTTTATAAAAATACTAAAAATTAAAACTATAAGGTTATTTAAATGATTATTTAAAATATAATTTTTAATTTAAAAATTGAATTTTTTTTAAAAAAAATATAATTTTCTTTCACTGAAAATATAATAAAAACCCATCTTTGATTAAATAATTATTTTAAATCATAAAACAATATTTTGAAAAGTGTGTATTTATTTACTATAAATTAACTAACAAATTTTTATTATTTAAAATATTTATTTCATTATTCTTAATTAGAATTCATACTACTAAATTTACTGGATATTTTTTAAAGGAATACATTTGTCATGTCCCGCCCTCGGGGTCCGTGTCGTGACTACCCCAAGCCCGCCTTCCATAGGCCAGGGGCTGGCGACTAGCACCAAGGCGTAAATCCCGGTAAAAAGGGAAGGCATTGCCTTTGTAAAGTAAACAAACACCACAGAGTAAACAAGCGGAAAGTAAACACTAAACAAAAGCAGAGTACAACTGAAAGTGCGGAAAAGTAAATGGGCCAGAATACAAACTCAAACTGAAAGTAAAGTACAACTCGAAAGGGAAAACAGCAACTGAAAAGTAAAAGCCGCTACTCCGAGCTGTCCACTGGAAATCCCACCTGTAGGGTGGGTACAGATAGCTCCTCTGCTCCACGGGTCCCGCCGTCTGCTCCGAGCACGTCCCGCCCAGTGGTCCACCTCCGGGTACCATCCCGCTCTGCAAGCCTCAGCTAAGGTCAACGATGTCCGCCGTCTGCAACCAACACAACGTAGTGCGGGAAAAGCCCGTGCAGGGGTGAGTATAAGCTACTCAGTAGGGACCCCGAGACCCCTTAAGGTCTCTCAAATCCACAAAGATAAACCACGAAGAAAGGTACAATCACAAAGTAAGAACCGACACTACTTAGGTATATGCCCATACATATACCTAAGTCAACAATTCAAATACGCTCCAACCTCCGAGCCCAAGTACAACTCAGTCCACACAGGAAAGTAAACGTATTCCACACAGGAAAGCAAAACGTAATCCACACAGGATTGCACAACACAATCCACACAGGAAAGCAACAGGATTCAGCTCACACAGGTATACTTCTTCAAAGGACGATAAAGATGATCACTGATCCATCTAAGTCGTCGGACCCACGAAGGATCGATAGGTAACTAACCCCCGCAATGACCCACACAGGATCGGGCCCACACAGGACCTGTAGGCGCTGGCTCACATAGAACCGCTGAGCGCAAGGACCCACACAGGATCGGGCCCACACAGGACCTGTAGCACTGATCCACGTAGGATCGCTGAGTGCTGAAGTCGTCGTCGTCGAATCCACACAGGATCTCTGTACTGTCGTCGTCGCAGTCACAGTAGCAGTAGTAGCAGTAGAACAGTCGCAGCCAGCACTAGGGGTCCCGCACACAGCAAGCTCGTTCGGAGGGTCCGCTCCACGAGCCGAGAGGCTGATACATCAACTGTCACGAAGACCAGAGTTGATGTATCCAAAAGTTCTGTAACGTCAACAGGAACTCAACGCAACAGACGGCGCGTCGATCGGACGCCCGGTCTGAGAGTTATTGGCATTTTCGTCTCCGGGGCACGGTTGGTTTTTTAAGGCAAAACCAACCCGACCGTACTCCCCCTGCGTCCAAACCTCGGGCGGAGTATGCCAAAAGATCCGTCTCATAAAGAGGAACACAACACGGCTGACGGCACGTCAATCGGACGTTCGTAGCTCAAGATATGAGCGTTTCCGCTCCGAAGGCCCGGTTGGTTTCGTGAACGAACCAACCCGGCCGAACTCAAAGTAATCCAAAACCTTGAGTACGATATACCGAAACGACCGTCTCGATCCAAGGATCGTGTTGCCGCAGACGGTTCGTCGATCGGAGGTCCGAGGCTCAAGTTATGGCCAAAAGACCGGAACTGGTTCGAAACGGGGGGGTCCGGGTCCGGGCCGACCCGGCCCGACCCCCCCCCCCCTGGGGCGGCGCGGCGGCACAGCAGCGCAGGGGCCGCGGCGAGCCGCGGCGGCTTGTTGCCGCGAGGTGGCTGCACGCGGGGGCTAAGCCCCCGCTTCCTGGAATGGCGGTGCGGCCTTTGTGCCGCGCCATTTGCAAGAAAACGGCCCCCGCACGTGGGGGCCGGCTGGAAATAAAACCGGGGGGCTGCTGCCCCCCCCCTCCATTAAAGAACCACCCCCCTGATAAAGAGGGGGGTTTTTATGTGTTGGCCGGGGGATTAATTCCCCCGGTTTAATGCCTTCCGGCCGACCAGCTGGCCGGCCGGTTTTCTCCAACGGGACCGGAAATTCCGGTCCACCCTTCGGCTTCCGACGCCGGCGGCCCGGCCGCCGGTCTTCTCTTTCCGCCGCGGCCCGGAACCGGCCGCGGTCTCCTCGTCCCGCCGCGGCCCGGAACCGGCCGCGGTGTTCGTCGTCCGGCGCGGTGCGACGGCACCGCGCAACTTCACCGTGCCTTGATTCCTTTCAACGCGGCGCGACGACGTCGCGTTCTTGAAGATTCTTCTTCGGCGTGGCACGATGGCGCCGCGTAAAATAATTGCACGATCATCCGCGTGGTGCGACGGCACCACACCACTTTGCTTCCACCCGCAAGAATAAACAACAAGAACGATGGAGGGGGGTTCGGCCGTGTTCATGCGGTCCGGCCCCCTCACGTTAAACAATAACGCAACTTAAATTATTTCAAAGCCACACGTTAGACTTGCTAAAAATTCATGATCAAAAAAAAGAATAACTAAACAATAATCAACAACCCCTACTTCGGGTATAAGGTTCGAAGATTGTCAACGTTCCGCGGAAGTCGACGTTGCGGAGGTCGGGCGTCGCGGTAGCCGTTCGTCAAATCCGATGACGAAGGAATGCGTCCGAAGAGACACGTCGTTGGCGAAACATCTTATGTCGACGAAGGGAATCCGAGGAGGAAGCGGCGTTCCCACTCGTTGACACGGAAGACGAAGAAGAGCGGAGCGGCGTTCTTCGTCGGGACTTGAGCGTTCTTCGTGATCTTCGTCAGAGATGAAGAAGAAGAAGAAAAAGCTCTCCACCTCTCAAGAAGACAAACAATTAACCAAAATAAAATAAGACAACATCTTATTTTATTAACACATAACATACTAGAATTTCAAATGTTTGAAATTCAAAAAGGATAACTCCCATAATTAAATAAGTAACTCAAGTCATTTAATGATGCGTTAAGGGAGTTGGGAGAATATGAAAGGTTTAGGGGTTCGTGTGGGCCCCACCACACTTAATCCTCCCAAGGGAGGTTAAGTGGGAGTGGGTCCCACTTCCAACCCCCTTTGGTAGGTTTTATCAAGTTATAATAAAATTTGTTCTTCACAAATTTTATTTAACTCAACTAAAAACCCCAAAACTAACTTTCAACCCACAACAAACGCAACTTCCGAAAAGGTCTCTTTAAGCGAATATCAGTGCTACGAGTTCATCGGTGCCCTCGGATTTCAATTCCGAGCACCGGATCAAAAGTTAGGAATTCCCGCTCGTTCGTTCACTGAACGTACCCGAGCCAAACTTCGGAAATTGATTCCGGGCACTCCGGGCCTCGGAATCAGGTGCCGTCTGAAACCGCGCTCTTGTAAAATTCTAAAGAAAATTAAGAAAAAAATTTCCTTGAATTTTACGGGTCTTTAAAATACTCCCACCTCAGGGCTTTACGTCCCCGTAAAGATACATCAAAAACTAGGGAAACAAATGAGGGTACAGAGCACGCATCTGAGCCTCCCGCTCCCATGTGCTCTCCTGGAGATTCCCGTGCTGCCATCTGATGCGCACAAGAGGAATCGATCGCCCACGCAGGACCCGCTCCTGTCGATCCTCTATCTCCACCGGGACCTCCGTAAAAGTCGCCCCATCGTCAACGTCAAGCTCCCCATGATCAATGATGTGCGTCGGGTCGTCCACGTATCTCCTCAGCTGAGATACGTGGAAGACGTCGTGCACCCGGTGCAACTGAGGTGGTAGAGCCAGACGATAAGCCACCTCGCCAATCCTGCTGAGGACCTGGAAGGGTCCGATGAAGCGCGGAGATAACTTGCCGCCTCGGCCAAATCTCTGAATACCACGTCGAGGTGAGACCCGCAAGAAGACATGGTTGCCATCCTCGAACTCTAGTGGCCTCCGCCTCCTGTCAGCATAAGACTTCTGCCGGCTCTGAGCTGTCCCCATCCGCTCCTGGATGACCTGGACCTTCTCTGTCGTGGCCTGGACCATCTCCGGTCCCACCAGTGCTGACTCTCCAGGGTCTGTCCAGCACAAAGGAGATCTACAAGGTCGACCGTACAACGCCTCGTACGGTGCCATCCCGATGGTGGAGTGGTAGCTGTTGTTGTACGCAAACTCCACCAAGGGTAGGTGGTCCTCCCAGCTACGACCAAAGTCGAGGACACATGCGCGGAGCATGTCCTCGAGTGTCTGAATGGTCCTCTCCGTCTGACCATCCGTCTGAGGGTGAAAAGCGGTGCTAAGACGTAGCTGCGTCCCGAACGCCTCCTGTAACCCCTTCCAAAGCCAAGAAGTAAAGCGGGCATCTCGAACGGAGACGATAGATGATGGCACGCCGTGGAGCCGCACAATCTCCTGAACGTAGAGAGGTCCCAAGCTCTCTACTGAGCCCTGCTCTCTGATGGGTAAGAAGTGTGCCGACTTGGTGAGTCGGTCAACAATCACCCAGATGGAGTCGTGACCTCTGGATGTGGGTGGAAGTCCAGTCACGAAGTCCATAGATATGCCGTCCCACATCCACTCCGGAACCTCCAAGGGCTGTACCAAGCCTGCTGGTACCTGATGCTCTGCCTTTACCTGCTGACAGGTGAGGCATCGAGAAACGAACTCTGCTACAGCCTTCTTCATGCCCGGCCACCAGTGCTGTCGTTTGAGGTCCTGGTACATCTTCGCCACTCCAGGATGTACCGCCAAAGGAGAAGTGTGAAACTCTCTCGGCACTTCCTCTCGCAAAGCTACTGGTACCATGGTACGTCCTCTGAAAAGGATGTTGTGCTCTGCTCCAAGGGAGAAACCATCTGGTGCCTGTCCCGAGGATATCTGTGCACGCCGTGTCTCACAGTCAGCGTCCCCGCGCTGTGCCTCCCTGACTCGCTGCAGTAGTGGAGGAGTGACTGTGAGAGACTGAAGAAAGGCTGCTCCATCTCTATCCACGAAGGATATCTGCAAAGAGGCTAGCTGCTCCGTCGCCTCCTCAAGTAGCTGAATTCCCGTCCTCCTGCTGAGGGCATCGGCTACTACGTTTCCCTTCCCAGGAGTATAGACTATCTCAAAGTCATAGTCCTGGAGGAACTCGAGCCATCGCCGCTGTCTCAGGTTCAGGTCCTTCTGCGAGAAGATATACCTGAGACTCTGATGATCGGAAAAGACTGTAAAGTGCTCGCCCATCAGATAGTGTCGCCATGTCTTCAGAGCGAAGACCACTGCTGCTAACTCCAGGTCATGGGTAGCGTAGTTCTGCTCATGCGGCCTCAACTGACGTGATCCATAGGCGATCACGGCCCGCTCCTGCATCAGAACACATCCGAGTCCGGTCCCTGATGCATCGCAGTAGACTACGTACCCTACTCCCTCCTCAGGCAACCTCAAGATAGGTGCGCTAGTCAATCTCTGTCTTAGCTCCTGGAAGCTCTGCTGACATCTGTCTGACCACACGAAGGGTTTCCCCTTCTTCGTCAAAGCTGTGAGTGATGCCGCGACTCTAGAGAAGTCTGGCACGAATCTCCGATAGTATCCAGCTAGTCCCAAGAAACTCCGAACCTTAGTCACGCTCCTGGGTGGCTCCCATGCTAACACAACCTCAATTTTCGCGGGATCCACTCTAACTCCCGCCTCAGAGATAACGTGTCCCAAGAAGTGGACCTCACGTATCCAGAACTGGAACTTCGAGAGCTTACCATAAAGTTGGTGCTCTCGCAGTGTGTCAAGAACAACCCGCAAGTGATAGGCGTGCTCCTCCTCTATCGTAGAGTAAATCAGAATGTCGTCGATGAAGACCACAACAAACCGATCGAGGTATGGCTGAAAGATCCTGTTCATGAGAGCCATGAACACTGCTGGAGCATTGGTTACACCGAAAGGCATAACCAAGAACTCATAGTGGCCATACCGACATCTGAAGGCCGTCTTCTGCACATCCTCGTCTCTGACTCTGAGCTGATGATAGCCTGACCTGAGGTCTATCTTCGAGAACCACCGTGCTCCCTTGAGCTGATCAAAGAGGTCATCAATCCTCGGTAGCGGATACTTGTTCCTCACTGTCACCTGGTTCAGGTGACGATAGTCAACACAAAGTCGCAAGCTCCCGTCCGCCTTCTTGGCGAACAATATCGGGGAAGCCCAGGGTGAAACACTGGGTCGGATGAACCCCTTGCCCTGCAAGTCCTCCAACTGTACCCGTAGCTCTCGAAGCTCGGCGGGGGCCATCCGATATGCTGGAGTAGATATCGGGGCTGTCCCGGGGTACAAGTCAATATAAAAGTCTACCTCTCTGCGAGGAGGCAGCCCTGGAACGTCGTCAGGAAAAACGTCCGCAAACTGATCCACCACTGCAGGAAAACCAGGACTCCGCACGTCAACTGCTCCAAGGATGAGGCTAGCCAACTGATGAGTGATGGGCTGTCCTCTCCTCCGCGGAAGTCCATCCTGTGCTTCTAAGTCTCCCTTCTCGCCGGTGAATGTGAACCTGCTCCCGTCGGTGCATACACATCGCACCTTGCGCCTAAAACAGTCAATCTGTGCATGGACCATAGATAGCCAATCCATGCCCAAGATGACGTCGTAAGGCCTCGACGCTGCTACAAGAAGATCCCAGCCGAAGCTCTCGCCTCCTAGAGTAAGCTCACACTGCCGGCACCAGTGCGTAATCTTCGAGTCTGCTCCCGTAGGAGTCTCTAGCCGTAAGGATCGAGCCAACGGCTCTGTCGGAATCTCCGAGCTCCGAACAAAGGCAGCGGCTATGAAAGAGTGACTCGCTCCTGTGTCTATAAGAACTGCAGCAAGGGTGGAATAGACACAGATAGTACCTCGAATCATCTCGGGTGCGCCGTGGTCGTAGGCCTCGGCTGCATGGAGCTGTGCCTGTCGCTGCCCGCCAGCTCCCTGTGGTCGGGGTGGACCTCCTGGTGGTGGTGGTGGTGAGCCTCAAAGCGTCGGCCACTACCGGCTGCTCGTCCAGCTCCTCTGCCTCGTCCGCCTCCTCCCTGCGGACCGCCACGGTCGACCCTCTGCCTCTGCCTCGGTGGTCCCTCAACCGTCTGCTGCTCCTCGGCACGGCGGTTCGGGCAGTCACGAGCCATGTGGCCCTGCCCGCCGCACGAGTAGCACTGTCTGCCTCTCGTAAGACTGGCTCCGCGCTGTGTGCCCCGCACTGCTGAGCCAGTGCCCTGAGATCGTCTGCCCGAAGGTCTGGCCTGTCTGGACCCCTGAGTCATCCTTCGACTGCCTGCTGCAGATGAATCTGCCATGTGCCGCCCTGCGGTGGGTCTCTGTGCTGGTGTAGACTCAGCAAGGAAGCTCTCGATCAGAAGGTCCTGCTCCAGTACTCCTGTCTGAGTCGGTATGCTGAGGGAAATCAGCGATGCCCTGATCTCGTGTCTCAAACCCTGCTCGAAGGTCCGGGCCCGGAAGAATGGGTCCCGTACCATGTCGGTCGAGTAGCGCGAGAGATCGGTAAATCTCGCCGAGTACTGAGCGACCGTCATGCTGCCCTGCCGCAGCTGAAGAAGCTCCTGGATACGCACCGCACGAAGGGTGGCTGGGACGAACTCCGAGCGGAAGAGGCTCCCAAAGTCCGTCCAAAGTAGAGATGCCTCATCGTGCACCTGGAGCATCAGGCTCCACCATCGTCCTGCTGCTGCGTGTAGTAGGCTCGCAGCGAGGATCACCATGAGGTCTGCTGGTGTCCTCACTAGCCTAAACACTCGAACCACTGCCTCCAGCCAGTCCTCTGCTGCCTGGGGATCTGTCTCCCCGTGAAACCTGGGTGGTCGCTGGCGCTGAAACTCATGCAGTGCGCTGAGGCGACGTGCATCGTCAGCGGCTGCTGCTGGAAGCATCAGGGGCTCGGCGGGTAAAGCTACCACCGGTGCCACTACTGGCAAAGGGCCCTACACCGAGGCCTCGTCGCTCGGTGGGCTGTCGTCTCGCTCGACTCTCGGAACCCTAGCTGGTTGTCGTCGTGGGGCCATCCTGAAAAGGAAACAGGTGCGCCACGGTTAGAACAGTATACCTGGTGAGCTGATATAAGTAATAACGAAGAAAACTTTCAAACACACACGCAATCAATGTTTTCGTGCATTAAGTCGGAAATCAGAAGTCAGGGTCCTGGTGTACGGATACGTCGGCCGCCGCACCAACACTGGACTCCCTGGACTGATAACCACACTCAATACGCTAAACATTATTGCTTCACATAGAAAAGATCAGAGTTCACGGTAGAACCGAACTCCTCTGATACCAATTTGTCACGTCCCGCCCTCAGGGTCCGTGCCGTGACTACCCCAAGCCCGCCTTCCAAAGGCCAGGGGCTGGCGACTAGCACCAAGGCGTAAATCCCGGTAAAAAGGGAAGGCATTGCCTTTGTAAAGTAAACAAACACCACAGAGTAAACAAGCGGAAAGTAAACACTAAACAAAAGCAGAGTACAACTGAAAGTGCGGAAAAGTAAATGGGCCAGAATACAAACTCAAACTGAAAGTAAAGTACAACTCGAAAGGGAAAACAACAACTGAAAAGTAAAAGACGCTACTCCGAGCTGTCCACTGGAAATCCCACCTGTAGGGTGGGTACAGATAGCTCCTCTGCTCCACGGGTCCCGCCGTCTGCTCCGAGCACGTCCCGCCCAGTGGTCCACCTCCGGGTACTGTCCCGCTCTGCAAGCCTCAGCTAAGGTCAACGCTGTCCGCCGTCTGCAACCAACACAACGTAGTTCGGGCAAAGCCCGTGCAGGGGTGAGTATAAGCTACTCAGTAGGGACCCCGAGACCCCTTAAGGTCTCTCAAATCCACAAGGATAAACCACGAAGAAAGGTACAATCACAAAGTAAGAACCGACACTGCTTAGGTATATGCCCATACATATACCTAAGTCAACAATTCAAATACGCTCCAACCTCCGAGCCCAAGTACAACTCAGTCCACACAGGAAAGTAAACGTATTCCACACAGGAAAGAAAAACGTAATCCACACAGGATTGCACAACACAATCCACACAGGAAAGCAACAGGATTCAGCTCACACAGGTATACTTCTTCAAAGGACGATAAAGATGATCACTGATCCATCTAAGTCGTCGGACCCACGAAGGATCGATAGGTAACTAACCCCCGCAATGACCCACACAGGATCGGGCCCACACAGGACCTGTAGGCGCTGGCTCACACAGAACCGCTGAGCGCAAGGACCCACACAGGATCGGGCCCACACAGGACCTGTAGCACTGATCCACGTAGGATCGCTGAGTGCTGAAGTCGTCGTCGTCGAATCCACACAGGATCTCTGTACTTTCGTCGTCGCAGTCACAGTAGCAGTAGTAGCAGTAGAACAGTCGCAGCCAGCACTAGGGTTCCCGCACACAGCAAGCTCGTTCGGAGGGTCCGCTCCACGAGCCGAGAGGCTGATACATCAACTGTCACGAAGACCAGAGTTGATGTATCCAAAAGTTCTGTAACGTCAACAGGAACTCAACGCAACAGACGGCGCGTCGATCGGACGCCCGGTCTGAGAGTTATTGGCATTTTCGTCTCCGGGGCCCGGTTGGTTTTTTAAGGCAAAACCAACCCGACCGTACTCCACCTGTGTCCAAACCTCAGGCGGAGTATGCCAAAAGATCCGTCTCATAAAGAGGAACACAACACGGCTGACGGCACGTCAATCAGACGTCCGTAGCTCAAGATATGAGCGTTTCCGCTCCGAAGGCCCGGTTGGTTTCGTGAACGAACCAACCTGGCCGAACTCAAAGTAATCCAAAACCTTGAGTGCGATATACCGAAACGACCGTATCGATCCAAGGATCGTGTTGCTACAGACGGTTCGTCGATCGGAGGTCTGAGGCTCAAGTTATGTCCAAAAGACCGGAACTGGTTCGAAACGGGGGGGTCCGGGTCCGGGCCGACCCGGCCCGACCCCCCCCCCCCCCCTGGGGCGGCGCGGCGGCGGCGCGGCGGCCGGCGGCGGCGTGGCGGCGCGGCGGCGCGGCGGCGCGGGGGCCTCGGCAAGCCGCGGCGGCTTGTTGCCGCGAGGTGGCTGCATGCGGGGGCTAAGCCCCCGCTTCCTGGAATGGCGGCGCGGCCTTAGTGCCGCACCATTTGCAAGAAAACGGACCCCGCACGTGGGGGCCGGCTGGAAATAAAACAGGGGGGCTGCTGCCCCCCCCCCTTCATTAAAGAACCGCCCCCCTGATAAAGAGGGGGGGTTTATGTGTTGGCCGGGGGATTAATTCCCCCGTTTTAATGCCTTCCGGCCGGCCAGCTGGCCGGCCGGTTTTCTCCAACGGGACTGGAAATTCCGGTCCCCCCTTCGGCTTCCGACGCCGGCGGCCCGGCCGCCGGTCTTCTCTTTCCGCCGCGGCCCGGAACCGGCCGCGGTCTCCTCGTCCCGCCGCGGCCCGGAACCGGCCGCGGTGTTCGTCGTCCGGCGCGGTGCGACGGCACCGCGCCCCTTCGCCGTGCCTTGATTCCTTTCAACGCGGCGCGACAGCGTCGCGTTCTTGAAGATTCTTCCTCGGCGTGGCGCGACGGCGCCGCGTAAAATAATTGCACGATCATCCGCGTGGTGCGACGGCACCACGCCACTTTGCTTCCACCCGCAAGAATAAACAACAAGAACGATGGAGGGGGGTTCGGCCGTGTTCATGCGGTCCGGCCCCCTCACGTTAAACAATAACGCAACTTAAATTATTTCAAAGCCACACGTTAGACATGCTAAAAATTCATGATAAAAAAAAAAGAATAACTAAACAATAATCAACAACCCCTACTTCGGGTATAAGGTTCGAAGATTGTCAACGTTCCGCGGAAGTCGACGTTGCGGAGGTCGGGCGTCGCGGTAGCCGTTCGTCAAATCCGATGATGAAGGAATGCGTCCGAAGAGACACGTCATTGGAGAAACTTCTTATGTCGACGAAGGGAATCCGAGGAGGAAGCGGCATTCCCACTCGTTGACACGGAAGACGAAGAAGAGCGGAGCGGCGTTCTTCGTCGGGACTTGAGCGTTCTTCGTGATCTTCGTCAGAGATGAAGAAGAAGAAGAAAAAGCTCTCCACCTCTCAAGAAGACAAACAATTAACCAAAATAAAATAAGACAACATCTTATTTTATTAACACATAACATACTAGAATTTCAAATGTTTGAAATTCAAAAAGGATAACTCCCATAATTAAATAAGTAACTCAAGTCATTTAATGATGCGTTAAGGGAGTTGGGAGAATATGAAAGGTTTAGGGGTTCGTGTGGGCCCCACCACACTTAATCCTCCCAAGGGAGGTTAAGTGGGAGTGGGTCCCACTTCCAACCCCCTTTGGTAGGTTTTATCAAGTTATAATAAAATTTGTTCTTCACAAATTTTATTTAACTCAAACTAAAAACCCCAAAACTAACTTTCAACCCGCAACAAACACAACTTCCGAAAAGGTCTCTTTAAGCAAATATCGGTGCTGCGAGTTCATCGGTGCCCTCGGATTTCAATTCCGAGCACCGGATCAAAAGTTAGGAATTCCCGCTCGTTCGTTCACTGAACGTACCCGAGCCAAACTTCGGAAATTGATTTCGGGCACTCCGGGCCTCGGAATCAGGTGCCGTCTGAAACCGCGCTCTTGTAAAATTCTAAAGAAAATTAAGAAAAAAATTTCCTTGAATTTTACGGGTCTTTACAATACTCCCACCTCAGGGCTTTACGTCCCCGTAAAGATACATCAAAAACTAGGGAAACAAATGAGGGTACTGAGCACGCATCTGAGCCTCCCGCTCCCATGTGCTCTCCTGGAGATTCCCGTATTGCCATCTGATGCGCACAAGAGGAATCGATCGCCCACGCAGGACCCGCTCCTGTCGATCCTCTATCTCCACCAGGACCTCCGTAAAAGTCTCCCCATCGTCAACGTCAAGCTCCCCATGATCAATGATGTGCGTCAGGTCGTCCACGTATCTCCTCAGCTGAGATACGTGGAAGACGTCGTGCACCCGGTGCAACTGAGGTGGTAGAGCCAGACGATAAGCCACCTCGCCAATCCTGCTGAGGACCTGGAAGGGTCCGATGAAGCGCGGAGATAACTTGCCGCCTCGGCCAAATCTCTGAATACCACGTCGAGGTGAGACCCACAAGAAGACATGGTTGCCATCCTCGAACTCTAGTGGCCTCCGCCTCCTGTCAGCATAAGACTTCTGCCGGCTCTGAGCTGTCCTCATCCGCTCCTGGATGACCTGGACCTTCTCTGTCATGGCCTGGACCATCTCCGGTCCCACCAGTGCGGACTCTCTAGGGTCTGTCCAGCACAAAGGAGATCTACAAGGTCGGCCGTACAACGCCTCGTACGGTGCCATCCCGATGGTGGAGTGGTAGCTGTTGTTGTACGCAAACTCCACCAAGGGTAGGTGGTCCTCCCAGCTACGACCAAAGTCGAGGACACATGCGCGGAGCATGTCCTCGAGTGTCTTAATGGTCCTCTCCGTCTGACCATCCGTCTGAGGGTGAAAAGCGGTGCTAAGACGTAGCTGCGTCCCGAACGCCTCCTGTAACCCCTTCCAAAGCCGGGAAGTAAAGCGGGCATCTCGATCGGAGACGATAGATGATGGCACGCCGTGGAGCCGCACAATCTCCTGAACGTAGAGACGTCCCAAGCTCTCTACTGAGCCCTGCTCTCTGATGGGTAAGAAGTGTGCCGACTTGGTGAGTCGGTCAACAATCACCCAGATGGAGTCGTGACCTCTGGATGTGCGTGGAAGTCCAGTCACGAAGTCCATAGATATGCCGTCCCACATCCACTCCGGAACCTCCAAGGGTTGTACCAAGCCTGCTGGTACCTGATGCTCTGCCTTTACCTGCTGACAGGTGAGGCATCGAGAAACGAACTCTGCTACAGCCTTCTTCATGCCCAGCCACCAGTGCTGTCGTTTGAGGTCCTGGTACATCTTCGCCACTCCAGGATGTACCGCCAAAGGAGAAGTGTGAAACTCTCTCAGCACTTCCTCTCGCAAAGCTACTGGTACCATGGTACGTCCTCTGAAAAGGATGTCGTGCTCTGCTCCAAGGGAGAAACCATCTAGTGCCTGTCCCGAGGATATCTGTGCACGCCGTGTCTCACAGTCATCGTCCTCGCGCTGTGCCTCCCTGACTCGCTGCAGTAGTGGAGGAGTGACTGTGAGAGACTGAAGAAAGGCTGCTCCATCTCTATCCACGAAGGATATCTGCAAAGAGGCTAGCTGCTCCGTCGCCTCCTCAAGTAGCTGAATGCCCGTCCTCCTGCTGAGGGCATCGGCTACTACGTTTCCCTTCCCAGGAGTATAGACTATCTCAAAGTCATAGTCCTGGAGGAACTCGAGCCATCGCCGCTGTCTCAGGTTCAGGTCCTTCTGCGAGAAGATATACCTGAGACTCTGATGATCGGAAAATACTGTAAAGTGCTCGCCCATCAGATAGTGTCGCCATGTCTTCAGAGCGAAGACCACTGCTGCTAACTCCAGGTCATGGGTAGCGTAGTTCTGCTCATGCGGTCTCAACTGACGTGATCCATAGGCGATCACAGCCCGCTCCTGCATCAGAACACATCCGAGTCCGGTCCCTGATGCATCGCAGTAGACTACGTACCCTACTCCCTCCTCAGGCAACCTCAAGATAGGTGCGCTAGTCAATCTCTGTCTCAGCTCCTGGAAGCTCTGCTGACATCTGTCTGACCACACGAAGGGTTTCCCCTTCTTCGTCAAAGCTGTGAGTGATGTCGCGACTCTAGAGAAGTCTGGCACGAATCTCCGATAGTATCCAGCTAGTCCCAAGAAACTCCGAACCTCAGTCACGCTCCTGGGTGGCTCCCATGATAACACAACCTCAATTTTCGCGGGATCCACTCTAACTCCCGCCTCAGAGATAACGTGTCCCAAGAAGTGGACCTCACGTATCCAGAACTGGAACTTCGAGAGCTTACCATAAAGCTGGTGCTCTCGTAGTGTGTCAAGAACAACCCGCAAGTGATAGGCGTGCTCCTCCTCTGTCGTAGAGTAAATCAGAATGTCGTGGATGAAGACCACAACAAACCGATCGAGGTATGGCTGAAAGATCCTGTTCATGAGAGCCATGAACACTGCTGGAGCATTGGTTACACCGAAAGGCATAACCAAGAACTCATTTTGGCCATACCGACATCTGAAGGCCGTCTTCTGCACATCCTCGTCTCTGACTCTGAGCTGATGATAGCCTGACCTGAGGTCTATCTTCGAGAACCACCGTGCTCCCTTGAGCTGATCAAAGAGGTCATCAATCCTCGGTAGCGGATACTTGTTCCTCACTGTCACCTGGTTCAGGCGATGATAGTCAACACAAAGTCGCAAGCTCCCGTCCGCCTTCTTGGCGAACAATATCGGGGAAGCCCAGGGTGAAACACTGGGTCGGATGAACCCCTTGCCCTGCAAGTCCTCCAACTGTACCCGTAGCTCTCGAAGCTCGGCGGGGGCCATCCGATATGCTGGAGTAGATATCGGGGTTGTCCCGGGGTACAAGTCAATATAAAAGTCTACCTCTCTGCGAGGAGGCAGCCCTGGAACGTCGTCAGGAAAAACGTCCGCAAACTGATCCACCACTGCAGGAAAACCAGGACTCCGCACGTCAACTGCTCCAAGGATGAGGCTAGCCAACTGATGAGTGATGGGCTGTCCTCTCCTCCGCGGAAGTCCATCCTGTGCTGCTAAGGCTCCCTTCTCACCGGTGAAGGTGAACCTGCTCCCGTCGGTGCGTACACATCGCACCTTGCGCCTAAAACAGTCAATCTGTGCATGGACCGTAGATAGCCAATCCATGCCCAAGATGACGTCGTAAGGCCTCGACGCTGCTACAAGAAGATCCCAGCCGAAGCTCTCGCCTCCTAGAGTAAGCTCACACTGCCGGCACCAGTGCGTAATCGTCGAGTCTGCTCCCGTAGGAGTCTCTAGCCGTAAGGATCGAGCCAACGGCTCTGTCGGAATCTCCGAGCTCTGAACAAAGGCAGCGGCTATGAAAGAGTGACTCGCTCCTGTGTCTATAAGAACTGCAGCAAGGGTGGAATAGACACAGATAGTACCTCGAATCATCTCGGGTGCGCCGTGGTCGTAGGCCTCTGCTGCCTGGAGCTGTGCCTGTCGCTGCCCGCCAGCTCCCTGTGGTCGGGGTGGACCTCCTGGTGGTGGTGGTGGTGAGCCTCAAAGCGTCGGCCACCACCGGCTGCTCGTCCAGCTCCTCTGCCTCGTCCGCCTCCTCCCTGCGGACCGCCACGGTTGACCCTCTGCCTCTGCCTCGGTGGTCCCTCAACCGTCTACTGCTCCTCGGCACGGCGGGTCGGGCAGTCACGAGCCATGTGGCCCTGCCCGCCGCACGAGTAGCACTGTCTGCCTCTCGTAAGACTGGCTCCGCGATGTGTGCCCCGCACTGCTGAGCCAGTGCCCTGAGATCGTCTGCCCGAAGGTCTGGTCTGTCTGGACCCCTGATTCATCCTTCGACTGCCTGCTGCAGATGACTCTGCCATGTGCCGCCCTGCGGTGGGTCTCTGTGCTGGTGTAGACTCAGCAAGGAAGCTCTCGATCAGAAGGGCCCGCTCCAGTACTCCTATCTGAGTCGGTATGCTGAGGGAAATCAGCGATGCCCTGATCTCGTGTCTCAAACCCTGCTCGAAGGTCCGGGCCCGGAAGAATGGGTCCCGTACCATGTCGGTCGAGTAGCGCGAGAGATCGGTAAATCTCGCCGAGTACTGAGCGACTGTCATGCTGCCCTGCCGCAGCTGAAGAAGCGCCTGGATACGCACCGCACGAAGGGTGGCTGGGACGAACTCCGAGCGGAAGAGGCTCTCAAAGTCCGTCCAAAGTAGAGATGCCTCATCGTGCACCTGGAGCATCAGGCTCCACCATCGTCCTGCTGCTGCGTGTAGTAGGCTCGCAGCGAGGATCACCATGAGGTCTGCTGGTGTCCTCACTAGCCTAAACACTCGAACCACTGCCTCCAGCCAGTCCTCTGCTGCCTGGGGATCCGTCTCCCCGCGAAACCTGGGTGGTCGCTGGCGCTGAAACACATGCAGTGCGCTGAGGCGACGTGCATCGTCAGCGGCTGCTGCTGGAAGCATCGGGGGCTCGGCGGGTAAAGCTACCGCCGGTGCCACTACTGGCAAAGGGCCCTGCACCGAGGCCTCGTCGCTCGGTGGGCTGTCGTCTCGCTCGACTCTCGGAACCCTAGCTGGCTGTCGTCGTGGGGCCATCCTGAAAAGGAAACAGGTGCGCCACGGTTAGAACAGTATACCTGGTGAGCTGATATAAGTAATAACGAAGAAAACTTTCAAACACACACGCAATCAATGTTTTCGTGCATTAAGTCGGAAATCAGAAGTCAGGGTCCTGGTGTATGGATACGTCGGCCGCCGCACCAACACTGGACTCCCTGGACTGATAACCACACTCAATACGCTAAACATTATTGCTTCACATAGAAAAGATCAGAGTTCACGGTAGAACCGAACTCCTCTGATACCAATTTGTCACGTCCCGCCCTCGGGGTCCGTGCCGTGACTACCCCAATCCCGCCTTCCATAGGCCAGGGGCTGGCGACTAGCACCAAGGCGTAAATCCCGGTAAAAAGGGAAGGCATTGCCTTTGTAAAGTAAACAAACACCACAGAGTAAACAAGCGGAAAGTAAACACTAAACAAAAGCAGAGTACAACTGAAAGTGCGGAAAAGTAAATGGGCCAGAATACAAACTCAAACTGAAAGTAAAGTACAACTCGAAAGGGAAAACAACAAATGAAAAGTAAAAGCCGCTACTCCGAGCTGTCCACTGGAAATCCCACCTGTAGGGTGGGTACAGATAGCTCCTCTGCTCCACGGGTCCCGCCGTCTGCTCCGAGCACGTCCCGCCCAGTGGTCCACCTCCGGGTACCGTCCCGCTCTGCAAGCCTCAGCTAAGGTCAATGCTGTCCGCCGTCTGCAACCAACACAACGTAGTGCGGGCAAAGCCCGTGCAGGGGTGAGTATAAGCTACTCAGTAGGGACCCCGAGACCCCTTAAGGTCTCTCAAATCCACAAGGATAAACCACGAAGAAAGGTACAATCACAAAGTAAGAACCGACACTGCTTAGGTATATGCCCATACATATACCTAAGTCAACAATTCAAATACGCTCCAACCTCCGAGCCCAAGTACAACTCAGTCCACACAGGAAAGTAAACGTATTCCACACAGGAAAGAAAAACGTAATCCACACAGGATTGCACAACACAATCCACACAGGAAAGCAACAGGATTCAGCTCACACAGGTATACTTTTTCAAAGGATGATAAAGATGATCACTGATCCATCTAAGTCGTCGGAACCACGAAGGATCGATAGGTAACTAACCCCCGCAATGACCCACACAGGATCGGGCCCACACAGGACCTGTAGGCGCTGGCTCACACAGAACCGCTGAGCGCAAGGACCCACACAGGATCGGGCCCACACAGGACCTGTAGCACTGATCCACGTAGGATCGCTGAGTGCTGAAGTCGTCGTCGTCGAATCCACACAGGATCTCTGTACTATCGTCGTCGCAGTCACAGTAGCAGTAGTAGCAGTAGAACAGTCGCAGCCAGCACTAGGGTTCCCGCACACAGCAAGCTCGTTCGGAGGGTCCGCTCCACGAGCCGAGAGGCTGATACATCAACTGTCACGAAGACCAGAGTTGATGTATCCAAAAGTTCCGTAACGTCAACAGGAACTCAACGCAACAGACGGCGCGTCGATCGGACGCCCGGTCTGAGAGTTATTGGCATTTTCGTCTCCGGGGCCCGGTTGGTTTTTTAAGGCAAAACCAACCCGACCGTACTCCACCTGTGTCCAAACCTCGGGCGGAGTATGCCAAAATATCTGTCTCATAAAGAGGAACACAACACGGCTGACGGCACGTCAATCGGACGTCCGCAGCTCAAGATATGAGCGTTTCCGCTTCGAAGGCCCGGTTGGTTTCGTGAATGAACCAACCCGGCCGAACTCAAAGTAATCTGAAACCTTGAGTGCGATATACCGAAACGACCGTCTCGATCCAAGGATCGTGTTGCCGCAGACGGTTCGTCGATCGGAGGTCCGAGGCTCAAGTTATGGCCAAAAGACCGGAACTGGTTTGAAACGGGGGGGTCCGGGTCCGGGCCGACCCGGCCCGACCCCCCCCCCCCCCCTGGGGCGGCGCAGCGGCGGCGCGGCGGCCGGCGGCGGCGTGGCGGCGCGGCGGCGCGGGGGCCGCGGCGAGACGCGGCGGCTTGTTGCCGCGAGGTGGCTGCATGCGGGGGCTAATCCCCCGCTTCCTGGAATGGCGGCGCGGCCTTTGTGTCGCGCCATTTGCAAGAAAACGGCCCCCGCACGTGGGGGTCGGCTGGAAATAAAACCGGGGGGCTGCTGCCCCCCCCCCCTCCATTAAAGAACCGCCCCCCTGATAAAGAGGGGGGGTTTTATGTGTTGGCCGGGGGATTAATTCCCCCGATTTAATGCCTTCCGGCCGACCAGCTGGCCGGCCGGTTTTCTTCAACGGGACCGGAAATTCTGGTCCCCCCTTCGGCTTCCGACGCCGGCGGCCCGGCCGCCGGTCTTCTCTTTCCGCCGCGGCCCGGAACCGTCCGCGGTCTCCTCGTCCCGCCGCGGCCCGGAACCGGCCGCAGTGTTCGTCGTCCGGCGCGGTGCGACGGCACCGCGCCCCTTCGCCGTGCCTTGATTCCTTTCAACGCGGCGCGACGGCGGCGCGTTCTTGAAGATTCTTCCTCGGCGTGGCGCGACGGCGCCGCGTAAAATAATTGCACGATCATCCGCGTGGTGCGACGGCACCACACCACTTTGCTTCCACCCGCAAGAATAAACAACAAAAACGATGGAGGGGGGTTCGGCCGTGTTCATGCGGTCCGGCCCCCTCACGTTAAACAATAACGCAACTTAAATTATTTCAAAGCCACACGTTAGACTTGCTAAAAATTCATGATAAAAAAAAAAGAATAACTAAACAATAATCAACAACCCCTACTTCGGGTATAAGGTTCGAAGATTGTCAACGTTTCGCGGAAGTCGACGTTGCGGAGGTCGGGCGTCGCGGTAGCCGTTCGTCAAATCCGATGACGAAGGAATGCGTCCGAAGAGACACGTCGTTGGCGAAACTTCTTATGTCGACGAAGGGAATCCGAGGAGGAAGCGGCGTTCCCACTCGTTGACACGGAAGATGAAGAAGAGCGGAGCGGCGTTCTTCGTCGGGACTTGAGCGTTCTTCGTGATCTTCGTCAGAGATGAAGAAGAAGAAGAAAAAGCTCTCCACCTCTCAAGAAGACAAACAATTAACCAAAATAAAATAAGACAACATCTTATTTTATTAACACATAACATACTAGAATTTCAAATGTTTGAATTTCAAAAAGGATAACTCCCATAATTAAATAAGTAACTCAAGTCATTTAATGATGCGTTAAGGGAGTTGGGAGAATATGAAAGGTTTAGGGGTTCGTGTGGGCCCCACCACACTTAATCCTCCCAAGGGAGGTTAAGTGGGAGTGGGTCCCACTTCCAACCCCCTTTGGTAGGTTTTATCAAGTTATAATAAAAAATTTTCTTCACAAATTTTATTTAACTCAAACTAAAAACCCCAAAACTAACTTTCAACCCGCAACAAACGCAACTTCCGAAAATGTCTCTTTAAGCGAATATCGGTGCTGCGAGTTCATCGGTGCCCTCGGATTTCAATTCCGAGCACCGGATCAAAAGTTAGGAATTCCCGCTCGTTCGTTCACTGAACGTACCCGAGCCAAACTTCGGAAATTGATTCCGGGCACTCCGGGCCTCGGAATCAGGTGCCGTCTGAAACCGCGCTCTTGTAAAATTCTAAAGAAAATTAAGAAAAAAATTTCCTTGAATTTTACGGGTCTTTACAACATTATTTTAGTTTGTTTAGACTTGGGGGTCATGTAATGATAGATATTAAATATTTCAATTTTATTTGAATAGAAATACAAATAAAATCATCATGTTGTTACATTATACAACCCCTAAAATAAAATTTTCCTCAAAAATATACTACCCTACTACAAAATATCTGGATATATTTTCTTCATCACATCCATGGGATCCCATATAGCTTTGTCCAATTTTTGATTCCTCTAATGACCATTAACCAAAATATTAGTCTGGTTCCACGGTACCTTATCACTATAATATATGATTTCTACTTGTTGTTCACTATATGAATGTTGAAGCTCCAATGGTATAACCTATGCTATTAGTCAATGTGAATTATTAGGTATGTACTTCCTCGTGATAGATAGATTGAACACATTGAAAACTTGAGAGAGGTTTGGTGGAAGTTCCAAGTGATAAGATAAATTCTCTACATAGGAAGAGTCTCTAATAGAATAATTTCCCTATGGCTCAACATTACCTTCAATTAAAATCTCAAAATATTTTTATAGGGATATATTCACAAGAGAACAATATAAAAATATTTTAATTTCAAACCATTCCAATGAATGTATTCATAAATCCTCTATCTACATAGAGATACCATAATGTATTATTAAATATATTTAGAATTCTCTTCATATTCATCAGATATCTCAGGACTCAATTGAATTATTTGATTCACATCATCCACGTATTTCATATATTTGTACAATGTTCAAAAGAGGGAATAAAAATGATCCATCTAAATTCCCATGTGAAATCTAATTTTGTAAATTAATTCATCTAGAGGAAAGTGTTTATTTCCCACACCATTAAAAATAAACATAAAAAAATAAAAATATTCTCTTAGGTTAGAATGGTCCTATCAGACCAAATAACTCTATGAGGATGATTGACAGTATTGAAGCATAAATTCGTATCCAATTCTTGTTGAACACTTCAACAGATCATCATGTTAAACTTCATAACCTGATCAGATATAGTATAATGTTGTACTCCATGAAACCATATAACATCATTAATGTATTTATTTTAAAAATATTAGAAGAAAACATATTATCTGATATTAATGATGTTTGATGACATTATAAGGTGACTAACTATAACCCAAATAAAATTTTAGTCTTTATGCATTTTGGGGAGTCTAAGAAAAAAATATGGTAATGTTTTCCCATTTTAATTATGATGTGGGTAATGTTTTTAACAATCCCATAAACCTCTATCACACATCATTGACTTTCTGATATACTAAGAACCATGATATATACTCTGAAATTTCTTTCTTTATGTATTCCCGTCAAAATCTATATTTTAGATCACTATGTATATTTGTACTCACTGGACTAAAAGAGATTGGTGAGCTATGAGAAACTTCCAATAGATCATTATTATATTATAGTATTGACTAGTCACATTCTTTATTATTGTACCTTATCATTTTTCACAATTATATTTGTTGGTAGAAACATTTCTGACATTGTTTTGTATCTCTAAATCTTCCTTTCATGCATTTTGAATCTTCACATGAGTTGATGGTGAAACACTCATTTTATTAAGATAATATTTATCCCCCAAAAAAAATTTCATGGAATTTCAATTATAAATCCATAAATATTTTATTTCTTTTGATCATCATCAAGGATAAGTTAGCCTAAACATTTCAACTCAAAGCGTCATCACCGTTTTTCACTTTCTCAGGGTTTTTATGTATTAAAAAATCACAATCAACTAAAAACATCTATTTTGGTGAATATTTAACTCTTTATAGGTGAATATATACTTTATACATTTAGGATCTGTATATATGTAACACCTTTCTCCCTAAAGATAATGTGTCCATATCGTCATTTCAAATATTACCTCATCATGATCCAAATCACATGTTTGGTAGTTTTGAGCCTTAAAAATCAGTTAGAATAGAGAATTAGATATTGTCATATTTTTTTAATAAAACATCCTATCCCTTGTTTCAATATATAACTAAAAATCAAAAACCCTTATAAATGGTAGGGTAGTGTGCCCACATGAGTACTAACCATACATCAATTTAGTTCCTTAGAAAATTCCTCACATTCATCAATATAGTGGAACTTGACTCATTTATAAGTTATCATGTTGAATGGATTATATATCCATGATAAATCCACCATAAATAGGTGAAAATATCCTCCAATTACATGAAATATATATCTCAGTCAATATGGTTGGTCTGAGACAATGTTCAAAAGGATTGATTTTGGGTGGTCCCATCGATATACTCTCTCTTGATATAATATGACCAAAAAATTGAAACATTATGTTGTAAAAAATCATAAAGAGTAAATTTTTAATATATATTATCCTTATTTATTATCCTCAACAAAATACTTAAGTAATAATTTTATTCTTCCTTTATCATCAAATATATAAGAATATCATCTATAAAGACCGCCACAAACTGATCATGGTAGTCTCTAAAGAATCAAATCCTTAAATACATAAATATATAGGGAATTTTTAATACCAAATTGTATCAATATAAATTCAGATATTTTGAAACTTTAATGTAATATTATCATGGGAATGTATTTAATTTTTTAATATGAATTGATAATATACAGATCAATCATTAATCTTGGAAAATTGTTAAAAAACACATAATTGATAAAAAATAATCAATATGAGGTATAAGATTTTAATTATTGATCTTGATCTTGTTATGTTCCTAATAACCAATGATAATTCCCATTGACCTACCTTTTTCCTAAAAAAATATGTGCATCACATTTTGATGCACTTGGCTTAGTGAATCCCATATTAATATTATTATAGTGTTTCTTATTCAATTATTAGAACATAATTGGGGTCATACTTTATGGAGAATTTGATATAGTTATTTCACCAAGTACGAGTCATATTAAGATCATAGATTCACTATTTTCAGTAAGACTATTAAACTATCCTATAAGGACATCAAATAATTCATGTATGATAGGCATATAATTGAGTTTGATTTCCCACCTAACCATATGAGATAAACACCAACTTTGAATAAGAATCAAGAACCATGCAATGGATATAATTTTTAAAAACCCACATAATTTTGAAATAAATCATATTCATCTTATTAATATTAACTATTTTAATTTTATATAGTTATATTCTCTATAATAATGTTATGTAATTTTCTAATAAATAAGGAAATAATTTTATTCGAAAATGAATTATAGATCCCATATGGTTTTTAAAATAATTATTTCCATTATTTATAATTTTATTTTAAAAAGGATATCATTATTTAATTCTTTATTTCAATATTATATTAGGATGAATAAATTCAAATTTTCTAATAAAAATTAATTTTTCAAATGACAAGTGAAATATGATCATCTTATTTAAATGTCTTTTCTCTTGATGCATTTAATATGGTCAATTTTTAAAATAATTATTTCAATAAAACATAAGTTTAATTATATAATTATTAATAAATTTATGGTATTTTTAATAAATTTTATAGATAGATTTTATAGGAATACTTATTATAAATATGAAGAATCTTTTTATGGAAATCCTATTTTAATCATGATTTTTAGGTTTAATTATAAATTAAATTCTTCCATTTATAGAAATTTAATTTGTTGAAATAAATTACATATTTGGAATACGTAGAATTAATATTATTTAATAAGGTTATTTTAATTTTTTTATCATAATGAATAGTAAAATCAGTAAAAATCTAGTACCACCGTTAATGTTAAAAGATGTTTACTAAGCGATAAAATAATGTTATAAGGGTCAAACTGACCAAAAATCATTATAAAATACTATTTTAATAAAATATTGGAAGCTTATTTCATCTCATATTCATAAATTGACCATTTATCCCTTTTTTGTAAGAAAATATTATGTTTAAATTATTTTAAAAATTCCATGTATGTCCTCTCCCCTAGTTCTAAAACCACTCTTTCTTTCCTCTCCATTAAAAAATTAATGATTTATTTGGATCGACAAATACAAATAAAATTCACACACTAAAACCAATCCCACTTCTTATATGATCTATTTTTATCAATGAAATCTTTTTAAGGAGGATTTAGTTATAAAAAATGAGGTTGTCTGAGTAATTGGTATAGCTCTTAATAAGGAATTTTCATTAAATAACTTCTTATTGAATATTTAAATAGTAATCAATCAAAATGAAATAATAACATTGTTATATTCCATATACATATATGTTATAATGTTAATTTCATAACATATATCCATTTTCCATTCCCTCATTGTCGAAATGAAACTGTCTATCCTATCTATGGTTGGCTACTTCCGCGTGAACTAATGTAATTCAATTTCATAACAAGGAATTTTCATTGAGGTTTATCTCATTTCTATCCTCCATGTAATCGAGGACATCTTAATATTCTTCCAGATTCTCAATAAAATACTGATGGATAATAGTGAACATCTAACCCATCAAATTTACATATACCTTTTCACACTCCTACCCCATTGGGTTAAAATAATCCAATATACCCATGCCAAAATGAAATACTATAAGTATAAAAACCTAACATAATTAACCCACCATCTAGGTGAAGGTCTAATAAATGGTCTATATACTTTCATGAATCAACATGTAATAAATACATGAAATTAAGAAACAATTGTAAGGGGCTGAAACAAATGATATAAGGTGTCACCAACAAAAAGTCAAATAAGCCAAAACATATTTCCAACCAATCCCTCTAGAATTTTCATTACAAATTTAGTCCAAATAAACTTTACAAACAATTTAGAAAAATGTACCACATTCATCAATTACTAAAAATATCTCATTGGAAAACCCAAAATGAATTTTTACGTTATAATTTGATATTTTATTTTGAAATTCCATCTCAATACCAATTCTTTAAACAACCACTTTTCATTTATGATTTCAATTTTAATCAAACACCATTGTAAAAAAAATTAAATATAACAGATAGAATTATTGTAATCCAACATAATCTATGAATGAAACCATAAAATCGGCCACCAACACTTATTTTAACACCACACCACCAATGAAGAGTATATCATGTTATACTATCCATTCTATCTATGTGGCTAATATAGGACGATCCCATTTCAAGGGATGAGATTACCCAGGTCATGAAAACATGAAACAATGACCATAATTGTATAATGAAAATAAAATCACGAATTTAGAAATAATATTAGCAGTATAAAGGCAACCAACCTCAACTGTAGATCCATAAATTGACCATAAGATCATTCTAGATTCTACCGAGGAAACAAGCACCTACATTATAAATAAACCATTAAACATTAGTAAAAAATCATTATAAACCAAGTTCCCAAGATGGTATAATTAATTATAATCTTAGAGAGCTAAATAATGAATCATAAATGAAAATTCAAAGGGTGTGGTCATCAATTTAAACACATTTTGATAAAAGAGATGCAAAATAAAATATTTATAAATGAAAACCAATGGAAAATTTCACCAAAAATTCACTAAAACCCATAATTTAACCCACTCTGTAATTTACCTATATCTAACCAATTAATGACATAATTAAAGCCTCTTTATGTGACCACCTCTACTTTACATACAATAAATCCCCTTGAATTGTGATAATTTCAAAATACTCTATGGAATCGTGTCTCCAATACCCTATCTTGGAAAAAATATGTGTTTGAAAATCACTAAGAACCAAGTTGAGAAAGTCAGATATCATACCTTAAATACATATGATGTACTCCCATAATACACCAAAATTGAATAGAAATAAAGGGATATATTAAGATAGATCTAAAGAGTGGATCCCCCTTACTTATAATGTTTGAATATAAGGGATCCCATAGGGGTACAAAAATATAACACCAAAAAAATTAATGTAAGGTCCTTTAAAAACTACACAAGGGTGCATTGGGTGTGACCCTAGGCATCACAATGATATGACCTTCCCTAACTAGATCAATGTTGATGCATGGACCAGGGCATTAGGGTGTATGTCCCCAAATGTATGGTCTCATTATAGAGTGTCCAATGTTTTATAATTTAAAACCCAATTTGAGAGATCGATCAAAAAGACACAACCACACAATATGGCATGGACATGTTCATTTTTGACAATATCCAAATTATAACATGATCCCATCCTAAAATTCAGAAAAAAAATATTTCTATTATGTTCATATAATTATGATAAAATCCTCCAAATTATGATCAGAAACAACCTTGACTAATTGGCATACTATTACACATGGGTTATCACAATATAACACCTTACCATATGGGTGAACTTCCCCACAATCATGGAGGACAATATATTTCCACAGCCATCCATTGGAAAACACCCCCTATTATAACATGATCTTCTACCCACTAAAAATATTCATCCACCAATACTATAAAAACCAATCCCAAGGTTTTATTACTAAAATTACACCTCTAAAGATACCAAAAGTACACCCCAATCTTGACACAACAACCTATCCATTAACCTAAACTCTAAATTTTAGATTTGCCCATCCACTATGATGATGTAGTATTAACTAACCACTCAGTTCATTGACACTAAAATAAAAGGGTTGTTTGAATTTCTAATAATGTGGAAGGATTTTATAAACTAATATATTATTTTTTATTTTTATGATGGGTATGAAATTTAGTTCCTCAATTATGTAATAATAAAAATTTCATGTACATAAAAACTATGATACTTGTTACATGAAAATCTACTTCGATAAATTATATGTAGTTCATTTATGTATTTTGAAAATATTTCTATTATAGTCTAGAACTATTAAGTTTCAATATATAGGATTTAAATGCTTTATCTCTTATTGATGTAATTTATTTCATGGAATAATGGTTTTTATAGATAAAAATTGGATGTATATTGATACATGTAGTTGATAGAGAACACACCATGACCCTTTATAAATTAAGTATCAATGAATTAATTCTTGATACAAATATTTTATCATGATTTTAAATTAATACTTCAAAATAATTTTTAACAATTTTTTGGATCAAAGGTCAAAAAAAATATGTGAATAAAGATTTATTTTGGTAAAATTATTTTTATTAAAATAAATCTTAACATTCCGGTTAGACTTATCCCAAAAAAATAGACAGATATTATTTTTATTACACATTAGAACAAAATTTGGTTGTGTATCTTAAAAATATATTTATTTATTAAGAATTTTTTCACAGAGAATGGATTAATAGAAAATTGAACTTATGGATGTATATGAAAAATAAATAATATATTCTATTTAGATAGATAGTAAATTCGATTCCCAAAAATTATCTGAAATTGAGTGGATCGGTTCATGGTGTATTAATCATTGAATATCAGTGAATCTGTGATCGTTACTTTTAAAACAAATTATAATTTTTACCATTTATCTGTATACCTATGCCCCTTTCTTATGTGAATAACTCTTCTGATCTTTCCTTATATATATTCTCCATAATAGAAAATATCCAAAGACACCCACATAAGAAATAATAGTGATATATGAGGATCACCTCACAATGTGAGAAGGTTAATCCATTTTGTGATAGATATTCTTCCAAGATCACACAACCCAAAAATACCAACATGGAAACTATAAATAAGAAGTCTCTATCTTAGAAACATTGGTTTGAATATCTCATAATTGTTTTTTGGTGTATCTCCCATATAAGTTCATCCTAATTTGTATAATGATATATGTTTCTCTGAAAAATAAAAATTTATTCACCAAACTATACTCTATATGTTTTCTATATTTTTCCTCCAACATTCTTACTTATTTATCTTATTAAATAAAGAAATTTTTTTATAAACACCATCCGAATAATTATGTATAATTGTACATTCATCTCATTCATTTTATTTTTTGAAAGAAATCCTATATATGTTCTTTTCTTTAGAAGAAATAGAATTTATTATTTATAAAATAAAATGACATAGTCCATTAATTATTATTTATTATTAATCAATTAAAAAAATTATACACATGGTCTCCCTATTATTTTTACATATGCATATGAATATTATTTATAATATGATAATGTTTCAGTTGCTTCGATACTCAAAAATATTTCATATCAAAATTTTATTAGATCAACAGATTTATTTTCATTGAAAACATGGAAAATGAATATATTTTAGTTAAATAATATACATTAGTGTTGGTTTCCTCCATACCATATTTTTATTCATTATTACATTATTTAATAAACTGTGCTAATACATGAACGAGAATCACCAAAATTATCAGCCTTTTAGAAGTTACTAAATAATCATACATTTAGTTTTGAAAGACCTAGAGAATGAAAAATAAAAAAATTATCATAAAACTAATCATCTATCGGTAATTTGATGAATCATGTAATAACTATCACAACCCATATTCATCCATAATCTTGGAATTCATTATATTTCTATCCATTATGTCTATATAAATTATAAATCGCATATTAATATATATTCATGTAATAATCGAGAACATGTAACCTTTATTTATGAAATAGAACAATCCCACATTCAATTATTCTCTTATATATCCATCATTATATATGAATAATTATAGAAAGAATAATGTATTTTTTTTCTTTGTTTAAGATTATTTTACGTGGCACTAACTGATTTATGATCATTATACAAATTACTCTAGAAATACTAAACAAAATATATATATCAATTCTAAAATTCCTCTTTGTGTTAGACTTAGAAGAAGATCCAAACCACACATAACTAGAATAAAATAGAGAATAATAATAGAATAAATTGACTCATATGTATATTCAGATCACAGATACTTTGATCTAGTGGCTTCTACCCAATATCATATGATACCTAAAAAACTCATATCACTCAAACACAAATCAATAAACACTCATATGAAGAATCTAAATCACTCTTATTCACTTTTCATATACCGATAAATCATATTTCTTCTCAACTCTTTAAATCAATATTGGTATCATGGAATAAATAAATCTATTTTAATATTTTAATATTGAAGAAAACATTATCTAGAATCATATGGTTTAATTTTTTAATCTAGTGAATGTGATAAAATACAATATCAATGATTGAAATAAACCCCTTAATTTTCATTATAAATTATTTATCTAATCCTAAATTCTATATAAACCTCAAAAAAATAATTATGGATTAAAGGAACACATAATACTCTATAATCACATACTCATACATGTATATTTATTTTCAAATCCCATTATAGGGATTTTTCATATGGTGATTTTAAAATTTGAATCTTCTTATATTGAAATCCTCTTACATAGATCGATGTGGAATATTTTTACTTAGATCCGAATTATTTGACCCACGGATTGTCAATTCTTTCCTCTTTTAGATCAAAATTTTAAATTTGTACCAAACCTTTTCAAATTAAGACTATGAATATTTAATCCTATAAATATATCCATGTAAATTTTGGTATCCCTTTTTCATGGAAATATAAGTACTATAAGCTCCATAGGGATTAAAATAATATTGGTTCTTTTTTATTATACGATAAATGATTCTAAAAATCATCATTGTTATGCATTTCAATTTTAAATTTTTATATGAAAATATGAATTAAATTCTATCATGCATGATATATATTATGATTTACATTCAGTGAATAAGAATGACACAATTATTGGGAATTATTTTTCCTACTATCAATTTTTTTTCCAATTTTCTACAATATATTGAGAACACCTCAGGAACAATCAACGTTCCTTAATAATTATTGAAAAAAATAAAATATAAAAAATAAGGATCAACAATATCCTTCATTATATTCCATATTAATACCGATATAACATATGACATGTAAATATTATTAGATTTCCCCATATCCCCCTTTATCATCAATATTTAATTTCAATTTCTCTTTCTCTTATTGATAAGAAATAAAAAAATACATGGGAAAATGGTTTCAATTCATACTCAAGAAATGTTTCATAAACCGTTCCATTTTTTCTCAACATGATTCATGCATGATGTCTAAAAAAATATGGTGTTATTTAAATGAAAATGATATCCATATTAATTGAATTTAATTCCAACTGAAATTAGATTCAAATTACATTAATAAAAAGATGTCTAACTATATTAAGTCTTACAATGAAGGTGTAAGACAATCACAGATATAATACCACCTTGTGTGTGTTTTATTTTTTATATGGTAATTAATGAACATGGATTTTTGATGTAGTGATGTAAATATTATTTTGATAAATGGAATAAGTAGCATATAAATTTGGAAGAATAAATCTCAAGAATCGTTTAATTCTATTAAGTTAATGGAAATTGGAAGAGTCATATTGGATTTTTTATTTGATGTTTCATGTTATATCTGAAATGAACATTACAATTCATTCCTATGTAGATTATGAAATAAATTTAGGTTACCGAAAATGGTTATTGATGACTTAAAGCTCTGAAAATTTTATAATTATCATATTTCTATAAAAAAGTTATTACATGAAATTCATTCATGTATTTAAATTATTGTATATGTTTTGATTTGGTTTAAATAGGTTATGAACAAATCAGTATTTTAGATTTATTATTATAATGATGGATATATCTAAACAAATGTAATGGTAATATACATAAAAGATTATATTCCAGAATATGTAAGGGGATTTCTATTTAATCAGATTACATCTAGGTGAATCCATATACTAGAAACCCAAACATATGAATTTTTTAATAGAGATAGACATTAGGGGGTTAGTGATATAGATAACTCTTTAGATTTGGATCCAGGCATAGAATATTTTGATGTTTGACCAGAATTAACGCTATGGTAGGAAATGCATTATAAAAATTCATGTGAAGATTTTTATTTTTCATAATCAATTTAAAATCCACTGAAAGATAATATAATTAATAAAAATAGTTTCTGGTAATATTTTCTTCATCATTAAAATATAATAATGGATTGTTTTAGGATATGATACAAAAAAGAAAAAAATATTTGAGAAAAAATAATCAAGTACACAGTGAAAACTTCATAAGAATGATTTTGAATAATCCTAATGTTGTTTCTAAATATACATTATATTGATATCTTTTTGTGCATGATTCATTGTATATTGTGTTTGAGTATTTGGATTTGTGTATGTGTGATCCAAATATGGGTGGGAGTCATTTTTGTCTAAAAATATATTTTTTCGACTCTGTGTGAGTGGTTTGTATTTTTGAATTAGCATAATATTTTGAGAAATTTTTTTAACTTTCTTAGATTGAAAATTAGTTATTTTTAGATAATCCTCTCTAATAATTTTAATTCAATTGGCTCTAGGTGAATATATATTAAATTTAGAAAAATTCTATCAGTTTTGATATCATGATTAATGTTGAATAATGTAGATTGAATAAAAGAAGTATTAGGAGGGAAATTTCATTCAAAATATTAAGGTGCGGTGATATAAACTATTTCATGCGTATAAATTCATTTTAAATTTTAAATTCATATTGATATCATGGATATTAATAGAATGAATGGAGTGATTATGGATTATTTAGGACCATGATATTTATTGTATTATTCATTCAGTTAAAAATAGAGAATTTGATTTATGAAAAAATTTATTATATCCCAGACTTCATCTATTTGAAATATAAAATGGAAAATTTTCTTGAAAATTCAATGGTTTAAATTAATTTAGATTTTAATTCAATTACTTACAAAATTCAATATATTTTTGGAATAAATAATAATGTGAAGGAATGAATGAAACAAATAGTTTTTTATATTATATATATATATTATAGAGGTTATCTAATAAAAGAAATATTGTGGTCAAATTCAATTTGATAATGAGATATTATTGGGTATCAAATAGATATAAAATATTTCATACTATGAAGAATCATTGTGTGTCAATGGAAACGTGAATAGGGATATTTAGGGTAGCATATAGTGCAATAAAAAAAGAACAAAGAATTTATTGCATGGGAAGTTTGGTGTCGTACAAAATGAAATATTTTTCCTCAAAAATAAATTATATAAATATATGTTTCTCCTATGAAGAAAGATAATGATTTTTGTTCTCTATTGTGTGTACTATTTAAGGAGGATGATTTTACATGCACACAGTTTTACAAGTGAGAAAAATAAGAATAAATATGTGGAAACACATTAGAAAATTATAAATTCTCAATTATTAATTTAATATAAAGTATTTAAACATGATTATATCATTATAACTTGTGGAATGAAAAAAGTAAAGATGTGAAATTTATAAACTTGAATTTCAAGTATATTTCATGCTCATTTATTATTCATTGGTTGATACTACCTGTTACTGTGATCATGGAGAAATTTATATAAAATAAATGATTATCTTATCACATTGTTAGGTGATCCATTTATATATATATATATATATTCTTTTTGTGTGGAATTGATTGGATTTGACAAATTTATGAATAGTGAAAAGAGTGAAGAAAAATGTCTAGAAATCTTAAAAATTGAATGAGTTGAAATCTAATGGGTTAAAAGGATAAAAATTGGTATAAAGGAACCAACATTGATTGAAATTCCATCTCAATGATCAATATATCCCAAAATTTTCCTCTCAATTAGAGTCAGACCTAGATTCACATCTGATAGGAATACCATTTTTTGGAAGATAATATCTTTTGTTTATTTTAGTTTATTTCCTAGTTTCTAATGAAGTGATGTTCAAGATATTCTTTATGTATTTTTTTACCAAAATTCAACATATATAATGATTAGTATGAATATGAAAAATAATAAAATGAAAAGGTAGAAAATGATTTATGTCATGATCAAAGAAAATGATGGTTCATGTTCTATATGAAAAGAAACTACAATTGTCATAAACGAAAAATAATAAATAATCGTTTCAACTAATAGGGATATAGAAAACATATCAACCTAAAAAGGATCAATGTTTTCAAATGATCATGAGTAAAGTTAATATTTTTCCAAAATAAGTGATAAGAATATGTTTTTGTGATGATATATAAATAGATATTTATATTGATTCAATAAATGATATGATACATTAATTTCATGAAGAATTGATTTCTATAATTTGTGTAATTTTTTAAATAAAAAAGAAAAAAATCACTCATCTTGAAGAAGAATAAATATAATTTTAGTAATCTTTTAAAACTAAAATTCAAAAATGTAAAAATCTCCCTGAATGTTTTAGATCCATTAGAGAATTACACTTTAATTATAAAGATTTTTATATATATTTGTAAATGAATAGATAAAAGTCATTTAAATAACGTAATAAATTTAAATGTCTCTTTAAGTGAAGATCTATGTGTTAGAGTAATATCAAAAAATTATCATTAAATTCTCAAAATGAACAATTGGATGTTAAATACATGAGTAGAATGGAGAATGATATATAATTACAAGTGAAATCCAAAATGCATGATGATGAAAATTTTAATCTATGAAAATATTATGAAGGCATGACGTTTGTTGATGATCAGATTAACATTCCCAATATTTATTTTCTATATTTGGATATAAAAAGTGGACTTTATGTAAATAAACCATATTACTCTCTCACATTCAATTGATAAAGGTTATTATGCCATAATTTTTTGAATAAAGGATTCTTATTCTAAAAAAACATGATTAATGGGAAATATAATAAAAAAATCATCTCATGGCCCTTTAAAAACTACCTCAAATATGAATATAGCATTAATTATTAATTATAATATTGTTAAAAAAAGTTTCTTAAAATAGTAAATGATTAATTAAAAATAATGTTCAAATATGGTTGATTAAAAAAAGAGAATATCATCACCATGTCTAATAAATAGAGAATAAGAAGTATGGGGGTAGTTTCTCCAAATAATCGAAAATCATGGTAGAGAATACAACTAAAAATACTGGCGGTGTAATAAATTCTTAACAACACATAGTACATTAAAAAATATCATGGCTTTTAAGACATTACTAGAACTGTAAAAGGTTAGATAATTGTTCATTTGAATTTTGGTATAATCCATTCATTTTAGAATAAAAAAGGACGACCATATGAATGGAGATAAATATAGAAATGAAGAAATATCTTTAGATACTTGGAAATAAGTCTACCTAAAATATATTTATAAATATTGACGATATTAGTGATGTTTGAAATGGATATGTTCATAAAATTTATTTACATAAATATCTACATGTATTAAAATGAAATTATAAAGATAGACCATATAATCAATTGAATAAATGTGGGGGAGTGACTTATAGAATATGTAAAATAATATTTGAAACTTATTTACATCAAATATCATTTAAAAAAATAATTATTTTTCATTAGGAAATATATAAAAGGAAGATCACATTAAATGTAGGTTTGAGAAGATCTAGAGGAGTGTTATATCTTGAGAAGATGTTATAGTTAAATTACTCATGAAAATCCATGTGGAAATTAAAAATAAGTTTTCAATAACCCAAATATTGTTTAGTAATTTTTCTAGTATATTTGGAATGATCAATGAATACGAAAGGGAAAATGTTTCTGATAAATAAATATAAAATATTCCACAATCAAAAAAAATTCATGATTGGTTGTTATCAAATGAAATCCCATGTGGGTCACAATTACTATGTTGGAGACATAGAGAAATTATAGACAATGAAAAATGATTTCTAACCATTATACCCAAAAAATAATAATGCTTGAATATTATCTTGGCAATATTAGTCATTAAGGCTATTAAAAATTAAATTTCATCGCACAATGTCAATGAATCTATGAAAGGGATACAATTTTCACAAAAAATAACCTAATTATAATATTAAATGTTGAATCATGTATAGTAGACAATTATTTTTAAATAATCATCTCAACCATAATTTTCACATTGAGGGTCAAGAAGATCCACCTTATTCCCCTATATTTATTGTTTTTACATCTACATACCCTAAAAAATGGATAGTGAAGCATTTTATCTATAAGAGAACCATATAAGAGGTGAAATACCTCAAAAATAGAAAACAAAGTGATTAATAAAGCATCATTGAATGAGATATAAAGTGGAATTAGAAATAAATTATAATTAAACTGTCATCATTGATTATTTTTTGTGTTTTTCAAATGTGGAAAGTTGCGTGAAAAATAAATTTAGCTGAATCGTCTACTTGGGATATCTTGAAAATATTTATATGGTAAAGATCCACCATTTATAGTTATGGTAAGTGTCACCTTAATGGGGATATATGAAACTAGGTTTAACTAATAATCTTTAAGAGTTCTTAATTCATTGAGATATAATTATTATGGAATGTGCTTCATGACGGTTCATTGAAATAATTATTTTTTCTTGAATAGTCAACCTTGGTAACTAAAATCAAATACTAGCATTTAGGGGCTAGAAATTTATTTTCATTAATAAACTAAAATGAGTAAGGGTGATGACAATAAAAACACAATTACCAATGATTAAAACCTTCTAATTTCGACTAATCTTATTAACATGTGTGTTTTTGTAAATGTATAAATTCAAATTGATATATTTTTTGAGAACCTTTACTACAATTTTTATCATTTTATTATCTCAACTAGAAAAACGTTGAACAAAACTTCAGTAACGTATTGAGACTCTCAATTTATTATGTATAAAATTATATTAACAATGAATCGATTGGTAGTCTAAATTAGACACTCTTATTGTCTAGAATGATCATGAATCACATTGACTTAGTGAATGGTTAAAGGAAAATTTTATGAGGATGAATTTATACCACTTTTCAAATTATTTTCTATTCATTGTTAATATGGTGGAGATAAAGTAAAATGAATAATTTATTATAAAGGTTAGTGATGAAAAGGTGCATATAATATCATATCATTTTGTTGTGGGTATTTAAAATAAATAAAAACATGGAGTTTTTTTATCCCTCACTATGTGTTTAGTGTTTCAATCAGTTATTTTCAATAAATAGGGAGCTTTCATGAAGGTATTACAATATGTTGGTGAATATGAAAAAAATGACTTGGATGTTAGAAAATGAAATCCAATTAATATGTAATTTATTGAATGGGTTGTGGGGCCTTCCACTTGTGATTTGTAGGTAGACATTATATTATATTCTTTGTTTTTTCAACCCACCAAATATTCTCCATATATCCCCACAAAATGGTTATATTGTAAAATTCCTAATATCAATGATATTTTAATACCATTATTATCAATCAGGACTTAACCCTTACACACCCTAATGTAGAATTTGTAACATGATAACATCCAAAAAATAGAAATAATACGATTACGGATTTTTCTTAAACACCTGAGTGGATAATTTCACAACCTTGGGCACAAATATATCCCACTCAGCATTGTATGTGGGGTGTATGAACCAACCAATATAACTGATACCTAATATAGGTATTTTTACCTCTGGCGATTTTTCGTTAGTGGATATGAATTATTATTCTTTAGGATTCCCACCTTCATAGTTTTCTCTCTATATTATCACACCCAATTTCAATGGGAATAGGACTGTAGTAGCCCACGCTTTTCATATATAGATATTACATCAAAATATATCAATTTTCATATTACAATAAAACATTGATAGAATCATATGGGCTTAGTGTCTTTGAAAACATGGAAACAAAAATGCTAGTTTATAAAATAAAAAAATTGTATCTAACCTATTTTTTAGTTACCATAACCTCATTGACATATCAATCATAATACCTTTCTTTGTAACATGGATAAGAAGAAACATAAGAAAATGGGTATCTGTGATGCTCAATAAGGATAAAAAGGGGAAATATGAATCATAACACAAATGTATGGGTATATAAATATGAACATAACGTTTACAAATTATACACCGAATATCAAAGTTCTTAATATGATTCAAAAAATAAATCAAAAAAATTCATAAGATAATAATTATAAAAGTATAATTTTGGAACAAAACGTGGAATTGTATAAAACACATAGTCATAAAAAAAATTCATTAATAATCAAGGATATTTTCCAATAATATAATAGTGGAATGGATTCACTAATCATACCATAGTATTAGTTAAGGTTCACTCTCAAGAAAAACATGGTGGATAAAATCCTTTATGGAACTGGTTTCACTTCATGTTCTAGTCTTATCTGAACTGAGTTTAATACCCATACAATTCATGACTATCTCAAGAGATATAATATCATTAACCAAAGAATTAGAGGTAGATATAGTACCCACTGGTCACAAAATGAAATTAATACATACATATTTCATATGAAAATATATCATTAATTATATCAAAACCCATGAAAGTTAATAGGTTTCAACTTTTCGTCATAGGATAACCCATGTGATTGAAATGGGTGTCATAAATATCATCCCCTCAAAAATAATTAAAAAACATATAATTATTATGTATATGGTCCTTGAATAATATCCCAAAAAATGATTAAGTAATATCAATTAATGATATCTTATAAGGAAAATTAATTTGAGTGATCAGTTGAAATAATTCTTGAGGATAATAGCATTTCTAATATGAAAAAAATTATAATTCCATAAAATATTAAAAGAAACCATTCCCTATGAAATTATCATTTTTATAATTTAAATTATTCTTCAATGAATTAAGGCATCATTAATGTGGTAAAATCTTCTAATGTTCCATAAGATAAAAACATTTCTCTTGTATTTTTTCCGAAAAAATCATAAAAACCACTTTTAGAAATCAACAAAAATAATACATTCAAATTGTTTTTTAAAAATTAAAACAATTATTGTAAAGGATTTAAAATAATAATATATAATATTATAAAATGTTATGAATCAATTTAAGAAGAAGTGACAGGGAATAAAAATAAAATTTTAGGGAAACATTTTAAAAATATTATTTTTAAAATAATGTACCTTATAAATATCATCTCGATGAAATGGGAATTAATCAAATGAATGAAATATTTTATCCTATATAAATATAAATAATAAAATTTTAAATAAAACATATTACATTCAAAATTATTTTCACACATTTTCATATAATGAAATTATCATGAAGTAGAAGTTTAACCCAAATAAATGAAATTTGTGAAAGAAATCACTTACCCCTTGTAATCGGTCGAATAATATGCCCCATAAAAGTATTAATTATAAAATGGAACATTTAATAAAATTGATATAATGATTTTTATGGTATTATATATCAATTTTAAGTATGTATATCACAAATAAGAAGTTTTTTTGAATAAGGCACATATCTCATAGAAGAAAAAATGAGATAAGAAACCCTTACCACATGATTCACTTTAGTTGTGTGTATATAAATCTCATTTTTAATGTTTTACAGAATATTATTAATTCATTAATTATCCTCATTTATATTCCGAATTATTTTTATTATATTTTTATAACATATTACCACATATTAATTAACAATATTTCAGGATTTCCATTGTTTCGGGTCGGTTCGTTTCACGATTTTAATGATGGATTTTTTGTATAAATATGAATTTCTATTTCAAATGGAAATAAAACTAAAGAAGTGTAATGAAATTGTATTAATTCACTTAATTAATTTTAAATTGTCCCATTTATCGTTTTTATCTCATAAACTAGGATGATTCATATGATAAAATGTTAACGATAAATGTTTAGATTAATTTTGCAATTTTTCTGACCATGAAAATATAGTTTTATAATATTTACCATTATGTATCTATATTAGTTATAGAATATGAAATAAGATATAATATAATTATTAAAATCATATTTAACCATAATAATAATTTACTGACCATCCATGGTGGTGGTAATTGAGAACGAACAAAATCATTATTGAGAGAGGCGATTACCGATATAATTTAGACAATATTTTTGTTTCATAAAATTAGAGGAGGTAATAAAATGTATTGATATAATATATTCCAATAGAAATATAAAATTAGAGTATGAACATTATTATTTAATTACTATGCCAGGGTGGATTATGGAGGGTGGTATAAAATAGTAGAAGGAAATAAATTAAGATAGGTACTTTGAGAAAATTACCTCTTGGATATCACCTCCTTAAGAGACCCTTGAGGTCCTGTGATTAGAAAATGTGGTGATACCAAAAGGAATTTGACGTGGGGATAGTGATGAGGATATTTTTTTCAGATATTTTAGGAGTTTAAAGGCTTTTAGGTGATAATTGGGCGGTGATTGGTGGTATTTATACTTTAGGGGAGGTGGGATTAATTGATTAAAATAAGGATTATTTTATATTTAAAGCCAATCACATTGAGGTGGAATTAATTTAAACGAATTTTATTATTAATTAATGTTTTGGAGGCTTCTAGGGTTGATAAATACCTCAAACAAACATTACATGGTTTAATTTTTAGGTATGTTAAGATTTAAATTTTTAACTTTAACTATTGTCATTATTTTACCTATACTACAATAAATAATTTTTCATACCATAGTAACATTTTTATAAAAATAAGGACCTTAAAAACTAATTTCATAATTTTTGTTGAAATTATTTAATCTATTATATAAAATTTAGTTTACATATTTTGGAAAGATAGATTTAAAATTAACCCCACATTCATAATGAAAAAGTGGGTTTTTAATTGGAAAATTTAAAATGTTTGAAATGTTTTTCAATCAAATTTTGAATTGAAATTGATTTAATTGACCAAAATTGGATTTATTGATGTATAGTTTTATTAATAATACTTTAAAACCAATTTAAAATATAATTCAACTATATTTACAAAACTGAAAATCATAGTTTTCAAATTAAAATGAAGTATTTTCACTATTCATCAAAAGAATGAAACTTATCAGAAAATTAAAAAAAAAATCTCCCAAAGATAATTGTAATATCCCAATTTCAAATATAAAGTTAATTTTTTCAAAAATAACATAAATGTTTTGAAGTGTAGTTTTAAAAATAGTTCACTATCAAATGGTAGAAAATCTACCTTTAGAAGAAATATAACCTATTATGCTTAAAATTATATTTATTCTTATCTTAAGACTATCAAAAATATTAAATTATTTTAAAAAAATTATAATGAATATATAAAAAATATAAACTTCATTAATATATATATAAAATATTTATTAATTTAATTTATTAATATTAAATTGCATTATGTTCAAAAAATAGTTTTTTTAAACGGTTCTTTTATGTTCAATTTGTTTTTATATTCATCTCTAATTAATTACTATCCAATGAATTAATTTTATAAACATATGTAAAAATTATTTTTATAATTTAATTCATGTAACTAATCCCACCATTCCATTGGAATGATGATAACCTTAATTAAAATAATAATATTTTTGGAGTTCATTTAATCATATTGTTTTGTAAAAAGTAATATATCAAAGTGATTAATTTTTTTAGAAAAATGTATATCGTAAAATACTAGGTTGTAACATTATATCCCCCCAAAAAATATATTTTCCCTCAAAAAATTTTAATAGGATATAAATAGATTCTGATTCCTCTACCTCATCATATCCATAGGTTCCCTCTTAGCTTCAACAAATTTTTGGTTTTTCCCGAAAACATGAACTAAGTGAGTGGTATTATTTCATATAATTTATCTCTATTATTAATAATATCTAATTATTGTTAATTATAAAAAATATATTTATCTAGTGGTACAACCTATGAGATTAGTACATTTAAAGGGTCATATATATACTTCCTTATGAGAGATACATAAAATGTATCACGAAATTTAGAAATATTTGTTGGAAGATCCAATCCATAATCTATTATCCCAATATGAGAAAGAATTCCCAAAAAAATCACCCCATAAATTTGAAATTTCACTTCACAAATAAATGAAGGAAATTTGAAAATTTCCTTTTTGGGGATACTCACATCAAGAAAGGGGTCGATACAATTACTCTTTAAAACTGGGAATGTAAGAGGCAAAGTTCACCACAAAAATAGGATTCTTATTAGGAGAAAAATAGTGGAATGTTAAAATGTGGACATTGAAGTGAATTTAAACTATCAATTTTTGATCTAGAATGATAGAGAACATGTTCATTAAAAGGTTAATGACAACAAAACCGTACACCAAATAGGTCTAAAAAGGTTATTGTTATCATAAAAAACGATTATAATAGGATATAATTTTATTTAAAAATAATCTAATAAGGTATACATAATATATTTCATCTCATATATACAATCTCACTCTTTGATTGTTCCTTGATCTATTTTTTCACGACCCATCCCCCGGGGCACGTATCGTGACTACCCCACACCCGCCTTCCATAGGCCCGGGGCTGGTGACTAGCACCCAAGGCGTAGTTTCCCAAATCTGGGAAGGCGTTGCTTTATAAAATGTAACACACACAACCAGAGTAAAAGCTGAAGAAAACACTAAGTAAATTAGTATAATAAGTGTGCTGAAAATAAAAAGGGGCCAGAAATACAAGTCCAACAAAAAGGTACAACTACAACTGAAAAAGACAAACAGTTGAAAGGTGAAGTAGCTCCTAGATCGTCCTCTGGGTTTCTACCTGAAGGGTAGGTATAGATAGCCTCCTCATTTCTCCGCGTCCATCTGTCTCCTCTGGGTACCGTCTCGTCACGAGTTCCACCTCCGAGTACCGTTTAGTCCTTGTACGCCCCGCCTCGGTCAGCGTTGTCCGTTGTCTGCATCCAACACAATGAGGTGCGGGCATAGCCCGTGTAGGGGTGAGTATAACGATACTCTATAGGGACCCCGAGACCCTCGAGTTCTAAAAAAAATCCAACAATGATAAACCACAAATTATGACTTTAACGGATAACCGTTACTTAGATATATGCTCATACATATACCTAAGTTATCAAGTAACTCATCTCAATCATGAGGAAAACACAAAGGGCATTGACTCAGCTCAAACCAGGATTTTATTCATGATGTCGAAACCATGGCTATAGGAGAACTCCTCCTCTATCGAGCACAGTAGTCTTGTCGCAACTCTGAGGTTCTACTCACTAACCTTAGACTGTTGTGGTAATCCTCATGTCGAGTACTGCGGGCATGCCGCCTTACACAGTAGTTCTCACCACCATGGGTCTGCTGCCTCACATAGTAGCGTTCCCCCGGATAGCCTACAGAGGTACTCCTCCTGTCGAGTACTGTGGGTCTTCTGCCTCACATAGTATCACTCCTCTTCCATGGGTCTTCCACCTCACATAGTAGTTCTCCCCACTAGGCTAGTCAAGTCACTCCAAAACAAATCGAACAAGCAGTCATCAGGTCTCAGCCAGCTACTAGGTCTCTTTACTCCGTATGCACGTCTCCAGGAGGATCCACTCCACGAGCTACTGGTCGATACTCCAAGTGTCACAAAGTCCCATGAAGAAGTATATCAAAGGTCTGCCACGTCATAAGGGTTTCAAAGCAAGAGACGATGCGTCAATCGGACGCTCGATCTGTGAGTTATTAGCCTTTTTGTCTCACGAGCCCGGTTGGTTTCTTGTACAAACAACCCTGACCATATCTCAACTATACCCCAAAATCCAATGTGGTATACTCAAAATGACCTTTTCTCAACGAGATCACCAATGTCGCCGACAGTTCGACAAACGGACGTCCGGTCTGAGAGTTATTGGATTTTCCGTTCTAGGGCCCCTGTTGGAATTACACTCGTTCCAAACTCAGATGTTTTTCTAAAGTTTTCCAAAACTCACTTAGAGTATCGCAAAAGGACCACCTCATCACGAGAATCACAATTCTGCAGATGGCGCTTCGATCGAATGCACGGTCGTGAAGTTATTCGCATTTATGCGAAACAAGAACGGCCCGTTATGCTCGGTGGGATGGCGGGTCGGCCCATCCTGGCTCGGCGGGTCGGACTCGGCTATGGGGTCATCCCGACTCAATATAGTGAAACCTAACCTAGTGAGGCATGGCCCCGCCCAGCCCGTGCAATGGCGCGGCTCGGCCCGGCCAGCTGTTGGTCGTGGCTCGGCCAACTAGCCGAGCGATGCGGAGCGGGGGGGGGGGGGCGACCTCTCGAACCGGTGGTGCCGCCCTCATGCCTGGAAGGCTTCTTGAGCATGATCGGCCTGCCTGGGTGGGCCGCTGTCCACCGCACGCGACACCAGGTGGCACTACGGCCTCCTCCAACCCGATCGGCAGACGAGCCGGCCGGTTCCACCAGCCCAGCCAGCTACGGCCGACCGGTTCTTCTTCGGTCGTGTGTCCAGCGTATGCAGGCTGAGTGGCCCGCGGATGCGGGCTGCAGTTCCTCTCCACGCGGCCGGAATGCGGTCGCCGTTTCGTCTGGTCGTCGCCACCTCTTCCATCACCGCCTCCATCGAAATAAAATAAGGATCAACAGAGGGTCATCGGGCAGTGTTAATTCGGCCCGTGCCTTCCACGTTAGGTGGTATCATATGCCCGAAGACATTCTAACGGATTCAACATGAACGATATCAATAATTCATGTAGAATTATACAAATCCCCAACCTCTTAATTGATGTCACACGTTAAAAAGCTGCAGAAGACAAGTGTCGTGGTAGTTGGGCGTCGCAGAAGATGGAGTCATGGAGAACAGTGTCATCCCATCAACGTTGGAGGAAGAGTCGTTGACGTAGGCGACGCTTCTCATGAGCGGTGACTTCTCCGTTGACATGGAGGAAGAAGAAGGTTGGAGAAGTCATGGAGCGTTCTTCTCCAAGAGAGGATGATGTTCTTCATGGAAGAATGAACCTCCTATGATTCTCCAAAGGTTCCCCACCAAAATATTTGCTCAGGAAAATATTATAATATACTTCACCAACATTAAATAATTTCCATAAAAATCAGATTTAGCCAAAAGAGAGGTTCCAATTAATTAATAAGGCTATTAATTAAATGGGTTGCCATCATCAATGTTTGGGAGGTGGAGAGGCTCTACCATAATGAGGGGAAGAGTTAATTAATTAAGGGGGTTTAAGGGAGTTATGGGGATATGAAAGGATTAGGGGTCGTGTGGGCCCCACCACACTAAATCCTCTTGGGAGGAAATAACTGCCACTAAATAATAAAATTGTTTACCAACAATTTTATTAATTTAGTATGAATTCCTCAAAATATAACATTCAACCCACATAAAATGCAACAGTGGTAAAGGTCCCCTTAAGCGAATGTCGGCGCTACGAGTTCATCGGTGTTGTCGATTTTCAATTCTGAGAACCGGTTCAAAAGATAGAGAAACCCGCACGTACGTTTACTGAACGTACAAAAACAAAACTTCAAAAATTAATTCTGGGAACACTAGGCCTCAGAATCAAGTGCTGTAAGAAACCACAGACTCGTAAAATTCCAAAGTATTTAAGAAACAAATTTCCTTGAAATTTTTGGGTCTTTACATTACTCCCACCTCCGGGCTTTACATCCCCATAAAGCTACAACACACACTAGGGAAACTAATGGGGGTACTTAGCTCGCATCTAATATTCCCGCTCCCATGTGCTCTCCTAGAGTTTCCCATACTGCCAGCTAATGCGCACCAGAGGAATCAACCATCCACGTAGGACCCACTCCTATCGATCCTCAGGTCCTCCGTAAATGTCGAATCATCATCGATGTCCAGCTCCCTGTGGTAGATGATGTGGGATGGGTCATGCACGTATCTCCTCAACTCAGATATGTGGAAGACTTTATGCACCCGGTGCAATTTAGGTGGAAGGGCCAGGTGGTAATCCACCTCACCTACTCAGCTGAGGACCTGGAAAGGTCTGAAGAATCATGGAGATAACTTTCCGACCCGACCAAATCTCCGTAGACCTCGTCCAGGTGAGACCCGTAGGAAAAGGTGGTTGTCATCCTCGAACTCCAGTGGTCTGCTTCTCCTATCATCATAGGACTTCTGTCTGCTCTGTGTAGTCTTCATCTACTCTTGGATGATTTGAACCTTCTCCAGTAGCCTCAAGATGGACGCACTGGTCAACCTCTACCTCAGCTCCTGAAAGCTCTATCAGCATCTCTCTGACCACATGAAGGGTTTTCCCTTCTTTGTCAATGATGAAAGCAGTGAAAAAACTCTGGAGAAGTCTGGCACAAATCTATGTCTGGCCGACTCAGGAGTGATCGACTACACCCACTTATACCTGATTCCATCCTATGCTGCCTGGGGTTTCCTCTTCGTCGACCAAGGAAAACCCATCCCAACATTGTAGGTAATCCATAACCTTTTTTCCTAATATATTCAATTTGTGTATGAACTATGGTTTCCCAATCCATACCCAAACTAACGTCGTATGGCCTCGACCCTGCCACCAAGAGGTTCCAACCGAAACTCTCGCCTACAGGGTCAGATCACACTGTCGGCATAAGTGTGAGTATCGAGTCTCCTCCCAAAGGTATCTCCTGACGTGAGGGTCAAGTCAACGGTTTAACCAGAAACTCTTGGTCTGGGACAACATCCGTTGTAAGAAGGAATGATTGGTAACTATTTCTATCGATACAACAGCTAGTAATAGGAACAGACCATACCTAGAATAATTCTTAGAGCCCTTGGGTCACACTCTTTGACCGCATGTAGCTACTCCCTTCCCCTACCCTTGTAGATATGCTTCCACGTCTACTGCTCTGCAGATTCATCTGTCCTTAACACTTCCTCTTCTTAAAACATTTTACATGCCCAAGTCTCTAAGACTGGCATCATTTCCCTGCTTTCCCATTGCTAACATTCAGTAGGTGTATCCGTTCTTCCAAAGAACATTCAACCACAAAGGTTCTCTCTAGAACCCAAGCATAAGTAGGAATTCATAGAGAAAAAGTGTTTGCTCAGATATCCTTTAAGCACACCTCGTTCGGTAGTCTGAGCCCCAGAGTAGTGATCATATCGTATTCATCGAGTACCCTGAACGATTGGTATACCTCGATGAATACTCAACTACCGACATGTCATCCTGATGAAGTTTTATAAGTTCTAGAGAACTCTCAGCCAACTCCTCAAGATAGTCCTCAGCCGCCTGTGAGTCGGGCTCACCTTGGAACATGAGGGGTATCTGATACTGAAACACATGTAAGGCACTATGCCTACAAGTATCCTCTACCTGTACTTTCGGTCGTAACTACTGATCAACAGGTAGTGATATAGTTGTAGCACTACCCGAAGGTACTATCTCAGGCATCCATCCACGCACCGAAGCTCCATCACTAAGAGGACCAACCTCGTGGTCACGCACGGAAAAAGCCTAGTACCTTAGATCACCATATGCTCTACCGGTGTCTCAACTAAGAGGAAAACTCTAGAAATCACCTCCATCCAGTCCTCTACTGCCTAGGAATCTGTCTCGCCTCGAAACCTCAGAGGCCTCTTCCGCTGGAACTTGTGCAACGCGCTCAGTCGGTGTGCACCATCCTCTAGTGCGGCTGGAGTTATCTTCTGCGCAACAGGTGGTGGTGCCTCTCGTACATCACCCGAAGGTGCCAACATAGAAAGAGGTCCCTGCCCTAGAGCCTCGTCACTCAGTGGGCTGTCATCGGGTACTCTCTCAGAACTCCAACTGACTATCTGTGTGGAGGCATCCTGAACAGTTGTGACACGGTAAAAATCCTATACATGGTGAGATGACCTGGTTGAGCTAACTTAAAGAAAACTTTTTAAGACACACATGCAATCAGTGTTTTTGTGCACTGAGTCGGAAATCAGAATTTAGGGTCCTGGTTTATGGATATGTCGGCTTCCGCACCAGCATTGGACTCCCTGAACTGAAAATGACACTCAGAACCCTTAACACTATTGGTTCACCGAAAGGAAATATCAGAGTCTTAAGTTCTGTAGTAGAACCAACTCCTATGATACCAATTTGTCACGACCTATCCCCCGAGGCCCGTATTGTGACTACCCCAAGCCCGCCTTCCCTAGGCCAGGTGCTGGCGACTAGCACCCAAGGAGTAATTCCCCAAATCTGGGAAGGGGTTGCCTTTATAAAACGTAACACACACCACCAGATTACAAGCGGAAGCAAACACTAAGTAATGTAGTATAACAAGTGTGCTGAAAATACAAAGGGGGTGGAAATACAATCCCATCAAAAAGGTACAGCTACAACTAAAAAATACAAACAGTTGAAAGTTGAAGTAGCTCCTGGATCTTCCTCCAGGTTCCTACCTGAAGGGTAGGTACAAATAGCCTCCTTAGTGCTCCATATCCATCCGTCTCCTCCTGGTACCATCTCGTTGTGAGTTCCACCTCCGGGTACTGTCCAGTCCTCGTATGCTCCGCCTCGGTCAGCGATGTCCATCGTCTGCATCCAACATAACGAGGTATGGGCATAGCCTATGAAGGGGTGAGTATAACGATACTCATTAGGGACCCCGAGACCCTGAAGTTCTCACAAAATCAAACAAGGATAAACCAAAAAGTTTGATTTCAACAGATAACTATTATTTAGGTATATGCCCATATATATACCTAAGTTTTCAAGTAACCCATCTCAATCATGAGGAAAACACAAAGGGCATTGACTTAGCTCAAACCAGGATTTTATTCATGATGTTGAAACCATGGTTGTAGGAGAACTCCTCCTATATCGAGAACAGTAGTCTTGTCGCAACTCTGAGGTGTTACTCACTAACCTTAGACTACTACGGTACTCCTCCTGTCGAGTACTGCAGGTCTTCCGCCTCACACAGTAGTGTTCCCCGCCATGGGTCTACAGCCTCACACAGTAGTGCTCCCCCTGATAGCCTATAGAGGTACTCCTCCTTTCGAGTACCGTAGTTCTGCCGCCTCACACAGTAGCACTTTTCCGCCATGGGTCTTCCACCTCACACAGTAGTGCTCCCCACTGGGCTAGTCAAGTCACTCCAAAATGAATCGAACAAGCAGTAATCAGGTCTCATCCAGTTACTAGGTTTCTTTACTCCATATGCATTTCTTCGGGAGGATCTACTCCACGAGCTACTGGTCGATACTCCAAGTGTCACAAAGTCCCATGAAGAAGTATCTTAGTGGTCAGCCACGTCATAGGGCTCTCAACACAACAGATGATGCATCAATCGGACGCTCGATCTGTGAGTTGTTAGTCTTTTTGTCTCTGGGGCCCGGTTTATTTCATGTACGAACCAACCCTACCATATCTCAACTATACCCCGAACTCCCATGGGATACACTGAAAGAGACCATTTCTCAACGAGATCACCAACGCCGCCGACGGTTCGACAAACCGACATCCGGTCTGAGAGTTATTGTCTTTTCCGTTCCAGGGGCCCGGTTGGAATTTCGCTCGTTCCAAACCTGTACATTTTAAAAAGTTGTCAAAACTCACTTAGAGTATCGCAAAAGGACCGCCTCTTCATGGGAATCCTAGTGCTACAGACGGTGCATCGATCAGATGCACGGTCATGATATTATTCTCATTTAAGCGAAACGGGCCCAACCTGTCAATGTTGGTGGGCTGGCGGGTCGACCCGTGATGGCTCAGTGGGTCTGACCCAACTAAGGGGTTGGCCCAACCTGATATAGCGCGGCTCGACCTAGTGGGGCATGACCATGCCCATCCCGCGCAAGGGTGCGGCCCGGCCCGGCCAGCTGTTGGTCGTGGCTCGGCCAACTAGCCGAGCGACGCGGAGCGGGGGGGGGGGGGGGGGGGGGACCTCCCGAATTGGTGGCCCTGAACGGCGCCGACCTCCTGCCCAGATGGCTTCTCGAGCATGAGTGGCCCACTTGGTCGGGCCGCTGTCCAACGCACATGGTGCCAGGTGTCACTGCGGCCTCCTCCAACCCGACCAGCCGACGAGCCAACTGGTTCGCCCACCGAAGCGGCCCGCGGAGTGCGGGTCACAGCCCTACGCTACGCGGCGCCTTGGGGTGCCATGGTTCCACCCGCCCGGCCGACTACAGCCAACCGGTTCTTCTTTGGCCGAGCGTCCCACGAATGTGGGCCACAGTTCCTCTCCACGAGGCCGGCATGCGGTCGCCGCTTCCTCCGGTCGCTTCCACCTCTTCCATCACTGCCTCCATCAAAATAAAATGAGGTTAAATGGAGGGATGTCGGGCTGTGTTCGTTCGGCCCGCACCATCCGCGTTAGGCGGTATCATATTCCCGAAGACATTCTAACATATTCAACATGAATGAGGTAAATAATTCATGTAGAATTATACAAATCCCCTACCTCGTAATTGATGTCGCACATTGACAAGCTATGGAAGATGAGTGTCGCAGTAGTTGGGTGTCGTGGAAGATGGCGTCACGGAGAGCGGTGTCATCCCGTCAACGTTTGAGGAAGAGTTGTTGACCTAGGCGACACTTCTCGTGAGTGGTGTCTTCTCCCTTGATGTGGAGGAAGAATAAGGTAGGAGAAGTCGTGGAGCGTTCTTCTTCAAGATAGGATGATGTTCTTCGTGGAAGAATGAAGCTCCTCTAATTCTCCAAAGGTTCCCCACCACAATATTTGCTCAGGAAACTATTATAATAGACTTTACCAACTTTAAATAATTTTCATGCAAATCAAATTAATTCAAAAGAGAGGTGCCAATTAATTAATAAGGTTATTAATTAAATGGGTTGGCATCATCAATGTTTGGGAGGTGGAGAGGCTCCACCATAATGAGGGGAGGAGTTAATTAATTAAGGGGGGTCTAAGGGAGTTAAGGGGAGATGAAAGGATTAGGGCTCATGTGGGCCCCACCACACTATATCCTCTTGGTAGGAAATAACTTCCACTAAATAATAACATTATGTACCAACAAACTTATTTATTTAGTCTGAATTCCTCAAAATATAACTTTCAACCAACATAAAACGCAACTACAGTAAAGGTCCCCTTAAACGAATACCAGAACTGCGAGTTCATCGGTGTCCTCGGTTTTCAATTCCGAGCATCGGTTCAAAAGATAGAAAAACCTGCACGTACGTTTACTGAACGTACCTGAACAAAACTTCATAAATTGATTCCGGACACACTGGGCCTCGGAATCAAGTGCCGTCAGTAACCACAGACTCATAAAATTCCAATGTATTTATGAAAAACATTTCCTTCAAATTTTTAGGTCTTTAAATTACTCCCACCTCTTGGATTTACATCCCCATAAAGCTACAATACACACTAGGAAAACAAATGGGGGTACTGAGCTCACATATGAGCCTCCCGCTCCCAAGTGATCTCCTAGTGGTTCTCGTACTACTAGTGAATGCACACCATTGGAATCGACCATCCACGTAGGACCCACTCTTGTTGATCCTCGATCTCCACGAGGACCTCCGTAAATGTCTCCTCGTAATCGATTTCCCGCTCCCAGTGGTCGATGATGTGGGATGGGTCATGCACGTATCTCCTCAGCTGAGATATGTGGAAGATGTCATGCCCCCGGTGCAACTGAGGTGGAAGGGCCAGGTGGTAAGCCACCTCACCTACTATGCAGAGGACCTGGAAAGTTCCGAAGAATCGTGGAGATAACTTTCCACCCCGGCCAAATATCCGTAGACCTCGTCGAGGTGAGAACCATAGGAAAATGTGGTCACCATACTCAAACTCCAGTGGTCTCCGTCTCCTATCAGCATAGGACTTCTGTCTGCTCTGTGCAGTCTTCATCCGCTCCTGGATGATCTGTACCTTCTCTGGTAGCCTCAAGATGGGCACACTGGTCAACCTCTACCTCAGCTCCTGAAATCTCTTCTGGAATCTCTCTGAACACACGATGGGTTACCCCTTCTTTATCAATGCTGAAAGCGGTGCGACAACTATGGAGAATTCTGGACCAAATCTATGTCTGGCTGGCTCATGAATGATCGACTGCACATACATATGCATGATTCCATCCTATGATGCATGGGGTTTCCTTTTCGCCGACCAAGAAAAACCCATCCCAACATTGTAGGTAATCCACAACCTTTTTTCCTAATACAGTCAATTTGTTTATGAACTGTGGTTACCCAGTCCATAAACAAACTAACGTCGTAAGGCCTCGACCCTACCACCAATAGGTTTCAACCGGAACTCTCACCTCAAGGGTCAGATCACACCACCGGCGTAAGTGTGATTATTGAGTCTCATCCCAAAGTTATCTCCATACTTGAGGGTCAAGTCAACGGTTTAACTGGAAACTCTTGGTCTGGGAAAAGATTCGTGGTAGGAAGTAATGATTGGTACCTATGTCTATTGATACGGCAGCTAGTAATAGACATATAATGTACCTAGAATCATTCCTAGAGCCCTTGGGTCACACTCTTTGACCGCATGCAGCTACTCTCTTCCCCTACCCTCCTAGCTCTGCTTCCTCGTCTACTGCTCTACAGATTCATCTTTCCTTAACACTTTCTCTTCATAAAACATTTTACATGCCCATGTTTCTGAGACTGGCATCAGTTCCCTGCTTTCCCACTGATAACATTCACTAGCTGTATCTGTTCATCCAAAGAACATTCAACCACAAAGGTTCTCTCTATCACCCTAGCATAAGTAGGAATTCATAGAGGAAAAGTGTTGGCTTAGATATCCTTTAAACACACCACGTTCGGTAGTCTGAGCCCCAGAGCCCTAATAGTATCGTATTCATCGAGTACCCCCAACGATCGGTATGCCTCGATGAATACTCAGCTACCGACATGTCATCCTGATGAAGCTGTATAAGTTCTAGAGAACTCTCAGCCACCTCCTCAAGCCAGTCCTCATCCGCCTATGATTCAGGCTCACCTTGGAACCTGAGGGGTATCTGATGCTGAAACACATGTAAGGCACTAAGCCTACAAGTGTCCTCTACCTGTACTTCCGGTCGTAACTACTGATCAACAGGTAGTGATATAGCTGTCACACTACCCGAAGGGACAATCTCAGGAATCGGTCCATGTACTGAAGCCTCATCACTATGTGGACCAGCCTCGTGGTCACGCACAAAAAAATTCTAGTAGCTTAAATCACCATCTTCTCTACTGGTGTATCAACTAGGAGGAAAACTCTAGAAATCACCTCCATCTAGTCCTCTACTTCCTGGGAATATGTCTCACCTTAAAAACTCGGAGGCCTCTTCCACTGGAACTTGTGAAATACGCTCAGCCGGTGAGCACCGTCTGCCAGTGCGGATGGTGGTATCTGCTGTGCAATGGGTGGTGGTTCCTCTGGTACACCACTCGAAACATAGAAATAGGGCCCTATAGTAGAGCCTCGTCGCTCGGTGGGCCATCATCAGGTACAATCTGAGAAGTCCAACTGACTATCTGCATGGAGTCATCTTGAACAGATGGGACACGGTCAAAAGACTATACCTAGTGAGCTGACCTGGTTGAGCTGACTTAAAGAAAACTTTTGAATACACACATGCAATCAGTGTTTTTGTGCACTGAGTCGGAAATCAGAAGTCAGGGTCCTAGTGTATGGATACGTCAGCTACCGCACCAACATTGGACTCCCTAAACCGAAAACCACACTCGGTATCCATAACACTATTGCTTCCCAAAAAGTAAATATCTGAGTTCAATGTTCTGTGGCAGAACCGACTCCTCTGATACAAATTTTTCATGACCCGTCCCCCGGGGCCTGTATCATGACTACTCTAAGCCCGCCTTCCATAGGCCTAGGGCTGGTGACTAGCACCAAAGGCATAATTTCCCCAATCTGGGAAGCTGTTGCCTTTATAAAACGTAACACACACAACCAGAGTACAAGCGAAAGCAAACACTGTGTAAATTAGTATAACAAGTATGCTTAAAATAAAAAGGGGGCATAAATACAAGCCCAAAAAAAGTCACAACTACAACGGAAAAAGAAAAATAACTGAAAGTTGAAGTAGCTCCTGGATCATCCTCCGAGTTCCTACCTGATGGGTAGGTACAGATATCCTCCTTAGTGCTCCACGTCCATCCGTATCCTCCGGGTACCGTCTCATCGTGAGTTCCACCTCCGAGTACTGTCCAGTCCTTGTACGCTCTGCCTCTGTTAGTGCTTTCCATCGTCGGCATCCAACACAACAAGGTGCAGGCATAGCCCATGCAGGGGTGAGTATAATGATACTCAGTAGGGACCCTAAGACCCTCAAGGTCTCACAAAATCCAACAAGGATAAACCAAAAAGTATTATTTCAATAGATAACCATTACATAGGTATATTCCCATATATATACCAAAGTTATCAAGTAACCCATCTCAATCATGAGGAAAACACAAAGAGCATTGACTCAGCTCAAACCCGGATTTTATTCATGATGTTGAAACCACGTCTGCTGGAGAACTACTCCTCTATCGAGCACAGTAGTCCTGCCACGACTCCGAGGTGCTACTCACTAACCTTGGACTGTTGTGGCACTCCTCCTTTTGAGTATCGCGGGTCTGCCGCCTCATACAGTAGTGCTCCCCGCCATGGTTCTGCCGCCTCACACAGTAGCGCTCCCCCTGATAGACTATAGAGGTACTCCTCTTGTCGAGTACCACGGGTTTGCCGCCTCACGCAGTAGTGATCCTCCACCATGGGTCTGCCACCTCACATAGTAGTGCTCCCCACTGGGCTAGTCAAGTCACTCCAAAACGAATCGGACAAGTAGTCATCAGGTCTCAACTAGATATTAGGTCTCTGTACTCTGTATGCTCATATCTGGGAGGATCCTCTCCACAAGCTACTGGTTGATACTCCATGTGTCATGAATTCCCACGAAGAATTATCTCAATGGTCCGCCACATCATAGGGGTCTCAACGCAACAGACAATGCATTAATCGGACGCCCGGTCTGTGAGTTATTAGCCTTTTTGTCCCGGGGGTCCGGTTGGTTTCGTGTACGAACCAACCCTACCGTATCTCAACTATACCTCGAACTCCCATGGGGTATACTCAAAGGGAACTTTTCTCAATGGGATCACCAACGTCACAGACATTTTGACAAACGAACGTCCGGTCTGAGAGTTATTGGATTTTCCGTTCCACGGGCCCAGTTGGAATTACGCTTGTTCCAAACCTGGTTGTTTTCCAAAGATTTCAAAAACTCACTAAGAGTATCGCAAAAGGACTGCCTCGTCATGAGAATCCCATTTCCACCGACGGTGCATCGATCGAACGCACAATCGTGATGTTATTCGCATTTAAGCGAAATGGGCCCGACCCGTCAAGCTCGGTGGGCGGTAGGGTCGGCCTGTACTGGCTCGGCGGGTCCGACCTAGAAAAGGGGTCGGCCCGACCCGATATAGCGCGGCGCAACCCGGTGGGGCACGGACCGGCCCATGGCAGGTGGCCCGAACCGGGGATGGCGCGGCCCAGCCAGCTGTTGTACGCGGATCAGCCAACTGGCCGAGCGATGCGGAGCGGGGGTGGGGGGGAGGGTGCCCCCCGAATTCCTGAACCGGCGGCGCCGCCCTCCTGCCCGGCCGACCGATGTCGGCCATCTTCTCTAGTGCGAGTGACCTGTTATCCACCGCACGCAGTGCCAAGGGGCGCAGCAGCCTCCTCCAACCCGGTCGGCTGATGAGGCATCCAGTTCGCCTGACGAAGCAGCCCGTGGAGTGCGGGCTGCGGACCACCGTAGCATGGCAGATTAGGGCGCCGCGGTTCCACCAACCCGGCTAGCTACGACCAGCCAATTCTTCTTTTGCTGAGCGGCCCGCAGATGCAGGCCTCAGTTCCTCTCCACACGGCCAGCATGCGGTAGTCGATTCCTCCGATCTCCGCCACCTCTTCCATCACCGCCTCCATTGAAATAAAGTGAGGATCAATGGAGGGTCATCAGGCCATGTTTGTTCGGCCCGCGGCCTCCACGTTAGGCGATATCATATGCCCGAAGACATTCCAATGGATTCAACATGAACGAGATAAATAATTCATGTAGAATTATACAAAACCCTTACCTCATAATTGACGTCGCACGTTGATAAGCCGTTGAAGATGAGCGTCGTGGAAGTAGGGCATCGTGGAAGATGGCGTCGCAGAGAATGGTGTAGTCTCGTCAAGTTGGAGGAAGATTCATCGATGTATGAGATGCTTCTCGCGAGTGGTGTCTTCTCCCATGATGCAGAGAAATAAGAAGGTAGGAGAAGTCATGGAGCATTCTTTGCCGAGAGAGGATGATGTTCTTCATAGAAGAATGAAGCTCCTATAATTCTCCAAAGGTTCCCCACCAAAATATTTTCTAAGGAAAATATTATAATAGACTTCACCAACTTTAAATATTTTCCATGGAAATCAAATTAATTCAAAAGAGAGGTGCCAATTAATTAATAAGGTTATTAATTAAATGGGTTGGTATCATCAATGTTTGGGAGGTGGAGAGGCTCCACCATAATGAGGGGAGGAGTTAATAAATTAAGGGGGGTTTAAGGGAGTTAAGGGGAGATAAAAGGATTATGGATATTTTGGGCCCCACCACAATAACTCCTCTTGGGAGGAAATAAACGTCACTAAATAATAAAATTGTGTACCAAAATTTTTATTAATTTATTATGAATTCCTCAAAATATAACTTTCAACCCGAATAAAATGCAACTGTAGTAAAGGTCCCCTTAAGCGAATACTGGCACTGCGAGTTCATCGGTGTCCTCGATTTTCAATTTTGAGAACCGGTTCAAAAGATAGAAAAACCTTCACGTACGTTTATTGAACGTACCCAAACAACACTACAGAAATTGATTCTGGGCACACCGGGCCTCGGAATCAAGTGCCGTCAGAAACCACAGACTCGTAAAATTTCAAAGTATTTAAGAAAAACATTTCCTTGAAATTTTTGGGTCATTAAATATTTTTTTTTCATTTCTTACTCCAAGGATTTATATTTCTAGGAGAACTAGGGGATCATAAGATCTATAATGTGATGAAAAGTCATTCCTTATTTCTCTTATTATCATCATAACAAAAATGGTTAGCATAGGTTATTCAATATGAATAAATCTTTACATGGTAAACAAATACATTAATCTCTAAAATATCATTCGATGTTCAATGTATACAACCTCATAAATTTCTGATCATATAAACCTTCCAAAAGATTAAAACCCAAAACATCTAAATGAAGTTCACTAAATTTTGAAAACCAACCTATAATTAATCTCACAAAAAACTTGATGTAACTCCAAATTATCACATACCAAACTTGTTAAGATCACTATGATGTATTCTATTGAAACATGGTAATAACATGAATTACCATAAATAGTTTCTGAAAAAATCCACTCTTTAAAAAATTAACTCCTTCCTTATACCATAAATTTAAAAATTCTATTAAATAATTAAATTATATCATAATACAACTAGTTATCAAACAACTAAACAGTCTCAAGGACATCATTGTTATCCTATTTATTCTATCACAATCAAACATCTCTTAATCTCATTAATATATAATCATTATACAAATATTAGGGGTTACATTTCCTTTAATTATGTGTTATCCAAAATCATAATTTTACTATTAAATTTTATTTCCAATCCATTATAGTTATAAAACATGTCCTTTTAAAACCTTAAGGAAACACAATAGTCTAATAATGCATATTTTTTCATTATTCCATATTACTATAAATGTACTTCCATAACATTATTCTATATTTCTAATAAATACCCACTAAATAATTCAACAATTTTTTTTTCATAATTCACATTTCCAATATATATCACATGATATTTCCCTTTTATATTTGTCCTTAAGAGGTTGTTGAATTCAATCATCATCGTTAAGCCATTGATATGGGAAATGAATATCATAATTTCCATTTTACGTACACTTGAATCATAAATGTTTAGGGATTAATTATGTATATCATTTACATTATTAACATCATTAGTTAACTAATTCCCATTACATTAGAAATAAATTTATTGATTACCTTCTTCCTCGCATTTAAAATTTTTTCTAGCACCCATGAGAAAATTTACTTCATTCAATTTTCCACACCTTCAGCATAAATGAAAACTCATATTTTTTGTACATGGTTTCTATAGTTTCCATTGAATTCCATTTCTCTTTTCTTATCAAAATAATGAGAATAATGGGAATCTTTGATTTCTATCTCCATCTTGAGAGCACATTGAATAATCACTACTAAAAATAAGACAATTAGCGACCGCCATTGGCGGTCGCTAAAGGTCTTTAGCGGCCGCGCAGCGACCGCCATTGGCGGTCGCTGTTGCCCCGTCGCTAGAGGGCTTTAGCGACCGCCAATGGCGGTCGCTATAGAAGGCCGTCAGTTCGGCCTTCAGCGACCGCTTGGCGGTCGCTGAAGGCCCCCTGCCGGGCACCCTATAGCGACCGCCTATGGCGGTCGCTATTCAAAAAAAAAAAATTTTTTTAAAAAAATTTTATTGAATTCAATATAAATATATATATATATTTATGTAAAAATATTCATATATATACTATTAAATACAATATTTTAAATATATATATATATATATATATATTATATATTTGAAATGTTTTAATACATATTTAATACATATATAATATCAAATCATTGTGTTATAATAATTTAAATATTCTCTATATAATATATTTTAAATATTATATATATATAATATATTTCAGGTCGTTCGGAGCACGTTTGCTCCGAATCGGACCGCCGCACGCCGTTTTGTTTCCGGCCGCCGCGGTCACACGGCACCTCCGAATGAGGTGCCGTCTGGCCGACCATTTCACAATTCACGCCCCGGATGTTGTCGTCCGGTTTCGTGGCATTCGGAGGTCGTTCGGGTGGTTTTGACCCCCCAACGCGCCCTTTCAGCGCGCGCCGCGCTGCTGAATACGGCACAATCGGACGTGCCGCGCGAACCGCACGTCCGATGGACGTGCGGCCTCCTCCTGCATCTCAGGAATAATATTTCTATCGTTCCCGTGCGGTTTCAGGTCGTTCGGAGCACGTTTGCTCCGAATCGGACCGCCGCACGCCGTTTTGGTGTTTAATGGCGCCGGAAACGCGTTTCCGGCCGCCGCGGTCACACGGCACCTCCGAATGAGGTGTCGTCTGGCCGACCATTTCACAATTCACGCCCCGGATGTTGTCGTACGGTTTCGTGGCCTTCGGAGGTCGTTCGGGTGGTTTTGACCCCCCAACGCGCCATTTCAGCGCGCGCCGCGCTGCTGAAAACGGCACAATCGGACGTGCCGCGCGAACCGCACGTCCGATGGACGTGCGGCCTCCTCCTGCATCTCAGGAATAATATTTCTATCGTTCCCGTGCGGTTTCAGGTCGTTCGGAACACGTTTGCTCCGAATCGGACCGCCGCACGCCGTTTTGGTGTTTAATGGCGCCGGAAACGCGTTTCCGGCTGACACGGTCACACGGCACCTCCGAATGAGGTGCCGTCTGGCCGACCATTTCACAATTCACGCCCCGGATGTTGTCGTACGGTTTCGTGGCATTCGGAGGTCGTTCGGGTGGTTTTGACCCCCCAACGTGCCATTTCAGCGCGCGCCGCGCTGCTGAAAACGGCACAATCGGACGTGCCGCGCGAACCGCACGTCCGATGGACGTGCGGCCTCCTCCTGCATCTCAGGAATAATATTTCTATCGTTCCCGTGCGGTTTCAGGTCGTTCGGAGCACGTTTGCTCCGAATCGGACCGCCGCACGCCGTTTTGGTGTTTAATGGCGCCGGAAACGCGTTTCCGGCCGCCGCGGTCACACGGCACCTCCGAATGAGGTGCCGTCTGGCCGACCATTTCACAATTCACGCCCCGGATGTTGTCGTACGGTTTCGTGGCATTCGGAGGTCGTTCGGGTGGTTTTGACCCCCCAACGCCCCATTTCAGCGCGCGCCGCGCTGCTGAAAACGGCACAATCGGACGTGCCGCGTGAACCGCACGTCCGATGGACGTGCGGCCTCCTCCTGCATCTCAGGAATAATATTTCTATCGTTCCCGTGCGGTTTCAGGTCGTTCGGAGCACGTTTGCTCCGAATCGGACCGCCGCACGCCGTTTTGGTGTTTAATGGCGCCGGAAACGCGTTTCCGGCCGCCGCGGTCACACGGCACCTCCGAATGAGGTTCCGTCTGGCCGACCATTTCACAATTCACGCCCCGGATGTTGTCGTACGGTTTCGTGGCATTCGGAGGTCGTTCGGGTGGTTTTGACCCCCCAACGCCCCATTTCAGCGCGCGCCGCGCTGCTGAAAACGGCACAATCGGACGTGCCGCGTGAACCGCACGTCCGATGGACGTGCGGCCTCCTCCTGCATCTCAGGAATAATATTTCTATCGTTCCCGTGCGGTTTCAGGTCGTTCGGAGCACGTTTGCTCCGAATCGGACCGCCGCACGCCGTTTTGGTGTTTAATGGCGCCGGAAACGCGTTTCCGGCCGCCGCGGTCACACGGCACCTCCGAATGAGGTGCCGTCTGGCCGACCATTTCACAATTCACGCACCGGATGTTGTCGTACGGTTTCGTGGCATTCGGAGGTCGTTCGGGTGGTTTTGACCCCCCAACGCGCCATTTCAGCGCGCGCCGCGCTGCTGAAAACGGCACAATCGGACGTGCCGCGCGAACCGCACGTCCGATGGACGTGCGGCCTCCTCCTGCATCTCAGGAATAATATTTCTATCGTTCCCGTGCGGTTTCAGGTCGTTCGGAGCACGTTTGCTCCGAATCGGACCGCCGCACGCCGTTTTGGTGTTTAATGGCGCCGGAAACGCGTTTCCGGCCGCCGCGGTCACACGGCACCTCCGAATGAGGTGCCGTCTGGCCGACCATTTCACAATTCACGCACCGGATGTTGTCGTGCGGTTTCAGGTCGTTCGGAGGTCGTTCGGGTGGTTTTGACCCCCCAACGCGCCATTTCAGCGCGCGCCGCGCTGCTGAAAACGGCACAATCGGACGTGCCGCGCGAACCGCACGTCCGATGGACGTGCGGCCTCCTCCTGCATCTCAGGAATAATATTTCTATCGTTCCCGTGCGGTTTCAGGTCGTTCGGAGCACGTTTGCTCCGAACGGGACCGCCGCACGCCGTTTTGGTGTTTAATGGCGCCGGAAACGCGTTTCCGGCCGCCGCGGTCACACGGCACCTCCGAATGAGGTGCCGTCTGGCCGACCATTTCACAATTCACGCACCGGATGTTGTCGTACGGTTTCGTGGCATTCGGAGGTCGTTCGGGTGGTTTTGACCCCCCAACGCGCCATTTCAGCGCGCGCCGCGCTGCTGAAAACGGCACAATCGGACGTGCCGCGCGAACCGCACGTCCGATGGACGTGCGGCCTCCTCCTGCATCTCAGGAATAATATTTCTATCGTTCCCGTGCGGTTTCAGGTCGTTCGGAGCACGTTTGCTCCGAATCGGACCGCCGCACGCCGTTTTGGTGTTTAATGGCGCCGGAAACGCGTTTCCGGCCGCCGCGGTCACACGGCACCTCCGAATGAGGTGCCGTCTGGCCGACCATTTCACAATTCACGCCCCGGATGTTTTCGTACGGTTTCGTGGCATTCGGAGGTCGTTCGGGTGGTTTTGACCCCCCAACGCGCCATTTCAGCGCGCGCCGCGCTGCTGAAAACGACACAATCGGACGTGCCGCGCGAACCGCACGTCCGATGGACGTGCGGCCTCCTCCTGCATCTCAGGAATAATATTTCTATCGTTCCCGTGCGGTTTCAGGTCGTTCGGAACACGTTTGCTCCGAATCGGACCGCCGAACGCCGTTTTGGTGTTTAATGGCGCCGGAAACGCGTTTCCGGCCGCCACGGTCACACGGCACCTCCGAATGAGGTGCCGTCTGGCCGACCATTTCACAATTCACGCAATCTGACTTTGATGAGTCTTATTTCCCCTGTTCTCTTTCCACCTGGAAGCGCCACAAACCGTACAAATATCCAAATGAGCAGTTTCATTTCTAAACAACATACAGTTGTTTGCACATGCATCTATAGTCTCATATGTAAAACCTAAGTTCTCTGTCAACTTACGAGCATAGTAATACGACTCAGGAATCTTAGCGTCGACAGGAAGAACTTTTTTCAATAAAACCAAAAGCATGTCGAATGATGTGTCTGACCAATTATTCAAAGTCTTCAAATGCAACAACTCCACGATAAACGACAGTTTATTGTAAGAAGTACATCCAGGATATAATTCTGTTTTCGCATCATCAAGTACTTCATAAAACCTCCTCGAATCACGATCTGCACCAGAGCGAAGATTTATCTCACCGGTCTCAAGATTCTGGATGTCAATGCCTTCAGGATCAAACCCACGTACCATTTCAGTAAGCATTTCATGCATTGGATCAGTCATCCTTGCATCAACATCCATCTGAGCTGCATCTGTATTTTGACAACGAACATATTCTTCTCCATGACGAGTCCAACTCTTATAATTTTTCAGAAATCCATTAAAGAAAAGGTGCTCCCTCACAGTATCTCGTGTGAATTGATATCTGTTAGCACATTTTCTACATGGACAACTAATATAGTCACTTTCAAATCCTCTCGTGAACTCAATAAACTGCATAATGCCATTGAAATATTCTCTAGACGTTCGATTTGGAAGATCAATCCAACTCTTATCCATAATAATATCTGTATAACAAACATTTACACAATACTTATTAAATTTACATTTTTCAAATCAACTATATTCAAAATAAATATTAACCATTTTATGAACCATTGATAAAATAATAATGTAACTGAAAGCTCATGTTACCTGATTGAGCTACAAACCTGAAAGGGAGGGGAGCCGAAGGCTGTGCTGCGAGGGAGAGGAGGCAGCGAAGGGGAGCCGGAGCCAAAGGCGGTGCGGCAAGGGAGGGGACGGGCGGCGGCGGCGGCGGGGAGCTGGAGGAGAGGAGGCGGTGAGGGGACGGGGGACGCACAGCGAGGGGGGGGGGTGTCCGGGGTCGGAGGGGGCCTTCCGAGGTGCGGGGAGGGGTGTCTGGGGTGTCGGGGGCCTGTCAGGGGTGCGGGCAGGGGTGTTCGGGGTGCGGGGGTGTCCGGGGTGCGGGGGAGGGGGGGCTGTCTGGGGTGCAGGGGGGCTGTCGGGGGTGCGGGGTGGGGTGTCCGGGGTGCGGGGGGCCTGTCCGGGGTGCGGGGGGGCTGTCCGGGTTCGGAGGGGGGGTGTCCGAGTGCGGGGGGGGGGGGGGGGCTGTCCGGGGTGCGGGGGGGCTGTCCGGGTTCGGAGGGGGGTGTCCGAGTGCAGGGGGGGCTGTCCGGGGTGCGGGGAGGCGTCCGGGGTGCGGGGGGCGGTCCGGAGTGCGCGGGGGGGTGCTGTCCGGGGTGCGGGGAGGCGTCCGGGGTGCGGGGGGCGGTCCGGAGTGCGCGGGGGGGTGCTGTCCGGGGTGCGGGGAGGCGTCCGGGGTGCGGGGGGCGGTCCGGAGTGCGCGGGGGGGTGCTGTCCGCGGTGCGGGGAGGCGTCCGGGGTGCGGGGGGCGGTCCGGAGTGCGCGCCGGGGGCTGTCCGGGGTGCGGGTGCCGTCCGGGGTGGGGGGGAGGGCCGAGAGGCCGGAGGGCGGCGGCCGGAGGCCGGAGGGCGGCGGCCGGAGGCCCGAGGGCGGCGGCCGGAGGCCCGAGGGCGGAGGGCGGCGGCCGGAGGGCGGATGGCAGGCGGCGGGGGAGGCCAGGCGGCCGGGGAGGGCGGGCGGCGGGGGAGGGCGGGCGGCGGGGGAGGGCGGGCGGCGGGGGAGGCCGGGCGGCGGGGGAGGCCGGGCGGCGGGGGAGGCCGGGCGGCGGGGGAGGCCGGGCGGCGGGGGAGGGGAGGGCGGCGCGAGGGAGGGCGGCGAGGGAGGGTTAGGGCGAGGGATCGAGGGAGAGGAGAGTGCGCGGGGGGGGGGGGGGGGCGCAGAAACCCCCCGAAATTTTTTATTCAGCTTAGCGACCGCCATTGGCGGTCGCTAATGCTGACCTATAGCGACCGCCAATGGCGGTCGCCCGAGTCTGGGGGGATCCAATGCCCCCTTTTCTAGTAGTGAATTTTTTTATAGGTACCCACATCTCAAATAGCTAATTCGCATAGAAGACATAGTTTTAAACCAATGTGGAATTTATTAATTTTACTTTAAAAATGGATGTTTAATCAATTGGAATACCTTTCAGGCCTTGTATATGTTTCCTCACATGTAATAATGAATTATTAACCCTTTTCCTATAATTTAAGAAATTCCTTGTCCTTATTTTTATGCAGAATTAGTGGGATGTACTTTCTGAGGAATATCCCCTTAAAATCATCTCATTCTATTAATTTATTTTCTTACTCATTATTTTAATTCCTAATAAGATTCTACCAATCATATGCTTCACATTATAGACAATAAAAAAACTTGTAAAATTATTTCATGTCTTGAACATTGATGAACAAAAAATATTTTCTCAATGGTGTTGAGCCATTTCTCACCTACTAGTGGATCATATGGCACCCTAAAATTTGGTGGATGTTTCCTTAAGAAGGACTGAACAAAATGTTTTTCCATATTTTTATCATTTCGAAGTCCAGTATGATTCATGTCTTATTTGAGTATATAAATAATTTTTTTCATTACATATCCCAAAAAAATAGATTTTTAGGAAGGAAATTGTTGCATTTCCCATCTCATTAAGCATTAACCTAGTTCATTTGGGTCCCAACCATTTACTAAACCAAAAATAAAAGTGTGACCATAACTAATAATTCTAGGAAAACCACATAGTCTTTGGAAAATACTTATAAATCTTCAATCCATGAAACCAAAAGCTTAATCCTGGGTTATTAATGATCATTTCCAAAGCTTTAGGACTGCATCCTCGAAATACACATATGGTTATTACAAATATTTTCTCATTATAGTGTATACTAGTTTACAAATCCTTACTATGATATCAAATTTAATGACTCACTCTTTTCATTTGTAAGTATTACATATAAATATATGAATATTCGTATTATAGCAAAACCATGCCAGAATCATATGGGTATAGTTTCTTTCAAAACATTGAAAAAATAACTATTTCATAAATAATTTAAAATTTCAACCACTTATTCCTTCATAAATAGAACCCTTTCAACATATCAATCCAAATACATTTCCTCTTATCATCGGTAAATGAAACATAGAAAAAGGATTAGCATAGGTTCTCAGTAAGGTTAAACAACGGATATATGAATCATATCATAAAAATAAGGGTATATAAATATTATCATAAAATTTTATATTATATCATTCATATCAAAGTTCATAATCTTGAGTCATGTAATAAGTCATAAAAACTTATAAGACCTAAATCATAAAATAATAATTTTTCTATGAAACATGGAATTGTGGAAAACACATAAACATAGGAAATAATTTCATTAGTAATTGTGGTTATTTTCTAAGATAATAATAGTGTAATGAGTTCACTCTCCAAACCTTCATAGTTGTTAAGGTTTACCCTCAAGACTATCCAGGTAGACAAAGTCAATTATCTACCCAATTTTGATTCATGTTCTACTACTGTCTATACTGAGTTCAATAACCATTCCATTCATTATAATTTCATGAGATATAATATCCTTACCCAATGAATTGGAGGTATATATAGGTCCCATCCATAACATAATGAAAATCATACATATGTTTTCTACAAGAATATAAATCATTCATCATATCAGAACCCATGAAAATAAATAGTTTTCATTAACATTTCATCATTGAATAACCCATGTAAATGAAATGGGTTTTATAAATAACAATACAAAATAAATATAAACCAACCAAAAAAGGAATAAGTGTATTATCCTTGAATAATATCCCCATTATATCATAAGGAAAAAACAATAATATAATTTTATATGGAAAATAATTTTGAGATATCCTGTGAAATAATTCTTGACGGAAATATCATTTCTATTTTGTAAATTTTTTTAATTCCACACAATTAAAAAAGAAAACATTTTATTTGAAAATATCATTTTAATTTTTAAATTAATTATTTAATTAATTATGGTGTCAGGATGGTGGTAAAATAATCTCATTCCATATAAGTTTAAAAAACCATTCCTTCCATATTTTTTGTGGGACATGCCATAAAAACCTCTTTTAAAAATGAAAAAAATAATTTCAATATGGTTTTTAAAAATATAAAATATTAGTGAAAATGAATTTTAAAAATTATATTATAAAATTTAATAATTGGAATCAATTTAATAATGGTATACACGAGAGAAAAATAGATTTTTTTTTAAATTTGTTTAAAAATATAAATTTTATAATAAAGTCTCATATAAATATTTTCTCAATGAAATGGGAATTAATAAAATGAATAAAATATGTTTATGCACTATAAATAACCATAATAAAATTTAGATAGAAAATAATTTGTTAAAATTCATTTCACTCATGTACTTATCATGAGATAATCACGATCTAGAAATTTAACCCAAAGAAAGGAAATTAGGTTAAAAATCCCTTACCACTTATAATAAATCAAATCATATACCCTGTAAAAGTACTAAATATTAAATGAAACATTTAATAAGATTAATATAATGATATTAATGATATTACATATCAAATGGATGTATATAAACAACACATTAGAAATTAATGGTGAAGCTGACATATATCTCAGAGAAGAAAAAGTGAGATGAGAGAACCTTACCTAATGCTTCACTATAGTTTTGTGTACTTAAACCTCATGTGTAATGGTTTAAAGAATGTTATTAACTCGCTAAATGACTATATTTATATTTATAATACCATATATGGTGTTTTTATGATATGTTTCCACCCATTCATTTAAAATATTTGATAGTATCCATTATTTCGGGCAAGTTCATTTCACAATATTCATGATCAGCATTTGTGTGTCTAATCATGGATTTCCATGTCTAATGAAATTATAACACCCTAAATGAAAGAAAATTTTATTAATTTAATTATATATATTTAAATAGACTCATTTATAATTTTAATTTCGTACATGATGATGATTCATTTCATAAAAACTTAATGATAAATGTTTAGTTTAATTTGGAAATTTTTATGACCATAACAAACTAGTTTGGTTTTATTTAACATTAAGTATATATACTAAATATTGCACATTAAATATGATATAATATACCTATTGAAATATTAATTAACCAGAATAAATGATTAATGACCGTCCATGGAGGCGTTAATTTAAATCTAATGAAATCATTATCTACGGAGGTGATTAATCCACATAATTTGGACAATGGTTTCGTTTTATTGAATAAGGGGAGGTAATAAAAGGCATGGTTATAAGATATTAAATTAAAAAAATAAATTCCCAATATTTAAATTATTCTTTAATTATTATGTCACTATTTATTAATTAGGTGGGGATAAAATAGAAAAATAAAATAAATTAAGATAGGTAATTTCAAAAAATTACTTCTTGGATATCACCTCCTTGTGTGGCCCTTGAGGATCATGGATTTGGAATTTTGGTGAGAAAAGAAGAACATATATGTGGGGATAGTTTGTAGGATAATGTTTGGAAGATATTTTAGGATCTTTATGGATTATGGGTCGAAATGGGGTGGTGAGGGTTGGTATTTATAATTGAGAATATTTCGGTTTAAGTGATTAAAATAATGATTATTTTATATTTAAATGCAACCATGTGGAGGTGGAATTAGATTCCATTAATTTTATTCATAATTAATGTTTTTTATTCCAGTTATGTTCTATAAATACATAAAATCGCAATTATATTTATTTACATTTTAGGCTTGTTAGTCCTTTACCTTTTATATTTAACCCATGTCATTTTTTTACCTATACTAAAGTAAATAATTTTATTAAAATGGTAAAAAAAATTAAAATAAAATTGTACATTACCATAAAAACTAATTTTGAAATAATTATTCCAAATATTTACCCATTATTATTAAATAAATTCATATAATTGGAAAATTTATAATTAAAATTAATCCCATGGACATGCTGGAAAATAGTGATTTTGAAGGGAAAAGTTAAAATTTTTGAAATGTTTTTCTATCCAATTTCAATATGAAATTGATTAAAATTGTATGAATTGGATTTATGGATGTATCATTGATATTATTAACAATTTAAACAAACTTAAAATATAATTTAACTATATAAATAAATTAGAAAAAAATGTAGTTATCAATTTAAATGAAGGATTTTTCACTATTTATAAAAATTGAAATTTATCAGGAAAAATATCAAAATTTCACCATAACATAATTTTTATATCAAAATATCAAATTTGAAGTTTATATTTTCAAATAAAACTCATAATATATTCAATATTTATTTTGGAATGGTGTTCCATTGAAAGACAACAAAATAACCTTAAAAAATATATTTTTTTATTTAAAATTGCATTCATTCTCATCATAAGCCTATGAAACATATTGAATAAATTTAAAAATCTAGGAATAAATATATAAAATATAAATTCCATTATTATCTCCCACTAATAGTGATTAATTTAATTAATTAATACAAAATTCAATTATTGGTATAAAAGTAATTTTTTATAAACACATATGTTGTGTTCAATTGGTTTTTATTTTCATTTATAATTAATTAGTAGTCAAATAATTCATTTTATAAATACATGTAAAAAATATTTTTATAATTTTTTAATCTAATTAATTCCGACTATTCCACCATCATTATCATAGCCATCATTAATATAATAACATTTTGAGAGTACATTAAAGCAAGGTGTTCTCTAAAAGTATTCTATCAAAGAGATTAAATTTATTTTTTAGAAGAATATATGTCATAAAATATCAGGGTGTTTAATGGACTAACAAAATTTATAGGGTTCTCCATGTTTTAATAGGAACACAAAAACCCTCCCACACCTTAATAAAGGACATAAAAAATTATCTTCCAAATAGTAGTAGGATGACGGTTACGGATTTATCACACACACCTAAGAGGATAAATGTAGAACCCTATGAGATATTTAAACTAAAATAATACATGTTATATAGGATCCTTGAAAATATCATAGATTTATTATAAAAAAAATGAATTATATCTAGATTTTTTATTGAATATGATGATCTATTTACATTTATAATGTACATATCTACTTCACACTAAGAATTCTTCATGAGTTTTGATTTTATGTAATAGCTCGAGGATATGAAATAATATTTCATATAATTTAATAATAATAAATTTTGAAAAATATCTAATCAACTAGAATGGTTTAGACCCATATGATTAAAATTAATATTCTAAAAAATTCGATATATTATATAATTTCTATGTGTAAATTTTATTATAGTAAATAGTTACATATAATTTATAAAATAAGAATTTAGAAAACCTTTTCTATTTTAGTTATGAAAATATTGATCAATATTATTAATTATATAACAACATTTTATTATTATGAGATATAAATAATAGATGTCAAAATTTTCCCCTTAATTTAAATTTATTTACGGATTATATGAAATATACCAAAATAATTTGAAATGTTTGAGATCATTGATGAAATTTTTATGTTAAAATAAATAATTTATTGATATAATCAATGAAACTAGAGTTATAACATTTTGTTGGTAAAAAACTAAAATCACATAGTTTCATTAAGAATAATGAAAATATTTAGGTCCACATGTGTCACGAACCTACCCGGATACCCAGGTATGCTGATACACAAGCATGTCCTAATATGGGCCAATGGGGGTTCTCTATCCACATAGGTTGGTGTATAACACAAGTGATAATAAAATAAACATAAGGGATTTATTTTTCCACAAAAAATAGAATAAAAATGAAACAAGTATGTATTCTAAACACTCCTTAGGGAAAACATATCAGAATTAACAGGTATATAGATATCCAATAATAAATTATCAAAAGACACAACATATTTCAATGTAAAAGAACATACATATCCAATGTAACAATTGTATTAGATGTCCAATAGTCACCTCTATCACTTAGGGTCCTAAGGATCATGAGCATCCACCACCTTTAAATGGATAATTTCCCTTACTTGGACGCATAATATAAAAATCTAAAACCTCCTAAAGGAAAATGTACGATGAGAGATAAATAACATAATGGGTCTCACTAAGTGTTCAATTATCAATTACACAATAATTAAATTAATTTTTAATTCAATGTAAATAAAATAAGACATTTCCTGAAATTTATATATTAAAAAACATGTTTTCATAATTAAATGTTGGAAGATATATTTAACCATGTTTAAATTAACATTTTATATAAAACATTTATATAAATATATTCTCATGAATAAAAATATTCAATTATCAATGGATTGTAATCATAAAATATAAAGTTTATATAACCATGAAATAACCCCCAAGACGTGTTTTTATAGTAATGTGATCCTCTCACTACTCAATTAGTGATCTTGACTCATTGTGTGAATACATCCCATAGGACTGGCCATCGTAAATTAACTCCCATTGGGGTAAATTATGTTGCATTGTGTTTATGTTAGGGTTTTCATAATCGATTCAGGGATAGGGGTTATATAATAGCATGATTATCCTAATTATCCACGAACCACCTGGGGCCATATGTTCTTTAGTATATAAATTTTTCAATCATAGTAAAATCTATCATTTCAAATTAGTTCGAATTTCAATTTCCCAATTTTATGTTTTGAACATGACTTTCTCATTTCTGAACAAAATATTCATTTTTCATCAATTCATTCCATATCAAATCATTTCAATTTAATTCACTTATCTCATCATTCAACATCAAAGAATTCCATTAAATCAATTTAAAAATTAGGGCATCAATATTCTCAAAGAAAATGAACAATTTCATTTCCATTAAAATTTGTTGTTTTTAAAAAATTCCATTCCCTTTCAAAAATAATACATCAATAATGTCAAATTATAGTTTTTAAATCATTTAAAAACTTATTTTAAATAAATTAATTAATTTAAGGATTTATCTTTAGTGTAAATTATATACAACCACCCACCATTAATCAACAAATTAAATTAGCACCTACAACAGAAAACGACAATGAATATTGAAGGAGAAAGAGATTTATAAGAAAATACTAGATCACAAACCATTATGTTCAATTCTGATTCAATAAGAAACCATGAGGTCCCTCTACTATAACATTATTATATAGTGATTATGGATAAATCCAAGGCGAGGAAACTCTATAGAGATCAAATAACAAACCAAGAAGCCTATAAGGGTTTTAATCACTCACTATACATGGGAGAAAGCCCAGGGTTGACAGACGAAGGGCCTATAGAACTAAAAAAATAATTTAGGTGATAAAAATAAATAAAATGGAATGGAATAAGAAATTTAGGTCATAAACCGTGGTTCTAAATCATAAATTTACCACATTAAACATATGATGAAAAATGTTTCTCCTCCCCTTAAAAACAAAACGAGCCACAAATTTACACGCCTTGTCCTGTTTTATTTTGTAAGTGAATTTTAGATAATAAATTCATATTTTACATCATAAGAAACATTATTCTATAATCCATTATCATGTTTTCTGACTAGAAAACAATTTAAATTATAATATTTTTATTTATGATGTAAATTCCTTTTATAGATAGTTCATAGTAGCATCCCACTAAAACAAATCCCAAACAGATTCCAATTCAACTCAAACCAAAAATTCATCCAGAAAAGTCATTTCCTCATTTATAATGATATTCCATTAATTCTAAAAAATAGATATCCTAGAAAATAAAGTAAATTTCCGTAACAAATATCATTATCCTTTAATAGACCAAAACACACCCAAAAAAAAGTGGAATCTAAACTAGATTAATTAAATACCTAAAAAAAATTAACAAGATTTTACAACCTCCTAAACATAAACACATTCTGTCCCCATGAATACATTCAAATCAATATAGATGTAATGAGGACAATTCTATCTCATCCATGCCTCAAGATCCAAAATCTAATTAAAAATATATCCATTATTTTGAAAAGGATCAATGGTATCCTCTTCCCATGATGAAAGCTTATCAGAGAAGCAGGAATCCTAATCGGATACACGGTTAAAGATGAATTGGGATCATGATCACATTCACCCCAGATCAAATAATGATATGGAACAACAATATACTTTCAAATATGTGATATATTATTTACAATACCGATCAAAGTCATATATGGTGGAAGTACAAAGTGTTAGGACTATTTTCATGCCTTCGTAACAATATCAAATTGACCCATAGTCCTCAATGCAAGATTTCCATATTTTTCATGATTTCAGTGACCAAACTGAGATAAAATACTCAATAAAACCAGCTTACCTACTATAAACAATTATTGTCACTGATGGTGATAATTATATTATTTATACTAGCTCTTGTATATCAAAATCATTTGAGGAATCAACTGAATACTTAGCATGATCTTATTGACTAATCGTGGTCTAAGCAAAGAAGCTTCACCAATCACCAACCAACACATCTATGATTAGATGTTCTAGCCACACATTTCCTCAAAATGAGACATTATAATAGAATAATGTTCATTGTTCTTATAGGGGAACTCAACCAGTGTAAAATCCTCATCCCAAGCTCTAATAAATTTGAGAATAGAAGTCCTCTCAAGAAGTGAGAACATAAATAGGGATCTCTATCAGAGACTATAGATGATGGAACTCCATGAAATATAAAAATTTGTTTCACTAATAGATTTCCTAATTCCTAAAATTTGGATTCATCTTGAATGATTATAAGTTGAGAAAATTTGGTAAGAATATTGATCACAACCTATATATCACTATTATCTCGAGGTGTATGTGTGAATAAAACCGAAAATTCCATAGAAATCATATACCACATTCAATTCACCATAGGAAGTTTCTGAAGTAAACCAAATGGTCTATGTTTCTTATATTTATCCTAATGTAAGGTATATTAATGAGAAACAATGTCAGCTATGTTTCATCCTATTCCTAACTAGAAGATTTTCCCCCACATATCTCGTAGTTATTTTAGTTCTATGGTGCAACGCCCATTGGGAATTATAGAAATCCCCCATCATGGCCTTTCTCAAATGATAAGGTACAAAAAATGGTTCTAAAAATATAGTATACCGTCCGAAGATAATAAACACACACTAATGGTGTCTTTTCTATAAATAGAGTCCCTAATTCAATAAAATTTATCAGAGAACTATTGCTTCTAATGAATCTGATCAATAATTGATGAGGTAAACAAAATGATTGCAAAAATTAACCTAAAAACATTAATATGGAATCTCAAATGAAACTGATCATAGAGATCCATCTGATTCCACTATTCTAATGATTCTTTTATGTCTAGGGGAAAAATATTTCTACTCAAGGCATAAACAACAACATTCCCCTTTACATGGGTGTAGGAAATGTCAAAATCAAAATATTGTATGTACTCTATGAAACTCCATTGAAAGGGATTAATATATTTTTTAGATATGATAAAACACAACTGTAATGACTTATATTTTATCTATTTTTTTATAAATTATTTTGGAAAATTCCGAGACCAGGAGTTGGGATGGAGTGATATATTGAGGCTCATTGTTCCCGAAATAGTTTGTTGAAAAATGTTATGTTTTTAATAATGAACACATGAATTTTTTATATAAAACTTTATTAACAAAAAAAAGGGTTCCATATGAGAAATATTAGGGAAACATTTCATTCAGAACATCCATTTTACCTTAGGTGAGTCCAATCATTGACAGGCATAGGTCGATAGTAAAAAGTTAGTTATTGGATGTAAATATCATTTAAATATTTAATAAAAATATTATATTTTGATGTATTGTTAGTTTTTTTTTAATTATTCCTATTGTAAAAAAATAGTGTTTTGACATAACCCTAAAAATCCTCTATGGAATGCAGAAGAAGCTCCCTTCAACGAACATTGACGTATTGGAAAATCAAGATCGATGAACCTCAGATTTGAAAGATTGAAGAACGCTGACAACGCTGCTTTCCCATAATCAACAACCGATCCAAACTCCAAGTAGGGTGTTGTTTCTTTTTTATTCGTTCCACCATTCTTAATTTTCTATAATGAACCCAGACCAACCCTTGAATAGATTGATCCACTATTCACTCATTCTTAAGAGATGGATAATTCTTGTGGGATGATTATCGGGATTGATTTTGTTAAAGAGATTTGATTTTTTCCCTCTCCATTCTTCATTCTAACATGAATGGTTTGATCCTAACATGAACAAGGAAAATATCCAATATTTGGGAATTTTTGTGAATTTATCCATTTTTTCCAATTCTTTTATGTTTATCATTCATCATGAAACAAGGTTGGAGGATCATTTCACCTTCGATATGTGGTGCAACGATCCGAGTTCAGGGATCTGGCACCACAATTATACCATGGAGGTGAGACAACAAAAGGTGGTGGAACATGGTGGTGAACGGAGCAGTAGATCTAGATGGTTCATGTGAAGTGTGTGGTGAACAGTGGGTCACCGATAGGGCAGGCGACGACGAAGCAAGGTGCAGCCCAATGAGGGGTCAGGTTCAGGTGGAGCATAAGGATAATGGGATCCCAGTGGTGGGGTGACGGAAGGACGTGATCCAGGAGGGACTGTGTGGGTGCCTTCAATTTGAGGGGTTCAATAGGCAGTGACTAGGAGACACCATGAGGATGAGTTTCATTCTCAAAAGGTGGGTTTCATGGTCCCCAGAGTGGTGGAAAAGTTGCAGGGGGAAGACACAACACATGCCAACCATATGAACACATTGTGGCACTCTGTGTTGCCGGGGTCATACGGTCGGGGTAGCTACATGTGGTGAACTGAACTAGCCCTCATGTGGCAGTCCAAACCAGAGGAGTCGGGCTACTCTAGTGGCATAGTGTCCCAATGGGCTGGTCTAGAATAGACCAGACTAGGTCGGGTCAATTCATCTAGTCCAGGTTGAGTCAGATGGCTGGCCAGGTCGGGTCGGTTATATCAGGTCGGATCGGACCCAGGTCAGACCTTTTTAGTAAAACTATTATAAATTGCAAACTAGGTTTCCATTTAACATGTCATTTGAATCATTGGGACCCTTCTGATGATACGGTCCTTTTGATTTACTCTAATTAATTTTTTTTAATTTGGAATACTAAATAATGGATTAAGGAGCAGGTTCTCCCGGTGCAAGCGCACTACAAGGGGAATCTTGTGGCAGAATTTGATCTTGAGACTGTGATTTTGAGACTATGTGACTTGGTGACTATGTGACTTTGGGATTCATGAAATATCAAAACTCCATGTGTCATCAACACTCTTTGTGTTATCAACACTCCATGTGTTATCGATACTCCAAGTATTGCCAACACTTCGTGTGTTATCAACACTCCTTATGTTATCAACACTCCATGTGTTACCGATACTGGTTGTTCTGTGGATTATGTCTGATAATACAGAATTTTGTTCTATAGTGTTATACCTATATGGGATAATTATACATCATGTGTTCACTTTATGGTATACCATGTATTTATTCATGTTATACTTCATGTATTTCTGTGTGGTGTACTTCATGTATTTCTTAGTGGTATTTCATTGTGGTTTCGGGGTTTCCTACTGAGTGTTGTTTTACTCACTCCTTCACGGGCTTTTCCCACACCTGTTGTGTCTTATGAAGACGATCTATGATTTGATAGAGTTTTAGGGGGATGGGACCCGGAATTTATTATAGTGACCAGATAGACACGTTGTGCTCCTACAACTTCAGACAACTATCCTACACATACACTTTAGGTTGGGTTTTCTGTAGATGAGTTTCAAGAACATGTGCATTAACTGTTTTAGACTCATTCTTTTGATGTGATTATATTCTGGCCTTTTTTTACTTTCTAGTTTCCTATTATCATACTAATGGGTAGGTTTCTCAATGTATTCATCAATTTTCCACTCAGTTTTTTTTACATTTGATCATTTTGGGCTTGGAGATTTTGTGTGTGTGTGTGTGTACAGGTACATAAGAAAATGCCTCCCATTTGTTGGATATTTCTATTAAGTGCTAGTATCTAGCCCCAATACAATTAGAGGTGGTAATGGGTTGGTCACAACTCGGGCCCCTCAGGGACAAGTCATGATAGAGTGGTATAAGATGGGTTGGTTCTACTTAAGGACCTAGAGTTCGTGATGTTGATTTTGGGCAACATTGTAAACTGTTTCACGTTTGTATTTAAGGAAAGGGAATCCAGTGTTGGCATAAAGGTCCAAATATGCATACATCAGGATGAAAATTTTTTCTTTTTGACTTGGTACATGAAAGCACTAGTTGCGGGGAAATTAACTGTACATTCATCATATAATATTTGGGTGTGTTCTCGTGTCCTTCTTGAGTCATCTCACCTGGTATACTATATTGAGTGTGGACCATCATGATATATTTTTGTATGCCTCTCCACTGATAGCTAAACTTGATTATATTTCATGACTATGAGGATAATTCTACTTGCAGATAGGTGTCAGTATGGGGACATATTCTAAAGATGCAACCTCCCGCTGGTTTCCTATTGCTATGACACCTGTCGATCAGTAGTTATTACCATCACTACTGGTATAGGATGGAAGTAGGCTGAGTGTGTTTCATGAGTTCCAAAGGTAGTGACCTACAAGGTTAATGGGTGAGATGGACCCCTCAATAGATGAGGATTTTCTGGGGGTAGTTACACATGTCTTCCTCTTTGTGAGGACACCTGCCGACCAGATGGCAGTCCAAGCCCTGAGACTTCTTTAGGGCTCATAGGGGAAATGATAGAACATAGTGACCTAGAAAAATGATAATGTGACTCTCTCATGGGAATAAATTGATCATCTCTTCATAAATGAGTTATTTTTAGTTATGTATAGTATGTGTACCTACAAGAGCTCCTGCACCTGCTTCAAGGTAGTCCAACTCTGGTGGAGTACTCGAGGTGGTCTATTAATCATTCTCGTTACTCCACAGATATGGTGTGAGACCCGCTATTTAGGGATATATCTTTTTAGGATGTCTTACATTAGGAGATCAAGAATATTTTATATCCCGTATCATTCCTATATATGTTGGGGTACTAGAGATATCTCTTCTAGTGGATAGGTTTCTATAGGTGTAGTCATGAGTAGTGGGAGCTACCATTAGGCACAATGAAGCTAAGTCTTTGGCAGTAGGTGTTCGAAAACAGATACAAGGACATATGTGAGTCAATAACTCTAGGGGGTTAGCCTAGGACATAGGATCAACATTTTGGGGCTCCCAGGTAGAGAATGTTAGATATAGGATAGGTTGTGTTACTCATGTCATGATTGAGGACATATGGCATGAGATTTCCTGACCTGCTATATGAATAATCAAGAGACTGTTGAGGGACCACCGATTCAGAGGATAAAGAATGATCAAGATGTTTTTTTATGGTGGAGTACACAGAAGATGATTTAGTAGAGAATCATGAGGTGGACGTAGGTTTGACTTATTACGAGAACCCCCAGGTGATCCACCATGGGCTTAGGGAGCTGGTGGACAAGGATGGGGAAAATTTCAGGAAATAGAGGCTTAAGACCCTGATGCTCCATGCATTATTAGAGGTACAATCTATGTATTTTTCACCATAGATTTAGTTTTTATAAACATAGTTTCTAGTTATTCATTTCATGTCATGACCCCTGTTTGATATTCAGATATTTTGATTGAACCATTAACTCCACCCTTAAATTTAGAGACACTAATGGGAGGGGTTTGATGATCACACACTAGTCTAGATAGTGCGAACTAACTCCTTGAGAAGAAAATTTTTGTTGGGATCTCTAGTTAGTGGTATCGAGGCCTTACAATGTAATTCTCGATATGGATTGTTTATCCACATTCCATGCTCATATTGACAATTTTAAGCAAAAAGTGAGTAGTTTAAGTGGTGTTGGGACCATGATTTCCTATATTGGAGAAAAGGAAATGTGTGCAACCTAGTATGGAATTACTCATATGATGGTATAGTTGATTACTCGCTGTTGTCTATCCTCACCCTCGGTGCTATGGACAATAGATGTCCTCAGTTTCCTAGAATGGTGGTGGAGTGTGAGGATGTCTTTCCGGAGGATGTCCTCATACTACATCCTCATAGGGAGGCAGAATTATACATTGATTTATAATCCAATATGGCACTGATATCTACACCTGCATATCGGATGGCTCCCATGGAGCTTCACGAGTTGAGGGTATAGTTTGAGGACATGCAGGGGAAGGGATTCATGAGACCTAGTGTTTCACTATGGGTGGCCCAACTTTTTTCCATGAAGGAAAATGGTACTTTCTTGTTATGTGTGGAATTCTCACACTGGAATTAAATGGAAGTGAAGAAAAATTATCCACTAATAGGGATCAATGACCTCTTTGGAATCTGTTTAGTGTAAAGATATCTCCTGAAGTGTTCATGGGACTCGTGAATAGGATCTTCTGGCCTTACATCAACCACTTCATGGTGGTCTTCATTGATGACATCCTAGTGTACTCAGCGACTGAGAAGGAGAACATGATACACCTGAGGATTGTCTTGGACACACTTTGAGAGCACCAACTTTATGGGAAGCTCTCAAAGTGTCATTTACATATTATTGAGTTCCTCTTTCCGGGACACATCATTTTATAGTCTATATTTACATTAGATTTGGTGAAGATTGAGGCGGTGTTTTCAATGGAGCTACCCCAGTGTGTAAAAAAGGTTCAAATTTTCCTAGTTTTGGAAGGGTACTATTAGTGGTTTGTACCTAACATTAATAGAGTATCTGAACCCCTAACATCTTTGAAATAGAAGGTGAATACATTTGTGTGTATATAGAAGTGAAAAAAATTATTTCAAGAGCTGAGGCATATGTTTTAAAGCACATCCTTCTTGATATTATTAGAGGAGGGAATTAAGTATCAAGTGTTAGGTGATGTGTTAGGGATTGGTCTTGGTTTAGTCTTGATGTAGGGGAGAGGATTGATTTCTTATGGTTCATTCTAATTGGAAAAAATTTGTAGAACTATGTGACCCATGATATTGAGCTAGCAGTTGTAATATTTTCATTAAATATGTGGTGAAACTACCTTATGGGTTAGCGGTTTACCATATACTCTCACCACAAGAGTCTCAATTATATCTTCTCTTAGAAATATCTATGAATGAGATAGAAGTTATGGTTAGAATTCCATCAGGACTGCGACATATGGATTTCATATACCCCTAGGTAGGGGAACGTAGTGGCAGACACTCTCAGTAAGAGATACAGCTTGTAGTTGCTGAGTGAGGCATCATAGATGTTTTCCGGGTTGCAGATATCCTTTGTGGATTGAAATGGAGAATAATACCTCTATTTGATGGTCTTCACCCATCCAATATTACTGAGAGTCATGGAGGCACAACATGGGGATATGGAATACTATACCCAACGTTCTTATTTTTTCACGGGTGCATACCCCTAATGGATATTCGATAGGTGTGGGGGAATTTTGTTCTTTTCATAGGGAGCATAGTTGTACCAGCGGACTTTTTGGAGGAGGTTCTGAAAGAGTTCCACACATCCCCTTTGGTTGTACATACAAGTGTGGTGAAGATGTACCAAGACCTATGATATCAGTTCTGGTATTTGGGGATGAAGATGTAAGTGGCCGAGTTTATTTCATGATGCCTCACTTGCTAGAATGTGAATACTGAGCACCAGGATCTTGCAGGACTTACCAAACCACTTTAGGTTCTAGAGTGGAAGTGGGATGAGATATCAATGGACTTCATTATGGGTTTACCACACACGTCTAGGGGACATGAAACCACATGGGTGATCATTGAACGACTCACCAAGTTGTCCAAAGTCATACCAATCCATGAGCAGTGTTTTCTAGAGAACTTGGGATGCCTCTACCGGTAAGAGATATTTAATATTCATGGAGTTCCAACAATAATATTTTATATCTTGGTGCTCATTTCACATCCCAGTTTTATAGGAAATTGAAGGAGGTATTTAAGACATAGTTAAGATTGAGCATGAAATTTCATCCCTAGAAGGATTTTCCTACGGAGAGGACCATTCAGGTTCTATGGGATATGATTCGTGCCTGCATTATAGACTTTTTCCATATTTGGGAGGACCACCTAACACTAGTGGAGTTTGTATACAATAAAATCTATCACTGGACCATTGGTATGATACTATTTGAAGCCATGTAATTGCAACCATGCAGGTCAACACATTGCTAGAATTACCAAAGAGAGTCATCACCCATGGGTCTAGAGTTGGTGCGAGCTATCACTGAGAAGGGGTAGATCATCCAGGAGAGGATAGGGACTATACAAAGCTAGAAGAATTTGTATAATTATAGGAGATGTAGGACTATGATGTTTTTGGAGGGAGGCCACGTGTTCCATCAGGTCTCATCTCGACGTGTATTGGGGATATATTTTTGGTGATGTAATATTATATATGAGATACATCATCCCTTTTTAGATTATGAGTAGAGTTAGTGAGGTGTCGAACTACCTATCTCTACCCCCATAGTTTCCCTGGGTGCATGATGTCTACCACATGTCGTAGATGAGGAGGTATGTACATGATCCATCACATGTCATCGACAGGGGAGAGCTGGACATTGATGTAGGGGATAATTTTGCAGAGTACCCTGTGGATATTGAGGATCCATATTAGGGGATCCTTATTTAGTGTTCTATTATACTAGTTCACATTCGGTGGTAGCTCATGAATATTTATGAGAGAACATGGGAGTGATAGGCTCAGGTTCGTGCTTAGTTCCCTAAACTTTTTGTTGAGTAGCCCTTGTTTTGGATTTTGGGGATGTAAATCCCAAATGTAGGGAGAATATAATGACTCGGATTTTCTCTAATTTTATTTTTTATAAATTAATTGGTAAAATTCGAAAACCAGACGAAGATATAGTGTGAGATTCTTAGGTCCAATGTTCCCATAATATTTTGTTGAAATTTTATATTATTTTAATAAATTGGGCTGGTGTTTTTTTAGTAAAACTGAAATAACTTCAAAACATGTTCCAATATTTGAAATTTGAGGAAACCGATATGTTCAAAACAATGACTTTACCTTAGGTTAGGTATAACATTTAATAGTGTTTTTCAACCATGAAATCTAGTTTTTGGACACAAACATCATTAAAATATTTTATTAAAATATTTTATTTTTATGATGTGTTATTTTTCTTTTTAATGATTCCTATTTTTAGGAATCCCAAGATTCAACATAACCCTCGAAATCCTCGGAGGTAAGGAGAAGGATCTCCCTCCAATGTATTTCGGTGGATTTGAGAATCAGGATTGGCAGTCCTCGAATTCGACCAATTGACGAATGATGAGGTTGTATCATTTTCGTTCATCAACAACTGATCCAAAATCTAGGTAGGGAGTTGTGTTTTGTCATCCATACCATAGTTCTTAATTTTCAATGACGAACAAGGACCAACCCATGAACATGTTGAAAGGCAGTTCGGTCATACTTGCAGCGTAGATACTTCTTGCATGTTGGTTATCTTGATTGATTTTTTATGTGATTTTATTTATTCCATGTACATTAATCATTATAATATGAATGGGTTAGGGTAGATAAGAACAAGTCCAAGATCTATTCTTTGGGAATTCTTGTGCATTTATCACTTTAACCCAATTCATCTGGATTCCTCATTCCGCACAAAACATGGTTGGAGGATCTTCATGAATTTGATCCATAGGGAAATGATATGAAACATGAGATCTAACACTATAATTATACCATGGATGAGAAATGAGACAGGGTGGTGGTGTGCGACAGGGACCAGAGTAGCTAATCCGTCCAATTGAGGTGGAGCACGAAGTGAACGATGGGCCGCTGGATGGTTGGTCAATGAAAGAGTGAGGTGCAGCCTAGTGGGGGCTAGGTTATGGTGGATCGATAGGCAGATGGGCCACCAGTGGGGTGTGTGGTGGAAGCGGTAGGATTCGGTCCAGCTGGGTCCGTGTGGGAGCTCGCGGCTAGAGTAGTGACGCAGGGGCCAATCGAGGGATGCTACGAGGACATGCCACTTCTGAAGTAGGTAGGCCTCATGGATGATGTGGTAGTGGCGAACTTGCAGGGGGGAGATGCATGGAGGTCCAACCATGCAAACATGGTGTGGAACCTCATGGAGCCTGGTGGAAATCGTTTAGGGAGGACCTCCTGTGGTACACAAAAATGGCCCACATGTGGTAGGATAGACCATAGGAGATGGGACACTCCAGCAGCCCTTTCGGCTAGACCGGACTAGACCGTGTTAGGTCAGACATGTATCAGACCCGAGTCATACCTTTTTTGTAAAACAACTATAATATTCAAACATTGTGTATATTTGAAATTTCGTTTACAGTGTTAGGACCCTTACGACCAGAAGGTCCTTTTGAGGTAGTCTATGTGAGTTGTTGTGGGATTTTTCATACCATCTATTGGATTGATATGTAGGTTATCCCAGTTCCATTTCACTATGTGTATAATCCTATGGGTGACTATAATCTTTAGACTATGATCTTGAAACTGTGTGACTTAATTACTATGTGACTTGGGGAATGCATGACTTATCAACAGTAAGTGTGTTATCAACACTCTATGTGCTATCGACACTCTTTGTGTTATCTCCCCTCTATGTGTTATCGACACTCTGTGTGTTATTGACACAACATTAGTTATCGAAACTCCATGTGTTTTAGACACTCTTTGTGTAATCTACACTTTGTGCATTACATATACTGGGTGTTCTGTGGACTACATTTGATAATCTTTCTTTTAATGCTATAAACTTATACATGTGTGATCTGAATATACTTCATGAGTTTCTTTTCTGGTATACCATTTATTTCATCATGGTATAATTCGTGTATTTATTCATGGTGTAGTTATTGTATTTATTAGTGGTATTTCATTGTGGTTTTGGGGTGTCCTACTGAGTACTGTTTTACTCACCCCTACACGGGCCTTACACACACATGTCATGTCTGGTGCAGACGATCGACGCTTTGATAGAGTTTTAGGGGGACTATGAACAAGTGTTTTTTAGAGTGAATAGATAAATGAGGTTTTCTTCTATTGATTTACACAACTATCATAAACCAACCATTCATGCAGGGTATTCTATAGATGAGTTTTAGGAACTTGTGAATTCACTATTTCCAACTCCTTCTTTTGGTGGTCTTATATTCTGGCCGTATTTACATTCCAGTTTCAAACTTTCATAATATTTGGCTTTTATCTTAGTGTATTAATTTATTTTCTACATAGTTGTTTTACATTTTATCATTTTGGTCTTGGAGATTGTGTGTGTGTGTCCATGTACTTAAGAAAATACCACCTATTTGTGGGATATACCTGCTTAGTGCTAGTCACCAGCCACTTGACAAGTAGAGGAGGGTTTGGGGTAGTCACGGAAAGGTCCCCTCTAGAATGGTTCATGATATTAATCATATATAGTTGGAGAAAATGGTAACCCTTTCACAAAAAGTTAATAACACTAAGTTTTAAGAGCATGCATCTGAACTTAGAGCTTGAGATCATGGATTGAATATTCCTTCTCATATGGACTAAGAAGTATGAAACCATAGTCTAACACATGGTTACCCTACATAATGAAGCAACCCTGGCTAGAACCTAATGTATCAAAGAATATAACATAGCCATTCCTGGACTTCAAATGATTCCACATTGGAAAAGATTCTAAAAGTTGTTGTAGTATGAAAAAAGTTACTTTAAAATTTCACATCCCAAATGAACATCATTCATATTACAGTGATAGTGGTCAATGGAGAATAAAACATCGTGAAATATATAATGAACCGTGATAAATATCCCACTAAAAAATAATATCTTAATATCAAAAATATTACATGATTTCAACCTGGTCAAGACAACATTAACCTTTTCAGGATCAACATGAATACCTTGTTCTGAGACCACATGTCCCAAAACAACCCTTCTGAAATGTAAAAAATAAATTTATAATTCATTATTTAAATTCGATGATTTCTCATGATTGATAAAATTTCCCTAAATTTATGCACACAGACATCTTCAGTCTGATTGAAAACTAGGATTTCATCAAAAAATATGAAAATGAATGATTAAAGGTATTCATGACATATCATATTCATAAAATCCATAAAAAATGTCCATTGTCTAGAAAAAGTGGAATACAATGATAATCATATTTTTTATACCATCTCCTGAGGACCATTTTCTAAATGCCAGACTCTTTTATTCAAAATAGGTGATATCCAGATTGAAGGTTAATCTACCAAAACCACTTCCCCCATTTCATCTTGTCAAACATATCATTAATCCATATTGACACACACTTTTTCATTACTATAACTTTATTGAGTTTAAATTAATCAATACAAAGTAGAAGTATTCCAACAACATTATTTTTAATTTGAATAGGTTCTACCCATGGTGAGAAACTCTTTCATATGAAACCTTCCTCTAGATGATCATAAAACTATGATTTAATATCAATCATCTCAATTGGTTCCATATGAAATAAAGGAAGAGACACTAGCTAAGAGCTAGGTACTAAGTCATGGAAAATTCTACATCCTATAGTAGAAACAAAATAAACAATTTAGCTAGAAAACATCAAGAAACTCAATGAAAACTAGAGAGAGATCATCTTTAAAAATATTACCACTCTAATTAAATATAAAATGATGACATAACCCCAAATACTAAAATGGAAGGTCCATCTATAGTCAACCTCATCTCACAATCTCTCTAAAAGACATGACAGAACCCTCCCTCCAGGTGAATTAATAGAGATCCGTCGAAGGTAACAACCAATTAGAGACTTATTGAAATAAAATAATATGTAATGAATATGACATCAAGGGGTTTCACATTGAGAATAAGAAAATTCTTGGTATTCTCAATCTTTGAAAAATAGAAAACACAAGCAAGTCACTTAAGACCCTACACTCTCTTTGTTCTGAGGGGCGTGGTAATATCCATCCCATAAGACAAAATATATATAGAATTATATATTATAAACACAAAAAGGGTTGATATAATCAATTAAGATTCACCAGTATTAAAAAATATAGTTACTAAAGATGAATTTATTGTGATGGTACATATCGTACTCACTCAAACCAGATCAAATTCATCTTGGTAATCTTCCACTGCATTATGAATTTTCATTCTGCATGCCTATGGTCGGAACCCACAATTATTAAAGTATCTAATTTCACCAATTAACATTTTGGTGTTCATTATCCAATTATTATTTTAATATAATAAAATAAGTGAAAATTCTTCTATATGATTACTAAGAACCAATAATAACTATAGATTTTTTCTGTAGAAAAAAACCCATTAGAATTCCCAACCATAACACAATGAAATAATGTTAAAGAAATTCTTCTGGGAATTTATGGAGTTTTAAATGATGAATTATTTCTAAAACCTCCACAAGGCACAACATTAATTCTATTTTCTTTTATAGAACTCATAGAACTACCATTGGCATAAAAGGTTACTCCCATAAACCCATGATTACCCACCTAGTCAAGCTTATCCAATAACATTCTTCCTAAGTCATCAGTAAAAGAAGTGAGATTTAACAAGAAAACATCTAACCAAATATAGGGTTGGAAAATAATATTGAATCATCAAGCACTTATATTTTCATTAGATAGTACATCATACCAAAACTAAAAAATATCTAAAAATTTATATATTTTTTATTTCGTGATCCTTCCACCCTAATGAAGGATGAGAAACTCTATAGGCATTAAAAAATGATAAACTCTGGATTGAACTAATAAGTGAAAATATATCCAAATTATTTCTACTTTAAACCCTTATGATTATTTTCAGTCACCATTGAATCTCACTACCTCCTTCTTTTCCCATCATGCATAAAGTTATCACACATCAGATTAATCGAATCATGCCATTCCAAGAACAAAAAATCAATTTAAATATTTTTTAATAAATCCTAAACCTCATGAGGATAATCATATCATTTTAATGATAGTGGTTTTTTATGAAGAAACACTTGAGAATGATCTATATATTCCTCCTTTTAGGATCCCTCTATTGGATCCAAACGTGAAAATGTGTAGGTACATGTCCAAAAGAATGGAAAACACACACCACTATCTCAATAAAATTCTAATCATCATGAGGTTTTCTTACTTTCGTTCACCAGTAGTTTTCTCCTACGGCCTATTGAAACATCTCCAAAGAGGCAAGATACCGTACAATATCAACAAATAAATTTTTAATCATTAATAAAGATACAATAATCACCCAGTCAAACAAGAGATATAGGAATATAAATTATATCAAGAATATTTAATGATTGGTATTTCAACATACCCATATTAAATCATGGAAAATTCTAGTTAATAGATAAAATTATGAATTAGTGAAACTTTTCCTAAACACATATGGGGACTTATGACTTGTTATGATGTGATATGCCTAGGAAATAACATGAAATTACATCATAAGTCCCAAAATATATAAATCATATCTACCAGTATCACCATAACTACATAAAGAAATCAAATTGATATGAACAACCTACCATTTATACAAATTTTTCATAAACCACCCAAGATACAAAAGTACACTAATACCCAATTAGTTCTAGAAATTGCATTATGCGATTTAAAAATCCCTATGTGACAAAGAATATCATCTGGAGTCATATAATAAATAGAAGGGAAATATTTTTACACAAAAAAGTAGAAGAAAAAAATATATAAGTCACTATGCTCAACAATCTAAAGGGATAATGTACCTGAATCCAACAGGTAAGGAAATTCCCAAAAATACCTCATTAAAAGAGACCACATATCCAAGGTAATTTCTTGGATATATACCATGTAATTGGTGGATCGCATCATCTTAGTTCACTTAATACACTTAAGGTCTTAAAGATCAGTGGAATCAACCACATAAAAGTGGTTTATTTACATTTATTGGACATGTCATAAGAAAACCCACAAACACCAAATGTTATATATAGGGTGTGAGATAAAAAACTATGTAGGGTCCCACCATGTGTTCCATAATAAATTCAATAATAATTATAAAAATTATTCTTTCAATTTAAGTCGTAAATACATTTGATGAAATTTACATATTTACAAAATAACATGATTTCGTAATAAAGAATATGCTAGAAATCTTAAAATAGGATTAAATGAATGTTTTATTTAAAAATTTTATAAGATGATGTTGGCATGAATAAAAAGGATCAATATTTAATATCATATAACAATAAAATGAAACATTTAATTGAAATATGTAATAATGTTTATGGTATATTAGTTTTTGGTAATAACATTATCATACTATTAAATTATTGATTTGGATAAATATGCGAACATGTCCCATGACTAAGTCCATTAGGTCCCAACAACCCATATATAGAAATCAAGTCACACTACATTTATCTTAGTTTTTTCATCAACAATACATTCCTAGGGATCGTATCCTAGTGTTATTTTATTAATTACCCACTAAATATGTTTGATCACATATGGTTCAATCACCCAATCAATTAATTGATCATGGGAAAATAAAACATTTCAAATCAGTTTAGAAATAAAATATCCTAATTTTCAGTTCTCAGCATGACTTTCTCATTTCAAAACCAAATAATAGGATTTTTTCAATTAATTTATAATCAAATCACTTCATTTCCATAAATTTTTATCTAGGTTAAACATAAAATCTTTTCATCTGTTTATTTTTCAATTTAATCGACCAATTTCAATTATTTTGAAATTAATGATTTTTTCATTTTACATTTCATTCACTAAATTTTACATTATTCATATAAAATTTAGTTTATAAGTCAATTAAGTACCATTTAAAATTCATCATGAAATTTGAGGACTCGTTTATAGAGAAAAATATTATGGAACCACCTACCTTTAATCAACAGTCAAATCGTCACACACAAGGGGAAATTCTAACCATGAAATAAGGTTATTGAGATCAACATAGAAATAATATATCACAAGCCATCAAGGTGAACTTCAATATAATAAAAAAAGATCACACCACATTAAAAAAATTATAGTGAAAGAAAGGTTAAAACCATAGTAAGAAAACTCATTAGGGATCTACCTCCAAACTGAAATTTTTGGAAGGGCTAGAGTATCTCACTACATATGGGAGGAAGCATGGGGTTATTTGGTGGTGAACATAGAAAATGAATAAAAATATGTTATGTTATTACATTAAATAAAATGGATAGGAAAGAGTAATTTATGATATTAACTCTGGGTTAATCACATAGATGAATCACATTTCACATGTGCTAAAAAATTTGTCTTCTCAAGTGAAAAATACACCATGTAATGAATTTTCAATGTATATCCTATTTTATGTTTTATTACACTCTGATATTATATTTTGACCATTTTTTAATGAATCACTATACATCATCATCTATTCTTGCAACATGTGTCTAGTAGACAATTTAGCTCATAATCCCAGTATTTATGTTGTAAATACCTTTTATATCTAATTCCTAGCAGTTATCCCCACATAACCACCCATAAAACAAATAATTCAACCTAGACACAAATTAATCATCTTAATAATTTCACACATTTTTACCAAGATGACATTTGTTCAAAAAAATTACATCACTGAACATTATGTCATTTTCCCTAAATAATGATCTCCATCCTTGAAAGGGAATAAATTAACAAAAATAAGTAATTAAAACAAGAGTCAAGAAATACCTGAAATAAGTTAATTGCATGTTACAATAAATATTCTAATAAGAGTGTAATTTTTTTAGTGCATTTTGTTAATTTGGAAATTATCATTGAGAAAAACAACCCAGATTTATATTTTATAAATTCTAATTTGAGTATACTCTTATCAAGTGAAGACATGAGAGAATTATCCAAAATAATATGTTTAAATTACTTTAGATATATATCTAATAGTTTAGATGGATTTATATAGAACACTTAAGGTTTAAAAGTTCGAAATACATTCAGTATGGAAAATTACAAAAATGGGTCTTTATTTTTATTCCCTGAAAAAAATTATACAAAGTCCTAGTGTGACTATGATGATGTAGAAATGGTATACATAAGTACAATCCATTATTCCTTGATAATATCATTTATAATGTAGTTTATTTTATATAATTTAAATATATTATATATTTAATTTAGTGATAACTAAAAAATACAAATAAAACCAAAATAAAATTAATTATGTTGTAGTAAAAAATGTGATCAAGTACATAAGGTAAACTAAGGATTATTTATTTATTTTCAGATTTAGGGAAGAGGTGATTATTAAAAATTACACCAAATTTGGTTTTTAAACTGAATATGTTTATTTGATATCATAGTCAGTGTTTTGATCATGTTAAACAGTGGGTCATCGGTCAAAAATTGTTATAAAAAGTAAATCAAGCCTGATTATAAAAAATAATATGAACACAAGATAACATCAAATTTTTTAACTCAAGTTTCTTGTACAATGATGGAAAATAAATAATATGGGGTTATTAATTGAATATAAAATATAATAGATATACATTATATTAATAAACAATCTACTTCACATGATACAAAACCCAATCTCAATTAAAAATATTTCATTTATATATTAATGTTATTATTGTATATATTTTAACTAAACTAAAAATTCTGTAGAAACATGCGGGTTTTCAAAGTCATGAAATATAATATCCATGAGGTATTAACCATTGTTTTAATGACTTTACATCATATTTTTCTTAAGACTATTAATTTTTTGTAAATATAAAATATATATCGCATAAATTGATTTTACAATTAATGAAATAGTGTGAATTATCATTCATATATGTTTGATTCATTTAAAACATGAGATATAAAATGATAACTAACCCACTTGGAGGTAAGGCATAGTTTTTTACCAAGTTTATTATCAAATGGAATGTCTCGAGTAATGATAATATGTTAATGTTTGATTTGGTAAGACCTAATGTAATGATATAGAGTCACTCCTTGATAAATAAGTTAGATATTTCATCTATGTCAAACCACTAAGGGAACACAATATGGAATTATATATATATATATATATATTACTATAGTACCATGGATGTATACATCATTGTAATCCCATTAACCAATAATAAATGATTTCCTTTAATGTGAACATTCATAGTTTATTATTATGATACATCATTCATTGGAATAAATATATCAAATGATCATTGGGTATATCATAGGTTATATAGTGAAATGGATTTTACTAAAATATTAATTTTTCTCTCATTTATGATAATGATAACATATGGGCCCTCAATTATGTAAAACTAAAAAATTCATTACCATGCTCAGTGGTGTGTCATGTAATGAGATCACCTACTTGGAATAATAATATGTGACATATTCATTTGTTCTAGCCAGTATAATAAGAGAATTGGTAATGGATTAATAGGATAATATATGGTTGTAATGTTTCTTGTCTCCTGATGATACATGATATAACAAACCCAAAAAATAAATTTCATCAGTATATATACAAAAATTATAACATTTAAATAACCAATAATATGATTTTTAATTTTAGTGTATTATCATTATTATTCAAACGGTGACAATATTTTATGAAATATTTTTAACCAATATAAATTAAATTATAATTATAAAAAATGTGACATGTTAGTGAGATTTAATAATAACTCTTTCATTGTATTCCATGAAAAATATTATCAAATAGAATTATTGTTTTAAATCAAACCATTTATGATCATAATGATTATTATAACATTGAAATGATAAGTGATCACATAACACACGTTATGGATAAATATTTTTTTTATTCAGGTAAATGAAGAAAAGAACATAAGTTTACAATGAAGCCCTTATATTGAGAGGATTCATGATTTTTTTACTATGAACACTATTTCAATTATTATTAACATTTCTAATGAAAGGGACATATGGATACTATTTTATGATCATCTCTTTAGATAGATTATTAACTGAGACCAAAAAAATTACCAATAAGATCCTTTATCTCTTCAGATTCAACATCAAAGATGATAGATGTATGATGAATTGATGTCATTCCCTTAAGGATCCATTAATATTGGAAAATAATTTATCTAATACAACTAATCATTCAATGATTTTTATATTTTAGGGTATGTATTGATAGAACCCTAATATTGTGAGAGAGGATAACACACATTAAAGGTTATGTGAGTGATAATGATATAAATCATAATTAATATCAATAACATAAATTTTTATATTACATTCATGAAGCATGCTGCTTATTCTAATATACGATAAAATATAATTGATTGAAAAATCACGATAAAATTTTGGACATAATATTTATATATCCAGGCTTTCATCCAGGAAATCTTACCTTATTGATAGATTATACTCTCAAAATAACAAAATAAAATTTCTATGAAGAATAAATTCATTATAAAATAAATTACCAATATTTTTTATTTCCAAAAAAACGCATTAAAATATATAATATCCATAAAATATAACATGAATAAAAGGAATACTATCTTTGATATCAATAAATTTTAGAAATTAATGGCTAAATTTTAGAAATAAAAATTAAATAGGCTATCCAATTCTACATTGACTTAATAATGAATTATTATGTTAAATTATTGATGAATAAATGTCATGAATAAATTATAGAGATTATAAAAAGAATTCATTGAGAACATTAAAGAAATTGTTTAGAGAATCACATTAATTAACATTTAAAAACCCCTTATATTCATTTTGAGATGATTCTGTTATAATTTACCAATATAAAAATATATTTCTGAATTTTAAACATTTTTATTACTTCAATATGAGTTTAATAATTAATAGAAAATCCCATATAATTATTTTAATTTACATATATTTTTAGTTTGATTTTCCATGCCCTTAATATTTTAGTTTTTTGAAGATCTAATAAAGAAGTTTAGAATTTTATTTTATGAATTTTTATGTTAAAACACTATTAAAAAGTTCAGAGTTCCATTTTATATTGATGTTTAATAATTTAAGATTAAAAATTTTCTCACTAATGGTGTTTTCTTTTATATTTATAAAAAGTATAGCATCATATATATTTTATCATTTTTTATTTATTTTGATAATTTTATATTTATATCATTGAACATTTATGTAAATATATTTCATATAATGGTGGTGAAGCAAGTTTTGGGTTGATTTATACTTATATAAATATGTAATTCGTATAAGTGAAATGATTTTCTATTCAAGTTAATTTTGTTCAATAAGAAAAGAAGTTAAAAAACAATGTTAAGTATTTATATTATTTTTATTGATTTAATAACCCAATGACTTTTTATGTGATATATTTCTGATTTAATATTACATAAGGTAATGGGAAATAATTATAGTAATATAATATATAATTTTTATCTCCAACACGAAAACGGATTATAAAAAATAATAGGGATGAAATAAGGAGAAAATAGGAAATAAAATAAACTATTAAGAATATTAAAATAGTTATTTATGTTGTTTTATATTTAATTATAAAAGTCTAATTTTTCACCATTTTTTAGGAATCATATATGATCCGAAAAATATTTAGACTAAAATATAAGAAATAAATAATTTCATTTAATTGAAAAAAATGTTATTTAAACATTCATATATCATAAAAAAAATATATTTTTTCTTTAATCAATTAGGTCAGAAATTATTTAGGTTGATACATGAGAATAAAAAATGAAAACATTTAAAAGTAGTAAATAATGGTTGGTGATCTTAATTCATTAATCAACATCATAGTCTGAGTTAACATGGGAATCCACTTATTTATATGATTTTTAGTAAACTTATAATTTGCATTTTTAAATACATAGATGGTTTGAGAATTCATGACAAGAGTTTGAATCAATACTTCTATCATCATTATTATCTTAAGAGGTCATATATGAATCATATTAATTTATTTATTTTTCAATTAATATATGACACAAACATTTTCAACATCAATTGTTTCTACTTTACATGTATTGCAAGTGATCATATTAATATTTTTTCATTATTACACTAGATTAGTGTTTTGAAAAATTTTATATCATATGTATTTTAATTTATTTTCTTTTTTAATCATTTATATGTGTGTATTTTTATAGTAAATATTAAAAAATAATTGTTTATAACGTATATAAATATTCTATTTTAAAACAATATCTATCCAAAATTATTTACTAATATAAGATGGCTTATATGACTTATTACACAATATTTTATCATAATGAATCCATTAATTCCATATAATATAATGAAAATAGTTCATTCTTCCAATGTGTATGTCTGAAAAAACCCAAATTTTCATTTAATGGTTACTCTATATGATTATATAATAAATAAGTTTGATGTTTCCTTCTATTTATTCTAATTACTATATTTCTAAAATTATACTTGTAATTTTTAAACCCCACTCTTATTTTTCCAAAGAATTATTTTTATAAATATTGAAATAAGGTTTCCCAGCTTCTTTGAAATGATCATCAGTATTTATCTCTTTTATATTCACCCCCTATAATATATATTTTTCTTTTAGCCACATTCATACATAAGTGTTTATCGAATTTTATTTATATTACTTTAGAACTATGAATTTTTTTTATCCATAAACTATTATATTATTAAATAATATCAATTTTTATTATGATTATTTTAATATAATGTATCCCTAATTATGAAATGAAATTAAATATTACTATTTTTCCAGTTCATAAATATCACTAATAATATTTACAATAATAAAAAAATGAAAATAAAATAGAAAATAGAATTTTTATAAATGTAACACCCTGACCCTTGAATCCCATAGCTAGTGCATTACTTTAATACACTTACATGATTACAGGGAATCCTGTCTTGAAATAACGATCAGTTTAGCAGTCTTAGAAAATAGATTACATACATGAATGTTAAATTACACATTCAAACATAAAACACAATATAAATAATCTATTGAGAACTCCATTATTCCCCTAGCATAACCATGCATATCAAACATAATACACTTCATGGAATCCTTGGAAAACACAACATAATAACGGGGTGATATCAGATTCTCAGTAAGGGTAAATAATTTAGCAAAATCTATAAACTTTTAAGGAAATATGTGTAATAAAAACAAAAACCATTTAAACATAAACTAGAACATAATATATAGAAAATAAATCAAACATTACCATAAAAACATGGACATGGATATTCTACTAGTCGAATAATCACATGTAATAATTAATTTCTTAATTTGCAAATGCCTAACGTCGGATATCATTACCGCATAGTCAAGGCCTCTTGTCAAGACTACAAATAAATTTTTTTCAAGGCCTTATGAAAAGACACTAGTTTGTCTCATGAGACTTATCGATGCATTGAGGGGATATAGAAGGCCCCACCCATCACATACTTAGTCCACTACATTCCTCATATAAAAATGCTGAAACGTAACATAAACATTCGTATTCAAACTAACATACTAAATGTCAATATTTCAACTATAAAACATAAAACGTATAAAAATAACACATCCACAGTCAAACATATCATAACTCATTTGATACTATATGGAAGATTGTTTTATAATAAATCAACCATAATCAATAATAATATCTAGTAAAGAATGTTGACATAGTTGAAAATCATCACTAAAACTTTTTGAGAGACATATCCCTTTTTGTGAAATCATTTAAAAGTCACACATTTATAAAGAAATCCATTTTGAAGAGAATTTTTGAATCAAATTTCCCCATACCACTTTGAAACTTTTGAAATGAATTAATATTTTAAAACAATCATGTCCATATAAATAAATCCTTAAAACCATTTTGAAAACATGGACATTATTGAGAAATATTTTGAAGAATAAATATTTGAAACATTTAAAATGATGATTTAGTTAAAGAGTACCTTAAAAGAGTCAATTTTAATTTTTTTTATAAAACATGTATATAGATAATAAATATGTCTTAGAAAATACGTACACATAAACTATCTGGGATAATAATGAGATTGAGGAATTAACTCTTACATTGCACTATCCTTTGGTCGAGGGTACATTTAAACTCTTATATAATGACCATTCTATGTTATTAAATTATTCCAGAACCATATTCAAATTTATTATATCATACATGATTCATTTCTGACTTTATACTACCCATTCAATAATGATTTCCTTGTAAAATTAACATTTCGAGTAATAATTGGTTTATTTATCGTACGTGTTTTAACTTTTAGTTCTTGATCGTATTATTTAGATAATTATTGAAATATTTCCTAGATATAAAAAATTATTTATATATAATATAAATTTATAATATAAATATGTCTAAGAGATAGATATATAAAATGTAAAACACTGTTTATGGAGACGGTAGACCGTACGTACACATAAATGTTGTTTCCATTTTCATATCGTATTGAATGGAAGTAAGTGAATAAGATACATGTAAGTAGATATATGTATATATATATATATATCTCTCCAGTAGAATTATTATTTCATATATTACGTACATATTAATAATATATATTTTTATAATCATCATTGAATAGTGAACCTGGAAATGAATACTATTGCGTCGTGGAGACAGAAAGTCGTACATACCCACGAGCGACGATATCATTTAATTAAAGATTAAAAGGTGTGGAATTGGAAGGTAAATTAATTATACAAAGAAATTATCTGGTCATTTTAATTATTTATCTACATATTTTTCATCATTATATCCATCCAAATAACATAGTGTTGAATAACAAATTACACCATGACGTGGAGACGGTAAGCCGTACGTACGCATGAATGGTGACATTATAATTAATAAGGTGGATAGAATAATGAGTACGGTTTTAGAAAATTTATAATAACGCCACATTATATATAAGGCAATGTATTTATTATTTTTGGTATGTAAATAACAAAGAAAGGGAAAGTGGAAGAAGAAAAGAACATTAAAAGAGGTGAAAAAATAATTACATCCTCTTTGGGTGTTTCCTTTTGATTTGAACAAATGGGATCCATAGGTTGGCTTTCTACTCATGGTAAGGCCGCTAGGTTAATTTAAGGGATTTTGGGAGGAGATTTGAGTAGGTTTTGGCCAATCCAAATGGATTTTAAGGTGTGATTTTGATAGAATGGGAAGTATCCTTTTATAAGAGAGGTGAGGGTCACTTTAGGAAAAGTTTGAAATACAATTTTATTATAAAATTATTTTCAATTTTTAATGGATCCAAATTTATTTATTTCGAATATTAGGTGAGCATGGGTCAAAATACTCTCAACTAAATGGTTTTAGACTAGTTTAGTTCACCATATTAACCCTATCTTTTAGATTTAACTCGTAGTTTAGTAGTTTAATTTTTACCTTGTCTTCCTATACTTTTATAATAAATGGTTAATAAACATAGTATAAAAAGTAAATAGAACCCCAAATGGTTCATTATTTATATATAAAACCTTATCATAGTATTGTGGCCAAACCATAGATTTTTATAAATAATATATCAATTAATAATATAGTATTTTTTTTAAAACTCATTTTTGTCAATTTTGACGCTATTTGGTATTTTTTTTGTTAAATTCATAAAAACTTTATCACTTCAAAAGAAAATTATTTAATCAACCTTAAAATGTCATTTTAACCGATAAAATTCGTGGATATCATAAAAATCCTAAATTTACATATATTTTTATATTTATAATATCATTTATTTTAATCTTTCATTGATAAAGTAATTACTGCATCATCATTGTTTCATAAATAAATTTAATTATTTAACATCTAAAATTTTTAAAGAAAATAAAATTTTATAGAAAATATTTTTAGGTTTCTAATTAATATTTATAGTCAAATTTATCTTATGTATAACCCTTTATTAAAAGTTTTTTAGTTATTAAATTTTGAATTTTAGACTTTTAACTCTTCATTAAAAATAATAATAAATGTCATAATCTAATATAAGTGGACCAAAAGGATCATATTTCATTAATAAGGTTTGTTTTCATGGAAATACACTTACAAATATAATTAGGACATGTTTTAGGGTAATTATAATATCCTTTTTTATCTTTAATTACCTTATTTACTTTTAACCGTGATAAATAATAGTCAAAAGTTACTATTCACAAAAAATTATTTTCATCTTATTGAACCAAATTTTACTTACTAATGTTAAACTTGTCTCTTAATTTTTTTAAATTAAATTCTCAGAAGCGGAAAAATTGCGTTTTATGCAAATTTAAAAATGTGCCTAGAAGGTGGGTAGAAAACGTTAAAAAGGTCAATAAAATTTCATACATCTAGTTTTATTGTAAAATTACTAAAATTAATTAAATTGAGAATATAAATGTATTATATATCTATTTTTACTTAAAATAAATTTAAATAAAATAAATAATTATTTAAATAAAAAGTCAGTTTTGAACAATAACACAGTGTTTTTCATTATTCATTAAACATTGAAAGTTTTCAGAAAAATACAAAAAATTCACCCTAAGAAAATTCTGATATTATGAATTAAAAAATTAATTATATTTTACAAAATTCAAAACATATAAGTTATATTAATTAATATAAAATTAATTCCGGTTGTCAAAACCTAAAAGCGGGTTTTTAAAAAGTAAAAACTATCAAAATATTGACATGTGTTTATGTCAAATTTAAATGTGAAATTACTTATAATGACCTAAATTTTATTAAATGAAAAAAATATAATCTAATTATACTTCCAAAAAATTTAAATTCATAATTTAACACTATAAATTATTTCTATGAAAAAAGATGTTTTTAGTTAAAATTTAGTATTTTTAACTATTCATAAAAATATGAAAGTTATCAAAAAAGAACCAAAAATTTATCCAAACTAATTTCTTTTGTCCCACTTCTAAATAAAAAATTAATTTCATTAAATTGAATATATTAAAGTATCAAATATTGGTTTTAAAAAGGGTTCACCATTAAAAGGCATTAAAATTGATTTTTTTGTAAAATACTTCTTTTATCGGAAAAAATGAATTTGGTTTTATATTATGTCTAAGAAACACGTAATATGGATTCTAAAATTATATGAAGTATATAAAATTCAAAATTCAGTTAATAGTAATCCTTACTTCTTTTTGAACGACTAGTTTTGTAAGTCGTGGTGTGCTCGAACTTGGTGTTGTGTGTAGCTCAAGTTATTGAATTACTTTGAGGAGATAACATTCTATGAAATATTGAGGTGTTACATTCTCCCCTACTTCAATAAATTTCATCCTAGAAATTTTAAATTCTTCTACAAAAATAAAAGGTTAAAATTAGAAAAATACCATTGTGGAAATCCCACATCGTAAATTGGCTTAACAAAATTTTCTAAAAAGAGGGAAAGGGAAATAAAATATTCACCACCAAATTATGATCTCAATTAGGATAAAATTGTTGGAAATTAGAGACACATAATTGGTGGTAAAACATAAATATTTATGGGGAGTGGTTGAGGTAATAAATCACAAACAAGTCTAAAATTGAGGGCCTCAAAGAAATCAACCTATGATGATTTAAAATATCATCGATTCAACAAAACTTAAGGTATTAGGATAAAAAAATTTGGTTTTGAGAACCCTTCACTAAAGTTTACGAATTAATTTATTCATAGAATAAGATAAAAAATACTTGAATTTTAGAGTTTCATCCTTCAACTAATTCCTACCAGAAACTCATCTTTCACTCCAAAAGATAATAGTATTCCAAAATATTCTAATTATCCTAATCATATACGGTTCCAAAAATAATGAATTTATAATTAATTTGTCAGAATATTTAAAAAAGATTCATTACAAAAACTAGTACATCACGTAGACCAGTGGTAGGTGATGAACCCTTGTCACCCTTCGGTTATGGGTTCAAGTCTCACAACCTTACCGGACGCGACATGTTGTTGCTCGACCTCAGGGTTGTCCTTTTTATAATATTCCAAATATAATCCTAAGAAATGCTTGAACCATAAAAATAGTATCCAATGTCAAACAAAATCAATTATAACCTTTTTATTTATCCATAATACTTATGTCCAAACTCAGAGACCAAAATTTATAAGGAAGGTAAACACAATGAAGATTTTTTTTGCCACATAATAACATGTGAATACCTTCATCGTGTATTCATTAAAAACACGGTAAAACCCTGAATTACCATAATACATTATTGTTTACATTCTTACTCCCTTATTAATTATAGAATACTAGATATATTACTTATATACAAAAATTTTGAATACTCCAATAATGACGGAAAAATCAAACCATTAATCTGTTCCAAGGTTGTCAAGAATATCCAATATAATTTATCCAAATCAACTATCTCTTATTCCAAAATCACTACCTCAATATCAGGACTATATTAAGGTCTATATTTCCTTCAACCATGTATTTTCCAAAATGTTTAACTTGTTGTTGAGTCACATTTTTTAGTACCATATAATTTCAAATCCTCAATGAAATTGTACTACAGTACAATCCGTAATTATTTCCATAATTAATATTACCAGTACACTATTGATACAACACTCAAATGACATAATATAATAAAACTAATTATTCCACTTTATCTTTGGTAGTATCATAAATTTATTATTATCCAATAGCATCATTTAGGGTACACTCTGATGATTGGGACATTGATTATCATAGTGTCCCAACTCCTTGAAGATGAAGCTTTATACATTGGAAACATTTTTCTTACCCTTTCAATCATGTACTCAGTGTCCTTTTCCTCCACACTTCTATAAAACTTCTATTCCCTTCAATAATTTACCAAGGTTATTCTTTCCAATGTTATCACATGTGTGAAAATCATTCTTTTCCTTCTTCCCTTTATCCATTTTTCTCTCTACCATCCTTTTATTCTCTGACTTCCCTTCAAAGCCATAGGACTTAGAGAATTATTTACTTATTTAATTAACACATGATACTTTTACACATATGATGAGAATACATGGGAGAATATTTACCTTATAAATGTTGGCTTAAGACCATGAAAGATAAGATCCTTCCAACTCTAGGGATTATGTGTTTTGCTAGAGTTCTCATTCCTTCTACTGAGAACCATTTCAAAACAATGACCTACACAAGGTTAGTTTATGAATCAAAATGCATAATTCCAAACATGTAAAATATCTAACATAAATTGAAAATTTTATGTATATAATCCAAAATAATAAAAATGTTTTCATTGAGGAAGTATTTACTCTGAAATCCTTCATAATGGTTTGTAAATAAAATGTGAATTATCATATGCATATCCCCCTGGAGTGTTGTAACCAAGAGTGTGGAAAGACCCGTTATTGTGTACCAGGATACCCTGGGCCATGCTTGAAACTCATTGTCGAATTTTTCACTCCTAGGTACATCTATGCCAAAGATGCCTCTACCTGATCATATCTAGATAGGGATGTATTGCTGGGAAAATTCAAACAATCTCTACATTACCAAAATTTTATGAAGTTATTCTATTCTAATCCTAAAATTTTATCATAGGATAAGGATCTCTGATTAGAGTTTTTCAAAATCTAGTTTCCATGTTTTTTGCTAAACTTTATCTAATACCAATTGTAACGCCTCAACCGTAGAATCTTGGAGTCAGTGCATTATTTTAATACATTTTCATAATTATAAGGAATCATGCCCTGAAAGGAAAATTAGTTTTACAGTCTTGGAAAATATATTAGATACATGAACATTACATTATATATTCAAACATATAACATAACTTAAATAATCCATTGAGAATTCCATTATTCCCTTAGCTTTACCCTGCATATCAAACATTATACATTTCTTGGAACCCTTGGAATATAAAAGATAAGAAAGTGGTGAGCTCAGGTGCTCAGTAAAGGTAAATAATTTAGTGGAAGCTATAAACTTTTAAAGAAAGATGTGTAATAAAAACAACATCCTTTTAAACATATAATTAAACATAATATGGAGAAAATAAATCAAACATTATCATATAAACATTTACATGGATATTCTACTAGTCGAATAATCACATGTAATAATTAATTTTATAATGAGGGAATGCCTAACGTAGGACATCATTACCACATAGTCAAGGCCTCGTGCGAAGACTAAATATAGAATTTTTTTAAGGCCTTATACCAAGACACTAGTTTGTGTCATTAGACCTACCGATGCATTGAGTGGCTATAGCGGTCCCTATCCATCACTTACAAAGTCCATTGCATTCCTCATATTAAAATTTTCAAACATAACATAAACATTCGTATTAAAACTAGCATACGTAATGTTAAAAATTCAACCATAAACCATGAAGGTTGTAAAAATAGAACATCCACAGTCAAACATATCATAACTCATTCAATTCAATATGGAAGATTGTATTATAATATATCAACCTTAATCAAGAATAATATCCTATAAATAATTTTGAAATAGTTGAAAATGACCAGTAAAAACTTTTTGGGAGAAATATCCCTTTTGTGAAATCATTTAAAATTCACACATTTATAAAGGATGTCATTTAAAACATTATTTTTTAATAAAAGTGTCTCATACCACTTTGAAACTTTTGAATGTAATTAACATTTTAAAACAATCATGCCTATATAAATAAATCATTAAAACCATTTTGAAAACATGAACATTAAAAAGAAATATTTAGAAGAATAAATATTTAAAACACTTAAAATGATGTTTTAGTTAAATAGTACCTTAAATGAATAATTTTGAAATTTCTTTTAGGAAAAATGTACATGGATAATGAATATTTACTAGAAAATACATACACATAAACAATCTCAGATAATAATGAGATTGAAGAATTAACAGTTACCTTGCACTTTCCTTTGGTCGAGGGTACATTTAACCTCCTGTATAATGACCAGAGTATGTTAGTTAATTATAACAGAACCATATTATGATTTATTATATCATACATGATTCATTTATGACATTATACTACCCGTTTAATAATTATTTCGTTGTTAAATTAACGTTTCGGGTAATAATCGCTTTCTTTATTGTACGTGTTTTATCTTTTTATTCTTGATTGTATCATTTAGATCATGATTTAAATACTTCTAGAATATGAAACATTATTTATATATGATATACATTTATAACATAAATATGTATAATATATAGATATATGTAATGGAAAACATCATTTAGGTAGACGGTAGGTTGTACGTATGCATAAACGTTGTTTCCATTTTCATATCGTATTGAACGTATGTAAGTGAATAAGATATATTTAAGTACATATATGTAAATATATATATCCAGTAGCATTATTATGTCATATATTACATACTTATTAATAATATATATTTTGATAATCATCTTTGAATAGTGAACCAGGAAATGAATCTCATCATGTCATGGTGACGATAAGTCGTACGTACACAAGAGCGACGATGTCTCTTCCATAATGATTAAAATGTGTGGAATTGGATGGTATGAAAATTGTGCAGAGAAATGAGAATGTTATTTTCATTATTAATATATATATTACTCATCATTATATCCATCCAAATAACATAGGTTTGAATAACAAATTACACCATGGCGTGGAGACGGTAAGTCATATGTACGCACGCATGGTGACATTATCACTCATAGGATGGATAGAATAATGAGTATGGTTGTACGATATTTATAATAAAATCACAGTATGTAAAAGGTATTGGAGTTATTATTTTGGAATGGAATTAGAAATGAAATATAATGTGGAAGAAGAAAATAACATTGAAAGATGTGATAAAATAATTACCTCTTCTTTTGGTGTTTCCTTTTGATTTGAACAAAAAGGCTGCACAGGTTGGTTTTCTTCTCAAGGTAAGGCATCTAGGTAGATATGAGGGAATTTGGGAGGATATTTGGGTAGGGCTTGGTCTATCCAAATGGATTTTAAGGTGTGATTTTGAGAGAATGGCGAGTACCCTTTTATAAGATACGTGAGGGTCACTTTAGGAAATGTTTGAAATACTATTTTATTATAAAATCAGTTTCGGTTTTTAATGGAACCAAATTTATTTATTTCGAAGATATTTTGGGTATGGGTAGAAATCCTCTCAAACAATAGGTTTTATACCAGTTTAGGTCACCATATTAACCCTATATTTAGTTTTAACTCTTAGTTAAATAGTTTATCTTTTACAATGCCTTCTTGTATTATTATAATTAATGTTTAATAAACTTACTATAAAAAGGAATGATAACCCCAAGTAGTTCATTATTGATTTATATAAAATTATCTAAGTACTTTGGCAAAAACTTATAATTTTAGAAATATTATATCAATTAATAATATAGTATTTGTTTTAAAAACTCATTTATGTCAATTTTGACACTATTTGTTATTTTGTTTTTGTTAAAGTCACAAAAACATTATCACATCAAAAAAATTATTTAATCAACCCTAAAATTTAATATTAACCATTAAAATTTCTATATGTAATAAAAATATTCAATTTACTTTTATTTTTATATTTATAATATCAATTATTTTAATCTTTCATTGACAAAGTAATTACTACATCATCATTTTCTAATAAATAAATTTAATCATTTAATCTCTAAAAAGTATAAATAAAATAAAATAATGTAGGAATTTTTTTTATCTTTATAATTAATATTTATATTGAAATTTATCTTATTTATAACACTACATTAAAAATGGTTTAGTTGTTAAACTTTGAATTTAACACTTTTAACTCTTCTTTAAATAAAACGATAATAAATATTCTAATATAATCCCATTGTACCAAAAGGATCATATTTTATTCCTAAGAATGTCTTTGGTCTAAATACATTTATCCAATAGAATTAGGATATGTTTTAAGGTAATTGTAATATCATTTCACCTTTAATTACCCTATTTACTTTTAACCGTGGTAAATAAAACTCAAAAGTTACTATCAACCAAAAATTATTTCCATGTTATTGAACCACATTTTACTTACTGATGTCAACCATGTCTCTTTTATTTTTAAAATTCAATTCATATAAGCGGTAAAATTACGTTTTCTGCAAATTTTCAAATGTTCCTAAAAGGTGGGTAAAAGACGTTAAAAAGTTCAATAAAATTTCATACATCTAGTTTTATTATAAAATGAATCCAATGAATTAGATTGAACTTATATAGGTATTATATATATATATATACTTAATATAAATTTAAATAAATTAAATAATTATTTAAATAAAAATTCAGTTTTAAACAATAACGCATTGTTCTTCACTATTCATCAAAAATTAAATGATTTCAGAAAAATGCCAACAAATCACCCTAAGAAAATTTTGATATTCAAAATTAAAAAATGAATTAAAATTTAAAAAAATCAAAAAAATATATGCTTCACTAATTAATTTATAATTAATTCTCATTGTCAAAACCAAAAAGAGGGTTTTTAAAAAGTAAAAACGATCAATTGATTGAATTGTGTTTATTTCAAATTTAAATGTGAAATTACTTATAATGAAATAAATTGAATTAAATTATTGAAATAAAATATAATTATACTTCCAAACAATTAAAATGAATAAATTAACAATATAAATTATTTTGATTAAGAAAGTTGTTTTTAGTTAAAATTTAGTATTATTCACTATTCATCAAAATATAATAGTTATCCTAAAAGTACGAGAAATTTATCCCAACAAAATTTTTATGTCCTGATTCTTTAGAATAATTTAATTTCATCAAATTGAATATATAAGTGTCAAATTTGGTTTTTAAAAAGGGTTCCCCATTAAAAGGCTGTAAAATTGATTTTTTTGAAAAATACATGTTTTATTTGAAAAAAATGAATTTTTTCTTATATTATGTCTAAGAAACACATAATATGGATTATAAAATTATATGGCGTATATAAAATTCAAAATTCATGTAATACTATTAATAACATCTTTTTGAACGGCTAGTTTGTTAAGTCGTGGTGTGCTCAAACTCGGTGTTGTGTGTAACACAAGTTATCGAATTACTTTGAAGAGATAACAATCTATGAAATATTTGGGTGTTATTATAAAAATATCACCAAAAAACCCCAATGAAGATGAATATGATAATGTAAACTACATTATTAATGAGAATATGTAAAAAATAATAATTTAAAAATTATATTTTAAATGTATGTTTTAAAATTGACTCTATGGATATACATGTCATTTTTTAGAGATTCATGTGGTTGATATAGATCATGATAAGACCCTATGTAACATGTGTTGTAATTATAAATTATTAAATATTATATTCATCTTATGGTTATTAAATAAGAATTCATTATTACTTCCAGTGCAATAAATTCCCATAGGATCAAACATGATGCTATTTAAATGTCAAAATTTTCTATTCAATATGTCTATAAACAATTTAGTAGTCATAAAATGGTATTTTTATCTAAAATGTTTTGAATATTGTTTCATAAAAATTTATATATGATGAATCATGATGTGAAATATTCATAATTTTCATTAGTCTTTAGTGAAATTTTCAAAATGAAAGAGGTAATCCAAAAATTCATAATGGTTAAAATATTTTTATGCCTATATGATATTGTAAAATACATGGGTCGTCATGTAATATAACATTAGAATTTTAATATTACCATTGTATATCTTGATTTCAACATGTAAGTTTTACATATTAAGATACCAAATCAAAAGATAAGTTTTTTTAATGATGTTTCAAACATTATCAAATTAAATGATAAAAACACAACATTTATGTCATTCAGAACATATTAATAGTTGGAATTATACATTTCATAACATCATACCCTTATTATTTGACCCTTTGATAAAAATTTTGATCCATTTTAGGCTTAAAATTTAATGATTTTAGGATATATTAAGTGGCATGATTATCATTAAAATATCATATATTTGTCTCATAACTCTATAACCAAGGATTTTTCCTTCCCTATCAAATTTACTATCTTATGTGGAGGAACTCCGTAAATATTATGAGAGATTATATAGATTATATAATTAATTCCTCACCATGTATACTACTTTTTTAGGTATAAACTATTTGGTATATGTTTAATGAATCAATTTCTATACATAAATCTAGATATGCATGCTACATTAAAATATGACATGAAGTGCATTCACCAATAACCAAAGGTCATTAACTTAAGCCAAGTGATAAAATAAACCGTAATGAACTTATTTTTATACCATTAAATAACATAAAAGAAATATTAAATTTATGGGTATGTAAAACTCATTTATTTAAAACCATTTATTTAAAATGTTTTTGTTTAAATGAAATAATTTTACAAAACAAAAAATCAAGTGAATAAATATGAAATCTAACAAAGAAATAAATAAAATCAACAACAACCGAAGTCACTGAATCATATTACCATATCACTCATTTATATATATTAATCACCACTAATTAAGAGTAAAATATTCAATTTCCCTAGATTAGGTCAATAACACATTGGTTTATATTACACATAATGTACCTGAGTCTGTAGTTCCATAAAACATTTGGAAGACCTTCTTCTACACCAAATTTTATTGATTTGAGGAATGAGTGTATGATAATAATTACAAAAAACAATATACTTAATATCATTACAATACATAGTATAGAAATTAGATAATCCTCATATAAATTAGATAATCATAGTACACATATTTTCATTTTTTCCTAAAAATAATAATAGAATTGACATTTTCGCATTCTATAACAATTTGAAAAATAAATTCATATAGTCATAAAATTTCATAGATAATCCACTATATTTATCCTATATAATTGGAATAATTAAATATTTAATAATTAATAATTTGATATATTATTAACCCTAGTCCTTGGTTCCATCCCATTCTTCAGTCCCCCCTTGAGAAACTTAGCCTCAATCCATTGTATAACCTATATTATAACCCATATGTTTAAAATTTTGTATAAAATTCCAACCAATTTTAGGGTATGGGTGTGAGAAATACATATCATTAGTGAATATCTTGTTATAGCTATAATATAAGCAATGATATACCAGTTTATATAGGGGAAAAATAAATAAATTAGTGAAACACACTACAAAATGACATATATGTTTGGTCATTTTGTGTCAACCTGACCACCAAAATACCAAACCTTACCTAGTATAATATATGTAATAAAAAACTTTTACCACTCAATAGAACATAGTACCATATCAAATGAAATCACATAGGAACTATAGTTCTAACCATATATGATAAATACAAGATGACATTCAAGATCTCTATTAGCCCAACCATGTGTGGTAAGTGCTAGATGGTATTCTGGATCATGGGAAGTTGGACCAGGTCTTCTAAATACTAGATATTATTTTTTGATATTAGAAAATATTAATATGGTAAATAATAAATTGATGGTGTCTTAATATCTTGACTTGTCTAAACATGGGAGATAAATTCTAGATGTAATCCTTGACAATTGGTCGATCTAACCATATGTGTTAAATTCTAGAAAACAACTCAGGATCTCTTCCAGTCTCTCTATTTATACTAAATTACATATAGATTTAGGGGAACTCAATATGATTAACCATGGGAGTTAAATTACAAATAATATCAGAGGATATCATTTAGTCTTACCATGGGCATTAAATATTCCTAATAATCAAAGATGCAGATCATGTCACTTTATCAAGGAACTCCCAAGCAAACCCTCATGTATAAAAAAATGATATAGCTCTCATAAAAACAAGTTTCACCCCACAAGGACACTAATAAATTTAATATTAGGATACAAAGGACACACATCATGGAACCTAAAACCTCAACCATGTCCCTCCTCCATCCCCTCACACCACTGACACATAGAAAGCTAAACCATAAACATCATGAAATTCACCCATTACAAAACAGTGTTTATCTCATTATTTTCTCAGTCTCATCACATAACCACCTCTATTTAGGACCATGAAATTACTCTTAATAAAAATAACTCATATGTGTATCCATCTAGACTAATGGAATATAATCAATATATTATTAATACTAAACCTAATTTTTACACCTAGTACCAAATCATATCAATCACATAGTTAGTGATTTAACAGTATTCAAGACATACCCATTGAAATACCATATAAGTTATTGATTTCCCTTTCATTTATTTATGAAACCATAGTGGTCATAATGTTTAAAATCAATTGGTACATGGAATAATACAAGATACACCTAGACCGAATGAAGATAGTCTACACCCTTCCCCTAATGTTGTCCTTAGGTTAAACCCATTAGTAACCAACATGTGTTAGTCATTTCCATGTCTAATCCCATTTTCAATGAATAATCATATCAAACATACCCATAAACTAGAGTACATGAGCTATATTATCAATAATAATCCGAAGAAACTAAAATAACTCCAAATTAATCATGACGGATATCCCCACATTATCTTATCCTGACTACTAAGTTTATTTCAGACCGAAGAAAAGATTCCAATAACTATATTCCTTAATTACCAATCTATTACATTGAACCTATTCAACCATTTAGTTACTATTTCAAGAGAAAATTTCATGAATACATATCCATACACTATCAAACATACACTATCAAACATTCAAATTAAATAGTAAATTGTCATTGGGATCATATAACCTAAAATAGAGTTACTACACCTTTATCCCTGATCCTCCATTATTGACTGATACTTTAAAACATCCAACTAAGTCCAAGATCTCTAAACTCATTCCAAAATAATATAAAAATTATTAATAAAAATTATATTTAATTTTATATAATTAATCATTTAACAATTAACTATAAGATGTCACGGATTGGCATTAAATTTATGAGTCTATGATAATCAACTTCAAATGAGCCCATATTGATTATGTGGAACTCTCAAAGTCTAAAGTTATAACATTAGACACTTGATAATCTTCCTATTACACCCAATTAAAATAAGAAATGGAAGTTAAATTCACCAATTGAATCACCGTAAAGGAAATGATGAATAGAAAAATGTTTTATACTTGTATTAGTCAAATTTATCATTTGTATAAAATACCAACATTCTATAAATATTTCACATTGATATGAATAAAAAAATACCTAATTTAGAAGTACCCCAAGTCAAAAAAATATCTACAGGATCAATTGAGATTCCCAGGGAAAAAATATCATCATCTAATCCCTATGGAAGCACCATTAGATCTATCCCACATCAAGAAGAATAATAATAGGAGGATGTTCATAAAAATTGAATCTCTAATCAACCATTCAAATTTAATTCCAAGAGGATATGACTATTCTAAGACCATTATGAACCACATTTCTTAAAACCAACTAGAACTAAAATTTGTACCTGGTATATGTCTTTGGGGTCCTAAAAATTCTTCATTCAAGTCGATGATAATTCCATGAATTTTGAAATGGGTATAAATAAATCGAAAAGAAGAGTTGAAGAAAATGATCAAAGAGGCCAAAATGTGAAGGAGGACTATGGTCCACATAAAAAACACTAAGTAGACCGCCACTCAGGATAGTGTTCTTCCACTCTATGAGGCATCTCGCGAATGAAATTTTTCATGGAATGATATGGTACAATCGATACCCTTGACTACAATAAAATCCCTTATGGGACTGGATGGTTTTCCCCCATGAATGAGCTCCCTCAACAAAAAAAAATCATTCATGGGATGGGCTAGTGATTCCCCCCACCACCCCCCCCCCCCTCCAAAAAAAGTTTATCTTTGGGGGAAAGTATCCTAATTCGGATCCTACAAAACAAAGCCTCGCAACCCACTATTGGTGACCAACCATCCTGATACTTGGTCCCTCCATTTCACTATAATATATCCACAAGGTAAATCGAAAAGGGGAGCACAGAGAGAGCCTGAGTGAGATTCAAATCTCAAAGCCTTTAATTCTATGTAGGTTACCAACCATATAGCATTAATAATGAAAAGGAATTCACTCGACCATCCACAAACCAAAAACCGTCCATGGACACAATCCCATAGAGCACAGGAAGATGGATCTTTTACAAACCATCACCTCACATAGTAAAATACTATGTCGAGGGATCCCTACCCAATGTATAAATATGAAATATAGGAGGAAATTGAGTCCACATAGGAAGATTTTATGAAAATGAAACACCATCCCACATAGAAAAGTGATACATAGATAAAACCCGGTTCCATGAAGAAAACAATTATGCATAGGGAACTCTACCCCATATAAGAACATGCAATGTGGAATGGGGAATACTAGGGTGTTCTCCTTGATTACTTCAATTTTGTCCTTCGGGTCCCACTTTATCCCCTCTGAAAACCATTCTAATAGCATTAGGACAATTCCCCTTCTACATCCTCCTGATATGTATGATCAAATCCTTTGGCATGTTAGTGTGTCCTCTTGAGTCTACACACACTTTGAAAGTGGGGTCCCACATGTGTAACCACCTCAAAAAGGAGGTTCCTTAGTATGTTATCTAGTGTACATTCCCCTGGTAACAAGGTTCCCAACCATGGAGGAGTTCTTGACCTTGATGGATATCACATAAATATCCTTGTTCTGGGGATCGAGGTGTACCACTGGCCATTCCCTTTGATGAGGGTCAGGGTTAGATACTCTACTATTCTCCATGAACTAGTATATAATTCTTCCTAGAGTAATCCCATATTATTTCTTACGGGAGATTGAAATTTTGATCCTCTTATCAGGATCGGGTTGTACCAAGATAGATCAACATACATGACTATCATGGTTTCCAAAATAAAATAGGTAATGGTGACACTCAAATCCCTCTCCCTCTCCTTTTGGGATTGAAATTTTTCCACCAACACACAAAGTGGATTCTGTAATCATCAGATCAACTGCTTCCTCTAGTTTCCCACACCGAGCATGAATTACATGGTCTCAGAGGTTAGTGGAAATAATAAATATGTATTATCCTAAACCTCTAATGTTCTCTTATAAATTATAATTCAAAAACATATCTACTCAAATGGGCATTCTCTAGATGTATTCCCCAACCTCCATTCAACTGGGCCTCCTTTATAGGTGTATGGCCCAACCCTTTTGAAATATTGATTTGATTCCTGAAAAACTAGAATATGTAGAAAGCCTACTTGTGGTCTGAACCCAAAGTCCCTAAAGACCTAAAATTTTATCAAGTCCATATCCCTATTAGGATTATATCCAACCTTGTTTGATATGTCCCTTTCAGTCCCCTTTCATTACCATCCTTATTGGGCCATATTCCTGATAGAATCATTCCCCAAATGGGGGACCACATCTCCTCTAGGTTCGTCGGGCCACCTCGATGTAAGTCCCACACCATCTATGGCCAGGAATATTTTTCTTGGACTTCCTTTCCAGATGATGTTAAAAATTATAGTTTAGTCCTCATCACAAAAAATTAAAAGGTGATGTGTCTTGTTAAGTGGAACTAAACAACATGGCTTCTGATTCTTTCATGGGGATACGTAGGAAGCCCATTTAATGGGTCTAATAAGAAAATAAAAGAAACTTCTATCTACCTAGATGATAGTAAACTCCATAATTCCTCACCACATGGCTTAAAATCAGTATCTTCTCTGTTCAGGCTGAATATTCTCTCTAGTAAAATGTGGAGGAAACATATGAGAAGTTGAAACTTCCTGATCATTCATATCAAGCCCTCCATGAAACTACAATGCAAAAACAAGCAGAAGTGCATTCCTAAGGATTCACATCAGGACTGCTAGTCTATTATAGAATCAATCAATGGGAGGATGAAAATTCCTTCTCCAGTACATCAAGAAAAGAATGCAGATACGGTGAAAATTAGTGGATATAGTCAACATATCTTGACTACATATCAAGTAAGACTATCATTTCATCCGTGAAGAAGGGAATGAACTTAAATTATAGTCCATTATAATGATTTTTCTTAGAACATCCTATAAATTATGGATGTTTAGATGTCAATTCCTGAACCTATTTAATAAATATTCCACGATGTCATCACATCAACCTAAATAGCTAGGAGCCAGGCCCCTAACCCCACCTCCTCAACTTGGGTGACTCATCCACACAAAAAGGATGGTCTATCAGAAGTTTAAATTCATCAATACTCCTAGTTATGTGGTTTATCAAAAATATTCTATGATAAATGATAATAGGATTGGGAACAAATACGCATTCCAACCAGAGGACAAAAATCCACTTTGATGGCCTCTCTAGCTAAGGTATATATCCCTTCTATAACATCATATGCTTAACATAATATCCTAGAAGCACCTTAGGATACATTTGAATAGGAACCCATATATGTAGGTCATCAATTATAACAAGAATCTACAATCACCCACAATAGAGTGCCTAAAAATAAATTACACCAAAGGAAATGGAAAAATGAAGAGAAGATCCATAACCCCACTCTATTGGATGTTGGACTTCATGTGTCCATCAAACATTTCTCAGTTGTGGATCAAGATACCTCTATTTTATTATAAAATTAATGTAGTGGAAGTCATAGTTATGAGTTTCAACCCCAAAAAATTGTCACTAGCAGCTATAAAGGTCCTCCCCAGAGTTTCTAGAATAATTTCTTTATTCGTGGTCACAAAACAATCAATAATTATAGGCAATTTCTGGATGAGCATCACAATATCCCTCCTTGTAGATGAAAGACCAAATTTCATGAAGCCCCGCTACTACAATCCACCATAAAGTTCAACCCTATGGTATATACTATATAAATTATCTATGTAGTTATATCTTCATCTTTGAAGGTAGTCCTCGCCAACATAGAATTCATTTTGAAGTTCCAACCTATAGTGATATTTAATTATAGTAAGAAGGTCCCCCCCCCCCCTAACATATTTCCTCCTTGAATGTCCTCCCTAGGGTATATACTACTGAAATTCACCCTATAGTCAAATTTCAATCTATAATGGTAGTATTCTATATTACGGAATTGGATGAGAAGGTCCTCCCCATGGATACATTTCATTTCCTGATGAAGTTCCTCCCCTTTCCATGTAAAATATGATAAATCCATCATATTATAGGGTACATGGAAATATAGGTGCATAAATTTTATATACACATTCAATGAAAAGTTTCATCCTTTCTGAACCATAAGATGACCTAGGTCCATGCTCATCATCTAAGCCACCTCTGAACCATTCCCACACCAAAAATAACTCCATTATCCCCACTCCTTGCGACAAAACAATCAAGAAGCACTCATGAAGGGAAGATCAAGTAGAGTAATCTTTGGTAGAAGAAAAAAAGGAAATGTTTCTTGGGAGAATTAAATTAGAGAAGGATGATATTCCTATAATATTTTCACCCTTATCCACTTCTTAGTTTGACATTCCGATTGATTTTTTCTGAAAATTGCATACAAAACATCTCTCTATACCTCTAATCAACTCTTTGAAACATGGATGAAAAATTATTTCCTTAAAATGGTTATGAAAGCCATGTCAAGATATTGGGAGTGATCCATTACTAAATGAACTAGGAATAACTACCCTATTTGAGGAAACCATGATCACAGAAGCGAATAAAAGATCTTCAACTAAAATTATTCAATGAATTTCATGTGTTACATCATCTAATTATCGATGACATGCCTGGTGTTCATATCTAGGGATGGGGGGAACATGAAGAATTTTATTTCACACTATGCCTAATTATAAAGAACCCAATTTAAATTAAACACTCTAATGTCATTATTCCAAGGAATATATTAAGAGAGACCCATGATCAGGAAAGAAAACACAATCAATAATAATCGACCTTGAATAAGTATAAAAAATATCATGCACAAAGAGTTTATAACATAGAAAAACTCATGAACCCAGAAAAAACCTTTAAAAGGATTCTCGACTAAGTTAATCTAGTCATAAATCACTTCTAACTTCATTTTAAGTAAGCAATTCACATGAATACCCGATATTGCACTTAAATCCCTCTTAAACAAGGATGTGTGAGATCAATAAAGTAGTGACAATAGAAACAACTGCCACAATATAGGATCAGCCACAACACAAATGAAAGGGAGACTTTTTATCCAAAAAATTCCTCTTGAATGCTAAAAAACATGGCCAAAGTAACAAAAATAAGGGAACTAGTGAAACCCTATCCTATAAGGGTGGGAGTCTATTACCTCAACCTCCCCTTCGATTGAAATTATTATTTTCCATCCTAGGGAGAAAAAAAAAGAAAAAAATTCCCCCAATTCATCCCATATCATGACACATTTCTCCCAAAAGTGATGCATACAAAAAGTTTTATGGAGGTTCCCTCTGAGTCACACTTCACCAAGTGCTTGAATATAATCTTGTAAAAGGAAGTGTGAAGTATAGAAAAGGTCACAAACAACCCTCTAAGTATTCAATATACAATTAGATTCTCACAATCCATTATGAATTGGTGATAATAAAGGATATAAATCATAGAAATGATATTGAAAATTATGTGAATATAGAGGAATAAGGATTGGATGGTTCTATATAGAATGTGGTCAACATAGAATCAAATGAAGCCTTGTGTGCCCAAAACTAGAGAACCACCCTGAATTCAAGTGTTATATCAACCAATCACTTACTTATCAATTAATATTATACGAAAGAAAATAATAAATTAAAGTCCACCTAAAAACCACCTACCCTACTCTATAATGATGATATCCCTATTCTCAAATAAATATTCACTTGGAGTAGGAAGAAATTAACATGTTGAGAATACTCAATTCCCAATTACATCATGGTAGCATCTCTACTGAATATTCTCCATGGGATGAACCTCAGCATAAACATTGAACTAGTGTACCTCATAATAAATTGTTCATTCTAGTTAATAAAGTAGGGGCATGATATTTATTGAACTCAGTACCTAGACCATTGGTTTACCTGAACATTTTATGGATGGAAATCATAATTTTACACCATTAGGGAAACAACTAGAGAATATTTAGTAAAACCCTCAAATGATGTCCTTATTTGGATATCATCCACAAATAATGGAAGGTATAGAATGTAAAACCCATTCTATTATTTCACCAGTAGTATCTCCTATTTAGATGAACATTCATAAATGGATTATCGACACCATCATGTCATTGGTAGCTCAATTGGTAGCTGGGGAGGAGTAGTGTGAACCAATATTTCCAAAAAGTAAACCTTAACTTGAATGGGTAACTGACACTCCACCATAATCATATTTATAGAGTCCATTGTTTCTGATATTTAGTGGTTCATGTGACCCAGAACAACATCTGACTCACATTGAATCCCGTTGTGATCCTATTATGGGAACTCCCAGAAAATAAGAGGCAACGAAACGAAGATTCTTTATTTGAACTATGAACAGGTCAAACTTTGTATGGAACACCAATTTTACATGTCAGACTACAATGGGATGGGAAAACCCCCATCAGTACTTCATATTTCAATTCGTCTGAACACTAAAAAATACGATGATCTTTGACCACTCAATTTTTAAACAATAGAATAATGATAGATTCTTGGATTTAATTTCTATATTGAAAGGGCTGACCTACACTTTTAACTCACTACTTCCTCAAGAATATATGATTAATATTTTCATATAGATCCTTCCTGAGGAGCTATGAACGCCACTTATTCTCGTGATATATACATGTTCATTTTCGGATTTCATATACATTTACCAATGAATAGAAGATTAAATGTAGATAACTAAGATCATGTCCAAAATAACTCTACAAGTACCATGGAAATGTACAGGGAATGCGGATGTGGCATCCATCACATTTAATCCATCCTCCATGTCATCCATATATCCCAAAACTGTGCCATATCATGGGGAACCCCCTGAGTGTCAAAAAAACCCCCTGCCTTATAAGGATGACAATATAATACCTAATAAGAATCAATTCATGGAGTGATGGAAAATATTTTACTCATTCTATGATCATCACATCTTTGACTACTTTGTATATTCTATAGAAAATAATTTAATCCTCCTACAAGAGCCGAGGAGGCTCAACCAAATAGTTCTCAATGACTGGAAAGATTATTTCCCCATCAATATGACATTGGGTCACACCATCTATGAATGTTTCATCATCAAATAAACCCTACCAAACTTGGGTGACTCTGGGCGTGTAATGTTGAGAAATCCACCAGCATAAGTAGAATATGTTTCGAAAAGTTTCCTTAAGGAACGAGATGAGTAGAACGAGTTTTTTAGTAGAAGTTAACATAAGTTTTATGGTTTTATTACTTTAAATAAAATCATTTGAACTAATATTAATATCCAAGAATAGTTGAAACAACCAACTATGCCCCATGTTGCTTCCACTACAGCGAACCCAATATCACTTGACTGAAAATCATCCAAAAATTTTCCTTTCAAAAAGTTCAGTGGCCCAAAAGATGGGGAGAATGTACAGGATGATGTACCAACATAAAGGGGAAATTCACCTTTAATTATTTAAAACTATATTCCCTCAGATATCAAACAATGGGAACCACCCCAAAAAACGAAACCACCAGAAATGATCATCCATGAAAATTCATCATTAAATTAAGAGATAATTTTAGGTTTCATTAATTTAATTTATTTATGGATCCATTTTGTGATAATAAGTCAGGATAGGAACTTTTTATCCCTACATCTAATTGGGGAACCTGAGGAAGAGGCCATAAGAATATAGAAATACTGAGAAAGCACAGTCCTGGAAGAAACCTGAATTCTAGCCACATCCCTACTCGAACTGTCAATGTTGTAGAAACATGTAGAAGAGTCCTTTAGTAATTATAATGGGAGAAGGAAAATCCCAGTGTATCTAAAAAATCCACCATTGCCCAATCACTCTAGAATATCAATAAAAGGGTGTATAAGTGTCTGATCAATGTCGGTATTCAGACCGACCTACTCAGCCCAAGCCACCGAAGATAGGAGCACATCAAACACCTGTTTTGAGGGCTGATGTATCAACATCAAACACTCTAGTCCCAAAAAGTATATGATATATTTTCCCCATGCTGGGAATCACATACACTTCGATAATAATTATAACATTCTGAAGTAGTTAGGTTTTGTACCAGTAAATCTATTCATCCTATATTCCCTGATCTTATCAAAAGTCTGTAGGGAAACACTCGTAGAGTATTTTCTAAGACCCCGTTATTTTTATGTTTATGTTTCCCCTATCTATATCTATCGAAAAGAGACTTACCATATAGAATCTCATGCAGTATTCTCCTTCATAGAATATGAATTAGATGTATTTATATAGGTAAATATCATACTATTGTATGTGTCCATCCAAATAAATGGTGTCGATGTTTGAAAATCTTTCATCGATAATGGATCATGATTTAATATCATTCTAGTATGGAAAATTTTCGGACTGGGCTAAAATTATTATAACCTTGAACCTTCCACATTGACACTACATGGATTTGATAAAAGCAAGAAAAGGAAACTAGGCCAAATCAAGCTGAGGGCTTAATTTGGAGACCTCATATCTAACTCATAATTTCTAGTTTTTTGGTAGGATTCATTGTTCAATGTCTTTTTAGGAATGGCCTAGCTACATCAACCTGAAAAAATCCCCCTATCATACTATCAATCCATTAGATACTGAATTAATGGAAAAAATGGGAAATCACATGCTGAAAACCCCATTACAATCCTAAATGTCAAATTATGATAATGGAATATTTTATTAGTAAGAAGGGGGGAAACCCTTTATTGATGGTGTTTCTAGGGTCACCACCCCAAATAGTCTGGAAATGATAATAGCCAACCCCTTAAAACATCTTAGTGAATAATATGTGTTTCCCATCAATCAAGTCAACCATATGGGTCCATTTTTAGACACATATTTAGTGGTATTAATTATTTCTATCATGACCACAAAGTCTAGAATTTTGATAAGTTTTTTGACTCATCAAATAGTAGTGAATTCTTGGTGAAAAAATCCCTAATTCCAACCTCATAGCTCTAAGAGATCCCCACCAAACAAATAGAGGAAGAAGAGGTCTTCTCATCACCTAAAGAGGATGAAGGCACTCCTCTATCCCTCACTCTATCATCTATAGAATTTAATGAAAATTCCATACTATTAGTTGGATTAGAGGAAGACACTACTTCTTTTGAATGTCAATATATTGACTCTATCCTAACCTGGGGGAGATTAACCAACTAGTATCAACCCTATAGAATAATTGGAAGATGAATAAGAGTTATAGAAGGAGAAGTATAACCTTAGGTATGCCCCTCTAGCATTATAGTATGGAGTATCTACAACTATTGATGATCTAAGAGAACTAAATTTGGATATAGAAGAAGAACCATGACCCACTTTGACCAGTGTGGACACATATTCTAAAGAAAAAGAGGTATATAAATCCCTCCTAAAGCACTATCCGGATATGTTCACTTGGAAGTAAAAATAAATTCTATTCCCCAACCCTTGGGTGGGCACTAACCACTTGGTCTTTACAGAGGTCCACTAGGGCTATATACAAGAATCTGAAACGATGAATTTGACACATACTTCCTATATTTATGATGACATTGATGAGATCATCATATCCAACATTATTTGTGATGTCCAATATTTGAAATTAAAGGAAAATATTTGCTATATCAAATATATGAATAGGAAAATAAGATCCTTCATCTATTTTAGAGATCTCAACTAGCATGAAATGAGACAATTTCCCAATATCAACCATAGATTAACTGATTGATGGAATAGAAAAATATTAGGCTCTCTCATTCATGGATGGTTATTCAGGATATAGTGAAATATGAATGGCATTAGAAGATGTAGAAGCCACAACCTATTGACCCCCAGGTATTATTTTTCATTCCGGTAACACCCTTAGTCTTGAATAATGATGGTTCCACAACCCTACATTACATGCATCATATCATCAAACCCATCCTAGAAAAGTTCATTGAATTCTTCTTTGACGATTTGGTGGTAAATCCTGATAGCATTCTAACCACCTGACTGGCCATGAATCCTTATTCAACAAATTGTGATAGCACAACCTATGAATGAACCCCATGAAATGTGCTTTCAGTAATGCTAAAGGGAAATTTATTGGCTTCTTTGTACTCCATCATAGAAAAAAATTTGACCCTAATAAGTCCAAGTAATTCATATCATCTCACCTCCAAGAAACCTCAATGAGTATAGAGGAAATCAAGGAAATTTTCCCTGTATCTGGCACTTTATACCTAGCCATACAAGAAAAATACTACACTTCATCAGGTTTATCAAATTCAGGGTTACATATTAGTGGAGTGATGGTTGTTTGGAGGAATTATATAGACGTAAGAAATATAACTTGATCCCACCAGTGATAATTCCACCTATCAAATCAAGGAAACATATTGTTTTATGGTTTTTCATTGGATAAGTCATTGGGAGCCTTACTCATGAAGTATAATGATACTGGAAGTGAAAACTACCTTTATTACCTCAACAGAACCATGTTTGATACTAAGAAATATTATTCAAATATAGAGAAGAGTTTTCTAGTGCTAATTATTATATTATAGAAAATAAGGTACTACATGCAACAACATGAGTTCCATATAATCTCACATAGAAACCCACTAAAAGAATGTTTCATTAATCCAATGTTGAATGGGAATCTTTAACGGTGCGTGGTTATCTTATAATGATTTGATATCCTATTCGTGACTCAAAAAACGGTGAAAGGAAAAGCATTAGTAGAATTTTTATAGGGAACCACTGGGTTGATATTACTTCATTAGATTTCAAATTACCTAATAAAGAATTATTATATATTCAAGAGTCCCCCAAAATGTGGGAGACGTAATTTTAAGGTGTATCCCGAAGCCTGATAGGGAAGAGGATGAAATACCCCAATCTCAAAAGAGTGGAGCTGGGTGTCATGGTCATTTCTCATGAAAAAGAAGATCTACCTTACTTTTTTATATAGTCAAATGGTTTCAGGAACAATGAATCATACTTTCATTTTCTCACGGAATGGTTGGAGCTGGAACATTAATTACAACTAATTCACTTGAAGATAAAATGGTATTTATATTTTGTCATCAATAAGTTCAATAGTGATTATTCCATAAAAAGGATGATATAATCCCCCTTATAAAAAAAATATAAGGAATAATGTAATAATTCTATTTGGACCTACCATTTACTCATGTTCTATAGTCACAAAATACCAAAAACAGAACCCTGGAAAATGCAACCACAACTCTAGGAGATTCATACTAGGATGAAATAGTTATTATCATTTCACTCCACCAGTTGGTCTCACATTATATTAAAGCCTATAAAAAAAAGATCATTGAATTTAATCTAACATTCAAAACCTATATTCTTACCCCTAAATATATGACACCCATTATGGACAACCTTAAAAATGGAGAACACCCACAAGACAGAGCTAGGAAAAGGGAAAATCTAAATATGTGAAATTAAAACTATACTATATGATGGAAGGAATCAAGAAAAGTGCATCAATAAGAGGAGACTTAATAGGGTCCTTATTAGGTGGATTGATGGAGAAAGGGCCTATGTTTTCATGAAGTAAATTCACACTAGAGCCTACGGTGCCCAACAATTCAGATTCAGACATTCCCATCAAATTTGATGGCTTGGATACTTCTATCCTACTAGAACACATGACTACACTAAATTTACCAAAAAATTCAATTTCATCTAGTTTCACTCCAACTTCATTAACTAACCCCTAGAGTTCATACACAAAACAGAATACTCTTGGTCTTCTTCTATACAGGAATAGATTTTGTATGAATATATCCTCCCACTATGACCAATCAATTCAAGTAAATTCTCACTAAAACCGACTTCTTCTCAAAGTGGGCTGATACCATAACCCTCAAAGAAGTCCGGGAAATGAACATGGTCAAATTCATAAAATCCAATATCATTATTAGATTTTTTATTCCTTATAGAATACTGATGAAGAATGGGAAGAATTTCTTTACTATTGAATTAGAGAAACTATATCAGAGTATGAAATCATGTCCAATATTTCATCCTGCAAATATTAATTATCTATGAGAAATATAGAGTCATTCAAAAAGACCCAATCAAATATACTCCCAAATAAGGAAGAGAGGAATAAAATTTCTTGAACAAACAAGCTCATGAATTCTTTCTGGTCGTACCATACTACAACCCGCACTATCACCCAGGTGACCCTATGCTCATTAGTATATGGTACATAGGTAGTATTTTCCATCAAACATAAATTTCCATTAGTTTTTTTCCATATATTATCAGTTATCCAAAGATGAGAAATCCTAGAAACGATTGGATGAATTGGAGTGACTGAAAAAGAAGATATTTCATACTTTTAATCATTTGGAATTCCAAATGAACTGGATAGAGTAAGCCTTCAATAAAAAGTTTATCCTGTGATCTTTCCTCAAAGGATATATGTAACACCACAAAACTCAAACCTCATGTATTGATAAGTTATGTTTACTTTTTGTTTAAATTTTATAATAACTAAAAAAACTTATTTCCAATGAGAAATTAGTAATATGGTTTTAATTTATATTAGAATGAAACTGGGAAAAACACACAAATGGACACAAGATTTTTCATTTAAATAAAAACTATGTAGTTCTTACAATACCCCGAGATCAAAAGAGTAACAATGCTAACCAAATATACCTATTAAAAACTCTATCAGAATTATAGGGATACCACTTAAAACAACGAGAACCCCAATAAAATAATATGGGTCCTTGGAATTTTTCATAATGAGAATAAGAATGGCCGAAGCCACCGTGGCCATACTAAGCACCAATGGTATGATGTGAACCATCTTATTTAATCGCTTCGAATTTAGGACACCATAAGGCATGGTTTTATTTAAGGAAACAACTTCACTGTTACCTTGGGTGACTATTTGATTCCAACAGAAATAATTATAGCCATTAGCATCAAGTTGAATTAACTAAAAATATTCGAGTACAGCTTAGTTTTCCAAAATTTACGAATTGGATATTATAAGATAACTCCTGGTTATGGGGTAAAATTTTGAATTACATGATTTTAAAAAGTATTAAGGAATTCAAAATACTATGTAAATGTTCCAAAATACAATGTAATTATCTTAATATCTTTAAAAAATGTTTTAAACTATGTTCAAATTCTTTTAAAGAAAATATTTTTTTTGGATTAACTTAATTTTGACTACTATAATATTAGTATAAAAGATTTTATGTGGGTATTCCAAAATTTCAATTTATAACCTTAAATGTTAAAGCTTTAGTATTTATAAATAACTTGAGTAATAATATATTTAGATAATGTATATTTAGGTATTCATTAAACTTTTTTTATATAAAGGTTATGTTGAAAAAGGATAATTTTTATATAATATTATTCAATAAGACTTCATATTTTTTTTGTTAGTTTTTTAAAATAAATTGGTCCTTCTAGGGCGGGTGGCTAGGCCAAGAGAGGCATCTCATGATACGTGACTGAGCCTAACCCTCAGCCCAAACCAAGGCCAACCCAAGCTTGGGCATAGGTTCCCTAAAGGATGTATGGGGGTAGGAGCGCATGAGAGCGCAGTGCGGGCGTAGGGCTGCGGTGGGGCATGGGTAGGCCGAGACCTATGAGGGAAGCAGGAGCTCATGTGTAAGGCCCCATGTGTCTGTGTTGTGGGATTTCTGAAGCATAGAACAACGACTGAGGTTTATAATGGGGGTGTAAATATTCCCCCATTTCGATGTGGTAGGCGTTTTCCCAAGAGAAATGAGATCTGGACTGTTGGATCTCATAGCACATGATTCAGGCCATTGATCTCGACCCTGCACTCAAATCTCAGGAACCGCATGTCTCCACGGTTTTCATGACTGTTTGAGGTTTAAAAAAAACAATGCCGCTTCAATCTTGTGTCGTCTGATCAGACTCAGAATTAATCTGAGCCGATCATTACCTTTATAAACCATGAATCCATCCCAGCCCTTGAATCCAGGTCAGAAATGATCTGGCCCTCCCAAGTTCCTCCTGGTTTTCTACTCAAAGCGTTGTCTTATTCCCCATGGTGTGCCATGCACCAGTACCCTACCTCTCATTTTTGTACCATTTTTCTTCACCCTTACAGTCTTCGGACCCTCCTCTAACACAGTTTCCATAGAGATCTATTTCCCTAGGATTTTTATAAGCTATGTTGGCCTCAGATCCCTTTCATCATGCATTAAAATAACCATTATAAGTATAGTTTCTAAAAAACACATAGAGGAATCCGAAAAACCTCTCGGTTCCATGCACACAAGCCTCCAGCAGACCGTAAAGAGTCCTCCGAGTTTTCCAGTGTCTCTCAATCCCCTCTTCATCCTCAAGCTAAGTTAGGGGATTAATAATTGTCTTTCTTGTTGGGTTTTTGGTTGTGTGAATATATATACATATATACTTGTAATATAAATATACATAATCATACAGTTTGGGGTTAATTCTTTGTTTTCTCAAATAAGAGTTGCAAGATCTTGAGTTACAGCATATTAATAGACCCTAAGTATGGCACCCCATGCTGTTTTTTTATTCCTTAAGTACATAATCAGTAATATATATACATATATATATATATATATGGAAATATATAAATATAATATACACAACCCTCATATTTGAATAAACTTCATATACCAGATTAATGATTTCTAAGTTTGAGTTACAAAATTATTAAAGAACTATGAAATCCATGGAATCATTTTTGTAAGGAAACATTTATACTTGATCATGTATGTTCTTAAATATGTAGTTATAATATATACATGCGGTTTTAATCATTTTATCATTATACTTTTAGTTCCTATTTTTGATAGTCTTGTAAGTGTAAAATAAGCAAGGTATGAGTCCCTTACGTATACTCATAATGTATAATTGAGTATGTGGGAATGTGTGTATATATTCCATCTTTGATCCCCAATTGTATTTAAAAATTTCCAATGTTTGAAAGGAAGTTACAAAACGTGTACTTTCAAATATTTTTTTGGCTTCAATTAAACACTACATCTTAAGCACACCCCATTGAATGAATGTTTTACACAACATGAAACCCTAAGTATAGTTATTTCAAATTCTTTTCTTTTGATGTTAGTAGTTCATGAGTATAAATATTGGAGACTTGTAACTTCATATTCAGATGTATGATTTACTCGCTACTATTTATATTAAATTATAAAGGTTATGGTTGAGTCTCATTCTTTCATGTTTTAATATCTAATGTGTTAAAAAACAGCTTATTTATAATAAATGTTTGAGGAAATGTGAATTTAACACCCCACATGGAATGTGGGGTTTACATTTTTATTTATTATGCACCCAGAAGAAAATTTCATTAAGTAATTGGTCAAAATTGTTTCAGGAACTATCATTTTATGTGGTATCCTCATATATTCATTACTGGTGTGTTTTAAATCAGTATCAAATACAAAAATATTCTATACTAGTTAATGCATGTTGTGGAAAAGCATGTTTTCTAAATAGTAACTGGAATATTATGATTTTGTCCATTCCCAATTCCATTTATCAGTGCATAAATTGGACATGAATGATGGACATATATAAAAAGTTTATTACCATGGAAGGGATTATAAAGTAATGTAATAAATCAAAAAATTTATTTTTTATGAAAGCTTATGAAGGGGAATAAGGATTCAATTATTCATGGTTGTATCTAACACAGTGAATAATGTGAAGTAAGTAAACAAGTAAAATGTGACACATGTATTTATATAAGATATGTAATTTAATAATTCAAAGTGGGATGTGAACTTTGATTTAGAGATACGATGAATGCATTGGACTTAGTATGTGATGGGTGGGGCCCTCTATATCCCCTTGATGCATCGGTAGGTCTCATGAGACAACTATAAGGAGCATTGGCCGAGGCCATTTCCAATTATGAGTTATGGATTTTGGACGAGGCCTTAATCATTAGAAATTTTGGCCGAGGCCTTGACATAGTTCGACATATGCACTTTCCTCATTAGGATTATCTAATTTAATTAACCAAAAAAATATTTGACTAGTAGAATATTATTGGTTAAAGAGATTATGGATTTTTGTCGAGACCCTAATCATTAGACGTCTTGGACAAGGCCTTGAAAAATATATCATAATGACCTTCATATTTATTTCCCACAATATGTGTATGATAACTAATATCCAAATGAATATTCAATTAGTAGAACATCCGTGGTTGAGAGCCAGTACTTATGAGTAACAAAAAAGTAAAATCTTATGGCATGTCATATGTTTAGCACTCATGGATTCAGTATTTCATGTCTGAATTAAAGTTATTACCTTCATGTACAACTCTGATTATTCATTTCTCTTAGTTATAGGATTTGTGATCTCACTTGCATATGTCATACAAGTTTAGAACACCTTTTATTTACTACTCCAAATGAGCATTCCTATAATTGAATCATGTATCCTTATAACTCTGTTAGCGTGTTTTTAATTTAGCACATTTATGATATGTTACATGTGTTATAGATTTTCTTTAATAAAAATATTTTTATGGAATGTTTTTAAAGATTGTTATCAAAAGTTATATTTGTTTATTTTAAAATCCCTTACTATGAATTAGTATTATCACCATAAATTTTTTAAATAAATTTTTCAGGTATTAGTTTTTAGCAGAAGAAACATTTTAGAAGTAGCTGGTTTCCTAGAACTTGAACTGAATCGATCCTCTATATGGCACCAACTCTGGGTATTCGAGAGCCGGGGCGTGACAATATATGGGGTTGGTCCTTGTGAATTTGATGATACCAAAAAAAGAAACCTCTGATGTTGGAACCGAAATGGGGGAGACCTTATTCCATACAGACAGTCTACTCCAATTGATCCTATTCTCTAATCTCGATAGATAGATAGCTTACCACGGTTCCCACCAACGTGAGGTTCCTAAAGAAGTATTTCATGCAAAAACATGTAAAATTCCATGATTGTGTGATGTTAAACTATAGGGAAAAATTTCATGATCACATGATGTTTTACTACTTGGAAATATGTCTTCATCATATGACATTAAAATACATAGTAAAACAACCTGATCGAATGATGTTAAACTATATGTTAAAACATCATGATCGTATGACATTAAAATACATTGTGAAACCTTATGATCACATGGCGTTTATATACATGGTAAAATGTCTTGATCACATGACAGCGAACTTTACAGTAAATCATCATGATTGCATGATGTTAAACTACATGGAAAAACATCCTGATCACATGAAATTAAATTTTCTGGTAAATCATCCCAACTGAATGACATTAAACTACATGGTAAAATTTCTAGACCACATGATTGCAAACATCAGGGTGAATTGTCTTACCTTCAAGACATTAAATTACATAGTTGGTCTTTGTCACAGGACCATAAAAATCCTGAAATATTTTTCCAGGTCATAAGACAATAAACTAAATAACCCCAACTTCCTCACTGTATGACATTAAATAGAACAAAACCATGTTTTCCTCTCCCGAATAGAATTCACTCCCAATATTAGTCATATAACATTCTAATTTCAGGAACAACTAGTGGATTGTTTTCTATCATCTTGGGATATATAGTGACACCTATAATCACACATTATTCCCAACCACAAATCTTCCACGATTCATAAGATTGTTTTCTTACCAACATTTTCCCTCATGGTCTCTTTTCACACATGTAATTTTCTTTTTTATGGTCTACCAAATCATCTTCTCTGTAACTATAAGACACCATATTCTTTACTGCATGACCTTAAACTACCAAGGAATCATATTCTCACTAATGATTCATCTCACCCAAGCTAGTTCTATGCAAAGGAAACATGAAATTCCCTATTTATCTCAGGAATTTCATATCCAAAAAAGGGACTGTCTTCCTCAATGAAATATGTATAGATTGATTTCTTTCATTATCGTATACATTGCGACACCAAAACCTCTAATCATGGGGACATCCAAAATTCGACTTTCCATCAACATCGGGTGACCTATGTCCTTATGGAATGACATTAAACTGCTTGGTGACCATCCTTTCCACATGATATGAAACTACAAAATTCCTCAAAAACTGTGTGTGGCTTGATTCATATTTATGAAGGATACAAGGTGATTCCCAAATCTCCAATTTCTGTTCTAGCAGCAAAAATCAAAATAATCAATGGAAAAAATTCTCCCTTATGTGTATGGATGATACCTTCATATGTAGTTCCCATATTGAACTTTGTGGGGATTGATTCCTATTCACACTTGATACATGGTGATTCTTGGATATCCAATACTGAGTCCAATAAAAAAATTCCCCATATTTCACATCAAGTGACCTACGTCCCCACCACATGTTGTAATACATCATGATATTTAAAACTATGTGTCTCTTGATTCTTGTCTACATAGGATATGTAGTGATGCTCGAATCATTAATTCTACATCCAAATGTAACAATCAAAACAATAAAATGAAACCCCCTATATGTACATGTAAAACCTATATAGAGATACATTTTTAGAACTATGTATGGATTGATTCTCACTAAAATGATATAAATAAAGATTCTTATATATTACATCATGTTCTAACCACCTAAAAATAAAAATTTCCCTCTCCTTCATTTTTTACTTCCTCTATGTGGTCGGATAAACCTTTTCCACCCCTTGTTTCTGACACCGAGTAGATACCATGTGGTCTTAGTAGTTTTTTAGAAGGGATTCCCCACCTAAACAAGGTGTATCAATTTATATGAGATTTACTTTGAGGTACACACTATTTCTTTACCACACAGTGTTAAATTGCATGGTTTATGTAATGGTCTATCATGTCATGTTTCGTTACATTTTTGTTTTAGAGTGTTGGTGGTTTTTAGAGGAGGATCAGTGGATTTCTAGAGAAGTTCAGTTTCCAAAGTTTGGAAGCTGGGAGATTTGATGACCTGTAAACATTTTACACAATGTGAAAGGGGTTTTCACATTGTGAAAATTTATATTATGTGAAATAGGGTTTTACAACATTTAATTTATCATGGTTTAAATATAAATTAAAAATGAATTAGTGAAATGTTTTTTAGTGGGAACGGAACCCTAGGGATTACACGATGTCAAAGGGGACTACACATCCTTTAATTCACTAATTTAGTTCTATTTTTTTAAACAAATCAGATGAATTATCATTCATTTGGAAATGTTTTATTCTTTATCGCTTTTGTAGTGATCTATTGGTGCCCCATGGTGTCCTTCAATCAATTTTCCTCCCTTGTTGATATGTCGATCCTAGTGTTTGATCAGTGGTGATTTGTGGTGGATCCATGGTGAGTTCCTGTCTTGTTCTCATGTATTTTATTCTATTCATCTCTTGGGGATCTGATGTAGTGTTGTTTCATTGGTTTAGGGTGATTTTGGGTTTTTTCTGATGGATACTTAGTGCGATATAGGTGGAACCATGATTCTTAGGGTGTAGTTGTGGTTCTAGGGCGTTCTTCTTCACCCTATGGTGTGTAACTTGTTGGAAAGATTCCTCGAGGCATGGATCCCCTCATTTACCTCTATTTGAGTATCTGATGAAGTAATAATTTTCACATATTTAATAAAGTATTTCGTATTTCTAAATCCCACCATAGTGTTATTTTATGGGCAATTGTCACATTTTAATGTTTTAGTGCTATTTTGAGCTCAAATGCAAAATTGGCTTAATTTTGGGATTTAACTGTTTCATTTGTATTATATATTTTGGCCATAAACTTTTATAAAACAAACCAAATTGTGAAATTAATGTTTTGTAGATTTCCTTACATTCTGGGCCTCATTTCATCCTTCTGTATCTACAGCTCAATCAATCATATGGAGGCTCAGACTAAGCTCACAATCAGTGCCTCGAAAACTGTGTGCAGATCTGAAATGTTTTAAATATGAGATTTTATCTCGAAGAAGACCAGTCTATTAGATATGAAAATTAATAAGGATATGGAAGAGGAATTAATTAAAATCTTTAATTAAATATTCCACGTCTGAATCAGCCGATTACAAGGACAAAATGTCACGGGGAGTCGGAGTTGTGGAAGACAAAGAGTCACTTTGGCAGATTAAATGTGATGTACTAAAACAGCCATAAACCATTAATATGTGGACCAATGAAGTTGAAATTCTGTGAAATAACATATAAGATGATAAGGAACAACTTCCAAGAAGGTACCATTATCAATTTAGGAATTTAATGGTTATAAAAGTCGATAACATCCGTAGTACTAAATTTGAGCGATATTTCTTCATCCATTTTCCCTATAATTATTTGTCTCCTCTCCCTTTTACAAGGATATCCATTTTCAAGGGGAAAGGTTGAGTATTTTTGTTTTAATAGTTATTTTTATTTTTATTATATATTAGTTTATATTTCCTCTTCATACCTCCTTTCTTCCATTTATTTTATTTTATGTATTCTCCCACCGTTATTCCCTTCTCAACTCCACTAAAAATGGAGAACTAACCTCAGTGCTTGTTCGAGGGAGGGAATGGTGGTTTGATTGAGTTCATTGTAATTTAATTTATAATCCATTTATCCAATTATAATAATTTTTGTGGTGGTTAAATATATTATGGTGAGTGGTCACCCCATTTTCTCTACCACCACTTTCTTCTTCTCAGTTATCAATTTTCCTTCCCTTCCCTATTTGGGTCATGCATACGATGGAGTATGGCATGAGTACTGATGTTCAGTGAAGAGGTATCCGCGCTGAATTTAGGAAGATCATTACCCTTTATTCAGACGTCTCGGTATAGGGTGATGAAATTTCAAATGAGAAGGGGAGGTGTGACAGGTCTTGATCACCTCATTGAGTTGAATCTTGAGATTATTTTTAAACAATGATATCAACCACCACGACCTCCTAATAACAACTTCCTACTTTCTTTATTATAACTTCATTATATATTGAATTGAATTATTATATATTATATTTATCTTTTATAAATTATAAATTATCCCCCCATTTATAATAGTATTATATTTTTATATTAGTTATTTTTTAATAGTGATAATAGGAAATTTGTGCGTGTTAGCGGCCTCCTTGTGATCGACCCTAGGGTGTGCCACTATGGTGCATTATTAGGTATATAATAATTTAATTTAATTTTGGTTCACGAAAAACCACTCTCATAAATTTGGTTCCATTGCCGATGAGGCCAAATACTTACACACATTATTTTTCATAAAAACAAAAAAAATTAAAAAATTTACAAACTAAAAAATATAATTTCTTTTCAAATCATTGTTTTTTTAGGTCATGGATTATTTCAGTGATTTTTCATATTCTTGGACTAGTACTGAATTTTCTAGTAGGGAAGAGGCTTTTATACTGCTGATGGAACAAGATTCCCCAATGATTCAAAATAATTTCAAAATCCTTACAAGAAAGAAAGATAGTAGCGTTGTTGGTAGCTGAAGTTGAAGATGTTAAAGTTCTATAACGGGAACAAAAACAACAACAGAACCAAGCTGATGAAGAAGAGGTAAATTTTGTTCCACAAAAATTTTAAGTTTAATAACCAAATGAAGACTTGAAGACTCAACTTGAAGATGCAATCATCTCTTTTTGTCCATTTCTTGAAGAGGTTCCTGAAGATGAAAAGCCAGCTGATACAACTGTGGGAGATCAACATGCTTTGGGAGAACGTTGGTATGATTATGTGGATGACCAAAAAGTAAGTTATCCCCCCCAACTTTGATAGAAAAAGAATCGGTACCTCTATACCTCTCTCTTGATTTGGAAGAATTTGAAGATGTCCCTATAGAAAAATAATTCCCAGTGGCCTTGACTGATGATATCACATTTCGAGATGACCTACACGAAAGGGAAGATTTTTATATTGATTAGTTATTTTTTAATCATATCCAAGTGGAATTATTCTCTAACTTCCTCTTTTCAGAATTTTTTGAAACAACATCACATGATCAAGCCCTGGATGTTGATGTCGAAGTGTCCAAAGAAGTTATGGCTAAAGAAGTGGAGGATTTATTCTTTATCCTTCCCCCATATTGTAAGTTTTAACACATTGAAAAGGGTAAGGAGATATTGTACAAAATTCATGGGTTACTCTATGGATGTTGTAGACTGAAGAGCATTGGAATAAAGAATTTATGGTGGTTTATAAGAAATAACCCTCATCCACCTTCAGATTGGGGTTAAACTGCTGCAATTGTTGGACTAGGGGCAGTAAACACATAAGACCTACTTGGGGGCCAAACCAAGAATTATCCCATTTTTTTCCCATTCCTCTTTCTTTTTATTTATTTTTCTCATATTTTCTTTATTTCATGCCATTTAGGTCAAGTGGTAGTAGCTAGGAGCTTAACTCAAAGCTAGCACTAAAAAATAATGCCAATTTGTATCTTTCCTTCCCTTTATATGTCAGCCCTTATATTGATTTTCTGATGAGCTCCAATGAGGGTTATTAAAATCTTGGTGTGGGGGAGTTTCATCCAACTTAGTTTTTTTCTTTTCTTTATTTTTCTTTTTTTTCATCTTTTTAGTAACCTTGAGCTTTAATGAATATTTTGATCATGTTTTACACACTAATTGATTTTGAGAAACTCGAGATTATTTTTAAAGATATGGATTTTAAATGATTGTTAATGTGAAAACATTTTCCTAGAATTGGTTTTTCAATCATTTTTATGAGTTTGACTGATTTTTGAAATCCATTCCCATGAAACACTGACTCAAAAAAAATTTCCTACCCTGTCATGTATTCTGAACAACTTTGAAATACTCTTTCTAATACCAATACTTTCTTGAGAGAAGCTTGGATTTTGTGTGAGATCTATAACTTGTGACTTTTCTCTTTCGAAGATTTTGATTTCATGGAATTTTTTTGATATTATTGAGGAATTTTTTTGGATAGAAATATTTTATATTGAGACCTACCTTTACATTTATCCTTTGTTATCCCTTAGATTCCATGAAATTCCTTATAGTTCTAAGCCACATTACAAGATTATTTTTCCTTGCCTACCTACACTCTTGGTATTTTTGCATGGATATTTCATGTTTGAGTGTGGGGGAAGGGCCTTTCGTGTGCGTTCTTTGGGATGTGTTTCATTTTTGGGTGATCTGAGGTTTGTGTCCACATTTTGGGCAGTGGATGATAAAGATCAAATTGGGCATGGGTAATCCTTTCATTGTGCCTTATTTGTTTCCTCTAGTTCTCCTTAAAAAATGAGAAAATTAAAAAAATGGAGATGAGCTTGAATTTATCATTGTACTTACTTTTATGACTCATGTACCTATCTAAATTCAAGGGCATTATGGTCATTCTTTCATTTCATTCAATTTTCAGCTCATTCTCCATGAAAAAAATCAAAAAAAAGAAAATAAAGTTGTGCCTTTCTGGTGCTTTACAACAAAAATTAAAAAGGGGGAGAACTTCGATGCAATAATTCTTTGGAATCATTTCCTGGCTCATGTACCATGTAATATAAAAAAGGGGTGGTGTTGTGTTTCACATTGTTAAGTGGATTGAGTGAGGTTCATCCGGTGTTTTCACTTGATTATTCATGAATTTTTCTTAAGAGTCCAACCTCCTCTTTCAAGCCATAATTTTTCAATCATTTACCCACCAACAAAAAGCAACAGAATTCACCAGGTAAAAATTCCCCATGATTGAATTACTTTTCTTGTTTCACGCTATAGAGAGATTATAATTTTCACAAGCCTGTGGCTATACATGCACTTTCCAAGTATGAGCATAACTCCAGATACAATTTCTCTTCAGTGAAGAGTGACACAAAATATCATGGTGAGGTAGGTTGTGATTGGGCCATGGGTGAATTTTTTAGGTTGAATAAATTTAAATGTTAGGAATGAAAATTATTTGGAATTGTTTTTCATAGAAGATATGTGATGGAATTTCATTTTGGAAGAGATTATTGATGTTTTCTTATTTTTGATTTTTGTGCAAATTTTGATTTGAATATATGAATATTGCCCAGGAGTGCAATGATTAAGTGTGGGAGAGTGATGAAGCAATAATTTTCACATATTTCATACTGTATTTCATAGTTCTAAGTCCCACCATAGTGTTATTTAATGGGAAATTGTCACATTTTTATGTTTTAGTGGTATTTTGAGCTCAAATGCAAAAATGGCTTAATTTTGGGATTTAACTGTTTCATTTGTATTATGTATTTTGGCCATAAAATTTTCTAAACTGAACCAAATTGTGAAATTATTTTTTTCATTTTTCCTTAAATTCTGGGCCTCATTTCATCCTTATGTATCTATAGCTCAATCAATCATATAGAGGCCCAAACTAAGCTCACAATATGTGCCTCGAAAACTGTGTCCAGATCTGAAATGTTTTAAAGATGAGCTTTTATTTCGAATAATAGTAGTCAATTGGAGCTGAAAATTAACAAGGATAAGGAAGAAAAATTAGTTAACATCTTTTTTTAAGGTTTCCATGTCTTAATCCTATGATTACAAGGACATAATGTCATGGGAAGTCGGAGTTGTGGAAGACGAAGAGTCACTTTGGTAGATTATATATGTTGCACAAAAACCACCATAACCCCTTCATACGTGGACCAATGAGGCTGAAATGTTTTTTAAGAATGAGGAATACAACATGGAACAACTTTCAAGCAGGTAACCTTTACCAATTCAGGCATTTAAGGGTTCTAAAATTCAATAACATCTGTAGGACAGAATTTGAGTGAGATTTCTTCATCCATTTCCCTCTATAAATATTTATCTCATCTCCCTTTTACATGGATAGCCATTTTCAAGGGGTAATGTTGAGTATTTTTTTGTAATAGTTATTTTTATTTTTATTATATATTATTTTAGATTTCTTCTTCATACCTCCTTTCTTCCATTTATTTTTACTTTTTGTATTCTCCCACCGTTATTCCCTTCTCAACTCCACTAAAAATGGAGAACTAACCTCAGTGCTTGTTCTAGGGAGGGAATTGTGGTTTGATTGAGTTCATTGTAATTTAATTTATAATCTATTTATTCAATTATATGAATTTTGGTTGTTGTTAAATCGATTATGGTGAGTGGTCGCCCCATTTTCTCTACCACCAATTTCTTCTTCTAGTTTATCAACTTTCCTTCCCATCGCTATTTGTGTCGTGCATACAGTGGAGTATGGCATGAGTAGTGATGGTCCATAAAGAGGTATCCTTGCTGACTTTAGGAAGATAATTAACCTGTATATAGAGGTCTCAGTATGGGGTAATGACATTTCAAATGAAAAGGTTAGGTGTGACAGGTCTTGATCGCCTCATTGAGTTGAATACTGAGATTCTTTATAAACAATGATATCAACCACCACAACCTCCTAAGTACAGCTATCTACTTTCTTTGTTTTAACTTTATTCTATATTTCATTTCATTATTATATATTATATTTATATTTTATGCATTTGAAATTATCCCCGCATTTATATTAGTATTATATTTTTATATTAGTTATTTTTTAATAGTGACAATATGAAATTTCAGTGTGTTAGCATCCTCATAGTGATCGACCCTAGGGTGTGCCACTATGGTGCATTATTAGGTAAATAAGAATTTAATTGAATTGTGGTTCATGACAAACCACTCACATCAGTATCATGTGGTAGGGGATTTTTTTATATTAATTATGGGTTTTCAATCTTAATTAAAGATAAAAAATTGGTTAAATTGAAATTTAATGGAAAAGGGGTATGATTCACATGTCTTTACAACCATAATATGATTATGATATTATATATTGTATAGTCTTGATTAATTATTGACAATTTTGGATTATGGTGGATTTTTTTATCCAAGATATATGTTTTGTGACTATTGTGACTATTTTTGTTTCTATGAAATCACCAAAAAAGTAAATTAGTAAATTATATATATTTGGAAAATGAAATTGTTTATCTTGGATTTTAGTTTTTGTGATGATGACCCTAAAATAATTTGGAATGTGATAAAACCCCCTTTGTAAATTTGTAAATGGATCTTTATATGTTATGATGTGAGCCTGTTCTTGTGGGACCATGTTGTGTGGTTGGGGAATATGAGGTGGATAGTTTGTGGTCCGAACTTTTGGGGTGGTGAGGTGATTGTATTTCATCTATGCATTGGGGTTAGTGAGGTGACAGTTTGTGGGATGTACCTTTGGGATAGTGAGGTGATGGAATTTTGTGCTATTGTGGAATGTGGTTGCTTTGTTCTATAAGCCCATGTAATGATGAAATTAATGAATGTTTAATTTGGTTTGAAATGGAATGGGTTGGTTTAGTTAAATGAATGAAAATTTTTAATAAAAAAATTAATGGTGGGATATTTGACCAAAATTGGTTGATTCATAATAATGAAATAAATGGGTGTTAAACAAGGAGGAAATGGGAGGCCATATTTGATTATCAGGACTCTTCACCTTCTGAAGATACTATTGTAGATACTAATAAATTCATTTATAGGTGGTAGAAAAAGTAATGTTGTTTTGAGTTGGTTTTTTGTTATAGAGATCATCGGTTGGGATTGATTGTTTGATAGAACACATAAATACTCGATAATTCTTGTGATTTCTATAAGCTCCCCACCAATGTTGGGAACTATGTTCCGAACACCCGCATAGTCACACGGGGTGTGTATTTTCCAATTTCCTAGTGGGAGGTTGGATGGTTTTCCACCTTCTCTTACCTACTCCCTCTTCCAAGATAGGTAGGTATTGCAAAGGCTATGATCCTCGGAGGTTTTTTTGTGCATTAGGAGGGGGTTTTGTATCCCAGGTGTCTTCAGGATGAGTTTTGATATTTTTTTCCATGTGTCTCTAGGCTGAGTTGTGTTGTTCATTCCCAAGTGTCTTCAGGATGAGATGTGATGTAATGTGTTTTCTTTTAAGGCTCAGGGTTGTGCGAGTGGGATGTGTTGTGAGGTCCAGGTGTGTATGGGTGGGATATGTTTTGAGGTGTAGGTTTGTGTAGGTGGGATGTGTAGTGTGGCCCAAGTGTGTGTGGTCTAGATGTGATGTAGTATATTCAGAAGAAGTGTGAGTTAGGATGTTTTCTATTTGGGTGCAAGAGAATCTAATCAGTAGAAATGTAGTGTATGGTACCCTATCATCAATTTGATTTACTTTGTATTATCTACTTGTCTTACTTTATTTATTAAGAATGCCTTAGTGAGGTTGGGAAGGTTAATGTACTTGTATAGGTGATTCAGTTCAGATGTTTTCTAATAGGTGCATTAGTACACTTCTTTGACATGTGTATGTGAGACTTGAGTTTTTCCTTCTGAGTATAATTTTATGTTCACCCAATCTATATATAATTCTTTAATGTTTTCTCAAAGAGTTTAATGGGTTATACTAGACATTACTAGCTTGGATCCATCACATTTTCTATGTCACTCATTTACCTTTACCATTGGTTATTTACATTGAATACTTTCATCATTATTAGTTTAATTTATACATACATTTGGGTTAGTTTGGGTTCCTCTTTTATATTATGTCTTGGTGTTATAATGGATGATTCATTCCATCTCCTAATATAGTTTTATTATAATGGTTAGTGCCTCCCATACTATCATATTTAAAAACCCTTGGTGCAATTCACTAACCTGTGGCCTACTGGAGGCGGGACTCTGGGGGTCATTATCTCCCTTTCTTCATTGCAAACCCAGGAGGTGTATCATTGGAGGGAGATTGTCTTGAAAGAGTGGTATCAAATTTCATGGTCGAGATATAGGATTGATTTTGGAGTTAGGCACACTGAGTATTTCATGGGGTGGTATGGAAACTATCACAGTTGACCTTGGTGCGTGACCTAGACCCAGGAGACAAGATATGCATAGGATTTTAGGGGCCCCTATGATCCAGTGCATGATATTTGAGCTTATTGAATGACTAAGTTAGATGGACCTACTTATAGGGTAGATACCTAAGAAATATACATGCATCATGCGGACTTGTAATCTTTTTTGAATTGTGTTGATTTGGGAATGTTGAAATGGATAAAAAAATAAATTAAATGGGTTAAAATTATTCTTAAATAAAATTCTACCCTACCAGGCATAGAATGTTATTTGTTTTCCTTTCTTCTATGGCTCTGGGTCATCGTCTGCATGTAGCTCAGGGAGTGGTGGGTCAGTAGTCTAACCTAGTTGATCTTCGTAGGGTTGATCTAGTTGAGCAAGATGATCAGTGGTTGAGGATGCTGATTGATTTCTAGTGGTAGTATTTGGGGAAGTAAGAGGGTCATGTTTCATACCAGAATATAGTGAGATGGATGGAGGATATCGAGGTCACTTTCAATTTGATCCAGAACCTGGTAGAGTACTGGGTCCCTTTAGTATTCATTCAGATGTGATGACCTACCCGTCAGTGGTGGATGATGTATCTAGGAGAGTGGAAGGATGCATACATTTTGGGAGGAGACTTCTAAAAGGAGTTCCAACCATAGTTCCTTTCATCAACCATGAATGTAGTGAAGATGTAGTAGGTTCATTCTCTTCAATAGGGGGAACATTTTCATTCTATATAGTATGCAGTTACTCCTTTATGTTGCCTACATTTCTATAAGTTCAGAAGAAGTTATTGGTGATAGAGATAAATCACTAGAAATGAGGATTAACGTGCTAAGGGAACTAGAAGGGTTCCTTAAGGGGAAGAGTTTTTAGTGGATGGTCTCAGGCACTTGGACCTTTGAGGTTTCAACCAAAATGGATTCAACCTCAACAGCCTTCTTTCCAAATTTCTAGTTCCAGTTACTTCCATGCATTTACTGTGAGCTTCTTTTCAATATGTATTGGTTATGGGGTTCATGGCCATCACCAAATCCTATACCCAGTGGTTCCCCAAGCTCAGTTTGGAGGAGTTTGACATGTTAAACGTTATCCTCACCAACAATTTCTAGTGAGGTTGTTTTAGAAGTATGGGAAGAAGGTTTTTGCTTCACCGTGGGGATATAGAGCTGCTATAGGCAGACCGTGGGATATTCATTATGTTTAGGAACTTTGAACTGAGCATGGTTATGGTGGTGGTCATCTGCAGAGAGGTAGAGGAGCAAGGTGTGGTCAGTTTTACGTAGTGGGGGAAGTAGTTCTAGAGGGTCTACAGATCATCAAATGTATTATCTGGTTGATTAGCACACTTATTGGTTCCTCTTTTGATTCAAGAAATTACCAATCTTTTATATCACCAGCTATATCCCATGCTATGGGAAAATATGTAGAAATGTTCCCCATACCCCTAGTGTTGACTACACCAGTTGGAGGCTAGATCAACGTGATTGATGTGTGTTGATGATATAGTCTTATGATGGGGTTTTATCATTCCCATATGGATCATTTCTTTATACAGATGCATCTATATGATGTCATCCTCAGAATTGATTGGTTTTATTCCATATGTGATATTATCTAATTCTTCCGAGGGGGTGTTTTTTTGATGTAGATGTCTAGTGTGTTGTTTTCAATGGTGAGAAGAGTTTTTAGGTGGAATGTTTTTTTGTGGAGACCCTACATTAATTATTCAATGTGTTTTCAGTGTAATCAATGGACGCTGAGATGGTGGAGGTTCCTTGGGTCATTGGAGAGTTCCTGAATTTTTACCTTGATGAAGTTGTGATGCTACCCCCTTGATTTGATGTTGAGTTTGGGATAGACATGTAGCCCAGTGCTTCTCTGATTTTGATGGTTCCTTATTGGATATGACCTTTTGATATGTAGGATTTTTGGATTCAGATAGATTACCCTATGTATATGTAAGAACTCGGATCTTCGTTTCAGGTACTCCTTTCCTTTTTATAAAGTTTTTAAGAAAAATGGAGTTTTCTGGAAAATTTTGAAGTACACACTGTGTACTTTATGAGTACATGCCATGTACTCTTTTCTTGCTCAAATCTGTGTATTGGTCGTGTCTGGGTCACACACACGGTGTGCCGGGGTGACGTGGAGGCCGATTTTTCCAGAGTACGGAAGGACCTAGTACACGCCGTGTACTCTAAAATTACACGCCGTGTACTTTCTTTTTTTTCATTAAATGAACCGGGGTTGCACCTGACGCATAGAAGCCTCTTCTTCTAGGTCTCGTTCATCCGAGAGCGTCAAGGATCCGCGAATCTTCGACGAGCTCCTACCTCTCCGTATGTTCTTCGATTCGAGCACGGTCAATTGCGTTGGAATCGCAGTGGCAAGTTCTTCTTTCTTCTTGAGCCTTGTTTTCCAATTCCTCTTCTTTCTAGAGTTATCGTGGTTTATGTGTTTCATACCTTTTTTCAGATCTACGATATTCTAAGGAGAATTTGTCATCAATTTTAATGTATATCGATCTCCTAAGATCGAGGTAAGTGGTTTGTGCCTTTCTTTAGAAAGTATTTGAATATTTTGTGCAATTTAGCCAATTCCCTTGAACGGGAATTGTGCGTTTTCCTGTTTTTCCCTTGATTTCTTTCCTGCTTGCTTGATAGCTATAGTAGAGGTTTACCATAGTGAATAGAGTAGTTTTTTTTGTACTCTGGATGCTTTCCATGCTTGTTTTTCTTGTTTGGCATTTTCCAGTTTACATACATAGTTGTAGGATAGTGGAACTGTTTCTTTGTTATGCTGTTGAGACTTAGAATGATATCCAAGTAGTTTTGAGGTTTACATGGACAATACATGTGTGCTGAGCATGTTTATTTTCACACGGGACTGTGAGAACCTAGTGTAGTAGACCATTGGGAGAATGGATGTAAGGGCTTATCCAGAGTGTCTTTTAATACGATGTGAGACCACAAGGGGAATTGATGATGAGTTCATCATTAGAGAGTCTGTAGTTCCTCAACACGGGCCATAGGGGGATTGAGATGTTGAGTGCTTCCCCAGATATCCTTTATCATGATACAAGACTATAGGGGGAATTGATGGTGAGTGCTTCCTCAGAGAGTCCACTCTTAGCTGAACCAGAGGGGTGAGACTGTGGGTGCTTCCTAGAGGGTTGCTAGTACTTGTAGGTTAAACCATAGGGTTTAGGCTGTGAGAGCTACCCAGAAGGTTACCTGTTTTCTACTTGTTGTTGGTTGTTTATTTGTGTACTTTATATTCTAGAATTGTGGATTGTAACTGTTGTGTGATTTTCTGTTTATTGCTTCCTTCACTTTTACTTGACTTGTATTCATTGAATGTTAGGCACAAATATTTGGGTGATTGCCTACTGGGATTGCATCTCACACCCTATTTGGGCCATGCTTTTGTGCCCAAGAAGACTTTGTTGTTGCAGGTATAGATAAGGGCAAGCTCCCTTCGACTTCCAGTACTTGATTGCTTGGAGCTGGGGAGCAAGGGACCAAGATTTGGCTTGCGATGCTGCAGAAGTTGATGTTATTTTAGTACTTTGTTTTACTTTTATTTCCACATGTTGTTATGTTTGCTGCTTTCCTTAGAATCTTGTACCTACTGCATCATTATCATCATTGCTATATATTCATTGCTTCCACTATTTGGTTTCAGTTGTTGCGTATTGTTTACTGTTTCCACTATTTACTATTAATTTCTTTTCATGTATACCTTACTAAATGAGGGCATCGTTTCCCAAATAACTTACCAATGCCCTTGCTGCTAGTCGGAAACCTCTGGCATTTGGGGAAGTGTGCTTGAGGTCATGTGGTGAACCGAGCACGGGGCACCTCTGGGTGGCTTCAGGAACCGAGACGTTACAAAGTGGTATCAGATGAGTTATTTTCTCTTGCTTTATTGTTTGGAGACTTTATCCAGGGAGAGGACGGATTCGGTACTTGGTATTAAGATATGCTCGGGAGTAGCTAACCCATGTATAGGGAAAACCCATACTACCTCGTTAATTGTAGTTTGCTGGTTTTGAGATTTTACGGTTGATATGATTTCACCAAGAGTGATTCAAACGCTTTGTGATGCTATTGTTTTGATATTACAGTTCTATTTCTGTCGCAACCCGATGAGATGAGGGTATGCCAACATAGGCATCATATAGGCACTTTTAGAAATCACATTCCATGCATTCTTTCCATGCCATCTAGGGTGCATTAGCGATTACATGCTATTGTGATAGAATTTGTGTAGATTATGCATGCTATTGTGATAGATGCTTGATAGAATCTTTGCTGCCTTGTTAGAGGATTGTTGGTATTCTACTTTGCTTAAATGAATTCCAAGTTTTGATTTGCGGGGAGAATGGTCCCTCACGAATCATAATGTGGCACTTATTTGACTTGTTTTATGTGTTTTCTGGGCTTCTGTTGAGTTTCTGAGCTACTCCCCAGAAAAACCCAGAATACACGGCGTGTACGTTTTGACTACACGTCATGTAGTTTTTAGACCGTGTCACTGACCGTGTGAGTAGGGACACGCTGTTGTAGAAATAACTTCAGGAACACACCGTGTACAGTAGGTACACCCCATGTAGTTCAGAGCCGTGTACCTGGTCGTTTCACTAACAACATGGGTTGGGGAAGCTCGAGTAGAACACGCCGTGTTATCAAGGAACACGCCGTGTAGTTCTGTCCAGGTACCCGACCGTGTCACGAACAACCCGGGTTGGCATTACCTTCTCTTAGACACGTCGTGTGTTTTCTGCACATGTCGTGTAGTCCTGTCTAGGTACTCGGCCATCTCACGAACAACACGGGTCAGTGTTACCTTCTCTTAGACATGCCGTGTGTTTTTGGCACACACTGTGTAGTCTTGTTCAGGTTCCCAGCCGTGTCACGAACAACACGGGACGGTGTCACCTTCACCTATACACACTGTGTTTGTTCAGAACACGTCGTGTAAGGTTCAGCCGTGTAGATGGACGTGTGTTTAACAACACGGGCCGCCGAAGCCTTGTCTTGTACATGTCGTGTTTTTTTGGAACACGCCGTGTAGTCTCGGGTTATGTCGGACCGTGTGGGTTAGCTGTTTAAGGAGACTCGGGCAGGGGAATAGTTTTCAAGTACATGCTGTGTGTTCGGTCAACATGTCATGTAGTTTGAGTTGTTACACGACCTGTAGGGCAGGGGTACACACCCATGTTAGTGGATTAAGAAGACAAAGCGTGTAGTTTTTATACACGTCGTGTAGTCGTGTTTTGTAAACTTGAGTGTTTTCCTTCCCCTATTCCTGTTTTGTACTCTTGTGTTCTTTGTCCTTGTTTTTCTGAACTAAGGTGTGATTTTGATCTTTCAGAGCTATGCCTCCGAGAGGTCCTCCAGTTGTACGTCCGTCGTCAAGAAGTTATCAGACGCCAGATATGGCTGATCAGGGACTTCTTGCCAACCCTCCAGTCGGGCCAGCCTTGGCACCGGCTATCATACCAGTTGCAGGTGTTGATGCGCAGTTCAGGGAAGGTTTTATGAGGATGATGCAGACCTTTCAGGTAGCACCACCTCCTACCTCAACTATGGTAGACCTGACCCGGGTTTTTCAGTAGTATCATCGTCCAACGTTCTTGAGGGAAGGATTACCTCAGGCTGCAGATTCATTGCTAGAATCCATGTGGACTATCTTCGAGCATCTGGATACACCTCTAGAGAGGTGGGTCAAGCTCGCTACCTACATGCTCTGAGACTCCTCCAAGAGGTTCTGGGACGTGATCTCACAGGCGAGTAATCATCAGGTTATGTCTTGAGAGGAGTTCCAGCGCGTGTTCTATAACTACTTCTACCTGAAGACCCTAAGGGCCGACCGAGCTCGGGAGTTCATGAGTCTAGAGCTGGGTACTCTTTCTGTCATGGAGTATTTCTCTCATTTCACCAAGCTACAGTGATTCACACCCCTCCGGGATAGAAGTGGGGTTTTTTTAGAAAGGAATTTTGAGGATGGACTCAGGCGGGAGATCCCCTCGCACGTGAACATCTTCCAGTTGACTTCCATCACTTCCATCTTCAGCCAGGCACTGATTGCATAGTGCAATCTGAGAGACTCTGGAGCTGCGATCCAGAGCGGTTCTGCTTCCAGAGCTAGTTTTTCTCCAGATGATAGCAAGAAGCGCCGTTGGGAGTCTACGCACGGTGATCCGAGGAAGCGAGATGCATCATCCGGTAGCCAGGTGATATGCTACCAGTGTTGCCCGTCAGGGAACATGAGGCCGCAGTGCTAGAGAGACCCCATGGAGTGTCGATCTTGTGGAAAGATGGGTTACCTTCAGCATTTCTGCCAGGTTTTCTCACTAGCAGCTAGTGATCAGGGTTCTTCCATGACTCCTCATTCAGGAGAAGCACCGCCAGTTTCTCACCCGTCGGGAAACTGGAGATCTTCTGGCCGTTCGGGCTGAGGTGGAGGTTGAGGCTATGGCGGTCAGTCACCAGTCCCTCAGCACCATCAAGGTGGATCATCTTAGAGTGGTCAGCCAGGGGCGCATGGCCGCAGTGCAAGACATTCTTTCGCTATAGAGCAGACCTATTAGGAGCAGGATCTCGGCCCTTCTACAGTTCGACGTATGATTTTAGTAGCCTCAGTTTTATCTTCAGCTCTTTTCGATACTGGTGCTACGCATAGATTTATCTCTATTGTTGTCATAGAGAGCCTTGGGCTCTGCATATTTTCTTCTACTGACTCGTTCACACTAGACACACCTTTGGAGACGAGGACATATAGTGTACGCCAGTGTAGAGAGTTCCCTCTCGAGGTTACATGGTATCATTTCTTATGGGATCTCTATGTCCTAGAGATGACATGTTATGATGTCATCCTCGGGATGGACTGGTTGGTTCCCTTCCAGGCATTCGTTGACTATTATTGCCTCATATTGAGTTTCGTTTCATCATAGGTTGAATCATTTCTTCATAGAGGCGAATGGGATGTTCAGGCGAGTCGAGCATGACTCGAGCATCATGGGCTAGGAAGGGTGACGGCCTAGATTGCTAGTCTTTATCTAGATTATTAGGGGACTTTGCAGTTGGACTTTCCCACAGTGGTGGATCGTTTCAGGGACATCTTTCCAGAGGACTTTTCAGGTTTTCCTCCGGAAAGTGTGGTGGACTTTTCTTTTGAGCTCGTTCCAGGAGCAGCAATGGTGTCTATTCCTCCTTATAGGATGGCTACACCTGAGTTGCAGGAGCTTAAGAAGCAGTTGGAGGAGTTTCAGGCAAAGGGTTTCATCCAAAGCAGTACTTCTCCTTGGGGTTCTCCTGTCCTATTTGCGAAGAAGGCAGACGGTACCCTTCGGATTTGCGTGGATTATCGGAAGCTGAACCAGTTGACAGTCAAGAACCGATATCCCTTCTCGAGGATCGATGACCTCTTTGATCATCTTTGAGGATACCGGGTGTTCTCTAAGATCTAATTGAGGTCTGGTTATCATCAGTTGTGCGTTAGACCATCAGATATACCTTTGACAGCCTTCAGGAGTAGGAATGGTCTATACAAGTATACAGTCATGCCGTTCGGTCTCACGAATGCGCCTACAGTCTTCAAGGCACTGATGAACTGAGTGTCCCATCCTTACTTGGAATCATTCGTTGTGGTCTTCGTGGATGATATCTTAGTGTACTCTCACACTCGACACAACCATTCCACACATCTTGAGATCATTTTGAGTATACTGAGAGAGCATTGGCTTTCTGCTAAACTCTCGAAGTGCCACTTTTGGATGGATCAGATTCACTTCTTGGGTCACGTCATCTCAAAAGCAAGAGTATCGGTGGACCTAGAGAAAGTGAGAGCTGTAGTCTCCTGGGAGAATCTGAAGAATGTTTTTGAGGTATGGAGTTTCCTAGGGCTTTCTGGAAACTACAGACGCTTCATTCAGGACTTTTCACGCCTAGAAGTACCTTTGACAGGTCTAACCAAGAAGGGGGCGAAGTTATTATGGTCAGATTCTTGTGAATCAGCCTTTTAGGAGCTGAAGAGAAGATTGACATCAGCACTGATACTAGTCTGGACAGATCCAGGCATGATCTACACTATTTATTGTGATGCTTCAGGTATCAGACTAGGCGTTGTGCTTATGCAGGGAGATGGAGTCGTTGCGTACGGGTCTCGGCAGTTGATGCCACATGAGAGGAACTACCCGACGCATGATCATGAGTTGGTAGCTGTTGTTCATGCCTTACGCTATTGGAGACATTATTTTCTAGGAGAGCACTTTGTGGTCTTCATGGACCACAAGAGTCTCAAGTATATCTTCACTCAGCGTGATATGAATCTGAGGTAGCGCATGTGGATCGAGTATCTTCAATCTTTTGATTTCGAGCTTACCTATATGCCGGGAAAGGGAAACACAGTGGAAAATGCGTTGAGCAAGAGAACTCAGATTCAGGTAGTTCAAGAGGCCAACAGTGAGTGGCAGTTGATGGCTCTATTCTCTAAGATGCATCTGGATGTGTACGACAGACAGGGACAGACCTTCCTATCTTCTGTAGTTGTTACCTCGACACTACTTGATTGGGTACGGATGAGGCAGCTATCAGACTCATAAGGCTTATTCCTATGGGAGGGTGTGTCAGGAGAGGACCCTTGTCCTAGTTGGACCGTGGTAGAAGATGAGATCTTGCATTTCCAAGGATGCGTATGGGTGCCAGTAGACATACACGACGAGCTGATGTGGGATTTTCATTCCTCGGTTTGGGCAGTTCATCCTGGAATCACCAAGATGTATCAGGATCTTCATCGCTAGTACTGGTGGCTAGGTATGAAGAAAGATGATGCTGTTTTTTTCATGAGATGCTCTACTTGTCAGTAGGTGAAGGCGGAGCATCAGCGACCAGCATGCCTTTTGCAACAGTTACCCATTTCGGAGTGGAAGTGGAACGATGTTGTGATGGACTTCATGACAGGGTTTCCAAGGTCGCTCTGAGGTAATGATGCTATTTGGGTTTTCTTCGACAGGATTACGAAGGTTGCTCACTTTTTACTGATCAAGGAGACCTTCAGTGTTAATGATCTAGGACGATTGTACATCCGAGAGATTGTACGTCTGCATGGAGTTCCACACTCTATTGTTTCAGACAGGGATGCGCTCTTTACCTCTCGGTTCTGGCAGGGACTTCAGAAGGCCTGGGGTAGACAGGTACTTTTGAGTACAGCATACCATCCCCAGACAAATGGCCAGTTCGAGCGTACGATCCAAGTGCTAGAGGATATGCTCAGAGATTTCATTCTAGACTTTGGCGGTTCTTGGTAGAAGCATATCCCTATGGTGGAGTTCTCCTACAACAAAACTTTTCAGGCGACTATTCATATGACACCTTACGAGGATTTGTATGGTAGGCCATTCCAATCACCCTTATACTGGCTGGAGGTAGGAGAGGCAGCTTTGCTGGGACCTCGTCTTGTTTAGGAGACCTCAGAGCAGATAGAGTTGATTCGGAAGAGGATGGCTATGAAACTGTCTCAACAGAAGTCTTATGCTAATCACTAGAGACGACCTCTGGAGTTTGAGGTCGGGGATCAGGTTTTCCTGCGTGTCGCACCGAGGTTGGGACACAAGAGGATTTGGAGATAGGGTAAGCTTTCACTGCGGTACGTCCGGCTGTTTGAGGTTTTGGAAAGAGTTGGGCTGGTCACCTATTGGTTGCTGCTACCCCAGAGGTACCGGGCCATGCACGGCGTCTTCCATATCTCTCAGCTCCGACGTTACTTTTCAGACCCATCTCATGTCTTTCATCCCAAGGAGGTTGAGCTCTAAGAGGATGCATATTTTGAGGAGCATCCCATCCGGATTGTCGATCACAGTATGAAGGTTATCCATGGGCAGTCTGTCCCTCTTGTACGGGTGCTATGGCAGCACGGACGAGTACAGGACAAGACCTGGGAGAGGGAGGACGATGTACGATCGTAGTGGCCGAAGCTGTTCAGGGTTTATTCTTCTACGCCTCACTAGGGAAATTCTGGGATGAATTTATTTAAAGGGGGGATGTTTTGTAAGATCCTGGATCTTCGTTTCAGGTACGCCTTTCCTTTTTCTGATGTTTTTATGAAAAATTGAGTTTTTGGAAAAAATTTAAGTACACACCGTGTACTCTTTTCCCGCTCGAAGTCGAGTACTGGCCATGTCCAGGCCACACACACGGTGTGTAGGGGTGACATGGAGGCTGATTTTGGCAGAGTACGGAAGGACCTAATACACGTTCTGTACTCTAAAAGTACATGCCGTGTACTTTCTTTTTCTTTCATTAAACGAACCGGGGTTGCGCCTGATGCACAGAAGCGTCTTCTTCAAGGTCTTGTTCATCCGAGAGCATCGAGGATCCACGAATCTTTGAAGAGATCCCACCTCTCCATCTATTCTCTGATTCGAGCATGGTCGATTGAGTTGGAATCGCAGCGGTGAGTTATTCCTTCTGATTGAGCCTTGTTTTCCAATTCCTCTTATTTCTCGAGTTATCGTGGTTTATGTGTTTCAGATGTTTTCTAATATCTACAGCGTTTTAAGGAGAATATTTCTTCGATGTTCACGTATATCAATCTCCGAAGATCGAGGTAGGTGGTTTGTTCCTTTCTGTAGAAATTCTTTGAATATTCTTTGAAATTTCACCAATTCCCTTGAACGGGAATTGTGCATTTTCCTGTTTTTCCCTTGATTGCTTGCCTACTTGCTTGATTTCTATAGTAGAGGTTTGCCTTTGTGAATAGAGTAGTTTTTTTGCACCCTGGATGCTTTCCATGCTTGTTTTTCTTGTTTGTAATTTTCCAGTTGCCATGCCTAGTTTTAGGATAGAGGAACTGTTGCTTTGTTATGCTGTTGAGACTTAGAATGATAGCCAGGTAGTTTTGAGGTTTACTTGGACGATACGCGCATGCTGAGCATGTTTATTTTCACACAGGACTATGAGAACCTAGTGTAGTAGACCATAGGATGAATGGACGTAAGGGCTTCTCCAGAGTGTCATTTAATACGATGCGAGACCACATGGGGAATTGACGATGAGTGCTTCCTCAGAGAGTCTGTAGTTCCTCGACGCAGGCCACAGGGCGAATGAGATGTTGAGTGCTTCCCCAGAGAGCCTTTAGCACAATACGAGACTATAGGGGGAATTGATAGTGAGTTCTTCCTCAGAGAGTCTACTCTTAGCTGAACCAGAGGGGTGAGACTGTGTGTGCCTCCTAGAGGGTTTCTAGTACTTGTACGTTGAACCATAGGGGTTAGGCTATGAGAGCTACCCAGAGGGTTACCAATTTTCAACTTGTTGTTGGTTGTTTACTTGTGTACTTTATATTCTAGAATTGTGGATTGTAGTTTCTATGTGATTTTCTGTATACTGCTTCCTTCACTTTTACTTGCCTTGTATCTATTAACTATTAGGAACAAATCTTTGGGTGATTGCCTACTGGGATTGTATCTCACACCCTGTTTGGGCCATGTTTTTTGGCCCAAGCAGACTTTGTTGTTGCTGGTATAGATAAGGAAAATCACCCTTCGACTTCTAGTACTTGATTGCTTAAATATGGGGAGCAAGGGACCAAGATTAGGCTTCCGATGTGGTAGAAGTTTCTATTATTTTAGTAATTTGTTTTACTTGTATTTCATCACGTTGTTATGTTTTCTGCTTTCCTTAGAAATTTTTACCTTCTACATCATTATCATCATTACTATATATGCATTGCTTCCTCTGTTTGGTTTGAGTTGTTGCGTATTGTTTACTGCTTCCGCTATTTACAATTAATTTCTTTTCTTGTATACCTTACCAAATGAGGGCATAGTTTCCCCAATAACTTACCAAGGCCCTCGCTGCTAGTCGGTAGCCTCTGGTGTTTGGGGAAATGCGCTTGAGGTCATGTGGAGAACCGGGAACGGGGCACCTCTGGGTGGCTTCCGAAACTGGGATGATATAGTATATGTGTTTTATCTAGCCTAGTGTGTCACCATGGGACACTCTAGTATTGTTCACCAAGAAGGAAAGTTCTTGTCTGAGGTTGTGTATAGACTACCATAGGTTGAACTGGGTGGTGTCCAAGAATTGTTACCCTATTCCAAGGATATACAATACTTTCCACTATCATAGTGGGGAGAGTTTTTTCAATGATCGATTAGTGGTCTAGATATCATGGTTGAAGGTGAAAGAGGTTGATATCCCGAAGACTACTTTTAGGTGCAGGTATGGGCACTTTGAGTTTGTAGTTATCCGGTTCGATGTTATGAACACACCATCCATGTTCATCGGGTATATGAACTCAATGTTCTGTGAGTTCCTATATCATTTTGTCATCAGATTCATCATTCATATATTAATTAAATCAAATTTAGAAGAAGATAATTTCAGGTATCTTCGAGTTGTCTTGAAGGTTCTTTGATGCCTATAATGACAAAACCATTTATTAAAAAAACTCATCTTCATCAAATTTAATGTCTTATTATGTAAAATGGTTATATAAAATATGAAATTCCTTGGTTTTATGTCTTTTGATTTCAAAATATCATTATTAATTTTTAACGTTGCTAATATAACTATTGAACAATGACCACATAATTAGTATAAATATAAGACTTTAACCAATCCAATTACTCATTCAAAGGAAGCGATGACCTCATCCAGTATAATTTCTCCATATGAAGCCCATTTTTTGTAGCTCATAAAGTAGGTGGCATCACTAGGCTTCACTCTTGACCAAGCCCAAGTCGATCTTCAACATGTTAAGCTCGAATATAACTACCAGAAGGGGAAGTAGATGATGATAGAGATTACCACCCGAGAAATGTCATTCGATCCACCCCAAGTGTCTGTCACAATCGCACACCATACCATTTTTTCATATGCGGGTGTTATAAGGGGTTATGTAGCAAGACCCTAGCACCATGATTATGTGCATTATTTTTTTATAGAATAAATAATATACATTCAATTTATTATTGTTACTTTTTAAATAGTTTCTAAAACAAAAATAGTATTTTTCAGTAAATATTGAATTAAGAAATCCATTTTGATGAATTAATGGATTTATTAATTAAATAATATTTTAAGAAAATACTTTTACTAAATTAAATATTATTATATATAAATGAGCTTATAATTTTTATGAATAAAATTGTTATTTTTTTAATGTTTGAATGTTGTTTTTATCAAAATCCATGAATATTCGATAAAAGTCAGACATTATTTTAAAAGTAAAAATTCACATAAATATGAAATTAATTAGATAAAACGAATATTATATTTTGAATCAGGATTTCAAAATTATCCAATGGTGAATTTTTCATAATTTTTTGAGAGAGTCGAATTTTTGGTTAAAAAATTATATATTGTTTAAATATATAATGAGTTTTATGACACCATAATGACCCAGTAGTGATGTAATAAAATACTATAAATGGTATTTTAGGAAAATATATTTTTTAAAATTATAATAATGTTATTTTAGGTTTATTTTACTTATTTTAAAAATCTTTAGTTGACCCCCCAAGACTTATAAAACATTTTATCATTTTAAAATGTTTTCCTTGAGAGTGTGACTCACCACCACATAATCAAGCCTTATATGTTAATAAGTTCGGAAATTGGCCTTAAAAAGTAATTTTTTGAACTAACATTTGGAAAAAGGCATGGGAAAAAACCATGGGTTGGTTTGTGGTTTTGATTAGTTTAATGTGTGGTGTCCAAAACATAAATAATAAAGAATTCCCTCTCTTTTCCAATATAAACCCACCCAAGCTCCCAGTTCCTCTTAACTCAAAACCCTTGGAGCACGTAACTACTCTTCCCTCCTCTATCTAGTGTCCTATAAAGTTTCCCCAAGCTTTCAATAATCCTCTCTCAATCCCCTTCCACGCATTTGGGATCACACTTCCAAGTAAGGGATTTCTTCCATTCTCATTTTGGTCCAAATTTCATTATGTTGTTATACAATTTTATTTTCAATTAAAAATGTTGAGTATGATTTCATATATCCCCCATAATTCTCTCCTTATGATTTAATGATGATATACCTCTTTCTCTCTCATAAATCCCTCCCATGTACACCTGTTACCATTCCAAACTTCCATAAGGAATTTATTCTCCTCATTTAAATTCAAGAAATTATTTTATATTATGCATCTAAATTCCATTACATATGTTGGGAAATGTATCTATATGACCCCCTTACTATAAATTTCATTTCATATGATGATATACTAATTTCTCTCTCATCAACCATTTTTATTAATTCTTACATCACACCGTTATGCTGCAGAATTTGCACTTCGATTTTCCATGCCAATGCCATTGTGTAGTCAATTCCATGCCCATTTCTCTATCATGGGTTTTCACTTTTACATAAAATTACTTTTCAATTATATAGTTTTGTGTATTTATTCAACATTACTTTATCCTGTAATATATTATGATGCATAATGATTCAATGTTATATGATCCATGTGGCAAAGTTATGCATGAAATGAAATGATAATGAAGGGTACACCCTGATAGTGATCCAACGCATTGGATGAATATTAGTATCCTGATACATCAAGTGAAATGAGGGTTTAATCATTATAATTCAAGTGAAATGAGGGTTTACTCATTCTCCATGTTCAATGAGCCTTGGATCCTTCTAATATCATGTTAAATATTGATTCCGCATTTCCAAGATATGTTAATCATGTAATATCGTGCCTTTATGGTACATGTTTCTCTTGTGCTCCATTGATATGCCTATTGTATAAAATGAACTATATTATTCATTTTATGATTTTATAACTCCCTTATTGGGATTTATATATCACCCTTCTTTAAGTATTTCCTCATGTGGTCCCATGGAATGCTAAGTACGAAGGAATGTTGTGGTCAGGTAAAAGATGTTTTCAAATAAGTTGTTGTGTTTTAGGTTCTACATTTTTAAGTAATGTTCCTAATTTCACAAAACACTAGACCTCTCTATCCTCATATTTTTATTATGTGCATGTTTATTTAATAAATCGTGTTTAGTGTGCATTAAAGAGAAGGTTTTTTATAGTTGGTATCAAAGAATATGTTTAGTTATTTTGGGGATTAGGATTAGAAAATCCTAGTGAAAGCCTTAGGGATAAGACTATGTCTAATAAAAACATCCCTAAATTTTAGTGTATTGAGTATGTGGTTTACCAAGAAAATATATCCCTGTGTGGAAACGACCAAGTGGAGGTGGCTCTAGCACAGATGTATCTAGGGGTAAAACCCGAAAACACTGCACTGAGCTGGACTCGAGTGGGAACTAGTGAATGAAAACGAGCCTTGATGCACTCTTGGTTATGACACTCCTACGGGACATGATTTTCTAAATTAATATGCTTAGTACAAACTGTTATTAAGGGAATAAAAAATGCCCCTCAGTATATATGTTGGGATGTAGATCACGGATAACATAGATTGAAGCCTATAAATTCATTATTTAAGGAAATAAAAGTAATTTATAAGTCATCCATTTTTTTATTTGGATTACCCTTTAAGTGTTACCCCTTAATTTCCTTTTATTCTTCCAATGGATGGTAATAGGAGGTCTCGATATAACAACCGATGTAATGTTCAATGTAACGACAGTTATACTGAGATTCCCAATCTGATGGAAGAGGTAATCAAGAACTTTTTCGTGAAACTCTCTCAATTAACTAATGTTTTGAATAGAAATATGGGTCATGAAGAACATTCAACCCCTTTAAGAATGAACAAGTATCAATAGAGAGCTTCATGAGACAAATTCCTCCTACTTTTAATGGATCATATGATCCCTCAATTGTCAAACAATGGATCAACTCCATTGAAAAGTTATTCTTCGTCCTTTAATGTTCCCAAAAAGATCCGGTTCTTAAATATGCTTATCGTATGAAGGGTGAAGCTGATCAATGGGGGGCATTGATCAAAAATATCAATCCTAAGGAGGAGATCAAGGCTTTGGAATGGAAGGATTTCCAGAAAAAAAATTTTGATAAATGTCTTTCTCACACCATTTGACTTAAGATGGAAAGGGACTTCCTTGACCTCAAGCAAAAAAAAGGAAAATCCATAGAAGTGTATGAGGAAAACATCCTAAGGCTTGCACAAAATGCCTTTGTCTTTTTGTTAGCCCCAAATGCAAGGTTGACCACTTATTTGGTGGGATAAAACCAAGCTTACAGATAGCCCTAGAGATCCGTGACTTCGAGAGCTATGAGGAAATTGTCTGATGTGACCTCAAAGTTGAAATGGAGATCGAAAAATCTCAGGGGTGTCATGGGGAAAAGAAGTGTGAGGTGGAATTTAATTATGGTAGTCTAATTGATAAATCCAATGCTGATATGAAAATCCAGCACCCCACCTACCAAGGGTGTAGAAAGAAGCACCCTGGAATTGCCTTAAGGGGACAAGGAAATTCTTTAGGTGTGGAAGAGAAGGTCACCTAGCCATTAAATGTCAACAAGAAAAACACATGGCTACGAAAGAGGATAGAAACACTCCATTATACCCTCAACATGTTGTTCATTACTTCAAAAACAAAAAACCAGGTCACTTTGAAAACTAGTTCCCTAAGACAAGGGTTTTCAGAGGCAACCAAAAACCTCCATGGCAGAAAAGGAGTTCCTTTTCCTTCACGACAGCAGAAGTGAACCCCGAAAAAAAGTGGTGATAGGTATGCTAGTTATTCATTCATGAATAGAAAACATAAATTTTGATTTCAATTCTATGGATTATTTTATCTCTAGAAGGTTTAGTAGAACAATCCCAACACCACCACAAATCATGGATATAAAGATGTCAGTAAGAACAGAAAATTGGGAAACCATGGCATCCCATGAATATTAATCCTCCCCTATCATAATTTGATGATTGAACTTCCTGGAAAACCTTTTCATACTCCCTATGGTGGAATTTTATGCAATTATTGTCCTAGATTTTATTTCCTTAAATAGATCCAACATAAAATTCCCGGAGATGGAAATCACTCTCTATATGGAGAATCAACCCCTGATTCTGTACAAGTACAAGGAGGAGGACGAATATTCTTTACCGCTATCATTTAAATCATGGATATTACTACCCTATGAGCACATGTATCTTGCATAGATAATTGATTCTATGGAAGAAACCATCCTTAAAGACCTGCATATTGTGGGGGAATTTGCTGAAGTGTTCCCTGAGGAATTTACCTGTCTTCCTCCAAGAAGAGATGTTGTATTCTCAATTGATATTATATCTAGGGCATTGTCAATATACAAAAAAACTGTATTGAATGGTTGTTGTTGATCTTGAGGAGATGAAGAAACAACTATAGGGGAATCAGGACAAATAGTTTATATGCCCAAGTGCTTCACCATGGGGTGCACCAATCCTCTTCTTAAAAAATAATTATGGGTAAATGTGCATTTTCATTGATTATCGTGAGCTCAAGAAAATCACGATAAATAAAAAGTATCCTCTACCAAGAGTCGATGACTAATTAGATCAGCTACGTGGAGCACAATACTTCTCCAAGTGGGATTTGTGGTCGAGATATTACTATTTCAGGGTGAAGAAGGAGGATATCCCCAAGAATACTTTTTGTAGAAGATAAAGGAACTATGAATTCATAGTAATGCCTTTAAAACTCAATAATTCTCTGGAAATTGTCATGGAAATGATGAATGGAGTATTTTGATTTTACCATGAAAAGTATTCGGTAGTCTTTATATACTATAATCAAATATACTAAAAAACCAAGGAGGAGAATGAAGAGAATCTAAGAACTGTACTAGAGATAATGTGAAAGGATAATATCTATGAAAAGTAGAAAAATTTTGAGTTCTAGCTGAAGGGGGTATCATTCTTAGGTCATATCATCACAAGAAATGGGATATATCTGGATCCCTCCAAGACAGCTGCAATTGAGGGATGGATGAGGCCAACACGGGTAACAGATATCCATAGATTTAGAGGTTTAGCTCTATATTATTGTAGATTTGTGAGAAATTTCACACATTTTTCTAACCCTCTTACCATGATAACTTAGAAGGGAGTAAAGTTTTCCTGGAGTGATTATTGAAAAGATAGCTTCAAGGAGTTTAAAAAGAGGCCTATCACTTCAACTTCTCTCACACTACCCACAATTACAGAAATATTTGTGGTATTTAGTAATGCATCAAATAAGAGATTGGGTTGTGTGATAATTAAAAATGAAAAATTCATTGCCTGTGGTTCAAGGAAATTGAAAGTTCATAATAAAAACTATCCAACACATGATCTGGAGTTCACTTTAGAAATATTCACTTTGAAAATTTAGTGACATTACCTCTTTGGGGAGAAGTGTGAAATATACACATATCACAAAATCCTCAAATATATATTCACACAGTAAGAGTTGAATATACACCAATGAAGATGGCTATATCTGATCAAAGTCTATGAATGATCAATCCATTACCACCCTATGAAAGTGAACAAGGTGGAAGATTCTCTATATAGAAAGGACCTAATGATTTTATCATCGATTTCAATTAAAAAGGATCCAATATTCATAGATTTGATGATGATGGGAATGGGAATAATAATAATGGGAACATCATCAATCCTTTCACAAATGATTGCTCAAACATATCTTTTGGAAATGTTTAATGATGCTTAAAATGATGATGTGGGAATTTGGAAGAAAGTGGAAACTATCGGAAAAGGAAAATCCTCTAAGTTCAATGTTAATGAAGAAGGAATTGTGAGATTTTAGTCAAGACTATGTGTTCCATTAAATCTAGAGTTAAAGAATGAACTTTTGGATGTTTCACATAGTTCAGATTTCTCTATTCACCCAGGAAACACAAATATGTATTGAGATCTATGAGAGCATTACTAGTGGGATAACATGAATAAGGAGATCATTGAGTATACATCAAAGTGATAGGTATGTCATCAAGTGAAGGCTGAGAGGTAGATGTCTAAGGGGATGATTCAATCATTACCCATACCAGTATGGAAATGGGAGATCATATACATGGTATTTGTCACCAAAATTTTGAAGACATCCAATGGAAACAATGGTATCTAGGTTGTTTCAGATCATCTTACAAAGACTGCACACTTCATTGTAATTCAATAGAATTTCCCAATGTTGAAACCAGCACCGATATATATGAAAGAAGAGGTAAGGCTGCATGGAGTACCACTATCCATTATATCTGATCTAGATATAAGATTCACCTATATGTTTTGGAAGAGTATTAAACATGCTCTGAATACTAAGATGAACTTTAGTACGGCTTATCATCCTCAAAATAATAGTCGTTCAGAGCAGAATATCCAAACACTTGAGGAAATGTTGAGAGCATGCTCAATAGAATTCAAAGGAGGATGGGATCAACATCTTCCTCTAGTTGAGTTCTCTTACAACAACAGTTTCCACTCAAGAATCCAAATGGATCTTTATAAAGCCCTTTATGGGAAGAGGAGAAGAACTCGAGCATGTTGGGATGAAGTTGGGGAGTAAAAACTCCTAGTTCCTTAAATGGTTGAAGAAATGGTTGAGAAGGTTAAGACCATCCAGAAGCACATTAAAGATGCTTAGATTTGATAAAACAACACTACTAATAATTGTCGATGAGACCAAGAGCTTGATGTCGGAGACATGGTATTCATCTGTATATCACCGTTGAAGAGATTTCTGGTATTTGGGAAGAAGGGAAATCTTATTCCAAGGAACATCATCCCTTTTAAGATCCATGATCGCATTGGAGTTGTGGCCTATTGACTAGCACTTCCAACAATCCTATCTCAATTACATGATGTATTCCATGTATCACTTTTAAGGAAGTCCATACATGACCCATCGCATGTACTCAATCCAAAGGTGGTACCATTAGAGAATGACCTCTCCCATGAAGAGAAGCCAGTGAAGATATTAGATTATAGGGAAAAAGTTCTAAAAAATAATACAATACCCCCATCAAGGTGTTGTGGAGAAACCACAAGTTTGAAGAAACAATGTGGGAATCAGAGGAAGTGATGAAGCAGAGTTACCCTCATCTGTTTTAGTGTGGGAAAAGGAAATTTTGAGGATGTAATTTCTTAAGGGGGGAAGATTGTAATGACCCAAAATTTTATTAATGAAAATTCCTCTTGATCTAATTAAATGTCTTATTATTTAAAATGGTTATATAAAATATGAACTTACATTGTTTTATGTTTTTGGATTTCAAAATACCATTAAATATTATTACCAATGCTAATATAGATATTGGACAGTGACCACATGATTAATATAAATATAGGGATTTAAAAAATCCAATATACCCAGACAAAGGAAGTTATGTCCTCATCCAGTAGAATTTCTCCATATGAATCCCATTTGTTAGAGATTGTAAAGGAGCTAGAATCACTAGGATTCGCTCCTGACCAAGCCCAATCCTAGATTCAACACTTTAAGCTCGAACAATACTCCCTATGTGAGAGTAGAAGTTGATGGAGATTACCACCCAAGTGATGTTATCTGAGCCACCCCAAGATTCTGTCACTATCGTACACCTTACCCTTAAGTCATATACAAGTGTTATAAGGGGTTATGTAACAAGATCCTAGCACCATGATTATGTGCATTATTTTTTTATATAATAAAAAATATACATTCATTCTATTATTATTACTTTGTAAATATTTTTTAAATCACAAATAGTATTTTTTTAGTTAATATTCATTTAAGAAATCTATTTTGATGAATTAATGGAATTTGGAATTAAATAATATTTTAATAAAATATCAATACTAAATAACTTTTTATTAAATATAAATGATTTTATAATTTGTATGAATAAAATTGTAATTTTTATTAAGGATTGAAATCTGTTTTTATCAAAACCCATTGATTTTTTATAAATGTCAGTTTTTATTTTAAAAGTAAAAAATTCACATATATAGAAAATTATTTAGATAAAATGAATAATATTTTTGTAATTAGGATGTCAAAATTATCCAATGGTGAATTTTTCATAATTTTCTTTGACATTCGATTTTTTGGGTAAAAAATTAAATACTGTTTAAATATATAGTGTTTTTATGACATCATTATGACCAAATAGTGATGTAATAAAATACTATAAATGGATTGTTCGGAAAATATTTGTTTTAAAATTTAAAAAATGTGATTTTATGTTTATTTTATTTATTTTACAAAGCCTTAGTGGACCCTCCATGACTTATAAAATATTTCATCTTTTTGAAATGATTTACTTGAGAGTGTGACTCACCTCCACATAAAAAAGCCTAATATTTTAATAAGTTCGGAGATTTTCCTTATAAAATAATGTCTTCCAATCCCCTTTTAAAAATACTATGGGAAAAACCATGGGTTGGTTTGTGGTTTTGATTAGTTTAATGGGTGGTGTCCGAAACCTAAATAATAAAGAATTCCCTCTCTTTTCCTATATAAATCCACCCAAGCTCCCACTTTTTATTCACTCAAAACCATTGGAGAACGTCCTTACTCTTCACTCCTCTTTCTAGTATCCTCCCAAGGGCCCCCAATCTCCCAATAATCCTCTATCAAGCCCCTACCATTCCATTGGGATCAAACATCCAAGTAATGGATTTCTCTCTTTCGCATTTTTTCCAAATTTCTTTATGTTGTTATGCCATTTAATTTTTAATTAAAATGTTGGGGTATGATTTGGACCATTCCCATAATTCTCTATTTATTTTTTAATGATTATAGACCTATTTATATATCATTAATTCTTTCCATGTAAACCTATTACCATGTGGATATTATATAAGGAATTTCTATCTCCTCATTTACATTGAAGAAATTCTTTTATATTATGCATCTAAATTCCATTAAATATGTTGGGACATGTATCTATATGATCCCATTAATGAAAATTTAATTTAAATATGATGATATACTCATTTATAAATCATAAAACATTTTTATGAAATCTTTTGTCAGATCGTTATGTTGCTGAATTTTCATAGAGATTTTCCAATCCAAAGTCATTATGTTACCTTGCCCATTTCTATATCAAGGGTATTCATCCTAACGAACATTTAATTATCTATTATATAGTTTCATATATTTATTCCACATTCTTTTATAATGTAATAAATTATGATTCTCAATGATTCTGTATTGTATGATCCATGTGGCACACTTATGTATGAAATTAAATGATTAAGAAGGGTGCACCCTGATAGCACTCCAATGCATTGGGTAAAGATTAGTATGATGATACATCAATTTCAAAGAGGGTTTACTCTTTATAATTAATTTTAAATGAGGTTTTACTCATGATCCATGTGCAATGAGCCTTGGATCATTCTAATATCATGTCAAATGTTGATTCCACATTTCCAAGCTATGATAATCATGTTGTCATGCCTTTATGTTCATGTTTATATTATGCTCCATTGATATGACTATTGTCTGAAATTTACTATATTCTTTTTGTTATGATTTATTTACTCCCTTAATGTTCTTTATAGCTCTATATTTTTATAATCATGTCATTTGGTTATCCAATGAAATGCTAAGTACGAAGGAATGCTTCGGTCATTTAAAAGAATATTTCAATAAAGTTGTTTGTGTTTTATGTTCTGAGTTATTATGTAATGTTTTTAATTTCCCAAGAAACAAGACCTCTCAATACTAAGATTTGACTAAAATGTAGGTTTATGTAATAAATCATGTTTACGTGTGTAGTAAAGAGTAGGGTGGTTATAATGAAACCATATCCATGTAATTTTTTCAAAGTGTGTGTTCTGGACATGAGAGGTTCATTTACTCAGGCATGTGGTTTCTCATTAGGGCGTCACAGTGGACCCATCAAATGTTGAAATAATTGTTTCCTAGGAAGAAACTAAGAAAATGGTATTGGTTCATAGTTTCCATGGTGAAAAATTCTATTATATCAGTTTGTTGTCCAATTTCTCTCAGTTTCCAACCCCATTGAAATCCTTACCTAGGAAAGGCCAAGATTGTTTGGGAGTGTTCAGTTCTACACAGTGTTCAGTTACATAAAGCAGAAGTTGGTTAGTGCTCCACTTATCTTGTTGCCTGAATAAGGATTTATGTTTGTGGTGTTTTGTGATGCTTCCTGTCTGGGATTAGGGTGCATATCAATTTAGCTGAATAAAGTGTTCTCTATTGGGTTTTGTTAGTTATGTCCTGAAGACCATAACTATGCCACCCATGAATTAGAGCTAGCCTCATTTGTGTTTTCACTAATATTGTGGTGACATTACCTCATTTGGTAGCAATTTGTGGTCTTCACATATCATAATAGACTGAGGTATATCATTTTCCATCATGATTCGAACATGTTGTAGAGAAGGTGGATAAAGTTTCTTCAGGAATATGATTTTGAGATCTCTAACACATTAGGAAAGGGGAATGTTATGGATGACTCTGTGAGAAGGATTTCATGGAAATGTGTTTTTTGGTAGTTTAAGGATGCATGGAGAGAAATGCAGTAGGAATCCCCGCACATAAATTCTAGGGTGGAAGGTGGTAGGCATTGTTTTTTCTTTTAGTTGATGTTATAGTCTTCTATGATGTAGTAGGTTGATGAGTCTCAGTGGGGGACTCATAAGTGGAGGTGATGCATGATCATGTTGTCCATAGTGATTATATATAGGGGTGGTCAGAGGATAGTTAAGACCAAATGTTTTTTTAAGGTTGTATATTCATTACGGAAGCGATTCATGATTGAGCCCTTCATTAGTTTCATATCTCATCATTCATGGTACACCCAGGAATTTCTAAGATGTAACATTATAACACCCAAAGATTTTGAGAATTATTTTTTCCAAATTAATATCTCTTTCCAATTTTTTAAATTTTACATGAAACTGGAAATAGTTCATTATATATATATATATATATAAATTAAAACCCAAATTCAAAAATTCCTTTCACATGCAATACCAACTTGGCTTGGGCAACAAGCGACACCGACTTAGTGTATGATGCACATGACACTGAGTTTTTATGAAACATGTATATATATAATTAATTAAATGAGATAATTATATCCTAAAAATTTAACATAGTTATAGGAATATTAATAAATACTTTCGAAATATTTTTTATAATTGTTTTATATAAATAACACATACTGACAATGAAAGACATGATTTTTGGAAATATCCTTCTATGTTTTAAAAAATAATTTTCCCATACGAACCACTTCTAATAATACATGTAATTTTAACACATTTTGTAATTTAATTTGATAAAAAAAATTCATTTTTTAATTTAGAACGTCAAAATTAGCCTAGGGTGAATTTTTGGGATTTTTCTATGAAACTTCATTTTTTGATGAATAATGAAAAATAATGATTTTTAATTAAATACTTCCTTTTTGTCTCATTAGTTATTAATGTTAAATTATATTTTAAATGTTTTATAAGGTCACATTAGATTAATATTAAATCAATAAATAAAATTAATTCATTATAATCAATTTCAATTTGAAACTGAATATAAAATCTTAATAAACTTTTGAACTCTTTCCTACTTTAAAACTTCGTTATCTCGTCATTTCTACAGGATTTTTACTATTCTTAATTTTTCTAATTCTATGATTAGAATTTCAAAAATCCAACATAAACAGTTGTATTCAGTTTAATATTTCTATTCTAATAAGGCCATTTTAATATTTAACCAAAATTGCTAGTAAAAGTGATTAAAATTAATCACAATAGTTAAGGACAGATTAAGAACAATTAAAGACTAAACCTAAACAATAAAGGCCCAAATGACCGTAAAACTTGTCCAAAACCCATTGGTTATACATATTAAGGAAATAACCAATATATTAATGTGTTTTTTATGACTTTTTTTAGGTAATACCATGTGAACACCAACCTTGTTTCTAAAAATTTAAAATGTGTCCTTTTCCATACCTATAAAAGGACACCAACTCTACCCATTCCTCACACCTCTTAAACCATTTATTTTCTTCCAATATATTCCCATGTAGGCTCCCAAAAATCCTCCATTAGACCTTGAATCATCCCATTGAGAATAATGATTCCCAAGGAATCCTTTTAGACCAAATGAAGATGAGTTACCCTATTTAGAGGTTACGTCTTATCTCAATCTCATTCTATTTATTTTATTTTTCCACCCTCTACACTCTCTTTATTACATTATTGTGTGAAAAAACCAATATCCTACAAATAATAGGTTGTTTTTATGAAAAGGTTCTAACATACACTTACTCATGCCTCTATCTAATGGATGTTGAACATATAGTTTCTGTGAACTGTGAACTACTACCTCCTGAAATGATGATTGTTCATTTCTCTTTTTACCGCCAATTATGGTGACCATTATGATGGAAAACATATTTATATATTTCATACTTTATATTTAAATTTTCTTTAATATTATGCATTAATTTTACAAAACACAAATTTTTACCATCCATTTGGTATTAATACGATAATCTCAATTGAGGAAGTATGGACTATCGCCCCCTCAAAGTGATGTGATTCATTCACACACAACATATAATGTATTATGGATGGGTTTAATGAAATTATATGATATATAAAAAATAATAATTATAAATTAATAATGATATATATATATATATATATTTACATATACATACATATGTCATTTTCATACTTTCGTTAAATATGACAATTAAAATGGATACAACGTTCATGCGTACATACGACATACCGACTCCATGAATGGTGTATACCATTTCATAACTATTTATTCCATGAATTATTATAATATAAATATAATGGATATAAATTAATTTTATATATTTATTTACATTCTGCAATCATGATATAAGTCTAAGTACCAATAATAAAACAAATTAAGGCACATGCGAAGAACAAAGTGAATATTACCCAAAGTGAAACTTTAACATAAGATCCTTAACAAGAGGGAAAAATAATGACATAATAAAACCATATATAGTATTAGGTATAATAATAATCATCTTTAAATGATTTATAATTAACTTATATTTATTATATAGGAATATTGTATGATTATAGAGAGAGTCAAGACACAATGTAGGAGGATTTCATCTCACTTTTAATTTCATTGAGATACAAGCTATGTTCCCCACTCGATCCTTTTGTGTGGTGTATTTACTTCTTGGTATTGTATTATATGTATACTTTAATTAAATTTATGGTTATTCACTTTCCCATTTTATGATCCTTATTCCATGGTGTTTATGTTTTAAAAGTTACCATATCGGTAAAAAAGTTTTGTCTCAATTTTACTTCATTGAAACTTACGTTTTGTTATGAACCTAAAAACTTTTTTGAGGTTAATATTGTTACAATTCACATTCCATACCATGAAGCTAAAAATTTTATTTATATTATATGATTCATGTAATTTGAATTCCTTACATGGATAGCATGATCCCAACATACCAAGTTATAAGAGTCTGCGGAGACAACTTTATTTCTTTTGGAGATTATTTATGTTTATTCTTCTGTTGATGAAATATTATGATCCATATGTAAATAATATTCATGATTTTACTTATCCTAAGTTATTTCATGATATATTCATGTTTTGGTACCATTTTCTAATCTTTGGTAGACAATATAGTTAATAAATTGATTTTGGGAATGCCCGACTTTACCCTCTCTTTGGTCAAAAATCTATGTTTCCTAAAAAGGGTTTCCAAGAATATTATACCATTCCCATAAATAAATAAAATATATTTTTAGACTTTTTTTACAAATCTATTCAAAAGTAATCTTCATGTATCTTTCTTAACAAGTCATTTTCTGTCATTTTTTCCGTGCAAAAGGAATGTTATTTTGACCTCGTACAACATATGCAGATTTATGTGTGGTAATTTCTTTAAATATACCATTGAATTTTTAAAAAGGTTAATATATGTAAAAAACTTTAATTTAATTTTAAAGTAAAACTATTTTTGAAATGGTTTCAAACTTCTTTTATATTTTTTCATGAAAAAATGTTTTCAAAAAGTTTTCAAGTCTTAGTTTTAATGTTTTAAAAGTGCTTTCAAAGATATGGTTTTAAAAAAAATTAAATATTAGTTTATATGTCTAAATGAAAAAATGGTTTTCAAAAAGTTTTCTGCTTTTATTTATATGTTCTCCAATTATTTTCAAGGAAATGGATTTCAAAATATTTTCATTCATTCATTAAATTTTTTAAAGTGTTTTCAAATAAAAAGTGTTTTTAAAATTTTTTTGAATCTTATTGTAAAATTTTTCCCCGAAAAAGGTTTTCAAAATTATTCCGGGTCCTCTTTATATTTTTTGATTTTATTTTCTTAGAAAATGATATTCAAATGATTTTAATTTATTAAAAATACCCTTTTCAAACAAGAAAGGATATTTTCCTCTGGAATTTTTTTAGAGGATATTTTAAAATTATATTCCATCTAAGATGACATATATTTTTTTTACTCATACCATATAGAAAATAATCTAAAGGTTCTATCCATATTATTTCCATGAATGAGTTATATTTAATGTGATGGTATTTATAAAACCCTTTTCTTCTTCATGGGTACTATATTTATGAAACCCATTTCACTTTCATGGGTTATAATCTTTTAAAACCCACTTATTTTCATGGTTTATGTTTACGATTAAATGATTATGAAACCTATCTCTTTAAATATGTTATAATATTTTTACATTTTTATGATACCAATTTCATTTCATGGGTTATGATAAGTTTATTTATGATCTTGTGGAAAATGTCTGTATGATTTCAATATTTGATGGGTGGGCCCTATATCTTCCTACAATTCATTGGGTAATGATTCATATTTCATGAGATAGATAGAGCTAGAATGTGGGTTTACTCAATTCAGTAATAAAGGGAAGGAATGAGGGTTTATATGGATTAGTAATATATGGATGGAATGAGGGTTTACTCAGTTTAGAGAAAGAGGGATGGAATGATGGTTTACTCGGTTCAATCATACAGGGATGGAATGAGGGTTTACTAGGATCACTAATATAGGTATTGAATGAGGGTTTAAATGGTTTAGTAATACAGGGTGGGAATGAGGGTTTACTCAGTTCAGTAATACATGGATGGAAGGGGGGTTCACCCAATTCAGTAAAGGAATTTTCTACTAAGATTTTCTTGGTAGTGATTCCTTGGATACTATTGAAATCATATTATATGCTTATGTATTTTCCACAATTCCATGTTTTATTCCTACGTTATACATTCTTGCCTTATGCTCTCTATTTCATTATGATTCATGTTTGATGAACTTCAAATATTTATTCCATGATCTTTGTTATGATCTTTGATTTGCAGGTTATGATCTTCAATTTTCATGATCACATACTCATGCCATTCTGATCATGTTTATTCTTATATGTCTGCATTTTTTAGCCTTACTGATCATTTGATCTTACCCCTTTTATGATTCCTTTCCTCCAGGTTATGATTAAATGTAAAAAATTTTATTTTTCTTATAAGGGTTCTAGTCAAGAAGAACCTAGTGGGAGATGATGTAGCTCACATATGAACCAATTTCTATGTTTCAATGTTTCTAAATGCACTATACCAACTACATTCTTTGGGAATCTTGTAGTATAATGCTTAACTGTTACACAAATGTTATGTAATGTTAATGTTTTGAAAAGTGATGGTCATTATAGTTGGTATCAGACCAAAGTTATAGATATCCATTATAAACCAGTATGATAAAACAATAGTGAGATCCCTAGGTATATTTATAAGTATATGTCTAGGGATGTCTCTGTAGAGACCCGAAGCCTGACTTACATGGACATTACATTACATTTGCGGAATACTTAGTACATAACAAAAACACACACACAAGTATCGTAATAGTTTAGTGTCTTTGGAAACTCAGAATATAATCTTCTAATCCTGGTGAAAGATCTTCAACATCTCCCATAAAGATCTTCCTTTTTTTCTATTACCTAAAACCTTTCTTTATATCCTGGGGAAAATAAAACATAAGAGGGTGAGCTAAAGTTCTCAGTAAGGGTAAAAAAAGAAATATCAATCACATCGTATACACAAGCACATAACTTTTGGAAATCTTAACATGCAAAAGAGATCATAATTTCATAACATGGGATAAATCATGGTAGTGAAATGTAATAACAATAATCATAACTTAAAACATGAAACTTTGTGGCATATACACATAATCATAGAGATTCATTTCTTGTTAGTCAATACTCATTGCCAAGACTATCTTAGTGGACAAAGTCCCTTTCTGAACCGAGTCACCCTCGTTCCAGTCCTGTTTCACTGAACTGGTATAACCTACAATTCCAGCCATGTCTATCTCATAAGATATAAAATCTTTACCCAATGCATTGGAGGGAGATATAGGTCCCACCCATCTCATAATGATACCATTCTTATGTGTGCCAAAAAATCATAAACCATACATCATAGCATAACCCATGTAATAAACATGGGATTATTAAACATCGTGACATCATAAAACAATTCATATAAGATAAAGGAATTCATAAAAATAATTCCATCAAAAAACAGAACCCTTTATTATCTTAGATGGAAAATAATTTTGATAAAACACTTGAACTCCATTCTTGAGGAAAATATCCTTTCTACTTCAAAAACATTTTTCCTTTCTTAACATGTCATACAATTTTAAACTAAAAGAAGTTGATTAAAAATAAACTTGAAAAATTTTAAAGTAAGCTTCTTGGAAATAATGTTTTAAAAATCCATTTATGTCGTATAAGTTAAAAAAAACATTCTTCGTACTTTTGTCGGAAAAGTCAAAAAGTACCTCGTACGAAAACGACAAACGATTCCTTTCATATCTTTTACAAAAAAACTCACCGAAGGGTAAAATTGGATATAAACTATTGTAGAAGGATGGAAATAATATTACATATTGAGGGAACATGGATGTGGATGATAAAATACACCCCAGTAATTACCAAAGTAAAAACAATCTCGGATAAAAGTGAGATTGTGATATTTCCCTTACCTTAGGTCCGACTTGCTTTGTAAGTGTCCGAACCTCCTGTATAATGATTTAAATCATGTTATTGACTTATTCCAGAATCATATTCATTGTTATTATATCATATATGGTTCGCTTATGACTTTATATTACCCGTTCTTTTGTAAATTCATGTTAAAGTAGCGTTTTGGGTAAAATTGATTCATTTGTCGTCCGTGTTTTGACTTGTAATTATTCATATGATTACTTAGATCATGATTAATTAATTCCATAATATAAAACATGATTTATATATATATATATTCAGAATATACATATATATAATAAATTAGTAAATGGAACGAAATACACCATTCATGGAGACGGTAGTCCGTACGTACGCATGAACGTTGTTTTCGTTTCCTTATTGAATTGAATGGAATTAAGTAGATGACATACATATAAATATACATAAATCCAGTATCATTATTATGTCATATATTTCATTAGTACTTATTATATATACTTTATAATCATTCATGAATGGTTAATGTGGAGAATGAATCTCATCGCGTCGTGGAGACGGTAGTCCGTACGTACGTACGAGCGATGATATCGTTCCCATGGTCGTGGAATTGTGTTTAAGTGTATGTATACTATTTCAGTATCAATATAAATTTATAATAATCATATATATTTACTCATTACACCATTATACCCATCCAATTAAGGTGGTGGCGGAAAATAGATTACACCACGGCGTGGAGACGGTATTCCGTACGTACGCACGCTCGGTGATTTCCTTTTTTCCGTAGGATGGATAGAAGGTTAATTAGATTCATTTCATATTTATAATAACATATCAGTATATAAGAAATACTGATGTTATTTCTTTATCATGAAACAACTAAAGAAGAAGATGTTGAAGAAGAAAGAAATTGAAAAAGATCGGTAATGGATATTACCTCTTTTTGACGCGCCTTCACTTAACCTCCTCTTAAAGAACTAAGGATGGTCTTTGAAGAAGACCAGGACCTCTAGGATGATACTAGGGAAGTGGAGAAGAGATTTTTTCAGAGTTTGGCCGAGCTTGAAGGTTCAAAGTTGTGTGAGGAAGAGAGGGAGGAGGTTCCCTTTTATAAGGGAAGAGAGGGGCACCTTTGGAATAACTAAAAATATTATTTTATTATAAGGTCAAGTTCGGTTTTAAATAGATCCAAATTGATTTATTTAAAGGCTAAGGTGGGGATGGGTCGAAATAATCTCATCCAATATAATTTATACAAGTTTAGGTTCCTATTTTAACCTTATCATTTAGATTTAAGTCTAAGTTAAATAATTTAACTTTTACCGTGTCTTTTTGTTTTCTTACACTATATGGTTAATAAACTAACTATATGAAGCCAAAAGAACCCAAAGTTGTTTATTATTAATATATCTATCCTTATATAAGTCATTTGGACGAACCTTAGATTTTTAGGAATTAAATAACAATTAATAATATAATATTTGTTTTAAAAACTAATTTATGTCAATTATGACACTATTTGGTACATGATTTTTATGAAATTTCTAACAGAATTATAAGTTCGAAAAAAGTTACTTAAATCAATACTAACATGTCATATTAACCTAGAAAATTAGTGGGATTCATAAAAGGTCTCAAATTACATTTATGTTGGTGTTTATAACATCAATTATGTCAATATTTTCTTAAAAAGGTAATTACTGTATCATCGTTGTATCATAAATAAATTAAATTATATAATGTATAAAAATTACAAATAAAATACCATTATGTAGGAAATATTTTTATATTTCTAATGAATATTTATAGTCGAAATTATATTATGTATAACCATATATTAAAAATGTTTTAGTAAATAAACTTTGATTTTAACTCTTTTAACTCTTCTTTGAATTAAATAATAATAAATGTCCTAATCTAATCCAAGTGGGCCTAAATGATAATATTTTACACTTAAGGTTGTTTTTGGTCGAGATACACTTGTCCAATAGGATTAGGACATGTGTTAGGGTAATATTAATATCATTTTTACCCTTAATTAACCTATTTACTTTTAACCGTGGTAAATAAAAGAAAAAAGTAACTATTCACCAAAAATTATTTTCGTCTCATTGAACCACATTTTACTTACTGACATAAACCGTGTCTCTTGGATTTTTGAAATTCCATTCACAGAAGCGGTAAAATTATGATTTATGAAGAAAAATTAATTTTTTAACTACCACTTAGTAGTTTCACTATTCATCAAAAATTGAAGTTTTTCAGAAAAATGCCAAAATTTCACCCTAAGCTATAATTGATATTCCGAATTCAAAAATGATTTCTATTTTACAAAATTCCCAACATATAAGTTGCATTAATTAATTTTATAATTAATTTCTGCTGTCACAACAAATAGCATGTTTTTAAGAGATAATAACTATCAAAAGATTAACACTTGTTTATGTCTGGTGTAAATATGAAATTACATACAATGACCAACATTGTATTAAATTGTAAAAATATATTCTAAATATACTTTAAAACCACTCAAATTAATAATTTATCACTATTAATTATTTCGATTGAAAAAGTTATTTTTAACTAAAATTTAGTAATTTTCACTATTCATCAAAATATGAAAGTTATCCGAAAAGTACCAAAATTTCACATTAGGCTAAGTTCGATACTACGAATCCAAAAATAAAGTCCATTTTGAAAAATAAAATTTACAAAATTTCAAATAGTGGTTATTACTATTCATAACGACTAGTTTTAATAATATTTTAATAGCATATCGTTGTTTAGTGAAACTCGGTATTGCGTACTACACATGCTATCGAGGAAGGTCGTGATTGCGTGTAATACAAGGCAAGTCAAGGATGCATGTTGTGAAAACTCTTTTTGGTGTAGCGTACAACACAAGACATTAGTGAAATTAAAAAGAATATTTTTCATAAAATCTTGGGCTGTTACATTCTACCCCCCTTAAAATGAATTTCGCCCTCGAAATTCTTCGGGGTTATAAATGGTTTACTATTCGAAAGTTTATTTAATCGAAACCCACATCGTAAAAAGGAATACCAAAACCAATATTTAAAAAAGAAAGTATGAAACGTAATGGTTACCCAAATAAACTAATCACTGGGTTTCCACATAGGTGAAAATATGGGTAGGGAAGAAAAATCTAACCGTCATGTTCTGATTGAGAGTGGTAGAGAACATGGCTATGGAAAAGCTAGCAATCACAAAGCCATGAATTTGTGACGATCTATGGTACCATCTGATTAATCAGATACAAGAGCACTAGGAAAACATTTTTGGTTTTCAAGATCGTTTCCCTAAAGTTAAAGAATTTGAATTAGAATAAATACTTACTTTATTTTGGTACAATCTCACTGTTGTTCGTGCCTTGAATAATTTCCACTTCATCTCTTAAATAAATGAAGTTGAATTTGTTATTCGTGAAGTGTTAGCATATCATGTGATAGAATTACGGGTCATTCCATCTGTCTCAAACAAAAGGTTAGCAAAAGTTATTAAATATACATAAGTCATTCTATAGTGAGATTAATCATATATGGTTCCTAAAATGGACTTATACTTCATATATCATACTGCTTAATATAATAAAACTAGTTTCTACTAAATAGGGACTTCCTATAGGCCAGTGGTAGGCGATAAAGCCAGTCGCAGTTCGGTTGTGGGTTCGATTCCCACAGCCTTGTCCGACGCGATGGGATGCCGCCCGTCCTGCAGGTTGTCCTTTTTCTAAAACTATATTACTATAACATCCCATCAATAATATCGAAAAAAACTTCTATCCTTAAACAATACTAAATTATTTCCTACATAATCCATTCCAATCTTTAGGCTTATCCATAATACTGCAGTCCACTCTCATAACATAGTGAAAACGATTACCAGAGATTTAATACCATCGTTGATCCCCATATATCATAAGATATGTTTTGTTGGTCACATTCCAAACTTTCAAAGTCCTTAATCTTGTATTCTCTTGAATACCTTAGTGAAAAAATGAATGCATTTAAAAGTTAACACCTTCCACATACCAAAATCCTCAAAATTCTATATACTCAAACCATGATATCACTTAGTCCTTATATCAATCATGAGCTCATGAATACTGTTAAACATTTCATTTTCTCGTTTTCCCTTCATTATGCGTATATCATCTTATTTCCAAAAAATATCTCAATCACTTTGAATACCACATTAGACCAACACATAAATATTCCAATACTTTATGATACCACATTATTTTGGAATCCCATTACATAAACACTTAATCATTCCACCACATCGTTTTCATATTCAACATCGCCAATAGTGATCGCATGTGACTTCCCTTTGTCCTTTTCCTTCAGTGGTTGCTCATGTTGATCATCACTAACCCTTGGATTAGGAAATTTATTATCATAATGCCTCATTTCCTTGCACTTGAAGCATTGAAGTGTTGGTGGTGCGTTCTCTGCAGTCTTTGCTTTATTCACATCATTAGAATCCCTTTTTCCATTACTTCGACACTCAGCTACTCGATGACCTTATTTTCCACACTTAAAACATTTTCTAGTCCCTTTAATACAATCTCCACCATGCTTCTTTCCACACTTTGTGCATAAGGAAACATTCATCTTCTTTTCACCATTATTCTGAGATTTATCCTTAAACTCCATCTTTCGTTTCTTGTCAAAACCATGAGATGGATATGTAACACCAACTTCCATTTCTACCTTGATAGCACAACGCACAATTTCTTCATAGCTACTGAAGTCTCTTATAGCTAATGACCTTCGAAGACTTGGTTTTAAGCCACTGAAAAATCGATCAACTTTACTTTCAGGTTGGATGATAATGCCAGATGCATACCTTGCAAGTCTTGTAAAATTTGCTTCGTATATACCAACAGATTCATCATCCTTTTGCTTTAGTTCAAGAAACTCCTTCTCCATATTTGTTCGAAGAATACGAGGGAAGTACTTATTGAAAAATAAGTTCTTGAACTCGTCCCATTCCATGGACTCAATTTCATCTCTTTGCCTCGTATTCTTGATAAGATTCCACCATTGATCAGCTTCACCTTCCAAACGATATACTGCTAAGATGACTTTATCATGTTCAGAATATTGAAGTACTGAAAATATCTTTTCAGTGGTACTGATCCATTGTTTAGCAACAAGTGGATCAGAAGACCCACTGAAAGAAGGTGGGCGTTGCCTTATGAAGGACTCAATAGAATATTGTTCCCTTCTCTGCTCATTTGGAAGTCCAGGATGATTCATAGCTTGAGTAAGTATAGTAATAAGATTTTTCACTCCATCTCCCATAACATTTGTTTGTTCAGAAGGACAATCATTGCATTGTCCATTTCATTGATCAACACGGTTCCTTCGGGTTCCAGCCATCGTCTAAAACCCAAAAAGAATAGTGTGAGAGGCAAAAATCATGCTAGGGAAAACAACATAATAAATGGGGAGTACCTTCAATATCTAACATCTTAGGTTTAATTCTATGATCGTTAGTGTAATTCTAGTACTATAACATATACGTATACTTAACCTTAAGGACATCCCTAGACATACCTTAGAAATATCTCTAGGGATCTCAGTAACGTTTTCGCATCCTAGTTTCCAAAGGTTAACTAAACCTTTCCACTGATTCCAACTGTAGAGACCCGAAGCCTGACTTACATGGAAATTACATTACATTTGCGGAATACTTAGTACATAACAAAAACACACACACAAGGATCGTAATATTTTAGTGTCTTTGGAAACTCGGAATATAATCTTCTAATCCTGGTGAAAGATCTTCAACATCTCCCATAAAGATCTTCCTTTTTTTATTACCTAAAACCTTTCTTTATATCCTAGGGAAAATAAAACATAATAGGGTGAGCTCAAATGCTAAGTAAGGGTAAAAAAAGAAATATCAATCACATCGTATACACAAGCACATAACTTTTGGAAATCTTAACCTGCAAAAGAGATCATAATTTCATAACATGGGATAAATCATGGCAGTGAAATGTAATCACAATAATCATAACTTAAAACATGAAACTTTGTGGCATACACACATAATCATAGAGAATCATTTCTTGTTAGTCAAGACTCATTTCCAAGACTATCTTAGTGGACAAAGTCCCTTTCTGAACCGAGTCACCCTCGTTCCAGTCCTGTTTCACTGAACCGGTATAACCTACCGTTCCAGCCATGTCTATCTCATGAGATATAAAATCTTTACCCAATGCATTGGAGAGAGATATAGGTCCCACCCATCTCATAATGATACCATTTTATGTGTGCCACAAAATCATAAACCATACATCATAGCATAACCCATGTAATAAAAATGGGATTCTTAAACATCGTGACATCATAAAACAATTCATATAAGATAAAGGAATTCATAAAAATAATTCCATCAAAAAACATAACCCTTTATTATCTTAGATGGAAAATAATTTTGATAAAACACTTGAACTCCATTCTTGAGGAAAATATCCTTTCTACTTCAAAAACACTTTTCCTTTCTTAACATGTCATACAATTTTAAACTAAAAGAAGTTGATTAAAAATAAACTTGAAAACTTGTAAAGTAAGCTGTTTTAAAAATCCATTTATGTCGTATAAGTTAAAAAAAAACATTCTTCGTACTTTTGTCGGAAAAGTCAAAAAGCACCTCATACGAAAACGACAAAAGATTCCTTTCATATCTTTTACAAAAAAACTCACCGAAGGGTAAAATTGGATATAAACTATTGTATAAGGATGGAAATAATATTACATATTGAGGGAACATGGATGTGGATGATAAAATACACCCTAGTAATTACCAAAGTAAAAACAATCTCGGATTAAAGTGAGATTGTGATATTTCCCTTACCTTAGGTCCAACTTGCTTTGTAAGTGTCCAAAACTCCTGTATAATGATTTAAATCATGTTATTGACTTATTCCAGAATCATATTCATTGTTATTATATCATATATGGTTCACTTATGACTTTATATTACCCGTTCTTTTGTAAATTCATGTTAAAGTAGCGTTTTGGGTAAAATTGTTTCATTTGTCGTCCGTGTTTTGACTTGTAATTATTCATATGATTAATTAGATCATGATTACATAATTACATAATATAAAACATTATTTATATATATATATTCAGAATATACATATATATAATAAATCAGTAAATGGAAAGAAATACACCGTTCATGGAGACGGTAGTCCGTACGTACGCATGAGCGCTGTTTTCGTTTCCTTATTGAATTGAATGGAATTAAGTAGATGACATACATATAAATATACATAAATACAGTATCATTATTATGTCATATATTTCATTAGTACATATTATATATACTTTATAATCATTCATTAATGGTTAATGTGGAGAATGAATCTCATCGCGTCGTGGAGACGGTAGTCCGTATGTACGCACGAGCGATGATATCGTTCCCATGGTCGTGGAATTGTGTTGAAGTGTATGTATACTATTTCAGTATCAATATCACTTTATAATAATCATATATAGATACTCATTACACCATTATACCCATCCAATTAAGGTGGTGGCGGAAAATAGATTACACCACGGCGTGGAGATGGTATTCCGTACGTACGCACGCGCGGTGATTTCCTTTTTTTCTGTAGGATGGATAGAAGGTTAATTAGAGTTGTTTTATATTTATAATAACATATCAGTATATAAGAAATACTGATGTTATTTCTTTATCATTAAACAACTAAAGAAGAATAAGTTGAAGAAGAAAGAAATTGAAAAAGATCGGTAATGGATATTACCGCTTTTTGACGCGCCTTCACTTAACCTCCAGTTAAAGAACTAAGGATGGTCTTTTAAGAAGACCAGGACCTCTAGGATGATAATAGGGAAGTGGAGAAGAGAGTTTTTCAGAGGTTGGACGAGCTTGAAGGTTCAAAGTTGTGTGTGGAAGAGAGGGAGGAGGTGCCCTTTTATAAGGGAAGAGAGGGGCACCTTTGGGATATCAAAAAATATTATTTTATTATAAAGTAATGTTCGGTTTTAAATAGATCCAAATTGATTTATTTCAAGTATAAGGTTGGGATGGTTCGAAATACTCTCATACAATAGAATTTAGACATGTTTAGGTTCCTATTTTAACCTTATCATTTAGATTTAACTCTAAGTTAAATAATTTAACTTTTACCGTGTCTTTTTTTTTCCTTTCACTATATGGTTAATAAACTCACTATATGAAGCCAAACGAACCCCAAGTTGTTTATTATTAATATATATATCCTTATCTATGTCATTTGGCCGAACCGTATATTTTTAGGAATTAAATAACAATTAATAATATAATATTTTTTTAAAAAACTAATTTATGTCAATTTTGACACTATTTGGTACATGATTTTTATGAAATTTCTAACACAATGATAAGTTCGAAACAAGTTACTTAAATCAATACTAACATTTCATAGTAACCTATAAAATTATTGGTATTCATAAAAAGTCTCAAATTACATTTATTTTGGTGTTTATAACATCGATTATGTCAATATTTTCTTAAAAAGGTAATTACTGCATCATCGTTGTGTCATAAATAAATTAAATTATATAAAGTATAAAAATTACAAATAAAATAAAATTATTTAGGAAATCTTTTTATCTTTCTAATGAATATTTATAGTCGAAATTATATTATGTATAACCCTATATATAAAAGGATTTATTAAATAAACTTTGATTTTAACTCTTTTAACTCTTCTTTGAATTAAATAATAATAAATGTCCTAATCTAATACAAGTGGGCCTAAATGATAATATTTTACACTTAAGGTTGTTTTTGGTAGAGATACACTTGTCCAATAGGATTAGGACATGTGTTAGGGTAATATTAATATCATTTTTACCCTTAATTACCCTATTTACTTTTAACCGTGGTAAATAAAAGAAAAAAGTAACTTTTCACCAAAAATTATTTTCATCTCATTGAACCACATTTTACTTACTGACATAAACCGTGTCTTTAGGATTTTTGAAATTCCATTCACAGAAGCGGTAAAATTATGATTTATGAAGAAAAATTAATTTTTTAACTACCACTTAGTAGTTTCACTATTCATCAAAAATTGAAGTTTTTCAGAAAAATGCCAAAATTTCACCCTAAGCTATAATTGATATTCCGAATTCAAAAATGATTTCTATTTTAAAAAATTCCAAACATATAAGTTGCATTAATTAATTTTATAATTAATTTCCGCTGTCACAACAAATAGCGCGGTTTTAAGAGATAATAACTATCAAAAGATTAACACTTGTTTATGTCTGGTGTAAATGTGAAATTACATCCAATGACCAACATTGTATTAAATTGTAAAAATATATTCTAAATATACTTCAAAACCACTCAAATTAATAATTTATCACTATTAATTATTTCGATTGAAAACGTTTTTTTTAACTAAAATTTATTAATTTTCACTATTCATCAAAATATGAAAGCTATCCGAAAAGTACCAAAATTTCACCTTAGGCTAAGTTCGATACTAAGAATCCAAAAATAAAGTCCATTTTGAAAAATAAAATTTACAAAATTTCAAATAGTGGTTATTACTATTCATAACGGCTAGTTTTAATAATATTTTAATAGCATACCATTGTTTAGTGAAACTCGATATTGCGTACTACACACGCTATCGAGGAAGGTCGCGATTGCGTGTAATACAAGGCAAGTCAAGTATGCGTGTTGTGCAAGCTCCTTTTGGTGTAGCATAAAACACAAGACATTAGTGAAATTAAAAAGAATATTTTTCATAAAATCTTGGGTTGTTACAGTCTCTATGAATAATTATAATTATAAGTTAATGTTTAGAAAAATGTCTTATAATTTTGGTAAATGATAGAGTCAGTTGTTTCCATGAAATAAATCTTTGTCTGGATACTTCATGTGGATTTGGATATGTCATAGTTATTCCTAGGGGTAACAACTATAACAAGATGTTCTGGGCTTGAATTGGGGTAATGTGGTACATTAAAACGGGTCTTGTGGCACACCTAGTTTGACATTCCTAGGGGATATGCTTTTGGATTTGACAAACTCTTCACAAACCATCATGATGGATTTAGATATAATATATGAAATGAATAACATAGGATAAACCTAATGTCTCCTATATTATGGAAGTTGTCATGATTTAGACATCCTATACGAAATTATTTCATGAATATGTGGTTTTTATCATGATATATATTGCTCACACTATGCTTCTAGTTTTATCCAATGGTAGGAAATAGAAATAATTGGGTTATTGTTGAATATGATGCAAGATTTTATAATGAGAAGTCATGTTAGATGATCACTGGAGCGAATTATGTTGTGATCATTCCAATTCATTTTTCAAGGAACATGATTAACAATGTTTACCTTAACCAACTCTCAGACTCACAAATGAATAGAAAGAAGGAGTTATCCCAGAGTTCGGGTAATAAAGGCCACAAAAGAAAGAATATTTGGTTTCATTTATGTTAAAAATGTAGAAATAATCACATAAATGAATGTATTAGTGGAACAAGAAAGTGTTTTGAATGTGGAAAATAAGGAAACACAACAAGTGAATACAAGGGAAAATTATGAGTTTAGTTATTGAAATAGATGGTAATTATGGAATCCCTAAGTTTTCATCAAAGTGAAAGTGTTTTATGTGTGGAGAAAATAGTCATTATGCATCCCAATATCCCACGAGGATTGTTCCAGAAGTGAATTAGCAAGGTGGTGCGAGTAATGGTTACATTTCCAATGATGACAAGATTATAGATAAAATGTGAAAGGAAAGAAGTACCATTTTTAATAGATTGAGGATAAAGTAATAAAATTATTTATGTATTCAGATTCAAATGTTATGAATGATTAAATATACAAGGATTTTTCTACTTATGTTTTCTCTCAGTATTTACAAGTTTATGTTGGACTAGAGAAGTGATTTCATGACAAGATGATATTTTGACTAAGGGAAGGTAACCTTTAATATAAGGACCCAGCCTTAAACATTACATAATATTGAATTAAATGAATAATTCACATTGAGGATCTTTTCAGGTTTAGAGTTTTAGGGAATTAGGACATAACTATTACATCTCAAAATATTACAAAGTAGGCACTTCTACCCAGAATCCTCTTTTTTTCATAAAATAAAAACTCTTGAAAAAAAGTCATGTCTAATTCCATGTTAAAGAGAACATGGATTTTCCTTGATCCCATCCTTGACCCTATTCATCTTTAAGTCCTGTGAAAAAAATTTCAAAACATGGGATGAGAATGAAAGGCTCAGTAAGGGTTATAAAACAGTGAATGAAAACATTTGTTCATAAATACATACAAAACATGAACTCTTTTACTAACCTCATGAAATCATAAGATTTATGAAAGACACATAGAAATCATAAATCATAAAGGTAACTTGCGACATTTATACCATACTTACATTGTAGCTATCACAGCTACATAGGGAGTTACTTTGGAATACCCATCACAGTATATTCCCTAAATCTCTTAGGAGAAAATTCACGTTTACCTCCGTCACGTTACTCAATGCATTAGAGAGCTATCTTGGGCTCACCCGCCCTAGGTTTATCACGGAACCACCCGTATACGTAAATAATGCCGAAGAACCATAACATGATCTTAACACATAACATAAGCATAAAGGAAAGATAACATTTCCACATAAAATGTCATTTCAAGATATTGAAATAATAAATCCGTTCTAAAAATCATTTTCAATACCAAAATATGTAAAAAGAGTATTTGGTATTTATTTTTTCCTTTTAAAAATATCCTGGCTTGTTAAGGAAGCCAAAGATCAAATAAAACTCGTGGCGGCAGAAAGGTCGTTGTGACCGCTTACGTTAAAGAAACATTCCTTTTTTCATTTAGTAAAAATATTCATAGAGAAAAGATTCCTTTTGAATAAAAGTAAAATTCAAATGGTTTTATATATCGTATAAAAGAAAGTCATGTATAAAACTAAAAATGCCTCAATGAAAGGAGATTGAGACGAAGTCCCTTACCTCGTGTCCGACTTGACCCGTTCGTTCTTTAATCTCCTGAATAATAAACTAAAGTTAATTTCTACTTTATTAAGAACATTTTTCAAGTTTATTATTCCTTTTATATCACTTATTACCAATGTTATAATCATTATGTAATCATTTAAGTTAATAACGTTCATTTTGTCGATATTTGGTACTTGAGTCAAAAATGGACTTCTTATAATTACGTGTTGTTCACATGGTGAAAGGTTCATTACATCCAGAATGATATTAATTATTTGGGTATCATATATATCATATATATCCAGCATGTGCATGTATTTATAATAGTACATAACATTTGGAGGTACGAAATGAAATGCACCGTTCATGGAGATGGTAAGTCGTGCGTACGCCTGAACGCTACTTTCATTTCTATTTCTTATTTTAATGGAATTAAAACATAATGATACATATGTATATTATAATTCCATTATAATATCATATATAATATCATTAAATCTATCCTTTATACATCTCACATAGGGCATTAACGAGTCACATCACTTTGAGGGGGCGGTAGTCCGCACTTCCTCAAATGAGATTATCTTATTTACCCACCATGGAAATCATAATGGTTTGATATAATTGGGAAGTACAGAAGCAAAAATAAATCATAAACATAAAATATATCATATATAAATACAGTTCCATTATAATGTCCATCATGAGAGGCGGTAATATGTAATTGAACAATCATCATTTTGTGAGGTGTTAGTTTTCCATCCACAGAAACATTATGTTCTTCATCCATTAGATGGAGGTGTGTGTAAGTGTAGTTAGAATCCTTATCATAACAACATACTAGTATCTTGAGGATATTTGTTTTGTTACAAAAGGAAGGAAATAAAAATATTTTAGGGGTTGTAGAAGAAAAATAAAAGAAAACAATTTAAGAGAAACTGTTACCTTTAATTTGGGTAACTCACTTTGGTTTGAACCAAAGGACTTCTTGAAGTGCCTTCTTCCAAAGGCAGGGCTTCTAAGAGGAGTAGAGCGATGTAGGGAGCTTAATTAAGTAGAGTTTGGACGAGCCAAATGGCTTGAGAGTTGTGAGTAATTGCATAGAAGTGGTCTCTTTTTATAAGGGAGAGGAGGGGCTCTTTAGGAAAGAGTGAAAATATTATTTTATAATATAATGATATTCGGTTTCTAATGGTCCAAAAATCATTATGGTCGAAGATAAGATGACTCATAATCTAAATAAAATCATTAAATCATAATTGGACATGTTTTTCATAATATTTATATCATTATAATGTTATTTAATTAAATCATTTATTAATGAGGTAAAAACAGCATCATTATTGTGTCATAAATAATTTAATTTATTTGATGTCTAAAAATTATAAAAAAAAATTACCATGATGTAGGAAATATTTTTATCTTTCCAATGAATATTTATATTCTAAAATAGGACTTATATAACACCATATAAAAAAAATTAATTACTATACGATTTTTGTTAATGTTACTTTTGTCTTCACATTAAATTAATTAATCTAAATTGTCATTATCACTCCCAAGTGGCTCAATGGGGTCCCAAAATCGAGCCAAAGATGCCCATGATCGGAAATGACTCATAAAATAGTATTAGGACATGTTTAAGGGTAAATTTATATTATTATAATATTATTTCTTTACCCTTATTTACCTGATTTACCCTTTAACCATGGTAAATAAAATATTTACTAAGGTAAATATTTAAAATGCCTAAAAATAAAAAGTTACCTATTTACACACTTTTAACCTCCTGATTCTAAATATGGAATCCATTTCTCCAAATTCAAAATACATAAGTGGTAGAAATTAATTTAAAATTAATTCCCACTGTCAAAACAAAAGGCGTGTTTTTAAGAAATATTAACTATCAAAAGATTGATAGTTGATTATATACAATTTAAATGTGAAATTTCTTCTAATGACCAAAATTAGATTAAATGGTAAAAATATAATCTATTTAAACTTGAAAACCAATTAAAAGGATAATCTAACCATATAAATAAATTATATTAAAACATAGTTTTGAATTAAAATACAATATTTTCACTATTCCATAAAAAATGAACTTTATCAGAAAAATACCAAAAAATGACCCAAAGTAAATTCTTATGTCCTAATTCTAAATAAGTATTTTATTTGGTCATATAAAATGTATTAAAGTGACCAAAACTATATTTAAAAAGGGTTCTCCATTGAAAGGCGGTAAATCGGCCTTTTAATGTAAATTATGCTTAAAATTAGATTCATTTATATATTAATCCTCTAACTTTTATTGGATAAATATAAATACATGTATAATGATATTATAGTTAGTTTTTTTCATTCCCGCTAATAAAATGGCTAGGAGTTAACTACCATTTAAAATAATAATATTATATTATTAGTGTGCAATGTAAGATTCCAAAGAAACTCGTTGTTGCGTATCGGGTACGCTATCGTACATAACAACCCCTTTAAGCTAAAATTATTATTTAATTCACAAACATTAATAAATATGAAAACATATTATTCTTCATTTACATGGGATGTTACATTTAATATATTCGTTATTACAAGATAATGTTTTATGTATTAAGATACATTGGATATGAATATGTAAATTGGACAGTATTGATTACCGTGGAACTATGTATATAATTTTTCATCGGTGGTTTATATTACCACTAATGAAGTATACCAAATTTTTTTATTTATGGAGTAAATCCAATATAATTTAGAATGTGTAAGCATGAATTATTTCCCAAAGGATTTATGGTAATTGAAGAGAATATATGATGAGTGAATTCACATGTTTGGAATGTGACAAACAAGGGATACTTTTTGATATACAAGGGAATCAATGTGGAGCTAATTTCATGACTCCCTTTCTAAGGTTTTGGATTTTCATCATTAAGAATGGTTATAAGGATAACCATTCATGAAAAGTGTAAGTTAAACATTGAAGGAAGTATTTGCGCACCGAGTTTATATTGAAAACCTCAGTTTTGATGATAATCATTAGTTAACATAATTTCAAGGACTTCCACATTATATCTTATATTACTGCGGTCTTAAAATAAGACATCATGAATGTTGGTTGATAACCAATCAAGTTCGGCAAGGTTGTGAGTCTTAAACCCATGACCGAACGACGATAATGGTTTCATGCTACTGCTAGCCTATGTATTTTTTTGGTTAAGCAATATTTATTTTTAATATTTATGATGAACTATTTTTGTTACTTTTTATTTTTATAGATTAATGCATGTTGTTGTTTAGGAGACTAATAGTTTGGCTTTTTATTCTTTTATGGGCCTTAAGATCCTTTAAAATCATATTTTAGGGATGTATTCATAAAAGAAATTTATATACATTCATTCCATGTTGTAATGTATGTATTATAATATTTTCAAAGAATGACCCAAGAATGAAGTTTTCTTTATATAAATTTATCAATAATTACTCAACGTTCTGAAAGTGATAAAAAACTATTTTCCTAAAACCTTAATTATTGTTGAGTTGATATAAATCATCATGGATTTATGAATTTGATGCCCTAAACATTCCTTTTATCATTTACTTCTTTGTGATTGTTTACCTCAATCACTCCCTATGAATATTTACGCTTTTCCTCCATAACCATTCTCCACTCCCAACCTATGTTCTCCTGTGTGGAAACCCAATTATATGACCATTAGGTAACCATTGTGCTTCAAAATTTCCGTTTTAAGGGAAGTTTTAGTAAAAAAAATTACTGTGTGGGTCCCAATGAATTAATCACTCATGTATTAAACCACTAATAACCTAGAAGAATTTCGAGGGAAAAATTCTTTTTTACGGGGTAGAATATACCACCTCAAGATTTTGAGAATTATTTTTTTCGAATTAATTTATCTTTCCAATTTTTTTATTTCAAATAACACTTGAAATATTTCTTAATATATATATATATGTATGTATATTAAAACACTATTTCATCCATTCTTTTCACATGAAATACCAACTTGGATTGTGCTACAAGCAACACCAACTTGGCATATGATCCAAGCAACACAGAGTTTCTATGAAACATATTTATATATATATATAATTAAATAAAGGAGATAATTATGACAGAACTTTTAAACATAGTTATTGGTAGATTAATAACTACTTTTCAAAAATTGTTTGAAATGTTTTTAAATAAATAAAATATATTGATAATGAAAGACATGAATTTTGATATTGTCCTTGTATGTTTAAAAACATCATTTTCATGAATGAATCACTTCTAATATTGAAATTAATTTTAGTCACATTTATATATTTAATTTTATAATATAATCAAAAATTTTAATTCAAGACATCTTAATTATCCTAGGGTGATTTTTTTTGGATTTTTCTGAGTAACATTTTTTTGATAAATCGTGAAAATACTGTTTTTTAGTTAAAAACTACATTTCTGCGTAATTAATTATTAATTCAAATTGCAACTTTTAATACGTAATAAGATAAAATTAGAAAAATATTAATTCTATTAATACAATTTAACTCATTATAATTAATTTCACTTTGAATTTGAATAAAAAATCTTAATAAATTTTTGAACTTTTTCATACTTTAAAACTCCATTATTTCGCCTCGTCTGCGAGATTAGCGGTAATTTTAATTTTTCCACATCTGTGATTTGAATTTAAAAAACCAAAATAAACCATTTTATTTATTCTATAATTTATATTATAATAAAACCATGTTAATTTCATTCCCACATGATTATTAAATGTGAATAAAATTTATCACAATAGTTAAGGACAAATTAATCTTAATTAGGGACTAAAATTTACAATTAGTGGACAAAAAGGACTAGAAACATGTATGAAAACCATTTTATATTAATTAGTATGCCATAAATCTTCCATTATTTAGATTCTTTGGGTTTTTATGACTTTTTTTAGGTAATAACATGTGAAAAAATAACAATATTCTAAAAATTCCAAATGAGTCCTTTTCCTTCCCAATGAATGTCCACCACCTCTACCTGTTACTCACACCTCTAAAACTATCTATGTTTGTACATGATGTACCAATGTATCCTCCAAAAAAAGCCTCAATTCATCCTTGAGGCCTCCCTTTAGGAATAAATCATCCCAAGGAAGCCTTTTGGAACCACCCAAAAAGAGTTACATGATTTAGAGGTAACATCTTCTCTCAAAATCCTTCCATTTATTTTCCTATTCCACCCCAACGCTCTCATTATTCCTTTATTTTGTGAAAAAAACCATTATAATTCATATAATATAATTTTTTATGAAATGTTTCTAACATAAACTTACACACACCTCCATCTAATCAATGTTTAACATACTATTTCTATCTACGATGAACTACTACCTCACGAAACGATGATTGTTCATTTGTCCTTTACCATCAATCATAGTGGCCATTATGATGGAAACAATTTTTATTTATAACATATATTATATTTATTACGAATTTAATCCTCTTTATTCATTTTAAAACACACATATATTTACCTTCTGTTTGGTGTTAATACGATAATCTCGTTTGAGGAAGTGTGGACTACTGCCCCCTCAAAGAGAAGTGATTTGTCCACACACCACATGCAATGTATCAAGTATGTGTTTAATAAAATTATGTGATATATATAAAATATTCATGCTAAATTAATAATTATATATATATATATACATTAAAATATATAAAAATTCTATTTACATTCATTCTTTCAATACAACAATTAAAACAGAAACAATGTTCATGCATTCATACGGATTACCATCTCCATGAATAGTATATTCCATTTCATATTTATTGATGATATAAATAATTATAATAACCATAAACTAGATGTACATGATATTTATATCACTATTTAAATTCTGTAGTTCTTATATAATTGTAAGGATCAATGATAAAACAAATTAATACACATGCGAAGAACAAAACGAATATTACCCTAAGTAAAACATTAACATAGGTTCATTAACAAGAGGTTAATATAAGGTCATAATAAAACTATATATGGTATTATTTATAAGAATATTATTTAATAAAATTTTATAATAAACATATATTCTTTATACATGAATTTTATATGAGTACAAAGAGAGTAAAGACACAAGGTAGGGGGATTTCATATCACATTTAATTTCTGTGAGATACAAGTTATGTTCGCCACTCTTCCATTTTATGTGGTGTATGTACTCAATATGATTTTATTATATGTATAATTTAATAAATTTTATGGGTATTCACATTCCCATTTTATGATTCTTCTTTCATGGGGTTTATGTTTCAAAAGTTACCAAAACGGTAAAAATATTTTTTTTTCAATTTCCCTTCTTTAAGACTTATGTTTTGTTATGAACCCAAACCCTTTTTTCAAGGTTCATATAATTCCATTTTAAAATCCATACCATGAAGACCAATATTTAATTTTACTCTATGCTTAATTAAATTTCTTTTCCTACATGGAGAGAATGATCCGAAGATACCAAGTTATAAGAGTTTATTGAGACAATCTCATTTCTTTTCAAGATTGTTTGTGTTTGTTCTTCTTTTGATGAAATAATTTGATCCATATCTCAAAAAAATTAATTATTTTCCTTATACTATTTTGTTTAATGATATAATCATTTCTTTATACAATTTTATACTCAATGGTACATAATATAGTTAAAAAAGTGTTTTTTGGAATGCCCGACTTTACCCTATCTTCAGTCAGAAATCTATGTTTTCTAAAAATGGTTTCCAAGAATATTATTCCATTCCCCTATAATATCTAATAGTCATTATCTCTCATTTTTTTTCTCTTACCAATATCTTCAATGGAATATTCTTTTCTCTTTCTGAATGAGGAACCTTTTATCATTTTTACCGTGAAAAAGGAATGTTCTTTTGACCTCGTACAACACGTACAGATTTACACGGTGTCATTTCTGTGAAGTTCCCTTTGAATTGATAGAAATAATAATCTTTAATCAGATTTTTTAAAATTTAATTTTAAATAAAATTGTTTTCAAAATGGTTCCCAACTTATTTTATATGTTTTCATGGAGAAAAATTTTCAAAATGTTTTTAAATCGTATTAACATGCTTTCAAAGTGCATTCAATGAAATGGTATTGAAATTTTTTTCAAGATTATTTTAAAAGATTCCATGAAAAATGGTTTTTAGAATATTTTCCAGAACTATTTATATTTTTTAAAATTATTTTTAAATAAATGTTTTTCAAAACAATTTGAATATTTCTTTAAATGGTTTCATGTGTTTTCAAAGAAAAAGTTTTCTTAAAATGTTTCGAATCTTATTTGAAATGTTTTAAAGGAAAAAGTTTATCAAAATGATTTCATTTCTTCTTTATAATTTTTCATTATATTTTCTAAGAAAATTCGTTTTAAATGGTTTAATTTATTAAAATCCATTTTTCAAACATGAAATGATATTTTCCTCAAGAAATGTTTTTAAAAGATATTTAAAAATTATTTTTCATCTAGGATGACATCTATTGATGTTACTCATACCTTCTAGGAAATGATCCAAATGTTTCATTCATATCCATTATATGAATGAATTATTCTTAATTTAATGGTCTTTATGAAACCCATTTCTTATTCAAGGGTAACATATTTTTGAAACCTGTTTCCATTTCACGGGTTATATGCTTTTGAAACCATCTTCTTATCACGGGTTATGTTTACGATGAAATGATTATCAAAACTATCTCTTTTAATAGGTTATGATATTTTTACATGTTTATGATAACCATTTCATTTCATGGGTTATAAAATGTTCATTTATTATATTGTGTAACATGTATGTATGATTTCATTTTGTGATGGGTGGGACATATATCTCCATCCAATTCATTGGGAAAATATTTATACCTCATGAGATAGATAGTGTTGGACTGAGGGTTCACTTAGTTTAGTAATACATGGCTGGAACAAGGGTTTACTTGGTTCTATAATACATGGAAAGAACAAGGGTTTACTCGGTTTAGTAATACAGGGTTGGAATGAGTCTTTACCTAGTTCAGTATTACAGGACTGGAAGTTGGGTTTACTCGGTTCATTAATACATGGATGGAACAAGGGTTAACTCGGTTCAGTAATATAGGGCATGAATGAGGGTTGACTCGGTTCATTAATAAGGGATAAAATGGGGGTTCACTTGGTTCAGTAATACAGGGCTGGAATGGGGGTTCACCCGGTTTATAAAAGGACTTTTCTCACTAATATGGTATTTCCAGTGATGTCTTGGCTACTATGAAAATCATATTATATGCTTTTGTTTTTTCCACAATTCCATTTTATATTCTTACATTATGATTTCGTGAGTCATGCTCTCTGTTTCATTATTATTCCTTTATTATGAACATCCTATCATTATTCCATGATCACTATTATGATCATTGACATATAGGGTATGATATTCTATTTTCATGATCACATACTCATTCCCTTATGGTCATGTTTATTCTTATATGTCTCCCTTGTTTACCAAAATAGATCATTTGATCTCACCCATTGGACGTTTAATTTCTCCATGGTTACGATGATATATACTACATTTGATATGTTTAAGAAGTGTTCTAGTTGAGAAGGACCAAGTGTGAGATGATTTAAATCACATATGTACCAATGTTTATGTTTCCTTGTATCTGAAGGAACTATACCATCTACGGTAATGGTGAATTTTATTGAATAATGATTAAGTATTTTTTAAAATGTTTTATAATGTCAATGTTTTTATAAGTGAGGATTTTTATAACCATGGATTGAGGATTTATTTTTGGTACCCCAGGATAAACCAGGAATTAGTAGAGTTCATGTAGATGTTCTTAGTTTTCAAGAAGGTAGAGGTTGAGCATCGTGTTCTTAGTGGTTTGTTGTATCCCTTGAATATTATTTAGTTTAAATGGGAATAAATATTGATGGATTTCATTATAGGGTTACCCAGAGTTCTAGGTGGTTGTGATGTTGCCTTTGTGATCATGGATCGATTGAAAAAATCGTCCCACTTCTTAGAGATCAATAAGTCGGGTGCAGTTGATTCTTTGAATAATATTTATGTGGATGAGTTGGTGTTGTTTCAAGGAGTTCTGAGTTCCATTTTCTTGGATTGGGATACATTTTTTACCTCATGAGTATAGAGGGTATTGTTGTATACTTTTGGATCTCAGTTATGCCTTAGCAATGCTTTCCATTCACAAATAGATGTGCAAAAAAAATGACTATCCAAACATTAGAGGATATTTTGTATGCATGTATCTTGGACTTTGGTGGATCTTCGTTACAACAATATCCTTTGGTAGAGTTTTCAAATGAAAATAGTTATCACTCTTCCATTTGAATGGCTCTATTTGTGTCTATTTATGGAAGATCAATTCGTTCATCATTGGGTTGGTCAAAGGATGTGGAGAAAACTGTTCTTGGTCCCAATGTGGTGAAGATAATAAAAAAGAAAATTAATATTGTTTGTGAAAGGATGAAAGTATCACAATATTGGAAAATGATGTATATTTATCATAGGAGGAGGCCCTTGGAGTTTTATTTTGGGGACCATGTGTTCTTTATGGTATCCCCTCGATGTGGGAAGCGGAGGATTGGAAGATGGAGAAAGATTTATCCCAGGTTTGTTGGGCCGTTTGAGGTGTTAAGGTGAGTTGGATAAGTGGAATACCAGTTGGCGTTTCCACCATGGATGGAGAGGATCCCTTACGTCTTACACATCTCTCTACTTTGTCGGTATCTTCATGATTCCTCCCATGTCATTGACTTGGGATATTTGTATATCGATGATGATATGATGTTTGTGGAGTGGCAATAAGAGTCCAAGGATATCAAGAGAATGTGTTGCATGGATGGACCACTTATTTGGTTTGTGTGTAGTGTAAGAATGGTGGCTATGAGGAGAGTACTTAGGAGAGAGACACAAAAATGTGTTCCCAGTACCCTGGGTTTTTTTGGGGTTTTCCATTATTTATTTTAGTTGTGATGTGATTTTTGAGACTTTTTTGTTTAATTAGATGTGTGTTTTACTTGGTTTTTTATGTGTGTGGTGTGATGTGTGATGAATTCCTGACATTTAAAAAAGGGGAGGACCAGATTCCTAATTGAGACACATTATCTATGATGTGATTAAACCCATGCGGGCGAGTCAGTGATGCCCAGAGCATATAGTATATTGAAATGGATGGAAAATTTTCCTTATTTTAGTGTTTTGGATGGTATGCTTCACTGTTTATATTGGTTTGTTGATTTAAGATGCATGGTGGTTGATATATTTGTGTAGTGGTTTTCTAGCAGTGCGGTTGTGTGGGAGGAGATGGTTCATTGTTGTGGTTTCTTGGTGATGAAGTTGTGCATGATGTTTTTGGTTGTTGGGTTTAGTGTTCTTGTATGGTGGTTTCATTTGAGGTATGAAGATATCCTTGAGAGGTATCTCACGAGGGGGTTGTTAGGACCCCTTTTTCTTCATTGCTCTATTTGGGATTCTCGATGGTCATAATTTTTTGAGAGGTATCTAATGCAATGGTTCATGCCTTCCCAATCTATTAATTTTCTAGTTTAGAGTGTTGGAGGTGTTTAGAGGAGGCTCAGAGTATGTGTAGAGATGTTTGGTTTTTAAAGCATTGAAGTATATAGATTTCACAATGTGTAAACATTTTACACGACATGAAAGAGGGTTTGACATCATGAGAAGTTACATGGAATGAAATATGTTTCTATAATGGGTAATTTATTAGGGTTTAAAATTAAAAAATAAAATTAAAAGGCAGGGTATTTTTCAATGGAAACTGAATACTACGGATTACACAACTTGAAAGGGGATTACACGTCATGTAATACCAAGATTCATTACATTTTTTGAAATTATTTCATGTTTAATTCCCAATCATTCAGACGTGGTATCTTGTTTACATAATTTTGGGTGAACCCTAGGTTCCCTAAGGTGTTAATAAATCCTTTTCACCTACTTCCTTGATCCTTTGATCCCGGTGGTTGTTTGTTGGTGATCTGTGGTCGATCCATGGTGATTTCTCTTGTTTTTATCTTCTATATTCATGTGTTCTTCTCCCTAAGACCCACTACGGTGGTGTTTCTTTGGTTTGGGGTGTGTTTTGGTATCATTTTTATGGATCCCTAGTGTTTTATATTTTGAACCAAATTTCTCAGGGTGCAGTTTTAGATCGCGGGAATTCTTCTTTACTCTACGGTGTGTAGTGAGTTGTGAAGCTTCCTCAAGGTAGGGATCACCTTAGTTCCCTTTATTTGTGTGTCATGTTGGAGGGGTTTAAGTTTTTATCTATTGATTATGGATTTTCCTTCTTAAGTGATGATTAGGAATTGGTTGATTTAAAATTGAAGGTTAACTGAATATTCATTTCATGTTTTTACTACCTTGATATGATTATGATACTGTAGATTGTACGGTCTTCATGACCTACTGAAAATTTTCGTTGTTGGTTCCCTTATGTTTACTAGATATATGTTTCATGACTATCATCACTATTATAATTATTTTGATATCACCCAAAAAGTAAATTGGATAATTAATTATATTTTGATAAGTAAAGGGTTTCCACAAGATTTTTGTTTTTGTGATAATGCCCCTAAAATAATGTGGAATGTGATACATTCCCCCTTTTAAATCTCTAAATGTATCTTGATGGTTTATGATGTGAGGAAATACGTGTGGGATAGAGATTTGTAGTTGGGTAATTTGGGGATTATAGTTTGTGGTTTGGGCTTTTGGGGCGGCGAGGTGATAATTTGAGGGACAATATTTTGGGGTGGTGAGGTGATAGTTTGTGGGGTTTTCCTTTTGGGTAGTGAGGTGATGGAATGTTGAGATATTGTGGAATGTGGTTTATTTGGGCAAGATACTTGAGTAGTGATGGAATTACTGAATGTTTAATAAGGTTTTAAATATAATGGGATGGTTTGGTTAATAGGATGGGAATTGTAAATAAATAATATAATGATGGAATATGTGATTAGAAGTGTTTGATGATAAATAAATGAATTAATGGGTGTTAAATGAGGTGGAAATATGAACCCATATTAGATTATTAGTAGTCTTAACCTTCTTAAATCGCTATTGTAGATATTAATAAATGCATTTGGGGGTATTAGAAAAAGTGATGGTGTTGTGAGATGGTTGTTGTTCAATAACACATTGTTTGGGTTTGAGTGTTTGATTCTATACATATATATATATATATTGTTTTTATATCTATGAGAACCATACCCATGTTGAGCACTATGTTTCGAACACCCGCATAGTCACGTGGGGGGTGTCTTTCCCAAAATCCTGGTGGTAGGATGGATTCCCAACCACTCACTCTTACCTTGTCCCTCTTCATGTTGATGTAGGTTTTTCACAGGTTGTGATGGCCTAAGGTCAGTTAGTGCATTAGATAGTGGTTTTGGTATTCCATGTGTCTTTAGCATGATTTGTGAAGTGGTGTCCCATGTTTCGTCAAGATGAGTTGTGATGTTCTTTCCAAACTATCTTCAGGACTAGATCTGAGGTGATGTGTTGTGTTTTGAGGCCCTGTTGGGTGTGGTTGGGATGTGTTGTGGTGCCTAGGTGTGTGTGGGCGGGGTGAATTGTGAGGACCATATCTGTGTAGACCATATGTGTATTAGGGACCAGGGGTGTGTGGGCGTGATTTGATGTCGAGTATTCGGAATTGGTGGGAGCGTTAAGACATTTTCTATTGGGGTGAGAAAGAGGTTAATTAGTGGTAAAGTGGTTTGGGGTACCCTATCATTGATTGTTTCACATTATATTGTATTACATGGATTGTGGTATTTGGTGAGCATGCCTTGGTAAGTGTGGTAAGGTTAGTATGCCTATATAGGTACTATTTGGTTTTGATATTTTCTCATGTGTGCATTAGTATGCTTCTTTTACATGTGCATGAGAAACATGAGTTTTCTCTAATGTGTATACTTGTATTCTCACCCTACATATATAAAATTATTTCCAGGTTTCTAGAAGGATTTCACAGATCGTTTTGGACCTTACTAGCTTGGATCCTTGACTGTTTCTATTTCACCACTTTATCTTTACATTTGGGTATTTACCTTGAATACCTTTTCCTGTATCAGTTATATTTGTACATGTAGGTGGTATGATTTATGTTTGTCTTTTATATTATATATTTGAGTTTTTATGGATGATTAATTATATATCCCGATCTAGTTTTTCTTATAATGGGTAATGCCTCCCATATTGTGAGATTTTTACATGCTTGTGTTAGTCGCCACCTGGGACCTACTGATGGTGGGAATCCGGGGGTCATTATATCCCTTTCTTTATTAAAATCCCACGATTAGTATCTTTAGATGCATGGGGCCATGACAGTTTAATCCAGTTTGAGAGTTATGTATTGCTTGATTCCTTCAATTATAGGATATGTAGTGATGCCCAGACCTCTAATCATGGGTCGAGCTGTAATATTTCCTCTTCAAATCTCATAACAGATGCTTTTACATCATGATGTTAAACTTCAGGGATAACATCCTTATTTATTAACTTTAAACTAAATGGTTAATCAAAAATTGAATCTATCTTTATTCCCATTTTAACAAGATATATATAGATTCCTAGACCTCATTTCCTAAACTAGTCCATGTGGTAAACCACAAAAATTCCCCACATCTCCTACATACAATCAAAGATTATTGCAATAGATCTTAAATTTGGGTTCCTCATGAATGGATCTATCAAGGAAATAGAAATTTTCCCCCTATATATCATTAATATCTATGTATGGATCTTCACACACCATGGAAAATTCTATTCTAGATGTTTCTTACATACTAAGAAACATTTCTCCTATTTATCATACTATGTATCCTAGGAAATTTTATATCTCCATCATCTTTCTCTATCCATCGAATATGGAGAGTCAATGTCTTGAGGACATCTTTTAATGATTATTTACAATATGCCCCAATTTACTCTTCATAATTACCCCACACAAAAATCCTATAAAAAAATGCAAAAATTCATTCTCAGGAGATACCTCTCCAATATATATAATCCAAATGGCATTTTCTCCCCACATCATCTCTACTAATCTAAGAAACACCTTAATCAAAGTATATATTTTCATTACCCCTTAAGATTGAGACATATTAGATCATTCATTCTAGATGATCCATTTTTTAATCATCGATTCCATGACATAGTGTCCTATCCATATGAACTATAATTCAATGAACTAATGTCATTCTTACCACATAATGATAAAATGTGTGGCTAATATCCTAACTTCCTGAAACTAAATTGTATGATTTCTAAGAAATATATATGGAATGAATCCTTTTATCATATGACACATACGGACACCTTAATATTCAATTACAAGTCATCTGGTAGAAAAAAATACAACCAATTTTTTGTGTATGGGTTAGACATGCACAGGGGGTTTATAATACAAAAACTATGTATGGATTGATTTTTGATTTGACGAGATATGTAATGGCACCATGATATTATATCTCAGTTCAAATACAATAAAAAATCCTATACTTTCTTATGCATGATCTAGATCATCATAGGAGGGTCTAGTATGTGTCTCTCGTTACCCATTAACCCGTATTAAAAAAAATATTCCCATTTCCCCAAACAATATTTTGATCATTGAGTGGGGAAACCATCCCAGAATTACCTATGGCTTGATTAATGCCATCATAGGATACATAGTGATGCCCAAGTCTCCAATACTAGGTCTACTATTTCTGAGCTTAGATACAAGTATCACTGATATGGGTAGTGGCTGAATTTGTGATATCTTTTTTAGTTTCCTTTATTTTGAAAAAACATTCTCCTCATGTTAAATAATTATCACATTTCTGAAGACAAAAAAATCACACATCAATAGGAACCCAAGAATTTATAATGTTCACTACTCAAAAATAGTAGCTACATCCATTGTATGGTTTCGAAATATTCTAATACCACAAAATACACTACAAAACAATCCTTTTGAGTGGATACAACAAGTACGATATGTCGTGACACTTTTGTAGTAATATGTTCAATACAAAAATTTGTGTCCTTCAAGTACCACTAAATGATATTGTAAAATTTATATAACATGTTAAGATACTTTCATCGGTTACTTCAAAACATTTTAATGTTCTCCCTTAACAAATTTCAAAAACATGATCTTCAAATAAATTCATCACATTCCTACCTAGTAGTATATAAGAAATTATCTATAATTCATAATGATACCTAGTCTGATTTTCTAGTTCAATTAATATTTTGGATTTCTCAGTATGGAAATATAACTCTTCTAGAATACCTTTAAAACAATTCTGAACTACTTTTGACTTAGTTTTTAACTCTCATCCTGATTTCTCAATCTGATTTGGTAATCATTGATAATTTTTGAATATATTCATCCCTCTTCTTATTCATTAGTCTATAAAACATCATCATGACTTCTCAATCCAAAAACCTCTTCTCTCTTAAAAATTTAGTTATCTCACCTTATCCCTCTTCAACAAAGAATAGTACTTGCGTTAGAAATTACTATGTAAGTAATACAATTTATAGGTAAGGAAAATGAGGTTTAATCGGAAATATGAAAATTATTCTTGCTTAAGAAAATTTCTGGAATCTTCAATTTCCCATACATTCCAAATACGTCATTGAAATCTTCAATGTTTCTCAACTCTTATTGATTCTTCTTGAATATTTTATAATATTCTTTCAAATTCATATTTCCTTATAATTTCTAACCATTCTTCAGTCAAATACTTATTTTCATTCCTATTATTTCTTTACTATGAAGATATTTATTCACCCTAATTTTCTTAACCCATTTTCTAATACATCAGAGCTGAAGGATTCTCATTGTGATGAAAAATTGGAAAAAAACATCTCATTCCAATGATGTGTACCAACTATTAATTATAAAAAATTGAAACTGTTCTACCATAATAATTTTTTCTTCTTTGATAGACTTTGGTCTTCTTTATCTTTCCATAGATATAGTCGCTACTTCTAAAGATTCCTAAACTTCCCCAGAAACAAATCAGCTCGGGATTCAATACTTCTTCAAAAAAATGATTATATTAAAATATTTAAAAAAAATCAAGATATCACCATAAAACACTATTTTAGTAACTTGAAAAAACTTTTATTTTTTTCATTTATTCAGGTCGATGATCTTACGTCTGATTAACTTTATCGGTGTTAGCCAGTTCATAATGAATCACTTTGTTCTTTATCTGATGAATTAGTGTCACCTATAGTCTTATGGTTGAAATAATCTATAGTTTGATGAATGTTGAAACATTTGTTAAGAATAGCTGAGTACATATATTTTTTTCTTGATGCAATTGATATGAAAAAAAATTAGGGATTTCTTTTATCTTGTCCCATCCAAAAAAATAAACTTAATGAAAATGGTTGACTGTATTGTCGATTATTCTATGATCTCATTATGAATGTCACTACAACACCTTTTTTCTCATCAGTACCAAAATAATTTTATTCTTCTAAACCCCTTTTACAACCATCACTGCATTTGATTATCGGTTTCAGAATTACACTAATTATTAGTGGCACACTGCGTCTAATAAACCGGTGTCAGAATCATCTTTTTTCCATTTTTCATTATGGTCTAAAAATGATTCTAAAAAACAATTAATTATTTATTTGAATATTTTTTTATTTTTTTATTAGTATGAATAAAAATTAGAATCTTCATATTCTCACATTCTAAATAATAACTTCATAACCTTCTATTTGTTCTATATCTGGTGATTTCACACTGATGAACTGATATAAAAATGCATTGACTTCAAAAACATCATTCTTCCACAATAATTTTCATGTATCATAACATTATAAGGACATTGAGAATATTTTATATTAGAATAAACATATTCTAACTTGAAATAGAATGTATAATAACTTCCCACACTACCAATATATCATTTCCATCCCAAAACTAAACCTCAATTTGATCAGTAACACTAGTTCTCCTCCTTTACTTCATATGGCATGTATCACATGATTTACATATTACATATGATTCATGAGAACTCAAAGATATTAAAAGAATCATTATATTTTTTGAGGATCCATTTAGAATCTGATACACTTCCTCATTATGATCAATACCCGTTTTCAGACACATGTCATGTTTGATGAACCTTCTCTCCCAAAAAACTTATTCACAACCTAATAGACATTCAATTTTTTTTTTAATCAGATCTTTTAATAAAGATTTTGTGTCATATCTTCATGTGGATGGTTCTTGATTAGATTGAAAACCTCACACACACACCCTTCTATATATGGATGTCCATTACCATCTCAACATGTTTTATTTATTGAACACAATCAATATATTGGTCTATTAAAAAAAACAGAAAGTCTTCCTAAAAATCTCACCCAGTTTTTTATTGTCAATATACACATCATTATATCATTTTAAATTTATAGTTATTATTTTGTTTCCTTACCTCTTTATATTATCCCACTATATATTTTCCCATATCTTCAAACTCGTACTCCCCCTTCATCTCGTTTCACCATTCTTTTCCAACACCATCTATGACCTTATCTATCCCACTTACTGACAATCAAATTCAAAGGGGACACTCCAGATAAATTTTCTTAATCTGAAACTCTTGAAACTATTCTTATATAGAATATAAAAATCACATTAGTTTCATCAAAATAATCCATTAACTAAACAACTCCAGGTCTATGTGGGTGTGCATGATGTTGAAAATAGGATTATATAATCAAAGTTATAAATTTTTTCTGTGACATAACATTCATATAATTCCTTAACATTCTTCTTTTAGAATTAACATTTTGTCAAAAATTATTGAGAATATTTTTTATGATTAAAATTATCCTTCACCCATATCAAGAAACACATTAGAAAATTTAAGGTGTAAAAACACAAATTCCCCAAAAAGTATCTTTCATAACATCATTAATTATTTTTATAAGAAAAATAAGAGACTCAAACAAATATAATATTTTTTATTTAAAATCCTTCAATTACAAGAATTTTTTTATAAGTAAACAAAAAATATTCTATGAATAAGGTGGAACCTCAGTTGTTACTTAGATGAAATAATATGAGTTAGAGTTCTCTCTTAGTCTTGAATTTTTATTCTTTTTCTTGAATATTTCCCTTGATGTGGTTTCTTCCATCTGTCCATCCTTATCTGGTTTAGTAACAACATTATTCTCATCTATAAAATCTTGTGATGAGGCTATCACATTATCATCATCTTTAGAGACATATTTTTTATAATAAGTTTGTAGAATATAATTCATGTCTTCCTCTTGGGTTGGAACGATAGTCAAAAAAACATTTAACAAAATGCACATCTTACTCACATATCTTTCATATTTTCTGATTCTTCAAATCATAATATGTTGATATCTTTCTATCAATATTTTTCTCATTTCAATAAAAAAAAATCATCCCCTTTTCTTTAGTGAATATTTTTTATTCTTCCAACTTTCCAACCGCGGTTACATTCTCTTTCCAAAAAACTAACCACTCTTCCATTTTGAACTCAACATGTTTACTTTTCAAAACATTCAAAACACCCTTCCTAGAATACTCCTTTTGAGAGGATTCACTCCCCCCTTAATTATTTTCTTCTATAGCTCATGGAATATTAATAACGATGTTTGTTAAACCAAAAAATATTTTATATATGCACAAATACCCCAAAATACCAATAGTAAAGAAATAAAGAATACATTCCTCTATAACTGGTATAAAATATTGATTTTTGAACATGTTTCTTATTAACCATATTATCTTTATCTACAAAAAATTATTGACCACCATCCATTTTTTTATCACCATGAATCATCCTTTTTTACTCTAATTTCATACTACCAATATCAAAAATAGTATAAAATTTTCCACATTATAATTTTTAGAATCTTTTGACATTTCCCCATTGTTGGTTTTGGCCACATACCAAAATATATTACTTTCATCTTATTCGAAACAATTTAAAATTTCTTATCATCCTTTGAATGTGATTTTTTATCCCTCTCAAGTTCAAAAATTCGAGGGGATTTTCCATATTTATAGATAGAGTTCATAAAACGTGTAACCCTTTTCTCAGCATTAGAATGTTGTTATTGAAAAAGTTCCAACTTCTCTTTGTTTCAATTCAACTTTACTTCCAGATGTTCATTTTGACTCTTTTTTATCAATAGATTTCATCAAGTCATCAATACCTCTTAGTATCTTCACTTTATTATTAAAAAAACATCATTGATTGTTTTTTTAGGTTCTTCCATTTCCAAAATTCTTGAATTCTTTCCCAATATTTCCAATCATTCCCAAACATTATTTCAATTTATCCTTTTGATGAAATTCTAACCGAGTCTCTTCTTATACAACTGAGAAACTAATTTCACTAACAATAGAACTTTCTTCCTGAACTATTTTTAATAAATGTTTTTTATTCAGCAACATTTATAATATGTTCATCATTATCTAACATATATTTTTGGACTTATTTCTTCTTCATCACATTGTTCATCATTACTTTTTTTCATCATTTTTTAGGATAACAGGAAATAAGGTCTCAATGGATTGACATAAAAAATATTTTAAAGGATGTTTCCATTTATAATTATTTATTACTCTTTTCATATTTTGGAAAAACTACGATAAAAATATATCAAGCTCATTACATACCTCATTTTTTGAATCAGAACCACCAGCGACTACTTATTTCTGATTTTTTTAGACATTTCTTTATTATAATACTTGGATGACATTTCTATCCCAACTTTTGTTTTTTTCCTTTCATAACATTCTGCCCTATTATTTCATATGTAATGAGAGTACTATAAAAATCATCCATAGATAATGTTTCTAGATATTTATCTTCCAATGAGAAAACCCTAACATAAAATTTATCTGGAATAATTCTAAAGATATTTTTAATAATGGTATAATCTTTCAAATTTTTACCAAGACATCTAATAGTGATAACAATTTCATTCACCATGGTAAAGAAATCATCAAAAAATTCATAATCACCAATCTTGAGAACTTTTTACTTCAATATCCATATTCATAAAATTTCCTTTTTTCACATTTGTATTGCCTTCATAAATATTATTCATTTTATCCCAGATACCTTTGGATTTTGAAACTCTATTTACTCTAAGAAACTCACTTTATGATAATTATGAGAGTAAGTAATTTTAGATCTTTAGTCATTCTTACGATTCTTATTATCAGTATCTATAAGTGGATCATTCACAACACGAGGGGTGAACAATTTATAGTAGCTTTTGAAACATCATATCCATGTTATATATGATATGGTAGAATTCAATCCTTCTAGATATGATAATTCTTATCATTTAAGATCAGAATACCCATGTTGTTAATAAAAATCAGATATTCCATAACAACTAATTCTTCAAATACATTAGAAAAGATAGAAACAAAGAGAACCTTATAACAGATACCACTTTTTATTTCCAGACCAGGATAAAAGTATAACAAATAAGGGGATGGGTGACTTATTGATTTTTTTAATTTTCCTTTATTTTGAAAATACATTCACCATCTATTAAAAAATTATCACTTTAATGAAATCAAAAAAAATCACACATTGACAAGAATAAAATAATTTACAAGTTTTACTCCTCAAAAAGAGTAGCTACATCCTTGGTATGGTTTGGAAACAATCCAATACCACACAATACACTAGAAAATGATTCATTTGTGTGGATAAAAAAATTATGAGATTCCCTTGCTATTTTTTAGAACAATGTTTAATAAAATGATTCATGTTATTCTGGTAACATGAAATTATGTAATATAGTTTGTGCACTAAGTTAAGAATAATTCACCAGTTTCTTCCAAACATGTTAATTTGTAGCCTTTTCAACCTTCAAAAATATGATCTTCAGAAAAAATATTCACTTTCATAACTAAGAGAAGGTAAGATGTTATTTGGACTTTGTAATGATTCTCATTCTAATTCACTAGTCTCATTCCCTGGTCTAATTATTCATTCCGGAAAAATAACTCTGCCCGAATACCACTGAAACAATTCTGAACTTCTTCTTTATTAGTCTATAACTCTCAGTATGATTTATCAGTCTGATATGTTAATAACTAATTATTAATGAATACAATCTTCCATATTATTCTTCTTCAATTTGGAAAACATCCTCACAAATTCTCAATTTGTAAACCTATACTCTTTTAAAAATACCAATGATCATTCATTCTCACTCTTTACAGATGAATAGTATTTGCGTATGAAATTAAAATGTACATAATACTATTTATAGGTGTGGAAAAGGAATTTTACACGGTAATATGAAATGTTTTCCTACTTAAAAAATTCTAAAATATTCAATTTCCCTTAAATTTTGGATAATTTTTTGACTTCATTAGTTCATCTCAAATCTTCATGATTCTTCTCAAATTTTCTAAAATACTATCCCTAATTAATATCTATATATAATGTCTTACCATTCTTTTGTCTAATTCTAATTTTAATTCTTATTTCTTAATTATGATGAATACATTTTGTCACTCTAATTTTCTTGACCCATTTTCTAATACGTCAGAGCAGAAGTTTCTCATTATTATGACTACATGAAAACAAACTACTCATTATGATGCTTTGTACTAACTGCTTATCATTATTAATTGAATCCATTATTCTATATAAAGTATTTCTTCATTTTTAGACTTTTTTCAAATTTCTTTTTCCAAAAATATAAATAAAAATTCAATTGATTCCTTCAGTTCTTTAGAAACATGTCAGCACCGAATTAAAAACATCTTCAAAAAATATAATTCAAATAAACTATTCAAATAAACATTCACGATCTCCCTTAAAAACACTTTTGTGGCCTCTTGAAACAATTATTTTTTTTCTTTTCTTCTTTATGGCGATCCTATGTCTGATTACCATTATCGGTGTCATCCTTCACCAGATGAATCTATCTCTTCTTTCACTGATGGATCATTGTCACCTCTAGTATGATAGTCAGAACCATATACATTCTGATGAATCCATACCCATTTCATGAGAATATCCATATTCAAATTTCATTATTTACACAATTGATATGAAAAAATCAGGTATTTCTTTTCTCTTGACCCATCAAAACAATTTGACCTTATGAGAATGGTTGGTTATATTTTTTATTGTTCTCTGATCCCATTTTTCATCGGTCCCAACAACTCCTACTTTCTCATCAGTCACAAAAAAAATATTTCTCCCTATGATTCCCTTTTATAACCATAAATACATCTATTGAATGATTTTAGAATTACTATGATGATCTACAACACACTACGTTTGATAGACTAGTCTTATCCGTAACATATTTTTCTATTTTGGTGAAAAAGACATCCAAAAATCACTAACTTATTTATCAAATTATTTGTATATTATTTTTTATTAGTCTAAATAAAAATAATAATATTCATCATCTCACATTATAAATAATAAATTCACATCACTCTAATAATTATGTGTCTAGAGGTCTCACACCAATGAATTAAGACTAGAAATCTTTGACTTTAGTGACTTATTTCTCCCAAAAACTTTTTCTTACATCATGACATTCCCATTAATTTGAGAATATTTAAGATCATATTTAGCATGGTATAACTTATAATTGAAAATATTAAAACGTTCCATCCTAATATCATTTTATTTAATTCCCCAAACTAAACCTAAATTTAATCTGTATCACTTGTTCTCCCCCTTTCCTGCATAAGGATTATATCACAATTTTTACAGATTACTTATGACTTGTGAGCAATCCATCGCGAGAAAAGAATCATCATATTTTTGTTAAATCCATTCAGACTCTATTACACACCCTCATATCAATTGAAACTTCATTTTGGAAACTAGTTAAGTTTGATAAACCTTCTCTCCCAAAAAAAATATACACAATACAAATGAAATTTTATGATTTTTTCATATGAACTTCCTATTATGATTGTGAGTCTGGTATTCATGTCGATAATTCTGATTCTAATTGACAACTTCATACACACACCCTTTTTCTATCTGGATGTCCATTACCTTTTCAATATTCATAATTTCTTTAACATAGTCATCATATAAATATATTGATAACAAATAAATCCAAAACACAACTTTGTCTTAATAGAGTCTAGCCACATCAAAAGTTAGAGACTCCCCCCCCCCATGCATAGGTCAAACCTGCATGGGGAACCTTCCTATAACTATTTATGCATTTATTATCACACTTTGGAGATATATAGTGATTCATGAACCTTATATCTTGGACCAAAAATATATAATAAATATAGGAAAAATTCATCATTCTTATGTATGATACCTAACTATTTAAAGGAAACATTTCAACCCATTTTTGAAATTTTTTGGAATGAAATTATCCATTCATATTGAGGAACATTCCTTTCTCAAATAGAACATTATGTTTTGGGATTTCTAAATCCCCCTTAAGCATATGTAAATCGAAAATGGAGGGTCAGTATCTTGAGGTAACCTTTTTTCACTTTGAATAATATAAACCAGTTAGTTCTTCCAAAGTCTCCTAAACTAGGCATGTCAACCAAAGAAAAAATCATCTTGGAGAGAGACCTCTTATTTTATTGAACAAACTAGAGATTTTTTCATCCCATACAATTCCTCATATTCAGAAACCCCTAGATTACAGAATAAAACCATTCCGCTTCATTCCTAAAGATGGGTAAATATTATTGGACAAACTACCCTGAAAAAGGAGAATCGTTTATTCTTTGGTCAGTGCTAAGTTACCATAAAATGTATCCCTTGAACATCCTTTTAATAAGATGTTAAACTTCACGGTTCATGTGATATTCAAATGGAATTAAACAAAACCATTCTCCAACCCTCAATCACAAACTGAAAAAAAAAATTAGGAGTTGTATCTCACTTATGTCTAGCACTGGTAATGATGAAATCATCATTTTTAGACATCATGCCCTTGAAAATCCACCCATCATGTTCTTGAGGAATCCAAAAATTCAAAAGATACAGGGGCATTAAAAATGGAGGGTCAGTTTCATGAGGACACATTTTATTGACTATGTTCAATATTCCCTAATTATCTTTGCATAAGTCATCCATAAAATGGTAAGCCAACCAATGGAAAATTCATCCCCAAGATAGACCACTTATATCTATGTACGCCCCCCAAAAACATCATGGAAGAAACTATTTTTGAAATGATTCCTTGAGAAATTATCCTATACCATTCCTTGGATTCAAATATACCAAAATCCAGGTGTAAATATAACCATTCTGGTTTAAAGAATATTTGGACACTCTCGAGAAGTTAGTAATGTTGACGTCATTACCTCATAATTCATGTAAAATTATATTTGACATAAAATACCAGTCACATTAGAATTAATAAAAATTCCGTAAAAATCCCACAAAAAGAGACATATTACTCACCATGATAAAAATCCAAAAACAAAAAGTAGAAAAAATTTGATTTCTAACTATCTAAACCAACACATTGCATGGTTTGAGAAAAACTGAGAAATTAAAATAAAACGGCACAATGTTTTTAGGTTGAAAAACAACGAAGGGTGACATAATAAATTGTCAGTTTATGCTCAAAAAGATTTTTCCATATTGGATGTTGGAAAAATTATGGTGGTAATAGAAAAGACACAATGTTTTTAGAGTTTTTCATGTAACCCTATAATCAATTAAAACTATGCATGCTCAGTCTGTTGGATTATGAAAAAATTAGATCATTACACAACCGTGTCAATTTGGATTTCCTAGGATTTGATTAAATTTGATATCGAGAGGTGATTATCTTTCAAAAAATGGCCAGTTATAGTTAATTAGAATTTCAGGATAAGATAAAGGATAAGTATTGAAGGGAAAAAAATTCAATAAGTTATTGACTGAAAATGGTGGAGTGTACAGAACATGGAGTTTCTCTGTATTAGTAGGAAATTTTTATTATAGTGTCCACTTAGTGGATTCAAAAAGTTAAATTAGTGTTTGGTTAAAATCTTATATGTATCGGTGGAGATCGTACTTGATTTCAGTCTCATCATTAGCACAAGCTTGCAGTGCCTCATCCCTCTCAACCACATCTAATCCTTAATTCTACTCCTCCAAGACCAACTATTTACCTTTATCAATAATTATATTTGTAAGGGAAAATTATTTATTGAGCTTCTCCAGTTCTAGAGTAAGCTAATATACCTCTTTATGAAGATACTCTGCTGAGATCCTCTTCTCTATAACATTTCCCTATTGCATCCTGACCTTCCCATAATTCCCATTATCTTCATTTAGAAGGATCATCCTAGCTATGACATAATGGGCCATGGACTCTGAAGATTAAATATGAGAGAGGATTTTACTATTACTCTCAGGGAAATCAATCATATATTTTACTTTTTCATGGATGGAATGATATTCAAACACCTTAAATCCATGTAATGAAAATATGTGAAAAAAATTGTGTAGTTTCATCGGCATGTTTTCTAGGGGGATCTATGAAATCAACTTCCATATATATTTCCATATTTATTAATGATAAATGCGGAGTTCTTCTAGAGACTCCAATTACACATTGAAATCGACCTCATATAGGGTAATATGTTCTAGGATAAGGTACACTATAGAAAATCTCAATTCAGCAACCTCGATGTGACTTCATTCTACCATAATTAGCTCATTTGCAATGCCAACAAGTTGGGATATCAAAGAAATAATTGTATACAATGATGTTTGTTGTATTAATTCAAAATACATGTGTTTAAATAGGTAAATTCAAAAAATTTAAAAAAAATGAATGTCTTGAATGGTGGATAAATCACCACTACTTGTCTAAACACTATCATCCTTGACCACCACTATTCCATCACCTAAAAAAATTTATGTTATAGCCTCTGTTTGCAAATTGACATTGGGTTCTTCCAAAGAACACATGGTGTAGGCTTATGATCGGAATACTTAGTGGTCTCTAGAACATCTCTCATTGGTACTAATCTTGTAGGTATAATGAACAGGTAATGGGGAGAAACAGTCAGGTCCATCTCTTCTGGAGTCTGAGACTCCACCTACTCCTTAATGGTTTTATCTAGAGTAATTTGTTTAATACATTAAGAAAAAACATTGAAAGCTAAAAAATCTTCCCCAAATCTTAATATAGTCATTTATTCAAAGAGATATTCCCCATAGGTATTGGGATCCTCCTAATGTCATTAGTCATCAGGGGTTCCCCATCTGGTTCAAGAACAACCACCGGTGAGATCTCATTTATCTCTGAGGATGCAGGGGCTATAGGCCCCAAAAAGGTTGTTTCCCACTGACTCATCATATCTTCACCAATTCTTTCTTAATATAAGTATTCATAAAATGAATACATAACTTTATGGGTAAGTAAAGAGACATAATGGACTATTGGTATCCTTAACTAAAGACATATCCACAACTGTGATGCATGATAATGCTTCATGGTGTAACCTATAGATGATCCTCTAGATGGAACATTGGGTGAGGCTGGTGGTGGAAACACTCCAACAAGATCATCAAAAACTACCACTCTATTCTATATAATCCTACGATAACCTTCTATGGTAGAACTGATGTCCAAAGGGATGTTCTCCCCAACAACAGTCCCCAGAGGGGTGTACTCTAAGGAAGAAATAGGTTCCTGAATCTCCCCATATTCCCACATATACTAGGATAAAGGATTCAAGGTCACAATATTAATAATAAAAATATGGTATGGTACAAAGAACTATATTTACTCTTCGTCAGACCTATCTCTCCCCACCATTATTACCACCATATCTCTTACACAGTCAGAATAGTAATGTTTGTCTTTTTATGATTGAATTCAATTTTCCATCTCTCCCATATATATACCCACATCATGAGGATATTCTCAAGAATAAATCCATATAGTGGTCATGATTGTCACAAATTATTCATGATCAAGGTTCTCTACCTAAAGCCTTTCCCATATGTCTTCAGTATAAGTGTTTTCTCTCAATGTATCCCATTCTTTCCAATCACATGGGAAGAATATAGTGATGGGCATGCCTATGTTGGAAAACTAGCCCAAGGATGTTGGGTGGGTTCTACCTTTTGAAATTTCTTCCTTGGTGCATTTTCTAACCTGAGACTATATATAGTTTGGATATTATGATTCCTCGATCGATAAGATGGAATTTACATAGTAAGATTCACAACATGGGTGTTAGATTCATCGACCCCCCTTATAAGTGTGACTAGTATCCCATTCACTATCACAAACCTGAGGCCTCACCATTGGGAGCACTTTATTTGAATATCTATGATGGTTCTATAGTGAATGAAGAAAGGAATTAGGATTGCAAATATTAGCTTCCACCATCTCAGGTTCATTGGTGTAATAGATAGTGTCCGGAACTAACATGTATCCATATTTGTTTAATGAATCCTCTTTGTCTTTCAAATTTTTTCATAGAGGGTAAAAATAATGGGATCCCCTAAATTAATCCCATTGTATCTTGGTCATTGGAAATCTGGCGTCAGGGGGGATGGATACATGATCTTGAAAAATTGTGTCGGACTTCTGGGGGTTGAACCCTAGGCTCTCAATATCTTCATTGGCATGTCGATAACGGGAATTTTTTTAGCTTCTTCCAATTACATGAATTTATAGAATCTTGTGTTTGATTCCCCTTGTTCTCAGCTATTATTGGGACTTTTATGATAGGAACCTCTTTTACCGATTGATCTTCAGGGTATGATCTATTCCAGACATTATCATATGATCTTGAATATGCAAGAATAAAACCTGGAAGAGGTAGAACCCCAATCCGACTTTTTGTATCCTCTTGATTGAACATAATATATAGATATTGACCTATCATTAATTGTTTCCCATGGTTTGTATTGTTGATGGTTTAAGGACACCTCATCTGAATTCCATTTGTCTAATATGAAAATCCTTATGGTACATACACCTCACATATAAGTTCCCTGACAATCATGGCCACTATGATTCCTTCCCTTAAAGAAAAATGATACCCCATCTGATATGATATAAATAGACATCATTTCCCATTGTACTAGTAGGATGTACACAAGGATTATAGATGAAACATTCATGGAAATTGAGTTGATCCATGTTTTTGTGCTCATTTAGTCACCTGGAATCACCCCACTTATGCTTTGATAATATGTTCAGAAATTAGCATTCAGGATCCACTGGATGTTGATGAAAATGTAGCCTACTATATGGGATCTGACCCCTACCTAAATAACATTGATGGGGCCGACAAGCCTGTATGTAATCCCCCACCTATATATCACAAACAAATGGATAATATTCTCCAACACTGTGATAACAAGGTTAATACACCTATCAGTGGATAACTGACCCTCCATTTTAAAATTCATGAATATGAACCCAGTGACTAATTCATACACCAGTAGTATCCATCCACTAAGAAACATAGAAAGAAAGTATTCTTATGGAAATATTTGGTTGTTTCTAGGGATGATCTTCGAGCCCCACTCATTAAATCGACCCTCCTTAAGCTTGGTCCAATACACACCAACATGCCTTCAGGTCTTGAGATTCAAGAAAGACCCCGGCCTCCTCACACAAGAATTATATCCTATTAACATGATCTAATAAAAAAATATGATTTCCTACATCAGACAAGTGTTATCCTTAAAAATTTAATTTTTCTTGTCAATAACCTTCTTTTTAAGATGTGGTTACTTTTTTGTCATACCATTCTAAAGTGGGTTTCATAAATTCATCATACATTTAAACAGTGACGGGTGCCCCTAAAGTTATCCATACATTCCAAAGACTAATTCCAACCACCCCGTGAACTGAGTAGAAGGTATTTGTGTATGGGCTCCATATGTTATGTATCTTTGCGACAACATTTTTGTTTCAATTATAGTAACTCTATGATACCCATACTACCTCATAAATAAACACATCATTAAACTCAATATTAAATTCCTCACAAGTCTCAAAGACCCAAAAATTACACTCACAGTCCAATCTAAATGAGCCCCTATGAAGAAGGTCCCATTTTTATGACCACTATAACTATTCACTTGTCAATCCTTCCTTGCGATGATGTGGAAGCAATATATGTTTTCATATGGTGCCCACATGGAAACTTCTTTTAATAGAGGAGTGTATTTCAAGATAAATTTTCCAACATTAGTTTCCTAAATTAATGATCCCCTTTATGAAGTGTTGGTATAGGGAATATTTCTATTCTTGATTATCTAGGCTATAGACTAATTTACTTGGTTTGGAATTCTGATTAAGACATCGTATGGCCTCCCAAATCTATAAAGATGAAACCTATCCAATACTAGTTTCTCCTTTTTAACAACACTAATAATTCTATCCATGATTTCACAGAGTTGGTTGATGTTGATTGCAACATCATTCTCAATGGACTTAATCATATAATTCATCCTCATATCAATAACAGAGAGAGTGGGTTCATTAGTAGAATAAATAAACTTAGAAAATTCCATACAATTTTCTAAAAAAATATGATAGTACAAGGGTATAGTCTTTAAAAAAATGAGAAGAATAATTCATGGTGGAATATTAATTCATGAAGAATTCTACCACATGGTGCTCATCCCACGAAGGGTTGGCCCACAAGTTACTCATCTCATGATGTGATAAGCCTGTCAAGTGTCATCCTATAATATTCTTAATCCATGATGCATCTGGACAATATGTGGGAGATTAAAAATAACCATTCATGGGTGGAAAGGTTCATCTCATAGAAAGTTTATATGCAAGGGAAGAATGCTTCATGGGAGCATCGAGTGATAGAGAATACAAGGGGAACTTTGTTCACTAAGAAATTTGGTGAAGGAAAGATGAGTTTGGAACCCATGTTATAGGAGTGGTCCCCACTTTGGGTCTACAGGAGTACTGCAATTAGTTTCAAACTGAACTAGTTCCTTCATCAGAATCGCCTCCTCATCATTATGGTCGGAGAAAATTTTGATGGGGGGTTTTGTTGGGTTTTGGAAAATTATCATGCATAGAGAATTGAATTCCATGAATTTGGAAAATTGTAGAAATAAACCCAAAAGAATAGTTTGAAGAAAATTATAAAGGTGTCCATGCCACAAATGATGATTAAGTTCCACATAGAAAACCCATTATACGGCCCACATCTCAACATGGAGTCTCAACACTCGGTGGGGCAACCAGAAAATTTAATCATTTATGGTTGGATATGGTACCTCCGGAACCTATAAATTGAATGAAATAACTTGCAGGCTAGACGGTGATTTATATCCCCTGTGAATGACCAACCCCCACGAATGTAAAATCATTCATAGGCTGGGTGTTGATTTTCACCCCCCCCCACCCCTCACAAATGAAATCATTAATGGGTCTAGGAATCATAATAGGCCTCCCAAAAATGAAATCCCTATATCCCACTACAGACCACCGACTATCATGATAATTGGTACCTCCATTCCTCTATAAAATAATATCATAGGAAACTTAAAATAGGATCACGAGAGAGCCCAAGTAATATATAAAACATGGACCCTTCAATTATAATAAGGAAACATCACTGCGTAGAGTTAATAATGAAAAGCAATTCACTCATCCATCCACAAAACCAAAACCCTCTACGGAAAAAATCTCACAGAGCACAGGTGGATGGATCCTTTGTGGACCTTCACCCCACATAATAAAACACTAAGTGGAGAGATCCCTACCAAATGTAGAAATATTATACATTGGAGGAACCTGAGTCCACATAGTAAGACAATGTATGGAAGACACCCCATCCATCATGGTAAAGTTATATGAAGATCAAGCCCGCACCTGTGTAGAAAAATGATATGTGATGGGTACTCAATCCTGAATAAGAACCTCATATGAATAATGGTCCATTTGGGGGTGTTCTTCACTCCATCTCTCTTTGCTTCAATTCAGTGCCATATAATCCCCTCCACAAACCATTCTAATTGAATTTGGCCAATTCATCTTTCAAAGTCAACCGATATGTATGATGAATTCATTAGGCACATCAGTGTGTCCTCTTGAGTCTACATACATATGGAACGAAGATTCATGTGTGTATCCTCTTCAATAAGAATGGTCCTTGGGACGTTATCTGGTCAACATTTCCAAGGTAAAAAGGGTCCCTAACTTGTATATTCTCATGACCTCATAGGTGATCATGTGAAACTCCCTGTTCAGGAGATTGAGTAGAACCAGTGGCCTTTACCATTTCTGGGGGATGGTTTTGGATAATCTTATATACCCTAGGAACTAGTATGTCATCCATCGTGGAGTAATACCCATGTCTTTCTTGTGGTAGGAAGTATATTTACTTCTATTCATAAGTCGGGGTCATAGCTAGATAGATCACCATATGTCACTGTCCTAATTATCAATAAATAAAATAGGATACTAGCACACTCAAATCACTCTCCCTCTCCCTTTGGGCTCCAACATCCATCCACTAGTGTAAAATATGGATCATGTGATCTTTAGATCTATAGATTTCTGTTGTTTCCCACAATAAGCATGACTCATGTGGGATTCCTCATCCTCTAAATCAAATTTTTTTATTCAAAACAGGAAAACAAAAACAACCCCAGGTGACCCGGGGCTAGGGAGGTCTGAAATAGTGCAAACCAAGGGAATCCCCTCTAATTAAGTTAACGCACTCTGGTTTCAAACTATTGATAGGGATACATAGGAATCCTCCTCAAGGTCCAAACCCAATATCCCAAACATACCATGATGATCTCCATTACATATCCCCAGAAGGGTCTTATCTATCCTGGATGGCCATTTCCCTTCTAGGTCCCTTTCATCACCATCCTTATTAGTCCATATTCCTGATAGGATCATGGCACCACCTGGGAGACCACATCACTTCTAGGTACCTTGAGCTTCCCTGGCATACGTCCCACCCAATCCTTGGCCAAAAATCTTTTTCGTAGACATCCTTTCCATATAAGGATAAAGTGTATGGTTTTATCCTATTAACACAACCATAAAATGTTATATATCATGTAAAGTGGCACCGTAATACATGTGTTCTAATTTCATTCATGAGGACATGTAGGAAGATCATTTCATGGGTCTGATCCAAACATCAAAGAAAATACCATCTCCCTAGATGATAGTATACTCCAGACCACCACACCATATGGATAAAAACCAACATCATCTTAATGAGTAACCAAAGAATCTATATTCTAATTGTAAAAGGTAACATTGATAGAAAACCCCATATATATACAGATATCCCCATCAATGATGATCTTTGGATATGTACAGATTATTCTGGATTCATGCTTATAATTAATAATTAATTCAGGGTGATCCACACTATACAGGAGAATGAAAAACGTATTCGTGAACCTATCTCAAATATATTACAGATAACCAAAATAGGCAATAGTTCCTCCAAAAGGGTTTGATGATCCTGATTTCCCATCATCTTGACAAATGTGATTTCATGAGTATAGTTGGATAATTTAACCAATGAGAACCAGCCTTTGGAATTTTGGTCCCTAAGTCCCCATGGATATGATAGCCATTAGGTTTTCCTAGTTCCATAAACAAAATCCGTTGGAATCCAACCCATCACAAGAATGTGTGAGATTTGAATTGTGAACCTAATACGAATAACTATGAAACATTCAACCCCCCCCCCCAATCAATCATACCATAATGAGATACCACAACCCATTTTTTCATAAACAATAACCATTGGGTACTTGATGGAATAAAAAAATATTCCACCTTCCTGGGCACATTGTTAGGAACCCAGTTCCCTACCACTTGGTATCCTGTGGTATATTACATCATGTAAATAATATTTTTCCCATACACGAAACACCATCTACAACCAACAGGTGCCTTGATATTTCTTTAGAACATGGGTACAAAGCCACCTTGGTTTGAACCAATCTCAATCACACCATAAAAACCCCTAAATAAGTCATAAATAATCAATCACTCTTTGAAAAATAAATAAGGATTCATTCCAAATATAAAATTTAAATCATACATGTGCTCCATATATCAAAATTTTAAATTTCCATGGGATTAACTAACCTAGAACAACCCAATTTGTTTGAAACACTAGATGAAACAACTTGTAAACATTGAGAAAAAACCCAAAAATCATAGGATTTCAAATTTGTATATTAAGATCTAACCCCACACTTTGTTTCCTATTTCTATATTGGATTGGTTTTAGTTAAGTTTCCCATGTACCCAAGCTAGATAAATCTTCTTTTATTGATCAATTTATTATTTTATCCTCAATACAATAACAACATTAAAAGATTTACATAAAATTTCGTTTCTATATCACATAATCTAATAATACAATAATTTATCATCCAGTACTTTACTACCAAACTACTTTGAAAACACATAAATATTAAAAAATGTGTGTTGCATCAATATCCTGATCATGATGTATTAACTACTAGTGGATTCCTGAAGTAGCCAAAATGAAAACACTACATTTCCACTATAAATCTCTATGTGATATCATAGAATTTTTCACATACAAAATAATCATCCATCGTACAGTCTATTTGTATACCAATATATCCTCGATCTAAACCCCATTTTGGTCAATCTTCATATTATACATGGAGATAGACACTGATATAACAACTATTCTTGAACACCATATTTGAACCCTGTGTCTGGTATTCAATGAGTAATAACAAGGTTTTGATTAACTAGCTCATAAACAATATGGTTGATATCGATATTTCCCACCCACCAGCTTCACCACACTCATGAACCTTCATAAACCATTTTTTTCCATGAAATAATCAATAATAATTTCTCTAATATAAAATTATCTATCTAATTTTTAAGTAATCAAAAAAATACCTAATTAAAAAATAATATATCCAGTCAGTTATTGAATGAAGTGAAAGTACAAGACTATTTCTTTTATACCCTATAACAAATTTTAAATATTGACCACTATAATCTTTTTCCATTATATATACTATAAACTAGATATTCTCTTAAAATAACCTAAAAGGATGGTCATGTATATAAATAGTCAATAGTACAATCCCCACCATATTAATAACATTTTACTACTTCATAATAAATTATTCACCATAAAATAAATATTATTTGAAAATGGTTACATAAAAAACATGCTCTTATGACCTCTTAATCAAAGGAAAATATTCCTCTACTAATAAAAAAAATCTCTCAGTTGTATAAATCCCCTTATTCTACCCGAACTCATTAGTTATCTACCCATCCTTATTGGTAAAGTAACTACATCTCATTATTTATCACACATCAATAGATATCATTTATGAAAACCCAAGAGTGTCTAGTGGATCATTGTTAGGTAGTCAATGTTGAAGGGTAGTCCATACTATTCTATGATCAATACATCACTAATTTTCTCTTAAAACCCATGTAATTCAATAATTTCCTAACATTCAATCCAATATAATACTCTATAAATAGAAGTGGAATCACTTGAAATAATATGTGTTTATCCCTTAGAACAATTACCTCCTCCTATTAAGTCATGAAATCTCTTACTCTACCTTTTGTTTGATATATGGAATTACTAAAGAACCCAGTCACTAGAATAATTCCACTATCAAGCTCAATGACCTTCCAACCTAAAAGAATTTTTCTCTCACATACTACACAGTTATTCCATGATTCACATTATACCCTAAGACATATCTCAATTATCATTGTATTATACACCTAGTATAATAAACATGATTCCCTTTCAAATAAAAGAATTATTACTAAAAGAACACTAAATTCTTCAAAAAACTAACCAAAAGAACTCAGTAGAATTCATTTCCAAAAAACCAAACCATCAAACAGTTCTGAAACCAAAAAATGATCACACATTAGTCATGTTTAATATAATGCTAAAAACATCAACCCAAATTCATATAAACCAAGACTCAACCATATTTAGATTCCTTTTCATAATTTTATTGAAACATACGCTTGCATTCACCTCATATTTAAATATAACTAATCCAAACCTCTAAAAAAACCTTGATAAAATGATAACTAAAATATAATTATAGCTCTACAGACTAAGGAGTCACACATTCCCTTTTCTATACTCTTAAAGGTATCTATCCCATAAAAGCAGTCTATTCCCATCCAAACTCACCTATCATGGTTACCCTAAATATATATATATCCATTATGAAGATATCCAAGTTGAAACCCCACTATCTAATATTATCATACATCAAAAGAACCTGGTGACTATATAATAATAATAATAAAATTTTTAACCATAGTAAAGTAGATATAACTAGTCATATATTATCACACTACATAGTAGAATTCAACCAAAAACATATAATGAAAAATACTATATATTATGTCTAAGATTTCAAAAAAAAAGAAAACTTGTTCATAATAAATTCTTCAATCACACATAAGAGCAATAATATATGTTGAATAATATGTGCCAATTATAATTTAAGTAGACACTGCACATTCAACTACATGGAATAAGTAGAATAAAAAATAAAACTCCAAATCAGAAACATTATACATGAATCAATTTCTCAGAAGTAGTAGAAAAAAATAAAAAACCACAATCTCACAACACTTGTGACTTTGAAATTCATCGGACATGTGTTCATGAAGCATAATCATATTGTTTGTTCAATGATCAGATATGTCCTATCACTATCAACTAATCCCACAAATATTAATGAAAAATAAATAAATCATTGATAATATTGTGTAACATTCATCCCAGATAACCTAGAAAATATCTAATATTACTGTTCAATATTACCACAATAACACTTCCTCATTCTCTATATGCTAATGACTATCCACAAGGGGATTTGTTAAGCATTTTTGAGGCTATAATCTCAATATAATTTTGATTAATAACAACGAATTAACCAAATAATAATAAAAAATATATAATTAATGTTTGTGGATATATATTTCCATATAAAATAAATCAATAATATAATCAACACACACCCATTATATAAAAATTTACCAATGAAATATTATAGTAATATATTACAATAGATCACACACAAGGTTTTTAAAATATACTGAATATGAAAAGGAAAATATTTTTAGGAGGATGAACAACAAACCCTAAGCCTTGCCTCTATCTCAGTCTCTAATCCCCATTGAGAAAGATCATCTTTATCAACTCTAAAATATATTCATCGAGTCAAATATTAGACACAAATTATTCATATACCCTAGGGTTCATGTGTATTATATGATAAATAATTATTAATGTGTGAGTCCTTATCTGAGCTTCTTATCTCTTTAGAGTCAAAAAACCACATACCCAACCCCATCCAAGGCTATTCATAAGTAACTATTTAAGTTCCAATTTATACCAGGTCCATTGGACCCAACTAAAGTAAAAACACATTGGTAGTATTGATAAAATTCAATTCCAATGTCACCAAACTATGCATGGTATAACCAATTTTAAAGAAAAGGTTATAACCTATCATACATAACACTCTATGAGTCACCCAATAACATTATGGAAATACTTTCTGCTAAATCATCATACACTCATAAATTTCATAAAAAACACATTATATATGGTGAAATGTAAAAAGTACCACCTTCCTCAACCAAATTGGAGTCATGTCATTAAATATTGTGCATAGGTTTTTTCTCTTTTAACTAAAAAAGCGAAATCAGACAAACATTCCCAAAAATTTCGTTTTTATTGAAAAAATATTGTTATGAAGAAAATAAGGGGAGGGATACTAGTATTAATTTTTAATATTGAAGGGATATCACCCACATCCAGTGTCATGTCATTCTGGTAAGGGAAGTTTCTTTAAGATCCATTTAAAGAAGAGTGTTATAGTGGGAAATGTGGGAAGAGATATAAATCAGAGATCACAGTTGAGTGATTATTTCAAGGGGGAGTGATCCTACTTAAATCAAAATAGTAACATTATAGTTAAATTTTATTAAAACCACCACTGATTCCATCCAATATGCCTTTTGGGTTCCCTATTAATTGGGTGGAACCTCTAAGAGTTCCTTTCCTCTTATAGACTCATTTGGAAGCCATTGGGTCGCTTCAAGGTACCTAGTCCTGTTCTATAATAACTATCATAGAAAACAAGCCTTACAACATATAAAAACCCCCTATAAGAAAATCATGAACATCCAATTATGTATAAAAATTTATTTAGGTATTTTATAACTCCTTATACTTTGATCCATGACCTTATTCTCTAAAATCCACCTATAATAGAGATAAAAATTAAACCCCCCCCCCCCCATCAACTCTCTAAAACATTATGATGTGGTCCATTACACACAACATATAGATAAGTATCATATTTTCTGAGTTACTCCAAATTGATATTCAACTACTTTTTCCTTGATAAAAAATCCTTGATCGAGTCTATAACACATCCTTTCCAAGATATTATATTTAAACATATTACACAACTTTCAAAAAATTAATTTTAATAACTATAATTAATTTCCAATGATTATTTAATTATTTATATATTATAATATCTCAGTGATTGATGTCCTCTAGTTTAATGGATAACAAGCATTATGAAAACAGCTCATGGTTGGTCTATGATACTCCCAGAAACCAATTATTTATCTTTTGGAACCTGGTTATCAATAAGTTCTATCCAATTTAAAAACCCAGCATAAAATTCTCAAAATGATACAATTAAAGCTAAATAGTTAATAGTAAAAAATATTCCCCTTTCCATGGTTACATTTATATATAAATTGAAAAATACCCTCCATCCATGATATATTTCACCATGATTTGGTGAAAACCACCAAAATAAATAATTGAAAGTCCCTAAAAATAAGAAGCTACCAGGAAGAGAAATAACATAGGTAGTTAGATGATAAAAACAATATCATATCATCAAAAAAACACTCTTAGATATCTCTACCTTGATGGGTATTAAAGAGTAATTAAAATGGGGAAGAACTAGCCAAAATATCCACTTTTAAACCCTATCCCAATTTAACTTTATGGGGGGTGACCCTAAAAAGGTAATCATGCCCCACATTTTTAAAACTAGTTACAACTAAAAAACAATCCTAGTGTACTACCATCGAGTTATAAGTATAATTAATATTTAGGACACAAAATTAGTAACACTTCCAAGTACTCATTGCACTATTTCCATGTTTCTTGTAGATATTTCTAATAACATTGCACCTCCAAGCTCAAATTGGGAACCCAATCTACCACCACCAACTACTTAGTGATTTTTTAGAACGTCCTTATAACACCTCCATTCTATAAACCATACCTGATATTATGATACACCTATAGATACACCAAACACATAAAAAATTAATCCCTTCACCAGGACTAACAAGTTAGGATTTATTAATTACCCAATAGATTAAATTCATATAATCCCTAACTTGAAATAATGTTAATTTCATCTTGAGTCATTGTCCTATAATGATTTAGGTGATTATAAAGTCAATTCATATATATTATTCTACTAATATTCACATATAAGTGTTAATAATAATCAAAATATTATTTTTGTAATGATTCTAAAATAATATTATGCATTAATAACACAAACATGAAATGAAAATTCATGTTCTAAAAAATATATAAAAATAAATAGTTTATGAAAAAATCCTATGATATTACTCTTTATTCAAATTATTAATAAGGTAATATCAACTTAATAGCCATAATTATCTTGAAAATCCATCGTAATGTAATAATATTCATGGTTGTCAACCATTTATTAAAAATGATGGATAAGAACTAAAATAAGGAAATATCATATTTTATAATATACTCAAGTCATATATTATGATATTTATATGGTTCATATCATAGGTAATGATATGCCTATATCATAAGAAATAATGGGGAACTTATGTTACCTTATATAACAAAATAAAATTATCATACAAAAATGGGTTTCGAGTAAATGTTTGATACCGCATATTCTATGTAGTTTTCATAGTTTTGAATCATAAAATGGTATATCTATAGAACTTCTCACATATATTCAATAATGGTATCAATGAATGTTACTCCAAAGGGAAGTAATATGAATATTTCATGAGATTCCACCCAGTCAATCTAGGTCTATTAATTTAATGAAGATCGTTGAGGAAGGAAAATAAATGGTAAGTGTTCGCCATTATATGTGTTAACCGTCATTTCATATCACATGTTGACACACACTTTTGTTCCTTGATTCTTATATAAAATTATATAAAGAAGGTTCGATTAATAATTTTATGAGTTTTCATCCTCATTTTATAAAGAATTTATTTACTAGTCAGTGTAAACCCCTTAGTGGAAGGATTATTTTAATTTAATAAATTATTAATGCTTATCAAATTTAATACATCGAAGAAAGAAGATATGGCTTACACTAGTTATCATTTTAAACTATTTTTTCTCCATATTTTATTGTATATTTTTTTATAAGATAAATTTGGATACTTCTTGGGATTATTATAATGCTCTATCATTAAATGAACTCTCTAGATCTAATCAATAAACACAAAATAATTATATAATAGATCACAATTATTCTCCATTTTATATCTATATTTCGGTAAAAAAAATATTATGTCACAAAATAGTGGTTTAATATTAATTTTCATTCATGATAAAACACGAGGATTATATATTTTATCCACCATGGTTTTATATAACATGAAATTCAAGATAAAACTTTAGATTTTACATCTTCTAAACCATTTAATAATAATTTTGTTTTGTGTTATTTTTTTATTTTTGGTAAAAACATATTCTTTTATATATAATTATATTTCCAATAACAATAAAACCAATAGTTGGAATTTAATCATATGTTTTTGAAAATTTATAATAATCCATTTTTTTAGTTTAGTACCATCCCAAATGTTTTAGAAAAAATATTTTTAAAAATCTTCATTGAATCTGTCATTAAATTTAATAAAAAGCATAAAAACCCATTATAGAGACCAAATATAATTTTTTTTAACTAAGAAATAAATCTCATGATTTAGATAATATATCAACTATATAATCACACAACCCAATGACTGATTGTTTTAGTGTCATAGAGAATATAAACACAAACTTCTTATTATGAAACACCTATGAACATTTCTGTATAACCATGCTCCTCAAGACCATATTCTATACATATCATTTGACATAATCAACATCACAACCTATTGAATGGAAATATAAGAGTGTTCTAAGCTCAAACACTCAATAATGGGAAACTTTGCCAAAATTCATAGCCGATAGATCATAAACCTATTTTGAAAAAAAAATGTTTTGGAGAAATTTCCATTAAATAATAAATTTTAAAATGTGAGTTTTGTTCATTTATCATGATAAAATGATATATAATCTCAAATTAAACCCCATATACCATAGAATAATTATTGAGAATTAGTATACACAAAACATAAATGATGAATTATAATCATAGTAAGATAAAAATATCACATGTCACTGAATTCTTGTATAGCAAAGGATTATAGAAAAAAAAGCATAAAAATTTTAGTGAAAAAAGTTTTCTGAATCATGTTCTCTGGAAATATTTGAACAATGCTTCCTACATTGCGTTGACATAAGAAACATATGAAAAAGATTATTTCATCTCAGTCACACAACAAACATAATATAACAAAATTATTTTATACACTTTATCTTAATATTTATTCCATAAAGGTACACATATTACAGTACCATAAGATTAAGAGGCCTAGTGTATTTTGGATATTATTTACATAAAAAATAATAGGATTCAAGGATACAAATACATTATAAAAAATCTATTGCATTCCCTTAAAATTCATCTTCTCTTCATACTTAATGGTATAACATGGGGTTGTACATAAGAAAATAATGATTTATAAAGGAGCGTAAGGTAACAATCAAATCACAACAAGATGAATGTAATAAATATGAATCACTATGCATATCAATGTTATATAATAGGGTAAATATTCATAAATATGGACTTCAAATCTTGATATAATAAGAAAACATGATGGAAACATTTGAATGAGTTGGCAAAATAAAACCTAATATCATAAGAATAAGTCAAGGATAACCATAGAGATATCATAACATAGTATTCTTTAGATAACCTCCCATGCACACTATATTGTTTCCTAAGAGATAAAAATATTATCTGGTATTCTTGATGGATATATAATTTCTGGTTTCACTCATCACATTCATCTTTTGAACATGAATATGTGTTCCACAAACATCGTACATCATAAGAACGTATTTTCCTCATTTAATTCAACTATTAAGGTGTTTTGTTTATATACATGGTATTCCAAAATCAATTAAGGATATGTAAAACTATGTAAATACCTTTTATTTAATATGGGGAAGATTATACACAAAAAAAATGTTTGGTATTGATTAACACAAAATAATTTTTTCATCATAATGGGTGTACATAGTGGTTAATGGAAGGGTTTAATTATAGAGAATTGTAATATCTCTTTAATTTGGAGTCATAAGGAAAGTAATGTGTTATTTAAAAACATAAACTAACTAGAAAAAATGAATCATAATAGTATAATTACATAAATATCGAGGAAGAGTACTAGAATATATTACCTTGTGTGGACACTTTAAAATGATTAGGAGGAGCTTCTTAATAGGTTGGTAACACCTTGGGAGGGAATTAGTGAGGTATAGATAGAGAAAAAATATACTCAATGGGTTTTTAGTAAGAGTATTGGGAGGTAGGGAGAGTATTTATAGAAAAAGCTTGGTGAATTGACTATTAATTTCTAATCAAAGGTTTAATAAATTATATTATTAAATAATAAAAATCAAAAAGCTTGAAATATTTATTTCAAAATTTTTAAAAAATTGTAGTGGTTTAAAATTATTCATAAGGCCCACAATAGATCATATTAAATAAAATAACATTTCTAAAAATGATGTGAGTCACATTTATAATGAATTTATTTTAAAACCATAATATATAATTTATGTTGGATCAGAAGTCGATCAATGATGATGTATTGGGAACACATTGCCAGAATATTGTGAAGTTTGGTGGGATAATTAGGTGGTTCTACTCGACGGCTATGCTATTCGTAGTATTTTCATAGTGAGGTATTGAAGAGGAGGTTGAATTTGTGGGTATGGTACTTGTGTGGCCTTTAGTTGAGTTGGAAGGCGACATGATGAGGGAGAGGCCCCAATGGTGTGTTATCGATGAAGACCCCATATAAGGGAGGAAGTTGTCTTCATTGACCAAAAATTGTTTTCTATTATACATGGGATCTTTAGTATAGTCGGATTATTTTCCTCTATGCCTATATAATATGTTTTTTGACCATTAATATTTATAAAAAAATGGATTAATTATTAGGTTTTCTTTTGGGGGCTATGACCTACCCTTATGTGGGTATGTGGTGTGTGAGTTTTTTGGTATATTTATACCCCCAATAGCTAATATATATATATATATATAAATATTAATGAAAAATGAATTTATTAATTTATAAGGGAAATTCATTTATAAAATTGGGATAGTTACATTCTTCCCCTGTTTAGAAGGTTCAACTTTTAAATTTAATATTTTACTCTATGACATATTATAGTTCATTTGTTTTATCTCCTCTTCTAGTTCCCATGTAAAATACTCAAAATTGTGGTTCATCCATAGTAAATTGATCATGTGAGTTTTTTAGAACATGTATTTGTGATCTAATATTTTCACTACCTTCTCCTAATATGAATGATTATTCCCCAAATTTACTATCTTATAATTTAGTATATATGAGGGTTCTAGTATGTAAATAATCAAGAGGGATCTATGGATCACATCATTTACATTAGATATGTTAGATTTCATTAATGGTCGATAGGATATGTTGCGATCAATGATCACAAAGGGGTCGGAGTATATAGAACCAAGCTTTCCCTTCTTCCTAAAGATCATGACATTATTCCACAGTGATATAAAAATACACACTTTATCTATGATATCAAAATCATGGCCTCATCAATGATTATCTGTGGATATTTTTTAAAATATTTCAGGGATTTCATATGATACAATATGGATTGAACCATATCTATCCTATCTAGGATAAGATAATGTCCAGATAGATTTCATTCCTCAAATTCATCCCAGCATGTGGGAGTCTGACACCTGTTCCCATAGAGATAATGGTAATGTTTTATTTGAATGATAGAATGGAAAGTGTTTTTATATAATTACTCCACTAGGTGAAGGGTATGAATCCAATATCGATGTAAATCCATTGAATACAGTCTCATAATATCCTCTAGAGTTTGGGGGGTTCTCTCAATCTAACTGTCCAACTGAGGGTGATAATCAGTACTACAAATCAGCTATATAATCAAATCTTGTGGATGTAATCTTCAAAACATTAGTGTAAACCAATGGTATAAATTATATAATTGATATATTTCTACTCCATGAAGTCTTAAAACTTTTATTATGTTTACCATAGTGATTTTTTAAGAGATACATATTCCCTGATAGCAATAAAATACACTGATATTGAAATGAGAATGACTATGAACCATATGTAATTATTTCATTTTGATGATCTGGGTAGTCCTATGATGAAATACATGGTTATATTTTTTTCATTCCTAGAAGATAATATAAAATGTTTTCATTATTATTTTATACTTCTATAGTTCTTCATTGACTTAGTGTTAGACCAAGAATCAAGATACATATTCTATAGTCTCATACTTTATGATTTCCCACTAGATTTTTTTCTTTAGATATCTATTCATAATAGTACATAAAAAATGAATATAAAAGGATGATATATGTACATAATCAATAATTACACAATTTTTCTCTTGTTTTGATGGGACACTAATCTAGGTTAATGAAATTGTAGTTCTATCACTAGGAATGGTGAACTCATGGATATTAACTAACTTTTTCTATAGCTCATAATTATATTATATAGTCCTCCATGATCATCTAAAGAATGAACGATTGATAAGTAAGTACGGTTTCGTAAAACTCCTTTTATAACTCCCACTTCCATCCTTTCTATGTTAAAAAATATTGGATCCCTTTTAATCCTCATCGTGGGTATCGTTTCCTGATTACTTCAACATAGAGAATCTGTAAATTTATTCACTTACCTTTTATGGTAATGTATTTAATAGTCATAATCCTTGATTATTTGTAACCACCTTGATTGTCACATATCGATCTCCCATTAGGTGAATATATATATATATGTATGTATTATATGTTCTGTATATATGTAATTGCATTCTTTTAGATGTATTGTAACCAAATAATCAAAATAAATATCACTGTACCCAATTCATGGTCATGCATTAGGTAGATATGTTCATATAAATTAAATTTTGGTGATGCATATGATATCACTTTATCATTATGCATGACTAAACAACCCAATACATTTTTATATGCATCACTGTCCATCAAAAATTCTTCCGAACTAGAGGGTATTACTAGTCTTGGTGTTTTGATTATCCTATTAATTAACTTATTAAATCTCTATGAACATTTATTAGTCTAGATAAACTTAACTCCCTTCCAAATTATAATTGTTAGATTTCAAAAAAAATCATGAGTATTTTCCCATAAAGAAACAGTAGTACCCATCTAATCAAAGGAAACTATTGATCTCTATTGTAGATATGGGATTGAGATATCCTTAAATTTCCTTTATTTTTAAATGATCTATTGATATATTTTTTCCATTGATATCATTCCCCATGAATATAAATTGGTACACCCAAACCTCACATTTACCGAAAATGATATATAAATTTTACATTTAACATGGTCGTCATTAAAAAATTAAAATGATCATTAGGTTCCTCCTTGATTTTACAATAGATAAGAATTTCATCTATAATGAATGCCCAATTTTTTTGAGTTAAATGAAAAATAAATTATTCGTGAATCATTGGATATAGATGGATAATTATTGAGACCAAATGGAATCATGATGAACTCATAGTTCACATACCGTGTGAAGAACCCAATATTGGGAATATCCTCTTTCCTCATTATTTATCGATAATTTCGGGACTCTATTTTCAATTTAGATATATACTAAGCTCCACATATTTGATCAAACAAGTCATAAATCTAATTTAGAGGTCAATTTTACTTTATTTTGATCATTTTGGGATCATGATATTCAATATAGAGGTTAATTGACCCATCCTTATTATAAAAAATAAATTACTATCACACACCATGATGATGAACATGGGTGTATTAGCCCTTTATCTTTATTCTATTGTAGTTTCTTTTTTACCTATTTATGTTCTATAGTTACAATTAAATATGGAGTCCTGTATATTGGAAACTCCTTAGGTATATGTTTGATTGATAACTCAGTCACTAATCTAGAAGACTGTCTATTAAATTATTCAAGAAACACATCAGTGTATCTACTTACGATGGTAATTTCATTAATGATGATTTTTTTATTAGTCTCAATCAACTAATATTGATATGATTTCTCATATGGTAATAATATTCATTATTTTCATGTGGATTCTAAATTAAATACATCCCCTATATAAAAATATATATAATCTCGAAGTGATATGAAATAAGTATCTTTAATTACATATGTTGTAAATTTTTCGAGCCTTTATATATATTGAAATCCAATCCACAACCATAATATTATCAAATTATAGAAAAACGTGTATTTCATGTATCATTATTTAATTCACCATAAAAATATTAATAGGTGATAGGTTTTATTCATAGAATGGAATAATTTCCCCATTTTATGTTTTGACCAACAACTTAACTTCAATGATTTGGGGTGGTATTAGAATAGTTCTAATAAGAATTAATGATATGAAACAATCCATAAAATGATAATAATATAGAAAATTTTATATTCTTAAATGGATAACCTGCATACCTATCATAGTATAATTTTTAGGATCCACCTCAATCGTTGTGATGGCATAAAATCAACCTTTCTCCCTAGGCCTTGGAAATTTGTTTATCAGTTACCATTAACAACCCACAGTTTAGTGAATTATTTTGAGTTGTATCATTCATTAGTCATTGTTGCAAATTTTGGAAATTTGATGAGGGTTAATTATATATTTCCTTTCATCCATAAAATTAGTGGGTTTCCCCCCTCATCATTCATTATCTTGGTTCCCTTCATTTTCACACCAAAAAGTTTCCATGTATCCTTTATGAAAATTCTTTGAAAATTCTTCCCATACATATCACAAGTAAGATTTTGGACTTTTTTCCACCATGAGTTTTTTACATCACTCACCTTGTATCAATTATCAACTTTATATATCCTAAAAGTGATACCCTCTAAACTCACCAATATCCATTTAGACTCTTATAGAACATATGACAATTTCCTCTTAGCTGTAAAATTATCAAATCACCAAATCATTTCAACAATTCATCATTAGTCCACTAAATAATTTATCAAAATTAACTTAGGTGTAAATTAATAAGAAAATGGTTTATCATGTAAGTATAGAAAAGTTCTAATCATACAAAAAGATGAATTCATCATCTATTTCCTTGATTAAGTGTTATTCTTTATATATTTTTAGTCAAATAGTGTGAGAAAATATGTATAAAAAACATTAGCTTGAAATTATTACAATCCACCACTTTAATCTCTTCATTAGGATTCATATTTTTTTTAACGTCCAACATTGATCATATTCTAACCTCACAAGACAAATATAATTAATTACCATCTTTTTTCTCATAGATGTAATGTATAGATATGATATTCTCAATGGATTTAACACATTTTTAAATTATGAAGGGATTATAATATCCCCTGAAATTTAATGAACTTTATCTCATAGAAGCCTCAATTTAAACTTATTATTTATTTTGGGGATGTGGGTTCTCCCCCATATTCATGTTATTTATCCATTATTTGAGTTTATTGAGTAATTATTTACATGACTTTGTCAACTACATAACAAATTGGGTTGGAAATCTCATTTGGGAAGTGATAACACTTCCAATCATGTTTGTTGCTGATAAGGATTGTACAATTAAAAGAATTTGACTAAAGTAAAAGGAAAATAAGTGATGATAATTTTGAAACTATTAAACACATAAAATGGAAACATTAAATGGATAACTCATAAATAAAATTTATTCCATTACCTATGAATTTTTTAAATTCACTATAAGTTATTTATTATTTATTTCCTTTCATAAAATGTCTCTTGAATTTTCTCCCTTTATGATGGTTTATAATGAGAATGTGAGGTTTCCATTGAATATCCCTTGAGAGTGTCTGACCATATTTGAAGAGAGTCCCAATTTTCTATCACATAGTGATGATATTGTTAATACCCAATGAACCCTTTTATGGTAATTAGTTCTAGATATAATTATAAGAGAACGATATCATCCTGTAGAAAAAACACAGTTTTTTCACTTAGAAACCAATCACATTATACTTTACCAAAGTATTGGGTGTGTTCCACAATTTAACAATATCAGTATGGATTTTACTATGGATTTACAATCCTAATTCCAAAAAAGCAAGTCATTACCGTAGATTCCAACTATAAAAACCGAAATGATATGAATAATATATCCCATGATTTATTGCATAAAGCTGCACATACTAAAATCCCAAGAGATGGAGAGGTCAAGTGTCATTGTGAAATTATTTACATACCACAACAACACGGATCAATGATATAATTTCATTAATTAAAACTCTTTAATAAGCTCTTAAAATCCATTTATCTTCTAATAAAACAAAATAGAACCTCTGGATGTACATAAGAAATGGGTGTGATATAAATCCATGTATAGGAATAATCATAGAATAAGATGGTTACTATATATGATGTGATTCAAGGGGTGTTTGAAGGTGTAAAAAATGGGTGATAATCATAAAAATGAACATTGAAGAAAGATATATAATGAAAACATATTGGAAATATTGTAATGAGATTACAACATAAAACATGACATCATAAGAATAAGTCAAGGTTAACCATTGAGACATCATAACATTTTTTATACAATATCATCCCATTCACATTATATGGTAACTCATGATATAAAATCATTTCCAAATGTAATAGAGGACTGTATAATACTAATCCCACATGTTAAGTTTATATTATGTACATGAATTTGTGTGCCACATATATCACACAATAGTAAATCATATATCCTAACATTTAATAGCACAAATAACAAGTATGGGTAATATAAATGGAATTACCCAATTAATTAAGGATATTTCTAACTGTGTGAATACCATTGAGTGGAAATGGTGATGGGTATACAGAACAAAAATTTCTGGAATGGAAAATCAGGGGATAATTTCCATAACATAACAGAAGTGTGTAAAGGATCATGGATGGTTTTAATCAGAGTGAAATGTGACCACTAGATATTTTTTAATCATAAGGACAATAACGAGATGTCTGAAAACATATTCTATCATGAATAATTGGAAGTAAATATGTATAATTCAAATAATTTACTAGAATAATGAAGGGGAGGAATATAATCCCCTACCCTAATATAACACTTCTTAAATGCAAGGGGGGATACATAATATATTAAGAACACCTAGGGTGGTATCTAGAGAGCAACATAGAATGTAAATTAAAGCTCACTGGATTTTTAGTGATGATAATTGGGAGACTGGGAGGGTGTTTATAGAAAAATAGAAGGGAATTATTTATTAATATCTAATCTATGGTTTTAGACTCTACATAATAAAATAATCAAAACAAAAAACCTTCCCCTGGATTTCTTCCAAGGAGGAATGGTTTTTAAGGTTTTTTAATCCATTAATGGTAAATATTAAAACTAATAACCTTAGTTATGTGGAAGTGAGTCTTTATGTGAAATAAATGATTTTAAAACATGAAAAATATAATATTGGTTTGGGATGATTCATTAAAGAATTATAAAATCAATCAAATAACATCAATAAAACATTATTTTATTGTGAAATATACATTTGTTTTTTTATTCCTTTGTAGAATTTATTACATTATTTTTATGATATTATGATTTTTTATTACTAAAAATATATTTATGATATATTTAATTTTTCCACAAAAAAATTATTATATCAAACTATTATGAAAAAACCACCATTGCATGATTTAGTTATTATGATTTCAAAAATAATATTTATTTTAAAAATAATAATATTCTAAATATGTGAGTATTTCCTTTTAAATAAAAATAAATATTTATTGAAAAAAATATAGATTTTTAAAAAACAATCATCTTTTGGACACTTATAAAAATTACTTTAGAATACAATAAATTATTTTAGAATTTGTATTTAAATAAATATTAGTTATTAAAAACATCTTCTTAAAAGAATATTTACTTTTTTTAATTTATCAATAATGGGGTCTTAAAGGAAACTATATATTTCTCGAAATTAGAATTTTCATTTATCAACATCAAAATTTAATTTTTATAAAATATGTCATATAATCATTTATAAAGTAATAATAAAAATGGATAAATATATTCATAATTTTATTTATAAAAAATATACAAATTCTTATTACTAGGGACTATATAATGAACCCCATAGTGTACCTATGTATGCCATATGGGTAAGGTGTGAGATGGTGGTACTTTTTTGAGGTGGATCAGTGAAAACGGTTTTTATCGTGATCTTGATATGCTCTAAATTCTCCAATAAATGGATTATCTTGAGTTTTAGTTATTGAATCTCACCATGGGATTAATCAAGGTAAAATTCTATTGATGCCATCTCCCATGTATGCTTTGATAAATTTCAATCATAGCACACTATACTATAAGAATATGCCTTTACATCATCCTTCTATGAAAACTCGACATTATAATATCCCTTAATATATAATAATAATAACAGTGGTCACTATATAATAAATATTTTCTGAATGGTTATGATGTTTAATGGAACTTTATGTCTGAATAAAAAATTATGGATATAGTTTATAGCAGTACAACATAAAAAATTATGTATAATTTATGTGATTTATATATCTTCATTACATAATAATAAATTTATTAATTCAAACATAAATATCACCAATAAAATATATTTCCAATAAAAACATTTGAGCAATGATTCCCATTTCTCAATCGCATAAAAAATAGTGAATAAAGATTCTAAAATCTCATTCATGCAACATTTCATTGCCTCATGTGATATGAAACCATAACCAATACATTAGAGGATGATATAGGACACCACCCATCATCAACCATAAAACGTTTTCAAAATGAAATCAATCTTCATCATATATTAATGAACCCATGAAAACATAACTCGTTTCATAATCCATTCAAAAACCATCACATATCATAACATATTTAGATAATAATATATAAAAACCTCATTTTTAAAAAATAATCATATCATAATATTATATAGAGTATCATCCAACCCACACATTATAATATATAATCATTAGAAGAAGAATATAATTGAAAATCCAAAAAATTTTCACAAAACCTTTTAAATATTGTTATAATAAAGAAGTTCAATTGACATTCCAAAAAATTACTTAGGGAAATAAAAGGAGATTTTAAATCCTTATTAGAATGATTTCCAGATACAAGACTCATGAAATTGAATAATGTTCCTCGAAATAATGGTGTATTTGAAGATAAAATATTTTTTTGAATGGATTGAATTCCATTTTTAATATATTCAGAAATATCTTTATCGAAAACCCACATCATAAAAGGAATGAAAAAATATCATCTGAAAAGGGTTATAAAATTATAAGAATCATAGATAAAATTCAATATTAAATTTCAAAAGAAAATATAGGAGTCATTTATTGGAAATAAAATTATAGAAATGTAAGGAAAATCCATTAAAATATATGGGAATTGTTCGTAACAAAATTAACTTTTTTTATAAAAAATGGATTCATCAAGGAAGAATAAATTGGTCTGAAAAATTATTTCCACCAAAATTAATATTAAAATACATCATATAATGATATATTTAGATAATTCAATTTTAAAATTTTTGACTATTGTAAACCCCTTATAACATGAAAATGCTTCAAGGAAAATCAATGAGGGATTTCAATATGATGAAAACTATACAAAAGGAATTTAAAAATGGATTAATGAGAGAGAAATTTAGTCTCCCTTAAATAGTTAGTTATGGGGATTGTAAAGGAATTATTATGAATATGTATGAGCCTAATCAAAATGAAATAAAGAGGCTTATATCAAATGAAGTGATTGAATTGAAAATATGAGGGATAGTATCAATGAGTATTTTTGAGTGCATGGAGGCTATATCAAGGGGATTCATAAATGTGTTTAATAGGAGATAAGGGTATTATACAATCATTTGGGAATAATTTTTTTATGAAGGCTTTATTATGAAAATATATAGGAATAATTATATAAAAATAAAAAGGGATTATCAAAAAGAAATACATAAATCAAATTCAGGAGGAGGAAAACCCATTTCATTTTTTGTAGATTCTCAAAGAATGGGAGGACTCCATAGAACCATAGAAACTAAATTATAGGGAAATAGAGACGGTAATGGAAGGTAAATTAATTATCTATTCTTTTTTACTAATTTGGGATGAGTTAATTGGTGGTAGTGATATTTTTTATATTTTATAAAGAGTAGTTTTTTCATTAAAACTATAGTTATGTGAGGGGTAAGAATAATATCACAAGGTTTTTAGGTGGTTTATGTGATCTAGGTGAATAAATGATTGGTGAGACATGTAGGTATGACTTGAATAACAAAAGTGGATTTTAAAAAGTTATGTGTAACCTTTTAATAATTAAAAACTTGAGATACAATGTTTAATAATTTTTACACTTATTATTCTTGATTAAAAATTAATAACGGTATTTATTTTGTGACTAAAAATATAATATGACCCCTATTTCCAATTTTTTATAACATGAATATAATTTTGGGATACATTAAACATAATTAAATTTATATGTATGGGAAAATTTAATTTTAAATTAAAATATATAATTTATAGAAAAATAGTTTTTATAGAAAAATGATGTTTGGATTCGTAATCATTCATAATATTTTCTGAAAACTATTATAAATTGAATGAGTGTTAATTATTTTTTAAAAATTAATAAAACTAATATTAGGTACTTAATTTAAAATTGATACTCTAAAAAATAAACAATATTTAGAAAAATATTATTCTTTAAAAATGGCTTTTCTACCAAAATAATTCGTTCTTAGCTAATGTATAATAATAATTATGACTAAAAATAAATTTTTTTCTCTATAATAAAATGTGGAATAACTCATTTAAATTTTTAAATTCATTTCACTTGATTGTCGTTTTAAATTTATTTGAACCCAATTTTATTATAATAAATATATATTTCGTTAAATTATTTTTTGATAAAAATATTTTTTTTCTGTTTTAACTTACTAAATATATGTGTCTAACTATAATAAATATAATATAAATTATAAAAAAATATTTTTAAATAAAATGGTTTCTTTAATTTCTATATTGTAGTTATATACTAATAATCGCATAAAAGTTGTAGCATTTGTATATTGCACTATTAACCTAAATGTTATTTTTTAAAAAATTATAATATTAATACTAAGATAATTTTGAAAATATAATCACCAAAACGAATTTTGTTTCTTCTACTTATGATCCAAAAAAATTAAATTTTTTATTTAAAATAAAATATGAAATATAAATAGAAATATCTGTTTTTAAAAAATGACAATTTAAATGTTAAGTTTTATTAATATTATTTCATATCAATTTATAATTTATAGAGTGAAAATATATTAGTTCATATTTTTAATTATTATATATTATTATTTTATATTGGTCAATTTCATTATTTAGATAAATATAAAATTCTTTTAAATAAGTTATTTGAGAAATGAAAATTCATTTAATATTAAATCATTATTTTTCTTTATCTTCTAAATGAATGATTTTTTTGGATTAAAAATATTTTATTTTCTTGATTTTATATGTTTTTCTTATATTTTTCTCAAATTTAGTCATATAATATTTTATATCTCATTTTATTTCGATATGGATTTCAAATAATCTATCGAATATATCATTTTTTTAAAAGAATATACAATGAAATTTATAGTCATTACATTATTCCCATTAAATAAATTGTTTCCTTTATATTTTAAAAATCACATCCCTATTGAAAACATAATTATAACCCAATTCATTCATGACTTAAGATATAGCTTCAATAATATAAAACCCTTTATATAATAGGGGATACTCGATAACTTACATTTTCCCTTATTGTAGAAAAATATTAAAATTCTTAAAAAAACCCAGATAGACCTCTAATGATAAGTCATAAGAGTTTCTATAGACATACCATTCAAATATTCATTCTCAAGATTCAATTTATCAAAACATTTTAAATCTAAAATTTTAATCATAATATGTAATTAAATTAAACTAAGTGATCATATGATTATTAAATCTTAGTTCTAATATTTATTTTTTCAAGAAACCGCTAATTAAATCTATGATATCATCATTTTAACTATGTCAGACATGGTTCATACTTTATACATATTATTTTATGGTATATTATATTACGTAGTATTCATTCATAATTATTTACCTAATAAATTAAAATTACCTGGAAACAAATTGTTCATTATGGTTTGTAAGGAGTGTGAGATCAAAAAAATCATATTCCCTAGGAGTTTCTAGAAAAGTGTAAAATTAGTCCTATTATTTATTCACTAGTTTACGGTTGAGTTACCACCAAAAGTTCCCTATTCAAGGTTATAAATAGATTTAAAAACTTTTTTTAGATCCTAAACTCACATGCTAGTACAATAATCTCATTATTTCTATAATATGTATCAGAACAATTATCTCATCCTATGAACTGATTGGTTAATTATTATGGATATTATCTACATAAACCTTTTATTTTACAACACTTTTAAATTTTACAAATAATTGTACTCATCTAGACCACATTCAAGACATATTATATAATATAATTATCTTTACAGTGTTTGGAATAAAAATTTAGAAAGATCTGATCATGAATGTTTAGTAAGGGAGAATATATCAATATGTCATCATCATTAGATCATAAACATATGATACAACATTGGAAGGGGATAAATTTCGTATTAAATAATTTTATAACAATATGAGTTATCCAGAAGTCATGATAGAAGGAAATTTAATCTCTAATGAAAATATATATACAATGTAAAAAATATGTGGAATCATGATACATTTAAATGTTTTAGAGGAACATAATCATTGGAATACAAATATATGGTATGCCATTAAATTCTAGTATAACAAAAAAATTACATGAAAAGAAGAATATAAAATGTTATTAATAATTATTTCCAAATCATGTTCACAAAACAAATTCTGAAAAAATAATTACTTCCCTTATACACAAACAAAATGTTAAAAAAGCTTCTCACATATTAGTATCACAAAAACATTGTGAACAAGGATTACCACAACTCATACAATCCACAAACCAAAGGAAAATAAGCTTCCTATGACTCATTAATGATCATTTCATTGACTCATGTGAAAGGAAACCATAAAAGATTCATTGGAGGGAGATATATGACCCTACACATCATAAACAATACATATGTGTGCCACATAAATTAGATCATCACCATATAAGTGGGGTTCATGTGGATGGTTTGTGGAGTTTTTTTTGTATGGTTCCCAATACCAAAAACTGGATTATTAAAAAATAAAAAAATGTATTGTGCATGATGATGCATCGTATATTAAAGAACCCATCAAAAAATAATGGTTTTATAAATTTTAAAAAACATTACATAACATAAACATTAAATATCATAGGATATTAAAGAATATCATTTTCCAAATGGAATCATATCATAAAAACATATAAATTATGAAAAAGACATCACATTATTGGAGATACTATTTGGAACAATAATATGTATGAAAATACCAATGTTTCCACAATACATTTTAAACATTTTAATAATAGATAAAGTGGAATTTAATTTAAAAAACATAATTGAGGTGGGAAATAGAATATAATTGAATTAAATATTATAATGAGTTCCAAATTCATGATCCTTGATAGAATATAATAGTTATAAAAATAAATGTGGAGTTGAAGATAAAAAATTATTTTAAAAAAGAAGAAAATTCTTTTTTAAATATTTTTAAAATCATGTGTTTGAACATCCACATTGTAAAAAGGTTAAAATATTTTATATTTGAAAATGTGTAATAAAATAGAGATAATTATTTAAAATAATATAGATTTCCATTCACAAAAATAGTGGATATTGTTAAGGTAACGGAAAGTATATACATTGAAGAATAATCCATTTAATCTGATGTAAAATATTTTTAACGAAATTAAATTTTTTTATGAAATAATGTATCAGTCCTCGAATATGGAATTAGTGTGAAATGTGGATTACTTAGAAAACAAGATGGGAAAATCTCACAAAATAATTGTCACAAACCGTCCCTTGGGGCCCATGTTGTGACTACCCCAAGCCTTCCTTCTAGAGGCTAGGGGTTGACGACTAGCATCGGAGAGGCATATTCATAAAATGGGATTTCATTTACTTTAAAACTATAAAAACAAATAGTCTAAGAACCCAACAAGATGCAACCACGAAGTAAAACTATAGTAGTAAATGTGTGTACTGAAAGTAAGGGGCCAAAATACAATCTCAACTGAAAGATAATACTACAAATGAAAAATAGAAACATCTCATGTGATTGTCAACCAACGATCCTACCAAAATAGTAGGTACTACTCATCTCCATTTCTCTCTATGTTAGCGAGTCTCCTCCGTGTACTGCCTGTACTAGGCTCCCTTAAATCTCAGCCAAGATGCTCATCGTCTACATAAGACACAACAAGGTGCGGGAGAAGCTCGTGCAGGGGTGAGTATAACAATACCCAGTAGGGACCCCGAGACCCCCGATGGTCTCTCAGAATTCCACTATAGAAAAACACAAAACATGATCGCAATCAGAAACCACAATGAAAAAGAAATATCTCAAACAATATATACTTTTCTCATCCACAAAAAACACTAGGCCCTAACCTAAATCCATTTTTAGGATTTCCAATGAAGTATCAAAGCGTAACTCAAGGATATGGAGTACATGTTCCATGAATTGGCCATCCCTAATGGAACCTATTTGAGAGATGTACTCCATCATGTGGAACTCAACCATCCCTAATGGAACATCTAATAGTTCGTGCTCTATCTAGAAATTTCTGCAAGAACTACCTCTACTGACCGGCACTAGTGGTCTCGCAGTTATAGTCTTGCGCCCGAGGAAAGACTAAGGGAATCCAAGTGAATAGGCCCACTCCTCGACATTGTGTCATGTAGTTGAGGGAGCTCTAACTCACCTGAAGGATTCATTCCCCATTGCTACTCAGAGACAGGGGAGTACTACTCTATATGTGAGGACTCGCACCCTACCTAATAGGGGAGTACAACTCTGGTAGTTTGTTTGTTATGGGGGACCAGCACCCTTGTACTTTAGGGGAGTACAAACCCCAGGCATGAGGACCCGGACCCTGGCATGACAGGGGAGTACCGAATCTATGTATGAGGACCCGCACCCTACCTGGTAGGGGAGTACAACTCTGGTAGTTTGTTTGCTTTGGGGGACACGTGACCTAGTACGTTAGGGGATTACTGACCTTAGGCTAGAGGACCTGCACCCTGGCACGGTAGGGGAGTGCAGACTCTATCTATGAGGACACGCACCCTACCCGGTAGGGGAGTACAACTCAAGTAGATTGTTTGTTGTGGGGGACCCGCACCCTAGTACGACATGGGAGTACCGACTCCAGGATAGAGGACCTACACCCTAGCATGGAAAGGGAGAACTGAATCTTCTATAACACTGCATAAGGAGGACCCATAGTCTGGGTTGACAGGGTAGTACCTACTCCTAACATAGAGGACACGCACCCTACCCAGTAGGGGTGTACCTGAATCTATGTGAGTTAAGTATATAGGACCTGTGCTCTAGCCTAATAGGGGAGTACTTAATCCAAAGATAACAAAACCAATAAGATGGAAAAGAACTCGCACTAATGATGTGGTGAGTCACATATCTTCTGGAGCAGTGGAGTAAGGAATACTCGCACCTTGATTCAACAAGGGATTAGCCATCCTAACTCTCCCTATAAGAAACACCCTGGTATTGCTTCTCTAGTTATTGGCCATAAATCAACTTCAAAAACGTTCTACAAGGAAGTAACTCAATGATCTATCATGTCATAAGGGATCCAATGCAAAAGATGAGGCGTCAACCGGATACCCGGTCTCTAACCTATATGCATTTTATTGCTGAGGGCCCAGTTGGATTCGAGTATGATCTAACCCAGCCAAACTCCAACTTTCTCATAACATAACTTAGAGTATCTCAAAAGGATTGTCTCACTCCAAGGATCCAAGAATCGTAGATGGTTTGTAAAATGAATGTCTAGTTTGCAAGATATGGTCGAACCTTTGATCTGCCGTGATATCAAGCGGCGCCGTCGTCCCTCCAAGCCCGGCGAGCACCGGCTGCCGGTCGCTAGTGTCACGCTGAATAATCTTCTGTGGGCCATCGGGTGAGCTCTAGTGGTCTTTTCTTCCTTCAAAATGTGCCTACAGTTCTCCCAGGATGCCGTTTGCATTTCATGCCTCTTGGTTTCAAGGTTCAGTCAAGTTGGAACAACCCGCCTCTGAAGAATGTAATCAAAAATCAAGCTAAGGAGGGTACAGGCCTTGTTCATTTGGCATGTGCCCTCCATGATAGCATAATAACAAGAGGGAGTAATTTATACATCACATTAAAATAATGATAAACCCCATTCAAATCCCCCGCAACGACCACCCGTAAATTCAAGAACAAGTATAAGAATCATGGGAAATTCTTGAATTAAAAGACAACCCCTACCTCATGATTTGTTGGGGACGTTGCATTGGTGGATATAGAATTCTTGTACATGGAAGTCTCTGATGCTCGTCCCCGATTCCCCCAATGACGTCCAAGATTCCATTCCTATTCAATGGAAGATGTCGCATCATTTCTCCTGAGGTTCCTTGTTTGCTAAAGCTGTGTCAAAACTCCACCCTGAGCCTCACATAAATAGAAGACAGAAAGGGTGAGTAACACACCAAGGAATTAATGAGATACATTAATCGACATAATTAATGTGATCCATTAATTACATGAGGGGTGGTTACACAACCAAGATATAACCGAGAATTTAATATCCCATATTAAATGTCTGACCATCTCTGTGGTCTCGCCACCACCGCTCTATTGGTGGTAGGAAAAAAGTATAAAATAAAAATTTGTATATTATTTTATTATTTAATTAAATGTTACAAAAACTATCTTTTAACCCAACCAACTGTGGTCGGGGTTATGCCTCCCTTAAGAGAATATTGGTGTTATAGATTCAACGTTTTCCTCTTATTATTTTATCCTATCATCGGTTCAAAATATAGAAAACCATGCCTAAGTGTTTATTGAATGTACCTTAAAAAAGTTCAAAAATTATTAACAGCCACCATCGACCCGTGCCAGTTGAGGTTAGGCTCCTCCTAAGAGAAAAATTCCCCACAAATCCAAAAAATACTCTTGGATTTTCAATCCGAATTATGGTTTAGAAGTTATAGTATTTAACAAAAAAATATTTTTTACTTAATTTTTTTATTCACGGCCAAAAACTATCTTCCCCTACTAGCCCGCGCCGGCCAATGTTAGGGTCTGCCTAAGGGAAGAATACCCTCACGAGTTCAGTGGTGGTCTTAGATTTTTAATCTGAGTCACCATTCATGAGTTATAAGAATTTTAAAAATAAAATAATTTTATTTCATAATTATATTTATGGTTATGCCATTTTCGGGTTTTCTCACTGGAGGAATGAGAAAACTAAGCTTAAGTTGTGCCTAGCGTAAACCTATCATCCTGAATGCAATGGTGCCCTCAGATTTCTGATCTGGGTGACTGTTTAGGAGTAATTATACTTTTTTAGGACAACCATTCACACATGCTATTTTAAAATTAACAACCTTCATTGGATCATTACGGGAACTCCGGGCCTCGGAATTATGTGTCGTTAGATTTCAAGGTCTCTTAATAATTCCATATAATTAAAAAATATACAGAAATTCTTGGACATTTCATTCACCCCACCATAGGGCTTTACATCCCTGAAATCCAAAACAAGGGAAACCAAACAAATGAGGGTACAGAGCACAAATCTGAGCCTCCCACTCCCATGTGCTCTCTAGGAGGTTCACATGCTTCCAATAAACTCGCACTAGAGGGATACACCATCCATGAAAGACTCACTTCTGTTGATCCTCTATCTCCACTGGGAACTCAGTAAAAGTCATCCCATCATCAAATTCCAACTCTCCCTAGTCGATAACATGTGAGGGATCATACATTCATCTCCTTAGCTACGATACATGGAAAACATTATACTCATGGGGCATCTGTGGGGGAAGTGCTAGATGGTATGCCACCTCTCCCACTCTGCTGTGAAACTGGAGAGGTCCGGTGAACCTCAGATATAGCTTGTCGCCTTGGTAAAATCTCTAAAATACCCATCGGGGTGAGACCCATAGGAATACATGGTCTCTATCCTCGAACTCCAACGATCCCCATCTCCTGTCGGCATAAGAATTTTGTTGGCTCTACGCAGTCTTTATCCCTAGCCACTAGTATTGATGCTGAATGTCCTGGTACAACTTCGCCACAACAGGATGTACCACCAAAGGGGGATGTGTGGAACTCCCTCAAGACCTTCTTGGGTAGTGTTACCGGTACCATAGTGCATATATGAAATGGATTATGTGCTCCCCACCTTTAGAAAATACTTTACAAGCCTTTCCTGAGGATATCTGAGCACGTCGGGTCTTGCAGTCCACATCCCCAAGTTGTGCCTCCCAAACTCGCAGAAGGTGTGGGGGAGTGAAAGTTATACACTGGAGTTATGCTACTCCATCACTATACAATATGGGTTTCTACAACGTGGCTAGCTATTATGACGCCTCACTCAGCAGCTATAAATCAGACCTCCTACTGAGTGCATCTTCCACCACATCCCCCTTCTAAACTCTCAGCTCCTGGAGCTCTGTGAGAGCCATCTGATATGTAGTTATAGATATCGGTGTTGTTACTAGTTACAAGAAAATGTACAAGTCCCTCTCCCTTCAGAGAGGTAATCTTGGAAATATATTTTTAAAATATGTTCCTGCACTCTCCCATGACTATTATGAACTAAAAACTGAAAAATCTTGCTGCCAGGAGGGTAAGGTTTCCCAACTCAAGAGTGATTGGCTGTAACCTTCTAGTAATGAGTTTATCCCATGCTCTCTGGGTTTCCTTTATCACCGACCAATGAAAACCCCACTCCAACATTATAGACAAACCACATCATTTTTTCAAAAATAGTCAATCTGAGTAGGAACTGTGGATTTCTAGTCCATACCCAAAAAAATGTTGTAAGGCCTCGATGCTGCCACCAAGAGGTTCCAACCGGAACTCTCACCTCAAGGGTTAGATCACACCATCGGAATAAGTGTGATTATTGAGTCTTCTCCCAAAGGTATCTCCAAACATAAGGGTCAATTCAATGGTTTAACCAGAAATTCTAGGTCTTGAACAAGATTAATGGGAAGAAGGAATGATTAGTACCTATGTCTATTAATACTCTAGCAACTAGTAGACATAGATCATACATCGAATCATTCCTGGAGCCCTTGAGTCACACTCCTAGAATGAATGCAGCTACTCCTTTCCCTAGTCCTCCAGCTTCTTGAGCTTGGTGGGGGCCACATTGGGGTGTTGGTTGTTACATATCAAAATGAATACCACATCTCGTCTACAGGCTCTATCTTCTCATCCAATGAACTTTCAACCACTAAGGTTATCTCTATAATCCAAGCATAAGTAGGAATACACCAGGGAATAGTTCTAGATTTTATGTCTGTAAAAACATCTATCTCGGAGGTTTGATCCTTGAAGCACTGGTCGTATCGTATTCATCGAGTAACTAGAATATTCGGTACGTCTTGATGAATACTGAGCTACTGAAAATTTGTCCTACTGAAGCTATATAACCTCTTGGGAACACATACCACTTAACATTTAATAGAAAGAGACCCCCTTCTATGAGGAAGCTTCTCAATATCTGTCCATGAAAAGTCACCTCATCAAAAGATAGGGATAAATAAAACCCTACCATCGCCCTGCTGAGCCACATATAATGCTCACTGCCAGGACCACCATCTGATCTAATGGTGCCCTAGCTATATGGAAACTCAATCACCACCCAAAGACAGTCCTTAGCTACCATGGATTCAGGCTCGCCTCGGAACCTAAGTGGCATCTATCACTGAAACTCGTGTAAATCACTGAGCCTATATGTGTCTTCTACTGGTTTCGCCACTAGTAACTACTGACCAACGGGCAATGGTATTACTGGGACACCACCCAAAGATATCATCTCGAGCAATAGTCCTTTTACAGAAGCTTCATCACACTATGGACCATCCTCATGGTCATGCATTGGAATCCTGGTTGGCTATCTTCATGGAGGTATATTGATAGAGAATAAATATTAACCAAGGTCAATAACTTATACCTAGTGAGATGACTCAAAAAACATTCAAAAACACACGCAATCAGTGTTTTTGTGAACCGAGTTAGAGATTAGAATTCAGTGTCCTAGTGTTTGGATACGTCGACCACTGCAACAACATTGGACTCCCTAAACTAAAAACCACACTCAAAACACTATTCAACCATTAGAAATATCAGACTCTTAGTTCTTCGGTAGAACCGACTCTTCTGATACCACTTTGTCATGACCTGTCCCCCAGGGCCCATGCAATGACTACCCCAAGCTTGCCTTCCATAGGTCAGGGCTTGGTGACTAGCATTAGAAAGGCATATCCCAAAAATGGGAAGGCATTGCCTTTAAAAATATACAAACACATAGTCCAAGAACACAACAAGAAGCATCCAAAAAGTAAAACAATAGTAATAAAACTGTGTTCTAAAAGTAAGGGGCCAGAATACAACCCAACTAAAAGATACAACTACAAATGAAGGGTAGGTAAAACTCTCCGCCATTGCTCTCCACATCATCCAGCCTCCTCCGTGTACCACCAGGACCTGGCTCCCTCAAGTCTCAGCCAAGATGCTCGTCGTCTGCACAAGACACAAAATGGTGTGGGCGAAGCCCATGAAGGGGTGAGTATAACAATAACCAGTAGGGACCTCGAGACCCCCAAAGGTCTATCGGAATTATATAAAGGAAAACCACAATACATGTTCTCAATCAAAAAGCACAAAGAAAAATACACAGCTCAAACAAGATATACTCATCTCATCCATAAAGAAACAAAAGGCCCTGACCTCAATCCATTTCTAGGATTTTCAAAGAAGTCAAAAAGTGTAACTCAAGGATTAGGAGTACACACTCCATGAACTGGAAATCCCTCATGGGACCCGTCTGAGAGATGTACTCTGTAGAGACCCGAAGCTTATTGTACATGGACGTTACATTACTTTTTCAGAATACTTATTTCATAACAAAAACACACACACAAGGATCGTAATAGTTTAGTGTCTTTGGAAACTCGGAACGTAATATTCTAATCGTGGTGAAAGATCTTCAACATCTCCCATAAAGATCTTCTTTTTTTTTATACCTAAAACCTTTCTTTATCTCCTGGGGAAAAGAAAACATAAAAGGGTGAGCTCAAATGCTCAGTAAGGGTAAACAAAAGAAATATCAATCATATCATATACATAAGAACATAGCTTTTGGAAATCTTAACCTGAAAAAGAGCTCATAATATCATAACATGGGATAAATCATAGAAGTGAAATGTAATCCCAATAATCATAACTTAAAACATGAAACTTTGTGTCATACACACATAATCATAGAAAATCATTTCTTGTTAGTCAAGACTCATTGCCAAGACTATCTTAGTGGACAAAGTCCCTTTCTGAATCGAGTAACCCTCGTTTCAGTCCTGTTTCACTGAACCAGTATAACCTACCATTTCAGCCATGTCTATCTCATGAGATATAAAATCTTTACCCAATGCATTGGAGGGAGATATAGGTCCCACCCATCTCATAATGATACCATTCTTATGTGTGCCACAAAATCATAAATCATACATCATTGCATAACCCATGTAATAAAAATGGGAATCTTAAACATCAAGCCATCATAATCCATAAACAATTGATATCATTCAATCATAAGAATATTGAAACCATTTAAATCATAAATACATTTTAATTGAAACATACATATCAAATAATGTCATCTTATATGGAAAATAGTTTTGCGAAAAACACTCTAAATGAATTCTTGAGGAAAATATCCTTTCTTCTTTAAAATCATTTTCTTTTCACAAAATTCCATGCAATTTTAAAAGATAAGGGTTTCGTTGAAAATAATCATGAAATCTTGTAGAGGAAGCTTCTTAAAAATGAGGTGTTATGAAACCGTAAAAATATTTTCACGCCGTATAAGTTAAAAATAACATTCTCCTCGTACTTTTGTCGGAAAAGTCAAAAATTACCTTATATGGTAACCAAAGGAAAGATTCCATTCATACAATGTGGTAAAAAGTCAATAAAGGGTAAAAATGACTTTAAACATTCATGGAAGAATGGTAAACATTTTATAAAAACATTTTTAGAAAACATGGTCATGGATGTTAAACGTAACCCCAGTAAATACTTAAGTATAAGCAATCTCGGATAAAAATGAGATTGAAAATTTATCCCTTACCTTAGGTCCGACTTGCTTTGTACGTGTCTGAACCTCCTCTTCTTTGAAGCGCCTCTTTGAGACCTCCTCTTAGGGCACTAAAATTGGTCTTTGAGGAAGACCAGAACCTCTAGGATGTTTCTAGGGAAGTGGAGAAGAGATTTTGGCAGGGGTTGGCCGAGCTTGAAGGCTCAAAGTTGTGTGAGGAAGAGAGGGAGGAGGTGCCCTTTTATAAGGGAGGAGAGGGGCACCTTAGGAATTCTTAAAAATATTAATTTATAATAAATATAAACCCACTTAAAAACCTCCAAAAATGACTCATATTCGAAGCTTAGATGAGATAGGGTTGTAATCTCATCAACCAATCAAATTTAGGCATGTTTGGATCTTATTTTAAACCTTATCAATTAGATTTAACTCTAAGTTAAATAATTTAACTTTTACCGTGTCTTTTTGTTTTCTTTCACTATATGGTTAATACACTTACTATAACATGCCAAACGAACCCCAAATTGTTTATTATTAATATATATATCCTTATCTAAGTCATTTGGCCGAACCTTAGATTTTTAGGAATAAAATAACAATTAATAATATAATATTTGATTTAAAAACTATTTTGTGTCAATTTCCACACTATTTGATATATGATTTTTGTGAAAGTCCTAACAGAATTATATGTTCGAACCAAGTTGATTAAAGCAATACTAATATATCATAGTAACCTAGAAAATTAGTGGAATTCATAAAAAATCTCAAATTACATTTATTTTGGTGTTTATAACATCAATTATGTCAATATTTCATTAATAAGATAATTACTGCATCATCGTTGTGTCATAATTAAATTATTTAATATCTAAAAATTATAAATAAAATACCATTATTTAGGAAATCTTTTTATCTTTCTAATTAATATTTATAGTCGAATTTATCTTATGTATAACCCCATATTAAAAATGATTTACTTATTAAACTTTGATTTTAACTATTTTAACCCTTCTTTAAATAAATTAATAATAAATGTCCTAATCTAATCCAAGTGGGCCTAAATGGTCATATTTTATTCCTAAGTTTGTTTTTGGTCGAATTACACTTGTCCAATAGAATTAGGACATGTGTTAGGGTAATAGTAATATCATATTTACCCTTAGTTACCCTATTTACTATTAACCGCGGTAAAAAGTAAAAAGTTACTATTCACCAAAAAATTATTTTTATCTCATTGAACCACATTTTACTTACTGAAATCAACCGTGTCTCTCGGATTTTTGAAATTCCATTCATAGAAGCGGTAAAATTAAGATTTATGAAGAAATTAATTTTTTTAACTACCACTTAGTAGTTTCACTATTCATCAAAAATTGATGTTTTTCAGAATAATGCCAAAATTTCATCCTAAGCTATATTTCATATTCAGAATTCAAAAATGAAGTCTATTTTACAAAATTCATATCATAGAAGTTGCATTAATTAATTTTATAATTAAATCCTGCTGTTAAAACAAAGAGCGTGTTTTTAAGAAACAATATTTATCAAAAGATTGACACTTGTTTATGTCTGGTTTAAATGTGAAATTACATCCAATGACCTACATTGTATTAAATTGTAAAAATATATTCTAAATATACTTTAAAACCACTCAAATTAATAATTTATCACTATTAATTATTTCGATTAAAAAAGTTGTTTTTAATTATAATTTAGTAATTTTCACTATTCATCAGAATATGAAAGTTATCTGAAAAGTACCAAAATTTCACCTTAGGCTAAATTTGATACTCCGAATCCAAGAATGAAGTTCATTTTGAAAAATAAGATTTACAGAATTTTAAAAAGTGGTTATTACTATTCATAACGGCTAGTTTTAATAATATTTTAATAGCACATCGTTGTTTAGTGAAACTCGGTATTGCGTACTACACACGCTATCGAGGAAGGTCGCGATTGCGTGTAATGCAAGGCAAGACAAGGATGCGTGTTGTGCAAGCTCCTTTTGGTGTAGCGTACAACACAAGACTTTAATAAAATTAAAAGGAATATTTTTTTTTATAAAATCTTGGGCTGTTACATTCTACCCCCCTTAAAATGAATTTCGCCCTCGAAATTCATCGGGGTTATAAATGGTTTACTATTCGAAAGTTTCTTTAATAGAAACCCACATCGTAAAAAGGAATATCAAAACCAATCTTTAAAAACAAAAGTATGAAACGTAACGGTTACCCAAATAAACTAATCATTAGGTTTCCACATAGGTGAAAATATGGATATGGAAGAGAAATCTAACCATCATGTTCTTATGGAGAGTGGTAGAGAACATGGCTATGGAAAATCCAGTAATCACAAATCCATAAATTTGTGACGATCTAAGGTACCATCTGATTCATCAGGTATAAGATCACTAGGACAACATTTTTAGTTTTCAAGATCATTTCCCTAAAGTTGAAAATTTGAATTAGAATAAATACATTCTTTATTTTGGTACAATCTCACTGTTGTTCATGTCTTGAACAATTTCCACTTCATCTCTTAAATAAATGAAGTTGAATTTGTTATTCATGAAGTGTTAGCAGATCATATGATAGAATGATGGGTCATTCCATCTGTCTCAAACAAAAGGTTAGCAAAAGTTATAAGTTCATCTTATGGTTAATCGTATATGGTTCCAAAAATGAACTTATACTTCATATATCATACCGCTTAATAAAATAAAACTAGTTTCTACTAACCAGGGACTTTCTGTAGGCCAGTTGTAGGCGATAAAGGCCAGTCGCACTTCGGTTGTGGGTTCGATTTCCACAGCCTTGTCCGACGCGATGGGATGTCGCCCGTCCTGCAGGTTGTCCTTTTTTTAAAACTATATTACTATAACATCTCATCAATAATATCACAAAAATTCTATCCTTATAAAATACTAACTTATGTCTAACATAATTCATTCCAATATTTAGGCTTATCCATAATACAGTAGTCCACTCTCATAACATAGTGAAAATGATTACCAGAGATTTAACACCATCGTCGATCCCCATAAGATATGTCTTGTTGGTCACATTCTAAACATTCAAAGTCCTTAATCATGTATTCTCTTGAATACCTTAGTGAAAACATGAATTCAGTTTAAATTTAACACTTTCCACATACCAAAATCCTCAAAATTCTATATACTCAAACCATGATATCACTTAGTCCTTATATCAATCATGAGCTCATGAATACAATCAAACATCTCATTATCGTCTTATCCCTTCATTATGCGCATATCATCTTATTTCCAAAAATATCTCAATCACTTCGAATACCACATTAGACCAATACATAAATATTCCAATACACCATAAAAGTACCTCAACAACATTATTCTTGAATACCAATACATAAACACTTCAGTCCATCCACATAAATGATTGTCCTGGAATAAGTCCTTCCTTGATTTAGAAGTATCTTTTTAGGTCAGGGCATTGAGTTGGGTAATGCCCATGTTATCCACAAATAAGACATTGAACTCCATAACAGTCTTTCACCCTATGACCCTTTTCTCCACACAGATAACATCGGTCCCTCCATTTGAGGTATTCCTCAAGGTTCTTCTTCCCTTCTTTAGAAATCTCAATCTTCCTTTCTTTATGCTCCTCAACATGCGAACATGCATAATAGTTTATCTTCCTCTTCTTTGATGAATTAGGCATACCACTAAATTTCACCTTGGTAATCATATATCGTGATGACTGATTTGGCATAATCACAATATCTTTATCTTTAGGCATTACACAATTTTGTTGCTCATAGTCACCAATTTGTCCATTGGATTCAATGTTAACCGAATTCCTTCTGGTTCCCTCCATTAACTAAAACACAAAAAGAATTTTGTGAGAGACGAAATCATGCTAGGGAAGACAACATAGTAAAGGGGGAGAACCCTCAATATCTAACATCTTAGGTTAAATTCTAAGATCGTTACCGTAGTTCTAGGACTATATCCTATACGTATACTTATCCTTAGGGACATCCCTAGACATACCTTAGAAATATCTCTAGGGATCTCACTAACGTTTTCGCGTCCTAGTTTCCAAAGGTTGACTAAACCTTTCCTCTGATACCAACTGTAGAGACCCGAAGCTTATTGTACATGGACGTTACATTAATTTTTCAGAATACTTATTTCATAACAAAAACACACACACAAGGATCGTAATAGTTTAGTGTCTTTGGAAACTCGGAACGTAATCTTCTAATCATGGTGAAAGATCTTCAACATCTCCCATAAAGATCTTCTTTTTTTTATACCTAAAACCTTTCTTTATCTCCTGGGGAAAAGAAAACATAAAAGGGTGAGCTCAAATGCTCAGTAAGGGTAAACAAAAGAAATATCAATCATATCATATACATAAGAACATAGCTTTTGGAAATCTTAACCTGCAAAAGAGCTCATAATATCATAACATGGGATAAATCATAGAAGTGAAATGTAATCCCAATAATCATAACTTAAAACATGAAACTTTGTGGCATACACACATAATCATAGAAAATCATTTCTTGTTAGTCAAGACTCATTGCCAAGACTATCTTAGTGGACAAAGTCCCTTTCTGAATCGAGTAACCCTCGTTTCAGTCCTGTTTCACTGAACCAGTATAACCTACCATTTCAGCCATGTCTATCTCATGAGATATAAAATCTTTACCCAATGCATTGGAGGGAGATATAGGTCCCACCCATCTCATAATGATACCATTCTTATGTGTGCCACAAAATCATAAATCATACATCATTTCATAACCCATGTAATAAAAATGGGAATCTTAAACATCAAGCCATCATAATCCATAAACAATTGATATCATTAAATCATAAGAATATTGAAACCATTTAAATCATAAAGACATTTTACTTGAAACATACATATCAAATAATGTCATCTTAGATGGAAAATAGTTTTGAGAAAAACACTCGAAATGAATTCTTGAGGAAAATATCCTTTCTTCTTTAAAATCATTTTCTTTTCACAAAATTTCATGCAATTTTAAAAGATAAGGGTTTTGTTGAAAATAATCATGAAATCTTGTAGAGGAAGCTTCTTAAAAATGAGGTGTTATGAAACCGTAAAAATCTTTTCACGCCGTATAAGTTAAAAATAACATTCTCCTCATACTTTTGTCGGAAAAGTCAAAAAGTACCTTATATGGTAACCAAAGGAAAGATTCCATTCATACAATGTGGTAAAAAGTCAATAAAGGGTAAAAATGACTTTAAACATTCATGGAAGAATGGTAAACATTTTATAAAAACATTTTTAGAAAACATGGTCATGGATGTTAAACGTAACCCCAGTAAATACTTAAGTATAAGCAATCTCGGATAAAAATGAGATTGAAAATTTATCCCTTACCTTAGGTCCGACTTGCTTTGTACGTGTCCGAACCTCCTCTTCTTTGAAGCGCCTCTTTGAGACCTCCTCTTAGGGCACTAAAATTGGTCTTTGAGGAAGACCAGAACCTCTAGGATGTTTCTAGGGAAGTGGAGAAGAGATTTTGGCAGGGGTTGGCTGATCTTGAAGGCTCAAAGTTGTGTGAGGAAGAGAGGGAGGAGGTGCCCTTTTATAAGGGAGGAGAGGGGCACCTTAGGAATTCTTAAAAATATTAATTTATAATAAATATAACCCCACTTAAAAACCTCCAAAAATGACTCATATTCGAAGCTTAGATGAGATAGGGTTGTAATCTCATCAACCAATCAAATTTAGACATGTTTGGATCTTATTTTAAACCTTATCAATTAGATTTAACTCTAAGTTAAATAATTTAACTTTTACCGTGTCTTTTTGTTTTCTTTCACTATATGGTTAATACACTTACTATAACATGCCAAACGAACCCCAAATTGTTTATTATTAATATATATATCCTTATATAAGTCATTTGGCCGAACCTTAGATTTTTAGGAATAAAATAACAATTAATAATATAATATTTGATTTAAAAACTATTTTGTGTCAATTTTGACACTATTTGATATATGATTTTTGTGAAAGTCCTAACAGAATTATATGTTTGAACCAAGTTGATTAAAGCAATACTAATATATCATAGTAACCTAGAAAATTAGTGGAATTCATAAAAAATCTCAAATTACATTTATTTTGGTGTTTATAACATCAATTATGTCAATATTTCATTAATAAGATAATTACTGCATCATCGTTGTGTCATAATTAAATTATTTAATATCTAAAAATTATAAATAAAATACCATTATGTAGTAAATCTTTTTAGCTTTCTAATTAATATTTATAGTCGAATTTATCTTATGTATAACCCCATATTAAAAATGATTTACTTATTAAACTTTGATTTTAACTATTTTAACCCTTCTTTAAATAAATTAATAATAAATGTCCTAATCTAATCCAAGTGGGCCTAAATGGTCATATTTTATTCCTAAGTTTGTTTTTGGTCGAATTACACTTGTCCAATAGATTTAGGACATGTGTTAGGGTAATAGTAATATCATATTTACCCTTAGTTACCCTATTTACTATTAACCGCGGTAAAAAGTAAAAAGTTACTATTCACCAAAAAATTATTTTTATCTCATTGAACCACATTTTACTTACTGACATCAACCGTGTCTCTCGGATTTTTGAAATTCCATTCATAGAAGCGGTAAAATTAAGATTTATGAAGAAATTAATTTTTTTAACTACCACTTAGTAGTTTCACTATTCATCAAAAATTGATGTTTTTCAGAATAATGCCAAAATTTCATCCTAAGCTATATTTCATATTCCGAATTCAAAAATGAAGTCTATTTTACAAAATTCATATCATAGAAGTTGCATTAATTAATTTTATAATTAAATCCTGCTGTTAAAACAAAGAGCGTGTTTTTAAGAAACAATATTTATCAAAAGATTGACACTTGTTTATGTCTGGTTTAAATGTGAAATTACATCCAATGACCAACATTGTATTAAATTGTAAAAATATATTCTAAATATACTTTAAAACCAATCAAATTAATAATTTATCACTATTAATTATTTCGATTAAAAAAGTTGTTTTTAATTATAATTTAGTAATTTTCACTATTCATCAGAATATGAAAGTTATCCGAAAAGTACCAAAATTTCACCTTAGGCTAAATTCGATACTCCGAATCCAAGAATGAAGTTCATTTTGAAAAATAAGATTTACAGAATTTTAAAAAGTGGTTATTACTATTCATAACGGCTAGTTTTAATAATATTTTAATAGCACATCGTTGTTTAGTGAAACTCGGTATTGCGTACTACACACGCTATCGAGGAAGGTCGTGATTGCATGTAATGCAAGGCAAAACAAGGATGCGTGTTGTGCAAGCTCCTTTTGGTGTAGCATACAACACAAGACTTTAATAAAATTAAAAAGAATATTTTTTTTATAAAATCTTGGGCTGTTACATACTCTCTCAGGTACAACTCAACCATCCCTAATGGAAGGTCTAAGTGGACGTGGTACATGGGAAACTTTATGCTAGAACTGCCTCTAGTGCCTGACACTAGAGGTATTGCAGTCACAGTCTTACGCTCGAGGCAAGGCCAAGGGAAACTAGGTGAAGAGGCCCACTCCTCGACACTGTTTCCTACAGTCGAGGGAGATCCAACTCCCTTGAAGGACCTGCTCCCTGTCGCTACTCAGAGACGATGGAGTACTACTCCATATGTGAGGACCAGCACCCTACCCTATAGGTAAGTACAACTCTGGTAGTTTGTTTGTTGTGGGGGACCTGTGCCCTAGTACATCAGGGGAGTACAGACCCCAGGCTAGAAGACTCACACCCTGGAATGGCTGGGGAGTACTAACTCAATGTGTAAGGACCTGCACCCTACCCGGTAGGGGAGTACAACTCTGGTAGTTTTTTTTGTGACCTGTTATTTAGTATGTCAAGGGAGTACCATCCCCAGGCTAAAGAACCCACACCCCGACACAGTAGGGGAGTACCAACTCAATGTGTGAGGACCTGCACCCTACCTGGTAGGGGAGTAAAACTCTTGTATATTGTTTGCTATGGGGGACCTACGCCCTAGTACGTCAGCAGAGTACCGATCCCAGACTTGATGACCCACACCCTGGCATGGCAAGGGAGTACCGAATCTGTTGTAGCACTGCATAAGGAGGACCCTCACCCTAGGATGACATGGGAGTACCTACTCCTAACATAGAGGACCTTCACCCTACCTAGCAGGGGAGTACCTGACTCTATGTGAGTTAATTATAGAGGACCAGCACCCTAGTCCAATAGAGGTGTACTGAATCTAAATATATAAAAACCAATCAAAGGAAAACGAAGCTGCACTCATGATGTGGGTAGTCCCATCTCTACCGGAGCAGAGGAGTAAGGAATACCTGCACCATGAGTCATTAAGGGAGTAGCCATCCTAACTCTCGCTAAAAGAAACAGCTTGGTTCTGCTCCTCCAGTTATCTACCATATAAAAATAACCATGAAGTCTCATAAGGAAGTATCCCCATGATTTTTCATGTCAAAAGGGTTCCAATGAAATAGACGGAATGTCAACAAAACACTCGGTCTGTAAGCTATTGTCATTTTAGTGTTGAGGGCCCAGTTGGATTCAGATACGATCCAACCCAACCAAACTTCAACTTTCTCCTAAATGCATGTGAAGTATCTCAAAATGATAGTCTCTTTCCAAGGATCCTAGAATTGCAGAAGGATCATCAAACATACGTCTGGTGCATAAGATACGACCTTTTAGGTGAAATTGGGCCCGAGAGGGGGCTGCGTTCGGTCCGACGTGGTTGGACCGACCTAGTCTGGGATGATCCAACCAGGTCCTGGTTGACCCGACCCGTTTTGGGTCTGACTTGGCTCGGTTTGGCTGTGCAGCGGTGGGCTCAGCCCATGGGGCCGCGGAATAGCCCGACCTGTTGGGCGGCCCAGCCCGCTGGCTGGCATGACCATCACATGTGTTGAGCAGTCCACCTCCCGAACGACCCAAAGATCTATTCGGTTTATTAAAGGGTACAGCCAGGTGGCAACGCCTCATCACCCATGGGACCCAAAGGGTGCGGGTCTCAGACTTTTCCATGACTTCGTCGTCACAACCCATTCACCGCGGCGCGTGACGGCATGCCAACTCGCTGTCACCGTGGCCGGCCCACGTCAGTCACCCCTTTGGCCCACCGCCGGTGCTGGACTCCGGTGCTACATTAGCAAATCTTCTTCGGGCCACCCAGTGAGATCCAGTGGTCCGTTCCTCCTTCCAGATACGTCTACAGTCCTCCCGAGATGCCACTAATGTTATACACCTCCTATTTTCAAGGTTTCGTCAATTTAAAACAAACCGCCTCTGAATAACATAAAGAAAAATCAAGCAGTGAAGGGTCTGGGCCTTGCTAATTTGTCCCATGCCATCTGTGTTAGTATTACAAAAATATAGAGTAATTTATACATCACAATAAAATAATTATAAACCTTATTAAAATCCCCTGCAACGACCACCTGTGAATTCAAGATCAAGTTTAAGAATAGTGGTAAATTCTTGAATTAAATGAAAACCCATACCACATGATTCCTTGGGGACAACACGGTGGTGGATGTAGAATCCTTATCCAGGTAAGCCTCCATCGTTCATTGTCGATTCCCCCAACGACATCCAAGATTTCATTCCTTGTTAGTGGAATATATCACGTCGCTTCACCAGAGGTTACTTTCTAGGTGAAGCCGTGTCAAAACTCCACCTCGGGCCTCACTTAAATAGAGGGAAAACAGGGTGAGTAATGCACCGAGGAATTAATGAGATTCACTAATCGGTGTAATTAATGTGTTATGTTAATTACATGAGGGGTGGTTATGCAACCAAGGTGTATCTAGACATTTAATATCCCATATTAAATGTCTTACCACCTCTGTTGTCCCCGCCACTGCCCCTCAGCAGGTGGTAGGAAAAAAAGAATAATATAACAATCTCTATGTTATTTTATTATTGCATTAAAAGTTTCAAATACAAAATTTTTCATCTGACCAACTATGGGTAAGGATAAGCCTCCCTTAAGTGAGTCTTGATGCTATGGATTCAATGGTGCCCTCAGATTTTTAATCTGATCACCAGTTAAAAAGATAGAAAATGCCACCCATGCCTTTACTGAAAGTACCTTAAAAAAAGATAAAAAATTATTAACAGTCACCCTCAACCCTCACCGGTCAAGGTTAGGCTCCACCTAAGAGAAAAACGTCCCCATGAATCCAACGGTACTCTCATATTTTCAATCAGAGTTATAGTTTAGATGTTATAAAATTTAACAATAAAGTAATTGTTACTTACTTATTTTATTTACGGCCAAATACTAACTTCCACTATTGGCCCATGCCGGCCAATGTTAGGGTCTAACTAATGAAATCATACACCCACAGGTTCAGCAGTCGTCTCAAATGTTCAATCTGAGTCACCATTCGTGAGTTATAATCATCTATAAAATAAAATAATTTTATTTAATTATTTTATATATGGTTATGCCATTTTCGGGTTTTCTCACTGGAGGCCTGAGCCAATTAAAATTAAGTCGCTCATAGGGTAAACTCGCCATCCTGAATGCAAGGGTGTGCTAATATTTCTGATCTGGTATCCCTTTTAAGAGTTATTTTATTTTTTCAAGAAAACCACTCACGCATGCTATTTTAAACTTAACAAACTTCAACAGATCATTCCAGGCACTCCGGGCCTTGGAATTATGCTCCATCAAATTTGGTAGTCTCAAAATAATTCTATATAATTAAAAAAATTATTCAGAAATTTTAGGTCATTTCAAAAATCATCATTTCGGTAATTAAATTATGAAAGATAAAAATATAAGTGGAGTGATTCAGACTCAAGTAAAATATTTTTCTCATGAAAATCCTTAGAAGAAGAATATATTACATGGAATATCATAGAGTGATTTTGATAGCATGATGACTTTAAAAAGTATTATTTAAATATATTAATTTAAGATAAATATAGTATATAAACACTTGGGAATTATAATTATAGTAAATTATTGGTTATGAATATTTTTAAGAATAATCACATGGTGGCCAATAGTTATATAATAAAGTACGTACTTGAATTCAAAAGGGTAGGGATGGAATCAAGGAGTGATTATTCAAACATAAAGATAATACAAAAGGTATTATCAAATGGGTTTAATGAGAGAATTTTTTAAAATCTAATCAATTGGGATTTTTTTATTCTTTAGTGTATTTACAATATACACATGGGCATTATTATATAGAAAAAATATATTATTAGAAAAAGTACTTTCATAAAAAAGAGAAAGTGAAAAATAATTTCCTTTATATGTTGGTTCTTAAATAATGGGAGGACTCACTAAAACCATAGGAACCTTGTAAGAGGGATTCAGAGAGGAAATTTTATGGTAAATTCATCAAAAATTCCATTGTGATGGTCGAGGATGAGATAATGGGTGGTAGTGATCTCTTTTTAAAGGATAAAATTGGTGATTTTTCATAACAACTATAGCTAGGTTAGGGGTAAGAATGGTATCTCATGTGTCTTAGGTGGGTTAGGTGAGGTTGGTGAGTTTGGTGATAAAACGGTAAGTTATTATTGTGGCCATGGAATTCGTACATAACAAAAATTTACATAAGGTGTAGGTGAAAAATTAATTATTAAAAATTTAAGATACATTATTTAAATATTTATTTTTATTATTATTATAATGTGTTATAAAATTATTTTAATTTAATAAAAGTAAAATGTATTAAAATAAAATTTGAGAAAAAATATTATTTCAGATTTAAAATATAAACTTTTTTTAAACTATAACGAAAATTATGTTAATTATAAATTTAGTATTATTTAAATAAAACGTTTTCATATATTTCTAATTCATAATTATATTTTAATATTGGTATAAAAATTTAGTGTCAGTATATTACACCATTTTTCAAAAAAAATCGTAGTAAAATATAAACAATTGATGCAGAGTTAAATTTTTTATTATAAATCAAAAAATGAAGTTAGTTTTTTTCTAATATATATTGTGTAATTTATAAATTTAGTTATATAAATGAAAATAAAAAAAATATAATAGAAATATATTTTATCTAAAAATTGTTTTTTTAATTAAGTGTTTATTGTATTATTTCATATCAAATTCCAATTTATATAATAATAAAATATTGGTTTTTTATAATATTATATTATCTATTATCATTTAATTTTGGTCAATTTGTTTATTTAGACAAAATATACAATACTATTATAAAAATTATTTAGGGATATAACGATTAATTTTAATTTTAAAACTTATTGTTTCTTTATCCTTTAAATTTATGATTTCTTGTTGGATTAGTGTCCATTAATTTAGTAGATCTTTTTTGAAATTCTTATAATTTTATTAACAATATTATTCTATTATTAATCAACTCATTTTAGATTGGTAAAGTGTCTGAAACAAGATATTTAAGATAAAATTTATTTAAGGAGATTATCTAGTAAAATCTCATTTCATTATTGGAATTGTAAATAATTTTTTAATACATTATTAATTTAATGTCAAACCATTTTAATAAAAATCCACAATTTGTAATATCCCATGGTATATATAAAAAAATACATTATTCTAAAAATAAATATTTTTAAGCAATAATTATTCAAATGAAATATATACTTTTTTATCACTAATCATTCACAAATAATCATTTATGAAATTCAAATCAGTAATCCATGTAAGGAATATCCAACAAAAAGTGACTATTAGAGCCACTAACAACGATGCGGTTACATTGAACCCCTAATAGTTCTTAGTCGCTTGATATTAATAATATGATAATACAATATAGATAAATAATATTTATTCCTAAATAATTATTTATAAATAAAATGAAATAACATTCCCTTAATAAATGAGTTGAATGACACATGAACATTTGGCACAAAATCTTATTATTTTTGTATGGACACCATGCAATTTACTATATTATAGTATGCAATACTGAGTGAGTGGAATGACTTCAAATTAAATTTGCATTCCCTATATGTAATATAATTTTTAGAATTTATATGTTGATTGTTAATTATATAAAATTGTATTATTTGTAATTAACCACTTCTATTTTAGTATGACATTATACAATAAGTCACGACTCAATTTGGTAATTATATTTAACATGAATGAATAGAAAATTAGATCTGTTATAATTTTACAATTCATCCAACACATTGATTAATTCAATAAAATATAATAAATGATTTATATGTTATAAATTCTTAAATCATAACAATTATATATCCCTTATCCATTGTTCAATAAAGTATAGACTCTTACAGAAATTCTATGGGGTAAAAATCAATGAGATGAGAGGACTATATGAAAATTGATTCAAAATAGAGTGGACTTATTTCCAATTAAAAATATTATTTTCTTCATTCTAAAATTAATTCTCCATATGAATATCCCTCATTAATTTATTATTCCATCTAAACTATATTTCTTCTACTCCTATATATCATGATATTACTCGTGGATATAAAATTTCAATGGTGGATTTCCACAACTCGCTTTGTCAACCGACTCTCCAAATCCTATCATTAATAAATTAAAAAACATTATTTTCTATGTCACTCTTTTCTTTTTCCAATAATACTCAAGATTATATTCCTAATTGAACTAATAAAATAATCCAATGATAATCACATGCTAACAATAATAATCACATAAATAACAAAAAAATATTATTAATATAATTTATCTCCATTCTATAGTAATTAAACATCATTAAATTAACTTATCTTACATCCCACATTCATTAAATAAATAAATATATGGATCTAACAATTTTCTCTTGCATATAAACTTTTCACCCAAAGAAATTTTCTTAATTTCATCAATTTATTTTTTTACCATTGTCACATGAGAGTTTAGGTATCTAACATTTCTTCATAAATTTTTTCATAATTCCACATCAACTAAACTATAGGAAAACCAATTCAACTTAAAATTGTATATTATCAATCAAAAACATGAAATTGTATTTTCAGATGATATTCAAGTTAGATTATGTGCCCACTAATATCCAATCAAGAACATGAGTTAGATCCTATATTTAACTTATCAATTAGGATACATGAAAAAGACATAGACTATGTCATATCATAGTAGTATGGAAAATTTAAATACATCATCATCAATATAATATGTAATCTCAAATTGGAACACATATGATGGTGTAAACATTACATTCAATACATTTTTTCATTTTCCTAAAGGACAAGATTCCAATAAAGAAAAATTTTCACTGAAACTAAATTCCAATAGATATCATTGATAAGTCCCTCATGTTATGTTAAATAACATGGGGTTGGGAATCTAAGAAATATAAATTCATTCTTATCATTCTTCTTGAAACAAAATTTTTCCATATATTTTATAACGAATTGGCATGGGCTTTCATGTGTCCCAATAGTCAACTCAATTCTCCATAAATATCATTAGGAATTATTGATCCCTTGGGGATGAAAACTAGTTCTTGGGAATCATTAGAGTCCCTTTGAGAAACATTTATCCCAATTCGGAGATAAATGACTGCAGAATAAACAAATATCGGTGCCCAAACAAATAAACATGATAACAGGTCATAACCAAGTACTATGATAGAAACCATTTTAATATACCTAAACAACATAAAAAATATGAAACAACATTAGGAAAAACAAAAAAAATAATAAAATAACATAAAATGACAACAAAGAAACACTAGAAAATCCCAAACCCTCATCGTGCATCCTCTGGTTCCTTATCGCCACCCAACTTATCCCACATTTTCCCTATTGAACAAAAAAGGGTTCAACTATAAATTGAAAACTAAAATGATTTTGAGTGAGAAAAAGTCCCAGTATATTTTCAAAAACCTTTGAATCTATGAAATTTGTTTAATTTTTAAATTTATAAATTCTAGTTTGAAAATAAAACAAAAAAATATGATTTTAAAATATAACTTATTTAAAAGAAATCAATTCCATAATCCACCTTTAAAACTATTGTCCTTGTTTTAAAAATCCAAATAGATATGTTTTGATTAAAATAATCAAGACAAGTCCTTTAAAATATGATAATCTCAATGTTACCATTTCTAAAAAAAGTCCATAAATTTTATTTAAATAAAAACTATAACACCCCAAGATTTTATGGTTTGGTTCTTCATAAATAATTTCAATTTATTAGATAGTTTATTATTTATGCAACACTGAGTCTCTGAGAAATAAAACATTGTTATTGAAGATAGTTATAAACTATCTATTAAACTTAATTTTTATAGTTCTATGTTTTGAATTTAAAAAAAAACTGATATACATGGTTGCGTTTAGTAAGATAATTAGAGTCTGATAAGAACAAAATAATTTTTAGTGAATATTAACACATCCTTATGAATAATAAAGTTTCCATTATGATTAGTAATGTACCCTTAGGAATACTAATATGACCATTATGAATAGTAACATCTCCCATGAAGGTATAAATAAAATTTAGGCACATTATAAATGAATTTGAATATGTTAAAAGTTAATAATTAAGTGTTTATATTTTTTCTCAGCAATAAATATTTAATTAAAATTTATAATTAATAAATTTATTTAAAATAAATTCCATTTTCATAAAATGTGTTGCTAATAAATATTTTTTTATCCTATGAATTTAGGAAAATTTTATAAGGCCTCATTTAAATTTTTAAACTATTAGAAAAGTAGTTTTAAATTTTAAATCTGTATTTTCATGTAAATAATGATTTTATTTAAAAATTTAAATTTACATATTTGGGAAATTATTTTGACAAAATTGTGTATATTTCTGAATTATACATGTGGAAAAAAATTTAGGTTGAATTTTTTTTTATTTTTCGGAAATACTTGAATTTTGGGTGAATAGTTAAATTCAATAATTTATGAAATATGCTAAATAAATGAATTTATACATCGTGCTTGAGTAATTAAAAATTTAAATGTCCATTGTTTCAAAATAGGATGCCCTTATTATTGTTTCTAGTCCCAATAATCATTGTTATTGCTTGTCTTGTGTAAAATAATAAAATAATGAATAAAATATTGAGATATCACTCCCCTCCACCACTATAAAAACTACCCCTCACCCCCTCTTACTCTCACAACTATCAAGATTTTACACATGCACATGTTCTATGAAATAATATTATGAAGCCCTTACCCCATTTCCAAGACCTTCTCGTCTCACCAAAAGGCCAAAAACAAATCCCATTAGTGAAAAATTGGACATAAACAATTGTCAATCTTTTGATATAAATTGCTTCTTAAAAACATGCTATTTGTTGTGACAGTGGGAATTAATTATAAAATTAATTAATGCAACTTATATGTTTGGAATTTCATAAAATAGACATCATTTTTGAATTTGGAATATCAATTATAGCTTAGGGTGAAATTTTGGCATTGTTCTGAAAAACATCAATTTTTGATGAATAGTGAAACCACTAAGTGGTAGTTAAATAACTGATTTTTCGTTTAAATGAAATATTACCACTTCTGTGATTTGATTTTCAAAAATCCGACATACATGGTTGTCATTGAGAAGTAAAATGTGGTTCAATGAGATTAAAATAATTATTGGTGAATAGTAACTTTTAAGTTCTTAATCGCGATTAGAGGTAATTAGTGTAGTTTAAGGTAAAAATAATGTTTTAATAATATGAGATGAGCTTGACACATGTCCTAACCTCATTGTATGTGTCATGGCCGACCAAGAAAATCCATGTGTCAACTTGGGGACCCCATGGAACCACTTTAGTTGGAAAATGACATAAATACCTTTTATTTAATGTTAAAGTAAAAAAAAGACACAAACATGAAATGTTTTACTAAAAAAAATTTTACATGGGGTTATACAAGTCATATTTTTTACTATAAATAGTCATTGGAAAGATAAAAATATTTCCTACATCATAGTATTTTTTTTATAATTTTTAGACATTAAATAAATTAAATTATTTATGACATCATTATGATGAAGCGATGACCTCATTATTTAACAATTTTAATAAAATGAAAAGTTAATGTACAATCCAAGGCTTACACTTGTCCAAAGACTATTGGATGGGTGTATTTAGAACCCTTATCACCTTAGACTCGAATTATATAAGTTTGGGACCTCTAAAATCCGAAACTCATTTTATAATAAAGTGTCTTTTCTTTACTTTCCAAGAGTGCCCCTCCTCTCCTCTTATAAAAGGCCCCCACCTCTACCACCTCATTCACACTATAAATCCATTTGGCTCGACCAATCTCTGCCCAAATACTCTCCCAACTTTCCCCTCTTACTCCTAGAAGCCTCACTTTGGGCAGAACTCTTCCCAAGGAAGCCTTTGACTCAAATCAAAAAGAGTTACCCGATTTTAAGGTAATGTCTTCTCAAATGTTGTTTTGTTTTATTTTTCTTCTCCAACCCCCTAAACACTTTTTATTCATTTCTTTTGTAACAACACCAGTATACTAAATATACTAGGATGTTGTTATAAGAAGTATTATAGCTACACTTACACACACACCTACATCTAATGGTTAAAGAACATACTGTTTCTGTGGATGGCGAATTTTTGCCTCACGAAACGATGATTGTTCAACACTCATATAACACCTCTAATGGTGGCCATTATGATGACACTATTTTTATATATGATATATATTATTTTTTTATTTTCCTTATGATTTTGTATTTTTCATTTATGGAATACCTTTATGGTTTCCATTATGGGTAAACGCGATATTTTCATTTTAGGAAGTGCGGACTACCGCCCCCTCAAAGTGATTTGAATCGTTAATACCATATGTGGGATGTATAAAGGATGGAGTAAATGGTATTATACACTATATTATACTGGAATTATATTATACCTTTATATAATTATGATTTCATTCCATTAAATATGAAATAGAAATGAAAGTAGCGTTCATGCGTACGTACGGCTTACCGTCTCCATAAACGGTGCATTTCATTTCTTACCTCTAAATGTTACGTAATATTATGAATGAATGTATATACTGGATATATATTAAATATATGATATCTAAATCATTAATATAATTCTAGATATAATGGATATTTTACCACATGAACAACTTGTAATTATAAGAAGTTCATTGTTGACTCAAGTACCAAAGATCGGCAAAACGACCGTTATTAACTTAAATAATTACACAATGTTCATAACATTGTAATAAGTGATATAAAAAGGATAATGAAATTGAAAATGGTTCTTAATAAGGTAGATATTAACTCTAGTTTATTATTCAGGAGGTTAAAGCACGGTTGATTCAAGTCAGACACGAGGTAAGGGAACTTCTTAACCCAACTTCCATTCTTTGGGTTAATCTCCTACTTTCAAATTATGTCATGATATTATTATGTATTATTTTGTATTTTTACTTTCTTTATGTGTACCTATAGTGAATACACATAATAGATCTATTTTATTTTAAAAATGATCTTTTTAAGGACTTCGTCTCAATCTCCTTTCATTGAGGCATATTTGGTTTTATACACAACTTTCTTTTATACGGTGTATAAACCCCTTTGACTTTTATGTTTATTCAAAAGGAATATTTTTATACGAATCGTTTTACTAAACGAAAAAAAGAAATTTTTTTCTTGTCGTACGTATACGGTGACAATGACTTCTCCACCGCCGTGACCATTATTTTAGTTTCGGCTTCCTCTACAAGCCATAACTGTTTTTAAATGATTTAAAAAAAAGAGAGATATTTCTCTCAAATGTATGAAAATCCAGTGAAAATGTATATGTATTTAACGCAAGCTTAAAAATGCTGTTAGAAAACCTGACTCTTGAGTGTGGTAGACAGGAAGGGATTGGGCGTGGACCCATCATGGCCTGCAATTAGTCGAGAAGTCTCAGAATTAGTTATTTTGTTTTCAGAAGCTTGCATAATGTTTTCAGAAAAACACTGGAGTATATTTGAGCAATTTTAAATGTAATTATCTTCTAAAATTTGAACTGGTATTTTGATGCCGCAATTAATTTCAAATGGTATTTTAAAAAAAATGGTATTCCTAAATGTTTATATACCATTTTTCATTTAAGGAATGCATTGGACTTAATAAGTGACGGGTGGAGCCCTCTATAGCTCCTCGATGCATCGGCAGGTCTCATGAGACAAACTAGTGTCTTGGCACGAGGCCTTGACAAAATTTTATTTGTGGTCTTGGCACGAGGCCTTGACTACGTGGTTATGATAGTCTGGCATTATGCATTCCATCATTATGAAAGTGGTTATTGATATTGCATGTGATTATTCGACCAGTAGAATATCCATGTGAAGAACTAAATGGCATTATCTCATTTTACTTTTTCCATATTATGTTGATGTTCAAGTTTAAAAGAATTTTGTTTTAGTTATACATTGCCTTAAATGTTTATGTTTATTTATGAAAGCTTCTGCAATATTGTTATCCTTACTGAGCATCTGAGCTCACCCCTTTCAATATTTTAATATTTTCCAGGATGTGAAGAAGTATTTTAGAAATGACCTGCAGGGATAGTCAGAATAGGATATGAGTGTGGACTATGAAGACTTTGTTATTGTAGTTTTTCACCTTATGTTGTAATGTAACATTTATGAATGTATCTAGTGTTTCCAAGGCTACTAAACTAATCGGTCTTTCAAGACTTGATCTTTTGTGATCATGCCAATGTTACGAAGTAATGCACCGACTCTGGGTAGCTGGGGTCGGGGCGTTACAGTTGGTATCAGAGGCAGTTTAGTACTAACCTTGGAATCTAGATTTAGATAAACTCTGATTAGAGCACATAGCCCGAAGATAGACTTTAAGGATTAGTATAGAATAACTTCCTAGAATTTTTGGTATTATAGAGATTTTTTGAGTTTTCCGAGCAATACATCCCTGTCTGGATATGAGTAGGTAGAGGCGGCTCTGGCACAGATGTACCTAGGGGTAAAACCCTAAAACACCACTTTGAGCTAGACTCGAACGGGAACTGGTGCACGACAACGGGCCTTGCTTCACTCTTGGTTGCGACACTCCCGGGGGATATGCTTAGGATAATTAAAATTTTCTTTACAAACCACTATGAAGGGTTATGAGTATATACTTCCTAAAAGATAACATTTTTTATGATTATGGATTATATCCATAAATAGTTCAATTTATTATAAGTTTTTTCAAGTTTGTTATTATGTATTTAGATTCATAAACTAACCTAGTTTGTGGCATTGTATAGAAATGGAGCCGAGTAGAAGGAATGTGAACTCCATCAATACGTATGATCCAAAGAGTAAGAAGGATCATATCTTTCATGGTATTAAGCCAACATTTAGAAGGGAAATATTCTCCCATGTGTTATCAACATATGAAGAAATAGTATCATGCGTTAATAAGATAAGTAGAGAATTCTCTGAGTCTTATGGATTTGAAGGGATGAAAGAGAAGAAAAGGATGGAAGAGATAATGATGGATAAAGGGACGAGGGAAAAGAATAATTTTCCAATATGTGATAACTGTGAGAAGAAACACCTTGGAATTTTCCTGAAGGGAATGGGAGTTTGTTATAAGTGTGGAGAAAAAGGACACCAAGTGTGTGACTACAAGGGTAAGAAAAAGGTTTCAAATGTACAATGCTTCATCTACAAGGAGTTGGAACACTACGCAAACCAATGCTCAAATCATCAGAGTATGCCCCAAATGATGTTATTGGATAATAATAAAGTTATGATACTACCACAGATGAGGAGGAATTATTAGAGTTCTTATGTTGTTATTAAAGAATTTTGTAATTTGAGTGTTGTATCAATGATGTACTGGTTATAATAATTATGGAGTATATAAGGATTGTACTGCAGTACTATTTCATCTAGGACTTGAGATTGTGTGGAACCAAGAAAAGTGACTCCATAGTAGGTTATATTTTTGGAAAATATATGGTTGAGAGAATGATAAACCATAATATGGTTCTGATACTGAGATAGTGATTTTGGAATAAGACATGATTGATTCAGATAAATTATGTTGGATATTCTTAACATCCTTGAAACTGATTAATGATTTGTATACATTTTTGGATAGAAGGAGTATATCTAGTTTTCTATAAGGAATAAGGGATCATGAATGTAATCAATAAGGATTTATGGTAATACAGTATGTTGCAGTGTTTTAAAAGAATACATGATGAAGGTGTTCACATGTTGTTATGCAGAAAAAAAATGGAGCTTCATTATGTTTACCTTCCTCATAAAATCTGGACTGTGAGTTGGACAGAAGTATTTTGGATAACTATAAAGGTTGGAATGGATTATATTTTACATTGGATACTATTGTTAAGGTTATTTTTGGATATTTATAAAAAGGACAACACGCAGACCGAGTGACAACCCATCGTGTCGGACAAAGCTGTGGGAATTGAACCCACAACCATAGTGTGATTGGGATTAATCGCCTACCACTGGACTACGTGAAGTCCCTGGTTTTTACAAAATAGTTTTTCTAATCTAAATGGTATGTGTTAAAATTTGGAACCTTATACAATTTGGATAAGTATAATATTTTTGAGTTCTTTTATCTTTTTGAGTGAAAGATGAGTTGGAGGTTGAAACTCTAATTGTCAAGCATAAATATATATATATACCTATCTCTTATTCAATGAATAAATTAATTCTTAAACTTTAGTAAAGGGATATTAAAACAAGAAAATGTGTTATCCTAATACCTTATGTCTTGTTGAACTGATTATATTTTAAATCAACATAGATTGAAGGCTTTGAGGCCATCAATTTGACAGTTGATTGTGATTGATGACCTCAATCACTCCCTACAAATATTTACGTTTTTCCTCCAATTATATGTCTCTAATTGCCACCAATGTTTTCCACAAAGGTATTTTCTATTTTCAACCTTTTATTTTCCAAGAAAAAATTCAAATTGCGAGGACGCAATTTATTGAAGGAGGGGAGAATGTAACACCCCGAGCTTCCATGATACACTTCTAATTCAATAATACAATAGCTTGCATTGTACGCAACTTCGAGTTCTAACACACCGCAACTAATCAAAGTAGCCGTTATGAATAGTTATAACCACTTTTTAAATTTATAAAAATTTTATATTTCAAAATGGACTTCATTTTTGTATTCTTAATATTGAAATTAGCCTATGTTGAATTTTTTGTAATTTTCTGAGAACTTCCAAATTATTATGAATAGTGAAAAATACTTAAAACAACTTTTTTAATCAAAATAATTTATAGTGATAAGTTATACTATTGAGTGGTTTTAAATTATAATTAGAATATATTTTTACCATTTTATCCAATGGTGTTCATTAGAATTAATTTTACTTTGAAATTGGACATAAACAATTGTCAATCTTTTGATATAAATTGTTTCTTAAAAACACGCTATTTGTTGTGACAGCGGGAATTAATTATAAAATTAATTAATGAAACTTATATGTTTGGAATTTTATAAAATAGACATCATTTTTGAATTCATAATATCAATTATAGCTTAGGGTGAAATTTTGGCATTGTTCTGAAAAACTTCAATTTTTGATGAATAGTGAAACCACTAAGTGGTAGTTAAATAACAGATTTTTCGTTTAAATGAAATATTACCACTTCTATGATTTTATTTTCAAAAATCCTACATACATGGTTGTCATTAAGAAGTAAAATGTGGTTCAATGAGATTCAAATAATTTTTTGTGAATAGTAACTTTTAAGTTCTTAATCGCGATTAGAGGTAATTAGTGTAGTTTAAGGTAAAAATAATGTTTTAATAATATGAGATGATCTTTACACATGTCCTAACCTCATTGGATGTGTCATGGTCGACCAAGAAAATCTATGGGTCAACTTGGGGACCCCATGGAGCCACTTTAGTTGGAAAATGACATAAATACCTTTTATTTAATGTTAAAGTAAAAAAAAAGACACAAACATGAAATGTTTTACTAAAACAATTTTTACATGGGGTTATAAAAGTCATATTTTTGACTATAAATAGTCATTGGAAAGCTACAAAGATTTACTACATCATAGTATTTGTTTTATAATTTTTAGACATTAAATAAATTAAATTTTTTATGACATCATTATGATGCAGCGATGACATCATTATTTAGCGATTTTAATAAAATGAAAAGATAATGTAAAATACAAGGCTTACACTTGTCCAAAGACTATTGGATGGGTGGATTTAGAACCTTTATCACCTTATCCTTGAATTATATAAGTGTGGGACCTCTAAAATCCGAAACTCATTTTATAATAAAGTGACTTTTCTTTACTTTCCAAGAGTACCCCTCCTCTCCTCTTATAAAAGGCCCCCACCTCTACCACCTCATTCACACTTTCAAGCCATTTGGCTCAGCCAATCTCTGCCCAAATACTCTCCCAAATTCCCCCTCTTACTCCTAGAAGCCTCACTTTGGGCAGAACGCTTCCCAAGGAAGCCTTTGGCTCAAATCAAAAAGAGTTACCCGATTTAAGGTAATGTCTTCTCAAATGTTGTTTTGTTTTATTTTTCTTCTCCAACCCCCTAAACACTTTTTATTCATTTCTTTTGTAACAACACCCGTATCCTCAATATACTAGTATGTTTTTATAAGAAGTATTATAGCTACACTTACACACACACCTACATCTAATGGTTAAATAACGTACTGTTTCTGTGGATGGTGAATTATTGCCTCACGAAACGATGATTGTTCAACACTCATATAACACCTCTAATGGTGGCCATTATGATGAAAATATTTTTATATATGATATATATTATGTTTTTATTTTCCTTATGATTTTTTATTTTTCATTTATGGCATACCTTTATGGTTTCCATTATGGGTAAACGTGATATTTTCATTTTAGGAAGTGCGGACTACCGCCCCCTCAAAGTGATTTGAATCGTTAATACCATATGTGGGATGTATAAAGGATGGAGTAAATGGTATTATACACTATATTATACTGGAATTATATTATACCTTTATATAATTATGATTTCATTCCATTAAATACGAAATAGAAATGAAAGTAGCGTTCATGCGTACGTACGACTTACCGTCTCCATGAACGGTGCATTTCATTTCTTACCTCTAAATGTTACGTAATATTATGAATGAATGTATATACTGGATATATATGATATATATGATATCTAAATCATGAATATAATTCTAGATATAATGGATATTTCACCACATGAATAACTTGTAATTATAAGAAGTTTATTGTTGACTCAAGCACCAAAGATCGACAAAATAACCGTTATTAACTTAAATAATTACATAACATTCATAACATTGTAATAAGTGATATAAAAAGGATAATGAAATTGAAAATGGTTCTTAATAAGGTAGATATTAACTCTAGTTTATTATTCAGGAGGTTAAAGAACAGTTGAGTCAAGTCGGACACGAGGTAAGGGAACTTCTTAACCCAACTTCCATTCTTTGGGTTAATCTCCTACTTTCAAATAATGTCATGATATTATTATGTATTATTTTGTATTTTTACTTTCTTTATGTGTACCTATAGTGAATACATATAATAGATCTATTTTATTTTAAAAATTATCTTTTTAAGGACTTCGTCTCAATCTCCTTTCATTGAGGCATATTTGGTTTTATACACAACTTTATTTTATACGGTGTATAAACCCCTTTGACTTTTATGTTTATTCCAAAGGAATCTTTTTATACGAAGCGTTTTAATAAACGAAAAAAAGGAATGTTTTTCTTGTCGTACGTATGCGGTGACAATGACTTCTCCACCGCTGTGACCATTATTTGAGTTTCGGATTCCTCTACAAGCCATAACTGTTTTTAAATGATTTAAAAAAAGAGAGATATTTCTCTCAAATGTATGAAAATCCAGTGAAAATGAATACGTATTTAACGCAAGCTTAAAAATGTTGTTAGAAAACCTGACTCTCAAGTGTGGTAGAAAGGAAGGGATTGGGCGTGGACCCATCATGGCCTGCAATTAGTCAAGCAGTCTCAGAATTAGTTATTTTGTTTTCAGAAGCTTGCATAATGTTTTCAGAAAAACACTGGAGTATATTTGAGCAATTTTAAATGTAATTATCTTCTAAAATTTAAACCGGTATTTTGATGCCGCAATTAATTTCAAATGGTATTTTAAAAAAATGGTATTCCTAAATGTTTATATACCATTTTTCATATAAGGAATGCATTGGACTTAATAAGTGACGGGTGGAGCCCGCTATAGCTCCTCGATGCATCGGCAGGTCTCATGAGACAAACTAGTATCTTGGCATGGGGCCTTGACAAAATCTTATTTGTGGTCTTGGCACGAGGCCCTGACTACGTGGTTATGATAGTCTGGCATTATGCATTCCATCATTATGAAAGTGGTTATTGATATTTCATGTGATTATTCGACCAGTAGAATATCCATGTGAAGAAGTAAATGGAATTATCTCATTTTACTTTTGCCATATTATGTTGATGTTCAAGTTTAAAAGGCTTTTGTTTTAGTTATACATTGCCTTAAATGTTTATGTTTATTTATGAAAGCTTCCACAATATTGTTATCCTTACTAAGCATCTGAGCTCACCCCTTTCAATGTTTTAATATTTTCCAGGATGTGAAGAAGTATTTTAGGAATGTCCTGCAGGGATAGTCAGAAGAGGATATGAGTGTGGACTATGAAGACTTTGTTATTGTAGTTTTTCACCTTATTTTTTAATGTAACATTCATGAATGTATCTAGTGTTTCCAAAGATACTAAACTAATCGGTCTTTCAAGACTTGATCTTTTTTGATCATGCCAATGTTACGAAGTAATGCACCGACTCTGGGTAGCTGGGGTCGGGGCGTTACAAATGTCCTCACTCACTCTTTTTTGTTTTGAAAATAAAATCATCGTTCAGGAGGTGCTGATTTACAACCTTCATGTATGATGAAGTTTTGTTCTTTAATTTATCCATCAATTCTGGTCATGAAAGAATTTTTATGGTTGAACCAGATTATACAATATTTATTATCTCTTATTAAATTGTCCAGAACCATTTTATATAGATGATATTAAATAATGTAACAAAACTAGTTCATTTGGATCATAAACCACTAAAATCAAGCTAAAAGATTATCATCAACATGTTATCTAATGATTAATCCTAAAACCTTATAACCAAATGATAGGTATTGTAAGATTGGTGTAGAGTAAGAGGTTTCCAACCTCTGATACCAATTGTAGGATCGAAATAATGATGTAGATGCTCAATATACAAGAGGGGGGGTGAATTGTTTACTTTAAAAATTCGTTTGGAACCTTTAAAGTTAGTTAAGAATAACTATGTTTTCCTTAAGAGAAGGAAAGGGTTAAGTTTAACAAAGTTAAACTAAGTAGATTCACAACACCTCTAATTCCAAAAGAAAACTTGGTAAGAGATTCCAAACGTAGGTTCTGGAAATATGGTTCCGGCAATTGAAACTTAACAAAAGATTACAAAGTGAGATTCTACCTTAAAGCGTATAGAAACTAAATTAAACAGAGTACAAATAAGGAAGTATAAGAATGTTATACTTTCCTTATAATACAAGATGCAGCGGAATATAAACTAGTAGTAGAACTACAAGTAAACAAGATATAAGTCTTTTAACCCAAAGAGAAGGGTATCCAACAACCTTGGATAAAGGGTCCCTTGATTTATACTTTCAAGAAAGTCTGTCTTACCCACACTAGGTTAAGCCCTCGATACAAAGATCGGTGTCTCTGTCTTGTTATCCCCACAAGCCCTCAACTTCAAGGTAGTTGGAAACCTCTGTCTTCCTCAGCAAGGAAGCCCTCGAACTTCAAGGTAGTCGGCAACCTTTGTCTTCCTATCCCCAGAAGCCCTCGAATGTAATCACCAAAATTAGGAGTCGCACGAAGCTATGAGATTTAATAAGAGCCTCTATCTCTAGAAATCACTTCAAGCATGTAATCCCATGAGTCGAAGATCTGTCAGCCTTTTAGAACTTGCAATAGCAATGAGCTCTTTCAAATGATCTCCTATTTATAGGTATGGTCAGCTCCTTCTCCAATGGTCATATTTTCTTTAAAGATCGGAGGGACCTATACATGTGTCACTTAGACAATGGTTAATAAGAAACAGAATAGATGACATCGTTTTATAACAAAACAAGTGTAACAGAATGTACGACATAGTTTTAAACTCTAACACAAAAGTTCGGAATGAAAACTTCAGAGTGAAGGTTCGGAGTGTAAGGAACAATAATAAAGAGTAGACAAATTATAGAAATGTAAGAAATATAAATGTTCGGAGTCTAACAAAGATATTTTTCAGAGTCTGAATTAATTCGGAGTGTATAAAACAAAGATACTCAAATTCTGTTTAATAGGTGAATTCAGAATGAGAATTCGGAATAGGAATTCGTCATCAGAAATCGTAATGAGAATTCATCATCAGTATTTGTAATGAGAATTCGTCATCAGAATTCGTAATGAGAATTCTTCTTCATAATTCGTATCATGAATCTGGAATAGAACTTAGTCAGAGTTCATATCCGGAATTCGGAATGAAACTTCCTTATAGTTCTTATCCAGAATCCGAATCCTAAAACAGAATGCTTTATATCAAAGTTTCAACGATTCTGAGAAAATAGAAATGAATCTGAATCTCATACTTAAGAAAAATATGGATGAAAATAAGATAAGGATAATTTTTCTTATAAAAGCGATTTTGCTTATAAAAGCAATTTCTTAAGAAATAATTTTTCTTATGAATGCAATTTTCTTTAAGAAAGCGATTTTCCTTATAAAAGCGATTTTTTTAAGAAAGCAACTTTTCTTATAAAAGCAACTTTCCGTGAGATAAGGTGTTTGTGATTTTCAAAACAAAAAGGAATGGAAAAGTCATAAGGAAAACCTTATTGACTCAACAATCACCCCCTTTTTGGAAAGCACAAACATCCTTACGAAAAAGAAATTCTAAGAAGAAAGAAAAACATTAAGGCTTATCTCCCTTTGCTTTAAGGATATTGATGAATATGACTAACTCCCCCTTAGTCTTTGAAACTCTAAGGATCGTATTCAGATTTCTGGAGTGATAAATAAGAAGGTCTTCTTTAATGAAAAAGCTCCCCCTTAAACAAACTCTTATTAGAGTTTTTCTTTTTCTTAAGGATCTTTTTCTTATCCTCCTTTGATAAACTCTTATTAGATTTCTTCTTTTTCTTAAGGATCTTTTCCTTCTCCCCCTTTGTGATTTTCAAAAATAATTGGAGGGAATAGAAAAAAATAACAAAGTACCTAAAAAATTAGTAATGACTACAATAGAAACGACAAGCACGACTTTCATTAAATTGAAATCTCAGCAACAAAAAGAATACAACAAAAAGATCGGATTTGGTTATTTCGGATCTTTTTCCATCGACATGAGCCCCTTTAGAATAGTCTTTATCTTCTTCAGGTCTTTATGATCTTCTTCATCTTGCTTCTCTAAGACAACTATTCTTTCAGATTGAGCATCAATTTTTTCTTCCTGGGCTTTCATCTTTTCTTCCTGAGCTTTGATCTTCTCTTCCTGAGCCTTCTTCCTTTCTTCAAAATCGATCCGATGATCCCTTTCAAACTTCCAATTTTGAGAAAGGGAATTCAGCTTCCCATTCAGATCTCTCACTTCTTGAATCCGGAAGTTCTTCTCTTCTGTCAACTTCTCTTCAAAGGATGCAGTTAACTCATTTATCTTCTTGTCCTCGGTTTCAAAAGCATCTTTAACATTGTCTTGAAACTCATCGAACAACCTCATCTCTTCCATAGTCTTCTTCGACCAGTTTGTCATCCTCTTTCAAGATCTTCTATGAGCTTCGTAACCAACAAAAAAACGTTTTGAACTGAGCCTCAATCTCAATGCACTTGTCCATAACCATAGATACGGAGTCAGTTTTCTGATTCAAAGCATGTTGGAGCATCTGGAATCTTGAGTCAATACTAGAGAAGGTCGGAATGGTTCCCACCAACTTCTTTAAGGACTGAACAACAAATTCATGCCCCAACGAGGATGACTCCGAATCTGAAATTTTTCTTGGAGAGTTTTCTTCCTCAATAAGCTCCAACTTCCTTTTAGATGAATCACTAAATTACCTTTTCTTGTTAGCCACTGATTTCGGAGTCTCATCAAGAAGTTGTTTTCCCTTGTCTTTTTTCGGAATCGATTCTTGATCAGGAGTTTTCTGCTCGCCAGTATACACTTGAATAATATCGTCAAAAATTTTCTGAACAACATCTTCCTCATTATTATCCTTCTCTGGAGTTACTAACTTAGAGGATTCAGCCTCTGAAGTTCGGAGTGATAGATGTTCCGAAGGTGATCCTTTATAATCATCTACTTGTTTCAAAAGATCTCCTATTTCAGCACTTCCTTCAGCAACTTCTTCTTCCTCTTCCACTTGTTGAACCTGCTCGAGTAGCTCAACATGCTCAGCTGTAGTCTCTTCCGGAAAATCAAGGTTTCTTCCTGGAGTCTCAGGTAGAGATTCCAAGGGGAAAGATCTCGGAATTGGAATGCTTCCGGATACTATTTCATTAAATTTCAACAAAGCTTGGACTTCCTCGGCTTCTGACATCTTCTTCTTAAGCTTCTTTTCCTTTACTTGTTTTTAAAGCTCATCAGCAGTGTTCTCCTTTAGGGCCTTAGCTTCCGCAGGGTCCAATCCGAACTGCGGATCCCCTTCTTTCCGTTTCTCTTTATCTGCTCTCCACTTTGCAACAACCTCATCAGGATAGGCCTTCTTCTTCTTTGGTTTGGGAGGTGCGGTTTGAACTTCCTTAGACTTAGGATTTTCAACTTCAGCTGTGACTTCCTTCAACTTTCTTTTCTTTACTGGTTTGGATGATTCCGGTTCAGCAGCCTTCGGAGCCGTTTCTTCTTGATTAGGCAAGTCGATGAACTCACCAATCTCCTTGTTGAAAGCCACATCCATCCTCTTAAGGGTGTCATCACTAACCAACAAAATTTTACAAACCCTTGGCTTAGATCTACAGGCTTCCTTGAAAGATTCAAGGCACCGAACTATCAACTTTGATAATATTACTGGGTACATTACGATCTGTGCTCTAAGATTTCCCTTCTTAATATTCTCAATGGTTATAAGAATGTGCCTCATGAAGTTAAACTTCCTTAGATTTATCAGGAAATCTAAGATATAGATATCACTCTTCTTCAAGCTATCTTTATCACCTTTCCTCGGTACGATAAGCCCTTGCACCCACAACTCTAGAATCCGGAAGTTTGTGGATAGACTTGAAATCTTCGGAACCTTGTCATCAGCTAGTCCAAGAGTTTCTAAGTCTTTTTCCTTGTCGAAGCTACCCTTAGAGTCCTGCAATACATGAGAAATAAATTCGGCTTCTCCTTCATAGGACAGCCCTACCAAGCTTGCTGCCTTGGTATAAGAGAGTTTATAGGTCTTTCCATAAGACTTAAAAGAGAATTTTTCCCTATTATCTTCCTGGAAGAAGGAAACTGTTTCATAGAACACAACAAGTAACTCCGTAAAAACATTGTCTTGAGTCCCCGGTTTGGATACAGCAACATCTTCCCAGCCATTCAACTTAATGTTCTTTGAAATAAGAGAATCATAGTTGTTGAAGAAATCCGGATGGACAAACGTTTCTCTGTAAACTAACCATTGCGAAATAGGCTTAGTGGATGACATTTCTTGAGATGCTAACTCCGCAGACATTCGGATCTGTAATCCTCTGAGAAGTTCGGAACGGAGAAATCTGAGGTTCGGAACGGCCTTAAAACAGAGGGGCAGAGCTTCAGGACGCGAGAGCTTGAAATCGATGTGAGATGAGTATTTGGGTCCCCTTTATATAGGCAATGAAACGATGGTTCAACTTCCTTGGTTGATCTAACGGTTGGAATGAGCTGAGATCAGATCTGATGGTTGAAAACTTGAATCCAATCTTTTTGAGGTTTTTATTAAAGCAAAGAATTAAGAAAACTATAATCCGAAAACATAATACAAGAAAATTCCAGCAAGTAAAGTATGTCTACGAAAACTTGAGTAAGGAAATCATACATTTCGGATTGGCTAATGAGGATTATTCGTAATGGGTAATATAACAAAGACTAGAAAAAAAAACTTTATTATGAGAAGACAGATTTCACAAAAATTTTACTAAGGAAAATAATCTCAGTACGAAAAACATAGTACGAAAAAGTTAGTACGAAAAACACATTACGAAAAAAAAATCGGTACAAAAAAAACTTAGTACGAAAAAGTTAGTACGAAAAACACATTACGGAAAAAAAATCGGTACAAACATCTAGTTATGAAACTGCTAGTACGTAATTTTCCATTCCGGAAATTTTCAATACGAACACTTCCATTCCAGAAGTATTCTGTACGAGAATTTCCATTTTGGAAAATTTTTGTTCCGGAAGTTCCATTCCAGAAATCTTCATTCTGAAAAGTTTAAAAACAAATTTTGAAAAACTTTGTTAAACAAACAATCAAATGTACTCCCCCTATGAAAAGGAGTTTATTGCTGTAAGGAGAATTTTTCAACAGAAAGTTAATTAAGAAATATTACCTTACGGTTATCATTCCTAACTTCTGTTTAATATATTCAAATCTATCAGAAGGCAAAGATTTTGTGAAAATATCAGCAAGTTGATCTTGCGTTCCGATAAACTTAAGAATAATATCTCCTTTGAGTGTGTGATCCCTAAGAAAGTGATGCCTAATATCTATGTGTTTTGCACGGGAGTGATGTGCAGTATTCTTACTAAGAGCAATGGCACTTGTGTTATCACACAAAATTTGAGTTTTAGTAAAACTCAAGCCATAGTTTGTGAGTGTGTGTTGCATCCACAACACTTGTGCACAACAACTTCCAACTGCTACATATTCAGCTTCAGCAGTGGAGAGTTCTACAGAATGTTGCTTCTTGCAGGACCAGGAAACTAAAGAATCTTCTAAGAAATGACAAGTTCCGGATGTACTTTTTCTATCCATTCTACATCCACCAAATTCAGCATCAGAAAAGCTTTTTAGAACAAAATCATTTCCAGAAGTATAAAATAATCCTAGATCCATGGTTCCCTTAAGGTATAGAAAAATTATTTTTACTGCCTTTAAGTGAGATTCCTTAGGATTGGATTGATATCTTGCACATAAGAATACTGAAAACATTAAGTCTGGTTAACTAGCTGTTAAGTAAAGTAGACTTCCTATCATACCTCTAAAAGATGTTTGATCTACTGGTTTCCCAGATTCGTCAAGATCTAAATAGTTTGAGGTACCAATGGGAGTACTTACACTCTTAGTGTTGTCATAACCATACTTTTTAAGAATATCTTTAATATACTTATTTTGAGATATGTAGGTTCCTTTTGGTTTTTGAGAAATTTGAAAACCAAGGAAAAATGTTAACTCACCCATCATAATCATTTCAAACTCAGATTTCATTAGACTTGCAAAAGAGTCAGTCAAAGATTGCTGAGTTTAACCAAATATAATGTCATCAACATAAATTTGAACAATCAACACATTTTTCTTATCTTTCTTTATAAAAAGGGTTGGATCTGCATTTCCCTTAACATAGTTATTTTGAAGCAAAAATCTGGTGAGTCTATCATACCATGCTCGTGGGGCTTGTTTAAGTCCATACAAAGTTTTGGTAAGTCTAAAAACATGATCCGGATGTTTTGTATCTTCAAATCCAGGAGGTTGTTCAACAAAAACTTCCTCTTGAACATAACCGTTAAGAAAAGCACATTTCACATCCATTTGAAAAAGTTTGAAATTAAATAATGCTGCAAAAGCAAGTAGAATACGGATAGATTCAAGTCTAGCTACTGGAGCATAGGTTTCTTCATAGTCTATTCCTTCTTGATGATTATATACTTTAGCAAAAATTCTAGCTTTATTTCTTACTATGACTCCATTTTCATCAAATTTATTTCTGAAAACCCATTTTACCCCAATAACAGAAGCTTCCTTAGGTCTTTCAACCAAGGTCCAGACTTTATTCCGTTTGAATTCATTTAGTTCATCTTGCATTGCTTTAATCCAATCATTATCACCTAAAGCTTCATCAGTGCTTTTAGGTTCTAATTAGGAAAGAAATGCTAGATGTTCTACTTCATTTCTTAAGGAACTTCTAATCCTTACAGGTTGATTTACATCACCAATGATGCTATCACTGGGATGATTCTTAAGAAACACCTGATTTGGGTTTTGTAAAACCTGTTCATCAACATAGGGTAGAAAGTCTTCTGGGTAAATGTTTTAGAAGTATCTTCTTGAACAATTTCCTTGTTAGAAGGTTCTTCTATCAAAGGTTGATAATCAGTTTCTGAAAACACATATGAAGATGTAGGCAGGGATGGTTTAAAAACAAAAGGATCTGACTCATCAAATTTTACATGTACTGTTTCTTCAACAGTACAAGTATTTTTATTAAAAACTCTATAAGCCTTAGAGGTTGTGGAATATCCTAAGAAAATCCCTTCATCAGATTTTGGTGCGAATTTATGTAGGTTATCTTTAGTATTCAAAATGAATACTTTGCAACCAAAAACCTTGAAGTAGGAAAGTCTTGGTTTTCTACCATTCCATAACTCATAAGGAGTTTTATTAAGAAAAGGTCTAATCAAAACTCGATTTATAGTATAACAAGAAGTACTTACAGCTTCAGCCCAGAAATGTCTAGCGATAGAATATTCACTCAACATGGTTCTTGTTATCTCTTGAAGAATTCTATTTCTTCTTTCAACTACACCATTCTGTTGAGGAGTTCTAGGTGCTGAAAAATTGTGAGTAATACCTTTCTTACTACAAAAAGTTTCAAAATCTGAATTTTTAAATTCTCCTCCATGATCACTATGAATAGTTTTCAATGGAAGGTTTTTCTCATTTTTAACTTGAGCTCTAAAACTTTTGAAATAGGAAAAAGCTTCAGATTTCTTTTCTAGAAAATAGACCCAAGTAAATCTAGTGTAATCATCAACTAGAACAAACACATAGTATTTGCCTCCAATACTTCGAGTTTGTGTTGGACCAAAAAGATCCATGTGCACTAATTGTAACGCATCGGTTGTTGAGACTTCACCGATTGACTTAAAACTAGATTTATGTTGCTTTCCATATTGACAAGGATCACAAACTTTAGAAGAATCAAATCTAATCTCTGGTAGATCCTTAACTAGTTTCTTCTTAGAGAGTTTACATAGGTTTCTAATATTACAGTGTCCTAATCTTCTATTCCATAACCAGGAATGATCTTCCATTTCACTTAAGCAAGGTAAGTCTTGACTCCTGAGGTCTTCTAGATTCAAAGTGTAGACATTCTCTTGCCTATTGGCTGAGAGAATAAATTCTTCCTTGGAATTGTGAACTAAACACTTATCATTCCTAAAATTCACAAGGTAACCTTCATCACAAAACTGACTTATGCTAATGAGGTTGTGCTTAAGAACCTTAACAAAAAGAATATTTGAAATCAAAGTTTTACCCAGAAAAACAATATTACCAATACCAACAATCTCTCCCTTAGCATTATCTCCGAAAGTTACCTTTCCTCCTTTCGTTTTGATAATCTTTTCAAAAAAGCATTTGTTACCAGTCATGTGCTGGGAACATCCACTATCCATGTACCATGTATTTTTGCTGGTACTCTCTTTGTTTTCCTGAAATTAATAAGAAAATTAGATTTTCGGAAACTAAACTTGTTTGGATCCGAGATTTCCATACAATAAAATTTTAGGTATCCACATCTTCTTAGAAAAGTAAGCTTTGTGAAATCCTAGAGATTGGATTTTGTTTAAGGAACAATTCTTTGCCCAGTGACCACCATATTGAAACTTGGTACAAAATGGGGCACTTTGAGGAACAAAATAATTGTTACTGAAAATAGGTTTTTCATGGGTATAACCAAATCCGGATTTATTTCTTAAAGGTCGTATTTGGGAATACATCTTATCAAAATTTTCCTTACCATGGGTAAAGTTTGATAAACACTTCTTTAAGGAAAAAATTTCGGACTTGAGTTTTACAACCAAGTTTTTATCCTCAAAATCATTAGTTTTAGAACTAGAGCTAGGCTCAAAAACATTTTTCTTAGAAATTACTTTTTCTAACTCTTTAGAAAGTTTATTCTTCTCAGAACTTACTTCCTCAAGATTTTTTGAAATACTTTCAAAATCAGTATTTTTCTTATCAAGATCTTTAGAAAGATCTGATATCTCTTTTGTAAGAATAGAATTCCTAGAATTTTCCTTATCAAGTTTCTTATTGAGTTTGGAATTCTCAATCTCAAGAAGTTTAGCAAACCTAGAGACTTCTTCATAAGTAGGTAAAGTATTTTCTTCATCATAAGATGATTCTTCATCAGAAGAGTCATAATACTTACTATCATTAGAATTTAAAGAAATATTGGTCAATGATTCAGCATTTCGTACCTTAGCCATAAAACAATGATTATTAATAGGTAATCTGGATATATGACCAAGATTCTTATGTCCTGAAGATTCATAATCAGAAGATTCATCTGAAGAGTCACCACCACTAGCACTCCAGGTGTCATTAGCTTTCAGAACTTTCTTAGCTTTAGCTTTATAATACTTCTTCCTGTTCCTGTCTGACTGCCTTTCTTTTCTTTCTTTCTTTTTGAGCATAGGGCAATCTGGTCTAATATGTCCAGCTCTCTTGCATTCATAAAAAGTAACTTCTCCATCTTTCTTATCATTCCTGTCCTTTTTCTTATACATAGATTGAAAATTTCTCTGGCCGGCTATCTTGTTCATCCTTCGAGCAAGATTGGCTAATTCATTTTCTGAGACTTCACTCTCACTAGATTCGGATTGGAAAATAACTTTCTTAGACTTGGATCTGGTTACTCTCTCAGGAGTCTTAGATTTCATCTGATTTGAAGTTGTAGTAAAAGAAACAGTACCATTTCCATTCTTTTTCTTGATGTTGTCTGCATCTCTCTTCATTCTTGTTTCATGTTGTAGAAGAGTTCCAAAAAGCTCATCAAGAGAAATCTGAGTGACCTTCCTGTTTTCATCTATAGTTGTTCTCTTGGATTCCCACTCATTGGGCATAATATCAATTATTTTATCCACAAGAGCTTCATCATCTAAACCTTTTTCTCCCATAGATTGTAGACTGTTGACTATAGTCATGAATCTCTGTTGAACTTTACAGATAGGTTCTCCGTAAGGAAAATTGAAGCCATGATATTCAACTCTAAGCATAGCTCTTCTAGTCTCAATCACCTTAGAAGTTCCAAAGTGTGTAACCTCTAATTTCTTCCATATGAAATTAGCGGCTTCACAAGAAGAAATTTGGCTATATATATTTCTAGTCATTGGACATAGTAGAGTATTACGTACCTTATAATTGAGTTGATATTCTTGTTTTTCTTGATTAGTAAAAGATATGACTTCCTTGTCAGGAATTTTATAATCACCAGTAAGCATTACAAAATTGTCTACTCCAGTGTTGATAACAAAGGTCTTCATTCGATCTCTCTAGTACTCATAGTCATTACCATCAAATATTGATGGTCTTGTAGGATTCAGATTATCAATTGATCCAACATTAACTCCTGCCATACTAGAACAGCTTTTGGCACACAAATTTGTTAGTATCAAAAGTGTGTAATCACAAAATTCGGATTGAGAAAGTTCGGAATGGAAAAATTCGGAATGAAAAAGTTCGGAATGATAAAGTGAGAAAGAAAAACATATTCGTAAGTATAAGTATTTTAGAGACCTGATCTGATACCAAATGTAAGATTGGTAGAGAGTAAGAGGTTTCCAACCTCTGATACCAATTGTAGGATCGAAATAATGATGTAGATGCTCAATATACAAGAGGGGGTGAATTGTATACTTTAAAAATTCCGTTGGTACCTTTAACGTTAATTAAGAATAACTATGTTTTCCTTAAGATAAGTAAAGGGCTAAGTTTAACAAAGTTAAACTAAGTAGATTCACAGCACCTCTAATTCCAAAAGCAAACTTCGTAAGAGATTCCGAACGTAGGTTCCGGAAATATGGTTCCGGCAATTGAAACTTAACAAAAGATTACAAAGTGAGATTCTACCTTAAAGCGTATAGAATCTAAATGAAAAGAGTACAAATAAGGAAGTATAAGAAAGTTATACTTTCCTTATAATACAAGATGCAGCGGAATATAAACTAGTAGTATAACTACAAGTAAACAAGATATAAGTCTTTTAACCCAAAGAGAAGGGTATCCAACAACCTTGGATAAAGGGTCCCTTGATTTATACTTTCAAGCAAGTCTGTCTTACCCACACCAGGGTAAGCCCTCGATACGAAGATCGGAGTCTCTATCTTGCTATCCCCGCAAGCCCTCAACTTCAAGGTAGTTGGCAACCTCTGTCTTCCTCAGCAAGGAAGCCCTCGAACTTCAAGGTAGTCGGCAACCTCTGTCTTACTATCCCAATAAGCCCTCGAATGTAATCACCAACATTCAGAGTCGCACGAAGCTATGAGAGTTAATAAGAGCCTCTCTCTCTAGAAATAACTTCAAGCATGTAATCACATGAGTCGAAGATCTTTCAGCCTTTTAGCACTTTCAACATTAACGAGCTCTTTCAAATGAGCTCATATTTATAGGTAAGGTCAGCTCCTTCTCCAACGGTCATATTTTCCTTAAAGATCGGAGGGACCTGTACACGTGTCACTTAGACAACGGTTAATAAGAAACAGAATAGACGACATCGTTTTATAACAAAACAAGTGTAACAGAATGTACGACATCGTTTTAAACTCTAACACAAAAGTTCGGAATGAAAACTTCGGAGTGAAGGTTCGGAGTGTAAGGAACAATAATAAAGAGTAGACAAATTATAGAAATGTAAGCAATATAAAAGTTCGGAGTCTAACAAAGATATTTTTCAGAGTCTGAATTAATTCAGAGTGTATAAAACAAAGATACTCAAATTCTATTTAATAGGTGAATTCGGAATGAGAATTCGGAATAGGAATTCGTCATCAGAAATCGTAATGAGAATTCATCATCAGGATTCGTAATGAGAATTCATCATCAGAATTCGTAATGAGAATTCTTTTTTAGAATTCGTATCCTGAATCTGGAATAGAACTTAGTCAGAGTTCATATCCAGAATTCGGAATGAAACTTCCTTATAGTTCTTATCCAGAATCCGAATCCTAAAACAGAATGCTTTATATCAAAGTTTCAACGATTCCGAGAAAATAGAAATGAATATGAATCTCATACTTAAGAAAAATATGGATGAAAATAAGATAAGGATAATTTTTCTTATAAAAGCGATTTTGCTTATAAAAGAAATTTCTTAAGAAAGAATTTTTCTTATGAAAGCAATTTTCCTTAAGAAAGCGATTTTCCTTATAAAATCGATTTTCCTTAAAAAAACAATTTTTCTTATAAAAGCAACTTTCCTTAAGATAAGGTGTTTGTGATTTTCAAAACAAGAAGGAATGGAAAATTCATAAGGAAAACCTTATTGACTCAACAGGTATAACCATTTAAGCTTATTTATGTTCATTAATAACATGTAATTACAATTCTATATAATTATATCCATTCCAAATGAACTGCATTACACATAGTCAAGTGAACTGATCATTAAAATCAACTAAACAAACACTTCAGAACAACGAAATTCAATCTTATAACTTATCAATAATTACATGAATGAACTTAATAAAATATTAATTAATAATATACATGTATATAAGGTTATTAATTAATTAATTTACTGATTTAATATAATTATTCAGTACATTAAGATCATGTGAAGAACATATTCAGGCATATGTAAGGGGTTTCCCATCTCACTTTTACTTATATGAGAATTACATTGTTCACCACTTATTCCTTGTTTGTGGTATATGTATGGTTACATTTGATATATAATATCCTGATTCTATTTGTATTCATTGAATTCAATGATTCAATTTTTTTATTATTTTTTGTCCAAGTGATTCGATTGAGTACAATGTTGTAAGGGGCTTTATATAAATTTCAATTTCTTTGAGACTTACTTGGTATTGTGAACCTAATAATTTTTATGTGGTCTATCTACAAACCATTTGAGATAATTCTTCATTTCAAATTAAATTTCTATTAAATTTCAATATTCATTTATAATGGATATGTTTATTTTTATAGTCGTATACCCTTTTATATATGGTGTTTATTTTGAATGTTGTTTTAACTGTGGAAATATTGATGAATCTGTATCATCAACTTGTTACAAAAATTAATAAGGCGTATTATTTTATAATTAAGCCTCTGTATAAGAGTGATTTATACTTTTAGTGATGGTTGGGGACCTTTATATCCCTTTGATGCATTGACAGGTCTCACGAGACAAAACAGTTGGCAACAAACCCTTCAAGTTTGTTTAAAAACATAATCATATGTGTTTCTACCCACCAACATAATCCATCTCTATGGTATGATGCTTCATGTTCTAGATACATGACATCAAAATAATAAGAATTATATTTATTCATTATTCAGCTCTTACTATCCATGAGGTTTTCACAATAAAAAAATATATGGATGCACTTTCAATTTTAGTTTATTGATGGTGTGTGTTTTTCAATTATTCCACTTGCCATATTGATTATAAAAAATATATTATGATTCAATTATTATTGTTTCATAATTTCTCTAAATGTAACCCTTACTGAGATTTTGATCTCACCCCTTTCATTTTTTTTCCTTCCCTAGGTTATCATGAAGAGATCATTTATAGAGTTTTCAATGATTTAGTTTGTTAGTATTTGTTTTTCATTATTTTTTGTTTTCTTCGCTTAATGTAAATTGGCTTCCATGTATGTATATGGTTTATTTAATAGTAAGTAAATGGTTGGACTTTTAGGATTTGATTCATTTTAATCATTCCAATGAAGTAAAATAATTCATCTTCTCTGGGTTTCTATGGCAGGGCATTACAGTTGGTATCATATAAAGTTTAGTATAAACCATGGGAACTAGATTTAGAAAACCTAGATTATGGAGAAAAGGCCTAATATAGAAACTATGGATAATTATAGAATAACATCCTAGAATTTTGGTAAGGTAGAGATTATGAGTGTATTCCTAGAAATAAATCTCTGCTTGGATACAACAGGTGGATGTGGTTCTAAAACTAATGTAACTAAGAGTAACAACTTTTACAAGGTGTTCTGGGCTTGACTTAGGGTAACCTGGTACATGAAAACATTCCTTATTGTGCACCTAGTTTGACACTCCTAGGGTATATGTTTAGGATAATTCACATATTATTTACAAACAATTATTAAATATTTAAATGTAAATATAATTCATATTTATGATTATAAGATTAGGTGTGCATAAATTTTTTGAATATGTAATGTTTTTTACTAGCTTCATATTATGAATTATTATTTATATCCAAATTTAGGGTATTCAATTGTATATTTATGGCCCCTAAGTGAAGAAATGGAATCAATACCCATAGACAATTTAGGGATTTCCCCACTAAGCATGTCAACATAGTTAGTTTTGGGACTAAGAATATCATGACCATATTAAGAAAATCTTACTCAAGTGGTCATGAATGACCATGATACACTTGTGTTGGATCATTTCATGTGATAGAATCCCCCATATTTTAGTGGGACTACTAATCCAGTGATATCTGGGTAGTGGATCAAGTCTCTTGAAAACAAATTTCTAGCATTAAGATGCAATGAAAATTAAAAGTTAGTACTGACAGAATATTGTCTCAAGGGTGATACTAATAAATAGTGGTCTGTGATCCACAATGCCATGTGGGAATATAAAATAAAAGATATGTAATGGAGGACTTTAAATGATGTATTCTTTAAAAAATATATCCCCCATGGTAAACGGATGAAATGAAGAGAAAATATTCTTAGCTTGAAACAAAGGGAAGGATAGAGTGTTGCATAGTTTGAGGAAACTTTTAGAAGACTAGCCAGTTATGTTATAGATTACATATGTTATTCAGAAGACAAGACTGATCATTTCTTTGAGTTATTAATCCAAGTCTTCAAAGGTCAATATCTTCTCAAACATTTTCATCATATAATGAGATAGTATTAAGTTCCATAAAAAGGGAGAAATAATTTTCTAGATTGAATTTTTTTAGGGAATATCAAGATAATAAGAGGTATTCTAATAATCCTGGAAAATTTGAATATCCAAATAATAATAAAGGAACAAACAAATTCCCATTATGTGAGAACTATGGATAGAACCATATATGAAAATTTAAGAATGGCATGGGAGTTTGTTATAAGTGTGGAGAAAAGGGTCATAGATCTAATGAATTCAAGTGGAAGAGACAAATAAATGATGTTCAATGTTATAATTGTAGGGAGATAAGACACTATACAAATGATTTTCCTAAACACCAAGGGAACATGCCTCAAAAAAGGAAACCAAAGCAAGGTTAGTCTTATGTAATCAGAACTACAAAGGTTGAAGTTCCTAATGATGTGGTGACAGGTATATTAATAATTTCTTAGAATTTCGCCAATTATATATTTGATTTTAGATAATATAATTCTTTTATATATTCCAAATTTTCCATGAAAATTAGACTTTTCCAATTTGATTTAATAAAGGAGTTGTCTATCAAAACTCATAATGGAAGTATCGTTGTAAAAAAAATGTGTTGTTGAATCCCTTTTATGACACATAAACATACTTTAGTTTCTTACCTTGTCATCATACCTATGATTGACATTGATATAATTATCATTATGTATTGGATTTCAAATTTTGATACACAAATATATTGCAAGTATAATGAAGTTACAATTTCTTAGAATGATGTAGTATCCCATATCTTTTATGAAGAAACATCATCGTCTGGATCTTATCCTAATCCACCTTCAGTAGCACTTCTAAATGAAATTATTGGGGAGGAAGAGAAAACAACATCTATGGATTGTCAAATTAAATATGTACATATTTTAAAAGGATACATTGATTTATTTCTAGAGTATTTACTTGGACATCCTCCAGATTGGGAAGTTCAGTTCTCTATTGATTTAATTCTCAATGCAAAACCTATATCAAAGACTCTCTATAGAATAGCCACTATAGAATTTGTAGATTTGAAGAAACAATAAGAGGAATTGAGTGAAAACGGAATTATTCCCCCTATTGTTTCTCCATGGGTAGCCCTTGTTCCCTTTCTCAAGAAGAAGGATGGATCCATGAGGTTTTGGATTGATTATTGAGAAATAAATTCTATTACAGAAAAAACAAGTATCATATTCCTCTCATTTGTGGTCTATTTCATCAACAAAACATAGCTCTATATTTTTCAAAGATTGAACATAGGTATGGATATCTTCAGTTTCATGGAATAATGAAACTATTCCAATGAAAAAATTTCAAACCAGGTATGGGAATTTCGAGTTTACAGTAATTCCATTTCTACTAACTAATGCACGATCCATTTTCATGGACCAAATGAACAGAGTTTTGAAGGAATATATTGATTAGTTTTTTTGGTATTTATTAATGAAATATTGATATATTATTAAATCAATTAGCACCATGAGAACCACTTCTGGGATATTCTGAATACTCTTAATTAAATGAGTTATGTGTGATGTTTAGTAAACGTGAATTCTGGCATCAAAATTTATCTTTTCTTGGCCACATTGTCTCTAAGGATGGATCTAAGTTTATCCTATGAAGAAAAAGGCAATCCAAGAATGGAATATTCCAATGAACATAATTTCGGTATGTAGTTTTATTGGCATAATAGGTTACTATCGGCGTTTCATACAAAATTTTTCCTGATTGGCTTACTTGCTAACCAAGCCCACGCGTAAAGGGGTTATGTTCTTATAGACAAAATAATGTACAGAATGTATTGGATAATTTAAAATCACATTGTTCAATGATCTAATTTTTACTATTCTATCTAGAAATGATGAGTTTGTGATATACAGGGATGCATCAAAGAATGGTATGGGTTGTTTCATTTTTCAAAATGATATTTTTATTTTTTATTCATCATGTTAGTTGATTAATAATGAAAAAAAGTATCCAACTACTGATATTGAGTTAGAACCCGTAATATTTTCACAAAAAAATGTGAAGACACTATCTCTATGGTGGATGATGTGTGACATATACAGATCACAAGAGTTTGAAATAAACTTTTACACAGAAATAACTCAAAATGGTGAAATTTTAATGGATTGAATTACTCAATGATTATGATTTTCCAGAATACAACCAACCATGAAAGGAAAATAATGTGGACATTTCATTAATTAGGAATTATTGTAGACTTCTCACCCAAATGAGGATTTAGAGAGATCTTATATTAATGGATATAGTAAATATGGATATGGGAATTGTCATGGAAGAGGAAACATCATTCCATTTTCAAGATATTGCTAAAACATCATTAATGGAGAAGATAAAAATAACTCAATTTGGTCATGAGAACCTTCATATGATAATTAAAGATTTTAAGGATAGAATATTGGTATACATCGTGTTTTAGGATGGAGTACTGAAATTTGTAAAAAGGTTATGCGTTCCATTAGTAATTGAACTAAAAAGGGAACAATTATATGATTCTCATTGTTCAAATTTCTCTATACAATCTGGTAGAACCATAGTGTATAGATATCTGAATGAATATTTTTGGTGGGATAACATGAAGTGAGAAATTTATGACTATGTGTCTAGGAGTCTAGTTTTTAATAAAGAGAAGGATGAGAGACAATATCCATGAGGAGTCATGAAACCTCTACCTATTCATATGTATAATTTCTATGATGTTATGATGGACTTTGTCATAGGACTACTTAGGAAACTGAGAATGAATAGTGCAATATGGGTAATTGCTGACCGTCTTACAAAATTGGCACATTTTCATGCTGTAAGATATGATTTACCACTTGAGCACCTGGAAAGACTCTATATTAGTGAATCTGTAAGACTTAATGGAGAAACTCTTACAATTACCTCTGATCGAGATCCCCTATTTACATCATAATTATAGAAAAGTCTTTATAATCCTTTCAATGCCGAGCTTCATATGAGTAATTATTATCACCCCAAACTGACAAACAATCTAAAAGGACTATTCAAACACTTGATGATATGTTGAGATCACACTCAAATGATTTTCAAGGTATGTGGGATCAGTACTTACCATTGGTGGAGTTTTCAAATAATAATAGTTTCTATTATAGTATTCAATTATTCCAATATGAAGAATTATATGGCAATAGATGTTGAACTCCAACTTTTTGGGGTGAAGTCATTGAGAGGAAACTTATAGGCCCAAAACTTATTGAATAGACAATGAAAAAGGTTTAGACAATTCAATTCCATATTAAAGAAGCCCAAATTAGGAAAAAGAGATATGCTGATAACCTGAGAATTAATTTTGAATTTCACATGGGAGATCATTTTATTATAAAAGTGTCCATGGAAATGTATCCTATGGTTTGGTATGAAAGGGAAACTGAGCCCCAGTTACATCAGACTATTTGAAATTATTTATAGAATTGAATATGTATCTTACCCTTTAGCAGTGCCCCCAAATCTATCCCAAGTTTCTGATGTGTTTCATGTGTTATCGATAAAGACGTACATGCTAGACCCAAAATATATAGAAACCTACGAATATATAGAACTTGAACATATTTCTCACACTGTGAAGAGCCTATCAAGATTCTCCACAAGAGAGAGAAAGTATTGACAAATCAGACAACTCGAGTGTAATGGTTCTTTATAGAAACCATAAAATAAAGGAAGCAACATGGGAACCTAGGGATGTTATGAAGAGTTACCACCCAAATTTTTTTAGAGGGCTATATACAGGAAAAAATTTGACAAAAAGATTTTCGATGGAGGGAAGAATATAACACCACCATGATTTTATGGTATGTTTCTTCTTAAAAAATTTAAATTTAGTAGATAACTTGTTATGTATTAAACACAATGTTTCTGAGTAACAAAACATTGTTATAAGATATTGTTTTAACCTAGCTATTAAATTAAATTTTTTAACTTCTATATTAGTTATTTCGAAAAATGGAGATACAAGGTTCAGTTCAGTAAGATATTTAGCGTCTAATATGCTCAACTTATTTTTTGGTGAATAGTAACTTAACCTTATGAATTTTAATGTAACACTTATGAATAATAATGTAACCTAATGAGTTGTAATATAAACATTATGAATAGTAACCTCACCCATGAAAGTATAAATAAAATTTGGGCACCCTATAAATGAAAGTGAATATTTTAAAATTTAATAATTATGTGTTGGTATTTTTTCTAAGTAATAAATATTTAATTAAAATTTTATAATTAATAAATTTATTTAAACTAAATTTTATTTTCATAAAATGAGTTCCTAATAAATATTTTTTTATCTTATAATTTTAGGATAATTTTATGAGACCTCATTTAATTTTTGAAAGTATTATAAAATCAGTCTTAAATTTAAAATCTGTATTTTTCTTTTAAATATTGATTTCATTTAAAAATTAAATTTATCATATTTAGAAAAATATTTTGAAAAAACTGTGTGTTTTTTAATTCTACTTGTTGAAAAATGGTTATTGTGAATTTTTGGTATTTTTATGAAATATTTGAATTTTTGGTGAAAACTGAAATTCAATAATTTATGAAATATGATAAATAATTGAGTTTCTGCATCATGCTTGTGTCATGGATGAGGTAAATTCCCATTAGTTTGAACTGATATGAACTTATTATTATTTTTGTTCATAATAATCAATACTATTTCTTGTCTTGAGAAAAATAGTAGTATAATGAATAAAATAATAAGAAATCACTCTTATCCTCGACAATAAAAACCACCCCTCACCCCCCCCTCTTCCTCTCACACCTCTAAATATTTTACCCTTGGCAATGTTATAAAAAATACTCTTCCTAAGACCCTACCCAATTTCCAAGAACTTATGGTCTCACCAAAAGCCCAATCCCAATATCCTTAAGGAGGTTCTCAAGGAGGGTAATTCAAGAGGTAAATATCTTCCTTCTTTTCTTTTCATTTCTTTTCACGTTCCTTATTTGTTTATTTTTATTTCATCACCACCTATGTCCAAATTACCATTATAAATCTAGTATCATCTATATACTAAAATTATATCATGTTGATGTAATATACATAATCGATATCCTTACACTCTCTCATTGATTTTAAAAACAAAATCATTGTGAGGGAGGTGTCGAATTACTACTTTCATGGATAACGGTGTTTTGTTCTTCAATTTCTCCTTTATGTATGGTCATGAATCCATTTTATAGTTCCACCAGATTATAAATATGTATTATCTCTTATTTTAGGTTTTGAAACCATTGAATATACATGAAATAGAATAATGGAAGAAAACTAGTTCATTATGATCAAAACCCGCTAAAATCAAGCTAAACGGTTATCATTAACAAGTTATCTAATGATTCATTAATAACTAGTAATTACTATTCTAGATAATTATATTCATTCCACATTAACTTCATCACTCATAGTCAAGTGAACAGATCATGAAAATCAGGTAAATGAACACTCCAGAATGACAGAATTCAATCTTATAACTTATCAAGAAGGCCATGAATGAACTTAAAAGATATATAATGAGTCATATAAATGTATATAAGGTTATTAATTAATTAATTAATGGATTTAATATAATTATTATGAACATTAAGATCAAGTGAAGAACACTTTAGAGTATAAGGTAAGGGGTTTCATTAAAACATATTCAAGATATAATTATGAATGGTTATTCTCCTTTGAAAATTAAAACAAGTCCAAATGAAACCCATTTCCATCATACAACTTTATCAAATCCATTAAGAGTTTTCTGAAAGTGTTAAATCACACAAACATTTTAAATAATCATCTCAAATCCATTAATGGATGCCATAAAAACCATTTAGAGGTCAACAACTCACTTTGAAACCAAATCCCTTTTTTAAAACATAGTTTTGACTCATTGAAAAATAAATTTAGATTCAAAATACAAAAATTACATTTAAATCCTCTTCAAATGAAAAATGGAATTTCCAAAAAAATTGAAGTTTTAATAAAACATTTCATTTTAAACATTAATTCATGTAATCTAAAAAGAAACCAAATTATTTCAATCTTAAAACACAAAGCAATCGTTTGAATTCACTATTTATATATCACATATATTCAAAATTTCATAAAAAAATTAGAAATAAAAAAAATTCAAATTTATATATGTAATAATTTTAATGAAAAACATACCTCACAAAGATAAGAAAAAATATTAAATGCTTAAAAATGTTCCAACTAAAATAGGGACCCCTCCCTTCAAAAAATAAACAAATTCTAATAACCGTAAACACCAAAAAGAACAATAATATTTCCAACTAGACCCCAAAAATCAACCAAAATAAACATATGGTTAATGTGGGAATCAAAATACATGGGGAAATATAGGGGATAATGAATAATGGAAGATGAAGAAAAAATACCTTAAATCCACATATGAAATACCAAAAATATGGAACTAATCAAGGGTAGGTAGAAGGTAGAGCTCATATGAGGGTCCAATGGTTTGAGTTTCATTGGTGGAAATAACTACAGGTGAAACCCCCTTAAAACTAAAGAGTAGTAAAATGGGAAAATAAAAATTTTTAAATAGCCACATTGGTCACATGGTTTAGCCCTATAGATTTCAAAATTGTGAACCATGCATGAACAGGCCATTGCCAAAGGTATGCATCCCTCTCACTGTTACTCATAGGTAATGCATGGTTTGGGAAAGCCATGCACCTCACCCCTAAAACCCCCAAAGCCCCACATGGCTAATATGGATCTCAACATTGTTTGTCAATCCTTGTGGAAACAATGAAATAAGTCTCTTTCAATAGGATTTTCCACCCACACACTCACCACACGGTCAGTACAAACCATGTCTGTTAACCATTATCCTCCCAAAATCCTTCAAAAATTGAATATCCATCTTTCAATGAACCATAACTCCAAACCATTCCTCTCCGGATAAAATAATTTAAAACAAGGTATATCATGACTCATTTGGTGAGACATTTTATGTTATTAAAATTTATTGATTTCATCAGATCCATGAAACAAAAAAAGACCATAAAACATTTAGAAGGTTAACCTCTCTATATAAGATGGATAATAATTTCCATGAGTTGGATTTCACTAATCCCATATGACAAATTATTATAAAAATGGGAATCATAATGGGTAAGTAATATCTATCTACTCATGTTACAGTTAGTCTCACGACTCTATTTTAGTACTTTAACAAATATAGAATAATAAGAGATGATATTAACAAAAGAATTGTCTTATTCTAGATGACATTTTCTTTATATTTTCACTTTGATGTTATTATTTCGTCTTCTTATTCTTTCTCTCTTCCAAAAAACTTCCTCATAATGTGTGTAATATCCAAAAAAATACTCTCCCACATGAAATTAATTTTTAATGAAAAAATATATTTTTTTTATTTAGAACAGGGACATATTTTTCTTCCTTGACATTTAATTCACTAACCCATAATTCAATATATTTTTTAAATCACAAAAAATATATATATATATATTTACATCTAGAAGTAATGATTTTATTGCATTAACATGAATTTCACATTCAATATATAGATTAGTAAATCTCTGTAACTTATACTAACATCATTTTATTTATTTATTTTCTTCTTCTTATTCCTTTTTAAATTTTTTTTCTAGGACACTAGATCTTAACATCACTAGTTGCAACCTGAACAAGTAGTTATAAAACTAACATAATTTGGAATTTTTTTATACTTTAAATTTTAATTCTAGCAACTCACTCTAATTTTCACAAAAAAATTGGTCACAAAAAAATTCTTATGTCTCATACGATGCTTCAGTATTAAAAATTCAAAATTACTGAATTGAATCATACATGGGTCTACATTAATACTTACATATAGATATCCTTTGATCAATAATATGTAGATACCCTTTGATGAATGATATATAGAGTACCATAACTCATATAAGTGCCAGAATGACTCATTCATGACCTCAAAATGACTTATACAAAGCTATAGGTGTCTCTGATGACATATACAAAACATAAAAATGACTTATATTTTCTTCTCATTACTTTTAAAATGAAACATACATCGATTTTAATAATTCATATATAGTTACTATCCCTTTAAAAAATCATAACACTTGTAGTGAAATGACTCCTATGATTTCATTGGAGTCTCTCTGTCAACTTGTATGTAAATACCAAATGGAAAATTTAAATCATATATATTTTCTATTTTCTAGTAATAACCCAATATTCCATAGTTCTTTTCATTCATATATTAATATCTTCATACCTATTTTATGCACCTCTAAACATAAAAATATTTCAACTCATTTTTATTCATGTGATATTGAATATGATTATGTAATTGATAATAAAATCCAACAAAATAAACAAATCCAATTCAACTCTTTGTTTCGTTTCATATTTCTACTCATGAGCCTCAATAGTTTCCCCAAAACATCTTCAAAATAGCTATTAATCTAAAACATCCCCCTATATTTAATTTTTAACTAAGGAATGTAAATCATTATTAATCTCAATCAATATATAAATGATTCATCACAAAATAATTCTAATCCTACTTGAGTAAACATGGTTTAGGAAACAAGAACATGGAATAATAATGTCATGTTATACATAAAACAATGGATTATATTCATACTTTGATGGTCTTAACTTCTCTTGGTACTAATCCAAAAAAATAACTCCTTTTCCCATTTTTGAGACTATTTGAAATTTCATTTTAGATATCACTAGATAATCACAATGTAAAAACCTCCCTTGAATCTCCCAAATGAATCCTAAGTGGGTGTCACTTTATAATCGTAGGAGAACGTCTTTATATACCAGGGGATGTTGAATATTGTTGGGGTCCTATGTTACTTATTAGGAGACTATTCCCTCTAAAACAAGTCCTATGGGTTATGTCTAAATGTACTAAAAATTCACCATTACCTATCAATATATTAGATAAATGAAACCCCTATAAACATAAAACAAGGAGAAAAACATGCCACTATAGTCCAAAATACAAAGTGACAAAATAAAATATATAATAAATTAACTATAACAATGTAACAACAAAAATAATAAAAATAAAGTAGCCATCACATATTAATAAACATCACACTGGCTATTACAAGCTAAATAATAAATAAAAGTATAGACACAAGATCCATCTCATATCATGTTATCTTTCATCCATGCAAACAAACTCCACAAACTTCTTGACAAATATTATGTTTCCATATCTATGTAGTACATATTCTCTAAGAGGAGTTATTAAGTTATAACCATGTTTATAAAAAACCATAATGTGTATATGAGTAGGGGTGAGTGAAATGACCTAGAAGGAATCCCCGTTTCTTTAATGATATTGATCATTGTTGTGATCATGTGGATGTGAATAAAATACATATATTAGGAGTGTAGTCATGCTCATGTAGCACAGTCCCTTGGAAACATAAAATACTATGTAAAAAAGAAAACATGTCTGGTTATTATGTGTTAATCATACCACCATGACACAAGACTATACCTGCGTTATGAAATTCCCAAAGGATTATTCACCATGTAGAAAAAACTCATCCCATACATGAAGACACTACGAAGCTTACAATTCATGTATGATGTAATTCTAAGAACTTGACCATTGCTTCTCACTAATGTTAGGCTACATGACTAACCAAAAACAACATTCTCACTCGAGGTTGGTAAATAAATCCATAACCCATAAAAATTCTAAAAATGGAACCCATTTTATCTATAATGATCTCAAAGTTCAATCATATATTGCATCAATACTTGAAATCTATTTTAGTTGTGGGGGTGCATCTAATAAAACTATATCATGTCACATTCTTGGAACTCAACTTACTAATAGAATTTCAACTTATACAATCATACACATGTTATGATGTGGATGTCCCTACACACTCATGGTTATAAAAATTATTCTAAATCAACACTACATTACTGATGGAGGGCCCAAAATTTATGCACAACAAGGACTCTCTCTCACTCGTGGAAGCCAAATCCACGCTATCTCTATCCCAAAAAATAATTTCATTAGGATCAATAAAATCCATTAAATCATTTTACTATCAAAAAAATAATCATCACACACATTAAATTTAAAATAGGTCGCACGACCCATCTCACTACTCAATAATTATCAACTAGTGTATTAGTCACTCAAGTCCTACCCTCATAGTTGGAACTCACCTCAATAGCCATCTATACGATCCATGTGGTCTGTCACATCCATCTCAAAAAAAACATAACATTGATACAATGTAATCAACAACATCAAAAAAACATTTCACACACAAAATTATGTATCAACATAATACAAAAACCATCAAAAAATGATAATGTTAAACAAACACACATGATTTTGGAAAATAGTGGATTTCCTTATCATGGTCAAATATAATAAAAGAATGAAATCAAGAAATTATAGATTCCATATAAAAACACAATAAAAATATCATTTCCAAACCATTTATAAAAGGAATCGCATGTCATCTTATGCACATAAGGCCCTTGGAAAAATAAAATTAAAAATATTTACAATACCCCTTACAATTTTGAAATAGCATTCCAAATCAATTTTAAAAAACTGCCCATTCTCCTTTAAAACTCCCCTTGATCCAAGACCTTTTGCAACTAAATTTTTTACTAGGAATACTCTTTCTATTTAAATGAAATTTCACGCCAACAAAGAGACAATAAATTGGTCCACCAACACCCATTCAACCCAGAAACCACCATAAAATCATTTAATATGTTGTATAGTTTTTTTACTATTATGTTAACTTGGGACCATCCCAATTTATGGTGGATTCAAAAAAATCCCAAAACATGTAGTAATATAATACTAGTAATGAAAACAAATTATTAAATCACAAATTAACATTATGTATCAAATTAATTAAAGGCTATCAACTTCAAATAATTATTATAAATCCAGTAGTGACATATAATAACATCCTTAGAGTCCATAGTAACATATTTCATGAATAAATGAAAAAAATTATCAAAAAAATTATAACCCAAATTCTGAATTCTAATAATCGATGAAAAACTCACCAAGAAGAGTGTACAATTTGAAACCCTTAACCATAGGGTGTTTTACTCTCTTGATCCAGATCAACAACAAAGACACAGTAATTCCACAAATTAAATATCTCTGTTAATTTAAACTTCTTCCATCATCTCTAAAAGAGATAAATAATCTCACCAAGAATTGTACCTAATTAGAAATGATGAATGATAGTTGTATTACCATCTCTAAGTATATCTTCTGTAATATAGACATGAAAGATACCTCATATAGAATTATTTGTCTTTTTTTTTCTATTAAATCATCACTTTAATTCCATATCTATAAAAAACCATGTTATTGAAGGTTTAATAAGGATGAACATTGAGAGTACAGAGTTGATCTTACCTTGAATTCATTTGATAGAATCATTCTAAATCATCCAAATCCAATGGAGACAAAGGGAGGAGAGAAGGAGGAACTAGGAGAGGATATCCCCTTCCCTATACATGATTGTAGGATAAGAATCTGAGGGTTTCTGAAAATTAATACCCATAAAAATAATCATAATACCCCATAAAAGTGGGATTCCATTACTGGTTTATAGTGTGTATAGGGGGTTCACAAATGGTAGACCCTAGGAATAGGGACCACTCCACTACACATGATAGTTTCATGGTTTGAAACCCAGTCATTTTTTGAATGTCCTAAGTTTAAAATCCAATATTTTTTCTACCGATTCATAATTTGAAACATTCTATGAAATAATATTCATGGAATGAATTCCCTATCACACAATGAATGTCCTACTGTAGAATGTTTCATCAGCTTAGCCTCCCTCATCCACTACTCTACCTCAATCATGATCACTAAAGTAATCTAATTAAGTTAAATTTTTAATATATTTTATTCTATATTCTCTATTTTATTATTTTCAAACTAGTTTTTTTTTATTTTTGGGTTAATTGAAACATTTTTTAGTGTTTTTTATAAATTGAGAATAATTATAAAATGATAATTTTTTAAATTTTAATTATTTTATGCTAATTTTTAATTTCGAAATAACATTCACTAAACTACTTAATATTGTTAAATTAAATTTTCATAGGATTGTTGTCTTTCCGAAATACATTTTATTCAACATTTCCAAGTGATAATTTAAGTTCAATCAGGTCCAAATAAATCAATTAAATTTGTAAGTCATTTTTGTTGAAATAATTGACTATGCCTTAAAAAATTATCCAGATATCAGGCTAAAATAAAAAAAAATGAGTTAATTCAAGTTAATTATTATTATGGACTATAAGGATAATTTCCACATTAAATTTCATAGATAATTTAAATCATTATTATAGTCTAATACCACATCATTATGGAGGACTATAGAGATTTTGTTCATCTGGAAAGATGTAGATTTTATCATTTGGGCTTATATTATCACACCCAAGTCTAAAAGGATTGATAAATTTTTGTTTAATAAAAATGGAAATTCATAATAACTAAAAATAATAAATATTATCAATATTAGGAATTCTATTGGGATAAAATTGTGAAATATTCTGATGCACAAATTCTGGAGGATAAATTATCAATTACTCTTTTCTATTTCCTTAGTTTTTCAATGCATTTGTCTTCCCCATTTTTCATGGTTACCATTTAAATGGAGGGGAATATGTCCTTGTAATTTTTGAAATAATTTTAATTTTTTACATGTTTTGCTTATTACACATTAGGGAATAAGTTTTTTGCCTTCTTCCATTAGGTTGCATTCAATATTCTACTAGTAGTTTTTAGTATCAAGTATGATCATATCTGGTTTTGGATTCAGTTGTTGTTATTACCATGGTAATTGATAATTATCAACATCCATTATATTATTTTTTATATATAATGGAATAGTCCCAATCTTAGTAGGGATGTACATGAAAATTGTTAGTATGCATTGGAGAGGTATTAGAACCTCTTGATTATTTAGAAAAAACATGAACCAATCGGGTATTGCCTCTAATAATTGGGGTTATTTTATATAAATATCACATAGAAAGGAAGGTGAGTAGTGTAATATGAGATTTTGGAATGTTTTATCCTCACCATCACCATTTGATCAAGTGAGTGAGAGGAATCGATATTGGAATGCCACTTATATCGGCATAGAAGAAGAAAATTTGATAACATAAATCTACAATAACATTTAATTTGGAAGACTGACGATGACCGAATCACCCCCATTATATCTATATATTCAATCTCATTATTCAATATTTTATTTTAATTTTAAAACAAAAAAATATTGAAAAATGTTCCTTTGTTTAATTTAAAGTGACACCCATGAATTCCATGCGCTACTCTCTTGAGAAAACCTAGTTTTGAAACTATAATGCATTTTAACTATGGAAATAATTATTATCCCAATCCCTATGGTTGGTATGTTTCAGCATACCCAATCCAAAAACCTTAGAAAAAACCTTTTAGTCATTTCTAGATGACCAGAATCCCAATATAAGTCTTATTTCTCATAAAAAACTCTTCACCAAACTAAATGTTCACATAGCCTAGTGAAATCACTACATTTAATGACATTGGTCAATAAAAACTCCCAAATATATCCCTTATAACACCATTTAAATTCCTAAAGATCTTCTAGAAAAATAAAAGTCCAACCAAATTTAACTGTTCACAAAAGATCACCACATCTCATCTGGGAGCTCCAAATGTGCTTCTATTGTAAAACATCCAATACAAATCCCAAACACATAACATTCCTCGCAAAAGTATGGTTTAAATCTAGAAAAACCTCGATAATGTCCTAAATGAAGCTCTATATGAGGTTTCCACCTCACCACATTCATTACCACACCATGTGTAATATCCCATCATTCTTTGGATGATGTTTCCTTAAAACTCATGGCCTTACACATTTATGAACCCTAATAGAATGACATTACTTGATCACTATGCCTTAAAAACATTGGAATCATGAAAAAACACAAGTACCCAACTCAAATCCTAAACATTACTCTTAGTGTAATTCCCCAACCAGAACCTCAACTAGCCCATTTATCCATTACATTCAACCCACAAGAACTAGTGCACCACTAGACCGACTCACTCTTAGTTTCCACTAACAATACCCATTATCTATTTACAAAATAAAACACCACTCCAAAATATCCAAATCTACTCTACAAACTCACAAGAATCTTATTATCATCCAAACCATCTATAAATACGCTCCAAATAATCTATAGTCCTTGTGACATGAGGTTCATAGACCCATGACTGATTTGATTCTCCCTATCATATGCATATCCTTTTCATCACCTAGTTGAACAAAATAATCAATCTCTATCACCCACACCTCTCCTATTTCATGTTATAATAACTTGATGTGACAAATAATCTCACACCTAAGCAATAAAAACCAAACCCAGATAACTAAATTCTATAAAGGTTCCCAACCACACATATAAATCCCAAAATCTCAAGTTTCACCTACCAACACATCCCATGAATTTTATTGATTCCCAAAATAAAACTATAATGAATGAAATTAATTAATTATAAAGGTTCTCCTCACCATACTAGACCCCTATGGAAATACACACCAAGTGATTCAACACATGAAATAATAAAAGGACACAACAAGGGGCCTAATCCCAGAACCCACCAACTCACATCTTAAACTTCAATCACATCATCAAAAATGTATCTATCCTTGAGCCTTATGTAGTTAGTTATCTAAAAAATAAAAAACATACCCTACATTCACATGATCAAACTCCCTATGTTATTCTAGTCCATAACAGAAAACCCAAAAAAACCATATTTTCTCAGTCACCCATTTCATTTATCTTCATCTGACCAAATCTAGTTCACACTCACCATCGAAACATGTTGGTTTCAAAAAAATATAACACATAATCATATGTCACAATTTAATCATCTATTTCATCTCAGGATAAGACACATTAAAATCAATGTTGACCAATTTACAAGGTACTAGTTTATAATTTTCAAAATTCCATTTAACCATTTAACAAACACCATATCTTTAATAAGTTCTAAAAATATGCCTTGGAATCCAAGGGATTTTATCAAAATTGGGACCATAAATTTCAACAAAATAGCCATATATTTTCTCAAAAAAAATAATCCACCTTCCAAAACCATTTTAATATCAATTTTAAAAACCTTTTTTACATATAACTTATAAAAATCCAAAAAAAACAAATACTTTTAAAATTAACTAAATACATGAGACCTTTCATGTAAAATAAGATTTAAAGACCATTCCATGAAAAACATGTCCCATTACCTGAGTTTTATTCTAATAATATTTTCTTCATAAACAATTAAACTATGCCAAAAACCATTTCCCAATTATGAACAACTATAGAAATCAAAATTAGTGAAATAATACCACCAAATCCATATTTATATAATAACCCTTGTATGTCATAATTGAGATAACCTATATTATATTACAAATTTCTACAATTAATAATGAATCCTAGATTTTATACAAGTTATACACCATCTCCATCAAGTGCACTGACCATTCCCCTTGCATGACACTATCATGATGTATAAATAACTCACTCGATCCTTACTATGCCCTATGATTCATCCTCAGTCTCACTCTTCCCAAACTAGAAATATTATTCCAATGAACACTTTCCTCATCATAGAGTTCCTAATATCGGTACTATACATCCCCAAGTGACTCATATTATAACCAATTTCATGTTTTTAGGAATTTTCTCAATCAAACTCATAATTCCAACATTATAAGTCAATCTCTTACTACCATTTTTATTATAAAAAATCATTCATTCATGCCATTTTGTAATTCCACATCCATGATTTCTAAAATGAAACTTGATCGGGTGTCAATAAATAATTTCATACAATCCTTATTGTATTCTTGAGGCTAACACCTAGTAGAAATTGACTAAGATAGGCATGGGGAGACTATTCCTCTAAAACAAGTCCTGAGGGTTATTCCAAAATCTACCAAAAGGTTTCCGTGAATCATCTATATAGAGAACATATTATAACATCATACACATTTAAAATGGTTCCAAATAGGTCACTAGAGTCTAAAATACAAATCAATTAAATAGTATATATGATGCATTAGTATGAATAGAGTAGTATCGGTAGTAATAACTATACATCCGTGATAATATTTAAAAAAATGGCCCAATTCTAGTAAATTTTTCATATTAATTAAATGAAAATATATAGCCTCTGACTAATATCACATAATCACCTTGTTATTTCCATGACCTCCACAAACATATAGTGTTATATAATGTTTCTAGATCCAAGAACTAACTTCTCCCAAAGAGAAAAAATTGTGTTCTACCAATGTACATTGAACCGCATGTGGTGTATGTTTGTATGGGTGAGGCCAATAACCCAATAGAAATTCCAAATTCCCCAATGATACTATATGTTATTATGATGAATTTGATTTCTATATAAGGACTGGATTCATTCCATTGAAAGACAGCCATATAGAATAATAACACATAATGCATATACCCTAACATAGGTATTGTTTTCATGTATTTTGTAGACCACCATAAAACATGAATATACCGACTTCATCCAATACTGTATAGAGGATTCATTATGTAATGTAGTCCCAACCAATACCCAATGACTCTAGGTAGTGTTCCATTCATGTATGATGTCATCCTATGTTTCCCAAAATAACTTCTAACTCATGGGATGATTCCATTCCAAGTTACCAATACAATATCACTCAACATAGGTAAATTCATCCATGAATCATTTCACATAACAAATTAGACCCTATCTCACCCATTACATCACAATCATGTAATCCCATAATACCTTACAACATGAATTCTAATTAACTATTGGTATCATATCCACTATACTTGGGTCATATCATATTCTTACATACCATCTTCATAATTTTAGTTTTACCACTCCTATATCAGTAATGGTTAGGCCCAACCATCCCATATCACTAATGGTTTAACCCAAGTATCACATCTTACAAATCGTGATGGTAACTGGTCTCATGAAACACCATCTTACTCATGGTTTCCCTAGAAGTCATGAAAAATAGTAATCTATCTCACTCATTAGAGACCTACTAGTGAAATGTCACTAAAAATGGGTCATGGTTTTTGAATATATCACACCCACTAAATCTATCACATATCACATACACATAATATGCACCAGCATTAAATAAAAAAATAGTGAATGTATTTTGTATCATAACTCACCAAATGACCACCAGTTTTTCAGTTACCTGCAACCTATATAGGAATGTAAAAAGTTCCTCAATACCCATATAAACCCTTTAAGGGGTTTTTCATATCCATCCAAATAAACCCTTAAATTTGGAACTATTTATTTAATATCACCAAACAACACAAGTCATATATATCATAATTCATCACCATAATCCATAATATATTAAAAATTGGAAGAACAAAAAGTATGACAAATTTATTAATATAAGGAATCCCCCTATCATGGTCAAACAATCCAAAAAATAAAAAAATCCATAATTCTTCCATTTAAAATCTTTTTCAAAATCTTATTTCCCAATAATTTATAAAATTATTTACAATCTATCTTAATCACATATGGCCTAAGACCAAATCCAACCAAATAAATCATTATAAAAACCATTTACATTGTGAAATAAAATTTCAATAGACTTTTACCAACAAAATCATTTCCTATTAAAACAACCCTTCAGTTATCCCCATTGTAAGACCCATTTTTTATAAAGGAAATAACTTTCTCTTTGAAAACCAACTCATATAACCAATAAGACTATGAATAGGTCAATTGAAACACAATCAACTATGGATCCACCCTCAAAGAATTTATCAATCCATGAAATCTAGGTTAAATAATAATCCAACAGAATCCCATACTAATATATTGTGAAATCACCCATGTAAAATAATATTTTGGAAGATAATTCATGTGATGTTTCATAAAAATATATTCACAAAATAACCAAGAGACTCAAAAAAATCAATGAAACCTTCCTTAACTGATTTTTATTAATCAAACCAAAAATCATAAAAACCTCCCCTCAGTAAAATAAAACATATCTCATACTTATCCAATATCAATTTCATGAATTGGGAAATTGAAACCAAAAATAAAACAATGAATAATCGATACACATTTCATTAGGAAATGAAATGAAGCAAAAAAATGAGCAACGTGGTACATTGCACTCCTTAAACCTATATGAGAATGATCCATGAAATATCCCAAAATTGAATTTCTTAATTTATTTATCATTTCATCCAAAATCACCAAAACCATATAGAAACTCACCATGAATCATACCTCAAAGTAAATTATGATCAATAAATCTATTATCTCATCTTAGAATATCATATATAAGCTACATAAAAACACCCTATCATGTGACATGAATTCAATAGGATGTGGAGAAATTTCCCCTCCAATACTGAAACCACCCGAACTAAATAATAGAAGCATAATGGGGGAATAATAAATCAAATGAAAATTTTATCATTCCTTTAATACATGTTATGGAACACTTCTGAATCATCCAAATCATATAGAGGAAAAATAGGAGTAAAGGATTATCCAAAAGAGACATTATAAACCCCATTTCTATTAATTATAGTATAATAACTTAAGAGGATCCTAAAAATGGAATCCAAATTAAATTACTAGAAAGACCCTCAAAAGATTAATTCTAGTACCGGTCCATGTCATGGATAGTTGGTGTTTGATGTGATTAGACCTTGGAAGCTAGACCATCACTTTACCCCTACTATTTTCATAGTGTGACTATTATGTAATTTCAATAATTTTTCCTAGATAGAAAACCTTACATTGTATACCCATTAATACAAATTATTTCCTCCATGATCTACCATTATCTACATGAATTCACTGTCATTCCATTAATGGCCTATTTTTTAAATATTTAGTAGCTCAGTCCATCAATTGTTTCTCTAAAATCCTCTTAAACAACCATGGAATCAACTAATCTTAAAAAAACAATAAAAAAACATGTAAAGATATCTAGGTGCTCATAACCCAAACCTGAATCCTCAATCTCAAAATGACACCAAAAAAAACAAAATATTCATTTTCACTCAGGAATTAGGAAACTGTAATGATGTGGGTCATTACACAAAATTTCATCATATTAAAAAAATTACCTTGATTAGAATTATTAAACCTCTTATAAAAGTTTTATTTTGAAACATTACATAAAATTATAATATGTTAACTCAATTATTTTCATCAATAATGTAAAACTCCTTCATAAAGTCACACATACAACTTTTAGTAACACAGATCTTTCACATTTTCATAACTCTCCCAGAATAAATTATCCCCCGAAATATGATATCACCCAGCCTAAGTAAAACACATATCAATGGATATTATCTAAAATAATTTACTCCCCCTTTTTAAATAAACTTTTTAAATAAACACATAAATAAACTAAATATATTTAGGTTGTCATTTATCTCCACATTTGACAACCAAAATATCAAAGAAGATAAGAGATTGGATGAAATCCCCATAATATAGGCTTGATAGAAATATTGTTGAACTCAAAATATCAGCCTCATAATTATAAATTTATTATTTTGAAATGGTTTAGTTAGAATATCTAGAACCTAATGTTTTATAAGAGAAGATTCCAACTTCAACACATTAATTTCCCAAATCTCATTTATAAAATGATATCTATTTTTAACATTATTTGATCAAGCATGTAAATCCTAATTTATAGAAAAGCTTATAGATTATTGATTAAAAAAATTAAAAAGCAGTGGTAACTTCCCCTATGCCTTATGATCATATAAATTAGTTATCATCAACATTGATTGAGTAATTCCTTCAGTTGTGTCCACATACACTTATTCCTCACCGCTCAATGTCACAATGATACTTTTATTAGGGTGTCAGAATACACACATGTCTTCTGTGAAGAATGATATGTTTTATAAAGTCTTTATGTTATTAACATTTCCCACCCAATATGCATCACCATACCTAAAATAGAAAGGCTATCCATTGCTTCCTTATTTCTATCCAAAATAAATTTTGCCTTTAATTTATTTCATAATCCTCTTAATAGAAATTAAATAAGACTGTGTTGGTTTACTTTGATACTAGAAAATAAGTGAAAAACCATATAAAATATCTACAATTGAAGTTATATATTATAACAATATTCTAGTAAGATTCCTTAATTCGGAAAGATATATTCCTTGTCCTTCATATCATTTGAAAACAAAGTTCTTATTAATATGGTACTGGAAATAATATTTGAATCTTCCCTAACAAATTTGTTGAAGATATCGTGGTTAAACATCTCTTTAGAGAAAAATATGCCATCTACCATTTTAGGTATTTATAAATATATAAAATTTTTCATCTCTCCATGAATAAAAATATCAAATAACCTATTAATCAAAAAATAAAATTATTCACAAATTCATTATTTTCATATGATATAATAAAATCTACATAAAAATTAAGGATTAGGGTTAAAACATTTTCCTCTATGAGGTAGTCATTTCTATCCCCACTTCTTTCTTGAATTTTTAAACCTTCTAAAAGGTATCTACATTGGAAAACAATGAACTTAGGGGCAGTTATAACCCATATAATGCCTTCTTTAACCTATAATAATAATTTAATTCCTAAGTAAGAAATAATCCACAAGTTTATTATATATAAAATCATAATCCAGTTCACCAAGGAGGAATGAAGACTTGAGATACTTTTGAAATATCTTGTATAATAACTTTGAAAAAATATCACAAAAAGCATAATGGTTTATAGTCTTTCCACTTTTGGAAAGTTCTCATAATAAAATGTTTTTTTACTTAAAATACTCATTACACAAAAGTGTTTCTATATTTCTCGTAACTTCTTCCTTTTCATCAAACATGTACTAAAATAATAATTTAATTCCAATATAATATTTATTTTCCTGTTTTGGAACCAACTTCCATGTTTAAGCCATCAATATCTAATCCAATTCATCATTCCTTAAAGATATCCACTCCTTATACTTTAAATCTTTTTTCACACCTCTTGGTTTAACATCATAAAAAAAATTTGCATGTGTTATTTATTTGGATTTCTATTGAATTGAGTCTTACTTCCATTATCTCTAATTAATTTGTGCAATAATACTATATTTATAAAAACAGATGAAATGAAGAAATTTTTTTTTATCACATAAATTTCAGAAATTGTCATCATCTACATGAAATTATTCCAAATTTTCATCACTTTCGAAAACAACAACCCTCTATTTGGTAGAAACATACTTTCCACCATCACTTATATAATACTCTTCTTAATGATTAACATCTTTTTTCGAATTTTCTAGCACCTTAAAATCATAAAAATTAATCATCTGAAATGTTTCATTATTCAAACTATGATATCCTCTTCTATTTGGATGGTAACCATGGATGATACAATGAATACCCCTATTTTCCAACTTTCCCATATTGTAACATTTAACATTAACAATTAAGGGGATGAAAAATAATATATTGAAATTTAACAATGATGAATATTCCTAATACATATGATAGGGTGATAAATATAAATTTACCATGTATAATAATTTGTTTTAAATTTCAACCTCTGCACTAATGTCTTATCTATAAAAATAGTGATATTTATCATGATATTTCAACATAGTCTTATCTATACCCACTATGCTTATATTATGATATTAATTAAAAAAATTATTATAGTTTATATGGGGGACTATGCTCATGATGAATATCATTCTTTCAAAAATATAATTTAAATATTATACTTTTATACTCAGAACCATTATATTTCTGTATCATATTTGATAAGAAACCATCCTATTTTTTCATCACTTATTTTGAGATTCTTAAAGAATCATAAACAAAAAATTTATATACCATAAACTTAAATTAATCAATTTGATTATTTTTAAAATAGGAGACCAAAAAAATTCTCTAATTATTTATTTCTTCTCCATGTGATCTCATATATCAATGTGGATATAATAAAAATAATGAGTGTATTGAATCACTAACTTCTTATATATATATATATAATAATACTTATTTTTTGGATTATTAGTCACATAAAATATATTTATTTATTAAAATTAAAAATATTAGAAAAAATTTCATATCTATTAGTCTTACCCATATTCATTTTTCTTAGATAACTATGCATCTTATTAAACCAATGCATTTCTTCATTATCATACAAATAAAATGAATTCTCCAAATTTCTATCATAGAACATTTCAAACCTTTTCCATTGTACACTTATTATTATAAATATTGACATCCTGATCATTATATGTAATCCATACATTTAAAATAAAAAATCATTTCAATTATCATATATTTGAGACACATTACATAAAAAAAAATTCAGTCCGTCAAAAAATAATGTTTTTTTGGATTTTAATTACTATTTCCCAGTAATATTTAACCTAAAACATTGATTTCCCAATAATTCAAAAAGGTTAAAAATACAACCATGTAATTTTTAAAAGAATTCAATATTTTTTAACCAACTTTTATATTAGGGGAACATTAAATATTGAGAATAAATGGTTCTATCCTATTTGATAATTTATGTTCCATTATTCTATAATAGATTTCTCCATGAAACAGGTCTTTATATTTTCAGATTAATGAGTATTATAAAACATTATCAATTGGTATTGAATTATGTTTTGTAATTTTATAGAAAATTTACCTTGTTGGTTACGTTCCTCATAGAATTATTCAAGAACATAAAATATGGTATGTACTTTTTATCAAGATATTTTGATATATTTATGGATATTTCTCATTTTAGATTGTTAACTCCCCCAAAATATATACTAATTAAAACTACAAGTCTCACTCTAACATTTCTAATTTAACCTAATGATATTTTTATTTCCAAATCCTCCACAGTACCAAAGAAATAATAAAAATCATACTTAACATTGAAAAATATATATTTTCCTAAAATTGATACATTATTTTTGTTATTCAATGAGTCATCAATATTGGATCCTTTTTTTTGAACTAAATATTTTGGTAACTCCTAACATCATGTTAATGAGAATATGATTCTTCTCATCTTTTTCAGATTAAACATTTTTTATTGTTTAGAATTTATGTTATGGAACCTTAAATTACATGATTTATGGTATTAAATTAATTTATCCAAAAAGGGTATTCCAAAATTTTTGCTTCAAATAAATATTTTTTTAAACATTTTCAATAGTATTTTATCCCATTGAGGATGGGTTTTCTAAACTTAAAAATATTCATTCTTATTAAAACATTCCCCATATTCATGAATTGAATATTTAAAACTAGATCCAAATTTTATTATCTATTCTTTATATTTCAGTAGTTTCTATTTAATATACTCATAATCTATATTTTTCTCCATAATTTTCACTTCCATATTTATCCTCAAATTTTACTCATCATAGAGTATGTTCTTTATATAATCAGTCACTTTTAGTAACAATTTTTTTGTCAACATGATATGATTCATTGCTACTAGTTAATTTATTGTCTTTCTTTAGATTCCAATGATCCCTTTTGGGATTTTTAATTTTTCAGAGTCATTATAAAAAATCTATCATCAACATAAACCCCATTTAATTTTATTTTTCATCACATACCAAATTGATTCCTTCATAATTAGGGAAATTTTCATCAACATCAGCATCTGAATTCTTTGTCACCCCCCCCTATCATCACTTTAATCCCTTCCTTAACACATAGATAATAGGGTTATATTTTTATAATTATAGAACATCATACCCTTCCCATTAAATTTATAAATTTACATATCATACTTATTTTTGTATATTATTTGTATTTGTTCATTATTACTGTTATTTTATTATATTTTTAATGATGAAATATTACTTTAATGATGACAATGGCTCCTCACATAAAACACATTAATGGGAGGTTTAATTTAAATTTTACTTATCCATTTTCCATTAACCTTTATATAAGGGACATATGTTCCCCAAACTTCTTATATATATATATATATATCTATCTGAAAATCACAATTTCTGTCTTCCTTTCAATGAAATGTCTTTTTAACATCCCTGGTCATAAATATTTAAATCTAATATCCTTTTCAAAAATACCCATATTAATGGAAATGGTTTCTTTTCCAACCTCATAATAATTTAAAATTCTATGTATTTAATAAATAGAGAGTGTTCCTAGGTACCTATATTCTAAAGAAAATAATTTTTCATGTATACTTTTTTGAATTATACACAATACCATCTTGACCCAAATGAAATTTTCTTACCTCTCCCTTAAACTCTTAACTATGAACATAGTTTAATTAAAAATATTGAAAAAGTTATCAACAATTTCATCATCCTTTATTTTTATATCTCTATAGCTCAATCTCTAAATCTATTGTTTTACTCACTTCACCTTGTCATCACTTTTATATATTTTTCAATATTATCAAAGATAAGTTTTTCTATTTTAATTGCATTAATTATAATAAATTATATTCATAAAAGGGATGATAATATATAATTTCACAAACATAAATCAACTTAAATATTATTTCTATCGAATAATTGTGATTGTATTATTCATTACATGGGGTGGAAATCCATTAGTTGAAACCTATAGGATATCCAAACATAAATAATGTAAATATTGTAGTTTATTATAATTAAAAATTTGATAATTCTTACACTGATAGTTGGGAACCCAAAATATTGACAGAATTGATATTATCCCTTATTATGAATAGAAATTCAATGATAATTATGTAAAAAAAGTGATAAAGTTAACCTTCTAAAACTCTATACATCATATCGAAAAAATAGAATTTTAGATTTCATACTTTTATAGAAGACCTATAGGATCATTGAAATCATAGTGGGTAAGTGGATTCTGGGTTGATCTGTGTTTAAAAAATCATTTTTATGTTTCATATTGATTCAATCGTCACCAACTATTATAATCTTAGACTTATTTTTTTTAATGGATTGATGAAAAAACATAGAGAGAACAATTGATTTATAAGGTTGGCCTATAAAAAATAAGAGTATTCTTTATCCTAATATGGATTTTAGTAGGGTTGTATAAACCACAAATATCAACATTTGAGTTATAAAGAGTTGGGAGTGTGCATTTACTCCAGTTAGAAGATGTCTTCCAAAAGTGTTTATTTTCATAATATATAGTTATAATTATAGAGGATATTTACAAAAAAAGATGTGAAATTAAAAATATAATATTGTATTCACATTGAAAATATGGTATTATTCCTTTTACATTTTCTTCTAACACTATCATATGATATTTCTACTTCTTTCATGCACTATAGTATACAAAACTATCCCATGATGCTTCAATTTTCATAGAATAAAAATTATTCTATTTTTCTATGCAACAATGGAATATTTTTTCTTTATATTTCTCTCACTATGCCAAAGTTCAATATATTTTTTATATACTAGAATAAAATATATTTAATTTTATAATTAATGATTTTTATGATTAAATAGTAATTTCAAATATAAAATCTAAGAAATAACAATCCATAAATACCAAAAAATTATTCTAATTATTTTTCCAACTTCTTATTAATAATTTGAAATTTTTTTTCTAGATTTCAATGTTATAATAGCACACATTGTGGAATGAATAATTTGTTACATAGTAACTACTCGTCATTTCTTAACACTACTCGAAAGCAGGTTTTTCCCAACACTTATATACCAATGGTTCTCCAGAACCGTTGCTATAAGTGTTTTTTACCAACGGTTTTAACAAACTGTTGGTAAAAAATGGTTTTGTGAAGGCTTTCCCAACGGTTTCTTCAAACCATTGGGAAAGCCTATGTTTTTTTATCTTTTCCCAACAGTTTTTACAAACCGTTGGGACAATTCATGTTTCCCAATGGTTTTTACAAACTGTTGGGAAAGTTCTCCTCAAATACATCCAATTCCAGAGGCCCCTTGCACGACACAGCATTCCCCAATTTGCAGAAGTCACGGCACCCAGTGAACCCTAACCCGATTTATTTCATATGATCGGCTCCAACTCTATCATCCAGGTTAGATTATTTAAACCTCTTCACAAATACAATATCTCTTCCTCCGATTTTTATATTTATTTCAATATCTCGAAAGATCACGTCATTTTTTTCTATTTTAGGGATTTTCAAAAAATTTAACATTCACAATATTTGATAGTGAATCAACGACTAATATTTGGAAATTGATGTTTTTAACAAATTTATTTGAGTTGTCTATAAGTAAATGTTGAGTTTGAGTAATGTATTAAATAAAACCATAATGTGGTGTTAATTGTTTTGACCTTCATTTAAGGTATGATTAAATTCTTCTATAGGTAGATTTATCAACCTAATAACATAAAATTATTTCTAATTCTATATGAATATTTTCAACATATAGGTGTCATTATGATAACATTCATACCATGTGGGAGTTCTTTTTTCTAAAATGACACCAATGATTTATGGGTCCTCATTTTATAAATTGAAACTACATAAGGGTTATAGCTTCAGGGAATTCATTGATTTTTTGAGTTATACATTCCTAGGGAATGGTTGAAAACATAGAAGGTTACATGAACCTTATTATTAATCATTGATCGATGAATCAAGAAGTCATTAGCTAGATTAATAGTCATAAGAGTTAATCAAACTCTAGAGAAAATTACTTGTATGGGATATTATATACTTGGCTTCATAGGGATGATGATCCAATAGAATGTACTAATTGGTGTGAAACTATGATAGTGAAATATAGAGATAGAACACATTTGTTCATGTGGCACCTATCATGTTGTTAAACTATTGAAATGAATTAGATTTGTTTGGTAGAATTTTTTTATATGTGATATGTAAAATGACATTCATGGGTTATTTATAATTTATAACGGCCTAAATGTATAGATAATACATAGTTTTTCTGGTATAGGGGGGATTACATTACAAAAGGACCATGTCATTTAACACCAATAATTAATTTATTTTTTAGATAATATTACTATTTCCAATGAAGTGTGTGACTGTGACTAGAGAGATCATCACACATACATCTAGTGTAAATCTATTTTAATATAATTTCAAGTTGTTTCATTATCCTCTATATTCATTTTGGTGCCTGGTAAATGTATTTTTTTGGCTACATCTGCAACTCAACTTCAATAGTGGGTTGAGTGTGCGCCTTGGGATGATTTATCCTCCCTAGTAAATGAAGAACAAGTCACTTATAATATAGGGAATGTTCTATAGAATGTTTAATTGTGAATCCTTTCATTTGAGGGATCATAACAAAAAAAATCAATAGAATATGGTTAAAACATTTTATTATAGCTTGTGATGATATCAGTTAGGAATCCTATTCATTCAGACAATGATGATGATAAAACCTGTTTATAGGTTTTCATTGATCCCCAAAAATATTCAAAGGATTTGAGTGTTTGATATACCCATAGTTAATAATACTTCTGAGGCATTTCATTACTATAAATTAAGTATAATGTTTTAATATCAAGATACTTAAAAAAATTAAAAAGAATTCTATAATTTGGATTGAATTCCCTGATTTATCTAGATTTATCATAGTGTTCTGTGGTAGTAGGAAATTATGTTTGGTTAATGCTGACATGCCAGTAGGAGAATATATGCTATTTCAAAAGAACTCATCTATTAAAAGTTTGACAATTCCCTTTGGATAGCCTGTACCCCCTGGACAGCCCCCCACCCTTGTTGACAGCCCGCCCACCCCACCCACAGACACCCGCCCACCACCCCCCGGACACCCCCATCCCCCCCGGACGCCCCCACCCCTTGTAAAGCCCCCCCCCCCCCCACCCCCTTGACACCCTCGACCCCACTGGACAGCGCCACCACCCCCGTGGACAGCCTGACCACCCCCCGTGAATAGCCCGCCCACCCCCTGGACAGCCCGCCCACCCCCCTGGACACCCCAGACACCCCGGACAGCCCCGCCACCCCCATGGGTAGCCCTCCCACCCCCTGGACACCCCGTACCCCCTGGACAGCCCCACCCACCCCCTGGACACCCCACTCACCTTCTTCGACAGCCCACCCACCCCCCTGGACTCCCCCTACCCACTTGGACAGCCTGACCACCCCCGCGGACAGCCCGCCCACCTGGACACCCCGACCCCCCCTAGACAGCCCCCACCCCCTAGACACCTCCGACCCCCCAGACGGCCCCACCACCCCCTAGACACCCTGCACCCCCCCCCCCCAGACACCCTGCACCCCCCTTGGACAGTCCCGCTACTCCCCTGATTCTCATCCTACTCCTCATCCGGATCTCCCTGAAGAAGTTAAAGTATAAAACTCATGTACTCCCAACAAGATCCCTAAGGATATGTATTCCTTGATCCACTTCCAATATCTTACTGGGAAATCCTTGAATATAGGAATTAGAAATTCTTTATCTTATTTCCTTATATACACTGTATTTTGTTCTCATTGTAGGAAATGACACCCATTTGAGAGAGGCGACGGAAAAAGTTGACAGATAATAATCGTCGCATGGTACAGATGGCTGTTCCTCCACTCATCCCTATTGTGAGTATTTTATTTCATATATAAATATTTCAATAATTTATAATATCATGTGTTTACTTTTGTGTTAAATTTGTTTTCAGGATCGACCCCCTAGACAAGAGATATCTGACGAGGAGTCTGATTGCTCCCAGTAGAGAGGCTGGTGGTATGAGGGGGGTGGTATCAGAGATGGACAATCATCTAGTGGTCCCGGTTCTAAGGCTGGTGGTACGAGGGCTCGTGGGGCGAGAGTTAGATGATCCACTGCCACAGACGTATCTTCTTTGCCCCACTTTGATCCCGGCGTGTCTTCAGGGACACACGGGATATTTAGACCTCCGATGTTTACACTACCAGTTGGTCAGACGTCTATGCCATCATCTTTGGATTCTGGTTCATTATCTCTGAGCTATTATATTCCACCTTCTTTGACTCCTGCTGCGACACGGTATGTGGCTGAGGAGCATACACTGAGGGACACTCCACCTATATAGGATATTCCTTCAGCTTTTGCACATCCAGTGACGCCCATTGATCCTACTACCACAGGTATATTTATATAACTCTATCAAATTTTTATACCAAAATTTATTTTATTATAACTTATACAGATATTATTTTTCTTTAATAACATATTCATCTACAGATAGAAGGCGGGGGAGGGAGCGTACTCTCTTCCATACGGTATGGAACCACCAGACACAGTTGATGGTTGAATACAATGTTGATGGACAAATGATTGAGAAATCTGGGCAGGAATGTCGGGGTTTTTTGGCGACGCTAGAAAAATACTCCGATATCATTCTGGTCAGCCCTCTCTCTTGAAGACATCTGCCACACGAATTCAAAGATAATGCGTGGGCAAAAATATGGGTAAAAAATCTATTGGATTTAATGTAGTATTTTTTTGTATTTATATGAACTAATCTATTGGGTTTCAGCTTCGGTTTAACTTTCCTGATGTAGAAGGTTCACGACCAGCGCATTTAAAAGAGTTAGGAGAGATTTGGAGAGCTTATAATCTTGACCTATATGTTGGCTGGTGTGATAGAGTGGACACGGAGTTAGAGACATTACCTATCGTGGATGACTTCCCGATAGAGCAATATCGCCAAATTATTACCATTTGGGCGACTGCCAAAATTTAAGGTATTAATCTCATATGAGGTATTTAAATGATAGTTTTCATATTTTTCATTAATATAATCTTATTTATTATTAAACATTATTTAGGAATCTTCTGAAAAAAAAACATTGATTTAATGCAATACCTCCACACTTTGGGGCGCACAACTATGTCAGATCATGAGAGGCAGCTGGTACGATATAGTCGTTTATAATTTTTTTTAGGACTTTCCCTTTTTATTGTTTCCTACTAAAATTATGTGATTTATTGAATATTGAATATATGATTATACTTTCACTTTATATTGTTTCAATGTCATTATAGAAGCACAAGTTGAATATTGAAGGACGTATCCCTCGAGAATTTTTTTTTTGCTCGAGTAGAAGAAAAAAAGATGGAACTGTGGTAAATGAATCAACCCAAGAAAAGATTGTAAGTTTTTATTTGTTTATTTCAAAGTTTAATATCTATTTTAAAATTTATTAATCTATTTAATATTTTTAACAAGCTGCTTTAGAGGATCTTTATGCCCAGGAGCCTGACAATTTTGGGCCACATGATCATTTATATCAGGTTTTGGGAGAGGAGCACTCTGGTCGAGTACACTGCCGACCTGGTAATAATATAGTCCCGACGAGGTATTGGTCCTCTCCAGGTATCCATTCCAGTACCCCCAAGTTGGAACAGGTCAACGAGCATGCAAGACAGTCTGATAAAAGGGTCACAGAGTTGGAAGTACAAGTTCAAATGAGGGACAAAGAATTTATGAAACTGATGAAAGCTTTATCTTCATCACTTCCACCAGAGGCTAGCGCGGCTTGTCAAACATTTATGTCGTCGATGGGTGAATTATCCAATGCACCAGGCGGCAGCTCTAGTGGCGGTCGAGATGATGACGTTCCTGGTGATGATGAGGATTCTGAAGAGGACGAGGGCGAGGATGAGGATGAGGACGTGGGCGAGGATGGGGCTGAGGGTGAGGATGGGGCCGAGGGCGAGGATGGGGCCGAGGACGGGGAGGGGGATAATGATGAGCATGGGGACAATGACGAGGAAGACGACGAGGCTAGAGATGGCGGAGAGGATGAGACCGATGATGACAGTGGTGATGGTGATCGTGATCAAGGGCAGATTGATCCATTACATTTTTGAATTCTGTATAACTCTATATTTTTTAACCTAGTTTTCCACTCTTGGGTTTTCCTTTGTTTCAAAGGGATGTTGTTATCAGATCTCTTTTTTTCACTTGATTCTTATTGTATGATTAGTCTACTACCTAGACCTTTAGTATTCCTTGGTACTGTGATACCCATTTCTCTATTTTGTATTAATTAGCTTTCTTAGTTATCCATGTATTTCATGTTTATGTCATTTTCCCATAGAACTGAATTTTATGTCATTTATGGCTGATAGTTTTATGCCTAATAGTAACATGCGTGGAATAATCACATGCAAATAATTGTGCTTTTGAAGTGAATCGTGTTTTTTTTGAATTTCCATTCTGTTTAGGGGATAATTTTTGTTTTAGTAATGGTGGATCTTATGGGGGAAGAGGTTGAGCAGGGGGGAGGGGAGGGGGCTTCTGGGTGAAAAGGGTGGGCAGGAGGGGAGGGGCAGGGGCTTCTGGAGGAAAAGGGTGGGCAAGGGGGGAGGGGGGAGGGGAGGGGAGGGAAAGGGAGGGGGGGAGGGGAGGGGAGGAGGCTGCTAGGTGAAAAGGGTGGGTAGGAGGGGAGGTGCAGGGGGTTGCTGGAGGAAAAGGGTGGGCAGGGGGGAGGGGAGGGGAGGGGCTGGGTGAATGAAGGAGGTAGGGGCTGCTGGTGGAAAAGGTTGGGTAGGGGGAGGGGGCTATTGGTGGAAAAGGGTGGGCATGGGGGAGGGGAGGGGCAGGGGCTGTAGGAGGAAAAGGGTGGGCAAGGGGGGAGGGGAGGGGAGGGGAGGGGAGGGGAGGGGGGAGGGGAGGGGCTCCTGGATGAAATGGGTGGGCAGGAGGGGGAAGGGGAGGGGAGGGTGCTATTGGGTGAAAAGGGTGGGCTGGAGGGGAGGGGCAGGTGGGAGGGGTAGGGGGGAGGGGAGGGGAGGGTCTAGGGATAGGAAGGTTGGAGGGGAGGGTAGGGAAGGGGAGGGGAGGGGAGGGGAGGGGAGGGGAGGGGATGGGTGATGGCAGGAGGGAGGGGGCTGCTGGGGGAAAATTGTTGGGTAGGGGGGAGGGGAGGATAGGGGCAGGGGATGAGCTGCTGGGGGAAGGGGCTGCGCAGGGGGGGGTTCTGAGGTGGGAGGGGGAGGTGTTGCATGTTTCATTGATTTTGTTTCCTTTTATTATTTTAAATGTATGTTACTTCAGGATTACTATTTTAATTTGTTGAGAATAAATTTTGCAATCCTGTTCAAATATAATTTATGCTTTCTACTATTGCTTAGCTGTGCAGATGCGTGGTGGAAAATTATTCAGGGAAATCAATAGTTTGGTCATTATGAAGTTCAATGTGTCTTTTGTGATGGTTCTTCTCTTAAAGAAAAGGACCGGTCTCTTCTGCTGGGATTTATGATATGAAGTCAGCACAAAATGGTTATTGCTGAAGTGGAATCTCATTTGGGCCGACTTGTGAGTTTTAAACACGTTATAAAAAATTCTCCTTGGTTGGAAAGTAATATTGTTATAAGGTGCATAATATTGATCATTCATGATGTCCTCTTCAAACAGACCTTTAGGGAGGGTGTCTTCGTTGCGGATGCATTTGGTTCTCAAAGTGTCTTTCTTTTGTTTAAAATGGATGTGCTTTTAAGTAAAATAAACGACATACAGAAAACCATCCAAATGCATTTGTATTGTGTTGATAATTTAGGAAAATGATCCATGGGTCATTTTTGATATGTACGAGTCAACGCTGCCTCAATATGAGGTGCGGTGTGGTCGGCATCACTCAAAGTGTCTCACTTTTCATTGAAATGGACAACAGTTTAAGTCAAAACAAAAACTGACATACAGAAAATGGACCCAATGCATTCGGATTCTGTTAATACTTTAGGAAAAGTTTCCATGGGTCATTTTTGACATGTACGAGTCAACCCCGCCTCAATATAAGGCATGGTGTGGTCGGTACCACTCGAAGTGTCTCACTTTTATTTCAAATGGACCGGATTTTAAGTGAAAACAACAACCGGCATATGTAAAACCGACCAAACACATTTGGATTCTGTTGAAACATTAGGAAAACAATCCATGGGACATATGTGAAGCGTACGAGTCAACCCTACCTCAATACGAGGCATTTTGTGGACGGTACCGCTCAAAGTGTCTTTCTTTTGTTTAAAATGGATGCGCTTTTAAGTAAAATTAACAACATATAGAAAACTAACCAAATGCATTTGGATTGTGTTGATACTTTAGGAAAACGATCCATGGGTCATTTTGGACGTGTACGTGTCAACCCTGCCTCAATCCGAGGCACGGTGTGGCCGGCACCACTCAAAGTGTCTCACTTTTCTTTGAAATGGAAAACATTTTAATTCAAAACAACAGCTGACATACGAAAAACAACAAACGCATTCGGATTTTGTTGATACATTAGGAAAAGTATACATGGGTCATTTGTGACGTGTAAGATTCAACCCCGCCTCAATATGAGGCACGGTGTGGCCGGTACCACTCAAACTGTCTCACTTTTATTTGAAATGGACACGATTTTAAGTGAAAACAACAAACGACATACAGAAAACCTACCAAATGCATTCAGATTCTGTTGATACTTTAGGAAAAGTTTCCATGGGTCATTTGTGATGTGTACGAGTCAACCCCACCTCAATCCGAGGGCCGGTGTGGCCGTTACCGCTCAAAGTGTCTTTCTTTTGTTTAAACTGGATGCGCTTTTAAGTAAAATAAACGACATACTGGAATCCAACCAAACTCATTTGTATTGTGTTGATAATTCAGGAAAATGATCCATGGGTCATTTGTGACGTGTACAAGTCAACCCCGCCTCAATCCGAGGCACGGTGTAGCCGACACCACTCAAAGTGTCTCACTTTTATTTGAAATGGACAACAGTTTAAGTCAAAACAACAACTGACATACGGAAAATGGACCAAACGCATTCGGATTCTGTAGATACTTTAGGAAAAGTATCCATGGGTCACTTTTGATGTGTACGAGTCAACCACGCCTCAATATGAGGCACAGTGTGGCCGGTACCACTCAAACTGTCTCACTTTTATTTGAAATGGACAGGATTTTAAGTGAAAACAACTACCGGCATACAGAAAACCGACCAAATGCATTCGGATTCTGTTGGAACTTTAGGAAAACGATTAATGGGTCATATGTTATGTTTAAGAGTCAACTCCGCCTCAATCTAAGTCACGATGTGGATGTAACTACTCAAAGTTTCGTTCTTTTGTTTAAAATGGATGCGCTTTTATGTAAAATAAACGACATACAGAAAACAGACCAAATGCATTCGGATTCAGTTGAAACTTTAGGAAAACGATCTATGGGTCATATGTGACGTTTAAGAGTCAACCCCGCCTCAATATGAGGCGCGGTGTGGATGGAACTACTCAAAGTGTCTTTCTTTTGTTTAAAATGGATGCGCTTTTAAGTAAAATAAATGACATACGGAAAATAGACCAAACACATTCGAATTGTGTTGATACTTTAGGAAAATGATCCATAGGTCATTTGTGATGTGTAAGAGTCAACCTTGCCTCAATCTGAGGTGTGGTGTGGCCGGAACCACTCAAAGTGTCTCACTTTTCTTTGAAATGGACAACAGTTTAAGTAAAAACAACAACTGACATACGGAAAATGGACCAAACACATTCATATTCTGTTGATACTTTAGGAAAAGTATCCATGGATCATTTGTGACGTGTAAGAGTCAACCCCGCCTCAATATGAGGCATGGTGTGGCCGATACCACTCGAAGTGTCTCACTTTTATTTGAAATGGACAGGATTTTAAGTGAAAACAACAACCGGCATACGGAAAACAGACCAAACGCATTCGGATTCTTCTGAAACATTAGGAAAACGATCCATGGGTCATATGTGACGTGTAAGAGTCAACCCCGGCTCAATACGAGGTGTGGTGTGAACGAAACCTCTCAAGGTTTCTTTCTTTTGTTTAAAATGGATGCGCTTTTAAGTAAAATAAATGACATAAGGAAAATATACCAAATGCATTCGGATTGTGTTGATACTTTAGGAAAACGATCCATGGATCATTTTTGACGTGTACAAGTCAACCCCGCCTCAATCCGAGGTGCGGTGTGGCTGGAACCACTCAAAGTATCTCACTTTTCTTTGAAATGGACAACAGTTTAAGTAAAAACAACAACTAACATACGGAAAACGGACCAAACGCATTCAGATTCTGTTGATACTTTAGGACCAGTATACATGGGTCATTTGTGACATGTACGATTCAACCCTGCCTCAATCTAAGGCACGGTGTGGCTGGTACCACTCGAAGTGTCTCACTTTTATTTGAAATTGACAGGATTTTAAGTGAAAACAACAACCGGCATATAAAAAACCAACCAAATGCATTCGGATTCTATTTACACTTTAGGAAAACGATCCATGGGTCATATGTGATGTGTACGAGTCAACGCCACCTCAATCCGAGGCGCGGTGTGAACGACACCACTCAAAGTCTCTCTTTTGTTTGAAAAGGACATCATTTTAAGTGAATACAACTGAAATTTTCACTCTTCAGCGATAGTTGCAAACTCTTTTTCATGAGTTGGGTAGTTTCACTCATGGGGTCATAAGTGAAGAGACTCCGAAGAAAATACCTTTTCACTATATATTATAAACAATACAAGTTCAATGCAAAATTCATCACAAATCATTATTTACCAAAATCTAGGATCAGAAAAAAATGGGATATGAGCCAATTTCAAACTCTTATTCAACTCTAATAGGTATTTCTCATACTATTCTGCCTATTAGAATTTGATGGGGAGGTGGGGAGGTTGTGATAGTTTGGGGGTTGTGCAGGGGTGAGGTGAATTACTATCGGATTATTTTTGTCATATGAAGATTGAAATAGGGAATTGTAGTACATTACATGGTTGGAAGAATTTGATGGTTTTATGTGTTTTTTTTTGTGCTATTTTAGGTGTTTTTTATACTATTTTAAGTTTGTATGTGGTTTTTGTGATTTTTTTTATGTAGGTGTAGGTGTATAGTGGAGGGGATACTAGAGGGGGTTGTTGTGCAGCAGTTCTGAAAAAACTCAATACCAACGGTTCTAAACCGTTGGTATAAGAGTGCTGGAATTCTGGGAAAACACTATATCAACGGTTTAGAACCGTTGGTATAGGTGTTCTGAAATTCTGGAAAAACACCTATACCAATGGTTTAGAACCATTGATATATGTTTTCTAGAATTCTAGAAAAAACAATACCAACGGTTCTAAACCGTTGGTATATGTGTCTGGAAAATCACATTACCAACAGTTTTCAACTGTTGGTATAACAATTCTCAAATGCATTACCAACGGTTATAAACCATTGGTATACATTGGGAGAAATTTAATAGAACAATATACCAACGGTTTAGATCAAACCGTTGGTATAAGGTTTTCCTCACGGCTTACTAACCAACAGTTTGGAAAACCCTTGGTATAGGCTATACCAACGGTTTTCCAGCCTATACCAACGGTTTAAAACCGTTGGTATAACCTTCTTTTCCAGTAGTGTAACACTATTTCTCTTCTTAATTTATTGAACCTTCTTATACAATTTATAGAATAAAAATTACTATTTGTTGATGTATAAATCATAATAGAACAACATTAGAATCATTTTGGAATTTATTTTCTTCTTTAGAATTTAATTCTTGAAGATTCTTTCTTAATTTTAAATAAATCATTAATTTTCACACAATATTTGTATCATACATATTTACTTTTTACTCATACATTGTTTTCGAAATACTCATATGCAGTCATTGAAGTCCCTCACAAAAAGGACTCTTTTGATGACTCATATATAGAACTCATTTTATGAATCACACACATAAATACTTTGATGGGTTATACACATAGACCCAAGACTCATACACAAGTATCAATAACATATAAGAATTATGAAAACCACGCATGCATAGCTCGTTAATAACTTATATGAATTCATATGCATTTTTCATAAATCCTAAAAAACAGAAAAATAACATATATGGTCTTCCCTTTTCTCTATGAATGACACAAAAAGATCATTTCATGACTCATACACAGTCACAACTCCTTCAAACAATATTAACATATGATGTATAATGACTTATACAAAGTCAGAGGTGTATCTTTGTTGAATTATACACAAATCCCAAATGACTGAGATGAAGCCTAAAACAATTCAATTTATTTATAAATAACTATATATTCAATAATTCCTCTAACTCATGCCTAAACATCTATAAACCAATTTGATGCACCTCTAATCATCAAAATACCATTACTATACATTTTTTATTGGAGTTTGAATATGTTTTTTTTATATAAAAGAAAATCCATAATAATAATAAAATTCAATTCATCACATATTTAATTTTCACCTTCTTCCACATGACATTCAATAATCTCATTGGTATTTCTTTTCAATAGATCCAGATCTCAATAATAGTGATCATAATTTGAATTTTTTTCCATCTGTAACTACCATTTTATTTTATATTACTTTGATATGATATATTTTATCTTTCAATAGACATGTTATAATAGGATATCTATTATAAAAATATACCAAATATAGTTTTTTTTAAATCCTACTGTAAAATGAATCAAATACTAGAATATTAATTAACTATTGATAAATTATATTTCAGAAAAAAAATCTGGAAAATATAAATTAAATTCTTTGGATAATCTAAAATTAATCACATATTTTCCAAAATACTTTACATACTGGAATCATATCCTCAAAATTCAGAATAATCCTTTCTATTCTCCCATCAATATATTTGTGATAACATATACACATCTTTAATTGAGTAATAAAATAATCTAAAGCATACATATAAAATTTATGCATGGAAAAAGGATCCCTATTTCAAATAATTGAACAAATATTTAATTAATTTTAACAACCTAATTAACATACCTCCTTTTATTATTCCTAATAGAATTCATATCCTAGATAGGTAAGAAGTGTACAAATTTCATCAGTCAATCGACCACCACACTAATAAATACATGATTTAAGGAAAATCTAGGCAATCCTATCACAATATTCATATAATAATATTTTCACATAAAGTGTTATATATGTAATCCTTTCAATAATACATCTTCATATTATTTCCCCATCATCACTAGTTGGAAAACTAATGATTGGGAAACAAACAATTAATTTTTTTTCTCGTAATTGACTACAAAAACTTCTTTTTATAATGGAATATTTTTAATTACTAGTTATATAAACCATCATGAATGATTGAATCTCTTCAAAAATACATTTTAATATACATAATAATAACAAAAAATTTATGGAAATAAATAGTTATCTCTAATAAAAGGCTTCATCTACTATGGACTTACCAAGAATAAAATGTTTCTCCAACCCATTACGCCAATAGATAAATAATTTTTACTCTTTAAATTAATCTTGAAATATGGAAATCACATTCTAAATATAAATAAATATTCCATCCACATTTTTAACTATATCTTGACTAAAATATATGGACATATCCATTATATTATATTAACTATCATCTTCCTTAAAAACAGAAGTTTTATTTTTTATCTTCAAAGAATCATCTACAATAATAGTTTTCCTTGTGTATTATAAAATTCATAATCATCGTCCTTTAGATACTCCCAAAAACACTACTGTATCAAATTAATATTGGATGGTTTGAAAATTTACATCAAAATATTATGATTCAGATACACTATAATCTTCTCCCTGAATAAAAAATTTCTCTAACTCTGAAATATGTAAAGTAAGGTAAATGAATAGAAATAATGTATATGATATTTATTCTCTTAAAATACATTTATTAATTTTGAAAAATCTCATTCCATTATAATTTATTTCACTACAAATTTAAAATTATTATTAATGAAGAAAAACATGAGGATATCCTAGGAAACCTCTGCTAATAACCTACTATTCATTGAAAGATATGAATTTAGAATACTTTTATGGACATATTCCAAAACATTAGAACAATTAATTCATAAATAAAGAAATTATTCCATTAATATCATACCATTCAAATATAATCTTGAGAATCTAAAATGTACATTTATGAAGAAATAATAATTCATGTTTTTTATGTAAAACATTCCTCATTGAAATTTAAAATCTATCTCACAATCCAATTTTGATCTGTTATATAACAAGATACAATCCATTAATATTGCCATGACTTTTTTATAAATATCAGTACAAAATTTAGTTCATTAAATCCATTAATATTATAATTACATATGTTAAAAAATCATTTTCCAAATCTCATAATGAATTGAGTGACATTAGAATGATGTCATCGGTATAATGACTCTGTCTCCTCCTAATTTATATTATTATAAGAGAAAATTTATATTATATAATAATAAATAAGGTTGTAGGTATTCAATTTAGTCGTAAATATGATATAAGTTATTATTATTTTAATATAGGGTTTTTATGTGTCCCACTAAAAAAATATCCCTTAAGGAATTTAGTAAACCAGAACCAAGGGTATTCTCTTAAAGATGTAATTAACTAGTTTCAACTATCAATTTTTCATAACTTTTCTTATGTTATATGTAATCTAAGTAGGGATTTTTTCATATAAGGGTGAGTAAAAACTCAGAAAATAATTAAAAAATTCTATAAAAACTCATCTTTTAGACAAATTAAAAATATTTATAGAAATAAAATTAAAAAATTATAAATGTAAAACAATTTTCAACCCTATACAGACCCAAATCATCCCCATATTATATATTATCTTACTTAATTCCTAAATAAATTCCACAATACCTCATGTAAGACACCCAATATTTCTAAGATATTATATTAATACCTCGGTATAATTGCTAATTCTATAAAGAATGTGATCTATCTATCCATATACCACAAGGTAGAAGAAAATTATGGATTTACTATACTCATAGGGAATACTGTTCAATATAAATTTAAATAGTGAGAATAACCATTATAATTTGATAGGTTTTAATATCAATCTAGTGAAATTTATAAAAAAATAAAAAAAAGGAAAAAATAACTTATTAACTTATGAAAAATGAACTCTATAATAATTCAAAAATATTACAATGAAAGAAAAATACGTAAAATAATGCTCCCATATATCTCCACCACCCAAAATAACCAATGACTTTACCCTCACAAGGATTTATTGCCACCCATTAATTCTATCCTTATTTGACCTTTAGAACAAGTGTTGTAATGAACATATTCTTCCACTCCCTCTCCCTTCTTTTATTTTTATTTTATAATTTTTTTTCATTCCATAAATATTATAAAATCTACTAATATCCTCATTTTCCTTATTTAATTAATATTTACCTAATAAATTCTATCTTCAGTTCTCCATGAATTCCATGAATTGTAATTTTAACTATATCCTTTCTTATTTTTGAAGAGGGGTTCTCTAAGTGGTTCAGATAATATAATTTGATGTGCTTCATGTGGAAAACTATGATTGGATGCAGCGACCACGCAAGGATTATTCTAACCTTCCTAGGAATGTTTCTACCAGATCGTCTTCGAAGATCTCTAGGAAGTTGGACATGGACCTTCTTAATATTTTCAATTAGGATAAGTCTCAATCTGAATGGGAGCCTACAAGTGACTCTAATTATGGTAATGATTTGTTATATTATGATATTTAGACCTGGTTTTTGGTGGATGATGACTTCTTTTTTTATCCCATCCCCCTTATCGGTACTTTTTATTTCTTCTTAAAATATTGTCAGAAGCTTTTGTTCTGGCCTAACATGCGGAGTAATAACGTACATGGATTCCTTTGTAGTTTAACTGGTGCATGTAGTTGGATTTTATTATGTATAATTCTCATATATGGTTGGATTATTTTATTTTTAAATCACCTTTTTTAATGAATCTCATATTTTTATGTATTTATGGAAATCTTAATTCCCTTATGTGGGAAATACACTTACATGGATCTTCGAAATTTTCCAAACATCTCTATTTCACCCTAAAAATAATTGATATTCAACATATGAACTCTAAACACCTTAATTTGTCTTAAAACACTTATATTAAAATGAATTATATATTCTAATCATCCCAAAATTGATAAAAAAAACTAATTTTAATGAATTCAACCATTTTATAACTAAATAAAAAATATTGTTATGATCCAAAAATGATGAGTGTAATTTGAAATTGAAAAAATGTATGGATTTATTCACTAAAATTTTGGGTAAAAATATTGAAAATTAATTGCTCTGTCAATTAACCATTCTTAGGACATGTACTCCTATTGAAGTTGTCATGTAAGTTAAAACCCATTTTAATTTCATGGAATATTCAAATTTTGAACACTATTTTAACATAGAGCTAAAATGAGCAGGCCACCTCAGCATCCATTGATTCAAAATTTTAATTTAGTTAATTAAATCCATCAACCCAATTTTCATCATCATATGCACACAAAACACTTACCTCACATGATATTTTACTTATAAACCAAATATAGTTTCTCAAAAATGTTTTCCCCTACTAACAAATGAATGGGTAACCATAGGCTTCATAAATTGACACGAATACAGCCAATTTGTGTTAATGAATTTTTTCAATCACATTATATTGTTTGGGTGATTCAAAATACTAGGGGTGAAATAAGTCAAATGAAAATATTTTTAATAAACAATTTGGAGGGTTTGGTTGTTTTAGATGAAAAAGGAATGAATCTAATTTATAATCAAGTATGGTTTAATATTCAATCCCTATTGAATGAATTAATTTATAGATACCTTGAAAACATAAGTTTAATTTACCATTTTTCACCCTTTCAACAATGACTAGATAATCACCCAACATCCTTCAACAAAATTTAATTTTAGATTCATATTTTCAAATTATACATTGCATTATTTTTTTAAAAATGTGTATTATTTGAATTTCATGATGTGTTTCGATTTATAGCCCTTCTCTTGAATATTAATATTCTCATTCAAATACATAATATTGATATTTCCTTTGTTTTCTTTGAAATCTTCAACTAATTAATTTTTTTACAAAATATATTTTCAAAAATCTCTTCGAAAAGATCCATTTAAGACAAAAATTTAAAAAAATAATATTTTTTGATGTAATAAATTCTTTTTCAGCCTCTGATTTTCAGCTAATTGACACCCAAAAAGACGATGAAAATCATAACTCATCTTCCCCATAATTATTTTTATCTATATCTTTCAATTTCAATTCCTATAATATATGGATTGTGAAAATTGGCTTTTTATGGAAATTTTACAATGTTATTCATGGATTTATTGGGTCTAAAAAATATTTAATGTAAATATAGGCCAATGATATATGAATATTTCAAAAATTGATATTTTAAAATAAATGAATTACTACAATTTTTTTAATACATAATTTTATTAAAACCTAATGTTTTGACATTAAAAATATAATTCTTGTTAAAACAAGCATGTTTTTGACCACTCAAGAAGTGAGGTGAATGTCATGAATATGTCAATAATGGTTTAGAGGGCTTGTAGGATTGTGGTAATAAAATTATTGTCATCTAAGTAAATTAACATAACAATAATACTTTTTTAATTAATTTAATCAAAACTATTAATATAAAAAATCATTTTACGATTCATTAAAATATAGAGTCATGGTTCAAACTACTTCACATTTGTATAAGGTTTTCATAATTTATATGAGTATAAATTTTAGTCTTATAATTATTCAATTCAAAATAACTTTTGAAAAGATGATACCTAAATAATTGAAATAAAACCAAAATAAAAAGAACTAAAAACAATAAATCCCAGTCTAATGAAGAATGTGTGTCCCCCCACACATTGTGTAATTTTTATAGTAACCCATTCCTTAAATATATGTTATTTAATAATTCTATACATAATTTTACAAAAAATTCCAAAGATCCCGAGGTATAGGGTCTTTAGATGATTATATACCAAAACACAACATATTAATATTAATGAAAAAGCATTATTTAAATCTCCACATTATGATACTGAATTCTCTAGGACATTTCTAATAGAATATTATACCCTAGGGAAAATAAATAAAGGAAATGTTTGGCTAAATATCCAAGTGCATAAACATATAAATATATAATAACATGGGAGTTAAAAGGCTTACCATGATATCATAAAGAGAATGGTCATCATCTTATAAAGATAACATATGGAAATGAAATCATAAATACATGGAATTATGGAATATGTGGAAAAAACATAAATCATGACATCATAAACATATGTGATGTGTAGCTCCCAATATCATCAATATAATGTGAAAAATGCAAAATTGTAGACTAGTTTTACACCCAAATACCATAAATAACATATCATGATATATAAATATTTACCTAATGAATTATATGGATATATAGTTCTAGGTACACCTATAAAATAGTTTCATTAGGTTGACCACCTGCGCACCACAATTAGTAGCAAAAGTACCATAGTGAACTAATTTCACTAACTAATCTGATACATATCATCAGATGAGATATAACTATATTAAAAAAATGGGAGGATATATAATTATGGACTCACCCATCATATAACTAAAATCATATTTATGAGATTCATATAATGAAAATTAAATATATAGCAATCACAAACATGGTGAACCAATGAGAAGGAATTGTGTTTCACAATTCTGATTCAACTATTAAACAAAGGATAAATCTTAATTATTATATGGAGAAAAATGAATAAAATCATTTTTAACATTAATAATTTAAAAAATTCACATAACTCTTTAACATGGTGTTACAATGTAGAAAATGTACGATAAATATCTAGAGAAGAAAGAATAAAAATGAACCACTTGGGTGAAGATTTTATGAAATAAATAAAGGATATAGGTCAATTATTATCCAGGAAAACAAAGATGAACCAATAGATTTATAGTTAAAATAATGATTATTTATAGAATCCCTTAAATTTTTAAATAGATTTAATAGGGATAATGGTTGACATGAGATAAGTAATATGAAATTTCATTCAAATAATGTTAACTTTGAATTATAAATTTTGAAGGGAACTGAAAACATGTATAACCACATTAAAAATGATATTTAAATGGGTATATATATAATAGATATATATATAAATAAAATAAGTTTTGTATAATATCATTTCATAAAATTTACATAAATAATGAGAATGTGTAATTAAAATTAAATGAGGGTGATACGAAAGACACCATACCATGTGTTTAAAAGGGATCTGTACTTGCACATAATTTCATGATTAATAAAATCATCCTCATTAAAATATACCAAAGAACCATATTCATAAATTTATAATTTTTTAAATTCCATTTATTATAATTTTTTATTTATTTTTAGTATATTTTTTCACTTTTGTTGGTTACTTGGGATTGATCTATTAATTTCTTCGTAACACTTTCAATTTTTTTGACCATGGTAAAATATGTTTTAAAATAAATTCAACAACTCCATAAATGTGGACATTAATTTACATTATTATTCAATATGAAAAATAATAATACTATTTATATGAATAGGACAAAATAGATCGTAATTATAAAAGGAGCCTTGATAAGTACATTTGTGGCGGTTAAATTATTTATCACCATTTATTAAATTTATTTCATATATATATTATTATATTATAATTCCACGATATTATCATTTTAATGAAAAATATATATATATATATATAATAGATTCATTTTCAAAAATCTTTTTTATTTAGCAATTATGGAAAAATGAAATATGTCCTTCCATAGAGGTGGTAGTCATCACATACACAGATGATACCCCCATTTTTCATTGAATGAAAATGAAATGAAAAAAGAAAATAGTTATCATTTAATAATTATAACCATGATATAGTAATTACTTTTCTAAAAAAAATAACTCAGTTGTACTATCAATGTAAAATGTTTTTGAAAAATAAATATATCCTTCATGGAGGCAGTAGTCTAGACAAATGAATAATGACATTTTTAATTTTCCCAATGAATTTGGGAAAGTTATAAAATAGATAATACATCAGTATAATAACACTATTAAATACTAATAATTATGTTTTATTCAAAAATTCATGGATGTAGTGTATTTTATTTGTGAAAATGAAGAAAATATCTTTAGAAGATGGGTTGGGAGTATTAACTCTCCCATTCCAGGTTCCCACATGGGAAACTCATTAAGGATTCTTAGAGTGTTATTTTATTGAGAAAAGTAATTAAAAGGACAGGGGAGGGTAAGGTGAAGATTATGTTGTATATTTTTTGTTAACATAACCCTTTGAAATTGGTATCTAAATGGGGAGGAGGTTAGGTACTTTTATAAGTAAATAAATAGTATTTTATGTAGCTTATCATTACTTTTCACTAATGAATCTCCCTTATTCATGTATAATGGCTCTATAATTGATAATAATGGTACGTGTAACGAGATTTAAATTAGTTTCCAATAGTGAATATGTAGTTATCACAGTAAGGTTAAATTAGAGTAAAAGATGTTTAATAGAGATTAAAATTTTAAAACAAGTTGAAATAATTTTTATAATATAATTATGAATGTTTTTTTTTGAACAATTAAATATGTTTATTATAAAAAAAATAATTATTAAGTAGCTTTCAAATAATGCTAAAATTCAATTTTTTTTAAAATTTAATTAAATGAATATACCAAAAATCATTTATAATTGAGTTAAAATATTTCTTTTTTTTATTTGTTTAAATATAAATATGAAAAAATAACATTAAAATAAAATAAATTATTCCATAATTTTTTTAAAAACTTTTATAAAATGTTATATATTTCTTATATACTATTAAGGTAATAAAGTCACCATTTTAGCAGAAAATGTATTCTTCACTACTCATATACTAATAAATAATACTATAAAAATATTAAAAATTAATTATAATCTCATTTTCAAATGACGATTACAAATATTGTTTTAATTATATTGTTTTAAACTAAGCGATGAAAATTAATTTTAAAATAAAAAATGTATAATGTATTAAAATCGATTATTTAAAACATATAACTAATGTTTTAAATTGTCGAATATGGGTTTTAAAGTAAAAAACCTATAATTTTAAAATTACATACGAAATTACAAAATACATATATTAACATATAAAAAGGCTTTATGACTTTTTAATTCGCACATATATAATAATCAGACCTTTCAAATGTTAGGTTATATATAAGAATGATATTTTTCAATACTGACCTCAGAATAAATATATTTAGAAAAAATAAATGAAATATATTAAACTAATATTGAAATTATAAATAAAAAATGAAGTTTGTCTTTTTAAATTCATATTCATTAGTTTTTAAATTTTACTTTTAATTAAAATCATAAATTAAAATTAAAAATTATTTTTATAGGAAAACAACTTTTTAAAATATTATTTTTTATTGTTAACATCATTAAAACATTAATAAATCAATAATTAATCAATCAATATTATAATTTATTAAAATAATTATCTTTTAGTAGCACAAATAGTTTTATTTCATAAAAGTGAATCCAATAAAATGATATATTCCTAATCAAAATAAAGTATTAAGTAAATTTGTATAAAATAATATATATATATATATATATATATATATATATTTAATCATGAAATTACTACTACTGATACCTATTAATTAAATAGATAGGTTTTAACAGTCTAAACATATATATATATTTTTTAGTTAGATATTATGTGTAGATCAAGGCATTGAACATGTTTGACTTAATTAGAGGATAACATATGTTAAAGTCTCATGTTGTTATATTACCCCTAAATAAATTGGGTCCTCATTGTTTTAACACTGCATGTTTGAGTGAAGATAATTACTTTATTGATGTGATCACCTAGAGTATTACTGACATGCATAAGGTGTTATTTTACTATTTAGTAACATTTTTTTTCTATTTTCTGGTCAAGAAAACAGCTGGACAACAACTTACGGACCTATTGTAGATCAAATAATTTAGTTATTGGAAGCAGAAACAGACATCTAGGTTTGTTTTCTTAGTTTATTTTCAATGTATTTGATGTTTTCAACCAACCTATTTATAGTGTATGCAAGACATTTCCGATTTAATTTAATGTGATGGTATCTCTAAAAGTCATTAAATGTGCAGGTTTTATATCACTGTTATCCAAGATTGGAATTACTCATCTCTACAATAGACCTTTGAGAGACTATGTAGGTAAATATCTCTTTTGTTGGTTCACTCCATTAATGATTTTGTATTATTGAAGAACATATTTACAGATAACAGAACATGTGTTCTGAACCCCCCCCCCCCCCCCCCCCCCCACCCACATGCAAGTCACCGTCTTACTATCAATAAATTGACATCCTCTTTTATGGCATTATTTTAGTATGCTAAATTTAATCAATTCCATGAAAAATTCATTGTTAACAGGTAAAATAAGAACTACATTCAGGAATACACGCTAATGTGTTTATTTTCTTCAGTTCTGATTTGATCATGTGAAATTCTATTATAGGATATATTTTTGTCTTGAACTAATATTTTTTAGTTTCTCATCATTTCAGTGCATGTGAAGGGGGTGCATACCCGAATGTGGTGGTTCCTACTCTGAAGACCACACCCATTAATGGACTGGGGTTGACCTGCAGGAACTGTCCAGCTATTGAACAATATTTTCTGGGGTTATAAACCCAAAAATTATTCTCCCTTTCATTTAATTTTATTTCCTTTAGTTAATTTTCTACTTAATAACAATTTTTTCCACTTTTATGGGCTAGAAAAAATCTGGACAACACCTCACATAGCTATTTAAGATCGATTCGTACTATTGTTAAAAGCTGAAACAAACATCCAAGTTCCTGTTATTTCATTGTTTTCAATGTATTTGATGGTTTCCACCTTCCTCTTTAAAGTATATGAGAGTCATTGCCCATTAATTATGCAGGTTTCTCTAAAACACAATTAATGTGTAGGTATAAGGTCACTGTTATCCAATATGTGATTTAATGATCCCCGTAATGGATATTTCAGAGACTATTTAGGTACATATCTCTTTGGTCGGTTCACTCCAATACTGTTGTTGTTCCATTATATAAAACTAATCAAAACTCTTATTACACCTGACATTTATAATAACTGCTTCCATACAATTTTGTTTGAATTTTTAATTGAAGTACTATGTTTTAACTATTTTTTTAAATGGTTTTATTCTAGATAAGGTTCCCAATAATATTGTAGTTGGGTTGTGGTGTCTGCATGGCTGGCAGTGGGTGGCTGCATGCACCGGCCACCAAAATGAAGTATGGCAGTGTCCTGAAACTTCCCATTCATTCAATTTTTTATTAATTCATTTTTTTCAGATTTCACAATTTTATTATTGAAAACCATTTATTATCTTTGATTTATCTATCAGTATTCATTTTAGATCCCCCATTATAGTTATTGTGATCGAAATTGAAAATAGATTCAATTTTTCATCAAAATTTAAAAATCCATATACTTGCACTCTATTCTTTTTTCTTTGTCAACTATTTGAATTGTGTCTTCATATTATTTTCACTCCTATTCCATTATCATACACCATTACTTTCTAATTAAAATTTATTCAATATTACTATTTCTTCTCAACCATTCTAAATACTAATCTATTATTAAGAGAAAAACTAGTAATCACATATTTCGTGCCATAGCACAGGCGAGTACTAGTTATAAATAAAAAATGAAGTTTGTATTTTTAATTTCATATACATTAGTTTTCAAATTTTAATTTTAATTAAAATAATAAATTACAATGAAAAATTATTTTTATAGGAAAATAACTTTTTAAAATATTAGTTTTTATTGTTAACACCATTAAAACATTAATAAATCGATAATTAATCAATCAATGTTATATTTTAATAAAATAATTATCTTTTAGTAGCACAAATAGTTTTATTTCATAAAAGTGCATCCAATAAAATGATAGATTCCTAATCAAAATAAAGTATTAAGTAAATTTGTATAAAATAATATATATATATAATCATGAAATTACTACTATTGATACCTATTAATTAAACAGATAGGTTTTAACAGTCTAAACATATTTATATAAATTTTTATTTAGATATAATGTGTAGATCAAGGCATTGAACATGTTTTACTTAATTAGAGGATAACATACGTTAAAGTCTCATGTTGTTATATTACCCATAAATAAATTGGGTCCTCATTGTTTTAAAACAAATAATGTGGGAGTAATTTCCATTGGGAGATCCAAATTAAACATGTTATAGTAGTTGGTTATTGGTTTATTAAGGGTCTGAAGTGAGATTTAAAAATATGTAATTTGACACTATCCATTTTTTTAAATTAGATAGTCTATTCCTAATAGAAATATATTAAGTGAAAAATGATCAATATATAAGGTGTAACTTTCCTAAAACATTCAAAAATCTACATATGACATGGTTCTCATAATACTAAATCTAATCATTTTTTATTTATAGCTCAATACCTAATACATGAAATATTACTTGACAAAATACAATAATAAATATATTGTGGTAAATCATAACATACCACAATACAGTTCATTTAATTGTATTATCTTTATTCCCATTATCATGGAGGTGGTTGGTGTTGGCTATCTACTTTAACCATTATATTGGAGAATTAGGTTATATAATGAACAACTTCCACTCCTTTAAAACATCGAATCATTAGTGGATCCTTAGGGTGAATATAATTTTTCTTATTTTTTATTATTCTTTAACCATCTATAAATTATTTCATGATGCCCTACATTACCAAAAGTAATGCTTTTCTAGTCTCATTGTGGAAATTTACATGGTTCTTCTTTCTATAATGTGGAGACGTAGGATGTTAAATATTCTTTCCCAAATTTCCCTAACCACATGTGTTCCCAGGAGACGCTATACTTATCTTAATTTGTGGGATCATGATTTAAATTATTCTCAAATAGATAATCATATTTCACGATATTATGACTGAAATAATAAATATATTTATCATTACATCTCCCAATTCAATGGGTTAGTCATTTAAGAAATTACTACATTGTCACTCATAAATATTATTAAATCGGTTCTTTATTGTTCAATTAATTACTAAACCCAAAATGGGTAAAGATTAGCAATGAAAAATTATCACAAATATAATTCATCATAGATAAAAAAAAAATTGAATTCAAATTGAAGATGTATCACATTTCTAATACTAACATTTTTTCCTACAATTGTTTTAGTTTAAGATATATCACTCTTTTTTTAACCTATGAAATTCATTTGTTAACCAATATCATTATTTTATTGACTTGCATCATCATCGGTTCATCCTATATCACTTAGGATTCATGCTAGGTTACCTTAAGTTAGGTTCTATTATTTTTCCCAATATAGTACCAAAAATTATCTATGAAAACTATAAATTATAATGGGTTATAAATATAATATTATTAACCAATTAATATCACTTAGGAGTGTCAAACCAGGTGTAAAATTAGGGCCCTTTATATAGAATATGGTGGTGATCAAGTAAATACGCAATCTAGCCATTTTTTGGTCGATATCCCTTGGAAGATTTATACTAATGTCTGTATCCACTTATAGTATATAGAAATAGATTTCATTATTTGGAAAGAAACATACTCAAAAAAATTTCCGGATTTCAGTATGTTGTACTACACTTAAGATTATCCCTAGGGTTTTCACTAATTTTCTTTCATCTCAGTATACAAAAAAATCAATACATTTATCTAAAATAAACTAATGAAACCCACACCTTAAAACATATTATTTAAAAATTATTAACAAAAATTTCCAAAAAAAACCTATCATGGAATTATAAAACTATATTATTTGTAATATTAGATACATAAATATAGAATATTAATCTCAAATACAAAATATTAATTTAAAACTCCTCATAGTTCCCCTAACACCCATAGTTCTTCAAAAACATTATAGGAGATACCCTATGGAAAATACACAAATAATGGGGTGACATATAATTACCTATAATGAAATAAACATGGTATAAAAAATAACATGGGACTCGAGAGGCATAACATGATATCCGTTTTGGTCTGTTTTTTAGCATGGTATGGGTTTTGCTCATTGGGATACCTCTGCTAGTTTTCACGAAAACTCCCAGTGGTTCCCCCAACTGTAGATGGGTACATACATACTTTTAAAAATCTAGTGTTGTAACACCCTGACCCCACTAGAGCTGGTGAATTATTTTAATACATTGACATGATTACAAGTAATCATGTTCTGAAGGACCAATCATTTTATCAGTCATGTAAAATAGATTACATACATGAACATTACATCACATTTTCAAAAAAAAATAAAACATATATAATACTTTTATAATGATTTTATTATCCTAACTTAACCCTGCATATCAATCATAAAATACTTCTTTGCATCCTTGGAAAATAAATCATAAGAAAGGGGTGGCATCTGATTCTTAGTAAGGATAAACAATATAGTGGAATCAATCATAAATAAGCATAAAATTTTAAAGAAAGTATAAATTTGAAACACAATCCATTTAAAACATAAACCTAAACATAATATGGAAAGAATAAATGAAATAATTCTATTTCAACATTCACATGGATATTCTACTAGTCGAATAATCACATGGAATATGAATAACTAATCTTATAATGAGGGAGTACATAATGGCAGACATCTACACTATCAAGATATATCATCAAGATAGATACTGTCACAATCTATCCTCATGATAGTTTATCTTTGTGGGTATAAACCCATCTGATTTATATCAAGATCTATCCTCCTGACAATCTAAAACTACTTGGGAATAAACACGAGGGGTTTTTCCCCCACTAATTTCATCTCATGAGACCTATCGATGCATCATGGGGCTTTAATTAACCGGTCCCAAACCTGTGGGGACTTCATTAACTAGTTCCCAACCTATATAGATTTCATTATCTAGTCCCCAACCCATTATATACTAATTCTAATGCATTCCTTATATGAATAGAGTGAAAAATAACCAACATAAACATTCTTATAAAAAATGGCATACTAAATGTTAATACTTTAACCATAACCCATAAAACATATCAATGTATCACATCTAATTCAAACATATTATAAACCCTTTAATAAAATATATAACATTGTATCATTATAAATCAACCTCAATTAACCATAAAATCCAACAAGGATATTGACATAGATGAAAATTAATCTGAAAAAACATTAAATCACATTAAGAGAAATATCCCCTTTTTAACTTTTAAATGTTTTAAAAGATGTATAATTATAAAATAAAATGTTTATTTTTTAAATAAACTTGTATAATTGTAAGTGAAGCTTCAAAATGTTAAGGATTCATGACAGTGGAAATTTCATCCCACATCGTATAAGATAAAAACATTCTTTCCTAAATTTTTCAAAAAGGTTATAAAGTACATTGTTTGGAAAATGACAGAAATATTCCTTTCAAAACATTTTATAAAAATTAAAAAATGGGTAAAAGGGACTTAATCTAATTTTTCAGGAATTTTTATAATATTTTTAAATACATTTTTATGAAACATGTACATGGATGATAAATATTCCCTAGTAAATACTTATAAAAAACCTTGGATAATAATGAGATTGAAAAATAAACCCTTACATAAAAACCTTAAAGTATTTCTTTTTGAAATAATTTTTATGAACTTAAAAACAGGCATAAAATTTTCTTTATAAAACTATATATACATATAAATAAATTTGTTTGAAAATATAATGAATATTGGAAATAGAGAAAGGATTAATTCTCTAAACACTCAAAGCATCTCTTACCACTTTGAACATTTAAATAATAATACCAACATATTAAAATAAATATTTAAATTCAATGAAGATAAAATTATTCATGATATAAAATATTATAGGGATAGTACATACACCATAGACAAGATAAAGGTGGTGAAAATTTCTTATATCTCATGAATGTCAAAAGTAAGATGAAATTCTCTTACTGTGTGTCTGATTCGCTCCATTGGTATCTGAAACCTATGTATAGTGGTTTTAACATATTATTAACTTTTACCATAATCACAATACAATTTATGATATCTTATAAGATTCATTTATGACTTTATATTACCTGTTTATTAATAATTATCATGTTAAAGCAACGTTTTCGGTAATAATTGCTTTCTTTATCGTGCATGTTTTGACTTTTTATTATTGATCATATTACATAGATCATGATTTAATTACTTAAAAAATATATAAAATGATTTATATATATTATATATTCAGAATATAAATATAATAAATAGATATATAAAATTTAATATATTGTTCATGGAGACAGTAGGTTATACGTACGCATGAACACTATTTTCATTTTCTTATCATATTGAATAGAAGAAAGTGAATGAAATATGTACATACATATATATATTATTCCAGTAGAATTATTATGTCATATATTTCATACTTATTCATAATATATATTTATATAGTCATTCATTAATGGTGATCGAGGAATATTAATCTCATCGCATCGTGGAGACGGTAAGTTGTACGTACGCACGAGTGACAGAACCATTTCCTTAATGGTTAATTGGTATGGAATTGGATGGAATATGAATTGTATAGAAACAATATATTTTCATATAAATTATTTACATCATTTATATTCAACTTTATACCCATTTAAATAACATAAATATGAAAAACAGTTTACACCACATTGTGGAGACAGTAATCCGTACGTATGCACGCATGGTTATACTATTTTTAGTAGGATGGTTAAAAGGAGTAATAAGGTTGCCCCATAATAATAACAAAATATTATAATATATTTGATTTTGTAGTTATTAATTTAGTTTGGAGACATCATAGTAAATGTAAGTATAAGAATAAAATAACTTTGAAAGAGGTGATAAAACAATTATGTTTTCTTCGAGTGTCTCCATTTGATTTTCACAAATGGACTCCTTATGTAGGTTTTATGCCAAAAATCTTGGCCTCTATAATTAAGGGAGGGATTTGGGGAGAATATTTTTACATAATTTGGGCGATCCAAGGGGCATGAGAGGTGTGTGGAAGTGGGTAGAGGTGGTGGCCTTTTATAAGAGGGAGGATGGTCGCTTTAGGAAAGTCTTGAAAAATTATTTTACTATAAAATTATTATTTAATTATAATATCTCCAAATTGATTTATTGCTAGTATAATATTAGTATGGGTCTCAATACACTCAACCAATAGGTTTTAGACTTGTTTAGGTCAAAAAATTAACATTATATTTTGGCTTTAACACTTAGTTAAAAAAAATTAACTCTTACTATGTCTTCTTGTATTTTCAAACTATATTGTTAATATAGTTACAATAAAATGATACATGAACCTCAAGTAGATCATTAATTACATTTCAAACATTATATAAGTAATTTTATTTAAACATATATTTTTAGGATTATAATATCATTTAATAAAATAGTATTTGTTTTAAAAACACATTTAAGTCAATTTGGAAACTATTTAGTAATTGATTTTTGTTATAGTAATAAACAATTCATTCATTATAACCAAATGAATTAACTCAAAGATAATAATTCATATTCATCCATAAAATTATTTTATGGCATCAAAATTCAAAAAATAATTTTTTTTCTATTTATAATGTCATCTATTTAAATATTTCATGAGTTAGTTAATCACTTCATCATTATTGTGTCATAAATAAATTTATTTATTTAATGCATAAATTTAAAAAAAATATATCATGATGTTGATATATTTCTTATCTTTCCAATGAACATTTATAGTATATTTTTTCTTATTAATAACCCTATATTAAGAAATTTATAGTTTTTAAAACTTGAATATGGTACTTTTAACTCTTCTTTAAATAAAATATAATAAATTTCCAAATCTTACTAAAGTTGCATAAAAAGGATCCTACTTTCAACATAAGGTTCTTTTGGGTCAAAATAAACATATTTAATGAAATTAGGACAATTTTAATGTAATTTTATATTATTAAAATATTTTTCCCCTTTAATTGTACTATTTACCTATAACTGCGATAAATAAAATTCAAAAGTTACTATTCACCCAAAATTATTTTGATCCTATTAGACCAAATTTTTCACTCTGATTAAAACCATATATATCAGTTTTCTGAAATTCAATTCATAGAATTAGTACAATCACGTTTAAGGATAATTTATAAATGTGCCTAGAAGGTGGGTAAAAGAGACGTTAAAATTTCAGTAAATTTTATATTCCCAATTCTATAATAAAAAAGATTCCAATGACTTAAATTTGACTCATATATGTATTATATATCTATTTTTCTCTATGAAATAAATTTAAATTTAAATAATTATTTATATGAAGATGCATGTTTTTATCAACAGTGCAATGTTTTTCACAATTCATCAAAAAATGAATGTTTTTAGAAAAATATCAAAATTTCACCCTAAGATAATTTTAATATTATGAATTAAAAAATGAAGTCTATTTTACCAAATTAAATTTCTATTAGTGTCTAAAATATATTTTATTATTGTTAACTAGAGGACATAAAAAATAGTTCCTTTACAAAAATAGTATTTCTAAACATATAACTATTTTTATGAAACATATATATTTCATTATAAATATTTTTTATTTACCTAAAAATTTTATAAATAAAATTTAAAATTTATTTATCACTGTTCATATTATTATATTTAATGAATATATTTTAAATATATCATTTAAATAATTTTAGTACTAATATGTTGTTTTGGAGAAACTCAATCTTACATGTAATAGAAGCCAAGTCAGTGTGGTGTGAAATATAAGATATTGAAGATAGCATATAATGAAATCTTGGGGAGTTACATTCTCTCTCTCCTTCAATAAATTTCATCCTCACAGTTTATACTCAGAATTAAAAGTTATGGTTTGGAATTTTCAAAATATATATATTGAAATACCACATTGGAAAACATATTAATGAGACCACCATGTTAAAATAAAGGAATGTGTGAAGGTCACCCGAGATAACACATACTTGGGTTCCTTGTAGAATAACATGGATATAAAAGAAAATGTAACCATAATTTTTCAAGGGAGAGTTATATAGAACATGAGAAAGAAAAAATTTAACAATTAAAAAGCTAGAAGTTGATGATGATATAAGGGACCATTTGATTCATCAGAAATGAAAGTACTATGAATTTTTTTTGTTTTTATGATATTTTCCCTAGAGTTGAAGAATTAATTTAACCAATATGTTAATAACATATGAAACATACTTACTTAATTAATAGGTATAGTTTTCTCCTTTAATTAATTTCTACCACAAACTCACCTTTCTTTCCAAAAGATAGTAAAATTTTATTTCTTTTTATCATATAGGATTCCAAAAATGAACTTATAAATCATATATAATACCTATAAAATAAAATAAAACTAATTTATAATAACCAAGGACTTAAAGTAGGCCATTGTTAGGTGATAAATTCTTTTCACACTTTAGTTATGGGTTTTATTCCTGCAGCGTTGTACGGCGTGATGGGTTGTCCCCCCGACTTGCGAGTTGTCCTTTTTCTAAAACAATATTACTATAACATTCAAGAAATAGTATCTTGGAATATTTTAACATTAAACAATTATATCTAATTTTCATCATAAAAAATCCCACATTAATTCTTGACAAAAATACTTCCATCCAAATTCCTTGTCCAATAGGTCACTAAATTTCCAAAATCAATCTAAGCATTAGATTCCAAAAACAAGGTAATGAATCACTTATTTTCACAAACCAAATATTTTATCACCTTTGAATACTTAAATGAAACCTATTACGCTTCTAAATCCAAAGAGAAGAAGTACTAAAATAAAATCCTCATCATTCTTATATCAATTGATATAATAATTATTTAATCCAAATAAAAAAATAACCTTAATCATTCCACTTCACTCTTAAACCATTAAATAAGCTTCAACATATTATTCCTTAATACCTCCTTCATCTCATGTTATATTATATAATATATTCATTATCAGCATTATAACCATTACTTGTACAACCATGAAAATTTTAAACATCGACCAAGTCCAAAATCAACGTTATAAAATCACTAATCCTAGTGTTATAGTCTTGAGTAATCAACTATAGGATCCCTAAATTAATACAACTTATTCAAAATCCATAAGTTCAAAGGATTATCCAAGGTTATACATTATCATTTTATATTAAAATCCTTCATATCAGTTTGAAATGAAGATGTGAATTATACAAATCATATCTCGTGGGATTTTCAAATCTGGTGAACAGTAAGTTCTACTGTCATGTACCTAGTTACCTGGAGTCAATCCTAGAACACCGTGTCAGATTTATTACTCCTATGTACATCTTTTCCAAAACCACATCCACTTTTAGTATCCATACGTGGATTTATTTGCTAAGAATACCCACATAATATCTACATTACCATAATTTTTTATGTTACTCTATACTTATCCTCAATATCTATCTTAGGTTTACGATCCATAATCTAGGGTTTTATAAATATATTTCCATGTTTGTTGCTAAAATTACTTTGAAACCAACATTAACACCTCGACCACAGAATCTTGGAGTTGATGCATTATATTATTACATTGGAATGATTACCATGAATCATGTCTCGAATGACCGATCGGTTTGGCTGTAGAGACCCAAAATCTTGATGTACATGGATATTACATTACTTTTTCAGAATACCTAATACATAAAAAAACAAACACCAAAGGATCGTAATAGTTTAGTGCCTTTGGAAACTTGGAATATAATCTACTAATCTTAGGGAAAAATATTCAACATCTCCCATAAATATCTTACCTTTTTTTTCTTACCTAAAAACTTTCTTTATATCCTGGGAAAAGAAAACATATAAAGGGTGAGTTCAAATTCTCAGTAAGGTTAATAATGGAGAAAATAAAACAAACCATATACATTTGAACTTCAAAACTTGAACATAATGTTTAAATATCAAAATCATGAGCAATGAAATAAAACATGGCAGTACGTAAGGAATAGATCATAATCGAACATCATTCATAATAAAATAGAATGGGAATAAAACATGTAATTTTGGAAAACCATTAAGCACTTGATATGGTTTCCATAGTATCCAAGTCATTGCTTCCAATACCATCTTAGTGGACAAAGTCCCTTACTAAATCGAGTTCACTCCTCGTTCCAGTCCTGTATCACTGAACCGGATCAACTTACTATTCCAGCCATGTCTATATCATGAGATATAAATCTTTACCCAATGAATTTGAGGTAGATATAGGTCCCAAACATATAATAATGAAATAATTATTACGTGTGCCACAACATAAACATAAATCATTCATCATAACCCAAATAACAAAATGGGTTTCATAAACATCATCCCATCATAACATAATCCATATAAAACAAATGGATATCATTTCATCATAATAAATGTGAAACCATTTAAATCATAGAGATATTATACTTGAAACATAAACATATGATATAATGTCATCTTAGATGGAAAATTGTTTTGATAAAACACTTGAAATGAATTCTTGAGGAAAATATCCTTTCTTCTTCAAAATCATTTTCTTTTCACAAAATGCCATGCAATTATAAAAGAAAATGATTTTGTTGAAAATAATCATGAAACCATGTAGAGTAAGATTCATGAAAATAATTTATTATGAGAGTGTAAAAATCATTTCATGTTGTATAAGTTAAAAAACATTATTCTCGAACTTTTAACAGAAAATTCAAAGAGTACTATGTATGGTAAACGAAAGAAAGATTCCTTCCATAAAACAAAGTAAAAGTAAAAGAGGGGTAAACATGACTCTAAACATACATGGAATAATATTAAACACTTTATGGAAAACATTTTTATGGAAATGGATGAAAAATATAACCCCAGTAAATACTTACGAATAAACAATCTCGGATAAGAATGAGATTGGAATATTTATCTATTACCTTAGGTACGATATGCTTCGTAAGTATCCAAACCTCCTGTATAATGATTTAAATAATGTCATTGACTTATTATAGAATCATATTCATTGTTATGATATCATATATGGTTCACTTATGACTTTATATTACCCGTTCTTTTTTAAATTCCATGTTAGAGAAGCATTTTGGGTAAAATCATTTTATTTATCATACGTGTTTAGACTTGTTGTTCTTGATATTATTATTACTTATATCATGATTTAATAACTTACAGAATGTAAATCAGGATTTATATATCATATATATTCAGTATATATATAGATAGATAAATGAAATGAAATACACCGTTCATGGAGACGGTAGGCCATACGTACGCATGAAGGTTGTTTTCTTTTCCTTATTGACTTGAATGGAAGTAAGTAGATGACATATATATATATATATATACATAAATCCATTAGATTTATCATGTCATATATTTCATTATTATTAATTATATATACTTTATAATCATTCTTGAGTGGTTAACATGGAGAATGAATCTCGTTGCATTGTGGAGACGGCAATCCGTACGTACGCACGAGCGATGATATCGTTCCCATAATTATTGAATTGAATTGGAGTGGATGATATAATATCTCAGAATCATTATGATGTTATAATAACTATATATAGTTATTATTTACACCATTATACCCATCCAAGTAAGGTGGTGGTTGAAAAATAGATTACACCACGGCGTGGAGACGGTATTCTGTACGTACGCACGCGTGGTGATTTCGTTTTTCGTAGGATGGATAAGAGGTGAAATAGGGTTGTTTTATATTTATAATAACATTATATTATATGATTGATACTTATGTTATTAATTTATGATGAAACAAATAAATAAGATGAAGTTGAAGAAGTAAGAAACATGAAAAAATCAATAGAAGAGATTACCTCTTTTTCGACACACCCCTTTTAAGCTTCCTCTTAAGGCACTAGAGTTGGTCTTTTGAGGAGACCAGAACCCCTATAATATTTATAAGGAATTTTAGAAGGTAAATGGGCAGTTTTTGTCTGAGATTTAAGGGTAAAAATGTTGTAAATAGAAGAGGGAGGAGGTGCCCTTTTATAAGGGAGGAGAGGGGCACCTTAGGAAAAACTTAAAATATTATTTTATAATAAAGTCATATTCGGTTTATAATAGCTCCAAATTTATTTCTTTTGAAGCTAAAGTGGGTATGGGTCGAAATCCTCTCAACTAATAGTTTTTAGACAAGTTTAGGTTACAATTTTAGCCTTATCATTTAGATTTAACTGTAAGTTAAATAATTTAACTTTTGTCATGTATTCTTGTTTTCTTACACTATATGGTTAATAAACATACTATAACAAGACAAACGAACCCCAAGTGGTTAATTATTAATATATATAACCTTATATAAGTCATTTTGCCAAACCTTAGATTTTTAGGAATATAATAACAATTAATAATATAATACTTGTTTTAAAAACTATTCTATGTCAATTTTGACACTATTTGGTAATTGATTTTTTTGAAACTCATAAAATCATGATTAGTTCGAAAAAAGTTAATTGAATCAATAATAACATGTCATATTAACCTTAAAAATAGTTTAATTTATAAAAAGTCTCAAATTACATTTATTTGGGTATTTATAACCTCAATTATGTTAATATTTCATTAATAAGGTAAATACTGCATCATCATTGTGTCATAAATAAATTAAATTATTTAAAGTCTAAAAATTATAACTAAAATAAAATTATTTATGAAATCATTTTATCTTTCTAATTAATATTTATAGTCGAATTTATCTTTTGTATAACCCTATATTAAAAAAAATTTAGTTATTAAACTTTGATTTTAACTATTTTAACTCTTCTTTAATTAAAATAATATAAATGTCCTAATATAATCCAAGTGGACCTAAATGATAATATTTTATTTCTAAGGTTATTTTTGGTCGAATTAAACTTATCCAATAGAATTAGGAGATGTGTTAGGGTAATAATAATATCATTTTTACCCTTAATTACCCTATTTACTTTTAACAGTGGTAAATAAAAGTAAAAAGTTACTATTCACAAAAAATTATTTGTATCTTATTGAACCACATTTTACTCCTTGATATTAACCGTGTCTCTCGGATTTTCGAAATTCCACTCACAGAAGTGGTAAAATTAAGTTTTATGTAAATTTTCAAATTCTCCTAAGAGGAGGCTAAAAGACGGTGAAAAGTTCAATAAAATTTTTATATATATATAATTATTATAAAATGACTCCAATGAATTAAATTGAACTTATATAGGTATTATGTATAAATTTTGAACTAAAATAAATTTAAATAAAATAAATAATTATTTAAATAAAACTTTGGTTTTTAAATAGCAACCCAGTGTTTTCAGTATTCATCAAAAATTGAAAGTTTTTAGAAAAATACCAAAAAATCACCCTAGGCTAATTTTGATATTCCAAATCCAAAAATGAAGTCCATTTTGAAAGATAAAATTTATAAAATTTTAAAAAGTGGGTATTATTATTCATAATGGCTAGTTCATAATAGTATTATAATAATATCTCATTTAGTGAAACTCGGTATTGCGTACTATACACGCTATCGAGGAAGGTCTTGATTGCATTTAATGCAAGCCAAGTCATGGATTCGTGTAGGGAAATCTCCATTTGGTGTTGCATATAACATAATCAAAACTTTTTTCATTTATACATTAAACAAAATCTTTACTTAATGTTGCGTAGAATAATTTCCACAAAACGAATTTGAAATTGTGTGTAACACGAGAAAGAAATAGTGTTGTGTATACTGCAAGCTAATACGGTGTTGCATATAGTAAAATCTAATCTTGTTTTAGTGTATAATAGAAGATATCAATGAAATTAAAAATAATATATCTCATAAAATCTTGGGGTGTTACATTCTACCCCCCTTAAAATTAATTTCGCCCTCGAAATTCGTCGGGGTTATAAATTGTTTACTACGTGAAAGTTTATTTTGTAAAAACCCACATCGTTAAAGGAATACTAAAACTTAATTTTTAAAAGTAAAGTAAGAAATGTAATGGTTACCCAGATTAACTCAACACTGGGTTTCGACATAGGAGAACATAGGTGGAAATATGGATATGGAAGAAAAATCTAACCATCAAGTTCTGATGGAGAGTGGTAGAGGACATGGCTATAAAAAATCCAGCAATCACAAATCCATAAATTTGTGATGATTTAAGGTACCATCTGATTCATCGGATATAAGGACACTAAGACAACATCTTTTTTTTTCAAGATCATTTCCCTAAAGTTGAAGAATTGTTTAATTAAAAGAAATACTTACTTGATTTTGGTACAATCTTACTGTTGTTTGTGCCTTGAAAAATTTCAACTTCATCTCTTAAATAAATGAAGTTGAATTTGACTTTTGCGAAGTTTTAGCGGATCATGTGATAGAATGATAGGTCATTCCATCTGTCTCAAACATAAGTTAGAAAAATTTATATACATAAGTCCATCTATGGTGAGATTAATCGGATATGGTTCCAAAATGGACTTATACTTCATCTATCATCCTTATTAATAAAATAAAACTAGTTTCTACTAACTAGGGACTTCCTGTAGGCCAGTGGTAGGCGATAAAGGCCTGTCACACTTTGGTTGTGGGTTCGATTCCTACATCCTTGTCCAACGCGACGGGTTATCATCCGTCCTGTAGGTTGTCCTTTTTCTAAAACTACATTATTATAACATTCCATAAATAATATCGAAAAAAGTTCTATACTTAAACAATTTTGTCTTATTTCCAACATAATCCATTCCAATCTTTAGGCTTATCCAAAATACTTCTTTCCAAGCTCATAGTATAAAGAAAACAATTACTTGAAATTTCATCTGTCGAGCATGTGAATACCATCATTTATCCCCCATATATCATACGATATATCTTGCTGTTCAAATTACAAACATGTGAATACCTTAATCATGTATTCTCTTGAAAAAAATGAATACCCATTGAACCTTAGTGAAAAAATGAATGCTGTCAAAAGTTAACTCTTTCCACATACCAAAATCCCAAAATTTCTATATACTCAAACCATGATATCACTTTGTCCTTATATCAGTCATGAGCTCATGAATATTATCAAACATTTCATTTTCTCTTTATCCCTTCATTATGCGCATATCATCTACTTTCCAAAATATTTGAATCACTTTTCATGGTTACTGGTACTATATAATTATTGAAAACCATAATAAACCAATACATAGATATTCCAATATACCCTAAAATTACCTCAATGACATTATTCTTGAATACCAATACATAAACACTTCAATCCATTTTCTTTAATTATTGTCATATAATAATTCCTTCCTTGATTTAGACGTAACCTCTTAGGTCAGGGCATTGATTTGGGTAATGCCCATGTTCTCCACAGATAAGACATTGAGCTCCATAATAGTCTATCACTCTATGACCCTTCTCTCCACACAGATAACATCTTCCCCCCCCCCCACACCATTTGATGTATTCATAAAGTTTCTTCTTCCCTTATTTATAAATATAAATCTTCCTTTCTCTATGATCATCACCATGAGAATATGCATAAAATTCCATCTTCCTCTTATTTGATGAATTAAGAATACGACTAAAGTTCACCTTGTTAATCATATATCACGATGACTAATTCTGCATAATCACAAAATCTTTATTTCTAGGAATTATGCAATTTCTTTTCTTATAGTCACCAATTTTTCCTTTGGATTCAATGTTGACCCAATTCCTTCTGGTTCCCTCCATTGACTAAAACCCAAAACCATGGTGTAAGAAACAATTAAAATAACAATGAATCATAAAAAGTCACTTATGGGATGTCTAACTTATCACACATTCTTTAATCCAGGACAGCCTAGGTTCACCCTAGGTTATTCATGATCATCAAAATAATTCTAGGACTATAACTTATAGTTATACTATACCGTAGGGACATCCCTAGACATACCTTAGAAATATCTCTAGGGATCTCACTAAAGTTCTTGCATCCTAGTTTCCAAAGTTTGACTAAACCTTTCCTCTAATACCAACTGTAGCGGTCTGGAATTACTTCCAATGTACTATAATTGATACCTATCAGGGCACTCCATGGGTGGCTACACCCCCTTGGTGGGACACACCACCATCCCCAGTGGCAGCCATTTCCTCATGAATCCCTTGGGCGGAGAGTCATGCTTCGTCCAATGCTCACATGTGAGAGTTCCCAAGGATCAGATTCATTCCTACCTCCTTTTCCTTTGATACCAACTGTAGAGACCCAAAATCATGACATACATGGACATTACATTACTTTTTTGGAGTAACTAATACATAACAAAAACAAACACCAACGGATGTAATAGTTTAGTGTCTTTGGAAACTCAGAATATAATCTTCTAATCTTGGTGAAAAATATTAAACATCTCCCATAAAGATATTCCCTTTTTTTCTTACCTAAACCTTTCTTTATATCCTAGGAAAAGAAAACATATAAAGGGTGAGCTCAAATGCTCAGTAAGGGTAAGCATGGAGAAAATAAAACAAACCATATACATTTGAACTTAAAAACATGAAGATAATGTTTAAACATAAAAATATTGAGCAATGAAATAAAACATGGAAGTACGTAAGGCATAGATCATAATGGAACATCAATCATAATAAAATAGCATGGGAATAAAACATGTAATTTTGGAAAACCATTAATCACTTGATATGATTTCCATAGTAGCCAAGGCATTGCTGCCAAAACCATCTTAGTGGACAAAGTCCCTTAATGAATCAAGTTCACTCCTCGTTCCAGTCCCGTATCACTGAACCAGATTAACTTACCATTCTAGCCATGTATATATCATGAGATATAAATCTTACCCAATTAATTGGAGGGAGATATAGGTCCCACCCATCTCATAATGAAATCATTCTTACGTGTGCCACAACATAAACATAAATCATTCATCATAACCCAAATAATAAAATGGGTGTCATAAACATCATCCCATCATAACATAATCCATATAAAACAAATGGATATCATTTCATCATAAGAAAAGTGAAACCATGTAAATCATAGAGATATTATACTTGAAACATACCCATATGAAATAATGTCATCTTAGATGGAAAATCATTTTGATAAAACACTTTAAATGAATTCTTGAGGAAAATATCATTTCTTCTTCAAAATCATTTTCTTTTCACAAAATGCCATGAAATTTTAAAAGAAAGGGATTTTGTTGAAAATAATAATGAAATCTTGTAGAGTAAGCTTCATGAAAATAAGGTTTTATGAGACCGTAAAAATCCTTTCATGCTATATAAGTTAAAAAACATTCTTCTTGTACTTTTAATGGAAAAGTCAAAAAGTACTACGTATGGTAAACAAAAGAAATATTCCTTCCATAAAAAAAAGTAAAAGTCAAAGAGGGGTAAAGATGACTTTAAACATACGTGGAACAATATTAAACACTTTATGAAAAACATTTTTATGGACATGGATGAAAAATATAACCCCAGTAAATACTTACGAATAAACAATCTCAGATAAGAATGAGATTGGAATAGTTATCCCTTACCTTAGGTCCGATATGCTTCGTACATATCAAAACCTCCTGTATAATGATTTAAATAATTTCATTGACTTATTACATAATCATATTCATTGTTATGATATCATATATGGTTCACTTATGACTTTATATTACCCGTTCTATTGTAAATTCCATGTTAAATTTTGGGTAAAATCATTTTATTTATCATACGTGTTTGGACTTGTTGTTCTTGATATTATTATTACTTATATCATTATTTAATTACTTCCAGAATTCAAATAATGATTAATATATCATATATATTCAGTATATATATAGATAGATAAATGAAATGAAATACACCGTTCATGGAGACGGCAGGCTGTACGTACGCTTGAACGTTGTTTTCTTTTCCTTATTGACTTGAATGGAAGTTAGTAGATGACATATATATATATATATACATAAATCCAGTAGATTTATCATTTCATATATTTCATTATTATTCATTATATATACTTTATAATCATTCTTTATTGGTTAACATGGAGAACGAATCTCATTGCGTCGTGGAGACGGCAATCCGTACGTACGCACGAGTGATGATATCATTCCCATAATTATTGAATTGAATTAGAGTGGATGATATAATATCTCAGAATCAGTATGATGTTATAATAACTATATATAGTTATTCTTTACACCATTATACCCATCCAAGTAATGTGGTGGTGGAAAAACATATTACACCACGGTGTGGAGACGGTATTCCGTACGTACGCACGTGTGGTGATTTTGTTTTTCGCTGGATGGATAGAAGGTGAAATAGATTTGTTTCATATTTATAATAACATTCTAGTATATGAGTGATACTTATGTTATTAATTTATTATGAAACAAATGAAGAAGAAGAATTTGAAGAAGAAAGAAACTTGAAAGAATCGGTAGAAGAGATTACCTCTTCTTCGACGCACCCCTTTTAAGCTTCCTCTTAAGGCACTAGAGTTAGTCTTTTGAGGAGAAACAAACCTATATAATGTTTATAGTGAAGTTTAGAATGTAAATGGTCAGGGTTTTGTCGAGCATGAAGGCAAAAAATGTTTTAAAGAGAAGAGGGAGGAGGTGCCCTTTTATAAGGGAGGAGTGGGGTACCTTAAGAAAAACTTAAAATATTATTTTATAATAAAGTCATATTCGGTTTATAATAGCTCAAAATTGATTTATTTCTAAGATAAAGTGGGTATGGGTCGAAATCATATTAACCAATAGGTTTTAGACAAGTTTAGGTTACTATTTTAAAATTATCATTCAGATTTAACTCTAAGTTAAATAATTTAACATTTTCTGTATCTTCTTGTTTTCTTACACTATATGGTTAATAAACATACTATAACAATCCAAAAGAACCCCAAGTAGTTAATTATTAATATATATAACATTATCTAAGTCATTTTGATGAAACTTATATTTTTAGGAATATAATAACAATTAATAATATAATATTTGTTTTAAAAACTATTTTATGTCAATTTTGACACAATTTGGTAATTGATTTTTGTGATAATCATAAAAACATTATTAGTTCAAACAAAGTTAATTTAATAAATACTAACATGTCATAGTAACCTAAAAAATTAGTGGAATTTATAAAAAGTCTCAAATTTCATTTATTTGGGTATTTATAACATCAATTATGTAAATATTTGATTAATAAGGTAATTACTGCACCATCATTGTGTCATAAATAAATTAAATTATTTAATGTATAAAAATTATAAATAAAATACAATTATGTAGGAAATAATTTTATATTTCTAATAAATATTTATAGTCGAATTTATCTTATGTATAACCCTATATTAAAAAAAATTTAGTTATTAAACTTTGATCTTAACTATTTTAACTCTTCTTTAAATAAAATAATAATAAATGTCCTAATCTAATCCAACTGGACCTAAATGATAATATTTTATTTCTAAGGTAGTTTTTGGTCGAATTACACTTATCCAATAGAATTATTACATGTGTTAGGGTAATAATAATATCATTTGTACCCTTAATTACCCTATTTACTTTTAACTATGATAAATAAAAGTAAAAAGTTACTATTCACCAAAAATTATTTTTATCTTATTCAACCACATTTTACTCCTTGATATTAACCATGTGTCTCGTATATTCTAAATTCTACTCACAGAAGCGGTAAAATTAAGTTTTATGTAAATTTTCAAATTCACCTAGTAGGTGGGTAAAAGACGGTGAAAAGTTCAATAAAATTTTTATATATCTAAAATTATTATAAAATGACTCCAATGAATTACATTGAACTTATATAGGTATTTTGTATCAATTTTGACATAAAATAAATTAAAATAAAATAAATAATTATTTAAATAAAACGTCGGTTTTTAAATTGTAACCCAGTGTTTTCACTATTCATCAAAAATTGAAAATTTTCAGAAAAATACCAAAAAATAACCCTCGGCTAATTTTGATATTCCAAATCCAAAAATTAAGTCCATTTTGAAAGATAAAATTTATAAAATTTCAAAAAGTGGGTATTTCTATTCATAACGACTAGTTCATAATAATATTATAATAATATCTCGTTTAGTGAAACTCGGTATTGCGTACTACACATGCTATCAAGGAAGGTCTTGATTGCATGTAATGCAAGACAAGTCAGGGATGCGTGTAGTGAAAGATCCATTTGGTGTTTCGTATAACATAGTCAAAACTTATTTCATTTATACATTAAACAAAATCTATACTTAAGGTTGTGTAGAATAATTTCCACAAAACGAATTCGAAATTGTGTGTAACACGATCCAAGAATAGTGTTGTGTATACTGTAAGCTAATAAGTTGTTGCATATAGTACAAGCTAATCTTGGTGTAGTGTACAATAGAATACATCAATGATATTAAAAATAATATATCTCATAAAATCTTGGGGTTTTACATTAGCAGTCTTGGAAAATAGATTACATTCCTAAACATTAAATCAAATTTTCAAATATAAAAAAAAAGCATATATTATCCATTTAGAATTCCTTTATTATCCAAGCATGACCTTTCATATCATTCATAAAATACTTTTGGCATCCTGGGAAAATAAAACATAAGAAAGGGGTGAGCTCAGATACTCAGTATGGATAAAGAGTATTGAGTAAGATATCACAAATAAGCATAAAATTTTAAGGAATGTATAAAACTTAAACAAAATCCTTTTAAAACATAAACATGAACATAATATGGATATTCACATGGATATTATAATAATCACATGTAATATCAATAACTAATTTTATAATGAGGGAATACATAATTCTGGACATCTACACTATCAAGATATATCATCAAGATAACTACTGTCACAATATATCTTCATGATAGTTTAAGTCTGTGGGTACAAACCCATCTGATTTTTGTCCAGATCTATCCTCCTGACAATATAAAACTACTTGGGAACAAACATGAAGGGTTTGTCTCCCACTAATTTCCTATCATGAGACTTACCGATGCATCGAGGGGCTTTCATTAACTGGTCCCCAACCAAAAGGGAATTCATTAACCGTTCCATAACATATAGGGATTTCATTAACTGGTCACCATCCCATTATATACTAAGTCTAATGGATTCATCATATGAAAATAGTGAAACATAACCAACTTAAACATTAATATTAAAACTAGCATACTAAGGGTAAACTATTTAACCCTAAAACATGAAAGGTGTCAAAGTAGCATATCCAAGTCAAATATTTCATACACCCTTAAATAAAATATTGAAGATTGTATCATTATATATCAATATAAATTAATTATAAAATCCTACAAAGATGTTGATATAGATGAAAATAATATGACAAAATCATTAAAAATCTTTGTGATAAATATCCCCTTTTTACTTTGAAATATTTTAAAAGCTATATAATTAAAAAAGAAAAAATTTCTTTTAAAAATAACCTTTTAATACTATAATGGATGCTTAAAAATGATAATATGTCATTACTATGTCAATTTCTTCTCCTGCCATATAATTTTAAAAAAACATTCTTTTCTTAATTTGTCAAAAAGGTCATAAAGTAACTCGTTTGGAAAATAGCAGAAATATTCCTTTCAAAAAGTTTTATAAAAATTAAAAAATTGTTAAAAATGACTTAAACCAATTTTTTTGGAATAGATATAATATTTTGAAATAAATTTTTATGAAACATATACATGGATGATAAAGATGTCCTAGTAAATACTTACTTATAAACAACCTTGGATAATAATGAGATTGGAAAATTAACCCTTTTGTAAAAACCATAAAATATTTATTTTTGAAATAATTTTAAAGAACATAAAAATTAAATTAAAATTTTCTTTAAAATACATTACATACATATAAATAATTTTTTTATGAAAATATAATGAATATTGGAAATGGAGAAAGGATTAATTCCTTAAACACTCAAAGAATCCCATACCACTTTGAACATTTAAATAATAAGACAAAAATCCTAAAATCAATCTTCAAATACCATAAAGGTTAAATTATTCATGATATTAAATATTATAGGGTCATTACATACACCACAAACAAGACAAATGTGGTGAAAATGGCTATGTCTCACGAAAATCAAAAGTGAGATGAAATTCCTTTACCATGTGCCTGATTAACTCTATAGGTGTCTAAAATTCTGGTATAATTTTTTTAAATACATTATTAAATTTTATAATAATAATAATAATAATAATAATATATATGATATCTTATATTGATTGTTTATGAATTTAAATTACCTTTTTATTAATAATTTCCATGTTAATGCAACATTTTGGGTAATAATCGATTTCTTTTTTGTGCGTATTTTGACTTTTTATTCTTTATTTTATTATATAGATCATGATTTACTTACTTCAATAATGTATAAAATGATTTATATTTCATTTATATTGAGAATATTAATATAATAGATAGATATATAAAATGGATTATACTGTTCATGGAGACTATAGGTCGTACATACGCATGAATGTTATTTCCATTTTCTTATCGTATTGAATGGGTGTAAGTGAATGAAATATGTACACACACACACACACACATATATATATATATATATATATTATTCCAGTATAATTATTATCTCATATATTTCGTAATTATTCATAATATGTATTTTTATAATCCTTCTTGAATGGTGATCACGGAAGATGAATCTCATCGTATCATGGGGTGATTAAGTTGTATTACCCACGAGTGACGGTATCATTTCCATAATGGTTAATTGGTATGAAATTAAATTTAATTTGATTTTTTAAAACAATATTTAAATATTTAATGTTTATATCCTTTAAATTAAACATTATTCCCATCAAAATAACGTGAAGAATAAAAAACGTTTACACCACGGCGTGGAGACAGTAAGTCGTATGTACACATGTTTGGTGATATTATTTTTCATAGGATGGGTAAAGGGGGGAATAGGGTTTTCCCATAATAATTATAAAATCGAATCATATATTATATTCTGAAGATAATAATTTATTATGGATACATCATACGATGTGGAATTAGAATAAGAAAAGAACTTTCAAATATGTGATAAAATGATTACCTTTTCTTCAGGTGTCTCCTTTTGATTTTCTCATAAGGACTCAATAATATGTATTTCTTCATAAATTTTGGCCTCTAGGATGAAGGTATTGATGTTAGGTTCTTATTAGGAAAAAATTTGGGTGATCGAAGGGGCTTAAGTGGTGTGAGTATGTGGGTAGAGGTGGTGGCCTTTTATAAGAGGGAGGAGGGGCACTTTATGAAAGTCTTGAAATATTATTTTATTATAAAATTATTTTTTAATTATAATATCTCCAAAGGGATTTATTTCTAGTATAAGATGGTTATGGTATTAAATAATTTCAACTAGTAGGTTTTAGACATGTTTAGGCCATTAAATTAACCTTGTCTTTTGGATTTAACCATTAGTTAATTAAATTAACTCTTACCATGTCTTCTTGTATTTCCATACTTTATGGTTAATATATTTACTAAAAATTACAAGTAATCCTCAAAAAGATAATTAATGACATATGTAATATTATCTAAATCAGTTGGCCAAAACATTTTTTTTAAGACTATAATATCATTTAATAAAATAGTATTTGTTTTAAAAACTCATTTATGTCTATTTTGACACAATTTAGTAATTGATTTGTGTTAAAGTCATAAAAACATTATTAATTAGAAACAAAATGCATTAAATAAAATATAATATTTCATATTAATCCATTAAATTATTTGATGGCATCAAATGATTCAAATTGATTTTATTTTAATATTTATAATATCATTTATTTAATTATTTCATTAAAAAGGTAATTACTTCATCAAAATCGTGTCATTAATAAATTTATTTATTTATTGTATAAAAATTATAAAACAATATCAGGATTTATATATATTTCTTAGATTTCCAATGAATATTTATAGTCAAATTTATCATATATATAACAGTATATTAAAAAAATTCTTATTAAAATTTGAATATAACACTTTCAACTCTTCATTCAATAATATATAATAAACTTCCTAATCTAATACAAGGGGCTTAAAAAATATCTTATTTTTAACCTACGGTTTATTTGGGTATAAATACACATATCCATTGAAATTAGGTCAAGTTTTAGGGTAATTTTATATTATTAAAATATTTTTTTACCTTTAATTACCCTATTTACATTTAACCACGGTAAATAAAATTCAAAAGTTTCCATTCATATAAAATATTTTGATTCTATTAGAAAACAATTTTCACCTAGATTAAAACTATTTTTATCATATTTTTTAAATTCAATTCACAGAAGCGGTAAAATTATGTTTAAGGTTAATTTGCAAATGTTCCTAGCATGCAGGTAAAAGAGATGTTAAAAGTTCAATAAATTTTATATATCTAATTTTATTATAAAAATGATTCCAATGAATTAAATTGTACTAATATATTTATTATGTATCTATTTTTACATAAAAAATAATTTAAATTAAAATAAATATTTAAATGAAAAAGTCAGTTTTTTATCTATAATGTAGTGTTTTTCACTATTCATCAAATAATGAATTTTTTTAGAAAAATATCCAAAATTCACCCTAAGATAATATTTATATTATGAATTCAAAAATGAATACTATTTTACAAAATTCAATTTTTATGAGTGTCTAAAATTAATTTTAATATTGTTCACTAAAGGGTGGAAAAAGTAGTTCCTTCAAGAAAACAGTATTTCTAAACATATAACTATTTTACAGAGTCCTATACATTTCATTATAAATATATTTTATTTATGGGTAAAAATTATAAATAACATTTAAAATTTAATTATCACTATTAATATAAATATTTTTAATGTATATATTTTAAATATATCATTTAAAACATTATAATACTAAAGTGTTATTTCAGAGAAACTCAATCTCTCGTGTAACACAAGACATGTTGGTGTTCTGTGAAATATAACATATTGAAGATAACATATCATGAAATCATGGGGTGTTACATGTGATTATCTGGGTTTTCAGGATAATCAACTCTTTGGGACTCAAATTGATTGAGAGGATGGGAAGTTAGTCTCATCACACCCTTTTGGGGGGAACTATTTCCAACTCCAAGACTCTCTTATAGATTTATGATATTGTCATGTATCTCTTCCTATTCCTAATATGGGGTTAGTTACCTTGACCAAATGATTCATTGGTTATTTCTCTCATTAAACAAAGAAATGGATTTTCATTGATGAACTGAGGGGATTTTGGTCTCATTGGTGAATATATTTATATGTATATGAGGTTCTTCATCCATCTCTTTAATGGTGAATAATCACTTTTTATGTTGAAGTCGTATGACCAAATTCTTCAAAATGTACCTCCATGTGAGGAGGAGATTAATATTCCAAGTAGGGGATTGATCAATTATGTGACATCCTACTTGTCTTGGTTATTTTATGAATCAAAACTTATGTAGTTCATTAATCATGTGTTGTTTAGAATCATAAAGACAGTACATATGTGTGGGTACTGAGACATAAAATAATTAATCTTGGGTCTCAGAGAGACATCCTACATATCCAGCTTATGATAGGAATCTGAGTCATCATAGTTCAATTTATTGGGTATTACACATTGAGGTTTCCCATACCATTAGGTTAGTTTATAGTGTAGATGTTATGATCATCACAACTCCCTAATCCCAAATTATTCATGCTTGTTTTGAGAAATAATGGATATAAATTAATGAATATTTTTGCTCTTAATAAAAATTTTAGATGATGGTATTTCCATAGATGATTAATATAGAACTCGAACCTGGAAGAGGAGTCCTGTGTATCTTGAATATGGAAGGAATCAGAGTCATTGTACTTCCCTTTAGTATGGCTTATGGACATAGGTTACCCCTATCACCCTAGGATGTATAGGGAATATGACATGATCAATGATACTCCCTAAGTCCTTATGGCCAATTATCATTGAGAGAATCAAGTTTTATTATATAGTCAATGTCATTTCTTTAGAAAGGGGACTTAGATATTGGGATCACCTTGGATGATCAATACGGAACTCAAACTGTGAAGAGGCTTCCTACGTATCTTGAATATGGAAGGAATCAAAGATGTCATATTTCACTTTATCAAGGTATAAACAATTAGTTTTTCTTTTTATTTGGTGCTTAAACATTATGTATGGATAGAGATATAAAATCCTGGGATGCCCCATGACCTGGAATGTTTGTCTAGAGGGTGTCACATGACCTAGATGACATTTCTGGGGTACATCGCATAACCCAGTCATCTTGTCCTAGAAACCATTTCTTGACCGTTCTGGACACTTATGGGGGTGTCGTAAGAGTCTGTGTGACATGGATTGAAGGATGTCACATGTCTTAGCCAACATCCTTAGAGATCATCATGATACCTAGATGGACGGTATGAAGGGATTCTTGAATCATGGGTTACATGCCCAAGGGGTGTTATAGTTCTCTATTGAAATGCCCAGAGGGTGTCTCAAGATCTTGGTTATCATTCCTAGATGCAACAGTGAGACTTGACTGATATGAATGTATGTCGTTATATAATTCATGCGATGTATCTAAAGGTATTCAGAAGGATTGGGAGATAGACCCAAATGGTTTCATTAGACAAAGTTGGTTCACCTAGGGAGACTTTGTGACTTTATTTGACATTTCCATAGGACTTCACATGTACCAAATAGCTTGCTGAAAGAAAGTCATGAGATCTAGTTGACTTGTCCATGTACTTCCACGTGCCCTTGTATGACACGTGAAAATTTCAAAAGGTCTAGTGATCATTTATTTCATTTAATACTTTCAATTTTTACCTTAGTTATAGAAGTTGTATTGAGAATTATTTAGGTTTGTTTAGTATCCATTTATTTTGAGTCTCTCATGATCTAGAAGACAAGCAGCATGCTCTCTGCATGCCTTCCCAGCAGCCCTTTGTGTGATCTATAAATGAACATGAAAATTACCTTATGTATTGCTCATGATTGCTCCATCCATTCAATAGTATATTACATTAAGAAAGGTTTTATGGTCATTTGATTGGTTTCACTGAGAATTCATCTTCAATCATGGAAATTTTTCACTCAAGATTTTTCTTCACATAGTAGCTGGTGAGTTTTTCATGATATAGTGGGGAATTTATCAAACTTTCCACCCCTGATGCTCACCAATTTATGCAATGTATCTGGCATGGATCAAGTCTAGAGCTGGTTAAGTGGGATTAAATTATGTTGTTTCATGAATCTTTGTAATGGGTCGTCCCTAGTGTGTCATCTGATTTTCAACGGTTGTGACTCTCTTCCTTCAGTGCTACCTTTATCGGATTATCATCAGTTAATAGACACTTGTTTTTTCATGATGTTATGTCAAAATAATTTTCATCTTGTCAAATGAACATGCCAACATACTTGATAAAATCCATGGTTCCATTTTAAAGGAATATGTGAGATGCTTAAGTATTTTATGGGACTTTCCATGAGAAAAGGATGGTTTTTCTAGGGGTCTTGTGGGACCATGGTGTGTTTAGCTTGTTAGGAGGTCTCACAGGGTCTCGTGGTGGACTTCCAGGGTCTTTGAAATATTTTTGGAGACATTGAATACTTTTTACTCCCACCCTTTCCACCCAATTTAATTTATTTTACAAATGTCATATATTACGCGAGATTTCACAAGTAAGGCCTAGGATATATTCTAGATTTTTTTGTGATGCCTCATGTAACCAATATGGGACATATGGGGGTGAATGATTTATGTTGTGGTCACATCTATCAATTTTATCATATCAAAGTGGAAGTGTGGATTTTCCAGAACATACCTAAGGACCTATATGGGGCATGGCTGACATGTCAAAAAGACATCACGAGATGAAGAAAACGTTTTTTTGAGGTCTCACAGCTTCTTGCAGATCATCATGGGCACATTGCATGTCCTTCATTGACCATGAGAACCTATCACCTCCTCCCATTTATCCCCTTGGTTTTATTTTGGAGCTATGTGAATTTAATTTAGTAATAATTAGGTAATTTATCCTTTTGATGGATTATATGGTGTGTGATCTTTATCACCATTGGGGTTTCTCCTTTGGGATACCATTCTTCCTTATTTCCTGATGAAGTTAGGATAGTTTATCATGCACTTTACAATGATAAAACCATGTGACCTAGAGAAATTCATTCAGTTGTCACCTTGTTACCATTGACAATCTGGAAATCCATCATGAGATTTGGATGTTCCGTTTAAGGGGGCTTAATTGGATTTTTCATAGGTTATGTGGTGTGTGTGAAGTCTTCATGTGACCATTAAATGGTAACTTGATTGCGTGTCTCTCAAAGGATCATTTGATCCCAAAGTATTGGCTCCTTTTCTTTTTTGTGGAAGGTAATACATGTATTCAAGTATTTTATCATTTGTGCTTTTTTATGCTTCTTTGGTGACATTAAATAAATGCCCCCCCAAGAGCGATGTCTATGTGTACAAGGACTTGGTTTGGTAGAAAATTAATTCCCACCAAAATCTTTGGTTGTATCAAAAACTAGTTCCTTAGGTGAAATTTGATCTATTGGGAAATTTTTTTTGTTCTGTGAACTTTACTATATATAAGGGGGTGAAAGAAAATTCATTCCACCAGTCCCCACTTCTCTAGAGTGATCTCATTTTCACCTCTGCTGAGTGCCTCCATCGTGTGATCATGCTGCAAGCCCTGACTATAATATCTATTTGCGATCCTATATCATAAGTCCATTTTTATAGCTCTCCCACATTATTTTTTTCTTATTCAGATTCTTTTCTAATCCAACCACATATCATACTTCAGTAACATCCCAAACTTCAGTTATAAGGGATGTGGTTATCTTGAGGACTTCGCAATAGCCACTAGCCGAATCATTTGATCATTCATGACTCACATGAACTAGTTTAGGTCATGGGATCACATGTCTCATATGAGGTCATGAAGTTCTCATGATGCCCTTTAGGGGTTTTGTGACCCATGAGTCCTCTAGAGGTTAGTTGATTTGTGAACTCCTTAAGTGGTCTTCGGATCACTTGTCGAGTCATGCAATAAGCTTGATGCTGGTGGTACTCATCATTATTTGAAAATATTTATTTTTTTGTCTAAAATGTTCTACCTAGATGATTTTATATGGCCCTAGGTTATTATCAATATTCTTACAAGGCTTTGAAGAGGGATGTAAGAGAATCAATTTCCTGCCATGATGATATTATGGTGAGCATGGATTCCTCTTGTTGTCACTCAGTTGGATCATTTCAACAGAGTCTTATAAATTTTATGGGAAAAAATACTATAACTATCACCTATTAGACCCCAAACACATTTATAGGTTTTTTCTCACCAATGATGTCTCCATCCATCCCCCAAAGTCATCGTTCATTCCCTCTTTTTAGATTCAGAGGGCCCAAAATAGTTTCCGATAAATCATTTCTCAAGGGGTGACACTTTAGCTCTAAAGGGGATCATGAGGATGTTCATGTAATAACATTTATGCTGAAATAATTTTATGGGACTGATCATACCTCTGATAAGGAAGAACATATATATTATTCAATAATATGGCAGTCCATCTCTGATCAAATATTTGAATGGATCTCTAGCTGGGACATTCGGTGGGGGGGAGGAAGCTATGGATGTGACTGGGGATAGACTATATGGGTTCAATATATTATTTCTGAATTTCCCAAGGATTATACAATATGAGAATGTGTGAGGATATCTGGATATCACATACATCAAAGTATTGAAATAATGGTTTGATGGTGGATTTTCTCAGTCATTGGAGACCGGATACGAATTCTTTCAATATTATGCATAATGAGGATGGAATAAGTCTTCGATACATGGAATCTATTTTCAATGTACCTATAATCATTATCATGTATGAAAACTTCTTTCTTTATTAGTATAATTGGGATGATGTGATAAGGAATCCTCCTTTAAACTAAGAGATGATTAAGGTCGTTGAGATGATGCATCCAAAGGGGGTTCTTTTGGGGAGGATATCAATTTCAAAACATGGGCAAAGTAATTCATTCAGCAGGTCAACTCTGATCAATAGGTTAAGAAGCTGGAGGCCTGGCTCACGAAGGATTCCTGCAGTGCATTGGGTTCTTATGGGCCCACAGTTCAAGACTTGAAGTTTAGATATTGGGTATGGAAGGTTCTGCCTAGCATTGAAAAGTTGGTTTAAAAATATGGTTTCCTCACCATATACCTAAGTAGATTCTTACATTCGACAATAGAGAGAGGGGGAGTCAGTGTATCCTGTTTTATGAAGTAAAATATGATGTATGAAGAGGATATTGACAGACTGGTGATCCTTGTGTAAGAAAAGATCCACCACCTCATGTACCATGTTTATAAGGGAGAAGAACCTTATAGAATCTTAGACCCCTTCCAAGTACTATAGGGTAGTATGGGGGCTCATCTGTGAGGTTATGTGTACTTAAAATTTTGAGAAATACATAATACTATATCCATACCATACCATCAACTCATTAATAGACTAAGAACTGTCCTATTAAAAGATTTTAAAATCAAGGATTTTATGATATGCCATGAAAATTTCTCCTACAGGACATTTTCACCTATGCCGACAGGCAGTTTTATTTACAATGGGAAGGCTAGACTTGAAGAATGTGTTTATATGATGCTACTTCATGAGGGGGTCCTTAATACCCATATCAACAGGGACCTCATTTGTGAGTGGTACGAACCATGCTGGTTTTGCCTCCAATTATTTTGTGTCCAATCAAGGTGTCCTTTCCCTGTCTATGTTAGAGATGAGGAAAATCTGATGGCAGCTCGCCAATTTTGGATGATGTTTTCCAGATAGAAAACGGATTCAAAAATACACCTTCCTCCTCATGAGACAACAATCGGCTTATCCCAAAGTTATGTGAATGTTCATATTTTTCCATATCTGAATGGGAAATTATCTGATTTGTTAAGTGATTATTTCTAACCCCCAGTTGTTGAATACATTCCCAGTCCCAGAAGGATGTTGGCTTCAAAAATGTTGGATTCTCCAGTAAGACCTCGTAATGAAATAAAATGTTTATCATTTTTGGTAGGTGCATATGCTACCATTACTACAAGGGATGTGCATGAATTTATATTCCCTATCACATCTTGAAAATGGGAGGTTTGGATGGATAAGCATTTCAAAGTTGTCATTTGGGGAATACATTATTTCTTAGAGGTTCTTTTAGAGATTTTTTTCTATATCACTACACCTCGTGGCATTACCTTTGAAAAAAATCCTAAGGAAATGATATCCTTCCTCCGTGATATTGATGTGGTTTTGGAAAGTCCCTGAGATAGGATACTTTATTCATCATGGTTCCAAAAAATGTTTCTCCATGGAATACTTTGGGTTACTACCGATGAATCAGGTTACCCTAACACTGAGTAAATATTAATATCGGGACTAGTGTGGCTCTTAAGATTCCATAGTTCCTTCACAACTATATTTTCATCATTTATATGTATGGACATAGGGGTTTTCTGAAGATCACCTGACCCTACAATACCTTGAATATACTCCCGGTGGTATGGTCATGGGAGAGGAATTTGGGGGTGACCAGGGAGCCAATTATTAAGGGTCCCTAGATCAACGGGCCTAGTTGAGGGCAGTGATTTCCACTTCTGAGGAGATGTCCACAAACTTTGACCCCTTTTAGAGGACCTTATTTAGAATGGAAGAAGAAAAATAAAAGTAATAAAGTTGTATTTTCATATCCTTTTCCTCGAATATACCCAAGTAATCCGTGTATTTTATTCCCCCTTATCATGGATTATCCTATCAACACAATCACGGTTATCAGAAAACATGTAGACCCCCACCAGGCTTATTTAGGGGAGAACCTGTCTATTTTTAAGGATGTGGATATGTGTTTTGTAGCTCGAACAGATCTTCCAGTACAAGAAAAAATCCACCAAGAAATAGATGTGGTTGAGGGGCCCGTTTAATTGTATTTGTTGCATACCACAAATGCTTTACAGAGTGTTCCATATGATCTGGCATAGATGCATATATTTTTGGTGGTTTTTGACATAGGCAATTATAATTCTTCTGCATTATCCAGTGTTAAGGTTAATTTTAATGAAGGTAAATTCTTCTTCATGATCGAACCATTTCTTTTACATTTATCATACCTCATAATATCATCTTTTATTATTGTAGTCCTTAAAAATGGTGAGTGAAGTACTTCTGTCTAAAAACTTTCGGAGGTACCCCATTGTCATTTATCATAATAAGAGTTTCATCTTCTCTTATTGATGGGGTTGAGGTGGTGGATAATTCATGTGATGTGACTGAAAAAGTAATGCTCTTATCCTGAGTCACATTTTAGGATATTTCTAAATTCTTCATAAGTTTTCCTATAAATAACATTCTCATACACCCCCAATATTATGTCCTTAACCTAAATGTTAGAGGCATTGGTGCCTACAACTTTGGGAGTTCCTCTGACTAGGTCTACCAACATAGAGGTTGGATTTCTCCCCTCATCATCGAAGACTGTGGGGAAAATACTATCTCTAAGAGACCGTGTTCTGGAATATGTTTTATTCCCCAATGATTAAAAAAGACCCAGGTCACAGTTCTATATCACTTTATAAGTCAATGAAACAACATATGTGGAGGTAGAACTAGATTATAGTCTCAGAGACATCATTGGATGAGTTTAATGATCGATTGGGTCATCATTGATTCATATTTCCCTCCCATATCTAAGAAGATTTTGACTATTATTCCATTCATTCTTAGGTAAAGGATGTGATATTTGTGAGAGAACATAAGAGGGCACTTGAATTGAGGTCAGCATAAACTCGGGATTCGTCTTCATTGGTGAATAATTGGAGCAGAGCTATGAATTAATCCACCCAATGTTTGATGAAGTCTTCTACTCTTCGGGACACAATTAATGTTGTAAAGATTTAAATTGGTCATCTCCAATTTGAAATTAATCATCTTCTATCTGAAATCAATCATCTTCAGACAGTGCTATCCAAGATTCAATATGCACTCCATATATGGGTAAAGACCCTACTGGAGTATCAAGGACTCTAGGGCATGGTAGGAAAATCCATACATGATGTCATTTCCAAAGTGTAAGAGCTACAATGTGTGGTGGAGACAGAGAATAAACCTGCTAATCAACTTTTCCAATCTGTGGCATTATTGGAGTGAAGAATTTCAGATATCAATGAATCATCAGAGCATATTCCCTAAGGGTTTAAAAAATATACAATCATTTATATGAGAGGCTCTGGTATGTGGGGATTCCTCCTTTCATATGGTAACAATGTACAAGTTTCCTGAACATTATATGATTTTTCCCAGTTTTTCTTTGTTCGTCATGTGTATTGTGTTTCATTGTTTTGATATTGTGAGAATCGTCAAATCCATCCATCCTTTTCATAAATTCAAGAAAATCAAAATGTTTGGATTTAGAGATTTTTTTGGTAAAATTTCATGAATTCCCACTACTATGGTGTTCCATACTCATGAATCTATTCTAGTAACCTTGTTAATTATATATCCCAGAGGGATAGTGCTCTATTATTTTCCCAATCCTATAGCCCTGGTGATTATATCTTGATTATTCTAAGGCCCAATGATGATCCTTAAAAACCCTTTTAGGAAATATTTACGGTGTGCTCTAGTTTAAATTATTTTAGCTTTGTTCTTATGTTTCTGTATTTTATAATATTTTATCTTGGACCTCATATTTCTTTAATTTATGTTATTTTAGCTAGGACCTTCTATCGATTTAGTTTATATTATTTTATCTTAGACCATATACTTATATAGTTCAAGGTATTTTTGATTATGCCTTATATTTATTTTATAATAGGATCTTTTAGCTCAGACCATACATTTCTTTCAGTTCAGGGACTTTTCGCTCGAACCATATATCATTTTAGTTTAGGGACTTTTAGGTCGGACCTAATGTTGATCATGGGGTATGGTAAATATGTGACATGTATGACCTGAAACACACTAAGCAGCTGGGTTTGTTTTGTGGTGTTACTGAGACTCACAAGGATTGAAAATCCCTTTCAGAGGGACACATTTGGATGATGACCATAGGCGCACATGTAGGAGACATAGGCATGCCTGCATAGTCAATAAATGGTTCCTGTTGTTTGTCATCTTTTCTGATGGGATATAGAATATTTATGGATTGGATTTGGTTGAGTTTGAAATATTAGGGAGGTAAGTTATTCCTGGGTAGTTGGAGTGTGGGTAATGTAAATCATAACCACGAAGTTTGATTCCATGAATAAGAGATGGAGAGGATATGTTAGGTATTTCCCATGACATTCTGGGATGACAGGTTCTTCTTGGGTGTTGTTAGGGCTCACAAGGATTGATGCAACATTATTGAAGGGATAAGATAACTTTATTTGGTAGGTCAAGTCCCTTATGCATCGGTATCATGCTAAGAGAAAGATGACCCCCACCTCTCTCCAAGGTCCATGAATGGTTTGTGGTGTCTTAAGCACCTAGATGATGATGTTGGGTATGGCGGGAAGGCTATTAGAGAAGATTTATATAACCCGAGGGTAATTAGAAATTAAATATGAATATAGAGCCCTACACCTTGTGGTTTCAAATCACGAGGTGTGGTAAATCAAAGGCTAGGGAATAAAGTGTCGCAATACTTCCTTGATAAAGGCTACAAAACCTAGTAATGTAACACTTTGGATATCAAATATCCTTGGTTAGTTTGTGTAGGGATTTTAAATCATGACCCAGAGTGCTCAAATCTGTAGGATTAAATGGTACAGTCATACAAGATGTGGTTCATACACACTGAGGTGTTGAGTTTTTTTTTGTGATGATGTTAGGGCTCATGAGGATCGAAGTGTCCATTTTCAGAGTAACACATTTGGTTGATGGCCATAGGTGGATATGCAGGATCTAAGAGCATATATTCATAGTCATGTAAAGGGTCCTTGATGCTCGATATCCTATCCAAGGTTCAAGGAAGATTATGATGATAGGAAACACCCCAAATCATGAAGTGTGATATGAGGAAAGTTTAAAATCCAAGGACTATGTGAGTACCCAAAAATTTGTTCCACCACCTAACAAACATATTCTTATTGAAAGAAGATATGAAAATCCATTAATCTATCTTTATATAAAACCAGGGTATCCAATGATCATAGCTTTTCTTTTTCTATGGATACTAGGTAGACCATATGATCTATATTCCTTATCAATTTATAAAACAATTTTTTCCTAAACATTGAGAATGAGGATTTCAGAAGGTGGGAACTTGACTTTTTCTCTGGTCTACCTTTATAGGCTTTCATCTTGATGATTTTTTTCTCATTTATTTGCAGTTTATGGTCTTCTCGTTTGGACCATTATATTCTAGAGTTTAAAATTTGTATATATTTGACCAAGGTACATGCATTCTATAGTAATGATGCACATGGACCTAATATGGTAAATTTTACAAAATATTTTAATTAATAAACCCAAGGTCAAGAGTACTCCAACATCCTTATGGATAATAGGTGAATGTGTTTTAAATCATAGATCAAGGTTCTCATGTCATGAGTGATGATATTGGAAATTGATTCTGGGATTAGTTCTAATACACAAAGTTATTGAGTTCTACTAGCGTGATTTCCAGACTCACAAGCATAAGAATGTCCATTTTTATGAGCCACACATTTGGTTGACGACCATAGGGGAATATATAGGATCCATTGGCATACATGCATAGTCATGAAAAGGGTCGTTGAAGCCAAATTTACTTTCCAAGGGCTACAGAATATTAAGGCTATCCAAGACACCTAAGGCATGTAGTTTGTCTTATGGATTGAGGTTCTTTAAAATATGGTGGAATCACCACATAATATAGTAGATCAAGTCAAGTCGCTTTTGGTACATTGATAAGGAATGAAAAATGGTTCATGGTTTTCTCAGTTTATCATCATGTAGTGGGGACATAGTTTCCTCTGTGTATATTTAACATCTTGTTGTAAGGATTTTCTTCCATGTAGTTGAAAATCATGTGGTAAGTACGTATTTCCATTCAATTTAATGTCATGTGGTAAGGAAATATATCAATTAAGTTTAAAATTAGGCAGAAAGAATGTACTTTCATGTAGTTTTACACCATGTGGTAAGGATGTAGTTCCATGTAATTTAATGTCATGGGGTAAAAAAGTTCTACCATGTAGTGCAATTTCATGTGGTAAGGGTGTACTTCCATGTTGTTTAAATTCATGTGGTAAGAACATTATTCTATGAAATTTAACGTCATGAGGTAAGGACGTAGTTCCATGAATTTTAACGTTATGCGGTAAGGATGTGGGAACCAACATTAAAGTGTGGAATTTTTGCAGTTGGGTTTAAAGATGGAGACTTGATCATAACAACATATCTCCCATGGATGAGAAACAAGACACATGTAGTTCTTAATTAAGTTTCATATTTTGGTTTAGCCTATGCATAAGAAGAATGGAAATTTTATATTTATTTGTTATGACTATGATATGAATTGGAAATTAGGGCGTCATTATGTATCCTATGGGGGAAGTAATCAAATTACATGTATTTATTGAACGATAAATACTATACATATATCTAAACCATACATTGATGTGGGAATTATTTTTGTTGACCATTTTTGTAGGGATTCAAGATTTCAGATCCAGGCATCACTTTGTATCATGTGATGATAGGAATCAATCTACATGTAGTTCTTGATGTTCCTAGAAGGTTAACATTAAGCGGTGGGGACGAGGGTGAATTGAATTGAATAAATGGAACTGTTTTGCTTGGGCCCAAAGATGGATGTTTGGGCATCACTACGTATCCCATGAGGATGAGAATCAAACAACATGTAGTTCTTGAAATCCTATGAAGTTTAATGTCATGTGGTTAAGACAAAAGTGAACAAATGTGAATTGTTGGGAATATTGTGGTTGGGCCTAAGGGTAGACGTATGGGTGTCACTAGGCATCTCATGATAATTAAATCAAACAATACATAGTTCTGATGATATGTGCAATTTCACTTCATGCGACATGGACATTGATCGTGCAATTTAATGTCATGTGGTGAAGACTCATGGTATGCCTTTTAGAGGCATGTATTCTGGTCCATAATGAACATGTTGTGTAATTTTTTTCTTTCTTGTGAGGTTGTGTCCCTACCAAAATTTCTAAGTTCACATGATCTATTCTTGGTGTGAGAAACAAGAAATAGAAAGCATTTCTCTACCATGTAGAGACAGTCGATTGTACAATATGGTCAGTTTGTATCATGTAGTGAATGGACCGTGATATAGAATCAAGGTATGCCTATGTATATCATTGGAAATGTAAATCATTTCATACATAGTTTTAGATGATCTATACATTTTAACATTATTTATCTAAGATGTAGGTAACTCGACATGAATAGGGATCTATATCACGGATCCTTGCAGTTTTACATCATCTGGTAAAGAAATTGGCCACGTAGTTTTAATATCTTTTATTAAGGATGAATATTGTATGTTTTAACGTCATTTGTTTAGGATTAATTTCATGTAGTTTAACATCATGTGGTTATGATGAATTTCATGTAGTTTAACATCATGTGTTCATGGAGAATTTCATAAAGTTTGACGTCATGCGGTAATGATGAACTCCATAACCTGTAACATCATGTGGTTAGGATGAATTTTGTATAGTTTAATTCCATGTGGTTAGGAATAATTATTGTACATTCACTAATTTGGATTCCCTTGTGATGATAGTTATGAAATTTATTTCTTTAGAATCCTTGCATTAGTGGGAGGGGTGACACGCTCCCCATTTATTGTGGACAATGAGTAAGCCCCGTTGTGGTGGACATTATATATTATGTTATGTACCTCACATTTGGGTATTAGCTTTGGGGTTCCTTCCTAGTATCATTGGGTCTATTAGGAAAAAAAATTCCTCATAAATGAATGATTAGATAAAAACCCTTTTATTGAAGGATCTTGCAATCCGATTCTGGTATACCTCAAGGTTGTGCTGTGTGTGCAACCTATTCTCATCATGTTGTTTCAATTAATCTAATCACTTTTGTGATTTCTCATCATCTTATAATTGATCATAGATGGAATCTCAGAGTGATGGAAGCTATAATTACATGGCTAACAATGCCTTGGCCACATACACCAATGATTATGTCATCTCTTGTATAGAAGTACACTTCATAGTACGGTAGGCCAAAAAACCATGGAGGAGATTTTCTGGAAAAAACTTCTTATCCTTGTTCAACATCTTATGTAGTATATTTTCTATAGTCTTATTTAAGGCCTCTATCTATACATTTTTTGCTGTATTATAGTGAGAGGAGTGATTAGACTCGATATTGTACTCTTGTTTTAAATTCTTCAATTCCGCATAACAGATGTTGTTTTCATTGTCCGTCAATATTGTGTGAGGGACCCTGGACCTAGTGATGATATGATACATTATGAAGTAGACGATATGATTTATCTTGACATCCTTGAGGGGTATTGCCTCATCCCATTTGTAAAATAATTCAATGGCAATATGAATGTACTTGAACTCCTTAACAATGTCTAGGTGATATAGCCACAAAACATCCATCCCCTAGATAGAAAACATCGAAAAATATTTAGAAATATGTAGAAATTTTAGAGGCTAGTGGATGAAGTTATCATGGATTTGGCCTAAATGAAATTTATTTCTAAATTCCAGATAGTCCTATATCATGGTTTTCTAGTAATATCCTAACCTCCAAATTAGATGGGAGAGACTATCCCCTGATTGATGGGTTCCTCAAGAGCCCTCATAGACTTCTTCCATGATGTCAGAAATATATACATCTGTTATGCATCCATGGAGGATCACAACAGAGCCATGATTATAGAGGTTTTTTTATCATTAGGTTCATCCTACATGGAGATGTTCATTGTAAGATGTTTAATATGTTCTTTTACGTCTCTATACATTGGGAGAGTTCTATTTTTCATATAGTCGATTATGGGTTCCATCTTTCCAGGGGTGACTAATGTTTCATCATGATCTGGGGTGGTTTTGACCTGACCGGTCTCTTCGATATCACATACGATGATTTTTTACACCATTATTTGATGTCTAGTACATGAGATTTCTTCTTATGGATTAGGATTATCCAAGATGATGTTTTTATTTTCCAAAACGTCAGTGCGAGCATTCTGTGATTAGGGAATATGATGTCGCATGGGTTGGAAATGGAACTATGCCATTAGTCCACAGACTTAGATAGTGAGAGGGGAAAATTTATCCTTTTGGTGGTGTATTCTCTATTGACCAGCTTTATCAGTAACTCTGAATCCCCTTTTATGTTCACGTAGGCTATTTGCAGCTGTATGGGTAGTTCTAAGCCAATGATGAGGGCTTGGAAATTTGAATCATTATCTGTGTAGCCATTTTATGTTGAGAAAGAGTAGGGTAGAACATCATTGTGAGGAGAGACAAACACAATCCCCATGCCAACCCGATTGAGCTTTAGGTTCCCCAACATTGTTCTGATATGAATATGTGAGGCACCATCAAAATACATCTCCCATGGTCGAGGAGTTTCAGTGGGAATAGAGGACCTCTTCATCTGGGATCTTGGTGTCTTCTAGTATATTTTTCAATGAAGGATGTGACACGAGGAAGTCATATAGGGATTTTCCTTTCATAGAATAGTGTGACCCAAATAGAATTTCATATTGTCGATAATTGTCTACCCATCAGACCAGGAACCAGGTCAACATTGGATGACCATGGATGTACATGAGAGGATCGATAGAAGAGACCAATTGGAATTTATGGTTATTCAAGTAATACCTTATCATTTCCAATATGATGATGAACATGAGGTAGTTATTATCTAAATCAGAGTATCAGGTCTTAGTACTTAGCATAGTCAAGTTGGGTTAATAGAGACTATTCTAACTCCCCACATCATTATTTTTTTTCAGGAGGGAACTCAGTGAGCATTCCATAGTGGAAACATATAAGATGAGTGGCCTCCCTTCCACAGTAGGCATCAGGACTAGTGGGTGTTGTTTTTACTTCTTGATAATTTCAAATTCTTTTTGGAAACCATCATCACATGGGTAGGTGGTACCCTTCTTCATTAGCCTAGTGAATGGGAGAGATTTGCTGGATATGTACGAAATGAACTGTTGAATGTTAGTGAGGTTCCTCTGGATCCCCCTCAATTCATTAAGAATTATGGGGGTAAAATTTCTAAGATAGAACTAGTCTTATCTGGGTCGACCTAAATTCCATGGTGGCATACCAAAAAACAAAAAAAAATACATGACATTTCCCCTAAAGTTCAATTCAACGGATTCATCTTCAAACTATGTTGTCACAACATTTGAAAAAAATGATGTTCAGTGAAGTGATCACACTACTGTCAGGATTTAACTACCAGTTCATCATCATAACATTAGGAAATATTTCCCAAGAATGTATTAAAGATATGATGTGTGGTGTGTTGATATGTGACACTAGTATCCTTCAAGACAAAGGGAATGACCTGATAGAAACATATCCTTTGAGGGTCTTTGAATTTAGTGGAATCTTCATCCCCAGGGGCCATCTTTATCTGATTGTACCCCATGTACCCATCCATGAATGAAAGGGATTGGAAACCAACAGTTACATCAATAAAGAGTTTTGTGATCTACAATAGGCAATAATCCTTTAGGGAATCTCGATTAAGTTCATTGAAATTAATGCAGAACCTAATCTTCCCATTCTTTTTATTGATAGGGATAATGATGGAAATCCATATTGGGTACTGTGCAGCTCAAAAAAAAGTTTTCTTCGATCAACTTTAAAACTACTACCTCTATATTGGTGGCATGAGAGGGTTGCATCCTCCTAGATGCCTTCTTGAAGACTCGATTCTCTTTTGGTATCTAGATATGTGGTGTATCCACATACAGGTTTACTCCAAACATTTCTGTGTAGTTCCATGTGGAAACATAACAATTTTTCTTTATAAATTCAATTTAAATCTTTGGATTTTTGAGGGGCATTGTGGAACTAATTAGTGTTGGTTAAGGGTCTTCCTCTATTCCCAGATTTATCTACCTGATTTCATCGATGGTGGTGGAGATGCCTTCCTTGAATGATGGAGGGGTGTTCTTGAGGTAATCTTCATCTTATTCCATCTCATAATCTATGTAGACATTTTCTAATGAAGATATAAATTTGGGGGGGCAAATTTATTATTATGTTTAGAGATCCCATGAGAAGAAACATTTCATCCCCTATTGACTGCATCATTGTAGAGAGATGTCATAGTAGAGTGTCTTTGATGCTATCACTGGAGACAGGAAGGGGTTGGACCTATGGGTTTTTACATGTGACATTGACCTGATTTAAGGTGAGCTCATAGTCATCATTGACCATATACTAGGGATTCGTAGGGTCGTTTCCCAGGACATTGGCATCGTAAACCTATACATCATCATCCACCATTGGTTTCTTTCCTCCCTTTTATAGAAATCTATATTAGCATATGTGGCCCTACAATTATCTAATGGAGCACTATCACCATGTATTATCTCAACTTTTACATGAATGTGATACTTTAGTCATTTGTGGAATAATGATGTTATCACCAGATGGATATGGATCCAGGGCCTTTCAACCAGAATGTTATACTCTATGTCATACTGGTTAACAATAAAATTAGTTTCTAATGTAAGATCCATGAACTGGGATTCAATCATGATTTTCCTGATTGTTATTTTCACATGTTTATCATACCCTTGGATGGTTATCTTAGTGGGATACAAATACCCTTTTCCATACCCCAAAACATCATAGGGTTAGGACTAGGATCAAATTGATCCCAAAACCATTATCAGTCTGACCCCTTTAGATTTTGTAATTATTGAGACTGCCAGAGACATATATTAGTTTTATGTTTCCATTAAGGGCCTCTTACTAATCTTTATTAGTGAATGATATGGAGACATAACATTCTAATGACATGTCCTCCATTCGATAGTCTTCAGTTGTAGTGACTTCTGTCTCAAACGCTTGTGGGATCTGGAGGGATTCAACCTCCCTGAGTTCTTTTGAAGGATGGGGGCATCGAGTACTGAAGTATTGGCTGAGACTGTCACCATATTTTTCATAATTTCATATTTTTGTTCCAGAGTTCAGTGCTTCCCAATATGAGGTTTCTAATTGACATGTGGATGAGGAGCCAATGAATTTGGGGTGCATGAACCTATTTCTTGTGTAGAAGTTGAGGGAGTATCTATTTCCTATGTAAAAGGTCACACTGGCCTTCTCCATTTCCTAGGTTGATCGTATTGGAACCCCTCTATGTGATCATGTAAGGCAATTGGATGTGGGCGACCGCAGGAGGTTTCTGAGACACATTCTTTCCCCTTTTGAGCCTACTAGAGTGATTTCTTGAGAGTATCAACAACATATATGTCCCCCAAAGGGATATGAATAAAATATTGAGTCAGACCATGTCTTCATTATACCACATATCCTCCGATATAGTGAATACAACCTATTGTTCCACAATTATTTGTGGGAAACTCATGATCCGGGGAAAACGCATCATCGAAGAAGGGTTCTGACATGTGTGTTTTATTGAAAGAACAAAATATGAGTTATACATCCGAAGGGGGTTTTGTTTGGTGGGTTTGTGCTCGTATTATGGATACTATAGGAAATTTTACGAGTGTTATGGTTCACTTTAGAGGATAATATGACACTTTATCATCCTCTAATGTTTCTTAATACTTACAGTGGTTACACACACCTTTGAGAGATATATTAGATATTCCCTCTTTGGGTGGTGAAACTATGATGGGTCTGATCAATTGTTATTTCAGATGGGATTATGCTTGATCAACTACAATTCATTTCATACAGTTGCTAATTGTTCATGTCTATATGGATGGGACCATCTGCCAATCACCCACATCTTCTTATTGGATCACAGTTATGCAAGCCAGCTACTCTGGGGGGTTCTCTAGCACCACCTATCTAGAATTGATCATCCATTGAAGTATTTCCTTAAAGAAAAACTAGATCTGGATATTTTGACCCAACCTTCTATGGAAAGTTCTGTAATTCGGATTGTCGATGAGGTTGACCTCATCGGGATTCTTGGGATGCGGAAGTGTGAGAAGGTTATTATCCATGGATTCTAAGAAATAACTAGGGACATATTCATTATGGAAGGAATATCCCTTATTCATACATTCTTCTAATCCCAAATAGCCCTGATTTTTCAATGCTTTTGGTTGAGGGTGATTATGTGGTTGTCGCCACTCGAGAGGAGGTGATATGCGGTTCAGGGTCTACCTTGGTATGTGGGCAGGCACTGTGACTAGCTTTAGACTTACAGCCACAACTTCATCTCCAGTTGGGATTTTTCATTGTGATGCAAGAATGAGTCCAGTGTTGGATCAGGTCCGCTAGATGGCTTCTTCCAAACGTTGGTCCATTTCGGCGAACTCCCAAAATCCAGCTGGACATTTCATAGGAATTAGAGGCATCTAAAACGCATATGTATGATTTTCATCATAGTGATCCAGAAATTTCTCTTCTGAGAGAGGGATGTTGATTGAATGGGTTAAACCCTTCAACATTTCTATGAAGTCATATACTCTCTCCTTATCACATTTTTTCAACTTTTCAGTTCGATGATCATTTCCTTCCTCAGTGTAGAACTGAGTTGATAATGGAATTGATGAAAAGGATTTCCCATCCTGACATGGATCCTATTGGAAAACTATTATACCAAAAAAATGATGTCCCCATCAGATTCTATACAAAAAACCTAATCTTCATAGCCTCTTATTAATCTCAGGGGCCCATCATTATCCAACATTGGGACACAAAGTGTGTGAGAAGTTATCTAGGGTCTTTCACACCATCAAATGTGGAGAACGATGGATTTTTAAAAATGGTTAGAGGAAAAGGTTCATTCACCCAATCGGGATATAGATTCCTATCAGGATACAGAGGTTTATGCCATCCTTCTATAGCTTTCATTCAAGTATCTAGGGACTCAATGAAGTGAAGGATATCTAGGGGCACCATTGTATGAGTCGTCTCACCTTCATATAGAGTCTATGGGGGTTAAAGAGGTGTCCCCACTTTTATATTGTGGAAAATTTTGATTGTTCCTAATATTTAAAGGTTTTCTCGACGAGGGATATGATTGTTCTGCCTCCAAGGTGGTACATTTGCAGAAGGTACCGAAATAGTTTAATGAGGATCGTCATCAATCCCTTTTTCTATAGAGATGGGTTCTCATCGAATTCACCATTCCTTTTGTTTCGACCCATTCAGCATCATTATCATTTAAAGAAGGTTGAATTAACCCTGATGGAACTGTTGGTACCAGTGGTAGATTGTGTGGGGTTCAAGCACTCGTGCAATTAGTCATTCTCGGATATAAATTACTCGGATGGTCTCCAAAAGGTTCATCCATAGAGCCAAGAATGCCCAATGGCCTTGGTATCAATTATCCATGGACATACTTTCCAAAGGTATTTTCTCATTTGCGGATGATTTGGACAATGACACTTAAGGACTACATCGGTCAAGAGGATGGGAGGTCAAGCTCACCGCACCCTTTGTGGGGAGAGAACATTACCCCTTTGACTAATCACCATTCCTCATTGAATTGAAAATAAATTGATCACCCTTATTCCCAAGAATAGGTAGGTTCACGTCGGCGTCCCAAGGTTGGGCTCTTGGATACTGTGGGAATGTAGCCTCACCGGAATTCCTAAAGCCCGTACCTTTGTGGGGAGCGCCTTCATGACTCTGGTTACCAGGGGTATGTATACTCAATGGGGCACGTTGAAGCACCTGATGGTCTAAACATAAGGGTCTGGTGGATTTGGAGGAGGCTTTGGCCTAATGTCATGGGACTGGTTAGCGGAGGGACCATGGGGAACTAGATGGTAGTGGATGGGTGAGGTTGGAACTGGTGGAAATAATACCCAAAAATATCCCATTCTACGTACTGACTTTTTTATGCGAGTTGGGGGAGGCTTCACACACCATAGTGGTATGCAGGAAGAGGGTTCGTCCACATACCAATGCGGTACGTGGGTATGAGTATAGGAAAAATCAAACCATAGTGGTACATGTCCCATCATGCCACTTTGGGTTCCATTCGCATACTGATGCAGTACGCAGCATTGAGTTTAGTCTACGTATACGCTAATCATACCACCATATTGAATGGGGGTCCAGGGGATCAACATTCACAGGGAGTTCATCCATGAGAATCTATTGGTTTTTGGTTCATCAGTTAGGTTCTTTGTTCTATTATTTTTATTAAATTCCCCCACTTTATGGTTCGAGGTTGGCTGTATCTACGGAGGGAGTGACTCACAAATTGTGCTTCGTCGATGAAACAAGACGGAAGCTGAAGTGAAACCTATAAGTCTCTCTCAAACTTTCATTTTCCTTCCTCTAACCTTTCTATATCCCTTTCTCCCTCTATCTGTACATCTAATGTACTCCTTTTATAGAGCATTAAAGAAATCATATCTATTGGGCACACAACACCATTTGTGGAGGACCATTGAAGCAATATCCTAACTCATGGAACACTTGGTAAATTAGGGTTTGCAGAGGCTTCAGTTCGTGATAGTGGTTCATGGAACCATGCTGATTCACTTCGTATGCAAACTTGATTAGTTCGTGGATCAGTACATAGATGGTCCTCATGCATATGAATCCATCGGTGACTCATTTTTGGGTTTTCCTTGCTTGCTGGCCATCGCCTTGTGGGCCAGCGGTTTTCAGATAATCCCACATAAATAGAAGTTTTCAATCCATCTTCTCCATGTACCTTTCCTAGTGGTGGTATGCAGGGCACTTATTAACCTTGAAAACACGAATTACTTCAAGTTCCTTCAAATAATTGCAACTCAATTTGAGTCCATTCACCTTGCTAGACTTGTTGAAGTAATTGATTCCTTCTGAAAAGTGTTCATGGGGGTATTTTCTTCCCTTGGAGGAATTTTTAGGACCCTAAAAATTCCCCCCATTAGAATGGGGTCTGTTCAGAACCAAAAGGGGACTATTCCGATGTAGAAGTGGTCCTGAACTAAAATGGTTCGCGGTAGAATATATGGATCTAGTTAGAGGGGACCACACCTATATATAGGGGCCCATGTCATTGTTCATTTACTATTTCTCATGGTGAAAAGTATTCTTTATTTCCTCGACTTCCTCTATATCATGTACCATCCTCCTTACGAATGCTTGGGGAAAACACGTCGTGTAGTGTTGAGCCAGAGTCAGGCCGTGTAACTAACAACACGGACAGAGGAGACCAAAAGACATACACGCCATGTCCACTATGGAACATGTCGTTCAGTCTGACCTGGGGACCTGGCCGTGTAGCTAACAAACACGGTCGGTGTTGAACACGCCGTGTACCTGAGGGACACGCCGTACAGTCCTTGCCGATGGGAAACCGTGTGGACTTAGCCGTGTGGCTGAGGAAAAGGGGTGGTGTACACGCCGTGTGCAGGTGTCACAAGCCATGTAGTCTTAGTTGAGTATTCATCCGTGTCACAAATGACACAATTAGTTGGAATTTAATCCATACACACCGTGTAGATGATATATATGTCGTGTAGTCTTATTCAATGGGAGCGGTGTGGCTTAGCCGTGTAGAAGGACCTGGGTAGGGGAAGAAAAGTCATCTACACACCATGTAGTCAATATACATTCCATGTAGTCTTGTTTTGAAAATATTGAATGCCTTCTTCCTCTAGTTCCCTTTTTGGTCCCCTTGTTTTTCACTCCTAGATAAACTTAAATCTAAGGTGTGTTTTTGACCATGTAGAGTCATGCTATTGAGACGACCATGCGTTGTTCGCCAAGAGAGCAGCAACGATTATACTCCAGAGATGGTGGGCCATGGGCTACCAGTGGATCCTCTAGTAGAGCCATATGCGACACTAGCTATTATACCATACATAGGCGCGGAGGCGTAGTTCCGTGAAAGCTTTATGTGGTTCATGCAGACCTTTCAGGGAGCACCGTCGGCTGCCACATCTATGGCAGAGCTGCCTCGTATCTTCCAGAAGCAGCATTCGCCTACGTTTTCAAAGGATGGCAGACCACAGGCTACGGAGTCTGGGATGGGGTCTATGCATACTATTTTTGAGCATCTTGAGATGCCTCTAGAGCGGAGGGTCAAGCTTGCGATGTACATGCTGCGTGATTCTGACAAGAGGTGGTGGGATGTTACCACTCAGAAAGAGCATCATAGAGACATGGCGTGGGAATATTTTCAGATAGCTTTCTATGACTTCTTCTTCCAATAGACACTGAGGGAAGATCGAGCTCGATAGTTCATGAACCTGTAGCAGGGAACTATGTCAGTGATGGATTATTCTTCTCATTTCACCGAGCTTCAACATTTTGAACCCGTTCCGGTGGGTGATGAGACGTTGAGGGCCAGACGCTTTGAGGATGGTCTTTGATATAACATCCGAGCACTGGTGAATGTTTTCAGGTTGGCTATAGTACATTCTATTGTGAACCAGGTATTGATTACTGAGAGGAAATTTCGAGAAGCTAGTGGTGTGGGCCAGGGTGGTTTGGAACTAGTTTTTGGTACTATTTCTACCAGTAAGAGGAAGCGACAGATGGATTTCTCTCATGGTGGCAGTACTAGTTAGGTGATTACTTTAGGTGGCCCGGACAGGTGCTACCAGTGTGGTAAATAGGGGCACAAGAGATTGTAGTGTCCACGTGACCCAGTGGAGTGTCGAGCTTTCGGCAAGATGGGACATCTGCAGCGCTTTTGCAGGGCGTTTCTACCAGTGGCTAGTGAGAGGGGTTTTGTGCAAACTCTGTGTGCGGGAGCAGGACCAGCAGATTCTTACCAATCGGTAAACCGAAATATGTTAGGGCATGCAGGCAGAGATGGTGGTCGTGGTCGTGGTAGCCAGACACCAGGATCTCAGAGTCAGTAGGGTGGGACAGCTCAGGGTAGCTAGGTTGTGTCGCAGGGCCGCGACACTGGTCAGGCATATACAGTGAAACAGACCCAACAGGAGCCAGATCTCGGACCTTCTGCTGTCAGAGGTACTATTCTAGTAGCTTCTATTTTATCTTCAGTACTTTTCAATATGGGTGTTACATAGAGCTTTATATTTATAACTTTTGGGGAGAGATTTGGGATCTATGTTTCTTTTTCATCTATTGTTATTATGCTAGACACTCCATTGGAAACTAGAATGGCTGGTGTGCATCAGTGTAAGGAGATCCCCCTAGAGGTTGGTGGTTGTCACTTTCTTTGGGACCTCTATGTCTTAGAGATGACGATCTATGATGTCATTCTCGGGATGGACTGGTTGGTTCCCTTTCGAGCCTTTGTAGACTGCTATCATCACAAGGTGATTTTCATGTAACCAGAGGGTGGAGAGTTCCTATATAAAGGTGAATGGGATGTTCAGGCGAGACGAGATGGACCAGAACATCGTGGGCAAGGTGGAGTAATAGCCCAGATTGCGAGTTTATATCTGGATGATCAGGGGACTTGTCAGACAGATTTCCCTCCAGTGGTTGATCATTTTAGGGATGTCTTCGCGGACAACTTTTCAGGTCTACCTCCAGATCGTGAGGTGGATTTTTCTATTGATCTTGTTCCAGGGGCAGCACCAGTGTCCATTCCCCCTTATATTATGGCTACACCAGAGTTGCAGGAGCTTAAGAGGCAGTTAGAGGATTTACAGTCAAATGGTTTTATCCGACATAGTACTTCTCCTTGGGGTTCTCCTGTCCTATTTTCTAAGAAGGAAGATGGTGCCCTCAAACTCTATGTGGATTATCGGAAGCTGAACCAGTTGACGGTAAAGAACTTATATCCCTTACTGAGGATTGATGATATTTTTGATCAACTTTGAGGTGCACGAGTGTTCTTGAAGATTGAATTGAGATCCGGATACCATCAGTTACACGTGAGACCATCGGATATACCACTTACAGACTTTCGGAGTAGATATGGTCTATACGAGTACTTGGTTATGCCATTCAGACTCACGAATGCACCAGCGGTTTTCATGGCTCTGATGAATCATGTGTTCCACCCTTATCTAGATTCTTTAGTGGTAGTCTTCATGGAAAACATCTTGGTGTACTCTCACACTCGACATGACCATACTACCCATCTTGAGATCGTTTTGAGTACACTGAGAGAGCATCAGCTATATGCTAAGCTCTCAAAGTGCCACTTTTGGATGGACTAGATTCACTTCCTGGGTCATATCATCATAGAGGCAGGAGTTACAGTAGACCCAGAGAAGTTGAGAGTAGTAGTTTCCTGGGAGTAGCCTAAGAATGTGTTTGAGATACGAAGTTTCTTGGTGCAGGGTGGTTACTAAAGGCATTTCATACAGGACTTCTCCCTCTTAGCAGCACTGTTGACGGGTTTGACTAAGAAGGGTGTGATGTTTTTTTTGATAGAAGCTTGTGAGACATCCTTCTAGAATCCGAAGGGAAATTTGACATCTGCACTAGTCATGATACTTCCAGAGCAAGGGAAGAGCTATATAGTTTACTGTGATGCATCAGGTATTCGACTGAGAGCTGTGTTGATGTAGGGTGATCGAGTTGTTGCGTACGGTTCTCTGCAGTTGAGGCCACATGAGAGGAATTACCTGATGCATGATCTCGAGTTATCTACAGTTGTTCATAAATTAAGCTGTTGGAGAGAATATCTCTTAGGAGAGCATTTTTTTGTTTTCACCGACCACAAAAGTTTCAAGTATATCTTTACTCAGCGTGACTTGAATCTGAGGCAGTGAAGGTGGGTCAAATACCTTCAGTCCCTCGATTTTAATATTTCCTATACACCTTGTAAAGGTAATGCGGTAGCTGATGCACTGAGTAGGAGGAATCAGATACAGGCAGTGCTGGAGGCCAGTGGTGAGTGGCAGGTCATGGATTTGTTCTCTGAGATGCATTTGGAGGTGCAAAACAGTCAGGGGAAAACCTATCTTTCTTCTTTAGCTGTGACTTATAACCTCCTGGATAGAGTGAGGATGAGACAAATATCTAATTCAGAAGTCCTAGCTCTACGGGAGTCAGTGGCAAGTAAGGACCCTCCTCCTAGTTATAAGAAAGGCGATGATGAGGTACTGCGTTTCCATGGACGAGTGTGGGTTCCAGGGGATATACGCGAGGAGCTGATGTGGGAGTTTCATGCTTCGGCTTGGGAAGTTCATCCCAGAGTTACCAAAATGTACCGTGACTTGAGACGTCAGTATTGGTGGACAGGAATGAAGAGGGAGATAGCTAGTTTTGTTACGAGATGTTCCATCTGTCAGTAGGTGAAGGCGGAGCATCAGAGGCCAGCTGGACTATTATAGCAGTTACCTATTCCAAAGTGGAAATGGGATGATGTCACGATGGAATTCATTACTGGTTTGTCGAGGTCACCTCGAGGCAATGATGTTGTGTGAGTTATTGTGGACAGACTCACGAAGGTAGCTCACTTTTGTCTGATCAAGGAGACCTTTGGTGTTGACGAGCTCGGGAAGTTGTATATCTGAGAGATCGTACGTCTTCATGGGGTCCCTTGTTCTATCGTTTCAGATAGGGATTCCCGTTTTATGTCTCATTTCTGGTAGATTTTTTATATGGAACTGGGTATACAGGTGCTTCTAAGCACAGTTTACCACCCTCATACCGATGGTCAGTCAGATCGTACGATCCAGGTGCTTGAGGACATGCAGCGTGCATGCATACTAGACTTTGGGGGCTCTTGGGAGAAGCATATACCCCTAGTCGAGTTTGCCTATAATAACAGTTTTCAGGAAAATATTGAAATGGCACCTTATGAGGATTAATATGGTAGGCCATGCCGATCACCCTTGTGCGGGTTAGAGGAAGGTGAGGCAGCTTTTCTAGGACCACGTCTCGTGCAGGAGACTTCTGAGCATGTCCAGTTGATTTATAAGTGGATGGATACTACACAGTCTCATCAGAAATCTTATGTTGATCCTCGTAGATGACCCATGGAGTTCGTGGTCAGGGATCAGGTTTTCTTACATGTTTCACTAAGGTTGGGACACAGACAGATCAAGAGACAGGGTAAACTTTCACCGAGGTATGTGGGGCCATTTGAGATTCTGGAGAGAGTCGGGCTGGTTTCCTATCGGTTGCAGTTACCATAGAGGAACTGAGCCATGCATGACGTCTTCCATGTATCTTAGTTGCATCGCTATCATTCTAACCATTCTCATGTTTTTCAGCCCGATGAGGTTGAGCTTGAGTTAGATGCTTCCTTTGAGAAGCATCTGATTCGTATCATGGATAGGAGCACGAAGGTTCTCTGAGGCCATTCAGTTCCTCTAGTACGGGTGCTATGGTAGCATGGCTGAGTGCAAGACGAAACCTGGGAGCGGGAGACCGACGTACGTGCTCAGTGGCCAGAGTTTTTCTTAGCTTTATCTTCACCACCCTTGGAAGGGAAATTCGGGGATGAATTTATTTAAGGGGGGAAGTTTGTAAGAACCCGGTTATTAATCTTGAGGTACGGGTTTCTTCTTTTCTCTATTACTTAAGTGTTTTTGAGAAAATAAGGAAAATGGGAAAAAATCCTAAATTTGGTGACTACACGCTGTCTACTTGTCCACACGCCATGTATTTTGGCCATGTGGGATGAGTACATAGGGTGTGTAGCCATGCTAGCGATGAAGGGTGTAAAAACCGACTACATGCCGTGTAGTTTGTATTTACACGTTGTGTAGTTAGTCAGAAGGAAAATACTAAGGCGGTGAAGGAAACCGCCAGCTGAGCGTCAGTACACACCGTGTATTCATGTATTACACACCGTGTACTCATGTTGACTGATGAACAATGTCGCGGTGGAAAGAAGCCGCTGAAGGAATAGTTAAAAAACGAAAAGAACATGTTGTTTACTCAGTAGTACTCACCGTGTAGTTTTTTTCCCTTAAAATGGGAAGTAGCCTCCCCTGTTCACAGGGAAGGCTTAGAACCGGAGGAGGAGTCGGGAGAGAGGGCCGAACCTTCAAGGAGCTCTAGATCGCATGCCAGGAATTCGTTTCTGCCTCCGTCGATCTTGTTGGAACCGTACGGGTAATCCTATCCTTCTCCTTAAGCCGTTCTTACCAATTCTTTCCCGAGGGAAAGTTATTTACGTTTGAACAGGGTTTTCTTTCACCTCATATCTTCTTTGTTCTTGGATGATTCTAGGATCATCGTTCGCATATACCACTCAGGGGCGTTTGAGGTAGGTGGTTTGGTGTTTAAATTCCAACTGTTGCGCATTTGTGTGTACCATTTTGTTATGAACCCATGTTGGGGTGTCGTGTGGCTGAGGCCTTAGCTATTTTAAATACCTAGAATTGTATAGGTAATTAAATGTGATAATAAACAATTGTTTGGGATTTCTTCTTGGATCCAGGACCACCCAGGGGGTTCCTTCCTCTGTTTAGTCATTTGGCCAGGATACCCAATGGTATTCCATGTTTATATTGTGCATTATTTTTCCTTTAGAGGAATTGTATATAAATTGCATGTTAATTTTTTGGGCTCGGACCAGTTACTTGCACCTGAGGGCAGTTTTCTATTTATCCTGACGACAGTATTCTATTTAGCCCGAGGGAAGTGTTTTATTTCGCCTGAGGGAAACTTCTTCCATGCCTGAGGGATGTAGATTCTATGCCTAAGGGAAAAACTTCATACGCCTGAGGGAAATACTCGATAGCCTGAGGGCAAGCCTAAGGGAGCGGTTTTACTATATTATCCTAAGGGAAAGATTCTGATTAGCCTAAGGGCTTGGTTCTGATGAACATGGAATGATATTAAATTAAATTGTTAAAACGAAAATGGCAAAAAAACAAGAAGTGATAGTTACTTTTGAGTACTTACTAGTTTACTGCATTTACTTTTGCACATTGTAGTTGTATATTTTCACATAGTTGGGAATGGGCCTTTAGTGGGTGCCTACAAGGATTATTTCTCACACCCTCTTTGGGGTCATGTCTTTGGCCCCAAATAGGTTACATTTCTGCAGGTATGCATAAGGACAAGGGTCCCTATACAGGTATTTGATTGTTGCTGAGGAGTAGGGGAGCATGGGACCGAGCTTAGGCTCGCGATGTTGTCGGTTGTTCTATTTTGTTCTGATGTACCTGTACTTGAGCTGTATTTTATTATATTGTATTACTGTGTAACATGTTCTGGCTATTTTTTGAGAACTTGAGAACATGTTGCATCATTATCTATATAACTGTTGGTTATATTTTACTTCAATTGTTCATTTTAATTGTGTATGGTTTAATGCTTCTGTTATTGTTGTATGTTTGTATATTTTATTCCAATGCACTACACTTTGACAAATGATGGCATAGTTTCCCCACTATTAGACATGGACCCTCGCTTCTAGTCAGCAGCCTCTGGCGTTTGGGGAAATGCGCTTGAGGTCATGTGACCAACCGGGTTCGGGGCACCCGTGGAGTGGCACCCTGATCCGGGATGTTACAGATTACACCAAGATATCATCAATAAATACCACAATAAAATTTTCAATATATTCCTTGAATACTATGTTCATCATATCCATGAAAATAGAGGGTGAATTAGTGAGTCAAAATTGAATTACTGTAAACTTGTAATATCCATACCTGGTTAGGAATGTTGTCTTAGGAATATCTACCTTCCTCACACACAATTGATGATATCTAGAATGAAGGTAAATCTTTAAAAAATATCAAGATCTATGGATTTGATCAAATAAATCATAAATATGAGACAAATGATACTTGTTCTTTATTTTTATAGTATTTATTTCTCTATATTCAATGCACAACCTCAAGGATCCATCTTTCTTCTTCACAAACAGAACAGGGGATCCCCTAGAGAAACAATAGGGAAAATAAATCTCTTATTACTCAACTCCTATAATTGTTTCTTAATCTCCACTAATTCCAAAGTGGTAATTATATAAGTAGTATTTGATATTGGTCTTGTATTAGAGATTATATCAATGGTAAATTGAACTTATCACTTTGGTGTGTGACTAGGTAATTCCCCAATAAATATATTCACATATTCCTACAAAATTAGTAAATACTCAATTTTAGGATCACTTTCCTTGTACCTAGATATTGTTTGCTCTTCCACTCTAATAATTTCATTTATTGGAGCTACTAAGGGTGGATCTAGATAAGAATCAGACGATGAAATTTTTTCTCTAAAGATAAGGGATTCTACATCTTCTTCACAAATCATAATTTCCTTCTTCTATCAATAAATGCTCACATCATATTTTGAAATAAAGTCTATACAAAGGATTGTATCAAATTAAACCTTGGATATGATGATATGTTTATCAACTAAAGCATGTTTATGCATCACATAGAAGACTGAATGACACATTTTTTGCAATGAGACTTCCCTTATGAGTTTTTACTAATAAATCCCTTGTTAAATGAAAGGGAAATGTATAATTTTCATATAAAACTAGGTAGATATAAAAGAGTGTGATGATCTAGAATCAAATAAATTATTATCTAAATTTTATGATAGGATTAATGTACCTACCACCACATCATTGTGTATTTTACTTCACTTGTGGTGATCTCATAAGCTTGGTCATCTCCCCTTAGCCTCTTTTGTGATATGTTACCTTGATGTTTGGTACATTTATTTGAATAATTCCTCATTTTATTTCAGTTGAATCATTTAACACCATTTATTAGTTACTTTCCTTTTTATTTATTATCTCAATAACCCTTTTCTCTACACTTATAACAAAATCCCATGCCTTTCAAGCGTTTACCATGACAATTATTTCCAAAGATTTTATATAATGGAAATTACTTCATTCCCTTATTATTATTTGAAACTTCACCCATTCCATGGTTATCAAAAAACCTCTTCTTATCTTGATTTCCCTTGAACAAATAAGATCTATCAAATCCCTTCTCTGTTTTGATGGAACTTAATATTATTTCATCATATGATGAAAATGTTTGAGAAGCCAGTTCCCTCTGAAGACTTAGTTTAGGACCTTCAAATAAATTATCAATCTTTCATTCCAAATCACATATGTAATCTATAGAATACCTAGCTAGTCTTTTGAAGGTATCCTCATTCTCTGCAACACTCTCTTATTCACTTTGCCTTATGCTAAAGATTTTACTCTTCATTTCAATTCATTTCTCACGAGGGAAGTATTTTTAGAATAATTTTTCATTAAAATTTCTCCATTAAATTTATTTTATTTCATCTTCCTTCTAAATATTCTGGATCAAAGATCACCATTGATCAACATCACCCTTGAGACAATATACTACTAGTACTACCTTTTCATTTTCATTGCATATTAATGCCAAAAATATATTCTCAAGGGAATTTATCCACCACCCAGCTACCACTGGATTAGTATTCCCACTAAAAGTGGAGGCTTATGCCGCATGAAATGATCCTACATAGTTGTAGTATGGTTATGCGTCATAACCTGAGTAAGTTGTCCTAATATAGTCATGATATTCTCAGATCCAACAATAATTGTGTTGACTTGATCAGTGAGAAAATCCCTACATTTTCAATAGGTATTGATTCCTTTCCTTTCATTTGGTTCCATTTCTAAACAATGACATATACTAAATTAGGTTATAAATCATAATATATAATTTTGAACTAGAAAAACACTTAACATAAATCACATAGCTAATACAATAATCATAAACATGGTTTACTTGGGGAAAAGATTACTTTTAAGTCCTTTGTAATGGTTTCTAAAGAGAATGTGAATTATCATAAGCATATCTCCTAGGAGTGTCAAACTATGTGCATAGGAAGACTCATTGTTGTGTACTAGGTTACCCCAAGTTAGGTCTGGGACACCATGTCAGAATTATTACCCCTAGGTATATCTTTACCAGAACCACCTCCAATTTTAGTATCTATACATGAATTTACTTTTAGAAATACCCACATAATATCTACCTTAACAAAATTATAGGATGTAATTCTATGCTTATCCTCAATGTCAATATTGTGGTTATGTTCACTAAACTATTTTTTCTAAATCTAGTTCCCAAGGTTTCTAATAAACTTTATCTTATACCAACTGTAACAATCCTGACCCCATTATCCCAAATTCGGTGGTTATTTTTTATAATGGAATAGATTAAATAGATCACATCACCAAGTATTGATAAGTTTAGTAGTCTTGAAAAAAGTAGATACATACATGGTTCCCTTATTACATTGGTAATAAAAAATAGGATATAACAAAAGAAAATAAATTTCTTCCTCAACACTGATTCAAAGGTATCATCTTCTGAACCTAGGGAAGGAAAAAATTAAAGGGGTGAGATCAAATGACCTTTAAGGGTTACGTGAATCAATAATAATTGAAACAATTTCAAGAAGTCATAATGGAAAGGTAAATAACTGAAAAACACATTTCATCAACAAACTGATAATGAAAAATGCAACCATAGGTTTTGTCATAGTGAAAACCTCATGGAAAGTAATAACTAAATACTGAATGAATAAATTTCTTATTTATTAGATGTCATGTATCTATAATATGAACCATAATACTATCAAGACAATTTAATTCTATAGGTAAAAACCCATCTAATTATAATTTGAAACAAACACGAAGGGTTTGTCACCAACTATTTTGCCTCATGAGACCTATTGATGCATCAAGGGCTATAAAATTCCCCACCTATCAATACAAGTTAGAATCATTCTCTATACATAGATTCAATTCATAAACAATACGACTTATCAAAATATATGTATTTCGTAGAGGATACAGATTTATCAATATTTCACCATTCAAAGTAAAAAATTGTATTTAAAATTTGTATATGGTTTAGACAATAATCACATCCATGATACAAGATAATATAGAAATTAAAGAGGAATATAATTTAAAATGAAAAATAATCTCAATGGGATATTATATAAACCACATAAAAATGGTTAGGGGCACAATACCATGTAAGTCTCAATGAAATGGAAATTAAGATGAAGACCCTTACCTTGTGTCTGAATGTGTTCTGCAATTTATCTTAATGTCCTGGATAATCGGATTAAATATATTAATTAATTAATTCAGAGCCTTTTCTACATGTTTTTTATTTATTATAATTTTATTAAGTTCATTTATACCCCTTTTGATGAGTTATAAGATATAATTTTATCATTCAGGATCATTGGTTTCCTTGGTTTTCAAGATCGGTTAACTTGTATACAAGTATGGAAAAATCATGTAAGATGAGAAAAATTGTCCAGAATTGAAATTATATGTTATTAATAAAATTAAATAATATTAAATGGTTATATATTTTATTCATTTATATGGTATGAGGATGAATCATTAGATAAAACATTAGTGATACTTGTGATTATTTTGGCATTGTTTCGATCATCGTAAACTAGTTTTGTTTTATTAATTAATATTATTCATATATATTGGTCACCTAAATTTAAACAATATATAATACATCTATTATAATTTGGTTTGACCATAAAAATGGATTTATAACCATCCTTTATGGTGGAAATGAAAACACATCATCCACGAAGGCGGTAAATCAGCACCTCGCGGCCGATGTTTTCATTTTTAGAATAAAATGGAGAGGAGAAGGGGTTTGATGATGAATATTCCATCATAAAAATAAAATTCTAGTATATATAAGATACTGGAGTTATCAATTATGTTTTCACATGAGACTTAAGGATAGAATAAGAATAAAATAAACTAAATGAAAATGAAAGATAATAAAAAAAAGATTTACCTCTTAAATTCTTCTCTTTGAGAACCTCAAGGGATTTTGAAATAGTCTTTTGGTGAGACTAGAAATATCATAACATAAGGGAGTTTTTTGGAATAGTAAATGGTAATAATATAATCAAACTTCATGGTTTTTAAGTGTAAGTATAAGGGGTGGTGAGGGGTGGTATTTATCATGGAGGAGAGAGGTGTTTTTTATTATTCTAGTCATTATTTTATTATTTTGGATCAATAAAAGAAATAGTGATTATTATTGTGAATAAATACATTAACTAATTAATGTTAATTTGAACTAATTGCACTTACATCAGTCATAAATCAACTATGACTCAAAAATTCATGTATTTAGCTTATGTAGTAAATTACTGTATTTCAATATTCACCAAAAATCAACTATTTTAGAAAAATCCCAAAAATTAATCCTAATTTTTTTTTACATGTAGAATTCAAAAATAAACTCCATTTTATGAAAATAATTTTCTAAATATTATAAATTTAATTTTTAATTAAATTTATCATTTTCTTGAAAAATACTAATTTTAAAATTATAATTGCTTTTATAACACTTTGAAAAATTAACTAAGGTTTCATAAATTTATATTTTAATCATAAGACATAAAAAATATTAATTTATGATTATATTTTATGAAAATAAATTTTATTTTAAATCATTATATTAATTATAAAATTGTAAATAAACATTTATGTTTTATAAAAATACCAATACTTAATTTATAATTTTCAAAATATTTATTTACTTATAATATGATATAATTAGATATTATTTTCATTTATAGGATGCCTAAATTTTATTTATAATTTCTTAGGTAAGGTTACTATTTTATTTGATGAATTAAAATTCCTAAGGGTCACATTACTATTCCAAATGTCTAGTTACAATTTCATTGGTATATGTTCCTTAAGTTATAGAAAAAAACCTCTTATTTCAATCATTATTAATTTATAGAGTTTGTTTTTTTGTTTCCTATGTGATTTTATATGATTTACAATATATGAAATAGTTTTTTGTGAAATGTAATTTATCGAATGAATTGAACTTATTTAAGAGGATACATATAGTAAAATCTTGGGGTGTTATAAAGATTGAATTTTTTGAGAGTTCAGGTAGTGGAGACCATGGAGGAATGAATATTCAGTTTCATATATGTCTAGAATGTGGGAATAAGCACTCAATTAAATGTATCAAATTTTTGAGAATATGTTTTTGGGGTGTAAAATAAAGCAACAAAGTAAGTATCTACAAGGGAAAAAAGAAAATTTTTATTGACATAATGGATGAGAATAATGGTCTCCATAAGGTATCATTAACTGTTCAATGTATTAAATATGGAATGTACAGGAATTATTAAAATATATGTTCTAATGTGAAATATTGTAAATTGAATTAGGATGGTTGTTCAAGTAATGGTTTTTCTATTGATGATGAAGAGAATTTTAATAACATATGAAATTTAAGATGTATTTAAGAATAAGATAGTGAACCCTAGTTAATAAATTGAAAATACAATGTGATCATTGAAGTTTATTTTCATTTTAATTCAATAATTATGTTATATGAATCATGAAATATATAAATATTGTTATTTATAAGATTTTCATTAAGGATTTTCATCAATATTTTAATCATTACTAATGACCTAGAAAAGTGATTTATTAGGAAAGGTGAAATTTTATAGAAAACACATGATTAAGGGATGATAACCCTTAATATTTTCCTAATGTTGATAAAATTTTGTTTAGTTTGTATAAAAAGATTAATGATATGAATAATGTAAATTTGATTGTATTGATTCCCATGGAACTGGTTAATGAATTGTGGACAACATGGTTTATGTTATCATTGATGAAGTCTATAAATTATTGGATTTATAGAATATATTCAATCATATATGATTTTACATAAGGAATGAGGATACACATATGTTTTAAATAAGTTTTTATGTTAATTATGGTTATTACCATTTTTGAAGAGAATACATAATAAATGCATTCAAATGTTTGGTAAATGAAAATCAATGGCCACTTTATGATATATAGGGGATTAATGTTAAGTTGATTTTGATAAATTTATTGAACTGATTTATATATTTTTTATTTTAGAAGGATTATATGGTTAAAAATTTATTGAATAGTATAAGTTGAAAATTGGATGAGGTTTTAGAGATTACTGTATTACTTTACCATATAAAGATTTATCCATATTGGATAACTAGTTCTAATCATTTTCTTAAGATAATATCTACAGATAGATTGAATGAATTATAATTCTTCTATATATCTTGAGATATTTTAGTTATATTGTATAAAAAATTCATCATCATTTCTTTTAGTAAGATATGTAGTGAAAATTTACTGAATCATAGCCAAAATATGAAATTTCTCTTATGATATAAATTAATGTTATTCCCTAGGTATATTCTTCCCTTTGATATTATTAATTCTATTGGGGCCGTTTCTTATAATTTGGTGCTTCCAATAAACCTATATTAGATTAAATATGTGTTCCATGTATCTATTATGAGGAATTATATATCTAATTAATTAGATATTCTGAACTTAGAGGTTGTACCAATGGAGTATGATCTTTCTTATAAGGAACAATGAGTTGATATTTCGGATCGAATTGAGAAAGTTCCACAAAACAAGACCACAGACCTAGTAAAGGTTTTTTAAACCACTATCTTAAGTAATATACATGATAAAATTAGTATGTAATGATTTATAAGTATCATTAGTTGTTGGTACCAAAGTGATGAATTTTTTAGGAGAAATTCATTTCATCAAGGGGTAGATTACAACACCCTGAGATTTTATGAAATATTATTTTTCAAATAAATTTAACCTTTTTGATATTTCTTGTTACATGAAACACTAATTTTATCTTGTGTTACACACAACAATGAATTTATCTTTCATTACCTGCAACAATGAGTGTAACTTGTGATACATGCTACACCAAGTTTAAATGAAATATAACATACTATTTGAATATTATTAAATAATATGATAGTTAGAAACTAGTCATTAGAATGGTGGGTATAAAAAGGACTAAATAAATTGTGATAATATATATTGTATAATTTTATATAAAATTAATTCATTGGTGAACAATTAATAAGAAATTAAAATAGAAACTATTGATAAATAAATGAAATCTTTTTATAGGAAACTTTTTTTATGAAACAAATGCATCTTACCTAAATAAATTAAAAATATAACTTTTGGAAAATTATATTAATTAAATTTATATATTATATATTCAATAAAATATTTTTCAATCATATTATGTTTTTTATAAACAATAGATAATAATAAATCAAATTTTATGCTTAAAAATTGCATTTTTATAAAAAAACAGATTTCTATACTCTTTTAGAACATATATAGAAACTATTTTCTAAAAACATTAAAAAAAATTCTGAAAAAATACAGTTATTTTTTAAAACAATCATGTAAAAATTATATTAGGGTTAATTTTTGAGAATTTTCTAAAAATATTATTTCTTGATGAATAGTGAAAATTATTGAATATTAATAGAGAAATTTGGTAAATTATTAGTAAATAAAAATTATATTTTAAATTTTTTTTAAATTAAAATTAGTTAAAAAATATATAAATTAATCCAATTTAGTTCAGTGGAATCATTTTTAATTTAATTTTTATATTAAAACCTTGTAAACTTTTGAACATTTTTTCTTTGAAAACCCGCTTTCTCATAACATGTATAGGGTTAATTATAAATTAAAATTTTATAAATATATGAATTTAATTTCTAAAAATGTATTTATTATTTTTAGTAATAATAATTCATATTATATTATAATGATAAAATAACTTTTTACCAAATTTAATAGTGAAAACAGAAAAAAAAAAAAATTTCACAGTTATGGTAAAAATGGGTTTACTAGGGGTTAAACTAAACATATAAGGATTAATGTGATCTAATTTTTTTTATAAAATATATTTTATGGACATATTTATATCCTATCATGACTAAGGATTGATAATATTCCATTTTATATCCTTGTTTCATGTGAAAAAAGTGTGTACACATTTTTCTTCTCAAAAATTACAAGTGTGCCACTCACCTAACTTATAAGAGGTCACCCACTCTCCTCTCCTATTAACACATTTAAAACCTTATTGTTCCACCAATAAATATATAAACTAATTCTCAAAATCCCTCATATTATCCTATAGTACTTATTTTGGTTTTAAATACAACCTAAGAAGGATTTTGGTGCAATCCTCTGGGGGATACCTAAAGAAGAGGTTCCATTCTTCAACGTGAATCTTTATTTTATTTCATCATAAACCTCATTAAATTATTATTTAACCAAGAATATATAACATAATAAATATATTTCATATATATATATATATATATGTTTTTATGTTAATATAATTACATAAAACCATCCCCACTTCCATCAAATGAGTTATGAAATCATCATTTAGGTGTGTGGAGGACTACCAACTCAGGAACCCTTTTTCCATTGACAAATCTCATAGATGGGTATAATGATGGATTTTAAATATATATAATATATTTATAACATAATTATACCTATAGAGTTATTATATCATATATACATTTTTAATTTTATTTTTGTAGGGTATACGATAACATCGATCATGTGTACGGAGGACTACCACCTCATAAAGAAATTTGATTTGTTTTTCAATAATACTTAAATGGAAGATAATAAGGATAAAATTAATGAATATATGTTAATTAAATGAAATAATTATGATATTAATTACATATTTATCATTCCTAAAAGATAATATCTCATTTTATTTATTACCTTTTCACTCACTGAATGATGAAAATGTCATTCATGTACGTGTGGACTACCACCTTCACGAAGCGATATCACTCTCTCTTTTCATCACCACAAAACATTGATTATATTTTTAAGTATATTTAATGGAATATTATGGTATTTATGATATTATTATCATTATTTAATGGTAAATTATTACTTTCTGCCTTTCCATAATGATCATTGTAAAATAGAAATGTTACACATTCAAACATATGACCTACTATCTCTATTATCATAACATACTTAATTTCTCCAAAAAATCATTCAATATTGTTCATAAAAGTATAATTTATCTATAAATATTATATAAATTTCATTATTATTATTATTCTGGATTTTATTAAAACATGATTAAAGTAAGAGGACTGGAAATAACAAATCAAAACATATACAAAAAACAAAGCCACTATTACCCAAAATATGATTTTAACAAGGAATTGGAAATAAATGGGAAATAAATCGTAATAATAAAGTAATAAATGGTATAATATATATATTTATGGTTTTACAACAGATTTATAACAAACATATATTTATTATACAGAAGTTTTGAACGTGTATGAAGGTAGTCAAGACTCATGATAACTGATTTTCATCTCACTTTTTACTTACATGATACACATGCCATATTCACCACCTATTTATTTTATATGATGTGAATAATGAACATGAATGTATTTTATGATTATTCTCCTGAAATTTACTTTTATTTATCTATCCATTTTATTTTCTCTCATTAAATATTTTTATAGTTAAAATAATACCAAAGCGGTAATGAATTTTTATCTCAATTTTTCTTTTCTATGACATATGTTATATTATGAACTTGTATTCTATTTTTAGGTGTATATATATCCCCATAGAAATTTAATATCATTAATTTAATTTTATAATGATATTCTATTTTTCATTTAATTTTATTCGTGCATGGGGCCTATGAATTATTATTACTGATGTGATAATGTTTTTACAATAGAATCTCGTCATTTAGAAGGATTGTTTATGATTATGATTCCATTGAAGAATTATTAGTATATATCTCTAAATAAATTCATAAATTTTATTATAATATAATTATTTCATGAGTATACACGTTTTACCTTCATTTTCCTCAATTTATTTACTTAAGATTTTAATAGAATGTTTTTAAGAAAAAACGTTTTTATTTCCCTCTTTGGTCGAAAACCCTTTTTCTTCCAAAACCATGTATTTTAAATAAGTTCTAAAAAATGTTTTTAAAATTCTTAATATGATTTATTAAAGTCATTTTTACCCTTGTTTTAATTTTTACATATTTTTCTGAGAGGAATCTTCATGTCCTTTTCCAAATAATTCCTATTTGGATTTTAATGAAAATGTGAATGGAATATTTAGTTTAATGTGTACATAATCAATGGCATCTCCCACCGTCATAAGAATTATTTGATTTGGAGATTTCTTTAGGTTTTAAAAGTTTTTTTCAAATTTAAAATGATATTTTCTTCAAGAAATGCTATAAATGATTTTTAAAAACATCTTTTTAAATTTTTAATGTTATTTTCAACATAATAGATTTGTAGAATATTTTATGAATTATTATTTTTTAATTTATTTTCAAAGAAAAATTATTTTCCTCAAGAAATATTACATGTGGTCTTTCAAAATCATTCATTATCTATTATGATTTCATTTTACGTAACTTATGCTTTATGGGGATATGGACCAAGGATAAAATAATTATTATTTATCTGAATGGTTAATCAATACAAGATGTTTATAAATAAATTTATATTACATTGGTTATACAGTAATAAACGTATAATATAACCCAATTATTTTTCTATGAGATATGATATGATGTAATGATGAGATGATTATGAAACCTATGTCTTTTTGACCAATTATGATATGATGAAATGTTTGTGAAACCCATTATATTTCATGGGTTTTGATATAATGAATATTTTATGTTTATTTGGAACACATACGTATGATTTTAATTATGTGACCAATGGAACCTATATCTCCCTCTAATAAATTGGGTAAAGATGGATAAATCATGACTAAATATGTTATAAATGAACCTGATTACATGTTCAAAATGTTATGTGTTAACTTTATTACATGTACACAATGTTATGTGTGAACCTAAATACATGTTCACAATTTTTTGTGTGAACCTGACTACATGTTCATGGTGTTATGTGTGGTATTTTCTTTCATGTCCATGAAGTTATTTGTATACCCAGCTACATATCCAAAAGTTTATGTGAGGGCCTAATTTTATGTCCTAAACTTAATGAGGGAACCTATCTCTATTTATACATGTTCCCAATGTTATATAGTGATGTATATGAAAAAAAATATATGTCTCATGACAATGTTATTTTCTCATGGATCATGTTTATTTATTCTATTTTTATATATTCCTTATGAACTAAGAATCATTAATCCATGACTCAGGATTCTGATCTTTGATATATAGGGTATTTTTTTCAAATTTCCTGCTAATGTTCTCATACCCTTAGGTTCATGTCATTCTTTCATATCTCCCTTATTTACCCTTATTAAGCATCTGATCTCACAATTTCTTATGTATCCTTTCACTAGGTTATGATGAATGGTTTCAATTAGGGTATGTTTCTAAATAGTGATGAAGGGGAAGATCATTATATGATTTGTTGAAGATCATTCACCAAATTATATGATCTTGTACCCAATCTCTAAATACACTAAATGATTGTGGTCATCAGGTGTGTGTTTATGTAATGTATTAAATTTTTATCTAAAAATATGTAATATTTATGTTTGAATATCCTAGATCATTATATTGTGTCTTAGAATATGATCACATATTTTATGAACATTATATTTTGTACCATATCTCAAAAACTGAATGGAGTTTATATTTTGAAGGATTATAGAGAAGGCTCATGGTAACAACTTCATGATATGTTGAATCAATTGATTATGGCTCCATCATAGTCATAAATTCATGAGGAACCATAGGATGGGAATTTGAAGTTCCTGTCTAGCTATTAAATTTTTCTTTATTAAATTAATGATAACATACTAATCATATGTCCAAATTAACCAAAGTATTATTCATAAACATATGAAAGATTATAGAAATACAATAATGAAGGTCACTTACAAATATTAAGCCATTTTTTAGATAAAAAATGTGAGTATGTAAAGGATAAATTTGAATCCAAATTTTTCTTCCCCTTATTCGATTAAGATTGTACTTCATTCTCATTTGGATATTTTTATAAGATTTATAGTGGTTTTTCTAGTCAAATATTTTAATTTATTTTTAATATATATTGGTTTTTTCCTATTATCTTCATTTTTAAATTTATCTTTTTTGTTTCTCTTATTAAATTTGTTTATCTCCATCTAAATGGATAAATATTTCTGGTTCTTGTTTAAAGGAATGTAGCAGTGCATACCCATGTTTTTATGCTTCAATGATACTCATTATTTTATTATATGATTTTAGAAGTAGTTAAAATGATTATGGTATTCAATAGAGTTATTTCTCTATTATCATATCCTTCTTAACGTTTTACTATATTCCATTTCATTGTCAATATAATGTTGCATATGTGGTGTTGTAGTATTATACTGAATATTTGTGGTGAATAAGTCACTAAGCCTTAGTAAAAGTTTTTATTATCCCACATATAGATGTTCCGTGTTAGGTTATGACATTTGTTGGGTCTACTAGGACAAATACCATCATAGGGGGGTGAATCTGGGTATGGTAGATTAGAACGTTCTCCCTTTTGGATCTTATTTCATAGTTAGAAAAAAAACACAATTCTATCTTCCTCCTATGGAAATATTCAAACAGATATTAAATCATGCACAGGACATAGCGATTTTTACTTGGTTCACCCTCACTAGGCTACATCCAAGGAGCAAACAATGATAATGTGTCGATGTACCAAATTCACTAAGGATCACTACCAATAATGAGTACAATGTTTGGGCTAGATCTTCTATGCCCAGGATCACTGCCTTTATAAGGTTTAGGGTCTTCTCACTACATTCCCAAGGGTCACTCCCTATACCTCTTTCTATGTCTCACTACTGGTGGAAAGGGTCACCGTCTTCCTCTTCCTTCGCTCACTACTCTTGGAAAGAAATCCACTCACAGTTTATTGACTTGTAGGTCAAGCACAGTTTATGGACATGTAGGTCTCTTCATCTGCATGAATTCCTACATCCTCAACTATAGGTAGATGCTTTTTTGATGTTTTGTTTTCACCTGTAGATGAATTACACCTTCCCAAGTACTCTTAGGTGCTGGAAAATAACTTCAAAAACTGAATTGAAGATTTCACAAGCTTCCTGTGAAAATCGTGAACCACCTTATCTCTCCCACGTACTGAGTACCGGGTTTGGTATGAAAACTTTCTTCTCCGCATACAACTGCCTCTTCCGCAAACCTCCTTTTTCCCCATAATTCCTATACTAAAAACCTCCTCTGTTCATGGACTACCTATGCCTTCGCTATCGTGTACAGCTACCGCGTACCGACTTCATGAACCTCCTCTGTGAAATCCCTCAAGTCCGAAAATTGTTCTCTATTCATTGACTACCTTCACTTATGTGTACCATATTTCCTCCTACGCCTACTAGAATTACTTTTAGGGTTAAGAATCCCCACAAACACTTTCATTGTGAACTACTTTCACCATTGCGAACCTCCCTTCAGCCTTCGTGAACCAATCCAGCCTCCATGAACTTCTTTAGCCTTCGTGAACTTCCATCAGCCTTTATCAAAATCCCAAAGAAAAATATTCTCTCTAATGAAGTTCAATATCCACAGTAATAAGTGGGATTATCAACTCCTATATGGGTAAAGATATCTTCTTAATCCACTAAATCAAGATTTAACAAATCTTGAATAAAGCCTCCGCCGCTTGCCGATTCTTCAACCACTGCGAACTGCAATCCATCTGCAAACCATTTTTATATGCGCTCCATGTTCCACCTTTTCTCCTATGCGATTGACCTCCTCCACCAACTTCAACACATCCTTAAACCACACCTCCATCCACCACGAACCATTTTCAGTTTTACGAACCAAATCCACATACTGTTCCAGCTGCCTGGTATGTGGTCGTGTACCGTTCTCAAACATGGTACATGATCCATGTCATGGGATTCTAATTCCTCTTCCTTTTCCAATTTCTTTCACCATTATTCACACAGATTTCTGATTTTGAGGCCCCAAAATTTGGTAAATACTGGGAAAATACGCCACCTTAAAAACCAACCTTTGACAAACACCAATCATACTCTTTTGAGGTCATTTGGGTTTTCCAACAAACACACCCACACCCAAAACATACTGAGAGGATGCCTTGATGGATTTTCTTCCAACAATCTCCCCCTTTGGTTTTGTTGAAAACTCTTCTTAAAATAGTTCTCTGTATTTTGATATCTCATTATAGCTCCTTCTATCTTCAACCATCATTCACTTCATGTGATTAGGATAGCGATCAAGGATTTACTCAACACATACTCTAATCCCACATGAGCAATGATCATCATGAGAAAAAAGAGTAAATGAGAAGTTCATCAAATACTCACTTCATTTTTGTCACCAATTTTTAATACCAAACTGATACCAATCAATGAGTGTTGGAAGTCTCGGGGCACCATTCTAACACCACTATTTTGCTTTTACCATGATCCTCATATATACTAATATCTATTATTTAATCGATCACTTATATCATCATCATATTTAATTCTCCCCCTTTTTTATAGACCCTCTAATTAGCTTTAGCTCAGCTTCAACTCCCCCTATCTTGCTACTCCACTTAACAGCTTCTCCCCATGTCTTTTCCACCCTGGAAGTCACACTTTCTCCCATTTTGTCAATGAAACCAAATGGAACTTCAATGTTGTCTTCAATAGGTTAATGAACACATATTAGCACATTAAGGAATAACACATCATACCTCAGGGAGAGGGGGACCCACATCCACAGTTTTTTAAGTGTGGGGATTCAACTGGACTCCCTAAGTTATTTGATGCCTTTGAAACGCTTCTTTGGGTAAGACCATTGTAAGAATATCTACAGCTTTTTGTTCTGTAGGCATATACTCCAACTTCACAAGCCCTTTATCCACCTTCTCCTTGATAAAATTATATTTGATTTCAATGTTCTTTGTCCTTGAGTTATGGACTGGATTTTTTCTTAGATTTATTGTACTTTAATTATCACAATGAATTCTGATCAGAGATTTAACTTTAATTCCCATATCTTCATGTTTTTTCTTCATCCATAATAGTTGTGTTCAATCTTGAGTAGCTTCAATGTATTCATCTTCTACTATTCTTAATGAAATGCAGTCTTGTTTCTTGATTAATGATGAAATACACAACCTTCCAAGATAAAAGGCACCTCCTGTTGTTGATTTCCTATCATCTGTTGAACTAGCCCATTCCACATCTGTATATCCCAATAATAATGGCTGAGATTTTTCATTATAAATTAATCCAAAATCCAATGTTACCTTGAGTTACTTGAAAGCCAAGTAAAAACGTCATCTCACCAATCATCGACATCTCAAACTCGCTTTTCATGAATTCAAAAAACAATCTGCATTTCACTTAATCTGACCCACCAAAGATTATGTCATCAACATAAACTAGCACCATCATCCTTTAACTGTTTAAATTATTGAAATAAAAATTGTAACCAACTCCACCACTCTAGAATCCTAGATTATTTATAAATGGATCAAGCCTTGAATACCATGATCTTAGTGCTTTTTCAAGCCATATAAAGCCTTATTCAACCAACTAACTCTATTCTCATTTTCATGAATAAGAAAACCATTTGGTTTCTTAATGTATAATTATTATTCTATTAACCCATTCATAAATACTGACTTGAAATCCATTTGGAAAACCTTAAACATTCTTTTCATTGTTATGGCCAAGAATAATCTGATTATCTCCAGCCTTGAAATAGCTGAAAATGTATCACCAACATCAATAGCCTTTATCTGAGAATACCCTTTGCACAATAGTCGTGCTTTGTTTCGAATCACAGTATAATTTTTATTCATTTTGTTGTGAAAGACCCATTTTTTCCCAATTACATTCTTGCCTACTAGTCTTGAAACAATTTCCCATGTCTAATTCTTCTCAATTTGATCAATCTCATCATTCATGACATGAACCCTATTCTCATCTCCAGCTACTTCATCAAAACATTTTGGTTTCGCCGGTGATAAGTATGATTTTTGTTGGAAAGTATTCATTATCCTTGTCTATACTGGTGTTGTCTAATCACCAATTATGTTTTACTTATCAATTTTAGCTCTTCTTTTTGGTCTCTAGGAAGAAACTGATTTATTCTCATCATCTGAGTCTTCTTTTGAATCAATCTCTAGAGATAGAGCGTCTCCTGATCTTCTTATCTCTTTATTTCTATCCTCCTGAGTCTGATCATATATTTGATGAATATTTTTTTCATTTTCTACTATAGTCACATCATGACTTTAAACTATCTTTTTAGCCACTTATTGAAGCATTTTTATTCTTTTCTTTTCTTTGAGTAGCCAAGAAATATCCCTTCATCCCCATGAGATTCAAACATCCTATGTTTCTCCTTATTGAGAATGAAACATTTACTTCCAAATATTCAAAAGTACTTTAATGATGGATTATTTTCATACCATAACTCATATGGAGTCTTATCATCTTTTAGAAAAAGTAAATCTCTATTTTAAGTGTGTATTGTTTTCATCACTACTTCTCTCCAAAATTTCTCTGGAAGGTCTTTCTCAATGACCATTATTCTGGCCAAGTTGTTGACAATCTGATTTCTTCTCTCAACTACTCCATTCTATTGTGGAGTTATTACTACTAAAACTTTATGCATTATCCCATGTTTATTGAGATAATCCTTCACTTGGCTATTTGTGAACTCTGTTCAGTTATCTATTCGAATCGTCCAGATTTTCCGACCAAGCATATTTTCACATTCCCTTTGATACCTTGTGATGCAACTAAACACTTTATATTTGTGGGTGATTATTGAAACCCATGACAATATGCTATAATCATCAATTAAGAGGACTTAGTATCTCATCCCATCAATATCCCTTGGTGAAATTGGCCCACACACATCAATATGAACCAACTCAAGCAGTCTTGTGGGCTTTTTCTCCTTTTTCTTATATTGTTAGGTCAGACTGGGTAATGGCAGATGGTCTAGAGGGGGGTGAATAGACCAAATTAAAATTTTTGACCAAAGAAATTAATTATCAAAGTTAATTATTAAGGTTAATTTGCAGTGGAAAAATTAAATAACGCAAGGATGTTTTTTATAGTAGTTCGGTCCAACGTGGGCCTACTCTACTCTTATACCTCTCTACTCGGCGAGAGATACATGTGCACTAAAAATTATTTTTAAAGGGGAATCATAACCCAATTAAAAAAATCCTTTTCTAGTGGAGGGATAACCCTGACACTGACTTTTGTGTGGGGAGTCACAACCCATACAACCTGACTTTAGATACTGGGAGTCACAACCTAAACAGTCTTGACTTTAGATACAAGGAGTCACAACCCTAAGATCCTAACTTTAGAATCTAGGATTCACAACCTGAGAAAAAAGAATAAAAAATAATTCTTTTGTGTGAAAAATCATAAATAGAAAAATAGAGTGCATTTGAGAGAAGGGAAGTAGTGTTACAAACTCATAACTAGATGAAAGAGAAGATAAAAATTAAAGCATAGGTACTGGTTTTTAAGGTTTAGATCAGCATGTGTTGTCAATGCAATTGTAGTAGAAGAAGAATTAATTTAGCACTTGAGAGAACGAGTAGGTGGTGAGGTAGAGTGTCACAGGATGTTGCAAATGCACAACAGGTTCAAAGTTCACAACACTTTCTCTTTTTATTGTAATTGTATATTCTTTACCTAGAAGGGAGAATGATATATATAAATAATATATAACAGGTGAATCAGCTCCTCTTCCTTTGGATATTCAAAATTAATTGAGTCAATAGATCCCATAAATATCTCCATGAAAAGAGCATCACCGTTTCTTTTCTTATTCCTGTAGAATAAATATCTAATAAAGGAATTCAAAATATTTTCAATAAGTCTTCCAATAAAATCTCCTGAATAATAAATGCATTGAATAATTTAAAATCCATTTAAAATGATTTAAATATAGACAAAACAGTTCCTGAAAACTATCAATAGATTCTGAAATTAAATTCAAACATTTTAATTTAAACAATCCTGAAACGTCCAAATTTATTTGTAAAATACGTTGTAAAACTTTATTAATTTTTCTCTCTAAATATATAACCAAAAATATTAAAAAATCTTTAATTATAAACCTTATATTTAATGAAATTTTTTCACAAAAATAATCCTTAAAAATAATCAATATATTTTCAGAAAATCAATTTTTAAAAAATTGCATGAAATGAACAGTAACTTCAGAATGAATAGTAACTTCGGATTGAACATTAACTTCGGATTGAACAGTACCTTCAGAGTGAACAGTAACTTCAGAGTGAACAATAACATATAGTTTCCAAACATTACCTTGTGAAATGAACTATAACATAATGTAGGTTATGAATATTAACATAATGTAGGGTATAAATAGTAACGTAACGTATGGTATGAACAGTAACGTAACGTAGGGTATGAACAATAACGTAATGTATGGTATGAACAATAACGTAACATATGGAATGAATAGTAATGTAGGACATGAACAGTAAACCATAATTTTGTGAGATAAACAATAAACTATACTTTTTTAAGATAAACAATAAACCATACTTTTGTGAGATAAATAATAAACCATAATTTTGTGAGATAAATAATAATCCATAATTTTGTGAGATAAAAAATAAACAATAATTTTGTGAGATAAATAGTAAACCATACTTTGTGAGATAAATAGTAAACCATACTTTTGTAAGATAAATAATAAACCATAATTTTGTGAGATAAATAGTAAACCATACTTTTGTGAGATAAATAGTAAACCATAATTTTGTGAGAAATCTGGACAGAATATTTTGACAAAATTCAACAAATTTTTAAGGGCCCTTAACAGTAGATTCAGAATTTGGTGAAAACTAATTATTTGTAGAAAAACTTATTACATTTCCAAAAAAATAATCAATTAAAACTTACATCTACACATCCTAAAATCATCACAAAATAGAAGCAAAACATTTCTGGAAAAAATGCTACTACAAAAAATCATAGCATAACTTCAAGTAATTAAAATTCCATTCAAAAGATATTTTTAGACTTTGATGTAAAATAATAAAATCAATATAAACATATTATCCTTCCATAGAATTAGGTTTCATGTAAATCGGATAAATGCAGAAGTTGCAGAAAAATAAATATAGAAATGTTTTAAAACAGTGAAATGTAAAGTTTCTAAAACCATAATAGCAACATCATTGAATTTTTTAAGAAATAGATAAGAATTTCCAAACTTCCTCATTAACTAATAAAATATAGATAAATATATTATATTTTCAATGAGATAAGAATCAAAAAAATTAAAATAACATAAATTAAGATATCATCAAAATATAGAGTAAAAGTAATCAAAAAAATCACATGAAATCAAATTAAAGGAAATTTTCACATACACAAACAATCTCCCCCTTTTTGTTTGATTAAAAAACCAAAACATTTAAACCATAAATGAATTTTTAAAATGATTAAAACCAAATTCTTTATCCCCAAACCTTCTCTCCAAAACTTATCCCCCTTTTTGTAAATAAACAAAAAGTGAAAACATGCTTCCCCTAAACTAATGCCGCAAATAAAATTTAAAATTCCAACATAACAAGAGGAAATTCAATTTTCTCAAACTGGGCAGAGTCTAAAGGATTTGCCAAAAATATTTTCAAGCTGATTTTTAGAAGGGATAAATTCTAAAAAAATATCACCCTTATTCACATGATCTTGAATATAATAAAATCTATGATCAATATGTTTTGTTCTAGAATGTTATAAGGGGTATTTAGAAATAGAAATTGCAAATGTATTATCACAATAAATATGTTGTTTATCAAGATAAACACCAAAATCACATAAATTTTTCTTAATCTGTAAAAATTGAGCACAACTACTTGCAGTAGATATATACTCGGCTTATACAGAAGATGAAGCAACAGATAATTGTTTCTTAGATGACCAGGATATTAAAAATTTTCCCAAAAAATGACACATACCTGATGTGGTTTTTCAGTCAATTTTACAGCCTCCAAAATCAAAATCAGAATAAGTTGTTAAATCAAAAAAATTATATTTTGGGTAAAATAAACTAGAATCAGCAGTTCCTTTAACATATATAATTATTATTTTTTTAGCTTTAATATGAATTTATTTAGGATCAGCTTAAAATCTAGCACATAAACAAAAACTAAAAATGATAGCAGGTCTTGATGCAGTTAAATATAGCAAGCTACTTATCATACCTCTATAAACTGTAAAATCAACAGATTTACCAGATGCATCACTATCTAATTTACAATTAGTACCCATAAGAGTTTTCATGGATTTAGAGGAATCAAGAACAAATCGTTTAACTAAATCTTTTTCAAACTTAGATTGATTAAGAAAAATTCCATCTTTCCTTTAAGAAATTTAAAGTCCAAGAAAGAACTTTAATTCTCCCATTAAACGCATGTCAAATTCAGAAGCCATCAATAATGAAAAATCATTACAAAGTATTTCACTAGATAATCCAAAAACTATATCAACAACAAAGATCTGAAAAATTAAAATATCATCAGAAGATATTTTATTAAAAATAGTGGGATCAACATTGACTTTCACAAACCCATTTTTTAATAAAAATAAAGAAATTATTTCATACTAAGAACACGGTGCATGTTTGATACCGTATAAAGATTTGGAAAATTTAAAAACATGGTTGGGAAATTTTTCATTTTCAAAACCAGTGGGTTGAGAAATATAAACATCTTCAGTAATAAAACAATTTAAGAAAGAACTTTTTACATCCATTTGATATAATCTAAAACCTTGAAAACACACAAAAGCTAACAAAATTCTAATTGCCTCTAAACTGGAAATAGGTTCAAATGAATCTTCAAATTCTATACCTTGTTCTTGAGAGTATCCTTGAGCAACAAGTCTGGCTTTGTTTTTGACAATATGTCCAAATTCATCCAACTTGTTTCTAAAGATCCACTTAGTTCCAATTACCAAATTTTCTTCAAGAAATTCTACTAAAGTCCAAACATTATTTCTAACAAACTAATTTAATTCATCTTTCATAGAAACAATACATTTTGCATCTTTTGAAGCGTCATTAATATTAACCAATTACATTTCCAATTACATTTCTTGAAAATAGATTTTCTAGTTTTGACACTAGAATCAACATTTCCAATTACATTTTCAACATAATGATATTTGTGAATCTTCTATGATCTTGGACCATGTTGAGAAGGAGTATGATCCCCCTCAATTAATTCATTATTTTCTTGAGGAATAACTTCACCAAAATTTAAATCTCTAAACTTATCATCAATAATATTAGAATCAGAATTTATTTTAACATTATTTTCATCAAACATAACATGAATAGATTCTTCAATAACCATTGTTATTTTATTATAAACTCTATAAGCTTTACTATTGTTAGAATAACCAAGAAAAATATCTTTATCATGTTTAGAATCAAATTTATCTAAATTATCCTTTGAATTTAAAATAAAATATTTGTATCCAAAAACTCTAAAATAACCAACTTTAGGCTTTTTATTTTGGAATAATTCATAAGGAGTTTTCTTTAGAAAAGTTCTAATAATAATTCTATTTGAAATATAACATGCATCAAAAACAGCCTCAGCCCAAAAATATCTAGGCATATTATATTCACTTAATATAGTTCAATCCATTTCAATAAGAGTTCTATTTTCCGTTCTACAACACCATTTTATTGTGGTGTTCTATGAGCAGAGAGATTATGAAAATATCCATTCTTTTCATAGAATTTTTCAAAATCTAAATTATGAAATTCACCTCCTTTATCATTACGAATAGAAATAATCATACCACCTTTTTTATTTTGAACTAATTTACAGAAAGAAGTGAATTTAGATAAAGTATCATTTTTATGAGCTAAAAAATATACCAAAGTAAATCTACTATAATCCTCAACAATAAATAAAGTATATTTCTTTCCACCAAGGCTAGAAATTTGAGATGGAACAAATAAATCAATATGTACTAACTGTAAAGGCTTAATAGTACTTATTTGATTGATAGGTCTAAAATAAATTTTGTGTTGCTTCCCTTTTATATAGGCGTCACAAACAAGAAGTTGTTCTTTCTTCAAAGAAGGAAGCTGTAAAGCATTCCCATGCTTTGAGGGCATATGAAACATTCTGAAATTAACATGATCTAAACATCAGTGCCAAAGGATTCAGTCATTCTGTATAGTATTCAAACACTTTACATGTTGAACATTTAGTTAATAAAAATAAATAGAATAAATATTGTCTTTTCAATTAGCATAAAATAATAAATAATCATCTTTAAAAACTAAACATTTGTCATTTTGAAATTTAACTTCCATTCCATCATCACATAATTGTGATCTACAAATTAGATTATCTTTTAAACCTTTAACATATAAAACATTTGAAATAAAAGTTGAATTTGAAATACTAACTTTACCAAAACATTTTACTTTGCCTTTGGAATTGTCTCCAAAAGTAACACTGCCTCCATCACATCTGTTGTATGAGGAAAAATTTGATGGGTCTCCAGTCATATGCCTAGAGCATCCATTGTCCATGTACCAAATGTTGTTCTTGAGTCATCCAAATCATTTTTCCTACAAAAATCAATTAATTGACAATTTTGGTACCCAAGCTACTTTGGGTCCAATACGATTAGTAATAAAAAATTTAGGTACCCATATAGAATTTAAACATGTATTGTAAGATACTCTCAATAACAAGGATTTTGAAATATTAGTTTTTGTAAATCCCAAAGATTGATTAAATCTAAGTGAGCAGTCATTGGAATAGTTACCATTCATGCCACATTAAAAATAAGTAATAGTTGAAGTACAACCATTTTTACTTTTAACAAAATAGTTTTTATACATTTGAGCTAATATGTTATCATAACCAAAACCATATTTATTTTTATCAGTTTTAGTCAAATACATCATCTCATCATATTTTTCACGACCTTGAATAAAAGCAGATAAATTTTGTTTAAGACATTCAACTTCCTTTTTCAATTTCTCATTCAAATCTTTAGCAGTTTTAAAATTATCATAAACTATTGAATGAGAAGAAGAAGCAGTGTTTGTTAACTTTTTATTTTCTTGAAAAATTAATTTATTTTCAGAAATAAGTTTTTCATTATCTTCTTTAAGTTTATTATATAAATCAGCCTCTTTGAAAATATCTTTTCTTAATCTTTCAATTTTTTTATTTAATTCAAAAACATTGGGGTTATCATATTCATATTCAGAATCAGAACATTCAGAATAATAACTAGAATTAAAAAACTTATCTAGTAATTCCATGAAACACAAGTTAGCAGATTCTTTGTTATTTTCAGATTGTTCACTAGAATCTGATTCTTCAATACAACTCCAGTTGGTTTTAAATGCCTTTTTATCCTTCTTTTTTTTATTTTTCTTTATTCTTTATTTTAGGGAAATCAGATTTGATATGACCTTTCTTCCTGCACTCATAACAAGTTACATCTGAAGATTTGTAATTTGTATAACCTTTCTTATCTCCCTTATATTTTTCTTTTTGAGTGTTTCTACTAAAATGGTTTTTGAATCCTTTCTTTTCATTCTTTTGTAGACTCCAGTTAAGATCTAAGCCATGTCTTCCTTTTCAATATCATGTAGATCAAAATCAAAAGAATTATTAGAAATAAAATTTATACACTTAAAAGCTACACCTTTTATTTTTGTTGTCTCCTCATCAGCTATGTTTTTTAGTTTCAGTTCATATTGGAGTAGTGATCCAATCAATTCATCAAGTGTGTACTCTTTTAAGTTCTTGCTTTCATCAATGGAAACCTTCTTTGCATGTCATTTCTTCAGTAATGTTGGTAGGACTCTTTCAACAAGTATAGAATTTTCCAAAGCTTCTCCAAGTGAATTCATTCCATTCACAATGCTTGTGAATCTATGGAACATTTGTTTTATAGTTTCATCTTCACCCATCTTAAAGTCTTGATACTCATCAAAAAGCATTCCAAGTTTAGTTCGGATCAATTTGTCAGAGCCAAGGTAAGTAACTTGCAGAATCTTCAAAATCTCATGAGTTTTCTTGTATGCAGACACATGACTAAAAACACTTTTTTTAATAGAACAATATAAAATATTAACAACTTTGCAATTTAAGACATATCTAGTAGCATCAATTCCTGTAAGAGTATCTGGATCAGCTTCAGGAAGTGTGTATTGTTTTGACATGATAGACCAGTACTAAATGCTCAACTGTTTGTAGTATGCCTCCATTCGGGATCTCCAATATCCATAATCATTGCCATTGAAATGTGGCAGCTTCTGAGGAATTCAAGCATCATTCAGGTTCAATACTTCTATCTTATAACATCTTTATCCTTAGACTGTGAGGCCTAGGAATTGGTTAGCATAATAAAATATAAAAGCAAACTCAAAAAAATGGTTGGATAAATTCCTTAAGGAATAACCAATGGTACCAATCTTTGGTATAATGAAATATAAAGATAGATCAAAACTATTCTTAAGAAGGTTTCTCTCTGATACCAATTGTTATGTCAGACAGGGTAGTTTGGTCCAAAGTGGGCCTACTCTACTCTTATACCTCTCTACTCTGTGAGATATACATGTGCACTAAAATTGATTTTTAGTGGGGAATCATAACCTAATTACAAAAAAAAATTATAGTAGAGGGATAAAAATGACAATGACTTTTTTGTGGGGAGTCACAACCCTTACAACATGACTTTAAATACTGGGAGTCACAACCCAAATAGTCTTAACTTTAGATACAGGGAGTCACAAGCCTAAGATCTTAACATTAGAATCTAGGAGTCACAACCTGAGGAAAACGAATAAAAAATAATGCTTTTGTGTGTAAAAGCACAAACAGACAAATAGAGTGCGTGTGAGAGATGGGAGATAGTGTAACAGACTCAGAAACAGATAAAAGAAAAGATAAAAATTAAAGCACAGATACTGGTTTTTAAGTTTTAGATCAGCACGTCTCGTCAATGCAATTATAGTCGAAGCAGAATTAATTCTGCACTTGAGAGAACGAGCAGGTGGTGAAGCAGAGTGTCACAAGACGTTGCAAATGCATAGTTGGTTCAAAGATCACAACACTTTCTCTTTTTATTGTAATTGTATACTCTTTACCTACAAGAGATAATGGTATATATAGAGAATATATAACAGGTGCAACATCTCTACTTCCTTTGTATATTAAAAATTAATTGAGTCAAGAGATACCATAAATATCTCCATGAAAATAGTAGCACCGTTTCTTTTTTTATTTCTGTAGAATAAATATCTAATAAAGGAATTCAAAATATTTTGAATAATTATTCCAATAAAATATCCAGAATAATAAATACATTTAATGATTTAAAATAGAATTTTAAATCAATTTAAAATGATTTAAACGTAGTCAAAACAGTTCCTAAAAACTTGCAGCAGATTCTGAAATTAAATTCAAACATTTGAATTTAAACAATCTTGAAACGTCCAAATTTATTTTTAAAAGACATTGAAAACTTTATTAGTTTTTCTCTCTAAATATAGCACCAAAAATATTAAAAACTCTTTGATTATAATCCTTATATTTATTGATAAATTTTCACAAAAAAAATGTTAAAAAATAATCCATGTATTTGCAAAAAATCAATTTTTAAAAAATTGTACGGAATGAACAGTAACTTCGGAATAAACAGTAACTTCGAAGTGAACTGTAACTTTAGAGTGAATAGTAACTTCGGAGTGAACAATAACTTCAGACTAAACAGTACCTTCAGAGTGAACAGTAACTTCGGAGTGAACAATAATGTATGGTTTCCAAACCTTACCTTGTGAACTGAACAATAACGTAATATAGGGTAAGAACAGTAACGTAACGTAGGTTATGAACAGTAATGTAACGTATGGTATGAACAGTAATGTAATGTATGGTATGAATAGTAATGTAACATATGATATGAACAGTAGCGTAACGTATGGTATGGACAGTAATGCAGGATATGAACAATAACATAGGGTATGAACAGTATACCATACTTTTGTGAGATAAACAATAAATCTTACTTTTGTAAGATAAACAATAAACCATACTTTTATGAGATAAATAATAAACCATACTTTTGTGAGATAAATAATAAACCATAATTTTTTGAGATAAACAATAAACCATATTTTTGTGAGATAGATAGTAAACCATAATTTTGTTAGATAAATAGTAAACCATACATTTGTAAGATAAACAATAAACCATACTCTTGGGAGATAAATAGTAAACCATACTTTTGTGAGATAAATAGTAAACCATACTTTTGTGAGAAATCTGGAAAGAATATTTTGACAAAATTCAACGAATATTTAAGGGCTATTAACAGGAGATTCAGACTTTGGTCAGAACTATTGATTTGTAGAAAAACATATTATCTTTCCAAAAAAAATAATCAATTCAAACTGACTTCTACAGATCCAAAAATCATCAAAAAAACCGAAGAAAAACAATTCTAGAAAAATTGCTACTACAAAACATCATATCATAACTTCAAGTGATTAAAAGTCCATTTTAAAGATATTTTTAGACTTTGATATAAACTAATGAAATCAAGATAAACATTTTATCTTTCCAAAGAATTAGGTTTCATGTAAATTGGATAACTATATAAGTTTCAGTAAAATAAATACAGTATTGTTTTGAAACAATGAAATGTTGAGTTTCTAAAACCATAGTAGAAACTTCATTGAATTTTTTGAGAAATAGATAATCATTTTCAAACTTCCTCATTAACTAATAAAGTATAGATAAATATCTTATCTTTCCAATGTGATAATAATCACAAAAATATAAATAACATAAATTAAGATATCATCAAAATATAGAGGAAAAGTAATCAAACAAAATCACATAGAATCAAATTAAAGGAAATTTCTACTTGCACAAACAATCTCCCCCTTTTTGTTTGATTACAAAACCAAGACATTTAAACCATAAATGAATTTTTAAAATGATTAAAACCAAATTATTTCTCCCCAAACCTTCTCTCCAAAACTTCTCCCCCTTTTTGTAAATAAACAAAAAGTGAAAACATGATCCCTCTAAACAAATGCAGCAAATAAAATTTAAAATTCCAACATATCAAGAGAAAATTTAATTTTCTCAAACTGTGAATAGTCTAAAGGCTTTTCAAAAATATTTTCATGCTTATTTTCAGAAGGGATAAATTATAAAACAATATCTCCCTTATTTACATGATCTCAAATAAAATGAAATCTATGATCTATATGTTTTGTACTAGAATGTGGTATGGGGTTTTTAGAAATAGAAATTGCATATGTATTATCACAATAAATAGGTATTTTATCAAGATAAACACAAAAACCACATAAAGTTTTCTTAGTCAACAAACATTGAGCACAACTACTTGCAGTAGAGATATACTCAGCTTCTGTAGTAGATAAAGCAACAGATAATTGTTTCTTAGATGACCATGATATTAAACATTTTCCCAAAAAATGATACATACCTATGTGCTTTTTTAGTCAATTCTACAGCCTCCAAAATCAGAATCAGAATAAGTTATTAAATCAAAACAGTTATATTTTGGATAAAATAAACTAGAATCAGCAGTTCCTTTAACATATCTAATTATTCTTTTTATATCTTTAATATGACTTTATTTATGATCAGTTTGAAATATAGCACATAAACAAACACTAAAAATGATATCAGTTCTAGATGCAGTTAAATATAGAAAGATACATGTCATGCCTCTATAAACTCTAAAATCAACTTATTTACCAGATGGATCACTATCTAATTTACAATTAGTACCCATATGAGTTTTCATCGATTTAGAGGAATCAAGACCAAATCGTTTAACTAAATCCTTAGCATACTTAGATTGATTAAGAAAAATTCCATCTTTCCTTTGAGAAATTTGAAGTCCAAGAAAAAACTTTAATTCTCCCATTAAACTCATGTCAAATTCAGAAAACATCAATAAAGAAAAATCATCACAAAGTATTTGTTGGGAAAAAATCTCTCAAGGTAACATTGCAGCATTTTTGGGTTGATTGTGTTTGTTGACAAAGCAGGCTTCCATGGTGAATTATTGAGTTCTAGAGCTATTTTTTACAATCCATGTTGACAAATAACAATGAAAAAGGAATAGATGATCTGGAGGTGGTACAAAAATAGCAGTACAAGGTGGCATCGTTTTCCAGTTTTTTCCAAATTTTTGGGGACCAAAGTTTGGAGTTTGGTGAGCATCGTGAAAAGTGGATATGCTTGAAGATCTCATCAAAATATGGCAAAGGCATGAGTTTCGCGAAGATATGCTTCATGGATTGGACTTCGCAAAGACCATAAAAATGATGGCGGTGATTCTTCGCGATTACGTCAAGCTTCGCGAACAGCAGAGGTTGAAGCGCATCGCGGCGGTGAAGGTCTTTGCGAGGGAGATTAGTGGTGAAGGCATGAAGGGATTTACGGTGATACTCTGTGATTACGTCATGCTCTGCGATCGGAAAATTTTAGTGGTGCTTCGCATTTTGAGAGAATTTCGGCAGGAACTTCAGAGCTTCACGATTTGAGATGACATGGCGTTGACTCGTGCAGAATTTTGAGTGTCGATGGAATCGCCTATAAATAGGCCTCAACCCCTTAAAGAGAGGTAGGAGAGAAAGAGATAATTTTCAGAGAAAATATTTTGCTCTCGGTTCGCGAATGTAGTTCACGAAGGCAGTGTGCTTCACGAAAGAAGAGATTTGTGGCGACTAATTTAGCTCCATGAAAGTTGTGAGCTCTGCATTGGCTCAGTGAGCTTCTTGAGGGAAGTCACTCTACGAAGACTTGAGCTTCACGAGAGTGCTTCGTGAAAATTCAGGAGCTTCGTAAAGAATTTTTTGAGCTTCACGAAATTGGGATCCTCATAAAGTAGGGTGCTTTGCGAAGGTCATTCCAAAGGTAGTTGTGTAGTGTTTAGGGGAAAAGTGGTATTTATCAGTGGATGAAAGTTGGACTTCAACAGATCATCTATCAACATTTGAGGATTCATGTATTCATGCAAATTAAAAGACCTACAGTTCTATAAACTGTGAGTTGATCCTTTCCAGAGCAGTGAGCAAAAGAAGATGAAGAAGGTGATCCTCTCCACTGGTAGTGAGTCAGAGAGAGAGAAATAGGGAGTGACCCTTGGGAAAGTAGTGAGCTGACCCTAAACATTGTAAAGGCAGTGAGCCTAGTAATAGAAGTGATCTAGCTTGAACATTACTGGCAGTGAGCTTTAGTGGATTTGGTACAACGGCACATCACCGTTGTATGCTCCTTGGACGTAGCCCAGTGAGGGTGAACCAAGTAAAAATCTGTGTGTATGCCTGCTTGCTTCCCTGCATTTCATTTAAAGCATCATCATCAGATAAAGAAGAAAAGAAGTGGTCATAATAAACACACAAGTGAAAACATAGTGACCCTTGTAATAAAGAGGTCAAGATCCAATGGGGCAGAAAGAATTTAGAAAAAGAATATCCATACCCTGATTCACCCCCTATCAGGGTATATAGGCCCCTATTGGTCCTAACAGTATTTCACTAGATGATCCAAAAACTATATCATCAACATAGATCTGAAAAATTAAAATATCATCATAAGAACTTTTAATAAAAAGAGTGGGATCAACATTTCTTTTCTTGAAACCATTTTTTAATAAAAATAAAGTATTTCATACCAAGAACGTGGTGCTTTTTTGAGACCATATAAAGCTTTAGATAATTTAAAACATGGTTGGGAAATTTTTCATTTTCCAAACAAGGGGGTTTAGAAACATAAACTTCTTCAGTAATAAAACCATTTAAGAAAGTACTTTTTACATCCATTTGATATAATCTAAAACTATGAAAACACGCAAGAGCTAACAAAATTCTAATTCCCTATAACCTGTAAACCGGTTCAAATGAATATTCAAAGTCTATACCTTTTTCATGAGAGTATCCTTGAGCAAAAAATCTGGCTTTGTTTTCGACAATTTGTCCAGATTCATCCAGCTTGTTTCTAAAGATCCACTTAGTTCCAATTACCTGCTTATCTTCACAAAATTCTACTAAAGTCCAAACATTATTTCTAACAAACTGATTTAATTCATCTTGTCTAGAAACAATCCAGTTTGCATCTTTTAAGGAGTCATTAATATTAACCAGAACAAAATGATAAATAAAAGAAGAATTGGAACAATAATTTAAAATATAATTTCTATTTTTGACAGCAGAATCAACATTGTCATTTATATTTTCAACAGGATGATCATTGTGAATCTTCCATGATCTTGGATCAGGTTGAGAATTAATATGCTCCCCCTAAATTAATTAATTATTATCTTGAGTAATATCTTCACCAAAATTAAGATCTGTAAACTCATCATCAATAACATTAGAATCAGAATTTATTTTAACATTATTTTCATCAAACATAACAAGAACAGATTCTTTAAAAACCATTGTTATTTTATTATAAACTCTATAAGATTTACTAGTATTATAATAACAAATAAAAATAACTTCATCACTTTTAGAATCAAATTTATCTAAATTATCCTTTTAATTTAAAATAAAAACTTTGCAGCCAAAAACTCTAAAATAACCAACTTTAGGCTTTTGATTTTTGAATAATTCATAAGCAGTTTTCTTTAGCAAAGGTCTAATAAGAATTCTATTTGAAATATAACATGCAGAAAAAACATCCACAACCCAAAAATATCTAGTCATATTATATTCCCTTAACATAGTTCAAGTCATTTTAATAAGAGTTCTATTTTTCTGTTCTACAACACCGTTTTGTTGTGGTGTTCTAGGAGTAGAGAAATTATGAAAATATACATTCTTTTCATAAAATTTTTCAAAATATAAATTATGAAATTCACCTCCTTTGTCACTACGAATAGAAATAATCATAAAAGCTTTTTCATTTTGAACTAATTTACAGAAAGAAGTGAATTTTGATAAAGAATCATTTTTATGAGCTAGAAAATATACCCAAGTAAATCTACTATAATCATCAACAATAACTAAAGTATATTTCTTTCCACCAAGGCTAGAAATTTTAGTTAGACCAGATAAATCAAGATGTACTAACTGTAAAGGCTTAATAGTACTTATCTGATTGATAGGTCTAAAAGAAATTTTGGGTTCCTTCCTTTTCATGCAGACGTTACAAACATGAAGTTGTTCTTTCTTCAAAGAAGGAAGTTGTAAAACATTATCATTATTTGAGAGCCCATAAAACATTCTGAAATTAACATGACCTAAACATCGGTGCCAAAGTATGCAGTCATTCAGTACAGCATTCAAACACTTTACATGTTGAATAGTTAGTTCAGCAAAATCAATAGTATAAATATTATCTTTTCGATTAGCATAAAATAATAAAGAATTGTCTTTAAAAACTAAACATTTATCATTTTGAAATTTAACTTCCATTCCATCATCACCTAATTATGATATACTAATTAAATTATTTTTTAAACATTCAATATATAAAACTTTTGAAATAAATGTAGAATTTGAAATACCAACTTTACCAAAAACTTTTACTTTGCCTTTGGAATTGTCTCCAAAAGTAACAGTGCCTCCATCACATGTGTTTTATGAGATAAAATTTGATGGGTCTCCAGTCATATGCCTAGAGCATCCACTGTACATGTACCATATGTCATTCTTGAGACATCCAAAGCATTTTTCCTACAAAAATCAATAAATTGAAAATTTTGGTACCCAAGCTACTTTGGGTCCAATAGGATTAGTAATAAAATTTTTAGGTACCCATACAGAATTTAAACATGTATTGTAAGGTACTCTCAATAACAAGGAATTTGAAATATTAGTTTTTTTAAATCCCAAAGATTGTTTAAATCTATGTGAGCAGTCATTGGAATAGTAACCATTCATGCCACATTTAAAATAAGTAACAGTTGAAGTACAACCATTTTTTACATTTAACAAAATAGGTTTTATACAATTGAGGTAATATATTATCATAACCAAAACCATATTTATTTTTATCAGTTTTAGTCAAAGACATCCTCTCATGATATTTTTCACGACCTTGAATAAAAGCAGATAAATTTTATTTAAGACATTCAACTTCCTTTTTTAATTTCTCATTCAAATCTTGAGTAGTTTTCAAAGAATCATAAACTTTTGAATGATATGTAGAAGCAATGTCTGTTAACTTTTTATTTTCTTGAACAATTAATTTATTTTCAGAAATAAGTTCTTCATTATCTTCTTCAAGTTTATTATATAAATCAGCATCTTTGAAAATATATTTTTTAATCTTTCAATTTCATTATTTAATTCTAAAACATTGGGTTTATCAGATTCATATTTAGAATCAGAACATTTAAAATAATAACTAGAATTACAAACCTTATCTAGTGATTCCATGAAACAAAAGTAATCAGATTCTTTGTCATTTCCAGATTTTTTACTAGAATCAGAAACTTCAGTACAACTCCAACTTGTTGTAAATGCGTTTTTATCCTTCTTTTTGTATTTATATTTATTCTTTAGTTTATGGCAATGAGATTTGATATGACCTTTCTTCCTACACTCATAACAAGTTACATCTGAAGCATTTTAATTTGTATCACCTTTCTTATCTCCCTTATATTTTTCTTTTTGAGGGTTTCTACTAAACTAGTTTTTGAATCCTTTCTTTTTCATTCTTTTGTAGAATCCAGTTACAATCTGAGACATGTCTTCTTTTTCAATATCATATAGATCAAAATCAGAAGAATTATTATAAATAACATTTATAGACTTAAAAGCTACACCTTTTATTTTTGTTTTCTCCTCATCAACTATGTTTTTTAGTTCCAATTCATATTGGAGTAGTGATCCAATCAATTCATCAAGTGTGTAATCTTTGAAGTTCTTTCTTTAATCAATGGAAACATTCTTTGCATGAAATTTCTTTGGTAATCCTCATAGAAATATTTCAACAAGTATAGGATTTTCCAGATATTCTCTAAGTGAATTCATTCCATTCACAATGCTTGTGAATCTATGGAACATTTGGTTTACAGTTTCATCTTCACCCATCTTCAAGTATTGATACTCTGCACGAAGCATTCCAAGTTTTGTTTCGATCAATTTGTCAGATCCAAGGTGAGTAACTTGCAGAATCTTATAAATCTCATGAGTTTTATTGCATGCAGACACATGACTAAAAACACTTCTGTTAATAGCACAATATAAAATATTAACAAATTTGTAATTTCAGATATATCTTGTAGCATCAATTCCTGTAATATTATCTGGATCAGCTTCAGGTAGTGTGTATTGTTTTGACATGATAGACCAGTGCTCAATGCTCAACTGTTTGAGGTATGCCTCTATTCGTGATCTCCAATATCCATAATCATTACCATCAAAATGTGGTGGCTTCTAAGGAATCCAATCTTCATTCAGGTTCAATCCTTCAATCTTATAAGATCTTTATCCTTAGACTGTGAGGTCTAGGAATAGGTTAGAACAATAAAATATAAAAGAAAACTCAAAAATAATGGTTGGATAAATTCCTTAAGGAACAACCAATGGTACCAATATTTGGTATAATGAAATATAAATATATAGAAAAACTATTCTTAAGAAGGTTTCCCTCTGATACCAATTTTTAGGTCAGACAGGGTAAAGGAAGATGGTCTAGAGGGGGTGAATAGACCAGATTAAAAATTTTGACCAAATAAATTAATTATCAAAGTTAATTATTAATGTTAATTAGCAGCGGAAAAAGTAAATAACGCATGGATGTTTTTTATAGTAGTTCAGTCCAAAGTGGGTCTACTCTACTATTATACCTCTCTACTCTACTATAGATACATGTGCACTAAAAATGATTTATAAAGGAGAATCATAACCCAATTACAAAATCCTTTTCTAGTGAAGGGATAACAAGAACACTGACTTTTGTGTGGGGAGTCACAACCCTTACAACCTGACTTTAGATACTGGGAGTCACAACCCAAAAAGTCTTACCTTTAGATACACGGAGTCACAACCCTAAAATCCTGACTTTAGAATCTGGGAGTCACAACACAAGGAAAAGGAATAACAAATAATGATTTTGTATGCAAAAGCATAAACAAAAAAATAGAGTGCGTGTGAGAGATGTGAAGTAGTGTTACAGAATCAGAACCAGATGAAAGAGAAGATAAAAATTATAGAACATGTACTGGTTTTTAAGGATTAGATCATCATGTCTCATTAATGAAATTTTAGTCGAAGCATAATTAATTCAGCACTTGAGAGAACGAGCTGGTGGTGAAGCAGAGTGTCACAAGATGTTGCAAATGCACAGCAGGTTCAATGTTCACAACACTTTCACTTTTTATAGTAATTGTATATTCTTTACCTGCAAGAGAGAATAGTATTTATAGAGAATATATAATAGCTGCAGCAGCTCTGCTTCCTTTGGGTATTCAAAATTAATTGAGTCAAGAGATCCCATAAATATCTCCATGAAAATAGCAGCACCATTTCTTTTTTTATTCCTATAGAATAAATATCTAATAAAGTAATTCAAAATATTTTGAATAAGTATTCCAATAAAATCTCTAGAATAAAAAATTCCTTCAATGATTTAAAACTTAATTTTAAATCCATTTAAAATTATTTAAATGTAGTCAAAACAATTCCTGAAAACTAGCAGCAAATTATGAAAATAAATTCAAACATTTGAATTTAAACAATCTTGAAACGTCCAAATTTATTTATTAAAGATGTTGAAAAGCTTTATTAATTTTTCTCTCTAAATATAGCACCAAAATTATTAAAAACTATTTGATTATAATTATTATATTTAATGATATTTTTTCACAAAATAATCATTAAAAAAATATCCATATAATTTCAGAAAATTGATTTTTAAAAAATTGCTCGTAATGAACAGTAACTTCAGAATGAACAGTAACTTCAAAGTGAACAGTAACTTCATAGTGAACAGTAACTTCAGAGTGAATAGTACCTTCTGAATGAACAGTAACATCAGAGTGAACAATAACGTATGGTTTCCAAACCATACCTTGTTAAATGAACAATAACGTAACGTAGGGTATGAACAGTAACGTAACATAGGGTATGAATAGTAACATAACGTATGGTATGAACAGTAACATAATGTATGGTATGAACAGTAATGTCGGGTATGAACAATAACGTAGGGTATGAAAATTAAACCATACTTTTGTGAGATAAACAATAAACCGTACTTTTGTAAGATAAACAATAAACTATACTTTTGTGAGATAAATAATAAGCCATACTTTTGTGAGATAAATAATAAACCATAGTTTTTGTGAGATAAACAATAAGCCATACTTTTGTAAGATAAATAGTAAACCATACTTTTGTGAGATAAATAGTAAACCATACTTTTGTAAGATAAACAATAAACCATAATTTTGTGAGATAAATATTAAACCATACTTTTGTGAGATTAATAGTAAACCATGCTTTTGTGAGAAATCTGGACAGAATATTTTGAAAAAATTCAACAAATTTTTAAGGGCTTTTAACATTAGATTCATAATTTTTTCAAAACTAATGATTTGTAGAAAAACTTATTATCTTTCCAAAAAAATAATCGATTAAAACCGACATCTATAGATCCTAAAATAATTAAAAAACATAAGCAAAACAATTCTGGAAAAACTGCTACTACAAAACAGCATAGCATAAATTCAAGTAATTAAAAGTCCATTCAAAATATATTTTTAGAATTTGATGTAAACTAATGAAATAAATATAAACATTTTATCTTTCCATAGAATCAGGTTTTATGTAAATTGGATAAATTTAAAAGTTTCAGTAAAATAAATACAGAAATGTTTTAAAATAGTGAAATGTAGAGTTTTTAAAACCATTGTAGCAACTTCATTGAATTTTTTGAGAAATAGATAAGAATTTTCAAACTTAGTAACTAACTAATAAAGTATAGATAAATATGTTATATTTACCACATGATAAGAATCACAAAAATCCAAATAACATAAATTAAGATATCATCAAAATACATAGTAAAAGCAATCAAACAAAATCACATGAAATCAGATTAAAGGAAATTTTAACATGCACAAACATATGTCTTTAAAATGATCTTTCCCTATTGACATGCATCTCACATATGAGTATGATCACGTGATAATATAGGGATATTTCTAGCTACATCATATTTAACCAGATCTTCTAAGGAATATTGGCTTATGTGGCCAAGACGCTTATTTCATAGCTTGTTTTCTTCATCCTTAGACAGAAAGCACATATCTTCCTCTCCACTAACGAGGTAGAGATTCCATTTCATACACTTTCCTTGAAACACAACATCACCATACTTTGCCTTGATGATACATAATTTCTTGGAAAACTTATGGCATGTCCTGAGTCACACAATTGACTAACACTAAGAAATTTTTGACTAAGTCCCTCAACAACTGAGACATATGCTTGTCTCATTTCTTTTCCTTAAAACTTGGTTTTTCCTGAACCAATAATTTTTAGGCCCTCATCATTACTGAATCTTACAATACCTTCTTTATCATATGTGATTATTGTCACTAGATTCTTATTTCCCATCATATGATAAGTACATCCACTGTCAATTATCCATATCCTCGTGCGATCTGATGCCTTGAACACAATCTCTATAACCACAGCCTTCTTGACCCGTTTCTTTTTTACCCAGGACTTTGAATTCATACATGACTTGGATTGATAATCATGATCGTCCTCAGTGTATGATGGGTCATCTTCTACCTATAGAGCTACAAATCAATTTTTAATTTTCATCTCACTTGAAGATACTTTTGGCTACTTAGGAAAAATGCAGTTTTCCTCGGCACATTCCTCTGCATTGTTGATGTGCAATTTATTTCCATATGTCTGATTCCTTTACACCTGAAACAATGACCATAAAATGATGACCTATAATTTTGATCTCTACAAGACCACCTATGTTGTTCTTCTTCCCTTTGGTACCTATTTTCTATGGAACATACATTTTTTGAGTGTCCCATCTTTCCACAACAATAACATCTTATGTGAGGTAAATTCCTATATGGTAATGATGCACTACTAGTTATGCCATGGATTCTCTGAATCTTATGATTCTGGTTTATACCCAACTTGATTTTCAATATTGGGGTGGGTGCTTGTTGTATGACTTAAACCATGACTACTTTCTATTTTAGATCAATCCCCATACCAGCCTTGTCATTTATAATTGGTTGTAGATTTTGTTCTCATGGACCACTCTGCTCAAATATCATTTTCTCTGTTTCCTGTATGACCTTCTTTCCTAGTATTTTCTCCCGATCTTCAATTTTTCATTGTAGACTAACTACTTCCTCTTCTAGTTGTTCGATACGTTTGATTTGATCTTTTCCAGTTTCATTCAAACTATCAATTTCAATTTTTTATTCTTCAACTTTGAGTTTGAACTCAACCATCTTTTTAGGGATTTCTAGAATTGAAGACCATAGCTTTTCAATTTCTTCATTCACCTTAAAATTCACTTTTTCTTGCTACTTCATTAAGAGTTTGTCTTCATACACAACTTTGTTTGGTTTCTTCATTTTTTATCTCAAAATATCTATCTCTTCAATAGAATCTTCTAATACAGCCTGAAGATAAACTCTTCCTTCAACTTATCCTTCTTCATTGTCACTTTCTTTTCTTAATGAATTTCTATCAACTACCACCAAAGCATCTACTTTATAATCTATGCATCCCTTCAACTCTTCTACCTCAGATTCTTCTGAACGTTCATCCTCTCTTAAAAGTAGATTCTTCTTTTTGAAGAACTTTCTCCTAGTACTTATCCTCCCTTTCTCATTTTATGAATACTTCTTTTAGGGAATTCCATCATTTTCTTCATTTTCATCATCATATTTCATAGGAAACTTTGATAAAAAATTCCCAATATTTCTACATAGAAAGAAATCAAATTTAAGTTTACCTTTGAACATTCCTTTTCCTCTTTTAGGATTAGAGGATAGAAATGACATGACATCATCCATTTTGTCTTCCTTCAGACTACCTTCAATGGAGAGATTCTTCATGGCCTTGAATACCACTTCCTTTGACTTCCCCTTTTCTATTTCATCATTTTTATCATTTTTCATTTCATATGATACAAGGGTACTGTGCAGGTTATCTAGCGTCATCTCCTTTGGGTCTTTGTCTTCCAACACTGAAACTTTAGGATTGAACCGTGGTGGAAGTTTCCTCAAGATTCGTTTCATAATATTTATATCTTCAATGACTTATCCAAGGCCCCACATGTCTTCCACGATAATATTTATCCTATTAAATAATGCATCAGTAGTCTCATTGGGATTCATTCTGATATCCTCATACTTTCTCCATAGAACCTACAGCTTTGCTTCTCATACTTTTGTGTCACCCTCATAAATGTTTAAAAAATTTTACCACATTTTATTTGATGTTTTACAGGACAACACCTTTGTATAAATTCAATTTTATAGGGATCCCCCTAAAGAATTGATCCCTTTAGCATTAGCATCCAATTCTCTTATTTTATCTTCTAATAAAGCACTACTATTAATGTCAGTTGATATTCCATGCATAGTTGTAGTGAATACATCCATCCCAACTAATCATAAGTAGTGCTGCATTCGATTCTTCCATAGTTGAAAATTATTTCCATCAAAGATTAGAATTACTTTATTATTGAACACCTCCATTTATTCTTCAGAGAGAGAACCACTAACTTTCAACCTTTTTTTATGATACCAATTGTTAGGCCCACTAGGTCGAATACCCTTATAGGGGGTGAATCAAGGTACGGTAGATTAAAACTTTCTCTCTTTTGGATCTTGTTTCGTAGTTAGAAAAAACTCAATTATCTCTTCCTCTTGTGGAAATATATGAACAGGTATGAAATCATGCACAGGACATAGTGATTTTTACTTGGTTCACCCTCATTGGGATACATCCAAGGAGTATACAATAACAATGTGTCGATGTACCAAATTCACTACGGATCACTGCCAATAATGTGTACAATGTTCGGGATAGATCTTCTATGTCCAGGCTCACTACCTTTACAAGGTTTAGGGTTCGCTCACTCCATTCCCAAGGGTCACTCCCTATGCCTCTTTCTCTGGCTCACTACCGGTGGAAATGTTCATTGTATTCCTCTTCCTTCTGTCACGTCTCTTGGAAAGGAATCCACTCACAATTTATCGACTTGTATGTCAAACACAGTTTATGGACATGTAGGTCCCTTTATTTTCATTAATTCTTGCATCCTCAACTATTGGTAGATGCTCTGTGGAAGTTCTGTTTTCACCCGCAAATGAAATCCACCTTCCCGAGTACTGTTAGATACCTGAAAATACTTTCGCAAATTGAATTGAAGCTTTCACAAGCTTCCTGTGAAAATGGTGAACCACCTTGTCTCTCCCACGTACTGAATACTCGGTTTGGTATGGAAACTGACTTTTCCATGTACAACTATCACTTCTACGAACCTCCTCTGTCTACGGACTGCCTCTTCCGTGAACCTCCTCTATCTGAGGACTTCCTCTACCTTCTCTATCGCATACAGCTACCGCATACCGACTTCGCGAACCTCCTCTATGAAATCCCTCCTATCCGTGAATTATTCTTTGTTCGTGGACTGCCTTCGCTACCCCATACCGAAGTTACTCCATTACGTACCGAACTTCCTTTGTGGGTTAAGAATCCCCGCAAACACCTTCATCTGAACCACTTTTGCCTTCATGAACCTCCCTTCATCCTTCGCGAACCACTCCAGCCTTCGCGATCTTCTTTAGCCTTCATGGACTTACTTTATCCTTTACTGAAATCCCAGAGCAAAATATTCTCTCTAATGAAGTTAAATATCCCAAGTAATCAGTGGGATTAGAAACTCTTATATAGGAAAATATATCTGCTTAATCCGCTAAATCAAGATTTACCAAATCTTGAACCTTGCCTCCACCTCTTACTGATTCTTCAACCACTGCGAACTGAAATCCATCCGCGAACCATTTTCCTATGTGCTCTGTATTCCGCCTTTGCTCCTATGCAGTCGACCTCCTCTGCCAACTTTAGTGCATCTGCAAACCACACCGCCATCCACTGCGAACCATTTTTGGTTTCTCAAACTGCATATGCATACTATTTCCACTGCTTGGTATGCGGCCACATACCATTCTCAGACAAGGTACGTGATCCATGTCCTGGGATCCTCATTCCTCTTCCTTTTCCAATTTCTTTCACCATTATTCACAAAAATTCCTGATTTTGAGGCCCAAAAATTTGGCAAACACTAGTAAACAGCGCCACCTTAAAAACCCACCTTCTTCAAACACCAATCACACTCTTTTGAGGTCATATTTCTTTGTCAACAAACACAACCACACCCAAAACATACCGAGAGGATGCCTTGAGGGATTTTTACCCAACAACATTTCAAATCTATGGGTATTTATTTTCAATATTTTTCTTAATATTTAGAAGATTATTGAGAGTTATTTAATGAAGAAGGATTGCATCATTGTGAATTCTCTTGAAAAATGATTATTTCTCACTAACATATTTGTCTTTTGTTTCCAATTTGTGTTTTTATATCATATATATATATAATATGAATTTGAAATCACCCATTTTATTAGGTTTTTACTTATACTATATATTCTTATCATTTATTAACTTTACTTTTCATGCTTTATGTGATATTTTTATTTGAGTATTTGTTTCATCAATGGGTTATAGTCATTCCCCACTATAATAAGAACATAGAGATTTCATAATGGTATTATTAAAAATATATTCTAGTCTAGATACATCCGTCTGATGGGGAACATATTATGTTTGTATATCAGGTGTTGGGAGAATATAAGCATTAAGACTCATTCTCATGAGATTTTCACAAGGTGATCTCTAATAAGGGAGGTCCTAAGGATAGACTAGGAAATAAGGACACCACATAATTAATGTTTCATTGGATGTTTCTATCTATGAGTGTGTGTATTTTTCCATTGACTTGAAATCATTATGAATTTACATCATTATCCATGTAATTTATATTCATAATGAAAAGTATGATATATTTAAACATGGTAAATTAGATTGTGGTAGGTGAATCATGACTTCTATGAAATTTATTGAATAATTAAGATAAAAGTTTTCCCTTACAAGTTATAAAATAATATATCTCTATTCCTTTGACTGAGATAAATTTTTTTGACTAAAACTTATGGTCATAGTAGTTTATAGAAAAGTTAGTCTTAGTAATTCAAAGAAAGAAAAATTAAGCAGAAAGGATAATGAAAAATATATGCATCCATATCGATGTGAACTTTATTGATAAAGGGACTATATTACCCAATAGTGTTTATAGGAAGGTTTCCATTATTATGTTAGTATTTAAACTTATGTGTTAATAATTTCTTTTTGTGTTTTGTTAAATTATAATTTCCATACATTTTTTTAAACATAAATTTTCTAAAAATTGATATTTTTCATAACTTTTATTGGTATATGTTAACTAATTAAATTTTTTTTCCAAACATCTCTTGTAGTTTTATTTAAGAGTTATTCAATTATATAATGTAATAATTTTTTTACACATGTTAATGTTTGAAATGTTTTAATATTTCATGTTATTTAGGGTTATTATTATTATTTTTAATATAGTATCAAATTATATTTTAATTCTTTAATTATTTTTATCTTATGTAAGAACATTGTTGTTACATTAACTTTTTCATATATATTATCTATTAAAATTTTATATCATGTATTAATTTTAATTTTAGTGTTTAAATATTTTTTATATTTGAGCATTTTTTATAAATGGTTATATATATACATATTTATATATATATCTGCTCATATATGCAGTATATATATATATAATGTGAATTCACTGTTCTTCTTCTCCACTTTAGCATCACTTGACAGCATGCCTTGATCTCTTACCACTACAAGTACAATGACACCATGGCAACATAGATAGTAAACCTCAAATAGAAAAACTCACTAGGTTCATATTCTTTAAGGAGGTATCCTATTATAGATTCATGTAATTTTCCATATCCACCTACTTGAAACCCACATCGATCAATGTGGAATCAAAGAAACTATGTGAGTAGAATCTGCTCGACTAGCATTCATTCAACCGGCTTTGGTGAGATCCTTTATCTGTATAACATATTGACAATGTATGTAACACCCAAATAATTTTCAATATTTTAATTTTAGAATAAATTTATTTTATTTCTAGATTTATTAATACCCAACACCATGTTAATCTTATAATATACACAACACTGATTTAGAATGCATTACATGCAAGACTGAGTTTTACCCATAATATTATTAATTTTACAGTTATCTCCTAACCGTTAAATTAAAAATTATTAATAGGATTAAATAAATTATAAAAATTTATATGTTATACAAAAAATAAAATGTTTTGACATTCATCCAATATATTTTTTAGGCATAAGATAAGATCAAGCCCAATTTTACGTATAAAAACCTAAATCTTTTTAAAAGCAATTTTATCACCTTTTAAGGGCACACCTATTTTTAAATTAAATATTAAAACTTTAATAAATTTTATTTTTCAAAATGAAAATAATTTTTGAAATAATAATATAAAAATTAGATTAGGATAAATTGTTGGTGTTTTTCTAAGAAGTTTTATTTTTTGATAAATAGTGAAAAATACTGCATTTTAGTTGAAAACTGCAATTTTGTTTAAATAATTATAAATGTTACATTATATTTTAAATTTATTTTAAAGTAAAAATAAATAAATTTTACATATATTAATACAATTTAGTTCATTTTATTTATTTTTATTTTTAATTTAGATATAAAAACTTAATGAAAATTTGAATATTTCTACTTTAAAAACTCGTTTTCTTGTCGCATATGTGCGATTAGCTTTAAATTTAATTTCACCACTTATGTTAATAAAATTTGGAAAAAATATTTAAATAGTTTGAATTGGTATAGTAGTTATATTATAATAATATAAACTTATTTTTTGACCAAAAATATTAGTTAAAGTAATTAAAAATAATTACAGTAATTCTGGTAGAAATTAGTTTACTTTGTGGTTAAACATCAATATTAAGGGGAAAAACAACCTAAACACTTATCAAAAATCCATTGTCCACCCATATTTTGACCACATCTCTATATTGGTTCTAATTATATGATTTATTGGGATATTATTCCGTAAAATTGACCTATATAATAATTTAAGTAAGGAAAAAAGATAAAAAAGGGACCTTCCTTACCTTTAACATTTATAAAGCCTTGAGATATGGAAAAAACATCATATTTTCAATTATAAATATCCTTCTTAAATATAAATGAGTCATTTTTATCATAATTTTTTATAATTTATTTTTATAGATTAATTAGTAACTTAAAATTATTAAGAAATGCCAGTGCGTTGATTATTTAGTTAATAATTAAATTAAATAAATGATACTGAAAAAATTAAAAGTGAATAAAGTTGAATGAATTATTGTGTTACCTTATTATTTTATATGAATATTACATTATAAATAGTTGTGAAATCAATATATTTTAATTCCATCATTTCCTTGATATTTTTTAATTTAAATTAAGTAAATAATGTCAAAATTGACATTTAATGTTATTTTATAATAAAGGATATTTTATTTAAAGATTTAAAATTTACAAAAAAACATATATTATGAAAACTAATTTGTAAATGTTAATAAATTTAAAATATGGTATATTAATTGATCAATTTATCTTTTATAATGAACATATTGACCCCTAAATAGTAAAAACATTGTTAGCATTGTCTGGGTTAAATCGGGTTTTTTGTGCGTTACATGCGCTTGTTTTAAAATTAATTTCCAACACACATGGGACTTTTATTTTGTAAATAATATATAATATTTATAATTAAGTTTGTAAATATTGTATAATAAATCTCACTTTAATTTATTCTTAATGTTTAAATTTCTTAGGCTAGAAAACCAATTATCTAAATGAAAAACCAAAATGAAAAAAAATAAGGAAACTTAAAAGACAAAGGAAAAAAATAATAAAAATGATTTTTTTGTGGTGTGAGTGTATATAAACCATAATTACCATTTACTCAATTATTTTTTTATATTGTAATCACATTATGTAAGGTATACCTCTCAATAGTGTTTACCTTTTTATATTTAAAAGAATGTCACTCCTCCTCCACTATAAAAAGGCACTCATCCCTCCCAATTATTCACACCTATAAAGCCTTTTGTATCATCAAAACCTTTCCCAAATAACTTCCCAACATCCATACCCTCATATAGAATCCTCAATTTGTGCTGAAAGAAAACCATGTAAGTATTTTTTTCATAAACCAAAATGAGTTACCCGAATATGAGGTAATGTTATTCAACGATCATTTTTTGTTTCAATTATTTATCCACCGCTTCAATCATTTTTATTTCCTGATTATATAATAACATAAATATACTAAATATAATTATATTTTTTTCATAAAAAGGGTAAAACCTACACTCACACACACTTCCATCAAATGGGATATACAATCATCATTCCTGTATATGGCGGACTACCCCCTCACAAACGGATGTCATTCGTTCTTCCATTTCCACCTTTAAAGGTTGAGAATAATAGAAGAATTATAGTTTATATATGATATTTATGATATTTATGAAGTCGTTATTCTTATTAAATTTTTATATCACACATACCTTCGTGCTTTCCATTTTGTAGGAATATGATAACTTCATTTGTAGACGTGTGGACTACTGCCACCTCAAAGCGATGTGATTTGTCTACACAGTACATGGAATGTATTAAGGATTATTTTAATTAACATATGTGATAAATATGATATTAATATGAAACTTAAATTATAATATATATATATATATAATTTACTTTTCTTTCATTTAATATGACAAAAAAATGGAAGTAGTGTTCATACGCATGTATGCCATATCGTCTTCATGAACGGTGCATTTCATTCACTATCTCAAAATTTTATGGATTGTTATAAATAAATATATAATAAATATATAGGATATTTAAATAATGTTTTATATATTTTATATTATAAAATCATGATCTACTTATGAATAAAAAATAATAAGTCAAAATATACTCGAGAAACTAGGAAATTAACACCTGAAATTGTGAAAATAAAATAAGATTAATAACCAATAGGTAATAATATATTACAAAAAGAAAATATATGATATAATAAATATTAATATGGTTATATAACAAGTCAGTAAAATTATTTAAACCATTATAAATTATTTTAAAGTGAGTTTTACCAAAAGGAAGCATAAGGTAAGGAATTTCGTCTCAATTTACATTCCATTGAGACTTATGTATTATTATCCACCAATACATTTTAATGTGGTGTATATACTTACCATTTGTAATTTAATGTCATTATTAACTCTTATTTCATGGTATTATATTTTTAAATTTTAATTATCTCATCCAATGGGGTTTGACTTTAAAATTACTAAGTGTTAAAAGTTATCTATGCAATCTCGCTTTCTTTTGTGATTGTTAGCTTTCTCTTGAAACAATCACTTCTTTAAGATCATTTTAAATTGGAAATCACATTTATTTTATATATCCATGCTCTTTTTTTATGGTTATAATTATTTCCTAAACCGTAAATCATTATTACATATAGTGTGTACTTGATAGTTATTTGATTAGTTGGGAAAATATTGGTAAATTCATATCTTTTACTCAATACGGATATTTGATAAGGCACTTTGTTTGTGAATTTAAATAGATTATTAAATATATAATGAATTATTTGTATTGTTATAAAATGGTTTTGGGACCATTTAAAGTAATCCACAATATGCCTTGGTAGCCCCATGAGGTGAATGAGTTGGCCAAATCATATGGTTTTCTACCTGATATGTGAAATCGTATTATAAAAGGTCTTGACAGTAAAGATACCACATACCTAGGAAACAAGGAATACAATAATTAAGCATTTAATTTATTTATAATTTAGTTATTATTATTATTATCAATGATATTTTTTCTTCGACATTATCTATGAATTCATTTAATTCTCAGTTTATTGATTAAATGGCATGTGTTTCATTTATTTAACTTTCTATATTGATTATGCCTTATCCAGATATTTATATGGAATGTGTGTTAAATTGTTTACATTTCCATATTGATTATTCCTTATCAAGATATTTATATGGAATGTGTTCTCAATTATTTACCTTTCCATTTTGATTATGGTTATTGATTCATTATGGTTTCTATTGTACTTAACACTTACTAAGCATTTGATGTTGGCCTTATTTTTTTCCTTTCTCCGTGATATTATGATTAATTCTTGGAATTGGTTTCAAGGATGTAGTTTATCAGTATTTTTTATGTATTATGTTTTATTTTCTAATCACAATGTAAAATTGGTATCATTCATGTAATCTTGTTTTCCGAAACTATTAAATCGGACAGCCCTTTGGGATTTGATTCCTTGTAACTATGATAATATAATAAAGTAAGGAATATATGACGGGAATTGGTGTAATGGCATTATAGTTGGTATCAAATTAATTTTAGTATAAACATTGGAAACTAGATTTAGGAAAAAATATATTTGGGAACATAACCCTAATATATACATTGAGGATAAGTATAGAAGAACATCTAATAATTTTGGTAAGGTAGAGATTATATGTTTCTTTCTAGAAATATATATCTCTCTAGATACTACAAGTGAGATTGGTTCTACAATAGATGTTCCTAGGGGTAACAACTTTGAAAAGTTTCATTGGGTCTAACTCGAGTGTAACCTGGTACACAACAATGGGTCTTACTTTGCACCTAGTTTGATACTCCTAGGGGATATGCTTTGGATAATTCACATTTTATTTACAAATAATTATGAATAATTTGAAATTAAATATATAGACAAAAAATCATGTTATGATATGATATTATATATGCATAAAATTTTCAATTTATGTTAAGTGTTATTCCATATTTAAAATTATACAAATTTAATAATTTTATGACTTGATCTAGTATATGCCATTATTTAGAAATGGAACCTAGAAGGAAGAAGTGTATCAATAAACATGGCTAGTATAGAGTTTTCCCTACTGATAAAGTCAATATAGATTGTAATAGAATTGAGAAAGTTATTGATATATTTGGGCAGCTTAATCAGGTCATGACACATAACCTTGATCTGATGGAGAAAATTGTTCCACGACGATATTATTCGGTGTTGGATCACTTTATGTGACAGAGGCCCCGATAATTTAGTGGGACTATTTATATAATGGTATCTGACCAATGGATTATGTTTTTGGAGAAGATATACATGGAATTGGAATGTGGTGAAAAGGAAATTCTTACACTTGCAGTGTATTTTTTGGATAGTGATACTGATCAATGGTTTTTGTTGATCTAGAATACTCGTGAGGAAGATAAAATTGAACTCATATATTGGAAAGATTTTAAGGATACATTTTCTGAAAAATATTTCCCTCATGAGAAAAAAAACTAAGATGAAAATAAATTTCATAACTTTAAAGAAAAAGGAGGAAGAAAGTTTTGCGAAGTATGAACCTACCTTTACAAGGCTAGAGAGGTATGCTGAATATTTTATATGCAACATGGAGTGGAAGATTGATCTCTTCTTTGAAAAGATTAAGTAAAGCATTCAAACATCTCTAGTGTCTCAAACCTTTTCTTTATATGATGAATTTTTTTTCATGTTATATCAAGATAGATAAATAATTATCCAAGTTTTATGTATTCAAAGGGAAGCAAGAGAAGAAGAAGGCAGAAGAGAAAATAATAGATAAAGGGGAGAAGGGAAAGAAGGATTCTTGAATATGTGATAACTGTGTAATGAAACACATCAATACTTACATTAAGAAAATGAGAGTTTATTATAAGTGTATAGATAAGGGTCACTATGCTAAATAATACAAAGGTAAGGATAAAAATGCTAATATTCAGTGTTAAAACTGCAAGGATATGGGGTACTACGCAAAAAAATTCCCTAAGAATCAAGAGAATATACCTTGAAAGAAGCTAAGGGATCAAGGCCAAGCTTATGTTATTGATATAGATGAAGTGTAATGATTAATTTTTTACTATATTTATATCCTTGAATAATGTTTTAAGATTATCTTATCGATGATATCCTGGTTATAAGTATAATGTAATGTATAAGGATTGTATTGTAGTACTTTTTCATCAGGGATTTAAAAGTGTGTGTTCATCGATACCGATGTCCAAGAAAAATGATTCAATGACAAGTTAATTTTTTTTATAAAATTCATGTTTGGTGGAAAGATAATCCTTAATATGTTCCTAATTTGAGGTAATTTTGTTTGTATAAAGATATGATCGATATAGATAAAGTAAATTTGGTACTACTAACTACCTTGGAAATGAATCTAAAGTGTTGGATCATAATATTTTGGAAAGGTTAACCATTTATAAAATTATTTAAGTTGATCTAAAGATGAAGTTTTAGAGATTTATGTTTTACTTCAACCTATGATATAACTTGTGCTAAGAGATGAAGCATAAATAGTTTAAGGCACAACCAAAGGATAATATTATCTTATGAAATAGAAATATATCAGGTAATTATATTTACTTGCATTTATATAGAATGAAATAAATAATCAAATCTAGGAAAATGGTCTTGAAACAAAAATTTTGTCCTATTATCATCATTTTTTATGATATAAATGACATTTTTCTTTCCTCTAGTTCATGGATTTATGGTCAACAACTTTATCATGAACATGTTCTCTATCACTCTCCATCAAAACATAATAGTTAGATTTATCTTATATATCCATATTTTTATTAGTGATCTACTCTTAAAAATCCTTGTTTTGTAGTGAACTTCACATTTCCTTTTCCTTCTTATTAATAATATGTGTTATTAAACCTATGTGGGTTTTTCAACAATAGTATTTTTAAAGATCAAACCCTCAATTTCCAAGATCAAGTTTGAATTGTGAGGATGAAATTTATTTAAGGTAGGGAGAATATAATGCCCCAAGAATTTACAATATTTTAATTTTAGAATAAATATAATTTTTTTCTATCTGGATTTATATGAAACACCATATTAATCTTACACTATACAAAACACTGAGTTAACTTGGGTTACATGAAAGACCATGTTTTTCCATTAATATTATTAATTTAATAGTTATCTCCTAGTTGTTAAATTAATGGTTATGATTATAATTAACTAAATTTCAAAAAAAAATATGTTATATATTCAATAAATTTTTTTGGAATTCATATAAAATATTTGATAGTAATAAGATAAGATCAAACCCAATTTTATGTATAAAAATATATTTTTTTAACGGCAATTCTGGGGCCTTTTAATGGATCACCTTTTTTAAATTAAAATTTGAAACTTTTTAAAAAAAATTTTAAAAAATAAATATCATTTTTGAAATTGGAATATCAAAATTAAATTTGGATGATATTTTGGTATTTTTCTGAGAAGTTTCATTTTGGATGAATAGTGAAAAATACTACATTTTAGTTGAAAACAGCCTTTTCATTTAAATAATTAATAATGTTAAATGATATTTTAAATTAGTTTTCAAGTCATAATAGATCAATTATAAATCTATTAATACAATATAGGTAATTTTAATCATTTTTATATTTAATTTATATATGTAAACTTAATGAACTTTTGAGCATTTTCACTTTAAAAACCATGTTTCTCACCATGCCTAGGATATTAGATTTAAATTTAATTTTACCACTTCTTTGAATATAATTTTGAAAAATATATTTAAATAGTTTTAATAAATATAGTATTTATATTCTAATAATATCAACTCAGATTTTTAGCAAAAATATTAGTGAAAGTAATTAAAATTAATTACAATAATTAAGGTAGAAATTAGCTTACTTAGTGGTTAAAATTTAATCTTAAGGTGTAAATAGACCTGGAAAATAATCCAAAATCCATTGTATGATGACATCTAGACCATATAAACCTAAGTTTTTAATTTTATGAGTTATTGGGATACTATTATGTGAAATTTACCTATATGGTAGTTAAGCAAGTAAAAGGATAAAAAAAGGAACTTTCCTTACCTTTTACATTTATAATGCCTTATGATATATAAAAAACATTATATTTTAGGTTATACATATAATTTTTAAATAAAAATGATTTATTTTTATCATAATTATTTATAATTAATTTTTAGATATGAATTAGTTGCATAAAATTCTTAAGAAACGCCAATGCAATGATTGTTTAGTTAATAATTAAATAAAATAAATGATACTAAAAATATTAAAAGTGAATAAAATTGAATGAATTATTGTGTTGTCATATTTTTTTAGATGAATATTTCATGTTAAATTTTTGTGGACTTAATATATTTTAATTCCATCATTTTTTTAACATTTTTAAATTTAAATTAAGTAAATAATGTCAGAATTGACATTAGTGTTATTTTATAATAAAGTATATTTTATTTAAAGATTTAAATTTACTAAAAATACAATATTATTCAAATTTATTTTTAAATTTTAAAAAATATCAAATATTTTCTATTCATGGAATAATTATTCTTTTATAATGAACATATTGACCCTTAAATAGTAAAAATATTGTTAGCACGGTCCAGTTTAAAGCAGTGTTTTTGTATGTTACATGAATTGGTTTTAAAAATAAGTCCCAACATACATTGGATTTTTATTTTTTAAATTATATATCATATTTATAATTTATTCTATATTTATAATAAATATCACTTTAATTTAGTCATAATTGTTAAATTACTTATGTTAAAAAAACTAGTTACCTAAGTGAAAAACCAAAATGAAAAAAAAGGAAACTTAAATATTGAGAAAAAATGATAAAAATGATTATATTTTTGTGTGGTGTGAGTGTTTATATACCATAATTACCCTTTAATTAATTATTTTTTAATTTTGGAAGCACATTAGGTAAAGGATACCTCTCAATAGTGTTTACCTTTTTATATTTACAAGAATGTAACTCCTCCTCCACTATAAAAAGGAACTCACCCCTCCTACTTATTCACATATATTAATCCATTTTTTTATTCCAAAACCTCTATAAATATCTCCAAAAAATTAATACTCTCATCCTTTAAGCCTCAATTTCTGCAAAAATCAAAACAAGGAAGTCTTTTGGTATAAACCAAATGGTGTTACCCGAATAAGAGGTAACGTTCTTCAACGATCACTTTTGTTTCATTTATTTTTCCAGCACTTCAATTATTTTTATTTCATGATTATATAATAACTTTAATATACTCAATATAATTATATGTTTTTATGATAATTTAATTACCTGCACTCACACACATTTCCATCAAATGGGATAAGCAATCATCGTTCGTGTGTACAGCGGACTACCGCCTCTCGAACCGATGTCATTCATTATTCCATTGCCACCTTTAAAGATTGGGAATGATAATGGAATTATATTTTATATATTTTATTTATTATGCATTTATTCTTATGGAATTTTTACATAACACATAACTTTATGCTTTATATTTTTTGGGAATATGATAACTTCATTTGTAGACGTGTGGACTACAGCCTCCTCAAAGCGATGTGATTCATTAATGCAATACATGGAATGTATTAAAGATGGTTTTAATTAACATATGTGATAAATATTTCATTAATAAGATAATATAATTATAATATACATATATATATAACTTAATTTTATTTATTTTAATATGAAAATAAAATTGAAGCAGCGTTCATGCGTACATAAGGCCTACCATCTCCATGAACGGTGCATTTCATTTCCTATATAAAAATTTTATGGATTGTTATAAATACTTATATACTGAATATATATGATATTTAAATCATTTTTTACATCCTGGAGATGATAAAATCATGATCTACTTAAGAAAAACAAAAATAGAAAGTCAAAACTTACTCAAAAAACTAGGCAATTAACACCCAAAATAGTGAAAATAATGAAATATTACTAACAAAAGAGTAATAATATATTATGAAAATATCATATATGAATTAATAAATATTTTTATTTTTATTTAATAATTTATTAACATTCTTAAAACCATTATATAGGAGGTTAAGGATCATTTTACCAAAAAGAAGCATAATTTAAGAGATTTCATCTCAATTTACATTCCATTGAGACTTATTTGTTATTATAAACCAATTCACTTTAGTGTAGTGTATATAATTACCCTTTTTCATTTAATATCATGATTTCCTCGTATTTCATGTAATTATTTGTTTCAATTTTAATTATCTCGTCCAAGGGGGTTTGACATAAAAATTAACATGTGGTAAAAGTTATCTTTAGAATCTCACTTTATTTTGTGATTGTTAACTTTCTCTTAAAAGAATCACTTAATTATGAATATTTTATATTAGACATAAAATTTATTTTATATATACATACGATTATGTTATGGGTATAATTATTTCCTAAACTGTGTACCATTTTTACATATGGTGTGTATAGGAATGTTATTTGATTAACTGGGAAAATATTCGTAAATCTATATCTTTAACTAAATATGGATATTTGATATAGTGATTTTTTCACAAATTTAAATAGATTATTTGATATATAAGGAATTATTAATACTTATATGAACAGGTTGGGGACCATTTAAATTAATCTCGTTGATGTATCAGAAGTTTCATGAGATTAATCAGTTGACCAAATCAGGTGGGTTTATACACGATGTGCTAAATCATCTTGTGAAAGGTCTTAAAGGTAAAGGAACCATATACCTATAAAAAATGGCATCAAATAATTAATAATTTCCTTTATTAAAAATTCAATTATTAATATTATTATTATCCATTATATTTTTTCTTTGAAATTACCTATAGACGCATTTCATTATTAGTTTATTGATTAAATGCCATGTGTTTCAAGTATTTAACTTTTCATATTGATTATGACTTATCCAAATATTTATATAGCATGTGGGATCAGTTATTTACCTTTCCATATTGATTATGACTTATCTATATATTTATATGGCATGTGTTATCTATTATTTAACTTTCCATATTGATTATTATCATTGATTCATTACTACTTTTGTTGTACTTAACTGTTAGTGAACATTTGAACTCACCCTTATTTTTTCCCTTTCCTGAAGATATGAAGATGAATTCTTGGAATGGGTTTCAAGGATGCATTTTATTAGTATTTTTTATGTATTATGTTTAATTTTCTATTCATAATTTAAAATGGGTATCATTTATGTAATCTGATTTTCCAAAAACTGGTAAACTAACAAGTCCTTTAGGATTTGATTCTATGTAATCATGCCAATGTAACAAAGTAAGGAACCGATATCGGGCTTCTGTGGTTGGGGAATTATAATGAACTATCCATCCTACCTATGTGAAACTCAACTTAACCTTTCTCATACTCACCTAATCATATCACACACTGGTAAATCTACTTTTCATTTTATATAAGAAGTTACCATGAGGAATATGAAGTGGTCTTAAAGCATATTAGAGTTATTGTGTTTTTTGTAGTTACAGTGAATAATTTCAGCATTAGCTAAGTTATTGAAAGATATATTGAACCTATTATGTAGTAATATTTAAAGTAACCATGAGTTCATTTTATAACCCACCATGATTTGTATTTAAATTAACCACAAGGATAATTTTCAAAGTAACCGCATGAGTATTTCAAGGTGACTGTAAGACCAACCCAGCACAAGTAAGTGACCACATGACAATTTTTTCACACAATCAGTATATTGACCATGTGCTACAATGGAATGGTAATTATATTGAACAAAAGGCTTATGCCACAGATGATTGATTCTTTGATTTTTTATTTTTATGAAAATCTAAATTTTACAACATACTCTATATTACTACATAATAGAAATAATGACTATGTTATAAAAATTATAATGACTATGTTATAATGACTATGTTATAAAAATTTTAATAAAAAATATTATATAAATTCTTATAGAAATAATAATTTTCATATTATTTATTTTATACTATATTTTTTATAGTTTTTTAATTATCTAATTATTTCAAGTCTATGGGATTTATTTTTATCATTTTAATTATTTGAATAATTATCATTTATTCAAATTATCATTTAGAATATTTTTTAATGAGTTTAATATAGGAATTAAATAGAGTTAATATTATTATTGAATGTGCATGAAGTATTAGCAGGTAATGAAATGTTGTAATATTTTAAATATTTATAACCTTTATATGGTGGTGATGAGTTTAAGAATCTCCCACACAAATAAAAATGAAGATGACCATTAGTGATTAGTTAATAAATAAAGACCAAGGCATTTAGAGTGAAGAATAATTGATAAATTTTTAAATACTTGACATGAATTATTTTCTTGAATTTATATTAATATTTTTTGTTACTATTGTTCCATTAGTGTGATTGTAAAGTAACTTCAATCATTCCATTCATTATTATTGAAGTAATCAAAGATCATCGAGCTATATTTCCTTCAATATGTTCTAATCTCTACTAGTTGTTATTATTTTCTGGTATTCTTTATATTATTTTTATTTCATCTGTTAGTAATTTTTAACATCAATTTATGTTTTTATCAATCAAAATAAAGTTGAATTTTGGTTATTATACCAACCAAAAGGAAGGTTCTTGGGTTGTGACTGCCGAAGAAAATTTATTTTAGGATGGTTTGTGACTCCAAAAAAAGTTAAGGTTATACCTCTAGGTTTTGTAAATGGAAGTGTCAATAAATAGGTTATCACACCTTTAAAAGTGATATTTCATATTTGGTGTCGATCCTCTCATCGAGTAGATAAGATTGAAGAGTGTACTAGGATCCTGGTAATATAAAATACTATAAAAATATTGTGTTCATATTTTAATTTATACTTCACTATATTTTTAACACTTCATTTCAGTATTGATTCGTATAAATAAACTCTGATTGGTTATTTATTTTAAAATATTTTAAAATACTATTAATCCACCGCCTCAAGTAAATTATTACCATTTATCTTGATCCAATAATTGATATAAGAGGGTAGGACCTTCTTAAGGATATTTTAGCATGGTTTTTATTTTTCCTGATATCAAAAATTAGTATCATAGGTGGTAATCCTTTTGGATATAGGTTTTGATGCTTATTTTTAACTATTGTAATCACATGGTTATCCTAAACTTAAAAGTATGAGGAATAAAGATCATTTCTTAAAGATGGAAATTATTAATACCAATGATGCATGGATTCCTCAAAAACCCCTATTTTTTGATAGATCTAATTACGGGTATTGACAAGACCGAATGGAAGCCATCTTCAAGAAATTAATTGTAGATCATTGTAAAATCATAGATAAACCATATAAATTACCAAAAGATGATCTATAGACACTTATAAGTAATTATATGGTAAAGAATGTTTTTAATTTTAAAGTAAAAAAATATTTTGTATTATTATATATATATTTTTTTATATCTATGTTTTAGCTTGTATGATATCCCATGGCATTTGGATAATTCTTCATGTTTCTCACTATGGGATAGACAACCATAAAAGAACCAAGTTGGGAATACTACAAGCAGAATTATAGGATTTCAATATTGGAGAAGATGAGTCAGTGAACCAGGTGTTTCATCATTTTACATGCATTATAAATGGTATGATTTCACTTGGTGAGGTAATGGAAAAAAACAACACCAATAAAAAGAGTAATTAGAGAATTACCAAAAATATGGAATGAAAATAAAGTTTTGATCGATGAAAGTGAGAATTTTAAATATTGTAAATTAAATTAACTAATTGGTTCTTTACTACAGTATGATCTTGAGTTGAAAAACATTTTTTTTGAGTAATCTATAAATAGGAAAGGAATTTTTTTTATGTCAAATATTAATGAAATCTCTAACTCTTCTTAATTTTATTTCTAGGAAAGTGACAAGGAGATGGAACATTTTAGCAAAAAAAAATCAAATTTATGAAAAAAAAGTAGAAAGATGAAGTTAAAAACAAAGTAAAAAAAGAGTATAAGAAAGGTGATATGAGTAATAATAATGATGTTTCAAAATTAGCCTGTTATAAGTGTATAAATAAAGGGCACATCATGAAATAATATCCCAAACTGAAACATCCAAAGAAAGGTAAAGAAAAAGAAAAAGGAGAATGAAAAGCAATCTTTGTTTGGGTGATGGGACTGTTTAGTTAGTTCTGATTTAAGTAGTAACTTGGGAAGTAAATGGGTTATAGGGAACCTTTCTTTGATGGATACATATTATGAGGTACTCGATTCATTTTTTACTTAATTAAAAACTCCATATAATTTTGATCAAAATCCCATATCTGAAGATGAAAAATAAAATAATTCTAATTATTGTTTTAAATTTGATTCTATTAATTCTAAATCCATAAAAATACTTGAAGGAAAAAAGGAATTAAGAAATGATGGTGTTAGGATTATTGAAAAATAAAATGACATAAAAATTTAAAATAAGAAATCAATTAAAGAAAACGAGAAATTGAAAATGGAATGGAATAATTTAAATATATTTGTTTCACAAAATGAATAATATAAAAGGAACTGTGATTTTGAGATATTAAAAATAAAATAAGATAATGACATATTGAAATATTTTCTAGTATAAAATAATAAATATTAGGAAATAAATTTTAATTATAATTTTTATTATATGACTAAAGTTGATAATGAGTGTAAAAAGCTCAAGAAAGAAAATAAGAAACTGAGAAATACATGTTCTAGTTCAAATGATAAATTTTATACTAATTTAGATGAAATTAAAAAGATAATATTGATTTGAAAAAATTAATTGTTAATTTTAAAGAAACTTTATATATATTCATTCAAAAAGGAGAAATATGATAAAATGATGTCTAAGATAAAACCAAACTATAACAAGAATAGTTTTGGTTATAATTGTTTAACACCAAGGATGAATAAAACCACTTTTGTTAAAATCTAAAAAGTGAATATTTCAAGTGTAACCTATTTTAAATATATAATGCAAGGAAATTATGCCAAAGACTGTTCTGTGAGATTAACACAATCATATTAATATGAAAATACATTTATTTATAATTTTTTTTGTATAAACAGCCTACAGATTAATGCTTTAAATCTATTTGGATTCCAAAATTTTCTGATACTAATCTAATTGGGATGAAGTTAGCATGGGTACCAAAACACTCTACATTATTTTTTAATTTTAATAAATCTTCCTTATAAGTCCCAAAGATTCATGGTATTTAGACAGTGGGTTCTCAAGGAACATAACAAGTGATATTTCAAAATTTATATCTTCTAATTCATGTGGTAGAGGATTAGTCACATTTTGAGACAAATCTAAAGGATATATTAAAGGTATTCAAGTCACCTGTTGATCTCCTCCTTTGTGGCCCTCCTCCATGGTAAGATTGTGGCGTGCAGTGGATCTCCTCACAATGGTGGTGATAATGAGGTCTATAATTATGACGTGGGAGGTCGTGATCCCGATCTGATTTTCTGTAGTCTGTGGAGGCTTTCCGTTACACTAATCTATGTCAACAATGGGCAGTTTTGAGTGGAATGTTGTGGACTCTGCATGTGGACTTCGATGGCGGTGGCGGGATTTGCGGATCTGGTTGTGGCCTACAGTTTTAGTGGCGACCTAGGTAGGATCGATAGAGATCTGTGTAGATGTGCGGTTCTAGCTACAGTACCAGTGGTGGCATCAGGCTTCCATGGTTAACTGGCTATGGTGGGAACAGGTGGTGAACCTGCTATGTCGGCATGGCTGTGGGTGGAAATGGAGTATCTAGTTGACTGCTTGATGTTGGGTCTAGTTTTTGTTTTGGTCTTGTGCCAATGGGCTCATGATTTGGACTTGTTTAGTCGTTGGTTTTGTAATGGGTTTTGTCCCACTAAGATCTTGGGCCACTTTTTTAGGGTTACGTGCCTCTGGACCTATGGGTTTTTAATGGGTTTCCCTTACCCAGTTTTTTATGGTTCATGTTTTAGTTTTCTTTTTTAATAAAGGTGCTTTACCCCAACCCTCTCTGTAAAAGACAATGTGTATACTATTAATTTTTCTAATCTAACCAAAATAAAAAAAGTTAAGTTTTTGAATGTTATAGAAGAAGATCATATTTTATAGCATGAGAGACTTGGACATGTGAACTTTATACTACTGTATAAGTTGTCAAAGCATGAATGTGTCCTATAATTTCTAAAATTACATAAAATTAAGTACATTATATATAATTTAGGTTTCAATGGTAAGTATCAAAAACAAAGATTTAAATCTTTAAATGATATTAGTACTGTTATATGCCTTTAATTGTTGCATATTGAGTTATTTGGTCATATTTAACCTACTAGTTTGTGTGTAAGGAAATATAAATTTTTAATAGTGGATGACTATATTATATTTATTTGGATTTATTTCTTATCACATAAAAATGAAACTATAACCAAGTTTTGTTCTATCTACAAACTTATTCAAAATTTCAAAAATATTTAAATTTTCTCTATCATAAATGATAGATGTGTTGAATATTTCAATGAAGAATTTGATAAATATTTTTAATATAATGTATCTAAGAATTACTTTTCTTCCCCTGGGACTCCAAAACAAAATGGTGTGGTTCAAATAAATAATATATCAATTCAAGAAATGGATAGATTAATTCTTATTGAGTTTAATGTTCTTAAATATTTTTGGGATTAAGATATAAATACATATTTTCAAGTTTTAAATAGAGTATCTATTAGAAAATTTTTAGATAAAACCACTTATTAAATTTTTAAAGTTTTTAAACCTAGATATGGATATTTTAGAGTGTTTGGTTGCAAACTTTTTATTTTAAATACAAAATATAATTTGCACAAATTCGATTATAGAAGTGATGAAGGGATATTTTTACATTATTATAATACTAGTAATTCATATAAAGTTATCAATAAGATAACTTTATTTGTTTAAGAGTATGTAAATTTTATATTTAATGAAAATAATAATAACAAGTATAATTTGAATTCAAATGAAGATAATAATGAATTTAGGGAATTTAATATTGGTGAAGGTGATGATCAAGGAAATGATAATGCATTAGTTGAGGGGGATAAAATATATTATCAAACTAATCCTAAATAGCGGAAAACTATTAAAGATCATCCTATTGAAAAAATTTGAAAATGTTGAATTATGAATATAAACCTGAAATATGTTTTACATTACCCTGTTAATTCTTCATTTGTTTCCAATTGTGTACCTATTAATATTGATGATAATTTAATTGATTCAAACTAGATTAATGATATGCATAATTAATTAAATCAAATTGAAAAAATTAAAGTGTGTAATTAGGTTTAATTACCAAAATATAAAAAAATGGGAACTAAGTGGATTTTTGGTAATAAGCTTGATGAAGCTAAAAACATCATTAAAAATAAATCAAGGCTATTTTCTCAAGGTTATTCACAAGAAGAGGTAATTGACTTTTGAAGATTATTTTTATCTTATTTATAGGATTGAAAATATTATAATATTATTATAATTTTCTTATTTTCAACTTATCAAATTATTTCAAATGGATGTAGAGAATGTTTTTTATATGGAATAATTTCTATAGAATATTTTATAAAAAAATCCCCAAGGAGATGAAAATGAAATATTTTCAAATCATGTTTTTGAAATTAATAAATCGCTATAAGGTATTATGAAATCTCCTAGAGTTTGGTATGAGTGACTAACTCATTTTTTATTGAAAAATTATTTTGTAAAAGGAAAGGTTGATCCAACCTTGTTGATAAAAAATGTTTCAAATGATATTTTTGATTTTACATATATATGTTGATGATAAAATATTTGGTTCTAAAATTTCTTTACTTCGTAATTATTTTTCTAAATTAATGAATTTTGAATTTGACATGTGATTAATGGGAAAATTGAAACAAATTCCTGACTTATAAATTAATCTATGAAAATATAGTATTTTCATAAATTAATCTATGTATGATAAAGAACATGTTAAAAGTTTTTTCATTGATTCATGAAAGTCTATGAAAACACCTATTAATAAAAATTAAAATTATATTTGGATGAAACTATAAAGTGTGTTATTATTAAACTATATAGAGGAATAATAAAGAGATTACTTAATTTGTGCTATATATTAGTCGAATCTTAAGGAAATTCATCATAAATCTATTAAGGGAGTTATCATATATATTAAAGGAATTTTTGGTGTTGGTTTATTTTTTCAAATATTAATTGTTTTTATTTATATCATATTCTGACTATGATTTTGGAGTTTTTAGGCATGATCAGAAAAGAACAACATGTATGTGTCATTTTCTCGGTAAGAATTTAATTTCATGGAGTTTTAAGATACAACTATTAGATTCATTGTATATAGTTGACACTGAGTATATTTTTGCCTTTAGTTATTATTCTCAAAGTATATAGACTAAAAAAACTATGTGATTTTAACATTATTTTTTCTAAAATTACAATTTTTTGTGATAATTCTAGTGCAATTTCAAATTCTAAAAATCCTTTATAACACACTCAAACAAAATATATAGATGTTGGATTTAATTTTCTGGGGGATCATGTTGATAATGGAGATATTAGTTTAGAATTTGATCCAAATTAAAAATATATTGTTGACATATTCACTAAATCATTATATTTGGTAATATTTGAGAAAATGGATTTTGAACTTGGTATGTTGGAAGCATGATGTTTTGATAATTAGAATTACTGCTTATTAAAAATGGATACAGTTTTAAATAACTTTTAACATGAGTACTATTATTAAATGTTAATTTTTATGAAAACTTTCTACTTTGTTAATACTAGGTATTTGATATTATTATTATGTAATAGGGATAATTTTTTATATATTTAAATAACTTTTTGATAAATTTCAAAAAAGGGGGAGAATTTTTTTTATGTTTAACTAAATGTTCTATTTTGAAATTTACAAAAGGGGGAGGATTGTAAGTATTTATACTTGTGTGTTATTTCTTTATTATTTCTATTTTATTAAATTATAATTACATCATATGTTATTTTTATGACTAATCCTTTTCTTTATAGGGGTTGTGATTTCACTACTATAGATTCTATGATTTTAAGCATTGGCTTTTATCAATACTTTTTATAAGTGCTGATAAATATAACTTTTATCACTATTAATAATAGAACTAATAAAATATTTATATATTTACTGAAGGTGGACTATTTATATATTTTTATTACAATGAAATATTTGTAAATTTGGTGATTAAATTAATTAATTAATTAAGCTTTTAAAATTATAGAAATTTTTAAATCATAATTTATATATATTAGTAATATTATTCTGTATGTGTAGGCCATATATATATTAATTTTAATTTATTTTATATCAAAATTGTGATGAAATTAATATTATATTCATTATATATAGTTGGATATACACACATATGTGTTGGGTTCACCTATTACGTGCGAACACACATGTCATTAAGTTCTTCAGACACGCATACGCACACACACACAAACATGTCATTAACTGTTTTGATTTATTATCATATTCTAACTCTAATATTGGAGGTTTTAGGCTTGACCGGAAAAAAAACATGTATGTGCCATATTATCATTAAGAATTTCATTTCATGGATTTTTAAGAAACAACTGTTAGTTTCATTGTATATAGTTGACACTAAGTATACTTTTTCCTCTATTTATTGTTCTCAAAGTATATATATTAAAACAATTATGTGATTTTAACATTATTTTCTCTAAAATTAAAATTCTTTTTTATAATTCTAGTGCAATTTCAAATACTAAAAATCCTTTATAACACTCTCAAACAAAACAAATAGATGTTGGATTTAATTTTCTGAGTGATCATGTTGATAATGGAGATATTAGTTTACAATTTGATACAAATGAAAAACATATTGTTGTAATATTCACTAAACTATTATATTTTAAAAGATTTGAGAAAATGAATTTTTAACTTGGTATGTTGGAAGCATGATATTTTGATAATTAGAATTACTGCTTATTATAAATGGATATAGTTTTAAATAACTACTTACATGAGTACTGTTATTAAATGTTAATTTTTATGAAAATTTTCTAATTTGTTAATACTAGGTATTTAATATAGTTATTATATAAGAGGGAAAATGTTTTATAGATTTAATTAACTTTTTGATAAATTTGAAAAAAGGGGGAGAATTTTTTTTCAAGTTTAACTAAATGTTCTATTTTGAAATTTACAAAAGGGGGAGGATTGTTAGTATTTAAACTTGTGTGGTATTTCTTTATTATTTCTATTTTGTTAAATTATAATTACCTCACATGTTATTTTTATGAATAATATTTTTCTTTAAAGGGGTTATGATTTTACTACTATAGATTCTTTGATTTTAAGCATTGGCTTTTATCAATACATTTTATAAGTACTGATAAATATAACTTTTGTCAATGTTAATAATAGAACTAATAAAATATTTATCTATTTATTGAAGGTGGACTATTTATATATTTTGATTGAAATGAAAGATTTTTAACTTTAGTTATTAAATTAATTAATTAATTATGCTTTTAAAATTTCAATAAATTTCAAATAATAATTTATATATATTAGTAATATTATTATGTGTGTGTGCCATATATATATATATATATATATATATATTAATTTTAATTTATTTTATATCTAAATTGTGATGAAATTAATATTATATGCATTATATATAGTTGGATATACACACATATCTGTTAGGTTCACCTATTACGTGCAAACACACATGTCATTATGTTCTTCAGACACGCGTGCGCACACACACACAAACATATAATTATATGTGAATAAAGATATCCATATATGTAAATCAATAATTTAAAAAATGGAACTTCAAATATTTTAATGAATTTACAAAATGAACTTATTTTTTAAATTTTAGTAATTTTATAATTTAAATTTTCAATATATTATTATCATGTGAAAATTATTAATTCATATTTATATTTAAGTAATTAGTAATATATATTTATTTTAAATATTTTTTTATGTATACATATAGTTATTTATGAATATAATTATACATTAATATAATTAATAGTATATTTTAATAAATATTTATTCATTTATAGAAATAATAATATTTTTTATTATGAGTAATAATTTTTAAAGGTAATTAATAATTAATTAATTTTTTTTATAAAATCAATAATATATATACATCTATAATTCATAATAAAAATAATAATACTATATACTAGATGTTTTAAGTTTATATAAATATAATTATTAAAAAAATTATTTTTATTTTTATAGTTTTTTAATTAATAATATATTATGGAAAAACATTTATACATTTATATTTTTCATGTAGTTGATAAAAAAAATATTATATTATTGCATGTGTGATTTATATATATGTTCTTAAAGTAAAAATAATTTTTTATTATTTTAAATATAGTTGATAGTAAGTTAAATAATAATTAGAAATATATGGAAAATAATCCTCTATAAATGGAAATATAGTCATTAATATTTTTAACTATAAATATACACTTTTATAATATTATATATTTATTAATTTATATAATTAATAATGAATTAAATATTATTAAAAATATTTAATTATAATTATAATTAATATTATATATATATATATTATTATATACATTTATATAATTTATTATTTATTGTAAATATTTTGTATTTAAATATACTTTTAAATTTTTTAATTTTTCTACAAATTTATATATAGTAAAAAATATTTACATGTTTATATAAATAATAATATTTCTTAAGTGGATGATCCCGTAGATGACTGGTTATTAGATACATCTACATCTGGTCGAAGCAGGGGTTCAACCCTCACTGACTTCTTTTGGCCACAAAGGCGGTTGTGTTATATGGTAGCTCGTCGCATCTACAGGTGGGGTTAGAGTAATTATTTCTAGATTTTTCAGGCGTTCTCATGGCACACATCATGGTTTGTATGGTCTACTAGTGTCAGCAAGGACACCAGTGGCATTAAATTAGTATGCCAATGTATTTGCGCGAGCAGTATTTCCCCTACTCAACAGTAGGGGTAGTGATGGCTTCTAACCACGAGAGGCATTTGGTGTGTGGGTAGTGATGCCATCTTGGAGTGACCCACAATAGTGTAGTGGGGTGGATGGATAGGCTACAAATAGCATCTAGTGAAAAAAGGACTCACTAGGGTACCTAAGTGAGTGTTTACCAATCTTATAGGGGAGGGATGAGACTTGACTCACTGGGGTACCTAAGTGCATGCATGTTTGTAGATTGTAATCCCCTTGGCTATGAATAAATAATATTTCTTAGTTAAAATGAGTTACATTGAAATATAATTATTAACTATTAATGTTTTTATATAATTAATAACATATAAATATTTTAATTATTCTTGTATTATTTTTTTATCTTTGGGATTTATCACTACTGGAATGCTGGTCTTTCCCAACAGTTACATACCAACGGTTTGATAGAACCGTTGGTGAAGGAGTTTTTTCCCAACGGTTCATTAGAACCGTTGGCATAGATGTTTCCTGGGAGGTTTTTTCCCAACGGTTCTCATGAACCATTGGGATAGATGGCTTTGGGGAGGTTTTTGCCAACGGATCATGAGAACCGTTGGTATAGATATGCTTTGGGGAGGTTTTTCCCAACGATTCTATAGAACCGTTGGGATAGATATACATATGCCAACGGTTTTTAAGAACCGTTGGCAAAGGTTCTCCCCAAATTCCCAGCCGCCTGTTCTCTCCCCCATTCGCGATACACAACCCTAAAACGGGAGCAGCAGCCGATTTAGGCGATTTTGGAGGTACTGCCGGCCTTGAATCTTCCAGCTCTTCTTCAGGTTATTCTTCTTCTTTATCTGAAAACGTATTCAAATGTTTGGATAGTATTTAAACCTATTTTCATTTTTCCCATCAGTTTAGGTGATTTTGGAGCTACTGCCCGCCGGACCAGCCTAAGGGTGAGTTTTCTTGAAAATTCCTTTTTGGATTTTACCCCTTGAACATGGTTTGCATTCCCCTTTTAACACATGAATGCCAATTATTTTTTAACACGTGTTTTAATTGTATTTCCTTGCCAATGTGAGTAAAGTAGAGACTATGCTATGAATCTATGAAATTGGATTGAATTTATCTTATATTTTATGTTACCATGTTAGATATATTATAACTAATGCATGTGATATCTTTATAGTCTTGTTAGGAGTGTTCTATTAAAAATTCCCATGTGAGTGCTTGAATTTTCATTGAATTGCTAGCCATTATGAGTTATGTTGAGACCATGATATGGAATTGATTGATTAAGCAAGGGAATCTCATTATCTTGTCATTACAACATGAGTAAATGAAGCTTCATTCTTTTCAGGTTATTATTTGATTGAGTCGCCATTTTGAGGTGAGTTGTATTAAATACCTTTGTTTTTGACCTTGGTATGTTTAATGAATTGTTTAAATGAAATGGAATTCATTAAATGATTAATAGTAAATAGTGATACATGGATTCTATTAAGATGCCAGGTATATAATTTTGTTTCTATTAACTTATACGCTTTATGTGATAAATGGATTCACAGTGGAATTCCACGGATAGACTCATTTCTTTGAATATTTATTAAGCCATGGGTGATACATGGATCCAAGGGAGAGATTCCATAGATAGACTTATTGAATGTAGAATTATATTCCAATTGATACATGGATTCTTATGATAACTCCATAGATAGACTTATTGAATGTAGAATTATATTCCAATTGATACATGGATTCTTATGATAATTCCATAGATAGACTTATTGAATGTAGAATTATATTCCAATGTTATGCGTCTTGTGTGGTGGTGGTGTGGTTTATGTGTTTTATGGTAGTAGTGAAGTGTGTGATTATGTAGTTAATGTGAACCCATAGGTTGAGTATTTGGTGCTATCTATATATCATGTATTTTTATGTTATTTCTACACATTCCCAACCAGAGTTGGATAAACTTACCAACGATCAGAGGTTTTGAGTTATGAGTATTTTTTCTAATATCTAGGATGGTGGTTATATGTTTGGATAGCTACCATGTCTTCCCTACTCTTCCTTCAAAAGTGATTGACCATGTGTTTTTAGGCAAGATGCGATGTGATTGTCCATGTGTCTTCAGGTGAGATGTACTATGATTTCCCTAGTGTTTTTCGGTGAGGTGTGATGTGATAAGGCTATAATAATATGTGGCATGTGGTTGGGGTCATGTAGGGTAGGAGGATGGCACAAGGTTGATGTTATTCATGTTCATGATACCCTACTAATATGGTTATGGGATGAGTCATGCTGTTATGTGATATAACACATTAAGTTCTTGTTGGTTTTACATTTTTTCAATAACACATTTGTATATTTTTTTGACATGTGTAGTTGATACCTTGATTATTTTCTTCCTTTATCGTTTACTTAAATGTATTTTCTATTATAGTTAATGCCTATTGAATTGTTTATAACAAAATGACTTATATAAATTCTTTTTACAGAATGGACAGAAGTTGGATGTATGAAACCGATCGGATCTCAGACGATTTTCAAAACAATTTGGAGAGCTTTATAGATTTTGCATTTCACAATGCTTCAGATAGTGGTCGCATACACTGCCCATGTTCCAATTGTGTTGGTAGACCTTGGTTGAGCCGTGAAGAAGTCAGCTACCACATAACCAAAAATGGGTTTCAAGCAAACTACTTTCTATGGTATCACAATGGGGAGAAAACGAAATCTCAAATTGGTGATGATCGAAATGAAAAGACTGGAATGGAGAATTTGTTAGATGATCGGTTTCCGTTTATTCGTCATCATGAAAAAGAAAGGATTTCGACTCAAGAAGACTTCGATATGAGGATAGCTGATGCATCTAGTGAAAATGATGATATTGATAGGGTGAAAAAATTGAATGATGCTGCCACGACTCCAGTATATCGACAATGCGATAAAATGAAAAAGCTGGAATTTTTAATCTGATTATTTCATGGGAAAACTATGTATGGGATTTCTAATACAGCAATCGATTACATTCTTACCCTCTTGAAGGATTTACTTCCAGATGATGCAGATATTCCCTCAAACCACTATATGGCATGGAAGTTAGTTGAGGAACTTGGATTTTCAAGAAACAAAATTCATGCTTGCCCGAAAGATTGCAGTTTATTCTAGGAGGAAACCGTTGAACAAAATGAATGTATAAAATATGGCACATCCCGCTGGAAGTCAAAATCTGATGGAACACCATCCCGCGTTCCACAGAAAGTAATGTGGCACTTTCCATTGATCCCCAGACTCCAGAATCTTTTTATGTCTGATGACATATCAATAAAAATGAGATGGCATGATACCGAGAGAAAGAAGACTGATGATGAGTTGGTTCATCCTACAGATGGATTTGCATGGAAGAGATTTGATGCTCGACATCCTGATTTTGCAGCTGACGTGCGTAATGTGAGGCTGGGTCTTTCATGCGACGGTTTTAATCCGTTTGGGCAGATGCTTACTTCGCACAGCACATGGCCCGTTTTTATGCACATTTATAATCTTCCCCCATGGTTGTGTATGAAAAAAATCTTTCACTTTCATGAGTATACTCATATCTGGTCCTTCTGATCCCGGCATTGATATTGATGTATACATGCAACCTTTAATAAAAGAGTTTAAGCTTCTTTGGGATGTGGGTGTGCGCACATACGATGCATGTTCGAAAGACATATTTCAGATGCGCGCTGCGCTTATGTGGACAATCAATGATTTTCCAGCTTATGCAATGATGTCTGGATGGAGCACGAAGGGGAAACTGTCATGTCCAGTTTGTATGAAGAATACACGATCCAGAAGACTGAAACATCGTTGTAGTTTCAGTTTTATGGGACATCAACGATTTTTTCCAAAGGATCATCCATATAGAATGAATCGCCGAAGATTTGATAATACTATAGAGACCGATGATCCACCTCAGCGTATGTCTGGAACTGATGTGCTTAATGAATTGAAAGATTTCAGTTTTTCGTTCGGGAAGGGTCAAATGAAATCTGGAAAGAGAAAGAATGTTTCCACAGAAACCTGTTACAATTGGAGGAAGAAGAGTATCTTTTTTGATTTGCCTTATTGGTTAACCAATTTGCTACGTCATTGCTTAGACGTAATGCATATTGAAAAGAATATATGTGAAATGTTGCTTTCAGTTCTTCTAAATGTCAAGGGGAAGACAAAAGATGATTTACGATCTCGACGTGACTTGGTGGATTGGGGCATCAGACCAGAATTGCATCCTGTGCGTATCAGTGAAAATAAATGGCAACTTCCATGTGCTTCTTATGTGATGACACCTACTGAAAAAAAACAATTTTTGGAAGTATTAGAGACTGTTAGAGTTCCTGATGGCTATTCAAGCAACATATCTAAACGGGTCAACAGAAGAGAGTTGAAGCTAAAATCTTTGAAGACTCATGATTATCACGTTCTACTGCATGAGTTGCTTCCAATAGCAATCCGTCATCTTTTGTCCAATAATGTAAGGGTGGGTGTTATTCGGTTGTGCCATTTGTTTAGAGATCTTTGTGCTAAGAAGTTGTCCAAGTCTTTCTTGCAAAAAATTTTGACAGATGCCCCATTAATTTTGTGTGAGTTGGAGAAAATATTTCCCCCATCATTTTTCACATGCATGCTGCATCTGACTGTCCATATTCCAACTGAAATACTTCTCGGAGGACCTGTTTCTTTTCGTTGGATGTATCCAACTGAAAGAAATATGTTCACATTAAAGTCTTATGTTCGAAACAAGAATCATCCCGAAGGTTCTATCGTGAACGGTTACTTAGCTCAAGAATGTATGGATTTCTGTTCAATGTATTTGTCTGATCTTACTACAAGAATGAACAGACCAATGAGAAATGAAGAAGAACAATATGAGCAAATTGAAGCCAGTTTTCCATCACTTCCTCAAACAAGAGGAATTCCTGGATCATATACATTGAAGACATTAAGCCATGAAGAGCGGGAGATGGCACATCGCACAGTTTTGTTCAACTTTGATTTGTTCGATGACTATATCAGGTAACAAAATTGAATATGTATATCTTACATATATATCTGTTAAACTATTCATATTTTTTATCTACAGGGAACATAAAACAATGATAAATAGGAAGCATAGTTCTTTATCTTTGAGAAGGAGAGAGACTTTGCATAGCAAAGAGTTTTCTGCTTGGTTAAAATTGAAGGTAAAAATATTACTGTTTAAATTAATTATTTAAATATTTACTTAAGTTTAACTGTCATTTATATTGTAGGTATTGAGTTTGTCTGCTGACTCTGTCTCTGAGGAAATAAGAGCTTTGGCTTTTGGTCCTAATACCGTGGTTCATGACTGTAAATCAATTGTTATCAATGGGTACAGATTTATTGTCACTGAACGAGCCAAAAACATGAGAACACAACATGATGGTATTATGGTTACTGCCACAACAGATTGTTATGCCAGTGCATCAGATAGTAGACCGCGACTTGAAAGTGTGGGTTATTATGGAGTCGTTGAGAAAATAATAATATTGGATTATTACTCTCATGGACGAGTCACAATGATGAAATGCCATTGGTTTGATTCGATGACGAGACATGGCACATTTATTGATGATTGTGGATTTCGAGTAATTAATATGACCCGCACTCTTGCAACCGAAGAACCATATGTGTTGGCATCAATGGCTAAACAAGTTTTTTATGTCAAAGATCAACTTCAACCTGAATTTGGTGTCGTAGTTGACGTAATTCCAAGACATATTTTTGATGATGCTGATGATGGAATTGACACTGTCCCTATTGCCATTGGAACCAATCCATTTATTTCTTTTGATGACTCCAATAGCTCAATTGTCAGAGTTGATTGTGAACCTGAAGTTGTGGTTGGAAATATATAGAATCATTCATCCATGTTCTCAATTATTTTGGTTTACCTCGAGTTGGGTTGTTAAGGTTGGTAATATTCATATTTATTTAGTATTGATCACAAATATGTTTTAGCTGACTTGACCGTTATGTGAATTTTCAATGTTTATTGGTTGCTGTTTTATTTGAATTGCATTTTCTAATTTGGAATTGAACTGTATTCAAACCAAATCAAACAATATTTCTAACTTGGTGAACATTACAACTTGTATGTTTTATTAAATTCATTCAATATCTTCTAAAACAATTGATAGCTAAATTACCAATGAATCCCCTCATTCCCTCATATATTTAGTTTTTTGGTTTACACATTAATTTTCTTTTTCTAATTAATTACATATTTGTTTTCCAATGCAGAAAATGAAGCCAATTGAAGAGAGACGAAGAAAAAAAATGGCGGAGAACAATCGTCGGATGGAGGAGATGGGCATTCCACCATTAGTGCCTACAGTGAGTACTTTATTTCAAATATATATATATATATTTACAGAATATATAATGTCATGTGATTAATTTTTTTTGTAAACTTTTTTGTAGGATCCACCATTACGTCGACAGTTATTCGACGAGGAGCCTAGTACTGGTCCTAGTACTCAGGCCGGTGGTACGAGGAGGGTTCGTACCAGAGGTGGACATAGAGCTGCGCGTGCCCGACTAGACCCTGACCCTCCCACTAAAATTTCAGCCTTCCCACATTCTGATCCCGGTGTGTCGTTAGGGACACACGGGATATTTAGACCTCCCATGTTTTCGCTACCTTCTGCATCTTCTGCCCCATCATTTTCACATCCCATGATGATTCCCACTCCCCAGTCAGCATCAGGTCATACAGTTGTTCCATCTTCTTTTCCTTCTACTTCTGTCCCTCCGAGCTTTTATATTCCATCGTCTTCGACTCCTGTTCCACCAGAGGGTGTTCCATCAGGTTCTGTGGATCCGGCGCCACTCATTGATCAGACTAGCATAGGTATATTTATAAAACCCTATCAAATTTTTATAGCAATATTTATTTTCATTATAACATGTTTTGATAAAATATTTGTTTTTCTTTCATGACAGATACATCTACTGACAGGAGGCGGGGGCGGGGCCGTACACGCATGCGTTCGGTGTGGAACCGTCGCACATAGGTTATGGTGGAATATAATGAAGACAATCAGATGGTTGAGAAAACAGGGCAGCAATGTCGGAGTTTTATGGCGACGCTTGCCAAATACTCCGACATCATTCCCGTCAGCCCACTGTCGTGGAGACATTTTCCACATGAGGTCAAAGATAGAGCTTGGGCAGAGATATGGGTAAAAAAATCTGTTGTATTTAATGCCATGAATTTTTTTTGTATTTATATAAATTAATATTTTCATTTCAGCTTCGATTTAATTTTCCTGATGGTGAGGGTGCACGACTAGAACGTCTAAAGGATTTAGGTGAGATTTGGAGAGCCTACAAGCATGAGCTGTATATTGGCTAGCGTGCTAGAGTTGGCACTGAGTTAGAGGCGGCACCAGTCGTGGATGATTGTCCTATAGAGCAGTATCGTCAGATGATTACTCATTGGACGAGTACCCAGTTTAAGGTATGAATTACATTTGAGGTATTTGAATAATAACTTTCAAGTTTTTCATTAATATTATCCTTTGCATTATCGAATTTTATTTAGGAATCATCTGGAAAAAATAAAAAAACATTGATGCAAAAAAATACCTCCATACACTAGGACGCACGACGATGCCGGATCATGAGAGGCAGCAGGTATGACAATTGTTTATAAGTTTTCTTTACGACTTACATTTTCTTTTGTTTCCTAAATTATTTAATTATTTGCTGAAGTCTTTATATAAATTTTGTTTTCAATGTCATTGTAGAGGCAAGTACAAAATATTGAAGGACGTGTGCCTCGAGCAAAACTGTTTTGCTCGAGTAGACGAAAAAAGGATGGACGTGCTGTCAACGAAGCGACTCAGCAGCAGATTGTAAGTTTTAATCTGTTGATTTTATATTTTAATATCTATTTCATAACTTAATAATATATTTATATTTGTAACAGGATGCTTTAGAGGCCCTCGATGCCCAAGAAGCAGACAATTTTGGGCCATCTGATCACTTACATCAGGTGTTGGGAGAGGATCATTCTGGCAGAGTACGCTGCCGACCTAGGATAGCCCCGACGAGGTATTGGTCTGCCTCAGGTACGAGTTGTAGTGCCACCGAGCTGCAGCAAGTTAGGGCACAGGTAGAACAGGCTGAGAAAAGGGCCACAGAGACGGCAGAACAGTCTGCTAGGGAAAACAGTGCATTTATGAAATTTATTGAAGTTCTACGTCCAACACTTCCAGCAGAGGCCAGCCCAGTGATTGATGAATACATGTCGTCGATACATTCTATATATGGTGCACCAGGTGGCAGTTCCAGTGGTGGTCAGGCCGATGTCCAGCTTGAAGATGATGATGGCGAGTAGTCTGATGCGGAAGAGGAGGGAGATGAGGAGGGCGAGGAGGAGGGCGAAGGCGAGGAGGAAGGCGCTGTGGAGGGTGAGGACGATGAGGAGGACGATGACGAGGGCGATGATGATGATGATGATGGAGATGGTGATGCTGATGTGGGACATATTGATCCGTTACATTTTTGACTTGAGATTTGATGTTTAATCTATTCTAGTTGTTGGTTTTATCTAGACTCGTAGTATAGTATTGAAGTTGAGTTATTTTTATATATTGTCTGTTTTTATGGATGTTGTTGTCTTTTAGTGGTTGTGTGTTTGAGAACTCCCTGGAAAACCCCCCTCATTCTTGGACCCTGGACAACCCCCCCTCCCCCTTGGACCCTGAACACCCCCCAAACACCCCCCAGACAGCCCCACGGACAGCCCCCTGGACAGCCCCCTGGACAGCCCGCCGTACAGCCCCCAACCCTCCACCCTGGACCCTGGATAGCCCCCCGGACAGCCCCCCGGACAACCCCCCCACCCTCCCCCTTGGACCCCGGACAACCCCCCAAACACCCCCCGGACAACCCCCTGAACAACCCCGGATAACCCCCCGGACAACCCCCTGAAGAACCCTCAAACACCCTCCGGACAGACCCCGCACAGCCCCCCCACCCTCCTCCTTGGTCCCCGGACAGCCCCCCGGACACCCACCGGACAGCCCCCCCCCCCCCCCGGACAGCCCCTGCGGACAGCCCCCTGGACAGCCCCCCGTACAGCCCCCAACCCTCCACCCTGGACCCCAGATAGCCCCCCGGACAACCCCCCGGACAACCCCCCCACCCCCCCCCCTTGGACCCCGGACAACCCCCCCCCCCCCCCACCCCCCCCCCCCTTGGACCCCGGACAACCCCCCAAACACCCCTCGGACAGCCCCCTGAACACCCCCGGACAACCCCCTGAACAACCCCCTAAACAACCCCCGGACAGCCCCCTGAACAACCCCGGACAACCCCTTGAACAACCCCCAAACACCCCCCGGACAGACCCCGCACAGCCCCCCCACCCTCCTCCTTGGTCCCCGGACAGCCCCCCGGACACCCACCGAACAGCCCCCTCGGACAGCCCCCCGGACAGCCCCTCCACCTTCCTTAATTTCATTAGCTCTGAAATGTTTCATAGCATGATCAACTAAAATCTAATCCATACTAAATATGATATAAAAATATTCTATATGAATTTCCATAAGATTTTAAGTGAAAACAAAAAGTGACATACGAAAAACTGACCAAACGCATTCGAAATGTGTTGATGCTTTAGGACAACGATCCATGGGTCATATGTGACGTGTACGAATCAACCCCGCCACAATCGGAGATGCAGTGTGGCCGACACCACTCAAAGCGTCGGTCTTTTGTTTCAAAAAGACGTCATTTTAAGTGAAAATCATCAAGTGACATACGAAAAACCGACCAAAGGCATTCGGACTGTGTCGATACTTTAGAACAAGGATCCATGGGTCGTATGTGACGTGTACGAGTCAATCCCGCCTCAATCCGAGGAGCGGTGTGGCCGACACCGTTCTAACTGTGTATCTTTTGTTTAAAATGGACAGGATTATAAGTGAAAAGAACAACTGACATACGCAAAACCGACCAAACGCATTCCGAATCTGTTGATAATTTATCACAACGATCCATCAGTCATATGTGACATGTACGAGCCCACTCGGGCTCAATCCGAGTCGCGGTGTGGCCGGGATCAGTCTAAGTGGCTCTCTTTTGATTAAAATGGACATCATTTTAAGTACATACGGAAAACCGACCAAACGCATTCGGTTTCCGTTGAAACTTTAGAAGAACGATCCATGGGTCATATGTGAGGTGTACGAATCATCCCCGCCTCAATCCGAGGCGCGGTGTGGCCAACACCGCTCTAACTGTGTCTGTTTTGTTTAAAATGGGTAGGATTATAAGTGAAAAGAACTGGCATACGCAAAACCGACCAAACTCATTCGGTTTCCATTGAAACTTTAGGAGAACGATCCATGGGTCATATGTGACGTGTACCAGTCATCCCCGTCTCAATCGGAGGCGCGGTGTGGTCGGAACAACTCAAAGTGTATGTCTTTTGTTTCAAAAAGACGTCATTTTAAGTGAAAAACATCAACTGGCATACGGAAAACCGGCCAAACGCATTCGGATTGTGTTGATACTTTAAGAAAACGATCCATGGGTCATTGGAGACGTGTACGAGTCAACCCCACCTCAATCCGAGGTCGTCCGCTAGGAATTTGACCGTTTAACGCCCATTTTGGCCGTTTATGACACCTGAACTGCGTTGTCGGTCACCGCGCGCACACGGCACTTCCGATTGACGTGCTGTCTGCTCGACCACTTCATAAAGCACTCACCCGTATTTGTCGTCTGATTTCAGGCCATTCTGAAATTTTTCGGCCCGTTTGGACCCCCCTCACGCGCGTTTACGAATCGCGCGCATCACTTAAAACACGAATATTGAGCCGTACCGCGCAAACCGCACGTCCGATTGACGTGCCGTCTACGCGTACACGTCACGAATAATAATTATAATTTTTCCCGGTGGTTTCAGCTCAATCCGAGGTCGGACGCTATGAATTTGACCGTCGGACGCCCGTTTTGGCCGTTTATGACACCAGAACTGCGTTGTCGGTCACCGCGGGCACACGGCACGTCCGATTGAGGCGCCGTCTGCTCGAACACTTCAGAAATCACTTTCCCGTATTTTTCGTCTGATTTCAGGCCATTCCGACTTCGTTCAGCCCGTTTGGACCCCCCTCACGCGCGTTTACGAAGCGCGCGCATCACTTAAAACACGAATATTGAGCTGTACCGCACAAACCGCACGTCCGCTTGATGTGCCGTCTGCGCATACACGTCACAAATAATAATTAGAATGTTTCTCGGTGGTTTCAGCTCAATCCGGAGACGCGGTGTGGCCGACACCACTCAAAGTTTCCGTCTTTTGTTTCAAAAGGACGTCATTTTAAGTGAAAAGCATCAACTGGCATACGGAAAACTGACCAAACGCATTCTGAATCTGTTGATAATTTGTCCCAACAATCCATGGGTCATATGTGACGTATACGAGATAACCTGGGATGAATCCGAGTCGCGGTGTGGCCGTGATAAGTCTAAGTGGCTCTCTTTTGTTTAAAATGAACACCATTTTAAGTACATATGGAAAAACGACCAAACGGATTCGGTTTCCATTGATGCTTTAGGAAAATGATCCATGGGTCATATGTGACGTGTACAAATCAACCCCGCCACAATCGGAGACGCGGTGTGGCCGACACCACTCAAAGCGTCGGTCTTTTGTTTCAAAAAGACGTCATTTTAAGTGAAAATCATCAAGTGACATACGAAAAACCGACCAAAGGCATTCGGACTGTGTCGATACTTTAGCACAAGGATCCATGGGTCGTATGTGACGTGTACGAGTCAATCCCGCCTCAATCCGAGGAGCGGTGTGGCCGACACCGTTCTAACTGTGTATCTTTTGTTTAAAATGGACAGGATTATAAGTGAAAAGAACAACTGACATACGCAAAACCGACCAAACACATTCCGAATCTGTTGATAATTTATCACAACGATCCATCAGTCAGATGTGACATGTACGAGCCCACTCGGGCTCAATCCGAGTCGCGGTGTGGTCGGGATCAGTCTGAGTGGCTCTCTTTTGATTAAAATGGACATCATTTTAAGTACATACGGAAAACCGACCAAACGCATTCGGTTTCCATTAAAACTTTAGAAAAACGATCCATGGGTCATATGTGAGGTGTACGAATCATCCTCGCCTCAATCCGAGGCGCGGTGTGGCCAACACCGCTCTAACTGTGTCTATTTTGTTTAAAATGGGTAGGATTATAAGTGAAAAGAACTGGCATACGCAAAACCGACCAAACGCATTCGGTTTCCATTGAAACTTTAGGAGAACGATCCATGGGTCATATGTGATGTGTACCAATCATCCCCGTCTCAATCGGAGGCGCGGTGTGGTCGAAACAACTCAAAGTGTATGTCTTTTGTTTCAAAAAGACGTCATTTTAAGTGAAAAACATCAACTGTCATACGGAAAACCGGCCAAACGCATTCGGATTGTGTTGATACTTTAATACAACGATCCATGGGTCATTTGAGACGTGTACGAGTCAACCCCACCTCAATCTGAGGTCATCCGCTATGAATTTGACCGTTTGACGCCCATTTTGGCCGTTTATGACACCAGAACTGCGTTGTCGGTCACCGCGCGCACACGGCACGTCTGATTGACGTGCCGTCTGCTCGACCACTTCATAAAGCACTCACCCATATTTTTTCGTCTGATTTCAGGCCATTCTGAAATCGTTCGGCCCGTTTGGACCCCCCTCACGCGCGTTTACGAATCGCGCGCATCACTTAAAACACGAATATTGAGCCGTACCGCGCAAACCGCACGTCCGATTGACGTGTCGTCTGCGCGTACACGTCCCGAATAATAATTAGAATGTTTCCCGGTGGTTTCAGCTCAATCCGAGGTCGGCCGCTATGAATTTGACCGTTGGACGCCCGTTTTGGCCGTTTGTGACACCAGAACTGCGTTGTCGGTCACCGCGGGCACACGGCACGTCCGATTGATGTGCCGTCTACTCGAACACTTCAGAAATCACTGTCCCGTATTTGTCGTCTGATTTCTGGCCATTCCGACTTCATTCGGCCCGTTTGGACCCCCCTCACGCGCGTTTACGAAGCGCGCGCATCACTTAAAACACGAATATTGAGCCGTACCGCGCAAACCGCACGTCCGCTTGATGTGCCGTCTGCGTGTACACGTCACGAATAATAATTAGAATGTTTCTCGGTGGTTTCAGCTCAATCCGAAGACACGGTGTGGCCGGCACCACTGAAAGTGTCCGTCTTTTGTTTCAAAAGGACGTCATTTTAAGTGAAAAGCATCAACTGGCATACGGAAAACCGACCAAACGCATTCCGAATCTGTTGATAATTTGTCCCAACAATCCATGGATCATATGTGACGTATACGAGCCAACCCGGGATGAATCTGAGTCGCGGTGTGGCCGTGATAAGTCTAAGTGGCTCTCTTTTGTTTAAAATGAACACCATTTTAAGTACATACGGAAAAACGACCAAACGGATTCGGTTTCCGTTGATGCTTTAGGAAAACGATCCATGGGTTATATGTGACGTGTACGAATCAACCCCTACACAATTGGAGACGCGGTGTGGCCGACACCACTCAAAGTGTCGGTCTTTTGTTTCAAAAAGACGTCATTTTAAGTGAAAATCATGAAGTGACATACGAAAAACCGACCAAAGGCATTCGGACTGTGTCGATACTTTAGCACAAGGATCCATGGGTCGTATGTGAAGTGTACGAGTCAATCCCGCCTCAATCCGAGGAGCGGTGTGGCCGACACCGTTCTAACTGTGTATCTTTTGTTTAAAATGGAGAGGATTATAAGTGAAAAGAACAACTGACATACGCAAAACCGACCAAACGCATTCCGAATCTGTTGATAATTTATCACAACGATCCATCAGTCATATGTGACATGTACGAGCCCACTCGGGCTCAATCCGAGTCGCAGTGTGGCCGGGATCAGTCTAAGTGGCTCTCTTTTGATTAAAATGGACATCATTTTAAGTACATACGGAAAACCGACCAAATGAATTCGGTTTTCGTTGAAACTTTAGAAGAACGATCCATGGGTCATATGTGAGGTGTACGAATCATCCCCGCCTCAATCCGAGGCGCGGTGTGGCCAACACCGCTCTAACTGTGTCTGTTTTGTTTAAAATGGGTAGGATTATAAGTGAAAAGAACTGGCATACGCAAAACCGACCAAACGCATTCGGTTTCCATTGAAACTTTAGGAGAACGATCCATGGGTCATATGTGACGTGTACCAATCATCCCTGTCTCAATCGGAGGCGCGGTGTGGTCGGAACAACTCAAAGTGTATGTCTTTTGTTTCAAAAAGATGTCATTTTAAGTGAAAAACATCAACTGGCATACGAAAAACCGGCCAAACGCATTCGGATTGTGTTGATACTTTAAGACAACGATCCATGGGTCATTTGAGATGTGTACGAGTCAACCCCACCTCAATCCGAGGTCGTCCGCTATGAATTTGACCGTTTGACGCCGATTTTGGCCGTTTATGACACCAGAACTGCGTTGTCGGTCACCGCGCGCACACGGCACGTCCGATTGACGTGCTGTCTGCTCGACCACTTCATAAAGCACTCACCCGTATTTGTCGTCTGATTTCAGTCCATTCTGAAATCGTTCGGTCCGTTTGGACCCCCTCACGCGCGTTTACGAATCGCGCGCATCACTTAAAACACGAATATTGAGCCGTACCGCGCAAACCGCACGTCCGATGGACATTCCATCTGCGCGTACACGTCACGAATAATAATTAGAATGTTTCCTGGTGGTTTCAGGTCACTCCGAGGTCGGCCGCTATGAATTTGACCGTTGGACCCCCGTTTTGGCCGTTTATGACACCAGAACTGCGTTGTCGGTCACCGCGGGCACACGGCACGTCCGATTGATGAGCCGTCTGCTCGAACACTTCAGAAATCACTGTCCCGTATTTGTCGTCTGATTTCAGGCCATTCCGACTTTGTTCGGTCCGTTTGGACCCCCCTCACGCGCGTTTACGAAGCGCGCGCATCACTTAAAACACGAATATTGAGCCGTACCGCACAAACCGCACGTCTGATTGACGTGCCGTCTGCGCGTACACGTCACGAATAATAATTAGAATGTTTCTCGGTGGTTTCAGCTCAATCTGAGGTCGTCCGCTATGAATTTGACCGTTGGACGCCCGTTTTGGCCGTTTATGACACCAGAACTGCGTTGTTGGTCACCGCGGGCACACGGCACGTCCGATTGATGCGTCGTCTACTCGAACACTTCAGAAATCACTGTCCCATATTTTTCGTCTGATTTCAGGCCATTACGACTTCGTTCGGCCCGTTTGGACCCCCCTCACGCGCGTTTACGAAGCGCGCGCATCACTTAAAACACGAATATTGATCCGTACCGCGCAAACCGCACGTCCGCTTGATGTGTCGTCTGCGCGTACACGTCACGAATAATAATTAGAATGTTTCTCGGTGGTTTCAGCTCAATCCGGAGACGCGGTGTGGCCGGCACCACTCAAAGTGTCCGTCTTTTGTTTCAAAAGGACGTCATTTTAAGTGAAAAGCATCAACTGGCATACGGAAAACCGACCAAACGCATTCTGAATCTGTTGATAATTTGTCCCAACAATCCATGGGTCATATGTGACGTATACGAGCCAACCCGGGATGAATCCGAGTCGCGGTGTGGCCGCGATAAGTCTAAGTGGCTCTCTTTTGTTTAAAATGAACACCATTTTAAGTACATACGGAAAAACGACCAAACGGATTCGGTTTCCGTTGAAACTTTAGGAGAACGATCCATGGGTCATATGTGACGTGTACGAATCAACCCCGCCACAATCGGAGACGCGGTGTGGCCAAAACCACTCAAAGCGTCGGTCTTTTGTTTCAAAAAGACGTCATTTTAAGTGAAAATCATCAAGTGACATACGAAAAACCGACCAAAGGCATTCGGACTGTGTCGATACTTTAGCACAAGGATCCATGGGTCGTATGTGACGTGTACGAGTCAATCCCGCCTCAATCCGAGGAGCGGTGTGGCCGACACCGTTCTAACTATGTATCTTTTGTTTAAAATGGACAGGATTATAAGTGAAAAGAACAACTGACATACGCAAAACCGACCAAACGCATTCCGAATCTGTTGATAATTTATCACAACGATCCATCAGTCATATGTGACATGTACGAGCCCACTCGGGCTCAATCCGAGTCGCGGTGTGGCCGGGATCAGTCTAAGTGGCTCTCTTTTGATTAAAATGGACATCATTTTAAGTACATACGGAAAACCGGCCAAACGCATTCGGTTTCCGTTGAAACTTTAGAAGAACGATCCATGGGTCATATGTGAGGTGTAAGAATCATCCCCGCCTCAATCCGAGGCGCGGTGTGGCCAACACCGCTCTAACTGTGTCTGTTTTGTTTAAAATGGGTAGGATTATAAGTGAAAAGAACTGGCATACGCAAAACCGACCAAACGCATTCGGTTTCCATTGAAAATTTAGGAGAAAGATCCATGGGTCATATGTGACGTGTACCAATCATCCCCATCTCAATCGGATTCCAGATATAATTTTCATCTAAATTTTAAATTGAATTCTATATGAATTATGTATGTTTATGAATTGTAATTTAATTATGGATGTGTATAGTTTCAGGATCCATTATATGTTAAATGTGTATGAATTTGTTCGTAATTGTATATGTATGTTTTATTTTATTACAGGTACAATAGTTGGATAGAAAATGAGGTGAAAATGAGGCCTGATGAGATGAGAGGTGCCTGGGGAGAGGGGCTGCCAAATTGCAGGGTGCTGCAATTTGCAGCATAGGGTATGCCAACGGTTTTAAACCGTTGGCATATAATTCTAAATAAATTTTTACCAACGGTTCATTGAACCGTTGGTAAAGAGCTCTTTTCCCAACGGTTTAGAACCGTTGGGAAAGAGGTCACCCATGTGGTTTGTCCCAACGGTATGGGAGAAACCGCTGGGAAAAACTATCTCAACGGTTCACCCAAACCGTTGGGATAGAGTGCCTTCTGCCACCCTACCCCAACGGTTTCCAGTAAACCGTTGGGAAAGGTCTTTCCCAACGGCCTACTTCCCCACGGTTGAGAGAACCGTTGGTATATTATATACCAACGGTTTGAGGGGCTTTCCCAACGGTTCACAACCGTTGGTAAATAGTGTATTTCCAGTAGTGTATCTTTTTATATGTATACTTATAATTATTTTTGAATATAATTATACATTTATATACTATAAAAGTTGGTGGGAAATCCCTTTTATTAAAAAAATAAAAAACACACAAACCCCTTTTTTGGGAAAAGGAAGAACCCAATAGCAAACTAAAAATCCAAAGGCACATAGGCCTTAGGATACAATGGCCTGAAGGCCCAATGGCACAAAAACCATTACAAAGCACATGTCCCAAAGTCCCATAGACCCCACACAAGGTTTAACAGAGGCCCAAGGCCTATTAAATTACCCATATTTCACCCATAACTGTATAATCCATAGGTCCCCACCACAACCAGATTTGTGCCGCCTGCCATCGCCATACGCCGAATATGAACCCGCCCCCACCTGCAGCCGAAATCTGACCGACATCGCCGCCAAATTTCATCCTATTCCTAGATCTGAACTCACCACAAATAGTATCACCATAAAACCAGATAAATCCACACAATCACACACCCCGAGCACACCGCCACACCAGAGAACCCATATCATTGTGTCTAAAGGCCATCGGCATACCCTCCAGAACCCAAAGCCATCGTAGTGCCAACATCTGGAGGAATGAACTAAATCTGACCAAATATATTGTATCTAGGAAAAATTGGAAACATTGGCCATCAAACGATACATGGGAGTGTGTCTAAGAAGAACCATGGTCGAAGCCGCAATCGCCATCCGAGCATGCCAACGACCCCGAGTTGTCTTCCCTCCATCGCTCTATATCTTGAAGCCCTGCTGAGAAAGTGTCTTCTTGCCAGAGCCCTCTACAAATCATCTATGTCCCCTTCAACCCACAAAAAACCACCATATAAGACACATTGCCACCCACACAACCCGCCACTCTAAGACGCCAACAATAGATCGTCATCCACCCATGAAGGTCATCACCTCCACCCATCCCATGCCGCTAAGGAACCACATACTTCTGAATATAGGGTCGAAACCCTATGAAGACCAAGATCTATCCTTCGAATCATAAAGCCATATTTTTCCATTATATATTTATATAATTAATGATATATTTTAGAAATATTTATTTATTTGTATAAATAAAAATTTAATTATAATTAATAATTTTTAAATATATTTAATAATTAATTATTATTTTTATATGCAATCAATACAATATAAATATATATATAATTAATTAATAATTATTATATATTTATATATTAGCAATTGTAAATATATTTAAATATAATTACTAAAATTACTAATTTTAATTTTATAGTTTTATAATTAAAAATATATTGTGAAAAACATGTATACATTTATATTTTTAATGTAGTTGATAAATAAATATTATATAATTATATATGTAATTTTTATATGTTTTTTTAAATAATAATAATTTATTATAATTATAAATATAGTTGATAGTAAATTTAGAGTTTAAGTAGCTTCAGTTTAATCATACGTAGAGATCTTTATCAGCACTAATTTTAGTAATGATAAATCTACCTATATTAATGCTAAGTTTATCATTGATGAACATCTCTGTGTAAGATTAAACTAAAATTGTGTAAGAATAACAACTTATGTAGTTTTGATTTAATATTATGTATAGATATTTATCAGTGTTAAGTGCGGATAAATTCATTGATATCAGCATTAAAGATGGAAATGATAAATATCTTTATGTAAGAATAATCCAAATCTATGTAAGAATTACACTGAATTTATAAATCTCTATAATATTAAACGTGGAATTCACAGTAAAAAATTATTGATGATAAAATACTCTTTTATCAGTGTTTTTTAACAATCACTAATAAATAACTTAATGTATATATTAAATAACCTCGATTGAACTAATCATCAACCATGTCATTCAAGCTCTTGTGGAGTTATAGTCTGGTGCACCCCCTTGCATCATTTTGTGAACAATTCCACTTTTGAGTTTTAAGGTATACAATATCCTCCAGTCATGATGTGTTTTTTGAGATTTTTGGGATTGTTCTTTATAAATATCCCTAGTCTATGTGTGTGTGTGTGTGTGTGTGTGTGTGTGTATGTTTTCATGTGGGTGTCATGTAATTTTTCTTCTTGTATATCCCTATACTTTTTTATATTTTTCTTCATCATTTTTTATTTTTCATTATGTTTTAATGATATCTCCTCCTATTTTTTTGTTTTTCATTTAAATCCCTTTTCATTCGTCATTATCAAAACTTGTTACTCTACCCATGCTCTATATATGTGTGTGTGGGTGGGTGTGTGTTCATGCCTATATAGATTCCCATATCAATTTATATATTTATGCACACACACACACACATAGAGATATATATTTGAATAATTAGGTCAATGATTTACCTTTATTTTAGTTTCCATGCAATATGAGTGTTAATTCAACCATTAATTATTTTTATTTTGAGAGAACATATGGTTTCAATAAAGTAACTCATTTTAACTTGTTAACCTTTCCAGGTAAAGATTGATATAGTCATAATGGGAATAATAAATCTAAAATGGTAAAATAGACCCTAGAATCCATAAAGCAATATATTAAAATTAAAATTAATAAATATATATATAATAAAAATAAATTATGAAAGTGTGGTCTATTTGAATAAAGTTTTTCATTTTAAAAACAAATGATTAAACAATAATTATTATTTCATAGTAAATCTATATTGATTCCTTGATAAATTTTCTTTCCTATGTTCTTTATAATATTAATGATAATGCTTATAATATAGACTTATCTGGTGACAATAATATTAATTTCACTTTAAATTTTTTTATATTAACTTTGGAAATATGAAAGTATTGCAAGACGAATATATTTATAGAAAGGATTGATTATTCAATTAAAAATGATTAATTATATCCTATTAAAGTGGTATAATTACATAGAAATAGGAAAAACTAATGAATGAATCCTTAAATAATCTTATTAAAAACCCTTTTAGAATAAAATTTTAATCAGTAATTTAAAAATAGATCAATACATATCAAGTAATGTTAAAAAACCATAAATGGTCCAAAAATAATGATTTTAAGGCTACATTAGGAGTGATGATTTTGAATTCACAATTTTGGGTCAATGGAAAATAAATTAAATGAGCTAATTTGTGCATGATGGAACATTGGCATAGAGAGAAATTAAAATCTTAAAGACTTATTTTAAAAATGATTCATTTGAAAATTGGTACAGCATGCCATCATCTCTTACCACTCGAAGTACAATAACGCCCTGACAGCATAGATAGTACACCTTGACTAGAAAAACTCACCAGGTTCATATTATTTAAGGAGGTATCATATTATAGATTCATGTAAGTTTCCACATCAACCTTCATGAAACCCACATCGATCAATGTGGAATCTAGGAAAATAAGTGAGTAGAATCTACTCGACCAACATCCATTCAACCAGCTTCGATGAGATTCTTTATCTATATAGTAGATCGACAATGTATGTAACACCCAAAGAATTTGAAATATTTTCATTTTAGAAAAAATTTAATTTTTTTATAGATTTATTTATACACAACACCATGTTAATTTTAAACTATACACAACATTGATTCATATTTCATTATAAGCAAGACCGAGTTTTACCAATGATATTATAGATTTAACAGTTATCTCTTAACCATTAAATTAAAAATTATGAGTAGGATTAACTAAATTATGAAAATTTATATTTTATATAAACAATAAAATGTTTTGACATTCCTAAAATATATTTTTTAGGCATAAGATAAGATTAATCCCAATTTTACGCATAAAAACCTAAATTTTTCAAAAAGTAATTTTACCGCCTTTTAAGGGCGCACCTATTTTTAAATTAAATGTTAAAATTTTTATAAATTTTATTTATCAAAATGAAAATAATTTTTGAAATAATAATATCAAAATTAGATTAGGATAAATTTTTTGTGTTTTTTCGAGAAGTTTCATTTTTTGATAAATAGTGAAAAATACTACATTTTAGTTGAAAACTGCATTTTTGTTTAAAAAATTATAAATGTTACATTATATTTTAAATTGATTTTAAAGTAAAAATAAATAAATTTTACATATATTAATACATTTTAGTACATTTTAGTTATTTTTATATTTAATTTAGATATAAAAACTTAATGAACATTTGAGTATTTCCACTTTAAAAACTCGTTTTCTCATCGCATCTGCAGGATTAGCTTTAAATTTAATTTCGCCACTTATGTGAATAAAATTTCTGAAAACATATTTAAATTATTTTAATCTATATATTATTTGTATTATAATAATATAAACTTATTTTTTGACCAAAAATATTGGTTAAAGTAATAAAAATTAATTACAATGATTCTAGTAGAAATTAGTTTACTTAGTGGTTAAACATCAATATTAAGTGGAAAACAACCTAGACACATATCAAAAATCCATTAGCTGCCCATATTTAGATCACCTAACCATATTGTTTATAATTTTATTATTTATTGGGATACTATTCCATAAAATTGACCTATATAATATTTTAAGTAAGGAAAAAATATAAAAAAGGGACATTCCTTACCTTTAACATTTATAAAGCCTTGAGATATGGAAAAACATCATATTTTCAGTTATGCATATCCTTTTTAAATATAAATGGTTTATTATTATCATTAATTTTTATAATTAATTTTTATAGATTAATTAGTTACTTAAAATTCTTAAGAAATACTAGTGCGTTGATTATTTAGTTAACAATTAAACAAAATAAATGAGACTAAAAAAATTAAAAGTGAATAAAGTTGAATGAATTATTATGTTACCTTGTTATTGTATATTAATATTAAATTATAAATAGTTTTTAAATTAATATATTTTAATTACATCATTTCCTTGATATTTTTAAATTTAAATTAAGTAAATAATTTCAAAATTGACATTTAAAGTTATTTCTATAATAAAGGATATTTTATTTAAATATTTAAAATTTACTAAAAAATGTATATTAAGAAAATTGATTTTTAAATAATAATAAATTTAATATATGGTATATTTATTGATCAATTTATCTTTTATAATGAACATATTGACCCCAAAATAGTAAAACATTGTTTGCATAGTTTGGGTTAAATCAGTTTTTTTGTGCGTCACATGCGCTTATTTTAAAATTAATTTCCAACACACATGGGACTTTTATTTTGTAAATTATATATCATATTTATAATTAAGTGTGTATATATTTTATAATAAATCTCACTTTAATGTATTCTTAACATTTAAATTTCTTAGTTTAGAAAACTGGTTATCTAAATGAAAAAAATAAGGAAACTTAAAGACTAAGGAAAAAATGATAAAAATGATTTTATTTTTGTGTGTTGTGAGTGTGTATCAACCATAATTCTCATTTAATCCATTATTTTTTCATATTTTAATCACATTATGTAAGTAAGACCTCTCAATGGTGTTTACCTTTTTATATTTAAAAGAATGTCACTCCTCCACTGTAAAAAGGCACTCATCACTCCTACTTATTCACACCTATAAAGCATTTTGTATCTTCAAAACCTTTACCAAATATCTCCCCAACATTCATAACCCCATCTAGAATCCTCAATTTGTGATGAAATCAAACCAAGTAAGTATTTTTTTCATAAACCAAAATGAGTTAACTAAATATGAGGTAATGTTATTCAATGATCACTTTTTGTTTCAATTCTTTATCTACCACTTCAATCATTTTTATTTCATGATTATATAATAACATAAATATAATCAATATAATTATATTTTTTTCATGAAAAGGGTAAAACCTACACGCACACACACTTCCATCAAATTGGATACACAATAATCATTCGTGTATATGGAAGACTACCCCCTAACAAACTAATGTCATTCGTTCTTCCATTTCCACCTTTAAAGGTTGGGAATAATGGAAGAATTATATTTTATATATGATGTTTATGATATTTATGATGTCATTATGCTTATGGAATTTTTATATAATATATACCTTCATGCTTTCCATTTTGCAGGAATATGATAACTTCATTTGTGGACATGTGGACCACTGCCACCTCAAAGCGATGTGATTAGTCCACACACTACATGGAATGTATTAAGTATGATTTTAATTAACATATGTGAAAAATATGAAATTAATATGACAATTTAATTATAATATATATATATATATAATTTACTTTTCTTTCATTTAATATGACAAAAAAATTGAAGTAGTGTTCATATGTTTGTACGGCCTACCGTCTCCATGAACGGTGCATTACATTCCCTATCTCCAAATTTTATGGATTTTTATAAATACATGTATACTAAATATATAGGATATTTAAATCAAGTTTTACATATTTTATATTATAAAATCATGATCTACTTATGAATAATAAAAATAACAGGTCAAAACATACTCGAGAAATAAGGCATTTAACACCTGAAATTGTGAAAATAATATAAGATTACTAACCAATAAGTAATAATATATTAAAAAAACATGATATATGATATAATAAATATTAATATAGTTATATATCAAGTTATTAACATGATTAAAACCATTATAAATTATTTTAAAGAGCATTTTACCAAAATGGAGCATAAGGTAAAGAATTCTGTCTCAATATACATTCCATTGAGACTTATTTATTATTATGAACCAATACATTTTAATGTAGCCTATATACTTACCATTTGTAATTACGATTTGTTATTAAATTACCATTTGTAATTTAATTTCATTATTAACTCATATTTCATGGTATTTTATTTTTTAATTTTAATTATCTCATTCAATGGGTTTCGACTTGAAAATTACTAAGTGGTAAAAGTTATCTTTGTAATCTCGCTTCCTTTTAATGTGTTAGATTTCTCTTAAAACAACCACTTCCTTAGGACCATTTTCTATTGGAAATCACATTTATTTTATATATAAATACTATTTTTTTATGGGTATAATTATTTCCTAAACCGTAAATCATTATTACATATGGTGTGTACTTGATAGTTATTTGATTAATTAGGAAAATATTGGTAAATTCATATCTTTTACTCAATACGGATATTTGCTAAGGTACTTTGTTTATGAATTTAAATAAATTATTTAGTATATAATGAATTATTTTGATTGTTATAAAATGTTTTTGGGACCATTTAAAGTAATCTCCTCTATGCATCGCTAGTCTCATGAGATGAATCAGTTGGCCAAATCATATGGTTTTCTACCTGATATGTGAAATCATATTGTAAAAGGTCTTGACCCTAAAAATACCATGTACCTAGGAAACATGGAATCCAATAATTAAGCATTTAATTTATTTCTAATTTAGTTATTATTATTATTGTTAATGATAATTTTTCTTTAACATTATCTATGAATTCATGTCATTATCAGTTTATTGATTAAATGGAATGTGTTTGAGTTATTTAACTTTCCATACTGATTATGCCTTATCTGGATATTTATATGGCATGTGTGTTCAATTATTTAAATTTATATATTGATTATTCCTTATCCAGATATTTATATGGAATGTGTGCATAGTTATTTAGCTTTCCATTTTGATTATGGTCATTGATTCATAATGGTTTCTGTTGTAATTAACACTTACTAAGCATTTGAGGTCACCCTTATTTTTTTTCCTTTCCCCGAGATATTAAGATTAATTCTTGGAATGAGTTTCAAGGATGCATTTTATCAGTATTTTTTATGTATTATGTTTTATTTTCCAATCCCAATGTAAAATAGGTATCATTCATGTAATCTTGTTTTCCAAAAATGTTAAACCGATCAGACCTTCGGGATTTGATTCCTTGTAATTATGCTAATATAATAAAGTAAAGAATCTACTATGGGATTTGGGGTCAATTTGTTATAGTTGGAATCAGATTAATTTTAGTAGTTACCTTGGAAAATAGATTTAGGAAATCATATATTGGGGAATATAACCCTAATATATACATTGAGGATAAGTATATAAGAACATCTGAGAATTTTAGTAAGGTGGAGATTATGTGGTTCTTCTTAGAAATATATATCTCTCTAGATACGACAAGTGAGCGTGGTTCTAGAACAGATGTACCTAGTGGTAACAACTCTGAAAATTTTCATCGGGTCTAACTCGAGTGTAACCTGGTCTACAATAATGGGTCTTATTGTGCACCTAGTTTGATACTCCTAGATGATATGCTTAGGATAATTCACATTTTATTTACAAATCATTATGAATGATTTGAAATTAAATATATACCCAATGAAATCGTGTTATGATTATGATATTAGATATGCAAAAAAAATTCAATTTATGTTAACTGTTATTCCATATTTAGAATTATACAAATTTCATAATTTTATGACTTGATCTAGTATATTCCATTATTTAGAAATGGAACCTATAAGGAAGAAGTGTCTCAATACACATGGCTAGTATAGTGGTTTCCCTGATAATAAAGTCAATATAGATTATATTGGAATTGAGAAAGTTATAGATATATTTGGTCAGCTTAATCAGATTATGACACATAACCATGATCTAATAGAGAAAATTGTTCCACAATGATATTATTTTATTTTGGATCACTTTATGTGAAAGAGGCCCCCAAAATTTTGTGGGACTATTGATATAATGGTAGCTGACCAATGGATTAAGTTATTAGAGAATATATACATTGAATTGAAATGTGGTGAAAAAACAAATTCTACACTTGCAGTGTATTTTCCCAATAGTGGTGTTGATCAATGGTTTTTGTTGATCTAGAATAATAGGGAGGAAGAGGAAATATAACTCATAGATTGGAAAACTTTTAAGGATACATTTTTTGAAAAATATTTCCCTTGTGAGAAAAAAACTAACATGAATAGAAAGTTCATCACATTAATGATAAAGGAGGAAGAAAGTGTTGCGAAGTATGAAGCTAACTTTACAAGGCTAGCAAGGTATGCTACAGATTTCATATGCAACATGGAGTGGAAGATTGATCACATATTTGAGGGGATTAAGATAAGTATTCAAACATCTCTCGTGTCTCAAACCTTTTATTTATATGATGAAATATTTTTTATGTGCTATCAAGATAGATAAATAATTATCCATGTTTTATGGATTCAAAGGGAAGCAAGAGAAAAAGAGGGTAGAAGAGAAAATAATAGATAAAGGGGAGAAGGGAAAGAAGGATTCTCCCACATGTGATAACTGAGGAAAGAAACACACTGGTATTTACATTAAAGGAATGGGAGTTTATTATAAGTGTATAAATTAGGGTCAGTATACTAAATAATACAAAGGGAAGGATGAAAAGGCTAATATTCAGTGTTAAATCTGTAAGTATATGGGGTACTATGCAAACAAATTCCCCAAGCATCAAGAGAATATACCTTGAAAGAAGATAAGAGTTCAACGCCAAGCTTATGTTATTGATATAGATGAAGTGGAATGATTAATTTTTTACTATATTTATATCATTGAATAATGTTTTAATATTATATTATTGATGATATCTTAGTTATAAGTATCATGTAATGTATAAGGATTGTATTGTAGTACTTTTTCATCAGGGATTTAAAAGTGTGTGTTGATCGATACCGATGGCCCTGAAAAATGATTCAATGAAAAGTAATTTTTTTTATAAAATAAATGTTTTATGGAATGATAAGCCTTAATATGTTCCTAATTTGATGTAATTATGTTTGGATAAAGATAAGATCAATATGGATAAAGAAAATTGGGTACTACTAACTACTTTAGAAATGATTCTTAAGTGTTGGATCATAATATTTTGGAAAGGTTAACCATTTATGAAATGATTTAAATTGAGTTAAGGATGAGGTTTTATAGATTTATGTATTACTTTACCCTATGATGTAACTTATGCTAAGAGATGAAGAAGAAATAGTTCATGTCACAACCAAAGGATAATATTATCTTATGAAATAGAAATTTATGAAGTAATTATATTTCATTTCATTCATATAGAATGAAAGAAATCATCAAATCTAGTAAAAGGGTCTTGAAACAAGAATTTTATCCCATTATCATCATTTTTTATGATATCAATGACCTTTTTCAATCCCCTAGTTCATGGATTTATGGTCAAAAACTTTCTCATGAACATGTTCTCTATCATTATCCTTCAGAACATGATAGTTATATTTATCTTCCATATCAATATTTTTATTAATGTTCTCCTCTTAAAAATCCTAGTTTTGTGGTGAACTTCGCATTTCATTTTCCCTCTTATTAATAATATGTGTTATTAAACCTATGTGGGTTTTTAATAATAGTATTTTCAAATATCAAACCCTCAATTTCCAAGATCAAGTTTGAATTGTGAAGATGCAATTTATTTAAGGTAGGAGGAATATAATGCCCCAAAAAATTAAAAAAATTTCATTTTAGAATAAATATATTTTTTATATCATTATTTATAAACAACACCATGTTAATATTACACCATACACAACAGTGAGTTAACTTGGGTTATATTAAAGGATAAGTTTTTTCATTAATATTATTAATTTAACAGGTATCTCCTAGTTGTTAACTTAATGGTTATGATTAGAATTAACTAAATTCTAAAAATTTATATGTTATATATCCAATAAATTTTTTTGACCTTCATATAAAATATTTTATAGGAATAATATAAGATCAACCCCAATTTTATATAAAAAATATATATATATATATATCTTAAGGCAATTTTGGGTCCTTTTAATGGCGTACATTTTTTTAAATTAAATATTGACACTTTTTTAAAAAAAATTAAATAAACATCATTTTTGAAATTGTAATATCGAAATTATCTTTGGATGATTTTTTGTTATTTTTCTCAGAAGTCTCATTTTGGATGAATAGTGAAAAATGCAACATTTTAGTTAAAAACAACCTTTTCATTTAAAAATTTATTAATGTTAAATTATATTTTAAATTAATTTAAAAGTCATAATAGATCAATTATAAATCTATTAATCCAATTTCAGTAATTTTAATCATTTTTATATTTAATTTATATATATAAACTTAATCAACTTTTGAGCATTTTCACTTTAAAAACCTGATTTCTCGCCATGCCTGCGAGATTGGATTTAAATTTAATTTTACCACTTATATGAATATAATTTGGAAAAATGTATTTACATATATTAAATAATTATAGTATTTATATTCTAATAATATCAACTCATTTTTTTAGCAAAAATATTAGTGAAAGTAATTAAAATTAATTAAAATAATTAAGGTAGAAATTAGCTTACTTAGTGGTTAAACTTTAACCATAAGGTGTAAAACAATCTAGAAAATTATCCAAAATACATTTTATGACCATATCTAGACCATATACACCTAATTTTTTAATTTTATGAGTTATTTGGATATTATTCCATGAAATTTACCTATATAATAAATTAGGTAAGAAAAAAGACAAAAAGGGACCTTCCTTACCTTTAACATTTATAAAGCCTTAAGATATATAAAAACATTATATTTTAGGTTATACATATAATTTTTAAATAAAACTAAGTTATTTTTATCATAATTATTTATAATTAATTTTTATATATGAATTAGTTACTTAAAATTCTTAAGAAACACCAACGAAATGATTATTTAGTTAATAATAAAATAAAATAAATGATACTAAAAATATTAAATGTGAATAAACTTGAATGAATTATTATGTTACATTATTTTTTAGATTAATATTTCATGTTAAATTTTTTTGGATTTAATATATTTTAATTCCATCATATTCTTAACATTTTTAAATTTAAATTAAGTAAATAATATCAAAATTGACATTAGAGTTATTTTATAATAAAGGATATTCTATTTAAAGATTAAAATTTAATAAAAATCCTATATTATTCAAATTTACTTTTAAATTTTAATAAATATAAAATATTTTCTATTCACTTATTAATTCTTATTTTATAATGAACATATTAACCCTTAAATAGTAAAAATATTGTTTACACGATTCAATTTAAAGCAGTGTTTGCGTTTGTTTTAAAATTAAGTCTCAACATACATGTGATTTTTATTCTGTAAATTATATATCATATTTATAATTTAGTATATATTTATAATAAATATCACTTTAATTTATTCTTAATTGTTAAATTACTTAGGTCATAAAACTAGTTACCTAAATGAAAAACCAAAATGAGAAAAATAAAGAAATTTAAATACTAAGGAAAAAAATGATAAAAATGGTTCTATTTTTGAGTTTTTTGAGTTTTTATATACCATAATTAGCCTTTAATAAATTATTTTTTTCATTTTGGAAGCACATTAGGTAAGGTAGACCTCTAAATAGTGTTCACCTTTTTATATTTACAAGAATGTAACTCCTCATCCACTATAAAAAGGAACTCACCCCTCCTACTTATTCACATATATTAATCCATTTTTTTATTCCAAAAACTATCTAAATATCTCCAAAAAATTCTTACCCTCATTCTATAAGCCTCAATTTGTGCAGAAATCAAACCAAGGAAGTAATTTGGTATAAACAAAAGGCGTTACCCGAATAAGAGGTAACGTTCTTCAACGATCACTTTGGTTTAATTTATTTTTCCACCACCTAAATTATTTTTATTTCATGATTATATAATGACTTAAATATACTAAATAAATTATATGTTTTTATGATAAGTTAATTGCCTACACTCACACAAACTTACATCAAAGGGATATGCAATCATCATTCGTGTGTACAGCAGACTACCGCCTCACGAACCGATGTCATTCATTATTCCATTGACACCTTTAAAGATTAGGAATAATGATGGAATTATACTTTATATATTATATTCATTATTATTTTATTCCTATGTAATTTTTACATAACACATGACTTCATACTTTAAATTTTTTGGAAATATGATAACTTTATTTGTGGACGTGTGGACTACAGCCTCCTTAATGCGATGTGATTCATTCACACACTACATGGAATGTATTAAAGAAGGTTTTAATTAATATATTTGATAAATATGTCATTAATAATATAATTTAATTATAATATACATATATATATATTATTTTATTTTATTTTATTTAATACGAAAATAAAATTGAAGCAGCGTTCATGCGTACGTAAGGCTTACCGTCTCCATGAACGGTGCATTTCATTTCATATATAAAAATTCTATGGATTGTTATAAATACATATATACTAAATATATATGATATTTAAATCATTTTTTACATCCTGGAGATGATAAAATCAATATCTACTTAAGAAGAACAAAAATAATAAGTCAAAACTTACTCAAGAAACTAGGCAATTAACAACCAAAATAGTGAAAATAATGAAACATTACAAACAAAAGTGTAATAATATATTATAAAAAGATCATATATGATTTCATAAATATTAATATTGTTATTTAATAAGTTATTAAAATTATTAAAACCATTATATAAAAGTTTGAGGATCATTATACCAAAAGGAAGCATAAGGTAAGAGATTTCATTTCAATTTACATTCCATTGAGACTTATTTGTTATTATAAAACAATTCACTTTAATGTAGTTTATATACTTCCCATTTGTCATTTAATATCATGATTCACTCATATTTCACGTAATTATATGTTTCAATTTTAATTATCTTGTCCAAGGGGGTCTGACATGAAAATTAACAAGTGGTAAAAGTTATCTTTAGAATCTCACTTATTTTGTGATTGTTAACTTTATCTTAAAAGAATCACTTATGAATATATTATATTAGAAATAAAATTTATTTTATATATACAAATTATTATGTGATGGAAATTATTAATACCAATGATACATGGATTCCTCAAAACCTCTATTTTTTGATACATGTGATTACGGGTATTGACAATACCGAATGGAAGCCTACTTGAATCAATTAATTGTAGATCATTGTAAAATCATAGAGAAACCATATAAATTACCTGAAGATGATCTAGATACACTTATATGTAATTATATGGTAAAGTATGTTTTTAATTTTAAAGTAAAAAATATTTTTTGTTATTCTATATATATATATTTTTATATCCATGTTTTAGCTTGTATGATAACCCATGGAATTTAGAGAATTCTTCAAGTTTCTCGCTATGGGATAGACAACCTTAAAAGAACCAAGTTGGGAATACTGCAAGAATAATTATAGGATTTCAATATTGGAGAAGATGAGTCAGTGAACCAGGTGTTTCGTCATTTTACATGCATTACAAATGGTATAAGTTCACTTGGTGAGGTACTAGAAAATACAACTCCAGTTAAAAGAGTAATTAGAGAATTACCAAAAATATGGAATTAAAATAAAGTGTCGATCAATGAAAGTGAAAATTTTAAAGAGTATAAATTTTATGAACTAATTGTTTATTTTCTACAGTATGATCTTGATATGAAAAACATTTTTTATGAGTAATCTATAAAGATGAAAGGTATTTATTTTAAGTTTAATATTAATGTAACCTCTAACTCTTCTTAATTTTATTTATGGGAATGTGACAAAGATATGGAACATTTTACAATAATTTTTTCAAATTTATGAAAAAAGGTGGAAAGAGGAAGTTCAAAACAATGTAAAAAAATATAGGAAAGGTAATACCAGCAATAATAATGATGTTTCAAAATTATCATGTTATAAGTTTATAAATAAAGTTCACATCAAGAAATAATTTCCCAAACTCAAACATCCAAAGAAAGATAAAGAAAAACAAAAATGGAGAAATAAAAATCAATCTTTATTTAGGTGATGGGACTGTATAGTTAGTTCTAACTTAAGTAGTGACTTAGGAAGTAAATGGGAAATAGGGAACCTTTCTTTAATGAATACGCATTATGAGGTACCTGATTCATTTTTTACTCAATTAATAACTACAGATAATTTTGATCATAATTCCATATCTAAATATGAAAAATAAAATAACTCTAACTATTGTTCTAATTTTGATTCTATTAATTCTAAATTCATAAAACTACTTCAAGAAAATGAGGAATTAAAGAATTATGGTGTCAGGATTATTGAAAAATAAAATTACATAAAAATTAAAAATATGTAATTGATTAATGAAAATGAGAAACTGAAAATGTAATGTAATAATATAAATATATCTGTTTCCCAAAATAAATAATATAAAAGGAATTATGATTCTAAGATATTAAAACTAAAATTAGATAATGATAGATTGAAATATTTTCTAGTATAAAATAAAAAATATTAGGAAATAAATTTTAATTATACTTTTTATTATATGACTAAAGTTGATAATGAGTGTAAAAAACTCAAGAAAGAAAATAAGAAACTGAGAAATACATGTCCCAGTTCAAATGAGAAAGTTTATACTAATTTATATGAAATTAAAAGTATAATATGGATTTGAAAAAATTAATTCTTAATTTTAAAGAAAAATTATCTATATTCATTAAAAAATAGAGAAACATGATAAAATGATGTCTAGGATGAAACCAAACTATAACAAGAATAGTTTTGGTTATAATTTCTTAACACCAAGGATGAATAAAACTACTTTTATTAAAATCTCAAATGTAAATATTTCAATTGTAACGTATTTTAAATATAGAATACAAAGAAATTATGCCAATGAATTTTCTTTGAGATTTACACAATCATTTAAATATGAAAAGACATTTATTTCTAAAATTTTTTTGTATAAACATCCCACGGATATATGCTTTAAATCTATTTGGATTCCAAAATTTTCAGCTAATAATCTAATTAGTCCCAAGTTATCATAGGTTCTAAAACACTCTACTTTATTGTTTAATTTTAGTAAATATTCCTTAGAAGTCCCAAAGATTCATAGAATTTAGATGGTGGGTTCTCAAGGAAAATAACAAGCGATGATTCAAAATTTATATCTTTTAATTCATGTGGTAGAGGATTAGTCACATTTTGAGACAACTCTAAATTATATATTAAAGTTATTCAATTCACATGATGATCTACTCCTTAGTGTCACTCCTCCATGGTAATATTTTGGCGTGCAATATCTCTCCTCACAATGGTGGTGATAACAAGGTCTAGACTTCCGACGTGGGAGGTCGTGATCCCAATTGAATTTTTTATAGTCTATGGAGGGTTCCCATCACACTGATCTATGTTGAATATGGGCAGTTTTGAGTGGAATGTTGTGGACTCTACAAGCGGACTTCGATTTTGGTGGCAGGATTTTCGGATTTAGATGTGGCCTAATGTTTCAGTGACGACCTAGGTGGGATCGATGAAGATCTGTACAGATGTATAGTTCTAGATACAGTGCAAGTGGTGGCATCAGGTTCCCATTGTTAACTAGATATGGTGGGAGCATGTGGTGAACCTTCTATGTCGGTGTGGTTGCGAGTGGCGATGGAGGAGCTGGTTGACTGATTGATGTTGGTTTTGGTTTTTGTTTTGGTCTTGTACCAATGGGATCATGTTTTGGACTTGTTTGGTCGTCGGTTTTGTAATGGGTTTTGTACCACTAAGATATTGGGACACTTTTTTAGGGGTATGTGCCTCTAGACCTATGTGTTTCCCTTACCCAGTTTTTAAGGGTTCATGTTTTAGTTTTCTTTTTTAATAAAGGTTCTTTCTCCCAACCATCCCGGTAAAAGACAATGTGTATAATAATAATTTTTCTAATCTGACCAAAAACAAGTTTAGTTTTTGAATGTTATAGAAGAAGATGATATTTTGTAGCATGAGAGACTTGGACATGTGAACTTTATACTACTGCATAAGTTTTCAAATCATGAACATGTTCTACAATTTCTAAAGTTACATACAAGTAAGAAGTTTATATAAGATTTAGGTGTCAATGGTAAGTATCATAAACAAAGATTTAAATCTTTAAATGATATTAGTACTGTTATATGCCTTGAATTGTTTCATATTGAGTTATTTGGTCATATTCAACCTACTAGTTTATGTGTAAGGAGATATGAATTTTTAATAGTGGATGACTATATTAGATTTATCTGGATTTATTTATTATCACATAAAAATGAAACTATAACCAAGTTTTGTTCTTTCTACAAACTTATTCTAAATTTCAAATATATTTAATTTGTATCTATCATAAATGATATATGTGGTGAATATTTCAATTAAGAATTTGATAAGTATTTTTAATATAATGTATCTAAGCATTACTTTTCTTCCCCTGGGACTCCACAACAAAATGGTGTGGTTGAAAGAAATAATATATCAGTTCAAGAAATGGATAGATTAATGCTTATTAAGTTTAATGCGCCTAAATATTTTTTGGATAAAGATATAAATACATATTTTCAAGTTTTAAATAGAGTATCTATTAGAACATTTTTAAATAAAACCCCTTATAAATTTTTAATGTTTTTAAACCTTAATTTGGATATTTTAGAGTGTTTGGTGGAAAACTTTTTATTTTAAATACAAAATATAATTTGGAAAAATTCGATTATAAAAGTGTTGAAGGGATATTTTTACATTATTATAATACTATTAATTCATATAGTGTTATCAATAAGATAACTTTAGTTTTTTAAGAGTCTGTACATGTTATATTTAATAAAAATAATAATAAAAAGTAGAATTCAGATTCAAATAAAGATAATAATGAATTTAGGGAATTTAATATTGGTGAAGATGATGATCAAGAAAATGATAATGCATTAGTTGAGGGGGATAAAATATATTATCAAACTGATCCTAAAGAGAGGAAAATTGTTAAAGATCATCCTATTGAAAAAAATAAAAATGTTGAATCAAGAATACAAACCAGAAAATATGTTTTACATTACCGTGTTAATTCTTCATTTGTTGCCAATTTTGTACCTATAAATATTTATGATACTTTAATTGATTCAAACTAGATTAATGATATGCATAATTAATTAAATCAATTTGAAAAAATTAAATTGTATAATTTGGTTTAATTACCAAAATATAAAAAAATAATGGGAACTAAGTGGATTTTTCATAATAAGCTTGATGAAGCTAAAACCCTCATTAAAAATAAAGAAAGGCTAGTTGCTCAAGGTTATTCATAAGAAGAGGGAATTGACTTTTGAAGATTATTTTTCTCTTATTTATAGGATTGAATATATTATAATTTTATTATAATTTTCTTATTTTCAACATATCAAATTATTTCCAATGGATGTAGAGAATGTTTTTTAAGTGGAATAATTTGTATATAATTATTTATAAAAAATCCCCATGGAATTGAAAATTAAATGTTTTCAAATCATGTTTTTGAACTTAAAAAATCTTTATATGGTATTAATAAATCTCTTAGAGTTTGGTTTGAGTGACTAAATCATTTTTTATTGCAAAATTATTTTTTAAAATGAAAGGTTGATCCTGCCTTGATGATAAAAAAAATTTCAAATGATATTTTAATTATACAGATATATGTTGATGATAAAATATTTGGTTCTACAATTTATTTAATTAATAATTATTTTTTAAAATTAATGAATAGTGATTTTGACATGTGATTAATGGGGAAGTTGAAATTTTTTCATAACTTATAAATTAATCCAAGAAAATATAGTATTTTCTTAAATCAATATAATTATGATAAAGAACATGTTAAAAGGTTTTCCTTGATTCATGAAAGTCTATGAAAACACCTATTAATAAAAATTAAAAATTATATTTGGATGAATCTATAAAGTGTGTTAATATTAAACTATATAGAGGAATAATAAGGAGCTTACTTAATTTGACTGAATCTAGAACGGATATAATTAATTCAGTCTGTTTGTGTTCTATATTTTAGTCAAATCTTAAGGAAATTAATCTTAAAACTATTAAGAGAGTTATCATATATATTAAATGAATTGTTGGTGTTGGTTTATTTTATTCAAATATTAATTGTTTTGATTTATTATCATATTCTGACTCTGATTTTGGAGGTTTTAGGCTTGATCGGAAAAAAACAACATGCATGTGTCATTTTCTCATTAAGAATTTAATTTCATTTAGTTGTAAGAAACAATTATTAGTCTCATTGTATATAGTTGACACTGAGTATATTTTTTCCTCTATTTATTATTCTCAAAGTATATAGATTAAAACAATTATGTGATTTTAACATTATTTTTTCTAAAATTACAATTTTTTGTGATAATTCTAGTGTAATTTCAAATACTAAAAATCCTTTAAAACACTCTCAAACAAAACAAATAGATGTTGGATTTAATTTTCTGAGGGATCATGTTGATAATGGAGATATTAGTTTAGAATTGGATACAAATGAAAAACATATTGTTGACATATTCACTATACCATTATATTTTGTAATATTTGAGAAAATGAATTTTGAACTTGGCATGTTGGAAGGATGATATTTTGATAATTAGAATTACTGCTTATTAGAAATGGATATAGTTTTAAAAACCTTCTGACATGAGTACTATTATTAAATGTTAATTTTTATGAAAATGTTCTACTTTGTTAATACTAGGTATTTAATATTGTTATTATGTAAGAGGGATAATATTTTAGAGATTTAATTAACTTTTTCATAAATTAGAAAAAAGGGGGAGAATTTTTTTTCAAGTTTAACTAAATGTTCTATTTTGAAATTTACAAAATGGGGAGGATTGTTAGTATTTCAACTTGTGTGTTATTTATTTATTATTTATATTTTGTTAAATTATAATTACCTCAAATATTATTTTTATGACTAATCTTTTTCTTTATAGGGGTTATGATTTCACTACTATAGATTCTTTGATATTAAGAATTGGCTTTTATCAATAAATTTTATAAGTACTGATAAATATAACTTTTATCAATTTTAATAATAGAACTAATAAAATATTTATATATTTATTGAATGTGGACTATTTATATATTTTTATTGCAATGAAAGATTTGTAACTTTAGTGATTAAATTAGTTAATTAAGCTTTTAAAATTTCAAAAAATTTCAAATAATAATTTATATATATTAGTAATATTGTTATGTGTGTGTGACATATATATATATATATATATATATATATATATATTAATTTCAATTTATTTTATATCTAAATTGTGATGTAATTAATATTATATACATTATATATAGTTAGATATACACACATATGTGTTGGGTTCACCTATTACGTGCGAACACACATGTCATTATGTTCTTCAGACACGCGTGTGCGCACACACACAAACATATAATTATATGTGAATAAAGATAGCCATATATGTAAATCAATAATTTAAAAAATGGAATTTCAAATATTATAATGAATTTACAAAATGAATTTATTTTTTAAATTTCAGTAATTTTATAATTTAAAATTTTAATATATTATTATAATGTGAAAATTATTAATTCCTATTTATATTTAAGTAATTAGTAATATTTATTTATTTTAAATATTTTTGTATGTATACATATAGTTATTTATGAATATAATTATACATTAATATAATTAATGGTATATTTTAAGAAATATTTATTCATTTATATAAATAATAATATTTTTTATTATCAGTAATAATTTTTAAAGGTAATTAATAATTAATTAAATTTTTTTATAAAATCAATAATATATATACATCTATAATCCATAATAAAAACAATAATACTACATACTAGATGTTTTAAGTCTATATAAATATAATTATTAAAAATATTATTTTTATTTTTATAGTTTTTTAATTAAAAATATATTATGGAAAAACATTTATACATTTATATTTTTTATGTAGTTGATAAAAAATATTATATTATTGCATATGTGATTTATATATATTTTCTTAAAGTAAAAAATAATTTTGTATTATTTTAAATATAGTTGATAGTAAGTTTAAAAATAATTATAAATATATTGAAAATAATCCTCTATAAATAGAAATATAGTCATTAATATTTTTAACTATAAATATACACTTTTAAAATATTATATATTTATTAATTTATATAATTAATAAAAAATTAAATATTATTAAAAATATTTAAATATAATTATTATTAATATTATATATATATATATATATATTATATACATTTATATAATTTATAATTTATTGTAAATATTTTGTATTTAAAAATACTTTTAAATTTTTTAATTTTTCTAAAAATTTATATATAGTAAAAAATATTTACATGTTTATATAAATAATAATATTTCTTAAGTGGTTGATCCCATAGCTGACTGGTTATTGGATACATCTACATCTGGTCGAAGCAGGGCTTCGAGCCTCACTGACTTCATTTGGCCACAAAGGTGGTTGAGTTATCTGGTAGCTCGTCGCATCTACAGGTGGGGTTAAAGAAATTATTTCAAGAATTTCCAAGCGTTCTCATGGCACACATCATGGGTTGGATGGTCTACTAGTGTCAGCAAGGACACCAGTGGCATTAAATTAGTAGGCCAATGTATTTTCACGAGTAGTATTTCCCCTACTCAATAGTAGGGGTAGTGATGACTTCAGACCACGAGAGGAATTTGGTGTGTGGTTGGCGATGCCAGCTTGGAGTGACTCACAATAGTGTAGTGGGGTGGTTGGATAGGCTACAAACAGTGTCTAGTGAAAAAAGAACCCTCACTTCTGTGTAGCAGCCAGCATGGAGCAACTCACAATAGTACAGGGGTATGACTGGATAGGCTACAGACAACATCTAGTGAAAAAAGGACCCTCACTTCTATGTAGGGGGGGAACACAGGCTTCTGGATAAGAGTGGGGGTGTGGCCCCTAGAAAATTGAAGATCTCTTTATTCATGGGTTCTTAATGATCCAATCAAAAAATGGGCCTCCTACGGGCTAATAACATAATTTTCTTCCAATAAAAAGAGAATCAAGGCTTCTAATAAATCATGGAGTATAGGGAATATAAGGGTACTAAAAATTGTGGGCCCTTCAATCGATAATATTATGGGACTTCAGGACATCTTGTAATTCAATGTCTTATAAGCCATCAAAAATGTGGGATTTATCTTTTTATATGTATACATATAATTAGTTTTTAATATAATTATACATTTATATACTAGGAAAGTTGGTGGGAAAGCCCCTTTATTAAAAAAAGAAAAAACACACAAACCCCTTTTGGGGAAAAGAAAGAACCCAAGAGAAAACTGAAAATCCAAAGGCACATAGGCTTTAGGATACAATGTCCCAAAGGCCCAATGGCACAAAAACCATTACAAAGAACATGTCCCAAAGTCTCATAGTCCCAGCACAAGGCTTAACAGAGGCCCAAGGCCCAGTAAATTACCTAGATTCCGCTCGTAACAACATAATTCATAGGACCCCACCACAACTAGATTCATGTCGCCCGCCATCTCCATACGCCGAATCTAAACCCACCAGCACCTGCAGCCTGAATCTGACCGACACTATAGCCAAATCTCATCCTCTTCCCAGATCTGACCACACCACAAATAGCATCACCATATAACTACCTAGATCCACACAATCACACACCTCGAGCACACCGCCACACTAGAGCACCCACATGGTCGTGACCAAGGGCCATTGGCACACCCTCCAGAACCCGAAGCCATAGTAGCACCAACATCTAGAGGAATGAACTGAATCTGACCAGATCTATTATATCTGGACCAAATCAAAAACATTGTCCGCCGAACGAGACATGAGAGCTGCCCATCACCCACCATGAAGCATGCTGCCGACAGATCTGATATGCAATGAGTGTCACCGAGAAGAACCACGGCTGAAGCCATAACTGCCATCCAAGCTTGACAATGACACCGAGTTGTCATCCCTTCATTGCTCTATAGCCCGAAGCCTCTCTGAGAAAGTGTCGTCCCACCCGAGCTCTCTTCTCGTCATCTATGTCCCCTTTAACCCACGAAAAACCACCATCTGAGACACACTACTACCCACACAACCCGCCAATCTAAGATGCCAATAATAGATCGTCATCCATCCACGAAGGTCGTCACCTCCACCCATCGAATGCCGCCAAGGGACCGCATACTACCGATGATTGGGTCAAAACCCTTGGAAGACCAAGAGCTCTCTTTCGAAGAAGAGAGCCATATTTTTCCATTATACACTTATATAATTAATGATATATTTTAAAAATATTTATTCATTTATATAAATAAAAAATTAATTATAATTTTTAATTTTTAAATATAGTTAATAATTAGTTATTATTTTTATATGCAATCAATACAATATAAACATATATATAATTAATTAGTAATAATAATATATTTATATATTAGTAATTGTAAATATATTTAAATATAATTATTAAAATTACTATTTTTAATTTTATAGTATTATAATTAAAAATATATTGTGAGAAACATGTATACATTTATATTTTTCATGTAGTTGATAAAAAAATATTATATAATTATATATGTAATTTTTATATTTTTTTTTAAATAATAATAATTTATTATTATTTTAAATATAGTAGATAGTAAATGTAGAGTTTAAGTTGCTTCAGTTTAATCATACATAGAGATATTTATCAGCACTAATTTTAGAAATGATAAATCTACCTATATTGATGCTATGTTTAGAATTGATGAAGATCTTTGTGTAAGATTAAACTGAAATTGTGTAAGAATAACACCTTATGCGGCTTTGATTTAATATTATGTATAGATATTTATTAGCATTAAGTGTTTATAAATTCATCAATATCAACATTAAAGTTGTAATTGATAAACATCTTTATCTAATAATAAGCTAAATCTATGTAAGAATAACACTGAATTTATAAATCTCTATAATATTAAACTTGGAATTAACAGTACAAAAATTAGTGTTGATAAAATACTCTTTTATCGGTGTTTTTAATAAGCACTAATAAATAACTTACTGTATATATATAAGAACCCTAATTGCACTACTCATCAACCATGTCATTCAATATCTTGTGGAGTTATAGTCTAGTGAACCACCTCACGTCATTTTGTGAACAATTCCAATTTTGAAATTGAAGGTATTCAATATCCTCTAGTCAGGATGTGTTTTTTGAGATTTTTTGGATTGTTCTTTATATATATCCCTAGTCTATGTGTGTTTATAATGTGATTTTTCTTCTTGTATATCCCTGTCATTTTTTATATTGGTCTTTATCATTTTTTATTTTTTTTCATGTTTTAATGATATCTCATCCTTTTTTTGTTTCTCATTTATATCCCTTTTCATTCATCATTATCAAAACTTGTTACTCTACCCATTCTCTATATATGTGTGTGTGGGTGTATGTGTGTTCATGCCTAAATAGATTCCCTTATCAATTTATATATTTATGCACACACACACACATATATATATAGATATATATTTGAATAATTAGGTCAATGATTTACCTTTATTTTAGTTTCCATACAATATAAGTGTTAATCCAACCATTAATTAATTTTATTTTGAGAGAACAAATGGTTTCAATAAAGTAACTCCTTTTAATTTGTTAACCTTTTTAGGTAAATATTGATACATTCATAATGGGAATAATAAATCTAAAATGGTAAAATAGATCCAAGAATCCATAAAGCAATATATTAAAATTAAAAGTAATAAATATATATATAATGAAAATAAATTATGAAAGTGTGATCTATTTGAATATAGTGTTTCATTTTAAAAAGAAATGATTAAACAAATATTGTTATTTCATATTAAATCTAGATTGATTCCATGATAAATTTTCTTTCCCAACTTCTTGATAATATTAATGATAATGCTTACAATATAGACTTATCTGGGGACAATAATATTAATTTCTCTTTAATTTTTTTATATTGACTTTTTAAATATGAAATTATTTCAAGACAGATATATTTATAGAAAGGATTGATGATTCAATTATAAATGATTAAATAGATCCTATTAATGTGGTATAATTACATAGAAATAGGAAAAACAAATGAATGGAACCTTAAATAATCTTATTAAAAACCCTTATAGAATAAAATTTTAATTAGTAATTTAAAAATAGATCAATACATATAAAGTAATGTTAAAAACCATAAATGTTCCCAAAATAATTATTTTGAGGCTACATTAGGTGTGATAATTTTGAATTCACAATTTTGGGTCAATGGTAAATAAATTAAATGATCTAATTTGGGCATGATGGAACATTAATGTTGCATAGAGAGAAATTAAAATCTTAAAGACTTGTTTTAAAAATGTTTCATTTGAAAATTGGTACATATAGAGTGCATATAGAAAGGATAATAACCACCCATAAGGTGTCATTAATTCCTTATATAAATCAAGTTTACAAATTATAACTATTTGTCCTTAAAACTAAAACTTTAAAGGTTTAGTTTAAACTCAAGTCTTAGGTTGACCCATAGAGACAATGATCCTTAGAATTAAACATTATTTTATGTTGATCCCACTTTGTATTTGTGTTTTATTTGTTTTCAATGAACATGTAGTGTCAATGATTTTTCTATCAATGTGGAATGAATTATTTCTTTGAATTTTATTAAATAATACATGCATTATGAGGAGAAGAGTTGTTCCAAGCATGACATATATTGGAGACACGCCTTGGAAGTTGGTTTTTGAATTACTTAGGAATACACTAACATTGGGGTCTTAGAGATTCATTAACATGAAGGAAAAGATATGTGTTCTATTCTTGAGATTTATTTACCTAGAAAAATACTTGGATGAAGCTGAGATAATTGAAAAGAGGAAGTTGGGAGTTGAGTTTAGAATTATAGTTCTGCAAACTATCTATTATTCAAGTTTTTGTTATTTGAAGAAGTAAATAAAGAGGAGTTGAAGAAAAAAATGGTGTTATCCCTAAAAGATAACACATATCCCGAAAATATATATCACAGGGATAGTTTTCCAAGCACAAAGGTTTTAACCATTTGAGAATGGATATGAAAGGATAATATATCATACATAGGTCTGGAACACACATGAAGACATGGGGCAGTATAGGAGGGAACACCACCATGTGGGGAGGAATAGAGGCTATGTTTGTGGCATGGGGTCATTACCTTAGGAGTTGTTCAAATAGTAGTAGCATGTTCTAGATAATAAAAAAGTGTCCCTTATCAAAAAAAATATGATATGGGATTTTAGTATATGGGATACTATTTATCACTTAAAATATGTGTGGAACCAAGCTGTATGATGTCATTCACGTATTCTTCTTCATCTAACTCTATATGGTGTGCCATTATCACTAGTTCTACATCATGAATGTATTATATAGTGGTCATAAGTTAAAGGATTGATTGTTAATCAGCTAGAAGATTATCATGAATTAATATGAATATGAAAGAAGGTCTTGCATGACAAACTACCATTGAAACAAGGAAGATTAAGGTATTAGTATTTTATTACTAGAATTTCATTATGTATTAGTGTTTAAATGTGGATTTTTTTAGGTTCATCAAAAGAAGATATTTGATGTGTAAAATAATACCATTTCATAGTATACACTATAAGTTTCATGAAAAATAAATATTAAGTCTTTGTTTCATGTATAATAATGGAAAATGGAGAATTACATATGAGATATGGAACTTTATATGAAAAAATTAAGAAGTTTTTATGAAATATTGAGAATCTCATAAGATGCCCTTTTGGATCTCATAAGATGTATTCCATATGTAAGATGAGGAAATCTTGTAATATAGCCAACGTATATGATATGTGTTTCTCATAAGATACATGGAACATGTAGTATATTTGATCCTTGTAAGATATTATCTTTTATGTAAGATATTGAAAGCTTATAATATATTTTCCAGAGGAAGGAAAAATGCGAAAAAGGGAAGTATCATGCTCACTTTATAAGATATTTACTTCATGTAAAAACTAGGAATCTAGAATTAGGAATTCTAAAGAAATAAATATATTCATATGATAAAAAAGATTTGTTATCAAATCAAATAAATATCATAATGGTATACTTTTATTCTTGCTAAGATAATACATCAAGCCAGAACTAATTCAAACTAAAGTATGAGAGTTTTACACACCATACGATGGGTGTTAGAGATCACAAAGCATGAGTCTATGAACACATGGATGAAATTTCTTGAATTTATTTAAAATAGAATATATTGTTTATAAGATGATATGATATTTTGATATTGTGTGAAGATGAAACTCCCAAGTCTTCAGAAAGATTTTAAATATATCCATTGACTCTATTCATATGAATTTAAAGAGGAGTAAATATCACTTCCACATATCATGGAGTTTCCTTATTCAGAATAAGATAATAATATTCACAAAATATGTGGATATATATATATATTTTTTATAATATGGAGAAAATATGAGAGGGGAACAGATAGAGATCCTTTAGCAGGTGCAACTAAGACGAAACAACATTCTTTCAAGAAAAAAATAAGATGGATTTAATACTGACTTAGCCTAGAGACTATTTTTAAATCAAAGAGTATAATTTTATGTTATTCTTGAAGGTGGTGATCCTGTACATCGAATAATAATATATTCTATATAATATCCCTATATTTCATAAGTATATTTAGAATGGAAGGGACTAATACTATTGTCATTTTTGATAATATTTTTGTTAATAATATTAAAGAATGAAGATACCATTATGATAAAAATACACAATGAGATTAAGTTGATACAACTAGACTTTAAATCATGCATTAATTCTTTCATTTCATGGTAGGAAAATATCTATCACATGAGGAAGGATATCTCATTCCAGTTGATTCAAACACATCTAATGTAGAAACAGGATATATTTTTCAGAAGTTTAAAGAGGAACTTTGAAGAAACAATAGTTATAGTATAAATAGAACCATTCATTATTTAAACTAAGTGTATTATACTTGATTTGGGGAGTTGAATAATAGAATCATAACACTTGTGTGTGAGTTTAACTGCACTTTTAATCACTATAACATTATAGTAATAATAAAATTCATGTATCAATATAATTTGAACATGTAAAGGAGTAGGTTCACACATCAAGGTAAAACCTTATAAAAACCTTATAAATTTTTTTCTTCCCAATTCTTTTATTTAATTCTAAGTTAAAGTTTTATAATAGGTCAATAGATCCACATATCTTAACCAAGGAATACTTCTGAGTATAAGAGGGTTTAACTGAAGGACAGTAACTGCTCAGTAAAATTATGGTGCACTGATTCACCCCTATACCCCCCCCCCCATGTCCCTACATGATCATCAATGAAATTTTATTAGTATTAGAACCAATCCATTTTATCCTTTTATTAGATCTATTTTATTTCCCCAGTTTTTTTAGCAGTATATATGAAGTGTAAATTTTAAGAAATTTTTGAAATGCCTCTAATAGAGAGAATAAAATTTCCTTTAGTTGATGATAATATGGAAGTTTCACATAAACCCTAAGGGATAGAAATAAATATGGGGAACGAAGTAGAAAAAATATATATTTATGGACAAGAAGAATCAACCAATATATAAATTTGATCGTAATGGTAAGATTTCATCTATCTAAATAGTTGATAGTGGAATTTTTAAGAAACTAGCTTAAGCTATAGAGATTATAATGAGGATTAATCTATAAAAATATTTAAATACATATAATCTCAAATTTAAAGGTTTGTGAATAAATTTTATGTTGAATTAGTTAATTATAACTTGGTTTTATCAATGGACTTCCTGATGAAAAGGCATAGCTATAAGAAAAATTTTAAGAAATAGAGAATGCACTGGGTAAGATGTTATGGAATATAATTTCTCTCAAGGACCTTATAGAAGACAATGAATAATCGATATCACATTATAATGAAATATTTTGAGACACAACAGACCCACACTCCCAGATCTAATCTTAAAAACACAAATTTTACAAATATGCTTTGATACCACCTGATATGACCTAAGCATAATGCAAATATATTGTACATAATTTCATTGATTTAAAATTTTCATCTCATAAATTCAAAATACCAGAACCCAAATGTTTGGTTACTTTGCATACTAGTTATATGATCTTCTTATTTTATAATTAATCCTTAGCATTTCTCACAAATAGTCTTCTCATGTGATACCCTTCTATAAACATCATCCATAATACTCTTATTCAAGACTTGGGGAATGTAAACATAATAAAGGGTGATCTAAAATTCTTAGTAAGGGTAAACATAAGAGATATCAATCAAAGATCATAAGTGGCATAAGATGAGCATATGGGTATGAGAGCATAATCAAGGTGAATGGACATTACATAAGAGTGTCATACCCACTAAAATATTGATCATAAAACATGATTCATAACATAAGTATTTGGTTATAAGATAAGACATTATTCATATGAGTGTGGGAACATGATATACTAGTCATGATTCATGGGGCATAACATAGGCACAATAAACCATAACCTTATGAATATATCCAATCAAAATCATTTCCATGCATAAAGTTATAAATATATATTGTTTTTATCATATCCACATAGTACCTTATGAGCATAAATAAATGAAATCATGTCCATAATTTACCTTGTGAACATAGCTAATCACAATCATTTATATGATTTACCTTGTAAACATAGCTAAACACAATCATTTCCATGCTTTACCATGTGGATGTAACTAAAGATAATCATATCCATGCTTTTCCTTGTGAATATACTAAAATGAAATCATGTCCATGCTTTATCTCATGATATAAAAATATTTTTCCTAATTATTTTTAGTGTTATATAATTATATTCCCACCTAAAATATAATTGAATAGATATATCTATGTTCCACATGAACATAAAAATAGTCATAATTCAATTATAGCTTAACCCATGTGAAAGAGAAAGGTTTCATCAAAACATACATAAATCATGATAATAAGCCATCCATAGAGATAAATTGAATGGTATAATTAAATAATATTCATAGTGAATAATAATAAATATTAAAGTATCTTGACATATATAAAAAAACACTTTTATAAGAATTTTAGAAAAAAAAAATTGAAAAATTATAAGAAATCTCATTTTATTTTGAAAACATTTATTTTTAAAGTGAAAATTTTTTAAAAAAAATGGGAATTGATATTACTTTTTAAAGCCATGAAAACTTTTAAAGGAACCTTAATGAATAATATTTATGAAGAAGTAAATAAAATTTTCTCATGTATAAAATATTAAAAACTAATATTCTCTTCATACTTTTGTAAGGAAAATAAAATTAATATAGAAAAAATTATGTAGAAAATTTTTAAAAATATTCATTTAAAAACCTTGTAAATAAAGATAAATTTAATATAAAAAATTACTTTAATTAATCATATAATTATATATAATGATATCGATAAAATAATTTGAAAAATAGGGACATGGAGGAAAAAGATTCCCAATAGTAAAAAAGATATAAGGTGGGTTTCACTTAATGGAATCTATTTGGTTGAATTATGAACCAAAGGGAAGTAAAATAATAATAATACATGTAAAACCAATAAAATAAATAAATTAAATTAAAATATATGTTCTTTTATATATAAGTAACAAACAATTTCCCCTAATGGAAATTAAACATACACAATCTCGAATTTAAAGTGAAATTGGAAAATAAACTCTTACAGTTGTTGTAAGACTTAAATAAAAAACCACTTGAAATAAAGAACCATAGATAGAGTTTTTAATCCATTTAATTGAATAAAAATATTATTGAAAACATTCCTGTAAAGATTATACTCTACATAAAGAAATAATGTGGTAAATATAGAACAAATCTTAATGAAAAAAATTGAGATGAGTAAACATTTCCTCAGACTTCCTCTTAGTCAAACACACTCTAACTCCATGTATAATAAATTTAGTTCTATTATTAATATGAATAATAAATTTACTAATATTTATTTTACTTAATAATTGTCATTTATAATTTCTTGTCACCCATATATTAATTATGTATAGTTAAAATTAATATCCAAATGTTTGTTGCTCTGTTTTTTCATACATGTTTCATTTTGGAAGTTTGGGTCCTTACTCCTTGTTTGAGATTTCATAATCTATAAAATGTTCTTGAATATTTAAAATATGTGTTTGATATATTTATATATTCCCATGGTCATTTAATATAACTTATGGTAACGGTTAAGAAGGAAATCCTAAAAATATCCTTTTTCAATGATTATTAAATTATCAAAATAGTTGAATTATTTGGTGAATATAATTTTTTATATTACCATTAAATAAATATTCATACATATTAAATTAATCATTATTTCATAATATTACTAGTATTTAAATTTTATTATTCATTCATTATTTGAATGTTATAACATCATTCATGTATGTGGTAAAACCGGCCCAAATAAGAACACATTGTGGCGATTGAATGAGTAAGAACATGTTATTGTATAGTCATAATATCACTTTTATAAGAAATTAAAGATTTAAAAAAATATTAAATGGGTAAATCATATTTAATAATAGGTTGATGAAGAAAATAAATAATAATGATCAATAAGAGGATAACACTTACATTGAATACCTGAATCTCCTCTTAGAGACTCTTGGAAATGAAGGATTTGGGACTCCTTATTGGGACTATAGGTTCCCAAACATGATAGAGGCTTGAGAGGGAAAAAATAGGTACTCAAGATAATTAGAATGAAATTTTTATGTTGAGGTAGGTAGAGGATAGGTCCTTTTAATGGTGTGCTTCAAAGTCATTTTCAAAAACACTCATTATATAATGAATAAGGTTTTTATTTTAAAAATAAAAGTTGATAAAAGTGAAAAAATAATAGATAAGGGTAGTGGGGTGGTCTATCAAGACCTCATCCCACAATTAGAGATATGGTTTTATACAACACACACTTTTTCATTTACTTTACCAATTTATTATGAATTTTGTTATTATATAATAATTGGGTTGAGTTTCAAGAGTTTATGGATAGTTTTAGTGTGTTTTTGAAGGTTTTTTAATGGTTTATGGTTTGAAAAAATTTATAAGAACCATGAAAATTAACCAAGAAACCACGTAAGTGGTTTTTGGAGTTTATGGGTAGGCACACAGTTGGCTCACTAATTTTCCAAACCATATGGGTTCTAGGTGAAACCTTGAGAGTGGATATAGTAGGGAAAATTTCATTTGCTGTATGATTTTTCAAACTATGCATGGGGTGGTTTGGATATAGTAGCATGTTCTCAGTTAGTACATAGTTTCCCAAACCATTTGATGTGCATTTATTGTTCTAAAAAACAGAGTTTAACTCATATTTTAGACTAGATACTATCATTTTTCACCTCTACTATTAAGATAATGAACTTCTATACTATGAATTATTAGAAATTCATTTGGATTTGTAAGAAACTTTTGATGATTAGAGGTGTTTTGGATCTCCATAATCATAGTAAGTCTTTGTTCTAGATTATTCTATCTATATCTACTCATCTTTACTCTCATAGATCCATAGATCTAATCTATTATAGATATACCTATGTCTTATGATGTGTATTTTGATGACATCTTGTAGGGATCAATTAATGTAAGAAGTTTCAAGGCTGGACCTAGAGTTTTTTTTGGGCTTTATTCAATTTTTGTTATCTGTTTGTGATATAAGTGGATTCTCTCCAGCACTACATGTTCTAGAACTTGAAGGATTTATGTTTAAATCAATCTCTCTTGATTTATTGGAAAAAAAATCTTTATTTTATTACCTAAATCCTTGGTTTGAAAATGACACACATAATGTGTTTGATAAAATGCTTTAAAGAAAATAGTTTTTTAAAGAAATGGTTTTTTTGAGAACTTGGAATGTGTGGATGGAATGAGGTCATGAAATTGAATTTGGTGCCTTATTGGTTCAGACTTGGGGTTAGTGCCAAAGGGGAACGTGGTATATTTATTCAAGTGCTGACTTAGTCATGATATGAGTCACCACTCATGAGTATTAGGACTACCATTGGGAATACATGGGTGTGTGAGTTGTGGAATGATAATTTGAAGTGGTTATGGTTTTTGTAACCTGTTTAATTGTTATATTTTTTGAAATATTTAGAACTAACACTACTTATATTTTTTATAAATATAAATGTTATCTAAATTGTTCTTATTCCTTATGATGTGTTTTGAGAAGTATTTGGGGATTAAATATTGAGTATTATACTCCCCCCCCCCCCTACTTGGGAACTTTTGTTCATTTTCAAATGTTTTGTATCAAGACACAGGTAAATGAATGGTTTTTTATTTCTCTAGTGATACGTCATGATGTAGTAGGATTGGTACTTGGACTTGGAGATTGGATTTTGTTTAGGGTGATGCTTGGGTTGATTCTACTTTGGTGTAATTGAGTTTCTTTTTCCTTAATTATGTTAGTGTTATACCTTTTATTTCTATGTTCTACTCTGATATTTCTTTTTAGTTTGAGTAGTATTGTATTAATTTACATGCATCATATAGTGTTGTTTTTCTTTGTTTATTATTTAGTAGTTTATTATAATCATAGGTAAAATAATTCATTAATGATATAGTATAACCTTGTCACTTGTTACATGCCTTTAGTGTCCTAGGTACATCACCCAAGGTTAATAACAAATTTGATTTGGCTTAAGGAAATGGGTTGAGCAGGGATGTTACAAATGGTATCAGCTTTGGTTGGTCTGTCATCTTGGGATGGTAGTAAGGAGAAAGGAATTTCATAACCTAAAATATATAGAATAAAAAGATATAGGTAACCTTTTATTCTAAACATCAATTTACCAGGGTAATCTTGGTGTAAAGAGTGTTTTAAGACACATTTAGGTGTGTTTTCATCTCATCATTGTGGTTTTAGGCGATGAGTGTAGCATATCATGAATTAGTAATGAGACTTCCCATTAGGATTTCATTGTTCATATTTTGTTTGATTATTTCTATAAATATTTAATGATGATGGTTTATTTTGATGATTTGGGATATTCTAAGCCTTCAATTTCAAGTGAGTGATGACTAAGCAGTGTTTCATTATGCCTTTAGAAAGAATGGAACCAGTTCAATGATGGGGGAACCCACTAGAGGAAATAGCTGAGAATATGGATCAACATGAACCACAAGTGAATCAATGTATTTTCTAGAGTATATTCCAGGAATTTCAATCCATTGATAGGGGAAATAATATTTCATATCCATTCCAAGAAAATCAATCCATGTACTTTCAAAAATAGAATCCATCGATATTTTAGAGAGATTCTGCACCAAAACAAGTAGAGGAATTTCTAGGGAAGATAAATAAAAATTTTCATTTCTTGGGAACCTCAAAGGAAATTAAAGTGAATCTATCATTTTATATGTTGGAGGATATTACTAAGAAGTGGTGGGATCTTATTATTTAGACTAAATAGGACCAAAACTTGACATGGACAGGATTTGAAGAGTTTTTTTAATAAAAAATTCTATCCCCTCACCTTAAAGATCACAAGAATGACATATTTATTTACTATAAAGTAGAAAAATATATCTGTAATGAATTATGTATATCTATTCATGAGATTTATTCATTTTACTCTTGAAGTTTCTTCTAGTGAGTACTTTAAGGTTATGATATTTGAGGTGGGGTTACAACCTCACATACAGTCCAAGTTTGTTTAATTTTATATTGAAAACTATACAGAGATGGTGAATAGGTTAACAATAGTATAAAATTATGTCTTGGGAACCTACATTGGGGGTAACACTTTTACCTACATAGGAAAAACTGGGAACTCATACATGGGGAATAAATGCAGAAGGGATATTTTTCTCAAGAAAGAAAATAACTAATAAACTAGTAGATTGGTTTTGTATCCTTTCCATATCATTGTAGTAATCATAAAGGATGTTATGAGTGTGGATTTTGTGAAAATATCAAGCATAAATTTATGGATCCTATACAAGAATGCCAAAAATGTTGAAATTTTGTACATTTAAAATGTTATTGTACGACAACTCTGAGGATGAATATGGAAATTGCTCGAGCATGTCCCTAGATTCTTATGCTAATACGGGTTGATAGAGGTGAAGGGGTAATCACCCCTAAAATTGAATGACCTAGGGTGGATCTTGTATCACACTAAAACCTTAGCAATCATCACACCCATAATAGAGAAATAAATAATTAGTGGGTGCACCTAGTAATAAGTGGCACAGTTCTAAGAATATAATCATATAGGATTAATCTGGTCCTTCCCCAGTGAGAGGTACTATTCTCTTGAACTCTACTCTCATTAAATATTTTTTTGATACTGGCACATCCCACTCTTTTATTTTTTCTCATTTTGGGGATCATATGGGATTGCATGTTGAAATGATGGGTCGTGTTTTAAAACTTCAAACACATATCGTCCAATGAGAATGTTAATCATTTAAGTGTGCAACGTGTTCTATAACTATCGATGAGGTTGAATTTGTTTAGGATTTATCTATTCTTGAGATGAAAATCTATGACCTAATTTTGGGAATGTATTGGTTGACATCCTTTAAGGTCCATATTGACGGTTATATGTGGAATATTAGTTTTACGTCTTAGGATAGTTTTGATAATCTATTTTAAGGGGATTGGGGAGTGAATTCGAGTATAGAAGGATGCTTGGTACTAGTGGTCGGAAATATCTCTTACCATTTGGCAGTATTTACTAATGAAACTATTGATGCAATGAAACAAAGAAATTTTACAACAATTGGGGATCAATTTTCCAACTTTTTCCCATAAAATTTCTCTAGGTTACCACCAGAAAGGGAACTAGAATTTATGATTGATCATTTACTAGGGACTGGTCCTATTTTACTTATGTCCTATAGGATAGAACCAAAAATAATTAAGTGAATTGAATGTTTAGCTCAAATATTTGGAAAGAAAATGATTTATTAAACCTTTTATTTCTCCATGGGCAGCACCAATTCTTTTTATAAAGAAAGAAGGTGGAACTTTTCAGCTTTGTGCAGATTATCATAAGCTAAAACAAGTTAAAATAAAGAATCAAGATACTCTTCCACAAAATTTAGGATCTATTTGATCAATTTTGGAGATCCAAATGGTTCTCTAAGATTAATTTATGACCATGGTATCACCAGCTTTGAATTTAAAAGGAGGATATTCTAAAGACAGCTTTCTGGATTTGTTAGGGATATTATGAATATGTCTATTTTGAATATGTGGTTATGTACTTTGTTCTTCTGAATGCACCTGTGGTGATTATGGAATTGATGAATCTGGTCATTTAAAGGTATCTTGACTCCTTTGTGGTGGTATTCATTGATGAAATTATAGTGTATTTTAGGACTAAGGTTGATCATAATCAACACTTGGGCATAGTATTGGTTATCATGCAGAAAAATCACCTTTATTATAAGATTTAAAAGTGTGATTTATAGATATATGTGGTATTTTTTCTTAGAAATTTCATTTATAAAAGAGGAGTCTTAGTAGATCTTGAAAGGTAGAAGTTTTTATCTCTTGTAAACGACTAAAGAACATCTTTGAGATATGAAATTTCTTCATCTTAGTAGGGTATTATCAATGCTTTTTTCATGACTTTTAATGTATTTCCTCTTTGAATACTACTTTTATGAGAAGAGTCATTACTTTCCAATGAAGTGATGAGAGATAGAAATATTTTTAATATCATAAGGTTTGGATTACATTATAACCAATTCTTATGTTTCCAGAGTGAGGATGAGGCTATGTGGTGTATTTCTCTGCATATGGATCTAGTTTGGAATGTTTTCACATGTAGAGAGATCATCTTGTAGCTTATGGGTCACTACAGTTATGGGTGCATGATTATAAATAACTAAAGCATGATTTAGAGTTAGTTATTGTATTAAATGCCTTGAAAACTTGGCATAATTATCTATTTGGTGATAATTTCAGGGTTTTCATGGATCATAAAATATTGAAACAAATTTCATCATAGAGATATTTGAATACAAGGCAATAAAGATGGATAAAATACCTTCAGATGTTTGAATTTGACTTTATGTATACACCAGGTAAAGGAAATTAATTAGTTGATTTATTTAGTAGGAATTCATATATTCAGTTCACTAAAGAGACTTTGGATTAGTGATAGTGGATAGTGGTCATAGCTGATATGCATCTGGATTATGCTGAGTAAGGTGATAATGTGTTTTTCTTTCCATTTTTTCTTATTCCTGATTTGATTAAGTAAGTTAAATATTATTATTCATCTGATCATGAATTTATAACCAGGAGGTTGAAACTCAATGGTGGGAAGACCATTAAGGGATGAATACTTGATAGGAGATCTATGTTTCATTTTAGATATTGGATTATAGTCCCTATAACGTATTAGGAACATCAAATTTCTGCCTACCACTGTTTGAGATAGGATGTTAATCCTGGAATTTTGAATATGTATAAGGCATTGAGAACTCAGTTATTTTGGTTTGGTAAGAAAATTTGGGTGGCAGAGTATGTCTTTATATGCCTCTCCTATCAACAGGTCAAGGCAGAGCACCAATGTCCAGCTGGTATGTTATAATATTTACATATATCCATGTGGAAATGGGAATAGATGGTTATGGATTTTGTTATAGGTATAAGAAGAATTGTTCAAAAACATCATTTCATATGGGTGATTATGAATTGGTTCACAAAGTTATCTCACTTCATCCATATTCATGAGTCCAATATGGTGGAAGACTTAGAAAAAATATACATTCTACAATTTTTAATGTTTCATGGTGTACCAATTTCAATTGGGTCTTATTGAGACCCTAGGATTATATCTCGATTTTGGAAATCCTTATCACGAGCTCTTGAAAACTAGTTAACCATGAGAATATCTTATCTTCCTCAACAATATTGAAAGTTTGAACTGACAGTCTAAATTTTGGAATACATACATAGAGTTTACATTATAGAATTTGGTGGCTCGTGGGAGGATCATATATCATTAGTGGATTTCTCATTAAATAACAGTCATTAAGACTTGATACATATGACACCTTTTAAATCTATTTTTGGTCATCCTTGTTATTTTACATGTTGTTGGGTGGAGATGGGTGATAATTCACATATCAAACCTAGCCTTATGCATGAAATTATAGAGAATATTTATATGTTTAGGAATGGGATGGTGATATCTTAGTGTCATCAAAAATAATATGTGGATCATTCTCAGAAACCATTATTGTTTGACGTGGATGATCCTGTTATTTTGAGAGTCTCTCTAGGGCTATGGAATCATCATTTTGGTAAGTAAGGTAAACTACCTCCTCGGTACATTATCCCTTTTGATATTTCAGAACAATTTGGTGATGTGGATTGTTGGTTATCTCTACCACTACGATCTATCTCTATGAAAATTTTATTCCATGTATCTCAATTGAAGAAGTACCAGTCTGATCCCAACCATGTTATTCAATGGGACCATGTTGATTTTGAGCCAGATGTTACATTGATTCACATGACAATAAAAATTATGGATAGACAGGAGAACCTCTTGTATGAGAAAATTATTAGTTTGGTATGAGTCTTATATCAATATAGTCAGATTCAGGAAGAGACATGGGAATGTGAGAAATAAATATAGGAGCAATGGCCCAAACTTTTCCAAATCACCGTAAATATCCAAATTTATGAGGAAAGAAAAACCAATAGTTGGGAGAATTTAATACCATTAATTTTAGGTACTTTTACATTTTATTATGTATTATGATGCTATATAATACTTGGGTTGAGTTTCTGGAGTTTCGGGATAGTTTTGGAGTATTTTGGAAGGGTTTTAAGGGTGTATAGTTTGAGAATGATGAGGATAAACAATGAAAACTCTCTATGAAACCATGTAATAGGTTTTTTGAGTTTCTAGGTTGGTACATGGTTTTTCTAAATTTTTCGGGTTCCAGATGAAAACATGTGAGTAGAGGTAGTGGGGCTAGTTGGAACATAGTGTGTCAGACTCTGCGAGACAGTCATGAAAAGGGGTGGTTTGGAGATAGTATCATATGAACATTTAGTGCATAGTTTCCCAAACTATGTGTCCTAACCATATGACATGCATTTATTATTTTTAAAATCATATTTTAACTGGGATTTTGTTCCTGAAACCCTCATTTTTTACCTCTCGTCTCAGAATCTTAAACTCTAATCCTATCTTAGGTGTTCATAGGAATTCCTTTTGATCCATAATATTATTTTGATAATTCATGGTTCATTGGATCTCCAAAATCAATGGTAAATCCTTTTTATTTCTTAATATCTCTATATCTACTCATCTTATCTCTCCTAGATCTATAGATATAATCTATTATAAATAGATATATGTCCTATTATAAGTATTTTGATGATATCCTTTTGGAATTTATATAGGTAAGAAGTTTTAATAATGGATTTAGAGGTTTTATGGGCCATTATATGTTTTATTTAATTGTTTTTAGGTAGTTAGATTCTCTCCCACATTAGTTGTTAGAGAACTTAAAGGCTTCATGTCTAAATCACTCACTTTTAATTTTTTGGAAAATATTTCTTGGTTTTAGTACTTAAAACATTGGTTTGAAAATGATACACATAAGGTGTTAGATAAAATACTTGAAAGAAATTTTTTTTCAAAAGAAATGGTTTTTTTGAGAACTTAGCATGCATGGTTTGAGTGAGTTCATAAAATTTCATTATGGTGCCTTGTTGATTCAGACTTGGGGTTATTTCCAACATAGAACATGGTAGATTCAATTAAGGGATGACTTAGCGATGAGATAGGCAACCACTCATGAGTAATGGGGTTGTCATTGGGAATGCATGGGTGTGTGAGTTGTGGAATGATGATTCCAAATGGTTATGTTTTTAGTTACATATTTAATTTTTTTTATTTTTATAAATATTTAAAATGGCCTCTACATGTGGTTTTTTTTAATATAAATATGAGATAACTTTGTATTGTTCCTAGTGGCATGTGTTGGGAAGTCTTTGGGGATTACCTACTAAGTGTTATACTCACCCCTTGTTTGGGAACATTGGTGGATTTGTATATGTTTTGTAGTGATATATAGTTAAAGGAAATGTGTTTTACTTCTTTAGTGATGCATTATGATGCAGTGGGATTATGACTTAGAGTCAGAGCGTGGATCTTATTTGGTGTGATGCGTAGGTTAATGTCACTTTGGCATCATTGAGTTATTCTTTCCTTTATTGTTTCAGTATTATACCTTTTATTTTCATATTTTAATATAATATTTAGTTCTAGTTTTAGTTGTATTTTATTATTTTATTTCATCATATAATGTTGTTTTTCTTTGTTTCTTCTTTGGTAGGTTGTTCTCATCTCAGGGAAAATCATCCCCCAATGATCTAGTATTCCCTCGGCACTTATTATCAGCCTTTGGTGTCCTGAGGATGTTACCTAATATCAGTATCACCTCTAACATATCTAAAGATAATTTGTTGGGTGTAGATGTTACATTTTATGATTTTTATAAATTTATTAATCATTTTCAATAAAAAATACAACTTAAAATTATTTTCTAGTTTTTTTAAAATTTAATATTAAAAATGTCTAAATGATAACAAAATTAATAACATTATATTTATATAATTACTTATATTTCAAAATTATATATAAAATTCATTCAACACTCTAATTCAACCAAATTTTATAACTTTAAATGTTTTTAAAACCATTTATTTTACTTTTCCTCTGCTTGCACAAGCACTACAATGATTCTATGTAAGTGTTTTGGATAATTATCCTACTATTTAAAATTAAAAATAACTCAATAACATAAATATAATTTATTACCCATAATTATTTTCATATAGGATCATTCATAATGTATATTTACTCTCATCTTTATCAAGACAATACATTTAAGATATTATTTTTATATTTCACACCATGCATGGGTATTGGGTAAGTATTTTGATAATTATCATGTTATATAATTATAAATTCATAAATATATATCAATATCACTTATAATTACTTATTTCTATCTATTAATTTTGAGAAAAGACTAATCCATTTTTGGATACTATCGTAAAGGCACAAATTTTGACTTGGATGTTGTTGTGCAAGCACTACATAAGCACTAATAAATGTTTTCATATATGTATTTACATAAAATTTAATTTACATAAATTGAGTAATAATTATATTATATTTTGATTATGACATCATATAATATACATTACATAATTTTCATAAATTTTTATATCGTATTTATATCATGGTGATGTCATAAAAGATACGGTATTCATAAAAATTGTATTTTTTTTAACTATTCCACAAAAATAAACCTACTGAAAAAAAATCCACCCTATGATAATACCATAAATAAATTCCATTTTATCAAATTAAAATTTTAAAATTTAGAAATTTTACTTTGTATAGTGCAAGGAAAAACAATGAACACTATTCTTTTCTTAAATGAAAAAACCATATCCTTGTTTTATACCATGATAAAATAATTTATAATAATAAATATCAATGTAAATACATATAATTAACATAACTATACATTTATAAAATATCCAAAACTTATATTACTATTTAGATAGATAGAAATACAAATCATGTTAAGGAAATATATTTAACCTTTAAGAAAAACACATTATATGTCATAAAGTAAACATAAAAATTTTAAATGTATGATTGTTATCTAATTAATTATATGATATATTTTGAGACATGATAAGAACACATATACATGTTTAAAGTAAATATATATATTTATATTCATGAATGTTACTAAACCATAAAAACAATGTATTAATTAAAATACTCAGGTTGTCACATTCTATCAATAAAATGTATCACAATTTATTTTAGTCTAGTGTTTCGTGTGAAAAAAGATATTAAACACATAAATTATTTAAATAATTAATTCATACTAAAATCTCATGATGTAACAGTCTACCCACTTAAATATACAACAAACTCATTATTTAAATTATCTACTAATAATGAAAATAGTTGAGGGTGTCCACAAAATAGACAAGACTCAAGATATAATTTCTAATAATATATCAACCTCACTATCTTAAGTTAGACTAGGAAACTAATATTTATCCTCTTTATAGTAATAGCCTAAAAATTAAGCTTCTCCCCAACTATTTTATCTAAATATCCCTCATTATTGTGTATTAAGACCCATATAATGGAAATAATTTATATAGGGGTCCATAATTAACCCTTCATTGATAGATGATCATGAGTGGATTAAAGATAAGAAATTTTAATACTATATCCTAATAATAAATATGAAATCTATTTATATATATCCAATACATTACCAAAATCACATAAAATTTCACTAAAGTAATAATAATAATATTTATAGAAATTAAATTCCTATAAACTTCAATCCCTAAAGAGTAATAGACTTGGGATGCAATTGTCATACCACTAGATATTTTCATTAATAATTTTTTATCTAATCATTGGTTTGGTGATTTGATGCACTTAGAAAACTTACTAGATATGAAGTATTGGGTAGAACCAGGATTAAATAAGATATTTACAGTTCTATAGTGGATAATGAGTGTACCTTACACCACTTCATTTTCATGGCCCACTTTAGTAGTTGTGATTTCACAAGATTTCCATTTTTCCTTAGCTTAAGGAGTTATTGATATTTATTTTCATCATTAACCATTTTATTGTCACACTATATCACATATTTCCTAAATTGATTAGATTTAAAACATTGAATTGTTAGTGGTACCTCAGGAATAACTTTATTTTCATCCATCATGTCAACTGAACTCTTACTTTTTCCTTATGAGTTCATTACTCTATAACCTCTTTTACAACACATAAAACATATTCCAATTCCTTTGATACATTTACCTAGGTTCTTCTTCCCACATTTTTGACATATAAAAAGCTTAATCTTCTTTACTCCATGGTCTTTATTGCATAATCTTATATGAAACTCCATTTTTCTATTATTTTGTGTGTTTGGGAGTTTGATAAGTTTTTTTTGTTAAGATGATTCCTCCTAGTTCTAGCCATTGACTATAACTAAAAACTTAGTGTGAGTATTATGAAATAATAATTAGGTTAACAAATTATATGATAAGGAAAATCAATCCAAAGATTTCCTAAATTATGACACTTTCATTTAAATCTATGGCATTTAAGGTTCATCCTACATCACTTTTAGTTTAATGTAGATTTTTTTTGGTTTTATCCCCTTACTCATCAAAAACTAATCCTTAAAAATAACTAAACCTCACTATTATACCAATTAGGATACCCCATATCCACATTCTCAGATCTCGTGCTAGAAACAAAAACATTACACATATACTTTGATACCAAGTGAGATTACCTGAGCATAACACACATATATTTTACATCATTCCCATAATTTAAAATTTTTATCTCAAAAATTTACAATCCAAAAATATCAAGGTTTAGTGTCTTTGGAGACTAGATATATGATATTCTTATTTTACAATAAATCCTCAATATTTCCCACAAATAGTCTTATCACATGATACCCTTTTAGACACATCATATATAAAACTCTTCTTCAAAACCTAGGGAATGGAAACATAATAAAGGGTGAGATCAAATTCTCAGTAAGGTTAAATATAGGTGAAATCAATTGAAAATCCTCAGTGGCATAAGATGAGAATATGGGTATGAGAGCATAATCAAGGTTCATGGACATAACATAAGAGAATCATAACCAATAAAATATATATCATAAAACATGAGTCATGACATGTGGATTTGGTACTAACATTATACATGATCCATAATGATATAGAAACATGGTATAATAGTCATGATCCATGAGGCATAGCATAGTAATAGGAAATCATAACATTATAAATACAGCTGATCAAAATCATTTTCATTCATTGAACATAGCTAGTCTCTTTCATGTCCATGCTTTACATTGTGAATATAGCTAACAAAAATCATATCCATGATTTACCTTGCAAATAAAACTAAAAAAATATTGTTAGTGTGGCCATTTTGTATACAATTTTCTACATCAATTTTTATGTAATTAATGAAATATTATTTTATCGAAGTGTACTTAAATTGGATAATTTTTACACATTTGATGATTTTGTTTTGGAGGTTGTATTATTTAGAAATCATGTTTAAAATGTGAGTTTTTGGTTTCAATTTAATAAAAGTTCTCTTTTAAAATTTATAAATATATATTTAAACATAAATTTTAAATTGTTTGGGATTCTTTAATTCATTTCTAAAATTCCTTGGATTTATTTTATTAATCATTGTTTTTGGAATTAAATTTTTAAAAATCATTCATATAATTCAATGAAAATATCATTATTTTATTTTTGAATTTACATATTTAATGGATAATTTTTAATAAGAATCTAAATATTATATCTTTTAGTACCAACTATGAAGAATGTTTATGCAGTCACATAAGTGACCGCATGTGGAAAAATATGGAAAAGGACATGTGTGGAGCTGTGGTGGTCACTTTAGTGACCACAATATGAATGATCACATGAAGGGAATGTGGTCACTTAAGTAACTGCAAGATAAAATTTTAACTGACTATGAGAAACTCTCACTATTGGTATGGATACCAGAAGGGGATATGAATAAAGTTACCTTGTGTAGAGAATTTTTAACCTACTTTTCTGAAATCTACCACATGCTTTATGATCCAATTGATCGTGTAACTATAAGTGACCACAACACTAAATTTATCAATCTATCAAAAGTGACCATAAATCCTATTTCAAGTTACCTTTACTAAAATTTTAAATATATCCCAAGATAAAATTGCAGCCTACCATGCCTGAATATTCATCATGAAGTGACAAACTCTTATGATAAATGGACCAAAAATTCCACAGTTTATTGAGAAGTAAGTTTGGACCAATATAAATTTGGATGAGCACACGGCCAAGCCAGATCAGTTTTCAAGTGCTGAAGAATTTATTGAGTATGTACAATCTTGGCCCGAAGGGAAATGAAGAACCAGGTTTTCTATTTGGGGAAGATGGACCCTACTTCGATTATGAGCATAGGATGACCTTGACAGTGCTTCATGTGAAGATGGAACAGAGGTTCCTAGATTTAAAAATGGTTTCAAGTCTAGATGTACTTTCTTTGAGTCTTTTTGAAGAAGGTATTTTGGATATTGAATCTGGGGGAAGATGTGTCAAGAGTTAAATATGAGGAAGAAAAACTAGGGAATGTAGAATTGGGTAGTCGTATAGGTCTTATTTCATCAAATTTGAGTTCTATGAAAGGGATATGATTGAATCTAGAGACAGTCCATCAATTTTTAAAGATCCAAAACAGAGTTTTAGGGCCACGCCGAATGAATTCAGTTAGAGATAGCAAAGTTAAGCCTTATTAAATAAGAAGTTGAGGATGTCCAAGGATTTGTTTCTTAAAGTTGAAGTTGTTGTGGAGCCACCATTTAAGTGGGACCCCACCCAAGATTGTTGAAGATGATTACATACACTATTGAGAATAAACCTAATGTCACCACTTGAAGATGACCAGAGTAGAAAGAGAGGATATAAGCCGCGTGATATGATTTAAGCTATCTAATATTGAAGATATGATAAGTGGATGTTGTATTTTCATGAGGAGGATAGGATAATGCAGGAGGTTAGTAGTATGATTTGTTTAAAGGTAGAAATTAGGCATACGTAATGGTATGGTTTAAATTGGAGATGTGTATGGGTAGAGAAGGGACTTGCATGAGGGTAATAGGTTAATTTGTGTCAAGGTTGAAATGGAATTTGCGTAAGGGTAGAGAAGAAGGAAATAACATAAGGATGATAGAAGATAATTCACATAAGGGTAGCATTTCTTGACTTGTATAAAGTTCATGTCTAGGCATATAAGAGGTTGAAATATGTAAAATTGGATGTTCGCTTTTGTAAGTGTCATTGTGGACATGTGTGTTGGGGTGATCACAGTCATGTAAGGGTCAGTGGAGAGCTTACATATAGGTATACCTATATTAGGGTAATATCAACAACTATACTACAATGGAATGGAAAATATATTGGTGGGAATGGCCTAAAATTTTGGTAAGGCCTAGAGTAATTAAATAAAAATAATCAATGCTTAAAGCAGGATGAAAGGTAAATTTCTCAAATTAAAAAATCTCAAATCAAGTTAACTTAAAAAAAATTGTTAATTTATCTGAATCAAGGGAGTAAGATTCAAGCATTATCAATTTTCTCAATCATGATAATTGACCCTTCCACATAGAGAGCATCTGGGATATGAATCATGATTTCTACATGGAATGTAATTTCAAGGAAGTACACATTTTATTAGAGGGGTTGGTTATTTTTTCCCAATTGGGGAGGAAAATGTACAATGAAAGTTTCATGTGTAGGATAACAAGAAAATATGGAACCTATGACTATGAGATAAGATGGGATCATTATCATGGGTACTATTTAAGAATAATAGTGAATAAAAATATTAAAAAAAAGGAAGAAGAAAATTATTGATGAGACAGGGGTTGTAAGAAATGAGAAAATATAAAGGATTGATTGGAGATACACTATAGATAAACCATTGAATAGATGACTATAAACCTCTTAATTATTCTTATTTCCTCATTTCCCATGTTCTCATTACTGTTTTGAATTTATTATAACATTTTTGTAACATAAGAATAATCATTGGATAAACTAACATGGGGGGAGATATTTTTGTGGTTATCATTGTAATTTCATTTATATGAAAGTTATTTTTGTAACCTTCCTTATTCTTCATTCTTAAAGTATTTAATATTTTTTAATTTCCAGGAACTAGTGAGAACTGTTCCTAATTTTATTTTTGTAACTACTTGATCATATGAGAATCTATATGAGAAGTGGATACATAATTTTGGGTAGCACATTAGGAACTTCTAAGGTATTAATCTTGATGTAAAATTTCTTCATAATTTTGTGGATTATTGGATGCTATAGTTGAGAGACTATAAGATCCATTCACCTATAGATTGGACATTGGAGGGAAATTAATAGCTTCTATTCAGTAGATCCAGTAATGTTTATCCATGGATAAAGAAAGAAAATAGAATCTACAAATAAATAAAAACCATCTAATCGAATTACCAATGATTAATATCTACATTATTCCTAGATTTCTTGTGAATTATTATCTCATTATTATGTTTTCATTTGTTTTCCCATGGCTTTTGGTTATTCTCACTTCACCATTATGACCACCGCCATTTTCATCCATCACTTTATTACTACTTTGTAATTATTACTATTTTTTAGAGTTTTTTTTATCTACTTAGTCACACACACATTTTTATGTCCTTCCCTATAGGTCAACCCATATTCACCACTTTACTAGTTTTAATAGGGTTTTTAAATAATTAATTTTCCTTAAAACAAGTTAACAACATTAGGGTGTTGGTCATGTTTTGGTGACATTATTGAGGAGGGGACTTGCGACCAAGTAACAAAATAACAAAAAAAACATAAAAACCCAAAACATTACAATATAACTATTTTTAAAAAAAACTATAAGAAAAATTAAAAAAAATATATTAAAAATTTCTGTGAATGAAAACTAGTTCATCTTCTAAAAACCTAGAGGGAATAATACCTGAAATAAAAAAACATTTTAGTGCTCTAAAACTCATAAAGAATATTGAATTAGAATATCTTTAGGAAATGAAAATATCCAAAATAAATAATGTTGATCCATTATAACCTAGGAATGAACTAATAGATAGAGTCAGGATTAGTGGGTTTTAGGTGCCTATAGTGTTAAACAACCCATCATGCATTAGAGAAACCCCCTAGGTCTTAAAACTATGAGACTAATAAATAACACTTTTCTAAGCTAAAAAAATTCAATGGAATTCCTAATTAAGACCCAATAAAATTCATTAGGAACTTTTATGGTATATGCAGCAACTGCCACTTAGGGGATTGAGTGAGGAGGAGTTAAAACTGAGAATCTTTCCATTTTTTCTAAAAAGGAATTCCAAAACTTGGTTCCAATAGATGGATGAATAAATATTTGATTCATGGGACCAATTTCATAATGCTTACATCATGAAATTCTATCCTAGGAGTATGAGTTTTTTAATTTGGAACAAAATTAGTGGATTCATTCAAGATGACGGTGAATGGTTCTATAAAGTAAGGGACAGATTCAAGGGTCTACTTAGGTAGTGCCCCAACCACCAATGTACACCATAATTTCTCATGGTTAAATTTTACAATAGTCTCACACCATACCATCAAACACTAGTTGATCAATCATATGGATGGGATTTATTTGGAAAACCCACTAATGAACTAAAAAAATAAAAACTTTGGCACAAAATTCGTATCAAAAGTATTCTAGGAGGATAAATAATTTTCGGATGGAAACCACACCTATTCCCCAAGTAAAAATCCAATATACTGAAATCTAATTTGAAATAATCAAAAAAAACTCTTAGGGAACAATGTGAATATTGTGTCATGTTCAAGCTTTCATAATCCTACTATCCCAATTTTGATATGCCTACCCAAGTTTCAAAAAATGAAAAAAAATCAGGTATGGTCCAAGGATGAAACCTAGGGATGTAACATTCTCAAACACATACAACTAAGGATAATAAAACCATACAAATCTCTCTTGGAGAGAGAATAAAGTTCTTATACCTACTACTCCCCCTAGATTCCAACAACTACATAAGAAACAATTCCAATCCCAACCAAATAATAAAACTTCTAGTTCTCAAGATAAATTTTGGGGTATTTTAAAATATTTTATTATTATTTTTGTTGAACAAATTGAAAAACTATTTTGTAAAGAAAAAATAGAAGCTAGGTTTAAAAACCTAAAGTTACAAGTGGGATAGTTAGTAAGAAATGATACAGGTAGACACAAGGGTAAACTATCAAGCACCACTAAACTGAATCCTAGAGATAATTCCTTGGAGTTTACAACTATGAGTGGTCTCTAAACCCACCAATAATCTATTAATGATCCAAAATCTTTCCAAAATGAAAATATATATGAATTTCAAACCCAAAAATATAAAAAATAAATAATCTAGAAATATGGACACTACCATAGGAATTCCATTGATACATATTTTACCTATTGAAAACCCATAAGAAAAATACTTTAAAATCAAAAACAATAAAGTGGAATAGAAAAATTAAGAATAAATTTAAGGAATGCTAAAAATTATGAAAAATTTTACCCAGCCATTCAATTCCTATAAAGGATTAAAAATATAACTAAGAACCTAGACTTATTAATTTTCTAGGGTTTTTTAAGAAACTCCAAATCACCATACCATATCTTAAATTCTTATATCAATGACCATAATAATTCAATTTATTGAAGAAATGTTTTTCCAAGAATAAAACTTTGGAATAATTTGAAACATATAATCTCACATAGGAGTGTAGTAAAGTCTTTTAAAATAGTATACCTCCAAAACTTCAAGACCTAGAGAGCTTTTTCATTCCATGAACCTTCAAAGAGATTAGTCAGTTCAATTACTTATGTGACCTTGGGGATAGAATAGATTTGAAACCCTTATAATTGTTTTAACACTTGTGATTAAGATAACCACAACCCACCAAAATTTTCTTACAATTAGTTGACCAATCTATTACCCACCCGGTTGGTAGAGTTGATAACCTGCTATTTAGGGATGGGAAGTGTAAAACCCCAACCTTTTTTGGAGATGTATTAGGTTCATTTATAGGTAGTATTTTTTTCTTTTGTTTAGTAATTTTAATTTTGGATTTACCTCAGGGTGTGTTTGGGAGAAAATTTGAAAAAAATAGAAGAAATGGGCAAGTGCATGGTTGGTTCATGGTTTGGGAAAATTGTGCACCCTATCCTAGAAAATTGTGTAGCCTCCGATAGTGGGGATTTTCATGGATGTGGTTTTTAAAATGGTGTGACATTTTATGAGTAACCATGAAACTATATATAAGATGCACACTATTTTGGAAAACCATGTTCTTATACCCAGTAAATTGTGCGTGACAATTTAATTAACCCAAAAATTAGATTTTAAATCACCTGAACCCCCGACACTCACCCTAATCAGCTCAAACTCAGACCAACTCATCTCCTCACAATTTCAAAGCCTCTTGAATGGATTCTAAGCCTCATAAACCTCTTTTATTTATAATTTAAATCCCATATCGAATATATTCAACCCTGATAGTAAGAGAATCTTATCCCGCTTGGTTTCTCGTTCCTCTTCTTTTCTTATCTCATCCTAGAAAGGGTTGTTCTTCCTGTTTTGATTAGATCTAGATATAGGATTATAGATCTATATCTATAATTGAATGATATTTATTTTTTTTGGTATTGATTTATGTTTTTAGATCCAAATCTCATTCTACATTGTTGTGCCACTCAAATTGTGGGGATTTATATTGGGCGATTGTTCATTGATGAATTGATGTAGGTGGATTATAATTAAAATCCCAAAGTCTTGATTTCAATTATGTGTGTGTAATTGTATAATTATTATTATATATTTATAAATTTAGTTCTAGATTGAATTAATTAATTTGGTGAATTAATTAGTTGAGGAAATTGTGAAATTGGGGATAATGGGATCATAGATGTTGAGTAATTAATTATTTAATTAATTATGAGGAATTAAAATTATTGAACTTGATTAATTAATTATTGAATTAATTAATGGTAATGGTTGGGATTATGAAATTATGTTCTCGAATAATTAATTGTTGAATTAATTATGGTGAGATTGAGATTTTTGAAATTGAATAATTAATTATGAAATTAATTATTGTCATATTGAAGTTGTAGAATTAGAATAAATAATTATAGAATTAATTAGTAGAGATTGTTGTGATTATGAAATTGGTTGGATGTGATTACTTAATTGTTGAATTAAATAATAGGATTGATGAGATTAATTAATTGATTAATTAATTAATGGGAGTAATGTAATTATTTAGTTATTGAATTAAATAATGGGATTGATGAGATTAATTAATTGATGAATTAATTCATGGGACATATGTGATTATTTAATTGTTGGATTAAATAATGGAATTAGTGGGATTAATTAATTGATGAATTAATTAATGGGAGTAATGTGATTATTTAATTTTTGAATTCAATAATTGAATTGATGGTATTAATTAATTTATGAATTAATTAATGGGAGTAATTTGATTATTTAATTATTTAACTAAATAATGAGATTGATGAGAACAATTAATTTATGAATTAATTAATAGAGTTAATGTGATTATTTAATTGTTGAATTAAATAATGGGATTGGTGACATTAATTAATTAATTAATTAATTAATAGAAGTATGGTTATTATTTAATTATTGAATTAAATAATGGGATTGATGGGATTAATTAATTGATGAATTAATTAATGAAAGTAATGTGATTATTTAATTTTTGAATTAAATAATGGGATTGATTGGATTAATTAATTATTGAATTAATTAATAGAAGTAAATTGATTATTTAATTGTTGAATTAACTAATGGGATTGATGGGATTAATTAATTGATGAATTAATTAATTTAGGTAATGTTATTATTTAATTGTTGAATTAAATAATGGGATTGATGAGATTAATTAATTGATGAATTAATTAATGTAAATAATGTGATTAATTAATTTTGAATTAATTAATGGCATTGACATGGACAATTAATTAGAAAATTAATTGAAGGTCTTGAATGTGATTAATTAATTGTGAATTAATTAATGAAATTTGACATGGACAATTAATTGGTGAATTAATTGAAGGGATTTATTGTGATTAATTATTTGTGGATTTAACTCAATTGACGTGAACAGTCAATTAGTGAATTAATTTAAGAGATTGAATGTGACCATTTAATTATAGAATAAAGAAATGGAATTGATATGAATAATTAATCGGTGAATTAATTGATGGATGTAATGTTATGATTTTTTATTTGGATTAATTAGTTGTTGAATTAATTAATGGGTCATTGTGATTATGGAGATAGTGAATTGGATAGTTAATTTTTGAACTAATTATTAGACTGTCGAAATTGTGGGATTTGGGGGAATAATTAATTGTTAAATTAATTATGGAATATTGAATTGTGAATTGGAATAATTAATTACTGAATTAATTATGGGATAATTAGATTTCTAATTTAATAATTAATTGATGAATAAATTATGGAATATTGAGATTTGGAGTTGAATAATTAATTTTTGAATTAATTATGGGATATTGACATTATTTTTGGATAATTAATTATTGAATAAATTATTAGATATTGAGATTATTAATTTGGATAATTGATTTTTGAATTAATTGAGAGATATTGAGAGTATTGTTTTGGATAATTAATTGTTTAATTAATTGTGAGATATTGAGATTATTGTTTTGGATAATTAATTGTTGAATTAATTAAGAGATATTGAAACTATTATTTTGGATAATTAATTGTTTAATTAATTATGAGATGTTGAGATTGATGATTTGGAAAATTAATAGTTAAATTAATTATGGGATATTGAGATTATTGTTTTGGATAATTAATTGTTGAATTAATTATGAGATATTGAGATTATTGATTTAGATAATTATTTACTAAATTAATTTTGGGATATTGAGATTATTGTTTTGAGATAACTAATTTTTTGAATTAATTATGGGATATTGAATTGGGATTTGGGGATAATTAATTATTGAGTTAATTATTGAAATATTGAACTGTGAATTGAATAATTAATTGTTGAATTAATTCTGAGATATTGAGATTATTGATATGAATAATTAATTGTTGAATTAATTATGAAATATTGAGTTAGGGGATATTGATTAATTAACTGGTAAATTAATTAATGGAATTGGTGTGCTTAATTAATTGGGTAATTAATTAAGTGGATTAATGTGATGAACTAATTGTTGAATTAGTAATGATGGTGAGAAGATTAATGAATTATTGAATTAATTAATGGGATAATGTGAATATCAAATTTTTTAATTTGATTAAATAATTTGTTAATTAATTAATGTTTTGTTTCTATATATGTGAATTGTGATAATGAATGGTATCATGGATATTCAAATGTGAATTGTGATAATGAATAGTAACATATAGATTCAAATGTGAATTGTGATAATGAATGGTAACATGGACCTTAAAATATTAATTATGATTATGAATAGTAACATGTACATTCAAATGAGTTATAGAACAATGAATTTTAATAGTGGAATTCATGTGTTAATTGTGATAATGAATGGTAACATGGAAATTCATAGGTGTTATAGAAAAATGAATGGTAATAATGTCATTCATGTGTTAATTATGATTATGAATGGTAACATGGACATTAATATATGTTAATTGAGACAATGAATGGTAATAATGGAATTCATGTGTTGATTGAGATGAAGAATGGTAACAATGTCATTCTGAGATATGATATCCCTCAAGAATACCTTAGGCTCCAGCATGAGCCGAAGAAGATATTGAGGTATGGGTGTCTACGGGAACCTAAGAGTTTATGTGGTTTTGTAAATAACAGTTTATAATGTGATAACTATTTATTTATGCATTATAATTATTTATTTATACAACTTAATACACTATTATTTGACTGGATATTGTTTTAGATGTCGTTGGTGGTGCCCTATTGAGTTGTACTCACACCCTACTCAGGCTGCCTAATCGATAGTTGAATAGATTTCATGGTTGTAGGATGGGATAAGGGAAAAATCCATATGTTAGGTTTCTAAGTTGATTGTCTCCTAGATTGGGTCAACACAAGATACAGAGACAGAGAAAGTTGTCACCCAAGTTCATTGGACCATTTGAGGTTGTGCGGAGAATCAGGCTGGTGGCGTATTGTTTGGCTCTTACATAGTAATACAGTGTTATGCATGATGTTTTTCATGTGACACAAATTTGGAGGTACCACCCCGACCATTCTCAAGTGATCAATGTGGATGATGTTGATATTGAGATAAATACATCCTTTGAGGATCATTTGATATGTGTTTTGGATCACAATAATAAAGTGTTGTAGGGAAAAATTGTGTTGATGGTTCGTGTATTGTGGAAACATGATCGTGTTCATGTGGAAACTTGGAAGAGAGAGTCGGAAATGAAGGCTCAATGGCCCAATATTTTTGGCTCAAAATCTTAGAGACATTATGGAGTACAACTTGAGAACGAGCTATTCTAGTGATTGTAAAACCTAGACCTTTTCTGGAGACATCTTTAAACTTGTTTACAACTACTCTTTTGCCTTGTGTTGAGTAGTTTTTGTTTGGGTTTTACCTTGGGGTGTGTTTGGGTGAAAATTTAAGGAAAATGGCAGAAATGGGAAAGTTCATAATTAGGTCATGGTTTTCCCAAACTGTACGCCCCAGCCCAGTCAACTATACAACCCTGGACAGTGGGAATTTTCATAGTTGGAACACGGTTTGTCAAACCATGCACCCTTTTAGGGGTAATTATGCACCCCTATAGAAGAGGCACACATTTTAGGTTCATTGTTAAGGAAAACTATGTAACCCTAGCAGCAATTGTGCCCCCCTGACCAGTAAATCGTGAGAGAAAATTTAATTCTACTGAAAATTAGATTTTAAATCACCCGAACACCCAAAACTCACCCTAATTGACCGTAACTCAGACCAACTCATCTCCTCATGATTTCAGAGCCCCTAAAATGTATTCCAAGACTTATAAACCTCCATTATTTAGGATTCAAAGCTCACGTCGGAGATCTTCACCCCTCATAGTAAGAGAATACTATCTCGCTTGGTTTCTCATTCCTCTTCTTTTCTTCTCCCATCCTAGAAAGGTTTTGTTATTCTTGTTTTGATTAGATCTAGATATAGGATTATAGATATATATATAAAACTGAATGATCTTTTTTTTATTGATTTATAGTTTTAGATCTGAATCTCATTCTATGTTATTGTGTCATTCAAATTTTGGGTAATTGGGCTATTGTTCATTGATGAATTGAAGTAGGTGGTCTATAATTAAAATCTCAAAGTCATGATTTCAATTATGTATATGTAATTATAGAATTGTTATCAAATGTTTATAAATTGAGTTCATGATTTAATTAATTAATTTGGTAAATTAATTAATTGAGGAAATTGTGAAATTGGGGATAATGGGATTATATATATTGAATAATTAATTATTGAATTAATTATGAGGAATTCAGATTATTGAACTTGATTAATTAATTGTTGAATTAATTAATGGAAATGGTTGGGATTATGAAATTGTGATTTGGAATAATTAATTGTTGAATTAATTTTGGTGAGATTGAGATTGTTGAAATTGAATAATTAATTATCAAATTAATTATTGTTATATTGGAGTTTTAGAATTGGAATACTTAATTTTTGAATTAATTATTAAATATTGTTGTGATTATGAAATTAGTTGGATATAATTAATTAATTTTTGAATTAAATGATGAGATTTATGAGATTAATTAATTTTTTAATTAATTAATAGGAGTAATGTGATTATTTGATTGTTCAATTAAATAATGGGATTGATGAGATTAATTAATTGGTGAATTAATTAATGGGGGTAATGTGATTATTTAATTATTGAATTAAATAATGGAAATTGTGGGATAAATTAATTGATTAAATAATTAATGGGAGTAATGTGATTATTTAATTATTGAATTTAATAGGGGAAATGATTAGATAAATTAATTGGTGAATTAATTAATGGGAGTAATGTGATTATTTAATTATTGAATTAAATAATGGTAATGATGAAATTAATTAATTTATGAATTAATTAATTGAGGTAATGTGATTATTTAATTGTTGAATTAAATAATGGGATTGATGGGATTAATTAATTGATGAATTAATTAATGGAAGTAATGTGATTAATTAATTATTTAATTAAATAATAGGATTGATGGGATTAATTAATTGATTAATTAATTAATAGAATTAATGTGATTATTTAATTGTTTAATTAAATAATGAGATTGATGGTATTAATTAATTGATGAATTAATTAATGGAGGTAATGTGATTATTTAATTATTGAGTTAAATAATGGGATATATGAGATTAATTAATTAGTGAATTAATTAATGGAAGTAATGTGATTAATTAATTGGGAATTAATTAATGGAATTGACATGGAAAATTAATCAGCAAATTAATTAAAGGGGTTGAATGTGGGTATTTAATTATGAATTAATTAATGGAATTTGACGTGGACAATTAATTGGTGAATTAATTGAAGGGATTGAATGTGATTAATTAATTATGAAATTAATTATTGCAATTGACGTGAACAGTTAATTGGTGAATTAATTAAAGGGATTAAATGTGATCAATTAATTGTGGAATTCATTAATGGAATTGACGTGAATAGTTAATTGGTGAATTAATTAATGGATGTAATGTTATGATTGTTGATTTGGATTAATTAGTTATTGAATTAATTAATGGATCATTGTGATTATGGAAATGGTGAATTGGATAATTAATTGCAGAATTAATTGTTAGAGTATTGAAATTTTAGGATTTAGGGGAATAATTAATTATTGAATTAATTATGGAATATTGAATTATGAATTGGAATAAATAATTATTGAATTAATTATGGGATAATGATATTTTTAATTGAATAATTAATTGATGAATTAATTTTGGGATATTGAGATTGGGAATTTAATAATAAATTGTTAAATTAATTATAGGATATTGATATTATTCTTTAGGATAATTAATTGTTGAATTAATTATGAGATATTGAGATTATTTATTTGGATAATTAATTATAGAATTAATTATGAGATATTGATATTATTATTTTAGATAATTAATTATTGAATTAATTATGAGATATTGAGATTATTATTTTGGATAACTAATTTTTGAATTAATTATGATATATTGAGATTATTGTTTTGGATAATTAATTGTTGAATTAATTGTGAAATATTGAGATTATTGATTTGGATAATTAATTGTTCAATTAATTATGAGATATTTAGATTATTTTTTTGATAATTAATTGTTGAATTAATTATGAGATATTGAGATTATTTATTTGGAAATTAATTGTTAAATTAATTATGAGATATTGATATTACTGTTTTGAGATAATTAATTGATTGAATTAATTTTGGGATATTGAATTGGGATTTTGGGATAATTAATTGTTAAGTTAATTATTAGAATATTGAATTTTGAGTTGAATAATTAATTGTTGAATTAATTATGAGATATTGAGATTGTTAATCTAAATAATTTATTGTTGAATTAATTATGGAATGTTAAATTAATGAATATTGATTAATTAATTGGTGAATTAATTAATGTAATTGATGCGTGATAGAGATAATATTTTCAATAATTTTACTTTGAATTTAAATGTTTTTAATCCCAAAAAAAAGTCTTATTTTAAGGAAAACTATCACATTTTATGATTTTAGTTGTATTTTGAGCTTAATCAGAAAAATGACCCATTTTGGATTTTAACAGTTTTAAATTATTTGTGTATTTAGGCTATAAATTTTTCTATACAGATACAAATAGTGAACTTATTTATTATTAGGATTTCTTACATCTAGGGATTCATTTCATTATTCTAGACCCAAAGCTAAATTCACCATCTGAAAGCTCAAAACCAGCTCTCAAGTTAGGCCTTGAAAACTATTCAAAAATGTGGAGATCTTTGGTTTTAGGCCTATATCTAGTGATTTGAGATCCCAAATACTCTTACATTTTGAGGGTAGATGTGAAATACATTTCTTAATAACTTTCATGAAAGAATTCATGCATTAATTAGCCATTTACAAAGAAATTTATTCATGGGAAATCAGAGACGTGGAATATAAAGAGTTTGTCTGGGTAGAATAAGGTCTTTTAGTAAAATAGGATTAACTCTTTCTAAACATGTTAAAATATATTGAAATTTTGAGGGGAGACACGCAAGATATTTTTAAACAACTTTAATGAAGGGTTTAATGCGTGAATTTTCCATTTAATTAGTTTAACACACAGAAACTTTCGATGGGAAATTATTGCCTATAAAAGGAGGAGAGCTCCTCCTTCCAAAATCATTCCAATCCATCCAATCGACCACCATTGGAGAGGAGGCCAAAATCCACGCTGATTATTTAGAATTTATTTCTTTTCTATTTATTTTAGTTTTATTTCTCCATGTAACACATATGTATATTTTTAATTCATGTGTTTCCATATTCTTCCATATCTCTTGATCTTTCATCCTTAATCTATTTTGTCTCTTTATTTCTCCTTCCATCGTGACCTCTTACCCTCAAAAATGAGGGGATAACCCAAGTCTTGGCCTAGGTGAGGTATGTGGAAATTTCATTTATTCTTTACTTAAATTCATATGTTTTATTAAGTTTATAATTAGCAAGAGTAATGTGCAAAGGTGCGACAATTGTCCACCACAACACTGATCTCAAACTCATTTCTATTCTTTTATTAAATCTATTTCCTCCCTTATAATGGATACATTATCTTCATACGATGGATTTGATCCATTCGCTGGATGAAATAGTACATGATGGAGCCAGGTCTTGAGATATTTCACTATCTCAATCAAGGTGTGCCATCAACCTTGATTATAGGGGGAAGTAAAATTAAGATTTATAAATGCATTTGAGATTTCACACCACTAAATAAAAGAATAGTAATTCATGATTGAGATCTTAGAATTGAATTATCAAACTTAATATAAACACAAACAAAGATAATGATGGAACCCACAAACCAAACCATAAAATCCAAGTTCTTTCTTTATTAATCTCATTTTGTTATTTTATTTTAGTTTAATATTTTCCTTAATTTAAATTTCATTTCCTTCTGGGATTAAATAAAAACAACAAAAAAATAATTATTTTAGTTGAATTAGATTATGTGAGTTAACAACTAAGAAATACCCTCAAGTGACACAACCCTAGTCATCCACTATGATACATTATAAAAACTTATAAATTTTCTTTTTCCCTCCTACAACAAGCATGCATTAAAACCGGTGTCGTTGTAGGGAAGATAATCAGTAATTTATTTACTATTTTTATTTTCACTTTATATGTAGATTTTAATTACTTTTAAAAAAATCTTATTCCATGATGTTTTCAAGAGATCATTTCCTCAATACATGAAACAATTGCTCACATGTAAAAGAAGAAGAAACAAATTATACTCAGGAGTCCCTCCAAAGAAGGGATGATGCACTTATGAAAATGGTCAATTAAAAGAAAAGAGGCATAACAATATGGATCCCACTTGAAGATTTTATGTTCATGGCCAATGAGCTCCGAACTGACATACATATATTCCAGGCCAAGAAGGAAGTGCCCCTGATTTTCCCTAATTTCAATTAATACATTCAAGAAGTTGAGGCCAAACTCAAGGAATATCGACAACCCAACCATTTTAGGAACCATATTCAAGATGAACATGATGAGTTCGAGTGGATTTATGATGAGGAAGACTTACCTGTTGATCTATGTGTAGGATATCAACAAGAGTTGGAAGAATTTTAGAATGAGTATAATGTAGAAAAAGATCTCCCCATTCCTTACACAGTAGAAGATCCAACACCACTCTACTTTTCTCTAGTAATGGAAGAGAAGAAAGTCATCCAAATGGTATAATTTGAAGAGAATATAGAGGATCCCTAATACCTACCTATATCAATTGATATAAATCATCAAGAGGAACTTACCACTAAATAATTGATTGAACCAGAAAAACTCAGGGAGATGACCTTTCTTTGAACTCTTTATTTTATGATTTTATTCAATATGATTTGAGTATCACTCCTTATGGTTTTCAATTTTCAGATTTGGTCAATTATTGTCATGCCTTAGAGGAGGATGAACCAAAAACACCTGCACTTGTTGAGGAATGCGTGGAGCTTCATAATTTTTATGAACATACATTTGAGGAGTCCCATGAATATATTAAAGTAGTTGAGCATGATGAGATCCAAGTGGATTTCCCTAATGAAAACAAGTTATAGACTTCTAATTTTGAAAGGGAGAATATTTTTTCTAATTCAAATTTAAATTTTATTCAATAAAAAATACCTTCTTAATTTCCCTTTGAACATTCAATTCATATATCCCATGTTGATCCAACACTTGAAAAGATGGAGAAGGTTTCATAAGTATCAATCAATGAAGAGGATGAACCATACTTCATCCTACCCCTGCCATGTAAACTATACTTAATTATGAATGGGAATGAACTAATGTACTCTATCTAAGTATCATTCCACAAAAACAAAAAATAATCACAAGATTGGAAAATCCATATGTGGAGGTTCAAGTCAAATAAACTCCAACCTCTATCAAATTATGGATAATAGTTGGTACTTCCCTTCTAGAGGCAATAAAAAATCAGGATCCACTTGGGGGATCATACCAAGATTTATTATTTACTTGTTTTCTAGTAATTTAATTTTCAATATTATGAATTTATATTTTAAATTCAATCTTAGGAATTAGTCTAGCATACATCCCACTCCCTCTTATCTTTTTGAGCTTAAATGAAATTATCCTTATGCTTAATTGAGTAATTTTATTTTGTAGGTTCATGATGGAATAATAAAGCACCAAATAGCCGATGAGGAAATATGAATAATCTATATTTCATAAGGGAGTTCACTTTTAATTTTTATCTTTTAAACTCCTTACATTTTTTCCCAATCATGATTTGAATATTAAACTAAAATTGCATGCCCATACTTTAATTCATGATTTTCTTGACTTATCTTGGAGACATGAGTTTCTTAGGAATCTAGAGACGTCATGTTTCAGATTTCAATGTTAATGAAATTGAATGAGTAAAATAGAGAATTAAATGTTTAAAGTGAATAATGGATATTTAAATGGGGACTCAGGATTTCAGGGAATTAGTTGATTCGTGAAAATGAAATTTCCCCACCATTTTTCATGATTTGAATTTCTAAAATTCATGTAAATTTATTTTTTATTATGAGTCATTCCATGAGTGATTATACCAAGTCATATTTCCCATTATCAAGGGGATTTCTAGACCAAGTACTTCCTATTTATTCTTGAGCATATTTCTTGAGTGATCTTGGGACATGACACTGACCAGAACATATATTTGAACTTTTTAAAGCTATGAATGTACAAAAACACATTTAAAATGTTTGAGGAATCTTTTTAAAATCCCTTACCCTTAAATTACACCTTTAAATAAATCTGTATTTATCCCATAGAGACCATTAATTACATTTATATGGATGATCCATGTTTCAGGTCATTCTTATCCATTCCTACCCTACTCTTAGTAATTGAATGATATTTTAAAGTTGAACTGTGGGGGTGAAGGGAATTATGGTTTAAGGGATGATTTAAATTGTAAGGAAAAAGAATGGGGTGATTATTAGGGGAATAAATTAAGTTTGTAGATTTATTTATGATGCTCTATTTTTCCCCTCTTGAATTAAATAAAATAAAAAATGAAAAATAAGAACAAGAAAAATATGAAAAATGGGTTGTGATTTAGGAAAACAAAAAATCACCATTAATATGATTATTATTTTTATCATACATAGTTATGTGTTGGATGTGAGGTTTATTATAATCATAAATTTCAAAAAAATAAAAATAAATAAAAAGATTCTTTAAAAAGTAAAAAATTATAAATGAAAAATATTCCAGAGGGTGCACAAATCATTCATTATGCTTTACTTTGATCATGACCTTACTTTGTGTTTTTGGGAAAGTGGAATTTTATACTTTTAATGGTATAATTTAATTACACATTTATTTTTGATATCATGCATTGTTATTAAGAGATAAACCTCCTCCTTTATCCTTAATTTTCAAACATCAATTCCTACCAACCTTAAGCCTTAGAGGCATTTGAACCTTTAATGAAAGCCCTCATGATTTTATGTGACTTTTGTCTTTACAAAGTGGAGAAATTAGTTCCTTTAAAATATTATGTATAAGGAGTATGTATTAATGATATGATAATAAATCCACTTAAATTTTTTCATGAGTGATGGGAGAAAAAATTGAAAAGTGAGGTAAGTCATGATTTAGCATGTTTAATAATAATGAATTAAGGAACTTGAATGAATGAGAAGAAAAGTTTCACCATTTTCAATGGAGAAGGTAAAATACATGAATTTATTGTTTCATTCAAAAATTGGAAATTGAATTGATATTTTATGTGAAATTTTATAATTTTATTTGACATTTAAAATTGTTTGATTTTGTTGTTTTGGAATTTAAATATTGGTAACATTGGTGCCCTATGAATTCCATGTTGAGATTTTATGCTTGAGGAAAATTATGGTTTAAGTGTGGGATAATTAACATATATAATATTTTAAATAATTTTACTTTGAATTAAAATGTTTTTAATTCCAAAAAAAAAGTGTTATTTTAAGGGAAAATAACACATTTTATGATTTTAGTGGTATTTTGAGCTTAATCAGAAAAATGTCCCATTTTGGATTTTAACAGTTTTAAATTATTTATTTATTTAGGATATAAAATATTCTATAATGATCCAAATTGTAAAATTATTTATTATTAGGATTTCATACATCATGAGATTCATTTTATTCTTCTATACCTAAAGCTAAATCCACCATCTGGAAGCTCAAAACCAGCTCACAAGTTGGGCCTTAAAAACTGTTCGCAGATCTAGATATTTTTAATTTTTGGACTATGTCTCGTGATTTGGAGGCCTAAATACTATTAAATATGAATGGTGGATGATAAATAAATATATTAACAACTTTCATGAAGGAATCCAAACGTTAATTGGCCATTTGCAAGACCATTAATGCGTGTAAAACTGGAGACATGGAATTTAAAGAGTTTGTATGGGCAGAATAAAGTCTTGGAGTAAAATGGGAATAACTATCATTACACATTTCCAAATAAATTGAAATTTTTAGGGGATATGATAATGATATTTTTTAATAACTTTCATGAATGGTTACACTCTTGAATTTTCCATTTAATGGGTCTGACACGTGGAAACTTTCGAGGGGAAATTCTTGCCTATAAAATTAGGAGAGCTCCTTCTGAAATAATTCTAATCTATCAAGTTCACCACCATTGGAGATGAGTCCAAGGTCTATGCTTATTATTTATGATTTATTTCTTTTATTTTTATTTTACTTTTCTTTTTCCATGTAACACATATTCATATTTTTAATTCAAGTGTTTCCATATTCTTCCATCTCTATTTGTCTTCCATACCTAATCTAATTTTTCTCTTTCTTTCTCATTCCACCATGACCTATTATCCTCAAAAATTAGGGTCTAACCTGAGGCATGGCTCAGGAGAGGTATGGGGAAATTTCATTTATTCTTAACTTAAATTCTTATGTTTTATTAAATTTTTGATGAGCAAGAGTGATGTACACAGGTGTGGAGATCATCCACCATGACACTGATCTCAAACTCATTTCTATTATTTTATTAAATCTTTTCCCTCCCTTATACTGGATAAAATCTCTACTTATGATAGAGTTTAGTTATTAAATGGATTAAATGGCATACGATGGATCCAATTCCTAGGAGATGTCACACTCTCGATAAAGGCATGTCATTGACCTTGATTATAGGAGGAGGTGAAATTAAGATTTTTAAATACATTTGATATTTCAAACCACTAAATAAAAGAATAGTAATTCATTCATTATATATCAAAATTAAATTTTCAAACTTAATCTAAACACAAACAAAGAGAATGATAGAACCCACCAACCAAACCATAAAGGCTAAGTTCTTTCTTTACTAATATTATTTTTTTTCATTGCATGTTAGTTTAATATTTTCTTTCATTTAAATTTAATTTCCTTCTTAGATTAAATAAAAAAACAAAATAATAATTATTTTAGGTGAATTATATTATGTGAGTGAACAACTGAGAAAGCTCCTTAAGTGAGATGACCCTGTTCAGCCATTGTGCTGCACTAGAAAAACTTAGAAATTTGTTTTTTCCACACCCTATGATAGGCGTGCATCAATGTGCTTAATTAATTAGGGAATTAATTAAGGTGATTGATGTGATGAACTAACCATTGAATTAGTAATGAGAATAATAAGACTAATTAATTGTTTAATTAATTAATGGGATGATGTGAATATCCAATTGTTCAATTTAATTAATTAATTTTTGAATTAATTAATGTGTTGTTGTGATATATGTGAATTGTGATAATGAATGGTAACTTGGACATTCAAATGTGAATTGTGATAATAAATGGTAACATGAACATTCAAATGTGAATTGTGATAATGAATGGTAACATGGACATTCAAATGTGAATTTTGATTATGAATGGTGACATGGACATTCATATGAGTTATAGAGCACTAAATGGTAAAAGTGGAATTCATGTGTTAATTGTGATAATTAATGGTAACATGTACACTCATATGTGTTATAGAACAATGAATGGTAATAGTGACATTCATGTGTTAATTTTGATTATGAATGATAACATGGACATTCATATGTGTTAATTGAGAAAATGAATGATAACAATGGAATTCATATGTTGATTAAGATGAATAATGGAAATATTAGAATTCAAAGATATGATATCCCTCAGGGATAATTTAGGTTCCGGCATGAGCTGAAGTAGGTATTGAGGTATGGGAGTCTATGGGAACCTAGGGGTTTATGTGGTTAAATAAAGAATAGTTGATAATGTGACAACTGTTTATTTATGTATTGTAATTATTTCCTTATATAATGGAATACACTATTATTTTATTGGATATGGTTTTATAATTTGTTTGTAGTGGCCAACTGAATTATACTCACACCCTACTCAAGCTACCTGATCGGTAGCTGAATAGATTTCATGGTTGCAGGACAAGATAAGGGCAAAGTCCATGTGTTAGGTGGTTGAGTTGGGATGGATCATGGATGAGGGAGATGAACGTGGTTCCAGACCTATTTGGGAGTCTTCAATTTCATTACTTTTGATTTTTCATTTTGACCCATGGAACATACATTAGCATGACATATTTATTATTTAGTTTGATATTGTATCTCCAGTTTCAGTCACTATGTGATACTGGTATTATTCTGGTTATATGTTATTCAGTTATTGTTTCTTATTTTACAACGGTTTATTACTCTGATAAAAGATGGTATAGTCTCCCCATTACTGATATTAGACCATCGCTGCTAGTTGGCAGGCTCTGGCATACAGGGAGGTGCGCATGAGGTCTTGTGACCAACTAACTCGGGGCACCGATGCATGGCACTTGGTCTAGGACATTATAGGAAGCTATTTTTTCCTGATAATTTCCTAATCCTAAGCATGTAGTTTGATAAGGAATTACATATCATATTAGGTTGTCCTTTCTTGTCCATTGGAAAACTTTCATTGATTTATCAAAGGCTAAGACAATTTTTAATCTTGTGGAATAAAGAGATGAATTGAATGTATTTAAAAATATCAAGGAACCCATTTCTGGCGAAAAAAATTCAAAGGCTGTGATGATGGAGTTTGAGGACTCATGTTTTCTTGAACAACCAGATAAACATGTCTTGAATAAAGAAACCCATTTGAAAATTAAAGATAAAAAAACTTTGGATACCCATTTTATTCAAACCGAGTGGAATTTTTTTAGGATAAATGCTCTATTTTTGAGCTTAGGGAATTTTTGGGAGAATTTGAGGAACCCTTCCCTATTCTAATTGATAATTAACACCCTAGAAAGTTTGAGGAATATATTTTTAAATGCATTGATGAGTTTTTTAGAGGATCTATTTTAAAATATGGTTTGCATTTAAAGAGAGGTGGGTTTTTTCACTTAGGATAACAGTAAAGAAAATATTAATTCAGGTATCAAGATTTAAGATCTTTCCAATTTTCAAACACAATTTTAGAAAAGCATTGAAAAAGTATTAAGAGTCTACCATCTTGTGAAAAAACACTTTATCTAGAGATCAAAACCCTTCCACCTAATTTAAAATATTCTTTTATGGTTGATTGTTCAAAACTACCTATTATTATCTTTTCTTTTTTGTGAAAAGTAAAGAATAAATTCTTTTGAATATCATAAGTAAGTTTTAATCTATCAAAGTTTTTTCTATAGATGAAATTAAGGTAATTAGTCCTTCTTATCGTATGCTCAAAATTCCCATGGTACCGAACCATAAACCTATAGTTGAAGCATAGAGAATATTGAATCCCAATATGAAGGAAGTGGTGAGTGATGAAGTGATTAGATTGTTGTATGTTGGGATCATTTACCCCATTTTAGATCATGGGTAATCCATGTTCACATTTTCCTTAAAAATAGTGGAGTCACAGTTGTTACAAATGAGAGTAATAAACAAGTTTAAGTTAGTACATCAAACAAATAGAGAGTCTGTATAGACTATAGGAAACTCAATGTTTCCACTAGAAAGCACCATTTTACAATGCCATTTCTAGACCAAATGTTAGAGAGATTGGATGGGAATGAATTATTCTACTTCCTTGATGGTTATTCTGGTTACAAGTAGATTTTAATAGCCTCTGATGATCAAGATAAGTCCACCTTCACTTGTCCATTTGGGATATTTTCTTATCGGTGAATGTATATTGGCTTGTGTGGTGCTCCAGACACTTTTAAAAATGCATGATGGCTATTTTATTGAACATTATTGAGAGAATAATTAAAGTTTTTATGGATTATTTCTCAACATTTGGAAGTAATTTTGTAAACTTCTTGGAAAATATAGAAAATACTCTAGAGAGATTTCAAGAAACAAACTTTTTCTTAAACTAAGAAAAGTATCAACTCATTGTCACTGAGGGAATTGTATTGGGTCGTAACGTTTCAAGGAGGGGATAGAGGTTGAAATTTTCAAAATTGAAGTTATCCAAATGCTACCACCACCTAATAATGTAAAAGGAATTAGAATATGTTTATGACATGTTGGTTTCCACTAGAGATTCATTAAGGATTTATCTACAATAACAAGTCCATTATGTTCAATAACTATTAAGTATACATCATTTTTTTATGAGAAATTCCTAGAGTCCTTTAACCTTATCAAGGATAAACTCACAACTTCACTCATGATCACTTCCATAGACTGGAAGCTTCCTTTTGAGGTGATGTTTAATGTTATTGATGTGATTGTAGGTGCTATTTTGGGGCAGAGGAACGAGAAGATAATGGTTGTTGTTTATTATATTATAAAGCTTCTAAATGGTTCCCAAAATAATTACACCACAACTGAAAAGGATTTTACTATTTCCATTTTTTATATGTAAAAGTTTAGGTAGTACTTGGTTGGTTCCAAGGTCATTATTTTCGCAGAACACTCTCCTATCAAATATCTACTGGCTAAAAAGGATTCTAAACCGAGGTTTATGAGAAGGAATCTTCTGCTATAATAGTCTGATATAGAAATAAATGATAATAAATGGGGTGAAAATGATGTTTCTAAATACTTATCAAAGTTACTAAATATCTAACCAAAATAACCCAAAGAAATTAACACTTCATTATCATATGAGTAACTTTTTTTTTGGTTCGGTGAGGTAATCTACTTGGTATGCATGCTAGGTTAACTTTATTTTTTTAGATTTCATGTGCAATATTATTTCAAAGAATCAAATAAAAAAATTTATTTTTGAGCTGAAATATTATTTTTGGGATGATCCTTAACTATTTATAAGAAGTTTTTATGGAATTATTAAGAGATATGTGGGTGAGGATGAAATGATACTCATTCTTGAGAACTATCACTCATCACCTTGGGGTGGACAACATGAGCATGATAGAACTATCCAAAATATCATGTACTCTATTTTCTAGTTTCCCACTTTTTCAAAGATGCTACAAGTCTTTTTATAGGTTGTGACAAATTTCTGAGGTTCATAAATGTTGGTAAAAGACAGGAGTTGCCACAAAAAGGAATTCTAGAGGTTGAAGTTTTGGACGTATGGGGTTTGGACTTTATGGGACCATCAACATCCTCTTATGGGAATCATTATATTTATTTTGAGGAGAAAAACATGTCCTAGTGGGTTGGGGAAGTTTCTCTCCCAAAAAACCATGCTTCTAGTGTTGTTAAATTCATAAAGAAAAATATATTTTCAAGGTTCAGAGTTCCAAAAGAATTCATCATGTTCAATGGAACTCATTTCCAGAATTATAATTTTAAGGATTTAATGGAGAATAATGTGTGTGATTACAGAACTAGAACCACCTATCACCCACAATATAATGGTCATGATGAAATTTTAAATGGAGATATTAAAAAATATATAGAGAAGACAGCCTCAAACTCTGTGAAAGACTAGTTAATAAAATTGGAAGAAGCTTTAGGGGCTTATAGGACTACCTAGAAGACCGCTATATGGATTTATCCTTACAGGATGTTCTTTGTAAATACATTTCATCTTCCTATAGAGTTTCATCATAAGTCTTATTAGATAGTGAAGGCCTTAAACTATGATTTTAAGTTTGTAGGAGATATAATATTATTGGAGTTGAGTGAGCTGGAGGGAATCAGGAAAGAATCTTATGAAAATGAACAAATTTAAAAAGAGAGAATGAATGTTTTTCATGACCCTATCATCCAGAATAGGAACTTTAATGTTGGACAAAGGGTTTTTATATTTAACTCAAGGCTTAATATGTTTCTCGACAAACTCATATCCAAGTGGTTTGGCCCATTTACCATTCTAAGAGTGATTTTCAATAGGTTTATTGAGTTATTTGGGTAATATAACATCCTATTTCTAGTCAATGGGAAATGAATAAATCATTACTTTGAGGGATATATGAAGGGCTTGTCCATCATCTCCTACTTTGAAATTTGATCCATTACTGAAGCCTAACTGAGGACAATAAACTCAGTGTTTTCATGGGAACTAACCAATGGTTCTTGTCTTTTTTTTCTTTTAAGTTCTATTATTTAATAAATTTAACCCCTATTAACTGATTCTCCATGTTGTAATCCCTTAAAATTTTGTTCTAGAGTGCTACCTCTACCAAAAATTTGTTAAAGGCATGCCAAGGGAGAAGCACACTACATTAATTGGATAAAACCTCCAAAACTCAAACTTTGGTTGAAATTTATCTTGATATTTAAATTATAGATTAATATGTATATCTTTCTATTTCTATAATACATAGAAAGGGTCAACCTTAGGACTTCACTCATGGTTATAAGGGAGATATTGTTGAATGTACTTAAATGATCAAGGTTCCACATTCAGGGGATTACCACTCACATTTCTCTAAATTTTAATTATGCATATTCATGTTTCATGTTGTTGTGAACTGAGTGTGGTGTTTTTCAAAATTTTGAATATGTTTTCTTAGCGGGGTATAATGTTTGTTGATGACTAATTTGTTGAAAACCAATCTGAACCAAATTGTTGACCTGGCTAGTACCCTTAAAAATTCCCTTAGATTCAAAATGATGCATGTTTTCGTTTCATTGTTTACCATGCTTTTGTTGATCTGATTTGTGAACTATTGTGCTTATATTAAATAATCAAAATCATGACTTAAAAATGTGTTTTGATTGGAGGTGTGGCGAATGAGTTGTTTTGATCTTTTCTGTAACCCCTTCAATAATATTTGAATTACTGAATTGTCAATTTGTTTTGAATGAAAACATTCTCCCACCTTAGGATTTAACATTTTGGACAATGGTTTGTTTTAAATGTGGGGTGTAGTGGTATTTAATTATGCTAAACTATGATTCAATTCTTTACATATCAAAATTCAAATAATTTTTTTCAAAACTTCCACCATTTTGGCGTCATTTTAGGATCCTATCCTTGTTAATAAATAATATTTTTGTATGTTTTAGGTTATGAGAATAAAAAATAAAATTTTCCTACCTAGGTGAAAATTCCATGCATGTTTTCAGGGATTTCACTAAGTTTTAAGTTTTTAGAATTGAATGACTTTTGAGTGTTTTTTTAATTTCTTTTATGGAAATATTGTTTGAAAACTAGAAAAGGAAGTGTGATAGGTTAGATTATTATGTAATTGGAATTATAACTTTTAGAAACTTGTTTAAACATAAGCCTAGTAACTTATCCAAGGAGAAATGGAACACCTCGGGTATCCAACTTTGAGATTAATATTAGTCCTTTGAAACTAGAGTAAAATGGACAATTGAGATCTCACGGTGAATCGTTAAGACAGGGGCACTGGGTGTGTTGTGTAACTAAATAAAATCCAAATCCAATAATTGATTTTCATAGCGCTACACACAAATTCATGGTTGGGAAAAATGAAATAAAGTGTCTTTTTCAATTTGAATTCATTAAGATGAGGGGAATATTGAACCCAAATGAATAAGAGGAGGTTGGTTTATAAGAAAATAGTTCGAGTTGTTTCAATGAAGTGGAAAGTGGAACTCTGGTTTGAGGAACATTGGAGAGGGTGAAAAATGATAGTGCTTCTTGTTATAAATTTAATTCCACTTGAATCTCACTATTATGCACTTCTTGAACTAGAATTTGAATTTGGTTGAAGTGGGGCAATGATATTAATTCACATGAGGCCTGATAATTTTAAACAATGGAGGGATCAGTCATTTTCCTTTAATTCTGGTGTGAATAAGAATCTGGGAAGGATAGCCATGTGTTTTTTACAATCTTTGTAAATAAATAAAATGCATTGAATTATCCAGGAGTACAGTTAACTGAGCGATGGGGAGTTTGATGTGGTTGTTTTTTATACACTTTTCTACATCAATTTTTAGGCAATTAATGAAATATTTTATGTTGAAGTGTGCTTAAATTGGAGAATTTTTAATCATTTGACGATTTTGTGTTGAAGTTTGTTTCCTTTAGAAATCACGTTAAAAATGTTGATTTGTGGTTTCAATTTGATAAATATTTTGTTTTTGAATTTCTAAATATATATTTGAACATACATTATAAATTTTTGGGGGTGCTTCAATTCATTTTCTAAAATTCCATGGATTTATTTTATTAATCATTGTTTTTGGAATTAAATTTTTAATACTCATTCATAGAATTCAATGGAAATCTCATTCTTTGATTTTTGAATTTACATGTTTAATTGATAATTTTCACTAAGAATCTAAAGTTTATATCTTTTAAGGCCAGCCTTAAAGAATGGTGACATACCATGCCTGAATCTTCATCTTTCCATGACAACCTCCTGTGATCAATTGAACACAAATTACATAGTTGAGTGTGCTGGAAGTTTGGACCAATTTGAATGTAGATGAGCACAGGGTCGAGCCCGAACCATTTTTGAGTGGCGACGAATTGATTGAGGACAACCGATCTCAGCCCGAAGGGCAATGAAAAACTGAGTTTTATGTTTGGGGAAGACGATCACTGCTCTGATTTCGAGCATAGGATGACCTTGATGAGGAGACAAACCAGAGGTGACCAGATCGAAAACTGAGTTCGGGTCTGGATGTATTTCTTCTGGGGCTTTCCAAATAAGGAAGTTTGGATGCCGAATCTAGGGGAAGATGTATTGGGAGTTCAATATAAGGAAGAAAAACTAGGGCATGTCGAATCGAGCAGTCGTGTAGGCCTGAGTTCATCAAATTCGAGTTCTGTTAAAGGGAGATGACCGAATCTGGAGATGGTCCGTCGATTTTCGAAGATCCACAACCGAATTCTTGATCCACACCAAACGAAGGCGATTGGAGATCCCGAAGACAACCCTCGTTGAAGAAGGAAGCTGACGCTACCCAAGGATTCGCTTCTTGAAGCTGAAGCTAATGCTAAGCCACCTTTGAAGTTGGACCCCACCCGAGCTTATTGGAGAAGACAGCATCTGCTGTTGAAGAGAAACCTGATACCGCCGCTTGAAGATAACCTGAGGAGCAAGAGTATATTCGAGCCGCATGAGCTGATTGAAACTGTCCGAGCTTGATGATGTGAGAAGTGGAGGACGGATTTTCTTGAGGGTGATAGGCAAATGCATGAGGGTAATAGGTCAATATGCATAAAGGTAAAAATCAGGCTTGCGTAGGGGAACATAAGCATGGTTATTAGCTAAACTAACATGGAGGAATTAGATTGTGCTGGTTAGCATTATAATTTCATTCATATGCATGGTGTTGTTGGAACCTACCCTCTTCTCCATTCTTCGAGTAGTGGACATTTTTTAAATCATCATGAATTAGTGAGAACTATTCTCGGCTTCATTTTTTTAACTACTTGATCATCTAAGAATCCATCTGAGAAGAGGATACCTCATTGAGGGTAGCACATTAGGATCGACTGAGAAGATGATTCTGATGTAAAACCAGTATCATCATTATGTGGATTAGTAGATGTTGTAGTTGAGAGACTGTAGGATCCATTTCACCCATGTGTTTAACTATCTAGCTTCTTTCCACTAGATCTAGAAATTTTTGTGCGTGGATTAAGAAAGAAAATAGAATCTAAAAAAATCATCCAGTCAAATTCCCCTACTTCATATCTAGATTATTCCTTACTTTATTGGGAATTGTTCTCTCATTCTTATGTTGTTGTATGTTTTCCCAAGGCTTCTAGTTATTCTCACTTCACCATTATCACCACCACCATTTGGTTTCATCACTTCACTACTACTTTAGCCTTGTTAATATTTTTTTAGAGTTGTTTATGTTGTCTACATGGTCACACACACCTTTGGAAGTCCTTCCATGTGGATCAACCCCTATTTACCACTTTACTTGTTTTTAATAGGGGTTTTAAATAATTAATCTACCTTGAACCTTCTTAACAACATTAGGGACTTGGTCACGTGTCCATTATTTACCACATTAATATAGCTAAACATAATCATGTCCACGCTTTACCTGGTGAACATAGTTAAACACAATCATGTCCATGCTTCATCTCATGAGATAAAAAATTTTACCCAATAAATTAGAGGGATATATAATTCTAGTCTCATTCATCACATAATGGAAACTATATATATGTGTTCCATACAAACATGAAAATATTTATAATCCCATCATAGCTTAACCCATGGGAAAGAGATGAGTTTCATAAAAACTTACATAAAACATGATCATAATCCATCTAGAGAATGAAGGTAGGTTGAATCATTAGAGAATATCATAATTAAAGCATAAGAAACATTAAAGGATGTTGACATAGATGAAAATCATTTTCATAAGAACATTAGAAAATTTCTTTGAAAAATAATACGTAATATCCTTCTCTTTTGATAACTTTTATTTTTAAAATGAAAATTTCACAAAACAATGGGAATATAAATTACTTTGGAAAACCATGAAAACTTGAAAAGTAATATTTATAAATAAATTTGATGAAGGCGGGAAAATATGTTTACTGTTAAAAATGAAGATTCTCTTTACACTTTTATAAATAAAGTCAAACTAATAGAGAATGACTGTTATAGAAAATGTTAAAAAAAATCCTTTCAAACCCTTATAAAGAAATGTAAAGTTAATAGAAAATAACCTTAATAAATCATATAAGTATATACAAGTACATATAGAAATAAATTTGAATAATATGGACATGGAGGAAAAATATTCTCAGTTGTAAAGAAGAGATAAGGTCAATTTTACATACAAGAATCCTTTTGGTTGAATTATGAACCAAAGGGAAGTGAAATAACAAGATGAAATGTAAAACCCATAAGATAAAATAAAAAGAAGAAAATATATAGAGTTTTATAGAGAATGAACAAACAATTTCCCCCAATGTAAATTTAACATAAACAATCTCAAATTCAAAGTGAAATTGGAAAAGAAACCTTTATAGATTTTGTAACCCTTGAATCAAAACCCCATGAAAGAGAGAACCTTGTATGTGTTTTTAAATCCCTCTAATTGCATAAAAAACTATTATAGAAAACTTTCATTGAAATTTTATACACCTAATAAAGATATAAGGTGGTGAATATAGAAAATATCTTAATGATAGAAAATTGAGATGAGAAACCTTTCCCTCACACTTCTTCTTGATTGGACGCACTCTATGTCCCTGTATTATAAAAACCCAACTCCAATAACTTGGGAGAGGGATTATTTTACTAAATTGGTATAAAATGATAGGATCACATCCTAAAGGATTTAATTTTTTATTATTCTTGGTAGACTAGATACATACATGATTCTCATATTACATTTGAAAATAAAAAATACAGTTTATTATTATATTGATAAATTTATCATTTCTTCTAGTATAACCCTCAAATAATTCATAAAATACCTTCTTGGTAACCTATAGAAAGGAAAAAAATAATAAATGGTGAGCTCAGATGCTCAATAAGGGAAAGTGTGCAACATAAGCTATTATAGGATAAATAAAACATGAATAATATTGCAGAGTTAAAAAATAATAAAATATTAAATATAAATAATATCATAAAAAGTGAAATAAATCCATGGATGACATATAAATATAAATAATCGCATGGATAACAAAAACTAGTTTCATAATTATAGAATGCATAATGTCAAACATCATAATCTTACTGCCAAGGCCTCGTGACATGACATATTATATAAATTGGTCAGGCATACACAAAATACCCAAACTATCATGTCTCATGAGACCAACTGATGCATTGAGGAGATATAACAGGCCCCACCCATCATTTAATAATTCAAATTCATTCATCATATCAAATAAATGAATAAAAATTCAATACATAATCACCATAAACATTCGTATAAAAAACATAGCATACGAAATATTAATATTTTCCATATAAAATAAATAGAACAACACGATCATAATCTATAAAAAGTAATATGTTGGAAAATATAATTAGATTATAACCTCAATAGATCATAAGATTCATTAAATGATGTTAAAATATATGAAAATACTCTTAAAATATCATTGGAATATTTCTTGAGAAAAATATTCTTTTTATTTTGAAATCACATGTAATAAAATAAAAAAATCTAGAATATTAGGAAAAAAAATTCCTTTGAAAAAAAATATGGAAATTTGTAAAGGAAGTTTTCAAGGAAAATAATAATCATGACAGTGAGAAAATTCATTTGTGCGGTAAATGTTAAAATAGATATTTCGTTCACGCATTTGGTAAAAAGTACCGCATTTGTAAAACAACAAGAAGATTGCTTTTAAACCTTTTTATAAAAATTAAAAAAATAGTAAAAATGAATTTAATCAATCATTGTGGAATATTAAAAACATTATTGAAAAAATTAAAGAAAATATGGATATGGAATAAATGGATTACCGACCGAATAAAAAAGCAAAGTCGGTTTTCCTTAAAAACATTATTTTGGTCTTTTTGAGTTCCAGAGAATGTAAAATGGAACTAATACTTGAAAAAATCATAAATAACTAGATGATAATAAAAAATATTAGGTTTAATATATAAATATCATATAATTCCTCCAGTATAAACTTAAATATAAATAATCACAAATAAGGATGAGATTGTGAGATAAACCATAAACTCAAGTTTGAATTGTCTCGTAAGTGATTTTAACATCCTATATAATAAATTTATATTTATTTAAATTAAATACCATAACCATACACATACTTATAATAACATATATGATCCATTTATAACATTTCAACGCATGTTCATTAATAATATTTCTTTATCATTGTTATTTCAGGTGTTAACAACCTCATTTTTCCTGTATGTTTTGATTTGGAGGTTATGTTCCTTACATATTGATCATGGTTCCATAATATCCAAAATTTTAATCATTAAATAAATATAATATCTATTTATTATATGCGTATTTAGAATCATCCATGAAAGGCAGACATGAAAAATGAATTGCATCACTTCGTAGAGGTGGCAGTTCACACATATGCATGATTATTGAAATTATATAAAATAACAATATACATTCTTATAATATCATATATTTTCCACTTATAAAATTTCAATTCATTTTAATTAACAATATTTCATTATCATCATTGTTTTGGGTGTTAACTACTTCATTTTTCATGTATGTTTTGATTTGACAGTTATGTTCCTCATACCTTGATCATGGTTCCATCATATCCAAAATTTTAATCATGAAATAAATATAATATATATTTATTATATACATATTTATAATCATAAATGAAATTAGGACATGAAAAATGAATTGCATCACTTCATGGAGGTGGTAGTCCACACGTACGCACGAGCGACGTTATCATTTTTTTAATGGGTGGAAGGGTAAGAAAGTAAATGATATATTATAATTAAAAATAATTATTATCTTATAAATATCATATATATTCATTAGTTTCATCCTTATAACCATCCAAGTAATGTGGTGTTGAAAAAAAATATTACACTACTACGTAGAGATGGTAGGTTCTACGTATGCAGGAGCGATGTTTTCATTCTCCATAGGATGGAAAGGAGGTAGAAAATAGTATTACTATAATAACAATAAAATATAGCTATATTTATTATATTGGATTGATTATTTTAGTATAGTTACACTATATTTAGAGTAAGTAGATGAAGAAAAGAACTTAGAAAGAGTCGGTAAAGACGATTACCACTTCTTTGAGATACCTCCTTTGGCTTGCACCTTAAGCCTACTTAAGATGGTCTTAGGAGAAGAACATACACTCAAGTATGAATGGATGTAATCTAGTAAAAAAATTTCTAGGTATTTTCCAATCTAGAGTGCTCAAATTTTTTAAATTAAAGAGGATAAGAGGTTCCTATTTATAAGTGAGGGGCAGGACACACAAGGAATTACTTAAAAGATTTAAATAATATGGATTCATTTTTCTTGTTCAAGTGGCACAAAATAGACATTAATTCAAATTTAATATAATATAAGGTATTAATATATTCAACTAATAAGATTTATACAAGTTTAAGTGGAATTTTTACCCTTATCTCTTGGTTTAACCCCCTGGTAAACCTGTTTTAACCCTAAATATGGACCATATTTTTACTGTTTTACTATTCATTATAATAAAAAATTAAGTTTACCTTATTACCTAGTATAAATTATTATGATTAAAAAAAATTAATAAATTTTACAGGATTCAATTTTTATAATTGGAAGAAATTAATTTTAATTTAAGTGTGAAAAATGAAATGCAAAATGTTTTTAAAAAAATGTTTGTTTTGACTATAAAAATGATTTTACTGTAAAATAAAGTATAATTTTGATTATATTGGAATTAATTAGATTATTTTAAATAAAGGGAGACTTATTTTTCTTTAAAACCAAACCAAATTTTAAAGTAACCGAGTAAATAATTTATTGAAAGAGAAGAACTAAAAACCGTTTTTATTTGTACAAAAACATTTCTTAGATTTCCAAAATGTTATTCATATATTTATAAGTCAAAAATTATATTTTTATATGAATTATATCACTTATTGAATATATATTTGTTCAAGAATTTTTTTATAATCTTTCAAGTTATTTTTATATCATTATAATGTCATAAAATTGACAGTTTTTATAAAATTGACATTTTCACTATTCACTCAAAAATCAACTATTTCTGAAAAATAGAAAAAATTAACCCTAATATATTATTGATATAATGAATTCAAAAATTAAATTCATTTCACAAAATTAAATTTATTAAATTCAATAATTTATGTTAAAATCACTTTTTTGAATAAATCTATTTGCATTGGGATATTGTTTTTATAGAAAGAAAGAATACTATAATTGAAGCTCAGGGGTTACATTCTTTCTTCCTTAAAAAATTCCATCCAAAATATTTCTATAATTTCACCACATGAATTAATGTGGGTATATCTTCATAACTTCTTTATGTTCACATGTTGCCTCTTCTATCTTATTATTTCTCTAAAGTACCTTTACTAACTGAGTCATCTAATTGTGCAACACTATTTTTCTAGTGTCAAGAATCTGAATAAGCTCTTCACAGTAAGATAATTAAGGTTTCAATTATATTTCCTTATATTTTAGTAGATTCATTGGGTATGTAATATACTTCCTCAATAAATATATATGGCACACATCCTGAAATTTAGAGATATTGGGTGTCATTTATAAATGGTAAGCTACAATTCATGTTATTTATAGAATTTCAAAAGGCACGATATACCTAGGACTTAGTTTAACTTTATTTATGAACCTTATAACACCTTTATATGGATATATCTCCAAGAAAACAAGATCTCACACTTGAAATTATAAATCCTTTATTCGGTTATCGACATAACTTTTTTTTCTACTTTGAGCTTACTTAATATGATACTGAAAATTCTTCACTTTCACTATCATCTCCTCAACAAGATCTAGGATAAAACATCCTTTGACCAAATTTATCCCAAAAAATGGATTAAAAAACTTCTTTTAATACAATGATCATATGGTGTCATTTTAATGCTTGAATGAAAGCTATTATTATATGTGAATCCCACCAAAGGTAAAAACTTATCCCATATACCTTGAAAATATAATGAGAATGATCTCAACATGTATTCTAATGTCTGAATAGTCCTTTCAGACTTCCCATTAGTTTGAGGATGATAATAGGTGCTCAAATGTATCTCGATTTCAAAAGCCTTCTAAAAAAACTTCCAGAATTTCGATGTAAACCACCGATCATGATCAGATAAAATTGAAAGGGGCTCACCATGAAGTCTCAAAACTTCATTAATATAGATCTTACTGAGGTGATAAATAGGTAGATCTTCCTTTGTAGAGATGAAATGTGTGGGCTTGGTAAGGTGATAAATGATAACCCATATGTTATCATTTTTATAGGAGTCTTTGGAAGTACGGAAAAAAAATCCATAGTAATATCATCTCATTTCCACAAAGGAATAGATAGAGGTTTTATAACTCATTTAGGATATTATATTTTAGCCTTTACCTATTGATAAACCAAGAATATTGATATATAATTTTCAATTTAATAATTCTATTTTTAGCTTAGGAATGGGTGGAACACATAGCCTTTTTCTAAATGACAATATACCATCTTCATAGATGAAGTATACCAACGTCCCATCATTTATGACTTTGATTTTATTTTGGATACTCTTATCATCAAGTTAGAAACTTTTTAATTTCTCCAAAAATGTTGGTTTAGAAATCATTTGGAATAGATGTGATATTTACCCTTCTTTAATTATTCCCATATCCAACTTTTCTAAATCTAGGAATATAAGATATTTGATGATCCTCATTTTAGTAAAAACTCCATTATCTTTCCAACTCAACACATCATACACCTTATTTTCCTTCCCAGTGTGGTAGTGTATTGAGAAATAATAATGCTTGAGTAGTTATAACCATCACCTTTTACTCATGTTGAGCTCTTTCTATGAGAGACATATTTCAAACTTTTATGATTCATATATATAACATCTTTCACAATAAAGGTAATGCCTCCATAAATTCAATGAAAATATTAAAAATACCAAATCAAGATCATGGGTTAAATAATTCTATTCATGGATCTTTAACCGCCTTGATGCATAGGAAACAACTCTATCATTCTGTATAAGGACACATCCATGTCCTTTCACTACTGTAAATTGAGTTATTTGCGATGAGACATTTATAACAGGGCCCCATTGCAAATAAACTGTTGTAGAAATTGGCATCCTAAATAGTTTTTTTGCGATGAGAAATTCTCCTGTCACAAATAGTTTCACAGAGTTTTTAAAAAAACCTATTACGATGGGCCCGTCGCAAATAGTTTTTTGCGACAGGAAAGTATACCCATCGCAAAAACTTACAAAAATAATAAAAAATATTATTAATAAAATTATATTTATGAAATAATATTAATAATAATAAAACATTATTATTAATAATATTTATATAAATAATATTAATATAATAATAATAATAATAATAATATAAATATAATAATAATATTAATATTAATAAAACTAATAATAATAATAATAATAAGTTATAAAATAATAAGAACCACAATATTCGTAAAAATATAAAAATAAAAATAATAATATAATAATAAAAAATAACAATTTTAATAAAATAATTAATAAATAAATAAATAATATATATAAATAATAAATTAATAAAATATTAAAAAAATAAATAATAAATAAAATAATAAAAAGCACAATATTCACAACAATATAAAAAAAACGCACTAAACCATGAGTCAAACGTTGTATGTACTTCATCGTCTACCGATGTTGTTGCTCCAGTAATCGATGCATCTTCTCCTCCTACTGTTGTTTTCATCGATATGTCACATTTTGTCTACCCTAGTATATACCAGTCACAACGTATGTCAGATTGAAGTACGATTGATTCTTACACATCCCAAAGTCTTAAAATAGTCATAACTGCTAATGTAACCACGTTTCCATTGTCATTCTATGTCGAACTACCAACATAACATATTGGATCAATTTTCTTAGCCGATTTTTTTCTCATTGTTGAAAGTTAAAAGAGTAGAATAAGTTAATGTGTCCATTATATCATGATAAGTCACCACAATGGGCACATGAGCTTCCTTTACTCTCTTATCCTTCAAAAAGGAGGGAAAAAATCGGTTAATAATATCAAATATATATGCAGTATTGACAATTCAACAAAGAAAGACAATGAATATTGAAAATGTGGTTTCATTGGAAGAAAGAACCATTTTATCTATTTTGCAGCTTATTGTAGATAGTTGAAAACAAAACATGACTTCTCAAAAGATCTATGAAAAAAAATTAATTAAGTATTAGATAAAAATGATAAGGAAATTAACTTACAAATAGTAGATAAAATGTTGACAAAATTAATTAAATAAGTAGAAAGAATTCACCTTTTCCTGGTGGTTGTACACATTTTTGATGCATTTCCTAATTACCACTATTTATTCTTATTTATTACTAATTATTACTACTTATTACTATTTATTTCTACTTATTACTAACTATTACTATTTATGACTATTTATGATTATTTATTACTAATTGTGACTAATTATTACTGATTATTACTGATTATTACTGATTATTACTAATTATTACTAATTATTACTAACTTCTTAATTATTAATAATTATTCCTAATTATTATTAATTATTACTAATTATTCCTATTTATTACAAAATATTATTAATTCTTACTAATTATTCCTATTTATTAAATTTATAATTAATTATTCCCAATTATTCCTATTTATTACAAATTATTATTGATTTTTCATAACTATTACAATTTATTCCTAATTATTCCTATTTATTCCAAATTATTACTAATTATTTATATTTATTCTTATTTATTCATATTTACTGATATTTATTCCTATTTATTGCTCTTTATTTCTATTTATTACTATTTATTACAAAGTATTCCTATTTATTACTATTTATTACTATATATTACTATTTATTTCTATTTAGTACTGATTATTACTATTTATTACAAATTATGACTATTTATTTCTAATTATTTCTAATTATTTCTAATTATTACTAATTATTATTAATTATTCTTAGTTACAATTAACTATTCCAAATTATTATTTATTATTCCAAATTATAATTAATTATTACAAATTATTATTAATTGTTACAAATTATTACTATTTGTTACTAATTATTACTATTTTTATTATTTATTACTAATTATTACTTTTTATTACGAATTTTTACTAATTATTACTAATTATACCTATTTATTACAAATTATTCATATTTATTACAAATTATTCTTATTTATTATTAATTATTAATTATTCCTAATTATTCCTATTTATTACAAATTATTCTTATTTATTCCTAATTATTGCTAATTATTCCTATTTATTACAATTTATTACTATTTATTACTATTTATTAATATTTATTACTATTTATTCTTATTTATTCCTAATAATTACTATTTATTACTAATTATTCATATTTATTCCTAATTATTTCTAATTATTAATAATTATTATTAACTATTATTATTTATTCCTATTTACAACAAATTATTATTAATTATTCCTATTTTTTTCCTATTTTTTCAATTTATTCTAATTTATTACTAATTATTAGTATTTATTCTTAATTATTTCTATTTATTACTAATTATTACTAGTTATTCTTAATTATTCCTATTTATTACTAATTTTTTTATTTATAATTGTTTCTTACTAATTACTGCTAATAAATACTAATTAGCGCTAATTATTAAAATTTATTAGTATTTATTACTAATCAAACAACATATTTGTAAAAATAAATAATGCAAAATAAAACTATTTAATTCTAATTTAATTTAATTGAGCATATTAACAATAGTTATAACTAACATAAAATTAAATAAATTAACTAAAAAATTAAAGCAATAGATAAATACCTTATAACGACATCTTTTGTACATTGAATGGCTTCTAAATCGCTCTGATATGAAATATTAAACTTTGAAAAAAAAATTAGAGAAATATGAGAGTTTAGAGAGAGGAATTGAGAAAGGTGTGAAATGCAAAAAAAAACAGATTGGGGTATATATAGGTTAAATTATGTTCGATGGGAGTATTTTCCATGGGGCTCGTCACAAATACTCATCCAACTATTAATTAGGAGTGGCGATTAAAAAGGTATTTGCAATGGGACTCGTCGTAAATACCTACATGCCGACACAGTATTTGCGATGAGAGATATACCCCATCGCTAATAATATTATTCGCGACAGGACTCATCACCAATAATATTATTCACAATGGGACTCGTCGCAAATGATGAAACCCTGTTAATTAGCTGGTGGCGGTAAAAAAGGGTATTTGTGATTGGATACCCAATCTCATCGCAAATAACCTTCCCGCGGTTTGGCACGTAGTGCGGGCCAAATGATTTGCGACGGGACATCTAATCTCATCGCAAATAATTAACTATTTGTGATGGGAGAACAGTATCGTCACAAATAGACCCTCCTGAGGGGTTATTTGCAACGGGACCCCTCCCCATCACAAATAACCCGTCGCAAATGATGGGTTTTTTCATAGTGTTTCCTTGATGAATCATTATATATAAAAAATCCATCCCTTATATTCGGTAAATTCAATATTGGTGCATTGAAAAATATCCATGTTAATTCTTTAAAACATTCCTTACATTCTTCTGACCATATGAACTTAACCCCTTTACATGTAAACTTAGTAATGGGTCAGCTAATTGAGCAAAATTTTGAATAAATCGTCGATAGCAACCTGATAATCCAAGGAAACTGCATACATCGGTTATATTATTTGGTGTTGTTCATTCTATCATTGCCTTTTTCTTTGAAGGATCAATTGATATTCCATTCTTAGAGACAATATGAACAAGAAAAGAAGCATCTTGAAGCCAGAATTTTCATTTTCTAAATTTTCCATATAAATATTTTTCTATGAGAGTCATAAGAATGATTCGCAAATGAATCTTATGATCATCATATCCTTTAGATTATATCAAGATATAATCAATAAATATCATAAAAAATATTGAGATAATCCTTAAATACTATGTTCATTAGATTCATTAAAACATAGGGTGCATTAATCAATCCAAAGGTCATTACTATAAATTTTCAATTTCCATACCTTGTATGAAATGTCATCTTTAGAATATATTTCTTCTTTACTTGTAGTTGATTATACCTATAATGAAGATCAATCATTGAAAAATATTGAGCTCCTTGAAGTTGATCAAACAAGTCATCAATGTGGGGAATATGATACTTGTTCTTGTAGTAATGGCATTGATTTCCCTATAATTGATGCATGACCATATAAACACATTTTCTTCTTAAAAAAGAATAGGGACTCCCCATGGTGAAACAATGGGACATACCTTATCACACAAATCCTATGTTTGTTTCTTTAGTTCGGATAATTCTACTGTGACCATCTAGTAGGGAGTCTTTGATTTGGGATTTTTTATCAGGGATAAGATCATTGGAAAACTCAACTTCACACTCATGTGGGTGTCTAGGTAGTTCTTCAAGAAACACATAAATATTTTCCTGCAAAATATGTACATCCTCTATTATAAGGATACCTTTCCCATTCATAGGTTGTGTCTTCTCTTATTCTCCAAGAATTTTAATTAATGATATGTATTAGAAGTGGATCCAGACACGATTCTGATGATGTAATCTCCCCTCTGAAGGTAAGGGATTCTATATTTTCATCACAAATCATAATAAATTTCTCTTAGAAATAAATTTACACATTATAATTTGAAATCCAATCTATACTAAGGATTATATCAAAGTCAACCATAGGTATAATAATCAATTTTTCAAATAGGTTATGTTTATGTGTCATAATGGGAACTAACTAGCATATCCTTATTACATTATGATTTCCAATGTGTGACTTGATTTAAAAATACCTTCTTAAGGTGGTAGGAAAATATCTAATTTTCTTCGAAAAAATGGAATATATAAAAGAGTACGATGATCTAGAATCAAATAAATCATTTTCTAAATTTGAGGCTATAATCAATGTACCTTCCACTACATCTTTAGGAACTTCAACCTCAGCTGTAGTTATCCCTTAATATTTTTCATGATCCTTTGTCCTTTTATAAGGGAAATTCCCTTAACACTTATAGAATTTATTTTAATTATTCACCATCTCCTTACAGTTGAAGCATTGGACAATGGTGGCTTCTTTCCTAGCCTTATAATCACAAGACTGGTGGACTTTCTCTCCACACTTAAAAAAAATCCCATTCTCTTTAAGAATGTTCCACAGTGTTTCTTTCTAAAATTATTACATGTTATAAATTACACTATTCCCTTCTTCCATTTTTCTATTTTTTTTCAGAGTTCTCATTCACCCACTTATTTTCTTGTTTTCCTTGGAGAACATAAAACTTGGTGAATTATTTCTCTATATTGAGGGTACTTGATATTATATCCTCATATATTGAAAATTTCTGGGAGACTAATTCCCTTTGAAGGTTGGGATTTATACCATAAAAAAATAATCAATATTACTCTTTAGATTACGTATATAGTATGTAGCATGAGTTTCTAACATTATAAATCTATCTTCATATTCAACAAAATTTTCTCCTTCCTTCTACCATAAAATGGGAAATTGCTTCTCCATATTAGCTCATTTCTCACGAGGAAATTATTTTTCAAAGAATTTATCCTTGAAATTCTTCTACTTTATAATATATATTTTCTTTGACTCTTTAGTATTATGGATCAATGACCGGTATTGATCAAAAACTCCTTTAAGATGGTAAATTTTCATGTTAAAATTTCTCTCTTTCACTATATCTCAAATCAAAGAATATATTCTCTAGGGACTTGATTCATTCCTCAACTACTAATAGATCTGTAGTCCCATTTAATTATAGAGGTTTTTTTTTCATAAAGTTGTCCAAAATTATTGCACCATATTGGGGATCAGTAGGTTTCTCCATATGGGAAAGGTTAGTGGCCATAACCTATATTAACTAAACAAATATAGTTATAATTTGTTCAGACCCGACTCCAACTTCATTGAATTTCCCATGAGGGAAATCCCTACATAGATTATATACATTGATATAGTTTCCATTCCTTTTTCTAGGATCCATTATTAAACAATGGAATATACTGAATTAACTTATAACATTATGAATTTTAAATAATAGTATATAATTATAAATCTAGTGTAGCACTTAACATAAATTAAAAATTTATGTATAGTTAATCTCATAATCATAAGCTTATTATCTTTGGTAACATCTTAAAATAATAAAAATATTTTTCAAATATTTCATATTGGTTTTTAAAGAGTGTGTAAATCAACCAAATTATATCCCCCGTGAGTTTTTATCCAAGTGCGTAGTCTTAATACCACTCATCATGCACCAGTGATGATCGATAAAATACCCAATTTTCCCTATTCAAATTTGTTACCCCTAGTTGCATCTATGACATAACTGCATCCACTTTACAGTATACATACATGGATATATTTTCTTGTAAAACCTCACAATCTTCACTTTACCAAAACTTGATGATATTATCCTATACATAGACTTGTCCCTATAGTATTTCATAGGGTTATATTCTCCAATCTATGCTTTTCTAAATCTATTTATCAATGATTATAATAAACTTAATTTAATACCAAATGTAACACCCTAACTCCATTAACCTAGATCCTATGATTATTTTACTACATTGGAAAAAGATACAAGGGATCACATCCCAAAGGATCAAATAATTTATTAGTCTTGAGATATTGGATACATACATTATTCTCACATTAAATTTGAAAACATTAAATACAATTTAATATTCTAGTGAAAACTTTATAATTTCTTCAATTATAACCCTCAAATCATTCATAAAAGCCATTCTTGGTAACCTATAGAAAATAAAAAATAATAAAGGGTTAGTTTAGATGATCAATAATGGAAATCATATAACAGAAGCTATTATATGATAAATAAATTATTAATTATATGGAATAGATAAACAATAATCAAATATTTCATAAAATTAATATCATAAAAGGGGGACTAAATCCATGGATATCATAACAATATAAATAATCACATGGATAATAAAAAAACTTTCATAATGATAGAAAGCATAATGTAAGACAAAATAATATTACCATCAAGGACTCATATCAATATATATTATATAAATAAGTAATGTGTACAAAAAATACCCAAACTAATTTACCTCAAGAGACCTAAAAATGCATCAAGGATCTATAATGAGCTCTTCTCATCACATACTAAGTCAAATGTATTCATCATATGAAATAAATTAATAATAATTCAATACATAATCAATATAAACATTCATATTGAAAGACTAGCATAAATAATGTTAATATTTTATCCAGTAAATAAATATAACAATATGATCACAATCCATATAGAGTAATATGGTGGATGTTATCATTAGAGTATATCCCTAGTAAAGTATAAGATTCATCAAAGGATGTTAACAAAGATGAAAATTCTTTCAAAATATCACCATAATATTTCTTGAAAAAATAACATTTTTATTTTGAAATCACTTATATTAAAATATTAAAATTTCTAGAATATTTATAAAAACATTTTCTTTAAAAATAACTATGAAAACTTATAAAGGGGTCTTCAAGGAAAATAATATTCATAATGGTGGGAAAATTCATTCATGCGGTATATATTAAAGTAAAGATCTTGTTCATACCTTTGGTAAAAGGTATATCGTTCGGAAAATAATAAGAATATCCCTTTTAATTTTTTTAATATAAATTAAAAAATGTTAAAATCGCTGTATAATATTAAAAATATTCTTGAAAACATTTTTTAAAAAATATAGACATGGAAGAAAATGTTTTCTGGCCTAATAAAAAAGAAAAGTCAGTTTTCCTGGAAAACATTTTTGGGTATTTTTGAGTGAAAAAGATGGTAACAATGGAAATAATGCTTGAAAATCACATAAATAACTATAAGAGAATAAAATTTATTTTTTTATATCATATAATTTTTCCAATATAAACTTAAACATAAACAATCCCGAATAAGGATGAGATTGGGAAATAAACTCTTACCTCAAGTTCTACTTGCCTCACTATTGATTTTAACCTCATTTATAATAAATTTATATTTATTATAATCCTATAACAGAACCATATACATACTTATAATATCATATTTTATCCACTTATAACATTTAAATGAAATTTAATTAATAATATTTCATTATCATTATTAATTCATGTGTTAGCTACCTCGTTTTTCAAATATGTTTTCATTCAGTAGTTATTGTCCTTGAGTCCTGATCATTGTTCCATAATATTAAAAAAAATTAATCATGAAAAAAATATAATATATATTCACTATATACATATTTAGGATCATCCATGAAAGGAGTACATGAAAAATTAATCACATCACTTCGTGAAGGTGGTAGTCCACACATACGCACAAGCGACATTATCATTTTGTTAACAGGTGAAAGGGTAAGAAGATAAATGATATATTATATTTATATAATAATAAATATGTTATAAATATCATATATATTCATTATTTATAACTTTATAACTATCTAAGTAAAGTGGTGATGAAAAAGAACTATAATGCTACGTGGTGACGGTAGGTCATGCATACGCACGAGCGATGTTTTCATTTTCCATAGGATGGAAAGGAGGTATAAAATGGTTTTAACATAATTATAACAACATATAAATATATTTATAATAATATAGTCACTATTTTAGGATAGGTACAACATATTTAAGATGAATTAGAATAATAAAGAAACATTGAAATGGTTGGTAAATATGATTACCTCTTCTTTGAGAGACCTCCTTTAGCTTACACATTAATCCTTATTACGATGGTCTTAGGAGAATAATAAATTATCAAGAATTAAGGTAAGGAATATTGGAAAGTTTTTGGTTAGTTATTGTTTGATATATATTTATTAAATTTTTTTAATAAGGGATGATAAGAGGTTACCTTTCATAAGTGGGAGGAGGGACACACATCGAATTACTTAAAAGATTTAAATAATATAGTCATTTTTAATGAAAGTGGAACCAAATGGACATGAATTAAAATTTAATATAATATAATTTCTAAATATATTCAACCAATCATATTTTTATATGTTTAAGTGTCATTTTTACCCTTATATCTTAGTTTAACCCCCCCTGTAAACCCGTTTTAACCCTAACCATGGTAACAATTTTTTATTGTTTTTACTATTCATTTTGAAAAAGAATTAAGTTTAACTTAATAAATAATATTAATTATTATAATTAAAAATATGGAATCCATTTTAAAAGATTAAATTTTTATAATTTCTAGAAATTAATTTTAATATATGTGTTAAAAATGCAACAAAAATGATTTTAGACAAATGATTTTTTAAGTATAAAAATAATTTTACAAAAAAACTATAATGTTGATTTTAATGGAATTAATTGGATTTTTTTAAATAATAGTATAATTATTTTTATTTAAAACAAAATTAAAACCTAAATTAACCTTGTAAATTCTAGATTAAAAGAGAATAACTAAAAATAGTTTTTATTTGAACAAAAACATTACTTAAATTTACAAAATGTTAAGAATATATTTCTAAGTTCAAAATTATATTTTCATATGAATTATATTACTTCTTAAATATATATTTGTTCTATAAAAATGGTTTTTTAATCTTTATATTTATTCTTATATCAATATAATTTCATAAAAGTGATAATTTTTATAAAATCTGTATTTTACACTATTCACCCAAAAATTAACTATTTCTGAAAAAAATAAAAAATTTACCCTATGATAATTTTGAAAAGATGAATTCTAAAATGAAATTAATTTCAACATACTCAATTTATAAAATTTATGAATTTATGTTTAAATCACATTCTTGATTAAACTTAAGTGCATTGTGCTGTTATTTCTCTAGAAAGAAAAGGTTAATATAATTGAAGCTTGGTTGTTACATGTATAATAAATTTAGGTCTATAATTAAATAAATAATAAATTTATTTATGGTTATTTTAATTAACAACATTAATTTATATTTTTATATTTCCCATATATTAATTATTTATAGTTAAAATTAATATCTGGGTGTTATTTGTTCTGTTTTTATATGCATGTCTCATTTTGGTAGTTCCAATCCTTACTGATTTTTAATGGTTTCATCATATATAGAATGTTCTTGAATATTTAACATATGTTTTCAACATATTTTTATATTTTCATGTACATTCTATGGAACTTATGTTTATATTTCCCATAAAATTTTTCAAAATATCATTTTTCAATGATTATCGAATTAACAAAAGAGTTGAATTATTTGGTGAATATAATTTGGTATATTACCATTAAAAATTATCAAAAAATATTAAATTAATCATTATTAAATAATATTAACAGTATTTAATTTTTATTATTCATTCGTGATGTAAACATCAAAACATCTTTTGTGAACAAGTGTTTCATTTGTTGTCGATGATTCAATATGTGAGTGAATATGAAGTGGTGATTCTTGGAAAATTATTATGGATTCACTTGATGAAATTGGATTTCATGATAAATCAATTTTATATGTTAACTATGATGATTTTTGAAGCTAATATTTAAATTCAAAAGACATGTTCTTAGGAGATCACATTGCATATAAAAATAGGAAGACCATGAAAATTATTATTTTCATGAAGTGAATAAGAAGAATTAAGTTTTCCATGAAAAAATAAATTATATAATGCATGAGTAATTAAGATAATTCCATGTAAAATTTATTTACATTTTACATAAGTGAGGAGGAAGAGGATATGGTTGATAAGTGGTTTTTCATTTTGAATTGAGATTATATTCTACACTTAGAATATAATGGAAGTATTTTTATGAGATTTTTATAAAAAATAGGGTCCAATCATAGATTCCCCCAAGGGATAGCCCTCAACCACACTTGAGGGACTTAAGGTCAACCTCATGGGAGATCCTACCCAAGGAGGCTGCATGGCAACATGGTGGGTCGTATGTAATCCCAGAGTGCACCAATGTATAAGGAGAATGGGGCAGGGTGTGCATAAGCTTGTTAAGTGTAAGATCCTAGATTTTTTTAAGGTATTTTTTTGTTTAAGTTATGGTTTGGCCTCTTATTTTTGTTTATATAAGTGTTTCCCCGTGTTTATATAAAGTCTCAGGGGTGTTCCAGGGGTTCGGGACATGAAATAGAAAGAGAGAGGAATTTATGGGCATGTTGCACAGTTTGTGCACGGTTAGTGCAAACCGTGCGGAGTATCCCAGGTAATCGTGCAACCATGGACATAGGCTTACGCACGGGTGGTTCATGGTTAAGAAAACTATGAATAATCCCCAAGAAACCGTGTGAATATGTGTTTTTTGGGCAGTGGATCACACATGGTTTGTGCACGGTTTGGAAAACTGTGCGGGTAAACCGGGCAGCCCAGAAACATTGAAACAATTACAAAATTTCCACTCTAGAATTTTAAACCATAACTGGGGTTTCTACTAAATTTTACCTCCTACAAACCTGGTGATGAACTTGGAAGACCCAAGCTTCCAATAGGTGGTTCTCCTTCGATTCTTGGCTGTTTGGAGCGTTTTTGGTTGCAGATCGAAGCCCCAGGTAAGTCTAACGCTCTTCTTGCTTCTCTTTTTTTAGGTTAGGGTTCGTGGTTTCTCCCATATTCTTCCAAAAACCTAAAAACCTATTTTTTCTAATGGAACATATGTTGGGGTTTCATGGGAAGATTTAATCTAGATCTAAGGCTAATATTATGAGTGCATTCATCATTAGATTTAAGGTAGGTGGTCTATAAGTTATATCCCAAAGTTTTTTTTATAGATTTCTACATGTGTGTTGAGATGTTGCCTCTATCTTGTGGTGCATTGGTTACCTTGAGTATGATTTGGTAAATTTGGTGTCAAAATTATTTCTTGAACCCTTCATAGTCCTTGTTGGATGCATACAGGATGACTCGACCATTTTAGGGCCACTATGGGGTGCACTATCTTTCCTGAACCTAGAAATTGGTAGGGTTAAGTGAAGGGTTGCTGATTGATAATGTGAATTACATGTAGAACATGTCTAAATGGTTGATTTAGCTGTAAATTGATTATTGAAATTTGTGCCTAGGTTTTTGAGTAATTTCATAAAGGGTTGTCGGGCATGAATTGAAAGTGGGTTAATTGGGTTAAATGGAATTATGTCCAATGGTATATGAATTATGTTGAAATTCCAAAAAGGACTAGTACATGGGAAATGTTGAGCATGTTAAATTGGAAATTTCTTGTGAATTGAGAACATGTAAATGGTTTCATAAGGTAATTAATGAATATGGAATGAGTTAATACCTGGGAAATCATAAAGCATACCTAATGGGTTGAATGTGACAAAGTGATTATGCTATGCATTATAAGAGTCGAACCTGAAATTCGTAAGGGGTAAAAGCTTGTGAAATGGTGAATAGGATAAGTGGGTTAATACATGGTAATTGATGAATATTTTCTAAGTTTGGGGGTTTTTAAATACACTTAAGGGGTTAAGGTATGAGAATGGGAATTTGGCTAAATGGATATGAATTATAAATGGTAAATGTATTAATGGGTTATGGAATAGTATTAATTCCCATGTGGTTTATTATGTGTTGTGAACTACAATGGCATTGTTTATTCTTGGTTGTGTTAATTTATGTTTTTTTTGATTTGATAAATAAGCATGTGCACATGGATTGGTAGATTGGGTTATTGACTTAAGGTTCTACACCCACGGGTCGAGTTAGACTGAGGCTCGAAACTCCACCTCAAAATGCATGGGTTAGGGAAGGGGATGGAGGCTCTATTCCCCTAATAGTTGTATTCCATCTAGACTGAGGCTTCGATGTGAGGATAATGTGTTGATGTGATATGTGTATCCCTAGTGGGATAGGGGCTTGATTTATTTTTTTCTATGCATAGTGATTGATTGAGACCTCATATTTGGATTGTGAGGCCCTACTGGTTATGATATGGACTGGGTGGTGTGTTTAGGGAACCCTTGGTGGGTTTGTGTTATTTGGGTTGTGAGTCATTGTTTGAAAATGAGAATATTGAAACTCTCATGGTTCGTGACCATACAGAGTGCATGATGGACCCTAAGGGTGGTGCCTGGGTCTTAGTAACCTTGTGGGTAGAGACCTTACAAGTTGTGTTTTGAATCTCATAAAGGATTTTTGGATCGTATTTACAATGAATGCATACACCTTTGGTATAGAACCAAGAGTAAATGGTTGTTTAGTGCGGTAGGCATAATGTGAATTAGAACTGGGATGAGAGTGCTATGCAAAAGAATTTCATTGTTCGTGTCATGATATGTGTGGTTTGGAGAGAGGACCAATGGATTTTCCTAGTTGTGATGCTAGTATAGGGAGTTGATATCATTCAACCTTCAAGGTGACCTATGAGAGATATCAGATATGGTTTCTAGTGCTTTTGGGTATGTGTCACACTTGTAGATGTTTTGGACTTTGGTAGTGGAAATCAGAATGTTTCATGGTGCTGGGTTGGCCTTAAGGGATAAGTGGGAATGTTAATGGATGGTGGTGCCACTAGAGTAGTGTTTACATGTTGATAATCTCATGAAATCATGGGTGAACTCATGGAAGGTTATCACAATTATGTAGGTATCTTGAAAGATGAGCATGAGAGATGCTTCTGAGGTGGTGTCAATGCATACTAAGTACCACTGAGTTTATTAAATGGTATAGTTTTTCCCTAGTTCTTTAATAAGGGAACCTTAGTTCTTGTGATAGGATGTAAGAATTGTTTTAGAGGGTTTTATCATATGGATGACTGACTTTCCTCTTTGGATGATGATTAATGGAGATCTTGAAGCTTTTTTTTCAAGCAGAAAAGAAAGTGTGGATGAAGTGTGGTTATATGCTTTCACTCGATGGTGGAACCTGAGGTGAGGGTGGTCACATGGATGAACTTTTATTTATTAATGGTTTGGTTGTTGGGTGAGATGAAGATGATGTCTTAGGGATTATGAGGCTGACTAACCAATATACATGGTCAGGGGTAAGTAAGAGGACGTTGTGTTATACCTAAGTTAAGGTTGATTTTTGAGAGACTGTTGGTTTTATTGGTGTGTTAGACTATTTTGATTCAGTTGTTAGCTGGAAAGGATGCATCAGAAGGACTTGAGCAGCGTGGTGGAAGTAGTTCCATATGAACCGTTGGTTCATGACTACTTGGTGGTTTGGTTTTGGAGTGATGGTTAAACTTGGATAGAAACAACACTTGAGTGGTGGTGGTTAAGTGTTGATGAGATGTGTTTAGTAGGGGAGCCTAAAATACTTGTCAGGTCATGGTGTCCTAGAGTTCGACATCAGAAATGGATAAGTTGGTGGTGGTTTTCTTCGACAAATTATTAACGTACCTCAACTAGTGATGATCCTTCCCAATATCTTAATATCGTCCCAGTTATGTTGAGAAGCATTGGATTTGCACTAAGAGACTTGAATGTGTTTGGTTGAATGAGGGACATCATGGAGTTTATGCGTAACTGAGAGGTATATGTGGATCTTGATGGTGGAATGTACACCCCTATGGATTTGGGTGAGGTCCTTGGGATAGACCGAATGTCGACAAACACCATGGGTGCAGTTCACAAAACCTGAAAATGGGCACTAGGTGTCGTTAATTTTCTTGTTTGGGAAAAATCTAGATAGCCATGTCTACATTTTTTGGTTTTGACTTGTGATAAAATTTTAGAGGCGGTGATTGGAATCCCTCATGGTGAGTAATGGTAATGACACTCCAAAGGTGGGGAGTGATATGTCAGTCCCGGATGCAGAGAGGAGAACATCAACTGATGTAGTGGCACCGGGATGCCAATGAGGAACCTGTGAGGTGCATGTTAGGTTCCTCAGAGAGGCCATGTGGGACTTGTATGTGGTGACTGATGATCCAAGTTTTGGATTTGAGATCATGGTGGTTCCATGTGAAGCTTTTGATGTCTATGCTGTAGTCATAGAAGGGTGTGGTTGGATACGACAACGGGTTGTGGCAATATCGGTTGAGTTCTATAACTCCAATGAAGATCGAGGTTATACTCGGGTAATTTATCCTTGGGTGGTTTTATAACATCTTGAAGTTGAGGGAACCTTGTCTATGGGATGTGGGGTAATTCCAAGGGTGAATCCCGATTTTGGTCTGGAGGGCGGTAATGCCATGATGACAGAATTCTACTGGAATTTAGGGAACGACCTCAGTGGGTGTGTGGGATGATAATGATAGGATTCAAGTTAGCAAGCACCTTGGGAAGGTGAGAAATGGGTAGTGTACCATCAGTGTAATGTGGGTGTTCTGGAGCAAGCCAGCCGGGTGTGGTCTGACCGGAGATTGTAAATTTGAATGGGTGTGGTGAGAGTGACCCACCTCTGAGTTCATGTTGTAGTGGAAAGTGATTTTTTGAAATGAATTTGTACATGAGTGAGTTCAAGTTAATCTTAGTCCTTGAATGAGAAGTGTAGGAATTTCCTCTCAATGGTTTTGATGTTGCGGCTTGATGCCAAAGCAGGGTAATGCCCCTATGGATGTTTGGGTGTGGTGAGTTGGAATATGCTAGGTGATGGGAATGTTGAGTTGAGTTCTGGTGGTACTTCATTGATAGTGGAGGTGACAAGTAACCGAAAATGGTGGAGAGAACCATACCATATAAATGGTTGGTTGACGACGTGATTAGATTTTTGAGTTGGAGGGACTTGAGTAGCCACTGTTTGGGTAAATTGGCCCTCGTAGAGAGTTTTGGCACGAGTTTAACTGGTCAATTAGATGAGAGTTATGGGTTTAATTTTTATGTATAGTCATGGAATGAAATCTTCAAGAAATTTTGTTGGAAGGATCATGTGTTTTCCTCTAGTCGGAATCAGGTTTGGTTGTCGTTAGAGTTTGGAAAACAAAGGAAAACGACGCCAAGTGATTTGGGTCATGTATTGTGCAGAGGATTGGGCCTACGAGATGAAGATTGGTTCCTCTATGATGATGTGATGTTGTATGAAAGTTTCCATGTGTAGTGAGTCCAGAACTGTTGTCTAAGTTTTCTCTATGAATTTATAGTGGTTGGGTATGGTTGAAGTTGATTCATCCTTAAGGAGTTTTCGATTCATGTTGTGGTTGTGGTGAGGAAGACTTGTGGGGAAAGTCAGGGCCCTTGATCCATGTTCGGTGGACTTTGTGATGTGAAATTATAAAGTTGAAAGATTTGAATGGATAGGTAGGCCTAATGTAATGGCCTCTAGTGATGGAAGCTTAGTGATGCTTGGAAAAGAGGCTTGAGGACGAGCCGTTATAATGTGGGGGTGTTGTAAGATCCTAGATTTTCATAAGGTATGTTTTTTGTATAAGTTTTGGTTTGACCTCTTCTTTTTGGATAGATAAGTGTTTCCTCATGTTTATGTGAAGGTGTAGGGGTGTTCCGGGGGTTTGGGACAAGAAAGAGGAAGAGAGATGAATTTTTGGGCATGTTGCATGGTTTGCACAAGGTTAGTGCAAACCGTGTAGAGTATCCCAGGTAACTGTGCATCCATGGACATAGGCTTATGCATGGTTGGAACACAGTTAAGAAAACCGTGAAGAATCTCTAGGAAACCATGTGAAGGGGTGTTTTTCAGGCTGTGGATCATGCATAGTTTTCACACGGTTTGGCAAACCTTGCGAGTAAACCGTGCGACCCATAAACATCAAAAAAATTACAAAATTTCCATTTCGAGATTTTAAACCCCAAATCAGGTTTCTCCTCTATTTCACCCCATTCAAAACTAGTGAAGAACTTGGATGACCCAAGCTTCCAATAGGTGGTTCTATTTTGATTCCTGGCTGTTTGGAGTGCATTCGGTTGTAGATCGAAGCCCTAGGTAAGTCTAACACTCCTCTTGCTTCTCTTTTTCAGGTTAGGGTTCGTGGTTTCTACCAACTCATTCTAAAACCCTAAAACCAATTTTTTTATGGAACCAAGGTTGATTTTTCATGGTATTATTGAATCCATATTGAAGACTAATATTAGGAGTGCATTCATCATCAGATTCGAGGTAGGTGGTCAATACATTATATCCCATAGTTTTTTTATAGATTTGTGCATGTGTATTGAGATTTTGCCTCTCTCTTGTGGTGAATTGGTTACCATAAGTATGATTTGGTAAATTGGGTGTCAAAATAATTTCTTGATCCCCTCAAGGTCCCCATGGGATTCATGAAAGATGACTTGACCATTTTAGGGCCTCCCATGGGGTGTGTTGGCTTTCGTGGACCTAGAAATTGGTAAGGTTAAGTGAAGGGTTACTGATTAATAATGTGAATTCCATGTAGAAAATGTCTAAATTGTTGATTTAGTTGTAAATGGAATATTGATGTTTGTTCCTATGTTTTCAAGTAAATGTATAAAGGGGTTTTGGGCATGAATTGAAAGTGGGTTAATTGGGTTAAATGTAATTGTGTCCAATGGTATATGAATTATGTTAAAATGCCAAAGAGGAGTAATACATGTGAAATATTTAGCATGTTAAATTGGAAATGGCTTGTGAATTGAGAAAATTTAAATGTTTTCAAAATGAAATTGATGAATATGGAATGAGTTAATACATGGGAAATTATGGGGCATACCTAATGGGTTGAATTTGATAAATTGATTGTGCTATGTATTATAAGAGTCGAACCTGAAATGCATAAGGGGTAAAATCTTGTGAAATGGTTTATGCGCTAAGTGGGTTAGTACATGGTAATTGATGAATATTGGATAATTATGGGGGTTGTTGAATACACATAAGGGTTTAGGGCATGAGAATAGGAATTTGGATAAATATATATGAATTGTAAATGGTAAATGTATTAATGGGTTATGGCATAGTATTAATTCTCATGTGGTTTGTTATGTGTTATGAACTCCAATGGAATTGTTTATTCTTGGATATGTTAATGTATGGTTGTGGTGATTTGATAAATAATCATGTGCACATGGCTTGGTTGAGTGGGGTATTGACTTGAAGTTCTACGCCCATTGGTCGAGTTAGACTGAGGCTCTAAACTCCACCCCAAAATGTGTGAGTTAGGGAAGGGGATGGAGGATTTATTCCCATAATGATTTCATTCTACCTGGAATGAGGTTTGGAGTTGAGGATAATGTGTTTATTTGATACGTGTATACCTATTGAGATAGGGACTTCATTCATTTTTTTTCTATGCATGGTGATTTATTTCCTTAGACACTTATGTAGATGATAATTATGCTTAGCCCATGGAACATGCGATCAAAATGGATTAAGGAATGAAGATGGTATAAGAAATGGAATTAGGATAAATTATAGGAGTTAATTAAGTGAACCTTGTATATCTAATGGAACCCAAGTTTTCTTTATTTACTTACCATTTATTTTTTATTTTCATGCACTTTCTATTAGGCTGGATATTTTGTAGACACTATTGGTGGTGGCCTGTTGAGTTTTGTACTCACACCCTACTCGGGCTGCCATTGGGTACCCGATAAGATCTCTTGGTCGTAGGTCAGGATAAGGGAAGAGGATCTACACTAAGATGTTGAGTTTGGCTCGGGATGTACCTGGATAAGGACCTGGACTTAGAGTCGGGACCCGTTTAGAGTTTTGAACTTTTGTTTTATTTTGATTTTCTTTCACTTTTCACTTCTAAAATGGCATGGCATTATTTTATTTGATTTGTGGTTGTACCCCATTTGGGAAACGTTTGGTTATGCATGTATATTGGTTCGTATTGTTTCAACGATTTATATTGCGTTCTATTGTGTCTTACTCTGGTAAAGAGGGTATAGTCTCCCCACATGATTCATTAGACCCTCACCGCTAGTTAGCAACCTCTAGCGTACGGGGAGGTGCACTTGAGTTCATGTGATGACTGGGCTCGGGGCACCATTTTAGTGCCTTCCGGGTTAGGGACATTACAAAGTAGTATTAGAGGAGTTATTTTCTCTTTCTTACTATTTGGGGATGGTAGACAAGAGAGTAGGATGTGTCGGGCCTTGGTAATGAGCTTGTTCTTGGGAGTAGTTAACCCATGTATGAGGGAAAACTCAAGTCACCCTGGGTGGGAATTATTGTTCTTGATGTGTGTTGTAACAGTTGAATGATATTTCACTATTGGGTGATGCACAAGCTATGTGATTTGACTGATTTATGATATTTCTCTCACTGTCAGAATGGAATGATGTTGTGTGTTCATGCATCATTTTAGGCTCCTCGGGATATAGGTGGTATGAATCATTGTAGGAACACACATGGGATGGGTGTGTGGGGGTATAGAGAGTAGAATGAATTTTACTTCCTTGACAAATTTGAAGAAAATGATGCCTAAAATGGTAATGTAAGTGGGTGAATAAAAACAATGCAAATGAATAGTCAATGAGCACTTTGTATGTGGAAATGTTATGAATGGGTTAACACTTTGGGTAGTGATAAGTTTTAAAGTTTGATTCAGTGTCTAAAAGTAAAAGATTTCACAATGACAGTAGAATTTTTAATGAATTTTTCCTAATGAAATGTGTAAATGAGTTAAAATGATGATTGAAACATATTGTGAAATAGTAAATGTGCCTAAGAGTAAAGGATCATGTTTTAAAAATAAGAATTGGTTTGAAGATGTGTTGATGAAAGACATGTGATTAAATAAATTGGGTACCCCATTTTGAACATGATCTACAGTAGGTATGGTAGAGGGTAGTGTTCTAAGTTTAATTATGACCATTGGGATAGAGTATGAAGAATGGTTTGTTTAAGGTTGATAGCATGAGATATTTTCCATCAGTGGTTAAATCCTTTTGGTCATTCTTCGAATCATCTGGTGAACGATAAGTTTAAAATGGTAATGATTGAGTTCAAAGGTTGGTATCCTTTGTGTTGTCGGTTTGACCCTTGTATGTGTGGGTTGGGGTAGTGAGAGTAACCTATTTTGGGACTTCACATTTGGATTATGAGGCCCTACCGGTTATGATATGGCCTAGTGGTGTGTTTAGGAAACCCTTGGTGAGGTTATGTCATTTGGGTTGTGATGAATTGTTTGGCAATAAAAATGTGGAAACTCACATGGTTCATGACCATACAGAGTTCATGATGGACCCTAAGGGTGGTGCCTGGGTCTCAGTGACCACATGGGTAGAGACCTTACGATTTTTGTTTTGAATATTAGAAAGGATGTTTGGCTCATAGTGTCGATGAATGTGTACACCTTTGGTATAGAACCAAGAGTAAATGGTTGTTTGGTGTGCTAGGCACAATGTGCATCTTAACTGGGGTGAGAGTGCTATGCAAAAGAATTTATTTGTCTGTGTCATGATATGTGTGGTTTTGAGAGAGGACCAAAGGATTTTCCTAATCATGACGCCAGTATAGGGAGTTGATATCATTCAACCTTCAAGGTGACCTATGAGATAGGTCAGATAGGGTTTCTAGTGCATTTGGTTATGTCTCACACATGTAGATGTTTTGGACTTTGGTAATGGAACTCAGAATGTTTCATGGTGTTGGGTTGGCCTTAAGGGCTAAGTGGGAAGGTTGATGGGTGGTGGTTCCACTCAAGTTATGTTTAAGCATTGATAATCTGATTAAATCAAGGGTGACCTCATGGAAGGTTATCCCAACGATGTAGGTATCTTAAAGATAAGCATGAGAGATGCTTCCGAGGTGGTGTCAATGCATACTGAGTACCACTGAGTTTAGTAAATGGTATAGTTGTGCCCCAATTCTTTCATAAGGGTGCCTTAGTGCTTGTGATAGGAGGTAAGGATTATTTTGGAGGGTTGTATCATATGGATTCCTGAATCACCTCTTTGTATGATGATTAATGGAGATCTTGAAGTTGTTTTCGAGTAGAAAAGAAAGGGTGGATGAAGTGTGGTTATATGCTTTCGCTCGATGCTGGCACCCAAGGCGAGGGTGGTCACATGGCTGAACTTGTTTGTATGAATGGTTTGGTTGTTGGGTGATATGAAGATGATGCCTTAGGTATGATGAGGCTGACTAACCAAGATACATGTTTAGGTAAGTAAGCGAGCGATGTGTTATACCCAAGTTAAGTTGGATTTGTGAGAGACTGTTGGTTTGATTGGTGTGGTAGACTATTGTGCTTCAGTTGTTATCTAGAAAGGACGCATCAGAAGGACTTGAGCGGTGTAGTATAAGTAGTGTCATATGAAACATTGGTTCACAAATTCTTGGTGTTTTGGTTTTGGAGTGATGGTTAAACTTGGTTAGAAACCACACCTAAGTGGTGGTGGTTAAGTGTTGATGAGATGTGTTTGGTAGGGGATCCTGAAATCCTTGGAAGTTTATGGTGTCCCATAGTTTGTCATAAAAAAATGGATAATTTTGTGGTGTTGTTCTTCAAAAACTTCTTAACGTACCTCATCTAGTGAAGATCATTCCCAATATCTTAATATCATCCTAGGTATGTTGAGAAGCTCTGGATTTATGCCAAGAGAGTTGAAGGTATTTGGTTGGATGAGGGACATCATGGAGTTTATGTGCGAGGGATCAGTATATGTGGAGCTTGATGGTGGAATGTATACCCCGATGGCTTTGGGTGAGGTCCTCGGGATGGACCAAATGTTGAAAAACACCATGGGTGCGGCTCACGGAATACGAGAATGGGAATTGGGTGTCATTCGCTTTCTTGTTTGGAAAAAATCTAGATAGACATGTCTACATTTTGGGGTTTTGTCTTGTGATTGAATGTGAGATGCGGTGATTGGAATCTCTCATGGTGAGCAATGGTAACGACACTCCTAAGGTGGGGAGTGATAAGTCAGTCTTGGATGTAGAGAGGAGAACATTAATTGATGTAGTGGCACCAGGATGCCAAAGAGGAACCTATGAGGTGTGCGTTAAGTTCCTCAGACTGTCCATGTGGGAATTGGATGTGGTGACTGATGAGTTAAGTGTTGGCTTTGAGATCATGGTTGTTCTATGTGAATCTTGTGATGTCTATGTTGGATTCATAGAGGGGTGTGGTTGGATACAACAATGGTTTGTGGCAACAGAGGTTGAGTTCTATAAATCCAATGAAGATGAAGGTTAGACTAGGGTAATTTCTCCTTGAGTGGTTTTAGAACATCTTGAAGTTGAGGGAACCTTGTCCATGTGATGTGGTGTAATGCCAAGGGTGAATCCCAATTTCTTCCTGGAGGGTGGTAAAGTCATGATGATGGAATTCTACTAGAATTCAAGGAACGACCTTAGTGGGTGCGTGGGACGATAATGATAGGATTCAAGTCATCAAGAACCTTGGGAATGTGAGAAAGGGGTAGCATACCATCAATGGAAGGTGGGCGTTCTGGGACAAGCCATTCGGGTGTGGTCTAACATGAGATGGTAAGCTTGAATGGGTGTGGTGAGAGTGACCCACCTCTAGGTTCATTTTGTGGCGGAAATTTCCAATTTGAAATGAAGTTATACATGAGTGAGGTCAAGTTAATCTTAGTCCTTGAATGGGTAGTGTAGGAATGTACTCCCGATGGTTTTGATGGTGCGGATGGATTCCAAAGCATGGTAATGCCCCTATGGATGTTTGAGAATGGTGAGTTGGAACATGCTAGGTGATGGGAATGTTGAGTTTAGTTCTGGTGGTCCTTCATCGATAGTGGAGGTTCCAAGTAACCTAAAATGGTGGAGAGAACTATACTAGATAAATGTTTAGTTGACGACGTGATCAGAGTTTCAAGTTGTAAGGACGCGAGTAGTCATCGTTCGGGTAAGTTGGCCCTAGTAGAGAGTTTTGGAATGAGTTTAACTGGTTGAGTATTCGCGAGTTCTTTGTTGTGTTTGGATGTATAGTCATGGAATTAAATATTCAATAAATGTGGTTTGAAGGATCATTTGTTTTCCTCCAGGTGGAATTGGGTTTGGTCGCAGTTAGAGTTTGTAAAATAGAGGAAAATGATGCCAAGTGATTTGGGTCATGTGTTGTGTAGAGGATTGGTCCAATGGGGTGACGATTGGTTCCTCCATGATGATGTGATGTTTTATGAAAGTGTCCATGTGTAGTGAGTTAGGAACTATTTTCAAAGTTTTCTCTAAGAAGTTCTTGTGGTAGGGTATGGTTGAAGTTGATGCATCCTTGAGGGGTTTTCAGTTCATGTTATGGTTGTGGTGAAGAAGACTTGCTGGGAAATTTTGGGCCCTTGATTCGTGTTCAGTGGACTTTGTGATGTGAAATCAGGAACTTGAATGATGGGAATGGATAGGGAGGCCTAGTGTAATAACCTCCAGTTATAGAATCTTAGTGATTCTTGGAAAAGCGGATTAAGGATGAGCTGTTATAAGGTGGGGAGATTATAAGATCCTAGATTTTCTTAAGGTATTTTTTTGTTTAAGTTTTGGTTTGGAATATTCTTTTTGGATATATAAGTGTTTCACCATGTTTATGTGAAGGCGCAGGGGTGTTTCGGGGGTTCGAGACACGAAAGAGTAAGAGAGAGGAATTTTTGGGCATGTTGCATGGTTTGCGCATGGTTAGTGAAAACCGTGTGGAGTATCCCAGGTAATCATGCAACCATGGATAGAGGCTTACGCATGGTTAGAGCACATTTAAGAAAACTATGCAAAATCTCTAGGAAACTGTGTGGAGAGTTGTTGTTCTAGTAGTGGCCCATGCATGGTTTGCACACGGTTTGGAAAACCATGTGGGTAAACCGTGTGACCCAGAAACTTTGAAAAAATTACAAAATTTCCACTCCGGTATTTTAAAACCCAAGTCGGGTTTCTACTCTATTTCACCCCCTGTAACCCTAGTGATGAAATTGGAAGACCCAACCTTCCAAGATGTGGTTCTCCTTCAATTCTTGGCCATTTGGAGCGTCTTTGTTTTTAGATCGAAGCCCTGGGTAAGTCTAACACTCCTCTTGCTTCTCTTTTTCAGGTTAGGGTTTGTGGTTTCTCCCATCTTCTTCTGAAACCCTAAAAAACTATTTTTTAGTTCAAACCTTGTTTGGGGTTTCATGTTATTCTTGAATCCAGATTTAATACTAAGATTAGGAGTGCGTTCATCATCGGATTCATGTTAGGTGGTCTATAAGTTATATCCTGTAGTTTTTTTATAGATTTGTGCATGTGTGTTGAGATTTTTCCTCTCTCTTGTTGTGCATTGGTTACCTTGAGTATGATATGGTAAATTGGGTGTCAAAATGATTTCTTTAACCCCTCATGGTCCCCATGGGATGCATGGAGGATGACTTGACCATTTTAGGGCCACCCATGGGGTGTGCCAGCTTTCTTGAACCTAGAAATTGGTAGGGTTAAGTTAAGGGTTGCCAAGTAATAATGTGAATTCCATGTAGAACATGTCTAAATGGTTGATTTAGTTGTAAATAGAATATTTACATTTGTGCCTAGGTTTTTGAGTAATTGCATAAAGGGTTTTTGGGTATGAATTGAATGTGGATTAATTGGGTTAAATGGAATTGTGTCTAATGGTATATGAATTATGTTAAAATTCCAAAGAGGACTAGTACATGTGAAATGTTGATCATGGTAAATAGGAAATGGATTGTTAATTGAGAACATGTAAATGGTTACATAAGGGAATTGATTAATATCGAATGAGTTAATACATGGGAAATGATGGGGCATACCTAATGGGTTTAATGTGATAAAGTGATTGTACTATGCATTATAAGAGACAAACCTAAAATGTATAAGGGGTATGATCTTGTGAAATGGTGAATGGGATAAGTGGTTTAGTACAAGGTAATTGATGAATATTGGCTAAGTATGGGGGTTTTTGAATACACTTAAGGGGTTAATTCATGAGAATAGGAATTTGGATAAATTGATATGAATTGTAAATGGTATATGTATTAATGGGTTATGGCATAGTATTAATTCCCATGTGGTTTTTTATGTGTTTTGAACTCCAATTGAATTTTTTATGCTTGGTTGTGTTAATGTATAGTTGTGTTGATTTGATAAATAAGCATGTGAACATGTCTTGGTAGAGTGGGGTATTGACTTGAGGTTCTATGCTCACAGTTCAAGTTAGACTGAGGCTCTAAAGTCCACCCCAAAATGCATAGGTTAAGGAAGGAGACATAGGCTCTATTCCCCTAAAGGTTTCATTCCACCCAGACTGAGGATTTGAGGTGAGGATAACATGTTTATGTGATATGTGTATCCCTAGTGAGATAGGGACTTGATTCATTTTTTCCCATTCATAGTGATTGATTTCCTTAGACCCTTGTGTAGATGATAATTATACCTAACCCATGGAACATGTGATCAAAATGGATTAAGGAATGAAGATGGTATAAGAAATGGAATTGAGATAAATTCTAGGATTTAATTAAGTGAACCTTTGATATCTAATTGAACCTGAGTTTTACTTGTTTACTTACCATTTATTTTGTACTTGCATGCACTATCTATTAGACTGGATATTTTGTATACACCATTGGTGGTGGCCTACTGAGTTTTGTACTCACACCCTGCTCAGGTCACCGTTGGGTACCCAAGTAGATCTCTTGGTTGTAGGTCAGGATAAGGGCAGATGCCCTACACTAAGATGCTGATTTTGGCTCAGGATATACCCAGAGAAGGATCCAGACTTAGATTCAGGACCTGTTTAGAGTTTTGGATGTTTGTTTTATTTTGGGTTTGTTTCAATTTTCACAACTAGTATGACATGGAGTTGTTGTATTTGAATTTTGGTTTTCCCTCTTTGGGAAGCATTTTGTTATGCATGTATATTGGTTCGTATTGTTTCAACTATTTATATTGTGTTCTCCTATGGATTACTGTGGTAAAGAAGGTATAGTCTCCCCATGTGACTCATTAGACCCTCGCCGCTAGTTGGTAACCTCTGGCATATGGGGAGACATGCTTGAGGTCATGTGAAGACTCGGCTCGGGGCACTGGTTTAGTGGCTTCCAGGTTGGGGACATTACACTAAGGGAGATGGGTCATGTTGTAGGAGCAGTAGTGTGACAAGGGAGTGGCTGGGAGCAGACCCCATACCCACTTCTGGATTATTAATGGGATAAATTGATTAATAAATAGTGGAAATATTTTATGTAAAAGTTTATGTGGGATGAAGTGGTGTGTGGTATTGTAGCTACACCTTTAATGATACGTAATGAATTATCATCATCCGATATTTTGGATATGATCTATCTGATCGAGGGATCTGCATCATCTTCATCCTTCTTTTGAATGATATTTTTCTCATGCTAATCTTCCACTATTGATGATCCACATAACTCATGGTCGAATATCTAAAGATCAAGATGAGGACACAAAAACATTTAAATTGGCAAAATTGGTCTATTGTGATCTATCTGAGATCCAAGCACATGTTTAGAAATTTATTCATGCACTTCCATGCATGAAAAAGAAATCATTGAGCCATGAAGATTATATGATGAAATAGAGGCTCTATATGAAGTTAATTCATGATAATTACATTAAGTACAATCAAGATAATATATTCATACAGTTTCACTTACATGAACATTCATTGAATTATAAAAGGAAGAATAGGGTGTGTTTGTGAAACTAGTTCACGTGATACTCTTTCATACTAAGTGATTTGATGAGATGTTATTCCATGGATATTTAAACAATGAATATTGTGTGTGAATAAATAAGGAGTAACAATAAATAATTAAAATCCCAAGATTTGGGGTATTCAAGTTGAGTGATGAATTAATGTGAAGAAATGTTGAGTCTTTGGGAATTTGAATATTTACATGAAGGAACACGAAGACTAAAACCCACAGGTATATATAGATGAGTTTCATGTCGCATGTATAATGCGTGCGTACATGGTGAGTTGTGAATGTCATCTAAATGATAATAAATGAAGTATACCCAAGTCTCTCGCATATTTCAAAATGAGATATTGTATATTAACAAGGGGAATGAGTTTCATGAATGCATTCATATTTAGTGATCCATTGGTGATCACTTATCTCTATAAGAAGAATAAGATAACACCCAATCCCCTTGTGAATTTGAGAAATATAATAATGATGGTCATTGGGGTATTTAAAATGAGTAATATTAATACCCACATCATTTGGGTATTAACAATTGATCAAGGATAAAAATAAATGTGTTTATTCATAACACATTTAAGTGAATGATTTAAAATGATAAATTAATGAGGATTTTAAATCATGGTATAATTGAGATCCTATGCACAATTTTTTTGTATAAATATGTGCATGCAGGTTGTGAAAAATATTGAGACTCCTTGAATCCATTGTGTAAGAATAATTCTGAGAGTGAATCAAAGTCAGGTAATTATTGAAGAAGGTGGTTACATGTACCAGATAATTTTAAGAAGTGAATTCAGATCATTCTTGATATAAAAGGAGTATTGAGGAAAATATTTCTAAATTTATTGAGGAAGTACACAAGGAAGGTACATCTAGGTTTATTAAGGGGGAATACTATTAGTGAATAAGATATTTATAGAACTGGATCAACACTAAAGAGGAAGCTTGAAGCTAGGGTGTATAACCAGCTACTGGAGGCTTGTGATTAGGGTGTTTATCTAATTAGAGAATAAGAGTAATTTTGGTGTCTAACCAATTGTGATGTCTAACCAATTATGGAGATATTGTAACTAGTGTGTCTAATAAGTTGTATTAACTTGTAGAGATAGTGAATAGAATCCATGTTGGGGTGTCTAACCAACTTGGAAAGGAGTATACCATTCATTGTAAAACCTTGTAAATACTATGAATTTACTCCCTCTTATTTTACTATTACACATGACGTGAAGTTGAGAGTTTATATTGTGTGGAGATAAAATTCATAAAATGAGGGTTCCACTGATTCACATCCCCTACCCTTAGCCCCTTTAGTGGCATCTAATTGGTCCTCAGTCTCTAAAAGTGGTGTCATAAGGAGGTTACCTATAAAGATCTAAGAAGTTTCTATAATGATAAAGAATCTCAATTTTATAAATAGTTGAGGATTTCTTACTTTCAATGGCTCAAATTATCACAGTTGGAGAAATAGGATGCTACCCTACCTTCTTTCACTAGGCCTTGAAGTAAGTGATGTTGCTGCAATAGGTTTTACACCTATTTTTGAATATTCTCCAATGAATCATGTTAACAAGAGGAATTTGGTGGTTTATGGAAAAGAAAAAAATTTCATCCTAATTTCTTTTTCAAAAAAGGAATATACCAAGGTCATGGGTCCCTAGACTACACATGAAATCCGGGATAAATTTAAAAGTATTTATGAAGGAAACATCAAAGTTAAGCAAGTCAATCTATAGGTATAGTGAAGAAAATTTTAAGACATAAAAATGATTTTTGATTAAAACAATAATGATTATTTCAAAAGATTTAATGAGATTGTGAGAAATATAAGAGCTTTTGGTGAGAAGATTGATGATTATAATATTGTTAAAAACTGATGATGAATTTTCTAGGTTGTTTTGATTCAAAGATATCATCCTGGGAAGAAATATATGATTTTTATATTTATTAACCATACAATATTCTCAAAGCTTATGAGATGATTAAAATTACATCTTGTAAGAAGAAATAAAAAAATTGAAATGATCTTTGAAGAAAGGAGAGAAGGAAAAATTAAATAAAAAGAAATTATTGAATCCAGTGATTATAAAGATGTGGAAGGTAAAGATGATTTCAAAACAAATTTTTTATCTTCCTTCAAAAAGGTTTGGGAAATGGGAAGGTGGAAATAAAAAAATCACAAAAGTGATGGAATTGTAATAGCCTTGGAAATTGTTCTTGTGAGTGTACATAAAAGCAAAAGGAATCTAAAACTGAATCTAATGAGGATAAAGAGATACCCCAAAGGAATAAAGTGTATAATAAGAAGTACTTATCTTTCATAATGATAATTTTAGTGAGAAAAAGGGATAAAGATTATTTATATAGCTATTAAGATGATAAATTCACTTTATTTTCTAATATTGAGAAAGGATTTGATTCATCAAGTAGTGGTGATGATAAAGAATAAAGTATCAAAAAAGTGTATCACATCCCATAACGAGCTTAGAAATAAGAATAAAGTAAGGATGAGAGAAAACTCTCACCTTTAATGTTTATACTAAAGAAATAATAGGTTACTCCATATTCCCTATTATTTTATGTGTTATGAGCTAACATAAGGGGAATTGAAGTATAAGTGATGTTTGTCATGAAGTAAATAAATTTCTATGATGATGAATGAGTTCATCCATCGAGGGTAATATTAGATGAGTTTTAAGATTATATTCCAATCAAACTCTCATACCTATTTATTAATTTTATTTATTAAGGGGGAGTTCTTGGATAATGAAAATATGAAACAAAGGGAGAGTTTTTCTTATGAACATGAACTTTATGATTTTTTTGTTAAATTGTGTGCACAATTTTTATTTTCATTGATAAATTTTTTCCCTATCTTGAGAATTAAAATTATTTGAGATTGATATCACATGTGAGTATATGTTATGGATAGTAAAGACAACTATGGTTATTTCACTCTTGTTTTCTATATCGGTTTAGCCATATAGACTTAGATTTGATTAAATAAAGGATATTTCATAAGTATCATGTGATATCATCCCTTTATTTTAAAATACATGAAGATATTTTTGAGGAGAAAGATGAGATGATAATACTCCATAATTGTCCATTTATTTTAATTATTAATAATGGGGAGAATAATTTAAGATTCAATATATTGAATTTTATGATATTATATGATATTGATAAAAGAAGAAAAATGGGGGATTGTTATGCCCAAGTGTTTTATATTTTGTTAATGAGTCAATATGTGAGTGAAGATGAAGTGGTGATTCATGGAAAATTTTTATGGATTCACTTAATGGAATTGGATGTCATGCTTGATCAACTTTCCATGTTAACTCTGATGATTGTTGAAGTTGATATTTAAATGAAAAAGACATGTGTTTAGGATATAACTTGCATATAACAAGAGGAAAACTATGAAAATGATTGTTTTCATGAAGTTAACATGAATAATTTAGGTTTATAGGAAAAAAGAAATTATATATTTCATGAGGAAATAAGTGAAGTCTATGCAATGTTTTATTATTTCATGAGGAATTAAAAGAAGTCCATGTAAAATGTATTTACATTTTACATAAGTGAGGAGAAACATGAGATGTTTGAGAAGTGGTTTGGAATTTGGGATTGAGTTTATATTCTACAATTAGAATATAATGTAATTATTTTAATGAGAGTTTTATAAAATATAGGGTCCAACCATAGAATCCCCCAAGGGTTATCCCTCAACCACACTTCAGGGAATCAAGGTCAACATCATGGGAGAGCCTTCCCAAGGAGGCCCCATGGTGACATGGTGGGTTCTGTTTAAGACCATAGCATGCTCATGTATAAATCGCATGAGGCATGCCATGTATAGACCCACTAAGGTAGATGGGCCGAATCGTAAGGGTGGCGGCATGATGAGAGAGTGGCTAGGAGCAAACCTCATGCTCTCTTTTCATCATTTTTTTGAAGGATATACTGCTTGCACATATCTTCCACCATTAATGATCTATATAACTCATGTAAGAACATTCAAAGATCAATACAAGTCTATATACAATTTTTGATTCGGTTGTATTGATCTATAATAATCTACCTAAGATTCAAGCATGTATTACAAAATTTATTCAAGAACTTCCATGGATGAAAAAGAAATCACCAAGCCTTGATAATCATATGATGAAACAGAGCCTCTAGATGAAGTTAATGCATGATAATTACATGAGGTATGATTGGGAAAATATATTATTGTAATTTCACTTACATGAATATTCATCGTATGAGAAAAGGAAGTGCAAGGTGTATCCATGAAACTAGTACATGAGATATTATTACATGCTAAATTATTTGATAATATTTTATGCCACGGATATTTAAATAGTGAATATTTAATGTGAATAAATAATGAGAGACAATAAATAATGGAAAGACTAGTATTTTGGTTATTCACATTGAGTGATGAATCTATATGAAGAAATGTAGAGTCTTTGGGCATTTGAATATCCTCATGAAGGAATAGGAAGCTTAAAACCCACAAGTATATATGGATGAGTTACATTCTGCATGTATAATGCATGAATACGGGGTGATCTTCAAATATCATCCATGTGATAATAAATGAAGTATACCCAAGTATCTTGGTTGTTTCAAAATGAGATACAATATATTAAAAGGAGAAATGAGTTTCATGAATGCATGCATGTTTGATGAGTTGTGGGTGATCACATATCCATGTAAGAAGAATAATATAATACCCAAATCCCTCAGGTATTTTAGAAATATAATATTGGTGGTTATTAGGTTATTTAAAATTAGTAATATTAATACCCACATCATTTGGGTATTAACATTTTATCATGGAGAAAATAAATGTGTTTATTCATAACACATTTAAATGAATGATTTAAAATGAGAAATTAATGAGGATTTTAAATCATGGTATAATTGAAATCCTATAAACAATTTTTTTTGTAAAAATATGTAAATGTAGGTTGTGAAAAAATATTGAGAATAATTGCATACATTGTGAAAGAAGAATTTTGGGAGTGATCCAAATCTAGGTAATTCTTGAAGAAGGTGATTACATGTACCCAAGAATTTAAAGAAGATAATTTAGATTATTCTTGTTATGAAAGGAGTCTTAAGACCAAAATTTCTGAAGTTATTGAGTAAGTACATGAGAAAGTGATATCCAAATTTCTTGTGGGGGAAGACTATCTATGAAGAAAATATTTCTAGCACCGCATCAACATTTAAGTGGAAGCCTATAGCTGGGTTGTCTAACCAACTACTAGAGGCTTGTAATTGGGGTGTATAACCAATCTGAGAAAAAGATAAATTGGAGTGTCTAACCAATTGTGGATATATTTTAACTAGGGTTTATAACCATTTTTATTCACTTTTTGGGATAGTGAATAGAATCTTTGTTTGGGTTTCTAACCATCATGGAAAGGAGTATGCCTTTTATTGTCAAACCTTGTAAATATCATGTGCTACCCTCTCTTATTTTATTACTACACATGAGTTGAGGTTGAGAGATTATATTGAGTGGATTGAGAACATTAAAAATTTAAAGAATTTGAATTTAAAAGGAGATAAAATTCATAAAATTAGGGTACCACTAATTCACCCCCTCCTATCTTAGTGGTACTTAATCGATCCTCATGCTCTATAACGTTTTTTGTGCATGTGTTAAAACCAACCCAAATAAGAACACGTTATAGTGATTGAATGGGTAAGAACATGTTATTTTTTAGTTATAATATCACTTTTACAGTATATTAAATATTTAAAAAAACATTTTATTAAAGTGAAAAATCATATTCAAGAACCGTTTGATGAATAATGTAAAGAATAATTATTAATAAGAAGATAACACTTAGGTTGAAGACTTGAATCTCCTCTTAGAGATACTCTTGGAAATGAGGGATTTGGGACTCATTTTTTGGGACTATAGGTTCACAAACGTGATAGTGTATTGATAGATATATTATTTGGTAAAGGATTCAAGATAAATTTTAAGGAAATGTGTGTGTTGAGCTGGGTAAAGGATAGGTCCTTTTATAGGTGATCTTGCATAGCATTTTCAAAAACACACATTACTTAATGTATAAAGGTTTCATTTTAAAGTGGAAAGTGGAAACAAGTGAAAAAATAATATATAAGGTATTTGGGGGGTTTTAGAAACATCCACATAATTAGAGATAAGGTTTTAAGATTTTTATCGTTTTATAAATCATTTGTGACATTAAATACCATTGAAAATTATTTTCAAGGTTATTCTTGTAAATTTACATTAGAAATGTATAAATGATAATAAAATTATTAATGGGTAAGGGTGCATATATTGGGAGGCTGAGGGAGCAGTGACGACGATGGTTTTGACTCCCGATCAGTGATGGTGGTGGCCTCTGAGCGGGTTCCTCCCCCTCCGGGGGAGGGACCTCCGCCGCGACACACAAGAGAGGAAGCACCTTTTCTCCCATTCTCCAACCTGGACTTCCTTCCTCCATTTCCCCGAAGCTTTCTGATCCCTAAGGTTCCAGGTCTACACGATGGACGACCTAATCTTCCAATTTCGGTTGCTGAGTTTAACGAAGCCTCGGCTCTGCATAGTTTGACGCTGGTTGCTCGATTTTGGAAGAGAATACCCTCAGTAGATCTGTTCGATAGATTTGTCTTCGGTTACTGGGATTTTCAAGAGAAGGCAATTGTAGGATTGTTAGACAACTGGGATATTTTGATTCAGTTTGCGTCGTAGGAAGACTTGATAAGGCACTGGTCGAGATCCCCTCGCAATTGCAATGGATCACGGTTCTATCTTTATCGATGGTCGTACGATTTCCATATGCGGCTTGATTCACCCCGTGGTGATTTGGGTTAGTTTTCAGAACCTCCCTTTAACATTTCAAAACCCATCGATTGTTAAAATGTTTGGAAATCTACTGGGGAGATATCTTTTCTCCGATAGCCGGACCATGGTTGTATGCCATCCTATTAACCCTAGAGTGTGTGTGGAGGTGGATGCCTCAAGGGCTCCGTTGGACTTCGTTTGGATCACCGTCGGTGAAGAGTTTCGGTGTAAACAGCCGGTTGTATATGAATCATGGGTTCATTATTGTTCTGATTGAAAATGGTTGGGCCATTCACTGGAGAAATGCAGGCGGAGGGCAAGGGATGATGGATCCCAGAGGAATGCGAGCAATAGCGATTATAGCATTTCTGGGAATGAGAGGAATGGTGATCGTAGAATCTCGAAGAATCACATGGTGGTGAATTCGTTGGTGGAATAACCTAGTGAAGAGGCCCTCAACAGACCCCCTGAAGGCATTGATTTGGTAGGCCTTGCTTGGGTTGTCCATAATGATGGTGCGGTTCAAGATGAACAAGAGGCAGGTGTTATTTCAGTGGGCTTGGGATCAATGATTGTAGGTGCTGGAATTCAAGCGAGGTCGGAGAAACCACCTGCTCTGCCTCTTGGGCCGAAAGTCCAAGACGTCTTTTGCAGGTTGTTAGGTGACCTCAATGGAGTGAGCAGGACAGACATTGTTCCGGTTGATAATGAAAATGGCAGGTATGGATAGGATAGACTTGCAGGTGTTTATCAACTGGATCTCAATGAGGGAAGGTTTACGGAGCAAGCTGCTTGTGAAAACCGTGAGGTGACTTTAGAGGGAACTAATAGATATAACCAGTTCATGGGGCGCAGACTCTTACAGGCCAACCAGGCTAAGGCAGCTGGTCAAATAATGGTTGTTGAGGAGGCTGAATTGGGTACTCTAAATAAGCATTCGGGTGGCAGTGGTTCTACACCTGGAAGGGAGCTACAAATGGTGGAAGAGAGCAGGGGTCCAGGCTTGGTTCGGACATCAGTCCCCCTATATAACAGATTTGAAGGTTTATCAGAGGATAATGTGATTTTGGAACACATTACACCAGGTGAGGAGGATGATTTTGGCATGGAGGAATCCAATCTGGATGAACTGGACCATTCAGCTGAAGAGTTCCCAATTCCAAAGAACAACATGAGTTTTAAAAAGAAGAAGGGGAAGAAGGATTACTCCTCGCTCCCCCCACATTTTGAGACCCGCTCTGTGAAGAAGTTTCCGATGTTATTTCTCAATGTGGTGGAGGAGGATTCTCAGGTTTTAATCAAGGAGAGCAACAATGAAATGGGAATATCTACTGAAAAGGTAAAGAACATAAAGGAACCTATCCTTTGCTCCGAGGAGGACATGGTAGAAGAATTTCTGTATGTTGACATCCCACATGAAGAGGCTTATATGATGGGAAGATCTGTAAGAGTTGAGGTAAACAACGAGCAGGCTAAGTGGATTGAAAAACAAGATTTGATCTTGATGAGAGGCTTCAATGATCGGAAAATCAGCAAAGAAGAATATATCCGAACATGGGACAAAATGGTGGACCATTTTGAAGATGTTATTGGGGAAGATCCTGATGCTAAGGTATGGCTAATGAATTGGAATATTTATAGGGAGGAAAGCACTAATAGGCTAAGGCTATGTTTTGGTAACTTTTCTTTTTCTTATGAGGCTTCGCCTCCAGACTGATTTGGTTTGTCTCTCACTTTTCCATTTAAGTTGTTTGGTGGGGTTTTTTGGGTTGCCTGTGTTCAGGGTGCTAATGGTATCAGGAGATGTTCATCCTCATTCTGGATTTCTTTGACGTCCTCAGGGGTGGATCCTGGGGGTCTATCCCATTCCTTGAAGGCTGGGTGAATTCTTCTGGAATTTGCCAATGGGAGGATTTGGGTCGGTGTCGATGGTCACGCCGGAGGATGCTCAAGGTAATCCTGGGTGGATTTGACTATCTTCTATGATGTTCTTGTGCCCTGGTTCATGGTTTCTTGTGCATGGTTAGTGGTCTTTGGTGTTTTTATGTTTTGGTTAATGTGGTTTTTTGGACTCATGTAGCGGGGTACCGGGAACCCATAAACCAGGTTTTGAAAATGGAAAAAATGATTGGAAGATAATAAAATTATTAACATAATATTTATATAATTACTTATATTTCAAAATTCTATATAAAATTCTTTCAATGCCATGATTCACCCAGATATTATCACTTTAAATGTTTTTAAAACCATTTATTTAAATTTCCCCCTGCTTGTACAAGCTCGACATCAATGTTGTGTAAGTGTTTGGGATAATTATCATATTATTTAATTTTAAAAATAATTAGATAACATAAATATAATTTATTACCCATCATTATTTTAATTTATTATTGTTCATAATGTATATTTACTCACATACTTATCATGTCAGCACATATAAGATACCATTTTGAATTTTCTCACATTGTGCAAGCACTGGGTAAGTATTTAGATAATTATTAGGTTATATAATTCTAAAATTCATAAATATATGTTAATAACATTTATTATTCATTATTTTTCTCTCTTAAGGTCTATTAAATACTTATTCCTTCCAATATAATATCTTCAAGACACTAATTTTGACTTTTCCGATGTTATGCCGACATTACATCGACACCAATAAATGTTTTCATATTTATCTTAACATAAAATTTAATTTACATTAATTAAAAAAAATATTTTATTTTAAGTATAAAATGTTGTAATCAATGTTCAATAAGTTTCATAAATCTTTATATAATATTTATATCATGATGATGTCATAAAAGATACATTATTAAAAAACTGTATTTTTCATTTATTATCCAAAAAAATAAAATTTATTAGAAAAATACCAATTTTTTTCCCTAATATAATTTTTACATAATGATACCAAAAATTAAGTCCATTTTATCAAATTAAAATTATAAAATTTAGAAATTTAACTTTTTATAGTACATGGGAGAATAATAAAAACAATTCTTTTCTTAAATGAAAAAAACATATCCTTGATACATACCTTGATAATATAATTTATAATAATAAATATCAATGAAAATATATATAATCAACATATATATCCATTTATAAAATATAAAATAATTAGATAATTTTTTATATATATTGAAATACAAATCATGTTAAGGAAATATAATTAACCTTTAAACAAAACACATTTTATGCCATAAAGTAAGCATAATAATTTTAAATATACCATCAATATCTGATTGATTATATAATATCTTTTGAGACATGATATGAACACATATTCATGTTTAAAGTAAATATATAAATTCATATTCATGAATATTACTAAACCATAAAAGCGATGTATTAGTAAAAATACATGGGTTGTCACATTATCTCAATAAAATGTATCATGGTTCATTTTAGTTCAGTGTTGCATGTGTAACAAGATATTAAACAGAATATTTATTTAAAATGGAAATTCATAATATAATTTTGGGGTGTTACAATTTTTTCCTAATTGAATAAGAATTTCGAAGGCATGTTTTTGAGGAAGTGGTGTTTGAAATAATATTTTTGGAAGTTACCCATGCATTTGAAAAACTATGAAAAACCTCTATTAATGTTAAAGACTCTCAATTAGTGGTTAAAGAAAAAAAGAATAAAATATCTTTATAATACATTATAATAATCGAGAAAATTTCATGGAGAACAAATCCAGGAGTTGAAGAGGTATTAGGAAGATATCCCGAGATCATTTAATGGTGAGAAGAACTCCCTTAACATTAAGTGTCTTGATCTTGATGTGAAATTGAAGGTTCTTGAATCAATAAAAACTATAATTTCCCAAATTACTAAAAATGATGATGTTATCATAAAACATTATAATGATAATTACTCAAATAATACTAATACTAGTGTCAAGAATAGTATAAAACTATCCCCTAATAAGCCTACAAAAAGCTATCGAAAAATAGTAATTTGTAACCAAGAAAATGTTTCATGTACTAATTTTTTTTCACGTGCTATTTGTAAAAACCCAAGGATTTACAAATAAATTTAATATAGAATGCATGAAACACTGAGTCTCTATGAAACAAACACTTTTTTATTTATAAAAGATAGGTATAACCTAGACGTTAGACATAATTTTTCCACTTCTGTGTTTTGAATTTTTAAAAACGGACATACATGGTTACGATTAGTAAGATATTTAGAGTATGATATGATCAACTTACATTTTTTTTTGAATAGTAAATTAACCCATATGAATAATAATGTACCATTATGAATAGTAATATGACCCTTATGAATAGTAACCTCACCCATGTGAGTATAAATAAAATTTAGGCACCTTATAAATAATAGTGAATATTTTAAAAATTAATAATTAAGTATTGTTATTTTTGTGAGTAATAAATATTTAATTAAAATTTTAAATTAATAAATTGATTTAAAGTAAAATTTGTTTTCATAAAATTTATTCCTAAATTAATATTTTTTTGTCCTATGATTTTAGGATAATTTTATGAGACCTGAGTTAATTTTTGAAAGTATTATAAAATATTTTTTAAATTTAAAATATATATTTTTCAAGTAAATAATGATTTTATTTAAAAAATTAAATTTCACATATTTATAAAATTATTTAGATAAAATGGGGTTAATTTTTTAATTCTATATTTAGAAAAATGGTAATGGTGATATTTTTGGGATTTTTCTAAAATACATGAATTTTTAGTGAATAGTAAAATACGATAATTAACGATAAATGCTAAATACGTGATTTAATGAGTCATAGGTGATGTATGACTAATGTAATAACACTTGCTTAGAAATAAAATACACTTATTATTGTTTTTTCACAAGAATCAACATTATTACTTGTCTTAAGAAAAATAATAAAATAATGAATAAGATATTCAAAAATCACCCCTCTCCTCCACTATAAAACCACTCATCACTCCCACTTCTCCTTAATCCTATAAGGCTTTAAGATTAAAAAATTTCAACCAAAATACTCTTTCCAAGTATCTCCCCACATCCATAATCTCTTGTTCTTTCCAAAATTTCAAAACCCCTTCCCTTAAGGAGGTTCTCAAGGAGGATATTTCAAGACGTAAACCCTCTTCCTTTTTCTTTTAATTTCATTTTCAATTTATTTTATTTTATTATCTTATCCTCACCTCCTCTGTCCAAATGATCATAATAACCACAATTCCATCTATATACTATAATAATATCATATTAAAAACAAAATCATCACTCGTGAGGTGCCGATTTACAACCATCGTGGACGATGAACCTCCGTTCTTCAATTTATTCTTCAAGGATGGTCATGAAACTATTTTTATGGTTGAAAAAAACTATAATATATATATTATATATTATTTAATTATTCTGGGACCAGTATATATACATAATACTAATTCATATGACAAAACTAGTTCGTGATGATCGAAATACAGTCGTAATAATCTAAACGATTATCACTAATGTTTTATCTAATAACTCATCCTCATACCATATAACCAAATGAATTATATAACCTTTTAATATTATGTATTTTAATTATTATAATATAAATTCAATTCTTGAGAAATATATCCATTCCACATGAACTTCCATACTTCTATACAAGTATACTGATTGTGAAAAATAAGGAATTGAACGCTCCCAAGTGATAATATTGTATCTTATAACTCATCAAAAAATACATAAATGAACTTAATAAAATTATATTAAATAAAATAAATATATATAAGGTTCTTAGTTAGTTAATTAATGGATTTAATTTGATTATATATGATGTTAAGGTCAAGTGCAGAACACGTTCAGACATAAGGTATGGGTTTTCTACCTGAACCTCCATTTTCTTTCGGGTTACTCTTTACCTATCTTAATACCGATTAAATTATTAATTATTCTAATTTAATCATCATAAATTATATTATAATGTTATATATATGTGTAACAATTAGAAGCCTTCTTTATTTTATGGGGAGTTAAATGTTTTATAAATATCTTTCTCAATTATTCCCGCTAAACAAGCCCGATTCAAGGGAACTTCTCAAATTCTTACCTATTTTCAAGTGCACTCTATAATATGTTTTAAGATGCCATTATTTTTCCAAAAAAAATAATTTTATCATGTAAAAACTATCTTAGTTAATTTATAGTTTGATTCAAATATTTTTCCAAAAGAACTCTTCTTTTCAAAGTAAAAGTGTATTTCTCTAAAAAATTCCTCAATGATTTTATTTGAGTATTTTTGTCTATTTCAACGCCTATATTGAATTTTATGTCTTATCGAGGTTAATATATTGTGTTTATCATATACCATATTGTATTAAATGGTTTATGATCTATTTGACTATAGATGTTCTATCTTAATACCATTCACTATACTACTTAGAATAGTTAATGTTTATGTGTACAGATTGGGGAAAGTTATTTAATATGTTCATGTTATTTATGTTTAGCCAATTTTATATGAGGAATTAATTTTACGTAGAAAGTGATAGGTGGAGCCCTCTATATCCCCCCGATGCGTTGGTAGGTCTCATGAGACAAAACAGAATTGGGTTTTGATCGAGGCCTTACCCTAGTATTTTCAGATTTCTTGGTTGAGGCCTTGACAATATGTTTCAGATAATCGGCATTATGAATCCCATCATTATGGTATTAATAATTGATAAACCATGTGATTATTATACTAGAATAATATCAATGGTTATGTTTCATTCTATTATGGTCATTTATATGGCCTTATTTAATCAAATTTCATTCCTACCATATTATGATCAAGTATATTTTTAAAGGCATGTATTCTTAGTTGTTCACCATGTCTAGTGATTATTTTCATGAAAAATTATTTTGTATTACTTACCCTTAATGATCATCTGAGCTCACCCCTTTCTTATGTTTTATTTTCATTAGGTTATTAATATGAATATTATGAATGACTTGCAAGGATAATATTTGATTCATATATGTTTCCAATGAAATTTCTATTATGTATTTCATTTCAAGTTTTAATATTGAAATTATGTTTGTTTCTTGTTTTCTAAAAATACTAAATATTCATTCATTCAGGATATAACTTTATTATAATCATTCCAATGTAATAAAATAATGCACCAACTCTAGGCAACTAGGGTCAAGGCATTACAGTTGGTATTATGGGAATTTTAGTAGAAAACTTGGAAACTAGAATTAGAAAATGTAGATTAGGGAACAAAAACCTAAGATAGACATTGAGGATAAGTATACAAGAACATACTATAATTTTGGTAAGGTATAGATTATGTGGATCCTTTAAGAAAAATAAACCCTTGTCTGGATACTAAAATTGGATGTGGTTTTCGAATAGATGTACCTAGGAGTAATAACTCTGATAAGGTGTTCCAATCTTGACTCGGGGTAACCTGGTACATGAAAATGGGCCTTACTGAACACCTAGTTTGATACACCCATGGGATATTCTTAGATAATTCACATTTTATTTATAAACCATTATAAAGATTTAAATGTAAATATTTTCTCAAAGAAACCATGCTTATGATTATGTGATTAGACATGCATAAAAATTTAAATTTATGTTAATTGTTTTTCTAGTTTGACATTATACATTATGATTCATAACCTAATTTAGTGTATTCCATTATTTAGAAATGGTGCCTAGTGGAAGGAATGGAAACTGAATGAATGAACCTATACCATGTAGGGATTGTCATCATATGAAAGATAATATTGTTGGTGTAACATATTAAGTAAGTAATGAATAATAGATATTATTATCTATGTCTATTTATGAATTAGATAGTGTTTTAGAGGCTTAAAATGAGAATAAATCCAATCTTAAGCATTGAATATACTAATATTCTTAAAAGATTGTTTTACTGCCTTTTGATGGCAAACCATTTTTTAAATCAAAATTTTGACAATTTTATAAGATCTATTTGTCAAAATAAACTTATTATTTATGATTGGGACATTGAAATTTACATTGGATAATTTTTTGGTATTTTTCTCACAATGTTCATTTTTTTAATGAATAGTGAAAAATACTGCATTTTACATCAAAACTGCTTTTTCATCTAATTTAATTATATCGTTAGATTATATTTTTAATTGGTTTTAAACTTTAAATAAAATATATTTTTACCATGTAATCCAATGGTGGTCATCAGTATTAATTTCACTTTGGAATTGGGCATAAACAAGTGTCAAACTTTTCATAGATATTGTTTAAAAAAAACCCGCTATTTGTTTTGACAACGGGAATTATTTTTAAATTAATTATTGAAATTTATATGTTTGGAATTTGGTAAAATGGATTACATATTTGGAATCATAAGGTCCAAATTATGTAATTAAGACTCTTTTGTTTTTTGACATTATGAATAGTAACAACGGTAATTATCTTTAATTATCTTGATTAATGAGTAATCGGGTAGTGAAGGATAATAAAAAAAATATCATAATAATAAAAAATGACACCAACATGTGTCCTAATGCTACTTTTTGTCTCATGGCAGACCATGGGATGCCTTGTTCCAAACTTGGGGACCCCATGGAATCACTTTTGTGTGAAAGTGACTTTTTATTTTTAAAGAAAGTTAAATATAACAAAGAATGTATCACCTGAGTAAAACATTTTTAATTTTGTATAAATAAATGATATATTGGACTATAAATAGTCATTGTAAATCTAAAAAGATTTTCTATATCATAGTATTTTTTTTATAATTTTTAGATATTAAATAAATTAAATTATTTATGACATTGATGATGCAGTGACTACCTCATTAATGAACGATTTAAATAAAATGAAAGGATAATGTAAAATCTATAACTTACACTTGTAAAAGACCTATTAAATGAGTTTATTTATAACACTTATCACCATATACTCTAAATAAATCAATGTGGGACCTTTAAAATCCGAAACTCATTTGAAAATAAAGTAACCTTTTATAACTTTCCAAGAGTGCCCCTCCTCTCCTCTTATAAAAGGCCCCCACTTCTACCACCTTACCCACACTACTCAAGCCTTTGTCTCAGCCAAAACCCTCACATTTTGTCTCTACACATCCCTCTATTACTCCTAGAATCCTCACTTTGGGCATAAGTCTTCCCAAGGAAGCCTTTGATCTCAAATCAAAAAGAGTTACCTGTTTTAAAGGTAGTGTTTTCTCTTGTGTTCTTATGTTTTATTTTGCTTCTCCAACCCCCTAAACTCTTTTTATTCATTTATTTTGTAACAAAACAAGTATCCTCAATATACAAGTATTTTTTTTATATGAAGGATTCGAGCTACACTTACACACACCTTCATCTAATGGTTAAAGAGCATACTGTTTCCGTGGATGGCGAATTTCTAACTCACGAAACGATGATTGTTCAATATTATTCTAACACCTTCAAAGGTGGCCATTAAGATGTAACTATATTTATATATGATATATATTAAGTTTATTTTTTACTTATTCTTCGATATTTTTCATTTGTGGCATACCTTTATGGTTTCCATTATGGGTAAACACGATAATTTCATTTTAGGAAGTGCAGACTACCGCCCCCTCAAAGTGATTTGATTCGTTAATACCATATGTGGGACGTATACAGGATGGATTTAAAGTTATTATATATGATGTTATAATGGAATTATAATATACCTTTATATAATTATTATTTCTTTTCATTAAAGTATGAGATAGAAATGAAAGTAGGGTTCATGCGTACGTACGGCTTACCGTCTCCATGAACGGTGCATTTCATTTCTTATCCCCAAATGTAATGTACTATTATAAGTACATATATATAATGGATATATATGATTTATGTTACAAATAAATGATTAATATAATTATGGAATTAAAATATACATATCTTTCATTTATTTCTAGTTTCATTAATATGACATAGAAATGAAAGTAGCGTTCATGCGTACGTACGGCTTACCGTCTCCATGAACGTTGCATTTCATTTCTTACCTTTAAATTATTATGTAATATTATAAATGCATGTATATAATGGATATATATGATATATATGATATCAACATCATGAATATAATTCTTGATATAATGGATATTTTACCACATGAACAACTTGTAATTATAAAGAGTTTATTTTTTGACTCAAGTACTAATGATCGAAAAAACGACCATTATTAACATAAATAATTACATAGTGTTCATAAAATGGTAATAAGTGATATAAAAGGAATAATGAACTTGAAAAAGGTTCTTAAGCAAGTAGAAATTAACTCAAGTTTATGATTCAGGATGTTAAAGAACGATCGAGTCAAGTCGGACCCAAGGTATGGGACTTCATCTCAATCTCCTTTCATTGAGGCATATTTTTGTTTTATACACAACCTTCTTTTATACGGTGTATAAACCCCTTTTACTTTTATGTTTATACAAAAGGAATCTTTTTTATACGAAGAGTTTTACTAAACGACAAAAGGGAATGTTTTGGTCGTACGTATGCGGCGACAACGACTTCTCCGCCGCCGTGACCATTATTTGAGTTTCGGCTTCCTCTACAAGCCATACCTTTTTTTTAAATGAAAAATAAATACCATGTTTTAATTTTCTTTTATTTTGGTATTAAAAATGGTTTTCATAGTGTTTTTATTATATCAATGTGTTGTATTGATATCTTGTGATTGAAATGTGGAAATGTTATGTTTCCTTTATGCATGTTTTATATGATACGATTATGTTATGGTTCTTGGGAATTGTTATGAAGATGGGTGGTTCCGTGATAAACTAAGGGTGGGTGAGCCCGATATAACTCTCCAATGCATTGGGTAACGCGAAGGGGTTAAACGTTAAGGTTTCTCCGAAGAGATTTAGGAAATATACTGTGATGAGTATTCCAAACGTAACCAAGAGGGTTACTCCCTACGTAAGAATGTTATTAATGCCTCAAGTTACCTTTATGTCTTATGATTTATATGATTTATTCATGATTTTATGAGGTATGTTAAAGTGCTTATGTTTTATGAGTAAAGTATGATTTCATTGATTCTTATGTATACATCTACTCATGTTTCCTTTCAATATTTTTATATCCCTTACTGAGCTTTTCATGCTCATCCCAAGTTTTTGAAATGTTTTTTCACAGGTCAAGGGAAAGGTACATGATATGATGATAGTGTCAAGGAAGTGTCAAGAAATAATCCAAGTTTTATTTTAAATATGTTTCTGTTGATGGGAAAAATGAATACTATCTTTTATTGTAACCACTTTGTTTAAATGTGGGATGTAATGCATGATTTATGATCTAATTCTCTAAAACTCTAAACCTGAAAAGATCCTCAACGTGTATTCTTGAAGTAACTAAAGATTAAGTATTGTTTAAGGCTGGGGCCTTATAGTTGGTATCATAGGTCGGTTTAGATAACTTTAGGAGTTAGAATTCTATTAAATGTTTATCCAAAAATATTTTTTACGGTCAAATTGAAATGATATAGCATTTGAAGATTACCATGTTGCTTCATCTAAGACATGTTTGTTAAGAATGGTTTTTCGTAGAGGAAACAGAAAAGATTTTCTGGGAAGGTATACTGAGGGAAATGGCCTTCCAAATCAGAAACCCGAGATGGTCAGAATCAGAATTGAACAGTTTGTTGCAGTGATGGCTCAGTTGATTCAGGTGATAAATAGTGTTTGTGTTTATTGATGATATTTTGGTGTTTTCTAAAAGTAAAGAGGAGCATGAAAGTCATTTAAGGGTTATTTTGAAAACCTTAAAAGAAAAGAAATTGTATGGGAAATTCAGCAAGTGTGAGTTTTGGTTGCAACAAATTTCTTTCATTGGTCACATTATTTCAAAAGATGGAATAACTGTTGATCCTGCAAAAACAAAGGTTGTGGAAGAATGACCAAGACCCACAAATGTAACCGAGATTCGTAGTTTTCTTGGTTTGGAAGGCTATTACCGAAGGTTTGTTAGAAATTTTTCACAGTTATCTAGTCCAATGAATAATATAACTTGGAAGGGTGTTAAGTTTATCTGGACAAAAGAATGTGATGATTGTTTTCAGGAACTGAAAAGAATATTGGTGAATGATCCAGTTTTGGCACTACCTTCCAGGAATGGTGAGTTTTTTATCTACAGTGATGCTTCATTGAAAGGACATGGTTGCATCCTAATGCAGAATGATCAGGTAATTTCTTATGCTTCACGTCAGTTGAAAACTCATGAGGTAAATTACCCTACACATGATTTGGAATTAGCTGTTGTTGTTTTAGAATTAAAAATTTGGAGGCATCATTTATATGGAGTAAAGTGTGAAATATATACCGATCAAAAAAGTTTAAAGTATATATTCACTCAGAAAGAATTGAACATGAGACAGAGGAGATGGCTAGAATTAATCAAGGATTATGATTGTACAATTCATTACCACCCGGGAAAAGCAAATAAAGTGGTTGATGTTTTGAGTCGAAAAAGTAATGCTTCATTAACAATGTTATGTTTGGAACGTGATACTTTGGTTAAGGATTTGATGAACATTGGCATAGGAGTTGTTGGTGCAGGATTTCCTTCTGTTTTGTTTCAGGTATCAGTGAAATCTTCTCTATCGGATAGAATTAAGGAAGCACAGAAGCAAGACAGCGAGTTGTAGAAAAAGGTAGAGCTAGTTCAGAAGGTAAGTTGCCTGAATTCAATATTGATAATGATTTTGTTTTGAGATTTGGGAAGAGATTGTGTGTTCCATGTGATTCACAGTTGAAGAGAGATTTTTTATGTAAAGCTCATAGTTCTCCATTTTCAGTCCATCCTGGTAGTACTAAGATGTATAGAGATCTTCGGTAGTATTACTGGAGGGACGGAATGAAAAGGTATATTACTGATTTTACTATGAAGTGTTTGACATGTCAATAGGTTAAAGAAGAGTGGCAGTTACCGAAAGGGATGCTTCAGCCTCTTCCAGTACCAGAGTGGAAATGGGAGAATATATCCATAGACTTCGTTGTGGGATTTCCGAAGACACCTCGAGGTAATAATGAAATCTAGGTTATTGTTGATCGCTTGACTAAATCTGCTCATTTTCTTGCTATACGGGATACTTTTTCCCTAGATCAACTTTCTCATTTGTATCTTAAATAGATAGTCAGGTTACATGGAGTTCCTCTCTCCATTGTATCTGACCGTGATCCATGGTTCACTTCTAACTTTTGGAAAGGCCTTCAGAAGTCGTTGGGTATTGAATTAAATTTTATTACAGCTTTTCATCCTCAATCAGATTGGCAGTCAGAATGAACAATTCAGACTTTGTAGGATATGCTACGTGCTTGTTCGATGGATTATTAGGGAATTTGGGACCAACATCTTTCTTTGGTTGAGTTTTCTTATAATAATAGTTTTCATTCCAGTATACAGATGAAACCATTTGAGGCATTATATAGGAAGCGGTGTCGAACTACGGCTTTTTGGGATGAAGTAGGTGAAAGGAAGCTGATGGGACCAGAATTGGTAGAAGAGTTGGTAGAAAAAGTTCAGCTGATACAGAAACACATGAGAACAGCTCAGAGCAGGCAGAAGAGTTATGCAGATAACTAGAGGAAGGATCTATCTTTTGAGGTAGGTGATCATGTTTTTCTCAAAGTCTCACCATGGAAAAGTGTGATGAGATTTGGTAAGAAAGGAAAGTTGAGACCAAGGTTCATTGGACCATATAAAATTCTGGAGAGAGTTGGATCAGTTGCATACCGAGTGGCTTTACCTCCGAGCTTATCTCAGGTACACAATGTTTTTCATGTTTCAATGTTAAGGAAGTACATGCCAGATCCATCTCATGTGTTGAGCCGAGAGGTAGTTCAGTTGGAAGATAATATCTCTTATGAAGAACAACCAGTCCAGATTCTTGACCATAGAGAGAAAGTGTTTCGGAATAATTTAATTCACCAGGTAAAGGTTTTTTGGAAAAACCATATGGTTGAAGAGGCAACGTGGGAATCTGAAAATGCTATGAGGGCTTAATACCCCCACTTATTCGATAAGTAAATAAATTGCGGGGACACAATTTTCTAAAGGGGGGAAGGATGTGAAATACCAAGTAAGTAATGAATAATAGATATTCTTATCTATGTCTATTTATAAATTAGATAGTGTTTTAGAGGCTTAAAATGAGAATAAATCCAATCTTAAGCATTGAATACACTAATATTCTTAAAAGATTGTTTTACTACCTTTTGATGGCAAACCATTTTTTAAATAAAACTTTTGACAATTTTATAAGCTCTATTTTTCAAAATAAAATTATTATTTATGATTGGGGCATTGAAATTTACATTGGATAATTTATTGGTATTTTTCTGACAATGTTCATTTTTTTAATGAATAGTGAAAAATACTGTATTTTACATCAAAACTGATTTTTCATCTAATTTAATTATATGGTTAGATTATATTTTTAATTGGTTTTAAAGTGTAAATAGAATATATTTTTACCATTTAATCCAATGGTGGTCATTGGGATTTATTTCACTTTGTAATTGGGCATAAACAAGTGCCAAACTTTTCATAGATATTGTTTCAAAAAAAACCCGCTATTTGTTTTGACAACGGGAATTATTTTTAAATTAATTATTGCAATTTATATGTTTGTAATTTGGTAAAATGGATTCCATATTTTGAATCATAAGGTCCAAATTATGTAATTATGACTCTTTTGTTTATGGACATTATGAATAGTAACGACGGTAATTATCTTTAATTATCTTGATTAATGAGTAATCAGGTAGTTAAGGATAATAAAATAATATCATAATAATATAAAATGACACCAACATGTGTCCTAATGCTACTGGTTGTCTCATGGACGAACATGGGATACCTTGTGCCAAACTTGGGGACCCCATGGAATCACTTTTGTGTGAAAGTGACTTTTTATCTTTTTATTTTTAAAGAAAGTTAAATATAACAAAGAATGTATCACCTGAGTAAAACATTTTTAATTTTGTATAAATAAATGATATATTCGACTATAAATAGTCATTGGAAATCTAAAAAAATTTCCTACATTATAGTATTTTTTTTATAATTTTTAGACATTAAATAAATTAAATTATTTATGACATCATGATGATGCAACGATTACCTCATTAATGAACGATTTAAATAAAATGAAAAGATAATGTAAAATCTAGGACTTAAACTTGTAAAATACCTAGTGGATGAGTTTATTTCGAACCCTTATCACCTTATCCTCGAAATACATCAATGTGGGACCTTTAAAATCCAAAACTCATTTTAAAATAAAGTAACCATTTATAACTTTCCAAGAGTGCCTCTCCTCTCCTCTTATAAAAGGCCCCCACTTATACCACCTTACCCACACTCCTAAAGCCTTTGGATCGGCCAACCCCTTCCCATTTTGTCTCTCCACATCCCTCTCTTACTCCTAGAAGCCTCACTTTGGGCAGAAGTCTTTCCAATGAAGCCTTTGAGCTCAAATCAAAAAGAGTTACCGTTTTAAATGTAGTGTTTTCTCTTGTGTTCTTATGTTTTATTTTGCTTATCCAACCCCCTAAAATCTTTTTATTCATTTATTTTGTAACAAAAAAAGTATACTCAATATAATATGATGTTTTATATGAATTATTTGAGCTACAATTACACACACCTTCATCTAATGGTTAAAGAGCATACTATTTCCGTGGATGGCGAATTTCTGCCTCACGAAACGATGATTGTTCAATATTCTTCTAACACCTTCAAAGGTGGACATTAAGATCTAACTCTATTTATATATGATATATATTATTTTTATGTTTTCCTTATGCTTCTATATTTTTCATTTTTGGCATACCTTTATGGTTTCCATTATGGGTAAACACGATAATTTCATTTTAGGAAGTGCGGACTACCGCCCCCTCAAAGTGATTTGATTCGTTAATGCCATATGTGGGACGTATAAAGGATGGAGTTAAAGTTATTATATATGATGTTATAATGGAATTATAATATACCTTTATATCATTATTATTTCTTTTCATTAAAGTATGAGATAGAAATGAAAGTAGCGTTCATGCGTACGTACGGCTTACCGTCTCCATGAACGGTGCATTTTATTTCTTATCCCCAAATGTAATGTACTATTAGAAGTACATATATATAATGGATATATATGATGTATGTTACATATAAATGATGAATATAATTCTGTAATTAAAATATACATATCTATGATTTAGTTATAGTTCCATTAATATGACATAGAAATGAAAGTAGCGTTCATGCGTACGTACGACTTACCGTCTCCATGAACGGTGCATTTCATTTCTTACCTCTAAATGATTATGTAATATTATAAATGCATGTATATACTGGATATATATTATATATATGATATCTACATCATGAATATAATTCTTGATATAATGGGTATTTTACCACATGAACAACTTTTAATTATAAAGAGTTTATTTTTTGACTCAAGTACCAATGATCGACAAAACGACCATTATTAACCTAAATAATTACATAGTGTTCATAACATGGTAATAAGTGATATAAAAGGAATAATGAACTTGAAAAAGGTTCTTAAGAAAGTATAAATTAACTCAAGTTTATGATTCAGGACGTTAAAGAATGATCGAGTCAAGTCGGACCCAAGGTATGGGACTTCGTCTCAATCTCCTTTCATTGAGGCATATTTTTGTTTTATACACAACATTCTTTTATACTGTGTATAAAACCCTTTGACTTTTATGTTTATCCAAAAGGAATATTTTTTATATGAAGTGTTTTACTAAATGACAAAAGGGAATGTTTTTTTCGTACGTATGCGGCGACAACGACTTCTCTGACACCGTGACCATTATTTGAGTTTCGGCTTCCTCTACAAGCCATACCTTTTTTTTAAATGAAAAATAAATACCATGTTTTAATTTTATTTTATTTTGGTATTGAAAATGGTTTTCATAATGTTTTTATTATATCAATGTGTTGTATTGATATCTTGTGATTGAAATGTGGAAATGTTATGTTTCCTTTATGCATGTTTTATGTGATACGATTATGTTATGGTTCTTGGGCATTGTTATGAAGACATGTGGTTCTGTGATAAACTAAGGGCGGGTGAGCCCGATATAGCTCTCCAATGCATTGGGTAACGCGAAGGGGTTAAAGTTTAAGGTTTCTCCGAAGAGATTTAGGTAATATACTGTGATGGGTATTCCAAACGTAACCAAGAGGGTTACTCCCTACGTAAGAATGTTATGAATGCCTCAAGTTACCTTTATGTCTTATGATTTCTATGATTTATTCATGATTTAATGAGGTATGTTAAAGTGCTTATGTTTTATGAGTAAAGTATGATTTCATTGATTCTTATGTATACATCTACTCATGTTTCCTTTCAATATTTTTATATCCCTTACTGAGCTTTTTATGCTCATCCCAAGTTTTTGAAATGTTTTTTCATAGGTAAAGGGAAAGGTACATGATATGATGATAGTGTCAAGGAAGTTTCAAGAAATAATCCATGTTTTATTTTAAATATGTTTCCGTTGATGGGAAAAATGAATAATATCTTTTATTGTAACCACTTTGTTTAAATGTGGGATGTAATGCATGATTTATGATCTAATTCTCTAAAACTCTAAACCTGAAAAGATACTCAACGTGTATTCTTGAAGTAACTCAAGATTAAGTAATGTTTAAGGCTGGGGCCTTATAGTTGGTACTGGATCTGTGACTAGTGTTGAGAAACTTATAACTATACTGGGATAGATGACTTAGGTTATAAACAGTAACCTTACCCATATAAAGCATCTTGATCCACAATGCAGATGAGCAATGTTATACTACTTTATACGACAACATCATCCATCATTTAATGGGACTACAAACCCATTCATAGCAAAACAGTGGATAAGTTCCTTAGATAATATATTTCACACTTTGGAAAGTAACTAACGGGGAAGGTTTTCATGGTAGTTTATCATCTATCGGGATATGCGGATAAATGGTGTTCGTTGATTGAAAACACAAAGTAGGAGGGAGAGATTAAAAATATGGAATTGTGGTATTTTAAGGAAATATTATTAGAAAAATAATTTCCTCATGAACAACAAGTAGATATGAAAAAAAAAATCTGAATCTAAGGAAAAAATAGGATAAAAATGTTGCAAAGTATGAAACTAACTTCACAAGTTTAGCAAGGTATGTTGCGGACTACATACATAATCCAAGGAGAAATATTGATCAATTATTTTATGGTTTAAAACCGTTCCTATGAAGGGGACTAGTCTCCCAAAGTTTCTAATCTTGTGAAGATATAGTCTCATGTTCTATAAAGATAGAGAAATAATTCTCCAGGTATTATGAATTTAAGGAAAAACAAGTTAATAAGAGGGTGGTATAGAAAAAAATTGATAAAGGAATAAAAAGTGGAGTTTTCTAACATTTGATACTTGTGGAAAGAAACATCCCAAATCCTTATTAAAAGGAAAATGAGTCTATTATAAATATGTAGAAGTAGGACACCAATCTCGAGATTTCAAGGGGAAGAGAGAATCTATCAATGTTTAATGCTACAATTGTAAAGATATGGAAAATTATACCAATGATTTTCCAAATTATCAAGGAAAAATTCTCCAGTGAAGTATCATTGGAACATAGATGTGTCGATAATTCCCCATTATGACACATAATGGTATTTTAGTTTATGAATTTATCATTATACCAATTATTGAATTTTATATAATTCTTGGTATGAACTATATATCTAGTTATGATGTGAAAATTTATTGAAAGAAGAAGGAATTTACAATTTTTGAGAATGATGTAGAATCCCTTATCTTTAGAGTAGAAACCTCTTCATTTGATTCTTATCTAGATCCACCCCCAATAGATATAATGAATGCAATTCTTGGGGAGGAATATAAAACAATATCTATGGGTGAGGAAAGAAATATTGAAATTGAGGATGTTCCTATTGTTCAAGAATACATTGAGGTATTCCCATAGGATTTACCTGGATATCCTCCAGAGTGGGAAATTGAGTTTTCTATTTATTTAATTCCTGGTGCAAGGCCCATATCAAAGTTCCCTTATAGAATAGCCACATTGGAATTAATGGAGCCAAAGAAGCAACAAGAGGAGTTGAGTAGTGAGGGGTTTATTCACCCTAGTGTTTCTCCATGGGGGCCCCCATTCTATTTTTCAAGAAGAAAGATGGATCCATGAGGTCATGAGTTGACTATAGAGAAATCAATGCTATTATGATAAAGAACAAGTATCCACTTCCTCACATTGATGATTTATTTGATCAACTTCACGAAGCCCAATATTTTTCAAAGATTAATCTTAAGTTTGTATATCATCAGTTTCATGTGAGGAAGGAAGATATTCCAAAGACAACATTTCAAACCAGGTATGGGAATTACGAGTTTACATTAATGCATTTTGGACTAACTAATTCACCCTCTGTTTTCATGTATCTAATGAATAGATTTTTCAAGGAATATCTTGATGTCTTTATTTTGATATTTATTAATGATATCTTGGTATACTCCAAAATCTATGAAGACCATGAGAATCAATTGAATATTTTTCTAAATACTCTTAGAAGAAATTAATTGTATGGGAAGTTTAGAAAGTATGAATTTGCGATTTATTTAGTTTCTTTTCTTGTCCATATTTTCTCTAAGGATGGGATCTCAGTTGATCTTATGAAGACAAAGGCTGTTCAGGAATGTCCTACTCCACTGAACATAACAAAGGTACATATTTTTATTGGTTTAGAAGGTTATTATCAGTGTTTCATTCCGAAATTGGCTCAATTATCCAACCCGTTAACCAAGATTACTAATAAAGGGGTTAAGTTTGTATGGAAAAAATAATATAAAGATTTTTTTTGAAGAATTTAAGAGGATATTATTGAATGCTCTGATCCTAACTCTGCCATTAGGAAATGGTGGATTTGTGATCTATAGTGATACATAGAAGAAAGGACTTGGTTGTGTCCTCATGAAAAATGATAGATTTATTGGCTATGCATCAAGGCAGTTAAAAATTTATGAACAAAACTATCAAACTCATGATATTGAGTAAGAAACTATAATATTTTCTCTGAAGATATGGAGACACTATCTCTATAGAGAAAGATGTGAGATATAAATAGATCATAAGAGGTTGGAATATATATTCTCAAAGAAATAACTCAACATGAGGAAAAGGAAATGGCTCAAGATACTTAATGATTATGATTGTTTCATACACTACCACCCAAAAAAAGAAAATAAGGTATCAGATGAATCAAGTAATAAGGATCACGTAGTTCTAAAAAATGAGAATTTACAGGGATCCTATGTATATGGATCTAGTGAGGATGGATATTGAAATTATCAAAGAAGGTGAAACATAAATACTTTTTCAATTGATTTACCAACCATCTTTATTGTAAATAATTAAAATTTCTAAGTCTCGTGATGAGAATTTCAAAAAAAATTAAATATTTGAATGATGGGAAGTCTGAAGAATTCTTGTGTGAGGATGGAATTATGAAATTTAGGTGGATGTTGTGTGTTCCCTCTATCCCTGAGCTAAAATGGAGTTATTTTATAATGACCATAGTTTGAATTTCTATATACACCCTAGTATCACTAAGATTTATAGAGATTTTGAAGGAAAATTTCTTGTGGGATGACATGAAGCAGGAAATTGATGATTATGTATCAAGATGTTTATTATGTCGACAAGTAAAGGTTTAAAGACAAAATGATATAGGATTCATACAACCTCTAACTATTCCTACATGGAAATGGGATGACATTACTAAGTATTTTGTCACTGGATTACCCAAAACTCCAAGAAAGAATGATGCAATATAGGTAATTTTGGATTGACTTACCAATTCTGCACATTTCCTTGCTATAAGGGAAGACTTTCCACTAGAATACCTTACATGACTCTATTCTAATGAAGTTTTTAGACTTCATGGATTATCTATCTTTATTGTTTATGATCACAATCTATGGTTTAAATCAAAATTCTAGAAAAGTATCCATAAAGATTTGGATACTGTACTTTATTTGAGTATTGCTTATCACCCTCAAACTAACAAGAAGTCAGAAAGGATGATCCAAACTTTATAAGACATGTTGATTCATGCTTGATAAACTTTCATGGTATGTGGGATCAGTATTTACCTTTGGTGGAGTTTTCATGAAACAATAGTTTCCATTCAAGTATTCAAATTTCACCATATGAAGCATTGTACGGAAAGATATTTCATACACCAACATGTTGGGATGAAGTTGGTGAAAGGAAGCTTGTGGGCCGAGAGCTTGTGGAGGAAACAACAGTGAAGTTAAAAACTATTCAAACCCATGTTAAAGAGGTTCCAAACATGAAAAAGTGATATGATGATAATTGAAGGAAGGATTTGAAATTTCAAGTGTGAGATCATGTTTTATTGAAAGTATCTCCATGGAAAGGTGAAATATGATTTGGGAAGAAGGGAAACTGATCCCCATGTACATTGGACCTTTTGAAATTCTAGAGATAATTAGAGCTGTGTATTATCATTTGACAATGTTGCATATCCTTTCTAAGGTACACAATGTGTTCCATGTCTCATTGTTAAGAAAGTACTTGCCAGACCCAACACATGTACTCACTTATGAATGTATATAATTTGAACATGGATTATCTTACTATGAAGAGACTATCCGGATTTTGTACACTAAAGAGAAGCTGTTGAGGAATCGGATAACTTGGCTGGTAAAGGTACTTTGGAAAAATCATAAAATTGAAGAGGTGATGTGGGAGCCTAAGGATTTTATGATGAAGAACTACCCAAATCTTTTTATGAGTTAATATTCTGGTAATTTCGAGGAATAAATTTTTATAAGGGGGAAGGAATGTAACACCCCAAGGATTTATAAATAAATTTAATATATAATGCATGAAACATTGATTCTCTGTGAAACAAAAAAAAATTATTTATAGAAAATGGTCATAACCTAGTAGTTATAAATATTTTTTCTACTTCTATGTTTGGAATTTTTAAAAACAGACATACATGGTTGTGATCAATAAGATATTTAGAGTGTAATAGGTCCAACTTACATTTTTTGTGAATAGTAACTTGACCTTTATGAATAGTAGTGTACCCTTATGAATAGTAATATGACCCTTATGAATAGTAACCTCACTCATGTGAGTATAAACAAAATTTATGCACCTAATAAATGAGAGTGAATATTTCAAAAATTAATAATTAAGTGTTGGTATTTTTCTGAGTAATAAATATTTAATTAAAATTTTAAATTAATAAAATCATTTAAAATAAAATTAATTTTCATAAAATATATTCCTCAATAAATATTTTATTTTTCTATGATTTCAGGATCATTTTATAAGACCTCAGTTAATTTTTGAAAGTATTATAAAATCAGTTTTAAATTTAAAATCTAATTTTTTCAAGTAAATAATGATTTTATTTAAAAATTAAATTTCACATTTTTATAAAATTATTTTGATAAAATGGAGTTTAATTTTTAATTCTACACATTGAAAAATTGTTGTGGTGGATTTTTGTGATTTTCCTAAAATACCTGAATTTTTAGTGAACAGTAAAATACGATAATTAATGATAAATACTAAATACATGATTTATTGAGTCATAGGTGATGTATGGATGATATAAGCACACTTGGTTAAAACTCAAATTCACTTATTACTATTTTTTGTCACAATAATTAACACTATTTCTTGTCTTAAGAAAAATAATAAAATAATGAATAAGTTATTCCAAAATCACCCCTCTCATCCACTATAAAAACTACCCTCACTCCCTCTTCTCCTAAATCCTATAAGACTTGAAGATTCTCAAATATCTGCCCAAATACTCTTCCCAAGTATCTCCCCAAGTCTAGGAGCTCTTGGTCTTACCAAAATACCAAAACTAGGATATTTCAAGAGGTAAACCCTCTTCCTTTTTCTTTTAATTTCATTTTCAATTTCTTTTATTTTCTTATCTTATCCTCATCTACTCTATCAAAATGATCATGATAACTCCAATATCATATATATAATATAAGTATATCATGTTTTTGTAATATCCTTCATCCAAATACTATCTATCTCTCTCTCTTTTATTTTAAAAACAAAATCATTGTCTGGGAGGTGCCGATTTACAACCTTCGTGGATGACGAACCTTGGTTCTTCAATTTATTCTTCAAGACTGTTTATGAAACCATTTTTATGGATGAAAAAAATTATAAAATATGTATTATATCTTATTTAAGGATTATGGTACCAGTATATATACAAAATATTAATTCATACGACAAAACTTGTTTGTGATGATCGAAATAGCACCGTAATAATATAAACGATTATCACTAATGTTCTATCTAATAAATCATCATCATACCATCTAAAAAATGAATTATATAACCATTTAATATTATTTATTTTCATTAGTATCATATAAATTCAATTCCATATAAATATATCCATTCCACATGAACTTCCATACTTATATACAAGTATACAGATCGTGAAAACTAAGGAAACGAATGCTCTCGAGTGATAATATTGTATCTTATAACTCATAAAAAGGAATAAATGAACTTAATAAAATTATAATAAATATAATAATTATATATAAGGTTATTAATTAATTAATTAATGGATTTAATTTTATTATCTGGGATGCTAAGGTCAAGTGCAGAACATTTTCTGACATAAGGTAAGGGTTTTCTACCGGGACCTCCATTTTCTTTCAGGTTACTCTTTGTCTCTCTTAATCCCAATTAAATACTTAATTATTATTATTTACTCCTCATAAATTCTTTTTTAATGTTATATATATGTTTACCATTTATAATACATCTTTATTTTATGGGGGATTTTAATGTTTTATAAATATCTTTCTCAATTCTTCCCAATAAACAAGCCTGATTCAAGGGAACTTCTCAAATTCTTACCTATTTTCAAGTGCACTCTATAATCTGTTTTAAGACACCATTGTTTTTATAAAACCACTAATTTTATCATATAAAAGATAACTTATTTAATTTATGGTTTTATGCAAATATTTTTCCAAAAGAACTCTTCTTTTCAAAGTAAAAGTGTATTTCTCTCAAAAATTTCTTGATGATTTTATTGGAGTATTTTTGTCTATTTAAACACCTCTGTTGAATTTTATGTCTTATTGGGGTTAATATATTATTTTTGTCATCTAAAATACTATATTAAATGGTTTATTATCAGTTTTATTATGCATGTTCTATCTTAATACCATCCACTATACTAATCAGAATGGATAATGTTTATGTGCACAGATTGGGAAAGTTATTTAACATGTTCATGTTGTTTATGTTTATCCAATTTAATATGAGAAATGAATTAGACGTATAAAGGGATGTGTGGGACCTTCTATATCCCATAAATTCATAGGTAGGTCTCATTATATAGAACAGAATTGTGTTTTGGCCAAGGCCTTATCCTAGTATTTTCAAACATATTGGCTGAGGCCTTGACAATATGTTTCAGATGTATGGCATTATGAAGTACCTTATTATGGTATTATTAATTGATAAAATTTATGATTATTAGACTAGTAGAATATCAATGTTTATGTTTCATTCAATTATTATAATTTATATGTCCTTATTTAATCGCCTTTCATTCCTGCCATATTATGCTCAAGTATATTTTTAAAGGCATGCGTTTTTAGTTGTTCACCATGCCTAGTGTTTATTTTCATAATAATCTCACCCCTTTATTATGTTTTATTTTCCCTAGGATGTGAAGATGAATATTATGAATGAATTTTAGGGATAATCCATGAGTCATAGATGTTTCTAATGGAATTTCTATTATGTAATTCATTTTAAGTTGTAATGTTGAACTTATGTTTATCTATTGTTTTCCAAAAACTACTAAACCATTAATTATTTAGGGTATGAATTTATTATAATAATTCCAATGTAATAAAATAATTAACTGGATCTAGGAAACTAGGGTTGGGGCGTTACACTATTACAAATTTAAAATTGAATTCTGGGAAAATATATATAGTGAAAAATGATTATAAAACCATCAAAACATCAGGGGTAGATGTTATCATATCCAATAAGAACATATCCCTAAAAATATCACAAAAGGTATATGTTTATACACAAAAATATCAAGCTATAAATTATATAAATACTATAATTAAAAAAATGATGAGGTTTATTGGTTTTTGTTGGTGCTGCTAGAGGTTTGGGTAATGGATCACTGAATGTTGCACAACGCTTCAATTGGAAAATATTATAGAAGGACACAATTAAGGGGGAACAAAGTTGAAGTTATAAGAATACCTATTTCTCAAAATAATAATTACCCAAAAAGGAATAAATTATTAACTAATAATAAATATTATTACTTGGATAAATTCTATGAGTGACGCTTCATATGTGGACATTTTCAAACTTTTGTGAGTGACTCTTCAGATGTGGTCATTTTCAAGAGTCGTGATTATGAAAACTAACCAAGTATACATAAAAAATACATAAAGGATTAGGATCACAAAAAATATATGGATGAAGGTAATACAGCCTTATAAAATAGGCTGAAGAAGGATAGTGACCATAATATTCCCAAAAAGTTTTCAATGAATACTACTGACGTATACTTGGGTAACAAGTAGAAGGGTTTTACAAGTCAAAATTGGATCAATAAGTCAAATATGGGAGCTAAAAAAATGAATAGTTGTTTATATTTTTTTAAAAGGTGATAAACTATAGTCTCATGAATTTTTTTTTGTATATATATATCAATGAAAGTAAGAAAAATCATAATAGAAGATTAGTCTAAGAAGGTGACAAGAAGAATGATTTGGTTAAAACACTCCTAAGAAGACATGTATAAATTTAGAATATGGTGAGTCACTTTCAAAGGAATGTTTTATTATTTGTCCATTTGATTTGGAAAAATCAATAAATATGGAGTAAGTACAAGTAAAATCTAGAATTAAAGGTAAAGAAGTAATTCCATATGAAAAAGTCAAATTTCATGAGATATTTTCAAAAAATAATGACCAAAAAAGTTTATTATAGATGTGTGGAAGGTGAAATGTGGATATAAATACAACTATAGATTTATTAAAAATGTTCCTAGTATAATAATAAGTCTTAAATAATATGAGTATTTCACTAGGTGATGAATTTTGAAAAGATGAACATCCTACACAAAGTAGTTAAATAGTGAATAACTCCTTTCTTTCCAAATTAAAAATAGATTTGGAAAATAGATGTGAAAGCATGAAGAATATTTTCAAGGTTAGAAGAAAATAAATAAACTAGTTGAGAAGAAATTATCAACCATTTTGTTCACATTAAGTGACTATGTTTTTGTAATGAACTGACCCAGGATACCCTCCAAAGACTAGCACCCAAATTGATCTGCCACATACTCGAAGGGCGTTCTTGATCCCCACAAGCTGGAGACTAACACCCAAGAATAAAAAAACAACCATAGGGAATTATTTCACCCAACCTAAAATAAAAAACATGGAATATATATAATGGAAATGAATAATGTAATAAAACAAGAATGAATATATGCCATTACCAAAGAGAAACAGTGGTACCAATACAACTTGAAAGCTAGATAAAACCAATGGTACATGTCTAACAAAACCAGAAAGGATAAATAAAAACCAAAAAACACTACTCCACATGATGTGTGGAAAATATCCCACTATCTCACCACCAACTACCCATAACCAACTGACATAAACCTTGACACCTCACTATGGAATCTTGTCTTTTCCTACATCAAAAGTCAATACCGAGTTTACACACTACCGAAGGAGTGTGTGGGGGTGTGATCTAAACAGGCTCAGTAAGATTCCACTCAAGTGTTCCATATCAAGTATTATTACAAATAATACCAATATTATAATTTAAAAGAAAATATGTAATTATAACTAATAAAGTATTTTTATATAAAAAACAAGCTAAATTTTTTCCTTTTCCACGTTTATAAAAAAAATGTAGGTAAATAGTTTCAAAGAATAAATCCACATTTATCAAATCAGGTATATCAAATAAAAAATAGTAAAAATCCAAATCACAATGGTAAATGGGATAAGGATCATAATAATCCAGGCTAGTAGACTACTCATGCCACAATCAATGACTTGTGTGTACTCAAGTACTTATAACATGGTCTTGAGGAGAAGAGGAAAACCCCATGAGTGCCACCCCACACAACAATATCAATATAAATTCACAATAATATAGGAATAGGGAGCATAGTAACACCCCATGAGTGAACCCCCCAATAATATATTAGATGAGTCCTAATACTACACCTTCCACCTATGTACTTAAGGCTTCCCAAGTACTGCATTTATCAAATAAATTTCAAAGGTATTTTCATTTCAAAAACAATTTAAAACAACTATTTCCATCCATACAACATTAAATTTTTATTAATAGGTAAAATAAACATGCAAAAAGAGACAAGAATCAAGAATCAAGAAATAAGAAATAAGAAACAAGGACACACTGGACTTAGGGAGGCCTGAAGTAATGTAAACTAAGGGTATCAACTCTAATAAAATTAACCCCCTCAGGTATCAAGGATTTAATCAAAATGAAAAATGTGATGTTGGACCCGGATTCACCATAGATGAATGATGATCTGCAACATTTTTCCCCTCACTCCATGTATGGATCACACTGTGATGAGAGTTATCGCACAAGCTCTCAAATAATGTTTGTGATTTAACTAAGTGCAGCACAGTGGATGAGCTATGTAGTTATCTCATGGAGAAAGTGAATTAAAAAACCCTTAATAGGTTTGAAGAAGAAAAAAAATGAAATAAGTTAAGGAAAATGAAACACAAGATGGGGGGTTTGGTTTTGTGACTTTCAGACAATACACTAAACAAGAAAATGAGAAACAACATTCAAAGAGACAATTTCTTTAGAAACACTTATATGAGAAGACGTAGTCGATATAAGTTTCACTATTTATCATAAATTTATCCTTATACCATATTATTATAATTCATTCAACTGTAATCCCCTAACCTTGTCAACCCCAAACCCTACAGAAATTAACACGACAAAAAATATTGAAAAAATGAGCCTTCGATCAACTTAGGGACTTGCAATCATAGCACCCTACCTTGATTGTGATCCAAAATCCAAATTATGGTCAATGGTGAATTAGGTAAGTATATCCTACCTATATTTAATAATTAATTGAGTTGAGGATGAGACTTGAACCCTACAATTATCTCCCAATTTGACTAGATTTTCTGATTGAGGTTTCACTCATATGGTTTACACTAGCCCGACCACGCGGTCAAGTACAAGTCAATTGAGTAACATAGAAATTAAAAACCAATTAATTTATCAAAATTTATGAATTAAATTATGTTTAAGGATTCAAAATAAATAAACTAAGGGAGTAGGGATTAGATCAACTATGAAAGAAATCACTCTTCCATGGGCGTAGTTGTCATCGTGGAGACGTTTGCATAAGCAATGGATTGAAAGGGGAACACCCAATCTCATATCCACTCTTATATTCCATCCCAAGAAGAAAAATAAGAATATTAAAATAGAAAAACATATAAGATTTATTGAATAAAATTCATTTTACAACCATAAGAACAAAGAAAAACAAAGTGGAGGTGGGAGAGGAGAGCCTTTTTTAAGAGATGTTTGCACACAAGGAATTACTTCTTCCAAGAGTTGTGAGGGGTTCCCAAGAGCAACCCTTTCGGACTCACCTTCCCAAATAATCAAAGAGCCCTCCCAAAGAGTGAAAAAAAACCTTTAAATAGAGTTGTGGAGGGCTAGGGTTACAAAACATTTTTAAATTTGAAAGGGAAATTCGGACAAATTGTTTAATTCAATTGCACTGTATAGTTTAACTCAATAACGTGTGCATTATCTGGAATTATAAAACAAAGATTTGTTACTAATCATGTCCCAGAGCTTCCCTCAATATTTGGGCTCAATCCAATTCTGGATGAAGAAGATATGACCCAAATAGTGAAGTAATGTCCAATCTGGATAGTTCAGTCCACCTTTGTCTTCATAGCCCATTTAATCCATGCAAATGCACAATATAGCTCTCATGTCCTAAATATAATTTGTATCCCATTAAGTCAGGAAAACAATTACAAAATTTTAATTTAAAATATTTTACAAAACAATATTTATGCCCAAAATACTAGAGTGAATTTTAAAAGGCTGAAACTGGAATTTCATTCGAATTTTCAAATAAATGATCTAATCCTAAATATTCTATAAATTAACATATTTAGCACAATGTGAGGAAATTATTTCATTTATTATCAATAAAATATTCAACAAAATAGTGTTTTATCAACTCCCCCACACTTACCCTTTTGCACTCCTAGGAAAAACCTCATATCAAGTAAACATTAATATCAAATCAAAACAAATTTTAAAACACATATCCTTGAGATCCAACAATTCCACACCAAGAAACAAAAGATATCATGCCTCATAAAAACCAATTATTTCAAGTTCTCCATTTATATCATTCAATATATTTCCAATTCATTTATCCTCCCATGCACAAACCACTTACCTCACTTGAATTTTCTCTTATCACACAAATGTCAATTTTTCACCAATGTCTTTCTCATCCAAAATCATACAAGGGTCACCATAGGCTTGATAAATTCCTAAATAGCCACTCGATCTGATTCAAGAACATATTTTTACCATGAGGAATTCTAAGGGTTGTTCTGTGGATTTCGGTTGGTAGGATTTAGATGTGAAAAAATTCTGAGGCTGAATGAGGAGGGCATGACTCTTTTTGAAGAAATATTGAATTAATCTAATTGTCACCATGTATGGTATTCTCATCACTCCTCTTAGTATAAATTAAGATCCATATTCATGAAAACTCATGGAAAGTTTACACCATTCATCATTTCAGCAAAAAAAATTCAATCGTCTAAAACATAGTTTTTCATGAAAGCTCCAGAAAAGGCACAACATTATTTCTTCGTCAGAAGCTCCAGAAAGGCACAACTTCTTTTATCATGAAACCTGTAAAAAAGGAACAGATTTAAATATAATGATTTTCTTCAGTAGTAAACACATATCTTAAGAATTTAATTTTCCACCCAAAGTATCACAGAATGTGGTATCACAACACAAGACAGGTTCTCCCACACTTAAGTTCAACTAGATTATGCAATTTCACTTCAAGAGTTGGTTAGATAGGGAAAATTGGCTTGTAATGTGGCTAACCTAATAGGATATTCATGGATTCTAAGGGATACAAGGATTAAATGTTCAAGGTATTACATTATAAAAATTATTCTTTGAAATAGGGGCTTTAATACCAAAAACGTGCCTCAATCATTTAAAACACAAGTACCTCAAACCCTCAAGTTTTGACAGGAATAAATCAAATTCTGGTTAAATCAAGCATGGTTTGGTTCTTTTAAGAAGTGATTTGAATTTAAATAATATGAAAATAATGGTTAATAAGCCTCAGAGGAAAGTGATTTCAAATATAAAGACAGTGATATGTGGAATGGGATTCAAAATTTAGAGTACTTTTCATGAAATTACTAAAGATTTGAACTTGAAAAAAATTCATTTTCAGCATTCATTTAAGATTAGTTTCATGGGATAAATTGTTTGAATTATTTATATGGATTTGAAAATCATTATGAGAATCATTTTAGATCAAAATTTTTAAAAACATGCAAAAAAATTGAAAAATAAACACACAAAATTTGAAAAACACACATTTTTTTTTGAAAAACAGGAAAACAATTGAAATTACTAAACTAAAAGGTTCCCTCATCCATACTTAAAATATTTCATTATACTCAATGTGAACCAGTTTGATCTAGAAATAGAAATGAGATAGATTTTGAAAAAACAAAAACAAAAATCCGATTTATGATACATGTTTTGTACCTAAAACCGGTTTGATCCAGCAATAGAAACTGAATAAAATATGATAAAAAATATTTATAGCATCTTATGTTTCTTCTTTCCTATGTTTTTTGAAAATTAAAGGTGAAAAATTTTCCAAAACCAAAAACAGCCCAATATATGAGAAAAAAATCTTTATAACATCTTATAACATAATGATTCATCTTCTAAGAAGTCAAGGCGGATAATCAATTCTTACCTGGATTAATAAAGTCAGAAAGGCCAAAATCAATGAGCTCCATATCAGCTTCTTCTTTTATATATGTGAAAATTAAGTTCTATTAAACAATAAAGACAACAGTTACAATAAGATAAATATATATAAAAAAGAATAGTTTTGGTTTCAAGAATAAAAACCTCTGGATTTAGGATGTCACGGTGCACAACACTTAAAATATTCACAAAAATGGATTTTGCATCTTTCTCTGTATATTTTCAACATCTGCAATAGAAATGAGATGGATTTTGAAAAAAATATATCATTTCTGATTTATGATACATGTTTTGTACCAATAACCAGTTTGATCCAGCAATAGAAACTGAATAAAATATGATAAAAAAATCTTTATAGCATCTTATGTTTCTTATTTCCTATGTTTTTTGAAAATGAAAATTGAAACATTTTCTAAAACCAAACACAACCCAATATATGAGAAACAAATATTTTTAACATCCTATAACATAATGATGCCTCTTCCAAGAAGTCAAGGTAGATCATAAATTCTTACGTGGCTTAATAAAGTCAGAAAGGAAAAAATCTATGAGCTGTATATCAGATTCTTCATTTATAAATGTGAAAAGGAAGTTCTACTAAACAACAAATACAATAGTTACAATAAGAAAATTATAAAACTAAATAAAAAATAAGAGTTTCGGGTTCAAGAATAAAAACCTCTGGCTTTAGTTCATGGTTCACAACAGTTAAAATCTTCACAATAATGACTTTTGCATCTTTCTCTGTATATTTTCCACATATTCAATAGAAATGAGATGGATTTTGAAAAAACAAATATTGTTTCCAATTTATGATACATGTTTTGTACCTATAACTGGTTTGATCCAACAAAATAAACTGAATAAAAAATGATAAAAAAATATTTATAACATCTTATATTATAATGAAATGGTGAATAAATACTGGATAAAAAATGAAATATACTACCTAATTGTGAATCTGTAAAACAAAAGTACTGTAATAACATATATGTAAAAGTTTTCAGTGAAGGGAAATACTAAAAATTGAAGATATTATTTTCATTATATTAGGAGAAAATACATATTGCATAGATCTAGATCTGTAGAAATATAGGTGAATAAATACTAAATCTAGAATTCTATTTGTCCATAATATAAAAATTAAAACAAAGTTTCAGAAGCCTACCAAATCCTAAGTAGAAATCATGCCAAAATAATAGACCATGGTCATCTCTTGTCTCCTGAAAGAAAAATCCACCAAATAAACCGATGGTTCCTGTTCACCTAAAAACACCCAAACTTACAATAATCATTGAACAATAATCATAGGATAACATAAGGTAGTAATAATTTGATTAGATAAAATGATGGAAGATAAAAACTATTGAGTATAAAATAGATAATATAAGTTGTAATGGTAGAAATAAATTACAATATTCATGTAATGAAACACTTTTATACAAATTAGTAATCAAGTGTACATACAATCTACAGGAGATATTGTGCATTTTAAAAGCTTCAAAACCCAACACTTTCACTTGTTTTCAGCATCATAATGTATCTAGAGAAACCAATAGGATATAATAGTCTACATTAATTCACCTTTCTATCCCTTTCTAGATAAACCTTTGTCAAATTCATGCCCCACTGCATCTAGGAATAATCATTTCAGGCAATGTAGGTCAATAAAACTGAACCATCACATGTTTAAATAATAAAAAATAAGGGCAAAATGATGTTTAAAAACTATATATGAGGGTTATGACAGTGTAAAAGCACGGTTACCTTAGATACATGTGATAAAAATCATATGCTGAAGCTATGTCCTAGGAAAATAATGGCATTAAATTGTTTGAAAAAGACGAATACTGAAGGGGAAAATATGAACCTGTATATTAAATTGGAAACAATTATAAAAAAAGTACTCTGAAATTTTTAAAAAATAGTATATTGTAAGAACAAAAAAATATGAACCTATATGGAAAAAATCAACCTGATTGAAAAAATATGAACATATGAGAAAAAAATATGAACCTATTAAAAAATTTGAATCTATAAAAACACAAAACTCACCATTCCAAGAGAACATAAACACCTCCACCATGGGATATGGTATGGGTGTTTTGAACCCTAGAGATAACAGAATCATGGTTACAAATACTTCCATACTTTTATAACAATAAAATAGATAGGAATATAAATATAACATAAGATATAAATAAAATCAATGTTACCATGAATTTTAAAGTATTTATAGAACTTTATGTTCCAATGAAAATACATGCATTCATAGTATAATTTAATATGTTGTATAGTTATAACTAAGAGAAGTAAAGGTGCATTTTCATAGTAATCCAATGTTTAAAAAGTGAAAAGCTCTAGATATAATGTTCATCTAGATATTATGAATTTTTAAATCTTCAAAACCCAACACCTGAACTTGTTTTCATCATTGTAATGTATCTAGAGAAACCACCAGGCTAAAATATAGTCTACATCAATTCACCTATATGTCCCTTTTCTGAGCAATCTTTGTCAAATTCATACCCCATTGAATCTAGGAATAATCCTTTCAGGTGATCTTATACAATAAAACTAAACCATATCATGTTTCAATAATGAATCATAAGGGTAAAATGATTTTTAAAAACTATATATGCAGGTTACGACAATGTAAAAGCACATTTTTCTTAGATATAGGTGATCCAAACCCCCAGCTGAAGTTTTGTTGAAGGAATGGCTTGAAAACGTTTTAAATGGATGGATTCTGAAGGGAATCATTTGGAGTAGACAGTTAGAGCTCGACACCAGCCTTTAAATTTCAATCCCTCACGAGGAGACGTAGCCCAGGGCAGAGGTTCCCAAGGTGAAGGAGTTGGATGTGGAGGACCCAGATGTGGAGGAGCTAGACGCGAAAGAATTGGATGAGGTGGATCCAGATGAGTAGCATCCAGACATCGATCAGGTAGTGGGTTGTCACTTTAGACACCATTGTATGTGTAAGGGTTCTGAACAATGAAAAACATATGAAGCCGAAGGAGGAGTCGAGATGGGCTTTGAAAAAAAAAACTATGAATAATCGACGATGTAGAACGAATCGGAGGCGTTGAACTTAGGATTGCTTTGAGGAGATAAAATCGACCTAGAAGTGTAGTAGGTGATGAAAATCATGAGCAGGAGTGGTGCGGGCTGGAGGTGATAATCGGGAAGGGGGGTGGGAGATGTGAATAGGGGAAGGGAGAGGGAACCCTAGGGAAGCTCATTGATGGAAGATCAACTATGGAGGAATCTGGATTTAGTGTTGAATATTAGAGAAGAATGTAAGAAACCCTAAGCTAGAGGGAGGGAATGAGGTACTGTGGCGGATTTGTGAAGGCCATCGTAGGGAAACAGAATTCCGTAGGATGAATATTTAATTGTAGGTGATGTGGAGGATTTGGAAGGTGACACGTATTCTTGGAGAAGCCAAGTTTAGTATATATAATATATTTCAAACAACCATTTATTCTATCAAAACATGCTTTGAAAACCCATTTCACAACCCATTTCACAATTCTTTGAAAACAACTTTTCCTTTACCAAAACAAGGTAAAAACCATCTTTCATCACAAATTCATTTTGCAAAAATAAATAAATAAATTCATTTTATTTATAAAAAAATTATAAAATCAAGGGAAATTATAGTTCATCAAACATATGTTAAAGACAACACACACCATGAGGAATTAAAAGGAAATAATGGAGGACCTAATAATGATTCTTATATCACATAATGAAATTACATAAGCAAAATGATTGATTAAGAGGATAAGAAAAAATATACCTCAAGGAACTCGCATGCCACATCACAACCAATACAAGGTTTGGACCCAAAAAGACGATCTCCCAATGAATCTATAAGGGATAGTATAAACATCATCATCATATGATAATATATCCACAATTGTAGCTCAATTATACTATTGTAATCAGAGTAATGAAGAAGCAGAAAGGTCACACTTACCCAAAGGAAGACAACCAACCCCATCAGAGATCAAATGTGCCAAATGAAGAAATATTGAGGGGCTATAATACCTAAAAATTCTAAGAAGAAATCTAGGGTATGAGGCAAGTAGGATGAAACTGAATGAATTAATATTTAGGATTGTATCATATAAAACCTACTAGGCACAAAGGGTTTACATCTTAAATAATAGATTTATGGTGTAAACTCCCCATAACTTATGTACACCAAAAATACATCACCTAGGATTAATTTTTCATAAGTGATATATTTATGATGTGAAAAAGGGGATTTATGACATAAATGTATTTACACCATAAACTTTTTTATCATCTTGTGCCATGTGACCCATTTAGACTATACATTAAACATTTAAAATGTAAATGTGCCCTAGAGGTAGTGCCCAATACAAATTCTATGGAAACTCCCAAAATGATTCAATTATCCTCAAAACCCAAATTTAAGCTCTTAAAAATTAATAGGATTGTACGTTTTTATCTAGGATGTTATAATATTACCACTATAGTACTTTTCATCCCTAGGAAATCATGTGGAAGAAGGGTACTATGAAAAGAGGAGAGACCACTGCTCCCTCACTGATGACTCATGCTCCCAGGTCTCATGAGAATATAATCTATGAAGCCATAACACTTTGACCAACAAAATATACTTCCCATACAAGACTTTCACTTGGGTATCAGTGATCTACACTATTTTCTCCACAATGGAAACATATATCTCAAACTCAATCTATTCCCATCTCAAAAACATGGGAAGGATTAGGATAGTACTTTATGGGATGAGATATGTTGTAAACATCATGTCTACCCATAAACTGAGCCAAAAAATTCAACTGATAAGAAACCTTCCCAAGACACTCAATAAACTCAAATGATCCAACATATCTTAGAGCTATTTTTCTATGTTCCCAAGCTGATGATAACCCAACTAGGGAGAAACATTCAATAAAAATTGGTCAGAAATGGAAAACTCCAAAGATGGTGTCGGTGATCTGTATACAGTTTCTATGGGCTCTTCACAGTAACCAAGTGTCGATGTATATCCTTAATAATTTTTGATATCTCCTAAATAATACTCGGTCCCACAAGAGAGGCCTTTTCCACCTCTTCCCAAAAAATAAGTGATCTGCAGAAGCGACCATACAAAGCCTCAAAGGGTGCCATTCTGATCAATGACTAAAAACATTAATTATATGTAAAATCAACTAGTCCCATATGGATATCTCAAGATCCACAAAAATCCAAGACCCAAGAATGGAGAATATCCTCTAGGATCAGAATAGAATGTTCTATCTGAATTTTTGTATTTTGATGGTAAGTTGTACTCAACCTAACATGAGTTCTCATTGCCTCTTGGAGATTCTTCTAGAACCAATAGGTAAACCTAACATCCCTATCTAAGACAGTATAAAATTTAAACCCATTAAACCACACAATATCCTACACATACAGCTTACCCAGATCTTCAAATTTATTAGTGTACCTAATAAAAAAAATGATCCAATTTTATCAATTGATCAATCGCCACCCCGATAGTGTTCTTCCCTCAGGGAATCCATGGTAATCCAACAAAAAATTCCATGGACACCTGATCCCATTTCCAAAATGGCATTAGAAGAGGCTAGAGTAGAATATAAGGTTGTAGGTGCTTTGGATTTATCTTTTGGTAGGTGTAACAATGGGATAAAAAAGTAGAGATGTCACGCTTCATGCTCATCCATCGAAAACACAATCTCGTGTCATAATACATATTCATAGTTACCGAATTAAAATCCCACAAATAACTATAAAATTAATGAAAGACTTAATTCCTCAAAGATTTTAGGATGATAAATTGATTCCCAAAGTAGATAATACCATCAGAAGGGAGATACCAACAAGAAATGATATCCCCACCACTTAAGGTTTCCTTGATTCCCTTAATCTCGCCATCCTACTACTGACTCTAAAAAATAGACTCAATGAGTGATGAAGATAGTAAAAAACTAGTTAGAACCATAACTGAATAATCCCCCTAAGAATCCATATGAAATTGAGTGAAGTGTCTCATTAGGTTTCACTCTTCCTTCAATTCCAGGACAACTTGTGGTGGAACTTTTCTACTAAGAGAATCAACAAGTCCATTCCAATTCCCCGGGGTGTAAGTGACATTGAAATCAAATTTCTTGAGGTATTACACCCATTTTATCTGTATAATATTCAATTCCTTATGAGAAAAGATATATCTCAAATTATTATGTTCATAAAATAATGTGAACCTCTCCCCAAAAAGATAGTTCTTACAACACTTAAGCGCATTCATAACCGTGGGAAGCTCCAAATCATTAGTGGGGTAATTTTTCTCATGATTCTAAAGCTGATGATATCTATAGACCACAACAAGATTATTTTACATAAGAAAATGACTTGGACCATCACCATAAGAATCATAATATACTATATACCCCTTACTAGGATCAAGTAAGATCAGAATTGGAGTTGATATACAAGTATATTGATTGTGAAAAATAAGGAAATGAACGCTCCCAAGTGATAATATTGTATCTTATAACTTATCAAAAAATCCATAAATGAACTTAATAAAATTATATTAAATAAAATAAATATCGATAAGGTTATTAGTTAATTAATTGAGGGATTTAATTTGATTATCTATGATGTTAAGGTCAAGTGCAGAACACATTCAGACATAAGGTAAGGGTTTTCTACCCGAACCTCCATTTTCTTTCGGGTTAGTCTTTACCTATATTAATAACGATTAAATTATTAATTATTCTTATTTAATCCACATAAATTATATTTTAATGTTATATATATGTGTAACAATTAGAACCCTTCTTTATTTAATGGGGAGTTAAATGTTTTATAAATATCTTTCTCAATTATTCCTGATAAACAATCCTGATTCAAGGGAACTTCTCAAATTCTTACCTATTTTCAAGTTCACTCTATAATATGTTTCAAGATGCCATTATTTTTCTAAAAAAAATAATTTTATCATGTAAAAACTACCTTAGTTAATTTCTAGTTTTATTCAAATATTTTTTCAAAGAACTCTTCCTTTCAAAGTAAAAGTGTATTTCTCTAAAAAATTCCTCAATGATTTTATTTGAGTATTTTTGTCTATTTCAACGTCTCTATTGAATTTTATGTCTTATTGAGGTTAATATATTGTGTTTATCATATACCATATTATATTAAATGGTTTATGATCAGTTTGACTATAGATATTCTATCTTAATACCATTCACTATACTACTTATAATAGTTAGTGTTTATGTATACATATTGGGGAAAGTTATTAATATGTTCATGTTATTTATGTTTAGCCAATTTTATATGAGGAATTAATTTCACTTATAAATTGATAGGTGGAGCCCTCTATATCCCCTTGATGCATTGGTAGGTCTCATGAGACAAAATAGAATTGGGTTTTGATCGAGCCCTTACCCTAGTATTTTCAGATTTCTTGGTCGAGGCCTTGACAATATGTTCCAGATAATCGGCATTATGAATCCATAATTATGGTATTAATAATTGATAAACCATGTGATTATTATGCTAGTATAATATAAATGGTTATGTTTCATTATATTATGGTCATTTATATGGGCTTATTTAATCAACTTTCATTTCTACCATGTTGTGATCAAGTATATTTTCAAAGGAATGTATTATTAGTTGTTCACCATGTCTAGTGATTATTTTCATGAAAACTTCTTTTGTATTACTTACCCTTACTGAGCATCAGAGACCACCCCTTTATTATGTTTTATTTTCATTAGGTTATTAAGATGAATATTATGAATTAATTGCAAGGATAATATTTGATTCATATATGTTTCCAATGAAATCGCTATTTTGTATTTCATTTCAAGTTTTAATGTTGAAATTATGTTTGTTTCGTGTTTTCTAAAACTTCTAAAATATTTTTTCCTTCGGGATATAACTTTATTATAATCATTATAATGTAATAAAATAATGCACCAACTCTAGGCAACTATGGTCAAGCCATTACAGTTGGTATTATAGGAATTTATTAGAAAACTTGGAAACTAGATTAAGAAAACGTAGATTAGGGAACAAAAACCTAAGATAGACATTGAGTATAAGTATAAAAGAACATACTATTATTTTGGTAAGGTATAGATTATGTGGATCCTTCAAGAAAATAAACCCTTTTCTGGATACTAAAATTGGATTTGGTTTTGGAATAGATGTACTTTTGAGTAATAACTCTGACAAGGTGTTCCAAGCTTGACTCGGAGTAACCTGGTACATGAAAATGGGCCTTAATGCGCACCTAGTTTGACACACCCAGGGGATATGCTTAGATAATTCACATTTTATTTATAAACCATTATAAAGGATTTAAATGTAAATATTTCCTCAAAGAAACCATGCTTATGATTATGTGATTAGACATGCATAAAAATTTAAATTTATGTTAAGTGTTTTTATAGTTCGACATTATACATTATGATTCATAACCTAATTTAGTGTATTCCATTATTTAGAAATGGTTCCTAGTGGAAGGAATGGAAACAGAATGAACTCACCTATCCCATGTAGGGATTGTCCTCCTATGCAAGATAATATCGTTGGTATGGGATCTGAGACTAGTCTTGAGAAACTTATAACTATACTGGGATAGATGACTCAGGTTATAAACAATAACCTTACCCCTATAAAGCATCTTTATCCACAATGTAGATGAGCAATGTTATACTGCTTTATACGACAACATCGTCCATCATTTAATGGGACTAAAAACCTGTTCATAGAAAACCAGTGGATAGGTTCCTTAGATAATATATTTATCACTTTGGGAAGTAACTAAATGGAGAAGGTTTTCATAGAAGTTTATCATCTATCAGGATATGTGGATAAATGGTGTTCATTGATTCAAAACACAAAGTAGGAGGGAGAGATTAAAAATATGGAATGGTGGGATTTTAAGGAAATCTTATTAGAAAAATAATTTTCTCATGAACAACGAGTAGATTTGAAAAAAAATCTGAATCTAAGGAAAAAATAGGATGAAAATGTTTCAAAGTATAAAGCTAACTTCACAAGTTTAGCAAGGCATGTTGCGGACTACATACGTAATCCAAGGAGCAATATTGATCAATTATTTTATGGTTTAAAACCATTCCTATGAAGGGGACTAGTCTCCCAAAGTTTCTAATCTTGTGAAGATATAGTCTCATGTGCTATAAAGATATAGAAATAATTCTCTATGTATTATGAATTTAAGGAAAAACAAGATTATAAGAGGGTGGTATAAGAAAAAATTGATAAAGGAAGGAATAAAAAGTGGAGTTTTATAACATTTGATACTTGTGGAAAGAATCATCCCAAATCCTTCTTAAAAGGAAAATGAGTCTTTTATAAATATGTAGAAATAGGAAACCAATCTCTAGATTTCAAGGGAAAGAGAGAATCTATCAATGTTTAATGCTACAATTGTAAAGATATGGAAAATTATACCAATGATTGTCCAAATTATCAAGGAAATATTCTCCAGTGAAGGCCAAGGGAGAAAGACCAAGCTTATGCGATCACAACTGCTAAAGTTCAAGTTACTAATGATGTAGTTAAAGGTAATTTAATCATTTCCTCAAATTTATCCTATGTTTTATTTGATTCTGGATCATCACATTCTTTTATATCTTTCCAGCTTTATAAGAAAATTAGATATTTTTAAATTGATTTAATAAAGGACTTTTCATTCAAAACTTATATGGGAAGTATCATTGGAACATAGATGTGTCAATAATTCCCCATTATGACACATAAAGGTATTTTAGTTTATGAATTTATCATTATACCAATTATTGAATTTTATATAATTCTTGGTATGAACTAGATATCAAGTTATGATGTGAAAATCTATTGAAAGAAGAAGGAAGTTACAATTTTTGAGAATGATGTAGAATCCATTATCTTTAGAGTAGAAACCTCTTCATTTGATTCTTATCTAGATCCACCCCCAATAGATATAATGAATACAATTCTTGGGGAGGAATATAAAACAATATCTATGGGTGAGGAAAGAAATCTTGAAATTGAGGATGTTCCTATTGTGCAAGAATACATTGAGGTATTCCCATAGGATTTACCTGGATATCCTCCAAAGTGGGAAATTGAGTTTTCTATTGATTTAATTCCTGGTGCAAGGCCCATATCAAAGACCCCTTATAGAATAGCGACATTGGAATTAATGGAGCTGAAGAAGCAACTAGAGGAGTTAAGTAGTTAGGGGTTTATTCACCCTAGTTTTTCTCTATGGGGAGCCCCCATTCTATTTTTCACGATGAAAGATGGATCCATGAGTTCGTGAATTGACTATAGAGAAATCAATGCTATTATGATAATGAAAAAGTATCCACTTCCTCACATTGATGATTTATTTGATCAACTTCACGAAGCCAAATATTTTTAAAAAATTAATCTTCAGTTTGTATATCATTAGTTGCATGTGAGGAAGGAATATATTACAAAGACAACATTTCAAACCAGGTATGGGCATTACTAGTTTACATTAATGCCTTTTGGACTAAATAATTCACCCTCTATTTTCATGGATATAATAAATAGATTTTTCAAGTAATATCTTGATGTCTTTATTTTGATATTTATTAATGATATCTTGGTATACTCCAAAAGCTATGAAGACCATGAGAATCAATTGAGGATTGTTCTAAATACTCTTAGAAGAAATTAATTGTATGGGAAGTTTAGAAAGTATGAATTTTGGATTTATTTAGTTTCTTTTTTTGTCCATATTTTCTCTAAGGATGGGATCTTAGTTGATCTTATGAAGACAAAGGTTGTTCAAGAATGTCCTACCCCAATGAACATTACTAAGGTACATATTTTTATTGGTTTAGAAGGTTATTATCAGTGTTTCATTCAGAACTTTTCTCGATTAGCCAACCCATTAACCAAGATTACTCATAAAGGGGTTAAGTTTGTATGGAAAGAATAATGTGAAGAATTTTTTTGAAGAATTTAAGAGGAGATTATTGAATGCTCTGATCCTAAATCTGCCATTAAGAAATGGTGGATTTTTGATCTATAGTGATGCATGGAAGAAAGGACTTGGTTGTGTCCTCATGCAAAATGACAGAGTTATTTGCTATGTATCAAGGCAGTTAAAAATTCATGAACAAAACTATTAAACTCATGATATTGAGTTAGAAACTGTAATCTTTTCTCTGAAGATATGGAGACACTATCTCTATAGAGAAATATGTGAGATATAAATAGATTATAAGAGGTTGGAATATATCTTCTCAAAGAAAGAACTCAACATGAGGAAAAGTCAATGGCTCAAGATACTTAATGATTATGATTGTTTCATACACTACCACCCAAAAAAAAGAAAATAAGGTATCTGATGAATCAAGTAGGAAGGATCATGTAGTTCTAAAAAATGAGAATTTACAAGGATCCTATGTATATGTATCTAGTGAGGATGGATATGGGAATTATCAAAGAAGGTGAAACATAAATACTTTTTAAATTGGTTTACCAACCATATTTATTGGAAATAATTAAAATTTCTCAGTCTGATGATGTGAATATTCAAAATAAAATTAAATATTTGAATGATGGGAAGTCTGTAGAATTCATGTGTGAGGATGGAATTCTGAAATTTAGGAGGAGGTTGTGTGTTCCCTCTATCCCAGAGCTAAAATGGAGTTATTGTATAATTCCCATAGTTTGAATTTCTCTATACACCCTAGTAGCACTAAGATGTATAGAGATTTTGAAGGAACATTTCTTGTGGGACAAAATGAAGCGGGAAATTGATGATTATGTATTAAGATGTTTATTATTTCGATAAGTAAAGGTTTAAAGAAAACATGCTAGAGGATTCATACAACCTCTACCTATTCTTACATAGAAATGGGATGACATTACTAAGTATTTTGTCACTGGTTTACCCAAAACTCCAAGAAATAATGATGCAATATAGGTAATTGAAGATCGACTTACCAAATCTGCACATTTCCTTGCTACAAGGGAAGACTTTACACTAGAATACCTTGCATGACTCTATACTAATGAAGTTTTTAGACTTCATGGATTACCTATCTTTATTGTTTATGATCACGATCTATGGTTTACATCAAAATTCTATAAAAGTATCCATAAAGATTTGGATACTACACTTTATTTGAGTACTGCTTATCACCCTCAAACTAACAAGAATTCAGAAAGGATGATCCAAACTTTATAAGACATGTTGATTCATGCTTGCTAAACTTTCATGGTATGTGGGATCAGTATTTGCCTTTTGTGGAGTTTTCCTAAAATAACAGTTTACATTCAAGTATTCAAATTTCACTATATAAAGCATTGTATGGAAAGAGATTTCATACACCAACATTTTGGGATGAAGTTGGTGAAAGGAAGCTTGTGGGCCGAGAGCTTGAGGAGGAAACAACAGTGAAGGTAAAAACTATTCAAACCCGTATTAAAGCGGTTCAAAAAATGAAAAAGTGCTATGATGATAATTAAAGGAAGGATTTTAAATTTCAAGTGTGAGATCACGTTTTCTTGAAAGTATCTCCATGGAAAGGTGTTATAATATTTGGGAAGAAGGGAAAATGGATCCCCATGCACATTGGACCTTTTGAAATTCTAGAGATAATTGGAGCTTTGGATTATCATTTGACAATGATGCATATCCTTTCTAAGGTACACAATGTGTTCCATGTATCATTGTTGAGAAAGTACATGCCAGACCCAACAAATGTACTCACTTATGAATGTATATAATTGGAACATGGATTATATTACTATGAAGAGACTATTCAGATTTTGTACACTAAAGAGAAGATTTTGAGGAATTGGATAACTTGACTGGTAAAGGTACTTTGGAAAAATCATAAAATTGAAGAGGTGATGTGGGGGCCTAAGGAGCTTATGATGAAGAACTACCCAAATCTTTTTATGAGTTAACATTCTGGTAATTTCGAGGTAGAAATTTTTATAAGGGGGAAGGAATGTAACACCCCAAGGATTTACAAATAAATTTAATATACAATGCATGAAACATTGATTCTCTGTGAAACAAAAACTTTTTTATAGAAAATGGTTATAACCTAGTAGTTAGAAATATTTTTTCTACTTCTATGTTTGGAATTTTGAAAAATAGACATACATGGTTGTGATCAATAAGATATTTAGAGTCTGATAGGATCAAATTACATTTTTTTTGAATAGTAACTTGACCCTTATGAATAGAAGTGTACCCTTATGAATAGTAATATGACCCTTATGAATAGTAACCTCACTCATGTGAGTATAAATAAAATTTATGCACCTTATAAATGAGAGTGAATATTTTAAAAATTGATAATTAAGTGTTGGTATTTTTTGTGAGTAATAAATATTTAATTACAATTTTAAATTAATAAATTATTTAAAATAAAATTAATTTTCCTAAAATATATTCCTAAATAAATATTTTATTTTCCTATAATTTTAGGATAATTTTATAAGACCTCAGTTAATTTTTGAAAGTATTATAAAATCAGTTTTAAATTTAAAATCTAATTTTTTCAAGTAAATAATGATTTTATTTAAAAATTAAATTTCACATTTTTAGAAAATTATTTTGATAAAATGGAGTTTACTTTTTAATTCTACACATTGAAAAAAATTTGTGGTGTATTTTTGTGATTTTTCTAAAATACTTGAATTTTTAGTGAATAGTAAAATACGATAATTAATGATAAATGCTAAATACATGATTTATTGAGCCATAGGTGATGTATGGATGATATAAGAACAATTGGTTCAAAATCACATGCACTTATTACTATATTTTGTCATAATAATTATCACTGTTTCTTGTCTTAAACAAAATAATAAATTAATGAATAAGTTATTCCAAAATCACACCTCTCATCCACTATAAAAACCACCCTCACTCCCTCTTCTCCTAACCCCTATAAGACTTGAAGCTTCTCAAATTTCTGCCCAAATAATCTTCCCAAGTCTCTCCAAAAATCTAGGAGCTCTTGGTCTTACTAAAATAACAAAACTAGGATATTTCAAGAGGTAAACCCTCTTCCTTTTTCTTTTAATTTCATTTTCAATTTATTTTATTTTCTTATCTTATCCTCATCTACTCTATCCAAATGATCATGATAACTCCAGTATCATACATATAATATAATTATATCATGTTTTTTTAATATTCTTCTTCAAAATACTATCTCTCTCTCTCTCTTTTATTTTAAAAACAAAATCATTATCTGGGAGGTGCCGATTTACAACCTTTGTGGATGACGAACCTTGGTTCTTCAATTTATTCTTCAAGACTGTTCATAAAACAATTTTTATGGATGAAAAAAATTATAAAATATGTATTATATCTTATTTAAGTATTATGGTACCAGTATATATACATAATATTAATTCATACGACAAAACTTGTTTGTGATGATCGAAATAGCACCGTAATAATATAAACGATTATCACTAATGTTTTATCTAATAAATCATCATCATACCATCTAAAAAATGAAATATATAACCATTTAATATTATTTATTTTCATTTGTATCATATAAATTCAATTACATATAAATATATCCATTCCACATGAACTTCCATACTTATATATAAGTATACAGATCGTGAAAACTAAGGAAACAAATGCTCTCGAGTGATAATATTGTTTCTTATAACTCATAAAAAATAAATAAATGAACTTAATAAAATTATAATAAATAAAATAAATATATATAAGGTTATTAATTAATTAATTAATGTATTTTACTTGATTATCTGGGATGTTAAGGTCAAGTGAAGAACATGTTCTGACATAAGGTAAGGGTTTTCTACCCGAACCTCTATTTTCTTTCAGGTTACTCTTTATCTCTCTTAATCCAAATTAAATACTATATTATTCTTATTAACTCATCATAAATACTATGTGAATTTTATATATATGTTTACCAGTTAGAATACTTCTTTATTTTATGGGGGATTTAAATGTTTTATAAATATCTTTCTCAATTCTTTCCAATAAACAAGCCCGATTCAAGGGAACTTCTCAAATTCTTACCTATTTTCAAGTGCACTATATAATCTGTTTTAAGACACCATTATTTTTATAAAACCACTTATTTTATCATAGAAAAAATAAATTACTTAATTTATGGTTTTATTAAAATATTTTTCCAAAAGAACTCTTCTTTTCAAAGTAAAAGTGTATTTCTCTCAAAAAATTCTTGACGATTTTATTGGAGTATTTTTGTCTATTTTAACACCTCTGTTGAATTTTATGTCTTATTGAGGTGAATATATTATTTTTATCATCTAACATATTAGATTAAATGGTTTATGATCAGTTTTATTATGCATGTTCTATCTTAATACCATCCACTATACAAATCAGAATGGTTAGTGTTTATGTGCACAGATTGGGGAAAGTTATTTAATATGTTCATGTTGCTTATGTTTATCCCATATAATATGAGTAATGAATTATACTTATAATGGGATTTCTGGGACCTTCTATATCCCCTCAATTCACAGGTAGGTCTCATGAGATAAAATAGAATTGTGTTTTGGCCTAGGCCTTATCCTAGTATTTTCATACATCTTGGCTGAGACCTTGACAATATGTTTCAGATGTATGGAATTATGAATTACCTCATTGTGGTATTATTAATTGATAAAATGTGTGATTAATCGACTAGTATAATATCAATGGTTATGTTTCATTCTATTATGATAATTTATATGTCCATATTTAATGATCTTTCATTCCTTCCATATTATGCTCAAGTATATTTTTAAAGGCATGTGTTTTTAGTTGTTCACCATGCCTAGTGTTTATTTTCATAATAATCTCACCCCTTTCTTATTTTTTATTTTCCCTAGGTTGTGAATATAAATATTATGAATGACTTGAAGGTATAATCCAGGAGTCATAGATGTTTCCAATGGAATTTCTATTATGTATTTCATTTCAAGTTGTAATGTTGAACTTATGGTTGTCTATTGTTTTCCAAAAACTATTAAACTATTCATTCCTTTAGGATATGAATTTATTGTAATAATTCCAATTTAATAAAATAATTAACAGGCTCTAGGAAACTAAAGTTGTGGTGTTACACTATTACAAATTTAAAATTAAATTCTGGGAAAATATATATAGTGAAAAATGATGATAAAACCATCAAAACATCAGGGGTAGATTTTATCGTATCCAATAAGAACACCTCCCTAAGAATATCCCAAAAGGTATAGGTTTATACACAAAAATATAAAGCTATAAATTCTATAAATACTATAATTAAAAAAATGATGAGGTTTATCGGTTATTGTTGGTGCTGCTGGAGGTTTGGGCATTGGATCACTGAATGTTACACAACACTTCAATTGGAAAAGATTATAGAAGGACACAATTAAGGGGGAACAAAGTTTAAGTTATAAGAATACCTATTGCCCAAAATCATAATTACCCAAAAAGTAAGAATTTAATCACTAATAATAAATATTATTACTTGGATAAATTCTATGAGTGACACTTCAGATGTGGACCTTTTCAAACTTTTGTGAGAGACTCTTCAGATGTGGTCATTTTCAAGAGTCATGCTTATGAAAAATAACCAAGTATGCATAAAAAATACATAAAGGATTAGGATCAAAAAAAATATATGGATGAAGGTAATACAACCTTAGAAAATAGGCTGAAGAAGGATAGTGACCATAATATTCCCAAGAAGTTTTCAAAGAATACTAGTGACGTATACTTGGGTAACAAGTAGAATGGTTTTATAAGTCAAAATTGGATCAATAAGTCAAATATAAGAGCTAAAATAAAAATGAATAGTTGTTTCCATTTTTTTAAAAGGTGATACACTATCCTCTCATTAAAAAAATTGGTGGATATATATATCAATGAAAGTAAGAAAAATCATAATAGAATATTTTTCTAAGAAGGTGATAAGAAGAATGATTTGGTTAAAACACTCCTAAGAAGACATGTGTAAATTTAGAATATGGTGAGTCACTTTCCAAGGAACGTTTGATTATTTGTCCATTTGATTTGGAAAAATCAATAAATATGGAGTAAGTACATGAAAAATATAGAAATAAAGGGAAAGAAGTAATTCCATATAAAAAAGTCAAATTTCATGAGATATTTTCAAAAAATAATGACAAAAAATGTTTAGTATAGATGTGTGGAAGGTGAAATGTGGATAGAAATACTACTATAGATTTATTAACAATGTTCCTAGTATAATAAGAAGTCTTACATAATATGAGTATTTCACTAGGTAATGCATTTTGAAAATATGAACATCCTACAAAAAGTAGTTAAAATAGTGAATAACTCCATGCTTTCTAAATTAAAAATAGATTTGGAAAATAGATGTGAAAGCATGAAGAATATTTTCAAGGCTGGAAGAAAATAAATAAACTAGTTGAGATGAAATTACTAACCATTTTTTTTACATTAAGTGACTAAGTTTTTGTAATGAACTGACCTAGGATACCCTCCAAAGACTAGCACCCAAATTGATCTCTCACATACTCGAAGGGCGTTCTTGATCCCCATGAGCTGGAGACTAACACCCAAGCATAAAAAAACAACCATAGGGAATGATTTCACCCAAACTAAAATAAAAAACATGGAATATATATAATGAAAAAGAATAATTTAATAAAACAAGAATGAATATATGCCATAATCAAAGAGAAACAGTGGTACAAATACAACTTGAAAGCTAGATAAAACCAAAGGTACATGTCCAACAAAACCAGAAAGGATAAATAAAAACCAAAAAACACTACTTCACATGATATGTGGTAAATATCCCACTATCTCACCACCAAATACCCATAAACAACTGATATAAACCTTGACACCTCACTATGGCATCTTGTCTTTTTCCTACATCAAAAGTCAATACCGAGTTTACACACCACCGAAGGAGTGTGTGGGGGTGTGAGCTAAACAGGCTCAATAAGATTCCCCTCAAGTGTTCCATATCAAGTATTTTTACAAATAATAACAATATGATAATTTGAAAGAAAATATGTAATTATAACTAATTAAGTATTTTTATATCAAAAACATGCTAAATTTTTCCCTTTTCCACGTTTATAAAAAAATGTTGGTAAATAGTTTCAAAAAATAAATCCACATTTATCAAAGCATGTATATTAAATAAAAGATAGTAAAAATCCAAAGCACAATGGTAAATGAGATAAGGATCATAATAATCTAGGCTAGTAGACTACTCATGCCACAATCAATGACCTGTGTGTACTCAAGTACTTATAACATGGGATTGAGGAGAAGAGGAAAACCCCATGAGTACCCCCTTCCCCCACACGACAATATCAAAATAAATTCACAAGAATATAGGACTAGGGAGGATAGTAACACCCCATGAGTGAACCCCACAATAATATATTAGATGAGGCATAGTACTACACCTTCCACCTATGTACTTAAGGCTTCCCAAGTACCGCATTTATCAAATCAATTTCAAAGGGATTTTCATTTCAAAAACAATTTAAAACAACTATTTCCATCCATAAAACATTAAATTTTTATTAACAGGGAAAATAAAAATTCAAAAAGAGACAAGAATCAAGAATCAAGAAATAAGAAATAAGAAACAAGGACACACTGGACTTAGGGAGGCCTGAAGTAATGTAAACTGAGAGCATCCACTCTAATCAAATTAACCCCCTCAGGTATCAAGGATTTGATCGAAAGGAAAAATGTGATGTTAGAATCCAGATTCACCATAGATGAAATATGATCTGCAACATTGTTCCCCTCACTCCATGTATGGATCACACTGTAAAGAGAGTTGTCGCACAAGCTCTAAAATAATGTTTTTGATTTAACTAAGTGCAGCACGATGGATGAGCTATGTCATTATATCAAGGAGAAAGTGAATTAAAAAACCCTTAATAGGCTTGAAGAAAACAAAAAAAAGAAATAAGTGAAGACAAATGAAACACAAGATGGGGGTGGGGTTTGGTTTTGTGACTTTCAGACAATACACTAAACAAGAAAATGAAAAACAACAATCAAAGAGAAAATTTCTTTAGAAACACTTATATGAGAATACGTAGTCTATATAATCTTCACCATTTAACATCAATTTATCCTTATACCATATGATAATAATTCATTCAATTTTAATCCCCTAACCTTTTCAACCCCAAACCCTACAGAAATTAACACAACAAAAAATATTGAAAAAATGAGCCTTCGGTCAACTTAGGGACTTCCAATCATAGCACCCTACCTTTGTTGTGATCCAAAAGACAAATTATGGTCAATGTTCAACTAGGGAAGTATATACTACCTATATTTAATAATTAATTGAGTTTTGGATGAGACTTGAACCCTACAATTCTCTCCAAATTTGATTAGATTTTCTGATTGAGGTTTCACTCATATGGTTTACACAAGCCCGACCACGTGGTCAAGTAAAAGTCAATTGAGTAATATAGAAATTAAAAATCAATTAATTTATCAAAATTTATGAATTACAGTATGTTTATGGATTCAAAATAAATAAACGAAGGGAGTAGGGATTAGATCAACTACGAAAGAAATCACTCTTCCATGGGCGGAGTTCTCATCGTGGAGACGTTTGTATAAGCAATGGATTGAAAGGGGAACACCCAATATCGTATCCACTATTATATTTCATCCCAAGAAGAAAAATAAGAATATGAAAATAAAAAAACATATAAGATTTATTGAAGAAAATTCATGTTACATCCATAAGAACAAAGAAAAACAATGTGGAGGTGGGAGAGGAGAGCCTTTTTTTAAGAGATGTTTGTACCCAAGGCATTACTTCTTCCAAGAGTTGTGATGGGTTCCAAAGATCTACCATTTCGGACTCACCTTCTTGAAGTATTGACCATACCTCCCAAAGAGTGAAAAAATCCTTTAAATAGAGTTGTGGAGGGCTAGGGTTACAAAACATTTTTAAATTTGAAAGGGAAATTCAGACAAATTGTTTAATTCACTTGCACTGCATAGTTTACCTCAAAAACATGTACATTATCTGGAATTATAGAACAATGATTTGTTAAAAATCATGTCCCAGATCTTCCCTCAATATTTGGGATCAATCCAAGTCTGGATGAAGAAGCTACGACCCAAATGGTGAAGTGATGTCCAATCTAGGTAGTTCGGTCCAACTTTGCCTTCATAGCCCATTTAATCCACGAAAATGCACGATCCAGCTCTCATGTCCTAAATAGAATTTATCTCCCATTAAGTCAGGAACAAAATTACAAAATTTTAAGTTAAAATATTTTACAGAGCAATATTTATGCCCAAAATACTACACTGAATTTTAAAAGGGTAAAACTGGAATTTCAATCAAATTTTCAAATGATTGATCTAATCCTAAATATTCTATAAATTAACATATTTAGCACAATGTGAGGAAATTATTTCATTTATTATCAACAAAATATTCAACAAAATAGTGTTTTATCAACTCCCCCACACTTACCCTTTTGCACTCCTGGGAAAAACCTCATATCAAGTAAACATCAATATCAAATCAAAACAAATTTTAAAACACATATCCTTGAGATCCAACAATTCCACACCAATAAACAAAAGATATCATGCCTCATAAAAAATCCTTATTTTAAGTTCTCCATTTATATCATTCAATATATTTCCACTTTATTTATCCTCCCATGCACAAACTACTTACCTCACTTGAATTTTCTCTTATCACACAAATGTCAATTTTTCACCAATGTCTTTCTCATCAAAACTCATACAAGGGTCACCATAGGCTTGATAAATTCCTACATTGCCACTCGATGTGATTCAATGACATATTTTTATCATGAGGAATTTTCAGGGTTGTTATATGGCTTTCGGTTGGTAGGATTTAGATGTGAAAAAATTATGAGGCTGAATGATAGGGCTTGACTCTTTTTGAAGAAAAATTGCATTAATCTAATTGTCACTCAAGTATGGTCTTATCATCACTAATCTTAGTATCAATTCAGATGCATCATCATTAAAACTCATGGAAAGTTTATACCATTCATCATTTCAGCAAAAAAATTCAATCGTCTAAAACATAGTTTTTCATGAAAGCTCTAAAAAAGGCACAACTTTATTTCTTCATCAGAAGCTCCAGAAAGGCACAACTTCTTTTATCATGAAATCTCCAAAAAAGGAACAACTTTCAATATAATGATTTTCTTCAATAGAAAAAACATCTCTTAAGAATTTAATTTTCCCCCCAAAGTATCATATAATGTGGTATCACAACACATGACAGATTCTCCCACACTTAAGTTCAACTAGATTATGCAATTTCACTTCAAGAGTTGATTGGATAGGGAAAATTGGCTTGTAATGTGGATAACCTAATAAGATATTCATGGATTATAAGGGATAAAAGGATTAAATGTTCAAGGTAGGACATTATAAAAATGATTCTTTGAAATAGGGGCTTTAATACAAAAAAAATGCATCAATCATTTAAAACACAAGTACCTCAAACCCTCAAGTTTTGACAAGAATAAATCAAATTCTGGTTAAATCAAGCATGGTTTGGTTCTTTTAAGAATTGAGGTGAATGTAAAGAATATGAAAATAATGGTTCATAAGTCTCATAGTAAAGTGATTTCAAATATAAATACAGTGAGATGTGGCATGGGATTCAAAATTTAGAGTAATTTTCATGAAATTACTAAAGATTTTAACTTGAAACAAAGTCAATTTCATCATTCATTTAATCTTAGTTTCATGGGATAAATTGTTTCACTTATTGATATGGATTTTAAAATCATTATGAGAATCATTTTAGCTCAAAATTTTCAAAAACACTCACAAAAATTGAAAAATAAACACACAACATTTGAAAAACACACAATTTTTTTTTTAAAAAACAGGAAAACAATTGAAATTACTAAACTAAAAGTTTCCCTCCTCCACACTTAAAATATTTCATTGTACTCAATGTGAACACATAATATGATATTTTCACATGAAATTAATAATTTTAAATAGGACAAATAATATAAAAGTGAAAGGTTTTGGAACAGCCTGATATGCTCAAGTGATGATGGGGTCATGAAGTGTGATGAAATCCACTACATCAGTAGGAAGTCCCTCAATGTATTTCTTCAAACATTTCCCATTGACTGTAAAGATCCTTCCTGTGTCCTCTTGTGTGATATCCACTTCACCATAAGGAAAAACATTATTCAAAACATAAGTACCTAACCACCTAGAACGCAACTTACCAGGCATCAGCTTCAGTCGTGAACTATAGAGAAAGACTTTCTCTCTAACTTGAAACTTTCCATTATGGATCATTTTTTCATGAGATTATTTTGATATTTCCTTGTAGAGACTTGAGTTATCATATGAAGAAAATCTAATCTCCTCAAGCTCTTGAATTTGTAGATTCCTTTGAATTACATGTTGCATTTATTTATAGCCCAATAAGCCTAATTCTAAACTTCCATAGGGAGATGATAGGCCTTCCCAAAGAAAATATGAAATGGGGACATACCAATGGGGGTCTTGTATACTGTCTTATAAGCCCACAATGCATCATCAAAGTGCTTGATCCAATCCTTCCTATTTGGCTACATAGTTTTCTCCAAAATTTGTTTCAACTCATGATTTGAAACCTCAGCTTGGCCATTTGTTTGGGGGTGGTATGGTGTTGATGTTTTGTGTGTAACCCCATACTTTCGAAGGAGGGAAGCCAAATTATGATTGTAGAATTGTGTCACTTGGTCACTGATGATGGCCTTTGGTACTCCAAACCTACAAAAAAACTATGTCTTGAAAAATTCCACTACAACATGAGAATCATCAGTCCTGGTGGCCTTAGCCTCCACCCATTTACTCACATAATCAATAGCAACCAAAATATAAAAAAACCAAATGAACTAGGAAAAGGACCCATAAAATTGATGCCTTATACATCAAAAATCTCACAGAATAGTATGGGTTATTGGGACATCTCATGTATCCTAGAAATGTTCCCAGTGTGTTGGAAATGAGAGCATGACTTACAAAACACATGGGCATCATGGAATAAGCTAGTACAATATAATCTAGAGTCCAAAACTTTCCTAGTTATCTGTTGGGGTCCAAAGTGTCCACCACAAGAAAGTGTATGACAAAAATGTAAAACAGAATCCAACTCATGATCAGGAACACACCTCCTAATAACTTGATCACTACACATGCGCCAGAGGTATGGATCATCAAAAAATAAAATCTAGACTCACTCTTTAATTTTTAGACTTGATGTTTCTTTAAATTTGTAGGGATTTCAGATGCAACAAGGTAGCTCACTAAATCAGCATACCAAGTATGCATACCTGAGATGGAATTAAGATTCTCATCGGGGAAAGTGTCCCGAAGTGGTACCAGGTCCAATGTGTCATCCTCTAGTGTGCAAGTAATCCTACTCACGTGGTCTGCCACCAATTTTTCCAACCCCTTCTTTTCCTTTATCTCAATATCAAATTCCTGAAGAAGGAGCATCCATCGGATAAGTTTTGGCTTTGTGTCTGACTTCTTCAAGAGGTACCTCAAAGCTACATGGTCAGAAAAAACAACTACTTTAGAGCCCAACAAATATGAACGGAATTTATCTAAGGAAAATATGACAACAAGAAACACCTTTTCTGTGGTTTTGTAGTTTGATTGGGCCAAATCCAGTGTCCTTGATGCATAGGAAATCACTTGTGAATGTCCCTCCATCCTCTGAGATAAGACAGCTCCAACTGCGATGTTGTAGAAGTCACACATAAGCTCAAAAGGAATGTCCCATTGTTGGGGTTATATGATTGGTGGAGTGATCATACACTGCTTTATCTCATCAAAGGATTCCCTACAAGAATCATCAAATACAAAATCAGAATCCTTTTGAATTAATCGTGACATAGAAAGAGAAATCTTACTAAAATCATTGATGAAGCACCGATAAAATCCTGTATTCCCTAGGAAATATCTAACATCATGCACACAAGAAATATAGGGTAAGGATGAAATGATATCTACCTAAGATCTATCAACCTCTATCCCATGTTTTGAAAATACATGCCCTAAGACAATCCCATGCTCTACTATGAAATGACACTTTTCAAAGTTTAAGACCAGATTCTTCTCAATAAAACAATTCAAAACCTTTCCCAAACTATTTAAACATTCATCAAATGAGTATCCATACACTATAAAATTATCCATAAATACCTCTATATAGGTCTCAATAAAATCAAAAAAAATACTCACCATGCATCTCTGAAAGGTACCTGGGGAATTTCAAAGTCCAAATGGAATCCTCCGATAGGAAAATGGGTCTAATGGACAAGTGAATGTAGTCTTCTCCTAATCCTTCGGAGCTATAGGAACCTGAAAATATCCAGAAAATCCATCCAAGAAATAGTAGTGTTTTTTCCCATCTAGTCGCTCAAGTATCTGATCAATAAATGGGAAAGGGAAATGGTCCTAACGAGTGGAATGATTTAGTTTCCTATAATCAATACACACATGACAAATGTTTTTTACCCTCAACAGAACTAACTCTTCTTTATCATTTTTAACAACAGTAACACCACTTTTCTTAGGCACAACCTAAATAGGACTCACCCATTTGGAATCTAAAATGGAATATATTATACCCACCTCGAGAAATTTTTTAACATATTTTTTAACAACCTCCAAAAGTGTTTTATTGAGTATCCTTTGTGGTGGACTAATTGGTTTAGCCCCATCCTCCAAATGAATCCTATGCATCAAAATGGAGGGGCTAATAGCTAATATGTCAGTCATGGTCCACCGGATTTCCCTGATGTTCTCCCTCAAAAGATTCAAAAGTTTTTCTCCATGTTTAAAATAGATATTGTTAGCAATGATAATAGGTAATTTCTCACCAATCAACAAGTATGAGTATTTTAGATTTGGGGGTAATGGCTTGAGTTCTAGTGTAGGGGGTGGTGTATGTATGGAGACTTAAAAGGAACTAAAATATGTTCAGAAAGAGCATCAGTATTAGAATATACATCAAAATCATAGAATAAAGCATCAAATCCATCAGCATACTCAACATCCATGTCATAATCAGAGTTCACATGATCAAAATCAGAATATGATTCCATTTCAAAATCAAATCTAAGAGAGTATTGTGCATTATAAATAGGTGTGTAAGTACTCTTAGACATCAAAATAGAACCAATACTCATTATCTCCCTAAGCATAGGAAAATCAAAATCCATGTGGTTTTTATTTGGTGGTTTAAAATGGGAGATAACAAAAGTAGAATGGTCCTTAGAGGGGTACTTAATGGTGTCTATAACATTAAATATAAAAACTTCATTTACAAACTCCATGGAAAGTGTAACCTCATGGAAATTTATAATCGTTTTAGCAGTTTTGAGGAAGAACCTACCTAAGATAATGGGAGCACGTGAACTTACCTGATTTTCCTACATTTTAATCACATAGAAATCTGCTGGAAAGATCATGTCTCTTACCCGGAAAAGTACATCCTCAAGGACTCCCACAGGATATGTCGTAGCTCTATTCGCCAACTGAACAACTACTCTCTTTGGCTTTAACTCACCACCCTATAAAGAAGATAATAAAGAGTGAGGCATCACATTTATGGAAGCTCCCAAATCACAAAGATCATCAGAAAAGTGAAACTCCCCTATGTTTCATGGGACAGTGAATGTCTCGAGATTCTTTCACTTTGTTAGCATTGCTATATTTGGTGTAATGAGTGCTGACACATTCCTTCCAATATTGATCCTCTCATTTCTCTTGATCCATATTTTATTGGTACAAAGTTCTTTTAACAATTTGGCATACCTTGGGATTTTTTTAATAGCTTCAAGTAAAGGGATATTGATCTCCACGTGCTTGAATGTATCCAAAACTTCTTTATCCATTACCTCTTCAGCCATATTTTTGGATTAAACAACTCTATTTGGAAAAGGAAGGGGTTTATGAGGAACATCATTAATCTTTTTATTACCTTTATCTTTCTCCTTGGGTTACTCATCAGCTGTTTTAGAATGGGGCTTCTGCAGAGTTGAGGTGAATCCTGGTGGAATGGTGGGTGCAGAAGTATCATTCGTTTGCTACCCACTTCTCAATGTGATGGAACTAACATTCCCCTTAGGATTTGGAGTAGGTTGGGAAGGTAGATTTCCAGAATTCTTAATTACCAGTTCATGGAGGGCAGTGGAAATATGGCTCATTTGATTCTTGAACTCCCTCAACTCTGAACCTTGACTCTTTAGCTCATTCTGTTGATTAAGAACAATTTGTTTCAAAATATCATCAGTATTAGAATCTACTTTGGGTGAAGGATTCCCTTGTTGCTGGTTTGTTGATGCTTGGTCTTCAAATCTTATTTGGGGTTGTTGGAAACCATGTTGGTAAGGGGGAGGTTACTGGTAGTTTTGTTGAAAAGGGGGAATTTGTTGTTTTATATATCCATAATTCATGTTCGATTGATCCTTCCACCCTTGGTTGTATGTTAGAGAAAATGAATCAAACTTATTTTGGGGGTATGTCTATTGTTGCTGCTGATATGGTCTCCCTGTAAATACTACTGTGCAATCCTCTATCTCTTGTAGTTGTGGGCAACAGTTAGTTGGGTGGCTTGTCTCAGTGCAAATTCCATAAGGCCTTGAAAGAGGGGGTTGGGATGTATTTTGTGCTAAAGAAATATTCCTCACCATAGTGTTCAATTATTCCAACTTAGTATCAATTAAATTACTTTCAAGAGAAGAAGGACTTACCTGATGTACTCCTCTGACATATAATGTACCTCGATCACCAAATTGTAGGGAGTTTTGGGCCATTTTTTCAATCAATACATGTGCATCTATTGGTGTCTTGTCCACCAATGCTCCTCTATCCGCAACATCAACCATGCTTCTCTCCATAGGTGTGAGTCCTTCATAGAATTATTGTATGAGGATTTTCTCACTGATTTGGTGATGTGGGAAGCTTGAACAAAACTTCTTGAATCACTCCCAATACTCATACATTGAATCCCCTTGGTCTTGGTTGATCCCAGAGATCTCTTTAAGAATGTAAGTGGTCCTTGATACTGGAAAAAATATCTACAAGAAAAGACGTTTCAAATCGTTCCAACAAGTTACATATTTGGGTTGTAAATAATGAATCCAATCCTTAGCAGTCTCATCAAGTGAGAATGGGAATGATCTAAGTTTTATTTGATCTTCAGAGACATTTCTTGGTTTCATTATTAATCATACCACATTGAATTTTTTTAAATGTTTCTTTGGATCATCACTATATAAGCCATGAAATTTTGGAAGAATGTGAATTAACCCAGATTTTAGTTCAAAGTTTTATTCGAGAGTTGGATATGCAATTCATGTAGGTTGATAATTAATATCAGGTGTATCCAATTATCGAATAGTTCTATTGATTTAATTGTTGTTATTTTCAGGAATTTTATCTTGTTTGATATTTTTTTGAAAAGTTTCCAATTTCAAAATTCCTAGAGTGAAGGAATTCCCCAATTGGGTAAATGTTGACACTTCCTGTAGACTGAGATTGTCTAATTCGAGCTCTAAGGCTATGTTCAATCTCAGGATCTAGATCAAGGAGATCCTGAGGATGGTATCGTGTCATAAATCATAGAAAATAGAGAAATGGAAAGAAGAGGACACCAATATCATTAAATGAGGTTTCAATTGATGGTCTGATAAAAAAAGTGGGGAAGAAAGAACTGAAAAGAAAAGGTAGGAGAAGAAGAGAAACAAAATAAAAAATAAGAATAAATAACTTACCTAAAATTGGTTTAATAAAACACTTTCCTCCCCATCAACAACCAAAATTTGATGAGCGTTTTCGTTCACACTTTGAAATAATGTTTTTGATTTAACTAAGTGCAGCACAGTGGATGACCTACGTCATTCTCTCAAGGAGGAAGTGAATTAAACAAACCTTAATAATATTGAAGAAAAAAAAGAAAATAAGTGAATACAAATTAAACACAAGATGGGGGGTTTGGTTTTGTGACTTTCAGACAATACACTAAACAAGAAAATGAGAAGAAACAATCAAAGTGACAATTTCTTTAGAAACACTTATATGAGAAGACGTAGTCGATATAATATTCCCCCTTAATCATTCATTTATCCTTATACAATATGATTATAATTCATTCAATTTTAATCCCCTAAACTTTTTAACCCCCGAACCCTATGGAAATTAACATGATAAAAAATATTGAAAAAATGATCCTTCGGTCAACTTCAGGACTTCCAATCGCAGCACCCTGCCTTGATTGTGATCCAAAATCCAACTTATGGTAAATGGTCAATTGGGAAATTATATCCTCTCTATATTTAATAATTAATTGATTTGGGGATGAGACTTTAACCCTACAATTCTATCCTAATTTGATTAGATTTTTGCGATTGAGGTTTCACTCATACGGTTTACACAAGCCCGACCACGCGGTCAAGTGTAAGTCAATTGAGTAACATAGAAATTAAAACTCAGTTAATTGATCGCAATTTATAAATTAAAGTATGTTTATTGATTCAAAATAAATAAATTAATAGAGTTGGGATTAGATCAACTATGAAAGAAATCACTCTTCCATGGGCAGAGTTGTCATCGTGGAGACGTTTTTCATAAGAAATGGATTGAAATAGGAACACCCAATCTTGTCTCCACTCTTATATTCCAGTCCAAGAAGAAAAATAAGAAGATGAAAATATAAAAACACAGAATATTTATTGAAGAAAATTCATGTTACAAGCATAAGAACAAAGAAAAACAAAGTGGAGGTGGGAGAGGAGAGCCCTTTTTTTGAAGAGATGTTTGCACAAGGTATTACTTCTTCCAAGAGTTTTCAGGGGTTACCAAGAGACAAACTTTCAGAATCACCTTCCCAAAGCCTCTACTATACCTCCCAAATAGTTAAAACATCCTTTAAATAGATTTGTGTAGGGTTAGGGTTACAAAACATTTTTAAACGTTAAAGGGAAATTCGACCAAATTGTTTAATCCCACTTGCACCTCATTTTTGACCTCCAAAACGTGTGACTTAGCTTTACTTCTAGAGTGATGGGTTTTTAATAATAATTTTCAAGCTTCCCTCAAAATTTGGGCACAATCCAAGTTCGGATGAAGAAGATACGACCCAAATGGTGAAGTAATGTCCAATCTGGATAGTTCATTCCAACATTGTCTTCATGGACCATTTACTCCACTCAAATGCACGATCCAGCTTCCATGTACTAAATAGAATTTGTATCCCATTAAATCAGGAACATAGTTACAAAATTTTAGGTCAAAATATTTTACAGAACAATATTTATTCCCAAAATACTGCAGTGAATTTTAAAAGGGTAAAATTTAAATTTCAATTGAATTTTCAAATGAATGATCTAATCCCAAATATTCTATAAATTAACATATTTAGAACAATGTGATGAAATTATTTCATTTATTATCAATAAAATATTCAAAAAAATATTGTTTTATCACACTGACATTTTTTGTGAGGAGGGTACGACATTTCTTGACAATGTATGATATCGACCAAGGGGTGTGTCCTTTTCCATGAAAAGAGTCATGTAAGATCAAAGAATCAGTCTCAACTTGAGTGATAAAAAGATTCCTCTACGTTCACAACAATAAATCAGTGATCATTTCTTTGGCCTCATCTTGGAGTGAGGTTCTAATTCCATAAAACGTAGTAAAGGCCAAAATAACACTTCCCCAGATGTCACGTACCACTCCCTCTCCTCTCATGACACCCCATATGCAAGATTTGTCTGTATTGAGCTTGTATCCAGAGTCTGGAGGATGCCATAAGACCCATTTCCCCTATGTTATGTTGTAGTAATATTGGTCAGTATGTATACTGACCTGAAGTATCTGCAAAGAAGGAACCTCCCACCAGATTTTTGAGGAGCATATCCAGGTCCACCAGCAGGTTCTGTATGCGCACCATTATAGACCTCACTGTGGTCATAGAACCTTTGAACCTAGATTGATTTTTGGCCTACCATAGACACCAACACCCATAACTAAAAAAATGGACCTCACCAGCCTTTCCACCCCATAAGTATTCTTCTCATGAAACCATATGTCCAAAAACAAAGTATCACCATGGTCACAAGAGGAGAATGTCGTGAGCTCCCTGAAGAAAGTCTAGAAAGCTTGGTCTCACTCAACTTTATAGAAAATATGATCCATACTCTCAACCTACTGGTTATGACAACATTAAAATTTGGATTCCATACTGGTACTCACATTCATGATATTATCATCTGTGGCCACTTCTTGGTTCCTAATTCTCCAAGTAAAAAATTTGTATTTTGAAGGAATCCTTTTGAACCAAACCTTGTCATTCCAATTGTTGTGGGGGTCCTATTGTACCAATAGCCTTCGGTAATCCCTATTCGTGAAATTCTTAATGGAGGAAGCCGTGAAAATACATTAATCGGGGTCCGAGTTGATGGCTATCGACTCAAAAAACTCATCTTGATCCATGTCCAAGACAACCTTGATGAATGTGGGATAGTGTCTTGCTTCCTTAAAAGTGATCAATGAAGCAGGACAGCTCAGAAATCCAATAACTGAGCCTAAACAGTTGTGATGACAAAAAATAATATTACCCTCCCCAACAATCCACTGAGAGTTCTGTTTGAGGGTGTTGATGAGCAGGTAAATCTTTGACTACTAGGTGGAAGCATGACCACCAGCATCCTCCTCACCCCACACACAACTATAGGACATAGTCTTCCCCCATATATTTTTCATTTCAATAACTTCCCATGCAATATTAGCATGCATGCATTGAAGCATGGAGTTGAGGCTCCTCACACTAACCCCCCCCCCCCTTGGGTGGTCCTTTCCACTCTTTCCCATGAGACCCAATGCCTCTTTCCTTCAGATAAAGTATCCAAAAAAAACATTCAAGAACCTTGTCAATAGTTATGATGAATCCTTTAGGCACATTAGTAGAGGTCAATGCATGGATGGGAATGGCTGACATGACATTGTTAACCAAATATATCCATCCCCCAAAATAAAGGTAGAATTTATTCCAGTTAAGAACCCAAATTGTGATCTTACTCACAATGTAATCAAAGTCACGAACACGAAGTCTTCCTAAAGATATTGGTGCTCTGAGGTACTCCATGGGGAAGGAGCCACGTTGTATGTCCAGTCTACTACAAAGGGAAGATACCCTACTGGGCAGACACTTTTTAGAGATGTAGATATTTTTTTGGTATTATTAATAACCTACCCACTCCAAAGAAACACTCCTCAAGGATCTTCTTGATATCAAAAAAATATATCCTTCTTCCATTAATGAAGATAATAGTGTCATCTGCGAACATAAAATGGGATATAGGAGGGAGGTTCAATTTCTTATGATAAGGTAGTAAATCACCATTAGAAATACATTTATTAATGAGGCGGCTAAGAGTATCCTATGCAGGGATAAAAATTCTTGGAAATATTGGGTCTCCCTATCGTAGCCCTCAGATTTCCTTAAAGAAGCCATGTTTCTTACCCATTAGGGAGAAATCCATTCACGGGGAACTAAAGAATCTAAAGATGAGGTATGAGGACCTAGGAGAGATCCCCATGGCTATAAACACTCTGTTGATGAAACCCCATTAAATCCTATCGTAAGCCTTATTCATATCCAATTTTATTGCCAAGTTAGAACCATGAATCTTAGTGTTGATGTCCCTAAAAATTTCATGTGAGAGGATTATATAACCTTGTATAGACCAGCCCTTAATGAACCCATGTTGTTCATTGGATGTCCACCAGGGGAGAAGAGTATACAGTCTCAAGTTAATGATGTTTTTCAGAATCTTATAAGGAAAATTACACATGCTCACTGGTTTGTAATGCAAGATGGATGATGGGTCCTTCACCTTTGGTATGAGCACCAAAGTCATCACACATGCCACCCTAGGAAGGGTACCTACCCGAAAGAAGTCTTGAATAGACGCAGTGATATCACCCTTAACCACCTCCCAAGCATATCTGTAGAATGAACCTAGAAATCCATCAGGGCTGGGAGCACTCTTCAGATTAAGATTCATCATGGCAGAGTAAATTTCCTCCTCATTAGGGATCATTTCTAAGAAATATTAGTCCATGTTAGAGATAGTGGAGTCCATTGATTCCCATAACACAACATTATCACTTGGATATCCCATGGAAATCCTTGGGTTAGGTCTAGTCAGGATGTCTCTGAAGAAAGGATGTTCCATTCTCCCCACAGTATCTCTATCATATGTATACGTACCACCCTAAAGCAATATATTGAGTTTAGTGGGGCGACTTATTTCCTTAAAACATGCATGGAATAAGTTTGTGTTCTTATCTCCTTCTTGCAACCATTTTATCCTGGATCTCTCACGTGCCAATCATTCATGTTTAAGGATCATCTCCACCTAAGAGTTCTTCCTAAGCGATAGATCCTTAAACACCAAGTCACTCCAATTATCCTCTAGAATAGTTTACAAAATTTCAATGCTCTGCTTTAGGGAATCCATGTTCTGGTAGGGAGGAGGGAGCCTCTTGGCCCATGCCTATAGACCAAGATTCAGCCGCCATAGCTTGTTGTGAACCGCAACCCACGTATGCCCCTGCATCTGCTCACCCCACAGCTCGCTGACAATCTATTTTTACTCGGGGAGGTGGGTATATAAATGATAGTAATGAAATCCATCTTGACTAGCCATCCTGGGGGATAAAGAAATTAGCAGTGGTGAATGATCTGAGATACTGTGCACTAAGTGCTTGACCTTGGAATTAGGGAACATGGTTATGGAATTATGGTTAGATCGACATCGATCTAGCCTACTCCAGCACCACTTGTTTCCTCTCTGATTATTACACCATGTGAAATGATCAGTAGAGTATCCCAAATCCATGATCCCATTATATGATATGAAACGAGTGAAGTCCAAGTTGGCACTTCGGTGAAAAACACCTCAGACCTTCTTCTCATTTGGATCAGATATGATATTGAATTCTCCACCCAAGATCAAAAAAATATCCTTAGGGTTAAAATCACTAAGGTCTTTCCACAAACGTTCTCTGCATTGGACATCACAGCTACCATAAACAATGGACACCAAGACACTATCCATGCCCAGAATCACCTTCATTGTGATGAACTGATCACCCGAGTGTATCAGATCAACTGAAATATCCTTATTCCAAAAAATCTAGATATGTCTATTAACCAGATCCTCATTCATGGCTCCATGCATCTTGAGTTTTCGACAAAAATTATTTATCTTAGTAGGTTTCTTCTTGTGTTCCAGGGATACAACCAAGAGAGATTTGTTATTCTTAATCTCTGAAGCAATGAATTAAGTTTTTCCCTAGGATCCAAGCCCACAAGAGTTCCAAATGATCAATGGTAACATTTAAACAAGAATTAGCCTGACTTTATCCCAAGTCTTTTAGGTCTCTCTATGGTGGGAGGAATAATTATCCCTAATTTTCCTTATATTTAAACAAGTTCATATACTAGGAGTCGATACAGGTTCATTTGTTGCTAGTGGTGCCACTAAAGGGGCCATTTTGTAGGTCTTGCCTCTCACTGCACTGGGAGGGGAAATAATTAGAGGGGCTAATAGATCATGGGCCAAGGACTCTGAAATTATAGACACTGATAAATTGGAAGCATCCTATGAACCAGCATCTACCAAAGAGGGAATTGAAGGCACCAAACTTGCACCATGTATCATCCTATATGCCTTAGAGGCCACCCCTTCTATGTTGGGGGGAGGAGTAATGCCCGGGGCTTTGGAATATAGGGTGGGAACCCCAATGCTCTTTCTAGTAGACACCACCCTGAAAGGATTTGGCATGGATTGAGGAAATAATCAATGATCACAGGAGCGAGATAGAAGGAATCAATCAATGAATAAGGTACTAGATCCAAGTAGGGAGTGTAGCGTGTGTTGGAGGATAAAGGATGGGTTTCTTGTCCACCAGAACAGGCAGGTCTGGCTGGGCCAAAACCAAAGTTGAGGTGGTAACCTAGGTTAGGTAAATCTTAGTAACAGTAGAAGTAGGGGTCGTATCACTTGAAGAAGGCCATTGAGGTTGTCACTAACCACCATGCCTGCGATTCTTGCAAACTTTAATATAATGGCCCTTATAGAAGCAGGAAGAGCAGTACCTAGGAAATACCAGGAAAACAATGTTCTGCTTCCAAGCCACCGAGCCTTGAACCTTCAAAAAGACACTATCTGGTAGAGGAAGGGAGATGTCTATCTTGACACAAATTTGGTCCACCAGCATATCCTCACCACGACGGGTGAGATCGTCCATGCAAAGGAAACCCCCAAGGTAGTCCCCAATATCCTTGAGGAAAGTGTTGGGAAAGACGGGAAAGTGAAAAAAACGAAAACAATAGAAAATTGAACGCACAATGGAAATAAAATCTTTCCCCCCAAATAAAAAGGATGCGCCGAAACCTGAAATTAAATGTGTAGAAAATAAAGTTGACACCAGAAATTTTTACGTGGAAAACCCAAAAGGGAAAAACCACATGACCTAGTCCAGAAAGAGGGATCAACTAAAATCAAGAGGTACACGGTAGAGGATCCCCAAAAATGGAAGGAATATCAAAATTAATACTCAAGAATAAAAGTGTGGATCAAAATATGGAGAGCAGTAAAGATGATCGTCGAATAAAGGTGATCACCAATTGAGATTTTCTCTCATTGTTATTGCTTCCAGTGATGTTGAAATGTCTTGCCTCTTCCTCCTAATATAGGAAAAAGAATCAGCGTTAAATAATGTTTCCACATTAAAAGAGTGTCACTGCGTGAATTAATTCACGTGGTCTTGGCCCGCATTAAAAACACCACATTAAAAGTGAAACCGCGTAGGCACCATTTGAGGAGGCGTTATGCGATGCGCCAACCAGGAAGGCACTCAACAAACTCCCCCTCCGACTCAAGTGGGGATCACCGCCAATCCTGCAATCTGTCGGCAAGTCTCAAATTTTCCTCTGGGTAAACTCTTGGTCAACATGTCTGACCCATTGTCATTATTGTGGATCTTCTCAAGCTCTAACTGTCTTGAATAAAGGGCGTTGCAGATCCAATGATATCGAACATCGATATGTTTCGACCTGTCATGAAAAGTGGAATTATTTCCCAAAAAAATAGCACTCTGACTATACCAAAATAAAACATACCTATCCTGATTTAAATTGAGCTCTTGAATAAATGTTTTCATCCACAACAATTATTTTCATGCCTCAGTAGCGACAATAAACTCTGACTCTGTGGTAGATAAAGCAACACATATCTGCAATCTAGACTGCCAAGATACATCTCCCCCTACAAAAGTGATCAAATATCCTAAAGTAGACTTCCTTGAGTCGATATATCCTTCCATATCTAAATTTGTAAACCCAAAAATCATAGGTTCCCCTTTGCAAAAACACAATCTCATATCAAAAGTACCACGAAGATAATGAAAAATGTACTTCACTGCTCTCCAATGCTATCTACCTGGATTTGATAGAAAATGACTGAGCACACCAACTGCATGACCTATATCAGGTCTATTACATACCATTGCATACATCAAACAGCCAATGACAGATGAATAAGGTATGTGTTTCATCTCCTCTCTCTCTTCATCAGTAGAAGGTGATTGACTGGTGCTGAGATTAAAATGTAAAGAAAGAGGAGTACTAACCACTTTCTCTCTATCCATAGAAAATCTCTGAAGAACCTTCTCAATGTATCTCTCTTAAGATAACCAAAATTTCTTGGCCTTCCTATCATGGGAGATCGTCATGCCAAGAATCTGTCGTGCTGGCCCCAAATATTTCATCGCAAAAGACTGACAAAGATCCTTCTTTAATCTGTCAATTCTAGAAGTATCATGGAAAACAATGAGCATATAATCAAAATAAAGAAACAGTATAATAAAATCATCATCAGTAAATCTCTGAACAAAAACACAATGATCAAAAGATGTCTTCCTGAAACCCTGATAAGAAATGACAGATTTGAACTTCTTATACCACTACCTCAGAGCTTGCTTCAAACCGTACAAACTCTTATTAAACCTGAAGATGTGATTTTCTTTACCTATTTCAACAAAACCCTCTGGCTGCTCCATATAAATCTCCTCCTCTAAATCTCCATGGAGGAAAGTTGTCTTCACATCCATCTGCTCAATCTGCAGATCTAAACTAGCAGCCAAACCAAGAACAACCCTAATGGAAGACATTTTGACAACAGGTGATAAAATCTCATCAAAATCAATACATTTCTTCTAACGGAATCCTTTTACAACTAACCTTGCCTTGTATCATGGAAGGGAACATGAATCTTCATTTTTAATCCGATAAATCCACTGATTTTTCAAAGCTCTCTTCCCTATTGGTAACTTCACCAGCTCAAAATTGTGGTTGTCATGCAATGATGTCATCTCTTCATCCATTTCCACAACCCATCTGTCCTTCTGTTCACTCTCCATTGCCTCATCAAATGATTCTGGTTCTCCCCCATCAGTGAGGAGAACATACTCATCTGTGAATATCGAGTAGACGTTGTGCGATGTTGAGATGACCTCCGAAGTGGAACTGTGAGTTCATTAATAACCCCTAGAACCGGATCATTAGAAACAAAAGGTGCATCGGAAACATCAACTCCAACCTTTTCACCTTGAGCATCATTTTGTACATCAACATGATCATCAGAATCAACAATATGTGGTAAATGTGAATCATAACCTGGCTCAAGACTGAAAAAAACCATCAAAAGTTGGAGAAGTAGCTTTTTCTCCCTTATCAATGTCTGTAATAGTCTGATCTTCCTTAAACACTGCATCGCGACTTCTAACAAGTTTCTTCAAAATAGGATCACAGAACTTGTACCCAAAATCATTGTGTCCATATCCAATAAAAATACACTGGCATGTCTTACCATCCAGCTTGGATCTCTCATCTCTAGGCACATGAACAAAAGCCTTGCAACCAAAAACACGCAAGTGATCGTACCTGATCTATTTTCCATACCAAAATTTTTCAGGAGTGTCTATCTGCAAAGCAATCATAGGTGATAAATTTATAATATAAGTAGCAGTAAGTAAAGCCTCTCCCCAAAAATGTACAGGAAACTTTGCTTCCAAAAGCAAACAACGAACTCTTTCCAGCAAATTCATGTTCATCCTCTCAGCTACACCATTCAGCTGAGGTGTCTTCGGTGGAATCTTCTGATGCCGAATACCTTCCTACCTTCAATACTGATCAAAAGGACCACAATAATCTCTTCCATTGTCAGTGTGAATACATTTCAATTTTTTGCCTGATTTCCTCTCAGTAGAAACATGAAATTTCTTAAAAACACTGAGCACCTGACTTTTGGCATTCAAAACATAAACCCAGAGCTTTCGTGAGTAGTCATCAATAAATGTAACAAAATAAATACTTCCACTAAAGGTTTTATATTTCAAAGGACCACAAATGTCAGAATGTACCAATCCAAGTACATGTGACTTCCTGTGTGGTGGATGACTACTGAAACTCACTCTACTCTGTTTCCCAGCCATGAAATGATCACATGTGTCCAATTTGAGACTCTTCAAATTTGGAAGAAGATTTCTCTTGGACAAACAACCAAGACATTTCCCACTGATGTGACTGAGCCTCTTATGCCACAACTTGGACAAAACACTACACTCAACAACACAAGCAGTATCACAAGAAATAGAAGATCTAGTCCAGTACAAACATGATTGCTTATTCCCTCAAGCCATAATCAAAGATCCTTTGGAAATATTCCATTGGAAATCACCAAAAGTACTGATAAACCCTTCATCAACAAGAACGCTGGTAGAAATGAGATTCAAGCAATCCTCGGGTGCATGTCGAACATTCTTCAAAATTTGCTTACTTCCTGTATTGGTCTCTAAACAAATAGTCATGATGCCTACAAAGTCAGCATGACCATCATTTCCCATCTTCAAAATCCCAAAATTACTTGGGCTGTAAGATATAAAGAACTCATTCGATGTCATGTGAAAATAGGCACCACTGTCAATAACCCAGCAAGAATCATCAGAAGCAATGTTAATGGAATCATAAACAATAACAAGATCACCCCCTGTAGTAGTGACGACAAGATCATCTCCATTTCCATTTTTATTTTGTGGATTTTCCTTCAATCTGTTCTCTCTTTTCAGCTGATAACAAAACTTCTTAACATTCCCCTTCTTACCACAATGATGACATTAAAAATCTCTCTTCTTCAGTCAGGATTTTCTTCTGCCTCTTCTCTTACCTCGACTGCTCTGCCCCCAGTCCTAGCTTCTCCCCCCTATTTTCTGTGACTAAAAGCTCTGAAGAATATTTCTCTTGAGTTCATCTCCTAACCTCTTCATTTAAAATAGCAGACTTGACAAACTAAATGTCACAGTACCATTAGGAGCATAACCGGTTATTGTAACACGTAAATTCTCCCATGAATCGGGTAAAGTGTTAAGTATAAAAAGAGCTAAAACCTCATCTTCAAAATTGATACCCATGCTAGAAAAATGATAAAAAAATACTTGATATTTAATTAAATAATAAAAAATAGATGTACCATATTTGTACCTCAAGTTCATCATTTTCTTGAGAAGAAACAGTTTTTTTTCTCGTCTTGGCAGCATAGGTCATCTCAAGCTTCTCCCACACAGTTCTGGCATGAGAGATGTTAACAATGTGGTTCATCATGTTGTAGTAGACCCATTGTTGAATGAATCCACAAACCATATCATGCTCGAACGCCCATTCTTCGTTTGACATCCTCTCTGGCTTCTGGGTACAAAATACTGGAAGATGAATTCGCTTGACAAAAAGCAGATCCTTCATTTTAAGTCGCCACATATTGTAGTTGGTACCATTCAGCAAAATCATCCAATTGTAATTGGAATCCATAATAAATATGAAAAAAAACAAATCCTATGATACTAGATGTTGGGAAAGACAGGAAAGCGATGAACGTGCAAACACTAGAAAAGCGAACGCGCAGCAGAAATAAAATCTTTCCCCCCAAATAAAATGGATGCACAACGACCCGAAATTAAATGTGCAGAAAATAAAGTTGACACCGGAAATTTTTACATGGAAAACCCAAAAGGGAAAAACCACGGGACCTAGTCCAGAAAGAGGGGTCCACTAAAATCAAGAGGTACACGGTAGAGACTCCCCAAAAATGGAAGGTATCTCAAAAGTAGTACTCAAGAATAAAAGTGTGGATCAAAAGATAGAGAGCAGTAAAGATGATTATCGAATAAAGGAAATCACAAAATGGGATTTGCTCTCATTTTTTTTGCTGCCGGTGATGTTGAAATGCCTTGCCTCTGCCTCCTTATATAGGAAAAAGAATCAGCGTCAAATAATGTTTTTGTGTCAAAAGAGTGTCACCACGTGAATTAATTCACGCAGTCTTGGCCCGCATTAAAAAAACCACATTTAAAGTGAAACAGTGTGGGCACCATTTGAGGAGGTGTTACACGGTGCACCAACCAAGAAGGCGCCCAACAGAAAGAACCATTCTAGAACGGTAGAGAGAGACTGGGGAGACTGACCCAAACCTTAGCATGGGAACTCTCCTTCCCTCTGTGAGCATCCAGCGACCACTAAGACAGATTGAAATGCCAGTGACCAAAGAACCGAGGCACCTTACACCAAGCATGAATGAAATACAATTCCAAATCTAGGACCGTATAGAAATATTTCCTATAGAAAGTGGGAATCCACACCAAATCTTTCAGTCCCCAAGAAGCAACAAATTTCCTGAAGATCGGGAGAGGTGGCTTCGCATCTCCAAAGTGATCCACGAGATTCCACCTAAGGCAAGCCAAATAATCATCAAATGTGGCTGAAGTAACCTAAAAATAAATACAATAACCCTCCCTCGACACTGTCAGAGAGATCGGGCGGATATTGGGGAAGCAGTCCTGTAGGGGGCATGAGATGGGTCGCATAGCGCATCCCTAAAAGAAAAATTCGGCCAACAAAGCTTGTGGGAAGCTCCAGGGGGCTCCTGCAGTAGGAAAGGCTTGGCGGTAACTATACCATGGTCGGGATCTCCACCGGAGCACAGGTGTTCGTCATAGAAATGGGTGGAAATTTTTGAAAACTTGAGGGCGTGTGAGGCGCGTTCTTCACCGAAGCACATGAGGTAATTATTAATTTCTCCTATATTGTATATACCCTCTTTACTTTATGAAAACTAGTACTCATCTGTGCATATGCATAGCATATTGGATTAATGGTTTTTAATTAATAAGAGAATTCTATTTGTAAAAGTTACTAAGAAATATTAATGTTGAATATTTTTTAATCACAAAGTATTGATGCATACAAATAAAATAGGAGTAGATAAAATATTGACACACCGTTATAATACTTGGAAAAAGACTGATGCTGACAGTGATGTAAAATGATGGAATGGGAGAGGTGAAGTTGAGAGACATATGAAACAGAAGCCGGAGATGGAGGCAGAGATGGAGGTAAGAGACGATATTGAGAAAAACAATGGAATGAAATCTAGAGAGTTTTTTAGGGTTTCTAAACTCATGAAGGTAGTTCTATATGATATTTAAAGTTTAAATTTGAAAAATAATGTCATGAAATTTAAAATGGAAATAGAAGTTTCATCAATGAAGGAGTGGCACTTCCTTCAAAATCTACAGCAGCCTGAGCCTCCACCATATAATCAGACAGCAGTGACATTTCCCTATCATCTGAATTTCTACCTTCTTTAGTCAATGTCAAGAGAGTTGAGTTCTGGGTTTTAAATCTCTCATGAAGAGAGACCAATCAAGGGTAAACAGAGCCTTCAACCACTTCATAAGACCTAACAACATAAAATTCAATTAGAAATATAGGTGAATAAAGATTGAATATTGATATAGCATGATAATCAATATCACCATTTTATATAGCATTAAAATCAATATCATAATTCTATATAAATTCAATATTGTATAGAAAATAAGTTCATATTGAATATGCAAACACATATGTGCATTAAGAATCCAAAAACCAGAATTTTCCTTCATATATTGGTGCTACTAACATTTCTATAATCAATTCTTTTGTCTAATGGGTGATCTGTAGTGATGAGACTAAGCATGTGAAGAACCCAATGACAAGGCTAGTCGAGCATGGTTATGCAATGAGAGAAAACATTGATTTGGAGTTCAACAACAAAGCATGAATGAATCTAAGAGGAATATAATAATGTTTATAAATGATTACACAAATACCATACCTAATTTTCATTGTCAATGAAGCTAGCTGACTCGCAGAGACAAACACAAATATCAATAAAATGAATATCGTGAAATAAGGGATTATAATGTTAATGTTTTTCTAGATTATCATATTCTTAGAGTATGAAACCACATTAGACTCCATCTCCAGGAAATGTAAAACTGAATCCATTCTAATTAAAAATTCGTAGAAAATGAAATTGATATACATTTTATTAATATTATCATGTTATTTATAAATAGGTGCTGGAATTTATGATGAAATAGCTATAAAATCATTATCTAATACAATAGTTGTAGTCATTATATATGTAATGGAATATAAATTATGTAGAAAAAATGGTAACAAATTGTGATGTTTTAAAAAGGGAACTTCTATTTTGAACACTCTTATTGAACATCTAAGAGAACATATATCTAATTAAAAAATAAATTAAGATAATAGTAAAGGAATGTGATGTTTTTGAGTTTGCAATGGATACTGAAATAATAATAAAAATAATTGTTTTATTTTAGCATTAAAATAAAATACAGTAAGAAAACAACCTTGGTAATGGATAGGGGTCTGATGTTTCTTCATTTATGTAAGTATAGGGAAGTCTTTCCCCATATTTGAAGTGGAAGCACTACTAAAATGTTATAGTAGAACATATTTAATTCCATATCATATTTCTCTTCTCATGAATCATGTTTATATGAATCAACAAACAATGAAAATGAATCAATTTTCACAATTCTAACATACTATACAATTCATTATGAATGGTCATATCTAGAGGACTTGAGTACAGTTTCCCAGTTTATAAGAATTTCATGACATTGACAATATTTTAGTACCTAATGAAAATTCCACAGTAAGAAACTAATGTAGAACAATTGATTGTCTAGTTAAGGGGGAACACTCACAATGAATAGAAACACACCACTTATAAGCTATAACATCTATGTCGAATCCAAAACATACCAAAAAATTCCCAAGATTATCCCTCAAACTACATAAGATACCTAAAAAAGTTTAGAGTAAGATATATGCACTAATAACATAGTGAATGTTATCATGAAATACATTCTTTTAATACCTCATTGAATATCAACTGATATACTTACACTCAAGGAACTTTAAGCCATATTTCAAAATCCTAACAGAGTTATTGCCTTCTACCGATGTTAGGCTAATAGAATGACTAACCCACAGTTTTGTACCTATAATTAATCATAGAAGGAAAACTTCTAATCATCTAATCAATAATTTTATGCATAAAAATTTCAATTTGGAGGCACAATACCTAGAGGTGGACAGTTCATTCAAAAGCTACATCTTACACATCACTTGAAATTCCTCATGGGTCGCCACTTAAGGGGAAATGGAAGCAATAATACCCTGATGTTGGGATAATCGGACATATTATGAGATTAGAATATCCAATATCCAAGGGATACGCATAGAAAAAATCTTACTCCACAAGATCAAGCATTGTGCTCATACATGTTTTGTACCTATAACTAGTTTGATCCAACAATGGAAACTAAATAAAATACGATAAAAAAATCTTTATAACCTCTTATGTTTCTTCTTTCCTGTGTTTTTCGAAAGTGAAAAGTGAAATAATTTCCAAAACCAAACACAACCCAATATATGAGAAACAAATATTTATAACATCCTATAACAGAATGATGCATCATCCAAGAATTCAAGGCAGATCATCAATTCTTACATGGCTTAATAAAGTCAGAAAGGAAAAAATCTACGATCATCATACCAGCTTATTCATTTATTGATGTGAAAAGGAAGTTCTTTTAAACATAAAAGACAACAGTTACAATAAGAAGAATATAAAACTAAATAAAAAATAAGGGTTTTGGTTTTAAGAATAAAAACCTTTGGCTTTAGGTCACAGTGCACAATACTTAAAATATTCAAAACAGTGGATTTTCATATTTCTCTTTATATTTTCCACATATGCAGTAGAAATGAGATGGATTTTGAAATAAAAATACTGTTTCCAATTTTTGATACATTTTTATTACCTATAACTAGTTTAATATAGTAATAGAAACTGAATAAAATATGATAAAAAATCATTATAACATTTTATGTTTCTGATTTCCTATGTTTTTTGAAAATGAAAAGTGAAACATTTTCCAAAACCAAACACAACCCAATATATGAGAAAATATATATATATATATAACATCCTATAAAATAATGATTCCTCATCCAAGAAGTCAAGACAGATCATCAATTCTTACCTGGCTTAATGAAGTCAGAAAGGCTAAAACCAATGAGCTTCATATCAGCTTCTTCATTTATAGATGTGAAAAGGAAGTTCTGTTAAACAATAAAGAAAACAGTTACAATAAGAAAAATATAAAACTAAAAAAAATAATTTCAGTTTCAAGAATAAAAACCTCTGGCTTTAGTTTGTCACGGTGCACAATACTTAAAATCTTCACAACAATAGATTTTGCATCTTTCTCTATATATTTTCAACATCTGCAACAGAAATGAGATGGATTTTGAAAAAACAAATATTGTTTCCAATTTATGATACATTTTTTACCTAAAACAGGTTTGATCCAGTAATAGAAACTGAATAAAATATGATAAAAAAATCTTTATAGCATCTTATGTTTCTTCTTTCCTATGTTTTTTGAAAATTTAAAGTGAAACATTTTCCAAAACCAAACACAACCCAATATATGAGAAACAAATCTTTATAACATCATATAACATAATGATTCATCTTCCAAGAAGTCAAGGCAGATCATCAATTCTTACCTGGCTTAATAAAGTCAGAAAAGCTAAAATCAATGAGATTCATATTAGCTTCTTCTTTTATATATGTGAAAAGGAAGTTCTGTTAAACAATAAAGACAACAGTTACAATAAGAAAAATATATTAAAAAAAGAATAGTTTTGGTTTCAAGAATAAAAACCTATGGCTTTAGGTTGTCATGGTGAACAACACTTAAAATCTTCACAAAAATGGATTTTGCATCTTTCTCTATATATTTTCAACATCTGCAATAGAAATGAGATGGATTTTGAAAAAAAAAATATTGTTTTTGATTTATGATACATGTTTTTTTACCTATAACTGATTTGATCTAGCAATAGAAACTGAATAAAATATGATAAGAAAATATTTATAGCATCTTATGTTTCTTATTTCCAGTGTTTTTTTAAAATGAAAAGTGAAACATTTTCCAAAACCAAACACAACTCAATATATGAGAAACAAATCTTTATAACATCCTATAACATAATTATGCCTCTTCCAAGAAGTCAATCCAGATCATAAATTCCTATGTGGCTTAATAAAGTCATAAAGGCCAAAATCTATGAGTTGTATATCAGATTCTTCATTTATAAATGTGAAAAGGAAGTTCTAATAAACAATAAAGACAATAGTTACAATAAGAAAATTATAAAACTAAATAAAAAATAAGAGTTTCGATTTCAAGAATAAAAACATATGTCTTTAGGTTATGGTTCACAACAGTTAAAATTTTCACAACAATGGATTTTGTGTCTTTCTCTGTATATTTTCCACATCTTCAACAGAACTGAGATGGATTTTGAAAAAAAAATATTGTATCCAATTTCTAATACATGTTTTGTACCTATAACCGGTTTGATCCAACAATTGAAACTGAATAAAGAACGATAAAAAAAACATTTATAACATCTTATGTTATAATGAAAAGGTGAATAAATACTAGATAACAAAATTAAATATACTACCTAATTTCTGAATCTTTAAAACAAAAGTACTGTAATAACATATATGTAAAGTTTTTAGTGAAGGGAAATACTAAAAATTGAAGAGATTATTTTCATTATATTAGGAGAACATACCTATTGAATAGATTTAGGTCTTTAGAAAGATAAGTGAATAAATACTAAATCTAGAATTCTATTTGTCCATAATATAAAAATTAAAACGAAGTTTCAGAATCCTACCAAATCATAAGTATAAATCATGCCAAAATAATAGACCCTGGTCATCTCTTATCTCCTAAAAGAAAAATCCACCAAATAAACTGATGGTTCTTGTTCACCTGAAAACACTAAAACTTACGATAATCATTGAACAATAATCATAGGATAACATAAGGTAGTAATCATTTGATTGGAAAAAATGATGGAAGATAAAAACTACTGAGTATAAAACAGATAATATAAGTTGTAATGGCAGACATAAATTACATTATTGATGTAATGAAACACTTTTATACAAATCAGTAATCAATCTACAGGAGATACTGTGCATTTTAAAAGCTTCAAAACCCAACACTTTCACTTGTTTTCAGCATCATAATGTATCTAGAGAAACCACCAGGATAAAATAGTCTACATTAATTCACATGTCTATCCATTTCTAGAGAAACCTTTGTCAAATTCATGCCCCACTGCATCTGGGAATAATTATTTCAGGAAATTTAGGTCAATAAAACTGAACCATCGCATGATTAAATAATGAAAAATAAGGGTAAAATGATGTTTAAAAACTATATATGAAGGTTATGACAGTGTAAAAGCACGGTTACCTTAGATACATGTGATAAAAATCATGTGTTGAAGCTATGTCCCAGGAAAATAATGGCATCAAATTGTTTGAAATGGATGAATACTGAAGGGGAAAATATGAACCTGCATATTAAATTGGAATCAATTATAAAAAAAGTACTCTGAAAATTTTAAAAAATATTGTATTGTAAGAGAAAAAAATATGAACCTATATGGAAAAAATCGACCTGATTGAAAAAATATGAACATATGAGAAAAAAATATATGAACCTATTAAAAAATTTGAATCTATAAAAACAAAAAACTCACCATTCCAGAAGAACATAAACACCTCCACCATGGGATATGGTACGGGTGTTTTGAACCCCAGAGATAACACAATCATGGTTATAAATACTTCTATACTTTTGTAACAATAAATTAGATAGGAATATAAATATAACATAAGATATAAATAAAATAAATGTTACCATGAATTTTAAAGCATTTATATAAACTTATGCTCCAATGAAAATACATGCATTCATAGTATAATTTAATATGTTGTATAGCTGTAACTAAGAGAAGTAAATGTGCATTTTCATAGTAATCCAATGTCTAAAAAGTGAAAAGCTCCAGATATAGTGTTCATCTAGATATTATGAATTTTTAAATCTTCAAAACCCAACACCTGCACTTGTTTTCATCATCGTAATGTATCTAGAGAAACCACCAGGCTAAAATATAGTCTACATCAATTCACCTATATGTCCCTTTTCTGAGAAAGATTTGTCAAATTCATACCCCACTGCATCTAGGAATAATCTTTTCAGGTGATCTAAGACAATAAAACTAAACCATATCATGTTTCAATAATGAAGCATAAGGGTAAAATGATTTTTAAAAACTACATATGCAAGTTACGACAGTGTAAAAGAACAGTTACCTTAGATATAGGTGATGAAAATCACCAGTTAAAGTTGTTATGAAGGAATGGATTGAAAACGTTTGAAATAGATGGATGCTGAAGGGAATTGTTTGGAGTAGACAGTCAGATCTCAACACCAGCCTTCAAATGTCAATCCCTCAGGAGGAGAAGTAGCCTAGTGCAGAGGTTCCTGAGGTAAAGGAGTTGGATGTGGAGGACCCGGATGTGGAGGAGCCAGATGCGAAGGAGTTGGATGAGGTGGATCCAGATGAGTAGCAGCCAGACATCGATCGGGTAGTGGGTTGTCGCTTTAAACACCATTTTATGGGTAAGGGTTCTGAACAATGAAAAACGTATGAAGCCAAAGGAGGATTTGAGATGGGCTTCGAAAAAAAAGTTGTAAATAGTCGATGATGTAGAACAAATCGGAGGCATTTCACTTAAGATAGCTTTGAGGAGATGAAATCGACCTAGAAGTGTAGTAGGCGATGAAAATCGTGAGCAGGAGTGGTGCAGGCTGGAGGTGATAATCGGGAAGTGGGGTGGGAGATGGGAATCAGGGAGGGGAGAGGGAACCCTAGGAAAGCTCATCGAAGGAAGATAAACTGTGGAGGAATCTGGTTTTAGTGTTGAATATTAGCGAAGAACGGAGGAAACCCTAAGCTAGAGGGAGGGAATAAGGTAGTGTGGCGGATGTGCGAAGGCCGTCGCAGGGCGACGGAATGCCAGAGGAGGAATATTGAATTGTAGGTGATGTGGAGGATTTGGAAGGTGACATGTATGCTTGGAGAAGCCAAGTTTAGTATATATAATAGATTTAAAACAACCATTTATTCTATTAAAACATGTTTTGAAAACTCATTTCACAACCCATTTCACAATTCTTTGAAAACAACTTTTCTTTTACCAAAACAAGGTAAAAACCATCTTTCATCACAAATTCATTTTGCAAACAAAAATAAATAATTTCATTTTATTTATAAAAAATTTATAAAATCAAGAGAAATTATAGTTCATCAAACATATGTTAAAGGAAACAAACACCATGATGAATTAAAAGGAAATAATGGAGACCCTAATAATGGTTCTTATATCACGTAATGAAATTACATAAGCAAAACGATTGATTGAGAGGATAAGACAAAATATACCTCAAGGAACTCGCATGCCACATCACAACCAATACAAGGTTTGGACCCCAAAATATGATCTCCCAATGAATCTATAAGGGATAGTATAAACATCATCATCACATGACAACATAACCATAAATGTATCCCAATGCTACTATTGTAATCAGAGTAATGAAGAAGTAGAAAGGTCACACTTACCCAAAGGAAGAAAACCAGCCCCGTTAGAGATCAATTGTGCCAAATGAAGAAATATTGAGGGGATAGAATACCTAAAAATGCTAAGAAGAAACCTAGGGTATGAGGAAAGGAGGATGAAACTGAATGAATTAATATTTAGGATTGTATCATATAAAACCTACTAGGCACAAAGGGTTTACATCTTAAACAATATATTTATGGTGTAAACTCCCCATAACTTATGTACACTAAAAATACATCACTTAGGATTAATTTATCATAAGTGATATATTAATGATGTGAAAAAAGGGATTTATGGTATAAATGTATTTACACCATAAAATTTTTTATCATCTAGTTCCCTGTGACCCATTTACACCATACATTAATCATTTACAATGTAAATGTGCCCTAGAGGTAGTTCCCAATCCAAATTCTATGGAAACTCCAAAAATGATTCAATTATCCTCAAAACCCAAAGTTCCACTCTTAAAATGAAAAGGATTATACATTTTTATCTAGGATGTTACAATATTACCACTATAGTACTTTTCATCCCAAGGAAATCATGTGGAAGAAGGGTACTATGAAAAGAGGAGAGACCACTGCTCCCTCACTGATGACTCGTGCTCCCAGGTCTCAAGAGAATCTAATCTATGCAGCCATAACACTTTGACCAACAAAATATAATTACCATACAATAATTTCACTTGGGTATCATTGATCTACACTATTTTCTCCACAATGGAAACATATATCCCAAACTCAATCTATTCCCAGCTCAAAAACATGGGAAGGATTAGGATGGTACTTTATGGGATGAGATATGTTGTAAACATCATGGCTACCCATCAACTGAGCCAAAAATTCCAACTAATAAGCAACCTTCCCAAGACACTCAGTAACCTCAAATGATCCAACATATCTCAGAGCTATTTTTCTATGTTCCCAAGCTGATGATAACCCAACTAGGGAGAAACATTCAATAAAAATTGGTCAGAAATGGAAAACTCCAAAGATGGTGTCAGCGATCTGTATACAATTTCTATGGGATCTTCATTGTAACCAAGTGTCGATGTATATCCTTAATCCTTTTTGATATCTCCTAAATAATACTCGGTCCCACAATAGAGGCCTTTCCACTTCTTCCCAACAAAGAGGTGATCTGCACAAGCGACCATACAAAGCCTCAAAGGGTGCCATTCTGATAAATGACTAAAAACTTTAATTATATGTAAAATCAACTAGTCCCAGATGAATTTCTCAAGATCCAAAAAAATCCAAGACCCAAGCATGGAGAATATCCTCTAGGATCAGAATAGAATGTTTTATCTGAATGTTTTTATTTGGATGGTAAGTTGTATTCAACCTAACATGAGTTCTCATTGCCTCCTGGAGATTCTTCTAGAACCAATAGGTAAACCTAGGATCCCTATCTAAGACAATATAAAATTAAAACCCATGAAACCACACAATATCCTACACATACAGCTTACCCAGATCTTTAACTTTATTAGTGTACCTAATAAAAAAATGAGCCAATTTCATCAATTGATCGATCACCACCCAGATAGTGTTCTTCCCTCAGGGATTCCATGGTAATCCAACAACAAATTCCATAGACACCTGATCCCATTTAAAAAATGGCACTAGAAGAGGATAGAGTAGACCAAAAGGTTTTAGGTTCTTTGGATATTTCTTTTGGCAGGTATAAAAATTGGATAAAAAAGTAGCAATGTCACGCTTCATGCTCATCCATTGAAAACACAATCTCATATCATAATACATATTCATAGTTACCGAATTAAAATCCCACAAATAACTATAAAAGTAATGAAAGACTTAATTCCTCATAGACTTTAGGATGATAAATTGATTCCCAAAGTAGATAATACCATCAAAAGGGAGATACCAAAAAGAAATGATATCCCCACCATTTAAGGTTTCCTTGATTCCCTTAATCTCACCATCCTACTACTGAATCTACAAAATAGACTCAATGAGTGATGAAGATAATAAAACACTAGTTAGAACCATAACTGAATAATCCCCCTAAGAATCCATAAGAAATTGAGTGAAGAGTCCCATTAGGTTTCACTCTTCCTTTAATTCCAAGACAGCTTGTGGTGGAACATTCCTACTAAGATAATCAACAAGGCCATTCCACTTCCCCGGGGTGTAAGTGACATTGTAGTCAAATGTCTAGAGGTATTACACCCATTTTATCTATATAATATTCAATTCATTATGAGAAAAGATATATCCCAAAATATTATGATCATAAAAGAATGTTAACCTCTCCCCAAAAAGATAGTTCTGCCAACACTTAAGTGCATTCATAACCGTGGGAAGCTCCAAATCATTAGTGGGGTAATTTTTCTCATGATTCTAAAGCTGATGATATCTATAGGCCACAACAAGATTATTTTACATAAGAAAACAACTTGGACCATCACCATAAGAATCATAATATACCATATACCCCTTACTAGGCTCAAGTAAGATCAAAATTAGAGTTGATGTAATAATCCATTTCAACTCCTCAAAAGATGCCTGACATTTATCATCCCATGTTAGTTTCACCCCTTTCTTCGTAACAGAATTCATAGGTAATTCCAAACTCATGAAATCCTTAAAGATCTATCGATAGTATCCATAAAGACCAAGGAATATATAAATCTAGAAGATCTTTCCTGGAAGCTCCCATGACAAGACAACCTTCTCCTTCTCAGGATCGACTAATAGGACACTTTTATAAATCATGCACCCTAATAACTTCACTTATTGAATCTAGAAATTACATTTCAAAATATTTCCATAAATTTTGTGACTCCTTAATATTTCTAAAATTAGATTCAGATGGTTTTATTGATAATGCTTGGATATCGAATAAACTATGATATCATTCATGAACACTACAATAAAGGTTTCAAGATACTGATGAAATATTTGGTTCATCAAAGATATAAAAATAATAGGAGCATTAGTCAGACCAAAATGCATCAAAAGATATTCATAATGGTCATAATTGCTCTTGAAAGTAGTCTTCATAATATCAGACTCACAAACCCTAAGTTGATGATAACCCGACCAAAGATCAATTTTCAAAAACCAATGTTCCCCCTTTAATTGATCGAAAAAATTAAATACATGAGACAAAGGGTACTTATTCTGAACAGTTACCTGATTCAACTTTCGATAGTCACGCATAATCAAAGTGAACCATAATCCTTCTTGGAAAAGAGAATGGGGGATTCCCACAATGAAACACTAAGGTAAAAAATCATTTTCCATCAGATCATCCAATTATATATTGATCTCTTTTATCACAACTAGTGCTATATGATAAGAGGGTATCGATATAGGCTATGTACCTAGCACCAAATCATTCATTAACTCTACATCCCTCTCTAGAGGTAGACTGGAGAATTCATCTTGTAAGACATCTGGTAAATACTTAACAACTAAGGGATGGTTAAAAGAAGAAGAAACATCTTCGGGCTTTACTAAAAAAGTATACAAAAAACTCCTAATCTCTGGGTGGTGAGGTCATGTATGACCAGAACTCAGATCCCACTATCCATGAAACACCTGAGAGCTCCCATTAGAAATAAATAACTAAACACATCAATGATAATAAAAAATCTCAGGAAAATGAGTTACAATCCAATCTATCCCAATTATGACATCGAAAAGATCCATATTGAGAACTAAGAAATCCTAGACTAACTTTTTATCAACTATTGATAGAGAACAAGACAAACACTAAAACCCCTTCTCTTTCATCTTTCTAATAGGTGTTTCCAACTCCTTAAAAAAGAACATGAGTTCCATTATAAGTTTAAGAACATAAATAAAATGGGTACATATAAATTAGTGTGAAGAACTTATATCAAATAAATTAGTTACTATAGAAATTACTATGAAAATGGAACCTCTCACTATCATTAGGCCTACACTAACCTCCATCGGAAACACATCCACTATGTGAAGGTGATTCAATATTGAGTCCTGTGGCTGGATCCATATGGATTTTAAAGCTTCTGACTACACTGTAGTGGCCTTTAGAGTCAAATATTCTAGACAATATTGGGGAATAGACATGGCCTGATAGAACCACTGTAAATTGTCATGGAAGCCACAAGAATTTCACATCTTCATGGGTATATGATAAGAATGTTGGGTGTACCTAATGTTACCAAACTAGTATCAAGTCAAGGGCACACTACTGGTTACAAATGATGGTGTAGAATAGGCCTACTAATGATAACAACCTCTATTAACCCTATGGTGATCATGTCACTTTATATTCTTTCCTTGAATGCCACTAAACATGACACTGAGTGGAAGATAAGGGGAAGAATATCAAATATTTCCTTTTGTGTTCATTTTTTCCATCATAGCTATGTCAACTATATCCGCATATGTGGGTAGATTTAGTATAAATTCCTATAATCTGATATCTTTTCAAACAACCTATAGGTAATTTTGAGCTTCTAGCTGACAAATTGTCACCATCTCTGGAGTGAATTAAACCAACTTCACAAACCAATTTTTGTACCCCAAAACCAAATGTTCTCTCTACTAAAAAGAGAGTAACTCTATAAACTTTTCTATCACTAGAGACTCTAAGAAAAGCTTATGAAATAATAAGGTCTTAAAACCATTCTAATTCAAGCCCCTGTGCTTATCTTCTTATGCCATAGAATCCCACCATCACTTGTAAGGCCCCTTGATCTTGAATGGTGTGTACTTCACCTTGATAGTCTTAGAAGTATCCAATAAGTTAAAGACCTATTTAATCTTGTAAAAACTGTCTTCCGCCACTTGGGGTTCATTCATATCCTTAAAGGATGGTGCATTCTCACATAGGAACTCTTGATATTTAACCATGTCTCTCCCAACTCCTAGTTTCACCTCAATAACTTGGACCTAAACTTGTGGTACATTCTAGTATATGACATGAACATCTCACATGATATCTTCTATAAAATTATAATACATAGGAGGATACCCATGAAGAGCATCTCTCACTACACCCTCCTATAGAAACCATGGAATACATATCAGAGTCATATTTCAACACACCAAAATAGAAGGAAATGATCAAAAAATAGGATAATCATAGTTTAAACCATATAAAAAAAGCATAAACTCATATCAAGGTCAAAAATCAACATAGGATAAACACATCCCAACATATCATGGTGACTTGAGTCTCCTCATAATAAGAGTTGGTCAGGAAATCACCGAAAACTACCTCTCAAGTACCAACTGAGAATGTCTATAGAAGGATCAAAGAGTTTGTGTGGGGAAAGCACGTGTAGGAAGAGCATGGGATAGTGTAAGTGGAAACGCCACTGTGTGGGGTGGAATAAAGGTTATGTATATATAATTAGGTTGATACCACAAGATTTGTTCAAATGATGGTAGTGCATTCTAGATAATAAAAAAAGTGGCCCACCTTAGAAATTTTTTGATGTGGGATCACAATATGAGGGAAACTATTCACCAATTATAATATTCATAGAACCAGCTGTATGACATAATTCTGGTCATATTCTCCATATTTATTTATAATTTTTTATTATAGTTATTGGTTTTACCTTGCAATAACATCATATGGTGATCATAATTTGTAGGATAGATTATAATCCAATCGGAAGATGGTCATGAAAGAATGAGAAAAAGAAATAAGATCTTACACCACAAACTACCATTGAAACTAGAAAGATGAAGGTAATAGTATTTTATTATCAAAAGTTAATTTTTCTCTAGTTTTTTGAATCTTAGTTATTCGTGAGGTTCATTAGAGGAAGCTTTGTGATGTGTAAAATAAGACCATGTTGCAGTATACACTACAAGTTGCATGCTGAATGAAGACAAAGGATTTGATTCATGCATATAGAAGGTAAATGGAGGAGTTTATATAAGATATGGAACTTTGTATGATAGATTTAAGAACTTCATATGAAATACTCAGAAGCTCATATGATACACTTCTATATTTATTAACATTTATACCCTACATAAGATGAATAAATTATATATGATGTCCAACATGTAAGATATGTGTTTCTCATAAGATACATGGAATTCATAAGTTATTTGAGTTTCATAACATAATGGTCATTGAAAAAGATATTTAAATCCTGTAATATATTTTCCATATTATGGAAAAATGTGGAAAAGGGAAGTATCATACACAACTCATAATATATGCTAATTTTATAATATATCTTACATTTTCGAAAAACTAAAAAACTAGAATTGATAATTCTAAAGAAAGAAATTAATCTAGACGATGTTCAATATCTATTATTAATTGAAATAAATATCACAATGGGAGATTTTTATTCTTATTGATATAATTAACCAAGATTAAGTTAATTCAATCTAATGTATGAGAGTTGTCTGCATCATAGGAGGGAAGTACCACATCACAAAGCATGATTCCATGCACACGTGGATAAATAATATCAAATGTATTTAAAATAGTGGATATTGTGAATAAGAAGCCATGATATTTTAATATTTCAGGAAGATGAAACTCCCAAGTATTAAGGAATATTTAAAATATATATACTTGGGTTGAATGAATTTAGAGAGGTGAAAATATAATTGTCGCAAATCATAGAGTTTCCTTATTCAAAATAAGGGAAAAGTATTCAAGGAATTTTTGAATATAAATATATATATATGATAATAAATATAAAATATATGATATAGAAAAATACAGAGAGCCTTCAATTGGTTCAACTAAGAAGAAATAATTACTATCAAAGAAAAAAATAATAGGGTCCTGATACTTCTTTAACCTAGAGAATATTTTTTATTGAAGAGTAGAAACCAAAATTATTCTTAAAGGTATTGATCTTGTATATAAAATAATAATAAGATAATTTTTATGGTATCCTCATATCATAGATGGATATTGAGAAGATAAGGGACCAACATTGCTGCTACTATTGATAATCTTTAGGTCGAGACTCATAAGGAATGAAGAATCCACTGTGATCCAAATACACAGTGAGATTGAGTTGTTACAATGGGATCAATGAGAATTTATTACTTATTTTATTATCTTAGTAGTTTCTATTATGTTTCATGATGAATAATATCTCATTTCAGCTGATGTAGTGATAACAAAAGTATAAAATAAAAATATTTTTTTATATTTCAAGGGGGAACTTTGAAGAAATGGTAGTTATAGTATAAATAATTTCATTCATTATTAAAATTAAGTAGATAATTTTTAGTTTGGGGACTTAATTGATACAAGCCCAACACTTTTATTCGACTTTAACTACACCTATAGTCACTATAGCATTATAATTATAATAAAATTTGTGTCTCAACACAATTTGAACATGGAAAAGAGTAGGTTCTCATATCAAGGAAGAACCACATAAAAACCTTGTGTGTTGTTATTATTTTCTATTTTTGTATACCAAGGTAATGGTTTAGAACACATCAATAAAACCATATCTCTTAAACAAAGTATACGTTTGAGTAAAATAGGCATTAATTGAAGGAAATTAACCACTTGATAAAATTTGGGTACACTGATTAAACCCTCCCCCACCCCCCACAGTGTTACGACACGATCATCTAGGAACTTTAGTTCAAAAATAAAAAACTTATGATTTTAATTATTGAAGTAAATATAAAACTAATTTGAATAAATAATTTTTAAATCCAAGTTCATGTGATAGAGAAGCATCTAAAATATTAAATAGATAATCAAGTTTTTATTAGAATTGGATCTAAAAAAATCATTGATGGTGGTTTTTTCTCTCTAACTTTTAAACATTTATTTTTTTATGATCAGGTACTTTGATTTTTTTAATAATAAGATATTCCAAGAATATATTTAAATAAAAAAATTTAAACCCATTATATTATAATGAATTAATTAAAATAAAAATCTAATTTATTAAATATAAATTACTCAATAAACATGGCAATGATCATGTTTTTAAAAGAAAAAATAGATATAGAATAATTATTTAATGAAGAAACCCAACACAAACTAACATTACAAAAATAAATTCAATACTCAACCACCATTTATTACCAATCTTAGAACAAAGTGAATACACCCATGTTTTCAATAATTTGGTTCTCTCACGCCTGCCTCTTCTCTTATAGGGTTTTTTGTGCGATCCTCTTGTGATGATTTCCCTTGTTTTTTTTGAGAAGGTGGTGCCTTGGTCAAAGACCAAAGCACATTTTATTGAATAAAAAAGTAAAAAAGACTACAAGAGATAGAAAGAAGGTATTTTTTACAATTTTTATCAAATAGCTGAAGTAAATCCAGAGGGAGGGTGTCCATCCAGGTCATGGTCTGATGAACACCCTTGTTGGCAAGGGCATCATCAACAATGTTAGCCTCTCTAAAAGTATGCGTGGAAATGTAGTAAATACTATGTAGAGAGTCCAGGAACTGCATCCAAAGATTTATCAAAGGCCAGGAAAGGTGAGTTACACCATTCCAGATTGCCTGGACAATGGTGGTAGAATCACTTTAAATCCACAGTTCCCTCCAGCCTTTTTGAATGGAAAACTTGACAGCATGAATGAATACCATCATTTCAGCCTCTAATGACGAAGCTATGCCACAATTTCCAAAGAAACACCCATGACACTTTCTAGTGGAATCTCTGAAAATGGCTCCACAACTAGTAGGTCCAGGATTTCCTTTGAGGCACCATCAACATTGACTTTGATACATCCCAGCATTGGCGTTTTCCAGAAAACTTCAAAGGTGTGAAGAGGTTGACGGTATATTCCATCAACCTGAATACTATGCAAAATCTCCCAGCCTCATCATATTTTTATTCTTATTAGTACATGTTCTTATTCTTTGATTCCACCACTTGAGTATTTTTCACTTACTTTCTAAACTCTTCCCATTTATTTCATCCCTATTTTTTATTATGTTCTCTATCTGGGAACTACTCCATATCACCACTACTCTTTATACTAAACCTGGCTCACTGGACCCTAGTATTGGTCAAGAATATTGGTGCTCACTTTAAATTAGGATGGATATGGTGGAATCATCCAATATTCATCCTTATTATTTTTCTTGTCTTTCAGATGGATATCAGGTATCCCAATATTGGTCTTATATGTTGATGTTCCTCCTTTTCCTTTATTTCCTAACCCACCATACAAGACCCCATTTATGGTCAAGCCGGAAGGGGGATTTTAGGTTAGTTTGGGATGGTGATGGTGGTATGGTTATTGGTTATTCATATCTAGTTTTAATTATAATATTATTTTTTAGTGTTTGTTTATTTCCCTTACATTGTTATAGTCTATTTTTTACATTTCAGTTCCATTGCATTTACTACTTGACCTGCTATAGTTTTTAGGTTCATCCTAACATAGTTGTTTTGGTTTCTATTTGTGAATTCAATGTTCTATAGTAGAGGTAGATTTTGGTTGTATAAGGCTATAGTGTTATTCTGGTGGTGGATGGTTTTAGTTTGATTCAAGACATTATTGATGGATTTGATGTTTTGTGTTTTGGTATTGGTTGTTTCTATGTTTTAAATTTACTAGTTTGTAATATTTTCTTAGTGTTTCTTCCTTGATGATGATAATAGCTCTTCTATATAGCTAGATCAGGATTAGGGTGTTCATTATTTTAGATAGTGGTGGTTCAATAGTGGTGGATTCATCAATGAAAAGATATGGTGGATGAAATAACTTTGGTGATTTGGCCTCAGTTAGTATGAGATTCAGGGATTGAGTCATGACATAAACATCATGTCAGCCTCCCCCCCTATAAGGCTATCTATTCGAAGAATTTTTAGTATTTTTTATTCTAAATTTCTATTTTAAATTTTGGGTATAAATTTGTCTTTGAATGTTTGGATGTATGATTCAGTGATTTTTGGTTTGTAATGGTTCATGTAGGGTTCCCATTTTACCCAAAAAAGTGGTTTTATTATAAAATAACAAAAATATGATAAAATGATCAAATCAATAATTAATTTCCATTGTTAAAAACCAATCACTCCTTTTATATAGAATAATCATATCATATATCTTATTATATCTCTCATGTCATATTTTCTATGATTTGGAATTCAAATCCAATTATTTTTTTTAAATCGAGTAGGATATATTAAATATATCCCATATATATATGTATTATAATTTATAATTATATTTTTTAAAATTAAAATTTATATAATTTACATATGTAAAAAATAATACATTATATACATACCTTTTTTGTATTAATTTATTTTTTATTACATATGAATATTTTTTAACCAAATAGGTTGAATATGAATCAAAAATAGATTCATGATAATCATACAATAAAGGAGTACAAGTATGAGGTTAAAGAGTTCATTAAGTTTGAAAAAGAACATGGAAATGAACCTTCCCAAATAATTTTTCTATGTTTACATTGTTTTTATTCATGATGATTTTTATATATGATTTGGATTAAAACTTGATCTATCAAGGAATAGATAGAAGTTGTAAATGTTAGACTAAACATGGTGAATAACTAATTGTAGATAGTGAGTGGGATAACACTACAGTTTATAGATCATATGATATGATTACAACTGCAAAAAATGATGGGGATTATATTGAGTATATGATAATAATAGTTGAAGATGACCTTCATAGTTTTCCAAAGATATTTTAGAAATTAAAGAGCTTTGGAAAGATGCCATTTTATACTGGTTGTACTAAATATACAATATTGTAAGTCATTCTAAAGCTATATAATTTGAAATATGAAAACTGATGGAGTGACCTCAACTTTATATAATTAATCACCCTTTTTATTAATATGTTATGTAAGGCACTATCCCATAACTATAATATCTCATGTTCATTGGGAATTTATAATTCAAAAGGAGTTTGAACATTTCAAATAGTGGATAGGATGAAATTTTATTTGGGTGTAAGGATGGAATTTCATGAGTTTGAGGACCTCAAGTGAGGTGTTTTAGACTTATAAAGGGGCTTGGGAAGTAGTCGTAAACTCAAGGAAGCATTAGAAAGTAGCTAGGGTGGATATTGTATATTGCAGAAAACCACCATCCAATCGGTGGGATTTTTAAAAGAGAAATTACAATATTTCACCCATATTTTTTTGAGGTTATAACCCCCATCTTCCCCTTTTCTTTGGTGAACATAGCCTCTAATATCCCTCCCCCTTCCTCCTTCCAACACCCCTTGATCTTGGGGGTTTTTTTAGTTGTTCTTGAAAATTCAAGGTATTTCTCCTCCTTCAACAACCTCTTTTTTCTTCTCCTTCCTTTTCTATAATTTTTAAGTTCTCTAGTTTAGGTTTCTGTTGATGATTCTATCATATCATTGTGGAATCTATTATTTCTATTGGGGATTTCATGTGTCTTATATAGATGAGATCCTAAGATGACATCTGCACATATTCGAACATCATTTCAATGGAGGTACATTGCACTATCAATTTTATTAATGGTTTTCCTTAAAATTAAATTTTTTTTGTGTTTTTTGTGTTGTTGGTTAGGTATTTGGATTGGAGTGTGGTTGAGGGTACACCACGGGAAAGTAACAAGCAGTTGGTCATGGTTTGGACATTTTGATAACACCTAGTGGGTGTTTCACCACTTATGACTATTTAGAGATTTGTGACTAATTAATTATAATTGATTATATTTAATTTTTTGAGATTTAATGTCTTGATGAGGGTACTTGGTTGGCGATACAATCTTTGAAAATACTTAGAAAATTATCAGCCTTTGGAGTTAAAGAGTGAAAGTTCTAAATAAGATAAGTGGTCCCTAAATTCACCCATAGTCTTATTTTATCCTTTTAGTTCATGTAGTGTTGGTCTCATTGGTTACTGAGTGATAAAATTAGAAATTAATGAAATGTTTTAAATTAGAAATTAACTTAGTTAACACCCCTCTTCATGTTTTCATCCTTATAGGCATATGGGTCCCAGTGGAACACCTTAACTTTGATCCTATGTTTTAGATAATTAAATGGTATTTAATATACAAATGGTATTTTTTGGGAAAATGGATTTTTAAATGATTTTTTTTGTTTTTGGAATTGGAACTTGGTAATAGTATGTTAGAAATAGTAAATTGGTTTGATTTTGAAATGGAAATGCAACATGGGTTAAAGGAATGTGTTGTGTTAAATTTGGAATGGTATTTTGAAATGTGAATCGAAAAAGGTATTTTGAAAATGGGTTTGGAAATAGAGTTTTGGCCTTGATTTTGGAAATGATAATTTGAAATGCTTTTGGTAAATGTAAATTAGTATTGTTCATAAATAATTATGGTAATTGATGTATTATTCCATGTTTTTTTACTTTGGTGTTGTGGAAATGTTGTGAATTTACATTCTATTTTAAAATTATATGATTCTTTTTATGGTTAAACTCATGGTGAACATGGCCCCAAGGTGGATGCTTAGACTGATGGTTAAGCCCAAGGTGAACATGGACCTTTGGTGGAAACTAAGTATAATGGTTAAAGTCGGGGTGAACATGACCCCCGGGTTGATGCTAAGACTAATGGTTAAACCCAGGGTGAACATAGACCTTGGGTGGACGCTGAGATTGATGGTTAAACTCGGGGTGAACATGTCCCATAGGTGGACTTAGGGCTCCGAGGATGGGTATATTACCCTTAGTTTATGGTTTGGACTTGGTATAGATATATTACCCTTGGTTATAATATAGTTGGAAAGTTCATCATGATGATCTCAAAGACATCCTGGAACAATCCGAAGTGGGTATGTACCATTCCTGGGGTAAACCCAGCCACTAATTTTGGCATGTTAGCACCAAGAAGTTTGGAGGTGTTTTTGAAGATGCTATAAGTTATCATGAAGAATGATAAAAGATTTTTTTTAAAAAAATAAAATCATTAAAGTTTTTAAATATTTCCAACAACTGGAAAATGGGAAAACTTTTTAGGACTAATTTCATCAGATGAAAAAATTTGAACAAAGATTTAGTGGCATAAGAAATGGTCTGAATGATTATCCTTTTAGTTTGCAAAATCATCTGAGAAAGTTTTTGGTGAAAAAAAATTTGGGGATGATTTTTTGTTGTTAATGATTCCAACATCATGATTTATGAAAGATCTTATGATCCAAGTGTTTAATAGAAAGGGGGATAAATTTCTTTGAGTGTACAAAGTTCTTGTTTCAAAATTCTATGGAATTCACCAGAAAAAAATTGGATAGAGGATTAGCTAAGAACTGTTTTTTGTGTGAGCTATAAAAGAGTTGTTGAGAATTTTGTGTAAGGGTTCATTCGATTCTATGAATATTTTTTCTTAAGTTTAAGAAGTTTGGAAGTTATGGACCTATAAAGTTTTTAATGAATTTTTGTGATTTTTGGTGAATAGAGGAATGTTTTTAAAGTGCTAAAAGGGAAGATGTTGAATAAGGTCATCAAAAAAATTCCAACTCAGATGAAGTCCAATTGGATGAATTCCAATATAAAAACTATTTGTAAAATGTTTTACGAAAAAAAATTTACAAAGTTTTGAAGTTATAGTTGTTACAAGAAGGTTGGATGATATTTTTTGTATAAAGAACATGGTAAAAAACTTATTGTATGAAGTCATTGGATGAAGTTTCCATATGAAAGACATTAGATAGAGAAACTTTTTGAAAAATCATTCCAATAAGTTCCTATGAAGTTTTTACAAGAACAATCAAATAAATATTCTCATCATATGAAAGTTTTTGTTACAAAGTTATAATATAAAAAATTTTAATGGTATAATGTTCTACCAGTTCATAAGTTATTTATTAATTTTTCATGAATACATTAAATTTTATGATGTTATGATGATCATTAAAATTTCCAAATATCGAGGAAGATCTATGATTCTCATCATGATTGCATAAAGTTATTTTAAGGATGTAGATGTTTGAATTATTTAGAAGCTTCAAGAATACTCTAGAATCATAGAGAATCATCAGAGAAAATTATACTGAGTGTAATATTTGAATTTCATATTTTCATTGAGTGGGAAAGTAAAATTGGAATCCCACATTTTCTTGTTATCATGCATCTATAAATAAGATGAAATTATAGTACTAAGTGGGTTTATTATTCACACCTAGAAAGGATAAATTCCTTAAAAATTGGTTTCAAACATAGATACTAGGAAAAATTCTAGAATCCAAAAATTGAGAAAGAATTTTACAACTAAGTAATCTCTTGGTTGACGAAGAAGAATAATAAGTTTGTTTTCATCATAAGTATCATGATCGAAGGAAATGAGTTGAAGTCACCAAAAAAACTTTTATATTAGGTTGAATCATGGGAAAAAAGTAAGTCACTAGAAAATATTTTATGTCATGTGTAATTAGACAAAAAAAAGTGGAAGGAAGGTTGTGCTGATCATTATAAGGCACCGAGTAAAATTTTCCAGAAGGGAAAATCAGACAAAGAAAATAGATAAATGGTGAATGGGTGGAGGAATTTATTTCCTGATATTTGGAAATAAAGTTAAGAATAAGTTTTTACAAGTATAGAAATTTTGAAGAAAGTAAAATAGTCATAGTGATAACATTATGAGTCTGTTGGTGAAGTTTTCTAATAGTTGTTATAAAATAATTTTCACATCTTATCTGTGCAAAAAAGTACATTCACTGTATTTTTTATAATAGTTTAATGAAAGTGTAAATATATTCACTACTTACTATAACCACATAAAAAGTATTAACTTATAGTTGATTCTGTGGTATTGGATTATTTACAAACCATGCCAAGGACTATCTACTCTTATTGAGTAGTGAACCATTTAAATTATTATATTCCTTTGGAATTTTCTTGTGTGATTTTTTCAGCAAAGTTATTACTCTTTAACAGGAGGTGATGGTTATTTTCAGGATTAAGAAAACATAAAAAGAATATATCAACGATTCACCCCCTCCCCATCTCATTGATCACATATATCATATTGGTTCCTCCCAAGTGGTATCAAATGGAAGGTTCCCTTAATTAAATCTTTTTTAAAGCCTAAAGAAAAGTTAAGTTTCCATGGATATTCAAAATTCTATAAATAGTAAGGGGATTCCTATTTTGATAGAAAGAACTATCATATTTGGAAAGATATAATGTTTACTTATCTAATGTCCCTTGGTTATGATGTTTGTGAAGTTTCTACAGATGGATTCCCACTTTATGCTAAGGGAGTTCCCCTAAAAACTACTGATAAAAAGGATTTTGAAAATGATGGTTAATCCATAAATGTTATATGTTCCTCACTCTAGTAATGTGAGTTTCCTATAGTTAAAGGAGTTGGAATGCCTAAATAAATTTGGGAAAAGTTTAAAAACATATATGAAGGAAATATGAAAGTAAAGAATGTGAACATAAAAATCTAGAATTTGAGTTACAAAGATATAAAGATGGATGATTTCGAGTCATTTGGTGATTTATTTACAAGGTATAATGATATGGCGAGCACCAAAATATGACATGGTGAGAAGTTCGAATATTAAAATATTATTGAAAAGATCTTATGAATTCTTCCTAATAAATATTATGTGAAAGTTACATCATTAGAATATAGATATCCTAAAACTTTATCTATGGATTATTTATACATAACTCTCATTTGTAATGTCTCAAAAATTCCATGAATTGTTTTTAAATTATATGGGATTATTTCAAGACCAAATTCTCAAAAAGCACATGATTCTGAGGCTCGGTGATCCTGGAATATATTTTTGAACTTTTTTAAGTTCATTTAAATAAACGTGAAAGTGGGTATTTTTAGCTTTTAAAACTGTGCTCAGATCAAAAATATGAGGGCACTAGAAATGACCTAACTTTGACCGACAAGGGTTTACCAAAAAAGATAATTTTCAGACATTTCAAAAGAGAAATAAAATAAATTAAAAGGTTATTTTATTTTATTTTCCTCACCATTGAGCGGTGGCACACCAACACTGCGGTGCGGCGACAAGCTGGCGATGTACCCCATTAATGAGGATCTTAAATGAGAAGTGTAATTAATCATTAATTTAAGTGTAAGAGATAAGTTATTTCACTAATGAAACAGCATAACGACGCGACGATGCAACATAATAGAAACGATGCAACATGTTTCTCTTTTAATGAGATAACGGGTTAGAGAATTAGGGTTATAATTTTTCTGACGAACGATGAAAGATTTTCTCTCCAACAAAGAATGCTAGTGGATTGGAAATTGGTGATGATGCCTTGGAGGAAGGATTCGGGACCGAAGATCGATGAACACCAATGGCTTCGAACGGAATGACACCAATGGAGAAACTTCTCCAGGTAGGGGTTACTCTTGACTTTTGATTTACCTATTATTTATAAAACAACAAACTTGGATCAACCCATGAACATGTTATTCTGTGGGTCACTTGTTCTTGAAAGAGGGTGATTTTCATTGGGGTTTTTTTATCGGTATAGAACTTTGATAAAGGCTTAAATCTTACCCATGTTTCAAAACCTCTAATACAGAGGGTGCAGACCAACACGAACAAGGTCTGAGCCCCTCCGCCTTTGTGTGTTCTTGTGTGTTCATCATGGATGCAACTCCAAATTGATATAAATCCAGTACCAAGGTCTTAGTAGGGAATATGAAAACCCAAGAAGATCGCCAATGCAGACAGTTCATAGAACGGACCACCAGAGCGGACTCGGTGGCCCATGAAAAGCCTCAACGGTGCACCAGCAACTGCCGGTGGGGGCCCGCTGTGGTGGCCATTGGAGGGTGGAGATGTTCCATGATGGCGCATTGAGGTGGTAGCCACGACCAGCTCAGATCACAGTGGAGCAGTAAGAGTCGCCGATGCTCGGGCCGACGGCTGGCGGAGACGGGACGCGGCCATCCGGCTCACACCATGTGGACCATGGTGTGCTACCATGTGATCCAGTGGGGACCATGTGCGAGAGGAAGGGCGGCCATGTGCAGCCGAACTGAACGCCCAACAGGCGTCTGGGCAGGAGAAGACTGGCCCACCATGCGGGCCGGTCCGGGGGAACGCGAACTGGGCCGTAAAGTGGGCCGAGCTGGAATTAAGTCAACCTTATTTTGTAGGTTAGGCCAGTAAGATAAATTTGGGCTGCTGGGAGGCCCAGGTTGGGAATAATCGGCCTACCTGTTGTGGTCCGGGCCAGATAAATCTGGGTCACTGCACGACCCGATGGACTGGACCCACGGTCGAACCAGGCTGGGTCCAGCAAGGCCCAATGGGCCTGGCCTAGTGGTTAGGCCGGACCGGGCCAACCCAGACCCGAAGTGGGTCATGTTGGATCGGTTGAATCAGGTAGGGGCATGCATGGCCCCTGGGCTGGGTTGGTCCGGTCGGTCTGACTGAGTCAGACCAGGCCTAAAAACAACAAGCTCCTGATTACTAAAACGCCAATATCTTTCGGACCAGGCGTCCGATCGGCAATCCATTTAATGTGTTAGAACCCTTGAGACAAGGCAGTTATTTTCTCATAATCTTAGGAGGTTTTCATGGAAATTGAAATGAGACTAATGGCTTGAGTAGCGGTTTCTCCCCGAATCAAGTGCACTACGTGCGGGAATCCTACGGCTGACTGAGACCCAAATAATATTGAAAAGCGGCCTTGTGTGGATCATCTACAAGTGACCCTATGTGGATAAGCTATGATGGCATAGTGGGAAGTAGCTATGTGTGACCTCATAGGCCCACGGTGATAAGCTCTGTGTGACCTGACAAAACCATGGTATTCATCATAGATGAGTACTTCAGTACGATGGACACGGTGGGAAGCGGTTCTGTGTGACCCTTTAGGCCCACAGTGGGGAGAGGCTCTATGTGACCCAACATACCCACAATGCTCATTAGGGATGAGTACCCCAGTATTCCAAGGTGTTCAGTGTTTCAACTGATGGTCTTTATTTCTATACTCTAGATTATACCTGTGTGACCAGACAGTCCCATGTGTATTCTTTCCTTTGTAGTCTTTCCTTTATGTTTTGGGATCCCTACAGAGTATTGTGTTACTCACCCATGAATGATATTTTCCTACACATTTCATGTCTTGTGTAGAAGAATGATGACTAGATGGAGGTTTTGGATTCCTGGGACTAGGTGGGGCCTAGTGAGATTAGGTAGGTGAGCCATACTTCTACAGCTTCCAACAGCTACTCTACACTTACCATCAGGTGGGGTTTTCAGTGGATGAATTTCCCAAGATCCTTGTACTTTATAGATTTCAATTTTCTTTTTGTTGGGTTTGTATTCTGGTCCATTTTACTTACAACTTTTACCTTTACTCAGTGGTTTTTTAGTAGCATGCATGTTTACCTTTCCGGTTTTTGGGATGTGGTTGTGTGTGTGTGCATACAAGTACTTAAGAAAATGCCTCCCACTTGAAGGTTGACGCATCTGACGCTAGTCACCAACCCGTGGCCTTCAAGAGACAGGCTTGGGGAAGTCACAGAATGGTCCCTGGGGGATGATTCTCGACAAAGTGGTATCAGAGGTGGTTGGTTCTACCTCAAAGATCGGGAGTCTATTGTTTTTTTTTGGGTAACAATGTTAAATGTTTCATGTTTAAATTTCATATTCAGGGAGTCCATTGTTGGTGTGGCGACTGACATATCCATACACTAGGACCTTGAATTCTAATTTTTGGATCTATACAAAAAAAACACTGGTTGCATGCATCATATGGGAATTGGGTGTTTCCTCATGTTCTTCTTGAGTTAGATTCAACTCACCGGGTATAATCTATTGACAGTGGTACATATTGATCTATTTTAGGATGCCTCCACATAGACAGCCATATTATATTCTGATGCATGACCATGAGGAAATCCCACCTAGCATTGAGGCATTAGTTTGGGGACATGTTCTAGAGATTTCCCCGTCGGGTGGTGCACCAGGATTACCACCACCCTTTGACCAGCAATTACTATCGATGTTACCAGTAGTGGATATACGAAGACTTAGTGCCTTGTATGAGTTTTAGAGATATAGACCTCTTAGGTTTAGGGGAGAGATAGATCCTAAAGTCATTGAGGAATGGATGAAGGTGGTAACACCATTATTTTGCTTAGTGAGGACACCACTTAAACATATGGCAATCATATCCATGAGCCTTCTTCAGGGATCGGTAGGAAGATAGTGGAGCTTGATGATTCAGACTCATGATAAGGTGGCCCTCACCTAGACAGACTTTGAAAACCTCTTTAGGGAGGAGTTCCTTCAAGATACCTTTCTCTCTATGTGCATATAAAAGCTACTGCACCTATAGCAGGGTAGCATGATAGTAGAAGAGTACTCGGAATGGTTCATCGAGATTTGTCAATACTTTATGGACATGGTGAGAGACCTATTATTTAGGGCTCAATCCTTTGAGAAGGGATCGTGTCAAGAGATAAGTGTGTCCACGGTGTCTTTTATCATCCCTACCCAGGATGGGGTGCTAGAGAGATCCCTTCTTGTGGAGAGCTTCCAGGAAGAACAGGCACTCACATCTGGAGAAACCAGTAGAAACCAGGCGGCAAAGCCTTTAGTGGTGAGTATTAGGCAGTATACATGGGTACCCAAGCGAATTAGATCTTTTAGGGAACAACCCCAGGACTCAGGGTCGGTAGTGTGGGGCTCCCAGAGTAGAGGGATTTAGCAGGAATCCATGATGTGCTTCACATGCGATAGGCAGGGACACATGGATCATGACTACCTGACCCACCACATAGATGGCCAGCACACGGTTGAGGTACCGCCAAGGTAGAGTCAGAGGTTCGAGTGAGGAGGTTCATAGGGTGGCGGATGTGGCAGGGGATCAGGTTGAGTAGCAAGTAGTTGGTGACGGTTTGAGGTACTACCTCCACCATCCCCAGGTGGTCCACCTCGGCCTTAGGGATTACGTGGATAGGGGCGAGCTCAGCTTCAGGTAGTGGAGGCATATGACCACGACACTCCGGAGGTGATTAGAGGTATGATCTGTGTCTTCTCCACCTTAGATGCAGTTCTTATAGACACAGGTTCTAGTCACTCTTTCCTTTCCACAGACCTCGTTTGAGGATCAGAGATTTCGGTGGAGCCTTTGGCTTGATCCTGATGATTAGAGACTCCTACGGGAGGGGATTCAACAATTACACACCAGTTTTAGCAGTGTGAGCTTACTCTTGGAGGTGAGAGCTTCGACTGGGATCTCCTAGTAGTGGCGTTGAGGCCTTATGAAATCATCTTGGGTATGTAATGGTTATCAAAATATCATGCTCAGATCTACTGTATTAGGCGTAGGGTGAGGTGTGTCCGCAAAGATGGGACCAGGTTTTACTTCACCGGTGAGAAGGGAACTCTTGTAGTGCAGGATGGAATTTCTTAGAGGAGGGTGTAGCTGATCACTCACAAGTTTTCTAGACTCACCCTCGATGTGGTGGATGAGAGTATTCTAACCTTTCTTATAGTGGGGGAAAATTATGAAGCGTCTTTCATAAGCATGTTCTGGGACCACCTCCTCACAGGAAGAAAGACTTCTGCATCGATCTATTCCCTGAGACGGCACCAATATCCACACTGATATATATGATGTCCCCCGTGGAGCTTCGTGAGTTGAGAGTACTATTGGAGGACTTGTAGGAGAAGGGCTTCGTGAGGCCCAGTGTTTCACCATGGGCCACCCCAATTATAGTTTTCCAAGAAGGCAGATGGAAGCTTGAGGCTATACATGTACTTCCGGCGCCTAAACCAGGTGACTGTGAAGAAAAAATATCCACTGCTGAGAATTAATGACCTCTTTAACCAAATGAAGGGAGAGAGGCTGTTCTCAAAGATAGAACTCAAATCAGGCTATCACCAGCTTTGGGTATAGGATGAGGATGTACTGAAGACAACCTTCAGATGCTAGTATGGCCACTATGAGTTCTTGGTAATGCCCTTCGGCATGACCAATTCCCCAGTAGTGTTCATAGGACTCATGAATAGGATCTTCCAGCCTTACCTCGATCATTTCGTGGTGTTCTTCATTGATGACATCTTAGTTTACTTATCATCAAAGGAGGAGCACACTACACACCTGCGGATAATACTAGATACACTCTGAGATCACCAGCTTTATGGGAATCTCTCAAAGTTATAGTTTTGGATTTGATAGGTCCACTTTCTGGGAAATGTCATCTCGGAGGATAGAGTTGTAGTGAATCCAAAGAAGATAGGGGAAGTTCTTTCTTAGGATCCACCCAGGAGCATGACTAAGGTGTGGAGTTTCTTAGGGTTGGATGGATACTACCATAGGTTCGTTCCTGATTTTTACAGAGTAGAAGCACCCTTATTAGCTTTGAAATGAAAGGTACAAACCTTCATGTGGATGGATAAGTTCTAGTAGAGTTTCCAAGAGCTGAGGCGGAGACTGACGAGTTCCCCCATCTTGAGACTACTAGAGGAGGGCATTGGATATGTAGTTTTCTGTGATGCATTAGGGACCAGATTGGGTTGTTTCCTGATGTAGGAGTGAGCATTGATCACCTACAGTTCATGGAAGTTGAGGCAGTATGAGAAAAACTATGTGACCCATGACCTGGAGTTAGCATTAGTGGTATTTTCTATGAAGATGTATCGACACTACTTGATGGGTGAACAACTTACCATCTACTCTGACCACAAGAGTCTTAGGTATATCTTTTCCCAGAATTACCTGAACTTGAGATAACAATGATGACTAGAGTTCCTACAGAACTATGAATTCAAGATAGTCTATACTCATAGGAAGGGGAATGTGGTGGTAGATGTGCTCAATGGGAGATCTGGTTTGCAGCTGCTGAGTGAGGCGACGGAGCAACTAGCCTCAATGTAGATATCCTTCGTAGATGATGATGGGGCATCCTAACTTCAGTCGATGACTGTCACTCCCCCACTCTTACAGTGAGTTATGGAGTCACAAATTGTGGATGTTAACTGCGAGGCCCAACATGCTCAACTATCCTCAATACAGGCTCTTGATGGATTTTTGATAGGTTTGGATCACGTTATCCTTTTTAGAGGGTGAACAGTAGTACCAGTGGTGTTTCGAGATGATATTTTGAGAGATTTTCATACCTCCCCCTTGGTAGTACATCCTAAAGTGGTGAATATGTACCAGGATCTCTGACATCAATACCGGTAGCCAAGGATGAAGAAAGCAGTGTCCAAGTTCATTTCATGGTGTCTCACTTTTCAACAAGTTAAGGCTGAGCATCATGTTCCAGCGGGCTTGACACAACCACTTGAGGTACCAGAGTGGACGTGGGATGGTATCTCGATAGACTTTGTGACGGGATTACCACGCACATCCAACGTCCACGATTCTATCTAGGTGATCATTGACCGACTCACCAATTTGGATCAATTCCTACCCATCTGGGAGCATGGTCCAATAGAGGGCTTGGGATGCCTCTACATCCAAGAGAAACTGCGGCTTCATAGGGTTCCCTTGAAGATAATCTTAGACTGTGATGCTTGCTTCACATCCCATATATGGAAGGGGTTATAGGGGGTGTTCAGGACTCAAATGTTCTTGAGAACAACCTTTCACCCATAGACTGATGGTTAGATAGAATAGACCATACATACCTTGGAGGACATGCTTTGTGCTTCCATTCTTGATTTGGGTAATTTTTGGGAGGACCACCTACCACTGGTGGAGTTTCATACAACAACAGCTATCACTCCACCATTATAATGAAACCCTTCAAAGATTTGTATGGGTAGCCTTGCATATCACCTCTATATTTTATATACCTAGGGGAGTCCGTACTCATGGGTCCAGAGTTGGTACAAGATACCACTAAGAAGGTTTATATTATCCAAGAGTGTATGAGGACTACATAGAGTAGATAGAAATCTTATGATGAGAGGAGACGAAGGCCCTTGGAGTTTGAGGAGGGAGACCATGTGTTCCTTCGGGTCTCACCCTGATGGGGATTGTGGATATTTAAACAGGGAAGAAAGTTGTCTTTGAGGTTCATCGGACCTTTCTATATTCTGAGTATAGTTTTCATGGTGGCGTACTTCCTAGATCTCCCCACACATATGCACCAAGTGCACGATGTTTTCCATGTGTCGTAGTTGAGGAGGAACGTTCATGATCTATAATCATAGATTGGGGAGAGATGTAAATTAAGGATGGGGCAATGTTTGTGGAGTTCCCAATATAGATAGAGGATCAACAAGAGCAGGTATTTCATGGACAATCGATTCCTATGGTGCATGTTTGGTGGAAACACTAGAATCTCCAGGAGAAAACATGGGAGCGGGAGGCTCAGATTCGTTCTCAATACCCCCATCTGTTTGTTTATCCTTGTTTTGGATTATGGGGGTGTGAAAACCTAAAGGTGAAGGTAAGTTAATGTACCATAAAATCCATGTACTTTTTTTAAATTATATAGGATTATTTGATGACCAAACACTCAGAAAACACCTGATTCTAAGGCCCAGTGAGCCTAGAATAGATTTCTAAACTTTTCTTAAGTTCATTTAAATAAATGTGTGAGTGGGTTTTTCTAACTTTTAAACCAGTGCTTGGATAAAAAATATGAGGTCACCATTGAACTCAGAATGATAAGATTCACGTAGAAAGGACCTAACTTTTACTAACGAGGGTCGACAAGAAAATATAATTTTTGGACCTTTCAAAAGAGAAATAAAATAAAGTAAAAAGTTATTTTCTTTTCTTTTTCCACACAATTGAGCGGTGGCATGCCAACACTACGGGGCGGCAGCAAGGCAGTGACGAAACCCCATTAATGAATATCTTAAATGAGCAGTGTGATGAATCATTAATTGAATAATAATAGATACGTTGTTTCACTAATGAAATAGTGTAATGACGCAAAGATGAAGTGTAACAAAAATGCTCTGATGCGTTTCTCTTTTAATGAGATAACGGGTTGGAGAATCAGGTTTAGAATTTCTATGAATAATGACAAAGTATTTTCTATCTAAAGAAGAATTTTAGTGGATTGTAAAGTGGAAATGACACCTTGGAGGAAGGATCTGGGACCGAAGATCGAAGAATTCCAATGACTTTGAACGGATTGATAGTAAAGAGGAAGCTTCTCCAGGCAGGGGTTACGTTTTATTTTTGATTTCCCTGTTCTTTGTTATAAAAAATGTAGATCAACCCACGAATAGGTTGATCAGTGGGTCGCTTGTTCTTGCAGGAGGGTGATTTGAATTGGGGTTTTTGCATCGGGATAGAACATTGATAAATCCTTAAATCTTCCCCATGTTTCTAAACCTCTAACGTGGAGGGTGCAGGCTGACACGAACAAGGCAAAGGGCCCCTCAGAATTTGTACATTCTTGCATGTTATTCATGGCCGCAACATCAAATTGATAGAAAGCTGGTACTGAGGTCATATCAGGGAAGATGACGTCCCGAGAAGACTGCCAGTGCAGACAGTTCACAGAACGGACCACCAGAGTGGACCTGGTGGCCCGCAGAAAGCACCGCCACCACCGGAAACTGCCGAAGGTGGCCTGTAGGGGTGGCCCCAAGTGGGTGGTGGTGCGCCAAGATGGAGCACCTAGGTGTAATATCCAGCCTACTCGGACTGCAGTGGAGCAGCAGGAGCTGCTGACATTTGGGCCAACGGTTAGCGGAGGTGGGACGCGGCCATCCGGCCGTGTCGGAAGGGCAACCCGCCCCGCGCAGGACACGGTGCATTGTCATGTAGTCCAATAGGGACTGTGTGTAGGATGAAGGGTGGATGAATCTTTTCAGCCATGTGCAACCAAACGGGATGCCCAACAGGTGTCCAGGCTAGAGAAGATCGGTCTGCCATGCGGGTCGAATGGGGGTACGCGAAGCAGGCCGCAGAGCGGCCTGTGCTGGAATTAAGCCAACCCTCTTTTGTGTGATGGGCCTATGGGATAAAGCTAGGCCACAAGGCAGCCCGAGCTGGGAACAACCGGCCCGCCTGTTGCGGGTCGGGCCAGATAAATTCGGGTCGCTGGGCGACCCGGTGGACTTGACCCATGGTCGAACCAGGCTGGGTCCAGCAAGGCCCAATTGGCCTGGCCCAGTGGCCAAGCCAGACTGGGCCAAACTAGACCCTAACTGGGTCAGGTCAGATATTTATAACCAAGCCAAGGCATGTTGGGCCCCCAGGCTGGGTTTGTTGGGTCAGTCTGACCGGGTCGGACTGTGCCCAAACATGACCAGCCCCCGATTACTAAAACACAAATATCTTTCAGACCAGGCATCCAATCGATGAGAAGTTTTCAGTGTTGGAACCCTTGAGATTAGTAGGGTCTTTTGTAATACTCTTAGGAGGTTTTAATGGAAGTTTAAATGCAAATAATGTCTTGAGGAATGGTTTCTATCGGAATCAAATGCACTACATGTGAGAATCCTACGGCTGACTGAGACCCGAAGACTGCTGACAAGTGGACCTATGTGGATTAGTTACAAGAGACCCTATGTGGATCGGCTATGATGGCCTACTGGGAAGCGAATATATGTGACCCAGTAGGCCCACAATATGGAGCGACTCTATGTGACCTGGAAGACCCACAGTACTCATCAGGGATGAGTACCTGAGTATGATGGCCTAGGTAGGAAGCAGATTTGTATGACCCGACAGTCCCATGGTGGGGAGCGGCTATGTGTGACCCATAATACCCATGTTAATCATCAGGGATGAGTACTCCAACAATCCAACATGTTTAGTGTTGCGACTAATGGTCTTTCTTTCTATACTCCAGATTATACCTGCGTGAGTTGAGAGTCCCATGTGCATTGTTTTCTTTATGGTCTTTCCTTTGTGTATCAAGATCCCTAATGAGTATTATGTTACTCAACCTTGCACGGTCTTCACCCACACATGTCGTGTCTTGTACAGATGACTGATGCCTAGATGGAGGGCTTGGTGGCCTAGGACCAGGTGAGCCCCAGTGAGATCAGGCAGGCAAGGAATACTTATACAGCTTCCAGCAGCTACTCTACACTTACCATCAGGTGATATTTTTAGCAATGTCTTTCCCGAGATCCTTTTACTTCCCTATTTTTTGTTTTTCTTTTTTTGGGTTTATATTCTGGACCATTTTACTTACATCTTGTACCTTTACTCAGTGGTTGTTTAGTGGCATGCTTGTTTACCATTCCAGTTTTGGGGGAGTGTTTGTGTTTTCATGCATACAGGTACTTAGGAAAATACCTCCCACTTGCAGGTTGATGCCTCCAGTGCAAGTCACCAACCCATGGCCTTTGGGAGGCGGGCTTGGGGAAGTCATAGCATGGGCCCCGGAGGATGGTTCGTGACATCAATACTTATGAAATTAGAAAATAAAATTTTATAAAGAAAAAATTGAAGGATGATTTGTAAATTTATTTAAAGATTCTAAGAAAGTAAAATATAAGAAAGTTCCTAAATATTAAGAATCTCGTGACTCTGACACTAAAAATAATTTTAACACAAATGTTGATAAACTTATGACTTTGTTTTTTAAAAAGGTAAAAAGAGAGAAAGGAAAATAAAAAGGGAAGTTAGCACTAAAATGTTTTTTTTGGGATCCATTAAGAATTTTTCTATAAATTTTCCTCCTCAAAATAAATAATAATAAATTTATAAATACGATATAAATTCAAGAATATCCTTTAAGAATAAGTGATACAAATCCTCTTCCTATCCTCATGGAAAGGATAATAATTTATATAAATATAAAAGGATAAATTTTTGTCCAAATGTGATTAATATTATAATAATGAATAAGAAGATGATAACATCAGTGATATTGATATTGAAAAAAACCCTTATTAAAAAAGTGAATGATAAAAAATTCAGCGATGATGAAAGTAGAAGTTCAGAATAAGAAGAAACTGATATAGAGTTTATGCTAAAGAGAGTGTTGAAATAATGTCTTGTGAGAATCATAATACTTGAAAGGGAGATTAAGAAGTTGAAAAAGGAAATTATTTTAGTAAATGATAAGGAATTATTATCGGAGAAGAATCCAAGTTTATAACTGATATTGATGATATAAAAAGGATGGATAATGGAAAAAATAACCTCAACATCATGGTTGAAGAAAATTTGAAGGTGAAATAGGAATAGTTGGAACTTATTCAACAAAAACTTGCTAAATCTGAGAAAGGAATTAAAATTTTCTAAAAATAAATTATAGAAGTTTTTTAAATTTATAATAAGTGTAAGCCTGAAAATAATCAATAGAATTTATCCTCAAATGTTGATAATAATAATGCTGTTTCTCATAAGGAAAATGAAGTAAAGAAAACCAAGTATATGGATAAAATAAGAATAAATGAAAACCTAAAGTTTTTAAGCTTAAAAAGTTTGGACCAAAAGGTAATACTATAATAAATTTTATTGAGGCTTAGAAGATATCTAATCTTAAGAATGAAATCACAATAGGTAACCAAAACTTTGATGTACAATGAAATACCAAAGTGGAAGGTAATAAAGTTTATGAATAATAGAAACACAACTATGAATAGTATGAAAGTTATAAAGGGAGATATGATTTTTATGGTTACTACTAAAATTGTAGTGAATTTGGACATAAAAATATATTTTTTGGTTTAACCATCATCGTTATAGTGAATCCAAGAATATATGGAGGAAAAGCTTGAGGGGGAGTCAACCCACTCAAAAGAGACAACCTAAGAAATTTAGTCTGAATATTGAAAATAGATTCCAACCTTTGGAAAATATATGTGAAAAATGTGATTAACCTAGAAATATTGAAAAGGATATATTTTCATGACACTAGAATAATAATGTTTTTAAAAAAATATCAAAATCTATGTGATAAGAAAGAAAAAAAGTAAGGAAAATATCTTATTATTGAAACTACTCTCAAAGCTACAAAAGGAGAATGACCCTGGATTTTGGATAGAAGGTGTTATTCACATATAAAAAGATACTTGAAGTTGATGAAAAATGGTAAAGATTTTAAATAATGTATATTGACTTTTGGGAATGATAATTCACTAGGAATCAAAGGCATTAAATTTTCTTTCATTAGGGAAGAAAAATTAAATTCTAAGAAATCCTTGTTTCATGAAGGGATGAAACACAATTTTTTTAGTGTTTCAAAACATTTTAATGAATTTAACAAATTTATTTTCAGAAAAATGGTTTTGTTGTGAAAAATTTAGAATATGTGAAAGTTTTAATAAGAGGAAAATGAATAAATAGAAACTTATTTCAAGTTGTTGATTCAAAAATTTCATGCTATTTGAGAAGGATGAAAGGAAATCAATTGTGACATAAAAGGTTAGGGCATATATGTTAGAGGAACAAGATCAAGCTTATAGAGATATAAAGTATTCATGATATTCCTAATATGATAATAATAATATATTTGTGTTTCTCCATTTTCTAAAAAGGTAATATTACAAAATCAGAATATAAAAAATTTGAGATACATTCAACTAATCCCTTAAAGCTGATATATTTTGATATTTGTGGTTCTATGAGTAAACAATCAAAACACATATGAAATTTATATCTCTCATTTATGACTTTACTCACATTACAAAAATTATGTTTCTAAAACATAAATCAAAGTATCTAAATATGTTTAAAAGTTTTAGGAGAAATGCATAAATATAGTTTAGATATTCTGTGAAGAAAATTTTAACTGATAATGGTGGAAAATATACAAGTGGGGAGTTCAGATATTATTTTCAAAATCATGTAATTCATAATGATTTTCATACACCATACACACCATAACAAAAATGGTGTTTCTAAAAGAAGAAATAGATTTTTTTTGGATATTTCATGAACAATGTTGATCAAACATGATACTTCTCATTATTTTTGGAACAAATATATCAAAGTAGTGGTTTATGTTTAGAATCTATGTTTCTATAGGCCTAAATCTTACATGAATCCATGTGTGATGTATTACAAAGAAATCCCAAGTTCAATGCACCTATGGGTGTTCAATATTCTCTGCATTATAAAATTCAAGGGTGAAAATATTAAGAAGTTTGATTAGATAGGAGTAGATGGAATATTTCTTGGCTTCCCTTCTAATGGTATACAATATAGAGGTTATAATAAAGAAATAGGAAACATGGTTGATTCAATAGATATGAAATATCTTGAACTATTTGATATGAAATTTTATCAAACACTTACAGATATAGAAGAAATATAAAATGAGGTGGTTTTAGTTAAAAATGTAAAAAATTCCCTAATGATAGTAACAATGTTGAAGCTACTCAAGATAAAGATTATAACTCAGCTATACCAAGTGATGAGGAACAATTATTTTCATCTCATTCTTAGCTGAAGAAGAAATTTCAATTTCATAACATCATTAGAGATAAAAAATAGGTTCAAACCAAAATACATTTAAAGTTACTTTCACATACTTATTTATATTCATAGGTTGATCAAAAAGATATTGATGAATCTTGGGAGCATAAATAGTGGATTGATTCTATGAATGAAGATCTGGATTACATTGAAAGGAATGATACTTGGGAAATTATACCCAAACCAAATAATAAAAATGTGATTGGAACAAAGTGATTGTTCCAAAACAAGTTGAATTAAAATGGTAAAGTTATAAGAAATAGGGCACGACTAGTTTTTAAAGGTTACTCAAAAATTGAAGGAATTTATTTCTATAAGACCTTTTATCTATTAAAATGATTAGAAATTATCATAATCTTTCTTTCTATTTCTTCAAAACGGAGATATAAAATTTTCTAGATGGATTCCAAGTCAAATTTTCTTAATAGAGATATCAATGACTATGTTTATATTGAACAACTATGTGGCTTCATGATTGGAAAATATGAATGTTTTTTTAAAGTTAAAAAAGGATTTTTATGGGCTAAATAAAGCTCTGAGAGCTTGGTATTCTAAATTTGATAACTTTTTAAGGAAGTTTTACTTAAAGAAAGGAAGAGTTTACAGTAACCTCTACATCAAATAAAATCAATAAGTTTCCATTATTGTGATTTTTTATGTTGAAAACATCATATTCATAGGGAATGATGAAGAAACCAGTGAAAAGTTTGATGAGGAGATGAATAATATTATTGAGATGTCCATTTTGGGATAAATGAAATACTTTCTTATCTTACAAATCTCAAAAAATAAGAAATACATTTTTCTATACCAAGAGAAGTTTGATAAGTAATTTTTAAGGAATTTTAGAATGGAAGAATCAAAACCAGTTTCCAAACTGATTTCAGTAGGAAAAAAATTGTCAAAAGATAGTAAATGAAAGGATATAGATCCTAGAGTTTAGAAAGTTATTTGGAAGTTTATTATGTCTAACATCCTCAAGGACAGATATAGATTATGTTGTTAGACTTTTTTCCTAATATCGAAGTTCACCAAAATAATATTATCTCAAATTTAGATAATTAATTCTCAGATACATCAAAATCATACCTAATTTTGGGTTGAAATATGATAGTGTAGGAAAGATTCATTTGTTTGGTTATACAGATGTAGATTGGGCAGGGAGTGTTGATGATAGAAAATCCATATTTGGTAGAGTATTTTTTTTGGTATATTTATTAGTTTGGTTATGTATTTGTTATCATAAAAATAAATAGAATTTAGTAAATCTCAGTACAATAGAAGTCAATTTTGTTTTTGGTACTAAAGTTGCAAAAAAAACTTATACAGACGAAGACATAAATGGAATAATTGTTTTTTGATATGAATTTTCCCCTTCTCTTGTGTTTTGATAATAAAAGTTCCATAAATATATCTAAAAATTCAATGAAATATTCTCATTCAAATCAAATCGATATAAAACATCACTTCATAAAAGATATTGTGGAGAAGAATGAACTGAATCTATAATTTGTTCCTACAATGGATAAAGTTGATGATATTTTCAAAAAATCATTTTAAAAAGAAACATTTCGCAAGTTGAGGTTGATAATGGGTGGTCAACCTCCCTCTATTTAAGGATAAGTTATGTGATATCCACCCACTCTCCATCTTTCCTTTGGATAGTGTTGTAAAGGGGGAGAAAAATTTTGGTAACATAAATTTATCCATTGTTATGTGATTAACATTTTAGTAAGATAATGTATTTAAGGGGAGTTTGCAAAAGGGGTCAGTCGTGATTTCAAATTGTATGAACTGTTTTAACAGTTTTTTGAAGTGGATGTAGGAAAGTTTCTCTTATAGAAAAAATTCATTTTTTATAAATGTTTCTAGAGGATGAATATGTGTAAGGAAACTTTTTCTTAATTCATTATGTATGGATATCATGGAATTATTGATTAATTATTATTGTTTCTTACATTGTTTTCGCTCATGTAGGATTATAAATGTTGGATATATAATCTTTTGCATTATTTCCAAATATTTAGTGATTTATGATCCTCAATTGACAAAAAATTCCAAAGGGGGAGATTATTGGGACCAGGAAATTTTGAGGTGTTTTTAAATATGCTGAAAGTTGTTATAAAAGATGTTAAATTTTTTATTTTGTTAGTAAAACATAAAATCATTAAGTTTTTTAAAGCTTTTAAATAATTGGTAAATGGAAAAAAAATCTATACAGATTTCATCAGACATACAATTCCGTAAAAAAATTTAGTGGCATATGAGGATGAATGATTATCCTTTTGGTTAAAAAATCATTGGATAAAGTTTTTGGTGAATTTTTTTTATTATTTTATATTATTAATTTTTCCAACATCATGAGTTATGAAAGATCACATGATCTAAGAATTAGGTAGAAAGGGGGTTAAATTTTTCAGGTTTGCAAAGTTCTTATTTTGAAGTTCCATATAATTCGTTGGAAAAACAAAATTAGATAGAGGATTTTATGATAATATTTTTTTGTTTTATCTATACACTAGTTGTTGATAATTCCGCATAAGTGTTCATTCGATTCTAAAAATATTATATTTTAAGTTTAATAAGTTTAGAAGTTGTGTCCCTATGAATTTTGTAAAGATTTTTTTTGAATTTTTGTGAATAAATGGAATTTTCTTAAGTACTAAAAGGTAAGATGTTGAAGAATGTCATCGGATGAATTCTAACTCAGATGAAGTCCAATCAGATGAAAACCAATAGAAAAACTTTGTGTACGATGTCTTCTAGAAAAAAATTTACAAATTTTTTAAGTAATAATAATTACAAGATGATTAGATGAAATTTTTAGTATAAAAATCATGCTACAAAAGTTGGTGTATAATGTCAGTGCATTAAGTTTTCTGATGCAGGTCATTGGATGGAGAAAGTGTTTGATAAATACTTCTAATAAATTATAATTAAGTTTTTAAATAAACAATCAGCTGAATATTCTCATCAAATGAATGTTTTTTTACAAAGTTATACCATAAAAACTTTTAGTGGTATAATTTTTTACCAGTTCAGAATCTCTTTAAAAAAAATTCATGAAGATATTAAATGTGACAATGCTATTCTGATCATTTAAAGTTCTAAATATCATGGGAGGAAGATCTTTGATTCTTTCTAAGTTTGAATGAATTCAATTGAAGGCTACGAATGTTTGAATTTGTGAGAAGCTTCAAGAATACTTTGGTAGAACAGAGAAGAATATGAGTAAATTATACTAACTGGGATATTTTAATTTCAATTTTTCATTGATTAGGAAATTAAAATCGGAATACCACCCTTTCTCATTCCCATGCATCTATAAATAGGGTGCAAGTATTATACAGAGTGAGTGTGATGTTCATGCATGAAAAATATGAAGTGTTGCAAAATTAGTTTCTGATAGAGATGAAAAAAACTTATGAAAGCCGGCATTTGAGTAGGAACTTTCTAATCAAGGAATATCTTGGTTGAAGAAGAAGAAAATTTTAGTTTTGATCAGAAGTGTTTCCAATAGAGGTAGCATGTTGAAGTCATCGAACAAAATTTTATATCAAGTGGGATCAGATGAACAAAGTAAGTCACCAAAAAATATTTTATATCATGTGGAATCAAGAAAATGAAGTGGAAGTTAGGTTTTTTTATCATCATAAGGCACCAGATGAAAAATATAACATAGAAATTAGATAAACAGTGAATGTATGGAGTAAGTTATTACTTATTGATGGGAAATAAAGTGAAAAAAAATTAAAAAAGATAAAAACTGAAGAAATTAAAATCATCACAGTGAAAATATTCTGAGCCAATTGGTGAAGGTTTCTAAATTTTTTTACAAAATATTTGTTACATCTTATCTGTATTGAAATCACATTCATTGTAATTTTGAAAATAGTGTAACGCAAGTGTAAGGATATTCCCCACTTATTGTTACCACATAAAAATGATTTTTTTCTATTGGATTGTTTAGTATTGGATTATTTATAAACTATGTCAAATACTAGCTACTCTTACTAATTAGTGAACCCTGTAAATTCTTGTGTTCGTGTGGAATGTTCTTGTGTTATTTTTTCAGTAAATTTATAACTATTTAATGGGAATTAAAGGTTGTTTTCATAATTAATAAAATATAAAAAGAGGAGATCTCTAATTCCCCACTTATTTATGAATGAATTTTTATGAGATTTATTATATTTATGTATGAAATTTATAATGGACTAGTGATTTATACTCACACCCTTATCAAACTTCCATGGAACTTAGATACCTAATAAGACACTATTATTTTTCACAGGTATAGGTTTCGGGACTGACGTTAATGCATTTTTATTGGAATCATTTTTTGGAGTTGGAATATGGTATTAAGAAACACTCAGGGCCAGCTGGGGATAAGCTGTTAGCCTATGTTATTTTATTATTTTAGTATTTCTTATGTACAATCCACCCATGGGGGATCCAGTATGTATGACACATTCATTTATTACTTCATATGATGTTTTATTTAATGGTTATCACTTTCCCTGGTTGTGATGTGTATATGGATGCTATCTATTTCATTTTATTTCTATTTTTATTGTACTTTTATGTAGGGGAATTGTATCCTCATGCTATTTTCATAGGCCATCACTGCTAGTCAACATCCTTTGGCATACAGGGATGTGTGCCTGAGGTTTGTAGTGTTCTACTGGTCTAAGTGCCGGTCAATGGTCCTAGGTGGTGGAACATTATAAGACCACCCAAATGACGCATGGGTGGGAGTTACTAATTGAAATTAAGTATGCCTATCCATACTATACAGGATACTAAATAGTTCCAAGGGCCTAAAATAGTCATGGGGATATTATTCCCTCTAACATAAAGCCTAGGGATCATGCCCAAATTTTACAAAAAATCAACCTGACCCATTTATATATTAGACATACCAAAAATACATGTCAACATAAAACAAGGAGCTATATGGGCCCCTATAGTCTAGAAAAGAAAGCATTAAATATATCTATATGGTTTATTTAAAAAATAGAGCAGAATCAAATAATCATGGTATAACATGCATCATATATAAATAAAATATACACTATCTAATACATGTTTAACCATAACTAAACATAAAATACACCATCCTCTAGCCCAAATCACATAATTATCCTACTGAATCCTCATCCACCACAACCTACTAGAGATTTATCATGTGTCTATATCCAAGTGATTCTGATTCCCTGATAGAAAAATGGAAGGTCTACCTGCATACATCAAAACCCATGTCATGTATGCGGATAGGGGGTGAGTCCAATGATCCATTAGGAAATCCCCAATTCCTCGATAGTACTTATTAGTGTTGTGATAAAGTGGATGTGCATGTAATACTTATATAAATGTGTTTTTACTCATGCAATACACCCACCTAAAAAAATAACACGTTATTCAAATAAAACATAAATGTTAGGCCACCATCAATCAAACAAATGACTTCAAACCCCAAACATATCCACTTTATCCAGTTCTAGATGTATCTAATATAAGTAACCACCTGAGGGACCAAGTCCTACCCCAAAACCAATACCTGATATCATACCTTCTTTTTCTAGTGTTGGAGTGTCTTTGAGCACATCATGAAATCATGGAAACTAATACTGGCCCATGGCCAATCCATTAGTCTAAATCTCACCAGATGATTCCTAGGAATATGTAATAGGAAATCAAAACCATGCTTGGTGGTAACATGGAAGCGTTTCATCCCCTATACCAATTCCAAGGAACTAATCAAAGGAAATCCAAAAAAACACTCATAGTCCATATGGAAGGGTCACATCCACTATCCTGATTCCAAGGAACTCATCCAATGAAATCAAAACCAGTATCACATCTGAATCTAAAGATATATTCTAAGGAATTTCAAACTAGTACTATATATGAATCCAAGAATCTTATCCAAGGCATTCCAAACCAATATCACATATGAATCTAAGTATCTCATCTAAGGAATTCCAAACCAATGTCAAGAATAAATTCCATATCCAAGGATCTAGTCTAATACATCACATGTATCTCATATACATCTTATTTGGTAGATCATACCACCCAAATCATCTCATAAGGATCATCTTTATGGAGTTTATCATCTTCTTAAACCCATCCCATATTACAGAGGTTAGCCTCCCAAATGCATGACCTATCATTTTCACTACAAGCAAATAGAATCATATATCATATTTGATTCTTAAAGTGGAATCTATAATTTCATATACCCATATCTTACATTCACCCTATCAAGGGTCAATATAACACCAGGGCACCCAATGGGGTCCCTTGGGTCACATCATAACACAAACACCCTACTTGAGTTCCTCAATCAAATTTCCATTTCTTGATCCTAATCTATCATTCTTATAATAACATCCATCAACACTCTCTAAGGAATTTTATACCCATCTCTACCCACTAAGGGTTCTTTCACATATATTTGGATTAACACACCACTTTTATACCATAAAAAATTTATCACAATGATAAATACAACATATGCATCATCATGAATAAACATAATCTACATGAAATCACAAATGGGAAGCATAAAAAATAAATAATGATTTATAAAATAGGGAATCCCCCACATGAGGACAAACAAACCAAAACAAACCCAAAACAAGCCCCATCTAGATTTCATTTAGAAAAAAAATTTAAATAATCTTTTCAAATTATTTGTAATAGGTATCACATTTCATCTTTAGTCATGCTAGGCCCTTGACTAAATCCTATTAAAACAATCTTTACAAAACCACAATCATGTTTTGAAATAACATTTCAAAACCCATTTACCAAATCACCCATTTCCTTAGAAGTTATCATTTAAATTCATCTTCATTTTAAGATATTTTTTTAATAAAAAATCTATTTTTCTCCTTTAAGTCTAACTCACACCACTATGAAAACCCTAAAGAAGACCACCGGTACTCGTTTGACCAAGGCACTACCATCAAACCATTTAGTAAGTTATATAATCCATGTTGAAAATTTGGATGATATAAGATTATCCCAACCTTATAGAAGAATCATACACATCATGAAATATAAATATATGTATAATAATTATGGATCATGAATATAAAAATAACTAAATAATCAGGAGACTCGGTAATAAAAATCCCACCCACCACAAACTCAGAGTTACTGTCCTTTTAAATGAAGCATGACCATCACTACCTAAGCTCATCCAAGATCCAACATCAACCCGAAATCATATCACAATCCATAACATCATTAATAATTAATTATAATGTTATATAATCAATTATACAATTCAATTAAATTGATTAAATAATTAAAAAAAATTAACAAAGATTAAAATATTAGGAATAATTGTTGAATCACTTACGAGGAAACCTCATTACACCAAAATGGTGACCAACCCTATATAGAAGGTCTGAAACACACTCACAAACCCAATTTAGGTAAAATACCTACCACACAACATTTATTAAATAGGAAATTTAATTTATTCTAATTCAAATCCCTAAATTAATCCCTAGTGAAACATACCTCAAGTAGAATGATAAATAGTGGCTTAATTACATCCTATCAGAAATTACTCTAAGTGCCTCACATGAAACCCCTAATATGTGGGGTAATTCCCACCATGATCTAGTGGAAATTATCATAAACCCTAAGTAATAGAAGACATAAATTAAAATAAAGGTAAGGGAAAGGAAAACAAAGGGACAAAATTGGATATTTCACCTTGGAAAACTAAATAATCACACCCAAAACACCTCATTCAAGAGGGGTAATAAAGGAAAAAAGGAGGGATGATCCCTTGGTCCATGAACACACATTGGGGAGAAAGAGTGAGGTGATTTATAAAATATTGAGATGGATTTTTGGTAAAATCACACTTTTTAATTAAATTCATCTATTTTCATGGTTTAGCTACATGGTTATCCAAACCCCACTTGGTGGTTAGCTAAAAAACATAGCATTCAATCCAAGAACACAATTCAAGCACCCAGTTGACCCTTGGTCTAGCATAAAGATATTAAGTAGTTGATTTACCCCCATTCAAGCATAAGGAAATAAAATAGCTGGTTCACCCCTGGTTGAGCATAAGAAAATCAAACATACTAGTTTTTTCTTGGTCGAGCATAATAATCCCAAGAATATAGGGATACAATAGAACCAGTAAAATATTTAAAACCAGTTTCCAAAACATTTTTAAATTCATAAAAACTTACCCAAGTTCTTGAAACTTCCCTTGAAATCCAATGGTTTTTATGAAAAACAAAAATTACCAAAGTCCCCAGCCTATTTGGTATTTTCCCAAAAAAACCAATCCCATTTTCCAAAACCATATTGAAATCAAATTTTGAAAAACTTTTTCCTTGGATATTATTGAAACCATAAAATCCTGTCCCATTTCAAAATCATCAACTCCATGATCCATTTCAATAAAAAAATAAAAAAACATTTCATGTACACCTCATGCCACCACCTGAGTTTTCCTTTCAAGATTGTATTTTTCCTCAAAAACCAACCATTCAAAAAATCATAGCCCTATGGCAGCTAAACAAGCACAATAAAAATCATAATCAATCACCCAATATCCCTATATCCACATTATTCTAATCACCCCTTAAAATATATTTGGTAAAACACTGATTATATTATAATTAATTGTGGATTCTAACAAGTAAGCATGTCAAATAATGCTGCTCATATGCATGTGTATCATGCCCCTAGCATGCCAATATAAGGATGCGTGGATGAGTCATAGAATACCAACAAAAACATATAACTCATCCCAAGTATAATTCATCCCACATTAGGATTCTCAGTCAAATATGACACCTAACTCATCATAGAGTGCCTAGTCCTAAAACTGGACATCCCTTGGAAACTTGGGTATCGACCAATGTCATGTCGTCCATGCATGCACTAAACCTACCTCCTGAGTTATAACAATATATCTCCACTTATAAGTACAATTTATCATCCCAAAACAGAATTGATAACACTTTGTAATTCCTTGGACTGGACCTCCCAAATGATGCTTGGATACCTCAAGCACTCCTTAACATAGTATTGAGGTTGAAGACTAGAAGAAAGGTCCTAAAATAGTCTTGGGAAGACTATTACCTCTAATGTATAGATTATGTGTCATTCCCAAATTCTATTGAAAACTAAGCATGACCCATCCATATATTAGACATCCTAGAAATATAGGTATACATAAAACAGGGAGCCCCACAGGCCCCCACAATCCGTAATAGAAATTAGTTTATCTATTTATATGATGCATCAAAACAAAATAGAGAAATGGTAGATAAGCATGGAATAACAAGAATCATATATAAATAAATGCTTCCATGGCTAATACATGATAAACCACAGCTGAATATAAAAAACACTAGCCTCTAACCCAACTCATATAATTATCCTATCAAGTCCTTAGCCTCCATTGCCTGTAAGACCTATACCATGCATCCAACTCCAAGAGATGCCTATTCCTTGAAAGAAAATACTAAGCTCTACCCATGTACATCAAAACTCATGTTCTGTATGTAGATAGGTGTGATTCCAATTTTCCAGTAGAAAATACCTAATGCCTCAACAATACTAAGTGTTATTGGGATCAAGTGGATGTGAATGAAATACATATATAAAATTTTTGTCACTAGTGTAGCACATTCACCTAAAAACATAACACACAATGAACATAAGACATAAAATGATCTTCATGTGTCAAAAATACCACACCAAACTCCAACCATACCTTCTTTATCCAGTTCCAGATGTCTCTAACATAAGTAACCACCAAGGGGGGACCAAGTCCTACCCTAAAACCAATACCTGATATCATACTTGATTTGGTTGGTTTAAAAGTGTCTCTAATCATGTCATGAAATTTTTCCAACCAATATCATCCCATGTCTAATACATTAGTCTCGAGATCAATAACTGATACATGGAAACATGTCTTAGGAAATCTAAACCATGCCTGGAGGTGATGTGTAAGGATTACATCCCTGGTATCAATCCCAAGGAACTAATCCAAGGAAATATAAAACATTTATGTGGGCCACATGGAAGAGTCTCACCCCCTATCCTATTTCCAAGGAACTCATCTAAGGTATTCCAAAATAGTATCACATTTGGATTCAAAGATCCCATCCAAGGAATTCCAAACCAGTATCACATCTAAGTCCAAAGAACTTATCCAATGAATTCCAATCCAGTGGTAAAAAAAAATTCAGATCCAAGGTGCTAGTCAAAGACATACCCTGTATCTCATATACATCACATTGGGTAAATAATGTCACTCAAATCATATCACAAGTCTTGTATCAGTGGTATAAACCATCTTCCTGAATCCATCCTACATAATAGATCTTATCCTCCTAAATTCGTGACTTTTCACTTCCATTATATTCATACATACTCACATATCAGATTTGGCTCTTAAGGTTTCATCCACAATATTTAAAAACCATATCCCTCACACAACCTCATTAGGGTCAATATAACACTAGGGTACCTACTGGGGTACCCTAGTTCATATAGTAGGTTTCCTCGATCATGTTTCCATATCCTGATCCTAGCTCGTCATTCCTATCATAATGTCCCTCAACACTCACAAGAGTCCTTAAACCCTTTTTATACCTTCTAAGGGTTATATCACATATATTTAGATCAACCCACCACTTTGATCCCATAAGAAAGTTCTCAAATTGATACACACACCATAATTATCATCATACATAAACATAATCCATAAGTAATCACAAATAGGAAGAACAATAAGGTGATTATGATTTAGGAAATAGGGAATTTTCCATATGAGGTCAAATAGGACAAAATGAACCCAAACCAAGCCCATTATATCTTTCCTTTGGAAAAAAATAAAAATTATCTTTCCAAATCATTTGGAATAGGAATCACATGTCATATTTAATCCCATTAGTCCCTTTTCCAAATCCTATTAAAATATTATTTAAAAAACAATAATCTTGTTTTAAAATACCATTTCAAAAACTGTTTATTGAACCACTTGTTTCCTTTGAAGTTTTTATTTAAATTCATACTCTTTTTTAAATTCTATTTTTAAAAAGAAATCTTTTTTATCTTTGAATCCAAAATCACACCATAAATCAAACCATAAAGAGGGCCACCAACACTCATTCAACTAGGGTGCCACCATCAAACTATTAAGTAAGATATATAGTCCATGTTAACTATTAGGATGATGTGATCCCATCCCAACCTTATGGATTAATCACATAGATCATTAAATATGCAGACATATATTATTATGATGGATCATGATCACAAAATCACCATATTTTGATTCCCTAGACCCATGCTCTCAGGTTTGGTGCTAAAAACACTGTATATTTTTTCTAATTAAAATATTTAACATCACTGAATTTTATATAGCCCTTAAATTACCATGATTCATTTAGGTCTAGAGTTTTAGAAAATTAGGATCATTGAAACATTCATAACATAAATTTATTAGATACTATTCCAGCTCTGCTCTGACTAATCCACATAATCGAGACCTTTTCTAGAGAAAATCTCTCTCATTCTAAATCCCGGTCAAAAATATTTTAAAACTTGGGATAAGAGAATGTCTCGATAGGGGGTTTTAAAATTTAATTATCCATTTTTTTTGAAAAAAATAGAAAACCTTATTTGAAAATAGTTTATTCAAAACCAAAAACATTTATTTTAATAAAACTTTGTTTAAATATAAAAATCCCATTTTCTTAAAAATCTACAGGGGGTTTTTAGAAAATACATATCTGGATCATTCTTTGAAAATATTTTGAAATACTAAAAATATCTTTTTTTAAATCAAATCCTTTAGTTTTTTTATAAACCAAGGGAAAATTTTTTTTAAGAAACACAATATGATACTTTTGAAAATGAATCTGAAAATAAATCCAATGATTTTTAGAATACACTTTGAAAACATAGAAAATAAAACCATGAGGATATCTGAAACATTGAAGACTATATAGGGCCTACTCATTATATAGTGGACAAAGTCCCTTGAGGTTTTATTACACTTCCCATTATTTATTTATTTACAAATTTTGAGTTCCAATTTTAGTAAAACATTTGTATCTTTCCTTTTTCACTGGAGTTTTCCATAAAAATATTATTTTCAAAAACAATGACTATGGATATAATTATTTAAGGAAACTTATATATATATATATATTTGTATGTATGGATTGATGTTTTATTAAAGAATTAAAAGCAAATAAATAATTTTTTCGACTAGTAAATGATTTTCAAAACATACATGGGATGTCGATCAAAATAAATTAAAGCATGACCATACAATAATTTTAAGCACATATGAAATTCATGAAAGAAATTTCATTGTTAGTATAAAAATATTTAAATGGTAAACAAGAATAAAATTAATAATGGGGATGAGATATTCTAAAATAAATCATTTTAAGTATGATATGATAACTTCAAAACTCTTAAAAACACCAATTTTGGGAATTAATTAAATAATAGAGGGTTTTTTGGAAACTTTAAAATAAAAAATTTAAAACAAAATCACTATTAAATTAAATTATAACTTTGTAAATCTATGAAACCAACTTGAGAACCAAAATTAACTTTTAAAACAATTCCTTTATGAGAAGGTTTTAGAAAACTTAAAGTATAAATTTATTTTAAAAACATTTTTCCCTTATAAAGAGGGTTTTGAAAAAAATTAAAATTACTAATTAAAAATATTTTTCTCCCTTACCTAGTGCTACTAGTTGAAACTTCTTGATAGAAACTACTAAAAATCAATCTCCTTACCTCATTGTCCCATGCTACAACTACAATATGAAGATATTTTTCAATCAAGGAGCATATAAATAGTTTTTTTCTTTTTAATATCCTGAAAACTCCCCTATGTATTCCATATATATTTCATCACCATATTATTATTTGAAACTATTTGTGGTTACCATCAAATTGGACCGACTTCATCTGCAATCATCATAGGTGCACCAACCTACTTATATTATTATTATCCCATTTATTTCATTATTATCAATCATGAATCTCACTAAATTTGTGTCTTGGATGACCCATATGAAAATTTTTCCTACTAAAGTCCCTATAGCAGTGAAATATTGGAAAGAATATTATCCCTATCCTGTTCACACATCCCACAAGAAGACCCTAATGACTTGTGGTGTGTGTGTGTGCGTGCAAGTGTGTGTAAATATATATATATATATATATATATATATATACAAATGTTCCACGACAATTGCATGAGGAGGATGATAAATCCATGAAATGGAGATTTAAACTGGAGAGAAACAAGTTGAACCAACACCATGAAATCGTCCAATAATCCACTGAAATCCCAATTTATAAGATCCCTATGAGGAGGATGAGATGACAATGAAGTGGAGGAGCAGGTGTATGAGCATGCATTAGATGATCCATGCAATAATTCTTGATTGATATGACCACAGCCAATGTGGCTCGATGGTGAGCTCCATTGACAATCATTTCTTCATCATGTGAAATTATGATGATGGCGATGATAGTGGGTTCGAAGGTGCATGAGTAAGACGATGAAATGTGGGTTCATTTACCATTTTTTTTACATTATACTATTCTAATATTATATATATATATATATATATATTATTCATAAAATAATATAATTATCATTTTATACCACAATTATTATTGTATTACCATTAAATCAGTAACTATCATCAAAAATATCTATTTATAATTAATAAAAAACTAATTTATATGCTTTCATCTACCAAATTATATTTAAAAATATATTTTTATTTCAAATTAATATCTCTATTTTCATGATAAATATTACTATTTAAATCTTCAATTACTAAATATTTTCTCTTACAAATAATATGACTCACTTAAAATTATCATTATCTTTTATATATTCATCCAAATTAAAATGTTCTTTTCTAGATAAATTTGAAATATGTTTACTTAAAATTAATTTAATACATTTTTATCCCTCAAATTATATTTAATATATATATATATATATATATATCAAGTTAATATTTTATGTGTCATAATAAATATGATTTCATTACCAAAATTTTCACATTCACAGTTAACATAAATATTTAACTCAATTTCCATAGCAATAGGTATTCATTTCTAACTATTACAATATTCTCGAATAAATTTATTTCTATTTTTTATATTTATATTTATATTTCTTAGTAAATTACTATTAAAGTTTAAGTTTTACACTTATTATCAAATTATCCATTATTTTTCTAAATAATTAATTACAGGATATCTATTAGAAATGTGTGTGTTTAAAATATGAATTTTTATTATAGCCTTATAAAATAATGTTTTAGGTATGATTTATATTTTTTAAAAATGAATCAAAATAAAATATAAATATTCATTAAAAATATGGTTTGTTGCATAAATAACCAAGAGACTCAATAATGTAATGGCTACCCACCTTAAATATGGAGTTATCATCCATTCAAATGAAGCTTGACCATCACCACCTAAGCTCGTCCAATCTCCAAAGTCATCTCGAACTTAGGCCCCAAGCCCCAATATCATAAATAATTAATTATAATGTTTTATAATTAATCATCTCATTCAATTAAATTGATTTAAAAATTTAAAAACAATTACCCAAATTAAAATTATTAGGAATAATTGTTGAATCACTTATTGGGAAGCCTCACTACACCAAAACGACGACCAACCCCATGCAGAAGTTCAACAACACACTCTTGACACTAATCTGGGAAAAATACATATCATTAAATTTCAATTTAATAGAAAATTTAATTTAAACTAAGTAAAAAACCCCTAAATTAATCCATGATGCAACATACCTTAAGGAAAATGATGAATGGTGACTTGATTAAATCTTCTCAGGACCTCCTCTATAAGCCTCACACAAAAACACCAATATATGGGATAATTTACACCATTATCTGAAATAAATCATTATAAAACCTAAGTCAAGGAATCCCAAAATCAAAATAAAATCAATGTGGAGACAAACAAAGTGAGAATATAGGATATTTCACCTTAGAATATGGAAGAATTTCACCCAAAACACCACATTCTATAGGGGGTATAAAGGAAATAAAGGGGGGAGGAGCCCCTACATATTTTGGACATATGGTTTTCCAAACTGTGTTCTAACCATTCCACCTTCACTGTCATAGGAAACAAACTCCACACAGTTAGGTGGTATAGTTTTCTAACCATGTACCAACTATGAAAATTAACTATGAAACTAAATTTCATATTTTTCATATTTTTTATACAATCATGCGCAAATCATGCATCATATTCTTGAATAAAACTTCATCACCTAACAAACTGTCCTTGGATACAAAAATTTGATATGGGAAACTTCATCACCTAACAAACTTTCCTTAGTGGAAAAAAAATTGATCATGAGTATCTTGAATTTAGAAACAGTCCAAGAAACCTTGATCTTTCACTATCTATAGATGGAATGAATACTTTTGGTGTATAAAGTAGCACTCATAGTACATGGTCAGTTATGTTAGAAAATTATAACTTTCCACTTTGGTTATGCATGAATAGTAAGTACATTATATTGTCCCTACTTATATTAGGACCAAAAAAATAGGTAATTATATTGATGTTTATTTGGATCCATGGATCAAAGATCTATAATTTATGTGAGATTAAGGTGTTACATTATATGCTTCTCATAGAAATGAAGAGTTCATGTTGAGATCCATATTTTTTGGGATGACAAATGACTTTCTTGCATATAAAAATTTATCATGATATAGAATTAAATTAATGTTGGGATTTCACATTTATGAAAAAGTTACAAACTCAATTAGGTTGAAAAATTCCATGAAGATAACGATTCTAATACAATGTAAATTTTTTCCCTGATGACATAAAAACTAATCTTTGACAACATCATTATATGAGAATTCATAAGAAGTTATAGAACCTTATCCATTAAAAAATGATGAATATTTTGAGAGATTAAAGGATATTTTCATTTATTTGAGTATAACCTTTTTGAAAAACCCTATGAAAATGACTTATAAAAATTGATTTTTTTTAATTGTAGTATTGGAATTGTTTGTACATCAAACATTTTTTTGGATTCTATACATGTAGAAAAAATGTATGTGATAATATAATTAGAATATTAAAAAATACACATATAAAAACAAAATATGGAATTAAGGTTATGTTAGACGTGATTGATATGGGGATAAGGGAAGAGTCAGTGCCAGTGAAGAGTAAAATATATACTTTTTCTTCCTCAAATAGATTACACTCTCCATAGTTGAGATATATATTAATTTTGAAACTTTATTTATTGTTATTATCCCATCCCAATAGGGGTAACCCTCCTAGTTTTTCAATGAACAAAGGGAGATATTAATCGTTAAATCTTTCCTTTAATAGGACATAGATTGGAGACTAGCATCAAGGGTATATGAATCATACGCATGGGAGGAACTACCCTCAATATATTTTAAAGAATAAGAGAAAATATGAGAAACCACCAACCAAAATCATGTATAAATTAATAAGAAATATTGATACATAATTCAATGTCATACAAATAAATAACTGAAATAACTGAAATAACCAAAAGTAAATATTTGGTAGTGAATATGAAGCTCCAATAGTTACTGAACAACTCTTTAATCTAGTAACACCCAAATTGAATATCAAACAGATCCTACAGACCTGAAAAATATTGTATATATATATGTAGGGTGATTATAACATGTATACTCAATAGGATCCTCCCTGAAACCTCTCATAAAAAATGTGAAAAAATATTAATAAATCCTGGTAAATTAAAAAATGAAATAAAATCCTAACCTAAATAGGTAATACTATTTTTCTCAACCTCACTAAGGCTCATTCACTAAGTAATTCACATAAGTATATCATTTTTTATCAAAATCATATATATATATATATATTAAGGTACCTCATTTCCACTTCCCCACTGGTTTGTTACTCTTATACACCAATCAAACAAATCTTGTTCTCATCCCTTCTATGGGCCATAATACATCTCATGCAATCATATCATATCCATTCAACATCTTGTGTATCATGAAACCTCATCATCATCATCATCTTATTTATAACCAAGTGTATACTTGAAATCCATTATAGCCTGTGTAAATGCATTATACCTCAAGACATCATAACCCATTTAATTACACCCATGGGAATTCATAGCCATCATGTTTGAATACAAGTATCAATTATAACCTCAATATGTTATAGATTTCACATAAATGTAAAGTAAAACTAAGACTCATCCTAACCCGTGTGAGTCCACACATAATATTATAGCTGAAGGGAGAGGGGGGGAGAGGGAGAAGTTAATAATCCATTACCTCTCCATTCTAGATACTGGAGAAAACAACCCCAAAAACATTTGGGTTTCAATTTCCCTACCAAATTGGGAGAAGAAATATATAAAATTAAAAAACATGTTATATATCACACATAATCATATTAAGGGAAATTACCTATCCTTAAACTCATCTATAGGTACTATCACATAGGACACCCGACTGTCACTGCTATGGTATATATCTAAAACATGAAAAAATCATCAAATTACATATTAATTAATTAATTATACATTAATTAGTATTATTTTTTATTCATTCCCAATATTAATACTTTAATATTATAAACCAAGTGTCAGAGGTACAGAAAAATTTCTTTCTTATATTCTCAAGTATTTCATCGTCATATAAGATCACCATGAACCATCCCCATTCATTTATTAATTTATTTATCATTTCATAAATTATCCAGGTACTCTAGGAATTATCCTAATCTACCATAACCAATATACACTTATTGTGTATAGAGTTTAACTACACCTAGCAGTTGGAAACCAATAAGGTAATATCCTGCTAACCAAACTTTTAAAAGAATCAATCAAGAATATATATCGACAATCAAGCCTCTCTCTAAAATCATCCTAACCATATGGTGTTTTTTGTACAATATTGTGCATAGTATAATTTGTCTCTTCATCACTGACATCAACCATCACTGTAGCTCCAGGCCTCCATCCCATTGCTCGTCAAATGTTCCCATCCACACTAGGTTATCAAAAATCACATCAAGTCACAAAAAGGATCTAATTTACTAGAGCATACATACATATTAAATTTATTATTTCCACACATAAACAAAGGAAACTAAGTTCATGGCATCAAGGTACTCAATCCTTCTACAAACAAGAATATGATCATTTATCCCCAAACATTTTCATTTAGTAAACAACCATTCTAATTCCATTCTTCAATTAACCGACTTATTATTCATAAGATTTATGTATCAAGAAACCTATAGGTAGTAGCTTACAAAATCTATGACTCAATATAAACATGTTTCAAGCATTATTTTTATAATGCTACAGACCTAATAGATATTTATAATTATACCTTTTCCACTATTCAATTAATATTACTAGCTTTACATTGTTTATCCATTACAAGAAATTAAACCATGATAAATAATAACAATGAAACAAAACCAAGAAAATAACACACTAACTAATAAATATTAAGAGGAAATAACAAGAATAATATAAAAACTCATGCAATCACAAAATAAAAAACATATTTTCAAACCCTATGTCATAGAACATTAAGTATATATAACATGTGATAATCCCATTACTTTGATTTCCAGATTTATAGAATTATATAATAATTATTATCATAAAATGATAAATATATAATATTGAAGAATGTGTTATATTACAATTTACATCATTTAAAATTAATAATAACAATATTAAACCGGTCCCACTATATGTGATCTACTATAATTTGGAATAATATATCCACTTCATGCTAATAATATTCACTCACTATGCATTATTATATTCTTCCTTCTTTCCTTATTTTCTAAATTCATAAAATAATTATTCCTCATGTGATTTCTAGATTATTATATTTCTTAATGTTAATTACATAAATCCATATAAAGAAACTAAATCATGGTTAAATCATACCTTACACCAATTAAAAGATAATAAATGAATCCCCTGCCTTTTGAGAAGTTTTTACAATTTCACTAAACCAAAAAAATAGGAGAAAGAAAGGGATATGTGTAGTCTGGAAACTCATAGAAGAAATATTAATGATTTAATAAGGGTTCTCAAGAATTTAAGTGGGAAGGTTGTATCATCCTAACTCAAAATAAAACAATAAAATCGAATGGATAAGGAAACTATGGTTTTTAAGAAAGATATATATGTTTTTGTATATATCCATAAATCTTAGCCAGACTTTCCTATTTTAATCCACATTAATTAGGTATATATTTAATCCCATTTAATTCCATTTGAACGAATCATTTGAAAATACAATTATTAATTAATTCAAATATATAACCCATCTTAACCAATTTGGGTTTTAAATCCCATGATTTAAACTTTTATTTCTATGTTTTCATTAAAAATGGTATTTTACATCATTATAGGAATACTGGGATCTTTCTGCTAAAGGGGATGATCGATGGTGAGGATCGATCACATAAAGTGAATACATGGATCGACCACACAAATAAAATAATCAACTGTATGAAGGATCCACTAACCACATGAATAAATTATCTACCATATGGATTGATTACACTGCATGGATCAGACACAAGAGAAAACCATCGACTGTGATAATCGACCATATGAACAAAGGAAGGATCGATCACATGAACAAGGGATCAGCTATATGACCAAAGGATCAATGACATGAAAAACCAAGTGACCACATAGTTAGACAAGTGACCATGTGGCTAAACATACAACTGCATAGCCTATCAAGAGACTCCAAGAACAAACATAAAATTGTATGATAAATCAAGATACCACATGAAAAAACTTACAACCTCACAATTAGTCAATAAAACACATGAACCAACTTATAAATTTAGAAGGAAATGGACTTTGAGAACTATTTCAGCACCTCCAAGCCTCATAAAAACATAAGTGAATGTTTTTATAAATTTAAGTCCTTAAAAAAGATACCTATCAAATAATTCTCATCCTAGATAATTTAAAACAAGACCTAGAATAAGGTAAATGGGTCTGAACAACCACCATGTGTGATACCACTTAAGGATGTCATTTCAATGAGAACATAATCATCCATTGGAGGAATAAAGTGAATAAACACACACATTATCAATAAACCTCAAAACACACTCCCAAAGGAGATGATTCTTAAACAAGGGTAAGTCTATAAATAAGAATCACATTGAGGAAGAGAAATGGTATCTTAAAATAACATAAGGTTAAACACTTCATCTTAATAGAAAGGAAATAAGAAAAGCATATTAGTATGGAATATCAACCATAAAAGAACTTCAGGTATTGAGTGTGCATCCATGAATCCCACTCCCAAGTTCTCTCCACCAAGCCACAATAATACTACATAACAAAAACCAATATAATATAATTCCCACACAGAACCTTATCCTAATGTTTCTGAATATCAACAAGTCACTCCACAAATTTCAAAACATCTTCAAAATCCAGATCACCCTAGTGAATGATGTGGGAATCATCATGAAGATATCAGTAGAGGTGAAATACATGGAAGATTTCATGAATTCATATAATCTATAGGTGGTAGTTATAATCGATATACTATAGCTCCAACATGCATTAATAACTAAAAATGTCCAACAAAACAAGGAGAAATATTACCCCCTTCTGAATCTTCACTTTCCATGATGAGGATACACCTTCAAATACACATGATATCTGATGTTGAACTCTATAGGACTCCTCCTATGATCATTATAGAGATTATTAGGGTATTTTGTTTCCTTTTTTCAATCATATATTACCTTTACTTTCTATATTTTTCTCTACACCAATTCTAACAAAAGATTTTCAGACTCTCTAACCTCAATACAGTATAATGTAGATTATAAAGTAAATATATATAGTGCTTCAAACTAATTAATTCCAATAGTGGAGTGATATCTATTATTGTAACCAAACTCTTCCAAGTGTAGTTTCCACACCCATGAACCTCCAAAATCTATAATTCTTGTGGACAACATGTCCTCTAAATTCTAGATAGTATACTTGGTTTGATCATTTATCTAAAAATAAAAAGCGGTTAAAAGGAATAACTAGGATCCAAAATCATGTTGTAGATCTCACTATACCCTATAGATATGACATGGATCATGTTAAAATATAATCATCTTCAGAACCGCATGAAGCTTCACTATATCATCCAGATATTTCCTCAATAAAACCTCTACTAAGATCAACTCCTAAATCACTAATAAGTGAGATGACATCATTAAGTTTCTCATGATCACCAATATAGCATAAAAAACCCTTATATTTGGCTAAACTAGTGATAAATTACATTGATATATCCTAAAACTTCCACTAGGGAATATCAAATAGCTGAATCAAACCATGAGGAACATAATGCTCAGCATTCACCCTCTAGAGGAATAAACATCAAGAGAAAAATTTTGTAACTAATTTCTTCAATCAGGAAAAAAAATATATTATCTCATATCATGATACATATGCATCATACCATGATGTATATACAAGGTAGAACTATGGAATTATTATAAAACTATACCATGTATCTCAGAAGTAATAATTTTTTTTCCCTGGAATAGTACTCGATGTTTTTCATCCTCCAACCATTCCTCAAGATAATCACCCTGAAAACTTGATCATGTCAAATCTCTATCTTGAAATCCCCTGACTGGGAATCATCTACTTGTTTCACTGAGGATGACTACACCATCATCTGATAAATACATCCCCTATCATCAACTACCTCCATGTAAAGGTGTAACACTACCAACTCTTACATCACTCTCTAAGAGTCTTCAAACTCATGCATATCACCACTATGCATCTTCTTGATCAAGGAACCCACTGCAACATTCCATTTACCCATTATGAAATAAATCTAGAAGTTTCACTAAAAAAATATAGATTCTATAGGGGGGTTATTTTTGTGATCATATGAGGTTATAACCGCCACTAAATACTTTAGCGGTGGTTATTAGAAACTACCACTAAGGTGTCCACCTTAAGTTGTTAGGGTGGATTTCATTAAGTACTATTAAGGTGGGGGAAGTTTGTGTTGGTTTATTTAGAGGGGGTTTATACCCCTGATTTTTTAAATTTTATAGGTGGTTGTAAACTCCCCCTAATTTATTTTTTAACACTATTTTAGGGGTGGTTTTTAACCACCCCTAACTTCCTATTTTTTTTAAAAAGTGATCTACCCCCCCCCCCATGGACCTTAAACCCACTATACTCTATAAAACCCCATAACTTCACCCCTATATCCACCCCACTTAAAACCTCCACCCCCATTACACTTTCCCCCTCCCCCCAAAGAACTATATCATGCATCGTCTAAGGAATGGAAATCTTTCCCTAGAATAGTACTTGGTGTTTTTTCCTTCAAATTTTCCTCAAGTAAATTACTATGACAACTTGATCACACCAAACCCCTACCATGAAATCCCCTAGAGGGTACTCCTCTACTTTTTCACTAAGGATGAATACACCATCATCTGATAAAGACATCCCCTTCCATCAATTACTCTCATGTCAAATTGCAACACCGCCAACTCTTACATTACTCTCTAAGAGTCTTCAGAATCATGAATAACACCACCATATATCTTCCTGATCAAGGAATTTTCCACATCATTCCCTTTACCTGGTGTAAAATAAATCTATAATTCACACTATAAAAAAATACAAACATTAGAGGGGGTTATTTTTGTGATTTGAGTGGGTTATAACCCCATTAAAATACTTTAGAGACTTTTATATAATGTACTTATATAAAATATTTAAAATCCATTTAAATACATTTAAATACATTTTATAATATATTTATATAATACACACACACATTTATTTTAAAATTTGAAATTTTTAGAAAAAAAAAATATAGGGGGTTAAACCCCCTATAATATAAGAAATTAGAAGCAATTTTGACATTTCTACTGCTAAAATATTAAAGATTTATTTAAAAAAATAGAGGGGGTTAAACCCTCTCTAATCTAAGATATTAGTGGTGCTTAATAAATTCTACATAATATCTCATATTGTAGGGGGTTTTAATCCCCTCTAAATTTTATATTTTAAATTCTAGCCATGGTTAAGTTAAAACCACCACTAAATTAAAATTTGGAAGCGATTTTGTCATAACCCCTACTAATTTACACGATAATATAATTTAGAGTGGGTTTTAACCCCCACTAAATTTTTTATTTTATATTTTACCATCACTTAATTCAAAAATTCTGTTAAATTAAAATTTACAAGTAGTTTTGACATAAACCCTATTAATTTACATGAAAATTTAATTTAGAGGGGGTTGTGCATAACCTATCTAAATAACCTTCACTAAATACATTGTTTTTTTTGTAGTGTTGTATTCATGTGAGAACTTTATCCACCATATATTATGTAAATTTAAATCACACTAGGAGAAGACGTACTTCAGACTCTTGTGATATATAAAGACCGCAAAGCGTTCACCCATAAGATGGTGCCACTACAACTTCAAGGAAAACATGAATGTAGTAAGATCAAGATCATGGGTGGTGTAGTTACATTCATGAGGTTGCAACTATAATTCCCCCAACCTCGATTTCCTTGAGCCGATGGGTTATTTATTACATATAAAATAGAGTAAAAGATATTACATTTTGAGGATCAAGATTTAGTATTCCTCAAGAGACTGGATAGATTACTGAATGAAAATTAAATTTTTATTTAAAAATCACTTTTGTGGAAAAGTGTAAAACCTCACAAGGCATTACATAGGATTAATTAAAACAGAAAGAAATTAAAAAATCATTGAATATAAGGCTGATATTTTTATAACCAATCACTATATATAATCTTCATAGTAAAGTAGTGACCTTAGTTTCTGAGTCTTCCTTGATGACTTCTTCAAAATGGTGGGCCAACTTATCCCAATTTTGAATGTATTTATCCATATTGATATTCTTTCCATTGAATCCTCATACCAAAATGTGATATTGTTTATTGATCCATTCCATTTGGTTCTCATTAATTTCAACTTGGATAATTATTTCATATATTTGATTAGCCACCTCTTTTGTAGCGTTTATGTGGAAGTATCCTTCCGGTGTTTCTTTTTTCAAGTGGATAATGAGCTCTAGACATTGTTATTTTTTCTTTCTTACACAATTTTAGACTTTCTCTTCAAATATTTAGTGGGGATACCGGATACATTATATTATAATTTTACGATGTAAAATTACAAATATTTATTACATAATGCTTCCCTTGTTCAATAATAGTATTCCACTTCATTACCCTTGGGAAATAGGAAATAAAGTAAATGTGGTGAACTTAAATGCTTAGTAAGGGTAAAATGTATAGAAGAAGCTATTGAAGTTTAAAATAGGCAACAACATGAGTATAATTGAATCCATGAAAATGAATAAATAAGTGTAATCCATGAAATAAATAAAAATACATAATCACATGGATAAAAAAATCTGAAATATAGAATTGCATAATCCTAGACATCATAATCATATCGCCAGGGCCTTGTTCTAATACATTATACATAAAGGGTAAGGACGCTCCCATTACTCGATCTTAGTTTCCCCATTAGAACTACCAATTCACTGAGGGGCTATATAATTTATTCCCCATTAGTCACATAAAATTATAATTCATTCCATCACATACCAAATGAATATAGGTTGTACATGGTATAATTTTCAAGGTTGAATCAACTCAGAAATACATGCCACATTTTTACAATAGAACTTATCATACATGATCCACACATGTGGAAAAATAGATTATATGGGTAATAAATAGATTTCCCTAGATAATTAATTATTAATAATGTTTAAGTGAACTCCCTCAATGCATAAAGGAATGATTAGAGATTCAAGTCTTTCAAAAAGTACCCACAACAAGTGATTTATAGGAAATTATAACTAATTGGTACTATTCAAGATTAGGGATCTTAAATGTGTTTAGGAAATTGTATTTGAAGTGGTGGGATACCAAAGAAAAACATAAATTATACACCACCATATAAATGCTAAATTTTGGTTTTTAAAAAATGCATGATAATTATCCATAGAATACTCCCTAGGAGTGTCAATCTAAGTGCACAGTAAGGTCTTATTCATCACGCACCAGGATGCTGACTGGGATATACTCAACCAAATATTTTTGGGGTTATTACCCTTATATGAATCTAAGACAAAACCATATCCACTTTTATTATATAGGTAGGTATTTATTTTCTTGTAAAATCACACGCATTTTTACTTAACCAAAATATAGGATTTTTATGGCTATGAGGAGGTTTAGGCATAGTAATGGATTATGAATTGGGAATAATGTGAGTGAAAGTAATGATAAAATGGGTAATATGTCTTTAAGAATATAACATAAATTTAAATAAAAACTATAATGGGATAATTACTTGTGGATTAAAAAGAATACGAAAATCTTAATATAAATATGAATTGTAAAGATAAAGAAAATAAACTCTTACTTCAGTATAGTAGCAACTTAGAAAAAAAGGTATACAATGAGAGATATGGGTGATATAACACTGAAAATAAAACAAATGGTACATAATAAAGTAGATATATAGAAATTGTTGGTTGGAGTGAGTAAATAAATATGGGATTAATTGAATTCCTAATAAATTTTTTTGTTAAAATAAGTTTAAATAAAATCCCCCAATTTAAAACAAAATCACACATTTAATCAGAAGAGTATTTTAATATAATTTTGATCTTTTAAAATATTTCTTGAAGCTTGATTACTTCTCAGTTAAAACTAAATGAAATTTATTTTAACTTTTTAAATCAATTTACTTAATCAAATAATTATATAAACATTAGTTAATATTAACTATCAAAGTAGGTTTTTTTATAGTTTAAAAAAATACAGTTTAAAACTTTAAAGATAGAAAACAAAACAAGGACGCATAGTGGAATAATAAAATAGGTTTAGTATAAAGATGAGGCATAATCCCCTCCACTTGGAAATCACCCTATTCCAAGAAAATTATATAAATATAATATTTATCCACAACCTAGATCACATAAACAAAAAATAGCTAACCAGCTGTCAAGGACACACAAGGACCTTTTCCACAATAACTATGGTAAGAAAACAAGGACAGGACACACAAGGACTGTAGCATCCCACATCAAGTTTCACTGAACTTTTCCCCAAGACAGTGGACCATAAGACCTCAAGCGCGTCTCCCCAAATTCCAGAGGCTGCTGACTAGTAGAGAGGGTTTTGGATGTGTTTGTGGGGAGACTTTTCTCTCATATATCACAATATTCACAGTGGTAAACAAGGAATAATAAATAGTGGAATCATAATAAAGAAATAGACAGCAGTGAAAGATAAGTTAAACAACCATGAAAAATAAATAAGTAACTTGAGGAAGATGAATAACAATAATAGATACAAAAAGATGATCATTATATCATGTGTCTATACGTAAATGGGAGTACAAGGGAATTGGGGATACAAAGAATATACTGCATGCTATAAAAAGACTAAAAAAAGGACAAAAACTACTACATAGCATCTCGAGCATAGGCTCAGTCCTCTGCCCACAAACTCCATCCTAAGCAGTAAGTAAATCAAGCATCAGAAGCATCATGCTTCCCTTTATCCATACTTATGATCATAAAGTATACTTGGGTACCAAATGGTTCCTAAGTAGAGTGTGAGATATAATCCCAGTAGGATTGCACCCATAGTGTCTAGGTCAATACATTTTGTGTATTAAATAATGATAGTGTTCCATATATAAAAAAAAGTATATCATTAAATAATTAAAACATGTAAACCTTGGTCTAGGTTTCTAAATGGATACCCATCCCATACCACCTGCATCGACCTAACCCAGAATTTTGAACGAGGTACCTATGAAAGTCATAATATGTATACAAGGGCCATTATAATTTTACCAACCAAGGTAAAATAAGAAATCTCTAAGATTGTGATTTAGCTTGGAGGTCACATTGAAAAGTTTTTATATAAGCATTCTAACAATATAAAAGTGGAACATTTCAGAAGAAGTAGTCATACATTCCATCAATCCATGAAATCCATTAGTAGAGTCCTTAGCACATCCAAGGTGATCTAAAAAATCCCAAGGGTCTCTACAAGTGTCTCCAAATAACCCAATACCTCTGAGTCCTTCCAATGAAACCCATATGGAATTACTTGTATCACTCAAGGTATGGTGACTCTAAGTCTGTACCAAGTATCACTCAAGGCATGGCATAAACATCTTTCCAAATGGGTCCATCCTTTGTTTCTTCCCTAGGGAACCAACATCACTAACGAGTATAAATAACTACCTGGAGAGCCTGTACATAGAAAACTAAAGTATCTCTCCCGATGAGTCAAGTGAATCCAACTGAGAATGGTGAGTCCATCCATGAAATCCTTAATTCAGAACCCATGTTCTCTCATGAACCATAGCAAGTGATCCATATAGACAAAGCACATATCACCAGGCAAAGAATCTATATAATTCCATGCCATTAAATAAACATCTCATGCCAAAGATAACAGGATATAAATTTATCAAAATCCAAACTATCAAAGATATAAGGCATAAAGCACATGAACAATCTCTAGGCTATAAGATATGATCACTAGGAAACATGCATTAATCATAAATAATGGAATACAATCATAGAAAAAAGGAATTAACATGCCTCTAATCACATGTCATCAATGAAATATCAATAGCTCAAGATATCAAGCTTTACCAAGTATGAAATTCCATTCAAACCAACCAAATATATTAAGCAATAAGTCATAAATGAGGCAGAGGCACATGGCACGTGGCATAAAATAAATGTAATCAATACATATGGAATGAATCAAGGTATTCATCCAACTTTCAATGAGAAATTTAACTACAAGGAATATGCAATTCAATGCAAAGAATTAATCATGATCATTTAAATGCAAGGTGTGGGGAATTAAGCTTGAGTGCCAGTCTCATGGCCAACCATTTATCTCAATTAAATTTATAATCTAAGGAATTTAACCAAAATTCAACTAACATGAGGTAATTAACCATTTAAGGCATAGGAAATAGGCCATCCAAGGAGTTAACACCCAAAGGTGAGGCCAACGATGAGGCGAACGACCCTCATATGGGTTTCATAGTAAGGTAAGGTCACACAAGGCATAGAAAACACCTTTAAATAATTTATTTATCAAAAACTAATCTTCTTCATAAGATTTAGGAAAGCACCAAAATGACATGACATCTAAAATGTGAAAAATTATGGAAAAGAGCATAAACCTCCTACCTCGATGTAGTAGCGCTCCACTCATCCATTATTGGGCCTTTATTCAACCAAAAATGGAAGAAATCAATGGATCTTCCAAATGCCTCAGAAATAGGGAAAAATTTGTTACACCAAAATAGCACAACGGATGGAAGGGGAAACTAGAAAAATAAGAGTGTAGAAGGAATAGCCTACCAAGAACTTTCCCATGCTTCTGATGGTGATAAAAATGGACTTCAAAGGAGGGATATAGATAAAAACCCCATAGATAGAGGAGGAAGAAGCTCATGCACCATGTGAGGAGAGAAATACCATTTGAAATAGGGAGGGAGTAAGAGGAGGGAGGTTAAAAAATCCATTAAGGGTAGAAGGGTAATTTCACCCTTAAATACACTACGCATGGCTTGGAAACACGGTTTGACCAAATTGTGTGCCAACTATGCATCATTCACTACTATAAGGTGGAACCTCACATGGTTAGGCACACGGTTTGACTAACCATGAAAAACACACTATTGAAAATATGTAGGTGGGTCACATGGTCATTCACCTTGGGTCACATGTTTTTAGAAAAACCGCGCAACCCTAGGTTCCCCCTGTTAGCTACCATACAGTTTAGGAAAACCATGTGTGTTGGGCTGTGTGGTTTTCTCTAACCATGCGGCCTAGTTTACCTCTTACCATTTCGGGGCTCCGGGCTTCGAACAAGCCTTGAACACACCTGAGACCTCATTTAACCCCTTAGGCATCATTATTAGGGTCTTTAAAAAAAATTAAACCAAAATTAAGTGGTCCATACATTTGGATAAAGTTAGGATGTTACAACCTCCCTTCCTTCAAATAACTCATCCCCAAGTTTCCCTTTAGAGGGTGGTAGAATGTCTTCTGAGAAAAGTTACAACCACTACACATGTACATGAGGCTCTCATTCCCAGGTCTCATCATGTACACGTATGTGCTTCCATACCACCTATATCAAAGGAACTGACCTTCATCGAAGAACCTTTGTGTTATGATCAATGATACAAATTCTCCTTGAAGGAAGCATCCATCTCCATCTCGATATCCTCAGGATCAAACAAATGAAACGGGTCTGGATGATACTTTTGAAGATGAGATACATGGAAGACATCATGCATGGAACCATACCTCTAAGTTAATAAAAACCTATAGGCTACCAGTCCAACTCATTCCACTATCTCAAAAGGCCCAACATAACGAGGTGACAACTTACCCTATCTCCTGATTCATCACTAATCCAACCTAGGGGATACACATAGAAAGACCTGATGTTCGACCTCAAACTCTAGAGGTATGTGGTGATGATTAGTATAAGAATTCTTCCCAAACTGATTTATATTCTTATGCTTTTGAATCAGTTGTATTTTCTCTGAACTTTCCTAAATGAGACAAGGACCTAGTAGAGTTGTCTCACCTACCTCAAACTAGCACAAAGGTGAGTGGAATAGTCTACCGTAGAGGGCCTCATATGGATCCATCTTAATTTTTTTCTGAAAGTTTTTATTGTAGGAAAACTCAACCGTGGGAATATTATTCTCCCAAAAACCTCCCAAATCAAGGATACATACCTATAGAATATCCTCTAACACATGTATGATCTTCTTGGATTTCCTGTCAATCTAAGGGTGATATGTAGTACTCAATATCACCTAAGAACCCAGTGTCTTTTTCAACCCGTGCTAGAACAACGATGTGAACGAGGCATCTCAGTATAAAACAATAGAATGGGGAACACTATGAGGTCACACTATCTCATGGATGTAAAGACTTCCTAGCACATAAATAGAGAATTTTTCCCAAATTAGTAGGGAAGTATACGGCCTTGGTTATCCTATCTACAATCACCCATACTACATTGCTACCTTGAGGAGATCTCAGAAATCCTATCATGAAATCCATGATGACATCATTCCATTTCCACTCAGGAATGGAGAGTGACTGTATAATTCCAGTAGGTCACTAGTGCCCTGCCTTCACCTACTAACAGGTGGAGTGCCAAGTGATGAAACAAGTTATCTTCATCTTCATTCCTATCCACCAATATTGACAATGTACATCTCAATATATCTTGGTGATCCTAGGATGAAATTCCCAAATAGATGCATGTGATTCCCTCATCAACTATTCTCATATATATAAACATACCAAAACATGGACATAGAAGAGTAGGGTCTCACTACCATAAAAAACCCAATCGGTAGGCGGGATCTCTCCTGTGATTATCTCCCTCAGAATGGTACCCTTAGAATCTGATAACTGATGCATCTGAACCCGTTCCAGAAGAGATGATGTCACTACCAGATCTTTTAAGACTGTTTTCACATGAGGTTTCTGAACCACTAGATGTAACTCAGAAAACATATACATCATCTTCTACTCACTTTTGACTACCTTTATGGCTTGTGTCTGGGTTTTCTGGCTCAAGGCATCAGTCATGGAATTTCCCTTACCAAGTGTGTAAGTAAGCTCAAAGTCGAAAGACTGTAAGTATTCCACCCACCTATGCTAACTTAGATTCAATTCTCACTGAATGGAGATATATTTGAGACATTTATGGTCTGTGTAAACTAATAATCTATATCCCAATAGATATTTCCTCTAATAGCGTAAATCAGGAACCACGACTGCTAGCTCGAGATTATTCATAGCATAATTCCTTTCATGAGGCCTCAACTGGAGAGATCCATATGATACAACCTGATCACCTTGCATTAGAAATACACCCATATCGATCCCTAAATCATCACAGTAAACCATATAACCTATGCTCAAATTAGGTAGAATTAGAATCAGAGATGAAGTGATTCTAACCTTTAACTCCTGAAAAGTTGTCTCATAAGCTTCATACCATAAGAATAGTACATCCTTCTTAGACAGGGTTGTAAGAGGCGCTGCTAAGCGAGACGAGTCTTAGATGAATCTCATGTAATATCCAGTTATCCCTAAGAAACTGCTTATATCAAACACATTCTTGGGTTTCTCCCAGGAAACCATGGTGGTCACCTTCTCTGGGTTAACTAATATTCCCACCTCAGATATAATATGACCAAAGAAGTTAACTTTACTAATCCAAAAGTGGCATTTACTAAGTTTTTCATATATATGGTTCTCTCTCAGTGTACTCATCATGATCTCAAGATGAGTTTCATGTTCGTGTCTAGTGTGTGAGTACACTAAGATATCATCTATGAAGACTACCATGGAGGAATCAAGATACGGGTGGAAAACTCTATTCATCATGTCCATAAAGACTTCTGACATGTTCATCAAACCAAATGGCATAACCAGATACTCATACAAGTCATACATGCTCTAGAATGTTGTATGTGGTATATCCTATTGCCTCACACAAACCTGATGGTGACCCGACCTCAAATCGATCTTGGAGAAGATAGTTTCTCCTTATATCTGGTTGAAGAGGTCATCTATATGAGGTGGTGGATAATGATTCTTCAACATGAGTTGGTTCAACCATCTATAATTCATGCACAATCAAAGGTTGTCATCCGCCTTCTTGGAAAAAAGGGCTGGTGAACCCTATGGCGATGTGATTAGTCTAATAAAACCATTTTCATCTAGATATTCTATAGAGACTGTTTTTTCTTATAAGACATTGTAATATTCCGAGGAATATTTTTGAAGCCAGGCGCTAATATAGTGTGTTATTCTAAGGCCCAATGTGTCAAAAATTAATTTTATAAAAAATATTAAATATATTTTATATTGAGCGCATGAAAATTCTTAAAAAAATGAGGTATATCTCAAATCGTTGATCAGATCAGAAATCTGAGATCATAGTTGGGTCTGGAACATGTGGTTTGACCTAGGAATGACGTAAAATGAGTTGGCGTAGGATGTCTGGAACCCTCACTCATTGGAGGTATGTTAAATGGATGAATTAATTTATTAATTCATTCATTCAATATCTCAAACCTAGATATCTCCTAAATGGAAGCTTGGATAAGAAATATGATGTCACGGTTGAGTTTGGGATGTGATGTTTACCCAAGGTATGGAATAACAGTTGTTAGCATGGGTCACCTGTAGAAAAAGTCACCGAGGATGCAATCGTAAATAAAATTATTAAATAAAATTATTTTATTCTTAATTTTAATTGAAATAAATCACAAATAGATACTTTTATTGGAAATCTGATTCCATTGTTGAGTTTATAATATAATTTTTTCCCTAGGCATGATATAAAGTTGGTCGGTGTGGGACGTCTGGTAAGGGAATCTGTTGGCGAGTGTGTTTAGTTAAAATAAATAATTTATTTATTTATTTTATTAAATGACCTATACCTAAAATTCCTTATTAATATGATGTTATAAAGATTTTCCCAGGGTTAGCCTCATAACCCTAGGATTTTCAAGATAAATCTCTCCTCTCCTTCACGTTGGCGAACGACGAACAAATAATGATGAAGAACAATGATGAAACCTTGGATCCTGGAGAATCAAAGTGTGATGAACATAATGGATCTCATCGAATACATTCTTCTTCAATGGAGATCGATCCAATCTTGGTAGGATTTGTCAATTGTGGTTTTTTCCAATTTTGATTAAAAGATTAATCACAATCAATTTTCTCTCTTGGATATACATTATTTTGAACACTCTTCACATGTGCCCAAGTTTGGTGTTTTAATTATTTTAGGATTTGTTCATCTAACCCTAGTGCCCCCTTCTTGATTTTTGGCTAAGATTATTTGGCCGGTGGTGTTAAAAACTTTGTTATTGGTGTTTTCCCCCACCATTCTTCATATTATTCATCGTTAGACCATGGGATCACGATTTGACATTGGCGAGGCAGGTTTGAGTGTGATCGAACCCTCAGATTCATTGTGGTGGAACAAATGACACATGAACTGATGATTTAGGGATAGATTGATAAACGAGTGGGATAATGTTTGATGAAAAGATTGGATCAGTACAGCGGGTGCGTGTTTGTTATCGGAGGTGGTTCAGGATCGCATCGACAACCCATGTTTTCCTGATTGGTGTGTGGCAATGACGAGCAGTGTGATGGGGTTGGTTTTGAGTGGAGGCCATGCATGGGATCTCATGGCAGTGGATTTTTGGCATGGATGTGATGATGGCGGAACTCAGATCTCCGACGAGCTGGTTTGATGTGGTCAATGTGACATGCATTAATAATAATAATTATTATTATTATTAATGTAGACGAGTTGATGAAAAAAATAAAGGATGATTTATTGTTATTATTACATTAAATAATAATAATGACAGTGACATAAAACGTGTGGTTAATTAAATTAAATGAATTTAATTTAATAAATAAAAACTATTTTAAATTAAATGGATTAAATTTAATGGGTTTCTTGTTATTATTAATATTATTCATAATATTAATAATATGAGGATTTTATGACATGAGAAATTTAACAAAATCAAAGGAATTAAAAGAAGATGAATTGGTTCTTGGAATGAGGGGTGGCATGAAGTTAATGCTCATATTCATAAATAACAATATATGTTATAATGATATTAATATTATTGATATTAATATTACTATTATAAAAAATTGTTTCAAAAGAGGTAAAGGTGCCTCCTGTGCGCGTATTTGATGATGGGTGAAGCTGGCGTGGCTCAATCTGATTGAGGTTTGAAAATAAAAATAATTAATAATATTATTATTATTTTGAATGTCAAACCAAAATCTAGTGGTAACTTCTTCGTATGACTTCGGTTTGAAAAACCCTCAGAGGCACCATGACCCTGGAATTGAGACAGTCCTTTTAAGAATGATGTCGGATACCTTTTTCAGACTCGTGTCTCGGGTCAATGAAACACCCAATAATAATAAAATTATTATTATCATGGGATCATGTATCTGACACATCTCCCTCATACAGTGTCATAATGACGAACTGTCTACGACATTACGACCCTAAAATTAAGACAGACGTTTCAAGACCAATTTTAGGTATTTAAATTTAGATCGAGGTGTGAGACCCACGAAGCCTGGTTCAGGCGTGTTGCGGTGAAATGTGACCTTTTCACCGGGGCTCCATTTTGGTCAAATTAATAGTTAATCCTATGTGATTTTTGCAAGGATTGTAATAGTGCGATCTGCATATTTTATTTCAGGATCAAGATGTGGGTCCCACGAGGAACTATTCGTGCATAATGCTGTGAAATGTTGCTTCGTCGCTGGGTGTCTGATTCAGAAAAATGAATAATCGATCATGTGTGTTTTTTCCACAAGGATCGCAATGGAATGATCTGTTTGGTTATCAAGATCTGTTTGAAGAGGCAAGTCAATAAAGTTATGTTTTCTCCCTTGGGATCAACAACGAGCAACGTGCACTCATCATCCTTTTTGGATAGAGGTGTAATGTACTCTGGGAGTACACTGGAATGCATATGGGTACTTCATCATAGTTTAGTACCTAAGTACTGATAGGTACATGGCCAGGTGATGAGGTGGGGTCACACATGGTGTGGGTCCCACACGCACTGTGTACCACTTTATGAATTTTCAACCTCTCGTAACTCCTTATGAACTTGGATTTTGGCATGTGAGCATCTTATCCTAAGTTTTTTTTTTCACATAGTATGTGATGATTCCCTCCATAGTAGCTTTTGAGTTGTGATGCAAGATGTTCTAAGCGTGATGCCTTTTTTAGGCGATGTATGACGAAGACTGTGATTAGAGGTACCATCTAGAAGGGATGACCAGTGTTCCTCAATACTTTCCAAGAGGTACCATCCAGCAGTGTCACATCCACGAATTATTTTAAATAAATTTTTCATTTAATTTCCATTCTTGCTTTGTTTTGGGGGTTTCACATTCATTTTGGTGGAAATAGTGGGTTTTTAAAATTTGGGCCAAACCGTGAGCCCATTTCTATATTTAAAAATAAATTTTGTTTCATTTATAAATCATTCATTTTTTAAATTTTTACACTCATTCCACTTCCAAATTGGTATCCCCTGGTATATTAAAACCACCATATCAATTTGGACCCCATAGTAATCCATAATAATGATGGATATGGGTTTTTTATTAAGATGTTGGGCCTGCCCGGAAGCCCATTTCCTACATTAAAATGTTTTTTTAATTATTTAATATCTCATTCAATTTTTAAGTTTTTTGGTGATTCCAACTCTCACCCGAGACCAATTACCCAAGGAATGCCCCATGCTCTCCTCTCCCTTTTTGATGCTCATTTTCATCACGATTTTGGGTTAGAATTCACTGGATTTCACAAATCTCCCAAATTTTAAGAGGTAAATTGATTCATTCATAAATCCTTCTATTTTTACTCCTTTTCTCCAATTTTAGTTCCTACATGACCTAGTTAGCTCGTTTTCTTCAAGATTTATTCGAGTAAGTGTTTCTCTATTAATTTCCTTCCTTCTACTTGGGGTTTCCTCCCTCTTTCATGAATTTATAGAGTGTCTAGAAGTTAGGGTTCATACCTATGGTTTTATTTGGTGTATTTTTGGTAAAATATTATGTTTTAAGGTTTTTTTCCACTTCTTTGTAGTGCAGCGGAGGTACGGTTGAGGTTTCACACCAAGATACAAGGGTTTTGACTCAAAAGGTAGGTGATTCCATGTGTAACCATTTCTTGATAGGTTAGTTTGCTTATTTTACATATTTTTCATATTCCTCATATGTTATGTGTGGTTTGAAAATTGTTTGTGATGGGTTTGGTTAAGCATTTAATTCTATAGTTTCATTTTGATTTATATTGGGTGTATTTCCATGTGAAAATATTGTGGTATTATTTGGGTTATTCTCTAATATATGAAAGTGGTTTATTAAATGTTGTTTTGGCTTCCAATTCTTCTTTGGTAGGGTATTGGTGTGCTTTTGGGTTTTAAAGATGGTTTTTAATGGGTTTGATGTGTAAAACCTTGTTATACTTCTTGAAAGTATTTTATGAAAATGTGTGTTTTCATGTGTATCTTTTTTGGTGTTATTGGAGGTAATTTTATGACACTTGTGCATGGTTTAAAAAATGTCTCTATAGATTCCAATTCTATTTTGGGTTGGTATTGGTGTGATTTTGGCTTGGAAATAGGGTTTTGAAATGGTTTTCATGTGCAAAGATTGGGTATACTTCTTAGAATTGATCTATGAATGTTTTGAATGGTTTAATGATTTATGTAAGAGGTGAAACCATATTTAAAAACTATTTTGTTTTGTTTATATTTTGAAATGGTCCATTATAAATGTTAAAGGGGCCATTTTGTGAAGTGTTCCATCTTGGAAATATTTTATAAAAATGTTTAAAGGATTTACTGAAGTGTGAAAGAGATGTGAATGTGGTGTGGGATTTTTTGTGAGGGTGTGATGTGAAAAAATAAATTTTATTGTGAAAGGAGTATTATGTGACATTTGTGTGCATTGTTATGTTATTTTCACTATCTTGGAAATGTTTTACCAAATTTTTTAAATGATTTGTGGAAGTGTTAAAGAAATGTGAAAAGTGTCATGGGCTATTTTGGTGTGAGTTTGATTTCAAAATCAATTTGAATAAAAAGGGGGGTGATGTGAATTTTGTGATGTACATGTGGGATTTTTGGTAAATTTGTGATGTGAAAGTGGTATATTCATGTGAAAATTATATTTATTGGCTTGTTGAACTTGTTTGAGCACAAGAGGGAAGCCCGAGTATCTAGGTGGGTGGACGTGTACTAGTATGCTAGTGATCCCGTGGGGTTTGGCCTCAATTTCACATAGAAATATTGGTGCTTACAACAATAACTAAACTATGATTATGATGATGGGGGACCACTAGGTTATAGTTATATTCCCTACTCATGCCTTGTGCATGAGAATAGATATTTTTGAGGGTTACTTTCACTGAGATATGAGGTACCTGGGACCCACAACGAGTTAGTGCCTAGGGATTATTTCCCATTACTTGTGATCATTAATTACTTTGTTCTTACTGTTGGCATATAGTATGATTGGATGAAAAAATTAAGTAGCTTTTTCATTTATTTTAAAATTTTTGATTCTTTAAATAATCCCACTTGAAAATTGTTTTTATTTAAATTTGCATCTTTTAGAAATTATAGCTAGAATTTCATGTTTTGAAAACTTGCATGCTTTTCATCTCTAAATGTTTATCACATGTAATCTATTATTGGTGGTATACTACTGGGATTTTTCTCACACCCTACTTACACCATTGTGTGTAAGTATACTTGGTTTTTTTTGTCGTAGGTTTGGGTACGGTTTTTAGTTCTAGGGGTTCGGGTTTCTAGCAAGTCCTTTTTGGTGATGACTTGTGGAGATGGCTTTAGGGTGGTGCCTCTTTCCATTAGGATGGTTCTTGGGATTTAATTTTTGGTTTTACTCATTTGTTATAGTATTTGATATATTTTTTTGAACCATGTAATTCAGTTCTGAAATTTTGTAAAGTATAGTTTTATTTGAAAAATCCAGATTTGTTTTATTGGGTTTGTTTGTTGTTTTAAGTTTATAAACTCTAGTAAATCATTCCCAATTTTTATTTTATGATACTTGGGAACTTTTGCAAGCCTGTGGGGATTGAGAACGCCCTTCGGGACTTATCACAGGCTGGGTTTGGTGCTGGTTTTGATGGAGACCATATTCAGTTCATGACAGAATGGTATCAGAGGAGGTTCGCTCTTTTGGGACATGTTATATGGGGAACAGTCAGGATAGTCTAGAGTTAGTGCTGTCAGGACTTGAAATTCCGGTCATGGGTAGTGTGCTTGGACAGCACACCCCATGATGGGATTTGAGTCACCAGGGGAAGTTGATATTTTTTTGAGTCCTTTGGTTTTCTTGGTTTGATAATGATTAGGGGAAATGAAAAGAGAGTTGGGTTAATGGTCTTAGTGGGATCTCAGGGCCTGGAAAGCCATGTGGAGCTGAGGATATTTCCCTAGATAAATCTATGTGATGGTGAAGTGATTGGTTTATGTATACCAACCATATGTCCAATTCACCCACTGAAACTAGTTTCCTCTCACATTTTATTATGTTCTTTAGTTTTGAAATCTTGGAAGTTTGGTTTTAAAGAAAAATGACTTGGTTTTAAGAAGCATAAAGTTTCTGTGAAATGATTTTCTAATAAATATGGAATGGTTTGATTTTTGAAATGGTGGAACTGAATTTTAAGAATTGGTTTGAAATGGAAAATGGTGTGTTTACACCTCTTTTGAAAGTAGGAAATTATGTTAAAGTTGGTTTTGAAAAAGTGTTCCTAATAGGGTTTTATAAACTATTGAAAGGTGTTTTAATGGGATGTGATGTTTTGAAATTGATGAATATGACTTGAAAGTGGGTATTCATTTGAATTATTGGGATTTTGATTTCATGGTTAGCGGTCTTGAGAAAAAGAAAGTATTGGTTGATTATTTTGGTTTTGAAAAGTGGAATGAATTTTTGTTTTAACATTTGGTATTTCCATGAGCGACCACATGCATGGGGTTATACAGGATGATGGATGGTTAATGAAATTATTGGATGAGTGTTGGGATGTATATAAATAGGGTTCCTAGTGTGGCACAAAAACATGCATGTGTGAGGCCCATGGGGTATCATTGGTGGATACGCTAACCGTTGGACCGTTTTTTTTCAAAGAAATTTTTTTAAAGGAAAACATGATGTCTTGATGATTGGTTTGGGATGGTGTATATTATTATTTTTTAAATTTTGATATTGTGGATTTTTTGAGTCCAATAACCCCTCCAGTTTAAACCTTGTTTTAGTTTTGTGTTTGGTCGATAAGCTGGGTTGAAGGGCTGGTTAGTGGTCTCTTCTAAGAAAAGTTCGGGAAGCCTTTACGGTGGTTCCCCTCACATGTTTGGTCTTGGTTTGTGGAAAATTTAGACCAATGTACTAGCATGGTTGGGTCCTTGTGTTCTTTTGTTGGATAAGGTATGCCCCCATTAAGGGTTAGTGCACGATTGAAGTGCAACCCATATTGTTTCACCATTAGAAAATCCTCCAGTTGATCAATATAAGGAATCCTTTTCTCGAGATTAGGATATTGAGTTTACACCATTTCATTTCTTTATTTTGTGGACCCTCTTGTAGCGACACATTTCTCATGGAAGTTTAAAAGAGAACTTAGTTTCTTAAGTTACCTTAATCATTGAAGGTGGAAGTGGTATAGGGTTGTTCGTGTGGATAAGTATCTGGATGGTGTCTAAGAAGGCCTACGGGTCCTTCATAGTCTCTTCGAAGTAGGGGTTTATGTCAAACCACCAGTGTGGAAAATTTGGTCATTAGAGTCTATTATGGACACTTTCTGGAATTGTGTGTTGTTTGTGGACTTGGAATAAGGTCCCCTTACATGTATTGTTTCTATCAGTCTCAATGGTCACATTCGGTGATGCCTTTTGATGTCGTGTTCTCGTTGACTATAAAGATGAAGGTCATGGAATCCTATGAGAGTCTCTGACATGTTGGGAGTATGTCTCTCATGGGAAAACTTCAAAATCCTTTTTTTTAGAGGAAGGTGATTATATGTGTCCTTTCCTTTTGTTGTTTCTTACCCGAAGAAACAAGGTGTGATGTGTGTGTGCATCTTATAATCCCTTGTTTTAGTGAAATGGTGGGTTAGGGTAAAGTGATTTTTGGAATGTGTTATGTCTTAGTGAACCCATCTGGGATTATGGTATAGTTTTCATGGAACTAAAAGGAAAAGATCAATTTAGGGGTTTCCAAAACCTAACTACGAGCTCGAAGATGCTTCAATCATTTGAGCTCCTGCCATAGACCGCGGAGTGAAGCTGGCGTGTAGTCAGGGGAATTCCCAGGGTCGTTCAAACCCTTGTAAAAATTTCTATCCTCAGTATGAAAGATGGGAATAGTTTAAACCTATGGTTTCATCGCCTTTCCTCTATTTTTCTCATTCGGTGGAAAGAGGTGGAGGGACTTGTGCCAATGTTATCTCCCAATGTCATTCTTTTCCCCTTTGGTTTCCATTGAGTTTTTAGAGTATGGTTGGGAATTTGGCTAGACAGGTTAAGTGAATGGTTTGTGCATGATTAGTAGTAACCATACCCCAGAAAACCATGCAAGTATAAGGATCCACACGGTTATCGCACGGTTTCTCAAAATATGTGGATTAACCGTGTGGTCGTCCCAACTCTTTAAATTTGGGTTCTTCCTATGCCATCCCATGTTGGTCGGTTAATACGGTTGGTTGTTATGGTGGGGAGACCCACTATGATTCTCATGTATGTTCCTTTGGAAATTTCAAATGGAGGTTTACCCCTTGTAATGGGGAGTCCGTTCGGGCCTCCCCCTGTTAGTGTCACGATCGTTTATCAGGAAAATTTGAGTTCTCTCTTATGGTGGGGAGCCCATTTGTGTATCCACATACTACTAAATCAGATTGGTCCATGGTCTTGGCTTGGTGGTAGGTATTCTTGGTCAGAGATATCTAACTACCTACATCATCCTTGGGTAAAAATTGGGAGTGGTGAACGCCCAATGGTCTAGTTAAAGCAAGGTAAGTGTAACCTTGTTCTGTGTTATTGTTCATTTGGATAAATTGTTGGAATATTGTTCGAATAGTGTTTAAGGAGTTTTCGTTTGGGATAAAATCTGAATATACTTGATAATTTTAGGAAGTTGTGTATATTTTGGTTGGTTAGAGTATTCCTTCCTTGATTGATCAATTGGAGGTGTTTTGGCCTTTTGGGGGTGGCAAAAACTTGGAAAAGGAGTCCATTTTGGCCTTTCGGTTGGGTTTGGTTTTTGGCTTAGGCCTTGTTGTGGCTTTCTGAGGGTGCAAAGTTTTATGGAGGAGAGAATTGTCACATCCATGACTTATTTGAAAGATATTTTTCATTTAATTTCCATTCTTTCTTTATTTTGGGGGTTTCCCATTCATTTTGGTGGAAATGGTGGGTTTTCAAAATTTGGGTCAAACCGTAATCCCATTTCAAGATTTAAAAATAAATTTTGTTTCATTTATAAATCCTTCATTTTTCAACTTCTTACACTAATTACACTTCCCAATTGGAATCCCCTGGTATATTAAAACCACCATATCAATTTTCACCCCATAGTAATTCATAATAATGATGTATATGGGTTTTTTATTAATGTGTTGGGCCAGACCAAAATCTCATTTACTGCATTAAAATTTTTATTTAATTATTTAATATATCATTAAAATTTTAAGTTTTTTCAGTTATTTAAACTCTCTCCTGAGCCCACTTACCCAAGGAGTGCCCCCATTCTCTCATACCCCTCTTTGGAGCTCATTTTCATTATGAAGTTGGGTAAAAATTCTATGTATTTCACAAATCACCCAGATTTTAAGAGGAAAATTGATTCTTTCATAACTCCTTCTATTTTTACTCTTCTTCTCCCATTCCAGTTCCTACATGACCTCCTCATCCTTATTTGAACTTCAATTTAATTTATGGGTGTTTTTAAATTCATATACTAGTGTATTTGGGTCGTTTTCTTCAAGATTTATTCGGGTAAATATTTATCTCTTCATTTCCTTCCTTATCCATAGGGTTTCCACCCCCTTTCATGAATTTATAGAGTTTCCAGAAGATAGGGTTCATACCTAGGGTTTTATTTGGGGTCTTTTTGGTGAAATATTATGGTTTAGGGTTCGTTTTCACTTCTTGTGGTGCAGCGGAGGTGCGGTTGAGATTTCGCACCAAGATTCAAGGGTTTTGACTCAAAAGGTAGGTGATTCCATGTGTAACCATTTATTTATGAGTTAGTTTGATTTTTTTACTGATATTTAATATTCCTAATATGTTATGTGTGGTTTTAAAACTGTTTTTTATGGATTTGGTTAAGCATTTAAGTCTATAGTTCCATTTTGATTTAAATTGGGTGTATTTCCATGTGAAACTCTTGTGGTATTATTTGGGTTATTCTCTAACATATGAAAGTGGTTTAGTAAATATTTTTTGGTCTACCAATTATACTTTGGTAGTTTCTTGGTGTGCTTTGGGGTTTTAAATAGGGTTTTCGAATGGGTTTTATGTGTAAAACCTTGTTATACTTCTTGAGAGTATTTTATGAAAATGTGTGTTTTCATGTGTATCTTTTGTGGTGTTATTCAAGGAAATTTTATGACACTTGTGTGTGGTTTAACAAATGTCTATAGGGATTAAAATTATGTTTTAGGTTGGTATTGGTGTGATTTTGGATTGGAAATAGGGTTTTGAAATGGATTTCATGTGAAAAGCTTGGGTATACTCCTTAGAATTTTTCTATGAAGTTTTGAATGGTTTAATAATTTATGTAAGAGGGGAAACCATATTGGAAAACTATTTTGGTTTGTGTATATTTTGAAATGGTCCATTATAAATGTGAAAGGGGCTATTTTGTGAAGTGTTCCATCTTGGAAATGTTTTATAAAAATGTTTAAAGGATTTACTAAAGTGTAAAAGAGATGTGAACATGGTGTGTGATGTTTTCTGAGGGTGTGATGTGAAAAATGATTTTTTTTGTAAAATGAGTATTATGTGGCATGTGTGTGTTGTTATGTTATTTTCATTATCTTGGAAGGGTTTTAAAAAATTGTTTAAAGGATTTGTGGAAGTGTTAAAGAAATGTGAAAAGTGTTGTGGGCTATTTTTATGTGAGTTTAATTTCAAAATCAATTTGAATAAAAAGGGGGATGATTTGACTTTTGTGATGTACATGTGAGATTTTTGGTGAATGTGTTATGTGAAAGTGCTATTTTCATGTGAAAATAATATTTATTGTCTTGTTGAACTTGTTTGAGCACAAGAGGGAAGCCCGGGTATATAGGTGGGTGGACGTGTACTAGTATGCTGGTGATCCCGTGGGGTTTGGACTTAGTTTTACATAGCAATATTGACGCTTAAAACACTAACTAAACTATGATGATGATTATGGGGGACCAATAGGTTGTGGGTATGTTCTCTACTAGTGTATCGTGCATGAGAATGGATATTTTTTATGGTTACTTTCACTGAGATACGAGGTACCTAGGACCCACAATGAGCTTGTTCCTAGGGGTTATTTCCCATTGCTTGTGATCATTAGTTACTTTGTTCTTACCGTCTACATACAGTATGATTGGATGAAAAAATTCAATAGCTTTGGAATTCATTTGAAAAGTGTTGATTCTTTAAATTACCCTACTTGAAAACTGTTTTTATTTAAAGTTGCATATTTTAGAAATTGTAGCTATCATTTCATGTTTTGAAAACTTTCATGCTTTTTGTCTCTAAATTTTTATCACATGGAATATCTTAGTGGTGGTATCATACTGGGCTTTTGATCACACCCTACTTACACCATTGGGTGTAAGTAGACTTGGTTTTTTTGTTGCAGGTTTGGGTACAGTTTTTAGTGCCAGTGGTTCGGGTTTCTAGTAGGTCCTTCATGGTGTTGTCTTATGGAGATGGCTTGAGGGAAGTGCCTCTTGCCATGAGGATGGTTATTCGGATATGATTTTTGGTTTACTCATTTTTTATAGTCTTTGTTAGTTGTTTTAAACCATGCAATTCAGTTCTAAAATTTTTTAATGGATAGTTTTATTTGAAAATCCCATATTTGTTTTATTGGGTTTGTTTGTTGTTTTAAGTTTATAAACTCAGGTAAATCGTTCCCAATTTTCAGTTTATGATACTTGGGAACTTGTTCCAGCCCGTGGGGATCGGGAATGACCTTCAGGCCTTCTCACGGGTCAGGTTTGGTTCCAGTTTTTATGGAGACCATATTCGGTTCATGATAAGTAGAGATGGATAGTGTTCCTCAATGCTTTTCAAGAGGTACCATCCCGTAGGTATGGATGATGTTCCTCGATGATTTGCGAGAGGTACTATCCAGCAAGGATAACCAGTGTTCCTTGATGCTTTTCAAGAGGTACCATCCAGTAGGTATGGATAGTTTTCCTCGATTCTTTACAAGAGGTACCATCTAGCAGGGATGGCCAGAGCAGTTCCAGGCTTACCTCTAGCTGTCCTGTGAAGTGGTCACCAATGGAAGTTTTGGGATTACCTCCAGCTGGGTTGGGCAGTGGTCCTCGATGGCAGTTCTAGGATTCCCTCTAGAAGGGCTGGGAAGTGGGTCCCATCGAGGACTCTTGTTGAGCAGTACCCTTCAACAGGGTTAGGCATTAGGCCCCCGTCAAATTCTGAGTGATGGTCCCTCCTGGTGTACTAAGGCACAGATACTCGATGACTAGAGTGGAACCCTCCAGTCGAGCTGGTCATGGTTCCTCGACCTTGAGAAATGAAATCTTGACTATGTGACATAGTGATGAGGTGTTCTTTGATGTAACTTTGGACTCATGAGGAAGAGGGATTCTTTTCCCACTGAGATGCATCGTTGTGATGTGACATAAAACCGTTAGGGTGAGACAGTGTCGCCCAAAGTGGATAGTATCAAGGTTTGGTGATTGGGTCCCTTTAACTTGCAGTTTAGAGAAGCATGTGGGATGCTGAGCATCGATGGTGGTTACTTCTGTGACTGTTGGATAATCACTTTATTGGGTTGAGCTATGATATGGATATCCCCTTACTCTCTCGTATGGGTTTCTTTGAATGAGCATATATATATATATATATATTCAGTTCCCACTCCTTGGTATTTGGTTACTCTTCTTCCAGGAGAGAAAAAGATGCATGGGGTATGCCATGTGCTTTATGTTTCTAGCTTCTTGTGCTTGGATGAGTCTACTCTCCTACTATAGGTAGAGAATACTCTATGAGAAGTTAATCTTCTCACAGTTTCTATCTCATTGTGTTTAGATCATCTTACTTTCACTCTCTTTTTGGGTTGAGCTATACTCTTTTACTGTACCTTGTCATATATACTACTTTACTCTTCATTTTATCTCTTACAGATCCCCCTTCTCCTTTTTGGGGTGTCCTACTAAGTATTTTTATACTCACCCTGCACGGGATGTTCCCGCATGTGTCATGCCTTATGTAGATGACAGACAGGTTGATCATGACTTCACCAGATCTTAAGGATACAGGTGTTTAAACTGCATATAGTGGTCATAGCTTGGGATCCAGGAGAGGTACTCTCTCAGTTGTTTTAATTTTTTTTAGTTACTACCTAGTTTTGGCACTTTTTTGGTTGGTCGTGTATTTTTATCCTCTTCCCATTTTAGTTTACTTTATTGTACTGGTACTGTTTAGTGATTCATGCATTCTTGGTTTATTTATAGTAGTTGTGCATCTTTTGTTCATTTCCTCTGCACTTTTACATTAAGTTGGATGTGTGTGTGTACAGTTTCTTAGAAAAATTCCTCCCTGAGTTTATTTCACCTTCAGCGCTAGTCGCCACCCCCTAGCCTATATAGGTAGGATTGGGGTATTTGTGGCTTGATCCCCAGAATGGGTTGGGTCATGACATCTTCAAGCTACCTCTTGAGTTCCTGGAGCTCTATAGGTTCCATCCTATATAGAGGAATGGACACTGATATTGATCCTGGAACTAGATCTATAGTAAACTCAGACTCTCTCTTAGAAGGTAAGCTAGATAAATTGTTAGGGAATATGTCCTTGAACTAATCCACAACTAGAGGTAACTCTACTAATTTCATTCCTTGGTCACTCATAAAGAGACTTTCCAACTGAGTTGTCACTCTACCTAGACTATTTCTCTTAGATCCATCTTGATCTTCTTGGATATCTCATTCTCCCTTGTGTATATATGGGTTTCTCTCAAGTGATATGAAGGAAACTCGATGGTGATAATAATCTACTAAGTCATGATAAGGCAGAAGCCAGTCCATACTGAGAATGAATTCGAAGTGAGTCATCTCGAGGATGAAGAAACTCCAGAATAAATGACACTCAACTATCTTAATGGGAACTCCTAAAATTTGAGTATTTCATCTACCCTAACCCCTAATGGTGTGTCAAGAGACATAACGCCACATAAGTACTCTATTACAAGACTAAGGATTTCAGAAACCATAGTAGATATGAAAGAGTGTGATGAACCTGTATCAAAAAGGGTAGAAACTAAAGTAGAGACTACTATAATAGCACCTCTTAATATAGATGGATCTATACTATGATTCTCTAGCATTGAATACACTATATAAATATGGCATGAACCACAGCCCTAATATGCTTCCTGACTAGCCTGAGTAGATCCACTCTACTCACACTGAAGCTCTAGGGCCTGACTACCTCGGCCATAACCACCAATTCCTTGGATTGATTGTCCAATAGAAGACCAAATCCCATCCTGATGTGGATTCATGGATCCTATACCTAATAGAGGTGATATTACAGATCCCCTGTTGCTAGATGCTGGAGGAAAAGAATGGAAGAAGTGCTAGAGGTGTCTCGCCCTACCATAAGATTGACATTTGATCGGGTTCCTTGTACATTGGGGATTCGTATGGACTAGAATTACATATTAATGACACACTATATAATTACTACATGTCACCTGGATGGTATTACCCCCACATTCACCCTCAAATTGGCACTTCCTACTACCAGAATAATTGTCACCCTGCCTAGGAACTGAACCGATCTGGCTCACATTCTAGATTCTTTGAGATTTTGTTCCATAATTAGGGATTGGGTTACAATCTATAAAACAATATTCAAATTAAATATATTCACCTATGAGAAGAAATAATGCTCAATCCCATCCTTAAAGTGACTCTCATTCGTTAATTCGTCACCGGTCAGAGAAGGAGGGAAACTTTGGAGCTCGGTGTAGCGAGTAGAATACTCAAGCACAGTCATAGATCCCTACTGAAGATGTATGAACTCCATGGATTGTTCTTCCCTCATATTATTTAAAAATAAGTGGTAAAATAAATCCATCTATAATTCTACCCATACTATACCTCGGTAATGCTCATATTGGGATATTAATTCCCATCAATGCTTGGCGGAGTCACATTACATGTAGGTAGTGAGATTTACCCTACGATATTGAGGCATCTCAAGATGATTTAAGATAGAAACAATGGATTATAACCATGAATCTGTAACATGATTTCTGTCATCCCCCAAGGAGGTGGGAGGATGATGTTTCTGGAAGTCCCGAGTTAGCTCTTCCATGGTCGAGGAAAGCTAGGGAGAACCCTGAACAGTCTACATAAACTGGAGGAAAATCTCACAAAAATGAGAATTAGTGCTTAGAAGAGGATTAGAAAGAGGTTCCTCAGGTGGAACTACAGGAGGTATAATGGGTGGCTCAGGTACCACCACCTTTTGAGTGTTCTTATCGCCACTCTCTTGGTGTACAACATGAGGACATCATGGTGGCATAACTCTATAATTTTTGATCTCACTCCTCAGATAGGATTTATAACATAGGAAACAGATAATAAAATCAATAAAATAAAGGAAGGTACAAGGCCTCCCCAAAACACGACACAACCCTTAGCCTGATCCTAGAGCTAGTTCTAGGTAAAGAGGAAAAGTTTCACATAAGGAACATAATATATGCGGCCTACTTCTCATAACTAGGATTGAGTCAGGGCCAAGGTCTCACATTTTTCACATTTAGGGTGGAAATTTCATTTTAAAGGGTGGGATTCATTTTAATTCATTCATAAATTTAACCCCCTTTTAATTTGGTTTAATTAGGTGGATCTCCATTCCAATTTATAAGGTCACATACACCTTATAAATTGGAATTGGGTGTCCACTTAACCCAGGCCATAACATGTCCCTGCAATCTGAATGAGAACACTTCTATAATTTTAAAAAAATCAGGAACTACGAGGCTTAGAAGAATAGGGAACAATAGTAATCACATTAATATAGGAAATGTATGCTAAATATAGATATGGCATGGCATAATACGTGACATTTCAAGTCATATTATGCCTAGTATAATGCATGATTTAACACACCCTCATATCTTCAAGCCAAATTAATAGAAATCATCATTCCAATCACATCAATATTAATAATACCATAAAAAGTGTGTCACCCAATGGTGTTTTTGTATCAACTATGAATGACATAATCAATAGCTATAAATTCTCACCCCATGTAATTTGGGTTTCCCCTGTACATGGTTTAGATATGTCCAAGCATAGGGTCAATTCTAAATTACATTGTCCTGGTCTCTTGTATAAACCCAAACAGTAAGACAAAAGGAAAAAGTTCCCTTGATACCACTTTGTAGCCTCCTACCTTGAGTGCCACTGAACTTTTCCCCAAAAAGGTGGGCCACAAGACCTCAAGCACACATCCACGAATGTCAGATGATACTAACTAGAAGAAAAGTCCTTGGGTGTGTCTGTGGGGAGACTATGCCCTCATAGATCAGAGTATGCACAGCGGTAAACAAGGAATAATAAATAGAAATATCATAATAAAGAAACAAACATTAGATAAAGATAATGTAGACAACCATGAAAATGAAATAAGTAACTGGTGGAAGATGAATAAAAATAATATATACAAAAATAGGATCATTATTCCACATGTTTATACAAAAATGGTAACATAGGGGAATAGTGGATATAAAGAATATACTATATGCTATACAAAAACTACAAAAAGGTCAAAAACTGCTACACTGAATCTCGAGCATAGCTTCAATCCTCTGCCCCAAAACTCCATCCTAACCAGTAAGTAACTCAATAATTGGAAGTAGCACACTTCCCTTTATCCATACCTATATTCATAAAGTCTAATTAGGTACCAAATGGAACTCGAGAAGGGTGTGAGATATAATCTCAGTAGGCTGGCACCCATGGTGTCTAGGCCAATCCATTTCGTGTAGTAAATAATGACAGTGTGTCTTATATAAATAAAAGTAGAGAATTAAATAATTGAAACATGTAAACCTTGGTCTAAGTTACTAAATGGACACCCGTCCTATGCCACCTGCTTTGGCCTAAACCAGAAGTCTTAATGAGGTATCTGTGCAAGTCATTATATGTATACAAGGTTCATTACAATTTAACCAACCAAGGTAAAAGAGGAAATCCCCAAGATTGTTCTTTATCTTGTAGGTCACATTGCAAAGTAATTATATAAGCATGATAACAATATAAAAGAGAAAAATTTCAAAAGAAGCAGGAATTCATTCCATCAATCCATAAAATCTATTGGTTGAGTCATGATCCCATCCAAGGTGATCTAAGCATAATCCCAAGGGTCACTATGGGTGTCTTTGAATAACCCAATACCTCTAATTCCATCTGAGGAAACCCATACGGTGTTCCTTTTATCACTCAAGGTATGGTGACTCTAAGTCTATTCCAAGTATCTCACATAGGGGACCAAGTATCACCCAAGGCATGGCATTGACATCTTTACAAACAGGTCTGTCTTTAGCTACACCCTTATGGAACCAATATCACTCACGAGTATAAATAACCACCCAGAGAGCCCATACCTGGAAAGACAAAGTATCGCTCCTGACACATCAAGTGAATCCAACTGAGCATGAAGATTCAATCCATGAAATCATTAATTCAGGACCTATTTTCTCTCCTAAGCTGTAGAAAGTGATCCATAGAGACAAAGCACATATCACCAAGCAAAGAATTTATATAATTCCATGCCATTAAATAAACATATCATGACAAAATATAACGAGCTATAAATTTATCACAATCCAAACTATCAAAGTCATAAGGCATAAAACACATGAATAAGATCTAGGCTATAAGATATGGTCACTAGGAAACATGCATTAAGTATAAATAATATAATACAAGCATAGGAAAAAGGCATTAACATGCCTCTAATAACATTTCATCAATTACATTTTAATATATCACGGTATCAAGTTTTACCAAGCATGTAATTCCATTAAAACTAATCAAATGGATTAAGTAATAAGCCGTAAATGAGTCATAGGCACATGGAACATAGCATAACATAAATGTAAGAAATACATATGGCATGAAGTAGGGTATTCATCCAACTTGCAGTGATCAATTTAAATGCAAGGCATATGGAATTAAATGAAAAGATTCAAGCATGATCTTTTAAATACAAGGTGTGAGGCATTAAACTCAAGATCCAATCTCATGGCCAACCATTTATATCAATTCAATTTATAATCTAAGTCATTTAACCAAAATTCAACTCACATTAGGTAATTAACCATTTAAGGCATAGGAAATAGGCCATCCAAGGAGGGCACACCCAAAGGCTAGACCAAAAATGAGACAAATGACCCTCGGATAGGTTTCACCATAAGGTAAAATCACACAAGGCATGGAAAACCAATTTAAATAATTTATTTATCAATAAATAAGGCTTGTTAGAATATTATGGCGATTGGAACAATGGATCAACATCTAAAATGTGATGAAATTACAAAAGAGAGTATAAACCTCCTACCTTGATGTATTAGTTATCCACTTGTTCGTTATTGAGCCTTGATTAAACCTAAAATGGAAGAAATAAAAGGATTAATCAAATTCTCTGGAAATAGGGAAAATTCATTGCAAAACAATAGTATAACAGATGGAAGATGAAACTAGAAAAAGAAGAGTGTGGAAGGAATATCTTACTGAGAGCTCTCCAATGCTTCTGATGGTGAGAAAAACAGACTTTGGAGGAGGGAGATAGATCAAAACCCCATAGATGGAGGAGGAGGAAGCTCACACACTATGGGATGAGAAAATACAACTGGAAATAGGAAGGGAGGAATAGGATAGAGGTTAAATCATTTCATTAATGGTGGAAGGGTAATTTCACCCTCAAATACATTGTGCATGGTTTGGCCACAAGATTTGGCCAAACTGTGCACCAACCATGCACCATTCACTACTATAAGTAGGAACCTCACATGGTTAGGTACACAGTTTGACTAACCATGAACAAACCATGTGAAACCCATTGTCAAAAATTTCCAAGTGGGGAAAACGATTGTGCGTCTTGGGTTTCACAATTTCATAAAAAACGTGCAACCCCCAAGTACCCACTATCAACTACCTCAAAGGTTAGGAAAACCATGCAGGATGGCCTGTATGATTTTCTCTAACCATGCAGCCCAGTTTTTCTCTTACCATTTTGGAGATCTGGGATTTGAACGAGCCTCATATTCACCTGAGACCTCCTCCAACCCCTTAGGCATCACTATTATGGTCGTTTAAAGGTATGTTGTAACGCCCTGACCCCAGAAGCATGGATTCAGTGCATTACTTATTACATTGGAATGATTATAAGGAATGAAATCCTAAATGAATGATTAGTTAAGTATTATTTATGAAACTAGATACATACATGTAACTCATATTACATAGGGAAAGATAACAAAATACAATACATAACAAAAACTAATAAATTGCATCCACGAGAACTCAATAAATGGTCTCCTCTTCATAACCTATTAAAGGTAAAAAAATGAAATGGGTGAGCTCAAATGCTCTATAAGGGTTAAAAATAGAAAAATCATGAATCAACAATAATTGAATCATAATCAAATTGTTATAGTCAATATGGCATGGTGAATAAATAAAAAACACATGCTATTAATAAACTGAGAATGGAACTACATCCATAGATATTGTCATAGTGAAAACATCGTGGATATTAATAGATAAAAATGAATAAATAGAATTATTATTAATTTGACCTCATGTATCTGGCACATGATACCACTATACCATCGAAACGGTTTAAGTTCGTGGGTAGGTACTCGTTTGATTTTGTTTTGGAAACAAACTTAAAGGGTTTGTCGCCAACTGATTTTTCTCATGAGACCTGTCGATGCATCAAGGGGCTATAGTGAGCCTCACCTATCCCTAAAATTCCAAATAATTATTTATACATATATTTAATACAAGTACAATATGCCTTCTCAACATCCATATAGAGTAGATGATATGGATTCATCAATATTTACATAGTTAAAATAACATTCCAAATAAACACCATATGTAAAAGGGTATAAGGCTTACGAAAATAATCATATACATGAAACCAGAATATGGATATATAATATATTTAAAATTTTAAATGAAAAATGATCTCAAAGGGGCAGTAGGTATACCACATAAGAATGATTAGGTTCACATTACCAAGTAAATCACAATGAAATAGAAACCGAAACAAAGTCCCTTACAACATTGTAATCAATCGAGTTAATAATCATCAAGTGAATCACTGAATACCCTGAATATAAAGATAATAATGATATTATATATCAAATTGAAGTAAACATACACCACATGCAATAAATAAGTGGTGAAAATTGAAATATCATGAAAATAAAAGTGAGATGAGAAACCCCTTACCTTATGCCCAAAGGTGTTTTTGATTGATCTTAATGACCTGAATAATCAAATTTATATTCATTAATTAATAATTAAAGAACCTCTTATACATGTAATTTATTTATTACAACCTTATTAGGTTCATTAATTGCCTTTTTTATGGGTTTAAGAGGTTCAATTTTATTTTTTTGGAATCATTTTCTTCCTTGGTTTTCATGGTAGGTTTACTTGTATTCATGAATGGAAGTTAGTTTTAAATGTGGTTAAACATACAGAATTGTTAATATATATTATTAGTGACATTAAATAGATATAAATTATCTTATAATTATTTTGGTTATATACCATGAGTATGACTCATTAGAAAAAAGTTAATGATAAATTCTTGGATTAACTTGGCGGTTTTGTGCACAATGAAATTGTTTTGTATTATTATTTTATATAATGAGTGTGTAAGGATTACAGAATATTGAATAAGATAAAATACATATATTAAGATCTGGTTCAACTATTAAAAATGTTTCATTACCATTATTTAAGATAGTAATATAAACTGAAATCCCGTCGTCCTTGAATGTGATAAATTAACACATCTCGGACGATGTTTTCATTTTTAGTATAAGAGGAGGGGGAAAAGAGAGATGATGATTAAATATTCCACTATCATAATAAAATTCTATTTAATGTAAGGTACTATAATTATCATATAATTTTTATGAAGGGATGTGAGGAGAGAGAAACAAAATAATGGAACTTGTAAAAGAAGATGAAAGAAAAAGGAAGAGAGGTTCACCTCTTGAGTACTCCTCCTTGAGAATCTTCTTAAGGCCTTTGTTTTTGGCCTTTTGGTGAGACCAGAAGGTCTTGGACGTGGGGGGAGATCTTGGTAAGTATATTTGGCAGAAATTAATCAAGTCTCAAATCTTTAGTGGTGTGAGAGGAAGAGGGGGTGAGGGGTGGTTTATATGGTGGAGGGGGGATGGTTTTCTTAATATTTTAATCATTAGTTTATTATTTTTTTCAAAGACAATAAATAGTGATGATTACATGACCAAAAATAGTAATAAGTTCCTGTGAGTTCGAACCAAGTGTTCTTACCTTAGTAGGACATCATCCATGACTTAATAAATCATGTATTTATCATTTATCATAATTTATCGTATTTTACTATTCAACAAAAATTCAAGTATTTCAGAAAAATCCAAAAAAATCAACATAACAATTTTTCGATGTATAGAATCCAAAAATGGACTTTATTTTTCAAAAACAATTTTCTAAATATGACAAATTTAATTTTTAATTAAAATCATCATTTAATCAAAAAATACCAACACTTTAAATATTCATCTTCATTTTTAAGGTGCCTAAATTTTATTTACACTTTCATGGGTAAGGTTACCATTCATAAGGGTTATATTACTATTCATAAGTTGTAATGCCCTGAACCTAGTTACCCAAAGTTGGTGTATTATTTTAATACATTGGCATGATTACAAGGAATCAAGTCCCGAAGGATCGATCAGTTTTGCAATCTTGGAAAATATATTACATACATTAACTTTACATTACAAATTAGAAAATAAAACACAACGTAAATGATCCTTTGAGAACGCCATTATTACCTTTAGATTAACCATGCATATCAATCATAATACACTTCTTGGAATCCTGGTAAAATAAATCATAAGAAAGGGGTGAGATCAAATGCCTAGTAAGGGTAAATAATTTAGCGGATGCTATAAACTTTTAAGGCAAGATGTGTGATAAAAACAACAGTCTTCTTAAACATAAACTTGAAAATGATATGGAAAAAATAAATCAGACATTACTATATAAACATTCACATGGATATTCTACTAGTCTAATAATAACATGTAATAACTAATTTCATAATTAGGGGATGCCTAATTTCGGACATCATTACCACATAGTCAAGGCCTCGTGCCAAGACTACAAATAATTTTTTTTCAAGGGCTTGTGCCAACACACTAATTTTTCTCATGAGACCTACTGATGCATCGAGGATCTATAGCGGGCTCCACCCATCACTTACTAAGTCCACTGCATTCCTCATATGAAAATGTTGAAACATAACATAAACATTCGTATTAAAACTAGCATACGAAATGTCAATACATTAACCATAAACCATGAATGGTATAAAAATAGCATATTCACAGTCAAACATATCATAGCTCATTCAATAAAATCTTGAAGATTTTATTTATAATAAATCAACCTCAATCAAAAATAATATCCAAAAAGGATGTTGACATAGTTGAAAATAATCATTAAAAACCTTGGAGAAAAATATCTTTTTTTGTGAAATCATTTAAATGTAATGCATTTATAAAGGAAGTAATTTAAAATATATTTTTGAATAAAAGTGTCCCATACCACTTTAAACCTTTTGAAAATAATTATTATTTCACAACATTCATGTCCATATAAATAAATACTTAAAACCATTTTGAAAACATGGACATTAATTAAAAATATTTAGAAAGATAAATCTTTAAAACATTTAAAATTCTGATCTTGATAAAGAGTACCTTTCACAAATACTAAAAATATTCATTTTGAAATAATTTTTATGAAAAATGGACATGGATGATAAAAATGACCCAATAAATACTTACACATAAACAATCTCAGATAATAATGAGATTGAGGAATTAACCCTTACCTTGCACTTTCCTTTGGTCAAGGGTACATTTAACCTCCTGTATAATGATCATGGTATGTTACTAAATTATAACATAACCATATTAATATCTATGATATCATATATGATTAATTTATGACTTTATACTCCCCATTTAATAATAATTTCTTGTTAAAGTAACATTTTGGGTAATAATCGCTTTCTTTATCGTACATGTTTTAGCTTGTTATTCTTGATCGTATCACTTAGATCATGATTTTCATACTTCTAGGATATAAAACATGATTTATATATTATATATATTCATAATATAAATATTTATAATAGATATATTTATTAAAAGGAAACAAAGTTTATGGAGACGGTAGGTCGTACGTACGCATAAACGTCATTTCCGTTTTAATGCCGTATTGAACGGAAGTAAGGGATTGAGATATATGTAAATACATATATACATATATATATATATATCAAGTATAATTATTATGTCATATATTAAATACTAATTAATAATACATATTTTTATAATCATCGTTTAATGGTGAATGTGGAAATGAATCTCATCGCGTCGTGGAGACGGTAATCCGTACGTACGCACGAGTGACAATATCATTTCCTTAAAGGTGTGTAATTATATGGTATATTCATTTTAAAGAGACATTATAATGTTATTTTCATTATTTATATACATATTTCTCATCAATATATCCATCCAAATAACATAGTGTTGAATAACAAATTACACCACAATGTGAAGACGGTAAGCCGTACGTACGCACACATGGTGACATTATCATTCATAGGATGGATAGAATAATGAATATGGTTGTGCCATATTTATAATAACATCATAGTATATATATAAGGTACCGGAGTTATTATTTTGGTATGGTAATAAAAAGAAAGAGTAAGTGGAAGAAGAAAAGAACTTGAAAGAGGGTGGTGAAATCATTACCTCTTCTTCGGGTTCTTACTTTTGATTTGATCAAAAGGGCTCCTTAGGTTGTATTTTTGACCCAAAAAAGGCCTATAGTATTAAGGGAGGATAGTTGATAGGATAATTGGGCCACGTTTGGCCGAGAAAAATGTCTTTGGAGGTGTGAAATTAAGAGAAGGGGAAGTTCCCTTTTATAAGAGAGGTGAGCGTCACTTTAGGAAAAATCTTGAAATATTATTTTATAATAAAATCATATTTGGTTTCTAATGGGTCCAAAATGATTTATTTATAGGTTAATGTAGGTATGGATCGAAAACCTCTCAAAAAATAGGTTTTATACAAGTTTAGGTCACCATATTAACCTTAACTTTTAGATTTAACTCTTAGTTAAATAGTTTGACATTTATCATGTCTCTTTGTATTTTTATATTATATGGTTAATAAACTTACTATAAAATGCCAATAGAACACCAATTGGTTAATTAATGTAATATATATTATTATATAATTCTTTTGGACGAACCTTATATTTTTAGGACTATTATATCAATTAATAGTATAATATCGGTTTTAAAAACTATTTTATGTCAATTTTGACACTATTTGGTATTTGTTTTTTGATAAAATCATGACAGCATGATTACTTCAAAAATAATTTATTGAATCAAACCTAACATTTCATATTAACCTATAAAATAATTTTAATTCATCAGAAGTCTCAAATTAAATTTATTTGGGTATTTATAATATCAATTATTTTAATCTTTTATTAATAGGGTAATTACTTCATCATCATTGCGTCATAAATAAATTTAATTATTTAATGTCTAAAATTTATAAATAAAATACCATTATGTATGAAATATTTTTATATTTCTAATGAATATTTATAGTCGAATTTATCTTATGTATAACCCTATATTAAAAATGTTTTAGTTATAAAAACTTGAATTTAACACTTTTGACTCTTCTTTAAATTAAATAATAATAAATGTCCTAATATAATCCAAGTGGACCAAAGAGGTTCATATTTTATTACTAAGTTTGTTTTTGGTAGAATTATACTTATCCAATAGAATTAGGAAATGTTTTAGGGTAATAATAATATCATTTTTACCCTTAATTTCCCTATTTACTTTTAACCGTGGTAAATAAATGTAAAAATTTACTGTTCACCAAAAATTATTTTCATCTTATTGAACCACATTTTACTTACTGATATTATCTGTGTGTCTTGGATTTTTGAAATTCAACTCACAGAAGTGGTAAAATTAAGTTTTTTGCAAATTTGAAAATTCTCCTAGGAGGTGGGTAAAAGAAGGTAAAAAGTTCAATAAAATTTTTATATATCTAAACTTATTATAAAGTGACTCTAATGAATTATATTGAACCTATATAGGTATTATGTATCTATTTTGACCTAAAATAAATTTAAATAAAATAAATAATTATTTAAATAAAAAGTCGGTTTTAACCAATAACACAGTGTTTTTCACTATTCATCAAAAATTGAAAGTTTTCAGAAAAATACCAAAATTTCACCCTAAGCTAACTTTGATATTATGAATTCAAAAATTAAGTCTATTTTACCAAATTCAAAACATAGAAGTTTTATTTATTAATTTAAAATCAATTCCCATTGTCAAAATCAGAAGACGTGTTTTTAAGAAATAATAACTAACAAAATATTGATACTTGTTTGTGTTCAATTTCAAAGTGAAATTAATTCCAATGAATAACATTATATTAAATGGTAAAAATATAATCTATTTATACTTCCAAACCATTAAAATGTATAATTTAACACTATAAATTATTTTGATTAAAAAAGTTGTTTTCAATTAAAATATAGTATTTTTCACTATTCACCCAAATATGAAAGTTTTAGAAAAACACCAAAAATTTATTGAAAATAAATTCTTATGTTCTGATTCTAAATAAGAAGTTTATTTTTTCAAATTGAATATATAAAAGTTTCAAATATTGGATTTAAAAAGGGTTTTCCATTAAAAGGCGGTAAAATTGCATTTTTTGAAAAATACTTCTTTTATCTGAAAAAAATGAATTTATTCTTAAATTATGTCTAAGAAACTCATAATATGGATTCTAAAATTATAAGGATTATATAAAGTTCAAAATTCAGTTAATACTATTCATAACCGCTTTTGAACGGCTAGTTTGGTAAGTCGTGGTGCCCTTGAACTTGGTGTTGCATGTAGTGCAAGTTATTGAATTACTTTGAAGAAATAACATACTATGAAATCTTGGGGTGTTTCATTCTTCCCTCGTTCAATAAATTGCATCCTCTCAATTTTAAATTGTTCTTAGAAAATAAATTGTTAAAAAATAGAAAAATACCTTTGTGGAAAACCCACATCGAAAATTGGGTTAATAAAATTTAGTCTTAATAAGAGGAAAAGTGAAATGAAAGGGTCACCACCAAATTATGATCTCAATTAGGAGAACATTGGTGGAAATTAGAGACACATAATTGGAGGAAAAACATAAATATTTATAGGGAGTGATTGAGGTCATCAATCACAATATATCATTTAAATATATTGACATAACAAATCCATTGTCAAAACCATTTTCAATACCAAAATACATAAAAAGTGTATATGGTATTTATTTTATTTTAAAAAAACACTTTGGCTTGTTAAGGAAGCCAAAGATCAAATAAAACTCGCGGAAGCGGAAAGTTTGTTGTCACCACTTACGTTAAAAAAACATTCCTTTTTTCGTTTAGTAGAACGCTTCGTAGAAAAGATTCCCCTTGAAATGAAAAGTCAAAGGGTTTTATACATCGTATAAAAGAAAGTCATTTAGAAATCAAAGGATGCCTCAATGAAAGGAGATTGAGACAAAGTCCCTTAACTAAAGTTTAATAATTAATTTAGTCATATAATAAGGGGGAATATATATATATATATATATACTTGACAAGTAGAGTTACATCTTTTGACTAATTCCTACCACAAACTCATCTTTCACTCCAAAAGATTTCAAAAAATATATTATATTTATCCTAATCGTATAGGGTTCCAAAAATAATGAATTTATAATTCACCTATTAGACCTTTTAATAAAAGAAACTACATTATAAAATCTAGGAAATCACATAGGCCAGTGGTAGGTGATGCACCCTTGTCACCCATCAGTTGCGGGTTCGAGTCCCGCAGCCTTGCAGGACGCGATTGGTTGTCGCCCGACCTCTGGGTTGTCATTTTTATGACAATCCAAAAATAACCTTAACAATTGTATCCAATTTCAAACTTAATCCATTCCAACCTTTAGACTTATACAAAATACTTCTATCCAAACTCACAGTCCAAAATTTATAAGGAAGTTAAACACAATGAATATCCATTTTTTCACATAATAACATGTGAACACCTTCATCATGTATCATGGTAACAACCTGAATTACCATAAAACCTTATTAATTACATTCATTCTACCTTATTCTTTATATAATACTTGATATATTTCTTATATCCAAAATTTTTGAATATTCCAACAATGATGAAATGAACAAACTATTAATCAGTTCCAAGGAAGTCAAGAATATCCAATATAATTTATCCAAACCAACCATCTCTTATTCCAAAATCACTACCTCATTATCAGGACCATATTAAAGATTACATTTCCTTCAACCAGGTATTTTCCAAAAAGTGTAGATTACTATTAAGTCACTTTTCATTGAATCATATAATCTCAAATCCTCAATAAAATAGTACTACTGTACAATCCTTTTTTATCTCCATAATTCATATAACCAGTATATTATTGACACAATACTCAAATGAAATAATTCTATAATAACAACATAATAACACTAGTCATTCCGCTTCATCTGAGGTAGTATAATAACTTGATTATTATCCAATAACATCATTTGCGGTATACTCTGATGACCGGGACATTGATTCGCATAGTGTCCCAATGCCTTGCAGATGAAGCATTTTATATTTGAAACCTTTTTCTTACCCTTTCAATCACGTACTTGGTGTCCTTTTTCTCCACACTTATAAAAAACTCTCATTTCCTTCAATCATTTACCAAGGATATTCTTTCCACAGTTATCACATATAGAAAAATCCTTCTTTTCCCTCTTCCCTTTATCCATATTTCTCTCTTCCATCCTTTTCTTCGCTTGCTTCCCTTCAAAGCCATAGGACTCAAAAAATTATTTACTTATCTTATTAACACATGATATTATTTCTTTATATGCTGGGAATATATGGGAGACTATTTCCCTTCTAAATTTTGGCTTAATACCATGAATGATATGATCCTCAATACTCTTTGGATCATACGTATTGCTGGAGTTCTCATTCCTTCAACTGGGCGCCATTTCTATACAATGACATAGACTAGGTCAGTTTATGAATCGTAATGAATAATTCCCAAATTTTAAAATACCTAACGTAAATTGAACAGTTTATGGATATAATCCATAATCATATAAATATTTTCATTGAAGAGATATATACTCATAAATACTTCATAATTATTTGTAAAGAAAATGATAATTATCCTAAGCATATCCCCTTGGAGTGTCGTAACCAAGAGTGCAGCAAGGCCCGTTGTTGTGCACCAGTTCCCATTTGAGTCTAGCTCAAAGTGGTGTTTTCGGGTTTTACCCCTAGGTACATCTGTTCTAGAGCCGCCTCTACCTGCTCGTATCCGGATAGGGATGTATTTTCTTGGAAAACTCAAAAAATCTCTACATTACCAAAATTCTTGGAAGTTATTCTATACTAATCCTCAAATTCTATCTTAGGGTAATGTGCTCTAATGGGTGATGGTCATGAACCTCATGGAGGCTTCCTATGTACCATGCCTTAGCACGGATCAAAGACCACGTAGTTCAAGTTGGACGCTAGAAGGCCAACATGGAGGAGGACCAGGGGTCCAGGTGGGGGTGGGCTTGAACCTCATGGAGGCTTCCTATGTACCATGCCTTAGCACGGATCAAAGACCTCGTAGTTCAGATTGGACGCCGGAAGGCCGACATGGAGGAGGACCAGGGGTCCAGGTGGTGGTGGGATTGAACCTCGTGGAGGCTTCCTACGTACCATGCCTTAGCATGGATCAAAGACCACGTATTTCAGATTGGATGCTGGAAGGCCAACGTGGAGGAGGACCAGGGGTCCAGGTGGTGGTGGGCTTGAAACTCGTGGAGGCTTCCTACGTACCATGCCTTAGCACAGATCAAAGACCACATAGTTCAGATTGGACATCGGAAGGCCAACGTGGAGGAGGACCAGGGGTCTAGGTGGTGGTGGGCTTGAACCTCATGGAGGCTTCCTACGTACCATGCCATAGCATGGATCAAAGATCACATAGTTCAGGTTGGACGCCGGAAGGCTGACGTGGAGGAGGACCAAGGGTCAAAGTGGTGGCGGGCTTGAACCTCATGGAGGCTTCCTACGTACCATGCCTTAGCACGGATCAAAGTCCACGTAGTTCAGGTTGGGTTTTGTTGGAGAACCGACGTGAAGGTGAACCCAGGGGTCCACGGGTGGTGGTGGGCTTGAACCTCATGGAGGATTCCTACGTACCATGCCTTAGCATGGATCAAAGAACACATAGTTCAGGTGTGCAGTTTACCGTCATGCTGGACGGGGGCATACAGTTTAACGTCATGCTGGACGGGGAATACAGTTTAACGTCATACTGGACAGGGCATATAGTTTAACGTCATGCTGGATGTGGCATTGCCATGGTCGATGCTTACTCTAAGCCCACGTGAGTCATGCTCGGTGTGAGAAACAAGAGGCAGCAGAGACCTGACGATCACGTCGCGAAGGGTGCGTCTGTGGGAAATGAAGAGGGGATTATGTGTTAGGTGGCCCATGGTACTGGAAATTACTCCAGTATGGAGGCCCAAAGTGCAGCAAAGCGCAGCGGGAGAGGGATTTGGGACCAAAGATGGAAGGTGCCTCATTCCTTGTCGCGCCCTCCACTGGTCTTGGCAGTGGGGAAGTACGGAGGTTCATGGGTGCTAACTTCCGCAAGAGAGGCTTGGGGGCTTACACCAAGGTGGTTGCCCTTACCCTGTAGACATACTCTACTCTGAGAAGGAGGATATTATCCCATGTGAGGGTGATTCCATTCCTGTGGAGACGAGAGGCGTAAATATTGTCCGAGCTGGGGGGACCCTGCGTGCGAGGCACGGGGTCGGGTCACAGTTTAACGTCATGTGTTGAGGACGAGGTGGTTGGCAGTTTAATGTCCTTCAGCTCGGACGAGGTGGGTTTACTCTTCCCCCTTATGACTTACATAACCGGTACCCCCTTCCCCTTGTGGGAGGAAAGGTACCAGCAAAGCTGTGGTATAGGGGGGTCACAAAGTGAACCATCGAGGGGTCCACGTTAGCGTGGCTATGCGAAGAAGCAATAGCCGTTAGCATGCCTATGCGAAGAATCATTAGGTGAAGCAATGCTATGAGTGGTGTTGTCCATGGGACTTTGAAATCACATTGTACAAACCTGGAGGGTCTCATGGGAAGAGGAATTTCCAAGCAAAGGGGTGTGCTTCGCGAAGTGGGGTGCCTTGGCCTTAGCATGGGGCAGGGGTGCGAATGGGAGGTGCTTCACGGAGTGGAATAGTGTTCACGAAGCACTGTCTCGCGAAGCGGAGGTGTCTCGCGAAGCATGGTGCTAATCAGCAATGTGTTTCACGAATTATAGTGATCCTACCTTGGCATATGGATCACATGTACAGGATGGGTGTTTCAAAAAGCATAAACGCTCCACGGATGACCGGGTTCCCTTGGGAATCCCCTTCCTTCGCGAATGCCCTTAGGCTTCGCAAAGGGAATCCCTCTCGAAATAGGGGCTCAAAACGAGACAAGGTGAAGGCATCTCACGAAGCAAAAATACCTCGCGGAGCCCATGATTCCCGGGGCGAAGGGTGCTTCGCGATTCGGGAGTTGAGAAGCTGAAAGGTCAGATTGTCCATCCCGTGGGCTCAGGGGGAGCCCGGTATTTATAGGAAAAGGTGCTCCGTGAAGCAGAGCTCACGCGGCACGAAGGGGATGCGGTTTCTTCACGGTGGTTCGCGAATGTCAGGGCGTTCGCAGAGCATTACCGCCTCCTTTTCTTCACGGCAGCCGCGTTGCTCGGGGGAGCTCCGAATCGGGGCTTCACGAGGCAGTGCGCGGGATTCTTTTCCTTCTTCCCTTTGCATCTAATATTTTGGCACCAAAAAATTCCCCCCCTAATACTTGGATCCGCGAAGGGATCAAGGGTCTAAGTCTGAGGGAAAATTGCCAAAATTATTGGCATTTCACGATGCGGACTCGCGAAGAGGGCGCGCGGGGCGGCCAGCGGCCACGCGGTCCGGATGCGCCATGATGCTCCGCGTCGGTGGGATGCGCCGTGAAGCTCCGGGGTCGCTGCCTATAAATATGGGGGATGACCTCTCTTTTTCCTCCCGCGACTTTTGTCCTTTTGCGCTCTTGACTTCACAAATCTCCGCGTACTCTGCGTCTGCTCTCCGCGAATCGAGCTTCGCGGCGAACCGCGAGTCTCCGACTCTTCGACTGTGCCAAGCGAACTTCTGCTTATAGGCAGAGGCCAGGCTTCGCATCTTGGTTTTGCGCCCGAGCTTTGCGAGAAACCTTCGCGACCCGACCCGAAATTTTTTCGAGTTCCGAAACCGAAATGGCCCATCAAGAATCTGTGTTGGGGGGTGATCACAGATGCCGCCCAGAGGGATGAGATGGAAAACCGTCTGGGCCTTAAAGAGATGGTCTGAAGTCACTCGGACCATAATTCTTTTACAGAATTGCAATCAGAGAGTCAGAAAACTATTTGTTGTGCAAGAAGTTGCCCATGTATGGCTTCGGGCTGAGGGATGATGTCTTCATTCCTGAGGCGAGTAGGGATGAACAAGCTTGCTAGTTCAGGAGCATGCCATGCCAACGCCAATGGTTTAGATCGGCTATTGGTCATGTGCAGGAGGACTTCACACCTGTCACTGCCGACTGTCTGTACAACCATGTGAACAATATTGATGGGAAGCCACTACAACTGGAGATATCCCCTTCTTTATATTGCACCATGTTGAAGGCGGCTTTGCAGGATTCGAAGAAGGGGTGGTCCGATGAGTGGGACTTGTACCAGGGTGGAAACTTCACCAACGACTGGGCATGGGCCTACTGGGTAGGCGCCTCATTCGAGGATTTTGGGGTCGAGTTGAGGAGGGTGGGACTATATGAGGCAACATGGGCCTCCCAGTTCCACATTTACCAACCGAAACAACTGATGTCGGAGCTTCTGAGAATATGGTCGTTTAGGACCAATACTTTTCACCTGCACCATGGGGAGGTGGGTATCAGTCTGTGGGATGTCCATCAGATTTTGGGGGTCCCAATCTTGGGGGCCATGTATGATGAGTTCCTCCCCGTCATGAGCGCATGGGAGGATCCGGAGCAGATTTTGCGATTGGCGTCGGTACTGATGGCACTGGTCCCTGGAGAGGACAAGGAGGCGGTGAGAGATGTCCACTTTAAGAAGTGGTTCGAGCAGTTCCTGAACTTCCCAGAGAATTGAGAGTTCCCTCCGAGGCCTCAAACTTGTCCTAAAGGGGCTCAACGGGGCAAGGAGCACTTGTATTGGCGGCTCTTGGAGGACAACCAATGGAATACTTGGGGTTTCAGTGTCAGTACTGAACAGCAGTCGATAGTCAGACCGGTGGCATTCATCGTGGCTCTTATCAGTGGTTGGATCCTACTGGTGAGGGATACCAACATGGGGGTTCGGCCTAGCTCGTTCATCATGGCGTCCATGCTGGCCATGGGACAGTGGGTCAATCTGTGGATTCCGATGCTCGCCAAGTTGTACAGGATGTTGTGGCACATTAGTGAGGGCAAGAAGCCTCCAAGGATATGTGGGCTCTTCCACCTTTTGTACGGGTGGATCACAGCACACATCAAGGGGGTTTATGAGTATCCAAACCCTTTCTTGCCACAGGGATCAAACTTCCGTCCCTCCATTCTAAATGCGCCCGGGAGATTCCCATTCAAATTAACCGTACTGATGGTACTGAACTGGGTGTGGAGGGCGGATGAGTTTAACTTCCACCCGTTTCCATTGCCGACGAGGGTACTCACTAACGACGGGCAGGGAACGGAAGATCACCGGGCTTATATCCTGGCCTTTTGAGGTGGAGTTTTGGTGGCATGAGTGGATCGTGAGCCACTTTGTGAGCAATACACCCTGCATCGGTTTGCAAGGCAGTTCTGGTGCCTGCAGCAGCTGACCCCGCAGGTCTACTAGGAGGTGTGTCATGAGGAGCACCCGTGTGTAATGAGGCAGCTATGGCTCATGTTCACACGGGAGGACCAGAAAATGTGAATGGCATTGCCTCCACCGACTGTCGCCTTTGGACTGGTGAAGGAGTATGCCATCAGCTGGGAGGCAGCTTATCCTGGAGAAATGTTGAAGCAGCCAATCGTTCAGGCTGGTGACGGTGGGCCTCCCCTATCCCACGGTCGGGGTCGGAGGGAAGCAAGGGCCTCTCGCAGTGGTGGGGCTTCCATGGCGGTGAGACCTACACCAGCTGAGAATGCGGCAGCAGTGGTGGACCCGGTGATTCTGGAAGAGCAGGTCCATCCGAAGGGGAGGCCGCCAAGGGGATTCCGTCGGATATCCGCTCAAGCTCTAAGGAAGCGGCTGCGTCATATCGACATGCCAGAGGATTCCATATTCCCGGAGGCCTGGGATATTTGGGATGTCAACCGGCAACACCTCAGTCTGCCTGAGATGTGGTAACTCCTGAACCATCACGGGATGGTTCTACCGGGTATAGGCCCAGTCCGGGCTGGGTTCACGGCGTCTCCAGCCGAGGCGGAGCAATATTTGGTTGAGCTGGAGGACTACGTTCACTCTAGTGGTGTCCCATGCCCAATGACAGATTGGGTGAGGGTACTTCTAGATCAGACGGTTCCCCCACAGCTGTCAGCCACCGATCTGAGGGAGCGTTTCCCCCTACTGGAAGAATCAAAGGAATCCTCTCGGGAGGATGAGGCTAGCGGAGGGAGCCCGTTGGAGGAGGGTGAAGTTGGAGATCAAGACTCAGATTCTGATGATTTTGCGGAGGTCCTTGAGGTAGCAATCCAAATTTCTTTCCTTAGGGTCCGCTCTCAGGACACCATGGATTTCTTACCAATGTTTGAACCATGCAAGAGGAACTTGTACGTTGGCCTCGCTCTCACCCTTTGGCGGGTGATGACGCAGGACCTTCAGAACCCGCACCTACGGCTGCGTCCAGTTCTGTGTCTGGCGGGGTCAGAGCACCCGATGTCGCTCCTCCAGAATCTCCAGACCTTCTAACAGTATACGGAGGTCCATGCCTCGGGGTCAAGTCAGCATCGACTCCGGAGCAGCACCAAGAGTTTGACCTCTGTAAGTTTTCTCCACTGGATTCATTGTTGTCATATGTAGATCATGCCAACTAACGTTCATGTCCCTCTCTGTCGTACAATTCTTCGACTGGCATGGGCTATTGTGGTAAGGCTAGTCGGGATGTCTGGTGGCAGCCCTCCTAGGGGCATGCCGGTGATGTTGGAGATAGTTCCCCCACCTACCCGAGCTGGAGCACACAATATCATTGGTGGGACTACCAGTAGGGTCGTGCCCGATGTTATTGAGATGTAATCTGATGATGAGGATCAATCGGCCGACCCAAGTCTGGTCACGCCTGCTCCAGCGCCAGATGTCGCGCTGGATTCAACGCCAAACGCAGATCCTGTCAAGGACTTCCTGTAGGTGTATCCTGCGTACAAGCCTACCAATCGTGTTGACTGGGATGAAACAGCCTCCGATGAAGAAGACAACAGCATAGTCTGTCACCGATTGTGGAATCTAATCACGCACTTCATCAAGGACACCCCTCAAGCATCATGGCTGAATGAAATAGATAGACTCCACTCGCGACTGCGCGAACTGTGTTCTGGGGGAGTGGATGCCCAACGTCCTCATGCCCTCATCCGAGATCTCATGGCAGAAAAGATCCGGGAGTATGATTGTGGGCTCAGCGTGGGCTGGCAGTGGAGGAAAGAGACAAACATCAAGAAGCTCCATGAGGCTGAAAGCGAGGTCCAGCAGCTGCAAATCCGGGTAGATGAGCATTCATCCTCTCTTAATACACAATCTGAGCTGATCTTGCGACTGAAGGCCCAGCTGGTAGAGGACAAATAGGGTCTGAAGCGGGTTGCTGGGGAGATGGCCGTCATTCAGGATGACATGGAGAGGGCCCGAGCTAGGGATGATGAACTGCGCCCCATCGTCGTTGAAGAGGATCAGGAGCTCAGTCGATGACAACAATTCCTAGATGCCACCAGTAGAAGGGTGGCGGAGCTACAACGCTCTTTTGATGAGTTCAATCCGTCCATGGGGGGAGTCGACCCCCGGGTACTGTAACAATTACAAACCTTTTAATGGTACTCTCATTCTTCAACTTTCTTCTCTCTTTTTTTAATATCATAGCATGCACGATTTCCACCATTTGCATCGGTTCACTACATCCTTACAATGTTTGCGGGACGTCCAGTGACAATTCCCTAAACTCATGTGGGTCAGGCCCAATGTGAGAAACAAGAGATAGTTGCCTCATCATCCCACCCAACATAGGAGTGGAAACCAAGATTCGGGCATCTGTGGTTTGGATAACCAGTCTGGATTTCTGGAGAATAGAAGAGACCTGGCCGGAGAAGGAAGTTCTCAAAACAGCTGAATTACCATTTCTTCAACGTGCTCTTATGCACGAATGGTGCGACGCCAGGGGCGCTGAAATCGGTCCGAACAGATAGAAATGGGAAGTGTGAATCACGATACCCAAGATTTGGAACACCGTGGGGATGGTGTGACAATAAAGGACAACTTTTAACCATGGCGAAGAAACGATATCCTTGCTGCGTTAGCCCGAAATAGGGACAACAAATGAGGGTCGACCGTTTACCATGTTCGAAACACAGGACCATGTCACAAATGTTGTCGATCAATCCTTCGGGACATTGTCCCAGGACAGTAGGCGGACCCTAGTTTGAGCATCCATACTGTTAGGGGGTCCTTCCAAACATGACCAGTCTTTCGGAACATTGGCATTGGATGGTAGGTGAGCTGATGCGGCATGAGACCAGGCCGTTAGGGGGTTCTTTTAGACATGAAAGAGGATGGGGATTTGAATAAGGGGTACGCAAAGCGTGGAATATGGAGTGATGGTTTGTCCGAACAGAATCCAACACTCACATAATTGAACCACCGCGGTGGGAGTACACCAAATGGGCGCATCGGTTTGATCATGGATCATTCCTTCTTTGGGACAGGGCCTCCCTAGCGAGGGGGTCTGTCGCTTCCCAATGGGATCTTGGGGCATCCTGAACTTGTTCAGGGCAGAGTCATAGTTGCATAGTCCTCTACGAGGGGTCCAACCAGGGGGGCGGGAAGGGGAATAATATGATTAATGATTCCTATGGGCTGGACCCTAAGAAAAATACCAGGGTGTCCCTATGTATCCCATGAGGATGGGAATCAAGCCACGTGTAGTTTTGGAAGCATAGTGTAGTCATAGACCAACACTAACAGGTGAAATTCTCTCTGGTAGAGGCTCTGGTGCATCCCATGATTGACATGGGGCATCCTGAATTTGTTCAGGGTAGAACCACAGTTTAGTGTCATGCATTGAGGACATATGGACTCCCGTAGTTTAACGTCATACGATAAGACGTGGAGTGAAAAGGAGGATCCCAGGGATCATATGGTGTGGTAGTTATGAAACCGACGTGAATGAGGACTTGAAGTCCAAATCACACCATGTACCCCTGGAGGAAAATATTCAGGTCGAGGGGCCAAGATTGAGAATTAGGCTGGGCCCGAAGCAGAGTGGTCATACATTTCTACATACACCATGAAGATGGGAATCAATCCATATGTAGTTCTGATGGGTCAATGAGAAGCCTGGTCGTGTTGGTACACATCCTGCCAAAACTACTAAGCCCACGTGAGCCATGCTCGGTGTGGGAAACAAGAAGTGGTGGTGGGACTTTACCGACACAGAAAGGGGAAGGTTAGGGTAAAGGGACGCTCGGTGAATATCATCCCCATGATACTAACATGACCATGTGGCGCACCTAGATGTGTGAAGAGATAGAGCCGAGTATGTTGGAATTCCATTTGAACATGAGGAAGTGGAGATGTGTGAATCATGACACTCGAGATTTGGATCACAATGATGGTGGCGTGACGATGGAGGATAACTATTAACTGTGGTGGAAACGCAGCATCTATATCGCATTATCCTGGGATGAGGACAGACAAATGAGGGTCGACCATTGACCATGTTCGAAACACGGGACCATGTCGCAAATGTTGTCAGAGATCCGTAGGGACGTTGTCCTGAAACGATTGGAGGGCCCTTAGGTCCAGCATTCATGGAGAGCCCTTAATCCTAGTATCCATGTCGTCTGAGGGTCCTTTTGGATGTGGAAGAGGATGATGATCCAAATAGTGAGCGTATGAATCTTGGTCACGGGATGAGGGAAATGTCCCCATGAAAATCCCACACTTCAAGATCTTTGTCAAAACGCATCTAAATACAACAACGAGGCGTATTAGATAGAGGTAGAAGAGTCCTTTTTCAATAGGGGGATCTTAGTTTAGGGTCATAGAATTTGAACCATGGGTGGGAGGAATCACAGGAGGCACGTGATGGGTACTTACGAAAACCCGACGTGGATGGGAACTGGGGGTGTGTACGGTGCGGTGAACAACCTGACATGAACAGGGACATAATCCCATACCACACCACACAACCTCCCTTGAGATAGGTTTTAGGTCAAGGGACCGAAAGCTGAAGCTGAGCTGGGCCCGAAGCAAAGCGCAAAGGCGTTCCTACGTACCCCATGGGGATGGGGATCAAGCTGCATGTAGTTCTTGAAAGGGTCTTAGTTTAAGGTCTTAGATCTCGGACCATGTTGGGGTAAGGAGAGCAGGGAACACATGGTAAGGTGGTTACAAAACCTGACGTGAATGAGGACATAATCCCTACATACCATGTGCTCTCTGGGGAGTGCTCGAGTCGAGGGACCGAACATGAAAGTTAGGATGGGCCTGCGGGGAAGTGTCAGGGCGCTCCTACGTATCCCATGAGGATGGGAATCAATCCATATGTAGTTCTGAAGGGTGTCATGGTAAGATACCAGTGCTCCGGAAAAAGGGAAGTGTGGGCGTGGCCCTTGCACCAAAAGAAGCGGAATTTGATAAATCTTGTTTTTCCTTTAAGGTGAGGGTTTTTTTTGTGAAGCAACAGGCCTAGGGTCTCAAGCCCTGGTGTCGCCACAAGAATCAAGCCATGGTAGGCATTGAAAAATGGCATGGCATGTGACTAATACCCAACGTGATGTTCTCTACAACGAGGTCATCACAATGCAGTTATGTTTTCTGTCGTGCGGCCAGGATGATAATGTCACAGTTTAGGGTCATGTGATAGGACCAAGCATGCATTTTAACATCATGCAGTGCAGACATAGCAGAGATGATGATAGACGGGGATGTGTACGGTGTCTTGTGACATAACCGAAGTGAATGAGGACGTATCCCACACCACACCGTCCAACCCCGAGAGAGGAACCTCAGGCCGAGGGGCCCACATAAAGGTGAGAGGTGAGGGGGGAAGAGTTTAGCCCCCAAATAAGTTGTACCCAAAGATGTTAGGGAGGTCCTACGTATCCCATGAGGATGGGACTTAAGCGAAACATAGTTCTGAGGAGATATTAGTTTATGGTCTTAGATCTCAGACCGTGGGAGCCCTGAAGTATGCCATGTTGCAGCTTTGTCCCCATAATATGCAAAGGTGCACTGAGGGGTAGTTCCAAGAGTGTCGAGACTCCACCTGGACACGATGGGGTGGAACATAATGTGAATCATGTAACCAATATTCAAGGCCGGGAAGGGCTGGCGTGACGAAAAAGGATTACTGTTGACCATGTTTGCAACACAGCATCCTATCGCATTAGCCTAAAATGGGGACAAACAAATGAGCATCGACCGCTGACCATGTTCGCAAAACGGGATTTGTATCAATTTTTTGTCTGAAACCCTCGGGGGCATTGGAATGTAACGATAGGAGAGCCCTTGGGTATTGTATCCAGGCCATTTTTGGGGGTCCCTCCGAGTGTGAAAGGTGATGAAAGCTTGAATGAAGGGGAACAAGAAGCTTGGAAAGTGGAAGGAACTTGACCAAGTTGAATCTGACACTCTTGGTCCTAGACTAGATTACTCTTAACACATGGGTGAATCACTGCTAGGATTCGAGGGACTCAACTTGAGGGAAATCAAGAGATGGTGGACTCCCAAGAAAGAGGGAATAGTTCCAAAAACTCTGTATCATTCCTATATATCCCCCCTTAGAGAGCGATAGGCAAATGGGCCTAGGTGACCAAGAGATCGGGAGATCTCTAATAAGTGGGGTTGGACCCGAAGTCTAGACATTTGGGTGGTCCTATGTATCCCATAAGGATGGGAATCAAGCCATACGTAGTTCTTGAAGGCTCCTTTTAATGTCATGTGGGACAGGAAATAGGAGGGCTAACTCTGAGAACTGGGTGCGCGTGGTACGGCTATTGCAAACTCAACGTGAATGAGGATCTGATCCCACATCACACCACGCAATCCCATGGTCAGGGTCCCGAAGGCAGCATGCTGAACTCAAGATGGACCCAATAGACATGAGGTCTAGGCGTTCCTATATATCCCATGAGGACGAGAATCAATCCAAACGTAGTTCTAGAAGATCTTAGTTTATGGTCTTAGAGCTCGGACTAGGGGTGGATGACAACTTTCTAGGTAAGCACAGACATTGACCCGATCCCTAAGCCCGCGTGAGTTAAACTCGGTGTGGGAAACAAGGGGGGAATATACTTATCGCAATACCCGAAACATCCATCAAGGGGAAGTCAGTGAAGAGCCCCGAAAGATGCCTCTGACGTGGCTTTGTTCCCCTAACGCACAGATGTGCACTGAGGAATAGTATCAAGAGTTTCGAAAATCTACTTGGACATGATGAGAATGGAGAAGAATCTAAATCATGTAACTAACATTTTGGGCTTAATGGGGTTGTCATGGATATGGAGGATATCTGTTAACCATGGTAGAAAAATAGTCTCTATATCGCGTTAGCCTGATGTGGGAACAACAAATGATCATCGACCGCTGACCATATTCACAACGCGGGATTTGTATCAATTTGTTGTCTGAAACCCTCGGGGGCCTTGGCCCGTAACGGTAGGAGAGACCTTGGGCGTGGTATCCAGGCTATTCTTGGGGGTCCCTCCGGGTGAGGAAAGTGATGGAATCCTAGTCAAGGAGTGGGTGAAGCATAGCTGTACCCATCCACGAAATAGGTGAACATCTCTAGGGGGACGTACAGCCGGGTCGAGGCTTGGTCGACATGAGTTGGGGAAAAAGTGTGCATCCTGCCATATGTATTAACCCAAGGGGAAGATTTTGGCTTTTGTGCTGGGCCAACAGAAAAAATGTCCGGGCGTTCCTACGTATCCCATTAGGATGGGAATCAAGCCATACGTAGTTCTTGAAGGCCATGCATTTTAACGTCATGTGGTGAGGACGTAGGAGGATAGAAGAATGGGAGTGGGCACATGGTGTGACCCTTATAATCCTTGTATGATTGGGGCTAAGGAATCCTACTCCTCATTATGCAAGGATGCTCCAAGGAAACTATACCTAGGGGGACAGTGAAAGAGAAGAGCTTAGGGCTGGTCTCAAGATGAGGCGTCCGAGCGTTCCTACATATCCCATTAGGATGGTAATCAAGCCATACATAGTTCTGGAAGCACAGTTTAATTTCATGTTGGACGAGAGATGCGTATCATTTGGGGATATGTATGGTACGGTGGGTAACCCTATGTGAATGAGAACGTAATCCCACACCACACCGTACAATCCCATAAGAGAGCCTGAGTTGACGGAGGCCAAGGGGCCTGAGGCTGAGCCTCGGTTAGGGAGGCATGACCGGCCTGCAGTTTAACGTCTTACAGTAAGGACGGGGTCCAGGGGCCCGAAGAGGCCAAGGGGCCTGAGGCTAAGCCTTGGTCAAGAAGGCCTGACTAGATTGAAGTTTAACGTCTTGCAGTAAGGATGGGGGCCAGGGGCCCGAAGAGGCCAAGGGGCCTGAGGCTGAGCCTCGGTCAGGAACGCCTGACTAGATTTCAGTTTAACGTCTTGCAGTAAGGATGGGGGCCAGGGGCCCGAAAAGGCCAAAGGGCCTGAGGCTGAGCCTCGGTCAGGAAGGCCTGACTGGCTTGCAGTTTAACATCTTGCAGTAAGGACAGGGGACAGGGGCCCGAAGAGGCCAAGGGGCCTGAGGCAGATCCTCGGTCAGGAAGGCCTGACTGGCTTGCAGTTTAACATCTTGCAGTAAGGATGGGGGAGATCTTAGTTTAAGGTCATAGAGCTTGGATGATGTTTCAGTTTATCATCTTGCAGGATGATATCGCAGTTTAATTTTATGCAGGACGGTGGTGTATTTTAGGGTCATACGGGACCGTAACGTGCAGTTTAGGGTCGTGCGGGACCGTAACGTGCAGTTTAGGGTCATGAGGGACCGTAACGTGCAGTTTAGGGTCATGTGGGACCGTATAGTTTAAGGCCGTGTAGGACCAAGGGGCTCAGGAAAAGTACTGCTTGAGGAACTTGGCGTTGTTGGGAGGAGTTATGCGCTCACCATCTGTGGTCACCAAGGAGTATGCTCTGTTGGGGTAAAATTTATGGATGACTTAAGGTCCTTCCCATTTGTGCTCTAGCTTGGGCGGTTTCCTATCGGGAATCATTGGCACTCGAAGGGCCAACACTAGGTCACCCTGCAGAAAAGAGTGAAGGAGAACCTTCTTGTTGAAGGCTCTAGCTATCTTATTCCGATGCCTTTCCAGATTGTGTAGGACGTGAAGCCTGTTCTCGTCTAGTGCTTCCAATTCAGCTAGACAGATTTAGGCCACCTTATCTGGCGCCTGCTGGTTGTAGACTGCAGTGCGTAACGATGGCAGCTGGATCTCAATGGGTAGGACGGCCTCAGCCCCATACACCAGGTAATATGGGGTCACCTGGGTGGAATTGTGAGTCATCGTCCGATAAGCCCAGAGGTCTTTGGGGAGCTTGTCCGGCCAACTTTTCTTGTTTTGACCAACTATTTTCTGCAGAATGTTAGAGAGGGTTTTGTTGAACGCCTCAATCTTTCCATTTTCCTGTGCATGATAACGAGAGGTATGGTTCGAACGGATATTGTACTTGGCATACAATTTCTTCAGCTCGGCTGCTCGGAAGTTGGTTCCGTTATCGGTGAGGACAGCGTGAGGGACCCCAAACCGGTGGATGATATTGGAGCTCACGAAGTCAACGATGGAACGGGCCTTGACCTCTTTGAGTGGAACCGCCTCTTCCCACTTGGAGAAGAAATCTGTAGCAGTTAGGATGAACCTACAATGGGGAGCTGTCACCGGTGGATATGGTCCCACGACATCGAGTCCCCACACCGCAAATGGCCAAGAATACTTGGTGGAGTGTAGAGGCTCTGGTGGCCGATGCAGGAAGTTAGCGTGAACTTGGAACATGTGGAATCTCTTGGAAAACTCGATACAATCATGGATCATAGAGGGCTAGAAGTACCCCAAACTCTGGATTTGATGGGACAGCTTGGGCCCAGCCTGGTGGGCACCGCAGGAACCAGCCTGAACCTCTTTCATGACCTGATAAATCTAGACTCCATGAATGAAATGTAGGAGAACACCATCGAAGCTCCGCTTGTAGAGGATCTTCTCAAGACTGGAACCGCTCTGGAGGGTGAATTGCAGTGCGCGGCGTCGGATTCGCTTACGCTCGGCCCGATCTTCTGGGTGAAAACCATTTTGGAGATACCCGACAAAAGGTGCTCTCTAGTCAGGAGTGGCCTCACCCACTGTGTCTGAAGAACCTGTGACCCCTGACGTAGAATGTACGGCGGTAAGATCACCTACCCGCAGGCCATCATTGTCCTCTGGGGTGACAGGGGCAATGACCCTCCGGTGTGCCACATGAATGATCAAATCACCTTGATCAGGTTCTGCGAGAGATGCAGCTAAGCCAGCCAAAGTGTCTGCTCGACCGTTCTGTGACCGAGGGACATCGGTAACCTCTGGTCGAGAAGAGAACTGGGCCATTAGACGGAGGGTTCACTCCAGCAATGGCACAAGCTCCAGCTTCCTGACGACATAATTGCCATTAACCTGCTTGATGACCAGCTCGGAATCCCCTTTCACATGTAGATGGGGAACATCGATCTCAAGGGCCAACTCAAGGCCGGTGATGAGAGCCTGGTACTCTACCTCGTTGTTGGTGCAGCCTTCTGACCACAGGAATGAGTATGGCAGGACGGCTTGTGCCGGGGTGATGAAGACAATACCCAGACCCACTCTGTTGAGCATAGGATCGTTGAGCCTCCTACCGGTGGGGCTCTGGGAGGCACCGTCAAAGTGAATTTTCCAACATGAGATGACATTATCGACTGAGAGGATCGCCTCATCAGGAAAATCCAGGTCCAGGGATTGATCCATGGAGGTTGGATGAGCAGCTAAGAAGTCTTCCAATGTCTGTCCCTTGACAGCTTTCTGGGGAACAAACCTGATGTCAAACTGCTGGAGGATCACCGCCCACCGTGCTAGTCGGCCAGTCAACATGGGGCGGTTCAAAATGTACTTCAGTGGGTCTACCCAAGAGACCAACTGTACCTCATGGTGTTGTAGGTAATGCCGCAATTTCTGGACGGCGAATACAAGCGCAAGGCAGCTCTTCTCGATGGGGGAGTATCTGGTCTCCGTATCGAGGAGCATGCGTTTGAGGTAGTAGAGACTGTTCTCTGTACCCTCATTGTTCTTCTGGGCGAGAAGTGCACCGAGGGACCATTCCAGGGCGGTCGCGTAAAGGACCAGCGACTTTCTGGAGACAGGTGGCATCAAGATCGGAGGTTGGAGCAGATACTGCTTGATTTCCTCGAAGGCGGTCTGACACTCTTCATCCCATTTGTAGGCGGCACCTTTCATCATGAGCCAGGAAAAGGGCTTACACTTTCCGGCCAGATTCTCAATGAATCGGCTTATATAGGCTAAGTGGCCTTGGAGACCTCGAAGCTCCCGAATATTGCTCGGGGGAGGCATTTGGATGATGGCCTTGATCTTCTCTGGGTCGATCTCAATGCCCCGATATCTAACAACAAAGCCAAAAAACTTCTCGGAGGTGACCTCGAAGGCACACTTTAACGGGTTCATCTTCAGGTGGTGGGAACGGAGGAAACCGAACACTTTCTCAAGGTCTTTGAGATGGTCCTGGCGCTGGCGAGATTTGACCACTAGATCATCCACGTAGCATTCCACTAGCGTCCTGAGAATCAGCTTGAATATGCGATGCATAGCCCGCTGATAAGTGGCACCTGCATTTTTCAGGCCGAAGGGAATAACCTGGTAACAAAAAATACCTTGGGGAGCCCTAAAGGCAGTGGACTCCTCATCCTCTAGGGCCATCCGGATCTGGTTGTACCCAGAATACCCATCCATTAAAGAGAGGGCTTGGAACCTGGTCGTGGCATTAATCAACAATTCGCTCACCGGAAGGGGAAAATCATCATTTGGGAAATGGCGATTGAGATAGCGGAAGTCGATGCAGACTCTGATCTGCTCATTCTTCTTCCTGACTAGCACAATGTTGGCAAGCCACTTGGGGTACTGGACTTACTTGACGAAGTTGTCTTTGATAATCTTGTCAACTTCAGCCTCAACCATGGCACCGTGAGAAGGGTGCATCTTTCTGAGAGGCTGCTTAAACCCACGATGGTTTGTCGGGAGGCCCAGGCGGTGAACGGATACCTGAGGATCTAGTCCTGGCATCTCGCTGTAACTCCAAGAAAACACATCACAGTGTTGTTTGAGAAATTCTACATACTGTTGCTGCTCCTCAGGGGACATGGTTGCACTGATCAATGTGGGTCTCAGATCTGCCTCGCTACCAAGGTTCACCTATACCAGTTCATCAACCGTGGTAGAGATGCCTTCTTCAAAGGCATGGGGAGCATCCTCCAGATCTTCCTCTCCACCCGTGGAGGTATTTCCTGTAGGGGGAGCTGCTTCTGAGTTATCAAACTCTGACGGGCAGCTGGTGCTGGCTTGGGCAGCAGTGGTCATCATATCAGGAGACCAATGCACCAATGAGACCATAGCAATGAAGGCAGTCGATCCTATCCCATCTGGTCGTCGGCCTAAGGGGCCATGTTTGATGACATCAAAGCAGTGGTGACACATCGGCCTGAGTCAGTTGATTCCATCCCGGCGGAAGAGACACGTATGATGTACTACCGTTGCCATAGGCCTGACATTCTGATACCGCACATGGGGTAGGAGGTTTTGGGATCACCTGGTCCTAGTTGGTGTAGGAGTACGAGGTGATTTTCTTTCATCGCTCGAACGTGGGAACATGCCTTCCTTTCGTACATGAAACAACAAAACACTGCCCCATGTCGGGGTTCGTGGCCTCCAATCGATGGATTGGGAAGATGTAGGCATCATCTAGGCCTACCCAGGGATCACTTGTGACCAGGGCAGGTTCATCCTCACTTTCTAGGATTTTCTTATCCTTGCTCTTGTAATAGTCAGCCTCTAGATAGTGGGCTTCACAAGAGGCGAAAGGAGGCGCATCTCCTTGGAGAACGCCTATTCGACCATTGAGGTAGTATTTGAGGCATTGGTGATACGATGAAGGGACTACTGCGTGCAGATGGAGCCATGGCCTGCCCATCAATGCATTATAGGCAGTGTCCTGGGAGACAACCATGAACTCAGTGCTGGAAATTAGGCCACCGAACTGGGTCTTCAAGCGGATCTTGCTGACTAGGGATTGCTCGGTCCTGTCGTATCCCTGGATTCTGAGGTCGGAGGGAGTTAAATCATCCTTAGATAAACCCAGCTTTCGCAGTGTCCGAGTTGGGATTAGGTTAATCCCAGAACCTGTGTCAACAAGATAGCGGCGGACTTCCACGCCATTGAACTAGCCAGCGACGTACAGTGGGAGAATATGACCATGTATGGGAGGGTCTTCATCTTTACAGGAGAATGAGATAACTGCCTAACATTCAGCGTTCTCAATTACCTCAGCGTGGAAGGCTTCTGCAGCTGTTACCTCCGTCTCAAACTGGAGGGGGCTCCTTAGGGCCTTGGAAAGTGCTTCGCGCATTTCAGAAGATAGGAGAAGAGCCTAAAGGATTAAAATCCTTGCTAGAATGCTGGCTAGGTACTTCAGGACATCATACTTTTGTGCCAAACGCGAGCCTTTGCTTACAGGAGGTCATTCTGCAGTTGGAGGCATAGCGGGTCCTTCCGGTTGAACCAGTCACTGGCTAGTACTGGGTACATCCTGTTACCTACTAGTTGAGTCCTAAAGAGTATCCGCCGGATTAGGACCGGACAACGGAGATTGGCCTGCAGCTGGGCAAGACTGACCACGATACAGACGAGGCAGCTCGGCCTGATCTAGTAGCACAAACGGCGGTGGAGGTAGATCGGAGGGCATCAGATGAGGTTGCGCGTGCGGAGCTCTATGCTGAGCCTATTGTCTAGTTTCAGTAGCATGCACGGCCTGACTGAAAGCGCCCACTGACGTGCCTCGACGACCCGTGTGGTTGTGGTTCTGCTGACATTGACGTTGGCTGGGGACTTTGGGGAGGTTCGCCCAACGTTCCCCCTCGTCGGGAGTCGTATAGGGATTTACCAGCTCCACGGTATTAACTGAAGTGTACCCCTGGCTGTCGCTTGACGAATCATCCACAACTGGGTGGATTATAGGAGGAATCCCCATTTCAGGGGGCATAAATTTTCCAAGAGTATGGGATGGCGACGACAGTGGTGGAGCACGTTGCTTCTTCTTACGTTGTCACTGCTTGCCCTTTTTGGAAGAGGTCGGCTGTGATGACGACACAGAGGTACTGGATGCTTCCTCCGAAGGCTCTGGCTGATTCAGGCATGCCCGAATGATGCCATGGGTGTGGGAAACAGTTTTATGGTCCATCCAGTCATCGTACTTCTGGGATCCACGGCTGGGAACCTGCTGCCACTCGCCTTCGTCATCACTACCACTTTCTGATATGACAAAGACACCTGCTACCTGTGTCGGGGTCGGGCCTAGCCTGACTATGTTGTTGTTGATCTGGTCTTAGAGCTAGTCTTTAAACACAAAACACTGCTTGAGGGTGTGCCCCAGGATCCGGTGATAGGGGCATTAGTTGGGGCGATCGGTGAGATTCGCCTCTTTCGGCCTTCTGCACTCGGGTAAGCGCACAATCCCTTGCTCTAGAGCACTTCAGAAGTAGCCAGGGACCTGATTCTCGTTGAACGAGTAAGTCTAGTGCCTTCTTTCTAGATAGGGGGCCCTGGGAGCCTAGCCCTGATGAGGGTCCGGAGGGGACTGCCGAGGAGGCGGTGCCTGATTGTCCCGCCTAGGTGGTGGTGGCGCATTGCGTGGGGGAACCTGTCGGTTCTGAGGGGTCACTACTGGGTAGGAGCCTGCGCTTGAGGTGGAGGGCCTTTGTGGGGTTGCAGGGCCGGTGCCACTGGCAATAATTCTAGCTGCCTGGGGACTTCTATTTGGGCCACCGCGGTGGGTTCGGCTCTGGCAGCCCTCCTGGCTGGGATCACAGGGGGCAGCAGACGTGTCTGACTAGCCTGTTACAGAGCTTCCTCGAGGCGCTGAGCCTTATCTGATAAATCCCGGAACCCTCCAGGGTAGTTCTAGGTGATCAGGGAAGGAACCAACTCTATTTTAACATTACCTACACACATCGTCAGTAATTTCTCCTGAGTCAGTGGCATGTCGAGGAAGTATGTAAGCCCCTTCCATCGGGCGATGAAGTCCACGACTCGCTCATCAGGCCTTTGTTTGCACTTGAAGAGGTATGTGATGCTGGTCTTTTGCGTGGTGGATCTGAACTAGTATAGGAACTGCTTGCGGAGATCCTCCTAGCCGGTCACCGATCCGATAGGGAGCTGGCTGTACCAGACGAATGCATGGCCCTCGAATGTCTACATGAAACATCGAAGCCTGGCGGCTTCTTGCTACGTCGGGGTCCCCAACATTGGGCCACACCTAGAAGAAAAGTGGGCCAAGTGCTGCGGTGGGTCCCCTGTCCCGTTGAAGGGCGAGAAAGTGGGGTTCCCAAAACCCAGAGGTGTAGGCATATCATCCACCCACGCAGGATATGGCTTTCCATCTGGTGGGACTGCCACCTTCCACATTTCCAATGCCTCAAGACAGGTGATGAGTACCTCTATAAGATCATCTGGGTGGGGGTCCCTGTCTTGATGGGGATCCCTAACTACGAGTTTGTTTCCAGGCTCTTCGACATAGTATACAGCTTCAATGGATCGTGGATCAACTGGCGGAACGTCCCTTGGGGCGGTTGGGGGAACCCAGGCTAGATTTCTCGGATTGCCTCACCGTTCAGATGGGTTTGGTGAGATGTATCGTGCCCTCTTTCCATGAGTTCCGGCCTCTGCCCTATCTGCAGGAGTAGCATGATCAGGGTTTCCTGGAGGCATCTCGCTGAGGGGGAGTTGTTCCTGCCCCTGTTTCCCTGGCTTAGGATCACCATAATCGGGTCGCCTCTCGATAGCACGTTCGGCTAAGAGTTCGTCCACCAGCCTCTTCTACTCAGCAATATACTGGCACAACGTGGCCTTCTTGGGGTCTTCGTCTTTCTTCTGTACAGAGGCGGACGGGTCGGAGTGCTTGACAGTTCCGACATGCTCCTTACCCTTACCGGAATTTCGGCTGAGTACCAACGACTCGGTGGGTACAGGGAGGCCTAGAAGGTTCCTCTGCTGACGGTTAATCCTCCCTGATGGGTCCAGCAGTAGTGGTACACCCTCAGGGGGTAAGTCCCCATCGATAAATTCAAGCTCGTCCTCCTTGTCCACTATGTCAGCCATATGGACCGCGACCCTTCTTGGGGGCATGCCCTCAATGTCGCATAACGAATCAGGATACCGCCGGATAGGACTGAAGAGGAGGGTGGCATACTGTCCCCAACCATGGATTTTCACATGGGGGGAAGCTTCCCTGATGATTTTGCGGAGTACTTTGAAACTCTAAACGCATTTTTGTTGAAGGGCGCTCTGGCCACCTGGTGACTCGGGGCGCTGGGCCACAGGGAGTGCAGCCAAATCGACCAGACGGCATTGATCGCTGATTTCCTCGAAGTGCACTTGGATCCTAGGGTACAGAACTCACTGATAGCGAAGACTAAAGTGTGTCGCCCATAGGTTTTGGCAAAAGCACTCTATTTCCTCTGGGGCGAGGGATTCCGGCGCACAAAAGTTTGATGCTGCCACAGGCCAAAACTTCTCCAAGAAGTGGTCCGCTATGAAAATGTTCCAGAATCTCCTAGGCTCGGATTCAGGGTTTGGCTCCGTATTTCCCCACTCATCAACCGGGGGTGGCTGAGGGACCGGTAGTGGTACTAAGGCGGACCGTTGGGACAGTAAACTGGGCAGCGGAGAATACGGCGAACGAGCTGACTGGCCACCGAATTTTGGGTCATCCTCTGAAGAGTGAGGTGACTTGACCACAATATAATGATACGACGGGATGATAGCCACATATTCTGGTGCAGGAACTACGGTCACCGGCGATGGGTCACGCCGTTTCTCTACCACCGTCGGTCCCCAAAATAGCTCTTTGTGATCTCTGGTAGAGGTAGAGGGCACTTCTGGTGACGATGGTGGTGATTGCATGGTCGGAACCTATGGGATTTCCACAATTTCCTCCTCCTAGATGTACTTGCGGAGAGAGGTGGGAATCTGGTGGACTTCGAATTCTAGGAGAACGAGACTAACGCGCCTTGTTCCTGCCCCAGTCCTTGACACGGAGGAATAGGGAGAAGGTTCCATCGCCGAGTCTCATTCCGCTTCAGAATCTGAGAAGCAGGCTGGTTTGACCTCCACCCGGGCCTTCCTAGGACTCTTCTTGTGGTGGCGACGACCCGCTCTCCTGCCCCTGGATGGCTCTTCAGGACAAGGCTGATTCTCGACAAGTATTCTCGTGGCAGCGCTGGGGCCGTGGCGGAGAGGAATTTCGCTTGAGACAGCTGGGGTGTGAGGGGAACCAGGGAAAATGTCGAAGGGTACATGGGGAGGACCTCCATGGACAGCACCTGTGTGGGTGGAACCTCTGTTGGAACTAGCAGGAGCATGGGGAGGACCCCCATGCTTGGTGCAGGTGGAGCGAGGCTGACCTTCACCCCTCGGGTTGCCGGGGCGAGGAGGATCTTTTCCAGTTGCAGAGAGGACGTAGGGAGGGTCCCCATGTTGGAGAGGGACCGTATAGGAAATATCTTCACATCGACGGTCAGGGGTAGGAGGAGGAACTCCATACCCGGTGTTGTGGGCACAGGAGAGACTTCTGTGCCGAGTATCACTGTCGTGGGGAAAGTCTTCATTCGGGATGGGGGTATCACGAGGCATACCTCCATGACGAGCTTCGGGGTGTGGAAGTCCCACGCTCTGTGGAGTGGTGGTACGGGGAGTCCCTACGTAAGGGGTGACATCACTGCGAATTGGTTCGCAGTGATCACCACTCAGGCCTCTGACCCGGAGAGTCTACCCAGCCTGCCCATGGGGTGGTTGGGGCCTCGATCCTGGTCGGGTGAAGGAGTGCCCCTGCTCAGTTTATGCAGGGACTCCATGATGCACGTCGGTAGTGGCTCGGGCCACAGTAGTTGTTGACTTCGACGCCCCTTGACGGGCGTCCTCAACTCTGGCCCGACGTTGGCGTCGGGTCAGACGAGCCGGTGCAGGTGGTGTAGGGGCATAGCCTCCCTGCTCCTCTGGCAAAGTTGGATGGCGGCGCTGACGTGGATGGATGGGGGCCCTTTCCTGGAGTCCTTGGACCGGGGCCCTGACCGGGCTGAGCCGGAAATCACCCGCCTCATCAGCATAAGGCGAGGAGTTGTCGAGGCGTTCCAGCGATAGGCTCCCGAAACGATTGAACATTGGGTTGGGGAGCAGGGGCTCCCTGCGCGGACGTTGAGGGCGGCATTGACAGTGGGGCCTGGACGCCTCCAGGTCCAGGCGGGCCATATCCTGAGTTGGGATGGCCCATTCCTTTTCATAACTACATACAAGGTCGTTGATCACCCGGTGTTGGATAATGTCTGATGGAGAAAGGGTACGTGGGCGTCCCGTATTCACAGATGTAGAGGCCGTTGTGACGGTAGTGGAGCCACATGGAGCAGCTGTGCTGGTATTACCCCTGCCCCTGCGTAGGCGAGCAGGCGGTGATCGTGTCTCCATAGCAACAACCTGGTTCCTGGGAAGTAGGGAGATTAACTCGTCATCACTGCGAGGAAAAGAATTGACAACCAGTGCCCCAGCATCATTCTGTATTCCGTGGCCGGTGAGAGGGATCCATGCCGACAACATTGCAGAACAGAATGCCCCACGTTCTACTACCCCAACTTCTGGTGAGTTTCACGCTAGGCCCGCTATTTGCTTGGCGGGACCTGGCACCGAATATCTGGATCTGGTGACACGTCAATCTACAGATGTCTCGAACACTACTAATCTCCATATTGAGGAGAAGAACTTCACGTCGGTTTCACCATTTCTGTTTCCGATTCTTTCACTGGGGCGTGCGCATCCGTCCGCTTGGGTGCGACAGGAGTGGCTTTCTTGTTTCCCCACATTCTCGCTTTCCAAAGGCGGGCGGCATACGCTCCTTATTCAGGGATGTCTTCTCCTTGATCGAAACTGAGATGATGGGATGTCGGTTCTTCCTTCCGTGGATTCCTCCTCAGAACTCGTCACCTAGTCCGGGTCTCCCTCATAGATTTAATACGTTGTTCGTGAAACTCTTCCCAGTGCCATCTTTTCATGGACTCTGGTTAATTACGCTGCTTCTGTCAGGACATTCCAAAGGGTCCGGTCAGGGCAGTAACCTTCAGTTGGGGGAGTAGTCACGTCGAGGCATCAGTAACGTGTCTGAACACTGGAGAGTTGGTGTGTCTGTCTTTTGTCCTTTATTATAGGGCTTCTCAAGGGCGCGGAAGCCCGAGGCATCCCACATCGAGCACGGGGAATCATATGTCATAGGCATGTATCTGAGGTTTTCCTCAGCTTACAGTGTTTAACACAGGGTATGCCGCAAGTTTGACGTCCAGTGGAGACGTATCGGTCTGATCAGAACACTAGCTGGAGTGGATTAGATTGAGGAATTCCCCTTGAGGGGATGCCGATATCGGGGCCAGCCCGTGGGTAGCTTCCCAGATGCTGTGGAGGGGAGTGGAGTGGCATGATCTCACCGAGATGTGGCATCCCGGGTGAGAATCAGGATGGATTATGGGTGGATGAATGAAGTGGAGGGGGATTAAATGGTACCATTGAAAGGGTGATAGTGAAGTTGGGATCAAGCCTCGAAGAGACCTCCTACGTATCCCCATTGCAGGGAATCAAAGCCCGTATAGTTTGGGGTGGTGTCGGTGAACTGATGTGAAGGTGGAACTTGGTCTAATGGGTGTCATCAGCGAACCGACGTGAAAGTGGACCTTGGTCCGATGGATTGTGGGCTTGAACCTCAGTAAGGATTCTTACATACCATGCCTTGACACGGATCAAAGACAACGTAGTTCAGGTGAAAAGGGGGGGGCTTGGCACACCGACAAAGAGATGGTCTGGGCCAATGATTGTTGTGCTTGAACCTCAGGGAGGCTTCCTACGTACCATGCCTTGAAATGGATCAAAGTCCTCGTAGTTAAAATGAGATGTGTAATACAGTTTAATGTCATGCGGGACGGGGGTGAACTGATGTGAATGAGGTCGGAACGACCGGGTGATGGGCTTGAACCTCATGGAGGCTTCCTACATACCATGCCTTGACATGGATCAAAGTCCTCGTAGTTTGGGTGAAAATGGTAGGTGTCAGCGAACCGATGTGAAAGAAAATAGACCTTAGTCCAGATGGTGTGGGGCTTACACACTAGGCTACCCAAGTGTTTGTGAACCGACGTGAAGGAGATCAGAGTGACCAACGGGTGATGGGCTTGAACCTCATGGAGGCATCCTATGTACCATGCCTTAGCACGGATCAAAGACCACATAGTTCAAGTTGGACGCCGGAAGGCCGATGTGGAGGAGGACCAGGGGTCCAGGTGGTGGTGGGCTTGAACCTCATGGAGGCTTCCTACTTACCATGCCTTAGCAAGGATCAAAGACCTCGTAGTTCATATTGGATGCCGGAAGGCCGATGTGGAGGAGGACCAGGGGTCTAGGTGGTGGTGGGCTTGAACCTCATGGAGGCTTCCTACGTAACATGCCTTAGTACGGATCAAAGACCACGTAGTTCAGATTGGACGCCGAAAGGCTGACGTGGAGGAGGACCAGGGGTCCAGGTGGTGGTGGGATTGAACCTCATGGAGGCTTCCTACATACCATGCCTTAGCACGGATCAAAGACCATGTAGTTCAGATTGGACGTCAGAAGGACGACATGGAGGAGGACCAGGGGTCCAGGTGGTGGTGGGCTTGAACCTCGTGGAGGCTTCTTACGTACCATGCCTTAGCACGGATCAAAGACCACGTAGTTCAGGTTGGACGTCAGAAGGCCGACGTGGAGGAGGACCAGGGGTCCAAGTGTTGGCGGGCTTGAACCTCATGGAGGCTTCCTACGTACCATGCCTTAGCATAGATCAAAGACCATGTAGTTCAGGTTGGGTTTCATCAGCGAACCGACATGAAGGTTAACCCGGGGGTCCACAGGTGGTGGTGGGCTTGAACCTCATGGAGGCTTCCTACTTACCATGCCTTAGCATGGATCAAAGACCACATAGTTCAGGTGTGCAGTTTACCATCATGCTGGACGGGGGCATACAGTTTAACATCATGCTGGACGGGGCATACAGTTTAATGTCATGCTGGATAGGGCATACAGTTTAACGTCATACTGGATGGGGAATTACCATGGTCGATTCTTACTCTAATCCCACGTGAGTCATGCTTGGTGTGAGAAACAAGAGGTAGCAGAGACCTGACGATCACGTCATGAAGGGTGCGTCCGTGGGAAACGAAGAGGTGCTTACGCGTTAGGCGGACCATGGTGCTGGTAATTACTCCAGGATGGAGGCCCAAAGTGCGGAAAAGTGTAGCGGGAGAGGGATTTGTGACCAAAGATGGAAGGTGCTGCATTCCCTATCGCACCCTCCACTGGCCTTGGAAGTGGGGAAGTACGGAGGTGCATGGGTGCTACCTTCCGTAAGAGAGGCTTGGGGGCTTACAACAAGGTGGTTTCCCTTCCCCCGTGGACATACGCTACTCCGAGAAGGAGGATATCATCCCATGTGAGGGTGATTCCATTCCCGTGGAGACGAGCAGCGTAAATAATGTCCGAGCTGGGGGGACCCTGTGTGCGAGGCACAGGGTCGGGTCACAGTTTAACGTCATGTGTTGAGGAAGAGGTGTTTGGTAGTTTAATGTCCTGCAGCTCGGATGAGCTGGGTTTACTCCACACCCCTAGGACTTACATAACCGGTACCCCCCTACCCCTTGTGGGAGGGAAGGTACCAGTAAAACCATGGTAAAGGGGGGTCGCAGAGTGAACCATCGAGGGGTCCACATTAGCGTGGCTATGCGTTAGTGTGCCTATGCGAAGAAGCATTAGTCGAAGCAACGCTACGAGTGGTGTTGTCCATGGGACTTTGAAATCACATCGTGAAAACCTGGAGGGTCGCATGGGAAGGGGAATTGTCAAGAAAAGGGGTGTGCTTCGCGAAGTGGAGTTCCTTGGCCTTAGCATGGGGCAGGGGTGCAAATGGGAGGTTCTTCACGAAGTGGAATAGTGTTCGCGGAGCACTGCCTCACGAAGAGGAGGTGCCTTGCGAAGAATGGTGCTTTTTAGAAATGTGCTTCGCGAAGTACAGTGATCCTGCCTTGGCATATGGATCACATGTACAGGATGGGTGTTTCGCGAAGCATAAATGCTCTGCGGCTGCCCGGGTTCCCTTGGGAATCCCCTTCCTTCGCGAATGCCCTTAGGCTTTGCGAAGGGCATCCCTCTCAGAAGAGGGGCTCAAAACGAGACAAGGAAAAGGCATCTCGTGAAGAAAAAATACCTCACAGAGCTCATGATTCCTGGGGCGAAGGGTGCTTCGCGATTCGGGAGTTGAGAAGCCGAAAGGTCATATTGTCCGTTCCGTGGGCTCAGGGGGAGCCCGGTATTTATAGGCAAAGGGGCGCCGCGAAGCATAGCTCACGCGGCGTGAAGGGGTTGTGGTTGCTTTGCGGTGGGTCGCGAACATCAGGGTGTTCGCGGAGTGTTACCACCTTTGGGGCTTCGCGGTGGGTCATGAACGTCAGGGCGTTCGCGGAGCGTTACCGCCTCATTTTCTTCGCGGTGGCCGCATTGCTTGGGGGAGCTCCGCATCGGGGATTCACGAGGCAGCGTGCGGGATTCTTTTCCTTCTTCCCTTTGCGACCAATATTTTGGCGCCAACATATACTAATCCTCAAATTCTATCTTAGGGTAATGTTCTCTAATCAGATTTTATCTAAATCTAGTTTCCAAGGTTATTGTTAAACTTCCTCTGATACCAACTGTAACACCCCGACCCCAGTTACCTAGAGCCGGTGCATTATTTTAATACATTGGCATGATTACAAGGAATCAATTACCGAAATAATGATCAATTTAGTAGTCTTGGAGAATAGATTACATACATTAACTTTACATTACACGTTAGAAAATAAAACACAACATAAATTATCCTTTGAGAATGCCATTATTCCCTTTATCTTAACCCTGAATATCAATCATAATACACTTCTTGGAATCCTGGGAAAATAAATCATAAGAAAGGGGTGATCTCATATGCCTAGTAAGGGTAAATAATTTAGCAGAAGCTATAAACTTTTAAGGCAAGATGTGTGATAAAAATAATATCCTTTTTAAACATAAAATTGAACATAATATGGAAAAAATAAATCAAACATTACCATATAAACATGCGCATGGATATTCTACTAGTTGAATAATCACATGTAATAACTAATTTCATAATGAGGGAATGTCTAACGCCGGACATCATTACCACATAGTCAAAGCCTCATGCCAAGACTACAAATAAAATTTTTGTCAAGGCCTTGTGCAAAGAAACTAGTTTGTCTCGTGAGACCTACCGATACATCAAGGAGCTATAGAGGGCTCCACCCATCACTTACTAATTCCACTGCATTCCTCATAAGAAAATGTTGAAACATAATAAAAACAATCATATTAAAACTATCATACGAAATGTCAATACATTAACCATAAACCATGAATGCTTTAAAAATAGCACATTCACAGTCAAACATATCATAGCTCATTTAATACAATATTGAAGATTTTATTTATCATAAATCAACCTCAATCAATAATAATATCCAAAAATGATGTTGACATAGTTGAAAATAATTATTAAAAACCTTTGAGAAAATATCCTTTTTTTGTGAAATAATTTAAATGTAATGCATTTATAAAGAATTCATTTAAAAGAGATTTTTGAATCAAAGTGTCCCATACCACTTTAAAACTTTTGAAAATAATTATTATTTCAAAACATTCACGTCCATATAAATAGATACTTAAAACCATTTTGAAAACATGGACATTAATTAAAAATATTTAGAAAGATAAATCTTTAAAACATTTGAAATTATGATCTTGATAAAGAGTACCTTTCACAAATCCTTAAAATATTAATTTTGAAATCATTTTTATGAAAAATGTACATGTATGATAAAAATATCCCAATAAATACTTACACATAAACAATCTCGGATAATAATGAGATTGAGAAATTAACCCTTACCTTGCACTTTCCTTTGGTCGGGGGTACGTTTAACCTCCTATATAATGACCATGGTATGTTATTAAATTATACAATAACCATATTAATATTTATGATATCATATATGACTCATTTATGACTTTATACTCCCCATTTAATAATAATTTCCTTGTTAAAGTAACATTTTGGGTAATAATCGATTTCTTTATTGTACGTGTTTTAACTTGTTATTCTTGATCGTATCACTTAGATCATGATTTTCATACTTCCAGAATATAAAACATGATTTATATATCATATATATTTAGAATATAAATATTTATAGTAGATATATTTATTAAATTGAAACATAGTTTATGGAGACGGTAGGTCGTACGTATGCATAAATGTCATTTCCGTTTTAATGTCGTATTGAACGGAAGTGATTGAGATATATGTAAATACATATATACATATATGTGTGTGTGTGTGTGTGTGTACAGTATCATTATTATGTTATATATTAAATACTAATTAATAATATATATTTTTATAATCATTGTTTAATGGTGAACGTGGAAATGAATCTTATCACGTCGTGGAGACGGTAATCTGTACGTACGCACGAGCGACAATATCATTTCCTTAAAGGTGTGGAATTGGATGGTATATTCATTTTACAGAGAAATTATCATTTTTTTAATTATTTATATACATATTACTCATCATTATATCCATCCAAATAATATAGTGTTGAGTAACAAATTACACCACGGCGTGGAGACGGTAAGTCGTACGTACGCGCGCATGGTGACATTATCATTCATAGGATCGATAGAGTAATAAATATGGTTGTGTCATATTTATAATAACATAATATTATATATATAAGGTACTGGAGTTATTATTTTGGTATGGTAATAAAAAATAAAGAGTAAGTGGAAGAAGAAAAGAACTTGAAAAAGGGTGGTGAAATCATTACCTCTTCTTCGGGTTCTTCCTTTTGATTTGATCAAAAGGGATCATTAGGTTTAATTTATGACCAAAGAAATTCCTCTAGGATGAATGGAGGATAGTTGATTGGATAATTGGGTAGGGTTTGGCTGAGCCAAATGGCTTTGGAGGTGTGAAATTAAGAGAAGGGGAAGTGCCCTTTTATAAGAGAGGTGAGGGTCACATTAGGAAAGGATTGAAATATTATTTTATAATAAAACAATTTTCGGTTTCTAATGGATCCAAAATGATTTATTTTGAGGATAAGGTTGGGATGGTTCGAAAACCTCTCAACCAATAGGTTTTAGATAGGTTTAGGTCACCATATTAACCTTAACTTTTAGATTTAACTCTTAGTTAAATAGTTTGACATTTACCATGTCTCTTTGTATTTTTATATTATATGGTTAATAAACTTACTATAAAATGTCAATCGAACCCCAATTGGTTCATTAATGTCATATATATTATTATATAAGTCTTTTGGCCGAACATTAGTTTTTTAGGACTTTTATATCAATTAATAGTATAATATTTGTTTTAAAAACTATTTTATGTCAATTTTGACACTATTTGGAATTTGTTTTTTGTTAAAATCATGAAACCGTGATTACTTCAAAAAAATTGATTGAATCAACCCTAAAATTTCATATTAACCTATAAAATTAGTTTAATTCATCATAATTATCAAATTACATTTATTTGGGTATTATTTATAATATCAATTATTTTAATCTTTTATAAATAAGGTAATTACTGCATCATCATTATGTCATAAATAAATTTAATTATTTAAAGTCTAAAAATTATAAATAAAATACCATTATGTAGGAAATATTTTTATATTTCTAATGAATATTTATAGTCTAATTTATCTTATGTATAACTCTATATTAAAAAAGTTTTAGTTATGAAAACTTGAATTTAACACTTTTAACTCTTCTTTAAATTAAATAATAATAAATGTCCTAATCTAATCCAAATGGACCAAAGAGGTTTATATTTTATTCCTAAGGTTTTTTTTGGTCGAATTATACTTATACAATAGAATTAGAACATGTGTTAGGGTAATAATAATAACATTTTTACCCTTAATTACCCTATTTACTTTTAACCATGGTAAATAAATGTAAAAAGTTACTATTCACCAAAAATTATTTTCGTCTTATTTAACCACATTTTAATTTCTGATATTAACCATGTCTCTCTGATTTTTTAAATTCAACTCACAAAAGCGATAAAATTAAGTTTTATGCAAATTTGCAAATGCTCCTAGGAGGTGGGTAAAAGACGGTAAAAAGTTCAATTAAATTTTTATATATCTAAAATTATTATAAAATGACTCCAATGAATTATATTGAACTTATATAGGTATTATGTATCTATTTTTACCTAAAATAAATTTAAATAAAATAAATAATTATTTAAATAAAAAGTCGGTTTTAACCAATAACTCAGTGTTTTTCACTATTCATCAAAAATTGAAAGTTTTCAAAAAAATACCAAAATTTCACCCTAAGATAATTTTGATATTATGAATTCAAAAATTAATTCTTTTTTACCAAATTAAAAACATAGAAGTTTCATTTATTAATTTAAAATTAATTCTCGTTGTCAAAACCAAAAAACGTGTTTTTAAGAAATAATAACTAACAAAAGATTGATACTTGTTTATGTTAAATTTCAAAGTGAAATTATTTCCAATGAATAAAATTGTATTAAATGGTAAAAATATAATCTATTTATACTTCCAAACTATTAAAATGTATAATTGAACACTGTAAATTATTTTGATTAAAAAAGTTATTTTCAGTTAAAATCTAGTATTTTTCATTATTCACCCAAATATGAAAGTTTTAAAAAAACACCAAAAATTTATTGAAACTAAATTATTATGTCCCAATTCTAGAGAAGAAGTTTATTTTTTCAAATTGAATATATAAAAGTTTAAATATTGGATTTAAAAAGGGTTCGCCATTAAAAGGCGGTAAAATTGCATTTTTTGAAAAATACTTCTTTTATCTGAAAAAATGAATTTATTCTTAAATTATGTCTAGGAAACTCATGATATGGATTCTAAAATTATAAGGATTATATAAAGTTCAAAATTTAGTTAATACTATTCATAACCGCTTTTGAACGGCTAGTTTGGTAAGTCGTGGTGCGCTTGAACTCGGTGTTGCATGTAGTGCAAGTTATTGAATTACTTTGAAGAAATAACGTACTGTGAAATCTTGGTGTGTTACATAAGGGTATGTTACTATTCACAATAGTATGTTACTATTAATATGGGCAAGTTACTATTCACCTAAAATTAACTTGATTCTATCAGACTCCAAATATCACCCTGATCGCAACCGTGTATGTCCATTTTTCGAACTTCCTAACACAGAAGTGGAAAAATTAAGTTTAATGGATAGGTTATGAATTTATCCTATAAATAACCAAGTGTTGTTTCATAGAGACTTAGTGCTTTATGAAATATAGTATATCTAATGAATATAAAGTATTTAAGAGAAACATACCATAAAATGTTGGGGTGTTATATTCTTCCCTCCTTTAGAAATTTCATCCTTGAAATTTTTATTGTATATTGATCCCTAAAACAGATGTGGGTGGTTATTCTTCATATTATCCTTAGGTTCCTATGTTGTTTCATCAATTTTATGGTTTCTCCAAAGAACCTTTACTATTCAATTTGTCTGATTTCTCAATACCTACTCCTTTGTGTCAAGAATCTTGATAGGCTCTTCACAGTATGAAAAACTAGGTTCCAGCTCTATTTCTTCATTGGTGACTACATGCATTGGGTCTGGAATATATTTACTTAACAATGACATGTGGAACACATTATGAAATTTGGAGAGACTTGGTGTAATTTCTAAACAGTAAGCTACAGCTCCAATTCTTTCCAGAATTTTAAATGGTTCGATGTACTTGGGGCTCAATTTCCCTTTCTTACTGAATCTTAAGATACCCTTCCACAGAGATACTTTTAGAAAGACATGATCTCCTACTTGAAATTCCAAATCCTTTCTTCGGTTATCATCATAAATCTTTTGCATACTTTGGGCTGCTTTAATATGGGCCTGAATTTTTTTTACCATTACAGTTGTCTCTTCGATAAGTTCTAGGCCTATAAGTTTCCTCTCACCAACTTCATTCCAATATGTTGGAGTTCGACATCTCTTACCATATAATGTTTCATATGGTGCCATTTGAATACTATAATGGAAACTATTATTGTAGGAAAATTACACTAAAGGAAAGTATTGATCCCACATACCTTGAAAGCCAAGAGAGCATGATCTCAACATGTATTCTAGTGTATGAATAATCCTTTCAGACTGTTCATCGGTTTGGGAGTGATAAGAAGTACTCATATAAATCTTAGTATCCAAAACCTTCTGAAGAATTTTCCATAATTTTGATGTGAATTGGGGATCTCGGTCAGACACAATCTATATAGGTGCACCATGAAGCCTTAAAACTTCATTAATATAAAGTCTTTCCACGCGCTTAAGTGGGAAATCCTCTCATATAGCAAGGAAATGTGCCGATTTTGTGAGATGATAAACAATTACCCATATTGCATCATTCCTTCTAGGTTTCCTTAGTATTCCTGTGAAAAAATACATTGTAATTTCATCCCACTTCCACATAGGAATTGGTAGAGGTTGCATGACCCATCTAGGATGTTGTCTCTCAGCCTTCACTTATTGATAAACTAGACACCTTAACACATAGTCAGCAAGTTCTCACTTCATGTTATCCCACCAAAATTGTTCCTTCAGATCTCTATACATCTTAGTGCTACTAGGGTGTATAGACAAATTTAAGCTATGATATTCATCTAATAGTTCCCTTTTTAGATCAGGAACTGATGGAATGCATAACCTCTTCCCAAATTTCAGAACTCCATCCTCATACATGAAGTCTTCTAATCTTCGATCCTTAACAGCTTTAATTTTATTTGTTAGATTCTCATCATAAAATTGAGATCTTTTTATCTTCTATAGTAAATATGGTTTAGTAATCATTTGAAAGAAGAAATATGTTTCCCCTTCCTTAACAATTTCCATATCTATCTTTAGTAGATCCATGAATATAGGATCTCTCTCAATCCTCATTTAGATCAGAAGTCCATGATCATTCATGCTTAATGAATATTCCACCTTATTTACCTTTATTAGGTGCTAGTGTATTGAACAATCATAATTTTTGAGTAATTTGAGCCATCTCCTTTTTCTCATGTTCAGTTCTTACTACTAGAAAAATATCCTACCACCACACATCTACTGCCACAGTTTAATAAAATTGTGGATATAGGTTCTCTGCTGCCACGGTTTATTTTAAACCCATGGAAACCCTTATCGTTCCCCCTGACTATTTTTTTCTCCCAACTTATCCCTCCCCCGATTGAGCTGAACCCCTATCCTCCTCCACATATCCTCCATTCCAGTTCTTCTCCTGACGGTCCTCCTCCTCTGACATAGGCAGGCTAGATCCCCACCGACATTGCTCACATGCGGCCTCCCCACCTCCGTGCTGATACAAGTCCAAAGCGACCTCTCCACCTCCTCCAACACAGGTCCAAAGAGACCTATCCTGCCTCTGATGGTCTTCCAATTTAGATTCATCTTTTTCGTAGCCAATGCTACTCTGATTCAGCCTCCCCACCAACCTACCAATGCATTTTGGATGCTATGGTATGAGTTCGGAAGAACCCTAAGGTACTCATATGGTCTGATTTTTGTGGGTTCTCCTTAAAGTTAGGGTTTCTTCCATATTATGAGCTTTCTTGAACCCGATTGAGGACGGATTAGGCCTCACTTTGATAATTATTCAATGGTTTTTGAACACTATATTGAGATTTTGAGCACACCTTATGTTTCTTATTATCTAGGGTATTCAGATTACTTATTTGGTTCTATTCAACCAGTATTTGATTGTTTCATGCCATTTTCACATGATCTTGGTAGGTGTTTCCATGAGATTTTATTTTCTTTGAAAACCATGTGATTCTTGTGTTTTCTAAACCCATTATTATTTTATTACTTTTATAATTTCACGTGTTTCATTGATATGTTATTATGTTTCTAATAAATAACTTATGTTTATGTTGTTCCATATGTTTTTTAATGATGTTTTGTTAATGTAAAAATATTCTATTAGGACTTTTTGGATTAATGTTATGTTTCTAGTATTACAGGTTTCATTGTTTATTTTTTATAGAGTATATTCTTTCCAATTAATCCTGAATAGTATTCTGGCTATGTGATTTTTCCACTGGTTCTAGGTAGGATCTCTCATTCTCATCTATTCTCTTATTATCACATATATTTTTCTTTCCCTTTAATATAAGTAGATTATATAATTTTATATTTCACTAAATTCATGGTGAAATCCATTTGAATACCTCAAATTATACTTTTCGGGTTAGAGAATACTTAAGTGGGTGATTTTAATATCCTACTCACTACTTTGATTAAATTACTTTATGCAATGAATCTATTGGGGTTTTCTTAGTTCTAATATTTTATTCAGGGATTCTTATGTTTGATTAAATTATGGATTTATATAAATTGATATTTTTAATGATTATATTTATATTTTACCTCTATTATAACTAGGTTTCAGTTTTTTTTCTAATATGGTGATTTTGGTTACTTGGGTAATTGATTGTAAATGATTATGGATAACACAACCTGCAAATAAAACCATGTGCATAGAGATTCAATCATTTAAATGAATTAAATTATTTATTCCAGCACAATTCAAATAGTGAAAATATTTTAAAACAGATCCATATTCTAGATCCCTAATAAAATTATTTGATTCCACTAGAGAAATGCTAATTATACCCCATGTCAAACATCACTGGCCATTTTTAATAAATACCAAAAATCTAGTCATTTTTAATCAAGTAGTAATAAACATAAAAATGAAGGTGTAAGAAAACAATGTTAGTAAGAGGTATAGAAATGACCTTATATTGTGGCTTATTCCTTTTTATAGACCGTGATGGAACACATGATACATATAAGACTCAAAACATCAAAATTCTCACAAATATGAACCACGGATTTGAACATATCATACCAAAGGGATATATTATTAGATGTTAGGAGAATATGTGAAGTCATAATTATAAAAACCAATCACTGGAAAGAAATAAAATAAACACATCATGTTTTTTATCAATACTCACAATGGTGAAACAAATAAACTAAACACAACATGTTTGTAAGCTCAAGCCTACATACTGACTAAAAAAATGTTTATTTTCTTACTCATATTATTTATCACACAATGGTCTTCTCTGGCTATTCTCAAAATGGATTCTCAAAATTCTCTTTCAACTATTGTAGAAATGTTAGATAATCAGCTATCATATTTTATTCTACCATATTTTATATTCTGAATCACATGAACATATTTCTAAATAATCACTTAATCGTGAATTGTGATGTGGTTCTCTTCCCATTATATGATTTCCTCTTAATCAGTAGAACCATCTTCGCATGATAATTTTATTCAAATAGCATCATGATATGTATTTTTTATTAATGTCTCGCAAGAAAATAAGTTTCATTAATTTTCCATGAAAATTAGCTAAAATTATGGATTAATCATAGCATCATGATATTTGAATAATCATATCTTCCAGAAGTTCCTCTTCTCAGATTTTTCACAAAGTATTCTCATCCCAAGGGTAAATAAACCTTACGAAATCTTTCACAAAAGACTTATGAAATCACCATAAGTCTTATAAAAACACCATAATCCTAATATCATTTCCACAATTCTTATGAAATCATTATATAGTCTTATCAAAACTCCATAAATCTTACAAAATCGCCATAGTTCGTATGAAATCACAACAAGACTTACAAAAACTCTATAATTTTTATGATTTTACCATAAGTAGTCCTAAAATTTTCAGGACTTAGCCAACTTTTATCTTCCAAATATAATTTATAGATATCTTTAATAAAACATAGAACTTATTCAATTCACTTAAACTCATCTCCAAACACTCCAAATCAACTTTTCTCCTCTCTTGTGATTGAACCCTACCTCTCGTGATCGAACCCCTTCTGACTTCCCCTTTTCCTACCTCTGTCATGATCGAATCCCTTCCCCTTTTCCTGCCTCTTTCATGGTTGAACCCCTCCCCCTCCCCCCGCCAGCCCCCTCCCCCTGCCCAGCCCCTCCCCCTCCCCCTTACCCAGCCCCTCCCCCTCCACCCCACCAGCCCCCTCCCCCTTGCCCAGCCCCCCCCCCCCACCGCACCAGCCCCCTCCCCCTGCACAGCCCCTCCCCCTCCCCCCTACACAGCCCCTCCCCCTCCCCCCAGCAGCCCCCTCCCCCCTGCCCAGCCCCCTCCCCCCTGCCCAGCCCCCCCTCCCCCTACCCAGCCCCTCCCCCTCCCCCCCCCCACCATCCCTCTCCCCCTGCCCAGCCCCTCCCCCTCTCTGCACATCATCCCCTCTCTTATACACATATTACAACCCAATATTCTTAGAAAACCATCCTAAATATATATACCCCATGGTCCACTCTAATTGTATCATTCTAATATGATGCATTGCACACTAATCCAACATTTGAATCCTTTTCCACTATATAAGTATCTAATAATGATACCCTTTGTACGTATTATTATATTTTCATTAGGATATAAAATGTTACCTCCAATTTTATCTCATGTATTTGTTAGGTCGGACAGGGTAATGGTAGATGGTCTAGAGAGGGGTGAATAGACCAGATTAAAAATTTAATCAAATAAATTAATTATCAAAGTTAATTATTAAAATTAATTAGCAATGGAAAAAATAAATAACGCAAGGATGTTTTTTATAGTAGTTCAGTCCAAAGTGGTCCTACTCTACTCTTATACCTCTCTACTCGGCGAGAGATACGTGTGCACTAAAAATGATTTTTAAAAGGGGAATCATAACCCAATTACAAAATCCTTTTCTAGTGGAGGGATCACCATGACATTGACTTTTGTGTGGGGAGTCACAACCCTTACAACCTGAATTTAGATACTGGGAGTCACAACCCAAATAGTCTTGACTTTAGATATAGGGAGTCACAACCCTAAGATCCTGACTTTAGAATCCGGGAGTCACAACCTGAAGAAAAAGAATAACAAATAATGCTTTTGTGTGAAAAAACATAAGCAGAAAAATAAGAGTGCGTGTGAGAGATGGGAAGTAGTGTTACAGGCTCAGAACCAGATGAAAGAGAAGATAAAAATTAAAGCACAGGTACTGGTTCTTGAGGTTTAGTTCAGCACGTCTCTTCAATTAAATTATAGTCGAATCAGAATAAATTCAGTGCTTGAGAGACCGAGTAGGTGGTGAAGTAGAGTGTCACAGGATGTTGCAAATGCACAGCAGATTCAAAGTTCACAGCACTTTCTCTTTGTATTGTGTTTTTGTTTTTCCTGCAAGAGAGAACTATATATATATAGAGAATAAAAAATATCTAGCAGGTGCAGCAACTCCGCTTCCTTAGGATATTCAAAATTAATTAAGTTAAGAGATCCCATAAATATCTCCCTGAAAATAGCAGAATCGTTGCTTCTTTATTCCCGTAGAATAAAATATCTAATAGAGGAATTCAATATATTTTGAATAAGTCTTCCAATAAAATCTCCAGAATAATAAAATCATTGAATGATTCAAAACAGAATTTAAAATCCATTTAAAATGATTTAAACAAAGTCAAAACAGTTCCTGAAAACTAGCAGCAGATTCTGGAATTAAATTCAAACATTTAAATTTAAACAATCTTAAAACGTCCAAATTTATTTGTAAAATACGTTGAAGAACGTTATTAAATTTTCTCTCTAAATATAGCACCAAAAACATCAAAAACTCTTTCATTATGATCCTTATATTTAATGAGGATTTTACAAAAAAAATCGTTAAAAAATAATCTATATAATTGCAGAAAATCAATTTTTTTTAAAAAAATCACGGAATGAATAGTAACTTTGGAATGAACAGTAACTTCGAAGTGAATAGTAACTTCCAAGTGAATAGTAACTTTCGAGTGAATAGTAACTTCGGAGTGAATAGTAACTTCTGAGCGAACAATAACTTTGGAGCGAACAATAATTTCGGAGCGAACAATAAAGTAACGTAGGGTATGAATAGTAAAGTAACGTAGGGTATGAACAATAACGTAGGGTATGAACAGTAACCATACTTTTGATAACAAATGAACCTTACTTTTGATAACAAATGAACCTTAATTTTGATAAAAAATGAACCTTACATTTGATAACAAATGAACCTTACTTTTGATAACAAATGAACCTTACTTTTGAAACAAAAATGAACCTTACTTTTGAAACAAAAATGAACCTTACTTTTGAAACAAAAATGAACTTTACTTTTGAAACAAATGAACCTTACTTTTGATAAAAAATGCACCTTACTTTTGATAACAAATGAACCTTACTTTTGATAACAAATGAACCTTACTTTTGAAACAAGAATGAACCTTACTTTTGAAACAAAAATGAACCTTACTTTTGAAACAAAAATGAACCTTACTTTTGAAACAAAAAATGAACCTTACTTTTGAAACAAAATTGAACCTTACTTTTGGAACAAAAATCTGGACAGAATGTTGTGACAAACTTCAACGAATTTTTAAGGGCTCTTAACAGCAGGTTCAGACTTCGGTCAAAATTAATTATTTGTATAAAAACTCATTATCTTTCCAAAAAAAAGAATCAATTAAAACTGACATCTACAGGTCCTAAAATCATTAAAAAATAGAAGAAAAACAATTCTGGAAAAACGGCTACTTCAAAACAGAATATCAGAACTTCAAGTAATTAAAAGTCCATTCAAAAGATATTTTTAGACTTTGATGTAAACTAATGAAATCAAGATAATCATTTTATATTTCCATAGAATCAAGTTTCATGCAAATCAGACGACTGTAGAAGTTTCAGTAAAATAAATACCTAAATGTTTTAAAACAGTGAAATGTAGAGTTTCTAAAAACATAATAGCAACTTCATTAAATTTTTGAGAAATAGATAAGCATTTTAAAACTTCCTCATTAACTAATAAAATATAGATAAATATCTTATATTTCCAATGTGATAAGAATCACAAAAATCCAAATACCATAAATTAAGATATCATCAAAATACATAATAAAAGTAATCAAACAAAATCATATGAAATCAAATTAAAGGAAATATGCACATGCACAAACAATCTTCCCCTTTTTGTTTGATTACAAAACCAAAACATTTAAACCATAAATGAATTTTTAAAATGATTAAATCCTAATTATTTCTCACCAACAAAACTTATCTCCAAAACTTTTCCCCCTTTTTGTAAATAAACAAAAAGTGAAAACATGCTCCCCCTAAACAAATGTAGAAAATAAAATTTAAAATTCCAACATACCAAGAGAAAATTTAATTTTCTCAAACTGAGCAGAGTCTAAATGCTTTGTAAAAATATCTGAAAGCTGATTTTCAGAAGGGATAAATTCTAAAACAATATCACCCTTATTCACAAGATCTCGAATGAAATGAAATCTAAGATCAATATGTTTTGTTCTAGAATGTTTTAAGGGGTTTTTAGAAATAGAAATTGCAGATGTATTATCACAATAAATAGGTTGTTTATCAAGATAAACACCAAAATCACATAAAGTTTGTTTAATCCATAAACTTTGAGCACAACTACTAGAAGCAGAGATATACTCGGCTTCTGCAGTAGATAAAGCAACAGATAATTGTTTCTTAGATGACCAAGATATTAAACATTTTCCCAAAAAATGACGCATACCTGATGTGCTTTTTCAGTCAATTCTAAAGCCTCCAAAATCAGAATCAGAATAAGATGTTAAATCAAAACAGTTATATTTTGGATAAAATAAACCAGAATCAACAGTTCCTTTAACATATCTAATTATTCTTTTAACATATTTAATATGAATTTTTTTAGGATCATCTTGAAATCTAGCACATAAACAAACACTAAAAATGATATCAGGTCTAGATGCTGTTAAATATAGCAAGCTACCTATCATACCTCTATAAACTGTTAAATCAACTGATTTACCAGATGCTTCACTATCTAATTTAAAATTAGTACCCATAGGGGTTTTCATGGATTTAGAGGAATCAAGACCAAATCGTTTAACTAAATATTTCGCATACTTAGATTGATTAAGAAAAATTCCATCTTTCCTTTGAGAAATTTGAATTCCAAGAAAAAACTTTAATTCTCCCATTAAACTCATGTCAAATTCAGAAGACATCAATAAAGAAAAATCATTACAAAGTATGTCACTAGATGATCCAAAAACTATATCATCAACATAAATTTGAACAATTAAAATATCATCAGAAGATCTTTTAATAAAAAGAGTGGGATCAACATTTCCTTTCTTGAAACCATTTTTTAATAAAAATAAAGAAAGTATTTCATACCAAGCACGAGGTGCTTGTTTGAGACTATATAAAGCATTGGATAATTTAAAAACGTGGTTGGGAAATTTTTCATTTTCGAAACCAGGGGGTTGTGAAACATAAACTTCTTCAGTAATAAAACCATTTAAGAAAGCGCTTTTTATATCCATTTGATATAATTTAAAACCTTGAAAACACGAAAAGGCTAACAAAATTCTAATTGAATCTAACCTGGAAACAGGTGCAAATGAATCTTCAAAGTCTATACCTTCTTCTTGAGAGTATCCTTGAGCAACAAGTCTAGATTTGTTTTTAACAATCTGTCCAGATTCATCCAGCTTATTTCTAAAGATCCACTTAGTTCCAATTACCTGCTTATCTTCAGGAAATTCTACTAAATTCCAAACATTATTTCTAACAAACTGATTTAATTCATCTTGCATAGCAATAATCCAGTTTGCATCTTTTAAAGCATCATGAATATCAATAGGAACAAAATCAGAAATAAAAGTAGAATTGGCACAATAATTTAAAATAGAATTTCTGGTTTTGACACCAAAATCAAAATTGCCAATTACATTTTCAACAGGATGATAATTGTGAGTCGTCCATGATCTTGGATCAGGTTGAGAAGGATTATGCTCCCCCTCAATTAATTCACTCTTATCTTGAGGAAAATCTTCACCAAAATTAAAATCTCTAAACTCATCATCAATAACATTAGAATCAGAATTTATTTTAACATTATTTTCATCAAACATAACATGAACAGACTCTTCAATAACCATCGTTCTTTTATTATAAACTCTATAAGATTTACTGTTATTAGAATAACCAAGAAAAATACCTTCATCACTTTTAGCATCAAATTTATCTAAATTATCCTTTGAATTTAAAATAAAAACTTTGCATCCAAAAACTATAAAATAACCAACTTTAGGCTTTTTATTTTTGAATAATTAATAAGGAGTTTTCTTTAGCAAATGTCTAATAAGAATTCTATTTGAAATATAACATACAGAAAAAACAGCCTCATCCCAAAAATATCTAGGAAGATTGTATTCACTTAATATAGTTCGAGCCATTTCAATAAGAGTTCTATTTTTCCATTCTACAACACCATTTTGTTGTGGTGTTCTAAGAGCAGAGAAATTATGAAAATATCCATTATTTTCAAAGAAATTTTCAAAATCTAAATTATGAAATTCACCTCCTTTATCACTATGAATAGAAATAATCATACAACCTTTTTCATTTTGAACTAATTTATAGAAAGTAGTGAATTTAGATAAAGTATCATTTTTATGAGCTAGAAAATATACCCAAGTAAATCTACTATAATCATCAACAATAACTAAAGTATATTTCTTTCCACCAAGGCTAGAAATTTGAGTTGGACCAAATAAATCAAGATGTACTAACTATAAAGGCTTATTAGTACTTATCTAATTGATAGGTCTAAAATAAATTTTGTGTTGCTTCCCTTTCATGCAGGCGTCACAAACATGATGTTGTTCTTTCTTCAAAGAAGGAAGCTGTAAAACATTCTCACACTTTGAGAGCTTATGCAACAATCTAAAATTAACATGTCCTAAACGTCGGTGCCAAAGGATGTTGTCATTCTGTACAGCATTCATACACTTTACATGTTCAACAGTTAGTTCAGCAAAATCAATAGTATAAATATTATCTTTTCGATTAGCATAAAATAATAAAGAATCATCTTTAAAAAATAAACATTTATCATTTTGAAATTTAACTTCCATTCCATCATCACATAATTGTGATATACTAATTAAATTATGTTTTAAACCTTCAACATATAAAACTTTTGAAATAAATGTAGAATTTGAAATACCGACTTTACCAAAACCTTTTACTTTTCCTTTTGAATTTTCTCCAAAAGTAAAAGTGCCTCCATCACATGTGTTGTATGTGGTAAATTTTGATGGGTCTCCAGTCATATGCCTAGAGCATCCACTGTCCATGTACCATATGTCGTTCTTGATACATCCAAGGCATTTTTCCTTATTTAGTGATGCCATGAAACACAAGTTGGCAGATTCTTTGTCATTTCCATATTGTTCACTAGAATCAGATTCTTCAGTACAACTCCAGCTGGTTGCCAATGCATTTCTATCCTTCTTTTTGTATTTGTCTTTATTCTTTATTTTAGGGCAATCGGGTTTGATATGACCTTTCTTCCTGCACTCATAACAAGTTACATCTGAAGCATTGTAATTTGTATCACCTTTCTTATCTCCCTTATATTTTTCTTTTTGAGGATTTCTACTAAACTGGTTTTTGAAACCTTTCTTTTTCATTATTTTGTAGACTCCAGTTACAATCTGAGCCATGTCTTCCTTTTCAATATCATGTAGATTAGAATCATAAGAATTATTAGAAATAACATTTATAGACTTAAAAGCTATACCTTTTCTTTTTCTTGACTCCTCATCAGCTATGTTCTTCAGTTCCAGTTCATATTATAGTAGTGATCCAATCAATTCATCAAGTGTGTACTCTTTTAAGTTCTTGCTTTCATCAATTTCAAACTTCTGTGCATGCCATTTCTTTGGTAATGCTCGTAGGACTCTTTCAACAAGTATAGTATTTTCTAGAGATTCTCTAAGTGAATTCATTCCATTTACAATGCTTGTGAATCTATGGAACATTTTATTTACAGTTTCATCTTCACCCATCTTGAAGTCTTGATACTCAGCACGAAGCATTCCAAGTTTGGTTCGGATCAATTTGTCAGAGCCAAGGTGAGTAACTTGCAAAATCTTCCAAATCTCATGAGTTGTCTTGCATGCAGAAACATGACTAAAAACACTTCTGTTAATAGAACAATATAAAATATTAACGAATTTTTAATTTAAGACATATCTAGTAGCATCAATTCCTGTAAGAGTATCAAGATCAGCTTCAGGCAGTGTGTATTGTTTTGACATGATAGACCAGTGCTCAATGCTCAACTGTTTGAGGTATGCCTCCATTCGGGATCTTCAGTATCCATAATCGTTGCCATCAAAATGTGGCAGCTTCTGAGGAATCCAGGCATCATTCAGGTTCAATCATGCCATCTTATAAGATCTATATCCTTATACTATGAGGTCTAGGAATAGGTTAGCACAATCAAATATAAAAGCAGATAAAAGAAATTATTGGATAAATTCTGGAAGGAACAACCAAGTATAATGAAATATAAATATAGAGAAAAACTATTCTTAAGAAGGTTATCCTCTGATACCAATTGTTAGGTCAGACAGGGTAATGGCAGATGGTCTAGAGGGGGGTGAATAGACCAGATTAAAATTTTAATCAAATAAATTAATTATCAAAGTTAATTATTAAAATTAATTAGCAGCAGAAAAAATAAATAACGCAAGGATGTTTTTTATAGTAGGTCGGTCCAAAGTGGGCCTACTCTACTCTTATACCTCTCTACTCGGTGAGAGATACGTGTGCACTAAAAATGATTTTTAAAGGGGAATCATAACTCAATTACAAAATCCTTTTCTAGTGGAGGGATATTCTCGACACTGACTTTTGTGTGGGGAGTCAAAACCCTTACAACCTGAATTTAGATACTGGGAGTCACAACCCAAACAGTCATGACTTTAGATACAGGGAGTCACAACCCTAAGATCCTGACTTTAGAATCTGGGAGTCACAACCCGAAGAAAAAGAATAACAAATAATGATTTTGTGTGCAAAAGCATAAACAGAAAAATAAGAGTGCATGTGAGAGATGGGAAGTAGTGTTACAGGCTCAAAACCAGATGAAAGAGAAGATAAAAATTAAAGCACAGGTACTGGTTCTTGAGGTTTAGTTCAGCACGTCTCGTCAATGAAATTGTAGTCGAAGCATAATAAATTCAGCGCTTGAGAGACCGAGCAGGTGGTGAAGCAGAGTGTCACAGGATGTTGCAAATGCACAGTAGATTCAAAGTTCACAGCACTTTCTCTTTGTATTGTGTTGTTGTTTTTCCTGCAAGAGAGAACTATATATAGAGAGAGAATAAAAAATATCTAGCAGGTGCAGCAACTCTGCTTCCTTAGGATATTCAAAATTAATTAAGTTAAGAGATCTCATAAATATCTCCCTGAAAATAGCAGAACCATTGCTTCTTTATTCCCGTAGAATAAAATATCTAATAGAGGAATTCAATATATTTTGAATAAGTCTTCCAATAAAATCTCCAGAATAATAAAATCATTGAATGATTCAAAACAGAATTTTAAATCCATTTAAAATGATTTAAACGAAGTCAAAACAGTTCCTGAAAACTAGCAGCAGATTCTGGAATTAAATTCAAACATTTAAATTTAAACAATCTTAAAACGTCCAAATTTATTTGTAAAATACGTTGAAGAACGTTATTAAATTTTCTCTCTAAATATAGCACCAAAAACATCAAAAACTCTTTCATTATGATCCTTATATTTAATGAGGATTTTACAAAAAAAAACTTTAAAAAATAATCTATATAATTGCAGAAAATCAATTTTTTTAAAAAAAATCACGGAATGAACAGTAACTTCGGAATGAACAGTAACTTCGAAGTGAATAGTAACTTCCGAGTGAATAGTAACTTCCGAGTGAATAGTAACTTCGGAGTGAATAGTAACTTCCGAGCGAACAATAACTTTGGAGCGAACAATAACTTCGGAGCGAACAATAAAGTAACGTAGGGTATGAATAGTAAAGTAACGTAGGGTATGAACAGTAACGTAGGGTATGAACAGTAATCATACTTTTGATAACAAATGAACCTTACTTTTGATAACAAATGAACCTTACTTGTGATAAAAAATGAACCTTACTTTTGATAACAAATGAACCTTACTTTTGATAACAAATGAACCTTACTTTTGAAACAAAAATGAACCTTACTTTTGAAACAAAAATGAACCTTACTTTTGAAACAAAAATGAACCTTACTTTTGAAACAAAAATGAACCTTACTTTTGAAACAAATGAACCTTACTTTGGATAAAAAAAATGAACCTTACTTTTGATAACAAATGAACCTTACTTTTGAAACAAAAATGAACCTTACTTTTGAAACAAAAATGAACCTTACTTTTGAAACAAAAATGAACCTTATTTTTGAAACAAAAATGAACCTTACTTTTGAAACAAAAATCTGGACATAATGTTGTGACAAACTTCAACGAATTTTTAAGGGCTCTTAACAGCAGATTCAGACTTCGGTCAAAACTAATGATTTGTATAAAAACTCATTATCTTTCCAAAAAAATCAATTAAAACCGACATCTACATGTCCTAAAATCATTAAAAACAGAAGCAAAACAATTCTGGAAAAACTGCTACTTCAAAACAGAATATCAAAACTTCAAGTAATTAAAAGTCCATTCAAACGATATTTTTAGAATTTTATGTAAACTAATGAAATCAAGATAAACATTTTATCTTTCCATAGAATCAAGTTTCATGAAAATAGAACGACTATAGAAGTTTCAGTAAAATAAATACCTAAATGTTTTAAAACAGTGAAATGTAGAGTTTCTAAAAACATAGTAGCAACTTCATTAAATTTTTGAGAAATAGATAAGCATTTTCAAACTTCCTCATTAACTAATAAAATATAGATAAATATCTTATATTTCCAATGTGATAATAATAACAAAAATCCAAATAACATAAATTAATATAACATCAAAATACATAATAAAAGTAATCAAACAAAATCATATGAAATCAAATTAAAGGAAATATGCACATGCACAAATAGTATTTTAGTATCTTATTTTTAGATAATGAAAATCACTGATGATTATGATTTATTCATTTAGAATATTTACCAATATCTAGAAATCTATGAACTTACTAGCAACTCATGGTTGATCTGTCATGGTGTAATAATTAATAATAAGATATTTCATTATGTATTCTATTAAAAAGACATAAATATTAATTAGTGGATATGGGTATAGTTCTTATATGATTATGATTTAGAGATCTCATATACTTTAGTAAATGATAATGTTATAGTTTATGAATTAATCTTGAACATTTACTTATGTTTCTCGAGAAGCATGTAAGGAATAGAATCCTATGAATGAGTCCATATACTACTTTTCTTAAGCATGAATGAGTTTCAATGTTGTTATTTACAATCAACCATTTTATTAACTGTTTGTTTATCCATATTAGAACGGATAGAAGCTAGATTTATAATGTTGACCGGATCACTGATGATTTTCAGAAGGATTTGGAATATTTTTTGGATTTTTCATTAAACAATGGTTTGGATGGTGGATTGATTCGATGCCCATGTTTTTATTACATTGGAAGACCATGGTTAACACATGATGAAGTAAGTTACCACATCACTAAAAAATGTTTTCAAAAAGGATATCATGTTTGGTATCATAATGGAGAAAATGTTCAAACGGAGAATGAAATTGATTTAGCTGAAAGGATTGGAATGGAAAATTTGATTTTTGATCAGTTTCCATTTTCTTATCAAGAAAAAACTTCAAGTAGAGCAGTGGAAGAGGAAATGAATATGGGAACACTGTTTTCATCTAATGATCAGAATGATGACATTGAGCATGTTTAAAAGTTGTTAAAAGATGCGAATACCCCAGTATACCAGTCATGTGGAAAAATGACCAAACTAGAGTTTTTAATCTAGCTGTATCATGGTAAAATAATGTATAGATTTTTTTGGGCAAAAATCCCTCAAGGTATCATTGAAGAATTTTTGAGGTGATTGTGTTTGTTGAAAAAGTGGACATCTGTGTTGTGATTGTTGATAAAGAAAACCATGACATACAAATTTGTTGACAAAGGGGATTTCATGGTGGAATGTCAACTTCAAGAGCTATGGTTAATGATCAATGTTTGATTCAAGAACGTCGACAAAGGAATGGATGATCTGGAGGTGTTACAAAAAGATCAAATACATGGTGGCGTCGTTTTCCAGTGTTTGCCAATTTGTTGGGCATGAAAATCGACAAATGAAGAAAAGTGGTTTTTGGCAAAGGGACTTGCACGTCGTGTACTTGAAGGAGAGGAAACTTGTACACCTAATGTTTTTCAAGATCAGAATATCAAAATATGGCAAATGGATAAGGGTCGCGCAAGTTTTAGAGTTGGTCGCGCAAGTGATTTGGGCGGCAGAGACTTGCGCGCCAAAACTTGCACGCCGAGGGGAGACTTGCACGTCATTGCGCAGGGTGTCCAAATGCCTATAAATACAGGTCGACCCCTCCTCATTCGAAGAAGAGTTCAACGCTTAGAAAAATCAGAGCTCCCGTCACACAGGTGTGGTGGTTGCGCAAGTGGTGTGTGGTCGCACAAGTATAAGTTATGTGCCATGTGATAGTTTCACACCTAAGGTGGTTTGGGAAAGAAAGTAAGTGAGTCACACAAGTTTAGTGTTGAAAAATGTGGTGTCATGCAAGTGGTTTGGTGACACTTGCATGCCAGATTTGAAGAAGCATGAAAGTTTTTGGTTGTGCGCCAATATTGGTTTGGGCGTAAAAGGGTGTGTGTCGTGCAAGTTTGGAGTTTCAGAAGCTTGTGTCATGCAAGTGGTTGAGGATGACTTGAACACCAGTTTAGACTTACGCGCCGAGACTTGCGTACCATCTTAGAGAAGGGCTCTAGGTAAGGTTGATTCACGGCAGAGATTCAGGGCTGCATGAAAGCTGGAAGATTGCCCGATACCTATGGTGAAAAGTGAGATTCATCTACGGGTGAAAGTTGGACTTCAACAGAGCATCCAAATTCAACAGAGGATGTATTAATTAGTGATATTGAAGAGACCTACAAGTCTATAAACTGTGAGTGGGTCCTTTACAGAGCAGTGAGCAAAGGAAGAGGAAGAAGGTAATCCTCTCCACCGGCAGTGAGCCAGAGAGAGAGAAATAGGGAGTGACCCTTGGGAAAGTAGTGTGCTGACCCTAAACCTTGTAATGGCAGTGAGCCTGGGTATAGAAGTGATCTATCCCAAACCTTGTAAACAGCAGTGTGATTATAGTGGATTTGGTACATCGGCACATTTCCGGTGTATGCTCCTTAGACGTAGCCCAGTGAGGGTGAACCATGTAAAAATTTATGTGTCCTATGCATGCTTTAATTTTTGTTTATATTGTGCAATGGAAAAGAGAGAGAAGATTGTTTTTCTTAGCAGCAAAACAAGATCAGAACGGGCTTTAATTTTAAATTAGTCATACCCTGATTCACCCCCCCTCTCAGGGTATTCAGCCTTATGGACATAAAAATTGGTATTAGAGGGAAAGGTTGATATTAGTTATTATCTCAATGGAGGTCACCAATCATAAAGGGATTCTGATCTTCGATGGGAACAATTTTTAGCTATGGAAGAATCGGATGCAACACTACTTCTGATCTTTGGGAATGGATGTATTCACAGCAGAAATGCATGGCATAACAGCTGATATTAATAGTGGTGCATTATCAGAAGCTAAGCGTAGAGAGTTGTATGTTAATGCTAAATCAATCAATGCCTTAGGGGGATCCCTATCCAATACTATATATACAAAGGTGATGTCTTTCAAAACGTCACATTCCATGTGGGAAAAGTTATTGAATATATATGAAGGGGATACAAAGGTCAGAGAGGCAAAACTGCAAGTGTTGTGGAACAAATATGAAGATTTGAGAATAAACCCGAATGAATCTATTGATGCATTCTTTGACAGGGTAAATGTTGTAGTGGAGGACATGAGAGGTCTAGGAGAAGTTATTGAAGATATAAAAATTGTGAAGCGCATCCTGAGAAAACATCCACCTCAGTTCAATCCGAAAGTTTCTATTTTGGAAGATAAAGACCCGAAAGAGATGACATTGGATAACCTGCACAACACCCTTGTTGCATATGAAATGATAAATGATGATAATGATGCTGTGGAAAAGGGAAAATCCAAAGAAGTGGCATTAAAGTCCATGAATAAGCTCACCATTGAAGACTATCAAGAAGAAGAAGAGACAGATGAGGTGATGTCATTCCTTTCTTCAAATCTGCAAAGAGGAAAAGGAATGTTTAAAGGGAAACTTCCACTATCATGCTTTCAATGTGGAAAGCTTGTTCATCTGGTGGTAAGGTTCCCCAAAAAGTTTCAAGAAGAAAATGATGAAGATGAAGTTAAAATTCCCAAGAATAAATCTTCAGCCTATGTGAAAGGGAATAAGCAGTTCAAGATAAATTTCTTTAAGATGAAGAATCTTCTTTCACAAGAAATAGACAGTTCAGATGAGTCTGAGGTTGAAGAGGTTGAGGAGATTCAAAATTGAAAAGATCGTGGAGAAAATGCTATGGTGGCAGTCATCGGTAGTTCTCAGGAGAAGAAAAAACCAAAGGTGATGATGAAGAAGAAGAAGTTGAAGGAAGAATAGATATGCGAGCTGAGTTAGAGACTGCCCTTGAGGAGATAGATGTTTAGAGAGCCAAAACAAAGAAAGGTAACAAAGTTGTTCGTGATGCCAAACTCTATAGGCAGCAGCAGGAAGAAGAGAAGTCCGAGTTGATGGAAGAAATTGAGAAACTCAGGTTATCAACACTAGAGAACTCATAATCAGTTAGTGATTATAAGATCAAGATTGAAGAACAGAAAAGAGATATCAATGGCTTGAATAGAAAAGTGAAAGATCAAGTCAAGTGTATCAAAGATCTTGAATAAGAAGTGGTCAGTCTGCGACAAAAAATGATGGATCAAGAAAAACTCTTGACCTCCAATGTGATATCAGAAAAGTAGGTCATTTAGAAGATAGAAAAGATGAAAGAGTAGGCTAGTAGTTTAGAAGGAAAGAAGCAACGATTGAGCTCAAATGTTAAGGCTGATTCAGAGATTAATCAGAAACAAAAATTTGTAAAAATTGAAGTCAGACCACAAGCACCCATCCTGAGATTGAAGGATGATTTGGGTACAAAGAAAAATCAGAATATTCAGAGATCTCAAGGGGAAACTCATAGTGAAGTGACACATAGGAATTCTCCCTACATTAGGTTCTATTGCTATGGAAAGATGGAACACTCACAAAATGTGTGTTCTATAGCCAAGAGATACCGAAGGGAACAAGAAAAATAGTGGCAATCAAACAGAGCTCTATATTATAGAACATCCTTGAAGGTAATTGTTTTTGGTGTGGAGGATTTGGGCACATGACTAGATATTTCACATCAATCATACAAAGGAATGTGCCAAAGAAAAACTCAAGAACTCGTAAGCAGCAAGTTTGGGAATCGACAAGTGAGTTGAAAACACAAAATCGATTTGCAGCTCTACAGGATGAAGCTGGTCTATCACACTCTAAGGAATATAAACTTCTCCAAACCACACCGAGTGTGAAGTCGAAGACATGGATCAAAAAGAAAAAGGATGAGAAGGTAGTAGTTGCGGAAATTTCCCTTAAAGCTTCAGATCGTTCAGGAGTATGGATCCTTGATAGTGGTTGCACATCCCATATGACAGGTAATAAGGATCTCATTACAGGCATTAAATATGAAAAAGAAGGTGTTGTCAAGTTTGGGAATGATGAAGGGCTGAAGATTATTGGTTCCTAAAAGGCTAAATTTTGGGGGGAAAGAAATGAGACGTGATGATATCTTGGTAATAGAGGGCCTTGGTCATAACTTTCTCAGTTTCAGTCAACTACGTGACTCTGGGCACTCTATCTGATTTACCAAGAAGATGTGTGTCATGAAAGAAAAATATGGAGTAGTTGTTCTGTATGGAAAAAGGACAAAGGGAAATCTTTACCTTGTAAGTGGGGAAGAAGATATGTGTCTCTTATCCAGAGAGGAAGAAAACAGGTTGTGGCATAAACGACTTGGTCATCTATGTCAACCATCTATGGAAGATCTTGTAAAGTGTGATGCTACTAGAGACCTTCCCAAATTATCACGTGATCGCACTCATACATGCGATGCTTTCCAATAAGGGAATATCAACATAAATACATACAAGCCAAAGGAACAGAAATCAACTAGAGTTCTCGAATTGGTGCATGCTGATGTTTATGGACTTATCTCACCACGAGCCATAAAAGGGAAAAGGTATTATGTCTTTTCATTAATGATTATAGCAGAATGGATTGGGTATTTGTCCTTACCCATAAGACAGAAGTGTTCAGTTTTATCAACCAGTATAGGAGGGAATCAGAAAGGATGCTTGGGCAGAAAATTCTGAAGTTTCGTACTGATAATGGTATAGAATTCAAAAACAGTCAAGTTGAAGACTATCTTGAGAAACATGGGATAAGGAATCAAGTTTCATCAGTGATAACTCCCCAACAGAATGGAGTGGTTGAAAGTATAAATCAGATCCTCAACAACATAGCCAGAACGATGCTTATTGAAAAGGACCTACCAGAGAAATTTTGTAAGGAAGCAGTTTTGACATCGGTCTATATTTCAAATAGGTCTCTGTTGTGTCCGAAGGAAGGGAAGACCCCGTATGAAATTTGGTATGGAAAGAAGCCAATGTTGAAATAATTTATAATCTTTGGAAGTAAGTGCTTAATTCTCAACAAAGAAAATCACAGGAAATTTGAGTCATGAGAAGATGAGGGGATATTCCTTGGCTACTCAGGGAAAATAAAAGCATATAAATGCTTCAACAAAAGGCTGAGAAAAATTGTTGAGAGCAATGATGTCACTATAGTTGAAAATGAACAGAATACTCAACAACCCAGTGAACAGTTTCTGGATGAAAGTGATGATGAGGTAAGCAACACAGGGGGAGTAGAAGTGGCAGAGGCTGACTCAGAAGAAGATACTGATGATGAGCAGGAGGAAACAAAATCTGAATCTGCTAAGAAGCCAAAGAGTTGAGATAAAATTGATAGGCAAAATATCATTGGTGATCATACATCTCCAGTTCAGACTCAAAGAATTAAATCATCACAGAAAACATCATTTTTATCTCAGGTGGAGCCAAAATTCTTTTCTGATGCAACTGAAGATGAAAACTGGGTTCAGGATATGAATGAAGAGCTTGATCAGATTGAGAAGAATCAGACGTGGGAGATTGTTTCGAGGCCAGAAAATAAGAACGTCATCGGGACTAAATGGGTCTTTCACAACAAGATGAACAAATATCGCATAGTGATTCGAAACAAAGCACGACTGGTGTGCAAAGGATACTCCTAAATAGAGGTTATTGATGTTGATGAGACATTTGCACCAGTTGAAAGGCTAGATACAATCAGATTATTTTTATCCATATTAGTGCAAAGAAAGTTCAAAGTGTTCCAGATGGACGTCAAATCTATATTTCTAAATGGGGTTCTGGAAGAAGAGGTGTACATTGAGTAGCCATATGGTTTTCTCATTTATGAGGATGAGAACAAAGTTTGCAGACTGAAGAAGGCGTTGTATGGGCTGAAACAAGCACCAAGAGCATGGTACTCAAGGCTTGATCAGTACTTGAAGAAGCTTTGTTTCCAGCATGGGGGATTTGATTACAATATTTATTTCATCAACAATAGTAATCAAAGGATAATAGTGCTGGTTTATGTTGACGACATAATATTTGGCGGATCAGATGAATCTCAGTGCAGACAGTTTTCTGATTTCATGAAAAATGAGTTTGAAATGTCAATGATTGGAGAGCTAACATTTTTCCTTGGTCTTCAGGTGACACAAGGAAGGAATGGAACATTCATTTCTCAATACAAATATGCCAAAGAGGTTCTAAGAAGGTTTGGAATAGAAAATTCAAAGGAAATGAAGACTCCAGTTGCTACCCGGATGAAACTGTCCAAAGATGAGTATGGAAAGGCAGTTAACATCACAGAATATAGGTAAATTATTGGGATCTTGCTGTACTTGACCGCAACAAGGCCTGAAATTGTTTTTTCCACATTCCAAGCAGCGAGATATCGGAGAAATCCCAAGGAAATCCACATGATCGCAGTGAAAAGAATACTTAGATATATCAAAGGCACCGTGGATTTCGGTTTGATGTATAATGACAAATCTCAATCAGTGTTATTGGGTTACATAGATGCAGATTGGGTCGGATCAGCAGATGAAATAAAATCAATGTCAAGAGGTGAATTCTATATTGGTGGATTGTGTATTTCTTGGCTAAGCAAGAAGCAAGATTTCATTTCATTGAGCACCGCGGAAGATGATTATATTGTGTCCACTCAAGCATGCACACAATTATTATGGATGAAGCAGCAGCTTGAAGATATGGGAGTTGAAGTGAAGTCTCTGATTGGAATCCAATGTGATAATTCAAGTTATATAAATCTCAGAAAAAATATCGTCCATCACTCAAGGACAAAGCACATTGAGATAAAGTATCATTTTATCAGGGAGAAGGTTGAATAGGGAATCGTGAAGTTGGAGTATGTGCCTATAGAGCTACAAGTTACAGACATTCTGAAAAAGGCCTTACCCAAGGAAGCTTTTGAGAGGCATCGACTAGCTTTGGGAGTTCAGTCAAATACCCGCACTTGAAACAGTGTGGATGTGCCACCCCCTCTCCCTAAGGTATGATGTGTTTTTACCTAATGTGATGATATGTGTTTTTACCCTGTTACAGACCGTAAAGGAGTGCTCTTTGGGTTCATTGACAAAGGGGGAGAAAATAGTGATTGTTCAAGGGGGAGACAGTGTGGCTATTTGAGAAATCATGAAAGATATTGGGAGAATCTAACAAGTGGAGCAGCCAGATAGGGGGAGTTAAAGTTGTGAGTAGATAGGGGAGCATTTTAAATCTAATTATGCTAGAAGTGATCGATCAAAGAATAGATATCACAATAGCTGAGGATCATGATAAAAGCATAAGAGTGGTGTTGGGATTTGGTAAGAATATTTCAAAAAATTGGTTTCATTTTTGTGTTAACAATGGATGTCAGATTTGAAGTGATTCATTGATGAACTTTTCATTTAATCTTGCTTCTCACGACGAGCATTGCTCATGTGGTCTTAGAGTATGTGCTGAGTAAATCCTTGATCACTATCAGAATCGCAATAGGTGAATGGTGGCTGAAGAATTAACGATGTATCTTTTTATGGAAGAGTTTTCAACAAACCCAAAGGGGGAGATTGTTGGGAAAAATCCCTTAAGGTATCATTGAATCATTTTTGAGGTGATTGTGTTTGATGACAAAGTGGACATTTGCGTTGTGATTGTTGATAAATAAAACCATGACATACAAATTTGTTGACAAAGGGGATTTCATGGTGGCATGTCGAGTTCAAGAACTATGGTTAATGATCAATGTTTGATTCAAGAACGTCGACAAAGGAATGGATGATATGGAGGTGGTACAAAAAGAGCATATACAAGGTGGTGTTGTTTTCCATTGTTTGCCAATTTTTTGGGCCTGAAAATTGACAAATGAAGAAAAGTGGTTTTTGGAAAAGGTACTTGCGTGCCGTGTACTTGAAGGAGAGGAAACTTGTACGCCTAATTTTTTTCAAGATCAGAACATCAAAACATGGCAAAGGGATAAGGGTCGTGCAAGTTTTAGAGTTGGTCACGCAAGTGATTTGGGCAGCAGAGACTTGCACATAGAAACTTGCGCACCTAGGGGAGACTTGCACGCCATCGCGCAGGGTGTCCAAATGCCTATAAATATAGGTCTACACCTCCTCATTCGAAGAAGAGTTCAACACTTAGAAAAATCAGATCTCCCTTCATGCAGGTGTGGTGGTCGCGCAAGTGGTGTGTGGTTGCGCAAGTATAAGTTGCGCACCAGGTGATAGTTGCACACCTAAGGTGGTTTGGGTGAGAAAGGAAGTGAGTCACACAAGTTTAGTGTTGAATAAGGCGGTGTCACACAAGTGGTTTGGTGACACTTGCGCGCCAGATTTGAAGAAGGGAGAAAATTTTTGGTTGCACGCCAATATTGGTTTGGGCGTAAAAGGGTGTGTGTCGCGCAAGTTTGGAGTTGCAGAATCTTGTGTTGCACAAGTGGTTGAGGAGGACTTGCATGCCAGTTTTGACTTTCATGCTGAGACTTGCGCGCCAGCTTAGAGAAGGGCTCCATGTAAGATTGATTCACGATAGAGATTCAGGGCTGCGTGAAAGCTGGAAGATTGCCTGATACCTATGGTGCAAAGTGAGATTCATCTACGGGTGAAATTTGGACTTCAACAAAGCATCCAAATTCAACAGAGGATGTATTCATTTGTGATAATGAAGATATATACAAGTCTATAAACTGTAAGTGGATCCTTTCCAGAGAAGTGGACAAAGGAAGATGAAGAAGGTGATCCTCTCCACCGGCAGTGAGCCAAAGAGAGAGAAACAGGGAGTGACCCTTAGGAAAGCAGTGTACTGACCTTAAACCTTGTAAAGGCAGTTAGCCAGGGTATAGAAGTGATCTAGCCCAAACCTTGTAAACAACAGTGTGCTTATAGTGGATTTGGTACATCGGCACATTGTCGATGTATGCTCCTTGGACGTAGCCCAGTGAGGGTGAACCAAGTAAAAATTAATGTTTCCTCTGCATGCTTTACTTTCTGTTTATATTTTTCAACGGGAAAGAGAGAGAAGAGTGTTTTTCTTAGTAGCAAAACAAGATCAGAACGGGCTTTAATTTTAAATTAGTCATACCCTGATTCTCCCCCCCCCCCCTCAGGGTATTCAACCTTATAGACCTAACAGATTTAGTAATACTATGATTGACTATCTACTTACTCTTTTTAAGGACTCTATACCTGATGATGCATGTATTCTTGAAAATGATTATATGACATAAAAGTTGGTTGAAAATTTTTGATTTTCAAGTACTAAAATCCATGCATTACCTAAAGATTATTGTCTATACTAGAAGGATAATGTCGAGTTAAATGAGTGAAAACAATATGGTACATCTATTTGGAAGACTAATAAATATGGAACTCAATATCATGTACTAGAGAAAGCGATGTGGAACTTTCCATTGATTCCCAGACTTCAAAAACTTTTTATGTCAGAACAAATGGATAAGAATATGAGATGGAATGAAGATGAAAGAAATAAGGATAATGATGATATATTTTATCCTGGTGATGGGTTAGCATGGAAAAAAATTGATAGGTTACATCCTGATTTTTTAGCCAACCCATGGAATGTTATATTGGGATTTTCATGTGATGGTTTCAACCCATTTCAGCAGATGCATGCTGCACATGGTACTTGGCCTATTTTCATTCATATTTATAATTTTTTGTCATGGATGTGTATGAAAAATCCAGTTACTATCATGATTATATTTATTTCTGTACCCAATGATCCTGGAAATGATATCAAAATATTTTTGTAACCATTAATATATGAGTTGAAGGAGATTTAGACCATTGGGGTACAGACATATGATGCATTTAGAAAGGATTACTTTATGTGTCGTGCAGTATTATTATGGATAATAAATTATTTCCATGCATATATAATGATGTCTGGTTAGATTACCAAGGGGATATTATCTTTCACTATATGTATGAAAAATACACATTCTAGGAGATTAAAGTTTCAAATAACTTTCAGTTTCATTGGGCATCGACAATTTCTACAAATGGATCGTCCATACAGGAAAAATTAAAGTCAGTTTGATAATTCCATAGATATAGATGAAATGCCTCAATGAATGTTGGGGGGTGATATCCTTAAAGAACTTGATAATTTGAATTTTGTTCTTGTAAAGGGTTAGTTAAATTCCAACAAGAGGAAGAATGTTCTTTTGAATTCCAAAAATAATTGGAGAAAGAAAAGTATATTCTATGAGTTTTCGTATTAGTCATAAAATTTGATGCATCACTTCTTAGATGTAATGCATATTGAGAAAAATGTGTGTGAAATGTTACTTGAAATGCTTTTAAATATAAAGGGAAATACAAAAGAATATTTTCTCTCATGTCATAATTTAATAGATTGGCGTATAAAACCAAGACTTCATCCTAAGTTAATTGTTCAGAATCAATGGAAAGTCCCTTTTTCTTGTTTTTCGATGAAAAATGAAGAGAAAAAACAATTTCTTCAAGTCTAGGAAAGTTTAAAGGTTCAAGATGGTTATTTGAGTAACATTTTGAAATGATTGAATACACGATATGTGAAACTAAAATCCCTCAAAAACCATGACTACCATGTCCTGTTTCATGAATTGATTCCTATTTCCATTTGACATTTACTATCACATAATGTAATGGTCACTGTGATTATATTATGTCACTTTTATCAAGATATTTGTGCTAAAATATTGAACTAAGTGTTGTGAAAAAACTACAGAAAGATGCACTGATCATTCTTTGCGACTTAGAGAAAAAATTTCCCCCATCATTTTTTACATGTATGTTACATATGGCCCTACATCTTCCAACAGAAGTTCTTTTTGGTGGTCTCATTTCTAGTCACTTTATGTATCCAATAGAAATAATGATGTTTAAATTGAAATCTTATCTGATAAATAAGAATCATTATGAAGGATCTATTGTGAAAGGTTATTTAGAACATGAATGCATGGATTTTTGTTCAATGTATTTGACTAATGTCTCCATAAGATCTAATCGGCCCATGAGAATTGAATATGAGTATTATGATCCCATTGATCCAACATTTCCATCACTTCCTCAAATTGGGGGGATATCTAGATCATACAGGTTGTGTACATTGAATAGGGATGAGTGGTAAATGGCTCATCATACAGTATTATTTAACTGTAGTGTAGCTGAAGATTAAATCAAGTAAGTAAAATTATAAATATATATATTTTTGTTATGTATTTTTTTCATAGTTCCTGATATCATTAAATTTTTATATTTGTAGATAACATATCAAAATTAAAAAAAGATCACATCGCTCTTTATATATTAAGAGGTGGGAGCAATTACACAACAAATAATTTCCTCCTTGGTTGAAGTCAAAGGTAAAAAATTGTTTTTTTACATTACCAAATCGTTTTTAGTTGTTCAATATTAATTGTCGATATATTTCATGTCCAAAGTTTACTGATAGATGATGTATCTACTGAAATAAGGGAATTTTTTTTTGGTCCAAACAATATGGTTTGTGATTGTAATGCAATGGTTGTTAATGGTTTTAAATTCATTATAAATAGTTGTGAAAAAAAGATGGAAACATATAATGACAGCGTCACGATAAGCACTAAAATAGATTGTTATGCTAGTGCATCAGATAGACAGCCTCAATCAGAAAATATGTCGTATTATGGGGTTGTTGAGATAATATATTTATTAGATTGCTATGAACATGATCGTTTCTCTATGATGAAATGCAAGTGGTTTGATTCAATGACATGACAAGGCTTGTATATAAATAGTTACGGTTTTAGAGTGATTGATATGAAACATCAGTTGTGAACAGATGAGCCTTATATTCTTGTATCACAATCTAAACAAGTATTTTATGTAAATGACCCTTTAAAACTGCAATTTGGTGTTATTTTTGTTGTTATTCCTAGATGTATTTTTGATAAAGGATTGGATGATGGTGATGTTTTGGATGAACCAGTCGGTAATCAGTCAAATGTATCATTTGATGATACAGATTATTCAATTGTGAGAATGGATTCTGAACCGGAAATTATAACATAGAATTCCTAGAATTACATGTTTCAAATTATTTATATTATATTATTCTGACCTAGTGCATGTTTTTTTAAACTTTTAAAGTAGAATCTCATTTTTTCTGTAATTTTTTCATTTAGCGAGTAAAAATATAATGAAAAAAACATAATGGAAGATGTAAAGTTTTGAAAAATAATATGAATTTTCTTGGCATATTTATAGTTATTTAATTCTTTGTTATATTTTTAAAATTTTCACAAAACTTTTTGCATTTACATATTATTATGTCTTACAAGGAGGTTTGGAGAAAAAAATGGAGGAAAACGATTGCCGACTTAGAGAAGCTAGCCTGAAAAATGTGATTGTTCTGGTGAGTCCCTTATTTATTTCTTGATTATGTATGAACTTTACAAAAATAATATTTAATATGAACATGAATCATCGAGGAGACAACTTTCATTCAATGAAGATGGTTCAGGCACTCCAGAGTATAGAACTGGCCCTACATGCATCCCCCCTACATGTACCGCCTCACAGTCCATGGCTCTGTAGTCACCGGGAAAATTTCCTCCCATAATTCCCCCCACTTATATGCCTTATCCATACATGTGTGGTCATCCTTTTTATCCATTTCCTCCTCCTACCATGCAGGGTATCCCATCTCCTTCTATCCCTCAACCTTTTTACCCTTATCCGCCTTCATGTCTACAGGGTACACCTCCATTGGTTATGCCCCCTGTATACCTATACCCTCCTACCCAACCTTATCATCCACAGTCTAATATAGAGGGTAAACCTCCATTGGTTATTCCCCCTATATACCCACACCCTCATACCCAACCTCAGCATCCATAGTCTATTATGGAGGACACTTCTCCAGTTGTTTCCCCCCAATATAGTGTGCATGATCGAGCAACAACAAATAGTGCTACTAGTAAATGCTTAAAAAGTAATGAAATTAATAAATTTTTATTAAATTCCAGTTATATATGTGTATAAAATATTTGTTTCCTTTTTTAGGATCATCTTATACTAAAAGACATGGTCGTACAAAGATGCATAAATTGTGGAATATAAACATGCAAATTATGGTTCAGTATAACGAGGAAATGAAAATTATTGAAGAAAATGGTAAAGAATTGCATAGTTTCATGGGGACACTCAATAGACATAGAAATATTGTTCCAATTCAAGAAATCGAGTGGAGAAAAGTTGGAAGAGAAATAAAAGACAAGGCTTGGATGGAAATTTGGGTAATATATTTTTTAAAATTACTTTTCAATTTCTTTATAAAGTATTATTGATAAAAAAATTTTGAATATTCAGCTTCGCTATAACTTCCCGGATGGTCTCCATGATAAGAGACCTAGGTTAATTGAACTGAGGGAGATGTTGTGGGCCTACAAGCATGAACTAAATGTTGGCTGGAAAAAAAGAAGAGGTACTCCTCTGGAAAATGAACTGATCTTCAATGAATAACCAATTTCACAATAGAAATAATTAATTGCATATTGGAGTTATTCCTCTTTCAAGTTAATTTAAAATCTTAATTTTTTTAATAAATTTCTTTTTTCATTAAACTTAGTTTTATGTAGTGGATGATTTTATTAGATGTGATTGTGTTCAATTTTATTTTTTAGACTTGGTTATTTTAGTTATGTCTTGAACTCGTTGAATTTTTAAGTTGAAATGATGATTTTTTTTATCCCATTTGACTTTTTGAAAGGATATTTTATTTTTGTTCATTAATATAATTCATCTAAAAGAAACATAATAAATAAGGGAATCATGATATATAATCATACTCTGGGGTGAACTACACTTCCAAATCATGGACTATCACAGGTAATATATGATTTAACATTGAATATACATTTATTTTGTCATTGATTTATGTTCAATTTTCATGTAGAAATGGGAATTAAATATCGAACGACATGTTATCCGATCATTATTGTTTTGTTCTAGTAGGAAAAAAGAAAGATGGAACTGTTGTGAATCAGGCAACACGATAAAAAATTGTAAGAATGTTTTTAAATTTTTAGCTTTTAGTATGCAGTTTCATTCACTGAAAATTATATGAGTTGTGTTTTACTCATAGAGAATGAGAATGCTTGAGTTAATTATATAACTTTTTTCTATGGTATTATATAGGACAATACATTATCTTCCACTCTCTTTAGTATTCATAATGATAATTTAATAAGATAAATTCTTGATCATGTTTAAAAAGTACATCTGAAATCCATTCAATCTAGAATAATTTTTAAGGAACCTTATCATTTATTTTATACTGATCATATAATCATGTTTCTCTATGGAGGTTTAAGGAATATTTAGACTCTCAAATAGGTCCATAACCTCTACTAATATATATGTAAACCCAAACATCATCCCAATATACTAATATAAGTTATACCAACTATTAAAAGTAGTATAAAGAATATAAAAGGACATAAGCTACTTATGTTTTGGTCTAGATTTCATCAAAAAGGAGGATGTATAATCAATTTCTCATTGGAATGATATAGTTTCAAATCTGGATGATGATCAATTTCCGGTCATCCAGTTATCTCAAGAACTCATATTGAACCTGATGGGGAAAACCCTTTTAGAATATCCCATTTCATACTTGTTACATTTATATGGTTTTGTCTTAAAAATGATTTTCCTATAATGAAACCCCATTCAGATATTATGAATCCTTATTGTATCTTGAATACCCATAACACCTTTAGATTAATTATCTATCATGTGGTCTAGTTCATTTTTGAGGAATAATGCTCTGACGGGTATATTTTAAAGTTCATACCGAAAGACTTTGAATAGATCTATCACAAACATGATCCTGACATTCATATATACTATTTAATAACATGGAATTATAATTCATTTTATAATTTCATATAGTTCCATGGTTGTGACCTTCGATCAGGAGGGAGCTTTGGGGTGGAATGGGGTGGTCCTTCTAGGTGCAACATACAACCACCAAATATTATACTGAGTTAAAAAATATTGGAATTTATGGTGCTATATGAATATATAAAACCCTTTCTTATTGAAATAAGAGCTTAATTATATACTTGGTCAGTTGATGGAGTCTATACATGAAAATGTTTCATCTTACATATGGTGAAGTCAGTCTCTTGAATGTCGATCAAATTTGCAACACACTAATTTTGGGAGGTATGTATGTTGAGTTTCTCCCTTGATCATCTGTCTGGGATGATGCAGAAAGGCCCCTAATATTTATAAGAAGATAATTAGGATCTCCAAAAAGGCCCTTGTCAAGGCCCCATTTCCTGGGGTGGTCATCTCATTTAAGAAATAGGTGGTATTTTTTATTAAGAAGACCCATTCTGAACCTAAGGTCAAGAAGATGAAGGCTTCCCATAGAAATATTATTGTGTGGATGAAGGTTCTTATTGGACCACTATTGAAGAAGGTTCTTTTAATAAATGGGGGTGGGATTTCATTCCCAAAATCAACTAACCCATTCAAATGGATTAATTTCTATCAATGTACTTGAGTGGGTACCTAATTCTGACCCAGAAGAAGGGTGGAGTTAGGGTTTCCACTTTCATGATGGTGGTGTCCATAAAAGGATAAAGGATTATTGGTTTTTCCATTGTTGTGTTTTCCAGAATATATCTCCTTCTACAATATATTTATATGGTAATATCCCCACACAGGTTCTCTATCCCCTTCCAAGTGTTATGGGTCTAGATGGGGTCTCACCTGGGTGGATATGAGTATCTAAATTCCTAGAATATATTCATTGTCTGATTTAAGCAATTTTATAGTGAAATAATGGATTGAGACCCATCATGCTAAAGATATGTGAAATTAGGTCCCATCTAAGTTACTTTGATAATTTCTCTTTCATGCCTTACGAGGAACCCATTAGAGGTAGAACTAAAAATGGAGAGGGAGACCCTAAGGCTCAAGCTTACTTGATTGTAGTTTTTGAGGGATTCCTCTCTACCCTAATCAATGGTAGAGTTATCCATGAGTGTTACCCACCTTGTTGGATTGGGAATCAATTTCAATGTATTCAAATGAGGTTCCATTCTCCTTTATATTTTTTATATGAAGGGCACCTGATGATGGATAACTAATTTTGGTTAATGTTTACCAGGGAGGAGACTCGGGTTAAGGTATAATTCCCTCTAACTGACACTAAATTTTTTTTGGACAAAATATATGTCTATATATGGATTTTATCATAACCAAATTAGTAATTATGCACATAAATACATAAGGCCACAAATAATTATATTTAATAATGTTACTAAAATCCCTGAATTGGATTTCATGATTAAAGGATCAGTCACATGCTTGTGAGTTTTCTAAAAAAATTGAGATTCTATAACCTAGGTTGAAAGAATGGAAACTGACTATAATGTCACAAACTATTATTGTGTGAAGAAGAAACTATGACACAAGTGTATATTATTGGAACAAAAATGTTATTGTGCTCATAGGAAAGAGGAAGTCACATGTCTTGGTTTATACATTGTGATGTGAATCAGCTAGAAACTGTATGTATATGATTACATGAATATAGTATAAACAAAGTTACCAAACCTCTTACAAAACATAGTATTTTCACATAATTGAGTTTGATAAAGGATTGATATTAGAATACTATAATTGATTATAAACAAACCAAACATAGAAGTATCCATCCAAACATATATCAGTATTTATTTCCTATATTCTTGTTTTATATTTTTGAAGTTCAAAGTTTTTTATATTTATTAATGGGTAAACACAACTATAGTTTCCATTACGTGAGTTGAGATATTTGGTTTTTCCTTTTTAGAAATTTTAATCATAACACGTATGAGAATTTCAATGGACATATAGCTGCACTTATTTATTTTTTTGATTATATACTAAAATGGTAACGCCATTTTATAGGATGATCTTCGATATCTAATGGAAAAGGAACTGGACACATTTGGTCCAAATGATTTTTTACATCAGGTTCGTGAAGACAAGAACAGTGGTAGAGTTTGTTGTAAACCCAGAAATAAAATCATGTCATCTAAATATTGGTCATCAGGTATGGAATATTCTAGAAATATTATAGGAATGGTTACCGAATAAAAATTACATGCTTCCATTGAGACAGTAAAGCAATAATTTATACAAGAGTCTTAAAAGACAAGGAAAAAAGAAAATGAACAATTGTGAAAGTTGATATCAGTTATACGCTCTTCACTTCCATTAAAGAGTGCAACAATAGTGGGTGGATATTTATCGAGTTTGCGCTTGATGTATGAGGATGGCGATGATTGTGTAGCTAAAGATGCTAGTGGAGAGGATGAAGATGCTGCTAATGGTGGAGAGTCTAAAGATTCATTTAATGGTAGAGAGGCTGAAGATGTTACTGATGGTGATGATGATGTTTCTATTGGTGGTACACACGTTGATGTTGTTGATATCGGTGCTGATGAGGAGGAGGATTTAGATGACATTTTGGAGCGACATTATTGATAGTTTTTTGTATTTATCATTTTGTTTTCATTGTTTATAAAAATGAAATTTTATATGTATTAGTTTTTTTATTTGTGTGGAAATGAGATGCCACAATGGTTTTTGGAATTCATTGCAGGTGTATGTGTATGGTGTATTTGTATACTACAGGTTTGTGCAGGTTGATATTTTTTTAGATGAAAGGACCCTACAGTTGTGGTTTTAACCATTCCTATATGGAGGATACAACAACAGTTTTAAACATGGACATAGGTGCCTATTTCCATGGTTTAACCATGGTCGTAGGTCCGTAAATCCACAGTTAAAACCATGGAAGTAGGCACCTACAGCCACAGTTAAAACCATGGCATTAGAGGATTACGGCTACGGTTAAACCGTGTCAATAGGACCCTATGGCCATGGTTAAAACCAAGGCGGTAGACACCTATTTCCATGGTTAAAACTGTGGTTATAGGGGTCCCTACCACCACAGAGATAGTCGCTACGGTTAATGAAAACTATGGAAAAATCCTATTGTCATGGTTATAGGGCCTACAACCACGGTTCCAAACCATGGTCATAGGTAAAATTTCTAGTTGTGTCTTTCTATGTAAAAATACATTTCAAACTCTTTGGATCTGTATATATCTCACATATTTCATCATAGAGATAATATCTCCATATTTTTGGAGCAAAGATTATGAATACTAACTCAAGATCATGAGTTGGGTAATTTTTCTCATGATTATTCAACTACCTTGATGCATAAGAAATAAAATTATAATTTTTCATAAGGACGTAACCCAAACCATTCTTTGATGCATCATTTTATATCAAAAATCCATCATTTTTAGATAGAAGAGTCAAAATTGGAGCATTGACCAATATTCTTTTCAATTCTTCAAAAACTTTTTTACATTCTTTCGTATATACAATCTTAACACCTTTATGTGTGAGCTTGGTTAATGGGTTAACCAATCTAGAAAAATTATGAATGAAGCACCAATAGTAACATGCTAATCCAATAAAACTATGTACCTCAATTATATTTGTTGGTATGGGCCATTCTTGGATTTCCTTTATCTTCATAGGATCAACTAAGATTCTATCCTAGAGACAATATGTCCAAGAAAAGAAAATGATTGAATCCAAAATTTACACTTGCCAAACTTCCCATATAATTCATTTCTTCTAAGAGTTTTCAGAATAATCCGCAAGTGATTCTCATGGTCCTTGTAGCTTTTGAAGTATACCAGGATATTATTGATAAATACCACAAAAAAATCATCAAGATATTCCTTGAAAACTCTATTCATTAGATCCATGGAAATAGAGGTTTAATTAGTCAGTCCAAAAGGCATTACTATAAACTCATAATGCCCATACTTGGTTAAAAATGTTGTCTTTGGGATATCTTCCTTCCTCACACACAGCTGATGATTTCTAGATCGAAGGTCAATATTCAAAAAATATTGGACTCCATGAATTTGATCAAATAAATCATCAATTAGTGGTACATGATACTTTTTATTTATTGTAATAACATTGATTTCCCTATAATCAATGCATAGCCTCATGGATCCATATTTCTTCTTGACAAAGAGGTCAGGGGCTCCCTGTGGAGAAACACTAGTTCGAATAAATCCCTTTTCGCTCAATTCCTATAGTTGTTTCTTTAGATCCACTAATTACATAGTTTCCATTCTATAGAGAGTATTTGATATAGGTATTGCACCAGGAATTAAATAAATAGAGAACTCAACTTCCTCCTCTTGAGTATGTCCAGGTAAATCCTCTAGAAATACATCAATGCATTCTTATACAATAGGTACGTCTTCAATTTGAAGATTTATTTTGTCACCCATGGATATTATGTTCTCTTCCACTCTAAGAATTTCATTCAGTAGATCTATTAGGGGTGGATCTAGATAAGAATCATATGGTGAGGTTTCTTCTCTAAAGATAAGGTATTCTACACCATTCTCAAAAATTGTAACTTCTTTATTCTTACAATAGATATTTTCATCATAATTTGACATCCAATTCATACTAAGAATTATATAAAAGTCAATCATTGGTATGATGATAAGGTTAGAAACAAAATAATGTTTATGTTTCATGAGGGAGACTGATTGAAACATCTTTGTTGCAATGATACATCCCCTAGGAGTTTTGACTGACAACTCCTTTATTAAACAAAATTATACATGTATGATTTTTTTGGAAAATTGGGAAGATATAAATGAATGTGATGATTCAAAATAAAATAAATCATTGGATAAGTTTGAGGAAACAATTAAATTACATTCCACCACATCATTAGGAACTTCAACCTCCATGGTTGTAATTGCATAATCTTTCCCTTTCTCTTGTGGCCTTTTCTGAGGAAAGTTTCCTTGGAACTTAGGAAACTCATTTGAAAAGTGTCCCATATCTCTATAATTGTAGCATTGAACATAATTTACTTGTCTCTTTACCTTTCATTCACTAGATCAATGACCCTTTCCACCACACTTATAGAAAACTCCCATGCCTTTCAATAATTTCCCAAGATGATTCTTTCCACAGTTATCGCATAATGGAAATTGATTCATTACCTTATTCTTAATTGGTGATTCAGCTTTTCCATGGTTATTAGAATTCCTTTCCTTATCTTGATTTCACTTGAATAGATTTTATCTAGAAAATTTCTTCTCTGTTTTGATGGAACTTAATACAATTTCATCGTATGATGAAAATGTTTGAGAATCTAGTGCCCTTAGAAAACTTGGCTTAAGACCTTCAAAGAAATGATCAATCTTTTCTTCTGAATTATATAGGTAATCTATATAATAACTGGATAATCTTGTGAAGATATCCTCATACTCCGCAATACTCTCTTCCTCCCTTTGCTTTAGGCTAAGAAATTTCCTCTTCATTTCATTTTATTGTTCATAAGGGAAATATTTGTCAAATAATATTTCCTTAAAAGTTCTCCATTTCATATCTTCTATTTATTCTTCCTCCATGGTATTATGGATCAAGGACCACCATTGATCAGCATTACCCTTGATACAATATACTTCCAGTACTACCTTTTCATTTTCATTGCATCTTAATGCCAAAAATATATTTTCAAGGTACTTGATCCACTGCTCTGCTACCACTATATTTGTAGTCCCAATAAAATATGGGGGATTATACCACATGAAAGGATCCAATACAGGTGTTGCATGGTTATTCGACATAGCCTGAGTAAGTTTTCCCAATATGGTCATGATATGATCCGCTCCAACACTAACTATGTTGACTTTCTCACTGGGGAAATTCCTACATTGTCCAAGGGTATTTATTCTCCTTCTTCCCTTAAGTTCCATCACTAAACAATGGAATACACTAAATTAGGTCATAATTCATAATTTCTAACTAGCAAACACTTAAGTTAATCTAAAAGATTATGCACAACTAATCTCATAATCATAAACATTTTTTATATTTACTTTTAAATCCTTTATAATGGTTTGTAAAGAAAATTTGAATTATCCTAAACATATCCCACGAGAGTATCAAACTAGGTGCGTAGTAAGGCCAATTGTTGTGTACTAGGATACCTCGGGTCAATCCCGAAACTCCTTATCGGAGTTGTTACTCCTAGGTACATATGTGCTAGAACCATGTCCACTTGTAGTATCCAAACATGGATGTATTTTCTAGGAAGACCCATATAATCCCTACTTTACCAAAATTCCATGATTTTATTCTATGATTATCTTCAAAGTCTAACTTAGGGTTATGTCCTCTAAACTATGTTTCCTAAATCTAGTTTCCAAGATTTTTACTAAACTTCCTCTGATACCAACTGTAACGCCCCGACCCCAGAAGCCTAGAGTTGGTGCATTAATTATTACATTGGCCTGATTATAAGGAATGAAATCCCAAAGCAACGACCAGTTTAGTAGTATTGAAGAAACTAGATACATACATGTAACTCATATTACATAGGGAAAGGTAACAAAATAAAATACATAACAAAAACTAATAAACTGCATCTACGAGAACTTAGTAAATGGTCTCCTATTCATAACCTGTTGAAGGTAAACAAATGAAAGGGGTGAGCTCAAATGATCTGTAAGGGTTACAGATAGCATAAGCATGAATCAATAAAAATTGAATCATAATCAAATTTGCATAGTCAATATGGCATGGTGAATAAATGAAAAACACGCGCCATTAGTATACTGATAATAGAACTGCTTACATAGATTTTTTCATAGTGTAAAACTCATGGATAGTAATAACTAAAAATGAATAAACAGAATGATTATTAATTTTACATCATGTATCTGGAACATGATACCACTATACCATCAAAATGGTTTAATTCTTTGGGTAGATACTCGTCTGATTATATTTTGGACACAAACTCGAAGGGTTTATCACAAACTGATTTGTCTCATAAGACCTGTCGATGCATCAAGGGGATATAGTAGGGCCCACCCATCACTTAAAGTCCAAATAATTCTTTATACATATATTTAATACAAGTAAAATATTCCTTCTCAATATCTATATAGAGTAGAGGATATGGATTCATCAATATGTCCATAGTTAAAACAACATTCCAAATAAACACTATATGTAAAAGGGTATATGTCTTAAGAAAATAATCATATCCATGAAACCAGAATATGGATATATAATATATTTAAAATTTCAAATGAAAAATGATCTCAAATGGTTAGTATGTACACCACATAATAATGATTAGGTGCACATTACCAAGTAAATCACAATGAAATGGAAACCGAAATCCCTTACAATATTGTAATCAATCGAGTTAATAATCATCAAGTGAATCACTTAATACCATGAATATAAATATAATAATGATATTATATATCAAATGGAAATAAACATACACCACATACAAGAAATAATTGGTGAACAATGGAAATCTCACAGAAATAAAAGTGAGATGAGAAACCCCTTACCTTATGCCTGAAGAAGTTCTCAATTGATCTTAATGACATGAATAATAAAATTTATATTCCTTAATTAATAATTCCAGAACATTTTATACATTTAATTTATTTATTATAACCTTATTAGGTTTATTCATTACCTTTTTTATGGGTTTAAGAGGTTCAATTTTATTGTTTAGGAAGCATTTTCTCCCTTGGGTTTCATGATCGGTTGACTTGTATTCATGAATGGAAGTTCATTTGAAATGTGGTTAAACATCCACAATTGTTAATATATATTATTTTTGAAATTACATATATATAAATTATCTTATAATTATTTTGGTTATATATCATTAGGATGAATCATTAGATAAAAGTTAATGATAAATGCTTGGATTAACTTAGTGGTTTTATGCACAATGAACTTGTTTTGTATTATTATTTTATATTATGAGTGTGTAAGTATTACAGAACATTTAATAAGATAAAATACATATATTATGATATTTTTCAACCATTAAAAAGTTTTCATTACCAATCTTTAATATATTAATATAAATTGAAATCTCGTCATCCTTGAATGTGATAAATTAACACATCACGGACGGTGTTTTCATTTTTAGTATAAGAGGAGGTGAAAAGAGAGATAATGATGAAATATTCCATTAGTATAATAAAATTATAGTTAATGTAAGTTACTGTAATTATCATATCATTTGGATGAGGGGATATGAGGAGAGAGAAACAAAAGAATGGAACTTTTAAAAGAAGTTGAAAGAAAAAGAAAGAGAGGTTCACCTCTTGAGTACTCCTCCTTGAGAATCTTCTTAAGGCCTTTGTTTTTGGACTTTTGGTGAGAGAAATAGGTCTTGGATGTGGGGAGAAGTCTTGGGTAGTGTATTTGGTAGAAATTAGGCAAGTCTCAAATCTTGAGTGGTGTGAGAGGAAGAGGGGGTGAGGGGTGGTTTATATAGTGGAGGGTAGGAGGGTTTTCTTAATATTTTAGTCATTAGTTTATTATTTTTCCCTAATACAAGAAATAGTGATGATTTTATGACCAAAAATAGTAATAAGTGCATGTTATTTCAAACCAACTATGTTTACCTTAGAAAAAAATCATTCATGACTCAATAAATCATGTATTTATCATTTTTCATAATTTATCATATTTTACTATTCTCCAAAAAATCAAGTATTTCAGAAAAATACCAAAAATTCACCCTAACAATTTTTTAAACGTTTAGAATCCAAAAATGAAATCCATTTTTTAAAAACAATTTTCTAAATATGATAAATTTAATTTTTAATTAAAATCATCATTTAATCAAAAAAAATACCAACACTTAAAATATTCATCTTCATTTTTAAGGTGCCTAAATTTTATTTACACTTTCATGGGTAAGGTTACCATTTATAAGGGTAATAATTCTATTCATAAGGTTATGTTACTATTCATAAGGGTAAGTTACTATTCACTTAAAATTAACTTGGTTCTATCAGACTCTAAATATCACCCTGATCGCAACCACGTATGTCCATTTTTTGAAATTCAAAACACATAAGTGGAAAATTTAAGTTCAATTGATAGGTTATGACTTTCTCCTATAAATAACCAAGTGTTGTTTCATAGAGAATTAGTGTTTCATGAAATATAGGCTATCTAATGAATATAAATTATTTAAGAGAAACACACCATAAAATGTTTGGGGTGTTATATATGTAAACTAAAATGTAATGGTTCATACCATTGGATAAATTTAGTACGTTACAAGTACATCTTCCACAAACACCATGGGTATAAAAATGAAAATAGAGAGTATTAGATATTTTATATCTTCAATTATATCAGAGGAGACAATGCGTGTTGATAAACAAGACAAATAACACACTGCTCAAAAATAAATGCAACAAATTTAAAGATAAAATTTAAAGATGTAGAGAAGATTTTGTTTCTTGGTTTGATGTGCTCTGAAATCTTGAGTCTCCTCAAATTTAGCTTGAAGAGAAGCTTGAGTTGTTTCTCTGAAAATTGCAGTAACACAGAACATCATAATCTCTTTTGTTTTGACTATGGGAAAGGATTTGGATGTTCTATAAGCTCCACTATTTCTCAATATAAATGTATGTATGAATTATACTTGTAATATCTTGTGAAAATATCCTTCTTTTCTTTAGAAAGAATATATTTTATATATACTAGCACACTTCCACACTCACATGCACGAGGGAAAATTATTTTGAATATATAGCATAGTAAGAAGGAGATTATATTTGAAGAACAATCATCATGATTCTCCATATCCTTGTATTGAGATTTGACACATAATTTAATGTTCCCAATAATATTGAAGAATATAATCATAAAATAAATCTTCGCATTAATTTCATTAATAGTCATTGGGAATATTTAATTTAAAAGTCCCAAAATAGTGATGGTGGAACTTATCTGGAGAAAAGTGAACTCTAGTGGCGACTCATCCTGATGGTTACTCAATATAATGGTGATTCAAGCCAATGGTGAGTCAGGCTGGTGGTTGGTCATCTGGTGGTAGGTCATCTGGGGGTATGTCATGCTCAATGATGACTTGTCTCAGTGGTGAATCATATCAATGGTGACTCATATGATGGTAGGTCATCTTTAGTGGTGACTTGTCTCAAGGGTGAAACATCTCTAAGGTGACCCCTTTCTGGTGGTAGGTAAAATCTGGCAGTGTCTCATTTTCAACTACGAGTCAAGTCAGGTGGTGAGACATTCATGGCGGTGACTCAACTTCAATGGTGAGTCATGTCTAGTGGTGAGACATTCGTACATGTGACTCAACTTCAATGGCGATTCATGTATAGTGGTGATACATTCTTGGTGGTGACTCAACTTTAACATTGATTCATGTCTGGCGGTGACTCTTTTCAACACTTATCTAGATTTATTCAAAATTCTTTACATTATAAAATTCTTTCAAAAACAGTAACACCATTAAACACATAATTAATATGATTTATGATTATTAAAATAATCATTTTCCAAAAATCTCCCCCTTTTCAATGATCACAAATCATGGAATTTTAGAAACCATGTATAAAGTAAACTTTGGCTTAAAATAAATGTATTTGAAAAGTAATTGTATTTTATTAAGACTTTAAAAATCTACTGTGATATTTTTGAACATAAAGTCTAAAATCATTAAAATAGAATAAAAAATTGAAGAAGGTATCAAAAAAATATTAAGTAACAAACAGTATCAAAGGTATTTCAAAGATATGGTATGAGAGAATAAAATAATCATAAAAGTAAATGCCCATAATTAATAAATATGGCATCAAAGGTATTAAGTAAATACTTATGGAATAAAAGGTATGGTATCAAGGAATAATATAAAAGAAAAAGAAAAGGTACACAATTAGTCCTCTCAAATAAATGCCAATGCCATATCCATTATCCCCCTTTTGGGATTATTTAAAAAGTGAAGTAAAGAAGTGGTAAATAGAAAATATACAAAATTTGAATAGTAAGATACATTCCATTAATCACTAAATTAATTTCATTACATTAAAAAAGAGATAAAAAATTTCATATAGAATTCCCTATAAAAAACCCTAATTTCAATGCTTCTCAACCTGGGTTCTATGAACAATAGGTATTTTCCCTTGTCATAGGTAGAGAGTACAGTGGTAGAGGTTAAGGCTGAAGTAATTATGGTGGAGGTTTTAAGGACTATTGGGAGAGAGGGAGTATCTCAGATGATAATCTATCAGATATTCTAGATAGATTCTATAGTAGTCACGATGGAAGGATATAACCGATCAGGTAAAGCAGCATTTGGATCTTGGGTAAGAGTTGTTCTAAACATCTCTGGAGAAGCAGCAGGAGGAGATAAATGATCAATCGGTGGAATTTCTTCTTGAGCTACCACTGTTGTGCCAGAAACATGGAGAAAAGTCTTCATCAGATTGATGAATTCCATGATGATATTTCCTCCTCACTCCATGGAACTAAAAAATTCCTTTATCTCCTCTATAAAAAACTTAAGCACCGGGGTCATCACTTTTAGATGATTTACTTTCTCTTTGAATGCTTGAGTAACTGGAGGAATCCATAGGTTCTCTATAAAAAACTTTAAATGAGAGTTTAACTCATGCTTTGTATAGATCATTGAAAGGTAATACTTAATTACCTTTGTGATGATTTATCTATCATTTCTAATATCATTCATACATTCTTTGAGCATATTATGCACATGATCATTGTTTTCTCTAATCTACCTCAAACTCTATTGAGGGATATCAAGAAAATATCCTAAAACAACTCTAATCTCCTCTCTAACAACTAATATGATCAATTAAATATCCAAGGGAGGTGGATGATCACTCTAAGTAGAATATATGGAATATATATTCTCTACCCTATGTAACAAAGAATATAGAGAATCATAAAAATAATATCTCATCTACTCCATCATAGTCCTCAAGGACACCATCTCATTAGTTAGCCTTCTATTATCTATATCCACTTTCTGAAAATGATTAAACATATTGGTTTGAATGTAGAGTATCAAAATCTCAAATAAATATCTAGTATCCATCTCACTGAGTTTTGTGACCAAAGGAGGTTGATTCCTCAGAATCCCATCAAATTTAGAAATAATTGTTTCTTTGAAAGACTCTAGGTTAGATTTGGAAACAACATCAACAGGCACATGAGAAACAATAGGAAAAAGTACATATACTCTCTCAGTAGTAGACTATGATGACTCATATCTAGTAGGGACATCTAAATAAAACCTTTATATCTCTCTTATAGAATCTATTTTCTCAAGCATTCTTCCCTTAGGATCCATATCATGTCGAACTAGGGTTGCAGGTCCACCATTCTTTGGTGGAAAGCTCTCAGTAGCATCTAAATTAGAATCAAAATACTATAGGCCAATTATCATAAACCCTAGTAATATTTTTCATCATCCGTAGCTATGATACCAAACTTGATAGAAGACACAACTGGAGGATCAACAGGTTCTCCATCAGTAAGGTCAAATTTGTAACTAACAAGGCTAGGGGATTCCTCCCCCTCAACGGATGCTCCCAACACATCTCTAGCAGCTTCATCAACATCTAGAACAAGACTTGTTCTCTCCTTAGACCTAGAATAAATAGAAAATCTTGGAGAAGAAACATGTTCCTAAGGCATATCATGATCATCTTCACCATCATAGTCATATCCACCATTAATACCATTTCAATCACCATATTCTTTATCTTTTTCACTTTCATCATCTTCTTCTTTATCATCACTATTATCATCACCTTTATCATTTCCATTTTCACCATCAGATAAATCTATAACTTCCTTAGAATATTTAGAAGAATGTATTTTATAAATTACTTCTCATGATTATTTTATTTCCTCTTCTTCACTTCCTTCACTCAAAAGAGTCTCTCTAACTAATAGAGACATAGGAGGAATAGTCGGACCATAAGTAACAGTTGGGATCTTAGGTAAGTCTGAGTCACTACCCTCCTCAACTGAAAAATCTTGTTCCTCATTACCTGAAGTAGCAGCCTCCTCCTCTTCTTACTATTCATCTGAATACACAACCACCTCATCTGGATCCAATCTATGATAAACAATATCCTTAGGTCTAGAAGGGTGGTCAACAGGATTAAAATACCCATACAACTAATCAACATCATCAATCCATTTTCTTATCCATGGGTTCCAATTAATATTAATCCTCTTACAAATAACTTTCTTCAGACAAAAACCTCCATAGTTCACCTCAGTTTCTTCTTCCCCATTAACCAAAACCTTGGCCTCCAGCATGGATGAAATAAACTTAGGGTAAATAAAGGAGTTTGATCTGGAATATGGTTTTCACATTTCCATCATATGAACCATCAAATACATTCATAGTTTTATTTTTTATCCTCTTTTAATAATGTATAAAACATATACATTCTGGTATCACATTGTGCTGAAATCTTATTTTTTTTAGGCACAACATGTGATGGATAAACTTAAAGAGCATCCATCACTCACCATCCAACTCGGTTGCAGCTGTTCTCCTTAAGGTTCCATATCCAGTCATCTTATCCAAGTAATTATCATATTTAAAATAATTTCTTTCACTTGGAAACGATCCCTGATAATCATTTAATACTCCTTCATGAGGAACTTTAAGGCATCCATCCCATCATCTTGAAGTGAAAACAAACTTCTTCCCATTTATCAAGCTTCGAACCCAATATTTATCTTCCTCAAAACTAAACTCAACATTCTGATAAAACTGATGCACTAACCTAGGATAGAATGGCCTATCATTATTCAAGAAACACTCTATCCATCCTTGGTCTTTGATTACTTTAAGCACCAATGAATTGCTTGATAGAAACCACTCATCATTTACTTTTTTTTTTCAGGAACTACTGTGTGATTCATGAGATGGGGGTTTCACGATTCGTCTATAAATCTACTCAAATCTTCTATTTGATTATTTGAAGGATGTGACTCATTGGGAGTCAACTTAGTAGTTCAATTTACTCTAACCATTGAAATGGAGTAGAAAGGTTCAGATGAGGTCAAGGTAAGGAAAATGGTTAGGATAGAAAATGTCATTTAGAGGTTCTAAGGTCAAGGCGTGAGGGAGAGAGCATCGAAATTAAACTAAGTATCTAATTTATATCATTTAGATATTTAAAAATTGAAAAACTAAATAACATAATTAAATTAATAGAAATAAAAATTAACCTAAAAGGAAAATAAAAAATGGTAATGGTGACTTAATTTCAATAGTGGGTCATCCAATGATGGGTTATCCAATGGTGGGTTAACCAATGGTGGGTACCCTGAATTTAAGTTTATACAAAAAAAATCCCTAATTCATGTTTGATGTAATTTAATCTCTCATAATTCAATGTATTAGTGAAACTATTAGTAAGATGATATTCATATCCAATGTATTTAATATCTGTATCACCCATTTGAAAATGGTCTCTCAAAAAGTGATGTCTTACATCAATATGTTTTTTTATAGAGTTAGATACAAGATTTTTAGAGATTTTTATAGAACTTGTATTTTCACAATTTATAGGGACATGTCTGAATTGATATCCATAGTCTAGTGATGTGTGTTTCATCTATAAAATCTGAGCACATAAGCTACATGTAGCTATGTATTTAGCTTCAGAAGTAGATAGTGAAACCAAAGTTTGTTTCTCACTACAACAAGATAATAAATACTTTCCCAAAATATGACATGTTCCAAAGGTGATTTTTTTATCTAACATTCAAGTACCAAAATCTATATCTGAATAACTAATTCAAATGATATTCCTCTATGGTATAATAATCTTAAACTGGTTGTATATTTTATTTATTTTAAAATTATTTTAACAACAAGTAAATGTGACTCTTTTAGTTTTTCTTAAAAATGATCCCACCTACACACACTAAACATAATGTTAGGTCAGTTAGAAGTTAAGTAGAGAAGACTTCCAATCATGCCTCTATAACTAGTTTGATCTAGTGGCTTCTAGCTTCATCAAGAACCAAATTATAGGTGGTACTCATGAGAGCGTCACTACTCTTGGTGTTATCCCAACCAAAATGTTTAAGAAGATATTTTTTTTACTTACTTTGATTTAAAATAATTCCTTATTTATTTAGAAAAATATAAAAACCAAGAAAGAATTTAAGTTCTCCCATTAAACTCATTTCATATTCATTTTTCATCATCTTTGAAAAATGAGTACATAAATAATTTTTAGAAAATCTAAATATAATATCATCAACATATATTTTAACAACTAAAACATCTTTTGAAATTATTTTTCTAAAAAGGGTAGGATAAGATATACCTTTTGAAAATAATTTTGAAATTAAGAAAGTGTTGATCCTATCATACCAAGATCTATGATCCTATTTTAAACTATATAATGATTTTGTTAATCTGAAAAAAATGATTTGGAAAATGAGGATTTTGAAAACTGGGGGGTTGTTCAACAAAAATATCCTCAAATATAAAACCATTAAAAAATGAACTTTTAACATCCATTTGATATAGTTTGAAATAAAAATGAGCTGCATAGGTAAGAAATATTCTAATGGCTTCAAGTTTGGCTACAGGTGAAAATGTTTCCTCATAGTCTATACCTTCTTCTTGATTATACCCTTGTGTAAATATTCTAGCCTTATTTCTTAATATGGACCTAGATTCATCAATTTTGTTTCTAAATAACCATTTATTTTCAATATTCAAGCATATTTAGTTCTATCAAAAAGTTCCAAAAAATTATTTATTTCAAATTGGTTAAGTTTTTATTGCATATCCATCACTCATAATTCATCATTAATTATATTGATGATGTTCTTAGGTTTAATCTATGACAAGAATGATTGATGTTCAACCTTATTTTTGAGAGAAGCTCTAGTCTGTATACCTATATCTAGGTCTCCCAATACATAACCTAGATTTTAGTACTTATGATTCCTAATGTCTCTTTTAAATGAAGGTTCAGTTACCTCATGGCCTTCTACAGGTTTAGGTTCATGTTCTAGAAGTTCCTCATAATTGGATGGTTTTTCTGTATGTTTTACATTAGTGTCAGTAGGTTTTTCATTGATGTATAAAGTTTAAAAATCATCCTCAAGGTTTCCTAAAGGGGTTCTTAGGCTCATGTGGATCCGTCTCATCAAAATTGACATGAATAGACACTTTCATAGTCTTGTTTCCTTTATTAAACACTCTATAATATTTACTAGTAGTTGAATAACCAAGGAAAATTCCTTCATCACCCTTGGAGAAAAACTTTTTAAGATTATTCTTAGTGTTAAGAATAAAAACTTTGATACCAATAACTCTAAATTAATTAACCATATGATTTATACTATTCCAAATTTCACAAGGGTTTTTCTTTTAAATGGGTCTAATTAAAACTCTATTAATTATGTATTATGCTGTATTGATAGAATTTACTCAAAAGTAGACAGGTAAGTCACATTCATTAAAAATTTTCCTAGAAATTTCTTAAAGGGTATTATTTCTTATTTCTACAACTACATTCAGTTGGGGGTTCCTAGGAGCATAAAATTTGTGAGTATAGCCATTTTTGAGTAAAAGGATACAAAGTATTGATTTTAAAACTCATGGCCATGGTCACTTCTTAAGGTCTTATTCCTAAGTCCACTTAAGTTTTCTATAGATTTTTCATACTTGGTAAAGTGATTGAGAGATTCAATTTTGTGAGATAAAAATAATTCCTAGGTATAACTAGAAAATTTATCTACATGTACACATACACAGTGCTTCCCATTTAAACTAGAAACTCTAGATGGTACAATAAAATCCATGTGAACAAATTCTAGGGGTTGAGAATTTGAAACTTCTTTATTTGATTTGAAAGATATTTTGTGTTGTTTCCCTTTTTGAAATGGGTTAAAAACTTTATCATTTGGAAAATCAGGTTTAGGTAGATCCCTGACTAACCCTTTCCTAATTAGATTTCTAAGTGAGTAAATATTAAAATGTCCTATTCTCCTATGTCAAAGCCAAGATTCCTTATAAAAAGAACTTAGATAAGAAATTTTTTGAGAAATTAAAGAATCTAAATTAACATCGTAGACATTTTTATTTATCAAAGCAGTAAATACTAAAGCATTTTTAGAATCAAAACATTACAAGTATTGTTTTTAAATTTCACATGAAAAATATCATCACATGGTTGTGTGATTCTAATAAAATTGTATTTTAAACCATAAAAAAACATTACTTTAAAAATTAAAAATGAACTAGATTTATCTATTTGGCCAAGACCAATGATTTTACCTTTAGAATTTTCACCAAAGGTGTCATGTACACCATAAACATTTATCAAATTATTAAAGATTTTGTAATATCCAATAATATTTTTGGAATAGCCACTATCTAGGTACCATATTCATTTACTAGAGGTCTTCAAGAAGGTTCCCTACAAAACAATTTTATACCAAAAATGACTTTGGAACCCAAATTTTCTTAGGTCTAGAAATGTTAGTGAATAGGGATTTAGGAAACAAAATTTTCTTAATGGGTTTCCTATAGGATTATTTTAAACTCTTGGAAATAAAAACAATATTTGGTCTAGTTGAGTAATAACTGGCAGCATCACTGGAACTAGTATAAATCTATTCCGAATAATTCTTATGTATCCAGGTTCATATCCAATACCTATGGTATATTTTGGTTCATTTTTCTTTCCTAAAATTTGGGTGAGAATGTTTCTACCATTAGAAAACATCTCTAATACTTTCTTTAAATCCTTATACAATTTTAGTTCAGTATTTTCCTTTAGAAGTTGACAATTTTTCTCATTTTCTACAATAATTTCATTTAACACTATCAGATAAAGCGTGTTGTTTATTTAAAATTTTGTATTTATCTTTAAGATCATTGAAGGTATCTTTAAGAATATTATATTATTCAATAATTTTCTCATTTTTCATATTTTTATCATTATTTTCATCTTCAGAATAATTTGAATTATATAAATGATAGATAGTAGGTACCTCAGATATGTTTGTCATGAAGCACATATTTGCTTTGTTAGGCTTTTCTTCATGAGTTGAGTCTGAGCCGTTGGATCTTCCCTTAGAGGCACTCTTGGTGGATTTGATTTCTTTCTTATATTTTATATCCTTATCATCATAATTATTTTTTTATTTTAAATTGGGATAGTCATCCTTGAAAATTGTTTTTCTTTTAAACTCATAACAGGTAATCTCATTTGAATTATCATCTATTTTCTAGTATTTCTTCCAATTACCACTATTATCATAATTTACATTTTATCTTGATTTCTTGAATAATTTATTCTTCTTATAGAATTTCTTGAACCTTATGGTTAGATGGTTCATCTCCTTGTCACTATTGGTTGGTGATTCCTTATCACTAGAGATTTCATCTTGTACTTTCTATTTTTTTTAATGTAGTAGTCTTAAAGGATACATATTTTCTTTTAGGAACATCATCATATTCTTGATTTACTTTCAATTCTTACTCATATATCATTATCTTTCCAATCAATTACTTTATGGGTATTTTAGTGATATCATAAGATTATCTTATTAAAAATGATGTTCCCCTCCATCTTTCTAGAAGACACCTCAGTAGTAGCATGATTTGATCTTTGTATGACACTGTATTTCCCAAGGAAATCATTGTATTCAATATCTCATTGAATCTGAGATACATATCATAAATAATCCCATGAGGATTCATCTTAAATTTATCATATTTAATTGTATAAGTATTTAGTCTCGTTTTTTTAAATTAGTTTTTCCTTCATGAGAAATAGCTAATGTATCCCAAATTTCATATGTAATTTTACTAGAATATTTTCTATTAAATTCTTCATATCCTAAATAATATTACAGGGTATTTATATCTTTTCAATTGTTTTTATAAGCAGTTTTAGTATCATCATCCCATGTATTACTAATTTATATTTATCTTCAATGGCAGACAATATTTGAAAACTCATGCTTTCAGTGTGCATTTTCATCTTGATTTTCCATTGAGTATAGTTATTACCATTAAATAAGGGTGGTATGTTGGTAGCGGATCCTTATTTTCTATTATCCATTTAAATAACTAAATTTAGAACTAACATAATTTTAAGATCTTTAAAACACAACTAAAATCACAGTTGAAAAGATTTTGAAGACCTCTAATACCAACTATTGGTCAGAGTGACTAACTCAAGATGGGGGTAAATTGAGTTCCCAATAAAAATTTATATTAAAACAAGTTTAAATAAAATCCCCCAATTTAAAATAAAATGCCCCAATTAATCAAAAGAGTAGTTTAATATAATTTTGATCTTTTAAAAGATTTCTTGAAACTTGGTTACTACTCGGTTAAAACAAAATGAAATTTATTTTAACTTTTGAAATAAATTTACTTAATCAAATACTTATATAAAACCTGGTTAAAATTAACTATCAAAGTATGTTTTTCTTACAGTTTAAGAAAATAAAATTTAAAACTTTAAATATAGAAAACAAAATAATGACACACGACAAAATAAAACATGAGGTTCAATCTCAAGCTAAGATCTAATCCCCTCTACTTGGAAATCACCCACTGCTAAGAAGATTATATAAATATAATCTTGATTCAAAACCTAGATCAGGTAAATAAAAAATAGTGAACCAATTGTCCATGCCATGTAGAGACCTCTTCCACAAAAATTGTGGGAAGAAAACACACACAAGTCACACAAGGACCTCTTCCATAGACATTGTGGGTATATAGATGAAAAGAGAGAGTATAATATATCTTTTATCTTCTAGTTATAACATAGGAGATAGTGTATGTTGATAAACAAGACAAACAACACACTACTCAAAAATAAATTCCACAAATAGAAAGATCAAGTATAAAGATGTATAGAAGATTTCATTTCTCAATATGATGTGCTCTGAAATATTTATTCTCCTTATATGTAGCTTTGAGAGAATTTAGATCCATTTCTCTCAAAATCACAATAAAATAGATCATCATAAGATCATTTGTTTTGACTACGGGAAAGGATATTGATGTTCTATAATATCCACTCTTTCATAGTTGAAATATAGGTATGATTGTTACATGTAATATCTTTCAGAAATATCCTTCTTTTATTTGGAAAGAATATGTTTTCTATAGACCATGTCACTTGCACACCCATTTGCACAAGGAAAAATTATTTTAAATATATAGAATAGCGGGAAAGAGATTTTATTTGAATAAAAATCATCACAGACCTTTTCATCCTCATAATAATCTCTGACAAACACTTTAATGTTCCCTAAAATAGTTAAAAATATAATCATAAAATAAATATTCACATTATTTTCATCAATATAGTTATTGGGAACATTTAATTTAAATTTTCCAGAATAGAGACAGTGGCTCTTGTCTGGTAGAAAGTGAACTGTTGGGATCACTTTGTGTGTGAAGATTGTATTTTTTGTCAATAGTTGTCAATATATGTCAAAATGAATAAGGAGATAAAGAATAACTTCGTAGTTGATGGAGAGTTGAAATCAGATGACTGTTTCACTATTCTTAAAGTTCCAATTACATGTATCAAAGGTGATACGTTGTTTGCAACATTGAAGTTCTTTGAAGAATCCTCAAGCCTCCACTTTTGTATGAAGAGAGATGATTAGAGTTCTTTGGAATTAACACTCCAAAAATGAATTGGGTATTTGATGTAAGGATAAAGAAGTAATTTATAATTAATATTCCAAAGAGTATAGGAAGAAAGAAGGATGATTGTTGAAGATGAAGAGAATACAGGAAGTAGTGCATGGGCTTGGCACTATGAGAATGGTCAAAATCAGACGATGCTTTGCTGATATGTATTTCAAAAATATTTTAAGTTAGTATAACTTGTGATGCAATCATTATGAAGGAAAGAGGTGGAAATTATGATTCTATTCATATATATTTTTGATTGGAAGGAATGATGTTGCTGGAAGATAGGGAAGTTTCAGTACATCCCATTAAAAATATGACGATGCTAAAATTGTTCGATCAAAGGATACATATCACGATGATGGATTTCATGATGAAAGATAAAGAATGGTTATGGGATGTAGTGAATATATTAATGAAAAAGGAACAGAAAATATGTAGGTGGCACAAAAGAACGTTTTAAGGTGGCACTGTTTTCCAGTGTTTTCCAAATTTTAGGGCCTGAAAATCAGGAGATGAAGAAATGTGTTTTTGTAAAAGGAAAGAAAGTGGCGCTCAAATCAAAAGTGGCGCACAAGTGTGGAACACAAGTGTGGCATGAAACTATATGTGTAACACAAGTGTATTTTGTGTGTAATTCATATTTCAAGATCATCGCATAAAAATACAACAAAGGAAATAAAGTGGTGTGCAAGTTAAAGATTGGCGCGCAAGTCAAAAAAGTGGTGTGCAAGTATAAGCGGCGCGCAAGTGTGGCACACAAGTATAAGTGACGTCTGTGTTTATGTTGTGCGTAAGTCATATTTCAACATCATCTTATCAAAATATGACAAAGTCAAGAAATTTTCATGCATGTGATGGAGAGGCGTTCAAGTGATGGAGTGGCACGCAAGTGATGGAGCAGTGCACAAGTAGGAACGGCGCGCAAGTGTATATGGAACACAAGTCACCAAAATTCCTATAAATAGATGACTATCCTCCTCATTTTTCTAGTCTCAACACTTAAGAGAAAATTTGAACTTTTATCACACAATTAGTATAAAGTGGTGCGCAAGCTAAAGTGGCGCACAAGTCAGGAGTTATTTGTAAGGCGCTCAAGTAGGGAGGCGTACAAGCAGAGTGGCACGCAAGCAGAGTGGTGCGTAAGAAGAAGTGGTGAAAAATTTGTAAGATGTGTGTAAGAAGGGATTTTGGTACAACAAGTGTGTTGTGTATAAGCCCGAAGTAGCATGTAAGTTGTGAGTTGTTCACAATTGTGGTGAGCAAGAAGTGAGGTGCGCAAGTAGGGAGGCATGCAGGTAGGGTAGTGCGCAAGTATGGATTGGCGCACAAGCTATGAGTTTTTCTAGAAGTTATTACCAGCTTCTGATCAACTATGATGATGCTAAGTTGAGTTGAACTTCATTTTTTTAACAATCACAAAGAGAAATTGTTATTCTAGAAAGAAAAGGAAGAATAAGAGTTTAGTGTAGTTGGTTTTGCACTAAAAGAGAAAGTGTGAAGAAGTGCAGGTTTTAGTGCAGCTAGTTTTGCATTAAAGAAATAGAATAAGAATAAGAAGAAGAGTGTGTAGCCTACAAGTTTGTTTCAGACAAATAAGAAGTTGGTTACTTGCATGCTGCTAAGAAAGTAACAAGAAGAAGAAGAAGAAGGTTGTGAAAGAACAAAGTAGCACTATAACATCCAATAGGTCTCAATAGGTGGAAGATTATTTTGGTGTTGCATACTCTTTGAATAGAGAGAAGACTGTCTTCAGAGGTAGTATAAAGAACCATCTAGAGGCTGCAAGAGACTTTCTACACTGGTAGTATAAAGAATCAGTGAGTGTAAGGGTATATCCTACTCACTGCAAGTTGGAAGAGGATTGTTTCCCTTCCCCCCTCCGAGTGTAGGGAGAAACACTGGGAAGTGATTATTTCCTTCCCTCCTCTAAGTGTAGGGATCCACACTGACTAGTGGATTGATTTCCTAGTCAACCACTGTAACAGTTACTATATTATAGTGTAGAATCTGTGCACTATTCATTACCATACACGGCAAGGACGTAACTGCTCTTATTGAGTGGTGAAACTTGTAAAAATATCATGTGCATATTTTTACTACTTTCATATTATTGCATGTGATAGGGAAAAGAGAATAAGAGAGTCAATATCCTAACAGGTTAAGAGGTATCGGGATAAAAAGAAGAAATTGGTTCCAAAAGGTCCCCAACACTGATTCACCACCCTCTCAGTGTTAGTAATATCCCAAACTGGTCCTCTCATAAACTCTGGTGGTGACTCATCCTGACGGTGACTCAATATGATGGTGAGTCAGGACAATAGTAAGTTAGGCTAGCAGTAGGTCATGCCCAATAGTGACTTGTCTCAATGGTGACTTATCTCAATAGTGAATCATCGTAGCGGTGAATCATCTTACGGTAGGTCATATTCAGCGGTGACTTATCTCAATGGTGGCTTGTCTCAACATTAAATCATTTCTGGAGGGTTGGGTATGTATAGGTGTGGTGAGTGAAATTTCATGGAATGATTTATTAATTATTTTATTATCCCACTTTCCTTTAGTGCTTCAATACAACCATTATGCTCCACTACCATCCTTGATGCCCCACTATAGTGTTTGGTGCCAAAAATAGTGAAACAACCCTTCCTTGGACAATATGAGTCATTATTACATAAATATTATGCCATATATTCCATATTTACCATATTTTACCATATACCTCCATTTTTACCATATTTTAATATTTTAATCAAAAATTACCAAATTTCACCCCTTGGATAATTTCTATATCCTGATTCCAAATATGCAATTCATTTTATCAAATTCATTCTATAATTATCATTATTTTACCTTTTATGTTATTTTCATACATTCCTCAAAAATAAAGTATAAGAGTAAGAATCATTTTAATTTCCTAAAGAATTAACAATATGATACAACTCAACCCCTAAATACATAACCACTAATCATACTATTGTAATCCCTAAGGGTAAGGTGTACAATGGTGGTGCTTTTATGATGTGGTTTTTCCAACATTGACCAAGTGGTGATCTACAATAACTTGAACTTCTCTTGCAGATGGTTCTTCTCTAACTTCACTTATTAGAGTTCTATTTGGTATTGGTCAAGGGTGAACCCTAGTGATGCTACCTCCTTCCCAAGCTCTGATAAATTAAATTCATAAGGGATGTTTATATTGGTTGAATCCATATTTCCTCCCTTATGTGATGATTAACATTCATCATTACCCTTAATATAAAATAATACTAACAGTTTTTTCTTAATCACTATTCCACTAATGGTCATAATCTCCAACGGTCATATTGACCAATGATCATAATCTCCAACGATCGTAATTTTGAATTATCATATTAATACTTATATATACTATAACATATAAATACCTTTATAACATTCTCTAATTTCTTACACCATATCAATTTCAATGTTTATTGTTTTCTTTTTAATGGAAATGTATCTCATATACTTGTTATTTTTTGTAGTATGATCCACTGGAGTACAATATTATGGTGTTGTCACACATTGTTACATGATTTATGGTACTGGTTTTAGATTCTATTATAATTTAATTACTTAGTGTTTTTTTGTTGTATAAATATGTGTTGTGTTATAATTATGAAATAATAAAATGTTTATTTGTGCAGCAATCTTATAATGAAAGGTTTATTTACTATTAAAGAATCTTAGGTATTATATTCTTCCACCCTTAAATAAAATTTTTTCCTCAAAATTGTAAATCAATCAACAAATAGATATAGATAATAATTTTTCATAGCATCCACTAGATCCTATTTTTCCTCTTTTAGAAGTTGATTCCTCTAAATAATCTTCACCAGTAGTAAATCTATTTCATAGTACTTGTTCCCTTTTATCAATAATCTGAATCGGATCTCCCTCGTATGATAAGTCTGGATCCAACTAAACATGATCAAATTTTAGAACATGGGTATGGTCTTGCATATACTTACTTAGAAGTTATATATGTAAGATAGTGTAAACTTGGTATAGGTTTGGTGTCATGTCCAAATAATATGCCACTAATCATATTCACTCCAATATTTCAAATAGACCAATATATCTTAGACTCATCTTCCCTTTCTTTTTAAATCTAATAACCCCTTTCTATGGAGATATCTTCCTTCCTTTTATTTTCATTATAAATTTTTTTCTACTTTGGGATTACTTGATATACTTCTATATGGATCTTACCTTCTCAGTTGTATCTTCCATAAGTTCTGGACCCATAAGTTTCCTTTCTCTAACTGCATCCCAGCATATCGGAGTTCAAAATCTCTTTCTATACAAGGATTCATATGGCACCATATTAATGTTGGAGTGGTAACTATTATTATAGGAAAACTTCATAAGAGGTAAATACCGAACTCAAATTCCTTTAAATTCATGATAGAATGACCTTAGAATTTCCTCCAATGTATGGATAGTTCATTCGGGCCCATCTATTTGGTGGTGATATGTCATGTTAAGATTAATATTTTTATTTAAATACTTATTGAGAATCCTCCAAAAAATTTATGGGAACCTTGGTTCATTATCAGGGACTATCAATAGGGTTGTTCCATGAAGTCTTAAAACTTCATTTATATAAAACCTTATAAGATGGTCAAGAGAAAAATCTTCTCAAATTGCAAAGAAATGTGATAACTTTGTGAGATGATTAATAATGAATCATATAGAATTATTCCCCTTATATGTATTAGGATGATCGATAATTAAATCCATAGTAATATTATCCCACTTCAATTTCGTTATAGGTAGAGGCTACATTACGCCTTTGGGAAGTTTTCTTTCAGCCTTCACTCACTAGCATATTAATAATCTTACAGTATAATCTACAATTTCTCTCTTCATATTTTCCCACCATAAGTTCTCTTATCTATCCTTATACATATTGGTACAACCCAGATGTATAGAGAAGTTTGATTATTATTCTCATCCAAAATATACTTCTTTAACTCTGGTACAAATGGAACACATAACCTCTTTCCAAATCGTAAAACTTCATCATCACCAATGTTTAACTCTAATAATCTCTCATTTATCACATCTTCCATTTTCTTTTGTAGGTATTTATCACCATGATGATATTTCTTGATTTTATATAATAAAGATGGTTGGATCATTACATGGAATAAGAATGATTCGTCACCTTACATTATAATACCCAAGTCTGTCCTTACTAGGTCTTTGATAATTTGATTGTTCATTACCCTTAACATAGATAAAGTGACATGGTCTTTTTTACTCAAAGCATTTTCCACATTGTTTGATTTACCCATATGAAAATTGAGAGCATAGTCATAATCCTTGATTAGTTCTAACCATCTTATTTGACTCATATTAAAATCCTTTTGAGTAATTATATATTTTAAACTCTTGTGGTATGTTTATATATCACATCTATCTCCATAGAGGTAATGTCTTCATATCATCAAATAAAAGATTACTGCTGCCAATTATAAATCATGATTTGGATAATTAAATACAAGGGTTTTCAACCGTTTTGATGTATAGGCCACAAATTTATCATTTTTCATTAGAACACATCCAATACCTTTCCTTGATGCATCACTGTAAATAAAAAAGACTTATTTACCATATGGAAGAGTCAAAATAGGTTTATTCACCAATATCTTTTTAATTATTAAAAACTACCTTCACATTCTTTTTTCCATGCAAACTTTACCCCTTTACATGTTATCTTGGTTAATGTATTATCCAAATGAAAAAAAAAATCAAAAAAATAGGTGATAGTAACCCGTTAACCCAAGAAAACTGTATATTTATACTATTTTGGTGGGTCTTGGCCATTCCTTGACAGCCTTCATCTTTGAAGGGTTAATAGATATACCATACTTGGACATAATATGACCAATCAAATAAACCTATTAAATCTAAAATTTACATTTACTAAATTTCCCATATAACTCTTTTGTGCTCAATGCCTCAAGATCAATTTGTAAATGAGCATCATGCTCCTCATAACTCTTATAGTATATAATAATTTCATCAATAAATACCACCAAAAATATTACAAGTTAGTATATGAATATTATATTCATAAAATTCATAGAGGGATAATTTTTTAACCCAAAATTCATTAATGTGTACTCATAATGACTACCACATGTGAAATTCTATTTTTTGGAATATCCTCCTTAACTTTTAACTAAAAGTTTCTAGAATAAAGATCAATCTTTGAACAGAATTGAGCCCCTTGAATTTGATCAAGGAGGTCGTCAATATTAGGTAATGGATACTTTTTATTTATAGTAATTCCATTGATTTACATATAATTGATGCATAATCTCATTGTACCATCCTTATTCTTCAAAAACAACACATCCCCTCCTGAGGTTGAAACACTTGGATGAGTGAAACCTTTATCACATAAGTCTTTTATTTTCTTCAATACAACTAACTCCACTAGAGCAATCCAATAAGGTGGATTAAATATCATCTTTTCATTAGGGATAAGATCAATTAAAAATACAACTTCTTGATCAGGGGGTAATACAAGTAATCCATCGTAAAATACATTAATATATTCTCACACAATCGGTACCTCCTCTATACTCTGAAAACCATTACCCACCATAGATTGAATTTCATCTATATCCTACCCAAGAATTTTATTAATTTGAGCTGGGGGTTCAAGACAAGATTTAGTTAATGAAATATCTCCATGAAAAAAAGTAATTCCTTACTTTCCTCTCCAATTGTAACTTCTTTTTTGATATAATAAATTCTCACTTTGTAATTTGAGATCTAATCCTTCCCCAAGATTACATCAGAATACACCATGGGTATAATGATTATATTTGAAATGAGACAACACCCATGCATCCTAATGTTAATTTCCTAATGTACCTTTATTGTAATCAAAGTACCACTTAGTGTTTTAACTAATAAATCATTCCTTAGTGTATCTTAGTGTAGCAAGGAGTGATTGAATATTGTCTTTAGTAATGAAAGATATAAAGTAATGTGAAGATCCAAAATAAAACAATGTAATATATACCTTTAAATTTTTAATCAAAGTACCTTATATCACATCATTTAGATCTTAAACTTTAGTTATTGTTATGAAAAAGGAATGAACTTGATTTGTAGTCCTCTTCTGTGGAAGATTCCCTTGGTGATTAGGGAATTGATTAGAGTAATTTAATATCTCCTTATAGTTGAAACATTACATATTGGTTGCTTCCCTCTTAATCTTGGACCCATGAGTTTGATGTCCTTTATCTCTACACTTATACTAAACTCCAAAGCCTTTTAAAAAATTCCCAATGTTGTATTCCCATAGTTATTGAATGTTGGAAGATATACCCTTCCCTTATTTTCCTTTTTTTAATTATGTTCATCATGGTACTCAACCATCCTTTTTTCTTATACTTCCCATTAAAAGAAAATGATTTAAAGAACTTTTTATCAGTCTTGATAATGCTTTTTATTATCTCCTCATTTGTTGAGAAATTTTGAGATACCAATGATCTTTAAAGACTAGGATCTAAACCATTCAAGAAGCGTTCAATATTCCTTTTATGGTAGCACATATAATCCACAACATACCCTGATAACCTTGTAAAATTGTATTTATACTCATCCATTATCTCTTCTTCTTTTTGTCTTAGTTTCAAGAATTTCCTTTCCACATCCACACATTATTCTCGCGGAAAATGTTTTTCTAGAAAAATCAACATGAATGCATTCCATTTCATGATCTTAGTATCCTTGGATTCTTTAGTATTTTGAATTAAGAACCACCATTAGTCAGCATCAAAGTATCATAATGCCAAAAATATTTTATCTAGAGACTTAATCCATTGTTCTTCCTTTATAGGATTAGTGGTTTCACTAAAATGTTCAGGTTTTTGCCTCATAAAATGATCTAATGTGGTTGATCCCTATGGTGGGCTAACATGTTACTCCATACGATCAAGGTTATTTGTCATAACCTAAGTCAATTTTCTTATAGAATTCATAATTTTCTCTGAAAAAATATTAACTCCATTATCCTAATTATTCAAACATTCATCGCATTGTGCATGGTTGTTGGCCTAGTTTTTTATTCTTCTAGAAGGTGCTATTATCTAATAATAATTTTATTAGTTAATTAGTAAACTTATAACATGACTTATATTGTATATTATCAAAATAATTATAGAATAATATCTATAATTTTTTTAGTGATGAAATATATGTTCCCTACCTATGTTTTCTTAATTCTAGTACTCAATGTTTCTGATAAACCTTCCAATGATACCAGCTGTAATTCCCCCAAACCTGATTTCCTAGATATGGTCGGTTATTTATTACATGGAAAACAGAGTGCAATATATTACATTCTAGGGATCAAGGTTTGGTAGTCATCAAGAAACTTGATACATTAAATTGTAATTATACAATATAGAAGTACTAATTTTTATTCCAAAATGCTACCCATGTTCAATCATAGTATTATGCTTCATTACCTGAAGAAATGGGAAACAAAGTAAAGGTGGTGAACTTAAATGTTCAGTAAGGGAAAAACATACAATGGAAGCTAATAAAGGATAAAATAGGCAACATCATGAGTATAATTGAAGTGATGAAAATGAATACATAAGTGTAATCCATGGAAGAAAGATAAATCCATAATCCCATGGATCAAAAAATAATATGGAATATGGAATTTCATAATGTCAGTCATAATAATCAAATCATCAAGGATTTATGAAAAGGAATTACACATAAAGGGTAAGGACACTCTCATTCCACATTAAATGAATTATTAATAATGTATAAGTTAATTCCATCAACACATAAAGGAATAATTATGGATTTATAGCTTTCAAAAAGTACCCACAACACGTGATTTATACGAAATTATTGCTAACGGGTACTTGTAAAGATTAAGGATCTTAAAAATATTTAGGAAATTGTATTTGCAGTGGTAGGAGACCAAAGAAACACATAAATTATGCATCACCATAATAATTCTATAATTTGGTTTATAAAAAAAATTATGATAATTATCCATAGTATATACCCTGAGAGTTCCAAACCAGGTGCGTAGTAAGGGCTCATTCACCGTGTACCAGGATGATGATCATGATATACCTGAACAACTCTTTTCAAGGTTATTACCCCTAGATGAATCTTATAAAAAACCAAATCCACTTTTAGTATCCATATAGGGATGTATTTTCTTGTAAAATCGCACACTTTTTTACTTTACCTAAGTATAGGATTTTTATGGCTACTATGAGGTTTAGGCATAGAAATGACTTATGAATTGGGTATAATATGAGTGGAAGGAATTATCACATGGGTTAGATGTCTTAAAAATAGAACATAAATTTACATAAACACCATAATAGGATAAAAAGTTTTGGATTAAAAATAATGTGACAATTGTAATATTAATAGGAATTGTAAATAGAGAGAAAATCGACACTTATTTCGGCATAGTAGAAACTTTCAAAAAGGGTATGAAGTAAGGGGTATGGGTGATGTAACATTGAAAATAGATAAAAGGGAACATAATAACATGTATAAATAGAAATAAAATATAAAAAATGGAAGTTTCAAAGATATTACAAAATAGATAAATTGAAATATGATAGGAAGAGAGATAAGTGGGAACCCTTACCTCTCTTGAGCTTCTTAGATTAGAACCCAACCTTAAATCGAACCAAACTCTTTAAGAATTAAGAGATAGCTATGGTAGATACTCCTTGAGATAGAAATTAATAGGTAATTTTTAATTTGGTGTGTAAGAATGAGAAGAGATGGTGGGTATTTGTATGTGTGGTGAGTATAATTTCATGGAAAAATTTATTAATTATTTTATTATTCCAATTTCCTTTAGTGATACACTATAAAAATTATGATTCACTGCCATCATTAATACCCCACTATAGCGTTGAGTGCCAAAAATAGTGAAATAACACTTCATTGTCTAAAAAAATTCATAGTTACATAAATATGATGTCATATATACTGTATTTACCATATTTTACTGTATTCCACCATTTTACTGTATTTTACTAATTTAATAAAAAAATTACCAAATTTCATCCCTTGAATAATTTCTACATCCTAATTCCAAATATGAAATCCATTTTATTAAATTCATTCTATAATTAGATACATTGTACATTTTATGTTAGGTTGATACATTCATCAAAAAAAATAAAGTATAAGAGTAAACATCCTTTTAATTTCTTAAAGAATTTACATTATAAAACAACTAAAACCCTAGATACATAAAATATAATAAAAAAAAAATATTCACTAAGGGTAAGGTGTTTAATGTTGGTGTTTTCATGGGGTGGTTCATCCAACATTAACCAAGTGGTGATCTCCACTAACTTGAGCTTCTCCCACATACGGTTCCACTCCAACTTCACTTGTTTGAGTTTTGATTAGGATTGGTCAAGGGTGAACCCCAGTTATATTACCTCCTTCCCAAGCTCTAATAAATGAACTTCATAAGGTATGATCCTACTAATTGAAGCCATATTTCCTCCCTTATTTGATAATTTACATTCATCATTACCCTTAATATAAACTAATCCTAATAGTTTATTCGTAATCATTATACCACTAACGGTCATAATTCACAACATTTATAATCTCCAATTTTTATATTGACCAATGCTCATAATCTACAATGGTCATAATTACCAATGATTATATTGATCCTTATATATACATCAATATCAAAATCCCTTCATAACACTCTCTAAGTTCTTACACCATATCAATTCCAATGTTTATTTTTTTTCTTTTTAATAGAAATGTATCTCATATAATAGTTATTATTTTTTTAGTATGATCCTTTGAAGTATAATATTATGGTGTTATCTCACATTATTACATGATTTATGGAACTGATTTTATCCTCTATTATAAATTTAATTACTTAGTGTTTTTGATGTATTAATATGTGTTTTACTATTATGATGAAATAATAAAATGTGTATTTGTACAAAAATATTATGATGAAAGGTTTATTTACTATTATATAATATCAGCTATTATAGTAACTGCTGAGACCCATAAGATATAATCACCCTTTATTTCATCAACACACAACCCAATTCAAGATGTAAATTGTTGCACTAAACATTGAACACAATTCCCCCCTCCATCAAATAAAGAAATAGATAAATAACCAGTTTCTCTTTCAAATACTCGAAATTATCTTGATAATGTTCAATTAATGTGAACACTTGATCCTTCTATGTCAATACTGATATAGTATCAATCCAAGAGAAGTTGAGAATGAACCTATTTTAATAGTCATCGAGTCCAAGAAAACTCCATACATATGACGTATTATTGGGGGATAACCAAGAAACCACCACCTAAATATTATAAGTATATAAGTCCATTCCATGATGAGATACAACATGCCCCAATAAACAGACCTCATGGGTCCAAAACTCACACTTTTATAAATAACTAAATAGCTGATGAAACCAAAGAACTCCCAACATAGCTCATGGATTATTTTCATGATCCTCCTCTGACTCAGAGAACACTTGGATGTCATTGAAAAATACCACCATGAACCAGTACATAAATTTACAGAACACTCTATTCATTAATACCATGACTGATGGAATGTTCATAACATTGAATAGAATCATAACAAACTCTTAATGCCCATAATGAAATCTAAAAGCAATATTCAGGGTATAATTATTATTTACTCACATATGATGATACCCAAGCCATAAATAGGTATTTAAGAACCAGTTATCTCCCTTAAAATGATTGAATAGATCATCAATCTATGAGATATGATAGTGTCTCTTCACTTTCACTTGATTCAAATGGTGATAATCAACACACAACCACAATATGTCATCTGCATTGTTTTCAAATAGAATTGATGCTCCCTAAGGTCACATGTTGAGTTAAATGATTCTTCTCTATGGAAAATCATCAACTCGAATCTACAACTTCCACAACTCATAAGGGGTCATTTGATACAAATACATTGATATTGGAGAAACACATAGTTGCAACTCTATCCAAAAATTGATTTCTCATCAAGGTGGTAACATTAAAAACACTTTAGGGAATACATTAGGCTACTCTTCAACAACATTAGGAAACACTAATGGTTAGTCCTTCATAGAACTCAGCATTATTACAGCCATCAAATAAGATAGAGAATCAACATGCCTCTGACCCATATGAAGGTCACTCTTTCCAATAAACACTATCCAGACTTCATCAGTGTTATAAAATATGATGTTCCTCAAAAAAATCTATTATATCTTACACTAAATATATCTAATCCATGAATATTATTATGTTGTATGGTTGTATAAATAAATATAATAATTCTCCCAAAGAACGATGTTTCCCTAGCACTAAATCATAATTTCTTCACACATCACACAAGTTATCTCAACCTCCAACTAAAATATTCAATGCCATGGTCACTGGAAGTCTCTCTACATGAATTCCCAAATCATGGACTAGGGTGGGTGAAATAAAGGATTTCATAGCTCTTGAATCAAACATGGCATAAACCCGAGTAGAAAAAAGGCATATGGTACCTTGCATGATGTCTAGATCACTTGGAACTAGAAAAGATAATGGATGCATCTAAGAACATCCAAATCCATGAATTATCTATCCAATGGAGAACACCTATACATTTTTGATTTATGCACTATATCTAAGGATGAGGGGAATCATGAGGTTATCCTCTTATTTCCCCATCCTCTATCTACTAATCGTAAGCTAGAATGTCATGTTATTGTTTCCTCAGTTGATACTACTATAATGGTTGGAACTAAAATAGGCCATTATCCACATGATGACTGGTAAATAAGGTCATGCACTCTCAATTATAATGTCCATGACCTTCATAAGAAAAACAAACCATTCCCAAACAGATAAAAGGGTTCCAAGAAATACTATCCCTAAAAAAATGAATTTAAAAAGGATGAAACATGATCCCAGATGACTAAAACTTATTTTACTAGGTAGGAAATTGAGAACTTATGGTTACAGCTCTACTCAATGGAAAATCTTGGAAAATACCATATCATGATGATCTAGTCCTAGCCAATGTCCTCTCAATGACCTCCTCTCTCACCAACACCTTGGGATACGACTTCAATATAAATGGGGTGACCTGGTATAGGATCTCTAGACACAAATCCTCCTTGAAATTACTCTCCCTAGCCTAACTATATGGTAGAAGGTATAAAGAATAATTTAGGGGGTTATTTTATCAGATATTACTCTTGCACATTATAAATCCTACATCAAAGGGTGAGAATCTTCTACCGACAGGACACCTTAGTGGTCAAAGAGAGAAACTTGTCCTGGAAATAATCTCTAAACTTCTCCCACTCAATAATAAACTCCTCATAATCTAAAAGGAATAAAATTCACCACTATCAAGATTACCCACACAACATCATCACAACTAAAGAAACTTAGTGTTCCTTCTAAGCATAGATCAAACTGAAGGCTATCTCCACCTCCTCCAACCAATCCTCTATCTCTTGATCTAAAATATTATCCTCAAACTTATACATAATATAGTGATGAAACTCTTGAAGTGTACTCTAAATTTAATCATCATAGACCTCCACTCTATGGTGATCTTCTAGAAAATCCTACTGAATGTCTCTGACATGAACCTGAAAGGTATGTCAACCTGGATCCATATCTACAAAAAAAATAAAAAACTCCTAAACCTTGGATATAAAATATTTAATGTTAACTAGTTAATTCATTATATCCTAATTCCACATTATCTACACAATTTAAATGTTGTCATAGAAAATCATTGATTGATGCAATTCAATCGCCTTAACACTCAGTCTTACCCTACCTAGCCTGATTGAGAGGAAAATTCTCAAATTAGGGCTATAATTACCTAGTTTGAATCACCTGAATGACACTCGGGTGAGGTCTTCACATGACCTCAAGCATGCCTCACCGTATGTCAGTGGTTGTTGACTAATGGTGGGGGATTAAAACATCCTTGGGGAGAATATTCCCTAAAACTAAGGCATAAGGGGCATGCCTAAATCTATAGAAAATTTAATGTGACCTATCTATATAAGAGACATCCCAAAACATATGGACAAATAAATAGGGATCCAATCAGGCCCCCTATAATGAACCAAACTTTTATTAATGAAAATTCCTCTTGATATAATTAAATTTATTATTATGTAAAATTGTTATATAAAATATGAACTTCCTTGGTTTTATGTTTTTGGATTTGAAAATACCGTTAAGAATTGTTACCATTTCAAATATATCTGTTGAACAGTGATCACATGATTAATATAAATATAGGGCTTTAACAAATCCAATTTACTCAGAAAATGAAAGTGATGGCCTCATCCAGTAGAATTTCTCCATACAAAGCCCATTATTTAGAGCTTGGAAAGGAGGTGGAATCATCGGTCTTCTCTCTTGACCAATTTCAAGCTGATATTCAACACATTAAGCTCGAATAGAACTACCTACGGGAGAAGTGGAAGTTAATAGAGATTACCACCCGAGCGATGTTATCTGAGCCTCCCCAAGAGTCTGTCACCATCGCATGCCTTACCCTTAGGTATTATGTAGGTGTTATAAGGGGTTATGTAACAAGACCCTAGTACTATGATTATGTGCATTATTTTTGTATATAATAAAGAATATTCATTCATTTTATTATTGTTACTTTGTAAATAGTTTTTAAAGAAAAAATAGTATTTTTTAGTTAATATTCAATTAAGAATTCTATTTTGAGGAATTAATGGATTTTTGAATTAAATATTATTTTAATAAAATATTATTACTAAATTACTTTTTATTAAATATAAATGATCATATAATTTTTATGAATACAATTGTAATTTTTATTATGGTTTGAAATCCGTTTTGGTCAAAACCCAAGAATTTTTTATAAATGTCGATTTTTATTTTAAAAGTAAAAAATTCACATATTTAGAAAACTATTTAGATAAAATGAATATTATTTTTTTAATTAGGATGTTGAAATTATCCAATGGTGAATTTTTCATAATTTTCCGAGACAGTCTAATTTTTGGGTAAAAATTAAATACCATTTAAAAATATAATGTGTTTTATGACTTCATAATGACTCAATAGTGATATAATGAAATAATATAAAAGGGATGTTCGGAAAATATATGTTTTACCTTTAAAAAATTTGATTTTAGATTTGTTTGATTAATTTTATGGTGCCTTAATGGACCCTTCAAGACTTATTAATATTTTAACTTTTTAAAATGATTTCCTTGAGAGTGTGACTCACCTCCACATAAGAAAGCCTAATATTTTAATAAGTTCAGACATTGCCCTTATAAAATAATTTTTTCCACTCCCCTTTGGTAAAACCCATTTTAAAAAACCATGGGTTGGTTTTTTTTTTTTGATTAGTTTAAAGTGTAGTGTCCAAAACCTAAATAATAAAGAATTCCCTCTCTTTTCCTATATAAACCCACCCAGGATCCCACTTCTCTTCACTCAAAACTCTTTTATAATGTCCCTAAACTTCCCTACTCTATCTAAAATCCTCCCAAGATTCCCCAATATCCCATTAATCCTCTCTCAAGCCCCTCCCAAGCCTTTGGGATCACACTTCCAAGTAAGGGATTTCTTCCTTTATCATTTTTGTCCAAATTTCATTATGTTGTTATACCATTTTTTTCAATTAAATATTTTGTGGTATGATTTATAAACTCTCCCATAATTCCATAATTATGTTTTAATGATGAGATACCTCTTTATCTCTCATTAATTCCACCCATGTACACCTGTTACCATGCCGAAATTCCGTAAGGAATTTCTCTCTTCTCATTTACATTCAAGCAATTCTTTTGTATTATGAATATAAATTCCATTACATATGTTGGGACATGTATATATATGACCCCCTTACTGTCCATTTAATTTACATATGATGAGACACCCCTTTATCTCTCATAAACCATTTTTATGAATTCTTAAGTCACGTCGTTAAGCTGCCGAAATTGCACTGCGATTTTCCAAGCCAAAGTCATTGTGTAGTGAATACCATGCCCATTTCTCTATCAAGGGTATTTACCTTTATTCATATTTACTTATTTATTATAGAGTTTCATGTATGTATTCCACATTCCTTTATCGTGTAATAAATGATGATGTTGAATTATTCCATGTTGTATGATCCATGTGGCACACTTATGCATGAAATGAAATGATTAAGAAGGGTGCACCCTGATAGTGCTCCAATGCATTGGGTAAATATTAGTATCATGATACGTCAAGTGAAATGAGGGTTTACTCATTATAATTCAAGTGAAATGAGGTTTTACTCATGGTCCATGTGAAATTATCCTTGGCTCATGCTAATATCATGTTAAATGGTGTTGCCACATTTCCATGTTATGATAATCATGCTATATCATGCATTTATGTTCGTATTTCTCTTATGCTCCATTGATATTCCTATTTCAAAACATGTACTATATTCTTTATGTTGTGCATTTTTTACTCCCTTACTGGGCTTTATAGATCACCCTTTTTTATGCATGTCCTTAGGTTATCCCATGCAATGTTAAGTATGAAGGAATGTGTGTGGTCATGTAAAAGAAGTTTTCAATAAAGATGTGTATTTCATGTTTTAAGTTGTTATATAATGTTACTAAGCCCCAAATACACTATACCTCTTGATATTATATGTTGTATTAAGTGAATATTTTATTTAATAAATCATTTTTATGTGTGTAATAGAGAGTAGGGTTGTTATAGTTGGTATTAGATGATAGGTTTAGTTTTTTTTGGGATTAGGATTAGAAAACCCTAGTGAAATACTTAGGTACAAGACTAATTATAATAAAAACATCCCTAAATTTTGGTGACTATTGAGTAAGTGGTTTATCAAGAAAATACATCCCTATCTAGATATGATCAGGTAGAGACGACTCTTTCACAGATGGATCTAGGGGTAAAACTTGAAAACATCACTTTGAGATAGACTCGAACAGGAACTGGTGAATGAAAATGGGTCTTGCTGCACTCTTGGTTATGACACTCCCGGGGGATACACTTTGGTAAATTCATAAACTTAGTACGAACCATTATTATGGGAATAAAAAAATTCCCCGAAGAATATATGTTGGGAAGTAGATCATGGATAATATAGATCGAAGCCTATAAATTCATAAGTTAAGGAAATAAAAGTAATTTATAAGCCATCCATTTTTGTCTTTAGATTACCCTTTATGTGATACTCATAACTTTCCTTTTATTACAGCCAATATCCAATAATAGGAGGACTCAGGCTAACAACTGATGCAAAGATCAATGTGATGACTGTTCTAATGAGATGCCCAATCTAATGAGAGTGGGAATCGCAAACTTTGTCACGATACTCTCTCAGTTAACTCAAGTTTTGAATATAAACCTGGGTCAAGAGTAACATTCAACCCCCCCCCCCCAGAAAGAACAAGTCGTAATCGAGAGCTTCATGAGACAAAGGCCTCCTACTTTTAATGGATCATATGATCCCTCAATTTCCAAAAAATAGATCAACTCCATTGAAAAGATATTCTCTATCCTTCAATGTTCCAAACAAGAGAAGGTTGTTCTAGATGCTTATCGTATGGAGGGTTAATCTTATCAATGGTGTACATTGATAAAAAAAATATGAAGCCTTAGGAGGAGATCGAGGCGTTGGAATGGAAGGATTTCTGTAAAAAGTTTTTTGATAAATATTTTCCACGCACCCTCCGACTTAATATGGAAAGGGACTTCCTTATCCCACTTGACTACTTATTTGATTTGATAAAACCTAGACTACAGAAATCACTAGTGATTTGTGACTTTGAGAGCTATGAGGAAATTGTCTGATGTGCCCTCAAAGTCTAAATGGAGATCGATGAATCTCAGGGGTATCATGGGGATAAGAAGTTTAAGGTGGAATTTAATTCTGGAGGTCCAATGGATAAATACAACAGTGCTAAGAAAATATAGCACCCCACTTGCCAAAGGTGCAGAAAAAAGCACCCCAAAAATTGCCTGAAGGGGATGAGGAAATGCTTTAGGTGTGAAGAGAAGGGCACCTGTCCATTAACTGCCAAAAAGAAAAACTCTGTGACAGAGGATATGAATGCTATGTTTGACCCTCAATGAATTTTTCATTACTTCAACTGCAAATAATCATGGTACTTTGCAAACTAGTTCCCTAATACAAGGGTTTTCAGAGGCAACCAACAACCTCCAAGGTGTAAAGGGAAAGCTTTTTCCATCACTACCACCGAAGTGAACCTCAATAAAGAAGTGGTGACAGGTAGGCTAGTTATTCATTCAAGAATAGAAAACATACTTTTTTATTCTAGTTCTATGCATTCTTTTATATCCCAAAAGTTTACAAGAATAATCCCAACACCACCACAAATCATGGAAGTAAAGATGTCGATGAGAATAGAAAATTGGTAAATCATTGCATCCCAGGAATATAACTCCTCCCATATCATAATTTGTGGATTGAACTTTCTGAATAACCTTTTCATACTACCTCTGGTGGAATTTGATGCAATTATTGGCATGGATTGGCTTTCCTTATATAGAGCCAACATAAATTTCCATGAGAGGGAAATCACTCTTCATATGAAGAATCGACCCCCAATTCTGTACAAGTGCAAGGAGGAGGATGAATCTTCTTTAGCACCATTATCTCAAGCATGGATATTAATTCCCTATGAGCATGCGTATCTTTCTTAGATTATTGAGTCTAAGGAATCAACCATCCTTGAAGACATGCATATTTTGAGGGAATTCATTGAAGTGTTTCTCGAGGAATTGTCTTGTCTTCCTCCTAGAAGAGATGTTGAATTCTTAATTGATCTTATACCTGAGGCATTTCCAATATACAAGACTTTGTATAGAATGGATATTATGGAGCTTGAGGATCTAAAGAAACAACTTAAGGATAATCTGGATAAAGGGTTTATATGACCAAGTGCTTCCCCATGGGGTGCACCAGTTCTCTTAATCGAGAAAAAGGATGGGTCAATGTGCCTTTTCATCGATTATCGTGAGCTCAAAAAATCACAATAAATAACAAGTATCCTCTTCCATGAATTGAAGACTTGTTTTATTAGTTATGTGGAGAATAATACTTCTCCAAGGTGGATTTGTGGTTGGGATATTACCAAGTAAGGGTGAAGAAGGTGGATATCCCCAAGACTGCTTTTCGTACAAGATAAGGGCGCTATGAATTCATAGTAATGCCTTTCAGACTCACTAATGCTCTAGAAATCTTCATGGAATTAATGAATACAGTCTTTAGAGATTACCTCAACAAATTTTTGGTAGTCTTTATAGATGATATTCTAATATACTTCAAAACCAAGGAGGTTCATGAGGAGAATCTAAGCACTATACTAGAGACCTTGAGAAAGGAGAAGCTCTATGAAAAGTACAGCATATGTGATTTTTGGTTAAAGGAGGTCTCATTCTTGGTTCATATAATCACAAGAAATGGGATATATGTGGATACCTATAAGATAGTTTCAATTGAGGGATGGTTGGGGCCAACATCAGTGATGGATATTTGTAGCTTCCTAGGGTTATTTAGATATTATCGCCGATTTGTGAGAAATTTCTCATGATTGTCCAACCCTCTTACCAAGATAACTCATAAGAGAGTAATATTTTCTTGGAGTGTTGAATGTGAAGAGATATTTAAGGAGTTAAAAGGAGGCTTATCACTGCACCCATACTAACACTTCCCACAAGTGGAGAACTTTTTGTGGTATTCAATGATGATTCGAATAAGGTTCTGGGTTATGTGTTGATGAAAAATGACAAAGTAATTGCCTATGCTTCAATTACATTGAAATTTTGTGAGAAAAAATATCCAACATAAGATATAGAGTTGGTTTCAGTAATATTTACTTTAAAATTTTTGCTACATTATCTCTTTGGGGAGAAGTGTGAAATATATACGGATCACAAAAGCCTCATGTATATATTCACAGTGAAATAACTGAATATGCACCAATGAAGATGGTTAGAGATGATCAAAGACTATGACTTCTCAATCCATTACCACCCTGGGAAAGTGAATAAGGTGGTAGATGCTCTAAGTAGAAAGGACCCAGTAATTCTATCATTGATGAGAATTTAAAAGGATCCAATCTTCTTATATTTGATGAATATGGACATGGGAATCATAAATAAGGGAACATCATCAATCCTTTCATAAATGATTTATCAACTGTCTCTTTTTTAAATGTTAAAGGATGATCAAAAGGATGATTTGGGAATTTAGAAGAAAGTGGAAAGTATCATAAAAGGGAAATCCTAGGAGTTAAATGTTAATGAAGAAGGAATTGTGAGATTTGTTTCAAGACTATGTGTTCCATAAAATCTGGGGTTAAACAAAGAACTTTTGGATGATGCACATAGTTCAAATTTCTCCATTCACCCAGGAAACACAAAGATGTATCGAGATCTCAGAGAGATTTATTGGTAGGATAACATGAAGAAGGAGATCAATGAGTATACATCAAAGTGACTCATGTGTCAAAAAGTGAAGGCTAAGAGGTAGAAGTCTAAGGGGATGATGAAACCATTACCCATAACAGCATGGAAATGGGAGAACATCACCATGGACTTTGTCACCAGACTTTCGAAGACATCCAAAGGAAACAATGCTATCTAGGTTGTTGTGGATCATCTTACAAAGACTGCACACTTCATTTCAATTAAAGAGGATTTCTCATTGGATCAACTTTCATAGATATATATCATAGAAGTGGTAAGGTTTCATGGAGTAACACTATATATTATATATGATCAAGATCCAAGATTCACCTCTAAGTTCTAGAAGAGTCTTTAAAATACTCTGAATACTAAGCTAAACTTCAGTATGGATTATCAGCCTCAAACTAATGGCCAATATGAGCAAACTATCCAAACACTTGAGGACATGTTGAGAGAATTCTCAATGGACTTGAAAGAAGTATGGTATCAACATCTTCCTCTGGTTGATTTCTCTTATAATAACAGTTTCCACTCAAGCATCCAAATGGATCCTTATGAAGCCCTATATGGGAAGAGGTGCAGAACACCAGCATGTTGGGATAAAGTTGGGGGGCGAAAACTCCAAGGTTTATAAATGGTCGAAGAAATGGTGGATAAGGTTAGGACCATCCAGCATCACATTAAAGTTGATCAGAGTCGACAAAAGAGATATGCTGATAATCATTGATGAGACCTAGAGTTTGATGTTGGAGACAAGGTATTCCTCTTCATATTTCCATGGAAGATAATTATGATATTTGGGAAGAGGGGAAATATTATTCCAAGGTACATCGGCCCTTTTTAGATCCTTAGTCGCATTGGAGAAATGGACTATCAACTAGCACTCCCACCGAACCTATCTCAATTACATGATATATTCCATGTATCGCTCTTGAGGAAGTAAATACTTGACCCATTGCATGTACTCAATCCATAGGTGGTACCATTGGAGAATGACCTCTCCTATGAAGAGAATACAGTGAAGATCTTAGATCGTAGAGAAAAAGTTCTATGAAATAAGACAATTCCCCTCATGAAAGTGTTGTGGAGAAACCACAAGTTTGAAGAAGAAATGTGAGAACTAGAGGATGTGATGAGGTGGAGTTACCCACATCTGTTTTAGTGTGGGAAAAGGACATTTCGAGGGTGAAATTTCTTAAGGGGGGAAGATTGTAACGACCCAAATTTTTATTAATGAAAATTCCTCTTGATCTAATTAAATGTCTTATTACGTAAAATGGTTATATAAAATATGCACTTCCTTAGTTTTATGTTTTTGGATTGCAAAATACCATTAAGAATTGTTATCATTTCTAATATAGTTATTGAATAGTGATCACATTATTAGTATAAATATAGGTCTTTAACAAATACAATTTACTCGGACAAAGTAAGTGATGGCCTCATCTAGTAGAATTTCTCCATACGAAGCTCATTTTTCGAAGCTCAGAAAGGAGGTGGCATCACTAGGCTTCACTCTTGACCAATCCCAAGCTGAGCTTCAACACGTTAAGCTTAAATGGAATCAGCTATGAGATAATTGAAAGTTAATAGATATGACCACCTGAGTGATGTTATATGAGCCTCCCCAAGAGTCTATCACCATTTCACGTCATACCCTTAGGTCTTATGCAAGTGTTATAAGGGGTTATGTAAAAATACCCTAGCACTATGATTATGTTCATTATTTTTGTATAAAATAAATAATATACATTCATTTTATTATTGTTACTTTTTAAATAGTTTTTAAAGCACAAACAGTATTTTTTAGTTAATATTCAATTAAGAAATATATTTTCTGAATTAATGGATTTTTTAATTAAATAATATTTTAATAAAATATTATTACTAAATTAATTTTTATTAAATATAAATGATTGTATAATTTATATGAATACAGTTGCAATTTTTTTATGGTTTGAAATTCGTTTTTGTCAAAACCCATGAATTTTCGATAAATGTCAGTTTTTATTTTAAAAGTAAAAATTAACATATTTAGATAATTATTTAGATAATCAGGACATTGAAATTATCCAATAGTGAGTTTTTTAGTGCATCTCTCTATAATTTCCAAACAACACTTCTACTCAGACTTTTGGCACAAAGGTCTTAATAAAAATTACACATCTTAATCACATTAACTCTAACATTATGTGAAAGTAAATGTTGAATGGAAATGAGAATCAACTCATGTAACAAGACATGGTAATCATGGATTTTAAGAGATTTTAGTTTCACATGTTGTGTATTCACCCTTTTTGAAATGTTACTTGAATAACCATCTAGAACCTTCAAACTTTCCAAGACCTAAATAAATTTTTGTTCTCTGCATTTTTCATTGAATAACAAAAAAAAGGAACTTTCCACTTATTTTGAACAATTAAATTAAGATGAATTCATGCACTTATACCCCAATCCATCGAATCATGATGTGACCGAAAATCATCTTTTGTTTTTCCCTTGAAATTTAAAAGAGTAGCAAATAACATCTCACAAATGTTTTCTTGGATATTCATTACATCCAAATAATGATGCAATAAATTCGATGACCAATATAGTAACTAAAATAATATACTTTTATTTATCCAATTTCTATTGGAATTTGAATTAAAATTATTTCACTTTATTATATTTGATTGAATTTTTCCAATAATATAATTCAAACCATCAAATTCTTTAACAATATCATTCCCTGATATTCGTTGATGTGTTTCAGCTATTTCAATGGCATTATTGAAATATCTTTAATTTTGACTATATGGATGATCCATTGGTAGAAATAATCAATTCCCTATGAAGTTAAAAATTTCTTTAAACTTTAATCTCTAGGAACATGTATTTTCCATACAAATAGTGCAGGATAATTTCCATTTTGTACTCTAACAAGATATCATTCTATAAGTAGGGGAATCATTTATCATCCATAATAAAGTTGCATGAAACATAAATTACTCCTTCCTGAATGCATCATACGCTTGTACAACAACACTCCAATACTCATTTAACTCATTTATTAATGGATTTAAGTATATGTCAATATCATTTTTGGGATCAATGGCTCTAGATATCAATATAATCATGATAGTAAATGGTTTCTTCATACACATCCATGATTGAAATTAATAAATATGAATGAAAATAGTCCATGTACTATGTGAAGTATGCATTTGGTGAAATGTGTTGAAACCATCACATGATAATACCAATCTAATATTTCATGGGTCATCTCTAAAATCATGATGTAACCTATAAAACTTCTTCCAAGATAACATATCTATTGTATTCACTATTTTATCATTATCCATATTTATTTCATCTTCATTCAATCTCATATTTATTTCTATTTGTTCTAAAATAAAACGTTTTTGAAGCCTGGGAATTAAAGGGAAGTGACACATCACTTTATCTAGTACATAGGATTGAGTTATGTCTTTTTTAGTCTTCCAACTTAATATACCACACTATTTACAGTGAATCGAATCTACATTTTCCTTCTATAATAAACAGAAATATTTGGGGAAAGAATGGATCTTAGGGGATAAAAATCCAAATTTTTCAACCAACTTTGATGACATGGAATCATTTTCTAGAATACATGCATCATTAGGTATTAAATCTTTAATAAATGTAAGTATATAGTTAACCGCAGTATTACTAAATCCATACATTGTTTTCCCATGATATAATCACATTAAAAAAAACAATTTTTCGTATTTTTACACATACCTGATATATTGGGGTATTCTCATATTTCATTAGTTTTTTAACACTCTCAATGTCATCATTCTAATAAAAAGACAAAAATCGTGTTCTGTTATTCATTTTCTCTTGTGTTGTTCTGCATGAGGAGTTGGCTTAAAAAATAAATGGAAACTAATTAGAAAAAAAATCATCCCAACCTTTTTAGTTGAATAAATGTCATTCTTCAATTGAATTTTTTCTCCATTTTTATACCACACGTGAATTTTTTTTGGAAACCATGTTTAGTGATATGGTAACTCACTTACTCACGAGTTAGCCAAAGTCTTCCAGCATAATCAAAACATGGTCAGCAAATCAATCTACCATATGAATCATTATTAAATGAAAATTAAAAAAAAATATCATAAATCCTTCTAAAAATCATCAGTGATACAATAAATGTTTTACATCAAAATTTTATCCATTATGATTCAAATAAACATACATTAAATAAATAATCTAGAAAATGACTTAACGTGATATGTATTATTTCGTTAGAGAAAAACTAATCATCAATAACATGTTTATAAAAAATCATAAAAATATCTTAAATAGAAAGTAAAATAATATATTATATGTTGTTAAATTTTAATTTATATTCAATTTTCTTTTCATACTCTATATTATTTATTTATTCATTGTTTTCAAATATGTTATAGTATAGCTTCATCAATAAAAATATTGTGAAACTATTTTACAAATAAATATTTGTTGTTAATGTATTCACTATAAGTAAATATTTTTAGAATATCCTAATGGGTTATTATTCTCAACACTATATGTACACACTCTTAGGATATATCATATACTGTTGAGTTCAATCTACTTTTCATATGCATTGCATAATTTATATGTTTCTATAATGAAATAGTTATGGTTATTGAATTATGGGATCCCTATTGGGGGGATTTTCTTTGTCATTAGAATATTTTAGTGATTATTCTATGAATATATGACTTATCCAATTTTTTAGTTGATATTTATCATTTAGGTAATTTGTATTTTTGGAGAAAAATAATCTCCAAAATGGTGTGTAAATCCCTAGTTTTAGTCACTAGTCATTGACATTCCATGGAACATGCCCAAGGTCAATTGTAGTCAGGTATATGGATTAATCATTATATTGTATATTAAATTAAAACATCATTATCAAAATTTAATGATTTGGTTATTAAATACTTCAATCCCAACATAATAATATTTTAGTTACTCAACTAATCAATTAAATACTTGATTATAGTATTAATGTTTGATTAGTATAAATTAGTAATCTCATAATTCTTAGTGATTTTATTATCATTAATTTAAAAGGTGATAAAAAGTATCACATAATAATATAGCATACCCTTTTAGAGTTTCTATTCAAGGGAGTACAAATAAAAATGATTTCTCTTCCATTAAAATAATTTTGTAAGAACAATAATTTCATCATAATACTTTCCATTATAGAGAGATTTACTTACATTTTAAAATTCATGTGGTTTTAACAATGTGGATTGGTATGTTCTGCCTAGACTATAGAAGTTTGATATTTATCAACTCTTCACACATCAAATTTACTATGAAGGTATCAAGTGATTTGAAGATTTTGAATGATTCAAGTAAATATATTTGTTGATATGGGAGTTGGGTTTTGATTTTTATATTCAAAATCATGGGAAATAGATTGTGGAAGATACTTCTATGTAATTATAACATGGCTATTTAATTGAATGATTAAGAAATTAAGAAGTTGAAAACACCAAAGTATGTGAAAACATTGTATTTCATTTTCATTCAACAAAATTTATAAATTATTTATCCTTATAAAGTTAACATTTAAGACATACATGATGGTAAGATGTGCTAATTTTTCCCTAAAGTGTTCCACTATATTTCTTCCTCTTTTTCAAGGATCAGAGACTCATCTCTTATTAGAAGAAAAAGTAATATTTCATATGATCTAGAGGAGTGTTTATTTATTGGATTCTATTGTTCAGTTATTAAAGAGAAGTATAATAGGTAATATTTGGTAGAAATAAGTTCAAATAATTTCATTGGAGGTTGAAAAATATATTTTTTAATAACATTGATTAGTTATTATGTATTGTGTGGAAGAACATCATAATTTCTGAGAGAAATTTATATTCGTAATATTTCAAGAATAATTTATTCTTATTATTACCATTGAATGGTAGTAGTGTATTTTACTATAAAAAATGACACCATGACATGATGATGATATACCCATTAATTTTTAATAATGATTCTAGTAAATCACATTTTTTATTATGGTTGTGTTGATGTGGATATTAAAATAATTGAGTAGTGAAGAAGGTGAAAACACCCAAGTATGTTGAAACATTGTATCTCATTTTCATGCAAAAAAATTATAAATTATTTATCCTTAGAAATCGAATATTTAAGACATACAAGATGATAAGATGTGTTGTTTTTTTCATAAAGTGTTCCACTATGTTTCTTCCACTTATTCAAGGATCGAAGACTCATCTACACTACAAGATCTATTATTAGAAGAAAAAGAATATTTTTATGATCAAGAGGAGTTTTTTTTGGATTCTATTGTTAGGTTATTAAAGAGAAGTATAATAGGTAATACTTAGTAGAAGTAAATTCAAAAAAAATCAATGGAGGGTGAAAAAAAATTTAATCACATTGTTAGTTATTATGTATTGTGTGGAAGTACATCATAATTATTGAGAGAAATTTATATTCACAAGATTTAAAGAATAATATATACCTGGTATTACCATTGAATGGAAGTAGTATATTTTATTATAAAAAATGACACCATAACATGATGATGATATACCCATTCATTTTTAATAATTATCCTAGTAAATCACATTATTTATTATGATATTTTTGATGTGTCTATTCAAATAATTGATCGGTGAAGAAGGTGAAAACACCCAATATGTGAAAAGGTTGTATTTAATTTTCATTCAACAAAATTTATAAAGTATTTATCCTTAAAAAGTAAATATTTAAGACACACATTATGGTAAGATGTGCTTATTTTGTTATAAATTGTTCCACTATATTTCTTCCTCTTATTCAAGGATTGAAGACACATCTACACAAAAAGATCTCTTATTAAAAGAAAAATGAATATTTTTTATGATGTAGAAGAGTGTTTATTTATTAGATTATATTGTTCAGTTATTAAAGTGAAGTAGAATAGGTGATACTTAGTAGAAATAAATTCAAAAAATTATATTGGAGGTTAAAAAATATTTTTTTTAATAACATTGATTATTTATTCTGTATTATGTGGAATCACATCATAATTATTAAGAGAAATTTATATTCATAATATTTTAAGAATAATCTATGCATATTATTACCATTGAATGGTAGTAGTGTATTTTATTATAAAAAATGACACCATAACATGATTATGATATACCCATTCATTTTTAATAATGATCCTAGTAAATCATATTGTTTTTTATGGTTGTGTTGATGTGGCTATTCAAATAATTGAGTAGTGAAGAAGGTGAAAACACACAAGTATGTGAAAACATTGTATCTCAGTTTCATTCAATAAAATTTATAAATTATTTTTCCTTAGAAATTGAATATTTAAGAAATAAATTATGGTAATATGTGCTAATTGTTTCATAAATTGTTCCACTATATTTCTTCATATTATTCAAGGATCGAAGACTCATCTACAAAACAAGATCTCTTATTAGAAGAAAAAGAAATATTTTTTATGATCAATAGGATTGTTTTTTATTGGATTCTATCATTCAGTTATTAAAGAGAAGTATAATAGCTAATTATTAGTAGAAATAAATTCAAAAAAAATAATTGGTGGTTGAAAATATATATTTTTTATAACATTGATTAGTTATTTTTTATTGTGTGGCGGAATATCATAATTTTTGGGAGAAATTTATATCCACAAGATTTCAAGAATAATATATGCATGTTGTTTCCATTGAATGGTATTAGTGGATTTTATTATAAAAAATGACACTATAACATGATTATGATATACCCATTCATTTTAAATAATGATCCTAGTAAATCACATTGTTTATTATGGTTGTATTGATGTGGCTTTTCAAATATGCCACTAGATTAATTAAATTACATAAACTAATTTAGTGTATAAAATGAAAGGAAAAGACTTCATCATGTTTATTATCATATTAACCTAAGATAAAGGTTGATTAGTAGAGAATCTAAAATATTTTTATTCATTAATTAAAAATATCTCTTAGATAATACATTGTGTATGACCTCACTTAAATTATTGTGAAATTTTACATGTGTTTCCTCCATGCCAACCTTAATTTCATGGTTTAATAGAGAAATTATAATCAGATAAGTATCCACTGCTTTGAAAGAATGTTATATTATTTCATTTACTTCATGTATTTTGTTATCATTAAGTTCCACTAATTTATGTGTTGGGAAAAATCCCCCAGGGTTCCATTTTATTATTTTTGAGGTGATTGTGATTATTGACAAATAAAGATAACCAAATTGTTGTATGGTTGGTGTTTCTGAAATATATGTTTAATGTGACATAGTTTCCTTGTGTTTCCCAAATTTGTGGGCCACAAAATTGGGGGGTTTTTTGTAAAATAAAGATTTCTGCATATCAACTGCACTATGCGTACCGAAAAGGATTTTGTGGGTCGTGAAGCATGGAGTCCACAGACCACAAAGGAGGTATGTGAAACCAAAAATTATGTTATGTTATATGGATAAAGGAAATATTTTAGGCCACCGTAAAGGAAAAATGCGCTATGAGGACCATGTAGAGAAATCAGCTCGCGGGAGGTTCTTAGTTCACGAGATGCGAACTGTTCATAGGAGTTTTTTTCGATTATGATTGAGAGGTGGTGATTTTGGGTTACACAAAGGGTTTATTCTTGCAGAATACATCGATCACCATAAAGATTTAAGGCCCTATGCAGACCGCATTGCAGTTTGCGGTGAAAGTTGTACTGCATCAAAAATTTTGGGTAATTTGGAATAGCAGGTTTTGCGGATATATTTGCCTATATAAAGACCCCTAATAAAATATTTATGAAGATAAAATTTTATAAGAAAATATCATCTATCCGGGAATAATTTTTTGAAGTCTGAAGTAGTCTTTGAGGGAGAATTTCGTGAAGGAGAATAGTTCGTGATGGAGGATTCCACAAAAGGTGAAGTAGCTCAGGGGAAAATTTTGATAAAGGGTTTTTGCAGGGATCTATAGCCCACAAAGAAGAAGGTATTGTGTAGTAGAGGCAGTCTATGTGGAATCATCCATTTGTGAAGCAGAAGTGGTCCACAAAGAAAGGTTTTCTATAAATCACTCACACCATGCGGTGCATTGAAATTTGTGGAGGGATTCAAGGTAGTTTGTGGATAATGAAAGATAGTTCATAGAAGGGACTAAAACAGCTCATAAAAGAAATTTTTTCAAACTAATAGTATGTAGAAAATTTTATTTCTTCTATAGGTGAAAAATGGACTTCAATAGAGAATCTATCTACAATTGAGGTTGTGTTCATTCATTAAAATGAAGGGGCTTATAAGTCCATAAATTGTGTGTGGATCATTTCCAGAGTAGTGAACAAACTAAGAGGAATAATGTGATCATTTCCACCAATAGTGATCCAGATAAAGAGACCCAGGGAGTGACCCTTGGAAAATTAGTGAGCTAACCCTAAACTTTGTAAAGGCAGTGAGTCTGGTAATAGAAGTGAACTAGCCCAAACCTTGTAATTTGGCAGTGAGTCTTATTGGATTTGGTACATCAGCACATTATCATTGTATGATCCTTGGATGTATCCCAGTGAGGGTGAACCAAGTAAAATTTTTGTTTCTCATGCATGATTTCATTTATGTTCATATATTACTACAGGAAAGAGAGAGAAGAGTGTTTTGTTTAACAATGAAACAAGATCTTAAGGAGTAGTTTTTTTAATCTCTCATACCCTGGTTCACTCCCCCCCTCTGGGTATTAAACCTAATTGGGATAACAATTGGTATCATAGATAAATGTTTAAAGTTAGTGGTTCTCTCTCAGTTGAAGAAATGGAAGATGTTAATCCCAAAAATATTCCAATCTTTGATGGAAACAATTTTTAGCTATGGAAGAATATAATGAAAAAATACCTTCAATCATTGGGTTTGGATGTATTTACAGCCTCAATGCATGGTATTTCTGCCAGTATGGATAGTAAAGTTTTATCAGAAGAAGAAAATAGAGAATTGTATGCTAATGAAAAAGGAATAAATGCTTTAGGGGGATCCCTGTCTAATGTAATATATAAAAAGTTAATGTCATGTATGTAATCACATGTTATGTGGGAAAAGTTACTAAATATTTATGAGGGTGACTCAAAAGTGAGAGCATAAAAACTATAGTTTCTATGGAACAAGTATGATGATTTGAGAATTCACCCTAATGAATTTGTTGATACATTCTTTTACTGGGTGAATATTACTCTGGAATACATGTGTGGTCATGGAGAAATTATTAAATATGTAAATATTTTCAAGCGCATCTTGAGAATACTTCCACCTTGGTTCAATGTGAAATTTTTTGTATTGGAAGATAAAGATCCAAATGAGCTGAAATTAGATATCTTTCATAATACTCTTATTGAATACGATATGAGAAATTAAGATAATGGGTATATGGAAAAAGGGAAGTCTAAAGAAGAAGCATTCAAGTCCATGAAGAAGCTCACTATTGAAGATGGGAATGAATAAGAAGATACATATGAAATCATTTCATTTCTTTCATCAAATTTATGAAGAGGAAAATGAAAGTTCAAAGGGAAACTTCCACTTTCATGCTTTTAATGTGGAAAGGTTAGAAATCTTGTAGTGAGTTTCCTAAGAGTTTTCAATTTGATGATGAGTAAGAAGTCAAAATTATCAGGAAGAAGTATTCAGCCTATGTGAAAGGTAACAAAAATTTCTTCAAAAAGAGTAATCTTCTTTCAAAAGAATATGATAACTCAGAAAAATCTGAGGCAAAAGAGTTGGAGGATTGTAAGGATCATGAAGCAAATGCTATGGTGGCATTTGTCATAAATTCCCAAACAATGTAAGAAAGCAACAATGATAAAAGATAATTTGAAGGAATATTTGACCTTCAGATAAAATTAGAATATTCTCTTAAAGAGATATATGTTTGGAGATCCAAAATAAATAAATCCAACAAGGTTGTTAATGATTCCAAACTCTATATGTAACAATAATAAGAAGAAAATTCTAAGCTAGAGGTTCAAATTGAAAGGCTTAAATATTCAATGCTAGAGAACTCAAAAAAGGTTTTTGAGTACAAAATCAAAATTGAATAATAGAAAAGAGAAATCACTAGTTTGACTAATATTGGAAAAGATCAACTCAAACATATCAAAGAACCTGAAGAGGAAGTTGTAAGTATGTGGAGGAAAGTGAAAGATTATGAGAAAATCTTAATTACAAAAAAATTAAGATACAAAGGCAATTGAAAATGTAAAATAAGAATTCATAGTTATAGTGAAACAAAAAAATGAGTGTTAGGAAAGGAAAATGATTGATCAGAATGATACAGCTGGTATGGGGCTTGATCGCAAACAAAAATCAGTAATGGTTAAAGTTAGACCATAAGATACCACTCTGAGGTTGAATATTGATTTGGGTATGAATCAAAACTATAAGATTCATATGACCCAAGGGAGAATCAGTAGTGTAGTATTTCCATATAGGAATGCACCTCGCATGAGATGTTATTATTGTGGAAACATGGGACCCTCACAAAATGGTTGTTCCATATCCAAGAGGTACCAAAGGGAACAAGAATAATAGATGCATCCATACATAACTCAATATTCTAGAATATCATTTGATGGTCACTATTTCATGTGTGGGTGATTCAGGCACGTGTAAAGATATTTCTCATCAATAATGCAGAGAAATGTGCTGAAGCAGAATGAATGTGGTCATAAGTAGCAATTCAATGTATCATAAAATGATCTGAAAATGAAAAATCATTTTGTATCTCTACAAGATGAAGTTGTTCCATCATACTCTAAGGAATATAAATATTATCAATCCATACCGGGTATTAATTCAAAAACAAGGATCAAAAAGAAAAGATTTGAGAAGGCAGTGGTTGCAGAGATTGCTTTTAAAAAATTAGATCACATTGGAATATAGATCATTGATTGTGGATGTAACTCCCATATGATAAGAAATAAGGAACTAGTGACATGAATTAGATAATACAATGAAGTTATTATAATATTTTTTAATGATGAAGTCCTAAAAATTATTGTCTTAGGAAAATCCAAGTTTGGAAGAAAATAGATGAGACATGCAGATGTCTTGGTTGTTGAAGGTCTTAGTCACAACTTTCTAATTGTAATTAAACTTTGTGACTCAAGAAATTCAATAAAATTTTCTAAGAAATTATATATCATTAAGGAAAAATATGGTGCATTTTTTAGAGAAAGTATACAAAGGGAAATCTCTACCTTATAAGTGGAGAAGAAGATATGTGCTTTCTGTATAAAGAAGAAAACAAGTTATGGAATAAATGTCTCGGTCACTTGATCCAAACTTACTTAGAATATATATTGAAATAGGATGTTTCTTGAGACCTCCCTAGGCTATCATGTGATTGTACTCATACATGTGATGTTTTTCAACAAGGGAAGATCGTTCAAAAGACATATAAGGAAAAAGATAAAAGGTCAAAAAAATTACTTTAATTGGTGAATATTGATGTGGGTGGACATATTTCACCAAGATATATTAATGTAAGGAGATATTATGTTCTATTAATTGATTATTTTAGCATAATGTCATGGGTTTCAATCATCACCCACAAATCTGAGGTGTTCAGTTGCATAACAACTTATCAAAGGGAAATTAAAAAGATGTTGGGTCAAAGAATCCAGAAGATCTGAACAGATAATTGAATCACAAATATAAAAGTGGAGGATTATCTCAAGAAATATGGGATAAGTCACCAAGTTTCATCAGTAAGAACTCCACAACAAAATGGAGTAGTTGAGAGAAGAAATCAAATTATAAACAAAATGTCTAGAAGAATGCTCATTGAGAACAACCTTTCAAAGAAGTTTTGGAAAGAAGTAGTGATGACATCAGTATACACATCAAATAGATATTTATTATGTATAAAATAATAGAAGACTACATATGAGATATTATATGTAAATAAGTCAATGTTAAAGTACATTTTAATCTTCAGAATTAAGTGTTTTGTTCTTAATAAGGAGAAACATAGGAAGTTTGAATCCCGTGGAGATGAAGGGATATTTCTTGGCTACTAAAAGAAAATAAAATCATATAAATTTTTCAATAAGTAGCTGGAAAAGGTAGTTTAAGTCCATGATGTTACTATAGTAGAGAATGAGAAGAATCTTCAAAAGATACATGATCAGTCTCAGGAGGATAGTGATTAATAGATAAGAAATTCAGGAGATGTTCTAGTTTCATAGGCTAATTCAGAAGAATATTTAGATAATTAAATGGATGAACATAAACCAATATATGTATAAAGATCAAATAGAAGATATAAAATTGATAGGAAGAACATAATCGGTGATCAGACTGTGTCGGTGTAGATAAGGAGGATGAAGACTCTATAGTAAGCATCGTTCTTATCACGGGTAGAGCATAAATGTTTTGAGAAAGAAATTGGAGATGAAAAATGGGTTCAGGATATGAATGAAGAGCTTGACCAAACTGAGAAGAATCATGCATAGGATATTGTTTCGATACCAACAAATAAGAATTTCATTTGGAGCAAATGGGTCTTTCACAACAAGATAAATGAATATGGAACAATGATTTGAAACAAAGCATGATTATTGTGCAAAGGTTACTCCCAAATAGAGGGTATTGATGTTGATGAAACATTTTCACCCATTTCAAGGTTAGAAACAATCAGATCATTCTTGAAAAAAACAGTGTAAAGAATGTTCAAAGTTTTCCAGATAGATGTCAAGTCATTGTTTTTGAATGGGGTTATGGAATAAGAAGTTTATATTAAGTATATAGATATTTTTCTCATTCATAAATATGATAATAGGGTTTTTCAACTGAATAAGGTGTTATATGGGTTGAAGAAAGCACCAAGATCATGGTATTCAAGGCCAGATCGGTTTTTGAAGCAGCTTGATTTTCAGTGTAGTGGTGTTGGTTACAATATATATGTAAACAATGGCAGTAATGAAAAGATAATGGTAATGGTGTATGTCAATGACATAATATTTAGTAGATCAGATAAATATCAGTGCAATTTTTTTTCAAAATACATGAAAAGTGAGTTTGAAATTTCAATAATTAGTGAACTGACATTTTTTTTGGTTTACAGGTGACACAGGGATATAATGGCACATTAATTTCTCAATATAAATATGACAAGGATTTTTTTATAAGATTTTTAATGGATAATTATAAGGATATGATGACTCTAATGGATACCCGGATGATATTTTCATGGTATGATAAGGGCAATGCAGTAATGTCACAAAATATAGCTAAATCATTGGAAATCTATTATACATAACATCAATAATACATGATATTGTTTTTTACCACATTCTAAGTATCATGGTATCAAAGTAATCCCAAGTAAATCCACTTGATTTAAATGAAAATAATACTTCAATATATCAAGGTCATAGTGAATTTTGGTTTTATATAATGTGACAAATATCAGCAAGAGTTATTGGGATATACAGATGCAGATTGGCCCAGTTCAGCAGATAATAGAAAATAAATTAAAAGTGGTGCATTATATCTTGGTGGATTTTTTATTTCTTGGATAATCAAGAAACAAGATTTCATTTCATTAAGAACTAAAGAAGATGAATATATTATGGTTACTCAAGCGTGCACACAGTTATTGTGGATGAAGCAATAGCTTGATGATATGGGATTTAAAGTGAAGTCGTTGATTAGAATCCACTGTCATAATTCAAGTTCTATAAATATTAGTAAAAATATAGTGCATCACTTGATGATAAATAACTTTTAAATCAAATATCACTTTATTAAGGAGAATGTGGAAAAATGGCTTATGTAATTGGAGTATGTGCCTACAGAACTACAGGTTGTATACATTCTGATGAATGAATTACCTAAAGAAGAATTTGAATGACATAAACTAGATATAGGAGTTCAGTCGACTCCATACACTTGAAAAAGTGTGATTGTGGGACCCCCTCTCTCTGAGATATGGTGTGTTTTTTCCTAATGCACTGATCTATGTTCTTGACCCTATTGCAGATAACAATGAGGTCACCTTTGGGTTCCTTAACAAAGGGGGAGAAATTGTGGCTATTAAAGGGGGGAAATGTATTAATAAAGATAGGGGAGAAGATAATATAGGAAGTAGTGAAGTAGGTGTATTTTTAAATCTGAATATGTTAGAGATTATCGATCAAAGATTATATATTGTGACAGATGAGGTTTGTGATGAAAGTTATTGAGAGGTTTTGGAATGTAGTGATTCATTGATAAAATTTTCATTATACTCTTGTTTCTTATACCGAGCATAGATCATGTGGGATTAGAGTGTTTTTTAAGTAAATATGTTTTTTCTATATAAATCTTAGGAATCAAATGCTGGTAGAATATAGAAGAAGATTCAATGAGGTGTCAAAATGAGAAGAGTTGTCAACAAACCCAAAGGGGGAAATTTTTAGGAAAAAATCCATTAAGGTTCCATTTTATATTTTTTTGAGTGATTGTGTTTGGTGAAAAATCTAGATAACCACTTTGCCTTATGGTTGGTGTTGCCGAAGCATATGTTTAAGGCAGCACAGTTTCCCAATTTTTGCCAAATTTTTGAGACTCAAAATTGGGAGTTTGTTTTTTAGAAAAGGAAAGATTTCCACATAGTAGTTGCACTGTGTGGACCACAAAGGATTTCATAGGCCATATAGAATAGAGTTCACAAACCACAAAGGAGGTATGAGAAACCATGAAGGATGTTACATTTTGTGGATGAGGGTGTTGTGTTCGGCTACCGCAAAGGATAAATGTGCTATGTAGACCATGTAGCAAAATCAGTTCATGGGAGGTTCTTAGTTCACATGAGGCTAACTTTTAGAGGGAGGATCATTGTTTTCGGTTGAGAAGTGGTGATTTTTTGTGCAACAAAGGGTTTATTTTTGTGGAATAAATCATCCACCATAAAGTTTTAAGGCCCTATGCAAACCACATTACAGTTCATGGTGAAGGATGTACCGCATTGAAAGTTTTGGATAATTTAGATTAACAGATTTTTTGGATATATTTACCTATATAAATATCCCTAATAATATCTTTAAGAAGAGAGAATTTAATTATAAAATATCATCACTCTAGTAAGAATTTTTTGAAGTCTGAAGTAGTTCTCAAGGGATAATTCCGTGAAGGATAATATTTTGTGAGGGAGGATTCCACGAAAGGTGAAGTAGTTCATGGGAACAGTTCACGAAAGGGTTTTTTTGGGGCTATGTAGCCTGCAAAAAAGAAGAAACTATGTAGAACATGTGGTTTGTGGGGCAGCATCCATCCCTGAAGCAGATGTGATTAGTGAAGGAAGGTTTTCCACGAAGCACTCGTGCCACATAGTGCAATGTGGTTCATGGAGGATTCAAGGTAGTTCATGGAGGATGCAGGATAGTTCATGGAAGGGACTAAAATAGTTCACGGAAATAATTTATACAAACTAATAGTAAACAAAAAAGTGGATTTCATCTATGGGTGAAAAAGGGACTTCAACATAGCATCTATATACAACTAAGGATGTGTTTATTCATGAAAATAAAGTGACCTACAAGTCCATAAACTATGTGTGGGTCCTTTCCAGAGTAGTGGGAAAATTAAGAGGAAGAAGGTGATCTTTTCCACCAGAAGTGAGTCAAAGAAAGAGACTTAGGGAGTGACCCTTGGAAAAGTAGTAAGTTGACCCCTAAACTTTATAAAAGTAGTGAGCCTGGTCATAGAAGTGATCTATCCTAAACCTTGTAATTTGGTAGTGATACTTATTGGATTTGGTACATAGGAACATTACTATTGTATGCTCCTTAGACATATCCCAATGAGGGTGAACCAAGTAAATTTTTTGTGTCTCATGCATTATTTCATTTATGTTCATATATTTCTATAGGAAAGTGATATAAGAGTGTTTTGTTTAATAAAGAAACAATATCCAAATGGGTGGTTCTTTTAATACGTCATACCATGATTCACCCCCCCCCCCTCTCAGTTTATTAAACCTAATTAGGCTAACATTATGTTAAAATAACGTAAAAATATCATTTTTCTAAGAAGGGGTAAAAGCTATCGATTTTCCAACTTTATGTTCCATAGAGGATGGACCAAATTTCTCCAAAATTTTATCTTCAAAATCACTCATCCAAGTGTCCACTGAGGATGTTAAAGTTCATTTTCATCATCAACATGTACCAATACTATGGTATTTCTCTTTTTTGTAAAAGTTATGTTAAGGTGCGCACCTTGGTGAGGGGTACTACAAGGTGTTTATGTAGTGCCTTGTCACTATTGAGGCGATATGATCTCATTGTGGTACACCAAAGGTGAACACCTAACATGCCATTATTTTAGGTGATTAGGTGAAAAGTATCCCCCCCCCAAATCATGGCTCTTTTTTAAAAAGTACTGACAAAAATGGAGTTAATATTTATTCATCAAAAAAACATTAAATACCCCATTTAATGAAGTAATAATAAAAATATATTGTATGACTTAAAAATTGCAAATCAACCTCCATTAGAAAGAGTAGTACAGGACACCCACTCAATTATGAGTAGCACGAGCTGATACATGATCCCTGGGTGGAAACAACACTATCTGGTGATGTAAGCAGCAAGAACATTATCTCCCTTACTTTTCATTAATGAATAAGCTTCCATTGATGATGATTTTGATGTTTATGTTCTCAAGGATTAGTTATTGGATTATGGTTTAATTAAAAACTATTAATATGTACTTTAATTTGAATTATTTTGACAGAATTTATGTTTTTTAATTTAAAATATTTTTGAAAACTATTTATATTTAATTACGCCATGGGATGCGCTTTAGTTTCGAGAGGCGCATTCCTTACACAGCACCTCACGTTTCATCCTAAGGTGTCCTTTGCACCTTATTACACCATGTACCTTTGAAAACTATGGATTTTCATCTAATAGAATATATATAATTCACTTAAGGATTAAAACTCACATTTCTAAAAGATTCTATTAATGTAAATATTTCCATAACTAATAGAGTTAGGCATCAAGAGGAGGAAAATATTGATTGATAAAAATCATACCAAAAATTAAACAATTTATAGGAAAAAAATCATTGACCTTCTAAAGTAAATATAATAATTATATTACCTTTCCTTTTAAGGGTCATTTTTATTTTAAATCACAATTGGATACTCATAATATTAAATAATATAATTATAGAATGAATGTATTTCATCTTATATAGTACTAAATATCAATGTATATGGTAATAAATTAATTAAAAGTGTTACAGACCTTGAACAAGTGATGATAAATTTTTTATCATCCTATCAAATGATGAAAACAAAATAATCCCTGAAAAACCCCACAAAAATATTTATTCTTCAACTAAATAATTTATTTATATGGCAATAAAATTTTTCAAAGGATAGATAATGATTGTCATATCACATAATATAGGAAATTGGTGAAGAAAAATAGAATAATAAAATTTAAAATTATATTTTTAAATAGCTAGGAATTCATAAATCATACTTGGAAAATAATTCAAAGATATAATCATTGGCATACAAAAAATGAAATCACTATGAAATGCATATAGTGATTAACAAAAATGAATACATTACAACATAATCGCATGGATGAAGGAAGAATATTGATCGAGGATCAGGAGGAATATTATTCTTATAAAATGTAGGTGTCAGCCCACACAGGTCTCACTTGTGGAAGGCCTCTCTTGTGGAAGGTCTCAGCTGTAATGTTATATACAGTCTGCTCACAGAAAAAAATGGATTGGCTGATGCACCGAATGGAGAAATCAGTTGTAGAACTCATGTGTGGTCCACTTGTATAAGGAATATGGTTTTACTGACACACTTAATAGAGGTGAAACACATGATAAAGATGTTTGAAGAGGGAAAAAAAGTGATAAAGGGGGTGGGAGGAATCACATGAGGGACAGATGAAGAGGAGCATTGTGGGTGGGAGGAGGGGAGGAATCATGAGGGATGTGGGAGGGGAGGAATTGCACGAGGGGTGGAGGAGAGGAATCGTGTGAGGGATGGAGAGGATCATTGCAAAGGGTGTTAAGTTATGGAAGCCTATTTCCATGGTCCCATGGATTTAGAATAAATATGTCCATGGTTTTTTTAAACTATGGTTATATATCAATCTATAGCCACAGACCTATAAAATAGTGGCTACAAGTCTGTATATATAGATTATTTTTCTAGTAGTGTGAATAATAAATAAAAATATAAATTGGCCTCTTTCCCAACTCACATAGTATAACCCACAGAATCCTCAAATTTTACAACCTTATAGACTGGCACCACATACCTAACTCCAAGCAGTACCTATACCTTGAGAGAAAATACAAAGGTTTACCCTTGTACATAAAAACTCGTTTTGTGTACATTATTAGAGGTGAGTCCAACCAACCAGTATTGTAAGAACCTGTATCTTCTTTTCAAGTATGTTTTCCTTTTTCTAGTGTTTTTGAGGAAAAGAAGATTTTCTAGAAATTTTTGAAGTACACATCGTGTACTTTATGAGTACACGCCATGTACTTGGTTGTCACGGGTACCCGTGTGCTGGCCATGTAACGGACATGCACAGGTCCATGTGTGGTGACCTAGAGGCTGCCTAAAGTGGGGCTCAGTAAGGGAAAGTACACACCATGTACCTCAAAAGTACACGTTGTGTACTTTCTTTTTTTCATTAAACGCACAGGGGTCACGTCTGACAGACAGAATTGTCTCCTTTAAGGTCTAGTTTGACCGAGAGAGACCGTACGGCTGCAGAACTTCTCTGAGCCCTCGATCGAGCGTCCGTTCTCCAAATCGAACTCTGTCGGTTGCATTGGAATCGCATTGGTGAGTTCTCTCTTCTTCTTGAACACCTTCTTCTGATTCCTTCTTTCTTGTGAGATATCGTGGGTTGAACATTTTTTACGTTTCTGTAGATCTATGGTGTTCTTGGGAGATTCAAGGCTTGAGGTTCATGTATAGCGATCCTACAACACCGAGGTGGGTGGTTTGTGCCTTTCTACAGAAAGTCTTTGAGATATATGTTCAAAATTGCCCAACACCCTTGAATGGGGTATTGTGTGTTTACTATTTTAGCCCTGTTAATTGTCTGATATGCTTGTATGCTAGAATAGTGGTTAATTGAATGTGAATAGGGTTAATTTCTATTCTTTGGAAGTTTTTTCCCATGCATGTTTTGTTTATGACCATTTGGTCCTACTTAGCCTGTTAGGATACCTTGTTTTTTCCCATGCCTAGTATTGTAGGATGGAGTGATTTTGTTTATCTGACATGATGTTATGATGTAGACTATTATCCAAGTAGTTCTTGAGGTTTACTTTGGTTGATACGCATTGCGATACTTTCTTGACTTACACAGGGCCATGAGAACCTGGTGTAGTAGACCATAGGGATAATGGACGTAAGGGCTTATCCAGAGTGTCTGTTTTTACTATTACATTGCGAGACCACAGGGGGAATTGACGTAAGTGATTCCTTAGAGTGTTTGTAGTTCCTCGACGTGGGATATAGGGGGAATGAGATGTAATTTCTTCCCCAAAGTTCCTTTTAGTTACTGATACGAGACTATAGGGGGAATTAACGGTGATTTCTTCCTCAGAGAGTCTATACTAAAGCTGAACCAGAGGGGTTACACTGTGTGTACTTCCCAGAGGGTTACTTGTGTTTTCTAGGTAGGACCAAAGGGGATTAGGCTGTGAGTAAATCCCACAGGGTTACCTTTTTGTGATTATCTGTTTACTTTCTATGTGGAACTGAATTTTAGAAACTGTGGAATTGTTTACTGTTGAGTACTTTCTTGTTTACTACATCTTCTACTTATTGCCTACCATATATATTCACTGACTGTTAGGCACATATCTCTTGGTGGTTGCCTACTTGGATTTAGTATCACATCCTGTTTGGGCCATGCTTTTGGGACCAAATAGATTATATTGTTGCATGTATAGATAAGGGAAACCACCCTTCTACTTCAGGTACTTGACTGCTTTGGATCCGGAGGGAATGGGGCCAAGCTGAGGCTTGTGATGCTGAGGAGTTGATTCTTGTTTTTCTTTTTTACTTGGTTTAGTATTGTATTTCATCATTGTGACTTGTTTGAATATTTTTGTAGACATATGTTTCATGCATCATTTATATATGTGCTCCAGTTGTTCTTACTTTTAGTCTTATGTTGTTTACTATTGTATGGTATTATTACTGCTTCCGCTATTGTATATCTGTTTTACTTCCACTATATTACTCTTCCAATGAGGTCATAGTTTCCCCACTATCACACCCAAGGCCATCACTTCTAGTCGGCAGCCTCTGGCATTCGGGGAAATGCGCTTGAGGCCATGTGAACAACCAAGCATGGGGCGTCTCTGAGCAGCTTCCGGAACCGGGATGTTACAAATTGGTATCAGATGAGGAACTCAGCCTTAAGTGTGGTGCACTATTTGGTTTGAGATATAGGGCCCACAACGAGGACGTTGTGCTCTAAAGGTGGGGGGTGATTATAACACCCTCAAATGATAAAAGGTTAAATGACTAAATGACATGACCTATGTTAACAAGGTGAACCTTCCTTTTTGAGAGCCTACCTAGTTATAACTCCACAGTTAAGCGTGCTTGGCTTGGAGTAGTGATCAGGATAGGTGACCTTCTGTGAAGTTTCCCAGGGTGTGTGTGAGTGAAGATAAAGCATACTAGAAAGGACATGTGTTGGCCTAGGAGGAAAATCATTATTCAGATGACCTGTTCGGGCATGTGAGTGGGCCCCAGGGTGGGGACCACATGTCTATGGAGCAACTGGTGGTACCTGGCGGGCCAAGACCCGACATCCATGTTAAGGCGGGGTGTATGTGTTTTCACTGGGACCTATTTGTCACAAGTGGTATCAGAGGTGGTTCTTTTCTTCTTGACTTACTGTTTGGAGTCTATAGCCAGAGATAGGACAGAATTGGTACTTGGTAATAATTTGTGTCTGGGAGTAGCTAACCCGCGTACAGGGAAAATCCAATCTGCCTCATTTATTTCAAATTTTCTAGTTTTTCAATTTTACAGTTTATTTGATTTTCATCGTTGGGTGATTCACATGTTTTGTGCTATTATTGTTGATGTTATTGAGGTTCTATTTCTGTTTCAACCCGATGAGATGAGGGTATTCCATCTCATGCATCATATAGGCGCTTATTAAAAAAATCACATGTCATGCATTCTTGCCATGCCATTTAGGGAGCATTAGTAATTGCATGTTGTTGTGATAGATGTTGTTCTAGATATGCATGCTATTTTGATAGATTCCTTAATAGAATACTTTCTTTTGATAGGGTATTGAATTGTGTATGGTTTTGTTTGAATGAACGCCAAAATTTGGTTCTTGAGGTGTTGTGGGACTTCATGGATCGGAATTTGGTGGATCATTAATCTGTTATGCTTGTATAGGACATGTATAAGATGCCAAGCTTTGATTCGTGGGGAGTATGGGCCCTCACGGATCGGAATTTGGCACTTTAATGTTTGTTTCCATGTTTTTTTGGGTTCGGACGTAGTTTCTAAGGCTTACTATCTAGAAAAACCCAGAATACATGTTGTGTAATGATGAATACATGCCATGTGTTCTTCTGTTCGGGAAGAAATTGTTTTTCTTAAGTACACGTCGTGTACTGTATGTACACATCGTGTAGTCTCTAACCGTGTCTCAAACTGTGTGGGTGGGGACACGGGGTTTGGAATCTTTGGTAGGACACACTATGTACCGGATGTACACACCGTGTTGTAGAATCGTGTAACCGGTCATGTCACTAACAACACGGGTCAATTGAGTCTTTTCTAATACATGTCGTGTCTATCTGGAACACACCGTGTAGTGTGAACCGTGTATCTGGCTGTGTCACTAACAACACGGGTCGGTGAAGCTCGTCTAGTACACACCGTGTTAGGAACGAACACGCCATGTAGTCTTGTTCTATGAGGACCTTGTGGATTATCCATGTAGAATAACTTTGGTAGGGGAAGAGAAGTCAAGTACACACTGTGTGTTTGAACAACATGATGTGTGTTTGGGGTGTTACACGACCAGTTGTGGCAGGAGTACACACCCATGTGAAAGGATTAAGGGAACACATCGTGTAGGAATTATACACGCTATGTATCCATGTTTTGAAAAACTTGAATGATTTATTTCTCCTATTCCCTTATTATAATTATAAGTTTCAGTCCCTGTCAATCTTGATCTAAGGTGTGCACTTGACCTTGCAGAGTCATGCCACCGAGACGTCCTCCAGTTGTACGCCAGTTGCAAGGCAATGATCAGACACCGAACATAGCTGTTCAAGGACCACTAGCATATCCTCTAGTAGTTCCATTCTTGGCACCATCCATCATTCTGGACATAGGTGTTGATGCATAGTTTTGAGAGGGATTTATAAGTTTCATGCAGACCTTCTGAGGAGTATCGCATCCTGCCTGTTCTATGGCAGAGTTGATGTGGGTTTTTCAGTAGAAGTACCCTCCCACCTTTATAGGGGAAGGAGGACCTCAGGCTATAGAGTAATGGTTAGAATCCATTCTTTCTATCTTCGAGCATCTGGAGATGCCTCCAGATAGGAGGGTGAATCTCACTACGTACATGCTTCGGGATTCTGCCAAGAGATGGTGGGATGTGATCTCATAGGCGGGATGCCAGAAGGTTATAGTGTGGGATGAGTTCTAGCTTACCTTCTATGACTACTTCTATTTGGAGACTTTGAGGGTTGATTGAGCCCGGGAGTTCATGAGTCTGGAGCAGGGTAATCTTTCTGTTATGGAGTTTTCTTCTCACTTCACTGAGCTGCAGCACTTCACACCTATTCTAGGAGGTGATGAGTTATTCCTGGAAAGGAAGTTCAAGGATGGTCTTAGGCACGACATCCGATCACAATTGAACATCTTCAGGTTGACTTTCGTCACTTCTATAGTCAACCAGGCGCTGATCACGGAGCACAATCTGAGTGATTCTGGAGTTTTGAGTCAGGGCGGCTCAACATCGGGAGTTGGTATCCCTCCTACTGACAGCAGGAAGCGCCGCCAGAAGTCTTCACATGAAGATCTGAGGAGGCGGGACACTTCTTATGGTATCCAAATGGTGTGCTACCAGTGTGTAAAGAGCGGGAATACAAGGCCACATTTCTCGAGAGACCTAGTGGAGTGCTGATCTTGCGGCAATATGGGCCATCTTCAACGTTTTTTGTCGGATCTTCTCACCAGAAGCTGGTGACAGGGGTTCTACTATGACTCCTCGTATAGGAGCAACACCACCAGTTTCTCACCAGTTTGGGAACTGGAGTTCTTCCGGCCATTCAGGCCGAGGTGGAGGTTGCAGTCGTGGTAGTCAGTCACCGGGCTTTCAGCAAAAATAGGGTGGATCAGCACATAGTGGTCAGGCAAGGTCACAGGGCCACAGTACAAACCAAACTTTTATAGTGGAGTAAACCCAGTAGGAGCAGGATCCCAGACCCTCTAGAGTTTGAGGTACGATCTTAGTTGCCTCAGTTTTAGCTTCTGATATTTTTGATACAGGGGCTTCCCATAGATTTATATCTATTGCTGTTGTGGAGAGCCTTAGGATCTATATATTTTCTTATGCTGATATCTTGATGCTAGAAACTCCTTTGGAGACTAGAACAATTAGTGTATGTCAGTGCAAGGAGTGACCTCTAGAGATTGGTGGGTGTCACTTCTTATGGGACCTTTATGTCTTAGAGATGACAGGCTATGATTTCATTCTCAGAATGGACTGGCTAGTTCCATTCTAGGAAGTTGTTGATTGCTATTGTCATAGGGTGAGTTTCACATCACCAAAGGGTGGATCGTTTCTTCATAAGGGAGAATGGGATGTCCAAACGAGCAGAGCGGGACCCGAGCATCATGGGTTGGGAGGAGTTACATCCCATATTGTTAGTCTATATCTAGATGACTAGGGGACTTCACAGATAGACTTTCCTCCAGTGGTGGATCGTTTCAGGGATGTCTTTCCAGAGGAATTTTCAGGTTTTCCTCTAGAGATATAGGTGGACCTTTCTATTGAGCTTGTTCCAGGAGCGTCACTGGTGTCCATTCCTCCTTATAGGATGGATAAACCTGATTTGAAGGAGCTCAAGAAGCAGTTGGAGGATTTTTAGGCAAAGGTTTTCATCTAACCTAGTACATATCCTTGGGGTTCACCTGTCCTGTTTGTAAAAAAGGTAGATGGTACCCTCAGACTTTGTGTGGATTATCATAAGTTTAACCAGTTTACGGTCAAGAACCTATATCCCTTGCTGAGGATTAATGATCTCTTTGATCAACTTTGAGGAGCCCGGGTGTTCTCAAAGATTGACTTGATATTCGGTTACCATCAGTTGTGCATTAGACCATCTGATATACCTCTTACAGCCTTTCGGAGCAGGTATGGTCTATACGAGTATGTGTTTATTCCGTTCAATCTCACTAACATGCCTGCAGTTTTCATGGCACTACCGAACCGAGTGTTCCATCCATACTTGGATTCTTTCGTAGTAGTCTTCATGGAAGATATCTTGGTGTACTCTCACACTCGACACGACCATGCTACTCATATTGAGATCATTTTGAGTACACTAAGAGAGAATCAGTTATATGCTAAGTTCTCAAAATTCCACTTCTGGATGAACCAAATTCACTTCTTGGATCATGTTATCTCAGAGACAGGAGTTTCATTAGACCCAGAGAAAGTGAGATCAGTAGTTTCCTGGGAGCATCTGAAGAACTTCTTTGAGGTGTGAAGTTTTCTAGGTCTGACTGGTTACTACAGATGCTTCATATAGGACTTTTCATGTTTAGCAGCACCAATGATGGGTCTGACTAAGAAGGGTTCAAGGTTCTTGTGGTCATATTCTTGTGATTCAGCCTTTCAAGAGTTGAAAGGGAGGTTGACTTCAGTACCGATACTAGTATTTATAGAGCTGGTCAAAATATATAATGTATATTGTGAAGCATCAGGTATTGGGCTGGGAGTTGTGCTTATGCAGGGAGAAGGAGTTTTTGCGTACGGGTCTCGGCAGTTGAGGCCACATGAGAGAAATTACCCGACGCACGATATCAAGCTGGTTGCAGTTGTTCATGCCTTACGTTGTTGGATACATTATCTTATAAGAGATCATTTTGTGGTTTTAACTGACCAAAAAAGTCTCAAGTATATCTTCACTTAGCATGATCTGAATTTGAGACAGCGAAGGTGGGTTGAGTACCTTCAGTCCTCTGATTTTGAGCTTGCCTACACGCCTGGGAAAGGAAACACAGTGGATGATGCGCTAAGTAGGAGGACTCAAATACAGGTAGTTCGGGGGTCCAGTGGTGAGTGGCATCTAATGACTCTATTCTCTGAGATGCATTTGGAGGTGCACGACAGACAAGGGTAGACGTTTCTATCTTCTGTAGCTGTTACCTCTACTCTTCTTGATCGAGTGCGAATGAGGTGGCTATCAGATTCTGAAGGCCTAGTCCTATGGAAGAGTGTGTTATGAGAGGACCCTATTCCTATATAGACAGTAGGTGAGGATGAGATCTTGTATTTTTAGGGGATCATATGGGTGTCATCAGACATACACAAGGAGCTGATCCGAGACTTTCATTCCTCAGTTTGGGCAGTTCATCCTAGTGTCACCAAGATGTATCGTGATCTACACCATCAGTATTGGTGGCCATGTATGAAGAGAGATGTTTCTGGTTTTATCATGAGGTGTTCCACCTGTCATCAGGTGAAGGTGGAGCATCAGTGACCAGCAGGGCTTTTTTAGCAGTTACCCATTCCCGGGTAGAAATGGAACAATGTCGCAATGGATTTCGTGATAGGTTTGTTGAGGTAGCCTCAAGGAAATTATATAGTTTGGGTTGTCATTGAAATACTCACGAAGTTTGCTCACTTCTTGCTGATCAAGGAGACTTTCGGTGTTAATGAGCTGGGAAGATTGTACATCCGAGAGATTGTACGTCTACATGGGGTTCCACACTCCATTGTTTCAGAAAGGGATGCACGTTTTACTTCTCAGATCTGGAAGGGGCTTCATAAAGCTTTGGGTACGCAGGTACTTCTGAGTACATCTTACCATCCCTAGACAGATGGATAGTCCGAGTGTACAATTAAGGTGCTTGAGGACATTCTTAGAGCATGAATCCTGGATTTTGGAGGTTCTTGGGAGAAGCACATACCTCTTGTGGAGTTTTTCTACAATAATAGTTTTCAAGAAAATATTCAGATGGAACCTTATGAGGCTTTGTACGGTATGCCATGTCGATCACCCTTATGTTGGTTGGAGGAAGGAGAGGAATCTATGATGGGACCTCGTCTTGTCTAGGAGACCATAGAGCAGATAGAGTTGATTCAGAAGACGGTGGCTACTGCACAGTCTTGACAGAAGTCTTATGTTGATCGATGGAGATGAACTTTGTAGTTTGAGGTCAGGGATCAAGTTTTCCTACGTGTCACACCGAGGTTGGGACATAGGAGGATTAGGAGATAGGGTAAGCTTTCGTCGAGGTACGTCAGGACATTTGAGGTTATAGAGAGAGTTGGTGTGGTTGCCTATCGGTTGCAGTTACCTCAGAGGAACCGGGATATGCACAACGTATTCCACGTTTCTCAACTTTGGCATTACTTATTAGACATGTCTCATGTTTTTCAACCTAAGGAGGTTTAATTAGAGGTTGATGCCCCATTTGAGGATCATCCTATCTAGATTGTTGATCGGAGTACGAAGTTTCTCTATGGTCGGTCTGTTCCTCTGGTACGAGTGTTGTGGCAGCACGGGCGAGTACAGGACAATACTTGGGAGAGGGAGGCTGATGTATGATCACAGTGGTCGGATCTATTTGAGGTTTCTTCATCTACACCACCTTATTAGGGAAATTTTGGGATGAAATTTCTTTAAGGGGTAATTTTGTAAGAACTCGGATCTTCTTTTCAGGTATGTTTTTCTTTTTCTGGTGTTTTTGAGGAAAAGAGGAGTTTCTAGAAATTTTTGAGACACGCCGTGTACGTGGTTACCGCGGGTACCCGTGTGTGGTGACCTGGAGGCCGCCTAAAGTGGGGCTCAGTAAGGGAAAGTACACGCCGTGTACATCAAAATTAAACATCATGTACTTTATTGTTTTTGTCATTAAACATACCAGGGTCGCGTCTGATGGACAGAACCATCTCCTTCTAGGTCTGGTTCGACCGAGAGAGATTGTACGGCCGTGGAACTTCTCTGATCCCTCGATCGAGCATCCATTCTCTGAATCGAACTCTTTCAGTTGCATTGGAATCTCATTAGTGAGTTCTCTCTTCTTATTGAACACATTCTTCTGATTCCTTCTCTCTCGTGAGATATCATGGGTTGAACGTTTTTGTCGTTTTTATAGATCTACGGTGTTATTGGGTGATTCAAGGCTTGAGGTTCATGTATAGTGATCCAACAACATCGAGGTAGGTGGTTTGTGCCTTTCTGTAGAAAATATTTGAGTTATATGTGCAAAATTGCCCAATACCCTTGAACAGGGTATTGCGTGTTCACTGTTTTAGCCCTGTTAATTGCTTGCTATGCTTGTATGCTGTAATAGAGGTTAATTGAATGTGAATAGGTTTAATTATTGTGATTTGGAAGTGTTTTCCCATGCATGTTTTGTTTATGACCATTTGGTCCTGCTTAGCCTATTAGGATGCCTTGTTTTTTCCCATGCCTAGTATTGTAGGATGGAGTGATTTTGTTTATCTAACATGTTGTTATGTTGTAGACTATTATCCAAGTATTTATTTAGGTTTACTTTTGCCGATATGCATTTCCATACTTTCTTGAATTACACAGGGTCGTGACAACCTGTTGTAGTAGACCATAGGGAGAATGGACGTAAGGGCTTCTCCAAAGTGTCTATTTTTACTATTACGATGCAAGACCACAGGGGGAATTGACGTAAGTGCTTCCTCAGAGTGTCGATAGTTCCTCGACGAGGGCCATAGGGGGAATGAGACGTAAGTGCTTCCCTAGATCGCCTTTTAGTTATCGATACAAGACTATAGGGGGAATTGACAATGAGTGCTTCCTCAGAGAGTCTATACTAAAGCTAAACCAGAGGGGTTAGACTGTGTGTGCTTCCCATAGGGTTTCTTGTGTTTTCTAGGTAGGACCAGAGGGGATTAGGCTGTGAGTACATCCCAAAGGGTTACCTGTTTGTGATTATCTATTTACTTTCTATGTGGAACTGAATGCTTGAAACTGTGAAATTGTTTACTGTTGAGTACTTCCTTGTTTAGTGTTTCTTCTTCTTATTGCCTACCATATATATTCACTGACTATTAGCCATAGATCTCTTGGTGGTTTCCTATAGGTATTTAGTCTCACACCCTATTTGGGACATGATTTTGGGCCCAAACAGATTATATTGTTGCAGGTATAGATAAGGGAAAGTGCCCTTCTACTTCAGGTACTTGATTGTTTTGGAGTCGGGGAGCATGGGACCAAGATGAGGCTTGCGATGCTGAGGAGTTGATTCTTGTTTTTATTTTGTACTTGGTTTAGTACTATATTCCATCATTGTGACTTGTTTGTCTATTTTCCTAGAAATATGTATCATGCATCATTTATATATGTGCTCTAGTTGTTCTTACTTTTAGTCTTCTGTTGTTTACTGTTGTATGGTATTATTTCTGCTTCTGCTATTGTATATCTATTTTACTTTCGCTATGTTACCCTTCCAATGAGGGCATAGTTTCTCCACTATCACACCCAAGTCCCTCACTGCTAATTGGTAGCCTCTGGCGTTCGAGAAAATGCGCTTGAGGTCATGTGACCAACCGGGTACAGGGTGTCTCTAGATGGCTTCCGGAACCAGGAAGCTACAAGTATGAATCCCCAATTCCTTAATAATACAAATTGTTTTTGTGATCAATTGGATGTGCATGGAATACATATATAATGAGTTAAATTGTGCCCGTGAAACACACCCACCCAGAAACATAACACACAATGCATATACAAGTATATATGTCAAGTTTTCATGTGATAACAAGTCCACCAAGACACTTGACCATACCTACTTTGGATCTATTCCAAAAGGAATAGAGTAAACTCATACCACAACCTGACCCATACCTAATGATATAGGTTAGGTTTTTCAACCAAGCCCTCAACCCATACCTGAAGATGTGAGTTAGTGTTCCCAACCATGTCCCATTTCCTAAAGGTATGGGGTAGGGTCCTATTTCCAATTCTTATACTCACCTTCTCACTCAAGGTAATCTTTACAACACCTTCTCACTCAAGGTGAGGCCTCACTGTATACCTCAAACACGTCATATCAGGATCAACCACTTCCATATATCTATAGTGGGGTTCAATGAACACTAATAGACTAATACCCTCTCACTCAAGGTGGTCCCTTCCAGTACCCTCTCACTTAGGGCAAGACCATACCTCAAGATCTCGATCACTAACCTCTTACTCAAGGTAGGGTCTCATAACACCTTGACTATTCCCTCTCACTCAGGATAGTTCCTCTATCCAAATCCTCTTCCCTATCACTCTAGATAGGTTCACTGCCACCAATAACAATATATAATAATAGGAAGAAATTGTTTAGTTATAGACTCATTTTATCCTTATTTTTTAAAAACACATAACACCCATGATATAATCTTTTTAACTTGAAGCTTTTTTAAGTGTTTTTGTTATGTGGAATTGAATTTAAAATTACTTTATTTTTTGATATCCTTAGAATGAAAGTCTAGAGAACCATATTAAAAGTACTATAGTAATGCTGGATAACTCCAACAGTAGATATGGAAAGATGTTGAGTGCATTAGTAGTTGATGAAACTGTTATTGATATTGTTGTAACCAAACCCAAAGTTTTCAGAATCTTACTATTGTTGGTTTTCCTATAAATAGAGGTATTCTTTGTGGAATAGAAAAAAGAACAGTAACCTAAAAAATCTAAAATTTTATCTTCATTTGAATTCATGAAACCACTTGTTACTTTGAGATATTTTTATCATTGTAATCTTTCTTTATGAGGGTTCTACTAAGATATTATTTCTATGAGGTTTCATTGTAAAAGATCTTAGTGTTTCTTGTTATAATCATTGTGTTTTTTGACCTTAATGTTGATGGATTTTTTGGTTGGAAAATAGAGCCATGCTTCTGGTTTATAGGAGGAGGAACTGATGTTGATTGTGCTAATATTGGGATTCCATTGAGGAAGACAAATCCAAGATTTTGGTTTGCATATACGGTTCCTATCGATGGGTTAATTTGAGGGATTCCAGGTTTTTAAAAGACAAACCTCCATATGGGATAAATTCGAGGATACCTTTTGATAGTTTATAGTCAAGGACACCTTGAATTAGGTTTAATATTCCCCTTATTCTTTGGGTTAAAAGAGTTTTCTATAATATATTTTAAGGAGTACTAGATTTTTAAATTAATACTCTACATTTTGTTTACATTTTTTTGTGCCTACTTTATTAATTAGTTGTTTTTAATTCCACTGCATTTTTTATTTTTCCATAAGTACTTAAATTTTTAACAAAATTAAATTCTTCTATGATTAATAAAGATTACTCTAATATATTTTGTGGGTTTATAATTTTGATTTTGGGTTTTATCATAACTTTTTTATTCTAATAGTTTTAAATCTTGAGGTTTGTATGAAAATTATAAGTTTTTTTATAAACTACAATTCACCCCCCCCCCATATAGTTTTACCTCTTGTTCATCTAGTACAACATTTAGTATTTAATATAGTCTCTGAATTTGAGACTGGACTGAATTTTCATTACTTTATCATATTTACATATCTTAGTTTCCTTACAGCTAACAATGTTGTAGAGAAAATATTTCCTTTATTTTAAGTGTGGGAGAAATACATGTTGATTCTATCAGCAACATTAATCCTAATCAACCATCTATTTTTGATAGAAATGATTATGAGTATTGGGTAGATTATATTGATACTTTTTTATCAACGTTGATGTTGAAAATTTTCTTATGATTTTCAACAATATCAAAATTCTAGAGAAGAAAATTATTATATTTTCAAGAGAAGATAAGTCCGAATTTCAGTTGAACTTTTGTGTTCTAAATATGTTATTATTTTCAATTAAATAATATATATATATATATTCAAGTTTTATATTATAGAATAGTATGTGGTATTTTTAAAAAATTATAAGTTACACATTTTAGAACTTCAAAAGTTATTGAAACTAAGAGAGTTATGCTAAGGGATAATTATCAAGATTTTGATTTAATTCATAGAAAAAGAATTGAATAAATTAATTAGAGGTTAGTGATATTTTTAATAGTTTATAATCACTCGGTGATAAATATTTATTGGATGGTTAGTTGGTTTAAAAAATCATTGATATTTTATCAAAGGAATGGGAATCTAAGAGAACCGTGATTGATGATACAAAGTATATCACCAAGTTAAGTCTTGATGAATTGATTAGAAACTTAATGTAGTATGAGAGTAAATTAAAGAGAAATACTGATAAGGAAAATAATAAAGTTGGTGTATCTTTTTCACCTATTAAAGCTTTAAATTCTACAGCTTGTAATGATAAACAATCACATCTAAAATTTATAGTTGTGCTGAATTAAGTGAAGTTGAAATTGTTCAATTCACCAAAAGAATAAAACAATACATGGGAAAGATGAATTTATAGAATATTAACTGGAAGGACCAAAATTATGGTTATGATAAAAAATAATAATTTTCTAATACTAGCTATTCTTAATGTATAAAACTTGGTTATATTTGACCAGATTGTCCAAAATTAAAGAGGAGGGAAAGAAAGTCTTCAAATAAGTACTCAAAAAGAAAAGATAAGAAAATATTTAAATTTTTTAATACTTGAAGTGCTAGTGAAGGTGATAATACTTTATATAGTTAATCATATGATAATGATGATAGTAGAAAAATTATTTGTTTTTATGCTAATGCCCTTAATATTTGAAAAATGCTTCATGGTAAATATGATAGTTGAAGCAATTATCAATCTAACAATTGATTCAAAATGTATCTATGATGAAAGTGGTAGGGATAATTAATATGAGGATTTTGATCATATAGTTTAAGATATATCTTTGTATGTTAATTGTCTAGAAAAAAAAGATAAATATGGGTAAAATATGAATGTGAAAGGTCAAGGTAGATTTTTCTAAGCTTTCAAAAAAAATATTGAGCTTCAGGATGAACCAACTGAATGGAATAAAGAATTAAATGATCTCATAGTTGAACTAGAAAAAGTGAAATATGAGAATACCAAACTCATTTCTAAGATTAATAGGTCTATATATAAGATTTAGAATTTTTCATATGAGTTAAAATTTAAAAGTTTCATTAAATCATCATAAGTTCATTCTAAGATCAATGATCAAAAGTTGAAAAATTATTATGAAAAAGTAAAATCTACTATAGATGAAAATGAAGGTATCAAATTAAAATCATATATTGAGAGATGAAAGAAATTATTGAAAAGTTTTACTACTGTTAGAACATCTTTTGATAAAATTTATAGTCATGTGAAACCATTTAAAATAAATAAATCCAAAAATTAAAATAAATACACTGAAAGTTTGACTTATCGGTCAAACTACTTTTTTCCTAGTTAAACACCTTTTTTACTATATTTTAGAGAGGAGGATATTAGAAGAAGAATTATTCTCTAAATAGATTTAAATCCTTATGAAGAACCCAAGATTTTATCTCAAAGTAGCTGGCTACTTATGAGCACCAGAAGTCAAAGAAAATATAGGAACTGAAGATTCTTTTCAATAATACTTTTGGACCTAAAAAGGTATATTTCTTGAGGAATTAATTTTTGAAGAAATAAATTGTTATACACAAGAAACCAAACTTATATTTTTGGTGCCTCGTAACTTTATTTTAAATTTACTAGAACTTATGAGTTTTTTAAGATTTAAATTTGATTAATTTTTTATTAATATATAACTTTAATTACTTTTATTTGGGGGGGTATAGTTTTTTTATGTTTTTGGAAAACTTATTAAGTAGTAAAATTTTAATTTATATAAAATCTAATCTTTAAATAAAGATATCTAGAACCATATTTGAAGGAAAAATATCACGTTGGTTTACCAGAAGATAACTTTCTATGTATTTTTTTCTTATTGTTTTAATCTTAAATATTTCTAAAAGAAATAATATTTGATCTTGAACTAAACATCATATAATTTTAACTAAATATACTAAATTTAAAATAAAAATCCTATGAAATTGAAATTTAATTTTCTTTAAAATAATTTATCCAATCATGTGTTTTGGTGGGAAAATTCCTGGACCATCATATCTTGGATGATCAACAAACACTGTAAGACAACATATAATGCTTGTATAAAGGGGTAGGACCAAATTTGGTTGGATGCATTCAATTCATGTTTTTCTTCAAAACTTTTTCAATTTCTAAAGTACTATTCATTTTATGATCGAGAAATTTTTTCTTCTGGAGAGATCTCGAAAAGGGAAATCATCTGAGAATGGTTAGTTGGTCGAGACTTTTATCTAAAGCATGATTTTTTTTAAAAGGATGTGATTAGATTTCAAGGATGGTAAGAGATAATTGTAGTTGATGAATAATAATATTTGAACATTTGGTTTATCATCCATTAGTTTTACAAAATGATGAGATTTATATAATCTTAAGAAAAAAAATGTATTTCATTTACTCTATTTTATATGTTAAAAATTTTAACCTTGGACAGGGTTTCTGAACTACTAGGATTACTAATGGAATGTGAATCACCATTTATTTCACACAAACTTCTAAAGTTTTTCAGATCCTATATAAAGAGAAGTATTAAGGAAATTATGTTTTTCATTAATGATAAAGTACACAAGATGAATCATATTTCACCAGAAGTAAGGATTGTTTTTCAGTTTTTATAATATTTTATACTACTGACGAAGAGATACAAAGATACTGTGAAAGTAAAAGATGTCTATTTACTATAATTTTTAGTCACCATGTAGAAGTTGAACCCTGAAAGTTTTTTGGTGGTACACTTAATAAATCTTTACAAGAAAAGTGAATTTTAAGATCTTGTTGTTTTCCCAAATGTTGAACAGATCTTTAGTAAATATTTTGAGATATAAAGGATTTAATAATGAATATCATTCAGAAACGTTAAAGGGAAATATGATAAATCCTTAAATTATCTATCATATGAGGTATACATATGACTTTAATAGAAGGAATTTTGTTGAGAATTCTTCAGAAACTAATTCTCTGGATTCCTAGAAATCTACCAAATAAAAATCTAAATAAAATTGAAATATGACATCAATAGAGAAGAGAAAAATCCTTGAGGGATATTTTGTTGAGAATCCAACTCTAGAGAATAAGAAACATGTAGAAGGTGAATTTCAATAGAAAAATCCTCTATATAAGAGATTTATTACTGATATTCAAAATTTCTAGAAAATAGTTGATACTAATAGTAATGTTTTGAAAGAAAAGATGATGAGATAATTAAGAAGAAACAAACAAAGGGCTACTAGAAAGACTTATTTCAACTCAGATAAAGTGGAATCAATGGATTTAAAATAATAAACTCGTAGGATGTTAATATAAGAGAAGAAGAAGAAGATATACTCTCAAAATATAAGAGCTTATCAAGTATCAAGGGATTTCCTACCATTTGTTACTATTTGAGAATATGTTATTAAAGAGACTCCTATATAGAGGAAGCTTAAATTTGAAGGTAAAGGGAAGGAGACAATGAAAAAAGTTCAGGATAAATCATCTTCACTCTCCTCTCTCCTCTCCGTATCAAGAAGTTATAGAACTAGCTGAGAAGACTATATAAGTCATTCCATTGAAGGATATTCAACTATTATTTACTTCTATGGAAGTTCCCTTGATAAAGTTTCCATAATTAGAAAATATATTGAAACTAAAAAGCTATCAAAAGAAGTTGAGAAATTTTTTGAAGAAGTTGAAGTTGAAAAAGATAAGGAGGTTGTCGAAGTTCAACTCTATCACCTTTGGATAAGATTAGTTCATCATAAGAAAAATAAAATTCAAAATCAAGTTCTAGCTCATCCAGTAGAGATCTTAGTGAAAAGGAAATATTATAAGATGAAAAATGTTGAAATGGTTTTGATCTAGACAAATAAGAGTCTCTCAATGTGATTGATATTTCACTAGAAAAAGTTTAAAATCCATTTTTTCAACCTATAAATAAATTTTGGTATAAAAATAAAATAGTTTATCGAAGTATTCTTCAAGTTCCAGAGTACAAATTATGGAGTAGAAGATTGACTCCACTTATAACTTGATTAAGAAAATAAATAATGTGACAAATATATTACCAAAACTTAATGCACAAGTGAAATTAATACAAGATAAAGTAATAAACACTCAATTTTTTAAATGGTAGAAATATATGTTCAATAACATTACTGAATTTAAATGATATTAAACAAATATTCATAAAGAATTTGAATTCCATAGCTAGAAGATGAAATAATTTTTGAAATATTTTAAATATCAAGACAAAAAAATTAACTCTATGGAAAATTAATATTCTAAGATACATGAAAAGTTTGATGTTTTATGCAAGAGATTGTAATGAATTGAAGATTTTGTAAATAAACTTAATAAGAAGGTTGAAGGTATTTCTAAATCCATTTATAATATGAAGCACCAGAATGTCAAATTAAAATAGAATAATAAGAAATTAGAAGTTCATGAAAAAAAAATTAAATAAGAACTAAAAGATAATCACTATTTAAGGAAAGATAGATGACTAGAAAATGAGAATAGTTTCCCAAGAAGAAAATTTAGTTTAAAAAGTTGATTTAATCAAAGTTGAATTATAAATTACTTTACCTCACAAAGGGTGAGAGTTTCTCTACTTAGGTATTTTTTTAAAGGAAATTTTTTTAAAAAAAATTATTCATGTTTGTAATTTTTAAAAAGAGGGAGATTATTGAGCCATAGACTCATTTTATCCTTAATTTTTAAAATCACATAACACTCATGATATTATTTTTTTTAACTTGAAGTTTGTATTTAACTGTTTTTGTTATGCAGAATTGGATTTTCAATAACTGTATTTCTAGTGATCCTTAGTAAGAAATTATAGAGGATCATATTAATATCACTATAGTGGTGTTGGATTACTTCATCATAATATATGTCTTGTAACATCATGTTACCCACTTTCAGATAATTTCCTTCTCTTTACTTGTTTTCTTCTTTAAATTGGGTGTGTCTTAGGAATCCTGAGGATGGAGAACATTTGTTGGGAAAAATGACCTAAATTTAAAGGATTTGTGTTTATTTTAATTAAAAAAATCCAAGTATAAATTTGTAATGGATTAGTGGGGTTCTCCCCGAGTTTGTATAATGACTAAGGTGGTTTGGGTTTTTGTGTAAGAATCTATTGTTTTTTCTATCTACTAGGAACTTACATGTTTTGTAAGGAGTACATGACATGTAATGTGCTCTATGATCATATTGTGAGTTAATTACATAGCATGAAAGACTACATGTTGTATAGTGTTAAAAATTGGGTTTTTAATAAAAAAGGTCACGGATTTTTCAGTGTATATGGACCCCCATGGATTACACGACATGTAAAGGGATTACATGCCATGTAAATGTCATGTACAAGGATTTTAGGGCATCATATGAGTGATATGTTTATTCATTATTCCACAACCCTCCTTGATCTCGACCTAGAAACACTCTCTAAAAATTTTGGAGACCTCCAACCCTTTTGGATCATTTTTTTCAGTGATTGATCATTTTTACAGTTGCAGTGTGTTTCTCCAAGTGAGTAATCCTTTCATCTTCTTCATTGCCTTTGATCATGGTATAACTGTTGCATTGCCTTATCTAATATGTTGACCTGTGTTGGTAATTCCCTTGATTCCTTTCTAGATCCATTATGTGATCTTGTTCCATGGGTCAATTATTTATTGGTTGTGGTGAAACAAGTGTGCATTCTTGAGGCACATGTTGTTGCCTCTTCTCCACTGACCGTTTTTGTTAAATTAAATCAAATATGAGATGTTTATATTGATTCGAGGGACTCTGTTGTCATTTTTCTATTCTTCCTATCGGTGGATTTCGTTGTAGGTGCATACGACATGAGTTTTGAGATAGGTGGTGCCATCTCTAGCATGTGTTGGTGAACTGTATTGCTCCAGTTTTTGATAAATTATTTTATTAAATGAAATGGCATGATTTATTGATTTTATTTGTGTGTGTGGAAATAGGTTTTTAATAAAAATGGTTTTCCCCTAGTTTTGGTAAATGAAAAGGGGTTTTCAAAGCATTTTGAAATGGTTTTATAAAATGGTTTTCAAATCATGATATGATGAAATGATTTGATGGAATGGTTTGTAAAATAGAGCACATAGTAATCCTTAGGTACTTAGGTGAAAGGTGCAATGATAAGCATCATCCACTATTGGGGGGGTTTGATCATGGGGATTTCCTCTACTCCCTAGGATCGTTGTTCTAGGGACTTATTAGACCTATTGGGGGTTCAATTTCTGGGGTGTTCCTCTACTCTCTAGAATCAATACATGTATCTAGTTTCTTGATGTGTGTGTGATTTTTTATGTTAGGTACGAGTGTATCCTGGCCTAGTGTGATCTTTGGCGTGATGTTACCTGTGTTTCTCTTTCGTCTTGTACTGTTTTGGTTTTACTACCATGGATTTGATATAATATGTTATGCATGCTTTGGTTTGATTTGATATATCTATTTTGATATATGTATATGAAATTATTTGAAACAGATTTACCTGCTTTATTTGGAAATGTGGGAAAGGGGGGAGATTGAACTATTTTAACAAGATTTTGATAAAAACTACTAAACTGTATATCATGGCTTGTTTTCTTTAAAAATTAACATGCATGGATTATTGTTCAAATAATTGATATGGAACACCTGGGTGGGACCCTACTAAGAATATTAGATCATACCATGTATACCCCTTTAGTGGTGCGTAGACCTGGTTATGTCTTTTGATGCAGGGAAAGGCAAGGTACTGCAGTGAGGTGGTGAAGTTTTCTATCAACTAGTTTTTGAGTAGCTAGATGATAATATGGTGTGGGTTTTTCCATGCTATCACATGAAGATTACCGGAGTAGTTGTTTTATTTTTTTCATCCTTTTTTGTTGGACTTGTCTCTTAGAGATTATTATACTACATTTTCAGTTGTATCGCTTTTGTTGTTCTCTTTCTATTATTACACACACAGATATATATATATATATATATTCATGTTTTCTTCTTATTTTTCTTCATATATAAGTATATATGTCATTTATTCTAATTTAGATTGGGATAAATCATTCCCTATATTTTTTGTTGTTTTTCGGGTGCTAGATACATGCCCATAGGGATCGAGAATTCCCTTTGGGTATGTGGAAATTAAGTTTAAGTACCATCTTAAGAGAGTATCTGGGTTGGGTTCATCACATTTTGGTATCAGAGGTAGTTTTTACTCAATATTCCTTATCTTAGGACATTTGGTACACTCGAGATAGGATTGTCGGAACTTAAGAGGTAGGTTGCGGTGAGTGTATGGTCAGCTCTTGTCATGATGAGACTCAAGTTTATATGGGATATTGGGATGTGTGTCTTCTATTTTTATTTATTTATGTTAATATTAGTTTTTTCTTATGGGTTTTCTAGTTTGAACTAAGATTATTCTATTGTATTATTGTTTCCTTTGTTTAGGTGTGTAGTAGTATGCCTCTGAGATGTGTTCTACGGGTTTCATAGGTGGGTGCGGCTGATTCTCCTCAAGGTAATCCACTTATGGATTATAATTTTATCAAGGATATTACGTGGAAAATTCATGTTATAGACCAAAATGTAATGAAAACTCAGAATGTAGTCATTGAGGTACATCCAAAATCTTTAGGAGACAGAGATCGATCATGGGAATTCTTGCATGAGAAGCCACTATCCTTTAAATATACAAATGAACCTTGAGAGTTGGAGGAATAGATTGATAATATTGATCATATTTTTAACTTCTTAGATATGACTAAGAGTATCAAGGTGGATTTCATGGTGTTCAAACTTTAGGATCATAGAAAGCAATGGTGGTATTTTATGGTATAGGCAGATAGGTATGTGAGCTTGGACTAGAAGGGTTTCAAGACTCTCTTCTTCCATCATTTTTGTCCAGATTTACTGATGATGGTGAAGTATCTAGAGTTACTCTCTTTGAAAAAGGTAGAGAATTCAGTGTTGATGTACACTAATCAGTTTGTGGATTTGGTTCTTTTTATTCTATAGGTTGTAAATAATGACCAGCTAAAAGATCAGAAGTACATGTAGGGTTTTTGACTGGATATCAAATCGTAAGTATTTATGTTGAATATTTAAACCTATTTGGAAAAAAATTATAGGGATATAATGGCATAAATTATCATGGAAGGAAATTTTTGTATATTTTTCCCCTTCTCTTCCACCTAGTGGTAGCTTCAGTGGTGCGTTAGGGAAAAAGAGGAAGTGGCAGGATCATCAGAGGAGTAGTGGAGGTGGTTCTCAGTAGTAAACCTCTTTGGAACCTCTAGTTCCATTTATTGGTGTGCCTATGAATTTTTATTAGTGTGGTAAGTTTGGACACACATGACGTTATTTTCCTTCACTTATAAATATGTGCAATAGTTATGGATGATATGGTCATTTGCATCATTTCTATCAGGCTATGTCTACTCCTCAATATGGTCAAGGATCGTCGACTCCAAAGGCTACTATGGTGCAGTCATATGCTTCAAAGACTATAGGGCTCTAAACAAAGTCCTTAGAACTAAATCACCTTCACACAGTATATGAGTTTCCTACAGAGGTAGATGTGGGTCCAATGATAGTGAGAGGTACCATCTTTATTTAATCCTCAGTAGTGATTTCTTTATTTGATACTAGTGCTTCCCACTCATTTATATCTATAATTTTTGTTGATATTATTAACCTTCTAATAGGTCTCATGTCATTTTTTATAGAATTATAGACACCTCTTGGGAAGAGGAAAGAGTAGGGGTTTTGATGTACTTCTTGTGCACTATTTATATTTAATGTGAAGTTAGTTTGGGATTTCCTTATTCTTGATCAGGATTTTTTGACATCATCACCGGGATATATTGGTTTATTTATCATCATGATAAAGTTGATTGTTATCATCAGTGTGTCTCATTTCTTCCAGTTGATGGGATCTCACAGGTTTTTCAAGGAGAGTTGGATATGAGGTCTGGTTGTGTAGAACCTTCCCACCCAGAACTTAGAATTTTTTTTGTCTGGTGTAGTAGTTGAGCTCAATGAATTTTTTTCTATTGTTGATCTTCTCACTGTTGTTTGTGGATTTCTTGATGTTTTCCTGGATGATTTCTCTAGGATTATTCCAGAGAGGGAGGTAGAGTTTACGATTAACCTGGTTCCAGGTATACAACCGATTTTGATACCTATGTATCGTATGGAACCAATGGATCTAAAGGAGGTCAAGATTTATTTGGATTATCTGATGGTGAAGGGTTTTGTTTTCCCTAATGTTTCACCTTGGGAAACCCTAGTTCTCTTTTCCAAGAACTTAGATGTTTCACTCTAATTTTGTGTGGATAATCAAAAGTTGAACCAGGTAACAGTTGAGAACATGTATACTTTTCCTCGTGTGGATGATTTTTTTGACCAGTTAAAGAGGAAAAGTGGTTTTTAAAGATTGATCTTTGGTCAGGTTATCATCATCTTAGATTTTGAGAGTCTGATATACCAAATACATATTTCAATAGTAGGTATTTCCATTACAAATATCTTATGATATAATTTGTTCTGACTAATTCTCTGGTAGTTTTTAGGGATCAGATGAATTGGATATTCCACCAGTATATAGAAACTTTTTGCTAGTGCGTGTGGATGATATTTTGGTTTACTCGAGATCTGAGTGTGATCACGAGCACTATTTGGGTTTGGTTTTGGAAATCTTGAGGAGTCACTACTTGTATGGAAAACTTTCAAAATTAAATTTATAGATTCAATAAGTGAAGTTATTGGGGCACGTGATTTCTGAGCATGGATTATCAGTCGATCCTGGGAAGGTGAATGTTGTTTTTTCATGGAAAGAACCACATAAGGTATTTGAGATCCAGAGCTTCCTTAATCTTTTTGGTTATTATTGACAGTTCTTCAAGGATTTCTTTAAGTTAGAATCACCTTTGAATCATCTTACCAGTAAAGGGGTTAAATTCATATGGAATGTAAAATGTTGGTCTTCTTTTGATGAGTTGTAACTACTTATGGAATCGACTCCTATTTTGATCTTACCTGAGCCCGATAAGGGGTATGTAGTTTTCTATGATGTTTCTAGTGCTGGTTTGGTTTGTGTTATCATGCAGGGTGATCATGTGGTAGATTAACCGCATGAGAAAAATTACCCCACTCATGATTTAGAGCTTGAAAAAGTTATAAATGTGATTAAGTGTTGGAGGCACTATCTTTGGGGGAGAGGTTCATGGTATTTTCTAACCATAATAGTTTGATCTATATATTTTCTCGAAAATACATAAATCTCATACAGAGGCAATGGGTGGAATACCTATAGACGTTTGACTTTGATATCACCTACACCTCATGGGCATGGAATTTCATTAAAAATTCTCTCAATAGAAAATTTTCATTGTAAGTTTTTCAGGAATTGAAGGAAGAGTGGAACCTTATGGGTCTCTTCACTCAGTTTCATCTGGATGATTAGGATGATGATTTAGGTATGGTTTTAGTCAGTGTTCAGTTTCAAGGTTTTGGGCACAGTGGAAGCGCGTGGGTGGATGTTCCCAATTGGATTTTTGTCATTAAAAATGAGCAATCCGGGATCAATATGACGATAAATTCCAGTCTCCATGGATTGAATCACAGAAATGGACAAAGAAAAGGAAAGTCCTAGAACCACAATGCAGGATCGTTACAGGTTGATTATAATTAATTTAATAAATTGAAAATAAATACCTTTTGGGTGTTCTTTCTTCGTTTATGTTCTTGATCACTTTCCGATGTGATTCGTCGTTGCGTAGCAGAATCCAAGTGTAGACTTCCTCTAGCAGTGATCCACACGTGTCGGGACGTTGCCAAAGGAGTCTTCGGGTGCTAGCATGGAGAAACCTTTGCTTGCGTTGTCCGCCTTAGATTGTCTTGATCCAATGAAAGATGATCTCTCTCAGTCTTGAGAGCGTTCTTGGAGGAAGAGTTTCTTTCGGCCTTGAAAGAATTCTCCAGAGTTTTTGTGCACAACGATTCTCTTGTGTGTAAGGAAAATAGCTGGGGTTGTGAGGATATTTATAATCGAGTTTGAGGTTGTATAGTTATGACAATAAATAAACGTGTTACGTGTTTTATTTATTTCATTAAATTCCTTTTGAAAACCCCATGTCGAGTCATTAATTCTTTAACATGCGCCCACATTGATTATAATAAATATCGTTTAATAAAATGATATTTCCTCAAAATCCCGACTGGAAAAACTACACTGCGTGTATTAATAAATACACAACGTGTACTTGTTTTTCATTGAAAACTACACGGCGTGTACATTCAATGTACACGGCGTGTATATCTTGTTTTCATTTATTCATTTCCTTTCCAAAATGAAAACTACACGGAGTGTAATCATTGATAAACGGTGTATACTTGTTTTATTTTATTCTTCCTCCAACAATAAAACGATTTAGGCTTCCTTGAATAATTATTAAACCACATATGGGAATAATCTTTATTCTACTTGAGATACTTGAATACACTTAGTGTGTGACCCTCTAGGCCTCTTTCTCGTTGGCATTAGGTGGACTTGCCTAAAGTCCAAGATTACTGTCTAGCAACGGTTCAAGGCACCCAAGAGAAAGAATTTGACGCCACATTGACATATCACCTCATATGAATGATTACTGTGTAATTTAATCCCTTTGTCTTGATATCTCATCAAGCAGGTTTCATGGCAGTATCATAAACCTATATGCTTGATCCTTCGTTCTTTGACTACCTGAAATAAACTCATCGTTTACATCATGGCATTGGAATTTAATTCGACATTTCTATTTCAATCAAAGTTCCGAGATATCAACTTCCATAAATGGAAGGGACAAATCCTTCCTCGATTTATCCATTAACAACATGTCACTCATGACACTCCCAACGTACCCTACTTCCCGCCAACTATCTGGGTGACGGTTTCCATCAGTAAATCTAAGTGTGCGAGTCATGACACGAGTTAATGATAATATTCTAGTCTAAGGACCATTACACATGCTCATAGATAGAAATGTCTGATGACACCAAGACATGCAGAATTGCTACTGGCGGGTCTGTTCTCATAATCTCCCATCTTGGAGTTTACCAAGTGAGAACTCCATGAGAGAGAGTCTCTTCTTCTTACGAGTACTTGCACATAATGTTATGTATACTATGTGTCCTATCATAGTATGTCATCCAACCGTAGACCTTTATTTAAGAATATTGTTATAGCATTTCAAGGTTCTCATCATAGCGAGAATCTACCATGACCTTATCAGTGAAACAAATATTCCAGGACATTATTATATTATAGTCATGCAGAACAATGAACAATATATAATAAATGAACATCCATGTAATTAAAGTAAAAAACAGTTGGTTCTCAGGACACCAACCCTTACAAACTCCCACTTGGACTAGAGCCAACTGCCTACGACTTTTAGTCCGCTAGACCTCACATGATGATCATGTTTCTGCTGAGTTAAGGCTTTAGTCAAGGGGTCTGCCATGTTGTCTTCCGTGTAAATACTGCTCACTGAAACTTCACCTCTCTGAGAAAAATCCATGAAAAGATGATACTTCCGAAGTATGTGCTTTTTTCGCTGATGTGACCTTGGATCTTTTAAAAGTTCCACCACTGCATTATTATCACAAAGAGTGTGATAGGATCTTTACTACTTGGTACTACATCCAAATCTTGGATGAATCTTCGCATCCATACTGCTTCTTTAGCTTCCTCAGAAGCTGTGATATACTCAGACTCCACTGTAGAATCTGCACCACACTTTGCTTTGAGCTCTTCCATCTCACTGCACCTCCATTCAAACTGAAGATGTATCCAGTCTCTGACTTCATGCCATCTTGATCAGTCTGGAAACTAGCATCTACATGTCCTCTGATGACTAGTTCCTCATCTCCTCCATAAACCAAGAACATATCCTTAGTATGCCTCAGATACTTAAGGATAGTCTTGACTTCCATCCAATGGCGGTCTCCTGGATCTGCTTGATATCTACCTACCGCACTTAATGCGTAAGCAACATCTAGCCTCGTACATAGCATATAATACATGACTGACCCAATCGCGGATGCGTAATGGGTACTTTCCATTCTCTTTATTTCCTCATGTGTCTGAGGACACATTTTCTTGGAAAGATGAATGCCATGTGACACTAGAAACAATCCCCTCTTGGACTGTTCCATGCTGAATCTCTTCAGTATCTTGTCAATGTATGTACTTTGACTCAGGCCCAGCATTTTCTTGGATCTATCATGATGGATCTTGATCCTAAGAATATATGATTCCTCACCCAAGTCTTTCATGGAGAAGCATTTATGCAACCATGCCTTAACTGACTGTAAGACAGGTACTTCGTTTCCAATTAGTAATATGTCATTAACATATACTATTAGGAAAATAGTTGCACTTCCACTAAACCACTTGTAGACACAAGGCTCACATTCATTATTAATAAATCCAAATTCCATTACAGCTTCATTAAAATGAATATTCCATGACCTTGATGCTTTCTTTAATCCATAAATGGATTTCTGCAACTTGCATACCTTGTTGGAATCCTTTGGAGTCACAAAACCTTTAGGTTGTGTCATGTAGACATCTTCCTGGAGGTTCCCATTAAGGAATGTTGTTTTGACATCCATTTTCCAAATTTCAAAGTCATGATAAATGACAATGGCCAATAGGATTCTGATGGATTTCGCATTGCAACCGGTGAAAAGGTTTCATTATAGTCAATTCCATGATGCTGTCTAAAACCTTTTGCAACCAGTCATGCCTTATAGGTTCTGACTTGCCCCTCCATGTCCAGTTTCTTCTTGAATATCCATTTATTACCAATAGGCTTTACATCAACTGGAGGATATACCAAAATCCAGACTTGGTTTTGGTACATGGAATCCATTTCAGAATTCATGTCTTCTTGACACTTGGCAACATCTGTGCCTTCAACTGCTTCCTTATAGGTAAGAGGGTCATCATTGTCAACCAATAATGAGTCACCATCCTCAGTGATAAGAAAACCATATCATTATGGTTCTCTCACCTCTATCGTGCTCCTACACAATTCTTGTGTCTCTGGAATAGATTGTTCTTCCACGGGGCTTTGGGGAATCCGTTCTTGTACCAACTCATGTGTATCTTGAGCCTCGACTTCATCGAAGTCTATCTTGCTCCCACTATCTCTTTTGGATATGTGCTCCCTCTCGAGGAATATGGAATGTCTTGCCACTGTAACCTTTTTTTCTGAGGGGTTGTATAGGTAATATCCCCTTGTTTCCTTAGGATATCCTATAAAGATACACTTTGTGCCTCGGGGTGCAAGTTTGTTACCTGAATAGGCCTTAACAAATGCTTTTCTACCCCACACATGTAAATTCGATAACATGGCTTTGCGTCCACTCCATAACTCGTATGGAATACCATTTATCGATTTAGTTGGTACTTGGTTTAGTATGTGTGATGTTGTTTGTAATGCATATCCCCAAAAGGATAATGGAAGACTTTCATGACTCATCATTGATCTCACCATGTCCAACAAGGTGCAGTTCCTCCTTTCACTTACATCATTCCACTGAGGTTTGTAAGGAGGAGTGAGTTGAGATAGAATCCCAAACTCTCGTAAGAAATCAATGAAGTTCTGATTAAGATATTCTACTCCTCTGTTTGAGCAGAGTTTCTTAATCTTCTTACCAAGCTGGTTCTCAACTTCATTCTTGTATTCTTTGAACCGATCAAAAGAATCTAACTTATACCTCATTAAGTATATATATCCATATCTACTAAAATCATCAGTAAAAGTTATGAAGTACGAGAACCCACCCCTTGATTCAACTAGAAATGGTTCACACACATCTGTGTGAACTAATTCTAGAATCTATTTAGCTCTTTCACCTTTCCCACTAAATGGGGCTTTGGTCATTTTTCCTTGTAGACATGCATGACATACACCAAGTGGTTTTAGTTCGAAAGAATCTAAATACCCATCTTGATGTAATTTTGTCAAACGTTTCTCATTAACATGACCTAGCCGGTGATGCCAAAGTTGGGTGTGGTATGAGTCATGTGAATTTACTTTTTCATTGATTTCCATTACTTGGTTTGTGTATTATAACACATAAAGGCCATTATATAAATGTTCCCTACCAAAAAAAATGTTGTCTTTATAAAAGTAGCAACATCCACTTCCAAACTTGAAGATGAATATATCAGTATCTAATATGGATACTGAAATAATATTTTTGGTTACAGAAGGCACATAATAAAAACCTTTTAACACCAATATCATTCCAGTTGGCAATGTGAGGTGGTATTCCCCAATATCTATAGCAGTAAGTCTGGCTCCGTTGGCTGCTCGTAGATCTACCTCCCCTCGATCAATCTTCTTGAATCTACTTGGTTCCTGTATTTGGATACATATGTGAGCACCACAAGTTGTATATAATACCCAATTTGTAGAAATAGATAGATTTCATTCGATGAAAAACTCTCCTAAAGATTCCCCTTGCTTCCTTGGCTGGGTGCAATTTTTCTTCCAGTGGCCCTTCTTGGCACATGCAAAACAAACAGCTTCATATTCCCTTGCCTCCCCTTTGATCTTCCTTTTCTTGGAAGGCTTTGAAGAAGCTTTGGGCTTAAATCTCTTCATCTTCCCTTTCCTTTTATTCACCATAAGGATAGGAGGTTTTTCACGCTTCATGTCATTATCCACTTGGTGAATGAGGATAAGAAGATCAGACAGAGACTTCTCAATGTTGTTCATGTTGAAGTTCACAACAAAGTTTGAGAAGCTCTGGGGAAGTGATGCAAGAATGAGATCGGTACCCAGTTCTTCGGAGATTTTAAACCCTAGAACCTCTAAGCGCTCAATGTATCCAATGATCTTGACAACATGAGGCCCGACTGGGGCACCCTCTCCAAGATTTCTCTGAAATAGATCCTTGGAGATCTCAAACCTTTCCTGTCTTTCTCTCTCTTGGTATAGACCATGAAGGTGCTTGAGCATGTTGTAGGCATCCATGTCTTCATGAGACTTCATGTGATCACTACACATTGATGACAGCATCAAACATTGAACGTCGAGTGCATCTCTCAAATGTTAATCATAGACCATGAAATCTTCATCACTCTCCCCTTGGGCAGGCAGATCAGGAAGTGAGGACTCCATCACGTAAAACTTTCGTTCATGGCATAGGATAACCCGAAGGCGCCTAAATCATTCCTGAAAGTTACTGCCGATGAGGATATTGTCTTTATCTAGAATTGATCGTAGAGAAAATGTGGTTGATGAGTTTTTCATTTCGATTCTACAAATTAAAAGAGCATATTTATCAGTACTTTCTTGATTACATTTTTATGAGAAATAATAAATGAATTTATTAATTCTCCCACTATTTTATCAAGTCCCAATGGCCCTCACCATTGAACTCGGAATGTCCAGTTTCTTTGACATTCTAGTGGCAAGTATCAATATTCCCCTTCGCATAACCCCAACAAGGGTTGGTCAAGCTATTTTGAAGGTATTTAGGTAGGCAGGTCTTTTCCAACTGTGAGCTTACAATTCCTTGATCTGTTGAGTGGACTCCCCAATCCTGAAATCCTGACTTGGAATTTCTCAACTATTTCCTCCAATATTACATCAAGTCTAGAAAGGGATACTCCTCTTGATGTAATATGGTTAAGTCAACCCGAAACCTTTCATAAGGGCTTCCTTTATAAAAGTAAGTTTCCCAACAAGGGTTGGTCAAACACATAGTTTTATTGAGTCTTGCCCTTAATCAAGTAACGGAAGGCTTGGTCTGACTTAATATGGTATTGAGGGATTTTAATCTTTTATGCGTATTTTTACATTATCACATGCTTTTTAATATTAAGTGATGCTAACTTAAGTGATTAACCATGTTCTGATAATGTTTACACATAGTCTAGTTTTTATTTTATTCCATCTTTTCATGGTTGTTCATTTTATTAATTATGTGATCATGACAACACATACATAATAAATAAACCATGAAATCAAACAGAAATAAAATAAGATGGCATGATCATGAAATTCTATTGGTTAGATTATCTAGCTGTTTTGATAAGCTAACCCTGACCTAGGGAAAACACCTTGAACCTGATGGTTCGTATTTTGCAGCTCCAATCTGTCCACCTTTGTATCTTCTTAGGTTGGTTTCTCCTCAGCTTCAGATTTCAAACCATCTCCTTTGGCTTGGGAGATCCTCCATTACATGGGGTTTATATTAAAGAAACCATGGGAACACAGGCCCTACATTTTATTGTAAGAAGGCTCACAGGCCAATGAATTTAAATTAAACAAATTTAAATGAAACCATACACACATACAAAGGGTATTTGGTCTAACTCATGATCATACATAGCATGAAAAAATATTTACACATATTTAGAATTCAAATTCTTTTAATCGTTCTATTATTCAAGATAAGTCGCGCTTGAATTCAATTAATTATGATATAATAATTAATCAATTCTTTATCTTAAATTACTTTCTGAATTTCCTTGAGATTCTTCTCATCCATATCCCTTGTACAGGTCTTTGTACTTTTGGAGGAAACATGGTGAAATTTTTGGAAAGTACACGGCGTGTAGTTTATATTTACACGGAGTGTATTTCTTTTCACCTATTATCCAAAGTATATGCTGGGGATTTGGCGTGTTCTCTATACTTTGGAAATTTTGGAGTATATGATGTGTACTTCCTTGTTACGCGGTAATCGGCCTGGCGATCCCGTGTACGTGGTACGCGGCTTCTCCTTTGTACACGGTTTCACTTGGTCCGGATCGGACTACACGGCGTTTTGCTCCAACATACACACTGTGTATTCTGGTTCCCACATGCCATTTAATTCTGGTCAACACGGGGTGTTAAATACTTAGGTGTAATCAATTCAAACTGTTTTATTTGGCGGACCAGTACCGGTTCGTTGAACCCAAGTACATGGCGTGTAGTTTTCATTACACGTCGTGTATTCCTGTGTTGTATAGACAGAAAGAGTGGCTCCTCTAGATGAGATCCTCATTTTTATTTTAATCAAAATTAAAATTAAAAGGCCATTTCTGTGATATGAATCGAGAAACGAAGGAGGAAGAATAGATCTCATTTATTCAAATTTATAGAATGATTTATTTCGAATTGAATCAACTATAAATGCGTAAATTATCAATGAAAATTAAATAAGTATAATCAACATTGTAACCTCTCTCTGATACCATTTGAAGGTTTTGGGCGTAGAGGAAGAGCGTGGGTGGATGTGCCCACTTGGATTTTTTTTCATTAACAATGATCAATCCGGGATCAATACGACGATAAACACCAGTCTCTATGGATCGAATCACAGAAATGGACAAAGAAAAGGAAAGTCCCGGAACCAAAAGGTAGGATCGTTAAAGTTTGATTATAATTAATTTAATAAATTGAAAATAAATACCTTTTAGGTTTTCTTTATTCATTGATTTTCTTGATCACATTCTGATGTGATTCATCATTGTGTCACTGAAGCCAAGTGTAGACTTCCTCTAGCGGTAATTCACACATGTACCTCGTATCTCGGGACGTCGCCAAAGAAGTCTCCGGGTGCTAGCATGGAGAAACCTTTGCTTGCGTTGTTCGCCTTAGATCATCTTGATCCTATGGAAGATGATCTCTCTCGGTATTGAGAGCGTTCTTGGAGGAAGAGGTTCTTTTAGCCTTGAAAGAATTCTCCAGAGTTGTTGTGCACAACGATTCTCTTGTGTGTAAGGAAAAGAGCTGGGGTTGTAAGGATATTTATAATCGGGTTTGAGGTTGTAGAGTTATGACAATAAATAAACACGTTACGAATTTTATTTATTTCATTAACTCCATTTTGAAAACCCCATGTCGAGTCATTAATTCCTTGACATGTGCCCACACTGATTATAGTAAATATCATTTAATAAAATGATATTTCCTCAAAATCCCGACTGGAAAAACTACACGGCGTGTATTAATAAATACACAGCGTGTACTTGTTTTTCATTAAAAACTACACGGAGTGTACATTAAATGTACACGGCATGTATATCTTGTTTTTTTTATTCATTTCCTTTCCAAAATGAAAACTACACGGCGTGTATATTTAATAATACACGGCGTGTACTTGTTTTCAAAATAAAACTACACGGCGTGTAATCATTGATACACGGTGTGTACTTGTTTTATTTTATTCTTCCTCCAACATTAAAACAATTTAGGCTTCCTTGAAAAATTATTAAACCACGTACGGGAATAATATTTATTCTACTTGAGATACTTGAATACACTTAGTGTGTGACCCTCAAGGCCTCTTTCTCATTGTCATTAGGCAAGCTTGCCTAAAGTCCAAGATTACTGTCTAGCAACGGGTCAAGGAACCCAAGAGAAAGAAGTTGACGCCGCATTGACGTATCACCTCATACGAATGCTTACTGTGTAATTTAATCCCTTTGTCTCGATATCTCATCAAGCAGGTTTCATGGCAGTGTCATAAACCTATATACTTGATCTGTCGTTCTTTGACTACCTGAAATAAACTCATTGTTTACACCATGGCCATGGAATTTAATGTTACAGTTCTATTTCAATCAAAGGGCTGAGATATCAACTTCCATAAATGGAAGGGAAAAATCCTTCCTCAACTTATCCATTAAAAACATGTCACTCGTGCTGCACCCAACGTACCCTACTTCCCGCCAACTGTCTGGGTGACGGTTTTCATCAGTAAATCTAAGTGCGTGATTCATGACATGAGTTAATGATAATCTTCCAATCTAAGGACCATTACACATGCTCATAGATAGCAATGTCCGATGACACCAAGACATGCGGAATTGATACTGGCGGGTCTCTTCTCATAATCTCTCATCTTGGATATTACCAAGTGTGAACTCTATGAGAGAGAGTCTCGTCTTCTTACGAGTACTTGCACATGAAAGTCTGTATACTATGTGTCCTATCATAGTATGTCATCCAACCGTAGAGCTTTATTTAAGAATATTGTTATAGGATTTCAAGGTTCTCATCATAGTGGGGATCTTCCATGACCTTATCAATGCAGCAAATATTCCAGGACATTATTATATTATAGTCATGCAGAACAATGAACAATATATAATAAGTGAAAATTCATGTAATAAAAGTACAAAACAGTTGGTTCTTAGGACACCAACCCTTACACAGTTATCATTATCTCTTCTTAAGTCTATTTTGCAGGTTCAATAGCAGGATGACAATTTCAGAGGAATTTGAGAAACCCTATATAGTGGGGAGACCATTTCTGGTTGGTCTCTCTCTTTATATGGTATTCTTAGTTTTGGGAATTGGTTTTTCATCACAACATCTCTGAGGAGATATATTTTTTATTATCATAGTTCATTGGGGGTTATTCATTCGGGCACTATAAAGATGTATTATGACATGAGAAGTCAATTCTAGTAGCCAGGTATGAAGTGTCACATTACTGATTATGTATCTCGATGTTACACCTGCCAATAGATAAAGGAAAAGAATCTAAAACCTTATGGTTTTCTTCATCCTCTTCCGGCGCCAGTTTGGAAATGGTATAAGATATCCATAGAATTTGTTTTCATATTACCATTGACTCCTCGAGGAAGGAATGCTATCTGGGTCTTAATTGATCAATTGAAAAAGTAGACTCATTTCATTCTGATCAGGGACACCCCTAAGGTTGAATATCTAGGTAAGAAGTATGTGTAAAAGATTGTGAGATTACATGGGGTTCCTTTTATTATTATTTCAGATAGGAATCCTAGGTTTAATTTGAGGCTCTGGAGGAGTGTCCAAGAGGTTATGGGGACTCAGGTCAGGTTGAGTACGGCTTATCATCCATAGAAAGATGGTTAGAAGGATCATGTTATTTGGGTCTTGGGGGATATGCTTCATGCCTGTGTCTTAGATTTTGGTGGATCATGGGATAGTCATATGGGATCGGTTGAGTTTTCTTATAACAACAATTATCATTCATCGATTAAAATAGATCTTTTCGAGGCTTTGTATAGTCGCCCGTGTAGATCACCTCTTTGTTGGGCAGAGGTAGGAGAAGCTTTTTTAGTTGGAAAGAGTTTGGTTCGAGAGATGTTTGTGAGGATTCATGATATACGTAAATGTTGGGTTATAGCTTAGAGTCAATAGAAATCTTATGCAGATCAACACTATCATCCTTTGGATTTTTCCATAGGTGACTGGTTTTTCCTGAAATTTTCTCCTCGATTGGGTCACCATCAACTTGGAAAATAAGTAAAGTTGGCTCTAATATATATTGGGCCATTTGGGGTCAATGAGAGACTTTATAAGGTTGCTTATCAGTTAGCATTTCTAGTTCAGATGATGGGAATTCATGATGTTTTTCATATATCGTAGCTCGGGAAATACCATCATGATCCCTTTAACATTCTGATATGTGAAGAGATTTAGTTAGAACTAGATGTTTTTATTGTGGAGCATCCATTAGAGATCATTTAATCTCAAGTGAAAGTATATCATGGGAAGTTGATTTCGTTGGTCAGAGTGTTATGGTGGCACAGATCATATTCGCATGAGACATAAGAGCACAAATTGTTAATGAGGTAGAAGTGGACCCAACTCTTAACCAGATTTCATTCTTATACATGACTTCCCAGGGATATAAATTCTTATGGTGGGGATTTTGTAACATCCCATTATCCACTTTAAGGTAATTTCTTTCTCATTACTTGTTTTCCTCTTTAAATTGGGTCTGTCTTGGGAATATCAAGGATGAAGAACATTTATTAGGGAAAATGATCTAAAGTTCAAGGATATATATTTATTTGAATTAATAGAGTCTAGGTATAAATGTGTAATAGATTATTAGGGATCTCCCTAAGTGTGGAGAAAACCGAGGTGGTTTGAGTTTTCATGTAAGAATTTGTTTTTTTCAGTGTCTGCTGAGAATTTACATGTCGTGTAAGGAGTACATGACATGTAATGTGCATCAAGATCATGTCATGATTTTACTATACAACATGAAATATTACACACCATGTAATGGTTACATGTTTTTTAATGTTAAAAATCAAGTTTTTAATAAAAAGGTGATGGATTTTTTGGCTTATAGGGGCCCATGGATTACACTACATGTAAAGGTATTACACATCATGTAAATGTCTTGTATAGGGATTTTAAGGTGTCGTACAAATGATATGGTTTTTCATTATTCCATATCCCTCCTTTATCTTGAATTAGAATCAATATCCAATGATTGTGGAGACCTCCAACACTTCTGGATCATTTCATTCTATGATTGATTGTTGTTGTGATTACAGTGCATTTCTCCAGTTGAGTAATCCTTTATGCTTCTTTGTTACCTTTGATCATGGTAGCATATTTTCGTTGCATTATCAGATCTATTTATCTGTTTTGGTAATTATCTTGATTCCTTTCTAGATTTGTCATGTGATCTTATTCTAGGGGCTGATTCCTTATTGGTTGTGGTGCAGCGGGTGTGTGTTCTTGAGGTACGTGTTGTTTCCTCTTATCTACTGAGAATTTTTGATAAATTTAATCAATTATGAGATGTGTAGATTGATTCTAGGTCCTAAGTTTTCATTGTTGTGTTCTTTATATTGGTGGATTTTTTTGTGGGCATGTGTCACCTGAGTTTTGAGGTAGGTGGTTCCATCTCTATCCTTTGTTGGTGAACTGCATTACTCTGATTTTTGATAAATTGTTTTATTAAATGAAATGACATGATTGATTGATTTTATTTTTTTTGTATGGAAATGGATTTTTAATAAAATATGGTTTTCCCCTGGTTTTGGAAAATGAAAAGGGGATTTCAAAGTATTGTGAAATGGTTTTATGAAATGGTTTTCAAAGCATGATATGATGAAATGTTTTGATGAAATGGTTTTGAAAATAGATCACATGGGAAGCCTTGGGTAATTAGGTGGAAGGTGTAGTGATAGGCCTCATCCACTATCAGTGGACTTTCTCATGGGGCTTTCTTATTATCCCTAGGCCTATTATTCTAGGGACTTGTTTGACCTGTTGGGGAGTTCACTTTCTAGGGTTTTCCCCTACTCTCTAGACTCGATGCATATGTCTAGGGGATTTATGCATGAAAAATTGTCTATTTTAGGTATGAGTGTCCTAGATATATTGTCCTAGTGTGATCCTTGTCATGATGTTACATGTGCTTCTCTTTTGGATTATACTATTTTGGTTGTACTACCATGGATTTGATATTATATGTGATACAATATTTGGTTTTATTTGATATATCTATTTTGATATATGTATATAAAATGATTTGAAACTAATTTACGTAATTTATTTGGAAATGTGGAAAAGGGGGAATTAAATTGTTTTTCCATACTTTTGATAAAAACTGTTAAACTGTATATCATGCCTTATTTTCTTTAAAGTTGAGCATACTTGTATTATTATTTAGGGGTTTGATATGGAACACCAGGGTGGGACTCTACTAATCTTGTTAGCTCACACCCTATGTACCCCTTAAATAGTTCATAGACCTTGTTATGTATTTGATGTAGGGAAAGGAAAGGCATCGTAGTGAGGTAGTGAGGTTTTCTATCAGCTGGGTTTTGGGTAGATAGATGGTAAGATGGTGTGGGTTTTCCCACACTATCACATGGAGATTTTTGGAGTAGCTATTTTAGTTTTTTCATCCATTATTGTTGTACTTGTCTCTTAGATATTGTTATGCTACCTTTTTAGTTGTATCACTTCATTTGTTCTCTTTCTGTTATAACATATATATATATATATATATATCCATGTTTTCTTCTATTATTTCTCACTATACATGAATATATGTCATGTTGTCTACTTCAGGTTGGGTGAAATTTTTCCTTTTATTTGTTGTTGTTTCCTAGGTGCTAGACATATACCCATGGGGATCAGTAATGCCCTTTGGGTATATAGAAATTTGGGTCAGGTACCATCTTGAGAGGGTATCCAGTTTAATTTAGTCACATGGATAGATGTTGAGTTCATCAAAAGATGATGAAGCTTCTATCAATTATGTTTCAACTAAACCTAAATTTTTTAGAATATGACTATCATAGGTTTTCCTATAAATAAATTTTCACTTCATAGAATAAAAAAAGAACATTAACCCAATCATTCTGAAAGTTTATGACAATTTGAAGTCATATAATCACTTATTTATTTAATATATTATAATCATTTTAATCTTTCTTTTAGACATTTTTTCTAAGATATTACCTCTATAAGGTTTCATTGTAAAATATTATAGTGTTTCTTATTGTAATTATTGTGTTTCCAACCTTCATGTCGAGGGATTTTGTGGTTGTAAAACAAATTCAAGCTTCTAATTTGAAAAAGCGGGAATTTTTGTTGATCAAGTTGATTAAGGGTTTCCATTTATGAACACATGGTTGATATTATAGTTTTTAGAATCAATACCTACTAATGGGTTACCTTGAATTGGTTTTATGATTCCCTTTATTCTTTGGGTTAAAATTATTCTTTATAATTGTGACATCTTGGACTTAGATGCCACTTAGAGGTGCCTCGAGCCCAATGGGTCACATGGCCTCAAGCACATCTCCTCAAATGCCAGAGGATGGTGACTATAAACAAGGGCCTATGGTGTGTTCATGGGGAGATTATTCCCTCATTACCCGAGTGTATCACAATAGATAGATATAACAAAATAAGATATAAATAGAGGAAGCAATGTAATAATAAATATAATGCATAGTATAAGCAGATAGGAATAATAATAAAATAGATGCAACTAAAATAAATTTAAAAAATATGATGATGATATTTCATGTATCTATAAATCTAGAAAACATGGATATAGAGTGATGGAATTGTCATGCGCATCAAATTAGATGTTTAGTTTTACTAGAATTTATATAGTATAGAAATAACCCTAGGTCGTCTCTCGATGGATCCTTAGATAATTAATTTAAAAAAGAAGGTTTTGATTATGAAAATAAGATGGGAATGGTTTTTTATAAAACTTGGGGTTTTTATTTAAAAATATAAATTGAAACTATATTACTAAGTGATAGAAACTGGTTGGATAAATCTTGATCAACCCAGATAAGTGTCCCTTGATGCTCAATCTGTCATCACTCTCAAGGGAATGGGAAGGATCATTGATTACTTGATTTATACACACTATAACCAGTATGATATGTGAGTTATTACTAGGTTACCACCTTGTATTTGATCGATCGATGATATTGATTACTGGTGACCACTCATAATCAATAAAATATTGTCGATGTAAGAACCGGACACAATCAAGGCATCACATCAACAACATGATGAAATTTCTGGATTTTGTTCTATATAAAAAATTGTTATCAACACAAACATGCATAATAATGGGTTATACTTTCTAGATTTAATCAAATTATATCATCCATAAGCATGCCCATAAAAGAGAAGAGGCAACTGCACTCAAATCATCACAAGATCTGATTTATGCATGGAAGCATGAGGATTCTTATTCCTTTGATTTGTATTATATCATACCATAATAAAAACCAAATAAAAATGGATAAATGAAGAATAATATACTACAAACCTGAAAATTGAATCACCTTCCAAATACTATAATCATGGAGATCGAGATTACAATAAAGAACACTCCCCCCCAATTGATCACTATAATTTTAGAAGTACATGATGGAGAAGAAGACTAAAATGGGTGAAGTGAGCTCTCAAATTCATTTCACCCTTACCCCTAGTCGTTCCACCTCTTATAATGAGGGGGGAGTGATTTTATGGACAATTATATCAAATTTTCTACAAAAAGTGGTCAAGTATATAAGGGGCTACACTATTAGAAATTTTAGTTTTCATGGAAATTTAGTTTGGGAAACTGCCATTTGGTGGTCACTGTATTTACCCCCCCCCCCCCCACCCTAATTTTCTTTCTCCCCCTCATTTAACCTTCCCCGACCTTGCAACCCTCTCCCTTAGTTAACCCTCCCGCAACCCCAAGACACCCCCGCAACCCCCACCCTAATTTTCCCTCTCCCCATCATTCTCCCCCTTATTTACCCTTCCCTGACCTTGCAACCCTCTCCCTTTGTTCACCCTCCTGTGACCCCAAGACACCCCCGCAACCCCCCCACCACACCACCACCACCACCACCACCTCTGTGCAATGTTGTCAGATAGTCCTACCACCATTAAACCCTCTCGACCCAGTTTCACCCCATCATAGATCCCTCACATCCCACCTCCATTGAACCCTCCCAGCCCATCATACCCCATCGTAGAACCCTCCCACCTCAAGGTTTTTGGGCCACATGCAGTTTCCCCAGATAGACTACAAAAAAGGATCACCCTCAAAAGAGGATTCAGAGCAGGTGCACTCACCAGAGTAGAGCCAAATGAATTTGTCAAAATGAGAGGGTATGGATATGCCATCGAGACCAGCCTGTGCTTGCACGGGAATCCTAGCCAGATGACCATGTGAAGGTGGAGAGCTACTATCATGATGCAGATGCTTAGGAGGGGAAGTTCTTTGTAGATAGTCTGGTTGAATTCCCTAATACCTTTGGGTCATGTAATCTCCTAAGCCTACGGACCATGTAATCTCTAATCCTATGGGCCTTATAAGGGTTCCCCCTCATCCCTTTAAATGGGGCTATCAAAAATCAATAAAAATTAAGGCCTTTGGGCCATTCGGGCAAGAAACAAAAAGGTAACACTTCTTCCAACTGACTCATCATCAACAATAAGGAAAACAAATACATTATCAATGAAAAAGTTAAATGTATATCCATCACATTAATATATACACTTGATGGTGTTTGAAGGCAACTTCTGCAAGCATTGAACGACAACAATGCTAAAATTTCTTATGTATAGTGTGTTTTTTTTTAAGAACAATGGTTCCTTTTGCAAAAAAATATATATATTAAGCCTTTCTCAGTCATGACACTATCTTGAATGAATTTTCATTCTCTTATTTGAACTTCTTATTAAACAAAGGGGTTTATTATCTCATATGTATCATGTGTATGTTGTAGTTCATCTTAAGAGAGTATAATTAAATATATTTCATTAAATGAGGAAATATTTGTATCAAATATATTAAGAACAAACCATAATGTATTTTTCAACAAGGTGGAGTCCTATAATTTTTCTCTAAATCTATTGATGTTTTGTGTAATTTCAATGAAAACTTTTTAAAAATTAATAAATGGTTCTATTTTCACATATTCAAACCTATCACTTTTTTTAGTTTGGATTTTTTTACATTAACATTTTTTTCATGGATATTCTCAAGATTATCCTAAATATATTTTATAGACTTTAATACATTCACTTTGTTATGATTATTTTATTCATAGGGACACCATGATATAATTAAATTACTTTACATAAAATTCAATATTCTTTTTCTGAACAATTATAATGGGAAAATATTTCTCAATAGATGTGAGTCTGATAGGGGCATATTTAATTATATCGGATCCATATTGTACACATTGGCATTAAAACCCAATGAAAAAGTTCTTCATGAATCTCCAATATGGCTCCTCATTAATATAGATTGATATTATCAACTAGCCCATAGTTTAATCCTAGATAAGTCTATAGATGTCTTGTATAAAATAGCTCTTGATCATAATGTATATCATGATCATTCGTATTCATATAACTGAGTTTACTCTCCTTCAAGAATACCAATTCATTGTTATTTAGAAGTTATTAATGGTTGGTATTTTCCAATCTCTCATTATTATATTCTCTTCAAAGAGACATAATTTAAATATTCTCAATTAACATAATATGGGATAATTTATATTTTTGAATATTTGAAAGCCTATAAATTTCTGTTTTGAGATCGTTATTCAATGCAGGTTAAATATCTTCCAAAAAATATTTTCATATCCAATATTAAAATATAGAAACTATTATCTTCTTAAAATGTACATAATTTCTATTCAAATATCTTCTCTAATATCCCTTTATTTTATTTCAGTTATTTGTCTTTAAAATATCTTTTAACTAATTGGTTCATAAGTTTTAATGATATGATTTTTTTAGAATTTAAATAATATATTTCAATTATTTGCTTTATATTAAATACAGATATGGATAAGCATTGTATTGATATGAAAGATAGGTTTTCTAGTGAATATTATGAGGGGATTAAGAAACTTATGGATTTCACCAATGTATTTAAAAGTGATTTAATTAGTTTTCCATATAGAAAATGTGAAAATAGATATCTCTTCAAATGAGATAGTGTTAGAGAACATCTTTTTTTGAATGAATTTTTGAAAAAATATAATACATGGAAATTTCATGGATAAGAGGTCGTTTCATGTCACCAATAAGAAAGTATTCATATAGATGTTGATTCTATAATATTTTATCCGATAAACATAATTATCAATGATATGATGCTTCCATTTCAACCTGAAGACAGTAATGTCATAAATGACGATGTTGGATGGAGTAATCCTCATTCTTCTACAGATGGAGAAGCATTGAAATTATTTGAAATTCTTGATGACGTGTGTACTGAATTATATCATGGATGCACAAAATTTAGTAAATTTTAATTGATCATTGAATTGTTACACCTGAACACCTTGAATCGGTGGTCAGACACCTCATTCAACAAGTTGTTGGTATTGTTGAAGAAGGTACTCCCTGCTGGAGCGAAGATTCCAGAGACATTCTATCAAGCTCTCAAGTTGACCGATGAAATTAGTTTTACATATGATACCACTGATGCATGCTACAATAATTTTATGTTGTTTAGAAAATAGAATGCGAAATTAAATACTTGTATTGTTTACTAGACATCCAGGTGGAAGGCCAATGAGATTAATCAAGGTAGTCATATTCTTCCAAGTAGGGTCTTGAATCAAGGGAAACAAGTTGCCTCTAAGTAGATGTGTTATTTTCCACTAAAATTGGGACTTAAGATATTCTTCATGTCACCTAAAATTGCTAAATTGATGACATGGAATTCATAGAGAAACAAAGAGGTTGATAAATTAACTCACCCGACAGATTCTTTGGCATGGAAAGAGTTTGATCAAAGACACCCAGACTTTTCTTGGGATAATTGTAATGTTCAACTAGGTTTGTTAGCACATGGTTTTAACCCATTTAGGTCCATGGTTAGTGTGACACATAGTATGTGTCCATTGGTGTTGGTTCTATACAACCTTCCCCCATGGATATTTATGAAGCATCCATTTTTGTTACTTTCGACTATAATTGATGGACCGAGAGGACCTGGTGATAAAATAGATGTTTATATGAAACCTTTATATATTTTTTAACTATTTGTGTTTTCTATGTACTTATTTTCTCTTGTGCTTATTTTATATTTGTTTCATATGCCTTGAATGAGTATATGTCCCCATTTTGTTACCCTATTCTTTCATGTACTTTACTATTTATATTTTTTGAACTCACCACTTTCAAGTGAAGACATTGTGTATATCAGACTCACAACCCTTTTTTCATAGCTGAATAAAGATTTACAGATCCACCACAATCAATTTTCATCACATAATTCTTTATAGAAGGGTTTTTTGTCTTGTCTTTATTATTCTAAGAGACATTTTTTATTGGTGGCATGCTACTAATTTGAGAAATTATAAAACAACCATGGAAATAGAAGTGACAGTTTTAGATAGAAATCATTGAAAATTAATTTCTTGTTTACTCCTGCATAGCATGTTCAAAGTTAGATTGACCATCCAATAGATGATCAAGACCCTCCTCCACTTCAAAGACTGTGATTGGAGAATCCCTTGCAGCATCCAACACCTCATCCACAAAATCAAACCAAGTCCCATTAATCTTAATAACATACTAAGATAAGATTGATGTTGCCCAGGATTCTCGGGACACGAAGCCTACTCAAGCATAGGTTACTCCTGAATATCAAGACCCAACAAGCCTCTTGACATTCTGTCCAACCATATAAATACCTTGGTTATTCTGAAAACCTGATGATGATCGAGCGTGACCTTTCCACACAACCAATTAATTCCTATGTTCATCAGAATACATCCTCTAAACAACCACATTTTTACCGCTTGAATCCCCAAAAAAACTAGCACTTTTAGTATTACCTTCCTCCTGTACATCTATATCATGATTTATCCTCAATCCAAAACACACAGTTAATGGTCAAATCCATAGAAAACTTCCTTTTAATGACTTGAAATCATAGTAAAACTGTATAATTATTATTTGTGATGTTTACAAGGAGACGGCATGTCAATCAGACGTGCAGTGTGCATGGTACGATAAAATATGTAATTTTTAACGGTTTGATACTCTTTAAAAAGGTGTGTCGGGTGGTCAAAACCATCTGAATAACCTTGGAATTCCATGAAATCAGAAAATAACAACTATTGGGTTAATTTTGAAATTTTTGGAGAGACGGTATGTCAATCGGAGGTGTAGTTTGACCGTGGTGATGGAAAACACAATTTTGGTGTCATAAAACACCAAAACGAAAGTTTAATGGTCATATCCATAGAAAAAATTCTCAAAATGACATGAAATCACAGGAAAATTTTCTAATTATTATTTTTGATGTCTACGAGGAGACATCACATCAATCGGATGTGTGGTGTGCATAGTACGACTGAATCCGTGGTTCTTAAGGGTTTGGTGCCATGTAAAAAGATACATCAGGTGGTCAAAACCAGAAAAAAGACCTTAGAATGGAATTAAATCATATGAAAACAACTATGGAGTTAATTTTAAAATGTTATAGCAGACATTACATCAATCATAGTTATCGTTTGACCGCAGTGATGAAAAACGCAATTCTGATGTCATAAAACAGAAAAACAAACGTTTAACGATAAGATCCATATAAAACATCATCATAATGACTTGAAATAATATTAAAACCATATAAGTATTATTCTTGAAATGTATGAGGATACAAAACATCAATCAGACGTGCGGTGTGTGCGGTACGAATGAATATGTGATTTTTAAGGGTTTTGGGCCCTTTAAAAAGGTGCGTCGGGTGGTCAAAACCAGCTGAATGACCTTGGAATACCATGAAATCTGAAAATAACAACCTTGGAGTGAATTTTAAAATGGTAAAATAGATGGTACATCAATTGAAGGTTTCGTTTGACCGCAGTGATGGAAAACTCAATTTTGGTGTCATAAAACACCAAAACGGGCGTTTAAAAGTTAGATCCATATAAAACAACCTCAGAATGACTTTAAATCATAGGAAAACCATATAATTATTATTTTTGATGTGTAAAAGGAGACAAAACATCAATCGTACATGCGGTCTATGGGGTACGACTAAATATGTGGCTTTTAAGGGTTTAATACCCTTTAAAAAGGTGTTTCAGGTGGTCAAAATTAGCCAAATGATCTCATAATGCCATGAAATCAGAAAAAAAATAGTTTTGGATTGAATTTTGAAATGTTTGATCAGACAGTACATCGATCAGAGGTGTCGTTTGACTACGGTGATGGAAAATGTAATTATGGTGTCACAAAACACAAAAACGGACGTTTAACAGTCAAATCCATAGAAAACTTCCTCGTAATGACTTTAAATCACAATACAACCATCTAATTATTATTTTTGACGTGCTCTAGGAGACTTCATGTCAATCGGATATGCAGTGTTCGCGGTACAACTAAATATGTGGTTTTTAACAGTTTGACGCCCATTAAAAAGGTGTGTTGGGTGGTCAAAACCAGCTGAACGACCTCATAATGCCATCAAATCAGAAGAAAACAACCATTGAGTTAATTTTTAAATTTTTGGGCATACGGTACATCAATAAAAGGTGTCTTTTGACCACCTCGATGGAAAATGCAATTCTGGTGTTCTAAAACACCAAAACAGACGTTTAACGGTCATATCTATATAAAATGACCACGGAATGACTTGAAATCATAGTAAAAAAATCTAATTATTATTCTTGACAAGTACGAGGAGACAACCATCAATCGAACGTGCGGTCTGCATGGTACAACTGAATCTGTGGTTTTTAAAGATTTAACGCCTTCTAAAAGGTACATCAGGTGGTCAAAACCAGCTGAACGATTTTAGAATTCCATCAAATCAGGAAAAAAATCTATGGAGTGGATTTTGAAATTTTTGAGCAGACGGCATGTCAATCAGAGGTGTCGTTTGACTGCGGTCATAGAAAACGCAATTTCGGTGTTGTAAAATAGTAAAACGGATGTTTAAAGGTTGTATCTATAGTAAACATCCTCATAATGACTTAAAATCATAGGAAACCCATCTAATTATTATTCTTGACATGTATGAGGATACGGGACATCAATCAGGCTTACAGTGTGCATGGTATGATTGAATATGTGGTTTTTAACAGTTTAACGCCCTTTAAAAAGGTGCATTAGGTGGTCAAAACTAGCAGAATGACCTCAGAATTCCATCAAATCAGATGAAAAAAACGTTTAGTGAATTGTGAAATGTTCAGGTAGACGGTATGTCAATCGGAGGTGTTGTTTGACCACCATGACGAAAAACACAATTCCAATGTTATAAAACACCAAAACAGAAGTTTAACGGTTAGATCCATAGAAAATGACCTTGGAATAACTTAAAATCATAGAAAATAGTATAATTATTATTCATGATGTGTATGAGAAGACAAAACTTCAATTGGACCTATGGTCTGTGCGGTATGACTGAATCTTTGGCTTTTAAAGATTTAATGCCCTTCAAAAAGGTGCATCGGGTGGTCAAAATCAGTCGAACGACCTCAAAATTCCATGAAATCAGAAGAAAACAATAGTGGAGTAAATTGTGAAATTTTCAAATAGATGATACATCAATTGGAAGTGTCATTTGACCATAGTGATGGAAAATGTAATTTTGGTGTCATAAAACACCAAAACATACGTTTAAAGGTCAAATCCATATCAAACTTCTTCAAAATGACTTAAAATAATAGGAAAACTGCCTAATTATTATTCTGGGCATGTATGAGGAGATGACATGTCAATCGGATGTGCGGTGTGTGTGGTATGACTAAATATGTGGTTTTTAACTATTTGGCACTCTTTAAAAAGGTGTGTCGAGTGGTCAAAACCAACCGAACGACCTCGGAATTCCATGAAATTAGAAGACAAAAACCATAGAGTGAATTTTTAAATGGTCGAGTATATGGTACATCAATTGGAGGTATCATTTGACCGCAGTGATGGAAAATACAATTCTTGTGTCATAAAACACCAAAACAGACGTTTAAAGGTCAAATCTATAAAAAAAATGACCTCAGAGTGTCTTAAAATCATAGAAAACCCATTTAATTGTTATTTTTTATGTGTATGAGGAGATGAAACATCAATCAGATGTGCGGTCTGCACGGTACGACTAAATATGTGGCTTTTAAGGGTTTGACACCCTTTAAAAAGGTGCATCGAGTGGTCAAAATCAGCTAAATGACCTTATAATACCATGAAATCAGATAAAAATAGTTGTGGAGTGAATTATGAAATGGTCAAGTAGACGGTATGTCAAACGGAGGTATCATTTGACCGTGGTGATGGAAAACAAAATTCTGATGTCATAAAACACTAAAACGGATGTTTAACGGTCAAATCCATAGAAAAATTCCTTATAATGACTTGAAATCATAGGAAAACCATCAAATTATTATTTATGATGTGTACGAGGAGACAACACGACAATCCGACATGTGGTGTGCATGGTACGACTGAATATGTGGTTTTTAATGGTTTGACGCCCTTTAAAATGGTGCGTTGAGTGGTCAAAACTAGTCAAACAACCTCAGAATGCCATCAAATCATACGACAACCGTTGAGTGAATTTTGAAATGTTAAGGTAGACAGTACATCAATTGGAGGATTCGTTTAACCTTTGTGATGGACAACGTAATTCTGGTGTCATAAAACACCAAAACGGATGTTTAATGGTCAGAATCATAGAAAATGACCTCCGGATGACTTGAAATCATAGGAAAATAGTATAATTATTATTTTTGACCTGTATAAAGAGATGGAACATCAATCAAACATATGGTCTGTATAGTACGACTGAATATGTGGTTTTTAAAGATTTAACGCACATTAAAAAGGTACATCGGGTGGTCAAAACTAGCCGAATGACCTCAGAATTCCATGAAATTAGACAAGGACAACTGTGGAGTGAATTGTGAAGTGTTCAAGTAGACGGTACGTCAATTAGAGGTATTATTTGACCGTGGTGACGGAAAATTCAATTCTTGTGTTATAAAAAAGCAAAATGGATGTTTAATGGTCAGATACAAAGAAAACATCCTCAGAATGACTTGAAATCCTATTAAAACCATATAATTATTATTTTTGATGTGTATGAGGAGACGGCGCATCAATTGTATGTGTGGTGTGTGTGGTACGATAGAATATGTGGTTTTTAACGGTTTGACGCCCTTTAAAAAGGTGTGACGGGTGGTCAAAACCAACTGAATGACCTTGAAATTCCATCAAATCATATGACAATAACCTTTGAGTGAATTTTGAAATGTTTAGGTATATTTTATGTCAATCGGAGGTCTCGTTTGACCATCGTGATTGAAAATGCAATTTCGGTGTCATAAAACACCAAAACGGACGTTTAACGGTCAGATCCATAGAAAATGACCTTATAATGACTTTAAATCATAGCAAAAACCATCTAATTATTATTCGTGATGTGTATGAGGAGACGACACATCAATCAAATGTGTGGTCTACGCGGTACGATTGAATCTATGGTTTTTAAAGATTTAACCTCCTTTAAAAAGATGCATCGGGTGGTTAAAATCAGCCGAACAACCTCGAAATACCATGAAATTAGATAACAAAAACTATGAAGTGAATTTTTAAATGTTCGAGGAGACAGTATGTCAATCGTATATATTGTTTGACCGCAATGGTGGAAAACACAATTTTGATGTCATAAAATAGAAAAAAAGATGTTTAACAGTCAAATCCATAGCAAATGTCCTCAGAATGAGTTGAAATCACAGGACAACCAAATTATTATTATTGGTGATGTCTGCGAGTAGAGGAAACATCAATCGGACATGGGGTCTTCTTAAAATGATAAAATAAGCGATTTTAAATTTTTAAAAATTTATTTTAAATTATTAATATATTTTCAAAATCAAATAACTTCAATCTATTGTACTAAGATTGAATTGAAATATGTTATTTCATTTCAATTATTAGTTGGAATGTTTTTTTATATACTAATTTTTTTATTAAATTTTTTCATGCATTTATATTCGATGATGGATGTGAATTTTGGAAGATGACGAGATGAAGAGATTTATGTGCCCATGATTTTAGATATTTTAGAAATATTTTTTTTGTATTTTTGAAATATAGTGGTTTTTTTTGCATTGTTGTGAATTTTTTTAAAAAAAATAAAAAACTTATAGAACCCTCCAAATGACAGTCACTATAGACCATTTCCATCTCCTCTATAGCGTTCGCCAAATAGAGGATGTTATTGGAAACACCGACGGGCCAAAAGCATCTGTCATTTGGAGGACACTAGGTAGCCGCTATATCCCTTTAGTGATGACTTTTGGTGGTCACTAAAAGCCTTTATTCTACTAGTGTTTGGTGACTATTCAAAGCATAATTTTTACTTCATCATTATCCTCTTGGTTGACTAACCAAAACATGTTAAAATAACTTCACATTTGGTGGAGAGGTGGTGCTTTGAGTTAGCTATCTAATGGAGGTGGAATTAGACCAATTGGAGGTCCGATGTAGAGACCTATTTTTTCCTTGTAAGACTTTGAAATATTTCTAAATATTTTTCCAAAGCTAGGCACTGAGACGACCTGCAATTCTGAGACCTGGTGCTCCCGGAATTAATTTTATAAAAATATTAAATATTTTTTATATTGTGCATGCGCAAATAATTAAAGAAACTAGGATAACTCTTAAATGGGTGATTGGATTGAAAATTCAAGAGTGTGGTTGGGTCTAGAACACAATGTTTTCCCTAGGCGTGACATAAAATAAGTCGGCACGGGACATCCCGACCCCTCGCTTGTTTGGCGGAGCATTTAAGTGATTTAATTAATTAATTAATTTAATTAATTAAAACCCTTTTGACCTAATAAATGATTATATATATGTAGTTAATGGGGTTTGTACAGGGTTCGCCTCACAATTTCTGCAATTTCTCGACGAGATATCTCTTCCCCCTTTAGAGAATCCCTTTGAAGAACGATGAAACCTTGGATCTAGGCGGATCGAAGCACAGTGAATGCAGCAACTCCTCCTGAACCCGTTGGAAAGTGCATTATTCACCAACAATTTATCCAAGCAGTGGTAGGACTCTTCTTTGGTGTTTTTATGCCATGGATTAAATGTTTGAGCATGTTGAAACTTGATTCTTCAATCTTCACCCCCTTTACATGATCCCAATTGCTAAAAACATATTGTTATTAATTGTTCATCTAACCCAGATGCTTGATCTTGATTGGTTGGCCAAGAAAACTTATCCATTAATCCAAACCCTTGCGTATGGCACTTTTCTCCCTTGAGACTTTTTGTTCTTTGCCAGCAGAACCCTCTCGTTCCCGTCTTGACAATTGTCGGGCGACCCAAACTCGATCGAGCGCCTGGATTCAAGACAGATTTTCCAAATGGAAACAGATTCAAGGGCAAGGCATAGATCCAGAAATGACATGGCACATGGATGAAGAATCTATAGGTTTCATGGAAATATTATGAGGATCAAATTAGTGGTGGCATGTGGAAGATCCGACCAAACCCTCGTTTCTGAACGAGGCCGATTCGCGATGAACGACAATGAGTTTCCACATTCTTCGACCATATTTGGGGATTTTAGAGAGAAATATGGATACCTCAATCACGGTTGGTGAATATTTGGAGGCATCAACTGGAATCAAAGAAAACCTCATGTTTCTATAAAATCCTGAATACACATTGTGTAGTATTAAGAACACATGGTGTGTATCCTCCCTCAGCGGTGACATTAGGGGTTCGAGGAAGATATGGATGGCACGACGTGTACTCCCCTTAACATGTCATGTATTACCCTTTCTGTGTGAATAAGTTGTATGAAGGAACACATGGCCAGGCACATTCCATGTGCCGACTACACAGGTTGGCCACACATACAGTATCCTGTGTGAACCAACACACCATGTGTCGAAGTACACGAACATGGGGTCTGAGTACACGGACACGGCCAGTGGACACAACCTGGTCCCCAAATAAGTGGGACACACCATGTAGTCCACCAACACTGCATATAACCCTACATAGATAGGACTCATGTACCGGACATAAGACACGGCCAGGTAGTAGAGAAGGACCACACTCTGTGTGGGCCCCTTACATGTCATGTTCTTCTTGGGCTCTTCCGAGCGATCTTTGAACCCATGTATCTCCTTCTTTTGGACTCATATTTTGGCCTGTGAGATGCCTATCCTGGGTTTTTTTTCATATAGAACACAATGGTTCCATCAAAAGAGGATTTCTAGATATGACATGAATTTTTCGGGTTGGCATGTGCAGAGACGACACCCAGTGATGGCAATGATTAGATAGGTTTTACCAGAGCAGTTTTAGGCTGACCCTCTAACTGGGATGGGTAGTGTATTCCCTGATGATTCTGGGCTGACCCTCCAGCTGTATTGGGTAGTGTAGTCCCTGATGACCTTCCAAGCATGACCCTCCAGCTGGGTTGGGCAGCGATGCCCCTCTGATGACTCACTGGGCTTACCCTCCAGTAGTGTCTTAGCAGTGGCATTCCCTGGTGACTGTCTCAAGTGGTACCCTCCAGTAGGACTGGGCAGTGTCATTCCTCTATGACTACTAGAGAAGACCCTCGACTGTGCAGTCATAGTGGTGAGGTGTGGATCAACTTCATCTAAGGACTCATGAAAAATAGGTGTTCTTTCCCCACCAAGATGCATCCTTGGGACGCAACCTAAAACTGTACGAGTGAGTTAATGATGCTCAAAGTAGATAGTATCGAGGTGTGGTGATTTGATCCCCTTTTACTTGAACCTCCTAGGCAGACACACGAGATGCTAGGCATCGCAGATGAATTCCCTTGGAACTGGTGTCTACTCACTTTCTTGGGCTAAGCTGTGATATAGAGATCCCCTTACTCCCTCATTTGGGATTCTTTGACTAAGAATATATATATATCATGTTACAGTACCCACTCCTTGTTTATTGGTTACTCTTCTTCCAAGAGAGGTGAATACATGCAGGTTATTCTACGTGCTTTCCGTGTCTAGCTTCTTGTGGTTGGACAAGTCTACTCTCTAGCTATAGGTATTAAAGACTCAATTAGGAGTTCATCACTTTTTGTTCAATTTTACAGTACCTTGTTCTCTCTACTACTTTCCTCTTTAGTGTATCTCTTACCTCTCCCCCTTCACCTTTTTGGGGAGTTCTACTAGGTATGTATATACTCACCCTTATATGGTATTTTCCCAACACATGTCATATCTCTTGCAGAAAGCGAACAGGTTGATCGTGATCTCAGAGGAGCTTAAGGATATGGGCTGCGTAGACAATGTACGGTGGTCAGAGTTGGGATTTAGGAGCGTGGAATTTCTCGACTGATACTCTTTCAGTTTCCTTCGGGTTGGGATAGGTTTTTGTTTTGGGTATGTGTTTTCCCCCTTTACTTTTTAATTGACACTATCATACTCTTGTACTGTCTAAAGGATCATGCATGTTCATTTTACTTTATAAAAGTTTTCACTTTTTTTATACTTTTTCTCTGCACCTTTTCATTGAGCTAGTTTTGTGTGTGTGTAAAATTTCTTAGGTAAAGGCCTCCCTGAGTTTTTTGTGCCTTCGGTTCTTGTGGACAACCCCTAGCCTATGGATATAGGCTTGGGGTAGTTGTGACTCAAACCCCCATCTTGGGTCAGGTACCGATAGAGTGGTATCAGAGTTGGTTCGACCCTTGGGATGTTATTTGGACATTTACAAAAAGGTCTTGGTTGGGTTTAGGTAAATAGTTTCAAAGTTTCTCGAGAGAGGCTCTCGGACCAAGGAGTCCAATGATGGTGCGGGCGGCCGACGTAGCCATTCACTAGAACCCTAATTACCCACTTTTCGACTCGGCACCCTGAGACATTTTTTGTGGGGAATAATGGTACATGAATCATATAGGATTGAGTCTTGGATAGTTATTCTTGATTCATCACCCCATTTTCATTTATATATATATATATATATTCTCATCTGACCATAGTACTCCTTGATAATTTTTAGGATGCCTCTGCGATGACAGGCAGTCAGGATACTAGCTCTGGTTTGTGAAGATGACCCCATGAGTGATGAGGCCTCAGTTCAGAGTCCATCTTGTGATCCCCTCCCTCTTGGTGGGTAGGTAGCAGCACCCCCACCCATTGAGAAGTAGATAGTCTTGGTAGAGGAGGATGAGGATGGGCGCAAGATGAGCATCCTCTGTGAGTTCCAGCACCAGAGACCGCTGAGGTTCCACAGTGATCCAAATCCTTAGGCAGCAGAGGATTAGTTGGAGTCATTAGTCTATGTTTTTAGGCTTGTTCAGACACTGGAAGATCAAATGGTGGATTTGGAAGACATTCTTTTCCATGGAGTAGCTGGGTGCTGGTGGAACTTAGTTACCTAGACACATGACGAGTTGACACTCTCGTGGGACGACTTTTAGTAGTTGTTTCATGAAGAGTACTACCCCTCCTGCTTATGCTCTATTCAGATACAAGAGATTTTATAGCTTCGGAAGGGATTGATTACAATGGAAGAGTATGAGGTGAGGTTTATAGACCTTACACACTAATACCTTGACATGATCATATATGGTTACTTCTGAGCACATAAGTTTGATCAGGGGCTCCACAGAGAGATTTGGGCCAAAGTAGTGCCCTTGTGCATCCCCACCTATGTCAGGGTGCTGGAGAGGGTGCTTATTATTGATAGATTCATTTTGGTGGGACTTTAGATAGTTGGAGCTGGCAGTAGGTGTGACTGAGCTGATACATCTTCAGCAGTAAGCAGACGCCAGAGATCTCAGAACAGGAGACCCTTTCATGAGCAAACCCAGGGACATGGTTGTGTTGTATAGGGGCAGCGTAGAGAACTGGAGTATCCCAGAGAGGGATGGTACTATTCTTGTGATGGGAAAGGTCATGTGGCATGGGACTTCCCAACTAGGTGAGCTGAGAATCCTAGATAGGTAGCGGACGAACCACCATGGCAGAGACAACGTTGTGATCAGGGATCTCCCAGGCAGAGACAGGGTGGTCCCTAGGGAGGTGGAGCTGCTAGAGTAATATGAGGAGCTTCAGGTGTGGTAAGATGGTATGAGGTTCCCCCACCACCACCACCAGGTGTCCCATGTCAAGCTTAGGGAGCTGGCGGCCAGGGCCACTGACAGCTATAGGCTTTGGACATCTATGATCCTATAGAACACAAGATGATCTGAGGTATGATCTATGTTTACTCTACTCTTACCTCAGTATTAGTAGAAATAGGTGATAGCCATTATTTTATCTCTCTAGTATTTGTGTGGGAGCTGGAGCTCCCCATAGAGACGCTATCACAATAGATACGCCTTGAGGTTCCCACAAGGAATGCTTCCTCCATATCTTTCATCTACTAATAGTGCGAGTAATCTCTTGGAGGAGAGAGGTTAGCATGGGACCTACTGGTCATCATGATGGAACTCTACAATGATATATTGGGCATGGATTGGCTTTCCATGGTCTGATCCTAGATTAAATGTCACCGCAGATTAGTCAAATGCCTACACGCTAATGGGAAGAGGTTATCCTTTTTCAGAGAGAGAGACCTCTTAGCGGGGCAAACGGGTGTTGTGAGAAAGAGGTTACAACCTATTACCCATTAGCTAGTGAGTATGAACCTTGGTGTATAATAATAATCATACATATGATTCCTTCAGTTGTGGAGGATTATATAGATGTATTTCCCAAAGACATTATGGGACTACCTTCAAGTTAGGAGTTGTATTTTGGCATTGACTTGCAACCAAGGACTACCCCGATATCTTCTACGGTATATCGAATGGCACCCACTGAGATTTGGGAGATGATATTTTAGTTAGAATACCTTCATGAGAAAGGTTTCATCAGACCTAGTGTATCCCTCTGGGCACCTCCGGTTTTGTTTTTAAAGAAGGCAGACGGGAGCTTATGGATTTGCATAGATTATCGTCGTCTGAACCAGGCCATGATAAAGAATAAGTAACCATTCCTGAATATTTAAAACCTCTTTTATCAGGTTTGAGGTGTGATATGGATCTCCAAGATTGATCTCAGGTCCGGCTATCACTAGTTGTGGGTTTGTGAGGCTGATATTTCGAAGTTGGATTTTCAATGTCTCTATGGATACCACGAGTTCCTAGTGATTCCATTTGGTGTGACAAATACCCCCGCCATTTTCATGGCTTTGATAAACCAGGTCTCCCAGCCTTACTTGGACCAGTTTTTAGTTGTTTTCATTGAATCCATACATATCTACTCTATGACAGAGGAGGAGCATGTAGATCACTTGATAAGAGTCCTTAATTTACTTTGAGAGCACCAACTTTATGGAAATATCTCGAAATTCCAGTTCTAGATGCAAGAGGTTCACTTTCTAGGGCATTTCATTTCTGAACAAGGTTTATCCATGGATCTAGTGAAGATCAAAGTAGTGATTTCTTGGGGTCCACACAAGAATGTGTCATAGGTGAGGAGTTTTCTTGGTTTGTAAGGGTAATATAAAAGATTTGTGGTGGACTTCTCCAGGATTGAATCCCCTTTGACCACTCTGATGTGGAAGGGACAATTGTTTACTTGGTCTAAGTAATTCCATAAGGCCTTTGAGGAGCTGAGGAAGAGGTTGAATAGTTCTATGATTTTGAGTCTACTAGAGTAAAGAGTTGAGTTTGTGGTGTATTGTGATGCCTCAGGGGATGGTCTTGGTTTCATGTTGATGTAACGATAGGTGTTCATCACATATGGTTCGATGTATTTGAGGCCCCATGAGAATAATTACATGACTCGTGATCTAGGGCTCATAGTGGTAGTATTTTTCTTGAGTATGTTGAGGAACTACATTCTAGGAGAGATCTTTTAAGTTTACTCATACCACCAGATTCTTAGGTACGTCTTCACTTAGAGAGACCTAAACCTGAGGCAACGAAGCTGGTTAGAGTTCCTGCAGGACTATGACTTCGAGATAGTTTATACTCTAGGGAAGGGAAATGTTGTAGAAGATTACCTTAGCAGTAATTCATAGGATCACCTAGTGTAGGAAGCTTTGGAGTAGTTGTCTTCCCTATAGCTGACCCTAGTGGAGCAGGAGGGTACAATTTTCTTACAGTCAATGGTGCTGACTCCTTTTCTCCTTGAGCATGTAAAAGAGTCCCAAATGGGGGATATTGACTGCAAAGTTTTGCATGATCATATATCTATAGGAGACACACTAGATGGATATTCTAAAGGAGGAAATTATGAGATCTTATTCTAGGGATGAACAATGGTTCCAATCGGGTTATGAGAAGAGGTGATGAGGGAGTTCCAAACTTCTCCCTTAGCTGTGCATCCCAGTATAGAAAAGATTTATAGGGACCTTCTGTGGAATTTTTGTTGGTTTGACATGAGATGAAGTGTAGCTGAGTTCATCTCATGATTCCTTACCTGTTAGTAGGTGAATACTAAGCATCAGGTTTCAGCGGGATTGTCACAGCCTCTTGATATTCCAGAGTGTAAATGGGATGAAATATTTATGGATTTTGTCATAGAGATTATGTGTACAGTGAAGGGAAATGATTCCATCTGGGTGATAGTATACCGACTCACAAAGTCATCACACTTCCTTTTCATCAAGGAGCAGTGTTCGGTGGAGAGTTTGGGTAAGCTATACATATGAGAGATCGTCTGACTTTATGGGGTACCCTTGATGATTGTCTCAGATCATGACATGTGGTTTACATCATGATTATGGAGAGGCTTGTAGGATGCATTTGGGACCCATCTGCGGATGCGTACAACCTTTCACCCCCAGATATATGGACAGACCAAGTTCACTATCCATGTTCTAGAGGATATGCTAAGGGTATGCATGTTAGATTACGACTAGAGCCGGGAGGATCACCTTCCCTTAGTGGAGTTTGAGTACAACAAAAAATACCACTCCAGAATCAATATAGAACATTTTGAGGCCTTGTATGGGAAACCCTTCAGGTCACCCTTGTGCTGGATAGAGATTGGATAATCCTATCTTATGGGCCCAGAGTTGGTGTAGGCAACCACAGAGAAAGTACAGGTCATTCGGGAATGGATGAAGATGGCCCAGAGTATACATAATTCCTATGAAGATCATCATCGTAGGCCCTTTGAGTTCGAGCAGGGAGACCACATCTTCTTGAGAGTCTCCCCATGGCGTGGTATGTGGAGCTTCGGTTGGGGAGGCAAGCTATCCCTGATGTTCATCGGGACATTTGAGATTGTGTAGAGAGTCAGCGAGGTTGCCTATCACCTCATCTTACCCCCATAGTTGGATCAAGTGCACAATGTTTTCCATGTCTTGTAGCTCAAGAGATATGTGCATGATCCCACATACATCATTGACTGGGGAGAGTTGGAAATCGAGGATGGATCTACCTTTGTGGAGAACCTGGTGGTTATCAAGGACTGATAGGATCAGACCTTTTGGGGATGAGACATCCCTTTGGTTCAAGTGTTGTGGTGGCACAAAAACGTGCAGTAGAGTACCTGGGAGTGACAGAGACAGATGTGGGCTCAATATCCCGAGTTGTTTTCTTAGTTTTTATTTTCAATGACAAAAATCTTGAAAGAGGAAATGATGTAGAGAATTGTCTTTGGACTTTTAAGACTTTGAAATATTTCTAAATATTTTTTCAGAGCCAAACACTAAAACGACATGCAATTCGAAGGCCCGGTGTGCCCAGAATTAATTTTATAAAAATATTAAATATATTTTATATTGTGCATGCATAGTTAATTAAAGAAACTAGGATAACTCTTAAACGGGTGATCGGATCGGAAATATGAGATAGTGGTTGGGTTTGGAATGCAGTGTTTTCCCTAGGCGCGGCATAAAATAAGTCGGTTCAAGGCACCCTGACCCCTCTCTCATTGGAGATGTGTTTAAGTGATTTAATTAATTCATTCATTTAATTAATTAAAACCCTTTTTGACATAATAAATGGTTATAAATATGTGGTTAAGGGGGTTTTTCCAGGGTTGGCCTCACAATTTTTGAAATCTGTTGGAAAGAGTTATATTCCCCCTATGTAGAATCCCTTTGAATAATGACAAAACCTTGGATCTAGGTGGATCGAAGCACAGAGAATGCAGTGGCTCCTCCTGAACCCATTAGCAAGCGTGTTCTTCACCAACGATCAATACAAGTAGAGTTAGGACTCTTCTTTGGTGTTTTTACTCCCTATATTAAATGTGTGAGCATTTTGAAACTTGATTCTTCAATCTATGCCCCTTTTTCATGATCTCAATTGCTAAAAACATACTGTTTATTAATTTTTCATCTAACTCGGATTCCCAATATTGATCGGTTGGACAAGAATGATTTTCCAATGATCAAAACCCTTTCTTATGGAACTTTTCACCCTCAAATATTCACATTTTTTACCGGCAGAACCCTTTGGTTCTCGGCTTGACAATTTTCGAGTGATCAAAACTTGATTGGGTTCCTGGATTCGAGATGGATTTGTCAAATAGTGATAGATTCATGTGAAAGGAATAGATCTGGAAACAACACTACACAAGGATGAAGAATTTGTAGGTTTTTCAACAATCTGATGAGGATCAAAGTCACGATAGCGTGCGAAAGATTCATCCAAACCCTCGTTTCCAAATGAGGTTAATTTTCAATGAATGGTGATGAGTTTCCTCATTCTTTGGACAGATCTAGAGATTTCAGAGCAAAATCTGACAACCTCGGTCATGGTTGGTGCAGATTTGTAAGTAGCGGCTAAAATCGAAGAAACCATTGGGTTTTTGGAAAATCCCAACTACACGCTGTGTAGTATTAAGAACACATGGCATGTAGCCTCCCTTAGCGGCAGCGCTAGGGTTTTGGGGAATATAGGGATGGCATGGCATGTACTCCCCTTGACACGTTGTGTATTACCATTTCCATGTGAACAAGCCATGTGAAGGAACACACATCCAGACACACACCATGTGCTAACTACATGAGTTGGTCGTAGGGACAGTATCCCATTTGGACCAACATGTAGTGTGTTAGAGTACATGGACACGGGGTCCGAGTACACGGATATGGCCAGCAGACATGCCCCAGTCCCCATATAGGTGGGACATGTCATGTAGTCCACCTACACAGCGTGTAACCATACACAAATGGAACCCGTGTATGACCAAAAGACACAGCCAGGAAGTGAAGAAGGACCACACACTATGTGGGCCCCTTACATGCCATGTTCTTCTTGGCCTCTTCTGAGTGATCTTTGAACCCCCCCCCCCCATATCTCCTTCATTTGGACTCAGATTTTGGACCGCGAGATGCCTATCCTGAGTGTTTTTTTCACATAGAACATGGTGGAGACCTCAGAAGTATCTTTAGAGATATGAAATGAATGTTACAAGTTGGAATGAATAGATATAACACCTGATGATGGAAGTAATCAGATAGTTTTTACCAGAGCAATTATGGGCTGACCCTCTAACTAGGATGGATAGTGTAGTCCCCAATGATTATGAGATGACCCTCCAGTGGGACTGGGAAGTTTAGTCCCTGATTATTCTGAGTTACCCTCATGTGGGATCTGGGTAGTGGAGTTCCTCAAAATTTTGGGTTGACCCTCCAGTTGGGCTGGGTAGTGTAGTCCTTGATGACCTTCCAAGCGTGACCCTCCAGCTGGTCTAGGTAGCAGCGTCCCCCTGAAGACTCACCGGGCTTACCCTCTAGTAGTGTCTATGTGGTGGCATTCCCTAGTGACTGTCCCAAGTAGTACCCTCCAGTAGGACTGGCTAGTGGAGTTCCTCAGTGACTACCATAGAAGACCCTCGACTGTGTAGGCATAGTGGAAAGGGGTGGATCAACTTCACCTAAGTAATCACAAGAAAGAGGGGTGATTTCCCCACCGAAACATGTCCTTCTGACGTGACCTAAAACCATGCAGGTAATTCAGTGCCACCCAAAGCAGATAGTATCGAGGTGCGATGTTTTTTCCCCTTTGACTTGTGCCTCCTAGGCAGATGCACGAGATGTTGGGCATCACAGATGGATTCCCTTGGAACTGTTGGCTACTCACTTTCTTGGGATGAGCTATGAAATGGAGATCCCCTTACTCCATCATTTGGGATTGTTTGAATGAGAATATATATATATATATTAATCCTGTTACATTACCCACTCCTTAGGTCTTGGTTACTCTCTTTCTAGGAGAGGTGAAGATGTGTGGGGTATGCCACGTTCTTTCTGTGTTTAGATTTTTGTGGTTGGATGAGTCTACTCTCCGGTTATAGGTAGCGAAGACTCGATGAGGAGTTCATATCCTCACCATTTTGAACTCATTTAGTTTGGATGAGTCTACTTTAACTCTCTTTTTGGGTTGATCTATACTATTTATGTTCACTTTTACCATACCTTGTTCTCTCTATTGATTTCCTCTTCATTGTATCTCTTAACACTCCCCCTTCACCTTTTTGGGGAGTTCTAATGGGTATGTATATAATCACCCCTATATGGAATTTTCCCAACATGTTTTGTGTCTTTTACATACAGCAGACAGGTTGATAGTGATCTTAGAGGATCTTAGGGATGTGGGTTGTGTGGACCGTGTATGGTAGTCGGAGTTGGGATTTAGGAGCGGGGGCTCTCCCAACTAATACTCTTTTTCAGTTTCCTTCAGGTTGGGATAGATTTCTAGTTTATTCATGTGTTATGACCCTTTAAATTTTAGTTGACACTACCATACTCTTGTACCATCTAGAGGTTCATGCGTGTTCATTTTACTTTATAGCAGCTTGCACTTTTTTTTCTACTTTTCCTCTACACCTTTGCATTGAGTTGGTTGTGTGCGTGTGTACAGGTTCTTAGGAAAAGGCCACCCTGAGTTTTTTGTGTCTTCAGTGCTATTTCCAACCTCTGGCCTATAGAGGAGAGCTTGGGGTAGTTGTGGATCAAGCCCCGACTTGGGTTGGGTCTTGACATTCGAGGCCCGAGTGATGGCCCAAATACAGAAGGGTGGTCTAATATGGCCCGCCCAAATTTTATTCACATTGTGGGACATGATTGAGCCTCAAAATGGACGAATTGGGCTCCATGGTCTTCTAGATAAATGTATCCCACACGATTTTACACTCTCCCACCAATTTTCAGCCCAATTGGATGCATGGATTATCCACATTATATATTGAACTCCATAAGTGTGCTCAGGTTCTCACGTAATTTGGCCTGTTTTGCTTGAATTCTATCATGGGCTCTCCAAATCACCTCCTACTACAATTTAAACACTAAAATAAGTAAAATTTCCCTATTTAATAGTGATAAACATTAAATCATTAAATCTATCATGAAGTTAAATTTTTTATTATATTTGGAAATTTCAATACAAAACCAGTTTAAAATAGTGGTGTAGGGGTGGAAATGAATAGTGAATATCTATGCAATCACACCCCCACACCTAAATATTTTAACTCCTAGGAAAATTCATGTATCCAAAAAAATGATTTATGTCGATATTTACAAATTCATGAAGATTTAACATTCAATGAAATTTTAATTCATTAAATCAATGTGATCAAAACACAAACCACACCAAGGAGTTATTCCCAAAGATCATGGAAAAAGATGTCTCATAAATTGTATTGGAATGAAATTCAAATAGATGAATGATACCAAATTGAGCAAGGAATTCAAAAGTCAACCATTCACTAACTCTTCATGTGTATGTTTGAAAACCATTGCATGCTATTATTTCCACTTTCTATCCAGTAAATATAGGTTATTTTAACATTTTTTAGCTTAAATGATTTTATCCACCGAACATTCCCTACACCCTTTGCAATAAAATTTCAATACCCACTCACTTCAGTATTCCTAGAGGTCAAACCTTAAGTTCCCGACCTAGATATCCCCATGTGTTTTGCATTTGATCACTCTCCTAATTTATTATTATTATTTTTGTTTTTTTTTTCAAAATTAGATCTTGGAACAAATCTCACACTCATCGCTCAAACCTTTCTTGATCTCCTCATGACACTAATTGTGATAGTTATAACAAGATCAAAGGTTTAGGAGGAGTGGTTTTAGACCTTACTAAGACACAACCCATTTTTTTAAGTTTTTTTTTTGTTTTTTTTACAGCGTACAACATTCGAATATTAGGTAAACATGCATAGGTAAATCCAGTACAATAATGAAACAGATCGGATAAGGAACAAATGTATGGAAAAATCATTTTATAAAGCTGATAAATATTAACCTAACATATATTTACCTTCTATTAAGTAATAAATATTCACACTTCACGGTTTGGTGCAAAAAAAGTGTGGAGATATTAATGACACAATTTTCCCAAAAACTACTCACACAAGGGGTATTAATCATATCAAAGTTTTCATAGAGATACAACCATTTATATCATTGACAGACAACCAATTTACTAAAAATCACTCCTCAATGTTAAATTCATACAAATATTCATTCCATAACTGAGATAAGTTTTCATCAAATGTTAAAAAAACATGGAATCAAAAATTTCAACATATATTTTTAGTAAGTTTCATGATTTGGTAACCATAATAGGGGGAAGTAAAAATACCATAAAGAAGGTGAAAAGGAGAAGAAAGAAGAAAGAAGAAAGACGATCAAAATCCTAATGAACTCAATAAGATGGGGAAAATTAAAATACCATGAAACATGAAAAAAAATAAGAATAAAGTTAATAATAAATCCTAACTAACCTAGGAATGTACCCACCAACTAACCCAGGAATGTACCCCCCCCCCCCCCACACACACACACACACCTAGAATGTGCAGTATCCTCACTATAATAAATGAGAATGTGAGAAGGGAGGATAAAACCTGGTGTGTTTCACTGGTATGTTGCTTCTAGAAGATGGATTTATTCCACCATATTCTTTGGAAAATCCTTAGATAAGTGTTTAAGTCGCTACCCATTAATGGTAATACTTTGACCACTATACTCATGCAAAACCTGTATTACACCAAAAGGGTAAACATTAGTAACAGTATAAGGACCGAGCCAACGGGAACAAAGCTTACCTGGGTGTAGCTTTAGCCTGGAATTGTACATGAGGACCTTATCACCAATATATAACTTACACTAATGAATAATGTTATCATTTATAGCCTTTTTCTTCTCTTTATAGATTTGGGAGTTCTCATATGCATCACATCGAATTTCTTCCAACTCTTGAATCTGCAGCTTCCAATGATCACTTATATCAGAAAGATTCATATTACATTGTTTAATAGCCCAATATGGATGGTGTTATACCTCCATTTGGAGGTGATGAGATTTTCCAAACACAATCCTATATAGTGACATTCTGATTGGGGTTTTAAAAGTTATATGGTATGCCCAAAGTGCATCATCCAAGTGAAAACTCCAATCTTTCATGTTGGGTTGTACCATTTTTTCAAGATTCTATTAACTTCCTGATTTGAGATTTATGCTTGTCTATTAGTTTGGGGGTGATATGTAGTGGATACTTTATGAATAACCTCATTCTTATGAAGCAATTTTTTTATGTTGCAATTTCAAAAATGTGAACCCTGATCACTAATGATGAATCTCATCAAACCAAACCTGCTGAAAATCTAGGACCTCAAAAAATTAAAAACAAATCGAGAGTCATTGGTCCTAGTATCCTTTGTTTCCACCCATTTAGACATGTATTAAATATCTAGAAAGATTTACATAAAGCCAAATGAATTTTGAAAAGGCCTCATGAAGTCAATGCCCCATGCATCAAAGATTTCACAGAATAACATGGGTTTTTGGGTCATTTTATTCCTCTTGGAGATACTCCCTATGAATTGGCAATGACTACATGACTTTAAAAATCTATGGGAATCCCTATATAATTTTGGCCAATAAATTCCTGATTCGAGGACCTTTAGAGCTATATATTGAGAGCCAAAGTGAACCCCACAATCTAAATTGTGGAAGAAGGTCAAAATAGAGGTGAACTCATGGTTAGGTACATGTTGATGAACAACTTGGTCAGTATAAATTCTCCACAAATATGGGTCATCCCAAATGTACCATTGAGAATCAAGATTAAGTCTCTCAGATTGTGAAGTGGTAAAATCAGTGGGGACCCTAGATGTTTCTAAAAAATTCACAATGTCTGCATACAAGACGGTAAGGTCCACAACATCACAAAGGTTCTCATGAAGAAATAATTCTCCAATGGGGAGGAATGAGTCAACATAATGGTCCAATGGTAGGGAAATCCTACTAACATGTTCAGCTACCACATTTTCCACTCCTATCTTATCTATAATATCAATTTCAAACTTCTGCAGTAAGAGCATCCACTGAATGAGGTGAGGCTTAGCTTCAAGATTTTGTAGGAGGAAACAAATGGTAGCATGATTCGAAAAAATAATGACTTTTGACCCAATATGATATGAATGTAATTTTTTTAAGGAAAAAACAATAGAAAGGAGTTCTTTTTTAGTGCTTTTTTAGTTTACCTAGGCAAGTTCAAGGGTGTGTGAGGAATATGTAATGATATGAGGATCCCTCTCAACCCTTTGTGATAAAACTTCCTCAACTGCAAAGTTAGAGGCGTCACACATAAGTTTGAAGGGGAGATCCCACCTTGGTGGTTGGATGATCAAAGGTGATGTGAGACTCCTTTTTAGTGAATTGAAAGCATCCTCACAATTCTTATCAAAAACAAATTCAAAATACCTTTGCAATAATCAAAACAAAGGAAGTGTGATATTACTAAAGTCTTTAATGAATCGATGGTAAAAACCAGCATGACCCAAGAAATATCACACCTCACAAACATATTTTGGATATGGAAGGGTTGAAATTAATTCAATTTTTGATTTATTCACTTTAATTCCATCATTTGAAATAATATTCCCAAGAACTATCCCCCTCTCAACCATGAAATGATATTTCTCATAATTTAATACAATATCTTTTTCAATGTATTAGCAGAGAATAGAACCTAGGTGTGCCAAACTATTATCAAAAGAAGATTTGTATACTTTGAAATCATCCATAAATACTTCCATACAATTCTCAAGGTACTTAAAAAAATACTCAACATACATTACTAAAAATTACCAAGATCATTACATAGACCAAAAGGCATCCTTTTGTGTGTAAATGTGTTGAATGGACAGGTAAATTTTGTCTTTTATTAATCCTCAAGGGCTATATGGATTTGAAAATAACCTGAATATCCATCAAGGAAACAATAATGGTACTTACCAACTAATATTTCTAATATTTGGTCAATGAAAGGTAGAGGAAATTGGTCCTTCTGTGTGGCTTGATTTAGTCTATGGTAGTCAATACAGACTCACTAACTATTTTTCACAGGTGTTGGAACCAATTCATTTCATTAATTTGACACAACTATTATTCCAGTTTTTTAGGCACAATTTGTATTAGGCTAACCCATTTACTTTCAGATATAGGATAAATTATCCCAACATCAAGTAATTTACTAACTTCCAATTTTACCACTTCAAGGAGAGTGGGATTCCACCGGTGTTGAGCTTGTCGTATGGGATTAATCTCATCATCTATAAGTATATGGTGTATAAAAATAGATGGGATAATCCTAGGAATATCAGACAATGTCCATCTTATTGACTTTTTACACTCTCTCAAAAGATCAATCAATTTTGATTCATGTTGTGGAGACAGGTTATTGGAAATAATGATGAGCAATTGGTTAATACTCTCAAGATAGGCATATTTTAAATTATATGGAAGTGGTTTTAATTTCAACACCAGTGGTTTTTGGATTGAGGGAGGGAATTTAGGGGGAGTGAGGTGCATGAAACTATCTATTTTCTCATGTTTATTCTCTAAGGATATAGAATCTATAGAAATAAGATTTTCATAATCATCAATGGTCATGGGAACCTCAAAATGAACACACTCATCAATTAAAGCACAAAATTTACACTTTTATGAACCCACACAACACTCAAAAATGAATCAAAAATCAAATCATCCATGGTTGAAGAAGATAAAAATATATCAGAGTATGGGTTGAGGAGAGAATTTTGTGTGTGTGTTTCATTAGAGAGCACTTCCATCGAATAGACAGGAAGAGTGGAGTGCTCTTCAATGGGGTGTTTCATGTCATCAAGAATGTTAAAACTTACATTTTCTCCACAAAAATCCATGGACAGTGTACCATTGTGAACATTGATGATTGTCTTTTCTATTTTGAGGAATGACCTCCCAAGTATGAGAGGAGTATGTACTTGGTTTAGAGTATCTTATCTCTCAAGAATGTAGAAATCAACAGGGAAGATGAGATTATTCACTCTTACGAGGACACCCTCAATTACTCTGGATGGGTGTGTTGTGCTCTAGTTGGAAATTTGCACAATGATTCTCATAGTTTAAAGCTCTCCAACCTATAGATAAGTGTACACAGAGTAAGGCATAACATTAATCGAAGAACCAGAATCTAGAATTTCATCAGAAAAGAAGGTCTCCCCTATGGTGAAAGGTATCATGAAAGTGCCTTAATCCTTGAATTTGGTTGGAATCTATGTTTGTATTAATCTCGATACATTATTTCCCATGTTGACTCTACCATTCCCCTTCATCCTTCATCTATGAGTGCAAAGTTCTTTAAGAAAATTGGCATAAAGAGGAATCTGTTTAACTGTATCCAATAAAGTAATATTAACTTAAACCTTTTTAAATGTATCCATTATTTCATTATCAATCTCATTATAAAAAATTTTCTTATATTTAGAGAGTCTTTGAGAGAAATTAAGAATAATTTATTGTTCGTGGGAATCCTCAATGATAATTTGATTACCCATTTTGTCTTTTTTTTTCTTTACTTGAAACATTTGAGGGTTGGGGAAGAGAGTTTTCAAGAGGGGGACATACCTATTGGTTAGAATCATTGGATTAAGAAACTTATTTACCACTATAAATTGTGATTGAACAAAAATTACCTTTATATTTTGTATTAACAAAATGTTGGGATGGTAGTTTTCCAGGACATTGCATCTTAATCTCACTGATGGTGTTTTCCAATTTTCCCACTTGAGTTTATAGGTCTTGAATGGCTGATTGTGTGGTATGTTGGAACTGGAGGTTCTAGGTTGTCATTTTATTCACTATATTCTCGAGGCTTGGTTCAGATTTGGGAGTAGGATGAGGAGGAGGATTTTTTCAAGAAGGTTAAGGATAAGAAGGTTGCATACCTTGGCCTTGTTGATACCAATTATGCTTGGGGTATCTTGAGTTTCCTCCTTTTCAATATTGTGACTGTACTTGCCACTTGGGATTTGAATTTGGCCTGAATGGTTCTTATTTTAAGGGTGGTGCTTTTTAAAAAGGACACCCAGGTAATACTGCTGCACAAGACTTAGATGAATCCTAAAGTTGCAGACACTGGTCAGAAAAATGATTATTATCAGAACAAATACCGCAATGCAATGGAACAGGAGGAGAGTTTGAATTTCTTTGTGCTTGAGATAATTTCCTTAGAATTCATATCATAAAGTTTATTATTTACCTTTTGTTCTAAGGATGAATGAATTACCTCATAACCTCCTTGGGTTGGTGAAATTGCTCTTGTACCAAATTTTTGTGAATTTTGAGCCATGTTTGCTATTAAGTCATGAGCGGTTGTAGGAGTTTTATCAACTAGGGAACTACCGGTTGTAGCATCTATCATTCCCCGATCCATGGGGATAAGTCTCTCATGGAATTATTTAATTAGAAATTGTTCACTAATTTGGTGGTGGGGGTATCTTGAGCAAAGTATTTTGAATCTCTCCTAGTATTCATGAAGGGTATATCCTTGTGATTGCCTAATGCCACAAATTTATTTTCTAATTGATGTAGTTTAGGTGGAAGGGAATAATTTCTCTATAAAGAGACGTTTTTGGTCATTCCAAACCCCAATTTTGGTAGGAAGATAGTATAGCCACTCTTTGGATACACCTTCAAGGGAGAAAGGGAAGGCCCTAAACTTAATTAGGTCCTCAGACATATTTTGGGGTTTCATGGTGAAACACACTATGTGAAACTCCTTGAGATGTTTGTGAGGGTCCTCACCAGGAAGACCATGAAATTTTTGAAGTAGGTGGATGAGGCCTAATATCAACTCAAATTTGGTTGCTTCCTCAGGATATTGGATGTATACAGGTTGGTACTCCACATCTGGGGTGGTCAGTTCTTTTAAGGTTCAATTATTTGCAGCCATGTTTTCTTGGGTTTGATTTGGTTCAATTTTTTATTATTTTAAGAACACTTGAGGTTTCATAAAGGGTTACTAAATTTTACTTAATTTTCATACTATATATGATCTAATTTGTGAGTGAAGTTACTTTTCAATTTCTATGTCAAATTCAAGAAATTTTTCCTTTTCTGATCAGGTCATGCAAATAAGTTGGGAATTTTGTTTTTTGTTTTTTGTTTTTTTTTATGATGGAGGATGTATAAAATAAAATAACTTAATAAGTTTGAAAGGATAAAAGAAAATAAAATTTTATACTATATAATTATATAGAGAGATGGGGAGAAGAAGAGAGGGGGGGAAGAACACACAAAAACAAACAAAAAATAAAAACAAAAAAAATAACAATAAAATGGGGAGGGTTATAAAAAGGAGTAATAAGTAAAAAATAGAGGGTAAATAAATAAAAGTAAATAAATAAAAAATGATCTTGGCTCCCTGACAACAATTCTAAAATTTGATCGTGTTGTTGAGTGTGTCAAATTAGATGTTTAGCTTTACTATAATTTCTACAGTATAGCAATAACCCTAGGTCGTTTCTCAATGGATCCTTAGATAATTAATTTAATAAGAAGATTTTTATTATGAAAATAAAATTTGAATTGGTTTTTATAAAACTTGGGTTTTATTGATTTAAAAACAAAAATTGAAACTATATTACTAAGTGAGAGAAATTGGTTGGAGAAATCGTGATCAACCTAGGTAAGTGTCCCTTGATGCTCAATTTGTCGTCTCTATCAAGGGAAGGGGAAGGATCATTCATTGATTGATTTATACACACTGTAACTAGTATAATTTGTTATTTCTTACAACGTTACCACATATGATTTGAATGATAGATGATATTGATTACCAGTGACCACTGAGAATCAATAAAATATTGTCGATGTAAGAACCGAACTCAATCAAGGAATCACATCAAAAATGTGATGAGATGTATAGATTTGGGTATATATCAAAACAATTCTCAGCACAAATGTGCATAATAATGGGTTATACTTTCTGGATTTAATCAAATGATACCATCCATAAGCACACCCATGAAAGAGAAGAGGTGAGAGAAGAGGCAACCACACTCAAATCATCACAAGATCCAATTTATGCATGGAAGCATGAGGATTATTGTTCCTTTGATTTTTATTATATCATACCAGAATAAACACAAAATAAAAATAGATAAATTAAGAATAATATACTAAGAACCTGTAAATTTAATCACCTTCCAAATATTATAAGCATGGAGCTCAAGGTTACAACAAAGAACACCCACCCCCCAAATTGATCACTAGAATTTTAGAAGTACATGATGGGGAAGAGGACTAAAATGGGTGAATAGATCTCTTAAATTCTATCCACCCTTACCCCTGGTCGTTACACCTCTAATAATGAGGGGTAGGAGTGATTTTATGTACAATTACATCAAAGTTTCCACAAAAAGTGGTCAAGTATCTAAGGGGCTAGGTGACTATTCATGGTATAATTTTTACTCCATATTTATCTGGATGGTTGAATAACAAAAACGCATTAAAATAACTTAAAATTTGGTGTAGATGTGTTCCTTTGAGTTATTTATCCAATAGAGGTTGAATTATCCCAATTGGAGGTTTGAGGACCGATTTATGGGCCAAATATAGAATGGTATTCCAATCTAGCCTGCCCAAAATTTCTTCACATTGTGGGACATTTTTGGGCCTTAAAATGGATGAATTGGGATTCATGGTATTCTAGATAAATTTATTCTACATGGTTTTTAACTCTTACACCAATTTTCATCCCAATTGGATGCACATATTATCCACAATAGATATTGAAATCCACAAGTGTGCTAGGGTTCTCACACAGTTTGGCCCGTTTTGCTTGAATTCTATCATGGGATCTCCAAATCACCTCCTCCTACAATATAAATACTAAAACAAGTAAAATTTCCCTATTTAAAAGTGATAAAAATTAAATCATTGAATCTATCATTAAGTGAAATTTTTTATTATATTTTGAAATTTCAATACGAAACTAGTTTAAAATAGTGGTGTAAGGGTGGAAATGAATAGTGAATCATTAGGTAGTCATGGATCAGTATAAAAGAATGATATATTAAAGTATAAAAAAGAAACAAAAAACTATTCTCATCATACAAAGCTCCAACTCAATCATATACTACCAACTCCATCTTAATTAATCAAGGAATCAAGTGTCTAAAGTGACATGCTTCCCTTTATCAACATTTGCATACATGTAATCTGCCCAGGTACCAATGCAACCCAGATAGGGTGTGAGATAAATCTTAGTAGGCCACCACCAATAGTGTATTTAACATCCTATCCATGTAATATAAACTAAAATAGTGTGCAAGCATGAATATATGAAATTAAATTAGTATAGTAATGTAAATACCCAAGTACTTGCTTCATTCCTCAGCTAGTGTCTGAACATGTAACCAGTTCATCTATTAATTAAGTTCCAATTTATATAATTAATTCATGTGAGGCATATCTAGCACTAACATCACCTCAGGATAGTAATAGTTAAGTTCCATGATGTAACAAGGAAACCTATAATGATATTAATAATGAAAGGATTCCAAGGTAATAACCAAGGCAACCAAGACATCAAGGGTCACCAAATCAGTAGTAACTGCAGCCTGTATGGTAAGAGTGTAATACAAGGAGAATCATCCAAGGAATTCCATAATAATAAATATAACTGGTTCTAAGGAGAACATCCAAGGTAAAATGGGATAAGCTATAGCTAGGCCCAAGGATGTAACCAAGGCACCTCATGTCTATAGAAGCCATGCAGGATCCAAGGAGTGTATCCAAGGAATCTTGTATATTAAATGAGGGATCATATGGTGTTATACCAGGCATCCACTAATAGAAAAGGATCGGGTTTCAAGGTGGATCTCAACCAAGGAAACTGACATCCTTGAATCGGAATGGCATCCACGAGTGCCTAAGGAATTCCCTCAGGAATCCAGAAGCTAACTTGAGTCTAACCACTTCATATGATGGTTTCAAGGTCCATATGTATATATATAATTAGGTACCTTACATTTGATTCATTTAATGAGTTAGGCCATGTGATGTTCATGTCATATAATAGGTTCAATAGGTTCAATCCTTTCCTTTCATTAGCATGAAAAGGACAAGGGGCAAGAAACCATTTAATTCATTTCATATAAGACATAATCAAGTCATTAGGTCCATTCTTCTACCTTTCATAATAAGTGGAAAGAGGTGATACGTACATTCAACAAAACATTAATTTACATTTAATAATGTAACAACCCGAATCCGGAGCCCCTCCACTGGTGCCCCGTACCCGGTTCGCCACATGACCTCAAGAGAGTTTCCCCAAATGCCAGAGGCTGCCGACTAGAAGCAAGGGCCTTGGTGAGTCGGTGGGGAAACTATGCCCTCATTCGGTAAAGTATACAGTGGAAGAACAACCAGATGCAATAGTAGAAACAATAACAGCATACAACAACTGAACTGAATAGTGGAAGCAATGTATAAAATAGTAATGATGCAACATGGTACATATGTCTATGGAAAGCAGTAAACAAACCAGCGTGCTAAAATAAAACTGAGAAACAAAGTGAAAAAGAAAAGAAAGTAAACTCCTCAGCATTTCAAGCCACAGCTCAGTCCCATGCTCTCCAACTCCAGTGCAATCAAGAACCTAAAGTAGAAGGGCGCTTGCCCTTATCTATACCTGCAGCAACATAGTCTTCTTAGGCCCAAAAGCATGGCCCAAACAGGGTGTGAGATACAATCCTAGTAGGCAATCACCCAAATATTTGTGCCTAACAGTCAATGAATACAAGGCAAGTAAAAGAGCAGAAAGCAGTAAACAATAAACCACACAACAGCTACAATCCACAGTTCTACATAAAAGTACACAATAGCTACAATCCACAGTTCTACATAAAAGTACACAATATCTACAACCAGCAACATGAAGAAAATAGGTAACCCTCTGGTTAGCTCTCTCAGCCTAACCCCTATGGTTCAACCCAAGTAATAGAAACCCTCTAGGAGGCACACACAGTCTTACCCCTCTGGTTCAGCTATGAAATTAATAGACTCTCTGAGGAAGCACTCACTGTCAATTCCCCCTATAGTCTCGTGTCATACTAAAGGCTCTCTGAGGAAGCACTCAACGTCTCATTCCCCCTGTGGCCCACGTTGAGGAACTATAGACTCTCTGAGGAAGCACTCATCGTCAATTCCCCTTGTGGTCTCGTATCGTACTTAAGACACTCTGGAGAAGCCATTACGTCAATTCTCCCTATGGTCTTCTACACTAGGTACTCACAGTCCTGTGTGGAAAAGAACATACTCAGCGCGCGTACATCGTCCAAGTAAACCTCAAGAACTACTTGGCTGTCAGTCTAAGGCTCCACAGCAATACAAAGCAACAGTTCCACTATCATACAACTAGGCATGGAAACTGGAAAACGCTAAACAGTACAACGAGCATGGCAAGGCAACTTGAGCACAAACAAATTACTCTACTCACAAGCATAAACCTCTACTACAGCAATCAAGAAAAATAGGCAAACAGCAGGGGAAAAACAGGAAACCCACAATTCCCCGCCCAAAGGAATTTGTGGAATTTGAACAAAATACTCATCGAATTTCAACAGAAAGGCACAAACCACCTACCTCGATCCTAGGAGATCGATATACATGAACCACAGCGATTGATTCCCCTTAGAACGTCATAGATCTAAGAAAATGCACAAAACTCTCGACCCACAATAACTTGAAAATGAGGAGGAATCAGAAAACAAAGCTCAAGAAGAAGGAAGAACTCACCGTTGCGATTCCAACGCAATTGACCATGCTCGAATCGGAGAACGGACGAAGAGGTGGAAGCCCGTAGAAGATCCGGTCGTACAGGTCACTCTTGGATGAACGAGACCTAAAAGAAGACACTTCTGTGTGTCAGGCGTGACCCCGGTTCATTTAGTGAAAAAAAAGAAAGTACACGGCGTATACTTTTAGAGTACATGGCGTGTACTGGGTCTTTTCCATACTCTGCCAAAATCGACCTCCATGTCACCCCTACACACCGTGTGTGTGGCCCGGGCACACCCAACACATGGCTTCAAGCCGAAGAAGAGTACACGACATGTACTCAGAAATTACATGGCGTGTACTTCAAAAATTTCCAGAAAGTTCGTTTTTCATAAAAATTACAAAAAAAGGAAAAAAATACCTGAAACAAAGATCTGGGTTCTTACAAACTTCCCCCCTTAAAGAAATTCATCCCCGAATTTCCCTAACATGGAGTAGAAAAAGAATCCTCGAACAGCTCCGGCCACTGCAATCGTACATCGGCCTCCCTTTCCCAAGTCTCATCCTGTACTCACATGTGCTGCCATAGCACCCGTACTAGAGGAACAGACCGCCCGTGGAGAACCTTTGTACTGCGATTGAAAATCCGGATAGGATACTCCTCAAATGATGCATCTGCTTCAAGCTCAACCTCCTCAGGTTGAAAGACATGAGACGGATCTGAAAAGTAGCATCGGAGCTGAGAGACGTGGAAGACGTAGTGCATGGCCTAGTACCGCTGAGGTAACTGCAGCCGATAAGCAACTGGCCCCACCCACTCCAAGACCTCAAATGGCCCGACGTACCATGGTGAAAGTTTACCCTGTCTTTAAATCCTCTTGTGCCCCAACCTCAGTGCGACACATAGGAAAACCTAATCCCCGACCTCGAAATCTAGAGGTCATCTCCGCTGATCAGCATAAGACTTCTGTTGAGACTGTGTTGTAGCCATCATCTTCCGAATCAGATCTATCTGCTTTGAGGTCTCCTGAACGAGATGGGGTCCCAGAAAAGCTGCCTCTCCTGCCTCTATCCAGCACAAGGGTGATCGGCATGGCCTACCGTACAAATCCTTGTATGGTGCATCTGAATGGTCGCCTAGAAACTGTTGTTATAGGCGAACTCCACCAGAGGGATATGCTTCTCCCAAGAACCACCAAAGTCTAGAATTCAGGCTCAGAGCATATCCTCAAGCACCTGGATCGTGCGCTCGGACTGGATATCATTCTGGGGATGGTATGTTGTACTTAAAAGTACTTGTGTACCCAAGGCCTTCTGAAGCCCTTGCCAGAACTGAGAAGTAAAGCGTGCATCCCTATCTGAAACAATGGAGTGTGGAACTCCATGCAGATGAACGATCTCTCAGATGTAAAGTCTTCCCAGATCATTGACATTGAAGGTCTCCTTGATCGGAAAGAAGTGGGCAACCTTCGTGAGCCTGTCGACGACAACCCAAATAGCATCGTTTCCCCGAGGTGATCTCGGCAACCCGGTCATGAAGTCCATCGCAACATCGTTCCACTTCCACTTCGTAATGGGTAACTACTATAAAAGGCCTGCTGGTCGCTAATGCTCTGATTTCACCTACTGACAAGTAGAACATCTCATGACAAAACCAGCAACATCCTTCTTCATACCTGGCCACCAGTACTGGCGATGAATAACCCGATACATCTTGGTGATGCCAGGATGAACTGCCCAAACAGAGGAATGAAAATCCCACATCAACTCCTCGCGTATGTCTGCTGGCACCCATACGCATCCCTGGAAACGCAAGATCTCATCCTCGCCCACTGTCCATCTAGGAAGAGGGTCCTCTCCTGACACACTCTCCCGCAGGACTAAGCCTTCTGATTCTGATAGCTGCCTCATCCGTACTCGATCAAGAATTGTAGAGGTAACAACTACAGAAGAAATGAAAGTCGTTCCCTGTCTATCGTTCACCTCTATATGCATCTCATAGAATAGAGTCATCAGCTTCCACTCACTACTGGCCTCATGAACCGCCTGAACCTAAGTTCTCCTTCTCAACGCATCTGCCACTGTGTTTCCCTTTCCTGGCGTATAGGCAAGCTCGAAGTCAAAAGACTAAAGATACTCTACCCACCTGCACTGTCTCAGATTCAGATCACGCTGAGTGAAGATATAATTGAGACTCATGTGGTCGGCGAAGACCACCAAGTTCTCTCCCAGCAGGTAGTGTCTCCAACAGCGTAGGGCATGGACAACAGCTGCCAACTCCAGATCGTGCGTCGGGTAGTTCCTCTCATGTGGCCTCAACTACGGAGACCCATACGCAACGACTCCATCTCCCTACATAAGCACAGCTCCCATCCTGATACCTGAAGCATCACTGTAAATAGTGTAGCTCTTGCCTGGCTCTGGCAAGACTAGTATTGGTGCTGACGTCAACCTCCCTTTCTGCTCCTGAAAGGATGACTCGCAAGAATATGACCATAAGAACTTTGACCCCTTCTTGGTCAGACCTGTCAAAGGTGATGCTAGACAAGAAAAGTCATGAATGAAGCGTTTGTAGTATCCATCCAGCCCTAGGAAGCTCTGTACCTCAAAGACGTTCTTCGGCTACTCCCAGGAAACTACAGATCTCACTTTCTCTGGGTCCAAAAATACTCCTGCCTCTGAGATGATGTGACCCAAGAAGTGAATCTGATCCATCCAAAAGTGGCACTTTGAGAGTTTAGCATAAATCTGATGCTCTCTCAGTGTACTCAGAACGATCTCAAGATGTGTGGCATGGTCGTGTCGAGCATGAGAGTACACCAAGATATCATCCATGAAGACCACGATGAAGGAGTCCAAATAAGGATGGAACACTCGGTTCATCAGTGCCATGAAAACTGTTGGTGCGTTCGTGAGACCGAACGGCATAACTGTATACTCGTAAAGACCATACCTGCTCCTGAAGGCCTTCAGAGGTATATTTGATGGTCTAATGTGCAACTGATGATAATCGGACCTCAAATCGATCTTAGAGAACACCCGGGATCCTCGAAGTTGATCGAAGAGTTCATCGATCCTCGGAAAGGGATGTCGGTTCTTGACCGTCAACTGGTTCAGCTTCCGATAATCCACACAAATCTGAAGGGTACCGTCTGCCTTCTTCGCAAACAGGATAGGCGAACCCCAAGGAGAAGTACCGGGTCAGATGAAACCCTTAGCCTGGAACTCCTCCAACTGCTTCTTGAACTCCTGCAACTTAGGTGTAGCCATCCTATAAGGAGGAATGGACACTGGTGCTGCTCCTAGCATGTAACGTCCCGGACCCGGGTGCCACGCAACGGGTGCCCCAAGCCCGGTTCGCCACGTGACCTCAAGAGCATTTCCCCAAATGCCAGAGGCTGCCTACTAGCAGCGAGGTCCCAGGTCTGATAGTGGGGAAACTATGCCCTCATTTGTCAAAGTGTAGCGCAGCGGAATACCAAAATAAACATTCAACAACAGCGAAAGTAGTAAACATACACAACTGAAATAACTATAGCAGTGGATATAACCAATAGTATATAAGTGATGATGCTACATGTTTCAAGTTCTAGGAAAACATCCAGAACATGTTATACATCAATACAGTACAGCAGAAAATAGAGTACAGCAAAGCAAGAAAAACAGCTAGCAGCGGCATCACGAGCCTAGGCTCGGTCCCATGCCCTCCTACTCCTCAGCAATAGTCAAGTACCTGTATAGGGACTCTTGCCCCTATCCACACCTGCAGAAACATAATCTGTTTGGGCCAAAAAGCGTGACCCAAACAGGGTGTGAGAAATATATCTCAGTAGGCACCCACCAAAGACACGTGCCCAACTGCGTGTAAGCATGAAACAACAGTGTGCAACATTAAAATGCAATAAGGTAAGTAGTACTGAAAAGTAAATAACTTAACATTTAAATTTCCATTTTATTATTCATTTAATCCATTAAATTTAGTATCGTTCTGTGCTCAACAGCACCAAGCCCTCAGGCCAACCAGTATCTCGCCCTCAGGCTAATATAGTGAACCACGCCCTCAGGCTATACAGAATCTCACCCTCAGGCATTGTAACAGAATTCTTGCCCTCAGGCATATGAAGTGTCTCCCTCAGTAACAGAAGTCAAGCCCTCAGGCACGAAAGGTTTCCCTCAGGCGGAATAACGACAGCCCTTGGGCTAAAACAGTCACGCCCTCAGGCTAATTACAACAACGCCCTCAAGCTAACAGGTAACCGGGCAATGCCCAACATATCAAAATACAGTAAACAAGCAATTCCTCTCAAGGCAATTCTACAATTACTACATTTAAGGCATACCCTCAGGTATCCTAGCCAAACGGCTAAATAGTGGAACACACCCCCGGGGTGGTTTCAGATCCAAGAAATTCACAACCAACATTTTAATATCATAGTTTAATCACCTATGCAATTATAGGCATTAAACATAGAAACGGCCTCAGCCACACGACACCCCAACATGGTTTCGTGGCACAAAACGCACAAAACACGCACGACAGTTGGAAAATAAACACAAAGCCACCTACCTTATACGCCAACGAATGCTATACCCGAACGCCAACTCCAGAAACGCCCAAGAACGACATAGATCTGACGAAGAACAAAACTCATTCAAACGTAAATAACTTACGTTAGGAGAAGAATTGGTAAGAACGGTACCACGAGAGGAGAGGTCTTACCCGTGCGGTTCCAACGAGATCGTCCGAAGCCGAATCGGATTCCAGACGAACTCCTGGTGGATATTCAAAGATCCGGACACCTCCTTTGCCTCCAAAACGGCTCAAGTGCCTCCTCTGCCAAATGAGGAGGCTACTGCCTATTTTAAGCCGAAAAAACAAAGTACACGGCGTGTACTTCAAAGTACACGGCGTGTACTTCAAAGTACACGGCGTGTACTCCCCTCATTTAACTATTCAAATGGCGGCACCGCCACACTGTTCATCAGTCGACATGAGTACACGGCATGTACTCTCGAGTACACGGCGTGTACTGTCGCCCAGCTGGCGGCGATGCCACCGCCTTACTGTTTAATCCTGCCGACTAACTACACGGTGTGTAAGGTACCACTACACGGCGTGTAGTCAGTTTCTACACCCTTCGTCGCCGGCATGGCTACACGCCCTGTGTACTCATCCCAACACGGCCAAAAGTACACGGTGTGTGGATAACGTACATGGCGTGTAGTTCCAAAATTTAGGATTTTTCCCAATTTTCCATATTTTCTCAAAATCACTAAGGAAAGGAAAAGAAGAAGCCCATACCTCTAAAACAAGAACCAGGTTCTTACAAACTTCCCCCCTTATAGAAATTCATCCCGGAATTTCCCTTTCAAGGGTGGCGAAGAGAAAGCTCATAACAGCTCTGGACACTGAGCACGTACGTCGGCCTCCCTCTCCCAGGTCTCGTCCTACACTCGGCCATGCTGCCATAGCACCCGTATGAGAGGAACTGACCGGCCTCGGAGAACCTTCGTGCTCCTGTCAACGATACGGATTGGATGCTCCTCAAAGGATGCATCATGATGAAGCTCAACCTCCTCTAGCTGAATGGTGTGAGACGGGTCTGAATGGTAGCGACGTAACTGAGACAAATGGAAGACGTCGTGCATGGCTCGGTACCACTGCGGTAACTGCAACCGATAGGCAACCAGCCCGACTCTCTCCAGAATCTCAAATGGTCCCACATACCTCGGTGAAAGCTTACCCTGTCTCCTGATCCGTTTGTGTCCCAGCCTCGGCGAAACACGCAAGAAAACCTGATCCCCAACCACGAACTCCAAAGGTCATCTATGGCGATCAGCATAAGACTTCTGACGAGACTGTTCAGTATCCATCCGCTTCCGAATTAACTGGACCTACACAGATGTCTCCTGCACGAGCTGTGGTCCTAGTAAAGTTGCCTCACCTGCCTCTAACCAGCACAAAGTTGATCAGCATGGCCTACCATATAAATCCTTGTATGGTGCCATATCAATAGTTTCCTGAAAACTATTGTTATAGGAAAACTCTACTAAGGGTATATGCTTCTCCCAAGAGCCCCCAAAGTCTAGGACGCATGCGCGCAGCATGTCCTCTAGCACCTGTATCGTCCTCTCTAACTGGTCATCTATCTGAGGGTGGTATGTTGTGCTCAGAAGCACCTGTGTACCCAGCGCCCTCTGAAAACTCTGCCAGAAACAAGACGTGAAGTGGGCATCCCTATCTGAAACTATAGAATGAGGGACCCCATGAAGACGTACGATCTCTCGGATATACAGCCTTCTGAGATCGTTCACACCAAAGGTCTCCTTGATCAGTAAGAAGTGAGATACCTTCGTAAGTCTGTCCACAACAACCCATACGGCGTCATTTCCTCGAGGTGACCTTGGAAATCCCGTCACGAAATCCATCGTGACATCATCCCATTTCCACTCCAGAATGGGCAACTGGTGTAACAGCCCAGCTGGTCTCTGATGCTCTGCCTTCACCTGCTGACAGGTGGAAAACCTCATAACAAAACCAGCTATCTCTCTCCTCATACCCGACCACCAGTACTGACGTCTCAAGTCTCGGTACATCTTGGTAACCCCGGGATGAACTGCCCAAGCTGAAGCATGAAACTCCTGCATCAGCTCCTCGCGTATATCCCCTGGAACCCATACACGTCCATGGAAACGCAAAACCTCATCATTGCCTACCGTCCAACCTAGAGGAGGGTCCTCACTTTCCACCAACTCCCATAGAACTAGACCTTCTGAATTTGATAGCTGCCTCATCCTCACTCCGTCCAGGAGGGTAGAAGTCACAGCTAACGAGGAAAGATAAGTCTGACCCTGTCTTTCATGCACCTCTAGATGCATCTCAGAGAACAAGGCCATAAGATGACACTCACCACTGGCCTCCTGCACTGCCTGTATCTGAGTCTTCCTGCTCAGTGCATCGGCTACTGCATTACCTTTACCAGGTGTATAGGCAAGATCAAAATCGAAGGACTGTAGGTACTCGACCCACCTTCTCTGCCTCAGGTTCAGGTCACACTGAGTAAAGATATACTTGAGGCTTTTGTGTTCGGTGAAAACCACAAAATGCTCTCCCAAAAGATAATGTCTCCAACAGCGCAACGCATGCACAACTGCAGCCAACTCGAGATCATGTGTCGGGTAATTCCTCTCATGTGGCCTCAACTGCCGAGACCCGTACGCCACAACTCGGTCGCCCTACATAAAAAAGACTCCCAGCCCAATCTCTGACGCATCACAGTAAACTGTATAGCTCTTCCCCTGCTCTGGGAGTATCAGGATCGGTGTTGATGTCAACCTTCCCTTCAGGTCCTGAAAATCTTTCTCGCAAGCTTCTGACCAAATGAACTTCACACCCTTCTTAGTCAGACCTGTCAACGGTGCTGCTAAGTAGGAGAAGTCCTGTATGAAGCACCTGTAGTAACCAGCCAGCCCTAAGAAACTTCGTATCTCAAACACGTTCTTAGGCTGCTCCCAGGAAACTACTGCTCTCACCTTCTCTGGGTCTACTGCAACACCTGCCTCTGAGATGATATGACCTAGGAAGTGAATCTGGTCCATCTAAAAGTGGCACTTCGAGATCTTAGCATATAGGCAATGCTCTCTCAGTGTACTCAATACAATCTCAAGATGGGTGGCATGGTCGTGTCGAGTGTGAGAGTACACCAATATTTCTTCCACGAATACTAACACAAATGAATTAAGATACGGATGGAACACACGATTCATCATAGCCATGAAAACTGCTGGCGTGTTCGTGAGTCCGAATGGCATAACTGTATACTCATATAGACCACACCTGCTCCTGAAAGCTGTGAGAGGTATATCAGATGGTCTAACACACATCTGATGATATCCGGATCTCAAGTCAATATTCGAGAACACTCGTGCTCCATGAATCTGATCAAACAGATCATCTATCCTCGGCAAGGGATATCGGTTCTTAATCGTCAACTGGTTCAGCTTCCGATAATCCACACAAAGCCTAAGGGTACCATCCGCCTTCTTCGCAAAAAGGACCGGAGAACCCCAAGGAGAAGTACTGGGTCGGATAAAACCCTTCGCTGGTAGCTCCTCTAACTGCCTCTTGAGCTCCTACAACTCAGGCGTGGCCATCCTATAAGGAGGAATGGACACCGGTGCTGCTCCTGGTACTAGCTCGATAGAGAAATCCACCTCGCGCACCGGAGGTAGGCTTGAAAAGTCATCCGGGAAGACCTCCCTGAAATTATCAACAACTGGAGGGAAATCAGTCTGACAAGTCCCCCCGGTCATCCAGATATAAGCTCGCAATCTGGGTTGTGACTCCACCTCGCCCATGATGCTCTGGCCCTTCTCGACTCGCCTGAACATCCCATTCGCCCTTATATAGAAACTCCCCGCCCTCTGGTGACATGAAACGCACCCTGCGACAATAGCAGTCTACAAAGGCTCGAAAGGGAATCAACCAGTCCATCCCGAGAATGACGGCATAGCTCGTCATCTCCAGGACATAGAGGTCCCAAAGGAAGTGACACCCACCAACCTCAAGGGGGCACTCCTTGCACTGACGCACACCAACCATCCTAGTCTACAACGGAGTTTCTAGCGTCAAGATATCAGAAGAAGTAGAAACACCGAGCCCAAGGATCTCCACAGTGGGTACAGATATAAAACTATGTGTAGAACCCGTATAAAAAAGTACTGAAGACAAGACAGAAGCTACTAGAATAGTACCTCTGACTGTCGAAGGTCTGGGATCCTGCTCCTGCTGGGTCTGTTGCACTGCATATACATGTCCAGTGCCACGGCCCTGTGACACTGCCTGGCTACCCTGATCTGTCCCGCCCTGCTGCCTCTGCGATCTTGGTGTCTGGCTACCACAGCCACGACCACCATCTCTGCCTGCACGCCCTGACGTATTCCAGTTTTCAGACTGGTAAGAAGCCACTGGTCCTGATCCCGCACGCGGAGTCTGCACAGAACCCCTCTCACTAGACACTGGTAGAAACACCCTGCAAAAGCGCTGCAGATGACCCATCTTGCCACAAGATCGGCACTCCACTGGGTCTCGTGGACACTGCATCCTCTTGTTCCCCTCTCTGCCACACTGGTAGCACCTGATCGGGCCCTCTGAAGAAGTTGCCTGGCTAGTATTGCCGCCCTGAGAGAATTCCACTTGTCTCTTCCTCTTTCCATCAGAAATAGTACCAGTAACTGGTGTCAAACCGCCCTGGCCCACACCACTAGATTCTCGCAGGTTCCTCTCTGTAATCAATGTCTGGTTCACAATCGCATGTACAGTAGGTAACCTAAAAACATTCACCAGCACTCGAATGTCATACCAAAGACCATCCTCAAAACGTCTGGCTCTCAGCGTCTCATCACCCACCAGCACGGGTGCAAAATGCTGAAGCTCTGTAAAACGAGCAGAGTAGTCCATCACCGACATAGCACCCTGCTGCAGATTCATGAACTCTCGAGCTCTATCTGCCCTCAGCGTCTCGGGAAAGAAGAATTCATAGAATACTGTCTAAAAATCCTCCCACGTCATGTCCCTGTGATACTCTAACTGGGTGTTAACATCCCACCACCTCTTGGCAGAATCACGCAGCATGTAAGTCACGAGCTTGACCTTCGCCTTGGAGGCGTCTCAAGATGCTCGAAAATAGTCTACATCGATCCTAGCCAAGACTCTGCAGCCTATGGTCCGCCATCCCTTGAAAACGTAGGCGGATGCTGCTGTTGAAAGATACGCGTCAGCTCGGCCATAGATGTGGCAGCCTGCAGTGCTCCCTGAAAGGTCTGCATGAACCACAATAAGCCTTCACGGAACTGCGCCTCTACACCCGTGTCTGGTATAACAGCTGGTGCCGCATCTGGCTCTGCTGGTGGATCAACTGGTAGCCCATGGCCCACCATCTCCGGAGTATAATCGTTGTCGCTCTCTTGGCGAACAACTCGCGGTCGTCTAGGAGGCATGACACTACAAGGTCAAAAGCACGCCTCAGATTCAAGATTATTAAGACTGAAATGAAGGAACCACAAAGGAACAATAGGAAGAAGGTGTTTCAAAATTTGCAAAACAAGACTACACGGCGTGTACACTGACTACACGGCATGTACTTGACTTCCTTTCCCCTACTCGGGTCCTTTTACGCGGCTAAGCCACACAGATTCTGTTCAACAAAACTACACAGCGTGTATAATATCTACACGGCGTGTACGATGTTATTTTCCAACTGCCTGTGTCGTCTGTGACACGGCCGACTACTCGGCTTTACTCTACACGGCGTGTTACACCCGAACACGGCGTGTACACTGTCCCGTTTCCCAGCCACACGGCTAACTCCACACGGTTTGTCCTCGGACAAGACTACACGGCATGTCCCAAAGGTACACGGCATGTTAAGGGAGAGGTGACACCGGCCTGTGTTGTTAGTTACATGGCCGAGTCCCCAGGTCACACTACATGGCATGTTCATCATTGACACGGCGTGCTGTACAAGAGTTCACCGACCCGTGTTGTTAGTTACACGGCCGGACTCCGGGTCACACTACACGGTGTGCACAAAACTACGTGGCGTATTTTACCCAAGCCCTTCCCTACCCCGTGTCGCCGCCCACACGGTTTGTGACACGGGAAGAGACTACACGGCGTACTCAGGGTACACGACGTGTACTCAAAAAGTTCCTTTTTCTTCCCGAATAGAAGAACACACACGGCGTGTATGAGGTCCTACACGGCGTGTATCCTAGGTTTTCCAGACAGTATGCCTTAGAAACTTCTCCGGAACCCAGAAAATACTGAAAATAACACCTAAGTGTCAAATTTCGACCCGTGGGGTCCCATACTCCCCATGAATCAAAGTTTGACATCTTATTTGTGTTATAACCAATAACCAGTCAATGATCCACCAAATTCCGGTCAATGGGGGCTTATACTCCCCAAAAACCAAAGTTTGGCGTCCATTCTATAAACAAGATCAAACAAAAACACCATATCACAAGGAAGGTATTTATCAAGCAGCTATCACAACAGCATTCTTTTCTAGCACAACAACTATCACAACAACATGAGAATTTCTAATGCACCTATATGGCATGGAAACTATGCATGGCATGTGATATCTAGCATGTGCGTGTATGATGCATGAGACAGCATACCCTCATCTCATCGGGTTGCAACTAAATAGAACCCACAGATAAAATATAAACAGCACAATCCAAGTGCGTCACCCAACGGTGAAAACATATCAACCGTAAAATTGAAAAATCAAAGGAATGAAAAAATACGAGGTAGACTGGCTTTTCCCTGTACACGGGTTAGCTACGCCCGGGCACAACTTATTACCAACTATCGTTCTGTCATATCCCTGACTACGGCTCCAAATAGTAAGTCAAAGAAAAGAAACCCCCTCTGATACCACTTTGTAACGTCCCGGACCCGGGTTCCACGCAACGGGTGCCCCGAGCCCGGTTCTCCATGTGACCTCAAGCGCATTTCCCCAAACGCCAAAGGCTTCCAACTAGCAGCGAGGGCCCAAGTCTGATAGTGGGGAAACTATGCCCTCATTTGTCAAAGTGTAGCACAGCGGAATACCAAAATAAACATTCAACAACAGCGGAAGCAGTAAACATACACAACTGAAATAACTACAGTAGTGGATATAACCAATAGTATATAAGTGATGATGCTACATGTTTCAAGTTCTAGGAAAACAGCCAGAACATGTTATACATCAATACAGTACAGCAGAAAACAGAGTACAGCAAAGCAAGAAAAATAGCTAGCAGCGGCATCGCGAGCCTAGGCTTGGTCCCATTCCCTCCTACTCCTCAGCAACAGTCAAGTACCTGTATAGGGACTCTTGCCCCTATCCACACCTATAGAAACGTAATCTGTTTGGGCTGAAAAGTATGACCCAAACTGGGTGTGAGAAATATATCTCAGTAGGGACCCACCAAAGGCCCGTGCCCAACTGCGTGTAAGCATGCAATAATAGTGTGCAACAGTAAAATGCAATAAGGTAAGCAGTACTGAAAAGTAACTAACTTAACATTTAAATTTCCATTTTATTATTCATTTAATCCATTAAATTTAGTATCGTTCTTTGCTCAATAGTACCAATCCCTCAGGCCAACCAGTATCTCGCCCTCAGGCTAATATAGTGAACCACTCCCTCAAGCTATACAGAATCTCTCCCTCAGGCATTGTAACATAATTCTCACCCTCAAGCATACGAAGTGTTGCCCTCAGGAACGAAAGGTTGCCCTTAGGCGGAATAATGACAGCCCTCGGGCTAAAACAGTCACGCCCTCAGGCTAATTACAACAACGCCCTCAGGCTAACAGGTAACCGGGCAATGCCCAACATATCAAAATGCAGTAAACAAGCAATTCCTCTCAAGAAAATTCTACAATTACTACATTTAAGGAATACCCTCGGGTATCCTGGCCAAACGGCTAAACAGTGGAACACACCCTCGGGGTGGTTTCGGATCCAATCAATTCCCAATCAGCATTTTAATATCATAGTTTAATCACCTATGCAATTCTAGGCATTAAACATAGCAACGACCTCAGCCACACGACACCCCAACATGGGTTTGTGGCACAAAATGCACAAAACACGCACGATAGTTGGAAAATAAACACAAAGCCACCTACCTTATATGCCAACGAACGCTATACCCGAATGCCGACTCCAGAAACGCCCAAGAACGGCATAGATCTGACGAAGAACAAAACCCATTCAAATGTAAATAACTTACGTTAGGAGAAGAATTGGTAAGAACGGTACCAGGATAGGAGAGGGCTTACCTGTTCGGTTCCAAAGAGATCGTCCGAAGCCGAATCGGATTCCAGACGAATGCCCGGTGGATCTTAAAAGATCTGGCCCCCTCCTTTGGCTCCAAAACGGCTCAAGTGCCTCCTCTGCCAAATGAGGAGGCTACTGCCTGTTTTAAGCTGAAAAAACAAAGTACACGGCGTGTACTTCAAAGTACACGGCATGTACTTCAAAGCACACAGTGTGTACTCCCCTCATTTAACTATTAAAATGGCGGCACCGCCACACTGTTCATCAGTCGACATGAGTACACGGCATGTACTCTCGAGTACACGGCATGTACTGTCGCCCAGCTGGCGGCGACGCCACCGCCTTACTGTTTAAGCATGCCGACTAACTACACGGCATGTAAGGTACCACTACACGGCGTGTAGTCGGTTTTTACACCCTTCGTCGCTGGCATGGCTACACGCCCTGTGTACTCATCCCAACACGGCCAAAAGTACATGGTGTGTGGATAAAGTACACGGCGTGTAGTTCCAAAATTTAGGATTTTTCCCAATTTTCCATATTTTCTAAAAAACACTAAGGAAAGGAAAAGAAGAAGCTTGTACCTCTAAAATAGAAACCGGGTTCTTACATAGCATGATCTCAATAGAGAAGTCTACCTCACGTTCCGGAGGCAAACCTGAAAATTCCTCTGGAAAGACATCCCTGAAACGATCCACCACTGGAGGAAAGTCCAACTGTGAAGTCCCTTGGTCATCCAGATAAAGACTAGAAATCTAGGCCATCACCCTTCCTAGCCCATGATGCTCAAGTCCTGCTCGACTCGCCCGAACATCCCATTCGCCTCTATGAAGAAAAGACTCACCCTCTGGTGAAACTAAACTCACTCTGCGGCGATAACAGTCAACGACGGCCTGGAAGGGAACCAACCAGTCCATCCCGAGGATGAAATCATAGCCTGTCATCTATAGGACATAGAGATCCCATAAGAAACGATATCCTGCAACCTCGAGAGGGAACTCTCTACACTGGCATACACTAGATGTATTCATCCCCAAAGGTGTGTCTAGTGTCAACGAGTCGGCAGAAGAAAAGATGCAGAGCCCAAGGCTCTCCACAACAGCAAAAGAGATAAAGCTATGTGTATCACCAGTATCGAAAAGGGATGAAGATAAAAATGAGGCCACTAAAATCATACCTAGAACTGTAGAAGGGTCGGGGTCCTGCTCCGGATAAATCTGCTCCACTGTGAAAGACTGGCCTGCACTGCAGCCCTGCGCCCCTGGCTGACCACTCTGAGCTGAACCTCCCTGGTGGTGCTAAGGGACTGGTGGCTGACCGCCACAGCCTCGACCTCCACCTCAGCCCGAACGGCCGGAAGAACTCCAGTTCCCCGACTGGTGAGAAACTGGTGGTGTTGCTCCTGAACGAGGAGTCATGGAAGAACCTCGGTCACCAGCTGCTGGTGAGAAAACCTGGCAGAAACATTGAAGGTGATCCATCTTACTGCAAGATCGGCACTCCACGGGGTCCCTCTAGCACTGCGGCCTCATGTACCCTGACCGGCCACACTGGTAGCATGTCACCTGGCTGCCTGAATATGCATCACGCTTCCTTGGGTCACCACGCGTAGACTCTCTACGACGCTTCTTATTGTCATCTGGAGGAAAACTAGCTTTGGAAGTATAACCGCCCTAGATCACAGCTCCAGAGTCTCTCAGATTGTGCTCCGTAATCAGTGTCTGGTTGACGATGTAAGTGATGGAAGTCAGTTGGAAGATGTTCACCTGCGTGCAGATCTCCCTCCTGAGACCATCCTCAAACTTCCTTTCTAAGAACACCCCACTTCGATCCCGGAGGGGTGTGAAATGCTGCAGCTTGGTGAAGCGAGAGAAATATTCCATGACAGAAAGAGTACCCTACTCTAAGCTTATGAACTCCCGGGCTTAGTCAGCCCTCAGGGTCTCCGGATAAAAGTAGGCATAGAACACGCGCTGGAACTCCTCCCAAACCATAGCCTACTGATGACCCTCCTGTGAGATCACGTCCCACTACCTCTTGGCAGAGTCTCGTAGCATGTACGTAGCGAGCTTGACCCACCTCTCTGGAGGCGTCTCTAGATGCTCAAAGATAGTCGGCATGGCTTCCAGTCATGACTCTGTAGCCTGAGGTCCTCATTCCCCCGAGAATGTGGGAGGATGCTGCTGCTGAAAAACTCGCGTCAGATCTTCCATAGTCGTGGCAGGAGGCGGCGCTCCCTGGAAGGCCTGTATCATCCTCATGAAACCTTCCCTGAACTGCGCATCAGGGCCTACAACTGGTATAACAGCTGATGCCAAGGCTGGCCCGACTGGAGGATCGGCAGGAAGTCCCTAATCAACCCTGTCTGGCGTCTGATCACTGCCTGATGACAAACGTACGACCGAAGGGTGTCTCGGAGGCATAGCTCTAAAAGATCAAAAGTACACCTTAGATCAGGAAAATAATGACAGAGAACACAAGAGTACAAAACGGAAATAGGGGAAGGAAAACACACAAGTTTATAAAACTCGACTACACGGCCTGTATAAAAACTACATGGCATGTCTTCTTAAGCCACTGACATGGGAGTGTACTCCTGTCCTACAAGTCGTGTACACCTCAAAACACACGGCGTGTTGAACCCACACACAGTGTGTACTTTAAAACTGTTCCCCTGCCCGAGTCCCTTACACGGATAACCCACACGGTTTTCTTAAACTGAGACTACACGGCGTGTTCCCTGCAGGCACGGCGTGTAGTGGACAAGGCTTCGGTGGCCCATGTTGTTAAACACACGACCGTCTACACAGTTGAACCTTACAAGGTGTGCTCCGAACAAACACGGCGTGTATAGGCAAGGTGACATCGTCCCGTGTTGTTCGTGACACGGCCGGGTACTTGGAAAGACTACACGGTGTGCTCCAAAAGCAACACGGTGTGTCTGAGAGAAGTTCACGCCGACCCGTGTTGTTCGTGACACGGCTGGGTACCTGGAAGGGACTACACGGCGTGTTCTGTTATAACACATCATGCGCTACTCGAGCTTCCCCGACCCGTGTTGTTAGTGACACGGCCAGGTACACGAATCATTACTACACGTTGTGTACCTAACATACACGGGGTGTTCCTAAAGTTACTTTCATGACACCGTGTTCTTCTCACACGGTCAGTGAAACGGCCTGGAAACTACACGGCATGTATCCAAATAGTACACGCCCTGTATTCTAGGTTTTTCTGGGCAGTAGCTCAGAAACTGCATAGAACCCCAGAAACACTAAAACAAGGCAAAGAGGTGCCAAATTCTGATTCGTGAGGGCCCATACTCCCCACGAATCAAATCTTAGCATCTCCTATAGTCACATACAAGGGAAAATAAATAGCTCTCTAACATAACAGCAGGGATTCTATCAAGCATCTATCACAACATCATGCATAATCTACACAAAATCTATCACAACATCATGCAATCGCTAATGCACCCTAGATGGCATGACAAGAATGCATGGCATGTGATTCTAAAAGTGCCTATATGATGCATGAGATGGCATACCCTCATCTCATTGGATTTTGACAGAAATAGAACCAAATTATCAAAACAATAATAGCACAAGTCATGTGAATCACTCTAGGTGAAGTCATATCAACCGTAAAATCTCAAAATCAGCAAACTGCAATTAACGAGGTAGTATGGATTTCCCCTATACATAGGTTAGCTACTCCCAAGCACAGCTTAATACCAAGTACCGAATCCATCCTATCCCTGTCTAAAGTCTCCAAATAGTAAAGTAAGAGAAAAGAACCCCTCTGATACCACTTTGTAACGACCTGAATCCAGAGTCCCTCTACTAGTGCCCCGTACCCAGTTCGCCACATGACCTCAAGCGCATTTCCCCAAACACCAGAGGCTGCCAACTAATAGCGAGGGCCTTGGTGAGTCGGTGGGGAAACTATGCCCTCATTCGGTAAAGTATACAGTGGAAGAACAACCAGATGCAATAGCAAAAACAATAACAGCATACAACAACTGAACTGAACAGCGGAAGTAATGTTAAAATAGTAATGATACAACATGGTACATATGTCTATGGAAAGCAGTAAACAAACCAGCGTGATGAAATACAACTGAGAAACAAAGTGCAAAAGAAAACAAAGTAAACTCCTCAACATCGCAAGCCACGGCTCGGTCCCATGCTCTCCAACTCCAGTGCAATCAAGAACCTAAAGTAGAAGGGCACTTTCCCTTATCTATACCTACAGTAACATAGTCTGCTTGGGCCCAAAAACATGGACCAAACAGGGTGTGAGATACAATCATAGTAGGCAATCACCCAAATATTTGTGCCTAACAGTCAATGAATACAAGGCAAGTAAAAGTGCAGAAAGCAGTAAACAATAAAGCACACAACGGCTACAATCCACAGTTCTACATAAAATTACACAATAGCTAAAATCCACAGTTCTACATAAAAGTACACAACAGCTACAACCAGCAACAGGAATAAAATAGGTAACCCTCTGGGTAGCTCTCTCAGCCTAACCCCTATGGTTCAACCCAAGTACTAGCAACCCTCTAGAAGGCACACACAGTCTTACCCCTATGGTTCAGCTATGAAATTAATAGACTCTATGAGGAAGCACTCACCGTCAATTCCCCCTATAGTCTCGTGTCATACTAAAGGTTCTCTAGGGAAGCACTCAATGTCTCATTCCCCCTGTGGCCCACGTCGAGGAACTACAGACTCTCTAAGGAAGCACTCATCGTCAATTCCCCATGTGGTCTCGCATCGTACTTAAGATACTCTGGAGAATCCCTTATGTCAATTCTTTCTATAGTCTACTACACTAGGTACTCATAGTCCTTTGTGGAAAAGAACATGCTCAGCGCGCGTACATCATCCAAGTAAACCTCAAGAACTACTTGGCTATCAGTCTAAGGCTCCACAGCAATACAAAGCAACAGTTCCACTATCCTAAAACTAGGCATGGAAATTGGAAAACACTAAACAGTACAACGAGCATGGCAAGGAAACCTGAGCACAAACAAATTACTCTACTCACAAGCATAAACCTCTACTACAGTAATCAAACAAAACAGGAAAACAGCAGGGGAAAAATAGGAAACCTACAATTCCCCGCCCAAGGGAATTTGTGGAATTTGCACAAAATACTCATCGACTTTCAACGGAAAGGCACAAACCACCTAACTCAATCCTAGGAGATCGATATACATGAACCATGGCGATTGATTCCCCTTAGAACATCGTAAATCTGAGAAAACGCACAAAATGCTCAACCCACGATAACTTGAAAACGAGGAGGAATCAAAAAATAAAGCTCAACCAGAAGGAAGAACTCACCGATGCGATTCCAATGCAATCGACCATGCTCGAATCGGAGAACGGACAAAGAGGTGGAAGCTCGTCGAAAATCCGGTCGTACGGGTCGCTCTCGGACGAATGGGACCTAAAAGAAGATGCTTCTGTGCGTCAGGCGCAACCCCGGTTCATTTAGTGAAAAAAAAAAGTATAGGGCATTTACTGGGTCTTCTCCGTACTCCGCCAAAATCGGCCTCCGCATTACCCCTACACACCGTGTGTGTGGCCCGGGTACGGCCAGCACACAACTTCGAGCTGGAGAAGAGTACATGGCGTGTACTCAGAAAGTACATGGCATGTACTTCGAAAATTTCCAGAAAGTTCACTTTTCTTAAAAACTCCAGAAAAAGGAAAAACATACCTGAAACGAAGATTCGAGTTCTTACAAATAAGTCCAAGTCATATGCTTAGTATACTTTTCAATTATACATAAGATTAATTTATCAATTTGATTCACTTACCTTAGGTGGGTCAAGTGGTAAGAATTCATGGTACTATCCATTTAAAAATTCATGATTTAATTAATTCAAGGGGATTTCCATTATTAGGTTTAATTTGAAGCACACCCAAATGGTTTCCCATACGAACATGTCAAAACACTTAAAAATACAATTATGGATAACACCCTACAAGGGGTGGTCAGCGTTGTGGATGTAACCACCAACGATGAATAACATATATGGAATGGGTCTTAGAACATGGTTCTAATGACTATAACCAAGGAATATAAATTAAACAGATGACACCAGATGAAATATATGTGTCCACGTGACAATTTATAAAACAAATAATCTTAATGAGTGATTTATATACAACCTACCTCATACTCATTTGACTCTCCCCATCCAGTATCAGCCTCTAATTCAGCCTAGATTGTAAAAGATCTAAATAATGGATCAATACCCTAAAATTGGGGCATATGATCCTAAATCTAAGTAGTGTCATTGATATGAAGAAGAATGGTGAAAGATTAAAAAAATCAAGAACGTACCTATGCAGATCAAATGCGACAGACGATGCTTCGATCGAACTTCAGATGGATGCTTAGGATAAAAGCCTAACTTAGAGGTATTTTTGGCTTCAAAAGGGGCTTGGATGGGGTTATGACCGCTGGATAAGGAATAAATAAGAGGGGTGTTTAAAATTAGATAATTTAGGGGAAAATCACAAATTCACCCAAAAATAGCCTCCACACAGTTTGGTCAAACCGTGCGCAAACCATGCATGGGAAGCTGTAGAGAGGGGCATACCTCATGGTTAGGCTGCACTATTAGGGAAATCATGCACCAACCATGTGAAATGCCTCTGAAATTTTTCTACATCATTTTTCATGGTCATGTGTCCCAAATTGCATGGTTTGGGAAAACTATGATCCCCTCATCACCCCATTGTCTATCCTTTAATTTTTAAAACTAACTATGCAACCTACCTCACACGGCTTCCACTAACCATGATAAAAACCATTTTCTCCCAAAAATATAGGTTTCATGATTCAAACAAGCCTTAGACTCCCCTGAGATCTTCGCTAACTCATTAGGCATCCCTTTTAGGTCTATAAAAGAGAATTAGAAAAAAAAAATTAAAGGATCCATACCTGGGTGAAAAACTGGGTTTTTATAGTCTTCTCCCTTAAAGGAACTCGTCCCTGAGTTCACCTTCCAAGGGTGGAAAAACACTATCTGAGAACATTTATGGTCACTGGGCATGTACGTCAACCTCCTACTCCCAAGTATCATCCTGTACATAGTTGTGCTACCATAACACTCATACTAGTGGGAAAAACCAGACTTGGAGAGCCTTCATGCTCCAGTCAATGATGTATATATGATACTCCTCAAACAAATCATTATCATCCAACTCAACTTCCTCAGGTTCAAAAGTTTGAGATGGGTCAGCATGATAATAGAAAACCTGTGAAACGTTGAAGACATCATGCATGGAACGGTACCTCTAAGGTAGTAATAACTGATAAGCTACCATCCTGACTCTCTCCAAGATCTAAAACGTCCCTACATAATAAGGTGACAACTTCCCTTGCCTATATATTCATTTATTCTCCAACATGGGCAATACCCATGGGAGAACACAATCCCCAAACTCGAACTCTAGAGGTTGTTGATAATGATCGACATAAAAATTTTGTCTAGACTAAGCAGTAGACATACATTTTCTGATCATTTGAACCTAATCCTAAGTCTCACACATGATATTAGGACCTAGTAGGTATGTCTCTTCTATCTCTAGCCAGTATATGGATAAATGGAATGGCCTACCATACGATGCATCAAAATGAACAATCTGAAGTGTAGCCTGAAAGCTATTATTATAGGTTAACTCGACAAGAGGGGTATTATTCTCCCAAGAACTATTGAAATCAAGGATTCATGCTTGGAGCATGTTCTCTAGAACTTGTATCATCCATTATGACTATCCATCAGTATGAGGGTGAAAAGCTATGCTTAGAATCACCTATTTACACATATCCTTATGTAACCCCTTCCAGAACCGTGACAAAAAACGAGTATCCCTATCTAAAACAATAGTAAGAGGGACCCCATGTGGTCATATAATCTCACAAACATACAATATTTCTAGCTCATCAACTAATAAAGTCTCCAATATAGAAAGGAAGTGGGATACTTTCTGCAGTCGTTCAATGACTACCCATACAACATCGCTGCCTTTAGAAGACCTTGGTAATCCAACTACAAAATCCATGTCAACATCTTACCATTTTCATTATAGTACTAGAATTGATTGTAAAAATCCTATAGGTATCTCGTGCTTCTCTTTCACCTGTTCATAGGTGGAACACCTAGTAATAAATCCCATTATCTAATGTTTCATCCCAGGACACCAATACTGGAATTGTATATCTCGATACATATTGGAGATGCCTAGATGAACTAACCACTAAGAAGCATGGGACTTTCACATTAACTCCTCTATCACATTTTTATGAACCCATACATGTCCATTTATATGTAGGATGTCATCTCTGTCCACGGACCAATCTGGAGGTGGGTCGTCTCTTAAAATACTCTCATAGAGAACCAAACCCTCAAGATCTAAAAATTGTCTACTTTTTACCTTCTCAAGGAGGTAAGAGGTAACTGTCAAGGATAAGTGGTAAGACTACTCATTACTATCGTGAAACTCCATATGAATCTTAGAGAAGAAGGAAATTAATTTCCATTCATCACTGGTTTCTCTTATGGCTTGTTCCTGAGTTTTCTGACTCAGCACATCAGCTACTACATTTCCCTTTTGCGACATATAAGAAATTTCAAAATTGAAGGAATAGAGATATTAAACCCATATTTTTTATGAGATTCAAATCACATTGTATAAAGATATATTTGATGCTCTTTTGGTCTGTATACAACACAAAATGCTCACCCAGTAGATAATGTATCCAACAATGTAAGGCATGGACAAATGCTACTAGCTCAAGGTCGTGCATCAGGTAGTTTCTCTCATGATACCTAAACTACTGAGATCCATATGTAATGACTCTATCCTTCTGCATCATCATTGTGCCTAGGATAATTCCTAATGTATCACAGAACACTTTATATCCTCTACCAAGCTCTGGAAGAATCAAAATAGGTTCCGAGACATGGCTCCCTCAGCTTCTGAAATGCTTTCTCATGAGATTCTGACCACAGGAACTTGACACCCTTCTTTGTAAGACCAGTAAGAGGTGAAACAAGGAATGAGAAGTCTTGTATGAAATTCTTGTAATATCCATCCATACCTAAGAAACTCTTTATATTAAACACATTCTTAGGATACTCCCAAGATACCACAGCACTAAACTTCTCTGGGTCAACAAAGACTCCTGATTCTGAGATAATATGACCCAATAAGTGAACTTTGTCGATCTATAAGTGGCACTTAGTAATATTATCATAAATTTGATGCTCTCTCAATGTACTCAGAATGATCTTAAGGTGTTTTGCATGGTCTCTAAGAGTGTGATAATACACTAAGATGACATCCAAAAATACTATGAAAAAGGAATCCAGAGAGGGGTGTAACACCCTATTCATCATATCCATGAAAATATCTGGCACATTCATAAGACTGAATGACATAATGAGGTACTCATACAGACCATACCAACTATGGAAAGTTGTATGAGGTATGTCTAATGGACTTACTCACACTAGATGATATCCCAATCTCAGTTCAATCTTAGAGAAGAACCTAACTCCTCGTAACTAGTCAAATAGATCATTTATTTGAGGAAGTGGATATTGTTTTTTGACCATAAGTTGGTTAAACTATCAGTAATCTATGCATATATGAATGGTCTCATCCAACTTCTTGGAAACAATCATGGGAGAACCCCAAGAGGATGTATTGGGGCATATAAAACCTTTGGCCTCTAAATCCTCTAACTATTACTTGAGTTCCTAGAGCTTAGTAGGTGTTATCTTGTACACAGGAATGGAAACTAGTGATACTCCTAGAATAAGCTCAATTGTAAACTCTACCTCTCTCTCAGGAGGTAATATAGAAAAAATTTCAGGAAAGACATCCATGAAACAATCTACTACTGGAGGGAATTCATCCCAATATAAACCCTGATCCTCCATGAAGAGATTGTAAATCTTGGTGGTCACTCCACCTAGCCTATGATGATCTAGTACAACTCTAATATCCTAGACATCCCACTCACCCTTATGTAGATACCTTCTTCCTTCCAGTGATGTAAAAAATACCCCGTGGCGATAGGAGTCTACAAAGGTGTGATATGGAATCAACCAATCCATTAAGAGAATGACATAAAAGTCTGTCATCTTGAGAAAAAAGAGTTCCCACAAGAAAGGGTAACTGCCTACTTCAATGGGATAGCCCCTGCATTAACATATTCCCTTTGACCATATTCCTAATAGTGTATCTAGGGTCATTACACCACAGTAATACAACATTTCCAGCTTGAGACTTTCCACGATAGATAAGGAGATAAAGGAGTGTGAAGCACCTATATCAAATAAATCAGGTATTGTAGTGGAGGCTACTATAATAGCACCTTGTACTATAGATGATCCTATGGTCTAATCCTCAAGTATCATTTGTAAATCATATAATGGACTCGATCCATGACCCTCTACAACAGTTGGACTACCATGATCAAAACTGCTCTGTTGGTGATGCTGGTGATTAGGTTTCTAGCTACCATAGCCACGACCTCCTCCTCGGTCAGTCTTGTTGGTGCTACTCCAACTCCCCACCTGATGTGGCATATAAGAACATGTTCCTGAAGTTGGATCTGGTGCGGAACCTCTTCCACTAGAAGATGATGAAAATGTCTAAAAAACTATAAATATTCCCTATACAAATGAAATCTCAAAACTTTAAAGAGTCTCTATCACACTAAGGCATCAGATATCCCTATCCTCCACACTAATGGAACACCATAAAGATACCAGTATGGGTACTCCTACTACCACTTCCATGATAAAAAAACCCTCAAGGGAACATTTTATGATATCGAAAGAACTACTAGTATGTCGCGATGCTGATCCTCTATTCTTGATACTATCATCATCCCTCAGGTTGCACTCAGTGATAAGATCATGATTGACTATTTTAGAAAATTTAGGTAGTTGAAATACATTCACTTGAGTATAGATGAAATACTGAATCCCATCCTCGAATCATCTAGCATGTGAAAGATCATCACCAGCTAAAAGCGGTGTAAAGCACTACAAATCAGTGAAATGTGTTGAATACTCCATAACTGACATAGAACCCTGCTCGAGATGAATGAACTCTCTGGATATATTATCTCTCAGCGTCTAAGGAAAGAACTAATCATAGAAGGCATTCTAGAAATCAACCCATACCATGCCCTGATGGAGACTAGTCTGGGTAATCACATCCCGCCAGTGCTTGGCCGAATCACACAACATGTATGTAGTAAGTTTGACCCTCCAATCTAGAGGTTTATTATAATACTAAAAGATAAACAAGGTGGCCTCTATCAAAGACTCATTATAAAGTGGACATCCATCCCCTAAGAAGATAGGAGGAGGATGTTGCTGGAACTCATGGGTCAAATCATCCATCGTAGGTGCAGAACGCAGAGCACCTTGCATAGATTGCATCAGACATAGGAAAGTATCACGAAATTGAGCATCAGTTCCTATATCATGTATAGTAGTTGGTTCCTCATGTGGAACTCTTGGAGGTAATACTGGAAGTTCAAGGCCCACCATGTCTGGAGTATAGTCATTTCAACCCTTTTTGCACATGACATGAGGAAATCCTAGTAGTATTTGTCTATAAATTCCAAGCACATTCCTGAGAAAAAACATTAAGAAGATATATAGAAACACTAGTAGAAGTTGAACATAAGAAAAGGGATCACTGCCCATGGTATACTACCCCAACTACCCGTTTAGAAGTCTAAGTATTGGTAAGTGCTCAAGTATTAGTTACAGGGATTCTAGTAGATGAAGTTTCAATAACACCTTGACTCATAATTTACTGGAAACCATCTCATTCATTTCATATTTAATTTATATGTTCACTCTTTTACCTTTCATAAACATGACAAGGCGGGATAAGGACATGCAAACATTACATTTTAGAAGCCACTTTTCACTTTCATAGTTTTCATTTTCTTATAAATTATATAAAATTTCATTTAAAATGGATCGTCATTCCTAGTGAATCAGGGCCCATACACCTTATCACTGAAAATGACACCCATTTGATTTTAATTGAATGGATCGACTTGGTAAATTACCAATTACAACCCATGAGGGCCCATAACACCTCATAAATTGAAACCAGAAATCACTCAATCACAGCCAATATTAGCACAATTATATATATATATATATATATATATCCAAACAAGTGTCACTCAACAATCACGGGAATATCGAGCAATGCAAGTAATGAAATTCACTTACATGGCATGGTGATATGCATGTCATGCAAATTTAGGTGCTTATGATGATGCATGTACCAATTATCCTTTCCCTAATATCATCAGGATAAGGGTGAAATGAAATTATCAATCAGAATAATAACCAACAACACCACATAGCATGTGAGTCACCCAATGGTGAAATGATATCAATTGTAATTGGAAAAAACAGAACAATAATTGTAATTCAGAAAACTCAGCCTTTACCCTGAACATGGTTTCATGATGCCTAAGCAGGGCCTATAACCAAGTTCCAAGTGTTCTTAATCTCTAATATATTGTCTCAAAATAGTAAATCAAGAAATTAACTCCTCTAATACCACTTTGTGACGTCCCAGACCCGGATTCCACTTAGAGGTACCCCAAACTGAGTGGTCCACATGGCCTCAAGTGCATCTCTCTGAACGTTGGTGGCTACCAACTAGTAGCGAGGGCCTAAGGTACGCATGTGGGGAGATAATTACCTCATTAACAGAGTGTAGCACAATAGATAGATATAATATAATAGGAGATAAGTATCAGAACCAATGTAATAATAAATAGAACACACAACAGAAGCATACATGAATAATAATACAATAGGTGCAACTGATATAAATATACAAAAGATGATGATGATATGTCATGTAACTATAAAGCTGGAAAACATAGATACGGATAAGTATACAAGCATGCTATATAAAAGTACCAAAAAGAAACCAAAAATTATCCTCAGCATCCCAAGCTCTAGCTCGGTCATTTGCTACCAGCTTCATCCTAAGCAATCAAGTGTCTGAAGCGGCACACTTCCCTTTATCAACACTTTCATACATTTAGTTTTCCCAGGTACCAATGGATCCCAGATAGGGTGTGAGATAAATTTCATTAGTTCACCACCAATGGTTTCTATAACATCCTATCTGTGTAATATAAACTGAAACAGTGCACAAGCATGCATATATAAAATTAAAATAGTACAGTAATGTAAATACCCAAGTACCTACTTCAGCCCTCAGCTGGTGTGTGAACATGTAACCAGATCATTTATTAATTAAGTTCTAATTTATATAATTAATTCATGTGATGAATATCCAACACTAAAATCATCTCGTGATAGTAATAGTGAAGGTTCCATGATGTAACAAGGAAACATGTAATGATATTAATAATGAAAGGGTTCCACGGTAATAACCAAGGAAACTAAGACATAAAGGGTCACCAAATCAGTAGTAAATATAGCCTAGATAAGGGTAAGAGTGTAATATAAGGATTATCATCCAATTAATTCCACAATAATCATCTAATCGAGTCCAAGGAGAACATCCAAGGTAAAATGGGATAAGCTATGGCTAGGCCCAAGGATGTAACCAAGGCACCTCATGTCCGTAGAAGCCACACTGGATCTAAGGAGTGTATCCAAGGCATCCTGTATAGTAAATGAGGGATCCTATGGTGTCATACTAGGCATCCACTAATAGAAAAGGATCAGGTTCCAAGGTGGGTCTTAACCAAGGAAATTGGCACCCTTGAATCGGAATGGCGTCCACGAGTGCTTAAGGCATTCCCTCGGGAATCCAAAATCTAACTCGAGTCTGACCACTTCTTATGATGATTTCAAGGTCCATGTGTATATATATAATTAGGAACCTAACATTTGATTCATTTAATGAGTTAGTTCATGTGATGGTCATGTCATATAATAGGTTCAAGTGGTTTAAGCATTGCCTTTCATTAGCGTCACAAGGGCAAGGGGAAAGAAACCATTTAATTCATTTAATATAATACATAATCAAGTCATCAGGTTTATTCTAATACCTTCCATCATAAGTGGTAAGGGGTTTTACGGACATGCAACCAAACATTCATTTACATTTAATAAGGCCAAGTCATATATTTAGTATACTTTCAAATTGCACATAAGATTGATTTATCAATTTGATGCACTTACCTTAGGCGAGTTAAGTGATAATAATTCGTGGTATTATCCATTTAAAAATTCACAATTCAATTAATTCAAGGGGCTTACCATTATCAGGTTCAAGCCAAAGCACACCAGAATAGTGGCCCAGACGAACATATCAAAACACTTAAAAACTAAATTATAGATAACACCCTAAAAGGGGTTATCGACATTGTGGACGTAACCACCAACGATGAATAACATATATGGAATGGGTCTTAGAACGTAGTTCTAATGACTATAAGCAGGGCATATAAATTAAACAAATGATACTCGATGAAATCGGCACATCCACACAACAATTTATAAAATGATGAATCTTGAGGAGTGAGTTATAGACTACATACCTCATACTTCTATGACTCTCCTCATCCAGTATCAACCTCTAATTCATCCTAGATTGGAAGAGATCTTAAGAATGAATCAATTCCCTGAAATTGGGGAATACGAGCCTACATCTAAATAGCATTGTTGATAGGAATAATAATGACAAAAAATTAAAAAGGAATCAATAATGTACTAGTGCAGACCCAATGAGATAGGCGGTGCTTTAATCAGACTCTAGATGGATGCTCAAGATCAAAGCCTAGCTTATAGGTCTTTTAGATTCAAAAGGGAGGTTAGAGTGGGTGTTTTCCACTAGACAAGGAATAAGGAAGATGTCTTTTTTAAAATTAGATCGTTTTGGGGGAAACTATAAATTCACACAAAAATAGCCTTCGCACGGTTTTCCCATATGGTTTGTTCAAACTGTGCACAAATCGTGCATGAGTAGCTATAGATGGGGGAATACCATATGATTAGGAAAACCATCTACCAACCATGAGAAATGCCTCTCTAATTTTTCTGTATCATTTCTCACGTTCGTGCAACCCAAATCGCACAGTTTGCGAAAATTGTGCACCCCATATAACCCCCTATCCATCCTTTCATGGTTAAAACTAATCATGTGGTCTGACTCACACAGTTTTCTATAACCGTGTGACAAGACATTTTCTCCCAAAAATCTAGGTTCTGGGCTCCAAACAAGCCCCGGACACCCTTAAGACCTTCACTAACTCAATAGGAATCCATTTTAGGTCCATGAAAGAGAATCGGACTAAAATTTAAAGGATCTGTACCTGAGTGAAAAACTGGGTTCTTATAATAATATCCTTTAAGGGGTAGTTGATTTGTACATCAATACCTCATTTTTTTGTTTGTATTTTTGTTTTGTCTGCTTTTTTAAGTTTTTACTTTTAATTCTGATGTATGTTTGATTTTGTTGAAAGTACTTAAAGTTTCATAAAACTTAAATTCTAATATCCTTACTAAAGTTTACTCTAATATATTTTGTGGGTTTATGATTTTATAGGTTATCAAAACTTTTAATTTCTAGTAGTTTGAAAACTTGAGGTGTGGATAAAAATTGTAAGTTTGTTTATAAACTAAAATCCACCCCCCCCCCCCATACGTTTACATACCTATTCATCTAAGACAACAATAAGCACATAATCATCACATAAACACAATAGAAATAGGGCACATGGCCCAAATCATGAGATCACCAACTTGTTTATAAGGTGGTGGTCCCTCGAGACCTGGTCCTTCACATCACATCATCAATATAGCCTTGTTATCCAAAGTTCTCAACCCATCTTGGTCATAGTAACCTAATATTTTGATCACCTTAGCATTGTCATATGAGAATCTGCTAGGGTCCTTAAGACCTGTCTCTACCCCCCCCCCCAAGGTTTAACTACAACATCATCACCCAACTGAGGATTTGATACCAAAAAAACATCATCATCCAACTCACACAATCACACATCATCATGAAATAATACAAATAATAAAGAAATCATAGGCAACAAATGCATCAATCAATCATGCTTTAAAAACTAGGGCATTTCCCACACAAGGTAAAACAGACCAAAACCAAATTCAAATGAATCCCTTTCATATTTTCATTAAAAAACAAGTCAAAATACCCTTTTTTAATTATTTCAAAAGGCATCACATGTCGTCTTACAAATTCTAGGACCTTGACTAAAGTCTCATTAAAATATTCTTTAGAAAACCCCACTTCTGTTTTGAAATACCATTTCAAAATCCATTTATCAAATAATTGATTTTCCTTTAAATTTATCACTTGAGTCAAACCCCTTTTTAAAACACATTTTAAAAAGGAAAACTCTTTCTCTTTGAAATCCAACCCATGCCACAAAAAAACCATAAATAGGTCCACTGACACTCATTTTTCCAAGGTGTATCCATTGAACTATTTAACAGTCTATGTGGTCCATGTTGAGTATTAGGTTAAAATAATCCCATCCCAATATATGGGTAAGATCACAGAAGACATTAAATATATATACAGTGATAATGATAATGAAATAAGAATATAAAGTTACCAAAAGAACAATAGACTTAGTAAAATAAAGTCCACCTACCTCAAACAACATCCATAAATCCATCCCAATCGCATACCAACCTCTTATCAGTCCATGATCGCCTATATCATCAATAAAAATCATTAAATTAATCAACTAAACAATTAAAACCAAAATCCCAAATCATCATAATTGATTCCAAAGTCATTGAGCAACGTCACAATGTTAAAACCATGATCAATGGGGTATGTTCCACTCTCAAAACACACTCGAACCTAATCCGCACAAAAGTTCCAAATTAAACTCATGAATCAACAATCAATTTAACCTAAAATCACTAAAACCCCAAAATAAATCCATAGGGAAACATACCACAAGTAAAAAAATAAACATAAGATTGAATACCTCCTCCCATGACCTCCTCTACAAGCCACACATAAAATACCCATTAAAAAGGGTGTTATCACCATGCTCTGGTGAAATCTTCTCTTCAGACCCTAACCGGGTGAACTAAAAATCTAAATAAAATAATGGAAAAAATGAGGGATATGTGAGAATGAATCTTGCTAAGAATTTCTATGATGAAAAATTCTTAACCCTTATGGATTAAAGGGGATCTAAAAAAGAATATGGGACATCCAAATAGGGTTCCCCCATTTCTCTCATGTGTCTAAAATGAAGGAGCCTAAGGGGGTTCCAAATAGAACTCCCCATGAAATTACCAAAAGGTCCCTCTAAAAACACTTCCCAGAACCTGGGCCATAATGTGAACATGGGGACCATGTCATAATTCCCTTATCAAACTGTAACGACCCAAAGTTTCATTAATGGAAATCCCTCTTGATCTAATTAAATGTCTCTTTATGTTTATATAAAATGCCAACTTCTTTGGTTTTATGTTAAGAATTTTTTACCGTTTCTAATATAGTCGTTGAACAGTGATCACATGATTAGTATAAATAGAGGGCTTTAACAAATCCAAATTTACTCAGACAAAGGAAGTGATGGCCTCATCCAGTAGAATTTCCCCATACGAATCCCATTTATCGGAGCTCAGAAAAGAGGTGGAATCCTTAGGCTTCGCTCTTGACCAAGCCCAAGATGAGCTTCATCATGTCAAGCTCGAACGGGATCGTCTACGGGAGAAGTGTAAGTTGATAGAAATTACCACTCGAGTGATGTTATCCGAGCCACCCCAAGAGTCTGTCACCATCGCACACCTTACCCTTAGGTCTTATGCGGCTATTTTAAGGGGTTATGTAACAAATAAATAGTACTATGTTCATGTAAATTATTTTTTTGTATATAATAATGAATATACTTTCTTGTCATTATTGATACATTGTAAATAGTTTTTAAAGTACAAATAATGTTTTTAGTTATTATTTAATTAAGAATTATATTTTATTAAATTAAGGGATTTTTGAATTAAATAATATTTTAATAAAATATTATTATTATTATTAAATTAATGTTTATTAAATATAAATGATCTTATAATTTTATGAATGTAATTGTAATTTTTATTAGGGTTTGAAATCCATTTCTGTCAAAACCCGTGAATTTTCGATAAATGTCTGTTTTTATTTTAAAAGTAAAAATTAACATATTTAGAAAAATATTTAGATAAAATAAATGTTATTTCTAGAATCAGGACATCTAAATTATCCAATGGTGAATTTTTCATAATTTTCTGAGACAGTCAAATTTTTGGGTAAAAATTAAATACCGTTTAAATATATAATGTGTTTTATGACATCATAATGACCCAATAGTGATGTAATAAAATACTATAATATTTATGTTAGGCCAATATATGTTTTACCATTAAAATAATGTGATTTTGGGTTTGTTTGACTTACTTTTCAAAGCATTAATGGACCCCTCAATACTTATTAAACACCTTGTCTTTCTAAAATAATTTCCATGGGAGTATGACTCACCTCCACATAAGCAACCCTATTATTTTAAGAATTTCGGAATTTGGAATTATAAAATATTGTTTTCCTATTCCATTTTCCAAAAACCATGGGCAAAAACCATGGGATGGTTTGTGGTTTGGATTAATTTAATGTAAGGGGACCCAAACCTAAATAATAAAGAATTCCCTCACCTTTCCTATATAAACCCACCCAAGACTCTCTATAATCCTCCCAATGTTCCCCAAGCTCCCAATAAGACTCTCACAATCCTCTCTCTAGCCTTTAGAAGCACACTTCCAAGTAAGGGTTTTTTCTTCCTTTCTCATTTTTGTCCAATTTTCTTTAAGATGTTTTGCCCTTTTAATTTCAATTATGAATGTTGGGGTATGGTTTCGCACCTCCCTCATACTTCCCTCTTTATGTTTTAATGATGGGAGACCCCTTTATCTCTCATTAAATGCCTCCCATGTACACCCGTTACTATGCCGAAATTCTGAAAGGAACTTCTCTCTCCTCATTTACATTCAAGCAATACTTTTGTATCATGAATATAAATTCCATTAAAATTGTTGGGACATGTATCTATATGACCTCATTACTATACATTACATGTAAATATTATGAGTAACCCCTTTCTCTCTCATTAAATGTCTCCCATGTACACCTGTTACTATGCCGAAATTCCAAAAGGAACTTCTCTCTCCTCATTTACATTCAAGCAATACTTTTGTATCGTGAATCTAAATTCCATTACAATTGTTGGGACATGTATCTATATGACCTACTTACTATCCATTACATGTAAATATGATGAGGAACCCCTTTCTCTCTCATCAACCATTTTTATGAATTCTTATGTCACATCGTTACGCTGCCGAAATCGCACCGATTTTCTAAGCCAATGTCATTGTGTAGTGAATATCATGTCCATTTCTCCATCAAGGGTATTCAAATTTATGCACATTTAATTATTGATTATAAAGTTTCATGTATGAATTACACATTCCTTTTCATGGAATAAATGATTATGTTTTATGAATCCATGTTTTATGATCCATGTGGCACACTTATGCATGAAATGAAATGTTTAAGAAGGGTGCACCCTTATAGCGCTCCAATGCATTGGGTAAAGTATAGTATCATGATACATCATGTGTAATGAGTTTTGACTCATTCTAATTCAAGTGCAACGAGGGTTTACTCGTTCTTTATGTGCAATGAGGATTTACTCATGCTCCATGTGCAATGAGCCTTGGCTCATGCTAATTCCATGTTAAGTGTTGTTGCCACATTTCCATGTTATGATTATCATGATTTATCATGCCTTTATGTTCATGTTTATCTTATGATCTATTGATATTACTATTGCCTAACATGTATTGTACTCCTTATGTTATTCCATGTGTACTCCCTTACTGGGCTTTATAGCTCACCCTTTTCTTATGCATGTCCTCAGGTTATCCCATGCAATGCTAAGTACGAGGAAATGTAGTGGTCATGTAAAGGAAGTTTTCAATAATGATGTTGTATTTCATGTTTTAAGTTTTTATGTAATGATACTAATCCCCAAAGACACTAAACCTCTTGATCTTCTTTGTTGTATCAAGTGAAGTTTTACGTAATAAATCATGTTTAAGTTTGTAATAAAAGAAGGGTTGTCATAGTTGGTATCAGAGGATAGGTTTAGTTATTTTTGGGATTAGGATTAGAAAACCCTAGTAAAGACTTAGAGACAAGACTAAGTATAATAAAAACATCCCTAAGTTTTGTTAAGTACTGAGTAAGTGGTTTATCAAACAAATACATCCCTGTCTTGATACGAGCAGGTAGAGGCAGCTCTGGAACAGATGTATCCTATGGGTGAAACCCGAAAACACCGCTTTGAGCTAGACTCAAATGGGAACTAGTGCACGACAATGGGCCTTGTTGCACTCTTCGTTACGACACTCCCCGGAGATATGTTTTGATAAATTCACAATCTTAGTATGAACCCTTATTAAGGGAATTAAAAAAAATTCCCCTAAGAATATATGTTAGAAAGTAGATCATGAAAAGCCTATATTGAAGCCTATAGACTCATGAGTTAAGGAAATAAAGTTTATTTATAATTCATCAACTTTTATATTTGGATTACCCTTTATGTGTTACCCCTAACTTTCCTTTTATTCCATCCAATGGCCGGTAATAGGAGGACTCGGGCTAACAAATGTTGTAAAGATTAGTGTGATGACTGTACTAATGAGATGCACAATCCAATGGGAGCGGGAATCATGAACTTTGTCATGCTTCTCTCTCATATAACTCAAGTTTTGAATAGAAACATGGGTCAATAGGAACATTCAACCCCCCCCCCCCTAATAAAGATCAAGTCACTATCAAGAGCTTCATGAGACAAAGGCCTCCTACTTTTAGTGGATCATCTGATCCCACGATCGCTAAACAATGGATCAACTCCATTGAAAATATCTTCTCCATCCTTCAATGTTATGAACAAGAGAAGGTTCTCCTGGCAGCTTATCATATGGAGGGTGAAGCTGATCAATGGTGGACGTTGATCAAAAATATGAAACCTGAGGAGGAGATCGAGGCATTGGAATGGAAGGATTTCTGGAAGATGTTTTTCGATAAATATTTTCCGCGCACCCTCCAGCTTAAGATGGAAAGGTACTTCCTTTCCATCAAGCAAAAAGATGAAGAATATGTTGGAGCGTACGAGGAAAACTTCAAAAGGCTTGCATGATACGCATCTGGCTTTGTCATTACCCCAGAATGCAAATTTGAACGCTTCTTTGGTGGGTTAAAGCCTAACCTACGGAAAGCATTAGCAATTCGTGACTTCGACAGCTATGAGGAAATTGTTTGATGTGCCCTCAAGCTTGAAATAGAGATCGGAGAATCATAGGGGTATCATGGGGATAAGAAGCATAAGGTGGACTTCAATGCTGGTGGTCTGATGGATAAATTCAACGGTGCTAAGAAGATCCAGCACCCCACTTGCCAAAAGTGCAGAAAGAAGCACCTTGGAAATTGCCTTAAGGGGATGACAAAATGCTTCAGGTGTGGAAGAGAAGGGCACCTAGCTGTTAACTGTCAGCAAGAAAGACCCGCAGCTACGACAGAGGAGAGGAACGCTCCGTTAAAACCTCAATGCATTGTTCAATGCTACAAATGCAAAGAACCATGTCATTTTTCAAATCAGTGCCCTAATCCAAGGGTTTTCGGAGGCAACCAACAACCTCCAAGGCAGAAAGGAAGAGCTTTTTCAATCACTTATGCTGAAGTGAACCCCAACAACGAAGTGGTGACAGGTACGCTAGTTATTCATTAAATAATAGTGAACGTACTTTTTGATTCAGGTTCTACACATTCTTTTATATCTCGAAAGTTTAGTAGAACAATCCCAACACCACCACAAATCATGGAAGTGAAGATGTCGGTGAGTACGGAAAATGGGGAAATCATTGCATCCCATGAATATAAGTCCTCCCCTGTTATAATCTGTGGATTGAATTTCCTGGAGAACCTCGTCATACTCCCTCTAGTGGAATTTGATGCAATTCTTGTCATGGATTGTCTTTCCTTATATAGAGCCAACATAAATTGTCTGGATAGGGAAATCACACTCCATATGAAGAATCAACCCACGATTCTTTACAAGTGTATGGAGGAAGATGAATCTCCTTTAGCTCCATCATCTCAAGCATGGATATTACTGCCTTATGAGCACGTGTATCTGTCTCAGATGATTGAGTCCAAGGAAGAAACCATCCTTGAAGAAATGCCTATTGTGAGGGAATTCGGTGAAGTGTTTCCCGAGGAACTGCCTGGTCTTCCTCCTAGAAGAGATGTTGAATTCTCAATTGAACTTATACCTGGGGATTTACCAATATCCAAGAATCCATATAGAATGTATGTTTTAGAGCTTGAAGAGATGAAGAAACAACTACAGGAGAATCTGGATAAAGGGTTTATACGCCCAAGTGCTTCACCATGGGGTGCACCAGTCCTCTTCATCAAGAAGAAGGATGGGTCAATGCGGCTTTGCATTGATTATCATGAACTTAACAAAATCACGATAAAGAACAAGTATCATCTCCCAAGAATTGATGACTTGTTCGATCAGCTGTGTGGAGCACAATACTTCTCCAAGGTGGACTTGCGGTCAGGATATTATCAAGTAAGGGTGAAGAAGGAAGATATCCCCAAGACTGCTTTTCGCACAAGATACGGGCACTATGAATTCATAGTAATGCCTTTCGGACTCACTAATGCTCTATAAATATTCATGGACTTAATGAATAGAGTCTTTAGAGATTACCTAGAAAATTTTTTGGTAGTCTTTATAGATGATATTCTAATGTACTCCAAAACCAAGGAGGATCATGAGGAGCATTTAAGAACTGTACTGGAGACTTTGCATACGGAGAATCTCTATGAAAAGTACAGAAAGTGTGAGTTCTAGTTGAAGAAAGTCTCATTCTTGGGCCATATCATCACAAGCAATGGGATATCTGTGGATCCCTCCAAAACAGATGCAATTGAGGGATGTCTGAGGCCAACATCGGTAACGGATATCCGTAGCTTCTTGGGGTTAGTTGGATATTATCTATGATTTGTGAGAAATTTCTCACGATTGTCGAACCCTTTTACCAAGCTAACTCGAAAGGGAGTAAAGTTTTCTTGGAGTGATGAATGCGAAGAAAGATTCAAGGAGTTGAAAAGGAGGCTTATCACTGCGCCCGTGCTCACTTTACCCACAAGTGGGGAACTTTTTGTTGTTTTCAGTGATGCTTGAAAGAAGGGCTTAGGCTGTGTGCTGATGCAGAATGATAAAGTTATATCCTATGCCTCAAGGCAATTGAAAATCCATAATCGAAACTATCCAACACATGATCTGGAGTTGGTGGCGGTGATCTTTGCCTTGAAAATCTGGCGGCATTATCTCTATGGAGAGAAATGTGAGATATATACTGACCACAAGAGTCTTAAATATATATTCACATAGAAATAGCTTAATATGATCTAGAGAAGATGGATAGAGCTCATCAAGTATTATGACTGTTCAATCCATTACCACCCTGGGAAAGCGAACAAGGTGGAAGATTCCCTAAGTAGAAAGGATCCATTGATTCTATCAATGATGAGAATTGAGAAGGATCCAATCTTCTTAGACTTGATGAAGATGGACATGGGAATCATAGATAAGGGAACATCATCAATCCTTTCACAAATTATTGCTCAACCATCTCTTTTGTAAAGTTTAAAGGATGCTCAAAAAGATGATGTGGGAATTCAAGAAAAAGTGGAAGCTATCAAAAAAGGGAAATCCTCGGAGTTTAATGTTAATGAAGAAGGAATTGTGCGGTTTGGGAAAAGACTAGGTGTTCCATCAAGTCAGGAGATGAAGAAGGAACTTTTGGATGATGCACATAGTTCAAATTTCTCTATTCACCCAGGGAGCACAAAGATGTATCGAGATCTCCGAGAAAACTTTTGGTGGGATAATATGAAGAAGGAGATCGCTGAATATACATCAAAGTGTCTGGTGTTCCAGCAAGTGAAGGCAGAGAGGCAGAAGTCTAAGGGGATGATGCAACCATTGCCCATACCAGAATGGAAATGGGAGAAAAACACCATGGACTTTGTCACCGGACTTCCGCAGACATCCAAATGCAACAATGCAATCTGGGTTGTTGTGGATCATCTTACAAAGACTGCACACTTCATTGTGATTCAGGAGTATTTCTCATTGGATCAACTGGCATGGATATATATCAGGGAAGTGGTAAGGTTGCATGGAGTACCACTATCTATTGTGTTTGACCGAGATCCAAGATTCACCTCTAAGTTTTGGAAGAGTCTTCAACATGCTCTGAATATTGAACTGAACTTTAGTACGGCCTATCATCCTCAAACTGATGGCCAATCCGAGCGGACTATCCAAAAACTTGAGGATATGTTGAGAGCATTATCAATGGACTTTAAAGGAGGATGGGATCAACATCTTCCTCTGGTTGAGTTCTCTTATAATAACAGTTTCCACTCGAGCATCCAAATGGCACCATATGAAGCCCTATATGGGAAAAGGTGCAGAACACCAGCATGTTGGGATGAGGTCAGTGAACGTAAGCTACTTAGACCAGAAATGGTCGAGGAAATGGTGGAGAAGGTGAAAACCATTCAGCAGTATATCAAGGCAGCCTAGAGTCGACAGAAGAGTTATACAGATAATCGTCGACGAGACCTTGAGTTTAAAGTTGGAGACATGGTTTTTCTATGCATATCTTTATGGAAGAAGGTCATGAGATTTGGAAATAAAGGGAAGTTAAGTCCAAGGTACATCGGTCCCTTCGAGATTCTTGATCGTGTTGGGGTTGTGGCCTATCGACTAGCACTTCCACCTACCATGGACAAAGTACATGATGTCTTTCATGTATCCCTCTTAAGGAAGTGCATATCGGACCCTTCACATGTACTCTCTTCTGAGGTGGTACAGTTGGAGGATGATCTTTCTTATAAGGAGCAACTAGTGAAGATCTTAGATCATAGAGAAAAAGTTCTACGAAATAAGACAATGCCCCTCGTCAAGGTGTTGTGGAGAAACCACAAGTTTGAAGAAGCGACTTGGGAATCAGAGTAAATGATGAAGATGAGTTACCCACATTTTTTTTAGTGTGGGAAAAGGAAAATTTCGAGGGTGAAATTTCTTAAGGGGGGAATATTGTAACGACCCAAAGTTTCATTAATGGAAATCCCTCTTGATCTAATTAAATTTATCTTTATGTTTATATAAAATGTCAACTTCTTTGGTTTTATGTTAAGAATTTTTTACCGTTGCTAATATAGTCGTTGAACAGTGATCACATGATTAGTATAAATATAGGGCTTCAACAAATCCAAATTTACTCAGACAAAGGAAGCGATGGCCTCATCCAGTAGAATTTCCCCATATGAATCCCATTTGTCAGAGCTCGGAAAAGAGGTGGCATCCTTGGGCTTCTCTCTTGACCAAGCCCAAGCTGAGCTTCATCATGTCAAGCTCGAATGGGACCGTCTACGGGAGAAGTGGAAGTTGATAGAAATTACCACTCGAGCGATGTTATTCGAGCCACCCCAAGAGTCCGTCACTATCTCACACCTTACCCTTAGGTCTTATGCGGCTGTTTTAAGGGGTTATGTAAAAAATAAATAGTACTATGTTCATGTACATTATTTTTTTGTATATAATAATGAATATACTTTTTGTCATTATTGATACATTGTAAATAGTTTTTAAAGTACAAATAATGTTTTTAGTTATTATTTAATTAAGAATTATATTTTATTAAATTAAGGGATTTTTGAGTTAAATAATATTTTAATAAAATATTATTATTATTATTAAATTAATTTTTATTAAATATAAATGATCTTATAATTTTATGAATGCAATTGTAATTTTTATTAAGGTTTGAAAGCCATTTCTGTCAAAACCCGTGAATTTTTTATAAATGTTTGTTTTTATTTTAAACGTGAAAATTAACATATTTAGAAAATTATTTAGATAAAATAAATGTTATTTCTAGAATCAGGACATCGAAATTATCCAACGGTGAATTTTTCATAATTTTCTGAGACAGACAAATTTTTGGGTAAAAATTAAATACCGTTTAAATATATAATGTGTTTTATGACATCATAATGACCCAATAGTGATGTAATAAAATAATATAATATTTATGTTTGGAAAATATATGTTTTACCATTAAAATAATTCGATTTTGGGTTTGTTTGACTTACTTTTCAAAGCATTAATGGACCCCTCAAGACTTATTAAACACCTTGTCTTTTTAAAATAATTTTCATGGGAGTATGACTCACCTCCACATAAGCAACCCTATTATTTTAAGAAGTTTGGACTTTTTCCTTATAAAATATTTTTTTCCTCTTCACTTTTCCAAAAACCATGGGAAAAACCATGAGATGGTTTGTGGTTTGGATTAATTTAATGTAAGGGGACCCAAACCTAAATAATAAAGAATTCTCTCACCTTTCCTATATAAACCCACCCAAGCTCCCACTTACTCCTCACTCAAAGCCTTTGGAGTTCGTCCAACCTCTTCCATACTCTCTCTATAATCCTCCCAAGGTGCCTCAAGCTCCCAAGATTCCTCTCACAAGCCTCTCTCTAGCCTTTGGAAGCACACTTCCAAGTAAGGGTTTTTTCTTCCTTTCTCATTTTTGTCCAATTTTCTTTAAGATGTTTTGCCCTTTAATTTCAATTATGAATGTTGGGGTATGGTTTTGAACCTACCTAATACTGCCCTATTTATGTTTTAATGATGGGAGACCCCTTTCTCTCTCATTAAATGCCTCCCATGTACACATGTTACTATGCCGAAATTCCGAAAGGAACTTCTCTCTCCTCATTTACATTCAAGCAATACTTTTGTATCATGAATCTAAATTTCATTACAATTGTTGGGACATGTATCTATATGACCTCCTTACTGTCCATTACATGTAAATATGATGAGGAACCCCTTTCTCTCTCATTAAATGCCTCCCATGTACACCCGTTACTATGCCAAAATTCCAAAAGGAACTTCTATCTCCTCATTTACATTCAAGAAATACTTTTGTATCGTGAATCTAAATTCCATTACAATTGTTGGGAAATGTATCTATATGAACTACTTACTGTCCATTACATGTAAATATAATGAGGAAACCCTTTCTCTCTCATCAACCATTTTTATGAATTCTAATGTCACGTCGTTACGCTGCCGAAATCGCACCGATTTTTTAAGTCAATGTCATTGTGTTGTGAATACCATGTCCATTTCTCCATCAAGGGTATTCAACTTTATGCACATTTAATTATTGATTATAAATTTTCATGTATGAATTCCACATTCCTTTATCGTGTAATAAATGATTATGTTTCATGAGTCCATGTTTTATGATCCATGTGGCACACTTATGCATGAAATGAAATGTTTAAGAAGGGTGTGCCCTTATAGCGCTCCAATGCATTGGGTAAAGTATAGTATCATGATACATCATGTGCAATGAGTGTTGACTCATGATAATTCAAGTGAAACGAGGGTTTACTCATGCTTTATGTGCAATGATTATTTACTCATGCTCCATGTGCAATGAGCCTTGGCTCATGCTAATTCCATGTTAAGTGTTGTTGCCACATTTCCATGTTATGATTATCATGATTTATCATGCCTTTATGTTCATGTTTCTCTTATGCTCTATTGATATGCCTATTGCCTAACATGTATTGTACTCCTCATGTTATTCCATGTGTACTCCCTTACTGGGCTTTATAGCTCACCCTTTTCTTATGCATGTCCTCAGGTTATCCCATGCAATGCTAAGTACGAGGAAATGTAGTGGTCATGTAAAGGAAGTTTTCAATAATGATGTTGTATTTCATGTTTTAAGTTTTTATGTAATGATACTAATCCCCAAAGACACTAAACCTCTTGATCTTCTTTGTTGTATCAAGTGAAGTTTTACGTAATAAATCATGTTTAAGTTTGTAATAAAAGCAGGGTTGTCATAGTTGGTATCAGAGGATAGGTTTAGTTATTTTTGGGATTAGGATTAGAAAACCCTAGTAAAGACTTAGAGACAAGACTAAGTATAATAAAAACATCCCTAAGTTTTGTTAAGTACTGAGTAAGTGGTTTATCAAACAAATACATCCCTGTCTTGATACGAGCAGGTAGAGGCAGCTCTGGCACAGATGTATCCTATGGGTGAAACCCGAAAACACCGCTTTGAGCTAGACTCAAATGGGAACTAGTGCACGACAATGGGCCTTGTTGCACTCTTGGTTACGACACTCCCCGGAGATATGTTTTGATAAATTCACAATCTTAGTATGAACCCTTATTAAGGGAATTAAAAAAAATTCCCCTAAGAATATATGTTAGAAAGTAGATCATGAAAAGCCTATATTGAAGCCTATAGACTCATGAGTTAAGGAAATAAAGTTTATTTATAATTCATCAACTTTTATATTTGGATTACCCTTTATGTGTTACCCCTAACTTTCCTTTTATTCCATCCAATAGCCGGTAATAGGAGGACTCGGGCTAACAAATGTTGTGAAGATTAGTGTGATGACTGTACTAATGAGATGCACAATCCAATGGGAGCGGGAATCATGAACTTTGTCATGCTTCTCTCTCATATAACTCAAGTTTTGAATAGAAACATGGGTCAATAGGAACATTCAACCCCCCCCCCCCTAATAAAGATCAAGTCACTATCAAGAGCTTCATGAGACAAAGGCCTCCTACTTTTAGTGGATCATCTGATCCCACGATCGCTAAACAATAGATCAACTCCATTGAAAATATCTTCTCCATACTTAAATGTTATGAACAAGAGAAGGTTCTCCTGGCAGCTTATCATATGGAGGGTGAAGCTGATCAATGGTGGACGTTGATCAAAAATATGAAACCTGAGGAGGAGATCGAGGCATTGGAATGGAAGGATTTCTGGAAGATGTTTTTCGATAAATATTTTCCGCGCACCCTCCAGCTTAAGATGGAAAGGTACTTCCTTTCCCTCAAGCAAAAAGATGAATAATATGTTGGAGCGTACGAGGAAAACTTCAAAAGGCTTGCATGATACGCATCTGGCTTTGTCATTACCCCAGAATGCAAATTTGAACGCTTCTTTGGTGGGTTAAAGCCTAACCTACGGAAAGCATTAGCAATTCGTGACTTCGACAGCTATGAGGAAATTGTCTGATGTGCCCTCAAGCTTGAAATAGAGATCGGAGAATCACAGGGGTATCATGGGGATAAGAAGCATAAGGTGGAATTTAATGCTGGTGGTTTGATGGATAAATCCAACGGTGCTAAGAAGATCCAGCACCCCACTTGCCAAAAGTGCAGAAAGAAGCACCTTGGAAATTGCCTTAAGGGGATGACAAAATACTTCAGGTGTGGAAGAGAAGGGCACCTAGCTGTTAACTGTCAGCAAGAAAGACCCACAGCTACGACAGAGGAGAGGAACGCTCCGTTAAAACCTCAATGCATTGTTCAATGCTACAAATGCAAAGAACCATGTCATTTTTCAAATCAGTGCCCTAATCCAAGGGTTTTCGGAGGCAACCAACAACCTCCAAGGCAGAAAGGAAGAGCTTTTTCCATCACTTATGCTGAAGTGAACCCCAACAACAAAGTGGTGACAGGTACGCTGGTTATTCATTAAATAATAGTGAACGTACTTTTTGATTCAGGTTCTACACATTCTTTTATATCTCGAAAGTTTAGTAGAACAATCCCAACACCACCACAAATCATGGAAGTGAAGATGTCGGTGAGTACGGAAAATGGGGAAATCATTGCATCCCATGAATATAAGTCCTCCCCTGTTATAATCTGTGGATTGAATTTCCTGGAGAACCTCGTCATACTCCCTCTAGTGGAATTTGATTCAATTCTTGTCATGGATTGTCTTTCCTTATATAGAGCCAACATAAATTGTCTGGATAGGGAAATCACACTCCATATGAAGAATCAACCCACGATTCTTTACAAGTGTATGGAGGAAGATGAATCTCCTTTAGCTCCATCATCTCAAGCATGGATATTACTGCCTTATGAGCACGTGTATCTGTCTCAGATGATTGAGTCCAAGGAAGAAACCATCCTTGAAGAAATGCCTATTGTGAGGGAATTCGGTGAAGTGTTTCCCGAGGAACTGCCTGGTCTTCCTCCTAGAAGAGATGTTGAATTCTCAATTGAACTTATACCTGGGGATTTACCAATATCCAAGAATCCATATAGAATGTATGTTTTAGAGCTTGAAGAGATGAAGAAACAACTACAGGAGAATCTGGATAAAGGGTTTATACGCCCAAGTGCTTCACCATGGGGTGCACCAGTCCTCTTCATCAAGAAGAAGGATGGGTCAATGCGGCTTTGCATTGATTATCATGAACTTAACAAAATCACGATAAAGAACAAGTATCATCTCCCAAGAATTGATGACTTGTTCGATCAGCTGTGTGGAGCACAATACTTCTCCAAGGTGGACTTGCGGTCAGGATATTATCAAGTAAGGGTGAAGAAGGAAGATATCCCCAAGACTGCTTTTCGCACAAGATACGGGCACTATGAATTCATAGTAATGCCTTTCGGACTCACTAATGCTCTATAAATATTCATGGACTTAATGAATAGAGTCTTTAGAGATTACCTAGAAAATTTTTTGGTAGTCTTTATAGATGATATTCTAATGTACTCCAAAACCAAGGAGGATCATGAGGAGCATTTAAGAACTGTACTGGAGACTTTGCATAGGGAGAATCTCTATGAAAAGTACAGAAAGTGTGAGTTCTAGTTGAAGAAAGTCTCATTCTTGGGCCATATCATCACAAGCAATGGGATATCTGTGGATCCCTCCAAAACAGATGCAATTGAGGGATGTCTGAGGCCAACATCGGTAACGGATATCCGTAGCTTCTTGGGGTTAGTTGGATATTATCTATGATTTGTGAGAAATTTCTCACGATTGTCGAACCCTTTTACCAAGCTAACTCGAAAGGGAGTAAAGTTTTCTTGGAGTGATGAATGCGAAGAAAGATTCAAGGAGTTGAAAAGGAGGCTTATCACTGCGCCCGTGCTCACTTTACCCACAAGTGGGGAACTTTTTGTTGTTTTCAGTGATGCTTGAAAGAAGGGCTTAGGCTGTGTGCTGATGCAGAATGATAAAGTTATATCCTATGCCTCAAGGCAATTGAAAATCCATGATCGAAACTATCCAACACATGATCTGGAGTTGGTGGCGGTGATCTTTGCCTTGAAAATCTGGCGGCATTATCTCTATGGAGAGAAATGTGAGATATATACTGACCACAAGAGTCTTAAATATATATTCACATAGAAATAGCTTAATATGATCTAGAGAAGATGGATAGAGCTCATCAAGTATTATGACTGTTCAATCCATTACCACCCTGGGAAAGCGAACAAGGTGGAAGATTCCCTAAGTAGAAAGGATCCATTGATTCTATCAATGATGAGAATTGAGAAGGATCCAATCTTCTTAGACTTGATGAAGATGGACATGGGAATCATAGATAAGGGAACATCATCAATCCTTTCACAAATTATTGCTCAACCATCTCTTTTGTAAAGTTTAAAGGATGCTCAAAAAGATGATGTGGGAATTCAAGAAAAAGTGGAAGCTATCAAAAAAGGGAAATCCTCGGAGTTTAATGTTAATGAAGAAGGAATTGTGCGGTTTGGGAAAAGACTAGGTGTTCCATCAAGTCAGGAGATGAAGAAGGAACTTTTGGATGATGCACATAGTTCAAATTTCTCTATTCACCCAGGGAGCACAAAGATGTATCGAGATCTCCGAGAAAACTTTTGGTGGGATAATATGAAGAAGGAGATCGCTGAATATACATCAAAGTGTCTGGTGTTCCAGCAAGTGAAGGCAGAGAGGCAGAAGTCTAAGGGGATGATGCAACCATTGCCCATACCAGAATGGAAATGGGAGAAAAACACCATGGACTTTGTCACCGGACTTCCGCAGACATCCAAATGCAACAATGCAATCTGGGTTGTTGTGGATCATCTTACAAAGACTGCACACTTCATTGTTATTCAGGAGTATTTCTCATTGGATCAACTGGCATGGATATATATCAGGGAAGTGGTAAGGTTGCATGGAGTACCACTATCTATTGTGTTTGACCGAGATCCAAGATTCACCTCTAAGTTTTGGAAGAGTCTTCAACATGCTCTGAATATTGAACTGAACTTTAGTACGGCCTATCATCCTCAAACTGATGGCCAATCCGAGCGGACTATCCAAACACTTGAGGATATGTTGAGAGCATTATCAATGGACTTTAAAGGAGGATGGGATCAACATCTTCCTCTGGTTGAGTTCTCTTATAATAACAGTTTCCACTCGAGCATCCAAATGGCACCATATGAAGCCCTATATGGGAAAAGGTGCAGAACACCAGCATGTTGGGATGAGGTCAGTGAACGTAAGCTACTTAGACCAGAAATGGTCGAGGAAATGGTGGAGAAGGTGAAAACCATTCAGCAGTATATCAAGGCAGCCTAGAGTCGACAGAAGAGTTATACAGATAATCGTCGACGAGACCTTGAGTTTAAAGTTGGAGACATGGTTTTTCTATGCATATCTTTATGGAAGAAGGTCATGAGATTTGGAAATAAAGGTAAGTTAAGTCCAAGGTACATCGGTCCCTTCGAGATTCTTGATCGTGTTGGGGTTGTGGCCTATCGACTAGCACTTCCACCTACCATGGACAAAGTACATGATGTCTTTCATGTATCCCTCTTAAGGAAGTGCATATCGGACCCTTCACATGTACTCTCTTCTGAGGTGGTACAGTTGGAGGATGGTCTTTCTTATAAGGAGCAACTAGTGAAGATCTTAGATCATAGAGAAAAAGTTCTACGAAATAAGACAATGCCCCTCGTCAAGGTGTTGTGGAGAAACCACAAGTTTGATGAAGCGACTTGGGAATCAGAGGAAATGATGAAGATGAGTTACCCACATTTGTTTTAGTGTGGGAAAAGGAAAATTTCGAGGGTGAAATTTCTTAAGGGGGGGATATTGTAACGACCCAAAGTTTCATTAATGGAAATCCCTCTTGATCTAATTAAATTTCTCTTTATGTTTATATAAAATGTCAACTTCTTTGGTTTTATGTTAAGAATTTTTTACTGTTGCTAATATAGTCGTTGAACAGTGATCACATGATTAGTATAAATATAGGGCTTCAACAAATCCAAATTTACTCAGACAAAGGAAGCGATGGCCTCATCCAGTAGAATTTCCCCATATGAAGCCCATTTGTCAGAGCTCGGAAAAGAGGTGGCATCCTTGGGCTTCTCTCTTGACCAAGCCCAAGCTGAGCTTCATCATGTCAAGCTCGAATGGGACCGTCTACGGGAGAAGTGGAAGTTGATAGAAATTACCACTCGAGCGATGTTATTCGAGCCACCCCAAGAGTCTGTCACTATCTCACACCTTACCCTTAGGTCTTATGCGGCTGTTTTAAGGGGTTATGTAAAAAATAAATAGTACTATGTTCATGTACATTATTTTTTTGTATATAATAATGAATATACTTTTTGTCATTATTGATACATTGTAAATAGTTTTTAAAGTACAAATAATGTTTTTAGTTATTATTTAATTAAGAATTATATTTTATTAAATTAAGGGATTTTTGAGTTAAATAATATTTTAATAAAATATTATTATTATTATTAAATTAATTTTTATTAAATATAAATGATCTTATAATTTTATGAATGCAATTGTAATTTTTATTAAGGTTTGAAAGCCATTTCTGTCAAAACCCGTGAATTTTTTATAAATGTTTGTTTTTATTTTAAAAGTTAAAATTAACATATTTAGAAAATTATTTAGATAAAATAAATGTTATTTCTAGAATCAGGACATCGAAATTATCCAACGGTGAATTTTTCATAATTTTCTGAGACAGACAAATTTTTGGGTAAAAATTAAATACCGTTTAAATATATAATGTGTTTTATGACATCATAATGACCCAATAGTGATGTAATAAAATAATATAATATTTATGTTTGGAAAATATATGTTTTACCATTAAAATAATGCGATTTTGGGTTTGTTTGACTTACTTTTCAAAGCATTAATGGACCCCTCAAGACTTATTAAACACCTTGTCTTTTTAAAATAATTTTCATGGGAGTATGACTCACCTCCACATAAGCAACCCTATTATTTTAAGAAGTTTGGACTTTGTCCTTATAAAATATTTTTTTCCTCTTCACTTTTCCAAAAACCATGGGAAAAACCATGAGATGGTTTGTGGTTTGGATTAATTTAATGTAAGGGGACCCAAACCTAAATAATAAAGAATTCTCTCACCTTTCCTATATAAACCCACCCAAGCTCCCACTTACTCCTCACTCAAAGCCTTTGGAGTTCGTCCAACCTCTTCCATACTCTCTCTATAATCCTCCCAAGGTGCCTCAAGCTCCCAAGATTCCTCTCACAAGCCTCTCTCTAGCCTTTGGAAGCACACTTCCAAGTAAGGGTTTTTTCTTCCTTTCTCATTTTTGTCCAATTTTCTTTAAGATGTTTTGCCCTTTAATTTCAATTATGAATGTTGGGGTATGGTTTTGAACCTACCTAATACTGACCTATTTATGTTTTAATGATGGGAGACCCCTTTCTCTCTCATTAAATGCCTCCCATGTACACATGTTACTATGCCGAAATTCCGAAAGGAACTTCTCTCTCCTCATTTACATTCAAGCAATACTTTTGTATCATGAATCTAAATTTCATTACAATTGTTGGGACATGTATCTATATGACCTCCTTACTGTCCATTACATGTAAATATGATGAGGAACCCCTTTCTCTCTCATTAAATGCCTCCCATGTACACCCGTTACTATGCCAAAATTCCAAAAGGAACTTCTATCTCCTCATTTACATTCAAGCAATACTTTTGTATCGTGAATCTAAATTCCATTACAATTGTTGGGAAATGTATCTATATGAACTACTTACTGTCCATTACATGTAAATATAATGAGGAAACCCTTTCTCTCTCATCAACCATTTTTATGAATTCTTATGTCACGTCGTTACGCTGCCGAAATCGCACCGATTTTTTAAGTCAATGTCATTGTGTTGTGAATACCATGTCCATTTCTCCATCAAGGGTATTCAACTTTATGCACATTTAATTATTGATTATAAATTTTCATGTATGAATTCCACATTCCTTTATCGTGTAATAAATGATTATGTTTCATGAGTCCATGTTTTATGATCCATGTGGCACACTTATGCATGAAATGAAATGTTTAAGAAGGGTGTGCCCTTATAGCGCTCCAATGCATTGGGTAAAGTATAGTATCATGATACATCATGTGCAATGAGTGTTGACTCATGATAATTCAAGTGAAACGAGGGTTTACTCATGCTTTATGTGCAATGAGTATTTACTCATGCTCCATGTGCAATGGGCCTTGGCTCATGCTAATTCCATGTTAAGTGTTGTTGCCACATTTCCATGTTATGATTATCATGATTTATCATGCCTTTATGTTCATGTTTCTCTTATGCTCTATTGATATGCCTATTGCCTAACATGTATTGTACTCCTCATGTTATTCCATGTGTACTCCCTTACTGGGCTTTATAGCTCACCCTTTTCTTATGCATGTCCTCAGGTTATCCCATGCAATGCTAAGTACGAGGAAATGTAGTGGTCATGTAAAGGAAGTTTTCAATAATGATGTTGTATTTAATGTTTTAAGTTTTTATGTAATGATACTAATCCCCAAAGACACTAAACCTCTTGATCTTCTTTGTTGTATCAAGTGAAGTTTTACATAATAAATCATGTTTAAGTTTGTAATAAAAGCAGGGTTGTCATAGTTGGTATCAGAGGATAGGTTTAGTTATTTTTGGGATTAGGATTAGAAAACCCTAGTAAAGACTTAGAGACAAGACTAAGTATAATAAAAACATCCCTAAGTTTTGTTAAGTACTGAGTAAGTGGTTTATCAAACAAATACATCCCTGTCTTGATACGAGCAGGTAGAGGCAGCTCTGGCACAGATGTATCCTATGGGTGAAACCCGAAAACACCGCTTTGAGCTAGACTCAAATGGGAACTAGTGCACAACAATGGGCCTTGTTGCACTCTTGGTTACGACACTCCCCGGAGATATGTTTTGATAAATTCACAATCTTAGTATGAACCCTTATTAAGGGAATTAAAAAAAATTCCCCTAAGAATATATGTTAGAAAGTAGATCATGAAAAGCCTATATTGAAGCCTATAGACTCATGAGTTAAGGAAATAAAGTTTATTTATAATTCATCAACTTTTATATTTGGATTACCCTTTATGTGTTACCCCTAACTTTCCTTTTATTCCATCCAATAGCCGGTAATAGGAGGACTCGGGCTAACAAATGTTGTGAAGATTAGTGTGATGACTGTACTAATGAGATGCACAATCCAATGGGAGCGGGAATCATGAACTTTGTCATGCTTCTCTCTCATATAACTCAAGTTTTGAATAGAAACATGGGTCAATAGGAACATTCAACCCCCCCCCCCCTAATAAAGATCAAGTCACTATCAAGAGCTTCATGAGACAAAGGCCTCCTACTTTTAGTGGATCATCTGATCCCACGATCGCTAAACAATGGATCAACTCCATTGAAAATATCTTCTCCATCCTTCAATGTTATGAACAAGAGAAGGTTCTCCTGGCAGCTTATCATATGGAGGGTGAAGCTGATCAATGGTGGACGTTGATCAAAAATATGAAACCTGAGGAGGAGATCGAGGCATTGGAATGGAAGTATTTCTGGAAGATGTTTTTCGATAAATATTTTCCGCGCACCCTCCAGCTTAAGATGGAAAGGTACTTCCTTTCCCTCAAGCAAAAAGATGAATAATATGTTGGAGCGTACGAGGAAAACTTCAAAAGGCTTGCATGATACGCATCTGGCTTTGTCATTACCCCAGAATGCAAATTTGAACGCTTCTTTGGTGGGTTAAAGCCTAACCTACGGAAAGCATTAGCAATTCGTGACTTCGACAGCTATGAGTAAATTGTCTGATGTGCCCTCAAGCTTGAAATAGAGATCGGAGAATCACAGGGGTATCATGGGGATAAGAAGCATAAGGTGGAATTCAATGCTGGTGGTCTGATGGATAAATCCAACGGTGCTAAGAAGATCCAGCACCCCACTTGCCAAAAGTGCAGAAAGAAGCACCTTGGAAATTGCCTTAAGGGGATGACAAAATGCTTCAGGTGTGGAAGAGAAGGGCACCTAGCTGTTAACTGTCAGCAAGAAAGACCCGCAGCTACGACAGAGGAGAGGAACGCTCCGTTAAAACCTCAATGCATTGTTCAATGCTACAAATGCAAAGAACCATGTCATTTTTCAAATCAGTGCCCTAATCCAAGGGTTTTCGGAGGCAACCAACAACCTCCAAGGCAGAAAGGAAGAGCTTTTTCCATCACTTATGCTGAAGTGAACCCCAACAACGAAGTGGTGACAGGTACGCTGGTTATTCATTAAATAATAGTGAACGTACTTTTTGATTCAGGTTCTACACATTCTTTTATATCTCGAAAGTTTAGTAGAACAATCCCAACACCACCACAAATCATGGAAGTGAAGATGTCGGTGAGTACGGAAAATGGGGAAATCATTGCATCCCATGAATATAAGTCTTCCCCTGTTATAATCTGTGGATTGAATTTCCTGGAGAACCTCGTCATACTCCCTCTAGTGGAATTTGATGCAATTCTTGTCATGGATTGTCTTTCCTTATATAGAGCCAACATAAATTGTCTGGATAGGGAAATCACACTCCATATGAAGAATCAACCCACGATTCTTTACAAGTGTATGGAGGAAGATGAATCTCCTTTAGCTCCATCATCTCAAGCATGGATATTACTGCCTTATGAGCACGTGTATCTGTCTCAGATGATTGAGTCCAAGGAAGAAACCATCCTTGAAGAAATGCCTATTGTGAGGGAATTCGGTGAAGTGTTTCCCGAGGAACTGCCTGGTCTTCCTCCTAGAAGAGATGTTGAATTCTCAATTGAACTTATACCTGGGGATTTACCAATATCCAAGAATCCATATAGAATGTATGTTTTAGAGCTTGAAGAGATGAAGAAACAACTACAGGAGAATCTGGATAAAGGGTTTATACGCCCAAGTGCTTCACCATGGGGTGCACCAGTCCTCTTCATCAAGAAGAAGGATGGGTCAATGCGGCTTTGCATTGATTATCATGAACTTAACAAAATCACGATAAAGAACAAGTATCATCTCCCAAGAATTGATGACTTGTTCGATCAGCTGTGTGGAGCACAATACTTCTCCAAGGTGGACTTGCGGTCAGGATATTATCAAGTAAGGGTGAAGAAGGAAGATATCCCCAAGACTGCTTTTCGCACAAGATACGGGCACTATGAATTCATAGTAATGCCTTTCGGACTCACTAATGCTCTATAAATATTCATGGACTTAATGAATAGAGTCTTTAGAGATTACCTAGAAAATTTTTTGGTAGTCTTTATAGATGATATTCTAATGTACTCCAAAACCAAGGAGGATCATGAGGAGCATTTAAGAACTGTACTGGAGACTTTGCATAAGGAGAATCTCTATGAAAAGTACAGAAAGTGTGAGTTCTAGTTGAAGAAAGTCTCATTCTTGGGCCATATCATCACAAGCAATGGGATATCTGTGGATCCCTCCAAAACAGATGCAATTGAGGGATGTCTGAGGCCAACATCGGTAACGGATATCCGTAGCTTCTTGGGGTTAGTTGGATATTATCTATGATTTGTGAGAAATTTCTCACGATTGTCGAACCCTTTTACCAAGCTAACTCGAAAGGGAGTAAAGTTTTCTTGGAGTGATGAATGCGAAGAAAGATTCAAGGAGTTGAAAAGGAGGCTTATCACTGCGCCCGTGCTCACTTTACCCACAAGTGGGGAACTTTTTGTTGTTTTCAGTGATGCTTGAAAGAAGGGCTTAGGCTGTGTGCTGATGCAGAATGATAAAGTTATATCCTATGCCTCAAGGCAATTGAAAATCCATGATCGAAACTATCCAACACATGATCTGGAGTTGGTGGCGGTGATCTTTGCCTTGAAAATCTGGCGGCATTATCTCTATGGAGAGAAATGTGAGATATATACTGACCACAAGAGTCTTAAATATATATTCACATAGAAATAGCTTAATATGATCTAGAGAAGATGGATAGAGCTCATCAAGTATTATGACTGTTCAATCCATTACCACCCTGGGAAAGCGAACAAGGTGGAAGATTCCCTAAGTAGAAAGGATCCATTGATTCTATCAATGATGAGAATTGAGAAGGATCCAATCTTCTTAGACTTGATGAAGATGGACATGGGAATCATAGATAAGGGAACATCATCAATCCTTTCACAAATTATTGCTCAACCATCTCTTTTGTAAAGTTTAAAGGATGCTCAAAAAGATGATGTGGGAATTCAAGAAAAAGTGGAAGCTATCAAAAAAGGGAAATCCTCGGAGTTTAATGTTAATGAAGAAGGAATTGTGCGGTTTGGGAAAAGACTAGGTGTTCCATCAAGTCAGGAGATGAAGAAGGAACTTTTGGATGATGCACATAGTTCAAATTTCTCTATTCACCCAGGGAGCACAAAGATGTATCGAGATCTCCGAGAAAACTTTTGGTGGGATAATATGAAGAAGGAGATCGCTGAATATACATCAAAGTGTCTGGTGTTCCAGCAAGTGAAGGCAGAGAGGCAGAAGTCTAAGGGGATGATGCAACCATTGCCCATACCAGAATGGAAATGGGAGAAAAACACCATGGACTTTGTCACCGGACTTCCGCAGACATCCAAATGCAACAATGCAATCTGGGTTGTTGTGGATCATCTTACAAAGACTGCACACTTCATTGTTATTCAGGAGTATTTCTCATTGGATCAACTGGCATGGATATATATCAGGGAAGTGGTAAGGTTGCATGGAGTACCACTATCTATTGTGTTTGACCGAGATCCAAGATTCACCTCTAAGTTTTGGAAGAGTCTTAAACATGCTCTGAATATTGAACTGAACTTTAGTACGGCCTATCATCCTCAAACTGATGGCCAATCCGAGCGGACTATCCAAACACTTGAGAATATGTTTAGAGCATTATCAATGGACTTTAAAGGAGGATGGGATCAACATCTTCCTCTGGTTGAGTTCTCTTATAATAACAGTTTCCACTCGAGCATCCAAATGGCACCATATGAAGCCCTATATGGGAAAAGGTGCAGAACACCAGCATGTTGGGATGAGGTCAGTGAACGTAAGCTACTTAGACCAGAAATGGTCGAGGAAATGGTGGAGAAGGTGAAAACCATTCAGCAGTATATCAAGGCAGCCTAGAGTCGACAGAAGAGTTATACAGATAATCGTCGACGAGACCTTGAGTTTAAAGTTGGAGACATGGTTTTTCTATGCATATCTTTATGGAAGAAGGTCATGAGATTTGGAAATAAAGGTAAGTTAAGTCCAAGGTACATCGGTCCCTTCGAGATTCTTGATCGTGTTGGGGTTGTGGCCTATCGACTAGCACTTCCACCTACCATGGACAAAGTACATGATGTCTTTCATGTATCCCTCTTAAGGAAGTGCATATCGGACCCTTCACATGTACTCTCTTCTGAGGTGGTACAGTTGGAGGATGATCTTTCTTATAAGGAGCAACTAGTGAAGAACTTAGATCATAGAGAAAAAGTTCTACGAAATAAGACAATGCCCCTCGTCAAGGTGTTGTGGAGAAACCACAAGTTTGAAGAAGCGACTTGGGAATCAGAGGAAATGATGAAGATGAGTTACCCACATTTGTTTTAGTGTGGGAAAAGGAAAATTTCGAGGGTGAAATTTCTTAAGGGGGGGATATTGTAACGACCCAAAGTTTCATTAATGGAAATCCCTCTTGATCTAATTAAATTTCTCTTTATGTTTATATAAAATGTCAACTTCTTTGGTTTTATGTTAAGAATTTTTTACCGTTGCTAATATAGTCGTTGAACAGTGATCACATGATTAGTATAAATATAGGGCTTCAACAAATCCAAATTTACTCAGACAAAGGAAGCAATGGCCTCATCCAGTAGAATTTCCCCATATGAAGCCCATTTGTCAGAGCTCGGAAAAGAGGTGGCATCCTTGGGCTTCTCTCTTGACCAAGCCCAAGCTGAGCTTCATCATGTCAAGCTCGAATGGGACCGTCTACGGGAGAAGTGGAAGTTGATAGAAATTACCACTCGAGCGATGTTATTCGAGCCACCCCAAGAGTCTGTCACTATCTCACACCTTACCCTTAGGTCTTATGCGGCTGTTTTAAGGGGTTATGTAAAAAATAAATAGTACTATGTTCATGTACATTATTTTTTTGTATATAATAATGAATATAATTTTTGTCATTATTGATACATTGTAAATAGTTTTTAAAGTACAAATAATGTTTTTAGTTATTATTTAATTAAGAATTATATTTTATTAAATTAAGGGATTTTTGAGTTAAATAATATTTTAATAAAATATTATTATTATTATTAAATTAATTTTTATTAAATATAAATGATCTTATAATTTTATGAATGCAATTGTAATTTTTATTAAGGTTTGAAAGCCATTTCTGTCAAAACCCGTGAATTTTTTATAAATGTTTGTTTTTATTTTAAAAGTGAAAATTAACATATTTAGAAAATTATTTAGATAAAATAAATGTTATTTCTAGAATCAGGACATCGAAATTATCCAACGGTGAATTTTTCATAATTTTCTGAGACAGACAAATTTTTGGGTAAAAATTAAATACCGTTTAAATATATAATGTGTTTTATGACATCATAATGACCCAATAGTGATGTAATAAAATAATATAATATTTATGTTTGGAAAATATATGTTTTACCATTAAAATAATGCGATTTTGGGTTTGTTTGACTTACTTTTCAAAGCATTAATGGACCCCTCAAGACTTATTAAACACCTTGTCTTTTTAAAATAATTTTCATGGGAGTATGACTCACCTCCACATAAGCAACCCTATTATTTTAAGAAGTTTGGACTTTGTCCTTATAAAATATTTTTTTCCTCTTCACTTTTCCAAAAACCATGGGAAAAACCATGAGATGGTTTGTGGTTTGGATTAATTTAATGTAAGGGGACCCAAACCTAAATAATAAAGAATTCTCTCACCTTTCCTATATAAACCCACCCAAGCTCCCACTTACTCCTCACTCAAAGCCTTTGGAGTTCGTCCAACCTCTTCCATACTCTCTCTATAATCCTCCCAAGGTGCCTCAAGCTCCCAAGATTCCTCTCACAAGCCTCTCTCTAGCCTTTGGAAGCACACTTCCAAGTAAGGGTTTTTTCTTCCTTTCTCATTTTTGTCCAATTTTCTTTAAGATGTTTTGCCCTTTAATTTCAATTATGAATGTTGGGGTATGGTTTTGAACCTACCTAATACTGCCCTATTTATGTTTTAATGATGGGAGACCCCTTTCTCTCTCATTAAATGCCTCCCATGTACACATGTTACTATGCCGAAATTCCGAAAGGAACTTCTCTCTCCTCATTTACATTCAAGCAATACTTTTGTATCATGAATCTAAATTTCATTACAATTGTTGGGACATGTATCTATATGACCTCCTTACTGTCCATTACATGTAAATATGATGAGGAACCCCTTTCTCTCTCATTAAATGCCTCCCATGTACACCCGTTACTATGCCAAAATTCCAAAAGGAACTTCTATCTCCTCATTTACATTCAAGCAATACTTTTGTATCGTGAATCTAAATTCCATTACAATTGTTGGGAAATGTATCTATATGAACTACTTACTGTCCATTACATGTAAATATAATGAGGAAACCCTTTCTCTCTCATCAACCATTTTTATGAATTCTTATGTCACGTCGTTACGCTGCCGAAATCGCACCGATTTTTTAAGTCAATGTCATTGTGTTGTGAATACCATGTCCATTTCTCCATCAAGGGTATTCAACTTTATTAACATTTAATTATTGATTATAAATTTTCATGTATGAATTCCACATTCCTTTATCGTGTAATAAATGATTATGTTTCATGAGTCCATGTTTTATGATCCATGTGGCACACTTATGCATGAAATGAAATGTTTAAGAAGGGTGTGCCCTTATAGCGCTCCAATGCATTGGGTAAAGTATAGTATCATGATACATCATGTGCAATGAGTGTTGACTCATGATAATTCAAGTGAAACGAGGGTTTACTCATGCTTTATGTGCAATGAGTATTTACTCATGCTCCATGTGCAATGAGCCTTGGCTCATGCTAATTCCATGTTAAGTGTTGTTGCCACATTTCCATGTTATGATTATCATGATTTATCATGCCTTTATGTTCATGTTTCTCTTATGCTCTATTGATATGCCTATTTCCTAACATGTATTGTACTCCTCATGTTATTCCATGTGTACTCCCTTACTGGGCTTTATAGCTCACCCTTTTCTTATGCATGTCCTCAGGTTATCCCATGCAATGCTAAGTACGAGGGAATATAGTGGTCATGTAAAGGAAGTTTTAAATAAAGATGTTGTATTTAATGTTTTAAGTTTTTATTTAATGATCGTAATCCCCAAAGACACTAAACCTCTTGATCTTCTTTGTTTTATCAAGTGAAGTTTTATGTAATAAATCATGTTTAAGTTTATAATAAAAGCAGGGTTTTCATACAAACCATGTTGTGGAATTTCCTTTTTGGATATGGTGTGGTCTCCCCCCACATGATAGGGCATAAACTCTAAAGACTATCACCATGGATTGGCCCTTTTGGGTGACATTTTGTTCTCCTTCGACCAGGGCCATATTGCGGCATGTCCCCTAGGTTGTGGAGCAACCCACCCCCATGGGGAAGCTCAATGGCCCTACCTCCTAGGAACCCTCCAAGGTGAAACCCCTTTTATGTGGTGTGGTCCTTCCCCCACAAACACCCCCATGGTGAAAAACCCTCCTTCATGACACAAAAACTCCTCCTCCCTCTAAATTCCAACTACCCTGATACCCGCCACATAGAAATTTTCTTAGGCTATGCCATGGTCTACCGCGTGTATCCAATGACCAATGCATATTATTCATCCAAATCCAAGAAAACAACTCATATATCTCATAATAACTCCATCCATGACCACCATTATATCAATGGTGTTGTTTCACTCTGATATTTTTATAAATGTTCCTGGTGTGGAATCCACCTCACTGTATCTATCTTTAATCAACAAAACCAAACGATCTTTTTTTGGACAACTTTCCCCTAAAGAACTTACCCTCACCTATTGATTAACCTCCACATAACCCAATGATAATATCTTAAACCCCAAAGTAATTACAGAATCATCCAAATCCCACAAAAAATTATGATCCCGACACTCGATGTAATTCCATGGTTGGATCCTCGACCAACCGCACCTACCATCATAATCCACCCATGAGTACTAACACATATCCAATATGAATAACTCATAGACTTCATCATATATATGACTCTAACCAACATGAGTTCCATATATCTATGACCGATTTTATACTCCTCGCCATAGGAGTATCCTTATCATTGTCTCACTGAACCAAACATCTAATCTTCACCACCCAGGTCCTGATTATACTAAGAATATCAATTGGACATGGAAACCCTGCTCATACTCGAGCACCAACATGAAAATCTGATCACCAAGCACCAAGATGGTGCTCAACCACACTCATCGATCCAAAAACACCAATGTTCCAAAAATAGATTCATCTTGTGGCTTGTGGTTTCCCCCACCATAAGACTCTACTACTAATGGATAATTCTAGAAAATGGTGCTCCCTACCATAGGAATTGTCTGCAGAAAACATACCTCAAGTGTTCTAAACCATTAATCCATCAAAACAAACAATTGTATACTCTATCCCAACATCAAACATCTATACACAAAGCCCAAAACACATGGATCTCTTGAAATCGCATCATCATACTCACCAAAAACATAATTTAACATCCCAAAATCTCCCAATCAACCATAAAAAACCCAATAAAATAGTTTATATAGGGACCATCTTCTTTTTCAAATCACTAGAATAATTATTTCTACACCCACCAACAAAAATTTTCATTTTATATACAAACACGACACACTTTCCAAGCACACAATTTAAGCATTTGGGTTGGTCCTAGCCAAAATACCAAAATCTAAGCATCCAAATTTACACGCTGCTAATTGCTTATTTAAAACTCATTCAAATCATTTTACATGCACCAAAACTCACTCGAGTTTTCAAAACACCCCTTATCATCCAAGGGTTTTCACAAAAAACCAAAATCACCAAAATCCCTAAGCAAGATGGCCTCTTTCCCAAAAATTGATTACATTTTCAAAACCATTTTTAAATATAATTTTAAAAACATTTTCCTTAGATTTTATTGAAACCATAAAATCCCAACCATTCTAAAATCACTATCTCCATGATTCATTTCATGTAAAAATATCTTTAAAAACAATTTTACACACACCATATGTCATTATATGAGTTTTCTTTTCAAAACTAGGTTTTTCTCAAAAACCAACCATCCTGAAAATATTTACCTTATGTTTCCCAAACAAGAATAATCACAATAAAATAAAAAATCACCTCAAATACATATTAATATAATCACTCCTTAAAAGGTAATTGAGAAAACATTGATTATATTATAAGTTTATTCAATTAATAATGAATTCCAATGAGGTAACATCTCAAACAAAACCACCTATATACACATGTATCATGCCCTAAGCATGAAACTATCATGATACATGAACAACTCACTAGATCTCAATCGATCTCTATAACTTATCTTGAGTCTCACCCATCCTGTATTAGGATTATCGATCCAAATTGACACCTTACTCATCCTAGAGTTCACAGTCCCAAAACTAAATGTCCCTTGGAAACCTAGGTATTAACTAATGTCATATTGGATAAACATGAGTTCGGTCTAACACTTGAGTCCCAATAACCAAACTTCACTTTTAACCAACACTATCCCATTCCAAAACATGTTATGACTCTACTTTATAATTCCATGTCTTGGATCATCCAAATGGAACCCAAGCAGGGGTCATCATATAACCTCAAGCGCACCTTCTTATATTCTAGAGGTTTCCAACTAGCGGTGAGGTCCTAAAATAGTTGTGGGAAGACTATGCCCTCAAAAATAAGGCATGAGGGTCATGCTCGAATCTACTAAAAATTCGTCATGACCCATCCATATAACTGACATTCCAAAACCTATATATAAGTAAATAAGGAGCCAAGTGGGACCCTGTAGTCTATAATAGAAAGTGATAAATAGTTTATATGATGAAACAAAACATAATAGGTCAGCAAAAACAGATAAAAAAATAAAACATGCATCATATAAGTAAATTACATATTGTCCAGTGCATATGTTAAACAATAAATAAAAATATAAAATGGCCTCTAACCCAACTCACATAATCCAACCTACCAAATACTCAGTCTACACAACTTTCTAGACCTGTACCACATTTCCCACTTTAAGTAGTACCTATTCCCTAAGCGAAAACATGAAGGTCAATACACATACATTGAAATGTGTGTCATGTAAACAGGTATATGTGAGTCCAACGACTCAGTAGGAATCCCCAATGCCTTCATAATACTGAGTGTTGTTGTGATCAAGTGTATTTTCATTAAATACATATATAATGAGTAGATTAATTCTTGTGCAACACACCCACTCAGAAACATAACACACAATGCACATATAAGCATACATATCAGGTTTTTTGTGTGCTAACCAGACCACCACAACACCCGACCATACCTATTTTGGCTTCATACCAGAAGGAAGAAAGTCACCTCAAACCAAAACTTGACCCATACTCAAATATGTAGGGTAGGGTGTCCAACCAAGTCCTGGACATTACCCAAAGGTATAGGGTAGGGTCCTACGTCTAAGTCTTGAACTCACCTACTCACTCAAGGTGGTCATGCCAATACCTTCTCACTTAGGGGGAGGCCTCATTCCAAACCTTAGCTACATCATTCCAAGTCTATAACGCTACCATATCTCCATGGTAGGTTTAATGAACAACAATGAACCAATAATCACTCACTTAGGTAATTCCTTTCCAGTACCCTCTCAATCAAGGCAATGTCATTCCTTAAGATCCAAACCAATATCCTCTTACTCGGGGTAAGATATCATAACACCTCAGGTTATTCCCTATCACTCAGGGTAGGCCTTATATCCACATCCACTACTCTATCACTCAATACAGGTTCATTACCATCAGTATCAATATATAATAACAGGTAGAAAGCTCATAGTCAGCACATGTACGATAACGACCTGAACTTTTATGAATAAAATTCTCATTTTTGATTTAATTAAATGTCTTATGGATATAGAAAAAACATTCACTTATTTTGTTTTATTATATCCAATTGGATTTAGATTATTGTTAAGTATATTTACCATTAATAACATAGTCATTGAATAATGATCACATGACTAGTATAAATATAGGGTTTTAACAAATCTATTTGTCATAGACAAAGGAAGTGGTGGCCTCAACCAGCAGCATTGTACCCTATGAATCCCATTTATCAGAGCTTCCAAGGGAGATAGAATTTTTGGTATTTTCTCTAGACCAATCCCAAGCTAATATATAACAACTTAAGCATGAGCGAAACCATTTGCGGGAGAAGTTTAAGCTCATCGAGATCATGACCCAAACCATGTTCACCGAATGGCCTCATGAAAGCCCCACCATCATGCAACTTACTCTTAGGGAATATGGTGGTGTAATAAAGGGATATGTATCAAGACCCTATCAATAGGAATATGTAAATTATTTTTTATAAAATAATCAATATATTTCCTTCCTATTATATTGTTACTTTGTAAATGATTTTTAAATCATAAATAGTATTTTTGGTTAATATTCAAATTCAATTAAGAAATCTATTTTAATGAATTAATAGATTTTTTAAATAAATAATATTTTGATAAAATATTATTATTAAATTAATTTTTTAAATATAAATTATAATATAATTTTTTATGAAGTCAAAAGTAATTTTTATTAGGGTTCGAAAACTGTTATTGAAAAAAACCTGTCATTTTCAATAAATGTAGATTTTTATTTTAAAAATAAAAATTCAAATATTTAGAAAATTATTCAGATAAAATGAATATAATTTTTAGAATCAGTATGTCTAAATTATCCAATGGCGAATTTTTCATAATTTTCTAAGACAGTCGATTTTTTGCGTAAAAATTAAATATCGTATAAATATACAGTGTGTTTTATGACATCATAATAGCCCAATAGTGATGTAATAAATACTATAAAAGTTATAATTTTACAAATATATTTTTTTTCCTTTAAAATAATTTTATTTTAAGTTTATTTTATTTATTTTATAAAGCCTTAGTGAATCCTCTAAGACTTGTAAAATATTTTAAGATTTTAAAATCATTTCTTTGAAAGTGTGACTCACCTCCACATAATCAAGGTTAATATTTTATTATCTTCAGCCCTTGGACTTATAAAATAATGTATTCCACTACCCTTTGTAAGAAACCATGGGAAAAAACCATGTAATGGTTTGTGGTTTTGAACATTTTATTATGTAGTGTCCAAAACCAAAATAATAAAGAAATATCCCTCCTTTCCTATATAAACCCACACAAACTCCCATTTATCTTCAATAAAACTCCTTAAAGCTCATAAAAAATTTCCCTATACTCCCTAGATTCCTCCAAAGTCTACCACAATCTCTCAAGATGCCTCTCCCAAGCCTTTGGATTCACACATTCAAGTAAGGGATTTCTCTCTTCTCATTTCCTTTCGAACACTTCTTTTATATTATGCTTCTTAAACTCCATTTTCATATATTGTGATATGATTTTAAATAATCCCCTTACTGTAAATTTTATGAATAAATGATGATATCTTCCTTTAACTCTCATTAATCTTCTCTATAATCCTTTATGTATACTCGTTACTATGCCGAAATTCCGTAAGAGATTTCTCTCTTCTCATTTCCATTCAAGCACTTCTTTTATATTATGCTTCCTAAATTCTATTTTCATATATTGGGATATGATTTCCCATGATCCAATTACTTTAAATTTTATGTATAAATTATTATATATTCCTTTCACTCTCATTAATCCCCCCTATAATCCTTTGTGTACACCCGTTACTATGTCGAAATTTCGTAAGAGATTTCTCTCTTCTCATTTCCATTCAAGCGCTTCTTTTATATTATGCTTCTTACATTCCATTTTCATATGTTGGGATATGATGTTAAATTATCCCATTACTGTCCATTTTATATATAAATGACGATATATTCCTTTAAATCTCATTAATCCCCCCAATAATCCTTTGTGTACACCCGTTACTATGCCGAAATTCTGTAAGGGATTTATCTCTTCTCATTTCCATTCAAGCACTTATTTTATATTATATTTATTAAATTCCATTTTAATATGTTGGGATATGATATTCCATGATCCAATTACTATAAATTTTATTTCTAAATTATGATATCTTTCTTTCACTCTCATTAATCCCCCCTATAATCCTTTATGTGCACCCATTACTATCCCAAAATTATATAATGGATTCTCTCTCTCCTCTTTTTATCAAGCACTTCATTTATGATATTCCCTTTTTATTTCCATTTTATTGAGTTGGGATAAATTCTTACCTATTACCCTTAATTTTCATTTGATTTTTAAATTATGGGATCCCCTTTCACTCTTATTTATCCCTCTTATGGACCCTTATGTACACCTGTTACTATACCGAAATTCCGTAAGGAATCTTCCACCCTCCTATTTTATCATGAACTCCTTTTATGTTATGTATTTTAATTTCATTTTTCCTATGTTGTTATATGTTCTTAAATATCCCACTTATTATCCATTTCATTTATAAATGATGAGATCCTCCTTTCTCCCGCATCAACCCATTTTTATGAACTTCTATATGACATCGTTATGCTGTCAAAATTGCACCACGATTTTCCATGCCAAAATAATTGTATAGTGAATACCATACTCATTTCTATATCAAGGGTATTCACCTTTATACACATATACTTATTTATTGATGACTTTCATGTATTTATTCCACACTCCATGATTGTGGAATAAAATATTATGATGAATGAATCCATGTTGTATGTTCTATGTGGCACATTTAAGCATGAGAATGAAATGATTATGAAGGGTGTGCCCTGTTAGTGCTCTAATTCATTGGGTAATGGTTAGTATCATGATATGTCATGTTGGGATAGGTTATTTACCTAATTACTTTATGATACTTTTTCCACCATGGGGTCTTGGTGGATTTATCCTCAATCTATTTACAATGCAGTGCTTTAAGTTGTTTCCACATATCCCATGTTATGATTATCATGTTATATCATGCCTTGTTATTCATGTTCCTTTTATGCTCCATGGATATACCTATTGTTTAACATGTATTTTCTTCCCCATTTTATGCCTTGTTTATTTCATTATAGGGATTTATAGCTAACCCCTTTCTTATGTATGTCCTCAGGTTATCCCATGCAGTGTTAAGTATGAAGGAACATTTTGGTCATGTTAAAGAAGTTTTCAATAAAGATGTTTCTTTTCGTGTTTTAATTTTTTATTTAATGTACCTAATTTTCTAAAGACGCTAGAACTCTTGATATTTTGATTTGTATTAAGTGCAATTTTATGTAACAAATCATGTTTAAAAATGAAATAAAGAGCAGGGTTGTTATAGTTGGTACCAAAGGATAGGTTTAGTTATTTTTGGGATTAGGATTAGAAAACTCTAGAGAAATCCTTAGGATTATAGAACTATATATAATTCCTTAGGGGTAAGACTATTTATAATAAAACATACCTAAATTTTGGTAAGTATAGAGTAAGTGGTTTATCAAGAAAATACATCTCTTTCTGGATATTATAAGTGGGTGTGGTTCTGGCATAGATGTACTTAGGAGTAACAACTCTGACAAGGTGTTCCAAGCCTGACTCGGGGTAACCTAATACACGACAAGGGGCTTTACTGCACACCCGGTTTGACACTCTCAAAGAATATTCTTTGGTAAATTAATAAGCTCATTACAAACCATTATTAAGGGAACAAAGAAAAAAATCCCATAAAAATATAAGTTAGGAAGTAGATCATAGATAGCAAAGATTGAATCCTAGAAACTTATAAGTTAAGGAGATAAATGTAATTTATAAGTTGTCCCATTATTGTCTTTGGATTCACCTTTATGTGTCTAATAGTTTAAAAAATATTCCCTAAGTCTTTTTTGGATGAAGTAAATGAGTAGAACCATAATAAAAAAGTGAAAGGTGGGGTTATCATCCACAGTTCTACACATTCCTTTATATCATGAAAGTTTAGTAGGACAATACAAACACCACCACAAAAGAATGGAAGTAGAGATGTTATTGAAAATAGGAAATGGGAAAATTATTGCATCCCAGGTATATAACTCCTCCCCTTTCAACATTTGTGGGATGAACTTACCGGTAAACCTTATCATACTTCCCTTGGTGGAATGTTATGCAATTCTGGGAATGGATTGGATTTCCCTATATAGAGCCAACATAAATTGCCATGAGAAGGAAATCACTCTCCAAATGGAAGATCAACCCCCGATTTTATACAAGTGCAAGGAGGAGAATGAATCTTCTTTAGCACAATCATCTCAAGCATAGATATTATTTCCCTATGAGAAAGTATATCTTGCTCAAATGATTGAGTATAGGAAATAATCGCCCTCGAAGACATGCCTATTGTGAGGGAATACACTTATGTGTTTCCCAAGTAATTACATATTCTTCCTCCTATTCGAGAGGTCAAATTTTCAATAGAGCTTATACTTGGGGCTTTTCCAATATACAAGACTCCATATAGGATGACTTTTGTAGAACTTAAGGAAATGAAGAAACAACTACAAGATAATCTGGATAAAGGATTAATACTCCCAAGTGCTTCACCATGGGGTGCACCAGTCCTCTTCGACAATAAGAAGGATGGGTCAATGCGTCTTTGAATTGATTTTAGTAAGCTCAACAAGATCACGATAAATAACAAGTATACTTTTACATGGATTAATGAATTGTTTGATCATCTATGTGGAGCACAATACATATCCAAGGTGGATATGTGGTTGGGACATTACCAAGTTAGGGTGAATAAGGAGGATATCCCCAATACTACTTTTCATATAAGGTACAGGCATTATGAGTTCATATTGATTCCATTTGGACTCACTAATGCCCCAGTAATCTTCATAGACTTGATGAATAGAGTCTTTAGATATTACCTCAAAAAATTTGTGGTTGTATTTATATAATATATTCTAATATAATCCAAAACCAAGAAGGAGCATGAAGAGAATTTGAGCACTGTTCCAAAAACCTTGCTAAAGGAGAATCTACATGAAAAGTACAACAAGTGTGAGTTCTGGTTGAAAGAAGTATTATTCTTGGGGAATATCATCACAAGCAATGGGATATATGTGGATCCTTCAAAGAAAAAAACAATTTATGGATGGTTGAGACCAAAAACCATGATAGATATTCATAGTTTCTTTGGGTTAGCTAGATATTATCGCCAATTTGTGAGAAATTTATCACCATTATCAAACCCTCTTACCAAGATAAATCGGAAGGGAGTCAAATTTTCTTGGAATGATGAATGTGAATAAAGATTAATTGAGTTGAAAAGGAGGCATATCACTTCCCTTGTGCTCACACTACCCACAAGTGGAGAGATTTTTGTAATTTTTAGTGATGCTTCAAAGAAGGGATTGGGATGTGTGTTGATGAAAAATGAAAAATTCATTACTTACGGATCAAGGTAGTTGAAAATTCATGAGGAAAACTATCCCACACATGCTCTGGAATTGGAAGAGGTGATATTCACTTTGAAAATTTAGTGGTATTATATATTTGGGGAGAAGTGTGAAATATATACAGATCACAAAAGTATTAAATATATATTCACATATAAAGAGATGAATATGCGCCAAAAAAGATGATTAGATATCATGAAGTATTATGACTACTCAATCCACTACCATCATGGGAAAGAGAACAGAGTGACGGATTCTCTAAGTAGAAATGATCTAGCAATTCTATCATTAATGAGAATTGAGGAGGATCCAATCTTATTAGATTTGAAGAGGATAGACATGTGAATCATAAATAAAAGAACATCATCAATCCTTTCACAAATTATTTCTCAATTGTCACTTCATGAAAGGTTAAAGGATTCTTAAAAAGATGATATGGGAATTCAGAAGAAAGTGGAAACTATAAGAAAAGGGAAATCCTTGGAGTTCAATGTTAATGAAGAAGGAATTGCGAGATTTGGGTCAATACTATGCGTTCCATAAAATCCTGAGATAAAGAGGGAACTATTGGATGATGCACATAGTTTTAATTTCTCTATTCACCCAGAAAATATAAAGATGTATTGAGATATTCGAGAGCACTATTAGTGGGATAACATGAAGAAGTAGATCACTGATTATACATCAAAGTGCATAGTATGTCAGCAAGTGAAGGTTGAAATGCATAAGTCTAAGGTAATGATGCAACCATTACCCATACCAACATGGAAATGGGGAAAAATCACCATGAACTTTGTCATTATACTTCCAAGGACATCCAAAGGAAAAAATGTTATCTGGATTGTTGCGGATCATCTTACAAAGACTTCACACTTCATTGCAATTCGAGAGGATTTATCACTAGATCAACTGGCATGGATATACATCAGATAAGTGGTAAGGCTTCACAGAGTACCACTATTGATTACATCCGATCAAGATCCAAGATTCACCTCTAAGTTTTGGAAAAGTCTCCAACATGATCTAAATATTGATCTGAACTTTAGTATGAATTATCACCCTCAAACTGATGTCCAATCTAAGAAGACTAACCAAACACTTGAGTAAATGTTGAGAGCATGCTCAATTGAATTAAAAAGAGGATGGGACCAACATATCCCTCTGGTCGAGTTCTCTTTCAATAACAGTTTCCACCCAAGTATCCAAATAGATTCCTATGAAGCCCTTTATGGGAAGAGGTTCAGAACACCGGAATGTTGGGATGAAGTTTGGGAACAAAAACTTCTAGGTCCTAAAATGGTTGATGAAATGGTGGAGAAGGTTAAGACCATTCAGCAGCACATCAAGGCTTACCATATTTGACAAAAGATCTATGTTGACAATGTTCGATGAGACCTAGAGTTTGATGTTGGAGACATGGTATTCCTCTACATATTTGGGAAGAAGGGAAAGCTTAGTCCAAGGTACATTGGCTCTTTTTAGATCCTTGATCACATCAGATTAGTGGCCTATCGACTAGAACTCCCACCAAACTTATCTCAAGTACATGATGTATTTCATGTGTCCCTCTCAAGAAAGTACATACCAGACCCCTCATATATACTCAATATAGAGGTGGTACCATTGGAGAATTATATTTCCTATTAAGAGCATCCAGTGAAGATCTTAGATTGTAGAGAAAATTTTCTACGAAATAATACAATGTCCCTCGTCAAAGTGTTGTGAAGAAATAAAAAGTTTAAAGAAGCAATGTGGGAACCAAAGGAGGTGATAAAACAGAGTTACCCTCATCTGTTTTCGTGTGGGAAAAGGAAATTTTGAGGGAGAAATTTCTAAAGGGGGGAATATTGTAATGACCCAAACTTTTATGAATAAAATTCCCCTTTTGATTTAATTAAATGTCTTATGGATATAGAAAAAACATAAACTTCTTTTGTTTTATTATATCCAATTGGTAGATGACCATTAAGTATATTTACCATTTATAATATAGTCATTGAACAATGATCACGTGACTAGTATAAATATAGGGTTTTAATGAATTCATTTATTATAGACAAAGGAAGTGGTGGCCTCAACCAGTAAGATCGTACCCTATGAATCCCATTTATCAGAGGTTCTGAGGAAGATAAAATTTCTAGGTTTTTTCCTAGACCAATTCCAAGCTGAGATCCAACAATTTAAGAATTAATGAAACCTTTTATGGGAGAAGTTCAATATCATTAAAATCACGGCTCAAACCATGTTCACCGAACGACCCCATGAAAGCACCACCATCACGCACCTTACTCTTAGGGTGTATGCTGGTGTGATAAAGGGATATGTATCAAGACCCTAGAAATAGGAATATGTACATTATTTTTTTATAAAATAATAAATATATTTTCTTCCTATTATTGTTACTTTGTAAATAATTTTTAAATCACAAATAGTATTTTTGGTTAATATTCAAATTCAATTAAGAAGTCTATTTTGATGAATTAATGGATTTTTGAAATAAATAATATTTTAATAAAATATTATTATTAAATTATTTTTTTTAAATATAAATGATCATATAATTTTTTATGAAGTCAAAAGTAGTTTTTATTAGGGTTCGAAAACTGTTATTAACAAAAACCCATCATTTTCAATAAATGTCATTTTTTATTTTAAAAGTGAAAATTCACATATTTATAAAATTATTTTGATAAAATTAATATCATTTTTGGAATCAGAATGTCAAAATTATCCAATGGTTAATTTTTCATAATTTTCTGAGACAATCAATTTTTTGCATAAAAATTAAATATTGTATAAATATACGATGTGTTTTATGACATCATAATAGCAAAGTAGTGATTTAATAAATAACATAAAAGGTGTAATCATCCAAATTTATGTTTTTAATTTAAGATAATGTGATTTTAAATTTATTTGATTTATTTTATAAAGCCTTAGTGAATCCTCCAAGACTTATAAAATATTTTAAGATTTTAAAATCATTTCTTTGAAAGTGTGACTCACCTCCACATAAGCAAGGGAAATATTTTATTATATTCAAACCTTGGACTTATAAAATAATGTATTAAACTCTCAATTTTCAGAAACCATGGGAAAAAAACATGGTATAGTTTGTGGTTTTGAATATTTTATTATGTAGTGTCCAAAATCAAAATAATAAAGAAATCCCCCTCATTCCCTATAAAAACCCACCCAAGCTCCCATTTCTCTTCCCTAAAACTATTTTAAGATTATAAACACTCTTACCTCTACTCTCGAGTCCTATCAAGGTTCCATCAAGCTCTCAATAGGCCTATCCCAAGCCTTTGGTGTCACACATTCAGGTAAGGGATTTATCTTTCTCATTTCCATTCAATCACTTATTTTATATTATTCTTCTTAAATTCCATTTTCATATGTTGGGATATGATTATTAAATATCTCCTTACTATAAATTTGATGTATAAATTATTATATCTTTATTTAACTCTCATTAAACCCCCCCTACAATCCTTTATGTACACCTGTTACTATGTCGAAATTCCATAAGGGGTTTCTCTCTTCTCATTTCCATTCAAGCGCTTCTTTTATATTATGATTCTTAAATTCCATTTTCATATTTTGGGATATTATATTCCATAATCCCTTTATTTTCCATTTTATTTCTAAATTATGATATCTTCCTTTCACTCTCATTAATCCCCCCTATAATTATTTATGTACACTAGTTACTATGTCGAAATTCTGTAAGAGATTTCTCTCTTATCATTTCCATTCAAGCACTCTTATATTATTCTTCTTAAATTCCATTATCATATGTTGGTATATGATGTTACATGATCCCCTTACTATCCATTTGATTTATAAATGATTATATCTTCCTTTCACTCTCATTAATCTCCCCTATAATCCTTTATGTACACCCGTTACTATACTGAAATTTCGTAAGGGATTCTCTCTCTCCTCTTTTTATAAAGCACTTCATTTATGATATGACTTTTTTATTTCCATTTTATTAAGTTGGGATATGTTCTAACATATCCCCCTTATTTTCCATTTTATTTTTAAATGATGGGATCCCCTTTCACTCTCATTTATCCCTCTTATGAACCCTTATGTACACCTGTTACTATGTCGAAATTTCATAAGGAATCTTCCACCCTCCTCTTTTATCAAGCACTCGTTTTATGTTATGTATTTTAATTTAATTTTTCCTATATTGGGATATGTTCTTAAATATCCCCCTTACTTTCCATTTCATTTATAAATTATTAGATCCCCCTTTCTCCCTCATCAACCCATTTTTATGAACTTTTATATGACACCATTATGCTATCAAAATTGCACCATGATTTTCCATGACAAAATAATTATGTAGTGAATACCATACTCATTTATCTATAAAGGGTATTCACCTTTATAAACATATAATTATTTATTGGGGGCTTATATGTATGTATTCCACACTCCATAATCATGGAATAAAATATTATAATGTATAAATCCATGATGTATGTTCTATGTGGCACACTTAAGTATGATAATGAAATGATTATGAAGGGTGTGCCCTGATAGCACTCCAATGAATTGGGTAATGGTTAGTATCATGATGCATCATGTTGTGACAGGGGATTTATCTGATTCTTTTATGGGACTTTGTCCACCATGGGGTCTTAGCGGATTTATCCTTAATCTATTTATGATGCAGTGTTTTAAGTTGTTACCACATATCCTATATTATTATTATCATGTTATATCATGACTTATTATTCATGTTCCTTTTATGCTCCATGGATATGACTATTGTCTAACATGTATTATCTTCCCCCATGTTATTCCTTGTTTATTCCCTTATTGGGCTTTATATCTCACCCCTTTCTTATGTATGTCCTCAGGTTATCCCATGAAGTGTTAAGTAAGAAGTAACATTTTGGTCATGTTAAATAAGTTTTCAATAAAGATGTTTCTTTTCATGTTTTAAGTTGTTATGTAATGTACCTAATTTCCCAAATACACTAGACCTCTCGATCTTTTAAATTGTATTAAGTGCAATTTTATGTAATAAATCATGTTTAATAATGAAATAAATAGCAGGTTTGTTATATTTACACAACAATAATAGGGAACACATATCATCTCCCGATATCACTAACCTATCGCTAGAGCATTAGTGCCTCGAGACCTAGTCGCACAAATATCGTCATTCATATATCCTTACTGACTAAACTCCCCAACCTATCTTGGTCACACTCACGCAACATGTCAAACCCCTCAACATTCTCATTCTGCCTATAAGGGTATCCTTTGTGATCCTTAAGACCCATCTCTACCCCCTAGGGTCAACTACAACATCATCACTAAACTTGGGATTTGATACCAAAACAGAAAACCCTCGGTCAACACACACAATCACTCATTGTCATGAAACAATAAAAATCCCTAAGCAATCACAGACAAGTAACACATAAATCAATCATGCTTTAGAAAATAGGGCATTTCCCACATGAGGTCAAACAAACTGAAACCACTTTCAAACAAAGCCCTTCTAGATTTCATTTAAAAACCAAGTCAAAATTTTCCTTTTCAATTATTTCAAAAGGCGTCACATTTAATATTACCAATGTTAGTCCCTTGATAAAATTTAGGTTAAAAAATCTTTAGAAAACTCCACTTTTATTTTGAAATACAATTTCAAACCCATTTATCAAATCACTAATTTTCATTTTAAATTTTCACTCTATTTAAACCCCTTTTTAAAACACATTTTAAAAAAGAAACCTCTTGATATTTGAAATCCAACACATTCCACCAAAAAATCATAAAGAGTGATGCCAACACTCATTCGACTAGGGTTCCACCATCGTACCGTTTTGCAAGTTATGTAGTCCATTTTGACTATTAGGTCAATGAGATCCCTTCCCAATTGATGGGTGAGATAACACAAGGCATATAATATGTAGAAAATGATAATGATTATGGAACATGAACATAAAATTACCAAAAGAATAAGAGACTTAGTAAATTTGTGTCCACCTACAACAACAAACATCCATAAATCCATCCCAAGATCATATTGACCTCCTCTGAGTCCATGAGCAGTCATCTCATCAATAATCACCATCAAATTAATAAACTAAACAATTAAAACAAAACTTAAAAATTGGCATAACCGGTGCCAAACTCACTGGGAAACATCACAATGTTGAAACCATATGCAACGAGGTGCAGTTTATTCATAAAACACACTCATATCTAAGCCACAAAAAATACCCAAATTAAAATCTCAAATCAATGGTCAATTTAACTAAAAATTTCCAAAAACCTTAAATAAATTCTTGAAGCAACATACATCAAGGTTAACGATGAACGACATCTTGAATAACTCCTATTGGGACTACATCTACAATCTAAACACAAAATCCCCATAAAGTAGTATGATTTCACCATGATCTAGTGAAATCATCTCTCCAAACCTTAACTAAGAAAACCAAAAATCAAAAGAAAGTAAGGGGAATAATAAAGGAGAGGATCTAAGGAATCTTAATAATAATCACCATAATGAAAACCTTTTGAACCATCTAAATTGAAGGGAAACCAAAGGAGGAGATGATAGAGACAAAGAGGGCTCTCCTCTTTCCTCTCATGCATTTGGAATGAAGGATCCCAAGGGGGGTTCCAAATAGGATCCACTGTGAAATTACCCAAAGTACTCTCTAAAAAAACTATCCAGCACCTTGACCATGACATGACCATGAGGACCACATTATGGTGCCCTAATACCAGGCCACGTTGTAGTGTAGTTGTTTCCCATATGGCAGGGGTGAACTCATAGACCACCACCACGACATGACACTTCTGGGCTATGTTGTGGTCTCCTTCAATCAGGGACACGCTACAGTGTGGCCTCTGGGTTGTGGGGTAACCCACCCCCCAAGGACATCCTAATGGCCCTGCCTCTCGAGAACCCTCCATGGTGAAACCCCTTAGTTGTGGTGTGGTCTTTCCCCCACAAACACCCCCACAGTGTAGTGCCCTCCTTCATGGTGCAATGTCTCCTCCATCCTCCAAAAACTAACTCCCTAGATACTTTCCATGTCGCAATGACATCAGGTTGGGACATGGTCTGTCACCTGCAACCAAAACTAGCAAAGGGGTCACCTTAACTCTACTCTGATGTTCACCTGATCACTCTAAACACCTCTCAATCCTCGATCCACATCCAAAAACATCTCCAAGATACGTCTAAACACTCAGAATTTTGATATGATTCCCAATTCGCAAAACATCCCCCGCTATGAGACCAAAATTCAAACTTCCTCTAAATTCTACCAGCCTATAATGATGTGGGTTGTTATAAGGGAGTACCATCACTTGGGGCCACTAGCTAGAGCAAAAGCATCAACTAGTGTAGCATGTGGACCCGAATATCCCACCTAGATACTCTTGAGTCCTCGTGATATATAAAATGGAGGTGGGAAATCAAAAGGTAATAAATAACAATATAAACTAAATAAGAATCCTAACACACCCTCACCTCTGAACACCCTTCATAAAAATGGTCCCTTTTTCATCAGGAAGGTAATATATAAGGCAAGTCCTCCAGTTGATAAATTTCCATTCATTTACACTACCAGAAAGGTGGGGATCACTTCAAGGGTATATTTTCATCAAGAAAACCTCTTTATAAAGTGATAACTGGGCCTTTTAAACTTCTTTCAAGAAATCAATTTCTAAATCCTATTTGAAAACAAAATCATATAAACATCATCAAAGTCACTCAAATAATCAAAGTAACCCACAAACAATTTTAGAATAAGTCGATTACACCCTTAGTTTGAAAATAAATCCTTAAAACATTAGTTACTTTCTTTAAAAACTAGTAAGAATCAAAACACCCCTTTAATTTATCAAATCATTTTGAAAATGTCACATCACATAGTTGTTTTTAGGTACTTTCATCCTCTTATTTCATTTTCTTCCTCCTTTTTGTTGATCTCAGCTTGTTTCTATATGTTTTTAGTTTTTAATAGGGGACAACAAGGTACCTTGAGGAGTTACTAGAGTGTGAACCTAAACCTACAGCTAATGAAGTTGTATGTGGTCCACCATCTAGCTAGTGAGGGCCATCAGCCTTCTGATGGGTCTCCAACAGTCTACTGGTGATTCCGAAGAGGTCGAGAAAAGTAAGGGTGATATTGTATTTTATTTACATCAAAACCCCCATTTTATTTTTGTTTCCTCCTCCCTCAACCTAAACATGACTTGTTCAAACCTAGGGGCTCTCTTAAGGTGTTTTTTTCTCTCCTAACTTGAATCCTTGTTAGATTGAAGTGTCGATCGAAGTTGTGACCCTCTTTCGGTGATTCCAATTCTAGTTTGGTCTTGGATCTCCTTCTTCCTTGTGTTCCTCTTATTTTTTGCTATGGATCAGCCAATAAAACCATGGGATTCATTATATCCAATTTTCTAATTGGGGATTGGGAATATAGGTCTCTTCCTCTTGCTTCCTCGAGACTTATCTCTCTTTGGATCATGGATTCTTTCCCATAATCATAATTTCAAGGGCTTTAAGGTAGGTGGTTTCATGAAATGGCTTTATTCTACAAACCTTGTTTGATTCCTCCTTAAAATTAGTTTCTAAAATTGTTTAAATTTGCAGAAAATGTTTTAATGAAATACGATGGTTTTGGTTATTCTTATGAAATGGATTTTACCCTTTTGAGTTGTTATTAAAAAAGGTTTTAAAGCATGTTTTATATAGATTCAAAGATTGTGTTATTACCTACATATGAAATTTCCTTTTGAATGATCTTTATATGGTAAGCCTAACTGTGATCATTGACAGGTTAGGGATCCATCCTCAAGGATGAACACTTACCCCCCCCCCCAATCCTATTGTTTTTGGGTAATGTGCGCACTAGGTGGCCTAATGTGTGGCATGGAGCCACTCTTGGGAGAGAACTTTTACCCCCTAGGCCCATTGTTGTAGGTTAAGTGTGCACTGGGTGGCCTATTGATCATGGAGATTGTACGAGGATCCTCACTAACCTATACCTAATATTGCTCTGAGGGTTAGTTTTCCTTGTTGCTATTATTTGAAAAGTATATTGAAATGTTTATGGAAATTCTTTGAAAACTGGCTTATTGGTAATGTTTTGCAGGTTGTGAAAAGGTCGGTTTCTATATTTTATATCAAACTGTGTAAAATTGTATCTCATGCTTTGTCTTTGTTTACTTAAGTGCAATTTGTTTATATTATAAATTTTATTTATGAAACACATGGTAGGATCCTACTGAGCTCATTTTCTCACACTCTGCATACACCTTTAGGTGTATGTAGATTTTTTTTTTGTCTGATGCAAGAAACGGAAAGGTGTTTCAGGGTGGCGGCAGGTTTGTTCGTTAACAGGGTGTGGGAGTCTGATAGTGACTACATGTCATGTGGAGATATTTTTTGTTCTTGAGTACTTTGGTTTGGTTTGTGGTTTTGGCACCTGTATTGCCTTGTTGTTGACTATTTTCGGTTGTTGAATTATATTGGCATACCGAAATTACCTTTATTCAATTTACCATGTTTTATGTTTTTTTTGTGGGAAAATCATTCCCAAATATAGTTCTTGATGCTCAGGTGCTTTTTGTCAACCTGTGGGGATTGGGAATGCTCTTCAGGCCATGTTAGAACTGGCTCGAGTTCTAGATAGTTGGGTAATCCGAGTTTGTTCATGATATAAAAGATCCTCTTGGGAATTTTAACAGGTACTAGTCATGCACAACTTTTGTGAAAACTAGTTTTGATCATAGAAACATGAGGAAACTAACTTCCTTATATAAGGATCAATATGTACATTTAATATAATTCCAAGAGAGCTCAAAGCGTGGGTTAGAAATAATCTAGCAATCTATGACTTTAAATTCAAATGTATGCACATGGATCTGCCTATCTCAATTTGTCGCTTCCTTTGAGCACGGTGCTAAACCACCATAACAAGGAAAGAAGAGTCTTTAAAAGGAGATTACGAGCCCTAAAATAAGAAAACCCCAGGTTAAATTCGAACCAACGTAAATTTTAGGTTGCCATGGTCATTCTAGTGAAAGAAAGGAAGAGGGAAAATGGAGAAGAGGGGGGGGTTATACCACTTTACCTTGAAGAATCGTCACTAAAGCATGAAGAAATCATATAGAAAAGCCATTGAGGAAGGGAGAATGAGAGGGAAATGTGCCTAAAGTGAGGGGGGTCTGAATGGGAGGAAGAGAGGGGCCTCAATGGTTTAAACTCGAAGGGGGGAATGGGTAAAATCCAAAATTCTAATGATCTGGATAGTCTGCACGGTTTACCAAACCGTGCGCCGCCCATGCGAATGGCACTAGATGAACTTGGGGTGTGCCACCTAATTTGGAAATTTGGGCTTCAACTGCACACACACCTCTGAATTGTGTTTTAGGCTTTGTATGATTGGGTCGCATGGTTTGCACTAACTATGCATACCCCGTGCAACATGCACAACTACCCCGCTATTGCCCAATCTTAAAGAAAAACATCCTAAAATCAAGAAATAAAGATAAAAATCAATCAAACAATAAATTACTAAGAAAAAAATGAGGTTTGGGTGTGACGCGACATGCAGTATGACCGATATAATTGAAAGTGTGTGTTTTCGATTCAAAACTTGAATTTTAGTTCAAAACGTACTTCATATAGTCAAAACAAAGTAAACGTGTTCGGATTATCATGATACTTTAGGACAATGAGCAATTGTTCATTTGTGATGTGTAGTAATTAACCACACATCAATCCAATGTGTGGTGTGACTGATATGACTGAAAGTGTGTCGCATACTCAAAACAGAGCAAAGGCATTGGGAGTGTCGTATTACTTTGTAATATGTTTTATTTATGTATTATTTTTTATCATTTATATTTTCCTTTTTATTTATTTGTTATTTACCCATTATTGTATCATATCTATGTTTTATTTATTTCTTTATAGTATTATTAAAATAAGTGTTGTTTTTTATTATAGATGCATGCTTCTTTTCTTTGAGGTTAGGTTGATCCGTGAAGGTCCACTATGAGTTTGATTGTTTTTTAGTTGGTTTAGAATTGTAAATGTTTATAATAAATTGTACATGTTAATGTAATTGTAATGTATTGAAATGTTTATAATATAAATTTATCTGTAATTGTAATTTATTGTAACATAAATTTATTTGTAATTTATTTATGCTTTTTTTATTTGGCTACTGCGGTGTGTTGTCCATGCAGTAACACACTACTGTGGCTGAGAAATATATTTTTTAGTTCTAAAACTAGTGCTAGTAAAATATAGTTTTATCAGCGCTAACTCTAACATTGATAAAAACCACTTTTATTAGTGTTTTTTCAACGCTTACAGAAGTTGAAGGTCTTTGTCATCACTCACATTATCAGTGCTGAGAATGACCCTTTTGCGCGCTTTTAAAACCCAAATTTACAGTAATGTGTGTTTCTAGATATTGGTCAGGATTGTTTTCCTCCGACCATAGGTATTTTAGACCCAACACATAGTCTTTTATGAGGTTTTATCCTAAAACTCATTGGGTGATGGGAGGAGTTGTCCGTCTAAACTTATATGTCAGCCACCATCATTTACAGAGTCCGATGTGGGACTTTGGTCTACACCCAGTAATCTTCTTCTCAAACCAAAGACCACGCAGTTGAGTCATCCCTTCAATTATGATCCACCAAATCTAACTATCTTGCACCACTGTTTTCTCATTGCTAGGACTCGTCGCTTGACCATTGCTATCAAAAATACTTTTGGCACAAGGCACTATGGATGTGCATGTTTCAAATGAACCACCGTCGTCGTTGTCAAACTAGTTTGGGAAATACTCCACCCCACATCACACTTGGGGTGCACCATACCTTTGATACAACTTGTCAGGACCGCTTTCCTTCGGTTTAAGGTCATTCAGGTCCAACACACAAGCCTTTATGGGGTTCCATCCTAAAATTCATTGAGCGATAGGAGAAATTGTCCATTCAAACTTATATGTCAGCCACAATCTTTTGCAAAGTCTGGTGTGGAACTTAGGTCTGCACCCAACCAGTATTACTATTGGTCTGTAGGTTGAACGTACTGCCACTGATAAAGGATATATAAATGTATCCAGAAGCTCATTAGATTCATTTGAATCTAAGTTCAATAACTGGTGGATTTTTGACTCGTGAAACAATGTCTATTCAAGCTACATTGATCATAAATTCAATTACAAATTATTCAATGCTTATCGAATATAATATTTATTTATTTATATGATAAATGGATATATATATTTTATAGAACAATCATAATTATTTTATGGTTTCAAGATCAATACAATTTTATACGAGAATTCACAAAGAGAATGGTTCAAGAGACATATTTTAATATCATTTTTTAAAATAAATAAATTATTTATTTATTTTAAGAAATTATATTAGAAGAAAGTGTGACTTTAGATAATATAAATAAGTGAATATTATTTTAAGAATTGACATTTGGTCATCATTTAGACTAAATGAAAAGAAAGAGTCTTTGCTCGGTTCTTTTCGGATTTAAATCGTCTCAGGTTGGGCACCTGAACCTGACCCTCAAGTTGAGTTTTGGACAAAAATGCCCCCATTATGCATTTTTTGGGTTTTTTTTCGCTGCCCTCCGCTGGAAATTCCTGTCAAATTTCCACTGGAAATTTCCAATGCAAAATTCCACTGGAAATTTCCTCCGATGTGGCGGTTATCCATTGACCAACCTGACCCTCAAGTTCAAAAGCCAACTTGAGACGATTTAAATCCGTTCTTTTCAGTTTAACATAGATATAAATAAAAAAACACACCTCCTTCATTTGATAAGAAATTGATGTCTAATTTATCATCCAATACCCGGGGAGAGAATTGGAAATAACTGTCTCATATCATCTCAAGATCTAAAGAGGAAGCAAGTGATATTTGTATACAATCAAAAAACGAACCCGATGAAACACTTGATCTTCTCACGCTAAACACATGTAGATATCACTAGAGAAATTCTTGATCAGATTTTCAAAGCAACACCAACGTCAAGATAATCGGTGATAAGACACGTTAATGACGATTGGAAATCAAATCAGAAACAAATTTATCAAGATACTTATTTTATTTAAATAATTAATTATACATTACATCTGACGGTATTAAAGAATTTGAGACAAGGTAAGTTTAATTTTTTTTTAAACGGTCATCTCACCCGGTAGCTTCCGCTGCGTTTAATAAACATTATATAACTCATTTATGTGAATTATTTCTTATTTTAATCGGTATTCGTGACTCGGGAGCGCTCGACGTCCCTGAGAACGACGTCGATTTAAAAAATAATTTCCGACATAAGCTACGCCATGCATTGTCGCTATTCTCCGATAAGAGTATCAGAAAACGAAAAAATAAACATTTTATTTACGCCCTTCCACCGTCTCCGCCCTTTTCCCTCCCTTCCCCATTTCGTTCAATTTGCCTGCAGCTGTTGCGTCCACGCCGATCTCTCCCCCTCCCCCTCCCTCACAATAATCCGCGCACTGTGACCATCTCGACACTGAAATCATCGAAATGTTGCAGAAGCTATCGTGTTCATCCTCGTTACGGTCTCGCTGAAGGTGATCCTCCTGGTCTTCCGTAGCTTCGTGTCGTCGCGCCTTTATTTTTGTAATTAGATTTTTTATGTTGGCCACACACGTATTCAATTCGGTGGTTACTGTAGTTATTTCTTATTATATAGACGATACGCCTCTGCGAATCGGCGGGCATTATTGTTATTCCTTATTATTGCTCACTCCATCTTCTCGCAATCGATCAATTTAGGTTTTAGCATGGGCAGTTGTTAGATCTATATCAACATCCCGGTCTCACAGATCTCAATTTCTAAATGGTTTGAATGAAAGTATGGCATTCAATAGAGGTAATTGACCACGGGTGATCCATGCCGCCGGCCCATTTAATTGGGTTTAAGGGTTGTTTGTTGTTGTTGTCAAAGATTACATTTCAGCTCAGTTAGAGCTTAGCAGCACATGATTGAATTAGCAATGAAAAACAAAAGTCGGGCAAATCTCATTGTTTGCCATGAATTCCCTTCCTCTCTAGTGTGTTTGGAGCCTCTACGACAATCCTCAAGTATCCTCATGATTCATCCTTCAATCTCCCCCTCCATTGGAGACAAACACCACTTAAAAATGCACAAAAAATCTCAGCATGGGGACTGTGCAGGTTCTTCATTGCCTGTTCAGAACTGATACAAACGTAACTTTTGGATATTGACACAGCCTATGCAGATCTGGGGGGGGGGGTAATTTCTCGCATTTGTTGCATATGAATCGTGTCTAACATGTATCCATAAATTGGCATGGCCCGTACCAATATTTTCACTGCTTGTGACAAACATTAAAATCTCCATTTTGCCATTTTAGCTTCATTCAATGTTTATTGAACTAAGCCCTTTCTCACTATATAACTACAATAAACCATAAAATACAAATCAGGAGTCCCCTAAAATATATTTAACCTTGAAAAAATAATAAGAAATATATAATAAATAGAGTTTATCAGTGGGTTCAAAGGATATTAATGAAGGTCTCAATAGGCATAGGATGATGGCTATGTTGGAAAACAGGATACCATCGAGGCGGGCAAACGAATTGATGACATGCCATGTTTTTCTTTTGTTTTTGGAATTACTATATATTTACACCATCCATAACCTTATGCTCATTTTTCCATCACCTGGAACATCCAACGTGATTCTTCCTTGAGAATTTCCCACTAGCTATTTCCTAAGTAGGAAAAAAATGAAAGAGGGTCACATGCTCTGTGGTCCATGTCATGTTTTTTCAAATCCAAACCATCCACATTTAACTATCAAGCATTCAGTAACAGTTTTGATGAATCCAATTGCTCAAATATATTTGATGATATCAAAGTGGTGCCTTATTTGTATGGTTGTGCTTGGAAAATTCATTTAGTTTGTTGCCATTTCAGCCCTGTGGGATTAGTAAGTTTTCCCCTCTTATCTTTTCTAGAAAGATTCCTCAAGCTCGGTTCCCTTTAGGGAACCACTTTGTGTGTATAATCGCTGGACGTATTGGAATTACAGAAAAAGAGAAGAGAAATGGGAGAAAGAGAGAAATGTTGGACCCAAGGGTGTTCTTTGCTGGAATTGGAGTATGATTTGTGTTTGTTGACAATCCTCACATGGAAGATCAGAGAGTTTCTAAGACGGGTGATCTTACAGTTCAGGCTGACAACAATGTTGAAGGTGGCGCCATTTTTCAGTGTTTGTCAAATTTTTGGGTCTTAAAATCGGGAGTATCTTTTTGGAAAAGGAAGGTTTTATGCAAAGGAGTCCGCGAACCATGCTTTGTGGACTCCTTTGCATAAAACCTTCCTTTACCAAAAAGATAAAATCTCGATTTTGAGGCAAAAAATTTGGCAAACACTGGGAAAATTACTGTAAGATTACTCGTCTTGAACACTATTGTCAGCCTGAACTGTAAGATTACTCGTCTTGAAAACTCCCTGATCTTCTATGTGTGGATTGTCAACAAACACAAACCATACTCCAGTTCCAGCAAAGAACACCCTTGGGTCCAACAATCTCCCCTTTTGAGTTTGTTGGCAATCTACAGATAAATTCAATAAAAAAACTTGCAACTATCTAAACCGGATACGCAAGAAACAACTCAGCCAACACTAAGTCTACGTGAGCAATGCTTGATGTAGAAAACAAGAGGGTGAACATGAATTGGGTTCTCGTGTCTCAGAAAACTTAAATATGTCTAATCTACTTGTCAAAAACTTGCAACCATCAAACCATATTTTTTATTTTTCCCCTTGTTTCTCAACTCTCCATCATTTCTCCTCCAACCTCATAAAATTGAATTCATATACTCTCTCCCATTGGCAATAAACCCAAAGAGTTTGACTTTGACTTGTACAACTCAAAACATACTCCCCTTGGATCGTATCTCCCTCATAAACCTGTATCACTTTAACAAACAGATTAAAACAGTTAATTCAACCGGGGAGAGGGGAACACTCGAGACCTCCTCAGGCACTGGGAGGTGGTTGAACACCGAGGTTTAATCGATGTTTCTCGAACACATGTGCTGACAACGACTTGGTCAATATGTCAGCCACGTGATCATCAGTTCCAACATGATCCATTTTAATCATGCCTTGTTCGACATTTTCCTTGATAAAGTGATACCTGATTTCAATGTGTTTCATACGAGAATGCTGAACAAGATTCTTAGTGAGATCAATTGCACGCTTGTTATCACAGTGAATCACCATAGGCTGTTTCACCTCATCACCAATATCAGTCAGTTGTTGCTTCATCCAAAGTAGTTGAGTGCAAACTTTTGTAGTGGGAGATATACTCAGCTTCAACAATACTGAGAGAAGTGCTTTTTTGTTTCTTATTCAACCAGTCCACACATTTCTTGCCAATAAAGAATGCTCCACCACTTGTGGACTTTCTATCCACCACATCTCTAGCCCAGTAAGCATCAGAAAATGTTGATAGTTCATTATCTTTTCCTGCAGCAAAGTGTAAGTCATACTTGTGAGTACCTTGAATGTACCTCATGATTCGTTTAACTGTCGCCATATGTTCATTCAAATTACTTTGAAAGCGGGCCGCTAAGCATGTCGCAAAGACAATATCTGGCCGGTTCGCGAAAGGAACACGGTACGCGGTGGCTGTACCGCATCGAAGATTTGAGAGATTTGGTTTTGCGGGATTTTCGGATCTATTTGCCTATATAAGGTTCACTAATTTTTTCATTACGACATGATACTTCGATTAGAAATTCGAGAGGAATTCGGTGAAGTCCAGAGTGGTTCGCGGGAAGACAACCCCGCGAAAGGGGTTTTGCGGGGCATTGTAGCCTGCAAAGGAAAACGGTTCGCGAAGCAGGGGCAATTCGCGGAAGATGGTTCGCGGAGGCGGTAAGCGGGTGCGGTTCATGGAGGCGGTATGCAAAGGTGGTATGCGAAACACACACACTACGCGGAGAAGCGCAGTTCGCAGAGGAAGCAGGCCAGTTCGCAGAGGAATGATTCACGAACGATCAGTGCGCGGAAAAGTGGATTATATATATAGATAAAAAACGGGACTTCAACAGAGCATCTATTTACAGTTGAGGATGCGTGCATTCATTCAAATGGATGGATCCACAAGTCCATAAACTGTGAGTGAATTCCTCCCAAGGTAGTGAGTTAGGGGGAGTCGACAGAAGTGTTCCGTGGGACGCAGTAGCTATCCGGCAGTGTGCCTAGCACAGAGTGACTGTGCCTAAACTTTTGTACTCCACAATTAGTGAAGTTTAGTGGATTTAGGTACGATCGACACACTGTTGGCGTATGCTCCTTGGACTAGCCCTTAGTGGTGAACCAAATAAAATCGCTGTGTTGACTCTTTGCATGTGATTGTTTGTTTGCTGCTCATTTTCATCAGACAGGTTTAACTGGCTCCTTCCAACGTGGGAACAAGATCCGTCACTTTTGAAGAAAAAGTTGACACCCTGATTCACTCCTCTCTCAGGGTATTTCGGGGTCCTTAAAAAAATACACGAGAGACCTCTTCGCTCTCCCGCCGAAGCCTTAGTCGAAACTCTACAAACCAATTCCCCCCTACACTCTCTCCAGCCCCCCTTTTAACAACCTCGCCTCCCCCCACGTGGGCCAAAAACCTCCCCCCTGTGAGACATTTTTACCCCTTATAGAATATGCTTTTTAGGTTGTGTTGTGTGACCGTTTTCCCCCTTCTGGAATATGATTTCTAGGTTATAGTAGTGCCATAGGCTCTATCACTCGCCCTGTAACATCCTGTTATCCCATGGCTTCCATGGCTTTCATTGAAGGACCGCGACAGTTGCGGGCCACAAGTATTCGGCCCAATCGGATCGGGCTACAACAATCCAACAGAGCCCTGTTGTGATGTTTGTTGCTCGATATCTCACTCACCTTTTTGACTCGTCATGGGAAACCCGAGTAGCTAGATGAGAGACCCTAGATTTATGCTACGCTTTTGCGGACTCACCCCTCCGACTAGCGTCTCCCTAGAGATTGTGGATTCAGGCTAGGGATGTGCTCTGAGGAGGCGGGTGTGCGCCGAGTCGGTAAGCTAGTGCTCTTGATAGATTCGACAATTGCATGCAATCGGTCATGGTTTGTTTGCTTGTCTTTGGTGGACTCACTAACATATCTAGGACTTCCATGACGCATAACCTCGACACTTGACATTGATATTTGATATTTGATATATGACTCTGATCGCTCGATCATTACTCGACATTGGAGTTGCCATGTTTGACTTCCTTTATTATATCCATTGATTGCTATGTGGTATGTTTGACTTCCTTTATTATATCCATTGATTGCTATGTGGTACTTTCTTTATCTATGTATCTTCCTTGTTATGTTGTAATGTTTGGTGATACTTGGTACAAGCTCATAACTTATGCTCTGTTAACCTTGGCATGTGAAGCTGTTTTTCAAAGTTTTCTTAAAAAGGCTTCATTTTATAGAAAATGTTTTATTTCGTTAAAGAGGGATTTTTACATGTTTTCCTCTTGGGATTTCCTAAATGGCATTTGGTATGGAAAATATATTGGTTTGGACCTTGTGGCTCTTTATTTTTTTCCCTTAAAATGTGGCATGTTTTACCGTCTTTCCTTATAATGGAAAAACCCTGTTTTCTTATTCCTATTTTTCAAATTGACATATCTGACTTGCTTGGTAGAAAATTGCATAGATCGCTTGGTGGGATTCTACTGAGCTCTGTTAGCTTACACCCTGTTTGTACCGTTTGGTGTTTACAGCCTTTATGTTTCTATAGTAGGTGCTTGAATCTCTTCGTCTTCTTTTGTGGGTTTGTGCTTGGTTGGGCGAGGTTAGGTGACTTGGGACATGGTGGATGGTCGAGGTCCCCCAGAAGATGGGTGATCGTGGTTGTGTTTTCCTTTTAATGTCCCCGGGTTGTTTGTATCTTTACCGTTGGTTGTATTTGGATGACTTGGTTGTTACATTTTTGTTCTATGTTTCCGCTCTATTCTTTGATTATGTCGTTTTCTTTTTGGGTGAAATTGTTCCCAAGGGATGCTTTCTTATTGCCCAGGCGCTAGTTGCCAACCCGTGTTATCGGGAACACTCTTCGGGCCAGTGACGATCGTTTCAGATGCCGGTTCAGCTGGTATTCCTGGCCGGTTCAGCTGGAATTCCTTTTCCCATGTAGCTTCCTAAACTCCACCCATTTGCATGGCTTCCCTGTTGCTCCCTCTTCCACCCTCTTGAAATTCCATCGTGTCCTCATGGTGAAAAACTTGATGAAAATTTGAAGGTTTCTCCAATGTATCGTGAAGGGCAATGAGCGCAACAAGCCCCTTCCCTAGATCCACCGTTTTTATTGCATATGTAATGCACCTTCCTGTATCAATTAGTTCTAGAAATGGAATGCGAATCCATAACAATCATTCAAGCATCACCACTTTCTTTAACAAGTGATTCATCAAGCATGACATCCAAAGCCAACTCACCCTTGTGAGTCCTACAAGGATTCCTCGTACACAGGTGAATTTGGATTAATCCAAATAATATTCGCCGTATGTATGCGATCGCTGTCTTTGATGACAGTGTCAAGCAAAACTGTCCACTTACGACCACATAGTTGCTAAAGATTAAGTGGCCCATGATCTGATTAAGAGGACTGAGCTTTGGATATAGAGATTCCCCCTCACTGCATTCTTTGCTTTAGGCAGAACAGGACAACAATGGTGATTTAGGTTTTGTGTCGTGATTCTTTATGCTTGATGAGAGGAAGAGTTCTCTAGTGTCACGATGCCCTCCCACCAAAGGTACCGCAATGAGGAGAGAGAGATGATGACCCCCGAGTTCTCTAGTGTCACGATGCCCTCCTGTCAAAGATACCGCAATGAGGAGAGAGAGATGATGACCTCCGAGTCCCGCATCCAATAGGCCCTCGGGTTGTCGATTAGCACCGGGGGTATAAAAATCTCATAGTATGAGAGACATTACCCTCTATAAATGAAACAGGATCGAGAAATATGATAAACCACCACCAATCAACTCCAACAAACAAAATAATAATAACCAAAAACCATCCCACAATGCATGAATAAAGTAAATTTGATACAAATAAGTCTCCAACAACATACCAAAAAGACAAATCTACGACAGTGACTCAACAACAGCTCCAACCCAGCTAGTAATGTCCAGTTCGGTCCCCAAAGTCCTAGAAACCTGTAAATCAATTTATGTAAGGTGAGTATAACAGGTATATTCAATAGTGACATAACCAAGGCCTCAAGTTTACATGTGTAAAGAGCATGCTAATGCGCCGGTGAACAAACAACAGAACCAACAAACACCTATACTGGCCATCTAACCAAACCTAGCCTCACCATGACTCATTCACAAAATCACGCATCCAATATAATAATATAGCATCGAGATCAGAACAAAGCAAGGCGCCCCACTGCCACTTCCCCACCGATTTGCCGCTCTCACGCCCCAACGTCAAACATCCTATGCTATAATCTCTTTCACACATCACATCACATCACATCCCGCCCGCAGACATCTGAGCCACACATCACATCACATCTCGCTCGTAGACACATGAGCCACACATCACATCACATCTCGTTCGTAGACACCTGGGCCAACACATCACATTGCATCACATCACATCTTGTTCGTAGACACCCGGGCTAACACATCACATCACATCTTGCCCGTAGACACCTAGGCCAACACATCACATCGCATCACATCACATTTCGCTTGTAAACACCTGGGTCACACATCAGTGCTGAAGGAAGAGTGGGGGAAAGGGGGTAGCTAGCCATCCGTATCACTACCATCCCAGATGTTGGAGAAAACACTTGGAACTCAGCACATTTAAGCGTTGGTAAGGTTATTCAACTCAGGTGGAGTGTGTATAAAATAAAATAAACATACATGATATATAGATAACAAACAATACCCAACCTATGGGTTCACATCAACTGCACTAGCGCACACCACATCAATTGTCACAACTGCCGTCGCCACTATATGTAACACACCACACAACCACAACACAAAGCCACACAATAATTTCCCACTTTCAATTACTAGTTCACCACATTTACGCGTTAGCCATTTCATTAGCCATTTCATTTCACATTACACAACTCATTAATTCATTCAATTCAGTTTAAGCCATTTATCACATATTTGTTTCCAGTCCACCTTGTTTATTTATCAGCCTATTTTGTTTTGTAGAAGGTGAATTCCCCTTACCTCAAGGTGAGGCAGAGACATTCTTTTATAAATGGGTAAAATAGATTACACGGTGGAGTATTCCGATGTGAGACTCGGAAATACCCCTCAAGCTGGACATGCCCGGCTTAGACCAAGAGTCCTACAAAAGAAAGACGACGCCGAACAAGACCATACACACTCCTCCTCAAGTTGGGTCGTTGATGTTGTGGATACCCAGCTTGGTACTAAGAGAGTTCAGAAGAGCTCCCGAGATACCTTTGGTGAAGATGTCGACAAGCTGATATGCTATCAGTGTGTGGCCGAAATAGACATAGTGCTGCTCGAGGTGATGACGAAGAAAGTGACAGTCCACCTCGATATGCTTCATTTGTTCATGAAAGACGGGATTAAAAACAATCTTTGTGGCTGCCTGATAGTCACACCAGATATGAGCTGACGTATGCGGTGGGAAGCCAAGCTCATGGAGGAGATGACGAAGCCAAATGATCTCAATAGTGACCGTGACCATTGCACGATATTCAGACTCCGCACTAGATCTGGAGACGACAGTCTGTTTCTTGCTGCGCCAAGAGATGAGGTTACCTACCAAGAAAACGACAAACCAAAAAGTAGGCTTCCGGGTAGCAAGACAACCAGCATAGTCAGCGTTACAGAAGACCTCAACATTCAGATGATCGTGATGTGAATACCGAAGACCACGAGCAAAGTCTTTCCTGATGTATTTGGCAATACGGAGGACAACATCCCACTGAGATTTGGTTGGATGCTCCATGAATTGACTAACTTTGCCAACAACGCATACAATGTCCGGACGCGTCATGGTGAGATAATTGAGTTTTCCCACAAGACGACGGTAGCTCTCTGGGTGGGAATAAAGTTCCGTGTTGTCATAGAGAGGCCGCTCCCCAGGCTCAAGAGGAGTGTCAACGACAGTTGACTGAGTCAAACCAGCATCCTGCAAGATATCAAAGACATATTTTTGCTGGCAAAGAAAGATGGTGTCTTTAGAACGGGGACCTCAATGCCAATGAAGTATGTTAGAGAACCGAGATCTTTGTGTGAAAGTGGTGGTGAAGATGCTCCTTGAGTTGGACGATTCCAGTTGAGTCGCTCCCAGTGATGATGATATCATCAACATACACCACTAACAGGATGCAGCCGGAGGACGTTGTATGGTAGAAGACGGTGTGACCCTTCCTACTTCGAGAGAGCCCAAATGTAGTGACGACGGTGCTGAATCGGCCAAACCAAGCACATGGAGACTGCTTGAGGCCATATGGAGAGCGACGGAGTCGACAAGCATGAGAGTCGGCTCCGGAGGCACGAAATCCCGGGGGTTGCTCAAGAAAGCCATGGAGAAAAACATTCTTGACATCAAGTTAATGAAGGGGCCAATGATGATGAGCGACCAGAGAGATGGATAATCAGACAAATGCCATCTTTGCAACCGGAGAGAAGGTATCAAAATAGTCAATACCATATGTCTGAGCAAAATCCTTCGCCACAAGTATTCCTTTGAGGTGATGAAGAGTGCCGTCAACATTGAGGCGGACCATATAAATTCATTTGCTGCCGACGGCCTGTTTGCCTGCCGGAAGCGGGACCAGATCCCATGTGTGATTGTCGTCTAGAGCCCGCAATTCATCCCACATTGCTTGAAGCCACCCAGGGTGAGATTTGACATCGCCAACTGTGCGGGGAATAAATATCGTCTTCAGAGCGAAAAGACCCCTGTATGAGGAGGTGTACAAAGGAGTATTCTGGCAAGAACAAGTACCTTTTCGTAGTGCAATGGGCAAGTTGTCTGGAGTCGAAGCAGGAGCATCGGATGAATCTGGGACGATGGTGTCCTTGGCCTGGATTGAGGATACAGTCGACGGGCGATGGTAGTAGATAGTGCCAAACCGGTGACCAACAGAGTGGGGCACCAGAGGTGGGTGGATGATGAGAGGAAGACAATCATCAATGGTGGTGTCTGGATGGGGGGAGGGAAGAGTGAAAGAAGAGTTCTCAACAAACGATATATCAACAGAGATGATATACCACCGTAAGTTGAGAGAGAAACATCGGTATCCGCGCTAAGTGCGGGAATATCTTAGGAATATGCAACGGAGGGATTTCGGAGAAATTTTGGAGAGGTTGGGATGAGTGTCCCGAACATAACACAGACACCCAAACACACAAAGTGGAAGTGAGTGAGGAGGGAGGAGAATAGAGTTCGAAAATGAGTCTCCCCCTGAAGGATAAAAGAATGGAGTCGGTTTAGGAGGTAGGTAGCAGTCAGGATGATATCGCCTCAAAAAAGGAGACACCTTCATGTGGAATAGGAGGACACGAGCAGTCTCCAGAATATGGCGATGTTTCCGCTCGGCCACTCCATTCTGCTGAGGTGTATCAGGGCAGGATGTCTGATGAATGATGCGTTTATCCTTGAGAAACTGTTGAAAGGAAGTGGATAAATATTACTGTCCATTGTCGGAGCAGAAACATTTAAGGGAGATGGAGAACTGAGTATGAATTTCATTATAAAAGGTCTGAAAAGTAGAAAATACTTCAGACCGATCACGAAGAAGGTAAAACCATGCAATACACGAGTTGTCATCTAGAAAGGATAAATAATAACTGTACCCGGATTCGCTAGGAACCTTGCAAGGATCCCATACATCGGAATTAATAAGGTAGAAAGGATTCGCTCCACGCGGTTCCAGTCGAGGAACATACGTCAACCGATGATATTTAACAAACTTGCAGGATTCACAATGGAAGGAAAGGTGAAACTTAATTGGGGGAAAAGCTTATGTAGGACGAAAGCCGGTGGATGACCAAGGCAAAAATGCAGGTCAAAGGCACGGACCGAGGTGGATGGGCAAACAAGAGATGGTGGGGTATTAACATGTACACCCCCATTTTAAAAATTACCTCGACCAAGTTCCTGATTCGTCGTCCGCTCCTGAAAAGCAACACCAGAGGATGTAAAAGTAGCAACACAATTTAAATCTTTGGTGAGTTTGATGATAGAGATAAGATTAAACAGATTCGACCGAAGCTAGGCGAATAGACGGGGTCAAGGGGCATGTGCGAAATTCGACAATGAGGATTGTTGATCCATTAACAACATTAATTGTAGAGGCACCAATGTACGAATGATAGGTAGTGAACATACCGAAGTCCCCAGTGAGATGTTCGGACGCGTCAGAGTCAAGCTTCCAAGCTGTCGGTTGATGAGATACACAGGCTGTAGAGCCATCAGTCTGAGCAATGAGGGCTGAAGAAGAGGACGGTGGTAGAGCAACCCGATAAGATTGTATAAATGCAATCTCCTCCTTCGAGAGCGCTGGTCTTTAACGGGTATTGGATGAAGGGGGACCACTTTGCGGGAGAACCGGTGACGGAACATGGGACAACTGCTCAGGTGGGCGCACAAACGCAGGGATGAAGCATGAGGCTGCCGTGCGGGATGGCCGACAATGGTGGTGAGGGGGCGGCCTTGCAGGAAATCGGGCGACCGGAGGTGGTGCCGGAGGGATGCGGGCGGAAGAGCCAACCATAGAGGAGTCGGCGGGCCGAGAAGCGCCAAGAGATGCGGGGCTGGGAGTTGCCGAGGGAGGCGCAACTGGGAATGCCGAGGAGGGCGAGGTCGGGATGGCACTTGTCGGGAAGGCTGCTCGTAGGGAGCCGATGCACAGGGGGGCGGTGCTTCTGGAGCCTTTGCTGTGACGATGGCCTGCCGTGACCGACGACGAAGGCAGGTTGGTGGCTACCAGGAGGGGGTGGCGCGTCCACACAGGAGGGAGCCGCGCGAAAGGAGTTGCTGTTACGGAATCGTCGGGAGACACAACGACATAAACGAGAAAACGAAAGAAAGCAACAAGAACACAACGATTTACGTGGTTCGGGAATAATCCCTACGTCTATGGGAGAGACAAAATTTCACTATTCGGGAGCACAAAATTACAGAGGATTTTTTCCATAGTAACCCTAGCCCGAAAATGGGCTATAAAACAATGGAGAAAACGATCACTGTTCGGAAAGGTGAGTCCGCGTTGCTACAGTGAACGACAGTCAGCTTTGTCAAAAGCGTTACAGTGGCTGTTGGCTGGAGAAGTCAAAAGTGCTACAGTCCAGTTGACCCCGAAGTCCGCACTGGCACTGCTACAGTGCCTGTCGGTGTCGGTCGGTTAACATTGCTACAGTGGTCATCATTGCTACAGTTGCGGGCCACAAGCATTCGGCCCAACCGAATCGGGCTACACCAATCCAACAATCTCCCACTTGGAGCCTGATTCACTGCACTGTAATGCTTCGATGCAACTGATGAAGACAACTTACTTAATCTGAGTTCTTCTTCTTCTTCACTCACCAGTGGCGTGCTTCCAATTCACAGATTCATGAAATACAAACTGTTTTCCTCCTGTGCTCCCATCAGGTCTTCCATCATTCTGTCTCTCATCCTCCGTTCATCAGTGGAGACCAACAGAGGCACAACAGTGCCTCAACTTCTGTATCACCATAGGCTTTGTCAACATGTCTGCCGGATTGTTGGTTCCACAGATCTTCTGCAAAGTCAACAACCCATCCTGAATCAAACCTCTGATGAAATGGTACTTCAACTGAATGTGCTTCGTCTGGGCATGAAACACTGGGTTCTTTGCAAGATGTATAACACTCTGATTGTCACAGTGCAATACATCCTCCTCTCGCTTTCTTCCCAATTCATCCAAGAAGTTCTTCAGCCAAACCATCTCTTTCCCAGCTTCTGTTACAACAATGTATTCTGCCTCTGTGGTGGATAAAGCCACCACCTTCTGCAATTGTGATATCCAACTTACCGTAGTTCCTCCATAGGTAAAAACATAACCCGTGGTACTCCTCCTGTTGTCGACATCGCCTCCAAGGTCAGCATCCACATACCCCTGCAATGAATTTCCTTTCCCAAAGCACAGAGATACCTCCTTGCTGCCCTTCAAATACCTCAATATCCACTTCACAACTTCCCAATGTTGTTTTTCAGGGTTAGCCACAACTCCTACTGCATGAGCGATGTCAGGTCGAGTACAGACCATGACATACATCAGACTTCCGACAGCTGATGCGTATGGAACTCTTGCCATGTACTCAACCTCTTCTGCTCAAGGTGCAAATCCTCTGACGCCACAATGCTGAGAACCACCCGGATGGTGGTAAGCTTCACTACTGGTGAGAATATTTTCGTGAAATCCACTCCCTCCTTCTGTTGGAAGCCTTTCACCACAAGCCTTGCCTTGAACCTCCTCTTGCCATCATGTTCTTCCTTCACCCGGTAGACCCACTTGTTCTGCAATGCTTTCTTTCCTGCTGGCAGGGATGTCAACTCCCAAGTGTTGTTGTCATGCAATGAGGAAATCTCCTCCTTCATTGCCAGCTCCCACTTTCCTGACTCCTTTAGCTGCATTGCCTCTTCAAAACATTCTGGTTCTTCACCGTCAGTCAATAATAGATAATGCAGGGATGGTGAATACCTCTGCACAGGCCTTCTCACCCTTGTTGATCTCCTCAACTCCACTGGAGTAGTAGGTTCCACCGGTTCGGATCTCTCATGCTCAGACACACCTTCAAGCTCCACTTGCTCTTTGCACTCTGATTCAATGTTCCCATTTTCATCTTCAGCTACGTGACGACCTTTGTACATGACACCTTCATTGAATACCACGTTCTGGCTCCTGATGACCATCTTCTTGTGATCATCCCAAAAGCGGTAACCAAACTCATCAACACCATAGCCAATAAGGAAACATGGCTTGGACTTAGCATCAAGCTTGTCCCTTGAGTTAGCATTAATGTGTACATAAGCCACACTGCCAAAGACTCTTAAATGTGAGAGTTTTACCTCCTTACCAGACTAGAGCTCCTTGGGTAGATGTTCTCCCATTGGCACAGATGGACTCCTATTGATCAGATACGCTGCCATGTTCACTGCATCAGCCCAGAAGGTTTTGGGCAACCCTGAGTGTAACCTCATACTTCTGGCATGTTCATTCAACGTCCTATTCATCCTCTCTGCCACACCATTCTGCTGTGGTGTTCCTGGGATAGTCTTCTCCCACCGAATTCCATTACCAGAACAGAATTCTATGAATTCTTGACTGCCATACTCTCCACCGTTGTCAGACCTCAAGCATTTCAGCTTAGCTCCTGACTCATTCTTCACCATGACCTTCCACTTCTGAAACATTTTAAACACATCAGATTTACTTTTTAGAAAGTAAATCCATACCTTCCTTGTTGAGTCATCGATGAATGTCACATAGTATTGTGACCCTCCAAGGGAATGTACCGGTGCAGGTCCCCAAAGATCCGTGTGCACCAGGTCCAGCTTCCCAGCCTTTGGTGTTCTGCCTCCTTTTGCAAAAGACACCTGCTTTTCGAAGATACAATCTTCAAATAGGCCAACTTCCACTGACTTCAGCTCCGGTAGCAACCCTTTTGTTGCAAGCACCTTCATCTCCTTCTCACTCATGTGGCCTAGCCTGTTGTGCCACAGTTGTGAATCTCCTACAGCTTTGAGTGATGCAACCATGTCTATGCAAGTTTCTGTCATGTTGTATAGGGTTCCATTCTTTGCTCCCTGAGCTATGACCATAGCTCCTCGGGTGATCTTCTATGCACCACCAGTGAATGTGGTACTCAACCCTGCATTATCAAGTTGTCCAACAGAAATAAGGTTTCTTCTCAGGCCAGTGATATACCTCACGTTTTCCAGAACCAACAGACTCCCACTGTTGGTCTTGATCCGTGCATCCCCTTTCCCCACGATCTGCAAGGGCTCATCATCAGCAAGATGCACCTAGCCGAAATTTCCAGAAACATAATTTTCTAGATCCGATGTAGAATGGAAAGACGCCCCAAAGTCTAAAATCCAAGACTCCATTGGGCTGTCCACGCTCAACAGCAGCACGTCATCAGTTCCTTCAGCTGCCGTGTTTGCTCCACTGGTTTCAGGTCCCTTCCGATTATCTCTGCACTCCTTGTCCTGTCCTTTCTTCCTGCAAGTCCAGCAGGTAGGACCGACCCCCTTTGCCTTGTCTCTGCTCTTTCCTCTTGACTTCGATCGTCTTCTGCGATTGTCCCACTGTGGGTACCTTCCTCTTCCTTCAACGTTCGAAGCAGAACCAGAGAATCTGCCTGATTCTCTTCTTCGAACATCCTCACTAAGGATTAGGTCCCGTATATCTTTCAGAGCCATCTTCGTATTCCCCGAATTACTGCTCACAGCTGTTGCAGTTGCTTCCCAACTTTCTGGTAACGAAGATAGTAAAACCAGCGCACATACCTCATCACCAAGATCAATGTCCACCGATGACAACTGACTTATGATGGTATTAAATTCGTTGATATGATCTGCAACAGTTCTCCCTTCAACCATTTTCAGGTTGAACAATCGTCGTATCAAATGCACCTTGTTTGCCGCAGAGGGCTTCTCGTACATGTTTGTGAGGGCTTTCATCAGGTCCACCGTCGTCTTCTCCTCTCTGATGTTGAACGCCACATTTTTGGCCAACGTCAGACACACAACACCCATAACCTGTCGATCCAGTAGCTCCCACTCCGACTTCTCCATGTCCGCTGGCTTCACACCCAGAAGTGGCAAGTGCATCTTTTTCTGATAAAGATAATCCTCGATCTGCATCCTTCAGAAACTGAAATCAGTTCCATCGAAGCGATCGATCTTCACTTTGCCTTCATCCAGAGCCATCGTTGGAGAATTCCGAACTCACCCTCTGATACCAGTTGTTACGGAATCGTCGGGAGACACAACAACAGAAACGGGAAAACGAAAGAAAGAAAGCAACAAGGACACAACGATTTACGTGGTTCGGGAATAATCCCTACGTCCACGGGAGAGACAGAATTTCACTATTCAGGAGCACAAAATTACATAGGATTTTTTCCATAGTAACCCTAGCCCGAAAATGGGCTATAAAACAATGGAGAAAACGATCATTGTTCGGAAAGGTGAGTCCGCATCGCTACAGTGAACGACAACCAGCTTTGTCAAAAGCGGTACAATGGCTGCTGGTTGGAGAAGTCAAAAGTGCTATAGTCCAGTTGACCCCGAAGTCCGCACTGCTACAGTGCTTGTCGGTGTCGGTCGGTCAGCATTGCTACAGTGGTCATCATTGCTACAGTGCGGGCCACAAGCATTCGACCCAACCGGATCGGGCTACACCAATCCAACAGTTGCGTGCAGGAAGTGTGCCGCCGGGTGGGCACTGCGCGTAGGGAGGAGCGTGCAAGGTGAGGCGGGTGCCGGGAGGCCGCGTCGGAGGCGGGGCTGGGTGAAGCCGCTGGAGGGCGGGGCCGGGAAATCGCCGCGGGAGGCGGGGGCAGGTCGCGAAGCTGGGAGGCTGCGAGTGTGTGGGGCCTGGAGATCGCCGCGGGAGGGTTTCCGCCTGGAGAGCGGTGCCAATCGTCCGCGTCGGTGGCGGGTCGGGATGTGCCGTGGGGGGGGTGTCAATCAACGCCGGGAAGCCGCGCAGAGGGCGGGACGGAGGGCTGGCGACATGATGATTTTGCCGAGCAAGAGAGTTCAGTCGGAAGGATGGAGGGCCGCGTTGGGACCGGGAGGTGTCGGGAGAGGCGGGGCCGGTCGGCGTGAGGGAGGCCGAAGGGAAGGGCGGGGCTGGGCAGAGCTGGGAGTCCGCAAGGAGGGGTGGGGTTAGAAGTGCCGCAGGAGGGGGATTCTTTGGGAGGAATGAGGGCAGCGGAAAAAAAATTATCGAGATTTTTCCTCTGATACCATGTAGAGGTGGATTCCCCTTTCCTCAAGTTGAGGCAGAGACATTCTTTTATAGATGAGTAAAATAGATTACACGGTGAAGTATTCCGATGTGGGACTCGGAAATACCTTTTATAATAAAATAGGGTTCAACATGTTTCGTTTATCATCACAATTCATCCCATGGCTAACCGGGTAACAATCTCAACCACGCCATGCTACAACTGGCCTAACTCACACAACCACCGCCACAACATCGCACATCCACAGTTGTCGTCATATCACATTGCCCAAGCCATCTCACCACAACCGCACATCTCATCCATTGCGCAATCACAACCGCCACACACCACAACCACTGCGCCACAACCTCATCGCACCACATCGCATCCATGCTAACCAACTATCGCATCACTATCTACACCCAGCCGGTCACTAACATCACCGCACAACAACCCAAACCACGTAGGGCAAACACAACAAGCACAAACACCCAACAACAACACAAACCGACTTCCACAATTATTCTGGGGCATTATCACTTATCTTCTTTATTTAGCATGAGTATTATCACACAAACCACATATCGAGGGACAACCAATTATTAGGGAAATATAAGTTCTTTAACCTTTTATTCAGGGTGCGATCACTCAACAACACATCAAGGGTCATTACAACATAACTACAACGCAAACAAGGCTCCTGTAGGTTGAGAAACCCCCTTGGCTCCTTACCTCAAAGTGAGGTGGAGACATTCTTTTATAATGAATGAAAAGGACCACATCGGTGGTCCGATGTGAGATACAGACTCCAACACTCCCCCTCAAGCTAGGTGTACCTAGCTTGGACACATAATGAAAAGAAAGCAATAAAAAAAAAACAGATGCTAACACTCCCCCTCAAGCTGGACATGCCCAGCCTGATGACAAATACAAGACAAAAACAGAAGAAACAGAAATAATAAATCGTTGTTGATGCTGCTCCCCCTGAAGATGGTAATGTGATGCCGCTGAAAAAAAAAGGACGGGTCATCGCCGGAAAAGTGCGGGGCCGGACAACAGAGCGCCGGGAAATCCACACTGGCTGGTCGGTCGTCAGAGCGTCGGGAAAATCCGCACTACGGGCCGGTCGTTAGAGTGTTGGGAAATCCGTAATGTCGGGCCAATCGTCAAAGCGCCGAGAAATCCGCACGGGAGAGCCGAGAAATCCGCACGGGAGGGGAGAACGACGCCGGAGGGCCCCGAGGAGGAGGTCGACGCCCATAAAGCCGACGGTAAGGATCTGCCCGGAGAGCGGGAGTTGCCGACGCGGGAGGATCTTTAATCGCGGGAGGGAGGCAGAACCGGGAAGCCGCAGCAGGAGGCGGTGCCGGAAGTCCGCTGTCAAGAGTCCGCGCAGGGCCTCACCGGAAACAATCACGTAGGAGGGGGGCGGCGGCAGAGAATTAGGGCCATGTGCCCGCCACCCCCCCTACGGAGAGGGAAATAAAAAAAATCAACCCTAAACAAGAAAGAATAAAAAATTGGAGGGAGGGGTCGGGTTAAACCTCCTCTGATACCATGTAGGTTGAGAAACCCCCTTGCCTCCTTACCTCAAAGTGAGGCGGATGCATTCTTTTATAATGAATGAAAAGGACCACATCGGACCACAAGTCCGATGTGGGATACAGACTCCAACAGCTCCCAACAACTGTTATTTTTAGAATCGGCAATAGACATGCATAGTAACATCAACAACATATATCAAAGCAGTAAATCATGCGATAAGTTCCCATACCCATTAATTTTAGACATGCCAATTAATTATCTCATCACGCCGACCTTTACTATTTCCCCAAAGGTAAGCAAAAACATACAAATCTCACACATAGCACATAAACAGGTGAGAACGAGGATCCCCTACCTCAAGGAAGCTTTCTGATCTTGCTTTGCCCGCGAAGAAGAAATTGCCCAAAAACCACCGCCGCACAAGGAACTCGCGGATCAGCCTACACCGCACCAAAAGGTTGTAAAAAACGCAACCCATACACACCCCAAACCAAAACCGCACCACCGCATCAGATCTTTGAAGAAGAACGGAAGGAAACCCACAGGAAAGAGAGAACTCAGCACAGATCGCCAACGAGCATCCATCGGAACCCAAGGATCAAAGCAAAGGAGAAGGGGGCTATAAGATCTCCTCAAGGCGCCTAGGGTTCGTCCGGAATGAGAGAGAGAGGTACGGACGAATGAAAAGAAATCGGCCGAAAGGGTTATAAAATAACCTGGAACTCGACATTTTCACATCGTGTAACACATTCACGATGTGAATTCTCATTTTTCCAACTTCTGTCGAAATTCACGCCGCCTTGACCCGAATTAATTACACGTCGTGCCATTTTACGCTGCACACCTCAACCGAACACAAGCCGTGAATTCATCGACTTCACAAGCCACGAATCACCAATTCACGTTGTGTACCCCTTTCATGACGTGAATTTCCTGCTAGCTCTACTGCACCTCCAACCACCACGAAACCTCCTCTAGCCTCCTCTGAAACACTTCCAACACCCAAAACCGGTAAAGTAACGGACCGAGAAGGCACAAACCATTACATTAGATACCTCTGAAATGATTCTCGCCCTCTAGAATCAAAACTAAACCTAGAAGAAAATGGGTCCGAACAACCACCCTGCGAGATACCTCTCAAGGATCTCGTTATTCCTCAACGCCACCACCAACCAAACATGCCAACTGAAGCACCCACGAAACACACTGCACAACCACATCACCACCTCTCACCGGGCACTACCACAACCAACAGACAACACCGCACCGAGCACATTAATCGCATCGTAGTATAATGTGTCTCGATTAGGAATCAGGTCCTCCCCTTTTCATATGCTGGAAGTTTTATTACACATCACATATCAATGGAAACAATACATCTCATAACATAGCAAGATCCAAACATTACATCAATATCAAAACAGAGCAAAGCAAAACTCAAAATATCTTCAGGCACTGGGCACACATCTGCGTCTCTCACTCCCAAGTACTTTCCTTCAGGTCACCATGTCTCCACCACACGTGAACCAAGGGAATGGTCCGCCCACACAACACCTTCTCTCGACGATTCTGAATCTCTACTGGCTGCTCCACGGACGTCGCGTCGTCCTCGATATCCAACTCTCCCTAGTCAATAACGTGAGAGTCATCGTGAAGTTATTGACGAAGCTGAGACACTTGGAAGGCGTTGTGGATCCTCTCCAACCGCGGTGGCAACACCAACCGATATGCCACCTCGAAAACTCGCCTCAACACTTAAAAGGGTCTAATAAACCTGAGAGAAATCTTACTGCCCCAACAAAACTTTCATTGCCCACGGTGAGGGGAGACTCTCAATAACACAGCCTCCAACCTCGAACTCCAGGGGCCTTTGCCTACGATCAGCATAAGCCTTCTGACGGTCCCGCCACCCTAATCCGCTCACGAATCAACTGGATCTTCTTGGTCATGCTCTGCACCACATCAGGACCAAGAACTGCCGACTCTCCAACCTCCGTCCAGCACAACGGAGAACGACATAGTCGCCTGTACAATGCCTCAAACAGAGCCATATCAATGGACGAGTGATAGTTGTTGTACGCAAACTTGATCAAAGACAGTTGTCGTACCCAAGATCCACCAAAGTCCAAGATGCATGCCCGTAACATATTCTCCAACATCTGGATGGTCTGTTCTGTCTGCCCATCTGTCTGAGGGTGGAAAACAGTGCTGAGGCGCAACTGGGTGCCAAAAACATGTTGCAATCCCCTCCAGACTCGCGAGCTAAAACGAGGATCCCGATCAGAGATGATGGTCCTCATTACCCCGTGAAGCCTAACCACATTATCCACGTACCGCCTCACCAAAACATCCATGACACTCGACTCACAAATTGCCAGGAAGTGAACCGATTTTGTCAGCCGGTCCACTACCACCCAAACTTTATCACATCCTCACTGAGCTCGGGGCAACTCTGTGACGAAATCCATCGAGATGTCTTCTCATTTCCACTCGGGGACATCCAAGGACTGCAATAAACCTCTCAGAACACGGTGCTCCGCTTTCACCTGCTTACAAACAAGACATTTTGCCACGAATTCCGCCACTGATCGTTTCATCCTCGACCACCAAAGTTGTCTCCTCAAGCCACGATACATCTTTGTCACACCAGGATGTATCGCTAAAGTTGAGCTGTGAAACTTACGGAGAACTCCCTCACGCATCGCTTGTGGGACAAACAACCTCCCCTGAAACAACATCTGGTTCCGATCGGCCTCTGACCATCCCTCAGGAGCGTCATCATGATCAACACAACCGTGCATCACCTTTGTCTCTGAGTCTCCCCACAAAGACTTCTCCACCCGCCGCATCAAAGACGACTCCACTTTCATCCGATGAAGACAACGCCCACTGCTCTCTCCAACGTCAAGATGCATCGCTGCAAGCTCCTCCATTCCTTTCCAAACATCCGCAGATTCCTGAGCCACATCCTCTCGGGACTTCCGACTCAACTCATCGGTAACTACATTACCCTTTCCTGGGGTGTAAAAGATCTTAAAATCGTAGTCCCGAAGAAACTCCATCCACCTCTGTTGGTGTAGATTCTGTTCCCATTGAGAGAAAACATATCTCAGACTCTCGTGGTCTGTGAAAACCACAAAACGCTCGCCGATGAGGTAATGCCGCCACAACTTTAGCTCGAACACAACTGTTGTCAACTCCATATCATGTGGCATAGTTACGCTCGTGGGGACGTAATTGCCTAGACCCATAAGAGATCACCGCTCTCTGCTGCATCAACACGCATCCCAAGCCCAGACGGGACACGTCACAAAAAACCTTAAACAATGCACCCTCCTTGGGCAACTGAAGCATTGAAGCACTAACCAACTTCTCTTTTAGGTAACCGAACGCTGCCTGACACTAATCTATCCACACAAAAGCCTGGTCCTTCCTGATCAATGTTCTTAGCGGGGTTGCAACTCGAGAGAAATCGGACACGAACCTCCGATAATAGCTTGCAAGACTAAGGAAAAGCACCTCTGCCACATTCTTGGGTGTTGCCCAAGAAACAACTGCCTTGACCTTCGATGGGTCGACTGCCGCACCCTGCCGAGACACCACATTTCCAAGGAAACACACCTCTCGTGTCCAGAACACTCGGACAACTTCCCATAAAACAGTCGTTGCACGCGTAGGATCCAAGTGTAGAATCCCTCCAGCGGTGATCCACATGTGCTCCTATGATCCCCGAACAACTGCCTTGACCTTCGATGGGTCGACTGCCACACCCTGTTGAGACACTACATTTCCAAGGAAACACACCTCTCGTGTCCAGAACACACACTTGGACAACTTCCCATAAAACAGTCGTTGCACGTGTAGGATCCAAGTATAGAATCCCTCTAGCGGTGATCCACATGTGCTCCTATGACCTGCGGACAACGCCGATGGATTGTCGGGTGCTAGCGCGCCAGATCGATCGCCTTGCGTTGTTCGTCTTGATCGCTGCGACGATTCCTTCGATTTTGAAGAATCGTCCTTGCAGTCCCGTTCTTGAGATGATGGAGGAGGAAAGAGAATCTCTATAGCATTCTTCGGTTTTGAGAGAGAGCTCTAGATTTCGTTGTGCACAATGATTCTCTATTTCGATCAACCTCTAGACAATAGTCAAGTAATCTATTTTTAGAGATAGGGTTAGGGTTAAAATATTATTTAATTGCACGACTCTTAAATAATATATTAAAACTTATATGACCCCATGCCATGTAATAATAATAATAATATTATTTTCTCATGGCGTGCGCTAACAAACGCAACAATAAATATTATTTTACTAGTTTGCAAATTAATATTTATTGCCAGACACAATTTTGGTCCGCTAGTCCTCGGTATTTATCAAATACCTGAATAAATATTTATTATATATCCGCATAATTAAATAATTACCTTCTGAATAAATATTTATTAAATTTATGCGATTAATAAATTTTGAATAAAATTATTCCTCAGACTTGAGAACAATATTTATTCCAATAGAATTTAATTAAGATTAATGGGGACACTTAGTGTGTGACCCTCTAGGCTTCTTTTTCGTTGACATTAAGTGGACTTGCTTAATGTCTAAGATTACTGTCTAGCAATGGGTCAAGACACTGAAAAGAAAGAAGTTAATGTTGCAATGTCTACAACCAGATATGAATGCTCACTGTGTAATATAATTCATTTGTCACAATATGTTGAACACCAATGCGAATTGGTGCTTTCATGTGTTGTGTGTTGGATTTGTTGTCAACCCTAGTCAGTTGGTGTGTTGGATGCGGTGTTGCCATTGACATGGTGTGGTGGAGTACGTTGGATTTGTTGTTCACAATGTCCACAGTTGCATGAGACGGTGATGTTCCCGATTAAGGAAAAATGGCGGATTACATGAAGCAATGTGTGAGCCCGAAATGTCGATTCTTATTATATTGGGAGACGAGTTGAAGCTATCAAAGAAAGAGGAGCACCCAGACAGGGCTGCATCTTGCAAAGTTCGTGGAGAAGTTCCAAGACTGTGAATACCTTTATGTATTCATGAAGAAATGGGCCTGGAAGTGTTTGAGTGCGTGTGGGGATTTAGTGCAGGCAAACGGAGTAAAGGAAGAAGGCTTGCTCAAATCAGAAGGCGCGTGGACATGGTGATTCCAAGCCATCTAGAGAAAATATGGCAAAGGAAAAATTTTCACGCAAGTGAACAAATTGTGCGAAAGGGATCAACAATTTTGTGAAGTTTCACGAAAGTGAAGTTTTGAGACTGCCTCATCAAAATATGGCAATGACATGGAATTTGCTAAAGATTGATTGTTTCGCGAAAGATTGCCTGATTTGCGAAAGTTTTGTGAAGGCAGTGAGTTTCATGAAGACGCCATGTTATTCGGAAGCGTACGCGAACAAAAGATATGCTCAAAAGTTTCGTGGAGAAAGAGAGTTTCGCGAAGAATGAAGAGTTTAACGAAAGGCGTTGGTGAGGAAAAAGTTTTGCGAAGGAGCGATAACGTTTAGAAATAGGCCGCTGCCCCCCTCAATTGAGAAATCCTGACTCGTTGAAGATCCGAAGGCTCTGAATTCGCGAAAGAGTTGCGTGAAGGTATTTCTTGCATGAAACATTAATGATGATATGTGTTACGCGAAGGCCTCGTGTTAGTTTGACCAAGTGGGTTTCGCGAAAGACCGCAAGTCTCGCGAAAGTTGGGAGTTTCGCGATACAACGAAAGTTGCGCCAAGGTGGAGAGTTTCACAACACAATGAAAGTTGCGAAAAAGTTGGGAGTTTCGCAGAAGTATTAAGTTTCGCGACACAGAAAGTGATTAACACTCATTGAAGACCTTGCCAAAGGAAGTCGGTATTCCTTGGAGACTAGTTCAACATAACCAGGTCATGAAAGAGCATTGTGGAGATCGACGAGCACTAATCATTGCATCAACTTTCAGACAATGAAGTCCTGCATTGACCTGTGTATCAAAGGGAGAGTACAAAGGGAGTGACTCTTAGGTGGCAGTGAGCCGACCCTAAACTTTGTAAGGGAAGTGACCGTAGACAAAGGAGTGACCTAGGAAAGTGACCTTCGATGCTGATGTCTATATTTTTGATACAACTAGACTTGATTTGGTGTTAGGTATATCTTGGCGTGAGACTCTGTGGTATGTGACTACCCATTGGTGGTAGATGACGATGAATTTTATGCGGGAAGGGGAAGCTATAACACTACATGCCATTAGGCAAACACAAAACATTCCTGGAGCTTTGCAAGTTTATTTGGGAGGAATTAAATTCCAAATACAGGGGCTGCAGTGGACTAGAGACAACGGAGCCGAAGCGGGCAAACCAGAATTAACTACGAACCAGCAGGAACAGTTACAGAACCTGTTAAAACAAAATGAAATTGTGTTTGAGGCACCTAAGGAACTTCCACCGGGAAGAACAACTAATCATTCTATACGGTTGAGGAGTGGTGTTGAACCGGTGAACATTCGACCCTACAAACATGCATACCATTTAAAGAGTGAGATTGAAAAACAAATTCAGGGGCTGTTGGAACAGGGATTTATACACCATAGTACTAGTCCGCATTCAAGTCCTATTATTTTTGTAAAAAAGAAAGATGGTGGGTGGTGAATGTGTTTTGATTATCGAGCATTGAACCGGCTGACTGTACCTGACTGGTATCCGATATTTGTAATAGAAGAGTTGATGTATGAGTTATTTGGGGCACTGTTCTTCACTAAAATCAATCTGAAGTTTCACTTCCATCCAGTGCAAATGAAGGACGAAAAGACGGAGAAAACAACATTTAAAACTCACGAAGGACACTACGAGTACCTTGTTATGCCATTCGGCTTAATGAATGCTCCAACAACTTTTCAGGCAACAATGAATTCTGTTTTCTGTGCTATGTTGCATCAGGTCGTGTTAGTATTCTTCGATGACATATTGGTTTGCAGTGGTGGTTGGGAAGCACATTTGGAGGCATTGCGGCAGGTATTGAAAACTACGCGCAAGGATGTCCTTGTGGCCAACCAGAAAGTGTTCCTTTGGGCGGCAAACGATGGAGTACTTGGGACATATAATTTCTGTGAATGGAGTTACGATGAATCCTAAGAAAATACAGGTTATACAGACATGGCCGTAGCTCCGGAATGTGCGTGAGATTTGTGGGTTCTTGGGTTTGACTGGGTATTATAGGAAATTTATTAAAGATTATGGGAAGATAGCTCGGCCGTTAACACTGACTGGCAAAAAAAGATGGGTTCCAGTCGATCTCTGAGGTAACTGCACCATTTGAAGCCTTGAAGCAGTGTATGACAACTGCTCCACTTCTACGTATGCCAGATTTTTCTGAAGAATTTGTGAGTGATTCCTCAAGGGTGGAGTTGGTGCTGTTTTGATGCAGGAAGGGAAACCACTTGCTTTCTTTACTAAGGCTCTATCGGACTCAAATTTAGCTAAGTCTGTGTATGAGGAGTTGATGGCATTGGTAATGTCAGTACAACACTGGAAGCAGTCTTTATTTGGATGGTGATTTGTGGTGTACACTGACCACCACAGTCTCTAACATCTCCTCAGTCAGCGTAAATCAACAATGTTGGCATGTCAAATTATTAGGTTATGACTTTGAGGTGCAATATAAACCGGGATAGTTAAACAGCGGTGCTGATGCGTTGGCCTGAGTTAGTACAGAAAAAGAGTTGTTACAGATGGCGGTTTCAGAGCCTGGAATACCAGACACTGGTAGAGGAAGTGCGGCAGGATGCCACTTTGCAAGCTATAGCTAAGACACTGCAGGAGGGAACAACTGCTAAACGGGGGTATGCATTAAATGGCAGTACGCTGTTCTTTAAAAACAGATTAGTCTTATCAAAGAATTCAGCCTTGATTCCAAAATTATTGCAACATTCCCGTTCTTCTCCGGAGGGTGGACATTCGGGTTCTTTGAAAACTTACTAGTGGCGTGTCAATGGATTTTTTTGGCCAGGAATGGTCTTGAGATGTTAAGCAGTTTGTGCAGAACCGTGAGGTCTGCCTACGCCTCAAATATGAGGCCATGATCCTGCTGGATTATCACACTCACTGTCTTTACCCAAATTGGGAAGAAATTTCGATGGACTTTATCTCTAGGCTACCCAAGTCGAACGGTTACGAGTTGTCTTGGTGGTGGTTGATGGATTGAGTAAGTATGCTCATTTCATTTTACTCAAGCATCCATATACTGTCAAAACTGTAGCTGAAATTTTTATGAAAAGGTGGTACGGTTACATGTTATACCAGCAGCTATTGTCAGTGACTGAGATCCCCTTTTTACTAGTCAATTCTGGCAAGAACTATTCAAGTTGCAAGGGACTCATTTGAAAATGAGCTCATCCTACCATCCTCAAAGTGACAGTCAAACAGAAGTGGTTAATTGATGTTTGGAAGTCTATTTGCGTTGCTTTTCTTCCAAACATCCTCGACAGTGGGTACATTGGTTACGATGGGCAGAATTCCATTATAACACGGCATATCACACTTTGACAGGCAAGGCCCCATTTGAAGTTGTTTATGGTTGAGCTCCGCCTACTGTTTTGCATTATATTAAGGGGGAGGCAGCTGTGGACACTGTTGTTGCAGTGCTGGAAGATTGCTATTAAGCATTGAAACAATTACAAGTAAATTTGCACCGGGCACAACAATATATGGCTAAAATTGCAAATCAATGTCGCAGGCTGGTTATGTACAATGAAGGGGATTTGTTATGGGTGAAGATGAGACCTAGTCAGACTGGTATGATTCCCAAGCTAAATTTCAAGTTGGCATGAACGCTACTGTGGACCTTTTAAGGTGGAAGGGTATGGAGATCCTAGCATTTTACACATATTATTACATGATTTTAAGCATAATTAACCATCAAATTATAAGTCAAGGATTGTAAAATCTAGTGTCTTTGGATAATTAGGTACATAAAACTGAAAACATTGAAATAGAATAAAACATCTTTATTTTAATCATCCATAAAGAGCTCTTAACTTCCATTGAGCTCCTACATCTGCACAGGTTAGTCTGAGGAATACATGAACAAGAGGGATGAGCTAAAAAGCCTAATAAGGGTATAAACATAGGAATAAAGCAATGTACATGAGTTAGAAGACATAACACGATGACATAAAAAGACATGGAACATGAATAAACATAAGGAAACATAACATGTAGAGCATGGGGACATGTAATCATGACATCATAGGAATGTGACAACAACAAACACCATGACAATAAACATGAGTCAAGGCTAACTGCCAAGACCATTGTACATGGCGGACAAAGTCTCATATAGGAATCAGGTTCACTCTCTCTCCCAACATGACGTCTCATGAGACTAAACATTACCCAATGCATTGAAGTGCTATCTGGACACACCCATCATAACATGTTTATGCATATGTGTGTCACATGGAGAATTAAGCATAAGAGTTACCTATGGAAAAAATTGAGTATTATAATCATGTCATAAGGCATAACAAAAGGGAATATCATAATGGTGTCCATGAAAGAATAGATTTAAATCATACATGGACATTCATAAGATAAAACAGACATAGATCATGATAAATGATGTCAAACTGAAGTGAAAACATGTAAAAAGTGTTAAAGAGACATTAGAAATGAAACATTTTAGTGCAGTTTAAGGAAAATATTAAAAAGCATTTAAAGCGGAAAATACATATTTGTTTTCATAAAACCAGAAATGAACCAAGATAGTTCTTCATGATGAAATAAGTGATTTTAGAAAAATAATGGTGGCTTAAAACAGATTAAGAAGTACACTTAAAAATGGATAAGAAATCGGGAAGTTCTCTTTAATCGGGTTTGATTATCAGGAAAATTTGAGAAGAAAACCTTTTTAAAACTTGTATTTTCCCGTCAAAGAAAGAAGAATTGGGCTAGGAACATATGTTTGGAACATACATACAGAACATAAGAAAATTAAATAAGAAGATTTAAGAATTAAATTAGGGTAAAGAGAGAGTAATCGTAACCCGAAGAAAAAAAATGGAGGTTCGGAAAGAATCTCTCACCTTATGTCCGAAAGTGTTCTGCACTTGATCTTAATGTCCTGGATAATCAAATTAAACCCATTAATTAATTAATTTAGAACCTTTTCTACATGTATTTGATTTAGTATAATTTTATTACGTTCATTTACGTTCTTTTCGATGAATTATAAGATTCAATTTCGTTGTTTGAGAGTGTTCATTTCCTTGATTTTCATGATTGGTTCACTTGTATAAATGTATGAAAGATTAAGTAAAATGAGAATAAATATCCAGAATTGAAGTTATATGTTAATAATGAACATCCAGAAAGTCATTTGGTTATTTGGGGTGATGGTGAATCATTAGATAAGACGTTAATGATAATCGTTTAGATTATTTTGACGGTTTTTTGATCATCACAAACTAGTTTTGTTTCATTATTTATTATTGTGTATAAAAGTTAGTTTCAGAACATAAAAAGGTTTATAACATACATTTTACAATCTGTACCAACCATTATAATGGTTTTATGTCCAACCTTGAAGGCGGTAAAGGAAAATGAAAACTTGTCATCCTCGAAGTCGATAAATCAACACATCGTGGACGATATTTTCATTTTTAGAATAAAAGGAAGAGGAGAAGAGACTTGATGGTGGATTTTCCATTAACATAATAACATTACAGTATGTATAAGATACTATAGTTATCATGCATGTTTGGACAGAGAAGTTGAAGAGAGTATAAGAAAAGAAAAGAAAGTGAAAAGAAAATAAAGCGAAAGATGATTTTATCTCTTGAATTCTTCTTTTTGAGAACCTTCTTAGGGAAATTGGTTTTGGTCTTTTGTCTAGACCAGAACCTCCTGGACGCGGGGAAGAGACTTAGGAAGAGGATTAGACAGAAATTGGACAAACTTCAAGACTTAAGTGGTGTGAGGAGAAGAGGTGGTGATAAGTGATATTTATAGTAGAGGAGGTGAGTGTTTTTTGATTATTTTATTCATTTGTTTATTATTTTGGATCAAGACTGGATAGTGTTGATTCTTGTGACTAAGTACAGTAACTAGTGCATGTGAGTTCGAACCAATGGTGTTTATATCAGTCAAACATCATCCACGACTCAATGATTTTTGCATTTAGCTTATACTGTAAATTATCATATTTCACCATTCATAAAAAATTAACTATTTTAAAAAAATCTCAAAAATTCACCCTAACCATTTCCCGACGTGTATAATTCAAAAATGAATTTCATTTTATGAAAATAATTTTCTAAATATGAGAAATTTAATTTTTAATTAAAATCATCATTTATTCGAAAAATACCAATTTTAAAATTATAATTAATCTTATAACACTTTGATAAATTAATTAAGGTCTCATAAAATTATCTTATAATCATAATACAACAAAATATTAATTTATGAATCTATTTTATGAAATTAAATTTTCTTTTAAATCGTTATATTAATTATAAAATTGTAAATAAACATTTATGTTTCACAAAAATATCAAAACTTAATTTATCATTTTTAAAATATTTATTTACTTATACTATGATATAATTATATCATATTTTTATTTATAAGATACCTAAATTTTATTTATAATTTCATGGGTGATGTTACGATTCTATTAGCCGGTTTACTATTCATAAGGGTCATATTATTATTCCAAAGGTCATGTTACTATTCCATTGGTATAAGTTTCTTAATTGCTATAAATACTTCTTATTTCATTCATTCTTCATTTATAAAGTTTGTATTGTGTTCTCTGTGATTTTATGCGATTTATATTATATGAAATAATTATAAGAGAAATTTTCATTGATAGAATTTTGAGTCGTTGCAAAGGGAGCACGGGACTGGTAGCATATCGCCTCAAACTTCCAGTTAACAGTAGAGTGCACCCACTGTTTCATGTTTCACAGTTGAAGGCTGCAGTAAGGCAGCAGGCCGAGCAGGTTGACTTGCCAAAGGAGTTTTCTGCAGAGCATGTGTATCCTCATGCTGTTTTAGCTGATAAGGCTCGGGCGCCAGCTTACATGGCTAGTGCAGTGGCAAGGGTGGCCAAAAGAAGAGGCAACTTGGGAGACAACAGACCATATCAGAACCCAGTACCCCAACTTCCACCTTGGGGACAAGGTGGATTCTTATGGGGGTGGTATTGATAGGAAGGCAGCTGCAGAATGTCAAAGGCTTCCCGTGTTTTTCACCTACAGAAGGAGTCGTTAAGCTAGGGGGCAGGAGTGTCTTTTATATTTATGGGGGTATTATTGTAATTAGCCACTACAAGTCTGTGTGAAGACTTTATAAGTAGGAGTCGGGCGAAAGGGTGGGGGATATCGGGTTGTAGGCCAGCGCGCCAGAGGCGAGAGGGTACGAGTCCCCTGGTGAAAGGGACTGGAATCCCTTTTGAGAGTCAGTGATTTGGTATACTTGTACAGTGATTCTTCTCTATAATTGAATAAATTCATTGGAAAATGCTAGAGCACCTATCACACACTCTCTCCAGCCCTCTTTCAACAGCCTCACCTCCCCCCATGTGGGCTAACAACTTCCCCCCCTGGTGAGACATTTTTACCCCTTCTAGAATATGTTTTCCAGACTGTTGTGGGACCCCTTTCCCCTCTTCTGGAATGTGGTTTCCAGGCTGTAGTAGTGCCACGGGCTTTACCATTTTCATTGTTTTATAGATTGCAGATCTAATGCAGTTTAACAATATATTGCACTTTTTTTTTGCCCCCAGGGGCGTAGCCTAGTGGTTACGCCTTTGAGGGGTCTCGCGGGAGGTATCGGGTTCGAGTCTCCCCGAGTTCTTGTAGGTGCCGTAGATTTTTTTTTGTTTCTTTGTATCCCCCTCCCCCGAACTGTTGTATATTGCACTCTTTTGAGTGGTGTTGTGTAGTCAATCATGTATTGTATACGCCTTTGAGGGGTCTCGCGGGAGGTATCGGGTTCGAGTCTCCCCGAGTTCTTGTAGGTGCCGTAGATTTTTTTTTGTTTCTTTGTATCCCCTGTTGGATTGGTGTTGCCCGATCCGGTTGGGCCGAATGCTTGTGGCCCGCAACTATCGTGGGTCGAGCTCCGCGGTGAGCTCGTTGGGGGTTGCAGGGGGCAACGCGCCCCTGCTCCGGGGGTCCGGGGGCCGAAGGCCCCCGGCCCAATTTTTTCGGCACTGTAGCATCTCTGACCACTGTAGCGGAGCTGACCGACCGACACCGACATGCACTGTAGCGGTGCGGACTTCGGGGTCAACAGTACTGTAGCGCTTTTGACTTCCAGCCGGCAGACACTGTAGCACTTTTGACAAAGTGAGCCGCCGATCACTGTAGCAACGCGGACTACTATTCAGAACAGTAGACCGTCTTCTTCATATGTAGCCCATTTCGGGCTAGGGTTTGTAATGTTGGAAATCCTCTGTAATTTCTGTGCTCCCGAATCATAGTGAAAATCTGCCTCTCCCGTGGACGTAGGGATTTTTCCCGAACCACGTAAATCGTCGTGTTCTTTGTTGCTTTTCTTTCTTTCGTTTTCTCGTTTTTCTGTCGTTCTGTCTCCCGGTGATTTCGCAACATCCCCCTCCCCCGAACTGTTGTATATTGCTCTCTTTTGAGTGGTGTTGTGTAGTCAATCATGTATTGTATTGTATCATACTCTGGTTGATAAATGACTGATGCTGGTTTTGGTTAGTTTCAATTTTTTTTTTTAAATGAGCTCATATTTAACAATTCATGCTGTTCTGATAACATTATGAATGGGCAATTCTTTTGGGAGTTGCATTTGTGTGGTTTCATGTTAGAAAATTTTGACAGGTGACCATTATTATTTGCTAATGCATTTGACCTCTTTCAGAGCCTGGTCTGATGCATCTGTCTGATTTTCTCTGAGCAGATATGGGGCATCTTGATGTGCAAGGAATATCATGTTGAAGTGTGTGGAAGGAGTTAAGCATCTATTTGCTTCTGTGTGGAAGTGTTTTGATATTAATCTGTACAAACAATCAAGAGGCCTCGAAGATCCTGAAGTGCTTGCAAGGGAGACAGTGTGTATGTACCTGTTGAACATTTATTGTAATATAATGTCAGTGAGATGCTTAGTTTTTTTTTCCTTCGCTGTCCTGTTAGTAATTGTACTTGTTCTGTTTGCTTGTTCAGAATATAATGGTATTCTGATATTTGCTTATTTTTAAGTGTATAGATACAAATTCTGATACACTCAGAGCTGGTCTTCGTATGTATCCTGAAATTAAAGAAACTAAGGAGATCTTTTGTGAGTTTTGCAATAGCATTTTTTCACCAAATCATTGAAAGGCGCCTTATTTCCTTGTTGTAATGTATTGCTTATTGTCTAATGGTTTCATGTACAAGATTAATGACAAGTAAATTATAGCAATCCATAGTTGACTACAATGCGATTTGTTTTATATTGCTTAATGCCCATTTTTTATTGTATGCCTTTTTTAATTCATATTAACAAGGATGACTGGCATTGTGGAAGAGCGAGTGATGTTTCTCATTTGGTTGCAGTTAGTGTGAGCGAAATAGAAGCACTCTATGAACTATTTAAAAAGATTAGCAGTGCTGTGATTGATGATGGGCTAATCAACAAGGTTTGCATATCATGCTAGCTTTATTAGCTTCTGTTTTATTTACCATGTTCCATTAATATTTGTTTCTTTATGCACTATTACAGGAAGAATTTCAATTGGCATTATTTAAGACGAACAAAAAAGAAAGCCTGTTTGCTGATCGGGTAACAACTACTGTGTTTTATTTAGATTACAAAGTTCATGTGTGCATTTGTGAACGTGCGTGTGCTCACACTTGAGATTGCAAATGTCATGCAAAAACATTTGTATTGTTTGTATTATTGGGTCAATGCGCCTTCCATTTGCAGGTTTTTGACTTATTTGATACAAAGCATATCGGGATTCTTGGTTTTGAGGAGTTTGCCCGTGCCCTATCAGTTTTCCATCCCAATGCTCCTACTGATGATAAGATTGAATGTATGTTTTCCCAAATGTCTCACAATTTTTTATGCACTCTGAAGACTTTGTAGGAACACTGAAGATTTTATTCATGGATTATTTTAGGAATTTTACTTGAGAAACTTGTTTTCATTCCTTCACTTGCGCATATTTAGAATTCCGAACCAAGTGCTGCTCTTTTTTCTTCTCCACAGTTTCTTTTCAGCTGTATGACCTGAAGCAGCAGGGTTTTATTGAGAGGCAGGAGGTAATTGCTGTTTTGCAGTTTCTGTAATCCTACTCACTCATTTTACTAATCTTTGATTGCCTTTACATAGGTTAAACAAATGGTAGTGGCTACGCTTGCTGAATCCGGTATGAATCTTTCGGATGATGTTATAGAAAGTATCATAGATAAGGTAACGGAACCCAATACCTAAGTTTCTACCTTGGATCTTCTTCATGCATTTGTGAGACATATTTTTTGCCTTTATAAATTGTACAAATGATGTAGTTTTCTCTGTCCTCATATGAAAAGTTTAGGTTGTGTTTGGTTTTGGAAACGGCAGGGGCTTAAGATTCATGAAGTTGGCCTTTTCAGTTCTGTCTCGTTAAAAAAATTATATATATATTTTTATTCAGAAAGTGAGATTCTTTGATGGGTGTTGCAGACCTTTGAAGAAGCCGATACGAAACATGATGGGAAAATCGACAAGGAAGAGTGGCGGAGCCTTGTTCTGCGCCATCCGTCGCTTCTGAAGAACATGACCCTTCAATACCTCAAGTAAGTGCTGCTCAGAATTCAGAACGTGTCTTCTGTCAAGTCACATGAATAATAGTTGAGTTTAATTTTTCCTCACCCTTGACAGGGATATTACCACTACCTTTCCGAGCTTTGTCTTCCACTCTCAAGTTGACGATACCTGAGTCTGCTGCCACCGTTCACTGGGTTGTGCGTGTAATTTTTGTTTGGTTGTGATGTTTTTTCCTGTTACAGATATTTTTATAAATTGTATATGATTTGTTTCTCTCACAGGTACTTTGCGCTCTACCTATTTAAAATAATTTTCTAATGCATAATTCGGGATAAGAACCAAGAATTGAGAAAATTCTAAAGGGGGCATTCTTTTATTACGTTGGGTATCGAAATGACCTTTATACTCTAACTCAGACCTAATTCCCTCTGGCGTCCGCATTCTTTCTCGCGCTTGTTCAGCCGCTGCATCCTCTCCCGTGCCTGTTCAGCCGCCACTTCCGCGCTCATCTTATCGCCGCCTCCTCTCCTATGCTCATCCCATTGTCATCTCCTTTGTTATTTCAGTCATCCTTTAGCATGCTCATCTAGTCTTGCGCTTGCCCCGTTGTCTCCTGCGGTCATCCTTCCAGTGCCGCAGTGGGCTTGCTTCTAGGAGTGCTCTCCCACCATCGGCTCCTCTCGCCAACAACCTACTGCTCTTGTCCTCCCAACGTTTAGTGTATTTGAAACCAAATTTTATTGTAAATTCTATGATGTTTATATTGTTTTTGATTTATTTTGTTAATTGATATAAATATGAACTGCGAATGAGTTTTAATGTTTTATATTCATTAACGTTATAAGTTGATTGATACAAGATGATGTCAATTTTCTTGCGAAAAGGAATATTTTGTTATTTTCATTTTGTTGAGTATTTGTTGATGATTCACAAGGAAAAATGCATTATGGAGGTGGAAGGTCAATGAGTAGAGTGGTAATATAAATAATTTCTTTGATGAAATATCAAGATTGAAATCGTTGATTCTAAAGTATGAATGGTTACAGTCAACAGTGGATGCAGATCAAAGGCAATGACATGACAAGATTGTTTATAGTAATATTTTGTTCACATGTTATGTATTTATATTTGATATTTAAATTGTAGGGTTGAATTAGTTTGTGAGAATTCATAAAAAAGTTTATCTAATAGTGATTTTCAAATACTGTCTTGTGCAATTAGTAGCATTCCATGTTCGATGCCAGAATTAAATGCTTCAAGTGGAATGAATTGTTGGTGGATGTTGATCAAATTTTTCATTCAGCCAAAATATTGAGGGAGACGATCTTCAAATATAACATCGCATGTGTATGACTATGAATATTTAAAGAATAGTCTAGAATGTTGGGGTTGGTGTCCTATGATCAACTGTTTGTACTTTTACATGTATATTCAATGTATTGAATATTAATAAAACTTCTTATTATTGTTCCGCATGACTCTAATGTAATAATGTCTTAGAGTATACGTTGCATTGATAAGGACATGATAGTTCTCCACTATGTTGAGAACCTTGATGTGCTATGATGATATTCTTAAATAATGTTCTGCGGTTGGATAACGTACTATGATGGGACACATAGTACATAGACTGTCAGGTGTAAGTACTCGTAAGCAAATGAGACTTCTTCTAATGAAGTTCGCACTTGGTAACCTACAAGACGAGAGATTATGAGAACAGACTTGCCAGTAGGAATTCTACATGTTTTGATGTCATCAGATATTTCTATTTACGAGCCTGTGTGACGGTCCTTAGACTTTAAGATTATTATTAATGCATGTTACTGTTTGAACCATGGCCATCTATGCATGAATTGGAGTGGTTTGTGTTTGTTGTCAATCCTCAGAGGAAGTTCAGAATGTGTGCCAGCAAAGTACTCATACAGGTCAAACAGATAACAGTATTGAAGATGACACCGTTTTCCAGTGTTCGCCAAATTTCTGGACCTCAAAAATTGTCAAAATGGGAAAACAATGTTTTTGGGAAAGTGACTTGCGCCTGTCGGCATATGCTCCTTGGACGTAGCCTTTAGTGGTGAACCAAATAAAAAGCGCTGTGTCATCTCTCTGCATGTGAATGTTTGCTTTCTGATCATATTCATCATACAAGTTTAACAAGTTCCTACCAACGTGAGAACAAAATCCATCACATTAAAAGAAAAAGTGGTCACCCTGATTCACCCCTCCCCTCTCAGGGTGTCTCGGGGTCCTACAAGTGGTATCAAAGGTTCGGACACAGTAACTCTGTCCCAGTCTCACTGCCTTTACAAAGGTTCAGGGATAGCTCACTGCGTCCCTCGTGTCACTCCCGTTGACCCCCCTTGGCTCACTGCCTTTGGTGAAGTCCCACTCAATTTATAGACTTGAAAGTCTCTTCATTATTGCAAAAGAATGCATCCTCTGTTGTATGTAGATGCTCTGTTGAAGTCCAACTCTCACCAGTAGACTAATCTCACTTTGCACCGAAGGTATCAGGCAATCCTCCAGTTTTCGTGCAGCTTCAGAAAGACGAACGAACTTCAACAACACCTGGCGCGCTTCTCCTAGCCGGCGCGCAAGTTTCAAGGACGGCGCGCAAGTTATAACTGGCGTGCAAGTCCACCTCCAACACTTGCGCGACTCAACCTTCTTCAATACCAAACTTGCGCAACTCACACCCTTTCTCGCCCAAACCGCCTTGGGCGTGCAACAAACAACTGTCGCGCAACTTATACTTGTGCGACCCACAACCACTTGCGTGACCACTACACCTGCGCGATGAGAGCACTGAATTTCTCCAAGTCTTGAACTTCGTTAGAAATGAGGAGGGGGTGGTCTTCTATTTATAGGCAAAATGGACACCCTGCGCGGTGGCGCGCAAGCCTCCTCTCGGCGCGCAAGTTCTAGCGCGCAGGTCCAATCGCCCAAGCCTTTGTCGCGCTACTCACTTGCGCGACCCGACCAATACTTGCGCGACCCTATTTCCTTTGCCATATTTTGAAGTTCTGATCATGAAGAACAACAGGCGCGCAAGTTTCCAAACCTCCTAGGCACCGGCGCGCAAGTCCTTCCTCGGTGCGCAAGTCACTTGCGCGACACATATTCAGCTCTCAACAACTCCATTTTCCTGTGGAGTTCTCACAGCAGCTACCTCATGTTGTATTCCATGTTTTTCTAGGTAATTCTCAAACTCAATGGACGTGTATTCCCCTCCATTGAACAACCAGTGGGTTTTGTTCTTGGTACTGATGAAACAAAGGTCTGCAAACTAAATAAAGCACTTTATGGCTTGAAACATGCACCACGAGCGTGGTACTCCCGGCTGGATTCTTATCTCAAGAAGCTGGAATTCAAAAGAGGAGTAGATCACAATCTATATGTGAAGAATTCTCCAAAAGATCAATTCATGGTTCTAGTCTACGTTGATGATATCATATTTGGTGGCAGCAGACAGAAATCAGTGGATGAATTTGCCAATCACATGAAATCAGAATATGAAATGTCTATGATTGGGGAGCTCACATATTTCTTGGGGTTGCAGGTGATTCAAAAGAAGGATTGCACTTTCATTTCTCAAGAAAAGTACGCAAGAGATCTGCTGAAGAAGTTTAATATGCAAGACTCCAAACCAATATCAACTCCGATTGCAGTTGGAACCAAACTTGGAAAGCATGAGGATTGGACATCTGTAGACCCCACTATGTACATGAGGATAATTGAGAGCCTACTGTACCTGACAGCGACACGACCATATATTGTTTTTGCAACCTGTCTTGTGGCCCGCTTTCAGAGTAATCCAAAGGAGGAACATATGACAACAGTAAAAAGAATCATGAGGTATATTCAAGGTACTCACAATTGTGGTTTATACTTTACTGCAGGAAGAAACAGTGAATTATCATCATTTTCTGATGCTGACTGGGCTGGAGATGTAGTTGACAGAAAGTCCACCAGTGGTGGAGCATTCTATATTGGAAATAAATGTGTTGGCTGGTTGAGCAAGAAACAAGAAAGTACTTCTCTTAGTACTGCTGAAGCTGAGTATATCTCCGCCACAAAGGCATGCACTCAACTGCTATGGATGAAACAACAACTAACTGATATTGGTGATGAGGTGAAGCAACCAATGATAATTTACTATGATAACAAGAGCGCAATTGATCTTACGAAGAATCCTGTTCAGCATTCTCGTACAAAACATATTGAAATCAGATATCACTTTATCAAAGAAAAAGTTGAGCAAGGAGTGATTAGAATGGATCATGTGGGAACTGATGAGCAAGTGGTTGATATCCTGACCAAGCCACTGTTAGCAGATGTTTTTGAAAAACATCGGTTGAACCTCAGTGTTCAGCCACCTCCCGGTGCATAAGGAGGTTACGAAAATCCCCTCTCCCCAGTTATGTTAACTTTTTTTAATCTGTTTATGGCTGTGATGCAGGTTTGTGGGGGAGATACTATCCAGGGGGAGTGTGGTTTGGGCTGAACAAGGAACAATTACCGGTCTTTGAGTTTATTGTCAATGGGGGAGAAAGGAATAAATTCAGGCATGTTCAGGCATGTAATGCTTCTGTGACACTGTAAGAGAATTTCTTGGGCGTCATTGAGAATTCCAAAAAGCGGGAACCCAATTCAAGATTTCTTTCTTGTTTTCTACACCGAGCATTGCTCACGTAGACTTAGAGTGTTGGCTGTGTTGATTCTTGCGTTTTTGGTTTGCATGTGGATGATGATCTATTGAATTTATTTTCTGATTGCTAACAAACCCAAAGGGGGAGATTGTTGGAACCATGGTCATCTATGCATGAATTGGAGAATGGTTTGTGTTTGTTGTCAATCCTTAGAGGAAGTTCAGAATGTGTGCCAGCAAAGTACTCATACAGGCCAAGCAGATAACAGTATTGAAGATGACACCATTTTCCAGTGTTTGCCAAATTTCTGGACCTCAAAAATTGTCAAAAGGGGAAAACAGTGTTTTTGGGAAAGTGATTTGTGCGCCGGATGTGTGTCGCGCAAGTGACTTGCGCGCCGAGGAAGGACTTGCGCGCCGGTGCCTAGGAGGTTTGGAAACTTGCGCGCATGTTGTTCTCCATGATCAGAACTTCAAAATATGGCAAAGGAAAGAGGGTCGCATAAGTATTGGTCAGGTCGTGCAAGTGAGTAGCGTGACAGAGGCTTGGGCGGTTGGACCTACGCGCTGGAACTTGCGTGCCGAGAGGAGGCTTGCGCGCCACCGCGCAGGGTGTCCATTTTGCCTATAAATAGAGGACCACCCCTCCGCATTTCTAACGAAGTTCGAGACTTGGAGAAATTCAGTGCTCCCATCGCGCAGGTGTAGTGGTTGAACAAGTGGTTGTGGGTCGCGCAAGTATAAGCTGCGCGACAGTTGTTTGTTGCACGCCCAAGGCGGTTTGGGTGAGAAAGGGTGTGAGTCGCGCAAGTTTGGTATTGAAGAAGGTTGAGTCGCGCAAGTTTTGGAGGTGGACTTGCGTTCCAGTTATAACTTGCGTGCCGTCCTTGAAACTTGCGCGCCGGCTTGGAGAAGCGTGCCAGGTGTTGTTGAAGTTCGCCCGTCTTTCTGAAGCTGCATTAAAGCTGGAGGATTGCCCGATACCTTCGGTGAAAAGTGAGATTAGTCTACTGGTGAGAGTTGGACTTCGACAGAGCATCTACATACAACAGAGGATGCATTCTTTTGCAATAATGAAGAGACCTTCACGTCTATAAACTGAGTGGGACTTCACCAAAGGCAGTGAGCTAGAGGGAGTCAATGTGAGTGACCCGGGGGACGCAGTGAGCTATCCCTGAAGCTTTGTAAAGGCAGTGAGCCCGAGACAGAGTTACTGTGCCCGAACCTTTGTAATCCACAGCTAGTGAAGTTTAGTGGAATTTGGTACGACCGACAACCTGTCGGCGTATGCTCCTTGGACGTAGCCCTTAGTGGTGAACCAAGTAAAAAGCGCTGTGTCATCTCTCTGCATGTGAATGTTTGCTTTTTGATCATATTCATCATATAGGTTTAACAAGTTCCTACCAACGTGGGAACAAGATCCATCACATTAAAAAAAAGTGGTCACCCTGATTCACACCTCCCCTCTCAGGGTGTCCCAGGGTCCTACAGTTACAACTCACATGAATGTATTTCGTAAACCATGATGATAATAGTTCATGACAAAGTTGGATACGTTGGGTGCGTCACAAGTGACATTTCATTAATGAGTAAGTCAAGGAAAGATTTGTCTCTTCTATCTTTATGGAAGCTGATATCTCGACCCTTTGATTGGAATGAAACTATTGCATTAAATTCTATAGCTATAGTGTAACGACATGTTTATTTCAGATATTCAAAGAAAGATGTATCGAGCATATAGGTTGGTGACATAGATGTGCAATATTCTTGATGAGATATTGCGACAAAAAGATTATATTACACAGTGAGCATTTGTATGTGGTTGTCGACGTTGTGACATTAAGTTCTTTCTCTTGGATGTATTAACCCGTTGATAGACATTAATCATGGACTTTAGGTAAGCCAACCTAATACCAACGAGAAAGAATCCTAGAGGGTCATACATTGAGTGTTTCTATTGATCTCGATAAAATTCTATTTGAGTTTAATTAATGAAAAAAATATTATTCTCACGTCCGAGGAATAATTTTATGCAAGTTATATTGATTTCATAAATTAAATAAATATTTATTCATCGGCTTGTGAATAAAATATTTATTTTATTTATTGAATATTTTAATAAATATTTATTCGATATATTGTGAATAAAATATTTATTTATGAATAACATATTATTCGGTTGTTCAATAAATACTATAGCAGTTCGAATGGGAGCCCATTGACAAATATTAATCAACAAGATCATTACATAATATTTTTTATTGCGCAAGTTGACGCGCGTCACAAAATAATAACAATATAACTATTATTATGTGACGTGAGATTTATTAAAGGTAATAAATGTTATTTAATGATCAGTATGCAATTAAATAATATTTTAACTTAAATCCTAACTCTAAATAAACGACTATGTCTATTGTGTAGAGCATCCAAAAATTGAGAATAGAGAATTGTTGCACACAACGAATTCTCTCTCAACTCCTTTTTACCTCTCAAGAACAAAAAGTGCAAGATAGATTTCTTCAAGACCAAAGAACGAGCGATCAATAATGAACAACACAAGACATTTGACTCACCGTGCTAGCACTTGAAGATCAAGTGGTGTTGCTCGGAGATCATATGAGCACGTGTGGATCACAACTAGAGGGATTCTATCCTTGGATCCTCACAACACAATGAAGGTAATCCAAAAGGGTCTTTTCGGATGATCAATATTCACCAATGAAGAAAGTTCCTAAGGCCAAGTATTTATTTCTTCAAATATTAAATACATTAATAATCAATTTGACGTGCAAGATCTTTTTTCTTGGTTTCAGACAACAATTATTAAAAGAAATTTTAATATATCGCCCACCTTCGCACACTTCCGCTGTTCCTGAAACCATTAAGTGATATCAGAGTGTCCACGTTTAAATTTATAATTATTTATTTGATTATTGAGCTATGAGAAACTGTGGTTAAATTTTCATTTCAAGTTATTCGTTCTTTAATCCGATTTGAATTAACATGTTATCGACATATTAATCATGTTTGTTCAGTTTTTCATTTTCTTAAAGGTTTAAAAACAAATGAAGAACGACCAGAAATGTCATTGGGAAGTTCCAAATCTTTGTCTAGTAAAACTAGGTCACACAACACGCGGTCGGAGCACACGCCGTATACCCATGCACATTGTATCTAGACGCGTCAAGCAATTAATTACATGCAGTGCTTTTATTGCACACCACGTGTTGACCGGGCCAACCTGACACACGACAAGCAGATATAGGGTGTGTAGCTAGCCTGTACACACTTTGTAGTCTGGTCGAGTTTACACACCGAAGCCCCAAACGTGCGACTTGGATATACGACAACTGAGGTACGTGGTGTGTAGTTGGATGCACACATTGAGTAGTCTCCCATTAATAGATAAGATTAAAATTATATTAAATTTGAAAATTATAGCATTAAAACTTTATTTTATTGATTGACACACCATTGTGTGTTTGACAATTTAATAATGGTTTTAAAGAATTTTAAATACTCAATTAATTTATTATAATTAATATGTCATTATTGGTTCTGCCATTTATTTTCCATGAATGTCATTAATGATGGTTATCTCCAAATAAGATCGGATTATTATTAAGATGAAAGATAATTAATTAATTAATGCAAGCACGTTTATCTTAAATAATAAAGGAACAAATAAAGAAATGAATGCCAGCCATTTACTTTTGTGTATTCATTGCATGTATGACCATTCATTGATTGACCAAGACCCGTGTATGTGTTGGATGTTTTAATTTAATGTATTGTATAAGTTTGCAATTATTTAATATTAAATTAAATGATAACCTACGAGTCATCCCTCCCTCCATTTTATGCAAAACCTGTGCATCCAAAGATATTTATGTAATCCCCTTTAACCAATCCTTTGGTTCCCCTCACCTGCATGTGAGTAATAAATATTTGTAATTAATGGAGCATCCCAATGTGCATGAAGGCGGTTCAAGATGGAACTATAATGATGCCAACCCAGGTGATACATGGGTGGACATGTGGAATGGTGTAACTCATGCCAAGACCAACAATAGGAGTTATTTTCCCTAGGTCAAAAGTTGATTTAATGTCCCCTTGTTAAATCAACAGTTAGATAAATCTCATGAACGATTTATTTAATTAATTAATTACTTATGACTATGCAATTATTTATTTTATGGATGCATGACTGTTATCACATAAATAAATGAATTAATGTGTAAAGATAAAAATTAAATAAATGAATTATGCGTAAATGTTTTATCCAACATGGTTAATTAATTAAGCAACAACCACTTAATATTAACAAGACTTATAATGGATAAAATAAGATAAAATTTATGCATAATAAATTAAAATCTCTCAATTAAATATTAAGTTAGACTAAGCCTTCCATTACTTTATTGGGAATGAAACCATAGAACTAAGTGTAGTACATGACCAAAGTCTGGACACTTACTTTTATCGAGGAGTTCTCATGAGAGTTTTGGGTTGATTTAACCAAAATTGTATTGAGTTTAACGACCAAAGTTTGTTCAATATAAATTTGGAGGTAAGTGTTGAGGAAATCCAAGTCAGGATTTCTGGATAGGGGAATTCACTCAATGGATCAAGGAGCTGCAAGTCTACAGTTGGTAAGACCGCCTACCTAATTACTTTATTATGATTTTCATGGCCAAAGTCTGGATCATTAAGAAAAGTAATGAGGATCCTTGCCACTAGAATATTAAAACAACTAGAAATTTCGAGTTCAATGGTGAGGGTTATTGAGACTTGATAAAATAGTGGGGAGATTTAATAAATAAATAAATAAACCTTTAATTTATTATATTTCACTTATTTTGTAATCAAGAAAAGTACTAATAATCTACTCTTTTTTAATTGTACAATAAAATGAAAAGTTCATCATCCACACTATCCCTATAATCAATATTGGAGAAGGATAACCTCCTAACTAGCAGTAACCTCCAAGAGTGGTTTAGACACCTTTGGGTTGTGCTATGCTGTGAACAAAAATCTTACGTGTTAGAATCCTCAATGCTTGATCCGCCCGCTAAAGAGGTGAGTGATGAAGAGTTCCTTGTCTATGAAAAACATTTGAGCGATGTGGTTGATGTTCAATGTTTGATGCTTTCATCGATGTTTAGTGAACTAATAAAGTCTCACAAAAACATGGATGTGTATATCATGCTTGAGAACCTCCATGGTCTTTACCGGGAGAGAGCTAGATATGAACAATTTGAGATTTACAAGACGCTTTTTCAGAGCAAGGTTGGAGAGGGTGGCCCAGCTGGGCCTCATGTAGTCAAGATTATTGGCTACATTGAGCACTTAGAGGTTATAGGGTTTAAACTCCCCAAAGAACTGGGCACTGACCTCATTCTGGCATCACTGCCTCAAAGCTTCTCCAGTTTTGTTGTGAATTTTAATATTAAAAACATTGAGAAGTATTTGGAAGATCTTTTTACTCTTCTTCACCAAGTAGATAAGGATATCAAACATGAAAACCTTTCATCCTTATGGTGAACAAACAGAAAGGGAAAACAAAGAGCTTTAAGCCCAAAGTTTCTTCATGCCCTTCTAATAAGAGGAAGACCAAGGGGAAATCAAGGGAAAAAGATGTTGTCTATTTCGCATGTGGCAAGCAGGAACACTGAAAGAAAAAATGTATCTAGCCAAAGAAGTAAGAGGAAGCTTCAGGTGCATTTGTTATTGAGTACAATTTATCTATTTCTACAAATTGGATATTAGATACAGCCTGTGGTTCTCACATATGTATTCAAATACAGGAACCAAGTAGATTTAGAAATATTGACTGAGGAGAGGTAGATCTTTGAGTAGCCAACAGAGCTAAACTTGTTGTTGCAGCTATCAGAGACTACCACCTCACATTGCTGACCAAAATGATCTTGGTTTTAAAGGGTTGTTATTATGTGCCTTCAGTTACCCAAAACATTATTTCTGTATCCAGACTTGATACGAATGGACTTATTTTTAAATTTGGGAATAAATGTTACTTATTTTATAAAGATAACATCTGTTATGGTAAGACACATTTAAATAACGGTCTTTATATGTTGGATTACACGAACCAAATAATGGAAATTGATGACGAAGTTACTTCACATGACTCATGCCACACCCAACTTTGACATCACCGGCTAGGTCATGTAAATGAAAAATGCTTGACTAAATTACATCAAGATGGATATTTAAATTCTTTTGAACTAAAACCACTTGGTGTATGTCACACGTGTTTATAAGAAAAAATGACCAAATCCCTATTTAGTGGAAAAGGTGAAAGGGTTAAAGAGATTCTTGAATTAGTTCATAGAGATATATGCGGACCATTTCCTATCAAAGTAATGGGTGGATACTGATACTTCATGACTTTTAATGATGATTTTAGTAGATATGGATATGTTTACTTAATGAGGTATAAGTTATATTCTTTCGAAAAATTCAAGGAATATAAGAATGAATTTGAGATCCATCTTGGTAAAAAGATTAAGAAACTTTGCTCAGACCATTGTGGAGAATATCTTAATCAAGACTTCATTGATTATCTATGGGAGTTTGAGATTTTATCTCAACTCACTCCTCCTTATAAACCTTAGTGGAATGGTTTAAGAGAAAGGAGGGACCACACCTTATTGGAAATGGTGAGATCAATGATGAGTTATGTGATTCTTCCATCATACTTTTGGGGATATGCATTACAAACAACAACATACATACTAAACTGAGTGCCAACTAAAAAAACAGACAATATACCATACCAATTATGGAATGTAAATAAATCTTTGTTGTCTTACTTACATGTGTGAGGTTGCGAAGCATCTGTTAAAGCCTTTTTAGGTAACAAGCTTGCACCCCGAGTCACAAAGTGTATCTTTATAGGATATCTCAAAGAAACAAAGGGATTCTACCTACATAATCCTTTAGACAAAAAGGTTGTGGTTGAAAGATGTAACAAATTTCTTGAGGATGATCTTATCTCTAAAAGAGATAGTGGGAGCAAGATAGACTTTGATGAAGTCTAGGATCAAGATACACAAGCATTAGCACATGAAAAAATTCCACAAAGCTTCATGGAAGAAGAAATTATTTCTTGAGACACAATTATTGCATAGGAGTGCTATAGAGGTTAAAGAACCAGAATGGTATGGTTTTATAATCATCAAGGACGATGACTCATTATTAGTTAATAATAATGATCCTCTAACCTACAAGGAAGCAGTAAGTGGCATAAATGTTTCCAAGTGGCAAGAAGCCATGAATTTTGAAATGGATTCCATGTACCAAAATCAATTCTGTATTTTAGTAGACCCTCCAGTAGATGTAAAGACCTCTGGTTTTATATGGGTATTAAAGAAGAAACTGGACATGGAATAACAAGTTAGTACCTATAAGGCGTGACTGGCTGCAAAAGGTTTTAAACAATGTCAAAGAATTGACTATGATGAAACCTTTTCACCAGTTGAAATGTTGAAATCCATTAGAATTCTAATTTCCATTACAACTTTTCATGATTATGTGATTTGGGAAATGGATGTCAAAACAAACTTTATTAACAGGAACCTTCAAGAAGATATCTATATGAAACAACACAAAGGGTTTGTGACTCCAAAGTATTCCAACAAGGTATAAAAGTTTTAAAGATCCATTTATGGATTAAATAAATCATCTAGGTAATGAAATATTCGTTTTCATGAGTCCATAATGGAATTTGGTTTCATAAAGAATGAATGTGATCCATGTTTCTATAGATGGTTTAGTGGGAGTGCGGTCATTTTCTTAATATAATATATTGATGACATATTACTCATTGGAAACAAAATACAAGTCTTACAGTCTATTAAGGCATGGTTGAATAAATGATTCTCTATAAAGGATTTGGGTGAGGCAACATATATTATTAGGATCAAGATCCATCGTTATAGATCTAATAGGTTGCTCAGCCTAAGTCAAAGTACATAAATTTACAAGATACTGAAGAGATTTAGTATGGAACAATCCAAGAAGGGATTGTTTCCAGCGTAAAATGACATTTATCTTTCCAGAAAAATGTGTCCTAAGACCCATGAGGAAAGAAAAATAATGAAAAGGATTCCATATGCATTAGTGATTGGGTTAGTCATGTATGCTATTATATGTATTAGGTTAGATGTCACCTATGCATTAAGTGTGGTAGGAAGATATAAAGATAATCCAGGTGGCCACCATTGGATGACAGTCAAGACTGTCCTTAAGTATCTGAGGTGTGCTAAGGATATGTTCCTGGTTTATAGAGGAGATGATGAAATAGTCTTCAGAGGATATACAGATGATAGTTTCCAAACTAATTAAGATGACATGAAGTCACAAACGGGATACATCTTCATTTTGAATGGAGGTGTTGTGAGATAGAAGAACTCAAAGCAGGCTGTGTTTATAGATTCTATAATGGATTCTGAGTATATTGAGGCTTCTGAGGTAGTTAAAGAAGTAGTATGGATGCAAAAATTCATCCAAGATCTTGATGTGTTATATAGTAGTAAAGATCCTATCACACTCTATTGTGATAATACTGCAGCGGTGACTCTTGAAAAAGATCCAAGGTCACATCAGTGGATGAAACACATACTTCATAAGTATCATCACTTGAGGGATTTTTATCAGAGATGTGAAGTTTCAGTGAGAAGTATTTCTATGAAATACAATGTGGAAGACCCCTTGACTAAAGCCTTGACTCAGTAGAAACATGAATATCATGTGAGATCTAGCGAACTGAAGGTCGTAGGTAGTTTGATCTAGTCCAAGTGGGAGTTTGTTGGAGTTGGTATCCTAGGAAAAACTTTTTTTACTTTGATTACATGTATATTCAATGTATTGAATATTAATAAAACTTCTTATTACATATTATTTGTTGTTCTGCAAGAATCTAATGTAATAATGTTCTAGAGTATACGTTGCATTAATAAGGTTATAAAGGTTTCCCACTACGATGAGAACCTTGACATGCTATGGAAATATTCTCAAATAACATTCTGTGGTTGGATAACATACTATGATGGGATACACAGTACATAGATTTTCAGGTGCGAGTACTCATAAGCAGATGAGGCTTCTTCTCATGAAGTTCTCACTTGGCAATCTCCAAGACGTGAGATTATGAGAATGGACCCACTGATAGGAATTCCACATGTTTTGGTGTCATCAGATATTCCTATATACGAGCATGTGTGATGGTACTTAGACTTTAAGATTATTATTAATTCATGTTACAACTCACGTACTTAGATGTATTTCTTAAACCATGACGATAACATTCATGGAGAAGTTGGATGCGTTGGGTGCATCATGAGTGACATATCATTAATGAATAAGTCAAGGGAGGATTTGTCTCTTCCATATTTATGGAAGTTGATATCTTAGCCCTTTGATTGGAATAGAATCATCACATTAAATTCCATGGCCATGGTGTAATGACGTGTTTATTTCAGATAGTCAAAGAAAGACATATCGAGCATATAGTTTGGTGACACGAATGTGCAACCTGCTTGATGAGATATTGTAAAAAAGGGATTATATTATACAATGAGTGTTTGTATATGGTTATTGATGTTGCGGCATTAAGTTCTTTCTCTTGGGTGTCTTGAACCGTTTCTAGATAGTAATCTTGGACGTTAGGCAAGCCCACCTAATGCAAATAAGAAAGAATCCTAGAGGGCCACACACTAAGTGTTTTCATTGATCTTGATTAAATTCTATTTGAGTTTAATTAATTGAATAAATATTATTCTCAAGTCTGAGAAATAATTTTATTCAAGTTATATTGATCGCATAAATTAAATAAATATTTATTCACCGACTTGTGAATAAAATATTTATTTTATTTATTGAATATTTTAATAAATATTTATTCACTATATTGTAAATAGAATATTTATTTATGAATAAATTATTTATTTGGTTGTTCAATAAATGCTAGAGGAGTTTGAATGGACCTAGACCAAGTCCGATGATAAATATTAATTAACAAAACCGTTACATAATATTTGTTATTGCATAAGTTGGCATGCACCATAAAATAATAATAATATAATTATTATTATGTGGAATGAGGTTTATTAAAGGTAATAAATGTTATTTAATGGCTGGTATGCAATTAAATAATATTTTAACTTAAATCCTAACTCTATAAATAGACGGCTATGTCTATTTTATAGAGCATCCAAAAATTGAGAATAGATAATTGTTGCGTACAAAAAATTCTCTCTCAACTCATCCTTATCTCTCCCTCTCAAGAATGAGAAGTGAAAGATATATTTATTCAAGACCAAAGAACTAGCAATCAAGAATGAAAAATAAAAGACATTCGGCTCGCCGCGCTAGAACCTAGAGATCGAGTGGTGTTGCTCGGAGATCATAGGACATGTGTGGATCACCGCTAGAGAGATTATATCCTTGGATCCTCACAACACAATGAAAGTAATCTGAAAGGGTCTTTTAGGATGATCATCATTCACTAACAATGAAAGTTTCTAAGCCCAGGTATTTATTTCATCAAATATTAAATAAATTATTTATAAATTTGATATGAAAGATCCTCACTCTTGATTTCGGGCAACAATTATTAAAAGAAATTTTAATATATTTCCCACTTCCTCACACTTTCATTGCACCCAGAACCATCACTGAAAAGATTATTTCCAAATGAAAAGTAGAGAGTTTCATGTGGAAGTTAACAACATATGTCTTGGGAAATTCCACTCCATTTCTTTTTGTGAAAACTTTTCAAAATTATCATATGAACTAAACTCAATATAGACTAACAATTTGTCACAAATCAAGGTCATCATTAATGTTATCTATCATTTCTAATGCGGTGAAGTCAAATATGGGAAAATTTTCCAATGAAATTAAAGCTGGCTTGTACATAGACTATGGTATATCCCGTACACACCATAAGCATTAATATCCAAGGAAAAAGAAGTTGCTAGAATATATGGGGTTGTAGAGAATTCATATATGTTAATCCCTTGGATATGCAATAGACTAATGAAAGTTGATCTGGAAACAATAACAAAGTGGGTATCTTTAGAAAATGGTAGATTTGAAAGATTATTCATTACAAATGGGTGTTACATAAATGGTTTCTTATTAGGTGCTCAACCTATGTTGTTTGTGAATAGGTCTCACTTTAGTGGTCCTTATAAAGGTACCTTGTTGGCAGCATCAACATATGATGCATATGATAACCTCTTCACATTAGCATATTCAATTGTTGGGGGTGAAACATATGATGATTGAACATGGGTTTTAATCAATATAAACGAAATTACATGTTTTATTCAACTAGTTATTGTATTTGATCGACAAAATTCGATTACAGGTGACATTAGAATTTTTTTTGGTGGAGATAGACATGCATATTATTACCTTCATGTGACAAAAAAATTAGCTCTGAAATTACAAAATTATGTAGGGGAATTCACTTGTTAAGGATGAAAAATGAGTGGGATACCTTGTTCTCATGCTTGTGCGACAATAAGAAAAGTACATAGTAACCTATATAGATATGTATAAGGTTGTTATCTATTTAACCCCCCAAAAAATATTTATCTTCGAGTTATGAATTCGGTTGAGACCAATGATATGTCAAATTTGAATGCATTGACATATAATGATTATATGGATCAAACTTTTTTGCAACCACTGAAGAGTCCTCATCCTCCAGTTAGACTATCTCATAATCTTATTGAGTCTCAATTTCAAAATAAGAAGTTATATCAGTGTTCTCATTTTAAAGAAGTTGATCATACATGAAAAAGGTACATAAATCCCAATCCAATTTAATGTGATAATGTTGAGAGGGCGGTGTTTTTTTGTAAGTTGCCTAATATGTTTCTAAAGAAGGGCATGTTGGAGAGGACAATGATGTAAATCTGAAAACAAATGAAATATGTTTTTTTTGGATTTATGCTACTTAAATCCTATGAATTTTGGGTTTTTATGGTTTTCTGTTACTTATAATGATTTTGAGGTATGAATAATCACTGGTTTTTATAAATTAATTGATGCAATCAAGAAGATATATAAAATTATAACATTTAAACCATGTCAACATGTTTAGATTACTAGTGAAGAAAATGCCTTTTTCATGTCATTTTTTTGCGTTTTCACATCGGTTATTAGGTGACTTTATTGAAGGCAATGTTGTAAATATGTTTTTAATGTTGGTTAAAAAAACTAATGGTGTAAATAAATTTATTTTAGGGGTTTTCATATCGGTTATTTGGTAACTGATGTGAAAAACATATTTTTTAATAATTTTATTCTTATTACTCCTCTCCAAAAAAGGCAAGAGTAGAAAAAAATAAAATATACCAACAAAAAAAGAGTATAAAAACCAACAAAATACACTTAATATTTGAAATTTCAAGTTTACAATATATAACACAAATAGACTAATATTTAATCAAACCTATGAAATGATTCACCCATTCTATTTGTAATTGTCTCCAATCCTATGCACTATATGGTCGAGGATCATAAAAAAGATTCAAAATAAAAGGAAATCATTTAGCATGTATTCTGAATAAAATGAATGAAATATTAAGGAAAAGTTTATAAATAACTCTAACCTAATGGAACTTTGTAACCTTCACAATTGTAATTATTTCATACATAAATATTAAAACAAAGTATCCACATTCATTCATGCCTTATTTTTTATTACATTTCTATTTAAAATAAATTTTCAATTCAAAATAAAATTTTTAAGTAATATATCCAAAATTTAGTAATTGTAAATTGAAATTCACCTTTGATTTTATATATTTTATCTTAGCTGTAACATCCCGGACCTGACCAGGCACCCGAACAGTGCCGAACGGGTCGGGTGTTACTACCTTAGGCGCACCCCCCCTGAACGCCAAAGGCTACCGACTAGCAGCAAGGGTCTGAATAGGTATAATGGGGAGGATATACCCTCTCGGAGGAATTAAAGGTGCTGGTCCAAGTAATAAACTAAAATATGCAGCGAAAATAAATGACCCAGCAGACTTGAACCAGACTCGCAGAGCGGAAGCACATTCAATAACAATATACAGTGGAAGTAATATAGAAACAACAACAGCGAAGAGTAACAAAACATCACGCCAGGAATCAACTGCAATAACTGCTAAATCAACCAAGCATGCATCCAAGCAAGTCATACAAATCAATACATATATAATGGCGCCAATGGCTAACCAGTAGTAACTACACTATAAAGTAAACATGATGATGCAAGAAAAAGAATAATGAACAAGTAAATTCAGTACGGCACGACCTCAAGGTCCATGCCAGTCTCCAAGTCAATAGCACTAAAGTCCAGCTCCTGAGGCTGACCCTCTACCTGCACGCAATTTCATAAAGTCTACACGCGTCCCGAAGGGCCTGTGTAGGGTGTGAGACAAGTCTCAGTAGGATACCACCCAGAGGTGCGTACCAAATATAAGTGTTTAGGCAGACATGCTTATATAAGGAAAAAAGTAAACAGTGCAATGCCCAAAAGTAAAAAAGGACTTCACTGGTTCTCAACAGCCACCAGGAAGTGTCACCTGCTTCGGCCAACGCTGGAAAGTCTGATCTACATCCCGAAACCTCGTTCCACCTGACACCATGTGTCTCAAGTACCGACGTCCCGAAGGCACACCCAACTGTCGTAACCCAGCTCGAAAGCTCAACCTGCCCATGGCACAACATCCGGAGGAACAACGATACCTGACCTCAAAGGATAACCGGAGGGACAGCGATGTCTGCCCTCAAATCACGGCGAGCCTCTGCCCTCCCAACCTGACTGCCTCAAAGCTGTCTCCCGAAGGCTCCTCACCTTCCACGTGACATCCTATGGCAAGCACCCCCAAACCAAATATACCTAACCGCATCTACTGGGGGTCTCTACCCAGCGAGTGGCCGTACCACCTCATCTCAGAGTCTATCTGTGTGCAAACTACTCAAAAGTACCTGGTGAGTAGTAATCACCTCAGTATGTCCCAAGACACAACACCTCGGACACCTCGTGTCCCTGTGAACCTGTCGCTCAAGTCAGATGGCCTCACCATCCAAGTAACCCGGGCCGAAGCCCAACCCGACAGTCCAACTGCCTCAACCGACGTCCATGACACCCAATCCCATGGTAGCAACCACCCAAAGTATCCCGAGCCAAAGCCCCAACCTGTGATCCCCATCACCCAACAATATATCCAGGCCACGCCCAAACAACAAGCAGTTCAACACAGGAAATATCACACATTTTATATTCATACTTGGAAGCATCACTTTAAACAGACAATTACTAAACAGTCAAATTGTACTAACCTGTGCTATCCCATACCATCACCTAACTCATTCATGATTTAACAATTAAACTAAATAGTTTAACTCGAGACATTCAATAAGTAGTATAATAAAGCAATTTAAACAATGGTCCAATTCCCACGCATTTCGGTACCCCCGGCCGAATTGCCCCAAACGAGCAACGACCTCTAACCCGGTCTCGCTCGATCGCAACAGGGTTAGGGAATACCCAGAGGCATTATACAATGTAGATAATTAAATAAAAACAAATAAACAGGGTCTCTCTCAACACCCGACGTCACTCTCGAAGGTCACAACCCCAAATTGTCTACGAAAACACGAAAGAAGGTATGCAACACCCACCTCGTACTCGTACGATGACACTCCTTTGATTTCAGCCTCTGAATCAGACCGAGTCGCGGTAGATCTGCATTTCCGTCAAATCTGGAAATTCCTTTCGGATGGAATTTGCAAAGAAATAGGTGAGGAATCAAGGACGAAGAAGGGTGTGCAGGGTTAGCCTTTCCGATGCGGTCCCGCTGCCACTGACGGATCGAAGAACAGAGGTCGTACGGAGATTTTGGAAGGGTTTGAGTTTTTCAGGAGTTCTCAGATGAACTGTTCGTCCAAAGGGAAAGAAGAAGGGAAATCTGGGAATGAGGCGCAATGACTCCTCGATCGATCAAATAAAAAAAAGTACACGACGTGTATTTCCAAAGTACACGCCGTGTAGATGTGTTTCCGTACTCCGACATAAGTGGAGTCCAGCACACGGCCTGTATCATGTACGCGGTCAACACACGGCCAGGGTCTCGGCCACTACACGGGGCAAGGGTACACGACGTGTCAAGGAAGTCTACACGCCGTGTAGATGGAAATTTACACCTGGACACCACACGACATGTACCTGGCCTCGCACGGGTAAGGGATACACGACGTTTCTATAAATACACGCCGTGTAGTAGGAAAGTTCTACACGGTCTTCACACGGCATGTACTCGGCAAGCACACGGTCGGTCACTCGGGTAACTCATACACGGCGTGTACTTAAAGTACACGGCGTGTAGTCTGTAAATTTCCGGAAACTGCCCAGATTTTCCAGACTTCTAAAAAAACCAGTCAAAAGTTTAAACAGGGCTGGGTTTTGACCCGTTTCTAAAAACTTGGGTTCTTACAAACTCCCCACCTTAACGTAGATCGTCCCCGAGCTACCAAACAAAACCAGGAGATGGCACCGAACATGCCCCTCCCGGTTAAACAACCCAGACTACCCTGGTGTCAAGGTTCTGGCTAAATTCCTAAAAAGGGCTCCCCACCTTAGGAATCGCCTACTCAGTCTCAACCCGAAAAAAGCTCAAAGAAAACAAATAAACAAACAAGGCCCAACAACCTATTTTCCGGACCCATGGTCCTCCCGTGATGCATCTTCACCCCTGCACCTCCTTAGTGCTCACATGTCGCTTCCGACACCCAACGTAACTCTCACCGCATCAGCGTCTGCCTCCCTGAGGTCCTGCATATAATAGATGCTCAATTCAAACCTGGTGCCATGCACCTCAAGTAACCCGCATCCACAATGCCCCGATGCCCACGACACCTCAAATAACCTACATCCTTGATGCTCCTGATGCCACACATCTCAAATATATAAATAAAACATAAAACACATCTGATATGATGCCAATCTCACTAACTAGCATCTAGTCAGTCCACAAGTATCCTGTGTAGCCTGTGCACTCAACCAGACATGCCTCAAGAGGCCATGCCAAAAGAAAGTAAAGAAACTCACAACCACACCCGTGGTGTACCTACCACCATCATCGGCTCTCCAGCCTGATCAATCCCTGGCAGCTCCACAGCGTGCACCTGGCCTGAAGCCCGACTGCCTGATGCCTGACCTCCCTGCGGTGCTGCTCCAGTCACCGACCACTGGCCCCTTAGTTGAATCCCTCTATCCTGGTCACGTCCTCCGCGTGCAGCTGAACCTCGACTACCCTATCCTTGTACCGAACCTGAACCAGCTCCTGACGCCACATTCTGTCCTGGTCCCTGCCTGCCGACTGTCTGAGAAGGCTGCCTGCAAAACCTCTCCAGATGCCCAACTTGTCTACAGGCCCGACACTCGTTCGGGGGCCTATCGCACTGAGCCCAAACATATCCCGGCTGTCCGCACTGAAAGAAAACCACCGCTGAACTGCCACGAGGTGGTCTAGCTGAGTTCTTGGCCTGCCCGCCCTGCTGGAACTCATCTCTCCCTCACTTCCTGCTATCCGAACCGTCACCTGAAGCTGTCACCCTACCAAAACGATATTTTTCTCTCTCGTTGCCCTCGGCTATGAGCGCCTGGTTCACTACCTCGGAGAAGGAACCCAGCCTGAAGATGTTTACCTGAACCCGAATGGCGTGTCGTAATCCGTCCTTGAAGCACCTCACCCTAGCTGCATCATCGCTCACCATGCAAGGTGCAAAACGGGACAACTCTGTGAAAGTAGCTGCGTAGTCCATGACGGACATATCTCTCTGCTGAAGACTCAAGAACTCTCGAGCTCTCTCTGCTCTCAGTGTCTCCAGATAAAAGTGCTCGAAGAACATATCCTCAAAGTCCTTCCACGCCAGTCCCTCGTGCCTACGAGCCTATACCTGCACATCCCACCAACGTTTTTCCGGTCCTCTCAACATGTACATCGCCAGTTTGACCCTCCACCCTGGAGGCGTCTCGAGCTGCTTGAAGATCATGTGCATACTCTCTATCCAGTTCTCTGCTGCCTGTGAACCACCCTCACCCTGAAAAAGCAGTGGGTGATGCGACTGGAACTCCCGTGTCAGATACACCATAGAAGGCTCTATACCCTGCGCGCCTCTGTCAATCCCCTGAAAGACGCGTACTAGGCTAGCTCGGAGCTGCTCGTCAAGCCACGGTCCGAACGCTGCCAAAACCGGCTACTGCCCTGCCGGCACTGGATCCTGAACCTGATCCTGTCCCTGAGCCTATACCTGCAGCTCATGCTCTGCCTGCACCGAATTCTGAACCTGATCCTGCGGTACCATATCCTCTCCTGCCTGTCGCTACATCGTGTCGTGAAGAAGTAACCCGCTGAATACCATAAATGGCCATACATCCCACATAAATCTATGTAAAAAAATATTCTATGCAAATAAGGAAAGCAGTAAAAGGCAGTGCATGTAACGACCCAAAATTTTGAATAAATCTTGTTTCCTAATTTTGTGTGTTATTTTATTTTTGATACTCAACAAAACTGTTTCATTTGATAACATGAGTATAATTAAAATGAGACTGTTGGGTTTTGACTATTATATGACCATTTGTCAATATGACCACTGGAAAATAAAAGTTTTGATCATTGTCTCTAAACACAAGTAATCTTGGTTAATTAATATAGAAAGAAGATTCGATGGCCTCACCCAGTAGTCTTGGACCGATCGAAGCCCATCTAACAGAACTTGGGAAGGAGGTAGCACCACTGGGCTTTGCTCTGGACCAAACCCAAGCCAAACTTCATCGTGTGAAGCTAGAACGGAATTGCCTTTGCGAGAAGTTCAAACTGATAGAAATTACTACTCGTGCGATGTTGGCCGAGCCTCCCTCAGATTCTCTCACCTTAGCACACCTTACACTTAGGTCTTATGCTGGTGTGATAAGGGGCTATGTAAGGAGACTGTAACTGCCTTGTGTAATCCTTTGTTTTAAATAAAAATTGGGATTTCTTCTTATGATGAAGTTTATGAATTTTCAAATGTCTGGATAAATATAGTATGCATATTTTTGATGAATTTTAGAGAAAGGATATTTTAAAATTTTTTATGTAAACCTTAAAAAAATAAAAATGTGTAATGATTTTAAAAAAATGGTCTTCTACAATTATGTTCAGTACGAAATTTAGAGTCTAATAAGATCAACTTTATTTTTGATGAATAGTAAATTATGAATAGTGATTTTATGATTAGGATTAGTAATGTGTCTAAGTGGATTAGTAATCTCACTTAAAGAAAGTATTAAAATAATCTAGGCACCTTGATTAAGTAATGTGATTCAATAAAATGGTTAGATAACGGTTTCATAAATTATTATTCAAGTATTAGTTTTTTTCAGGTGAATAGTGTTTTTTAATTAAAAATTTAATTAAAAATATTTAGAAAATTATTTTTATAAAATGGATTTCATTTTTGAACTTAGAGCATCGATATTATGTTAAGGTAATTTTTGGGGATTTTTATGAAAAAAATGAATTTTTGGTGAATAGTGTATTTATTTAAAAATTAAATTAAAAATATTTAGAAAATTATTTTTATAAAATGGAGTTCATTTTTGAAATCAGAGCATTGATATTTGGTTAAGGTGAAATTTTGGGATTTTTTCTGAGAAAGTTGAATTTTTGATGAATAGTGAAAATACAGTTTTTAAGTTACGGGTGTTTAATGACATCATTAAGTAATGTATTAAGTATGTAATCAATATGTCCGACTTATGAATAGTAATATAAGGTATGAGGTGTCCCAAGTGTCCAATACCATGGGAAAATACCATGGTCAAGCCCATGGTTTTTCCAAAACCACTAATGAGGTGTCCCTTGGCCATTAATGCCTTGTCCCCTCACTTTCCCTATAAATACCAAGACATCCTCTCATCCATTCGACTTCCAACACCCCCAACGAATTTCTGGTCTCATTACCTCCCAATGAGTCCTTCCAAGGTTCCCCAAGCCCTCAAGGTCCCAACCTTTGAGTTTTAAGAGTTACGTTTTAAGGTAAGGGATCCGACCTCTCTCTTTCTTTTCAAGTAATCTCTTTTATGTCATTTCTTTTATGCTCCATGTTCTTATGTTGGAGTATGTTCTTCTATATTCATCTTACTGCCCTTTTCATTTTCATATGATGAGATACCCCCTATTTCTCTCATCGATTCATTTTAATAATGTTTAAGTGGCGCCGTTAGGCTGCCGAATTTTTAAGAGATTCTTTCACCATTCTCATTTTCAAGTTCTATTTTCTTGTCAAGTCTTTCAAGTTTCTTTTTATTATGTTGGGGTATGATCTCTATATCTATCATACTGAAATATTATGTTTATATGATGAGAGAACCTATTTTATCTCTTCAATTCAGTATTTTGAAGTTTTAAGTGGCGCCGTTAGGCTGCCGAATTTTTAAGGGATTCTTTCACCCTTATCATTTTTCAAAGTTCTACTTTCATGTCAAGTCTTTCAAGTTCCTTTTTAATTATGTTGGGGTATTATATCTATATCTATCATACTGAACTCTTATGTTCATATGATGAGGGACCCTATTTGATCTTTTCAATTCATTTTTGTTGAAGTTTAAGTGACGTCGTTAGGCTGCCGAATTTTCATAAGAGAAATCTAATTTTTGTCTTGCTTCCATGTTTTTCATTTCAAATGTTATGTCCTTAAAATTTCATTACCATGTTCATATATTCTTCATATTCAGTCCCTATACTGTTTTATGGGTCATTTATGATTGTTTGACCCATGTCCCCTCACTTTTCAATGTTTTCTAAAACCTCGTAACATAGTCGTTATACTGCAGAATTTCCGTCTCAAAATGTCTCTCTCTTTTTCTAAAGTTCTTTTATTTTATTAAGTGGATACTCAAAGATATTTCTTATAAATGGGTATTCACATATATACCAAAATGTTCTATTTTAAATTCTGGGATTTACATACATGAGACCCACTTTCCTTTTCTGTGGGTTTTAAAGTGACGTAAAGATCGTGTCTTTAAAGCAGTTTTTTTTAAAACGTTATGATTATGAAATGAAACCCATTTATTTTATGTTAAATGGGTTATTTATGAAATTTTTGGTAATGATATATGTGGATCACATGATAACAAAGGAAAATTTTAGGGTGCCCCCTGATAGCGATCCAATGCATTGGGTAATGATGTAACCACTAGAGATTACAATTTTCACGATATCTTGGTGAATAACCTTGGTAATTTTCAAATGACACCTTGGGGATGGACCTTGGTGATATGTTCATGATTTTCTATGTTAAATGATGTAGCCACATCTTCAAGTTATTAAAAATGTTATTTTTATTATGATATGCCTCATGATTTCTTTCTCATGCCTTAAAGTTCTTTTTCATGACATTGTTGATGTATCTCAAGTTCACATGTTAAATGTTTCTCTTGTTTCCCTTACTGGGCCTTCTTCTCACCCTTTCTTTTGATGTATATCCCCAGGTTATGAGATGCATTAATGAACCTAGGATGAACTTAAGGAGAAGCCTTTCAAGTGTTTAAGAAGAATGTTTTATGTTGTTTTTATGTATTATGTTCCTGGTTTCCAAGACACTAAACCTTAAAGATCCTCAGTTTTGTGTAATGTAATGAAAGTTTATGTTATAAAAAGACGGGATGCTATAGTTGGTATCAAAGGATGGTTTATTTATTTTTGGAAATTAGGATATGAAAACTTTAGTAAGAAGCCTATAGAAAAGTTTATATATAGGAAATCTTCTTGGTATTTTGGTGAGTATTGAGTAATGGGTTGCCAAGAAAATACATCCCTGTCTGGATACGAGCAGGTAGAGGTGTCTCTGGAACAGATGTACATAGGGGTAAAACCTGAAAACACCACTTTGATCTAGACTCAAACGGGAACTGGTACATGACAATGGGCCTTGCTGCACTCTTGGTTATGACACTCCTGGGGGATATGCTTCGGTAAATTCATAAGCTTAGTATGAACCATTATCAAAGGAACAAGGATTAAATAAAATAACTACTCACATAAGAATATATGATCATGGATAACCTAGTTTGGAACCTAGGTGATCACATGTTAGGGTATACTTTTCTTATAAAAGTTATCCTTCTATGCTTTAAGTTCCTTTTCATGATTATTGGCTAAGTATTCAATCCCCTAATCGTACTTTATTTTCTTAGTTAATGGTGGGAAATGGAAGAACATGTACAAACAACCAATGTGATAGGAAATGTGATGATTTCCATATTAATATGACAGAGATTATTAGGGGATTAAAAGATGATTATTATTTTGGATGACGTTCACTATTTTGGGAACCCTATTTGATCGAGGTAAGTAGATTACTACGGTATTTTCTTTAAGGAGTAAAGGTTGACTTATATTTTGAAGAATCGATGAATTTAAGGCGGACTTATAGTAATTTAGGTTACTTATGGAACTGATTAACCTATCTTGGGTGAAATATGTTTAGGTTAGCTACTTTTGTTATAAGATGTTAGGAGTGGTACATGTTGTTTGGAGATGAACAATGAAGTTTATTTTGGAAGACTATGTTATCAAATCCTTCTTATATTTGGGTTTCAATCTTAGTTTGGTTTATTTTGAGGAATTTTAAGGACAGTTATTTACGGAATGGTCTATGATGAACTCTGGGTAGTACCGTGGAACTTTGAAGATTTAAAACTAGTTTCCCATCCTATGAGATTCTTTCTTTTTGAAGAGTTGTTTTATCTTACCCTTTCTGTTTTTGGGATTAATGTTTAAAGATAGATAGTTTTTCTTTTGTGGAATACGTGATTCTCTAGAAGATTATTCTTGTGATTTTGATGAGACCAAGTGTTTTTGAATGCTCATAGTTTGGAGAAAAGATTAGTTTTGGTAGAAACTTATTAAAGGATTAAACTCTACTTGAAGGTAGGAATATTTCCTTATGTTTTTATTCAATGTAGTAAATGAATTCCTCAAAACTATGAAAAGGAACATAAAACAAAAAAAACGTTGTCTATTAACGTTTCCTACTAGGAAATCAAATACCATTTGACCCATCATAAGTTTGTGATTTTCTTGTTGTTAACTTTCTCCAAATCATGTTTTCTATCACTCTCCCTTAGAACGTGACCCTTTGTTTTTTTCCTCCATGTCCATGTTTTCCTACATGGAATCCTAGTATGGGTTAACTCGGGTGACCTTTGTACTTCCCTTTCTTTCTTTTAAAGTAATAGTGTTACTGACTCATTTCCAATGTGGGACATTCAATGAAATTTCAAAACCCAATTTTAAAAAATTGAGAGGACGCAATTTCTTAAGGGGGGAAGATTGTAACGACCCAAAATTTTGAATAAATCTTGTTTCCTAATTTTGTGTGTTATTTTATTTTTGATACTCAACAAAACTGTTTCATTTGATAACATGAGTATAATTAAAATGAGACCGTTGGGTTTTGACTATTATATGACCATTTGTCAATATGATCACTGGAAACTAAAAGTTTTGATTATTGTCTCTAAATACAAGTAATCTTGGTTAATTAATATAGAAAGAAGATTCGATGGCCTCACCTAGTAGTCTTGGACCGATTGAAGCCCATCTAATAGAACTTGGGAAGGAGGTAGCACCACTGGGCTTTGCTCTGGACCAAACCCAAGCCGAACTTCATCGTGTGAAGCTAGAACAGAATCGCCTTTGGGAGAAGTTCAAACTGATAGAAATTACTACTTGTGTGATGTTGGCCAATCCTCCCTCAGATTCTCTCACCTTAGCACACCTTACACTTAGGTCCTATGCTGGTGTGATAAGGGGCTATGTAAGGAGACCGTAACTGCCTTGTGTAATCCTTTGTTTTAAATAAAAATTGGGATTTCTTCTTATGATGAAGTTTATGAATTTTCAAATGTCGGGATAAATATAGTATGCATATTTTTGATGAATTTTAGAGAAATGATATTTTAAAAATTTTTATGTAAACCTTAAGAAAATAAAAATGTGTAATGATTTTCAAAAAATGATCTTCTACAATTATGTTGAGTACGAAATTTAGAGTCTAATAAGATCAACTTGATTTTTGATGAATAGTAAATTATGAATAGTGATTTTATGATTAGGATTAGTAATGTGTCCAAGTGGATTAGTAATCTCACTTAAAGAAAGTATTAAAATAATATAGGCACCTTGATTAAGTAATGTGATTCAATAAAATGGTTAGATAAAGGTTTCATAAATTATTATCCAAGTATTAGTTTTTTTCGGGTGAATAGTGTTTTTTAATTAAAAATTTAATTAAAAATATTTAGAAAATTATTTTTATAAAATGGATTTCATTTTTGAACTCAGAGCATCGATATTATGTTAAGGTAATTTTTGGGGATTTTTCTGAAAAAAATGAATTTTCGGTGAATAGTGTATTTATTTAAAAATTAAATTAAAAATATTTAGATTTTTTTTTATAAAATGGAGTTCTTTTTTGAAATCAGAGCATCGATATTTGGTTAAGGTGAAATTTTGGGATTTTTCTAAGAAAGTTGAATTTTCGATGAATAGTGAAAATACAGTTTTCAAGTTACGGGTGTTTAATGACATCATTAAGTGATGTATTAAGTATGTAATCAATATGGTAGACTTATGAATAGTAAGATAAGGTATGAGGTGTCCCAAGTGGCCAATACCATGGGAAAATACCATGGGAAAAACCATGGTTTTTCCAAAACCACTAATGAGGTGTCCCTTGGCCATTAATGCCTTGTCCCCTCACTTTCCCTATAAATACCAAGCCATCCTCTCATCCATTCGACTCCAAACACTCCCCCAACGAATTTATGGTATCATTACCTCCCAATGAGTCCTTCCAAGGTGCCCCAAGCCCTCAAGGTCCCAACCTTTGAGTTTTAAGAGTTACGTTTTAAGGTAAGGGATCCGACCTCTCTCTTTCTTTTCAAGTAATCTCTTTTATGTCATTTATTTTATGCTCCATGTTCTTATGTTGGAGGATGTTCTTCTATATTAATCTTACTGCCTTTTTCATTTTCATATGATGAGATACCCCCTTTTTCTCTCATAGATTCATTTTAATAATGTTTAAGTGGCGCCGTTAGGCTGCCAAATTTTTAAGAGATTCTTTCACCATTCTCATTTTCAAGTTCTATTTTCTTGTCAAGTCTTTCAAGTTCATTTTTATTATTTTGGGGTATGATCTATATATCTATCATACTGAACTATTATATTCATATGATGAGAGACCCTATTTGATCTCTTCAATTTAGTATTTTGAAGTTTTAAGTGGCGCCGTTAGGCTGCCGAATTTTTAAGGGATTCTTTCACCCTTCTCATTTTTCAAAGTTCTACTTTCATGTAAAGTCTTTCTAGTTCCTTTTTAATTATGTTGGGGTATGATCTCTGTATCTATCATACTTAACTCTTATTTTCATATGATGAGGGACCCTATTTGATCTTTTTGTTGAAGTTTAAGTGACGCCGTTAGGCTGCCGAATTTTCATAAGAAAAATCTAATTTTTGTCTTCCTTCCATGTTTTTCATTTCAAATGTTATGTCCTTAAAATTTCATTACCATGTTCATATATTCTTCATATTCAGTCCCTATACTGTTTTATGGGTCATTTATGATTGTTTGACCCATGTCCCCTCTGTTTTCAATGTTTTCTAAAACCTCGTAACATAGTCGTTATGATGCAGAATTTCCATCTCAAAATGTCTCTCTCTTTTTCTAAAGTTCTTTTATTTTATTAAGTGAATACTGAAATATCTTTCTTCTAAAGGGGTATTCACATATATACCAAAATGTTCTATTTTAAATTTTGGGATTTACATACATGAGACCCCCCTTCCTTTTCTGTGGGTTTTAAAGTGACGTAAAGATAGTGTCTTTAAAGCAGTTTTTTTAAAACGTTATGATTATGAAATGAAACCCATTTATTTTATGATATATGGGTTATTTATGAAATGTTTGGTGATGATATATGTGGCTCACATGATAATAAAGTCAAATTTAAGGGTTCTCCCTGATAGAGCTCCAATGCATTGGGTAATGATGTAACCACTAAAGATTACAATTTTCACGATATCTTGGTGAATAACCTTGGTAATTTTTAAATGACACCTTGGGGATGGACCTTGGTGATATGTTCATGATTGTCTATGTTAAATGATGTAGCCACATCTTCAAGTTATGAAAAATGTTATTTTTATTATGATATGCCTCATCATTTCTTTCTCATGCCTTAAAGTTCTTTTTCATGACATTGTTGATGTATCTCAAGTTCACATGTTAAATGTTTCTCTTGTTTCCCTTACTGGGCCTTCTGCTCACCTTTTCTTTTGATGTATGTCCCCAGGTTATGAGATGCAGTAATGAACCTAGGATGAACTTAAGGATAATCCTTTCAAGTGTTTAAGAATAATGTTTTATGTTGTTTTCTTGTATTATGTTTCTGGTTTCCAAGACACTAAACCTTAAAGATCCTCAGTTTTATGTAATGTAATGAAAGGTTATTTTATAAAAATGTGGGATGCTATAGTTGGTATCAAAGGATGGTTTAGTTATTTGTAGAAATTAGGATATGAAAACTTTACGAAGAAGCCTATATAAAAGTTTATATATAGGAAATCTTCCTGGTATTTTGGTGAGTATTGAGTAATGGGTTTCCAAGCAAATACATCCCTGTCTGGATACGAGCAGGTAGAGGTGGCTCCGGCACAGATGTACATAGGGGTAAAACCCGAAAACACCACTTTGATCTAGACACAAACGGGAACTGGTACACGATAACAGGCCTTGCTGCACTCTTGGTTACGACACTCCTGGGGGATATGCTTCGGTAAATTCATAAGCTTAGTATGAACCATTATCAAAGGAATAAGGATTAAATAAAATAACTACTCACATAAGAATATATGATCATGGATAACCTAGTTTGGAACCTAGGGGATCACAAGTTAGGGTATACTTTTCTTCTACAAGTTATCCTTCTATGCTTTAAGTTCCTTTTCATGATTATTGGCTAAGTATTTAAGCCCCTAATTGTACTTTCTTTTCTTAGTTAATGGTGGGAAATGGAAGAACATGTACAAACAACCAATGTGATAGGAAATGTGATGATTTCCATATTAATATGACAGAGATGATTAGGGTATTAAAAGATGATTATTATTTTGGAAGACTTTCACTATTTTGGGAACCCTATTTGATCGAGGTAAATAGATTACTACGGTATTTTCTTTGAGGATTAAAGGTTGACTTATATTTTGAAGAATCGATGAATTTAAGGCAGACTTATTGTAATTTAGGTTACTTATGGAAATGATTAACCTATCTTGGGTGAAATATGTTTAGGTTAGCTACTTTTGTTATAAGATGTTAGGAGTGGTTGATGTTGTTTGGAGATGAACAATGAAGTTTATTTTGGAAGACTATGTTATCAAATCCTTCTTATATTTGGGTTTCAATCTTAGTTTGGTTTATTTTGAGGAATTTTAAGGACAGTTATTTATGGAATGGTCTATGATGAACTCTGGATAGTACCATGGAACTTTGAAGATTTAAAAGTAGTTTCTCTTCCTATGGGATTCTTTCTTTTTGAAGATTTGTTTTATCTTACCCTTTCTGTTTTTGGGATTAATGTTTAAAGATAGATAGTTTTTATTTTGTGGAATACGTGATTCTATAGAAGATTATTCTTGTGCTTTTGATGAGACCAAGTGTTTTTGAATTCTCATCGTTTGGAGAAAAGATTAGTTTTGGTAGAAACTTATTAAAGGATTAAACTCTACTTGAAGGTAGGAATATTTCCTTATGTTTTTATTAAATGTAGTAAATAAATTCCTCAAAACTATGAAAAGGAACATAAAACAAAAAAACATTGTCTATTAACATTTCCTACTAGGAAATCAAATACCGTTTGACCCATCATAAGTTTGTGATTTTCTTGTTGTTAACTTTCTCCTAATCATGTTTTCTATCACTCTCCCTTAGAACGTGACCCTTTGTTTTTTTACTCAATGTCCATGTTTTCCTACATGGAATCCTAGTATGGGTTAACTCGGGTGACCTTTGTACTTCCCTTTCTTTCTTTTAAAGTAATAGTGTTACTGACTCTTTTCTATTGTGGGACTTTCAATGAAATTTCAAAACCCAATTTTAAAAAATTGCGAGGACGCAATTTCTTAAGGGGGAAAGATTGTAACGACCCAAAATTTTGAATAAATCTTGTTTCCTAATTTTGTGTGTTATTTTATTTTTGATACTCAACAAAACTGTTTCATTTGATAACATGAGTATAATTAAAATGAGACCGTTGGGTTTTGACTGTTATATGACCATTTGTGAATATGACCACTGGAAACTAAAAGTTTTGATTATTGTCTCTAAATACAAGTAATCTTGGTTAATTAATATAGAAAGAAGATTCGATGGCCTCACCCAGTAGTCTTGGACCGATCGAAGCCCATCTAACAGAACTTGGGAAAGAGGTAGCACCACTGGGCTTTGCTCTGGACCAAACCCTAGCCGAACTTCATCGTGTGAAGATAGAATGGAATCGCCTTTGCGAGAAGTTCAAACTGATAGAAATTACTACCCGTGCGATGTTGGCCGAGCCTCCCTCAGATTCTCTCACCTTAGCACACCTTACACTTAGGTCCTATGCTCGTGTGATAAGGGGCTATGTAAGGAGACCATAACTGCCTTGTGTAATCCTTTGTTTTAAATAAAAATTGGGATTTCTTCTTATGATGAAGTTTATGAATTTTCAAATGTCCGGATAAATATAGTATGCATATTTTTGATGAATTTTAGAGAAAGGATATTTTAAAAATTTTTATGTAAACCTTAAAAAAATAAAAATGTGTAATGATTTTCAAAAAATGGTTTTCTACAATTATGTTCAGTACGAAATTTAGAGTCTAATAAGATCAACTTGATTTTTGATGAATAGTAAATTATGAATAGTGATTTTATGATTAGGATTAGTAATGTGTCCAAGTGGATTAGTAATCTCACTTAAAGAAAGTATTAAAATAATCTAGGCACCTTGATTAAGTAATGTGATTCAATAAAATGGTTAGATAACGGTTTCATAAATCATTATTCAAGTATTAGTTTTTTTTTCAGGTGAATAGTGTTTTTTAATTAAAAATTTAATTAAAAATATTTAGAAAATTATTTTTATAAGATGGATTTCATTTTTGAACTCAGAGCATCGATATTATGTTAAGGTAATTTTTGGGGATTTTTTTGAAAAAAATGAATTTTCGGTGAATAGTGTATTTATTTAAAAATTAAATTAAAAATATTTAGAAAAATATTTTTATAAAATGGAGTTCATTTTTTTAATTAGAGCATCGATATTTGGTTAAGGAGAAATTTTGGGATTTTTCTGAGAAAGTTGAATTTTCGATGAATAGTGAAAATACAGTTTTTAAGTTACGGGTGTTTAATGACATCATTAAGTGATGTATTAAGTATGTAATCAATATGGTCGACTTATGAATAGTAAGATAAGGTATGAGGTGTCCCAAGTGGCCAATACCATGGGCAAATACCATGGGCAAGCCCATGGTTTTGCCAAAACCACTAATGAGGTGTCCCTTGGCCATTAATGCCTTGTCCCCTCACTTTCCCTATAAATACCAAGCCATCCTCTCATCCATTCGACTCCCAACACTCCCCCAATGAATTTCTGGTCTCATTACCTCCCAAGGAGTCCTTCCAAGGTGCCCCAAGCCCTCAAGGTCCCAACCTTTGAGTTTTAAGAGTTACGTTTTAAGGTAAGGGATCCGACCTCTCTCTTTCTTTTCAAGTAATCTCTTTTATGTCATTTCTTTTATGCTCCATGTTCTTTTGTTGGAGGATGTTCTTCTATATTAATATTACTTTCCTTTTCATTTTCATATGATTAGATACCCCCTCTTTCTCTCATCGATTCATTTTAATAATGTTTAAGTGGCGCCGTTAGGCTGCCAAATTTTTAAGAGATTCTTTCACCATTCTCATTTTCATGTTCTATTTTCTTATCAATATTTCAAGTTACTTTTTATTATGTTGGGGTATGATCTATATATCTATCATACTGAACTATTATGTTCATATGATGAGAGACCCTATTTGATCTCTTCAATTCAGTATTTTGAAGTTTTAAGTGGCGCCGTTAGGCTGCTGAATTTTTAAGGGATTCTTTCACCCTTCTCATTTTTCAAAGTTCTACTTTAATGTCAAGTCTTTCAAGTTCCATTTTAGTTATGTTGGGGTATGATCTATATATCTATCATACTTAACTCTTATGTTAATATGACGAGGGAACCTATTTGATCTTTTTGTTGAATTTTAAGTGACGCCGTTAGGCTGCCGAATTTTCATAAGAAAAATCTAATTTTTGTCTTCCTTCCATGTTTTTCATTTCAAATGTTATGTCCTTAAAATTTCATTACCATGTTCATATATTCTTTATATTCAGTCCCTATACTTTTTTATGGGTCATTTATGATTGTTTGACCCATGTCCCCTCTCTTTTCAATGTTTTCTAAAACCTCGTAACATAGTCGTTATGCTGCATAATTTCTGTCTCAAAATGTCTCTCTCTTTTTCTAAAGTTATTTTATTTTATTAAGTGAATACTCAAAGATCTTTCTTCTAAAGGGGTATTCACATATATACCAAAATTTTCTATTTTAAATTCTGTGATTTACATACATGAGACCCACCTTCCTTTTCTGTGGGTTTTAAAGTGACGTAAAGATCGTGTCTTTAAAGCAGTTTTTTTTAAAACGTTATGATTATGAAATGAAACCCATTTATTTTATGCTATATGGGTTATTTATGAAATGTTTGGTGATGATATATGTGGCTCACATGATAATAAAGGCAAATTTAAGGGTGCGCCCTGATAGCGCTCCAATGCATTGGGTAATGATGTAACCACTAGAGATTACAATTTTCACGATATCTTGGTGAATAACCTTGGTAATTTTCAAATGACACCTTGGGGATGGACCTTGGTGATATTTTCATGATTGTCTATGTTAAATGATGTAGCCACATCTTCAAGTTGTGAAAAATGTTATTTTTATTATGATATGCCTCATGATTTCTTTCTCATGCCTTAAAGTTCTTTTTCATGACATTGTTGATGTATCTCAAGTTCACATGTTAAATGTTTCTCTTGTTTCCCTTACTGGGCCTTCTGCTCACCCTTTCTTTTGATGTATGTCCCCAGGTTATGAGATGCAGTAATGAACCTAGGATGAACTTAAGGAGAATCCTTTCAAGTGTTTAGGAAGAATGTTTTATGTTGTTTTCATGTATTATGTTCCTGGTTTCCAAGACACTAAACCTTAAAGATCCTCAGTTTTGTGTAATGTAATGAAAGTTTATGTTATAAAAAGGAGGGATTCTATAGTTGGTATCAAAGTATGGTTTAGTTATTTGTGGAAATTAGGATATGAAAACTTTAGGAAGAATCCTATAGAAAAGTTTATATATAGGAAATCTTCCTGGTATTTTGGTGAGTATTGAGTAATGGGTTGCCAAGCAAATACATCCCTGTCTGGATACGAGCAGGTAGAGGTGGCTCTGGCACATATGTACATAGGGGTAAAACCCAAAAACACCACTTTGAGCTAGACTCAAACGGGAACTGGTACACGACAACGGGCCTTGCTGCACTCTTGGTTACGATACTCTTGGGGGATATGGTTCGGTAAATTCATAAGCTTAGTATGAACCATTATCAAAAGAACAAGGATTAAATAAAATAACTACTCACATAAGAATATATGATCATGGATAACCTAGTTTGGAACCTAGGGGATCACAAGTTAGGGTATATTTTTCTTCTACAAGTTATCCTTCTATACTTTAAGTTCCTTTTCATGATTATTGGCTAAGTATTTAAGCCCCTAATTGTACTTTCTTTTCTTAATTAATGGTGGGAAATGGAAGAACATGTACAAACAACCAATGTGATAGGAAATGTGATGATTTCCATATTAATATGATAGAGATGATTAGGGGATTAAAAGATGATTATTATTTTGGAAGACGTTCACTATTTTGGGAACCCTATTTGATCGAGGTAAATATATTACTACGGTATTTTCTTTGAGGAGTAAAGGTTGACTTATATTTTGAAGATTCGATGAATTTAAGGCGGACTTATAGTAATTTAGGTTACTTATGGAAATGATTAACCTATCTTGGGTGAAATATGTTTTGGTTAGCTACTTTTGTTATAAGATGTTAGGAGTGGTTGATGTTGTTTGGAGATGAACAATGAAGTTTATTTTGGAAGACTATGTTATCAAATCCTTCTTATATTTGGGTTTCAATCTTAGTTTGGTTTATTTTGAGGAATTTTAAGGACAGTTATTTACGGAATGGTCTATGATGAACTCTGGGTAGTACCGTGGAACTTTGAAGATTTAAAAGTAGTTTCCCTTCCTATGGGATTCTTTCTTTTTGAAGAGTTGTTTTATCTTACCCTTTTTGTTTTTGGGATTAATGTTTAAAGATAGATAGTTTTTCTTTTGTGGAATAAGTGATTCTCTAGAAGATTATTCTTGTGCTTTTCATGAGACCAAGTGTTTTTGAATTCTCATCGTTTGGAGAAAAGATTAGTTTTGGTAGAAACTTATTAAAAGATTAAACTCTACTTGAAGGTAGGAATATTTCCTTATGGTTTTATTCAATGTAGTAAATGAATTCTTCAAAACTATGAAAAGGAACATAAAATAAAAAAATGTTGTCTATTAACATTTCCTACTAGGAAATCAAATACCGTTTGACCCATCATAAGTTTGTGATTTTCTTGTTGTTAACTTTCTCCTAATCATGTTTTCTATCACTCTCCCTTAGAACGTGACCCTTTGTTTTCCCCCCATGTCCATGTTTTCCTACGTGGAATCCTAGTATGGGTTAACTTGGGTGACCTTTGTACTTCCCTTTCTTTGTTTTAAAGTAATAGTGTTACTGACTCATTTCCGATGTGGGACTTTCAATGAAATTTCAAAACCCAATTTTAAAAAATTGTGAGGACGTAATTTCTTAAGGGTGGAAGATTGTAATGACCCAAAATTTTGAATAAATCTTGTTTCCTAATTTTGTGTGTTATTTTATTTTTGATACTCAACAAAACTGTTTCATTTGATAACACGAGTATAATTAAAATGAGACCGTTGGGTTTTGACTGTTATATGACCATTTGTCAATATGACCACTGAAAACTAAAAGTTTTGATTATTGTCTCTAAATACAAGTAATCTTGGTTAATTAATATAGAAAGAAGATTTGATGGCCTCACCCAGTAGTCTTGGACCGATCGAAGCCCATATAACAGAACTTGAGAAGGAGGTAGCACCACTGGGCTTTTCTCTGGACCAAACCCAAGCCGAACTTCATCGTGTGAAGCTAGAACAGAATCGCCTTTGCGAGAAGTTCAAACTGATAGAAATTAATACTCGTGCGATGTTGGCCGAGCCTCCCTCAGATTCTATCACCTTAGCACACCTTACACTTAGGTCCTATGCTGGTGTGATAAGGGGCTATGTAAGGAGACCGTAACTGCCTTGTGTAATCCTTTGTTTTAAATAAAAATTGGGATTTATTCTTATGATGAAGTTTATGAATTTTCAAATGTCCGGATAAATATAGTATGCATATTTTTGATGAATTTTATAGAAATGATATTTTAAATTTTTTTATGTAAACCTTAAAAAAATAAAAACGTGTAATGATTTTAAAAAAATGGTCTTCTAAAATTATGTTCAGTACGAAATTTAGAGTCTAATAAAATCAAATTGATTTTTGATGAATAGTAAATTATGAATAGTGATTTTATGATTAGGATTAGTAATGTGTCCAAGTGGATTAGTAATCTCACTTAAAGAAAGTATTAAAATAATCTAGGCACCTTGATTAAGTAATGTGATTCAATAAAATGCTTAGATAACGGTTTCATAAATTATTATTCAAGTATTAGTTTTTTTCGAGTGAATAGTGTTTTTTAATTAAAAATTTAATTAAAAATATTTAGAAAATTATTTTTATAAAATGGATTTCATTTTTGAACTCAGAGCATCGATATTATGTTAAGGTAATTTTTGGGGTTTTTTCTGAAAAAAATGAATTTTCGGTGAATAGTGTATTTATTTAAAAATTAAATTAAAAATATTTAGAAAATTATTTTTATAAAATGGAGTTCATTTTTGAAATCAGAGCATAGATATTTGGTTAAGGTGAAATTTTTGGATTTTTCTATGAAAGTTGAATTTTCGATGAATAGTGAAAATACAGTTTTTAAGTTACGGGTGTTTAATGACATCATTAAGTGATGTATTAAGTATTTAATCAATTTGGTCGACTTATGAATAGTAAGATAAGGTATGAGGTGTCCCAAGTGGCCAATATCATGGGAAAATATCATGGGCAAGCCCATGGTTTTTCCAAAACCACTAATGAGGTGTCCCTTGGCCATTAATGCCCTGTCCCCTCACTTTCCCTATAAATACCAATCCATCCTCTCATCCATTCGACTCCCAACACCCCCCAACTAATTTCTGGTCTCATTACCTCCCAAGTAGTCCTTAAAAGGTGCCCCAAGCCCTCAAGGTCCCAACCTTTGAGTTTTAAGAGTTACGTTTTAAGGTAAGGGATCCGACCTCTCTCTTTCTTTTCAAGTAATCTCTTTTATGTCATTTATTTTATGCTCCATGTTCTTATGTTGGAGGATGTTATTCTATATTCATATTACTTCCCTTTTCATTTTCATATGATTAGATACCCCCTCTTTCTCTCATCAATTCATTTTAAGAATGTTTAAGTGGCGCCGTTAGGTTGCCGAATTTTTAAGAGATTCTTTCACCATTCTCATTTTCAAGTTCTATTTTCTTATCAATTCTTTCAAGTTCCTTTTTATTATGTTGGGGTATGATCTCTATATCTATAATACTGAACTATTATGTTCATATGATGAGAGACCCTATTTGATATCTTCAATTCAGTATTTTGATGTTTTAAGTGGCGCCGTTAGGCTGCCGAATTTTTAAGGGATTCTTTCACCCTTCTCATTTTTCATAGTTCTACTTTCATGTCAAGTCTTTCAAGTTCCTTTTTAATTATGTTGGGGTACGATCTCTATATCTATCATACTGAACTCTTATGTTCATATGATGAGGGACCCTATTTTATCTTTTCAATTCATTTTTGTTGAAGTTTAAGTGACGTCGTTAGGCTGCCGAATTTTCATAAGAGAAATCTAATTTTTGTCTTCCTTCCATGTTTTTCATTTCAAATGTTATGTCCTTAAAATTTCATTACCATGTTCATATATTCTTAATATTCAGTCCCTATACTGTTTTATGGGTCATTTATGATTGTTTGACCCATGTCCCCCCTCTTTTCAATGTTTTCTAAAACCTCGTAACATAGTCGTTATGCTGCAGAATTTCCGTCTCAAAATGTCTCTCTTTTTTTCTAAAGTTCTTTTATTTTATTAAGTGAATACTCAAAGCTATTTATTCTAAAGGGGTATTCACATATATACCAAAATGTTCTATTTTAAATTCTGGTATTTACATACATGAGACCCACCTTCCTTTTCAGTGGGTTTTAAAGTGACGTAGAGATCGTGTCTTTAAAGCAGTTTTTTTTAAAACGTTATGATTATGAAATGAAACCCATTTATTTTATGCTATATGGGTTATTTATGAAATTTTTGGTGATGATATATGTGGCTCACATGATAATAAAGGCAAATTTAAGGGTGCGCCCTGATAGTGCTCCAATGCATTGGGTAATGATGTAACCACTAGAGATTACAATTTTCACGATATCTTGGTGAATAACCTTGGTAATTTTCAAATGACACCTTGGGGATGGACCTTGGTGATATGTTCATGATTGTCTATGTTAAATGATGTGGCCACATCTTTAAGTTATAAAAAATGTTATTTTTATTATGATATGCCTCATGATTTCTTTCTCATGCCTTAAAGTTCTTTTTCATGACATTGTTGATGTATCTCAAGTTCACATGTTAAATGTTTCTCTTGTTTCCCTTACTGGGCCTTCTGCTCACCCTTTCTTTTGATGTATGTCCCCAGGTTATGAGATGCAGTAATGAACCTAGTATGAACTTAAGGAGAGGACTTTCAAGTGTTTAAGAAGAATGTTTTATGTTGTTTTCATGTATTATGTTCCTGGTTTCCAAGACACTAAACCTTAAAGATCCTCAGTTTTGTGTAATGTAATGAAAGTTTATGTTATAAAAAGGCAGGATGCTATAGTGCATAACAACTATCCTTACTCCCCCTCACTGCAACCCATTCACCACGACATCCCGACCTCATGGCCTCCTTACCTTCCCTCAACAGAGCCAAGTATCATTAGTACCTCTGGCCATGCCCATCCTGACAACCAACGTTGCCTCAATCTCGACGACCGAGTCGCCCAATCCTGACAGTTACACTGCCTCAACCATAGTACCTGTCTGCTCTCATAAGAGCCAGACCCAAATATCCTGAAACATGCAATTCTACAAAAATACAAAGCATGGAATATACATTTCCATAAACAAGCAATTTTATCAGGAGTTTTACCTATCCACATTTCAGAGCATACATAGAATGTCAATTGATTTTATTCACATGATATTACTACTTCATAAAGCATACGTGTAGTTATGAAATTGAAATACCCTAAAATGTGACTATCAAAAGCCAAGAAAGAAACCCTTTCCATACCGGCCAAGGTTTACATATCATAATCAATAACATCGCACAAGTGAGCCACCGAGGTGGAAATCATATCAACTGTAATCTGAGAAAAAAGAAAACAACAATTCCCACCCCCAGAAACTCAATCCATACCTCGTACATGGGGCTGCAGGCACCCAAGCACAAGTTGAAAAATCCAGTTCCAACAACAACCTACCTCCAGTCTACCATATCCCAAATAGTAAAACCAGAAGAAAATGAAAAGAGAAGTCTCAAACTCATTAGTATCCAGCAAGGAAATGCTACTAAATCCTTGTCATGAAGACCTCCTTTGATACCACTTTGTAACATCCCGGACCCGGCCAGCCACCCGAACAGTGCCGAACGGGTCGGGTGTTACTACCTTAGGCACACCCCCCCTGAACGCCAAAGGCTTCCGACTAGAAGCGAGGGTCTGAATAGGTATAGTGGGGAGGCTATACCCTCTCAGAGGAATTAAAGGTGCTGTTCCAAGTAATAAACTAAAATATGCAGCGAAAATAAATGACTCAGTAGACTCGAACCAGACCCGCAGAGCGGAAGCACATTCAATAACAATAAACAGTGGAAGCAATATAGAAACAACAGCAGTGGAGAGTAACAAAACATCACGCCAGGAATCAACTGCAATAACTGCTAAATCAACCAAGCATGCATCCAAGCAAGTCATACAAATCAATACATATATAATGGCGCCAATGGATAACCAGTAGTAGCTACACTATAAAGTAAACATGCTGATGAAAGAAAAAGAATACTGAACAAGTAACTCCAGTACGACACGACCTCAAGGTCCATGCCAGTCTCTAAGTCAACAGCACTAAAGTACATCTCCTGAGGCTGACCCTATACCTACACGCAATTTCATAATGTCTACACGCATCCCGAAGGGCCCGTGTAGGGTGTGAGACAAGTCTCAGTAGGATACCACCCAGAGGTGCGTACCTAATATAAGTGTTTAGGCAGACATGCTTATATAAGGAAAATAGTAAACAGTGCAATGCCCAAAAGTAAACAAGGACTTCACTGGTGCTCAGCAGTCACTAGGAAGTGTCACCTTCTTCGGACAACACCAGAAAGTCTGATCTGCAGCCCGAAACCTCATGCCACCTGACACCATGTGTCTCAAGTACCGACGTCCCGAAGGCACGCCCAACCATCGTAACCCAGCTCGAAAGCTCAACCTGCCCATGGCACAACATCCGGAGGAACAACGATACCTGACCTCAAAGGATAACCGGAGGGACAAAGATGTCTGCCCTCAAATCACGAAGAGCCTCTGCCCCCAACCTGACTGCCTCAAATCTATCTCCCAAAGGATCCTCACCTTCCACGTGGCTTCCTATGGCAAGCACCCCCAAACCAAATATACCTAACCACATCTACCGGGGGTCTCTACCCAGCGAGTGGCCATACCGCCTTATCTTGGAGTCTATATGTGTGCACACTACTCAAAAGTACCCGGTGAGCGGTAATCACCTCAGTATGTCCCAAGCCACAACACCTATGACACCTCGTGTCCCTACGAACCTGTCGCTCAAGTTAGATAGTCTCTCCATCCAAGTAACCCAGGCCAAAGCCCAACCTGACAGTCCAACTGCCTCAACCGACATCCATGACGCCTAATACCGTGGTAGCAACCACCCAAAGTATCCCAAGCCAAAGCCCCAACCTGTGATCCCCATCACCCAACAATATATCCGGGCCACGCCCAACACAACAAGCAGTTCAACATAGGCAATATCACACATTTTATATTCATACTTGGAAGCATCACTTTAAACAGGCAATTACTAAACAGTCAAATTGTACTAACCTGTGCTATCCCATACCAGCACCTAACTCATTCACGATTTAACAATTAAACTAAATAGTTTAACTCGAGACATTCAATAAGAAGTATAATATAACAGTTTAAACAATGGTCCAATTCCCACGCATTTCGGCACCCCGGCCGAATTGCCCCAAATGAGCAACGACCTCTAACTCGGTCTCTCTCGATCGCAATAGGGTTAGGAAATACCCAGAGGCATTCCACAATGCAGATAATTAAATAAAAACAAATAAACAGGGTCTCGCTCAACACCCGATGTCACGCCCGAAGGTCGCAACCCAAAATTTTCTACGAAAACACGAAAGAATGTATGCACCACCCACCTCGTACTCATACGATGACACTCCTTTGATTTCAGCATCTGAATCGGACTGAGTCGCAGTAGATCTGCATTTTCGTCAAATCCGACAATTCCATTCGGATGGAATCTACGGAGAAACAGGTGAGGAATCAAGGACGAAGAAGGGTGTGTGGGGTTATCCTTTCCGATGCGGTCCCGCTGCCACTGACGGATCGAAGAATGGAGGTCGTACGGAGATTCTGGAAGGGTTTGAGTTTTACGGGAGTTCTCGGACGAACTGTTGGTCCAAAGGGAAAGAAGAAGGGAAATCTGGGAATGAGGCACGGCGAATCCTCAATTAATCAAATAAAAAAAAGTACATGGCGTGTATTTCCAAAGTACACGCCGTGTAGATGTGTTTCCATATTCCGACTTAAGCGGAGTCCAGCACACGGCCTGGACCGTGTACACGGTCAACACACAGCCAGGGTCTCGGCCGCTACACGGGGCAAGGGTACACGGCGTGTCAAGGAAGGCTACACGCTGTGTAGATGGAAATTTACACCTGGGCACCACACGACATGTACCTGGCCTCGCACGGGTAAGGGATACACGATGTGTCTATAAATACACGCCGTGTAGTAGGAAAGTTCTACACGGTCTTCACACGGCATGTACTCGGTGAGCACACAGCCGTTCACTCAGGTAACTCATACACGGCGTGTACTTAAAGTACACGGCGTGTAGTCTGGAAATTTCCGGAAACTTCCCAGATTTTCTAGACTTCTAAAAAAACCAGTCAAAAGTTTAAACAGGGCTGGGTTTTGACCCGTTTCTAAAAACTTGGGTTCTTACATTGGCGCTCTTATTTCTTGTAGTCTCTTAAAATAAATTACATGCCATGTTTGAAAATAATATGAATATATAAATTTAAATGTAATTATAATATAAATAAGTATTAAAATATTCAAACTTATGTGTCCAATACATTCTTAAAATTTTCTCGCACTTCAACATGAATAGATCATAGCCAGTAAAGTTCCTTCTCCCTTAGAAAAAAAAACACCCAACATCCAATGAACATTGATATAAAAGAAAATTTAATTTTAGTGGTTATTATGTTAAGGGATATAAAACACTTTTTAAGATATATGTTTCATACTATTGAAGATAAAGAAACATCCAACACTGAATAATTGCATTCTTATGAAATCTTTCAGCAATATAAACTATTCTTTCTGCAACATTCATTGTCCTCACTATAGGTGAAATAATATGTGGGTTCATAAATCCATATACATCTATCTTTTTACGCTCCTTACAAATTGTATAAATATACCTAATACAAAATAAACATAAGTATAAATTTTCAATAAATTAAATGAATGGAAATTTTTTGTTAATCGACTTACATGGAAAAAAATTTCATCGTGTTGATGGTCTAACTAATCTCCAGCTACAAGCTCCATGATATCACTTTTCAAAACCCCCACAGTTATTGTACACTCACAAACACCAGCTTCAATTGGAATCTCATACACATCCAATAACAAATTTGAATATATTGACAATCTATCAAGATTGGTAGAAACTATATATGAAGTTTCAATTTGTATTTGTTATTGTTTATACAATATTTATTTAACTTTAAAATATTCCTATAAAAAACATATAAATATATAAAATTTAAAATGATGAAACAAATTTAATAGAAAAATGAAATAAAAGATAAAATATACACATAACTCTATGGTAATATGTTGAACAAGTATAGATGACCAAACTAAAAAATGGCTGATATTTTGTCCAACTGTAATCACCTCATCTGCAAGACATGATATTCTTACTAATCTATCTATAATATCCTATAAAATAACCCTATGATTCTCTATCTCTATATGTTGATGATGAATGGTATTGCTGATACAAAATATCATTCCATATCCAAAAATATGTTGGGGATCATCAACATATAACTCACAATAACTGGGACGCTGTGGAAGAGGGGGTGTAGGAGTAGTATAAGAAGGAGTGGGGTTTGTGGGAGGAGTGAGACCTATTGGCAGAGGTGGAGGAGTGGTATTAGAAGTCTGAAACTTTCTTTACATGTCTGAAAACATCGACTGTACCGAAGATCTGATCCTGTCCTTCATCATCACATGAATATCCTAAACTTTAGATTCCAAATATTCTATTTTTTTATAAATATCCTCCATTGAAGAACATGCAGAACGTGGGAATTTTTTTTCACCGATACACCTATCAGGTATCCTCATACATGACCCGGGTGTTTAGGCTTTCTCAATGTTTGAGCTAAAATATCCTTCCTACCCTTATCTATAAAGACCCCATATGTTCTCTTCTCCTCAAGAGAATCCTGTATGAAATATTTGAAAAAATCCGTGATGAATTACAATATATAAATAATTGAATTAACTTAAATAAATGAATAAATCAAACATTTTACAATCCTCTCAGCTACAACCGTCAAATCTTACTTAAGATATTGTTCTTTTTGGATCATCTGAGTCCTCTTCCATTTTTCATGTCTAGCGGGGGGGGGGGGGGGGTCAACCTCTGTTGAGCCTGAAGACTCAACTCTCAGTTTTTGAAAAATTTTAGCCATCATTTGTTCTTATAATAACATATAGCCTCCCCGAGATAAAGTATGAGAGTATACATTTCTAGATTGGATCTCCTGATGAGATCTCCTCGATTATTGTAAATTAAGAATAAAGAAATCATCAATTAATCATTAATATAAAAAAACTTTTAAAAGGTAACATTGCACTTACTAAAAAAAATTCTAATCTTCCACTTTAAACAAATCAATTCCATGTATATTCCTCTATAAATGTATATATATTACATGGATTATGATGTTTCCTATGTACAAAAATGAATTCTAATGTGAGATTTGGTTTAAAATCCCTCCATCTTCTAGCAACCAATGATAAAAATTTCCTCCCAACTCCTCCAGTATCAGGTATATCATATGTCATCTGATAAGAAGGAGGAAAACATATATTACTATAAACATTTCAAGATAAGTAAAATAATAACAAATGATCTTACCAAAATGGTCTCCCACAAGTGAGATATTGTCAATTTGTCAACACTTCCCCAATCATCAATCGAAATACTTACTTTTCATTTAGCCCACACTGCTATAAAATTCTTGAATTGTTTTAAATTTAGACCTATTGGAATATAATTATCATCAAATTCTATCGGTATCCTATAGCCTTATCTATATACAACTAATAATTATATTAAATGTGTGCTACCATGTTTACCAAACCCCGAACTCTTCTTTGGCCTCGTGGAAGTAGATTTCTCTTATAAAGAAGGATGAAGATCATCAATAGGAGTGTGTGTACATTCCTCCCTAGAGGTATGAGTGAAATCATCACTAGAAGTATGTGGTGGATCTATTGATTGATATTTCATTATCCTACAAATCAAATCAATAAACAAATAGTACACAATTATACAAATTCAACTATTACATACTAATGTAAATAAAGAATGAAAAATTATCTATAATATCCCAGGTAAATAAAGAATAAGACATTTTCATATTTACTAATATTTTTAAATTAAATATTAATTAATTTTACTTTAAAGGGATTTCTATGTTCGATAGCGTACCCGATACGCAACAACATGTTTCTTTGAAATCTTACGTTTCACACTAATAATATAATATTATTATTTTAAATGGTAGTTAACTCCTAGCTGTTGTATTGGAAGGAATGAACAAAAATAACTACAATATTATTATACATTTTTGTTAAACGTATTTACATTTAACTCATGTGGTTTCAACTAACGTGAATCATAAGTAATTACTTGATTATTCTGCATTAGGACACAACCAAGTCCCTTCAACGAAGCATCACTATAAATAAAAAACTCACCATTTCTGGAATGTGGTGCCAAAACTAGAGCATTCACTAATCTTATTTACAATTCTTGAAAACAATCATCACATTATTTTGTCCAGATGAACTTAACACCTTTCCGAGTTAACTTATTCATTGGACTAGATAACCATGAAAATTTTTCAACAAACCTTCGATAATAACCTACCAAACCAAGAAAACTACGGATCTCGGTTATATTTGTGGGTCTTGGCCATTCTTCAACAACTTTTGTTTTAGTAGGATCAACAGTTATGAATTTTTTTGAAACAATGTGACCAAGGAAATAAATTTGTTGTAACTAAAACTCACACTTGCTGAATTTCCCAAACAGTTTCTTTTATTTTAAGGTTTGAAAGATAACCCTTAAATTCCTTTCATGTTCTTCTTTACTTTTGGAATAAACCAAAATATCATCAATGAACACAACCACAAACTTATCCAAGAACTCACGGAAAATTCTATTCATAAGATCCATGAATACAACAGGTGCATTGGTTAAACCAAAAGGCATAACTACAAATTCATAATGGCCATATCTAGTATGAAATGTGGTCTTAAGAATGTCTACTTCTTTCACTTTCAACTGATGGTACCCCGATCTCAAGTCAATCTTCGAAAAATACTGAGATCCCTGGAGCTGATCAAACAAATAATCAATACGAGGAAAAGGATACTTGTTCTTAATAGTGATGTTATTCAATTCTCTATAATCAATGAAAAGTATCATTGAACCATCTTTCTTTTTAACAAAAAAGATAGGAGAACCTCATGGTGATGTGCTAGGTCGAATGAAACCTTTATCTAATAACTCCTGCAATTGCTTCTTTAAATCTAAAAGTTCAATTTGAGCCATTCGATAAGGGGGTTTTGAAATTGACTTAGCATCAGGAACTAAGTCAATAGTAAATTCAACTTCCCGATCTGGTATAATACCAAGAAACTCATTAGAAAAAACATCAAGGTACTCATTTACCACTGGCACATCATTAATCTGAACAGTTACTTTGTTTTCAACAATATGTGCAAGGTAAATAAAGAATAATACATTTTCATATTTATTAATATTTGTGAATTAAATATTAATTAATTTTACTTTAAAGGGGTTGCTATGTTTGATAGCGTACTCGATACGCAACAACAGGTTTCTTTGAAATCTTACGCTGCGTACTAATAATATAATATTATTATTTTAAATGGTAGTTAACTCCTAGCCGTTGTAGTTGTGGGAATGAACAAAACTAACTACAATATGATTATACATGTTTGTTAAATGTATTTAAATTTATCCAATAAAAGTTATAGGCTTAAAATGTGAATGAATCTAATTTTAAGCATAATTTACATTAAAAGGCCGATTTACCGCCTTTTAATGGAGAACCCTCTTTAAATATAGTTTTGGTCACTTTTATATGTTATATTTGACCAAATAAAATTATTCTTTAGAATAGGGAAACCAAAATTTACTTTGAGTAATTTTTTGGTATTTTTCTGATAAAATTCAATTTTTAATGAATAGTGAAAATACTGTATTTTAATTCAAAACTACGTTTTAATCTAATTTATTTATATGGATAGATTATATTTTTAATTGGGTTTAAAGTTTAATTAGAATATATTTTTTACTATTTAATCCAATTTTGTTTATTGGAATTAATTTCACTTTGAAATTGGATATAAACAAGTATCAATCTTTTGATAGTTATTGTTTCTTAAAAACACGCCATTTGTTTTGATAACGGGAATTAATTTTAAATTAATTAATGCAAATTCCATGTTTAGAATTTGGTAAAATAGACATCATTTTTGAATTCAGAATATCAAATATATCTTAGGCTGAATTTTTGGCAGTTTTCTGGAAAACATCAATTTTTGATGAATAGTGAAACCACTTAGTAGTAGTTAAAAAACTGACTTTTTCATTTAAATGAAATTTTACCACTTCTGTGAATTGAATTTAGAAAATCAGACATACATGGTTGTTATTATTAAGTAAAATGTGGTTCAATAAGATGAAAATAATTTTTGGTGAATAGTAACTTTTGACTTTTATTTACCACGATTAAAGGTAAATAGGATAATTCGAGGTAAAAAGAATATTATAATAATTCAAAATTACCTTAACACTTGTCTTAACCTTATTGGATGATTAATGGCCGACCATGGGAATCCTTGGATCGATTTTGGGACCCCATGGAGCCACTTATGAATGATAATGACACTTTATTTTAATTAACATAAAGTAAAGGTAAAAATGACATAAACAAATCTCTTTGTAAATTAATTTTTACATGGTGTTATATAAGTTTTATTTTTGACTATAAATATTAATTGTAAATATAAAAATATTTCCTACATCATGGTATTTTTTTTATAATTTTTAGACATCGAATAAATTAAATTATTTATGACACAATAATGATGCAATGTTTACCTCATTAATAAATGATTTAAATAAATATGATTATAAATATTAAAATAACATCCAAAACCTATCCAATTATTATTTAATGAATTTATTTCGACCATGAGTCATATTATATTCTACCTTAATGAGTTTTGGACCTTTAGAAACCGAATATCATTATATAATAAAATAATATTATCACACTTTCTTAAAGAGCCCCTCCTCCCCCTTATAAAAAGCCCTAACTTCTAAACATTTACTCACTCCTCTAAAGCCTTTTGGCTCATCCAACCTCTGCCCAATTAAGCTCCCTACATCCCTATCCTCCTCCCAGAAGCCTTACCTTAGGCAGAAGGCACTTCAAGAAACCCTTTTGGTTCATACCAAAGGGAGTTACCCAAATTAAAGGTAACGATTTCTCTTAACTTCTTTTCTTTTATTTTACTTCTCCAACCCATAAAATCTTTTTATTACTTTATTTTATAACAACACCAGTATCCTCAATATACTAGGATGTTGTTATGAGAAGGATTCTAACTACAATTATACACACCTCCATCTAATGGGTGAAGAACATACTATTTCTGTGGATGACAAACTAACGCCTCACAAAACAATGATTGTTCGATTATCTCCTACCACATATCATGGTGGCCGTTAATATGACACTATATTTATATATGATATATATAATGTTTATGTTTTCTTTATGCTTATGTATTTTTCTTTTATATCATACCTTTATGGTTTCCATTATGGGTAAACGCGATAATTTCATTTGAGGAAGTGCGGACTACCGCCCCCTCAAAGTGATATGAATCATTAATGCCATATGTGGGACGTATAAAAGATGGACTTAATGATATTATATATTATATTATATTTTAATTATAATATACCTATGTATCATTATGTTTTAATTCCATTAAAATAAGAAATATAAATGAAAGTAGCGTTCATGCGTACGTACTGCTTACCGTCTCCATGAATGGTGCATTTCATTTCTTACCTCCAAATGATATGTACTGTTATAAATATATATATATATATATATATTGGATATATATGATATATATGATATCTAAATAATGAATATCATTTTGGATATAATGGACTATTGACCACATGGACAACTTGTAAATATAAAGTGTTCATTTTTGACTCAAGTACCAAATATCGACAAAACGAACATTATTAACTTAAATGATTACATAATGTTTATAACATGGTAATAAGTGATATAAAAGGAATAATAAAATTTAAAAAGGTTCTTAATCAAGTAGAAATTAACTTTAGTTTTTTATTCAGGAGATTAAAGAACGATCGAGTCAAGTCAGACACGAGGTAAGGGACTTCGTCTCAATCTCCTTTCATTGAGGAATATTTTGTTTTAATACACGATTTTCTTTTATACGATATATAAACAACTTTGAATTTTCATTTCATTTAAATGGAATATTTTTCTACAAAGCATTTTACTAAAAGACAACAAGGAATGTTTCTTTTTAACGCAAGCAGTGACAGTGACCTTTCCGCTGCCGTGAGTATTATTTGATCTTTGGCTTCCTTAACAAGCCGTAACATTTTTAAAAGAAAAAATAAATACCATATAATATTTTTATGTATTTTGGTATTGAAAATGATTTTGAGAATGGATTTATTATTTCAATATCTTGAAATTATATTTTGTTATTACAATGTGGGAATGCTATCTTTCCTTTATACTTATGTTATGTGTTATGATTATGTTATGGTTCTTGGGAATTGTTTACGTATATGGGTGGTTCCGTGATAAACCTAGGGTGGGTGAGCCCGAGATAGCTCTCCAATGAATTGGATAATGTGACAGAGATAAACGTGAATGTTTCTCCTAAGAGATTTAGGGAATATACTGTGATGGGTATTCCAAAGTAACTTCCTATGTAGCTGTGATAGCTACAATGTAAGTATGTTATGGATGCCACAAGTTACCTTTATTATTTATGATTTCTATGTGTTATTCATAAATATTATGATTTCATGAGGTAAGTAAAAGAGTTCATGTTTTTTATGTATTTATGAACTAATGTTTGTTTTATAAACCTTACTGAGCTTTTTATGCTCATTCCAAGTTTTGAAATGTTTTTATAGGACTTAAAGATGAATAAGGTCAAGGATGGGATCAAGGAAAAATCATGCTGTCTAAAACATGGAACTAGACATGTCTCTTTTTTTCTAGAGTTTTTATTTTATGAAAAAAAATGGAAACTGATTAGAATTTTATGCTTTGTAATTTTTTGAGATGTAATAGTTATGTCCTAATTCTCTAAAAATCTAAACCTAAAAAGATCCTCAATGTGAATAAATTCGTTTAATTCAATATTATGTAATGTTTTAAGGCCAGGTCCTTATATTATCAAACAAAAAATTTAACTAAACTAAAATTAATGCATTTTTATTCATATTTATTATAGTCAACTAAAACGATAAAAATATTAATGATATATGAAATGAAATATAAACGAATGAAAACAAATCCAAAAATGGTGTGTAAATAGTAAAAATTCTCCTACCTAATAAATCATTTTTACACCAAAGGTAATATTTTTGAATATACTCTTATACAATATTTTTGTTTTTATTTAACATATTAGATTTAAAATAATTGTTTTTCAACAAAATCAATTAATATATAAGTTATGTAAGGGTAAACACTATAAACAAAAAAAAACTAATATAAACAAAAAATTTAAGTTATTAGTTATAATACGTGTTTTAATAAAGAAAATAAAATTAAAATATCTAACATTTTATGAAATTTTTGAAAGTAAACAAGAAATAAAAATATGTTACTTGTAATATTAGAAATGTAATAAAATATTTTTTTCAGAAATTCCTCTATCAAGATCATTCTATATGGAACAAACCATTTCTATGACGTGCTCATCAATATTATATGTTAATATTTCTATGGAAGTAGGGATCTCACATAAATCATCATCCTCGTCAAGTTTATCATCACCAACATACTATTTTTTTCCTTGCAAAAAAATAAACCATTGCATATTAGATAGATCAAGAACATAAAAAATTTGTTTTTCATGTGTTTCCATTATGAAAGGATCAAATATATATTTCAATCTATTCAGATGAACTAGTGTCATTCTAAATTCATCATGTCTGGCACTGTTGTTACTGATAAACCATTTTTAGTTAAACACTAGAACTTGAAATTTAATGTAATCAACCTCCCATATTTATTTAATGACTCCATAATATGTACCTAATGCGGATATTGGGTTTTGTCTTTGACACTCAAAAAATTCATTGCTTCTGTGAACACTAATACACTACTATTCTGAACTGCACTTCAATTTTCCTAATCTTTCGCATGAAATGTATAACCATTAATTTAATACTCGAAGCATGTTATCAAATTTAAAATTAGACCACCCAATAACCATATAAATGTTTCTGATGCATCTGATCTACCAAACACGGTCTCTTTAAACCATGGAAAAAAAGTTTTGTTATGCTCATTCAAAATCCAAATATCTTTCTTCTTTGGATAACATTGTTTCAACACATTAATATTAAATGTTATATATGGTTGAGAATAATTATTGTTATTCAAGATGTATAAATGTACCTTCTTTATCTGTTCACCTATCAATGATTTGACTTTCAAGCCAAAAATCCCCTTTCCCCCACAATTAACTCATTCATGGAGAGATGTAGATAAACCAATCTGCTCTACTACAGACAAGTAAATTGTATAAAACTATGAAACCTCCTAAGAAATATACTTCTCAATAATGAAGGATTCAGGTCGATATGGATTATTAACACACCCCTTTAATATATTTATATATCTTTCAAAAGGATACATACAACATAGATATACAAGTCTGCAAAGCTTTATTTCTCTCACCAAATGTGTAATGAACCGAACTATTATAAATAAAATTCCTCTTTTGATTTAATTAAATGTATTATTATGTAATATAGTTATAGGAAACACATGCACTCCTTTTGTTTTATTATAATTGATTGTTAAGAATCATTACCATTGATAATATATTTGTTGAACAGTGATCACATGATTAGTATAAATATAGGGTTTTAACAAATCTAATTAACACAGACAAAAGAAGTGATGACCTCAACCAGTATAATCATACCCCATGAAGCCCATTTATCAGATCTTATAGAGGAGATAATATTTCTAGGATTTTCCCTTGACCAAGCCCAAGATGAGATCCAACAACTTAAGCATGACTAATACTATTTATGGGAGAAGTTCAAGCTCATCGAGATCATAATCCAAACCATGTTTGCCGAACCGCCCCATGAAAGTCCCACCGTCACACACCTTACTTTAGGGAATTTTCTGGTGTATTAAAGGGATACGTATCAAGATCCTAGCATTATAATTATGTACACTATTTTTTATATAATAATGAATATATTTTCATCTTATTATTGTTACTTTATAAATGATTTTTATTTGGATTCAATAAAAAAAATAGTATTTTTGGTTAATATTCAAATTCAATTAAGGAATTTATTTTGATGAATTAATGGATTTTTGAAAATATATAATATTTTAATAAAATATTATTATTAAATAATGTTTATTAAATATAAATGATCATATAATTTTTATGAAGACAAATGTAATTTTTATAAGGATTCAAAAACTGTTGTAGTAAAAAAATCCCAGCATTTCTTAATAAATGTCGAATTTATTTTAAAAGTGAAAATTAAAATATTTATAAAATCATTTAGATAAAATGAATATTATTTTTTTAATCATAATATCAAAATTATCCAATGGTGAATTTTTCATAATTTTCTGAGATAGTTGAATTTTTGGATTAAAATTAAATATTGTATAAATATACTTTATTTATTATGAGATCATAATGACCCAAAAGTGATGTAATAACTATTATAAATAGGATCCATTAACAAATATATGTTTTACCTTTAAAATAATGTGATTTTATGTTTTTTTGATTTATTTTGTAAACCCATTATGAATCCTCCAAAACTTATAATATATTTTAACGTTTTAAAATCCTTTATTTAAGAGTGTGACTCACCTCCACATAATAAATGGAATTATTTTATTAATTTAGGACCTTTTCATTATAAAACAATGATAAAAACTCTAATTTTCCAGAAACCATGGGAAAAAAACATGAGATGGTTTGTGGTTTTGGTTATTTTATTATCTAGATTCCAAAACCTAAATAATAAAGAAATCCTACTTTTTCCTATATAAACCCATTCAGGTTCTCATTTCTCTTCACTTAAACTCCTTTTAGAACATACATACTATACCCTACACTCTCTAGAGTCCTCCTAAGAAACCTCCTATAGCATCCCGCCTTTTTATAACATAAAATTTCATTACATTACACAAAACTGAGGATCTTTAAGGTTTAGTGTCTTGGAAACCAGGAACATAATACATGAAAACAACATAAAACATTCTTCTTAAACACTTGAAAGGATTCTCCTTAAGTTCAGCCTAGGTTCATTACTGCATCTCATAACCTAGGGACATACATCAAAAGAAAGGGTGAGCAGAAGGCCCAGTAAGGGAAACAAGAGAAACATTTAACATGTGAACTTGAGATACATCAACAATGTCATGAAAAAGAACTTTAAGGCATGAGAAAGAAATCATGAGTCATATAATAATAAAAATAACATTTTTCATAACTTGAAGATGTGGCTACATCATTTAACAAAGACAATCATTTCCGTTTCACCAAGGTCCATCCCCAAGGTGTCATTAAAAATTACCAAGGTTATTCACCAATGTATCAGTCAAAATGGTTATCTCTAGAGATTAAGTCTTTACCCAATGCATTAGAGTGCTATCATGGAGCACCCTTAAATTTGACTTTATTATCATGTGATCCACATATATCATCATAAACCATTTCATAAACAACCCATATAGCATAAAATAAATGGATTTCATTTCATAATCATAACATTTTAAAAACTGCTTTAAAGACATGATCTTTGTGTCACTTTAAAACTCACAAAAAAGGAAGGTGGGTCTCATGTATGTAAATCCCAGAATTTAAAATAGAACATTTTGGTATATATGTGAATACCCTTATAGAATAGAGATCTTTTATTATTCACTTAATAAAATAAAATAACTTTAGAAAAAGAGAGAGACATTTTGAGACGGAAATTCTGCAGCATAACGACTATGTTTCGGGGTTTTAGAAAACATTGAAAAGAGAGGGGACATGGATCAAACATTAATAAATGAAAAATAAAAAATTAGAGGGACAGAATATGAAGGATATATGAACACGGTAATGAAATTTGAAGTACATACCATTTGAAATGAAAAACATGGAAGGAAGACAAAAATTAGATTTCTCTTATGAAAATTCGGCAGCCTAACGACGTCACTTAAACTTCAACAAAAATGAATTGACGAGATCAAATAGAGTCTCTCATCATATGAACATAAAATATCAGTATGATAGATATAGAGATCATACCCCGACATAATAAAAAGGAACTTGAAAGACTTGACATGAAAGTAGAACTTTGAAAAAAAGAGAAAGGTGAAAGAATCCCTTAAAAATTCGGCAGCCTAACGACGCCACTTAAACATTCTTAAAACAAATTGATGAGAGAAAGATGGGGTATATCATCATATGAAGATGAAAAGGGAATTAAGAGGAATATAAAAGAACATCCTCCAACATAAGAGCATGGATCATAAAAGAAATGACATAAAAGAGATTACTTGAAAAGAAAGAGAGAGGTATGATCCCTTACCTTAAAACGTAACTCTTAAAACTCAAAGATTGGGACCTTGAGGGCTTGGGGGCACCTTGGGAGGACTCCTTGGGAGGTAATGAGACTAGAGATTAGTTGGGGGAGAGTTGAGAGTCAAATGGATGAGAGGATGGCTTGGTATTTATAGGGAAAGTGCGGGGACAAGGCATTAATGGCCATGGGACACCTCATTGGTGGTTTTGGAAAAACCATGGACTTGATCATGGTATTTGCCCATGTTATTGGCCACTTGGGACACCTAATACCTTATCTTACTATTCATAAGTCGACCATATTGATTACATACTTAATACATCATTTAATGATTTCATTAAACACTCGTAACTTAAAAACTGTATTTTCACTATTCATCAAAAATTCAACTTTCTCAAAAAAATACCAAAATTTCAAATTAACCAAATATAGATGATATGATTTCAAAAATGAACTCCATTTTATAAAAATAATTTTCCAAATATTTTTTAAATAAATACACTATTCACCGAAAATTTATTTTTTTCAAAAAAATCCCCAAAAATTACCTTAACATAATATCAATGCTCTGAGTTCAAAAATGAAATCCATTTTATAAAAATAATTTTATAAATAATTTTAATTTAATTTTTAATTAAAAAACACTATTCACCCAAAAAAACTAATACTTGACTAATAATTAATGAAACAGTTATTTACCAACTTTATTGAATCACATTACTTAATCAAGGTGCCTAGATTATATTAATACTTTCTTTAAGTGAGATTACTAATCCATTTGGTCACATTACAAATCCTAAGCATAAAATCACTATTCATAATAAACTATTCATCAAAAATTAAGTTGATCTTATTAGACTCTAAATTTCGTATTGAACATAATTGTAGAAGACCATTTTTTGAAAAGCATTACACATAATTAGTTATCTAAGGTTTACATAAATATTTTCAAATATTCTTTTTCTAGAACTCATCAAAAATATGCATACTATATTTATCTGGAAATTTGAAAATTTACAAACTTCATCACAAGAAGAAATCACAATTTTTATTTAAATCAAAGGATTACACAAGGCAGTTATGGTCTCCTTACATATCCCCTTATCACACCAGCATAGGACCTAAGTGTAAGGTGTGATAAGGTGAGAGAATCCGAGGGAGGCTCGACCAACATCACACGAGTAGTAATTTCTATCAGTTTGAACTTCTCGCGAAGGCGATTCCATTCTAGATTCATACAATGAAGTTCGGCTTGGGTTTGGTCCAGAACAAAGCCCATTGATTCTACCTCCTTCCCAAGTTCTATTAGATGGGCTTCAATCGGTCTAAGACTACTGGGTGAGGCCATAGAATCTTCTTTCTATATTAATTAACCAGGATCACTTGTATTTAGAGACAAATATCGAAATGTTTAGTTTCCAGCAATCATATTGACCAATGGTCATATAACAGTAAAAACCCAAGAGTCTCATTTTAATTATACTCATGTTATCAAATGAAACAGTTTTTTTGAGTATAAAAAAATAAAATAACACAAAAAACTAGGAAACAATATTTATTCAAAATTTCGGGTCGTTACAATCTTCCCCCCTTAAGAAATTGCGTCCTCGCAATTTTTAAAATTGGGTTTTGAAATTTCATTGAAAGTCCCACACCGGAAAAGGAGTCAGTAAAAATATTACTTTAAAAGAAAGGAAGGGAAGTACAAAGGTCACCTGAGTTAACCCATACTAGGATTCCATGTAGGAAAATATGGACATGGAGGAGAAAACAAAGGGTCACGTTCTAAGGGAGTGTGATAGAAAACATGATTTTGAGAAAGTTAACAACAAGAAAATCACAAACTTATGATGGGTCAAACGGTATTTGATTTCCTAGTAGGAAACGTTAACATAACACGTTTTTTGTTTTATGTTCCTTTTCATAGTTTTGAGGAATTCATTTACTACATAGAATAAAACATAAGGAAATATACCTACCTTCAAGTAGAGTTTCATACTTTAATAAGTTTCTACCAAAACTAATCTTTTATCCAAACGACGAGCATTCAAAACACTTGGTCTCATCAAAAAACAAAAATCATCTTCTAGAGAATCACATAATCCACCAAAGATTAACTATCTATTTCTTCTATTATCCCAAAAATAGAAAGGGTAAGATAAAACAACTCTTCAAAAAGAAAGAATCCCATAGGAAGGGAAACCTATTTAAATCTTCAAGATTCCACGATACTACCCAAAGTTCATCATAGACTATTCCATAAATAACTGTCCTTAAAATTCCTCAAAATAAACCAAACTAAGATTGAAACCCAAATACAAGAAGGATTTGATAACATAGTCTTCCAAAATAAACTTCATCATTCATCTCCAAACAAAATCAACCACTCCTAACATCTTATAACAAAAGTAGCTAACCTAAACATATTTTCTCCAAGATAGGTTAATCATTTCCATAAGTAACCTAAATTACTATAAGTTCACCTTAAATTCATCGATTCTTCAAAATATAAGTCAACCTTTACTCCTAAAAGAAAATACCGTAGTAATCTATTTACCTCGATCAAATAGGGTTCCCAAAATAGTGAACGTCTTCCAAAATAATAATCATATTTTAATCCCCTAATCATCTCTGTCATATTAATACGGCAATCGTCACATTTCCTATCACATTGTATGTTGGGACATGTTCTTCCATTTCCCGCCATTAACTAAGAAAAGAAAGTACAATTAGGGGATTAAATACTTAGCCAATAATCATGAAAAGGAACTTAAATCATAGAAGGATAACTTGTAGAATAAAAGTATACCCTAACTTGTGATCCCCTGGGTTCCAAACTAGGTTATCTATGATCATATATTCTTATGTGAATCTTTATTTTATTTTATCTTTGTTCCTTTAATAATGGTTCATACTAAGCTTATGAATTTACCAAAGCATATCCTCCGGGAGTGTCGTAACCAAGAGTGCAGAAACGACCATTGTCGTGTACCAGTTCCCATTCGAGTCTAGCTCAAAGCGGTATTTTCGAGTTTTACCCCTATGTACATCTGTGCTAGAGCCACCTCTACCTGCTCGTATCCAGATAGGGATGTATTTGGTTGGCAACCCCTTACTCAATACTCACCAAAATACCAGGAAGATTTCCTATATTTAAACTTTTCTATAGGCTTATTCCTAAAGTTTTCATATCCTAATTTCCACAAATAACAAAACCATCCTTTGATACCAACTATAGAATCCCACCTTTTTATAACAGGAACTTTCATTACATTACACAAAACTGAGGATCTTTAAGGTTTAGTGTCTTGGAAACCAGGAACATAATACATGAAAACAACATAAAACATTCTTCTTAAACACTTGAAATTATTCTCCTTAAGTTCATCCTAGGTTCAATACTGCATCTCATAACCTGGGGACATACATCAATAGAAAGGGTGAGCAGAAGGCCCAGTAAGGGAAACAAGAGACACATTTTACATGTGAACTCGAGATACTTCAATAAGGTCATGAAAAGAACTTTAAGGCATGAGAAATAAATAATGAGGCATATCATAATAAAAATAACGTTTTTCATAACTTGAAGATGTGGCTATAACATTTAACAAAGACAATAATTTCCGTTTCAGCAAGGTCCATCCCCAAGGTGTCATTAAAAATTACCAAGGTTATTCACCAAGGTATCAGTCAAAATGGTCATCTCAAGATATTAAGTCTTTACCCAATGCATTGGAGAGATATCAGGGCACACACTTAAATTCGCCTTTATTATCATGTGATCCACATATATCATCATCAATCATTTCATAAACAACCCATATAGCATAAAAGAAATGGGTTTCATTTCATAATCATAATGTTTTAAAAACTGCTTTAAAGACATGATCTTTGTGTCACTTTAAAACCCATAGAAAAGGAAGGTGGGTCTCATATATGTAAATCCCAGAATTTAAAATAGAAAATTTTGGTATATATGTGAATACCTTTATAGAATAGAGAGCTTTGAGTATTCACTTAATAAAATAAAATAACTTTAGAAAAAGAGAGAGACATTTTGAGATGGAAATTATGCAGCATAACGACTATGTTTCAGGGTTTTAGAAAACATTGAAAAGAGAGGGGACATGGGTCAAATATTCATAAATGACCCATAAAAAAGTATAGGGGAATAATATGAAGGATATATGAACATGTTAATGAAATTTTAAGGACATACCATTTGAAATGAAAAACATGGAAGGAAGACAAAAATTAGATTTCTCTTATGAAAATTCGGCAGCCTAACGACGTCACTTAAACTTCAACAAAAAAGAATTGACAAGATAAAATAGGATCTCTCATAATATGAACATAAAATATAAGTATGATAGATATAGATATCATACCCTGACATAATAAAAAGGAACTTGAAATACTTGACATGAAAGTAGAACTTTGAAAAAAAGAGAAAGGTGAAATAATCCCTTAAAAATTCGACAGCCTAACGGCGCCACTTAAACATTCTTAAAACGAATTGATGAGAGAAAGAAGGGGTCTCTCATCATATGAACATGAAAAGGGAAGTAAGAGGAATATAAAATAATATCCTCCAACATAAGATCATGGATCATAAAAGAAATGACATAAAAGAGATTACTTGAAAAGAAAGAGAGAGGTATGATCCCTTACCTTAAAATGTAACTCTTAAAACTCAAAGTTTGGGACCTTGAGGGATTGGGGGAACCTTGGGAGGACTTATTGGGATGTAACGAGACTAGAGATTCGTTGGGGGAGAGTTGGGAGTCAAATTGATGAGAGGATGGCTTGGTATTTATAGGGAAAGTGAGGGGACAAGGCATTAATGGCCAAGAGACACCTCATTGGTGGTTTTGGAAAAACCATGGGCTTGCCCATGGTATTTTCCCATGGTATTGGCCACTTGGGACACCTCATACCTTATATTACTATTAATAAGTCGACCATATTGATTACATACTTAATACATCATTTAATGATGTTATTAAACACCTGTAACTTAAAAACTGTATTTTCACTATTCATAAAAAATTCAACTTTTTTTAGAAAACTCCGAAAATTTCAACTTAACCAAATATCAATGCTCTGATTTCAAAAATGAACTCAATTTTATAAAAATAAATTTCTAAATATTTTTAATTTAATTTTTAAATAAATACACTATTCACCGAAAATTCATTTTTTTCAGAAAAATCGCCAAAAATTACCTTAACATAATATCGACGCTCTGAGTTCAAAAATAAAATCCATTTTAAAAAAATAATTTTATAAATAATTTTAATTTAATTTTTAATTGAAAAACCCTATTCACCCGAAAAAACTAACACTTGACTAATAATTAATGAAACAGTTATTTACCTACTTTATTGAATCACATTACTTAATCAAGTTGCCTAGATTATATTAATATTTTTCTTTAAGTGAGATTACTAATCCATTTGGTCACATTACTAATCCTAAGCATAAAATCACTATTCATAATTTACTATTCATCAAAAATGAATTTGATCTTATTAGACTCTAAATTTCGTATTGAACATAATTTTAGAAGACCATTTTTTGAAAATCATTACACATAATTAGTTATATAAGGTTTACATAAATATTTTAAAATATTCTTTTTCTAGAACTCATCAAAAATATGCATACTATATTTATCCGGACATTTGAAAATTTACAAACTTCATCACAAGAAGAAATCACAATTTTTATTTAAATCAAAGGATTACACAAGGCAGTTATGGTCTCCTTACATAGCCCCTTATCACACCAGCATAGGACCTAAGTGTAAGGTGTGCTAAGGTGAGAGAATCCGAGGGAGGCTCGACCAACATCGCACGAGTAGTAATTTCTATCAGTTTGAACTTCTCGCGAAGGAAATTCCGTTCTATCTTCATACGAAGAAGTTCGGCTTGGGTTTGGTCTAGAGTAAATCCCATTGGAGCTACCTCCTTCCCAAGTTCTGTTAGATGGGCTTCGATCAGTCCAAGACTACTGGGTGAGGCCATCAAATCTTCTTTCTATATTAATTAACCATGATCACTTGTATTTAGATACAACTATCGAAATGTTTAGTTTCCAGCAATCATATTGACCAATGGTCATATAACAGTCAAAACCCAAAAGTCTCATTTTAATTATACTCATGTAATAAAATGAAACAGTTTTGTTGAGTATAAAAAAATAAAATAACACACAAAACTAGGAAACAATATTTATTCAAAATTTCAGGTCGTTACAATCTTCCCCCCTTAAGAAATTGCGTCCTCGCAATTTTTAAAATTGGGTTTTGAAATTTCATTGAAAGTCCCACACCGGAAAAGAAGTCAGTAAAACTATTACTTTAAAAGAAAGGAAGGGAAGTACAAAGGTCACCCGAGTTAACCCATACTAGGATTCCATGTAGGAAAACATGGACATGGAGGAGAAAAAAAGGGTCACATTCTAAGGGAGAGTGATAGAAAACATGATTAGGAGAAAGTTAACAACAAGAAAATCACAAACTTATGATGGGTCAAACGGTATTTGATTTCCTAGTAGGAAACGTTAACAGAACATGTTTTTTGTTTTATGTTCCTTTTCATAGTTTTGAGGAATTCATTTACTACATAGAATAAAACATAAGGAAATATACCTACCTTCAAGTAGAGTTTCATCCTTTAATAAGTTTCTACCAAAACTAATCTTTTCTCCAAACGATGAGCATTCAAAACACTTGGTCTCATCAACACACAAAAATAATCTTCTAGAGAATCACATAATCCACCAAAGATTAACTATCTATTTCTTCTATTATCCCAAAAATAGAAAGGGTAAGATAAAAAAACTCTTCAAAAAGAAAGAATCCCATAGGAAGGGAAACTTCTTTGAATCTTCAAAATTCCACGGTACTACCCAAAGTTCATCATAGACCATTCCATAAATAACTGTCCTTAAAATTCCTCAAAATAAACCAAACTAATATTGAAACCCAAATACAAGAAGGATTTGATAACATAGTCTTCCAAAATAAACTTCATTGTTTATCTCCAAAAAACATCAACCACTCCTAACATCTTATAAAAAAAGTAGCTAACCTAAACATATTTTCCCCAAGATAGGTTAATCATTTCCATAAGTAACCTAAATTACTATAAGTTCACCTTAAATTCATCAATTCTTCAAAATATAATCCAACCTTTACTCCTCAAATAAAATACCGTAGTAATCTATTTACCTCGATGAAATAGGGCTCCCAAAATAGTGAACATCTTCCAAAATAATCATCATCTTTTAATCCCCTAATCATCTCTGTCATATTAATACGATAGTCGTCACATTTCCTATCACATTGGTTTTTGGGACATGTTCTTCCATTTCCCACCATTAACTAAGAAAGGAAAGTACAATTAGGGGCTTAAATACTTAGCCAATAATCATGAAAAGGAACTTAAAGCATAGAAGGATAACTTGTAGAAGAAAAATATACCCTAACTTGTGATCCCATAGGTTACAAACTAGGTTATCCATGATCATATATTCTTATGTGAATCTTTATTTTATTTTATCTTTGTTCCTTTAATAATGGTTCATACTAAGCTTATGAATTTACCAAAGCATATCCCCCGGGAGTGTCGTAACCAAGAGTGCAGCAAGGCCCGTTTTCGTGTACCAGTTCCTGTTTGAGTCTAGCTCAAAGCGGTGTTTTTGATTTTTACCCCTATGTACATTTGTGCCAAAGCCACCTCTACCAGCTCGTATCCAGACAGGTATGTATTTGGTTGGCAACCCCTTACTCAATACTCACCAAAATACCATGAAGATTTCCTATATTTAAACTTTTCTATAGGATTCTTCCTAAAGTTTTCATATCCTAATTTCCACAAATAACTAAACCATACTTTGATACCAACTATGGAATCCCGCCTTTTTATAACATAAACTTTCATTACATTACACAAAACTGAGGATCTTTAAGGTTTAGTGTCTTGGAAACCAGGAACATAATACATGAAAACAACATAAAAAATTCTTCTTAAACACTTGAAATGATTCTCCTTAAGTTCATCCTAGGTTCAATACTGAATCTCATAACCTGGGGACATACATCAATATAAAGGGTGAGCAGAAGGCCCAGTAAGGAAAACAAGAGAAACATTTTACATGTGAACTTGAGATACTTCAATAAGGTCATGAAAAGAACTTTAAGGCATGAGAAAGAAATCATGAGGCATATCATAATAAAAATAACGTTTTTCATAACTTGAATATGTGGCTATAACATTTAACAAAGACAATCATTTACGTTTCACCAAGGTCCATCCCCAAGGTTTCATTAAAAATTACCAAGGTTATTCACCAAGGTATCAGTCAAAATGGTCATCTCTAGAGATTAAGTCTTTACCCAATGCATTGGAGCGCTATCAGGGCGCACCCTTAAATTCGACTTTATTATCATTTGAGCCACATATTTCATCATCAATCATTTCATAAACAACCCATATAGCATAATATAATTAGGTTTTATTTCATAATCATAACGTTTTAAAAACTGCTTTAAAGACATGATCTTTGTGTCACTTTAAAACCCACAGAAAAAGAAGGTGGGTCTTATGTATGTAAATACCAGAATTTAAAATATAAAATTTTGGTATATATGTGAATACCCCTATATAAGAGAGATCTTTGAGTATTCACTTAATAAAATAAAATAACTTTAGAAAAAGAGAGACATTTTGAGACGAAAATTCTACAGCATAACGACTATGTTTCGGGGTTTTAGAAAACATTGAAAAGAGAGGGTACATGGGTCAAACATTCTTAAATGACCCATAAAAAAGTAGAGGGACAGAATATGAAGGATATATGAACATGGTAATGAAATTTTAAGTACATACCATTTGAAATGAAAAACATGGAAGGAAGACAAAAATTATATTTCTCTTATGAAAATTCGGCAGCCTAACGACGTCACTTAAACTTCAACAAAAATGAATTGAAGAGATCAAATAGGGTCTCTCATAATATGAACATAAAATATCAGTATGATAGATATAGAGATCATACCCTGAAATAATAAAAAGGAACTTGAAATACTTGACATGAAAGTAGAACTTTGAAAAAAAGAGAAAGGTGAAAGAATCCCTTAAAAATTCGGCAGCCTAACGACGCCACTTAAACATTATTAAAACGAATTGATGAGATCAAGAGGGGGTATCTCATCATATGAACATGAAAAGGGTAGTAAGAGGAATATAAAAGAACATCCTCCAACATAAGACCATGGATCATAAAATAAATGACATAAAAGAGATTACTTGAAAAGAAAGAGAGAGGTATGATCCCTTACCTTAAAATGTAACTCTTAAAACTCAAAGGTTGGGACCTTGAGGTCTTGGGGGCACCTTGGGAGGAATCCTTGGGAGGTAATGAGACCAGAGCTTCGTTGGGGGAGAGTTGGGAGTTAAATTGATGAGAGGATGGCTTGGTATTTATAGGGAAAGTGAGGGGACAAGGCATTAATGGCCAAGAGACACCTCATTGGTGGTTTTGGAAAAACCATGGGCCTTCCCATGGTATTTGCCCATGGTATTGGAGACTTGGGACACCTCATACCTTATATTACTATTCATAAGTCGACCATATTGATTACATACTTAATACATCATTTAATGATGTCATTAAACACTCGTAACTTAAAAACTGTATTTTCACCATTCATCGAAAATTCAACTTTCTTAGAAAAATCCCAAAATTTCAAATTAACCAAATATAGATGCTATGATTTCAAAAATGAACTCCATTTTATAAAAATATTTTTCTAAATATTTTTAATTTAATTTTTAAATAAATACACTATTCTCCGAAAATTCATTTTTTTCAGAAAAATCCCCAAAAATTACCTTAACATAATATCGATGCTCTGAGTTCAAAAATGAAATCCATTTTATAAAAATAATTTTCTAAATATTTTTAATTTAATTTTTAATTAAAAAACACTATTCATCCGAAAAAACTAGTACTTGACTAATAATTAATGAAACAGTTATTTACCTACTTTATTGAATCACATTACTTAATCAAGGTGCCTAGATTATATTAATACTTTCTTTAAGTGAGATTACTAATCCATTTGGTCACATTACTTTTCTAAGCATAAAATCACTATTCATAATTTACTATTCATCAAAAATTAAGTTGATCTTATTAGACTCTAAATTTCATACTGAACGTAATTGTAGAAGACCATTTTTTGAAAATCATTACACATAATTAGTTATCTAAGGTTTACATAAATATTTTAAAATATTCTTTTTCTAGAACTCATCAAAAATATGCATACTATATTTATCCGGACATTTGAAAATTTACAAACTTCATCACAAGAAGAAATCACAATTTTTATTTAAATCAAAGGATTACACAAGGCAGTTATGGTCTCCTTACATAGCCCCTTATCACACCAGCATAGGACCTAAGTGTAAGGTGTGCTAAGGTGAGGGAATCTGAGGGAGGCTCGGCCAACATCACATGAGTAGTAATTTCTATCAGTTTGAACTTCTCGCAAAGGCGATTCCGTTCTAGCTTCATACGATGAAGTTCGGCTTGGGTTTGGTCCAGAGCAAAGCCCATTGGTGCTACCTCCTTCCCAAGTTCTATTAGATGGGCTTCAATCGGTCAAAGACTACTAGATGAGGCCATAAAATCTTCTTTCTATATTAATTAACCAAGATCACTTGTATTTAGAGACAAATATCGAAATGTTTAGTTTCCAGCAATCATATTGACCAATGGTCATATAACAGTCAAAACCCAAGAGTATCATTTTAATTATACTCATGTTATCAAATGAAACAGTTTTGTTGAGTATAAAAAATTAAAATAACACACAAAACTAGGAAACAAGATTTATTCAAAATTCCAGGTCATTACACCCCCAAGCTCTCAAGAAGCCCCTCACAAGCTTTTGGAGTCACACACTCAAGGGATCCTCACCTTCCTCTCATCCTTTCAATTCAAGCACCTTCTTTGGAATTTTTCATCTTAATTACAATTGTTTATAATTTATTCTATTTATAAACACCCCCTTACTATCCAATTTATGTTTTTAATGAGATATCATTTATCCTCTCTCATTTTTACTTTTATCTAAGTCGTTACTATACTGAAATTTTGTAAGGGACCTTCCTCTCCTCCTTTAAAACTCAAGAACCTTCTTTGAAATTAGTTCTTTTAATTTAAATTGGTTATATTTTCATTAATTTATAATCAATCACTTACTATAAAATTAATTTTATTTTAATTAGGTATCATTTATCCTCCCTCATTTGGACCCTTACCTAAGTCATTATTATTCCGAAATTCCATAAGGGTTTCTCACCTTCTCTTCTTTATTCAAGTTTCTTTATGAAATTATTCATTATATTTCCATTTCCTAGAGTTGGTACATGTATTACCATGTCCCTATTATTTCAAATTTTACATCCAAATTATGATAGACCCCTTTTTCTGTCATCAACCATTTTTATGAATTTTTAAGTAACATCGTTATGTTATCGAAATTTCACCGCAATTTTTCATGCCGAAATAATTATGTACTGAATACCATATCCATTTTTCTATCAAGGGTATTCATATTTATACACATATACTTATTTATTTGGGAATTAAATGTATATATTCCACATTTCTTTATTGTGGAATAAATTATGATGATGAATAAATCCATGTTGTATGATCTATGTAGCACACTTAAGCATGAGAATGAAATGAATGTGACGGGTGCACCCAAAATTATATAGCACTCCCATACATTGGGTAATGTTTAAGTATCATGATACATCATGTTGGGATATTTAGTTAACCTCATTCCTTTATGGGACATTTTACACCATGAAGTCTTGGAGAATTTGGCCTTTACCTATGTTTATGATGCAGTGTTTTAAGTTGTTGTCACATTTCCCATGTTATGACTATCATGCTATATCATGACTTATTATTCATGTTACTTTTATTTCTCATTAATATTCCCATTTTTAACATGTATTATGTTATTCATGTTATTTCTTGTTTATTACCATACTAGTATTTATAGATCACCCCTTTCTTATATTTATCCCATGCAATTTTAAAAAGACATGGAATTTTAGAAGCATGTTTAGGAAGTTTTCAATAATGTTGTTGTATCCCATGTTCAAGATGTTATGTTATGTACCTAATTCCCAAAGACACTATAATTATTGATCATTTGGGTTTTATTAAGTGTAATTTTATGTAATAAATCATGTATTAATGTGAAATAAAGATTTTGGTTGTTATAGTTGGTATTAGAGCCAAAGTTTGGTTATTTTTGGGATTAGGATTAGAAAACTCTATCGAAAGACTTAGGGATAAGACTAAGTATAAGAAAACATCCCTAAAGTTTGGTAATTATAGATTAAGTGGTTTATCAAGTACATATATCCCTATATGTATACTACAAGTGGACATAGTTATGGTACAAAATGTACCTAGGGGTAACAACTTCGACAAGGCATCCCGGGCCTAACTCGGGGTAATCTGGTACATGAAAATGGTCCTTACTGTGCATCTAGTTTGACACTCCTAGAGGATATTCTTTGGTAAATTCATGATCTCATTTTGAACCATTATTAAGGGAACAAAAAAATTCCCATAAGAATATGTGTTAAGAAATAGATTATGGATAACATAGATTGAAGACTATAAATTCATAAGTTATTGAAATAAATGTAATTTATAATTTATCCATTTAATTTCATTGGATTCCCATTTATGTATTTAATTGTTTAAAAATAATCATCCCTAATTTTCCCTTTATTCTATTCAATGGCTGTAAATAAGAGGAATCATGTAAAAAATCAATGCTACGGGCAATGTGATGACTACCCCAATGAGATACCCAACCCGATGGGAGAAAGAATCATGAAATTTATAATGATACTCTCTCAAATGACTCAGGTTTTGAATATAAACCTAGATCAATAGGATCACCCAAACCCCTAAGATAGAACAAGCTATAATCAAGAGCTTCATGTGACAAAATCCTCCAAATTTAAATGGATCATCTGATCCCTTAATCACGAAACAATGGATCAACTCCTTTGAGAATATATTCTCCATACTTAAATGTTCTAAGAAAGAGAAGGTTCTATTGGTTGTTTATATTATGTATGGATAAGTTGATCAATGTTGGTTCTTGATCAAGAATACATATCCTGAGGAAGATATTTAAGTGATGAAGTAGAAGGAATTCCAATTTTTTAATAAATATTTTCCTTACACTCTCTGACTTAAAATGTAAAGATATTTCTATTCCCTCAAGAAAAAAGATAGTGAATCTATCAGGGTGTATAAGGAAAACTTTAAAAGACTTTAAAAGATGTGCCTTAGGCTTTTTTGTTACCCCTAAATGCAAGATTGGCCACTTATTTTGTGGGCTAAAACCTAGTCTACGAAAATCCCTAATGATATGTGACTTTGATAACTATGAGGAAATTATCTGATGCGACCTCAAAGTAAAAATGGAGATCGGAAAATCTCAAGGGTGTCACAGGGATAAGAAGTGAAAATTATAATTTAATTCTGGTGTTCTAATGGAGAAATCAAATCATGTCAATAAATTTAAACATCCCACTTATCAAAGGTGCAGGAAGAAGCACCTTAGAAATTTCCTAAGGGGAATGAAGAAATGATTTAGGTGTGGGAAGGAAGGACACCTAACTAGAAATTGCTGATAGGAGAAAATTTATATGCGATAGATGAAAGGAATGATCAATGTGTTTTTCATTGTTTCAACTGCAAGGAACTAGAGCACTTTGCAAACCAATTCCCTAATCCAAGATATTTTGAAGACAACCAACAACTTCTAAGGCATCAAGGGTGAGATTTTTTCATCACAACTACTGAGGTGGATCCTAAAAAAGAAGTAGTGACAAGTATGATATTTATTCATTCAAGAATAGTGAACATAATTTTTGATTATGGTTCTATTCATTCCTTCATATCATGAAAGTTTAGTAGAACTATTTAAACACCACCACAAATAATGGAAGTAGATCTGTTGATGAAAATGAAAAATGGGGAAATTATTTCATCCCAAGTATATAACTGCTCCCCCATCAAAGTTTGTGGGCTGAAATTCCTAGTGAACCTTGTCACACTTTCTTTGGTGGAATTTTATGCAATTCTTGACATTGATTTACTTTCCCTATATAGAACCAATATAAATTTCCGAAAGGAAATCACTCTTTGTATTGAGAATAGACCCCCAATTTTTTATAAGTGCAAGGATGATGATGAATATTATTTAGCCCCATCATCTCAATAATGGATATTATTTCCCTATTATAAATCATATCTATCTAAAATTATTGAGTCTAAGGAAAGAACCATCCTCAAAGACATGCCCATTGTGAGGGAATATGCTGATGTGTTTCCTGAGAAATTTTATAGTCTTCCTCCTAGCCGAGAGGTTGAATTTTAAATAGATCTTATACAAGGGGCATTGCCATTATTTAAGACTCTATATAGAATGCCTATTGTGAAACTTGAGGATCCAAATAAATAACTACTAGATAATCTAGATAAAGGTTTCATACACCCAAGTGCTTCACCATGGGGTGCACCAGTCCTCTTCATCAAAAAGAAAGACAGGTTAATGTGCCTTTGTATTGATTATCTTGAGCTCAATAAGAACACGATAAAGAACAAGTATCCTCTTCCTTGGATTGATGACTTGTTCGATCAGCCACGTGGATCACAATACTTCTCCAAGGTGGATCTTCATTTTAGATATTATAAAGTAAGTGTGAAGAAGGAAGATATCCCCAATACCACTTTTTGTACAAGGTACAAGCACTATGAATTCATAATGATGCCATTTAGACTCACTAATGCTCCATTAATTTTCATGGACTTTATGAATAGAGTCTTTATATATTACCTTGAAAAATTTGTGGTAGTATTTATAGATGATATTTTAATATACTCCAAAAGAAAGGAGGGGCATGGGGAGCATCTGAACATTGTTCTGAAGAGCCTATGAAAGGAGAAGATTTAGGCCAAGTATAAAAAATGTGATTTTTGGTTAAAGGAAGTAACTTTATTGGGGTATATCATCACAATAAATGGTATATTTGTGGACCCTTCAAAGACAAAATAAATTAAAGAATGTATGAGGCCAACATATGTGGAATATATCTGTAGTTTCCTTAGGTTATCTTGGTATTATCACCAATTTGTGAGAAATTTATCATGATTTTCAAACCCTATTACCAAGATAACTTGAAAGGGAGTCAAATTTTCTTGGAATGATGAATGTGAAGAGAGATTCAAGGAGTTGAAAAGGAGGCTTATCACTACACCTGTTCTCACACTACCTACAAGTGGAGAAATTTTTGTGGTGTTTAATGATGCTTCAAAGAAGATATTGGGTTATATGTTAATGAAAAATGAAAAATTAATAGCCTATGATTCAAGGTAGTTGAAATTTCATGAATATAACTACCCAACACATGATTTGGAGTTAGCTATAGTGATATTCTCTTTGAAAATGTAGTTGAATTATCACTTTGGGGAGAAGTGTGAAATATATACAGATCACAAAAGACTCAAGTATATATTCATACAGAAAGAGTTTAATATGTGCCAATGAAGATGGCTAAAGCTGATCAAGGATGATGACTGCTCAATCCACTACCATCCTGGTAAAGAGAATAAATTGACAGACACTCTGAGTAGAAATGATCCAACAATTCTATCATAGATGAGAATTGAAAAAGATCTAATATAATTAGACATGAAGATGAGAGAATTAAGAAGAAAGTGTAAAATATAAGGAACGATAAATCCTTGGATTTCAATGTTAATTAAGAAGAAATTGTGAGATTTGAGACAAGACTATGTGTTCCATCAAATCCTGAGTTAAAGAAGGAATTGTTGGATGATGCACATAGTTTGAATTTCTCTATTCCCCTAGGAAGCACAAAGATGGATCAATATCTCTGTGAGAACTATTGGTGGGACAATATGAATAATGAGATTGCTGAATATACATCAAAGTTCCTACTATGCCAGCAAGTGAAGGTTGAAAGTATAAGGGGATGATGAAATTATTACCCATACCAATATGGAAATGGGAGAACATCACCATGGAATTTGTCATCAGACTTCTGAAGACATACAGGGGAAATAATGCTATTTGGGTTATTATAGATCATTTTACAAATACTAAACACTTCATTTTGATTTAAGAGGATTTCTCACTAGATAAACTTGCATGGATATACATTAGAGAAGTGGTGAGGCTGTATGAAGTGCCACTATCGATTGTATTTGATCGAGATCTGAGATTCACCACTAAGTTCAGGAAAAGTATCCAACATACTCTAAACACTAAGCTGAAATTTAGTATATCCTATCATCCTCAAACTGATAGACAATCTGAGTGGACTATTCAGACATTGAAAGACATGTTGAAAGCATGTTTTATAGACTTCAAAAGATGATGGTATCAACATATTCTTTTGTTAGAGTTCTCTTACAACAACAATTTCCATTAAAACATCCAAATAACTCCCTATGAAGTCCTTTATAGAAGAGGTGCAGCACACCCACATGCTGAGATAAAGTTAGGGAACAAAAACTTATAGGTCCTGAAATAGTCAAGGAAATGGTGGAGAAGGTTAAGACTATTCAGCAGCACATCAAGGCTACTTAGAGTCGACAATAGAGCTATGCTGATAATCGTCAATAAGACCTAGAGTTTCATGTTAGAGACATGGTATTCCTTCTCATATCTCCATGGAATAAGGTGATGATATTTGTAAAGAAGGTAAATCTTAGTCCAAGATACATCATCCCCTTCGATATCATTGATCGTATCAGAGTGGTGGCCTATTTACTAGAACTCCCACTGATCATATCTCAAGTATATGATGTATTCTATGTATCCCTCTTGAGGAAGTACATAGAAAAACACTCACATGTACTCAATCCAGAGGTGATACCATTGGATAATGATCCTTCCTATGAAGAGCAGTCAATGAAGTTCTTATATCATAGAGATAAATTTCTACAAAATAAGAAAATGCACCTTATCAAAGTGTTGTAGAGAAACCACAAGTTTGAAGAAGAAACATGGGAACCGGAGGAGGTGATGAAATAAAGTTACAATCATATATTTTAGTGTGTGAAAATAAAATTTCTAGGGAGAGATTTCTTAAGGGGGGAATATTGTAATAACCCGAACTGTTATATATAAAATTCCCCTTTTTATTTAATTAAATGTCCTGTTATATAATATAGTTATAAAAAACACATGCACTCCTTTGGTTTTATTATATCCCATTAGATTTAATTGACCATTAAGAATCATTACTATTGATAATATATCTATTGAACAATGATCACATGATTAGTATAAATATAGGGTTTTAATAAATCCAATTGACATAGATAAAGGAAGTGATGACCTCAACCAGTAGGATCATACCCTATAAAGCCCATTTATCAGAGCTTTTAAGGGAGATAAAATTTCTAGGATTTTCCCTTAACCAAGCCCATGATGAGATCCAATAACTTAAGCATGAGAAAAACCATTTATGAGATAATTTCAAGCACATCAAGATCACGAACCAAACCATGTTCACTGAACTGCCCCATGAAAGTCCCACCATCACGCACCTTACTCTTAGAGTGTTTGCTGGTGTATTAAAGGGATATGTATTAAGATCCTAGCATTATGATTATCTAAATTATTTTGTATATAATAATGAATATATTTTCATCCTATTATTGTTACTTTATACATGATTTCTATTTTGATTCAATAAAACACAGATAATATTTTTGGTTCATATTCAAATTCAATTAAGGAATTTATTTTGATAAATTAATGGAATTTTGAAAATAAATAATATTTTAATTAAATATTATTATTAAATAATTTTTATAGAATATAAATGATCATATAATTTTTATGAAGTCAAATGTAATTTTTATAAGGGTTAAAAACTATTGTTGTAAAAAAAACCCAACATTTCTTAATAAATGTAGATTTTACTTTAAAAGTGAAAACTCACATATTTAGAAAATTATTTAGATAAAATGAATATTATTTTTAGAATCATAATGTTGAAATTATCCAACAGTGAATTTTTCATAATTTTCTGAGATAGTCAAATTTTCGGGTAAAAATTAAATATTGTATAAATATAATTTGTGTAATATGACATCATAATGACCTAAAAGTGATGTAATAATTACTATAAATGGAATCTATGGAAAAATATATGTTTTACATTTAAAATAATTTGATTTTAAATATATTTTATTTATTTTGTAAAGTCATTATGAATCCTACAAAACTTATAATATATTTTAAGGTTTTAAAATCCTTTCTTTAAGAGTGTGACTCAGCTCCACATAAGCAATGTAACACCCCAATATTTTCCAAATAAATTTAACATCAAATGAATGAAACACCGAGTCTCTAAAAAACACCACTTTTTTATAACCTATCATGTAAACATAATTTTTCCACCTCTGTGATTTGAATTTCGAAAAACTGACATACACAGTTGCGTTCAGTAAGATATTTAGAGTCTGATAAGACAAACTTAATTTTTTATGAATAATAACATACCCTTATGAATAGTAACATACCCTTATGAATAGTAATGTTACTATTATGAATAGTAATGAATATTAAATCAGCCGAAAAAATAGAAACTTCACCCATGAGTGTATAAATACAATCTAGACATCTTATAAGTGAAAAACGATCATAGTATAAGTATTGGTATTTTTGTATGTCATAAATATTTTAATTACAAATTTTTGATTAATTTAATAATTTAAAATGGAAATTTATTTTCATAAAATTTAATTATAAATTGTTACTTTTTTTTCTTATGGTTATAAGAAAATTTTATGCGACCTTGATTAATTTCTCAAGGCGTTATAAATTGAGTTATAGTTTTAAAGTTTTTTTTTTTGGAATAAATTATGATTTTATTTAAAAATTAAATTAAAAATATTTAGAAAATTATTTTCAAAAAATTGATTTCATTTTTAAATTCTATACGTTGAAAAATGTTTGGAGTAAAGTTTTGGGATTTTTCTAAAATACTTGAATTTTGGGTGAATAGTAAAATACTATAATTTACGATAAATGCTAAATACATGATTTATTGGGTCATATGTGATGTAATGATGATGTAAGCCCACTAGGTTAGAACTCACATGAACTTATTACTATTATGGGTCACATGAATCAACAATATTGGTTGTCCTGAGAGAAATAATAAAATAAAGAGTAAAATAATGGGAAACCCCCCCTCTCCTTCACTATAACCCTCCCTTCACTCTCTCTTCTCTTCACTCCTCTCAAGCCTTGTGCCTTGTCTAAATTCTACTCAAATATCCTCCCAATCTTCTCCCCCACGTCCATCAGCCCTTGGTCTCATAGAAAGACCAAAACCTCTCCCCTAAAGAGGCTCTCAAGGAAGATTACTTCAAGAGGTCATTAAGATCATGTAAGGAACACCAACGGACTTAAGGTAAGGGTTTTCTACCTGAACCTCCACTTTCATTCGGATTACTCTTATTCTCTACTTACCTTAATTAAATTATTATTTATTCATATTAAATCCTTATATATTCTGTGATAATGTTCTATATATGTGTACAAACCAGAATCCTACTTTCATTTATGTGGAGTTATATGTTTTAAAAGGATCTTTCAAAAATTATTCCCGTAATACAAGCCTGATTCAAGGGAATTTCTCAAATTCTTACCTATTTTCAAGGTAAATCTATAATATGTTTTTAGAAAACATTTTATTTATAAAATATCTCATTTTATTATGAAATACTATCTTACTTTACTTATGGTTTTATACAAATATTTTTCCAAAAGAATTATTCTTTTCAAAGTAAAAGAGTATTTATCTCAAGAATTACTCGATGATTTTATAATATTATCTTCATCTATTTCAACACTCATTTTGATTCTTATGTATTATTGGGATTAATATTTTATGATATCATCTACCATATTTAATTTAATGGTTTATGATTATTTTGATTGTGGATGTGCTATCTTAAAACCATTCACCAATTTACTCCGAATGGTTAGTGTTTATGCTTAATATATGGGGAAAGTTATTTACATTTTATATATTAGTTTCAATATTAATATATATGTTATTTATGTTTATTACTATTCATATGAAGAATGCATTTGACTTAGTAAGCATTGGGTGGGGCCCGCTATGGCCCTTCGGTGCATCGATAGGTCTCATGAGACAAACTGTGGTCATGACACGATGCCTTGACAAAATGTATATTTATGATCTTGGCACAAGGCCTTGATGGTATGGTTATTATGTAACTCATTATGAATTCCCTCATTATTAAAATAGTATTAATAGTTCATGTGGTTGTTTGACTAGTATAATTCCCATGATTATGTTTTATTATGGAATTATTTATTCAGTTCTTATTCATGCCATAATGTGTTCAAGTTTATTTTTAAAGGCATGTGTTTATAGTTATTCAACATGACCAATGTTTATGTTTATGATATATTCCACTATATTTTTTACCCTTACTAAGAATTTGAGCTCACCCCTTTATTATGTTTCATTTTCTCAGGACATGAAGAAGTTTATTATGATTGACCTTCAAGAATAAACTTATAGTTTTGGATGTTCCCAACAAAACTTATATGTTGTATTTCATTTCAAGTTGTAATGTTTAACTTATGTATGCATCTCATTTCCAAATATACTAAACTACTCAGTCCTTTGGGATGTATATTCCTTATTTATATGCTAATGTAATAAAATAAGGCACCAACTATGGGAAACTGGGGTTGGGTCCTTGTAGTTGGTATCATAAGAAGTTTAGTAGAAAACTTAAAATCTAGATTTAGAGAACGTAGATTAGGGAAAAGACCCCCAAGATAGTCTATGAGGATAAAACATACAATAAAATCTTGTAATTTTTTGTAAGGAATAAATTAATTGGATATTTATAGAAAATAAATCCCTATCTGGATACTATAAGTGGACGTGGTTTAGCACAGATGTATCTAGGAGTGAAAGCTCTGACAAGGAGTTTCAGACTTGACCCAGGGTATCCTGGTACATGACAATGGGCCTTATTGCACACTTGGTTTGACACTCATAGGGGATATGCTTAGGATAATTCACATTTTCTTTACAATCCATTATAAAGGATTTAAATGTAAATTTTTCCTCAAAGAAACCATGTTTATGATTATGAGATTAGCTATGTATAAAATTTCAATTTATGTTAAGTATTTTTCTATGTTGATATTATACATTATTATTCAAAACCCAATCTAGTGTATTCCATTATTTAGAAATGACATCTAGTGGAAGGAATGGAAACCGCATGAACACGTGTATCCCATGTAGGGATTTCCATATGATGCAAGATAATTATGTTGGATTTGGAGCTACGACTGGTGCTGAGAAACTTATAACTATACTGGGAAAACTGACTCAAGTTATGAAAAATAACCTTACCCATATGGAGAATCCTGATCCACAACATGGAGAAGCTATATTGGATCTCTTTATGCGACAACAGCCTCCATCATTCAATGGGACTACAAACCCATTTGTAGCTGAGCAGTGGATAAGTTCCCTAAAGAAGATATTTCTCTCTTTGGGATGTAATGAAAGAGAGAAGGTTTTCATGATAGTCTATCATCTATCAGGAGATGCAGATCAGTGGTGGTCATTAATCCAAAACACAAAGGTGTATGAAGAAATAAAAGAGATGGAATGGAGGCATTTTAAGGAAATATTCCTAGAAAAATATTTTCCCCATGAAAAACAAGTGGATATGGAAAGGCAATTCCTAAATATGAGGCAGAATGAGGATAAAAATGTTTCAAATTATGGAGTTAACTTCACAAGGTTATAAATACATGCCACAAACTACATACCTAATCCAAGGAGAAATATTTAATGATTCTTTGATGGTTTAAAACCATTCCTCAAAAGGGCACTAATCTCCCAAAGTTTCTCATCATATGAAGATATAGTCTCAAGTGCTATCAAGATGGAAAATGAATTTTCTAAGTCTTATGACTTTAAATGAAAACAAGAGAAAAATAGGGATGTATAAAACTCTAGAAAAGGAAATAAGTAAATGGAGAATAAGGGAATATTTTACCTTCTATCCATTAGTAATTGTGGGAAGAAACACCTTGGAACTTGCCTGAAGGGAATGAGAGTCTGTTACAAGTATGGAGAAAAATGCCACTTATCTTGGGATTGTAAGGGGAATAAATAATCTAACAATGTTCAATGATACAATTACAGGTAGATGGTACATTATTCACATGAATTTCCTAAGTATTAGGGAAACATTCCTAAAAAAAGGCCAAGAGAGCAAGGCCAAGATTATGCGGTCACAACTGCAGAGGTTGAAGTTCCTAACAATGTGGTGATAGGGACTTTAATCATTTCCTCAAACTTAGCCAATGCTTTATTTGATTCTAGATCATCACATTCTTTCATATCTTCCCAGTTTCCAAGAAAATTAGATATTTCCAATTTGATCTAATAAGGGAGTTTTCAGTCAAAACTCCTAAGGGAAGTATCATTGCAACAAAGTTGTGTCAGGAAATCCCCATTATGGCATATAAACATGCTTTATTTGTTGATTTTATTGTCATACCCATGATTGAATTTGATATAATCCTCATTATATATTGTATTTTTAACCATGATGAAAAAATTTATTGCAAGAAGGAGGTTAAAATTTTTTAAGACGTTGTGGAATCCCTTATCTTTAGGGAAGAAACATCACCATCTAATTCTCATCTAGATCCACCCTTAGTAGTTCTATTTAATTCAATTATTGGGTAGGAAGGGAATTAAATAACTATGGGTGAGGAAAAGAATGTTCAAATAGAGGATGTACCTATTGTGCAAGAATATGTTGATGTCTTTCCAGAGGATTTACCTAGATATCTTCTAGAGCGGGAAATTGAGTTTTCCATTGATTAATTCATGATTCAAGGACCATATCAAATAACCCTTATAGAATAGACACTATGGAACTAGTATAACTGAAGAAACAACTAGATTAATTAAGTGATAAAGGATTTATTCATCCTAGTGTTTCTCCATGGGGAGCCCATGTTCTTTTCATTAAGAAGAAAGATGGATCTATGAGGTTGTGCATTGACTACATGGAGATCAATACTATAAAAATAAAGAACAAGTATCCCCTACCTTACATTGATGATTTATTTGATCAACTTTATAGAGCTCAATATTTTTCAAAGATTGAACTTCAATCTAGATATCATCAGTTGCTTGGGAGTAATGAAGACATTCCAAAAACTATATTTTGAACCAGGTATGGGAATTATGAGTTTACAATAATACCTTTTGGAATAACTAATACACCATATGTTTTCATAAATCTAATTAATAGAGTTTTCAAGGAATATCTTGATGAATTTTTGGTGGTATTTATTAATGATATATTGGTAAAATCCAAAATCTATGAAGATCATGAAAATAACTTGTGCACTATTCTGAAGACTTCTTGAAGAAATGAATTATATGGGAAGTTTAGAAAGTGTGAATTTTGGCTTCAATCAGTTTCCTTTCTTGGCCACATTTTCTCTAAGGATGGAATATCTGTTGATCCTACTGTAAGAACCAAGTTCTTCCTTTGAGGTATGAGTTTCTTTTTCTTTCAATTTTTGAGCTGATTTTGATAAAATTGGGAAAAATGGGAAGTTCTAGAAATTTTTGGGTTACACGTCGTGTACTCCTAAGTACACATCATGTACCCTTGCCCATGTGTGAAGGCCATACATGGCATTTGAGCATGTTGGCCAGGTAGAGAGATTTTACCAAGTACACGTTGTGTACTCCTAGTACACGCTATGTAGTCTATCCCTGTATGAGGGATATACATGGCGTGTGGGGAAGTTGGTGAGGAATAGAAGAAAAACCAAGTACATGTCGTGTACTCCCTAGTACACACCGTGTAGTCATGTCAGAAGGTTTGAAAAGTAATTAGATGGAAAGTTTCTGCCAAATGAACAGTAAAATAAGCCACACGGCATGTATTCCTAAGTACATGTCGTGTATTTTTCTTTTTTCTCTTAAAAGAGGTAGTAGCCTCATTTTGAGGTTCTAGACAGAACCTCCAAACCCCAATCAGTTGGACCTTCAAACCATTCTCGATTCCTCATTCGAAGTTAGATTTGATTGTCATCAAATATGTTAGGGCCCCCTCGGTAAGGCCTTGATTCCCCTTGATCCGTTCGTCTTGATTTCTGTTCTAAACCAAGTTATGTGGGTTTGAGTGTTTTTTATTCTTTTTTAGATCTACCTTGATTTAGACCTAATTAGAGGTTGTTTTTGGAGGAGGATCATCATACGTGTATGGGGTAGGTGGTATATACCTTGTTTTGTGTTTTTTTGGACATTGGGTGGTGCGGCCTTTGGCGCGTCTTCAGGTATTTTTGAGCGAGACCCCGTTATAGCTGTTGTTGCATATTAAATTGATTATTAGGCCTGTGGGATGCCTTTGGGTATGCCCTGCACCTATTTTTCTTGAGCAAGGCCGGGCGAGGGGTCGTTTCTAAAATGGGGAATTTTGGATGGGTATGCCAAAATGGTTTTAAATTGAATTTTGATGATTAAGTAGGTGAGTTTAGATTTTTTTAATCATGATTAAATGTGTTAGAGGCATTCAATACCTCAATGATAGTATGTGATAACACATGGATAGTGAAATTAAAATTTTTAGTTTGTTTTCCTATTTTAAATTGATTCTTTGATTATATATATAATTGTTGAATTGCATATGATGGGAACCTTTGGGTTGTTTTGGGTGTGGACAAGATATTCTTGAGTGATGTTGATCATAGTTTGGGCTTGTCCCATATTACTATGGATGGTTTTGACCATAGGATCGGACGTTATGGACGTCAGGATTGAGGCAGTGAGACTGTCAGGTTGGGCATGACCCAGGTTACTTGGATGGAAAGGCCATCAGATAATAAGCGACATGGTCGTAGGGGGCACGAGGTTCCATAGATTTTGTGGCTTGGGTACTATTTTGGTGATTACCACTCACCCGTGATTTGAGTAGTGCACACACAAAGAGACTCTGTGATGAGGTGTTTTTGACCACTCATGTGGTTAGAGGCCCTCGATAGTTGTGTTTTAAGTACTATTGGTTTGGGGGTGCTTTCTGTAGGAAGCCACATGGAAGGTGAGGAGCCTTCGGGTGATAGAGATGACACTATCAGGTTGGGGCCTAAGGTTCGTCGTGATTGAGGCTGTGGGATGTGAAAATTTATTTGAGGGAAGATATAGTTGTCCCTCTAGTTAATTTATTTTAGGGTAGACATCTTTGTCCCTCCAGTTACTTTATTTGATGGAAGGCATCATTTTCACTCTGGTTACTTATTTGAGGATAGGCATTGCTATTCCTCTGAGTTACTTTGGTTTGGGTGTGCCTTTAGAATGTTCATACCTTGAGAAACAAGGTTTCAGGAGGCACATGGTGTCGGGTTAAATGATTGAGGTGGAGCCAGAGGGTTCACCTGGGATTTGTGACGTCAAGGGTACTTGGGCCATGGGCCAAGAACTCTATTTACTTTAGATATTCAGGCATTGGCTAAAGAAAGTGACACTCCATGGTGGCTGGTGAGAACCATTGGATGTTGTGTTTATTTATTACATTGCACTGCTTACTTTACATAGAGATGAATGCATACTTAAACACTTATACTAGGTATACACCATATGGGTGGTATCCTACTGAGATTCATCTCACACCCTACACGAGCCCTTCGGGACACATGTAGACAATATGGATTTACGTGCAGATAAAGGATCATCCTCAGAAGCTAGATCATAGTACCGTTTGGCATGAAGACTGGTATGGACCTTGAGATCATGCCTAGATGGAGTTTACTTTGTTTTTCTTCCTTTACTGTATTATCATGCTTACCTTGTTTATTGTAGCTACTATTGTTTAGCCATTGGAGCCCTCTTGTATCATGAATTGTCTATTCTAGTAGTTGTTTCAATTGATTGCTGGCATGTTGTTCTGTTTACTTTTTGCTACTGTTTTTTCTATTTTTCTTCCATTGTTTATCTGCTATTGATTGTGCTTCCACTCTGCAGGTCCGGTTTGAGTCTTCTGAGTCATTTATTTCCACTACATGTTATACATTATTACTCGGACCAATACCACTACTATCCTATGAGAGGGTATAGCCTTTCCACTATACCTATTCAGACCCTCCCTACTAGTCAACAACCTTTGGCGCTTGGGAAGGTTTGCCTAAGGTAGTAACACTCGACCCATTTAGCACTGTTTGGGTGGATGTTTGGGTCCAAGACATTACACCTGTGAAGACAAAGGTTGTTCAAGAATGACCTACTCCAATAAACATAACTGAGGTACATAGTTTTATTGGTTTAGTAGGTTATTATCTACATTTCATTCAGAACTTTGACCATTTAGCCAACCCAATGACCAGACTTACACGTAAAGGGGTTAAGTTTGTGTGGATAAAAGAATGTGAGGACTGTTTTGAAGAATTGAAGAGGATATTAGTGAATGATTTGATCCTAACCCTACCATTGGGGAATTATGGGTTTGTGATCTATAGTGATTCATCAAAGAAAGGAATTAGTTCCTTATATAGAATAATAGAGTTATTGCCTATGCATCAAGATATTTAAAAATTAATGAAAAAAACTATCCTACTCATGATCTTTAGTTATCTATTGTGATATTTTCTCTAAAAATATGGAGACACTATTTCTATGGTGAAAGATGTGAGATATATATGGATCAAAAGAGTCTAAAGTATATATTCTCATAGAAAGAACTCAACATGAGGCAAATGTGATGGATAGAACTACTCAAGGATTATAATTGTACTATACACTACTACCTTAGAAAGGAAAATAAGGTAGAAAATGCATTGAGTAGGAAGGATCATGGAGTTCTCAACAAAATGTGGATTGAAAAGGATCCTTTATACATGGATCTAGTTAGGATGGATATGGGAATTATCAAAGAAGGTTAAACATCACTCATTTTTCATTTGGTTTCCCAACCATCTTTATTAGAAAGGATTAAAATCTCTCAGCCTGATGATGAGAACCTGCAAAAATAAAATTAATGCTGTGAAAGAGGGAAAGTTGGATGACTTTATATGTGAAGATGGAATTATAAAATTTGGGAAGAGGCTATGTATTCCCTCTATACGCGGGCTAAAAATGGAGTTATTTTATGATTCCCATAGCTTTAATTTCTCTATACACCCTGGTAGCACTAAAATGTATAGAGATTTGAAGGAAAATTTTTGGTGGGACAACATGAAGTGGGAAATTGCTGATTATGTATCAAGATGTTTAGTCTATCAACAAGTTAAGACCGAACAAAAACATCCTAGAGGATTCATGCAACCTCTACCTATTCCTACAAGAAAATGGGATGACATCACCATGTATTTTGTCACTGGATTTCCCAAAACTCCAATAAAGAATAATGAAATATGGGTAATTGTTGATTGACTTAAAAATATTTACATTTCCTCACTATAAGGGAGGATTTTCCATTGGATAATCTTGCACGACTTTATATAAATTAAGTTTTAAGACTTAATGGAGCACCTCTTTCAATAGTGTCTAATCACGATCCTTGATTTACAGCAAAATTCTGGAAAAGTCTTCATAAATATTTGGATATTGAGCTTTGTTTGAGTACTTCTTATCATCCTCAAACTGATGGGAAATCAGAAAGGATGATCCAAAATTTAGAAGACATGTTGAGATCATGCTCACTCAAATTTCAAGGTATGTGGGATCAGTATTTACCCTTGGTGAATTTTTCCTACAATAAGAGTTTCCATTCCAGTATTCAAATGGAACCATATGAATCATTGTACAAAAATAGATTTTGTATACCAACATGTTGGGATGAAGTTGGTGAAAGGAATCTAGTGGGCCCATAACTTGTGGAGGAAACAACAATGAAGATAATGACTATTCAAATCCATATCAAAGCAGCTCAAAGCAGACAAAAAAGCTATGCTGATAGTCGAAGGAAGGATTTTGAGTTTCAAGTGGGAGAATATGTTTTATTAAAAGTATCTCCATGGAAGGGTGTTATAATATTTGGGAAGAAAGGGAAACTAAGCCCTAGGTACATAGGCCATTTTGAATTTTTAGAGATAATTGGAGCTGTTTCATATCGTTTGGATATGCCACCTAGTCTATCTAAAGTACACAATGTGTTTCATGTCTCATTGCTGAGAAAGTGCATGCTAGACCCAACGCATGTGCTCACTTTTGAAGGTATAGAATTAGAACTTGACCTATCTTACTATGAAGAGCCTATCTAGATTTTGGACACTAAAGAACAAGTGTTAAGGAATCAGATGACTCAACTAGTAAAGATAATTTGGAGAAATCATAAAATCAAAGAGACAACATGGGAGCTTAAGGAGCTTATGGTGAAGAACTACCCAAATCTCTTTGTGAGGTAACATTTTAGAAATTTTGAGGACGAAATTTTTGTGAGGAGATAATGTAACACCTCAATATTTTTCAAATAAATTTAATATTGAATGTATGAAAAACTAAGTCTCTACAAAATACCAAATTGTTATAACCTAGCCAGCAAACATAATTTTTCTACCTCTGTGATTTTAATTTCGAAAAACTAACATGCACAGTTACGTTCAGTAAGATATTTAGAGTCTGATAAGACAAACTTAATTTTTGATGAATAGTAACATACCCTTATGATTAGTAGCATACCCTTATGAATAGTAATGTCACTATTATGAATAATAATTAATAGTAAACCATCCAAAAAAAAATAGAAACTTCACTCATTAGTGTATAAATACAATTTATACATCTTATAAGTGAAAAAATGATCATAATATAAGTATTGGTATTTTTGTATGTCATAAATATTTTAATTACAATTTTCTGATTAATTTAATAATTTTAAATGGAAATTTATTTTAATAAAATTTAATGATAAATTTTTACTTTATTGTATTATGGTTATAAGATAATTTTATGGGACCTTGATTAATTTCTCAAGGTGTTATAAAACAAGCTATAGTTTTAAAGTTGTTTTTTGGAATAAATTATGATTTTATTTAAAAATTAAATTAAAAATAATTAGAAAATTATTTTCAAAAAATGGATTTCATTTTTGAATTCTATACATCAAAAAATGGTTGGGGTAAATTTTTGGTATTTTTCTAAAATACTTGAATTTTGGGTGAATAGTAAAATACGATAAATGCTAAATACATGATTTATTGGGTAATAAGTGATGTAAGGATGATGTAAGACGATTAGGTTCAAACTCACATGAACTTATTACTATTATGGGTCACATGAATCAACACTATTGGCTTTCTTGAAAAAATAATATAATAAAGAGTAAAATAATGGGAAAACCCTCCTCTCCTCCACTATAACCCCCCCCCCCACTCCCTCTTCTCTTCACTCCTCTCAAGCCTTGTGCCTTGTATAAATTCTTCTCAAATATACTCCCAAGCTATTACCCCGTATCTAGAAGCCCTTGGTCTCATATAAATACCAAAACCTCTCCCCTAAAGAGGCTCTCAAGGAAGATTACTTCAAGAGGTCATTAAGATCAAGTAAGGAATACCACAGACTTAAGGTAAGGGTTTTCTACCCGAACCTACACTTTAATTTGGGTTACTCTTATTATCTACTTACCTAAATTAAATTATTATTTATTCATATGTAATCTTTATATATTATGTGATAATGTTCTATATATGTGTAAAAACCATAATCCTTCATTTATGAAGAGTTATATGTTTTAAAAGGATCATTCAAAAATTCTTCCCGTAATACAAGCCCGATTCAAGGAAATTTCTCAAATTATTACCTATTTTCAAGGGAACTCTATAATATATTTTTGTAAACCATTATCTTTATAAAATCTATCATTTTATTATGAAATACTGTCTTACTTCACTTTTGGTTTTATAGAAATATTTTTCCAAAAGAACTCTTCTTTTCAAAGTAAAAGAGTACTTATCTCAAGAATTACTCGATGATTTTATAAGAGTATCTTCATATATTTAAAAAATAATTTTTATTATTATGTATTATTGGGATTAATATTTTATGATATCATCTACCATTTTTAATTGAATGGTTTATGATTATTTTGATTGTGGGTGTGCTATCTTAAAACCATTCACCAATTTACTCCAAATGGTTCGTGTTTATGCTCAATGTACAGGGAAATTTATTTACATTTTATATATTAGTTTAAATATTATTATATATGTTGTTTATGTTTATCCCCATTAATATGAGGAATTCATTGGACTTATTAAGTGTCAGGTGGGGCCTGCTATAGCCCTTCAGTGCATCGGTAGGTCTCATGAGACAAACTATGGTCTTGGCATGGGGCCTTGACAAAATGGATATTTATGATCTTAGCACAAGGCCTTGAAGGTATGGTTATTATATCCTACATTATGAATTCCATAATTATGAAAATAGTATTGATAGTTCATGTGGTTATTCGACTAGTAGAATACATATGATTATGTTTTATTATGGCATTATTTATTCAGCTCTTATTCCTACCATAATATGTTCAAGTTTATTTTTAAAGGAATGTATTTATAGTTATTCCACATACCTAATTTTTATGTTTATGATATATTATGTTGTATTTCTTACCCTTACTGAGCATTTGAGCTTACCCCTTTCTTATGTTTCATTTTCTCAGTACATGAAGAAGTTTATTATGATTGACCATCAAGGATAAACTTATAGTTGTGGATGTTCCAAAAAAAAACTTATATGTTGTATTTCATTTCAAGTTGTAATTTTTAACTTATGTATGTATCTGATTTCCAAATATACTAAACTACTTGGTCCTTCGGGATTCATATTCCTTGATTATATGCCAATGTAATAAAATAAGGCACCGGCTCCGGACAATAGGGGTCAGGTCCTTACAATCAAGGATATTATTTTATTAAGTTTATCCCTTTTCCTTATAAAATAATTAGAACCACTCCCATTTAGTAGAAACCATAGGCAAAAACCATGGGATGATTTGTGGTTTTTGTTATTTTATCATGTATTCCAAAACCTAAATAATATTGAAATCCTCCTCTTTTACTATATAAATCCACCCAAGGTCCTATTTATATTCACTAAAAATCCTTGGAGAACATATATACTCTTCCATACACTCTATATATCCCTCCTAAGGTGCCCCAAATCTATCAAGAATCCCCTCCCAAGCTTTTGGGTCACAGACTCAAGTAAGGGATCCTCACCTTCCTCTCATCCTTTCAATTCAAGCACCTTATTTGTAATTTTTCTTCTTAATTGAAATTGTTTATAATTTATTTTATTTATAAACATCCCCTTATTTTCCAATTGGTGTTTCTTGAATTTAATATCATTTATCCTCTCTTATTTTTACCATTATCTAAGTCGTTACTATGTTGAAATTTCGTAAGGGGCCTTCCTCTCCTCCTTTCAAATCCAAGCACCTTCTTTGAAATTAGTTCTTTTAATTTCAATTGGTTATATTTTAATTCATTTATAATAATTACCTTACTATAAAATTGATGTTATTTTAATGATATATCATTTATCTTCCCTCATTTGGACCCTTAACTAACTCTTTACTATGCAGAAATTCCGTACGGGATCCTCACATTCTCTTATTTATTCAAGTTTCTTTATGAACTTATGCATTGTATTTCCATTTAATAAATTTGGGACATGTCTTTCCATGTCCCTATTAATTCCCATTTTATGTCCAAATTATTATATACCCCTTTTTTTATCATCATCCATTTTTATGAATTTTTAAGTAACGTTGTTATGCTATCGAAATTTCACCATGATTTTCCATGACAAAATAATTGTGTATTGAATACCATACCAATTTTTCTATTAATGGTATTCACCTTAATACACATATACTTATTTATTGGATACTTACATGTATTTATTAAATATTCATTGATCGTGGAATAAATTATGATGATGAATGAATCCATGTTATATGATTTATGTGGCACACTTAATCATGAGAATAAAACAAATGTGACGGGTGTGCCCAAGATTATATAGTGATCCAATGAATTGGTTAATGTTTAAGTATCATGATACATCATTTTGGGAAAGGGAGTGAACCTGAATCCTTTATGGGACTTTTTTCACCATGAAGCCTTGGCAGATTTAGCCTTGATCTTTGTTTATGATGCGGTGTTTTAAGTTGTTGTCACATTTCCCATGTTGTGATTATCATGTTATATCATGCCTTATTATTCATGTTCATTTTATTACTAATTGATATGCCTATTTTATAACATGTATTATATTTTTCATATAATACCTTATCTATTCCCTTATTGGGCTTTATAGCTCACCCCTTTATTATGTTTATCCTCAGGTTATCCCATACAGTTTTAAAAATCCATGGAATTTTAGTAACATGTTAAGGAAGTTTTCAATAATGTTGTTGTATCCCATGTTAAATATGTTATTATATGTACCTAATTTCCAAATACACTAGAATTATTCATTATTTGGGTTGTATTAAGTGTAATTTTATGTAATAAATCATGTATTAATGTGAAATAAAGAGTTGGGTTTTTATAAAATGAACCATTAAATGCACCATGATATCAAAAAAAGATGGAGGAAAATAAATTTCCAATTGAAATGGTATAGAAATTGCTTCATTCTAAAAATTGTTTAAATCATTCAGATTAATCACCATATTACAAATTTAATTGAAAAAATAACACACCTTTATGATAGTCATTCTGACATGGATGGATAATATTCCACACAATGAAACTGGTAGGAGTTGTTGCATCATGACATGACAATCATAATATTTCATACTTGTAAACTTCAAATCCTTTAAAGAAATATATTTTTTTTTACATTTTAAGAATATCCTTGTGACACTTTGATATCATGAAGACATTGAAAAAATATAATTTTCTCTCTCTTTGATAATGTATGACAAGTTGAGGGCATGAACATTCGCCTTCCATCAAGAGTGGGTGATAACTCCAAACATATTCCCATTGAGAGTAAGTATAATATTGTATTCAACCCATATTTAGTCTTTACTTTAATATCTAACAATATTCCAATAAATTTTTAACATATATTCTTATCTGCATGCATGAAATCAATGTTATGTTTAACCTCATGATATCTCCAATATGGTAGCTCAAACAATATTGACAATTTCTTCCAAATATTTCTATCATTACTGGATTTATGTGCCTTTTTGAATTTCACTCCAATGTTTTTCACCCTCTCAAAATATTGATCAGTGGATAAAGGTTTTAGAGAAATATCAAATTCTTGTGAGCCATTGAATTACTTTTTTAATCTTCTATAAGAGTGGTCCATATACAAAAATTGATGACCCATGAATATTATTTTTCTCCCATGATGCATTTGATAATATGAAGTTTGTTGTTAAAAAATTTGACAAGATTTATTCCCATTAACTGTAATGTCCCAGACCTTCCTGGTCCATTAATTTATCAAATTCTAGTGTTTGGGGTATCTTGGGGACCATCGGTGTCTCATTAAAGAGTTTTCCATATTTCAGGTCGAACGGATAGTGGCACTGATTAGCATCGGTGGCACCGATGGGCCGTCAGGGGTACCGATCATCATTGATGCCAGGGAGACAGTTCCAGGGTGATGTTGCCAGGGTAATGGTGTCAGGGCGACAATGTCAGGGTGACGGTGACTCACCCATTAGTGAGTCATTTCAAGCTTCTCTCAGACTTTTCTAGTTTCACTCCAATAATGTATCTTTTGATGTAAAAGTGTTTTAAATGACTCTTTTAAAGTGATTTTAGGCCGTTTTGAATCCCATAAATGATATCCTAAATCCCATAAGAGTGGGTCGAACCTTGATTACCAAAACATGTGACTTTTTTCCTCGGTGTCACACCCTTTGCTGTGTTTTCCAGTTTCTCCCATGTTATGTGTTTTCTCTATTTAAAGAAAATCTATCAACTCTCAGCCTTCCTCTAGTCTATCTCCACAATATACAAGGATAATTATTAAATATAAATTAATCCCAACATTTGAAACCACCCAGCCATGTGGTTGAGCCATGATCCAGCTTTTAAGTACTTCGAAATCGCCTCCCTTATTTTAGGATCTGGCCTCTTCTTAATCTGACATCCTCTCTTCCTTATTCCTTTTGGATTCTGTTAGTGTGCCTCAATACTTCCTCTCGATATGAATGATGTGACCATTTTAGATCTCTCCTACCCAGCCTTATAGTTTTATTTTCCTGTAAGTTGCGTCATCCCCAGTTCCTGGTGTAAGGAGAAAACTTCAATCCTTGATAATCCAAGTAGGGGTTTTTTCTTCTTCTCTCTTTATTATGCATCATGCAGGGTGGTTATGATGATGTTCCCTCAGGAAATAGATGAAAACAACTCTAACTAAGATAATAAACAAACTTTTAAATAATGAAGGGGTGGGAAAGTTGATGATGATTTATGTGTTATACCTTCGTTTTTATGTTGTGAATTGTATGGGCTTATACCCACTAAAAATTGTGGTCGTTGGTGGTCCTTTATTGCATACTAATGAAGCTCTGTTTTCTGGATAATCTTGTGATTGAATGACTATAACATGGAAACTGGTTAATCACATAAACTTGGTTGATTAAATGGATGCCTGATGAATAATAATCATTGTGTGATCACCCCAGTTAACGAAACAGAAAGAAGTAACTTAATGAATGGTTTTGGCTAAATATGAAAACTTACTTGCTCTATTATGATGATATGCATGGTTGTTCTGTTTTACATTTGTGGGGTGACGTAGAGGGGGATAGAATCTCTAGTTGAGAGGTTATTGGTTTGTGAATATGAGGCCGTGTGGAGCCAGTGCTAAATGTTCTGGACCCTGTAAGTTGGGGCTTGGTCTGGTTCCAGTACTACGAGGGATCTCATAGATCCCTTTTGTTGTTGTTACTTACAAGAGAACTGGGTGTGAATGATTGAACCCTTCTTGGCAGTTTTCCTTCAGTTGTTGTTTTAAATTGTGGTTATGACTATTAGTTTCCTAGTAGTGGAGTAATATTTAAATGGAATCACTTGAACATGATAATAAGAATGGGTACGATGGGGAAACTATTTCTTTTCAGGAAAGGGTGTGCTCTAGTTGTGTCTTTTGTACACTTGTGCATGTAGGGATAACAACAAGAGTGGTTGTGTACGGGTTGGTTATTGGTTTCAAGACCCTTAGGTTGGAATGAGTGCTTGATTACCTATATGTATAAAATTTATTTATTGTGTTTCTTATACTCACCCCACCCATGTTGATCACTTCATGCCGAACACCCCCATTTCATGGGGGAGGGTGTTTTCCCAACATTCCTATGAGTGGATGGTTATTAGCTCCTTTTCTAATCCCTCTCCTAGGTATCCCAAGACTCTTCGAGCAGGATGTGAAAACCTAAGGTTTATTATGGACTAAGAGTTTTTGGGTAGGGTGTGTTGTGGTGGTTGGACCAAGTGTGTGCGGGCAGGTTTTTTTCCCAAGTGTCTTCACGATGAGCCCCAGGTGTCTTCGAGCGTGGAAGTGGTTGTTGTGTCCTAGGTGTCTGCGGGCATGGTTATGTGTGTTTTCTATGGCCCAAGTGTCTGCGGGCGTGGTTATGTGTGGTTGTGGTGGCCTAGGTGTCTATGGGTAGGATAGACTTGCAGTTGGGATGGACCATGGGGTTTTTGTTGGGGCGGAAGTGTGACTACAGTGGAACTTGTGGGGGAGGTCTAATGCGTAGGATTTTCTAAATAACTAGTGGGAAAGCGGTGCGGGGTACCCAAATATTGATGTGCTATTACTATTACTTTACATGAATTGCATTATTTGGGGAGTGTTACTTGGTGAGGATGGGTGGATATTTTCCTTGCTAGGTGTTTTGGTTATCTCTATTTTATCACGGGGCATTATAATATCTCCCCACTTATGCACGAGAGCTTTTGGTTTTCCCTACTGAGTATACTTGTATACTCACCCTACATATATAAAACAGCTTTCAGGTTTTCAGGAGGACTTTGAGGATAGTTATGGACCTTACTAGCTCGGGCGTCAGGAGTTTTCATTGCTACTTTTATGTTCTTTTGGTACTTTACTTTAGAGTTTCTTGTACTTTTTATCACTTTATTTTGGGCATGCATATGGGAATGGATTTTGGGGTTTACTTTTATTTTAGTCTTTGAATTTTTTTTGGATTTACCATCTTATCTCTCGATCTTATTATATAAAAGGGTAATGTCTTCCATTTTACAAGAGATTTTATACCCTTGGTTCTAGTCGCCACTCTAAGGCCTATTGAAGGTAGGACCCGGGGGTCGTTATCTCTCCTTCAACTTGAGGAAGAAAGGGTCTGGCAGTTTTTTGTCCCTTCCCTTGTCTTGGAGAAGGCGGGTCGTGATAGAATGGTATCAAAGATGATGGTTGAGAGATATGATGAAGTTAGGGCTTAGGAACAATGAATATTTCATGAGATGGTAGGGAAATAGTGTTAGTTAATCTTGGCATGTGAATTAGGTCAGGGAAGACCGGTTAGAAAATAGGATTTTAGGCCCCCCATGATTTGATGCAAGGACTCTGGATCTACTGAACGACCAAGTGAGGCTACACTAATTATATGGTAGAGAACCTAGGAAAGGTATATACATCATAATGACTTGTGTTGTTGTGTGCCTTGGGTGTTTTTGGAAATTTAAAATAAATAAAAAGTTTAAACAAAATTTAAAATGAATCTCCTACACTACTCAGGCTTAGTAATTCTTTGTTTTTCTTTTTAGTTATGGAACCCAGATGACGTCCGTGAGTAGTGTGGGAAGTCAAGGCATAGAAGGTTGATCTGGTTGATCAGGGGAGGGATGATTGAGAGGAGGGGGATGACCAGTGGCAGAAAACGCTTCATGCCTTTCAGTGGCATACTCTTGGAAAGTACTAGGGAAGCATCTCTAACATGGAGACAAAGAGCTGTATCAAGGAGCTCGTGGTTGCCTTCATCTTGATTTGGGATCTGACAAAGTACTGGGTTTCTATAGTTGTGAGCCAGATGCGTGGAGTGGAGAGTCAGTAGTGGATACTCTATCTTAGGGAGAAGAAGGAAGTTGAGGTTTCATGGATTGACTTCGAGAAGGAGTTCTAGGAGGAATTCCTTTCTTCCACGATGAAGCCCAAAAAGAGGAAAGAGATGATCTCCCTCTAGAAAGGGAGAATGTTGGTAAGGTAGTTGAGGATCAAGTTCAAGGATCTCATTTTTTTTTCTCTATACCTCTTCCTAGACGAGGATTCACAGGAAAGACGCTTAGAGGAGGCACTCTGACCTTCTCTTCAGTATGTTGTCACTCCCTTCACTCTACCGATGTACTTGGAGGTTCAGAAGAAGGTTGAAGTGGTGGAGAGGATACACACACTGGGAGGTGTTCCATGAGAGGGGATCTAGTTGATCTCACCAAAGGGGAAGCCTTTTAGTAGTAGGCCTCCAGCATCAAGGCCTTCCAGGTTTCGGCCAGCGAGGAGCAGGCCTCAGCAGTTCCAGTTCTGATCTGCCGGTCCTTTCCCTTTCTCCCTGAGCCTAGTACCGAGTTTCTTTACCTATGGAAGTCATGGGTACATTAGGAATCAGTGAACAAACTGAGTGAAGTATAATGGGGGTGGGAAGATTTAGCTCCCACCTCAGCAACACCATTTGTCAGCCAGAACTTTTCAACAGTAACAGCAGGGACAGCGAGCTCCTACTCCACCGAGGGCAGATGATTCCAGAGGAGGCCGAACTCAGGGAAATCCTCAGGGACCATGACTAGGACTTTTTTGGGGATACGACCAAAAACCGAGGGGCATAGGAGTTGGGCGTCGACAGTTTTACTCCATAGGGGCAGTTGTTCTAGTAGGTCCAGAGGTCGTTTGAGGTATGATCAGTCTGTTTAGTACTCTTGCATGTGACTTTTTTGATTCTGAATCTTTGCACTCCTTTGTTGCACCAAGTCTAGCCCATGACTTGGGTCTAGAAATAAAGATACTTTACATACCCCTGGTGTTGAGCATTTTAGTAAGAGGTCAGAACAACCTGTTTGATTTTTGTTGAGGATGTAGACTGATGTTGGGGCCGCATTAGTGGAATTGGCAGACTCATAGATGGTGGATGTTCCAAGGATTATTAGTGAGTTCCTAGACATCTTCCCCGAAGAGTTTGTGACTCTACTCCCTTGACGCGATGTTGAGTTCGGGATAGACTTGCAGCTCGGTGTCCGTCCGATTTCAGTGGATCCCTATCGGATGGAACCTTTTGAGTTGTGAGAGTTGAGGATTTAGGTTGATGACCTAATGAAGAAGGGTTTTATCCAACCAAGCGCGTCACCATGGGGTTGTAACACCCCGATATTTTATGAGATATATTCTTTTTAATTTATTTGATATCTTCTATTGTACACTACACCAAGATTAGCTTGTACTATATGCAACACCATATTAGCTTGCAGTATACGCAATACTATTCTTGGATCATGTTACACATAATTTCAAGTTCGTTTTGTAGAAATTATTCTACGCAACATTAAGTATAGATTTTGTTTAATGTATAAATGAAATAAGTTTTGATTATGTTATACGCAACACCAAAGGGGGCTTTCACTACATACAGCTCTAACTTGGCTTGCATTACATGCAATCATGACCTTCCTCGATAGCATGTGTAGTATGCAATACCGGGTTTCACTAAACAACGATATGTTATTAAAATATTATATAAACTAGCCGTTATGAATAGTAATACCCACTTTTTTAAATTTTATAAATTTTATCTTTCAAAATGGGCTTCATTTTTGGATTCGGAATATCAAAATTAGCCTAGGGTGCATTTTTTGTATTTTTCTGAAAATTTCAATTTTTGATGAATAGTGAAAAACACTGAGTTATAGTTTAAAACCAAATTTTTATTTAAATAATTATTTATTTTATTTAAATTTATTTTAGGTCAAAATAGATACATAATACCTATATAAGTTCAATGTAATTCATTGGAGTCATTTTATAATAATTTTAGATATATAAAATTCTTATTGAACTTTTTACCGTCTTTTACCTACCTCCTAGAAGAATTTGCAAATTTACATAAAACTTAATTTTACCGCTTCTGTGAGTTGAATTTCAAAAATAAGAGAGACACAGTTGATATCAGTAATTAAAATTTGGTTCAATAAGATAAAAATAATTTTTGGTGAATAATAACTTTTAACTTTTATTTACCACGGTTAAAAGTAAACAGGGTAATTAAGGGTAAAAATTATATTATTATTACCCTAACACATGTCCTAATTCTATTGGATAAGTTTAATTCGACCAAAAACAACCTTAGGGATAAAATATTACCCTTTAGGTCTACTTGGATAAGATTATGACATTTATTATTATTTTATTTAAGGAATAGTTAAAATAGTTAAAATCAAAGTTTAATATCTAAAATATTTTTAATATAGGGTTATACATAAGATAGATTCAACTATAAATATTTTTTAGAAAGATAAAAATATTTCCTACATAATGATATTTTATTTATAATTTTTATACATTAAATAATTTATGTCATTAATGGCACAATGATGATACAGTAATGACCTTATTAATGAAATATTAACATAATTGATGTTATAAATACCCAAATAAATTTAATTTGAGACTTTTATGAATTAAACTAATTTTATAAGTTAATATAACATATTAGGGTTAGTTATATGAATTTTTTTCTATGTAATAATGCAGTTATGAATTTAACAAAAACAAAATACCAAATAGTGTCAAAATTGACATAAGAGTTTTTAAAACAAATATTATATTATTAATTGTTATTATATTCCTAAAAATCTAAGGTTTGGACAAAAGACTTATATAATAATATATATGACATTAATGAACCAATTGGGGTTCTATTGGAATTTTATAGTAAGTTTATTAACCATATAGTGTAAGAATACAAGAAGACACGGTAAAAGTTAAATTATTTAACTTAGAGTTAAATCTAAATGATAAGGTTAAAATGGTAACCTAAACTTGTCTAAAAAATATTTTATGAGATTATTTCAACCCATCCACACTGTATCTTTGAAATAAGCCACTTTTAAGCCATTATAAACGGAATATGACTTTATTATAAAATAATATTTTAAGTTTTTTCTAAGGTGCCCCTCTCCTCCCTTATAAAAGGGAACCTCTTCCCTCTCCACTTTACAACATTTTGAGCCTTCAAGCTCGGCAAAACCCTGTCCATTTACCTTATCCACTTCCCTAGAAACATACTAGAGGTTATGTTCTTTCTTCAAAGACCAACTTTAGTGTCCTAAGAGGATGTTTAGAAGAGGCGTGTCGAAGAAGAAGTAATATCATTTACCGATTATTTTACATTTATTTCTTCTTCTACTTCCTCTTATTTATTTGTTTCATTATAAATTAATAACATCAGTATCACTCATATACTGATATGTTATTATAAAAATTAAACAACCCTATTTCACCTTCTCTCCATCCTACGGAAAATGAAATCACCGCGCATGCGTACGTATGAAATACCGTATCCACACCGTGGTGTAATCTGTTTTTCCACCACCGCCTTACTTGGATTGGTATAATGGTATAAAGAATAAATATATATGATTATTATAACATGATACTAATTTTGATATAATATATCATCAACTCCAATTCCATTCATATAATTATGGGAATGATATCATCATTCATGCGTACGTACGACCTACCGTCTCCACGATGTGATGCGACTCGTTCTACATGATCTTCATTGAATAATGATTATATAAATGAATTGAATAAATATATATGATATATATTACACTAATACCATTCTGTAAATTAGGTATATATAACCTAAAAAGAGGAATAAGAATTTATTCGACAAAACATGCATAAGAACATAAAGCAATGAACACCCGAATAACAAGTAGCAATGAAATATTACTAATAAGATAAGAATATGAACATATATGATATCATAAAAATGAATATGATTATGTAAAAAGTCAATGAATTTATTTAATTTATTATACATGAGGTTAGGATACGTACGAATCATATCAGACCTAAGGTAAGGGATAAATCTTCCAATCTCATTCTATCCGAGATTGTTTATTCTTAAGTATTTACTGGGGTCATATTTATCATCCACATCCATGTTTCCTCAATATGTAATATTATTTCTATCCTCCTACAATTGTTTAAATCCAATTTTACCCATTGGTGAGTTTTTTAGTAAAAGATATGAAAGGAATATTTTTTCGTTTTTAGTACGAGGTACTTTTTGACTTTTCCGGCCAAAGTACGAGAAGAATGTTTTTTTAACTTATATGACATGAATGGATTTTTATGATTTCATAGAACATTATTTCCATGAATCTTCCTTTACAAGTTTTAAATTTTATTTTTAATTAACTTCTTTTAGTTTAAAATTGTATGATATGTTAAGAAAGGAAAAATGATTTTAAAGTAGAAAGGATATTTTCCTCAAGAATAGAGTTCAAGTGTTTTATAAAAATTATTTTCCATATAAGATAATATAGGGTTCTTTTTATATCCCTATTTTTACATTAATTTGATTATATTATTATGGAATTATTTTTGTGAAGTCCTTTTATCTTATATGTATTATGTTATGATTGCATGATATTTAAGAATCCCATTTTTATTACATGGGTTATGCTATGATGTATGATTTATGATTTTGTGGAACACATAAGAATGGTTTCATTATGAGATAGGTGGGACCTATATCTCCCTCCAATGCATTGGGTAAAGATTTATATCTCATGAGATAGACATGGCTGGAACGACAAGTTAATCCGGTTCAGTGATACAGGACTGGAACGAGGAGTGAACTCGGTTCAGAAATGGACTTTTTCCGCTATGATAGTCTTGGAAATGAGTCTTGACTAATATGAAATTATTTTCTATGATTATGTTTGTATGCCAAAAAAATTCATGTTTTATGTTATGATTATTGGGATTACATTTCACTACTATGATTTATCCCATGTTATGATATTATGATCTCTTTTGTTGGTTAAGATTTTAAAAATGTTATGTTCTTATGAATATGATATGATTGATATTTCCTTTGTTTACCCTTATTGAGCATTTGAGATCACCCTTTTGTATGTTTTCTTTTCCCTGGGAAATAAATAAAGGTTTTAGGTAAGAAAACCAAAGGGGAAGATATTTATGGGAGATGTTAAAGATCTTTCACCATGATTAGAAGATTATGTTCCAAGTTTCCAAAGACACTAAACTAATACGGTCTTTGGGTGTATGTTTTTGTCATGTATTAAGTATTCCGAAAAAGTAATGTAATTTCTATGTACATCAAGTATGGGTCTCTACAGGGGTTCTCCATTCTTGTTCACTAAAAAGGTAGACGGTGGTCTCAGGCTGTGCATAGACTACCGAAGACTGAATCAGGTGATGGTCAAGAACCATTACCCCCTCCCGAGGATCGAAGAACTTTTTGACCAATTGAAGGGATCATGTTGGTTCTCTATGATGGACCTGTGGTATGGATATCACCATTTGAGGGTGAAGTAGGGTGACATCCCGAAGATTCCTTTCAGATATAGGTATGGACACTTTGAGTTCGTGGTCATGTCGTTCAGTATTACGAATGCACCAGCTATGTTCATGGGGCTCATGAACTCTATTTTCTATGAGTATCTGGACCAGTTTATAGTCATTTTCATCAATTACATCCTCATATACTCAAGGTCATAGGAGGATCACACCAAGCATCTAAGGACAGTTTTGCAGGCCCTCCGACACCACCAGCTCTATAGAAAGTTTTCCAAGTGTAAGTTCTAAACACGAGAGGTGCACTTCCTTAGACACGTGGTGTCCCAACAAGGGATAGTGGTAGACCTGTCGAAGGTCAAAGAAGTTTTTTCTTGGGCATCACCCAAGAACATGGAAGAGGTTCGTAGTTTCCTGGGAATGGCAGGTTACCGCCGAAGGTTCGTTCATGACTTATCTTGATTTGTAGCACCTTTTATAGCCTTGACCATAAAAGACCAGGCTTTTGCATGGAGTGGAAATTGTCATGAAGCTTTTATTTATCTTAAAGGGAAGTTGGTCAGTTCCCCAGTACCAAGGTTTCCAGAGGAAGGGGTAACGTTTGAAGTTTTTTGTGATGCTTCTGGTCTAGGCTTGGGGTGTGTACTAATGCAGCAGTGGGGAGTGATCTCTTATGGGTCTAGATGGTTACATACTCATGAACATAACTATGCCACCCACAATCTAGATCTTGCAGTGGTTGTTTTCATGCTGAAGTTTTGGCAGAATTACCTTATCATGGAATGCTTCGTGGTCTTCATATATCACAAGAGCTTGAGGTATGTCTTCTCCCAATGAGACTTGAACTTGCGGTAGTATAGGAGGATGGAGTTTCTTCAGAACTACGACTTCAATATCTCCTATAACTCAAGAAAGGGGAATTTGGTGGCCTATTACTTGAGTTGTAATTCATAGAAGGATGTGGTTTGGGATTCAGTAAATTCTTGGAAGGCAATGGAGGAGTTAGCTGCTTTACATCTGGGCATGAGAGTGGAGGATGGTAGAGGCTGTTTGTTTCAGATGATAGTCCAGTCTTCCTTAGTACGGTAGGTAGAGGATTCTTAGTGGGGAGACATAGAGGATGAAGTGATGCATGATCATGTTAGCGAGGGTGATGCTCTGAAAGGATGGTGGGAGGATGGTCAGAATCATATGCTTTTCTGTGGTAAGTTTTTTGTCCCAAATATAATGCATGAGGGAGTTATCTGTGAGTTCCATAGATCAGCCCTGGAAATACACCCAGGAGTCTCAAAGATGTACCGGGGCCTGAGAGGTTAGTTTTGGTGGCCCAGAGTGAAGCGGGAAGTGATAGAGTTTGTGGGAAAGTGCCTCGTGTGTTAGCAGGTGAAGTATGAACATCGTGTTCTAGGTAGTTTGTTTTAGCCCTTAGATGTTCCTGAGTGGAAGTGAGATGACATCTCAATGTATTTCGTCATAGTACTACCCAGAGCTGGGGGAGGCTATGGTACCATCTAGGTAGTAGTGGACCAGTTGACGAAATAGACTCACTTCTTAGCGGTTAAGGAGTCGAGTGCAGTGGATGCCTTAACAAAAAAATATGTGGGTGAAGTTGTGTGGATGCACAGGATTCCTAGAACCATCGTTTCAGATCAGGATACACGCTTTAATTCACAATTATGGAAGGGATTACAGCGTGATTTTAGCACCCATATTTTCCTTAGCACTGCTTTCAACCCTTAGAAGGATGGGTAGATAGAGAGAACCATATAGACATTGGAGGATATGCTATGATTGTGTGTCCTAGACTTCAAAGGATCATGGGTACGACACTTGCCTCTGGTAGATTTTGCGTACATCAATATATATAACTCTATCATTAGCATGGAACCATTTTAATCCTTGTACGGGAGACCATGTCTTTCACCCGTGTGTTGGACAAAGGTTGGGGAGGCAAGTGTTCTTGGCCCAGAGGTGGTGCAGTGCATGACAGAGAAGGTTCAGCTTGTGCATGAGAGGATGAATGATGATCATGACCCACATAAGTCGTATGTCGATCATAGGAGGAGACTCTTGGATTTAGAGGTTGGGGACCACATGTTCTTAAATGTCTCTCTTCAGTGTGGACAACGGAGGTTTGGCAGGGGTAAGCTTTCTCCCAGGTTCATCAGACCCTTTGAGGTGTTGGGACGAGTCAGCGAGGTGGGATATTAGTCGGCGTTACATCCGCTATTAGAGAGGATACACAACATCTTCCATGTATCTCAGCTCTGTCAGTATCTACACGATGACTCCCATGTCCTTGAATGGGGAGAGTTGGATATCGAGGAAGATGCGAAGTTCATGGAGTGACTGATGAAAATTAAGGATCGTAAGGAGAAGTTGCTTCATGGAAAAATCATTCACTTGTTTTGTGTGTTGTGGAGGCATGGTGGCCTCGAGGAAAGTACCTGGGAATGGGAGGCACATATGTGTGCCTAGTACCCAGAGTTGTTCTGAGTTTTGATCTTGAGTTTTCTTTATGACTTGCTTATGATGTAATTTTTTACCATGCTTACTGTAAGATAAGTGGTCTCATTGTTCTCTATTTTGTGTGAGAATTCCTGACTATGGGGAGGAGAGGACCTGATCCCAAATCGAGATGCATTAATGTGGATGCGATTAAACCCGTGTGGGTGAGTCAGTGGTGCCCAAAGTGGATAGTATCTTGACAAGGAGGAAGGAGCTCCCTAACCCATGTGTCTGGATGGTGTTACCTTTTTGTGTTTGTGTGGTTTCTTGGGGGAGAGGAGCAGTAGTGTTTCCATGATTTTTCAGGTGATAGATAATAGAGTTGTTCCTGGGTGTCGGGGTTTTATTCCAGCTTTTGAGCAACCCTAGGGTTGTTTATCCCTTATAAGTATCTTAAGAGGTGTTTGTTCGGACCCCTATATTTTCTTCGGGTTTACTCTTGAATTATTGAAGGCGAGAATAGTTTGAGAGGTATTTGATGCAATGGACCAGACCTTCCTAGTCCATTAATTTGTCAAATATTTGTGTTTGGGGTATCCTGGGGACCATCATTGACCCATTAAGGAGTTTTCCAAATTTCAGGTTGAAGAGATGGTGGTACTGATCGGAATCAGTGGCACTGATGGGCAGTTAGTGGCACTGATCGGCATCGATTCTGGGGATACGGTGACTCACCCATTGGTGAGTCATTTCTATCTTTTCCTGAAATTTTCTAGTTTTGCTCTAGTAACATATATTTTGATGTAAAAGTGTTTTAAAAGCCTATTTTAAAGCGATTTAAGGCCATTTTAAATCCCATAAATGATATATTAAATCCCCTAAGTGTGGGGCGACCCTCAATTACCAAAATGTGTGGCCTTTTTCCTCAGTGTCACACCCTTTGTCTTGTTTTATAGTTTCTCCCCTATTACGTGTTTTCTCCATTTAAATAAAATCTATCAACTCTCAGTCGTCTATTGGTCTATATCCACCATCTCTGAGGAGAATTATTAAATCTTAATTAATCCCAATGTTTGAAACCGCCCAGCCACATGGTGGATCCACGATATAAATTTTAAGTACTTTGAAATCGTCTCCATGATTTTAGGATCTGGCCTCTTCTTAAGCCGAGATCCTCTCTTCTTTCTTCCTTTTGGATTTTTTTAGTGCGCTTTAATACTTCCTCCCAAGACGAATCATGCACCCATGATAGAACCTTCCTGGTAAGCCTTGGATATTTCTTTTCCTGCAATTCATTCCATCTCCAGTTCCTGGCGCAAGGAGAAAACTTCGATCCTTGATCATCCAAGTAGGTATTTTTCCTTCGTCTCTCTTTACCGTGAATCATGCAGGGTGGGTATGATGATGTTACCTTGGGACGTAGATGAAACCTACTCTAACGAAGATAATAATAAAAATTAAATAATGAAGGAGTGGGGAAGTTGATGAGGATTGATATGTTATACCTTAATTTTTATATTGTGAATTGTATGGGCTTATACCCATTGAAAATCGTGGTCATTGGTGGTCCTTTCTTGCGCACTAATGAAGCTCTGTTTTTTGGATAATCTTATGATTGAATGATTGTAACATGGAAACTGGTTAATCATATAAACTTGGTTGATTAAATGGATTCCTGATGAATAAGATTTTTTGTGTGACCACCCTAGTTAAACAAATGAAAATAAGGAACTTAATGAATGTTGTTGGATAAATATGAAAACTTACTTGCTCTGTTATGATGATATGCATGGTTGTTATGTTTAACGTTTGTGGGGTGACATATAGGGGGGATGAAATCTCTAGTTGAGAGGTTATTGGTTTGTGAATATGAGGCCGTATGGATCTAGTGGTGAATGTTATAAACCTTGTAAGTTGGGGATTGGTCTATTTCCAGTACTTTGAGGGATCTCACAGATCCCTTTTGATGTTGTTACTTACAAGAGAACCATGTGTGAATGATTGAACCCTGCTTGGATGTTTTCTTTCAGTTGTTGTTTTGACTTGTGGTTATGCCTATTAGTTGCCCGGTAGTGGATTAATATTTAAATGGAATCATTTGAACATGATAACGAGAATGGTTATGATGGGGAAACTGTTTGTTTTCAGAAAAGGGTGTGCTCTGGTTGTGGCTGTTGTACACTTGTGAATGTAGGGATAACAATAAGAGTGGTTGTGTATAGGCTGATTATTGGTCTCAGAACCCTTAGGTTGGGATGAGAGATTTATTACCTATATTTATAAAATTTAGTTCTTGTGTTTCTTATACACACCCCACCCATGTTGAGCACTTCATGCCGAACACCCCCATTTCATGGGGGAGGGTGTTTTTTCCAACATTCCTATGAGTAGATGGTTATTAGCTCCTTTTCTGCTCCCTCTCCCAGGTATCACAAGACTCTTTGGGTAATTTGTGATGGTATAAGGTTCATTATGTACCAAGACTCTTCAGGCAGGGTGTGTTGTGGTTGTTGTCCCAGGTGTGTGCAGGCAGGTTTGTTTCCCAAGTGTCTTTGGGATGAGGCCTAGGTGTATTAGGGTGCGGTAGTGGTTGTTATGGCCTATGCATCTTTAGGAGTGGCAGTGGTTGTGATGGACTAGGTGTCTTCAGGCATGGTTATGTATGGTTGTTGTGGTCCAGGTGTCTGTGGGCGTGGTTATGTGTGGTTGTGGTGGCCCAAGTGTCTGCGGGTAGGATAGACGTGCGGTTGGGATGGCCCATGGGGTTATTGTTGGGGTGAAAGTGGGGCTGTAATGGAACTTTTATGGGAGTTATAATGCATATGATGTCCTAAATAACCAGTGGGAAAGTGGTGCGGGTTACCCAAATATCAATTTTCTATTACTATTACTTTACCTGATTTGCGTTATTTGGGGAGTGTGCCTTGGTGAGGCTAGGTGGATAGTTTCCTTGCTAGGTGTTTTGGTTATCTCTATTTTCTCATGGGGCATTAGAATGTCTCCCCACTTGTATATGAAAGCTTTTTGTTTTCCCTACTAATTATACCTGTATACTTACCCTACATATATAAAATTTCTTTCAGGTTTCTAGGAGGGATTTTAGGACCATGTCGGACCTTACTAGCTTGGATGTTGGGAGTTGTTGTTGATGATTTTCCTTTATTTTGGAACTTTCCTTCAGCATTTCTTTACTTTGTATCACTTTATTTTAGACATGCATATGGGAATGAATTTTGGAATTTACTTTTATTTAAATTGTAACGCCCCGACCCTAGTTGCCTAGAGTCGGTGCATTATTACATAACATTGGCATGATCACAAGAAAGATCAAATCTCGAAAGACCGATTGGTTTAGTAGCCTTGGAAACACTAGATATATTCATAAGTTTTACATTACATCATAAAATGAAAAACTACTACAACAACATAATGTTCCCACAGTCCACACTATAATCCCCTCATAATATCCCTGCAGGTCATTCATAACTTACATCTTCACTTCCTGGGAAAAATAAAACATAAAAAAGGGGTGAGCTCAAATGCCCAGTAAGGATAACAATATAGCGGAAACTTTCATCAATAAGAATAAACATTTAAGGCAATGTATAACTAAAACAAAAGCCTTTTAAACATGAACTTTCAACATGGTATGGCATAAAAATAATGAAATAATGCCATTTACTTATTCACATGGATATTCTACTAATCGAATAATCACATGAAAAAATCAATAACCACTTTCATAATGTTGGAATGCATAATTCCAGACTATCATAACCACATAGCCAAGGCCTCGTGCCAAGACTACAAATAATATTTTGTCAAGGCCTTGTGCCAAGACACTAGTTTGTCTCATGAGACCTACCGATGCATCGAGGAGCTATAGAGGGCTCCACCCGTCACTTATTAAGTCCAATGCATTCCCATATGAAAAGGTTTAAACATAACATAAACATTCGTATTAAAACTAGCATACGAAATGTCAATAATTTCACCATAAACTATGAATGGTATAAAAATAGCACATCCATAGTCAAACATATCACAAAAACTTCAATACAATATAGAAGTTTTGTATCATAATAAATCAACTTCAAATAATCTTAAAATCCATCAAAGGATGTTGACATAGATGAAATCAAAATTCTTTTTAAAGAAGTATCTCCTTTTATTTTGAAATCATTTAAGATCCATATAAAATAAAACATTTTCTTTGAAAATATTCTTATAAGCTTGTATGGAAAGCTTCGACGATTTTATAACGGCGGAAAATAACCGCACCCGCCGTATAAGTTAAAAAGAACATTCTTACCTCAATTCAGTCGAAAAGGTTAAAAAGGACCTTGTTTTGAAAACGACGGAAATATTCCTTTATAAACCTCTTATAAAAAGTCAAACAAGGGTATAAATGACTTTAACCCATAAAAAATGTTTTGAAATACATTTTTAAGAAACATGGATGTGGATGATAAAGATATCCCAGTAGATTATTACGTATAAACAACCTCGGATAATGAAGAGATTGTGAAATAACCCTTACCTTGTACTTTTCCTTGGTTGTGGTAGGTTAACCTCCTGTATAATGGTGAAATAATTGTTATTAAATTATACAAGAGTCATATACATTAATATGATATCATATATGATCTTTTAATATTGATTTGATAATAATATCTTAGTATTATCGTTGTTTCGGGTGTTAACTTACTTGTTTTCTTTTGTATGTTTTGTTACGTAAGACATGTATGTAAAGGATAGGTTGTATATTATTCATATCCAGAATGATATCAATTCCTTAAACATCATTTTTTAAATCATCAAATTATACTTGAATGGATACGATGGAGAATGAATCTCATCGCGTTCGTGGAGACGGTAGTCCGTACGTACGCACGAGCGACAATATCATTCTTTTGATATTAAAATAATATATAAAAGGATGGTATATCATATATAAATAATCATTAACATGTTAGATTTATTATTTATATGAGTTACACATCATTATTATACCCATCCAAATAATATTATATTGAATAACAATTACACCACGACGTGGAGACGGTAAGCCGTACGTACGCACGTATGGTGACATGTTATTCAAAGGGTGGATAGAATACTGAATATGGTTGTACCATATTTATAATAACATCACAGTATATAAATGATACTGGAGTCATTATTTTAGAATGGTAACAACAAAGGAAGAAGAAGTGGAAGAAGAAATGAACTTGGAAAAGGGGTGGTGAAAACATTACCTCTTCTTTGGGTTCTTCCTTTTGATTTGATCAAAAGGGCTCCTTAGGTTGGCTTTCTGATCAAACTAAGGACTCTAGGTTGTAGTGAGGGATGTTGGGAGAGTATTTGGGCAGATTTTGGCCGAACCAAAAGGCTTTGAAGGTGTGAAGAAATGAGAAGGAGGAGTGCCCTTTTTATAAGAGGGGTGAGGGGCACCTTTGGAAAAGCTAGAAATATTAATTTATAATAAATTCATATTCGGTTTCTAATGGCTCCAAAGTTGACTATTCAAAGGTTAAGGTGGGTATAGGTCGAAAACCACTCAACCAATAGAATTTAGACAGGTTTGGGTACTTATATTAACCTTATCTTTAAGTATTAACTCTAAGTTAATTAGTTTCACTTTTACAATGTCTCTTTGTATTTTTATATAATATGGTTAATAAACTTACTATATACATCCAAGCGACCCCCAAGTGGTCCCTTAATGAGGAACCTATCATAATATAAGTCTCTTGGCCGAACCTTAGATTTTTAGGAATTTAATATCAATTAATAATATAATATTTGTTTTAAGAACTCTTTTATGTCAATTTTGACACTATTCAATAGTTGATTTTTTTGAAACTCCTAACAGATTGATTACTTCGAAAAAAGTCAATTAAATCAATCCTAATATATCATATTATCATATAAAATTAGTTTAATTCATTAAAAGATTCATATTATAATTATTTGGGTATTTATAATATCAATTATTTTAATTTTTCACTATTATAGTAATTACTGCATCATCATTGTGTCATAAATAAAATAAATTATTCAATGTCTAAAAATTATAAATAAAATATCATTATGTAGGAAATCTTTTTAGCTTTCTAATGAATATTTATAATCTAAAATCCAACATATATAACCCTATGTAAAAATTGTTGTTCTAAAAGATATATGCTTGTGTCATTTTTGTATTCATTTTAACTAAATTAAAATAAAGTGTCATTATCACTTACAAGTGGATCCATGGGGTCCCAAAATTGACACAAAGATGACCATGGTCGACCATGTATCAACCAATAGGGTTAAGACACGTTTTAGGGTAATTTAGTATTATTATAATATTATTTTTTAACCCTTATTTACCGGATTTACCATTAACCATGGTAAATAAAATATTTACCGCAGTAATTATTCAAAATGTCTAAAAATAAAAGTTACCCATTTACACAATTTGAACATCCTGATTCCAAATATGGAATCCATTTTCCTAAATTCAAAACACAGAAGTGGCAGAAATTAATTTAAAATTAATTCCCGCTGTCAAAACAAAAAGCGTGTTTTTAAGAGATAATAACTATCAAAAGATTGACACTTGTTTATGTTCGGTTTAATTGTAAAATTATGTCCAATGACCAACATCATATTAAAATGTAAAAATATATTCTAAATATACTTTAAAACCACTAAAATTCATAATTTATCACTATTAATTATTTTTATTAAAAAAGTTGTTTTTAATTAAAATTTAGTAATTTTCACTATTCATCAAAATATGAAAGTTATCCGAAAAGTACCAAAATTTCACCTTAGGCTAAATTCGATATTCCGAGTCCAAAAATGAAGTCCATTTTCAAATATAAAATATATATAATTTCAAAAATTAGGTATTACTATTCACAACGGCTAGTTTAATTAGTTGTGGTGTGTGTTAGAACTCGAGGTTGCGTACAACACACGCTATCGCATTATTCAAAGGGAAACGTACCGTAGAAGCTTGGGGTGTTACATTCTCCCCTCCTTCAAATAATTGCGTCCTCGCAATTTCTAGGGTATTACCGCATAAAAAGACTCGGATGGTTCTTTATCATAAGTTCCTCGGGTTCCCACGTTGCCTCTTCCATCTTATGATTCCTCCACAAAACTTTTACCAGACGCGTCGTCCGGTTTCTCAGCACTTGTTCTCTCGTATCAAGAATCTTGATGGGCTCTTCGCAATAAGACAGATCGGGTTCCAGTTCTAAATCTTCATAGGTGAGTACATGCGTTGGGTCAGGCATGTATTTTCTCAACAGAGATACGTGGAACACATCGTGAACTTTGGAGAGACTTGGCGGCATTGCCAATCGGTAAGCTACAGCCCCAATTCGTTCTAGAATTTCGAAAGGTCCGATGTACCTGGGACTCAATTTAACTTTCTTACCAAAACGTATGACTCCCTTCCACGGAGATACCTTCAGGAAAACATGATCACCGACTTGAAATTCCAAATCCTTCCTTCGATTATCGGCATAGCTCTTCTGCCTACTTTGAGCTGCTTTGATGTGATTTTGGATTACTTTCACCTTTTCCACCGTTTCCTCCACCAGTTCTGGGCCTACAAGTTTTCTTTCACCAACATCATCCCAACAGGTTGGTGTACGACATCTCTTTCCGTATAACGCTTCATATGGTGCCATCTGAATACTCGAATGGAAGCTATTGTTATAGGAAAATTCTACTAGTGGTAAATATTGATCCCACATACCCTAAAAATCAAGTGAGCAAGATCTCAACATGTCTTCTAAGGTTTGAATAGTCCGTTCTGATTGTCCGTCTGTCTGAGGGTGGTAAGAAGTGCTCAAATGAAGTTCAGTATCCAGGGATTTCTGAAGACTTTTCCAAAATCTTGAAGTAAAATGGGGATCACGATCAGAAACAATCGATAGGGGTACTCCATGAAGTCTCACAACTTCATTAATATATAGTCTTGCTAGACGTTCCAGGGGTAGATCTTCTCTTATAGCAAGAAAATGTGCTGACTTGGTAAGACGATCAACAATAGCCCATATTGCATCGTTCCTTCTAGGAGTCTTTGGTAGCCCCATGACAAAGTCCATTGTAATATTGTCCCATTTCCACTCTGGTATGGGAAGAGGTTGCATGACTCCTCCAGGCTGTTGCCTTCCAGCTTTCACTTGTTGACAAACCATACATCTTGACACAAAATCAGCAATCTCCCTCTTCATGTTGTCCCACCAAAAATGTTCCTTCAAATCTCTATACATTTTGGTGCTCCCAGGGTGTATAGAGAAATTGGAACTATGAGAATCATCCAGCAATTCCCTTTTTAGATCAGGTATATTGGGAACACAAAGTCTCTTCCCTAATTTCAAAATTCCACCTTCATACGCAAAGTCTCTCAATCTCCCATCATTCACAGCTTTAATCTTCTTTTGGAATTCTTCATCATCAGTCTGAGAACTCTTAATCCTTTCTAGTAAAGATGGTTTGGCAACCATTTGAAAAAGCATTGATGTTTCACCTTCCCTGGTTATTCCCATGTCCATCTTCACTAGCTCCATGAAAATTGGATCCCTTTCAATTCTCATATTGTTCAAAACTCCATGGTCTTTTCTACTCAAAGCATCTGCCACCTTGTTTGCCTTCCCTGGGTGGTAGTGTATCGTACAATCATAATCCTTGAGTAATTCAAGCCATCTCCTTTGCCTCATGTTGAGTTCTTTTTGTGAGAAAATATACTTCAAACTCTTGTGATCAGTATAAATCTCACATTTTTCACCATAGAGGTAGTGTCTCCATATCTTCAAAGCAAAGATCACAGCTGCTAACTCAAGATCATGAGTAGGATAGTTTTGTTCATGAATTTTCAACTGTCGTGATGCATAGGCAATAACTCTATCATTTTGCATAAGGACACAACCAAGTCCTTTCTTTGATGCATCACTATAAATAACGAACCCATCATTCCCCGATGGTAGAGTCAATATAGGAGCATTGACTAATCTTCTCTTCAGTTCTTCGAAACATTCTTCACACTCTTTTGTCCAAACAAATTTAACCCCTTTACGTGTGAGCTTCGTTAATGGGTTAGCCAATCGGGCAAAATTCTGGACGAAACGTCGATAATAACCTGCCAAACCAATAAAACTACGTACCTCAGTTATACTCGTAGGTGCTGGCCATTCTTGGATTGCCTTGGTCTTAGAAGGATCAACAGAGATTCCATCTTTAGAGACAATATGGCCAAGAAAAGAAATCTCCTGAAGCCAGAATTCACACTTGCTAAACTTCCCATATAATTCATGCCTCCTCAGAGTCTTCAAGATAATGCGCAAGTGATTTTCATGATCTTCGTAGGTTTTGGAGTATACCAAGATATCATCAATAAATACCACCACAAATTCATCGAGATACTCCTTGAAGACTCTATTCATCAGATCCATGAATACAGAGGGTGCATTAGTCAATCCAAACGGCATTACAGTAAACTCGTAATGCCCGTACCTGGTTCGAAATGCTGTTTTCGGAATGTCTTCCTTCTTCACACACAACTGATGGTATCCAGATCGAAGGTCAATCTTTGAAAAGTATTGAGCTCCATGCAGTTGGTCAAATAAATCATCAATACGAGGTAGGGGATACTTGTTCTTTATCGTTATAGCATTGATCTCCCTGTAGTCGATACATAACCTCATAGATCCATCTTTCTTTTTAACAAAAAGAACAGGGGCTCCCCATGGAGAAACACTAGGGCGAATAAATCCCTTATTACTCAATTCCTCTAGTTGTTTCTTTAGTTCGACTAACTCTACAGTGGCCATTCTATAAGGGGTCTTCGATATAGGCCTTGATCCAGGAATCAAATCAATAGAAAACTCAACTTCTCGTTCTGGAGGATGTCCAGGTAAATCTTCTGGAAATACATCTACAAATTCTTTCACAACAGGTACATCCTCTATTTGAACATTCCTTTCCTCACCCGCAGTTATTTCATTCTCTTCCTCCCCAATAATTGAATTTAGTTGAGCTATTGAGGGTGGATCTAAATAAGAATTAGGTGGTGACGATTCTGCTCTAAAAATAAGGTGTTCCTTATCATTATCATCAAGAATCGTAACCTCTTTCTTCTTACAATAAATCTTCGCATCATAGTCCGAAAGCCAGTCCATACCGAGGATTATATCAAACTCAATCATAGGTATGACGATGAGATCAGCAGATAAAGAAAATTTATGTGCTCTAATGGGGACTGATTCACAAAACTTTGTTGCAATGATACTTCCCTTAGGAGTTTTGACTGACAACTCCCTTATTAAATCAAATTGGAAATATCTAATTTTCTTAGCAAACTGGGAAGATATGAAACAATGCGATGATCCAGAATCAAATAATGCATTTGTTAAACTTGAGGAAACCATTAAATTACCTGCCACCACGTCTTTCGGAGCTTCTACCTCAGCAGTAGTGATAGCATAAGCCTGGACTTGATCCCTTGGCCTTTTCTGAGGTAAGTTCTCCTGACGCTTAGGACATACATTTGCATAATGCCCCATCTCCCTGCAATTGTAGCACTGAACGTTGGTAGCTTCCTTCTTCCCCTTGCAATCATGAGCTTGGTGGCCTTTTTCACCACACTTGTAACAGACTCCCATTCCCTTCAAGCAAGTACCAGGATGTTTCTTCCCGCATTTACCACAAGATGGATATTCAACCTTTCCCTTCTTCCCCTTATTTCCATTCCCAGATTGATCAGAAGGTCTCTTCTTCTCTTGCTTCTCTTTAAAGTCATAAGACTTAGAGAATTCCTTTTCGGTCTTGATAGCACATGAGACAATGTCTTCGTACGATGAAAAGGATTGTGAGACTAATGCTCGACGGAGAAATGGTTTTAACCCATCAAAGAAACGATCAATCTTACTTCTTGGGTTGCGAATATAATCACCAGCGTACCTCGCTAACCTTGTAAAGTTAGCCTCATACTTTGTGACATTCTCATCCTCCTTTTGTCTCAGACTCAGAAATTGTCTTTCCATATCTGCTCGATGGTCGCAAGGAAAGTATTTTTCTAAAAACAGATCTTTGAACTCCCTCCATTCCATGTTTGATACTTCATCATCTTCCTTCATGTTTTGAATCAATGACCACCATTGATCAGCATCTCCAGTGAGGCGGTAAACTTCCATGGTAACTTTTTCCCTTTCACTACTCCCCAAAGCCTGAAATATTTTCTCTAGGGAAAATATCCATTGCTCAGCTACTAAGGGATTTGTACTCCCATTGAACGTTGGTGGTTGTTGTCTCATGAATCGATCTAACATTGATCCTCCACGCTGCGGATCAGGGTGCTCCATACGGGTAAGGTTATTATTCATAACCTGAGTAAGTTGTCCCAGTACGGTGATTAGCTGATCAGCACCAGTTGCATCACCAGCCCCACTATAATTATCTTGAGCAGGAGGGCAATCCCTACATGGAGTGCGTGCATTGATACGGTTTCCATTTCTTCCACTAGGCGCCATTTCTAAAAAAATGGCATAAACTAGATCAGTTTATGCATCAAAATACATAATCCCATACTTATAAAACACTAAACATAAATTGAACTATCTATGGATATAATCCATAATCATAAATATGTTTTCTTTGAGGAAGTATATACTCATAAACCCTTCATAATGATTTGTAAAGAAAGTGAGAGTTATCCTAAGCATATCCCCCGGGAGTGTCGTAACCAAGAGTGCAGCAAGGCCCGTTGTCGTGCACCAGTTCCCGTTCGAGTCTAGCTCAAAGCGGTGTTTTCGGGTTTTACCCCTAGGTACATCTGTGCCAGAGCCGCCTCTACCTGCTCGTATCCAGACAGGGATGTATTGCTCGGAAAACTCACAAAGTCTCTACAATACCAAAATTCTAGGAAGTTCTTCTATACTAATCCTCAAAGTTCATCTTAGGTCTATGTGCTCTAATCAGAGTTTATCTAAATCTAGCTTCCAAGGTTTGTACTAAACTTCCTCTGATACCAACTGTAACGCCCCGACCCTAGTTTCCTAGAGTCGGTGCATTATTACATAACATTGGCATGATCACAAGAAAGATCAAATCTCGAAAGACCGATTGGTTTAGTAGCCTTGGAAACACTAGATATATTCATAAGTTTTACATTACATCATAAAATGAAAAACTACTACAACAACATAATGTTCCCACAGTACACACTATAATCCCCTCATAATATCCCTGCAGGTCATTCATAACTTACATCTTCACTTCCTGGGAAAAATAAAACATAGAAAAGGGGTGAGCTCAAATGCCCAGTAAGGATAACAATATAGCGGAAACTTTCATCAATAAGAATAAACATTTAAGGCAATGTATAACTAAAACAAAAGCCTTTTAAACATGAACTTTCAACATGGTATGGCATAAAAATAATGAAATAATGCCATTTACTTATTCACATGGATATTCTACTAATCGAATAATCACATGCAAAAATCAATAACCACTTTCATAATGTTGGAATGCATAATGCCAGACTATCATAACCACATAGCCAAGGCCTTGTGCCAAGACTACAAATAAGATTTTGTCAAGGCCTTGTGCCAAGACACTAGTTTGTCTCATGAGACCTACCGATGCATCGAGGAGCTATAGCGGGCTCTACCCGTCACTTATTAAGTCCAATGCATTCCCATATGAAAAGGTTTAAACATAACATAAACATTCGTATTAAAACTAGCATACGAAATGTCAAAAATTTCACCATAAACTATGAATGGTATAAAAATAGCACATCCATAGTCAAACATATCACAAAAACTTCAATACAATATAGAAGTTTTGTATCATAATAAATCAACTTCAAATAATCTTAAAATCCATCAAAGGATGTTGACATAGATGAAATCAAAATTCTTTTTAAAGAAGTATCTCCTTTTATTTTGAAATCATTTAAGATCCATATAAAATAAAACATTTTCTTTGAAAATATTCTTATAAGCTTGTATGGAAAGCTTCGACGATTTTATAACGGCGGAAAATAACCGCACCCGCCGTATAAGTTAAAAAGAACATTCTTACCTCAATTCAGTCGAAAAGGTTAAAAAGGACCTTGTTTTGAAAACGATGGAAAGATTCCTTTATAAACCTCTTATAAAAAGTCAAACAAGGGTATAAATGACTTTAACCCATAAAAAATGTTTTGAAATACATTTTTAAGAAACATGGATGTGGATGATAAAGATATCCCAGTAGATTATTACGTATAAACAACCTCGGATAATGAAGAGATTGTGAAATAACCCTTACCTTGTACTTTTCCTTGGTTGTGGTAGGTTAACCTCCTGTATAATGGTGAAATAATTGTTATTAAATTATACAAGAGTCATATACATTAATATGATATCATATATGATCTTTTAATATTGATTTGATAATAATATCTTAGTATTATCGTTGTTTCGGGTGTTAACTTACTTGTTTTCTTTTGTATGTTTTGTTACGTAAGACATGTATTTAAAGGATAGGTTGTATATTATTCATATCCAGAATTATATCAAGTCCTTAAACATCATTTTTTAAATCATCAAATTATACTTGAATGGATACGATGGAGAATGAATCTCATCGCGTTCGTGGAGACGGTAGTCCGTACGTACGCACGAGCGACAATATCATTCTTTTGATATTAAAATAATATATAAAAGGATGGTATATCATATATAAAGAATCATTAACATGTTAGATTTATTATTTACATGAGTTACACATCATTATTATACCCATCCAAATAATATTATATTGAATAACAATTACACCACGACGTGGAGACGGTAAGCCGTACGTACGCACGTATGGTGACATGTTATTCAAAGGGTGGATAGAATACTGAATATGGTTGTACCATATTTATAATAACATCACAGTATATAAATGATACTGGAGTCATTATTTTAGAATGGTAACAACAAAGGAAGAAGAAGTGGAAGAAGAAATGAACTTGGAAAAGGGGTGGTGAAAACATTACCTCTTCTTCGGGTTCTTCCTTTTGATTTGATCAAAAGGGCTCCTTAGGTTGGCTTTCTGACCAAACTAAGGCCTCTAGGTTGTAGTGAGGGATGTTGGGAGAGTATTTGGGCAGAGTTTGGCCGAACCAAAAGGCTTTGAAGGTGTGAAGAAATGAGAAGGAGGAGTGCCCTTTTTATAAGAGGGGTGAGGGGCACCTTTGGAAAAGCTAGAAATATTAATTTATAATAAATTCATATTCGGTTTCTAATGGCTCCAAAGTTGACTATTCAAAGTTTAAGGTGGGGATAGGTCGAAAACCACTCAACAAATAGAATTTAGACAGGTTTGGGTACTTATATTAACCTTATCTTTAAGTATTAACTCTAAGTTAATTAGTTTCACTTTTACAATGTCTCTTTGTATTTTTATATAATATGGTTAATAAACTTACTATATACATCCAAGAGACCCCCAAGTGGTCCATTAATGAGGAACCTATCATAATATAAGTCTCTTGGCCGAACCTTAGATTTTTAGGAATTTAATATCAATTAATAATATAATATTTGTTTTAAGAACTCTTTTATGTCAATTTTGACACTATTCAATAGTTGATTTTTTTGAAACTCCTAACAGATTGATTACTTCGAAAAAAGTCAATTAAATCAATACTAATATATCATATTATCATATAAAATTAGTTTAATTCATTAAAAGTTTCATATTATAATTATTTGGGTATTTATAATATCAATTATTTTAATTTTTCACTATTATAGTAATTACTGCATCATCATTGTGTCATAAATAAAATAAATTATTCAATGTCTAAAAATTATAAATAAAATATCATTATGTAGGAAATCTTTTTAGGTTTCTAATTAATATTTATAATCTAAAATCCAACATATATAACCCTATGTAAAAATTGTTGTTCTAAAAGATATATGCTTGTGTCATTTTTGTATTCATTTTAACTAAATTAAAATAAAGTGTCATTATCACTTACAAGTGGATCCATGGGGTCCCAAAATTGACACAAAGATGCCCATGGTAGACCATGTATCAACCAATAGGGTTAAGACACGTTTTAGGGTAATTTAGTATTATTATAATATTATTTTTTAACCCTTATTTACCGGATTTACCCTTAACCATGGTAAATAAAATATTTACCGCAGTAATTATTCAAAATGTCTAAAAATAAAAGTTACCCATTTACACAATTTGAACATCCTGATTCCAAATATGGAATCCATTTTCCTAAATTCAAAACACAGAAGTGGCAGAAATTAATTTAAAATTAATTCCCGCTGTCAAAACAAAAAGCGTGTTTTTAAGAGATAATAACTATCAAAAGATTGACACTTGTTTATGTTCGGTTTAATTGTAAAATTATGTCCAATGACCAACATCATATTAAAATGTAAAAATATATTCTAAATATACTTTAAAACCACTAAAATTCATAATTTATCACTATTAATTATTTTTATTAAAAAAGTTGTTTTTAATTAAAATTTAGTAATTTTCACTATTCATCAAAATATGAAAGTTATCCGAAAAGTACCAAAATTTCACCTTAGGCTAAATTCGATATTCCGAGTCCAAAAATGAAGTCCATTTTCAAATATAAAATATATATAATTTCAAAAATTAGGTATTACTATTCACAACGGCTAGTTTAATTAGTTGTGGTGTGTGTTAGAACTCGAGGTTGCGTACAACACACGCTATCGCATTATTCAAAGGGAAACGTACCGTAGAAGCTTGGGGTGTTACATAAATCTTTGGATTTTTTTGGGATTTACCATCTTATCTCCCGGTCTTATTATATAAAAAGGGTAATGCCTTCCATTTTATGTGAGATTTTATACCCTTGGTGCTAGTCACCACTCTAGGGCCTACTGGAGGTGGGACTTGGGGGTCATTATCTCTCCTTTAACTTGAGGAAGGAAGGGTCTGGCAGTTTGTTGTCCCTTCCCTCACCTTGGAGAAGGTGGGTCATCACATTAACATATGATGAGAAGTCATTTATAGTGAACATAGTCATTGCATGCAATTGAAAATATTTCATTTTATAATAATCATACACCCCAATACCATCCACTCATAAAAGATTCAAATCATCAATTAATGGTGAGAAGAAAACATCAATATCATTTCTAGACTGTTTTGGTCCACAGATAATTAAACTCAAAATGACATATTTTTACTTCATAAAAAATTTAGAAAATATGTTGTAAATTACCAAAAAAACAATCCCTGAACTATGTATGCTACTAAGGGTTTGATATGGATTCATTACATATGTTGACAATCCAAGTATGAGATTCTTAAATTCATTTCCAAATGTAGGAAACAACTAATAAATTTTCTTCCACTATGGAAAATCAGCTAGATTTCGTAATTTTCCATCACATATCTGCTCATCTGAATTTCATCTTAACCTTTTTGCATCATGTCAATTTTCATATAAACATTTCAAATGAGGAATTATAGGAAGATACCAAAATTCCTTGGTAGATGTGTCTATAACTGCTAAATTAGCATGTAATTTTTCTTTCAACTTATATTGTGATGTCCAACATTTAGGACACCCTGATAGAAATTCATATTCCTTCCTATATAGAACAAAGTCATTCAGACAGGCATGTATTTTTTTATACTATAATCCCATCAGGAATAGTATTTTCTTTATTTTATAATTTGAATCTATAAGATCATTGTATTTAGGAAGAATTCCCTTCAATAATTGTAGAAACTCTGTAAAATTCTTATCACTCCATCCATGTTTCTTCTTTAAGTTAATCAATCTTAACACCATCGTTAAAACCATAAATTTTGTACAACCCGGATACAATGGTTTTTTAGCATCACCATATAGACTCTCAATTTTCAGTTCTTTCTCAATTGCCTCTACTTAAATATCATGAATCATTCCTTCAATTTTATCCAAGTTATCATCTTTCAAAGAATCATCATCAATAGATCTGAATTTTTTTCTAGTTTCACCATGCCAAATCCAAGGGTTGTAACTCAGATTAAAACCATGAAAAATTAAATGATCTTTTATCATTCTATTTTTCAACATCTTCATATTTAAATATTTTAGACATGGATAGAAAAACATGTCATTGTTAGGAACATTTCATTTAGAAAATTCCAAAAAAAAACATAAATACCTTCCTCATATTCATCACTTATTTGAAGTGTTGTAATACAACTTTGACTCGTTATTATATATAGAAAAAATCAAAAATAAATTTCTTTTCAAAAGAATATAGTGGTGATAAAAGTGAGTAAGAGGGGGGAATAGTTGATTATTTCAATGGTAATCAAGAAGACACACTTGTGGTATAAATCATCAATAAAATGTTTCAATGATTTTCAATAATAGTGAATATAATTTTTAAAAATTTAATAACACTAGAGATGAAAATTAATGTTAATTGGAATGATTATAAAATAATCAAATAGAAAATAAAGTAAATTTATATCAAATATCTCATAATTTGGAAGTAAATTATTTTTGAAATTTAAAAAAATATATGTGTATTTGAAAAGTATAATTATAAATTCTATACAATAATGGAATATAAGTTTAAATATTATTGGTAAATTATAAAAATAAATGCATGGAATTAATTTACAAAATAAAATATAGTCACACCATTATCTGATTTTTCATTTTCTTCTGAATGAAATTAGATGAAACTTGAAATTGAATATTATTAACATGAATCCACTTAGATATCTTGGATAATGGAACCACTACCCCAAGTTATTTTCCATTACATGAGTATAATTTCATTTTTCCATTCAACAAATAGTGACTTCATCAAGTGGTTCATATAAAGGTATATTATTCCTTTTGATTTGGTTGAGTGGGTTGTTTTTTTAATTCCCAATGACATACTCATTTGTTTCAATATTAAATGTATAGAGGTACTAATTGTTATTTAAATAGGGATATTGAATCATATAATATTTCCTTCTATTAACCCTCTAAGTTCTAGTGCTTTGGTATAATGTGTGTAGTGGCGTTAGTTCGACTCCTTAGTGATGGCATAATTTTTTTTGGAATCAATTATTTGTGTTCATCTTTAGAATATGAGGGTTGATTTTTCCCATCACATTAGTGAATTTATTGATGAAATTTAATTAATTTTTCAATATTATATAGACTATGGTGAAGTCAATTTTTCGAATTTCATGGCCTATGATAACCTTGAACCTTACAAAGTATTCCTAAAATTAGTATATACTTCAAAAAATTATTTAGATAGGAATCTAAAGGTTTATACTTTAACCCAAATTTCATCTATGACATCGATCATTATATGATCTCATTCATAAAAGGCATATCAATTCATGAATGATTGTGTAAGTGGTTCTAATAATCCATGTATTCCACAAAAGTATCTGAATATTTCACTAATACATATCTAATTATGTTACACAATGATAATTTTTGAAAACTTGATTTAGTTAAATCTCTTAGTCACCATTAATTCCCATTCTATCAAAAAATGAAAAAGATATGTAAATTCACCAATTGAAAGTTCCTATTGTGTATTGTCACGACCCATCCCAGTGGGGCCCGCACCGCGACTCCCCAAGCCTACCTCCAATAGGCCAGGGGCTGGTGCTAGCACCGAGTAGGCATATTACTAACATGGGAGGCATTTCCTAAGTACCTATACACACACACACATCTCCAAGCCCACAAATTCTAAAATGCAGAACCACTAAGGAATGAAATGCATTCATACAACTAAACCCAACCAAACAGAGTACGACAAAAGGTAAAGTACTGAAAGTAAACTCAGCCAGAATACAATCCCACCAAAAAAAGAGACTGAAAACTACAAAGTCCAACCTGTAAGCACAAAGAGGTATCGGGACTACTGATCGTAGCCATAGGAACACCTCGGCCTGTAGGGAACTCAGAAAGCCTGGTCCTGCCCTGGTCCGCCCTAGACTCCATCAAAAGGTCGCTCATCTACACAAGACACGACACGTGTGGGAAAAGCACGTGCAGGGGTGAGTATAACAATACTCAGTAGAGGACCGCAGAAACCAAAAGGAAATACACAAAGTAAAGGTAAAATCAGCTATACACAACATACGTCTACTGAACATATAATAGGAGAACACAATCTAGATATACTCAAATCCTAGACCTGTATTCTAGAGACAAGTCACACAACCGCATACCCACGATAGGGATTCAGTTCGAAGATTCCATGAAGCACTCATACAGGAGAACTCACTCCATGAGTCTAATAGCTCTGATAACATCCATTCGAGAAGTACCCTTCATTGGGAAAAGTCACGAGAGATAGATACACTCATTCCAGGAGAACACACTCCTGAGTAGGGAAAGATCACGATACACAGATGAGGATCACAATTAGGGCCTTGGAGGATACCGCGACTCATCTGGATTCACCTACTAAGTAGAGGATTGACACCCTATGTAAATATTCATGTTAATACCTGACTCTACCTAGGGTCAATAATGGATATAGGATCTCGCTCTGGGCCTCTCGAAGGGATACCTGACTCTATCTCGAAAAGTCCTACTGAAGGGATTATACTATTGTAAATGGAAATGATAACTGACCTTTAGGGGAATGAGAAAAAGGGGATACAACCCAAATGAAACATGTCCATGATATAGTGGACAAGAGGATCAAGCCAAGTACTAAAAAGTACACGTCGTGTAGAAGTGTCACACGACATGTCTTATGACCCCTGGTACTGCCCATATACAACAGCCCATGTCGTAAGGATGGTCGTGTATAAGAAGGTATACACGACGTGTAAGAGAGTGATATGTCGTGTTCCTCTATCTAGGTAGGACTCCATGTACGCTGTCCATGTGCCCGTACACGACTTTAACCCGTGTGTTACAACCCGTGTAACTGGTACACGGGGTAACCCATGCAGTCGGCCTGGTCTGGCTGTGTGGTGGAGTACATGACCGTGTACTCCACCCTGTGTCCATGTATTGTCCAAGATACATGGAAAGTCCCACATAGGGACCCACATGTTGTGTTCTTTGGATAACACACCATTTCATCGCTTCGTGCATCGCGAAACCCTAGCTACCGCTGAGCTGGTCCCACACGGAGTGTTCTTCGGGATACACGCCATGTTCTTTGAGAATTTATAGAACCACCAGTTCTTCATTTAGTTCCTCTTTTGATCCTCTGATGTTTGTTTCGGTGATCAGATCGTCACGAAACTGAAGGTTTGAGGTCACTTGATCATCACAAAGTCGATTCCATTGGTTTCGGGCCTCCGATCAGCCTCAAAACGCGTATTGATCCACCCACATGAAGAAATATCGAAGAATGAGAACTCCTAAACCATGTCGATTCGTCTTCTGTCATCATCGTCACACCTCCTATAGGTTATCATGATGTTGGATATCCAATTTGGGATCGTTGCATTGAAAAACTAATGCACAATGTTCCTTTGTTCATAACCCTGTGAAGAACGTGAAGAACGTGGGGTTGAAAGGGGGAAAGAACAACAATAAAAAAAGGAGGAATGCACCTCTGATGTCATTCGTCACAATCTCAATCCACTCCCTTTAATAGGTTTAATAGGTGAATCAAAATAACAAACCAAGATCATCATAAAATCAATTCCCAAATCAAAACCCCAAAAGAAAAGGAAATTGACTCCCTCCCACAAGAACGCCCGATCCACGGATCACCCTGTTGGTGGGTTGATCCGCATTCGTCGTTTCATCCAAGAATGGGGAAGATAAAAATTGAAATAACAACCCCTACCTCGATCTAGTTGAATAACAATCACCATGTTGCATTCTTTGGTGAGGTTTGTCGAATTCGAGATGTGTCGATCGATTGGGTCATCGTCATCCGCCAATGGATTCTCCTCTAAAGATCCAAAGGAAAACCTCAATTCACAAGGTTACGTGGCTAAACCTGTGAAATTTCCATAAGAATATATTAATAGGGGAGTATTAGGTCACTGTTCAAAAAAGGAAATATTCTAAATAAAATAAATTATTAATTTATTTTATTTCCATTAAAACGTCCAAAAAACTAACTCTTGCAGCTGACCCGCACCTGTTGATGTTAGCCCCCACCTAAGGTAAAGTCACTACTTTGAATGAAACGGTTGCCTCAGATTTCTGATCTAGACACCCATTTAAAAGTTATTCCAATTTTTCAAGAAAACCGCTCGTATGCGCTGTTTAAAGTTTAATTAATTTCAAACATTGATTCCGGGCACTCTGGACCTCAGAATCACACATTTTCGAAAGGTCTATTCTAGAAATAATTCCATATAATATTTAAAAATAATACATGAAAAATATGAGACATTAAATTCTCCCCACCTTGAGGCTTTGCGTCCTCGAAAATCCAAAACAAGGGCTACTCAAAAAGATGTGGGTATTGGACACGAATCTGAGTCTCCCACTCCCACGCTATCTTTTGGATATTCTTGTGTTGCCACCGAATGTGCACCAATGGAATCAATCACCCATGAAGGATCCTCTCCTGATGATCCTCGATCTCCACCAGGTACTCAGCAAAGGTCACTCCATCCTCGATGTCCAGCTCTCCCCAATCGATGACGTGTGATGGGTCATGCACGTACCTCCTCAGCTATGACATGTTGAAGACATCATGTACCCGGTGTAACTATGGCGGTAGAGCTAGGTGGTATGCCACCTTGCCAACTCTGCACAGTATCTGAAAAGGGTTGATGAACCTCAGAGACAATTTTCCACCTCAACCAAATCTCTATAACCCTCATCAAGGTGATATCCTAAGAAAGACACAGTCTCCCTCCTCGAACTCTAGAGGTCTCTTTAGTTTTTCAACATAAGACTTTTGTTGGCTTTGTGCAGTTTTCATCCGCTCTTGGATGATCTGAACCTTCTTGGTGGTAGCTCGCACCAACTCTGGACCCATGAGTGATGACACTCTAAGGTCGGTCCATCAAAGTGGTGACTGATAGGGTCTCCCATATAATTCCTCAAATGATGTCATACCAATGGTGGAGTAGTGGCTATTATTGTACGAAAACTCCAGCAGTGGTAGGTGGTCCTCCCAAATGTGACCAAAGTCCAAGATACAGGCCCACAACATATCCTCCAGAACCTAAATGGTCCTCTCTATCTAACCATATGTATGGGGATGGAACGTCGTGCTCAAGCGTAGCTGAGTCCCGAAAGCTTCCTGCAATTCCTTCTACAACTGAGATGTGAAGTGGACGTCTCGATCTGAGACTATTGTCAAAGGGACGCCATGAAGCTGAACTATCTCCTGCACATAGAGGCATCTCAAGATCTCCACAGAACTCTTCTCCCTAATAGCTAGGAAGTGGGCCGATTGGTGAGTCAGTCAACAATCACCCATATGGAATCATGCACCTTGGACGTCTATGGTAAGCCCATCACAAAGTACATCAACATTTCACCCCACTTACACTCTGGAAATTCTAGGGGGTGAGCTAATCCCACTGGAACTTGGTGCTCAGCCTTCACCTGCCAGCATCTAAGGCATCAAGAAAGGAACTCTGCTACTACCTTCTTCATGCCTGACCACCAAAACTATAATTTGAGATCCTAGTACATCTTCTCCACTTCAGGATGTACTACCAAGGGGGGTGTATGAAACTCCCTCAGGACCTCCTCCCACAATTCCACTAGTATAAGAGTGTGTCCTCTAAAAAGAACTATGTGCTCCCCACCTTTCAAATATCCATCAGGGGCATAACCTAAGGATAACTGAGCACGTAAAACCTCACAGTCGACATCCCCAAGCCATGCCTCCCAAAATCGTTGTAAGAGTGGAGGGGTGACAACCATGGATTGAAGGTAAGCTACATCCTCTCTGTCCACGAAGGATAACTATAATGAGGCCAATTGTTCCATTGCCTCACTCAGTAGCTGTGAGCTTGATCTCCTGATAAGAGCATCTTCCACCTTGTTTCCCTTCCTATAATTATAGATGATCTCAAAATCATAGTCCTAGAGGAACTCTAGCCAATGCCTCTGTCTCAAATTTAGATCCTTCTGCGAGAAGATGTACTTGATGATCTTGTGGTCTGATTAGATGATAAACTACTTTCCCATAAGGTAGTGTCACCACATCTTCAACGTGAAGACTACCACTACCAACTCGAGATCATGGGTCACATAGTTCTTATCTTGTGGACTAAGTTGGCACGAACCATAAGCAATCACTGCCTGTCTCTATATCAGGACACGACCAAGACCAGTCCCTGATGTATCGCAAAAAACTACGTACTCGACACCCTCCTCTGAAAATCTCAAAATCAAGGTGCTCATCAAATTTTGTCTCAACTGCTCGAAAGCCTGCTGGTACTTCTCCGTCCACATGAAGGGTTTCCCCTTCCTGGTCAAGGATGTCATTGGTGCTAATATCCGGGAGAAATCATAAATGAATCTTTAGTAATACCCTACCAACCCAAGGAAGCTCCGCACCTCCTTCACGCTCCGAGGTGGCTCCCATGCTAACACTGCCTCCACCTTGGCTGGGTCCACAGCTACTCCATCTGTTGAGATGATATGTCCCAAAAGGTGGACCTCCTGAATCCAGAACTGGCACTTTGAGAGCATCCCATAAAGTTGGTGCTCTCGAAGTATGTCCAAAACCATCCGTAGGTGTCTCGCGTGATCCTCCTCTGACGCCGAGTACAGAAGGATTCAATTGATGAAGACCACTATGAACCGGTCTAAATACAGATGGAAGATCCAGTTCATAAGTCCTATGAACACTGTGGGGGTGTTAATCATGCTAGAAGGCATCACCAAGTACTCATAGTGACCGTAGCGACATCTGAAAGTCATCTTCAGTATATCCTCATCCCATACTCATAACTGGTGGTAACCTGATCAAAGGTCAGCCTTCGAGAACCACTATGCCCCTCTCAGCTGGTCGAAGAGTTTGTCGATCCTCAGTAGTGGATATTTTTTCTTCACCGTCACTTGATTCAGGCACCGGTAATCCAAGAACAACCTCAAACTCCCATATGACTTCTTGGAAAACAAAACTGGGGCCGCCCAGGATGAAATGTTGGGTCTCACAAAACCCTTGCTCTGTAAATCCTCCAATTACACCCTCTGCCCACGAAGCTCTACAGGATCCATCCGATACACTAGTGAGGATATCAGTGTTGTCCCAGGTTGTAAGTCGATGCAGAAGTCAATCTCCCAATGAGGAGGTAGTCCTGGAACATCTTTGGGAAAGACATCCCCATACTCCAACACTAATGCTGGGAATTGGAATCTCACAACATCTACTGCTCCGAGGGTAAGGCTAGCCAACTCATGAGTGATCGACTATACCCTCCTATGCATGAGCCCATTATGTGCTTCCTGGGTCTCCTTTTCACTGACAAAGGAAAACCTCATCCCATCGCTGCAGACACACCGCACTCTTTTCCTAAATCAGTCAATCTGGGCATGGACCGAAGATAACCAATCCATACCTAGAATGATGTCGTAAGGCCTCGACGCTGCCACCAAGAGGTTCCAACTAAAACTCTTGCCTCCAAGGGTGAGATCACATTGTATGAAAAGGTGTGTGATCATCGAGTCTCCTCCCGTAGGTGTCTCCAAGCGTAAGGTTTGAGTCAACGGCTCTGTCCGAATCTCAAGGTTTCGTACAAGACATGTGGCGAGGAAGGAATGACTGGAACCTGTGTCTATAAGTACGACATATAAGGTAGAAAAGACACAGATCTTACCTCAGATCATCCGTGGAGTCCCTGGGTCATACGCCTCGACCACATGTAGTTGTCCCCGCCCCTGTCCCCTAGCTCCTTGAGCTTGGTGCAGACCTCTTAGGGGTGGTGGTGGAAGTATATTGAAGCATCTACCACCAACTATAGCTTTCCTTGCTTTTCTACCACGTCTGCCTCCTGGAGAGTCAGTCTGCTCCACTCTCTACCTCTGCCTCGGTGGTCCATCCACCGCTTCCCTGTCAGCAGCTCGACGGGTTGGAAAGTATCTAGCGAGATGTCCCCTACTATCGCATGAGTAGCATCACCTCTCTATAGGATGAATGGATCCATCCTGAGATCCCTGGACTTAAGAAACCCTATCCTGGGTCCTCCTCTGATGTCTCCCACAACCTGACCCCTGTGTTTGACATCAGCTCCCTACTGCCGAGGTCTCTTCACCTGTCTGCCTATTGCTGACTGTCGTTGGCTATCTCTACTCCGCTAAGAAGATCTCGACCACCAAGGCCCGCTCGAGCACTCCAACATAAGTCGTTATGCATAGAGGCATGACACTAGCCAAGATGTTCCATCGTAGACCTCTCTCGAAGGTCCGAGCTCTGAAGTACTAATCCCTGACCATATCCATCAAGTACCTGGCATGGTTGGTGAACCTCGATGAATAGTCATCCATCGTCAAACTGCCCTACTGGAGCTAAAGAAGCTCATGGATACGCACTTCTCTCAGCGTAACTGGTGAGAAATCCACCCTAAAGAGTCGCTCAAACTCCATCCATGAAAGAGTCTACTCGTCTTGAGTCTGTGTGGTCAGAATCCACAATTGTCCCACCGAACCCTGAAGAAGGCTCGCTCCTAGGATCACCATCTGGTCTGTCGGTGTCCTCATGAGACAGAAAACTCTGGTCACCTCCTCAAGTCAGTCCTCAGTAGCCTGAGGGGTCTCTATCTCAAGAACTCATGGAGCACGCTCATCATATGCCCCTCATCGGTCGATACTGCAGGTTCCACGGGCTGCTCCACTGGTGGTGGTATAGCAGGTGCAACACCTTGAGGTAACTTCTGGGGAACCGATCCCTATATTGATGCCTTGTCACTGAGGGGGTCATCCTCGTGATCACACTACTGAATCCTAGTGGGTATGCATCGTGGAGGCATCCAGTAAGGAAACAATATGTACCATGGTCAATGAGTATATATGGATAGCTGACACAAAGGACATGGAAAATAAAACCCATTACTATATGATGCATGTACCATTCTTTTACTTCCCCGCAACTAGTGTTTTCATGTACCGAGTCAAAAAGTAAGTCATCAGAGTCCTGGTGTATGGATACGTTGGCCACCCGCACCAACACTAGAGTCTCTGGCCTGAAATCTGAGCTAGAAACACTTAACATTGTTTCCCCAAACCAATATCACAGACTCTTGGTCCTAAGGTAGAACCAACCACCTTTGATACCACTCTGTCATGACCCGTCCCAGTGGGGCCCACACCGTGACTCCCCAAGCTCACCTCCAATAGGCCAGGGGCTGGTGACTAGCACTGAGTAGGCATATTACTAACATAGGAGGAATTGCCTAAGTACCTGTACACACACACACACATCTCCAAGCCCACAAATGCTGAAATGAAAAACCACTAAGGAATGAAATGCATGCATACAAATAAACCCAACCAAACAGAGTACGACAAAAGGTAAATTACTGAAAGTAAACTAGGCCATAATACAATCCCACCAAAAACAAGAGAATGCAAACTAAAAAGTCCAAATTTTAAGCACAAAGAGGTACTCAGACTGCTGCTCATAGTCATAGGAACACCTTGGCCTGTAGGGAACTCAAAAAGCCCGGTCCTGCCCTGGTCTGCTCTGGACTCCGTCAAAAGGCTGCTCATTTGCACAAGACACGACACGTGTGGGAAAAGCACGTGCAAGGGTGAGTATAACAATACTCGGTAGAGGACCCTAAAAATCACAAAGAAATACACAAAGGAAAGGTACAGTCAGCTATACAAAACATATGTCTACTGCACATATAATAGAAGAACACAATCCAGATATACTCAAATCCTAGACTTGTAGTCTAGAGACAAGTCACACAACCGCATACCCATGCTAGGTATTCAGTTTGAAGATTCCCAAAAGCACTCATCTAGGATAACTCACTCCATGAGTCTGATAGCTCTGATAATGTCTGTTTGAGAAGTACCATTCGTCGGGAAAAGTCACGAGAGATAGATACACTCATTTTAGGAGAACACACTCCTGAGTGGGGAAAGATCATTATACATAGATGAGTATCACTACCAAGTCCTTGGAAGATATCATGAATCATCTGGATTCACCTACTAGGTAGAGGATCGACACCCTGTAGAAATAGTCACGTCGATACCAGACTCTACCTAGGGTCAAGAATGGATGGAGGATCTCGCTTTAGGCCTCTCATAGGGATACCTAACTCTATCTTGGAAAGTTATGATGAAGGGATCATACTTCTATAAATGTAAATGTAACACCCTAAGCTTCCACAGTATGTTTCTCTTTGAATAATGCAATAACTTGCGTTGTACGGAACTTGGAGTTTTAGCATACCACGACCAATCAAACTAGCTGTTATGAATAGTAATACCCACTTTTTGAAATTTTGTAAATTTTATTTTTCAAAATGGACTTCATTTTTGGATTCGGAATATCAAAATTAGCTCAGGGTAAATTTTTGGTATTTTTCAGAAAACTTTCAATTTTTGATGAATAGTGAAAAACACTACGTTATTGTTTAAAACCCACTTTTTATTTAGATAATTAGTTATTTTATATAAATTTATTTTAGGTAAAAATATATAAATAATACCTATATATTTTCAATTTAATTCACTTGAGTCATTTTATAATAATATTAGATGTCTGAAATTTTATTGAACTTTTTACCATCTTTTACCCACCTTCTAGGCGCATTTGCAAATTTGCATAAAACGTAATTTTACCACTTATGTGAATTGAATTTCAAAAATCCAAGTGACATGGTTGAAATTAGTAAGTAAAATGTGGTTCAATAATATGAAAATAATTTTTGGTGAATAATAACTTTTGACTTTTATTTACCACGGTTGAAAGTAAATAGGGTAATTAAAGGTAAAAGTGATATTATAATTACCCTAACACATGTACTAATTATATTGTATAAGTGAATTTAAACCAAAATCAACCTTATGAATAAAATATGATCCTTTTTATCCACTTGTATTAGATTAGGACATTTATTATTATTTTATTTAAAGAAGAGTTAAAAGTGTTAAATTCAAAGTTTAATAACTAAACCATTTTTAATACAGGGTTACACATAAGATAAATTCGACTATAAATATTAATTAGAAATATAAAAAGATTTCTTACATAATGGTATTTTATTTATAATTTTTAGACATTAAATAATTAAATTTATTTATCACACAATGATGATGCAATAATTATCTTATTAATGAAAGATTAAAATAATTGATATTATAAATATCCAAATAAATGTAAATTGAGACTTATGATGAATTCCAATAATTTTATAAGTTAATATGACATTTTAGGGTAGATTGAATAAATTTTGTTTCGAATTGATAATGTTTTTATGACTTTCACAAAACCAAAATACCAAATAGTGTCAAAATTGACATAAATGAGTTTTTAAAACAAATACTATATTATTAAATGATATAATATTTATAAAAATATAAGGTTCAGAAAAAGGAATTAGATAAGATTATATATATCAATAATGAACCACATGGGGTTCTCTTGGCTTTTTATAGTAATATTATTAACCATTTATTATAATAATACAAGAATACATGGTAAAAGTTAAACTATTTAACTAAGAGTTAAATCTAAAAGATAAGGTTAATATGGTGACCTAAACCTGTATAAAACCTATTGGTTGGGATTTTTTCGACTCATCCCCACCTTATCAACGAAATAAATCATTTTGGATCCATTATAAACCTAATATGATTGTATAATAAAACAATATTTCAATTTTTTCCTAAAGTGACTCTCACCTCTCTTATAAAAGGGTACTTCCCCTTATCTCAAAATCACACCTCAAAAGCTATTTGGTTCAGCAAAACCCTACTCAAATATCCTCCCAACTACCCTCACTTCGACCTAGAATCCTTACTTTGATCAGAAATACAACCTAAGGAGCCCTTTTGATCAACTCAAAAGGAAACACCCGAAGAAGAGGTAATAATTTCACCACCTCTTTCAAAGTTCTTTTCTTCTTCCACTTCCTATTTCTTTATTATTTTCATACCAAAATAATAAATCCAGTACCTTATACATACTTTGATGTTATTATAAATATGTAACAACCATACTCATTATTCTTTCCATCCTATGAATGTCAAGTCACCATACGTGTGTACGTATGACTTACCATCTCCACGTCGTGGTGTAGTTTGTTATCCAAACACTTCATTATTTGGATGGGTATAATAATGAGTATAACTGATGTAAATAATAAATATAACAATTTAATTATTCTATATATATGATATACCATATAATTACATACTATTTTACCATCAATAGAATGATATTGTCGCTCGTGCGTACGTACGGATTACCGTCTCCACGAACGCGATGAAATTAATTCCCCATCATAACCATTCAAGAATAATATTCATTTTATGATTAAAAATAATGTTTAAGAACTTAATATAATTCTAGATATGAATCAAATACATCCTATCCATATCAAATATGACTTACGTAACCAAGCATATAAAGGGTAACGAATCAGTTAACGCACGAAACGGTGATACTACTAAAATATTATTAACAAAGCAATATTATAAGATCATATATGATATAATATTTATGTATATGGTTATTTTATAATTTAATAACAATTATTTAACTATTATACAGGGGGTTAACGTACCCTCGACCAAGGAAATGTACAAGGTAAGTGTTAATTTTACAATCACTTTATTTATCCTCGGTTGTTTATACGTAAGTATCTACTGGGACTTCTTTATCATCCATATCCGTGTTTCTTAAAAATTTATTTCAATACATTTTTAATATTTCCTACAATATGGGTTAAAGTCATTTATACCCTTTTTTGTCTTTTTATAAAATGTTTTGAAAGGAATCTTTCCGTTGTTTTCCAAACAAGGTACTTTATGACCTTTTTGATGAATTATGGTAAGAATGTTTTTTTAACTTATACAGCGGGTGTGGATATTTTCTATCATTATAACACCTTCTAAGCTTATCTTACAATATTATAAGAATATTTTCAAAATAAATTTTTTCTTTTAGAATTATGTTATTTTTAAATTATTTCAAAATAGAAAGATATATTTCTCTCAAATAGTTTTGATTTCATCTATGTTAACATCCTTTGATAGATTTTACACTTGTTTGAAGTTGATTTATTATGATACAAATCTTACATATTGTATTAAGGGTTTTGTGATATGTTTGAATGTGGATGTGTTATTTTTATACCATTCATGGTTTATGGTTAAAGTATTAACATTTCATATGCTAGTTTTAATACGAATATTTATGTTATGTTTCAACCTTTTCATATGAGGAATGCATTGGACTTAGTAAGTGATGGGCGGAGCCTGCTATAGCTCCTCGATGCATCGGTAGGTCTCATGAGACAAACTAGTGTCTTGGCACAAGGCCTTGAAAAAATCTTATTTGTAGTCTTGGCACAAGGCCTTGACTATGTGGTTATGATGTATGGAATTATGCATTCCATCATTATGAAATTGGCTATTGATATTGCATGTGATTATTTGACTAGTATAATATCCATGTGAATAAGTAAATGGAATTATTTGATTTATCATTTCCATATTATTCTGAATTTTATGTTTAAAAGGCTTTTGTTTTAGTCTTATACATTTTCTTAAATGTTTATGTTTATTTATGAGAGTTTCCTCTATATTGTTATCCTTACTGAGCATCTGAGCTCACCCCTTTCTTATGTTTTATTTTTCCTAGGATGAGAAGAAGTACTTTATGATTAACCTGCAAGAATAGGCTAAGGAATAATAGTGTGTTCAAAGGGGATACAGTGATGTTGTTTTTCTTTATTTCATGATGTAATGTAAAACTTATGTATGTATCTAGTACTTCCAAGGCTACTAAACTAATCGGTATTTTGAGACACAATTCCTTGTATCTAGTAATACTAAACTTATGTATGTATCTAGTACTTCCAAAAAGGAGTTTCGGGCTTGATCTGGGGTAACCTGGTACATGACAATGGGCCTTGCTGCACTCTTGGTTATTAAACTCCTGGGATATATGTTTAGGATAATTCAAATTTTATTTATAATCCATTATGAAGGATTTATGAGTATATACTTCCTCAAAGAAAACATTTTTATGGATTATATCCATAAACTATTCAATTTATGTTAAGTGTTTTACATGTTTGGAATTATGTATTGAGATTCATAAACTAATCTAATGTATGCCATTGTTTAGAAATAGAACCTAGTGGAAGGAATGGAAATCATATCAATGCACTTAATCCGTGTAGGGATTTTTCTCCTACTCAAGATAATTATAGTGGAGCTCGTGATGAAATCGGTGTTGATCAGATTATCACCATACTGGGACAACTCACTCAGGTTATGAATAATAACCTTACTTGTATGGAGCACCCTGATCCAGAACATGGAGGATAATTGTTAGACCGCTTCATGAGGTAACAACCACCAACATTAAATGGGACTACAAATCCATTTGTAGCTGAGAAATGGATAAGTTCCTTAGAGAAAATATTTCATGCTTTGGGGAGTAGCGAAAGAGAAAAAGTTGTTATGGAATTTTATCTCCTCATGGGAGATGCATATCAATGGTGGTCGTTAATTAAAAACACAAAGGAGGATGAAGAAGTATCAAATATGGAATGTAGAGAGTTTAAAGAGATTTTCTTAGAAAAATATTTTCCTCGTGACCATCAAGAAGATATAGAAATAAAATTTCTGAGTTTGAGGGAAAAGTAGGATGTGAATATCGCAAAGTATGAGGCTAACTTTACAAGGTTAGCAAGGAATACTTTAGATTATATATGTAACACAAGGAGTAATATTGATCGATTCTTTGATGTGTTAAAACCATTTCTCCATAGAGAATTAGTCTCACAATCCTTCTCATCATATGAAGATATTGTCTCATGTGCTATCAAGATAGAAAAGGAATTATCTAAGTCTTACGACTTTAAAGAAAAGCAAGAGAAGAAGAGATTTTATGAACACTTTGGAAATGGAAATAAGGGGAATAAGGGAAAAGTTGAATTTCCATCCTGTAGAAAATATGAGAAGAAACACTCCAGTACTTGCCTGAAGGGAATGGGAGTCTGTTATAAGTGTAGTGAAAAAGACCACCAAGCTTGTGATTGTAAGGGAAATAGATAGGTTTTCAATGTTGAATGCCACAATTGTAAAGAAATGGGTAATTATTCAAATGAATGTCCTAAGCACTAAGTAAATTTACCTTAGAAAAGGAAAAGGGAGCAAGGATAAGATTATTCGATCACTATTGTCGAGGTTGAAGCTCCGAAAGATGTTGTGGCAGGTAATTTAATGGTTTCCTGAAGTTTATCCAATGCTTTATTTGATTCCGGATCATAGGATTGTTTCATATATTCCCAGTTTTCTAAGAAAATTAGATATTTCTAATTTGATTTAACAAGGGATTTGTCAGTCAAAACTCCTAAGGGAATTATCATTACAACAAAGTTTTGTGAATAAGTTCCCATTATGGTATATAAATGTTCTTTATCTGCTGATCTCGTCTTTATACCCATGATTGAATTTGATATAATCCTCGGTATGGATTGGATTTCAGACCATGATGTGAAAATTTATTGTAAGAAGAAGGAGGTTACAATTTTCGATGATGATAAGAAGTACCTTATTTTTAGAGCAGAAACATCACTATCTGATTCTTATCTATATCCACCCCAGTAGCTCTACTAAATTAAATTATTGGGGAGGAAGAGAATGAAATAACTGTGGGTGAGGAAAGGAATGCTCAAAAAGAGGATGTACCTCCAGAATGAGAAATTGAGTTTTCTATTGATTTAATTCCTAGTTCAAGGCCCATATCAAAGACCCCTTATATAATGGCCATTTTGGAATTCGTGGAACTAAATAAAAAACTTGATGAATTGAGTAATAAAGGATTTATTTTCCCTAGTTTTTCTATATGGGGATCCCATGTTCTTTTTGTTAAGAAGAAAGATGGATCTATGAGGCTGTACATTGACTACAGGGAGATAAATGCTATAAAAATAAAGAACAAGTATCCCCTACCCCGCATTGATGATTTATTCGATCAACTTCATGGAGCTCAATATTTTTCAAATATTTTCCTTCGATCTGGATATCATCAGTTGTGTTTGAATAAGGAAGATATTCCAAAAACAACATTTTGTACCAGGTACGGGCATTATGAGTTTACAATATGCCTTTTTGACTGACCAATGCACCCTATGTTTTCATGGATCTAATGAATAGAGTTTTCAAGGAATATATTAATGAATTTGTAGTGGTATTTATTTATGATATCTTGGTTTACTCCAAAATCTATGAAGATCATGAAAATAACTTGCACACTATTCTAAAAACCCTCAGAAGAAATGAATTATATGGGAAGTTTAGCAAGTGTGAATTATGGCTTTAGGAAATTTCTTTTCTTGGCCATATTGTCTCTAAGGATGGAATCTATGTTGATCCTTCTAATATAATAGAAATACAATAATGGCCAGCACCGATGAGTATAACTGAGGTACGTAGTTTTATTGGTTTAGTAGGTGATTATCGGCGTTTCGTCCAGAATTTTACCTAATTGGATATCCCATTAACCAAACTCACACGTAAAGGCGTTAATTTTGTTTGTAAAAAAAGAGTGAATAATGTTTTAAAGAACTGAAGAGAATATTAGTCAATTCTCCCATCTTGAATCTACCATCGGTGAATGATGAGTTTGTTATTTATAGTGATGCTTTAGATAAAGGACTTGGTTGTGTCCTTATGCAGAATGATAGAGTTATTTCCTATGCATAATGAAAGATAAAAATTTGTGAAAAAAACTATCCCACTCATGTTCTTGAGTTAGAAGCTGTAATCTTTGCTTTGAAGATATGGAGACACTATCTATATGGTGAAAATGTGAGATTTATACTGATCACAAGAGTTTGAAGTATATTTTCTCACAGAAAGAACTCAACACGAGGCACATACGATGGCTTGAACTACTCAAGGATTATGATTTCACTATACACTACCACTTGGGGAATGAAAATAAGGTGGAAGATGCTTTGATCAGAAAGGATCATGGATTTTTGAACAAGATGAGAGTTGAAAGGGATCCTATGTTCATGGATCTAGTAAATATGGATATGATAATAATCATGGAAGGTGAAACATAAATACTTTTTCAAATGTTCGCCAAACCATCTTTATTAGAAAGGATAAAAAGTTCTCAGACTGATGATTTGGAGTTTCAAAAGAAAATTAAATCTGTGAAAGATGGGAGATTGGTCGATTTCATATATGAAGATAGGATTTTGAAATTTGGAAATAGACTTTGTGTTCCTAACATACCTGATCTAAAAAGGGAATTGTTGGATGATGGTCATAGCTATAATTTCTCTATACACCCTGGTAGCACTAAGATGTATAGATATTTGAAGGAACATTTTTGGTGGGACAACATGAAGAGAGATATTGTTGATTATGTGTCAAGATGTATGGTTTGTCAACAAGTGAAAGCTGGAAGACAACATCTTAGAGGAGTCATGCAACCTCTTCCCATACCTGAGTGGAAATTGGATGATATTATGATGGACTTTGTCATGGGACTACCAAATACTCCTAGAAGGAATGATGAAATATGGGTCATTGTTAATCGTCTTACCAAGTCAGCACATTTTCTTGCTATAAGAGAAGATTTACCACTTGAACGTCTAAAAAGACTATATATTAATGAAGTTGTAAGACTTCATGGAGTACCCCTATCGATTGTTTCTGATTTTGATCCCCATTTTACATCAATATTCTAGAAAAGTCTTCAGAAAGCCTTGGATACTAAACTTCGTTTGAGCACTGCCTACCACCCTCAAACTGATGGACAATCAGAACAAACTATTCAAACCTTAGAAGACATGTTGAGATCTTTATCACTTGACTTTCAAGGTATGTGGGATCAATATTTACCTCTGGTATAATTTTATTATAACAACAGCTTTCATTCAAGTATTCAGATGGAACCATATGAAGCGTTATATGGAAAGAGATGTCGCACACCAACTTGTTGAGATGATGTTGGTGAAAGAAAACTCATTGGACTAGAACTTGTTGAGGAAACAATGGAAAAGGTGATATTATCCAAACCCATATCAAAGCATCTCAAAGTAGTCAAAAGAGTTATGTCAATAACCTAAGGAAGGATTTGGAATTTCAAGTAGGAGATCATGTTTTCTTGAAGTTATCTCCATGGAAGGGTGTTATACGTTTCGGTAAGAAGGGTAAATTAAGTCCTAGGTACATCGAACCTTTCAAAATTCTAGAACAAATTGGATTTGTAGCTTATCGTTGGTCAATGCCGCCAAGTATCTCCAAAGTTCATGATGTGTTCCACGTATCACTGTTAAGAAAATACATGCCTGACCCAACGCATGTACTCACCTATGAAGAAATAGAGCTGGAACTTGATTTGTCTTATTGTGAATAGCCTATCAAGATTCTTGATACTAGAGAACAAGTGTTGAGAAACCGGAAGACTCTTCTGGTTAAATTTCTATGGAGAAACCATAAGATAGAAGAGGCAACGTGGGAACCTGAGGAATATATGATGAACAACCACACAAATAATTTTATGCAGTAATATTCTAGAAATTTCGAGGATGAAATTATTTTAAGGAGGAAAGAATGTAACACCCCAAGCTTCCACGGTATGTTTCTCTTTGAATAATTCAATAGCTTTCACTGTACGTAACTTAGAGTTTTAGCACACCATGACCAATCAAACTAGTCGTTATGAATAGTAATACCAACTTTTTGAAATTTTATAAATTTTATTTTTTGAAATGGACTTCATTTTTGGATTCGGAATATCAAAATTAGCTTAGGGTGAATTTTTGGTATTTTTCTGAAGACTTTCAATTTTTGATGAACAGTGAAAAACATTGTGTTATTGTTTAAAACCTACTTTCTATTTAAATAATTTGTTATTTTATTTAAATTTATTTTAGGTAAAAATAGATACATAATACCTATATATGTTCAATATAATTCATTGGAGTCGTTTTATAATAATATTATATATATAAAATTTTATAGAACTTTTTACCATCTTTTACCTACCTTCTAGGCGCGTTTGAAAATTTGCATAAAACGTAATTTTACCACTTCTGTAAATTGAATTTCAAAAATTTGATATCCATGGTTGACATCAGTAGGTAAAATTTGGTTCAATAAGATGAAAATAATTTTTTCTGAATAGTAACTTTTGACTTTTATTTACCAGGGTTAAAAGTAAATAGGGTAATTAAAGGTAAAAATGATATTATAATTACCCTAACACATGTCCTAATTCTATTTAATAAGTTTATTTCGACCAAAATAAACCTTAGTAATAAAATATGATCCTTTTTGTCCACTTGGATTAGATTAGGACATTTATTATTATTTTATTTAAAGAAGAGTTAAAAGTGTTAAATTCAAAGTTTAATAACTAAACCATTTTTAATATAGGGTTACACATAATATAAATTCAACTATAAATATTAATTAGAAAGATAAAAATATTTCTTACATATTGGTATTTTATTTATAATTTTTAGACATTAAATAATTAAATTTTTTTATGACATAATGATGATGCAGTAATTATCTTATTAATGAAAGATTAAAATAATTGATATTATAAATATCCAAATAAATGTAAATTGAGACTTATGATGAATTACACTAATTTTATAAGTTAATATAAAATTTTAGGGTTGATTAAATAAATTTTTTTCGAAGTGATAAAGTTTTTATGACTTTCACAAAACCAAAATACCAAATAGTGTCAAAATTGGCATAAATGAGTTTTTAAAACAAATACTATATTATTAAATGATATAATATTCCTAAAAATATAAGGTTTGGACAAAGGAATTAGATAAGGTTAGATATATCAATAATGAACCACATGGGTTTCTATTGGATTTTTATAGTAAAATTATTAACCATTAATTATAATAATACAAGAATACATGGTAAAAGTTAAACTATTTAACTAAGAGTTAAATCTAAAAGATAAGGTTAATATGGTGACCTAAACCTGTCTAAAACCTATTGGTTGAGAGGTTTTCAACCCATCCCCACCTTATCAACAAAATAAATTATTTTTTAGCCATTATAAACCAAATATGATTGTATAATAAAACAATATTTCAAGCTTTTCCTAAAGTGACTCTCACCTCTCTTATAAAAGAGTACTTCCCCTTCTCTCAAAATAACACCTAAAAATCCATTTGGTTCATCCAAAACCTGATAAAATATCCTCCCAACTACCCTCAATTTGACCTAGAATCCTTAATTTGATCAGAAATACAACCTAAGTAGCCCTTTTGATCAACTCAAAAGGAAACACCCGAAGAAGAGGTAATAATTTCACCACCTCTTTCAAAGTTCTTTTCTTCTTCCACTTACTCTTTCTTTGTTTATTTCATAAAAAAATAATAAATACAGTACCTTATACATTCTGTTATGTTATTATAAACATGGTACAACCATATTTATTATTCTATCCATCCTATGAATGACAAGTCACCATACATGCGTACGTACGGCTTACCGTCTCCACATCGTGGTGTAGTTTGTTATTTAAACACTTTGGATGGGTATAATAATGAGTATAACTAATGTAAATAATAAATATAACATGTTAATTATTCTTTATATATGATATACCATCCAATTACATAATATTTCACCATCAATAGAATGATATTGTTGCTCGTATGTACGTATGGATTACCGTCTCCACAAATGCGATGAAATTCATTCCCCATCATAACCATTCAAGAATAATTTTCATTTTATGATTAAAAATAATTTTTAAGAACTTAATATAATTATGGATATGAATAAAATACATCCTATCCATATCAAACATGACTTACATAACCAAACATATAAAGGAAAATGAATCAGTTAACACCTGAAACGATGATACTACTGAAATATTATTAACAAAGAAATATTATAAGGTCATATATGATATCATATTTATGTATATGGTTCTTTTATAATTTAATAAAAATTATTTAACTATAATACAAGAGGTTAACATACCCTCAACCAAGGAAAAGTATAAGGTAAGGGTTAATTTTACAATCTCTTTATTTATCTGAGGTTGTTTATACGTAAGTATCTACTGGGACTTCTTTATCATCCATATCCGTGTTTCTTAAAAATTTATTTCAAAACATTTTTACTATTTCCTAAAATATGTGTTAAATTCATTTATACCCTTGTTTGAATTTTTATAAAATGTTTTTAAAGGAATCTTTCTGTCGTTTTCTAAACAAGGTAGTTTATGACCTTTTCGATGAATTAAGGTAAGAATGTTTTTTAACTTATACGACGGGTGTGACTATTTTACAAAATTATAATAACTTTGAAGATTCCCTTATAATATTATAAAAATATTTTTAAAATAAATTTTTTCTTTTAATTATGTGACTTTTAAATGATTTCAAAATAGAAAGAGATATTTCTCTCAAATAGTTTTGATTCCATCTATGTCAACATCCTTTGAAGGATTTTAAACTTGTTTGAAGTTGATTTATTATGATACAAATCTTCCATATTGTATTTAAGTTTTTGTGATATGTTTGATTGTGGATGTGTTATTTTTATACCATTCATGGTTTATGGTTAAAGTATTAACATTTCATATGCTAGTTTTAATACGAATGTTTATGTTATGTTTCTACCTTTTCATATAAGGAAAGAATTGGACTTAGTAAGTGACGGGTGGAGCTTGCTATAGCTCCTCGATGCATCGGTAGGTCTCATGAGACAAACTAGTGTCTTGGCACAAGGCCTCGACAAAATCTTATTTGTATTCTTGGCACGAGGCCTTGACTATGTGGTTATGATGTACAACATTATGCATTCCATCATTATGAAATTAGCTATGGATATTGCATGTGATTATTAGACTAGTAGAATATCCATGTGAATAATTAAATGGTATTATTTGATTTATCATTGCCATATTTTGTTGAAGTTTACGTTTAAAAGGCTTGTGTTTTAGTATTATACATTTCCTTAAATTTTTATGTTTATTTATGTAATTTTCTGCTATATTGTTATCCTTACTTAGAATCTGAGCTACCCCTTTCTTATGTTTTATTTTTCCCAGGATGTGAAGAAGTATTTTACGATTAACATGCAGGAATAGGATAAGGAATAAGAGTGTGTTCAAAGGGGACATAATGATGTTGTTTTTATTTATTTCATGATGTAATTTAAAAGTTATGTATGTATCTATTACTTCCAATGCTACTAAACTAATCGGTCTTTTAGGACATGATTCCTTATATCATTCCAATGTTATATAATAATGAATTGACTCTAGGTAACTAGGGTCAAAGAATTACAGGAAATGATAACTGACCTTCAGGGGAATGAGAAAAAGGGGAACCACCCCAAATTAAACATGTCCAAGATATGGTGGAAAAGAGGATCAAGCCATGTACTGAAAAGTACATGCCGTGTAGAAGTGTCACACGCCGTGTCTTCTGAACCTGGGTACTACCTATGTACAACGGCCCGTGTCGTAAGGTTGGCCGTGTAGAAGAAGGTATACAGGGTGTGTAAGAGAGTGACACACAATGTTCCTCTATCTGGGGAGGACTCCATGTACGCTGGCCATGTTCCCATACACGGCTTCAACCCGTGTGTTACAACCCATGTAACCGGTACACCGGGTAACCCATGAAGTCGGCCTGGTCTGGCCGTGTGGTGGAGTATTCGATCATGTACTCCACCCTGTGTTCGTGTATCATCTGAGATACACTGCAAGTCCCACATAGGGACCCACATGTCGTGTTCTTCAGATAATATGTCATGTCATCGCTTTGTGCATCACGAAACCCTAGCCTTCGCTGAGCCGGACCCACACAACGTGTTCTTCGAGATACACATCGTGTTCTTCGGGAATTTCCAGAACTGCCGATTCTTTGTTCCGTGCCTCCATCAATCCTCCAATGTCCGTTTTGGAAATCCGATCATCACAAAACTAAAGGGACGAGGTTTCCTGATCATAACGAAGCCCATTCCATCAGATTCGGGCCTTCGATCGGCCCCGAAACGCATTCTGATCCCCCCGCATGAAGAACACTCAAAGAACGATAACTTCCGAACCATATCGATTTTTCTTTCACCATTGTCATCGCACCTCTGCTTGGTCATCACGATATTGTATCTCTAATTTGGGATCATTGAGTTGCGAAACAGATGCACAACAATCCTTTGTTCATAACCCCACGAAGAATGCGAAGAACGTGGGATTAAAAGGGAGAAAGAAAAATAATAAACAAAGGAGGAATCCACCTCATCTGTCGTTATTCATGGCGTCAATTCTCTCTCATTAATAGGTTTAACAGGAGAATCAAAATGAAAAACCAAGATCATCATAAAATCAATTCCCAAATCAAAACCCCTAAAGAAAAGGAAATTGACGCCCTCCTGTAAAAACGCCGGATCTGCAGATCACCCTGTTGGTGGGTTGATTCGTGTTCGTCGTTTAATCCAAGAACAAGGAAGATAAGAATTGAAATAATAGCCCCTACCTCAATCTTTTTGAAGAATGATCCCCGCATCGCATTTGTTGGCGAGGTTCGTCGAATCTGAGATGTGTCGATCGATTGTGGCGTCTTCGTCTGTCAACGGTTTCTCCTCCAAAGCTCCAAAGGAAAACCTCAATTCGCAGGGTTACATGAATAAACCAACAAACTTTCCATAAGCATGTATTAATAGGGGAGTATTAGGTCGTTGCGCACAAAGGAAACATTCTAAATAAAATAAATTATTAATTTATTTTATTTCCATTAAAACGTCCAAAAACTAACTCTTGCAGCTGACCCACGATGGTTGATGTTAGGTCCCACCTAAGGTAAAGTCATTGCTCATAATGCAATGGTTCCCTCATATTTCTGATCCGGACACCCATTTAAAATTTATTCCACTTTTTCAGGAAAATTGATCGTGCACGCTGTTTAAAGTTTAATTAATTTTAAACATTGATTACGGGCACTACAGGCCTCAGAATCGCACGTCGTTGAAAGGTCTAGTCTCGAAATAATTCTATATAATATTTAAAAATAATACATGAAAAATCTGAGACATTACATGTATTCACCAATAATATCAACATTATATTGACAGTAACTCATAATATACAAATTGTATATTTAATATATGATTTTTCAAGATAAGAATATGCTTACATCACAAGAAAAGTGTTGATAAGAATATACAATACTGATATGATATTGTGTATTTAACTATATGAAAATTGCAATGTATTTATGTATTACATTTTAAGATTACTAAGTCACTAAAAAATGTATAACAGTAATTGAAATTTTTCCATATATGTAGCACTGCAAATATTTTATGGTATGTTTCTCTTAAATACACTATATTCATTAGATAGCCTATATTTCATGAATCACTGAGCCTCTATGGAACAAAACTTGGTTACTTATAGGAGATAGCCATAACCTAGGAATTAAACTAAAATTTTTCAGATCTGTGATTTGAATTTTAAAAAACTTACATACACGGTAGTGTTCAGGATGATATTTAGAGTCTGATAGAATTAACTTAATTTTTGGTGAATAGTAACCTACCCTTATGAATAGTAACCTATCCTTATGAATAGTAAATTACCCTTATGAATAGTAATATGAATTTTATGAATGGTATTCATACCCATGAATGTATAAATAAATTTAGGCACCTTAAAAATGAAGATGAATATTTTAAGTGTATATTTTTTGATTAAATAATGATTTTAATTAAATATTTAATTAATCATATTTAGAAAATTATTTTTGAAAAATGGACTTCATTTTTGGATTCTACGTGTCAAAAAATTATTATGGTGAATTTTCGGTATTTTTCTGAAATACTTGAATTTTTGTGAATAGTAAAATATATTAATTTACTGTATAAATACATTATAAATTAAATTAACTATTTCTAGCATCATGAGTGATGTAAGAAAAAAAATCTAGAACTCACATGATCTTATTACTATTCTAAGTCAAGGAATACTCACTATTTTTTGTCTTGAGAAGAAATAATAAATTAATGATTATAATATTAAGAAAACTCTCCTCCCCTCCACTATATAAACCACCCCTCACCCCCTCTTCCTCCCATACCACTCAAGCTTCATGATTTGCCTAAATTCTGCTCAAATATCTCCCTAACCTTCTCCCCCACGTCCAATACCTATTGGTCTCACTAAAAGGACAAAATCAAATGTCTTGAGGAGTTTCTCAAAGAGGAGTACTCAAGAGGTGAACCTCTCTTCCTTTTTATTTCAATTCCTTTTACAAGTTCCATTATTTTGTTCTCTCTTCTCACCTCACCTCATCCAAATTCCATGATAATTCCAGTACCAAAAATTTAGTGGATTTTCATTTTTCTAATTGAATATTTCATTATAATCTCTCTTTTTCCCCTCCTTTTATACTATAAATGCAAACACCGTCTGAGATGTGTTAATTTATCACACTCAAGGAAGACAGGTTTACAATTTTCATTACTATCTTCAAGACTGGTCATGAAACCATTTCAATGGTTTAACCAGATAATAATATATTTATTTTATCATGTTTAATGTTCTGGAATCCTAACACACTAATAAAATGGAATAATAATACAAAACAAGTTCATTGTGCACAAAACTTCTAAGCCAAATCCAAGGGTTTATCATTAACTCATCGAATGAGTCATCCTCATGGTATATAAACCTAATCATTATAAGATCATTTATATATCTATAATTTCATTAATAATATATATATTAATGATTCTGGATGTTTAACCACATTTCAAATGAACTTCCATTCATGAATACAAGTAAACGAATCATGAAAACCAAGTAAGAAAATGCTTCCAAAACAATAAAATTGAATCTCTTAAACCCATCAAAAAGGACATTAATGAACTTAATAAGGTTATACCATATCAATTAAATGTTTATGAGATTATTTAATTATTAATTAATGAAGCTAAATTTGATTATTCAGGTCGTTAATAACAATCAAGAACACCTTCGAGCTTAAGGTAAGGGATCCTTTCTCTCACTTTTGTTCAAGAATCTCCCCTGTGTTGTGCACTTTTATTTTTAATACCTAATTATGGGGTATGTTTTTTCACATTCCCCATACTGACCTTATTATATATAAATAATTGGATACCACTTTAGCTCTCATTAAGCCCTTGCAAGAACACTCGTTACCATGCCGAAATGTTTGTAAGGGGTTTTCTCATTTCACTTTCAATTATGTGGGACTTCCATTATTCACCTCTTATTTATTATATGTGGTATAATTGTACTAACATTTTATATATATTATCATGATTCTATTTATATTCATGTTATTCTATCATTATTTTGGTTGTTATTAACATTTGGTCGTAGGACTCAATTGATTACAACATGGTAACGAGCTTTGTTTCTATTTTCACTTCGTTGTGAATGGCTTAGTATTCTGCACCAACTTTTTCTTATCTGGTGTACCTACTGAAAATTTGAGATCAATTTTAAATTGAATTTATATTCCATTTAAATTTCCATATTCTCATATCATGGATATGATTATTGTCTAAGTCATATACCACTTTACATACGGTATTTATTTTGAATGTTGTTTTGACTAAGGAAATATTGATGAATCTGTATCCTCTATTCCATAAAGATAATTTAAAGTCATATTTCTCTTGTGATGAATCTATGTATAAATAATTCTTTGGACATGAAGTGGTGGGTGGGGCCCGCTACGGCCCCTCGATGCATCGGTAGGTCTCATGAGACAAATCAGTTTGCGACAAACCCTTCGAGTTTGTTTCCAAAAATCAGATGGGTTTCTACCCACAGAACTAAACCATTTTAACGGTATTATGGTATCATGTTCCAGATACATGAAATCCAATTAATAATAATTATCTTTATTCATTATCAGTTATTATAATCCATGATGTTTTCTCTATGAAAAAATCTATGGATGCAGTTTCGTTCTCAGTTTATTAATGGCATGAGTTTTTCATTTATTCACCATGCCTTATTGATTATGTCAAAAAAAAATCAATTCAGTTATTATTGATTCATGATTCAGCCATTTTTAACCCTTACTGAGCATTTGAGCTCACCCCTTTCATTGTTTACCGTCAACAGGTGATGAAGAGGAGATCATTTATTGAGTTCTTGTGGATGTAGTTTTTAGTTTTTGTTATGTATTGTATTTTGTAACCTTTTCCAATGAAATTTGAGTTACATTTATGTATATAGTTTCTTCCAGACTACTAAACTGATCATTACTTCGGGATTTTCATTCCTTCTAACCATGACAATATAACAAGTAATGAACCAGCTCTAGTCTAGAGGGGTCAGAGTGTTACAGTTGGTATCAGAGGAAGTTTAGTAGCAAACTTGGGAACTAGATTAGAAAACATAGATTAGGGAACAAATCCCTAAGGTACTATTTGAGGAAAAACATACAAGAACGTCCTAGTATTTTGGTAAGGAAAAGATTATGTGGATCTTTCAAGAAATATAGCCATGTCTGGATATGAGGAGGTAGAGGTGGCTCTGGTACAGATGTACCTTAGAGTGAAAGCTCCGAAAAGAAGTTTTAGGCTTGACCTGGGGTATCCTGATACACAACAACAGGCCTTGCTAAAATCTTGGTAAAGACACTCCCAAGGTATATGCTTAGGATAATTCATATTTTCTTTACAATCCATTATGAAGGATTGAAATGTAAATTTTTCCTTAGAGAAACCATGTTTATGAGATTAGCTATGCATAGAATTTCAATCTATGTTATGTTCTTTTATATTTTAGATTCATAAGCTAATCTAGTGTATGACATTATTTAGAAATGGTGTCTATTAGAAAAAGGGGAATCAATACTCTTAGACAATGTAGGTATTTCCCCACTGAGAAAGTCAACATAGTAAATATCAGAGCATATCAGATTATAACCATATTAGGACAACTTACTCAGGTTGTGAAGAATAACCATGCTACACCTATGTTAGATCGTTTCATGTGGCATAAGCCCCCATATTTTAGTGGGACTAATAATTTGATGGTAGCTGAGCAGTGGATCAAGTCACTTGAAAAGATATTCATGGCATTGAGATGCAATGAAAATGAGAAGGTAGTGTTGGTGGTATATTGTCTCAAGGGTGACATAGATCAATGGTGGTATTTGATCCAGAATACCATGGAGGAAGAAGAAATAGAAGATATAGAATGGAGGACTTTTAAGGAAATATTCTTTGAAAAATATTTCCCTTGTGATCAACGAACTGAAATGAAGAGGAAATTACTTGGCTAAAAGCAAAGGAAAAAAGACAGTGTTGTAGAGTATGAGGGTACCTTCACAAGGATAGCCAGGTATGCCATAGATTACATATGTGACTCAGAAAAAAATATTGATCATTTCTTTTAAGGTCTTAAGACCAATCTTCAAAGGGCACTGGCTTCTCAAAAATTTTCATCATATGATGAAATTGTATCAAGTGCCATAAAAACAGAGAAGGAATTTGCTAGATCAAATTTGTTCAAGGGAAACCAAGATAAGAAGAGGTACTCTGATAACCAAGGGAAAGGTGAAGTTCCAAAGAAGAACAAGGTAATGAAGAAATTCCCATTATGTGAGAAATTTGGAAAGAATCATCTCAGGAAATGATTGAAAAGCATGGGAGTCTGCTATAAGTGTGGAGAAAAGGTTCATTGATCTAATGAATGAAAGGGGAAGAAACAATTTTATGACTTTCAATGCTTCAATTGTAGAGATATGGTACACAATGAAAATGAGTGTCCTAAGTGCCAAGGAAACATGCCTCAGAAAAATCCAATGGATAAAGGGAGAGCTTATGCAATTACAACCACAGAGGTTGAAGTTCCTAATGATGTGGTGGCAGGTACTTTAATTGTTTCCTCAAACTTATCCAACACTTTATTTGATTCTGGATCATTTCATTCATTTATATCATCCCAGTTTTCCAAGAAAATCAGACATGTCCAATTTGATTTAATAAAGGAGTTTTCAGTCAAAACTCCTAGAGGATGCATCATTGCAACAAAGGCATGTTAACTAGTTCCCCTCGTGACACATAAACGTGCTTTAGTTGCTAACCTTATAATCATAACAATGACTAACTTTGATATAATTCTTGGTATGAATTGTCCATCAAACTATGATGCGAAGATTTATTGCAAGAAAAAGGAAGTTTCAATTTTTGAAAATGGTGTAGAATCTCTTATCTTTAGAGTAGAAACCTCTCCATCTGATTCTTATCTAGACCCACCCCCAGTAGCTCTATTGAATGTAATTCTTGGAGAGGAATAAAACCCAATATCAATGGGTGAGGAAATAAATATTCAAATTGAATATGTTCATATAGTATAAGAATACATTGATGTGTTCCCAGAGGATTTACCTGGATATCCTCCAGAGCGGGAAATTGAGTTTTCCATTGACTTAATTCCTAGTGCAAGACCTATATCAAAAAACCCTATATAATGGATACTATGGAGTTATTGGAGCTAAAGAAACAACTAGATTAGTTGATTGGAAAAGGATTTATTTGACCTAGTGTTTGTACATGGGGAACCCTGGTCCTCTTTGTCAAAAAGAAAGATGGATCCATGCGGCTATGCATTGATTACAGAGAAATAAATTCTATTACAATAAAGAATATGTATCCTCTGCCTCAGATTGATGATTTATTTTATCAACTTCATGGAGATCAATACTTTTCGAATATTGAACTTCAATCCATATATCATCAGCTGCGTTTGAGGAAGGAAGATATTCCTAAGACAGCATTTCGAGCCAGGTATGATCATTATGAGTTTACAGTGATGCCATTTGGACTGACTAATGCACCCTTTGTTTTCATGGATTTAATGAATAGAGTTTTCAAGGAATATCTTGATAACTTTTTTGTGGTATTCATCAATGATATCCTGGTATACTCAAAAATCTTTGAAGGCCATGAGGATCACTTGCAGATTATTCTGAAAAACTCTTAGAAGAAATGAATTATTTGGGAAGTTTAGAAAGTGTGAATTTTGGCTTCAATAAGTTTCTTTTCTAGGATATATTGTCTTTAAGGATGGAATCCTAGTTGATCCTGCAAAAAAAAAAGTCAATCCAATATTGGCCCTAGCCAACAAACATAACTGAGGTACGCAGTTTTATTGGCTTATCAAGTTACTATCAGTGTTTCATTCAAAATTTTGCCCGACTTTCTAACATGATAACCAAGCTCACATGTAAATGAGTTAAGTTTGTGTGGAAAAAAGAATGTACATAATGCTTTAAATAATTGAAAAGAAAATTGGTCAATTCTCCAATTTTGACTCTTCCATCTGGAAGTGATGGATTTTTAATATACAGTGATGCATCAAAGAATGGTTTGGGTTGATTCCTTATGAAAAATGTTAAATTTATTGCTTATGCATCAAGGCAGTTGAAGACTCATGAGCAAAATTATCCAACACATGATCTTTTGTTAGCAGCTGTGATATTTTCTATAAAAATATGGAGATATTATCTTTACGGTGAAAAATGTGAGATATACACAGATCACAAGAGTTTGAAATACATTTTCACACAAAAAGAGCTCAACATGAGGCAAAGGAGATTGATTGAGTTACTCAAAGATTACGATTGTTCAATACACTACCACCCAGAAAAGGAAAATAAGGTGGAAGATGCATTAAGTATGAAATATCATGGACTTCTGACTCAAATGAGGATTGAGAGAGATCCCATATTCATGGATCTACTAAAGATGGATATGGGAATTGTTAAGAAAGGGGAAACATCTTTCCTCTTTCAAATTATTACTAAACCATATTTACTAGAGAAGATAAAAAGATCTCAATATAATGATGAAAACTACACAAGAAAATTATTGTTGTTAAGGATGGTAGATTGGAAGACTTTGTGTATGAGGAAGTATTTCTAAAGTTTGGGAAGAGGTTATGTGTTCTATCAATACCTGAGCTAAAAAGGGAACTATTAGATGATGCTCGTAGCTCAAATTTCTCTATACACTCGGGTATCACAAAGATGTATAGAGATATGAAGGAATATTTTTGATGTGATAATATAAAGCGGGAAATTGCTGACTACATGTCAAGGTGTCTAGTTTTTCAACAAGTGAAGGCCGAAAGACAACATCCTAGAGGATTGATGTAACCTCTAACTATTCCTATGTGTAAGTGTGATAAAATTATGATGGATTCTTTCACTGGACTACCGAGGACACCTAGAAAGAATGATGCAATATGGGTAATTGTTGATCGTCTCACAAAATAATCACATTTCCTTCCTATAAGATAGGATTTACCACTTGAGCCTCTGGAAAGACTTTATATTAATGAATTTTTAAGACTTCATGGTGAACCTCTATCGATTGTGTCCGATCGAGATCCCTAGTTTACATCAAAATTCTGGAAAAGTCTCCAGAAGGATTTGAATATTGAGCTTCGTATGAGTACTGCTTATCACCCCCAAACCGACGAACAGTCTGAAAGGACTATTCAAACTCTAGAATACATGCTGAGGTCATACTCTCTTGACTACCAAGGTATGTGGGATCAATACTTTCCTTTGGTGGAATTTTCCTACAACAATAGTTTCCATTCTAGTATTCAAATGGATCCATATGAAGCATTATATGGAAAGAGATGTCGAACTCCAACTTGTTGGGATGAAGTTGGTGAGAGGAAACTTATAGGACCATAAATTATTGAAGAGACCATGAAAAAGGTGAAGACAATCCAAGCCCATATTAAAGTATCACAAAGTAGGTAGAAGAGTTATGCTAACAATCGGAGAAAGGATTTGTAATTCCAAGTGGGAGATCATGTCTTTCTAAAAGTATCTCTATGGAAGGGTGTCTTAAGGTTTGGTATGAAAGGGAAACTGAGCCCCAAGTACATTGAACCATTTGAAATTCTGGAAAGAATCAGAGTTATAGCTTACCATTTAGCAATGTCACCAAGTCTCTCCAAAGTCCATGATGTATTCTATGTGTCATTCTTGAATAAATACATGTCATACCCAATGCATGTACTCACCTATGAAGAAATAGAACTGGAACCTGATTTTTCATACTGTGAAGAGCCTATCAGGATCCTTGACACAAGGGAGAAGGTATTGAGAAACCAGAAAATTTGTCTAGTAAAGGTTCTTTAGAAAAACCATAATATGGATAAGCAACATGGGAACCTGAGGATGTTATGAAGAAGAACCACCCACATATTTTTGGTGGGATTTATACATAAAATTTCAAGGATGAAATTTATGGAGGGAATAATGTAGCACCACAGACATTTTATGGTATGTTTCTCTTAAATAGACTTTATTCATTAGATAGCCTATATTTCATGAATCACTGAGCCTCTATGGAAAAAAACTTAGTTACTTATAGAAGATAGCCATAACCTGGGCATTAAACTTAAATTTTCTAGCTCTCTGATTTGAATTTTAAAAATATGACATACACGGTTGTGTTCAGGATGATATTTAGAGTCTGGTAGAATTAACTTAATTTTCAGTGAATAGTAACCTACCCTTATGAATAGTAACCTACCCTTATGAATATTAACTTATGATTATGAATAGTAATATGACTTTTATGAATGGTATCCATACCCATGAATGTATAAATAAATTTACGTACCTTAAAAATAAAGATGAATATTTTAAGTGTTTATATTTTTTGATTAAATAATGATTTTAATTAAATATTTAATTAATCATATTTAGAAAATTATTTTTGAAATATGGGCTTAATTTTTGGATTCTACATGTCGAAAAATGTTTAGGGTGAATTTTTGGTATTTTTATGAAATACTAGAATTTTTTGGTGAAAAGTAAAATACATTAATTTACCGTATAAATACATTATAAATTAAATTAACTATTCCTAGCATCATGAGTGATGTCAGCACCCAAATATAGAACTCACAGTCTCTTATTAATATTCTAATTCAAGGAATACTTGCTATTTCTTGTATTGAGAAGAAATAATAAATTAATGATTATAATATTAAGAAAACTCTTCTCCCCTCCACTATATAAACCACCCCTCACCCCCTCTTCCTCCCATACCACTCAAACTTCATGATTTGCCTAAATTCTGCTCAAATATCTCCCTAACCTCATCCCCCACGTCCAATACCTATTGGTATCACTAAAAGGCCAAAATCAAAGGTCTTGAGGAGTTTCTCAAAGAGGAGTACTCAAGAGGTGAACCTCTCTTCCTTTTTATTTCAATTCCTTTTACAAGTTCCATTATTTTGTTCTCTCTTCTCACCTCACCTCATCCAAATGCCATGATAATTACACTACCATTCATGTATTAGATTTTAATTGTTCTAATGTAATATTTCATTATAATCTCTCTTTTTTCCTTCCTTTTATACTATAAATGCAAACACCGTCTGAGATGTGTTAATTTATCACACTTAAGGAAGATAGGTTTTCAATTTGCATTACTATCTTCAAGATTGGTCATGAAACATTTTAAATGGTTGAACCAGATCATAATATATTTATTTTATCATGTTTAATGTTCTATAATCCTCACACACTCATAAAATGGAATAATAATACAAAACAAGTTCATTGTACACAAAACTGCCAAGCCAAATCCAAGGGTTTATCATTAACTCATCGAATGAGTCATCCTCATGGTATATAAACAGAATAATTATAAGATCATTTATATCTATATAATTTCATTAATAAGATATATTAATTATTTTTTATGTTTAACCACATTTCAAATGAACTTCCATTCATGAATACAAGTAAATGAATCATGAAAACCAAGTAAGAAAATGCTTCCAAAACAATAAAATTGAATCTCTTAAACCCACAAAAAATGCCATTAATGAACTTAATAAGGTTATAAAATATAAATTACATGTTTATTAGGTTTTTAACTTATTAATTAATGAATCCAAATTTTATTATTTAGGTTGTTAATAAAAATCAAGAACACCTTCGAGCTTAAGGTAAGGGATCCTTTCTCTCACTTTTGTTCAAGAATCTCCCCTATGTTGTGATCTTTTATTTTTAATACCTAATGATGGTGTATTTTTTTCTCACCTTACCCATACTTCCCTTATGATATATAAATAATGGGATACCCCTTTACCTCTCATTAATCCCTCGCAAGAACACTCGTTATCATGCCAAAATGTTTTTAAGGGGTTTTCTCATCTCACTTTCAATTCTGTGGGACTTCCATTGTTCACCACTTATTTATTACATGTGGTATATGTGTACTGCCATTTGATATATAGTATCATGATTCTATTTATATTCATGTTATTCTGTCATTATTTTGGTGGTTATTAACATTTTGTCATACGACTCAATTGATTACAATATGGTAACGAGCTTTGTCTCTATTTTCACTTCGTTGTGACTTGCTTAGTATTGTGCACCTACTCTTTCTTATGTGGTATACCTAATACCCATTTGAGATCAATTTTCAATTGAAATTATATTCCATTTAAATTTCCATATTCTCATATCATGGATATGATTATTTTCTAAGTCGTATACCACTTTACATACGGTATTTATTTTGAATGTTGTTTTGACTGAGGAAATATTGATGAATCTGTATCCTCTATTCTATACAGATAATGTAAAGGAATATTTCTCTTATGCTGAATCTATTTAAAAATAATTCTTTGGAAATGAAATGGTGAGTGGGTCCCACTACGGCCCCTCGATGCATCGGTAGGTCTCATGAGACAAATTAGTTGGCGACAAACCCTTCGAGTTTGTTTCCAAAAATCAAACAGGTTTCTACCCATAGAAGTAAACTGTTTTAATGGTATTATGGTATCATGTTCTAGATAAATGACATCCAATTAATAATAATTATCTTTATTAATTATCAGTTATTACTATCCATGAGGTTTTCACTATTACAAAATCTATGGATGCATTTTCATTCTCAATTTATTAATGGCATGAGTTTTTCATTTATTCACCATGCCTTATTGATTATATCAAATTGTTTAAAATTTAATTATTATTGATTCATTATTCCACCATTTTTAACCCTTACTGATCATTTTATCTCACCCTTTCATTGTTTACCTTCAACAGGTGATGAAGAGGAGATCATTTATTGAGTTCTTGTGTATGTAGTTTTTAGTTTTTGTTGTGTATTGTATTTTTTAACCTTTTACAATGTAATTTTAGTTACATTTTTGTATATAGTTTCTTCAAGACCACTAAAATGATTGTTCCATTAGGATTTTAATTTCTTCTAACCATGACAATATAACAAGTAATGCACCGGCTCCAGTCAAGAGGGGTCAGGGTGTTATAATTGGTATCATAGGAAGTTTAGTAGCAAACTTGGGAACTGGATTAGAAAACGTAGATTAGGGAACAAATACCTAAGGTAGTATTTGAGGAAAAACATACAAGAATGTCCTGGTATTTTGGTAAGGAAAATATTATGTGGATCTTTCAAGTAATATATCCCTATCTGGATACGATCGGGTAGAGGTGACTCTGGCACAGATGTACCTAGGAGTGAAAGCTCCGACAAATAGTTTTGGTCTTGACATGGGGTATCCTGGTACATGACCACGGGCCTTACTGCACTCTTGGTTATGAAACTCCCAGGGTATATGCTTAGGATAATTTTTATTTTCTTTACAATCCATTATGAAGGATTGAAATGTAAATTTTTCCTCAGAGAAACCATGTTTATGAGATTATCTATGCATAAAATTTCAATATATGTTATGTTATTTTTTATTTTTTATTCATAAAATAATCTAGTGTATGACATTATTTAGAAAATGCGCCTAATAGAATAAGGGGAATCAATACTCATGGACAATGTTGGGATTTCCCCACTGAGAAAGTCAACACAATCAATATCGGAGCAGATCAGATTATGACCACAATGGGAAAACTTACTTAGGTTGTGACGAATAACCATGATAAAACTATGTTGGAACGTTTCATGCGGTAGAATACCCCATCTTTTAGTGGGACTACTAATCCGATGGTAGCTGAGCAGTGGATCAAGTCACTTGAAAATATATTAATGGAATTAAGATGCAATGAAAATAAGAAGGTAGTGCTGGCAGTATATTGTCTCAAGGGGGACGTAGATCAATGGTGGTCTTTGATCCAGAATACCATGGAGGAAGAAGAAATAGAAGATATGGAATGGAGGAATTTTAAGGAAATATTATTCGAAAAATATTTCCCTCATGATCCGCGAACTGAAATGAAGAGGAAATTCCTTGGCTTAAAGTAAAGGGAAGAAGACAGTGTTGCAGAGTATGAGGATACCTTCACAAGGCTAGCCAGGTATTCTATAGATTACGTACGTGACTCGGTAGACAAGATTGATCATTTCTTTGAAGGTCTTAATCCAAGTATTCAAAGGGCACTAGCTTCTCAAACATTTTCATCACATGATGAAATTGTATCGAGTGCCATCAAAATAGAGAAGGAATTTTCTAGATCAAATTTGTTCAAGGGAAACCAAGATAAGAAGAGGTACTCTGATAACCAAGGGAAAGGTGAAGTGCCAATGAAGAAAAAGGGAATTAAGAAATTCCCATTATGTGAGAACTGTGGAATGAATCATCTCAGGAAATGATTGAAAGGTATGGGAGTATGCTATAAGTGTGGAGAAAAGGTCCATCGATCTAATGAATGCAAGGGGAAGAAACAATTTGATGATGTTCAATGATACAATTGTAGAGATATGTGACATTATTAAAATGAGTGTCCTAAGCACCAAGGAAACATGCCTCAGAAAAATCCAAGGGAGAAAGGGATAGCTTATGCAATTACAACCGCAGAGGTTGGAGTTCCTAATGATGTGGTGGTAGGTACTTTAATTGTTTCCTCAAACTTATCCAACACTTTATTTGATTCTGGATCATTGCATTCATTTATGTCATCCCAATTTTCCAAGAAAATTAGACATGTCCAATTTGATTTAATAAAGGAATTATCAGTAAAAACTCCTAGGGGTGCATCATTGCAACAAAGGCATGACAACTAGTTTCCCTCATTACACATAAACATGCTTTAGTTTCTAACCTTATCATCATAACATTGTCTGACTTTGATATAATTCTCAGTATGAATTTGCTGTCAAACTATGATTTGAAGATTTATTGCATGAGAAAGGAAGTTAAAATTTTGAAAATGGTGTAGAATCTCTTATCCTTAGAGTAGAAACCTCACCGTCTGATTCTTATCTAGACCCACCCTCGGTAGCTCTATTGAATGCAATTATTGGAGAGTAAGAGAACCCAATATCTATGGGTGAGGAAAGAAATATTCAAATTGAATATGTGAATATAGTTCAAGAATACATTTATGTGTTTTCAGAGGATTTACCTGGACATCCTCTAGAGTGGGAAATTGAGTTTTCCATTAACTTAATTCTTAGTGCAAGACCTATATCAAAAAAAACCCCTATAGAATGGACACTATAGAGTTAGTGGAGCTAAAGAAACAACTAGAGGAGTTGAGTGAAAAAGGATTTATTCGACCTAGTGTTTCTCCATGGGGAGCCCCGGTCCTGTTTGTCAAGAAGAAAGATGGATGCATGAGGCTATGCATTGATTACAGGGAAATAAATGCTATTACAATAAAAATTAAGTATCATATGCCTTGGATTGATGATTTATTTGATCAACTTCATGGAGATCAATACTTTTCAAAGATTGACCTTTGATCCGGATATCATTGGCTACATTTGAGGAAGGAAGATATTCCTAAGACAGAATTTCGAACTAGGTATGGGCATTACGAGTTTATAGGGATGCCTTTTGGACTGACTAATACACCCTCTATTTTCATGGATTTAATGAATAGAGTTTTCAAAGAATATCTTGATAAATTTTTTTTTGTATTCATAGATGATATCCTGGTATACTCAAAAATCTATTAAGACCATGAGGATCACTTGCATATTATTCTGAAAACTCTTGGAAGAAATGAATTATATGGGAAGATTAGAGAGTGTGAATTCTGGCTTCAATTGGTTTATTTTCTAGGCTATATTGTCTCTAAGGATGGAATCCTAGTTGATCCTGTAAAAACAAAGGCAATCCAAGATTGGCCCATGCTAACAAACATAACTGAGGTACGCAGTTTTATTGGTTTAGTAGGTTACTATCAGCGTTTTGTTCAGAATTTTTCCCAACTGGCTAACTCACTGACCAAGCTCACATGTGAAGGAGTTAATTTTGTGTGGAAAAAAGAATGTACAAAATTATTCTAATAATTGAAAAGATTATTGTCCAATGCTTCAATTTTGACTCTTCCATCTAGAAGTGATGGATTTTTAATATACATTAATCCATCAAAGAATGGGTTGGGTTGTATCCTTATAAAAAATAGTAAAGTTATTTCTTATGCATCAAGTTATTTGAAGAATCATGAGAAAAATTATCCAACACATGATCTTGAGTTAGCAGTTTTAATATTTGCTCTAAAAATCTGGAGACATTATCTTTATGGTGAAAAATGTGTGATATAAATAGATCACAGGAGTTTGAAATACATTTTAATGCAAAAATAACTCAACATTAGGAAAAGGAGATGGCTCCAGTTACTCAAAGATTGTGATTGTTCAATACACTACCACCCAGGAAAGGAAAATAAGGTGTCAGATGCATTAAGCAGGAAAGATCATAGAATTCTGACTCAAATAAAGATTGAGAGAGATCCTATATTCATGGATCTATTAAAGATGGATATGGGAATTTTTAAGGGAGGGGAAAAATCTTTCCTCTTTCATAAGATTGCTAAACCATATTTACTAGAGAAGATAAAAATATCTCAATATGATGATGAAAATATACATAAGAAAATTATTGTTGTTAAGGATGGGAGATTGGAAGACTTCATATATGAGGAAGGAGTTATAAAGTTTGAGAAGAGGTTATGCATTCCATCAGTACCTGAGCTAAAAGGGGAACTATTAGACGATGCTCATAGCTCAAATTTCTCTATACACCCAGGTATCACAAATATGTATAGAGATATGAAGGAATATTTTTGGTGGGATAATATGAAGCGGTAAATTGCTGACTACGTGTCAAGGTGTCTAGTTTGTCAACAAGTGAAGGCAGAGAGACAACATCCTAGAGGAGTGATGCAACCTCTACGTATACCTATGTGGAAGTGGGATAACATTACGATGGGTTATCTCACCGGACTACCGAGGACACCTAGAAAGAATGATTCAATATGGTTAATTGTTGATCGTCTCAAAAAATCATCACATTTAATTATTATAAAAGAGTATTTACCACTTGAGTGCCTGGAAAGACTTTATATTAATGAATTTGTAAGACTTCATGGTGCACCTCTATCGATTGTGTCCAATAGAGATCCTTAGTTTACATCAAAATTCTAAAAAAGTATCTATAAGGCTTTGAATACTGAGCTTCATATGTGTATTTATTATCACCCCCAAACCGACGGACAATTTGAAAGGACTATTCAAACTCTATAAGACATGCCGAGGTCATGCTCTCTTGACTTCCAAGGTATGTGGGATCAATACTTTCCTTTGGTGGAATTTTCCTACAACAATAGTTTCCATTATAGTATTCAAATGGCTCCATATATAGCATTATATGGAAATATATTTTGAACTCCAACTTGTTGGGATGAAGTTGGTGAGAGGAAACTTATAGACCGAGAAATTATTGAAGAGACCACGACAAAGGTGAAGATAATCCAAGCCCATATTAAAGCAGCCCAAAGTAGGCAGAAGAGTTATGCTAACAATTGGAGAAAGGATTTGGAATTCCAAGTGGGAGATCATTTCTTTCTAAAAGTATCTCCATGGAATGGTGTCTTAAGGTTTGGTAAGAAAGGGAAAATGAGCCCCAGGTACATCGGACCATTTGAAATTATGGAAAGAATTTGGAGTTGTAGCTTACCATTTAGCAATGCTGCCAAGTCTCTCCAAAGTCCATGATGTATTCCATGTGTCATTGTTGAAGAAATACATGTCAAACCCAATGCATGTACTCATCTATGAAGAAATAGAACTGGAACCTGATTTGTCATACTGTGAAGAGCCTATCGGGATCCTTGAAAAAAGGTAACAAGTATTGAGAAACCGGATGACTGGTCTAGTAAAGGTTCTTTGGAAAAACCAGAATAGGGAGGAAGCAACATGGTAACTTGAGGATGTTATGAAGAAGAACCACCCACATCTTTTTGGTGGGCTTTATATATAAAATTTCAAGGACAAAATTTTCGACGGAGGGAATAATGTAACACCCCAAACATTGTATGATATGATTCTCTTAAATACATTTTATTCATTAGATAGCCTATATTTCATGAATCACTGAGCCTCTATGGAAAAAAACTTGGTTACTTATAGGAGAGATCCATAACCTAGGCATTAAACTTAAATTTTGCAGCTCTGTGATTTGAATTTTAAAAATCTGACATACACTGTTGTGTTCAGGATGATATTTCGAGTCTGATAGAATTAACTTAATTTTAGGTGAATAGTAACCTACCTTTAAAAAAATTAACCAACCCTTATGAATATTAACTTACCCTTATGAATAGTAATATGACTTTTATGAATGGTATCCACACCCATGAATATATAAATAAATTTAGGCACCTTAAAAATGAAGATGAATATTTTAAGTGTTTATGTTTTTCGACTAAATAATGATTTTAATTAAATATTTAATTAATAATTTTTATAAAATTATTTTGGAAAAATGGACTTCATTTTTTGGTTCTACACATCAGAAAATGGTTGGGGTTAATTTTTGGTATTTTTCTGAAATACATGAATTTTTGGTGAATAGTAAAATACATTAATTTACCGTATAAATACATTATAAATTAAATTAAATGTTCCTAACATAATGAGTGATGTAATCACCCAAATATATAACTCACATGCTCTTATTACTATTATAATTCAAGGAATACTCACTATTTCTTGTCTTGAGAAGAAATAATAAATTAATGATTATAATATTAAGAAAACTCTCCTCTCCTCCACTATATAAACCACCTATCACCCCCTCTTCCTCCCACACCACGCAAGCTTCAATACTTGCCTAAATTCTGATCAAATAGCTCCCTAACCTCCTCCCCCATGTCCAATACCTAATGGTATCACCAAAAGTCCAAAATCAAAGGTCTTGAGGAGTTTCTCAAAGAGGAGTACTCAAGAGGTGAACCTCTCTTCCTTTTTATTTCAATTCCTTTTACAAGTTCCATTATTTTGTTCTCTCTTCACACCTCACCTCATACAAATTCCATGATAATTAAATTACCATAAATTTACTATATTTCATTTTTCTAAAGTAATATTTCATTATAATCTCTCTTTTTCCCCTCCTTTTATACTATAAATGCAAACAACGTCCGAGATGTCTTAATTTATCACACTCAAGGAAGACGGGTTTTCAATTTGCATTACTATATTCAAGACTGGTCATGAAACCTTTTCAATGGTTAAACCAGATCATAATATATGTATTTTATCATTTTTAATGTTCTATAATCCTTAAAAACTCATAAAATGGAATAATATTACAAAACAAGTTCATTGTGCACAAAACTACCAAGCCAAATCCAAGGGTTTATCATTAACTCATTGAATGAGTCATCCTCATGGTATATAACTAGAATAATTATAAGATAATTTATATCTATATAATTTCATTAATAAGATATATTAATGATTTTGCATGTTTAACCACATTTCAAATGAACTTCTATTCATGAATACAAGTAAACGAATCATGAAACCCAAGTAAGAAAATGCTTCCAAAACAATAAAATTGAATCTCTTAAACCCATAAAAAAAGGACATTAATGAACTTAATAAGTTTATACCATATCAATTAAATTTTTATTAGGTTCTTAACTTATTAATTAATGAAGCTAAATTTGAATATTTAGGTTGATAATAACAATTAAGAACACCTTCGAGCTTAATTTAAGGGATCCTTTCTCTCACTTTTGTTCAAGAATATCCCCTATGTTGTGCTCTTTTATTTTTAATACCAAATGATTGGGTTTGTTTTCCCAACTTCCCCATACTTCCCTTATGATATATAAATAATGGGATACCCCTTTACCTCTCATTAATCCCTTGCAATAACACTTGTTACCATGCCGAAATGTTTGTAAGGGGTTTTCTCATCTCACTTTCAATTATATGGGGCTTCCATTGTTCACATATTATTTCTTATATGTGGTATAGGTGTACTGAAATTTGATATATTGTATCATGATTATCTTTATATTCATGGTATTCTGTCATTATTTTGGTGGTTATTAACATTTGGTCATACGACTCAATTGATTACAACATGGTAACGAGATTTGTCTCTATTTTCACTTCGTTGTGACTTGCTTAGTATTGTGCACCTACTCTTTCTTATGTGGTGTAACTAATTCCCATTTGAGATCACTTTTCAATTGAAATTATATTCCATTTAAATTTCCATATTCTCATATCATGGATATGATTATTGTCTATGTCGTATACCACTTTACATACGGTATTTATTTTGAATGTTGTTTTGACTGAGGAAATATCGATGAATATGTATCCACTATTCTATACGGATAATGTAAAGGAATATTTATCTTGTGATAAATCTATGTATAAATAATGATTTGTACAAGCATTGGTGGGTGGGGCCTGCTACAGATCATCGATGCATCGAAAGGTCTCATGAGACAAATCAGTTGGTGACAAACCCTTCGAGTTTGTTTCCAAAAATCAGACGGGTTTCTACCCACAGAAATAAATTGTTTTAATGGTATTATGGTATCATGTTCTAGATAAATGACATCCAATTAATAATAATTATCTTTATTCATTATTAGTTATTACTATTCATGAGGTTTTCACTATGACTAAATCTATGGATGCAGTTTCGTTCTTAGTTTATTAATGGCGTGAGTTTTTAATTTATTCACCATGCCTTATTGATTATGTCAAATTGTTTACAATTCAATTATTATTGATTCATGATTACACCATTTGTAACCCTTACTGAGAATTTGACCTCACCCCTTTCATTTTTTACCTTCAACGGGTGATGAAGGGGAGATCATTTATTGAGTTTTTGTGGATGCAGTTTTTAGTTTTTGTTATGTATTGTATTTTGTAACCTTTTCCAATGTAAGTTGAGTTACATTTATGTATCTAGTTTCTTCAAGACTACTAAAATGATCATTCCTTCAGGATTTTCATTCCTTCTAACCATGCCAATATAACAAGTAATGCACCAGCTCTAGTCTAGAGGGGTTAGGGTGTTATAGTTGGTATCAGAGGAAGTTTAGTAGCAAACTTGGGAACTAGATTAGAAAGCATAGATTAGGGAACAAATCCCTAAGGAAGTATTTGAGGACAAACATACAAGAATTTCATGGTATTTTGGAAAGGAAAATATGATATGGATCTTTCAAGCAATACATCCCTGTCTGGATACGAGCAGGTAGAGGTGGCTCTGGAACAGATGTACCTAGAAGTGAAAGCTCCGACAAGGAGTTTCAGGCTTGACCCGGGGTATCCTGGTACACGACAATGGGACTTGTTGCACTCTTAGTTATGAAACTCCCATGGGATATTCTTAGGATAATTCGTATTTTCTTTACAAGCCATTATGAAGGATTGAAATGTAAATTTTTCCTTAGAGAAACCATGTTTATGAGATTAGCTATGCATAAAATTTCAATTTATGTTATGTTATTTTCTATTTTAGATTCATAGACTAATCTAGTGTATTCCATTATTTAGAAATGGTGCCTAATAGAAGAAGGTGAATCAATACTCGTGGAAAATTTAGGGATTGCCCCACTGAGAAAGTCAACATAGTCAATATCAGAGTAGATCATATTATGACCATATTGGGACAACTTACTCTGGTTGTGACGAATAACCATACTACACCTGTTTTGGATCATTTCATACAGTATAAGCCCCCATATTTTAATGGGACTACTAATCTGATGGTAGCTGATCAGTGGATCAAGTCACTTGAAAATATATTCATGGCATTAAGATGCAATGAAAATGAGAAGGTAGTGTTGGCAGAATATTGTTTCAAGGGTGACGCGGATCAATGCTGGTCTTTTATCTAGAATACCATGGAGGAAGAGGAAATAAAAGATATGTAATGGAGGACTTTTAAGTAAATATTATTCGAAAAATATTTCCCTTGTGAGAAACAAACTGAAATAAAGAGGAAATTCCTTGGATTAAATCAAAGGGAAGAAGATAGTGTTGCAGAGTATGAGGCTACCTTCACAAGGATAGCCAAGTATTCCATAGATTATGTACGTGACTCAGCAGACAATATTGATCATTTCTTTTAAGTTCTTCATCCAATTATTCGAAGGGCACTAGCTTCTCAAACATTTTCATCATATGATGAAATTGTATCAAGTGCCTTCAAAACAGAGAAGGAATTTGCTGGATCAAATTTGTTCAAGGGAAACCAAGATAAGAATAGGTACTTTTATAACTAAGGGAAAGGTTAAGTGCCAAAGATGAACAAGGGAATGAAGAAATTCCCATTATGTGAGAATTGTGGAAAGAATCATCTCAGGAAATGCTTGAAAGGTATGGGAGTCTACTATAAGTGTGGAGAAAAGGGTCATCGATCTAATTAATGAAAGGGTAAGAAACAATTTGATGATGTTCAATGATACAATTGTAGAGATATAGGACACTATGAAAATGAGTGTCCTAATCTCCAAGGAAACATGCCTCAGAAAAAGCCAAGGGAGTAAGGGAGAGCTTATGCAATTACAACCGCAGAGATCGAAGTTCCTAATGATGTGGTGGTAGGTACTTTAATTGTTTCCTCAAACTTAGACAAAACTTTATTTGATTCTCGATCATCGCATTAATTTATATCATACCATTTTTCCCAGAAAATTAGACATGTCCAATTTTATTTAATAGAGGAGTTGTCAGTCAAAACTTCTAAGGGATGCATCATTGCAACAAAGGCATGTCAACTAGTTCCCCTCATGGCACATAAACATGTTTTAGTTTCTAACCTTATTATCATACTAATGACTGAATATGATATAATTCTCAGTATGGATTGTCTGTCAAACTATGATGCAAATATTTATTGAAAAAAAAAAGAAGTTACAATTTTTGAAAATGGTGTAGAATCTCTTATCTTTAGAGCAGAAACCTCGCCGTATGTTTTTTATCTAAACCCACCCCCAGTAGCTCTACTGAATGCAATTATTAGAGAGGAAGAGAACCCAATATCTATGGTTGAGGAAATAAATATTAAAATTTAAGATGTGCATATAGTACATGAATACATTTATGTGTTTCCAGAGGATTTACCTGGACATCCTCCAGAGTGGGAAATTGAGTTTTCCATTGACTTAATTCCTGGTGCAAGACCTATATCAAAAACCCCTTATAGAATGGCCACTATGGAGTTATTGGAGCTAAAGAAACAACTAGAGGAGTTGAGTGACAAAAGATTTATTTGACCTAGTGTTTCTCCATGGAGATCCCTGGTCATGTTTGTCAATAAGAAAGATGGATCCATGAGGCTATGCATTGATTACAGGAAAATCAATGCTATTACAATAAAGAATAAGTTTCCTCTACCTCAGATTGATGACTAATTTGATCAACTTCATGGAGATCAATACTTTTCAAAGATTGACCTTCGATCCAGATATCATGAGCTGCATGTGAGGAAGGAAGATATTCCTATGACAGCATTTTGAACCAGGTATGGGCATTACGAGTTTACAGTGATGCCTTTTGGACTAACTATTTCCACCCTCTGTTTTCATGGATTTAATGAATAGAGTTTTCAAGGAATATCTTGATAACTTTTTTGTGGTATTCATCGATGATATCCTGGTATAATCAAAAAGATATGAAGACCATGAGGGTCACTTACAGATTATTCTAAAACTCTTAGAAGAAATGAATTATATGGGAATTTTAGAAAGTGTGAATTCTGGCATCAACCAGTTTCTTTTCTAGGCCATATTGTCTCTAAGGATGAAATCCTAGTTGATCTTGCAAAAACAAAGGCAATCAAATATTGGCCCATGCCAACAAACATAACCAAGGTATGCATTTTATTGGATTAGTAGGTTACTATCAGTGTTTCGTTTAGAATTTTGCTCGACTGGCTAAACCGCTAACCAAACTCACACGTAAAGGAGTTAATTTTGAGTGGACAAAATAATGTATATAATTCTTCTAAGAATTGAAAAGAATATTGGTCAATGCTCCAATTTTGACTCTTCTATCTAGAAGTGATGGATTTATAATATACAATGATGCATCAAAGAATGGGATGGGTTGCGTCCTTATGAAAAATGGTAAAGCTATTTCTTATACATCAAGTCAGTGGAAGACTCATGAAAAAAATTATCCAACACAAGATCTTGAGTTATCATTTCTAATATTTGCTCTGAAAATATGGAGACATTATCTTTATGGTAAAAAGTGTGAGATATACACAGATCAGAAGAATTTGAAATACATTTTCACACAAAAATAACTCAACATGAGGAAAAAGAGATGGCTCGAGTTACTCAAAGATTATGATTGTTCAATACACTACCACCCAGGAAAGGAAAATAAGGTGGAAGATGCATTAAGTAGGAAAGATCATGGAATTATGACTCAAATGAGGATTTAGAGAGATCCTATATTCATGGATCTACTAAAGATGGATATGGGAATTGTTAAGGAAGGGGAAACATTTTTCCTCTTTCAAATGATTGCTAAACCATCTTTACTAGAGAAGATAAAACAGTCTCAATCTGATGATGAAAATCTACACAAGAAAATTATTGCTGTTAAGGATGGGAGATTGGAAGACTTCATGTATGAGGAAGGAGTTCTAAAGTTTGGGAAGAGGTTATATGTTCCATCAGTACCTGAGCTAAAAAGAGAACTATTAGACGATGCTCATAGCTCAAATTTCTCTCTACACCCGGGTATCACAAAGATGTGTAGATATATGAAGGAATATTTTTGATGGGATAATATGAAGCGGGAAATTGCTAACTACATGTCAAGGTGTCTAGTTTGTCAACAAGTGAAGGCAGAGAGACCACATCATAGAGGAGTGATGCAACCTCTACCTATTCCTATGTGGAAGTTGGATAACATTACGATGGATTTTCTCACTGAACTACCGAGGAAACCTAGAAGGACTGATGCAATATGGGTAATTGTTGACTGTCTCACAAAATCATCACATTTCCTTCCTATAAGAGATGATTTACCACTTGAGAGCATGAAAATACTTTATATTAATGAATTTTTAAGACTTCACGGTGCACCTCTATCGATTGTGTCCGATTGAGATCCCCAGTTTACATCAAAATTCTAAAAAATTCTCCAGAAGGATTTGAATACAGATCTTTGTATGAGTACTGCTTATCACCCCAAACCGACAGATAGTCTGAAAGGACTATTCAAACTCTAGAAGACATGCTGAGGTCATTCTCTCTTGACTTCCAAGGTATGTGGGATCAATACTTTCCTTTGGTGGAATTTTTCTACAATAATAGTTTCCATTCATGTATTCAAATGGCTCCATATGAAGAATTATATGGAAAGAGATGTCAAACTCCAACTTATTAGGATGAAGTTGGTGAGAGGAAACTTATAGGCTCATAACTTATTGAAGAGACCATGTAAAAGGTGAAGACAATCCAAGCCCTTATTAAAGCAGCCCAAAGTAGGAAGAATAGTTATACTGACAACCAGAGAAAGGATTTGGAATTCCAAGTGGGAGATCTTGTCTTTTTGAAAGTATCTCCATGTAAGGGTGTTTCAAGGTTTGGTAAGAAAGGGAAATTGAGCCCCAGGTACATCGGACCATTTGAAATTATGGAAAGAATTGGAGTTGTAGCTTACCATTTAGCAATGTCACCAAGTCTCTCCAAATTCCATGATATATTCCATGTGTCATTGTTGAAGAAATACATGTCAGACCCAATGCATTTACTCACCTATGAATAAATAGAACTTAAACCTGATTTTTCATACTATGGAGAGCCTATCTGGATCCTTGAGACAAGGGAGAAGGTATTGAGAAACCGAACGACTCGTCTAGTAAAGGTTCTTTGGAAAAACCAGAATATAGAGGAAGCAATATGGGAACCTAAGGATGTTATGAAGAAGAACCACCTGCATCTTTTTGGTGGGATTTACAGATAAAATTTCAAGGACGGAATTTCCAAAGGAGGGAATAATGTAGCACCCCAAAAATTTTATGGTATGTTTCTCTTAAATACACTATATTCATTAGATAGCCTATATTTCATGAATCACTGAGCCTCTATGGAACAAAACTTGGTTACTTATAGGAGAGATCCATAACCTAGGCATTAAACTTAATTTTTCTAGCTCTGTGATTTGAATTTTAAAAATATGACATACACAGTTGTTTTCAGGATGATATTTCGAGTCTGATAGAATTAACTTAATTTCTGGTGAATAGTAACCTACCCTTATGAATAGTAACCTACCCTTATGAATAGTAACTTACCCTTATGAATAGTAATATGAATTTTATGAATGGTATCCATACCCATGAATATATAAATAAATTTAGGCACCTTGAAAATGAATATGAATATTTTAAGGGTTTATATTTTTCGATTAAATAATGATTTTAATTAAATATTTAATTAATCATATTTAGAAAATTATTTTTGAAAAAATGGACTTCATTTTTGGATTCTACATGTTGAAAAATGGTTAGGGTGAATTTTTGGTATTTTTCTGAAATACTTGAATTTTTGTGAATAGTAAAATACATTAATTTATCGTATAAATACATTATAAGTTAAATTAACTATTCCTAGAATCATGAGTGATGTAAGCACCCAAATCTAGAACTCACATGATCTTATTACTATTATAAGTCAAAGAATACTCACTATTTCTTGTCTTGAGAAGAAATAATAAATTAATGATTATAATATTAAGAAAACTCTCCTCCCCTCCACTATATAAACCACCCCTCACCCCCTCTTCCTCCCACACCACTCAAGCTTCAATATTTGCCTAAATTCTGCTCAAATAGCTCCCTAACCTCCTCCCCCATGTCCAATAACTATTGGTCTCACCAAAAGGCCAAAATCAAAGGTCTTGAGGAGTTTCTCAAAGAGGAGTACTCAATAGGTGAACCTCTCTTCCTTTTTATTTCAATTCCTTTTACAAGTTCCATTATTTTTTTCTCTCTTCTCACCTTACCTCGTCCAAATGACATGATAATTCCAGTACAATACATGTACTATATTTTCATTGTGATAATGGAATATTTCATTATAATATCTCTTTTTCCCCTCCTTTTATACTATAAATGCAAACACTGTCTGATATGTGTTAATTTATCACACTCAAGGAAGACGAGTTTTCAATTTGCATTAATATCTTCAAGAATGGTCATTAAACCTTTTCAATGTTTAAACCAGATCATAATATATGTATTTTATCATTTTTAATGTTCTGTAATCCTTACACACTCATAAAATGGAATAATAATACAAAACAAGTTCATTGTGCACAAAACTACCAAGCCAAATCGAAGGGTTTATCATTAACTCGTCGAATGAGTTATCCTTATGGTATATAACTATAATAATTATAAGATGATTTATATCTCTATAATTCCATTAATAAGATATATTAATGATTTTTTATGTTTATCCATATTTCAAATGAACTTCTATTCATGAATACAAGTAAACGGATCATGAAAACCAAGTAAGAAAATGCTTCCAAAACAATAAAATTGAATCTCTTAAACCCATCAAAAAAGGCCATTAATGAACTTGATAAGGTTATACCATATCATTTACATGTTTACGAGGTTTTGTAATTATTAATTAATGAAGCTAAATTTGATTATTCAGGTCATTAATAACAATCAAGAACACCTTCGAGCTTAAGGTAAGGGATCCTTTCTCTCACTTTTGTTCAAGAATATCCCCTATGTTGTGCTATTTTATTTTTAATACCTAATTATGGGGTATGTTTTCTCACCTTCCTCGTACTACCCTTATAATATATAAATAATGGGATACCCCTTTACCTCTCATTAAGCCCTCTCAAGAACACTCGTTACCATGCTGAAATGTTTGTAAGGGGTTTTCTCATCTCAGTTTCAATTTTGTGGGACTTCTATTGTTAACCTATTATTTCTTATATGTGGTATAGGTGTACTACCATTTGATATATAGTATCATGATTCTATTTATATTAATGTTATTCTATCATTATTTTGGTGGTTATTAACATTTGTTCATACGACTCAATTGATTACAACATGGTAACGAGCTTGATCTCTATTTTCACTTCGTTGTGACTTGCTTAGTATTGTGCACCCACTCTTTCTTATGCGGTGTACCTACTACCCATTTGAGATCACTTTTCAATTCAAATTATATTCCATTTAAATTTCCATATTCTCATATCGTGGATATGATTATTGTCTAAGTCGTATACCACTTTACATACAGTATTTATTTTGAATGTTGTTTTGACTGAGGAAATATTGATGAATCTGTATCCTCTATTATATAAGGATAATGTAAAGTCATATTTATTTTGTGATGAATATATGTATAAATAATAATTTTGACATGCATATGTGGGTGGGGTCCTTTAAAGCCCCTCGATGCATCGACAGGTCTCATGAGGCAAATCAGTTGGTGACAAACCCTTCGAGTTTGTTTCCAAAAATCAGATGGGTTTCTACCCACAGAACTAAACTGTTTTAATGGTATTATGGTATCATGTTTCAGATACATGACGTTAAATTAATAATAATTCTCTTTATTCATTATTAGTTATTACTATCCATGAGGTTTTCACTATGACAGAATCTATGGATGCAGTTTCATTATCAGTTTATTAATGGCGTGAGTTTTTCATTTATTCACCATGCCTTATTGATTATGTCAAATTGTTTAAAATTCAGTTATTATTGATTCATGCTTCCGCCATTTGTAACCCTTACTAAGCATTTGAGCTCACCCCTTTCATTGTTTACCTTCAACAGGTGATGAAGAGGAGATCATTTATTGAGTTCTTATGGATGCAGTTTTTAGTTTTTGTTATGTATTATATTTTGTAACCTTTTCCAATGTAATTTGAGTTACATTCATGTATATAGTTTCTTCAATAATACTAAATTGATCATTCCTTATGAATTTTCATTCCTTCTAACCATTCCAATATAACAAGTAATGCACTGGCTCCAGTCTAGAGGGGTCGGGGTGTTACAATTTACATGGAAGTGTATGCATAAACAATGAATGATTCACAAACATCATCCAAATAAGAAACAATTATAGATTCAATTAATATATTTAAGATGTGATGTAGTATTAACATCTATGAAACAATTTATTGAAAACACATTTCCATATAGTAGAAATACCAAAACATTAAGATATAATGAGGAAATTTATGATCTAAAATAGAACATTGAGATATAATACATTCCACACACCTTTATACTTAAATCAACACATACCTAAGTAAAATAAATATGGTAATGCGATATTTTAGAGGAGAAGATTTATATTCGAATGTGCAATGATGAGGCTAACAAAACCTTGGGTTTAATGATGATGGTAATGTAATATTTGAGTCCTCATATTCAAAAAAATTGATAGTTAGGGTTTTTGTGTCATTGAACAATTGAAAGAGAGGTTTGATGTGTAAGGCTTACCTTGAGAGACAATCAGATCGAATGTGAAACAATGTGATGAAAAAATATGAGGATGTATGAAGATGGAAATTCGAGATTGGAGTCCACAAGATCGAAGAAAAGAGGGTTAGGGATTCTGTGTGAGAGAAACGAGTCTATGTTCATGAGAATGAATAACCCCAAAATGATTAAAACAGATGATTTATAAAATTTTAAATGGTATATAATGTTGGTTATATAATAGCTGACACAATAAATAGAGTTTTTCACTGATTTACCACATCGGTTATATAATAATCGATGTGAAAAAACCTCTTTATCACGTCGATTATTATATAACTGGCATGATAAAGAGAGTCATCCACTTTATCACATCAGTTATTATATAACTGACGTGATAAAGCTACATATCTAGATTCATATCGTTTATATTATAACCAATGTGATAAAGCAATAAACATGGCTTTGTCACATCGGTTATTTATAACCGATGTGAAAAGGCTGACGTGATAAATACTTTTTGTACGAGTGGATGACATAATTTACAGATTTTAATACTAACCTTCTAGGTTTTAACATAAAGCCTCTAGATTTTTACACTCTTGCTCCAGGTTTTTTTGTTTTTGGTTTTTGTGAAAATTCAACTAACACTCCATGAATTTTACATAACATAATTTTTTAACTGTAACACCTATGTTACAATTGAATGGGTTGATATATACCAATGAAATGGAAGAAAATTTTTTGCAGACACTGACGATTTGTCTTCATCATTGTAAAGAAGTTGGTCACATGTGAAAAAGGTACATGAATACAAATCCAAGTTTTTGTATGATACCTAATATGTTTCTAAATAACATCATGTTAGAGCATACAATAATATAAATCTAAAAAAATGAAATATTTTTTTATATATTTATACTGTTTAAATCCTGTGAATTATGGTTTCTTTGTGGTTTTGTGTTACTTATAATGATATTGAGGTATGAATAATCACTGGTGTTTATAAATTAATTGATGCAGTCATGAAGATGTATGAAATTCTGACATTTAAACCATGTCAACATATTTAAATGACATAATTTATATATTTTAACACCAACCTTCCAGGTTTTAACATTGACCCTCCAGATTGTAACACTCCTCCGGGTTTTTTTGTTTTGGTTTTTGTAAAAAGTCAACTAACACTCCATGAATTTTACCTAAAATAATTTTTAGATTTTAACACCTATGTTACAATTGAATGTGTTGGAATATACCAATGAAATGGATGAAACTTTTTTTCATCCACTGAAGATTTGTCTTCATCATTGTAAAAAAGTTGGTCGCATGTGAAAAAGGTGCAGAAATCCCAGTCCAAGTTTGTATATGTTTCCTATTATGTTTCTAAAGAATGAAATGTTAGAGTGGACAATGATGTAAATCTAAAAGCAAATGAAATGTGTTTTTTGTGGAGTTTTGTTGTTTAAATTCTATGAATTATTTTTTTTTGTGGTTTTTTGTTACTTATAATGATGTTGAGGTATGAATAATCACTTGTGTTTATAAATTAATTGATGTAGTCAAGAAGATGTATGACATTTTGGCATTTAAACCATATCAGTATGTTTAGATGACATAATTTACAAATTTTAACACTGACCTTCCAAGTTTTAACACTGAGCCTCTGTATTTTAACACTCTTGCTCCAAGTTTTTTTTTTGATTTTTGTGAAAAGTCAACTAACACTCCATGAATTTTACACAACATGATTTTTAGATTGTAACACCTATGTTATAATTGAATCCATTGACATGTACCAATGAAATGTATGAAACTTTTCTGCAGCCACTGAAGATTTGTCTTCATCATTGTAAAGATGTTGTTCAAACAAGAAAAAAGTGAAAGAAATCCCAATATAGGTTTGTGTATGATGACTAATATGTTTCTAAAGAAGGAAATGTTAGAGAGAACAATGATGTAAATCTAAAAACAAATGAAATATATTTTTTTTCTTCATCGTTGTAAATAAGTTAATCACACTCCTGCTCTAGATTCAGTATAATATTAGTTTGACAAAAAAATACAAAGTGAAAATAGGATTGAGTATGCCATTGATTCAACAAATACACTGTCACAATAGAACCAAACACCCACCAAATTCAACCAAACCCCGGAAAATCACTAACAATTCCCAAAACAACCATCTCCCCAACAAATCATGTGTTTAACTAGACAAATCCTCCAAAAAAATTCCTCCTTTCATTGTATTCATGGTTCACCAACCACCATAGTAATTCAACCCTTTTCCTTTGAACCTAAATCTATAAACATATCATGAAAAAATATATATATATTAGAGAGAAAAAATATATAAACAGGTGTAAAATAAATACATTAGTATAGGTTTTGAACACTGTCATGTTGTCCTATTCTTCCAGGTATCTGATCAAGTGAATTCCACAATCATTACTGGGAAAAAAAGCAAACTCATTAGATAACAAAACCAGATTTAGAAAATAAAGTAGTGGGTAATTTAGTATACCAATTAGATTTCATCTGGACTAATTCATACACAAATTCAAATTTATATGGATAAGAAAATCCCTATCGTGAAAGATGCCACAATATGGTAACAAGACATTCACCCTATAAGAAAGTCAACAAATATAATAAATTACTACTTTTTAAATCAGTAACTATTTTTGTTAACCAAAAGCTAAATAACAAGGAAGACCATTTTAAGTTCTAGCAAAGCAGATAGGTTTTTATTTTGTTTATCAGTGGAATCGGTACCAAGTGAGTTTAGAACATGAAATTTCTTTGTCTCTAAGTCGGTGCAGTAGAAAAAACTAGTGAAAATTTATTTAACTGTGGAAAAAACAATTCGGTACTATGATATGTTGTATCCAACAACATTAGGCATGACATAGATCAAAACATCATTGAATTTACACTCTTCTTTACATAAGACAAACTTATCTTACAACAATAGATTATCACAATATATAAAACATAATACAAAAAAAATTTGTACATAAATATATGCCTGAAATTAGTACCATGAATAATGGATCAAATATGTGTCTAGTCACTGTTCTGGAAGATTTATGATCATTCACAAGAGTTCTTGCAATCATGGTCACCATGTGTGATTCTGACATTATCATTCATATGTTACTGATTAGTTATCATAAAATAGTTGATTATAAAGGATGTATATACTAACCGTGTTGTTGACCCATTCCATAGGTCCAAAAGAATGGCACTCATGTTCAGTTAAATAGTAATTATACACATCAATAATAACTCTGCATTCAAACAATAGTCCATAAGTACATGAAATACATTTAAATAAAGTTACATTCTTCAAAATATTAATATGATTACAGTCTACCTCTCTTTGCTTCCATGTTTCCTTCCTGAGGTGCACAAATCATAAACCCTCCTTTTAAGGTCGGCTCGGCCTTTGAGAGGTTGTTGGATGTAGGGTGACCATTTTTTCGATCTTCTTTAGCTATAACCTCCTAGGAGTTGTGCCAGTAGATGGGTCTCCTAATCTTAGTTTGAAGGAAACTTTATCTACTTCCTCTTCTACTTCCTCATTGACTTTCATTGCTCCTCTCTCTTCTTCATCACTTTCCTCACCTACCTCTAACACATGTTCCTCCTCTTCATCTTCCCCCACCTCCTCGACTTCATCTATCTCCTCCACTTCCTATTCAAACTCCTATGGATGCTCCTCAGACTCTTCATCATCCTCCATTTCTTCCTCTAGAACATGATCAATATGTCCACTTCAGCAGTAGAGGCTCCAGCTAATAAATTACCTTGAAATCGAAGGAGTTCATGCAAGTGCTCATTGACACCTTTCATATATCCATCATACAAAACTTTGATATCCTATAATATATAATGGTGATAAAAATGTTAGTAATAGATATAAATAAAAAGATTTCTAATTAAACAATCCAGATAATAACATGTGGACATTTAAAATGAAGCTTCCATAGTATTTAACATCAAGATTATATAAATTAACACAAAAAAACCACAATTTAACACTGAGAATCTAAATTTTAACACTAATCGTCTGATTTTTAACACTAACATTATAGATATCAAAAGGAATCCATTTAATTGAATATTTCAAAGTTGGTAGCACTAAAATTCCACAATTTAACACTATAATTCCATATTTTAACACTGGAAATACACATCTAAACACATTTTCATTTCTGATGAGGCTTTCAATACATTTAACATTAAACTACCAAAAATTAACACTGAGCATCCACAATTTTACACTCATCATCCAGATTTTAACATTGGGCATCCAGATTTTAACTTTAACAGTAAGAGATACAAACATGAAGCTTTTTAATTAAACAATCCAGATAATAACACTAAAATTCTAAAGTTTAACACTATAATTCAATGTTTTAGCACTGAAAAGACGCATAATAACATATGAGCATCTAAAAGGAGGCTTTCAAAGTATTTAACACCATGTTTATAGAAATTAACATAGAGCATCCCCAATTTAACACTGAGCATCCAGATTTTAACACTAACCATCCGGTTTTTAACACTAACATTATAGATGTGAAAAGTAAGCCTTTAAATTGAACATTTCAAAATAGGTAGCACTAAAATACCACATTTTAACACTATAATCATAGGTTTTAACACTGGAAATACACATCTAAACACATGGTCATTTTTAATGAGGCTTTCAAGACATTTAATATCAAGCTACCAGAAATTAACACTGAGCATCCTCAATTTAACACACAACATCCAGATTTTAATATTGGGCATCCATATTTTATCTTTAATAGTAACAGATACAAACATGAAGCTTTTTAATTAAATAATACAGATACTAATACTAAAATTCTAAAGTTTAACATAATAATTCCATGCTTTAACATTGGAAAGACACATAATAACATATAGTCATCTAAAAGGAGGCTTTGAAAGTATTTAACATCAGACTTGCAGAAATTAACAAAGAGCATACTCAATTTAACATTGAGCGTCTAGATTTTAACCATAACCATCAGGTTTTTTAAACTAACATTATAGACATGAAAAGTAAGTCTTTCAATTGAACGTTTCAAAGTTGGTAACACTAAAATCCCACATCTTAGCACTATAATTCCGCCTTTTAACACTAGGAATACACATATAAACATATGGACATTTCTAACGAGACTTTCAAGGCATTTAACATCAAGCTACCAAAAATTAACATTGAGAATCAACAATTTAACACTCAGCGTCCAGATTTTAACATTGGGCATCCAGATTTTAACTTTAACAGTAAGAGATACAAACATGAAGCTTTTTAATTAAACAATCTTGATACTAACACTAAAATTCTAATGTTTAACACTATAATTCCATATTTTAACACTGGAAAGACACATAATAACATATGGGCATCTAAAAGGAGGCTTTCAAAGTATTTAACATCAAGCATAGAGAAATTAACACAGAGCATCCCCAATTTAACACCGAGCATCCAAATTTTAACACTAACCGTCAGGTTTTTAAAACTAACATTATAGACATGAAAAGTAAGTCTTTCAATTGAACGTTTCAAAGTTTGTAACACTAAAATCCCACATCTTAGCATTATAATTCCACCTTTTAACACTAGAAATACACATATAAACATATGGACATTTCTAATGAGACTTTCAAGGCATTTAACATCAAGCTACCAAAAATTAACATTGAGAATCAACAATTTAACACTCAGCATCCAAATTTTAACATTGGGCATCCAGATTTTAACTGTAACAGTAAGTGATACAAACATGAAGCTTTTTAATTAAACAATTTTGATACTAACACTAAAATTCTAATTTTTAATACTATAATTCCATGTTTTAACATTGGAAAGACACATAATAACATATGGGCATCTAAAAGGAGGCTTTCAAAGTATTTAACATCAAGCAAAGAGAAATTAACACAGAGCATCCCCAATTTAACACCGAGCATCCAAATTTTAACACTAACTGTCTGGTTTTTAAAACAAACATTATAGACAAGAAAAGTAAACCCTTCAATCGAACATTTCAAAGTTGGTAACACTAAAATCCAAAATTTTAACACTATAATTTCAGGTTTTAACACTGACAATACACATCTAAACACATGAGCATTTCAAATGAGGCTTTCAATGCATTCAACATCAAGCTATCGAAAATTAACATTGAGAATCCTCAATTTAACACTCAACATCTAGATTCTAACATTGGGCATCCACATTCTATCTTTAATAGTAACAAATACAAACAAGAATCTTTTTAATTAAACACTTCATATACTAGTAATAAAATTCTAAATTTTAACACTAATTTTATGTTTTAACACCGGAAAGACACATAATAACATATGAGCATATAAAAGGAGGCTTTCAAAATATTTCAACATCAAGCTTACAGAAATTAACACAAAGTATCCTCATTTTAACACTGAGCATCCATATTTTAACACTAACCGTCCGGTTTTTAACACTAACACTATAGACATGAAAAGTAAGCTTTTCAATTGAATATTTCAAAGTTAGTGACACTAAAATCTCATATTTTAACACTATAATTCCAAGTTTTTAATGTTAAGATTAAACATTTTGACACCGCGCATCAAGAATTTAACACTAAAAATCCATATTTTAACACTACAATTTGATATTTTAACATGAAACTTTTAATAGAAAGCTTTTTGGAAATATAAGGATGAAGTTTTTACCGAATGAGTGAACAAAGAATGATAGGGCAGACCACTCCTTGATGAAGCATGAGACATATATAAGATGCTTGTTTTACTCGTTTTTTTAACTTCAATCGCCTTTGAATGTTTTCTTCATCCCAAAATTGCAAAACATTTTCGCAACATAAATTATGAACCTCACCAATCAGGAAGTGGATAAAGAAAAATAAGTACAATGCAGTGTCAACATATTCATATCAGTAAAATAAATTTACTAACTAATAAAAAGACATCCAACACAGTTAAACATTTTTAAAACATACCAATAAAACAACCAGACAACCACCAACATACTTCTTCTGCTGACCTTTTTGTTTCGATTTCTTGTACATATTCACCTCTCGAACAAGCTCCGTCAAAACAAATTGGGACCAATCACATTCTCCAACATTTCGTTGACAACCACACAAAATCTCAATATTTCTTTCGTTTATAAAAGAATTAGAACTATGATTTAACATGGTTCTCAATGTAAACAATATAAAGGTAAGTCTCAAATTCATTTTCCCCGAACCCTCTAAAAATCATTTCCTTTAAGCAGTCAACTTCTTTCACATGTAACGACTCTTCATTTATTTGTATTCATTAATATCCCTTTCAAGACAGACAGTTATTCCTCCAGAAGAAATGTCTAACATGTAATTAACATCCACCGTTGTAATAATCATTTTTTTCTTCAGTGTTATGGTACATATTGGAGGAATCAAAGACATCTACAAGGTTCTCACATAATTCTATTGGCGAGCATTGGAATTTAAATTCTAACTATATCAAATCTCAATTCTATCACCAGTTGTTTTTTATTCTCATGTATAACAATGAAATCAACATCTTTAAATAAATATGAAGAAATCTAAAATCTAAAATAGTTTGGGGTCCGACTCTTTGACCCACTAAAACATCTTTTTCATCATTTGTCATGAGATTATACTTTACGTTTTGATAATTTTAACCAAACATTTAATATATCATCATTAGCATCCAACATTTTTTTACATAATTTTTTTTAATAGACAAAATATTGTTTGCATATTATAAAAGAAAATAAAATTCTGACACAACTTTAATATCTTTAAAACAAACAAAAACATACCAAAAATAAAATCAAACCTAAATTTTGTCAATCTTCAAAACTAACAATAGATATAAAACAATTATGAAAAATGAATGAGGACAACGACATTGTATGAGGAACAAACTACGATCAAGCAACAATCGACTAAGATTTTCATGGGGCAGTCGACTAGGGTTTTCAGGGGAAAAGAGGAGAGGGAAGACCTACAACAATCTAGGGTTTCCGAGAGAAGTGTCTGGGAAGAAAGAGAAGGGGGCTACTAATTTCGGGATAAGGGGAAAAATAGTTGAGATAAAAGTCAATTTTAATACATAATAACCCGAATCATTGTCATTCTCCAAAACAAAAACCCATAAACCTTTATTAAAATGATAAGACCGCAACTATGTCATTAGAAAAACTAGGAAAAAGGGAACAACCAAGTAACCCCGACAAAAGCGGCAGCACAACCACAAAATGATCCTATGAAGGGGCTGCAATTAAATCAGTCGACCTCCTCCATCTTTGAGCCCTCGCCATCGGCATCTGCATCCTCCAGAGGCGGCATCTCCGCGTCAGGAGCGCCATCGTCACCATCGTCGTCAATGCTCAGGCCAAGCTTCAACATTCTGTGGATTCGGTTGCCGAAAGTGTTGGGATCGTCGAGGCTGAAGCCAGAGGTGAGCAGCGCCGTCTCGAACATCAACAAAACCAAGTCCTTGACCGACTTATCATTCTTGTCAGCATCCGCTCTTTTCCTCAGCTCCTCCATGATGGGATTCTCCGGGTTGATTTCCATTGTCTTCTTGCTCGACATGTACCCCGCCATGCTGGCGTCCCGCAGGGCCTGCGCCTTCATGATCCTCTCCATGTTGGCAGTCCAGCCGTACTCGCCGGTCACCAGGCAGCAGGGGGAATCCACCACGCGGTCCGAAACCACCACTTTCTCAACCCTGTCACCCAGCACGTCCTTTATCACCTTGCATAGTCCTTCAAACTTCTCCTTCAGGGCCTCCCTCTTCTGCTTCTCATCCTCGCTCTCGTCCAACTTTAGCCCTTCTTTGGTTGCAGAGACAAGTTTCTTACCCTCAAAATCCTTCAGTTGTCCCACTGCATACTCATCAATGGCATCAACCATGAAAAGCACTTCGTATCCCTTCTTCTTCAGCTTTTCCAAGAAAGGGGAATTCTCAACGGCCTTCTTGCTCTCGCCGGTGATGTAGTAGATATCGTTCTGCCCTTCCTTCATCCTCGTGACATAATCCTTCAGGCTGGTCAGCTCTTCTCCGCTCCTTGTGGAATGGTACCGAAGCAGCTCAGCCATCTTCGTCTTGTTCTGGGAATCTTCATGAATCCCAAGCTTCAAGTTCTTCGAGAAAGCCTCGTAGAATTTGTTGTAATCCTCCTTGTTTTCTGCTATTTCCTGGAAAAGCTCGATGCATTTTTTCACCAGGTTCTTCCGGATGACCTTGAGGATTTTGTTTTGCTGCAGCATCTCTCTGGATATGTTGAGAGGGAGATCCTCGGAGTCCACGATGCCCTTCACAAATCCCAAATACTCTGGGATCAACTCCTCGCAGTTATCCATAATGAACACGCGGCGCACATAAAGCTTAATGTTATTCGGCTTCTTCCTGGTGTCAAAGAGATCGAAGGGCGCCCTTTTGGGGACAAAGAGAATCGCCTTGAACTCGAGCTGTCCTTCAACAGAGAAGTGTTTGACAGCCAAATGCTCCTCCCAGTCGTTGGTCAGGCTCTTGTAGAAGGCTGCGTATTCCTCCTTTGAGATCTCTTCCGGCTTCCTCATCCAGATTGGCTTCTGCTTGTTTACCAATGACCACTCGTGAGACACTTCCTTAATTTTTTTCTTTTTCTTATCTTCCTTCTCCTTGTCCTCGTCTACTTCCTCAACCTTCCCTTCCTCGTCCTTTTTTTCTTCCTCATCCTCGTCATCGGAGATTTCCTTCTCAGTAGTCTTCTCGATCCATAAGGAGATAGGGTAGCTGATGAACTCGGAATGCTTCTTGATTAAGTCCTTCAGTCTGCGCTCCTCGAGGTATTCCAGCTGATCCTCCTTGAGGTGTAGAGTAATCTTTGTACCTCTACCAAGCTGCTCCCCAGAGGTGTCCTTGGTGACGGTGAATGATCCACCAGCTTGCGACTCCCAGACATACTGCTCGTCATCATTGTGTTTTGAGGTGACTATTACTTTTTCAGAAACAAGGTAGGCCGAGTAAAATCCTACACCAAACTGCCCGATCATGCTGACGTCGGCACCAGCGGCAAGGGCCTCCATAAATTCCTTGGTTCCAGATCTTGCAATGGTACCCAGGTTGTTCACCAGATCTGCAGGGAACAATAGAAGGAAAAAAATGAGACAACGTTGAATGGTCCAGTATCCATAAGTATATTTGATGTCCCTGATCGCTTACCAGCCTTCGTCATTCCAACACCACTGTCGATGATAGACAATGAGTTGTTTGCCTTGTCAGGAATAATGTGAATGAACAGCTCCGGCTGAGCATCCAACTTGCTCTTGTCCGTCAAACCTTCAAAACGAATCTTATCCAACGCCTGTAAATGGAGTAACAGTTTTAATGACAAGCAGAAGGTAGGGAAGGCTGAACTCTCATCTAAATTGCCTACACGGCATTGAATTAATTGCAGGGAAAAACATTCAATCGATTCATCAAGCTACCATTAAAACCATGTAGCTTTCAGGAAAGTAATCAGAGCTACCGAATACGAAAACCGAGTTAAATCCGCCAAAGACAACAGAATATTGTTTAAACGCGTGAAATGGCATTCCCGAAATGAAATTTTCTTGGCAGTGTGTACTTAAAAATGAATTGTGACTAGAACAGAGCTGAAAGAATCAAATCAAGCGACTGGACAGATCAGTGCATATCAGCGATCAAGGTAACAAACAGAAAATTGGAACAGTGGAAAAATAAAGTAGATCGAGAATTGAGGGCATACATCTGAAGCATTGCTGATGAGCTCCCGCAAAAAAATCTCCTTGTTGCTGTAAAACGTGTTGATGATCAAACTAAGAAGCTGGTTGATCTCGGCCTGAAAAGCAAACGTTTCCGTGTCCGCCATTTCTCGCCCAAAATCAGAAAGAGATGAAAGAACGGGACCTCCAGAAACAAACGAGCGTGCACGGGAAGCTTGTAGGGTTTCGAATATCAGAGGCAAACAATACGATAGTAAAGAACCTTATATAGAAACGCAGGTTAGGGTTCTAGATCCTTCCATGGACAGCTTTTCCACCTGCATTTTAGCTTCAAAATTAAAAGCTGAAAAATAAGGACGTCGCGATGCGCGATCGAATACAAAACCTGAATTCATTAATTTTATGTTTATTTTTAAAATTAATCATTCCACCTTCTTTTACACATAAAAAATTACATGCATCAATATGAATGAACTCACATTTAACATAATATTTTATGGTCCTAAAGCTTCGTTATGAGAAGTTGATTATTAACCAAATCACTGGTTATTAATATTCTCTCCTGCTCAAACATTTTTCTGTTTTCAATGGTTGGAAGGTGGAAAAATTAGGATGAGTTTTTTTTATGGAAGTAATTTTGGCTTTTGGAGGATATACAAAGAGGACTATCTAATCCAGAAAGACCTAGAAGTTTCATTGAAAGGACTCATATCGGATGCAATGGAGAAAATAGAATGGTAGAGACTAGATAGACAATCATTGGGTTTGATACCAATGAATGTCACTTACAACATTTGAGAGATGAAGACTACACCGGAGTTGATGAATGCTCTTGCGATCATGTACAAAAAGCTGATGAAAATGAACAAGATTTTCTTGATGCTAAGGCTTTTCGGCATTCGAATGTCAGAAGCTAAACCAGCAACAGATTATGTTAATGATTTCAACATGATTCGGGGACAACTGAAGTTGGTATAAGTCATGTTTGCGGAAGATGTGAGGGCATTTCTATTGCTATAGTTATTTCTAGAGAGTTGTGATGTCATGGTGAAAATTGTGAGCAATTCTTGTGGAAGAAATACATTGTGTTTGAGGATGTCAAAACACTCTTTCGAAATGAGGAACTTAGATGGAGAAAAGTCCAAGGAGCTACAAGAAACGCACTAAATGCAAAAGGTAGTGGACAATTGCCACATTGAAGAAGTCAAGGATGGTTAGAAGATAAATCTAGAGATAACAGTTGAGGTAAGTCGACTAGACCCAATCTAGCATGCCGGCATTGCGAAAAAAGGGGTCATCTCAAAAGGGATTGTCAGGATTGCAAAGTGAACTCTAGAAGTTCAAGTTCCATGAATACAACTGTTCAGAGTTATACCAACTTATTACTGAGTATCAATGTTCTAGTGGAATCATAGATCATTGATTCTAGAGCATCTTTCCACTCCATAGAAGAAGAGTACATATCAAATTTGTTGAGTCAATAAGGTTTCTTTATGACTTTTTCATTTCTCTATGTTTTGAAAATCACAAATATTTTATCTTAAGGAAAATTATATTTTTCCTAAGAATTGTTTTCATAAGGAAAATTTCTCTTCTCTAAGGAAATTTTTATCCTTACCTATGTTTTCATTGTCCATTTTATAGTCTCTCTAAATCTAACTCATTTTATTACTAAGGCAAAATTTGGTTTCATATCTAAAACCTCAGAATCTTATAATTCCTTGGATATAGAGTATTGTGTTTTCAGACTCCGAATTCTTTAAAATTCAGATTCCAAATTCTTTGAAATTCAGATTCTGAATTCTCTGAAATTCAGACTCTGAATTCTTTGAAATTCGAATTCTCTAAAATTCAGATTCCGAATTCTCTGAAATTCAAAATCCGAATTCTCTGAAATTCAGATTCTGAATTCTCTGAAATTCAGATTCCGAATTCTCTGAAATTCAGATTCTGAATTCTCTGAAACTCACACTCTGAATTCTCTGAAACTCACACTCCGAATTCTCTGAAATTCAGACTTTGAATTTCTCAGAATTCAGACTCCGAATTCAACGGAATTCAGACTCCGAAATCTATAGAATTAAGATTCTGAATTCTTTGTAAAACCGAATTCGAATATCTATGTATTATAAACTTTGATTGTTTGTTTGGTTAGACTCCGAATTATAATTTTTCCTTAGACTCTGAAAAATAGATTTTGTTAAGTAACTCTATTTTCCTTACACTTGTTATGAAACGATGTTGTACAATCTATTTCTAACTGACCATTGTTTGAGTGACATGTGTATAGGTCCCTCCGTGATTCAAGGAAAAATATGACCGTTGGAGGAGGGAGCCAATCGTTGGAGAAGTACCTATAAATAGGAGCTCATTTGAATGAGCTCAATACCATTACATCACTCTAGAGATTACATGATGTTGAAGTGATTTCTAAAGAGAGATAATCGCATGCTTAGTGTCATTCTAAACATCTTATTCAGATTGCTTCATGCAACTCTGATTGTTATTGAGTACAATTGAGGGCTTCCAGGGATAGGAAGAAAAAGGTGCTGACTACCTTAAAGTTCAAGGACTTTCGGGAATAGGAAGACAGAGGTGTCGACTACCTTAAAGCTCGAGGGATTGTGATAATAACAAGATAGATTCTGATATTCCTATCGATGGTTTACCCTGGTGTGGGTAAGACAAACTTTCTTGAAAGTATAAATTAAGGAACTTTTATCAAAGGTTGTTGGATACCCTTCTCTTTGGGTTAAAAGATTTCATACTTGTTACTTGTTTTGTTTCAAGTTTATTTCCGCTGCATTTTGATAAAGAAAGAAAGTATAACTTTTTTATAATTTCTTTTACTTTTGTATACTCTGATAAGTAAGATTCTATACACTTTAAGGTAGAATATTTTCCTTGTAAACTTTCCTTAAGTTTCATTTCCAGAACCATATTTCTGAAACCTAGCAAGTTTTTTCAGTAGAACTAAAAGAGGTCTTGTGAATTTACCTTGTTTAACTTTGTTAAACATAGTTTTCCTTAAGGTTAAAAACAAAAGTTTTTAAACTTACAATTCACCCCCCCTCTTTTAATTGAGCATCTACATCATTATTTCGATCCTAAAAAATTATTTTTCTAGAAACTTTGACAAAGTGCATCTAACAAATGATAAAGCTTTGAAAATTATGGGAAAAGAAGATGTAAGAGTTGTGATGAAGAATGGAAGCCTATTGTAGTTGATGGTTGTTCGACACATTCCAAGCCTTCAAAAGAATATAATTTCCATTAAATAAGTGGATAGATATGGGTGTGGAAAAAGCTTCACAAATAGAGTGTGGAAAATCATTCGAGGTTCATTGATCACAACAATAGGTGGAAAGGATGACATGTTGTATCTAACCATAAGGACAAAGGGAAAAACATTTGTCAGAGCATCAACCTTCGGAAGTTCAGAGTTGTGAAGCTCTCTCCTTGGGCACCTCAGTGAGAAGGGTATGAAATCTTTAATAGAAAAAGGTATATTGAAGTTAAGTCATACCGACTTTGTAAGTTGTAAGAGTTATGTACTCGGTGAGTAACAAAAGGCGACTTTCAACTTGAATGGAAGAACACTAAAGTGCCAGAAGCTGGAGCTTGTGTATACGAATGTCCGGGGACCAACCCCAGTCAAATCTCATGGAGGATCACTGTAAGATCCCAACTTTTTTGATGTGGTATGTATTCTTTTATTTATTGTTTAAACTCTTGTAAAGTTTTCTTTTTGGCTTAGACCCTAAAGTCGGGTCATGGGTTGGTTGGGTTGTTTTTAAAAAGGAAGAGGCAGGAGGGTTGTAGGTTGGCTGCAGACCAATTACATGATGCATATTTTGTTTACACGACATTTAATGGTCTGGGTAGGCCAATTCATGACCTGTAAATGGGTTTTTCCCAGGGGGAAGACCCCGATCTTTACATGACGTGTAAAGCATTTACACGCCGTGTAAATGCCTGGGGTCAGTTTTTAAAATAAGAGGAAGGGACTCTATTTTTTAATAGAAGGCCTCAACCCTCCCTTTTATCTTGTATAGGAGCTCCATGGAAGCCTAACCCAGGCTTTGGTGCCATTTCTCCATCCAGACTCGGAATCGAACATTGTTTATCTCGTTGGATCTACATCGATAAGTTTTACATTCCTCTTTCACCTTTCACTGTTTCTCTTCTCCTCAACAGAGTTATTTTGTTGCAGACTCTTACACCTCATTTCCAAGGTTTTCATCCATTCTTCATTTTTCTCCTGATCTGGACTGAATCATAGGTTGATACTGGATGAGTGTTCTACCATGGATATACGATAGGTGATCTGTACCTTTCCCTGATAGTTTGGTGTTTTATATGCCTTGTTGTTGTCATGTCACATGCCAGCCTTTCTGGTGTTGCCCCTAAAATTAATTTAATTCCATGATTAAATTATTTAGAACAAGATTAGGTTTCTCATGTAGTGCCTTTTTATCATTGGAGGTTGTTAGCCCCAACCTGGACCACCTGTGAGGTGTGTTATTGCATCTGCCCTATGTTGTATCACCCCATTGGGTGAGTGTGAGCTCACCACTTATTTTGGGAGCCTTAATCAATTGAATGATAATTAAATGAATTGTTTAAGAGAAGTTTATGCCTCCTTTAAATGTGATTACATGATGTTTTAATGCTTTAATGATTTAAATGGAAAATGTGGAAATGGGTTGGATAAACTCATGGATTGTGAATGATAATGAAATGGGTTATGAAATGAGATGATGTGTTGATAATGGCAGTGGATGCTTTGGAAATTTCTACTACTCAGATCCTCATTCCATTGGATTCCATGTTCATTTCTACTCCATGGATCCCGATTATGGTAATTGATGTCATTGACATTTCTAATCCTCAGATCCTAATTCCATAGGATTTCATGGACATTTTTACTCCATGGATTCGTATTGATTATGGTAGTGGATGCCTTGGACATTTCTACTCTTTAAATTCTGATTTCATAGGATGCTAAGGACATTGCTACCCCTTGGATCTGGCTTTCTTGGACTCACATTGGACATGCTCTTTGGACATGCTCTTTGGACTCCACCCAAATCTTTACCGAGTTTCCATCAAGATGCTCCATGGACTCAATGAGGATGCCTTGGTCTTTTATACCTTGGATCCAGAAATTTGTGGTTTGACATTGTATTACCTGGCACAGGACATTGTGGATCTTATGCACTTGATTACATAGTGTGGTCGTTGTGAATATTTTTCTATGCTTTACTGATAACCCTGATATGGGTGTTTGGTTACATTTGTTAGATTATATGGTATCACATTTTCTTATGTATGCTTTATAGTTACACTTGTTTATGGTAGCTTGACTATTGTTCATAGGGATCCATGTTTGGTTAGACAAGATCAAATCTTCTTTTGACACATTACTTTTATTACCATTATACCTATGATATATTACACATTGCTTCATTGTTATTACATAGACTAGAATTTGTGTAGACATCATTGGTGGTGGCCTACTAAGTGTTATCTCATACCCTATTTGGGCAGTCGTTGGGTACCCGGACTAACTTTATGGATGTAGGTAGGGATTGTGGAAAGTGCCCACTATTTGATGCTTGATATGATCGTTACTTAGGAGCATGGGAGCATAGGACTGATCTATGCTCATGGTGCTAACTGGAGACATTTCCTTTTTGGTTTTTTTATACTTTTGATACATGTATCACATTGGTTTCATGTTTCCATGTATTTCCTTCCATTTTGTATAGAAACATGACATGTTTATCATATTTTATATGACACTGCTTCTGGATTTTATTATTATAGTCTTCTAGATGTTATCTTCTGTCTGTTGTTCAATTATTTTATCTTATTACGCTACATGATTATTATGATTATTACCATTGTGTTGCACTCTTAAATGAGGGAATAGTCTCCTCAAAAACACACTATAGGATCTCGCTGCTAGTCGATAGTCTCTGGCATATGGGGAGGCGCTCTTGAGGCCATGTGACCCACTAGCTTGGGGCACCTTTTATTGGCTCTCAGGTCGAGGAATTACAAAGTTGTATCAGATCATTTTATTTTTTGGATTTAATTTTTGGGACAATAAATAGAGGATTATAAATGATTTGTAATTTGGTAATGAGATGTGCCTGGGAGTATCTAACCCACATACAAGAAAAATCCAAATTGCCTGGAATGAGAAATTGTTGTTTTTTGGATTTTTCCTATTATAGTTGATTTGATTCCACCATTGGGTGACACACTTGAGGTTTTATGTTTATTATGAACACAAATTTTTACACTTGTCCTGATGAGATGAGGGAATGTCATATCATGCATCGTTTTAGTCACCTGTTAGAATTCACATGCCAAACATTATGCCATACCATATATGATACATTTCTTGATTGTGTTACATTATTATGTGTGCCTTGAGTGATATACATTTTTCTTGATAAATGATTTGTTCAGGGGATTGAGAAACATAGTTGGTACTTAGAGTTTCTACTATAACCTAAACAATGTTTTTCCTGCATAGGATATAATAGAAACCCTAAGTAGTCAATGATGACACATTGAGTAAGGGACCGCTGGTCACATGGACTAGAACATGTTATGGTTTGGATTAAGTGGATGCCACACTTCAGTTCATGAGGTGTATGGTCCCTTATGAATTGGAAGTGGTGACCCATTTGGTTCAACCATTTAAATAAAAATGGTAAATAAATGTAAATCTAAATGAAATTGAATTTGTGAAATAGAGAACTTGAACTAGACCCAACTTTAGAGTAGGCAATAGGCAATGTCTCTAGTGATTTTTACAGTTGTTTCTATTACCCAGTCCTGACTTTAGGAGAAAGCAGAGGGGTGTGGATTTTTTATAGAAAGGCTTTGACCTATCCTACACTTTTATATCTATGATCTTATAGTTACAAAATCTTTTTAGAGGTGTGTTCTTGAAATTGTAGAGATATGTCACCATGACAAACTCCAGTTGTACACTGGGAGGGTGGCGACGACCATTCTCCATAGGTGGTGGGCACTAGGCTACTAGTAGATCATCCCATAGTTCCAGTTACATCGCTAATAGTTGTACCAGATATGGGTGATAAGGAATGATTCCGTGAGGGTTTCTTACACTTTATCCAAACCTTTCAGGGAGCCCTAAAACCTACCTCATCTATGACAGAGTTGACATGTGTGTTCCAATAGTAGCATCCTCCCATATTTTTAGGGGATGGAGGTCCACAAGCTACTGAGATGTGACTTGATACTACATTGTCAATTTTTGAGCATCTGGAGACACCTTCTGAGAGGAGAGTGAAGCACGCGAGATATATGATTCGGGGAGTAGATAAACACTAGTAGGATGTTTTTAACTAGGATGATACACTATGAGATATGGTTTGGAGGGATTTCTAATCCAGGTTTTATGATTACTTCTTTCCTAAGACTTTAAGAGCAGAGTGAGCCAGTGAGTTTATGCATCTAGATTAGGGAACAATGACCATTATGGAGTATTTATAGCACTTCATAGAGCTTCAACATTTTGCATTGATTTATCTTGCTGATGATCCATTAAGGGTGAGACGCTTTGAGGAAGGTCTGAAGCCTATCGTTCGATTACTGGTCAACGCGTTTCGTTTGAATACTATTACTGAGATAGTGAATCAGACACTTAATACTAAATGAAACCTATGGGAAGTTGGGGGTGCAAAGAAGGATAGTTCATCCTCTAGACCTAATGGTTGAGTGTTAGCTAAAAGAACACACCATTTTGAGGCTTCTTGTGAGGGGAATTCTAGCCAAAGTGTGAGTGTCGGTAGTTCTACCTTCTATTATCAGTGAGGGAGATGGGAAAAAATGAGGATCTAGTGTGATAGATGCCCAATCGAGTGTCGAGCATGTGGAAAGATGGGACATATACAACATTTCTGTAGGACCTTCCCTCTAGTAGTCAATGGAAGGGGGTCGACTCTGAATCTAGGTTCAAGAGAGGGATTCAAAGATCCACATTAGGATGGGAGCTGGAGTAGTGTTGATCGTTTAGGCTGAGGTGGTGGTCATGGCCAAGGTAGCCATGCACTAGTTGTACTGTGACAATAGAGTGGGCCTATTCCGGGTAATGAGGTTATTTCATAGGGCCGTGGTTCATGACATATATATTTTGTACAGCCTACACCTAAGGAGTAGAGCATCATGCTATCTACGGTTAGAGGTACGATCTTAGTAGACTCCACTTTAGTATCTACTCTTTTTGATACAAACACTTCTCATAAATTCATATATATACCTATTTTGGAGAGTCTTGGGCTCGTTTTTTCAATTTTTTTTGATTGAGTTATAACTTTGGATACTTCGTTGGGGATCAAAATCTAGGGTATACACTAGTATAGGGAGTTACCCCTTGAGGTTGGTGGGCATCACTTCGTATGAGATCTTTTTTTTCCTTAAGATGATAGGTTTTGACATCATACTCGGGATGGACTGACTAGTTTCTTATCAAGCCCATGTCAAATGCTATCGCTAGAGGGTGACCTTCATATCATCAGAGGGCACAGTTTTTATTTACAGAGGTGAATTGGATGTCTAGGTAGGTAGAGTTGGACCTAAGCATCATAGTTTGGGTGGGATAACATACCAAATAGATAGATTATATCTAGATGATTAGGGAATGCATTAGACATATTTTCCTCTAGTGGTTGATTGTTTCAGGGATGTTTTCCTGGATGACTTTTCTGGTTTACCTCCTAAGAAATAGGTGGATTTTTCTATCAAGATAGTGCAAATATATTCTTTGGTGTTCATTCCTCCTTATAGGATTACTACTACAGAGTTTCAAGAGATCAAGAGGTAGCTAGAGGTTTTGGAAGTGAATGGGGTTTATACGAACCAATACTTCTCCATGGGCTTCGTCGATCCTTTTTTGCGAAAAAGGCAGATAGAATCCTCAAGCTATGTATAGATTACTGGAGGTTAAACCGGTTGATGGTTAAGAACTGATATCATTTTCCTTAGATATATGATCTTTTAGAACATCTATGAGGATCTAGAGTGTTCTTAAAGATTGATTTGAGGTCAGGTTATCACCAAGTATGTGTCCAACCTGCAGAAATACCTCGTTCATAGTAGGTATGGTATATATGTGTATCTGGTTATGTAATTTAGTCTCAAGAACATGCTAGCAGTTTTAATGGCTATGATGAACTAAGTTTTCCATCCATATCTAGATTCATTTTGTGGTGGTATTCATGGACAATATCTCAATGTATTCTCATAATCAACATGACCATACCAAACATATTGAGATCATTTTGGATACACTGAGATAGAACCAGTTATATGATAAGCTCACAAAGTGACACTTCTATATGGACAAGAATCACTTCTTAGGTCATATTATCTCAGAGACAAGTGTATCAGTTGACCCAGAGAAGGTGAGAGTTGTAGTTTCCTAGGAGAAGCCTAGTAACGTCTTTGATATACAGAGTTTCTTGGGGATAGATGGATATTATAGACATTTCATACATGACGTATCACACCTATAATAACCTCTTGTGATATTTAATAAGAAGGGTGTGAATTTTGTATTGTCAGATACCTATGAGATAGCCTTTCAAGAGATAAAAGGGAGACTAACTTTCGTACCAGTTCTAATTCTGCTAGAGCCAGGCAGAAGCTATAGTGTATACTGTGATGCATCAGGTATCAAGCTAGGATAAGTTCTGATCAAGGAAGAGAGAGTTTTGGTGTACAAGTCTCATCATTTGAGAGCCCACAAAAGGAATTATCTGACACATGATCTCGAGTTAGACACTGTGGTTCATGCCTTCCACTGTTGGAGACATTATTTATTGGGAGAGCGTTTTGCAGTGTACTGATTATCCACTAAAAGAGGATAATATTCATTATATTATAATATTCTTGTTCTCTATTATTAATAAATACCATTTTTAGTAAATTTTACAATTTGAACATTATTTCACATCATGATTGCATTTCTTGCTTAAAGTGCACTATTACTTGGTACGTTTTGAGATAAATTGTTAATCCCCCACTGATCTGGATTTGAATTTCATATTTCATTTTTAGGTTTCCCATTACATTGAGAATATTTTATTCTTATGAATCACTTGAATGATCACATTGAAAGATGACCAAATTGGGATTTCATGCCAACACATTATGGGTGAAGTGAACTAGATAACAACCTAATAAAATGACTATAGAGGACAATATTCAAGCCCAATGATTATAAAGTTTGAAATGGAGATATAATACATCATTGGAAACATTTAATTCAACATTTGACCAAGATAATTCTATTTTTTGAATAGAGTTCCAGGCAGACCAAGTTGAAGATGAAATTCTTGGCCAGATTCCGTGTCCTAGAAAAACAACTCACTGTTTCAACCGTATCTCTAAAAACCAACATCCATTTGGGATAAAATTTTACAATATTTCAGGAGACATTTGGAGATTCATTTTCTTATTCTATGTCCCACCAAAATTAATCCATCTAGAAGGTCATTTTGGTGTCTCTGTTTGGTGGATTTAAGTTGGCTCATATTTTTTTCAAGGGTGAAGAAATCCATATTCCACAAACTTTCCACCACCCTAGGCCTACCATAATCAAGTGGTAAGACTTGGAATATTGTGGGATTTGTCCAAGGCTTCCCAAATTCCTATTTAATGTAGTGTTGGTGAAGGATTTAATCATTCATTGTGTTGTTTTTATTTTAATGTTATGCTGCCAATTTGATGTTGTAGTCACATTTCTTCAAATTTTAAGTTGCTCTAATCACCTTAGATTCTTAGTAAAACTTCTTATTATTATTTTTTATACTATTTTTTTTAACAAATTTATTCCATTTTATTAATCTATGAAATTGTTCACATAAATAAGAGATAAATCCTTTAAACAATGGTGGAGTGTTCATTATTTCATTACTTTTAACTTCTTCAATTCCTCCCTCATGAGTCTACTTACTGATTACATTGAAATCATAACATAAATGGAGGGATAAACCTATCATGGGTTAATAAAAGGGAGTAGAAAGGGTCTATATTGGATATTATATCTCACTATATTAATTTTTAATCAATTCTTTTAATTGATAGTTTCATTTGATGATCTTAATACTTCTTCATCCTTATTGAATTTTAAGGCTACACACTTCAAGTGATAATAAGAACCTTTACCTTAGAATGATCATAAAAATTGATCCTCAAAGTGTATAGGTTATTATCAATAGATCTGTGTTGTTATTAAACCAATAAGTGATGACTTTGTTTTGATCTTTTTAAATGAATCACTCTTGAGTCTAAGAAATTTAAATCATTAAAAAGGAATTTCATCCAATCCATCCCTTGTAATAACCTAGGATCAAACCTTTCTAATAATTTGAATTCACATAGGTATCTTAGTGATAATTTAAACCCATCTAAAATAAACCCAAATTTGGACACTCTATAGCCAAAAACAATCCATAGAATGTATGTGGCTATAGGTTTCTTCTTAGGTCTCTTAGGATTCAACAACCCAAGATACACTACAAGTGACCACTTAACCCTAAAAACTTGGGTAAATTTAGGAGAGACCAAATTTTGGCACCATTTACAGGGACCCAAGTAAGTAATCTCAACACTCATTCTATTCTCACCTATTTTTCTTTTCTCACCTCAATTTATCTTATCTTTTCCCATTTCTTTTGTTTTTCACTTTTCTTGGTGCATGTTCACCTATACCCATGACTATTCAAATTGTCTAGTTAGGGTGGATAGTACTAAGGTTGGGGTGTCAAGAACACATAAGAGTATATTTCCATTAGATCTTAATCTTCATAATACTCTAGATTCAAAAATTGACCCCATTTCAATGGAGGGTCTTTAAAGAAACCAACTCATAAACCCGGGTGGGAACCAAAATGGAAATCCAAATGAGGTAGGCCCAAACTTGGGGAATGTTGTTGATCAAACCATGAATGACTACCTCACACCTTCTTGAAAAAATAAACCCTATTGCATTAGAAATGTTTCCCTTCGGGAATCCCACTATGTCTTTAAACCTCATGTCCTAAACCACCTTCTAACCTTCCATGTGATGGAGTTAGAAATGTCGTACCTTCATGTCAAAGAGTTCAAAAACATTGTTGAAAACATGTGCCCACCGCATCAAATTGAGTTAGCTAAGATGAGGTTATTTCCTTTCTCACTAAACAATTAAGCCAATAATTGGTTAAAAAATCTAATACTTGCATCAATCTACTCCTAGGACCAATTACAATGATAATTCTATAAAAAATACCTCCACCCATCACAAAACAATTTCACTTAAAAATAGCATCCAATTTTTTTTTGAAAAACAAGGGGAGTCATTTTATGAAACATGGGAAAGGTTCAATGACACACTCAACATGGTACCTCACCATGGATTCTCAATCCCAGAACAATTTCAAATTTTCTATGAAGTGTTGGTTCCGGGAAACAAACAATTCATTGACATAATGTGTAATGGAACCTTTAAAAACAAAGCCTCAAATGATGCTTACAAGTATCTAGAAGGTCTGGCCAAACAAAACCAAACATGGATAAAATCACCTTATTATGAGAAGCCACCAAAACATAGTGGAATTCACACTCTTACGGATGAATAAAGTCTCAAGAAAAAACTTTCTCCACTCACTAGGAAGACCGAGGAGATCAATATTAGGAAGGTCCATGAAATTAAAATTATTGACCCTGTTTGCAAAATTTATGACAAACATGACCACAAGACCGACAACTAACCAACCGTACCTTATATTAAGGATGTTATTTTAGGAGGAACACCAGAAGAGGTCAATGATTTGAACTTTAAAAATGCACAATACCAAAACACTTTCAATCTAAGGTACAATGACCATACAAGATTCTATTGGAAAGATAACCAACAACCCAGTCATCCACAAGGACCAAACCCCTACACTGCACAAAATTGTCAAACCCATAACCAGTTCCAACAAAAACTATCCCAATACCAACATCCTCCTATATAATAACAATAACCCATCCAATAACCTATTCAAAAACCAATCCAAAAACCAAAGTATCCTCTTGGGATAAACCAACCAACACAAGCCCCTTCCCAATAAGTCCCTCTCTCAATCCTTGAAAAATTGTGTAAACAAATGAAGAAAATGAACTCAGAAGTATAATCCCTTAAACATGAATTGTAAACCATTAAAACTGGAAAGGCACCCATGCCCACTCAGGCGGTACCGTCCTCAACCTTAAGGAGAGAATCCAGTTATAAACAAACATCTCATAAACAACTAAAAGTAGTGAATATCTTAAGAAGTGGGAAATTCATTGAAAAACCTAAAAAAACTATCCCAGAACCATTAAAAGCTTAAAAATCACATAACAATGATGAAGAACCACCCTCATATTTTAAAAAATCCAATGATAATGTGAAAGAACCACAACCACACCAAACAATAAAAAACCTTCTCCCTTTTCTCAATGCATGATAGGAAAATCTAAACCATAACTAAATTAAAATTTGAGGGAAATCTTCTCTCAAGTTAAGATAAACATTCCCCTTCTCGATAAAACCCAAACCATTCATGCCTACTCAAAGTACCTTAAGGACTTGTGCTCTTTTAAAAAGAAATTTTCACATCAAAACCAAGTCCTTTTGGAAGCTACTGTGAGTAACACCATTCAAGGGACCATTACTCCTAAGTTGAAATACCCAAGACATCCTTACATCAATGTTAAGTTAGGAGAGAATAAAGTTTTAAAAGCCATTTGTGATCTAGTAGAAAGTGTGAAACACATTTAATATTCCATGTACTGTTAGTTAGGGATCAAGGAACTCCAAATCACATATGCCACTCTTCAACTTGCTAATAATAGTGTTCAAGTTCCTAAGGGGATCTTAAAGGATTTTTTGGTGAAAGTTGAAAATTTCATTTACCCTGATGAATTCATTGTCCTTGATAATCACCCAATATTAGGTCCTAGGGAGAAAACCCCCATCATCCTTGGACATCCCTTTTTAACAACAATCAACTCAATCATCCGAGTTAGGAATGGAAACATGATAATAACCTTTGGAAACACGAGCCTCAATATGAACATATACAATGAAAACTCTCAAATTGGGTATGATGAAGAGATCCATGAGGTTGAATGGATTGTTAGTGTTGATAGTGAACTATAGGGACATTAAGGAATTATTGAAGGATGTTTAAGTCAATAAGAGATTGATTTCTTTTTTTCACATGAGTTAAATTTCTCTCCTTGGATCAAATCTCTTTTAGATATCTCTTTTGATGATTTTATTGAATCACAAATCAATGAAACCATTAGAGAAATAAAAAACATTGAGTCCATACCCATTAATGAAACTGATATGACTAATTTAATGGGTAAAACTTATATTCAAAAGAAACTAATTCTATTATGAAATTTAGAAAAAAAATCAAGTTCGATACAAAGTCCCATCCTTCGTTCGAAAGTGTTAACCAATATGATCTCGAATTTAAGGTCCCACCTTCATCACTCAAGTATTCATTCTTTGGGGACAATCAAACCTTTCCTATTTTCATTTCTTTCTCTCTTGAATCCAATAAATAGAGGATGCTTCTAGATGTCCTAAGAAAGCATAATAAAGTAATTGGATAGACCCTTTCTGATATTCCTGGGATTATCCCACTCATTGGAACTCATAGTATTGTTCTTGAATCTGACTCCAAACCATGTCGTCAAAATTAGTGGAGACTAAATCCCAATCTTATGGATGTGGTAAGGAAAGAAATTATTTAGTTGTTGAAAGCGGGTATCATCTATCCCATTGCTGAGAGTGAGTGGGTAAGCCCAATTAAAGTTGTTCCAAAGAAGGACGGAATCACTGTAATCTCCAATGAGGATGGTGATATTCTCCCCACAAGGGTTAGTAGTGGATGGAGAGTGTTCATTGACTATAGGAATTTAAAATCATGCACTAATAAATACCATTTCCCCTCACCCTTCATTGATCAAGTCCTCGAGTGAGTGGTGGTTCATCAGTTATACTATTTCCCAGATGGATTCTTAGGGTATAATCAAATTGAGGTCTCCTTATAAGATCAAGTAAAACAACCTTCACCTATCCATTCAACACTTTTTCCTTCAAGCGCATTCCCTTTGGGATATATAATTCCATTGGTACCTTCCAGTGGTGCATGATGAGAATCTTCTCTAACATGGTGGGGGATTTTTTAGTGGTATTTATGGTTTACTTCTCCATATTTGGGGATAAATTTTAGGGATGACTTGTAAATGTTGAAAGGGTTTTATCTAAATGTGAGGATAATAATCTCATCCTAAACTGAGAAAAATACCATTTCATAGTAAAGGAAGGACTTGTTTTGGGACATTTAGTCTTTGGTAGAGGGACTGAAGTTGATAAAGATAAGGTTGATATCATTTTCCACCTTCCCTCTCCAAAAAATTCCAAGGAAGTGAGGTCCTTATTAGGAAATTATGGTTTATAGAGAAGGTTCATTAGGAATTTTAGCTCCATTTACTAACCACTTTGTGCTCTTCTGGTGAAAGATGCTTCATTTTTATAGACAAAAGCTATGAGAAATCATTCTAGACACTCAAGTCATCTCTTATCTCTGCACCTATCATGAAATATTCTAATTGGAAACTTCTATTCGAAATCATGTGTGATGCAAGTGACTTCACTGTAGGAGATGACTTAGGAAAACATTATGATAAAACTCCATGTGTCACTGATTATGCCAGTAAATATTTAAATGATTCACAAATAAACTAAACCACCACTAAGAAAGAGTTACTTGTTTTTGTCTTTACTTTATATAAATTTAGGTCCTATCTCTTAGGATCCCCCATCACTGTCTTCACTAATCATTTAGCTCTAAAATACCTTTTCTAAAAATAAGATCCCAAGGATATATTGATTAGGTGGGTCCTTCTTATTCAAGAGTTTGATTTAACCATTAAGGATAAATATGGTGTTGAAAATTTTGTAGTTGATCACCTATTTAGGATATAATTAAAAGATAACTCACATCACCTTTCTATGTCTGATTTATTTCCCAATGAGTACCTCTATTTTTTGAGTGATTTCTCTTGGTATTCTCACATAGAAAACCATTTGGTTACGAGTGGAATTCTAAAATTCCTCAGTACCCAATCTAAGAGGAAATTCCTTTCTGATGTCAAACACTATGTGTTTGATGATCCATATCTCTTCAAGTTTTGTGCTGATCAAATCATTAGGAGATGTGTTCCCGAGTCTAAGAAAGAGTCCATTATAAGATTCTGTCATGGAGAGGCATGCAGAGGCCACTTTTTCACAAATAAAACCATAGAAAAGGTCCTACAATATGTTTTCTACTGACTTAACCTCACTAAGGATTCCTACAAATTCTGACAAAGTTTTCATTGGTGTTAACAATTAGGATCGATAACCATAAGGAATAAAATTCCCCTTACTGCCATTTTGTTCATCAAAGTCTTTGATTGTTGGGGAATTGATTTCATGATACCCTTCCCAAAATCTTGGGGATATCTCTACATCCTCTAAACTATTGATTATATCTCAAAATGGGTTGAGGTCATTCCCACTAAGTCCAATGACCATCATGTTGTGATCATAATCCTGAAAGAGAACATATTTTCTAGATTTTGAATTCCTAGGTCTATCATCAGTGATCATGGAACCCATTTATGAAACCATCCCTTCTTGGCACTCATGTCTAAGTATGATATTTCTCACAAAGTTTCCACTACCTACCATCCTCAAACCAGTGGTCAAGATGAGTTGGAAAATAGGGAAGTTAAGAAAATTATTGAAAAAAACTATCAATCCTTATAGGAAATATGGGTATGAGAAACTCTTAGATTACCTTTAGGCATATCATAATATATTCAAAACCATACTAGTCATGTCACCATATAGTTTGGTTTATGGAAAACATGCTATTTACTTATTGCAATTGAATATTAGGCCTTTTGGGAAATAAAAAAATGAACTTTGACATTTATTTGGATGAAACAAAGATAAAATTAGATATTAATGAACTTGAGGAACTTATCATAAAGTCTTATGAAAAATCAAGGATAAATAAATCTAGTGTTCAAGCCTACCAATCTAGTAATCTCAAAGTTAAACACTTTGAACTGGTAAAAGTCGTGCTCTTGTATAGTTCAAAACTTCATTTAGACTCAGGAAAGGTAAGGTCTATACGGTTAGGTACTTACACAGTGCATCATGTATACCCCCATGGGGTAGTATAGATTCAGGATCCCAATAGTGGTCATATCTTCAAAGTAAATGGTCATAGGTTAAAACCATTCATTGAATCATTCAATAAACATGAAAGTGAGGAGGATCTAATTGAGCCAACCTATAAACCGGAAAAAAGTTGATAGATTTAGGGTCCATATCAGGATAAAGACATTAAACAAAGCACTTTATGGGAGGCAACCCAGCCTTTACCTGTACATTGAATCAAGTTTTGGAGTTTCAAAATAAATAGGTACATTTTTTGTCCTTTCCCTTTTTATTTGTTTTTTATTAGTTAAGAAGACCTCTTAGGGTTTCCAGGGTTTCTAATTTGGTTTGTGTGTGAGAATCATGGGTTGTTGAGGTCAAAGTTATTTTTTCAGGGAAATCACATACATCTATAAATTCCACACCATTCTACCATCCAATACAGAGAGTCCATGAGTGAAATGGGGAATGAAGGATCAATTTTTTTTTGGAACAACCTTCATCAGCATACCACCAGGTGACATTATTCCATAACTCATTTTCAAATTTTAATTTTGGAACTCCTCTCCTCTATATCTACTCTCTTCCAAATTTTCATTTCTTTAAACACTAGGGACAATGTTATTCTAAGTTAGGGGGGAATGAAATAAAAAAAATCTTTTTGTGTGCATAAAGAAAAAAAAATGAAAAATAATGCTTGTTAATGGAAGGAAAATTTTCTTTAACCTTGAACATGATAATAAACATTATAAAATTTTAAACTAAATATCAAATAAATTTTCATGCCTTAATTCTGATTTCAATCCATGTTTAAGTTCATGAGCATAAATTTTGGAAAGTGTGGCTATCTAATATCATTTTTCACCATTTATATTTTCATCCAATTAATAAAAAAAATTCAAAACGCAAATCATTTGGATTATGGGGTATTAATTTGAGTTATTGGGGTCCCATAATAAATAGCATAGGTTTGGTGAATGTTTTAATTTCAACATGGGTATTCAAAAAAATCAATGAAAAAATATACATAAAAAATAATAAATTTGTGTGTAGAGAAATGGATTGACCTAATGTGTGGATTTAGGCACTTGGGGATCATGACCCCATAGTTTTCTGGCTCAAATTTGAGCATTTTATATCTATTTGTGGTAATTTGATTTTTTTGATTGAGTTAACTCCAGATGATTGCCCAAGTATGTGGGATTCACTTGGTTCCCTAAGGTCTTTGAGCCTAGGATTCATCAACAAAGTCTCAATATAGGTCTTGAATTGATTTAATTCAATTTAAATTACCATGGAAAAAGTAAAAAATAAAAATAAAAAATAAAAAAATGAATACTCATATTAATATTAAAATGTGATTCCACCTAGTGGTTCCATATTTCCCACTAGAATAAAAATGAAACCCCATGTCTATTGTGATGCGCAACACATCATCATGATTAATTGAAATTAGATGAAATATGGTGATGAATTTTAACAAAGCAATGAGATTGGGCTTGGTATATACTTTTGGACCTAGCTTGTTTTAAATGATTTTGATGGGTTTCATATTTTTTTTTGGTATGGGGCCTTTTGGGGAACATTGTATATTAATTTTTTTTCCTTACAACACACATAATAACTGAAAACATTCCCATGGACTTGACATTACAAATCACACCCCAAAACCCTCCCTTCCCAACCACCATGCTCACCCTTAGGGGGCAGTGAGCATTGTATATTAATTTTTTTTAGAAAAGGGAATTCAAATTTCATAATTTTGAGATACATTTTGCTCGAGACTAGAAAAAATCAAGTTGGGGGGTGTGAATAGCCAATGAAAGAGGATAATATTAATTTTATATATTATAATATTCATGTGTTTCATTATTCATAAACACCATTTTTAATGCATTTTACAATTTTAACATCATTTCATATCATTATTACAATTCTTGCTTAAAGTGCATTATTAGTTAGTATGTTTTGAGATAAATTTTTAATCCCCAAATGATCTTTTTTTGATTTTTATATTTCATTTTCAGGTTTCCCATTCCATTGGGAATATTTCATTCTTCTGGAGTACTTGAAGAATCACATTGGAAGATGACCAAAGTGGGCTTTCATGTCAACACATTTTGGGCAAAGTGAACTGGACAAAAACCTAATAAAATGATTGTAGAAGACAATATCCAAGTCTAATGATTCTAAAATTTGAATTAGAGATAGATTAAATAATGGGTAAAATTTAATTAAATATTATACCAAGCTAATTTTGATGTTTAAATGGAGTTACAGGTGACCCAAGTTGAAGATGAAATTCTGGGCCAGATTTTGTGGTTCATAAAAACAACTCACTATTTTGACCATATCTCAAAAACAAAACATCCATTTGGGATGAAATTTTACAATATATCAGGAGACATCTATAGATTCATTTTCATATTCTATGTCCTACCCAAATTCTTCCATCTATAAGGCCATTTCAGCACCTCTATTTGGTAGATGCAAGTTGGTTTGGATTTTTGTCAAGGGTGAAAAAGTCCACATTCCACAAACTTTCCACCACCCTAGGCCTACCACAATCAATCAGAAAGACTTTATATGTTTTTGGATCGACCTAAGGATTCCCAAATTACTATTTAATGTGGTTTTGGTGAAATATTTAATCATCCATGGGGTTGTTTTCATTTTAATTATATGCTTCCAATTTGATGTTGTAATCACATTTCTTCAAATTGTAAGTTGCTCGAATCAACTTAGACTATTTATAAAACTTATTATTCTTATTTTTATGCTATTTTTGTTAATAAGTTGATAACATTTTATTAAAGTGGTAATTTATTCACACATAGAAGAGATAAATCCTTCAAAAAATGGTGGAGTGTTCATTATTTCATTGCTTTTCACTTCTTCAATTAACCCCTCATGAGTCTACTTCTACTTCCATTAAAATCATATCATAAATGGAGGGATAAAACTCTTATGGTTTGATCTAAGGGAGTATAAAGGGTCTGTATTGGATGTTATTTCTCACTCTATTAATGTTTAATCACTTATTTTAATTAAGAGTTTTGTTTGGCGATCTTAATACTTCTTCATCCTTGTTGAATTTTAAGGCCACACACTTCAAGTTATAATAAGAACCTTTAACTTGGAGTGATCATAAAAATTGATCCTATAAGTGTATATTTAATTAGTATTAGGTTTGTATTTTTATTAAACCAATGAGTGATAAAGTTGTTTTGATCTCTTTAAATAAATCACTCTTGAGTCTAAAAAATTAAAATCGTTAAAAATGAATTTCATCCAATCCATCCCTTATAATAACCTAGGATAAACCCTTTCTAATAATTTGAATTAACATAGGTATCTTAGTTCTCATTTAAACCCATCTAAAATAAACCCAAAGTTGGACACTTCGTAGACAAAAACAATCCATAGAATGTATGTGTCTGTAGGTTTCTTCTTAGGTCTATGAGGATTTGACAACCCAATCTACACTACAAACGACCGCTTAACCCTAAAAACTTAGGTAAATTTGGGAGAGACCATATACATGAACCAAAAAATCCTCAAGTATATATTTAAAAAGTGTGACTTGAATTTGATGCAACTAAGGTGGGTTGAGTACCTATAATATTTTGACTTCGAGCTTTCCTACATGCCCAGAAATGGAAATGTAGTTGCTGATTCACTAAGCAGGAGGACTTAGATACAAGCAGTTCATGAGTCCAATAACAAGTGGTAGCTTATGGCCTTATTCTCATATATTCACTTGGAGGTGAAGTATAATCATGGATAAATTTTTCTCTCATACTTAGTGGTGACTTCCACTCTTCTAGATAAGGTGATCATGAGAAAATTGTCATATACAAAGAGCCTAGTTCTATGGGATACTGTAGTAGGATAGGAACAACCTCATGTTTGGACCATTGGTGAGGATGAAATCCTATTCATATATGGTTGTTTTTGGGTTCCAACAAACATACACGAGAAGATTATGCGAGAGTTTCATGAATCAACTTGGGCAGTACATCCCGGTGTTACCAAGATGTATCAAGACTTGTGTCACCGGTATTGGTGGCTAGGGATGAAATGTGAGGTAGATGGTTTTTTCATGAGGTGTTCCACCTATAAGTAGGTGAAGGCAGAACACTAGCGACCAACTTGTATTTTATAGCAGTTACCTATTCCTGAGTAGAAATGGGATGATGTTGCAATGGATTTCGTGACCAGGTTGATGAGGTCACCATGAGGTATTTATGTTGTATGGGTTGTTTTGGAAAAGCTCATAAAGGTCACCCATTTACTGCCTATTAGGGATACCTTCTCAGTAGACGAGTTTTTGAGACTTTATATCTGTGAGATTTTGCACCATCATGGGGTTCCTTATACTATGGTATCAGATAGAGATGCACAGTTTACATATAATTTCTGGAAGATCATAAAGAGGGAATTGGGTATGTAGGTTCTTCTAAGCATGACATAACACCCTCACATTTATAGCCAATCAGATCACATGATTCAAGTTCTATAGTACATGCTTAGAGCATGCGTCTATGATTTAGAGGGTTCTTGGGAGAGGTATATACCTATGGTTGGGTTCCCCTACAATAATAGCTATCAGGCGACTAAATAGACAACACCTTATGAGTCTTTATATGGTTGGCCATTCCGATCAACTCTTTGATGGTTATAGGAAGGAGAGGCAGCACTGCTCGGACCGTGTCTCATTAAGGAGACTTATAAGTCGGTTCAGTTGATCAAAAAGTGGATGGCTACTGCACAGTCTAGATAGAAATCCTACGTCGATCTCCATTGACGACCTCTAGAGTTTGATGTTAGGGATCATGTATTTTTATGTATCTCACTGAGGCCAGGACATAGACAGATTAAGATATAGGGTAATCTTTCACCGTAATATGTCAGTATAGTAGCATATCGATTGTAGTTACCTCAGAGGTACCGATCCACGTACGACATCTTCCATGTATCTCAGTTGCGCTGTTATCACTTAGACCCATCTCATAATCTTCATCCGGATAAGGTTGAGCTATAGATAGATGCATGAAATGCACGTCGTTGAATACGTTCCAATGTTTAAAAATTTATAACTCTTATAAAGTGAAGTGGTAATCAGGGTCGGTCCCATGAGAAGGATGTGCAACCTAATTTTTCAAAACAAGCCTCACTGTAAATAGTGGGTGAATTTTCTATTTTATTATTTTTTTTGTATTTTGATATAAAAATATTAATGATGATATTTTTTTAATAAAACTAGATGATAAAGGGGAAATTATGAGCAGATAATGAATGAAGAGATAGAGGAAAACTATTCTTGACAAAAGATCAGGGAATAGTAACAGTACTGGTTTAGAAAGACAAATCCTGCATAGAAATTTTAATTGAATTTGAAATCCTCAAAAAAATATTGGATCACACTCCCTCACTAGGAGAGTAATCACATAGAAAATTGAATCTTGGAGTTTTCCACTTTAAGAAACAACAAGCTACAAAGGAATTTGAAGAATTTTCATCGGAAACAATATCTACAATTGATCTAATGTTTTTGAATTTAAATTTTGATGAATTTTATCCATGATTGATCTTACCGATCAATTATGGAGTTTTGAATTTATGTAAAAGAGGTGAAAAATGATTATGATAAGATCTAGAATTGATCTCACCAATCAATTCCAAATCTTTAAGATGAAATTTTGTAATGTAGCAGAAAAATATGAACCAACAAATTATAATCCCCCAAGCATGAACAATTACCTAAGATTAATTTAGAAACAAATATCTAACAATTCGAATGACAAAAAATTTAAAAGAAATTAAAAAGGATAAAATTTATCCCTTGATCGGTTATGTACTGTTATGCTCCTCCTAGCATCTCCCAAAAGTTCTGCTCTCTCTTTGTATCTCTCTTGCTTCATCTCCTGATGTGAAAGTGTTGAATGAATGACATGTATGAATGATCTCTCTCTATTACTACCTCTATCTTCTTTTAAAGTACCTTTTCATACTTTTTTTGTCACCAATGACTTCCACTGACTTCATTTTAGTGTGATATAAATCACTGAACACCTATTATAGTCTTTCCACCCATCTCATTGTATGTGACTCTATCGAGTCTTTTCTAACTGAATGCCACAAGCAGTTGGGATGAACCTAGATGTGATATCAGTCGGGTTCTGTACAACAAAGAAACAAAAAGTAATGAATGATTAAACATTAATGAAAAGATTAAACTTTAATAAATATTTAATTTTTTATTTAATTATTATTAAGTAAATTAATTTATTCTTATTTATAAGTATATTTTATTTATTATTAATTATTTTATTTCAATAATTAATTTTATTTAATTATTATTAATTTTATTATTTTTATTTTTATTAATTTAGTTTCAATTATTTTATTATTATTATATTTTGTTTATATTTTATTTTTATTATTTATTTATATTTTATCTTCTCCTCCCCTAATTTTTTCTTCTCCGCGTGCAAGGAGGAGGGGTTTTGGTTTCTTCTAGAGGCCACGAATTCGGCCTTATTCATCTCCTCTATAGAGGCATAACAGTGATGGGTGGCTCCTCGAGGGTTGGTTTCTTCAGCGGTTCACGACTTTCCACAATGGTGTGGCTCAGTAAGGGGTTCAAAAGGTGACAACATGGATCTAGTGATTAAATGGCCAATAGTGTAAAAGCTCATACAACAGTGGGTCTCCTCCATTCTCATAACAGTGAAGGAAAATTGATGGTTAGTGATGAATTGTTTCAGATCTCAGCTTGCAGAGACTCCAGGGATAGTCCATATTCGGTGAAGCAGAGTGGTGAGTTCTTCTGGTTGTTTGTAGATCTATGGTGGAAGGTAAGATCTATTGACAGTGGGTAGTGGATCTATTCTGTAGCGGTATAAAATTGGTTCCAGCGGAAGCTCGAAAGCCAGTGGTGACTCATTGATGTTTTGTTGTGGAGACAACGGTGTGTCGTGGTGGTGGTGTGAAATTGGGGGGAGGCAGTGGTGTGCGGAATAGAAGTGGCTGGCGGTGTCTCAATGGTGGAAGAAAAAGTGGCAGTGTCTCAACGAGACACCATTTTGGATATCCTTCTACCTAGCGGTGGGTTGAGAAGGTGGGGGATCTGGTGGTATGAGAATGTGGTGGTACCTCAATTGTGGTGGTGTGTTATTTTTAGTGGCAGTAAAAGCCTGATGGTGTGTCGAGACACCGTTGTAGGCTGGTGGTGGTAGTACAAGGAGGAGAGACTGACAATGTCTTAAGTGTGAACCGCAAACATAAAAAAATGAATTAATAAAAAAAAATTAAAATAATTATCTAATTAAAAGATTCAAATCATAAAACTAAAAATAAAAATCTTAACTCAAATTATAAACTAATTAAAGTCATTGAACAGAATAATTAAAAAATGGATTAAAATATTAAATTTAAAAAGATACAAATTAATTATTAAGATTTAATTAATTAATAAATTTAATTTATTTTAAGAAATAAAAAACTAATAACTTTAAGAGAAAAAAATACATCATTAATTATAAAAAATGATTAAATAATAAATTATATTATAAAATTTAAAAACTATAATTATTTAACAAAAAGTGAAAAATTAATTAATTAAATCATTAAAAACTTATTAAAAAGAGGTAGAAAAATTATGCATTTTAAGGGCACAACAAATTCCCCCACACTTAATCATTGATTTTCCTCAATTAATTTCATACTTAATTGACTTTTTGAAAAATAGAAACATAAATTTTACAAAAAACTCAAAATGAAGCATGTCAAACAATTAAGAATCAGAGAACCAAAAACTGTGAAATTGGATTTTGAAATGAAATGTCTAAAATAATTCTTGACTATAATCGAATACTCACTAGGAGATCAAGGAATCAAAGAATCATCAACTTCTGAGTATGTCATGCCTCATATATGATGTTATCTACCAGATTAATTCAATTCAATCCCAAGTTCTAAATCTAAGAGTGATAAATGATTAAATATAAGCGGAATTAAGAACTTAACAAAAGGTACATTATAATTTGACTCCTCCCGGGTTCCAAAAAGAAAAGTTAAGTTATTATTTTTGAATCACCTTATTGATACAACTTAAATGGTTTTCATATAAATCGATTATCCCCTTATTCATCTAGTGTTTAAAATCCCCCCCACCTTAATGAACTTGTTTTTGACAACTAGACACTTTATTTTTTTTGAATTGTACCCATCCATGTATTTTGTGCAAGACACTGTGCATAAGCACTTATTAGAATTGTACAGAGGGATAACTCACACACACTGTGCTTAGTGTCTCAGAAATTCACCGTGGGTTCCCAAATGCCCATTTTACTCTAGTTTCAAAATATTTATATGAATAACATTTAAATTGGCTCCCTAAGGTGATTAATTTTTTTATAATTGAAAATTAAGTCCTATAGGATGAAGTTAAAACTTCCAGTTTCCTAAGGTTAAGATCATAACTCAATAAAAATGTATCCTATATCACTCTCAAACTTAATTCCTAAGAAAAAAATTCATAAAAGTAGTAAGAAAATTCACTAATCAATCATTCATCCTAAAAAATTTCAAATTTTAAGCAACTCTCAACCACTAGTAAGATATTATTCTTAGGCAAGACTGATTTGAAGTATAGTATGAAGCCTAAAGAAACTCAAATTGTGCAAGAATTTTTGAAAAAATTGAATTTTTTTTAACAAAAAGTTAAGAGTCAGAGGGATTTGATGAGCTTCCATTAAAGCACAGATTAACTCAACATAAGTTGTCCCTCTCCCCTATACTTAAAACCCAACTTTATCCCAAAATTTGAATTCAAAGGCGGAGAATTTTTTTTACAATTAAAGATCAAAGCATATTTTTATATCATAATATTGATGACATGTTCACAAGATCACAGTGAAGTTCAAAAAAATGTTGTTTGCCATAATAAAAATATTATAACAGATCGCATGTATTTTCATTAAGTCGGTGGATAGAATTTGTCAATTAATTTCAAGAAAGTAACATGTAAAACATGATTATATAGTGAATAGGGTGTAAGCAATTTCAAAATTTTGATTCAAACAGATGTATAATAGAGTAGAAAAATGTATACTAAACACCCAAAACAGATAAGCACATTCATTTAAAACAAGATTCCAACAATGTGGGAATCACTCCCCCATACTTAATTCACACAATGAGAAAATTTAAAAGAATTAAAGTACCAATTTTAAATAATCCATCTCATGTAGCAAAAATTTACAGCAACTAACACATGCAAAAAAGACAGTAAAAATAAGAAGAAGAGCTTAAAAGAGATGTAAAAATAAAAACTCCATGATTTAAGGAAGATTTCTCAATTAATTCAGTCCTAAATTTATTCCTCCATCTCATCCATGAGTACAAACCTCTGGTGTGTTCTACTTTAGTACCTTTAAATAATGAAAAATATTAGAATATGAAATCAATATATGAAATTCAAATGTAATTAAAAACCAAAGGAATGGGTAAAGAGAATTTAAATCCAGTGAGGCTCCAAAATGAAGCTTCTAGTAATTCGAGTACAAAGGGAATGATGCTATTTTTTTGACACCAACAACAACAACCTTCTTAAAGTACAAAAAACAGGAAGTCCAAGATCTAATAACTAGAAGAAACAAAGAATATAATGATAGAGCAAGCAACACTTTATTAAAAAAACAAAAAAAAAGTAAAAAAAAAGCATGGGTTGACTCCCATGAAGAACTAAATTTTAAGCCTTTATTTAGACTTTATTAAAATTATAAAAACCAAAAAAAAATATTGAAAGAAAATGAAATCATGGGTTTCTCCCATGAAGTTCTAGTTTTAATGTCCCTAGTCGGACTCCCCAATAACTAACCAATGTCACTAGATGGGCGTGGTTTGTTTTCCATAAACCACCACATATTGATAGATTTTTTTTTAATGTATAAATGATACTTGTGGTATCCTAATCTACTAAGGGAATACTTTAATCCCTTTATAAAAACAAATATCCCTAAGAAACACCCTTTATCATTTAGGAACTACTCAAGGGTGTCTTCAGGTTGTGCAGAAAAATCATCATCCAAATTAATTTTTTTATTATTTTCAAGGAAATTAAGTTCAATTAGAAAATAATTGACTCCCTCAAGATCTTACAAGAATATTTTAAGCTCATACACATCAAATTTACACTTGGTAGTAGTGCAATCCACTTCTACATTAAACCCATATTTGAAAAAATTTAAATTCTCATTAAGGGGAAATGGTGAACTAGGTGCTCCTAAAGGTATTTCATTATCCTCACAGTTATCTCTCTCAACTTCAACAAAAAAAAAACAAATATAAGGGTTATTTTTTATAGATTTATGAGAATGAGGATAAAAAAGGGTAGAAAAAGTATACTGAATAGATTTAGAATCATTGGAACTCAAGTTAAATTCCCCTTCTAAACCACTCTTAGTATCTAGATGATATTCTACACCCAACTCATTTGAGGAAGGAAGTGAAAAAATGGGAGAGAACTTATTTGACCATTCATAGATTCAGGTTTCACAATATTATAAATTTCTTCCAAAAGTTCCTCATTAATAAATAGACAATCAACATTTGCTACTTCTAAAAAATATTTTTTTTATTAAATAATCAAGTGTGTGTTCATACTATCCTTCAAGTTAAAGTTCAAAAGGTTCAATCTCAATGGAAAATTCTTTTGATTATTTCAATTTAGTTTTAGGGGAAGAATTGTTATTTCAGTTTCAAAAAATTCAGATTCTAGAATGTTCAAATTTAAACAATTTTCCCTAGGCATGACAATGCCATTTTTCATTTTAGTATAAAAAGCTTCAGAAAAATGATTAATATGAGAAAATGGAAGTGAAATATTAACAGTAAATCTTTCTTCAGAGAACATTCCCTTATCCTCTTCATCCAACAACATTTTAGAGATTATTAGTGAGTATTCCTGCCTGTCATGCGAGTGACCCAGGTTTATTCCCCAGAAATGATGCCAAAAACTTGACCCACGTTTCATTGAATACATGCCAAAGTTTAAAAATTTATAACTCCTATAAACTACAGTGAAGTGGTAAGCACGGTTGAACCCATGAGATGGATGTGCAACCTAATTTTTCAAAACAAGACCCACTGTAAATAATGGGTAAATTTTCTATTTTATTATTATTATTTTTTATTTTTTAGTTTGACATAAAAATAATAATGATGAGATTTTTTAATAGAACTAGATCATAAAAGGGAAATGATGAGAAGACAATGAATGTAGAGATAGATGAAAACTATTCTAGACAAAATCTCAAGGAATAGTAACACTACTGGTTTGAAAAGATATCACCTTCACAAAATTTTTAATTGAATTTCAATCCTAAAAAAAGATTGGATCACTCTCCCTCTCCAGGAGAGTCATCATGTAGAAAATTTAATCTTGGAGTTTACCACTTGAAGAAATAACAAGCTGCAAAGGAATTTGAAGAATTGTCATTGGAAACAATCTCTCCAATTGTTCTAATGTTTTTGAATTTAAATCTTGATGAATTTTATCCATGATATATCTTTTAGATCAATTATGGAGTTTTAAATTTAAGTACAGAAGGTAAAAAACAATTATGATAAGATCTGAAATTAATCTCGCCAATAAATTCCAAATCTTAATGATGAAATTTTGTAATGAAGCATAAAAATATAAACCAATAAATTATAATCCCCAAGCATGAAAAATTACCCAATATTCATTAAAAAACAAAGATATAACAATTCAAATTAATTTTTTTTGAAAGAAATCAAAAGGGAGAAAATTTATCCCTTGATCGGTTCTGTACTGTTATACTCCTCCTGGTGTCTCCCAAAAGTTATTCTCTCTCTTTGTCACTCTCCTGCTTCTACTCTCGATGTGAAAGTGTCGAATGAATGATGTTTATTAATGATCCTTCACTACTTCTACCTCTGCATTCTTTTAAAGTCCTATATCATTCTCTGTTTGTCACTAATGACTTCCACCAACTTCAATTTGGTGTGTTAAAAATCATTGAACACATGTTGCAGTCTTTCCACCCATATCATTGTATGCAACTCTATCAAATATTTTCTAACTGAATTCCATAAGTAGTTGGGATGAACTTGGATGTGATATTAGATGAGTTTTGTACAACAAAGAAACAAAAATTAATGAATAATTAAACATTAATAAAAAGATCAAACTTTAATAAATATTTAATTGTTTATTTAATTATTATTAAGTAAATTAATTTATACTTATTTATAATTATTTATAATTATATTATATTTATTATTAATTATTTTATTTTAATAATTAATTTTATTTAATTATTATTAATTTTATTTTAATTATTATTATTATTATTATTAATTTGGTTTTAATTATTTTTATTATTATTATATTTTGTTTTTTGTTTTATTTTTGTCATTTATTTATATTTTATCCTATCCTGCCCCCCATTTCTTCTTCTCCATGCACGGGGAGGAGGGGTTATGGTTTCTTCCAAAGGCCATGACTTCAGCCTTCTTCAGCTCCTCCATGGCGACACGATAATGACGGGAAACTCCTCGAGGGTTGGTTCCTTCAGTAGTTCGTGACTTTCCACGGTGATGCAACTCGGTGGGGGGGTTTAAAAGGAGATGATGTGGATCTGATGATTAAATGGTTGATGGTATAAAAGATTTGACGATAGTGGGTCTCCTCCGTTCTCACAATGATGAAGGAAAATCAATGGTTGAGAATGACTTGTTTCATATCTTGGCTCACAGTGACTCAGTGGTTGGTCTAGATCTGATGAAGCAGAGTGGTGAGTTCTTCTGGTTGTTTGTAGATCTGCGGTGGAAGGTGAGATCTATTGAGACTGGGTAGTGGATCTGGTCTGTGGCGGTATGAAATTGGTTCCAGTAGAAGCTCGAAAGTCAATGGTAACTCATTGATGTTTTAACGTAGAGACAACGATGTGTCATGGTGGTAGTGTGAAATTAGGGGAGTTAGTGGTGTGTGGAAGAGAAGTGTCTGGTGGCTCCTCAATGGAGGGAGAAAAAGTGGTAGTGTCTTAATGAGTCACCATTGTGGATTTTCTTCTGCCTGGCAGTGGGTTGAGAAGGTGGGGGATCTAGCAGTATAAGAATGTAGTGGTACCTCAATTGTGGCGGTGTGTTATTTTTAGCGGAAGCAAAATCCTAACGACGTGTTGAGACACTGTTTTAGGTTGGTAGTGGCATTACAAGGAGGAGAGACTGGTGGTGTCTTAAGTGTGAACTAAAAACATAAAAAATGAATTAATAAAAAAATTAAAACAATTATCTAATTAAAAGATTCAAATCATAAAATTAAAAATTAAAAACATAACTGAAATTATAAACTAATTAAATTTGTTGAACAAAATAATTAAAACATGAATTATATATTAGACTAAAATATTAAATTTAAAAAGATATAAATTAATTATTGAGATCAAATTAATTAATAAAGTTAATTTATTTTAATAAATAAAAAACTAATAACTTTAAGATCCAATAATATATCATTAATTATAAAAAATGTTTAAATAATAAATTATATTATAAAATTTCCAAAGTGTAATTATTTAACAAAAAGTGAAAAATTAATTAGTTAAATCATTAAAAACTTATTAAAAATATGTGCCAAAATCATGCATTTAAGACCACATCAATGCGTCCTTCAAGGGGCATCCTATTCATATTGTTGACAAGAGTATGAAGGGTCTCCAAGGTCAGTCATTTCCTCTTGTATAGGTGTTATGGTAACACAACCATCTATAGGATGAGACTTGGGAGTAGGAGGCCGACGTATGTGCCCAGTGACTAGATTTATTCTCAAAAGATGATTGGCCACCCTTGGAAGGGAAATTCGGGGATGAATTTATTTGGGGGGGGGGATATTATAAGATCTAAGGTTTTTCGATGAGGTGTGAATCCTTTTATTTCCAGTTTAAACTCTTGTAAGGTTCTCTTTTTGGATTAGACCCTAAATCTAGGTCATGGGTCATTTGGGTTATTTTTTGGAAAGGAAGAGTTAGGAGGGTTGTAGGTTGGATGCAGGCTAATTACATGATGCATGTTTGGTTTACACAATGTGTATTCAATACATGACATGTAATGGCCTGGGCAGGACAATTCATGATGTGTAAAGGGTTTTTCCTAGGGGGAAGACCCTGAGCTTTACACGAAGTGTAAAGAATTTACACACCATGTAAATTCCTGGGGCCAGTTTTGAAAATAAGAGTAAGGGCCTCTATTTTTTGACATAAGGTCTCACCCCCTTATCTCCTATGCAGGAGCTCCATGGAATCCTAACCTAGGATTTGGTATTGTTTCTCCATCCGAACTCAGAATCAAACATCATTTGTCTTGTTGGATCCACACTAGTAAGTTCTATGTCCCTCTTTCACCTTTTTTTATTTCTCTTCTCCTCAAAAAAGTCATTTTGGTGTAGGATCTTATGCCCTATTTGTCATTTTGGATGATTGTTCTACCACGATTATATGGTAGGTGGTTTATACCTTTCCCTAATTTTTGTTTTGTTTTATATGACTTGTTGTCATTGTGCTGCATGCTATAATTTTCAGCATTTCCATTAAAATTAATTGAATCCCTTGATTAAATTATTTAGAACCTGATTTGGTTTCCCACATAGCACCTTTTTATCATTGGAGGTTGTTATCCCCAACTTGGACCACTCATGAGATGTCTTATTACATCTACCTTATGTTGTACCACCTCATTGGGTGAGTGTGATATCACCACTTATTTTGGGAGCCTTAGTCAATTGAATGGGAGTTAAATTAATGGTTTAGGATAAGGTTATTCCTCTTTCAAATGTGGTTACATGATGTTTTAATGGTTTAATGGTTTAAATGGAAAATTTGGAAATGGGTTGGATGAAATCATGGATTGTGAATGATAATGAAATGGGTTATGAAATGAGATGATGTATTGATAATGTTAGTGGATGACTTGGACATTTATACTCCTCAAATATTGATTCCATTGGATGCTGTGTACATTTCTACTCCATGGATCATGAATATGGTAGTGTATTATGTGGACATTTCTACTCTTTGGATACTGATTCCATAGGATTCCATAGGATTCCATGGACCTTCCTACTCCATGGATCTATAATGATTATGGTAGTGGATGCCTTGGAAATTTCTACTCCATGGATCCTGATTCTATAGGATGCCAAGAAAATTTCTACCCCTTAGATCCATCTTGATTGGAATCACATTGGACATGATTTATATACATACTCTTTGGACTCCACCCAAGTCTTTAATGAGTTTCCATCAAGATTCTCCATGGACTCAATGAGGATGACTTGGTCTTCTATACATTGGATCCATACCTTTATGGTCTGATAATGGATTACACGACATAGGCCATTATTGATGTTATGCACTTGATTATATTGCGTGTCAGCTGTGAATATTTTGCTATGATTCAGAGATAACCCTAGTATGGTTTTTTTAATTACAGCTGTTAGAATGGATGGTATCATATTTTCTTATGTATACTTTACAGTTTCCCTTGTTTATGGGAGCTTTACTATTGTTCATAGGGATCTATGTTTTGCGGGACATGATCTGATATACTTTTGAGACTTTACTTTTATTACCATTATACCTGTGATGTATTGCACACTAATTCATTGTTATTATATAGACTAGACTTGTTATATACACCATTGGTGGTGGCCTACTGAGTGTTATCTCACACCCTGTTCAGGCCACCGTTGCGTACCCAAATAGACTTTATAGATGCAGGTAGGGACTAGGTCAATCAACCATTGTATGATTCTTGATATGATAGTTTCTTAGGAGAAGGGGAGGATAAGACCAAGCTATGATCATGATTCTATATATAGATAGTTCCTTTTTGTTTTTTTGTACTTTTTATACATGCACTACATTAATTTCCTATTTCCATGTATTTCACACCATTTTTTATAGAATCATGACATGTTCATCATTTTTTATATGACACTTCTTCTGGATTTTATTATTACAGTCTTCTAGATGTTATCTTCTATCTTCTGTCCAGTTATTTTATCTGCTTCTACTACATGATTGTTATGATTATTATCATCGTGATGCACTCTAACATGATAACATAGTCTCCCCATAGACACACCCTAGGCCCTTATTTCTAGTCGATATCCTCTGGCATATGGGGAGCATTCTTGATTCCATGTAACCCACTAACTTGGGGCATTGTTTAGTGGCTCCTAGGTTGGGGTGCTACAGTCACAATACTTTGTGACATTAATTGATGACTCTATAAGGAAAGTGTGGGAATAATTCTCAAAATATAAATTTGAAGTGTTTAGAGTATTTGTTCAATGGGAAGATATGGTTGAAAGGGGTATCAGAAAAAAGATAAAGTGATTTAGGTGAGACAGTGAGGGAAAGTACACTAGAAGGAGTTTGGAATTTTTGCAAGCACCTGGGAATCGCACATGAGAAGACACCTAGAACGCCATAACAAAATAGTGTGGATAAGAGGATGTACCTAAAATTTATGGAAAAGGTATAGAGTATGATACTGTAATTCATAATGCTAAAGGTGTTTTGGGAAAAATAATAAAATGAAATAGCGTACTTAATCAATCAAAGTCCTTCATCACCTTTGGGGAAGGAGTTACCAGAAGCATTATGGTTTGATAAAACACCATAACTTACTCACCTCAAAGTATTTGTATGTGTCTCATATGTCCATGTGGATGAAAAATATCAAGAAAAACTTGAATCAAAGTCTTTTACATGTTTCTTTGTGGGTTATGGTGATAATAATTTGGGTTTTAAACCTTGAGATAGAGATAAGTGTAAAGTAATCCAAAGTCAAAATGTTCTCTTTAGTAAGATGGTCCTATAGAAATACCAAAACTTTGTGGAGAAAGAGGACGAGAGAAAAGAATAATTTGAGGTCCAAGTTAATCTAGATGTAAGTTCTAAAGGAATTCAAATGGCACTGAATCTACCATAAGTTCACAAGTTCTGAAGTAAAATTCAGGGAGTAACACTAAAAGTTCTAAAAGGTAACCTATGGAAGATGTAACATGAATCTTGATAACTATCAAGGACCAAGTCAGAGTAAAAATGGGTGATATCAAAAGTTTTAGTTTTGGAAATAGTAGAGTCATAGATTGAACTATGCATATCTTACAAAGTCAAACAGTAGGTACAAAGTTATGAAGTTGACTTTCACTTATTGCTTTTAATGAATCAGAGGGAACCAAAAATCTTGTAAAAGTGGCTATTCTTAGTGATGTTGGTCAGTGGGAGTTAGATATAAAGGATGAGTTAAATTCACTACATGTGAAAAACATATGGGAGATAATGGGACTACCACTTGGAAAGAGTGAACTAGAGAATAAATGGGTCGTTATATTAAAAAAAGAAGAATATAAAAAGTGAAGGTAAAAGGAAGAACTGGCTGTGAAGGGATTTTAGAAAAATAAAGGAATAGATTTTTCAAAAAAATCATTGATAGTAAAGTATACCACCATTCAAACATTTTTTAGCCTGGTTATTTCTAAAGGTTGACACCTAGAACAAATAACCAGGCTAAAAAATGTTTGAATGGTGGTATACTTTACTATCAATGATTTTTTTGAAAAATCTATTCCTTTATTTTTAAGGTGAATTTTTTTTCATGGATATTTAGAAGAAAAAATATTCATGAAGCAACCTATTGGTTTCACGAACAAATATAATCAAGGCTTGGTGTGCAATTTTAAGGTTCTAGGTGAAATGAAAGTGAATTTGGTGGGCGTTAAATTAAAATTTCTTTTAATTTAAAGTTTCTTGAAACCCCAATAGAGGATCTTTTACATTAAATTTATAATTAATTTATTTAGATTTTAAGAAACGATTACCACATCTCCAAATAATTTCTTCGATGATGATGTTGATCTTTTGAAAAACCTATTCAGATTTCCTTCACCGCACTCAGAGGATCCAAGTGTAGAATCCCTCTATAGATGATCCACACATGCTCCTTTGATCTCTAAACGAAACTGATTGGTTTTTAAGTGCTTGCATGACAAATCAATCATCTTGAGTTGTTTTTCTTAATCACTCAAGTTCCTTTGGGATTGAATGAGTTATTCTCATTCTTGAGAGGAATATAGAAGGGAAATTCAAGAGAGAGAAGTTTTTTGTGCACAACAATTCTCAATTCTCAATTTTCACCCTACACAATAGATATAACCTTCTATTTGTAGAGGTAGAGTTTAAGTTAAAATATTATTTAATTTCATATTGACCCTTAAATAATATAATAATATTTTACAAACCCCATGTTGTATAATAATAATAATATTATTATTATTTTATGGAATATTCTAACTTACATAATGATAAATTTATTTTTAGTGGCTGACAAATTAATATTTATCAGTAGATGCGATCTTGGTTTTTTCATCCCCATTAACATTTATTGAATACCTGAATAAATATTTAATTAAATATTTTATTCATAAATAAATAAAATAAATATACTTTTCAAAAATCTAGAGAATAAATATTTATTAAATATTCACATAATAAAATAAATAAATTATTTATTACCTTGTGAATATTAACGATCAATAAAACATGAATAAAATTATTCTTCAGACTTGAGAATAATATTTTTTCCAATAATTAAATTAAAATAAAATTTAATCAAGATCAATAGAAACACTTAGTGTGTGGCCCTCTAGGATTCTTCTGTGTTGACGTTAGGTGGGTTTGCCTAAAGTTTAAGATTACTATCTAGTAATGGGTCAAGTCACCCAAGAGAAAGTACTTAATATCGCAGCATCAAAAACCATATCACTATGTAATATAATCTCCTTATCTGAATATCTCATTAAGTAGGTTATGCATTTATTTCATCAACCTATGTGCTTGATACATATTTCTTTGACTATTTGAAATAAACACATCATTGCAAAATACCCATAGAATTTAATGCGATGATTCTATTCCAATAAAAGATCCAAGATATAAGCTTCCATAAATATGTAATGGACAGATACTTCCTCAAATTATCCATTAATAACATGTCATTCATAATGTACCCAACGTACCCTACTTCCTTCCAATATATGGCGTGACAGTTTTGGTAAATAAATCTAAGTTTGTGAGTTATGAAATACATAAATTATAATCTTAAAATCCAAGGAACATTGCACAAACTCATATATAGTAATATTATATGACACCAAAACATATTAAATTCCCACTAGTGGGTATATTCTCATAATCTTCCATCTTGGAGATTATCAAGTGAAAACTTCATGAGAATAAGCCTCATCTGATTATGAGTACTTTTACATGATAGTTTACATACTATGTATTCTATTATAGTAGGTTATCCAACTATAGCATTATATTTAATAATATCATCACAATGCTTCAAAGTTCTCATCATAGTAGGGAACCGCTATGAACTTATCAATGTGATAGATAACCTAGGAAATTATTGCATTAAATCCATATAGAAAAATGAAAAATATATAATAAGATTTTTTAATATTCAATTCATAAAATATAAATGTAATAAAACTCCAATAATTTGTTCCTATGACACCAAATCTAACAAACTCCCTATTGGACTGAAGCCAACTACCAACGAATTTTAGTCTGTCAGACCTCACATGATAATCATGTTTCTGTAGACTTGAGGATTTAGTAAAGGGGTCCACCATGATGGTCTTACATGGAAATACTACTCACTATAACCTCACCTCTTTGAGAAAAACCCCTCAAGAGATGATCACCATTTAAAAAAAATATACCAATAGTTTGGAACCATTGGTACAGGTCCCAAAAACGTTAGTATAGGCTATACTAATGATTTGGGTGGTCATTGGCTTATTGGGTATTGTTATAGGTGGGATATACCAATTTTTTACAAACCATTGGTATAGGTAATATGAAATACCTATACCAATGGTTCTCAAAACCATTGGTATAGGTAATTAAAAAAAACACTCGGCTGGTTTTGAGCCTCGCACCTCTAATTTAAATTTAAATGACTTAACCACTAAGATACAATATTTTTTGGAAACATAATATGATAAATATATATATTTATATTTATAAGTAAATTAATTTTTGATATATTCAATGTTATTTGATAAAATAATTCATTAAAAATTAAAATACTTATACCAACGGTTTTCCAAACCATTGGTATCAGTATTTTGATTTTTCGGACCTATACCAATGGTTTTGGAAAAACCTTTGGTATATGGTCTTTAAATGGAGGATATACCAACATTTTTAGCCAAACTATTGGTATAACCATCACCTATACCAACAGTTTTGGAAAAACCATTCGTATAGGGTCTTTAAATGGAGGATATACCAATAGTTTTATCCAAACCATTAGTATAGCCATCACCTATACCTATGGTTTTTCCAAAACCGTTATTATAGGGTCATATTATGGTACCTATACCAATGGTTTTAGCCCAAATTATGGTGTAGGTTCATTTTATGATAACTATACCAATAATTTTTCCAAAATTGTTGGTATAGTTCTATTGGCATAGGTCTATTTTCTAGTAGTGGATACTTCTGAAGTATGTGTTTCATCTATTGATGTGACCTTGGATCCTTTTTGAGATCCACCAATGAAATAATATTCCAATAAAGTGTGATGATATCTTTAATTATAGGTACCGTTTCAAGCTTTTTCATATCCATACTACTTCTTTAGCTGCCTCATAAGTCATAATGTACTTAGATTCTACTGTAGAATCTGTAACCACAACCTACTTTGAGATCTTCTATCTCATAAAACCCCCATTCAAAGTGAATATGTATTCTATTTTCAATTTCATATCATCTTAATCTATTTGGAAAGTAGAATATATATATGCTATGATGACTAGTTCCCCATCTCCTCTATAGACCAGGAATATATCCTTTATATGCATCATATACTTAAGGATAGTCTTGATTGTCATCTAATGGAAGTAACATAGGTTATCTTGATATCTACCTACCACAATTAAGTAATAAGTGACATCTAGCCTGGTATATATCATAATATACATGAATGACCCAATCATTGATGCATATGGGATCCTTTGCAATCTTTTTCTTCCCTCATATGTCTGAGGACACATTTTACTAGAAATATGAATGCCACGTGACATTGGTAACAATATCCTCTTGGATTGTTCCATATTTAATATCTTCATTATCTTGTCAATATACACACCTTGACTTAGTCCGAGCAACCTCTTGGACCTATCTTGATGGATCTTGATCCCAAGAATGTATGTCACCTCACTAAAGTCCTTCATGGAGAACCATTTATTCAATCACAGCTCAACAGACTGTAAGACTTGTATTTCATTTCCAATAAGTAATATATCACCAATATAAACTATTATGAAAATGACCACACTTCCACTAAACCATTTAAAGGAACAAGGATCACATTCGTTTTTTATAAAACCAAATTCTATTATGGCCTCATCAAAATGAATTTTCCAGGACCTGGATGCTTGCTTCAACCCAAAAATGGATCTTTGTAATTTTCAAAATTTATTGGAATCCTTTGGAGTCACAAACCCTTCAGGTTGTGTCATATATACATCTTTCCAAAGATTCCCATTAAGTAAGGTTATTTTTACATCCATCTTACAAATTTCATAGTCATGGAAGGCTAAAATGGAAAGTAAAATTCTAATGGATTTCAGAAAAGAAACAGGTGAAAAGGTTTTGTCATAGTCAATAACTTAACACCATTTAAACCCCTTTAAAAATAGTCGTGCCTTATAGGTACTAAATTATCCATCCATGTCCAGTTTCTTCTTGAATATACATTTACAACCAAAAGGATTTACATACACTAGAGGAACTACCAAAATCCAAACTTGGTTTTGGTACATGGAATCCATCTTAGAATTCATGGTTTCTTACCATTTGTAAATATTTTTAATTATTATTGTTTACATGTAAGTTATAAGATCATTATTATCAACTAATAACGAGTCACCATCCTTGGTTACTATAAAAGAATACCACTATAGTTCTCTAACCTCTCTTGCACTCTTATGCAGTATTTGTGTCTCTAGAATAACTTCTTCTTCCATGGGGATTTGTGGAATCTATTCCCATACCAAATATTATGTATCTTGATATTGGACTTCATCAAAGTATATCTCACTCCAACTATCTATTTTATAGATGTTATCTCTCGCAAGGAATATGGAATGTCTTTCCACTATTACCCTTTGTTTGAGGGGTCGTATAGGTAATATCCCCTTGTTTGTTTGGGGTATCCTATAAAGGTATTCTTTGTGTATAGGGGTGAATTTTTTTTACCTTATGAGGCCTTAACAAACACTTTTCAACCCCACACATGTAAATCAGACAACATGGATTTTCTTCCACTCTAAAGTTTATATGGAATACTATTTATCGATTTATTTAGTACTTGGTTTAGTATGTGTGATGATGTTTGTAATGCATATCCTCAAAAGGATAATGGAAGTTTTTCATGAATCATCACTAATCTCACCATGTCTAATAAGGTACAATTCCTCCTTTATATTACACCATTCCATTGAGGTGTATAAGGAGGAGTGAGTTGAGATAAAATCCCAAGATCCTGTAAATAATAATTGAAGTCTTGATTAAGATATTATCCACCATGGTCTAAGAAGAGTTTCTTAATATTCTTACCAATTTGGTTCTCAAATTTATTCTTATATTCCTTGAATATTTCAAAGTAATCCAACTTATACCTCATTAAAAAGACATAACCATGTCTAATAAAATCATTAGTAAAAGTTATGAAGTATAAGTACCCACCCCTTGCTTCCATATAAAATGTTCCACACACATTGGTATGAACTAATTCAAAAATATCTTTATCCCTTTCACCTTTTCCACTAAATGGGGATTTAGTCATCTTACCTTATAAACATGCATGACATACACCAATTGGTTTTAGTTCATAAAATCTAAATATCTATTTTGGTGAAATTTAGTCAAATATTTTTCATTTACATGACATAGCTAGTGATGCCAAAGTTAGGTGTGGTATGAGTCATGTGAATTAGTTTTGTTATCAATCTCTATTACTTGGTTTCTATAGCCCAACACATAAATACCATTATTTAAATGTGCCTTACCATAAAAAATGAAATCTTTATAAATGAAGCAACATTTATTCCCAAACTTGAAAAAAATCCATTTGTATCAACTTTAGATACAAATATAATTATTAGGGTAATTAATGAAATATAATAAAAAACTTTCAAAAATAAGATCATTCTAGTTGGAAATGTGAGGTGGTAATTGTTGATAACTACATCAATAAGTTTAGTTATATTGGCTACTTATAGATCTACCTCCCCTTGGTCAATATTTCTAAATCTACTTAGTTACTATATTTGAATAAATATGTGAGCACCATAATATATATCTAATACCTAATTTGTAAAAATAGATAAATTTCACTTGATAAAAAAATCACCCAAAGCTTCCCCTTGTTTGTTAGGCTGAGTGCAGTTTTCTTCCAGTGCCCCTTCTTGCCACATGTGAAACAAACAAAATTCTATTCTCTTACTTTCCCCTTGATATTTCTCTTCTTGGAAGGGTATGGAGAAGATTTGGGATTAGAGATATTTTCTTGAACTTTCTATTTGTTCACCATAAGTATGGAATTATTTTTGTGCTCCATCTCCTTATCTACTTGGAAAATAAGAGTAATCAGATTCAGGAGAGTCTTCTCAATGCTGTTCATATTAAAATTAACTACAAAGATAGAGAATCTTTGAGGGATTGATGCAAGAATGATATCATTGCACAGTTCAGTAGGGAGTTTAATCCCTCAAACTTCTAGGAAATCAATATATCCAATGATATTGACTACGTGAGTCCTAGCTGGTGCACCCTCTAGAAGCTTACTCTGAAAGAGTCCTTTGGAATTCTCAAACCATTCCTATCTTTATCTCTCCTGGTAAAGACCATAGAGATCATCAAGTATGATATAAACATCCATGTTTTCATGATACTTAATGAGTTCACTAGACATATATGATAACATCAAAAATTGAACATCGACCACATCATTCATATGTTTTTTCATAAATAATGAACTCTTCATCACTTGCCTCCTTGGAAGATGGATTAGGCATTGAGGATTCTTCTAATAACCCTTGTATTTATTAAAAATTAATTCATTATTTATTATATAAAATTACACATAATAAAACCCTGAATATTTATACGTCTAGTGTCTTTGGGAATTAGGTACATTACATAACATCTTAAAATAAGGAAATACATCATCTTTATTGAAAACTTCCTTAACGTGCTCGTACTTAAAACTGTATGGGATAGCCTGGGTACATACATAAGGGAATAAACATGTAATAATATGAAGAGAATAGTACATGTTATACAATAGTCATATAAATGGGGAATAAAATGAGTAAGAATCATAAACATGAACAATGAGACATGAAATAACATGATAATCATAAAGGCAACATGAGAAATGTTGCAACAACTTAAAACATTGCATCATAAACATAGGTCAAGGATAAATTCTAAGACATCATGATGGAAAAAGTCCCATAAAGGAATCATGTTCACTCCCTATCCTAAAATGACGTCTCCTTATACTAAAAATTACCCAATGCATTGGAGTTCTATATAATTTCGGGCGCACCCATCACTTTCATTTCATTCTCATGCTTAAGTGTGCCACATAGATCATACAACATGGATTCAATCATCATGATATTTTATTACAAAATAATTTAGTGTGTAATACATACATATAAGTCCCAATTAAAAGAGTTATAAGTATATAAAGGTGAATACCCTAGACAGAAAATAGGTATGGTATTCACTACACAATTGTTTTGACATGGAAAATCATAGTGAAATTTGAGCAACAAAACAACGTCACTTTAAAATTCATAAAATGGGTTGATGATAGAGAAAGGGGTATCCAATAATTTGGAAATAAAATGGTAAGTAATAGGGATATGTAAATACATATCCAAACATTAAGAATTGTAAATAAAAGGCATAAGATAATAAATAAACTTGAATAAATAAGATAAGGTGAGGATCCATTACTTGAGTGTGAGACTCCAAATGCTTGGGAGGAGATTATTGAGAGATTGGGGGAACCTTTGTAGGACTCTAGAGATGGGAGGGAAGATTAAGTATGTTATATAAAGATTTTTAGTGAATATAAATGGGATATTGGGTGGGTTTATATATAAATAAGAGGGGATTTCTTTAATATTTCTCAAACTTAGGTTTTGGACTCTATATAATAAAATAACCAAAGCTACAAACCTTACCATGGTTTTTGCCCACTGTTTCTACTAAATGGGATTGGTTTTAATTATTTTATAAGTACAAGGTCCAAAATTAATAAAATAATTCCCTTGCTTATGTGTAAGTGAGTCATACTCTTAAAGAAGTGATTTTAAAACCTTAAAATATATTAATGGTTTTGGAGGATTCATGGAGGAATTATAAAATTAATAAAATAAATATAAAATCACATTATTTTAAAGGTAAAACAAATATTTGGTCTGGTATATCCTTTATATTATTTATTACATCACTTTTGGGTCATTATAATGTCATAATACACACTATATATTTATACGGTATTTAATTTTTACCCAAAAATTCAACTGTCTCAAAAGATTATAAAAAATTAACCATTTTAAAATTTCAATATTCTAATTCCAAAAATAATATTCATTTTAAAAAATAATATTCTAAATATTTATATTTTTACTTTTAAAATAATAATATACATTTATTGATAAATGCTGGGTTTTTTGACAATAACAGTTTTTGAACCCTTATAAAAATTACATTTGAATTCATAAAAATTATATGATCATTTATATTTAATAAAAATTATTTAATAATAATATTTTAATAAAATATTATTTATTTCAAAAATCTATTAATTTATCAAAATAAATTCCTTAATTGAATTCGGTCATTACCCAAAAATACAATTTATCTTTTATTGTATTAAAATAAAAATCATTTATAAAGTATCAATAATAGGATGAAAATATATTCATTATTCTATAAAAAATATTATTCATACTCATATTTCTAGGGTTTTTATAGATATACCTTTAATAAACCATCAAATTCCCTAAGTGTAAGGTGTGCGACTATGAAACTTTCATTGGGTGGTTCGGTGAACATGGTTTGGGATGTGATATCAATGAGCTTGAAATTCTCCTGTAAATAGTTTTGATCATGATTATGTTTTTGGATCTCAACTTGGTCATGGTCAAGGGTAAAACCCAGTGATGCTATCTCCCTTATAAGCTCCGATAAATGGGCTTCATAGGGTACGATCCTACTGGTTTTGGCCGTCACTTCCTTTGTCTGTGTCAATTGGATTTGTTAAAACCCTACATTTATACTAATCATAGGATCAATATTCAACAACTATATTATCATTGGTAATTATAATTAATGGTATTTTAAATCTAATTGGATAAAACCAAATAGGTTCATGTTTTTTCTATAACCATATTACATAATAATACATTTAATTAAATCATAAGGGGAATTTTATTTATAATAGTTTAGGTCATTACAATCTTCCCCCCTTTAGAAATTTCACCCTAGAAATTTTCTTTTCCCACACTAAAATAGATGAAGCTAACTCTATTTCATTACCTCCTTCGGTTCCCACATCTATTCTTTAAACTTTTGGTTTCTCCACAATACTTTGACCAGGTGCATCATCTTATTTCGTAGAACTTTGTCTTTACGATCTAAGATTTTTACCAACTGCTCTTCATAGGAAATATCATTCTCCAATGGTACCAAATCTAGATTGAATACATGTGAGGGGTCTAGTATGTACTTCACTAAGAGGGATACATGGAATACATCATTTACTTGAGATAGGTTATGTGGGAGTGATAGTCTATAGGCCACCACTCTGATGCGATAAAGGATCTCAAAGGGATCGATGTGTATTGGAATAACCATTCCCTTCTTCCCAAATATCACCAATTTATTCCATGGAGATATGTAGAGTAATACTATGTCTTTAACATCAAACTCTAGGCCTCATTGGCGATTATCAGTATAACTCTTTTATAAACTCTGAGAAGCCTTGATGTGCTGCTGAATGGTCTTAACCTTTTCCACCATTTCCTCGACCATTTTAGGACCTAGCAGTTTGTGTTCCCCAACTTCATCCCAAAATCTAGGTGTTATAAACCTCTTCACATAAAGGGAATCATATAGAGACATTTGGATGCTCGAGTGTAAACTGTTGTTGTAAGAGAACTCGACCAGAGGTAGATGTTGGTCCTATCCTCCTTTGAAGTCCATAGAATATGCTCTCAACATGTCTTTGAGTGTCTGAATAGTCTACTCAGATTGGGCATCAGTTTGAGGATGATAATCCATAATGAAGTTCAAATTAGTGTTTAGATAATGTTGGAGACTTTTCCAGCACTTGGAGGTGAATATAGGATCTCAATCAAATACAATTAATAGTGGTACTCTATGCAACTTTACCACTTCACTAATGTATATTTGTGCAAGTTGATCCAGTGCAAAGTACTATCAAATCTTAATGAAGTATCTAGTCTTTGTAAGATGATTCGCCATAGCCCATATATCATTATTCCCTCTTTATATCTTCATAAGACTAGTGAAAAATTCTATGGTGATGTTTTCTTATTTCCATGTAGGTATGCGTTGGTCGGAGTAGAGTACTCAAGAGGGGGGTGAATTGAGTATCTATAAAAATTTCTATTAAAAAGTTAACATAAAAATTTTCCCCAATAAGTGAGTATACAATCCATTTAATCAAGGTAATACAGTTATAAAGGTTTGAATATTCAAATAACTTCTCATAAGATTGATTAATTCTCAGTGATATCAATATGAGTTATTGATACAACTTTTGAAGCTATTATAATAAGGAAAAATAGTTATAGCTTTTATCCAAGACTAAATATCAAAGTAAAATCTAATTTTTTTTTGAAATAAACAGTAAATTAGAGAAAAAATAAATTAAAATACACAGTAGATAAAACAAGTGGTTCAGTATCAAGATGATACTTAATCCACTCCACTTGGTGATCACCTTCCACCAAGCAGTCTATATTAATTAACTTTATCCACACCCTAGATGGGGGTAAACAATAGTACATAGACTGTCCAGGTCACACGACCTCTTCCACTATTCTTCATGGGTATAAACTACCAGGCCACACAAGGACCTCTTCCACACTTATCCGTGGGATTAAACAGATGTAAGAAGATATGAGAGGAAGGAGATCTTGTATTCTTTAGTTTAATACAGGAGACAATGTATGTTTTTAATACACACACACACACACACACTACTCGAAAGATAAAAATAGTACACAATAGATAAAAGATGATGATAAAGAGTTAGAAGAGCTCTGAGTTTTTCTCTATGCAACTCTGGACTTGTAGGATGAAGCAGATGCAAGTATCAAGTCCTCTTGTGAAAAACAGAGTATCGCAAGTCTGGTGCTCTGGTTTTCAATTCGATGATGTGAGCTATATAGCTCGTGTTCTTCTAGTTATAATTGTGAATATATTTGAAGCTCTGATTTATGTTAGTTCATCCTTAAGGAATTGAGAGTTCTTCATGTGTTCTTCAGTGGTATGTTGTTGCATGCATGAATTCGCTTTTCCATTGTTCACTTCTCTCTCTGTATTTTTCAGAAGCCAGGATTATCTTATTTTTAATCGAGGGTGCACATGTTAGAACTGACATGATGCATGTATTCTATAACTTGTACCTCATACTGTCAGGTTACATGTCTAAAAAGAAACATTAATGCTGTCAGTTCCATTTAATAACTTGAATATGACTATTAGAAATTAAATTGAAAATGACAAAAGAAGACTAAATAACGGTGTCATGATTTTTCTTGAAATAGTGTCACTTAGAAATGGTGTCACAGGGAAATTGTGTTACTTATAAATAGTGTCTTCTTCTTTTCCTTTGATAGGTGAAACAATTTTGGTGCCACAACTGCGTTGAAATCTGGAATCAGTAGCATAGAAGCGGTGTTAGGATCATAGTGTCTCTGGTAGCGGTGTCTAGTCCTTTGTTAAAACTTTAAATAGTGCTTGAGTCACGATGTTAGGAGCACGGTATCTGGGTCATGGTGTCTGGGTCACGGTATCATCATTTTGGTGTCTGGGTCACAGTATCAGTGTTACGGTATATGGGTCACGGTATCAGGTCATGGTATCAGGTCACGGTATATGGGTCACGGTGTCTAGTCATGGTATCAGGTCATGGTATCTGGGTCATGGTGTCTTGTCACAATATCAGTTCATAGTATCTGGGTTGCAGTGTCAAAATATAGAACTGGTTTTAGACTTATAGTTTCTCAGACTTAGCCAAATATATATAAATAGTATTAAGTAGTAACCTTCATGGAATAGATTGAACTTAATTTTTGGTAAAACATAATAGAACAAGATTAAGAATAACTTGTGAGATTATGAATTAGAACCAGTAATCATGGAATCATAAGAATACCAACATGATTTAAACATTATTAACATGATTTTCATGATTTGTGAGCATTAAAACATGATCAAATAGGAGGAGTCCAACAATCTTCCCCTTTTTGATGATCACAAATCATGGAATGCATGAACTATCAAAAAGTGAATAAATCTATTCTTATTTCTCTCCATTTTGGGATTATCAAAAAGAAAATAAGAAGCACAAAATAATAAGTGAATAAATGGAAGACTAAAGTTAAACAGTAATAAGGCACATTCCATTGAAAAATAAGTGAAAATCCAGTACAGACACAAGACAAAAGAAACAAAATAGATAACATTCCCATCAAGTAGACATTCTTCACTTCTCTTCAGAGGAAGACTTCTATTTTCCCTTTGCAGAATCAGCAGGAGGAGCCACAGGAGCAAAAGAGGAGATGGTATCTGAGAGTGATCCAATGGTGAGAGAAGGAAGTGGCACACCTTCAAAAACAGTAGGTGCAAGAGTGGGTTTGGTAGAAGACTGAGGCAAGGATTTCTTAATAATAATAGGTCTGATCTGGCTCAGATCTTGAGAGATAGACATGGTAGTAGGGGAAAAAGCATATAGTGAGGAATAGGTGGAACCAAGTCTCAAGGGAGCAGCTATAGGAGCCACTATAGTAGTACTTCGTACATGGAGATCGGGCTTCAACAAATTGATAAGTGATGACCTCTCCACCATACCGCACTACCTTCTCCGAATCATCTTTATTCTCAATAAACATCTCCAAGGTGGTGTGAACTCTTTTATTTTATGCACTTGGTCCTTAAATGCTTGATTCACATGAGACATTTTCAAATTTTCCACAAGGTACTTGAAATGACTTGTTAATTTATGATTTGTATAAATCTATTTGAAGTAGAAATCCACTTTCTTTGTAATCTCATCATAGGCTATAGAATCTTCCTTAAATTATAGTTGAACCATGTCATGGACATGTTCAACATTTTGAACAATTTTTGAGAGGATTTTTTGAACAAATGGGATTTTCAACGATTTAAGCTCTTCTTGAATAAACTTTTGCAGAATTACACTTTCTGGAAACTAAGATGATTGAGCAGGCTTGGCTAACGAGGGAAGAGATGAGATGGATGTAGATGGTTCAGGAAGACTCTTGACAATAGTTTCAATAGAGTCCTTGAAAATACTAGACAAGGCATCAATTGAGGATGCTAATTTTCAAACTTCTGCCATCTTTTCATTGTTTGCTACTATTTTCTCAACAACAATTACCAGATTTGGTTGAATCAATGCTTCAAACCTTCTAGCTATCCTTCCAGCATCTTCTATGCTAAATCAAGAAACATGGGGTTCTGCAATTTCAAAATCTTTCTTCAATTCCTCAACCAAAGACCTTAAAGATTTTACTTCTTCTCTTAGCTGCTGATTTTCAATTCTTGATTCCTAAATTTCATGCAATATACGAGGTTGAGTTTTCCATATAAGTTTCTCCAAAATCATACTAGCATCCTATTCACTTAGATGAGTTATAGGAAGAGTTTGAGCTTTCAAAATCTTCTCAAATCCATCCAATATGTTTTCTCCAAACACCTTTAAATCCTCATGGATTAGAGAGATTGGGGCTTCTTGAGCACTCTCGGGCTCAGAGACCTCAATAGCTTCAGGCTCCTTAGTAGGTATTACACCTGTTAGAGAGAAATATTTCAATTGAAAAGCTATTGTAAGATCAATTATTCTCATTGAAGCCACTTGATAATCTGAGACATCAAAATAACTAGGGAATTTATACACATTGTCTATAGGGCTTGTCTCAACTGAGATTTGTTCTTGAGTAGTTTCCAGAATGGGGTTTTTTCTCCCCCTCAATTTGTGCATTAGATATAAGAGTGAGAGTCCAAATATCTTGATCTATTTCTTGACTTGCATCAATGTTAGGCTCACCCATCTTTGTTCTATCTTGATAAAAAGCTTGGTCAATTATTTCTTCAACTGACAGGATTAATTCTGGCTCAACTTGTTCTTCAGACCTTTCCACATCTATAGGACCTTACCCAATAATAGGTTCTTCTAGATGTTCCTCCAGAACATCTTGCTCTTCTAGACCAGAAATAGGTCCTTTATCAACAAATCCTTCATCAACTATTTCTTCACCAATTTGTTGTTCATGAACATGTTTTTCAGGTAAGTCACTATCCTCTTCTAAGATAGTTTTGTCCATAGATGTAGCTTTGTCATCCTCTGCTTCTTGACTTGAGTATTCCACAAACTCATTAGGTTCTAATCTTGGGTCATGCTTGTCTTTATGTCTAGAGGTATTTTCAATGGGATTGAACTTTTCATACAACCTTTCATTGTCCTCCACCCAAGACTTTTTCTAAGGATTACAGCTTATCTTTATCATTATGATTGTATCCTTTGAGATACAGAACTCATAACCTTCAATGAATTCTTTATTCGGGCCAACTAATCCTTTAGCATATGACATTGCATAGATCAATCTTGAATAGAATAAGGAGGTAGACTTTGAATTAGTCTTTATCAATTCACACATGTTAAGTACAATATACTTACACAGATTAATATTGTGCCCATTATTTATAAGATGTATCAAGAATACATCTTGATACTTAAGAGTAGAAAAATCCCCATTTATTGGACTAATAAGATTCTGAACAAACTTAAACAGTAACCTTGTCTCACCATCCAACTCACCAGCAATTGCCTTTCTTTTCTTCTTATTTCCAGTTAGACTTTTCAAAGCTTCTTCCAAGATGAATATATCACTGGGAGGAGGAGGTTCTCATTGATTATCCTCACATATTCCTTCATGAGGTATCCCTAGATAGCCAACCCATAACCTCAAGTAAAAGGTACCCCTTTGACCATTAATCCAGCTTCTTACAACAAATTCATCTTCAGTATTGAATGAAAACTGGAAATACTGATAAAACTGAGAAACAAGTTTTGGATAAATGAGTTGTTTTTCCTTATTAAACCAATCAAACCAGCCTGGTTTAGTCAGAACTTTCAAGAGCAGTGACTTAATTGACAATATCCACTTAGGACATACTTCCTTTTTAGGTAAGACTACTCTATTTACAAGACCAGGATTTAACAGTCCTTTAGGGGCTATTTGCAGTAACTTTCTTGATTTCTTTCGAGACCTTCAATTATCAGGAGTCGAAGAAGAGGGTCACTTCATTCCGGGCATAAAATTTCGGGTTCAAGAAGGAGAAGTGGTTGAATGAGAGAAAAAGATTTGTAAGGAAATGGATTCAGTTTCAAGAGAGGAAAGCTTGAGTGAAGAGAGAAATGAAAAATATCAGGTTTTTTTTATCATTTAGGAAGTCCAAACATCGTAAAAAAAAGCACAACAAAAGAATAATATAATAATCAACAATGATATAGGAAATAAAAGTAAATAAAAATATAAAATAGAGTCTTTGCAGTGAGGCCAGAACAGGTTGTCACGGTGTCATCCTTACGGTGTGATAGAAAACAGTGCGACTGTAAAGTTGAGATAATAAGTGCAGGAAAATAACTGAGAGATAGTAACTGTGAGACTGTAAACATTAAACAGCAACTTCAAGACAATAACCTATGAAACCGTGAGTAGTAAGACAGTAATTCTAAGACAGTGACTTGTAAAACTAAAAATCAAGAAACCGTAACCTATAAAACAGCAAGTTCAAGACCGTAAGCCTTTCACTTAAAACTTATCATCCCTAATTCATGTATGATGTAATTTATCCTTTTAGAATTTAATGTTTTAATGAATATATCAGCAAGATGATATTCAGTTTCAATGAATTCCAAAGTGATATCACCTATTTGATAATGTTATCTCAAAAAGTGATGTCTTACATCAATATGTTTTGTCCTGGAGTGTGAAACGTGATTATTTGAAATGTTAATAGCACTTTTATTATCACAATTTATAGGTACATATATGAATTGATATCCATATTCTAGTAATGTGTGTTTCATCCACAAAATTTGTGCACAAAAACTACTAGAAACTATGTATTCATATTCAGTAGTAGATAACACAATAGAGTTTTGTTTCTTACCACACCATGACACTAGAGAATTTCCTAAAATGTGACATGTTCCAGAGGTGATTTTTTCTAACTTACAACCACCAAAATCAGCATCATAATAGCTAACTAACTAAAATGATTTTCCTCTAGGATAAAAAATTCCTAGATTGGGTGTATGTTTGAGGTATTTGAAAATTATTTTAACAACATTTAAATGATATTCCTTAGGGTTTTCTTGAAAACAAGAACACATACACACACTAAACATAATATCAGGTCTACTAGTAGTTAAGTAGATTAAGATTCCAATCATTCCTATGTAAGTGGTTTGATCAACAAATTTTCCATCTTCATAAAGATCCAACTTACAAGTAGTACTCATTGGAGTATCACTAATTTCAGTTCTATCCAAGCCAAAACATTTTAGAAGATCTTTAGTATATTTTCTTTTATTTAAAATTATACCATCTTTATTTTGAAAGATTTTAAATCCAATAAAGAATTTTAGTTCACCCATTAAACTCATTTCAAATTCATTTTGCATTATTTTAGAAAAATGAATACATAAAGTTTTTTTTTAATATCCAAAAATAATATAGTCTATATAAATTTGAACAACTAAAACATCATTGTAAATTAGTTTTATAAAAATAGTAGGATCAGCTATACCTTTTGTAAAACCTTTGGAAATAAGAAAAGTACTTAATCTATCATACCAAGTTCTTGGAGCTTACTTTAAACCATAAAAAGATTTTAATAATTTAAAAACATGATTTGGAAAGTGAGGATTTGTGAAACTAGGGGGTTGTTCAAAAAAACATCCTTATCTATATACCCATTTAGGAATGCACTCTTGACATCTATTTGATATAGTTTGAAATTCATATGTGATGCATATTTAAGCAAGATTCTAATGGATTCAAGTCTAGCTACCGATGAAAAGGTCTCCTCATAGTCAATTCCTTATTCTTGACTATAGCCTTGTGCAACCAATCTAACTTTGTTTCTAACTATGTTACCAAATTCATCTACTTTATTTCTAAACACCCACTTAGTGCCTATGGTAAAAATGTCTTTGGGTCTATCGTCAAGTTTCCAAACTTTGTTACTTTCAAAATGATTAAGTTCTTCCTACATAGCCATCACCCAAAATTCATCATTGATATAATCATTGATGTTTTTAGGTTCAAGTTGTAACAAGATAACTTGATGTTCAACCTGATTTCTCAAAGAAGCTCTAGTTTGTGTTCCTCTATCTAGATCTCCAACTAAAACATCTAAGGGATGGTTCTTAAGGGTTCTAGTTGGTCTAGGAAAGGTAGGGATAGTTATTTCAGGTTCATCACTTAGTTCTAGTTCATTATGGCTTGAATTTGAGGAATTTTCAGAACTAGAAGTTTTCAAAAATTACTTTATAGTATGTTTAGAGGATTTAGCATTAATTTCCAGATTTGACATATCATCCTCAAGATTCTCCAGAGTGGTCTTAGGCTCATGTGGATATGTCTCATAAAACTTGACATGGACAGATTCCTCTATACATTTAGTTATTTTTTTAAAAAATATATAGGATTTAATAGAGATTGAATATCCTAGAAATATTCCTTCACCACCTTTGATGCAAATTTGTCAAGATTGTCCTTAGTATCAAGGATATAAAATTTGCAACCAAATAATTTGAAGTAGTTTACTTTGTTTTTTCTATTGTTCCACAACTCATATGGAGTTCTTTTAAGAATAGGTCTAATCAATACTATATTAATAATATAGCATGCTGTATTTACAACTTCATCCCAAAAATAAATAGGTAAGTCATATTCACTAAGCATGGTTCTAGCAATTTCTTGCAAGGTCCTATTTCTTCTTTATACAACTCTATTTTGTTGAGGTGTTTTAGGGGTAGAGAAATTATGATTATATCCATTTTGTGAGCAAAAGGTTTAAAAATCTTGATTTTCAAATTCATGGCCATGGTCACTCCTTAGAGATTTAATTTTATGTCCACTAAGATTTTCTATAGTTTTAGCATACTTGGTGAAGTGAAAGCAGACTTCACTTTTGTGAGCCAAGAAGAAAGTCCAAGTATACATAGAAAATTAATCTACAAGAACATAAACATAATGATTCCCATTTAAACTAGAAACTCTAGATGGTCCAAAAAAATCCATGTGAACCAACTTGAGAGTTTAAGAAGTTGAAACTTCTTTCTTTGGTTTGAATGAAATTTTGGGTTGTTTTCCCTTTTGAAAAGGATTACACACTTTATCATTTGGAAACTCTAGTTTTGGTAGATCTTTGACTAAACTTTTTCCAGTTATCTTTCTAAGGGAGTGAATATTGCAGTGTCCCAATCTTCTATGCCAAAGCCAAAACTCTTTGTGAAATACACTTAAACATGAATCATTTTGAGAAACTAGAGAATCTAAGTTAACAAAATATACATTTTCATTTATTAATGCAGAAAAAACTAATTTATTTTTAGAATTAAAAACATTTAAAGCATCATTTTCAAATTTAACATGAAATCAATCATCACATAGTTGTGAAATATTAAGCAGGTTATATTTTAGTCCATCAACAAAAAGTACTTTAGAAATTAAAACTGAGTTAGAGTTACTGATTTGGCCTAGGAGAATGATTTTTCCTCTAGAATTGTCACCAAAAGTGAAATTCCCACCATCAATGTTTATTAGATTCTTAAAACATGAATAGTATAATTTCATGTGTCTTGAGCATCCACTGTTTAAATACCATAAACTTTTATAGGATCTCTTCAAGAAATTTTCCTTAGATATTTTTTTCATGAAACACATATTGGATTTGTTAGCCTGTTCATCATGTGAAGACTCGGAGTCACTTGAACTGTCCTCATAAGTACTCCAAGTTGCTTTCATTGCCTTTTTATACTTTCTGTATTTGTATTCATATTTCCTTTTATACTTGAGCTTGGGACAACCAACCTTTATATGTCCCCTTCACTTACATTCATAACATACTATCTCATCAGACTTGCCATTTCTTTTCTAATCCTTCTTCCAACTTTCTTTTTGATCATATATTCCTATTAAGTTAGGATTTCTGAAGAATTTTTTACTTTTGTAAAATTTCTTAAACCTTATTTCTAATTGATCCATCTCCTCATCACTTTCATGTGATGATTGTTCATTACTATAAATTTCTATAGAGGCTTGTAGTTTCTCCTTTTCTTTGTGTTTAGAGGTAGTGGTCTTAAATGCCACATATTTTTTTGGGTTCATCCTCCTCTTCCTTGTTGACTTTAATCTCTTCTTCATACATCATAAGTTTCCCAATGAGTTCTTTGATAGGTAATTTTCTGATGTCACATGATTATCTAATAGAGACAAAAGTTCCTCTCCATCTTTCAGGTAAGCATCTGAGAATCCTCATGATTTTTTCTTTGGTAGTGATATCTCTTCTAAGAGAGATTATCGTGTTGAAAATTTCGTTGAACCTGAGATACATGTCAAAAATAGGCTCATCATGCTTCCTTTTAAAGTTATTATATTTAATAGTATAAGTATTAAGTATCATTTCTTTCACATTAGTGGTTCCCTCATGTGAAATAGACAAAGTATCCCAAATTTCATGGGCTGTTTTACATGAAGATATTTTGTTAAATTCCTCATCTCCTAAAGAGAAATATAAGGCATTCATGGATTTGCAATTGTTATTGTAAGATGTCTTATTTGTGTCATCCCAAGTAGTTATAGTAGCAACAGGAATATTATACTCATCTACAATTGAAGACCAAATTTCAAAACCCATACTTTCTAAATTCATTTTAATTTTAATTTTCCATTGGGAATAATTAGTTCCATTAAATAATGGAGGTCTATTGGTAGCAACACTTTATAGTCTATTATCCATAGTAAAGAAATACTTTTAAAGAGATAGAAATTTAGAACTAATATAAATTTATAGATCTTTAAAGTACAACTAAAATCACAGTTAAAATGATTTTAAAATAGAGCCTTAATAGGAATAAACTCCTCTGATACCAAATGTTGGTCAGAGTAGAGTACTCAAGAGGGGGTGAATTGAGTATCTATAAAAATTTCTGTTAAAAAGTTCACTTAAAAAGATTCCCTAATAAGTAAGTATATAGGACACTTAATTAAGGTAATATGGTTATAAAGGTTTGACTATTCAAATAGCTTTTTAGAAGATTGATTAATTCTCAGTGATATCAATGTGAGTTATTGATACAAATTTTGAAGCCATTATAATAAGGAAAAATAGTTATAACTTCTATCCAAGACTAAATATCAAAGTAAAATCTAGTTTTTCTGAAATATACAGTAAAGAAGGGAAAAACTAAATTAAAAGAAACAATGGATAAAACAAGTGGTTCAGTCTCAAGATGAGATTTAATACACTCCACTTAGTGATTACATTCCACCAAGAAGTCAATATTAATAAACATGATCCACACCCTGGATTGGGGTAAACAACAGTACACAGACTGTCCAGGTCACACGACCTCTTCCACTATTCTTCATGGGTATAAATTACCAGGTTGGAAAATGACCTATTCCATACTTATCTATGGGAGTAAATAGATGTAAGAAGATATGAGAGGAAGGATATATTGTATCCTTCATTTTAATACAAGAGACAATGTGTGTATTTAATATAGACACACACACACACACTGCTCAAAATCTAAAAACAGTACAAAACAATGCAAAGATGATGAGAAAGAGTTAGAAGAGCTCTGAGTGTTTTTCTATGCAACTCTGGACTTGTAGGATGAAGTAGATGCAAGTATCATGTCCGCTTGTGATAAGTAGAGTATCGCAAGTATGGTGCTCTAGTTTTTAGTTCGATGATGTGAGCTATGTAGCTTGTGTTCTTCTAGTTGGTACTATAAAGATGTTTGAAGCTCTGATCTATGGTAGTTTGAACTTTAGGAATAAAGAGTTCTTTGTGTGTTCTTTAGTGGTATGTTGTTTCATGCATGAATTTTCTTTTCCACTATTCTCTTCTATCTCTGTATATAACATCCCTCCTTTTTATCACATAAACTTTCATTACATTATACAAAACCGAGGATCTTTAAGATTTAGTGTCTTGGAAACGAGGAACTCAAAACATGAAAACATAAAAAATTCTTCTTTAACAATTGAAAGGATTCTCCTTATGTTCATCCTAGGTTCATTACTGCATCTCATAACCTGGGTACATACATCAAAAGAAAGGGTGAGAAGAAGGCCCAGTAAGGGAAACAGGGGAAACATTTAACATGTGAACTTGAGATACATCAATAAGGTCACGAAAAAGAACTTTAAGGCACGATAAAGAAATTATGAGGCATATCATAATAAAAATAACGTATTTCATAAATTGAAGATATGGCTAAAACATTTAACTTAGACAATCATTTACATTTCACCAAGGTCCATCCCCAAGGTGTCATTAAAAATTACCAAGGTTATTCACCAAGATATCGTTAAAAATGGTCATCTCTATAGATTAAGTCTTTACCCAATGCATTGGAGCGCTATCAGGGCGCACCCTTAAATTTTCCTTTATTATCATGCGAGACACATATATCGTCATAAAACATTTTATAAATAACCAATATATCATAAAATAAATGGGTTTCATTTCATAATCATAACGTTTTAAAAACGCTTTAAAGATATGATCTTTCTGTCACTTTAAACCCACGGAAAAGGAAAGCTGGTCTCATGTATGTAAATCCCATAATTTAAAATAGAAAATTTTGTTATATATTTGAATAAACCTTTAGAAGAAATAGCTTTGAGTATTCACTTAATAAAATAAAATAATTTGAGAAAAAGAGAGAGACATTTTGAGACGAAAATTCAGCAGCATAACAGCTATGTTGTAGGGTTTTAGAAAACATTGAAAAGAGAGGGGACATGGGTCACCCACTCATAAATGATCCATAAAACAGTAGGGGGACAGAATATAAAGGATTTAATAACATGGTAATGAAATTTGAAAGATATACCATATTAAATGAAGAACATGAAAGGAAGAAAAAAATAAGATTTCTCTTATGAAAATTTGGCAGCCTAAAGGCGTCACTTAAACTTAAAAAAAAATGAATTGACGAGATCAAATAGGGTCTCTCATAATATGAACATAAATTATTAGTATGATAGATATAGAGATCATACCCCAAAATAATAAAAAGGAACTTGAAATACTTGACAAGAAAATAGAACTTGAAAATGATAAGGGTGAAAGAATCCCTTAAAAATTCGGCAGCCTAACGGCGTCACTTAAACTTCAAAAAAATGAATTGAAGAGATCAAATAGGGTCTCTCATCATATGAACATAAAATATCAGTATGATAGATATAGAGATAATACCCCAACATAATAAAAAGGAACTTGAAAGACTTGACAAGAAAATAGAACTTGAAAATGAGAAGGGCGAAAGAATCCGTTACAAAAATTTCGGGAGCCTAATGGCGCCACTTAAACATTCATAAAACGAAATGATGAGAGTAAGAGGGGATATATCATCATATGAACATGAAAAGGGCATTAATAGGAATATAAAAAAATATTCTCCAATATAAGAACATGGAGCATAAAATAAATGACTTAAAAGAGAGTATTTGAAAAGAAAAAGAGAGGTTGGATCCCTTACCTTAAAACGTAACTCTTAAAACTCGAAGGTTGGGACCTTGAGGGCTTGGGGGAACCTTGGGAGGACTATTTGGGAGGTAATGAGACTAGATCTTCGTTGGGGGAGAGTTGGGAGTAAAAAATAAAGGAGGAAAGGGTGGGTATTTATAGGGAAAGGGAGGTGATACTTTAATAATTTCAAGGGACACCTGACTAGTGGTTTTGGCAAAACCATGGGATTGCCCATGGCATTTTCCCATGTTTTTGGCCACATGGGACCCCTAATACAATAATTAATCCTCTTTAGTTGCCCATCCCTTAAAATATATCATGACATCATCATGATGCAGTCATGATGTCATTAAACATACCGAAACCCTAAAACTGAAAATTCACTATTCACTGGAAATTCAAATTTCTCAGAAAAAATCCCAAAATTTAACCCTAACCAAATATCGATGCTCTGATTTCAAAAATGAACACCATTTTATAAAAATAATTTTCTAAATAATTTTAATTTAATTTTTAAATAAAAACACTATTCATCAAAAATTCATTTTTTTTCAGAAAAATCCCCAAAAATTACCTTAACCAAATATCGATGCTCTGATTTCAAAAATGAACTCCATTTTATAAAAATAATTTTTTAAATATTTTTAATTTAATTTTTAAATAAAAAACACTATTCACCTGAAAAAACTAATACTTGACTAATAATTAATGAAACAATTATTTACCTATTTTATTGAATCACACTACTTAATCAAGGTGATTAAATTATATTAATACTTTCTTTAAGAGAGATTACTAATCCATTTGGTCACATTACTAATCCTAAGCATAAAATCACTATTCATAATTTACTATTCATCAAAAATTAAGTTGATCTCATTAGAATCTAAATTTCTTACTGAACACATTTGCAGAAGACCTTTTTTTGAAAATCATTACACATCATTACTTATTTAAGGTTTATAAAAATATTTTAAAATATCCTTTTTCTAGAATTCATCAAAATATGCATACTATATTTATCCGGACATTTGAAAACTCACAAAATTCACCATAATAAGAAAACACAATTTTATTTATCTCAAAGGATTACACAAAGTAGTTACGGTCTCCTTATATAGCCCCTTATAACCCCAACATATGACCTAAGTGTAAGGTGTGCTAAGGTGAGAGAATTTGAGGGCGGCTCGGCCAATATCGCATGATTAGTAATTTCTATCAGTTTGAACTTCTCGTGAAGGCGATTCCGTTATAGCTTCCCATGATGAATTATAGCTTGGGTTTAGTCCAGAGCAAAGCTCAGTGGTGCTACCTCCTTCCCAAGTTCTATTAGATGGGCTTCGATCAGTCCAAGACTACTGGATGAGGCCATCAAATCTTCTTTCTATATTAATTAACCAATATCAATTGTATTTAGAGACAATAGTCGCAACATTCAGTTCCAACGGTCATACTGACTAACGTTCATATAATAGTCAAAACCCAATAGTCTCATTTTAATTATACTCGTGTTATCAAATGAATCAGTTTTGTTGAGTATAAAAAATAAAATAACACACAAAATTAGAAAACAATATTTATTCAAAATTTTGGGTCGTTACATTTTTTCCCCCTTAAGAAATTGCGTCCTCGCAATTTTTAAAATTGGGTTTGGAAATTTTATTGAAAGTCCCACATCGGAAATGGAGTCAGTAAAACTATTACTTTAAAAGAATGAAAGGGAAGTACAAAGGTCATCCGAGTTAACCTATACTAGGATTCCATGTAGGAAAACATGGACATGGAAGAAAAAACAAGGGGTCAAGTTCTGAAGGAGAGTGATATAAAACATGATTAGTAGAAAGCTAACCACAAGAAAATCACAAACTTATGATGTGTGTAAACGGTCTTTGATTACCCAGTAGGAAACGTAAACCAAAAACATTTTTGTTTTACGTTCCTTTTAATAATTTTGAGGAATTCATTTACTACATAGAATAAGAACACAAAGAAATATACTTAACTTAAAGTAGAGTTTCATAAGTTTCTACCAAAACTAATATTTTCTCCAAATGATGAGTATTCAAAAACACTTGGTCTCATCAAAACCACAAGTATCATCTTCTAGAGAATCACATAATCCACAAAATATTAACTATATATTTCTTCTATCTTTAAACATTATCCCAAAAACAGAAGGGGTAAGATAAAACAATTCTTCAAAAAGAAATAATCCCATAGGAAGGGAAACTACTTTTAAATCTTCAAAGTTCTACGGTACTACCCAAAGTTAATCATAGACCATTCCATAAACAACTGTCCTTAAAATTCCTCAAAATAAACCAAACTAATATTGAAACCCAAATGCAAGAAGGATTTGATAACACAGTCTTCCAAAATAAACTTTATTGTTTATCTCCAAACAACATCAACCACTCTTAACATCTTATAACAAAAGTAACTAACCTAAACATATTTTCCCCAAGTTAGGTTAATCATTTCCATAAGTAACCTATATTACCATAAGTTCACCTTAAATTCATCGATTCTTCAAAATATAAGTCAACCTTTACTCCTCAAAGAAAACACCGTAGTAATCTATTTACCTTGATCAAATAGGGTTCCCAAAATAGTTAACGTCTAATAATCATCTTTAAATCCCCTAATCAACTTTATAAGATGAACATCCTTGAGACTTCTCCTTCTTCTTCCTTGATGAATTTGGTCATTCAACTAGGTACAAATTATTAATTGTGATTTTTGATAGATGGTTTGGCATAATCACAATATGTTAAATTTGATCTCTCATCATCTCTGTCACATTAATAGAGAAATCGTCACATTTCCTATCACATTGATTGTTGGGACATGTTCATCTATTTCCCACCATTAACTAAGAAAAGAAAGTATAATTAGGGGGCTTAAATACTTATCCAATAATCATGAAAAGGAAACTTAAAGCATAAAAGGATAAACTTGTAGAAGAAAAGTATACCCTAACTTGTGATCCCCTAGGTTCCAATCTAGGTTATCCATGATCATATATTCTTATGTGAATCTGTATTTTATTTTTATCATTTCCCCTTTTATAATGGTTCATACTAAGCTTATGAATTTACCAAATCATATCCCCCGGGAGTATCGTAACCAAGAGTACCGCAAGGCCCGTTGTCACATACCGGTTCCCATTTGAGTCTAGCTCAAATTGGTGTTTTCAGGTTTTACCCCTATGTACATCTATGCCAAAGCCACCTATACCTACTCGTATCTAGACAGGGATGTATTTTCTTGATAAACCACTTACTCAATACTCACAAAAATACTAGGAAGATTTCCTATATTTAAACTTTTCTATATGGTTCTACCTAAAGTTTTCATATCCTAATTTCCACAAATAACTAAACCATCCTTTGATACCAACTATAACATTCCGCCTTTTTATCACATAAACTTTCATTACATTATACAAAACTGAGGATCTTTAAGATTTAGTGTCTTGGAAACCAGGAACTCAAAACATGAAAACATAAAACATTCTTCTTAAACACTTGAAAGGCTTCTCCTTATGTTCATCCTAGGTTCATTACTGCATCTCATAACCTGGGGACATACATCAAAAGAAAGGGTGAGCAGAAGGCCGAGTAAGGGAAACAAGGGAAACATTTAACATGTGAACTTGAGATATATCAATAAGGTCACGAAAAAGAACTTTAAGGCACGATAAAGAAATAATGAGGTATATCATAATAAAAATAATGTATTTCATAACTTGAAGATGCAGCTACAACATTTAACTTAGACAATCATTTCCGTTTCACCAAGGTCCATCCCCAAGCTGTCACTAAAAATTACCAAGGTTATTCACCAAGATATCGTTAAAAATGGTCATCTCTAGAGATTAAGTCTTTACCCAATGTATTGGAGCGCTATCAGGGCACACCCTTAAATTTGCCTTTGTTATCATGTGAGACACATATATCATCATAAAACATTTTATAAATAACCCATATAGCATAAAATAAATGGGTTTCATTTCATAATCATAACGTTTTAAAAACTGCTTTAAAGACAAGATCTTTATGTCACTTTAAACCCACAGAAAAGGAAAGCGGGTCTCATGTATGTAAATCCCAGAATTTAAAATATAAAATTTTGTTATATATGTGAATACCCCTTTAGAATAAAGAGTTTTGAGTATTCACTTAATAAAATAAAATAATTTGAGAAAAAGAGAGAGACATTTTGAGAAGGAAATTCAACAGCATAACAGCTATGTTGTAGGGTTTTAGAAAACATTGAAAAGAGAGGGGACATGGGTCACCCACTCATAAATGATCCATAAAACAGTAGGGGTACAGAATATAAAGGATTTAAGAACATGGTAATGAAATTTGAAAGATATACCATATGAAATGAAGAACATGAAAGGAATACAAAAATAAGATTTCTCTTATGAAAATTCGGCAGCCTAACGGCGTCACTTAAACTTCAAAAAAATGAATTGACGAGATAAAATAGGGTCTCTCATCATATGAAAATAAAATATCATTATTATAGATATAGATATCATACCCCAAAATAATAAAAAGGAACTTGAAAGACTTGACAAGAAAATAGAACTTGAAAATGAGAAGGGTGAAAGAATCCCTTAAAAATTCGGCAGCCTAACGGCGTCACTTAAACATCAAAAAAATGAATTAATGAGACAAAATAAGGTCTCTCATCATATGAACATAAAATATCAGTATGATAGATATAGAGATCATACCCCAACATAATAAAAAGGAACTTTAAATACTTTACAAGAAAATAGAACTTGAAAATGAGAAGGGTGAAAGAATCCGTTACAAAAATTTCGGGAGCTTAACGACGCCACTTAAACATTCATAAAATGAAATGATGAGAGTAAGAGGGGATATCTCATCATATGAAAATGAAAAGGGCAGTAAGAGGAATATAAAAGAACATCCTCTAACATAATAACATGGAGCATAAAATAAATGACTTAAAAGAGAGTATTTGAAAAGAAAAAGAGAGGTTGGATCCCTTACCTTAAAACGTAACTCTTAAAACTCGAAGTTTGGGACCTTGAGAGGTTGGGGGAACCTTGGGAGGACTCTTTGGGAGGTAATGAGACCAGAGCTTCGTTGGGGGAGAGTTGGGAGTGAAAACTAAAGGAGGAAAGGGTGGGTATTTATTGGGAAAGGGGGGGTGATACTTTAATAATTTCAAGGGACACCTCACTAGTGGTTTTGGAAAAACCATGGGCTTGCCCGTGGTATTTTTAAAGACCCGTAAATTTCAAGGAATTTTTTTTCTTAATTTTCTTTGGAATTTTACAAGAGCGCAGTTTCTGACGGCACCTGATTCTGAGGCCCTGTTTTCCCGGAATAATTTTCCGAAGTTTGGCTCGAGTACGTTCAGTGAACGGACGAGCGGGTTTTTCTAACTTTTGAACCGGTGCCCGGAATCAAATTCTGAGGGCACCGATGAAATCGCAGCGCCGATATTTGCTTAGAAACGCCTCTTCCGGAGTTGCGTTTGCTCAGGTGTGGTTTTTAATTTTTGGGCTTAAAGTTAAGAAATAAAATAATTTTACGAAAACTTTATTTTATTTCACTTAAGCCACTTGGAAGCCACTTGAATCCACTTAAAGACGGATTAAACTGAGTTGATCCGGATAGGATGCTATCCAGAAATATCCTACCCTCTTGGTAGGATATTTGTGAGGTGGGGCCCGCACGAGCCCCGCCGTTTCTTTCCGCTAAGTAACGCACCCGCAAAAACACGTCATTATGAAAGTCAACTGACGTGTTTTCTTAAATTCTTAACAGACCATTTAATTGGGCGGTTTATTTCGTAAATTAAATGAGCTGTTTCTTTCGTTGAATTAATTCAACGAATTGATGGGTCGTTACTTACACTTTTTCGTGTGTTGGCATAATAATAAAATAAGACCAACCATTCTTTTAGAGGATTACTCGTTGAGAGGTTTGAAAAAGTTCTCGTGCCTTTATCCTTCTTCGCGAAGAACGCGAAGAACACGAAGAACGCGAAAAACGCCGGTCTCCGACGAAGAACGCCGAACCCAGAAATCGATGACGCAACACCGTGATCCACGACGCCGACGCTCCCTTCCTGCAACGTTCTTCTACGACGTCTCTTCCTCCGCGACGGATCTTCGATCGGCTGCTTGAGTTCGCCGACTCAACGCCGTGTTCCGTGACGACGCGACGCCTTTCCGTGACGACGCGGCGATCTCCACCTTCCGCGACGAGTAATTCCGCGAAGGACGTGCGTACGACGATGACCAACGAGGTAGGGGTTGTTGTGAGTTTATTCCTTTTTCCGTGATCGTTCGTTTTCTTTTTAAAAGTAAAGAACCGGAAAAATAAGAACAATTTTATTCCATTAAAATTGTAGAATTCATATGTTGAATTTTTTTCCTCCCGTTGTTTATCTCTAACGCGGAGGGTGCGGGCCAAACGAACACGGCCCGGCGACCCTCCGCCGTTCTTCGTTGTTATGCGGATTTGGCGGGCGACGACGGAACGTGCCGCAACGGAGGTGTGATGGTTCCGCAGTGAAGAGTGAGTCCCGGGAGGAGTAGCGGCGCAGACGGGAACAAAAACGGACCACCAGAGCGACTCCGGTGGCCCGCGGAAGCCGCCGCCGGCGGCGCTCGCGGACCCGTGGCCGCACGGGTCCGGCGCACGCGGGACGCGGCTGATGCCGCATCCGGTTGTCCGAGCAACACCCCGCGGGTTCTACGGGGTTGTCACGCGGGGGCGGCGGCTCCCCCCGCGTCCCTCGGCTGCCTAGGGAGACACCCCGCGGGTGCCGCGGGGGCGTCACGCGGGGGTGGCGGCTCCACCTCGCGTCGCTCGGCCGAGCCAGACCGGTCGGACTGGGTCGGACCGGGTCGAACCAGGTTCGGCCGACCCAAGGGGAGGGGGGGGGGGGGGGGGGGTCGGGCCGGGTCAGCCCGGGCCCGGACCCCCGTCTTCGGACGATTTTTGTTCAAATGGCCGTATCTTGAGCTACGGGCCTCCAAACGACTCTCCGTCAGCAGCAACGCGATCCTTGGATCGAGACGGTCGTTTCGGTATATCGCACTCAAGGTTTCAGAATACTTTTAGTTCGGTCGGGTTGATTCGTACACGAAACCAACCGGGCCCTCGGAGCGGAAACACTCATATCTTGAGCTACGGACGTCCGATTGAAGCGCCGTCAGCTTTGTTAATTACCTCTAAGTGAGACGGATCTTTTGGAATACTCCACCCGAGGTTTGGACATAGGTGGAGTATGGTCGGGTTGGTTCGTACACGAAACCAACCGGGCCCTCGGAGCGGAAACGCTCATATCTTGAGCTACGCACGCCCGATTGACGCGCCGTCAGCTTTGTTGAGTTCCTCTATGTGAGACGGATCTTTTAGCATACTCTGCCCGAGGTTTGGGCGTAGGTGGAGTATGGTCGGGTTGGTTTTGCCTTAAAAACCAACCGGGCCCCCGGGACGAAAAAGCCAATAACTCTCAGACCGAGCGTCCGATTGACGCGCCGTCTGCGACGTTGAGTTCCTGTTGACGATGCAGAACTTTTGGATACATCAACTTCGGACTTTGTGACAGTTGATGTATCGGCCTCTCGGCTCGTGGAGCGGACCCTCCCGAATGAGCTTGCTATGTGCGGGAACCCTAGTGCTGGCTGCGACTTCGACGACGACGATTGTGCAGAGATTTTCAGTGGACTGCGACGATGAAGAGTGCTGGTGTTGTATCCTATGTGGGTCCCAGTATAGATGAGTCAAGGAAGACAGCTGGTTTTGTATCCTATGTGGGTCCTAGCTGTGCTGGTCTTGTATCCTATGTGGGTCCCAGCTTAGATGATTCAATACTGGTCTTGTATCCTATGTGGGTCCCAGTATAGTTGAATCAATGAAGACAACTGGTCTTGTATACTATGTGGGTCCTAGCTGTGCTGGTCTTGTATCCTATGTGGGTCCCAGCTTAGATGATTCAATACTGGTCTTGTATCCTATGTGGGTCCCAGTATAGATGAATCAATGAAGAGTGCTGGTCTTGTATCCTATGTGGGTCCCGGTTTAGATGACTCAGTGCTGGTCTTGTATCCTATGTGGGTCCCAGCCGTGCTGGTCTTGTATCCTATGTGGGTCCCAGCTTAGATGATTCAGTATCTATGTCTGATCATCTCTTTCACCTTTTCGATGATGTATACCTGTTTGAGCTGAATCTTCTATTTACTCTCCTTTGTAGATTGTGTTGAGCTATCCTGTGTGGATTTACTGTTTGCTCTCCTTTGTGGATTGTGTTGAGCTATCCTGTGTGGATTTACTGTTTACTCTCCTTTGTGGATTGTGTTGTGCTATTTTGTGTGGGTATACGTTTTGCTTTCCTGTGTGGACTGGGTTGTGCTTGGGCTCGGACGTTGGAGCCGAACGGGAATTGATGACTTAGGTATATGTATGGGCATATACCTAAGTCGTGTCAGATGTTACTTCGTGATTGTATCTTTCCTTTGTGGATTATCCTTCGTGGATTTCGGGAGACCTTCGGGGGTCTCGGGGTCCCTACTGAGTAGCTTATACTCACCCCTGCACGGGCTATGCCCGCACTTCGTGGTGTTGGTTGCAGACGACGGACAACACTGACCGTGGTGGAGGCGTGCGGAGCAGGACGGTACCTGGAGGTGGACCACTGGGCGGGATGCACTCGGAGCGGACGGCTGGACCGAGGAGCTGTGGAGGTTATCTGTACCCAGCCTTCAGGTGGGACCTTCAGAGGACGGCTCGACGCTGCGGTTTTTCTTTACAGTTGCTGTTTTCCCCTTTTAGTTGTACTTTACAGTTGTGCTTGTATTTCCGGCCCCTTTTACTTTTAGCACAGCTTGTTACAGTTTTAATTAGTGTTTACTTTTTCGCTTGCTTACTCTGTGGTGCTTGTTTACTTTTCAAAGGCAATGACTTCCCTTTTTGTTGGGATTTACGCCTTGGTGCTAGTCGCCAGCCCCTGGCCTATGGAAGGCGGGCTTGGGGTAGTCACGACACGGGCCCCGAGGACGGGTCGTGACAGTATTTACCCATGGTTTTGGCCACATGGGACCCCTAATACAATAATTCATCCCCTTTAGTTGACCATACCTTAAAATATCTCATGACATCATCATGATGCAGTCATGATGTCATTAAACATACCGAAACCCTAAAACTGAAAATTCACTATTCACCGAAAATTCAAATTTTTCAGAAAAAATCCCAAAATTTAACCTTAACCAAATATCGATGCTCTGATTTCAAAAATGAACTCCATTTTATAAAAATAATTTTCTAAATAATTTTAATTTAATTTTTAAATAAAAACACTATTCACCGAAAATTCATTTTTTTTCAGAAAAATCCCCAAAAATTACCTTAACCAAATATCGATGCTCTGATTTCAAAAATGAACTCCATTTTATAAAAATAATTTTTTAAATATTTTTAATTTATTTTTTAAATAAAAAACACTATTCACCCGAAAAAACTAATACTTGAATAATAATTAATGAAACAGTTATTTACCTATTTTATTGAATCACACTACTTAATCAAGGTGATTAAATTATATTAATACTTTCTTTAAGAGAGATTACTAATCCATTTGGTCACATTACTAATCCTAAGCATAAAATCACTATTCATAATTTACTATTCATCAAAAATTAAGTTGATCTTATTAGACTCTAAATTTCTTACTGAACACATTTGCAGAAGACCTTTTTTTGAAAATAATTACACATCATTACTTATTTAAGGTTTACAAAAATATTTTAAAATATCCTTTTTCTATAATTCATCAGAATATGCATAATATATTTATCCGGACATTTGAAAACTCACAAAAATTTTCCATAAGAAGAAAACACAATTTTATTTATCTCAAAGGATTACACAAAGTAGTTATGGTCTCCTTACATAGCCCTTTATAACCCCAGTATATGACCTAAGTGTAAGGTGTGCTAAGGTGAGAGAATCTGAGGGCGGCTTAGCCAACATCGCACGAGTAGTAATTTCTATCAGTTTGAACTTCTCGTGAAGGCGATTCCGTTATAGCTTCACACGATGAATTTCATCTTGGGTTCGGTCTAGAGAAAAGCCCAATGGTGCTACCTCCTTCCCAAGTTCTATTAGATGGGCTTCGATCGGTCCAAGACTACTGGATGAGGCCATCAAATCTTCTTTCTATATTAATTAACCAAGATCACTTGTATTTAGAGACAATAGTCGCAAAATTCAGTTCCAACGGTCATACTGACTAACAGTCATATAATAGTCAAAACCCAACAGTCTCATTTTAATTATAATCGTGTTATCAAATGAAATAGTTTTTTTGAGTATGAAAAATAAAATAACACACAAAATTAGATAACAAGATTTATTCAAAATTTCGGGTCGTTACATTCTTCCCCCCTTAAGAAATTGCATCCTCGCAATTTTTAAAATTGGGTTTGGAAATTTCATTGAAAGTCCCACATCGGAAATGTAGTCAGTAAAACTATTACTTTAAAAGAAAGAAAGAAAAGTACAAAGGTCATCCGAGTTAACCAATACTAGGATTCCATGTAGGAAAACATGGACATAGAAGAAAAGACAAGGGGTCAAGTTCTGAGGGAGAGTGATAGAAAACATGATTAGGAGAAAGTTAACCACAATAAAATTACAAACTTATGATGTGTGTAAACGGTATTTGATTACCCAGTAGGAAACGTAAACCAACAACGTTTTTGTTTTACATTCCTTTTAATAATTTTGAGGAATTCATTTACTACATAGAATAAGAACACAAGGAAATATACTTAACTTCAAGTAGAGTTTCATAAGTTTCTTCCAAAACTAATCTTTTCTCCAAATAACGAGTATTCAAAAACACTTGGTCTCATCAAAACCACAAGAATCATCTTCTAGAGAATCACATAATCTATATAAGATTAACTATATATTTCTTCTATCTTTAAACATTATCCCAAAAATAGAAGGGGTAAGATAAAACAATTCTTCAAAAAGAAAGAATCCCATAGGAAGGGAAACTACTTTTAAATCTTCAAAGTTCCGCGGTACTACCTAAAGTTAATCATAGACCATTCCATAAACAACTGTCCTTAAAATTCCTCAAAATAAACCAAACTAAGATAGAAACCCAAATGCAAGAAGGATTTGATAACACAGTCTTCCAAAATAAACTTTATTGTTTATCTCCAAACAACAACAACCACTCCTAACATATTATAACAAAAGTAACTAACCTAAACATATTTTCCCCAAGATAGGTTAATAATTTCCATAAGTAACCTATATTACCATAAGTTCCCCTTAAATTCATCGATTCTTCAAAATATAAGTCAACCTTTACTCCTCAAAGAAAAGACCGTAGTAATCTATTTACCTCGATCAAATAGGGTTCCCAAAATAGTGAACATCTAATAATCATCTTTAAATCCCCTAATCAACTTTATCAGATGAACATCCTTGAGACTTTGCCTTCTTCTTCTTTGATGAATTTGGTCATTCAACTAGGTACAAATTATTAATTCTGATTTTTGATAGCTGGTTTGGCATAATCACAATATGTTCAATTTGATCTCTCATCATCTCTGTCACATTAATAGAGCAATCGTCACATTTCCTATCACATTGATTGTTGGGACATGTTCATCTATTTCCCACCATTATCTAAGAAAAGAAAGTATAATTAGGGGGCTTAAATACTTAGCCAATAATCATGAAAAGGAAACGTAAAGCATAGAAGGATAAACTTGTAGAAGAAAAGTATACCCTAACTTGTGATCCCCTAGGTTCCAATCTAGGTTATCCATGATCATATATTCTTATGTGAATCTATATTTTATTTTTATCTTTGTCGCTTTTATAATGGTTCATACTAAGATTATGAATTTACCAAAGCATATCCCCCGGGAGTGTCATAACCAAGAGTGCCGCAAGGCCCATTGTCGTGTACCAGTTCCTGTTCGATTATAGCTCAAATCGGTGTTTTCGGGTTTTACCCCTATGTACATATGTGCCAAAGCCATCTCTACCTACTCGTATCCAGACAGGGATGTATTTGCTTGATAAACCACTTACTCAATACTCACCAAAATACTAGGAAGATTTTCTATATTTAAACTTTTCTATATGGTTATACCTAAAGTTTTCATATCCTAATTTCCACAAATAACTAAACCATCCTTTGATACCAACTATAACATCCTGCCTTTTTATAACATAAACTTTCATTACATTATACAAAATCGAGGATCTTTAAGATTTAGTATCTTGGAAACCAAGAACTCAAAACATGAAATCATAAAACATTCTTCTTAAACACTTGAAAGGATTCTCCTTATGTTCATCCTAGGTTCATTACTGCATCTCATAACCTAGGGACATACATCAAAATAAAGGGTGAGCAAAATTCCCAGTAAGGGAAACAAGGGAAACATTTAACATGTGAACTTGAGATACATCAATAAGGTCACGAAAAAAAACTTTAAGGCATGATAAAGAAATCATGAGGCATATCATAATAAAAACAACAAATTTCATAACTTGAAGATGTGGATACAACATTTAACTTAGACAATCATTTCCGTTTCACCAAGGTCCATCCCCAAGGTGTCATTAAAAATTACCAAGGTCATTCACCAAGATATCGTTAAAAATGGTCATCACTAGAGATTAAGTCTTTACCCAATGCATTGAAGCGCTATCAGGGTACAACCTTAAATTTTCCTTTTTTATCATGTGAGACACATATATCATCATAAAATTTTTTATAAATAACCCATATAGCATAAAATAAATGGGTTTCATTTCATAATCATAACGTTTTAAAAACTACTTTAAAGACATGACCTTTATGTCACTTTAAACCCACAGAAAAGGAAAGCGGGTCTCATGTATGTAAATCCCAGAATTTAAAATAGATTTTTTATATATATGTGAATACCCCTTTAGAAGAAATATATTTGAGTATTCACTTAATAAAATAAAAGAATTAGATAAAAAGAGAGAGACATTTTGAGATGGAAATTCAGCAGCATAACAGCTATGTTGTAGGGTTTTAGAAAACATTGAAAAGAGAGGGGACATGGGTCACCCACTCATAAATGATCTATAAAATAGTAGGGGGGAAGAATATAAAGGATTTAAGAACATGGTAATTAAATTTTAAAGATATACTATATGAAACGAAGAACATGAAAGGAAGACAAAAATAAGATTTCTCTTATGAAAATTCGGCAGCCTAACGACGTCACTTAAACTTCAAAAAAATGAATTGACGAGATCAAATAGGGTCTCTCATCATATTAAAATAAAATATAAGTATGATATATATAGATATTATACCCCAAAATAATAAAAAGGAACTTGAAAGACTTGACAAGAAAATAGAACTTGAAAATGAGAAGGGTGAAAGAATCCCTTAAACATTCGGCAGCCTAACGACGTCACTTAAACTTCAAAAAAAATGAATTGACGAGATAAAATAGGGTCTCTAATCATATGAAAATAAAATATCAGTATGATAGATATAGAGATAATACCCCAACATAATAAAAAGGAACTTGAAAGACTTGACAAGAAAATAGAACTTGAAAATGAGAAGGGTGAAAGAATCCGTTACAAAAATTTCGGGAGCCTAACGGTGCCACTTAAACATTTATAAAACTAAATGATGAGAGTAAGAGGGGATATCTAATCATATGAACATGAAAATTTCAGTAAGAGGAATATAAAATAACTTACTCCAACATAAGAACATGGAGCATAAAATAAATGACTTAAAAGAGAGTATTTGAAAAGAAAAAGAGAGGTTGGATCCCTTACCTTAAAACGTAACTCTTAAAACTCGAAGGTTGGGACCTTGAGGGATTGGGGGCACCTTGGGAGGACTATTTGGGAGGTAATGAGACCAGATCTTTGTTGGTGGAGAGTTGGGAGTGAAAACTAAAGGAGGAAAGGGTGGGTATTTATAGGGAAAGGGAGGTGATACTTTAATAATTTCAAGGGACACCTCACTAGTGGTTTTGGAAAAACCATGGGCTTGCCCATGGTATTTGCCCATGGTTTTGGACAAATGGGACCCCTCATACAATAATTCATCCCCTTTAGTCTACCATCCATTAAAATATCTCATGACATCATCATGATGCAGTCATGATGTCATTAAACATACCGAAACCCTAAAACTGAAAATTCACTATTCACCGAAAATTCAACTTTCTCAGAAAAAATCCCAAAATTTAACCTTAACCAAATATTGTTGCTATGATTTCAAAAATGAACTCCATTTTATAAAAATAATTTTCTAAATAATTTTAATTTAATTTTTAAATAAAAACACTATTCACTGAAAATTCATTTTTTTCAGAAAAATCCCCAAAAATTACCTTAACCAAATATTGATGTTATGATTTCAAAAATGAACTCCATTTTATAAAAATAATTTTCTAAATATTTTTAATTTAATTTTTAAATAAAAAACACTATTCACCCAAAAAAACTAATAGTTGACTAATAATTAATGAAACAATTATTTACCTATTTTATTGAATCACACTACTTAATCAAGGTGCTTAAATTATATTAATACTTTCTTTAAGAGAGATTACTAATCCATTTGGTCACATTACTAATCCTAAGCATAAAATCACTATTCATAATTTACTATTCATCAAAAATTAAGTTGATCTTATTAGACTCTAAATTTCTTATTGAACACATTTGCAGAAGACCTTTTTTTGAAAATCATTACACATGATTACTTATTTAAGGTTTAAAAAAATATTTTAAAATATCCTTTTTCTAAAATTCATCAAAATATGCATACTATATTTATCCGGACATTTGAAAACTCACAAAATTCACCATAAGAAGAAAACACAATTTTATTTATCTCAAAGGATTACACAAAGTAGTTACAGTCTCCTTACATAACCCCTTATAACGCCAGCATATGACCTAAGTGTAAGGTGTGCTAAGGTGAAAGAATCTGAGGGCGGCTCGGCCAACATCGCATGAGTAGTAATTTCTATAAGTTTGAACTTCTCGCGAAGGTGATTCTGTTCTAGCTTCACATGATGAATTTCAGCTTGAGTTTGGTCCAGAGCAAAGCCCAGTGGTGCTACCTCCTTCCCAAGTTTTGTTAGTTGGGCTTCGATCGGTCCAAGACTACTGGATGTGGCCATCAAATCTTCTTTCTATATTAATAAACCAAGATCACTTGTATTTAGAGACAATAGTCGCAACATTCAGTTCCAACGGTCATACTGACTAACGTTCATATAATAGTCAAAACCCAACTTCTCATTTTAATTATACTCGTGTTATCAAATGAAACAGTTTTGTTGAGTATGAAAAATAAAATAACACAAAAAATTAGAAAACAAGATTTATTCAAAATTTCGGGTCGTTACACTGTATTTTTCAGTAGCTAGGATTATCTTCTTTTTAATTGAGGGTGCACATGTTGGAACCGACATGATGAATGTATTCTGCACCTCGTACCTCATACTGTCTGGTGACATGTCTACAAAGATACATTAATGCTTTCAATTCCATTTAATAACTTGAATATGACCATTAGAAATTAAATTGAAAATAAAAAAAGAAGATTAAAGAATGGTGTCACAGTTTGTCTTGAAACAATGTCACTTAGAAACGGTGTCATAGGGAAACAATGTCACTTGGAAACAGTGTCTTCTCCTTTTTCTTTGATAGCCACAACTACGTTGACATATGGAACTGGTAGCACATATGCAGTGTTAGGATCACGGTTTCTCTGGCAGCGGTGTTTGTTCCTTTGTTAAAACTTTTAATGGTTCTTGAGTCATGGCGTCAGGAGAACAGTGTCTGGGTCACAGTATCAGCATTTTGGTGTCTGGGTCACTGTATCGGCATTACGGTATATGGGTCACGGTATCAGGTCATGGTATCTAGGTCATGGTGTTTGGTCACGGTATCAAGTCACAGTATATGGGTCATGGTGTCTGGTCATGGTATCAGGTCATAATATCTGGGTTATGGTGTCAAAATCCAGAACTGGTGTCAGACTTACGGTTTCTTAGACTTAGCCAAATATCTATAAACAGTATTTAGCAGTAACCTTAATAGAATGAATTAAACTTAATTTTTGGTAAAACATAATAGAATAAGATTAAGCATAACTTGTGATATTCTGAATTAAAACTAGAAATCATGTAATCATAAGAAGACCAACATGATTTAAACATGATTAACATGATTTTCATGATTTGTGAGCATTGAAACATAATCAAACAGGAGGAGTCCAACAATATGGGTAATGGTTGAATCATCCCCTTGGATTTTTTTTCCGATTTCACTTACTAACATACAATACACCTTGATGTATATTTCATGATCTCCTTCTTTATACTATCCCACCAATAGTGCTCTCAGAGATCTTGATATATCTTTGTTCTTCATGGATGGATGGAGAAATTCAAACTATGTGTATCATCCAAAAGCTTCTTTAGCTCAGGATTTCATGGTACACATAGTCGTGACCCAAATCTTACAACCCATTCTTCATTAACATTGAAATATGAGGATTTCCATTTTATTAAATTTTCCAATTTCTTCTGAATTCCCACATCATTTCTTTGAGAATTCTTTATACTCTCTAAAAGGGATGATTGAGAAATAATTTTTGAAAGGATTTATGATATTCCTTCCTTTATGATTACTATATCCATCCTTTACAAATATAAGAATATTAGATCCCTCTCAATTCTCATCAATGATAGAATTTCTGGATCCTTTCTACTTAGAGCATATACCACTTTATTCGTTTTTATAGGATGATAGTGAATTGAGTAGTCATAGTCCACGATTAGCTCTAACCATCTTCATTGGCGCATATTCAGCTCCTTCTATGTGAATATATATTTGAGTTTTTTTTTGATCCATATATATTTCAAACTTATCCCCAAATAGGTAATACCACTATATTTTCATTGCAGAGATCACTAAAGCTAACTCCAGATCATGCATTGGGTAGTTCTGTTCATGAACTTTTAACTTCCTTGAATCATAGACTATCACTTTTTCATTTTTCATTAATACACAACCCAATACCTTCTTCGAATCATCGTTGAATACCACAAAAAGTTCTCCAATTGTGGGTAGTGTGAGTATAAGTATAGTGATAAGCCTCCTTTTCAACTCCTTGAAGCTCTCTTCACATTCATCATTCTAATACAAATTGAATCCCTTCTGAGTTATCTTGTTTAGAGGGTTTGATAATCATGATAATTTTCTAAAAAACCAATGATAGTACCCAGATAATCCAAGGAAATTATAGATATATATCACAGATGTTGTCCTCAACCATCCTTTAACTACTTCTATCTTTTAAAGGACCGCAAATATCCTATTTATTGTAATAATATTCCCTAATAAAGTGACTTCCTTCAACTATAACTCACATTTGTTGTACTTGGTATAAATATTCTCCTTTCATAAGGTCTTTAGCATAGTGCTCAGATTTTACTCATGCTTCTCCTTGGTTTTGGAGAATATTATAATATCATCTCTAAATACTACCACAAATTTGTCAAGGTAATATTTAAAGACTCTATTAATCAAGTCTATTAAGATTGATGGAGCATTAGTGAGTCCTAATAGAATTACTATGAACTCATAGTGATTGTATCTTGTATGAAAAGTAATCTTGGGGATATCCTCCTTCACCCTAACTTGGTAATATCCTAATCATAGATCCACCTTAGAGAAGTATTGTACTCCATGTAGCTGATTTAAAAATTCATAAATCTATGGTAGATGACACTTTTTCTTTATCGTGATCATGTTGAGCTCATGATAATAAATGAAAATTCACTTTGACCTATTCTTCTTCATGACGAAGAGGACTGGTGCACCCCATAGTAAATCAATTAGGTGTATGAACCCTTTATCCAGATTATCCTATAGTTTTTTCTTCAGATCCTCAAGTTCCACAATAACTATTTTATATAGAGTATTGGATAATGGAAACTCTCTAGGTATAAGATCGATTCAAAATTCAACCTCTCGGCTAGGAGAAATACCAAAAAATTCCTCAAGAAACACATCATCATATTCCCTCATAATGTTCATGTATTCAACGATAATATTTTTCTTAGACTCAATCATTTGATCTATATAAACTTTCCATAGGGTAATAATATCCATTCTTGAGATGTTGGTGCTAAAGAAGATTCATCCTCCTCCTTGCACTTGTACAGAATCAGGGGTTGATTCTCAATATAGAGAGTGATTTTCTTCTCGTATAAATTTAGGTTAGACGTATATAGGGAAAACTAATCTATACTCATAATTTTATCAAATTCCACCTAAGGGAGTATGAAAAGGTTTTCTGGGAAGTTTATCCCACAAATTTTGAAAGGGAATGATTTATATACAAAAGGTGTAATTATTTCCTCATATGCCATTTTTACCAACAACTCTAATTCCATTATTTGTGGCCATGTTTGGATAGTTATACTAAACTTTCATGATATGAAGGAATGTATAGAACCAGAATCAAAAAGTAAATTTTCTATTCTTAAATGAATAACTAGAGTACATGTTACCACTTCATTATCAGGATCCACCTTAGTGGTTGTGATGGAAAAATATCTCCCTTATTTCCTTGGAGGTTTTTGGTTGTCTCCAAAAACCCTTGAATGAGTGAATTGGTTTGCAAAGTGCCTTGGTTCCTTATAGTTGAAGCAATGAACAATTCACTGAGGGTTGACCAAAGTATTCCTCTCTTCCAACGCATCAGTGGGTTTCTCATGTCAGTAGTTGATAGCTAAGTGCCCTTCCTTCCCATACCTAAATCATTTCCTTGACCCCCTTAGGAAATTTCCATGGTGCTTCTTTCTATACCTTTGACAAGTGAGATGTTGAAATTTCTTAGTACCATTCAATTTCTCCACCGGACCACCAAAATTAAACTCCACTTTTCTCTACCCTTGATATTTGTCGATCTCCATTTCAACTTTGAGGGCACATCGAATAATTTCCTCATATCCATCAAAGTCTTGGATCACTAGGGATTTTAGTATACTAGGTTTATCCCACCAAAGAAGTGTTAAAACTTTCATTTAGGGGTAACAAAAAAGACAGAGGTATATCGTGTAAGTCTTGTGAAGTTTTCCTCATACACCCTGATAGATTCATCATATTTTTTACTTGAGGGAAAGGAAATCCATTTCTATTTCAAGTCGGAGAGTGCGAGGAAAATATTTATCAATTTTTTTTTCTAGAATTCCTTCCACACCCTAGATTTGATCTCTTCCTCAAGATTTATATTCTTGATCAATACCCACCACTGATCAGATTATCCCTCCATATGATAAAAAACTAGTGGAACCTTCTCTTATTCAGAACATTGAAGGATGGAGAAAATATTTTCAATGGAGTCGATCCATTGTTTCTTGATTAAGGGATCAAATGATCCACTGAAATTCAGAGTCCTTTATCGCATAAATCTATCAATAGTATCTTGTTCTCTCTTAGGGGGATTTGGAAACTCATCTTGATCTAGGTTTCTATTCAGAACCCAAGTTAGCTAAGATAATATCGTCATAAATTTCATGATCCCTACTCCCATCAGATTGGGAATCTCATTGGGGCAGTCATCACATTTCCTTTCACATTGTTTGTTTACTCAATTAATCCTATTTCTAGAAATTGGATAGAATAAAAGAAAAATTAGGGATGAGCATTTTTAAACTATTAAACATATAAAGTGGGAATCTAATAACATTGAAGAGATAACTTATAAATTACATTTTTTTCTTATCTTATGAATTTCTAGGATTCAATCTATGTTTTCAATGATCTATTTCCTAACATATATGCTTATGGATTTTTTTCCCTTAATAATGGTTCATAATTAGATTATAAATTTACCAAATGATATCCCCTAATAGTTTCAAACCAGGTGTGAATTAAGGACCATTATTTCGCACCAGTTCCCAGTCGAGTCTAGCTCAATGTGGTGTTTTTAGGTTTTACCCCTATGTACATCCATGATAGAGCCACATCCTATGGTGGCCCAAACCTCTATGGTCCATTAATTTGTGAAAATATGGTCTTTGAGGCATTCTGGGAGGTTAAGGTGACTTATTTCTAATACTTTTCCAAATTTCCAGTTCTATGAACAATGTTTCTAGTTCTATGAATAGTGTCATCAGTGAGACATTTGTGAATAGTGTCATCGGTGAACAGTGTCGTCAATGAGACATTTTTGAACAATATCATCAGTGAGACATTTTTAAATAGTTTCATTAGTGACACATTTGTGAATAGTTTCATCGATGAGACATTTTGTAATAGTGTCATCGGTGATACATTTGTGAACAGTGTCATCGATGAGACATTTGTGAACAGTGTCCTCAGTGAGACATTTGTGAACAATATCATCAGTGAGAAATTTGTGAATAGTGTTTTTGATGAGACATTTTTGAATAGTATTATCAGTGATACATTTGTGAATAGTTTCATTGGTGAGACATTTGTGAACAATGTCGTTAGTGAGACATTTGTGAAAAATGTCATCGGTGAGACATTTGTGAATAGTGTCGTTGGTGAGACATTTGTGAATAGTTTCATTAGTGAGAAATTTGTGAACAGTTTCATCAATGAGACATTTTTGAACAGTGTCATTGGTGAGACATTTGTGAATAGTTTCCTCAGTGAGACATTTGTGAACAATTTCATCAGTGAGACATTTGTGAATAGTGTTATCGGTGAGACATTTGTAAATATTTTTGTTGGTGAGACATTTTTGAATAGTGTCACTAATGAGACATTTGTGAATAGTGTATTCAGTGAGACATTTGAGAACAGTGTCGTCGGTGAGACATTTGTGAACAATGTCGTTAGTGAGACATTTGTGAACAACATTTCCAGCTTCCTACAGTTTCTCCCATTTGATGTTTTCTTTGATGTTAAACACATTCAAAGCCTTATTTTAAGGGATTTAAGGTCGATTAAAATCCTATAACTCCTATCTTAATATTAGTAAGTGTTTGGGTTCCTTTACTCGGTGAAACCGCGTAGTCTTGACCAAATATTACTTTAATAGAAAATCTAAACTGTATCTAAACCGTTGCTCCATTTAGATTTTCAAAAGGGCCAAGATACATTCCACCTGGTTCTTCCCTATCCTTTATATTGGTGTGAGTCACCCCAAACCTTTTTTCCTAAGGTGTTGTGTGATTGTGCTATCCTTGGATCATTTCCCCTTGGAGTTTTTCCTACTGCATGTGCACCCCCTGTCTTGGTGCAACCAGGATGTATTGATAAATCTTCAATATAAGGTATGTTATACCACCATTCTTTCGGGTTCCTCAATTTGTTTACTCCTGTTATCCTTTCCATGTTATTAAATGTGATATCTATTTTTATAATGGGCCTTTCTTGTGTGTTGGTTGATGTAGTTGTGCCGCGATGTCCTCAGGTGGATGCAGTCGATGTGGGAGAGGTGATCTTGATCCGTTGTGTTGGCCCATTCTTGTGAAAAGAACATTGAAAAACTTTTGAGGCAGGGGATTCATGGATTATCTATTTTATGTGCAGTCCTAGAGTTATCATATTTTAGCTACTGTATCACAATAAAATTGGAATTATAAATACTTGAACTTGATTAAAGAATTGGTATCAATCACTTAGCGATGTTATTGCCTCTTGATTTGATAGATCATGTGATATCTATGATTTTATTATTTAGCATGTCGTTCATGATGGAAATTGGTAAAGAGCGTAAAGTTGGGATTAATTATAAATTAATTGTCCAAAGATAAAGAGGAATGTTTAATGAACCTGGTTGTTGTTGTTGTGCTTGGTGATAAATCAAATGGATGTAGTTATGCATGTTTAATTGAATCGGTTAATTCAATATGGAATAAAGGATTAGTTGTGTGATAAAGATAATTCCTTGAAGGGTTCTGATTTACCCTCCTAATTTTAAAGTCCAGGAACCTTATTCTTTGTATTTGTGAGTGTTTGTTGTGTGTGAAGTCTGAATGACTTATTTAGGGCCAAGAGCCCAATTGTTATGTTGTTTGTTTCATGATATTTATGTTGTGGTGTGAGCCTGGGATGGCTGACCATAGATGGATTTTATGGTATGTGGGGGGTAGGGAGGGCTATTGGTGATGGCATAAATTGACACATAGAGTGGATAGAAGCATTGGTTTATGCTTGTGGGTGTCAAGCAGGACACCGGGGATGATGAAACAGGTTGAAGCTGGGATTGCCCGTTGATATAAAAGTGGTTGTTATTGAATATGATTTTTGTTTATCAACTTTAATTTCCTCACTACTTGAGGAAGATGGTCTTTCTTACCCTCCTTACAAAATAGGTGAAGACACGCAGGGTATGCCACATGATTTCCGTGTTTAGCTTCTCAAGGATGGATGGGTCTACGCTCTAGCTATAGGTGGAAAGGACTTGACAGGTAGTTCATCTACTCACCATGTTTAACCCGTTATGTTTGGAAGCTTAGAATTATTTTCTAGAATACCTAGAAATATGGAAAAGTGATAATGATGTTAATAAATAATTTAATAAATGATGTTAACCCATGAGATTGAATCTTGGTGGAATGTGATGCTGAGGTAATATTTCTGAGAAGACATAGACTCTATTTGGTCATGCCTGAAGGGCATGGATATTGGTTGGAATGGTAATGGGATGTAATTTGGTAAATGTTAATGGTTAATTAATGGTTAAAGAATTAATTAACATAAAGTGTAATTGATAAAAAGAGATAAAGTAACATAATGTAACTCTTTAAATGGTTGTGTGCTTATAGGATATCTAGTCTTAAGAAGTGGAAACCAGGATTCCGAGAAACGTTAGCTGCAGTTGTGTCTAAGACTAGGTTATTCCCATAGTTTTATTGTGAGATATAATATATTTTGTAATTTTTTTGTTTCTATATGCTACTACACCCTGTCGGTTAGGCCAAATGATACTCTGGGGATTCTGAGCCCTAGGGGTGTGTGTTCCCCAACATCCTGATGGGAGGATGGATGGTTAACTACCCCCATTTTCTCCACTCTCTTCTCTTGGTAGTTACTTATACTGGTAGGCACAATGGTTATTTTTCCCCATATATGTGTGTAGAGTGATGTAGTGGATTTTGGTTATTCACACACATATATTCTGGATATAGTTTTCTGTGGACTATTATAGGTTTAACTTGTATAGCCTATGATGGCTTGAGGATCCTTACTTAGTGTATGGGCTGTAATGGCTTAAGGTACAATACTTGACATATGATATATGTTATGCAAGCTATGGTGGATCCTGAATACTACCTGGTTACTTTGGTTACATGGATGTGGTGGTTGTGTTGCACGAGGTGCATGTTGTGGTTCTCCACCCAGGTGTCAGCAGGCAAGCCTTTTTGGAGAGAGATGCTTAGGACGTGCGACGTTGGGGAAAATATGAAATCTATTGGGGAAGTGGTATTAGGGTAACCTTGAAATTCTTTATTATATTATATACTCTTGTATGCGATACTTGGTGAGAGTAGCCATGGTGAGGATGAGAACTTAGTATGCCTGTTTAGGTGATGAGTTAGTTTCAATTGTTGTTCACTAAGCTTTAGCATGCTTTCTTTACTTTTTCATGAGAGGCTCTAGGTAGGATCCTACTGAGTATACTATTATACTCACCCTACGTTATATAAACTATTTTTCAGTTCACTTGGAGTAGGTTGAAGATCATGCTGGTTACTACGAGCTTGGGGTTGTAGGAGATGTTCGGGATTCTTGGTCACCACCATCTTAATTTATCTTGGTACTTAAAGTTTTTACCTTTCAGTTTTAGTAGTTCTTGTATGAAATCACATATGTGTACTTGGGTTTCTTTTATATTGTAGTCTGAGCAAGATTTGGTTGGTGTCTATCATATCTCTCTCTTTCACATGTGTTCTCTTAGAGGGTAATGTAACATCTCAGGTAAATAAAGAATATGATATTGTCATATTTATTAATATTTGTGAATTAAATATTAATTTTACTTTAAAGAGGATGCTATGTTCTATGGAATACTCTATACACAACAATTGGTTTCTCCATAATATCATGTTTCACATGAGGTTGAGTCATACTGAAAAATAATAATATAATATTATTTTAAATGGTAGTTAACGCCTAACCATTATATTGGCCGGAATGAACAAAACTAACTACAATATTATTATACATGTTTTTTAAATGTTTTTACATTTATCCAATAATATTTAGTGGCTTAAAATGATAATGAATCCAATTTTAAGCATAAATACTCTAATATTTTTAAAAGGTCATTTTACTGCCTTTTGATGGAGAAACCCTTTTAAATCTAGTTTTTGTTACTTTTATATGTTTTATTTGACAAAATAAACTTCTTATTTATAAAAAGGACATAAAATTTTACTTTGGGTAAATTTTTTCTATTTTTTTGATAAAGTTCATTTTTTTATGAATAGTAAAAAATACTACATTTTAATTCAAAACTGCCTTTTAATCTAATTTATTTATATAGTTAGATTGTTATATTAATTGGTTTTAAAGTGTAATTGGATTATATTTTTAAAATTTAATCTAATATTGGTCATTTTAAGTAATTTAACTTTGAAATTGAACATAAAAAAGTGTCAATATTTTGATAGTTATTATTTCTTAAAAACACGCTTTTTGGTTTTGACAATGAGAATTAATTTTAAATTAATTTATGCCACTTCTTTGTTTTGAATTTGGAAAAATGGATTCCATATTTTTAATTAGGAGGTCTAAATTTTGTAAATAGTTTACTTTTATTTTTAGACATTATGAATATTTACTTCAGTAAATATTTTATTTACCATGGTTAAAGGGTAAATCTGGTAAATAAGGGTAAAAAAATAATATTATAATAATATTAAATTACCCTAACATGTGTCCTAATCCTATTGGATGAGATATTTCCGACCAAGGGTATACTTGGGTCGATTTTGGGACCTCATGGAGCCACTTGGGAGTGATAATAATGTCACTTTATATTAATTAATTTGAAGTAAAGACAAAATTAACATAAACATATATCTTTTTATAAAATAATTTTTTATATGGGGTTATATAAGTGATATATTAGACTATAAATATTTATTTTAAAGCTAAATTTTTTTCCTATATCATGGTATTTTATTTATAATTTTTAGACATTAAATAAATAAATTTAATTATGACACAATGGTGATGCAGTAATTGCTTCATTAATAAAGGATTCAAATAAATGATATTATAAATATTAAAATAAATTTATTTTGAAACTTTTTATTCAATACAATAATTTTAGGAAGAATAATTACTTGTTATATTGTAATTAATGAAGTTTTTTCAAAATAATCAAGTTGTTATAGATTTTTTAAAAGTTATGATATGAATAATTTAGAAATTGACATAAATGAGTTTTTAAAAAAATTAATATTTTATTAAATGATAAAATAGTCCTTAAAATCTAATATTCAGTAAAATGATATATATTATGTTAAAATTTTCATTAATGATCCATTTTGGGTTGCTTGACATTTTATAGTAAATACATTAACCATATAGTATGAATATATAAGAGGACATGATAAAAGTTAAATAAGCTAACATAGGGTTAAATAAAAATGATAAGGATTAAAAAATATTAAAACCCAGTCCAATTATTATTAGATGATTTTATTTCAACTTATATGCACCTTATATTTCAATTAAATAAGTTTTGGGCCTTTTGAAACTGAAAATAATTTTATAATAAAATAATACTTTCAATCTTTCCTAAAGAGCCCCTCCTCCCTCTTATAAAAGGACACCACTTATAACCCATTAATCACACCTCTCAAGCCCCTTGACTCATCCAAAATATACCTAATTAAGCTCCCAAAATCCCTATATTTCACCTAGAAGCCTTACCTTTGGCAGAAGGCACTTTAAGAAAGCCTTTTGGTTCAAACCAAAGGGAGTTACCCAATTTAAAGGTAACGTCTTCCCTCAAGTTCTCTTATTTTATTTTACTTATTCACTCTCTATGATCTTATTATTATTTTTTTACATAAAAACACCAGTATCCTCAATATACTAGGTTTTTTATGATAAGTATTCTAACTACACTTCTACACACCTCCATTTAATGGATATGAACATATTGTTTCTGTGGACGACGAACTACTGCCTCACGAAATGATGATTGTTCAACATTCTCCTACCTCTTATGGTGGAAATTTTGATGGAAATGTATTTATATGAGATATATATTATATTTATATTGTCTCTATTCTTCTTTATTTTCTTTTATAGTATACCTTTATGGTTTCCATAATGGGTAAATACAATAATTTCATTTGAGGAAGTGCGTACTACCACCCCCTCAAAGTGATATGACTCCTTCATGCCATACGTGGAACATATAAATTATGGAGTTAATGAAATTATATATTATATTATAATGGAATTATATTATACCTATTTATCATTAAGTTTTAATTCCATTAAATATGGAATATAAATGAAAGTAGCGTTCATGTGTACGTACGGCTTACCGTCTCCATGAACGGTGCATTTCATTTCTTGTCTCCAAATGTTATTTAATATTATAAATACATATATATACTAGATATATATGATATCTAAATAATGAATATCATTATGGAGATAATGTAATTTTGACCACATGGACAACTTGTAATTATAAGAAGTTCATTTTTGACTCAAGTACTAAATATCGACAAAATGACCGTTATTAACTTAAATGATTATGTAATGTTTATAACATGGTAATAAGTGATATAAAAAAAAATAAACTTGAAAAAGGTTCTGAAGCAGGTAGAAATTAACTTTAGCTTATTATTCAGGAGATTAAAGAACGAACGAGTCAAGTCAGACATGAGGTAAGGGAACTTCTTAACCCAATTTCCATTCTTTAGGTTAAACTTATACTCATCGATTATGTCATGCTATGAATATGTGCGAATGACCTCTGATTTTTTTACAATTAATATCCAATTATATTGGGTGTATTTATATTTTTCACACATAATTATTTCATTTATTTATCCTTAATATAATGGTACAATCTTTGTAAGGTATTTCGTCTCAATTTACATTACATTGAGACTTATTTGTTGTTATGAACTAATTTACTTTTATATGGTTTATATACTACCCTTTGAAATATTATACCATGAATCTTATTATTCTCATGATATTATAAGTTTTGTTTGATTTTATTATTTAATTATTTTTATTCAAGTATTTCCTCAAGTGGTAACAGAAACTTTAACTAAAACATCGTTTTAAATGTTTTAAAGATTTATTCTTCTAAATATTTCTCTTTAATGTCCATATTTTTAAAATGATTTTAAGGATTTATTTATATGGACATTAATGTTTTAAAATGTTAATTAATTTAAAATCTTCAAAGTGGTATGGGGCACTTTGATTAAAAAATCTCTTTATTAAATGTTTTAAATGGTTTTGAAAATGGTTTGATAAAGCATTGATTATGTCAATATATTTAAATGATATATTGTGATTGCAATGTGGAAATGTTATCTTTCATTTATAATTGTTTTATTTTTTATGAATATGTTATGGTTCTTGGGCATTGTTTATGTATATGGGTGGTTTCGTGATAAACCTAGGGCGGGTGAGCCTGAGATAGCTCTCCAATGCATTGGGTAATGTGATAGAGGTAAAAATTAATGTTTCTCCTAAGAGATTTAGGGAATATACTGTGATGGGTATTCCAAATGTAACTCCCTATATAGCTGTGAAAGATACAACATAAGTATGTTATGGATGCCACAAGTTACCTTTATGATTTATGATTTCCATTTGTTATTCATAAATATTATGATCTTGTGTGGTATGTTAAAGATTGAAAAGTATGATTTCATTTACTTGTATGTATTGATGGACTAATTTTTTCTTTCCTTGTTTTATAACCCTTACTGATATTTTTATGCTCTTCCCATGTTTTTGAAATGTTTTTCACAGGATATAAGGTAGGGTAAGATAAAGGAATAATTCAAGAATATTTATATCAAGAAAATAATTCTTGTTTTCTTTTAAGGGTTTTTATTTTATGAAAAAATGAATATTGAGTAGGAGTTTTTACTTTGAAAATTTTGAGTTGTAATGTAATAGTTATAGAATAAGGATACACGATGACCCAAAATCCATGTGGGCATCCTTGTGTAATGAACAAGGATACACGACGTGTAACAAAGGAGTACACACTAAATAGTATTATATTATCCATCCATGATCCTTGGCACTTCTAGATGGGATCTTCATATGTAAACTTAATTAATCATTAATCAATCTTGGTAATATTTTTAGGAAATGAATAAGAGGAAGAAGAGATTTAGATGATAGATCAAGAATGAATTAAAAAATGAAATGAATATTACCTTTTAAATGCACAATAATAAAAAATAAAATAAATAATTAAAAATTTAAATATGACCCCTCTGATACCACTTGAAAATTTTGGGCATAGTGTAAGCCCCTTCAATGGGTGTTAAATTAAAATTTATTTTAATTTAGAGTTTATCAAAACTCCAATAGAGGATCTTGAATGTTAAATTTATAATTAATTTATTTAGATTTGAAGAAATGATTACCTCTCCTCAGGATCCTTTATTCGATGATGATTTTGATTTTTTTGAAAACCCTATTTGGATTACCTTCATTATGTTTGGAATATCCAAGTGTAGAATCCCTTTAGAGGTGATCCCCATGTAATCATTTAATCTCTGAATGACACCGATTGATTTATGGGTTCTAGCATGGTGAATCAATCATATTACATTATTTGTCTTGATCACTCAAGTTCCTTTGAGCTTGAAGGAGTTCTCCTCATTATTGAGAGGAAGATATTAGGAAAATTCAAGAGAGAGAAGTATATTTTTCACAACGTTTCTCAATTCTCGATTTTTGATTAACCCTACACAACAGACACAACCATCTATTTATAGAGCTAGGGTTTAGGTTAAAATATTATTTAATTATATATTGGCCCTTAAATAATATAATAATATTTAAAAAATCCCATTCCATACAATAATTATAATAATATTTTATGGCTTGAACTAATTTGCGCAATGATAAATATATTTTTAGTGGATGAAAAATTAATATTTATCAACAGATATAGTCTTGGTCCATTCATCCTCCTCAAAATTTTTTGAATACCTAAATGAATATTTAATTCAATATTTATTAATCAATAAATAAAATAAATAAAATTTTCACAATCTAGTGAATAAATATTTTTGAAATATTCATGCAATAAAATAAATAAATTATTTATTACCTTGAAAATATTAGTGATCAATAAAACATGAATAAAATATTTCTTTGGTCTTGAGAATAATATTTATTCTAATAATTAAATTACAAAATAATTTAATCAAGATCAATGAAAATAATTAGTGTGTTACCCTCTATGATTCTTTATCACTGACATTAAATGGGCTTGCCTAAAGTCTAAGATTACCATCTAGCAAATGGGTCAAAGCACCTAAAAGAAATAACTTAATATCACAACATCGATAACCACATAAAAATACTCATTGTATAATATAATACCTTTCTCTCAATATCTCATCAATTAAGTTGCACATCTATGTCATCAACCTCTGGGATCAATACATATTTCTTTGACTATATAAAATAAACACGTTGTTTCACCATGGACATGAAATTTAATGCGAAAATTATATTAAAATAAAAAGGGAAGAGATATAGGATTTTATAAATATGAAGGGGAAAAATCCTTCCTTAACTTATCCATTAATAACATATCATTCATGATGCACCCAACATACCCTACTTCCCACCAACATATGGAATGACAGTTTTGGTCACTAAATCTAAGTGCACAAGTCATGAAATGCATCAATGATAATCTTAAAGTCTAAGGACCATTACACACACTCATAGATATGAATATATGATGACACCAAAACATGAAGAATTCTTATTGGCGGGTCTATTCTCATAATCTACCATCTTGGAGGTTACCAAGTGAAAAATTCATGAGAAGAATACTCATCCACTTATGGGTAATAAAACTTGAAATTATACATACTATGTGTCCTATCATAGTATTTTATTCAATCATATAACTATATTTAATAATATCATCATAGCACTTCAAAGTTCTCATCATAGTGGGGAACTGCTTTGACCTTATCAATGTGACAAATACCCTAAGTCATTATTACTTTAAATTTACGTAGAATAATGAAAAATATGTAATAAGATGTTTTAATATTAAATTCATTGAATATACATATAATCAAAGTATAATTAGTTGATACTAAGGCACCAAATCTAACACAAGTTAAAGAGAAGTCTCTATGGATTCAAATAAGCACCGAGACAATGGAACCAAAAGTTAGACAATTTAATGGTGGATAAGGGTTTCATATAGAGTAACTTAGATTATTTTTTCTACTAGAATAATTATAGTAATTATAAATTCATTATTTTTATTTTGTACATGGATGACATGATTTTGGTGGGTCGAAACATTGAACCGATTCAGGATCTGACAATAGATTTGTCCAGAAGGTTTGTGATGAAATATCATAAATATGATAAGAAAATTTTGGGCATTTGGATTGAGAGAGATAATAAGACCAACAAATAAATTCTATCTTATAAGGACTACATCTAGAATATTGTTGAAAGATTTGTTATAGGTGGATGTAAGTTGGTCTCAAGTCCTTGTACTATACACTTTAAACTTTCAAATGAGTAATCACTATAAATATAGGAAGAGGCAAAGAATATAGAAAAGGCACCGTATGCATTAGAGGTAGGTAGACTTATGTATGAATTTTTTTTCACTCATTTAGATATTGTATATGTAATGTGAGTTTCAAATTGGTTCATGTAAAATTTGGGGAAAGAACACTGAGAATCTATGAATTGTGTCATTGGATACCTCAAAGGAATGAAAAATAACACCCTTTGTTTTAGAGAATATAACCTATTACAAGGGTATGTTGATGTATAATTTAGAGTATATTTCAATACCTAGAAGAGTATTACCATCTATGTGATTATATTTAGAGGAACCATGATCAGTTGGATGTTAAGGTTTCTATTGATGGTTTCTCTCTCCACAACAAAATTAGAGTATGTCACAATAATTGAAGCAGGAAAAGTGCTAGTATGGTTGAAGCATCTAATTAATAATATCATAAGTTTCCAGGGGTGGGATTAATTTTTTACAATAGTCAAAGTGAAATTTATTTGGTACATAATTTGGTGTTCCATGCTTTGATGAAGAACATTGACCTTAAGTACAATTTCATTCATAAGTTTCTTTAAGATAGAGAGTTGGAGTTTCAAAAGATAGCCAGAAGAAAAAAAAATTAGATATGTTCATAATGGTGTTAATACAAGAATGTTTGGAGGAACACTGTGCCATAGTTAGACTTGAGTGAATAAAAGGCGATAAAGGATAATTGTATGAAGTAAAAGTGGGTGTTTTTTTACCAAATTTTTCGAGGTTGTTGTGGAGATACTTAAAGAAGTATTAAAGTGAGATATTGTTGGAATTATGAAGCCTCTACAATAATTATATCCCATTGGATAGAAAGAGTGTCTATGGAAGGAGAATTCAGTCTTGTGAAGGTTGTGAAAATTTGTCTTCAGTGGTGGCAGGCTTGTCCAAATGATGTTCCAGACATTCTGGTTAGAAGGAGTTGACTTCCTATGGATGTGCATATGATGGTTAGTTCAACGGAAGGAGGATGTGCTTAAATTTGAATCACTTCCATCATGGATTTGTGAAAATGGAGTGAGATGTTGGTGTTTTTACCTTCTATTAGCGATCATCAGTCAAATTGAGGAATGCTATAGGATATTGAAAATTGTTCTAATAAATGGGTCGAACCCTAAAAAATTTATAGGTTTGTGAAACTAGTTGATAGGTTGGTTCTCTCTTATAAAGGTGGGTGGGACTAAAATCTTGTTTGGTCCCACCCAGAGTGATGACAAGACAAGAGGGGGGGGGGGGTGGGTGGGTGGGTGGGTGGGTGAATTTTCAATCTTAAAAAGTAGATTTACTTAAATCATATTTATGGAATTTTTTGGTTTTCAAATTATTTAAGAAATCATATTTTTAAATATTAATAAAAGTGAATATGTGAAGAGTGTAAACAAAAATAAAATAAAGATTAAAATAATGATTTTATAGTAGTTTAGATCTAAATGATCCTATATTTACTCTTCACACTCCAAACTAGGATTATGAATATCCAATATAGATAAATACCATTTATAGGTTCATGCCAAACATGAGATTTTACAACAAGATCAAAACTAACCTAGGAATTTTACTAAAGGGGAAGCCCCAAACCTAACTATCATTTTTTATAGGAGTTGAAAAAAACCAATTTTTTTTACAAGGAGTAGCTCCAACTTAGTGATTTTTGATAGTATCAAGCATAAAACATGTCATTACTTTTTATTTAGGGGGGGAAATCTGGTCAGTAAATTTTAATGGTGGTATAACAAATATAAATTATAGTGCAATACAGAAAACTACAAAAAATAAAAATAAAAAAATATAAAGAAAACCAATATATATATTTGATCTAAAGTGATGGTGTGGGAATTTTCTTCTCACTCCTTTAAGTATGTTCAAATGGTGAATATTGGGAGACCTGACTTTGCCTCAACAGATAGAGAAAAAATTAAGCTCCAAGATACTTGGTTAAACTATGCAACATGTTGTAGTAAAAACAATGTCACGTAATATCCACTACACGTGTTTTCTTTGACCTTCAATAGGATAATTTTTAATTTTTACTTAAGTCTATGGTCTTCCTTCAATAAATTTATCAAAAATAAATAATTAATTGGATATTACTTTAATTTTTATTTGATACTCTATAAATTAAAAATAGTAATTATAGTTACAAATAGGTCAAAACAATTCAAATAATCAATTAATAACAATAATAAATAATCCCAATAATCATCCTTTAATCATGTGAATATTTTCCATAATCTATATGAAATTAATCTCCTTGAAAATATAAACCATATTTGAATTCAAATATATAGATTATTAACATAAATAAATATTTTAGATAAAATGTATAATATCCAAAAAAGTTAAAATTCCTAAATTTTATAATTCATTCCATATAGGTGAATTTTAATATAAAGGTCAATTCATATAGACAAATTTCATGTAAGTGGATTTTATATAAGATAATTTTATTTAAGAGTAATCATGGATGAAAATCACCATGAAAGAGTTTGCAACATATTAAAATCACTATATAAACATATTATCATGTAATATTAAACTGTGTATATAGATTATCATGAAAGATTTCACCTATGCAGATCATTATGTAAGAGTAAAATAGCTTGTGAAAAATTTAAAAACTCCATGGTAAAAAATAATAAGTAGAATAAATAGAATAATAAGAATATGAATAAGGAAATTAAATAACAATTAAATAACTCATATTGATATAAAATTTTATCTAAAATAAATTTATAAGAAATATAAAAAATGCAAAGACAAAAATAAAGTAAAGTATAAACAATTAATAATAAATGAATTTTAACATCATTCTTTCCTTCTAAAAGCAGTGAAAACTTTAAACTCTTAAATCCTACATAATTTTCAAAACTAACATAAGAGTAAATACATAAAATTAGGATTTTTTAATTATAAAAACAAATAAATTAAGTGGTAAGGATCCAATCAATAATCTCCCCTTTTTGATAATTATAGAACCATAATTTTTAAAAACTTCACCCCTTTTTTAAATAATAAAAAATATCAAAATTTAAACACATTTTATACCCCTTTTATGTAAAAATTATAAACAAGATACCGCCTTTGAAAAATAAGATAATAAATCTCATTATTTTTGAAGCCATATAATAACTCTCTCCCTTTTTTATGAAACAATTAATTTATGAAAAAAACATTTTTCACTAATAATATTCCTTCAATTTTATTATAATGACACATTTAATATATAAAATCCCCTAAAGTTATATCATAAAAAATAAAGAGAGAAATTATAATTATTATACCAAAAAACAAATATCCCCCCTATGTTAATCACTAAAGCACAATAGATAATATTCAGTATGAAATAATAATTTAAAATAATATCAAGTCATGATTAAGTAGTATAAAATCATAATAGCACACTTAAAAATAAAAAACTAAATATAATTTAAGTTCAAACAAAATTTTAACAAGATCTGATCATAATTTTAAACAAATTCTAGCATATTTGAAGCACAATACATAAGTTTTTAAAGGAAATTTTAGCATATTAAAAAAATTGTTCAAACAGAATTAAAATAAGTAGATCTTGATATGTGAAAAACATATTTAACTAGTTATTTAAGTTTAAAGATTATGAATCCCCCTAAATTCATGAATTTTCTAAATATATTCCAACTGTAAATAGTAGAGATTATAAATAAACAATAAATATCTCCATTAATAGATGTTACCTTTCTTTTGAATAAAATTTTCAGCTTCAAAGTAGTGTTTATGTATATATTCCAAAAACATGTTATACTAAATAATGATGAGTCCTCTTTTTTGAAAACTTTATATATAAGAAGGATCTAAAAAATATGTTATGATATTCAATGAATTATAAAATGATATGAAAGGAATCAAAATTAATGATATTTTAGTCAAATTCAAGCAAACCATATTTAAATAAATTTTACATGCTCACTATCCATAATAAAAAAGAGCAGATTTAAGTATAAAAACATATTAAAATTATAAGAATATTAATGATATGTAAGTTGACTATATAATAATATAATTATTTAGGATTTCAGAATAACTTATGTCTAATGAGATTATGAAAAGTACCTTTAAGTACCCATATTTCACAAGGGTTAGTATTTTTAACTCTAAAAACATATTTAGAAATATATTCCTTTGTATAACTAAATGACTGAATAAAATTTAAAGAGCAGTCACTTACATAATGCCAAAAAACCACATCTAAACTTTAAGATTGATAATTCACCCCCTCTTATCTTATCATCACTCTAGGGATACCTAACAATTGGTATCAAACCAGTGAATGTGTGAAGATTATAAATAGAAATAAAATAAAGTTGAATATAATGATTTTAAAGTAGTTTGGATCTAAATAATCCTACATCTACTCTCCACACTGCATCCAAGGAGTATATATATCCACTATAGACAAAGAAATTTTATAGGTTTAATCCAAACCCAGGCTTTTACAATGGGATCAGAACTAACCTAGGAATTTACTAAAGGAGTATCCCCAAAACTAACTAGACTTTTTATGGGAGTATAAAAAACCTAGATTTTTTTACAAAAAGTATCCCCAACCTAGTACTTTTTGACAGGATCAAGAATAAATTGTGTTACTGCCTTTTGGTCAGGTGGGAAGAGTTGTTAGGTACCTTTTAAGGGTGTTATAACTCATAAAAATTATAGTGAAATGCATAAAAGAACCGAGAAAAAAATAAAATACAAAGAAATATGTTGGATAGATGTGATTTGAAGTACTGGTGTGAGAATGTTCTTATCGACCCCTCATAGTTGTTCAAATTATGAAGTTTGGGAGATCCAATTATACTTCAAAAAATATAGAAACAATGAATCTCCAAGTTACTTTGTTAAACTATACAGCATGTTGTAATAAAAAAAGTCACGTTATGTCTGTTTCATGCATTTACTTTGACCTTTAATAGGAAAATTATTAATGACTATTTTCTTCACTTTAAAGTCCATAGTCTTCCTTCAATAAATGTTCAAAGATAAATCATCACATGGATGTTACCTTAATTTTACTTTTATACTCTATAAATAAAAAATACTATATAACAATAAATAGGGAAAAAATATTCAAATAATCAATTAATAAAAATAATAAATAGTCCCACTAATCAGCCTTTAATCATTTGTATATTTCTCATAATCCATGTGAAATTAATGACCTTGAAAATATAAACCGTATTCAAATTCAAATATATAAATAATTAACATAAATAAATATTTTAGACAAAAAAAATAATATTTGAAAAAGTTAAAAGTCCTAAATCATGTAAGAGTCATTATATATAGGTGAATTTTCATGTAAAGGTCAATTCACAAAGATATATTTCATATAGATAGATTTTATGTACGCATATTTCATATAAGATTAATCACATATGCAAATCACAACATAAGAGTACACCATGAAAGTGAATCACCATGTAAAAAATTATCACATAAGAGTATAATACACATGCAGATCATATTGTAAGAGTTCACACATGCAAATCATTACGTAATAGTAAAATAGTTTGTAAAAAATTTAAAAACTTTATAACAACAAATAATTACTAGAATAAATAGTATAATGAGAATATAAATAATATAATTAAAGAATAATTCAACAAATACAGATATGGGATTTTCTCTAAGATAATTTCATAATAAACATAAAAAATACAGATACCAAGATAAAGTAAATAACAAAAAATTAGAAATAAATGAATTTTAATGCCATTCTTTTCTTCTATAAGTATTGAAATATTCAAGAACTAAAATAATTTATTTTTCTTTAAAAACTAATGTTATAAGAAATAAATAAAATTAGGTTTTTATAATTATCAAATAAATAAATGAAGTGTGAAAGAGCCACTCAAAAATGATGATGTGTTTTGCAATCATTGTATATTTATTAATATACATGGATTTCAAGTCATAATGATTGTAATCTTTGATCTTCCGATAAATGAAATATTGTAGCAATTCTCTCGTGGACATAGGACTATAAGGTCGAACCATAAATTTTTTTTATATTTTTTCTTGATTTATATTTTCTCTCTATTTATTGAAATTTTGTGTTAGTTATGAGTAGAATTTCTAGAGTTATTTGTCTCAATATAGTAATTAATGTGAAGCAATTATTCCTAGTTTAGGTACATTGACATATGGAGAGTTCCTTCTAGAACCTGATTATACCTTAATGGTTTTAGTGATCAAGATTTTGGTCATCAAAGTATGGTGCATGATTCTCAACATCATATTCAAGATTCATTTACGAAGCCACGATGACCATCCATTCATGGATGTGCAAGACATTCACGACTAAAGAATCATTTTCAATAGGGTGATGAGAATATTTTGTAGCCAGGAATCACTTCACGACCACATAAAGTCTTAATGTCATAGGAATTACTTTGTAGTTTTATGATGAATATTGTTTGAAAACATATAGTATTTTCATTTTGTGAAGGTGAGGATATGATTCTTCATGCTCACATAAATAATTTACAACCGCATATTTGAAGAATGTGGTTACAAAGTTTTGCCTATAAATACTTAACACACACTTTAAAGAGAGGATCGATCTTGATAGAGGGAAAAATAAATAATTGAAATCTATGATAGATCAAAGACTTTGAAATTTATTTTCTATTTAAGTAAGCTCTCCATGAGAATAATTGAATTTCTCATGATCTATTCCCCTCTATACAATATTTATAATAAAACCTAGGTAAAACATTTACTTTAAGTGCGGGGAAGAGTGAAGGAGAATCACAAACACTTTCACGATAAAGAACCTCCATAATAGAACCTTTGTAGGGCCTCCCACATATATCCCTTTTCAAAAGACCCCCATGAGATTATTTAACGGAGGTTTATTTATATAAAGTCGATCATGAATAATTTTAAATTTTCTAATTCCTCTGAACTATACTTATTCGCATAATAATTTGATTTTAGATAAATTTTGGGTTTCTAAAGTATATATTGGACTCTTTCCAATGATCACTGGACATGAAATATCTGACCTTTGGTGATTTATTTTTAGAAGGAACCATATTATGGGTAATCAGACCTCCAAATCATCCCTTTTACCTAGGTTATCTGCATGAGTTGAATTGATCCAAATGATCTTACTAGATTCCTTTTTCCAAGGTAAAATCCATGAAAATACCATTCCAGTAAGGCCTACTTTATGGATTATTGAGGACATGACTAGGATATGCACATAAACACGCACAAAAATGATCATATATTCCTATGATAATAAGGATTTACCCCATGAGAGTCCCTCTTTAGGTTTCCCTCCCTATCACACCCCGACAATAATTTTCTTTTATTTTTATTTATTTCTTGATGTTGGATATTTTTTTCAAGGTTTGGGTTGAATGTTAGATAATAGTATTTGGATTTTGGTGGCATTAGGGTGATTTTATTCTTTTTCATGGCTATTGTGAAAGGAATTGGGGGAAATTGTCATGGTGGGGAGTTTTTGACACCCACAGTGTCACTAAATTGTGATTAAATCATTCAAGTTTCTTTGGGTTGATGCCCCTAGTGTTTGGGGTGTCATTTGGGGGTTTTGGTCAATTCTTCAGGTCGTGCAATTTGAGAACAGCTTTCCCAAACAATGAAAATTAAATCTGAATGTTTTTAGAATGTTTACAGTAGCATTCACATGATTTTCACATAGTTTACAAAACCATACAACCCATTTAAACCTAAATAAATTTTATTTTAAAATCTTGATTTAAGTGATTCCACATTCCATTTGAAGTCCCATCAGTTGGGTATCAAAGAGAGGGAACCCCCTTAATTTTTATTCATCTTTGGATACTTTTTGGGAGATTTATCACCAAATGTTAGTGATTCTTCATGATTTTTCATCAAATCTTTCCCTTTCTTCCTCTTCTCTCTTTCCCCTATTGAGTTCTTGGTTTTCCTTTGTGGGGTTTCCTTATTGGAAGAACCCTAAGGGTTAGGGTTGATGTGTGGCTTGATTTCTTGGATGTTAGGGTGTGCAGATTGTTCCTTAGGGTGTATTATTTCTTCTCTGGAAGTCTCATGGAATTCTTACATCATTGAGGTAGGTGTTTCTATCCATATCATTTATGGAACATTCTGTTAATTCTTCAGATTTCCTTTAATTCCTTAAATATATTATAATATTTCTTTTGGTGTTTTTTAGAAAATATTTTTGGTGTTTTAATGTTTGAAAATGGGTGAAAAATGATTTTAAAAGGGGTTTGTTTAATTATGACCAATTTCAATGCACATATGGTGTTTGATAAAATGTTTATTGGTTTCTTAAAATTAAATTAAGCATTTGTGGGGATGTTTTTACTTGGATACATTATGTGTCATGGTTTTAATTACAATTTGGGTATGTTGTGTGGTTTAGGATCCTCTTTATGGCTTGATAAATTGTGGTAAGATTCTTTGGAAATGTTTTTTCAGTTCTTAAATTATTATTATTGATTTTGATATTCTGTGACATGTTGTGTTGGTTTAATGGAAAATGTAATTCTTGAAAATGGGTTTTTAATGGTTTCAAGGAAACTTGAAGTGTGAAATTGGATGTTGGAACATCCATGAGTGCATGGGGTGCAGACATGGATGAGATTTCAAATGATAATGGCATTTAAAAATGATATTTTCCTTGAGCCTCAGTTTTTTTTAAAATTCTTATCATTTATTCCCTCTTCCATTTTTCCTAAAATGGTTCCTTGATTTCCAAATAGTGAAGTGTTTCTTCAAGTGATTTAAAAATGTGGCTTCAAATATGTTCTTTAATGCTTAGCCCATTTGTAATTTTTAGACACACTTGGTAACTAAGTGGCATAAAAGGACCATTTGGAAATTTTCATATTGTTTCATGTTTTACTCTAGTTTGGAAATGGTTTTGTAAATGTATTGGATTGGAAATATCAAATTCCCGATTGATACTTTGTAATTTTTTGGAAAGGTTGGTATTTATATGATGTGATGTGAAGACCCGGTTGGTATTTTATAATGTTTGGGAAAGTGTTTTAAAACTCAAATGATGTGAAGGCCTGGTTGGAACTTGTTTGTGGATTATTGAGATAAGAGCACACCTATGGAGGATTTCTCAATATGTGGGTTATCAAGTGGGTGGTGTCGGTGGTTGGGGTAGGCAAGTGTGGTGACAGAAGGTAAGGTGAGCCACATGTGCGAGGGACTCTCTTTCCACAGTGTATCTCTATTACTATCATGGGTTTTTTGGACATCTTTTAGAGGGTCGAGTGATGGTTTCTTGTCAACACTAATTAGATAGGCTGGTTACCCCTTGAATTTATAGCTATAAGATGGATGTGCCACTGGATTGACTAGTTTAGAGAAGCTAGTTGGTTATTGGCTATGGAGTTTCACTATATGTTGACAGGTGAGTCTGATCTGAGTATGTGTAGGGATCACTCTAGGGATGTTTAGGAAATTCCCATGATTATCTATCTACATGTTCTGTTTATTTTTTTCTTCATGTTAGTTACTATCTTTGTTAGTTTTACCTACTTTTTTGGTTTCCTTTACTTTATGTACATGCCCTTTTTATTACTTGGTATGGATTTAACTTGGGTTTTGTATTTGGAACTAGGTTGCAGAAAGTGATATTGTTTTAAAAAAATAAATCTGAGTGTGTTGTTTTAAAAAGAGAATTTGTGGAAATATTTATTTAGTTGTTTAAAATGTTTAAAATCCAATTTATGAATGTATTTCAAACTAGTTTTTGTATACTATTTTGGGAAAGGAAATGCATGGACTATGTGGTAATTACTTACTGAGCTATTTAATCTCACACCTTACTTGTGCCACTCAGTGTCGGTAGACCTAAGCTATCTTGAAGGTTCAGGTTTCTGGTTTGGTTTCTCATGCAGGAGGTTAGTTTTATGGATGGAGGTAACTATGTTGTCACATGGAATCTTTTTAGCATGGTCCAGTTTTAGTTTTGTTTTCATCTTCTGTTTTCTTTTCAACTATTGTATTTGGACTAGTTTTTATATTTATTGAGATTTAGTTATTGTTAGTTTTGTTTCATATTTAGTTTGTTTATATTTATACTGGTTATTCTTTTGGAAAAATCATTCTCATTGGTTTATTTTGATTCCTGAAACTAGTTTCTAGCTCGCGGGGATTAGAAATTCCCTTCGAGCCATGTATCAGATCGGGCCGGGTGTTAGTTTGGATGACACCCCAACTTGGTTCATGACACTCCCAAAATTATAGGACCCCGATGGTGATTAAAATCATGTATTCCCTTGGTAATAAGGGTCTCTATCATAAGGATACTGGTTTTAATTCCCATGGATCATTATTCTCATCTTGATTTCCCCATATCCAGAATCATATTGACACCAACATCAAATGGACCACTTTTATCCACTAAATAATTCAAGGACACATATGTGCCTCCTATATGGTGTAATCCCTAATCATTTCCTCATTGGTGGACTCATAACTTTAGCCCAATCAATGATCCATGCACACCATATGGGCCTCATATATAGTGTATTAAAGGAACTTAGGAGGAGGTATATACCAAGTCACCTGGGAGGAGGTATCGCCTATGGTGATAGACAACTGAATCCTAAGAGTGGGATCATATTATAATTACCACTCATGAAGTGCATCATTATATCATGGATGTGACCAAGGAGTGATCCCATATCCTTACTCACTCCCATAAATCTTGTTGGTATATCTCGACCACAACACTAGATTAGGATCATATCTCTACTTCCACCCTGACAATTCATTGACATATCTCGATGGTATCTTAAGATCAAAAGTGGGCTCATATTGAGGTGAACTAATCCAAACTTAACCTAAATAATACTTTAATCACATTATTTAAATATTACATCTCACAACAGTCACTCAAACCAAGGACCAAACAGTTTAGTATCTTAGAGATTGGCTATATAAACATCTTATTTTATTTCAATTGCGAGCATTTACCCATAATCATGCTCCTATAGTCCCTTTTATATACATCTCACATGATATAATCATATTCATAACCTAAGGAATGGAAACATAAGAAATGAGTGATCTTAGACACTCAATAAGGGTAAATCATAACATAACATGAAGGAAAACATGAGGAAGAAAAAATATCTTAATAAAAGATCATAAGACAATGGATGGTAATCATAAAACATGATATAAAAATATAATATCATAAAAATATCATAAATAAATCATAAAATATATAACATTGGTCAAAAAACTTATCAATAATCATAAAACATGTGAGCATGATAAAAGCGTAGAATACTTTAAAAATAAGGAATGAACATGAAAACATGGCATTTCATGGAAATAAAATGTATATTTTAAAATTGAAATAAATTTATAAACAACATGAGAATGTGTAATAACTTTATTAACAACTTTAAAATGTGGGAAAACTATAATCATATTAAAAACTATGTGAGAAACCCCATTATTCCCATGCCTATGTGAACAAAATCATTATATCCACTCATGGAATGTGAGAAAACCCATCATACCCACACCTATGTGAAAAAATTCATTATGTCCCGACCTGACTATCTCATGAGATATAATATTAAACCAATACATTAAAGGGATATTTAAGATCCCACCCCTAATAATCCATACATTTGTGTGCCACTTAAAATCAAACATCGTCATATCTTAAATAACCCATGGAAAAAGAATGGGTTTCTTAAACATTTAAATAACATGAACATAAGAAATCATAGGATACCAAAATCTCATTTCCCAAAAGTATTCATAACATAATAACATATTTAGGGTGATCAAAACATAACTTTATGGGAGATAAACCATGGAGGAAAAATTGAAGTGAAAATTAAAAAGTTTTCACAAAACCTTTTTAAACATTTTTATAAAATATGAAGCGTGAATTACTTTCAAAAACCAATTTTTAAAAAGGTAAGGGGAATTTTTTTTCTGAAAACCTCATTATAAAAAAGTCTAAATAAAATATCCTTGAAAATATATAAGGTTTCAAAAAGGGGAAGTGAAATTACTTTGAAAAATTTTACTTTAAAAATAATATTTAAAAATAGAAACTTGAAAAAGAAATAAATTTTATCAAAAGAAAATGTGGAGTGGATTATAAAACCTTTTATTTTGAAAGGATAGAGAAACCTTTTGTAAAATTTTAAATAACTTTATCGAAAACAAACATCATTAAAATAGATAATGAAATATTTTCTTTAAAATGAAATAAGGGGAATAAATGGATCATTGGAGATAAAAATAGTTTGAGTTTCTATAACAAAAAATTCTTAACATACATAGACATTACATCACTTTTTCAGAATACTTAAAACATCACAAAAATAGACACCTAAATACCATATTAGTTTAGTGCCTTTGGAAACATGGAAACATAAACATTGGTACATAAGTGAGATACATTATCTCCCACTAGGTTCTTCATGACTAGAACCTTACTTAGAAATCTTATACTTAATACATATCTTTATAACTTGGGGAATTAAACATAAAAAGGGGTGAGCTAAGATGCTTAATAAGGGTAAACAAGGGAGACATATAAGCATAAACATGACCATAGGGGTATGAGAACATGATCATAACATTAGAATATCATACCCTTAATATAAAATATCATAAACATGAATCATGGCATAAATATTGGAAGTTCATAAGACATGAATCATAAGGAAATAAATAACATAATACATGAAAGCATAACATAAGAATAATACATGGAATTATGGAAGACACATAATCATATAAAATTATTTCCATTGTAGTCAAGGAATCACTTCCAAAGAAATATTAGTAGTATGGCTTCACTCCCTATACCATATTAGTAGTCACGGTTCACTCCCATATATATATTTGCAGTATGAGTTCACTCCCTATACCATATTAGTAGTCATGGTTCACTCCTATAGCTATCTTAGTAGTCAGGGTTCACTCCTAAGACCATCTTAGTCTATCTCATGAGATATAAATCTTTACCCAATGCATTGGAGGGAGATATAGGTCCCACCTATCTCATAATGAAATCATACATACATATTCCACAAAATTATAAACAATCATATCATAACCCATGAAATGAAATGGGTATCATAAACATGTAATCATATCATAACCTGTGGAAAAAGATATAGGTTTCATAATCACATTATCATAAACATAACCCGTGAAAAGAAGCAGTTTTCAAAAGCATATAACCCATGAAAGAGAAATGAGTTTCAAAAACATCATGCCATAAAAACATAATCCATTAAAAGAAAGAATATGAATAGAAACATTGAATCATTTCCCAAGAAAGGAATGAGTAACACCAATAGTTTTCATCTTAGATGAGAAATAATTTTAAAATATCTTTTAAAAAAATTTCTTGAGTAAAATATATTTTATTCTTTGGAAAATCATTTTTAAAACATAAAACCTTTTTAAAACTATTTTATTGAAAATAAACTCGAAAACTTATAAACAAAGCTTGAAGACATTTTGAAAACCATTTTCATTAAATTTTTTTAAAAGAAACTTGAAATCATTTTGAAATCCATTTTCCTTGAAAAATTATAAAATTAGCTTGAAAAAATTTTTAAAACTATTTTCTATAAAAATACTTTGAAAACTTATAGAAGAATATTTGAAATAATTTAAATCATTTTCTTTAAAAAAATCCTTTTGAAAACTTTTACAGGAAGCTTTGAAAATCATTTAAAACACTTTTTAAACATAAAATATTTTTGAAAACATTTTTCATTGAAAAAATATTTAATTTTTTTTTCTGTAATATTAGAAAACCATTTTATTTTAAAAAATTAACTTTTTAATCTTGTAAAGGAAGCTTCAAGGTAATGACGAAGGGTAAATATGTACATACCTAACATTCCTTTTACACCGTAAAAAGTTTAAAAAAGTGCCTCAACTAGAAAATGACAAGAAGAATACTTGTTATTACAAAAATATTATTATTTAAAAGGTAAAACATGGGTAAAAATTTCTTTTAAAGATATTGGATAATAGTATAATATTTTTGGAAACTTTTTTTAGAAAAAATGGTTTTGAAGAAACACAGATTTCTGACCGAAGAGAGAGGTAAAGCTAGGCTTCCTTAAAAACACATTCTTAACTATCTTATATAACAAGAAGTGAAAAAATGATACCAATAAATAGATATATCTTGAATAAATAGATTATAGGATAACTCATGAGTATTTTTGAGATATGTATCATAATATTTCATCAATGGAAGCATAATCATAAATAATCCTGAAAAACAATGAGATTGTTTCAATAAACTCTTACCACATGGTAACTTGGGATAATAATCTCCATGAAAGAAGATAAAATTAAATGAAGCTTAAAATATCATGAAAATAAATATATTCATTATCTAAAATTTAAAAGGTAGTATATACACCTCATGAAAAAATATAGGTGCATATCATGACATGCGTCCCAAAGAATGAAAATTGAGACACCATTACTTTACTGATTTGGTAACTTTTAAAAGATAAACCCCATGAAAGAAATATCATAAAATGGATATGTAAATACCCAAAAATTTAATTATAATAATAATATAATACACCCATGGTTAGTATACACACAACACAAAAGTAATGGGTGGTGAATAAAGAATGTATCTCATATAAATAAAAAGTGAGATGAAATTCCATTACCTTGTGTCTTGACTCTCGTTATAGTCATTCGAACCTCATGTATAATAAATAGAAGTTTGTTATAAATATATCATAGAACCATATTCTTATATATAATACTATATTTGGTTTTATTATGACTTTATATTACCCTCTTGTTAATAATTTCATGTTAAGGTTACACATCGGGTGATATTAGATTTGTTTTTCAGATGTGTCTTAATTTGTTATATCTTTGGTCCTTATACATATATCATGATTTAAAAAAGGTAAAAAATGATATAAATATCATTTATATTCATTATATTTGTATTATAATAATCTATAGAGTATATAAGTATAAAATGTAATACACCATTCATGGAGATGGTAAGCCGTATATACACATGAACGCTGTTTCCGTTTTATTATCACATTGAAAGAAAAAAAGAAAATGAAATATATGTAAATATGTATATAATATCATTAAATTATAATTATTATGTCATATATATCATATAATTTCACTAAAAAAATCCTTAATACATTCCATGTAGTGTGTGAACAAATCACATCGCTTTGAGGGGGTAGTAGTCCACACTTGCTCAAACAAAATTATCGTATTTACAGAAAATGGAAAGTATAAAGATATGTGTTGTAAAATAATTACAGAAGATTAAAGACATAATATATATCATATATATCATATATAAATAGTGTGTCCATCATAATTACCAACCATGAAAGGTGGTAAAGGAAAAATGAACAATCATCGTTTCGTGAGGCGGTAGTTCACCATACACAAAAATAGTATGTTTGTTACTCATTATATGGAAGTGTGCATAAGTGTAGGTATAAACCTTATCATAATTTTTTTAATTATATTTAGGATACTGGTGTTATTTTATAATCATGTAATAAGTAGAGTTTATAGGGTGGAGAATGGAAATAAAACTAAAGAGTTTGAGGAAAGATGTTACCTCTTCTTTAGGTAACTCATTTTGGTTCTCACCAAAGGGATTACTTGGATTTATTTATTACAAAAGGGAGGATTAAAGTTGGAATTGAGGTATTTTTAGAATTTAATTGGATAGATATTGGCATAAAATAAGTGGTTTGAGAGGTGTGAAGACGTGGGAGAGGTGGTGGCCTTTTATAGGGGAGGGAAAAGACTCACTTGGTATTTTTGGAAACAAGTTAGGTGTACCCACGTTTTTACATAAAAAAAGTCATAAAAAACCAACAAAAATTAATAATTGAAAGTTAATGGATGAATTATTTCTATAAAATGTGTTTTGGATACATGGATAGGTCATTTGGTCCTTTAATTTTAAGGTTTATTCCCCTATTAAGCTTAATTTCACTTTAATCATTGTAATTAATTGTAATTACTTTCACTAATATTTTTGGCAAAAAATAAGTTGAACTTATTAGATATTATAAATTATTATGATTCCAAATATGGAATCCATTTTTATAAATTCCAATTACATAAGTTACATTAATTAATTTAAAATTAATCCCACAGACGAGACAAAAATGCAGGTTTTTAAAGTAAAATGTTCAAAAGTTTACTATGTTTTTATATCCAATTTTAAAGAGAAATTGGTTATAATGACATAAATTAGATTAATTTATGTATATTTTATCTAATTATAATTTAAAAAAAAATTAAAATATTTTATTTAACTATATAAATAAATTAGATGAAAAAATAATTTTGAATTAAAATTCATTATTTTTCACCATTCATCCAAAAATGACGTTTCTAAAAAAAATCAAAAAAATTAACCATAATATAATTTAAAAATTATAAATTAAAAAATTAATTTTATTTTATAAAATTAAATTTATAAATGTGTCTAAAATTAATTTCATTTTTTTTCACAGAAGGACATGAAAAACTGTTCATTTGAGAAAATAGTTTTTTTAAACATATAAAGACTTTACAAAAAATTATATTTTTTATTATCAATGTGTTTTATTTATATAAAAAAATTATAAAAATTATTTTAAAATTAGTTATTACTATTCATATTACTAAGTTTAATGACTAGGTTATAACTATCTTGTTTAAATAATTATAACAATAAAATGATGTTTCGTAGAAAATATGTGTTGTGTGTAATGTACAACAAGTCAGTGTTTTGTGTAGTGAATGATTAACTTGGTGTTGCATATAAATAAAGAAAAAATTAGTGTTTTAATATAAAAATAAAAATATTTTCATAAATTAAAAATATTAAAATATTAAGTTAATTCAAAAAAAATATTTCACAAAATTTCAGGGTGTTACATTCTACCCCCCTAAAAATGAATTTCGCCCTAAAAATTCATCTAGGTTATAAAAGTTTTAATACTTTAAACTTACTTTCATAGAAACACACATCATAAAATTAATACTAAAACTTTATTTAAAAAAATAAATTTAGAAACATAATGGTTACCCAAAGTAACATATAACTAGGTTTCTGCATAGGAGAACATAGGTGGTAAGTGAAAACATGGACTTGGAGGAAAAGCATAAATATTCATAGGGAGTTATTGAGGTCATAAATAAAAAACAATTGAATAATAAATTAAAATTTGAGGGAATCAAATTCATAAATTTTTGATTATTTAAAATTCTATCGATTCAACAAAAATTAAGGTATTAGAATAACATTTTGTTTATCATTTACCTAATGTTGAGTAATTATTTTATTGACCAAGAATATAAGAAAATATAATTACTTTATATATTTATATAAACAAAATTTCATCCTTTTTGTGTGATTTTATAAATTTCTAATTAATACATTACTTAAATAAATGGATGTCTAGAAATTAACTTTGATGCCTAAAGTACAAAAATACACTTTTAGCAGATCTTAAGGCCCATAAAAGAATTAAAAGTTTAATTATTTGTATATAAATATTAATAAAAATAAATATGATTAATAAATTAATCTATAAAAATAAAAAGTAACACTACTGGTTCATCATTAATATATATTAATAAAAAGTAATTACACATTAACCAGGATATTGCATAGGCCAGTGGTAGGTGTAAAACCCTTATCATCATTCGGTCATGGGTTCAAGATAACCTTTTCAGACTTGATTGGTTGTTACCTGACATAAAATATGAAATTTTATAAAACCAAACTAATATAGTTTCCAAAATAAATATGATTTACACCCTTGAAATAATGTTAATCACTAAATAGAATTTAACTAAAGTTTTTAATACAACCTTAATACATAAATACTTCCTTTGAAGGTTAACTTGAACTTTTTAGGAATGGTTAACCTTATAGACCTTATGAAAGATGAAAGTCCAAAACTTAAGAAATAAATTCATTAAATTATATTAACATTGATTCCTAAAATATCACAAATTAGCTCTAGGTTGTCACATTCCAAACATGTGAATACCTTAATTAAGAATTATATTAAAATAGGGTAATGACATGAATTACCTAAATCCTTTTGGAAGAAATGCATGTTTACTTATTAAAAATTATATTGGATATATTCCTTAAATCCAAAAATGTTGTAACCCTCTTCAATGATAGTATAACAAATTGTCAACAAGTCCTTAATTAGTTCCATGGTAATCAGTACCATCCAATTTACTTATTCATATCCAATATATCTTTATCAAAACAACATTATATTAACATAAGAACCATACTAAGGGTTATATTACCTTAGTCAAATGTCACCTTTCTATTAAATCACCTTTCTAGTCTATAAAAAAGATCCAATATAATCTTGTAAATCCATAGCAAAAAACACAAGCTAAAAAATCCATGTATATTTCACCATAATTCTTGAATCCAAATACATAAAAACGTCGATTATTCCACTTAATCCATAATACAGAAGAAGTCTACATCATAATATCACTTAACACCTCTTTCATTTCACATTTAATCTGTAGTCTCATCATCATCAACAATTTTACTCATACCACCTTGTATATTCTCTTCAAAATCTTTTCACTTAGGACATCAATTTTCATAATGACCATTCATCCCAAACTTAAAGAATTTGAATTTTGATGATATCCTAGGGAGGAAAATATTCCCATCCATTTTGTTAACTAAACCATTCATTTTTACCTTGTAGTTAATTACTTTGTGTCCTTATTTTCTATAGTCAAAACATCTTCTTGTTTATATAATACATTCACTTAGGTGATTATTTCCACATTCTTGACACAAAGGGAACTAAATATTATTTCCTCCATGGTCTCCATTACCCGAAATCTTAGTGAAATCCTTCCTTATCTTCCTTAGTGAGTCCGAGAGTTAGTTAAGGTATATGTTGTTAATCATGTTATGTGAAAACTGACTAGGCATGATCACAACATCCTTCACTCCAGTGACCATCCCACTTAACATATCATTAGAAAAATGTCCATCACATTCAATGTTAACCCAGTTCCTTTTGTCTCCCGGCATCAACTAAATCCATAAAATATAGTGTGAGAAACACTTATCACATTGGAAAACTACATAATCCTGAAAAATAAATATATATAGGATGTCTTAATTATGACACCTTCCTTAATCTATGGAGCCTTAGGTTTATCATAGGTTATTAATAGGAAACTTATTTTTAAATCCTTTATGATGGTTCTTAAAGATTTTTTAATTTCCAAATAATATCCTCTGGGACTGTCAAACTAGGTGCACAATAAGGCCCATTTTCATGTATTAAGTTACACCGTGTCAGGCCCGACACACCATGTCGGAGTTATTACTCCTAGGTACATTTATTCCACAACCACCTCTACTTTTAGTATCTAGACAAATATGTATTTCTAGGAAACCAATCACTCTATACTTTACCAAAATTCTATGATATTTTCCTGAACATTAACTCATCCTTATACTTATCCTTAGAGACATCCCCAAAAACATCCTTATAAATATTCCTAGGGATCTCGCTAAAGTTTTATCATACTATTTTACAAAGGTTAACTAAACCTTTGCTCAACTACCAACTATAACAACCCAGTACTGATGTACAAAGACATTACATCACTTTTGAGGAATACTTAAAACATTACACAAACTGAAACCCAAAGACCGTATTAGTTTAGTAACTTTAGAAACATGGAAACATAAACACTAGTACATAATAGAGATACATTATCTCCCACTAGGTTCTTTATGACTATAAACCTTCGTAGAAACCTCATAATTAATTCATTTATTCATAAACTGGGGAAGGAAACATAAAAATGGGTGGGATTGAATGCTCCATAAGGGTAAATAAGGGAGACATGTAAGCATAAACGTGATCATATGGGTATTATAACATGATCATAGCATTATAAGATCATACCATACATATAAAAGATCATAAACATGAATCATGGAATAAATATTGGTAGTTCTTAAGAAATTAATCATAATAAAATAAAGAACATAATCCATTAAAGTATAACATTGGAATAAAACATTGAATTTTGGCATACACATAAGCATATAAAATGATTTCCATTATATTCAAGGCATCACTTCCAAGGCCATATTTGTAGTATGGGTTCACTCCCCATAACATATTGGTAGTCATGGTTTACTCCCATGGAAATATTATTAGTTTTAGTTCACTCCCCATACCATATTAGTAGTCATGATTCACTCCCATGGCCATCTTAGTAGTCAAGGTTCACTCCCAAGAACATCTTAGTCTATATCATGAGATATAAATACTTTCCCAATGCATTGGAGGGAGATATAGGTCCCAAAAATATAATAATAAAATTATACATACATGTACCACAAAATAATTAAAAATCATATCATAACCCATGAAATGAAATGGCTATCATAAACATGTAATCATATCATAACCTGTGGACAAAGATACAGGTTTCATAATCATTTCATCATAAAAATAACCCATGAAAAGAATTGGGTTTCAAAAGTATATAACTTGTGAAAGAGAAATGGGTTTCATAAGCATCATGCCATAAAAACATAATCAATTCAGATAAATAATATGAATGTAAACATTGAATAATTTCCCTATAAAGGTATGAGTAACACCAACAGATGCCATCTTAGATGGAAAATAATTTTGAAAGATATTTAAAAAAAATTATTGAGGAAAATATCCTTTATTATTTGGAAAATTATTTTTAAAACATAAAAACTTTTGAAAAAAATTTTCTTGAAAATAAACTTAAAAATTTATAAAGAAATATTAAAAATATTTTGAAAACCATTTCTCTTGAAAACTTGAAAAAGAAGCTTGAAAAAATTTTATAATCCATTTTCCTTTAAAAAATATAAAAGAATATTGAAAAAAAATTTAAAACCATTTTCATTGAAAACAATTTGAAAAATTATATAAGAATCTTTGAAATCATTGAAATCCTTTTCTTTGAAGACAACCTTTTGAAAACTTATACCGAAAGTTTTGAAAATCATTTAAAACACTTTTTAAACATAAAACATTTTTTAAAACCTTTTTCATTGAAAAAATATTTTAAAAAATGAATTTAAATAATATTAGGAAAAATTTTTCTTTAAAAAAAACTTTTTATTCTTGTAAAGTAATCTTTAAGGGAATTATGGTGGGTAAATCCATACATGCTGAGCATTCCTTTTTCATTGTAAAAAGTTTGGAAAAGTGCCTCGATCGGAAAACGAAAAGAAGATTAATTTTTTTTAAAAAAATTGTTTTATTTAAAAGGTAAAACATGGGTAAAAATTTCTTTTAAATATAATTGTATAATAGTAGAATATTTTTATAAACATTTTTATAAAATATGGTTTTGAAGGAACACAAATTTCTGACCAAAGAGAGAAGTAAATTCGGCTTTCTTAAAAAAACTTTCTTAACTATCTTATGTACCAAGAAGTGAAAAAATGGTACCAATAAATGGAGATATATTTAATAAATATAGTATAAGAAAACTCATGATTTTTCTTGATATATTTATCATAATATTTCATCAATGGAAGCATAATCATAAAAAATCTTGAAAAACAATTAGATTATTTCAATAAACTCTTACCACATGGTAACTTGGGATCATACTCTTCATGTATGAAAATGTAATTAAATGAAGATTAAAGTATCATTAAAATAATTATATTCATTATAAAACATTACAAAGGTATTATATACACCTCATGAAAAAATATAGGTGCATAACGTGGCTTGTGTCCCAAAGAAGAGAAATTGAGACAAAATTACTTTATCGATCTGGTAACTTTTGAAACATAAACCCTATGAAAGAAATATCATAAAATGGACATGTAAATACCCATAAATTTAATTATAATAATAATATAATATACCCATGGGTAGTATACACACCACAAAAATGGAATGGGTGGTGAATAAGGCATGTATCTCATGGAAATAAAAAGTGAGATGAAATTCCTTTACCTTGTGTCTTGACTCTCATCATACTCATTAAAACCTAATGTATATTAAATATAAGTTTATTATAAATATATAAAAGTACCATATTATTATATATAATAACATATATGGTTTTATTATGACTTTATATTACCCACTTAACAATTTCATGTTAAGGTTACACTTTGGGTAATATTCACTTTTTTTTCACATGTGTCTTAATTTGATATATATTTGGTCCTTATAAATATATAATTTTTTAAAAAAGTTAAACCATGATATAAATATAATTTATATTTATTATATGTGTATTATAATAATATATATAGTATAGAAGTATGAAATGGAATACACCATTCATGGAGACGGTAGGCCGTAAGTATGGAGGAACATTGTTCCCATTTTATTTTCATATTGAAAGAAAGAAAGAAAATTAAATATATGTATATATGTATATAATATAATTATGGAAACATTATTATGACATATATATCATATAAGTTTACTAAACACATCCTTAATACATTCCATGAAGTGTGTGAATGAATCACATCACTTTGACAGGGCGGTAGCCCACACTTCCTCAAACAAAATTATCATATTTACACAAAATGAAAAGTATAAAGATATGTGTTGTAAAAGAATTATAGAAACTTAAATAAATAATATGTATCATATATATATCATATATAAATATCATGTCCATCATAATTCCCAACCATGAAAGGTGGTAAAGGAAAAATGAACAATCATCATTTTGTGAGGCAGTAGTTATCCGTACACATAAACAATGTGTTTATTACCTATAAGATGGAAGTGTGTGTATGTTTAGGTATAAAAATTATCATAAAAACATATCAGTATATTTAGGATGTTTTTTTGTTTTATAAGCATGTAATAAGGAGATTTTATGGGGTGGATAATTGAAATAAAACTAAATAACTTGAGAAAAGATGTTACCTCTTATTTGGGTAACTCCTTTTGGTTATCAACAAAGGGATTCCTTAGATTTATTTATACCAAAATGGAGGATTCAAGGAGTAAGTGAGGTATGTTGGAAGTGTATTGGTATAATATTGGCCAAATCTAAGTGGTCAGGAGGTGTGAATAAGGGAGAAAGGTGGTGGCCTTTTATTGTAAAGTGTAAGGACACACTTAGTATTTTTGGAAACAAGTTAGGTGTACCCACATTTTTACCCAACAAAAGTCATCCAAAACAAAAAACTAAATAATGGAAGGTTAATGGCCTAATTATGGCCATACCATGGGTTCTATGCAAGTGTCTAGGTCATTTGGTCTCTTATGTTTAAGGTTTATTCCATTGTTAAGATTTTTTTAAGAAAAGTGAGCACCGAGGCCCTTGAATAAAATTAAAGATGTATTACATGAGTATAAAAAAGGGGATTTTAAATTTATCATGAATTAAGAGAAGTTGTAGGTCATTTGGTAGCATGGTTGAGTAGTTTCATCCTTTAGCAGTGACCCCTTTATTTACAAGACCATTTACAATTTAGTTAGCTTCCCTGTATGCATGAGTGATGAATTAGTTCATGTGAGAGAGTATTTCCAAGTAATCGATTCACTTTTCCATCATCTTCCAAGATAAATTAACTTGTCCTTGTCTTATCACTTTCACAAGGGTGGAGGAATCACATTTGAACTAAAGAGAGCTCCATCCTCTTTTGTTATCAAGATCAACTACCATAATAATTCCCATCATTTCCGCTTCCAGTGTAATAGAGTAATTGCATGAACCATACATGAATTCAAGCACATCACCATTATGGTATCTGAAGACTGCACCATACCCTAATGGGTATGGATTGTCTCTAAAGGCTCTGTCAGTGTTGCTTTTAATCCAACCATCAAAGGGTGATGTCCAAAATACTTCCAATGTCTATGGGGTAAAGGAAAATTACCTGGGATTTGAAGATGTTTGAGCACCATGAGGTCTGCCACCGAATTGTTGCATGTTTCAACATGCATTGTGTTGAAAGTTTTCATAGTATCAAAGACAATCTTCATGGCCAGATTAGCGTTGAATCGTGCCTTGTTGTGAAGGATTTAATTTCGGATCCTCCAAATGAAGTGAAGAATTTCAGAACATGCGGTTCTAAGGAGAATAGCGATCTTCTTTGAATGGGAGGCTTTGTGTATGTCCGCAACAAAGGAGTAGATAGAATCTGCTCAGTTCAGTTGGATGTTAAATAGTTGGAGAACATTCTTCCATAAAAACAATTCCATGTTGTAGCCCAATAAGTGATGATTAACATTCTCTCTGTGCTAGTTTCATATCACACACTTGGAGCACAGAGAGATGCGCATGTTTTAGAGATTAAGGTCCACTGGAAGTTTATTTAACAACACCTTTCAGATCAGAGTATACTTGGATGGTAGCATCCATTTCTTGTTCCAGTTACCAATCCATTCCATGTCCCCATGAATCAAATTCCTATAGAATATATTTGAGTCTATATTTCCATTCAAGGAACCTTTCCAAATAAGCATATCCTTTTGGTTAATGAATTCATAATTTTCCACAATTTGTACAATATCCTCTAGAATGACTTCCATATCTTTTAGCTGGTCCATGATCCTAATATTACGGTTAGTACCACTGCCCTCGAAATTAACCTTGTCAATAATTGGATCCTTTATCAAGTTTTCATGCCAGAACCTTAGAGAAGAGTGAGCACTAACAATCCATTAGGAGTGGGTGATGATTTTTGAAAAAACCAGTTTGATTCCATCCATATTGAGGATTCTAGATAGCTTTGTTTTCTAGAAAGGAGCCTATCTAGAAGTCATATCTAAAGAAAGTCCAGGTATGTATAATTGTTGTAGATGAGTTTCCATATGAAATTGGCCTAAAAGGATTGATTGAAAAGTTACAGATTTTTATCCCTAGGCCACCAAGTTTGTAAGGTATACAACACCATTTCCATGAAGCAGCTATAATTATATTTTCTAGGACACTTCCACTCCATAATTTTTTTTCATCATTGTGTTGAGATTTTTTATTAGTGAGATCAACAAAAGATAGACCATGAATGAAAAGGAAAGTTTTGAGATGGATCATTCTTGAAAAGGCATATGCAGCCTTACATTGATAACGAATTCCCTTTCCAGGAGGCGAGAGTTCTTCTAACTTGATCCATAATATTAGAGAAGTAATTAGCCCAGGGTTTTCCCCAGAGTAAAGGAACTCCCAAGTAGATAAAAGGCAGAGATCCCTCCTTGAGTCCAAAATCATTGAGGATACGTACCTTTCTTGAAGTTGCAATGTTCTTTCCAAAGTATATAAAAGACTTGTCCTTATTGATTTCTTGACCAGAGACATTCTCATAGTTCTAGAGAGACTTTTTCAGATTATTAATGTTCATCCTGTCTCCTTATGTGAAAATGAAAATGTCATAAGTGAATAGAATGTGGGAGGGATCCGTGATACCTCGACCGACTTTTATGGTTTTTAATTCACCCTTGTCAACCATATCAAGGATGAGTCTACTCAAGTAGTCCTCTGCAATGGAAAAAATAATTATTGAAAGTGGATCACCCTATCTCACCCCCTTAAACAAGTGAAATAACCCTCTGATGTTCCATTGATGAGAATAGAGACATGCACCGAATCAAGGAGTACCTTGACCCATTGAATAAAACTCATGCTGAAGCCAAAACTTCTCAGAACTCTGCCTATGAATCCGCAATCCATTGAGTCAAAGTCCTTCTTGATGTCAAGCATTAGATTAAAATTTCCTCCTCGAGCACTTTTCCTGAGAAGGTCCACACATTCTGAGGCAGTGAGAAAATAGTCCTAGATGTGCCTTCCTTTCACAAAGCCAAATTGATTTCAAGGGATTATTTTCCCTGAGATCCTAGCAAGCCTATTGGAAATAATTTTTGTAATCACTTTATAAAGAGTTTTGACTAGAGAAACTGACCTAAATTGGCTTATCTCAATTGAATTTTCAACCTTTGGAATCAAAGAAATAAATTGGGAATTGAACCCTTGAGTAAAAGTCCCACCCCTAAAAAAATGTTTGACAAGTTGGTTGACCTCATTTTGGATAATTTTCCAATAGGTTTGAAATAAGTAGTTTGTGAACCCATCTGGACCCGGAGAGATATCCCTATTTATCCCAAACACTACCTTCTTGATTTCTAATTCCAATGGAATTAAGGTAAAGAGAAGGTTGTCTTATTCAGTGTGCAACTTTGGAATGAGGTTTCCCTATAACATTTTACTATTTGGGGGAAAATTGAAGAGCTCTATATAAAAAGAGATAATATGGTTTGATAACTCTTTCCTTTCCTCCAAAATTTGTCTTCTATATTTAAGAAGAGAAAGAGCCCTATTTTCTATTCGTACCCTTTGGAGGGTGTTAAATAACTCTGTGTTTGTATCCCCATCTAAAAGCCACTTAGTCTTGTAAATATTATTGTTTATGCTTTCTTTGAGCTTCATGAGATTTAAAAGCTTGACTAAGGTCTCAGTCACTTGTACCATATCTCCATAGAAAATTCCCCTAGTGTCGGACTCCTGAATATCATATAGAGTGCATTAAATTCCATCAATATCAGCATCCATAGATCTAAATGTGTTCTTTCTCCATTCCTAAAACTTCATTTTAATAAATTTAAGCTTAAAGTTTCACATCATATGTCTCTCATTTGGGGTATTTAGAGCCGAGGTATAACAACCCTTCTCTTTATTACAAACTTAAACATGATTTATTACATAAAATTTCACTTAAGACAACTTTGAGGATCGATATGTCTATTGTATTTGGGGTTTAGGAACATTACATAACAACTTAAAATATGAAACACAACATCTTTATTAAAAACATCTTTTACATGACCACAACATTCCTTCGTACTTAGAATTGCATAGGATAACCTAAGGACATACATAAGAAAAGGGTGAGCTATAAAGCCTATTAAGGGAGTAAAAAAGGCATAACATGAAGAATATAATACATGTTAAGAAATAGGCATATCAATGGAGCACAAGATAAACATGAACATAAAGGCATGATATAGCATGATTATCATAACATGGAAATATGGAAACAACATTTAACATGATATTTTCATGATACAAGGATCATTGCACATGGAGAATGAGTAAAACCTCATTTAAATTAAATTAGAATGAGTAAACCCTCATTGAAATTGATGTATCATGATACTAGTCTTTACCCAATGCATTGGAGCGCTATTAGGGCACACCCTTCTTAATCATTTCATTTCATGTATAAGTGTTCCACATGAATCATATAAAATGGATTAATTAAACATAATAATTTATTCCATGATAAAGGAATGTGGAATTAATACATGAAACTATATAATTAATCAGTAAATATGCATAAAGTTAAATATCCTTGATCGAGAAATGGGCATGGTATTCACTATACAATGACTTTGGATTATAAAATCACGGTGCAATTTTGGCAGCATAACAGCCTGACATAAGAATTCATAAAAATGGTTGATGAGAGATAAAGGGGTTTCTCATCATATGTACATGAAATGGAAAATAATAGGGTTATATAGATACATGTCCCAACATATTTAATGTAATTTAGATTCATAATACAAAACAATTTCTTGAATGTAAATGAGAAGAGAGAAATTTATTACGAAATTTTGGCATTGTAACAGGTGTATATGGGAGGCATTAATGAGAGATAAAGAGGTCTCTCATCATTAAAACATAAGGAGAGAAATATGGGGGAGGTGTGAAATCATACCCCAACATTTGTAATTGAAAAAAAAGGGTATAACAAAATAATTAAATTTGGACAAAAAAGAGAAAGGAAGAAATACCTTACTTGGAAGTGTAATCCAAAGGATTGAGAGAGGCTTAAGAGAGGATTCTTGTACTACTAAAAATATGGTCTTTATTAGTGCTATAAAAGTATATTAACAATGATAAAAAAAGCACTGTTAATTGAGGTGAAGATAAAGGGGGGTCCCTTTTATCAGCGTTCAGAAAATCATTGATAAAGGCCCATTTTATTAGTGCTAAAAAAAGTGCTGATAAAAGGGTCTTTTATCAGTGCTTTTTTTAGCACTGATAAAAGTTGAAAAAAATAAAAAATAAATAAATAAATAAAATATATTTTTGCAATTCTGGGGGGCTTCAACAGTGCTTGGAGCCCCCCTTTAACAGTGCCCACCGCCCATGGTAGCCCACGCATGCCCCATGCCAGTTCCACCTAGCCCCACCCCCTTTAACAGCGCTAGGTAATTCCCCACACCTGCGCGCGTGACCTTCCTCCCCCAGGATTCGAACTCGAGACCTCTTTCCTGCGCGCCTAAGCCTTTACCACTCCACCATATTTCTTTGATTTTCATTTATTAATATATATATATAGTTATATTTACTCATATATTAATATATATGGATATTTAGTTATATTAATATATATATCTGTATATTAATATATACATATATATTTAGTCATATTAATATCTACATATATTTAATTATATTAATATATATATATATCCATATATTAATATATATTAATATATATTAATATATATTTATATCTATTTATATATATATATATATTTAGCTATAATTTTTTATCCATATATTTATTTACATATTAATATATATTAAAATATATTTATATAAAATATGTTTTCTTATGTGTATTTTTATAAATAAATAAATTAATAAATACATACATATATACATATATACAACACACACACATATATATATTATATGTATATTTGTAGGTATAATTATACATATTTATATATATTTACAAATATTATATATTAATATGTATATGCAAAAGTTCTAGAAATGGGGTCTCGAAAAACCTAACAAATCATAGAGTCACTAAGAAAGACATAAATTCTTATTCAGGTGTCCGTTTCAGTTTTGTGAATATTAGAACTGAATATCATGGAAAAGAATATGATAAAAAAGGTTTCGGAGGCCGAACAGACACACAGATCAGAAATTATGACCATTTTAAGAAAAATTTAACAGGGGTCCGGACACGGAAACTGAGTTTTGGAGGAATTCTAGTGGTTTTTAGGACTTTTAGGTCCAAAAAGTGACTAAAACTATATTTTAGTCAACATTCCACGTAGATATCTTCGTTGTCTTCGATTTGATATGTGGTAGAGACCAAACGGACACCTGGAGCGAAAGTTATGGCCGTTTGAAGTTGGACTTTTTTTGGAGTGCTATAACTGATATATCTTTCATTCCTATGATCTTCTAACAGTTTTGACTAGACATGGTCGTCACTCATTTCATGATCTTCTATTTGACTGGTTGCGGCACTCAAATGGACAACTGGAGTAGAAGTTATGCCCGTTTTAGTGAGTTGTTGGTTTCTTAGGTTTTTAGGAGATACGAGAGTTGAAAAATTTCAAACGACAATAAATTATGCTTCGAGTGTCCATTTTGGATCTACCACATATCAAATTGAATATTTCGAAAATTTACACACTCTTGTGATCACTGAAACCCCTTCTCACATTCTTTGATGTTAAAAAAGGACCAAAAACCCTCTGAATGGTCATAAGTTTGGCTCCAGGGGTCCGTTTTGCCATAACTTTTGCTCCGGGTGTCCATTTTTCCTCAAACACATATCAAATAGAATCTTATGACCAGAACTAAACTATGGTGACCATTTTAACACCTTATAATATTCTTAAAGGTATTAAAAGGTCCTTAATCCCTACAAACGACCATAATTTATGCTCCGGGGTGTCCATTTTGGGTCTATAACATATCAAATCATTATAAAACATATTTTTAAAAATATTTATTATATTTATATCAATATAAATATACTTATATATCAATATATTATTTTGTATGATTTTTTTGAAATATACACATTTATCAGCGCTAGGAAAATGCGCGCTGATAGAACCCCCCTTTATTAGCGCTACTAAAAAAAAATTGATAAAGGGGGCCCCTTTATCAGTGCTAAAAAAAGCACTGAAAAATGGGGGGACTTTATCAGTGCTAAAAAAAGCATTGATAAATGGTTACTTTTAACAACGCTTTTTTAGTGTTGTTAAAATTTCCCTTTATCAGTGCATTTTTTAGCGCTGATAAAGGCCCCCCTTTATCCATATAGGGATGTATTGTTAGGTAAAACCATACACTCAAATCTTTACCAATATTTCAATATATCATCCTATACTTAGACTCATCTTTAGGGTTTTTACTAAGTATCTCTAACTCTAACACTAAATTTAACTAAAATAATCTTAAAAAATAACCAAAATAATCTCCAAAATAACAAAACTAATATCTAAAATAACTAAACTCACATATGATACTATATTAAGTTATCCATTCTAACCATGAAATAAATAATACATTAATACCATGATTTAAATATTACATCTCACAACAGTCGCTCAAACCAAGGATCGAAAGGTTGAGTGTCCTGGAGACTAGCTATATAAACATATTATTTTATTTCACTTTTGAACATTTATCCATAATCATGATCTTTTAGAAAATTTTATATATATCTCACATGATATAATCATCTTCATAACTTGAGGATTTAAAAAATAATAAGGGGTGATATCAAACACTAAGTAAGGGTAAATCATAACATAACATGATGGAAAACATGAGGAAGACATAAATATCTTAATAAAAGATCATAATACCATATATGATAATCATAAAACATTATGGAGAAACATAATTTCATAAAAATATCATTAAGGAATCATAAAATACATGTAATTTCTTAAAAAATATATCAATAATCATAAAATATACGAGCATGATAAAAGTGAAAAATAATTTAAAAATAACGCATGAACATGAAAATGTAGAATTTCATTGAAATTAAATTCATCTTGTAAAATTAGCATAACTTGATAAACAACTTGGTAATGTGGAATAACTTTATGAGAAACTTGAAAATGTACCACAACCATAAGCATATGGAAACCTATATGAGAAAACCTATTATTCCCATGAATAAGTGAAAAAACCCATTATTTCTATGCCTAAAATGTGAGAAAACCCATCATGCATACACCTATGTGAATAAACTCATTACATTTATGCCTAATTGTTTCATGAGATATATGATTAAACCAATGAGTTATAGGGATATATATGACCAAACCCATCATCATTCATACATATGTGCACCACTTAAAATCAAACACCATCATATCTTAAATAACCCATAGAAAAAAATGGGTTTCTTAAACATTCAAAAAACAAAAACATAAGAAATCACTAGGATATAAAAATCACCTTTCCCAAAAGGATTAATTACCTAATAAAATATGGAGGGAGATTAAAACATCACTTCATGGGATATAAAACTTGGAGGAAAAATTAAAGTGAAAATACAAAAAGTTTTTACAAGACCTTTTTAAACATATTTATAAAAGATAAAGTGTGAATTACTTTCAAAAACATATTTTTGATAAGGAAAAGAGAATAATTTTCTGGAAACCTTATTATAAAAATGTATAAATAAATAATTCTTGGAAAGAAACAAGGTTTAAATAATGGTAAGTGAAAATAATTTGAAAAATTTTACTTTAAAAAGAATCTTTAATTATAGAAAATTAAAAAATATATAAATTTTATCAAAAAAACTGAGTGGATGATAAAACCTTTTATTTTTAAAGGATAGAAAGAACTTTTGAACATTTTGAAATAATATTTTCAAAAACACACATTGTTAAAAGGATAAATAAAACTTTTCTTTAAAATTAAATAAAATGGCCTAAAATGATCATTGGAGATAAAAATAGTTTGAGTTTCCACTAGGTAAAGAAGAACATTGGTGGGAAGTAAAAATATAGACCTGGAAGAAAAATCCATTAAAAGTAATGATAACTATTCTTAGAAAAAATTGATTTTAAGGAAACATTAAAATCACCGAAGAAGAATAATTTGGTGTGAAACATGATTTACCTAGAATAAAAGGTGAAATAAACCCTAAAATAATCATAGTTTAGAATAGATCAATCATTAAATACAATAGATAAAGATGAGTGATTATGACCCAATGAAGAGAATTGAGTCATGAAAAACCCCTTACGACTTTAGTAATTTTTGAATCAAAAGTTATTGGAATGTTAAAAATCATATGGTTATATAAATAACATGTATTTAATAATAGATTATTCCAAAATACATTATTGGACATTATATACACCATATAAATAGAAAATTGGTTCAAAATATCAAAATATGTCTCAATGAATAGAAGATGAAACAAAAACCTTTATAACCTTTGTATCTTTTGAATCAAAACCGTAAGAGAGAATTACCGTGGGAAAAAATAATACATCATGAAATATAATTAAATAATGATATAAAATTATAATGGGGTAGTATTTACACCATTGAAAATGAAACATAGTGTATAGGATAAACATGTCTCAAGGGATTCAAATTTGAGACTAAGAAACCCTTACATTGCCTCCCCAATTAGTCAAATTCACTCTAATATCCTGTAAAAAACATAAATATTTTAATATACTATTTCAGAAACATATTCATACCTAATGTTTTTATAATTTTCATTTATAATCATTATCTATATGTATATTAGTTAGATTTTTCCTATTTTCCCATATCAAGTGTTTATAGTTTTGACTGTTTTTAGTAGTTTCATAGGAGTGGTGTAGGTGTTCATTATTATTACAAAGATAATAATTAAAATTTAATTAATTTTAATGTAATTAATGAATTATAATTGTTTATGAATTTTAAATTTCTTTCCATAGTACTTTAATCTTTATCCTAGAATTTTAAATCGACAACAAACATTTTTCGGTGATTTTCAACTTATGAAGGTTGTTTTCTGAATTAACAAGTTAAAAATTGATGAATAATTTATATAAACAATAGAAAATAATTATTTAAATATTTATATCACATTATACCATAAATTAATTTTTCATAATCATCCATGAAATAATTTCATAGCTTTATTCAAGTAGGTGGTCAAACCGACCCAATCTAGAACACACTTTAACTCGATTGGTGAGTAAGGTTAATGAGGCATTTATTTTGATATAATATTATTATAATAGAAGTATAATGATATTATTTTGATATTTTTTATGAATTTGATCCATATTTGAATATTTTTTTTATAAATAATGAAAAACTATAAGAAAAATGAAAAAATGATTCTTCATGGTGGTAATAGTCCGCACAACGCACGATTAGCATTCCCGTTACTCAATGAATGATAGGAGTGAAGGTGGATAGTAAGTGATCATTTAAAAATAAAAAATAAATTATATAAATAATATTTATTCATTAATATCATCATTAATACCATCTATGAAGGGTGGCAATGAAAAACTGAAAGCATCGCTTCGTGGAGGCGGTAATCAGCACACACACAGTAACAGTGATTCTTATTTTTTATTCATAGATGGAAGAGAATAAATAATCATTGTACCATTATTATAATAAAATATTATCACACTAATTATTATTATGTTTTTATTATAATATGGTTATGGTTGGTTTATGAATAAAATAATAAGAAAGAAACGCTAAGAAAGATGTGATACCTATAATGAGACCTTGAACTTCCTATTAATGGACTTAGATTTGCGAGACATAGACTAATTTGTGGTGAAAAGGGTAATTATGTTGTTTTAATGACTTCAAGTATAGGAAATTTGGGCTAGTTTTCAATTTAATTTTGAAATAGTAGTGTAGTATTGAAATGGTGCTAGTGATCCCCCATTTATAAGTGAGGAATAAGGACTTTTCCATGAAAAAATGGTAAGTAAGGGGTAAGAATAGAAAGACATGAAAGTTTGGTGAGTTAGGTGAGGAAAGGTTTATATGGATTTAAAACCTAAAAAATGTTTCTCAAAAGGTCTAAAGGTCATGTTAATTTAGGAAAATTCTATCCACCTTAGATTAGTCATTTGAATGCTTATTACTCTTAATTAAATATTAATCACATTAATTATTTTATTACTAGAAATATAAGTAGACACTCATTACCAAATTTCAATGTGATAAATCCAAATATATACTCTATTTATTCTAATTAAATTTCAAAATAGGATAAAATTAACTTTTAAATCAAAACATATAATGTGTTGAAAACTATTTTTTTCTAAAAAAATGTTGTTTTAACAATTATGGGTTCTTAGCCTTATTTAACATTTAATACCCATTAAATGAGTATTATTTATTTTTTATACATGTTTAAAAATCAAATATATTTTTTAATTTAAAAGTGATTCATTTAATTTTAAAAAAATACAAAATATTGAGAAAATTAATATTCTTTGAAAATTATTATTTTACCAAGATAACTAATATTTACCCAAGGAAACTTAATATTTATGACTAAAAATAAATTAACCATTATTATATAATTTAGAACCACTTATTAGAAATTTAAAATATATTTAATTTTATTCAATTAAGAAAAACTAATTTTAAAATACTAATGTATAATTTATTTAAAACAATTTTTGAGAAAATATTACGTATGTTTTAAAAGATCAAATATAGTTTTGTAATTAAAACATGATATTTTAAAATATTTAATAATAATTTAATACGTATATTTTTTCAAGAAAAATGTTTCATAGGTTTTAGTTTATGCTTATATCCATGTGATGTATTAAAATCCTCAGTATTTCAAAAATGGTATTTTGTACTATTCACCTAAAAATTAATTATTTTATAAAAAAACCAAAAAATCATCTTAATCTAATAGGACCATGAAAAATACAAAAATTATTTAAATTTTGTTAAATTCATATCCTAAAATTGATAAATTAAAATTTAAAATTAAATCATAAAATATTGTGATTTTTTATATGGATTCATTTTTTTGGTATATTAACTATTCTTATAAAATTATTACTAATACTAAATATATAAATTTTGAAAAAATATCCATTTTATAAACTACATATTAAGAATAAAAAATATTTTATTAGTTTATTATCTATATTAATTGAGTTTGATGTTTAAGGAAAATTTTATTTTGTTTTGTTCTTATATATATATATTCATTTATATATATTTCAAAATTTATTACCACTGTTCATACCTACTAATTCTATGTCTAACTTATGATGGTCTATATTGGTTTGGTTTTTTGTGTTGTGAGTAGAGAAAACCATAGAACACAATATTTATTTAAGGAGAAAAACTCGGGTTATTAGACATATTCTCACTCCTGTCAACATATTTGAGGCCTATGAGCATATTCTCGTAATGAATTTAGAGATGGATTATATCCCTACTCTAATATGGAAGGGTTTTCAATGTATTTTGATAGTGAAATAGAAGTAGGATCATATCCTTAGTCTCACTCAGGAATTTCATTAGAATATTTTGATAGAAACCACAGAGCATGATTATATTCCTGATTTCACCCATGAAGCCCAACAACATATTCTGATGGAAATCACAAAGCAAGCTCATCTTCCTAACCACTCTTAAGAAGATCATTGATAATGGAACATATTAGGAGAAATGAAAACCAAGACTATAATCGAGAAAATATTGGATCCTTTGGATAATTAGGATAATGGTTTTAATGTTGGTGTTGAAAGAATTATATTATCCTTGAAAAATTAACTTAGGTTATGAAAAATAACCTTTCATTCATGAAGAAAATATTTCCCCTCAATAAGAATCAACCTCTATAGTTCATTTTATGAGGAAACAACTTCCATCATTTAGTGGGTCCACTAATCCAATAGTAGTAGAGTAATGAATATGGTCTTTAGTGAAGATATTTCTGGAATTAAGGTGTACTAAAAAGGAAGAAATTAAAATGTATATATACCACTTAATAGGAAATTATGAATAGTGGTGGCCACTGATTCAAAATACTAAAAAGGAAAAGGAGATAAAAAGCATGGAGTGGAATTAATTTAATGTTATTTTTCTAGAATAATATTTTCCTCAGGAGAAATGTGTTAAAATGGAAAGTCTATTATTAAATTTACAATAAAAGGAACAAGAGATAGTGGATGAGTATTAAGATAATTTCATATGGTTGGAAAGGTATTTTATAGATTATATACACAACCTAAAAAACAAGATCAATCACTTCTTGGATGGATTAAATACATTTCTTCAAAGATTATTAATCTCTCAATATTTTTCAACACATGAAGAGAAAATGACGAGTTCTATTAAGACTGATAAAGAGTTTTTAAAATTATTCAATGACAAAGTTAAACCTATGAATAAGAGGATGGTTGATCTCTATGTGGTAATAAATGTCAAAAAGTAAAATAAGGGAAGATTGGATATCCCTATATACAATAAATGTGGGAAGAAGCACCCAAGTATTTGATTAAAAGGATTAGTTATATAATTTAAATATGAAGAGAAATGTCATAAAAATCCTGAGGGAAAAGGAAAGAGGTAAGTAATATATGTGAAATGTTTCAATTTCAAAAATATGAGACGTTAGTCTAATAAATTCCCTAAGTACCAAGAGAATATATCATAGAAGTGGCCTTTAAATCAAGGCTAATATTTTTCAATAATAATGGCTGAATTTGAAGATCTAAATGATGTGATAGAAATTACATTGATTATTCAGTCAAAGTTAGATAATACATATTTTGATTATAGATCTTTGCACTATTTTATATAATGTATGTTTGAAATGAATTTTCAATCACCCCATAATGTGTTAAGGATGATTTATTAGTTAGAACACTTAGTGATACTTTGATTCCAACAAATATATATCAGGTGGTTCACATTAGAATACATTGGTGTTATCTAGTTTCAAATATAATCATCATACCCATGGTGGATTTGATGTAATATTTTGGATATATTGTTTCTTGAATTATAAATTAAGAATTTATTATAGAGAGAAATTATTATATTTTGTGAGGCAAGTATGGAATTACTTGTTTTTTGAGGGGATATTTCATTACTTGAATCTTGTTAGGAACCACCCCCCCAGTATCTCTGCTTAATAAAATCCTTGAAGAATAAATGTATATAATTTAATCTATAAATTTTAAATATGTTTTAATAATAGAATATATACCCATTGTGAATGAATATATTTATGTATTTTTTGATAAATTACCTAGATTTATCCCTGATTAAGAAGTTGAATTCTCTATTGATCTTATCCCTGATGCAATACCCTTATCTAATCCACCATATACAATGGATCTTTTATAGTTAGTTGAGTTAAATAAGTAATTAAAAGAATTATGTGATAAAGGTTTCATTCATCCAAGTGTTCACCAAAGGGTGCACCCATTTTATTTGTATAGAAGAAAGATGGTTCAATGAGGTTATTAATTGATTATAGGGAAATAAATGGAATTATTGTAAAGAAAAAGTATCCATTTACAAAAATTAAATAACTATTTAATAAAATCAAAGGGTATAAATAATTCTTGAATATTGATATTTATTCTTCTTATCATTAGTTCAAAGTTAAGAAGGAGGATATCCCTAAAATGACCTTTTATACAAGGTATTTTCATTATGAGTTCACAGTAATTCCTTTTGGATTGATGAATGTACCCTCTATGTTTATGGATTTGATTAATAGAGTATTCAAGTATTATATTGAAAAGTTTATGGTGGTATTTATTAATGATATTATTCTATACTCTAAGAGTTATAAGGATCCTGAAACTTATTTTCAAATAAATTTTGAGGTTCTAAGGAAAAATTACTTATATATGAAATTCAATAAATTTGAATTTTGGATTAAAAAAGTTGACCTCCTTTTTCAAATTGTTTACAAGGATGGTATGTTTTAAAACCTTATAAAAAAGGTTGTTAATTATTTTCTAATACCCACATACATGACTAAAATAAATAGTTTTCTTGGATATGCAGGTTACTATCAACGATTTGTTGAAAAATTCACTCGATTAACTAATAAATTAACTAAGTTGATATGTATGGGGGTCAAATTCATATGGGAAAAATAATGTGAAGATAAATTTTATGAATTTAAGAGGATATTGGTAAATTAACTAGTATTTAATCTTCTATCTCGTAAATAAGGTTTTATCATTTATGGAAAGCAAACAAGGTATCATGTGTGTTGATTATAAAAGTTCATCGAATCTTATCCATGATGATGGTGGAGAATGATATAATTATCAAGGATTTAGTAAGTATAGACTTGGATATTATAATGGAAGAGGAAAACAAATTCTTCTTCTATGAAATTACCCATCCTTCTTTATTAGAGAGGATTAAAAAAGATCAATATGATGATAAGGACCTATAAAAAAAGATAGAAGATGTGAGGAATGAGAATTTATCAAATTTTAACATTGTTGATGATGGATTTCTAAGGTTTAGTAAGAGGCTATGTGTTCCATTAATACCATAGAGGAATAAAGTTCTATTGGATGAGGTTCATAGCCAAAATTCTCAATACATCATGACAACACCAAGATATATAGAGATATTGGAGATCATTTCAAATGGGAACACTATGAAGTGAGATATTGAATATTATACTACAAGATACTCGGTATTCCAAAAAGTGAAGGATGAAAGGTAACTTATAAAGAAATTTATGAAACCTTTACCTATACTGCAGTGGAAGTGGGATAATATTACTATGGATTTCATCACCTAGATACCTAATACATCTAAGGGGAATAATTAAATATGGGTCATTATTGAGCATCTTACACATTCAACACATTTCCTAGAAATTATATATGTTTTTTATTTGGATTGTATTTCTAGGGTGTATATAAATGATTTTGAGAGACTTCATGACACACCCTTATCAATAGTCTTTAATTATGATACAATTTTCACATGAAATTTTTAGAGGAGTCTCCAGAAGGAATTAAATATAGAGTTTAATCTTATCATAACCTATCAACCTCAAACAATTGGATAATATGAAAGGACTATCCAAACATTGGAAAACATTATAAGGTCATGATTTTGTGACTTATAAAAAAGTTGGTATCAATATTTACATATAATGGAGTTTTTATATAATAATAATTACCAATCTAGTATAAAATGGAACCATATGAAGTATTGTATGAGAATAGATGTTAGACTCCAACATATTGGAATAAAGTTGTAGAAAGGAAGTTATTGGGTTTATAACTTGTGAAAGAAACATTATAGAAGGAACGATCTATCTAGAATCATATCAAGGTAGATCAAAGTAGATATAAAATTTATGCTGACAACCGAAGGAGGAATCTTGAATTCCAAGTAGGGGACCATGTATTTCTGAATATATCTCCATGGAAAGAGGTTATGAGATTTGGAAAGAAATGGAAGCTAAGTATAAGGTATATAAGTCCATTTTAAATATTGGAGTGGACAATAGCTATAAAATATCATTTAATAATGCCACCAAACCCATCTCAAGTGCACGGTGTCTTCTATATATCACTTTTAAGGAAGTATATTTCAGACCCTTCTCATTTTCTTAAGGTCAATCAAGTTTAGTTAAATCCTAGATTATCATATAATGAATAGAAAATTAAGAGTCTTGATATGATTGAGGAAGTTCTATGAATATGGAAAACATTATTGGTGAAGGTTCTTTAGAGGAATTACCATTTAGAAGAAGTGAAATGGAAAAATAAGGATGTAATAAGAAAGGCTTATCCAATTTTTTTCATGGATTGACATGAAATTTTGAGGTTGCAATTATTATAAGGGTGGGAGAATTTAATACCTGAAAAATTTTAGTAACAAATATATATATTTTTATTACAAAATATGTATAAAAAAGTAAAGGTAAAAATTTATTAAGAATATTATAATTAATAATGGACAATAGGTAAAAATAAATTTCACTAGTAAAACGTATATGTCTTATGAATCATATTCTATAATGAAAATCATAATTATAATAAGATAAAAAAAATAATTCAATCCATGAAATCAATATATTGAATGAAATAAAAATGAGTAGTATTCTTTAGGGGTTAGTTTAAATTAATTTATAGGAAGTTAATATGGTCATTACATGACCGTTGGTTATTATGACCATTGGGAATTATGACCATTGGTCATTATGATAGCTAGGAATTATAAGTATTGGTAATTATTATTATTGGTAATTATGACCATTGGGAATTATGACCCTTGATAATGTAGCTATTATAAATGACCATTAGAATTAGCACACATTAGGGGCAATGATGAGGAATAATTGATGCATAAGGGAGAAACCATGGCCTAAAACGATATAAAAATACCTTATGAGGCACATTTATCAGAGACTAGTAAGGGAGTGGAATGACTGGGCTTCGACCTTGACCAATCCTCAACAAATTTTCTATAATTGAGGTTAAAGTAGAATCGTCTATGAGAGAAGTTCAGGTTAGTGAAAATCACTACCAGATCAATATTGGTCAAACCACCCCAAAAAAGTATCACCATTTCACAACTTACCATTAGGGATTATACCATTGAGATAAGGGGATATATATATCTTTGTTTTAAGTAGTATTAAAGTGTAAATTATTTTAGAAATGAAAAGGTGATTACTCTGATGCCAATTTTTTTATCAAATATATCACCGTTATATAAAATTTAAAATATACATGATTAGAAGATAAATATGATAAAATGGATTGAATAATTTAAATTAGGATGTTGAAATTATATAAGGAGTGAAATTTGGTATTTTTTGGTAAAATAGTAAAATATGGTAAAAAATGGCGAAATACAGTAAATATGAATTCATATATATATAAACATGACTTGAACCAACCAGGGAATTTATAATTTAATATTGGAAATATATATTTTATTGGAGGACTAATTGAGGTAATGGGTCACTATATAGGGTATTGGATCAATTAAGATAATGGTAAAAATATTCATTACCTTATTCCATGAAATTCCACTCACCACACCTATAAATTCGAAACAAATCTTCTCATTTATCATATAGAAAATTATAAGTTATCTATTAATATATCTCTCAACTAGTCTATACCATATCCCTCTCTTAAATAATGAAGAGTTTGGCTATTTATGAGGGCCATCCCTAGGCTAAGAAGCTCAAGAGAGGCAAGGGTTCCTATTTCACCCTCTTAATTTCCTATTTGTTTTTTTATTGTAATATTGTTTAAAATTCCATTTCAAATGCTACCAAGGATATATATCCACATTTTAAAAATCTATTTTATCTATTATCAAATTTATAATACCCAAATACCTCTCATATTACCCTTTAATAAGTTGTTACCATGCCAGAGTAAGGGTCAATGTTTCATATCTTTCTAATTATTATTTACATTTCTATTGTTGTATACATTTAAATTTACAAGTTATTACTCTAATATTGTCATGATAACATATTAAATATTTCCCTTAAGATATCCTATCTATGTGAGTGCCCATATATATAACACCCAACACCCAACACCCACACACCCATATCTGATATTAAAAACATATTCTTCACATATTGTCTTTAATACCAACCAAATTTAACTATCCACAATTACAATATCAATAACCAATATTTAATTACTTAAATACCTAAGATATTTTAAGTTTAAAGTTTTAAAGAATTATAAAAACATTTAACTTAAAAAAAATCATAACTTTCTCATACAATGGAAATTTTTCTAATTATACTAATAATTTCTTATTCCATAATAAATCTTCATCATATCCCACAAAATTATCCACATATGATAAAATTATAGAAAAATCAGACATAATACCCCTATTCACAACCTAGGTAAATAGAAGCATAATAAGTGTGAGATAAAATGATTAGTAAGGGTAAACATAACCAAAATCAATTGAAGATCATAAGTATGAATAATATGATCATGTGAGAATGAGAACATAATAAAGTTACATGAACATTACATAAGGAAATAATACTTAATGAAACATGGATCATAAATCACGAGTCCTGGAATTAAACTTGGAATATGACATGATTAAAAAGAATGTGAGAGAGTGAGTCAATAACCGTGATTCATGAAATCATAAATCAAATATCTTTTAACTTCTTAGCTCTAGAATTCCATAAAATGATCTCATTTGAAATCATAAAATTAAAAGAATAATCATGAAAGTTACTTGGGAAACATGAGAACACATGATAAATATTTTATTGTTTTTTTCACCTTAAAAATATAATAAAATTTCTTTATATCTTAAAATCAAAATATTTCCATTAAAACTCATATCATGAATAAAAATATCATTTAGGAATATTGGGACATTATATTCATCACCTTTATTTTTCATGACCCCCTCTATTGGTACCCTTATTAACCTAGAAATGAAGAGAATATGTAACCCCTGAATCCTTCCTCTAAAATTCCCTGGGTTTATTGTAACGACCCAAGCTTTTGTTAATGAAAATCCATCTTGATCTAATTAAATGTCTTAATATGTTAAATGGTTATACAACATATTCACTTATTTTGTTTTATGTTTTTGGATTTTAAAATACCATTAAGAATTATGACTATTGCTAATATAACCGTTGAATAGTGATCACATGATTATTATAAATATAGGGCTTTAACAAATTCTTTTTACTCAGACAAAGGAAGCAATGGACTCATCCAGTAGACTTGCCCCGTATGAATCCCATTTAACAGAGCTCGGAAAGGAGGTTGCATATTTGGGCTTCGCTCTTGACCAATCCCAAGTTGAGCTTAAATATGTTAAGCTCAAGCGGAACCACCTACGGGAGAAGTGGAAGTTGATATAGATCACCACTCGAGTGATGGTATCCGAGCCACCCCAAGAGTTTGTCACCATCGCGCACCTTACCCTAAAGTCTTATGTGGGTGTTTTAATGGGTTATGTAACAAGACCCTCGTACTATGATTGTGTACATTATTTTTTATATAATAATTAATGTACTTTTATTTTATTATTATTACTTTGTAAATAGTTTTTAAAGCACAAATAATATTTTTAGTTAAATATTCAACTAAGAAATCTATTTTTATGAATTAATGGATTTTTGAATTAAATAATATTTTAATAAATTATTATTATTATTATTAAATTAATTTTTATTAAATATAAATTATTGTATAATTTTATGAATGCAATTGTAATTTTTATTAAGGTTTGAAAGCCATTTTTGTCAAAACCCAGGAATTTTAGATAAATGTCAGTTTTTATTTTAAAAGTGAAAATTAACATATTTAGAAAATTATTTAGATAAAATGAATATTATTTCTGGAATCAGGATGTTGAAATTATCCAATGGTGAATTTTTCATAATTTTTTGAGACAGTCAAATTTTTGGGTAAAATCTAAATATCATATAAATATATAATGTGTTTTATAACATCATAATGACCCAATAGTGATGTAATAAAATACTATAAACTATATTTTCTGAAAATATATGTCTTAACATTAAAAAAAATGCGATTTTGGGTTTGTTTTATTTATTTTACAAAGCTTTAGTGGACCCTCCAAGACTTATATAACATTTTGTCTTTTTAAATTGTTTTCCTTGAGAGTGTAACTCACCTCCACATAAGCAACCCTATTATTTTAAGAATTTAGGCCATTTAACTTATAAAATATTGTTTTCCACTCCCCTTTGGCTGAAAACATGGGAAAAAACCATGGTCTGGTTTGTGGTTTTGTTTAATTTAATGCGAGGTATCCCAAACCTAAATAATAAACAATTCCCTCTCCTTTCCTATATAAACTCACCCAAGCTCCCACTTCCTCTTCACTAAAAGCCTTTGAAGTTCGTCAAAACTCTTCCCTCCTCTCTCTATAATCCTCCCAAGTTTCCATCAAGCCTCCCAAGGTCCCAACCTTCAAGCTTTTAAAAGTTACTCTTCAAGGTAAGGGAATCTTTCACCCTCCTCTTTTAAGCCATGACTTCCTTTATGTCGTGTCTTCTAGTTTCCATATATTTATGTTTATGGTATGTTCTTATATGTTATAATTACTTTCCATTTCATTTATAATTGTTTAGAGACACTTTACACTCTCATCAATTTGTTTTCTGAATTTTTAAGTGATGCCGTTAGGCTACCGAATTTCTCATAAAAGAAATCGCATCTTCTCTTTTCCTTCATGTTTCATTTTCATGTGGTATGTAATTAAAATATCATACCATGATATTATTATGTACCCATACTGTATTATGAATTATTTATGAGTGTGTTACCCTTTTCCCCTCTCTTTTCAATGTTTTCTAAAACCATGTTATATAGCCGTTATGTTGGATAAATTTTTCCTCAAAATTTCTGTCTCTTTCTCTCCAGAAATTATCTTGTTTTATTTATGTGAATACCCAGACCTATTTTATTTATATGGGTGTTCATAAATATATAAATATTATATATTTTATTCTGTAATTGACATATATATAACCCTCACTCCCTTTCCATGGGTTATAAATGACATAATGATCATAATTTTTTAAGAACTTTTAAAATGTCACGATCTTGAAATGAAACCCATTTATTTTATTATCTATGGGTTATTTATGAAATGTTTGATTATGATCTATATGGATCACATGAAAATAAATACATATTAATGGTGCGCCCTGATAGCGCTCCAATGCATTGGGTAAAGAATTTAATCTCTAGAGATGACAAGTTTCAAAATACCTTGGTGAATAACCTTGGTAATTTTTATGACACCTCAGGGTTGTACCTTGGTGATATGTTCATGAATGTCTAAAATAAATATTGTAGCCACATATGCAAGTTATGTTTAAAGTTTTTTTTCATTATGATATGCCTATAATTCCATTTCTCATGTCTTTATGTTTTTATCAAGTTCTTATTGATATCACAAGTAAACTGATTCCCTTGATTTCCTTATTGGGCCTTTTGCTCACCCTTTCCTTTGATGTATGTCTCCATGTTATAATATGTAGTAATTTTACTTAATATGAATCTATTATGAATCATTAAAAGTGTATTAGAATAATTTTTTATGTTATTTTCATGTATTATGTTATTAATTTCCAAGACACTAGACTTTAAAGATCCTCTTTTTGTAAAATGTAATGAAAAGTTATGTAATAATAAGGCGGGATGCCATAGTTGGCATCAAAGGATAGTTTAGTTATTTATGGAAATTAGGCTATGAAAACTTTAGGAATAACCCTATATAAAATTTTAAATATAAGAAAACTTTCTGGTATTTTGGTGAGTAATGAGTAAGTGGTTTATCAAACAAATACATCCCTGTCTGAATACGAGCAGGTGGAGGCGGATCTAGCACATATATACATAGGGGTAAAACCTGAAAACACCTCTTTGAGATAGAATCGAATGAGAAATGGTGCATGTCAATGGGCCTTACTGCACTCTTGGTTATGACACTCCCTAGGGATATGTTTGGTTAATCGCAAGCTTTTTATGAATCAGTATGAAGGAATTTTAGAGAAATGTAATTGTTTAAGCATGATGTTTTAAGACATAAAATCCTTGATAGTTAAAAGATTTTTAAATGAAATAAGTTTCTCACTAAGGTTTTATTCTTTTATAAAATGGAGGGAAATAGGAGGAACTGTACAAATAGTGACCGCAATGGACCATGCGCTGATGACCCTCCGATGGAAGCCAGAATGGAAAAATTCATGTGAATGATGAACCATCTGACTCAAGTTATGGGAAATAACTTGAATCAAGATGAGAGACCAATATAACCATGAAGGGAACAAATTTTTGTTGAATCCTTTATGCGTCAATGAACACCAACCTTCATTGGATTGACCGACCCATTGATTTCCGAACAGTGGATCAGCTCTATCGAGAAGATCTTTTCTAGGCCCCACTATTCTAAACAAGAGAAGGTTACCCTAGATGTCTATCGCTTAGAAGGAGAAGATGATCAGTGGTGGGAACTGATTAAAAACACAAGGACAAGAGTGGAAGTTGAAGATATGGAGTGGGGAGAGTTCAGAAGGATATTCTTCAACAAGTATTTTCCTCGATCAATGAGAACTAGAATGGAGAAGGAGTTTCTCGAGCTGAAGTAGAAGGAGAATGAATCTGTGGAATCTATGAGATGAACTTCACAAGGATTTCACATTACCCCTCTAGCTTTTTCATAGACCCAAATGGCAAGGTTGATAGATTCTTCGGTGGACTGAGACCTCATCTACGGAAGAATCTAGCCAACCAAGACTATGATATCTATAAGGAGATCATGCGGAGTGTGATGAAATTTGAGTTGGAGTTTGGTGAGATGCAGTGGTCTCATAAAACAAATGAAAAGAAGAGATTGATGGATCCCAGCTTAGGTAGGACCTTTGATCAAGGAAGAGGAGGCAAGCGAGCGCAACTTCCCACGTGTAATAAATGTGGGAAGAAGCATTCGGGGAACTGCCTGCTCGGGAGTGGGAAATGCTAAAAGTGTGGAAGAGATGGCCATATTTCAAGTAATTGTCCTAGTGAGGTGAAACATAAACTTTAAAACACTAACAATAAGGGGAAGATGGTGCAGGACCTACCTGATGTCCAGTGCTTGAAGTGTGGACAACATGGTCACTTTGCCAATCACTGTCCAAATCCAAGGGCATTGGAAGGGAACCACCATCAGCCTCAAAAAGGCCAAGGGATAAAGGTCGTGCTTTTGTTATCAAGACAAATGAAGTTGAAGCTCCGAATGATGTAGTAGCAGGTACTCTTGTTGTTCTCTCAAATCTATCAAGTACTTTATTTGATTCTGGTTCTACGCATTCCTTTATTTCCTCCAAGTTTTTAAAGAATTTATAATCAACCCCCAATTTGATAAAAGTAGAGTTATTAGTCAAGACTCATGGTGGGATTATCCAAGCATCATCAGTGTTTGAAAACACTAGTATTTAATTTGGTGAGCAAAATATTATCACAAATATAGTAGTCATCCCCATGCTAGAATTCGACATTATAATAGGGATGGAATGACTCTCAAATTATAATGTTAAGATCAAATGTTGAAGTAAGGAAATCTCAGTAGTCTTGAATGGAAAACCTACAGTTATCTTATAAGGAGAGATATCTCAACCAAACCCTCTTCTAGAAGAACCCCCTATATCCCTCTTTATGGAGTTGATCGGTGAAGAAGAAGAAGGAGATCAGAGTTTAAGGATATAAAATGTTCCCATTGTCCCGGAATATGTTGATATATTTCCTAAGGAGTTACCCAGACCTCCCCCAGAAAGAGAGGTAGAGTTATCCATTGATCTCATACCTGGATCTCATCCGATATCAAATATCCTGTATAGGATGGAAAATGTAGAGTTGGAGGAATTAAAGAAACAACTCTAAGATATTTTGGAGAAGGGGTTTATCTGACTGAGTGTGTCTCCTTGGAGAGCACCTGTTCTCTTTGTGAAGAAGAAATATGGATCGATGCAGCTATGCATTGATTATAGAGAACTGAATGAGATTACAGTAAAGAACAAATACCCTCTTTCAAGAATTGATGACTTATTTGACCAACTTCGTGGGGATCAATTCTTCTCTAAGATTGATCTTCATTCTGGTTATCATCAATTGAGGGTGAAGAAATAAGATATTCCAAAAACTACCTTCCGATCAAGATATGGGCATTATGAGTTTGTTGTTATGCCCTTCAGATTGACTAATGCACCTGCAATTTTTATGGATTTGATGAATAAAGTCTTTAAGGACTACCTTGATAATTTTGTGGTAGTTTTTATTGATGATATTTTGATATATTCCAAAAGTCGCGAGGATCATGAAGATCATCTAAGTTTATTTTGTAAACTCTACGGAAGGAGAGGTTTTTTGGAAATTTCATAAAATGCAATTTCTGGTTACAAAAAGTTGCTTTCTTGGGGCACATTGTTACCAATGAAGGAATCACAATTAACCCTGCAAAGACAAAAGTTGTATAGGAGTGGCATTAGCCTACACCAATAATGGAGATTTGTAGTTTCCTTGGTTTAGTGGGATATTATAGTAGGTTTGTGAAAAACTTTTCATGACTTTATAATCCATTAACCAAGTTAAATAAAAAAGGGGTCAAGTTCATCTAGAAAAAGGAGTGTGGGGAAAGTTTCCAAGAGCTAAATAAGAGATTGGTTATTGCACCCATGTTAACTCTGCCCTCAAGTGGAGAAGGATTCGTTATTTTTAGTGATGCATCTCTAAAATGGATTGGGTGAGTCCTCATAAAAAATGACAAAGTCATTGCTTATGAATCTTGACAGTTTAAGACCCATGACCAGAACTATCCTACGCATGATATGGAGCAAGATGCAGTCGTTTTTGCTTTGAAAATGTGGAGGCACTATCTTTATGGGGAGAAATGTGATATATACATAGAACATCAAAGTTTGAAGTATATTTTCACACAAAAGGAATTGAACATGAGATAAAGGAGATGGTTGGAACTTCTTAAAGACTATGATTTTTCAATTCATTATCATCTCGGAAGAGCAAACAAAGTTGCTAATGCATTAAGCAGGAAGGACCCAGTTGTTCTTTCCATGATGAGGATTCAAAAAGATCCTTTTATCGATAACCTAGTAAAGTTGGAAATGAGAATTATAAGGGAAGGGACATCATCAACCCTAACCCAAATGATTTCTCAACCATCATTACTAGATAAGATCAAGAAAGCTCGGAAATAAGATCATTTGTTATAGAAGAAGTTTGAGGCTGTAAAGGATGAGACGTTTCCTGAGTTCAATATTGATCAAGAAGGTGTACTGAAATTTTGTACAAGACTATGTGTTCCATCTATTCCAGAAATAAAGAAGGAGCTGATGGATGAAGCTCATAGATCTACTTTCTCTATACATCATGGGAGCACAAAAATGTATAGGGACCTTCATGATCATTATTGGTGGGATAATATGAAAAGGGATATTGATGACTACACTTCAGGGTGCCTGGTATGTCAGCAAGTAAAGGAAGAGCGACAACTTCCTAAAGGGGTATTGCAACCACTACCCACACCAGCATGGAAGTGGGACAATATGTCTATGGACTTCGTCACTGGTCTCCCAAGAACTTCTAAAGGAAGTAATGCGATATGGGTTTTTGTGTACCGTCTAACCAAGACTGTCCATTTTATCTCCATTCGGGAAGACTTCTCTCTTGATCAACTTTCTAGGATTTATGTGAAGGAAGTGGCAAGGCTACAAGGAGTTCCACTTTCTATCGTATCTGATCGTGATCCAAGGTTCACATCAAAATTCTGGAGAAGTCTTCAACATGCTCTAAGAATTGAATTGAATTTTAGTATATCCTATCACCCCCAAACTGATATCCAATCTGAAAGGACTATTCAAACACTCGAGGACATGCTGAGAACATGCTAAATGGAATTTAAAGGTGGATGGGATCAACATATACCTTTAGTTGAGTTCTCTTACAACAACAACTTCCACTCGAGCATTCAAATAGCACCCTATAAAGCTCTATATGGGAAGAAATGTATAACTCCTAATTTTTGGGATGAAGATGGTGAGAGAAATATTCTTGGGCCTGATCTTGTAAAAGAGATGACAAAAAAAGTCCATGCCATCCAACAACACATTAAGGCTGCTCAAAGCCGACAAAAGAGCTATGCCGACAACCGTCGAAGGGACTTGGAGTTTGATGTTGGTGACAAAGTATTTCTTCAAATTTCACCTTGGAAGAGATTCATAAGTTTGGGAAGAAAGGGAAGCTCAGCCCTAGGTATATTTCCCCCTATGAAATCCTTGATCGCATGGGATCAGTAGCCTATTGGCTTGCACTTCCTCCAAATCTTTCACAAGTTCATGATGTTTTCCATGTATCCCTCTTGAGAAAGTATATACCTAACCCTTCACATGTACTAAACCTAGAGGTGGTACAACTGGAACATGACCTCTCTTATGAGGAGTAGCCGATGGAGATCTTGGATCGCAGAGACAAGGTTCTATGCAACAAGACTACCAACCTTGTTAAGGTGTTGTGGACGAACCAAAAATGCGAATAAGACACGTGGGAACCAGAGGAGTCTATGAGGCAGTAGTACCCACACCTTTTCTCTTTTTAGGGTATGTGTTAAAATTTTGGGGATGAAATTTCTTAAGGGGGGAAGATTGCAACGACCCAAACTTTTGTTAATGAAAATCCCTCTTGATCTAATTAAATGTCTTAATATGTGAAATGGTTATACAACATATGAAATTATTTTGTTTTATGTTTTTGTATTTTAAAATACCATTAATAATTATGACCGTTTCTAATATATCCATTGAACAGTGATCACATGATTAGTATAAATATAAGGCTTTAACAAATTATTTTTACTCAGACAAAGGAAGCGATGGCCTCATCCAGTAGACTTTCCCTGTATGAAGCCCATTTAACAGAGCTCAGAAATGAGGTTGAATCTTTGTGGTTCAATCTTGACCAATCCCAAGATGATCTTGAATATGTTAAGCTCAAGTGGAACTACCTACGGGAGAAGTGAAAGTTGATAGAGATTACCACTCGAGTGATGTTATCTGAGCCACCCCAAGAGTCTTTCACCATCGCTCAACTTACCCTAAGGTCTTATGCGGTTGTTTTAATGGGTTATGTAACAAGACCCTATTACTATGATTATGTACATTATTTTTGTATATAATAATGAATGTAATTTCATTTTATTATTGTTACTTTGTAAATAGTTTTTAATGCACAAATAATATTTTTAGTTAAATATTCAACTAAGAAATCTATTTTGATGAATTAATCTATTTTTAATTAAATAATATTTTAATAAAATATTATTATTATTATTAAATTAATTTTTATTAAATATAAATGATTGTATAATTTTATGAATGAAATTGTAAATTTTATTAAGGTTTAAAAGATATTTTTGTCAAAACCCATGAATTTTAGATAAATGTCGATTTTTATTTTAAAAGTAAAAATTAACATATTTAGAAAATTATTTAGATAAAATGAAAATTATTTCTGGAATCGGGGCGTCAAAATTATCCAATGGTGAATTTTTCATAATTTTCTGAGATAGTCAAATTTTTGGGTAAAAATTAAATACTGTATAAATATATAATGTGTTTTATGACATCATAATGACCCAATAGTGATGTAATAAAATAATATAAACTATATTTTCGTCCAATATATGTCTTACCATTAAAAAAAATGTGATTTTGGGTTTGTTTGATTTATTTTACAAAGCTTTAGTGGACCCTCCAAGACTTATATAACGTTTTGTCTTTTTAAGTTGTTTTCCTTGAGAGTGTGACTCACCTCCACATAAGCAAACCTATTATTTTAATAATTTAGGACATTGAACATATAAAATATTGTTTTCCAATCCCCTTTGGTGGAAACCATGGGCGAAAACCACGGTCTGGTTTGTGGTTTTGTTTAATTTAATGTGAGGTGTCCCAAACCTAAATAATAAACAATTCCCTCTCCTTTCCTATATAAACCCACCCAATCTCCCACTTCCTCTTCAATAAAATCCTTTTAAGTTCATCCAAAATCTGACCTCATCTATCTAAAATCCCCCCAAGGTTCTCTCAAGCCTCCCAAGGTCCGAACCTTCATGCTTTCAAAGTTACTCTTCAAGGTAAGGGAATATTTCACCCTCCTCTTTTAAGCCATGACTTCCTTTATGTCGTGTCTTCTAGTTTCCATCTCTTTATATTGAGGGTATGTTCTTATATTTTATAATTACTATCCATTTCATGTATAATTTTTGATATACCCTTTCCAATCTCTTCAATTTGTTTTCTGAATTTTTAAGTGACGTCGTTAGGCTGCTGAATTTCTCGTAAAAGAAATCACATCTTCTCTTTTCCTTCATGTTTACTTTTCATGTGGTATGTTATTAAAATATCCACACCATGATATTATTATGTACCCATACTGTATTATTAATTATTTATGAGTTTTTTACCCTTTTCACATCTCTTTTCAATTTTTTATAAATCCATGTTATATAGCCATTATGCTGCAGAAATTTCACCTCAAAATTTCTAGCTCTTTCTCTCCATAAATTTTCTTGTTTTATTTATGTGAATACAAAAAACTATTTAGTTTCTATGGGTATTCATAAATATATAAATATGATATATTTTATTCTGTAATTGACATAAATATAACCCTCACTCCCTTTTCATGGGTTATAAATGACATAATGATCTTATTTTTTAAGAACTTTTAAAACGTCACGATCTTGAAATGAAACCCATTTATTTTATTCTCCATGGGTTATTTATGAAATGTTTGATTATGATATATGTGTCTCACATGAAAATAAATACATATTAAGGGTGTGCCCTGATATTTCTCCAATGCATTGGGTAAATAATTTAATCTATAGAGACGACAAGTTTCACGATACCTTGGTGAATAACCTTGGTAATTTTTATGACACCTCAGGGTTGTACCTTGGTGATATGTTCATGAATGTCTAAACAAAATGTTGTATCCACATATGCAATTTATGTTTAACGTTATTTTTGTTATGATATGCCTATATTTCCGTTGCTCATGTCTTTTTGTTTTTATCAAGTTCTTGTTGATATGACAAGTAAACCGATTCCCTTACTTTCCTTATTGGGCCTTCTACTCACCCTTTACTTTGATGTATGTCTCCAGGTTATAAGATGTAGTAATTGTACTTAATATGAATCTATTATGATGCCTTAAAAGTGGATTAGAATAATGTTTTATGTTATTTTCATGTATTATGTTCCTAATTTCCAAGACACTCGACTTTAAAGTTCCTCTGTTTGTAAAATGTAATGAAAAGTTATGTAATAATAAGGTGAGATTCCATATTTATGACTAGAACTAAGGGTATAAAACACACAAAGGGAGGTATTATCCTCAAAATATAAGTTAAGGATAGTATATAAGATGATAACCACTTATTTCCATGACATAATATAAAATAAACCATGATTATATAAAATAAAATTCCACAATATATGTCATGTTATACAAAATAAATATAAAAAACCTACAAAACACCTAGGTAGTAGATCCAATAATAATTATTCACTCCAAGATAATATAATACATCTTGGTCACCAATGATTTCCTAATCAACTAAAATATATATATAGGGGTGAGCATAATATGTATAATTAGTAGGATCCTATTTAGGAACTCTCATGTAAATGTGATAAATTCATACTAATTCTCCAATGAGTAAAGAGTAGAACCAATATTCACTTATTAGGTAAACTATATATTTATAACTTCACTAAGTCTCACTCACCAAGTATATCATCCAATTTTAATAAAATAATACCAGAATAATTCAATCAAAGGCACCCAAACCACTTCCCCACTGGTATAAAATCTCATGACCCAAAGTCAAACATATTTTGCTCCCATCCCTTCCTATCTGATGTGGGTTGGGTTGTAACCCTACCTGCCCCAACTCTCACAAGTTCTAAAATCTTGTGTTAGAATTAGGAAAAATCTGATATAAAGTACCATAACCTCATCATCAACTGCATACCACATGGATCACATTATTAGACCATAATAATAGGGTATCATGAACATGATGGACATAAACCTCATGCCATACTCCTACTATGAATGACCACTACCACATACCCATTATCCCATCATTACTACATCATTGGGTACACCACATTCCACCCCCACACCTTGAATGATCATACAAACCGTAGGACATCACAACCCATCTACTACTAAAGGGAGAGTGGGGAAGAGAGGGAAGTCAACCATATTTCCTCACTAACCTAGATATTAGAAAAAAAACCTTAAACCAAAAAAATTCAATGTCAGTATAAAATACTCAATTCAAGTGGGATGTAAATAAAAATCATATAAAAATACATGAATAAATTGTTACGCATAGATCCAAACCTAGGGGCATATACAAACAACCTTAAAACAGTTTATTTATTATAAAACTTCATCGCCAATACCCATTCACAACCATAACTACCTCTATAACACAATCCAACCAATAAACACATGGAAAAAACCCTTAAACAAGCTACAACTTCTCATTTAAAAATTCATTTTTTTTTGATTTTTGTTCATTAACCAATATTAGGTTAATTATGCCATTTAGTTTTTCATATTTAATTATAAACCTCTCCTAGCCACCCCCTTGTTTATTAATTTAATTATTAATTCATTACATGACTTTAAATTTCAATTACAACCTTCATTTATTTAATTCCAAACCATGCACTTTAACAAAATTTATTTAATATTCCACAATTACTTTTATTTCAACCACATCCAGTTTTCACATTTATTAATTTTGTTTCACACCACTAGGAACTACTAACCAAACCACACATCATATACCAACTACCTCACATTTCAAAACCCCACACCATAATCATTAATCCACCATTACACTTCCCACACATCATTCCATCCACTATTCCACATCCATCCCTTCACTTTCAAACTAATTACAATACTTCCAACACATTATCTAAGAAAAAATTCATTATATATCATAACCATATAAAACAAAAACAAAAAAATCATCATATTTCAAATCATATACAATAAATGGGCCAAAACCAACATCATTCAAGTCCTGAATATTCAAAAAACACATTAAATTCATATATTTAATTATTAATTCATTATTTGAAAGGATTTTAGCATCTAAATACAAAAAAATATAGTATTTCAATATAAATAAATTGAAAATAATAAATAGTGGATCATAACAATAAAAAAACATACATTAAGTTCTCCAATTAAAGAAGGTCAAATATTTAAAAAAATACCAAATTCATACGCCACATCAATTCCATAGATATTATGTCACTTTTTACCATCATATTTACCTTTTAATTCTTATTTTTATATATTTTTTAAAATAGGTTGAGGGTCTAGCCCCCTTTATTGAAAATGAAACATGAAATCCTTTTTTGAAAAATGGGAAAGAGGTAACCCATTACAATGACCATGGAAAATGCCAATAAACACAAAACTGTAGAAAGAAATGGTCCCAAGTGATCAAAATAATGAAAATTACAAGATAAGTAAGGGAAAAAGATTCATCACCCCCCCTAAATGATGATGAAAAAAAGACATTGGTCAAGTAGAAAGTGTTTCCCCCTTCTAAGAAGTTGCATTGTGTTGGAAGCACAATGAGGCATAACACTCCTTCCACACACAAAAGTGTGGAGAAGGACCGGACGATAGATGCTAGCACATATATCTTTATTTCGAGCTTCCCACCTGATAAATAATGTAATAAAATCACAAAAATTAAACCTGATACAACACAACTCAAGACCAATAACACTATGACAAATCAAAACAAGGAACCCACCCATTCAAGAGGATATGTGACCAGATGATGGGTGTCAGTACAACTATCTCTCTTTTGAGGATACCCACCCAGTAGTAACAACAAGAAGTAGTACCGCAACCTGATGTGAGGAAATTCAACCCAAACTAATAGAGAAAACTATAACTCAATCAAACAACTCGAAACTAGTAGAAAAAAACACAAGAAAAGATCAAAAGATGCAATATACATACAAAAAAACAAACATACACCAACCAATCAAGAACCATCAAAAAGTAAGACTAATATGAACATAGGACATACCACCAGAAGAATGAAACCAAGCCTCCAAACAAACCATCAACACCTCTGACCCGCAAACAGAGATCCAGAAAAATCATCTTACCAATGCCGTTAAGAAAACTGAAACACCAAAGACCGCCACACAGCCCCAGCTGACATCTGAAAACACTTCAACCATACCACCAGAAATCACTACACACCACCGAATGAACCAAAAATTCTTATGAACACACTGAGTCATTGAATTAGGCTGAGAGAGCACATATCTAGAACAGATCTGGGGATGCGAATAGCTAAAAGGCTGCATGAGGCCGACAATGATAAAAAGGAATGAATCGAGCGGATAAATGAGTAGATGAAGTCTTCAAGGAAGATTATAGAGAAACCACCATGGAGTATGAGAAAAGAAATCCCGTATCAGATGATCAGAAAAAATGAGATCAAACCTGAGGTGGATGAAGCTCGTTTCCAGGAGAGGAATGGCGAGAAAACCCTAGTTCACCCAGAGTGGGAAAACAAGAGAGTGTGGTGCCATCTGAGCCCGTATTTATATTTCATTCTAGGTAAAATAATAATAATATCAACACATAAAGTAACACATAAATATTGATAATATACATGTACACCAGTCCCCTTTCTTTACTCTCATATTGTAGTTTATTTTATCTTATTTAGGTTGATTCATGCTAATTAAACAATAGAAAGAAAAATCACGGTAGCCTGAAAATTTACACAAAATAAAAGGATTAGATATTGAATCCCTTACCTATGTAAGAATATTTATGATTTTATACACCAAAACGAAGAGAAAAAGAATAATAATCATCCCAGGATTACAGAAAGGTACTCTAAAGATCACAAGGAACTCACTAGACTCAATAGGCATGAGTGATCATCTATGATTGAGGAGAAAAAATAGAAAACTCAAAAAGAGGAAGAAACTATTTTTTTAGAAACTCCAGATATCATTTTACATAGATGTCCCCCACAGATTAGGCCAAACTCTCTAACTTTAATTCACATTAATTAGTTTCCATTTAGTTCATCTCATATACCCCATTTAAAACTCCTATAATTTATAAAGATTAAATATTTTTTTCCATATTCTTAACAATATATTTAAAATCCATAATTTTCATTTAATATTTACTTATTTTTCATAAAATCACACGATAGAACCATTTTTGGAGAGAATTGGAATTTTCTATATAAAAGGTTACCCTTACAAAAGGAATGAATCTTACCTTTACCCAAGATAGAACATAGCCAAAATTGTAAAGACTCAGACCCTATTAGACTATAGCCAGTGGTTACTTTATTACATTGATACTAAATATAAGCAATCACATCCCAAATGATTGAATAATTTATTAGTCTTGGTAAACTATAAACATACTTGAGTCCCACATTACATTTGAAAATATAAAATAAAATAAAGTATTTTATTTGGGATCATCTTTGTTCCCTCTATAATAACCATGAATATCAATTATAAAACACTTCCTCATATCCTGGGTAAAGGAAAAATAAGAAATGGGTGAGCTCATATGCTCAATAAGGGTATGCATATACTATAATCTAATAATTCATGAATAATATGACATGAAATAAATGATCTTCAAATAATTACATATAAAATAATCACATGAGATAAAACATATCCATGGATATAAAAAATATTCAAATAATTACATGGAAATTAGTAATTTATTTCATAATGATGGGATTCATAATATCAGACATCTGAAATTTATTTTCGATGCCTCATTCCAAGTTATCTTAAACATACCATCAATGCCTCATGCTAAGAAATATTACATAAATGGGTAAGTCCTAGTCCAAAAAACCAATATAGTTTATCTCATGAGACCTACCAATTCATCTAGGGGATATTTAATTTTGGTCCCCACCCATTAATTAATAATTCCAATGCATTCTTTATATTAATAAACAACATAATTAATCAACATGCCTTAAAAATCAATAACCCTCTGTATTAAAATAACCAACATACGAAATATCAATACCATCCCCATTTAAGATAATCATAAAAAATCCAAATAAATATGGTTGATTATATAATAATATATAATCCTTAGTAAAACATAATATAAAACAAAGTATGTTAACATAGATGAAAATAATTTCAAAATCTCACTGGAAAATTTCTTGAGAAAAACCCCTTTTCACTTTGAAATCACTTATTTAAAATCTAAAATTTTCCAAAATATTATGGAAAACATTTTATTTGAAAGGATTCTTGTAAAATTCTAAAGTAAACTTCGAATCAAAGAGTGGTCATGCTGTATAAGTTAAAAAAACATTCCTTTCAAACTTTTGTAAAAAAAAAGTCAAAAATACCTCATTTGGAAGATAAAACGATGATTCCTTTTAATTTTTTTTTGTAAAAAGTAAAAAATGTGTAAAAATGTATTTAAATAATAATTGGATAATTGTAAAAACATTGTTGAATTTAAAAAAACATGGATATAAATGAAAAATGATTTTTGACCGAAGATAGAAATAAAGTCAAGTTTTATTAAAATCATTATTTTGGTATCTTCAGTACTCAAAGAGAGAAAAAAGAAATGAAAAAATGTATTTTAAATAAATAAACATATTATAATAAAATAAATTGGTTTAAAGATATAAAAATCAAATAATTCTCCCAACTAATACTTAAACATGAATAATCCTGAAAAATGATGAGATTTTAAAATAAACCCTTACCTTTGGTTTGGATTCCTTCATATGAATTTGAAAATAAAATATAGTAAATATAAATTTATTTTAAATTTATAAAATAACCATAATCATAAATATATTTCCATATATGATATAATTAAAATATTTTATCACTTGTTTATTAACAATTATTTTTTAAAATCACCATTCTCGGTAATAACTGCTTTACTTTTCATGTATGTTTCGGTTCATTAGTTTCAGTCCTTGTACTTTTATCATGGTTAAATAATTAATATAATGTTAAAATTGATATAAATATCATATATATTAATCATATATGTATTAAGATTAATCCATAAAAGATAGAGATAAAAAATGAATTACATCGTTCATGGAGACGGTAAGTCGTACATATGCATGAATGTTTTTTTCACTTTTTGACATATGGAACAAAATAAAGTTAAATAATAATTAAACTTTAAATAATAATTATTATATCATATAAATCATATATATTCATTATTTCTATCCTTATTACTATCTATATGAAACATAAATAAAAAATAGATCACAACTCTTCATGGAGGCGGTAGTCTACACGTACGCACGAGCGACATTATCATTTTCCAAAGGATTGGGAGGTAAGAAGGTAAATGTGATATTATAATTAAAAAATCATAATTATTTCATATATATCATATGTAAACATTAAAACCATCATAATACCCATACATAAAATATATTGATGAAAAATGAATTGTATCACTACATGGAGATGGTAAGCCATATGTACGCACAAATGACACTTTCACTTTCCATTTGATGAAAAAGGGTGGATAATTGTACCTTAATAATAATAATAATAATAATAATAAAATTTCAGTATATTTAGGATAATGAAGTTATTATTTTATTAATAATATAATATATTTATAGGAGTTAAAAAATAATTAAAAACAAAGTGATTGGTTAAGGTGATTACCTATTATTTGAAACAACTCCTTTAGATATCCTCTTTAAGGACCTAGGGTTGGTATTTTGGGAATAAAAACACATATGAAATGTTATTTGGGTATTTGGTAAGATAATTTTTTAGGATATTGTCGATCTTGATGGATCAAAGTGCTGTGAATATGTGAGGGGAGGAGGTTCCCTTTTATAGTTGACACTATAACAAACTGAGTGTTTAGTGTCAATTTTTTAGCGGTGATTTACTAAACCGCCGCTATTTTTTTAAATTAATTTCTTGGAGGTTTTTTATAAACTACTGCTAAATGGTTAAAAAATTTAACACATGCAACACTTTACCCCTCCCCCTACACCCCGAACCCTGACCCCCTACCCCACTGACTCCCTGAAGCCCTAGCCTCATCGCCGCTCATCACCGCCCATCGCCGTCCCTCACCGTACCATGTCGCATCGTGACTCATCATGCCATGCCTTTTCGCGCCATGACTTGACTCGTTGCACCTCACCTCTCCACACCTCTCCTCACCTCGCCGTCCCTCGCTGCACCTCACCTTACCACACCTTGCCTCACCGTGCCTCGCCACCCCTCACCGTCTATCCTGACCCCCACCTAGCCGCCCCTCAAAGTTCGAGTGGTAAGTGAACGTAACACACTTTACAATTTTATTTTTGGTTTTTTCCAAAATTGGGTAATATTGATGGTTTAATAAAATGGTTTATTCCAAACTGTGTGGGTGACCATCTGTAGAGGGGGGGATCTAGTTTTTTTATACACACATGATATGTTTTCATGGGCATCACACAACTTTAGTGGAAACTATGTATTTATTAGTGGAAACCATGTGAATAACCCTCACATGGGATATTTTAAACAGTGATTTCCACATGGTTTGTATTGATTTTCATGTTTTTTGATCCATTATTGGGATATATATTATTATTTCACTATGAAAAATGAAATCAGATCAATTTATTTTTAGGGATTTATATGTTAGGTGAGAATTATTTAAAATGTTGTTTTCTTATATGATTCGATTTATTTCTCACCTATGGATGTTTTAATTCATAGAAACTCTAGGCTGTAAAAATGGTCTATATTTATGCTACACTAGATAGTATACAAGCTTCTTTTTTCCTTCTAGTTTTGGGAGGCTTTTATGGTTTATATTAGATATGAACTTATGTGTTATAATAGATTACTTAATCATCAACTAAGATTATATAGAGATTGAAGGGTAAAAAAATAAAATAATACATTTTTTATACACTAATTGTAAATTAAAATAATGGTTTATCAGATGTATATTGAATATTAGGAATCATTGTTTATACGTAGATTGTATTGCATACAAAGATTATAAATTGTAAAAAATTGTTTATACACATATTTAAATTTATGTACACTTACTAAAAAATAGGTTGGTAGAAAATGTTTATACCGTTTCTATACTCCAGAATAATATGTGTCATAACCTATGCTCATTTTTATGAAAAAAATTTCCATTACATTATAAATATGATCATAGAATAACAACATGAGTCATAAAGTTTCTAGATTATAAAATTCAGATATATTAAACAATATAAATGAGATAAACACTACTAAAATTTAATGTTTTTGAGGATTTATTCACTCAAAAAATAAAATAATTTCATACACAGATAATAGAAAAAAAATTACAGTATTGAAATATTGGTTCCAAAAAACATGAGAAGAATATGGAATGTTGCTCACTTAGGGAGTTTGAGTTGGAAAACAAAATTTATAGCACCATTTTCACCCTTAAAAAATTAGGAAATACTCATGGAATGTACTATGATTCAATCCTAATGAAATGATACATTCTCATGTCAACATAAAAAATGTTAAATGGAATATTTTCCCCATTTTTTAAGGATTATAAAAACTATAACATCCTAAAACTTATAGAATTAAAGATAATTTTCAACTATTTTGGATGAATAAAGTCAATACCAATTTAAGGGATGATGATTAACATATAATGGGTATAAATAAAAAAATTCAGTATAAAAAACAACTCATTAAAAAGTATAATTAAGTGAATAATGATGAATTTTCAAATATATGCCATTCCTCTTAGAGAAACCAATTTTTCATTCCATTTTAGGACTTAAATGAATTAATATTACTCTAATTCATAGATATTATAGTAAATTTTATCCTACTATAAAAAGGTAAAATAAACATGGTATCACTACAATAAACTGAGCGTTTAGTGGTGGTTTATTAATCCGCCACTATTTTTTTAAATAATTTTTCGGTGGTTTTTTTATAAACCACCACTAAACAGTTAAAAAATTTAACACATGTGACAATTTAAAATCAATACATGGTCATTTTATATGTTTTAAAAATTACTTACTGGTTTTAAGAATTTTAAAATAATAAAACTTCATTTTTGGTCATTCGGAGCAAACTAACCCTCATATATATGTGGTGTCCTTTTCTATATGTCACAAATTAATCAGTAATCATTGTAATAAGATTTCAGGAAAATATTAGGTTCTTTTATTTATTTTAAACCCTTAAATAATTTCTTTAATGACTTTTATATCTTTAAAATATTATTATGGTAATTTTGAGCACAATTTAAATCAGATTGGTGTTCCATCTATTCTTACATATAAAAAATTATTCAAAGAGAATTTTCCTACTATTTAGTGAGAATTCATGGTTGTTTTCTAGGTTTTCACATTAAATACAATGATATTATGTGGAATGTTTATTTTATTCCTCATGTATACATGAATATGATAGAATATAATTGGGGCACCCCATAAGGCCCTATGGAGATGTATTTATCACAGTATTCACGGGCACCCCTATGTGCATGGATACCTTGTGTTTAGACTTCAACTAAGCACATCACATGTAGTGGATAAGTCTTGTAATGCTTGATGCATATTTTTAGATAGGTTGTGTTGAGGCCTGAGGATAAATGTTAGTCTAGATTTATGGTGTTTTATTTTTTAGTTTATTTTATATTTTTTATCATCCCTTGGGCGATTAGTGTTAGTACGAAAATATGAATTATTCATGGAATTTATTATATAATTTTGTTTATTTTATTGTTTAAATTTACATTTGTTAGATTTCTTGGTTATTTTTCTATTATATTATACTCTAATTTGATGTATTTTTCCACCATAGAATATGGATTAGTACCTTGAAACAAGTTTTCAGCCACTTTCATATGTGTTGAAATGCTTGAGATATGTCAAACCTCATATCATATGCTGATTCCAGAATGGGGAATTACAATGTTACATCATAACATCTAGTTCATTTTATAATCTGGGTAGATGGAAGAAGGGAATATGATGACTTTATCGAATCTTGTGATAGACCATATATAGGCGAGCCATGAAAACCTTTTTGGTGGTAAGTCCTGGTTACCATGGGTGTGGGTTGTCGTTATTTCATTTTTATGCTATGATTGAGTTTTTTTATGAAATATAATGTTCTTACGGAAGTTTCTATTTTAAATTTTCATCTCCTCTATCACTAGAATGAGTCCTATTCGCATGCACCATATTTGGTATATATTACTTTCATGACATATACACGAGTGAATTTAATTGGAATTTTAAAATGGGGTTCAGTTGTTTAAAGTGTAAAAAATCATATATAGAGTTCAAAAGTATTTAACCTCAAGGAATTTATGTTACATGATTGATCCCTTCATAAATATAATTATTTATAATTTTGGTGATTGAACTCACAGAGTTATAAAAATTGATTCTTGATCCATTCTTGTGTATTTATACCGGAAAACATTATTTAACATATTCATATTTTTTAAACTAGTATATATGAATATCTTTTCTTATTTAGTAATATTTATCTGTTTTTATTTTATTTTAATAATGTGTAGGAACATTTTGATATATATGGATAAAAGATGGATAACATTACTGAGGAACACACCTCAGTATACTAAGGGTTTGTCTGATTTTTTAGATTTTACAATTTCTAATCAATCTGTTGATGAGAGAATAAGATGTTATGTCCTAAATGTAAATGTAGAAGATGGTTGAAGAGAGATGAAGTTTATGAACACTTGATATTGAAGAAATTACCTACTCAATATTTTTGTTTTATTTGGCATAGATAATCAAACGTTACAGAAAGGTTGAGCACTGATGTCAAACCAAAGAATGAACTCCCAAATTCATCGACAATGGACAATAAAATTTAAAACATTATAAATGATGCATTTGGCATTGCAAGACACAAACATCAACATAAAAAATATTAGAACAACTATTTGAGGGTTCTACAAAAAACAACCTGACAAGTGATGTTTTTTAGACTGTAGCACAACTAGATCAAAATTGTAACATATCATTGGACCTTCCTCTTGATTCCATTGAGACTAATTTAAGAGAAAACTTCACTGAGAAGAAAAATGCGTTTCATGGTTTAGTTGACGATGAAAATCAAGAGTTATATAGTGGATGTTTGAAATATTCAAAACTTTATTCTATGCTAAAGTTGTACCACATAAAATTTCTATCTGGAATTAAAAATAAGGTGATTTACATGATATTGGAATTGTTTCATGATTCATTTTTTGAAGAAAAGATCCCAATTTATTTTTATGATATGAAAAAATTTGTTAACAAGCTTGGTCTGAATTATATAAAAATTCATACATGTCCCAATGATTGTATGCGTTATTGGGGAGAGGATTAAAGCAGACAGGATTGAAAGAAACATTCTTACTCTAGATGGAAGTATATGGGTGATGTTGGAAGTATGAATCAACATACTACCATGAAGAAGAAGAAAATGAACACACCTGAAAAGGTTTTGTGTTACCTTTCTTTAAAGCCTCAATTTCAAAGATTATTCATGTCATCGAAAACCACCAAACACATGAAGTGGAATTCTGAAGATAATAACAATAATAGGTTAATGAGACATCCAATAGATTCACAATAATGGAATATATTTGATTTATTACATCCATATTTCTCATATGATCATAAGAATGTTTAATTGGGATTGACTGCCAATGGATTCAATCCATTTGGGACTTTGAGTACCAGTTATTGCATTTGGTCGATTGTTTTGATCCCTTACAATCTGCCTTTATGGATGTGTATGAAACAAACATATTTTATCATTTCTATGATTATTCCTAGAAAAAAAATGATTGGAAATGATATTGATGTATAATTTCAGCCTTTAATTGAAGAATTACAGGAGTTATGGAGAAATGGTGTTGAGATATATGATGCATCTTCTAGAATAATGTTCAAAATTAAAGATTCTATAATGTGGAACATTAGCAACTTCCCTGGACTTGGGAATTTATCTGGTTGTAAAAATTACATGGGTTTGACTTTTCCTATTTGTAACTTTTATTTTGAGCTTGAATGACTATCTCATAGTAGAAAATGGTGCTTCTTGTGTCATCAAATATTTTTCAATGCATCTCATAGATTTCAGCTGAACAAGTCAAAATTCAATGGTTCCACTAATCAAAGACCACCTCCAAAGTTTTTAATAGGTTTTAAAATATTAGAAAAACTTGGAAATTTTGAAACCGAATTGGGGAAGGTGCATAATTTGAATGATAGTGGGAAACTATTTTGAAGTGCATCTTCAAGTGAAATCAGAATACAATAATGGAAGGAAAAAATCATATTATTCAAACTTCCGTTTTGGGAATTTAATTTTTTGTGGAATAATATTTATGTGATGCATATTGAGAATATATTTTGTGACAATTTGATCTTTAAATTGCTTAATGAGCATGTAAAGTCGAAGGATCGTCTCAATACTCAGAAATACTTACAAGTAATGAACATAAAGTGTGATCTATAGCTATATAAGAATGGAAAGTTTTATCCGGGAAATTTTTCAATGAAAAATAGGTATATAGATACATTAATTCAAACTTTGAAACATGTGAAGGTATTTAATGGGTATTCAAGTAACATCTCAAGGTGTTTTGACTTAAAGAATCATTGGTTAAATGGACTGAAAATCCACGATTCACATATTTTTTTAGAACAGTTTCTTCCATTGGCATTGTGTATATTATTAATTGAAAATGTTACTGTTGTTGTACTCCAATTATACACATTTTTTAGATAAATATGTGAGGAAACTATACATCCATTTTAACTTGAAAACCATCAGAATATATTTTTATTGATACTTTGTGAAATAGTGACGATCTTTCCTCCGTCGTTTTTTACTGTCATGATGCATTTAACTGTGATTTTGGTTGAAAAAGCTAAATTAGGAGGACCCATACATTATCTATAGATGTATCCAATTGATAGGTACTTTATTTATATGTTTTTTATTTTAGTAAAAAATTCTTGGCACTTCATTAAATACCTAATTATGTTTTTTATTTTATTTTACAGATATCTTGGGCATTTGAAATCATACCTAAAAAATAAAGCTCAACCTGAAGCCTCTATTTCTAGAGGCTATTTGGAAAAGGAGTGTCTTACCTTTTTTTATAGATACATGGTTGATTTTGAGACAAGATTCAATTGAGTTGGACATGTTTAAAACACATCGACTCAATTTGAAATACATGGGAAATAAAAAATCTTTCCTGCTATTGTCCGATCAGTTGGGAGGAGCTTAAATGTTACACTAACAAAAATGGAATTATTATAGGCACATAGATATGTGATATTGAATAGTGAAATTAAAGATCCATTTATTAAATAGTTGAGGATATATAACAAAATATGAATGAGAGGAAAAACATGAAATGAGATAGATATAACAAAAGATGTTATTAAAGATCTTGTAGAAAGGTTTGCACGATGTATAAGTTAAAAACTATTTCAATCAATATGGATATTATGTTGATACATATATTTTGTAAATTTAATAATGTATATTAATTATTTTAGATCATGAATACTGATAATCAAGCATATTTTTCAGAAGATTTGAAGTTTCTTGCTCGAGGTCCTCTAAAACAAGTTAGAAAGTTCAACACTTACAACGTGAATGGATTTATATTCCATATAGTTGATCAGGAAGAGGGTTTGAAAACATATAATAATGGAATATTTATGTTTTATGAAGTGTAATACTATGGAATATTTTTTGATATTATCTAATTAAACTACCATGGGAATTTTTTAGTTGTTTTATTCCAATGAAATTGGGTGGATATTATCAGGGGTGTTAAAAGGGATTCCTTACAATTTACTTATGTGAACTTATCTCGCTTGATGGATGTTGGTGACCATGAACTACATGATCTGTATATCTTATCATCGCAATAAAAAATGGTATATTATGTGAAATATTCCATGGATAAAGGGTGGAGTGTAGCTGCTCATGTAAAACAAAGATACTTGTATGATATGAGTGATGAAGTAAAGATTTGATCTCTGACATTGAATCCCATCAAAAATAAGAAGCAGACTTATTTTTCCATCATGATATTGAAAATATTAGTCTTGAAAGATTGGATGAAGTAGATGACATAATTATGGAGCAAGAAACCGACATGATTGAAGGAGAAAATGATTGTATGTGCAGTTATCCATTCATTTATCAACAACTTATGTAATTTTTGCATTCATTTATTATCATTGTTATGTATATTTTTTTGTCAGTACTATGAATCTATTATCATTTATATTTTTTTTTATGCATTAATTTTTTGAAATATATGTTTTGAACTTAATTTTATTAGATTAAATGACAAGAATACCAATGAGGAATTGTTATACTCACACTTCAGGGTCAAAGAGTTTTTCTAGAAGCCGATCAACTGTGGTAATATTTTCATTAGTTTAAATATTTATTATAAAATTTTATCTATTTAATATATTAAATTGTTGATTTATCTTTTTTAAATGCATCCACTAAGTTTAGGAAACCAAGCATCCCAAACAGAAGTGTGGTTGAATGTTTATAAAAAATATGATGGGAGTTTTGTTAATGATCTTTCCAAAGAAGCTGGGGTATGAATTCATTTTTCATTATAATAAACTATTATCAGTTTCCACTATGTTAATATATATTTCTTCTAATATGACTGTTATTTGATTTATTGGTAAAAATTAAAGAACTATGGGATGTCAATCCCACACAGTCCTACTCAGTCTCCCAGGATGACCTAGTTGGTAAAGTCCTTGGGAAGGAGCATCCTGGTTGAGTGCGTAGATGGGTTTGGGACTATTACCATCTAAGGTCTTTGGAGGGAAAAAAAATGAGATTTCAAGTGATGAATGGTGGTAAGAAGGTAAATCACACAACTTAAAAATCATTTAGTTCACAAAATTTTATTGATTTTAAGTTTAAATATAAATATACAACATTATTTAATTTTCAATATAATTATCTTACAGGTGTCGGTAGCAGGAAGTAGAGATAGAGATGGAGAGGGTGATGAGCAGTGTTCATCATTGGGAAATGATTATTAGAGAGGGTTTGTTCATGTATTAGTACGTCTAATGTGGGTATTTTTTTTTATCTTTTTCTTATATTTTAGATGCGATTGAGACAATGGGTGCCCTATGTATGTTTAGTATAACTATGTGTCTATATGTTGTGTTTTAACTGACTATGAAGATTGAAATTTCTATATGATCATATATGATGTTCATTTTATTGTCTCTCTTTTACATATAGATTGATCTGACTATTATATTATACTATTTCCCACATTTTTTTCATAGCATCTTACTAAGTATGTTTATACTCACAACTACATGGGATTTGCATGCATGATTTTTTTTCTTATATAGACAACTAGTATATGGTGTTATTAGTGGATATAGTATCTATAGAACATAGAAGTAAGTGGAGGCACTGACCATGTTTGGTGGTCAAACTTAGGGATCTTGAGTTGGGAACTCCTCTTCTATTCGCTTTCAATTGTTTCTAGATTGGGACCTACTTTCCTTTTTCTTGGTTAGGCATGTATTTTACCCTTTTATTTTCCTGGATATTTATCTATCTCATTCTGATGTATTTACTATAGGTCACTACATGATTTTTTTTACACCAAGAGGTTTTGTTTTATTATACCTATGCAGTATTTCAAAGAGTTGAGTGTGTGTGTGTGTGTTCACGTACAATAGGATAAATCCTCCCACTTCAGTGATATTATTACTCTGTGCTTGTCGCTATCCCTTCAATTATTGGGGGTGAACATGTGGTGTCACTCTCAGCATACTGGGGTCCCAATTAGGGTCCTTATATGTCAAGTTATAACACAAAACCCCATGGTTTTCTCCAAGACCGTAATCTCTATCTAAACCCAGCCATTATAGGAAAGTATTTACCCTTTTCCAAATCTCACATCACAACCCATTCCTACTGACCAAGGATCAATTTATGTTATCTCTCACCAAAATAAGGTCCTATATCACTTAACTATACAATGATATCTCAAGCCTATAACATATATGATAACCCCTATCTATCAGACCCTTTTTTCGATTAGTATGCTCTTGTTTTCAGCTTCTTGGTTAGAGATCAATATTGATGTGTTGGGTGATCTCCCTTTTGGGAGATTTTTATGCTCTATTTGTGCATGGGCCTTGTTTTTTTAGATCTGTTTTGTTGCTATTAGATAAGCCATGAGGATGTAATTGGGTAACTCTAACTATGTGGATTCTTATCGGTCTAGGCACATAGAGGCATCTATATTATTTTTTGTGACCTCATAAAGGGGTGGGATCAGTGTTGAAAGTCCTAGGATTAAATAAAGTATTTACCCATTGTATAAATCCATGTCATTTTTAATCCTCTCTTGTGTAAGTTTAGATCATTTATGGATATTTTGGGTGATTTCTCTTTTAGATAAGAATTTCTTATTAGTTTTGAATCATTAATGACCATTTTGATGAAAATGGTATTCATGATGGATGGTTTCATATTTAGAATTATTTATTTATTATTAAATTAATTTATCTTGTTTGTAATTTTAGTGGATTTAGTTTTAACATGTGAAGCCTCATTTTAAGGGAAGTACATTGATTCTTTATAACTAGTTTTAAATGTATTAAATATATGTTTTCCTTGAAAATGTGTTGGGTAATTGTTTAAAGAATCAATGTACTTTCAATGAGAAATATATTGAGAAATGTATTGATTATTTAAATGTATTGAGAAATGTATTATTGATTCTTTTAATGTTTTTATATATTATTGATTATTTTAATGTGTTAGTGTCTTGTTTGATTCTTTCAATGTTTCAATTATTTATGTTTTGGTGAGAATCAATATACGTTGATTCTTTAGTTTTAACATGTCTTGTTTTCCTTGTACTTTAATGATATATTTGATGATCTATTAAAATTTTCAGTGTCACTGTTGTGTTGTTCTGGCTGTAAGTTTTGGGGATTCAGAACCTATAGCTTGTTTTTTTTAATACATGAGATAGTGGTGGTTTAAACTTCCGCTAAATATGAATTTTTTTACTCAATAGCGGTTTTATCCACATTAGTGGTTGTTTTTTGGTAAAATGTCCAGACATTAGGGGCAGTTAAAAACTGCCGCTAGATCTTAGTTATTTTTTTAGCGAAAATCACCGCTAAAACTAATAAAACCACTATGAAATATGACTTCTATGACACTTTCCAGAAACCGCTGCTAAATGGAAGGAATCTTCATGTGTCGAAATTCCGACACCAATTTTAGCAGCAGTTTTTTAAAACCATCGCAAATCTATATAATGACAGTTTAAACAACCACTAGATAAAAAAATGCCACTAAATGGGAATTTTTTCATAGTGTGAGGTGAGGGGAACTTTTGTAATTTATTAAAATATTTAAATATAAAAAATTTATTCTCAAGAAAAATGCTTCAAAATGTCCATATTTTTGATTTCAAGGTAGTATATATTTTAAATATCATAATAAAGTAAAATTTTTATAGTTTTAAGTGGTATTTTAAACCTTATATTTTGGTTTAACCCCTTAGTTAACCTATTTTAACCTTAACCGTAGAAACACGTTTTTCAATCTTAAGGGGTTATAATTTTACTTAAAAGGTGAAAATTTACTCAAAAATGGAAAATAAATTAAAATTTCGACCATATATTATCCTCATAGTCCTTTTTCAAAATTTTAATGATTTTTAAATATTTTAATAAAATATTGTTTTTATAAAATATCATTAATATAAATTTTGACACTATTCATTTAATTTGACTTAAAAGACATAAAGACAAGATTTTAATTAAAATATAATCCTTTTACACATAAATATTATGTTATATTTGTCTAAAAAATTCATGGAACACTATAAATCACTCAAATTATATTAATTTTAATATTTTTTAAATAATTTATTTTATTTTTCTATTAATTTAATAAATATTGTATTAGTGCTGTGAAAAAATTTAAGGTAATTATATAATACCAAAAAATTATAAATAAATTATCATCATGAAAATAATTTTATTATAATCAAAATAAAAATCTATATTTATTCACCACTTGATTTTGTCCCTATGTGAACAGATAATAGATATTTAAAAGTAAGAGAATGACATTTTTGTATTTTTCTTTGCATTAAATATAATTTAAGTCATTTTCGGGGAAAAATATCCATTAAATAAATAAATTTCGAGTATAAGGTGATAAGGTTCAAATTATCTTTATCTAATAAGAGTTATGATTAAAAATTATGGCATTATCACTTAGTTTTAACCTATATTAACCTGATTTACCCTTTACCGTGGTGATAAATTTTACCGAGATTACTATTTATAATACCTAAAAATAAAAGGGAACTATTTACCAAATTTGAACCTCATGATTCCAAATATGGAATCTATTTTTTCAAATTTAATACATATAAGTGTCAGATATTAATTTTAAATAAAGTGTGTAAAACCTGATGAAAATTTCTTTTTTTTGAAAAATAAATTTTTAAGCATAAAAATGGATTTATTTATATCTCATGACTTAGAAAAATATTATATGAATGTAAAAAAAATTTATTGAATATAAAACATATAAATTTAATTTAAATCACTAATCAATAGTGATTAATTTAATTTATTAATATAAAAATACATTGTGGTCATAATTTTTTTTTGAAAAACAATTCTTTTACTTTAAAATATTTTTTATTTTTATTTATATCCTATTGATAACCAATGAATTAATTTTGTACATTTAAACTAAATTTTTTTCATAATTTAGTTAGACCTATTAATACCTGTTAATTTTAATAGCTAGGTTATAATAGTCATATAATATTTTAGTAGTAGGTCATGGTTCATTTAAAATCGGTATTCCATGTAGCACAAGATATCCCAGAAATTAAATTTATTTAATAAGAAATATATCCTAAATTATAAGGATGTTACATTCTTACCCCACTTAAAAAGAGTTTTTACCTTGAAATATCATCACTCTGATACAAAAAATGAGGATATCTACGTTTCATTACATCCTCAGGTTCCCAAGTAGCTTTTCAAATTTATTATTCTTCTAGATAACATTAACCAAGTGAGTCGACTTGTTATGTAACACTTTATATATATGATCTAAGATTTTAACTAAAAATTTGTCATATGAAATATCACTATCTAATGGTACATCCTCTATGTTTAGCATATGTGAAGGATCAGGTATGTACTTCCTTAGGAGATATACATGGAACACATCCTAAACATGAGAGAGGTTTGGTGGAAGTGCTAAGTGATAAGCTATCATCACCACTCGATCAATATTGAAAGATAAAATATACCTAGGGCTCAAATTTACCTTATTTTCTAATATCACAACCTTCTTCAAAGGATAAATTCATAGAAAAACCTTTTCACCAAGTTCAAATTACAAATCACATTGATGATTTTCAGCATAACTTTTCTATCAACTCCAAGCTACCTTGACGTGTTGTTGAATGGATCTAAATTTCTCTACCATTTCCTCACCTAGATAAGGTCACAATATATTTATTTCTCTAACTTCATCCTAGAATTTTTGAGTTCTATACTTCTTTCCATAGACAACTTTATAAGGAGTCATCTGAATGCTCGAGTGAAAGATATTGTCATAAGAAAACTCAACTAGAGGATAATGTTGATCCAAACCACATTTTAAATACATAGAACAATATTTAAATATATCCTCTAGGGTTTTAATAGTTCTCTCATACTAATTTTTTTTTCTGAGGTTGACATGCTATAATGAAACTCAATTCCATATCTAGATCTCACTAAAGAATTTTCTAAAAGTTCAAGGGAAACCTCAGATCCTAATCAGATACAATAAACAATGGTACTCCATGAAAACATAACACCTCATTAATGTATATTTTTTCAATTTTATCAAGATAGAAATATTCTTTGATATAAATTAAGTGTGGTGACTTTGTAAGGCAATCAACTATAACCCAAATAGAATTAAATCCTTTTGATGTTTTGGGGAGTCTGATGAAAAAATATATTGTGACATTTTCATATTTTCATTATGTCATGGGTAATGGTTGTAACATCTCCTTAAGCTTATGTCTCTCAACCTTAACTTTTTGACATACCAAACACTGAGATAAAAACTCTGAAATATCTCTCTTCATGCCATCCCACTATAAATAATCTTTCAAATCTATACACATCTTCATAATTATAGGATGAATAGAAAATTAAGAACAATCAGCTTTATCCAACATCTACTTATTCAATTATGGTATGGATGAGACACATACATGGCTCCTAAACCTTATCATTCCATTACAATAAAGGTCAAATTTTGGAATATTTCTCACATTCTTCTATAACTCTATATCTTTATTCTATGGCTATTTAATTCTCAAATGGATAGATGGTTGAACACTCATTTGAAAAAGAAAATATTTCTACCCTTATTTAAATATTTATAGACACATCCTTTAAAAATTACTGCTTTTAACTCCAAATCATGAGTCGGGTAATTTTTCTCATGAAATTGTAATTGGAAAGAGGAATATTATATCACCTTATCGTTTTTCATGTTAATTCATAATATTACCTTCTCTAATTCATCACTAAAGATTAAAAACCCTTCTCCACTTTAGGTTAGTATTAGAAGGGGTGAACTGACCAACCATCTCTTTATTTCTTTGAAATTATCTTCACATTCATTTGTCCATAAGAATTTAACCCCCTTACATGTCAACTTGGTGATCAGATTATATTGTCATGAGAAATCTCTCATAAAGAATTGGTATTATCCAACCAACCTAAGAAATCTTAGGATTTCAGTTACCATGATTGGTCTCAGCCATTGCTGAATAAATTCCATCTTTTAAGGATCTATTGATATACCCTCACTTGAGATTACATGACCCAATAATGAAACTTTATAAATTAAAATTCACACTTTGTAAATTCATCATACAAATTATCCTTCCTCAGGGAATTCAACACAATTCCCAAATATTCTTCATACTCTTCCTTGATCTTTGAATATATAAGAATATTATCTATAAAGACTACCACAAACTGATCAAGGTAATATATAAAGACTCTATTCATTAAATTCATAAAGATATTAGGATCATTGGTAAGATAAAATTACATTACTATAAATTAATATTGACCATACCTTGTATAAAATAATATCTTGGGTATATCCTCCTTGATCCTTAACTGATGATATCGAGATCGAAGATCAATATTGAAAAATATTGAGATCCTCATAATTGGTCAATCAGATCATTGATATGGGATATATGATGATTTTTCTTAATATAAATCTTATTAATTCACTAATAATTAATGCAAAGACACATTGACCCATCTTTATTCTTAACAAAAAGAACCAATTCACCCCATTTCAAATCACTATTCCAAATGAACCCTTTATCTATATTCTCCTAGAGTTTCTTATTCAATTCTTACAACTCAATCAAGTCCATTCTATATGGAGTCTTTGAAATAGGCATAACACCAGGTACGAGTTCTATTAAAAACTCAACTTCATGATTAGGGGGAATAATAGGAAAGTCTTCAAGAAATATATTATCATATTATAGAACAATAGGAACATTTTAAATATTGAGTTTATACCCAACAATTTGAGATAAATATCCATCATGAATAGGTAAAAAACCCATATGATAAAATTAATTTCCATTAGGTGTTCAGGTTCATCCTTGCACTGATAGATGATTGACGGTTGATTTAAAATTTCAAATGTAACTTCCCTTCCCTAATAATTGACATGGAATCTATATTGAGAGTATCAATACATACCCAAAATTACATCAAATTCAACTAGTATAATTTTAGAAAGATTCATAAGAAGTACATTCCCAGAAACTTCTATTGGATAGGAGTTATAGAATTGAGATGCAGTCATCATACCATTAGAATTTTTCACCTCCAACTCAATATCTAATCATTAAGGTGGAGATATGATACTCTTATAAAATTCTTCAGATATTATTGAGTGGATATAACTAGAATTAAATAAAATTTTCTCAATCCTAGAGTGGATAATAAATATTCCTTTCACCATGTCTCTAGGAACTTTCATGTTGGATGTAGTGATTTCATAATCTTGGCTTTCTACATTTGGATTTTTTATAGTATGTTCCCTTGAAACTTGGGGCATTGATTGAAATAGTTCCCTATCTTCTTATGGTCAAAGCACTATACTTTGATGAATTATCCCTTACCCTATCATTAATGAACATGATGTCATTTTTACCCATACTTGAAGAAAACTTCTTTTCCTTTTAATCATGTACCAAGGTTTTTCTTTCCACATGTATTGTATGTTGAAAAGTTATTCTTTATCTTCTTCCCCTTATCCATATTTTTCTCTGACATCCTCTTATTCTCTTTATTTACTTAGAATCCATAAGTCTTGGATAATTATTTCTCTATCTTGATATTACATGTTACTATATAATCATATAATTATAATATTTGGGAGATTAGTTCCCTTAGAAGGATTGGATTAATCCCATTAAATAAACTCTCAATATTTATCTTTAGATTACATATATAGTTTGTAGAATAACATTCTAACCTTATAAATTTAGATTCATACTTAGAAACATTTTACTCTTACTTTTGTATCGGACTTAATAATTGTCACTCTATATTAACTTGTTGTTCATGGGGAAAATATTTTTCTAAGAAAAGTTCCTTAAAATCATTATATCCCATACTATCTATTTTATCCTTATCCTTAGTGTTTTGAATCAGTGACCACCATTTATCTAAATCCCATAAGAGAGGATAAACTTCCATTACAACCTTCTCCCTTTCATTACTTCCCAAATAGAGAAATATTATATCTAAGGAACTTATCCATTTCTTAGATACAAAAGGATTTGTAGTATCATTGAATGATAGAGGTTTTTGATACATAAATTAGTATAACATTGTTACACCAAATTTTTTATTATTAGACTACTCTATAAGGGTAAGGTTATTTCTCATAACCTGAGTCAGATGGCCTGATATAGTTATAATTCATCTATAGCTATAGTTCTAGATCCAACTTCGTTATCTTTACCAGAAGGGGAATACCTACATACATTATATACATTAATACTCTTTCCATTCCTTTAACTAGGCACCATTTCTAAGAAATGTAAAACACTATATTAGATAATAAAATTATTAATCACAGTGTAAAATTTATAAAATAGTGAAATACTTAACATAAATTGATTTTTTTGAATAGCTAATCTTAGAATCATAAACTTGGTTTCTTTGGGAATATTCTCAAATCATAAAAATATTCTTTCAAAAATTTATAATAGTTTGTAGATAAAATGTGAATTAACCTAAGCATATCCCCTATAAGTGTCAAAATATGTGTAAATAAATTACCATTATCATGCACCAATATAGGATTGAGTCAAATCCAAATGAAACCTTTTTGGAGTTATTAAACCTTGGCACAACTATGCTAGAACCACATCCAATTTTAGTATCCAGATATGGATGTATTACTAGGATATCCACATAATTCATACCTTAACAAAACTTTAGGTTGTTATATTATACTTAGAATTATCCAAAAATTCATTAATAATGTTATGTTCTCTAATTTATGTTTTCTTAAATCTAGTTTTCAAGGTTTATACTAAACTTACACTGATACAAAATGTAAAGACCCTGACCCTAGTAGCTTAGAGTTGGTGGTTAATTTATTACATTGATATTAAATACAAGAAATCACCATCCTAAAGACTAAATAGTTTAGTAGTCTTGGTAAACTAGATACATACTTGAGTCCCACATCACATTTGAAAACATAAAATACAATATAGTATTTTCTTTGGGATCATATTTATTCCATACAGTATATCCCCACATATCAATCATAAAACACTTCATAGTATGATAAGGAAATGAAAAATAAGAAATGGGTGAACTCAGAGGCTTAATAAGGGTATGCATTCACCAGAATCTAATAAGGCATGGATAATGTGGAAGGAAATAAATGATATTAAAATAAAGGCATATAAAATAATCACATGATCTAAAAACTTATCCATGGATATAAAAACTATTCAAATAATCACATGGACATCAATAATTGATTCCATAATGATGAAATGCATAATTACTGACATCTAAAACTTACCATCAAGGCCTCATTCCAAAACATATTAAACATACCATCAATTCTATGAGCCAAGGAATTTACATAAATGGGTAAGGCCTCATCCAAAAAAACCAATATAGTGTGTCTCATGATACCTACTTATGTATCGAGGGGATATGTAATTTTAGTCCCCACCCATAACTTAATAATTCCAATGCATTCATCATATGAATAAACAATATACTTAATCAACATTCCTTAAAAATAAATAACGACCCGTATTAAAATAACTAGCATACAAAATATAAATACTGTCCTCAACCGAGATGAACATAAACCATCCAAAGAAATACGATGGATGATATCATAAGAGTATAACCTTAGTAAACTATAATAGTCAACAAAGGATGTTTTCATAGATGAAAATATTTTCAAAATATTATTGGAAAATTTCTTGAGGAAAATACCGTTTTTAAATTTTAAACCACTTATTTAAAATATAAAAAATTCCCAAATATTAAGGAAAAATTTTTATTTGAAAATATACTTATAAAATTGTAAATTAATATTCAAATTAAAGAGTGTTCATGATCATGGTAAATTCTATTCATGTATTATAAGTTAAACAAATTCCTTTCACACTTTTGTAAAAATATTCAAAAAGTACCTTGTTTGGAAAATGAAAAGAAAATTACTTTTAACACATTTTGAAAAAAATTAAACATTTCTAAAAATTTCATTAAAAATATTTGGAAAATAGTTAAAACATTCTTGAAATCATTTTTAGGAAACATGGATATGGAAGATAAATAAATATTATTTTCTATAAAATCATTATTTTTGTATCTTGAGTACTCAAAGAGAGGAAAATGAAATGAAAACATGTATTTTCAAGAAATAAACATAGTAAAATAAAATAAATTGGGTTCAATATATAAATATCAAATAATTCTCTCAATATATACTTAAACATAAATAATCCTGAATAACGATGAGATTGTGAAACAAACCATTACCACATGTTCAAATTTATTCTTATGTGTCCGAACATACTATATAACAAATATATATTTATTATAAATATATTATATAACCATAATAATATATATTATACCATACATGATATACTTATAATATTTTATCACTAATTTATTAACAATTCTTTAGTAAAATCACTATTCTGGGTAATAACTACTACATTTTTCATGTATGTTTTGGTTCATTAGTTTTAGTAATAATAATTTGATCATGGTTCCATTATATATATAATGTTAATCATGATATGAAAACAATATATATTTATTATATATGTATTTATATCAATTCATAATATATATATAAAGAAAAGTGAATGACAACATTCTGGGAGATGGTAAGCCGTATGTATGCATGAATGTTATTTTCACTTTTCAAAGGATTAAATTAAAGAAAGGTAAATAACAATTCACCTTTAAAGAATAATTATTATAAAATATAAATAATATATATTCTTTAAATATATTCTTATTACCATCTAGATAAAACATAAATGAAAAAATGGATCACATCGCTTTGTGGAGGTGGTAGTCCACACGTACGAACGAGCGACGTTATCATTTTCCAATAGATTGCATGGTAAAAAGGTAAATATTTTATTATAATTAAATAAGTATAATTATTTCATAACTTTCCTATATAAACATTAAACCCATCATAGTACCCATCTATAAAATATGGGGATGAAAAATGAATTATATCTCTACATGGAGATGGTAAGCTGTATGTACACACGAGCGATACTTTCACTTTCCATTTGATGGAAAAGAGGGTGGATAATTATGGATTCATAATCATAATAAAATTTAAGAATATTTAGGACAATTGATTTATTATTTTTATTAATAATATAAAATATTTTGAGGTGGTAAAATAATAATTAAAAAGAAAGTTACCGGTTAAGGCGATTGCCACTTCTTTAAAACAACTCCTTTAGATATCCTCTTTAGGGATTTAGGGTTAGTATTTGGGGAATTAAAAAACCTCTATAATATGTTTAAGGTATTTGGAAAGATAATTTTTTAGGATATGGTTGATATATATGGCTCAAAGTGATGTGAATATGTGAGGAAGAAGAGGTTCCCTTTTATAATTGAGGGAGGGGCACTTTTGGAATTTCTTAAAAGATTAAAATATAACAAGGTAATTACCAAGAAAAATGATTCCAAATGACCATATATTTTAATATAATGTATAATATTGTTTAAATATTATCAAAATATAAAATTTGGATAGGTTTAAGTGGTATTTTAAACCTTCTCATTTGGTTTAACCCATTATTTCATCTATTTTAACCTTAACAGTTGTAACTTGTTTTTAAATATTAAGGGGTTATAATTTTAATTAAAAGGTGAAGATAAACTCATAAATGGATAATGAATAAAATTTTAGAATATATATTATCCCAAAATAATTTTTCAATATTTTAATTATTTTTTAATTTTTTAATAAAATATTATGTTCATAAAATATCATTAATGTTAATTTAAAAACAAATCATTTTATTTGACTTAAAGACATAAAGACAAAGTTTTAATTCAAATTTAATCCTTTTACATATAAATAATATTTTATATTTATATAATAAATTTTTGAAATACTATAACTTTCTCAAATTATATTACTTTTAATATTTTTAATATCATTTATTATATTTTTCTATTAATTAAATAAATATTGTATTAGCGTTGCACAAGTATTTAACGTAATTATATAATACCCAAAAAAATAAGAAATAAATTAAAATCATGAAAATAATTTTATCATTATCAAAATAAAAATCTATATTCATTCACCACTTTGTTTTTCCCTATGTGAACACATAATATATATTTAAAAGTTAGAGAATGAAATTTTGTATTTTTCTTTGCTTTACATATCACATAAGTATTTTTCATGGAAAAGTGTCCATTAAAAAAATAAATTTCAAGAATAAAGTGATAAGTATAGAATTATATTTATCCAATAATAATTAGGATGAAAAAATTTGTCCTTATCACTTAGTTTTATCTTAGATTAACCCAATTTACCCTTTACCAAGGTGATAAAATTTACCATGTTTACTATTAATAATGTCTAAAAATAAAAGGGATGAATTTACCAAATTTTAACCTAATTATCCCAAATATGGAAACAATTTTATCAAATTCAATACCTATAAGTGGAATAGATTAATTTTAATGTGTATAAAATGCGAAGAAATCTGCTTTAAAAAAGATACATTTTTAAGAATAAAATGGATTTATTTCTTTATCATGCCTAAAAAACATTAGATGAATGTTACAATATTTAATTGAATATATAACATATAAGTTTCATTAAAATCATTCAAAATAGTGATTAATCTAATTTATTAATATAAAAACATATCGCATGCGTAATTTTTTTTGAAAAACATTTCTTTTACTTTAAAATGTTTTTTATTTTAATTTATAATCTATTGATAACCAATGAATTAATTTTATACATGTAAAATATAAATTTTTCATAATTTTTTAGTCTTATTCATAACCTCCAATTATAAAGGATAGGTTATAATGCTCACATAATATTTTAGAAGTAGATTACAATTCATTTAAACTCAGTATTGCATGTAAGACAAGCTATCAAAGAAATTAAAATTATTTTCGAAGAAATATATCATAAATTCTCAGGGTGTTACATTATAACCCCAATTAAAAATAACCTTTACTTTGAAATTATTTCACTTTAATACAAAAAATAAGGATATATCAGTTTCATTACATCCTTGGGTTCCCAAGTAGCTTTTTCAAATATCTGATTCACCTAGAGAACTTTAACCAGGTGAGTCGTCTTGTTCCACAACACTTTATATATACGATGAAAGATTTATATTGGATGTTCCTAATATGAAATATCATGATCCAATGGTACATCTTTTGATTTCAGTACATGTGAAGGATTAGGTATATACTTCCTCAGGAGAGTTACATGGAACATGTCATGAACTTGAGAGAGATTCGGTGGTAGCACCAAGTGATAAGGTATCATACCTACTAAATAAAGAATCTAAAAAGGTCCAATATTTATAGGGCCCAAATTTCACTTCTTTCCAAATATCACAACCTTCTTCCTTGTAGAAACTCATATAAAAACCTTTTCACTAACTTTAAATTCCAAATCATTCTGACGACTGTCATCATGAATTTTATATCGATTCTGAGTTTCCTTGATGTGTTGTTGAATGGATATAACTTTATCTTCCATTTAATAAGATAGATCTGCTCCAAATAGCTTTCTGTATCCAACTTCATCCTACCATGTTGGATTTATACACTTTTTCCATAGAGGTAATCATAAGGATCCATTTGAATTATCGAGTGAAAACAATTGTTGTAAGAAAAATTGACCATTATTGATACCGAAAACCTTTTAAATCCATAGAACAAGATCTCAACATATTATTTAGGGTTTGAATGGTTCTATTATACTAACCATATATTTTAGGAAAATAAACCTTACTAAAAATTAATTATATATCTAGAGATTGATGTATAATTTTCCTAAACTTTGTAGTGAACCACAAATATTGATGAGATACAATTGACAGTGGTACTCCATGAAACCTTACCACCTCTTTAATATATATTCTGGAAACATGATCAAAAGATAAATCTTCTTATATATCAATGAAGTGTGTTGAATTTGTAATTCAATCCACTACAACCCAAATAACATTACAACCTTTTGATGTGTTGGGGTATCTGATGAAAAAAATCCATGGTGACATTTTACCATTTCCATTCTAGTATTTGTAATGTTTGTAACATACCCTTAGACTTATGTCTCTCAGCCTTAACTTTCTGACGTACAAAAAATCGAGATATAAAATCTAAAATATCTATCTTCATGACATCCCACCATAAATACTCTTTCAAATATCTATACATATTTATACTTCTAGGATGAATATAGAATGAAGAACTAAGAGATTTATCTAACAACTCCTTCTTCAAATATGGTATAGATAGGACACATACATAGTTCTTGAACCTTATCATTCTATCACAATCAAGGTTAAATTAAAGAACATTTCTAACTTTCTTCTATATCTCTACATATTCATTTTATGCCTCTTTAATTCTCACATGGATAGATGGTTAAACACTCATTTGATAAAGATAATATTTCTCCTCTTCCTTTAAGATTTCCTAATCTATCCTTTTAAAATCCATAAATACAAGATCTTTTGGGATCCTCATCACTGATAAGATGGAATGATCCTTTAGACTTAGTCTTTCACCATGTTCACCTTCCTAAGGTGGAAATACATTGATCAGTCACAATATTTAATCATATACAACCATCTTCTCTGATGCATAATCATATACTTCAATGTAAATATATACTTCAAGATTTTATGACCATTATATATATCACATGTAACATCTAATTACCTATTTTTAGGTGTTTTGAACCATTTATTTGAGTATCCAATGATTTGATCTCTTTACAGGTTGTTTCTGATGTTTTCAGGATTTTTTTGAAGGTTTCTAGGCCTGTGAACGGTTGGAGCATGGTTTGAAAAACCATACATCCAAATCGTGCAACATTTCTAGTATCCCAAGTAGGGGAACACAATTTTCACATGGTAATACAAACAATGCAACCTGTATAGAAGGGGGTTGCATGATTGGTTCATGGTTAAACTAACCACGTTGCACTTATAGGGGAACTATTTGGGGAACATAGTTAGGTGCACGATTAGTACTAATTGTGCGACTTAACACATGAAACTATGTGAATAGTAATTAAAACCCCAAAATATTAATTGAAATACCCCAAAAATTAACCCCAAACACCTACCACTCGAACCTAAATCTAATCCTTTGGATTGTAGAAGCTATATAGAGCCATTTTGGATCTCAAAACCTCATTTCTTGACAGATCAATGTGCCGATCAAATAGGCAATACTATTCCAATGACTTCCTTTATACTTGGTATTTAATCTCACTTATTCTTTTGATTCATTATTCATATGGGTTATGATGGCCTTGTGTTTTTTTGGATCTGGGATGATTGATGTGGAATTATAGATTTAAGGTCTTTTATCTATTCACTTGAGATTATTCTTCCTAGATCCGTTGATCGCCATCAGAGGAAACACTTTTTATATTCATTATTATTTTATTCCAAATATTCCAAGTAGGTTTTTCTATGATTTTCATTCATTTTTTCTTGATAATTTATAGATATGTGCCTCCTTCCAACACATATTCTATAGTTGTTGATCTTTAATTCCCATGAAAAATCCTCCTTGATAAACTTTTAAATAAATTGAACTTGGACTTAATTGAATGGATATAATATTGAACTACATCACATTTTTTTGAATTTTTTAATTCCATGTTTTTTTAGATTTATTTTCAAAGAACTTTAAAAGGATGTTTTGGTGAAATTGAGGTCTTTGTCTTGGATTTTTATTCCTAAAATGAAATTCCTTGATTCAAATGAAGCGAGTTGAATGATTTGATATTTATAAATAGTTTCAAATACTTAGATTTGTGAAATTATGAATATCCCACTTTGAATTAATTTTCCCTTATTTTTAAAATTAGTGATCTTAGGTGATTTTAAATGGGTGATCTATTCACATGGAAAGAGAGTATAAACCCATGTTTAGAAATTTATTCAAACCTTTTAAAAATTTAATACTTCCTTAGAATTATTTACAGCTATTTTGAAATAAATTATTATTTTAAAGGCCCATTTTTCATTATTATTATGATTTGTAAAAGGAAGCGGGTATGATTACCCTTTTTAATGTTGAATTGTATAAAAGGTTTTGAATTGAAATTGATGAATCATGATGGTCTGGTTAAAGCTTTATGTTAATTCTCTCATGTAATAATAACTTATTGTAACTTGTTTAATTATTATACTTCCCATTGTTGGGTTTTGAAAAAGGGATTATTTAATTTGAGGTAGTTTAGAGGTGAAAGTGAGATATGATTTTAGATTATGATCCCATGATTGATATTGATAAGGATCCCCATGTGATCCTCATAATTTGATTATCCCACTCACCTCTTTTGACTAGTCATGGGAACCAGGATAGTTATATGGAATGAACTAGATATATTCTTCAGTATCAGACTCACACCACGTCTAGTGGATCTGTAGATAACATGAAAGGTTCAAGATACTGACATGTGACCAGGAAACTATGTGTTTATAGAACTGGTTTGTGTTGGTCAGAGTATAGTACTCTAGAGGGGGTGAATTGAGTATCTATAATTTTTTTGTTAAAAAGTATTAATTGAAATTCCCTTAAATTTAAAATTCAATTTCCCAGTTATCCAGTAGTGAATTTATAAGAGCTTAACTATTATATTAATTTCTCAAAATATTTATTAGTTCTTAGTTGTATCAATTTGATAATTACTAAAACTTTTGAAACTAACCTAATAAGTCAATACTGTTATAAGCACTTTCTAAGACTAAATATCAGAGTTCAATTTATTTTTAGCAAATATGTGATAAAATAGAGTAAAACTAAAAGGTAAAAACATAACGGAAATAAAAAAATAGGTTCAATATAAAGTATAGACTAAATCCTGTTTACTTGGTGATAACATGACACTAATAATTTTAAATTAATAAATAGTTTGATCCACACCCTAGATCGGGGTTCACAACAACACATAAGGCTGTCCAGGTCACCCTTGACCTCTTCCATAGTTCTCCGTGGAAAAAACAACAAACATGTCGCAGAATACCTCCTCCACAATTCTACATGGGATGAAAATGTATAAATAGAGTGTAAGATTGAGGATATAGAGTATCCTCCAGTTATGCATAAGAGTCATTGTGTTTGTAATAGAAAGATACACAAACTACTTAGAAATGTAACTAAAATGAACACAATAGAGCTAAAGATGTAGAGTTAGGTTTAGAAGGCTATTTGTGTTATGCAGTGTAGATCTGGACTCATTTGATGAAGTGGATTTGAAGTTCGAGTCCTCTTCTAGAAGTTGACTCCAAGATAGAGTGTCATAGCCTCTGTGTTCTGGATTTCAAGAGTGAGTATGGTTCCTCATGTATATTCCTCTCCTTTTTTGATATTCTGAAGTAGTTTTTCAAATTGATGTTCAGATCATTTGATATTTATTTGAGTGTTCTTCTTTTGTTCTTGAGTTCACAGTGGCTGCATGAGACTTGCATATGTTCTTCAGTATGTCTCTCTCTCACGCAAGCATGCAAGACACCATATTTATTCTGTATATCTTATCTATTTTAAAATTCTTATTATTTTCAAGGGAAGACAAAGAGAATGTTCTTTCCATGTGCGTAGGTTCATCATACCTCGTATTGTCTGATAAAATTACTAAAAAGGACTATAAATTATGTTGGTATCATTAAATGACACAAATATGACTGTTAAAATAATATTAACAAATTCAGATTTAAACAGTATATTGGTGACTCGTATGTCGGTGTCTCCTTCTGTCAGTGTCTCAATCTTTCGGGGTCTCAATCCATTTGTATGTCATTATGATGGTCTTTACATACATCAGTGAGTCATTAAATAAGTGTATTTTTCCTTATATCGGCGCGATATTTGATCTATTGGTGAATCATATCAACGGTGACTCCTTCCTTTTGTTGGTCAGACAGTTGATCTATCGGTGACTTATATCAACTGACGGTGAGTCCTTTCATTGGTAACACCATGCAACGATAGGTCACTTGTGCTGATAGTAGTTTGTCTGTATTAGTGATTCATATACAATGGTGTGTTGTCTGCATCGGTGAGTCATATGAAATGGTGTGTCCTTCCAATGATGTCAACTTCACATACTTATAACATATGCCTATTTGAACTGTCTGTCAGTGAGTCGTATGTCTATTGGTGAGCCATCTATCTATCAGTGTCAGTGACTCATACTTATATAATTTTAGATGTTCTGTCTATCTTATAGTTCATAAAAGTTAGAGAGTGTTAATAATCATAATTACACGTAGATAACTAGTTATAGGCTCATTTAGACTAAAACACACATAAATAATGATTGAAATGATATTATATTCAAGATAATGTTTTGAAATAATTTAGGATATGACATGAGGTAAGATATATGTTAATATCTGACATGATTTTTGATAATTAAAACCATTATAGTAAGATATAGTGACCAACAGTATCTATGGGCCAACAATATCCCCCTTTTTGATGATCACATATCATGTCATTATTAAGTACCATTAGAGAATGATTAAAGGAAATAATCTGATTATGAGTTCCCATTATGAGAATTGAAATGTATCCAAGATAATAATGCAGAAACACTAATAAATTTCTCCATATTTTAATAATTCTTAATAAAGTTCTCCCCATTTTGGGATTAGAAAAAAGTGGAAGGATAAAAGAACACTAAAAATAGAAAAGGATAAATAGTGAAATTTCATTCATGAGAAAAGTAAACTGAATTATAAAAAGTACAAGGACTCATCCCTATCAAAAAAAAAGATCACTCCACACTACTTGGAAGGGTTAAGATGTTTCTTCCCTTTACCAGAAGGATCAATGGATGGCTCAACAGGAGGATTAGGATGAGAAGAAGGAGGGTCTAAATAGATTTTCAGAGAAGGTAAAGGCACTCCTTTAGGTACGGTAGAAGCTAGGGAAGGTTTGTGATGAGAAATAAGCTGAGTATAAATAGTTGTTGTAATGATGGGTCTGACTTGAGATAAATCCTGAGAAACTGACTTCTAATCTTGAGCAGGCATTGAACCAGTAGAGGAAAGTGGTGAAATAAGATGCACCACAATGGCTTCACTTTGAACATGGAGATATAGTTTTAATATCTTGATGAACTCTTTAATTATCTCTCCACCATATTTCATTTTCTTTTCAAAATAATCTTTCTTTTCTATGAACTTTTCCAAAAAGGAAGTGAATTCTCTAAGATTCTGAATTTGATCCTTAAAATCCTTTTTCACTAGAGGAAGAGTAAGATTGGTGGCCAAATACTTAAACAGACTGTTCATTTGATGATTTTTGATGAGTTTGGAGAAAAAATCATTTATATTTTTGGTCATGTCTTCTTGAGTGTGTTAAGAACTCCTTGTATAATACTTCACATGGTCATGCACCTTATCCGAAGTGTCCTCAACCTTGGCCATACTGGAATTTAAAGCTTGTAGATATTATTTCAAAACTTTATTGATAATGGAAAGATCCATATATTGTGAAGGCTAAAAGGTGGAGCAGAGGTTGATGCAAGAGTTGAGGAGGAAAGTTCCTTAACTTCTTTTTTCAGTATGGAAAAATCAAGAGCTTTAAAATTATAAATAAGATTCTCAAGTCCTTTCATGACACTTTCCATTATATTCCTATACTTAGTGGTCAAGGCATTGATACCTGTGGTTAAATTCTTCATCTCATTCCCAAGATTGGTGTTGCTTGTTAAAATTGTTTCTGTAGTTATAATCAAATTTGGCTGAATTTATTTTGTCACCATCTTGGAAACCGAAGTAGAATCATCTTGAGATACACTGGTTGAGGCAGGAGTAGAACTAGAAGCTCCATCTATCTTTACACTATCAAACATAGATTAGATAGCTTGCAAATTTTTATTTAGCTCAGTGTTATCTATCCTTGATTCATTAATCTCATATATCATTTGATATTGTTCTGAGTGTCTTATGGAGGCACATATGTCTTGCTTGAAGTTTTCAAAATCAGTGTCAGTGACATAGTCACTAGAAGAGATCTCAACCACTAGTTTCCTTGCAGTAAGTGCAAAGACATCATCATCATAATCTTCATAGTCCAATCCTAGTGCCACATACCTAGGATTCCTCACCCATTCATCCATAATATCACAATCCAAAGGAGTAAGAGTATCAAGCCTTAATATTCCAACTTGATGATCTTTATCATATTGAGAAACTCTTTCTTGAGGCTCTTCCTTAGTGCCATCTTTCTTGGAAGTTTTCTACCCCTCACTTAATGCTTCCTTTCTAGGTTGGTTATCTTTATCTAGAGTTATTTTTATAGTATATACATCTTGAGAAACATGTTCATATGGAGAAACATTTTCATATTGAATAACACCATCAACAGATACACCAACATTATCTTCAACCAATTCCATACGAATAACATCTGGATTTACATCAGTATGATCAGACTCACTATCACTGCCACTTTCACTAATTTATTCATTAGCACCATCTTCATCCTTTTCACCACCATTTCACCATTAACTTTCTCATATCCTTCTTCCCTACTTGATTCTGAACCATTTTCACCACTACCTGCTTCCTCTTATTCATCTTCTTCTTCACTGGATTCACTGACATATTCTATACTTCCTTCAACTTCTGTTTCTTTAGTTACAGTAGATTTGAGAATAGGTTCATGAGAAGGTAAGTCCAAAGGTGTACTTGGAGGTCTAATAGAGATTCTATTTGTTGGTCCAGTTGGGTCTGGGTCACTTTTATCATCAACTGGTGATCTTGCATCTCTGATAGGAGTAGAAGGCTCCTCCTCCCCATCTGAAGAATAACTTACTAGTTCATCTAGACTAAGGCAATGATCAAATAGATCATTTGGTTTAACTGGATGATCTATGGGATTGAACTTTTCATACAGTCTATCTTCATCACCAACCCATTCCTTTCTCCATGGGTTCCAGTTAATCTTCATTCTCTTACAAATTTTAGAACTCAAGAAGATTCCACTACATTCACTAACTACAACATCATCGACTTCACTTACACAACATTTATCATTTAGCATTGTTGAGATCATTCTAGAGTAGAAAAGAGAATTTGACTAATAACTAGGTTTTATCATCTCATTTATGCACACCATCATATATCTACATAGATTCCATTTTACTCCTTTTTTTATAAAATAAAACATGTATACATTCTGATACTTGAGAGAAGAAAAGTCCTTTTTCCTAGGACAAATCTTGTGCTGAATAAACTTAAATAAAATTCTGCACTCACCATTTAATTATGAAGAAATGGGTCTTCTATGTTCCTCATTTCCATTTATCTCTTTCAAAACCGTCTCATAGAAAAATAATTTAGTTTCAGGAGGTGATGTTCCTTGATAATCATTAAACATTCCTTCGTGAGGAACCTTAATTCACTCATCCAGATGTATTGAAGAGAAATAAATTCTCTTCTATTTTAATATCGACTTGAACCAAGCTACATCACTTCCTTCCAACAAAAGTTCTATATTCATATAAAATTCATGTACCAGCTTCGGGTAGAATACTCTGTCATTGTTTGCGAACTAGTCAAGCCATCCTTGATCTTGCATCACCTTTAACAACAAAGACTTGCTCTCTAAGAGCCATTACACTAGTACTTCTTTCTCTAAGGTTACAACACAATTTTCCAGACTAGTATTTACAAGAGTTGAAGATTTTCTTGATTCACCTTTTTATTTCTTAGAAGCATGAGACTCACCATATTCAAGAGCTCCCTTCACACACGCCATTGTAATCAGTTCAGTCTGGAGGTCAAAAGGTGAAAGGTCTGGGGTAAAGAAATAGAGCGGTGGTTGAGAGAGAGTAGCGTTAAATAAGTAGAGAGGATTGATTCAAATTTGTATCATTTAAGGATATTTAAATTACACAATCTTGAAATCGTGAATTGGGTTCAACAAAATTAACGAAACAGTGTCATTTTGATAAAAACATAAAACATAGAGAAACATTGATTCATCAGTGTCAGTATTAAAGACTTTGTATAACACTAACGGTGTTAGTATGACAATAGTGTAGGCATGACAACAGTGTTGGAATGAAAACAATATCGTCATAAAAATGATTTCGGCATGAAAATAGTGTTGGAATGATAATAGTGTAGACATGAAAATGGCGTTGGCATGAAAATGTTGTTGGAATGAAGACATCATAGAAAAAGATTAAAGTAAAGGAAAACACATGGTCTTACTGATTGATCATTTCTAACTCATGTCTGATGTAATTCATTTTTTCAGAGTTAAATGGCTTAGTGAATATGTCAGCAAGCTGATATTCTGTGCCAATAAATTCTAAAGTGATATCCCCCTTTTGATAATGATCTCTCAAAAATTGATGTCTTACATCAATATGTTTTGTTCTAGAATGAGAAAATGGATTTTTAGAAATGTTAACAGCACTTGTATTGTCACAATTTATTGGTACATGTCTAAATTGATATCCATAGTCTAGAAGTGTATGTCTCATCAACAAAATCAGATCACAATAGTTACCAGTAGCTATGTATTCAGCTTCAACAAATGCAACAAAATTTTGTTTCTTGCTACACCATGAAACCAAAGACTTTCCCAAAAAGTGACATGTTCTAGAGACTATTTTTCTATCTAATTTGCATCCTCCAAAATCATCATAAGAATAACTCACTATATCAAATGATATTCCTTTGGGGTAAAACAAACCTAAATTGATAGTTTGTTTGAGGTATTTGAAAATTCATTTAACAACATTTAAGTGAGATTCTTTGGGATTATCTTGAAAATGGGCACATATACACACACTAAACATTATATCTGGCCTACTAGAATTCAAGTGGATAAAACTTCCAAGCATTCCTCTATAAGTGGTTTGATCAATAGATTTACCATCATCATCAAGATCCAACTTACAAGTAGTACTCATTAGAGTGTCACTAATTTTAATTCCATAAAATCAAAATCTTTTTAGAAGATATTTTGTGTATTTAATTTGATTTAAAATGATACCTTGTTTATTTTGAAAAATCTGAAATCCAAGAAAGAATTTTAGTTCACCCATCAAACTCATTTCAAATTCATTTTGCATCATATTTGAAAACTCAATACACAAATAATTTCTTGAAGATCCAAAAATAATATCATCAACATAGATTTGAAAAACTAAAACATCTTTATAAATTCATTTTATAAAAAGAGTAGGATAAAAAATTCCTTTTGTAAAACCTTTAGAAATAAGAAAACTACTTAATCTATCATACCAAGATCTTGGAGCTTGTTTTAAACCATATAAATATTTTGTTAATTTGAAAACATGATTTTAAAAATGAGGGTTTGCAGAACCATGGGTTTGTTCAACAAAAACATCCTCAACTATATACCCATTTAGGAATGCACTTTTGATATCCATTTGATAAAGTTTGAAATTAATATGGGCAGTATAAGAAATCAGGATTCTGATGGCTTCAAGTCTAGAAACAGGTGAAAAAGTTTCTTTATAGTCAATGAATTCTTCTTTACTATAAACTTGTGCAACCAATCCAGATTTATTTCTAACAATATTACTATATTTATCTACTTTGTTCCTAAACACCCACTTAGTGCCTATGGTCAAGGTGTCTTTGGTTCTATCCACAAGTTTCCAAACTTTATTTCTTTTAAATTGATTAAGTTATTCTTGCATATCCATCACCCAAAATTCATCTTTAATTTCATCATTGATGTTTTTAGGTTCAAGCTGTGACAATAAGTGTTGATGTCCAACTTGATTTCTAAGAGAAGCTCCAGTTTGTGTACCTTTATATAAGTCTCCAACAACAACATCTAAAGGATGGTTCTTGAGGGTTCTAGTTGGTCTAGAAAAGGAGGGGCTAGTAACTTCAGTTTCATCTATAGGTTCAGGTTCATCATGTTTATATTTTGAAGAATTTCCAGAACTATTTGATTTAAAATATTTCTTGGTAAGAGTATTAAATGATTTTGCATTTATGTCCAGGTTTGACATATCATATTCAAGGTTGTCCAGAGAGATCTTTGGTTCATGTGGATCTGTTTCATCAAAATTGGTATTCACAGATTCTTCCACACACTTGGTTTGTTTATTAAAGACTTTATAGGCTTTACTAGAGGTTGTGTAACCTAAGAAGATTCCTTCATCACTCTTGGATGAAAATTTTCAAAGATTGTATTTAGTATTAAAAATATAAACTTTTCAACCAAAAACATTGAAATAACTAAATTTGGGTTTTCTATTGTTCTATAACTCATAAGGTGTATTCTTAAGGATATGTCTAATTAGGACTCTATTAATTATGTAGCAATCTGTATTCATAGCCTCAGCCTAAAAGTAAATAGGTAAATAATATTCATTAATCATTGTTCAGGTAATTTCTTGTAAGGTTCTATTACTTCTTTATATGACTCTATTTTATTGATGTGTCTTAGGGGAATAGAAGTTATGACTATACCCATTGTGTGAGAAAAATTATTCAAAGTCTTTATTTTGAAACTCACATCCATGATCACTTCTTGAGGATTTTATTCTAATTCCACTAAGATTTTCCACTGTTTTAGCATACTTGGTGAAGTAAGTTCACACTTCACTTTTTTGAGCTAAGAAATAAGTCAAGTATACCTAGAATAGTCATCTACAAGAATATAAACATAGTGCTTCCCATTTAAAATAGAAACATGAGAGGGTCCAAACAAATCCATGTGAACCAACTCTAAAGGTTGAGATGTTGAAACTTATTTCTTTGATTTGAAATATATCTTGTGCTATTTAACCTTTTGACACGGATTACAAACTTTATCATTTGGGAACTCATGTTTGGGTAGATCCTTGACTATGCCTTTTATAGTAAGATTTCTAATAGTGTGTACATTATAGTGTCCTAATATCCTATGCCACAGCCAAGACTCTTTATAAAAGGCACTTAAACAAGATTTTTTTTGAGAAACTAAAGAATCTAAGTTAACAGAATATACATCTTCATTTCTAAAAGCATAAAATACTAATTCATTATTAGAGTTGAAAACATTTCAAGTATCATTTTCAAATTTAACATGAAATCCATTATCACATAATTATGAAATACTAAGAAAATTATATTTTGATCCATTAAAAAAGTACTTTAGAAATTAAAACTGAGTTAGAGTTACCAATCTGGTCTAATCCAATTATTTTTCCTTTAGTATTATCTCCAAAGGTGAAATATCCCCCATCAATCTTGATTAGGTTCTTGAAGATTGAATAATCTACTGTCATATGTCTTAAACATCCACTCTCTAAGTACCACTGACTCTTGCAGAAGCTCTTCAAATATATTTCCTACAAAATAATCAAATAAAAATAGATTTTGGTACCCTAACTTGTTTGGGTTTAGGGACATTTGTAATCAACACTTTAGGTAACCATATTTTTCTCATGGGTTTCCTATAATAATCATCATCTTTATTATTTTTAAAATTTTGGAAAGGGAACAAAATCCAAGACAAAGAAATCACAGAGGCCTAAAATAGGGTTGTCCAAGGGCATCCCCTCTAACTTGATCTTCTCCTTAAGGTACAAAAGAACCCAAACTAGGAAAGAAAGAGAGGGGCCTGTCTTGAGAGGCTTGAGAATAATTTTGAAAAACAGAATCTATTTAGTCCATAAAAACTAGAGGTAGTAAAGGATTTTTTAGAAATGGTACTAGTAGGATAATTTTGTTTTTTAGGTAGAAAAACATATTTTCCAGATTTAGTTACAAAATATTTTTTAGATAGGTTTCTCTTTATAAGATCATATCCAATACCAGAAGTGTACTTATGAGCTATCATTTTTTCAAGAATTTGAGTAAGAGTTTTTTCCATTGGTAATCTTTTCTAAATCTTTATTCAATTTCTCATTAGAAAATTTTAATTCATTGTTTTCTCTGAGCAGTTGAGCATTCTTTTCCTTTTAAGTAGTAAGTTCAAATTTAACAGTTACAGTAAGAGAATATTTTTTATTTAAATATTTATATTTATCTTTTAGTTCATTACAAGTGACTTCCAGCATGTTACAGTATTCAAATAGTTCATCACTTTTCATATTTTTAGAATCACTTTCATTTTCAGAATAATAGGAATTATGTGTAGGGGAGTCTGAGGTTACCTCAGATGTGTTTGTTATAAAAAACATTTTTCCATGTTATCTTTATCATCATCAGATGAGGATGATTCACTAGAGATATTCTAAGAGGCACTCCATGTGGCTTTCATAGCTTTCTTATACTTCTTATCCTTGTTTTCATACTTCTTTTTTTATATTTTAATTTTGGATAGTCAGATTTGACATGTCCTCTCCTCCTGCATTCATAACAGACAATCTACTTTGATTTTTCCTTTAATTTCTTGTCCTTTTTCCCATTACCATTGTTATAATATCTTACTTTATAATTGGGATTCCTTAAAAATTCCTCTTTATATAAATTTTCTTGAATCTTTTGGCTATCTGATCCATCTCTTCATCATTGTATGATGTTGATTCATCATTACTGAAGCTTTCAACAAAGGCTATCACCTTATATTTTTCCTTATTCTTAGAGGTAGTAGTATTAAAGGCTATAGATTTTCTCTTAGGTTCATCCTCCTCTTCTTTGTTGACTTTAAACTCTTCCGCATACATCATCAGTTTTACAATGAGTTATTTGACAAGTAGTTTACTGATGTCACATGATTCACTAATTGAGACATAAGTTCCTCTCCATCAATCAGTTAAGCATATGAGAATCCTCATAATTTGTTATTTGGAAGTAACATCTATTCCTATAGAGATCATAGTATTCATTATTACATTAAACATGAGATACATGTCAGAAATAGGCTCATTAGGCTTCATCTTAAAATTGTCATATTTAATAGTATATGTGTTAAATCTTATTTCCTTAACACTAGGAGTTCCTTCATGTGAAACAGACAAAGTATCCCAAATTTCATGGGATATTTTACATGTAGAAATTCTGTTAAAGTCATCATATTCTAAAGAATCGTATAAGTCATTAATGGATTTTCAATTATTGTTATAATAAATCTTAGTTGGATCATCCCAAGTAGTTCTAGCAGTAGTAGGAATCTTATACTTATCTACAATTGAATACTGAATTTTGAAACCCATACTTTCTAAGTGCATTTTTATTTTAATTTTCCATTGTGCATAATTTGTTCCATTAAATAATGGAGGTCTATTAGTAGCAGCACCTTCCATCCTATTATCCATAATAAAAATAATTTAGAACAAGATTTTATAGAGATAAAAATTTAATATTAACAAAAAATTTAAGATCTTTGAAATACAAATAAAATCATAGTTGAAAAGGTTTGAAAAATATTTGAAGACTGAAAGTTCCTAACACCTCTGATAAAAAATGTTGTTCAGAGTAGAGTAATTAAGATGGGGGTGAATTTATTATTTATAATTTTTTTTAAAAATTATTAATTGAAATTCCCCAAAATTTAAAATTCAATTTCCCAGTTAGCTAGTAGTGAATTTATAATATCTTGATTGTTCGATTAATTTCTCAAAATATTGATTAGTTCTCAGTTGTATCAATTTGATAATTACTACAAATTTTGAAACTAACATAATAATTCAATACTATTATAAACACTTTCTAGGACTAACTATCAGAGTTCAATTTAGTTTTAGCAAATATGTGATAAAACAGAGTAAAACTAAAAGGTAAAAACATAGTATAAATAAAAAAATAGGTTTAGTCTCAAGAATAGACTTAATCCTCTCCACTTGGTGATCACCTACAACCAAGCGATTTAAATTAATAAACAGTTTGATCCACACCCTAGATCGGGGTTCACAACAACACATAAGGCTATCCAGGTCACCCTTCACCTCTACCAAAGTTCTATATGGTATAAACAACAAACAAGTCACACATGACCTCTTCCACAGTTCTATGTGGGATAAAAATGGATAAATAGAGTGTAAAATTGAGGATATCAAGTATCCTCCAGTCATGCAAAGGATTCAGTGTGTGTGTAACAGACAGATACACAAACTACTCAGGAATATAACTAAAATGAACACAATAGAGCTAAATATGTAGAGTTAGATTTATAAGGCTCTGTGTGTTATGTAGTGTAGCTCTAGACTCGTTTGATTAAATGGATTTGAATTTTGAGTCCTCTTCTAGAAGTTGACTCCAAAACAGAGTGTCGTAGCCTCTGTATTCTGGCTTCCAAGAGTGAGTATGGTTTTGCAGGTATATTATTCTCTATCTTTTATATTCAAAATTAATTTTCCAAATCAATTTTCAGTTCAGTTGGGATTTCCTTGAGTTTTATTCTTTTGATCTTGAGTTCATAGTGGCTGCATGAGAGTTTCATATGTTCTTCTGTATATCTCTCTCTCACGCAAGGCTTCACCACACCACATTTCTTTTGTATATCTTCTCTCTTTTAAAATGATTCCTATTTTCAAGGGCCTAAAAGAGCATGTTATTTCTATGTGCATAGGTTCATCGTACCTCTTACTATGTACTACAATTACTACAAAGGATTATAAAATATGTCGGTATCATTAAATGACACAAATATGACTGTTAGAAATAATATTAATAAATGTAGATTTAAACAGTCTATCGGTGACTCGTCTACTTGTGTCTCCTTCTGTCTATGGCTCAATCTATCGGGATATCAACCCATTGGTATGTCATTCTATCGGTCTTTCCATATGTCAGTGAATCATTACTTCGGTGGCTTTTCCTTCTATCGGTGATAAAATTGATCTATCAGTGACTCATATCAACGGTGAATCCTTTCTTTTGTCGGTGAGATAGTTGATCTATCAGTGAATCATATAAATTAATGGCGAGTCCTTGCATCGGTAGCAGCATGAAACAGTTGGTCACTTGGACTGAAGGTAGGTCATCTGCGTCAGTGTGTCATATGCAATGGTGTGTCATATACATCGGTGATTCATATTCAATAGTGTGTCCTTCCAATGGTGCCAGCTTCACATACATAGAACATATCCCTATTTGAACTATCTATCAGTGAGTTATATGTCTGTCAGTGAGTCATCTATTTGTAGGTTCTAGTGACTCATACTTAGATAATTTTATATGTTCTTTCTGTATTATTGTTCTGCAAAGTCATAGAGTGTTAATACTCATAATTACACATAGATAATCAGTTATAAGCTCGTTTAGACTAAAACACTCATAAATAGTTATATGATTGAAATGATCTGATATTTAAGATAATGTTTTGAAATAATTTAGGATCTTACACTAGGTAAGATATATGTTAATATCTAACATGATTTATGATAATTAAAATCATTATATCCAAAGATAGTGTCCAAAAGTATCTATGGGCCAATAGTTTGATTAAGACCCATGAGACTAGATGTATTCCCGATGCTTAGTCAAGATTATTTTTGATTAGATATTCTATAGTGGAATCACTATATTAACTATGTTGTACTCATGACATCCATATACTTGAAACTTGATACACGACAGTGTTCATCATCACCACTTGGAATCAGAGCTTCCTTACTTGATTGATCTATTCACTTTTATTATGCACCTTGATTATATTATGTTGGACCTTGTACAAATTTTTATATTTGGTGCATATTATTATATTTTATTGATTATCTTACTCTATCTTGTGAAATGGTTTTCAAATATTTTCAAGAAAATGGTTAGTTTTTAAATGGTGAAATGGAATGTTTTACAAGTTTGGTTTGATAAATGATTTTTAAATATTTAAAAATCTATTTTTAAACTAGGACTCATTCTATATTTATTGTACTCATATTTTTTCATATTTTAATTTCCTTATGAAGTAACAATATTTAATATTTAGTGGAATCCTACTAGTCTCTTTAGATCACACCCTTCTTGTTCCTTTTGGTGTTTGCATCCTTTATGATATTATAGTTGGTGCTCGTGATCTCGTATTCATTTTTGATTTTGTTATAGGGTGACCAAGGGTGGGTGACTTGGGATATAGTTGGTGGTCATGGACCACTAGGATATAGGTGTTTGGAATCTTTGTTTTACTTTCAATTTTTATAATGTTTCATTGTACTATGAAATGTATGTATTGAGTTGTTTATCTGATATTATTTCCTTAGTGCACTTTGATTATTGTAATATTTTAAAGGTGAAATAATTCACAACAGTTATTTATTGATTCATAGGTTCTTATCATTAGCCTATATAGATTAGGAACTCTCTTATAGTTACTATCAAATTGGATTATATATTGGTTTATATAGTATTCCCGATTGGTTCATCACAAGTGGTATCAAAGGAGTTCTTTCCTTGAAAGAAGGAAATTATCCTTGAAATACCTTATGTTATTTGGGGTTAGTCATGGTTAAAATGAGATTAAGAATGTGTCAGGACTTAAGAGGTAGTTCATGAGTGGGTGCTTGATCACCACCTCTTCATGATGAGACTTGAGTTACCAGGGATGTGGGCACTTGAGTATTTCTTTGAGTTATTGGTTTCCTAATGAAAAATGATATTAATATTCCAAATGAGACTATCTTTGATTTGGGGAATCTATTATGAGTTTTAGAGACAGAATGGAAGGATGAACACAATCATACCATCTCTCCATAGTCTGGAAAACTATGAGGAATCTGTGTGACTAATATAGAAATCCATCCAGGAATAGTTTTGAGGTTAGGGTGTGGTTTATCGGCCCATATGACCAATCCATGCATAGTTCTAACCTGGTTCTAAACTTGAATCCCTATCTATTTTATTTTAGGTGACTCCACTTGTGTGAGGTTAGTTAGGAGTGTTATGTATGTGGTTTTTTTTCATTCTATTGTTTGGTCATTTTTTCTTTAATACCTTATTGATAATTTTAAATCCCTTTCTAAAACTGAATTGGGTATTCAAAAAATTTTTGATTGAGTTCTTTGAGAAAATTTTTCAATTACTAAGAACTGAGTTTTATGAAATTTTTTGTTTGGAAAAATAATTTTCAAGGACACATTGATTATGTGTTATAGAAACCTTTTAAGAATAAATTTGGGTGGTAATAAGTTTGAAATAGAAATGGTTTAGATAATTGAAAAATGAGATTATTGTTTTTGAAACCATGGAAGAATTTTCATGTGATGCTAAAAAAATTAATGAAAAATTGTGATGAATTTATAATAATATTTGTCATTTTGAAAGGAAAGAGTAATGTTTTATAAATGTTGAAATCTTGTGTGTTTTGAAATCAATTATGATTTGATAAAAGTGGGTTGTGACCTTGTTTAAATGATTCTGTACTCTTTTTGAGAATTCTTTGATGCTTGATTTGATATGCTTGTGTTTTGTGATGTCCAAAAATGTACCCCATGATTTTTTCCACGAATTATAGAATGTTAATTCATCAGTTTAGTTTTCAGAGTGGTCGTTCACATTTTCTAGAAGTGGAATATCTTATTGGGGACTCTACCCAAACTTCATATCGAGTGGTGAAGCTAGAGAAATTCCATCATTTGAACCCCATCCTTGAATTCTAGGATTTTAATCCACATTCTTATAAAGCCTAAAGAAGTTATCTTGAGGTAGTAAAGTGTATTGAAGAATTTTATAGGATATTTGATTCTCTCAAGACTCCTGATGCTCTCAAGGTCAAGTATATTAACTCCTTATTTGAGGGACCTATCCAAGAGTGGTGAGAATTTGTGATTCCCTATTGTCTACATGAAATAATGTATTAGGAATTCATTAAGTCAGTATTAATTCGGTGGAATTATCTAGAGGTAGTGGAGAAGGAGAAAGTTTATGAGTTCTGGGGTTTTGGTCAAGATGAGATATCGATTGCGGAGTATGCCAAGCAATTATCATATTTGGTATCTTTCATACTGGGGCTTGTTGGTGATGGATTTAGTAAGGATATCTATTTTTGGAAAGGTATTCACCCATAACACTTAACCACCACGTCTATGGCCGGGTTGATATCTTATTCGGAGACACTCAATAAGGATTTTTCATCTGAAGTGGAGATAGTGAAACGACACGAAGGAAAGAATTCCTTATTAATGGTTGAGAAAGGATAAAATAATTTGGAAAATAAGAGGCATGTCATGTGTTTCTAATGTGGATAAACTGATCATTCTAAGATTTTGTGTTTGAAAAATCTAAGATTTTGTAAATGGTGTGGCCGTTTGGGTCACCTTAAGAGGTCTTGTAAGTTGGGTGACCGAAAAGGGAAGTTTCAATCAGGATCATCAGATCCTGAATGTGGGGAAGTGGATGATTTAATGTAATAGGGAACTATCCATAGGCATCAGAGTAATGATTTTTATGCAATATAAAAGCTTTTGGTTGTCATCTATCGGCTTCCAGATGTGGTTGATGTTGATCCAGCTTGTTATTTCTAAACATCAGAGTGGAAAATGCCTGATTTTTTCCTTGTTGTGGATTGTCTGTTTTGGAAGCCTTTTTGTTTTGGGTTCTTTTTGGATGATCTCTTGTGTAATTTTGTTTGGGTCATTTTTGGATTGATTATGTGACAATGGTTTCCATTTCTTGAGATCTATGTGGTTTTTCCTTGTGGATGTGCACACTTGAATGCTTAGCCTTATTTTCAAAAATCCTTTAGTTCCTTAATATTTATTATGATCTGGATGATGGAGTGGAATCTTATGCTAATAATTATTGATATTTTTGTCTTGCTTATTTTTCCTTGGCATACTCTTTTTTTTTCTTGATGGTCAGAGCATAATTTTGATACGTTGAATGATCTCCCATGTGATACTATAGTGCCCTATTGCGCACTGACCTAGATGTTTGAGATATTTCTAATTGGACTTGGATAGAACTTGAGAATGTAATCAAGTAACTAGGATGATGTGATAACTTGATGGAATAGACACCTAGAGGTGCAAGAGTGTCATTTTATGAGATCATCGAGGGGTGAGGCACGATTTTAAAAATCCTATGTTACTATCGATTACTTACCTAGGGTAGAAATCATTATTAGTTATTTACCTTGATTTCGGACATTTGATATTAGATGTTTCTTTATGATGAGTGGTTAAATTATCTTATTTGGTCTAAGGGACATAATTTTATTTTGTTACACCATTTTGATGAATCTTTAAATGATGGGGAGAATTATTATAGGTCTCCTATATTTATCTATTTTAGAGATGTGTGATGATCTTGGAATGTTAATCTTGGAGTTTTATGTGAGTTTTCAGCCTTTGTGTGAGTCTCTCTTCGGGACCATGGACCATCCACCTCATAAGATGAGTGAGGGAGTTCTTATGTCATCCTATTCTATATTTCAGACTAAAAGATTTCTGAGGAAAGAATGTCCTATGGTGGGGAGTTTGTAACATTTTTTTACCATTTTTAGGTGTTTTGACCCAATTATTTGAGTATCTAATGATTGGATTTCTTCATGGGCTGTTTTTGGTGTTTTTTAGACTTTTTGAAGGTTTCTGGGCCTATGCATGATTGGTGCATGGTTTGAAAAACCATGCAGCCAAAAAATGAAACATTTCTAGTAGACTAGGTAGGGGAACATAGTTTACGCATGGTTTATTCATGGTTATCCTAACCATTAAACTTGGATAGAAGTGGGTCAAACATTTAGTTCATGGTTGAACTAACCATTAATCCTTACCATGCATCACTTCTTGGGGCTCCATTTGGGGAGCATAGTTAGGTGAGTAGTTAGTACTAACCTTGAGACCTCACCTAGGAAACCATGAAAACGGTAATTAAAGCCCTGAAAATATTAATTAAAATCCCAAAACAAAGATAATTAACCCCAAACACCTCCCACTTGAATTTAAATACAATCCTTTGGATTTTTGGAGCCATTTAGTGCCATTTTGGCTCTCCTAACCTCATTTCTTGGCAGATCAAAGTGCTGATCGAAGCAGTGATCCTCTTATGGTGACTTCCTTTATCCTTGGTATTTAATCTCTATTCTTATTTTGATTCCTTATTATTATAGGTTATGATGGTATTTTGTTTCATTGGGTCATGGATGGTTGATGTGGAATTGTGTATCTAGGGTCTTTTCTCTATTCCCTCAAGATCCTTATTCATAGATCCATTGATCACCATCATATGTGATTTTTTTGGATTTTTATGGTTAGATTCTGAATATTACAAGTAGGTGTTTCTATGATTTTACTTATTTTTTTAATTAAATTTTTATTTATAATTTATAGATATGTGACTCCTTCCAACACATGTTCTATAATTTTTGATCATGAATTAATTTGTGAAATCCTCTTTGATCCTATTTTAAATAAATTGAACATGAAATTAATTGAAGGGATACAATATTGATCTCTATCAACTTTTTGTGAATTTTTTTATTCCATGTTTGTTTGGATTTATTTTCAAATAACTTTTAAATGATTTTTTAGTGAAATTGAGGGTTTTGGCCTGGATTTTTATTCATAAAATGAAATACCTTGATTCAAATGAAAGGAGTTGAACTATTTTAAGTTTTCTAAATAGTTTAAAATTCTTGGATTTATGAAATTACTAAGATACATTTTTCAATTATTTTCCCCTTATTTTTAAAATAGGTGATCTTGGGTGATTTGAAATGGGTTATTTATTCCCATGGAATGAGGGTGTAAACCCACGTTTTTAAATGTATTCAAAACTTTTAAAATTGTAATAATTACTTTGAATGATTTAGGGTTTCCTTGAAATAAATGATTATTTTAAAGGCCCATTTGGAATTACTATTATGATTTATGAAAGGAATCGAGTATGATTACCCTTTTTAATGTTGAATTATATAAAAGGTTTTGAATTGAAATTGATGATTCTTGATGCTCGGGTTGGAACTTTATGATAATTATCTCATGTAATAATACCTTATTATAACTTTTTTTTATTCTTATACTTCCCATTATTGTGTGTTGAAAAAGGGATTATTTACTTTGAGGGAGTTCAGGGGGGGGGGGGATATTGAGTTGTGATTTGAGGGTATTATCCCATGATTGATATTGAAAAGGATCCTTGTGTGATCCTCAAAACTTGATTATCTCACTCACCTATTTTGAGTAGTCATGGGAACCTGGATAGTTAGATGGAATGACCTAGATATGTTATTTATCATAAGTACCACACCCCATCTAGTGGATTAGTAGATAACTTGAATGGTTCGAGATATGGATGTGTGGCCAAGAAAGAAGGTGTGCACAGAATTGGTTTTCTTGAGACCCGTGAGACTAGATGTATGCCCGGTGATTAGTCATCATGATTTTTGATTAGATATTTAAAGGTGGAATCACTATCATACCTAAGTTGTACCCATGGAATCTATATAATTAATACTTGATACATGTTAGTATTTTTTGGAACAAATTGACATCGGAGTTTCCTTACATGATTGATCTATTTACTATTATTATTCACCTTAACTATAATATGTTATCTCTTGTATGAATTTTGATATATATTACATATTTATATATTTTCTTGATTATCTTACTCTATCTAGTAAATTTTTTTTCAAATACTTTCAAGAAACTTTTTAGTTTTTTAATGGTGAAATGGAATGTTTTATAGGTTTGGTTTGATAAATGATTTTTAAATGTTTAAAACTATATTTTTAAACTAAGTCTCATGATATCTTTACTATAATCCTATTTTAGAATAATTGAATTGACTTATGAGGTAAATATATATAATATTTTGTGGAATCATAATGGGATATTTAGCTCATACCCTTCTTGTACCGTTTGTTGTTTTTAGACTTTATGATCTTATAGAAGGTGCTCATGCTCTCGTATTCCTTTGTGGGTTCATGCAAGGGTGACCAAGGGTGGGTGAATTGAGATATGGTTGGTGTTAATGGACCACCATGAGATGGGTTTTTGGAAATTTCGTTTTATTTTTAGTTTTTATAGTGTCTCCTTATACTCTAAAATATATGTATTGATTTTTTATCTGATATTGTTTCTGTAGTGAACTTTGATTATTGTAATATTTTGAGAGAGAAATAATTCCCAATGATTATTTATTAATTCCCAGGTGCTTGTCTCCTACCTATGTAGATCAAGAATTCTCTTTGGGTTAATGGATAATTGACTCATTTGTCAGTTTAGATGGTATTTTGGGTTGGTTCATCATATCACACCTTTCACCATAGATATAATTCCCCCATATATTTACTGAAAAAATTACTACTGCCAACTCCGAATCACGATTCCATTAATTCTTATCCTGAATTTTTAATTGGTGAGAGGCATATGATATCACCTCATCATTATACATGATAAATAATCCCATTACATTCTTTTATGCTTCACTAAAGATTATAAACCCTTATCCACTATAGGGTAGTGTAAGAACTGGAACACTGAACAACCTTATCCTCTCTACACATTCATCTATCCATAAGAACTTTACCCCTTCTAAGTCAACTTGGTGAGTGGATTAGATAGTCATAATAAATATCTAAAAAATCATTAGTAGTATCCAACCAAACCATGAAAACTATGGATTTTGGTTACTGTAGTTGGTCTTGGCTATTGATCAACAACTTCTATCTTTGAAAGATCCACTTATATACCCTCACTTGATATTATATGACTTAATAATGAAACTTTCTAAAGCCAAAATTCACACTTTGTAAATTTATCATAAAACTTCTCATTCATATGGGTCTTTAGTAAAATTCTCAAATGTTATTCATTATCTTCCTTTATATTTTAATGTATAATAATTTCATCTATAAAGAATACCTCAAATTAATTAAGGTAATCTCAAAATAATATATTCATTAAATCCATAGATATAGAAGAATCATTGGTAATCCTAAATCGCATTACTATAAATTCATAATGACCATAATTTTTATGGAAGGATATATTGCGTATATACTCCTTCTTGATCCTTAATTGATTATATACATATCAAAGAACAATCGTAGAAAAATATAGATCTTTTCATAATTGGTCAAACAAATCATCGATATGGGGTAAAGGATACTAATCTTAAAAATGATCGTTTTAAGTTCATGATAATCAATTAAAAGATGCATTAACCAATATTTATTCTTAAAAAAGAATAGGTGCACCCCATAGAGAAGAAATACTCTGAATAAACCCCTTATACAGATTCTCCTGGGGTTTCTTATTTAATTCTTGAAACTCAGTCAGGGCAATTTTATATGGAGTATTTGAAATAGGCATAACACTAATAATGCGCTCTATTAAAAAATGAACTTCACTATTAGGAGGAATATTAGGGAAGTATTCAAGAAATACATTTTCATATTCCTAAATAATGGGAACATCTTCAATATTGAGTTTCTACCCAAACATTTGAGATAAATATACCTCATGAATAGGTAGAAAAACCCATATGATAAAAGTAATTTCTATTATATGTTTAAGTTCATACTCACACTGATAAATGAATGAAGGTGAATTTAGAATATAAAATGTAACTTCCCTTTATCAAAAATAAATATGGGATCTATAGTAATAGATCCATCCCATACCCAAAATCACATCAAATTCAACTATAAGAAGTATATAATAAGATTTTAAGGAAGAATATTCCCAAAAACTTCTATTAGAGAGGATTAATATACATAAGGCGTGTTTATCAAACTATTAGGATTTTTCACCACCAAATCAATATCTAATCATTGAGGTGGTTATACGATACCCTTAGAAAATTCTTCATATTTAAATGAGTGGGTAGAACTAGAATCAAATAAAAAATTTTCAATCCTATAGTGGATAATAAGTGTACATTTTACCATGTTTCTAGGAACTTCCAAGTATGCTATAGTAATTTCATAAGCTTGTACTTCTCTATTTGGCTTCTTTTGTGGTAAGTTACCTTGAAATTTAGGGAATTTGTTGGAATTGTAACCCATATCATTATAGTTAAATATATATAATTTTATGGATTCTCCATTACCCTTTAATTCATGAGCATGATTCAATTTTCCCCAACAATTGAAGCAAACTCCTTTTCCTTTTAAGTATGTAATGTGTTTTTTCTTTCTGAAAATATCACATGTTGGAAAGTAATTATTTATATTCTTCCCATTATCCATATTTTTACCTAGCATCCTCTTATTCTCTTACTTTACTTTTAATCCATAATACTTAGATAATTATTTCTCTATCTTGATAGTATATGATATTATATCCTCATATGATGAGAATGTTTGAGAGAATAGTGACCTTAGAAGGATTGTATTAATACCATCAAAGTAATGATAAATATTATTATTTTTATTATATACATAGTCTATAGCATGTCTTCATAACCTTTTAAAGTTGGATTAATACTTAGAAACTTTTTTCTTTTTATTTTTCCTCAGACTCAAGAATTTTCTCTTCACATCTACTTATAGTTCATAGGGAAAATATTTTTCCAAGAAAATTTCCTTAAAATCATTCCATTCCATGATCCCTATTTCATCCCCATCCATATTTTTTTTAATAAATGACCAAAATTTATCTTAATCACTCAAGAGATGATAAAATACGATGTTAACTTTATCCCTTTAATTACATCCAAATCCGAGAAATATCTTATCTGGGGAACATATCCATTTCTCAGCCACAAAAGTATTTGTAGTCCCATTTATTGATGGATGTTGCTGATGCATGAAGTGATATAACATTGCTACACTACATTGTGTATCAATAAGATGATATATACAGGCAAGGTTATTTCTCATAACCTGAGTCAATTTCCATAATATAGTTATAATTTTTTCATCTCCAACTACAGCTCCTTCTCTAACTTCATTATCTTTCCTAGAAGGAAAATCCCTATATGTATTACGTGTATTAATATGGTTCCATTATTTCCACTAGGAACCATTTCAATACAATTAAATACACTAGATTAGATCATTACATTATGAATCATAATGTATAATTTCAAGACTAGTGAAACACTTAACATAAATTGAATAATTTATGAATAGCTAATCTCAGAATCATAAACTTGATTTATTTGGGAATATTATCAATTCATAAAAATATTTTTAAATCATTTATAATTTTTTTAAAGAAAATGTGAATTAACCCAAGAATACAAAACAAGAGTGTTAACCCAGGTGTACAACAAATCTTGTTGTCATGCACCTAGTGATGATCGAGTGAAAGCCTGATACACCCTTTTTAGAGTTATTACCCTAGGTACAACTGGGTCAGATACACATCCAATTTTAGTATCTAGATAGGGATTTATTTTAAGGAAATAAAAATAATATCTACCTTAAAAAAACTTTAGGATGTTATCCTATACTTAGAATTATCCTCAATGTTAATCATAAGGTTATGTTCTCTAAGAAATGTTTTCCTAAATATAGTTCCCAAGGTTTCCTGTTAAATTTTCTTTAATACCAACTGTAAAGACCCCAAACCTAGTATCCTAGAGTTTGTGATTACTTTTTTACATTATTATTAAATACAAGTAATCACATCCTAATGGTCTGGACAGTTTAGTAGTATCGGTAAACTAGATACATACTTGAGTCCCACATGACATTTGAAAACATAAAAAACAATATAGTATTTTATTTTGGATCATCTTTATTCTCTCTAGAATATCCCTGAATATAAATTATAAAACACTTCCTAGTATAATGAGTAATAAAAACATAAGAAAGGGGTGATCTCAGATACTCATCAAGGGTATGCATACAGTATAATTTAACAAGGCATGAATAATATAGTAGTAAATAAATGATATTCAAACAATGCCATATAAAATAATCACTTGAGATAAAAACTTATCCATGTATATAAAAAAATATTCAAATAATCACATGGAAATAAATAATTTATTTCATAATGATGGAAATAACAATGAAGGTCATCTGAAACTTACCTTTAAGGCTTCGTGATAAGACATCTTAAACATACTGTTAAGGCCTCGTGCCAAGAAATATTATATAAATAGGTAAATACTTAGCCAAAATACCAATATAGTTTGTCTCATGAGACCCAAAAATAAATCTAAGGGATATGTAATTATGGGCCCCAACCATCACTTAATAATTCTAGTGCATTCATTATATGAATAAATAGCATACTTAATCACCATGCCCTAAAAATCAATAACTATCTGTATTAAAATAACTAGCATACAAAATATTAATACTATCCCCTATCAAGCTAATAAAAAAAACAACACAAATAAATATGTAGGATTGAATCATAAGAGTATAACCTCATTAAATCATAAGATTCAACCAATGAAGTTAACATAGATGAAAATTATTTTAAAATCTCACTATAAAATTTCTTTAGGTAAATACCCTTTTTCACTTTGAAATTGCTTATTTAAAATTGAAACTTTTCCTAACTATTAAGGAAACATTTTTATTTTAAAATAGGCTTGTAAAATTCTAAATTAATTTTCAAATCAAATAATGGTCTAGATGGTGGGAAATTCCATTCATGTTGTTTATGTTAAAAAAAGATTCCTTTGACACTTGTAAAAAATATTAAAAAGTACCTCGTTCAAAGAATAACAAGAAGATTAATTTTAATTTTTTTTACAAAAATTAAAACATGAGTACAAATGTATTTAAAAATAATTGGAGAATAGTAAAAATAGTCTTGAAAACATTTTTATAAAACATGGATATTGAAGAAAAATGATTTTTAACTAAAGAGAGAAATACAGTTGATTTTACTTAAAAACATTCTTCTGGTATCTTGAGTACTCAAAGAGAGGAAAATAAAAGGAAAAAATATATTTTCAAGAAATAACTAGAGAATAGTAAAATAAATTTGGTTCAAGATATAATTATCAAATAATTTTTCCAATAACGACTTAAACATAAACAATTTTGAAGAATTATGAGGTTGTGAAATAAACTCTTACATGTGACACCCTGTGTTTTTAAAAGAGGAAAATCATATTTGATAGTGTATATGACATGAAACAATAATATTATAAGAGAATGTAACACAAAAATAATTTAAAATATATTTATTTTAAAATAAACTCAATCAATTTTATAGATTTTGATGCACGCAACACTAAGTTTAAATGAAACCCAATACAATATTAAAATATTATTATTTAAACATGACCATTATAACCTAACCATTAAATTGGAGAGTATGAATAGGACTAACTAAATTATCTAGATTTTATTTATTATAAATATATAAATTAAACTAAATTTTATCTATTAAATATAAATAAAATAAAAATCATTTGAAAGAAAAAGAAATATTTTCTGAAAAACTGTATTTTTTAAAAGGCGGCTTCATCGCACCTAGCGCACATATTTTAAAACTAATTATTAAAACTTTTAGAAAATTTATTTTATAAAATTAAATTTATTTTTTAAATCATCATATCAAAATTATATTAGTGTGTTTTTTTGGCATTTTTCTGAAAAGTTTCAAATTTTGATGAATAGTGAAAAATACTAGTTTTTATTGAAAACTGCCTTTTTATTTTAAATAATTTAAAGCTTAAATTATGATTTAAAATTATTTTATAAGTTAAATTGGTTAAATTATATTATAAAAAATTCAATTTAGGTTAGTGGAATCAATTTAATAGTGAATTTTGATATTAAAACTTTCTACACTCATGAGAATTTTCTCTTTTGAAAATCATTGTTTCATCACGTCTTTGAGTTTAATTTTAAATTAAATATTTTCAATTCTATGAGTTTAATTTGATCAAATTAATTCCATTTTTTAATCATAATAATTAATATTATATAATAATACCATATTAATTTTTCTTTTAATGAATAATAAAAACATTAAAAATTAATTACCCTGGTTAAGGTTGAAATGAGTTTACCATGGGGTTAAACAAAAAATATAAGTGTAAATATATCCAAAATTTTTGTAAAATTTATATTTTAGGGATAATTTTATACCCTTATAACCTTATTAACTATTTTTTTTGAGTTTTTGGTACACTTTTTCATTAAAGTAACCTATATAATATTTTAAGTAAAAAAAAAGACAAAATGTCATCCTCTCGATTTTAAATTTCAATTATGTATTAATATAGGGAAAGAGTAATATTTAAACGAATAAGGATAATAATTTTTAGAATAATTAAATTAATTTCATGAGGATAATTTATTTTTAATTTTTATTAACCATATAATTACTTTAAATTCTTAACTAATGCCAATGTAGTAATTATTTAGTTAATGAAAAAATAAAATAAATAACACTAAAAATATTAAAAATAAAATAAATTGAATGAATTATTGTGTTACATTATTTTTATAGATAAATATATCATGTTATACAGGTTTTAAGATAATATATTCTAATTCCATAATTTTCTTGATATTTTTTAAATTCAAAATTATTGAATTATGTCAAAATTGTTAATAATAATATTTTATAATAAATTATATTTTATTAAATGATTTAAAATTACTGAAAATCATATATAATTACAAGTTATTTTTAAATGCTTAAAAACATCAACCATGTTCCATTAATGGACCAATTTTTCTTTTATAATGACCATATTGACCCCTAAAGAGTAAAAACATTGTTAGCACAATAAAGGTTAAAATAGTGTTTTTGCACGTTACACGTTCTTGTGTTAAAGTTAATTTTCAATACACATAGGATTTTTATTTGATAAATTATATTTCATATTTATAATCATTGGTTCTAAATTATCTAATAAGTCTCATTTTATTTTAATCTTATTGGATAAATTACTTAGGTTAAAAATACTTGTTACCGTAGTGTAAAACTAAAATGGTAAAAGTAAGGAAACTTAGAAGTTAAGGAAAATGTTTAAAACATATATTTTTGTGATGTGGAGGTGTTTATAAACCATATAATCCCTAAAAACATTTAATTATCAATTTTTGGTCCACTTGGGGTGAGAGTGACTTCCCAATATCGAATAGTTTTGGGTATTTACAAAAATGTCACTCCTCCTAAATTATAAAAGGGAAACCAATCACCTAATTTATTCAAATATATAAAGACATTTGGATCAAACAAAAAGTAAAAAATACCTTTCCAAAATTCTTATCCACATTTTATATCTTATGGTATTGCAAAAATCCTAACCCTATGGTTCTTAAGAAGAGATCCAAAGGAGGTTTCTCTAAGAGAAGGTAATTGTCTTCACTATGATCATTATTTTCCTTCATTATTTTACAACCTTCAATTATGTATTAAAACTTACAATATAATAAAACCAATATATAATATATACCAAGATATTATTATGTTTATGGAATAAAATTTATCAATCTCCACTTCCATAAAATGGGAAACGAAATCATCAAAATCGTGTGTACGACATACTACCACCTCGCGAACTGATGTAAGTAGTTTTCCATCAACACTTATCATGGTTGGATATAATTATGGATTTAATTTATATTTATAATATTTATAATATAATTATACTCCTATAGTTATAATATCACATATAACTTCTTACATTTTATTCAGTTTAAAATAAAATAACGTAGCTTGTGTGTATGATGGAGTATCACCTCGTGAAGCAATGTGATTAATTTTTCAATTAATATTTACATGTAAAGTAATAAGGATAGAATTAATGAATATATGTGATATATATTACATGATATAAATTATTTAAAATTAATATTTCTTAAACTTCTTTACCCTTTCACACTATAAGGGAATGATATCGTCGCTCGTGTGTATGTACGACCTACTCTATGAAGTGATGTAATTCATTTTCCTTTCTAACATTCAAGAATGGTTATAAATATGTATCTAATGAAAAAATAATATTTATAACATTAATATAATACTGTTTATTATGGAACTATATCCTATTTACATGAACCAAAACTTTTATGACAAAACATGCATGAGAAAACAAGATAATTAACATCAGAAACAATGAAAATAATGAAATATTATTAACAAACGGGAGGTAAAATGATTTTAGAGGGTTATATATAGTATGATATATATTATTATGTTTTTTAATATATTTATAATAAACATATATTTATTATACAGGAGGTTCAGACACATATGAAGGAATTTGAACCTAAGGTTAGAGTTTCTCGTCTCACTTTTAGTTCTGTGAGACATACACCATATTCACCACTTATTACTTTATGTAGCATATACACTTCCCAATTTTATATGTTATATCATGAATATATTTATCTTCATGGTATTTAAAATTTCATTTTATGTTTTTTCTTTCACGGGGTTTATGATTCTAAAGTTACCAAAGTGGTAAGGGTTTATTTCACAATCTCATCATTATTCAGGATTATTTTTATTTAAGTCACCCTTGGGGGAATTATTTTTTATTTCTATCATAAAAAAAATATTTAATTATAATTGGGTTATTAATTATGTTTTCAAGTAATAGTATCATATTTCTTCTCTTTGGTACTTAAAATGATTGAGAAAATATTTTTAAGAAAACCTGTTTCTCTTTGTTAAAAAGTACATTTTATTCCAATACCATGTTTATTAAAAGTATTTTTGTTTTATTAAAAATTCACCAAATTATTTATTAAATAAAATTTTACCCATGTTTCTATTTTTAAGAAATGTTTTTAAAGGAATATTCATATCATTTTCCAAACAATTACCATTTGGATTTTATCCAAAATGTGAAAGGAATCTTTATTTTAACATGAATGACATGAAAATAATTTATTTAATAATGAACAATAAATGTTTTAAAGATTATTTTACAATTTTTCAAAGGTTATTTTCAAATAAAATTATTCTCAAAATATTATTTTTACTTTTTTTTAAAAAAATATATTTAAAGAGAAAATGTTATTATCCCCAAAAATGATTTTAATGATATTCTTATGGTATTTATATTCGTGAGTGACATAAAATATTTATTGTACTTATGATACATTGGGGATATGTTTTAATGGAATGTACCTCTGTGGTCCATTACTTTGTCAAAATCCAATGTTTGCGGTGTTTTGGAAGATAACAGTGGATCATTTCAAGAGTTTGTCAAATTTCTTGTTTTTTCACCAGTGAGTCAGGAATCAGTGAGTCACATAGGTAGATCAAAGTCAGTAGGTTAGTGTCAGTAGCTCAACATCAGTGACTCAGGGCATTGGTGACTTGGGCGTTGGTAGGTTGAGCATCAGTGAGTGGCGTCAGTAAGTCACGTAGGTGAGTCGCATTGGTGACTCGCTATCGGTAAGTCACGTCAGTGGCTCAGTGTTGGTGGCTCATCCATCGGTGGCTCAATCATGTTGGTGAGTTGCGTCGGTGACTCACCCATCAGTGAGTCATTTCCATTTTTCCTAGTTTTTCCAATTTCACCCCTTTTACGTTTCCTTTGACATTAAATGAGTTAAATTCCATATTTAATGAGTTTTTGGGCCATTTAAAATGGTATTTATATCCTAAAAACCTAAAGTTCCTTTGAATCCTAAATCACGTGGTCTTGATCGTGATCCAACTTTAATGTCATTTAAAATAGTTTCCCCCATATATTTAGGGTTTGGCCTTTCTAAATCCAAAATCCTATCTTCCATCGAACCCTTCAATTTTTCTTGGTGTGCCAAGAACCTTTCATCCCCGAGGAGTCATGCGCCAATGCCATATTAGTCTATTCAATTTTCTCTTGGAGTCTTTCCTACTACTCATGCAACCCCCTATTTTTGACAAAAGGAAGAATTGTTGATCGTCTGTTATTCCAAGTAGGGATTCGTCCGTCTCTCTTTCTTTTGTGCATCATGCAGGGTGGGTGTGATTATATCCCCTTATGAATATGATTGAAACCAATTTAACAAATATATTAATAATTAATAAATGAGGGACTGGGAAGAATAGGATGATCACTTTGTTTTATATGTTACCCTTGATCAATGACGTGTTTTGTAAGGACTGTATATCTTTTGAAAATCATGTTCATTAGTTGTCTATGTTTTCTCACCTATATGGATTATGAATACTGTTGTTGATACTCTGTGAACAACCTTATAATTATGAAAATTGATTAACCACACATTTTAGGTTAAATAAATGGATTCCCCAGGATCAAACTTGTTTTGTGATAAACCTTATTTTTCAAGTGTAATTAAAGAAAGAGTGATGCTAAATCTGAATAAACCTTTATTTGTTAGTTTGGTTATGTGATGTGTGTAGTTATGTTCATCCTTGTGTATGTGTTTTTCATGTGGTTCTATAGATGAGAGTGTGGTTGTGAGTATGGGGTGGTACAGGTGGTGTAATGGAATCTCAGGATGAGGGATTGGTTGATTGTGGAATGGATGAACTTTTTATGCTGTGGGACTACATACAGGAAGTGGTTAGGTAGCAGGGCTATAGGACTGGGTTGTGTAATGTTCATGTTTATGGATGTGCTGGGTGTGGTGTAGTTATGCAGTGGGGCTACTGAGTGGGGTTATGATGAGGTATGTTGTGGGGTTTACTTGTTGAGAGGAAGGACATAGTGACATGAATTTGAAGAATGATGGTAGTAGTGGTTGAATGAGTGTCTAAGAAAGGGGAGTGTGCAGTGGGGCTACAAGATGGTTGATTTATGTTGTTTTGATGAATGTGGTGTTTCTCATGCAGTAAGGCTTCCAGGGATGGTTTAGGAGGGATGATTTTGAAGAGGTATGGTGTTACCTTGAGTGGGAATTTCTCTTAGAGTTTCGAAAGGCTGTTAGTTTTTTTATTAATGGGTGTTAGAATGGATTCTTTCACATTTTACCTTATTTCCTTGTTTGGATTTGGAAGTGGTTAGTATGGCTACTTCACCTTATTAACGTTTGTAGTGTTTGTTAGTTTCCCAGGTAGGGATGGAAATAAATGAATGAATGTATTGATAATGTATAATGATAATAGGTTAAATGAATTGGTTGGGGGTATGTTTTGAGTTGTGGCTTGTAGTGAAGCGGTGTTCATTATTGAATTTGAAAGTGATCATTGTTCGTGGTGGTATGTCCATGTAGAGGTGGAAGCAAGGTTAGTTTTTGTGGGCTGGTAGGTTGTTTTGAAAACATGTTGGTTGGGTTTAGTGTTTGGTACCTATATATATATATACATGTAGTTCCTTGTGATTTCTATATACACCCCACCCGTGTTGAGTAATATGTTCTGAACACCCCCATTGTTATGAGGGAGGGTCCCCTTTCTCAACATCTCAGTGGGAGGATGGATGAATGGTTATTGTATCTAATTTTCTCCCTCTTCTAGGTATTGGTATCCCAAGACTCTTCAGGTAGGTTGTGGTGCAGTTGTGAGGCCCAGGTGTTTGCAGGTATGGTGTGCTTACTAGGTGTTTTCAGGATGAGATACGTTATACTTTCCCAGGCATCTTCGAGATGAGGTTGTACTTCTGTGGCCCAAGTGTCTGTGGGAAGGATGTGATGTGGTTGTGACCCAAGTTCTTATAGGTGGAATGTGGTATGTGGCCAAGGTGTGTGCGGGAAGGTTGTGATAATGGGTCTTGTGGAAGAGTGCGGTAGCGTCAGGATGTTCACCATTAGGGATGAGTAGTTAACCAGTGGGTTGTGGTGCGGGGTACCCAAATATATTTGTGCTTATTACTTTACTTTACTTTACATTACTTTCATTATTTGGTGAGTGTGCCTTGGTGAGGTTGGGGTGAATAGTATACCTTGTTAGGTTCTTTTGAGTTTTTGTTGTTTTCTCACAGGAAAATTAGTATGATTCTCCCACATTTGCATGGGTGAATTTGGTTTTTCCCAACTGAGTATACTTGTATTCTCACCCTATATATATAAAACTATTTTCAGGTTTCCAGGGAGATTATTTAGACCATTTTAGACCTTACTAGCTCAGGCATTTGGGATGATTGTTGTGTTGCTACTTAGTTTTATTTTGGTACTTAATTTGGAGTTTTATTTGTATTTATAGTAGTTTTACTTTAAGCATGCATGTGTGATGGATTCTGGTTTCTTTATATATGTGTCTTAGAGTTGTTTGAGGTCTATACATCTTATCTCTCTATCTTGGTTACTATGGAGAGGGTAATTCCTCTCAATTTTGTGAAATTTCTATACCCTTGGTGCTGGTTTACACCTCAAGGACTATTGGAGGTGGGACTTGGGGGTTATTATCTCTCCTTCATCTTGAGATAGGAAGGTATCGACATCTTGCTATCTCTTCCCTCATCTTGAATAAGGTAGGTCGTGAAAGAATGGTACCAGAGGGAGGTTGAGTGATAGGATGGAGTTTGGATCTAGGAACAGTAAGGATTTCATGGGTTGGTAGAGAAACGATGTTAGGTGATCTTTTTTCATGATATAGGCTATGGATGACTGGCTAGGAAACGGGATTTTAGGCCCCCCCTATGATCTGATGCAAGAACTCTGAGCTTCCCAAATGACCAAGTAAGGCTACACCGATTGTGGGGTAGAGGCCTTAGAAAAGGTTCATGCATCATAATGACTTGCATTCTTGTTTGTTTCAGGTGTTTTTGGAAAAATAAAATAAAAAATGAGATAAAATGAATACTAAATAAATTCCATACTACTAGGGATTAGGAATTACTTTTTTCCTTTCAATTATGGCTCCCATACATTGTCCATGAGTGGATCAGGTAGTGGAGGCTCAGCAAGCCAATCCAGTTAATCGGTGGAGGGTTGATCTAGCGGAGGAGGAAAATCAATTGCAGAAGACACTTCATGCCTTTTAGTGATATACTCTAGGAAAATATGAGGGAATTGTTGGAAATAGAGACAAAGAGTTGGATTGAGGAGATGATGATCACTTTCAGCTTGATCCAGGATCCGATAGATTACTAGGTTCCTCTAGAAGTAATCCAGATGAGGGGAGCAGCACGTCAGTGGTGGAAACTTTACCCCGAGAAGAGTAAGGAGACCGATGTCTCATGGGAAGACTTTGAGAAGGATTTCCAAGAAAAATTCCTTTCTTTGACGATGAAGGCTGATAAGAGGTAGGAGCTACTCTCCCTCCATTAGGGAAGTATGTCAGTGAGGGAGTTAGGGATCAAGTTCAAGGATCTCCTTCTCTTTTCCCCAGAACTCTTTCCAAATGAGGAGTCTTAGGAGAGATGTTTAGAGGAGGAATTCCATCCTTCCCTCTAGTATAAAGTTACTCCCTTCACCCTACTGACATAATTAGAGGTTCGAAAGAAGGATGATGTGGTGGAAAGAATGCACTCACGAGGAGGTTTACCATGAGAGGGGAGCCAACCGAGTTCTTCAAATGGGAAGGCTGTCAGAAATAGGTATCCGGTGTCAGGGACTTCCAGGTTTCGACCAGCAGGGATTCGACCTTAGTAGTTTCAGTTTCGACATTTAGGTCCTTATCCTTTTCCCATAGGCTTGGGACCAAGGTGTTTCTGTTGTGATGGCTGTGGTCTCCTTCAGAGTCAGTGCCCATTTCGAACTCAGTATGGTGGATGTGGGAAGGTCCAGCGCCTGCCTCAACAGCAGTTACTGGTCATGCCATTTCAGCAGCAGGGGTTGTAGGCTCCTAATCCATCAAGGAGAGATAGAGCTGGAATAGGCTGGCCTCAGGGAATTCCATAGGGACCCCAAACCGAGCATCATTATGGAGGTGACTGATAGCCAAGGGGCATATGAGCTAGGCATGGGTAGTTTCACGCTGTAGAGGCAGCAATTCCAGTAGGTTTAGATATTGTTCGAGGTTTGATCAGTTTATTCATCACTCTTGCTTGTGATTTGTTTGATTTATGAATTTGTCACTCCTTCATTTCACCTGCTCTAGTCCATGACTTGGGAATAGACATAGAGAGACTTTCCATGCCCCTGGTGTTGAGTAAACCAGTCAGAGGCCAGACCAACTTATTTGATGTTTACCAAAGATGTAGATTGATGTTGGGGTCGCATCTATCCTCGGGGGATCTCTTTATGTGATAGATGCAGCCATAATATTTCATCCTTAGAATTAACTAGTTGTTTTAGGTGCATTATTTTATTGAATTCTTCTGTAGAAGATTCATGTTTTCAGACGTAAAAGGCCTTCATTTAGCTTTCGTTGGTGAGCGGAGCTGTCAGGTGGGTATCCGATGCATGAAGCCTCTTTTTTCCTTATTAGATGAGATATCAGTGGGATATATGGATGCTAAGATGGTGGAGGTTCTGAGAGTTTTGGAAGAGTTTCTAGATGTTTTCCCTATGGAGGTTGTGACTCTACCCCCTCGACGTGGCGTTGAGTTTAGAATAAAATTACAGCCTGGTGCTCATCTGATCTCGATTGATCCTTATCGGATGACACCTTCTGAGTTACAGAAGTTGCAGATTCAGATTGAAGATCTGATGAAGAAGGGTTTCATTTGACCTAGTGTGTCGCCTTGGGGTTCCTTAGTCTTGTTTTAGAAGAAGGAAGATGGGGGTCTGAGGTTGTGCATAGACTACTAGAGACTGAATCAGGTAATGGTCAAGAACCATTACCCTCTCCCGAGGATAGACAATCTTTTTTGACTAGCTGGGGGGAGTATGTTGGTTCTCTAAGATCCATCTATAGTCTGGGTATCACTAGTTAAGGGTGAAGGAGGGTGACATCCTGAAGACTATTTTCATGTGCATGTATGGACACTTTGAGTTCATGTTCATGTCATTCGGTGTTACGAACACACCAACTATGTTCATGGGGATCATGAACTCTATCTTCCATGAGTTTTTGGATCGATTTATCATCATATTTATCAAAAATATCATGATCTACTTGAAGTCATAGGAGGAGCACTCCGAGCACCTTAGGACTATCTTGGAGATCCTCCGATGCCACCAGCTCTATGGAAATATTTCCAAGTGTAAATTCTGGACACGATATGTGCACTTTCTTGGACATGTGGTGTCTCAGTAGGGGATAAAAATGGATCTGTTGAAGACTAGGTGATTTTTTATTGGGAAACACCCAAGAATATAGTAGATGATCATAGTTTTCTTAGTCTGGAAGGATACTACCAGAGATTCATGTATGATTTCTCTCATGTAGTAGCTCCATTAACAACTTTTACTAGGAAGGACCAGGTCTTTGTGTGGAGTGAGCAATGTGAAGTAGCTTTAACCTATCTGAACTAGAATTTGTTCAGTGCCCCATTGCTCAGGTTATTGAAGGAAGGGGTGAAGTTCAAGGTGTTTTGTGACACCTCTGGTCTAGGATTAGGATGTGTGTTGATGCATTAATGGGGAGTGATCTATTATGGGTCTAGGCAGTTGTGTCCCCATGAAAATAACTATTCCACCCATGATTCGAAGATTGCAGTGGTCATGTTCGTACTAAATCAATGGCGACATTACCTCATTGGGAGCGCTTTGTGGTCTTCATGGATCACAAGAGCTTGCGGTATATATTTTACCAATGAGATATGAACTTGTGAAAACATATGTGTATGGATTTTATCTAGGACTATGACTTCAAGATCTTTTTCACCTTGGGAAAAGGGAATTTTGTGGTCGATTCCTTGAGCATGAAGTCGTAGAGGGAATCTGTTCGAGAATCTACGGATGCTTAGAGAGAAATGGAGGAGTTGGGTGCCTTAAACTTAGATGTATGAATGGATGGAATCAGGGGATATATATTTAAAATGATAGTACAATCATCTCTGAGGCATTAGTTAGAGGATTCTCAATGGGGAGACTCAGAGGCAGAGGTAATACATGATCGCGTTGACCAGGGTGATGCTCTAGAGGGATAGTCATAGGATGGTCAAAATCCGATGTTGTTCTGTGGGAAATTGTTCATCCCAATGGAGATATATTAAGGAGTTATCGATGATTTCCATAGATCACCCCTAGCGTTACACCTAGGAATTTTCAAGATGTACTGGGGCTTGGGGGAATAGTTTTGGTGGCACGGGGTGAAGCGTGAAGCGGCGTAGTTTGTGAAAAAATGCTTGGTGTGCCAGCAAGCTAAGGCTGAGCACCATGTTCCCACTGTTTATTTTGTAGCTCTTAGATGTCCCTGAGTGGAAGTGGGATGAAATATCAATGTATTTCATCACAGGATTACCCTGGTATTAGGGAGGGTGCTATGCAATATGGGTATTAGTGAATCAGTTGATGAAATTGGCTCACTTCTTAGTGATAAAGGAGTCAAGCGTAGTGGATGCCTTAGGGAAATGGTATATGGATGAGGTGGTCCAATTGTATGGAGTTCCAAGATCCATCATCTCATATCAGAATACATATTTTACATCGTGAGTTAGGAGGGGATTACATAATTCCTTTGTCACCCAGTTACGCCTTAACACTGGTTTCCACCCTCAGATGGATGGGAAAACTGAGATGACCGTCCAGATGTTGGAGGACATGTTGTTTTTATGTGTTCTAGACTTTAGTGGGACTTGGGTGCAACATTTTACCTTGGTAGAGTTTTATTTCAACAATATCTATCACTATTCCATTGTAATGACTCCATTTGAAGCTTTATACGGAAGATCATGTCGTTCACCCCTGTGACGGATGGAAGTTGGGGAGGCTAATTTTCTTGGTTTGGATGTGGTGTTGAGTATGATAGAGAAGGTGCATCTTGTCCATGAGAGGATCAAGGTAGCACATGACCGGCAAAAGTTATATACCGATCATAGGAGGAGGCCCTTGGAGTTCGAGGTTGGGGACCATGTGTTCTTGAAGATTTCCCCTTGATGTGGGCTGTGGAGGTTCAACAGTGGGAGTAAGATATCTCCTAGGTTCATTAGACCCTTAAAAGTGTTGGGATGAGTTGGAGAGGTGGAATACCAGTTGGAATTTCCACCATATTTGAGAAGGATCCACAATGTCTTTCATGTCTCCCAACTTCATTAGTATCTTCATGATGACTCCCATGTCATTTATTGGGGAGAGTTGGATATCAAGGATGATAAAAAGTTCTCGGAGTGGCCAATATAGATCCATGATCATTAGGAGAAGGTGATGTGTGGACAGATCATTTCCTTGGTTTGTGTGTTGTGGAGGCATAGTGGCCTGAAGGAGAGAACTTGGGAGTGAAATATGTAGATGCATTCCCAATACTCAGAGTTTTTTTGAGTTTTTATTGTGTATTTTGATTTTTGATGTAGTGATTGAACCATTTTTTTTATAATATGGTTTTCTTCCTTGTTACATAGTGTGTGATGAAGTACTAACATGTGAAAAGGGGGAGGGATGATTCCTAATCGAGAAATAATAATTGAGATGTGATTAAACCCATGTGGGCGACTCAATGCCACCTAGAGCAGATAGTATCTTAACATGGAATAAGGAATTACCTAATTCATGTGTCCATACAGTTGGTACTTGTGTGGAGTGCCTTGTGGATGTTTGGGTTAGCAGATGTGTGAAGAGATGTTCTTGGATGTTGAGGTTTCACTCTAGCTTTTAAACGACACAGGAGGGTTATCCTTGAGAGGTATCTTACAGGGAGGTTGTTCGTACCCCTCTCTCTTCTAGATTTGGTTCCAAATTCTTGATGGTGAGAATAGTTTGAGAGGTATATAATGTAATGGACTGGACCTCTGTGGTCTATTACTTTGTCAAAATCCAGTGTTTGGGGGTGTTTTGGGAGGCAACTATGGCTCATTTCAATAGTTTGTCAAATTTATAGTTTTTTCATTGATGAGTCAGGCATTGGTGAGTCACATAGGTAGCTCAGCGTCAGTAGGTTGGCGTCGGTAGCTCAGTGTCAGTGACTCAAGGCGTCAGTAGGTTGGGCATCAGTGACTGGAATTAGTGAGTGGTTTTTGTGAGTCACGTTAGTGACTCATTGGCGGCAAGTAACATCGATGGATCCGTGTCAGTGGATCATCCTTCAGTGTCTCACTCATGTTAGTGAGTTGCGTTGATGACTCACCCATTGGGTAATCATTTCCAATTTTCCCAGTTTTTCCAATTTCTCCCCTTTTCATTTCCTTTTACGTTAAATTAATTAAATTCTATATTTAATGAGTTTTTGGGACGTTTCAAATGGTATTTATCTCTTAAAATCCCGAAGATTCCTTTGAATCCTAAACCATGTGGTCTTGATCATGATCCGACTTTAATGTCCTTTAGAATAGTTCCCCCCCATAGATTTAGGATCTAGCCTTTCTAAATCCAAAATCCTCTCTTCCTTTAAACCCTTTCATTTTCTCTTGGTGAACCAAGAAACTTTCTTCCCGGAGGATTCGTGCACCTATTCTATAGCAGTATGTTCAGTTTTCCCGTGGAGCCTTTCCTGATACTTTCACAACCCCATATTTTTAATGCAAAGAATAATTATTGATCGTCTCTTATTCTAAGTAGGGATTCCTTCGTCTCTCTTTCTTTTTCACATCACGCGGGGTGGGTGTGCTTATGTCCCCTTGTGAATAAGATTGAAACCAATTTAAAAAAGATAATAAGAAGTAATAAATAAGGTGTTGGGAAGACGATGATGATCACTTTGTTTTATATTTTATCCCTGATCCATGATGTGGTTTGTAAGGGTTGTATGCCTTTTGAAAATCATGGTTGTGGGTGGTCTCTATTTGTGCACCTGTATGGCTTGTGAATACTATTGTTGATACTCCATGAACGATTGTATAATTATGAAAATTGGTTAACTATTTATATTTGGTTAAATAAATGGATTCCCTAGGATCAAACTTGTTATGTGATAACCCCTATTTTATCAAGTGGAATTAAATAACGAGTGATGATAAATCTGAATAAGACTTTCTTTGTTGGTGTGGTTATGTGTGGTTCTATTTGGACTTGTGTATGTGTTGTTCATGTAGTGTTATAGTTGGGAGTGTGGTTGTGAGTAAGGGGTGGTACAGGTGGTGTAATGGAATCTCAGGCTGATGGATTGGTTGATTGTGGAATGGATGAACTTGTTATGCAGTGGGAATGCATTTGGGAAGTGGATGAATAGTGGGGCTACAGGACTGGGTTGTGTCATGTTCATGTTTATGGGTGTGCTGGGTGTGGTGTTGTTATACAATAGGGCTTCCGAGTTGGGTTGTGGTGTGTTGGGGGGTTTACTTGTTTAGAGGAAGGATAGGGTGGCATGACTTTGAAGAATTATAGAGGCAGTGGTTGAACGAGTGTCCAAGAAAGGGGAGTGTACAGTGGGAATGAAAGCTAGTTGATTTCTATTTTTTTTTTGCTGAATTTGGTGTTTTTCATGTTTCGAGGTTTCTAGGGATGGTTTTGGAGAGATTATTTTGAAGAAGTATGGTGTTACCTTGAGTGTTAAATTTTCCCGGAGTTTCTAGATGTTTTTACCTTTTTGTGAATGGGTATTAGAATGGATTCCTCTACCTTGGCCCTTTTTCCTTGTTTGGATTTGGTAGTGGTTGGTATGGTTGCTTCATCTTATTAACATTTATAGTGTTCGATAGTTTACAGGGTAGGGATGAAAATAAATAAATGAATTTATTGATAATGCAGAATGAAAATTGGTTAAATGAATTGGCTAGGGGTATGTTTTGAGTTATGGCTTGTAGTGAAGCAGCATTCATTATCGAATTTGGAAGTGACTGTTGTTCATGGTGGTATGTGCGTGTAGAGGTGGAACCAAGGGTAGTTTGTGTGGGCGAGTAGTTTGTTTTGAAAAACCATAGTTTGGGATGAGGGTTTGGTACATATATATATACATGTAGTTTCTTGTGATTTCTATTCACACCCCACCCGTTTTGAGCACTATATATCAAACATACCCATTGTTATGGGGGAGGGTTTCCTTTCCTAACATTATAGTGGGAGGATAAATGGATGGTTATTGGATATTCTCTTCTCTCTCTTCTAAGAATTGTTATCCCAAGACTCTTTGGGTAGGTTGTGGTGCCGTTGTGAGGCCCAGGTTTTTGCGGGAATGGTGTGCTTCCCAAGTGTCTTCAAGATGAGATATGTTGTACTTTCCCAGGTGTCTTTGGGATGAGGTTTCAATTTTTTGGCCCAAGTGTCTGTGGGAAGGATGTGTTGTGGTTGTTTCTCAGGTACTTGCGAGTGGGATTTGGTATGTGGACTTGGTGTGTACGGGCTGGTTGCGATAGTGGGACTTGTGGAAGATCATGGTAGCGTCAGGATATTCACTATTAGGGATAAGCAGTTAACCGGTGGGAAGTGTTGAGGGTTACCAAAATATCGATGTGATCATTACTTTACTTTACTTTACTTTAATTGTGTTATGTGGTGGGAATTACATGGTGAGGTTGCGGTGGATAGTATACCTTGTTAGGTGCTTTTGAGTTTTTGTTGTTTTCTCACAGGGGAATTAGTATACTTATCCCACTTGTGCACAAGTGACTTTAGTTTTTCCTTACTAAATATACCTTTATGCTCACTCTATGTATATAAAACTATTTTTATGTTTCCATGGAGATTACATGGACAGTGCTGGACCTTACTAGCTTGGTTGTTGGGGACGGTTGTTGTGTTTCTGTTTAGTTTTATTTTGGTACTTACTTTGGAGTTTTCTTTGTGTTTATAGTAGTTTTACTTTAAACATGCATGTGGGATGATTTTTTATTTATTTATATCCCAATATTGGTTACTATGAAAATGGTAATTCCTCCCATTTTTTTGAGATTTATATACCCTTGGTGTTGGTCGCCACCCCGAGGCCTATTGGAGGCGGGACTCAGGGGTCATTATCTCTCCTTCATCTTGATGAGAGAAGGTCTCAGAATCTTATTATCCCTTCCATCATATTTAAGAAGGTAGTTCATGACATATGTTATATTTATATCATTCTTATTATTTATTTTGATGGTTTAGGATCATTTTGACTGAGGATGTACAATTTTAGGACCATTCACCATATTACTCTAGATGGTTTATGATTATGTTTATTTGATTGAGGTAAGTATTAAATTTTTTTTGTTAGTTTTTCAATATGAATGTTTATATTTATTATGTTTCATCCCTTTAATAGAAGGAATTTATTGGAATTATTAAGTGATGGGTGTGGCCGAATTATATATATCCCCTCGATGCATCGACCAGTCGCATGAGATAAACCAGTTGAAAAAATTAGACGGGTTTCTTCCCACATGTTTAAACTGTCTTGTAAATGGTCTTGATAGTTTCAAATGTATAGAATTATGAATTCCCTCATTATAATTTCAATTATTTCAATGTGGTTTTTCGATTAGTTAAACTATTCATGGATAAGTTTCAAACTTATTTGATTATTTATATGACTTTATTTGCTCATCATTTATTTCTAGCATATTAAGCTTAGTTTATTGATTAAATGAAATGTGTTTCATTTATTTAAATTTCTATATTGATTATGATTATTTATTTATGATATATTCTACTATAGGAATACCCTTACTGATCATCTGATATCACCCCTTTCTTATGTTTTATTTTCCTCAGGTTACCAGGTAGTGTTTTATGATTGATATATAGAGATATTCTAAGGGGAATAATGGAGTTCTCAAGGAAAATAATTTTTTATATTTTATGTTTTCAAATTTATGTGAAATTAAATTATGTATCTAGTTTAAAAATACTACTAAACTATTCAGTCCTTCAGGATGAGATACCTTGTATCTATAGCCAATGTAATAATGTAGACACTGGCTCTAGGTTACTGGAGTCAAGGTCTTTATATTACCTCACATTCGACTTCCTTCATATGTGTCCAAACCTCTTGTATAATAAATATTGATTTATTTATAAATATATTAAAAACCATAATAATGTATATCATACCATATATGATATAATTATAATATTTTATCACCTATTTATTAACAATTCTTTGTTAAAATTTCTATTATGGGTAATAATTGCTTCATTTTTATTGTATGTTTTGGTTCGTTGGTTTCGTTCCTTGTAATTTGATATGGGTTATATCATCTATAGAATGTTAAACATGATATAAGTATCATATATATATATATATTCATTATATATATATATATAGAGTAACTCATAAAATATAGATATAGAAAAATTGATTATACCATTCATGGAGACGGTAAATCGTACATACGCACGAATGTGGTTTTCACTTTTAAATGGTTAGAATGGAATAAAGATAAATAATAATTCAAATTTAAAAAATAATAATTATAAAATATACATCATATATATTAATTAAATCTATTCTTATCACCATTAATATAAAACAGAAATGAAAAACGGATCACATTGTTTTGTGGAGGTGGTAGTCTGCACATATGCATGAGCAACATTATCGTTTTCCAATAGATTGGAAGGTAATAAGGTAAATATTATATTATAATTATAGAAGAATAATTATGTCTTAAATATAATATATAAACATTAGTCTCATCATAATACCCATTCATAAAACAAGGTGATGAAAAATGAATTTTATCACTACATGGAGATGGTAATACCTACGTACACACGAGTGATATTTTCACTTTCCATTTGATGGAAAAGATGGTGGATAATTGCATAGTCATAATCATAATAAAATTTTAGTATATTCATGATAATGAGTTTATTATTTTATGAATAATATAACATATTTAGAGGAGGTAAAATAAGAATTAAAAAGAAACTGATCGATTAAGGTGATTACCTCTTCTTTGTAACAACTCCTTTATATCTCCTCTTTAGGGCCCTAAGGTTGGTCTTTTTGAAAAAAAAAACTATAGAACATGTTTAGAGTAGTTGGGAAGAGAATTTTTCAGGATATGGTCTGGATAGATGACTCAAAATGGTGTGAATATGTGATAGGAGGAGGCTGCCTTTTATAATTGAGGTGAGGGGCACTTTTGGAATTTCTTAAAATATTTAAATATAGCAAAGTCATTATCAAAAAAAAAATTAAAAATCAACATAGATTAAAATATAATGTAGTATATGGTTGAAATATCATCAACTAATAAAATTTAGATAGTTTTAAGTGGTATTTTAAACATTAACTTTTGGTTTAACCCCTTAGTTAACCTATTTTAACCTTTAATGTGGTAACCTATTTTTCAATATTAAGAGGTTATAATTTTACTTATAAGGTGAAAATTGATTCATAAATGGACATGGAATAAAAAATTTGACCATATATTTTCCCACAGTCATTTTTAAATATTTTAATGATTTTAAATATTTTAATAAAATGTCATTTTCATAAAATATCGTTAATGTCAATTTTGACACTATTCATTTAATTTGACTTAAAAGACATAAAGAGAAAATTTTAATTCAAATATAATCATTTTAAAAATCACTAATATATTATATTTGTCTATAAAATTTGTGGAATTCTATAACTCACTCAAATTATATTACTTTTAATATTTTTAAAAATTACCACAGATTCGGGCAGGGGATGCGATGACTTTTATCAACACTAAGCAGAAAAGGCTGATAAAAGCAGCACTTTTATTAATGCCAGCTAAAAGCGCTGGTAAAGGTGTATCCGATATCAATGATTTTTTTAGTATTGATAAATATTATATTTATCCGCGCTATTCTTAGCGTTGATAAATTTTTTTAATAAAAGATATTATTAATATATATATATAATTATTATATTTATATTAAAAAATAATGTTTATTTATATATATTAATTAAAAAACACATGTTTATAATCAATATTTTTTAATGATTCAAATATACATATAATGTTTTTAAAAAATTATTTATATGATTATAAATAAATAAATAAATACATATATATATATATATAAATAATTATAAAATTATAATATTTTTTAAAAATAATAAATATATTTATTATATTTATAATTATATATTTATAATTTTATATAAATTCATTTTAAATATATTTATTTATGATTATAATTATATAAATAAATATATATTCAAATAAATATATGTCTCCAATGAATTTGGTCAATAAATATATATATCAAGAGATAATGATGATATTCATGGACATGATTACCGTTATTTATGTTCATACATTGATGCATGAGTATATATAATTGATATTATATGATCATAAGTTTATTTGTGGACATGATTGTGGGTTTTTATGTTCCAAATGTTAAGATTACATATATTATGATGACACATGCATATGTTATGTATTCATGAGTCATGAATGTTCATTTATACATTAACACCCTTATTAATCACGCTTTCTATATATACGTGATGACTCATTTTTATAATCTATAACTTATTAGGTATGATTAATTCATGTTATACCCATTAACTTATTATGTTTCCATAAATACTTAAAAAATTATAATAAATATATTTAAATAATAAATATATTTATTATATTTATAATTATAAAAATTTAAATATATATAAATACTTCTAAAAAATATTTATTTAGAATTATAATTAGAATTATATATATATATATATTAAATAATTATAAAATTATAATAAATACATTTATTATTAGTTTATAAAGCTGTCGGGGGCTTGCCCGAGTGGTAAAAGCTCACTATAATCCTGTATCTAACCTGGGTTCAAATCCGGGTGGGAGTGGCTTTCCGCTGGTAGGCAGTGACGCATGTATGATGCAGGTATGTGGTGATACAGGTATGACATGGGTATGACGTAGGCAAGTAGTGTCACAAGCATGAGACAGACAGACAGTGATGCAGACATGATATAGGCATGACGCTGCACTAGGCCTTCAGGTCTGTTTGTGGGCCCTTGGGCCATGTAATGTGCTTCATGACCACTGGGTTTTCAGGCCATGTATTGAATAAATAAGTCTTGATGGGTGAGCTATCCCTTGAGGGTGATATGACCAGCTTTTTCGGCCTGTGTGTGTGGTGTGTGTTTTTAATATAATTGTACCTTCAAACATTTAATATATATTAGTTTATAAATATATTTATAATTATATACATAAATATATTTATAATTATATACAAATATTTATAAATATATATATATATATAATTATAGAATTATAATAAATATATTTATTATATTTTATAAATATATATATTTATGTATTAATAAATATATACATATAAATATATTTATAATTATATACATATGTTTATAAATATATTTATTTATAATTTTAATTATAAATAAATAAATATATAAATTTAAAACATTATAAAATTAAAATAAATATATTTATTATATTTATAATTTTATAAATATATATAATTATATAAACATATTTATAAATATATAAAATTATTTATAAATATAAACAAGTATTTAAAAATATATAAAAATATTTATTATTATAATTATAAATAGATAAAACTGTATTTAAATAACTATAAAATTATAATAAATATATTTGTTATATATAATTATAAAGTTATAAATATAATAAATATATTTATTATAATTTTATACATATAAATAAATAAATATTTATTTATAGTTATAAGTATAAATAAATATATTAATTATATATATTTATAAAATTATAAATATAATAAATATAATAAATATAATAAATATAATAAAAATATTTATTATAATTTTATAATTATTTAAATAAATGAATATATATTTATACTTATAACTATAAATAAATAAAAATTTATTTATAATTATAAAATTATAATAAATATTTTTATATATTTATTTAATTATATATAATTATAAAATTAGAAATATTAAAAAATATTTATAAAAATATTTAAAAATATTTATAAAAATATTTATTATATATATAATTTTGTAAATATATATAATAATATAAATGAATTATTAACACTAGATATTTATCAACGCTATAATTTTGGTGCTGATAAAGGTCTATTTTTATCAAGATTAAAAAAGCGCTTATTAAAGTCTTTCCCTTCTTTTATAAGAACCTTAACTGCATGTCTTCTCTCACACACTTTTAAGCTCTTGCGGAAGATGACTGTTTCCGCGTCACCGCTCTTGTCGAACCCCACTACCACCGTTCCTCTGCTCTCGTCCAACCGAACTACCACCGCCCCTCTGTGCTATCACTATTACCGAACCCTATTGCCTTCACTCTATTGATCTCACCCAACCACACTACCTTCGCGCCGCTACACTGCCACTGCACTACCACTCTGTCATGCCGCCTCAACGAACTCCACTACCACCACATTTTTTATGAATCAAGACCCTCCAAAATAAAGGTATGATATTCAAATATTGTTTTTATGTATTTCTCAATTGATTCTCTTCATAGTTAATTTTTTTATTCTTACCCAAACAACAGTGTGTGCGACACCCCCTTTCAATTTAATGTTGTTTTGTTCGGACCAGGTTCACCCCCATAGTTTCTTCCCCATCACCACGCCCATTCGTGGCCGAACCTAAGGGTGGAAGTTGACCATTTTTCTTGTGATTTCTTTGTGTCTAGGGAATTTTATTAATTTTTTGAGATCCTTTCATCCTATATTTGAATTTACGGACCATTTTCCATTGATTTGTGACAGGTTACCCCATGTGTTTTCCATTTAATTTGAGAACCATGATTGTTTTAATGTTTAACTTGATGTTTTGTATATCAAATAATAGAATTAAATGTGTTTATGTGTTATTGTAAAGTTAAATCATGTTTAATATGATTTTCATTTCAATACTAAGGACTTCTCAATTGTAGAAAACTTTAAAAATATTTTTTAATAAACCAGGCACACCATGTGTTTGAGAAATTGCATGAATTATCTTTATAAATAAATTCTAATATTTTATAAGGTGTTTTGGTCATCAAAGTGAATTCTCAATAGACACAATATTTTTACTTTTAATTTCAAACAATTCTTGAAATGTAAATAATTGATAAAATATTTTAAGATTTATTTAAAATAAAATTCATGGTTTAACATTTTTTGACCCCATTTGGTTTATTGGATAAGACAATTTAGGAAATGTTTTAATCAATCAAGTGATATTATAAAGGTGTACTAATTTATAAATTGATTTCAATGGTCTTTTAAGTGTAATGTTTTAAGAAATGACTTATAAATTAATTAGAATTATAATACTGAGAATTTTCCTCTTGGTAGATATATAAAAGGCCCGTTTGGACCTTTTAAATGGTCTTTCAAACATGTGGGTGTGTGAGACCCAATTATTTCTCCTTATGTTTGTTTCCCTTTATGGGTGGTGCTTGATGTATGTTGTGATTGGGAAATGGATAGAAAGTGTACATTTATTGTGAGAGTGTTGGAGGTCTGAGTGAGTTATTATTTATACTTAATGATGATTGTTTGGATTTTTGATTGTTTCTCACCATTACTATTACTTTGGTCATGAGAACATGAGTAACTAAGTGAAAAGTATTTATTTATGGTACACTTTATCATTTCACAATTATAGTACCCCTAGTTATGTATAGGGCTAGTGTGGAGTTCCCCTGATTCTAATATTGGTGCAATCTAGTCAAGTGACTTGTGTTAGAATGCAACATAAGCTTTTAGTTGGTCTCAATTTGATAAATTATAGTACTATCGCACATTAAATCCAATGGTAGATCCCATAACATCATTTCATTGGTTGTTTTTTAGGCATAGGGGGTTTTATTGATCTTCTTTAGTTCCCCTACTAGATTTATGTGTGTGGGACCCTTAAGATATTTATTTTATTTATTATTTTCATTTCATTGATGATGTGGTTCCATTCATTTGATTATTTACCTATGAAGCATGGTTGGGGTTTGTATATGATTTTCGAAATGGTTTGAAAAGTGTGTTTCATTAAAGCGAAGGGTAGATCTCATGAGACTCGCAAGGCACACCTAGAGTTTTTATATTAACCATAAAATCAATACCGACCATTTCATGAATGGACTAAAATCGAATAATTTTATAATTTTATAATTTCATAAATTTTACTTTTATATTTTATAATTTTGTACTTTTATAAAATTTTAAAACTATATACTTCTATAAATTATGTATACATTTATAACATATATGTACTTTTTTATAGTTTTATAAATTTATAAACATTTATAAATTATGTATATTTCTTTAAAATATATATTATTTTATAAATTATATATGATTTTATAATTCTATATATGTCTATAATTTTATAGACTAACATAAATATATATAAGTTTTTAATTTATACTTTTATACCTATAATTGTTTTTCAATTAATCAATATTTTAATACTATTATACTTTCATAAATTCAATGTCAGTGTTGAAAATATTTTAAAAAATATAATAATTTTTTTAGTTGTGAAACCATTATTATATACAATAGCTGTATTTTCTATTATAAAAAGGGTTTTCAAATAATATATCTTTTTTTATATTTATATTATTACAATAGTCGCATTTCATCAGTTTTTTATAATGTAAATGTAATCTTATACTTCATTTATATTTATACAAAAAGGGTTTTGATCATTAAGAATATGAAGTGAAAATAGTTTTTAAAATTGAAATATCCTCCATTATATTTATAAATTTCCATTAATAATTTTCTGTTTTTAATCATGTGGGATGATAAACCATTTTTCAATGGATGTATTTTCTATTATGAAAAGTGTTTTCAAATAATATATCTTTTATTTTTTTATATTTCAATTATTTCATTCAATAATTGTATTTATAAATTTCTATCAATAAGTTTTTTTCAATCACGTGGGATGATAAACCATTTTTCAATATTTCTATTTTCTGTCATGAAATTCATAATATTTGTCTTCAATTGAACATATTTTGTGTATTTATTTTGTTAAATATTAATATTACTGAATAAAATAGGGTGAATATGAATAAATAATGGATGGATACCAATAACATGACAAAATAATATGAATATGGAGTAAAATAGTTCATCAAGTTTTCAAAATATCATGCATATGACCCTTATCAAATCCTTTTTTCATGTTTATAGTGTTGTTATTCAAGACTAATTAGTCCAGAGGAGTTGGAAGAACACTTGATCTATCACAGAATTAATCAAAGTTATAAATGTTGGAATAAACAAGGGAAAAAGGAGAATGTAGCTAGTGATTGGGATAACACTACATTTTATGGATCATCTGATATGATTACAAGTGTTGAAAATGATTAAGACCATATCAAGGATGTGATTATAATCATGAATAATGATAAATATTATATTCATTAAATGACAAGGAAAATTGAAGATGAACTTCATGATTGTACAAATTTTTTTTAGAAATTAAATAGTTGTGAAAAGATGCCATTGTATGCTGGATGCACTAAATATACATCATTGTAAGGCATACTAAAGCTGTATAATTTTAAAGAAGGAAATATATGGAGTGATTCCAAATTTACTGAACTACTTTCTCTCTTGAATGATATTAACCTAGAAGATAATGAGCTCCCTAGCTGAATATATAACACAAAAAAAATGCTACGTTCGATGGGTATGATCTCTGAGAGAATACATGATTTCCCAAATCACTGTATACTGTTTCAGAAGGAAAAAAAATCACTTAAATATTGCCCAAAGTGTGGTTCTTCTCGATACAAGAAAGATGAACCAGTCCCTAAGAAAGGTTTATGGTACTTTCCAATAATTCCAACGTTTTGGCACTTATATGGAAGTGATGAGACTTCATGGAAATTGAGGTGGCACACTAATACAAGAAATAAATATGGGAAACTTCATCACATGGATGAATCTCATCAGTAGAAGAAAATTGATCATGAGTATCCTGAATTTGGAAATGAGCTGAGAAACCTTCATCTTGGGTTATCTACATATGAAGTGAATCCTTTTGGTTTTCAAAGTAGCAGTCATATTACATGGTCGGTTATGTTGGTAAATTGTAATTTTACACCATGGTTATGTATGAAATAAAAATACTTCATGTTATCTATGATTATATCAGGACCAAAACAAATGGGTAATGATATTAATGTTTATTTGGATACATTGATCAAGGATTTGAAATTATTGTGGGATTCAAGTATTACATTGTATGATGATTTTAGGAATGAAGATTTCACATTGAGGGATATGTTTTATGGGATGATAAATTAATTTACTAATTATGGAGATTTGGCAGGATATAGCATCAAAGGAACTCAAGGGTGTCCCATTTGTGAACAAGGTACACAATCAAATAGGTTGAAGCATTCATTGAAGAGTGTGTTTCTAGGTCATCATAGTTTTTGAACCTGAAAGAATAAGTACTGATATTAGACAACATCATTAGATATAAGTTTAGAAGAATGTACAACACCGTCTTGACTAATAGGTGATCAACTTCTTGAGAAAGTAAAATTTATAGAAACTGCTTTTGGTAAATCGTTTTCAAAAAAACTTACAAAAATATGTTGGAAAAAGATATCATTTTTTTGAATTACCATACTAGAATAATCTATACATCAGAAATTTTCTTAATGTTATACATTTTGAAAAAATGTTTGTGATTGTGTAATTGGAACAATACTGAACGAACTCGACAAAATAAAGGATGAAATTAAGGCTAGGTTGGATGTGGTTTACATGAGAATACAAGAGTTAGTGCTGGTTAAGGGTGAAAAATGAAATTTCTTCCTCTAGCTACTTACACTCTTTCCAGTAAGGAGAGATATTGGTTTTAAAACTTCTTGAATGACATAAAGGTTATAGAGGCTTATTCATCGAATATCAAGAATATCATGACAATGACTAATTTGAAGTTAATGGGTTTGAAATCACATGAATTCCATGTTTGGATGAAATATCTAATTTATGTAGATTTATATTGTATTTTTCCCAATAATTTCCATCATACATTAACCAAGTTCTATTTATTTTTCAAATCTATATACAACAAAGTTATAGACCCGAAAAAATTACCGATTATGGAAAGGGAAATTACTGTCATATTATGTGAATTGTAAATTTTCTTCCCACTATAATTCTTTGTCATAATGGTTCACTTGGTGAGAGATATTCTACTATGTCATCCTATACACTATAGATGGATGTACCCCATTGAATGGTATATGAAGATTTTTAAAGGGTGTGTAAAAAATCGAAGTCATCCAGAGTGTTGTATTGAAGAGTGATATATTGTTGAGGAATACATTGAATTCTGTACCGACTACTTATCCAGTGTGGAAAGCATTGGTCTACTAAAATCGCATCACACCGGGTGGCTTGTGGGTGAAAGAATTTATGGAAGAGATGTTTTCACAATCAATATTAAAGATCGAAAGTAGGTCAACCTTTATGTTTTTCATAAAATTTTGGAGGTTTCCCTAAATGTTCAAACCCATAAATAAATTCTTAGGAATTTTAATCCATCAAGGGATGAAATATGGATATCAAATATACATAATCCACAGTTTAGGATGGTTTATGGACCATATTTTTAAGGACTCATATGAAAATACAGATTCAATTTCAGAACAACTTTTATGGCTAGCCAGAGGACCAAGTGTGTATGTATTATCTTACAGTGGTTATATAACTAATGGTCACATGTTCTATAAAAATTAACATTATGAAGGTTGTAATATGAAAAATAGTGGAGTTACACTTGTGGATGAAGCAATGCATGTTTCTGGTACTAGTGATAGAAATCCAATTTATGTGAATATGTCATACTTTAACATCATAAAAAAATATGGGGGTTGGATTATTCAACATTCCAAGTACTGATTATTCCATGAAAGTGGGTTGTTAACAAGATTACTATTAAAATAGATGAATTTGGCTTCATAAAAGTTGATTTTATTAAGGAAGGGTATAAAGACATATCATTTATAATGGAATCACAGGAAGTACAAGTATTTTATATTACAAATCCTAGAAACTGAAATTAGTCAATTGTTATGTTATCAACCAAAACCACTGAAGGGTCAGATGAAAATTAAACTGAGGATGCCACTTTCATTAAGATGTCACAATCATTTCATAGCGGTCCCATTATAGATGGAGTTTTTTATGTGAAAAGAGAACACAATGAAGGTATTTGGATACTCGATAGAGGGGTAAAATCCCTTCATCCTTTAAAAAAAGAGAGCTCAATAATTATGTTATATATTTTTTGTAATATACATTGCTTTACCTATTGTTATTTTTTTTGCCACTGCATTTATGTAATATAAATTAAATGTTTAACCAATTTTGTAGATAATTACTTCTTCACATTATGGTGATCCCAATACTGAGGAACAATAGGTCTCTCAACCCTCTGTTGCTCGCAGTGTAGAGGAATAATGACCTTCTACACGTGCTGGTGCTCCCAATCCTAAGGAAAAATAGGTTTCTCAACCTGCTACTGCTCCCAATGCAGAGGTAAAATTACCTTATGCACATGATGATGATACCAATCCATAGAAACAACATATTAATGATGTTGATTCTATGGGAATGGTAGGTGATGAAGGACTTATGATGTGGAAAAATAGGATCACGATAGATTGACGGTGTTAGAAAAAACCATTAAGGTGAAAAGAAAAGGAATCAAATTCAAGGTCGGATGGAATGCGTGTGACCATCATGTTAACCCCAACAAGTCCATGTACAATAGTTACATTAGAATAATCATTCAGAAACATGTTCTAATTTATGTATATTCATGGAACCATGTTGTTCCCATGCTTAAGGAAATGATGTTGGAAGATATTACAATAACATTATGATATGGTTTCTTTATTTTAATAAAAAATAAAACAATGAAACAATTATTTACTCTTCATTATCCCTTATAGAGTGCATTTATATTAGATTAATCCCATAGGAAATATGTATTAATGCTTGCTAGAAGGATTCATAGAGGCTTTCTCACAATTTTAATGAGATATAATCTTAAATATGCTGAAGGGAAAATAAACCCACACCCACTGCTTATGTATGCACACATGATAACCCAAGAAGCACGAGATGCATTTACTAGCTGACACGTGGAGGTGTATATTTAGATACATTGTGGTTGGTAATATATTGTTTGACAATATGTGTATTCATCACTTTGATTGAGAATTTTTTATTTATGAAAAAACAATTGAATGCTAAAAATAAAAAATCTGGAAACAAAACCAACATACCCCTACCATAAATCAAGGATGGGGTATGCTTCACTTGAAGAAAATGGTACATATTTTAAATCTACCATAATACTTTAATGTGACATGAAACAAAAAAATAATCAGGTTCCTATGTTTATATGTAGATTAATGAATTCAAATCTAAGACACTTCTATCTCACACCGTGTGTTATGAAGGGAGGCACATGTAAATAAATATGGGATACTAATGGATGAAAATGAAAAAAAGTGTGGTAAACATGTGTAAGTATGAAATAATAAAAATTTGATTTACTTTAAATCACTATTACATAACAATGATTAATTATTTTCCTATATTTTCTATCTAAGTTAGTCATAGAAATCATCAACACCTATATCGAATGAACACCTATTATTGGTGGATTTAAAGAGGCTAGAATAGTATGGCTACATCAGAGGTGTGGGTTTTGGGGTGACTCCTTAAACATATTTTAAGAAAAAAAAACAAGAGGATAAAGATAAAGAAATGGAAGATATAAAAGAATTATTATATGGACTTGAAGAAAAATTTTAATTTCATAATGAGATTCTAACAACTATTATGTGGGGGGGGGGGTCAAAGAAAATAAACAAATCAAGAACAAACATTACATGAAGACCCCCACTAGATTTGAGGTGATCCATTCCCCTCAAAGAGTTGTCTTAGTTGAGGTAGTCAATATTCTAATAATTTTTTCTATGAAATGTGAATTAGACAAACAATAATACCTTTCCTATACTAATATTCTATTGGGAAAAAATTACTATGATTTATATCTATCAAAACCCACCCATCACCTTATAGAAAGGGATACAATGTTCAATATCGAAGATGACTATCTACACAATAGGCCAATTCCAACATGTCATGTGAGAGTGTCGATTAGAATAGCTCATGAGATAAGTGCTGAGATACCTATTCCACTTGATGATGATGATATTCATATGGTCGACCGAGCTATTAGAACATTCTTCTAATGGTATTCATATATTTTAAAAACAAATATCTATTAGGAGGTATTCATATCCAATTTATTATTCATGCTAAACCTTTAACAATTAATGAAAAAGGCCTAAACTAATGAATTTTATTATTCATATAAAAAGGAAGGGGGAGAAATGAAAGGTCGAATAAAAAAAATCTTAATGATAAACGAACCGATCAAAAATATCTTTCAAAAACACCTTTACCCTACCCGTTGAATATCAACAGTTACTACTATTGAAGGTTCATTTAGATACAAAGTTAAAAAATGCTAGTAGAAACATAATTGATTTTGAAGAAAAAATGTATGGAGAGGAAGGTACAAACTTCATTGCTCTTGAAAATGAAAATTAAATCATTAATTATGAATAGATAGGAGCCTCAGTTATAAATTGATACATGAGGCATGTTTTCATGATTTGATTTTCCAAAAGATAATATACTAGGATAATTATGACGAAATAAATTTCATATTTTTTGTAGGTGTATATATCAATACCAATTGATGGGATTTGCCTATAAAAAAAGTGGGACTCATTAATCCTAACATCACCTCTACAGAATAAAAAAGTTATAATCCATAAAAATGAATGAAATTGTGGCAGTCCTGGCCAAATATTTTGAAAGAAAACATATGGATGACCGGATCTTCATAATACCAATGATGCAGGGGTAAAAATATACAATTTAATCATATAAAATATATTTTTATTTATTTCATTACTTATTCCTTTTTGTGTTTTTAGGAAACATTGGATGCTCATTATTTTCAATTTTGATACTCCAAATATTTATTTCTAGGATTCACTACATGAATATCCAACAAACCAACCACACATGATGAAATTTTTCAATTTTTAATACACTACATCCAACATTTTAGAACTAAAATTAATGTTATATATTTTATATTATATTTTAATGAGAATTATGTTATGATAGGGTGGTGTATAGATGTAATGAAAATCATGGCATGAGGACATACATTGTGCATGAGGACCCTGACAAGTACTACAACCAGAAAACAATGAGAGTATATATAATAAGATTTGACTATAAAAACATGTATAAAAAAATTACTTATTTTTCTCAATGTTTTTGTAGTTTCAAAAACAAACAAATTGAAAAGATTGTGGTTATTATGTTTGTAAATTTATGAGAGAGATCATATTCCATCAACAAACTAGTATCTCTAAAGAGGTATTTTCAAAGATAATTACTATTTCATTTAAAATATTTATCAATCCTCTGTGTATTTATATTTTTCTAGTACTATTATGAATTTACAAAATACTCATATTCATAATAATATATATATATTTTTTAGAAATGAATGGGATACATACCTGATCACAAAATGTACACAAATTACATGAAGATGTGACTTCCATAGAAGTAATGAATTATTTTATATTTATGTTTAATTTATTTCTTTTTAGTATTACTCTCATAAGAATTGTTTTATTATATAGTTGCATTCCTTTTTTCGATTTTGGGTGGTTTGTTTGAAGCTACTCATGCTCGTGAGAGATTGGACATTGAGGCTACAACTGTGATAATTACAATAAGGAAATGAGTCAAGAATATATACAACCACCATGAAAAGGTGAATTTTTACTACTTATTTAATTAATTTTTTCATAATTTTATCTACTATTTGTAATTTATGTTCCCTATAATTTTTATCTGATACTTATTTAGTTGTTTTCATAGATCTTTTAGGAAGTCATATTTTTCTTTCAACTGTTTTCAACACACCACATAAGAGATAACATGTTCCTTTATGCCAATGTTACCATGATTCCATTTGATTTTATTTTTCAAAAAACTATGTATTTAGTCAATGTTATTATCTAAAAAACCTTTCTCATTTTTTAAAACCAAAAGAGTGGAGGAAGATCTTGTTCCCATTATGGTGAATTATCGTGATATAATGGGCATAAGAGCTTCCTTTAATCTTATATTTTTTAATAACGAGAAAGGTTTTTCAGCTACGAACATCGACTCAATATGTAGTGTTGAAAGTTCGATAAATAAAAACATTGTTAATTGTGGTAAAATTATAATTTAGTATTTTTTTGAGAATTTGGGAGATGTAGGAATCAATGGCACCTCAATCCAACACATGGTGTGACTAGTATGACTCTAAGTGTATCTTTATATTTAAAATTGACATTAATTTTAGTAAAAAAGACAACTGACATATTAAAAACTTTTAAAAAAACATTTATATTGTTTTTATACTTTAGGAAAAAAATCCAAAAGTCATTTAGGAAATGCATGAATCATCCACACCTCAATACGACACATGGTGTGACCGGTATGACTCAAAGATTTTGTTATCAATTAAAAATCGACATTTTAGTTTAAAATTATCACTCACTAAAAATTGATCATACACTCTTATATTGTATTTATAATTTAAGAAATTGATTCATAAATAATTTGTGATGTGTATAAATCATTTTCATGTTAAAATGATACACGATGTGACCAGTATGAGTCAAAGTGTATGTTTCTAGTTTAAAATGAAATTTTAGTAAAAAAGACAAGTGACGTACTGAAAACTAAGAAAAAACATTCATATTGTTTTGATAATTCAGGAAAATTATCCATGAGTAATTTTATACTTTTATGAATCTCCCTCACCTCAATCTGATGCATAATGGGACCGATATGACTCTAAGTGCATCTTTTTGTTTAAAATTGATACCAATTTTAGTAAAAAGGAAAAATGACTTGTTCAAAACCAATAAAATGAATTTGGATTATTTTGATACTTTATGGAAACAATAAATAAGTCATTTTTGACATGTAGGAATCAACCACACCTTAATCTGAAACACAATATGACCCATATGACTACAAATGTTTCTTTTTATTTTAAATTGACATAAATTTTAAAAAAAATAAAAAGTGACATACTAAAAATTGATCAAACACATTCAGATCATTTTGATACTTCCGGAAAATGATCCATGAGTCATATTTTATGTGTAGGAATCACACACACCTCAATACAACACAAAATGAGACTGTTATGACTCTAAGTTCATCTTTTTATTTAAAATTGACATCAATTATAGTAAAATGGACAACTAACCTACTCATAACCAAGAAACAATATTTGGATTGTTTTGATACTTTAGGTAAATTATACATAAGTCATTTGAGACATTAAAGAATTATCTACACCAAAATCTGACCTACGGTGTGACCAGTATGACTCCAAGTGAATCTTTTTATTTAAAATTGACATCAATTTTAGTATAAAAAGGAAAACTGAACTACTCAAAACTAAAAAAATGCATTTATATTATTTAGATACTTTAGGAAAATGTTACATAAGTAATTTTTTATTTATTTGAATCAACTAAAGCATAATATAACATACAGTGTGATTGATGTGACTCCAAGTGTGTCTTTTTATTTTAAATTGACATAATTTTAGCAAAAAGAACAAGTTCCATACTAAAAATTGATAAAATACATTCAAATTGTTTTTATACTTTAGTAAAATGATAACTGAGTCATTTTTAAAGTGTAGGAATAACCCTCACCTTAATCTGACACACTATGTGACTGGTATGACTCAAGGTATGTCTTTTTATTTAAAATTGGCATCAATTTTAGCAAAAAGGACAACTAACCTATTCAAAATTGAGAAAACACATTTATATTATTTTGATAATTTATAAAAAACCATTAATAATTTGAGATGTGTAGGAATCATACAAATCTAAAACCAACACATGATGTGACCTACATGACTCTAAGTGTGTCTTTTTATTTAAAATTGTCACAAATTTTAGTGAAAAAGACAACTGAATTACTCAAAACTGAGAAAATGCATTTAGATTGTCTTGATAATTTATGAAAACGATCCATAAGTAATTTCTGATGTGTAGGAATCAATATCACCCCAATCCAACCCACAGTGTGACCGATATGACTCCTAGGGTGTCTATTAATTTTAAATTGATAACAATTTTAGACAAAATAATAAGTGACATATTGAAAACTAAGAAAAAACATTTATATTGTTTTGATACTTTAGGAAAATGATCCATGAGTCATTTATGACATGTACGAATCACTTGAGCCTCAATATGACACACAATGTGACCTTTATGACTCAAAGTACATCTTTTTATTTAAAATTGACATTAATTTTAGTAAATAGGAAAATTGACATACTCAAAACCATGAAAATGTATTCAGATTGTTCTAATAATTTAAGGAAATGATCCATAAGTCATTTGAGATGTGTAGGAATCAGACTAACCTCAATCTGATACATGGTTTGACCAGAATGACTCCAAGTTTGTCTTTTTATTAAAAATTGACACCAATTTTACTAAAAAGAAAGAATGATTTACTAAAAACTTAGAAAATGCATTTTTATTGTTTTTATACTTTTGGAAAATGTTTTATAAGTCATTTTTGACATGTATGAATAAAAATAACCTCAATGTGATGCACAGTGTGACCGATATGACTTCAAGTCTACCTTTTTATTTTAAATTGACATCAATTTTAGAAAAAAGAACAAGTTACATACTGAAAAAAATATCAAATACCTTTGAATTGTTTTGATACTTTAGAAAAATGATCCATGCGTCATTTGTGACATGTATAAATCACCCAAATCTCAATCTGAAACACCTTGTGATTGGTATGACTCTAAGTGTGTCTTTTTATATAAAATTGACATCAATTTTAGAAAAAAGAACAACTGACCTACTCAAAACCAAGAGAACACATTTGGATTGTTTTGATACTTTAGTGAAACAATACATAATTTATTTTAGAAAGGTATAAATCATCCAAATATTATGGTGTAACTGTTATGACTCAAAGTGTATCTTTTTATTTAAAATTGACACGAATTTTAGTGAAAAAGACAACTGACCTACTCAAAACCAATAAAATGCATTCATATTATTTTGATACTTTAGTATAATGATACATATGTTATTTTAGATGTGTGGTAATGAATATTACCTCAATATGATTCATGGTGTTACCGACATGATTCCAAGTGTGTCTTTTTATTTTAAATTGACATTAATTTTAGAAAAAAGAAAATATGACATTTTGAAAACTAAGAAAATGCTTTCAGATTATTTTGATACTTTAGGACAATGATCTATGAGTCACTTATGATGTGTAGGAATCAAATGAACCTCAATTAAATTCATGATGTGACCGGTATTACCCAAAATTTTCATTATCACTTTAAAATTGAAATTTTAGTTCAAAACGTGTCACTCACTGATAACTAATAAAATGAACTCTTGTTATCTTGATAATTTAGGAAAATAATTCATAAGTAATTTATGATGTGTAGGAAGTATTCTCACATCAAAACAACACATGATGTGACTAATATAACTCAAAGTGCATGTTCCCAATTTGAAACTTCATTTTAGTAAAAAACAAAAGTGACACACTGAAAACTAAGGAAACATAATTAGACTGTTTTGATACTTTAGAAAACTAATCCATAAGTAATTTATGACATGTAGGAATCAACCTCACCTTAATCCCATGAATGGTGTGACCGATATAACTCCATGTGTGTATTTATTTAAAATCGACTTTAATTTCATTAAAAATAACAATTGACATACTCAAAATTGATCAAACACATTCTCATTATTTTGATACTTTATAAAAATGATTCATATCTCATTTGTGATGCGTTGTAATTAATCGAACCTTTATATAATTCATGGTGTGTTTGTTACAAATCTAAGTATGTATTTTTATTTAAATTTGAAATTTTTTTAATGTATTACCAGAAAATCTCAGTCAGAGGCAAGCCTCTGACCATTTATTAAGATAAAAGTAAAGTAAGAAATTACAACAAAACAGGAAAGAAAATTATAGATCATAAAAGTTATACCCATCACCACATCCATGATAGACCACTTACTCCATAATAGCTGATTCCTATTTCGAGATTTTATGATGCTTCAGGATCTTGGCATACTTCCTTTTAAGGTTTAAATTATCTAAATATATCAACTCCTTATAAGATTGATTAATAGAGGACCTTGTGGACATCGAATTCGGTAGATCAGAGTAGTTTTTCCTCAGACTTCTTCTTGTTGGGGAAGACTCCTCATTTCCAGACATCTATCAGCAAGCACTTGTCCTTGGCCAGCAACCTTACCAAGCCTATTCATCGGAACTAAAGACTTTCTATTCATGGATACATGTTGAAAATTATCATCCAAATGACCCAGTCAATAGCAGGTCAAGCAGTAGTCAACCCATGATTCAAAAACAACAGATTACCTTCAGCGAAACTCCTCTCCAACCGTAATCCAAATCTATTCAACTGGTGGATTTGAAACAACCACCTCAAAAAAAAGTGTGGATTGATTGGGTGACTCATAGAAGAAGTGAAAGCGTTAGAACAAAGGAATCAACCCACCAAATTCCCTAACATATGAATTATTGCTGGATTTTGAAAAGGTGATGGAAGATGAGGAAGGCTTACCCAGGTCACGACAGAAGGTGAGTCCTGGTTCATACAAAGATCAAAAGACCATCAGATAAGAAATAATTTTCATCCACTACATCTGCGAGGAGATCTAGACCATGCACAAATTAAATATTCTTATGAGGAAAAATGTATCATTAGGTGGAATTTATCAATCAGACCCACAACTGCGTGATCTTTCAAGTCCTAATTACTAAACATGATGTGATCAAACTCATAAACTGAAGGTCTTCACTATTTGAAATGTATATAGTAGTATTTTTTTATTCATGATGAAAATTTTATTTCAATTAAATTATATATTTTTTGTAAATTTTATAGGTTGTTATAGTGTGCTGTTATACAAATAGCACACTACAGCAGGTGGGGACTTTATTAGCACTGAGGTTAATAACTATTTTTTAGTGCGGTTAAAATCTTTTTTTTGTGGTGTTAAATGGAATATTTATAGTAGTGGAAATCATTTATTTTATTTTTCTATTAATTGAATAAATACATCAGTAGAGTTTCACAATCATTTAAGGTGATTATATAATAACAAAAAATTACAAATAAATTACCCTGATGATTTTTTTTTTATTATTATCAAAATAATAATCTATATTAATTCACCACTTTCTTTTGTCCTTATGTGAACATGTAATATATATTTAAAATTATGAGAATTTCATTTTTTTTATTTTCCTTAAATATTATTTAAGTAATTTTAATAGAAACGTTTTGATTAAACAAATAAATTTTTAGGTTAAGGTGATAAGGGTTGAATTATATTTATCCAATAATAATTAGGATGAAAAGTTATGGTCTTATCACTTAGTTTTAACCAAGATTAACCTGATTTACCCTTTACTGAGGTGATAAATTTAAGCACAATTACAATTCATAATGATTAAAAATAAAAGGGAACGATTTACCAAATTTGAATCTCCTGATTCCAAATATGGAATCCATTTTATCAAATTTAACACTTATAATTGGAATAAATTAATTTTAAAATAAGTGCGAAAAACACGATGAAAAACCAATTTTTTAGAAAAATAAATTTTAAGAATAAAAGTTGAGTTTTTCCTATCTCATGCCTGAAAAAATATTAGATAAATGTTATTTTTTTTGTTGAAAATACATCATATAAATTTCATTAAAATCATTTAAAAATAGGATTAATTTAATTTGTTAAGATAAAATAACATTGCACGCATAAATTTTTTTTATGAAAAATGTTTCTTTTACTTTCAAATGATTTTTATTTTCATTTATAATAAATTGATAACCAATGAATTCATTTTATACATGTAAAATACACATTTTTCATAATATTCATTCCCAAAAATTTTAATGGATAGGTTATAATTATCACATAATATTTTAGTAATAGATCACTATTTTTTTAAACTCAGTAATGCATGTAAAGAAATATATCAAAGAAATTAAATTTATATAAAAATAAATATATAATAAATTCTTACTATTTTATACAAATTACCCTCACACAACAAAGGATCTACCCACACATTATCTAAATACTACCTTTATGTTGGATTCAAAAGCACACCTAGATCCTTATGAAAAACCAATCTACCTTTATATAACCTAAGATAATCAAGCTTTCCCTTATGTGACATAAAAAACATGGTATAAAATTACATAGGTGGGATATTAACCTTATGTGAGATTATAAAATACCCCTAAACCACCACCATACCATTCTCTATGGTTTAATGTAAGGATCCCAGTAGTTTTGAGATGCCACACCAAAGAACACAACACAAAGACTCCCTGCTCGCCGCTTCCTGCCTCACTCATGCGATTGACTACACCATGAACCCACACATCAACACAAAAAATTATTTGGGTGTTTCAATTTCATATTTTACATATGTGGAATCAATTATTTTCATGCCTTATGAAACATCCCGACAAACCGTTTCACTCACTACAGTGCGCTATTTTTCCAAAAATACTTGGGAACCTTGGCTAACCTAAAAAACACCCAAGATCCTTACCAAAACTCCAAAACGACCATTAATATGATGTTGTGTACCCCAAAATATCCAAAATCACTCTCTATCCTCTGAAATACCTCATAACTCCTTCATGGCACCCCCAAACCATGAAAAAACATAAAGGGAGGGATTAAAGAAAACTAGACCCTTACATTAAATACATCTCAAACTATTTTCATCCTTGAGAATCTTAAAAAAACCTAGGAAGGAAGTAAAAGGTAAAATGATTAACAAATACCCCATGATATAACCCTTATAAAATATTTATCTCCAAAACACATCCACCAGATAGGAAGAACTGGGTGCTTAAAACATGCGACATCAGTATCCAAAACTGTGATCTTGGGGAAGATACCTCTCAAATGGGAATAATCCTCTATTAAGAAACAAGTAAAAAATATAAGGTCAAAAGCTCAAGGATTTCACAAAAATTCAAAATAAAAATAACACAAATTACAATAAAGTTCACACAAACAACCAAAATTCACCCAACCGATAATTCAAATTAACCAATCACCTTTTATCATTCTTTTCACATGAATTATGTGTGTTCAACAAGAAAATCATAACCCAATTTAACATTTTCCAAAAACTATTTCCATTACAAACTTTAAATGATCAGACTTTTATGTAAGGTTATTGGAAATATTTAACCATAAAAACAACACATAATCACAATAATAAGAAACATCAAAAAAACAATCACTACACACTAATTCTAAAAAATGGTATGTAATATTAATGCAATGATTTTATTCAGGAAAAAAATTAATGTTATCTATCCTTCAGTGTAATTATTGATGGTTTCGAAAAACATATTTTTAATAAAACATATCATAGTTTTAATATAATAATTAACAAAAAAGTACATCATGTCCTATTATTAATTCATTTAAATTCATTTAGAAGGAATCAAACTATTTGTAACTTTAAAAAAGTTTTACTTAGTAATGTTTTCAAATGAATATCTACACATACTTTATCCTCATTTATTATGCTTGACATGTTTAAACTAAAAATTCATTAAACATCATACTACCAATGAAGCATACTTCCATGTTAAATTTAAGGGTGGTATGATTTTACTGCCATATTTTAGTATGAAATGATAAAAAAACAAACCAAATAAATATAATTAATATTTAGACTTGTTTCTCACAATAAAAAAATCTCTATCCCACACTTACACATGCTTACCTAATTTCTAACAACTACATATGACATGGAATTTATAATTTAATGTAGATCACATAAATACTTTTGAATATCTGAATACTAATCATTAATAAAAAGTAAAATTGATTCCGTTTATGTGAATATATTCAAGTTTTAAATGGTTTAACACTAACCATGATGGTATTCTTTCAATAATTACAAAATTAATTAGCCTCACAATAAATACTTAACACATGAATATAATAAATAAAGAGAGGAAGGTAAAACAATGCATAACAACTTATAAAAGTTGTATATAAGAAATATTCTAGATTGATTCATTTTAGTTAACAACATAGAGTAAATTAGAGACAATTTTTATTGTAAATTATTTCATAATTATATAGTATGAAAAAATTAAGCATACTTTACTATCATAGATCAGTTCAATAGGTTACAAATTTCAACAAATATAATAGAATTCAATTTAAGAGGAAACATGTCATGAAAAGAATGGTATTAATAGTTGACACCTGATATTATAACAACATCTTCTGGGAGGTTCCCCTAACATGTTTCATGTCTCATACTAGTATAATTATATTATGATTATAATTCTCACATGATATTATTTTCACCATATTACTTCATTTATTAATTTCATATCTTGCATTTATTTTTTAAACCTTAAAACTAACACAAAATATTATTTATGAAAATAAAACATCTCATCATTTCATAACTCATAACGAAGCATGTTTTAACTATCATTAATCAATTTAAAATGAATATATTGTAATTATAAAGGATTCACCATATTAATACATTTTATCATAAATAAACACAAAAATTGAATTCGAAATTCAATCATGAAAGTGGCTCATGAACCCTATAGAATTTTAATCACTTAAATAATGCTTGAAATAAACTTAAAATAAATAATGAGCTTTAAAAATGAAAACTTTCCTTGAATCCCATGTATTTAAAAACTTTATAATCATTTAAAAACATTTTTATGGGTAAATCTTAAACCATCCTTTAAAATAAATTTTTTGTTAATAGAACTTTGAAATTTTATTTTAAATTCCAAGACTAACAAAATGTTTTATAAAACATTCTAAACATCCTAAATGGTTACATGAAAAATCATTATAACCATTATTAAATGAAATCCCCCCAATTATTGAGAAATAAAGAACCACTATTTGAAATTTTCCCTAAAACCATGACTATAACTGTGAGAAAAAATTCCCATGGCCATGGGGGGGGGGGGTTATAGCCACGGTCAGCTCCCAACTATATCTATAGGATTATTAGGGAGACATATGACCATGTTTAGAACTCGAATATGGCTATAGACCTTTCCCACACTTCCATGAGAAATTTTTTTCTCATTAGACGGACACAAGGAAGGCCTACGTCCATGGTTGGGTTTCAATCATGGTTGTTTGCCTCCCCAAAAACCCTATAACTATATCCAAGAGCTGAAAATGGAAATAAGGTGCCCGTGAGACCTATAGTCCCAATCAACACTCGAACGTGTCTATAGGTGTTAATAATATCATTAATTTCATAATAATAATAATGAATACTTCTAATATATATATATATATAAATTATATATATATGTATATATGTATAAAATAAGTTGTTAGCTAAGTGGTAAAGTATTAGGATTTATAGAAGGGTGATTCAGGTTCAAAATCAACTTGTGGAATTTTTTATCTTATCATTATAGGCCCGAATCCCATTAATATAGGGTCTTGTGGGTCCCAAGGCTATAATCATGGTAATTTACCAGAAAGTTTAGTCAGAGGCAAACCTCCGACAATTTATTTAAAATAAAAGAAAAATAAAAAGTACATCAGATAGGCACAACAAGGTGAGAACAATAATTACATATCATAAAAGTTAGACCCATCGCCACATACCTGATACACCATTTCCTCCACAGTAGCCGATTCCCACTCCGAACTTTCATAATGTTTCAGAATCTTGGCATACTTCCTTCTAAGATTGAGCTTCTCCAAAGAAAGGAGATCCTTAGAAGATTGTGAAATCCGTACAACCTTCCCACTAGAAGCTCTCATAGCCACAGGCATTGGAAAGTGAGGATAGTATTTCCGCAACCTTCTTCGTGGTGGGTCACTCTTCACTTTCTCCTCCACATACACTCTATTTTTGCAACCCTGAACCATATCACTATAGGAGGGCAGAACCATACCACCATAATTTTCTTTCTCACTATCAGAGCAGTCCCCCCATTTACCAGAAATGTGAACCACCCTATACCCATCCCTCACACCTTGATCCTATTGAGATTGACTGTTGACATCCATCAGATTAAGGCAGGGGGGTTGTCGACAGAATCACAGCCACCATGCATGCCTTTTTTCACATTAAAATCTCCAACTAAGCTGTCCAGCAGTGAACCATTGTCCATATTTTCTTCAGAGCCCTTCTCAGCAATATATGTCCTCACATCCCCCAATTCTTGATCACAAGTGCCAACACTAGCTACCCTTGACTCAACATCAGCACCTAAAGAAACATAATTTTGATCCTCGTGAGTCCTTTCAACATCCTTCTCATGATCCAGGACCAAATCAGCAGCCACCAGGCATGCAAACCGATTATCGAGCTCAAAATTCGTCGCCTGCCTCCCAGGTGGTGCCTACATCCCATCCACTTTCATCAAGGCACCAATGTAATTAGCATTTTTATTGACAGGGGTTTCTTGATTCCCAGCCAGCTTCACAATCCCAAGCTCCATGTGTTTATAGTGCCTCTCAATCCCCTCTTGAGCTCGGGCATTAGGACCTGCAGCAACAACTTGCTCATCATGGAAAATGACAACTACTGCAGATGCACTCACAGTTTCCAGGTAGAGAGAGTCCACAACACCATTTTTCCCACCCAGGTCCACATCTTTCTCCACAGCAGCACAAATTCGTTCAACAGAAACATCCCTCTCAACAATAGCACCCACTTCCCTTCGGGGGCTTGCCATCAAGGATGGAACCTCAATCATTGGAGTTCCAGCAATGCCTCCTGCATCCTTAACAGCAGAAGAAGGCTCAAAACTACCTTTCAGGGGATCAACCTTACCCAATTCCTGCTTCAACCTGTTAAATATATCACCGACCTTCAGTCCAGGAGGCTCCACACCTGGCTTCTTCATTTCAGCCCCAGTGCCTAGAGCCCCACTGTCCACTAAGTTCACCATCTCATGCCGAGGAAGCATGGGTTGTTCTTTATTCACCCCACCATCAACCGAATCTTGCCCCTGTGTCCTCAAAATCCCCACAGCAGCAACTTCATGAGAAACCAAACCATCCCTCACCCACCTGTGCACCCTCCTGTTCAGAGATCCATTTCTGCAGGCAGAGACACCATGACCCAGCCGATGGCACACACTGCAATAATCATCCCACGATTCAAACTTAACATCCTGCTTCCATCAGAATTCTTGCCCATCAGTAATCCACATCCAGTCCACCGGCATCTTGGAGACATCAATCTCCACACATATGTGAGGGTAGACACTAAAATGGTGCCCTGAGCTAGTTCTCCATAAGGCCTTAAGCGCGCCTCACCATATGCTAGATATTTCCTACTAGAAGCGAAGGCCTAAGGTGTTTCCATGGAGATACCATGACCTCATATTAGAGTAAAAAACAATGGGAATAACCATATATCATCCATTGTAGTAAATAATCATAGTGTGGAAGAAATAAATAAATTGAAATAGAAGCATGTTGTATTAATAATTGGAATACAGTAATGGCCTGAATGACCATGTCATACATACAACACTGATCGCCCACTGGGACGATCATACATATACAGAAGTATATAAATGAAACTTAAATAAAAGTTCATGGATATAATGATAACTCAGAGTTTAAAAACATACATGGTCTCCAAGACACTATCGAGATGATCCAGAACAATCATAAGAAAACCAAACTAGTGGATCTACTGGATCATGAAACCCTGGTCCCCAACCCTATCCATCATGTACCTATACTCAACTTGAAAGAAAACATAATGTCTTCACACACACCAAGTTTCATGTACAAGTGGTGATAAATAAATATTACTCATCTAACCCCAATGATGAACTTATAAAATTTTGTCATAAGTGCATTCTCATGCAATATGCTCACCCTAGTCGTGACTCAACTGGATATAATAAATAAAATAAATAAATTGAAACCAATATGATCCCTGGATTTTTTAACCAGATCAACTGGACATGTTCCATCTTATATATTTATATATATATATTTATACATGTATACATATATTCCCATAAATATATATAGACACACATACACATATGAGTAAGGTGAAAAATAAAATAAACCATAACAAAACCTATCCCTGTTTCTATAATCCTGATTATGAGGAAATCTTGTGAATAGGGAATTAAGATGGATGTTGTTCCACTCAATTCATGTATAATTAAGTTGATCCCTAGGTCTGTAATCCATATAAATAATACCTGCTTCGTCCAGTGCCAGAAATTTCTCTGAGTAAGCTACATGAACACAGGGGGGACACATTTCCTACCCTTGGGATCACCCACACTCACCTTGAATAACTACAATGAAGTATTCTATGTAATATATGGTTATCCTATAAACAAGTCACTTTTACCTCATATAAATAAAACCAAGATCCGTTGTACATAAACAAGGAATCTATGTAAAATGATAATAAATTATAAAATAATTCTATTTTCCCCATGAGTTTGTCCAAGGGGTTCATACATGGGAACCCAAGTATCACTCCAGAAGTAAAAAAACCATTCCCCCTATGAGTATGTCTGAGTAATTTCTACATGGGAATCCAAGAATCACTCAAGGGTCATATAAACCATTTCCCCTATGATTTGATCCAAGTAATTCTCACATGGGAATCCAAGTATCACTCAAGGATTATATAAACCATTCATTATATGAGTCTGTACAAGGAATTTCTATATGGGAAACCAATTATCACTTCATGCATAAATAAACCATTCTAGCCTATGATTCCATCCAATGAATTACTATATGGGAAACTGAGTTTTTTTAAAGAATATATAAGAAATTCACCCTATGATTTCATCTAAGGAATTCCTACATGCGAATCCAAGTATCATTCTATGTATAAATAAACCATTCTAGCCTATTTGTACATCTAAGTAATTCCTACACAGGAATCCAAGTATCAATAAAGTTGTATATAAACCATTATAGCCTATGTATACATCCATGGAATTCCTAAATGGGAATATAAGTATCACTCTAAGTGTAAATAAACCATTCTATCCTATGAGTTTATCCAAGTAATTTCTACATGGGAATCCAAGTATCATCAAAGTCATATATAAACCATAGTCAAATCCTAGTAAGTTTCACTGGGTATCCTGATAGAGTAACAATCAATAAAAAGGGGATGTAATTTAAAATTTGGAGAATTACCTCTAGGAATCCCTATCAAAAATCATATCATGTCAGGATCATCAACCAAAAACTAGGAAGAACCTCTATAAATCATAGTTACATCATCAGTAAATGAGTGAATACATAAAAAAAGAATGAGGGTGTCCAAATGCCTAAACCCACCACTACTTCCAAAACCTCCTAGGCTGACAATTTTGGTATAAGTTATAAGGTGATTCCCACTACCATATATACCCAGATCACCAATGCACTATCATAGGGTCAGTCAAACATCTGTTCACCCACTAAGTCCCTCATGTCAAAATAATGGAAAGGAATCCTACATGGGATCCTCGAAGTACACACATGAGTGAAGACATCTTACTTGGGATCCTATATGCCAACACATAATTGGACTCATCTGACTCAGGGTCCTAAAAAAGAGTAAGTATAGGCTTCATACTTGGGATACTCAAAATGCGTAAGAGGAGGCATCCTACATGGGATCCTCATAAAAAAGTAAGTGGAGGCATCCTACATGGGATCATCAGAAAGAAGTAGGTACAATAAGGTATCCTACACAAAAAACTTTGGAAAGAGTAAGTAGATAAATTATTATTGTAATCATTGGAAGAAAAAGTAAACATAGGCATCCTATATAGAATCATTGGTTATAGATTAACTTCATTTGGATAAGAACATCCCACAACCCTACCTCTAACATATCATGGACTCCTGGGTCGGAAGGGAACATATTGTAAAGGATATTTCCTTACAAGAAAATATATTTAATAAATAGTCATGGAAGATAGATCATGGACCATCTTAGATCAAGGTTTCACTCTCAGGATATGTATTTATTCAATTACTAGAGGAATAATATTTATATAAAAGGTCATTTTCCCCCAAAACACCTCTTATGAGACCTAAAATAACCAATAAGGGTTACACCATAATGATCTACATGAAAAAATGCTCAAAATAGACTAATCATACATCCAATTCTTACTCTGAGGAATAAAATAGGTAAAATACCTCAAAAGTGGTGTCAAGAATGGAGTGCATGACATGTATACCCTAGTACACAACATGTATTCTCCCATTTCCACCTAACCATGTACTTCAGCCGCACATGGCATGTAAAACCCATAAAAAAACATGTATAACATGTAAACAGAGTGTACCCAACATGGGGAATTTTCCCATGTTCCTCACATGTCCTAACCATGTATCCCTTCTGGGTTGGGTACTCATACATGGAGTATAGCCCACATGGGGGTCTAGCCGTGCACCCTACACTCCCAAGTGCCCCTACACGACTGTCTAGATAGGTGCTCGACTATATGGCCAAGAACTAGTACATGATAAGTACTCTATGTACATGATTTTTACTTATAAAAAGTTATATTACCCAAACAAGAAGAACACATGGTGTGTGTTTCTAAACTACATGCCGTGTGATTGGGATTTTCGAATAGAAAACCATTGCAAACTGCCCAAAACACTGATTTTCTCCAAAAAAGATATATATAGACCCTCAGTGGGTTATAAGTAGTCATAATAGGTCCTAAAAAATATAAAATAGAAAATATATTTGTATTTATGGTAAAAACATAAAAAAATCCCACCTTTGGGTGCAATCCGCTAAAGTTTAGCATCAATTAGTGATCCATAACTACCACACGATGATCTAGCTCCTCACAAGCTCTATAGAGGAACCTATCTTACCCTCTACATATTTATATTTATACCTATACCTATCCTCTCTTGGTTAGGGTAATGGAATCCCAAAGGGTTTGTGTGAAAGAATCCATGGGAGAAAAGAGAAAATAAAAGGGGAAAAAGAAAAGGAAGAAAGAGAAAAGAAAATGAAAAAGGTGTCTAGGCCCATCCCCAATGCCCAACATAAGCTTATGAATCACCTAGAAAAAAACCCTTATTACAGACTCAATGGAAAATATGTAATCTCAATCTGATACTCCATTCAAAAGATATTTTTGAATGAATGTGTGTGAATAAATTAATATTTAATTAAATATATTTAGGTAATAATTATTCCAAAAAAATTCAAACTACTCAGATTTCCACTAAACTCATATCCTAGGGTAAAAGACATATTTTGGGACCAATATAGTGGTTGGAAAAATTATTTGAGATAATATTATAAAGAAAAACAACCATTTTAACCTTTATAATCATCTGAAAGAAAAAATTTAAGTTTCTGCTCAAATTTATTGTCTAAAAAAACATGGGTCCTTATAATATCCCCACCATAACCCAACTCATCCCAGAGAATCCTATAAGGACCCAGCCTTAAACATTAATTATTCTTGAGTTAAGTCAATAATTTTAATTTTAATTCAAATTGAGATTCTTTTAAAGTTTAGAGTTTTTGATAATTAAGTCATAACATATACATAACAACTTAAATATTATAAGTAGGCACTTTTAGTCACTATCCATTTTTTCATAAAACAAAAAATCTTTAAAACTAAGCATGAAATCGTTTCATGTTTTAACATCATAACTTTTCCTTGATCCCATACTTGACTATATTCTTCCTTATGTCCTATGAAATGTTTTTCAAAACTTGGGATGAGCATAAAAAGCTCAGTAAAGGATACATAAATAAGGAAAACTATTAGTCTTGAGATAACATGAAAAACCATGAATACTATATCATAAAGTAATGATTTTCACCTTTAAAAATTAGTAAATATACTTCACTGAATATAAGATCATTCCTTACCCTTTTTGTAACCAAAATATTACCATAAATCCCATAAAAAGAAACCTATAACATATAATGGTAACATTGGATATAAACATACTTAAATGGAATAACCATACAGTCGAATTCCACCCATATCACTAATTGGAATAGCCATATGAAATTCCATACCCAATGCATTAGAGGTTATCACGTAACCACCCATTCCGGGTTTATCACGGAACCACCCGTCATTTGGTTTATTATGTAACCACCCATAATTGGTTTATCATGTAACTACTCGTCAAATGTCCAAGTACCATTATATAATCATAACACATAAAATATTGAAAATATCAACATTTCACTAAGAAAATTTCATTTGAAATCATAAGAAATAATTTCAAGATATTGAAATACTCAATCCATTTCAAAAACCATTTTCAATAAGAAAACACCCAAAAAGGGAATAAGGGATTTCTTTCTCTTTTAAAAACATTAATTCTTATAGAGGAAGACAAATATCAAATAATGATTATGGCGGAAAAGAGGTCATTGTCACTGCATATGTTAAAAAAAATAATTTTGTAATTTAGTAAAATGATTCATAGAAAAAATATTCTCTTTGAATGAAATTAAAAGTAAAAGGGGTTTGTTATACACTGTATAAAATAAGGAGGTGTATATTATCAAAATATGCCTTAGTGAATGGATATTGAGAAGAAGTCCCTTACCTCGAGTGTGACCTGTCTCATTTGTTCTTTATATTCCTTAATAATAAACTTAGGTTTATTTATACTTTATTCATAACCTTTTTCAAGTTTTTTATTCATTTTATATTACTTATCATCATTGTATAAAAATTATATAATTATGTAAGTTCATATCGGTCGTTTTGTCGATATTCGGTACTTGAGTCGAAAATGAACTTGTTTTGATATAAATTGTCCATGTAGTAAAAAGTACATCATCAAAAGAATATTATTAATGATTTAATTATCATATATATCCAGTATATATGTATTTATGATAGTCCATAAAATTTGAAGATAGGAAATTGAATGCACCGTTCTTGGTGATTGTAAGCCGTACGTACACATGAACACTACTTCAATTTCTTTTTCATATTTAAAGGAATGAAAACTAAATGATACATAGGTATATTATAATTATATTATAATATCATATTTAATATATTTTACATAAGTTCATTAATTCCATCCTTTATACATTTCATGTATGGCATGAACGAGTCATATCACTTTGAGGGGGCGGTAGTCCACATGTCCTCAAATGAAATTATCATGTTTACACATCATGAAAAGCATAAAGGTATGTTGTAAAAAAAGTACAGAAGCATAGATACAATATAAATAAAATATATATCATATAAAAATATAGTTCTATCATAATGGCTGCCATGAGAGGAGGAAGGGAAAATTTTAACAATCATCATTTCGTGAGGCAGCAGTTCGCCGTCCATAGAAACAGTATGTTCATATCCATTAGATGAAGGTGTGTGTAAATGTAGTTAAAATAATTCTAATAAAAACATCCTAGTGTATTGAGAATACTATTGTTTTTATGTAATCAAAGAATAATAAGATCATAGGGAGTGTATAAGGAAAATAAAGGAAAGAAACTTGAGAGAATACGTTACCTCTAAATCAGGTAACTTCTTTCGATTTGATCCAAAAGGCTTTTTTAAATTGCCTTATGCCCAAGGTAATGATTCTAAGAGGAGGGTAGGGATATTGGGAGCTTATTTGAGAAGAATTTGGATGAGTTAAGGGTATTTATAGGTGTGATTAAATGGGAAAATGTGGTGGCCTTTCATAAGAGGGAGGAGGGACAATTTAAGAAAGTCCAGAAATATTAATTTATTATAAATTAAATTTAGATTAAAAATGGTGAAAAAATTATTTAATTAGAATATAATATTTTTTAATTAAAAATAAAAATCATAAAATAATTGTTATCCAAGTTTTTAATATTTTTTTATCCTTATCTTTTTGGTTTAACCCTTATTTTACCCTTTTTAATCTTACCGCAATATCATGTTATTTACACATTGTGGGTTAATGTAGTTACCAAATCATGTTAAACGATGCATAATAAGTTATTTATGACATATATGGAATTATATTAACAATTTTGACAAATCTTAGATTTTTATGAATTTAATATCATTTAATAAAATATTTTATATTTTAATTTATGAATTACGTCAATTTTGAAAACTATTCAAACTTGACTTTTTTATAAATTCATAAATACCTTATTCCTTAAAAAAAGGGCCTTAAATAAAATATAATATGTAAATATCATCCATAAAATTCTTGTATGACATCAAAATAACCAAATTATATTTATTTTAATATTTATAATATCATTTATTTGAATACTTTATTAATGAAGAAATCACTACATCATCATTGTGTCATAATTAAATTTATTTATTTAATGTCTAAAAATTATAAATAAAATATAATGATATAGGAAATATTTCTGGATTTATAATTAGTATTTATAGGTGAATAAATCACTTATATAATCCCATGTAAAAATTGTTTTAGTAAAAGATACATGTTTATATTATACTTCTCTTTACTTTAAATTAATTAATATAACATGTCATTATCACTCTGAAGTGGGTCCATGGGGTCCCAAAATAGACCCAATGATTCCAATAGTCAGAAATATCTCATCCAATAGGATTAGGACACATTTTAGTGTTGTTTTATATTATTACAATATTATTTTTACCCTTATTTACCATATTCACCCTTTAACCTTGGTAAATAAAATAATTACAAAAGTTACTATTCATAATGTCTAAAAATAAAAGGTCCTATTTAAAAAATTTGGACCTCCTAATTAAAAATATGGAATCAATTTTTCAAAATTCAAAACATATAAATTTCTTTAATTAATTTAAAATTAATTCTCATTGTCAAAACCAAAAAGCAGGTTTTTAAGAAGTAAAAACTATCAAAAGATTGGTATGTGTTTATGTCCAATTTCAAAGTGAAATTACTTCCAATGACCAAAATTGTATTAAATTATAAAAAATTAATCCAATTACACCTTAAAACAAATAAAAATAAAAATATAACTGTATAAATAAATTAGATGAAAAGGAAGTTTTGAATTAAAATGCAGTATTTTTCACTATTCATAAAAATATAAATTTTATCAAAACAATACCAATTTTTCATCCAAAGTAAATTTTTATATTCCTATTCTAAATAAGAAATTTATTTTGTCAAATTTAACATATAAAAGTGACAAAAACTATATTTAAAAAAAGTTCTCCATCAAAAGGGGTTAAAACAACCTTTTAAAAATATTAGTGTATTTTATGCTTAAAATTGGATTAATTCTCATTTTTATCCTCTATAATTTATTAGATAAATGTAAAAACATTAAAAAAAATGTATAATCATATTTTATTTTGTTATATACATTTCCGCAATTACAACAGTTAGGCGTTAATTACCATTTAAAATAATAATAATATTATTGTATTATTTTTTGGTATAACTCAATGTTGTGTGCAACGTACAATTTTAGAGAAAACCATTGTAGCATTTCGAGCAAGTTATCAGAAAAAGTGTTATATTTAACGTAAAATTAATATCTTCTTCATAAATAATAATATATATGAAAAGATTTTATTCTATAAATACCTAGGATGCTACATCATTCCCCCTTTTAAAAATTGCATCCCCACAATTTTATTTACATTTCAAATAAGTGAGGGTATTTCTACCTCATAGTATTTTCAGATTACCATGTAACCTCTTCAACCATATGGTTTTTCCAAAAAACCTTTAACTAATGAATCACCTTATTCCACAATACTTGCTCTATGTGGTCAAGAATCTGTATATGATATTCCTCATAAAAAATATTCTCTTCCAACTGAACTACCTATGGACTCAAAACATGATATGAATATGGAATATACTTTCTCAACATTGAAACATGAAAAACATTGTGTACCTAGGATAAACTTTGAGGTAAAACCACCCTGTAGGCAACCGATCCAACTTTTTTCAGTATATCATAGGGTACAATGAACCGTAGACTCATCTTTCCTTTCTTACCAAATCACATCACACTTTTCCATGGAGAAACTTTAAGAAAGACATGATCACCTACCTAGAAAGAAATATCCTTCCTTCAGTTATCCACAAAACTTTTCTACCTAATTTGTGCTGTCCTCATGTACTTATGAATCAATAGAACTTTTTTTTCCATCTCTTCTACCAATTCTGGTCCCATAAACTTCCTTTCACCTACTTCATCCAAAAAATATAGATTTCGACACCTCTTTCCATATAATGCTTCAAATGGTGTCGTCTTTATACTAGAATGAAAAATGTTATTATCAGAAAACTCAACCAAAGAAAGATTTTGATCCCAACTTCCCTGATAATCCATTGAACAAGCACATAGCATATCCTACAAGGTCTGAATTTTTTGTTCTGACTTCCCATATGATTAGGAATGAAAAGTTGTATTGAAATTTAATTCAGTTCCCAATGACTTCTGAAGGCCTTTCCAAAAGTTAGAAGTGAACCTGTGATCACAATCCGATACATTGGAGAGGGTAACTCCATGTAAACTGACTATATCTTTAATATACAATCGAGAAAGTTTATCTAGAGATAGCATATCTAAAATAGGAATAAAATCAGAATATTTAGTCAATAGATAATCAATAACCCAGATTGAGCTGTTACCTTGAGATGTTTTTGGTAATCTTACTTTGAAATCCATGGATATATTTTCTCATTTCAAATCTGGCACTATCAAAGGATGAATCTTCCCTTTTAATAACTACCACTCTACTTTAACCTACTGATAAATAAAACACTTCATAGAAAAGTCAGCAATATCTCATTTCATTTCATCCCACAAGAAATACTCCCTAAGATCTCTGTACATCTTAGTACTTCCAGGATGAACTAAAAATGGAGAACTATGTGTTTTACATAACAACTCTTTCTTCAACTGTGAATCACAATGCACACATAATCTCTTTCCAAACATCAAAACACAATCTTTATCAATGTTAAATTCATGTAACTTACTCTTCTGAACCAATTCTACATTTTTCTACAACTCACTATCTTCTTTTTTTTTTCTTTATTAATTCTGTCTGAGAGAGATTATTTACCTGCCACCTAAAAAAACAAAGGAATTACCTGTACTAACAACTTCCAATCCAAAATTTATCAAATAAGAAACCAAAGGATCTTATTCCAAATGTAGCATGGTTAATGTAACATTACTCTTTCGACTCAAAAAATCACCCACTTTATTTTTATTTCCCGGATGGTAATATATCATGCAATCATAATCCTTGATTAATTCTAGCCATATCATCTATCTCATGTTTAATTATTTTTGGGTGAATATATACTTTAAAATTTTGTGATCAGTATATATTTCACACTTTACGCCATACAAATGATGCCTCCAAATTTTTAATGCCAAGACGACATCAGCTAATTCCAAATCATGTGTAGAGTAATTTAGCTAATGAGGTTTCAAATGATGCGAAGCATAAGAAATTACCTAATAATTCTGCATTAGGACACAACTAATTCCTTTAAATGATACATCACTATAGATAAAAAATTCACAATTCCTGGAAGGCAAGGACAAAACTAGAGCATTTACCAATCTTCTTTTCAGTTCTTAAAAAAATGATCACATTATTTTGTCTAGATGAACTTAACTCCCTTACATTTTAGCTTAGTTAGTGGGCTAGATATCCAAGAAAATCATTCAACAAATATTCAATAATAACCCACTAATCCAAGAAAACTATGAATCTATCTGATATTGGTAGGTCTTTCCCACTCTTCAAAAACTTTTGTTTTAGAAGGGTCAATAGTTATACCATCTTTAGAAATAACATGACCAAGGAAATAAATTTATTGCAACCAAAATTCACTCTTACTAAACCTTCCATATAGTTTCTTTTCTTTTAAAGTTTGAAAAACAATCCTTAAGTGAATTTCACGTTCCAATAAGCTTTTAGAATATACCAAGATATAATCTATAAAAAACAACCACAAAATGATCTAGAAACTAATGAAAGAATCCATTCATGGGATTCATAAACACAACAGGTTCATTAGATAACCCAAGGGGAATGAATTCAAACTCATAATTACCATATCTCGTATAGAAATCTTTCTTTGGAATATCCTTCTCCTTCACCTTCAGTTGATGGTATCAGGACCTCAAATCTATCTTCAAAAAATAATGAGCTCCCTTGATTTGATCAAACAAATCATCGATACGAGGAAAATGATACTTGTTCTTAATAGTGATGTTATTCAAGGCTCTATAGTCAATACATAGTCCCATAAAACCATCTTTATTTTTCAAAAATAAAACTGGAGCACCCCATGGTGAAGTGTTAGGTCGAATGAAACCTTTATCAAGTAATTCTTGCAACTGATTTTTTAATTCCACCAATTATACTTGAGACATTCGATAAGGGGTTTTAGAAATAGGTTTTTCCTCAGGCAATAAATCAATAATAAATTTAACCACCCGATTGAGAACAATACTAGGTAATTAATCAGAAAAAACATCTGTGAATTCATTCACTACTAGAATGTCACCAATCAAAACTATTTCTTTATTTTCAACAATATGATCCATATAACTTTCACTAAAATATTTAATCAATCTTCTAGATTCTTTATATGTTATCAAAGGTATGAAATCATTGAATAAAACATTCTTTTATTTACAATCTACTTTATCATGATAAATTGAAAGCCAATCGATTCCCAAAATGATATCAAATTCCACTATAGAATGTTCAACAAGATTTGCTGGGAAGACTATCCCACAAATGATAATATGAAGATTCCTATAAATCTTGGTTACTTTAATACTTCCATCTAGAGTTTTTAACAAAATTTATATATCAATTTCATGAGGTTCTATATCCAATTTACTTGAAAAGATCTCAGAAATGAAATAATGTGAAGATCCAGAGTCAAATAGAGTATTGACATATTTTGAAGAAATATATAACATACCTGTCACCACTTAATTTGATGGTCACAAATCAATTTTAGTAGTTGAAAATGAATTTTCCATGCCCTTATGCTTTCGATCTTACTGGTTTCCACCTTGGGTAATAAACTTTGGACACACATTGGCACAATGTCCCAACTCATTACAACTAAAGCATTTTACCACTGATTTTTCATTTCCTACCAGATCATATTCCTTATAGTTATGAGAAATATAACCAGTCTTACCACATTAGAGGAACTTCCTAGAATTTGAGAGACATTCACCAGGATTATTTTTACCACACTTATCACAAGTTGGAAATTTAGTTTTCTTACCTCCACGATTATTTGATGAATTATTTCCCATTGTCTGCCAACTTGATTTCTTATTTTGTTTTCTCTCATGGAAAAAATTATCACCAGAAAAAATCATGAAAGTTTCTCATATATTTTTAGCTCACAAGAAGATAACACCCTTCGATATTTTAGCTTTAATCCTGAGTAAAAATTATTTCTTACTATCAATATCCCAGATAAAATTTAGGACATACCTTGATAAATGAGTGAAATTTTCTTCATATACAGCCAAAAAATCTTCCTCCTTTTTATTCAATTCTAAGAATATATTTTCCATCCTAAGTTTAATAGCCTTAGGAAGATATTTCTCAAGGAAGATATTCTTAAATTCATCCCATTCCATGGATTCAATAACTTTAATTCCTATAATATTTTTAATAATTGACCACTACTGATCAACTTCACCTTCAAAATTATAAACAGTAAGACTAAACTTTTGTTTGTCTGAAAAACCCATTACATCAAAAATCTTTTCCAATGCTTTAATACACACTTCATCTTGAACATGGTCATATGATCCTCTAAATGATGGGGGATGTTACATCATGAAATGCTCTATGATCGACATATTCCTTTGTGGTTGGTCTAGTTGATCTCATGCATAGACACCACCACCATTTATCGCCTAATTCAACTAATCCATTACTACAAAAAACTATTTAGTTCCAATTCCAACCATATTTAGATGTTAATTTGGAATGTTATTTCCCTTTGTATTCCCTCCCAATACAGCTTCCCTATTTCCTATGCGAAAAACCATTTTGAACAAACATATCTTAGATGAAAAAATGTGCTAATATTCAAATTCTACATCATTTCAATTTGACCACAAAGTAAGAATATTTTATGAATATTCTATTATCAATATTCTAAATCCTAAAGTTATCGAAAGAAACCTATGATACCAACTATAAGGCCCCATCTTTAAACATTACTTATTCTTGAGTTAAGTCAATAATTTTACTTTTAATTCACATCAATGATCTTTTCAGGTTTATAGATTTAGATAATTAGGTCATAACTTATGCAAAAAACCTTGAATATTAAATGTACAAAATTCTACTCACTGTCATTTAAAAAAAAACTCTTTAAAATGAAACATGAAATCATTTCATGTTTTAAAAGCATAACATTTCCTTGATCCCATCCTTGAATCTATTTTTATTTATGTCCTTTAAAAAACATCTGAAAACATGGGATGAGCATAAAAATCTCAGTAAGGGATACATAAAGAAGGAAAATTGTTAGTCTTGTGATAACATGAAAAACCATGAATACTTTATCATAAAGTAAAACATTTCATCTTTAAGAAGTAGTAAATATACATCACTGAATATAAGCTCATTTCTTACCCTTTTTGTAAAAAACATATTACCATAAATCCCATAGAAAGAAAAAATATAAAATATAAAGGAAACTTGGGAAAAAACATACTTAAATGGAATAACCATACGGTTGACTTCCACACATATCACTAAATAGGATATCCATACGACTGACTTCCATACCCAATGCATTGGAGGTTATAACATAACCACCCGTCCTTGGTTTATCATGGAACCACCCATCATTTGGTTTATCGTGTAACCACCCATTATTGGTTTATCATGTAACCACCCATCAAATATCCAAGTACCATTATATAATCATAACACATAAAATATTTCAAATATCAACATTTCACTAATAACATTTAATTTGAAATCACAAGAAATCCTTTCAAGATATTGAAATACTCAATCCATTTCAAAAATCATTTTAAATACAAAAACACCCAAAAAGGGAATAATTAATTTATTTTCCTTTTAAAAACATTAAGTGTTGTAGAGGAATCCAAATATCAAATAATGATTATGGTGTCATAGAGGTCGTTGTCGCTGCATATGTTAAAAAATTATTTTTTTCATTTAGTAAAATGATTCATAGAAACAAATATTCCCTTTTAATGAAATTAAAATTGAAATGGGTTTATTATAAACCGTATAAAATAATGAGGTGTATATTAAGAAAATATGCCTCAATGAGAGGAGATTGAGACGAAGTCCCTTACATTGAGTCCGACATGTCTTGTTTGTTTTTTATATTCCTGAATAATAAACTTAAGTTAATTTCTACTTACTTCAGAACCTTTTTCAATTTTATTTTTAATTTTATATTACTTATCATCATGTTATAAAAATTACATAATTATTTAAGTTTATATCGGTCGTTTTGTCAATATTCGGTACTTGAGTCATAAATGAACTTTTTTTGATGTAAATTGTCCATATAGTCAAAATAACATCATAAAAAGAATATTATTCATGATTTAAGTATCATATATATACAGTATATATGTATTTATAATATTACATTTCATTTGGTGATAGGAAATTAAATGCACCATTCATGGAGACGGTAAGCTGTATGTACGCGTGAATGCTACTTTCATTTATTTTTCACTTTTAAAGTAATGAAAACTAATTGATACATAAGTATATTATAATTACAGTATAATATCATATTTCATATATGTTAAATAAGTTAATTTATTCCATCCTTTATAAATTCCATGTATGGAATGAATGAGTCATATCCCTTTGAGGGGGCTGTAGTCCACACTTCCTCAAATAAATTATCATGTTTACACATCATGAAAATCATAAAGGTATGTTGTAAATAAAAATTACATAATCATATATATATAATATAAATATAATATATCTCATATAAAAATACAGTACCATCATAATGACCACCATGAGAAGTGGTAGGGTAAATTTGAACAATCATCTTTTCGTGAGACAGTAGTTCACCGTCCACAGAAACAATATGTTTGTATCCATTAGATGAAAGTGTGTGTAAGTGTAGTTAGAATACTTATCATAAAAAATACTAGTATATTTAGGATAATGGTTTTGTTATTTATTAAAATAATAATAAGATCATAGGGAGTGAAGAAGGAAAATAAAGGAATGAAACTTGAGAGAAGACATTACCTCTAAATTGGGTAACTTCTTTTGGTTTGAGCCAAAAGGAATTATTGAATTGCCTTATTCCAAAGGTAAGTATTCTAATAGGAATGGAGGGATTTTGGGAGCTTATTTAAGAAAAATTTGGATGATCCAAGGGTCTTGATAGGTGTGATTAAATGGGTAGAGGTGGTGGCATTTTATAAGAGGGAGGAGGGGCACTTTAAGAAAGTCTAGAAATATTAATTTATTATAAATTCAATTTCAATTAAAAATGGTCCAAAACTTATTTAATTATAATATAAGATGATTTTGGTTAGAATAACCATAATAAAGTAATTTTTATCCAAGTTTTTAATATTTTGGCATCCTTATCTTGTTGGTTTTACCCTTATTTTACCTTTTTTAATCTTACCATGATATCATGTTATTTACAAATTGTGGGTTAATGTAATTACCATATCATTTAAAACGACCCAAAATAAGTTAGTTATGACATATTTGGACTTATCTTAACCACTTTTTCGAATATTATATTTTTAATAATTTAATATCATTTAATAAACTATTTTATATTTTAAGTTATGAATTATGTCAATTTTGGACACTATTCATACTTGACTTTTGTATAAATTCATAACAACCTGATTCCTTCAGAAAAAAGGAATTAAATCAAATATAATATGTCAATATAATCCATTAAATTATTTTATGGCATCAAAATAACCAAATTAAATTTATTTTAATATTTATAATATCATTTATTTGAATCCTTTATTAATGAAGCAATCACTACATCATTATTGTTCCATAATTAAATTTATTTATTTAATGTCTAAAAATTATAAATAAAATATCATGATATAGGAAATATTTTTATATTTCTAAATACTATTTTTTATCAAATATATCACTTAATTAACCCCATATAAATATTATTTTGTTAAAAGATATATGTTTATGTTATATTTCTCTTTACTTTAAATTAATTAATATAACATGTCATTATCACTCCCAAGTGGATCCATGGGGTCCCAAAATATACCCAAGGATGACCATGGTTAGAAATATCTCATCTAATATGATCAGGACACATGTTAGGGTAGTTTAATATTATTATAATGTTATTTTTTCCCTTTATTTTCCAGATTTACCCTTTAACCATGGTAAATAAAATAATTACTAAAGTTACTATTCATAATGTCTAAAAATAAAAGGTACCTATTTACACAATTTGGACCCCCTGATTCCAAATTCAAGTCACATAAGTTTCAGTATTTAATTTAAAATTAATTCCCATTGTTAAAACGAAAATCTATGTTTTTAAGAAGTAATAACTATCAAAAGATTGACATGTGTTTATATCCAATTTCAAGGTGAAATTAATTCCAATGAAAAACATCATATTAAATGATAAAAACTTAATCTAATTAAACTTTTAAAAAAATTAAAATAATAATCTAACTATATAATAAAATTAGATGAAAAAGCAGTTTTGAATTAAAATACAATATTTTTCAGTATTCATAAAAATATGAATTTTATCAAAAAAATACCAAAATTTCATCCAAAGTAAATTTTGTTGTTCAGTTTCTAAAGAAGAAATTTATTTCATAAAATTTAACTTATAAAAAGTAAAAAAAAAACTATATTTAGAAAAAGTTCTCCATCAAAAGGCGGTAAAATGACCATTTAAAAATATTTGAGTATTTTATGCTTAAAATTGGATTAATTTTCATTTTAAGCCTCTAAAATTTATTAGATAAATGTAATTTTTTCTAAAAAACATATATAATCATATTTTATTTTTTCTGTTAATTCCCACCATTACAACGACTATGCATTAACTACCATTTAAAATTATAATAATATTATTGTATTATTTTTCAGTATAACTCAATGTTGTGTGCAACGTAAGATTTAGGAGAAAACCGTTGTTGCATGTCATGTACGCTATTGAAAGAAGTGCCATCATTAACATAAAACTAATATCTTCTATGTAAATAATAATAGATAAGAAAAGATATTATTCTATAAATACCTGGGATGCTACAATCCTTGGGGTCAAATGCATCCATTCTCTCATCTCGATCATCTACATAACTATTATATATTGACCTTCCAATGATCGTTCTCATAGCGCTAAAAATTATTCCATCAATTAAGACCATTAATTACAAGTAATTTGATACTCCTCACTATATAAATACCCTTATCATTGTATCACAACCAAGAGCAAGATCAAAGTCCCACACTATATCCATCACTAAACACAAATACTGGAATGTCCAAAACTGATCATAATAGATCACCAATGAAAAATAATTAAAGATTATCCAATTACTGCTTCTCGATAACAATTTACACAAAAAATGTCAGATTTAAACTAAAAATTAGGGTCACCACCCTCAAATGGGAAAAGGTGAACTCCCAACCATATGAATTACCTTATACCGCTCCTTGAGTTCAGCCTCATTAGGTTCCTTCATCAAACCTAAAAATATATTTTAAAAGAAAATAAGATCAACATATAACCACTGCTCTCTCAGATTACTCAGGATGATGCCAAGATATAGGGAATGGTCACCTCTAAACTAGGAGTAAACTAAGAATTAATCGATAGGCATGCATTTCTCTCTTTGAGCCATTATCACATCAAACTTGGGTATACTTTCCTTTAGACAAATCCGGACACCACATCTCTAGACAATGCATGTCTAGGTCTAGCCACATGTTTATCACCTCATGACACCCAATTTATCCTTGATGTCCTCTCTACCATGAAGATACATTTACCTTTTTATTAAAATTATTAGGCAATCAGTTTGATTTTTTTTTCAAAAACATCATTCCTCTTCTTGAAAATTGGCACCCTCCGATTGACGATTTTAAGCAGTACCACACATAACGAATACATACCATTTTTACCCAACCCATTATCCCTCGAGTCATCTATCACCAAGAAAAGATAACCATTCTATAAAGAATGTCAGTCTCATTAAGCCAGAATCTCCCTTGTAACTCTTCTTCAAAATTGAGAACCTCTCTTGTGCCATAATTATTCTATAATAACCCATCACACGATGTCATTTTCTAAAATTTAAGTATCAAACATGCAACTACTGGTCAAAAAATATATCCACCCAAACAATCCTACCCATAAAAATCAGTCTCAAAACAAAATCACTACAGGTGAGTCTTTAGATAATAAAGGAATAATCATGACTATATTAAAAACCCCAGAACCTCTTATGAATCGGTCTTATAATGAGTGTAAAACCAAGATCACTACCTAAAAAGGTATCCATAAACCTAGGCTAACCCCTCTCATAGGTTTCCCCTGAGAAAAATAAAAATTGGCCTACTAGGTTCTAAGTAAAAAATAAGGGCATCTTTGTCTACCACCTAGCCCTATAAATCAAGTCTCATAATAGGTTCACTTGGTCTAACCACCTATTCCAAAGGTCAAACCTTTCAATAAGGTCACATCTCATGAGGTGTCATCTGCACATCCTTCTCAATAAAAGGAATCTAATGTGACAATCAACCCTCTCTAAGGGAGGTAAAAAACATCAAATTACAGGGGAAAAATATCAATAATCGGATTACTTGGGCCTGATCCTCTCCAAGAATACTTATAAGGGATCATTCCCTAAAGGGTCATGATAAAAAAATAGGAAAGAATGATGAACAAACACTCATCGGGCATCTGTATATGATAATAACCCCTCAAGGTTATAGTTCATTGTAATGGTTTAGGTATCTACTGTAATCATACAAAGATACCTAACTAGATAACCATAAAGAAGGTATCAACTTCCAACATCAACCTAGGAGGGCCAAGAGTACTCAAACAGTTCGTTTAAGTAGAATGACATTTAAAGCTATGTGGGGGAACACAATATAGGTTGTTATTGACACATTAAAATACTGAATTGAATAAAAAATTCCCTATAATGTTTCCTTCACATGGTAATTATGTTCCTTATCGACCCACTAGGGTCACTGCACCTCTCATGATTGAGGAATAAGTCATAATCCTCTTCACCAAACATCTCACCGTAAATCCGCATAACCTACCATCAAAAGGTAATATATATAGGTAATCTAAATTTTGTAGAATTATAGAAAGAACCTATATAAGAAAACAACATTTAGGATGTTGCTGAAACTATAAATAATTAGACTCTATTTTTTGTAAAACAACACACTAGTGGGCCTATAACATGTGCAACCTATAAGACAAATATGATGCATAATACCTGTTTTTACTTTTCCAACCAAGATTGAAAATCAATCACTGGAATCTTACCAATGGGTCAAGAGCTATAAATCTATAATAAATCATAAACTCCATACAACTTGTGCATCACTCAAAGATAAAATCATACACAACTATAACATCATATATTAGAATAGTAATCCCATATCCCTAGAAATAATGTCTTCTTATTGGAACATGCATTCTCGAAACACAAGTCTGATATCTATCACAGGTTATGATACATTCCTAATACTCTTTTCTACCATATACCAAATAGTAATACAAAATAAAAGGAACAAATCTGACACCACTTTTTAATTTCCTAACATCAAATCCCCTAAAGTGGTTCCCTGATATGGTTCTCCACAAGGTCTCAAGCGCCCCTCTCCATACAACGGAGGCTGTCGACTACCAGTGAGGGCCTAAGGCATGCCTGTGGAGAGACTATTCCATCATATCAAAGTAAAAAACAACAGAAATAACCAGATATAATCCATATAAGTAAATAATTAGAGGGTAGAAGCAATAATTAATCTGAAATAGAAGCATGCTATAATAAGAAATGGAATACATTAAAGGACCGAATGACCATGTTATACATACAATACTAATCACCCACTGGTCTGACCATACATATATAGGATTAAATAAAATAAAATAAAATAAAAGTAAATGTATCTATTGCTAACTCTGATCCAAACCACATTCCACATCTCCAAGACACTACTGAGCTACTCCAGCCTAATCATAAGATAACCACATGAGCATCTCTGGTCAATCATGCTACCCTAGGCCTCAACCCTATCTATAATGTATCTATGATCAACCTGAAAGAATACATAAGGTCTATATGCAAACCAAGGTGTAGTTACAAGGGGTGAAAAATAAATCTCAGTAGGCCACCCCCAACGGTGAACCTATAAATTGCTTTCTTAAGTAAATGCTCATGCAATATGTTTGTTCCAGTTAAGAAACAACTGAATATAATAAATAAAATAAATAAAGTGAGACCATAGTTGATCCTTGGGTCTATGATCCTAATCAAATAGACATGTTCCATCATGTATATATATATATATTTATATGTGTTTGTGTATATATATATTCCCATATATATATATGAGTAAGGTTAAAAATAATTTGAACCATAATGAAACCAATCCTTGTGTTAGTAATCCTGAACTTCAAGACATATTGTGAATAATGCATTGAGTTGGATGTTGTGCCACTCAAGCTGTGTATAACTAAAATGATCTCTAGGTCCATAATATAAATTTACAATACCTTCTTCGGTTAGTGCCAAAAATGTATTTGAGCAAGCTATGCCACCACAAGGTGACACATGTCATAGCCCTGGGATAACCTGTACTCACCTCTAATCACCACAATAAAGGATTCTAAGTAATATATGGGAATCCTGTAAATAAGTAACTTTTACCTCATATAAATAAAAGTGGGAAAATTGGTATGTAATCAAGGTGTCTATGTATAATTATAATCAAGAATGAAATAATTTCTTTTCCTAATGAGTTCATAAAATATATTCCTACATGAGAATCAAAGTATCACTCAAGGTGTATATAAATCATTTCCCATATGAATCCATTTGAGGAAGTCCAACATGGGGATCGAAGTGTCACTCTTAAACCATTTTCTCTATGAATCCTTCCAAGGAATTCCCATATGGGAATCCAAGAATCCCTCAAGGAATATATAAACCATTCACTCTATGTGTATGTCCAAGGAATAGCTACATGGGAATATAAGTATCACTCCAGGCATAAATAAACCATTTTATCCTATGATTCCATCAAAGGAATTCCTACATGGGAATCCAAGTATCACTCAATTTTTATATAAAACATTCACCCTATGGTTCCATCCAAGGAATTCCTACATGGGAATCCAAGTATCACTCGAAGTGTAAATAAAATATTCTAGAAAATGATTCCAACCAAGGAATTCCAATGTGGGAATCTAAGTATCACTCAATATTTATGTAAACCATTCTATCCTCTGAGTCTATCCAAGGAATTACTACATGGGAATCCAAGTATCACTCCATGCATAAATTAACTATTCTAGCATATGAGTTAATCCAAGGAATTCCTACATGGGAGTCCAAGTATCACTAAATGAATATATAAACCACAGTCAGATCCTGTGAAGTACCCATGGGAATCCCGATAGACTAATAATCAATAAAAGGGGGCTTAAAATCTGTATTCCAGGAAGTAACTAAGGGTTTCCCTATCGAACATCACATCACGTTTGGCTCATCATCCAAAAACTTGGAAGTGCCTTTCTAAATCATATTATTATTAATAGTAAACAAGTGAATGAATAAAAAAAGTGTGAGGGTTGAAGAATGCCAAAACCGACCACTACTGCCATAACCTCTTTGGATCGAAATTTTGGTAAGGTATTTAAAGCGACACCCACTACCATCTCTACCCAAACCCCCAACATACTAGCATAAGAATGGTCAAACATCAAGGTACCCACTGGGCCCCTCATGTCAAAATACTGGAAAGGAATCCTATATGATATCCTCAAAGTCCACACATGAGAAAGGACATATCAATTAGGACCCTATATGTCAGAAAATAAGTAGATACATCCTACTTGGAATCCTCCAAAAGAGTATGAAGAGGTATCTTACTTGGGATACTCATAAAGAGTAATAGGAGGCATCATACACGAGATCCTCAGAAAAGTTTAAGTAGAGGAAATCTAAACAGGATCCTTAGAAAAAATTAAGCACAAGAGGGAATCTTACATGGAAAAATTTGAAAATAGTAAGTAGAGGCATTCCTCTTGGAATTATCAGAAGAACAAGTAAACAGAGGCATCCTACATGGGATCCTCAGTTATTGATTATGTTTCACTGGGTAAGAACATCCCAAAACCATTTCTATAACATCCCATGTACTCTTAGGACATAAGGTCACATCTCACAAGGTATATCTACTAATAGGAAAGATTTGTAAGCATAGGTTAGGGTAGATGGATCCTGTACCATCTCAGATCCAGGTCCTACTCTCAAGATGCCACTTATGAGTCCTTAAATCACCAAAATGGTTAAACCATCACTATCTATATAAAACAACATACAAAATGGACTACTAATACATCCAATTCTGACTCTGGGGAATAAAACATGAAAAAAACCTCAGAAGGTGTAGCAAGAAAGGATTACATGACATGTATACCCTAGTACATGACATGTACTCTCACATCACCTGGTAATGCACTTCATCCAGACATGGCATGTAAAACCCATGTAAGTGGAGTGTATTACATGTACCTGGCGTGAAACTTACATGGGGTACTTTTTCATGTACCTCAAATGGCCTGGCCATGTACCTTTTCCTTATCGTGTACTCATATATGGAATGTAGCCCACACGAGGGTCTGGCCGTGTACCCTGCACGACCAAGTGCCCATACATGGATGTTTGTCCAGGTGCTCAGCTACATGGACAAAAAACGATACATGGTGTGTAATCTTAGTACATGATGAGTACTTATAAAAGGTCATCTTCCCCAAATAGAAAGAACATATAGTGTGTGTTTCTAAACTACACGTCATGTGATCATGATTTTTGAATGGGAAACACTTTCAAACAACCAAAAACACTGATTTTCTCCAAAAAAGCTACAGATCAACCCTCAAGGGGTATTAAGAAGTCATAATTGGGCCTTAAAACTAAAAATTAAAAAATATATATGAATTTATGTAAAAAAATTAAAAATGGACTATCTTTGGGTATAATTCGCAGAACCTTCGCTCGATTCATGATTCATAGCTACCACACGATGATCTGACTCCTCACAAGCTCTATAGAAGAACCCCTCTTCCCATATCTTTCTTTATCTATCTCCCTCTCTATATCTTTTTTTTGATTGCAGAAAAGGAATCTCATAGGTGGAATGTGTGAGAATCTTGGGTAGAGAAGAGAAAATAAAGGGGAAAAAGAAAAGGAAGAAAAGAATAAAAAAGGAAAAAGGGACCCATGCCTGGGCCTGACCCCCACACCCAACATGATTTTATGCCTCAACTAGGAAAAAATCTACATTTCCGACTCGACGATGGAGACATAATCTCAATTTGATGCACTGTTCAAATGATACAGTGGAAAAAATGTGTACGAATAATCTAATATTTAATTAAATATATATTAAACATAAATTATTTTTTGAAAATTCAAACAAATCAGATTTCCACCATACTCATATCCTTGGGTGAAATAACTATTATGGGACCAATGGAGTGGTCATAAAAAATATTTGAGATCATATGGTAAGGTAAAATGACTATTTTACCCCTTATAAAAATCTAAAAGCAAAAATTCAAATTTCTATTATAATTTCCAGTCCAAAAAAACACTGGTCCTTATAGTGGACATAGCCTAGTTGGCTTTATATCCTTTAGGTTTCATGGATATAACCACATTAATCACCAATGGAAATAAATATTTTGGTCCATGGAAAAATCCTCAAGGCTATTGGAACAATAATAACCTCTATGGGTTTCCCGATCATAGTTATAACCTATAACCACGATCTAAAGGGCTATTTCCATGGGCATGGACGATGGAAATATCCATGTTTTAAATTAGCTCTAATCCTATTTTAAATAAAAACTTTAGTCATTACTAAAACTTTTAACCAACTTAAGTTATCATATATAGTCGAGTATTAATAGTTCAGCCATCACTATGAAATATTTAATGTTTCCATTTTCCCTACTTTAGGTGAATATCATTAATTATTAGAGTTTTTAAGTCAACACCGTATTATATTCCTTAAATGAAAAAAGAAATTATATCAACAAAAAAACCACATCTACAAGAATATAATTCAAAGGAACCCATACACTACACCATGATATTATCTGCTTTGGGAATTCTTTACCTACCCACATAGATTTAATACATTTTATAAAAAGAATGAGTCTTGATGGGGGAGGTGTCCTCCTTATTCATATGGTTGAAGTCATAATATACATTACTAGCATAAGATAAATACCTAATCCCTATTGAATGAAATTAATTTAATTAAATTTATTTGATTAGATTCACTTATTTCCACCCAAATCAACCTATTCAAACAAAAGTGTAAACAATCATAATGCATGTATAATGAAAACAATTTGTCACGAACCACCATTAAATTAAATTTTTATTATCATAGGAATGCACCATAATATCATAGCCTAGGGTCTATATCATGGAGGCCTATCACACCACACTGAAATATTTGGAGGTCATGGTGATTGATATCATTTTTTAAATGGAATCTCAATATTCAATACAATCGGGTGATCAAGACCTATCACACCTCACCTTATCATTTGAATTGTGATTACCCCATACTCATATATATACATAAAGGGAAATACTCTTCTGAATTTCATCTATGATACCTATTCACCAACAATAAGCACCCGTGCCATGCTCCATCGTATGCATGACACAAATATTAAAGGGAAGGATAAATGATAAATGAGAAGAAAAATTTAGAAAATAGAGAAAACAGGGAGAACTATCACTATAATCAATTTAAACATCTCTAAAACTCTCATAATTGAATAAATACATTGAAATTAAATCATAGTAATACTTAATAAAACCATCATTCCCTCCCTCAAACAAACTTTTATTTTAGTTCTCTATTTTTAATGGAGTTTAGAATGGAATACAACAGGAGAACACATAAAAATAAAAATGAGAGAAAGGATATATAAAGAATAATACTAATATATATTAAGAGTATAAAAAATAATATATAAAATAACCTCCAAATCTGAACTAAATTTACAAAAATAATTTCCAACCCCTTGAAATAGATGTGGAGTATAATTTTATAGGGATATGGGTGCTCATTTTCATTCCAATTCTCTCCACCATTAGTTTGAGTGTGGTAGACACATTATATTGTAGAATTGAGAAAAACTTTCTTCAATAAATTTTTTAATATATGTATTTATTTTTTATTATAAAAATTTCAGATTCATTGGGAAAGTAATGAATGATTTATGACCATTTTACTCTTGAAATATTTTCTGGCTGGGTGGCTATTCAGATTCCAATACTCCAAATTCCCATGCATTTATGACCATGATGGAGGAAAAATCATGAATGTACATAGTTAATGAACTTTTTATCAGGAATATTATATATCACATTGTCTAATTTCATCTTAATTGGGCTATATATTTTTGATATATAGGCCCAAATTCAAAATTCTCTGGATCTATGCATAGATTTCGAGGCCCAAATTGTGATCTGGTTTTGGTCCTTAAGATATTGAATTTAGATTAGGATCCAGATGAATGAAATGAATCACAAGATTTATATAATCCTAAAAAATGCAATCTCATAATTTCAATTAGTTTAGGAAATGTTATGGCCAAAATAAAAATTAAATAAAAATAGTTGAAAATCCAAAATAAGGCTATTTTAGAACTTATTCTCAAAATATTACTAAAACCTATAAATATATCAATTTACCATAAAATAATACTATGGTTGGATTAAAAAATTTGAATTAAAATATAATTTTTTTGAAAATATTGGATTTATCACTCCCTCATACTACCCATTACACTCTCAAGCTATCATCGAATATCCAAATCAAAATCCACACAATAATCAAAAATGAGAAAACATCCTTGATATTTACCAAAAGAGAATTCCATCACATATCTTCTTTGAAAAAAAATTACCTTTCATTTTCATCTCTCATATTTAAAATTTTTCAACCTCAGAAATTATTCCATGAACTAATCACAACCTACCACACATTGAATTTTATGTCACTCTTCACTCAAGAGAGATTAAATATAGAGTTATGATCATATTTGGAAAATGAATGCATCACCATATGCTTGCGAAATCTATCATCATTATACGCCATGAGAAATGAAAATTTATTTAATCATGAGGTATTTTCTAGTAGATTTTTCTGGCTTAGGATTGGTAGGTAAAAACATTTAAAAAATTTAGGCTAAAGTGAGGAGGTTGAACTCTTAAGTGCAGTAAAAATATTTTCAAGGGAAAACCCAGGAAATTACTCACTAAATTACCCTTATAAAATGTGAAACACAACAAAATACCTTTTTATTACATGTATAATGAGTCATAAAGTTATTTTATTGAATTACTTTATCCAAATTCTCCCCTATTTTTTTTTTCATTTTTTTCATTTATTTCATTGAGGATGAGCATAAAATTGAATAAAATTAATGAATTTAAATTCAAAAACTTTATTTTTTTGTGGTAAATGTGTAATAAAAGTAATAAAAATGAATAATTCTTGATTATATCCATTTTTTATTTTTCTATACTTTTTTTTATTTTTTTTCATTTTTTATAAAAAATTTATGTTACAAACAAATCACAATAAAATGATAAATCATGACCAATTATCCTTCCATCCATTATAAAATATTATGAAAAAAACCTCACACAACCAAAAAATGAAACAAATCCTAAATAAAACACATGAAAGGCCCTTACCCTTCACTCAAAATTGAAATATCCATGCAAAAATATTTAGAGTGAAGGTTGGTAAGGAAAAATAAGATTGTAATGTGGATTAAACATAGAAGGAAATCCATGGATTTTAGGTGATAAACAAGGGTAAATTTAAAGGTAGGTTTCAATTTTAAATATTTATATCCAATAAAATGCATCAATCATGTCAAAAAAATTTCATGAAGTCTAAATATTTAATAGTGAAAAATCACAAGTTCTGGTTCTCACACAAAATCCAAGTTTCTATCATGAAATTGTGGGTATTTGGAAGAATATTTCAAAATGTTTTAGAATACCAAATATAAATGGAAAAATATTTAATTTAGTGTTTCATGGGAATGGATTTTAAAAATTAATAAAACTCATAAAAATGATTTAAAATCAAATTCAAGGAAAACATTCTCACATCAAAAATCATTTGAAATCAATTTTTTCAAAAATTAAGAAAACACTTTCAAAATCAATTGAAGTTTGAAAAATGATAAGAATATTCATTTAACATTTATGTTCCTAAAAAATTAAATATAAAAAAGAAAAAATTTACAAAAAAAAACAACTAAGAAGGTTGACACTCCCCCCAAACATAGATTTAACTATCCCTCATTTCATCTTAATAAAATAAAAATAAGGGCAGAAAAATAAAGGAAAGGAAAGATTCAACCCAAATTTATTTTCTAGTGGAATAATTGATTTAATATCCTAGATAAATCCACTTATACCATTAAATAAATAAAAAAACATAACATAATAAAAATAATGAAAAATAAATAGAAAGTGAAAAAATATAGAACATGGTTTGGTCCCCCATGTGGGGGTTAGGTTTTTACTTCCCTAGTAATCCAGTTATAGTTTATTAACCTCAATATGAATGTGGGCGGGTTTTATTTATCATAAAATAATAGATATGATTTATCATAGTTATATTAAACTTGAACTTGTTGTAGATGAACCCATGTATATATTTCATCAACTCCTTCCCCACAATAATGAAATTTAGTTTGTTTGGTGGGGAAGGAGAAAGAATGAGTCCTCCTTTTATTCTGGCACAAATTTGTTTCCTTATTTTCATTGAGGAACAACTTATTTTCCAATTAATTAGAATTTTCATCATAAGGGAAGTCAAAAAACAATTTAATTTGAATAATATTAAATAATGATTAATTAAAAAATAAATCCTCCCATTCTAATAAAACAATTTGAAAATTGATCTCTCCAGGAAAGACCACTAGGAATTATATCTCAATAAGGTCATCTTAATATTCATAAAAATAAATAGGGAGGTAAATAGGATATTATTTTTAATTTCAAAATATGGTATAATCACTTACCCTTTTAACATTAATTAAATGTAACAAATTTTTTTCATAATCATATTGTGATCCCACAATTATATCAACTGACATATCTGATTCAGAATCCTCTTCAAGAATTGGCCATGGAGATATGATTATATCATCAAGTTGAGTCTTAAATAATTACTTGCATTATTCCACTTATAATTTTGGCATAAAAATATTTACTTATTCTTCAATTTATTTTTTTTTGTTTTCATTCCCACCATAAAACTTCCATTACCTCAACTGTAGTAGTCAGTGATGCTATTAGCTTTCTTGTTTCTTCCAATATCTTCTAATTTTAAAGAATTTGAAAATTTCAATATTCTTACCTTATATACCCAACATGAGTCCAATAATATGAAACATATTTATAAAAATCCATTATATACAATGAAATTAAAGATATAAAGTAAATATATTTTTTGGAAATTCTTGATTTTTTTTCTTAAAAAAGTGTGCATAAGATCTTGGCCTCCTTAAAAATGGTGAAAAATTAACAATAATGGTTTATCACAAACCACTATTTAATTAAATTATTATTATCCTAATAATTGTCTATAGTGGAACAATATGAGGTTGATCTCATGGAGGCCGCTCACACCACACTAAATTCCTATTGTCACCATTAAAATCTAACTAATATAAAAATAATGAACTAATATAAATGGGGGGTTTGAAAGATGCATGAAATATTCATAAAAATATATGTATAGAAATTCAATGAAACAAAGAATGAAGTTATATAGAAATAGTGAAGAAAAATTTTCTTGGGAGGTCATGGTGATTAATATCATTGTTTTAAAGGGATCTCAATATTCAATTCAATGAGGTGATCAAGACCTGTCCCACCCCACCTTATCGTTTAAATTATGATTAACCCATACTAAGACCTTTTCATACATGGAAATACTATTCTAAATTTAATCTAGGATACCTATTCATCGACAATCACTTCCCATGCCATGTTCTACTGTCTGCATGACATAAATAGTAAAGGGAAGTATAAATGATAAATGAGAAGAAGAATTTAGAAGATAGAGAAAACATGGTGACCACTAAACAAAATCAATTTAAACATTTCCAAAACAATTATAATTTAATAAATATATTTTAATTTAAGCACCATAAAACTCAATAAAACAATTATTTCCTCTCTTTAATAAACACTGAGGTTAGTTCTCCATTTTTAATGGAGTTGAGAAGGGAATATAGTGGAAGACCACATAAAAAATTAGAGAAAAGAGATATGAATAAGAAGAGTAATATATATTAAAATTATAAAAAAATAATATATAAAATAACATCCAAATATACAATAAATAGAAAAATATAATTTCCAAACTCTAGAAATGGATGTAGAGTAGAAATTTATAGGGAGAGGGGTGGTCATTTTTGCTCCAATTCTGTGATCCAAAAGTTTTCATGTGGTATCTCCATTAAATGGAATAATTGAGAAACGTTTTCTTTTTTAAAGTTTCTCTTATATGTATTTATTATATAACGTAAAATTTTAAAATTATTTTCTAATTAATGAATGATTTGTGGCTATTTTACTCTTGAAAATTATTTTTTCCTTACTACTATCTGATTTCCAATACTCCAAATTACTATGAATATATGACCTTGATGGAGGAAAAATTAGGCATATACATAGTTAATTAACTTTCTACCCAACCTATTATCTATCCAATTGTATATTTTTAGATAATTTGGGTTTTATTTTATTGAGATATATTCCCAAATTTAAAATTCTCTAGATTTATGAACAAATTTCAAGGCCCAAATTGTGAGTTAGTTTTGGGCCTCAAAATGCTGGATTGAGCTTTGGATACAGTTGAATGAAATAAATCTCAAGATGCATGGAAGACTGTAAAAATGTAATTTCACATTTTCAATTAGTTTATAAAAATATATGACTAAAATAAAAATTAAATAAAAACTAGTTAAAATCCAAAATAAGACCATTTTAGGAAATAAGCTCAAAATATTACTAAAACCTAAAAATATGAAAATTGAACATAAAATAATACTATAGTGGGATTAAAAACATTGAATTAAAATATAAAATGTGTGAAATTAATTTTTTCATAAATTTACCTCACCGAGGTATCTACCTTATAAGTAGTACCACCTCACTTAGTCATTCGATCGACTTAAAGTCCTTGCATTAGACCACGGTGGGCCTTAAAATCCAATTTCCTAGCTCGTATCCCAGAACTACATCACACACCAAGATCAATTGGTATATATTCCTCACCAACCCATTAAATCCTTATAATTCTTAACAACATTCTTCATTTTATCTTTCAACTGTAATCTTTGATACCACTCTATCGTGACCCCTCCTCTAGTACCCCTCTTGGGATAACAATAATGAGAAAGAGTGACCATTGAAACCCACCACTAATAGGGCTCATGTTGATGAATAGAACCAAAGGTATAAAACACACAATGAGATGTATTTCCCTCATATTATAAGTTTACTAAAATAGATAATATGAGAACCACCAATCAATACCACATCATATAAAATAAACTAATATTTTATACCATAAATTACATATGCATGTTATATCATACAAAATAAATCTTCAAAAAAACCAAAATCATTCCTACGATGTATCTCCAATTCCAACTCTCCACTCTAATATAGTATAATCTAGATCAATCACCAAATATCTCATGATCTCCTGAAATATATATAGGGGTGAGAATAACATGTATACTCAATATGATCCTCCTCAGGACCTCTTATTTAAATTCAAGGAAATATTAATAATACTCTAGTGAGTAAAGAGTAGAACCAACTTCCACTTATTAGTTAAACTACCCATTTACAACCCCACCAAGGCTCACTTTCCTTGTATGAAATCCAAGTATAATAAAATAAAATTATAAGAATGTAATTATAAGGATCCCAAAACCACTTCCCCACTGGTTTTATCCTCTCACACCCAAATGTAAATTGTTTTGTGCTCCCATTCATTCTCACCTGATGTGGGAAGGGTCACAACCCAACCCAACCCAACTCTAAAAAAGTCCAAAATATCATGTTGGAATCAAGGAAAACCCCATATAATGTATTATAACCTCATCCTCAACTATATAAAAAACCCATCACATCATAAGACCAGGGTATTAGGGTATCATGACTATGAAGGACATCAACATAATGCACTCTTCCTACCATGCATGACCCCCACCACATATCTGTTATCCCATCATAACCACATCCTCAGGTAGACTGCGTTCCATTACCACAACTTGAATGATTACAGAAACCTTATGACATCATTTCCCATATATTACTAAAGGAATAAAGGCGAAGAGGGGGATTTCAACTATATTTCCTCACCATATTGGATATTGGGGAAAAACTTGGAACCAAATCATTTGGAATCAGTATAAAATACTCAACTCATGTGGTCTACCTATATAAATCATAAGAAAATACATGAATAAATAGTCACACAAAAATACTATCCTAGATGTATGAATAGATAGACTTAAAATTACTCATTTATTCTACTAATTCATAATCACTTCACATCCATAACCATCATTTATTATATAACATAAACTATCCAATAACCACACAAAATAACCCTAAAACTAGACACAACTTCTCATTTAAATACTCATTTTGAAAATTAAAAAAAAATTCAACAAACAATGTTAGGTTTATTATGACTTTTATTTACAATATTTAATGAAAAACTACTATTAAACATCACCCATATTTAATAATTTAATTATTTATTCATTCTAATCATTTACATTTCAATTAAAATTTTATTTATTTAATTCCAACCCATATAATTTACCAAGATTTATTTAATATACCACCGTTACTTTTATTCTAAAAACATCAAATTTTCACATTTATTAGTTTCATTATGCACCACTAGAAATTACTAACCAAACCACACATTATATACCAACCAACTTGAATTTAACATACCCACACCGTAATCATTCATCCCTAATTCCATTTCCTACACATCATACCAATCACTACAACAGAACTAGACCTTCCTTCACAAACTAACTACACCACTTATATCAAATTATCCTGATAAAAACACATCATATATCACAACCATAGCCACACAACAACAAGAAACCATCATATTAAAAAAATACAATACATGGTCCAACACTAATTTCATTCAAGGACTGATTATTCAAAAAACCCCTTTAATTATAGAATTTAATTATTAATTAATTATGAGAAGGTATTTCAGTATCTAAATAGAAAAAAAACAATGATTTCAATGATAATAAATTCAAAATAATAAATAGAGGCTCATACTAATAAACAAAACATACAAAAATATATATAATTTAAGAAGGTAAAATATCACAAAAAACCAAATTCATATGCCACATTAGTTACATATATTTCCCATCACTTTTTAATATCACATTTTCCTTAATTTATTCTTTCTATTTTATTCTCAAAAAATAATAACAACAATAACACATAAAATGACATAAAAATATAGATAAGATACAAGTGAACCACTCCAATTTTATGTTCTCATCTTCTGATTTATTTTATCTTCTTTAGGTTGGTTCATTCTAATTACCCAGTAGAAATAAAAATCATGGTAGTATTAAAATTTACACAAAATAAAAGGTTAAGGTCTTGAATCCCCTACCTCTGTAAGAAGATTCACCATTTTCTACACAAAAATGGAGAGAGAGAAATAATGATAATCATATTGGGACTATAGGAATGAACTAAAATAATCACATATAACTCACTTGACATGATAACCATATTTGATCATCCGATATTGAGGGGAAAAAATAATAAACTAAAAAGGAGGAAGAAATTGGGTTTTTAGAACTATATATATCATTTTACATAGATATATACTAAAGAATCGGCCAAAATATCCCACTTTAATTAACATTAATTAGTTTAAAAAATAATTCCCTTTGAAAAATACTTTTAAAACAACAATAATTTAGTAATATTAAAGATTGTTTATATCTTATGGAAAATAGATTTAAAATCCATAATTTCAATTTAATATTTCCTTATTTTTCTTAAAATAATGCGGTAGAACTATTTTGGGAGGGAACTAGAATTTTCTATATAAAAGGTTACCCTTATAGAAGGCATGAAACTTACCTTTACATGAGATAAAAAGAAATCTAGAATGACCTTGACATGGTGAAGGATATACCCACATGTGAGCTAAATACTACCTTTGTGCAGGATTCAAAAGATTGTCAGGACCCTATGGTGAAACCCATATACATTTACACAATTAATGAGAATTGGGATTACCCTTATGTGACATTTAAAACTCAAATTACCTTTATATAGGTGGGACATTAACATTAAGTAAGCTTAGAAACTACCTCACGATCGCCGCCACACTATCCATAATGGTGTAGTTTGAGGACCCTAGTCATTTATACCCACCATGCTGAAGACCAGAGCAAAGAGACCCCATACTCACTATTTCCTCCCTTTATAATGTTCTTAGAGTATCAACACCCTCACATGTTGACATTCCCAAAGATTTAGGTGTATACCTTTCCCGTTTTATATAGGTGGACTTTCCAAACTCCATACCCTCTAAAAAACCATACAAACTATTTAATTCACCATGGTACACCATTTTTCCCAAAAATGGTTGGGCTCCCTAACCAACCTCTAAAATGACCAAGGTCTTTACTATAAAAATCCAAAAAAACCACCACCACTCCCACCAATATAGTGTGGTGTACCCAGAATTGATTAAACCCATATCCATCATTTATAATACATTAAAAATACCTTATGATGCCTCAAAACCTTAGGAAAATGCAAAATTAGGGATTCTAGAAAACCAGACCATTACAAAATTTGATTTTAATGGGATAACATATCCAGTTAATTCCAACATCATATCTTAATGGAATCAATTAATTAAATAATTATGACCTATTCATAGTAGTAAATTATATCCTATTAACTCCATCATCATTACCTTATCCATTGGAGGGTTATATCAAACCCATATTTCATCATATATAATATTTAACAACCATTACATGAATAAAACATATAGGGTCTTACAATTTCATCCTAAAACCCATACAAACTTAATTTTCATCCCATAATCACAAACTCTTATGTTATTCCATAAAATATGACGATTTCAAAAAAACGAGTTAACCAATTTCTTTTTTTGAGGAAATTGAAAGAAAAACCTGGAATATTATAAGAGAATTATAAAATTATCTTGTGAAATAAGAATAAATTTAATTTTCATTTAATGACATTAAAAATGAAAAATTCACAAAAAAATGGAAATAGAAATTACTTTATAAAACCATGAAAACTAAAAAAAGAGTATTCATAATGAAGAAAGATTATGACAATGAGAAATGATGATCAAGTTGTAAATGTTGAAAAAACATTTTTTTCACAAATTTATAATTAAATTAAAAAATAACCCATATATAACATTTTGAAAAGATTCATATTAAAATATTTATAAAGAAATTAAATATTGTTGAAAATGACATTAAATAATCATTAGAATATACAGAAGAACATTATTAAAATAGTATAAAGAATATGTGTAATAACCCAGGTAATCCTATAAATAAAGCAACCTTATTATTTATACATAATTATTTATATGGATTCATATTCATCATAGTTTTATATATGAATTTATATAAATTTTAAATTGATAGGAATATTTTTATCGAAATAAATTGTTTTTCCATGTATTACATGGTTTAATTTATTGATTTTAGAAATTTAATTTAATAAAATGGACTTTATTTTTGATATCTATCTATAAAATATATTTTAAGGGGATTTTTTATTATTTTCTAAAAAGATTTATTTTTAATTTTTATTGATTTTTTATTAAAACATTCATTTATTTTCAAGTTTTTAAAACATAAAATTATATTTTATATCGGTCTGAAAATGAAATTATTCATCTATAAATAAAAATAATCCAATTAATTCCATCATAATCAATTTTATAGTTTATTTTTGTATAAAATCATTTTTATTCTTAAAAAATCATTTTTCTAAAATCTGTTTGTGTTGATATTTTTTATTTTTATATGAAAGTTGTTTTTTTAATAATTATGGAAATTGAATATAGTAAATTTTATTTCATATTTTTAATTATTAATTTCAAATTTGATAATAATTTATATTTTATTTTTGGTCATAATTAATAGTTATCATGGTAAAACTTTATCACCCCAATAAAAGTTAAAAGGGTTAACTAGGGGGGTAAACTAGGAGATAAGGCACAAAATATATCTAAAACATTGAAAAATATGAATGTGTGAGTTAATTTGAACCTTAAACTATCTTTGATTTTAAATTTATCCATTTGGTTCCACTTAACCTTGAGAAAGAGCCCCACTCCCCTCACTTATAAAAAGAAACCTCCTCTCCTCATTTATTCAAACACTTTGAGAACTCTATCTCAAAAAATACCTACCCAAATACCTTCACAAATATCCTTCCCAATTCCTAGAGTTACTGGTCTCACTAAAAGACCATCCTAATAAGGCTTAAGGTGTAATCCAAGGGAGGTTTTCTAAAGAAGATGTATAATTATTTTCCAAGTGTTTCATGTCTATGTATTCTTATACCTCCTTAAAATATTCTTTAACCATGATGAAATAACAAAATAAATATAATATATATAATTAATTTTTATTATGTTTATGGTATAAAATTTTTCCAAATTCTTTTCCATCATATGAGAAATTAAATCATCGCTCATGCATATGTGTGGACTTCCACCTTCACAAAGCGATGTGTTTAATTTTTCATTACTGGATAATATGGATAGTTTAAATGATATATTAAATGAATATATATGATATTTATGAAATAATTATGATACAATAAAGATAATATATTACTTTTATTCTTAACCTTATATCCGTAAAAAATGATAACGTCACTTGTGCATACTTTTGGACTACAAACTCTACAAAGCGATATGATTCATTTTTAATTTACACATTATAAGGACAGAAATAACGAATAAATATTACATTTATAACATATTTTTTATTATATAAAACTAAAAATATTATCTAATTTTTTCCACCCATAATAAAAATGAAAACATCATTCATGCATACGTATGGACTACCATCTCGATGAAATGACACAGTTCATTTTTTATGACCTCCTAACATGGTTGGTTTTAAAAGTGTATATATTGTATAAATAAGATAAATATAAATATTTTAATATTATATATGTAATGTAACTATAATCCCTTTGACCATGGTCAACACACCAATGTTGTTTTTAGGTTATAAACTGAACGTCCTCAAAATGTCCAACATGAACTTAACATTATTTGTAACGAAATAAAAAACGGTAAAAAAATGAAATAAAGAAAATAATGATAATTTAATAATAATGAAAAAGGTTATTAAACATATATAAAATTAATATAATTTTATTACTAAGGAGGGTATATATATGAACAAAATGAGTTGGAACTCAGGGTAAGAGACATTATTTTAAAAATATTATTTTAAAATTCTCCCTCTAACCCCTTTTATTCCATATTGAGGTAGTTTTAATGTTACCATAATGTTTTAAAGGTTTATAAAGGTCATTTTTTACTATTTTTTACATTATTTATAAATTATTAATAATAAAGCTTTTCAATATTTTCCACATGGGTTATTTTTGACTTTTTACAGAAGTGAAAAAATGTTTTTAATGTATATGAAATGAACTTGTTTTCCTATTGTAAATTTTTTCACTCATTATAAATATTCTCAACAAGTTAATAGGTTTTGTAAAATTAGAACCTATTCAAGATCTTCTAAGAATTTTTCATTTTATATAGTTTTCAAAGAAAAGGGATATTTCTCCTTATGATTGTGTGAAAATGGAAAGTGTTTTGCTTATGGGTTCGAATAAGGTTTTATGAGGTAAAATTGAAATATTATAATTTTTCGGTTCATTATATGGTATATGGGAATTATATATGATGATGTATAATCTTGATATAGATCATAAAGATTGGTGATTCTGATATTTCACTCCACTGCATTAAGTAATGATGTAGTATTCAGAGGTGAAAATAAGGGAGATTAAAATGTTGATTTATCCTAGGGAATTTAAAAAATATAATTATATTGAAATTGGTTAAACATGCATGAACACAACTATCTAAGTAACTGACCTTAATATTACATAATCTTGAGTTTTAAGTCAGTAATTCATTCTCTTACATTTGAGGATCTTTTCCTGTTTAGAGTTTTAGAGAATTAGGCCATAACTCATACATAACAAAACCGTAAAATACAAAGTGGACACTTCTGATTAATATCCTATTTTTCTATAATATAAATTTTTTAAAATAAATAATAATATGTTTTTATGGAAAATCTCCATGACTCTCAAATTGACTTATTTCTTTACCTTACCCATCCTTAAATCTCGTGAAAAACAATTTAAAACATGAAATGGGAACAAAAATATCAGCAAGGGATATAAAAAGAAAGGAAACATTAGTCTAGTGAAAAATAGTAAAACTCATATAAAATTTACCTTCACCTTAAAGTTTCTTTGGGGGTATTAAATAAAACATTTTCACATGAAAAATACATACATGTTTTTCTGAGAGAAAGAACTTAAAAACCATAGAAAGCAATTAAAAAACCCTTTATGATGACTTAGAGCATCATACTTATAAAAATCATCAAAAACCATTTTAATTAAAATAAAAATATGGATAAATTCCAGTATAATCATTACCCAATTAATTGATTATCTATAATGGGTATCACCATTCATATAATTTATATCAGGTTCACCCATTTTTTATGAGATATAATGGGGCTCAACCCTTCACATAAGATATATAAGGATCAACTATTATTTATAATGGAACTCAATACTTCGTATGAGCTATATCGGGCTTACCCATTTCATATAATTATATTGTTCCATATCATGAATAAAAAACTTTCATCATAAAACCCTTTGAAAAAATCTTTCAAACCCATATGAAAAATAGTTTTTGATAAAAATACCATTTTATTTTAAAAACCCATTTTCAATACCGAAATACAAGATAAAGAGAAAATGGGTTTTCATTGAATAAAACATAAAATATTTCAATTTAATAGGGAAATAAAATAATGGACACAATGGTGGAAATTTTTTTGTCTCTGTGTATGTTAATAATTTAACATTCCTTTTGTCATTTGTCAAAATGTTCCATATAAAACTTGTAAAAATATTTCTTTTGATTTTTTGAAAATAAAGTAAAAAAGAGATGTAATTTTCTTATAAATCTTTTATGTCAATATAAAAGTTTTCATAAATTCATTTAAAAAATAGTGACATGGAAAAGTATGTGTTGTAAGGAAAACATTAAAATATTTTTTTTAAAGAAACGCCCTTTATCACATTGGAAATATTTGAATCATAAATCCCACAAAATAATAACATTAAAAAAAACTATAAATCTCATGATATTAAATAAATTAATGATAAATATTTCTAAGGGTATGTATATACACATATTAAAATAGTTTAGGTGTATAATATAAAAATATGCCTCAATGAAAATAAATTGAGACAAAATTCCTTATCTTGAGAGTAACTTCTCATGTGTGTCTTTATATTCCTGAATAATAATCTTATGTTAATTATTTACTTGATTGAGAAATTTTTTTAAGTTTATTATTACTTTTATTTCACTTATATCAATTTTATACATTTACTTAATCAATTAATTTTATGTCTATTTTTTTATTATATTTGGTTAATACGTCAAAAATGAATCTGGTAGGTTGACTATGGTCAAAGTAGTCATTATTTAAACCTATATATAATAATAATCAACAAATAATTATCATATTTATACATAAATTAAACTTTTAATACAAATCATTAATGTTGGTTTTGAGAAATGAAGTATGTTACAATCATGGAGACGACGTGCCGCACGTATACATGAGTAACATTTCCATTTTTCAAAAATAATTATGGAAAATTGGTAAGTAATATTTTATATTTAAATAATTATAATAATATCATATATAACATATTATTTATTTAAATATACTTAACATATCATACATGTGGTTTGGTGATGAAAATATAGTCACATAACACCCCGACCCCAGAAGCCCAGAGTCAGTGCATTATTTTAATACATTGGCATGATTATAAAGAATCAAGTCCCGAAAGTCCGATCAGTTTAACAACCTTGGAAAATAGATTACATGCATGAACGTTACATTACACATTAGAAAATAAAACACAACATAAATTATCCTTTGATAACTCCATTAATCCCCTAGCTTAACCCTGGTTATCAATAATAATACACTTCTTGGAATACTAGGAAAATAAAACATAAGAAATGGGTGAGCTCAGATGCTCTCTAAGGATAATAATATAGAAGAAACTTTAATAAATAAGCATAAAAATTTAAGGCAGTTTATAAGACTAAAACACAATCCTTTTAAACTTAAACTGCATTATAATATTGAAAATATAAATCAAATAATTCCATTTACTTATTCACATGGATATTCTACTAGTCAAATAATCACATGCAATATCAATAACCAATTTTATAATGATAGAATGCATAATTCTAGACTTCATAACCACATAGTCAAGTCATTTTTCCAAGAATACAAATTAGATTTTTTCAAGGCCTTATTCCGAGACACTAGTTTGTCTCATGAGACCTACCGATGTATCGAGGAGCTATTGGGGCTCCACCTATAACTTACTAAGTCCAATGCATTCCTCATATGAAAAGGTTTAAACATAACATAAACATTCATATTAAAACTAGAATATGAAATTTCAATAATTTATCTAGAAACCATGAATGGTATAAAAATAACACATCCACAGTCAAACATATCACAAAACATTCAATAAAATATGGAATATTTGTATAATAAATCAACCGTGATTAATAATAATATCCCATAAAGGTTGTTGACATAGTTGAATATGGTCGGTAAAAATATTTGAGAGAAATATCCCCTTTTCATGAAATCATTTAAAAGTCACATAATTTATAAAGGAAGTCATTTAAAAGATATTTTTTAATAAAAGTGTCCCATACCACTTTGAAACTTTAGAAAGAAATTAACATTTTAAAACATTCATGTCCATATAAATAAATCCTTAAAACCATTTTAAAAACACGAACATTAATGAGAAAGGTTTAGAAGAATAAATCTTTAAAACATTTAAAATTATGTTTTATTAAAAGAGTCCTTAAAAAATAATCACTTTGAAAACTCTTTTATGAAACATGAACATGGATAATAAATATGTCCCAGTAGATACTTACATAAAAAAAACCTCGGATAATAATGAGATTCTGAAATTAACCCTTAAATTATAATTTTCCTTGGTAGAGGGTACATTAACCTCCTATATAATAGCTAAATAATTGTTACTAAATTATACGATAACCACATACATAAATATGATATCATATATGATCTTCCAATATTTATTTGTTAATAATATTTTAGTAGTATCATCGTTTCAGGTGTTAACTGATCTTTTTTCCTTTATATGCTTGGTTATGTAAGCCATGTTTGTTATGTATAGGATGTATTTGATTGTTATACAAAATTATATTAAGTTATTAAACATTATTTTTAATCATAAAATGAAAACTATTCTTGAATGATTATGATGGGGAAGGAATCTCATCGTGTTTTTGGAGATGGTAATCTGTACGTACACGCGAGAGACAATATCATTATATTGATGGTGAAATCATATGTAATTGGATGGTATATCATATATAAATAATCATTAAAATGTTATATTTATTATTTACATCATTTATACTCATTATTTTACCCATCCAAAAAATGAAGTGTTTGAATAATAAACTACACCACGACGTGGAGACGGTAAGTCGTACGTACGCACATACGGAGACTTTTTCATTTATAGGATTGATAGAATAACGAATATGGTTGTACCATATTTATAATAACATAAAATTATTTAGGATGTACTGGAGTTATTAATTTGGTATGGAAACAACAAAGAAATATAAAGTGGAAGAAGAAAAGAACTTGAAAGAGGGTGGTGAAATTATTACCTGTTCTTCGGGTGTTTCCTTTAGAGTTGATAAAAAGGGAGCCTTAGGTTGGATTTATGATAAATTTAAGGACTATAGGTTGATTTGGGGGAAGTTGAGATGATATTTAGGCAGGTTTTGGATGATACAATTGGCTTTGGAGGTGTGATTTTGAGAGAAGGGGAAGTGCCCTTTTATAAGAGGGGTGGGGATGACTTTAGGAAAAGATTAAAATATTAATTTATTATAAAATCTTATTCGGTTTATAATGGCTCCAAATGAATTTATTTCTATACTTAGGTGGTTAGGGGTCAAAATAGTCTCAACCAATAGGTTTTAGACATGTTTAGGTTACCATTTTAACCTTATCTTTTGGATTTAACTCTTAGTTAAATAGTTTAACTTTTACCATGTATTATTGTATTCTTACACTATATGGTTAATAAACATACTCTAAACTTCAAAAATAACCTAAAGTTGTTAATTAATGACATAAATAGTATTATTTAAGTCCTTTTTCCTAACCTTTTATTTTTAGGAATATTATATCAACCAATAATATAGAATTTGTTTTAAAAATTAATTTTTGTCAATTTTGATACTATTTGGTATTTTGTTTTTGTGAAAGTCATAACAACCTTATCACTTTGAAAAAATTTTATCTAATCAACCATAACATGTCATATTAACCTATAAAATTCTTGTATGGAATCAAAACATTTAAATTATATTTCTTTTAATGTTTATAATATAAACTATTTTAATATTTCATTAAGAAGGTAATTACTACATCATCATTTTGTCACAAATAAATTCAATTATTTAATCTATTAAAATTATAAATAAAATAACATTATGTAGGAAATAATTTTATAATTCTAATGAATATTTATAGTCTAATTTATCTTATGTATAAACCTATATTAAAAATGGTTTAGTTAATAAACTTTGAATTTAACACTTTTAACATTTCTTTAAATAAAATAATAATAAATGTCCTAATGTAATCCAAGTGGACCAAAAGGATCATATTTTATTACTAAGGTTTTTTTGGTCTAATTACACTTATCCAATATAATTAGGACGTGTAAGGGTAATTATGATATTATTTTACCCTTAATTACCCTATTTATTTTTAACCGTGGTAAATAAAAGTCAAAAGTTACTATTCACCAAAAATTATTTTCATCTTATTGAACCAAATTTTACTTAATGATTTCAATTGTGTCTCTCTGATTTTTTAAATTCAACTCACAGAAGTGGTAAAATTACGTTTTATGCAAATTTGCAAATGCACCTAGAAGGTGGGTAAAAGATAGTAAAAAGTTCAATAAAAATCTAGACATCTAATTTTATTATAAAGTGAATCCAATTAATTACATTAAACTTGTATAGGTATTATGTATCTATTTTTAATTAAAATAAATTTAAATAAAATAAATAATTATTTAAATAAAAAGTCAGTTTTAAACAATAACACATTGTTTTTCTCTATTCATCAAAAATTGAATGTTTTCAGAAAAATACCAAAAATTCACCCTAAGATAATTTTGATATTCAGAATTCAAAAATTAATTATAATTTACCAAATTCAAAACATATAAGTTACATTAATTAATTTAAAATTAATTCCTGTTGTCAAAACCAAAAAAGAAGGTTTTTTAAAAGTAAAAACTATCAAAATATTGGCATGTTTTTTTTGTCAAATTTAAATGTGAAATTACTTATAATGACCTACATTGTATTAATTTGTAAAAATAAAATCTAATTATAATTCAAAATCATTTAAATGAATAATTTATCACTATACATTATTTTGATTAAAAAATTGTTTTTCAATTAAAATTTAGTATTTTTCATTATTTATCAAAATATGAAAGTTATCAGAAAACTACCAAACATTTATCCAAACTAAATTTTTATGTCTGTATTCTAAATAAGAATTTAATTTCATTAAATTGAATATATAAAAGTGTCAAATATTTGTTTTAAAAAGTATTCTCCATTTAATAGGCGGTAAAATTCCATTTTTTAAAAAATACTTCTTTTATCTGAGAAATTGAATTTGTCCTTATATTATGTGTAAGAAACATAAAATATGAATGTTAAAATTATATAGGATATATATAAAATTCAAAATGCAGTTAATACTATTAATAACCTCTTTTTGAACGGCTAGTTTGGTAAGTCGTTGTGTGCTCTAACTCATTGTTGCATGTAGCGCAAGTTATTGAATTACTTTGAAGAAATAATGTACTATTAAATCTTGGGGTGTTACACATTGCTTCATGAAGGCAGTGGTATACACGTACACGAATGAAGTTGTCATTTTTTAGTGAGTGAAAATATTATAAATAAAATGATATATTATCATTTCATAATGATAAATATGTCATAAATATCATAATTATATCATTTATATCACATAAATTCATTATATTTTACCTTATTACCTTCCATGTAAATCATTAGTGAAAAATAATCACATTGATTCACGAGGCGGTAGTTCAACGTACACACGAATGACATTATCGTATCCCCTAAAGAATATAAATTAAAAAGGTATACATTATAAAATGACTCCATAGGTATAATTATTTTATAAATATCATATATATAATTTAGATACATCATCTTACCCAACCATGAGAGGTGTTAATGGAAAAACAAATGACATCTATTTGTGAGGCGGTAGTCCATCTCACACACAAACAATGATTTTGTAACCCATTTGATGGAAGTGGAGATGGTTTAAGGTCATTATATTATTATAAATATATCCCAATATATGGAATATATTGATTTTATTATATCATAATATTTTAATAATAATATATGTATTTGGAGAAATAAATAATATAAAGACGCTCATTGAAGAACATCACATCTTCTTTGGGTATCCTTCTTGGGTTTGCACCAAATCCCTACTAGGTTGGATTTTCCCAAAGCAAGAATTATAGGATAAGATTAGGGAATTTTTTAACTTATTTTTGTTGTTATTTTCCAAACAAATATTTTTTAAGGTGTGAATAAGAGAGGTTATGGGGTGATATTTTATAAGTGAGGCGAGTGACAAACTTGTATTTTTTTGAAAAGATTCAATCATACCCACATCTTTATCAGGAAACAAGATTAAAAAATGTGATATTATAAAACCTATAAGATATAAGGTATAAATATTTCTAGAAAATGGGTGTTTGAAAAGTTTATAGGTCATTTTTATCCCTTATCTTCTTAGTTTAACCAACAATAAATTCCTTTTTACCTTAACCGCTGTAATTATTTTTTTCTATTTTCACTATTCATTTTGGTCAAAAATTAAGTTTAAATTATTATAAAATAAATATTATTATGATTCCAAATAAGTAATCCAATTTTTTAAATTCAATTCCCAAAATTAGAAAATTTTAATTTATAATTAATCCCACAGATGCGACGAGAAAACGAGTTTTCAAAGAGAAAATGGTCAAAAGTTTACAATGTTTTTATATCAGAATTCAATATGAAAAAGTTTATAATGAACCAAATTGGGTTAATTGATATATAATTTAACTTATTTTACTTTATAAACAATTAAAAATATAACTTAACAATATAAATAATCTCAAAAAAAGATAGTTTTTAATTAAAATTCAGTATTTTTCAATATTCATCAAAGAATGAAACTTTTCAAAAAAATAAAAAAACATCACCCTAGGATGATTTTTATATTATTAATTTAAAAAATGATTTTTTTTAATTTTTTTTTCTAAAAGTTTAAAAAATTAGTTTTAAATTATGTGTGCAAAGTATAACTAAAACGTATTTTAGAAAAAATACAGTTTTTCAAAAAAACATTTCTTTTTTTTCCTATAAAATGGTTCTAATTTTATCTCAAATAAATAGATATACATTTTATTTATTTTTAAATGATATAATTTTCATAATTTAGTTATTACTATTTATACCCTCTAATCTAATGACTAGGTTATAATAGTAATAATAATATTTTAATAAATTATCACGTTTTGTTCAAACTCAATGTTGTGTTCATTGCAAGCTTTTAAAGTGATTAAATTTATTTAAAAATAAATATATAATAAGGTATTGGGGTGTTAAATTCTAATATAATCTTAGTGTTTCATGTAATTTATTCTATCAAACATAATTTTCTTCTTTTAAAATATCGCGGTGTTATATCCTCCCAACTTTAATAAATTACATCCTCACAATTTGAACTTTATCTTAGTAATCAAAGGTTGGACATTTGAAAATATTTTTTTGTAAAACTAAATTATAAAAAGGGTTAATAAAAAATCCTCTTAATAAGATAGAAATTTTAGTGCATTTTTTATATGGAACAACACATAACTAGGTTACTAAGTAGGAGAACATTGGTGGAAAGTGAAGATATGGGCATGGAAGAAAAGCATAAATAATTATAGAGTTATTGAGGTCATTGACCACCAGAAAGTGAATTATAAATTTAAAGTTAAGGGAATGAAAAATATAAATCCCCGATGATTTAAAAGACCATACTATTAATAAAATATTAATTTAATTGGATAATATTTTAATTTCAACATCTTTTTCTTAAAGTTGAGGAAATATTTTACTATCTAAGAATATAAGGAAATATATTTACCTGCTACATTTCTATTTTATAATCACAATTTCATCCTTCAGTTGTGCTTTAAAAAATTTCCAATTCATCTCTTACACCAATAAATGAATATCCAATATTTAATTTTTTATTCCCAAAGCTCTAAAATTCAATTTTAATGGATCATAAGATCTATAAAATAGTGACAAAAATTTCCACCTATCTCTAAATATTTTCCAAAAAAAATATGGTTAGAATAAGTTATACAATTTAATAAATTAATCTATAAACCTAAAAAGTATCCCCACTAGTTTATATTTAATATTTAATTTCAAAATGTTTAACTAGAAACAATATCATATTAACTAGGACATTTTGTAGGCCATTGGGAGGCACTGAACAATTATCATCATTCGGTCTTCGGTTAAAGACCTATGAACCTTGTAAATGTGATTAGTTGTAACCTAGCATGTAGGTTGTCCCTTTTGTAAACTATATTAATATAATTTCTATAATTTTCCCAAAATAAATGGACATACTTGAAATAAAATTATTCATTTAATAACATTTTTACTATGGTTCTCAATACAATTTTTTTTCTTCACAAAGTCTAATAATATTTTTTGAATATTATTAAAATGTAATTAATGATTATATTAACCCTAAAGGTTATCAATACCTTTAATGGTATTTCTATAAAATGTAATGGAATTAATCCTCAAATAACTTTTCTACTAAAACATATACTTTAGATATCTAAAATTAATAAATATATCCCAAAGTATTTATATTACGTAAAACATAAAAAAGTGGTGATTAAGACATTAAGATTATTATTAACCTATAAAAATACAATGATCCATGGATCTTTCACCACTTCACCAGATGTACCAATATCAACTGTATTAGTAGAAAATAACTTTCCACCCTATTTTTTCTTCTGATCATGATGATTTCCACCATGAGTAAGTAATTTGGATAAAAATTATCATAATTTCTCAACTCATTACAACTAGGAAATATCACTATTGACTAATTATTTGTTATCTCATTCTTATATTATTTAGGACTCTATTATTTGCAGTTATGAACCTCGTGAACAAACTTACCACATTGGTAGCACTTTCTAGATCCTGACATAAATTCACTGAAATATATTTTACCTCACTTGGACCATGTTTAGGGCTTAACTCTAGGCTTATTTGTTGGTTTATTCTATATTTCTTACCAATTTGACTATTTATTACTCTTCTTACCACATGGAACATAAGTAATGATAAATTACATGCCAACTTTCTCAACACAATGAACAAATTTATCATAACTTTTAAAATTTCATACGGTCAAAGGACTTTGAAACCCTAGTTTTAATCTCTAGTAAAATTTATTAATTTTAATATCAATTTTTGTAATAAAATATAGTATGTACTTGGAATTTTTTTTAAAATTTTCTCTACATGAGGATGTATAATCTTCATACTTTTTCCGAAATCCCAAGAATTGTTTCTCCATCCTAATCTGAACAACCTTAAGGAAATATTTTTCAAGAAAAATATTCTTAAATGTATCCAATTTCATAGCATCAAGACCATATTTCTCCCTATTATTATTAACAAAAAACCACCATCGATCATATTTAACTTTAAAATGATAAATGGAAAGAGTTACATTTTGATGTTATGAAAATCCCATGACTTTAAATATCTTTTCCAGAGCACTGATTCATCCTTCAGCTACCACATGGTCAGAAGATCCAATAAATGATGGGGGGATATTTCCTCATGAACTTCTACACTATATACATATTATTTCATTTTATATCAGGTTACTCTATAGAATGGATATCAATACTAGTTATATAGTATTTTAACTTATCCATCATTGGAATAAATTGTTCTTTTCCAATTCCAACCATCTCAAGATACTGATTTGAAAGGATATTTTTCTCTTGATTCCTTCCCACTATAGCTCCCAAATTTAATTTGTGTAAAAATATTCTCAACATACATAGTTTAGATGAAGAAACATGGTAATCATAAAATGCTATATCATTTTAACTTATCCATAAGGTATAATCATTAAAGGGAGTGATATTAACATTATCCTCACCTATAAGGTTATCTAAACCATCCTATGATACCAAATATAAGAACCTATAATTAAAAATTACATAATCTTGAGTTTTAAGTCAAGAATTAATTCTCTTTCATTTGAGGACCTTTTTAGGTTTTTAGTTTTATAGAATTAGGCCTTAACTCATACATAAAAAAACCATAAAATAAAAAGTGGACACTTCCTGTTTGTATCTATTTTTTTATAATATAAAACTTTTAAAATAATGTATGATTTCTTTTAATGGAAAATAACCATGACCTCCAACATGAATTCTTCCTTTCTCTTACCCACACTTAAACCCTGCGAAAAGCATTTTAAAACAAGGGTTGTGCACCAAAATCTCAGTAAGGGACATAAAAATAATGAAAACCATTAGTTCAGTAAAAACATGAAAAATAATATAATATTTACCTTAAAATTAAATGTTATTTGAGTGTATTAAATAAATAATTTTCACATGAAAAACATAGACACTTTTTTTTCCAAGAAATCCATTAAAACCCATATAAAATTATTTAAAACCCATTTTTGGTGACTCAGAGCATAATATTCATAAATTTTTTTAAAACTTTTTAAATTGGAATAATCATATGTATGAATTATAATATAATCATTAACTTATTCATTGGAAACCTATAATGTGCCCCACCCTTCATATAATCTATATCGGGCTCACCCATTTTTTCATGAACTATAATGGGGATACACTATTTGTATAATCTATATCAGGCTCACTTATGAAATATAATGGAGATCAAACTTTTATATAAGTTTTATTGTGATTATCTATTTAACATAATTCTCATTTACCATATTATGAATAAAACAATTTCATCATAAACCCCTTTTAAAAGATATTTTAAACCCATATGAAAAAAAATCAGATAAAAATACACTTTTATATTAAAAACAAATTTTCAATACAGAAATACCCCAAAAAAAGAGAAAGAGTAATTTTTAAATAAGAAAACATGAAATGTTTCAAATGAATCTAGAAATTAAATAATGGCCATGGTGGCGGAAAATCCATTGTTGTTGTGTACGTTAAGAATAGAACATTTTTTTGTCTTGAGTATAACATTCCTTATAAAACACATAAAATGATCCATTTTGAAAAACATTGAAAATAAAGTAAAAAGTGACATAAAATTTAATTTATAAATATTTTATTTCCATATAAATTTTTTCATTAAATAATTTTGAAAACTATGAACATAGAAAAGAAGGAGTTGGAAGGAAAACTTTAAAATGTATTTTTTTAATTAAAATCCCGTTATCACTTTAGAAATATTTTAATCATAACACCCATGAAATAATAACATTAAAAAAATATAAATACCATGATAATATATAAATTCATGATATAACATGTAAAATGGGTTGTATATACACCTATAAAAATAGTATAGGTTTATAATACCAAAATATTCCTTAATGAAAGGAAATTGAGATGAAGTCCCTTACCTTGAGTCTAACCAGTCACACGTGTCTTTGTCTTAATAAATAAAAAACTTATGTTAATTATTTACTTTATTGAGAATTTTTTTTCATATTTATTATTAATTTTATTTCACTTATTACCATGTTTTATACATTTACTTAATCATTTAAGTTTATGTTGGATGTTTTGATCATATTCAGCTTATGTGCCAAAAATGACTTTGATAGATTGACTATTGTCAAAGAGGTATTATTTAAATATATACAGAATAATAATCATTAAATAATTATATTATTTTTACATAAGATATAATTTTAAGACCAATCTTGAAAGTTGGTTTTGAGAAATGAAGTATGTTACGATCATTGAGATGATAGTCTGTACATACGCATGAGTAACGTTTCTATTTTTTAACAATCATTATGGAAATAAGGTAAGAAATATTTTATATTTTAAAAATGAGAATAATATAATATATACCATATAATTTATTTAAATATACTTATATATATCATCCATGTGGTGTGGTGATAAAAAGAGAGTCACATCACTTCGTGAAGGCAGTAGTCCACAGGTACACGAACGATGTTATCACTTTTTAGTGAGTGAAAAGGTAAGAGATAAAATGATATATTTTCTTTTAATAATTACAAATATGTAATTAATATCATAATTATTCCATTTATACCACATATATTCCTTATATTTACCCTTATTACCTTCCATGTAAAGCATTAGGGAAACTGAATCAGATCTTTTCGTGAGACAGAAGTCCATCGTACACACGAACAACATTATTATATCCCCTATGGAATGGAAAGTAAAAAAGTTTTATATGATATAATGCCTCAATAGGTATAATTATGTTATAAATATCATATATATACTTTATATCCACCATCATATCTAACAGTGAGAGGTGGTAATGGAAAAAGAATGACATCGGTTCGTGAGACGGTAGTCCTCCATACACACAGACAATGATTTATGAAACCATTTGATGTATGTGGAGATGGTTATAGGTAATAAATTTTTTATAAAAAAATCCTAAGATATGGAATATACTGAAGTTATTATATCATAATTCATTAATAATAATTTAAGGAGGTGGATAAAGAAATAATATAAAGACGCTTGTTTAAGAACATCACCTCTTATTCAGGTATCATTCTTAGGTTTGCACCAAAGCCTTAATAGGTAGGATTTATGAAAAAAATAAGGATTATAGGATGATATGAGGTAATTTTTAATGTTATTTAATCATTTATTTTATGAACTAAATAGGTTTTAAGGTGTCAATAATAGAGGAGAGTGGGTGTCCTTTTATAAGTGAGTTGAGTGTCACACTTGTAATTTTTTGAAAATATTCAATCACACCCATGTTTTTATCATGAAACAAGTTTAAAAAATGGGAAATTATCAAAAATAAAATATATAAGGTATAAATATTTCCATAAAATAAGTTTTTAAAGGTTTTTAGTTCATTTTAACCCTTATATTCTTAGTTTAACCTCGGTCAATCCATTTTTAACTTAGTCGTGGTAATTAATTTTTAATGTTTTCACTATTAATTTTGGTAAAAAATTTAGTTGAAATTTTTATAAAATATAAATTATGTTGATTCAAAATATGGAATACATTTTTAAAAATTAAATTCACAAAATTGAAAAATTTAAATTTAAAATTTATCCCGTAAACACGACGAGAAAGTGATTTTTCAAAGAGAGTGTTTAAAAGTTAACAATGTTTTTATATCTAAATTCAATATAAATAAGAATAAAATGGAATAAAATGTATTAATAGATATATAATTGAACTAAATTTATATAAAACAAATTGAAAATATAATTTAACATTACAAATAATTTTTTTAAAAAAAGAAAGTTTTCAATTAAAATTCGATATTTTTCACTATTCGTAAAAAATGAAAATTTTAATAAAAATTCTAAAATTAACCATTGGATAAATTTGATATTATGAATTAAAAAATAAAGTTTCTAAAAGTGGTAAAAATTAATTTTAAATTATGTGTACAAAGATTGACTAAATCATCATTTAGAAAAAAATATAGTTTTTCAGAAGACATTTATTTTTCTTTTAAATGGTTCTAATTTTATCTATAACTAATGGATATAAATTTTATTTATGTTAAAACCATATAATTTTCATAATTTAGTTATTACTATTCATACCCTCCAATTTAATTTATAGTTTATAATGGTAATAAGTATATTTTAATAGAGTATCGAGTTTCATTCAAACTCAATGTTGCATGCATTGAAAGCCATCGAAGAGATTAATTTTTTTAAAAGAAATATATCATATAGTATTGTAGTGTTACATTATAATATAATATTAGTTTTTCATGTTATTTACACTATCAGATATAATTTTCTTCTTTTAAAATCTTGGGGTGTTATATCCTCCCCCTTTTTAAAAATTTCATCCTCACAATTTTTTATTTATCTCATTAATAAAAGGATGGTCCTCTAAAAATACTTTTTTTATAAACCTACATCATAAAAAGGGTTAATAAACCATCCTCTTGATAAGATAGAAATGGAAGTATAAGTTTTATATTTAATAACACATAACTAGGTTTTTAAGTAGAAGAATATTGGTGGAAAGTGAAGATATGGACATAGAAAAAAAACATAAATAATTATAGAGAGTGATTGAGGTCATTAATAATAATAAAGTGATGATCGGTGGGAAGTTAAGGTCCTAAAAACCATAAATCTATGATAATTTAAAAGACCATATGAATCATCAGATATGAATGTAATAGGATACCATTTTTTTTTCAATATCCTTTTCCTAAATATGAGGAATTATTTTACTATATAAGAATATAAGAAAATATACTCACTTGATATGTTTATATTTCATAAAAACAATTTCATAATTTTGTTTCACTTTTATAAATTTCCAATTCATCCCTTACTCCAACAAATGAATATCCAAAATTTATTTTTTTATACTTGAAGCACTAAAATTATCTTTCAACGGACTATAAGATCCATAAAAGAGTGAAAAGTATTTCTGTCTATCTCTAAATATTTTCCAAAACCAATATAGTTAGAACAAGTTATATAATATAATAAATTAATCTCTAAACCTAAAATGTAATACCACTGGTTCATCATTAATATTTTTTTTTTTCAAAATGTTTAACTAAAAAACAATTTCATATTAATCCAGAAATCACGTAGGCCAGTGGTAGGCGCTAAAACCTTAACATCCTTCTATCATGGGTTCAATCCCAAGGGCCTTTCTGGATGCAATGGGTTGTCCCCCATTATGTAGGTTGTTCTTTTTTTAAACCATGTTAATATAATTCTTATAACATTCCCAAGAAAGTATAAACATCCTTGAAATAAAATTAATCATTTAATAACATTTTTACTATGGTTTTCAATACAAAATATTTTTTAAAAAGGTATAATAATATTATTTGACTATTATTAAAATGTCATTAATGATCATATTAACCCTAAATATTATAAATACCTTTAATTTATCTCTATAAAATGTAAAGGCATTATTCCTGAAATAAATATTCCACTAAAATATATACTTCAGATATCTATAAAAACTCAACAAATGTATCCCATGGAATTTCAATTACTTAAAATACAAAAAAGTGGTTCCTAAGACATTGATATTATGATCAAAATTCAAAAAATGATAAGCTCTCTAGAGCCATCACCACTTCACCAGATGGACCAAATCAATTGTAGAAGTAGAAAATGATTTTTTCACCCCGTTTTTCTTCTGATCATGATGATTTCCACCTAAGTAAGAAAATTTAGAAACACGTTAGTATAATTTTCTAACTCATAGAAACTAAAACATCCCACTGTTTATGGGATATTTATTATCTCATTCTTGTATTGTTTATAACTCTTTTCTTTAAAGTCACAAACATGGTGACCAAACTCACCACACTGGTAAAAATTTACAGATCCTAATATAAATTCCTATAAATGTATTTTATTCCTCTTGGAACATGTTTGGGGCTTAACACTAGGATTATTATTTTTTTCTTATCCATTTCCTACCATATTAACCGTTTCTTACTCTTTTCATCTCATGGAACATAAGTATTGGAAAACTATATATCAACTTTCTCAGAAAAATGAAAAAATTTCACATAAAATTTAAATTTTTTTATGGCCTAATCTCTTCATAAGCTTGGTTTTAATATTAATTAAAATCTATTAATTTTACTATCAATTTCCTTAAAAAACTTGGTATGTACTTGGAAAACCTTGAAAAATTTTCTTCATATGCGGACACCGAATCATCATTCTTTTTCCTCAATTCAAAGAATTATTTATCCTTCACAATGTAGAAAACTTTAGGGAAATATTTCTATAGGAAAATGTTCTCAAATGTGTCTCATTCTATAGCATAAATATAATCTTTATCCCTGTAATTCTTAACCAAATACCACTATCAATCAGCTTCACCTTCAAAATGATAAATGCAAAGAGTTACCTTTTAAAGTTTTTAACATTCCATGACTTCAAATATCTTTTCCAAAGCATTGATCCATACATAAAATACCATATGGAAATATTATCTACTAAATTATGGGGGATTTTGCCTCATGAAATTCTCCACTATATACATGTTCCTTAATGGTAGATTGGGTTCCTCTGTTACATAAATACCACCACCATTTATAGCTTGTGTAAATTGATCCATCAATGCAATAACTTATTCTATTCCAATTAAAACCATCTTGGGATGCTCATTTTGAAGGATATTTTCCTATTAGTACCTTACCACTACATCTCCCATGTTTCCTCTATGGAAAACCATTCCAAATAGGCATATTTTAGATTAAGCAATATGGTAATCTTAAAATTATATATCATTTTAGCTTAGCCATTAGGTAGAATCATTCAAGGGAATCCTATTAACATTATACTAACCTCAAAAGATATATGAACCATCCTCTAATACCAAATATAATGAACCAACCTTAAAAATTATATAATCTTGAGTTTTATGTCAAGAATTCATTCTCTTATATTTGAGGATCTTTTCAGGTTTAGAGTCTTAGAAAATTAGTCCATAACTCATATGTAATAGAACTATAAAATAAAAAGTAGAAACTTTTTATTAGTATCCATTTTTATTATAATATAAAACTTTTAAAATAAATCATGATTTATTTTCATGAAAAATATCCATGTATTTAAACTTGAATTTTTCATTCCCCTTACTCATCCTTAAACCCTGTGAAAAACATTTTAAAATGTGGGATGCGCACGAAAATATCAATAAGGGACATTAAAATAATGAAAACCATTAGTCTAGTGAAAATAGGAAAAATCATATAACATTTACCTTTACCTTAAATATTCTTTAAGTGTATGAAATAAAACATTTTCATATGAAAAACACTCACATGTTTTGCTTAAAGAAAGCCATTAAAACCCAAAGAAAGAAATTAAAAAACCCTTTTTGGTGAATTATAGAATTATATACCTAAAACCATTTCAAAACCCATTTAATTGGAATAAACATATGTATGAATTATAATATAATCATTACCAAATTTATTGGAGATCTATAATGGGGCTCACCCTTCATATAAGCTATATCGGGCTCATCCGTTTTTCATGAGCTAAAATGGGGCTCAACCTTTTATATAAGCTATATCAGAATCACCCATGTGCTATAATGGGGATCAACCATTTGTATAACCTGTATTGGTTTCACCAATTTCATATAATTCTCATTTTCCATTTCATGAATAAAAAAATTTCATCATAAAACCCTTTGAACACCTCTTTTAAACCCATATGAAAAACACTTTGGGATAAAAAACCCATTTCTTTAAAAAACCCATTTTCCATACAAAAATACCCAAAAAATAGAAATAGGGTTTTTCATTGAAAAAATAAAGTCTTGAAAAGTAATATAGGAATAAAATATTGGACATGACGTCAAAAAATTTATTGTCTCCGTGTATTTTATGAATAGAACATTTATTTTTTCATTTTTCAAAACATTCTATATAAAACATGTAAAAAGATCTCTTTTAAAAACCTTTTAAAATAAAGTAAAAATATTCATAAAATAAAATTTATAAATATTGTTTTTATATATAATTTTTTAATAAAATAATTTTTAAAAACATTTAAATTTAAAAGGAGATGGAAGAAAAAAATTAAAATAGATTTTTTAAAGAAAAGTCCATTATCACATTGGAAATATTTGAACCATAAGCCTCATGAAGGAATAACATTAAAAAAACTATAAAAACCATGAAAATAGATAAATTAATGATATTTAATGTCAAAGGAAGTGTATATACACCTTGAAAAATATTATAGGTGTATAATACCAAAATATTCCATAATGAAAGGAAATTAAGAAGAAGTCCCTTACCTTGAGTCCAACATGTCACGTGTGTCTTTATCTTCCTGAATAATAACCCTGTGTTAATTATTTAATTTCTTGAGAACCATTTTCAAGTTTATTAATAATTTTATTTCACTCATTACCATGTCAAATACATTTACTTAAGTAATTGAGTTTACCTCAGATGTTTTGATCATATTCGTTTTATGTGTCAAAAATGAATTTGGTAGGTTAACTATGATCAAATTGATAATCATTTAAACATATGTAGAATAATAATCCTGAAATAATTATCATATTTACATATAAATTATAATTTTAATACCAATCATGAATTTGGTTTTTATAAATGAATTACGCTATGATCATGGAGACGGTAGGCCATACGCACACATGAGTAACATTTCCATTTTTCAAAAACCATTATGCAAATGAGGTGAGTAATATTTTATATTTATAGAATGATAATAATATCATATATATCATATTATATTTTTAAATATACTTATATATATCATCCATGTGGTGTGGTGATAAAAATAGAGCCACATCACTTTGTGAAGGCGATAGTCCATAAGTACATGAACAACGTTATCACTTTTTTAGTGAGTGAAAAGGTAAGAAATAAAATGATATATTATATTTTAATAAGGATAGTGTAAGAACCTGGACCTTCTTTTCAGGTATGTTTTTCCTTTTCTGGTTGTTTTTGAGGAAAAGGGGAAAATCTGGAAATTTTCAGAGTACACGCTGTGTAATTTATAAGTACACGCCGTGTACTTTTCTCCCACGTGAGGCTGTGTGCTGGCCGTGTCCGGGCCACACACATAGCTATGTGGGGTGACGTGGAAGCCACTTAAAGAGGAGAATGGAAAACAAAGGTACACGCCGTGTACTCTAGAAGTACACGCAGTGTACTTTTCTTTTTATTTCATTAATCGGACCGGGTTCGCGACTTAACCCAGTTTTCATCTTCTTCTCCGCCTAATTCCACCCAGAGCATCTGAGGAGGCCGAGTATTCTCCAATCCACTGATCCATCACTAGAGATCCGAATCGAACATCTTCGGTTGCAATAGAATCGTAGCGGTGAGTTCGTGGTTCTTCTTTGGCCTTGTTTCATGATTCTTCCTCTCATGTGAGTTATATGAGGTTGAATTTTTTAGAAGTTTTTGCAGATATACTCCATTCTAGGCCGATTCACAGGCCGAGGTTCAATTATATCAATCTACGAGGATCGAGGTATGTGGTTTGTTTCCCTACATTGAATGTCTCTGAGTTTTTGGTGAAAAAGTGCTGGGTACCAATGTATCAGATATCTCGGGTTAGGGTTTTGATCCTGTTTTGTTATCTTCCATAGATTGCATGTATGATTGAGGTTATTAGATGATTAATAATTACTTGTTATCATGCTTGTGGATCCCCCCATGGGTGTTTCCCATTGTTTGGCTGTTTATCACCATTTGGCTTAGGTTGCCTGTGAGGCAGACCTTGTTGCATTGCTTGCTTGCCTTGATATAGTTGATTACATGAATTTCCTACTGTTTATATGCTTTTGATGCATTGTAGCTATTATCCAAGTAGTTTCTGAACATGCATAGGTCTACTACGAATCGTTTACGTATAATTGCTTTTACTCAGGGCTGCGGAAACCCGCTGTAGTTAGACCATAGGGGGAATTGATGTTGAGTGCTTCCTCAGAGGGCCTGTTTAATTATTACCATTACAAGACAATAAGGGGGATTGAATTTTTTCTCTCTCAGAGGGTCTGATAATTATAGAATCAAGACTGAAGGGGGAATTAGACGTAAGTGCTTCCTCAGAGAGTCTGTAGTAGCGCTGCAAGACCATAGGGGGAATTGACATTGAGTGATTCCTCAGAGTGTCTTTTCCTTCATTCGAATGATTTACCATAAGGGCCTTCCCACATGATCCACCCAGAGGGTCAGTGTAATAAATATTGTTGGTTGGTTGTGATGAGTCCACCAAGCTAAAGAACAAGCTTGGGTTTGTACTGCTTGTAGTTTAGGTAGTCTGTTGGGATACCAGTTGTATTACTTGCTATGTATTTGGACTATAGAGCTATTTGATAGATTATTTGGTTGATGATTAAATTATTGAATTGAATTAATAAATAAATGTGAAAGGAGAATTGTAGGATTGTTTTCTTTAGTGTACCCCCGCTTCTCTGCTTCATTTATTTCCATTACTTTTTCTATATTACTCACTCAAAGTAGGGAACATATCTTTTGGTGGTTTCCTATTGGGATTAGTATCACACCCTGTTTGGGTCGTTCTTTTGGGCCCAAATAGGTTATATGGTTGCAGGTGTGGATAGGGATTGCAGAACTTCTACCTCAGGTGCTTGATTGTTGGTTAGAGTTGGAGAGCATAGGACTGAGCTTAGGCTCGCGATGCTGCTGGAGTTACTGTTTACTTTTTCTAATTGGGTTTCAAATTTATTTCAACATGTTGTTTTGTTTATTGCTTTCCATATACACATGGGTAATGCTGCATCATTATTATATTATACATTGCTTCCGCTGTTCAGTTTCAGTTGTTGTGTGCTGTTTACTGCTTCCACTATTGTTATGTTATTTTCCTTCCTCCGCATACTTTACCAAATGAGGGAATAGTTTCCCCACTGACTCACATAGGACCTTGATACTAGTTGGCAGCCTCTAACATTTGGGGAAACACACTTGAGGTCATGTGGCGAACTGGGTACGGGGCGCCAGTTGAGTGGCTCCGGATTCGGGTCGTTACAAAGTGGTATCAGAGGGTGTTCTTTCTTTTCTATTTCCTTACTGTTTGGCGACAATAGACAGGGATAGGAAGGAATGGGTAGTTAGTAATTAACTTTGCCATGGAGTAATTGACCCATGTATAGGGAAAAGCTATACTACCTCATAATTGCACCTTTTAGTTTTTGAAAGTGTTAGAGTTGATTATATTTCACCATTGGGTGATGCACTTGTTTTGTGCTGTTACAGTTTATATGATTGTGGTTCTGTTTTGTCGCAACCCGATGAGATGAGGGTATACTATCTCATGCATCATATAGGAACTGGTTAGAAAAATCCCATGTCAGGCATTTTACCATGCCATCTAGGGTGAATTAGAAATTGCATGCTGTTGTGATAGATGTCGTGATAGATTATGCATGCTGTTGTGATAGTTACTGAGATAGAAATACCTGCTATGTTGATTGGGTGTTGTTTATCTTACAGCTTATTCGGCATGGATGCCATGATTTGATCCTAGAGGTGTTATGGTCCTCGAGGGTCGGAATTTGGCGGATCATGGGATTATCATACTGTTTACTTGTTACATGCATTGTTATGATGTCAAGTTTTGATTTGCGGGGAGTATGGGCCACCATGGATCGGAATTTGACACATAGGTGTTGGTTTTTCAGTGTTTTTTTATTTAGTGGTTTTGGGGAGTTTTATATGCCTACTACCCAGAAACCCAGATGATATGGCGTGTGGCCTTATGAACACAAGCCACGTGTTCTTCTGTTCGGGAAGAACTACTTTTCACGGTTACACGCCGTGTACTTTGAAGTACATGCCGTGTACTCTTCTTCCGTGTGATCCAGCCATGTAGTTGAATACATGGGATGGAAAATATCAGTAACAGCATGCCATGTACCATGTTGACACACCGTGTAGTAATGGTATGTATAACCCAGCCGTGTAGTTGAATACATGGGTTGGAAAATCTTAGGGACAACACGCTGTGTACGTTGTTGACACGCCGTGTATTTTTGGTCCGTGTACCAGTCTGCGTGACTAATGGAACAGACAGGGGAAAAACCTTAAGGACGTGCTGTGTAGTGGATAGAAACGCCGTGTAGTCTTAGGCTGGGAAAATCCGTGTGACTTAGTCATGTAGGAGTAACCGGGTATGAGGAAAAAGGATGGTACATGCCGTGTATATGTAAGAACGCGCCGTGTAGTTTGTGTTTACACAGCCAGCTTGGCAGGTGTACATGCCCAAGTAAAATATTTATGGAACACACCTTGTATAGGGAATACATTCCATGTAACCATTTTTTTCCAGTTTTAAGAGTTTTTACTTTGCTGTTTCTCTTTCTCTCTCCTATGTTGAAACTGTGCTCGTTACTAATAAAGGTGCGCTTTTTGACCTTGAAAAGTCATGTCGCCAAGACATCCTCCCATCACACATCAGGGATCTGATGATGATCGTATGATGGATATGGAACATGTAGTTATCCCAGATACTGGTGCAGACGCACAGTTCTGTGATGGATTCATGAGGTTCATACAGACCTTTCAGGGAGCTCAGCAACCTGCCCAATCTATGGCAGAGCTTACGCGAGTCTTCCAGCAGTAGCATCCTCCCACATTCTCAGGGGATTGAGGACCTCAGGCTGCTGAATCTTGGTTTGAAGTGATGGTTTCTATCTTTGATCATCTCGAGACACCCCCAGACAGAAGGGTGAAGCTTGCAACTTACATGCTGTGAGATTTCTCCAAGAGATGGTGGGGCGTAGTTTCTCAGGCAAGGCGTCAGCAGATAGTTGCTTGGGATGAGTTTCAGCGTACGTTCTACAAATAATTCTACCCAGCGACACTGAGGGCCGATAGATTTAGAGATTTCATGAACCTACAACAGGGTACTCTATCAGTTATGGAGTATTCCTCCTGTTTCACTGAGTTACAGCGTTTCACTCCCGTTCTGGGGAACGACGAGCTGTTTTTAGCAAGGAAGTTTGAGGAGGGACTCATACCAGAGATCAAATCACAGGTGAACGTCTTCCAGTTTACTTCTTTTTCTTTGATATTTAACCAGGCGTTGATCACAGAAAGGAATATGAGAGGTACCAAAGTAGTTATCCAGGGCGGTTCAACATCCAGAGTTAGTACCCTTCCTTATAATAGCAGGAAGCACCACCGAGAGTCTACACGAGGTGACTCAAGGAAGAGAGATGTTCCTTCAGGTAGCAAAGTTGTGTGCTACCAGTGTGTGAAGGACAAGAATAAGATGCCGTAGTGCCCAAGGGACCCAGTGGAGTCCCGAGGTTGCGGCAAGATGTGTCACCTGCAGCGGTTTTGCAAGGTTCTTCTTCCATCAGCTAGCAAAGGAGGATCAGTTTTGACTCCGCGTGCAGGAGAAGGTTTAACAGTTTTGCAGTAGACTAGGGGCTGAAGTTCTACAGGCCATTCAGTCCAGGGTAGAGGCCGTGGATGTAGTGGTCAGGCTCAGGGAGGATTAGCCTAGGGATCTCAGGCTACTACACAGGGCAGTGGTATGGGCCAGACATTTGTGGTAGAGAAGATTCATCAGGAGCAGGATCCTGGACCTTCTATAGTGTGAGGTATGATCTTATTAGCCTTAGTATTATCTTTTGTACTTTTCGATATAGGATCTTCTCATAGCTTTATTTTTGTGCACACTGTGGAGAGCCTTAGACTTACCATCTTTACTACTGAGGATATGATGACACTAGACACTCCTTTGGGACTTAGAACTACTAGTGTGCGTCAGTGCAAGGAGTGACCCCTTAAGGTTGGTGGGTGTCACTTCTTGTGGTATCTTTATGTCCTAGAGATGACAGGTTATGATGTCATCCTCAGAATGGACTGGCTAGTTCCTTTTCAGGACCTTGTCGATTTCTATCACTGTAGGGTGAGTTTCACGTCACCAGAGGGCAGATCTTTTCTTAAAAAGGGTGAATGGGATGTCCAGGCAAGCAGAAATGGACCAGAGCATCATGGGTTGGGTGGTGTTATAGCCCATATTGCTAGTTTATATCTAGACGATCCTGGGACTTCTCAGATGTATTATCCTCTAGTAGTTGATCTTTTTCCGGATGTCTTTCCAGAAGACTTTTTAGGGTTGCCTCCAGAGCATGAGGTAGAGTTCTCTACTGAGCTTGTGCCAGGAGCAGCACTAGTATCCATACATCCTTATAGGATGTCTATGCCTGAGTTACAAGAGCTCAAGAAGTAGTTAGAGGAGTTTCAGGAAAAGAGTTTTATCCAACCCAATACTTCTCCTTGGGTTTCAACTGTTCTATTTGCGAAGAAGGCAGATGATACTTTACGACTTTGTGTGGATTATCAGAAGCTGAACCAGTTAACGATCAAGAACCGATATCCCTTACCAAGGATTGATGATCTTTTTTATCAGCTTCGAGGAGCCAGGGTGTTCTCGAAGATCGACCTGAGATCCAAATATCATCAGTTGCATGTCAGACCATCGGATATACCTCTTACAGCTTTCCAGAGCAGGTATGGTCTGTAAGTGTATTTGGTTATGCCGTTCAGTCTCACGAATGCGCCAGGAGTCTTCATGGAAGTGATCAACATAGTTTTCCATCCTTACATGGATTCCTTCATGGTGGTTTTAGTGGATGATATCTTGGTGTACTCTCACACTCGACCCAACCATGCTACCCATCTTGAGATCTTATTGAGTACACTGAGAGAGAATCAGTTATATGCTAAGCTCTCTAAGTGCCACTTCTGGATGGATGAGATTCACTTCCTGGGTCAAGTCATCTTAGATACAAGAGTATCAGTTGACCTAGAGAAGGTGAGAGCGGTAGTTATCTGGGAGAAACTGAAGAATGTCTTCGAGGTACAAAGCTTCTTAGGACTGGATAGTTACTACAGGCATTTTATATAGGAATTATCATGCTTGGAAGTTCCATTGACGAGCTTGACTATGAAAGGTGTAAATTAAGTTTGTTCAGAAGCCTACGATTCAACCTATCAGTATCTAAAGGGGAGATTGAATTCAGCACCGATTCTAGTTTTACCAGAGCCGGGTAAGATTTATACAGTTTTCTGTGATGCATCTGGCATTGGTCTTGGAGCAGTGCTTATGCAGGAGGATCATGTTGTTGCATATGGATCTTGGCAGTTGAGGCCACATGAGAAGAACTACCCAACGCATGACTTGGAGTTGGCTGCTGTTGTTCATTCTTTGTGTTGTTGGAGATACTATCTTCTGGGAGTGAATTTGTGGAATATACTGACCATAAGAGCCTCAAGTATATATTCACGCAGCGTGACTTAAATCTGAGATAGTGTAGGTGGGTTGAGTAACTACAGTCTTTCGACTTCGAGCTTTCTTATACGCATGGGAAGGGAAATGCTGTGGCAGACACACTGAGTAGGAGAACTCAGTTGCAGGCAGTTCGAGAGGCCATCAACGAGTGGTAGCTTATGGCTCTGTTCTCTGAGATGCATTTGGAAGTGCATGAAAGACAGGGATAGACTGTTCTTTCTTCTATAGCTGTTACCTCCACTCTACTAGATTGAGTTCGAATGAGGCAGCTATCAGACCCAGAAGGCCTAGTCCTATGGGAGGGTGTGTCAGATGGAGACCCTACTCCGGGGTGGACAGTGGGCGATGATGAGGTGTTATGTTTTCATGGCCGCGTATGGGTTTTAGCATACATAAGTGAGGAGCTGATGCGGGAGTTTTTTGCTTCATCATGTGCAATTCATCCTGGTGTCACAAAGATGTATCGAGACTTATGTCGCCAGTATTGGTGGCCAGGTATGAAGAAGGATGTGGCTGGTTTTGTTATGTGGTGCTCCACCTATCAGTAGGTGAAGGGAAAACATCAGCGACCAGTAGGGCTTCTATAGCAATTAACCATTCCTGAGTGGAAATGGAATGATGTCATCATGGACTTCGTGACTGGGTTACCGAGATTGCCTCGAGGGAATGATACGGTTTGGGTTGTAGTGCACAGGCTCACAAAGTTTGCACATTTCTTACCTATCAAGGAGACCTTCAGTGTGGATGAGCTTGGGAGGTTGTACATCTGGGAGATTGTACACTTGCATGGGGATCCGAGTTCTATCATTTCTGATAGGGACGCCCGCTTTACTTCGCACTTCTGGAAGGGGCTATAGAGGGATTTGGGTACACAAGTACTTCTGAGTACAGCTTACCATCCCCAGACAGATGGCCAGTTGGAGCACACGATTCAGGTGCTGGAGGACATGCTACGAGCATGCGTCCTTGATTTTGGAGGTTCATGGGAGAAAAATATACCTCTAGTGGAGTTTGTCTATAATAATAGTTTTCAAGCAACTATTCAGATGGCACCTTATGAGGCTTTGTACGGTAGGACCTGCCGATCACCCTTGTGTTGGCTGGAGGCAGGAGAGGCAGCTATGTTGGGACCTCGTCTTGTTCAAGAGACCACAGATCAGGTGGATTTGATTTGGAAGAGGATGGCTACTACACAGTCTCGGTAGAAATCCTATGCTGATCAGCGGAGACGACCCTTGGAATTTGAGGTCGGAGATCAGGTTTTCTTGCATGTTAACCCAAGGTTGGGACATAAGAGGATTAGAAGACATGGAAAGATTTAATCGAGATACATCGGGCTATTTGAGGTTCTGGAGAGATTCGGGCTAGTTGCTTACAGGTTGCAGTTACCTCAGAGGTACCAGGCTATGCACGACGTCTTCCATGTTTCTCAGCTTCAGCGGTATTTCTCAGACCCTTCTCAAGTTTTTCAACCCGAGGAGGTTGAGCTGGAGCAGGATGCATTGTTCGAGGATCATCCTATCAGGATTTTTGATCATATTGCAAAGGTACTCCGTGGCCGGTCTGTTCCTCTGGTACGGGTGATATGGAAGCACTGCCCTGTATAAGCCAAGACTTTGTAAAGGGAGGCCGACATGCGATCACAGTGGCCGGAGTTGTTCGAGGGTTCTTCTTATATGCCTCTTTGGGAAATTCGGGGACAAATCTCTTTAAGGGGGGAAGTTTTTAAGAACCCAAACCTTCTTTTTAGGTATTTTTTCCTTTTCTGGTTATTTTTGAGAAAAAAGGGGAAAATATGGAAAATTTCAGAGTACACGCCATGTACTTTATAAGTACATGCTATGTACTTTTCTCCCACGCGAGGCCGTGTGATGGCCGTGTTCGGGCCACACACACAGCCGTGTGGGGTGACATAGAAGCCGCTTAAAGCAGAGTATGGAAAATCAAGGTACACACCGTGTACTCTAGAAGTACATGCTGTGTACTTTTCTTTTTTATTTCATTAATCGTTTTGGGGTCACGACTTAACCCTGTTTTTGTCTTCTTCTCCACCTAATTCCACCCAGAGCATCCAAGGAGGCCGAATCTTCTCTGAGCCACCGATCTGTCACCAGAGATCTGAATCAAACACCGTCAGTTGCAATAGAATTGCAGCGCTGAGTTCTTAGTTATTTTTGGCCATGTTTCCTGATTCTTCCTCTCGTGTGAGTTATCTGAGGTTGAATATTTTAGAAATTTTTACAGATCTACTCCGTTATAGGAAGATTCACAGGCCTAGGTTTAAGTATATCAATCTACGATGATCGAGGTAGGTGGTTTGTTTCCCTATGTTGAATGTCTCTGTGTTTTTGGCGCAAAAGTGCCAGGTACCCATGTATCGGGTATATCTGGTTAGGGTTTTGATCCTGTTTTGTTATCAACCTTAGATTTCATGTATTATTGAGGTTATTAGACGATTAATAATTTCTTATTAGCATGATTTAGTATCACCCCATGGATTTCTCCCCTTTTTTGTCTATTTATCACCATTTGGCTTAGGTTGCCTATGGGGCAGACCTTGTTGCATTGCTTACTTGCCATGATATAGTTGATTGCATGTATTGCCTACTATTTATATGATTTTGATGCATTGTAGATATTATCCAAGTAGTTTCTGAATATACTTAGGGATGCTATGAATATTTTACGTACAATTACTTTTTCTCAGGGCTGCGGGAACCTGGTTTAGTTAGACCATAGGGGGAATTGACGTTGAGTGATTCCTCAGAGGGCCTGTTTAATTATTACCATTATGAGACCATAAGGGGGATTGACTTTGTGCTCTATCAGAGGGTTTGATAATTATCGAATCGATACTAAAGGGGGAATTAGTCGTAAGTGCTTCCTTAGAGAGTCTGTAGTATCACTGCAAGACCATAGGGGGAATTGACATTGAGTGATTCCTCAGAGTGTCTTTTCCTTCGTTCGAATGCTTGACCATAAGGGCCAGCCCATGTGATCCACTTGGAGGGTCAGTGTAATAAATATTGTTGGTTGGTTGTGACGAGTCCACCAAGCCAAAAAACAAGCTTGGGTTTGTACTGCTTGTAGTTTAGGTAGTCTACTGGGATACTTGTTGTGTTACTTTCTATGTCTCTGGACTATATAGCTATTTTCTAGATTCTTTGGTTTATGATTAAATTATTGAATTGAATTAATAAATTAATTTGAATGGAGAATTGCAGGATTGTTTGGTTTAGTGTACACCTGCTTCTCTACTGTATTTATTTCCATTACTTTTTCTATATTAATCACTGACAGTAGGGCACAGATATTTTGGTGGTTGCCTACTAGGATTAGTCTCACACCCTGCTTGGGTCCTTCTTTTCGGCCCAAATAGGTTATATGGTTGCAGGTGTGGATAGGGATTGCGACCCTTCTACCTCAGGTGCTTGATTTCTAGTTAGAGATGGAGAGCATGGGATTAAGCTTAGGCTTACGATGCCGCTGGATTTACTGTTTACATTTGATACTTGGGTTTTAGTTGTATTTCATTACATTGTTTTTTTACAGCTTTCTATAGACACATGTGTCATGCTGCATCATTATTATATTATACGTTGCTTCCGCTGTTCAGTTTCAGTTGTTGTGTGCTGTTTGCTGCTTCCGATATTATTATGTTATTTTCCTTCCACTGCATACTTTACCAAATGAGGGCATAGTTTTTCCACTAACTCACCTAGGCCCTCACTGCTAGTCGGCAGCCTATGGTGTTTGAGGAAACGCGCTTGAGGTCATGTGGCGAACCAGGTACGGGGAGCCAGTTGAGTGGCTCCAGATTCGGGTCGTTATAGATAAATATATCATAATTATCATAATTATTTAATTTATATCACAAATATTTATCATATTTACACTTATTACCTTTCATGTAAAGTATTAGTGAAAATGAATAACATTGCTTCGCGAGGCGGTAGTTCTCCATACACACAAATAACATTATCTTATCCCCTATGGAATGAAAATCAAATATATATACATATATACATATGATATAATGAATAAATAGGTATAATTATGTTATAAATATCATATATATACTTTATATCAATCATCATACCCAACCGTGAGAGGTGGTAATGGAAAAATGAATGACATCGATTCGTGAGGTGGTAGTCCACCGTACACACGAATGATGATTTCATAACACATTTTATATAAGTAGATATGAATTTCTGTCATGAAATTATTATTAAAAAATTATGGTATATGTAATATACTTATTTTATTCTATCATAATGGTTTAATAAGAATTTATAGTGGTGGACAATGAAATATTATAATGATACTCGTTGAAGAACATCACCTCTTCTTTGGGTATCCTTCTTAGGTTTGCACCAAATCCTTACTAGGATGGATTTATTACCAAAATAAGGCATATAATATGAGAGTATGGAAGTGATTTGGGAAATTAATATCCAAACCAATTAGGTTTTAATGTATTAATAAGATAGTATTGGTGGTGACCTTTTATAATTGAGGTTAGTGACACACTTGTAATTTTTTGAAAAGATCCAATAATACCCATGTTTTATCATGTAAAAAGATTCCAAAAATGGGGAATTATAAAACCTTGAATATATAGGGTATATATATGTCTAGATAAGGGGTCTTTTACAAGTTTTTAGTTTAGTTTTACCCTTATATTCTTAGTTTAACCCCTGGTAAATCCATTTGTACCATAACCGCAGTAATTAGTTTTTACTGTTTTCACTATTTATTTTGTTCAAAAATTAAGTTAAAATTATAATAAAATATATATTATTATTAATCCAAATATTTAATAAAATTTTCCAAATTCAATTCATATAATTCTAAAATTTTAATTTAAAATTAATCCCGCATATGCGATGAGAAAGGATGTTTTCAAAGAGAAAATGTTCAAAAGTTTACAATATTTTTATATAAAAATTAAATATGAAAAAGATTATAAGGAACTAAATAAGATTAATATATATATATATATATATAATTTAACTAGTTTATCTTTAAAAACAATTCAAAATATAATTTAACATTATAATTAACTTAAACCAAAAGGCAATTTTCAATCAAAATTCAGTATTTACACTATTCATCAAAAAACAAAACTTTTCAGAAAAATACCTATAATTAACCCTTGTATAATTTTGATATTATGAATTTAAAAACGTGGTTTATTTTTTTCAAATAAATCTTATAAAACTTCAAAAAATTAATTTTAAATTATGCACGCAAAGTGCCACTAAACTGTCGTGTAGAAAAACATACAAGTTTTAAAAAAATTGATTTCTTTCAAATGGTTCTAATTTCATCTATAATCAATATATATAAATTTTATTTATGTTTAAAACATATAATTTTCATAATTTAGTTAGTATTATTTGTACTTTCCAATTTAACGGCTAGGTTATAATGGTAATAATATTATTTTAATAAATTATTGTGTTTTAATAAAACTTGGTGTTGCGTGCATTGAAATCTATCAAAGAGATTAATTTTATTTAAAATATAAATATTTTAAGTTAGTTGGGGTATTAAATTCTCATATAATCTTATTTTTACATTTCATTTATGCTATCAAACATAATTTTTTTCTTTTAAAATATCAAGGTGTTACATGCTGTGAATATGATGCTCCAAGATACATATATTATTCATTCAAAAAGTTTTTTTATAGAAATTATTATATTTCATGAGGTAAGTAAAGTTTATGAAATTTTAAAGGTGATTTTGTTTTTCAAATAAATGTTTTTCATGAATTCCCACATGAATTAGGATACTTTAATGGTTTCCTATTCTTCATAATGGATTATTAATTATTTTCCTTGAGAAAATGCTGAATTTTATAAGTGGAAATGTTTTATTTAAATTTTCAAAGTTTTATTGCAAAAAAGATAAATATTTTTAGGAATTTTCATGGTTTTTCTATACTAAAAATATTTATTTTCTTTTATATCCCTTCATAATTTTTTTTCTCACCCATGAATTTAAATGTTTTTCTAAAAAATATAAGGATGATAAAAAACTTTAGAAAGGGTAAACATTATGCTTTGGACTTGTCTTAAAAGAAGAAAAAGAATTTTGAATAAAATACAGGTGTAAACTTAATCAGTTATTTTTGTGAAAAAATTAAAATGTATGGAAGTGTATACTTTTTCATATAATGTTTTTCCTAATTATCTAAAAACTTAAACCTAAAAGATCCTATAAATATAAGAAAGTAAAAAAATTATTATACACCATGTAATTATGGTTGGATTATGTTATGTGTTATTATAGTTGGTTTCAAATGAATGGTTTAAATACCTTTAGAGGTTATAATAATATCAAAAGACACATTAATAAAACTCTAATTTATGGTTATATTATCATAATATATATTTTAAATATTTCCATGTTACTTCATCTAATCCATGTTTGTTCATATTGGGTTTTCATAGAGGAAGTAAGGTAGATATCAAGAGGATACTAACCTTAAAAATAAAAAAACCTAGAATGATTGGAATTAAATAGTTTATAGTAGTGTTAAATTATGTTACATGTACTATTAATGGTGGGAACTATGAAATAATACAACCAAATTCTCTATAGAGGTACATGTATATGGTGGAGAATTTTATGGAACAAAATCCTCCAGATTTCAATGGATCTTCAGACCTGGTGAATGGTAAATGATAGATATATGAATTAGAGAAAATATTTAAAGTTTTTGGAAGAATAAAACATGAAATTTTAATTATTTTTATTCATCATTTTGATGGAGAAGCTAATCGATGGTGGTCTCTGATTAATAATACCATATAAAATGATACGATTGATTCCATAGAGTGGAGGATCTTTAAAGATCTTTTTTTTGAGAATTATTTCCCTAAATTTATATGACATAGAATGTAAATTAAATTTCTTGAGTTGAATAAAAAGGAAGAAGTATTAGTGTCTATTCACAAATCAAATTTTACTCGACTATCTAGGTATTCACTAAATTTTATTCTGGACTATAAGAGTAAAATTAAAAGATATTACATAGGTCTGAAACTAACTTTTCAAAGAGTGTTATACTTTTATGGATTTAAAAGTTATGAGTTCATTGTTTATTGTGGTGATTAAGATGAGATATATTTTTTAGAAACTTAAGTACTTCCTGAAAAAATGGGTAAGAAGCAGTCAAGGAGGCAAGAAACGGAGAAGTATTTAACCAAGAAATCTAGAGGTAAACCTCCCAAAATGTTTCAAATGTGGTAAAAGTAACTTTAAATAATGTTTTATAGGATATATAGAGTGTTAATAATGTGTAACCTTGATCATTTGTATTGGGACTATAAGGAAAATTGTTCTGATCATCAATGTAATGAGAAAACTGATAGTTGGATAACAATAAGATGTTTTAATTTCAATGATTTGGTTCATTCTGCTAACACATGTTTGAAGTTAGTTACTCAAGGTGGGAATCATCAATATTAGAAATAAAAAGGTGTGGGGAAATCATTTTCAACTATAATAGTATATGCTAGAGCCTCAAGTGAAGTGGTGATAATACATAATTTTAAGGCTATTTCAAAACCACCTTATCGAATAGATCTAATAGAACCTTTAAAATTGAAATATAAGTTACAACATTTAATTTACAAGGGTTTAATATTCCCTATAATTTCACCTTGGGATGATCCATATTCCATTTGTAAAAAATAATTAAGGTTTTATGAGATTTTATATTGATTATAGAGCACTCAAAAATATCACTGTTAAGAAGAAGTATCCATTTCATCATATATATGACTTGTTTGATCAGATCTATGGTGATTATTATTTTTCAAAGATTTATCTCAGGTATGGGTATCACCAGCTGAAGGTGAAAGAGGAAGATAATACGAGGAAGACATTTTATACTAGGTATGTAAATTATGAGTCTTTGGTTATTCCTTCTGATTTATTTAATGCATCAACTATATTTATAGAACTTATTAATAGAGTTTTTCATGAGTATTTAGATAAATTTATGGTATTTTTCATTAATGAAAACATTATTTGTTATAAAATTTATGATGAAAATGAGAACATCTAAGGATTATTCTAAAGAATTTAAAATAAAACAAGTTTTTTTTGGAAATTCAGTAAATGCAAATTTTGGTTACAATAGATTTATTTCCTTGGGAATTCTATTTTTAAAGATGGCATAACTATTTATACTACGAAATCTAAATTGGTCTAAGAGTGTCCAAGACATACAAATGTCACTGTTATTTATTTATTTTTGGATTACTGGGTTACTGCCGACATTTTTTTGAAAACTTTACTTGGTTATCTCTCCCACTAACTAAGTTATCTTGAAAATGAATTAAATTCATCTTTAAAAAGAAATGTGATGAATTTTTTCTTGAATTTAAAAGAATACTGGTAAATTCTCCTATGTTATCCTTGCCTACAATAAATAGTGAATTTTTTATTTAAAGTTATAATTCTTTGAAGGGACTTGGGTGTGTCTTGATAAAATATGATCACATAATTACATATGCTTCACATCAATTAAAACACTATGAAAATAATTACCTCATACATTATCTTGAGACTATAATAGTTTTTTATTGTTTAAAAATTTATAGTCATCTTTTATATGGGGTAAAATTTGAAATATACATTTACCATAAAAGATTAAAGTATATATTCACTAAAAAATAGTTGAACATGAGTCATATAAGATGGATAAAACTGATAAAGGATTATGAGTTAATGATTCACTATCATCCAAGAAAAGAAAAATAGACAGCCGATGTATTGATTCAAAAAGATAATGTATGATCAACCATGATATGTGTGGAACATGATCCTTTGGTTAATGATTTAATGAATGTTAGACTAGAAACTGTGCACATAGGAACTCCCTCTCTTTTGGTTCAAGTTTCAGTGAAGACATATTTGTTTGAAAAAGTAAGAAATTATGGAATTGGTAACGAAATTTACGTTACCCAAATTTAACATTGATAATGAATGTGTTATGAGACTTGGAAAGTGATTTTTTGTTCCAAGTGATTTCCAGTTGAAGAAGGAATTATTAATTTAATCTCATAGATCTATGCTTTTTGTTTATCCAGAAATCACAAATATTTATAAATACTTTATAAATATTTTTGGTGGGTGGAATGAAGAAAGATATTACTAATTTTATTATGAAATGTTTGAATTTCAACATGTTAAAGTTGATCGACAACTAAAAAATGGGATGATTTACCCTTTTATAGTTTATAAATTTAAATAGGAGAATATATCCATGGATTTTACTATGGGATTACCAAATAAATCCCTAGGTGACAATGTGATTTGGGTTATTATTGATTTTTTTAACTAAATCTGTTCATTTTATTCCTATTTTAGATATTATATAGTCGGATAAACTTTCTAGAATTTATCTTAAATATATATTCATAATACATAGATTCCTTATCTCTATTTTATCTGACCATGATATTATATTTTCCTCTCATTTTTTAAAATGACTTCTGAAGTCATTTGGTGATAAATTAAATTTCATACAAATTTTCACCCTCAATTTGATAGAAATTTGTAGTAAAAAAATCATAATTTTAAAGATATTATTTAGTCTTTCACTTATCAGGTATGTTGGGATTAACATCTTTTATTGACAATTTTTTCTTATAATAACAGTTTTTATTCTAGTATACATATGATACCTTTTTTCGGAATTATATGGAAACTGGTGTTGAACTCCATCATATTGGGATGAAGTTGGTGAATGGAAGTTATTGGGTTTAGATATAGATAAATAAATTTTAAAAAAGGTAAATATTATTCAACACCATATAATGGAATATTAGAAAATGTATAAAAGTTATTTAAATAACCATATGAAATATCTCTCATTTGAGGTAGGAGATTATGTTTTCCTTAAAGTATCTCCTTAGAAAAGTCCAATGTGTTTTGGTAAAAAAGGAAATTTGAGACAATAGTTCATTAGAAAATATGAAATTATAAATAAAGTGGGGTTAGTTTCATACTATTTAGATTTAACTCCAAGATTATCTCAGGTACATGATGTGTTTCATGTTTCTTTGATAAGGAAGTACATACCTATTGTATCTCATGTTTTGTTTCCTGAAGAGGTAAAATTATAAGGGAATATCTCTAATAAAGAAAATCCATTCATATTATAGATCATAGAGATGATTTTTTATAAAATAAGGTGATTTATCAAGTTAATGGTTTATGAAAGAATCACATTATAGAATAAGCTACATTGTAATAAAAAAGGTATGAGGGAAAAATACCCTCACTTGTGGAAGTAATGAATAAATTTGGGAGGATACAATTTCTTAAAATGGGGAAGAATTTGAAAACCTATTTAATCCTAGAAAAAAAATCAACCCTATAATTTATAAGTATTAATTTTTATGGATTCATAGTCATAATTTTTTTATAAATGACTTCATTTAATTTTTCAATAAAAAATGAATAGTTTTATTTAACTAAATTTCTTTCCACGTATTACATGGATTTATTGATAAATTAAAATTATTGATATTATAAATTTAATTTGATAAAATTTAATTCATTTTCTATATCATCATATAAAATATAGACTAGGGTGAAGTTTTTTTATTTTTATGAAAAGATTGATTTTTGGGTGCATTATGAAAAATACGGTTTTTTATTAAAACTGTCATTTATTTTCAAGTATTTAAAAAGTACCATTATATTTTGGAATGGGTTTAATGTGAAATTAGTCCCATATTTATAAAAATAATCCAGTAAATTCCATATTAATAAAAATTATACTTTATTTTTGTATAAAATCATTTTTAACTAAAATGGCATTGTCCTAAAAGCTGTTTTTATTGTGGTTTGTGATTTTATATTAAAATTAAAAATTAAAATTTTTAAAAAATTAATATTTTAAAATTAATTTAATATTTTGAATCATTTTCTTTTAATTTTTTAAAATTTCAATTTAATTTTTTTCATAATGAATAGTTACCATGGTAAGACTTTATTACCCTAGTAATGATTAAAAGGGTTGGGGGGGGGGGGGGGTGGGGTAAACTAAGAGATAAGGAATAAAATATCTCTAAAACATGGATAAAAATGATTTTATGATTGTATTTATACCTTAAAATATCATGTATTAAATATTTTTCCATTTGGTTCCACTTGACCTTGAGAAAGGAAAATACTATATTTAAAAGTTTAAAGTATTCACAATAGTGCCACTCCCCACACTTACAAATGGAAACCTGCCCTTCTCACTTATTAAAAACCTTTGAGAACTATTTATCAGAAAATAAATTCCCAATTACCTTCCTAACTATCCTAACCATGTACTAGAGTTCCCAGTCTCACCAAAATACCCACCAATGAAGGCTTAAGGTGTAATCTAAGAGAGGTTTTCTAAAGAAGATGTATAATTCTTAATCGAGTGTTTCATGTTTATTTATTCTTATATCTAATTAGAATATTATTTAAACATTATGAAATAATAAAATCACTATATTAAATATAATAAATCTTTATTATGATTATTCTGCAAGTGTGTTTCATATCTTTTTCCTTCTTATGATAATTGAAAACATCGCTCGTGCATATGTGTGAGCTACCACCTCCATGGAGTGATGTGTGTTTTTTCATTAATGAATCATATGGTTGGTTAAAATGATGTATAAAATGAATATATATGATATTTATGAAATTATTATGATTCTATAAACATAATATATTACTTAACTTCTTACACATCCATCATTTGGAAATCTCAACATTGCTTATGCGTATTTGTTGATTACCACCTTCACAATGTGATGTGATTCATTTTTCATTTCCAACTCACAAAGATGGTAATAAGGATGTCAATAATAAATAAATATGAAATGTATAACATAATTATGATTTTGAAAATGTAAAATATTATCTACCTTATATCTTTTCTACCAATTAGAAAAATGAAAATGTCATTCATGCGTACATATAGATTACTGTCTCCATGAAATGTCGTGGTTTATTTTTCATAGTCATTTTAAATGGATGGTTTTAAAAGTATATATTATTTCTAAATATGATAATTATAAATTTTTTAAGATTATGTAGATAATTTACGTATAACCCCTTTGAAAATGTTCAATACAACAATGTTGTTTTGAGGTTATAAATCGAACGTCCACAAAATTTACAATACGAGATTAACTATTTTAGTAACTAAATAAAAAATAATAAAAAATAAAATAATGATGATAATTTTTTTCTTAATTAATTATAAACTAATATAATTTTTTTATTTAGGAGGGTATATATAAAAATGAAATGAGTTAGGAATCGAGATAAAGGACTTTCTTTTAAAAATCTTATTTTAAAGTTTTCATTCCAACCCCTTTTCTTCCATGTCAAGGTTATTTTAAATGCCTAAAAAGCATTATTATTTTTATTTAAAAGGTTTATAATGTTCATTTTTACTATTTATTACTTAATTTACAAATTATTAAAAATTAATCTATTAAATTTTTTTCGTATGGGTTATTTTTGACATTTTAAAAAAATGAAAAAAGAAATTTTTTTAACTTATATGGTTTAACCATTTTCCCACCATAATATTCGTTATTAGTTATCAATATTCATCTACAATTTAACATGGTTTTTCAAATTCTATCCCATTCCCACTCTTCTAGTACTTTTTATTTTTAGAGTTTTCAAAGAAAAAGGTTATTTCTCATTTTGATTGTGTAAGAATGGAAAATGTTTTGTTTATGGGTTCCAATGTGATTTTATGAGGAAATTGTAAAATATTTATAATGTATTGTTCATGATACAATAATGGATAATTATATATGATTATTTGTGATATTGATATATCTAATGATGATGGGTGAGCCAGATATAAGTCTTTAATGCATTGATCAATGCTGTAGTATTTGAAGGTGAAAATAATGGAGATAACCAAGTTAGTTTCTCATTTATAATTAACTAGGACTTAGTTATTATTACATGGGTTAAACATAAGTGAATACAAGGTATTAATATTATTCTATAATATAAGGACCCAACCTTAAAACATTACTTAATCTCAAATTAAATGAATAATTCACATTGAGGATATTTTCAGGTTTAGAGTTTTAGATAATTATGCCATAACTATTACATATCAAAAGTTACAAAGTAGAAACTTCTACTCAGTTTCCATTTTTTCCATAAAATAAAAAATCATGAAAAAAATATTTATTTACGGTTCCATGTTTTAGACATCATGACTTTCCTTGATCCCATCCTTGACCCTATTCCACTTTATGTCCTGTGAAAAACATTTCAAAAATTTGGGATGAGCATAAAAATCTCAGTAAGGAATACAGAAATAAGGAAACTGTTAGTTTTTCAAAACAACCTGTAAACCAAGAATACCTAATCATAAGTAATAATTTTCACCTATATGAAGTATTAAATACTCTTCACCAAATAAAATATCATTGCTTAACCTTTTGTAACCAAAATATCACCATAAAACCCATATAAAGAACACATAACATATAAGGGTAACTTGGAACGTAAACATACTTAAATGGAATAAACATACGGTTGACTTCCACACATGTCACTAAATGGAATAGCCATACGGCCAACTTCCATACCCAATGCATTGGAGGTTATAACGTAACCACTCATCCAGGTTTATCACAACACCACCCGTCATTTGGTTTATCACGTAACCACCCGTCAAATGTCTAAGTACCATTATAAAATCATAGCACATACAACAAATATAAAGGAAAGAATACATTTCCACATTTCAATTAAAATATATCACTTAAATATATTGACATAACAAACCCACTATCAAAACTATTTTCAATACCAAAATACATAATAGAGTATATGGTATTTATTTTTCCTTTTAAAAACATTACGACTTGTTAAGGAAGCCAAAGATCAAGTAATACTCGCAGCGGCGGAATGGTCGTTGTCACCACGTACGTTAAAAGAAACATTCTTTTTTTTTTTCGTTTAGTAAAAAACTTCATAGAAAAAGATTCCCTTTTAATGAAATGACAATTCAAAGGTTTTTATACATCGTATAAAATAAATTCTTGTATTAAAACAAAATATTCCTTAAAGAAGGGAGATTGAGACGAAGTCGCTTACCTCATGTCTGACTTGACTCGATCATTCTTTAATCTCCTGAATAATAAACTAAAGTTAATTTATGCTTGCTTAAGAACCTTTTTCAAGTTCATTATCCCTTTTATATCACTTATTACCATGTTATGAACATTATGTAATCATTTAAGTTAATAACAGTCGATTTGTCGATATTTGGTACTTGAGTCAGAAATAAACTTATTATAATTACAAGTTGTTCATGTGGTAAAATATCCATTATATACAGAATGATATTAATGATGTAGATATCATATATATATCATATATATCCAGTATAATATGTATTTATAATAGTATATAACATTTTAAGATAAGAAATGAAATGCACCGTTCATGGAGACGATAAACCGTACGTACGCATGAACGCTACCTTCATTTTTATTTCTCATTTAATGGAATGAAAACATTATGATATAGAGGTAAATTATAATTCCAGCATAATATCATATATAATATTATTAAATCCATCCTTTATACATCCCACATATGGCATTAACGATTCAAATCACTTTGAGGGGGCGGTAGTCCGCACTTCCTAAAATGAAATTATCGTGTTTACCCATTATAGAAACCATAAAGGTATGCCATAAATGAGGAATATAGAAGAATAAGGAAAACATAAACATAATATATATCATATATAAATACAGTGACATCTTAATGGCCACCATGATATGAGGAAGGAGATAATTGAACAATCATCGTTTCGTGAGGCAGCAGTTCGCCGTCCACAGAAACAGTATGTTCTTCAACCATTAGATGGAGGTGTATGTAAGTGTAGGTCGAATAATTCTCATAAAAACATACTAGTATATTTAATATACTATTTTTATTGCAAAATAAATAAATAAAAATAGTTTAGGGGGTTGGAGAAGCAAAATAAAACCAAAATAACATAAGAGAATACGTTACCTTTAAATCGGGTAACTCCCCTTCGTTTGAACCAAAAGGGTTTCTTGAAGTGATTTATTCCTAAGTTAAGGCTTCTATGATGAAGAGAGGGATATTGGGAGATTATTTTAGTAGATTTTGAACGATCCAAAGGTCTTGAGAAGTGTGTGAAATGGGTAGGAAGTGAGGTCTTTTTATAAGGGAGAGGAGGGGCTCTTTTCGAAAGCTTGAAAATATTATTTTATTATATAATGATTTTTGGTTTCTAAATTTCCAAAAATCATTAAAGTAAAAGATTAGGTGGAACCTGTTCTAAATAAAATCATCCAATAATAATTGGACAAGTGTTGGATATTGTTTTAAACTTTATCTTCTTATTTATTTAAATTATTCAATAATGATGTAAACACTGCATCATCATTGTGTCATAAATAATTTTATTTATTTGATGTCTAAAAATTATAAAAAAAATTACCATGATGTAGGAAATATTTTTATCTTTATAATTAATATTTATAGTCAAATATATCAATTATATAACCCCATGTAAAAATTGTTTTAGTAAAACAATACATGTTTGTGACATTTTTATTTTTACTTTAAATAAAAAGGTATTAATGTCATTATCTTACCCAAGTGGCTCCATGGGGTCCCAAAATTGACCCATGGTTTGTCTTGGTCGGCCAAGACTCATACAATAAGGTTATGACATGTTTAAATGTTATTTCATATTATTATAACATTATTTTTACCTTAAATTACACTAATTACCTTTAATCACGGTTAATAAAATTCAAAAGTTACTATTCAAAAAAAAAATTATTTTCATCCCATTGAACCAAATTTTACTTAATAATAACAACCAAGAATTCGAATTTTTGAAATTCAATTCACAGAAGCGGTAAAATTTCATTTAAACAAAAAAACAGTTTTTTTGACTACCACTATGTGGTTTCACTATTCATCAAAAAATGAAGCTTTTCAGAAAAATACCAAAAATTCACCCTAAGCTATATTTGATATTATGAATTCAAAAATTATGTCTATTTTAAAAAATTCAAAACATATAAGTTGCATTAATGAATTTTATAATTAATTCTCGTTGTCAAAAGAAATAACGTGTTTTTAAGAAACAATATCTATAAAAAGATTGACACTTTTTTAAGTCAAATTTCAAAGTGAAATTAATTCCAATGACCACCATTGGATTAAATGGTAAAAATATATTTTAATTACACTTTAAACCAATTAAAAAGATAATCTAACCCTATAAATAAATTATATTAAAAATGAGGTTTGGAATTAAAATACAACATTTTCACTATTCATTTAAAAAAATGAACTTTATCGGAAAAATAACAAAAACATATACAAAGTAAATTTTGATCTCCCGATTCTAAAGAAGAATTTTATTTGGTATAATAGAATGTATAAGAGTGACCAAAACTATATTTAAACAGGGTTCGCCATCAAAAGGCAATAAATCCACCTTTTAGTGAATATTAGAGTATTTATGCTTAAAATTGGATTCATTCGCATTTTAGGCCTCTAACATTTATTGGATAAATGTACAAAAATTTAACAAAAATATATATTTATATTTTAGTTATTTCTATTCATTCCTGCCAATACAACATCTAGGCGTTAACTACCATTTAAAATAATATTATTATATTATTAGTGTGTAACTTAAGATTTTAAAGAAATCCGTTGTTGCGTATCGGGTATGCTATCGAACATAGAAACCCCATTGAAGTAAAATAAATATTTAATTCAAAAATATTAATAAATATGAAAATGTATTATTCTTTATTTATCTGGGATGTTACATCCTTCCCCCATTTTGGGAATTGCATCCTCGCAATTTTATTCACTTATAAAATAAATGGGGGTATTTATCCCTCATAGCATTTTCAGATTCCCACATTGCCTCTTCAACCATATGGTTTGTCCAGAAAACCTTCACCTGTTGAATTACCTTATTCTATAGCACTTGCTCTCTATGGTCATGAATCTGGAATGGTTGTTCCTCATAAGAGATATTCTATTCCAACTGAACTATGTCTGGGCTCAAAACATGAGATGGATCTGGAATATACTTTCTCAAAATTGAAACATGAAAAAAATTGTGTACCTGGGAAAAACTTGTAGATAAATCCATTCTATATGCAACTGATCAAACTTTCTCTAGGATTTCATAAGGTCCAATGAACCTGGAACTCAACTTTCCCTTCTTTCCAAAATTCATCACAATTTTCCATAGAGAAACTTTGAGAAAAACATGATCACCTACCTCAAAAGAAAGATCCTTCCTCGAGTTATCCGCATAAATTTTCTGCCTACTCTGAGCTGTTCTCATGTTCTTCTGAATCAACTGAACTTTTTTCTACCATCTCTTCTACCAATTTTGGTCCCATCAGCTTCCTTTCCCTTAATTCATCCCAAAAAGCTGGAGTTCGACACCGCTGTCCATATAATGCCTTAAATGGAGCCATCTGTATACTAGAATGAAAACCGTTATTATAAGAAAATTCAACCAAAGAAAGATGTTGGTCCCAACTTCATTAGTAATCCATTATGCAAGAACGTAACATATCCTCCAAGGTCTCAATGGTTCGTTCTGACAGCCCATATGATTGCGGATGAAAAGCTGTATTAAAATTTAATTTAGTACCCAATGACTTCTGAAGGCCTTTCCAAAAGTTAGAAGTAAACCTGAGATCATGATCAGATACAATGGATAGGGGAACACCATAAAACTTGACTATCTCTTTAACACACAATAAAGATATTTGATCTAGAGGGAAAGTATCTCGAATAGGAAGTAAATGAACAGATTTATTCAATCAATCAACAATAACCCATATTACATTATTACCTCGAGATGTCTTTGGTAATCCCACAACGAAGTCTATTGATATATTTTCCCATTTCCACTCTGGCACCGATAAAGACTGAAGCATCCATTTCGGTAACTGCTATTCTACTTTAAACTACTGACAAGTCAAACACTTCATAGTAAAATCAGCAATATCTCTTTTCATTCCATCCCACTAGTAATACTCCCGCAGATCTCTTTACATCTTAGTACTTCCAAAATGAACTGAAAACGGGGAACTATGAGCATCACATAACAACTCATTCTTCAACTGTGAATCACAAGGCACACATAATATCTTCCCAAACCTCAAAACACAATCATTATAAATGTTAAATTCAGGCAACTTACACTTCTGAACCAGATCTACCTTTTTCTGTAACTCACTGTCTTTCTTCTGAACTTTCTTAATTCTGTCTGATAGAGATGATATCACTGACACCTGAAACAAAACAGAAGAACTTCCTATACCAACAACTTCTATGCCAAAGTTAATCAAATAAAAAACCAAAGGATCTTGTTCCAAACTTATCATGGTTAATGAAGCATTAATTTTTTGACTCAAAGCATCAACCACTTTATTTACTTTTCCCGGATGGTAATGAATTGTACAATCATAATCCTTTATTAATTCCAACCATCTCCTATGTCTCATGTTCAATTATTTATGATTGAATATATACTTTAAACTTTTTTGATCGGTATATATTTCACACTTTACTCCTTACAAAAGATGCCTCCAAATTTTTAAATCAAATGAAACAACAGCTAATTCCAAATCATGTGTAGGTTAATTTAACTAATGAGTTTTAAACTGACGTGAAGCATAAGAAATTACCTGATCATTCTGCATAAGGACACAACCAATTAATTTCAACAGATCATCACTGTAGATAACAAACTCGCCATTTCTGGAAGGCAGTGCTAAAACTAGAGCATTCACCAATCTTATTTTCAATTCATGAAAACAATCATAACATTCTTTTGTCTAAATGAACTTAACACCTTTTCGAGTTAACTTATTCATTGGACTAGATAACTGGGAAAAATTTGCAACAAACCTCCAGAAATAACTTTCTAAACCAAGAAAACTATGGATCTCAGTTATATTTGTGGGTGTTGGCCATTATTTAACAACTTTTGTTTTAGCTGGATCAATAGTTATGCCATTTTTTGAAACAATGTGACCAAGGAAAGAAATTTTTTGTAACCAAAACTCACACTTGCTGAATTTTCTATATAGTTCCTTTATTTTAAGATTTGTAATATAACCCTTAAATAACATTCATGTTCCTCTTTACTTTTGGAATAAACCAAAATATCATCAATGAACACAACCAAAAACTTATCCAATAACTCATGGAAAATTCTATTTATTAGATCCATGAATACAGAAAGAGCAACGGTTAACCCAAAAGCCATAACTACAAATTCATAATGGCCATATCTAGTACAAAATGCAGTATTCAGAATGTCTGATTCTTTTACTTTCAACTGATGGTACCCCGACCACAAGTCAATATTCAAAAAATACTGAGCTCCCTGGAGCTGATCAAACAAATCATCGATATGAGGCAAAGGATACTTTTTCTTAATAGTGATGTTATTCAATTCTCTATAATCAATGCAAAGTCTCATTAAACCATCTTCCTTTTTAACAAACAAGATAGGAGCACACCATGGTGATGTGATAGGTCGAATGAAACCTTTATCTAATAACTCTTTCAATTGCTTCTTTAGCTCTAAATGTTCAACTTGATCCATTCAATAAGGGGGTTTTGAAATTGTCTTAGAATCAGGAACTAAGTCAACAAAAAAATCAACTTCCCAATCATGTATAATACTAGGAAACTCATTAGAAAAAACATCAAGATACTCATTTACCACTGGCGCATCATTAATCTGAATAGTTCCTTTGTTTTCAACAATATGTGAAAGGTAACATTCATTACCATCATTTACTAGTTTCTCAGCTTCCTGATATGTTATCAAAACTAAGGGTTCATTCTTGTACACAAACTAAAAATATTTCTAAATAGAAACCTCTTTAGTTATATAGTCAATCTTAGAATGATAAACAGAAATCCAATCTATGCCCAAAATAACATCAAAATCTACTAGAGGCAAAAAAAATAAGGTTTGTTGGTAGATTCTTCCCACACACATGGATAAGAAGGTTCTTATAATTTCTTTTTGTCTCAAATTTTCCCCCTGGTGTTTTTACCATAAGTTCAGGATTCATATCTTGATATGGAATTCCAAATTTACTAGAAAAATTCTCAGAAATGAAAGAATGTGCAGACCCTAAATCAAAAAACACATTGGAATAATCTGAACAAACAAACAGTGTACCTAATACTACTTCATTCGATGACCCAACATCTGCTGAAGTAGTTGCAAAGGATTTCACCACCCCTTTATGTTTTTAGTCTAGCTGCTTTCCCTCAGTTGAGTTCTTCGTTAGACACTCATTTTCATAATGACCCATTTAATTATACTTAAAACATCTTACCACTAGCTTTTCATTGCATGCTTGACCATCTTCCTTACAGGTACGAGCAATATGACCAGACTTACCACACCGAAAACACTTTCCATACTTGGATAAACATTATCCAGGATTCATTTTCCACACTTCTCATAGAATAGATATTTGGTTTTCATACCTCTAGGATTCTTTGATGAATTCTTTCCCTTTTCCTGCCAACTGGACCTCTTATTCTGTTGTTTTTCAAAGAACACCTGATCATCGGCAAACTCCATTTCCACCTTCTCCGCACATCAAACATGTTTTTCATAACTTTTTAACTCACGATAAGCTGAATACCTTCGATAATTTTGCTTTAACCCTAAGTAAAAATAGTTGATTTTACTATCAAGATATCGTATGAAATTTAGAGCATACCTTGCCAGTCGAGTGAAATTTGCTTCATAAGTAGCACAGAGTCATCCTCCTGCCTCAATTATAGGAATTGTTTTTTCATTCTAAGACGAACCACCATAGGAAAATATTTCTCAAGAAACATACCTTTGAATTCAACCCAGTAAAGATCATCAATATCCTCACTATCCATGATATTGTTCACCATCGACCACCACTGATCAACTTCATCTTCAAAATGGTAAACAGCGAGACTAACCTTTTGATGTTCTGAACACCCCAGGACATCAAAAATCTTCTCCAGTTCTTTAATCCACCCATCTGCTAGCACATGGTCAGATGATCCTCTGAATGATGGGGGATGTTGCCTCACAAAATTCTCCCCTACTGACATGTTCCTCTATGGTTGATCTGGCTGATATCATGTATGGATACCAACACCATTTATAACATGAGTAAACTGTTCCATCCTCGTAACAAACTGTTCAGTTCTGATTCCAACCATCTTAGGTTTCTGATTTGGAAGGTTGTTTTCCTCCTGATGTTGTCCCAACATAGCTGCCCTGTTTCCTCTGAGGAAAACCATTCTGAACACCGAAATATATTAGGAAAAGCAACATGGTAATCTTTAAATGCTATATCATTTCAATCACACCATAAATTAATTTATGGATATGAATTTAACAATATTATAACTCCTAAAGTTTTTTAAATCGACCTTTGATACCAACTATAAGGACCCAACCTTAAAATGTTACTTAATGTTGAATTAAATGAATAATTCACATTGAGGATCTTTTCAGGTTTAGAGTTTTAGAGAATTATTCCACAACTATTACATCTCAAAAGTTACAAAGTAGACACTTCTACTCAGTTTACATTTTTTTCATAAAATAAAAACTCTTGGAAAAAAGAGTAATGTCTAGTTATATGTTTTAAATAACATGAATTTCCTTGATCCCATCCTTGACCCTATTCCACTTTAATTCATGTGAAAAACATTTCAAAAACTTGGGATGATCATAAAAATCTTATTAAGGAATACAAAAAGAAGGGAACTGTTAGTTTTTCAAAACAACAAGTAAACCATGAATACCTAATCATAAGTAATACTTTTCACCTATATGAAGTAGTAAATACTCTTCACTGAATAGAATATCATTTCTTACCCTTTTGTAACCATAAGATCACTATAAAACCCATATAAAGGATAGATAACATATAAAGGTAACTTGGAACATAAACATACTTAAATGGAATAACCATACGGTCGACTTCCACACATGTCACTAAATGGAATATCCATACGACCGAATTTCATTCCCAATGCATGGGAGGTTATAACGTAACCACCCATCCTGGTTTCTCACGGCACCACTCGTCATTTGGTTTATCACATAACCACCCATCAAATGTCTAAATACCATTATAAAATCATAACACATACAACAAATATAAAGGAAAGAAAACATTTCCACATTTCAATCACAATATATCACTTAAATATATTAACACAAAAAATCCATTATCAAAACCATTTTTAATACCAAAATATATAATAGAGTATATGGTATTTATTTTTCCTTTTAAAAACATTATGACTTGTTAAGGAAGCCAAAGATCAAGTAATACTCGAGGAGGTGGAAAGGTCATTGTCACCGCGTACGTTAAAAGAAACATTCATTTTTGTCGTTTAGTAAAAAGATTAGTAGAAAAAGATTCCCTTTGAATGAAATGAAAATTCAAAGGTGTTTATACAGCGTATAAAATAAAGTCTTGTATTAAAACAAAATATGCCTCAATGAAAGGAGATTGAGACGAAGTCCCTTAACTCGTGTCTGACTTGACTCGATTGTTATTTAATCTCATGAATAATAAACTAAAGTTAATTTATACTTTATTAAGAACCTTTTTCAATTTCATTATACCTTTTATATCACTTATTACCATGTTATGAACATTATTTAATCATTTAAGTTAATAATGGTCATTTTGTCGATATTTGGTACTTGAGTCAAAAATAAACTTCTTATAATTACAAGTTGTTCATGTGGTAAAATATCCATTATATCCATAACTATATTAATGATTTATATATCATATATATCATATATATCTATTATAATATGTATTTATAATAGTACATAACATTTAAAGGTAAGAAATGAAATGCACCGTTTATGGAGACGGTAAACCGTACGTACGCATGAATGCTACTTTCATTTCTATTGCGCATTTAATGGAATGAAAACATTATAATATAGAGGTACATTATAATTCCAGTATAATATCATATATAATATTATTAAATCCATCCTTTATACATCCCACATATGACATTAATGATTCAAATCACTTTGAGGGGGCGACAGTCCGTACTTCCTAAAATGAAATTATCGCGTTTACCCATTATGGAAACCATAAAGGTATGACATAAATGAGGAATAAAGAAGTATAATAAAATCATAAACATAATATATATCATATATAAATACAGTGACATATTAATGGCCACCATGAGAGGTGGTAGGAGAAAATTGAACAATCATCGTTTCATGAGGCAGTAGTTCGCCGTCCAAAAAAACAGTATGTTCTTCACCCATTAGATGGAGGTGTGTGTAAGTTTATCTTGAATAATTCTCATAAAAAAATCCTAGTATATTTAATATACTTTTTTTTACAAAATAGTGGAATAAAAAGAGTTTAGGGGGTTGGAGAAGCAAAATAAAAAAAAGAACATAAGAGAAGGCATTACCTTTAAATCGGGTAACTCCCCTTGTTTGAACCAAAAGGGTTTCTTGAAGTGTTTTATGCCTAAGTTAAGGCTTCTATGATGAAGATAGGGATATTGAGAGCTTATTTTAGTTGAGTTTGGAGGATCCAAAGGGCTTTAGAAGTGTGTGAAATGGGTAGGAAGTGTGGTCTTTTTATATGGGAGAGGAGGGGCTCTTTTGGAAAGTTTGAAAATATTATTTTATTATATAATGATTTTCGGTTTCTAAAGGTCAAAAAATCATTAAATTTGAAGATACGGTGGACAATGTTTGAAATAAAATCACCCAATAAGAATTGGACAAGTGTTGGATATTTTTTTAAATTTTATCTTCTTATTTATTTAAATTATTCAATAATGATGTAAACACTGCATCATCATTGTGTCATAAATAATTTTATTTATTTGATGTCTAAAAATTATAAAAAAATTACCCTGATGTAGAAAATATTTTTAACTTTCTAATTAATATTTATAGTCAAATATATCAATTATATAACCCCATGTAAAATATTTTTTATTAAAATAATACATGTTTGTGACATTTTTATTTTTACTTTAAATAAAAAGGTATTAATGTCATTATCTTACCAAAGTGGCTCCATGGGGTCCCCAAATTGACCCATGATTTTTATTTGTCGGACAAGACTCATCCAATAAGGGTACGACATGTGTAAAGGTTATTTCATATTATTATTACATTATTTTTACCTTAAATTACACTAATTACCTTTAATCGCGGTTAATAAAAGTCAAAAGTTAATATTCACCAAAAATTATTATCATCCCATTGAACCACATTTTACTTACTAATAACAACCAAGTATGTCATATTTTTGAAATTAAACTCACAGAAGAGGTAAAATTTCATTTAAACGAAAAATCTGTTTTCTTAACTACCACTAAGTGGTTTCACTATTCATCAAAAATTGAAGTTTTTCAAAAAAATACCAAAAATTCACCCTAAGATATATTTTATATTCTGAATTAAAAAATTATTTCTATTTTACAAAATTTAAAACATATAAGTTGCATTAATTAATTTTATAATTAATTCCTGTTGTCAAAACAAATAGCGTGTTTTTAAGAAACAATATCTATCAAAAGATTGACACTTGTTTAAGTCCAATTTCAAAGTGAAATTAATTCTAATGACCACAATTGGATTAAATGGTAAAAATATATTCTAATTAAACTTTAAAACAATTAAAAAGATAATCTAACCTTATAAATAAATTAGATTAAAAATGAGGTTTTGAATTAAAATACAACATTTTTCACTATTCATTTTAAAAAATGAACTTTATCGGAAAAATAACAAAAACATACACAAAGTAAATTTTGATCTCCAGATTCTAAAGAATAATATTATTTGGTCCAATAGGACGTATAAGAGTGACCAAAACTATATTTAAATAGGGTTTTCCATCAAAAGGTGATAAACCGACTTTTTAGTGAATATTAGAGTATTTATGCTTAAAATTGGATTCATTCGCATTTTAGTCCTCTAACATTTATTGGATAAATGAAAAAACATTTAACAAACATATATATTCATATTTTAGTTATTTATATTCATTCCTACCAATACAATGTCTATGCACTAACTACCATTTAAAATAATATTATTATATTATTAGTGTGCAACGTAAGATTTCAAAGAAATCCGTTGTTGCGTATCGGGTACGCCATCAAACATAGATCCCAATTAAAGTAAAATTAATATTTAATTCAAAATATTAATAAATATGAAAATTTATTATTCTTTATTTACCTGGGATGGTACATCTAATATATCTATATTATTCTTGAAAAAATGTTTTTTTTGGAAATCATTTGATTTCGGGAGGTGAGGAAAATTTATAAACTTTTAAAGGTAAAAGGTTTGTTTTTCAAAGAAATGTTTTCACAAGTTCCCATATTCATCAAGATACATTTATGGTTTTTATATTATTAAAAATGGATTATAATTTTTTTTATTTAATAAAATCTTGATTTTCATATGTATAAATAATTTATTTATGTGTTCAAAGTTATATTAAGGAAAAATGTAAACATTTTCATGAAATATTAATGATATTACTTTATTTTTATCTCCCTTACTGAGATTTATTGTTTTCATCCTATGTTTTAAAAGGGTTTTCATTCTATATAAGGATGAATATGAACTATATAAAATTAAAATTTTCTACTTTGGATTCATATTAAAATAATAAAAAGTGTTTCGAATGAAATAAGTGTGTAAACTTAATGCCTTGTTTTTTTCTAAAAAATACACACTGTGTGGAAGTGTTTATTTTATTATGTAATGTTTTTCCTAATTCTATAAAACTCTAAACTGAAAAGATTCTAGAAATATAATAAAGTGAAACCCTTATTGTAGAACATTTAACTATGGTTGATTATGTTACAAGGTGTTATAATATGGATATAGGTGAAAAGAGTTGGGTAAAAGACTTCAAAACATTCAAAGTGATGATTTAAAATAAAACCCCATATAGATTTTAAAATGAAAACAACCTTGGAATAAAGAACTTTAAAATTATAATTAAACAACATGAATATGATAGAAACATGATCTAATATGTAAAATAGAAAATATATACCCCATATAAATGAATATAGTTGGATCATATGAAACATGTCTTAAAGAATGAAAATTGAGATAAAAACCTTTACAACTTTGTTAACCTTTGAATCAAAACCCCTTGAAGGAGATAACTTGAAATAAAACATTAAATACAATGAATAAGGATGTAATCATGATATATAATGTCAAAAATTTAGTAGATACACTATATAAAATACAACAGGAGCATATTGAAAAACATGTCTCTATGAAGAAACTTTGAGATGGGAAACACTTACAAATTTTTTAACATTTGAATCAAAATATATTGAAAGAAAGAATTTTATTTGGATTTATAATTCCCATGAATTTCATGAAAACATATTATAAGAAATTCATGGGGTATTGAATCAAAATAACATCATATAAAATATGGTGCATAATACACTACAAAAAACTGGAATTTAGAGGCATTTTTTAGTGACATTTTTAAAAAAAAAAATAATTTTAAATTTAGCGATGTTTGTTAGGTAATGTTTCTAATTTAGCAACATTTCCTCAAAAGCATTGCTAACTTAGTAAAGTTTTTAGGAAACATCCCAAATTTAGGGATGTTATTTAGGAAACATCGCTATATATATATATATAGCTCATTTCCTCTCATCTATGTAAATATAAATATATATATATATATTAATATATATAAACACAAACACATATATATAAACACACACACACACACATAAACACACACACACATAAATATATAAATATATAAATATATAAATATATAAATATATAAATATAAATAAATATATACATATTTTTATACATAAAAATAGATATATATTTTAAATTTAGTCACATTTTAAAGAAAACATGGCTATTTTAGTGACATTTTTATGAGTGTTTTAACACGTGTTTAATTATATATATATATATATAAATAAATTTGTAATTATAATTATATATATGTATACATATACATATATATTCATGGGTTACTATAGAAGTACTGTAGTAGGTACTATAGCATCCAGAACTATTCATCCATTTGGGCTTTCGGGCCACCAGTTTGGGCCTCGGGTCCTTCTAGGCCTTAGGGCCACCCAGGGTATTCGGGTAAGTAAGAATTTCGGTCCACCTCAAGGAATTTGGGCCACCTGAAATTATTCTTAATGACCAGATAGACTCTAAAATGATAAGACTCCAGATGAGGATTTAGAGCAGACACATTCACTAGAATAGAAGCTAAGTGGATTTTTCAGAAAGAGAGGGTATGTCATTGCCATCAGGATCAGCCTATGCATGCACGAGAATCCTAGTCGAACAAGCCATGCGAAGGTGGAGAGCTAAAATCATGGTGAAGAAGTTGGGGAGGATAAGTTCCATATAGTTATAGTCTGTATATTTCCCTAAGTCCTACGGATCACGTAATCTCTAAGCTTACAGGCTTTGTAAGGGTTCTCTCTAATACCTTGAAAGGGGTTTATTAAAAATTAATAAAAAGAAGACTTTAGGGCCACTCAAGGTAAGCTTATAAATATATATAATATAAAACAAATATATATATATAATATAAACACACAAATATATATAAACATAAAATGCAAATATATATATTTATATTTTAAATATAAAATATAAACATATATAAAAACATCGCTAATTTTAAATTTATCAATGTTTTCTAAAACAAATCGCTAAATTAGGAACGTTTTTAGGAAATGTTGCTAAATTAGAGACATTGTTCAGGAAACATTGCTAATTTAGCCACATTTTTAAGGAAACTTTACAAAATTAGAGACGTTTTTTGAAAACATTGATGAAAATATATATATTTATATAGCCCATTTCCCCACATCGATGTAAATATATATTTAGATAGATAGATATATTAATATTTATAAACATAGACAAATATAAACATATATATATATATATATATAAACACACATACATATATTTATATATAATAACACATATATATTTTAAATGTAGTCACATTTTTAAGTAAACATGACTATTTTTGTGACATTTTTACCAGTGTTTTAAAATGTGGCTAATTATACATATATAATTATAATTATATACATGTATATATATATATATATTTACACACACATACACACATAAAATATATATATAAAAGTATATATATTAATATAAACATATAACATATATATATATATACATATATTACACACACACACACATATATATAAACATATATATATATAATATACATAAATAATATATATATATAATATAAAAATATGAAATATATATATATATACATTTAAAATATAAATAAATAAATATATAATATATATATACATAAAATATAAAATATAAAAATATATATTAATATATGTATATATATATATATTAATTTTTTAAATACTGAAATCTATTTATATGTATAAATGTTACTTAGTATAATTAAACATTCCAAAATCTGATAGATGAGTTGGTTTTCTCTTCGGATTGGATGATAGAGGTGCAGGTTTTGATTCCCTTATGGTGGTACTTTCCAGGGCATGTAGTGTATGGGAGCGGCCATGATCGAAAGTTATGATCGATGGGAATAAGGGAGAGACCAGTGCGTGTGGAGAGTGTAGGGTTGGTGTGTACTGGAGAGGGAATGAGGGTGTGCTCCAGTGCACAGGAGAGGCCAGTGCGTGTATAGGGTGTAAAGTGTGGGGGAGTATGGGAGACGACTTGAGGGGGTATCATGTTAAAAAAGTATTGTAAAAAAATGTCACGAACCAAATTGGGCGGACCCTGAACCAGTCATCCAAGACGATTCGTGGAAAGGCCCGAGAGGCATTCCCTATCCTTATGGACTAACGAAAAGCACCAAGGGTATCATAAGAGACAATAAGAATGGTTTTTACCAATAAAATAAATGAGTAAACTGAATATATAAAGGAGAAAACCAAACTGAATATGATTTCCAAACTTTTCATTTTATGAATTTACAATTAATATAACAAAAAACTGAGCAAAAAAAAAACTAGAATAACCAAACTGGACCTAACACCCAAGACATATCCTTGTGACCCTGAGGGTCACTCTCCTATCCATAACTAACCATCACCCAAGGCGATTAGACCTGAGATGAAACCTATAACAAAAACAAAAAACAAAAAAGAACTATATGCGTGAGTATTAAAACATAGTAGGTAAGCCTGGATAATTCTATTCTCAATGCACATTCCTTAAACAAAGAAACATTGATTAACAAGTTTGAAATACAATGTATAAATATAGGTTTTTCAATACTTTTTATTTTAAAACAAACAATCACAATCCATTTCCCTCATGATTTAAAACAAGGCTCAAGGGGAGAAGGGAAAAAGGGAAACAAATAGGAAGTGCTCATTTTTCATGATGGGGAAAAGGAAAGGTAAATATTTTCTCTTTAAAAAAATCTTCTTTGAAACCATTTTAACAAAACCGCACATTCAAAATTTTCTAAGATAACACCAAAACCCAGAATAAGGTTCATGATTCCACATAATGAGGGTAATTGCACTAATAGTACTAGTGTCAGAGAAACATGGGAAAACACAAGAACTCATTGGAGAACTAGGACATACTATACATGTGACTGATACCAAAGTCATGCCCTACCTGATGACTTCATAACACCAAAATGTCCGACCATCGACCTACCTGGCCTAATCGAGGGGCCTGATCCCATATCAATAATATCAAAAATCCCCTACTATGGGCCACTATCTAGTGTAATAACCTAGTATAGTCAAAAAAACATTCTCATAATTCCTCTTTTCTTTGCTAGGAACCCATGTTATGTTCACAATGGGGTGTTCCAAACAATTCAAGAAACAAGGCATACATATATGTCATCACATAATCACACAATCAACACCACCCCGACCACCTCAAGGGTGGTCCCTTTCCTTAAAATAATTATTACACAAGGTAGGTCCCATACCGAAGAGCCTCCCGTCTCATGGTCAACCAACAATGCAAGTGACCTAACCCAAGAAGGGTTTTTACAAATGAAACCATTTAATAAAAAATCCAAACAAGCCTCATTTCATTTCCACACATCAAACCATTTCATAAATAACCACACACAAACCATTTTCAAAACCATTAAATTTAGAAACCCATTTTACAAAAACCATTCATTGTTTTTAAACATCCAAAATACATTTACAAGATCAAAACATGCTTCTAAAAATCAAAAACCACTTTCAAAGGAAAATCGGGAGATTTGGCAACCAGTTAGTGTGCACAACTCAATATTTCCACACCACATATTCAAAAACATTGAACAAAACACCTCATTTAACATAGAACAACTATTATAAAAATGATACATCACTAATTAATATCTAAGGAAGGTGAGAAAATACGAAATCAATGAAATCTTAAATTTAAATGCAATATACAAAGGGAGCCTACCTCAAATGATGAAGAACTTCTAGAATCTGGTGGGAAATATCAACCACACCTCAACCGCACCTAAGGGAAGTTAGATCCAACCTAAAACATAAATATCCTACTCAATATTTTAGGTTTTAGACCAAAAAATCATAACCCTAGCTGTGGGAGAGATGGAACCCTAAGAAACTGGAAGAAAACCCTAGAAATAAGGGAGAAACCAAGGGAAAGAGGACATACATGATGATTCGGGGGAGAAATCTCACAAAACACCCTAAAATAGAGGCATATAGAATCCATGAGTGGGGAGAGGAACATAGGGTGGAGGACCCTGAATGGGAGAGGTAAGGGTGTGTTTGGGTATAAAAATTGGGTAGTGAGAAATGTTTTTTATAACCTGGATAGGCCGCATGGTTAGTACGTACAGTTTGTCAAACCATGTGGAGACCGTGCGACTGCCTATACTGAGTTAAATACCTACCACATAAGAAACCCACACAATTTGATTAATCATGTGGTATCCATGTGGTAGATACTATCTTTACTAGGAGTTGCTGCTTGATTACCTAGGCTGGGGTGTACTTTTACTACTAACTGTGCGCTAACCTTACGCCAGGGTCTGCCCATGAAAAAAAATATTTTCTCCAAAAACTTAAGGGAAAACCTAAGGAGGAAATATAGGACAAAGATAGAAGGGAAGAACATCCCAAAAATTCAAACCCTTCACACCCGGTTACCAAGAAAATAACTGAGGATCAGACCTGAACCGGAACCAAAGATGAATTTAGAAATCCAAGTGTGACCAAAAAACTCAAAACCATTATTCATTTTAAAAAATAGAAATGTTTCTAAAAAAATCAGAAAATTAAGTGTCACTAATTAGATATGTTTATAAACTTATCCAAATTAGAAACATTTACAAACATCAATAACATTTATAGATTAAAAAAAGAAAAAAATACCAATGATTTTTATAAATGTTGGTAAATGATGTGTGAATTATCAACATTTATTAAAAAAATTTGTAAATGAGGTGTCTATAATTAGAAATATTTATAAAAATAACTAAATTAGTGATATCTCATTTACTGAAATGTTTAAGAAACATCACTAAATGAATTATCAAAATTTAAAAAAATCTCTAGTGAAATTTGTTTCTCTAATTTTTATTTTTTTGGTAGTGATAAAAAATATATAGCAAGGAATTAAAATTGAGACCAAGAAACCCTTACTTATATAGTAACTTATGAATCAATTATAATTATAGATAATATTAGATGGATTTTTAAATCTATTTTAATAAGTTTCAATAATTATAAAATACATTCATGGGAAGTATACACACTACATAAAATAAAACAAGTCACTACTAGAAATATGATCTTTCCCAACACTTCTATACCAACGGTTTGTAAAAACCGTTGGTATAGCTACCATTTCCCAACGGTTCACCAAGACCGTTGAGAAAGCCATAGATTTCCCCACCTTTCCCAACGGTTTGGCAAACCGTTGGGAAAGGGTCACTCTTTCCCAACGGTTCACCAAAACCATTGGGAAAGGGTGTGTTTTGAGCCTCTTTCCCAATGGTTCACCAAAACCGTTGGGAAAGAGTGACCTTTCCCAATGGTTCACTAAAACCGTTGGGAAAGGGTGTGTTTTGAGCCTCTTTCCCAACGGTTCACCAAAACCGTTGGGAAAGAGTGACCGTTCCCAATGGTTCACCAAAACCGTTGGGAAAAAACACCCAAAAAACCAACCTTCGACCTAAAAAACTCAACCCACCCCTAACCTATCCCAACGGTTTTGAAAACCATTGGGATAGGTTCTTTATTTTTTTTCCATATCTACTAACCGATAACATTATATAAATCAATATTTTAAATAATTATGATAATACATATATATATTTATGAAATTATGTTTACAAAAGTGATGTTAGCTTAGTGGTTAAGTCGTTCGATTATAAACGAGGGGTCCTGGGATCAAATCCCAGCGGATGTTTTATTTTTGGAATTTATATACCAACGACTCCATTACCGTTGGTATAGATTTCATATTACCTATACCAACGGTTTCCAAAACCGTTGGTATAGGTCTATACCAACGGTTTTTGGAAAACCGTTGGTATAGACCTATCCCAACGGCTTACTTGGCTACGGTTCTCCAAACCGTTGGTATAGGCTATACCAACAGTTTCGAGGCCTATACCAATGGTTCCAAACCGTTGGTAAAGGTTAATTTTCCAGTAGTGAGTAGTGAATATTAAGCATATCTTAGTGAAGGGAAATTGAGATAAGAAACTCTCGCTTTGAATTTCTTCTTTGTTGAACGTACTCTAACATCCTTGTACAATAAATTTAGTTTTAATATTAATTTTAATAATAACCTTATTCATATTTATTTTTCTTTATACAATCCATTTATAATTCTTTATTACCCATATATTGATTGTTTATTGTTAAAATTAACATTTGGGTGTTAACCATTCTATTTCCCTTACATGATTTAGTTTGATGGTTCTGGTCCTTGTGTATTTTTCATGGGTTCATAATCTAAAAAATGTACATTATAATTTAATTAATTATTTTATATATATTTTGATATTATCATATCAATTTCATGGAACTTATGTTGATGGTTCATATGGAATGTTTAAAAATTCCTTTTTTCATTGATTATTGAATTAACAAAAGAATTTAATTTATTGGTAAATTTAAATTAGAATATTACCACTCCATAATTATGAAAACATATTATATTCGTCACTATTACATATTATTATTAGTATTTAAGTTTTATTATTCATTAATGATATAAACATTATAACAATGTTTATTTACGTTGTAAAACTGTCCAAAACAAGATTACGTTATAGTGGTTGAATGAGTAAGATCATGATATTTTATAATGATAATATAACTTTTATATTATATTTATGGTTCCAAAAATATGTTTTAAAGTGTTAAATTAGCTTTAATAAGAGGTATATTAATAATAAAAATTAAATAAAATGTTAAAAAGTTATTACTTACAAAGTGTCTCGATATGCTCATTTTAATAAGTTAAATTTTATGATGAAAAATTATAGTTAATATTATTTATAAAATGGAAAAATTATATTTACATAACCTTAAAAATATCATATATATCATATTTATTCATTAAATCTATTTTAAGAATTATCCATGTAAGGTTTTGATGAAAAATAAAATTCGTTATTCATGAATGCGGTAGTCTGCACGTAACACGGGAAACATTTTCAAATTCCAATGGGTAAAAGGGGGTTAGATAATGGTTGTCACATCAATATAATAAAATTAAAATATAATAACATAGTAATTTAATTATATAATAATAATAATTATTATTATAGATTCTGATATGGTGGATAATGAAATAAACTTGAAAGAACTTAGTTAAGACAATTGTGACTTCCATTGACAACCTCCTTATGATTAAAATTAAGGGTTTTATAAGAGAGGTTTAGTATCACACCAGAGGGTTAGGGATAAGGAAATGGAAGTTTTTAGTGGTATTTATGAAATTTATTTAGAGAAAAATTAATACGTATGTGTCTTTGGAAAGGTTAGATTGAGTCCATTTTTATTAGAAAAACTCAATGACATTTTTTCCAACCTTCAATATTTAAGCAAAAGAATATAATTTTAAAAATAATAAGTGGATCATAAATATAAAATTTAGGATATTTTTTACTATTTATCATCCAATTTAATTAATAAAATTTTCTATTTTTAAATCAATTAATAAAATATTTTTTAAAATTAAATACCTTTTAAAGTTACTTTCAGGACTATTCACATAATTTAACTTCAATGATTTTTAGATAACCCTGAAATTTGAATTTAAAAATTAAAATTACTTATTAAAATAATTTTTTTTTCATAAAAATCATTAAATTTTCTATTTCATAGAAATATTATCACTTAATATTTTTAAAACCATTTACTTTGACTTTTCTAATGCTTGTACAAGAGCTATCTTGATGCTATGTTTGAGTTTTTGATAATTATACTATTATTAAAAATTATAATTAAATAAATAAAATAAATATAATTTATTAATCATAAATATTATCATATATAACCATTCATAATTTATTTTTATTATTATCCTTGTCATAACAACATTTTTAAGATAATAAGTGAGAGTGGTGGAATATTTGTAAATATTAATTTCTTATTATAAAATAAATTTCATACTGAAAGAAAGTGAATAAAAAATTCATAATAATTAACAAGGAATAAAGGGGTGGGTTGATAAATTAATTATACACCCATTTAAAGACAAATTTTTCTTATAGTTTAATGCTTTAACCTTTGATTTAACATTATTACTAGATTTTAGCCTTTACCGTGGTTGCTAACTTTTATAATGATAACTTATTATTATCATTAAAATGTAAATGGAAATTATTATATAATTTGAATATTATAATTCCAAATTTCAAAACCATTTTACAAGATTCAATTTCTAGATGTGATATAAAATTAATTTTAATAAAAGTGTGCTTAATGCAACAAAAACAATTTTTAGAAAAATGTCTTTTTATAACATAAAGAGGGATTTACACTAAAATCATGTATAATATTTATTACCATGAAATTTATTGGTTTATTATTAAAAAATAATAATATTTTTACTTTCAATGAAAACCAACATCAAATGGACCATTGAGAATACTTAATTAATTGAAAAGAACCAAAATAGTCCTTTATTAGAATAAAATTTAACTTAGGTTCTAAAAATTCAATTAAAGAATTATAAATTCAACATAGTAATTTTAAATGAATTTTTTTACCCTCTAAATTAATTTGTGGTCTATAAAAGGGTTTTATAAAATTTTAAGTCATTCTTATATCATGATGGCGTTATAAAAGTTAAGGTTTTAGTAAAAACTATATTTTTTACTGTTCACCTAAAAATTATTTTTTTTATAAAAATCACAAAAAAACACCTAAGATAATTTTACCATGATGAATAAAAAATAAAGTTAATTTTATTAAATTAAAATTATAAAATTATAAAATTTAATTTTTAAATAAAATCATATAATAAATGGAAAAATAATTTATTTAAAATAAAAATTATTTGTTTTCAAATGAAAAATCATATCATTATTTCATACCTTAATAAAATTATTTATAATAAATAAAAATATGAATCAACATGAATATCCATTTATATCATATTTAATAATTAAATGATTCTTTTAATATTTCAAAATAAGAAATTATGTTAAGGGAATTTACTTAACCTTTAAATAAAACATCCCTTATGAGATTAAGAAAACATAATAATCTTGAATTTATTGTGAGTATGCAATTGATTATATAATATCTTTTGAGACATGATATAAAAATATATCAATTTTTAAGGAATATATGTATATTTAAAATCATTAATATTAGTAAATGATAAAAGTTAAGTCTTATAAAAAATAACTAGGTTGACACATTCTACCCCATTAAAAAATTAAATATTCTCAATTTTATCTTGAGTATAAAGAGATGGGGGTTATGAATAAATAAAGTAAAAAATTTCTGTAAAATTGATTTCAAAGGGTGAAAGTGTAATTTTAAATCCATAATTTTCAATTTAATCCCCAATTAAATAACCTCAAAAGGAAATAAATGTTGTGTAAAATATAAAATAAATATACAAAAGTGGTAAGAAATACCTTATAGGCCTTTTTAAACCATGTTTATACTTTTAAAAGACTCATACGTGTGAATGAATTTCTAAGGCATACTATGATTGTTAGATATTGTTTTCCACACCAGATTTGAAATATTTATCATCATTTTTATAGAGTTTGAGGAATTATTTTACCATTAAGATAGATAATATGAGAAAATATACTTACTTTATTATATTCCATTTCCATAATCACAATATCATCATTTTGTTATGTGTTTTGATTAGTTTCCACCGCTATTTCATCTTACATTAAAAAATGATGAATATATAAGATGATTTTTTAATACTCTAATTAATACATTTAGCTCTTAATATATCATGAGATCCACTAAAAGAAATGTTCCTCATTGTATGATTGATTTTTTATATCAAGTTATTCCTCATATTTCAAACCAATTATAAAAAAAATTATTTTCATGATTAAATATAACACCTAATAAAATATGAATAAACCATTATATGAAGAAGTAATAACTTAATCTAAAAAACCTCAATATAAGTATAAAAAACCATGTTTAACTTAAATCATTAAATAAATAACTAAATTATAAAACTCTTAAAGATATTACCGACCAAATTCAAAACCCAAAAATGAAAAAAATTGATCACATTTTCATCAAAAATAAACTTAAACTTTATTCCCAAACAACATAAAGTCACTAAAAATGTCACATACCAAAAAAAAATACCCTAATCATATGTTCTCCAAAAATATAGTGATAGTTTCCAAAAATCAATTAACCCATTTTCCTAAATTTACTATATTTACCTCAAAATAAAATCATATTCCAACCCAAAGGGTCATTTAAACCTCAATATTGTATTCTTCCTTAGACCCAATAAAAATATCCTAGAATATCATTAATCACCTCAAAATAATACCTTGAATAGGGTATCTATGACTTTAAAATTATGATCAAACATAAACTTATCAACCCCGTATGATATCCAAAAATCTTAAATTATCCCCATATGATAGCTTCCTAACCTCTTCTAAACCGTACTCTAATACCAACTATAATGACCTTGACCAACTTACCTCAATAAAATTCTAAAAAAAATATTCTTTACATACTGGATTTGATACCAACTAAACTTAACCAACCATAATTACAATATTAGTAATCAATATTGAATCACTTACATACCCAAGACCATTTAGGATTATTGTTTTAAAGAATTAGGAAAAACTTTTAACTAAAAAAATCCACACATTTCTTATCTAAGGGAAAATTTTACCATTATATGAAGAAAATATTATTCTATAATAAGTTTTCAATATATCACATAAAATTCTTTACACATGTTACCCTTATAGAAAAAGTATACATAATACTCCCATTCATAACCTAGGAAAATGGAAACATAAGAAGAGTGAACTCAAATTCTCAGTAATAGTAAACATAATTGATATCAATCAAATATCATAAGTGAGCATAAGATGATAATGTAGGTATGAGAACATAATTATGACACCTGAAAATAACTTAAGGAAATCATACCCAATGAAACATGGATCATAAATCATGAGTCATATTATGAAGCATGGGATATGATATGATTAAAAAGAGTGTGAGAGCATGAGTGAATAACCATAAGCCAAGAAGAAATAAAACAAATACATTTCAACTATTTAGCTCAATAATTCCATAGAAAGATCTCATAAACAATCATAAAAGAATAATAATAACCATGAAGGTTAATTTGGAAACATGAGAACCCATGATAAATATTTTCAAGAAAAACAAACTTTTCACCTTTAAATGATCATAAAATTTCCTTATCTCTTGAAATAAAAATATTTACATTAAAAATCATATCAATCATAGAAAAAAATAATCATGAATCTTGGGATATCAGATTTGTCACCCATATTCACTTGTAATGGAATAACTTAAATAGTTACTTCCAACATCCTATCTTAATGGAATCGCCTCACCAGATAATTTAAATATCTTCCCAGGATAAAATTATATTCAGTTAAATCTATCAGAATTACCTAATGTATCATAGTCCTATGTCAAACCCACCCATCATCATTTATAATGTCCAAGAACCATTACATGAATAAAACATATAAGGGCTTTCACTTTCATCATAAAAATCATAAAAACTTACTTTGAAACCCATAATAACAAAATCTTATATTAACATATGAAATATGATGATTTTAAAAATGGGTTAACCAATTTTCTATTGAGAGTCAAATAAAAGTGAAACGTGGAATATTATATGAGCATTAGAAAATTATCTTGTATAATAAGAAGAAATAAAATTCTATTTTGATAACCTTAAAATGAAAAATTCAAAAAATAATGGAAAAATAAATTACTTTAGATACCCTGAAAATTTTAAAATGAAGAATCATAAAAAATAATAATCATGTTGGATATAAAATTTGATCGAGCGATGAATTAAAAAAAAACATTTTTTTCACACCTTTATAAAGAAAGTGAAAAATAACCTATGTAGAAAACAATTAAAATATTAATTTTAAAACCAATGTAAATAATACTAATATAGTTGAAAATTAACTTAAAAAATCATTGAAATATATATAATAACATTATTAAGATAGTATAAATAATATATATATGTAGTAAAAATAGTTGGGTAAAAGACTTCAAAACTTTTAAAGTATTGATGTAAAATAAATCCCCTTATGAATTTTAAAATCAAAGCCCCATTGAAAGAAAGAAATTTAAAAATAACATTAAATAAAAGGAATAATATTTAAAAATAATTTAATATTTTAAATAGTAATTATATACACCATATAAATGAATATATATTCATAATACCAAACATGTCTTAAATAAATATAATTGAGATAAAAAACCATTATGACTTTAGTGACCTTTGAATCAATTCACATTGAAGGATAAAACTTGAAATAAAACATTAAATTGAATTAATAATGATTAAAATTATGATATATAATTTAAAATAGGTTTTAGATACACTATATAAATGAAAATGGTTTCATATTTCAAAACATGTCCTAAAGAAATAAATTTGATATGGGAAAACCTTAAATATTTTATAAAATTTGAATGATAATATATTGAAAGAAATAAAATTATATGTATTTTTAAATCAAATTAATTTCATTAAAAACAAATTTTAATAAATTAATTTGGTATTTAATCAAAATAACATCATATAAAAGATAACATGGTACACAATATGAAACATTTCTCAAGGAATTGAAATTGAGACTAAGAAGCCCTTACTGATTTATTATTATTTTTAATAAGATAACATTAAAGAGAACGTTTTATGGATTTATAAATACATTTAAATTTATAGAAATAATTATAAATTAAATTCATGTGAAGTATACATACCATATAAAAGAAAAAAACGTTTAATATGAATCATATCTCAATGAAGGTAAATTTAAACACGATGCCCTTACCTCAAAATTATGTTTAGTTGTACATGATCTAACATCCATGTATAGAAAAATTATTTTTATTATTAATATTAATAAAAACCTTATTAATATTTATTCTAATTCAAACTAACCATTTATAATTCATTATTAACTATATATTAATCTTTTATTTTTAAAATTTATATTCAGGTGTTAACCGTTCTGTTTCCCATACATGCTTCAGTTTGGAGGTTCTGGTCCTTATTTATTGTACATGGGTTCATCACCAATATAATTTTCATGATAATTTAATTCATGAGTATTATTTAGTTATGTATTCCCATATCAATTTTATGGTACTTTTGTTGATGGTTCACATGGAACTCTTAAAAATTCCCCTTTTTGGTGATTATTGAACTAACTAAAAAATTAAATTTATTAGTAAATATAATTTTTAATATTACCACTAAAGAATTATAAAAGAATTTTAATTCATCATTATTACATATTATTACCAGTATTTAAGTTTTCTTATTCATTCATGAGATAAAATGTATACCAATGTTCATATGGATAGTAAAACGGACCAAAACAAGAAAATGTTATAATGGTTGAATGAGTAAGAACATGTTATTGTATAATGATGATATAACTTTTGAAGAAGATTAATGGTATAAAAATTATTTTTTAAAAGTGATAAATCATATTCAATAATATTTAGATGAATAAGATAATTGAATTATAAGGGTAAGAAGCTATTACATAAAAAGTGTCTTAGTATTCTCATTTTAGGAAGATAAATTTTACAATGACCAATTATTGTAAATATTTTCAGTAAAATTGGAAAATTATTTTTAAAAAACCTTAATCATATTATAAATATTATATTTATTAATTATATATATATATTTAGAAACAACCATGTAATGAAATTATAAAAAATGAAATACATTGTTCATAGAGGCGGTAGTCTGCAAGTAACACGAGCGGCGTTTTTCATTTTCAAATGGATGAAAGGGTGGTAAATAATGGTTTTTACATCAAATTAATAAAAGTTAAATATTATAATGATACTAATTTAATTATATTATTATAGTTAAAATAGTTTTTATGGGTTTAAATAAGAAAGAAACTTAAAAAAAATTGGTTAAGACAATTACCTCTTCCTCTGATATCATCATTTCCATTGAACTTAAGGCCTTTTGATGAGAGGCTTATAGTCACACTAGGGGCCTAGAGACATGTAAATTTAATTTTTCATATTTATTTGGGTATAATTTTTATAGAAAAATTAACATGTATGTTCCGTTGGAAAGGTTAGATTGAGTTCTATTCCATAGAAAAAAATCAATGGCATTTTAATAAATATTCAAACTTTAAGGGTAAGGAATGTAATTTAAAAAAGATAAAGTTTCTCCTAAATAGAACTTTTATGATATTATAGACTTTTTATTATAAAATAATAATTAAATAATAATTTATAATTTTCAAATCAATTAACATAATATTTTTCAATATTAAATACCATTTAAAGTTATTTTTAGGACTATTCATGAAATTTGACATCAATGATATCTAGATTATAAGGACCCAACCTTAAACATTACATAATATAGTAAATTAATTTATAATTATCTTCTTCACATTTCCAAAAATATTTTCAGTTTTGAGTTTTAGAAATTTAGGACATAATTCATACATATCGACCCACAAGCATACAAAATTAGTTATACTAAACAGTATCCATTTCTTTCATAATACAAAAGTTTTAAATTAAAAACATGAAAATATTTTCATGAAAAGTCTTCAAAAGATTCATATTGGATTCTAATTTTCTCTTTCCCATCCTTAAACCGTGTGAAAAATATTTTAAAAACTTGGCATGATAAAATAATATTAGTAAGGGATATAAAAATAAGGAGATAAATCATTAGTCCATGTATAATTACAGATATATAAAATAATTTTCAAAAAGACATAATTCTAACCCATAAAGTATCATATACTTTATGAAACATGATATTTAGATAAAACATAGAAAAAATAAATAAAACCATAAATGTATCATAGATAAATAATTAATTAATATTGTAACCCTCGCGACTACCTTAAGATTTATAACCCTCATGACTACCTTACAATGTAACCCTCACGACTACCTTATGGTGTTACCACCATAGTTTCACTTGGAGTAACCATATGGATGAACTCTAAATTACACAAACCCAATGAATTGGATGGAGATATAAGTTCAAAAATTCATTATAAACAATTCCAAAGAACCATAATATAATCAGAAAACATGAAAAATTTCAAAAGATAATTCCTTTTGAATTTTATAAAAAAGATAGAAATTTAAAAGAGGATTTTTAAAGAGGATTCCATTATATATACCATATCATTGAAGTGGGAATTAATAAAACTAAATTAATATATATACTCACTACAAATCCACATAATAAAACATAATATATTAAACATTTATATCACAAATAATATTATCATGACAAAATCAAAGAATGGAAATTGGGTTAGGAATTATCTTACATTGGGTTCATGTTACTTAAAATGTGTTTAAACCTAATGTGTAATGGTTAAAAGAGTGTTATTAATATTTTATAGAAAAATATTCATATTTATAACACCATATATGATCATTTTATAACATCATTCCACCAATTTAGTAATAATATTTTGTTATTTCTATTCTTTCGGGGGCGTGCATTACATGGTTTCCATGGCCGGTTCGTAATGGATTTTCTTTTCGAATGGAAGTGAAAATACAATAGTGAGAAAAAATATATATTTAGGAAAGTGAGGTGAGGGGTAACATACGAATTACTTAAATTATTAAAATATAATACATTTATTATAGGGTTTAAGACTTCAAAAAGGGATAAAAAGCATAGCATATCACATTTTAGAAAAAATCATTTCATTTTTATCCTTTTTCAATATTTTGTTTATTTTTAAATATTTTAATTGAATATTATATTCATGAAAAATGATTTTTTCAAATTAAACGCTATTTATAACTTTTGACTTTAAAAACATCAAACAAGTTTTCAAATTATAATTATTTTTTTATTATATATTATAAATATTATAATTACTTATATAAATATTGAATGGACATAAAAATATCAAATTATTTTTATTTTTCTATTTTTAAAATAATTATTTTGATTTATTAATTAGTTAAATATTTACTAAATAATAAATTCTCAAGACATTAAGGCAATTATTTATTACCTGGAAATTAAAACTAAAATTTTATGAGAAATATAATTCAATTATATTTCTATATACTACTATTATTCGAATAACACTTCTGGAAAACCTCATATTAAAAATATTATACAAGATAATGTTTATAGTGTGAACACCTTGACTTACTGTTGAATAAAATATAATAAAGGTATTGAAGTGATTATTGTGGGTATAAAATATACCAAATTCTAATATAAAGAATATAATTGTCAAAAAATTCAAATAGAAAAAAAAATTGTCTAAAATATGGGTCATTTAATAATTCTTATAATTTTAATTAAAAATATTTTATTTATTTTTCTTATGCTTTCATAAGCGCTACATCATAATTTCCTAATAATTAATGTTAATTATTTCATATATAAAAATTAAAAATAAATTACTATCATAAGAAAAAGTTAATGAAGTTAAAAATAAAATTCTAGATTAATTATTTAATTATATTCACTCATATATATGTCAAAACAACATCCTAAATTTGTTATTTTGTCTTTTCTTGCCCTGCGCAGACATTGCATAGATATTTGGATAAGATCAATGTTTTATTACTATAAAAATTGAAATTAACATAAAAAAACATAAATAATACATAATAATTAATAAATGAGTATTAAAAATAAAATTTAACACTAAATTATTATTTATAAAGAACCAATTTTGACATTACCAATGATGTGCAGACACTGTGTCGACATTGATAATAATTTTTATACCTATCATGAAATAAATTATAACATACATGTTCTGAATTATTTATTCACAATATTACTATTATAAAATAATAATTTATCTATTCAATAAATTTAATAAATTTTATATCATAATCATGTCTTAAATATTTCAAAAAATACCATATTTTTTTAAAAAAAATATAATTTTTACTATTCACCAAAAATTAAACATTTTCAAAAAATTATAAAATAATCATACTAAGATAATTTGAACATTATTAATTCAAAAAAAGAAATTTTTTCTGTCAAATTAAAATTCTATATTTGAAAAATTAAAATTTTAAAATAAAATACCATGTAATAAATTACTTATTTTAAGAATTACTATTTAAATACTAATAAATAAAAAAATTATTATATAGACACCTGTATTGTTACATTATCCCCCCTTTCTGAAATTTTATCCTCATAATTTTCTTCACTTATTAAAAAAATGTGGGTACTTTTCCCTCATAAAATTTTCAGATTCCCATGTTGCTTTTCAACCATGTGGTTTCTCCACAACACCTTAACCTAATGGATTACTTTATTCCTCAAAACTTTCTCTCTGTGACCAAGAATATGGATAGGTTTCTCTTCATAAAAAGGTTCTTTTCCAGCTGAACTACTTCTGGGCTCAAAACATGAGATTGATCTGGAACATACTTTCTTAACATTGAAACTTGAAAAACATTGTATACCAGTAATAAACTCAGAGGAAAAGCTACTCAGTAGGAAATTGGTCTAACATTATCTAGTATTTAATAAGTTTCAATAAACCATGCACTTAGCTTTCCTTTCTTACCAAAACACACAGCCCTTTTCCATGGTGAGATTCTAAAAAAAACATGATCACCTTCCTTGAAATAAAAGTATTTTATTTTGTTATCTGCATTACTTTTCTACCTGCTCTGAGCTTCCCTCATGTGTCTCTGGATAACCTTTACTTTATTAGCCACTTCCTCTACTAATTCTGATCCCATAAACTTCCTTTTCCCAACTTCATCCCAAAATATGGAGTTTAACACCACTTCCCAAATAATACCTCAAAAGGCGCTATCTGTATACTGTAATGAAAACTGTTATTATAATAAAACTCAAATAGAAAAAGTTTTTGATCCAAACTTTCTTGGTAATACATTGAACAAGATTGTAACATGTCCTCTAATATCCTAATTGTTCATTCTAACTACCCATTTGATTGAGGATTAAAAGCTATAATAAAATTTAATTCTATTCCCAATGACTTCCAAAGGCCTTTCCAAAAGTTAGAAGTGAACCTGAGATCTCGGTCAGATACAATGGAAAGAGGAACTCCATGTAACCTAAAAATATCTTTGATGTATAGTCGAAAAAGCTGATCTAAAGACATAATATCTCAAATAAGAAGGAAATATACAAATTTAGTCCGCTGATCAACAATAACCCAAATCACATTGTTACCTTGAGAATTATTTGGTAGTCCCACCATAAAGTCCATGGATATATTTTCCCATTTCCACTATCATATTGGAAAAAGTTGAAGCATTCACTTTGGTATTTGTCCCTATTCTTTAAACAATTGACATGTCAAACATTTCACAGTAAGATATGAAATATATCATTTCCTTACATCCCACCAATAATACTCCTAGAGGTATATGTACATCTTAATACTACTAGGATGAACTGAAAATGGAGAACTATGAGATTCACATGACAACTCTTTCTTCAACTGTTAATCACAAGGCACACATAATCTATTTCAAAATCTTAAAACACAATATTTATCATTGTTAAATTCTAGAAACTTACACATTTTAACCAATTCTACTTATTTTTTTAACTCATGGTCTTCCTTTTTCTCTTACTTAATTCTATCTGATAGAGATGACTACACTGACACATGAAACAAATAAGAGGAATTTCCCACCCCAATAACTTCCATAAAAAAATCCATCAAATCATTAATCTATGGGTCATATTCCAATTGTAACATGGTTAATGATGCATGATGTTTTTAACTCAAGGCACCCACCACTTTTTTTGCTCTTCCAGAATGGTAATTGATCATGCAATCATAATCCTTTATCAGTTCAATACATATTATTTAACTCATGTTTAATTTTTTATGAGGGAATATATACTTCAGACTTTTATTCTTGGTGTATATTTCACATTTGGATTCATATAAATGATGCCTCCAAATTTTCAAAGAGAAAACTACATCTGCTAAATCCAAATCATATTTGAATAAATTAACTCATGAGTTTTTAGTTGTCACAAAGCATAATAAATTACCTGATCATTATTAGTTAGAAAACAACCAAGCCCCTTTAATGAAGACTCAATATAGATGAAAAATTCACCATTTTTTGGAGGGAAGGGCCAAAACTAGAGCATTCACCCATCTCTTCTTCAGTTCCTGAAAACAAACATCATATTCTTCTGTCCAAATAAATTTCACCCATTTTCATGTTAACTTAGTTAGGGGGATAGATAACCATGAATTTTTTTAACAAACCATCAGTAATAACACACTAATCCAAGAAACTATGAATCTCTATAACATTTGTCGGTCTTTTCTATTCATCAAACACTTTTTTTGGCATAATCAATTGTTATTCTATCTTTATTTACAATAAGCCCAAGAAAAGAAATTTCTTACAACAAAAATTCACATTTGCTAAATTTTTTTATAACTGGTTTTCATTGAGAGTTTGTAAGACAACCCTTAAATGTTTTTCATGATCCTCATAATTTTTTAAAAATACCAAAATATCATCAATAAAAATAAAATAAAAATCCAAATATTCACGAAATATTTTATTTATAAGATCCATTAATATAGAAGGGGAATTTGTCAAACCAAAGGGCATAACAATGAACCCATAATGCCCATATCTAGTATGAAAATATATTTTGGGATTTCATCCTCCTTCACCTTCAACTGATGGTACCAGAATCTCAAATCAATCTTGAAAAAATAATGAGACCCCTAGAGCTGACAAAACAAGTCATCGATATGATTCAATTGATACTTGATAAGGGGGTTTTGTAATTGGATTAGTATCAAGAACCAAGTCAATAGTAAATTCAACTTCCTGGTTTGGTATTATACTGGGTAAATCATCAGAAAAAACATCAAGGTATTCATTTACCACTAGTATATAATTAATCTAAATAGTTACCTTATTTTCAACAATATGAGCAAGATAACTTTCATTTACAATTTTTAGCAGTTTCTCATCTTCCTGATATATTATCATTTTTATGGGTTCATTATTTTATACAAACTAAAAATATTTCTGAAAAAAAAATTCTTCATCTCTACAATCAACCATTTCATGATAAATAAAAAACCAATCCATACCTAAAATGGAATCAAAATATATTAATTGAAAAAACAAGGTTTCAAGGTAATGTATTTCCACAGATAACAACATGATTATTATTATAATTACTTTTTGTTGTAATATCCCTATTGACGTTTTAACCATAATCATCGGTCTCATTTATTGAGGTTAAATTCCCAATTTACCAAAAAATTTATTAGAAATAAAGGAATGTGTAGACCCCGTATCAAACAAGAAATTATAAAATCTGAGTAAACCATAAAATTATCTGATACCACTTCATTAGATGGACCTAAATCTTCTGATGTTGTTTGAAAGGATCTCACTATACCTTTTTGATAATAATCCATCCACTTTCTATCATTCAGATCTTTCTTTGGGCATGCATTTCCATAATGACCCATCTCACCACATTTAAAAAACTTTATAGTTATCTTATCATGATTAATCTTAGGATTATTTTAATTAAAATATTGGGCCATATATCCAAACTTACCACATTGAAAACAATTCCCAGTCTTAGTAAGTCATTCCCCAGGGTGCTTTTTACCACACTTTTTGCAAACTAGAAAATGGAATTTCTTACCACCAAATTTCTTTGATTGATTCTTACCCATCGATTATTGTATAGACCTCTTCTTATTCTTATTTTTCAAAATATACGCCGTCATAAACAAACTCCATTTCTACCCTATCAACACATTTTACATGTTTCTCATAAATTTTGACTTCTTGGGAGGCAAATTCCCTTCAATATCTTGGTTTCAATCCTGAGTAAAAACGATTGATTTTCTATCAAGATCTTGAATAAGATTTGAAGTGTACCTTTCCATATGAGTGATGTTTTCTTCATAAATGGACACTAAATCTTACTCCATTTTTTTTTCAATTTAAGGAAATAATTTTTCATCCTAAGGATAACCACCATAGGAAAATATTTTTCAAGGAACAAATTCTTAAATTCATCTCATTCCAAGGCATCAATATCCTCATTATCCCTGATATTCTTGACCATTTACCACTGCTAGTCATCTTCAACTTAAAAACGTTAAATTTCAAGACTAACCTTTTGATTATCTAAATACCCCATGACATTGAATATCTTTTCAAGGGATTTAATCCATCCTTCACCCACTACTAGGTTAGAATATCCACTGAAAGCAGGAGGGTGTTGCCTAATAAAATGTTACACTATCATCATGTACCTTTGAGGTAGCTCTGGTTATTATTTTTTCAGGGATTACAACACCATTTAAAGCCTCCATCAACTAAGCCATTATCATCACAAACTGTTCGGTTCCAATTCCCTCCATTCTAGGTTATAGATTCAGAAATATATGATCTTCTCAGAGCCTTCCTACTTCAGCTTCCCTGTTTCTTCTAAGGAAAACCATTCTGAACAAACACATCTTAGATGAAGCAACATGGTTATCTTAAAATTATATTTCAACATAAACATAAGGTAAAAATCATTTATGGTATTCTATTAATATCATCCTAACACCTATAGTGGTATAAACCATGATCTGATTCTAACTATAAGGAATCAGCCTTAAAAATTACATAATATAGTAAATTACATTAGAATTAACTTCTTTAAATTACCAAAAATCTTTTCCATTTATATTTTTATAAAGTGATGACATAATTCCTAAATATCAACCCACAATCATAAAATGTGGGTACTAATAAACAATATCCATTTCATTCCTAATACAAAAGTTTTAAATTAAAAACATGAAAGTCTTTTCATGAAAAGTATTCACAATATTCATCTTGGCTTCTCCTTTTCTCTTACCCATCCTTACACCCTTATAATTTTAAAAAGAACTTGAGATGAGCATAAAATATCATTAAGGGATATAAAAAAATAGAAACCGTTAGTCCATGTATAATTACACACATATGAAATCATTTTTACAAAGACATACTTCTCGCCTATAAAGTATCATATACTTTGTGAAACATGAGATTTACATAAAACATAGAAAACATAAATAAAACCATAAAGGAATATTGGGGCATTACTTAATTAATATTTCAACCCTCATGGATACCTTATGATCTGTAACCCTCATAGTTACCTTACAATGTAACCCTCACGGCTACCTTATGGTGTAACCATCATAGTTACACTTGGAGTAACCATAAGGAAGACCAAAAATTTACACATATCCAATGCATTGGATGAAGATATAGGTCCCAAAATTCATCAAAAAAATTCCCAAGAACCATTACATAATCATAAAACATGAACACTTGCATACAAACATTCCTTTTGAATTTTGTAGAAAAATAAAAATTTAAAAGAGGATTTTTAAAGAGGAGTCCCTTAAATACACCATATACTTGAAGAGAAAATTAATAAAGTGAAATAAATTTTCATACTCATGGTAAATCAAAAAAATAAAAATAATATATTAACCATTAATATCAAAAATAATCTTATCATGAAAAAATCAAGGAAATGGCAGGTTAACCCAAAGAATGAAAATTGGGTAAAGAATTTCTTAACCTCAGGTCCATTTTACTAAAAATGTGTTTAAACTCATGTACAATGGTTAAAATAGTGTTATTAAAATTTTAAAGAAACATATTCATTTTTATATCACTATATATGATCATTTTATAATATCATTCCACCCATTTATTAATAATATTTTATTATTTCCATTGTTTCGGGTGAGTGCTTTACATGGTTTCCATAGTTTCCATAGTCAATTCTTAAAATATTTTCTTGTCAAATGGAAGAGAAAATACAAAATTTATAACATATATATATTTAGTTCATTTTAAAAAATTACATTTGAATTTAAATTTTCCATGATTTCAGTAATTGGGAAATGAAAAATCATCATCCACGAAGCTAGTGAATTGACGCACCACGGGCGATGATTTTGTTATTTAATAATAAAAGGATAATATGAGAAATTTTATGATAAATATAACATAAATAAAATAAAATAAAATAGATATTTGATACTATATTTTTTATAAAACATTGTACAAGAGGTGGGGATAAGGTAAAAGTGAAAAAAATTAAATGAGAAGAAAAAGGAACCTTACTTCTTGAAAATTACTCCTTGAGAACCACTTTAAGGCTCTTGGAAGGGGTATTTTTATGAGACCAGGAGATCAAGAATGTGGAAAGGTATGAGTAGGATAGAATTTTTCAGAGTTTGGACAAAAAATAAGGCTTAAGGTCATGAAAATTTGTGAAGAAGGGATCCTCCTTTTATAATTGAGGTGAGGGGTAACATAGGAATTACATAAATTATTAAAATTTAATAAATTTATTATTGGGTTTAAGACTTCCAAAAGGGATAAAAATATTATGATATCACATTTTAGACCAAATAATTTATTTTTTGTCCTTTTTCAACAATTTTTTAATTTTTAAATATTTTTATTAAATATTATATTCATGAAAAATGATTTTGTGAAATTAAATACTATTCATAACTTTTGTCTTTAAAAACATAAAATAAGGTTTCAAATTAGAATTATGTTACTTATTATATCCTATAAATATTATAATTACCTATAAAAATATTTAATGGACTTAAAAATATCAAATTATATTTATTTCACTAATTTTAATTTCATTAATTTGATTTATTCATTAGTGAAATATTTAATGCATCAAAAATATTCATGCCATTAAGGTAATTATTTATTCCCTAAAAATTGAAAATAAAATTTTATGAGAAATATAACTCCATTATATTTATAGAGACTAATCTTTTTTGAATAAAAATTTTGGAAAACCTCATATTAAAAATGTTATACAAACTAATGTTTATAGTGTGAATACCTTGACTTACTTTTGAATAAAATATCATAAAGGTATTAAAGTGATTCTTGTGGGTAAAAAATGTACCAAATTCAAATATAAATAATATAATGGTCAATAATTTTACATAGAAATATATTTAGCCAAAATATGGGATAAATGGAAAGACTAAAATTTTAATTATCAAAACATCCCATGACATCAAATATTTTCTAAGGGCTTTAATCCACCATTCAGCCACCACTGGGTCCAATTATCCACTAAAAGGATTAGGGTGTTTCCTCATAAAATGTTTCACTATCGTGATGTTCATTTTTTGTAGCTCTGGTTGTTCTCTTTCAGGGATTCTTCCATCATTTATATCCTGCATCAATTAAACCATTACCATAAAAAAAACTATTCGATTCCAATTCCTACCATTCTAGGTTGTAGATTCAGAAATATTTTATCCTCTCAGTGCCTTCCTAATTTATCTTCCCTGTTACTTATGTAGAAAACCATTTTGAACAGACATATCTCTAATGAAGAAACATGGTAATATTCCAATTTTATTTCAACATAAACATAAGGTAAAAATATTTTATGGTATTCTATTAATATCATCATAACATCTAAATTTATCTAAACTGTGCTCTGAAACCAACTATAAGGACTCAACCTTAAATATTACATAATCTGGTAAATTCCATCAGAATTAACTTCTTTACATTCCCAAAAATATTTTTAGTTTATAGTTTTAAAAATTTAGGACATAATTCATACATATCGAACCCCAATCATAAAAAGTGGGTACTACTAAAAAATATATATTTCTTTTATAATACAAAAGTTTTAAATTAAAAATATGAAAATATTTTTATGAAAATTCATCACAACATTCATCTAATATTCTCATTTCCTCTTACCCATCCTTACAAGATATGAAAAAAACATTAAAAACTTGGGATGAGCACAAAATATTAGTATGGTATTTAAAAATATGGAAAGAAACCATTATTCCATGTATACTTACAAACATATAAAATCATTTTCACAAATACATACTTCTCACCCATAAAGTATCGTATACTTAATTTTTGGAATATGAGATTTACATAAAACATAGAAAAAATAAGTAAAACCATAAATGTTTCTTATGGAATTAATTACTTAATATTTTAACCCTCACATCTACCTTATTATTTATAACCCTCACAACTTCCTTATAATATAACCCTCATGATTACCTTACGATGTAACAATTGTAGTTACACTTGTAGTAACCATAAGTCCAACCTCAAACTTACACATACCCAATGAATTAGAGGGAGATATAGGTCCCAACCTTCACTATTAACAATTATTAAGAACTATAACATAATCATAAAACATAAACACTTTCATAAAAACATTAATTTTGAATTTTATAGAAAAAATATAAATTTAAAAGATGATTTTTAAAGAGGAGTCCCTTACATATACCATACCATTGACGAAAAAATTAATAAATTGAATGGAATATGTATACTCAATTTAAATTAAGATAATAAAAAATAATATATTAAACATTCATATCACAAATAATATATCATGAAAAATTTAATGAAGTGAAGTATTAACCTAAAGAATTGAAATTGGGTTAAGAATTCCCTTACCTCGGATTCGTATTACTTAAAATGTGTTTAAACCTCATGTATAATGGTTTAAAGAGTGTTATTAATATTTTATAGAAACATATTCATTTTTTAACACCTTATATGATCATTTTATAACATCACTCCACCCATTTATTAATAATATTTTGTTATTTCCATTGTTTTAGGTGCATGCTTTACATGGTTTCCATGGTCAGATCATAAAATATTTTCTTTTTGAATGGAATCAATACTCCAAAAGTGAGAAAATATATATTTAGGTCATTTTAAACAATTACATGTGAATTTAAACTTTCCATGATTTCGTTAAAAGGGAAACAAAAAATCATCATCCACAAAGGCAGTTAATTAACGCACTACAGACGACGATTTCGTTATTTAAGAATAAAAGGAGAAGATGCAAAATTTTGTGAGGAATATTCCACAAAAAACACTCCTGTATATATGTGATACTAGATTTTTTATGAAACATTGGATAAGAGGTTGGGATAAGGTATAAGTGAAAAAGAAATTAAAAGAGAAGAAAAATGAACCTGAATTTTTGGAAATTCCTTCTTGAGAACCTCTTTAAGGCTCTTTGAAGTGGTCTTTTTGTTAGACTATTAGTTCAATAATGTGGTAAGAGATGAGGAGGTTGGAATTTGGAAGAGGTTTTATGAATTATAAGGCTTATTGTTTTGAAAATTTATTAAGGAGGGAGGCTCCTTTTATAAGTGAGGTGAGGGGTAACATATGAATTACTTAAATTACTAAAATAAAATAAATTTATTATAGGGTTTAAGACTTCCAAAGGTGATAAAAAGCATAGTATATCACATTTTAGACCAAATAATTTCATTTTTGGTCTTGTTTAATAATTTTTTTTTAAATATTTTAATTAAATATCATATTCATGAAAAATGATTTTGTCAAATTAAAAACTATTGATGACTTTTTACTTTAAAAACACCAATAAGGTTTCAAATTTGAATTAATTTTTTTACTATATCTTATAAATATTATAATTACCTATATAAATCTTGAATAGAATTAAAAATATAAAAATATATTTATTTTACTATTTTTAAAATCACTAATTTGATTTATTCATTTGTTAAATATTTACAGCATCATAAATGATCAATCCATTAAGGTAATTATTTATTACCTAAAAATAAAAAATAAAATTTTATGGAAAATATAATTCCCTTATATTTATAGAGAATACTCTTGTTCAAATAAAACTTCTGTAAAAAATAATTTTAAAAATGTTATACAAACAAAATTTTATATTGTGGACACCTTGACTTACTTTTTGACTAAAATATCAGAAAGGTATTAAAGTGATTATTGTGGGTCCAAAATGTCCAAAATTAGAATATAAATTATATAATGGTAAAAAATTTAACATAGAATTTTTTTAGAAAAAATATGGCTCATTTAATAATTCTTATAATTTTTATTAAAAACATTTTATCTATTTTTCTTATTCTTGCACATAGCCTACATCAGCGTTGTAAGTACCCGATTCTTTTAAGGAACAAATATTTTCTCTTCAGGTTTCATTTGAAAAAATGAGAAAAAAACTAAGTAATGGCTGAAGGCTTGTTACATGACATGACTTGGGGTTATACGTTGTGTAAATCCCAGTACATGCCGTGTAATTTTCTGGCCAGGACCCCTACATGACGTGTAAGGAAAGTTGGCAGAAGGGGATGATTTTGGCAGATACAAGACATTTATTTTGATAGTACACGCCATGTATATTTTTTAACAAAACATGCATTATTCTTGTTTTTTTATACGGATAGAACCCCTCGCCCCAGGTTCAAGAATAGCAATGCCCAAGTCGACCCGAGGTAGATTTTCTTCCCGAATCTTCAACCAGACTCCATTTCAAACATCGTCAGTTACATTGGAACCCTATCAGTGAGTTATCATTTCCTCCTGAGCCATTATTTGTTTTTTCTTCTCTCAGCCTAATTATTAAGGTTTGGGTGTTTATGATCATTTTTCTGATCTATTAAATTAAAGGATGAAACTAGACAAGGAATGTTGTATGAGTACGAGGTAGGTGGTCTCATGCCTTTCGCTAATTGTCAAGCAGTTTATATATGCTAGAGTGCCACACACCCATTTTGGGGGGTCAGTTTTATTTAATTTTTACCCTTGTTATTTCCTAGTGTTGTTTAGGTAATTTAATAAGTAATTTAAATCATGTTTATGGTTGTTTACCTTGTTTTGGGTCTACCACATTGGTGACTTTCCCATGGATGATCGTTTATGGCCATTTTTCCAAGGAGGAGTACGAGGAATGATTTTGTTTCCCTTATTGGGTTGTTTAAAATGAAATTTATTAAATAAAATGAATTTCCCACATGAGAAAATTGATTTTTAATCCTTGTGATAGTTTAAAATACATGATTGGATTTTTATATTATATGTTCCCACATGAGTTTAATAATGTTAAACCCATGTAATAGTTTAATTTACATTTGATGCTTGTTATGATAATCTTTCCCATGTGAGTAATTGAATGGAAAATACTTATGAGGTTTTCCCTTGCTTGAGATTGTTTTTGATGCTTTTGGTTTTGACCTTTGAATTCCTAATGAAATGTTTAATTGAATCTTATATGATAAACAGGTAATTAGCAATGGGTGAACCATGGATTAATATTTGAATGGAATGGATGGTTCCATATGACTATTTTACCTTATACCTCGGGTGACCCATGGATCCATTGAGGGATTCCATTGACAGACTCAAAAGTGGGGTTTTATGTTTACAATGTGAGTGAACCATGGATGTAGGGGACGAGTTCATGGAGGCTTTATTTAAATGCTGAACAAATCATGGAATGAGTGATTCTATGAACAAGTTCTAATGTAACTATTTATATGTCTTGGGTGATACTTGCAGATTATTTGTAGTATCCAAGGATAACCCGGTTTACATATACTCACACCACGCCTAGAGTGTTGTAGGGTTCCTGAGAGAATCGTCCAGACGGGCCCGTAAGATATAGGTGGAATTTTACCTAGAGTGATACTTGAATTCCAAATTAGGAATATCAAGAACAAAATCTGATTATAAATTGAATATTGAAATCGAATGACTTACAATTCATTTTCCATGCCAAAGCACAAGCTTGGATTCAGTCTTCACTTATACTTGTTTAGATATCCTTCTAAGGTATCTGTTGTGATTACTTTACACAGGGGTTTCCAGGAATATGTCAGATCCAGAGACTTATATAATTCAATGTAATTGAACTATAAATGAACATGAAATGAAGTAAATGGAAACCAGTTCTTGTAGGACTATTTACTCTTGAGCACGTCCTAGTTTACAACTTTCACTATTGTATACTACCTATTATATATATTCAATGAAAGATTGGAATAGACCTCGGGTGGTTGCCTATTGGGATTTAGTCTGAAACCCTATTTGGGTCATATTTTTATAACAAATAGATTATATTTTTTCATGTGTCGATAATGGAAAGTTCCCTTCTCAAGTTACTTGATATGCTTCTTAGGAGCAGGAGAGCATGGGACCAAGCCAAGGCATGTGATGCTTCTAAGTTTCTTTTTTAATTTTTGTATTGTTGGTAATTATATCATGTATTACTATAGTGTAACCTATTTTGGATGTTTTCCTAGAACATGTATAATGATAAATCATATTTTATACAATTTGATACCTAGTTATTTATATTATCAGTCTTCCACTATTTACTTCTATTGTATGGTATTATTGCTTCTGCTATTGATTTATTAATGTATTCCGTTGTGTTATACTCTACCAATGAGGGAACAGTTTTCCCACTATCACACCTAGTCCCTCGCTTATAGTTGTAAGTCTATGGAATTTGGGGAAATGTTCTTGATGCCATGTGGCTAACTGGGTATGGGGAACCTTTGAGTGGAATACAGATCTGGGATGTTACAAAGCAGTATAAAAGGAGTTTTTTTGTTTGTATTACTATTTGGAAACATTATATAGGGATATGAAGGAAATGAGATTTGTTAATAATCTGTGATTGGGAGTAGCTACCCCACGTATAGGAAAAATCCAAACTTCCTTGAATTAAATTGTGATTTTTGGGTTTTCAATTATTATAATTGATTTGATTTAACATTTGGGTGACACACTTGTATTGTGATGTTATTATTGATATTTTTGTGGTTCTATTTTGTCACAACTCGATGAGATGAGGGTATTCCATTTCATGCATCATATATAAACTTGTTAGAAATCACATGCCATGCATTCTTGCCATTCCATTTAGAATCATTACTGATTGCATATTGTTGTGATAGGTATCATGATGGATATTACTACTGTTATGATTGGTGTATTGGTACATGCTATGGTTTGAATTGGATGGATAAAAAACTTTGATCCCTGAGGTTTATGGGCCCTCTTGGGATAGAATTTGGTGGATCATGTTGCTACCTTGTATTTAATTGTGTTACAATGTGCTATATGTGGATGTAAAACATTGAATCGTGGGGAGTATGGCCCACATGGATCATAATTTTTTATACCAATGGTTTACTTTTAAAAAAGGGGGGTTTTGGTGAAGTTATATGTATTTTATGTTTGGGATCCCAGATAACCCAATGCATGGTTCCATGAACACACACCATGTGTTCTTATTTTCGAGAAGAAAGAGTTTTATTAAGTACACAATGTGTACTATGTGTACATGTAATGTGTTAAATGACCATGTTTCTGAACATGTTAATAGGAACATAGAATGATGGTTTTTAGATAGTATATGTCATTTACTTTGGATACACACCATGCAGTTTTACACAGTAAGACCCCATGTGGATCTGGATATGTAAAAGTACATGTCCAAGAGGGGAGAATTGAGTGTACACAATATACCAGACTTACACACCGTTTATCGTAGATATTTACATGCCCAGGTCAACGAAAGTACACGCCCATGTGGGAACTTGAGTGTATACACCGTGTATGGTGTCTACATGCCATGTACCCCTATTCTAGTAACCATTGAGGGTTTTCTTCTCCTGTTTGTTTTTGCATTCTTGAACTGAGGTGTATGATTGAACTTGTAGATTCATGCCACCATGATGACCTCTAGCAATATGATAGGTGGATGGAAATGATCATACCCCGAAGGTGGTAGGACATGAGCTACTAGTGGATCCTCTAGTAGTTCCAGTTGTCGAACCAGCTGTTATACCAGACATAGGTGTTGATGCACAATTCCATGAAGGATTTATGAGGTTCATGTAAACCTCTTAGGGAGAACCACACCATGCCACATCTATGGAAGAGATGAAATGAGTGTTCTAGAAATATCATCCACCAATGTTTCTAGAGGATGGAGGACCATAGTCTGTGGAGTCATGTCTAGATTCCATGCTCTCGATCTTCAAGAATCTGGAGACGCCTCTTGAGAGGCGGGTAAAACTAACAACGTATATATTATATGATTCTTCCAAGAGATGGTGGGATTTTATCACTCTGTTGGAGTGTCATTAGGATATGGCATGGGGATATTTTCAAATAGTATTCTATGATTATTATTTTCCCGATATGTTGAGGACCGATAGGGCCTAGGAGTTTATGCATTTGGAGTAGGGCACACTGTCACTTGTGGACTATTCTAGACATTTTACTAAGATTCAGTGTTTCACACCTATTCTGATGGGTGATGATATATCAAGGCTAGGTGATTTGAGGAAAGTCTCAGGTATGATGTCTGATCACAGGTAAATGTATTTAGGTTAACTATTATATCTACTATAGTGAATAAAGAACTAATTACTGAGAATAATCTAAGGGCGATTCAACACTGAGATTAGGTATTGTCTCGACCGGTAGTAAGAAGCTTCATCTGGAGTTTTCTCGTGGTGATGTGAGCAGTTAGAACGTTTCTTATGGTAGCCGTGTGATGTGTTAATAGTGCGATAAGACATGGAATATGAGGCCATAGTGTCCACAAGACCTGGTCAATTTCTAGTCTTGTGGTAATATGGGCCATCTATAATTCTTATATAGGAAATCTCTTCTATAAACTAGTAAGAGGGGGTCTGAACTGACTCCACATTCAGGAGTAGGGTCAGTAGCTTCTCACAAGTCATGGAATTGGAATTCATCAGGTTGTTCTTGTTGAGGTGGTGGTTATGGCCATGGTAGCCAAACCCCAAGTTCAAAGTAATAGTAGGGTGGATCAGATCAGGGTATCCATGTAGTGCCTTAGGGCCACAGTACAAGCCAAAATTATGTACTGCAATAGAACCAACATGAGTAGGATCCCAAACCTTGTACCGTTAGAGGTACTATTATAGTAACCTTCATTTTAGATTTTATATTTTTTGATCCATGGGATTCAAATAGTTTCATATCTGTTCCCATTATGGTGAGACTTGGGCTCTGTTCTTGCAATTACAATGATTTTATGATTCTAGACACTCTGTTAGGGATTAGAATGGTATGCGTGCATCAATTCAAGGAGTGACCCCTTGAGGTTGGTGGGTTTCACTTCATATGGTACCTTTATATCCTAGAGATGATAGGTTTTGATTTCATCATCAGAATGAATTAGTTAGTTTCCTTCCAAGCCTTTATTGATTGCTATCGCCACATGGTGAGTTTCACATCACCAAAGGGATGATAGTTTCTACACAATAGTGAATGTGATATCAAGGTGAGATGAGATGGAACTGAGCATCATGGTTTGGGTGTGATGATAGCCCAGATTGCGAGTTTATATCTGGATGACCAGGGAACATGTCAGTATGATTTCTCTTTAGTGGTTGATCATTTTAGGGATGTTCTTATGGATGAATTTTTAGGTTTAACTCCATTTATAGAGGTATATTTCTCTATCGAGCTAGTTTTAGGAGCTGAATTGGTATTCATTCCTCCTTAAAAGATGGATACAATGGAGTTTCAAGAGCTCAAGAGGAATCTATATGATTTAGAGGAAAAGTGTTTCATCATACCCCGTACTTCTCCTTGGGGTTCACCAGTATTTTTTGTGAAAAAGGAAAATGATACCCTTAGAATATGCATGGATTATTGTGAATTGAACTAGTTGATGGTTAAAAATCAATATCCTCTGCTGAGGATAGATGATCTCTTTGACCATCTCTATGGAGTTCATGTTTTATCAAAGATTGATATGAGATCAGGTTATCATCAGGTGTGTGTTAGATCATCACACATACCTTTCACTGCCTTTCAAAGAAGGTATGGTCTATATTAGTATATTGTTAAGTCATTCAGTCACACAAATGTGCCAACAGTTTTTATGTATGTCACTGATGAATTGAGTGTTCCATCCTTAACTTGATTTGTTTGTTGTGGTCATCGTGGATGATATCTTGGTGTATTATCATAATTGAAATGACTAATCCACACATCTTGATATTGTTTTGAGTACACTTAGAGAGAATCAGTTATATGCTAATATCACAAAGTGTCACTTCTGGATGGTTCATATTCACTTATTGGGTCACATAATCCTGGAGACAGCAGTATCAGTGGACCTAGAGAAGGCGATAGAAGTATTTTCCTGGAAGCTTCCCAAGAACGTCTTTAAGTTGTAGAGTTTTCTTGGGATGGATGGTTACTACATGCACTTCATACAAGACTTCTCACTTTTAGCAACACCATTGATAGGCCTGACTAAAAAGGGTGTAAAGTATGTATGGACGGATTCCTATGAAACTGACTTTCAAGAGCTAAAATAGAGGTTAACTTCAGAACCAATACTAATTTTTCTAGATCCAGGTTGGAGTTACACTATGTACTATGACACATTAGGTATCGGGTTGGGAGTAGTTCTTATGCAAGGGGATCAAGTCATTGCTTATGGGTCTTGAAAATTGAGGCCACACAAGATGAATTACCCAATGAAAAATCTTGAGATAGATGCAGTTGTTCACACATTATGCAGTTGGGGACATTACTTATTGGGAGAGAGTTTTTTGGTGCACACGGACCACAAAATTCTCAAGTATATATTTACTCAGAATGATTTGAATCTGAGGTAGCGAAGGTGGGTGGAATACCTTCAGTATTTTGATTTCGATATTTCCTACATTCTTGGTAAAGGAAATGTAGTGGATGATGCTTTGAGTTGTAGGACTTAGTTGTTGGTAGTGAATTAGGCCAGTAGTGAGTGGCATCTTATGGCTTTATTCTCTGAGATGCACTTGGAGGTGCATGAAAGTAAGGGGAAGATGTTTCTTTTATCCTTAACAGTTACCTCCACCATACTAGATTGAGTGAGGATGAGGTAGGTATCAGATTCTAAAAGCCTATTTCTACTAGATAGTGTGGAAGGTGAGGACCCTCCTCCTAGTTGGACCATAGGTGAGGATGAGGTTCAAAGATTATATGGCCTCATATGGGTTTCAGCAGACTTGTGTAAGGAGATGATGTGAGACTTTCATGCCTTTGTATGGGAAGTGTATCCTAGTGTCACCAAGATGTATTGGGACTTAATGCCTTATTAATAGTGGCTAGATATAAAAGGAGATGTATATGGTTTTGTCATGAGGTGCTCCACCTATCTGTAGGTGAAGTCAGAACAACATTGACCATCCAAACGTTTACAATAGGTACCCATTCTTGAGTGGAAATAGATTGATGTCATGATGGGTTTCGTGACTAGTTTACCAAGGTCACCTCGAGGTAATGATGTCGTATGGGTTGTTTTTTACAGGTTGATGAGGGTTTCACATTCCCTACTGATCAAGGAAACCTTCGGTGTTAATGATCTTGTGAGGTTGTACATTAGTGAGATTATATGATTTCACAAGGTTCCACATTCTATCATTTTAGATAGGGATTCCCAATTTACTTCTCATTTCCGGAAAGGGATACAGAGGGAGATGGGTATACAGCTGCTTTTGAGCACATATTACCACCCACAGATAGATGACCAGTCAGAGCATATGATTTTGGTGCTAGAGAAAATTATATGGGCATGCATCCTAGATTTCAGGGGTTCTTGGGATAAAAACATACCCACAGTTGAGTTCACCTATAATAATAGATTTAAAGATACTATTCAGATGGCATCATATGAGGATTTGTGTGGTAGTCCATACTGATCACCATTATGTTGGCTGGAGGTAAGAGAGGAAGCTATACTGGGACCTTATCTTATCTAGGAGACCACTGAGTAGGTGTAGTTGATTCAGAAGCAAATGGATACTATGCAGTCTCATTAGAAATCATACACCGATCACTATAGAAAACCTTTGGAGTTCATGGTCGGGGATAGGTTTTTCCAATGTGTAGTATTGAGGATGTAAAATAAGAGGATATGAAGATAGGGTAAGCTTTATCTAAGATATATTGGGCCGTTCGAGATTCTGGAGAGGGTTAGACCAGTTGCCTATCAGTTGTAGTTACTTTAGAGGTACCAGGCTATGCATGATGTATTCCATGTTTCTCAATTGTGACATTACATTTTCGATCTGTCTCATGATTTTTATCCTGAGTAGCTTGAGTAATAGGTAGATGCATCCTTTAAGGAGAATTCTATCTGAATTGTGGATCATAGGACAAAGATTATCCATGGCTGATCTATTCCTTTAGCATAGATGCTATGGAAACACGTCCGAGTGTAGGATGAGACCTAGGAGAGGGTGGATGATGTGCGATTGCAGTGGGAATAGTCGTTCTCAGGTGTTTTTCCACCACCCTTGGAAGGGAAATTCGGGGATGAATTGCTTTAAGGGGGTAAGTTTGTAAGATCCCGGTTCTTCCTTTAAGGTACAGATCTTTTCCCTTCAAGTTGTATTTGAGAAAAATGAGGAAAATAGGCTAAGTACTGGCTACATACTTATTACAAAACATGACTTGGGGTTACACACCATGTAAATCTTATTATATACCATGTAATAGTCTGGCCAGGACCCCTACATGATATGTTAGGAAAGTTGAAAGAAGGGGAAATTTTGGCATATACACGATGATTATTTTCCCAATACATGCTGTGTATTTTTTTAACAAAATTGGTTGTAGCCTCATTTTGTTTAGATGGATAGAACACCTCACCCCTAGTTCACAAACAATAGTACCCAAGTCAATCCGAGGTAGATTTTCCTCATGAGTCTTCATACAGACTATGTTTCAAAATCCATTATTTGTGTTGGAACCCCGTCACTGAGTTCTCATTTCCTTTTAATCTGTTCTTTATCTTTTCTTCTCTCAAACTAATTATCAAGGTTTTGGAATTTATGATATTTTTTTCAGATAAAATCTATTATAGGTCTAATTAGAGGCTGAAACTGGATGAAGAGAGTTGTACGAGTATGATGTAGGTGGTATCATGACGTTCAATAATTGTTAAGTTGTTTATATATGCCGGAGTTCCACACACCCATTTTTGGGGGGTCACATTGATTTATTTTTTACCCTTTTAATTTCATATTATTGTTTAGGTAATTTAATAAGTGATTTTAAGAATTTTTAGGGTTGTTTAACTTTACTTCGGGCCACCCCATGGCTGTGTTTCCCTTGGATGAATGTTTATGGCCGTTTGGCCAAGGATGCCTATGAGGAATGCCTTTTTTTCCCTTCTTGGGTTTTTTAAATTGAAATTGGTTAAATAATATGAATTTCCCAAGTGAGACAATTAATGGTTAATCGTTGTGATAGTTTAAATTACACGATACCCTTCTTATATGATATGTGTCTATGTGAGTTTAATGAAGTTAAAGCCATGTAATAGTTTAATCTACATGTGATTCTTGTTATGAGAATTATGCCCATGTGAGTAATTTAAAGGCCAAGCCTTATGAGGTTGGTCCTTACTTGATATTGTATTGGATTCTTTTAGTTTTGACCTTTTCATGCCTGATGAAATGTACAATTGAATATTATATAATAAAAGGGTAATTAGAAATGGGTGAACCATGGATTCAGATTTGAATGGAATAAACGGTTCTATATGACAATTGCACCTTATTCCTTGGGTAACCCATGGATATTTTGAGGGATGCTATGGACATACTCAAAAGGGGAGTTCTATGTTTACGGTGTGAGAGAACCACAAATGTAGTGGATGAGTTCATGGAGGATTTATTAAAATTCTAAATGAATCATGGAATGAGAGATTCCATGAATGGGTTCTAATGGCACTATTTATATGTGTTATCCGATACTTGGAGATTATTTATAGGATCCAAGAATGGCCTAGTTGACATATACTCACACCACATATGGAGTGATGTCGTGTTCTTGAGAGGATCATCCGGATGAGATCATAGGATGTAGGTAGAATTACACCTGGAGTGATACCTAAATTCCAACTTAGGAATGTCAAGGGTAGACTCCAATTATAAATTGAATATTGAGATGGAATGACTTATGTCGTGTTTTCCAAGCCAAAGCACAAGCTTGGATTTGGTCTTCACTTATTCTTGTTTAAATAGCCTTATGAGGTATCTATTGTGATTACTTTATATAGGGGTTGTCAGGCTTATGTCAGATGCATATACTTATATAAAATTCAATGTAATTGAACTATAAATGAACATGAAATGATGTAAATGGAAACTAGTACTTGCAGGACTGTTTACTTTTGAGTACTTTCTAGTTTACTACTTTCACTATTGTACACTTCTTGTTATATATATTCACTGACATATTGACACAGACCTTGGGTGGTTGCCTACCAGGATTTTGTCTCACACTATATTTGGGTCATGTTTTGGGACCAAATAGACTATATTGTTTCATGTGTCAATAAAGGAAAGTTCCCTTCTCCAGGTACTTGATATTCTTCTTAGGAGCAGGAGAGTATAGGACTAAGCTGGGGATTACGATGCTTCTGAGTTTATTTTTTCCTTTTTGTACTATTGGTACTTATATCATGTATTAATATAGTGTAACCTATTTTATCCATTTTCCTAGAACATGTACCATGCTATGTCATCTTTTGTATGATTTGACACCTGGTTATTTATATTATCAGTCTTCCACTGTTTACTTATTTTTTTATAGTATTACTGGTTACGCTACTAATTTATTAATGTATTATGTTTGTTATGATATAACAATGAGGGAATAGTTTCCCAAATATCATACATAGGCCATCAATTCTAGTTATCAACCTGTGGTTTTTGGGGAAATGCACTTGGGGCCATGTGGCCAACCGGGTACGGGGCACCTTTGAGTGGCTTCCAGATCCGGGATGTTACAATCATTGAATAAGAATTAATGTTAATTATTTCATATGTAAAAATTAAAAATAAATTATTATCATAAAAACAGGGTAATTAAGTTTAAAATAAAACTCTATATTCATTCATTATTTATATTCACTTATATACATGTCAAAACAACTTCCTAAATTTGTTATTTTGTCTTTTCTTACCCTGCGCAATCATTACACAATCATTTGGATAAAATTACTATTTTATAAATATAAAAATTTAAATTTACTAACAAAAACATCAATAATATATAATAATTAATAAATGAGTATTGAAAATAATTTTTAACCCTCAATTATTATTTATAAATAACTAATTTTGACATTTCCAATGCTGCGTAGGGACTGCGTCGACAATGATAATAATTTTTTTACCTATCATGAAATAAATTATAACATACACGTTTTGAATTATTTATGTACAATATTAATATTATAAAATCATAATTTAGTTATTCAATAAATTTTATATCATAATTATGTCTTCAAGATTTCAAAAGAATACATTATTTTATAAAAAACTACACTTCTTACTATTCTCCAAAAATAAACTTTTTCAGAAAATTCTCAAAAATTAAAACTAAGATAATTTCAAAATGATGAATTAAAGAAAAGAAATTAGTTTTTTCAAATTAAATTCTATAATTTAAAAAATATTTTTTGAAAATAAATCACCATGTAATAAATTATTTACTTTAAGAATTACTATTTAAATACTAATAAATATAAAAACAAATTATTCTATAAATACTTGGGTTGTTACATAGATAATCATGGAATTAGAATTTAAACATTAAAATTGCTCATTAACTATCATATTTATCCATAAAAATCTTTAAATGATCTATTTAATGAAAATCTTCTAACTTTTAATATTTTTAAACTCATTTACTTAGACTTTTCTACTCCTTGGATAAAAGATACATCGACGCTATGTAAACATTTTTTTAATTACACCAATATTTAAAATTATAAATAACTTAATAACATAAATATAATTTATTAATAATAAATTTTATCATCTAAAACCATTTATAATGTATTTTTATTCTTATCCTTATCATAAAAACATTTTTAAGATAATAAGTGAGAGGGTTGACATTTTTGTAAATATTAATTTCTTATTATAAGAGAAATGTCATATTTAAAGAAATTGGATCCAAAATTTATTATAATAGAAAATGTATAAATTTTATATTGATAAATAATATATACAACTATTTAAAGATAAGGTTTTGTGATATGTTAAAGCTTTAACCCTTTATTAAACACTTTTATGCTATTTTAGCCTTTACCGCGATGAATAATGTTTACTATGGTAACTTATACTTATGTCTAAAAATAAAATGGAACTTATTATTTGATTTTAAAATTATGATTAAAAATTTTAAAATAATTTTGAAATATTCAATTTTTATATGTGGTAAAAAACCAATTTTTGTAAAAAGTACGTTTAACATAATAAAAAAAGTTTTTAGAGAAACATTTTTTTTGTAATCATAAAAATGAATTTACACTAGAATCATATATAATATTTATTAACATGAAATTTATTTTTTTATTGTTAAAAAAATAATATTTTTGTGACTTTAAAACAAATCCAAAATTTAATGAATCATTGTGAATATTTAATTAAAAGAAAATGACCAAAATAGTTTTTTTATTAAAATAAAATATAACTTATGTTTCAAAAAGTATAAAATTTATTTATAAATTCAACATATTAATTTTAAATGAAATATTTTAAATCTTAAATTAATTTTTGGTTTAGTTAAATATTTTCTAATTTTTTATGTAATTATTGTATCAAGTTGATATCATTAAAGTTATGGTGTTGGTGAAATCTATATTTTTCACTGTTAGCGCATGAGCCTCAACCCAGTTGGTGAGGACTCCTTAAGTACATCCACGAGATCCAGGTTCGAAACTAGGTGGAGGAATAATTCTGGAGGTACTATAGTAGTACTGTAGCAGGAACTGTAGCGGGCACTGTAACAGGTACTGTTCGGTACTGTAGCAGCCAGAACTATTCACCTTAGACCATCAGTTTGGGCTTGGAGTCCTTAAGGCCTTAGGGCCACCTAGGAATTCAGTCTAGTAAGGCTTTCAAGACACCTTTAAGGCCTTTGGACCACCTAAAGGCCTTCAGGCCACCTGATTAGTGCAGTTTCCCCAAACATACTCTATAGAAAAGGAGCAGCCCCAGAGGGGGATTCAGAGCAAGTTCACTCACCAGAGCAGAACCAAATGAATTTTTTAGAATGAGAGCATATGGAAATGCCATTGGGACCAGAATGTTCTTGCACGGGAGACCTACCCAAAAATCTATGTGAAGGTGGAGAGCTAGTATCACGATGCAGATGTTGGGGAGGGGCAGTTCCTTATAGATAGTCTGGTTGAATTCCCTAAGACTTCGTGTCATGTAATCTCCTAAGCCTATTAGCCATGTAATCTCTAAACCTATGGGCTTTGTAAGGGATCTCCCTCATCCCTTAAAATTGGGGTTATCAAAAATCAATAAAAATGAAGGCCTTCGGGCCATTCAGGCATATTTTTCACTATTCACATAAAAATCAACCTGTTCAGATAAATTCCAAAACTTCACCCTTAGATATTTTTAATGATGAATTAAGAAATTAAGTTAATTTTATACAATTTAAATTATAAAATTTATAAATTAAATTTTAAATAAAACCATATAATACTTATGAAAATAGTTTATTTAAAATAAAAACTATTTTATTTCAAATGAAAAACCATATCATTGATACATACCTTGATAAATTTTTTTATAATAAATAAGAATATAAATTAACATGAATATATATTTATAACATATTGAATAATAAGATATTTTTTTAATAGTTTAAAATAAGAAATTATGTTACAAAAATTTACTTCACCATTAAATAAAACATCCCTTATGAGATGAAGTAAACATAATAATATTAAATGTATTAAAATTATACAATTTACTATATAATATCTTATGAGACATTATATAACCTTATATAAGTATTTAAATCGCATATATAAATTCAGAATCATGAATATTAATAAGCTATAAAAGTGATATCTTATTAAAAATACATGATTTGTCACAATTTCACTCACATTAATCATCATTCATAAGTTGTTATAAATTTTAAACACATCTGTATCCATAAAATACATTATCCAAATCACTATGTATTCAACTTATTTGTGGTGTTATGGTTATACCAAGAAAGCTCAGCTAGAGACAAAGTCTCTGAACATTTATTAAAATAAAGGAAAAGTGCAGAGAACAAGCATTACAAACCAACACAGACAACTACATGTCATGAAATCCATACCCATCACCACAGTCGTCGCCATATCCAAGAGTAATTGCTTCATCTGTGGTAACTGATTCCCATTCCGAGATATCATATTGCTTCAAGACCTTCGCATACTTACGTCCGAGATTCATCTTCTCCAAGTACAAAAACTCCTCAGAAGAGTTCATCCCATTTCCTTTTCTAATAGAATATCTTGTAGCCATCGACTTTGGTGGGGAGGAATAATCTTTCCACAGCCTTCTTCTCGGTGGTTCTGTCATAGCTCCCTCTTTCCCTACCACCTCTTTCCTTCTACGCTGAACAACATCACTATAGGAGGTTCGAGATCGACCACCATCATTCTCTTTATCACTATCAGATATATCCCCCCAATTCTAGGGGATATTCATCACCTGATAGTAGTCATTCACTCCACGCTCTTACTCAACAAGATTGTTTGGATCAACCAGCGCTAGACACTGAGGTTGTGCCACAAGATCAGGACCTTCAAACACCCCTTCTGTACAAGACCTCCACCTGATGCAGCAGCCTGCACACACAAACCAGCCTGCATGTTGCCACCTACACTCCTAGGGAGTTCCTGTTCATCAATCAAGATTCCCCCATGATTCAAGTCTTTTTCGTGATGGAAGGAGCCCTACCCTTGCACCTTCTCAGACAAGCTACCACTATTCACACAAATTATTGTCGGACATACACCCCCACTAACATTTAGTGCAGCAGCTTCATCAGACCCCCAGCCAGGAGACAAATCAGGGTCAACTTGATCCAGCCCCACTTCCAGTTCCCCATTTACCAGACCATCAAAGCAACTGCTAACCTCAATGCTCCCCCTTGATGTGCAGGAAGTACCTTCAGCCCAGATGAGGCCCTCACCTAGCCATCCATTTCATCTAAGGCTCTTCCTACCTGAAAATGTCCATCCAAAGCCTCCTTCCCCCTGGAAGAGCCACATCCTGATTCCCACTAGCCACCCCAGCGAGTTGAGATTTCTGCTGGAGAGTATTCTCCAGAATTCCTGAAAGAGGTACCCCAAGATCCCTCTGCAGCCTTCCAAACACCGCATCCACACCTGGATTTAGAGACTCCTTTACTGTCCCCAATCATGAGCCATTCACTGAACTGTTACTTGCTGGACAAGGCCTCATCGGCACTCCAGTACCCAGATTCTGCTCCCTATTCTAAGAGTTAAAATCCGCTGGTGTTATGGTTATATTATATCAAATATATGGGACTTTTCTAAGGAAGGATTATGGTGATGTGATTGGTGGAACCTCTATCATATCTGAAGCAGATTAAATTTGATTTTTGTACAAGTTCACCATTTCCATAAATTCATGCCTATCAAGATGTCTTTCATCAAGGGAATTTTATATCCCTAATTCATATCAAATATGTCTAGTAACATACTACTTCATGAGAATCGATTCATCCATAATTTTTTGGTCTCCTACCATTGAAAATAAATATATTCGATTGAATAGACACATTGATCATCTTAATCTTTATAAATACCCAATAACTGAAATTATATGTTCTTCACATAATAAGGATACTTATTTTAACATTGTGAATCCATAATTATCCTTAAAAATTTCAAATTAATTGTCTTAGTCATCCTTATTAAGTCATTGAATGGGGAAAAATATTAAAATCCCCACCTAATCATTTTTTCTATATGATAAAACCTTATAATATAAACTTAATTTATGAATTATGATAAGTATTTATAATTTGTTCATTTTTAAAAATTATTCCATGTATTTCCAATAAATTTTTTGTATATGATGAAATGTATTGGAATTTTATGTGATGGGTTGGACCTGGAATTAGATATCCCCTTAGTGCACTGTAAGGTCTAATGAGACAACTAGGATAGGGAAATGGGAGTGTCCTTACCCTTTATATATGATGTATTTTGAAAATGACTTGAAAATATGTTTATGATATTTAAAATTATGTATTCCTATAATTTCCATCATTATGTGATCATTTAATGTTGTCTATGTGATTAGTTATTTATTTTTCATCCATGAATTATGTTTTTTTTATGTATCTATTAACATGCCATCATTTTTTATCTATTACCATTATATTTCTTATCCCATTATTTTACTATGTTATCTTTTGTTTTAAGTTATATTTTTCTGAACATTTGATCCCACCCTTTACTTTTGTTTCCCATTTCCCCAATTAATGAATTGGAACACTATGTATGATCAGCTCTATAGATAACACTAAGGAATAATAATTTATAATTAAATTATTTAATATGCTATGTTGTAATATAATTTTTATGTATATAGTATCTTAAGGACTAATGAACATTGATATTGAGAATGTAATCTTATGAAATCTAATTACCATAAAACAACCACCAGCATTGGGTGATAGGGGTTGGTGGAATTCCATTGCAATAAAGAAAAAAAATGAAGTAGAGTTACTCACCATGATGTTGAATATTAACTCAAAAACCACGGTGTTTGTCCCTATGGTGTTCATTATGAATTTACTCCTTATAATGAATCATATCCTCAATATGAAGGTCCTCCCTATATTAAAACTGTATTGTGTTTTCCCTCTTAATGAGAGGAACTTGAGAAATTGAGTTAAACTATAACAAGAACCTTATTATTTAATGATGACATCACATACCAGTTGAAATATAGTTTGTATTGATGGTCATCGTTTGTACCCATACCTATATTTCTTACCCACTAACACACTTGAGGTGATTCAATATAACCCCAATCTTCTTGAAAAAATATTAGAGAAACAACATTTATTATTGGACTAGGGTGAGGAAATTCTCATAGATGATAAAAAGAACTCTATAGTCATGTAAAAAGAGATGGATGAGTACAAAATATTGGTTATGTTCTGGCCCATTTCCACTCCTCAATATGAAATTCTCAAGGCACTATAAGAGGAATACATTACCTACTTTTATAACAACTTGTTGGTGACCCTCCATCAACTTAAGGTCAAATATCTTCCGTACGGGGAGTACACTTACCATGTCGAGGTGATAAATAAGATCTGCTTACAAGTTGATATAGCCACATTTTTAGTTCCCCAAATCCCTCATTCATGGAAAAAATGTGAATATAATCATCTAATGTTTCTCAAAAATATGAAAATTCTTAACCAAATAATCATTTACAACCCATTTGATGCGTGTATCATAGGGTGGGGAAAATTAAGAGCTCTACATTTCACCTCTCTTATTTCCAAACAAATATTTTTGGGGAAAATTACTTAAAATTTCATCACTTCCGGACAATCCTTATATTTGGGGCCTATATATGCATGTTTATCTGCCTAATGGAATCTTTATGTTCCTAAATCCTATAAATGGTGTACCTGGTATGAGTTTTCCATCAACATGCTCCAACATTAGACTAAAAATAAGGAAAAAAAGTCTTCCATCTGAGTAATGTAAATCCAACAACTGTAGAATAACCCTCAGTGAGAACTAGTTCTCACCCAGAGTAGGAAATTCATCCAACACATTACTGAATAGAGGCCAAAATAATTATAAAGGATACTGTAACATTATACTTTATAGTATTATAAGAGAAACCCTATACCATAGATATGGGGGTCTTTTTACCCCCATAAGAACCCTTATGATCATGAAATACATAGTGGATCTTGGATGTAATAGTGGATAAGCAACATTAACCCCATAAAAAGGGAATTATTACCATCTAAACCTATGATGAAGTCAATATTTTCTAGTATGGTGTTGGATTCACAGGCAACAAATTCATAATTCCTTCAACTTCATGATATATCCCTTTATTAGGAGTGTATTAATTGAAATCCATTAGAAACTCCCTCAGGATCACTATCTATAAACTAATTCTAGGGGAGTATCAATTGGATGGAGTAAATCCTCATAGGGGTTATAATCCAAAAACACCCTTAAGAAAGGAAAATACTAAGGAGGATTTAGATTTTTACCTTGATATATATTCAATGGATGGAAAATTACCCTATAATATTGATGATGATTTGACTCTTACTACATGATTTTAATTTATGAATGTTGTTAGAATTGGACCTATAGATAATGTGGAAAATAACATTTACATAGATGAATGTATTGAGTAAACATCTATTCAAAACATGGTTCATACTGAGGTCTATGAAGAAGGTGTGTGTGTACAATAATAGAGGTATAGTTAAAACCTAGGAGCTCTTAAAAATATACCACTTATACTTACTCTATGGGATTCATCCATGAAAAAGGATAATACATGGATATAAACCAACCACCAACCGATGAAGTTGATCCTATATCTACTAAATAAATATTATCAAAATATTAAACTGAGTTATAAAAATTGATCTGGCTCAATATTGAGCTACTAAAAATAAATCTACTTACTCATTGGAATTCCCAAGCAAAGTCCAATATATATATATTTTGGTGAATTAACCTCAATAAAAATGGACTGCTTGATTAGTAATAACTGATCCCAATCATTTTTCTAATCTTGGGACCAAACTACCAATATACTTAACCTTTAAAAACATAAAATATCAAATATATTATCCCTTGGGGTAGTAGCCACTACTATTTCATGTGATATATCCCAAGCTAAATCAAACTGGATATCAAAAACATACACTGGTGAGTCTACCATACTAAGATTAATCTAATTCATCCACTTGAGAATTTTCCTAAGTGAAAATACCACAAAAACTCATTAACTGAATTGATTCTATTTATAATCGTATGGAGTCCATAGAGGGGTGAATTACACCAGTGTAGTTGAAGAGAATTTTATATCCTAAATAATGGGATTTAACTCTCCCACCACCTAACTTTTGAAATCCCTCATTCTCAATATTCAATAGCATGAGATATTAAGATTAAAATATCACACACTTTGCATCTTAGTGCGGTCCCATATTATGAATACCAGAACATCATAAGTTTGTAAAAATTTTATGATTCATGTTCACTTTGGACCGTCTATTATTTTTATGGTATAAAAACCTTCTAGGAAACTTTATCACCAACTTAGAAGATCTATGGAGACAATTAATTTATCAATTTTTCTCTACACTAAGGAATAAAACTATCATTGACCTATCAAATCAAAATAATCATGAAAATGAGAGGGTTTTAGACTTCATATCCCAGAGTAAAGGACTTAAATAATTATTTAAAATGAAGATTCTATATGATAATATATTGAAAATCTATATAGATAATATACAAGATGATATGAAAACATTTCCAATTACCTTGAAGTAACCTATATGTTTCTAGGAGTTTTTGGTAGTCATAAAACTACTAAAAGATGGGATTCAGTGTTCTAAGGCCAAGTAATAATAAAAAATTTCATCACAAGGAAAAAATATAGATAGATTACATACTATGATTACCACACTAAAGATAGTGAAAATTCTAGATCTAGCTCTTAATCTCATTCAATATCATATAGTTCCACCTCCTTAATGACAATAGCATCAACAACACCCTCATCAGAATAAATGGAGGGAGAAAAACTACCAAAAATTAAAGGATTAAGGGAATTAGGTCTGTTCATATTGAAAAGAATAGGGTTTAGGGTTCTTCATCACTTCCTTAGATCATAAATAGGTTAAACTATTAGAGGTCATACAACCCAATTAATTCAGTCTAAATTATTTCCTTTACTACTACCCCTACCATAATATTTTGGGGTACAAAATCCAATAATGATTCATTATCAAGGACATACTCCAAAATATGGTCAAATTTAGATTATAAAATCTATGAAAACCACCAATATAGGTGATACACATATTTACTACCTCAGCTAATGAATAATGATAATTGAAAGATTACCTAGCTAGAGGAGCATAAAAATTTGATGAATGGAGGGCTAGGAAATTGTCCACCCAAGAAAACACAATACTCATGGAACTACTGAATCAAAAAGATTTGACACCAATTAACCCTGTAGTATTTATGGTAAAATATTAATTATCAAATAATTATAAAAATTATGAAAATTTATATTGGTAGAAAAATATGCAAGAAGAGTATCCCCCATCGGTACCCAATGAGGCACCCAGACCCGAACTCCCAGGTTTTGTGCCAAAAAAACTTTCTTTAAACACTGGATTTGATATAGAGTGAGATGAAACTATATCTATTTAAAAAAAAATCCCATAAGTTAAAATGTATGACTCACAAGTAATCACAAAATTCAAGTACAAATGGTTTATTATATTTTAGGACTAGTTATATAGGTAACTTATTCTAAAAAACTTGTGAACATTTGTTTATAATTGAACCACACTTGGATCCCTTCTAGTGTTATCACAGGTTACACTCATCTTCCATGAGAGTGGAAACATAAGATATGGGTGATCTAAAAAATTCATTAATGGGAAAATATCATCAACAAATCAATAAGGGTTAGATCATAATCATATGATAACACATGAGCGTGAGAGAAATATCTTATTTAAAGGTGAATAAAATTTTAGCAGTTATTTATAGGCCAAGACAGATAGACATGTAATATCAAATGGAAAAATATATACCATGGAAAAAGAGTTATAAATAAAGATACAATGATTATGATCCATAAATTATTATAAAGGAACCTAACATAAGTACATGAAAATATCACATTTTTAGAAAACCCAATCATGATCACCCTTAAAATTGTGAACAAATCCAAGTATGTACACCCTTTAGGTTTGTGAAAAAATCCCAGAATACACATGATTTATTACATCCTAAGATATAAAACTTTACCCAATATATTAGAGGGATTTAATACACCCAAATATTATCATGGATTTATCATACCCACACTATCTCAGGGCTTTATTGGACCCAAATTGTCTGAGGGATTTATCAAACCCAAACCATCTCAAGGCCTTATAAAACCCAAGCCATCTCAGGATTTTATCATACCCAAACCATATCAGGGATTTATCAGATCCAAACTACCAATAATCCATACATATATGTTCCACTAGAAAATAATCATCCATCACATCATAAAGAACCCATGGAAAGAAAAATGGGTTTTATAGAATTTCTAGATGGTATCACCAAAATTAACCTAAAAATATAAATAGTTGATAGAAAAAAATTCAATTACCCCAAAAGAGTATTTCATAATAAAATTTAAAGATTTTTTCATGAAAAATAACTTCCATGTAAATATGGAATTTTGATATAGAGGAAATTAGTACAAAAATATCAAAATAGTATCTAGATAACTCTTTTAACTTTGTTGTAAATTATGGAGTTTTGGGTCATTTTGGAAAGTTAATTTAAGACAGGTAAGTTTTTAGAAAATGAAAAAAAAATAATTTGAAAAATAAATATTTTTAAATAAATATCAATAATTAATCCTTTTAAAAGACATAAACTTTCCAAAAGATGATATGAAAATATTTTAAAAACTTTTAATTTTTAAAAAGAATATTAAAAAGGGATCATTGAAAAAGAAAAAAACGTTTCAAAAAAAATAATGTAAAAACTTTGGAAAAAAACTTTTAAAAATAAAATTAAATAAGATATCCTTTAAAATACATAATGGATATCAAAAATAAATTTTTAGTGGAGGATAAAAAAAATTTATTTTGATGGTATGGAAAACATTTTTTAATATTTCAAAATACCATTGTTGAAAACCCATATCATAAAAAAGAGTAAAAAAACTTCCATTTAAAAAGAAGATAAGGGAATCATATGGTCGCATGATATAAAAAATAATTTGGTTTCCAATTATAAAGGATAAACTTGGTGGGAAAGTAAAATATAGACAATTATGGGAAATCATAAGAGGATGGAAAATATTATCAACAATGATATACTTTATTAGGAGGAAATAAAACAAGGTACAATATTTGAATTAAAACGTTAATACATCTAGAGAGACAAATAAATTACCATGAAATAAAATCATAGTGTGTATGAAACCATACTTGTAAGAAATAAGTTCAAGAATAATTATAATATCTTAATGAAGTAATTTGAGCTAACAAAGACCCTTAAAATCATGGTATCCTTTAAATCAAAATCTATTTAAACAAATAGAATTATATGGATCTTGAAAACCCATGAATTACATGAATATTATAAAATAAATTAATTAGTAAGTCATCACACCATATCAATGATTTCATGGTTCATAATAAGAAATTTTTCTTAATAAATTAAATTTGATATAAATAACCCCCTCACAGAAACAACAACGTAAGAACCAAAAAAACATAAGAGGGATAACATGAAATGGACATTAAAATATAATGAAATGAAATATATTAATTATAATAAAAGGAAATTTGGAATTGATTACACTATATAAAAAAATTTTGGTGCACAATTTTAAACATGTATCATGGATTTAAAAATGCGATAAAGATACCCTTACCTTAATTCCTAACATCCAAAAAAATGGTTAAATCTCGTATATATATATAAATATCTTAATAAACTATATTATAAACTTATTAATATATATATTATTTTATAAAATTAATTTATAATAATTATATTCTTTTATATTAGTTATTTATTATCTATTTTAAATATTGGGTGTGAGTAATGCTGATCGTTTTGAACTAGTTTTGTAATAGTAATGTTGTTATTCATTATTATCCCCCATTTTATCATTAAAAAATAATAAAAGTTAATATAATTATCAATTTATAATTATTTATTATTTTATAATTTTTTATAAGGTAGTTTTGGTTATGATCCTTAAATATGAAATTGACAATCAACAAGTTTCAGTGTTTTTTAACAAATAGACATTGATATCTCAATTAATGAGTTTTATATTAATGTAAACATTTAAAAACCAAAAAATGTCATTATTTAATTATTTATATAATATATTATTAGTATTTAAGTTCTCATAATTATCCATGATATTATTATTTTTATCATTATTCAAGTTGGTGGCTAGACTGACCCAATCTTGAACATAAAATAATTAATGGATGAGTATGGTTATGAAAGTAGTTTATTTTGGAATAATATCATTATTAAAGAATAATAATGATGTTATTAAGATATTTTTAAAGGGTTTTAATAATATTTTAATATATGTTAATAAATAATAAATAAACTTTGTGAAAAATGATATGCATTACTTCATGGAGGCAGTAATCAACACAAATGCATGAATGTTGTTTACATTTTTCTTAATGGAAAAGAGGTAAGGTGGTTAATGGTTATTATAAAAATATAAAAATATTAAAAATATTATAAATAATTAATTGATAACATAATATTGGGAAAAATATATTTTAAATGAATAGATATAAAATAAACAACATTAGGGAAAAGTTAGTACTTGCGTTGAGGGCTTTGAGCTTCCCTTAGAGGATTTCTTGAAAAGGTGGAATTAGGAAAAAATATTTGGTCAATAAGATTAATAAAATGAAGTTAGATTATAGGTGAATAAAATAAAGGATATTTTAAATAGGAAACCTAAATTTGGTAGTGGTCTTGAAGGGGTGGTGGAAGACCCCTTTTATAAGTGGTTAGAGTGACATTTTTTGTAAATATTTCATCTTAATATAATGAGAGCACATGTATCACCTATAAATAAGACTCAAAAATGAAAAAATGGATTTGGGATAATATTTTGTGGCTAAAAAAATTAATCAATCAATTATAAAATTTATTTTAACATGTATGGCCTTTTACCCTTTTAGTTTTCAAACCTTTTGGCTTTTACCACGATAACAAATTTTTACCTAATTAATTTTTTATGAATAAAAGTATAATGGAAATTATTAAATAATTTGGAAATATTTATTCCAAATATGAAATTAATTATACAAAATAAAATTTATATGTGTATGAAAGATTAATTTACCACTAGCGCATGTAATGTGTAAAAACTAGTTTTTTTTGAAAAAGTGTATCTTTAAGCTAAAAATTTATGTGAAGTATTAAATTATAAATGTATTTTATTTTCATGATATAAATTGATATATTATAAAAACATTAAATTTATCTGGATTTAAAATCAATCCAAAAACTATTTTTTACCCAAATAATATTTAATTAAAATAAAAGACTAAAAACAGTTTTATTTATTGGGAAATATTACATAAGTTCATAAAATATTAAACCTCGGTTTTATAAATTTAGAATAGTATTTAAATATTTATAATTTTACTCCTTAAAAACATATTTTATCAATTTAAAGATTTTATAAACTTCTATATCTTTTTTATATAATGATAAATCCATAAAAGTTCTAGTTTTGGTAAAAACTATATTTTCAGTATTCACGTAAAAATATACTATTTCAGAAAATTCCCAAAAAAATAATTCTAAGATAATTTTGAAATTATAAATAAAAAATTATATTCAATTTATATTATTCAAATTATATAATTTATAAATTTATTTTTTAAATGAGAATAAAAAATATAATGAAGAATTGCATTTATTAAAAAATATCATTTTTGAACATTAAGTGTTCTTGATATTATTCCATACCCGTTTATAATTTGAAAAATTTTAATACATTAATTCATATTTTTTTGAATATCATATATTATCAAAATAATCATTAAAATTGATCAATTTAATTTATTAACACTTCCAACAGTTATTTCAGAAAGAAAAGTCTCTTTTAAAATTAAATCATATTAATTATTTATCCTCTAAATATAAGAATTTTTAAGTGACTACTATATTTTTATTTATTAGAGGTTTTATTAATATTATAATTTTATTTAATAATATTCATCTATTATGTCATAGATTTTTTAGTTTTGTGTTTTGTGTGGAGAAAACTATCAAACATAGTATTAATTTAGAAAAAAATTCAAAAACATGGGGTCTTGCATAAACCCTTAAATAAATTTCATCGTAAAATTTTAATTATAACTTACTTGTTAAAATAAAAAAGGTATATAATATATCATTATTACTCATGATATAATTTCTTTAATGTTAATAAAAAACTTAGTAAATATATCTTTTTACCTCAGAATGGGTTAATCCTAGTATTGAGTATTTCTTTAATCATTTTAACTAAACATCCCTCATGATTAGGTATCATAAATTCTATAACAAAAATAGTTTTCCAAGAGTTCTCATAGCCATCCTTACACTATATATGATCATAGGTTTATTTTAAATATGGAATGTGATATCTAATTGGATATCCAAAAATCTATAGTGGTGGGTGAGTTTACCTTTTACCATTATTTTCATGACCTAATTTTAGAAATAGGTATAGAATAGGATTTCCCTTATTATTTTGGTTTAGTTGGTTATTGATGTTTATTATCCCCTTTATATGTTGGGTTAGGGAATATTTTTTCAAAATCCTGAAACTCATGACATTTGAGTAATTGTACATTATTTACCTCCATTTCATTGATCATATTATTTAACCCGTCTCAATAATCACGAGCTCGATGTGAAATTCTTCCACACATTAAATATTTTATTATTCCACTGAAACATTCTCTTGGGTGATTATTCCCACATTTTTTACATGTAGAAATTTTAATCTTCTTTCATTCACATCTTTATCACCTAATTTTATATGAAACTCTATCCTTTTCTCCTTTGGTGTGTTAGGATGTTTGTAAAGACTCAATTTGTTAATCATAACTTGATATAGTCAGGTGACCATAACCATAAGATTTTCAACACTATATTATATCCCATTTTTGTTTCTCATTAGGATAATTACTATATTATTTGTCACATTCATTATTAACTTAGTTCCTCTTATATCCAACCATTTAAGAAAAAATAATTTAATAATTAGTAATGAAAAATTAACACCATAATAGAATTATTATAAATTAATTACATGGAGAATTAAACCTCAAAATATCTCACTCTTGGAAATTAGTATATTAGATACCAGTTCAAACCTAAATCACTCTTATATTAATATGGGTTTCTTTAGTTTGGTTTATCACCCATTCCATAACCTAATTCCTTAACATAATAAATCCTTCATAATGTCTTGTAATGATAATGTGATTAACCAATTAATATCCCACGAGAGTGTCAATCTAGGTGTACAGTCTTAGGCCCACTCAATGTGCACCAAATTAAGGATTTTTTGATACTAAAATATTATTTTTTAGGGTGATTACCCTTTGGTACATCTGTACTATAGTCAAATACACTTTCTAGAATCCAAACAGGGAGGTAATTTCTAGAAAAACCACATAATCAAAACTTTATGAAAATTACAAGATGTTATAACACACTTAGACTTATCCCTCAGACTTATCCCTAGGGTTTTCACTAAATATCACTTATCCAATTCCAAAAAATGAATAAAGTAATCCTAAAAAGTAAATAACCCTACTCTTATACTAATTGAGGTGCCCTAGAACAACACTCCTAGGTCTAGTGTTAAAAAAATTCTTTAAACACTAGATTTGATACAAAGTGTGATGAACCTATCTTTAATTTATAAAATTTCCATAAGTTAAACTTTATATCTTAGAATTAGTCAAACAACACCAATAATGGAAGGTTTAGTGTCTTTGAGGACCTATTTCATAGGCAACTTATTCTACAAAACTTGTGAATATTTCTCTATAATAAAACCATAATAGAATCCCTTCTATAATTTTCATAGGTTACACTCATCTTCATAACCTATGGAATTGAAACATAAAAAAGGGATGAGATCAAATTCTTAGTAAGGGTAAAATCTCATCAATAAATCATCAAGTGTTAGGTCATTATCATATAAAAAAACGTGATCAAGGGAGAAATATCTTATTAAAAAGACATGGAACAATAAGATTTCTTACTAAATCATAATAAGTTTAAATTTAATATAAAATAGACAAGCATACACCATGTAATAAGAGTGTGAAATCAAGATACAATAATTATGTGCTATGGAGTATAACAAAGGCGCATAACATAATTATGTGAAAGAATCACATTGTGAGTAAACCCAACCTTTTTCACCCTAAATGTTGTGAAAAAAACCAAGTAAGTCCACCCTTTAGGTTTGTGAAAAATCAAAGCATTTCCACACCTCATTATCTCATGAGTTATAAAAATTTACCCAATTAATTTGAGGGATTTAATGGATCCGAACCATCTAAGGGATTTATTAGACCCAAACTGTCTTAGGACTTTATCAGACCCAAAATTTATCACGGATTTATTAGAAGAAAAATATCTTAAGGATTTATTTGACCCAAAAATTTATATGGATTGGTCAAACCCAAATCATCCATTATCTACATATATATATACCCCATGAAAACAAAAATCCATCACATCATAAAGTACCCATGGAAAGAAAAATGGGCCTAAAAAATTTTTTAGATGGTGTCACCAAATTTTGTATGAGTAAGACACTCAAGAGGGGGGTGAATTGAGTTCCTATAAATTTTTTTGTTAAAAATTTTCCTTAAAATAAATTCCCCCAATTAAAATAAAACAAGACAATTAATTAAGGTAGTAAAATTATAATAGTTTTACTGTTGAAATATTTTCTCAAAATATTGATTAATTCTCATTAATATCAATATGAGACATTGATACAACTTTTTAAACTATTCTAATAAGTAAAACTAGTTATAACTAATATCAAAGACTAACTATCCAAGAAAAATTTAATTTTCTGAAATATTAGTTAAAATAGAGAAATAATAAATTGAAAGAAAAATTATAGAAAAAAGTGGTTCAATATCAAGCCGATACCTAATCCACTCCACTTGGCGATCACCTTCCCCTATGAAATATATATATAAAGATTTTTATCCACACCCTTGATCAGGGTTAACAATAATACATAGGATTGTCGAGGTCATAAGGCCTCTTCCTCTATTCTGTGTGGGAAAACAAACAACTAGGTCACACAAAACCTCTTCCACAATTATACATGGGTAAAAAAAGTGCAGAAGGATATTTGAGTGAGTATATCTTGTATCCTCTAGTTTTGTGCAGGATACAAAGTTCATTTTAATACAGACACACACACTTCTCAAAAAGTAATAAAAATAATACATAACATAGAAAAGATAATGAAAAAGGATTAGAAATGCTCTGAGTGTTGTTCTATGTAGCTTTGGAATTTTAGGATGTAGAAGATGTGATTTTTGAGTCCTCTTATAGAAATAGAGTATTGTGAGTCTCATGCTCTAGTTTCCAGTTCGATGATATGTGCTTTGTAGCTTATGTTCTTCTTAGAGTTTCTACTTCGAGAATGTTTTTGGTTATGATCTATAGTTGTTAAACCTTTTGAAATCAAGATTTCTTCGTGTGTTCTTCAGTGTATGTGTTCTACACTATTCACATTCATTAAAATTATCGTACTATGTATAGCTTGTGCACCACCACATATTTTTTCTTTAGGATGTATTGGTTATAGCCGACAGGGAGCATGATCTCCCCACATCGTACCTTGTACTGTTAGGTGACATGTCTAAAAAAATCATTTATTATGTCGGTTCGATTAAATGAATCAAATATGACAATTAGAAATAACTTTTAAATTAAATTGAACAAGGAAGAAAAATTATTATGTATGGAACGATGTCATAGTTTGTATTGAAACAGTTTCACTCAAAATAGTGTCTTCTCATTTTCCTTTGAGTGGTGAGACAGTCACAGTGCCATAGTTGTGTTGAGATCTAAAAATGGTAGCATAGATGTAGTGTCATGATCACTGTGTCTCAGGTATCAGTGTCTCTTTATTTTTAAAAATTATGAATGGTGTCTTGTTAGGATGTCTTGGAAATAGTATCAAGGAATCGATGTCACAGGCTTTATGAAATTTGGAATTGGTTATGGTGTTAGAGTCATGGTTTTTTTATTACGGTGTCCAAGTCACAGGGTATGGATTATGGTGTCAAGGACTTTTCCAATATCTAGAACCAACAGAAAACTTACGGTTTCTTAGATTTAACCAAATATCTGTAAACTGTCTTAAGATGTAATATTCACAGAATGGATTAAGATTTATTATAACCATACTGAAATATAATATAACAAGATTAAAAATAGTTTACAAGATTCAAACATTATTTGTGATATGTTAAACATGATGAACAAGATTTGTGAGCATTAAAACATTATTAACATGATTTGTGAGTATTAAAACATGATTAACATGATTTTTGAGAATTAAAATATGATTAACATGATTTATATGATTAACAAGATTTGTGAGCATTAAAACATGATTAACATGATTTTTGAGCATTAAAACATGAGGAGTCCAACAATCTCACCCTTTTTGATGATAAAAAATCATGGCATTTATAATCCATATATGTTAATAATGAAAAGATATTGAGTATAGATGTGATAAGATGTATAAAAAATTTTATTCTCCCAATAAGATTATTTTTTCATAAATGCATTTTCTTATTTCTCCCCCTTTTGGGATTATCAAAAAGAGAACAATAAAAACAAAATAAACACTGAATGCAGGTAATTAAGATAAGAACCAACAATAGTGAACATTGTATTTTATAAAAAGATAACATTCACTACAAGGAGGAAAAATAAAAATACATCCCTATCAAAATACATCATTCACTTATCTTGAGCACTATAAGTCTTCTCTTTACGCTTGGTAGAGATGTCAACATGAGAAGATGTAGAGGTTGGAGAAGGGATAAGTCCAACTGAGAGAGAAGGAACCTTCAAAAACAGAAGGGGAAAGAGATTGTTTGGTCGATGATCGAGGTAAGGATTTCTCAATAATGATAGGTATGATCTAGATCAGAGCCTAAGATGCATACATGGTAGCAGGATAAATGGTAGTAGAGGAGGAACGAGTTGAACCGGGCCATAATGGAGTAGCTGTAGGAGCCACTATGGTAGTACTTTTCACTTGGAGATAAAGCTTCAATAACTTAATGAAATCAGCGATGACCTCACCTCCATACCGCATAGTCTTATTAAAATCATCTTTTTTCTCCAAGAACTTTTCCATCATAGGAGTGAAGTATTTTAGCTTTTGAACTTGATTCTTTAAGGCTTGAGTGATTGGAGGAATTTTCAAATTCTCTATAAGGTACTTGAAGTGATTGGTTAGATCATGAATAGAATACATTCTGTTGAAGTAGAAGTGTACTTTATTAGAGATTTATTCTTGAGAATCATTGGAAATATTTTAATGTTTCCTTACAAAATGAAGCACTTGGTCACTATTCTTGATGACCATAGAGAAACCTTCCTTATTAATACCACTCAACACTAATTGAAGTTCTTCTTTAAGAACTATTTTGATCATTTCATTTTCCATAGGTTGATATGGATGTCCAGATGTAGCTGAAGCTGTAACAGCAGATGCGAGAGACTTAAATTGATTTACAAATTTTTGTAAACAACATTTATACTCATTGGTTATCTTGTAAATTCCAAAAACTAGCACACGCATCTCACTAAATATCATGGTGTTGATCTTACCAACTTTTTCAGAAACTGTATCCAGATTTGGTTGAATAAGAGATACAAAATTCTATGGGATTTGATCACTAACTTCCTCAATAGGATGAGAAATAAGAGCTTGTCCAGATTGCAATAATTTTTACATATCTTCAACCATAGATTTTAGAGACTTCACTTCATCAATCAACTATTTGTTATCAATACTAACTTCTTGTATTCCATGAAGTATCTTTGGTTTAATCTTCCATATATTTTTATCTAACAATAGGGCATCATCTATTTTACTAAGATTAGTCACAGGGGCAGGTTGTGACTTCCTGATCTTTTCAAATCTAGATATCAAAGTGTTTCCAAAATCTTTCATATCATTGTGACTTAAAAAATTATAAGATTTATGAGTTGGTTTAGGAACTGAAATAGGTTCAGAATCCCTAGTAGATGTTACGTCTATAGATTAAATTGGTTTCAATTGAAAATAAGTGGAACGATATATGGCTTTTACCAATGCCTATTGGGTATTATCCACATCAAAATAACTAGGAAACCTATAAAAGTTATCCACAGAGTTGTGGACAACATGATTGGGAACTTGAACACATTATATGTTTTGGTGATGCTCCCCCTCAATAGGTGCATCTCTTCTAGGACTAAGAGACACAATATATTGGCCCATTTCCAAATTCTCAATACTTTCAGGCTTTCCCATCTCTTTTCTTGCTAGCTAAAAGGACCGTTCCATACTTTCCTCAGCATATAAGATTATTTCAGGTTCATCTTATCCTTATAACTTGTCCACAATAGCAGGTCCTTCCTCAAAAATAATTTCTTCATTAATAGCAGGATATTTTTCAAAAACAGGCTCTTCTTCAACAATAACACTTCCTTTAGTAGAAACTACATCTTTTGAAACTATTTCTTTCGGAACAGGTAGGTCACTATTTTCTTTTTCTAAAGAATATTATTTATCTGGTGCAACTTCTGCACCTTCTACCTCTTCATCTAAATAATTAAAAACTTCACCTCGTTCCAAAGCAGGGTTAGATTTGTTCTTAGGTCTGGAAGTGTTCTCAGTTGTATTGAACCTTTCATAGATCATTTCATTATCTTCAACCCAATAATTTTTCTAAGGATTCCAGCTAATTTTCATTCTTATAACTATATCCTTTGATACACAAAACTCATAATCTTCAATAACTTCTTCATTTAGACCAACTACTCCCTTGGAAATCAACATTGCAGAAATCAAACTTGAATAAAACAAAGAAGTTGATTTTGAAGTTTTCTTGATCATTTCACACATGTAAAGTATAAAATGCTTAATTATATTGATCTTATGCCCAATTTTCATAATATGTATCAGGAATACACCTTGATAATTAAGGGTATAAAAATCCCCTTTCCTTGGAAAAATAATATTTTGAAGAAACTTAAACAACATCCTTGTATCACCATCCAACTCAGCAACAATTTCCCTTATTTTATTCTTATTTCTAGTCAATATTTCCAAGGCCACTTCTAAGTTAAACACATCACTAAGGGGAGGATGAACTCTTTGGTAATTCTAGAATATTCCTTTAGGAGGTATTCCTTTGCATCCAACCCATAACCTCGAATAAAAGGTACATCTTTGACCTTTTACCCATATTCTTACAATAAAGTCATCTTTAGTATGGAACAAAAACCAAACATACTGATAAAACTGAGAAACAAGATTCGAATAAATTAGTCTTTTCTCTTTTGTGAACCAGTCCAGTTATCCCTATTCTTCTAGTACTTTCAAAACATGCAACTTACTTGTCAGCATTCACTTCAGACAAACTTATTTCTCAGGAACTACAGTTTTATTAGTCAGGCCTGGATTCAGTGGCCCCTCAGGCACTATTTTTAGATCCCTTTTTACCTTCTTATGAGACTTGTTCTTCTTAAGAATCAATTAAGACAAACGCTTCATTATGGGGATCCAATGTGGGTTAGAGAAGGACAAAAGGTTAAAATAGGGCTAACGGTTTGAGTGATAAGGGCATAAGTTTCAAGGGAGGAGATATTAAGTGAAGAGAGAAGTGAAAAGATCAGGTTTTTATTATTTAGGGATTTCAAACATCACAAAAACAAATACACAACATAAAATCAATAAAATAATCGATACAATGATACAAGAAATACAATTCAAAAAAATAAAAAATCTAAGTTGTTACTATGAGACTGGAGCAGGTCATCACGGTGTCAACATTACAGTGTGACTCCAAACGGTGTGACCGTATCATTGAGACAACAAGCATGAGATTGTAACCGATAGACTGTAGCTATGAGACTGTAAGTGTGAGACAGTAACTGTAAGACAATAACTTCTGAAACATTGACACATGAAACCGTAAACTGTGAAATAGTAAACTATTCACTTGAGGATTACCATTCAAAACTCACATATGATGTAATTTATTCTTTCAGAATATAATATCTTAGTGAATATAATTGCTGGATGATGTTTAGTGACAATGAATTCCAAAGTTATATCACCCTTTTGATAATTATCTCTCAAAAAGTGATGTCTTACATCAATATGTTTAGTCCTAGAATGTGAAACATGATTCTTTTAAATGTTAACAACTCTTTTATTGTCACAATTTATAGGTACTTGTCTAAATTGATATATGTAGTCTAGTAATGTGTGTTTCATCCACAAAATTTGTGCACAATATCTACCAATAGCTATGTATTCAGCTTCAGAAGTAGATAATGCAACATAATTTAGTTTCTTACTACACCCTGATACCAGAGACTTTCCTAAAAGGTGACATGTTCCAGAGGTGATTTCTTTATCTAACTTAAAACCACCAAAATCAGTATCTGAATTGATAACTAAGGCAAATGACTTTCCTCTAGGATAGAATAGTCCTAAATTGGTTGTATATTTGATGTATTTGAAAATCCATTTAACAGCATTTAAATGAGACTCTTTGGGTTTTTCTTGAAAACTTTCACATAAGAAAACACTAAAAATAATATCAGTCCAACTAGAAATTAAGTAGAGTAAACTTCCAATCATTACTCTATAAGTGGTTTGATAAAAAAATTTACCATTTTCATCAAGATCCAACTTACAGGTAGTACTCATTGGAGTATCACTACATTTAGTGCTATCCAAGACAAAACATTTTATAAGATCTTTTTATAATTTATTTTGATTTAAAATAATACCTTACTTATTTTGAATGATTTTAAATGAAAGAAAGAATTTTAGTTCACCCATTAAACTTATTTCAAATTCATTTTTCATCATTTTTGAAAAATTAGTACATAGAGAATTTCTTAAAGATCCAAAAATAATGTCATCTACATAGATTTGAACAACAAATAAATTTTTAGAAATTTGTTTTATAAAAATAGTTGGATCAATTATACCTTTTTTAAAACCTTTGGAAATAAGAAGGCTACTTAATCTATCATACCAAGCTCATGGAGATTTTTTTCAACCATATAAAGCATTTGTTAATTTAAAAACATGATTTGGAAGGTGAGGGTTTGTGAAACTAGGGGGTTGTTCAACAAAAACATCCTCAACTATATATCCATTTTGGAATCCACTCTTGAAATCCATTTGATATAGTTTGAAATTTATATGTGTTAAATATAAAAAAAAAGATTCTAAATTCTTCAAATATAGCTATTGCTGAAAAGGTTTATTCATATTTAATTCCTTCTTCTTGACTATATCCTTGTGCAACCAATCTATTTTTGTTTCTAACTATGTTACCGGATTCATCTAATTTTTTCCTGAACACCCATTTAGTTCTTATGGTCATGGTGTCTTTGGGTCAATCCAAAAGGTTCCAAAATTTATTCCATTAAAATCTATTTAGATCCTCTTGCATAACCATCACCCAAAATTCACAATTTATAGAATCTTTGATGTTTTTAGGTTCAAGTTGCGACAAGAAAGGTTGATGTTCTACATGATTTTTTTAGAGAATCTCAAGTCAGTGTTCCTTTATCTAAATCTCTAACAAAATCATCTAAAGGATGGTTCTTAAGGGTTTTAACAGCTCTAGAAAAAGAAGGACTAGTAATTTCTGGTTCTTCAATAGGTTCAGGTTCATTATGGCTTGAATCTAGAGAATTTATAGAACTGTAAGTTTGAACAAATTCCCTTATAAGATGGTCATAATATTTATAATCAATTTCCTAATTTTATATTTCTTCCTCAAGATTCTCTAGGGAGGTCTTAGGTTCATGTGGGTCTGTTTCATTAAATTTGGGATGGAAAGATTCTTCCACACATTTGATTCTTTTTCTAAAGACTATACATGATCTAATAGAGATTGAATATCCCATAAAAATTCATTCATCACTCTTGGATACAAAATTATCAAGATTATCCTTAGTGTTAAGAATGTAGACCTTGAAACCAAAAACATTAGAGTAATTAACCTTAGATTTTCTATTATTCCATAACTCATATATATTTCTTTTAAGAATGGGTCTAATTAACAATCTGTTAATAATATAGCATGATGTATTGATAGATTCTGCCCAAAAATAAATAGGTAAGTCATACTCACTAAGCATGGTTCTATAAATTTCTTGTAAGATTCTATTTCTTTTCTCTTCAACACCATTTTGTTGAGGTGTCATAGGTCAGAGAAGTTATGAATATAGCCATTTTGTGAGAAAAAAGATTCAAACTCTTTGTTTTCAAACTCACAAACATGGTCACTTCTTAAATATTTTATCCCAAGTTCCCTAAGATTTTCTACAGTCCTAGCATATTTGGTGAAATGCGATAAGGCTTCACTTTTGTAACCCAAGAAGATGGTACAAGTATATATAGAATAGTAATCTACAAGAACATATACATAGTGCTTCCCCTTAATACTTGAGACACTAGAAGGTCCAAAAAAATCCATTTGAACCAAATCAAGAGTTTTAGAAGTTGAAACTTCATTCTTTATTTTGAAAGATATTTTGGGCAATTTACCCTTTTAACAAGGATTACATACTATCATTTGGAAACTCAAGTTTGGGTAGGTACTTGACTAAAACATTTCTAGTAATCTTTCTAATGGATTGTATATTGAATTGTCCTAGTATTTTATACCAAATCCAAAATTCTTTGTGAAATACACTTAAGCACAAAGCATTTTGGGAAACTAAATAATCTAAGTTAACAGTATAAACATTTTCATTTCTAAAAGAAAAAAAATACTTGTTCATTTTTAGAATTAAAAACATTACAAGCATCATTTTCAAATTTAAAATGAAAACCATCTTCACATAGTTGTGAAATAATAAGAAGATTATATTTAAATCCATCAACAAAAAGTACTTTAGAAATTAAAAATTTGTTAGATTTACCAATCTAGCCTAGGAAAAGTATTTTTCTTTTAGCATTATCACCAAATGTGACATTCCCACCTTCAATATTTATTAAATTAATGAAGAATGAGTAATATCTTGTCATGTGCCTTGAACATCCACTATCTAAATACCATAATCTTTTATAGGAGCTCTTCAAATAGCTTTCCTACAAAATAATCAAACTAAAAAAGATTTTGGAACCCATATTCTTTTGGGTCTAGTCATATTAGTAATCAATGCTTTTGGAACCCTCATATGTTTCACGGGTTTCCTATAATCATTATGTAACATGTTAGAAAAATAGGCTCTATTTGGTCCAAAAAAACTAGAGGTAGTAAAATATTTTCCAGAACTAGAACTAGCAGTAGGATTTTCACTTTTAAGTAGAAAAACTAATTTTCTAGATTTTGTTACAAACTTTTTTTTCGTGAAATTTATTTTCCAAGGTTGTTATCATATAACAGTAGTATATCTAGGGGAATTTTTTTTACCATGAATCTAGGTAAGAGTATTTTTTCCATTGGTAAATTTCTCTAGGTCCCTTTTCAATTTCTCATTAGATAACTTAAGTTAATTTTTCTCCTTGAGTAATTGAACATTTTTATCTTTATCTATAGAATGTTTAGATTTAACATTAGTATTCAAGATATGTTGTTTCTTTAAATATTTTTAATTATGTTTTAGCTTAGTACAAGTGTATTCAAGCATGTTATAGTATTCAAATAATTATTCATTATTCATATTTTCAGAATCACATTCATCTCTAGAATAATAATAATTTTATTAGAGATTCCTGGGTAACCTCAGATGTGTTTGTCATAAAACATATATTGTCTTTATCATATTTTTCATCATATGAAGAATCTGAGTCACTTGAACTGTCCTTAGAATCACTCCATGTTGACTTTATGGAATTTTTATATTTTCTATCTTTTTCCTCATACATTTTATTATATTTTATCTTGGGAAAATCATCCTTTACATGTCCCTTTCTCTTACATTCATAACATACTATTTCATCAGATTTGTCACATATTTTCCAATCCTTCTTCTAGTTTCCCTTGTGATCATTTCCCCCTTTAATGTTAGGATTTCTAAAAAAATTATTTCTTCTATAAAACTTCTTAAATCATATAGATAATTGAGATATTTACTCATCACTGTGTGGTGATAATTGTTCACTACTGGAACTTTCTACAGGGGCTTGTAATTCCTCCTTTTCCTTCTCTTCAGAGTATTAGTTTTGAAGGCCACTGACTTTCTCTTTGATTCATATTCATATTACTAGTTGAATTTTAATTATTTATCATACATAATTAACTTTTATATTATCTGACATCTTGCTAATATCACAAGATTCTATAATTGTATATCTAGGAAGCATCTGGGTATTCTCGTGATTTTATCCTTGTTTGTAACATCTCTTCCCAAAGAGATCATAGTGTTCACTATTTCATTAAACCTAAGATACATGTCCAAAATAGGTGCATCAAATTTCATTTTAAAGTTATCATATTTAATAGTATATGCGCTATGTCTCATTTCTTTAACACTAGAGGTTACTTCATGTGAAATAGAAAATTTATCCCAAATTTCATGGGATGTTTTACATAAAGAAATTATGTTAAACTCTTCATATCTTATATAAAAGTATAAAGAATTCATGGATTTGAAATTATTATTATAAGCAGCCTTATTAGGGCCATCCCAAGTGTTCCAATCAGTAGCAGGAATCTTATATTCATCTATAATGGAAGACCAAATATCAAAACCCATACTTTCTAAGTGCATTTTAATTTTAATTTTCCATTGTGTATAATTTTTTCCATTGAATAATGGAGGTATGTTGGTAGCGTCACCTTCAAATCTACTATCCATACATAATTTTGATGTGTATAATTTTTTAAGGAATTAAAAATTTAGAACTAACAGAAATTTTAAGATCTTTAAAACACAACTAAAATCATAGTTGAAAAATATTTTAAATTTTTTGGAAATAGATATTTTAAAAACTCATTTGATACCAAATGCTGGTCAGAGTAGGAAACTAAATAGGGGGTGTGAATTGAGTTCCTAAAAAATATTTGTTAAAAAGTTTATTTAAAAGATATTCCCCCAATTAAAATAAAATAGGCCAGTTAATCAAGGTTATAAAATTATAATCGTTTGACTGTTAAAATATATTCTCAGAAGCTTGATTAATTGTCAATAATATCAATATAATATATTGATACAACTTTTGAGACTATTCTAATAAGAAAAAATAGTTATAACTACTATCCAAGACTAACTGTCAAATTAAAATTTAGTTTTCTAAAATATTAGTTAAAATAGATAAAAACTAAATTGAAAGACATATCGGATAAAACAAGTGGTTTAGTCTCAAGCTGATACCTAATCCACTTCTCTTGGTGATCACCTACCACCATGATATATATATATATATATATATATATATATATATATATTGATTCACTCCCTGAATCAGGGATGAAAATAGTACATAGGACTATCCCAATCACAAGACTTCTTCTACTGTTCTACGTGGGAAATAAAACAACCAGGTCATACAAAACCTCTTCCAAAATTATACGTGGGTAAACAAAGTGTAGAAGGATATTTGAGTGAGGATATCCTATATCCTATAATTGGATGAATAAGACAGAGTTTTCTTTAATACAGACACACACACTACTCAAAAAGTAATTAAAATAATACATAACAGAGAAAATATATTGAGGAAGGATTAGAAATTGTTTGAGTGTTGTTCTATGCCTCTATGGACATATAGGATATAAAAGATGTGATTTTCAAGTCTTCTTGTAGAAATAGAGTATTTTGAGTCTCATGATCTGGTTTCTTGTTCGATGAGATGTGATTTATAGCTCATGTTCTTAGAGTTGTTGTTGAAATATTGTTTTTGGTTCTGATATACAATAGTTCATCCTTTTAAAATCGATAGTTATTCAGGTGTTCTTTAGTGTATGTGTTCTACACTCTTTGCATGCATTCAACTTCTATTACTATGTAAAAATCGTGCACCACCACATATTTTTTCTTCTGTATGTCTTAGTTATAGCTGACATGGAGAATTATATCCACACCTCGTACCTCATACTTTTAGGTGACACGTCTAAAAAAATAATTAATTATGGCAGTGTCATTAAATAACTCAAATATGACTGTTAGAAATAAATTTTAAATTAAATTAAATAAGATAGAAAAATGGCTAAGTATGGAGCAATGTCACAATTTTTCTTAACGGTGTCACTAGAAATGGTGTCTTCTCCTTTTCATTTAAGAAGTGAGAAATTCATGGTGACACAGTCACGGTTCCATAATTTCGATGAGATCTGAAACCGGTAGCACATATGTGGTGTCAGGATCACTGTGTCTTAGGTAACAGTGTCTAGTCCTTTTTCCAAATTCTGAATAGTATCTTGTTATGATGTCTTGGAAATGGTAGCAAGGAACCAGTTTCACATGCTTTATGAAATTTGGAATTGGTTATAGTGTCAGAGTCATGATGTCTAGATTACGGTGTCTATGTCACAATGTCTGGATTACATTGTCAGGGACTTTGCCAAAATATAGATCTGGTGGAAAAATTACAGTTTCTTAGACTTATCCAAATATTTGCAAACTATCTTAAGAATTAATATTCACATAATGGATTAAGATTAATCATAACCATACTAAAACATAATATAACAATATTAAACATAATTTACAAGATTCAAACATGATTTTTGATAGATTAAACATGATTTTTGATATGTTAAACATGATTAACATGATTTTTCAGCATTAAAACACGATTAACGTGATTTGTGAGCATTAAAAAATGAGGATTACGACACCATGGAAAGAAAAATGGGCCTAAGAAAATTTATTGATGGTATCACCAAAATTGATCTCAAGAATGTTAATGGTTAATAACTAAAAATAAATCACCTCAAAAGAATATATCATAAGAGAATTTGGAGGGTGGTTCATGAAAAATAACTTCAAATGAAACAAGTAAATCAGATATAAAGTAGAAAATAGTAGTGAAATCATAAAATAGTTTTTAGATAATGATTTTTTACTTTGGTGTAAGTGATGAAGTTACATGTAACATTGAAAATTCATTTTAAAAAAGGTCAATCTTGATAAATTTAAAAGAAGGAATATTAAAAATAAATATTTGGAAATAAACCTCTATAATTAAGTATTAAAAAATATATAAAGGTTTCAAAAAGTTGATGTGGAAATATTTCAATTTTTTAATTTTTTAAAAAAAATCTTAAAAAAATTATAATTTAAAAAGAAATAAAGGTTTCAATAATGTGCTGTAAATAATTTGGAAAAAATTTAATTTTAAAAAGAAAACTCAATAAGAGATACTTGAAAAAATAAAAATGTTATCAAAAATAAATGTGAAGTATAAGATAAAAAAATTGATTTTGAAAGTATGGAAAACCTTTTTTCATATTTGGAAATTAATTTTTTGAAAAATCTATAATAAAGATATTAATAAAACTATATAAAATATTCCATGGACCACAATAACAAATATGCCTCAAGAAATAAAATTTGAGATAAAGAACCCCCTTATGGTAACAGTAACATAAGAATCAAAAGAACATGAGAGAGATACCATGAAATGGACATTAAAATATCATGAAATGAAATATATTCATTATTCTTGAATTCAATTAGGTTATTAATATAAAATATAAAATAAATTATGGTGCACGATATCAAACATATCTCATGGATTTGAAAATGAGATAAAAAAATCCTTACCTTAATTTTTGACCCACTAAAATGATTGAATCTCCTATATATAAAATAACTATGTTAATTACCAATATTATAATATTATTCATATCTATAATTTTTTATAAACATAATTTATAATTATTCTATATAAGTATATTAGTTATTTATTATCTATTTTCAATATTGGGTGTGATAAGCTTGATCATTTTGAACTAGTTTTGTAATATCAGTGTTGTTTTTCATTATTCTAAAAAATTTCATCATTACCATATCATACAAGGTACCATAATTTATGATATATAATTATTTATAATGTAATAATTTAATTCTATGGGAATTTTGGGTATGATACTTAAAGATGAAATTGGTAATGAGCGTGTTTCTATGATTTTTAATGAAAAAATATTGGTATCTTATTTTTAGGTTTTAGATTTCAGGTATTTGGGTTTCAGATATAGTGTTTTGGGTCTAGGATTTTGGATTTTGTTTCAGTTTGGGGGGTTTTGATTTTTTATTTCAGGGGTAGGGTTTATGTTTTAAGGTTTAGGGTTTAGAATTTTGATATTGGTGGAGGGGAATATTTTTTTGTCTTCACGGTTCAGATTTTAGGTTTTAGGGTTTAGAGATTAAGATTTCTGATATAGGATTTTTGGTCTAGGTTTTAGGATTATTTTGGTATGGTTTTCGGGTTACTATAAAAAAATAAAACAATTATTTTATTATTTATATAATATATTATTATTAATTAATTTCTCATTTTCATCAATGATATTACTCTATATCATTGTACAAGTAAGTAGTTAGACTGACCTAAACATGAGCATTTCATAATTAATGGATGAGTATGGTTATAAAAGTGGTTTTGTTTTTAAAAATAAAATTATTATAAAACAATAAAAATATTATTTATATATTTTTAATATTTTGAATCATATTTAATATATTTTAACAAATAATAAATAAACTAGATGAAAAATTAGATACGTTACATCATGGAGGCGGTAATATGCATAGATGCACAAATGGTGTTTCTATTTTTATTAATGGAAAAGAGAAAAGGTGGTTAATGGTTATTAAAAAGATATAAAAAAAATTCATACAATATAAATACTTAATTAATCATATAATATTGGAAAAAATAAATTTTAAAGGTAAATATATAAAAGAAACAACATTAGGGGAATGTTAGTACTTATGTTGAGGACTTTGAGATTCCCTTAGAGGATTCCTTAAAAAGGGAGGACTTATGATAAAATATCATGTCCATAAGATTAAGTTTGTGATAGATAATTATAGGGGAATAAAATAGGATATAATTTCATGAGGTAACTGAAATTTGTGAGTGACATCTAAGTGGTGGTGATATATCTCTTTTATAAGTCACGAGAATGAAATTTTTGTAAATATTTTATCTTAATTTAAAGAGAGAACATGTTTCATATGAAAAAAAGACTCCAAAATAGAAAATAATTAAGTGGGTATAATCCCGGTTTGATCCAAACCTCAACCACTTAATTATAAAAAAAATTTTAACATGTTTTTCCTTTTACTCTTTTGGTTAACACCTTTTACGCTTTTGGCTTTTATTGTGCTAAATAGTTTTTACCTAAGTTATTAATTTTTTATAACTAAAAATAAAATAATAATTATTAAATAATTTATAAATATTATTATGAATTCAAAATAAATTTTAACAAATATAATTTCTATGTGTTTTAACATTAGCGCATGTAACATGTAAAAACTAGTTTTTCAAAAAAGTGTATTTTTAAGCTTAAATTTTTTGTGTAGGATAAAATTATTAATGTATTTTATTTTAATGATATTAATTGATTTATTTGAAAACAAATAAAAGTTATTTTTATTTTAAATATATCCAAAATCAAATTTTACAAAAAATATATTTAATTAAAATAAAATATCAAACCAATTTCTTTTATTGGAAAATATTACTTATTTTTATAAAATGTTAAGCCTAGGTATTGTAAATTTAGAATAGTATTTACAAGTTTATAGTTATACTTCTTTAAAACAAATTTTATCAATTAAAATGTTTTTTATAATGATAAATTCATAAAATTTATAGTTTTAGCAAAATCTATATTTTCACTATTCAACTAAAAAACAACTATTTCAAAAAAATCCCAAAAATTCACACTAAGATAATTTTAAAATTATAAATTGAAAGTTGATATCAATTTTATCTTAGTAAAATTATATAATTTATATTTTTTAAAAATAAATGTAAAAATATAAATAAAAATTTATTTTATTGAAAAATATCTTTTTGAATATTACGTGTTCTTGATATATTCTATACCAATTTAAAATTTAATGGTTTTTAATTTATTAGTTAATTTATTTTAATATCATACATTATCATAATAATCATTTAAAATTGATCTATTTAATTTATTAACACTTTAAATTGTTATTTGAGAATGAATAATCCTTTATAATATTAAATCATATTAGTTATATATCGTCTAAATGTAATAATTTTTAATTGATTACTATATTTTTTATTCACATGAGATTTTATTACTCTTATAATTTTATTTAATAAATTTTATCTAATATTTCATGGCTCATTTTAGTTCAGTGTCTCCTATGGATAAAGATGACGAACATAAAATTAATTTAGAAAAAATATATTCAAAAATCTTTAGGTGTTTCACCCAAGCTATTATAGGATATCTAGGGATTATTCCCACCATCACTAGATAAAGAGTTGTAATATGGATTTGTTAATGTCACCCACTTGGTATACCTATTTTCTGACCATGATGACTTATATTAAGATGAGTTCCCTATAAATAGTTGTGAAAGTGGCCGAAGAGGCCAAGGAGGTAAATGAAGGAAAGGTTGAAATAAACCTCAACAATCAAGTATTGTCTCTTTTGAGGCCACATACACTACGAAAACTTTATGACAGGTACTATAATAAGATTAACAAAAACATAGATCTGAACCAAAATCCTCCAAGGCTCATTCAGAAGATTATTGACTAGAGAACCTTTAGTTGTCTAGTCAACATTGAGGCATGGGAAGGCTGGTTTATCTTAACCTATAAACCAAAAATATATCCCACAATTTTAGTTAAGGGAAGGAGAAACACACATAGTAAGCTTTGACCCTAAAGACACAAACGAGGGTGAAACCTCATGGTAGGAAGCATCCCCCTTGATCCAGAAGTATGACATCCTGAAGCATCAGACTGTCATCTCAACTAGACTACCAATCCTAGAAACCATTTAAATATCTACTAAACTCAGATAAGACCTTATTATGGCCCTTTAAATTTCTCAAGAGTTCAAAGATGATTTTTCTCTAACTGAGACATATTTCACAAATATTTCCTTCGTCGAAAGTCATACGATCATTTACCTTATAGTGTATGATTATAAAGCTACCATACATTGGCACATAACAGCCTTATACATATATGGAAATATTGAAATTATTGTATGTATTGGGCCTTAGTTGATAATGATTTTGAGATTAACCCCATTCTGATCTAAACCCTTATGCTCTGGGGCTATAGTGAAGCAAACTTGTCTCCTTTAAACTTGATGATTTAGCAGTATGATAAGAGTGATAAAAAACCTATTAGAAAAATAATGTCGAGGATACAATTTTTTTATCTCATTTCTAACTTTGAATTTATACTGGTTTATCAATACATGGATTTCTATGTCTTACTAGGTAGGCCATGGATCCATATTCACAAGAAAGTTCCATCGTCATACCATCAATGCCTGAAGTACATCGTTAATGGGAAAGTTGTAAAGACACAAAAATTTCAAGGAAAATGTTTTCTTAAATACTTTGGTACTTTATGAGTATGTGGCTTATGACGTCACTTGATTACGAGGCCCGATGTGCTTGGAATCAATTAATGAAGTTTAGCTCAGGTACGTTCAGTAAAAGAATGAGCGGGTTTTTCTATCTTTTGAACCGGTGCTCGGAATTGAAATATGAGGGTACCGATGAAATCACAATGCCGATATTTTCTTAAGAGGAATTTTATCGTAGATGTGTTTACACGGGAGAAGAATTTAAATTTTGGGGTTTAAATAAGAAGTAAATAAAATTTTGTACAATTTTATTTTATTATCCTTGGAAATTAAACTCTCCCATGGGAAGTTGTGGGTGGGGCCCACAACCTCCCAACTTCCCATGTGTGGTTATGTGGGAGGTGGGGCCTACAAGATCCCCAAACTTTTCACATTCCATAACCCCTTAACCCCCTTTAAACTCCCATGTTAATTACATGGCAACTCCCCATTAATTTTTATTCTTTAAATGTGTAACTCTTCCTCTCGCCTCTCTACCTCTTTAAAACTTGCCAACCTATCACTTAATTAATTAGAAAACTCATGGATTAATTAATTAAGTAAATTAGAATTTGAATTTTGTAAATTTGAATGCATGGAATGATTTAATAAAATAAGAAGAAGCCTTATTTTATTTTGGTAAGAATTGTTGTGTGAGGAGGAATTAGGAGAACTCTAGTATTTTCAAAGAACATCGTCCTCTCTGTGAAGAATGTCATCTCTTCGAAAAAGAACGTCGTCACCACAAAGAGCGACGACATGCCTTTCCTTCTTCTCTCCGCAACTTGTGTGGAGACACAGTTCCCTCCTTGGATGCACACCAACGTCGTCTTCGAAACCTCACCCTGCGACACCGTCTTCCGCGACGCCTGGCGAAAGACATAGATTATCAAGGTAGGGGTTTATTCTTGAAAATGGATGTTTACGTACCCCGTTCTCATTGGAAATCATTGTTAAATATGTCCGATTGCTATCATTTTACACAGATGGTGCGAGCTGAAAGAAAATGGCCCGAAAACCCTCCATTGTTCTCGTTTATTATTTTTAGAATTGCCAATTTATAGAGGAGGAGGCACGACGCCGTCGTGCCGTGCCGGGTACGTGGTGAAGGGAACCAGCGCAGTCGCGCAGGTTGTGCAGGAAGAACCGCAGCTCGCTACATGGGCTGCTTCAGTGGAGGAATCGGCCGGCCCGATGGTCGGACGAGCAGAGCTAGACCACGACGCCAGGAGGGCGCCGTGCTAGAGGACCGGCGGCCCGCCCATGCAGGCTGCATGCACAGAAGACCGACCGGTCTAGCCTGTCGGTTTGGGGAAGGCGGCGCCGCTGGTGCGGAAAACTGAGGGGAGGGGGGGGGGGGCTTGGAACCTGCTCGGCCAGCCGGGCCTCGCCCCGCCGTGCCGGGCAGCGCCCCGCCGGGCTGGGCCATGCCACTTTGGGCCGGGCCACGTCCTTTCGGGCTGAGTTGAGTATTTTCTTCGGACCAGTCCAACACCCCTTCTGGGTCGGACCCGTCAAACTGGGTCAACCCGACCCGTCTGCCCACTGGGCTAAACATGTCGTGCCTCTTAATCACCGAAACGATAATAACTTAAAGACCGTGCGTCTGATTGACGCGCCATCTGCGGCACTAGGACTCTTTCGACAAAACAGTTCTTTTGCGATACTCTAAGTGATTTTTGGATGACTATGGATTTCGTCCAGGTTAGAAACGAGCGTATTTCTAACCGGGCCCCTGGAACGGAAAAACCATTATCTCTCAGACCAGGCGTCTGATTGACACGCCGTCTGTCACGTTGAGTTCCTATTGACGAGACAGAACTTTGGGATACATCAACTCTGGACTTTGTGATAGTTGATGTATCGACCCTTGTGGCTTGTGGAGTGGACCCTCCCAGAATCGAGCGTGCTGTGTGCGGGAACCATAGAGCTGGCTGTGACTGCGACGATGATGACGACTGTACTTGGATCCTATGTGGGTTTGGCAGCGAGGACGACTGTACTTGGATCCTCTGTGGGTTCTTCAGTGATGATGACTGTACTTGGATACTACATGGATTCGACAGCGATAGTTACTGTACTTGGATCCTACGTGGGTTCGACAACGACAGATTCTGTACTTGGATATTACATGGGTTCGGTAGAGGAGATGATTCAGAGGCTACATCTATCATCTCCACCCCTCTTCGTGAATATTATACCTATGTGAGCTGAGTGTTTATTTTTAGTCATTATCATAGATGTGATTGACTTTCTTTCCTATGTGTATTGGGTTGTGCTTTCCTATGTGGACAGGGTTGTACTTGGGCTCGTGAGTTGGAGCCGAACTATAATTGATGACTTAGGTATATGTATGTGCATATACCTAAGTAGAGTTGGTTAATACTTTGTGTTTGTATCTTTCCTTTGTGGTTTATCCTTTGTGTATTCTGGGAGACCTTTGGGGGTCTCAAGGTCCCTACTGAGTATCGTATACTCACCACTGCATGGGGTATGCCTGAACTATGTTGTGTTGGATGCAGACGATAGACAAAACTGATCGAGGTGGAGTCTTGTGGAGCGGGACGGTACCTGGAGGTGGACCACTTGGCGGGATGTACACAGAATGGGAAACCGAACCTGAGGAGCTAGGGATACCATTTGTACCCAACCTTCAGGTGGGTTATCTGGAGGACGACTCAGTGGTTGCTGGTTTACTTTACTGCATCTGTTCTTTCCTTACTGTTGTACGGTAATTTCAGTTGGGTTTGTATTCTGGCCCATTTACTTTCCAGCATTTACTTTTGTACTAAGTTTTCTTAGTATTTACTTCAGCTTACATACTCTGTTGTTTTTATTTACTTATATAAAGGCAATGCCTTCCCTTTTATCGGGATTTACGCCTTTAGTGCTAGTTTCCAGCCCCTGGCCTATGGACGGCAGGCTTGGGGTAGTCACGTCATGGGCCCTGAGGACGGGTCGTGAAAAATTGGTATTAGAGGAGTCAGTTCTACCGTAGAACTTAGGACTTTGATAATTTCTTCTGTGAAGTAGTAGTGTTAAGAGTATTGAGTGTGGTTTTCAGTCCAGGGAGTCCAGTGTTGGTGCGGCGACCGACGTATCCATACACCAGGACCTTGACTTCTGATTTCCGACGCAGTGCTCAAAAACACTGATTGCATGTGTGTTTCAAAAAAATTCTTTGTGATTACTTTGTGTCAGCTCACCAGGTATACTGTTTTAACTATGGTGCACCTGTTTCTTTTCAGGATGTCCCCACGATGGCAGCCAGCTTGGGTTCCTAGTTATGTGCAAGATGGCAGCCCACCTAGCGATGAGGCCTTGGTGTAGAGCCCCATTACAGTAGAGGCACCAGCGGTACCTCTACCAGTTGGGCCACCGATACCACCAGCCCTAGCAGCAGAGGGTGCATGCCGCCTGAGTGTACTGAACGAGTTTTAGTAACAGAGGCCGCCCAGGTTCTGCAGAGAGACGGACCCTCAGGTAGCCGAGGATTGGCTGGAGGCTATCGCTAGAGTCTTCAGATTAGTAGGGACACCAGTTGACTTTATGGTGATCCTTGTAGCGAGTCTCCTGTATGCGGCAGTAGGTAGATGGTGGAGCCTGATGCTCTAGGTGCACGATGAGACATCACTACTTTGGATGGACTTCGAGAGCCTCTTCTGCTCGAAGTTCGTTCCAGCCACCCTCCGTGTGGTGTGCATCCAGGAGTTACTATAGTTGCGGCAGGGCAGCATGACAGTATCCCAATACTCGGAGAGGTTTACTGACCTCTCGCGATACTCCACAGACATGGTATGAGACCCATTATTTCGGGACTGGACCTTCGAGTAGGGACTAAGGCTTGAGATCAAGGCTTCTATGATCTCCCTTAGCATTCCGACGCAGGCAGGTGTACTAGAGCGAGCCCTTATTGTGGAGATATTCCTTGTTGAGTCGACGCCAGCAGCGAGGCCTACCACAGGGCGACACGTGGCAGAGTCTTCTATAGCCGGCAGTAGAAAGATGTCGTAGAGGTCCAACCGGACCCGGACATCATGTGGGTGACCTCAGGATACTGGTTCGGATGTGCGGGGCACACACAGCAGAGCCAGTCTTATGAGAGGTAGACAGTGCTATGCATGCGTCGGGCAGGGCCACATGGCTTGTGACTGCCCGACCTGCCATGCAGAGGAGCAGAAGACGGTTGAAGGACCACCCAAGCAGAGGCAAAGGTTCGACCATGGCGGTCCGCAGGGAGCAGGCAGACGAGGCATAGGAGCTGGCCAAGTAGCATGTGGTGGGCGACGCTTTGGGGCTCTACCACCACCACCACCAGGAGGACCACCCCGACCACAGGGAGCTAGAAGATAGGGGCATGCTCAGCTCCAGGCAGTCGAGGCCTATGACCAGGGTGCACCTGAGATGATTCGAGGTACTATCTGTGTCTACTTCACCCTTGATGTAGTTCTTTTAGACACAGGAGCGAGTCATTATTTTTTACCGCTACCTTTGTTTGGATCTCAGAGATTTTGACAGAGTCGTTGGATCGATCCTTACAGATAGAGACTCCTACGAGAGCAGACTTGACGATTACACACTAGTGCTGGCAATGTGAGCTTACTCTAGGAGATGATAACTTCGGCTGTGATCTTCTTGTAGCGGCGTCGAGGCCTTACAACATCATCTTGGGCATGGATTGGTTATCTACTATTCATGCTCAGATCGAATGTATTAGGCACAAAGTGCAGTGGGTCCACACAGATGGGAGAAGGTTCACCTTCACCGGCGAGAAGGGATCCTTGGTAGTGTAGGATGGACTTACACAGAGGAGAGGGCATCCGATCACACACCAGTTGGCTAGTCTCATCCTAGGAGCGGTTGATGTGCGGAGTCCGAGTTTTCTTATTGTGGTGGATCAGTATGCAGATGTTTTTCCTGACGACGTTCCAGGACTACCTACTTGCAGAGAGGTAGACTTATACATTGACCTGTACCCCAAGAAAACCCTGATATCTACTCCATCATATTGGATGGACCCCACTGAGCTTCGTGATCTTCAGGTACAACTGGAGGACTTGTAGGGCAAGGGATTCATCCGACCCAGTGTTTCACCCTGGGCTTCTCCGATTTTATTCTCCAAGAAGGTGAATGGGAGCTTATTACTATGTGTAGACTACCGTAGTCTGAATCAGGTGACTGTAAAGAACAAGTATACACTCCTGAGGATTGATGACCTCTTTGATCAGCTCAAGGGAGCGCGATGGTTCTCGAAGACAGACCTTAGGTTAGGCTATCACTAGCTCAGAGTTTGAGACGAGGATGTGCAGAAGATGGCCTTCAGGTGTCGGTATCGCCACTATGAGTTCTGGGTTATGCCTTTCGGTGTAACCAATGCTCCATCAGTGTTCATGAGTCTCATGAATAGGATCTTCCAGCCTTACCTCAATCGATTTGTCGTAGTATTCATCGACAACGTACTGATTTACTCGACTACTGAGGAGGAGCATGCCTACAACTTACGGGTTGTACTGGACACACTCCGAGAGCACCAACTTTTTGGTAAGCTCTCGAAGTGTCAATTCTATATTCAAGAGGTCCACTTCTTGGGGCACGTCATCTCTAAGGTGGGAGTTTCTGTGGATCCTATGAATATCGAGGTAGTACTTTCTTGGGATCCACCCAAGAGCGTGACTCAGGTGCGGAGTTTCCTAGGTCTAGCAGGGTACTATCGGAGATTTGTGCCAGATTTCTCCAGAGTTGCAGTACCTCTTTCAGCTTTGATGAAGAAGGGGAAACCCTTCGTGTGGTCAGATAGATGTCAGCAGAGCTTCCAGGATCTGAGGCAGAGATTGACTAGTGCACCCATCTTGAGGTTACGGGAGGAGGGTATAGGGTACATAGTTTACTGCGATGTATCAGGGACCGGACTTGGGTGTGTCCTAATGCAGGAGCGGACAATGATCGCTTATGGTTCACGGTAGTTGAGGCAGAATGAGAAGAACTACGCTACCCATGACCTAGAGTTAGCAGCAGTGGTCTTCGCCTTGAAGATGTGGTGACACTATCTGATGGGCGAGCGCTTTACAGTCTACTCTGACCACCAGAGTCTCAGGTACATCTTCTCGAAGAAGGACCTGAACTTGAGACATCGGAGATGGCTTGAGTTCCTCCAAGACTACGACTTTGAGATAGTCTATACTCCTGGGAAGGGGATCGTAGTAGCTGATGCTCTCAGTAGGAGATCGGGAATCCAGCTACTTGGAGAGGTGACAAAGCAGCTAGCCACATTGTAGATATCTTTCATGGATAGAGATGGAGCAGCCTTTCTATAGTCACCCATAGTCACTCCTCTACTAATTCAGTGGGTCAGAGAGGCACAACATGGGGACATTGACTGTGAGATGCTATGTGCACAGATATCCACAGGACAAGCACCTGATGGATTTTCTGTATGAGGAGAGCACATCATCCTCTTCAGGGGACGTAACATGGTACTAGTTTTATTACAGGAGGAAGTGCTGAGGGAGTTTCACACTTCCCCTTTGGCGTTACATCCAGGAGTAGCAAAGATATACTAGGATCTCAGACGACAGCACTGGTGTCTGGGTATGAAGAAGGTTATGGCAGAGTTCATTTCGCGATGCCTCACCTGCCAGAAGGTGAAGACAGAGCACCATGTTCCGGCAGGCTTAGTGCAGCCCTTAGAGGTCCCGGAGTTGAAGTGGGATGGGATGTCTCTGGATTTTGTGATGGGGATCCCTCAAACTTCTAGAGGACATGACTCCATCTGGGTGATTGTCAAACGACTCACCAAGTCGGTCCACTTCCTACCTATCAGAGATCAGGTCTCAGTGGAGAGCTTGGGACGCCTCTATGTTCAGGAGATCGTATGGCTTCATGGTGTTCCATCATCTATCGTCTCCGATCGAGACCCTCGCTTTACTTCCCAGATTTGGAAGGGGTTTCAGGAGGCTTTTGGGACACAGATAAGCCTGAGCACTACCTTTCATCCTTAGAAGGATGGCCAGATGGAGAGGACCATTCATAATCTCGAGGAAATGCTCCGTTCATTTGTTCTCGGAATTGTTCGCAGCTGGGAGGATCACCTACCTTTGGTGGAGTTTGCATACAAAAACATCTACCAATCCACCATCGGGATGGAACCATACGAGGCACTGTATGGACGACCATGCAGATCACCTCTGTGCTAGACTGACCCTGGGGAGTCAGCACTTGTAGGACCAAAGATGGTCCAAGCTAAGACGGAGAAGGTGCAGATCAGCTAGGAGCGGATGAGCACTTCACAGAGCAGACAAAAGTCCTATGATGACAGGAGACAAAGACCATAGAGTTTGAGTATGGAGACCATGTTTTCATACAGGTCTCACAATGACACGGATTACAGAGATTTGGCCAGGGTGGAAAGTTATCTCTGCACTTCATCGGACCTTTTCAGGTCCTCAGCAGGGTAGGTGAGGTGGCTTACCACCTGGCCCTTGCACCTCAGTTGCACCGGGTGCATGCCATATTCCACGTATCTCAGCTAAGGAGATACGTGCACAACCCGAACCACATCATAGATCATGGGAACCTGGACATCGATGGTGAATCTAAATTCATGGAGGTTCAAGTGGAGATCGAGGATCGACAAGAGCGGGTCCTATGTGGACGGTCGATTCTTCTGGTGCGCATTTGTTGGCAGCACGAGAACCTCTAGGAGAGCACATGGGAGCATGAGGCTCATATGCATGCTCAGTACCCTCATTTGTTTCCCTAGTTTATGATGTAGCATTATGGGGACGTAAGGTCCTAAGGTGGGAGTAATTTAAAGACCCAGAAATTTCAAGGAAAATTATTTCTTAAATACTTTGGAATTTTATGAGTCTGTGGCTTCTGACGGCACTTGATTCCAAGGGCCGGTGTGCCCGAAATCAATTTCCAAATTTTAGTTTGGGTACGTTCAGTAAACGAACAAGTGAGTTTTTCTATCTTTTGAACCGGTGCTTGGAATTGAAATCTGAGGGCACCGATGAACTCACAGCGCCAGTATTTTCTTAAGAGGACTTTTATCGTAGATGCATTTGTATGGAAGAAGAAGATAAATTTTGGGGTTTAAATAAGAATTAAATAAAATTTTGTACAATTTTATTTTATTATCCTTGGAAGTTAAACTCTCCCATGGAAAGTTGTTGGTGGGGCCCACAACCACCCAACTTCCCATGTGGGGTTATGTGGTAGGTGGGGCCCACACGATCCCCAACCTTTTCACATTCTATAACTCCTTAACCACCTTTGAAATCCAATGTTAATTACATGGAAACTCCCCATTAATTTTGTATTCTTTAAATGTGTAACTCTTCCTCTCCCCTCTCTCCCTCTTTAAAACATTCCAACCTATCAATTACTTAATTAGAAAACTCATGGTTTAATTAATTAAGTGAATTATAATTTTAATTTTGTAAATTTGAATGCATGTCATGATTTAATAAAATAAGAAGAAGCCTTATTTTATTTTTGTTAGAATTGTTGTGTGAGGAGGAATTGGGAGAACTCTAGTATTTTCAAAGAACGTCATCCTCTCCGAGAAGAACGTCATCTCTTTGATGAAGAACGCCGTAACCACAAAGAGCGATGACATGCCTTTCCTTCTTCTCTCCGCGACTAGTGTGGAGACTCCATTCCCTCCTTGGACACACGCCAATGTCGTCTTCAAAACCTAACCCCGCGACGCTGTCTTCCGCAACGCCCGACGAACGACATCGATATTCGAGGTAGGGGTTTATTCTTGAAAATGGATGTTTATATACCCCGTTATTGTTGGAAATCATTGTTAAATATGGCTGATTGATATCATTTTATGCGGAGGGTGTGGACCGAACGAACACGGCCCGAAAACCCTCTGTTGTTGTCGTTTATTATTTTTAGAATTGGCAATTGATGGAGGAGGAGTCACGACGTCATCATGCCATGCCAGGTACACAGCGAAGTGAACCGGCGTCGTCGCACTGGTTGTGCGGGAAGAACCGTGGCCCACTACATGGGCCGCTTCAGCGGAGGAACCGACCGGCCCGATGGTCGACCGGGCGGAGCTGGACCGCGGCGCTAGGAGGGCGTCGCGCTAGAGGACTGGCGGCCCACCCATGCGGGCCGCGTGCACAGAAGACCAGCCGGTCTAGCCGGCCGGTTTGGGGAAGGGTGGCACCGCCGGTGCGGAAAACCGGGGGGGCCACTCCTCCGCCCCCCTTGGAACCCGCTCGGCTTCGGCCGAGCCAGCCGGGCCGCATCCCAGCTGGGCCGCGCCAGAACTGGCGCGTCGGGCCGCGCCACTTCGGGCTAGGCCGCGCCACTTCGGGCCAGGCCACGTCCCTTTAGGACGAGTTGAGTATTTTTTGCAAACCATTCTGGCATCCCTTATGGGTTGGACCCATCAAACTGGGTCAACCCGACTCGTCGGCCCACTGGGCGAAATGGGCCGGGCCTGTTAATCACTTAAACGAGAATAACTTAAAGATCGCACGTCCGATCAATGCGCTGTCTGCGGCACTAGGACCCTTTCGATGAAACGATTATTTTGCGATACTCTAAGTGAGTTTTGGATGACTATGGATATCGGACAGGTTAGAAACGAGCATATTTCTAACCAGGCCCCTCGAACGGAAAACCCATTATCTCTCAGAATGGGCGTCCGATTGACGCGCCGTATGTCACGTTGAGTTCCTATTGACGAGACAGAACTTTGGGATACATCAACTCTGGACTTTGTGACAGTTGATATATCAACCCTCTTGGCTCATGGAGCGGACCCTCCCGGAATCGAGCGTGCTGTGTGCGGGAACCCTAGAGCTGGCAGTGACTGCGACGACGATGACGACTGTACTTGGATCCTACATGGGTTCGGTAGCGAGGATGAATGTACTTGGATCCTCCATGGGTTCGGAAGCGATGACGACTGTACTTGTATCCTACGTGGGTTCGGCAGCGATAGTTACTGTACTTGGATCCTACATGGGTTCGGTAACGACAACTTCTTTACTTGGATCCTACGTGGGTTTGGCAGGGGAGATGATTCAGAGGCTACATCTATCATCTCCACCCCTCTTCGTGAATAGTATACATGTGTAAGCTGAGTCTTGATTTTCAGTCATTATCATCGATTTGATTGACTTGCTTTCCTGAGTGGATTAGGTTGTGCTTTCCTGTGTGGACTGGGTTGTACTTGGGCTTGTGAGTTGGAGCCGAACTGGAATTGATGACTTAGTTATATATATGGGAATATACCTAAGTAGAGTTGGTTAATACTTTGTGTTTGTATCTTTCCTTTGTGGTTTATCCATTCTGGATTATGGGAGACCTTCGGGGGTCTCGGGGTCCCTACTGAGTATCGTATACTCACCCATGCATAGACTATACTCGCACTACGTTGTGTTGGATGCAGACGACATACAACACTGATCGAAGTGGAGTCTTGTGGAGCGGGATTGTACCTGGAGGTGGACCACTTGGCGGGATGTACATGGAGCGGACGGCTGGACCTGAGGAGATGAGGAGACCATTTTTACCCACCCTTCCGGTGGGTTATCCGGAGGACGACTCGGTGGTTGCTAGTTTACTTTACTGTAGCTGTTCTTTATTTACTATTGTAATGTACTTTCAGTTGGGTTTGTATTCTGGCCCATTTACATTCCATCACTTACTTTTGTACTCAGTTTACTTAGTGTTTACTTCAGCTTGCATACTCTATTGTGTTTGTTTACTTATATAAAGGAAATTCCTTCCCTTTTATCAGGATTTACGCCTTTGGTGCTAGTCGCCAACCCCTGGCCTATAGAAGGTGGGCTTGGGGTAGTCACGACATGGGACCCGAGGATGGGTCGTGACAAAAGTAAATGTACAATATCCATTTGAGTTTTAATAATCTCAATATATATGTAGAGTTTTACATAAGGGAGGGGGAATAAACTTTTGGTAAATAAAACAATTCAAATTTCTACTCCTAATGGCTATGAAGTAACTCTAATAAATCCATGTAGTGAATGTGGTGAAAACTGTGTTTCCCATCAATAGAATTGAGAAAAAACTATTGATATGTGAATTCATTGGGTCATCTTGGTTCCATTAGACAATAAATTAAATCATTTGATAAAATTATTCTCATATAATGGATAGGAAGATGTTTACATTGAATAATCACTTTCAAAAAATGAAAATACTTCATGATAATCCATGCATATCAAATTTGAACCTAAACTTATTTACGCGTTGGAAAGTCTAAAAAATATCCATTTGATCCATCCAAGGTTCTTATACTAGTTAGATATGAAACCTTAAAGAATAATAAGATAATGAGGGTTACGAAAAATCACTCCCATTCTCATTTTATCAGTCACATTAGATGAAACCACCCTTCAAAAGAAGGATGTCATTCTGAATGGAATAAAAATACTCTTTCATCATATCCCATATCTCAAGATTCCATTCCATCTTTGAACCTCAATAATAGTGAAGAAAACAAGGAATAAACTAGGTATTACCATTAATAATTCAAATAATGTTTCTCTATAACTACTTATGACCTTAGATAGATTTACCTGGGTAAGGAGGAATATATTTGGCATAAATTGATCAGTGCTACTTTGAATCCTACGGAAAAGGATAATAAAATATACTTTCTAAAAAAAATTAGGATATTTTTACCTGAAACTATACATAAATGATCATATTGGATCCCCATGTGGCTACCCTTCACTTGGGTCCACCAGATGACCAACATTGCTATAAAAAAGTAGCAAAGATAATGCATCTAACCCATGCTACCAAGGTGGAAGCTGAAGTTGATAAGTTAATCAAAGAAAAAATTATTCAAAAGTTCAATACCTAAAATGGATCCTTAATATTTTCCATTATAAGAAAAATATTAGGCAAATGTGGGTTTGCGTCAACTTTAGAGATCACAACCAACACTAATCAAAGGGTGGTTTCCCCGTCTTAATCAAAGAGTTACTAATCAATTAAATGAATGGATTCCAATACCAGTCATTCATGGATTAATAATCCAGATGAAAATAGTTCTTAATGGATACTAAAGTTGAGGAGGTCATTCTGTTTAGGGAATCCCAAGGGGTATACTATTTTCAAGTAATTCCCTTTGTCTCGAAGAATACTATTGACACAAACCAGTGTTCCATGATGTTTACTTCAAGAATTTTTTTGGAAAACCATGGAGTTATTTTTGGGATATCTGGTGGCTAAGTACCAAAAAAATAGTGAGAATCTTACTAATCATGAGAAAATTTTCAACAAACTTTGACTGCATAACTTAAAAATGAACCCCCTAAAATGCGAATTCGGGGGTGACATGATGAAAATTTATTATCTTCATTGTATTCCATTATAATATCAAAGTCGACCTCGAAAATACCAAAATGATACTTGATATGTCTCTTACTTGAATCTTTAATAAGCCGAGGTGACTCTAAGGGTGCCTTAAATATATTAGTCACTTCATATCAAACCTTGTCTATAAATGTTTATACTTTATAAAGTTGATAAATAAAAGAGTTAACTATTATAGGGATGAATACTATTTTAAATCCTTTTAAGAACTCAAACATTACCTTTTGAATCCACCAACCTTGATTTCTCTTATAGAAGGTAAAATGATCATCCTTTATGTGGATTCCTTAGAGTGATCTATTTTAACCCTAAGTGCTCAAAATAATTATGTGATCAAGGATAATAGTATCTATTACCTCATTAGAACAATGTTGTATGACTAGAATCAATATTTAAATATCATGAATAATTACCTCCTATTGATTTTCTTAGTGAAAAATATTAGACACTACATATAGATCCATAAGTTCCCCCTTATCTCTTATTTTGATCCACTCAAATATACCCTTATTCTAAAAATTTTATCTAGAAATATAACATGATGATAAATCATTATAAAGTAGGTTGAAATCCATTCCATATCTCAAAATGAAATCAAGGGGAAAGAATTAGAAAATTTACTCATAGCATATTCTATCCTAGATAAATCATTGTTAGATATAAAGCTCCCTGATTAAGAGGTATTCTCTATCTATGAAACCTTCTAGAAATCAGAAATTTACTTCAATGTAAACTATAGGAGTGGAACAAGTAAAAGTAAAAAAAAACAAATCTCAACCATACCATATCTAAGATTATATTTATCTCCCCAACAAAATTAGTTCTTCCATACTCCTTCCTACTATCACAAGGATATATAAAAAATGTGTTAGAATACAAGGCCCTAATCATAGGACTGGTTCTATAGTTAAAAATGCTAGTGTCCTGATTGAATATTATAGGAGATTTAGAGTTAATGATAAAGAAAGTCAATACTGAATATTCAATTAATACGGAAGATATAATTCCCTTTCATGATTATGTATGATGTTTGATGAACAAATTCCCATAAAATCTAATGCTATCTCATATCCCACATTCACATTTTACCTAAGTGGATACACTATCTAATGTGGAAATATCTCTAGAAAATCTAGACTAGGATGAGATGGTCATCTGTATCTCACATCACATGATGGTCTCACTATTTATCAATAATGATATAGAAGATATTATTGAATTCAACACCACCCATGATTATGGAGAGCCAATATTATCACCAAATATTGCTTCAATTTTATAGAAACATTCCATAATATACTACCACCAAAACAAGAACCTTTTATTAGATTGAGATAACAGGGATAAATCCGATGAAGGTTAATAAATTTCATTCCTTATGATGGATATAATTTTCAAAATATTCTCTATAATAGAGGCTTTAATGGAGTCCCCCTCATGTTCATTGGAGTAGATACCCTTATTATTGTGTAGGAATTTTAGGAGGACACTTGTAGTTCCCTATAGATAGGACTGATGCTCTTCTATCAGATCCAAATACTTGGATAATTTTATAGATAAATAATTAAAGACTATATGAATATCATATATACATTATGTTCTTGTTAGATACTTTCTAACTTTATATATAAATCCCCATAATTGTTGAATATTTCCAAATACTCTTGGCCATTTTTCGTGTGGGTAATGGATTTCATGGGGCCATATATCCCAATTAAAGATAGTAAAGTCATGTATATTATTATTTTAGTGGTTTATTATCTAAGTGGGATGAGTATCTATCCATCAAATAAGTAAAAAAAATGATATCACTAACTTTGTGAAGTATAATATTATTACATGATTTGGAATCCCTCGTATGATGTTGATGCATAATAAAACTAATTTCTATGATTCCAAATTAAAGAGGCTATATTAAGAGTAACATATAGCCCAATAATTCATCCTTATATAATGTAGTTATATATGGATACATAAATGTGTTAAAATAATCTATCTAATATCCTTTAGAAGATTATTGATAAAGATAATAATTCTTGTACTGATAAGCTCCTATATTCTCTATGGTATTATCACAACAAAACCCGCACCACCACATAGGTGGCCCCATATTTTCTAATCTATGTGATAAGGCTAATTATACCCTTTGAAGTCTAATTTCCTTTAATTTACATTTCTATATGAAATAAACTATTTGAAAATGATAAATCTTATATACGTCTGGATGAATTAGAATGAATCTATGAGAAAATGTTGCAAACACTGCACAACCTAGAGATTCATTATAATAAAATCATAGAAGCATTAAAAAAGAGGGTTTACCTTTTCTTATTCATCCAAGGGGAACTGGTGTTGGCCCTGAGAACTCCCATGATACCTAGGAAGAAAACTATGAAGTTAGAGCTAAAGTGGGATGTCCTTACTTCATACAAAAGTTCTACTCCAACTATGCTTATTCCATAATCACAATGGATGGAGATCATGTCATACCTACCACCAATGAATGTTTTCTCAAGAAGTAATTTTCATAATTTTACAAAGGGTTTAAAATGAAAAATATTTATAAATATAAACTATATAATACATAGTCCTTGTCCCTTGAAATCAAACAATATGGTGTTGTTTCAGACCCCTTTTCATTTGGGGAAGTTTCTAATAGAGTTTATTTATGGTACTGAAAACACCCAATGTTCCCATGTCCATGATGGTTTATGGACGTTCTTTCCAAAGGTAGGAAGTCATTGAGAGATTTTACCAATGATTCTTAGGAATTCACATTGGTCAATAGGGTGGGAGGTCAGACTTATCAAACACTTTTGAGGGGGTTTTTTTCCTTCTCTAGTAATATCTTATATATTTAAGTCGCATTCATGAATTATTTATAAACTATAAAATAAAACTTTTCACCCTCCATATTTTCAATCAATCATGTATACATGCGAGAGTGACTATATGTATCTACTAAAGGTTCTCTATCAATGGAACCATCTATATGTATCTGAGGTTCTCCATCGAGAGATTCCTATGTATATTTCAGAGGTTCTCCATCTCATTTTTTGTTTACTTGGTAATTATTTATTTAAAGGAACACAACTTAAAGCACCATGATTGGGTACTTTAGAGTTTGTTTCTATTTAGGGAGGTGGTTAGAGTTTTGATATCGGGATAGGTCACATAGGAGGGGCTTCCTATGTATCCTTGTGAAAGGAATCAGAATCCACATAGTTCTGTGCCACTTAATGGGACACATCATAAATTTTAGGGTCATATGATAATGACCATACCATATGGTTTAGTATCATGTATCAAGTATTTCTTGGTGGAATAATCCTAGAAAAGAATGTTATTGGACTTATTCAAGGTTGAACCATTATAGTTGATCTTTGAGGGAATATGTCCTTATTATGAGATGACATGCATTGGGAATTTGGGACAATTTGGATGGGTAGAAAAAGATATGGAAGGAATATAGCCTCCTAAGTGTAAGAATGATCTTAATGGGAATATGAACCAAAAAGTATTATGTTGGGTTAAAGGTGTCCTCTTTAAACCTCATGGAGGCTTCCTATGTATCCCATGAGTACAAGAATCAAATAGCACATAGGTCATAAATGTTGGGGATTAGACTATAAAGGAGCCCCAAAGTTACTCCATTGGGAATATATCCCTATGAAGGTTTGTCTCATGGTGAATATGGACCATTAAGAGAATGGTAATGTGGCTCTAGGTTTTACACCTATAAGGAGACCCATATATATTTTAGATTAAGCTAGTGAAATGGTCACCACTGTCCTCTAAAAGAATGTGAGTCATGATTAGTGTGAAAAATAAGAGGAAGTGGAAAATATGGAACTTTTCACCATCTGATCCTTCCTATAGTGAATGAGGGATGGGGTATGGAAGGCAAGATATTTCCTACAAAAAATACTAGGGGCTTAATCCTGGATAGATGACCAATTCTCGGTTTCAAGGATGAGGAGAGAATAATACAACACTATCCCTCATCAAAGGGGAAGGAATGTAGTTCCCATCACTATCTAAAATGGAGAGGTCCTTGGTACTCCCTCCAAGGTTGGGGTCCTCATTAATAAGGGAATGAGTAATTGTAAATATCTTGAGGTCCTTTCCTACTATCTAGGTTAAGTGTGACACATATTTTATCGAGTGATTTCATAATCAAATGGGAGACACACTAGTGTCTCCTAGGATCTAATAAATAATATCTTGTGGCCTTGGTGGAGGTTTTGACTTTGTCTCATTCTTATCGGAGTCCCAAGGAGAGGGAACAATCATTGATGATAAGAGATTGAGTGATTCTAGAGGGTGATTCACTTAAATGATACCCAGGAAATCTAGGTTAGACCTTGCCTTGTTGATACATGCGAAAGATGGGTAGTGATTCACCTAGGTGATACTTTCACGGGCTGGGAAGTACCTCTCCCAAGTGATTCCCGAGAAAGCTGGATGTTTCTTTGCCTATGTGATACTTGGGTGAACTAGGAAGTACCTCTACCATGTGATACCTGGGTGAGCTAGATGGTGCTTTTCCTAGGTGATACTTGGGTAATCTAGAAGGTAACTCGATAAGGTGATACATGGGAGAGCTGGGATGGACCTCACCTAGGTGATACCTAGGTAAAATGGATAGTACTTTACCCAGGTGATACTTGGGTGAGCTAGGAGGTACCTTTCCTAGGTGATACCTGGTCAAGATGGATAGTCCTTCACCCAGGTGATACCTAGGCAATATAGATGGTTCTTCGACTAGGTGATACCTGGGAGAGTTGAACTGAATTATTGGGTGATGAACAACTTTGTAAACCACACTTGGTTGAGACCTTACTCTAATCTCCAAGGGTCTATTTATGTGATCTTGAAAAATTGGTGATCAAATTTTAATCCAAGGAGGGTCCCTTCTACCGAATATATTTAGAATCTGGAGGTTAGTTCCTTGTGTAGGTATTTAGAGTTTCAATATCTTAATGTAATATAATATATTGTATCTTGATAATTCCCTCTTATTTTTCAATCTCGGAAGTCCACCTAAGGGTTTAGAGGACTTGGGTGAGAGACTTTGGTGAGTAGAGCTTCAAGATTTCTATTAATCTTCTAGTCATGTCAAATAGGGATCCCCAAGGGTCTTATTTTTATGAAAACTAAGAGCCTTGGGAGATAGAGGTGGTCCATGTAAGTCCTCCACACTAGTGGATCACATAGGTGGAACTTATGATGTGCACATGGTCACACAAGTATGTTGTGGTCTTGGGACTTGTGCGAGCTATTGGCCATGCTAGTATATTTCACTAGCTTTACTTGGGTGAACTCAGGGGGTTTAGGAGAGAAGGATGTTGTTCCATGTTTATTCCCTTTCCTTTTCTATATACTTGAGGTTTTTTCCTTTAGACACTTTTAATCCTCTTGGTAAAAAGGTATTGTCAACAAACCCCCCCCTAAGGATTGGATTCAATAGGAAAAATGAGGATTTAATCCCAAAGAATAAAGAGACACTTGAATTGATTGAAATATCATTCATTGAGAATTATAGGTTGGTGCATCATTCATGTTTTTAGAACATCATGGACCATTTCTTGCACATTGGTTAAGTTAACAGATGATCCATGCATGCTAACTACACTGGTTGGTCGTATTGGTTGATCACACAGCTCTATCGTGTAGGTTTTCCACACATGTCTACCATGTGGGTATATTACATAATGTTTCCACTCCTATAAATAGTTTCATTCATTGGTGGCACCTATTTTATTCATTCAACTATTTCTCTCTCCCCTTTATCTAATTTCAAACATCTTCTACATTTAATCTTGGCAATCATTCACTTGCGTGAGCCCTTTCCATGAAGTGTTGTCCATGAGATAATTTCGCTAGGTCTCTTGGGTGGCTGACCTATGCAAGGAAACCTGGTCTAGTGACCTGTGTGAGGTCACTTGGGCTAGTGACTTTCTAGAGGTCACTTGATTTAGTGAACTTCACGACTTCACTTTGGTGAGTAATCTTTATGAGGTCATTAGATTTCTAAAAATCTCCAATGTACTTCAAAATTTATTTTATCACTAATGAAATACTTTGTGTTTTCTTTATATATTTTCAATGGCTAGTCAAATGGTTTGAGTTTCTGATGAACAAGTTTGTGCATGCGTAAAATATATTCTAGAAATCATTAGGATAGATTATTATCAAATTTAAGACTCCACCCTTACAGATCTTGGGAAGAATCTGAATAAGTACCATCATGAATATCTTGAGAGTGAAGAATTTCCTATCTTTGACCACAGAATATTAAAATATGTACTTATTTTGACTCTAAATAATTACTTTCTAAATTATTGTCTCAAGGATTACATGAACATTACCACAACTAGTGTCTCATACTTGGGTGAAATTATCAATGAGGGAACAAAACCCATCATTTGTGTCATTCCCCACAGTGCATGTGTTCCAGATTTGAAGCTTCAAAATCCTAAGTCAAGACCACACTGATACTCATTAGCATTTAATGCTTCTAGGATAGACCAATCAAAGGGTTGGAAGGAAGATTTTTGCTTCTGTGCTGGAGGTGTTGTTAATACCAAGTGAATGTAGATTATTTGGTGCAAAAAACCTATGCTGAATTTGAAGTCGATTTGAAGGAGTTTTGGATTTATGAGGTTGTGTGGGCGGCAAAACATATGTATACAAGAATCCATATATCATCCCAATGTTTCTTATAAAATGGATCCCACAGATAAATACTTTCTAACTGACACACAGAGAAGTCAACATTATTTTATGGTATGTCTACATGATCTTAGAATATCCAATTCTCAGAGATATGTATGATGAGTTTATCCCACCAAAATCAAAATGGAGTGATGTTGAGAAAACACCTTCTTTGGGTCACGAGCTTCTCAAAGTAACTCATAAGGTCATAAAGGAAGACCCTCACCCAAGGGATGATGTTAATCCCAAGGCATGGATTAAATTTTTCATGGAACCAAAAGGACATGGACCTAGTTTTCAATGCCCAATGGTATTTCCTTCATTGAAAAATTGGGGAATCCCTAGCAAATATTGTCCTGTGTTGGAGCATGGATAAATATAATCAATGTGGGTATAAAATCAAGTTTTAAATCCCTACCAAAACCCACCTATCTATGTTTTTAGTTATTTGGTTGAGTACCTATGTGTTGTTAGTTCGTGAATCCAATGGTGGTTTGTGATTAGGGATGTTTTTTATAGAATCCAAGTTAGATGAAGTGGAGCATATGGGGTTGGTTGGACCTATATTGGAAAATATCCACCAGTTACTATTTAACATGTATATAGGGAAGTACACTTACAGATTTTAAGACTATTCCATGTGTTTCAGGGGTGGATTGTGGTACATTTTGTCTCTTATTCTATGTTGAGTGAGTTCTGGATTCTTGGATGCCAGTTTTATCTATTTTTTCAAGCTTTTTATTGCATCCAACCTTTGTCTTTGAACTATGGTGAAGATTTTATGAATTTGAACATATTGGGAGAATTTAAATTCATCCCATATGGGGATCTTACCAATACAATTTTCACTAAAATGGCCTTGGTGATAATGATATGAGGTTATATATGATAGATTTTGGTGGTTATTTGATGGAAACATGGATTCATGGAGAGATTAATTATGAATCCTACACTCTATATATATTTTCACACCAATTAAAGTTCTTGTAATAAATATATGTATCACCTACCACTCATGTCAGATTGAAGAATCACCCAATGGTGGATGAATAGTTCTAGGTCATCATGAATTTGGAGGTATCTCAGGCTGTAATCATGCTAAATCAATTGAGCACATCTGTTAATTTAACTTATAGGTATTTTAATACCTAGATATATTTATAACATAAAGGGGTGTTGATGAGGAACTTCCCCCTAAATTGAATCCATAGGAAATACCAGATATAGAAAGTGTGGTAAGAAGGATCAGCCTAAGGATGATGATGATAAATATCCAAAATCTTCCAAATAATCTCATATTTGAGTCATACAATAGGATAAAATATAAAATAATACACTTATTGATCCAAATAAATCAATCCATCACCATTAGGGGGGAAATTTGAGCTTATATTTCCCATAGTTATAAAATAGAGAGGATCAAGAGGACAATAAAGTCAAGATATGTTAGGTGTTCTTTAAATATTTCCAAGATAACATCTGATTATGTGAATCCTAGATCAGTTCATTTTTTGGAAGACAAGAATTATAACATCCTGGACTAGTGGATTTTTCTTCAGGAAGGCTTACATATTCTGCAACATAGAGATGTTTGAGCACCCTTTTATTTCCATTTTGATACCAAACCTGATGAAGTGGGAAATTATTTTTGGGAAATGGGGATTCCTATATATTCCATCGGCAAAAGGATCATCCACATGAAGTGAGTAATTGATATGATAATGAGGGGCACCATCAAAGGGGTGAAAAATCAAGATGTTGATGAATGGAATGAGTAAGTTGAAGTTGATGATTTAAGATACATCTATATCAATTTTTCATGAATAATAATATATTAATTAGAATATATTTAACTTTAATTTACAGGGGGAAGGGGAAGAGGCACTAGAGCTAGAGTCACCAAGATATGGCCTGAAAGGAACCCATTTCAGGGTTGAAGGACCTATACCTAATTTGAGGGAATTTACATGGGCAAGAGAATCATGGAGGAGGAGATGGATAGAGAAAATTATTTATTTACTCCTCTTATATTGGTATTTTATAAGGAAAGTTCCATATTTCCTCCATTGAAAGTGAAACACTGACAGGTAGTGAAGACATTATCCAAGCGCATTATCAATCATGGGGAGTTTTCTCAATATCAATTATCTTTGATCTTTCCAATATATATATACATATCAATTATTACTATGGATTAGAGAATCCACTTCACTTTATTCTCCCAATGGATCCAACACTGATCATTCAAGAACTGAGGAGGATTCTCTATATGAAGTGTAAAATCTTATTGGAGAGTCCATCCCCTTAACAAGATAAGTGCCAAGGGACTAAACCAAATATTTCTTTATTACTGTGGAGGGAGATGATAATCTTGGTAATGTTAATTATGCATCACTGGATGTCATGTAACAAATGATAACCCTTACCTTTATGATACTTCAGATTCACCACGTACATTATAGGACCCCACTACAATCATTTTTGGCCCCATAACTATTCTATAAGGGGATGATAAGAATCATGGAACATAAAATCAAGGTCATGATGGTGATTATGGTTCAACATGTCCTAGAGTGAGGGTGCTTATCGAAACAACAATGGTTCGAGTGAATGGGATAGATTTGGGTCCTGAACTAAATGTCCCAAACATCTCCACTGGTGAGGATGCCAAAAGTCTTGAAACATTAGTTAATGAATTAATGGAAATGAAAGATGTTATCAAACAAATTGATATCAACACATCTATAGAAAAGTTTAGGGACTTCAATTTAAAGTTGGATGAACATGATTTTTCACTTTTTTTTACACATTTCTATCCTTCTTTACTTCTGATTAACTAATCAAGAATATTAACAAGTATAGATTTATCTATAAAAAACCTTTCCATGTAAATCCACTACTAGGGTTTCAAGGTACCTCTTTCTCTTGTTGTAAAGGTAACACCAACTCAAAGACCCAAAGAGGGAGATTCTCATGAGCCTTCCATCTCAGGGTCTGAGAAAATCCAAGAGAGGGATTCTTCTCAAGAGATCCCAATTCAAGATGATGAGACTCAAGATACTAGAGAAGGCCCAAACCAAGTAGCTGAACCATCAAACTGTGAGTGTCATCAACCAATTAGATCATCTTCTTTACCTTCTCTTAGTTTTATTCCAATGTTGATGACTAATTTTATTCGTAATTTAGTGCCATCAACTTCAAAAATCAAATCTGAATGGGGAACCTACACACAAACTCAACCAACAGTGCAAGGTGGGGGTAATTTTACTCTATAAATGACAAGAGAAGCCACTTTTATAAGAAAATTAATTCTAAACTAAACCTACCCTCTTGAGACTAGCTCTTAAGTAAATCATAATGCATAAGATTCTTTTTAGGTATGTCGCCATTTCATTTGGAATGATATCTAGGAGCTAATATTTAAGACACCTGTATTATATCAACCTTCATAAATTCATCATCTACAGATCATGTTCAAGATTTTGTGGGTATGGTGAATTTTACTACCGCATGGTCCACTATATTGTTAATAAGATCATTCTCCAGTGGGAGTATGATCATAAGTTACAACATTAAATAAATAATTCTTATGAAAATTTATGATACCTAAGTTGCATTATCCTAGGTGGAGATCAATCAAGACAAGTATATGAAGGAGTGAAATAACTGAGTTGAAGAGAAATCCCTTAAAATATTACATCTCCAACAAGAGCCGGATACCTCCAAAGGGGAGATTGTATAACTTCACCAATCATCGGAAGAGGTCCAAGATCTGGGAAAGACCACCATTTCTACTGTAGTGATGGACTCCTCCCTACTGAGGAGGCTGAGGTTACTAAGCTAACTGGGCTTTGATATACCATTGAGGAGACTCTTGAGGCCCTCTAATAGTTCAAAAGTTTTATTGATGAAATATTTTTGTCCATGGATATAACAAATAGAGACTACAGTTAGTGAATTATCCTCTAATTACTAATCCAGGAATGAAATAAACTTTGTAATCAAACATCTGTTTCGTTATTCTCACCATTTTTTACAATTATAATATTTCACTAAAATTATCTCACTTTAGTGAATTACCATGTTTTGGTGTATTAAAATTGAAATTATAATAACAATAGAATGTTCTAATAATTTCTTTTCCTATGCCATAGGGCCTAGAGAGAATAATTCAACTATTTTTAAAGTCATATAATGGACCCTACAAATGTTATGTATTCTATGTCACTACCCTAAAATTTTCTTCACTTTGATACAAATAAGAATTAGCGGTAAAGGCTTGGATTTTTATTATGAAACACTTTATAGTTTTTTGACTTAACAAGTTTTGTTCCTTTCAAATTTTAATTACTCTATTTTTTTCTAGATCATGTGGATTGCTTGTTTAGAGAGCTGAGACTTGAATTTTTTCCAAGGTGAAATTTTGTAGGTTTTCAAACTAGCGAGAACTATATATCTTTCCATTCGTAATTTATAGTATTTTAAGATGAAATAATGTAACTGATGTTTTAGTTCAAACAACATTGAACATGAGTTATGAGAATAATAACACAAGAAGGGTTTATCAACCAAGAGTGATCTTACATTCTTTGGGTATGAGGAGGGATGCTTTATGTCATGATCTTGAGGTTTCCAAATCTATGGAAGTGGAATGGGATAAGTATGTAAGTAATGATCATGGACCATGTTTGAAAATAAGTTTTTTCTATGATGTTGTCAGGGTGTATGGATATAAAAGGATATTCTCCTAATGAGGATGGTTCCTTTGGTTGATAAACCACAATGGGCATATTATACAGATTCAAATTTGGGTATATAATGAATAGTAAAAACAAAGGTTTCTCTCACGGTTAAATTATCTTATCATTGACATCCAATGGAGTTTTATAAGGATCCAAATTTTTCAAGACCAATAAGTGTGGTTTGTAAAAATAATGTTTCTGAGATTTCCGGAAGCATTTAGAACGATATTGGAAATGGATAGAAAATACCTATATATATATATATATTATTTGTATGGAAGGATGGGGGAACATAGTTTCAGTTGTGAGTTAGCCAATGAGGGAACCCAAAAAAAGTTTAAAACCTATACCCTAGATTTCGGTTGTGCCTAATAATGAAGGAACACAAACAAATATTTTTATATGGTCGATCCTCGAATAGAAGATATGGGAGTTGCTATGTATCCCATCAAAATGAGAATCAAGAAGCACATAGTTTTGTAAAAGGTGTTTTATTGTTTAAGGACACTAGAACCAAGAATAGGGGTCCTCCTAAGTGAGGGGAAAAGGATAATTTAGTTTTATGTCATGCGATAGAGACATGGGCAATGTAGTTCAACATCTTATGGATAGGATGTAAGATTGCCGCAATTTAGTGTTGTATAGGCTTAACACAAACTGGTTGGTGAGATAGTATATAAAAAAAGAGAAAGGGAAAGACCCAACATGAATAGAGGTTCCAAATTCTATCATATAATATCACATATATATACAATTATTTTAAATCTATAGTGCTCATAAAATTGGATGGATAAAGTTTAAGGTCACACAACTTTTACCCATGTTGTGCCTTTTTAGTTCATTCACCTAGGACCATTCATGCCTTTTAAAGTCATGTGATAAGAAATGGTATTCAATTATAGTTTTGTAATGGTATATACATGCAATCCCATACAATATCCCAAAATCTCTAATCCCATGTGAGTCATGATCAATGGGAGAAACAAGAGGTTTTGAGATGTTATCAAAATTTCACTAAAATTTCAATTAAGGGTTACTTCTAGTGGGTACCTCTTGATTTTACATATCATGGTAAATCGTTAAAGAATGTTTTGGAATTATCTAGGTGTGGGGGGGGAGTAATAAACCACGATCTTGGTGGTTTTGGAGCTAAAGAAAAGGGGATGGGAAAATTATTTAAGGAATAACCATGGACCATGTTTGAAAAGCGTTTTTTCATAAAATGTTTTCAGGGCGTAAAAGGATTGAATAATATTCTACTAATTATGACTTTTATTCTGTTTGATATGATACATTGGGGAATATTATACCGATCCACATTTGGGAATATTTTTGATAGTCAAAATGAAGGTGTATTTTAGAGTTGGATACCTTTATCACTGACTGCCTGGGGAGGCTTATGAGGGTCTAAAAATCCCAAGACACAGAGAGTGACCTATAAGAGGAAGGTAATTGAGTATGAAAGTATCATTTAGACTATTCTTTCCCAATATTGGGTGGAATTTTCCTAACATGTATCTACCTTATGCATAATTAAGGGAACATTTTTCTTAACCATGAGTTTGCGAATAAGGGAACCCATGTTGGTCTCTCCTACATCAATTGAAATCATACATCAGATAAGGGAGACCATTTTTATCCAAAGGTGTCTGCTCCTAGTATTTTAGATTCGATCTTCACTACATATCCTATAACAATATGAATCAATCCACACTTATTTCTAGACAATATGCCCCACACTGATCAAGTTCTTGTTTGGGTAGAGGGAATTTTTACTATATTGTGGCTATACCAGGATGTAAAATCTAGGCATCAATAAGTACCTCACCAAAATGATAATAAAGACACATGTATTTTTATTAATGTTATCCCATATAGGTTTGGACCCTATATAGTGAGGGGTATATTTTTTGTTTTTTTAATATTGGTTTATGAGTGAAAAGAAAATCTGTTTAGGATTCAACCATGTAGATCTATCCCATACACAAGAGAGTGGGGAATTTTTTTTTGTTTTTTATCTAGTCCTAGGATGAGGAATATAGGAATCACTATGTATCCTGTGTAGATAGGAATCAAGACATACATAGTTCTAAGACATAGGTGTGTTAGGATACCAACACCGAGAATGATGGTTCTCTTGGTTGATGTCCATAATAATGGACAGTTTAACTTTGTATGAATGGGACATCAACCATGAAATTTAACATCATGAAGAAAGGATGTGGGACACACCATTTACCCTCATAATTCTGATACATTGGTTACCAAATTTAAAGAGAAGGTATGAGGTCTCACATTGTAAAAATGCCTTTAGAATGAGATATATGTAGTTTAAATTCAGGATATTTGGACCCTGAAGTGACCTGTCCATGTGAGGAGTCCCTTACTAAGATTATTAATCCCTTTTGATCTATGATTAGTATGAGAAACAAGGAATAGTGAGGGTTTCACATGTCTCATAAGGGAAATTAAAATATAGTTTTTGAAAAAAGAGACAAGCACCAAAATAAAATGTTTTATTAGGAAAGGAAAAATCAAAACACGGTTTTATATTATGAGAGAGGTAACCTTGACCATGTTGTTTAAATTCTTAAGGATAGGATATACAATATGACTTTTAGGGTCTTTCATCTAGGACCACAAGTTTTTCCTTTTAAGGTCACGTGACACATACCTGTATATAGTTTAAATTCATGAAGCAAGGACTATTCCATGTGGTTTAATATATTGTGATTAGGATTATTATTTCAAAAAACTGAAAAAAAAGATTTGTTGTGGGTATTATACATATAAGCTTCCCATATGTTTGGAGAGTCATCTAATGAGAGACATCCCATGCTCGTTGCATGATTCTACCTGGGCTTGTCACCTAAGGCATCCTAGGATTGGTATAAAGGGTAAGAAATTATTTTAAAGTCATTTTCTGAAGATGTTTTCATATTGTTTAACATCTTGTGACTAGCATGTTATGGGTAGTATCTTTTAAGGTAATGTAATGAGGACCAATGGTCTATCCTTTTATGGTCTTGAGATCAGGACCACTCTATGAAGTTTAACATCATGCAGTAAAGATCATACATTTTCATTGATCACATGAAGTATTTCTTGAGAAACCTTTCATTAGTGGTGGGTGTATTTTTCTCACTATCTATAGTAATTAGAAAATATAAACCATTTAAGTAGAATACATAGATGATAAAAGGACCCTCCCATTTTGGTTCAAGATTCGATGGTTTCTTTCTGGATATCATCGGAATCATGAGAGCCAAAACTAGTACTCCTTAGAGAAATGAATAAAGGAAAAATTTCTTATTGAAGGGTATTTCTATTAAGTTTTTGTGAACCTATAAATTATGCAAGGTATATAATATTTTTTCATACATCCATTCCAATTTATCTAATCACTTTTGAGATTTCTATTTTGTGGATAGTTAATTGTAAATGGAAATGTGAATTGAAGGGAACTATACCTCGATGGGAAAAAAATTCTATCTTATATATGAGTGAGTACAAGGTTTATTATGTTGTTTTATTATTTATAGTTTTATAATGAAAAAAGGCTTGTAAAATCTTTTCTGGATATGAATTCTTGTCCTAATGCACCATTTTTTGGAGTATGTTTGGTAGGGTCTTATTGAAAGCCTATATTTATCCATTTTCACGTTATAATGTTGAGATGAATGGTTGTATTCAATGTTACACTCCCAAAATAGCATCTTCAATTATGAAGAATAGAATTTGGTGATGTTTCCATCAATATTGTGCATAGGACACCAAATATAGTAATGATTCTAGACTTTAGGAAATTGATTATTCTCTTTGTCCTGAATTGATTGAGGAGTATTAACTCAGAATATTTTGAAAATAATTCAATAGTATTGAGGATATACTTAATCTACTTTGATATGGAGGGGGGGGGGGTATGGCCCCATGAAATCCATTACTGATATGGAAATGACCAAGAGTATTTCATAGTGTGAAACAATTATAGGGGTTGATGGATATAGTTAGTGTGAACATGAAATGAATTAAAACTTTTTTTGAATTGTGTGAAATCCAATATCATTAAAGAATATAAGTAACCAAGACTCCTAATTTGATGAGAAATCTTAATTCCTAACTGATGGGATCCTCAACCTCCATTATGGACTTCTTTCACGATGACAACAATTTCCTCTCTATCAATACATCTGAGGAGGACTCCATTGAATCCCTATTTATAAAAGAATTCCTAATGACCAGGACTACCATATATGATGAAGTTGTATGACTTCCGTCAAATCTTCTCTTTTCCTACTATGTCTGATGGAAGAGTCCCACTCTGGAGGTTGTCTAATATGTGTTTCATCTAAACATTTGCAGGATTATTTGGTTTAGGAATGGAATTGACCTCATTGACATCTTCCATGATGTTATGATCGAATAGTGAAACCATTGTGTGATGTGTGGTATTGATGACCATTTCATCCCTATCTATATCCTATATATCCATAAATATATTTTCAAGTGCATCTACTAGAGCATTCTTTGAGTATTGGATGTGAGTCAACATTGGTTCTAGGGGGAATTTTTTCATCAACCCTTAGACATAGTCAAGAAAAGGGATTATATCTTATTTTATAATAGTATAGTCACTGTTGAATTGGTTTATTTACAACTCTAAATAAACATTGAACTTCTGGTGATCCATTTTTATTTTGTGTGCTAGTTCTAAGCCTAATATGAGGGTTTGGTAATTTTCCTCATTGTTGGTGAATCCTTCTGAAAACAAAAAAGGAATAAGGTATGACTGATTTTGAGGGAGAAATAAGGACTCCCAAGATGAATTTTTTGGTCCTAAGGTCTTACATCCTATTTCCTATTTGACTTATTTATATACCATCAAAATATATCTCCCTTGTTTGAGGGGAGTCTTGGACCGAGAATATTTCTTCATTAGTAAATTTGGAATTCACAAAAATTTATTCTAAAGAGGGATGCTCTGTGAGAAAATATTTTAAATCCTTACCCTTTATCACCTTAATTAGTATGAACCAGATGTCAAACTATTGTAATAGGACTACCCACCATGCCAAAATTCCAGTCAAAAAAGGATGATTGAGGATATAAAGCGGGATATTTCGAGAGACCAATTGGACCTCGTAGTGTTGTAGGTAGTTACTCAGTTTCTAAACCATGAATATTAACGCTATAAAATTATTATAAATATCTAAATATTGATTATCCATATTAATAATGGTAGGACTGAGATAATAGAGGCTATTTTCATTCCTAACATCATTGTTTTGTGCAAGGAAATCACCCAGTGATCACTCCAAAGTCGTCACATACAAAATGAGTGGATCTAATTTGACAGGAGGCATCAAAACCATTGGACTCAAGATACATTTATTTATTCTATCAAATACTTCTTGGAAGTCATTAGTCCACTAATAAGTGACCCTATTTTCATTAACTTGGTGAAGGGAAAACACTTTCCTAAAAGGTTTACTATAAAGAGGTGAATATAATCATGGTTTCCTTGTAGTCCTATCAATTATTTGAGGTTTCAAAAAGGTGATATTTTAAGGATAGAGTTAGTATTATTAGGAACAACTTTTATGTCGGGATGGTGTACTATGAGTCCAAGAAACTTTCCTGAGGTAACACAAAAATCATATTATAAGGGGTTCATTTTAAATCTATACCACCACATCTTATTGAAAATGATTTCAATGTCGTAAAGATGGTCCGAAAGTTACCAGGATTTAACCACCAGATCATTGACATAACACTCGATGAACTTAACCAAAAATAGTTGTAATATTTGATTCACATCACATTGGTATGTACCACCAAAATTCTTTAGGTAAAAGGGAATCACCCAAAATATGTATACTCTTTGGGGGTTCTTGAAGGAAGTGGATTCTTTATCTTTAGGGGCCATCCAAATTTAGTTATGTTATGAATATAAATCCTTGACATAGAGGTATTGGTATATATTCATCACATAAATCAAAATTTCTATAATCATATTTAGGAAGTCATCTTTTGGAAAGTGCTGGTTGAGATCTATGAAGTGGATACACACTCATATTTCCCATTATTATTCTTGATTGAGACAAAATTGGTGATAAATTTTAGTTATTGAACATCTGAAATGAATTTTTCCATAATTATCTTATCAAATTCAGATTTAAATTTGGAAGTATGAGCCAGATGTGTCCTTTTGGCTGCTTTCTTATAACCATGATGATCTTTTGGCAGGCCCAGGTGGTTGTTGACCACATTGGGATCATGGATTTTAATTTCTATATAATTATATGTGAATAAGTATTGATAAATAATTAATAAGGAGGTATATACCTCATTTTATATGATTGGAATATCCACACTGATTAGTGTAGGTCTTAGATCTTCCTCTATGCCCAGATTTTCCTATTGGAGTTCATTGATAGTGGTAGAGAAACCTTCCTAAAATGATGGAGGAGAATCATTGAGGTTATCCTTCTCTTCCTCTTCTTCTATATATTCATATTCTTCTTCCTTCTTTATCACATCATGAGGGATGGATGATGAATGAAATTTTTTAGATTTAGTGAAATGATCAGTATTCTGAAATCCCAAGGCACGTGTATTTCCATTTTTCAGTAGTGACATTAAAATTACCTCAAATTCCGTTAAAAATGCTACTGAAGTTATGGTTATAAAGTGAGGTATTTTTGTCCTAAGACATCACTACTAGTGATAGGATCAAATATTATTTCAATGATAGAGGGATTAGCTGATATGGATGATGTCATAAGGGTTGATGAGTGTATTCCCAATTCTGAACTTTCATTTTTAATCTGGTTGTTGGTATGTACATATTCATCCCTGATTTCTTTTAATGGGTTATTCAAGGTCATTTCCAGACTATTTGGGGTAGTATCTTGAGAAACATCATCATTCATGGGTTTTTCCCCTTCCCTCAAGTAAAATATAATATCGAAGTGTTGAGACTCACAAGATTTGATTAGAGATTTATCACTATATAAAGACCCAATTTTCCCATTGAAATAAAATTTTAGGCATTGGTAATATGATGAAGGGATTGTCTCATGTTAGTACAACCAATGCCTTACTAGTAGGATATTGAAGGATGTATCCTTACAAACAACCAAAAATTAAAAATTGAATACTAGGTCCCCAAATTTCTTTCTAACATTGACCCAAACAAGGGGTTTTTGTTTTCTCTTATCATACCCCGTAAGTGTCAAATAATATAGAGAAAATTCATATCCTCTATATCCCAATCAAGTAAGCATTTACATTGGAAGGAGATTGACTCTTGAGCTATTATCAATGAAATCTCATCGAATGTCAATGTCATCAAATTTTCCAGATACATACAAGGTTTAGATGTGTATTTGTATAATAGAATCAATATCCTAATTAGTAAAAGAAATTACCACATGAAACTCTATGGGTTAGGTCTCTGCATGATATACCTCAGCAGTAGTGACTTCACCTTTGAACCCTTGATCTCTCATTAGGGCCTCTACAAGAACTTATCAAATATAATTTGATAAATTAAGAGTCTACAAGACAAATATCTTGGATATAACTACACCCAATTGTTTTATGATATCATATTTTTGAACTAGAGGTCAAAACTTCCTCATGGGGGGATGCTCCCTAGCTAGTACTTTGGGGGATGGAGTACCTGGAGTAGACAAGCTAGTTTGTTGAATAGAAATTCAGGGTATTTCCATTACTATTTTATTAGGTTGGCTTGGCCTACCCATCCATCTGAAATGACAAGACTTCTACACCCCTTCATGTAGATATTCCAAAATTATCAATCCTAGAAGACTCTTATTGAATGTTTGTGCATGTTCCTACTCTTTCTACACTCATTGAAGGGATGTTTTTATGAGTTTTGGAAGCACAAATAGATTTTTTGGGGATGTGGTTGGAAGATTGGGTCTGGATATGACTACATATTCCCCTTATTCCTCATATTATATATACTTTTCCCCTAGTTCTTAGATATGAACTAGGGAAATAATGTTCATAATTTTTCTCATCATCGAATAATGGATCCGTTAAGTTAATGGTGTTAATTAAAACAATGATTAATTATTTATATGATGAGGATTATATTGGGTGGTTAAATTATCATGGTACCATTTGGGGGATTGTTTCCATTGTCCTACAACTAGAGGAATGAAGTCAGAGAGGGTTAAAGATGACTTGGGTCTCAGTGTAGGTTCATCTTCCTGTACTTTTTTTGTATTGTTTTGAATACGTTTTTTCTTATATGATTGACCCTTGATGGGTTATGGTCCATAATACATTGGCCATACCAAAATATAAGAAACTAGGGGAACAATTTTTTGGTTTATCTATTCCCTAAGGATGGAATGAGTTTGATAGATTATATTTGTAGTCATCTAATTATTGAACATTGGTTCACCCTTAGTTTATAATTTCTTCCATACACCTTTTCCTCTATAGAAGCAATAGAAAAACACAACAATTTTTTGGGTGGTTTACTCGACTTTACTTGCCAAGAATCAACCACATTTTATAAGATATATTAAAAGATAATGCGGTTACGGATGGTGTGTCCCAATGTTATGTGAAAGAGGTAATAATTTGGGTGGTCATTGATATTGACTTGATCATTCCTTTTATGTTCTGGTAACTTTAGAAAGTTATTTTCTATAGCTTCTAAGAATTATCTTGGAACCTTCTCATCTCATGTGAAGTAAAATTTATTCTTTTTATCATTATGTTATAAATATGTCTATTTTTTTCTCTCATCCTGACAAGATTTTGTTATTGATGTTTCCATTTAGGAAGAGGTACTACATGAGAAGGTGTGGGATTCGGAGCTAAGTCTAGTATAGGAGTGGTATTTAGGGCTATCAGTATTGGTCGTGACTTACCTATAGTTCACAAAATGGAATCATCCAAACTTTTTGCAACATCATAAAGATCTCAAAAGCCACCCAGATACTTTATCCAGATAAATTTAATTCAACACCCATCCTAAAGGTTCTAAAATAAAATAAAAAAAATTCCTCTTGAGGAAGCTGTATGTTTATGGAGTAAGTCAAACAATACCAAATATTGATAAAATTTGAGACCCTTTCATTTTCCCATTGTTTTCAATTTTGGAGTTTAGGACTATCATCTTCAGAAACATAGAGTTCAACTCATAGAGAAACTTTCTATGAAGATATTACCATCATTTGATCAATATTTCTAGTAAAATAGTATACCAAATAAAGGATGGTCCATCTAGGATCTGAATGAAACACCTAAGTTTGGATTCCTCTTGCTGTTCAATATTTACCATCATGGGACCAGATCGAGACACAATGTGTGTCAAATGTAGTTCCGAATCCCTAGATCCATTGAATGTCCTAAACATAGGATTCCTAAAATTTGTTGTGGGAAGAGTTATATCCACTATTTATGGTAAGGCTTCCTGTATAGTTGTATTGGTGAAAAAAATCTTTCTACAGCTTCCAATTGAGTTACTCATAATTCAATGGTGTCACTAAGATTCGATGAGATGACCAGTTGAATAAGAGCTTGAATAGGGTGATTAATAGGTTCAACCAACCGTGAAAGATATTCCTAGACTTGTAGTTGATAACCTTCATGGGATGACCTATAGAAATTCATCGAAAATATCTATGGTTGTATCCCTAATGGATGAACTCATGATATCATTCTAATTTAGGGTCCAATTATATTTCTTTTTTGGATCCCACATTGACCGGATTCTCCAGCTCTACTCTCACTAGTATGATGATCTTTTCTTGTAGAGGATCACTAGCTAGGAGGGAGAGATGAGGATTCTATAGAAGAAAATATCTAATAGAGATATTACCTATGAGTAGTTATATTTTCATTTTCTTCAACTCCTACATTTCTATCACATATTGATCAAACCTCTCTTCTAAAGTAATAATTTTATATCTTTTAGGTAAATTATGGTATGTATCCATGCCTTTACCATTTTCCTTAATTTTAGATCACTGAGGGAGTGGTAGGAATCCCTAAATACTTTATGAACATATGATTTATAGTTCTCACAACTTCTTTAATTACTTCAATGTGGAATTTGTTTCAAATGGAAATATCCCCCTCTTTTTCCTCTATATCAGCTTCATGTTTTGTAGCATCTATATGGGTGGTGTTATTGAATATAATCAATGCATAATTCTTTATAGGTGTTTCTCACTAGTTTTATAATGACATGAGGGTCAGTTTACCTGAGAATATATGCTGAAAGAGTGGTGATATTCAGAAGTGTTTATACCCTTGATATATTTCTTTTGTTTAGAGACACCATTGGACTTCATCCTTCCCTTCAAGAATTATCTTGGAGTCATTTTTCATAGGGTGAAACTAAGAAAACTTCTCAACAGTTTCATTGTACACATCCCTAATGAGGAATCCAGGCCATGAGATGGAATTAATTGGGAGGTTTACCTTGTGGCCGTCCTCCTAAATGGGAAAAGAATCATATCCATTAGTGAGGAGGTTAAGGTAAATATTCCTCCAGCCTTATGGGCTAGGGTTCCCCTTGATCCAATTCTAGATCACTTTGAACTAAATTTAACAACCTGAAAGGAGGATGTTGTGCTAAAAATTCCCCATCCCTATGGGTTGGGGCTACCCATGTATCGCCACATCTAAATTTTATGTGTCTACTATCTTTATCTTATGTAACTATATGTGAGAATGAGTTAGGTACATTGTGTTTTTTATACATGATCTATCTTCTTATAAAGGCATCAGTGGTACCTATAAATTAGTTTCCCTTAGGAGATAAGTTTTCTCAATATTTTTGAATTATTGATGTAATATTTTTTAAATGTATTTCACTCATCAATCCCAATGATTTTGAGATTCCATCATGGATAATTATTTTTTATAATACTATCTATCATGATTAGATATTTCTTCTGAGAGTTAGTTCAGAGTAATGAAATTACATGATGTCACTTTTGGTGGACTTTTCTGATCACAGAGTGAGGTGAAATGAAATGAACCATGTTCTCACCATCCCCTAATATGAACTTTAGATGGGAAATCAATAATAAATTGACATATATTGTGAAAATAAATAAGGCATGCACATTGAATACCCGCCCACTATTTTCCAAAATTTGTTCTTCATACAGATAGAAGGTCGTCTATGTCAATTTAATGAATAATTTATTATATTTTCTTAACATTATTTTAATGTCCATCATAAGGAAATATTTTAAATTTTATGTAATGAAGTGTTATCTAGAGATCATGAAAATTTCACGCACATATTCTTCTGATAATATCATTGGGATTCTATATTGAGGGGTGTCTAGTGGAAAAACATGATTTATATGTTATCAATATCCATTTTTCTTCGCATCAGTAATATATCCTATTCCTATTCCATGAGAGATTCCTCCACCTCATCCAAACAAATTATAAGTTTCTCAACCACTTTATTATATATATTGGGACTATGGGGAATCTCCTCTGTCATGATGGAAGGTGGATGGCCTAGTGGTGGTTTTGTGGAGGACCATTTCCTCCGGATATCTTCTGGATGAGAAAGGATATCACTTGTCAATGATAAGGAATTAGACATGACTAACCTTATATTTCTAATTACCTCACAATATTAGGGATTTCTCATAGTTTATTTGGAAAGGGGGTGACATTCTTGTTTAAATGAAATATCACTATAGGGAGGACCTTCTAAATGAACACTATTATAATAAGGACTACCATTATGGATTAACGTCAAACTGTAAGGGAAATTTTGTGGTATATACCCTAGGGAGGACCTTCAAGGTGGATGATGGAAAATAGAAGACCTTATTTCCATTTTATTTCCTAACCACAAGTATAATTTCCATGGTACTTTTCAAGATATTGGTTCTAAAAATCAATTACTTCATAACCACAGAGGATTCATTCAAGGTAAATATTCTCGGAAGGATATCCAGATTTTCTTGTATCATGGTTATGTGGAGGACCATTATAACTATGGATTATGATTTCCTAATTTGTTAATGAATCACCATGATCTTGGGACACCATTTATAGATGTTTGATGGACTCAGAACCTAAATATTGAGCAGGGTAGGGTTGCGGTACAACTCTTGAATTTAAAATTTACTTTGGTGAGACTTATTTTTAGAGACTCTCCATTTGGTGACTAGATTCACATGTCATAGAAAAATAAATAAAGAAATGGATCCTTCCTGAGAAACTCCTACATTGTTACCAATATTTTCTAATAAGTTTCTTGGTTTTTGATAGGGATACATGCCTACCATGGGGTGATCCTCAAAACAGACTGATGATATCCACTTAGAATAGGGAAATTTTCTTGATTCTATTGTCCATTTATTAGAATATTTTTCTGAAGACCCTCCTTGATGGGATCAGGAATATAAATATTCTCTTGATTAGAAACCATATTAACATGATAGTTATTCAAATTATGGATTTGGGGTTGTTTCATCAACTCTTAACCACTTCCATTGTGGTAATTATTTTCTATAGGTTTTATAGAATATGGGAAAGAATAAACTCCCATCCTTCCACAATTTCCAATATATACTAAGTGAATTCAACAGCTAGAACAAGGATGTATTCCCATTATGTTCTTGGAGAAGGGATTTATCCCTAGTATTTTCATCTATTTATTTCCATGATATACTAAAATTCATCATATGTAGGGGAAGCGATATGGCTTTTCTCCCAGTTTACTATTGGAGCATGTTAGCAAATTTCTCTCGTTTCCACCAAGATATGTTGGAAGACTTGATGTACATGAGTAGGTATATAGGACTACTCATGGTTTTACATCATGATTTGTTAATAAAATTCTCTATAGGGAACAAGGATGTGATCCTATTCTCAGTTGATTGATTGTCACCCTCATCAGGTTGTCCTAGGAACTCGGGTCTAAATGACATGAGTCGAAGCCCACAAGGATTCATCCTCATCATGATGAGGACTTGATGTTGTTTGGAATTAGTGGTGATGGATATTGGTATAATTCCTTTTATGAACTCCTAAGATTCTAGAATAAGTTCCTTGGTGAACTCTTGATCCACCTCCATATGTTAAGGGAGGAACCTGTTGTTTTATTTGGGGGAAATGATTTTAAAAGAGTTTGAGATAGCGATGGGTTTAATCTGCTTATTTTCCACCAACCATTGTTGGGTGGAAAGTTGGTGGGGCTTCATATCTTGGAGTTCTTCACATTTATCCTCCAAATTCAAGATGGAACAATTGAGGTGGTACCCTAGAACTAGTACATTTGATAACCAGTGTTGGAGATGCTGGGTCAGCAACGATATCCTCTGGCTATATGAGGATCCGCCTTATGTGGAAAACAAGGAAACGTTTGTTTCATCTAGTAGGATTCCATTTGGATTGAAGATACTTCAATTAATAATAAGTATATACATCATAACCACAGTCAAGGAAACCTGTCAGAATAGTACAACAATAAATAAATGCATGCACAATTTATTTTCTTAAAATATCCATGTCCAGACAACATTCATTTTAAGGTATTATAAAAGGGTCTTGACATGTGGGAAACATGGTAATTTTGGTTAATAATAGGATTCACACTGGGTTCACCATTTTTATTTCTCACCCTTTTTGTTTGGGGAAGTTTCAAATGGGGTTTATTCATGGAACCAGAAACACCCATCAGTTCCCATATCCATGATGGTTTATATACCTACTTTCCAAAGGATGATGGTCATTGAGAAATTTTAACAATGATTTTTAGGAACTCACATTGGTTGAGATGATGAGAGGTCAGGCTCATAACACACTTTTGGGGGAATTTCTTACTACTATGGGAATCTCTTATAAATTTAAGTCCTATTTTTGGATCCATTATATACGATAAAATAAAACTAATCACCCTATATATTTTAAATCAATCACATATACACATAGGAGTAACCATATATAAGTATCAAAGGTTCTTTATCAATGGAACTATATGTATGTATTTGAGGTTCTCCATATCTTTTTTTGTTTACTTGGTAATTCTTTATTTAAATGGTCATGTTCTAAATCCCCATAATTGGGTGCTCTAAAGATTATTACTATATAAGGAGGTGGTTATAGTTTTATATTAGGATTAGGACTATAAGAGGGTATTCTTGCATATCATTATGAACAGAATCGTAAAAAATGTAGTTTTGTGCCACTTAATGGGACACATAGTACCTTTTAGGGTATTATGAAAATTACTAGACCCTAAAGTTTAGTGTCATTCAAAAAAGGACGTCTAGGAATAAGATCCAAAGAAAATAAAGATGTAATACTTATGCATGAGTATTACATTATGGTTAATTTTATAGGGAATATGGAAATGTGGTGAGATGACCTACACCAGAAATTTAGGATGATGAGGATAAGGTGAAAAGGATCTAGAAGGAGGAAAAAATCCAAATCTATCCAAGAGTGTTTTCCCTCCCGTATGTTCAATACCAAGTCACCTGTGTCCAAAGACATGCCTTATCTATTTCATTGATTCCCATAATTATCTGGAACTCCAATGGAATTGGTACCTGGGTGAAAACAAACTTCATATCTTTGGAAGTCAAGAAATATATGGTGTGCATTTCCGCTGTCCTACATCACAAGCAGCATCCTTAAAAAATTAGCGAGTTCACCCAGAATGTGAGAATGAATGGTAGCTTACAATCTAACCAAACCAATCAGCACATATGGTTATTATGGAACAAGGATGTTACCATAGATATGGTTCACTCAGGTGATCGATTCATTATTGTGAAAGTAAATACTAGAGCAGTATCTATCTTCCTCTATTGTGTGTATGGGAGCTGCGACGCACGTATAAGATAAGTATTGTGGAAAGATCTTAGTAGCTTTGATCTGGAAGATATTTTGGGGATTGGCGATAGGGATTTCAACATCATATCTGATCCGGATGAGAAGAAAGGAAGGGGTGAATTTCATTGCATGGACAATATGCAATTTTCTCAATTTATGGCATGGAATGGTCTCCTGGATATGGGGTACTCCAGTGACCACTTCACATGGTGCAACAATCAAAGAGGGAACAAAAATTGATGGAGTCGCTTAGACTGGTGCCTAGCCAACATCAATAATATTTCCAAGTTCCCCAAGGCCAATGTAAACCACCTTATACGTGGAATTTCAGATCACTCACCTCTGTTGGTTTCTCTATGTCCTGGGTAGGATGTCTACGAATGATTTTGATATTATTTCCAATGTAGCTGTTATCCTGGGCATCAAAAACTTGTTAGGGATACATGGGGAGAGTCTACTTAGGGATAAATTTTGGTGACTATTCACAAAAAACTGAGGCAGCTTAAGACCAGGATACAAGCTTCGATTAAGCCCCTTCCTCATATTGATAAGGACATGGAAAATCTCAAAAATAAAGTTGATATACTGGAACTTAGATTAGAGGTGACATGGGACGACTGGGTGTTTGAGGAGATGTCCAATAAGAAAAACACCATAGCGAAGATAATTCTTAAATTGGAGCGCACAACATGGGAGAGATTAAGGATTAAATGGCTACATGAAGGTGACAAGAACATATCCTACTTTTATGCATGTATCAAATAAAAAAGGCAGCCAATGGAACCAATCATCATGATTGAAGATGGAAATTTCTTGGCAGAAAAAGATGTTGTTGGTGGTATAGATCTCTCCTTCTTCAAAAACAATCTTGAAGGTCCTAATCCAAATATATATCGTTGGTATCCAAGAGGGAACATGGAGCTTCTAGAGATATTTCGGTAACATCCCAGTTCCGGGTGCCACCCAAAGGTGCCCCATACCAGGTTGGTCACATGACCTCAAGAAAATTTCCTCAAATGCTAGAAGCTGCTGATTAATAGTGAGGGCCAAGGTCTGATAATGGGGAAACTATGCCCTCATTGACAGAGTATACACAGTGGAAAAACAAATAGTAAATAGTAGTAGAAACAACAATACCATACAATAGAAGTAGACAATTAAAGATTGATAGTAATAAAACAACCAGACCATATATAAATGATGCATGTCACATTTATCTAGGAAAGCATCCAAAAAATTAAAAATTCTAGAAATACAATAATAAAGCTAAAGTATAGAAAATATTAAACTCCAACATCATTGAAAACATCAGCTTGGTCCCATGCTCTATAGCTCTAACAATAATTAAGTAGCTGATGAAGAAAGGTGCTTGCCCTTATCTATACCTGCAACCATATAATATTTTTGGGTCTAAAAGAATGACCCAAACAAGGTGTGAGATGAATCCTAGTTGGCAACCACCAAAATATCTATTCTTAACAGTTAGTGAATATATATAGCAGGCAATATATCGAAATGAAATAATAAACTAGGAAGTACTAAAAAGTAAACAATACTACAATTTTCAATTACATTCATTTTCATTTATAAATTATTTAAACCATTGAATAATGTAACCACGGGACCTATCCTAAGCTCTATATCCCCCTGTATAATAATAAAAAATAGACATATCAAAAGACCATATAAAAAATCAAGTAAGACCGAGTCCAAGCTTGTGGTTTGTCTTGGTAGACTCGTCATAACCATTCAATCATTCCAAAGCAACCCCATGATAAAGTTCACATAGTATAAACCTCTAATTCAATATATCATAAATTCAATAAATAACGACCCTCTGGGAAATCTCACACAGTATAACCCCTTTGGTCCCACATATCACTAATCATTTACAAAAAACCTCCTAGGTAGCTCTCACGGTCAATACCCCCTTGGTATTTATAGAAAAAATGAATTATAATGACCCTCTGATAGCTCTCATAGTCGATTCCCTGTGGTCCAACATTCAATTAATAATGACCCTCTGGGTAGGTCTTATGGTCTAACCCCTCCAGACCATGACCACCTAGAATCTCTCACAGTCAGTACCTCTGGGTCAACATAACAACAATTAATACATAATATTACCAACCTTGGGAATCTATCACAATCAATTCCCCTTGGTAATACTTTCACAATGCGAATCACATGCATCTCAGATAAACATAAACTCCATCATAACGACACTAGGCATGAAAAAAAAAGTAAGACTAACATGCTTCCTAGACCCAGAATCCATAAACAATAAAACATGGGGAACAATCCCATAATCAAGTTATAAAACCTTATTCATAATCAATAACCCTATCTAAAACATACACACCATAGAAGGTCTTAAATAGGGCTAAATTCCATAACATGAAATACCCTAAATATGGGTATTCGACACTTTTAGCACATATAATCTAAAGACAATAAATGAAAGGCACAGACCACCTACATCGATATTGTACGATAAATAGTATTGAACATAGGCCCTTGAATTGGCCTGGAATGATGTAGATCTACAAAAAGTTTAAATTCGTTCAACCTTGAGTAACTCACAAGAGAACAGGAATCAGGAAGAGAGGATGAAGAAGAAGGAAGAAATCACCGGTGGGATTCCAACACACCTTCCAAAGTTTGGATCAGACCTTGGGTGGAGAAATAGTGGCTTAAACTTTGATCGTCACTCTAGGTTTCTCCTATACAAACTAAGGTTAGAAGAAGTTATTTCTGGATATGGGGCGTAACCCCGTTCCGATTAAGCAATTGAAAAGAAAAGTACTCGGCGTGTTCATATAATGTACATGTTGTGTACTATCCTCAACTGACCCCCACTTTAGTCACTCTACTAGGTCACCTACACGACCATGTACTAAGCCATTACATGGCCAGTACATGTCTACACGTGACAACCGTGTACAAGGCGTATAATCCGAAGTACACTAAGTGTACTTAGAAAATTTCCCGTTTCTTCATTTTTCTCAAAAAAAACCTAGAATCAAGATCCATACCTAAAAATTAAGATCCAAGTTGGTATATATTTCTCCCTTAAATTAATTCATCCCTAAATTTCCCTTCCAAGGGTGCTGAAGAAGAAAATTTGAATAACTCTGGCCATTGTGATCGTACGTCGACCTCCCTCTCCCAAGTTTCATCCTATACTCGCTCGTGCTACCATAGCACCCATAGTAGAAGAACATACCAGACACAAATAACTATCGTACTACGATCCACAATCCAAATAGGGTGCTCCTTGAATGATCCATCCACCTCAAACTCAACCTCCTTAGGTTGAAAAATGTGAGATGTGTCTAAAAATTAACGTTGTAACAGAGAAACTTGAAATACATAGTGCAACCTCTGAGGTAACTACGACCGATAGGCAACTGACCCGACTTTATCCAAAACCTCAAATGGATAGATGTATCTCGGTGAAAGATTCTTCTATCTCATAATCCTCATATGTCTGAACCTTGGTGTGACACATAAGAAAACCTGATCTGTGACCTCAAACTCTATAGGTCATCTCCATTGATCAACATATGGTTTTTGGTGTGATTGTGAAATATCCATCCTATTCTGGATCAACTCCACCTACTCAGTGGTCTCCTAGACAAGACTAGGTCCCAACATAGCTACCTCTCCTACCTCCAGCTAACATAAGGGTGATCAACATGGCCTACCGTACAAAGCCTCATATGGTTCCATCTGAATCATCTAGTGAAAACTGTTATTGTAGGCAAACTCCACTAGGGGTATGTGTTTCTACCAAGAGTCCCCAAAATCCAGGATACATGATCGATGCATGCCCTCCAAAACATGAATCGTGCACTCAGACAGGCCATCTTTTTGGGGATGGTAAGCTATACTTAGAAGTACCAGTGTACCCAAAGCCCTCTGTAGTCCTTGCAAAACATGATAAGTAAAACATGCATACCTTTCTGAAATAATAGAGTGTGAAACCCCATGAAAACACATAATCTCTTAGATGTACAACCTTCCAATCTCATCAACACTGAAGGTTTCCTTGATCAGCAAGAAATGTGAAACCTTCATGAGTCTATCAACAACAACCCAAACTGCATCATTACCTCGAGGCGACCTCAGCAAACTGGTCACAAAATCCATCACGACATCATTCTACTTTCACTCGGGAATGGGTAACTATTGTAAAAGACCTTTCGGTTGTTGATGCTCCGCCTTCACCTACTGAAAGGTGGAACATATCATAAAAAAAACTAGCTACATTTTTCTTTATACCTGGCCACCAATACTGATGGTGTTGATCCTGATACATCTTGGTGATTCTACGATAAACTTCCCAAACTGAGAAATGAGAATCTCATATCAACTCCCCACGTATGTCTGCTAACACCCATATGCGTCCATGAAAACGCAAGATCTAATCATCACTTACAGTCCACCCAAGAGTAGGTTCCTCACATAAAACACTCTCCCATAGGACTAGGCCTTTAGAATATGATAGCTACCTTATTTGTACTCGGTCCAGAAGAGTAGATGTAATAGCTATAGAAGAAAAAAACATCTGCCCTTGTCTTTCATGCACCTCTGAATCATTCTCAGTGAACAGATCCATAAGCTTCCATTCGCTGCAGGCCTCCTAAACTGCCTGTATTTAAGTCCTCCTGTTCAATGAATCATCCACTATATTTCCTTTCCCTGGTATTTAGGCATGCTAAAAGTCAAAATATTGAAGGTACTCAACTCACCTTCACTATCTCAAAGTCATATCACGTTGAGTAAAGATATACTTGAGGCTCTTGTGGTCAGTAAATACCACAAAATTCTCTCCCAATAGATAATGTCTCCAACTATGTAAAGCATGCACAACTACAGATAACTCGAGATCATGTGTTAGTTAATTCCTCTCATGTCGCCTCAACTGCTGAGACCCGTACACAATGACTCGTTCCCCCTGCATAAGCACTACTCCCATACCGATACCTGATGCATCATATTAAATGGTGCATCTCTTACCTAGATCTAAAAAAATCAGTATTGGTATGGAAGTCAATCTCCCTTTACGATCCTAAAAGAATGAATTGAAAGAATCTATCCACAATTACTTCACACCCTTCTTAGTCAGACTCGTCAGTGACACTGATAAGCATGAAAAGTCCTGTATAAAGCACATGTAGTAACCAGCCATCCCTAGAAAACTCTGTACCTAAAAGATGTTCTTTGGCTGCACCCAGGAAACTACTTCTCTCACTTTCTCTGGGTCTATTGATAATCCTGTCTCTGAGATGACATGACCCAAGAAGTGAATCTGATCCATCCAAAAGTGGAATTTGGAGAGCTTAGCATATAACTAATGCTCTCTCAATGTAATCAAAACAATCTTAATATGGCTGTCATGGCCATGTCAAGTGTGAGAGTACATTGATATATCATCCATGAATACTACAAAAAAATTATTCAATTAAGGATGGGATACTCGGTTCATCAGTTCCATAAAAACCATCGGTGTGTTTTTGATACCGAACGACATAACCAAATAGTCATATAGACCATACCTACTCTGAAAGGTTGTAATAGGTATATCTAATGGTCTAACATGAAACTGATGATAACCGGATCTCAAGTAAATCTTATAGAACACTTGGGATCCTCAAAGATGATCAAATAGATCATCAATTCTTGGTAAGGGATATCGGTTCCTGACATTCAACTGGTTCATCTTCTGATAATCCACAGAAAGTATAAGGGTACCGTTTGCCTTCTTCATAAAAAGGACAGGCGAACTCCAAGGATAAGTACTGGGTCAGATGAAACCTTTCGCCTGTAACTCCGATAACTGCTTCTTGAGCTCATGTAACTCTGGTGTAGCCATCCTATATAGAGGAATGGACACTGGTGCCGCTCCTAGAACAAGATCAATAGAGAAATCTACCTCTCGCTCTAGAGGTAAACCCGAAAAGTCATCTGGAAAGACATCCCTGAAATGATCCACCACTGGAGGAAAGTCCATCTGTGAAGTCCCCTGGTCATCTAGATTTAAACTATAAATATGGACTATAATTTCTCCTAACCCTTGATGATCGGGTCCATATCTTCTCTCCTAGACGTCCCATTCACCCTTGTGTAGAAAAGAACCGCCCCTTGGTGATGTGAAACTCACCTTGTGGCGATAGCAGTCAACAATGGCCCGAAAGGTGACTAACCAGTCCATTCCAAGATGGACATCAGATCTTATAATCTATAATACATAGAGGTCCCATAAGAAGTGACACCCACAAACCTCAATAGGGAACTCCTTACACTGATGTACACTAGCGGTCCTAATACCCAACAGAGTGTTTAGAGTAATAATATAATCAGAAGTAAAGATGAAGAGCCCAAGGCTCTCCACAATAGAAACAGATATAAAACTATGGGAATACCCTATATCCAAAAGATCAGAAGATAAAATTGAGGCAACTAGAATCATACCTCTAACTGTAGAGGTTCTGGTATCTTGCCCCTGCTGGGTATGCTCCACTCCAAAAGTATGACCTATACCGAGACCCTATAACCTTGCCTGACAACCCTGAGCTGACCCACCCTATTGTCGCTAAAAACCTATAGCTAGACTGCCATGTCCATGACCACCTCCTCATCCTAAATGGCTTGAAAAACTCCAGTTCCCTATCTGATGAGAAACTGGGGGTCCTACTCTTGAACGTGGAGTCATAGCAGAACCTATATCTTTCGCTGCTACTAAAAACACCCAAAAGAATAGTAAATAAGACCCATCTTACTGCAAGATTGGCACTCGACTGGGTCATTTGGGAAATGTGGTATCGTATGCCCCCTCTTCCTTCAGTGGTATCACACCACCTGGAAACCTGAAAAAACATCACGTGGAAGCGCCCTGTGACACTTCTTACTATCTGTAGAAGGAGAACCAGCCCTGGACGATAAACTATAACAACCCTACTATTTATTTCACACTTAAACATAATTTATTACATAAAATATTCACGTGATACAACATAAAATATCGATATGTCTAGTGTATTTGAGGCTTTGAAACATTACATGACAACTTAAAACATGAAATACACATATTTATTGAAAAATTCTTATACATGACCACACACATTCCTTCATACATAGAATTGCATGAGATAACCTGAGGACATTCATAAGAAAAGGGTGAGCTATAAAGCCCATTACGGGAGTAAATAATGAATTACATGAAGAAAACAGTACATGTTAGGCAATAGGAATATACATTGATCATAAGAGAAACATGAAAATAGAGGCATGAAAAAGCATGATTATCATAACATGGAAATATGGAAACAACATTTAACATGATATTAGCATGAGGTAAGGATAATTGAACATGGATCATGAGTAAACCCACATTTCACTTGAATTAGCATGAGTAAACCCTCATTTAACTTGATGTATCAGGATACTAATCATTACCCAATGCATTGGAGCGCTATCAGAACACACCCTTCTTAATCTTTTCATTTCATGCATAAGTGTGCCAAATGGAGAATACAACATGGAATCATTCAACATAATCATTTATTCAACGATAAAGGAATGTGGAATTAATACACAAAACTCTAAAATAAATATGTAAATGTGCATAAATGTTAATACCCTTGATAGATAAATGGGCATGGTATTCACTACACAATGACTTTGGCTTGGATAATCCAGATTTAATTTCAGCATCATAACGGCGTGACATAAAAATTCATAAAAATGGTTTATGAGAGAGAAAGGGGTGTATCATAATATATATGAAATATACAGTATGAGGGTCATATAGATACATGTAACAACATTTTTAATGGAATTTATATTCACAATACAAAATAATTTCTTGAATGTAAATAAGGAGAGATAAATCCATTACGGAATTTTGGCATGTTAACTAGTGTACATGGGAGGAATTAATGAGAGAGAAAGAGGTATCTAATAATTTAAACATAAGGAGGAAATTTTGTGGGAGGTTTGAAATCATACTCAAATATTTTTAATTAAAAATATAAAGGTATAACCACATAAAGAAACTTGGAAAAAATGAGAGAGGATGAAATCCCTTACTTGGAAGTGTGATCCCGAAGGCTTGGGAGAGGCTTGAGAGAGGCTTATTGGTAGCCTGGGGAGCCTTTGGAGTAAACTAGATATAGAAGTTAAGAGTAGAGACATTATCTATGTAACACCCCAAGATTTCATATTATGTTATCTCATTAAAGTAATTCAAAAGCTTGTGCTACACACAACACTGAGTTCTAGCGCACCACAACTTATTAAAATAACCATTCAAAAAGCGGTTATGAATAGTATTAACTTAATTTTGAATCTTATATACTATATATAATTTAAAAATACATATTATGTGTTTCTTATACATAATATAAGAACAAATTCAGTTTTTTTCAGATAAAATAAGTATTTTTCGAAAAATGCATTTTTACCACCGTTTAATGGAGAACCCTTTTTAAATCCAATATTTGACACATTAATATATTAAATATAGTGAAATTAAATTAATATTTATAAGAGGGACATAAAAATTTAGCTTGGATAAATTTTTGGTACTTTTCTGATAACTTTCATATTTTGATGAATAGTGAAAAAATTACTAAATTTTAATTAAAAAAACATTTTTAATCAAAATAAATTATTGTGTTAAATTATACATTTGATGGATTTTTAAGTATAATTAAATTATATTTTTATCATTAAATATAATTTAGGTGAATTGATGTAATTTGACATTTAAATTGGACATAAACAAGTGTCAATCTTTTGATAGTTATTATTTCTTAAAAACACAATTTTTGTTTTGATAATGGGAATAAATTTTAAATTAATTTCGTCCAGTTCTGTGTTTTGAATTTGGAAAAATGGATTCCATATTTGGAATCAAGATGTCTAAATTTTTTAAATTGGTAAATTCTATTTTTCGACATTATGAATAATTACTTCGGTAAATATTTTATTTACCACGGTTAAAGGGAAAATCCGATAAACATGGGTAACAGAATAATATTAAAATAATATTAAATTACCCTAACAGGTGTCCTAACAATATTGGATGACACTTTTCCGACCATGGTAATCCTTGGGTTGATTTTAGAACCCCATGGAGCCACTTGGGAGTGATAATGACATGTTATATTAATTAATCTAATGTAGAGAGAAAAATAACAAAAGCATGTATCTTTTAGTAAAACATTTTTATATGGGGTTATATAATTGATATCTTATACTATAAATATTCATTAGAAATATAAAACTATTTCCTACATAATGGTATTTTATTTATAATTTTTAGACATTAAATAGTTTAATTTATTTATGACACAATGATGACGCAGTAATTACCCTATTAATGAAATATTAAAATAAATGATATTATAAATATTAAAATAAATATAATTTTAAGGTTTTTATGCCATAAAAGAATTTTATATTTTAATATGATATGTTATTATTGCTTCAATGTATGTTTTTCTAAGTAATCAAGTTTTAATGACTTTCACAAACACAAAAAACTAAATAATGTCAAAATTGACATAAATGAGTTTTTAAAACAAATACAATACTATTAAATGATATAATAGTACTAAAAATATACGGTTAGTCCAAAAGACTTATATAATAATATATATGACATTAATGAACCACTTGGGGTTCTATTGGCATTTTATATTAATTTTATTAACCATATAATATAAAAATACAAAGAGACACGGTAAATGTCAAACTATTTAACTAAGAGTTAAATCTAAAAGATAAGGTTATTATGATGACCTAAACCAGTCTAAAAAATATTGGTTGGGAGGTTTTCTAACCATATCCACCTTATCCTATAAATAATTCATTTTGGAGCCATTATAAACTAAAAAGGATTTTATTATAAAATAATATTTTAATCTTTTCCCAAAGTGACCCTCACCTCTCTTATAAAAGGAACTTCCCCTTCTCTTAATTTCACAACTCCAATGAATTTTGACTCAGCCAATCCCTGCCAAAATATCCTCCCAAATTTCCTCCCTTCATCCTAGAGGCCTTAATTTGGTCATAAATCCAACCTAAGAAGCCCTTTTGATTAAATCAAAAGGAAGAACCCAGAGAAGAGGTAAATATTTCATCACCTCTTTCAAGTTCTTTTCTTTTTCCACTTCAACTTTCATTGTTGTTTACATTATAGGATAATAACTCCAGTATATTATATATACTGTGATGTTATTATAAAAATGGTACAACCATTTTCATTACTCTATCCATCCTATAAATGACAAAGTCACCAAACGTGTGTACGTACAGATTACTGTCTCCACGTCGTGGTGTAGTTTGTCATTCAAACACTTCATTATTTTTATGGGTATAATATTTAGTATAAATGATGTAAATAATAAATATAACATGTTAATTATTATTTATATATGATATACCATCCAATTACATACGATTTCACCATCAATATAATGATATTGTCGCTCGCGGATTACCATCTCCACGACGCGATGAGATTCATTCCCATGTTCACCATTCAACGATGATTATAAAAATATATATTATTAATAAATATGTAATATATGACATAATAATGCTACTGAATATATATATGTATATATTTATGTACTTTAATATATCTTATTCACTTACTTCCATTCAATACGATATGAAAACGGAAACAGCTTGTCACAAACCAGCCCGAGTCAACCCTGAACCAGTCACCTGGGCCAGCCCGCGACAAGTCCTGAGAGGCATTCCCGATCCTCATGGGATGTAGAAAAGCACAAAGGTCATCAATAGAGTACATAAGTTAATTATTTATCCCATATATAAACAATCAAACAAACAGCGGAAAGAAATGGACAGCCCAAAATACATTTATATAAAAATTGAACTGAACATTATTTGTAAAAGAAACTTAATGTACAACTAAACCAAAAACTCAACTGACCAAACCAGTTAAACAAATAACTCCATGTGACCCCACTGGTCACTCTCCAACAAAATTATCACACATCTTCCAATGCAATCAAACTCGAGTTGAAACCTACACAAGGTTGAAAAACAGAAGAAGACTATAGGTGTGAGTATTAAAACTCAGTAGGTTATCCCAATATTCTATTCCCAATGCACTTAATTTAAAATAAAAGAAACATAAATTTATAGTTTTAAATAAAATATATAAAAGTATGTTTTTCAAATGAGTTTCCATTCTATAATAATTATCAGACAAAAACATGCATGTTTAATAAACAAAAATGCAAGTAATAATTTTTCAAAGAGGTGCAGCTTCAAAATGAAAATAGTTTTCAAGAGGGATGCTTCAAAGAATGTACAATTTTAAATAAATAACACAAAATACTGAATTTACCAACCAAAAAAACCGTATACTGATGGTGAGTACAAAATATCCAATGAGCACAACTCATAGGAACACCCCTAGGAACTAGTTTGTTGTGAGCCCGAGGTACCTCGTATCTTGGTGAAAGTAACCATAATAAATATCTATTCTCATGCACATGAGACACTAGTAGGGAGCATAACCATAACCTAGTGGTCCCCAAAAATCATCATCATCATAGTTTAGTTAGTTTTGTCATCGTCAAAATTGCTACGTGAAACAGGGGCCAAACCCCAAATAATCACTAGCATACTAGTACACGTCCTCCCACCTAGATACCCGGGATTCCCTTTAGTGATCAATCAAGTTACACATATTATCAAATACACATTTCACATCCAAATTACATTCCAAAACCATAAAAACACAAACATCCCATAAACATTCCTCACATTTCTTTCACGAATCAACAAACCACTACAAATTTTCATAAAACAATATCACGAAGTGTATTGAGGATTTTCACAAAAAAACTCATTCAAAAACACTATTTGAATTATAAACACACAAAAAGAACATACCCAACCATATTTTTCTGCACTAAAAACATTTAAGAAAATAATTTCATGGATGATAAAACAATCCCAATTGACACAACATGGTATATACAAGTAAAACACTCATTCTTCATTTTTAGGAAAGGACAAACAAGCCTTTAAACATTTTCCCAAAACTAACATTTGAAAAATTTATGCATTTCAATATTTTAAAGAGTTGTATACACACCATATAAAGCATCAAAAAACAATCATAAATCCCATAAAACACTTAGGTTATATATTCAAAACACAACCATTTTCATAAGAATGTGAAATAATCCATTTTTCGGCAACTCGAGAAAAAACTTATTGTAAACCAAAACCCATTTATTTGTAAAACCAAATAAAAATAGGAAAGCCATAAAAGGATCCCAAAATAATTTTTACATGCTTACAATGTATTTATAAATAAAAAAATCATTTTAAATTTCACTAGACACATAAAAGCCAACCGGGCAATTTACCCAACACGTGATGTGCACTCTTTAACAAAACAACTTATGTTAAGCACTTAAAAAAGGATAAAATACCATTTTCATTCCATAAAGTTATTAAATCTACTGAAACATATTCAAAATACCATAAAACATGTGTGGAAGCTCATGGAATAATTTATCAAACAAGAAGAGTGCACATTTATACCAAAACAACTATATTTTTAACAAAATAATTCATAAAACAAAATTTTCACACAAAACCCTTAAAACCATGGTTTCACAGCAGAAAATATCATATAAATAAGGTTATAAAAGTATAAGTATGATTAAACTTAAATGATTAAGGCTTGTGCAATGGACATCCAACCTCAAATCCTTGGCGTAATGGAAACACACACCCAAAATCACCATCTGTGGGTTTACAAACCCTAAAGCTATGATGAACAGAACCAAATGAATAAAAACCCCATAAAAGACTCATGGAATAACATAATACAAGGTCTTACAAGACTATGGGAGATTATAAAATCAAGAAATAATGAAAGGAGGAAGAAGAGGAAGGATAAAGGAGAAGGAATCTCACTTTTTAACTAGAAAACTATTCGTATTCCATTAGATATGCACCCTTAGATAAAAGGGAATGGAATGGAACTTCTTAGAGATACTCCTATGTTTTTTAAGAACCAGGTAAAGAAGATTGGTGGCAAAAATATTATGAATTTAATTAATTATTAATGATACAATCTACCTTGTCAATTCTAGATTATTTGAGAGACATTGAGAATGTTTCCCCACTCCGCGACTATTATAAGCTCTAATGAAATAAAATATATAATGGGGGTGAGGATAGGGATATTAGCTTAGGTTTTGAGGTGGAATCACCAAAAAATATTAAAAATGGAATTAGATATAAAATAAACAATTTATTTTTTTAAAACAGGAAATGGGCCCATGGGCTAGCCCAATACCTAAATAAGTAACCCCAATTCACCATGATTATGAATTTTTAAGTGGTTAAAAAGGATGTGTTGGTTTGAATATATCATTTGATAAAAATTATGAAGTGTAATGGGTAAAATATGTTTTAAAACAAAGGATTTATAAAAGAAACAATTTGGTTTTTAAAACTGGAAATGGGCTCACAGTTGGCCCAAATGATGAAGTAACCACCCTTTCTCGAAAAACTCCTAAACAAGCAATGAGGAACCCAAATTAGGGTGATTATACATAGATGAAACTTAAAAACTCAAAATTAATCTCACCCAATACCCAAGAAATGTATCGGGATTTCAAATGAACCGGATCGAAACAAAGACATGAAAAACTGGGTGTGACAATTCTCCCCACCATTAAATCATTCCACCCCTGGAAAGCCATAACACTTTCCAGCTAAAAGATAAAAACCTAAAGATTCCTTATAAACATGATACAACCTATCAGTATAGTGAAATATCATTTTAAATCAACATAAATTAATCCTATTTCCTAAACAAAACACCAATTCACAACCACTTTGTGAAAATCAATGGAAATATGAAGCCACCACCTCCACAACCAAGACAAGAACCCAATTGTTGGGCTTTGTCCCAATGAACCCAAAAATCATCAAAAAAAAGAGCACCCAAGAAAACAAAATACTCCAGGGGAGTATATAATGGACTCCCTACCCTTAATAAACAACTATCACTAGACAAGTTCTTAGGAAGAAAAATCTACGAGACCTGTGGTGGGTCTCCCCAACATTAGAACCCAACTAGAAACAAAAAAACTAGAACTAAACATCAACTAGAATTGGTACTAACTTTCACAAGTCCAAAAAAACTCTCCCACAAAAACCTACCAACCCAAGTTAAGAGGGTTATAACATTAACATCTAAACCACCCACTCCCGAACGGAGGGGTCAAGAACTGGGCTAACACTTTATGCATGGATCCGGACCCCCCACCACTCGGGGAGGGGGGGGGGGGGGAACAAATTATTATTCCACTTAAACCAAAAAATAATCAAAGGATATATGCAAAGTTATCCCCCTATAAACAGGTAATACCAATACTACACTCGATTTACCCCGACAGTCCACACAGGGACATTGAACGGAAACCCACATCCATGAAGGCATAACCATAGACACTGTGTGAGGGGTAAGTCCACCACACTTGTTGTGACAAATGGAAATTCACAGTAATGAGGAACCAAAATATAGAATTAGAAACTACCTTACCATAATGGTGGGGTCAGGAGCCTGGTTAATCTCCCCACACCTCTGAAGATTTCCTGACTGCATGAAAAGCTTCACTCCTAGGCCTATGGCTGGAGACCTGAATCTTGAAGCATCTACTGCACCGTAGTCAGGTTCTAAGGACCACACCACTAAGAAAAACTCACTTTCTCAACAAAAAAACTTTATATAAATAGAAACTCAAAAATATACATCAAAATTCTATCTCACTCGGAACATGGAGCATAATAGAAAATGAATATGGCGAAATGCATAAACATCAACGAACAAAACTGTTATGCCCACAAGAATTATCATGAACTGGAAGCACTTTAAATCGATCCCAAACAGCTCTCTATTTAAACTAACGGGATGAGGAATTATTCTAGGATGTGGATCTAGCTTGTGAAACATGAGAAATAATACTTAGGTTTATCAATTGGAAATATTTCAAACATAGATCTATCTGTGGCCACATCACAACATCCAACACATCTTTAGAAACCCACTGAACATTACTCCAAAAACGAGCCACCAACAAGCTCCCATCTCAAGATGCAAGAAGAGTATGAATTCGAGATCACAAGGAATCATAATGAATAGGAAAAACTTCTAATACATAGGATAAACCATCCACATAACCGTCGGTTCAAAACAAACACCATAATTTTTTAGCTAAAAACACTTTTGAATAAAAACTCACTTGGTGGATTTTCACATTCACCAATGGTGTTTCATCAAGTCTCACTCACACAAACATTTACATGCCACCCTAGGAACTCAACAACCATTACATATAGGACATACTTCCAGATAGCAACGAAACCATTCATGTGAGAACCCATCAAAACCCCAAATGCTAAAACAAAACAACGTCATTCCAAAAATCATTTCCCATCAAAAGGAACACTAACCACCAAGTCAAAAACATTTTTCATATTCCACAAAAAAACCACACTTCATCAAGAACCATTTGATTAAAAAAACAATCCATTTAAATTAATAGAACTTACAAAAACAACCATTATATTCCAAATACCCCTTTCCCATTTTTAATTTTTTTTATCAAGGTCTCTTTTCATAATCGGACAACCACAAGGGCCAAAACCCCTTTCCAGAAAAACACCAGCCACTCAAAACCAAATTTCCAAAACCTATTCATCAGATTCAAACACTTTTCAACAGCCCAAAAAAACCCATTTAAAACAATGTTTCACAATTACTTTAAGATTATTCACACTTTAAAAACATTTTATTTCAACAAACCAGAAGTTTAGATTAGGGAAAATCCAATTCCATTAAATCATCTACACTTCCTCCCCAAAATTTGTTTAAAAAAACACAACCTTCCCAAAACCATTATTATATTTAATTTTTTAAAACCCCTTTTCCACTTTTCCAAATCCAATACTTCCTTTAAACCCCATTTAAATAATTCTCACACAATTATTTTCAAAACAGAAATTCAGAATTCATGAAAGGTCCAATAAACCCACAAACGGGATCTAGTGTCTGTGGGTGACTTGACCATATGGTTGGCGGCCATATGTAAAACAAAAAAACAACACAAAGAGACTTATTAGGACCATTCCCCGACTCCATATGTCTTGCCAGGTCCTGTGAGCTCAAGGAGGCCGTTATCCAGACTCCCTTTGTCATATCCCAACACCAAACAATCAACAAGAACAAAATACACTAATAAAACCCAACTTCCCAAGGAAACCAGAGGATTAGAACAAGAAAGAGTTCACAACGCTCTTCCCGCACTTACCCCTTAAGTCCCAAAAATCCTACTCCATCAAACTTGACATCCCTAAAATAACAAGGGTGCTCTAAAAAGAAAGGTCTTCTAAGAGCCGACCTCCTTTGATACCATTTTTTCATGAACCATCCCGAGTCAACCCTAAACCGGTCACCCAGGCCAGCCCGCAAAAAGTCCCGAGAGGAATTTATGATCCTACAAGAATGGAGACAAGAACCAAGGGAATCAATAGAGTACACAATGGAACAATTTATCCCATATATAAACAATGAAACAAACAGCAGAAAGAAATGGACAACCCAAAATACATTTATATAAAAATTGAACTGAACATTATTTGTACAAGAAACTAAAAGTACAACTAAATCAAAAAATCAACTGACCAAACTAGTTAACTAACTAACTCCATGTAACCCCACTGGTCACTCTCCAAAGAAATAATCACACGTCACCCAAGGTGATCAAACTCAAGTTAAAAACTGCACAAGGGATAAAAACATAATAAGACTATAGGCGTGAGTATTAAAACTCATTAAGTTAGCCCGATATTATATTCACAATTCAATCCATTTAAAATAAAATAAACGTCAATTTATAGTTTTAAATACAAGATTTAAAATTATGTTTTTCAAATGAGGTTCCATGCTATAATAATTATCAGACAAAAACATTCACGTTTAATAAACAAAAATGCATGTAACAGTTTTTCAAAGAGGTGCAACTTCAAAATGAAAATAGTTTTCAAGAGGGTTGCTTCAAAGAATGTAAAATTTTAAATAAATAACACAAAATACTGAATTTACAAACTAGGCACACCATATACCTATTGTGAGTGCAAAATAGCCAATGAGCACAACTCACGGGAACACCCCTAGGCACTAGTTAGTTGTGAGCCCTAGGTACCTCGTATCTCAGTGAGAGTAACCATGATAAATATCCGTTCTCGTGCACACGAGCCACTAGTAGGGAGAATACCCATAACCTAGTGGTCCCCCATCATCATCATCATCATAATATTTTAGTTACTTTTGTCATCTTCAAACTTACTATGTGAAACAGGGGCTAAACCCCACAGAATCACTAGCATACTAGTACACGTCCGCCCACCTAGATACCCAGGATTCCCTTTAGTGCTAAATCAATTTACACATATTATAAAATAAACATTTCACATCCAAATTCCATTCCCAAACTATAAAAAAACAAACATCCCATAAAAATTCTTCACATTTCTTTCACGAATCAACAAACCACTACAAATTTTCGTAAAAGAAATTTCAAGGAGTGTATTGAGGCCTTGCACATAAAACTCATTCAAAAACAATATTTGAATTATAAAAGCACAATAATACCATACCCTAACATATTTGGAAGGCCTAAAAACATTTAATAAAATAATTTCATGGATGATAAAACAATCCCAATTTATACAACATGGTATATACAAGTAAAACACTCATTCTTCATTTTTAGGAAAGGACAAACATGCCTTTAAACCTTTCTTAAAACTAACATTTGAAAAAGTAATTAATTTTAAATTTTTTTAAGGACATGTATACACAACATATACAGAATGAAACCACATTCATAAAACCCCTAAAACACTCAGGTTATATATTCAAAACACAACCATTTTCATAAGAATATGAAACATGTTATTTTTTGGCAACTCGGGCCAAAACATGTAGTATACCAAAACCCATTTATTTGTAAAACCAAATACAAAATGGAAAGTCATAAAAGTATCCCAAAATAATTTTTTACATTCAACCAATGTATTTATAAATCCAAAAAAATCATTTGAAATTGCATTAGACACATAAAAGCCAACCAGGCAATTTACCGAAAACATGGCATGCACTCTTTAACAAAACCGCTTATGTTAAGCACTTAAAAAGGGATAAAATACCATTTTAATGCCGTAAAGTTAATAAATATACTGAAACATATTCAAAATACCATAAAACATGTGTGTAATCTCATGGAATAATTTAAAAAACAAGTGGAGTTCACATTTATACCAAAACTACTATATTTTTAACAAAATAAGTCATAAAACATAATTTGCACACAAAACCTTTAAAACCATGGTTTCAAAGAAGAAAATATCATATAAATAAGGTTATAAAAGTGTGAGTATGATTAAACTTAAATGATAAAGGCTTGTTCAAGGTACATCCTACCTCAAATCCTAGGCGTAATGGGAACAGACACCCAAAATCACCATATGAGGGTTTACAAACCCTAAACCTATGACGAACAGAACCAAATAAATAAAAAACCCATAAAAAATCATATAATAACATAATAATAGGTATTAAAGGACTATGGTAGATTATAAAATCAACAAATAATGAAAGGAGGAAGAAGAAGGATAAAGGAGAAGGAATCTCACCTTTTCAACTAGAAAACTATTTGTATTCCATTAGATCTGCACCATTAGATAAAAGTTAAGGGCTTGTAACTTCTTGGAGATACTCTAAAGGTCTGGAAGAAGCATGTAAAGAATATTGGTGGAAAAAATAGTACGAATTGAATAACTTATGAATGATACAATTTACCTTGTCAATTCTGGATGATTTGAGAGACATTGAGAATGCTTCCCCACTCTGTGACTATTATGAGCTCCAAAGAGGGAAAATAGATAATGGGGGTAAGTATTGTTATATTGGATTCTGGTGGGAGGTAGAATCACTGACAAATATTAAAAATTTAATTAGATATAAAATAAAAAAATTATTATTTTTTTAAATTGGAAATGGGCCCATGGGCTGGACCAATACCTAAATAAGTAACCCAAATTCACCATGATTATGAATTCCTAAGGGTTAAAAAAGGATTTGTTGGTTTGAATATATCAGTGGAGAAAAAATATGAAGTGTAATGGGTGAAAGATGTTTTAAAACAAAAGAGTTATAAAAGAAACAAATTTTGTTTTTAAAACTGGAAATGGGCTCACGGTTGGCCCAAATCATGAAGTAACCACCCTATCTCCGAAAACTCCTAAAAAAGCAATGGGGAACCCAAATTAGGGTGATTAGACATATATGGAACTAAAAAACTAAAAATTCATCTCTCCAATGACCCAAGAAAAGTATCGGGATTTCAAATGAACCAGATCAAAACAAAGACATGAAAAACTGGGCAAAACACAACGTTTATGCATAAGTACGACCTACCGTCTCCATAAACGATGCCTTTGATTTCATATATCTATCTATTATAAATATTTTTATTATAAATATATATGATATATAAATAAATTTTCAATTTCTGTATGTATTTAAATCATGATCTAAATTATACAATCAAGAATACCAAGTTAAAACATGTGCAATAAAGAAAGCGATTATTACCCAAAATGTTCATTTAACATGGAAATCATTACTAAATCGGTAGTATAAAGTCATAAATGAATCATATATGATAGAATAAATATGAATATTTTTCTCGTATAATTTAATAACATACTATTGTCATTATACAGAAGGTTAAATGTACCCTTGACAAAAGGAAAGTGCAATGTAAGGGTTAATTTCACAATCTCTTTATTATCTGATGTTGTTTTTACATGAGTATCTACTGGGACATATTTATTATCCATGTCCATGTATTATAAAAGAGTTTTCAATGGTATTATTTTTAAGGGAATCTTTTACTAAAACATCATTTTAAATGATTTAAGGATTTATTCTTCTAAACCTTTATCATTAATGTCCATGTTTTCAAAATGGATTTATAGATTTATTTATATGGACATTAATGTTTTAAATTGTTAATTCCTTTCAAAAGTTTCAAAGTGGTATGGGAAACATTGATTAAAAAATGTCTTTAAATGTATTCCTTTATAAATTGTGTGACTTTTAAATGTTTTCATGAAAAAGGGATATTTCTCTCAAAGATTTTTACAAATTATTTTCATCTATTTCATCATCCTTTGATGGATTTTAAATTAGTTTGATGTTGATTTATTATGATACAAATCTTCCATATTGTATTGAAGGTTTTGTGATATGTTTTACTGTGGATGTGTTATTTTTATACAATTCATGGTTTGTGGATAAAGTATTGAAATTTTGTATGCTAGTTTTAATACGAATGTTTATGTTATGTTTCAAAATTTTCATATGAGGAATGTATTAGACATAGTAAGTGACGGGTGGAGCCCGCTATAGCTCCTCGATGCATGGGTAGGTCTCATGAGACAATTAGACGTGGAATTGGCCAAGGCCTTTCCCAGTTTGATATATGGTTTTGGTCGAGGACTTAATAATTTTTAGACATCTTGGATGTGGCCTTGAAAAAATGTTTCAGAATGTCTGGAATTATACATTCCCTCATTATGAAAATAATATTGATGGTTCATGTGGTTATTCAACTAGTAGAATACCCATGACAATTTTTTATTATGGAATTATTTACTCAGCTTATATTTCTTCCATAAAGTGTTCATGTTTATTATTTGTAAAGGCATGGGTTTTAAATTATTCACCATGCCTATTTTTTTAAAGGTTGGGGCCAAATCCTCAATTTATTACCATGCCTATTGTTTATGTTATATTACACTAAATTTTTTACCCTTACTAATCATCTAAGTTCACCCATTTCTTATATTTTATTTTCCCAGGATTCCAAGCAGTGTATTGTAATTGATATGTAAGGTTAAGATAAATGGAATAATAGCATTCCCAATGAACTATATATGCTTGGTTTTACGTTTGAAATTGTAATGTAAACTTAATGTATGTAATCTATTTTCCAAGACTGCTAAACTGACCAGTCCTTCATGACTTAATTCCTTGTAATCATTCCAATGTATTAATATAATGCACTGGCTCTAGGATTCTAGGGTCGGGGAATTACAGTTGGTATCAGAGGAAGTTTATTACAAACCTTAGAAACTAGACTTAGAAAAACTCTGATTAGAGAACATTATCCTAAGATAGAATTTGAGGATTAGTATAGAAGAACTTCCTAGAATTTTGGTACTTTAGATATTTTGTGATTTTTCCAAGCAATACATCTCTGTCTGGATACGAGCAGGTAGAGGCAGATCTGGCACAGATGTACCTAGGGGTAAAACCTAAAAACACCGCTTTGAGCTAGACTCAAACGGGAACTAGTGCATGATAATGGGCCATGCTACACTCTTGGTTACGACACTCCCAAGGGATATGCTTAGGATAATTCACATTTTCTTTAAAAGTAATTATGAAGTATTTAAGAGTAATTACTTCCTCAAAGAATTTTTTTATGATTATAGATTATATGTATAATCTTTTCAATTTACATTAGGTATTTTACAAGTCTGGAATTATGCATTGCGATTCATAAAACTAACCTAGTGTATGCGATTGTTTAGAAATTGCACCCAGTAGATGGAATGAGAACTCCAGCAATACACATGATCTAAAGAGTAAGAATGGTCATATATTTCATGGTATTAAAACAAAATTTAGAAGGGATATAGTCTCCCATTTATTATCATCATATGAAGAAATAATATCACGTGTTAATAAGATATGTACATAATTATCTGAGTCCTATAACTTTGAGGGGAAGACAGAGAAGAAAAGGAAGGTAGAGAGAAATATGGATAAAGGGAAGAGGGTAAAGAAGGATATTCCCATATGTGATAATTGTGGAAATAATCACCTTGGTAAATGCTTGAAGGTAATGAGAGTTTTTTATAAGTGTGGAGAAAAAGGACACCAAGTATGTGATTGAAAGGGTAAGAAAAAGGTTTCAAAGGTACAATGCTTCATATGCAAGGAGTTGGGACACTACGCGAATCAATGTCCAAATCATCAGAGTATTCCACAAATAATGCAATTGGATAATAATAAAGTTATTATACTACCACATATGAAGAAGAATAACTATTTTTATTGCATTTTTATTAAAGAATTATTTCATTTGAGTGTTGTATCAACAATGTACTGGTTACATTAATTATAGACAAAAATAAGGATTGTACTGAAGTACTATTTGATTGAGGATTTGAGATTATATGGTACTAAGAAAAGTGACTCAACAGCAAGTTAATATTTTTTGAAATACATGGTTAAAGTAAATATAAAAATTATTATGGTCCTGATACAGAGGTAGTGATTTTGGAATAAGAAATGGTTGATTTGGATAAATTATATTTGATATTTGTGACTACCTTGGAACTGATTAATGGTTTTTATATTCCATCATTGTTGGAGTTTACAACATTTTTGGATATAAGTAGTATATCTAGTATTATACAAGGAATAAGGGAGAATTAATGTAATCAATAAGGTTTTATGGTAATTCAGGGTGTTACCGTGTTTTAAAATAATACATGATGAAGGTATTCACATGTTATTACATGGAAAAAAGGATCTTCATTGTGTTTTCCTTCTTTATAAATTTTGGACTGTGAGTTTGGACAAAAGTATTTTTGATAAGTCTAAAGGTTGGAATCGATTAAGCTTGACATTGGATACTATTGTTAAGTTTAAATAATTTCTTGATATTGTTTTTGGATTGTCATAAAGAGGAAAACCCGGAGGTCGGGCGACAACCCGTCGTGTCTCGCAAGGCCGCAAGACTTGAACCCACAACCGAAGGGTGACAAGGGTGTATCACTTACCACTGGCCTATGTGATGTCCTAGTTTGTATAATATATTTTTTTAAAGGTCTGATAGATTAATTATAAATTCATTTTTTTGAACCCTATACGATTAGGATAAATAGAATATTTTTAAGTTCTATTATCTTTTAGAGTGAAAGATAAGTTTGTGGCAGAAATTAGTTAAAGGATGGAATTCTACTTGTCAAGTATTGTTTTCTATTATTCTATGAGGAAATTAATTATTAAACTTTAGGTAAGTTATCTTAATACCAAAAATGTTTTATCTTAATACCTTATGTTTTGTTTGACCGATGATATTTTAAATCATCTTAGATCGATGGATTTGAGGCCCTCAATTGTACACTTGTTTGTGATTGATGACCACAATCACTCCCTATAAATATTAATGTTTTCCTCCAATTATGTTTCTCTATTTTCCACCAATGTTCTCATAATCTAAATCATAATTTGGTGGTGACTTTTTCATTTCCCTTTCCCTCTTATTAAGACTAAATTTTATTAACCCAATTTCCGATGTGGGTTTTCTATAAAGATATTTTTCTATTTTTAACCACTTATTTTGGAAGAACAATATAAAATTGTGAGGATTCAATTTATTTAATGATGGGAGAATGTAACACCCCAATATTTCATAGTACGTTATCTCATTAAAGTAATTCAAAAGCTTGCGCTACACGCAACACCGAGTTCGAGCATAGCACAACTTACTAAACTAACTGTTCAAAATGCAATTGGGAATATTATTAACTAAATTTTGAATATTATATACTCTATATAATTTTAACATCCATATTATGTGTTTCTTAGACATAATATAAGAACAAATTCATTTTTTCGGATAAAATAAGTATTTTAAAAAAAATGCAATTTTACCACATTTTAATGGCGAACCCTTTTTAAATCTAATATTTTAAACTTTTATATATTCAATTTAGGAAAATTAAATTCATATTTAAAATAGGGACATAAAAATTTATCTTGGATAAAATTTTGGTACTTTTCTGATCATTCTCATATTTTGATGAATAGTGAAAAAATTACTAAATTTTAATTAAAACATCTTTTTTAATCAAAATAATTTATAGTGTTAAATTATAAATTTGAATGTTTAAGTATCATTAGATTATATTTTTATCATTTAATATAATTTAGGTCAATGGATGTACTTTCACATTTAAATTGGACATAAAAAAGTGTCAATCTGTTGATAGTTATTATTTCTTAAAAACACATTTTTTGTTTTGACAACAGGAATTAATTTTAAATTAATTTTAGCCACTTCTGTGTTTTGAATTTGGAAAAATGTATTCCACAGTTGGAATAATGTTTTCCAAATTTTGTAAATAGGTATCTTTTATTTTTAGACATTATGAATAATTACTTCGGTAAATATTTTATTTACCATGGTTAAAGGGTAAATCCGAAAAATATGGGTAAAGAAATAATATTAAAATAATATAAATTACCCTAACATGGGTCTTAACCCTATTTTATGATACACGGACGACCATGGGCATCCTTGGGTCAATTTTAGGACCCCATAGAGGCACTTGGTAGTGATAATGACATGTTATATTAATTAATCTAATGTAAAGACAAAAATAACAAAAGCATATATCTTTTAGTAAAACATTTTTATATGGAGTTATATAATTTATCTATTAGAATATAAATATTCATTATAATTATAAAATTATTTCATACATAATGGTATTTTATTTATAATTTTTCGACATCAAATAATTTAATTTATTTAATGACACAATGATGATGTAGTGATTACCTTATAAATGAAAGATTAAAATAAATGATATTATAAATATTGAAATAAATATAATTTTAAGGTTTTGATGCCATAAAATAACTTTATATGTGAATGTGACATGTTATTATTGATTAAATGTATTGTTTTTGAAGTAATCAAGTATTTATGACTTTCAAAAAAACCAAATAATAAATAATGTCAAAATTGACATAAATGAGTTTTAAAACAAATACTATATTAATAATGATATAATAGTCCTAAAAATCTAAGGTTCTGACAAAATACTTATATAAAAATATATATGATATTAATGAACCAATTTTGGTTTTATTGGCATTTTATAGTATGTTTATTAAACATATAATATAAAATTACAAAGAGACATGGTAAATGTCAAACTATTTAACTAAGAGTTAAATCTAAAAGATAAGGTTAATATGATGACCTAAACCTATAAAAAAACCTATTGTATGAGAGATTTTATACCCATACCCACTTTATACTCTAAAAAATTAATTTTTGATCCATTATAAACCGAAAATTATTTTATTATAAAATAATATTTCAAGCTTTTCCTAAAGTGACCCCCACCCCTCTTTTAAAAGATCACTTCCCCTTCTCTTAATTTCACACCTCCAAAGCATTTTGGATCGGCCAACCCCTACCCATATATCCTAAAAACTTTTCTCAATTAATTATAGATGCCTTACTTTGGTCATAAATCCAACCTAAGGAGCCCTTTAGATCAAATCAAAAGGAAGAACCTGAAGAAGAAGTAAATATTTCATCACCTCTTTCAAGTTCTTTTCTTCTTACACTTTATCTTTCTTTGTTGTATCGATTCTAAGATAATAAATCCAGTATATTATATATAATGTGATGTTATTATAAAAATGGTACAACCATTTTCATTACTCTATCCAACCTATAAATGAAAAAGTCACCATACGTGCGTACGTATGGATTACTATCTCCACATCGTGGTGTAGTTTGTTATTCAAACACTTAATTATTTGGATGGGTATAATAATGAGTATAACTGATGTAAATAATAAATATAACATGTTAATTATTCTGTATATATGATATACCATCCAATTACATAATATTTCACCATCAATATAATGAAATTGTCGCTCGTGGGTACGTACAGATTGCTGTCTCCACGACGCGATGAGATTCATTCCCACGTTCACCATTCAATGATGATTATAAAAATATATATTATTAATAAGTATGTAATATATTCCATAATAATTATACTGTATATATATGTGTATATATGTATTTAGTTTTATATATATTCACTAACTTCCGTTCAATACAATATGAAAACAGAAACAACGTTTATACGTACTTACGGCCTACCGTCTCCATAAACGGTGCCTTCCATTTCATATATCTATCTATTATAAATATTTATATTCTAAATATATATGATATATAAATCAAAGTTCATATTCTTGAATTATTTAAATCATGATCTAAATGATTCAATCCAGAATAACAAGTTAAAACATGTGCGATAAAGAAAGCGATTATTACCAAAAATGTTAATTTAACATGGAAATCATTATTAAATGGGTAGTATAAAGTCGTAAATGAATCATATATGATATAATAAATATTATTATGGTTCAGTTCTAATTTAATAACATACTATGGTCATTATAAAGGAGGTTAAACATACCCTCGACCAAAGGAAAGTGCAAGGTAAGGGTTAACTTCACAATCTCTTTACTATCCGAGGTTGTTTTTACGTGAGTATATACTAGGAAATATTTATTATCCATGTACATGTTTCATAAAATAGTTTTCAATGCTATTATTTTTAAGGTAATCTGTTACTAAAACATCATTTTAAATGTTTTAAAGATTTATTCTTCTAAACCTTTATCATTAATGTCCATGTTTTCAAAATGGTTTTAAAGATTTATTTATATGGAAATGAATGTTTTAAAATGTTAATTACTTTCAAAAGTTTTAAAATTTTATGGGAAAATTTTATTCAAAAAATTCTATAATTGTCTTCCTTTCTAAATTAAATGAATTTTAAATTTTTTCATGAAAAAGGGATATTTCTCTCAAAGAGTTTTACAAATCATTTTCATCTATGTCAACATCCTTTGATGGATTTTAAACTTGTTTGAAGTTGATTTATTATGATAAAAATATTTCATACTGTATTGAAGGTTTGGTGATATGTTTTAACGTGGAATTGTTATTTTTAAACCATTCATGGTTTGTGGATAAAGTATTGACATTTCATATGCTATTTTTTATATGAATGTTTATGTTATGTTTCAACCCTTTCATATGAGGAATGTATTGGACATAGTAAGTGATGAATGGAGCCCACTATAGATCCTCGATGAATCGGTAGGCCTCATGGGACAATTAGACATGTAAATTTCTGAGTCATTTCCTAATTTAATATATGTTTTTGTCCAATCCCTTAATCATTTTTAGACAGCTTGGCCGAGGCCTTGAAAAAATGTTTCAGAATGTCTGGAGTTATAAATTTCCTCATTATGAAAATTATAGTAATGGTTCATGTGTTTATTCGACTAGTAGAATACCCATGCCAATGTCTAATTATGGAATTATTTACTCAGCTCATATTTCTTCCATAAAGTGTTCATGTTAATTATTTTTAAATTCATGTGTTTTCAATTATTCACCATTCCTATTGTTTATGTTATATTTCGCTAAATTTTTTACCCTTACTGATCATCTGAGATCACCCCTTTATTATTTTTTATTTTCCCAGGATTCCAAGAAGTGTATTATGATTGATATACAGAGTTAAAATAGATGGAATAATGGCATTCTCAATTAACTATCTATGTTGGGTTTTGTGTTTGAAATTGTAATGTAAATTTAATGTATGTAATCTATTTTCTAAGACTACTAAACTGATCGGTCCTTCAGGACTTGATTCTTTGTAATCATGCCAATGTATTAAAATAATGCACCAGCTTTGGGCTTCTTGGGTTGGGGAGTTACACTCCAAGTGTTTTGATGGAAGAGAATTCAGAGCTTGGGTGATTTTATATAGGAAAAAAGAGGGAATTATTTATTATTTATGTTTTGGACATTACACATTGAAATAATCAAAACCACAAACCCAAACATGGTTTCTTATAATTGTTTTAGCCAAAGTGATGTGGAAAACATTATTTTATAAGGCCAATGGACAAAATTCTTAAAATATTAAGCTTGATTTTGTGAAGGTGAGTCACACTCTCAAAGAAAATCATTTTAAAAGTTAAAATGTTTTATAATCCTTGGAGGGTCTACTAAGGATCCTTAAATTAATCAAACAAATATAAAATCACATTATTTTAAAGTTAAAACATATATTGGTAGAAAATACATTTTATATTATTTTATTACATCACTATTGGGTCATTATGATGTCATAAAACACATTATATATTTAAACGATATTTAATTTTTACCCAAAATGTGGCTGTCTTGGAAGATTATGAAAAATTTACCATTAGATAATTTCAACATGCTAATTCCAAAAATAATATTCATTTTATCTAAATAATTTAATAAATATGTGAATTTTACTTTTAAATTAAAAACTAACATTTATTGAAAATTCATGGGTTTTGACAAAAATGGTTTTCAAAATTTAATAAAAATTACTATTATATTCAGAAAACTTATACAATCATTTATATTTAATAAAAATTAATTTATTAATAATAATATTTTATAAAAATATTATTCAATTCCAAAACTCTATTAATTCATCAAAATAGATTTCTTAATTGAATATTAACTAAAAATACTATTTGTGATTTAAAAACCATTTACCAAGTAACAGTAATAAAATGAATGTATATTATCTATAAAAAAAATAATGTACATAATCATAGTGATAGGGTCTTATTACAAAACCCCTTATAACACTCACATAAGACAAAAGGGTTAGGTGTGTGATGGTGACAGACTCTTGGGGAGGATCAGATAACATCGCTCGAGTGGTAATATCTATTAACTTCCACTTCTCCCGTAGGCGGTTCCACTCAAACTTAACATGTTGAAGACCAACTTTGGCTTGGTCAAGAGTGAAGCCCAGTGATGAAACCCCCTTTTTGAGCTCTGAAAAATGTGCTTCGAATGGAGAAATTCTACTTGATGAGGCCATCGCTTCCTTTTAGTGAGTAAATAGGATTTGTTAAAGCCCTATATTTATACTAATCAATTAATCACTATTCAATTGCTATATTAGACACAATAAAAATTCCTCATGGTATTTTGAAATCCAAAAACATAAGACCAAGGAATTTCATATGTTATGTAACCATTTTAGATAATAATATATTTATTTTGATCAAGAGGAATTTTCATTAATAAACATTTGGGTCGTTACAATATTCCCCCATTATGAAATTTCACCCTTGAAATTTACTTTTCCCGCACTAAAACATATATGGGTAACACTGCTTCATCACTTCCTCTATTTCCCATGTTTCCTCTTCAAACATGTGGTTTCACCACAACACCTTGATGAGGGGCATAGTCTTATTTCATAGAACTTTTTCCCTATGATCTAATATCATCACTGACTTCTCTTCATAGGAGAGGTTATTCTATAATGGTACTACCTCTAGATTGAGTACATGTGATTGGTCAGGTATGTACTTCTTCAAGAGTGATACATGGAATACATAATGTACTTGAGATAGGTTTGGTGGGAGTGCTAGTCGATATGCCACTACTCCAATGTGATCAAGGATATCAAAAGGGCCGATGTTCCTGATACTAAGCTTTCCATTCTTCCCAAATATCATAACTCTATTCCATGGTGATATGTGGAGGAATACCATGTCTCCCACATCAAACTCTAGGTCTCATCAATGATTATTAGCATAGCTATTATTTCGACTCTGAGCAGCTTTAATGTTATGTTGGATGGTCTTAACCTTCTCCACCATTTCTTTGACCATTTATGGACCTATGAGTTTTCCCCCCAACATCATCCCAACATGTTGGTGTTCTTCACCTCTTCCCATATAGGTCTTCATAAGGAGCCATTTGGATGATTGAGTGGAAAATATTATTGTAAGAGAACTAAACCAGAAGAAGATGTTGATACCATCCTCCATTAAAGTCCATTGAGCATGCTCTCAACATGTCCTCAAGTGTTTGGATAGTCTTTTCATATTGGACATCAGTTTAATGATGATAAGGCATACTGAAGATTAGCGTATTATTCATAGAATGTTGAAGACTCTTCCAAAACATATAGGTGAATCTTGGATCTCTATTGCATACAATCGATAATGGTACTCCATATAGCCTTACCACATATTTGTTGTATATCCGTGCTAGTTTATCCAATAAGAAATCCTCCTGAATTGCAAAGAAGTGTGTAGTCTTTGTAAGACAATCCAAAACAAAACAAATAGAATTGTTTCCTTTGGATGTATTCGGAAGTTCGGTGATAAAGTCCATGGTGATCTTCTCCCATTTTCATGTTGTTATGGGTAATGGTTGCATAATCCCCTTTGAATTATGACTCTCACCCTTCACTTTCTAACATATCATGAACTTTGATGTATACTCAGCGATCTCTTTTTTCATTTTATCCCACCAATAATGCTCTCAGAGATATCAATACATCTTTGTGTTTCTTGGGTGAATGGAGAAATTCGAACTGTATGCATCATCCAAAAAATCATTCTTTAACTCTAGATTTTATGGAACAGATATTCTTGTCACAAATCTCACAATTCCTTCTTCATTAACATTTAACTCCAAGGATTTACCTTTTCTGATAGTTTCAACTTTCTTTTGAATTCCCACATCATCCTTTTGAGCATCCTTTAACATTTCCAAAAGAGACAGTTGATCAATAATTTGTGAAAGGATTAATGATGTTCCCTTATTTATGATTCCCATGTCCATCTTCATCAAATCTAAGAATATTGGATCCTTTTCAATTCTCATCAATGATAGAATCGCTGGGTCTTTTCTACGTAGAGAATCTTCCACCTTGTTTTCTTTCCCAGGGTGTTAATGGATTGAGTAGTCATAGTCTTTGATCAGTTTTCTCCATCTTCATAGGCACATGTTCAACTCTTTAGGTGTGAATATATACTTGAGGATTTTGTGGTCCGTATATATTTCACACTTCTCCCTAAAAGGTAATGTTTCCAAATTTTCAAAGTGAATATTACTACAACCAACTCTAGATCATGTGTTTGATAGTTTTTCTCATGAAATTTCAATTTCCTTGGAGCATAGGCAATGATGTTTTCATTTTTCATCAACACACAGACCATGCCTTCTTCAAAGCATCACTGAATACCACAAAAAATTCTCCACCTGTGGGTAATGTGAGCATGGGTGCAGTGAGAAGCCACTTTTTCAACTCCTTTAAGCTCTCTTTGAATTCATCACCCTGTGAAAACTTTACTCACTTCCAAGTTATCTTGGTAAGAGGGTTGCAAAAATCATGATAAATTTATCACAAATCGGTGATAATATCCTGGTAACCCCAGGAATCTACGGATATCCATTACCGACGTTGGCCTCATCCATCCCTCAATTGCAGCTATCTTAGAGGGATCCATAGATATACCATTGCTTGTGATGATATGACCCAAGAAAGAGACCTCCTTCCACTAGAAATCACACTTGATGAACTTTTCATAGAGATTATTCTTTCGCAAGGTCTCTATTATAGTGCTTAGATCCTCCCCATGCTTCTCCTTGGTTTTAAAGTATATTATAATATCATCTATAAATACTACCACAAATTTGTCAAGGTAATATTTAAAGGCTCTATTAATTAAGTTCATGAATATTGATAGAGCATTAGTGAGTCTGAAAGGCATTATTATGAATTCATAGTGCTCGTATGTTGTACAAAAAGCAGTCTTGGGGATATCCTCTTTCTTCACCCTTACTTGGTAATATCCTGACCTCAAATCCATCTTGGAGAAGTATTGTGCTCCACATAGCTGATATAACAAGTCATAAATTTAGGGAAGAGGATACTTTTTCTTTAATGTGATTTTTTTGGGCTCACGATAATCAATGAAAAGGTGCACTGACCAATACTTCTTCTTGACAAAGAGGACTGGTGCACCCCATGGTGAAGCACTTGGTTGTATAAAACCTTTATCCAGATTCTCTTGTAGTTGTTTCTTCATCTCCTTAAGCTCCACAATAGCCATTCTATATAGAGTCTTGTATATTGGAAATTCTCCAGGTATAAAATCAATTGAGAATTAAACATCTCTTCTAGGAATAAGACCAGGCAATTCCTCGGGAAACACTTCAACAAACTCCCTCACAATAGGAATGTTTTCAAGGATGGTTGATTTCTTAGACTCAATCATCTAAGAAAGCTAAACATTCTCATAGGGCAGTAATATCCACACATGAGATGATGGTACTAAAGAAGATTCATCCTCCTCCTTGAACTTGTACAAAATTGGAGGTCGATTTTCCATATGTAGAGTGATTTCCCTCTCAAGACAATTTATGTTGGATATATATAAGGAAATCCAATCCATGACAATAATTACATAAAATTCCACCAGAGGAAGTATGCTGAGGTTATTCGACATGTTCAGTCTAAAAATTATGACACGGGAGGAGTTATATTCATGAGATGCAATGATTTCCCCATTTGTCATTCTCTCTGACATCTTTGCTTCCATGATTTTCAATTGTGTTGGGATAGTTCTACTAAAATTTTGGGATATAAAAGAATGAATAGAACCATAATCAAAATTTATATTCTCTATTCTTTAATGAATAAACAGAGTACCTATCATTACTTTTTTTGGGGGATCACTTTGGCGGTAGTGATGGAAAATGTTGGCCCTTGCTTCCTTGGAGGTTGCTGGTTGCCTAAAAAAACCCTTATCTTAGGGAACTGGTTTGCAAAGTTCCCTAGTCCCTTTTTTTTAAAGCAATGAACAATGTGTTGAGGGTCAAATAAAGTGTTCCTTTCATCTATCACAACTGTGGGTTTTTATTGTCCATAGTTAATGGCCAGGTGCCCTACTCTTCCACACCTATAGCATTTCCTCACCCCTTCAAGCAATTTATGGGGTTCTCTTTCCATAACATTGGAAAGTGGGGTGATGGATTTTCTTAGCACCATTGGATTTATCCACTAGACTACAAGAATAAAAGTCCACCTTACGCTTCTTATCCCCATGATACCCATGAGATTCTTCGATCTCTATTTTGACCTTGAGGGTACATTGGACAATTTCCTCATAGCTCTCTAAGTCACGGATTGCTAGGAATTTGTGTATGCTATGTTTTATCTCACCAAAGAAGTAGTCAACCCTTTATTCAAGGGTAAAGACAAAGCCAGAGGCATATCATGCAAGCCTTGTGAAGTTTTCCTCATACACTCTGATGGATGTGTCATCTTTTTTCTTGAGGAAAAGTATGCCCCTTTCCATCTTAAGTCGAAGGGTGCATGGAAAATATTTATAAAAAAATATTTTTTGGAAATCCTTCCATTCCAACTCATTGATCTCCACATCAGGCTTCATATTTTTTTATCAATATCCACCATTGATCGGCTTCGCCCTCCATACGATAAGTAGCCAGAATAACATTATCTTTTTCAGAACATTGAAGGATGGAGAATATATTTTCAATGGAGTTGATCCATTGTTTGGTGATTGAGGGATCAAATGATCCATTAAATTTAAGAGGACTTTGTCTCATTAATCTCTCAATTGTGAATTGTTCTTTCTTAGGGAGGATGAAAGTTCCTCTTGACCCATGTTTCTATTCAAAACTTGAGTTAACTGAGAGAGTATCATGACAAAGTTCTTTCTTCCTGCTGCCATTAGATTTGGTGTCTCATTAGAACAGTCATCACATTGATTTTTACATCGGTTTTTATCCGGAGTCCTCCTATTACTGGCCATTGGCTGGAATAAAAGGAAATTTAGGGGTAACACATAAAGGGGAATCCATTAACAAACAGGGATAACTTATAAACTACATTTATTTCCTTAACTTATCTATGTTATCCATGATCTACTTCCCAACATATATTCTTAGGGGCATTTTTTTAATTCCCTTAATAATGGTTCATAATATGGTCATGAATTTACCAAAGAATACCCCTTAGGAGTGTCGTAACCAAGAGTGCATCAAGATCCTTTGTCGTGCACCAATTCTCTCTTGAGTCTAGATCAAAGCAAAGTTTTCAAGTTTTACCCCTAGATACATCTTTGCCAGAGTCACATCTACCTACTCATATCCAGACTAGGATATATTTTCTTTGATAAACTACTTACTCAATACTCACAAAAATTTAGGGATGTTTTTATTGTACTTAGTCTTATCCCTAAGGCTTTCACTAGGTTTTTATAATCCAAATACCAAAAATAACTAAACCAATCATTTGATACCAACTTTAATAACCCTTCTCTTTATTCCACACTTAAACATAATTTATTACATAAAATATTCACTTTATACAACATAGAATATCGATAGGTCTAGTGTCTTTGGGGATTTGGAACATTACATAACAACTTAAAACATGAAATACACATCTTTATCAAAAACTTATCTTACATGACCACACACATTCCTTCGTACTTAGCATTTCTTAGGATAACCTGAGGACATGCATAATAAAAAGGTGAGCTATAAAGCTCAGTAAATGAGTAAACAAGGCATAACATGAATAATACATAACATGTTATGCAGTATTCATATCAATGAATCATAAGATAAACATGAAAATAAAGGCATGATATATCATGATTATCATAACATGGAAATGTGGCAACAACATTTAACATGATATTAGTATGAGGTAAGGGCAATTAAACATGGATCATGATTAAACCCTCATTTCATGTGAATTATCATGATTAAACCTTAATTTTCCTTTATGTATCATGATATTAATCTTTATCCAATGCATTGGAGCACTATCAGGGCACGCCCTTCTTAATTAGTTTATTTCATGTATAAGTGAGCCACATGGATCATACAACATGGAATCATTCAACATAATAATTTATTCCATGATAAAGGAATTTGGAATTCATAAATGAAACTCTATAATCAATTGGAAAATATACATAATGTTCAATATCCTTGATAGAGAAATGAGCATGGTATTCTCTACAGGATGACTTTGTCTTGGAAAATCGCGGTGTAATTTTGCAGTGTAACAGTGTGACATAAAAATTAATAAAAATATTTGATGAGAGAGATAGGGTTTTATAATAATATGTACATGAAAAATATATTAATGGGGTAATATATATATATCAACATATGTAATGGAATTTAGATTCATAATACAAAATAATTGTTTGAATGTAAATGAGGGGAGAGAAATCCCTTACGAAATTTCGGCATGGTAACAGGTGTACATGGGAGGAATTAATGAGAGATAAGGGGGTCTCTAATAATTAAAACATATAGAGGGAAGTATGGGGGAGGTGAAAAATCATACCTCGACATTTTTAATTGAAAATACAAGGGTATAGAAACATAAAGAAACATGGACAAAATGAGAGAGGAAGAAATCCCTTAATTAGAAGTGTGATCCAAAAGGCTTGGGAGAGGCTTGAGAGAGGATTCTTGGAAAATTTAGGAATCTTGGGAGGATACTAGAGAGATGAGGGCTGAATAGGGTCGTGTTCCAAGGGTTTTGAGAGAAGAGAAGTGGGAGCTTGGGTGGGTATATATATGAAAAGAGAGAGAATTCTTTATTATTTAGGTTTTGGACACCACACATTAAACTAATCAAAACCACAATCCAACCCTGGGTTTGTGCCCATGGTGTTTGATAAAGGGAACTAGAAAACATTATTTTATAATGCCAATTTCTGAAATTATTAAAATATTAGGCTTTCTTATGTGGAGGTGAGTCAACCTTTCAAGGAAATAATTTTAAAAGTTAAAATGTTTCATAAGCCTTGGAGGGTCCACTAAGGCTCCATAAAATTAATCAAATGAATCTAAAATCATAATATTTTAAAGGTAAAACATATATTGGTCGAACATACATTTTATATTATTTTATCACATCACTATTGGGTCATTATGATGTCATAAAACACAATATATATTTAAAGGATATTTAATTTTTACCCAAAAATTTGACTCTCAGAAAATTAGGAAAAATTCACCATTGGATAATTTTGACATCCTAATTCCAAAATTAATTTTCATTTTATCTAAATAATTTTCTAAATATATGATTTTTTACTTTTAAATTAAGAACCGGCATTTATTGATAATTCACAGGTTTTGACAAAAACAGTTTTCAAACCTTAATAAAAATTAAAATTGTATTCATAAAGATTATACGATCATTTATATTTTATAAAAAGTAATTTATTAATAATAATATTTTATTAAAATATTATTTAATTCCTAAAATCCATTAATTCATCAAAATATATTTCTTTATTTAATATTAACTAAAAATACTATTTTTGCTTTAAAAACCAATTACAAAGTAATAATAATAGAATGAATGTGAATTTTATATAAGAAAATAATGTACATAATATTCGTGGAAGGGTATTGTTACAAAAAACCTTAAAACACCCATATAAGACCTAAGGGTAAGGTGTGTGATGACAAAAGACTCTTGAGGAGGCTCAGATAACATCGCTCAGGTAGTAATATCTATTAACATCCACTTCTCCCATTGGCAGTTCTGCTCAAGATTAATGTGTTGAATCTCAGCTTGGGCTTAGTCAAGAGTGAATCCTAGTAATGCCACCCCCTTTCCGAGCTCTAAAAAATGGGCTTCATATGAAGAAATTCTACTAAATGAGGCCATCGTTTCTTTTGTCTGAGTAAATTGGATTTGTTAAAGCCCTATATTTATACTAATAAATTGATCACTATTCAATGGCTATTTTAGCAATAGTAAAAATTATTAATGGTATTTTGAAATCCAAAAACATAAAACCAAGGAAATTAATTTTTTATATAACCATTTTACATAATAATACATTTAATTAGATCAAGAGTAATTTTCATTAATAAAAGTTTGGGTTGTTACATGAACCGACCTAGTTTACAGCTCCCAACTCACTCAAATTTCACTCGATAATCAGCACCTAGTTCACCATATCCATCACCGAAGTTAGCATGAAAAAATTCACCTATGATCGAATGTCGTACCTGAGACCATCCTCAAACTGCCTAGCCAAATATAACTCGTCATATACCAAAACAGGTCTAAATTATTGAAGTTTTTTAAAATGAGATGACTAATCCGTCACTGAAAGAGAACCCTTCTCCTAATGCATGAACTATTGGACTTGATCGACTCTCAACGTCTCAGGATAGAAATAATCATAGAAGGTCCTCTAAAACTCTTCCCAATCCATATCCCAATGACATCCCACCTCTGAGAAAACATCACACCATATCTTGGAGAAATCAAATAGCATGTACGTCGTGATTTTCACCCTCATATTAGGAGGCATATTCAGATGCCAAAGATAGAAAGCATTGCCTCCAACCAAGACTTTGTAGCCTGTAGTCCTCCATCCCCTAAGAACGTGGGAGGATTCTACTGCTGTAAAAACCATGTCAACTCTGCCATAGAAGGAAAAAGATGCGGTGCTCTCTGAAATGTATGTAACATCCTCATAAAGCCTTCATGGAACTGTTCATCATCCCCTATGTCCGGTATAACAGTTGGTGCCAAAATGGGAATGAATGGAGGATCTACTGGTAGTCCCTGATCTACCATTCCTAGTGTCTGATCATTTACCTATATCTGGTGTACAAATAGGGGACTCCATGGTGGAATGACTCTTCAATGTCAATCACACACCTCAGTTCCAGATTATCAAGGACAATAACAAAGAAGTGAATGAAAAGAATAGGAGAAGAACCATTCATGTTTTACAAAAACAAGGTTACACGGTGAGTTCCCTTCAGCTTTTAACATGGTGTGTACCTCTGCCAAACCTGGTCAGGTAACTCCCATACACACAGCGTGTTCCTCCTAAGACATGGAATGTACTTGAATTTTCCCTCCTTCCTAGGTTCCTAGACATAGCTAGAACTATATGGTTCTCTCCTATGTAACACTACATGACGTGTTCATCCTAGACATGGTGTGTATTGCTTACGTTCTAACCACCTATGGTGTTAGTAACATAGTCAGATACACGGTTTAATCTACACGGCATGCATAAACGGAACACAGTGTGTACAACATATGTTTCATCCACCCGTTTCATTGGTCACGTGGCCGGATATATGGTTGACTCTACACGGTGTGCATAAATAGAACAAGGTGTGTACAACCTATGTTTCATACACCCGTGTCATTGGTCACAAAACTGGATACACGGTTCTCTATAACATGTTGTGTACAATCAAGACAAGGCATGTTTTACCAAAGTTTCCCAACCCCGTGTCTCTACTCACACAGCCAGTCACATGGTCAAGCACTACATGGCATGTACTTCCAGTACATGACATGTACTTCCAGTACACAGAATGTACTTAAGAAAAGTTGTTTCTTCCATAACAAAAGAACACATGGCATGTGTTCATAACATCATACACCGTGTTTTCTAGATTTCTGGATAGTAAGCCTATGAAACTTCTCCAAAACCCTAAAATACGTAAAATTTTGTCCAAGGTATGAAAAATTCTGACCTATGAGAGCCCATACTCCCAAGAATCAATTTTTGACATCCTTATTCATCTCAAAACATAAAAAATTCAATTAAAGTTCAATCACGATCCACCAAATTCTGATCCAAGAGGGCCCATAACTCCTCAAAGACCAAAGTTTGGAATCCATTCAATTGAAACTTCACATATTCCAATACCCTATCAAAATTGCTGGTATTATATCATGGAATCTATAAAAACAACACGAATATCTAGCACAATATCTATCACAACAACATGCAATCAGTAATTCACCCTAAATGGAATGACAAGAATGCATGACATGTGATCTCCAGTAAGTCCTTATATGATAAATGGGATGAAATAAACTCATCTAATCAAGTTTAAAAATAAATATAACCTCAATAATATTAACAATAATAGCACAAAAAAAGTGAATCACCTAACGGTGAAATCAAATCAGCTGTAACAATTGCAAAAACCAGAAAAATTGAAATATTCAAGGTAACTTGGATTTTCCCTATACATGGGTTATCTACTCTCAGGAACATTTTATTACCAACTACCCATTCCTTATTATCACTACCTATAGGCTCCAAATAATAATACAAGGTAGAAAAGAAACTCCACTGATACCACTTTGTAACGTCCCAGTTTCAGGTGTCACCCAAAGGTGCCCCATACCCAGTTGCTCACATGACCTCAAGCGCATTTACCCAAATTCAAGAGGCTTACAACTAGAAACGAGGGACAAGGTATGATAATGGGGAAACTATTCCTTAATTGGCAGATTATACATAGTATAATAACAAATAATAAATAGTAGTTGAAATAGTAATACCATACAATAGAAGTAAATAACGAAAGACTGATAGTAATAAAACAACTAGAGAATATATAAATGATGCATGTAACATGTATCTAGGTAAGCATACAAACAACAAAAAATTCTTGAAATATAATACTAAATCCAAATTGTAGAAAATAGTAAACTCCAATAGCATCAAAAGCTTCATCTTGGTCCCATGCTCTCTAGCTCCAACATCAATCAAGTACTTGATGAAGAAGGGAACTTTCCCTTATCTATACCTGAAACTGTATAATCTTTTTGGGTCTAAAATCATAACCCAAAAAGGGTGTGAGATGAATCCTAGTAGGAAACCACAAAAATATCTATGCCTAACAGTCAATGAATATATATAGAAGGAAATATGCAGAAATGAAGCAATAAAGTAAAAAGTACTAAAAAGTAAACAATCCTACAGTTTTCAATTACATTCATTTTCTTTTATAAATTATTCAAACCATTGAATAATTTATCCTCAAAACCTTTCCCAAGAACTATATTCCCATGTATAATAATAATAAACATATGTCTCAAAAGACCAAATAAACAATCAAGTAAGACAGAGTCCAAGCTTGTGATTTGGCATGGCATTCTCGTCGCAATCATTTAATCATTCAAAAGAATCCCTCTGGGAATGTTATCATAGTCTAACCCCTCTGGTTCAATATATCACCAATTCAATAAATAATGACCCTCTGGGAAATCTCACACATTCTAACCCCTTTGGCCACACATAACACTAATCATTTACAAACGACATCCTAGGTAGCTCTCATGGTCAATACCCCCTTGTTCTGCATAGAAACAATGAATTATAATGAACCCCTAGCAGCTCTCACAGTCAATTCCCTATGGTCCAAAATTAATTTAATAATGACCCTCTGGGTAGATCTCATGTTCTAACCTCTCCAGTCTATGACCACTTGGCATCTCTCATAGTCAATGCCTCTAGGTCAACATAACAACAATTCATACATAATAGACCCTACCATGGAAATCTCTCACAGTAAATTCCTCTTGGTCATACTTTCACAGTGTGAATCACATGCATCTCAAATAGACAAAAAATCCATCCTAACAACACTAGGCATGTAAAACAAAGAAAACCTAACATGCTTCCTAGACCCAATGTCCATAAACAATCATACATGGGAAACACACCCATAATCAATTTATAAAACCTTATGCACAATTAATAACCCTTTCTCAAACATACACACCATAATAGGTCTTAAATAGGGTTAAATTCCAAAACATGCAATACCCTAAACATGGAAATTCCACACTATTAGCATATATAATCCAAAGACAACCAAATAAAGGCACAAAACACCTACATCAATGTTGTATGATAAAAACTCTTGAACTTAGACCCTTGAATCAACCTATAATGATGCAGATATACAAAAAGGTTAAAATCGTTCAACCGTAAATAACCCACGAGAGAAGAGGAATCATGAAGAGATGATAAAGAAGAAGGAATAACTCACTAGTGGGATTCCAATTCACCCACCGGTGTTCGGATCAGACCTTGGATAGAGAAACGGTGGCACTGAATTTGATCGTCACTCCCAATCGCTCCTGGATGAACCAAGGTTAGAAGAAGGTATTTCTGGATATGGGACACGACCCCTCTCTAATTAAACAATTAAAAAGGGAAGCAAACGATTTTTTCATTTAATGTACACTCTGTGTACTAGCCTTAATCATCCCCCACTTTGGGTGCTCCTCCAGGTCACCAACATGACCATGTACTCAGCCATTACATAGTTAGTACATGGTTACACGTGGCAACTGGGTACACAACATGTACTCCTAAGTACACTTCGTGTACTTAGAAAATTTTCCTTTTCTTCATTTTCCTCAAAACAACATAAAATCAAGATCCATACCAGAAAATGAATATCCAGGTTCTTACAATTTCCCCACCAATTATCTGAACAAGACAATGGATTTTTGGAGGCAACACCTAAGGAAAAGGAAATCCATATAACCATGACAAGCCTAAACCTAGAGAGTGATCCTAGACCCGATAGCTTTCCAGCATAATTCTATAGGGAATCCTAGGATGTAGTTAATGATGACATTATTGAAACCATTCAAGGCTTCTTTTGCTGTGGTCATATCCCTCGGGTTTCTTGAGCTACGACTCATGTCCTCCTTCCAAAGATCAAGGATCCGTCCTCCATTCCCCACTACAGACCAGTTAGTATGTGAAACTTCCCCTACAAAATCTTCTCAAGCATCATCAACTTGAGGCTATCCCTACATATTCCTTGGTGGGTCTCCTTAGAGAAGCATGGTTTTGTAAAAGTTAGGTCGATAAAAGGATCTATTGCCTTAGCTTAGGAAATGATTCGAGATATTAACTTCAAGACCCATGGTTTGAAGATGGAATTAAAACTATACATGAATATGGCACATGATAAAATGGAGTGGGGATTTATCAACATGGTTATCATGGGTATGGGACTATCCTGATAGGCCATAGAACTTATTTCTAACAGTTATAACTCATCTTGGATGGAAGTCTCATTCATGGTCAAGACTCATAGTCTTTTCAAAATAACCCGTAGGCTTAGGCTAGGGGATCCCATATCTCCAACTATCTTTATTATCATGTAGGACACCCTCACCAAGATTATTAATAGAAGAATGGAATCAGGAGACATACTTCCTTATCATAGGAAAAATGTACCAGCCCTCGGTCTTCCACTTGATGTTCGCAGATGACTCCTTCATCTTCATGAATGCTGGGAGAAGATGATTGAGCAACATCAACAAGATTATTGATGAATATTTTCATTGGAGTGGATAGGAGGTTAACAAGTCTAATAATAACCCATACATCTCAAGAAAATGCAGAAACAAATAGGCAACGTCCTTGTGTATTGGACATGACATGAAAATTGGTATTTTTTCCTTTGGATTACCTGGTCACTCTGATTTCTTCAGGCTTCCTGCACATTTGTGACTTTAATGGAATCATAAAAAAGATAACGAGGCATGTGTTTAATAGAAAAAACCATTACTTATCCTTTGGGGTATGTATCTATTTAATCAATAGTTTACTCACAACTATCTCTATCCATGCCCTATCTGATATCAAAGTGCCTAAGGGGGTCATTAGCACCATTGAATTTTTTTTGGAAAGATTCATATGGGATACGCTTTCAGAAGGAAAATGGAATTTGACCTCATGGGATAGGATGGAGAGGCCCATTAATGAAGGTGGAATCAATGTGAAGAGTCTCTCAGATATTATCTAATACATGCATTCAAATATTTTATGGGAGATAGTATCAGACCACACCCTCTAGGGAAAAACTATGTCATATAAGAGTGGTGGGTATTGGGAATCATCTGATGGTCATACATCTCCTTTCTAGTCCATGATTTTACCTATTTTCCCAACCCTCCTCGCGTAATACCGATGGATTTTGGGGGAAGGTGATATCCTATTTTGTCATCACAATTGGGTAGGTTATACAATCGGCTTTACAGGGTGTCCTGGTCCGTTGATCCCCTTTAGGGAGGCCGGCTTCCATCATCATTTTACCCAGGCTGTTTTGGAAGAGAATAAATAAGAGGTGTTGGATCTTATTACTATCACCCCCAAACTGAATAAATGTGTGTTTAATCCTTCAAAGTTAGGAACCTTTAACTACAAGGACATCTATAGGATATCAATGGATTAGGTCAGTGGGATACCAAGAACAACATGGTTTGGTGTAAGAAGGTTCCAAAAAAGTTCAATTTTCTCACTTGGAGAATTAGGAACCCTGATACTCCCATGAATGATAATGTGAAGATGATTGGTATCATCCTGGTCTCCCACTGCCACTTCTAAATTATTCAACAAGAAAAGGACGTGAACCACCTATTCTTTGAGGGGCAGTGGGCCCTAGCTATGTGGCACTTCTTTGTAAATTTCACCGCCCTATCCTCCCCACAGATTCATGGCGCCACATTTTTGGAAATATGGTTCCAGTTATCATTTGAAATGGGATTGGAAAGGATGGAAAGGTCTGTTATATTGAATTTGGAAGGATGGGGTATTTAGAAGTCTAGAAATATGTCTAGGTATGAGGGTGTCCTATCAATAGGAAGATCCATTATTTCAAGAACCCGGTCACTCTTTGTTGGTTTGGTTAGAAGTATTAGCAACTGGTGGGAGGCCCCCTACTTACGATTATTTCAAGTGAGTACATCCTTGGAGAAACCTCCTCGCTCTAGATAGTGGGGGAATTGGGTGCGGTGGAAACCACCATCTTTGGGTCTCAAATTTATTATTGATGTTTCATGCATCTTGGGTACCATGCATGGATGTGGGGTTGTCCGAGACTATTGAGGGAGTTTCCCTCTTGGATTATCTGCATATTGTGGGTATGGGAGCTCTATCCAGGCAGAGGCCAGGGTGTTGCACATAGGGCTCTATATATTTTCATAGTAGAATATTACACATGCTCAAGTGGAAATTGATTCCTTGATAATCCATGATTCTATTCACGGAAAAGGTTCTATCATTTGGTAGATTGTTTATATCATAAGAAGATGTAAATCCATTCTATACAATAGTACTCATGTGATACATATATGGTGAGAAAGAAATAGAGTGGCTGACCACTTAACTTCTTTGGCGATGGAGGAAAAGGGCCCCCACATCACTTGCTTTACATGTACGATTATCCTAAAACTAGAGGGTGTCAACCTGATCATAGGGGGTCAACTTGGTCTGAAGTATTTTAGGCCTCCCTAGGACTGGTGTATTTTTTTTCCTATTTTTTGTCACTCCTTTGTCATTGTGTTGTCTATTTTCCTTCCTGGTTAATAAAAAATTTAAAGATGATGATGATGGGTTAAAGGTGTTGGGGTTTAACCTCAAGGAGGTTTTCTAAGTGTCTTGGGAGTACAGGAATAAAATCCCATGTAACTTTAAAATACTAGGTATTACACCTATAAAGGATCCTCAAAGTTAATTCATTGGGAATATAGACCTCGAAAGGTTTTTCTCTCATGGAATATGACTCTTTTATAGGATGTTGATGAGGTTTTGGGGCCTACATCTAGTATGATGAATATATGTATATTTTATTGTTCTAGTGACATGATCACCAATGGCCTCTAAGACCATGTGAGTAATGCTCAATGAGTTAGAAAAAAGAGTAAGTATAATATATATAACTTTTCACCATATTCTTCATCCTCTGGTAGATGAAATTTAGGGTATGGAAGCTAGGAGATGTCCCACAAGAAATAATAGGGGCTTACACTAGTAGCGATGCCTAGTTCTTAGTTTTAAGAGAAGGAGAGAGGGATATAACACTTCCACTCATCAAAATTAATGACAAGTGGTTCCCCTCATTTCCTGAAATGGGTAGGCCCATGACACTTCCTCCATGTTTTGGGTCATCATTATTGTAGGGATGAATAATTGTAAACATCCTGATGTCCCTTCTTACTAGGTTAGTTAATTAAGGGGCATCTTTTTCTAGGGGAATGCACAATCGAATGGGAGACATGATGGTGAGTCCTATTACATAATCATTCATATATAGGGACCTTAGTGGAGGTTTTTAATTGGTATTCTTTAGAAGGGAGTCACAAGGAGAGGTCCCTATCATTGGTTGTATATAAGAGAGAGAGATCCTAAGCGTGCTTCACCAAGGTGATACATATGTGATTTGGGTTAGAACTCACTCTAGTGATACCTAGGTGAGCTAGATGGTGCTCCACCTTGGTGATACTTGGGTGATCTTGTAGGTACCTCACCTAGGTGATACCTGGGTGAGCTGGATGGTGCTTCATTAAGGTGATACCTCTGTTTCGGTGCGGATGTGCGTCGGGTTACGCTGTTCCGCCAGGACGCGTTCGCGCGTGCACCCGTCAACCCGAGGGGATGGGCGCGCGGCTTGTGGTCCCGCAGTCCCGCTTTCCAAGGGCGGGCGGCATTCGTCCCTTATTCAGGGGCGTCTGCTCCTTGATCGAAACCGGGATGATGGGATGTCGGCTCCTCCTTCCTTGGACGTCTCCTCGGAACTCGTCGCCTAATCCGGGTCTCCCTCATAGACTTAAGAATGTTCGTGAATCTCGTTCCCGGCACCATATCTTCATGGACACCGGTTAATTACGCTGCTTCCGCCCGGACGCTCCAAGGAGTCTGGGCGGGGCAGCAACCTGCAGTGAGAAGGCCGGGTGGCTCTGGGTGCTGGGGGCGTGTCGTGACACTGCGGCTCTGCACGTCTGTCTTCCGTCCCTAATAAGGCTTCTCGAAGGCATGATGGCCTGAGGCATCCCGTACAGGGTGCGGGGAACTGTGTCACCTGAGGTTTTCCTCAGCTTCCCATGTTTAACACGGGGTATGCCGCGAGTTTAACGTCCAGCGGGGACGGCATCGGACCGATCAACACGAAAAGTGGATCGGATGACAGAACCCCTTGCGGGGAACCTCCGACGCTGGGGCCAGCACATGGGCGGCTTCCCAAATGATATGGAGTGGAGTGAAGTGGCATGACCCCACCAGGATGTGGCGGCCCGGGTAAGGATCAGGATGGATGATGGAGTGAAGAGCTTGGACCCCATAGGGGCTTCCTACGTACCGCGCGTTAGCACGGATCAAAGTCAACGTAGTTCGGGTATACAGTTTAACGTCATGCTGGACGTCGGCAAGCCGACTCACGAAGAAGTCTAGGCCGCCGGGCGGAGGATTGAACCGAACCACCTCGCACAGAGGGGGATGGAACGGCCGGGTGGATCACAGTTTCACGTCATGCTGGACGATAAAAGGAGAAATGGAAAAAGGGGCTGTGGGGAGGCACAGTGGAGATACACACGGGAAGTCTCCCACAGGGGCGGATTCATAGGTGAATCGACGCAAGTGTGAACCCTGGAGGGGTCCACTGATGGACGAACCGACGTAAATACGACCGGGACGACCAGGTGGTGGGCTTGGACCTCAGGGAGGCTTCCTACGTACCCTGTTTAGAAGACAGGGATCAAAGTCCACGTAGTTCATTCTGTCAGGACTTACGCACTTGAGGCAGCCCGGATGCGGCAAAACTCAGTTGGAAGGGACTTGGACCGAAAGTAGGAGACACCTCGATCCCAGTCACACCCTCTACTGGCTTCGGCAGTGGGGGAGCGCAATGGAGATACACATGTGCATCCCCCCACAAGAAACTAGGGGTTTGTAATACCCTGCCCCCGTAGGGAAAAGCCACTCCCATTAAATCGTCCCAAAAGCGGGACAATCCCGACATCCCTGCAGAGACGAGCGGGTGGGGGCCACATCCAAACCGGGGGGGGGGGGGGACCCTGCGTGCGGAGCACGGGATCAGGTTGCGGACGGTTTAACGTCTTGCCGGACGAAGTACAGTTTAATGTCGTGTGTTGAGGACGAAGCGGACGGTTTAACGTCTTGCCGGACGAAGCACAGTTTAACGTCGTGTGTTGAGGACGAAACACTTGGCAGTTTAACGTCTTGCAGCGCGGACGATGGGGGGCTAGGCAGTTTAGCGTCGTGCAGCTTGGACGAATGTGCAGTTTAACGTCATGCTGGACGTGTGGGCAGTTTAACGTCATGCTGGACTTGTGGGCAGTTTAACGTCATGCTGGACATGTGGGCAGTTTAACGTCATGCTGGACATGTGGACAGTTTAACGTCATGCTGGACATGTGGGCAGTTTAACGTCATGCTGGACATAGGTCCGTGTCACTTCGCGCAAGCCTGGAGGGCCGCACGGAAAGACAACGCACGGTGCGGGCACCCAGGATGAAGACCATCGGGCGCCACGCAGGCGGGTACCCTCAGGGGGTCAAGGGAGGCGACCCTAGCGGATTGCGCGCAAAAGAGGAGCTTTGCGCGCAAAACCGCGGGTCGGCGCGCAAAATGGCGGGCTGGCGCGCAATTGGGCCAGTGCTTCGCGCGCGGATGATTGGGATTGCGCGCACCGGGCTTCGGGTAGCGCGCGGGGGCAACGGCTCATTCTCTAACGAATGGCCACTTTGAAAACGGGGGGTGCGCGCAATCGGGCTGGATTGCGCGCACCCGGGGGGCAATTGCGCACAAGAGGCTTCTTTTGCGCGCAAAGGCCTTCGGGTTAAGAATTATTCAAAGGAAAGGAGCCAAGGGGATTGCGCGCGAAGGCGAACCCCAAGGCTCTATTGCGCGAAGGAAAGGAGGTTACCTGAAGATCGGCATTGCGCGCGGAAGGGGTTGAATTGCGCGCGCGGGAGACCGTTCGACTTCCAGCAACCTTTGAAACGTTGGGGGTTGCCTAGTATTTATAGGCAACCCCGGGCGCGGAATCCAAGGCGCGAGCGCGGAATTCTCCTCGCGGGCGCGGAATCGGGCACGGCGCGCAAGGGAGTTGCGCGCATCCCGGGGGTTTTGCGCGCGGATCATCATCTTTGCGCGCAGGCCTCTGAAATTCCGCGCAAGGCCTCCGGGCCCTCCGAAACATTCTTCCGACTCCAAATATGACCTCGCTTTCCGCATCCGGAGCTTCGTTTGGGAACAACGGACTTTTCCGGCGTCTACAAAAGCCCCCCCTCGGAATCTGATCGGCGAGAGGTCGCAACGATCGGGTTCCGAGGGAGACGCCGGAATGCCGAAGTCCTGGGCGGCGCGGGACTTAGGCACGCAAAAAGGGGTGCCGGTCGCGAAATTCGCCGCTGCGGTCGCGCAAAGCGCTTTCCGCGCAGCGCGGACCCCGGCCTCGCCTATAAATAGGGGCACTGGGTTTCTGGAGAAAAGAGGGAGGTCATTCCTAGGAAAGGAGACCTCAGACCTAATCAATGTATCATCCCCCCAACTTGTTCCAACACACGAGCGGGACAACGCTAGGGGCGTTGAGATTTTATCCGAACATAGGGAAATGAGAAAGGGTGAATCGCGTGTCCCGAATCCGGACATCCACAACGGTCGGCCTTCCAGGAAATGCCCAAGACGGTAGGCGGACAGTGGATCGACCATAACAACTGCAATAGACGGACCGAAAAAGGCCATCATTCATATTGCAGGAGGCGGACCACATGTCATCATGAATACCGCTTTGGGGTTCCTTCAGACACAAGGGTGGAAATCCAGATCAACAGGGCATGCGAAGCGTGGGGCGAAGTGACAATTTGTTCGGACAGAATCCAACGCTCTCAAAATTGCGCCACCGTGGGGAAAGCGTATTAGGTGGATGCACTAACCTGGCCGTGAGTCACCTCAATTCTCAGACAGCACCTCTCTGACGAGGAAACCGTCGCTTCCCATCCTTGCGATGGGGCATCCCGAGCTGAATCGGGGAGAATATCACAACTGCACCACTCTACCCGAAGGCAGGCCAGACGGCCGGCGACGAGGAGGGGCGGGACTTAACAATCCCTGAGGCTGGACCCGAGTCGGAATGCCCGGGCGTTCCTACGTACTCCATCAGGCTGGAGATCAAGCCACACGTAGTTCTGAGAGTGCAGTTTAACGTCATGCAGGACGTAGGACCCCATTTGGGGAGATCTTAGTTTAGGGTCGTAGAGCTCGGACCATAAGGGCTAGATCTTAGTTTAAGGTCTTAGAGCTCGGACCATAAGGGCTAGGTCTTAGTTTAAGGTCTTAGAGCTCGGACCATAAGGAGAGATCTTAGTTTAAGGTCTTAGAGCTCGGACCATAAGGAGAGATCTTAGTTTAAGGTCTTAGAGCTCGGACCATAAAGAGAGATCTTAGTTTAAGGTCTTAGAGCTCGGACCATAAGGAGAGATCTTAGTTTAAGGTCTTAGAGCTCGGACCATAAGGAGAGATCTTAGTTTAAGGTCTTAGAGCTCGGACCATAAGGAGAGATCTTAGTTTAAGGTCTTAGAGCTCGGACCATAAAGAGAGATCTTAGTTTAAGGTCTTAGAGCTCGGACCATAAAGAGAGATCTTAGTTTAAGGTCTTAGAGCTCGGACCATAAAGAGGGATCTTAGTTTAAGGTCTTAGAGCTCGGACCATAAAGAGGGATCTTAGTTTAAGGTCTTAGAGCTCGGACCATAAAGAGATATCTTAGTTTAAGGTCTTAGAGCTCGGACCATAAAGAGAGATCTTAGTTTAAGGTCTTAGAACTCGGACCATAAAGACCTCAAAGTACGCCGCATCTGGTCATATCCCCTGGATATGCGAAGATGCACTGAGGGATAGTGTCAAGAGTGTCGAGGTTTCGCCTGGCCGGAATGGGAGGTGGAAGATGTGAATCATGCGGCCATTCACTCGAGGACCGGGAGCACCGGCGTGACGATATGAGAGTACTGCCGACCGTGGCGGAAAAGCAGCATCAACATCGCACTAACCGTTGGTGGAATGAGGCAGCAAACGAGCATCGACCGCTCAATCGCAGGATTCATATCGATTTGCTGCCCGAGGCCATTGGGGGTACCGGCCCGAGTCGGTGGGAGAGCACTGAGGCATTGTGTCCGAACCGTTCACGGGGGCTCCACCCAGGGCGTAGACGATGGGTCTGAATGAAATGGGGCACGAAGCCTGAAAAGCGGAAGAAACCTGACCAAGCGGATCCTGACCCTCCTGGCAATAAACCAGAGTACTCTTGACACCGGTGGACCACTACAAGGGGTCGGGGAACACGCCTTGAGGGTGACCTGAAGGCGGCGGATTCCCCAGAGAAGGGGGAATCTCTAAGAGGTGGGGGGCTGGACCCGAAGTTTCAAACATCCGGGCGTTCCTACGTATCCCATAAGGATGGGAATCAAGCCGCACGTAGTTCTTGAAGCGCGGTGCAACACAATCGGGCACCAGCGCGGGGAGGAGTGCGGGTCTGACCCTCGCACACAGAAGGAGCGGCATTTGATATTTCTTGTTTGTCCTTAAAGATGAATGGTTTTTCTTTGTGCGGCGACATGCCTGTGATTGAGAGATCTCTGGCGTCGCCACAATAATCAAGCCACGGAAGGCATTGATGAATGGCGTGGTTATTAACCAGCGCCCAACATGAGTGCCCCCTGAGGGGAACATCACGATGCAGTGCCGTTTCTCGTCGGGCGGCCAAGACGATCACAGTTTACGGTCGTGTGGTAGGACCAGACAACACAGTTTAAGGTCGTGTGGTTCGGACCATGGAGGAATCCGCTTATCGCGGTACGGCGGACACGGCGGAGGTGGGAGCATACCCAGCCCTGCGGTCACGCACGATTCCAGGAGAAGATTCTTGGGATAGGGGCCTGCGTATGTCCATCACCCGAGGGGCAGAGATGCTAGCCTCCAGATATACTGGGCCCAGAACGCGATTGTTCGGGCGACTCCCTCCTCCTTATGGGGACGAGGGTCCAGCTGCGCATGGACCTTAGGTAGGATATCCGCATATATCCCTGGTGCTCAGATCATGGGAGCCTCGAACGACATCATTACCCTGGTTGGTCTGCCTAACGTGTAGAGGTGTACTGAAGGTCAGTATGAAAAGAGTGTCAAGATTCCACTACAACGCACAAAGGCGGAGTGTGATGAGGACTGCGCAACCAATGTTCAGAGCCTGAAGGAGCTGACATGGCGATCAAGGATGTTGCTGACACATTCGCAACACAACATCCGATCGCGTCAGCCTAAGACGGGGCAAGCAAACGAGCATCGACCGCTCAATCGCAGGATTCATATCGATTTGCGGCCCAAGACCCGCCGGTAAATTGACCCGGAGCGGTAGGAGAGCACTGAGGCATCGTACCCAAACCGCTAACGAGGATCCCTTTGAGTGAAGGCTCGAACAAGAGGAAGCGCGAGGCCTGACAAGCAACACAGGACTTGTCGGGATTGAATCTGACACTACGAGTCATAGACCGAAGTACCCAAAACATGTTAACAGATCTCCGGAAAGGGTCGGAGGACTCACCCTGAGAGCAACCAAAAGAGGGCAGATCCCCGTGATCAACCAAGGGACGGGGCTGGACCTGAAACACAAGCGTTCAGGCGGTCCTACGTATCCCATAAGGATGGGAATCAAGCCGCACGTAGTTCTTGAGAGGCAGTTTAACGTCATGCAGGACGATGAGGGGTGTGAGGTAGTCCCACACACGGGGGAGGCGTACGGCGCGGCCAGTAGACCGACGTGAATGAGGACATAATCCCCCGCTCACGCGATACGCCTCGCACAAAAAGGAGGGGAACTGGGGCCAGAGGCCCAACGCGGGATAGAGATTCCCGGGAAATGGGGCTGGGCCTGAAACATGAATGTCCAGGCGGTCCTACGTATCCCATAAGGATGGGAATCAAGCCGCACGTAGTTCTTGAGGGGCAGTTTTACGTCATGCAGGACGAATGCTGAACAGTTTAACGTCTTGTAGCTCGGACGTAGGGCAGTTTAACGTCATGCAGGACGAAGCACTTGGCAGTTTAACGTCTTGCAGCGCGGACGAGTGCTGAACAGTTTAACGTCTTGTAGCCTGGACGAATGCAGTTTAACGTCGTGCAGGACGTGGGTACACTCAGACAAAGTACTGCTTGAGGAACCTAGCGTTGGTGGGAGGAGTGACACGCTCACCATCCATAGTCGCTAGGGAGTACGCGCCATTGGGATAGACCTTGTGGACAACAAAAGGTCCCTCCCACTTGGGCTCCAACTTGGGTGGCTTCCTGCCGGGGATCATCGGTGCTCTTAGGGCCAGCACTAGATCACCCTGCAGGAAGGAGCGGAGGCGAACCTTCTTATTGAAAGCTCGAGCCATCCTGTTTTGATGCCTCTCCAAGTTGTGCAAAGCGCGAAGTCTATTCTCATCCAGTGCTTCTAACTCGACTAGACGGGCTTCAGCAACTCTGTCCGGCGCTTGCTGGTCGTAGACCGCAGTGCGCAAGGACGGAAACTGGATCTCGATGGGCAGGACGGCCTCAGCTCCGTACACCAGGAAATAAGGGGTCATCTGGGTGGAATTGCGAGTCGTCTTCCGATAAGCCCAGAGGGCGTTGGGGAGCTTGTCCGGCCAACTCTTCTTGTTCTGACCAACCATCTTTTGCAGAATGTTAGAGAGGGTTTTGTTGAACGCCTCGATCTGTCCATTTGCCTGCGCATGATAGCGAGATGTATGGTTCGAGCGAATGTTATACTTGGCGTACAACTTCTTCAACTCGGCTGCTCGGAAATTGGTTCCGTTATCCGTGAGGATAGCGTGAGGCACTCCAAATCGATGGATGATGTTGGAGGTCACGAAGTCAGCGATCGAATAGGATTTGACCTCTCTGAGCGGAATCGCCTCTGCCCATTTGGAGAAGAAGTCCGTGGCGGTCAGAATGAACCGGCACTGGCGAGCTGTCGCCGGCGGGTAAGGTCCCACAACGTCCAGTCCCCAGACTGCAAAGGGCCAGGAATACCTTGTGGTATGGAGAGGCTCCGGCGGCCGATGCACAAAGTTCGCATGAACCTGGCACGCATGGCACCTCCTGGCATACTCGATGCAGTCATGGATCATAGAGGGCCAGAAGTATCCCAACCTCCGAATCTGGTGGGACAGCTTCGGCCCAGTCTGGTGGGCGCCACATGAACCAGCATGAACCTCTTGCATGACCCGTGGGATCTCAACTCCCTGAAGGCAACGGAGGAGAACACCATCAAATCCGCGTTTGTAGAGGATCTGCTCCAGGCCGGGACTGCTCTGGAGGACGAACTGCGATGCGCGGCGTCGAACTCGCTCGCGCTCGGCCTGATCCGATGGAAGAATGCCATGTTGGAGGTACTCAACCAAAGACGTCCTCCAATCAGGGGCTGATCCGACTGTCATATCTGGGGTACTCGGGGCTCCGGGCATAGGGGCAACCGTGGTGAGGTTACTTACCAACGGGACGCGATCTTCTTCCGGGATGACGGGAGCGATGAGCCTGCGGCGCGTCACGCGGACGATCAGGTTGTCCTGTTCAGGCTCCGCAAGTGACGCAGCGAGGCTGGCCAAAGCATCTGCTCGACCGTTCTACGACCGGGGAACATGGACAATTTCCGGCCGAGAAGGGAACCGAGCCATCAGAAGGAGGGTGCACTCCAACAATGGCACAAGTTCCGGCTTCCTGACTACGTAGTCGCCATTGATCTGCTTAATGACCAGCTCGGAGTCCCCTTTCACACACAGACGGGGCATGTCGATCTCGAGAGCCAACTCGAGGCCGGTGATGAGGGCATGGTATTCCGCCTCATTGTTGGTACAGCCCCCTGACAACAGGAAAGAGTATGGCAGCACGGCTTGCTCCGGGGTGATGAAGACGATGCCCAAGCCCACTCTGTTGAGCTTAGGATTATCGAGTCTTCTACCGGTGGGGCTCCAGGAGGCACCGTCAAAGTGCATCTGCCAGCATGGATCGGCTCGATCAACCGAGAGAATGGTCTCATCAGGAAAGCCTAGATCCAGCGGCTGATCCGCGGAGGTCGGGTGAGCTGCCAGAAAGTCTGCCAATGCTTGCCCTTTGATGGCCTTCTGAGACACATACCTGATGTCGAACTGCTGGAGAATCATAGCCCACCGCGCTAGGCGGCCAGTCAACATAGGCCGGCTCAGGATATATTTCAACGGGTCTACCCGAGAAACCAACTGTACCTCATGGTGCTGCAAGTAGTGTCGTAATTTATGTACGGCAAATACGAGCGCCAGGCAGCTCTTCTCGATGGGGGAATACCTAACTTCCGCATCGAGGAGCATGCGACTGAGGTAATAGAGGCTATTCTTCGTTCCCTCGTTGTTCTTCTGGGCGAGAGGGGCACCCAGGGACCGTTCCAGGGCGGTCACATAGAGGACCAGCGGCTTCCCGGATACAGGCGGCATCAGGACCGGAGGTTGAAGCAGGTACTGCTTGATCTCCTCGAAAGCGGTCTGACACTCTTTATCCCATACATAGGTGGCACCTTTCTTCATGAGCCGAGAAAAGGGCTTACACTTGCCGGCCAGATTCACGATGAATCGGCGTATATAGGCTAAGTGGCCTTGGAACCCTTGCAGTTCCCGGACGGTACCTGGGGGAGGCATCTGGCTAATCGCCCTGATTTTCTCTGGGTCGATCTCAATACCCCGGTATCTTACCACAAATCCAAGGAACTTTCCGGAGGTGACCCAAAAGGCACACTTCAACGGGTTCATCTTCAGGCATCGAGACCGGAGGAAGCTGAACACTTTCTCAAGATCTTTGAGATGGTCCTGACGCTGGCGCGATTTGACAACCAAGTCGTCGACGTAGCATTCCACCAGTGTGCCGAGGATTGGCTTGAATATGCGGTGCATCGCCCGTTGATAGGTGGCACCTGCATTCTTCAGGCCGAAGGGCATGACCCGGTAGCAAAAGGTACCTTGGGGGGCCCTGAAGGCAGTGAACTCCTCATCCTCAGGGGCCATCCGAATTTGGTTGTATCCGGAGTATCCATCCATGAAGGAGAGGGCTTGGAACCCTGCCGTGGCATCAATCAACAGCTCTGTCACTGGAAGGGGAAAATCATCCTTCGGACAGTGGTGGTTGAGATCGCGGAAGTCGATGCAGACTCTGATCTGCCCGTTCTTCTTCCTGACCGGCACAATGTTGGCCAGCCATTTGGGGTACTGAACTTCCCTCACGAAGTTGGCTTTGATAAGCTTGTCAACTTCGGCCTCAACCATGGCACCATGGGATGGGTGCATCTTCCTGGGAGGCTGCTTGAACCCGCGATGGTTCGCCGGGAGACCAAGGCGGTGGACGGCTACCTGAGGATCTAGCCCCGACATCTCATCATAGCCCCAAGCGAACACATCACGGTGCTGCCTGAGAAAGTCCACGTACTGCTGCCGCTCCTCAGAGGGCATGGCGGCACTAACCAATGTGGGTCTTGGATCGGCCTCGGTTCCAAGGTTCACCTGTATTAACTCATCGACCGTGGCGGGGACGCCCTCCTCAAAGGCTGGGGGTGCATCTTCCACGTCCTCTCTGCTCGGGGAGGGATCGTCCACGGGAGAGACTGCGTTGGAAACTGCATTGGGGCTACCAGATCCTGCTGGGCCACTGGTGCTGGCGCGGGCGGTCGCGGCCATCTCATCAGGAGACTCGCGGACCGTCAAGACCATGGCGACGTCCAACCGGTGAATCGGGAGGACGTAAGCGTCATCCAGACTTGCCCAGGGATCGCTTGCAACAGCGACAGGCTCAACCTCACCTGCCAGGATCTGCTTATCCTTGCTCTTGTAATAGTCCGCGTCCAGATAGCGGGCTTCACACGAGGCAAAAGGAGAGGCATCTCCTTGAAGCACGCCTACTCGACCATTAAGGGAGTATTTGAGGCATTGGTGGTATGACGAGGGAACCGCCGCGTGAAGATGGAGCCATGGCCTGCCCATCAATGCGTTGTACGCAGTGTCCTGAGAGACTACCATGAATTCGGTGTCGGCAACCAAGTCACCGATCTGGGTCTTCAAACGTATCTTGCCGACCGGGGTTTGCTCGGTGCGGTCGTACCCCTGGATCCTGAGGTCGGAGGGAATCAAGTCATCCTCAGACAACCCCAATCTCCGGAGCGTCCGAGTTGGAATCAGGTTAATCCTGGACCCCGTGTCGACAAGACAGCGCCGGACTTCAAGGCCATTGAACTGGCCAGTGACATACAGCGGACGGATATGTCCCTGTATAGGAGGGTCTTCATCCTTACCAGAGAACGAGATAACTGCCTGACATTCGGCGTCCTCGATCGTTTCGGCGTGAAAGGCCTCTGCAGCCGCAACCTCTGTCTCAAACTGGAGGGGGCTTTTCAGGGCTTCAGCGAGTGCCTCGCGCATCTCAGATGACATGCGCAGAGCCTCAAGGATGGAGAGCCTTGCTGGGATGTCGGCCAAGTGCTTCAGGACATCATACTTTTTAGCCAAGCGCGAGCCCCTAGTTGCAGGAGGTTGCTCTGCGGTTGGAAGCATGACGGGCCTTGCCGGTTGGATCGGCGGCCGACTGGTACTTGGCGCATCTCGCTGTTCACCGGCTACAGTCCGGGAAATGGTCACCGTACTGGGGTCAGGAGGCCGGGATGGACCCATGGCAGGGCGGAGCTGGTCGTGACGCGGCTGAGGCGGTTCTGCCTGGTCCCACACCACAAACAGCGGCGGAGGCGAATCCGTCATCCCCGAATGGGGGGGCGGCGCACGTTGTGCTCGGTTTTGAGCCTGGTGCCTAGTCTCAGTGGCGTGCACGGCCTGGCGGGAGGTACCAACGGCTGTGCCCCGGCGACTCCTGTTGTTGCGGTTCTTCCGACGGTAGCGACGACCGGGGACACTAGGGAGGTCCACCTGGTGTTCTTCAACGTCGGGAACCGAAAAGGGATTTACCAGCTCGACGGTGTTAACCGAAGCGTACCCAATACCATCATCGGACGAATCATCCATCACCGGGCGGATCCGAGGAGGGACCCCCATCTCCGGGGGCATGAAATCGCCGAGAGTGCGGGATAGTGGAGGAACCGGCGGGGCGCGCTCTTCCTTCTTGCGCTGCCGCCGTTTGCTCCTCTTGGAAGAGGCAGGCTGGGACGACGATGCCGAAGCGGCACCCGCAGATTCTGGGGGCTCAGGCTGATTCAAGCGCGCACGGATGATTCCATGGGCGCGAATGGTCGTCTTGCGGGCCATCCAGTTATTATACTTCTGGGATCCGCGGTTGGAGACCAGCTGCCATTCGTCCTTGTTGCCACTATCGTCATCTGATCCCACGAACACGCCCGCCACTTGTGCCGGAGCTGGGCCCAACCTGATTACATTGTTGTTAATCTGGTCTTGAAGCCAATCCTTAAACACATAGCACCGCTGGATGGTGTGCCCCAGGGCCCGATGGTAGGGGCAGTAGAGGGGGTTATTCGTAAGATGTGCCTCCTCTGGCCTCCAACACTCAGGCAGTCGCACAATTCTCTGCTCCAGGGCGCTCCGGAAATAACCGGGGACCTGATCCTCGTGGAATGAGTAAGTTAGGTGTCACGGGCCCCTGGGAGCGTGGTCTTGACGAGGGGCTGGAGGGGACGGCCGAGGTGGTGGACCCTGATTATCTCGCCTGGGTTGCGGCGGTACATTACGCGGAGGGGCCGGCCGGTTCTGAGGCTGCCGCTGCTGGGCCGGGAACTGAGCCCGTGGAGGCGGATTCCTGTGAGGCTGTGGAGCTGGCCTCGCCGGCAGCAGCTCCAATGGCCTGGGGGCCTCTATCTGGGCAACAGCAGCGGGCTCAGCCCTGCTGACTCTCCTTGCAGGAATCATAGGAGGCAGCGGGTGTGCCTGGCTGGCCTGTTGCAGGGCTTCCTCAAGACGTTGAGCTTTGTCTGAGAAGTCCCTGAACCCTCCGGGGTAATTTTGAGTGATCAGGGAAGGGACCAGCTCGGTCTTGACGTTCCCGACGCACATTGTCAGTAACTGCTCCTGAGTCAATGGCATGTCAAGGGAATACGTGAGACCCTTCCATCGGGCGACGAAGTCCGCGACTCGCTCATCAGGCCTCTGCTTTCACTTGAAGAGGTCTGCGATACTTGTCTTCCGGGTCGTGGAACTGAACTGGTAGAGGAACTGTCTACGGAGGTCCTCCCAGCTGGTTACCGACCCGACGGGGAGCTGGCTGTACCAGACAAATGCTGGCCCTTCCAGTGTCTGAACAAAGCAGCGAGGCTTAGCGGCCTCCTGCTGCGCCGGAGTCCCCAACATAGGCCCGCACCTCGAGTTGAAGTGGGCTAAATGCTGTGGCGGATCTCCAGTTCCGTTGAAGGGGGCAAAAGTGGGATTCCCGAATCCCGGAGGCGCCGGCATGTCATCCACCCATGCTGGGTAGGGCTTGCCGTCCGGTGGGATCGCCACCTGCCGAGTCTCCAAGGCCTCCAAGCGAGCGATGAGTGCCGCCATCGGATCGTCCGGACATGGGTTCCAGTCCTGGCGAGGATCTCTAACCACGAGCGCGTTACATGGCCCTTCAATCGGGTCGTTGACCGGATCGTCGAACTCGGCAGCTCGTGGGATGGCGGGCGGAGCGGCCCTTGGGGCAGCAGGAGGAATCCGAGCGGGATCTCTCAGGTAGTCACGCCGCTCGGGAGGGTGAGGCGAAACATACCGCGCCCTCTTGCCGTAGGCAATGGCCTCTCTCCTGTCGGCGAACACGGCGTAATCACGGTTGCCCGGGAGAGTCTCGTCGAGGAGCGGTTGTTCCGGTCCCTGCTGTCCTGGCCTAGGATCACCGTAGTCAGGCCACCGTTCTGCAGCGCGCTCGGCGAGGAGCTGGTCAACCAGCTTCTTCTGTTCGGCGAGCTGCTGACGTAGCGTAGCCTTCTCGGGATCCTCCTCTGTCCTCTGCATGGAGGCAGATGGGTCGGCGGGCTTTATGGCCTCGCTGTGCTCTTTTCCTTTGCTGACGTTTTGGCTCAACGTCAGTGCTTCAGTGGGTGCGGGGAGCCCCAGGAGGTTCCTCTGATGACGAGTAACTCTCACCGATGGATCTGACGATGGCTTGTCTTCGGGGGGGAAGCCCCCGTCGAGAAGTTCCAAGTCGTTCCCCTCTCCCGACAGGTCAGCCATATTGACTGTTTCTGTCCCTGGGGATATACCCTCAGGGCCACCCAGCGAATCGGGCTGTCGGCGAATCACACTGAAGCGTAGGGCAGCGTACTGCCCCCATCCACGGATATACACGTGGGGAGTGGCTTCCTTGATAACTTTGCGGAGTACTTGAAAGCACTCAACGCATCGTTGTTGGAGGGCCTCGTGGCGCTCAAATGACCCGGGGTGCCGAACCGCGGGGAGCATGGCCAGGTCAATTTGACGGCACTGCTCACCAATCTCCTCCAGGTGTAGTTGACTCCCGGGGTATGGCATTTGTAGGCAGTGAAGACGGGAGTGAGTCTCCCGGAGAGTTCGGCGGAAGCATTCGAACTCATCCGGGGTGAGTGATTCGGGTGCATCAAAGCTCGGTCCTGCGACTGGCCAAAACTTCTCAGGGAAGTGGCCCTCTGCAAGGACGGTCCAGAAGCTCCACGACTCAAACTCGGGACCCAGGTCTCCCTGGTCCTCTTCAATGGCTGGGAACGGACGGGGAACCGGCAGTGGTGCCGAGGCGGGCCGCCGGGCCGACGGGCTGGCCGGCGGTGAATACGGCGAACAGGCCGATTGGCCTCCATATCCCGGGCCGCCCTCTGAGGGTGGCGGTGCCCTGGCCACCACATCACGATAGGACGGGCCGGCGAGCGAACATCCTGTCGTGGCGTCGGTGCTCGCCGAGGGTGCACCAGATCGTGGTTCGACCGTCGATCCCCAGAAAAAGTCTCCGGCTTCTCCGATCGAGGCGGAAGGCACTTCCGGAGGGGCCGGTACCAACCGCAAGCTTGATCCTTGGGGGTCTACCAGGCCCTCGCTACTCCGGATATACCTTCGGAGAGAAGCGGGGATCATATCGATCTCGCTCTCGGGGAGTACGAGGCTGACGTGCCGCATTCCCATCCCTGCCGAAAAAGACTGGCGGGACTGGGGGAAGGGCTCTGTCGCCGAATCGTACTCCGCCTCTGAATCAGAGAAGCGAACAGGTCGGATCTCTGTTCGGAATTCCGTAACATTCTTCCCTCGGCGTCGACGCCTTGCCTTCCTGCCCCTGGGTGGTTCTTCGGGGCAGGGCTGATCTCTGTCCTGGCGTCCTCCGGCCGCACTGGTACTGGGGCCAAGAGGACTGGGAACCAAGGTGCGAGGGGCACCGGGACAGATATCAAAGGGGACGCGGGGAGAGATGATTCCGGGCAGGCCTCCGGGTCGGGATCGGAAGGTGGGATGGCCCATGCCTCCTGGATCGGCCACACAGAGTAGATCCTGCCGGTGAATAGCGCTACCGCGAGGTGGTCTGCGGTGGCTACTGCCAGTGCCGGCAACCGGGAGAGTCGACCCAACCTGCCTTTGGGGCGGTCGGGGCCTCAATCCAGGTCGGGCATAGGAGTTCCCCTGCTCAGGATGCGCAGAGGCCTGGCGACTGGAGCCAGCAGTGGCTTGGGCCGATGCGGCCACTGCCGCTAGAGCCCCAAGGCGGGCATCCTTTTCCGCTCGTGCCCGACGTTGGTGTCGAGACAGACGAGTCGGGATGAGCGGCGCGGGCAGGTGGAGAGCCCGCTCTTCGACTGGAGAGGCCTGGCGGCGGTGTCGCCGTGGCCTGGCGGGAGTCCTTACCGTAGATCCCTGGAGCGAATCCCGGATAGGGTGATCCCGGGCCTCTTCCACCTCATCCGCGTAGGGAAGGGAACTGTCAGAGCGCTCCGGGGATAAACTCCCGAAGCGATTGGACGTTGAGGTAGGCAGCGGTGCCTCCCTGCGCGGCCCTCGGGGGCGGCGGTGGTGGCGAGGCGCAGCCTCCTCAAGGCCTAGGCGAGCCATTTCCCTAGTGGGGATGACTCCCTCTTCCTCGTATCTCCGCACCAGGGTGTTGATCACCCTTCTCTGGATGACCTCCGAGGGGGAGAGAGGGCGTGGTCGTCCCGCAATTGCGGCTGCTGGGACGGCTGTGGAACGGGCGGGACCGCGCGGAGTAGCCGCGTCGGTGTTTCCCCTACCTCTGCGCCAGTGGGCGGGTGGCGATCGGGCACTGGATCGGGCGACCTGATTTCTGAAAGCAGGGAGAAGGACCCATTAACACTGACAGGAAAAAGGAATCGACAACCAACCATTAGCGCCACGACGCCTTCCGTGGGGGGAACCCAGGCCCTCGACGTTGCGAGACGGAGTGCCCGATGTCCCTTCCCCAGCCCCTGGCGGGTAAGACTGAATGCTTGGCCGGGCAACACGCCGGTCTTCCAACACCTCTGAAAGCCATCGGTCTTCGTATCGAGGAGAAGAGATTCACGTCGGGTTCACCATTTTTCTGTTTCGGTGCGGATGTGCGTCGGGTTACGCTGTTCCGCCAGGACGCGTTCGCGCGTGCACCCGTCAACCCGAGGGGATGGGCGCGCGGCTTGTGGTCCCGCAGTCCCGCTTTCCAAGGGCGGGCGGCATTCGTCCCTTATTCAGGGGCGTCTGCTCCTTGATCGAAACCGGGATGATGGGATGTCGGCTCCTCCTTCCTTGGACGTCTCCTCGGAACTCGTCGCCTAATCCGGGTCTCCCTCATAGACTTAAGAATGTTCGTGAATCTCGTTCCCGACGCCATATCTTCATGGACACCGGTTAATTACGCTGCTTCCGCCCGGACGCTCCAAGGAGTCTGGGCGGGGCAGCAACCTGCAGTGAGAAGGCCGGGTGGCTCTGGGTGCTGGGGGCGTGTCGTGACACTGCGGCTCTGCACGTCTGTCTTCCGTCCCTAATAAGGCTTCTCGAAGGCATGATGGCCTGAGGCATCCCGTACTGGGTGCGGGGAACTGTGTCACCTGAGGTTTTCCTCAGCTTCCCATGTTTAACACGGGGTATGCCGCGAGTTTAACGTCCAGCGGGGACGGCATCAGACCGATCAACACGAAAAGTGGATCGGATGACAGAACCCCTTGCGGGGAACCTCCGACGCTGGGGCCAGCACATGGGCGGCTTCCCAAATGATATGGAGTGGAGTGAAGTGGCATGACCCCACCGGGATGTGGCGGCCCGGGTAAGGATCAGGATGGATGATGGAGTGAAGAGCTTGGACCCCGTAGGGGCTTCCTACGTACCGCGCGTTAGCACGGATCAAAGTCAACGTAGTTCGGGTATACAGTTTAACGTCATGCTGGACGTCGGCAAGCCGACTCACGAAGAAGTCTAGGCCGCCGGGCGGAGGATTGAACCGAACCACCTCGCACAGAGGGGGATGGAACGGCCGGGTGGATCACAGTTTCACGTCATGCTGGACGATAAAAGGAGAAATGGAAAAAGGGGCTGTGGGGAGGCACAGTGGAGATACACACGGGCAGTCTCCCACAGGGGCGGATTCATAGGTGAATCGACGCAAGTGTGAACCTTGGAGGGGTCCACTGATGGACGAACCGACGTAAATACGACCGGGACGACCAGGTGGTGGGCTTGGACCTCAGGGAGGCTTCCTACGTACCCTGTTTAGAAGACAGGGATCAAAGTCCACGTAGTTCATTCTGTCAGGACTTACGCACTTGAGGCAGCCCGGATGCGGCAAAACTCAGTTGGAAGGGACTTGGACCAAAAGTAGGAGACACCTCGATCCCAGTCACACCCTCTACTGGCTTCGGCAGTGGGGGAGCGCAATGGAGATACACACGTGCAGCCCCCCACAAGAAACTAGGGGTTTGTAATACCCTGCCCCCGTAGGGAAAAGCCACTCCCATTAAATCGTCCCAAAAGCGGGACAATCCCGACATCCCTGCAGAGACGAGCGGGTGGGGGCCACATCCAAACCGGGGGGGGACCCTGCGTGCGGAGCACGGGATCAGGTTGCGGACGGTTTAACGTCTTGCCGGACGAAGTACAGTTTAACGTCATGTGTTGAGGACGAAGCGGACGGTTTAACGTCTTGCCGGACGAAGCACAGTTTAACGTCGTGTGTTGAGGACGAAACACTTGGCAGTTTAACGTCTTGCAGCGCGGACGATGGGGGGCTAGGCAGTTTAGCGTCGTGCAGCTTGGACGAATGTGCAGTTTGACGTCATGCTGGACGTGTGGGCAGTTTAACGTCATGTTGGACATGTGGGCAGTTTAACGTCATGCTGGACATGTGGGCAGTTTAACGTCATGCTGGACATGTGGACAGTTTAACGTCATGCTGGACATGTGGGCAGTTTAACGTCATGCTGGACATAGGTCCGTGTCACTTCGCGCAAGCCTGGAGGGCCGCACGGAAAGACAACGCACGGTGCGGGCACCCAGGATGAAGACCATCGGGCGCCACGCAGGCGGGTACCCTCAGGGGGTCAAGGGAGGCGACCCTAGCGGATTGCGCGCAAAAGAGGAGCTTTGCGCGCAAAACCGCGGGTCGGCGCGCAAAATGGCGGGCTGGCGCGCAATTGGGCCAGCGCTTCGCGCGCGGATGATTGGGATTGCGCGCACCGGGCTTCGGGTAGCGCGCGGGGGCAACGGCTCATTCTCTAACGAATGGCCACTTTGAAAACGGGGGGTGCGCGCAATCGGGCTGGATTGCGCGCACCCGGGGGGCAATTGCGCACAAGAGGCTTCTTTTGCGCGCAAAGGCCTTCGGGTTAAGAATTATTCAAAGGAAAGGAGCCAAGGGGATTGCGCGCGAAGGCGAACCCCAAGGCTCTATTGCGCGAAAGAAAGGAGGTTACCTGAAGATCGGCATTGCGCGCGGAAGGGGTTGAATTGCGCGCGCGGGAGACCGTTCGACTTCCAGCAACCTTTGAAACGTTGGGGGTCGCCTAGTATTTATAGGCAACCCCGGGCGCGGAATCCAAGGCGCGAGCGCGGAATTCTCCTCGCGGGCGCGGAATCGGGCACGGCGTGCAAGGGAGTTGCGCGCATCCCGGGGGTTTTGCGCGCGGATCATCATCTTTGCGCGCAGGCCTCTGAAATTCCGCGCAAGGCCTCCGGGCCCTCCGAAACATTCTTCCGACTCCAAATATGACCTCTCTTTCCGCATCCGGAGCTTCGTTTGGGAACAACGGACTTTTCCGGCGTCTACAACCTCATTGAGCTAGGAGGTACCTTTGTAAGGTGATACTTGTGCGAGCCGGATGGTGTTTCGCCTAGGTAATACTTGGCTGAGCTAGGATGTAACTCACCCAGTGATACTTGGGAGAGATGGATGTTTCTTCTCTCAGGTGATACCTAGGTGAGATAGAGAAGACTTATTTTGTGAATAAAAACCCAGGAAACCATACTTTGGAGATTCCTTACTTTGATCACCAAGGGTATCCTCAGGTTCTCTTAGAATGTTGGTGCTCAAGTTTTAAGCCAAGGAGGGACCCTTTTCCATAGCATCTTTTTCCTTAAGAGGGTAGTTCCTTATGTAGGTATTTAGTGTTTCATACACTTAAGGAACTATAATCCCTTGGATCTTCATAATTACCTCTTATTTTAGAATCTATGAAGGATACCTGAGAGTTTAAAGGACTTGGGTGAGAGACTTGGGTGGGAAGATCTTTGAGCCATCTCTTCATCTTATAATCATGTAAAATGGGTAGACCAAGTTTCCTATTTATAGGAAAACATAGAACCCTAGGTGAAAAAGGTATTTCATACAAGTCCTCCATTATAGTGGATCCCAAATGTGGAACTTGCACTATGTACTTGGTTATTAAAGTAATCAATGGTCCTATGAATTGCATGCAATGTTGGTTACACTAGTATATCGTTAAATATTTACTTGGGAAAACTCAAGAGATTAGCAAGAAAGGGGTGTTGTCCCCCCTTCATGACATTTCATTTTCTATATACTTGAGGTATTTTCCCCATTAAACTATTTTAATCCTTCTATGAAAAGGGGTGTTTCAATAGGCTTATAGTCTATCATTCATGACTTTAAACTGCTTGAAGTAGTCCATCCCACATGCATTTAAACTATTTTGAGGGATCTATTTCATGATTCCTCAAATCATAAAATTCCACCAACACATGTTCCTAATAAGTATAGAGTATAATTATATGAACTATGTTTGAATTGATGATTATTATTTTAAGATATATAGTGACTCCAAAATTTTATAACTTGGGTCCAGTAAAAAAATCTTGTCCCCACTTCACCCTATTGTAGGGGTTATCCTCATCCATGTCGGGTCTCCTACAATGGACCTTTACTAGGATGAAACCATTCCATTTTATTATGTTTGTGAGTTATATCTTTATAGAAGAACCATATAGGAACTATTTATGTATTGATTCATATTATATCAAGATATATATTTATTCCCATATCTCCTATAATGGGCCCAACCATAGTTTCTGTTTCTATTCATGTTCCTTCTATGGTGATTAAGCCTTTCAAAATTCATGTTGGGTTTTTCCCTAACACACTAGGAGAACCATCCACTTCATTAACATGATCACCTATAGATGAGTCAGATCTATGCATAAACCCTTTTAGGAACTACAAATTGATTGGTTCTTATTACTTTAGTATATATAGGGATGCCTCAATCTACTATACCTGGACCAAACACAAATATTTTTAATGTTAAAACTCTCTCCATCCTAGTGTTTTGTCCCTCTGAGGACACCAGGTTTCTCAGAGGCTCTAAATTTAGATAAAGATATCAAATTTCCCCTACACATGAGCTTGATCTATACAGAGGTTACCATACAAGAACTTCATGTGTATTGATTCCTATTATATTACGATACATAGTGACACCTAGAGGTTTCAACCCAATCCCATCCATAATACCCATCCACTTTAATTAGAGTGTCCAAAATCTTACCTATTCATATTAGGTTTTATTCATCGGTATAACTCTAAGATGATTCCATTTTATTTTTTGTTCATGATATATACCTCCATAATGAACATATATAAAAGTAATAATAGTACAACACTATGCTATGTAGAATCAAAGTCTTTATCATATGAATTCAAACTACACGACAAACGATCTACTTTCAAAGACCTTTAAATATTTATAGTGGCCTATCCTATATGAACCAATATTATTAAATGAGATCCATTGGGCCCAGGTATTGTAGCAGTACTGTAGCGGTACTGTAGCAGTGGTGATATTATAGCACCGACAGTACTGTAGCAGCGGTAGAACACTATAGCAGCAGCAGGGGCACTGTAGTAGTAGCAGGAACTGTACAGGTATTTTAGTAGTACAGGGTACTGTTGCAGTACAATTCACAGAATGGGATTTGGGCCAAAAATTTGGGCCTACGGGCTATGTAATGGGCTATATTCCCACTGGGACTTCAGGCTATGTATTGGGTCTCCCTCTACCCAATTAAAAGAGGTATTTTCTTTAATAATAAAAATGTGGCTTCAGTTCCAAAAAAATATAAGGGTTCTTGAAATATTGTATCCATACATAAACCAACCCTAGGATACAATGTCCCATTATTAATTAAACCTATATCTTTTACATTGAGTATAATCCATAACCTTCTTCTAGTTCTTATCCCCAACCAAAAAAATCTATCTTCTATATACAAGTTAGATATATACGTGAAAAATTTACTAATAAGTATGTGTGACTTTATTTCTATTCTTTTAGGATATATATTGATCTCCAAATTGTATATCTTGGTCTTAACTACAAATTCCATCACCATCAAACCACATCCCAATATATAGTCTCCTCATTCATGTTAGATCCTTCTATATTGGACTACATAGTGGGATAATGTTATAGGTTCCGAGTGTAGTAGAAGTGTCATATGGGGCATGCCCAACTCTGATTTTTGTTATGAATGATGAATAATTTGATATATTCATGATAATTAACACTATTATCAACAGAATTGAATTAAATAATATAGATAATAGATAAATTTCAGAACCAAATCACAAGATCATGACAAATTATTTATAATTAATTTAAAAAATTTATGAATTACCTTGAGAGAAATTATTTATTTATTGATGGATATAAAAAAGTCTCTACATCATAAAATCATTTTGTTGTAGTATTAAATAGTATATTACCTCTAGAGTCGATCTACACATGTTCTATGAATCTTTGAACATCACCGTAGGAATCTTCGAGTGCTAGCATGATATATCCTAATGTTAGCTTTGTTCTCCTTTGATATCCCCAAGAATCGCTTCTAACGGTTTCCAATTCATCATTATTTAGACTCAAGAGTTGAAGGTGGAGGAATATCACTCTCTATTCTTGAGATCATTCTGGTAGAGGGAGATCTCTAGTGCCTAAGAGGATTCTCTCTCAATGTATTTTTGCCCAACACAAATAAATTGTCTCTATTAAAAATAATATAATTGGTTTTATATACCACTAGGAATAGAAAATAATAATTTCACATGGTCCATTTATTATAGATATAATATATTTGGAACCCCATGTATAGAATAATTATATTATTATTTTTTGACATGCTCTAAACTTGTGAATTAAATAAAATATGATTTAATCAAATAATATTCAATATATATTATTTCCCACCAGATTATTAAACTCAGTCCTCCATTAATCCATAATATTTATTAGGTATTTAATAATGACTATTTATTTAATAAATATATATGTCCTCATTATTCACTAATAAATAAATAAATATTATTTTCACTAAATAAAAAATTAATTTTTATTGAAAATTCTGCTCACATAATATTCTCTTGAATAACTGGTGAAGAAATATATGAGATCAAGGAAAAATGTATGATTATTAAACCATATATAGTAATAATATTTATTCAACTTTTTAAATAATAAATAATAGCATATTATTTAAATTTGATTCTAGATACCTATAGTGTGTGACCTTATAGGCCTATTTCTCAATGGAATTGGGTGAAGTAGTCTAAAATCCAAGTTTAGAATCTAGAAACATGCCATCGCACCCATAGAGAAATAATTTAATGTTTTAACAACATAATACATCATACTGATACTGACTATTCCATATAATACCTTTATCATGGTATATCTAATCAAGAAGGTTGCATGCTAGTGCAATCAACCTATATGCTCGATGCCACTTTCTATGAATTTTTAGAAATAAAAATTTCCTATAGAAAACCATTGACATGGATCTATTTAAAATATATCATTTCCATCCAAGTGGTCAAGATATCAAATTTTATTATAGAGTAGAAAGGAAAACCCTTCTCACATTATTCATTAAAGAAATATTACCCATAACACACACAACGTATCCTACCTCATTGTAAACATATGTCATCATGGTTTTATCAATACATAAAAGTATGTGAATTATAAAATTCAATAAAAATAATCATAAAGTTTAAGGATAAATACAAACATCCATATATAGGAACATTCATTAACACATATAAATGTGGATTTCCTATTAGGTGTTATCATTCTCATAATATTCTACACTAGATATTACCAAGGGCATACATCATGAGAAGATGCCTCAAAGTCCTATGAGTATGTAACCCCGATAGACTACATAATTTGTGTCCCTAAAATGATTTCATCTTGATATATAACATATATTTAATAATACGGTCATGGAACTTCTGGGTTCTCATCCTTGTAGGCAACTGTTAGGACCTTTTAGTGTGAAAAATAATCTTAGGACATTATCAAATACTATGTTACATAGAAGAACAATCATGATGTGATAAGGATTTTTTGAATATTCACCAAAATAAATACATGTTATCATAATGTATATATAAGTTGGTCTTAGGGCACCAACTCTAATAGACTCCCACTTTCACTAGAGACAACTACTAACAACCTTTATTATTCTAGCTCTCACATGATACTCATGATTCTAATAATATAGGCCTTTATTAAATGGGTTTGGTACATTTTATTATACGGGAAGTATACTTATAGAAACTTCATCCCTCTTGGAAAAATTCATCAAGATGTGATACTTTTGGAGTACGTTCTTTATCCCTTGGTGTGACCTTGGCTATTTTTAGAGATCCACCACTTTAGTATTATCATAATACATTGTGATAAGGTATTTAGTTCCAGGTACCACATCAAGATCCTGGATAAAGTTATGCATCCAAATGGATTCCTTGGCTATATAATAAGACTTTATATACTTAGAATCCACTATAAAATCAGTGACAACTAGCTTATTTGAACTCTTCCAGCTCAAAACTCCTCTATTGAGACAGAAAACATATCCTAACCATGTCTTCATGTTATTATAATCTATTTGAGAAATTGCATCAGTATAACCCTTGATTACTATCACCTCATCTCCTCTATACTCCAAGAACATATCCTTACTTCCTCTTAGATAAGTTTGGATAACATTAATAACAAACCAATTCTATTTATCTAAATATAATTGATATCTTTCTACCATGATCAATGCATAGGAAAAATAAATTCTAATACATAACATGGAATACATGATTGATCCTATCACTGAATTTTATGATATATTACTCATTCTCTCTTTCTCTTATTACGTTTTAGGATACATTTTCTTAGAAATATGTATACCATGTGACACTAGAATAAATCCCCTATTGGATTGTTCCATACTAAATATCATTAGTAGTTGGTCAATGTATGTACTTTGAATTAGTCTAAGTGGCATCTTGGATCTATCAAAAATGATCTTGATCCCTAGAATATAGGTTACTTCACCTAATTCCTTCATGGAGAAACACTTTTTTAATCCGTTATTAATAGACTATAAGACAAGTGTGTTATTTATAATAAGTAATATGTCATTAATATATACTAATAGAATTAATACCACATTCTTACTAAAAGTATTGTAAATACATGTCTCACATTCTTTCTAAATGAAACTAATTTTTTTTTGTAGCTTCATCAAATCAAATTTTCCATGACCTGGATTCTTGCTTCAATCCATAAAAGGATCTCTATAATTTAAAAAAAATTGGAATCACCTAGAGTCATAAATACTACTAGTTGTGTCATGTAGACATCTTCTTGAAGGTTCCCATTAAGGAAATCCATTTTGACATCCATCTACCACATTTCATAGTAATGAAAATATTCTATAATAATTAGAATTTTTATAGATTTATACATGTAAATTGGTGAAAATTATTCATCATAGTCAATTACTTGATGTTGTTTAAACCTTTTATCCACTAGCCTTTATTTATAGGTATTTACTTTACCTTCGATGTCTAGTTTTCCATTGAATACCCTTATTCATACAATGGGATTTACATCAACTATAATATCAACTAAAATCCAAAATTGGTTCTAATACATGGAATGTATTTCAAAATTCATGGCTTCTTTCCATCTTTTAGCTCCTGATCTCTTTACCACCTCTTTATGAGAGATATGTTCATCATTGACAACTAATAACGAGTCACCATATTCGGTGACTAGGAAACTATATATTTAGGGTTCTCTTACCTCTATAGTGATCATATGTAGTACATGTGTTTCAGGAACTACTTCTTCCATTGGGACCTATGGAACATGTTTCTCTACCAACTATTGTGTATCTTGAAGATAAACATCATCAATGTCAGTCTTTCTCCCATTATACTATTTGTGGATATGCTTCTTCTCAAGAAATACGGCTTGTTTGGTGACAATAAATTTCTTATATAAGGGGTTTTATAGGTAGTATCTCTTTGTTTCCTTAGGTTACCCTATAAAGATATACTTTGGCCCCTAAGGTGCTAGATTGTTTATTAAGAAGGCATTAACAAAATCTTCACATCCCCATACACATGTATGTGAAAAAATAGGTTTCTTTTCGCTCCATAACATGAAGTGAATTCCATTTTCTTCTTTATTTGGTACTTAGTTTAGTGTGTATTCCACGATTGATAATGCATATCCCCAAAAGGATAATGGATGATCTGCATGTGTCATCATCTACCTTACATTGTTTAAGAAGGTACAATTCCTCCTTTCACTAACACAATTCTACTATAGCGTGTAAGGTAGAGTGAGTTGAGATAGAATCATAAACTCTCATAGGAAGTCGATGAAATCTTGGTTAGGATATTCATCCCATCGATCAAATCAATGCTTCTTTATTTTATTTCCAAGTTGATTCTCTACATCATTATTTAATTATTTGAATTTTTAAAAGGACTCAGACTTATACCTCATTAATTATAAATTTCCTTATCTACTCAAGTAATCAATAAAAGTTATAAAGTAAGTATAAAACTGTAGATTCTATTGGAAATTGTCAACACACATTATTTTGTACTAATTTTAAAAGATCTATGGACCTTTCATACTATCGACCAAATGGTGGTTTTGTCATTTTTTCCTTGTAAACAAGAATGAAATCTTTCAAGTGGTTTTAGCTTAAAACAGTCTAAATAACAATCTTGGAAAATCATTTTCAAATGCTTCTCATTTATATGAACAAGAAGGCGATGCAAAAATTGGGTATTATAAGAGTCATGTGAACATGGTTTGTTATATATTTATAATACTTATTTTCATAATTTAATAGATAAATACCATTATTTAAATGATCCACACCATAAAATATTTTGTCTTTATAAAATAAACAACTTTTATATTAAAATTTGAAAATAAAACCATCTGCATCTAGGAATGACACAAAAATTATGTTCTTGGTAAGAATTGTTACATAATAATGATTCCTTAAAACCAATGCCATTCCAATTGAAATGAAAGGCAACAGTCACCAATGGATTGAGTATTCATCCTTACACCATTGGTAGCTCACAAATCCACCTCTCCTCTAGAAATATTTCATAATCTATTTGGTACCTACATTTGGATATAGATGTGAGAACCATAAGCTGTATCTAACAACCAATGTGTAGATATTGAAATATTACAATAGATAATGAACGAAAATTTAGCTTCCCCTTGATTTTGGGTGCAGTTCCTCTTCTAGTGGCCTTTCTTTCCACATATTAAACATACTGCCTCCTTTTCCTTTCCTTACCTCTAGATATTACTCTTCTTAGAAGGAAAATTCTATGGAGCTTTAGACTTGTTATGATTCTTGGTCCCCTTCACCTTGTTCTTCGTTTTCTTATTCACCATAATTAATTTGGGTTTTTCATGCCCCATGTCCTTATCCACTTGGAAAATTGGATTAATAAGTTCTGAAAGATTCTTTTCATTATTTCTCATGTTATAATTAATAGAAAAACTGGATAAGGACTTGGGTAGTGATGAAATTATGATATGTTTGCACAAATTATCTTGGAATTTAATCCCTAATATGTATAAGTATTCAATGTAGCCAAAAATATTGACTATATGAGGAACATATAGCACTGAATCTCTAATATTAGTTATAAATAGAGAATTATAGATATCATATTCCCCTTGTCTCACTTTCTTTTGATAGCGATCCTAAAAGTGAGACATCATGTTATACACATCCATGTCCTCATGTTTCTTCATAAGCTCATTAGTCATGGATGATATCACGAAATAGTAAAAATATATATAATAATTCTAATGTTTCTCATAGAGAGACAACTCTTCCTCACTAGCCTCATTACCAAGCGCACTAAGAATAAGTTCTTCCAGCACATACAATTTCCTTTCATAACATAGGACAACACGTATGCACATTCACCACTCTTGGAAATTTATACCAGTGAGAAGGTTATCCTTTTTAGGTATGGATCATATCGATATGTTTGAGTTTATTTTTATTATTTTTTATACAAATAAGATGATAATAGTTTAAGTAATTTATCTAATAAAATTTAGACAAATAAATAAATATCAAATTTATTAATCTCTTAATATTTATAGAAACCCAATATCCCACACTATTGGCTTCTAAATATCCCGTTTCTTGGACATTCTAGGTGAATGGATCAATATTACCCTTCTCATCAACCTGATTTTGTTTAGTCAAGCTAGTTGAATGGTTTTAGGTTGGCATTCCAAATTCCTATTGCATCAACTCAAAGTTCCTTGATATATTGAGTGGACACCCCAATCTAAAAATACTTAAATTGGATTTCTTCAACCTTTGCCTCCCAGTCAAACCAAGTCCTATATTGGAAGTCAAAACTTGATGTGAACTATGTTAAGTTCACCCAAAACTTCAAGTTATAATTCCTTGATAATTGAAATCACCCCAACATTGGTTGTTCAAGCACATTGAACTATAGTTTGATTTTAACAGAAGTAGTGTAAGACTATACCAACATAATATATATAATTGAGGTATTTTATCTTTTAGTAATAAATTTCTAATTTTTATATTTATTACGTGCTTGTTAATATTACATGGATTTACTTAAGTGATTAACTATGTCTTAGATTATGTTTGTGAATAATCCAATTTATTTTAGTATTATCTTTCATGCTAGTTATTTTATTAAAGGTTGTGATTGTGATGAAACATCCATAATGAAATAACCATGAAACTTGAAAGTAATAAAATAATAAAGTTGTATGATCATGAGATTTTACCAATGTTTAGTTTATTTGGTATATAATAAACTAACCTCTAACCTAGGGGAAACACATTGAAACATTTATGGTTCGTGTTTCAGCATTCCACATTTCCACCTATATATTTCTATTGGATTGTTTTTTCCTCAGACCCAAACTTGAAATGATTCCGCTATCCTGGGATATCCTTCCATTACATATGTTTTTACTCACACATAGGTGAGGGGATCCAAAGGATTTGTTAATGAGTTTATATAAAAGAAATCACGGGAATGAAGGCCCATACATAATGAAATAATGGATGAAATGCAAGCCAAAAATTTAATTTAACATTAAATTAAATGAAAACAATCAAATATAATGGTCTGGTCTAGGCCCACTATCATCCACATGTATGAAAAAAATTATATATTTAATTATAATTAAATTCTAATAATTTTTATTTAAGATAAATCACACTTGAATAAATTAATTATCATATTTAATTAATATATTATTTTATATTAATTTTCATCTGAATTTTCTTGAGACTATCATCCAATATAAATTTAGACAAATTAAATTAATTTTTTCAAAATTAACTGTGTACAAAAATGTACCTTGGAGGAAACACGGTGAGTACTCATCCGAACTTCCCAACATGTATTATACTTGTACAATTTTTACTCTTCTGGCATGTGGCATACATGACTTATCATGTAATTTCATGGATTGTACTATCAAATTAATAACAACATGTAACACATCTTATTTATATAATGTGTTATGATTCAATGTGCATAGAGTAATAACTTTAATTCGACTTATAGGAAATATGAATATCCGAACATTATATAGAAATTAATTAGACATTTATTCATATAAAACTGATTTCATGGAGTGTACTATCAAGTTAATGGTCACACAGAACACATGTTCATAAGGTTTTAACAATATAATATATTAATTTCCAATTTTTCACAATTTGTTAAAATTACATGGTGTGTATATTTTAGTTTACATGGTGTGTTATTATTCTCACCGTCTATCTGTGAAAGACGCCTAAGGAATCAATGTGTAACCATACTATGGAAAATGATAGAGTATACGATATGTACTTGGGCTACACAATGTGTGGTCTCCGAGTAACATGTCCACCAATCATATAGTCCATGTAAGAGGATACATAGCCTGCCTATTACTAATGGACTACACATCATGTACGGAAGTTACACAATGTGTTCTCCAGTTGACTGTGCACTAGGCTATCCCTGCCAATACGTGGTGTGTTATTAAATTCACCATGTGTAATAAATTCACCTGACATGAATTAATTATGAATTAATTTATGATGCATTAAAAACCTGTACATGATGTGTACCTCTAGGTTACAAGGCATGTACTCTTGTGTTATCCAACTAGACTCCTTAGCACCTCCATATGATATCTTTGAATTTATTTCATTTATAAAATTGATCTAATTGATTATATTTCTGATAATCAAAAAGGAAAAATCATATCTCGTAATTCATATTAAATAATGACTAAAATGGAATTGAAAACTGACGAAAAATGTGTAAATCAACCAATAATATTTAAATAATTATAAATATTTATTTGAACCCTCTGATACCACTTGTAGGTTCTAGGAGTAGTAGAAATATTATATGGGGAATGCCCAACTCTAATTTCTTTCCCGTTCGATGATTAATTTAATATTTACATGATGATGAATGTCGTGATCAATGAAATTTAATATAAAAATATAGGCAATAGATAAATTCATAAACCAAAGTGTAGGATCATCACATATTATATATAATTAATTTAAGTAAATAAATAATTCCCTTAAAAGAAATTATTTCTTTATTGATGGATCTAAAAATGTATCTACATCATACCGTCGTTGTGTTTTAGGAATAAAGAGTAGATTCCCTCCATCAATTATCCACACATGTTCCATGAACCTCCAAACAACATCATAGGAATCTACGAGTTCTATTATGGTAGATCCTAATGCTTTCATCATTCACCTTTGATCTCCCCAAGAATCACTTCTAAAGGATTATACTTGATCTCTCTATAGACAGAAGAGTGGAAGGTTGAGGAATATAGCTCTTACTTCTTGAGAGTGTTAGGAAAGAGTGAGCTCTTTAGGGATTGAGAGGATTCTCTCCCAATGTCATTGTGCTCAACACAAATAAATATTTATTAAATAAATATAACTTTATCATTTTACAATAAATAAATAAATATTATATTCACTAAATAGAAAATAAACATTTATTAAATATTATTCACATATAATATTCTCTTAAATAATTGGTTACATTCTATATGTGATCAAGAAAATATGAATAATTATTAAACCATGTGTAATAATATTTACTCAACTTTTTAAATAATAAATAATAATATATTATTTAACTGTGATTCTGGATTCACTTAGAGTGAGACCCTCTTGGCCTCTTTCGCAGTGACTTTAGGCTAAGTAGCCTAAAGTCCAAGGTTAATTTCTAGAAAAATGTCAAGGCACTGATAATGAAAAAAGCTAATTTCATAATGAAATAATACATCATATGGATGTTTCTGTGTAATATAATATGTTTATTGTGATATCGCTAATCAAGAAGGTTGCATGATGGTGATATCAACCTACATGATTGATGCGTCTTCCATATCCTTTCAAAAATTGAATGATCATATAGAACACTGTTACCATGGATTTATTTATTCTATATCATTTCCATCAAATATACTAAGATATCAACTTCTGTTAAAGTGAAGAAGGTACAAATCCTTTCTTTCAATATTTATTAATGAAATATTAATTATGATGTACCCAACATATCCTACATCACTTCGAACATATATCGTCATGATTTTCATCAATACATCAAAATACATGACTTATTACACTCATTAATAATAATAATATTAAAGTCTAAGGATCAATATGAATGTATGTAGATAGGAAAATCCAAACGACACATATAAATGTGGATTTCCTACTGGCAGGTCTCATTCTGATAATATCCTACACTAAATATAACCAAGGGAGTACACCATGAGAAGGTGCCTCAAATTACTATGAGTCTCCACCCATGATATCATATTTCATTTGTCTCCCTTAAATGATTTCATCATGCTAAATAAAAAATATTTAAGAATACTTTTTTGGAACTTTTGGGTTCTCATCATAGAAGAGAACTACCATAACCATTCAGTGTGATAACTACTCTTAGGAAATTGTCACATACTATGTCACATGGAAGAATAATCATGATGTTATAAGCTTTTTAATAATATTAAAAATAATGAATAAAAGTTATCATAAATTATTTAGATGTTGGTTCTAGGGAACCAACTCCAAAAAATCTGAATTCAATAAGAACTATATATGGATTGAATTATTTTATCTTAAGATACATTGTGATTTCTGAACCACATATTTCATACTTATCCACATATCATCATCCATTTCAACTCCAATTTGATATCCCATAATATATCAACCCTGGTTAGTTTAAGATTGGAGTGTCCCAATCACTCTTTAATATCCCTTTCCCATAAACCTAAATTCATACTTAAAATGTTTTAAATCACAATAAATATTTCATAGGCAATCGTAATGATTGAATTAGACTTAAAATTATACCTCCCCGTGTTAATTATATCCATTCCTCCATATTTGGAACTTCCAACGAAATAAATATTTCATGCCAAAGATAAGGACCTCTAACCCTTCGTTCCCTTGACAACATCACCATGGAATTCATCATTTGAATATCGATCAGTATTCGTCCTTGAAAAACATATTTCATTCCATCATTTTGTGACTCAAATACCTCAGGTTATGATTTAAAAAAATTCACTCCTTATTCAAAGGTATTATAGGATTCCAAGGTCTTGAGCCACATTTGGGTTTTTCATACCACACTTTCTATCACTGGTCCAATAATGATGACCTTAAAGTGCATGAACCTCTCTCTAAGATAGTATAAATTCATGGTATTGGGATTCTATAAAATTAGCTAATTCCTTATGGGAAACATCAATTAACTGCTAAAGATACACTCACTTGGAAGCTTTAGCCTCAACCAGTGGGTTTGATTATTCAATGTGTGAAACCAATTCTTGGTTCCTCTACTTGAAAGTTTTGAGTCCTTTATCCACTTCCAATAGTTGTTCTCTCACCCTATTTATGTGAGATTCATATTCTTTAATTTACATGGCTTGAGTGGTTACTCAATCATGAATCCAAAATTCATTAAATTTTTACTAATTCAGCTATTTAATATCCAACTCCATGGATTCCACCAATTGGTTTGTGCTATCAAATGAGTCGATGTATGTTTCTTGAATGAAAAGTTTCTCTTGAATGAAAAAGTATTGATGGAAAAGAGAATGTAGTTTATGGTATTCAAAACCACTTATTCTAAAACCATAAATGAGTATGTGAAGATTCTAAACCTTGTAAAAGATGTCCTCCATATTCTTTTTGTGGATAATTACATTAACTTGGTGCCTCTCCCAATTCATCACCATCCAATCTTAAAAAACAGGTCTAGGATTATAAATTAGGTCACTTATTGTTATGGGTATATATTCAAGGATCAAATAAACCAAGGAAGGACCTAATTTAGTTAGTGATATAGGTGGTGAAGAGTCTTTAACTTCTTATCCTTGGTTGGTTTTATAGAAAAACATCGTAGGATCAGCCACCACTAATGGATTTTTTGCTAAAAGTGCAATGAAATCAAAACTGATGATATAATAATCAGTTCAATCTACTGAAATCAGGTTCATACCTACCATCAGTATAGAGAGGGTTGAAGGTGAGAATTTACCATGATTTCAGGGGCTCTTTAATGTGAGTCCTTTGGTTCAATGATTTATTCCAACATAATCTCAGGAAGATAATTCCTAGAAGAAAGGCTTCTGCTCATCCATTGGACTAGTTGAGCCAATACAACATTCAGATAAAACTCTATCCTAGCTTGGAAACAATCCCATGATATGTTTATCTAAGTTCCAGTGGGTGTCAATGTAACTTCAGTATTTGTTCCATCATGTGTCAACATCAGAAAAAATTTGTGGATGATAGTGGGGTTTTGTTCACTACAAAATCCAATAAAAGGAAAGAGAGAAATCCTTTTTAGATGCCTAAACTAGAACATGAACCTATGTGGGGAATTGGCCTTGAAAATGGAAATCTCATCAATTCTGGTTGCTAGGACTCCATCATGAAAGAAGAAGAATAATGAATTTCTATCATGATTTCTAGCACCATTACCAACAAATACTCTAGAGGGAACATTATAAGAAGTAAAGATGAAATGTGAGTGAATCCTTAATGTGTTAGTAAGCTTATTGGTTATTAGTGATATTGGTTGAACACAAACAATGTTATGTATTTTGGGGTGGGATGTGGAATGAAGAATAGATATTTATTTAGAATTTTTTTACCCTAAATGTTTTTACACCCAACCATATATGAATTAAAATAGGTCACTAATCTGAAAAAGGGGAACCCACTTGTCAAATGTGTCCTAACATATAATAATTCTTAGCATGTATAATCACATAGAAGTTGATCAGTTTTCCATGCACTAGTAGTTCCACCATCACCAAGGTGATAACCCTAACACCTGAGTAGGAATCCTTAGTAGGGAATAACCACTCATGAATATATTTAAAAACCTAACCAATAAGATATTTGGGTCTATAATATGTTAGATTTCATACCCCCTTGTTGTGTGCTAACATGATTTTAGGATAGACCAATATGTGACTAGCATACCACGATTAGTGATTAGGATAGCTCCTCAGGCACCTAACTCTTGAACCAGAACTATTAGATTATAGAAAGGCATCTACATAGTCTCTTAAAGGGATAATCGAGTGGGGATAATGATATATTCCTCAAATTCTATCTACCTCAATTAATAAATTCCCCACCAATGGATGGGTTTATTCTAAATCCTTTTAGAAATTAGTTTCAAGGGAGAAGTCATTATAATTATCCTTGAGGATTGGGATCCCTGCAGTTGCTAGATGTCCTGTAAAATAACCCTTACCTCACCATGTGGTTAGTATAAAGTGTTATGATAAATCTTATCATGTATAATCATATAGAAGTTGATCAGTTTTCCTTGAACTAGTAGTGCCACCATCACCAAGGTGATGACCTTAACGTCTGAGCGGGAATCATTAGTAGGGAATAACTACCCACTCAGGAATATATCTAAAAACCTAAGTAATAAGATATCTGGGGCCACATTAATTTTGATTTCATACCCCCTTGTTGTGTACTGGTATGCTTTTTGGATAGACCAATATGTAACTAGCATACCAGGATTAGTGATAAGGATAACTCCTTAGGAACCTAACTCATGAACTAGAACTATTGGATTATAGAAATACATCCACCCATTATCTAAAAGGGTTAATCGAGTGGGGATAAAGATATATTCCTCTAATTATCCCTTCCTCAATTGAAAAATAACTCTCCAATGGATGGGTTTATTATATATCCTTTTAGACATTAGTTTTATGTGGGAACTCATTATAATTATCCTTGAGGATTAGGATCCCTGCATTTGCTAGATTTCCCATAAAATAACCCTTACCTCACCATGTGGTTAGTATAAAGTATTAGTGATTGAACAACAATAATAGACCAATTCTAGGATGCGATCTTCTGGTTGATACATAATGAATTATGAAATCCATATTACTTGATTTAGATTTATCACTTGTATTTATTCAATGAATTTTATATATCTTTGATGAACCAAGAAAGGTAATGCTCACTCATCAAAGAAGTTGATTCTTGGGTATATATCCCACCTCTATATCCATCCCATGATAGGATTGTATAGTGATATGATGAATATAGATGAGTAATTTTGAGTTATGATGTGATATCCTGGTTTTTCCTTACAGTATGAATATTTTCAATTTTAGTAGAAACCTAATCGAGTTTTTCATTTTGTCTTAGACATGGAGACCATGTCATTAGGATGGTTATTTAGTTAGTTTTGTGGAAGGTTGAAGGGGGGGGGATCTATAGAAAAAATACATAACGTGAATTTGAAATTCATGATATGTATTCATCTGGAAAGATTATATAACTAAAGGAATTCACAACATGAATTCCAAATTCATGATATGGATTGGGCAGGCCAGACCCCTATCTTGAGCATTACACTATGTGTAAAAATTGTCACACCATGTAAATTATGTTATTTTTTAATGGGAAGAACCTCTTTCTTTTTACTGAATATCTCCACTCTATTTATCTCTCATAGAATTTCCTCTGTATGAGTCCTTCCATGGACTAAATATAGGATTTGATTCAATCTCTAAGTACTGACTCTGATTCAAGTTTCATCTATCATGTTAGATAACCACCAATAATCTCTTAATTCCTTTGGCTCATTCCATCATTTTTCTTGACATTTATGGAGTTATTTTGGTGCAAGATGATATGCTATATTTTTAGGGTATTTGTCTATTTCTCCATTTTCATACAATATGGACTAAATCAAAGGATGATAATATATTAGGAGAGTACTAAAGGCTTAAGGTAGGTGGTGTATGACGTTTCCATCAAAATATCACCTCTTATAAATTGTTTCCATTGTGCGCATGCTGGTTTCACCAATAATTGATTCTAAAATTATTATGTATTTAATTTAAATTGTTTAAAGTATATCCTAAGTCCCTAATGACCCCCTATTTACATATTTGTAGGTTGGAACCTCAGTGTTGAGCAACCCAAGTAGGGTGCATTCTTTGTTATGCCTTTGGCGACCAATAATGTGTTTACCTGGAACACCATTCAGGTGTTTTTGACTTGGCATTATTATAGTAAGTACTTATTTTAATTCAATTACATATAAATCATTAAATTTAAAGTATATGAGTGTATATATAACTTGGTTATTATCCTTTATATTTTATTTGATAATTAGATGCATGTCCTTATTTCACCTTGTCATGTGTGATGAAAGGTAATGGAATAAACCTAATGAAAATTTAATTGGAATGGTTATTAGATGGTATTAAATTACTTATGACATATATTAAATGTATAAGGTGAATATTGCATATATAACTTTTCTTCATTATAGGAATTATCAGAATAAAGCCAGCTCTAAATTCTCAACGGAATGCCTTGAGCACTTAGTGGATTCCATTTCGATTCATTGAGATAGTTTCCAAGGGAGACACCCACCTTGGAACATGGTCTTTGTATATTTTTTATTAAATACATGACACCTTAGGATCCATTCACTTTCAGTTTTAAAATTATAATGACTTGGATAAACTTCTTGGATTCGTCTTGATTTCTATGGACATGCGATGACTTGGATCATTATTCTTGGGTCCAGTCATACTTAGATAGATATTTTTTGTGGACGTTCTCCTTAGAATTAGTTAGAAACTTTTATAGTGGAATATATTTGGTGTAACCCTTGGATTATACTTAGTCCCTTAAACTAGGATTCTTGGATGTATTCCCTGATTTGGATTGAAATTCTAAGGTCAAGGATTCCTTGGATTCACCTTGGATTATCTACAGTTACTATTATCTTTTAAATTATTACTAACACCTTTATATGAAATCCTTGTTATAAACATGAAACATAATTAAATAATCAAATAATTACATGTTCAGAGACACCAGCGGAGGCTGAAGTAGGTATGGTTTGTTTATATTGTATTTTTTTACTTTTGATATACCTGTACACTACACAGTTTATTTTCACATAATAGATTTGTATAGACTTTATTGGTGGTGTCCTACTAAGATTTATATCACACCATATCTGAGCTACCACTAGAACCTGGGTAGATAATATGATTACAGGTGTCAAAAAAGTGAAGTATCCTAATTTAGAAACATGATTTATTACTTTAGGACACGAGCTTGGTAGAAGATGAATGAGCCAGTGCTCAGGCTACTTGGATATTTTTTCCATTCTATATTCTCTTGTATATAATTTATTTCATTGTATACTCGCTTTTATATATTCCTTTTACCCCCTTTTTAGATACACTTAGTCATATTTTATATATCATATAGTTAACAGCTTTCGATGAGTATTCATTTCTTTGATGCTTATGCATGTTTCCACTGCCTTATTCATTATTAATTTGATTCCATTGTTTATTCGTATTCTTTTATGCTCTACTCTATTCTGAACAAATGGAATAGTCTTCCCATGGAAACATCCTACACCCTCAGTGATAGTTGGTAGCCTCTAGCATATATGGAGGCACGCTTGAGGCCATGTGGCCAACCAGGTTCTGTTAATCGGGAGTGAACTGGGCCTAGGATATCACAAAGTGGTATTATAAAGGTTTATTTTCTTTTCTGTTTGTTTGGAAAATTTAGAAAGAATTATAGGAACATGTAAGAACATTGTCACAAGCCATGCATGGGAGTATTTAACCAATGTTTGGGGTAAACACCAAGTTTCATGGGATTGGGAAATTGTTGTTTTATATTCCGTCTATTATAGATGATATATTTTAATTATTGGGTGATGTAAATGAATTCTGTTGTTTGTAATTATTAATAGAGATTCTACCTTGTCCCAGTATTGTAAGGATAATTGAAAAATTAATTATCATTGGAACCTACAGATTTATATTTCATGCATATTATATTCCATCTAGATGAATTATATTTCTTACATTGCTTGTATTTCCTATCAAATCCCAAACATAAACTAGCATCCCAAAAGAGTTATGTTCTAATGTAATTACAATTTCATTTAAAATATTTAATAAATGTTTGTTTATCTATATTTTTCCCATACTACCAGGACTATCAACAATACACATATTCAAAGGATGAAGTTGATTTTTTTAACAATGAATGTGAAACTTACATGGTGTTAGAATGTTTACATACATCATGAAGATTGATTTATCTTCTGGTTTTTATTCTATTCATTGAGATCATGAAGAGTTTGTTTATTTATTAATTATTCAGTTCATTTTCTTATCATTTTAAGTTATATTTATAGAGAGATTCATTAGAATCAAAATATTTCCATCTTAGGAAGAATAAGAACAAATATATAAGGTGTTGTTTTATCAAATTATTTTATTGTAATGTTATAGATGTGATATTGGAATCCTTTGTTATTTTAAAAGTTGGTTTTTTTTATATTTAGGATTATTTATGTGATAGGTTTCAATTCTGCTAACAAATATTGTTAAAACTTATGTAAGTGATTAAAGAAACCAAAATCCATGATCACCATGATAGATAAATAAAATCAAATATAAAATAGAAATGAATAAAATGTGAATGTGTACCATAAAACATTTATACCACTTCATAATCTTCAAACATCAATGTATGGTTTTGATGAAGATCACCAAGAGGAATAAATAAAATAACTTTCATATGGAGGTATCCATGAGCTACTAAATCACTTAATTTTTGGGTGGGATTCCTCTTCCCTTTATGGTGTGATATCACCTCATAGTGCAAGGATGGATGAAAAAAGAGAGCTTTAGGTTGAGGGAGTTCTAGCTAAGTATGAATAATAAAACACCACACCCATCACATAGTAGTAGGATTTTTTATGAATACCTCAAGGAAGATCCTCTAATATAAATATAAGAACTCATACATTTTGATTTAATGCATGAACCATCTATAACTCTCTACCAATTAATGAAATTATTGCATAAATTCTTATCTCATCTGTTTCATATTATGAAACAACTAGTTAATGATATATATACATGGAAGTCATACTGAATGATAATTATAATCATTTGGATACCACAAGTATCGAAGAGATTATAATTTTATTTAATATGAGTTCTTATTATATGGCCATTCATATAATATGACTTGTATAGGATCTGACCTTATGGTATTTTCAATTTCATGTTTTCAATTTTAAAGTTATATTTTAGATAAAAAATATGTGTCGTGTACTCAAAACCAAGTAAAAATACTATCATCATTATGATTATTTATCAAAAATATTGGTTATTAATCAGTGAAATATATAAATTAACCTTATGTCAATCTAACACACAGCGAGTGCCTTTATGATAAATTTTTTCACTTTTATTAAAAGTGACATTTTAGTTCAAAACATGTGTCACATACTGGAAACCAAGAAAACATGATTATTTTGTCTCAATAATTTATAAAAATTATTCCTAATTCATTTTTAAATATATTAATTAATCTCATTTCAATCTTAAACATGATTTGGTTTATATGATTGAAAGTTCATGTTTTCAGTTTAAAAGTGACTTTTTATTTCAAAACATGCGTTAGATACTCAAAACATTGAAAACACACTCATATTGTCCTAATATTTTTGAACAAATCACTATAATTTATTTGTGACATTTATGAATTAATATAACATAAATCTGAAAAACGACGTGTTCAGTGTGATTGAAAATATTTGTTTTCATTTAAAAGTTACATTTTAGTTCAAAACATGCATTACATACTTAAAACTAAGAAAATAAACTCAAATTTGAATGATTATTTAGGATAATTATTGGTTATTAATTAGTTATATTTATGAATTATCCACATAAAAATATTATACATGGTTATATATTTTATGAATGAAGGTGCCTATTTTTTTAAAGTATCATTTTACTTCAAAATTCATGAAATATACTCAAAATTGAGAAAACATTAATATATTTTATTGATACTTTATAATAATGATTCATAATTAATTTTTACCATTTAGGAATTAATATCATATCAATCTGGCACATAGTGGTGCTGATATAATTAAAAGTTCATGTTTTCAAATTAAAAGTGACATTTTAGCTCAAAATGCATGTTATATACTCAAAATAGATAAAACACAATCACATTTTATTGATATTTTAGGAGAAATTTTTATACTTAATTTCTAGAATATAGGAATTAATAAAACATTAATTCCACCCATGGAATTTTTGGTATGATAGAAAGTGCATGTTTTCATTTAAAAGTAACATTTTAGTTCATAACACATGTCACATACTCAAAACTAAGAAGAAAAACTCATATCAACATAATAGGGTATAAAAATGACCAATTATTCATTTTTTAGTTTTATGAAGTAAAATCACATAAATATAACACATTTCATGGATGGTATGACTGAAACTACATGTTTTAATTTAAAAGAGATATTTTTGTTCCAAACATGTGTCAAATACTCAAAACTGATAAAATTCACTCAGATTGACTTAAAAGTTTATGAAAAATAAATAATTAGTTAGTGATATGTAGGTAATAACTATATTTAGAAATGATACACAGTGTGGTCTATATGACTAAAAGTTCATGATTTCATTTAAAAGTAACATTTTAGTTCAAAATGCATGTTACATACTTAAAACTGAGAAAACACCATCATATTTTCTTTAAAATCTAGAAAAAAGATTTATAATTCTTTTTTAACATGTGGTAATTAACTACACCTCAATCTAACTCATTATGTGTACAACATGACTAAAATTTCAATGTTTCATTTAAAAGGTACATTTTAGTTCAAAACACTTGTCACATACTCAAAATCAAGAAATCGTGATTGGATTATTTTGATATTTTAGGAAAAAAATAATTAATTAATTTGTTATTTTTATGTTTTTACCTCACATTAATCCATCACACATTGTGGTTGGTATGAATGAAATTTATTTCTTTCATTTAAAAGTAAAATTTTAGTTTAAAATTCATATGACATACTCAAAACTAAGAAAAATCACTCACATTGTCATGATACTTTTGAGAAAAGACTGATTATTTATTTATTACTTTGAATAAGTAATCAAATATATTTAGAATTGAAATTTATCATGTAATATACGTCATAATTATTTTTTATGTACTATTAATAAAATATGCATGGTTTTTATTACAGGAAAACACACCTTTTGTATGAGGTTAGGTTGATCATTAGAGAAGGCCAGATACATGTGTTTTGTTTTTTATTGGTTTTATTTTTTTTGGTTTGTAATTGAATTTTAAATCAATGAAATTTTATTGTACTAAAATTATTTAATATAATATTTTTATTGAAATTATAGTGCACCGTAAATATATTACCTATTATATTGAATTTTTAAATTAATGTAATTTAAATTTTTTATGTTTTTATTTGATTTTTAGAGTATTGTCTATATATCTAGTAGTACTATAAAATAGTTAATAATGGTGTATATCAGTATTAGGTATAGAACTAATAAAATAGGCCTTTTTTAGTTTTAAAGAGAGGGCTTATAAAGGCCCATTTTATTAGCATTTGTTTAGCACTAATAAAGGTGCTAAGATTTTATGAGTTCTTGGAACATCCGTGATTTTTTATCAATGATAAAATAGATTTATAGGGCTTGTAAAGATCTTATTTATATTAGTGTATATTAATAAATATGTCATCATATAATGATTTTTCTTTCTTGTAATATCAATATGATAATGTCCTTATTCTCAGGTAGTTCTTAGTTTGTGATCTCAGAGAAGTGATTTCATGATAATATACTCATTAATAGGAATTCTGCATGTTCATGTGTCATTGGGTATTCTAATCCACATATGTGTGTATTGGTACTTATAATTTAGATTATTATTAATGTATATAATGAATCATGTACTTTTATGAATGTATGAAAACTGTGATGATATATCCTCACTGTGAGGTAGCATATGTTGGATGCATCATAAGTGATAAAGTATTAATTAAGTTAATAAAGAATTTGCGCCTACAATATTTATTGATAAAGATATATCCAACCCTTTGATTGAAATAGAGTTGTCTAATTAAACCCATGCCCATGGTAGTTCCTCAATGAGTTCATTTTAGAAAGTTAAAGAAAGATAAATCAATCATATAGGGTGACGACATAAGTATGCATCCTGCTTGATAAGATATTGGTAGAAAATGGTATATATTATATAATTGAATTAATAGGAAGTTTATTTTCATTATGACTATCAAACCCGACCCAAAATTATTTGTTTTATATATTTAATTATATTTTTTTTGGTATTTTGGGTATTAATTGGGAAATTTGGAAATTTTTGGGCATTTTTTCTTATTGCACGATTTGGTTGCACAGTTTCCCAAACCATGTAACATCCATGTAGGTGAATATTTCATTTTGACAGAATAGTTTCACCTGGTTGGAACACAGTTTATCTAATTGTGCTACATACCCATGCAGGTGCCTGATGTTCCCAGTAAAGTGCACATAATTGACACACATTTTTGTAAACCATGCGCCTAAATCTTGTGTTTTAACCAAGCATTTTTTAAGAAATAATAATAATAATAATAATAAACATAAAAATCCTTATCTTCCCCTTCCCCTCTCCTTATCACATGACCTGAACCCCCCTCTCCTCTCTATGGACGAGCCCACTTTACCCTCTCCCTCACATGCACGACTTCCCCACCCCACTCCATTCAGTCCGAATCCCCCCCATATTTTTAGTTTGATTAAATAAGATAAGATTATATTCCCCTCATCTTCCTTTATTCCTCTTTAATTTTTGGTTTCCCATCCCTTCATTGTGGTGTGTATGACCTAGTCAGAAACTAACCCAATTTTAGATATTTTATTTGTTTATTCTTTGTTTTTAGGGTTCATGGGGCTTGGTTAAGGGTAGTTCTAACCACCACCATTGAAGTAAGTGGTTTCACCATTAGTTTTGGGTAAGGTTTCTTCTGTGATTAATCTTTTCCTCAATTTTAATTTAGGGTTTTTGTAATTTTTGAGTTTCCCATGTTTTTATCTAGTGTGTTTTGGACATCCATTCGTAAGGATGACCTACACACATATTCATGGGTAAGGTGTATATATATACCCTCTTTGTAGATATTCCCTCATGGAGAGGGGAATATCAACATTTAATCTAAGGGTATATATATATGTATAAATAAATGTGCATGTGATCATAAATGAGTGGATTCAGATTTCCTTCATCAAATTAAGTGTGTTTTATGGTAGGTTCTATATGTTTGAGCCTTTAAATTGAATTATTTGATTTCTTATGTGTTTATAATGGGTGTTTTAATTATTATTTAATATGTTTATTCTATAAAAAATGGTAGTAATGATTATTATTGGATTTTCACTACTTTTTCATGTCTTCCTCTAATATTTAACATGCATACCCCTTACAAAAGTATGTTTTTCAAGATTTTATCAAGATGTTAAATATTTTAAATAATCAAATGTGTTTAAAATGATTTTAAACACATGTATTGGAAATTATAAAGATGTTTTGGTCCCTTGATCAATTTTCCATAATGGATTAATGGTATAAATGATTCCCAAAGAGCTCAAAGGTGATTTACTAAATGATTTAGAATGGGTCACAGGTGTTTCAAAATATGCTTTGGTGTGTGTGATATGGTTGTAAACTAGATTTTCCCTTATGGATTTTTTTAAATATGGTGCTATACATGTGGAGGTTTTCTTTGTATGATAGTGACTTTTCATGTGGATTGAAAAAGGGGAATTTCCATATTTTGAAAAATAAAATAGAGGAGATGGGAATCTTGGGTATCTAGGTGGGTAGCTATATGCTAGTATGTGATTTGGGTTAGTAGGGAAATTACCTAGGATCTCTAGAATGTACATTCTAAAACACTAACTAAATGAATGATGATAACTTGGGGACCTATAGAAATTTGGTTGTGACCTCTCTAGTGGCTCATGCACTAGAATGTTCTGTATGGATTTATCACCAAGGTACGAGTATCCTATGTACCTAATAACCTTGTTTCTTAGAGTTTATCCCATGGTATTTTCTATCATTTACACCTATTTGTCTATGGTATTACTTAACGAATTAATTTATCCTTATTTTTCCATTAATTTAGAAAATAATGTTTTTTTACTTTTCACTATTGGGTATCATGTAATGAAATGATTCTATCATTTCATGCATCCATTTATTAAAAAGGGTTTCAAGGTAAAATAGAAAACGGTTTTCAGAATCTTTAACCTGTTACTTTTTTTTGGAATAGATAGAAAACTTTATTTTATTTATTCATATTTCCAAACTAGCATGAATTGGGTTTATTTTTAAAGGTAAGGAATGTGGAATTTTTTATTTAGGAACACCTAAATAGTTTTAATACTCAAAACTATTGCTCTATATTTTTGTAACCTTTGTTGTTGCTTCCAGATCAGACTTGGTTTCCATGTAGAAAAGTAGGTTTAGTGGTTGATGGTCACCTGTGGGGTTTCATGGAGGTATATCTAATTTTATTTCTTTTCCAATTTCAGTTCATTCATATTTTTTTTGTTTTTATTTATGTAATTGTGTTTTTAGGGTATAAATTGATACCAATTGAGTATACCCAATGCTCAAAACTAGTTTCCATCAAAGAAATATTGAGAACACATATCAGGCCTTATCATGGGCTAGATTGGGTGACTGATTCGGGTTTGACTTGAGTTGGTTCATGATGAATTGATATCATAGTTGGCCTTTTATATTTGAGATATCAGGTATTTCAAATTTTGGATTTTTAGGGATCGAGAGGTAGGTCCTGGGTTGGTTCTTGATCAACACCACTCATGATATAAACTGATCCACCATGGGTAGTTGGATTTCAAGACTTTATTTTTGGTTTTGGGTTTAGGAAGCTAGAATTTTATTAGTTTTATAAGCTTGTGTATGTCGGGGGATAGAATTAGAAGTGAGCTGGTGCTACACAACAAGTTCACATGGAATTGTGAACCATGTGGAGCCCAATAGCATGGTTCAACATGCTTCTAGTGATTACTTCGTTCTCAATGCATAGTGTTCTAAACCATGTAGATGCGTTATGCATGACCACTAGTCTGTTATTTCAGTTATTTTGGAAGGGGTGATGCTTTGGTATGATTTTGGTTGGTGTGAGTGTATTTTGAGTGGAAAATGGTTTTTGAAAATGGATTTTGTAGTGACAAAATTGTATTTTAAAAGGGGAAAGGGATTCTTTTATAATGGTATTTTTTTTGTTTGAATGGGGAAGTAAAATTGGTAATTTAGTTTTATAAGTGGATATGTTGGATGTGAATTTAGCCAAGAGGACTCAAAATGGGGAAAATGAATTTGAAAGTCATCTTTAGAGTTTTGGGTGGTCTTCGAAGTGGAAAATAGTTTTGATTTATAAAGAGGTAATTGAATTTTAAAACTTGTAAATTTGGAAATGGTGGTATTTTTTTAAAAAAAAGAGCTTTATTGTATTATTTTGTTATATTGTGTGTTTCGTTAATATTTTATTTTGTTTTTATTTAGTTTTGTGGTGTGTTGGTATATGATATTGTTGTTTGGTTTAAAAGGTTAATTAGTTGAGTTTTAGTTTGATGTTTATTTGGTTATGTGATTTCTATTGTTTTGAGTATGCCACCCAGAAAGACCCACACATGTTTATAAGGAGAGTCTTCAAGTCATTGGACCCACCCAGAATCCTAGTGGAGTGGTGGAGTCCAGATATTATTAATCTTCATCAGTCTTCTATATTAATCAATGTCTATTAGATTCTTTGAGTGGCTTGATGATATTTAGATTTATTTGAGGTTTTTAGGGACTCCATATGTATTGAGTGTGTGAGTTATCTTCAATATTTTTTATGGATTGGGACTGGACCAGGGGAAGGTGATCATTCCATCCTCGGTTCATGTTGGGATGTCTCAGGAGATCTTCAGGACCACTTTCACCCAGTGTTCTATTATTGAGGAAGTGACGGAGAAGAAAGTGCCAGAGCTCATGGATTCTCCACATGGACAACTGACGACAAAGGGGAATGTTGACCATTTTTATGAACTAGTTTCATTTTATCTAAACTTAGCATTGAGTGATCATTTGTAATCTCCTATTTTCATGTGGGGTCTCCATCTAGGGTTCAAGGATGACATTCTTTCATCTAGGTAAGTCTTATAGTGAATTTCATGGTAGTTTATAGTCTTGTTTCTTTTGGTGTTAATGGAGGTTCCCAATCTGATGAGGAGTGTGAATCAGAGGAGCCTATTTTGGAAAAGTACCATTATCAGCTCATGAATGTGGTGAAGAAGTTTATTCAAGACATCGAGGCTCAAGCTATAGGTCTCAGAGTGAAGATTTTCACATAGTGTGGGAGTTTCTAGGTGTGGTAGATGTACATCCAACATGTTATCATAGAAATTAGAGTGGTGACCATTAAAGTTTCCCATGCTATGTTTTTTTGTTCTTGGGAAACTTTTATTTGGTGATCATGGTATCCTAATTCCTGAAATTTCTTTGGCTATTCATTGTGGAATATGAACTATTTGATGGTTAGTCTTCCTTTGGATCAGTTTCAGTTTTCGGTTTGTAATCATTTGAAGATTCAGACGTCATGAGAAAGTATGAATTACAACCTGGCCAAGTGACATTTTTGAGTCTATATGGTTAAACCCCTATTGTGTTGGTAGGTGGTTTCTTTGAGAGTTACTCTTAGTGAAACTACCTTTCTCTTCAGTTCCTTAATGGTGGGGAGACCGACTATGGTCCTTACTGGTGTCTTCTCAGGATTTGGTTGGGTGTGATTTGTGGTATTTAAAGGTCACACAATGTTTTGTGGTTTCATTGAGTGTTATTCAGTTTTGATTCCGAACTATTTTCCACATTTAAGAGGGTGATTTTATAGGGGTAGAAATTGTTCATGGTGGGGATAATTGTCACACACCATCCTGACATTATTTATTTAATTTATTTAATTATATTTTTGTATGGGAAATTCAGGTTTTAATTTTGAAATTTTGAAATTTTGAAATTTTTGCGAATTTTTTCTTATTGTATGGTTAGGATATAAAGTTAGCCAAACCATGCGGAAGTTGTTTAGTTGAATCTATCATTAGGATAGAATGGTTTCTCATGGTTTTCACATAGTTTATAAAACCACATAACCAACCCATGATGGAACCTGGTGTCCTCGGTAAAGGGCGTATGTTATGTGTATGGTTTGGAAAACAGTGTGCCAAAACCATTCATGCCCACAAGTTATTTTTTTAATAAATAATAATAGTAATAATAATAATAATAATAAACATAAAAAATCATTACCTTCCCCTTACCCTCTCTTTCATGTGTGACCTAGAACCCCTCTCCTCTCTATGAACAAGCCCCCTTTCCCCTCTCCCTCACATGCATGGCCTCCCCCTACCTCTCCCTTCGGTCACAACTTCCTCCTGATTTCCAGTGTGATCAACTCTAGTAAGCTTATATTCCCCTACTCTTCCTTTATTCCTCTTTTATTTCTAGTTTCCCTTCCCTTTCTTGTGGTGCACATGACCTATCCGGACCGTAATATAATTTTGGGTATTTTATTTATGGATTCTTGGTTCTTAGGGTTCATGGGGCTCAATTAAGGTTAGTTTTATCCAAGGATGTTAAAGTTAGTGGTTTAGAAATACTTTTTAGGTAAGGTTTATACTATGATTAATCTTTTCCTCAATTATATTTTTATGGTTTTTGTGATTTTTGAGTGTCTGATATTTTTCTCTAGTGAATTTTGGACTTCCGTTCATGAGGGTGACCTGCACACATATTAATGGGTAAGGCGTATATATATAAACCCTCTTAGTAGATATTCCCTCATTGATAGGGGAATATATAAGTTGTAAGTATGGTTATATATATGTGTGTGTGTATAAATTCATGTGCGTGTAAGCATAAAAGAGTGGATTTAGATTGCCTTCGTCAGAAGAAGTGTGTTTTGAGGTTGGTTCCCTATGTTTGATCCTTTAAATTTAATTATTTGATGTATTGTGTGTTTCTAAAGGGCGTTTTCATTATTATATAATATGTTTATTATATCAAATCTGGATGGGATGATTGGTATTGGATTTTAACTAGTTTTTTATGCATTCCTCTAAGATTTGGCGTGTACATCCCTTACTAAAGTATGTTTTCAAGCTTGTCTCTAGTCATTAAATATTTTAAATACTCAAATGGGTTTCAAATTATTTTCAACATGTGTATTGAATTTTTTTTTAAAAATATTGGTCCCTTGACCTGTTTTCCCTAAAGGATTAATTCCATAAATGATTCCTGAAGATCTCTAAGGTTGTTTACTAATTGATTTAGAATGGGTTATGTGTGTTTTAAAATATTTTTTGGTGTGTATGGGATGATTGTGAAAGAGATTTTACAGAATGGTTGTTGAAAGATGGTGCTAGACATGTGGGGTTTTTTTTGAATGATAGTGAATTTTTGTGTGATTTGAAAAAGGGTAATTTCTATGTTTTTACAAATAAAATAGATCACATGGGAATCCTGAGTATATAGGTGGGTTTATATGGACTTCTACACCATTTGGTTTGGCTGGGAAATGACCCATTATCTTTGTAATGTTTATGCTATAACACTAACTAAACGAATGATAATGACATGGGTACTTCTAGAACTTTGGTTGTGAACTCTATAGTAGATCATGTATGATAATGCTCTCTATGGATTGATACATGATGTATGAGGATCCAAGGTACCTAAAAACCTAGATTCATATGTTTTACCCCATAGCAATTGCTATTGTTTATCCATATTTGTCTATGATACTACTTCATTAAATGCTTTATGATCAGTTTTCTTTTCATATAGAAAATTTTGAAAAACATGTTTTAATTTACACTATTGTGTATCACCAAATGAAATGATTCCATTAATACATGCATCCAATTCTTAAAAAGGATTTCAAAGTAAAAGAGAAACATGGTTTTCAGTAGCTCTAACATTTTATTCATTTTGGAATGGATAGAAATCTTTATTTTATTTATTAATATTTCCAAACTAACATGAATTGTTTTTCTTTTTAAAGGTAAGGAATAGGTAATAGTTTATTCAAGCACACCTATTGAGTTTTAATACTCATGAATATAGTTATATATTTGCTTTTATATTCTAGTGCTACTTAAAGATTATACTCGGTCATCATGGAATGACATTGGTTCAGTGGTTGATGGTGACATGTGGGGTCACCTGGAGATATGTCCGGTTTTATTTATTTTCTACTAGAAGTTCAGTATTATTTATTGGTTTTTTAATTATTTAATTGTCTTTTTGGGATAAATTATTCCCAATTGATTATACCTAATTCCTAACACATGTTTCTAGCCCAGGAGGATCTGTAATGTCTCTCAGGCCTTGTCGTGGGATGGCTTGGGTGACCAGTTTGGGGTTGACCCGGGTTGGTTCATGATAATGAAATTAACTTCTTTCTCATGGATTTTTTAATGTGTTGATAGATGAATATCTTGGAATTTATCTAAATTCTCTTAATGCTACTGGGAAATTAGGCCAAAAGGTACAAAATTAGTGTATCCAAAATCACATTAAATTTTATTAAATGTATTATTAATAATAAATATATATGTCTCTACTCATGGAATAGTAATTATTCAAGAAATGTTGATCATAATTATTCAATCATGAAATATTTGAGATTAGAATGTGTGTGTTGAATTGTACCTCTTGTTTATTATTCATAAGGTAATGAATAAATAAATATCTATTCACCATTTTTGATGAATTTATTAATTATTTAGTTATATAAATATTAAAATATATATATTTATGTATGAGTTTAGTTAATATGATATCTATTTATTTATTGAAAAAATAATATTTTTTGAATAAATATTTTATTACCCAGGGTTAAATAAATTCCATGGGAGGGTTAATGGGCCAATTTAATTACTTTGGTTAATGGACCAATGGAAATGATATATTTTTGTTTAATATCATATAAATAAATAAATATTTATTTATTTAGGAAATAATAATTAAATAAGAACTTGTCATGGTATATAATAATAGTAATAATAATATTATTTTACATGGGGTATTACTTATGTTATATATATATATATATATAATAGGTTGAGGGTCAAGCCCACTTTTATTAAAGAAATAAAGAATAAAACCTTTAAAACTTGGTTAAGGGTAACCCAATACATGGATTGTAAGCCCAAAGACATATATTCCTATGAAATACATGACTTGAATACCTATACATGGTCCAAAGAACCTAGCATCCCAAATTCCTAGAGAACACCACACATGAAGGAGATTACCTGAAGGCATAAGAGGTAATATGTTTCACACCAAGAACTCGTCAAACAAAGGTAATAAAAGATAACTTTTTTGTGATAAATGAATAATAGTGTGCAGAACTTGAACCAACCACATTGGCTCCAAAATATTCAAGAACAATAATCAAATATTAGAGGAGAATGTGTAGATAAAAATAGATGAGTTTTTCTTTGGATTCTCAATGGAATTGGAAGCGATAAAAGAGAAGAAATGGATTTGATCAAATAAATTTCTAATTTTAGGTAATTATGGTTTTAAATTAATTATAAATTAAATGTCTGTGTTTATCTATAGTATTTTTCAGGGCTATGAAATTTAAGTTATTTATATATTATCCATTGACATTGATAAAAAAACAAAAGTTGGGCACCTTACCAACACTTCTGTTGTGCATTAGAACCTTCAGTAAAGACTAAATCACCTAAATTGATTAATGGGATTGAAATTCTCAATTCTAACACAATGATGATTATTTTAGAGTCTTAATTATTAGAAAAATCTAAAGGTACACAAATATAAAATGAATAAATAATTAATAAAAATTATCTTTCCCTATGTTGGTTGGCCAGGGGATTATTTTTTACATCATTCAGGTTAGGGGTTTGTCCTCAGACTGCTTGTGTGGCCCTGATTAAAATTCACGGGAACAAGTTTCATCCCTATACATGTATATGTGTGTGGGTATTTCATTAATTTACTAGTGCTAATGGGTTATGGGGAGTCATGGGATAAGGGAGAATGATAGAGTGGTTTTCTGGATGATCGATGAAAATTTTTTGTGACTTAGATAGAAATGGCAGTGTAGTGTGATGCTGCAACTTGGGAAAACAAAAGTGCAAGAAGGATGTCAAGTTATTGTGGGATGTTGTAGGCCTGCATGAGTGGGGGGTGCTACTTTCTTGTGAAAAAAATGTCATAGTTTGCAGAATTTATTGGTGAATGGGTATGAAAAGCACACATGAGACGAACTTATGAAAAAAAAATCAGAAAATGGAATTATAATCCAAAAAAATGGGAAAGGGGAATTGGCTAGAATTTGGATCAAGGATTATGACTTCATGACATCGAGAATATGGGCCATTCAAAAAAAAATTGGTCCTTATAGTTTATTTACAATCTTTTTGGGGAGGGATGATGTATGATCTACTTGTACCTTGGGTATATTTTCTATGATTTGGTAGTTGTAATCCCCTTTTTCTTAAATAATAATGGACTCCATATTTCCATAATAGGTTTATGTAATGAAGCTTCCACTCCCTATAAGGGTCTCTGGACACTACTATAAGATGTAATTTACCATTACCATGAAAATCATTTATGATATTTATTTAAATAGAACTAGTAAAAGGAACACCCCAAATATATTAACCATTTCCTCTTACATTTCTCCCCAATAAAATTATATCCATAATCCAATTAGCCCGAACCTATAATAAACTGCTCTCCCATGGGATAAAAAATCCATCAGGTTACATCTTGATATTAATTTTGAATTCATTCTGGTATATCCAAACTAACCAATCCATAGAATAATATTTTAAAATAATAATCAATTATTGAGAGACCACCCATGATTTAAGAAACTAGACAATATTCATTGATAGACCTGGCATAAGCAGAATCAGACTCCCCCATTTCTCTCATAAATTTATCATGGAGTTTTACTTAAATAAATTATTAACCACTAACTTTATTTGGTCATTATAAAGTAGAAAACAATTACCAAAGATAACATACTATCTCTATAAGAAATATCTCATTAGAAACAAATAAATTCAATGTTTCTATAAAAATGATAAACCATGGGTGGAAAATTCAAACTCTACGCAAATTTCTAAAAATAATTCCTTAGGAGATAAAAACCATTCATTTAAAAAATATATAAAATTATTATTGAATAAATTCCATTATTTGAGTTCTCCTAGAACAAACGATCCCCATAAGACTATTTACAAACATTCATAGAAAGAATAATGACTTTATCTCAATTATTAAACAACTAGTTAATTTTCTATAGATTCAAGCATGAAATATCATTTAACAAAAGGTATTGAACTATATCTATTGGAACCAAGGATTATCATTGATAATAATGGAGGTTGGTTTGTGCTTGTTTTCAATCTGCATGTGGATGACTAGGGAGTTTGAAAATAATAGGGTCATATGTTTGAGGCTGAAAGAAATATTGAAGGTGGCGCAATTTCCTAGTGTTTGCCAAATTTTTCCGCCTCAAAAAATAGGGAGTTTGGGAATGGTTCGCAGAAATGGTACACAGTGAAGGAACACCATAGGTGGTGATGGAACATGGTACACGATGAAGGCATGCGATACGCGGTGAAGGCGCACAGTACGCGTTGAGGGCGCATGGTAATTGGTGAAGGCACACAGTATGCGGTGAAGGCGTGTAGTATGTGGTCAAGGTGTGCAGTACACAGTGAAGAAGTGCAGTACACATAATGATGCGCAAAACTAAAAACATTTCGTAGTGAAGGTACATGGTGTAGGCGTGCGATAAGCAGAATGCTGCCGAAAACGCTTTGCAGCGACGGTATGTGGTGAAGAGATATAGTATGCGGTCCGACATACATAAGGTACATGGAAGGTTAATGGCACATGATAACAGTTCATAGTTCAGAGGATTTCAGTATGCGGTGGAGTATAACAGTATGCATATGGAGTTTAGTTTATAGTGAATATTTTCCCACATTGAAAATTGGGTAAATCATATTACTAAAATTTTTAGAGTTATGTGCCTATTCAAGAATTAGTTATACCCTTTGTTAAGTGGAGAGATTGGGGATTAAAATTTCCGGAAGAAATTCAGTGAATTCCAAAGTGGTATGTAGAGGAGAAGAAGGTACACAGAGAGAATCATCTGTGTAATAAAAATATTTTTTGGAAGAGAGCATGATTTACACAGGATTCCCTCATAGTATGCAGCTGAGAAAGGGAGTACTCGGAGAAGGGCGATACTTGGAGGAGTGGAGTAATATGCAGAGTAGGGTGGTATTCAGAGGAGTGTAGCAATAAAAGGAGTAGGGAAGTATGTGGATCAGGGTAATACATGGAGGAGATGCATGGTACTCAAAAAACAGCAGCAGTATGCGGAAACAACTACATGGTACACAGAAACAACTACACGGTATTCAGAAATAGAAATAGTATGGAGAAACAACAACACTACGTGGAAACAGAAAGAAGTACATATAACACCCAAGGAAGCCTGGAAATTGACCAAATCAGTTTTTGAAATTAATTTCCATAACATATCAGTGTATGGAAAAATAAATTTCATCTGTGGGTGATTATGGGACTTCAACTGAGCATCCATTTATAGTTGAAAATGCATGATCTAATGGTAGACCATTGAAGGGACCTTTAAGTTGATATAATGAGTTAATATTCTTCCAACGCAGTGAGCGAGGGGGAGTCAGTGGAAGTGGTCTGAGGGACATATTGTGCTATCCATAAAACATTATAAAGGTAGTGTGCCTGGTACATAGTGACTGTGCTAAACTCTTTTAATCCACAACTTGTGAAGATTAGTGGTTTTTGGTATGACTGATACACTGTCGGCGTATGATCCTTGGACGCATACTTTTGTGGTGAACCAAGTAAAATTGTCGTGACATTTATTTTCATGGGATAGTTTATTTTCAAAACTTCTTCTTTAGATAGGTTTAACAGGTTCTTACTAACGTGGGAACAAGATCCATCAGTTTAAAAGAAAACGTTGACACCCTGATTCACCCCACTACTTTCAAGGTGTTACGGGGTCCTTCAGTGTCACCCTCCCCCTATGTTTTATATTAGATGTTACAAACTTATTAATTATATCATGTAACCAAATATCATTCCATAAATTAATTTTACATCCATTAGAATCGGGCCAGTGAATTCATTTAAGTAACAATGATTTTGAAATCCATAGACTCTAACAAATGAATATTAGTGTAGGTACATGATGAGATTTAAGGATATCAGAACATAAAAAATATTTTTCCTTCAAAACACTTATATATAGAAAATTTAAAGCAAATAAAAATCTCAAATATTAATATTCATGAAGAAAAATAATAAACTTACTCAAATTTATAAACGCCAACCCACCGGCACTCTTATAAGATATTTATTATATACCCCCACTTTTTTAATACTAATAGGATCACTAATACAATCTCTTAGATGCCCCAAAAATGTTTTACGAAAAGAGATATCGAATTTTTGGAAACTAAAATTACACTAAAAATAATGTTATGTTGATAGAGAATTTGAGATGGATTACCATATAAATAATTTATTTATGACATGGTTATTTCTTAAATATCCCATCATAAAAAATCATGTCACAAATACAATTATTTTCAATGGTCTATTGCATTTAATATGAGTAAGATATGATTTTCAATGGAAATTTTTAGCCATCACAAATACTCTTTGTGATGGATTATAAATATCATCATAAATAATTTACTACCAACTAATTTTTCATGAAATTATGATTTCTATGATAAATTATATTAGTGATACAATTATAAATTTACCACAAATACAATTTGAGATAGGAATCATAATTCCATCACAAATATTATTTTATTAACTTCTTTTTGATAGATGTGTATTTTTATTACAATAACTATTTGTGATGAAATTATAAATAAAAAATTATGAAATTATTTGTGATGGATACAGATTTATGTCATAAAAATTACGTATGAAGCAATTATAAATCCATTTTAAATAACTCTAAATAAATAAAAAAAATAAAAAGCATTGAAACATAAAAATTATAAAAAAATATTATAAAATTAAAACACATTTAATACAAAAAAGATACATATAAAAAATAATATAATAAAAATGTTATCTAGGCGTTGGGTTATCATATCCATCAGGTGGAGAGAAATACTACCCTAAACTATGTGAATGTCACGGTATATATTCCAGTATATGATAATGTTTCTTCTCCTATTGCTAATACTAGTGATACTAATGCTGATGATACTATCATGTTAACATATTTTCTCTTCTTTTTCTCTATAAACTCTTTGTATAGTCTCATTGTAAACACATAGCCTCACCCCATACTCTATAGTAGAAAAAGTTGACGATCTCACATGTGATCCCTTAGAGTTAAATGATGACATAGCTTTAGTACTATAGTGACTAAATAAAGTCATTCGTGAGATAATAGTAACCACATGATATTTATCAATACCACTCACCATTGTTCATATCCAAGTCACCTCATGAAAACATAACTCCATGAGGCTTCATCCCCACTGTCTTTCTTGGACTGAATCTCCCGCATATGAGAAATATCAGTCTCATATGATTCCTATAATCATATAAATAGTGCTTAAAAAGATAAAAAATTATAATATGATAACTTAAATAACTAAAAGAGAAATATTTACTAAAAATCGCTACTACCTATCAATAGAAATATTCCCAATACTACTATAAGTGTACATCATCTTGTACACATCAAACTTTCTAATGGATGGATCAACCATAGACTGTATAAATGTATCATATAAATTTAATATTTAATATATCAATATATAAATTGTTAAATAATATTACTTACCAACTATATGTGTTGTATAATGAATGTAATACTCCCAAATCTGTGTGTGGCATCCTATCTCCCATGATTCTAGTGACCTAAACACAATCTCGTCATAAAATTCTCCTATATCCAGTAAGTTTGTATCCCCTCACAAGCCTAGTTAGAGAGGTAATCAGTTCATTGAGGCATAAAATATGAATCAATGATATTATCAGTTTATATCTCCTTATCTATCCCCAAAATGTTATGTAAAATATGTCAAAAACAATCATACATGTAAGCCTCTCAGACCTCCAAAATAGAGGGTCTTATGTTGAAATAAACATGAGTCCATAAAACCTATAAATATTTAATAATAAAGTAAATTATAAAATATATAAAATTAAGATAAAATATATTTTTTATTTACACATACCATCCAATGCTCGAAAAGGCAATGAATCCCATTTCTAGGAACCTGATCCCATGACACATACATAACATAAAAATAGTTCTGTTGAATTACACCATCATGTCCAATGTCTATACTTGAAAAACTAAAAAAATTGAAATAATTAGTAATATAATTAATACATATAATAAATTCATATTTAAACTTATTTTGATTAGGATCAAAATAAGTGATAGTCATTTCTCAGTAATAGTATTTGAAATCATCATGTGCATAAGGCCTCAACCCCTCCCAGTAGCCAGTTTCACATCAACAGTCTCAACCAAGGAAACAAGAGGCTCATAACCATATTGATAATTCTTATTCAAGATACACATTATCTCATCTAACTGATCTTGAGACATCAGAAACATATAATTAATTTTATAAAAAATTATTCATCATATATAAAAATATAAATAATTTAAAAATTATAGAACATTTTTTAAAATCAAACAGAAATAAAATAATGTTAAATTTAAATAATTGTTAATAAAAATTTAAAATATAAAAAACTAATAAATATTTATTGAAGGAGAATAATAGATATTGATTATGACTGCAAATATAATTAAAAACATTATTTTTCATCTTCATCTACATATTTATAGTCATTAATGTCAATGTATTAATATAACTCCTAATAATCATAAATTTACCTATGAGATTCAATTTTATCATCCATAATTATTTAAAATTCATTGGATAAATAATTGATATTATCAACACCATTAAACCTTAACCATGGGGTATCATTATCAATATATGTTTTCCTTTAGGATTCCATGATAGGGAATTGGTGAATCAAGGTGCTAAATTTTTATTTCGATTAAAATGGATCACGTCCCCATGTTGGTAAGAAAACATTAAACTTACCTTATTATAATGAGTATTCAAAAAACATATAAAAATAAAAATGATTCTGAACACAATAATTTTACATGGCACACCACCAAGGGCTAGTCCAAGGAGCATAAACTGATGATGTTTTGGTCATACCAGAATCTACTGAGACTCTCTAATTTCTTTTAATTATAATTTTTTATCCATGGTCACTAAGGGATAGTATCATCGACATTACAATGAATTCAGGGATATCAAACTACCTCCCATAGATCAATTTCATTGATCCCCCATTTCTCACTTCCTTTGTTAAAGTCTCCATCATTTTATCAAATTAAAGGCTATCGATATATCTAAAAACATGTTGATGATGTTTTTCTTGAATACAGGATGAATATGATGATTCAATGTACTCCAAAAACTTTTCCCAAGTATAATATAGTTTGTAAAACTATTTTCACATAACTTCCATTTTTTTTGAAACATATACTTTTTATGAATCTTCCAAAATTCACGAATCTTCGTAAAAATAAATCTAAATTCTTGAATTAGTTCTTAAATATATTTTTTTAAGAAAATTGAGTTTTCATAAAGTTCATATTTCATGGCAGAAATATGATTTCGTAATTCTTATATGAAGATAAAGTGACTAGTCCTTCTCAAAATCTTTGATAATATTAATGATGATTAGCAAACTATTTATAAGGGAAAACCCTTCATGAAACTGTTATGCATCTGAAAAATTTGTCACCTCTAGATATTATTTTCATGTGAAACTCAAAATATTATCTATGTTCATGAGATTCCTCTTTCCTGAAACCACCTGATTTTTAAAAATTAACCTAAATTTTCAAGAATTATTCCTTTAATTCAAAAACACTACAAAACCTCTTGAACAATAATTTTCAGAAAAATATTCATTTTCTATTAAACCAAAGTATCCTTAAAACATCTTAAATTCTTTCGTCATCCTTCCACATCCAATAAATCATATCCATTATAATCCTAACTCCATTATCAACCTAGAAAATTATTGATAACAAACCCAACACACCATCAAACTCTATCCTAGATTATTTGGTTCTAATAATATCTACATCTCACCATGTAAGATATGTATTTGGTGATGTTTCTTTTAAAATTTTAATGTTTTTTTAATTCTATAGAAAAAATTTCATTTTATACAAATTTATTTTCATGACATTTTTTATTAGACACCACCAATTGTTTAAAACTCTTACTGTAATATAGTAATTTGCCTAATAAACTTGATTTTCTAGATCTGCTCATAAAAATGGTTCATTTTCTATAAGAATAAATGTATATTTAATGTACATGAATCCATTTCATGAATGATCATGCAAGCATCAACTGTTATCAAAACAATGATATTTAAAAATTATTATATAATTTTGTCCTAGATAAAATAACTTAGTTTTTTCATCTAACATACCATAAAAGTCAACCTCTCTTTATTTTGGGAGAGTAAATTTTAAATATACACCAATTATCATTGATTTTTTTGATTCACCATATTTGTGTGCATGAAATAAAAATTTATTAAACACATATTCATTATAATATTTTATCAATTGGGATGGTTGATTACTCAATGCACATAATCAATAATAAATTTTATTTCCATGTTACAATACTTAGAAAAATAAAAATAATATATAATATATAAAATAAAAAATTGATTTCATATGTTTGATTATAAACAATTTAACTTACTAGTCATTGAATCTAATGGTAAAAATTGAAATTTAAAATAACACAAACCTATCACAGAGTAAGAACCCAATTCTTATTTGAGGTATAAATCCTATAATTTTCTTCAATTATGATTTTAAATATTTAAATGTGGCCTGATGTGAATTTTTTTGAGGTCATAGAGGTATTGAGAGTGCCTTATTATGTTTTGGAGCCTAGAACCCAACTATTGGGGTAAAAAATTCCAGGTGCAGTGTTAGTGTAAATCATTCTAGGTAGGTTGCACAGTTAGATTAAACTATGAGAGGCTGGATAATGGGGTCCTACATGCCACACAGTTATAATAAAGCATGAATTTTAGGGTGCACAACTGTGTGACCATGTCTGCAATTTTGATAGTTGAATTTTTCACAATTTACAAATGGTTATTCAAATCATGAGAACAAACCATGCGGGGGTGCCCTTCCCTACAGTAGACCGTGCATGGTTGGAGCACGTTTTGGAAAACTGTGTAGCCAAACTATGTAATTACAAATTTTGAGTGAAATAATGATTTTTACCTTCAATGAATTATGTTTCTAAACCGAATTTTTAATTTCCTTCTATATAAAACAACTCCACGATTTTGAGAGTTCATTTTTAACTATTCTCATAATTTGGAGATCACCTCTTTTTGGTACGAGAATCATGAACCATTGTCTCCATTGATCCCCACTGGTAAGATCTCGATTCCTTTTTGGATGTTCTTTATTTGGTTTGGCATCATATGTACTACTTAATTGAAAGTTAATTTTCTCTATTATTAGGTTATTCTTCCATTATTTAATGGTATCCTAATCTGATTCGAATCAAGACTAGATAGTGGACGATCTATAAAGTATGGACCTACAGTAGGCAGTCTCATTCCTTTCATTAAAAGTTGATGTTTTTATATATGTCGTTGTACTATGCTCCCAACACTCATGATACACATTAAAATTAATTTAAATACTTTAATTGAATTGTTAGGAATTGACCATGTAGTTAAAAGGCTAGTAAATTATTGATTATAGGTTGAGGACCTTAAAACCAAAACCATCCCTTTTGGGTGTGTTGTTTATTTAAATGGGAAATTATAATGGAATACGAATTTGGATACCTTTGAGGTTTTCCTATATACCCCTTTACTTGGTATGTGAATTGTTAATTTAATTGTAAATCAAATTGATGAATCAAATTATGAATTAATATGTGATTTGAACTGTAATATCAATTTTAATTTAATTGATAAGGAATAGGGAATGGATGTCATGATCCTAGACACTTTCCATGTATTGGTTAATTAAGCATGATATGCTTGTTCTGATGAATTACCCACATGAGTAGTTAAGAGGCCAAGCCTTCTATGCTTTACCCATGCCTTTAGCCAGATTTTGAGGTGAGGTGTAAATGTATTATTCTTGGTGTTTACCTAGAAATGTTTAAATGAAATTGATTAAATTGACAATGTTTGACTGAATGCTTATATTCATTGGGTTACACATGGATTCAATAATGAATTCCATGGACAGGCTCATTTGGATTTGACCTTTCATTTTCTTGAGTGACACTTGGACTCTTTATATGATATTCCAAGGATAGACTCATGGGGACCGACTATTATATACCAAGTGATACTTGGATTCCATAAGGATTTCCAAGTATGCACTCAAAGGGAATTTGATCATATATACCATGGGTGATACTTGGGATCCTTTAGTGGGCCTCTAAGGACTAACTTTAGTGGAAGTGATGTCATACCACACCAAGAGAGATACCTAGGTTCTTGATAGGTTATTTATGGATGGGCTTGTAGGGTGTTGGTTTTTATTATACCTGGAGTGATAAATGCATTCTAAATTAGGAATTCCAAGGATAGGTGCATGTTCTAAATTGATTAATGAATGAAATGATTTGCATGATTCATCTTACAATCCAAATAAAAATCTTGGAATCAATCTTGATTCCCTATTTATGTATATACATTTTAGGCATCCATTGTTTATATATTTACATGGGGGATGTTGGGCTACATGATAGGTCCTGCGACTTTGATTAAATTAACTGAATAATTAAAAAATCATGATTATAAATGATAAAGTCATGAATATTTATTCAAAGACTTACTATCTATATATAATTAATTGGCTAAATTAATTGATTATAAATTAGAACCTTGGCCTTATCAGATGTTTACTTTCAACACTTCTTTACATATTATATTGTTTCTTGAACACTGTGACTGTTATATACTCACTGACTAGATGGAACTAGAAATTGGGTGGCTGTCTACTGTAATTTAGTATCACACCCTATTTGGCTCACCTTGGGTACCCATACAAACTATATGATTGTAGGTATAGATAAGTTAAAGTTCCATACTACAGGTTCTTGATTGTTTCTAGGAGTAGGGGTGCATGTGACCAAATTGAGGCTCATAATTCTAAGTAGAATAATTTTTAGCCTTTTTTATATTTGATACATTTATTTTATTATACTTATGTATACTTATTTTGGTTGTTTTGTAGAGATATATGACATCTATAATCATAAATGTATATGAGCTTCCTTTTGATATTATTATCTATTCCTGTTATGTATCTATTTTTGGTCTAATTTAATATTCCCACTACTTATTTTTTATTGTTATTATATTATGATACACTATGGTGATGAGGTAATAGTCTCCCCAGGGACACACCTAGGCCCTCACTACTATTTGTAATCCTATGGAGTTTGGGGAGATATTATTGAGGCCATGTGGCCTACCGGGCTTGGGGGACTATTGAGTGGAATCTAGGTCTGGGATGTTACAAAGTGGTATCAAAGGAGGTTATTTTCTAGTTCACCTTACTATTTTGAGATATTATAAAGGAAAAGTAATGAATTGGAGTTTTGTAATGAAATTTTACTAGGAATAGCTGACCCACATACATTAAAAGGCCAAATTGCCTCAAATTAAATTGTTGTTTTCTAGATTTTGGATATTACAGTTGATTTGATTCCACTATTGGGTGATGAACTTGAATTATGATGTTATTATTGTATTGATTGTGGGTTCTATTTTTTGAAACCTGATGAGATGAGATTATTCCATCTGATTCATCATATACAAAATTTTTAGAAATCAAATGTCATGCATTATTCCATTCCATTTAAGAATTATTACTTTTTGCATGCTATTCTGATAGGTGATGTGATAGATATACCTGATGTTGTGATAGTTATTCTAGAATGTGTTATGGTGTGAATTAGGTGGAAGACATTATTTTGTCCCTAAGGAGTATGGGCCCTCGTGGATTGGAATTTGGTGAACCATTAGGTTTAACCCATTTAAACTAAATGAGATATAAATCTGGAATGAATGTGGGAATAAATGGAAAACTTGAGTTGGTTATAGTAGAGAACTTGACATAGTCCCAACCTTAGTATTAGGAATTATGTAGCATCACTTTATTTTATATGATATGTATGATTCCTTGAACTAACTCAAGGAGTAGGTAGAGGGATGTGTTTTTATATATGATGTCTTATACATATCCTATTTCTATATATGTGATTCTAATCTGTGAACTTTGATAATAATATTGATCTGTGGCATAAACTTGGCATCCTGACAGGTATGCCATCATGGAGTCCTCTAGTCATACACCATGATGGTGGTGACTACCAATCTTTAGAGGTAGTGGCCCATGATCTACCAGTGGATCCTCTAGTAGCGCCAGCTAAGGCACCAATTGTTGTACCAGACACAGGTGTTAAGGCAATGTTCCATAAGGGTTTCATACGGTTCATGTGACTATTTAGGGAGAACCAAGATGAGCCTCAACTATGGAAGAGTTAATGCAAGAGTTCCAGTATCAGTATCCACCCATGTTTCAAGGGATGGTGGACCATAGGATGTGAAGTCATGGATAGAGTAAATGTTATCTATCTTCAAGTATCTAGAAATGCCTTCTAAGAGGAGGGTAAAGATCACTACATATATTCTATGTGAATTCTCTAAGAGATGGTGGGATGTTATTACCTAGGCAGATCATCATAGGGGGATGTCCTAAAGATAATTTCATAATTCTTATAAATAATTTTACCTTGATATGTTGAGGGATGATAGAGCATGTGAGTTTATGCACCTGGAAGAGGTTGTGTTATCAGTTATGGATTATTCGACCTGTTTTATTGTGATCCAGTGCTTATCACCTATTCTGATGGGTGATAATCTATCTAAATCTAGGAGATTCAATTATGGTTTTAGGTATGAAATCTGATTATAGGTGAATGTCTTTTAATTTAATATCATTTCTTGAATAGTGAATCATGTGCTTACCATAGATCATAACCTGAGAGTGGATGAAGGTACGATCTAGGGTGGTTCGACATCTAGATCTGGTAATGCATCAATTTCTAGTAGGAAGTGACATATGGAGATTCCACATGGTGATATTAATAATCAGAGCACATACTCAGGTATCCAGGTGAGGTTTTACTAGTGCGGTAGACTAGGGCGCATGGGGCCTCAATAGATGAGTGTCCCAGTCGAGTGCTGATCCTGCAACAAGATGGTTCATCTACAACGATTCTGAATAAATTTTCCACTGAAATCTAGTGAAATATCATCTGCATCGACTCCATGTTTAGGAGAGAGGTTAGAAGATTCTCATTAGAAATGGATTAGGAGTATAGTTGGCTGATCAGGCCACAGTGGTGTTTGTGGTCTTGGTAGTCTGAACCCAGTTTTACAACAATAGAAGAGCATATCTACTTAGGTTAGCCAGGTAGTATGACAAGGTCATGGTTCAGTCCAAATATACAAAGTGAAATAGTCCGTTAAGGAGCAGGATCCTAGACCTTCTATAGTGAGAGGTACTATTCTAGTATCCTCTACTTTAGTATATGCTTTTTTGACACAAGGGATTCTCATAGCTTTATATCTATGTCTGTTGTGGATATATTTTGGCTAAGTTTTCAATGTTCTGATAGAAGTGGGACATTTGACACTCATTTTTGGATTATAACGTAGGGTTTACATCAGTATAAGAAGTGACCCCTTGAGATTGGTTGGTGTCACTTCATATGGGACCTATTTTTCCTCAAGATGACTAGTTTCAAAATTATTCCAGGGATAGAATGGTTGGTTCCCTTTCATGATTTAGTTTATTTTTGTTTTCATTCCTTCACATCACTATAGGTTAGAAAGTTCAATAAAAAAGGTGAATGAGATGTCAAGAGAGTCAAAATGGACCTGAACATCATGGGTTGGGTGGGATGATAGGCTATATTTCTAGTTAATATTTGGATGACCAGAGAATAGTTAAAATGTTTTCCCTACAATGGTTGGTCATTTCAAGGATGTTTTCATGGGTGAATTTTCATGATTACCTCTATTGAGAGAGGTAGAGTTCTATATCGAGCTAGTTCTAGGAGATACACCAGTATACATTCCTCCCTACAGGATGGATACTATTGAGATGCAAGATCTCAAGAGGCTGCTAGAGGATTTAGAGGGAAAGGGTTTTATCCGACCCAATACCTCTCTATGAGGTTAGCTAGTACTTTTTGAGAAAAAGTCAAATAGAAAACATAGGTTATGCGTGTATTATAGAAAATTTATCTAGTTAAAGGTTAAGAACCAGTATCCTCTATCATGGATAGATGATATCTTTGACTAGAACTGTGGATATTAGGTGTTCTTGATGATGGATTTATGATATGGTTATCATCATATAGATGTTACACCATCACACATATCTTGCACAAGTTTTCGAAGTAGGTATGGTATATATGTGTATTTGGTTATGCTGTTTGTTCTCACGAATGTGCCAATAGTATTCATGGAACTGATGGACTGAGTTTTCTATCCTTATATTGATTCATTTGTGGTGGTTTTAAAGTTTGATACCTTTGTGTATTATCACAATTTAGATGGCCATGCCAAATATCTTATGATCATATTGAATACATTGAGAGAGAATCAATTATATGCTAAGATTACAAAGTGAGACTTCTAGATGGATCAGATTCACTTATGGGGTCACATCATCATAGAGACATGAGTATCAGTTAACCTAGAGAAGGTGAGAGTTGTAGTTTTTTTGGAGCTTCCTAAGAATGTCTTTGATCTATAGAGTTTATTAGGGCTAGCTAGATATTACAAAAGTTTCATACATGACTTCTCAAACTTATCAGTTCTGTTGATGGGCATGACTAAGAAGGGTTTGAATTTTTTGTGGTCATATTCGTGTGAGACGGTCTTTCAAGAGCTGAAAGGGATATTGAATTCAGTTTTGATAATGATTTTTTAGAGTCATGCAAGAGTAACATTGTCTACTGTGATGCATCAAGTATCAGGCTAGGAGTAGTTTATATGAAGGCACATTGATTCGTGGCATACAAGCCTTATCAGATGAGTCCACATGAAAGGAATTACCTAGTGCATAATCTCTAGTTGGTTGCAGTTTTTCACACATTACATATTTGGAGATATTGCTTACTTGGAGAGTGTTTTGGGGTGTACATTGAAACAAATATACAGAAGTAAATATTTACATAGAGTGATCTGAATATGAGGAAGTGAAGGTGGGTTGAGTACATATAGTATTTTTAATTCGAGATTGACTACTGCCGGTGAAGGAAATGTAGTGGTCGATGCACTATGAAGGAGGAATCAGACACATGCAGTGCAATATGACATTAGTGAGTGGAAGTTTATGAATTTGTTCTCTAAGATTCATTTAGAGGTGCAAAATAGTTTGGGGAAAATGTTCTATCATCCTTAGTTGTTACCTCAACCATTCTGGATAGAGTTAGAATAAGGAATCTATCATATTTCAAGGGCATAGTTCAATGGGAGAGTGTGGAAGGTAAAGAACCTCCTCCTGGTTGGATTGTAGGTGATGATGGAATTATATGAATACATGGCCGCATATGGGGTTTTTTAGACATGTGCAAGGAGATGATGTGATATTTTCGTGATTCAACATGGGCTGTGCACCCAGGTGCCACCAAGATGTATCTAGATTTATATCTCCATGACTGGGGGATGGGTATGAAAAGGTTTGTAGCTAGTTTTTTCATGAGGTTTTCCACCTGTCAGTAGGTTAAGGAATAACACAAGCATCCATATATAATTTTATAGCATGTAGCTATTCTCGAGTGGAAATGGAATGATGTCATGATGGATTTTATGATAGGATTACTGTGGTTTCCTCAATATAATTATGTTGTATGGATTTTTGTTGACAGGATCACAAAGGTTCCACATTTCCTGCCGATCAAAGAAACCTTCAATAAGGATGAGATTAGTAGATTGTATATCCATGAGATAGTACGACCTCACAGGGTCCTACATACCATCATTTCAGATAGGGTTTCCCAGTTTACTTCACAGTTTTGAAAAGGGCCATAGATGATGTTAGGGACATAGGTGATTCTAAGAATAACATACCACCTCCAGATAGTAGGTTAGTTAGAGAAAACAATTCAGGTGTTTTAGAACATTCTATAGGCATGCGTCATAGATTTTTAGGTCTCTTGGGAGAGGTAAATACCCGTATTTGAATTCACTGACAACAATAGCTTTTAAGATACTATTCAGATAGTGTATTATGAGTCTTTATATGGAAGTTTGATCCAATTACCCCAATGTAGGTTATAGGTAGGAGAGGCCACTATGATTGGACCTCGCCTTGTTTAAGAGACCACATAGCTTGTGCAATTGATTAAGAAGTGGATAGCTACTACACAGTCTCATCAAAAATCATACACTGATCACTGTAGATGACCTCTAGAGTTTGAGGTTAGGGATCGGGTATTTTTATATGTCTCGCCAATGCTGGGACATAGTAGGATTGGGAGATAAGGTAATCAACAACCGTGATATGTCAAGCCATTTGAGATTTTAGAGAGAGTTGGGTTGGTAGCCTATCGGTAGTAGTTACCTCATAGGTACTAGTCCATGCACAATATCTTCCATATATCTCATCTATGACACTATTATCCCAAACTATCTCATTCCTTTCACCCAGAGGAGGTTGAGTTACAGGTAAATGCCTCTTTCGAGGAGAATCCTACATGTTTTGGGGATCGTATCATGAAGGTTCTCGAAGGATAGTCATTTCTTCTAGTACAAGTGCTATGGAAGCATGACCATGTACAGGATGAGACCAAGGAGTGGGTGGTTGATGTACAAGAATAGTGGCTAAATGTTTACACATATTATGATTCACCCCCCTTGGAATGGAAATTCAGGGATGAATTTATTTAAGGAGGATGTTTCTATGAACCTAGTTCATCTTTGAGGTATAGATCCTTTACTTTTCATCAATTCTCAGTTGAAATGTTTAAAAGTGGCATGATGTGAATTATTTTTGAGTTCATGGAGGTGTTAGGGGTGTCTAGAGCTGGTTCACATCCCAAAACCAAACTCTTTTTGAAAAAAATTACCATCACACAATTAGTGTAAACTGTTTGGGGATGGCTGCATAGTTAGATTAAACCGTGAAAGGCTAGAAAACAGAGTCTGATATGCTGCACAATTAGAACAAGATGTGTGATTTGGGGTTCATGGATGTGTATCCATATATACAATTTTTGATAGTGGAATTTTTCATAGTTTGCACACGGTTAGTCAAACTGTGTGAACAAACTGTGCAGGGTTCCCTTCCCTATAGTAGAATGTGCATGGTTGGTACGTGGCTTGGAAAACCATGAGTCGAAACATTACGATGCCCAATTTAGAGTGAAATTATGATTTTTCCATTAATTAAATTTTATTTATAAACCTAATTTTTCATTTCCTCCGATGGAAAATAACTCCATCATTTTGAGATCTCCATGGAGAATATTCTTGGAATTAGGAGATCTCCTCTATCTAGTACTTGAATCAAGATCTGTTTGTCTCATTGGACCCACAATGGTAATATATCGATTCCTTTTGTTCTTCATTTCATTTGGTATTTGTTTCTCTAATTAGGGGCAGTTTAATTTTAACTATTATTAGGTTCTTCCTCTTTTCTTCAATTTTCTCACAGTCTAAGTTGAATCTAGAGCTGATTCTGGATTATCTATCAAGTATAAACCTATGGTAGGTGGTATCATGCCTTTCATTAAAATTTAAAGCATTTATATATGTTGTTGTGCAGCATACCCAATTCCCAGGTGATTCCTTGAAATGAATTTAGATCCCTGAATTAAATTATTAGGAATGGATCATTTAATTATAGAGTCCTATTAATTCTTGATTATAGGTTTAGTACCTTGAAACTAGAACTGTAACGACCCGAAATTTTGAATAAATCTTGTTTCCTAATTTTATGTGTTATTTTATTTTGTTTTTTATACTCAACAAAAATGTTTCATTTGATAACATGAGTATAATTAAAATGAGACCATTGGGTTTTGACTGTTATATGACCATTGGTCAATATGACCCCTGGAAACTAAACGATTTGATTATTTTCTCTAAATACAAGTAATCTTGGTTAATTATTATAGAAAGAAGATTTGATGGCCTCACCCAGTAGTCTTGGACCGATCGAAGCCCATCTAACAGAACTTGGGAAGGAGGTAGCACCACTGGGCTTTGCTCTGGACCAAACCCAAGCCGAACTTCATCGTGTGAAGCTAGAACGGAATCGCCTTTGCGAGAAGTTCAAACTGATAGAAATTACTACTCGTGTGATGTTAGCCGAGCCTCCCTCAGATTCTATCACCTTAGCACACCTTACACTTAGGTCCTATGCTGGTGTGATAAGGGGCTATGTAAGGAGACCGTAACTACCTTGTGTAATCCTTTATTTTAAATAAAAATTGGTATTTCTTCTTATAATGAAGTTTATGAATTTTCAAATGACCGAATAAATATAGTATACATATTTTTGATGAATTTTAGAAAAAGTATATTTTAAAAATGTTTATGTAAACTGTAAATAATTAAAAATGTGTAATGATATTCAAAAACTGGTCTTCTACAATTATGCTCAGTACAAAATTTAGAGTCAAATAAGATCAACTTAATTTTTGATGAATAGTAAATTATGAAGAGTGATTTTATGATTAGGATTAGTAATGTGTCCAAATGGATTAGTAATATCACTTAAAGAAAGTATTAATATAATATAGGCACCTTGATTAAGTAATGTGATTCAATAAAATGGTTAAATAACGATTTCATAAATTATTATTCAAGTATTAGTTTTTTCGAGTGAATAGTGTTTTTTAATTAAAAATTAAATTAAAAATATTTAAAAAATTATTTTTATAAAATGGATTTCATTTTTGAACTCAGAGCACCGATATTATGTTATGGTAATTTTTGGGGTTTTTTTTTCTGAAAAAATGAATTTTCAGTGAATAGTGTATTTATTTAAAAAATAAATTAAAAATAATTAGAAAATTATTTTTATAAAATGGAGTTCATTTTTGAAACCAGATCATTGATATTTGGTTAAGGTGAAATTTTTGGGATTATTCTGAGAAAGTTGAATTTTCGATGAATAGTGAAAATACAATTTTTAAGTTACGGGTGTTTAATGACATCATTAAATGATGTATTAAGTATGTAATCAATATGGTAGACTTATAAATAGTAATATAAGGTATGAGGTGTCCCAAGTAGCCAATACCATGGGCAAAAACCATGGGCAAGCCCATGGTTTTGCCAAAACCACTAATGAGGTGTCCCTTGGCCATTAATGCCTTGTCCCCTCACTTTCCCTATAAATACCAAGACATCCTCTCATCCATTCGACTCCCCACTCTCCACCAACGAAGTTCTGGTCTCATTACCTCCCAAGGAGTCCTCCCAAGGTTCCCCAAAGCCCTCAAGGTCCCAACCTTCGAGTTTTAAGAGTTACGTTTTAAGGTAAGGGATCTGACCTCTCTCTTTCTTTTCAAGTAATCTCTTTTATGTCATTCAATTTATGCTCCATGTTCTTATGTTGGAGGATGTTATTTTATACTCCTCTTACTTCCATTTTCATGTTCATATAATGAGAGATCCCCTCTTACTCTCATTATTTTGTTTTATGAAGTTTTAAGTGGCGCCGTTAGGCTGCCGAAAGTTTTGTAACATATTCTTTCTCCCTTCTCATTTTTCAAGATATATTTTCATGTAAATTATTTCAAGTTCCATTTTATTATGTTGGGGTATGATCTCTAAATTTATCATACTGATCTTTTATGATCATATGATGAGATACCCAATTTGATCTCTTCAATTCAGTATTTTGAAGTTGTAAGTGGCGCCGTTAGGCTGCCAAATTTTTAAGTGGTTCTTTCACCTTTCTCCTTTTTCAAAGTTCTAATTCCATGTCAAGTCTTGAAAGTTCCTTTTTATTATGTTGGGGTATGATATCTAAATCTATCATACTGATCATTTATGTTCATATGATGAGAGACCCTATTTGATCTCATCAATTCATTTTTGTTGAAGTTTAAGTGACGCCGTTAGGCTGTCGAATTTCTAAGGGGTTCTTTCACCCTTCTCATTTTCAAGATCTATTTTCATGTCAAGTCTTTAAAGTTCCTTTTTATTATGTTGGGGTATGATCTCTATATCTATCATACTGATAAATTATGTTCATATGATGAGAGACCCTATTTGATCTCATCAATCCATTTTTGGAAGTTTTAAGTGACGCCGTTAGGCTGCCGAATTCTCATAAGAGAAATCTTATTTTTTGTCTTCCTTTCACGTTCTTCGTTTCAAATGGTATATCATTAAAATTTTATTACCATGTTCTTAAATACTTTATATTTTGTTCCCCTACTGTTTTATGTATCATTTTTGAGTGGGTGACCCGTGTCCCCTCTCTTTCCAACTTTTTCTAAAACCATGTATCATAGACGTTATGCTGCATAGTTTTCGTCTCAAAATGCCTCCCTCTTTATCTAAAAATTATTTTATGTTATTAAGTGAATACTCAAAGCTATTATTTCTACAGGGGTATTCACATATATATCAAAATGTTCTATTTTAAATTCTGGGATTTACATACGTGAGACCCGCTTTTCCTTTCCGTGGGTTTAAAGTGACATTAAGATCATGTCTTTAAAGCAGTTTCTAAAACGTTATGATTATGAAATGAAACCCGTTTATTTTGTGCTATATGGGTTCTTTATGAAATGTTTGATGATTATATATGTGGCTCACATGATAATAAAGGCAAATTTAAGGGCGCGCCCTGATAGCGCTCCAATGCATTGGGTAATGATGTAACCACTAGAGATTACAATTTTCACTATACCTTGGTGAATAACCGTGGTAATTTTCAAATGACACCTTGGGGATGGGCCTTGGTGATATGTTCATGATTGTCTATGTTAAATGATGCTTCCACATCTTCAAGTTATGAAAAATGTTATTTTTATTATGATATGCCTCATGATTTCTTTCTCATGCCTTAATGTTCTTTTCATGACCTTATTGAAGTATCTCAAGTTCACATGTAAAATGTTTCTCTTGTTTCCCTTACTGGGCCTTCTGCTCACCCTTTCTTTTGATGTATGTCCCCTTTTTATGAGATGCAGTAATGAACCTAGGATGAACATGAGGAGAATCCTTTCAAGTTTTTAAGAAGAATCTTTTATGTTTTCATGTTTAAAGTTCCTGGTTTCCAAGACACTAAACCTTAAAGATCCTCGGTTTTGTAAAATGTAATGAAAGTTTATGTGATAAAAAGGCGGGCTGCTATAAGAACCACTCCTTTTGGGTGTGTTGTTTATTTAAATGGTCCATTATTATGTCATATGAATTTGGATACCTTTTGTGGTGGCCCTATTTAACCCTTTCCTTGGGATGTGAATTGTGAATTGAATTGTAAATAAAATTGATGACTTGAATTACGAATTGATATGTTATTTTTATTTTAACATAAATTTTAATTGAATTGATAAAGAATAGGTAATAGATTCCATGCTCCTATACAATTTACATGTATTGGTTAATTAAGCATGAGATGCTCCTAGATTCCATGCCTTTTGATACCTTTTGAGGTGAGGTGTAAATGTATTATTCAAGCTATTGACCTTGATATGTATAAATAATATTGATTAAATTGATAATGTTTGATCGAATTATTATATGACTTGGGTGACATGTTGATTAAATGAAAAATGCCATGGATAGAATCATTTGGCTTTGACATTGCTTTTGACTGAGTAGCACTTGAACTCCATATATGGTTTACCAAGGATGGACTCATGGGGGTTGACTCTTATATGAAGCATGATATTTGGACTCTATATGGATTTCCAAGGATGAACTCAGAGGGAATTTAGTCATATATTCCATGGGTGATACTTGGGATCCCTTAGTGGACCGCCAAGGATTGAATCGAGTGGAAGTGATGTTATACAAAATTTAGATAAATACTTGGGTTCTTGAGGGGTTCAACATGGATGTGATAGTAGGTGTTGGTTTATATTATACCTAGATAGATACCTAGATTATAAATTAGAAATTCCAAGTACGCGATCATGTTCTAAATTTGATTAATGAATGAAATGATATGTATGACTCATCTGCCAAGATAAATCACAATCTTGGATTAATTATTACTTCAATATTTATGGATGGAAATTTTATGCTTACCTTGAGTACATATTTAAAAGGGAAAAGCGGGGCTACGTGCCAGGTCATGAGACTTCGATTAAATGAACTGAATAGTTAAATGATCTTGATTACAAATGATATAGGTATGACAACTAATTCAGAGACTTATTATCTAAATTAAATGAATTGGTTAAATAAATTGATTATAAATGAGAACCTAGACCTTATAGGATGTTTAATTTTAGTATTTCCTTCACATATTATATTGCTGCCTACACACTATGAGTATTATATACTCACTGACTAGATGGAACTAGTCCTTGGGTGGTTTCCTATTGGGATTTAGTCTCACAACTTGTTCAGGATGCCTTGGGTACCCAAATAGACTATATGATTGCAGGTATGGATAAGGGAAAATGAATTACAACATGTTCTTGATTTATTATTGGATATAGAAATCATGGGACCGATCTTAGGCTCATGATTCTTATTGGGATACTTTTTGGCCTTCTATACATTTGATACATGTAGTGTATTATATTATTGTGTACCTATTTTGGATATTTTTATAGACATATGACATGTATCGTCATTATTTTATATAAGAGTCATTTTGATATTTTTATCTATTCCCTCTATTCATCTATTATCTATATAATTGACTATGAATTCTACTTATTTGTTATTATTATTCTGATGTGCTAAACTTTCTGATTAGGGCATAGTCTCCCCACAAACACACTTAGGCCCTCACTACTAGTCATCATCCTATGGAATTTGGGGAGATGCGTTTGAGGAAATGTGTCCAACCAGGATTAGGGCACTGTTGAGTGGCATCTGGGTCCATGACGTTACACATGGGGTGTGTTAAAAGTAATAATTTATTTTACTAGTGCAGAATAGTGGCTGACCATGGTCATCTCAATTGAGGATTTTTTGCAATCAATCACTAACTATTAAAAATTTACTTATTATATTTTTATGTTTTATATTTATAAAATAAAATAAAATATTGGGTTTTTGTTATGAAATTAATACTATAAAATAAACATGTAGATGCAATAAAAACAAAATGAATGCAGTTATGAAGAAAGAACATAGTCTTAGGGTTATATACTCAGGTTACTTCATTATTAATTATTATTTTGCAAAATATATTTGATAGTCCATCCTATTATACATGGAATATTACTCCATACAATGAGATTGAAACATATCATAACTAGGAGAACTCTTTAGCACACCAAATATCACCTCCTTTAATAGTCAAGAACTATGAAGACGCCTTAACTGAGAGTGTGACACCTTCCAAGATCCATCTCTACCATAGTTAAGTGTATTTTTCCTAGAGTAGTGTGAGGATGGGAGACATCTTGGGATGTTTCCCAGGGTGTGTGGGTGTGTTATAGGAAAAAACATAATGAAAAACATATGTTGGCCTATGAGGATATTCATTAGTATGATAAGTGTAAGGAATGACCCTAAACATCACATAATATTGTATATTTAGACTAGAATTCACATTCTTTAATTCCAAAAGGTCTTGTAGGTTTATATTTTTAGAAATTTAGGTAATAAAACTTACATTACAATCCCATACATATAAAAGTGGAAACTTTTAAATCAGAATCCATTTTTTACACAATATAAAACTTTTTAAAATAAAACATGATTTATTTTTAGGAAAAATCTTCAAAACTTTCAACTTGACTTCAAAGTTTTATTACCCATCCTTATACCCAATGAAAAACATTTTAAAACATTGGGTGATTAAAAACATCCCGGTAAGGTACATAAAAAGAAAGAAAGAAACCATTATTCTATGAACACATATAAAAATTTAGATTTTTTCAAATAAACCTTAGGCTCAAAATAAACATTTTATTACCCAAGAAATCACCTTCTATACCCAAATATTCTTATAAAAATTTTCATAATAAATCTTAAAAGAAAAAATAAAACTCAATAATTTTCTTCGAAATAATTAAATCTCATAATAATGTTTTCTCAATGTTAAATAATTTAACCTTATGAAGTATAATATACTTTATTTTGAAAATAATCTCAATAACATAACTTGATAATATAATAAATTTCTATAAAAATCCATTGCCATAATTAATAAATAATATAGGTAACTTGGGGAATCATTTTATTATCATAATTACTTTTGGAGTGTAATGTTCCGGCCCGGGTTCCATGCACTGGTGCCCCAAACCGGTTTAACACATGACCTGAGGCGCGACTCCCCTTATGCGAGAGGCTTTCGATTAGTAGAGATGGTATATTATCGATCATGGGGAGACTATACCCTCTTTTTATCAGAATAATGCATTGGAAAAAATAAATAAAAAATATTGGAAGGATATATATAACCATAGGAAAAACCAATATCACAAGATGACCAAAATCAAAAATACATAATCAAATATGAATAGTAGATATGTCATGTTAAGTATATTCCTTTTGTCAAAATGAAAAATCAAAAGAAAAGACACTGAAAACTCCCAAGCGGGTCTCGAACCGCGTCTGGTTACCTCATCCATGCTCTTTCCCAAATTAGATATCTAACACTAGGCCTAAACCCTTAACCTCTCCAGAAAACACAAAGTCTACTCAGGTAATGATCATACAGCCTGAGTTGGGTGTGAGTGCAACTCAGTAGACCACCACCAATAATATCTAAAACAAATCCAATCAATAACATGTTTATGCAGTAGTATATATAAAGTAATTATAATTCATAATTAAAAAATTATCACATTATTAATTAATCTTTATTAAACCAAATAGACCATCAGGATTGAATAATGTCACACATTCAATTCAAAATTTATAAATATTTATGCCTGGTGTTAAACGCCATGTCTAACACCCAAAATCTCATCAGTGTAGAACACCATGTCTAACACCCAAAATACCATTTGATTATATTTATCATTGGTGTAGAACACCATGCATAACACCCAAAATGTCATTGGTGTAGAACTCCATGTCTAACACCCAAAATACCATTTGTTTATATTTATCATTGGTGTTGAACACCATGTCCAACACCCCAATTATCAACAATATAGATAGATCTATCATCAATGTAGAATACCATTTCTAGAACCCCCATATACCATCAGTGTAGAATGCAACGTCTAACACCCCAAATACCATTAATTTATTTATTATTATTGGTTTAGAAGGCCATGTATAACTCCCCAAATCCCATCGGTGTATAATTCCATGTCGAGCACCCATAATCCCTTCTATCTATTTATTATTATTGGTTTTAAACTCAATATCTAACACCCCAAATAACATTGGTGTAGAACACCATGTCTGACACACAAAATCCCGTCCATTTATTTATATTATTAGTGAAGAATGCTAAGTATAACACCTCAAATCCTAATCATACACAATATATCACATATATCACAATTTCCAATATTTCAAAACAATCAAGGTTAATAAAAATTAACCCCTTATCACATTTCACTTCATAATGTCACATTAATTAATTTTAAAATTAATTAATCAAAATATAACAATTAATTAATCAAATCATTCCATTAATTAATTCAATAATGAATTAATTATGTCAATATATTTAATTAATTAAATAATTAATTAATCACAAAAATTTCATTAATTAATTAAATAATAAATTAATCGTGTATATTCCTTTAGTTAATCCAACAATTAACGATCACATCACTTTCATTAGTTAACTCAAAAATTAACTAATCAAATCAATAAAATTAATTAATTCAATAATTAATTAATTACGATAATAACATTAGTTAATTAAAAAATTAATTAAACATGTCAATAAGATTAATTAATTCTGTATTAAATTAATCACATCAATATCCTTAGTTAATTAGATAATTAACTAATCAAATAAACTACATTAATTAATTGAACAATTAATTAACAACATCAATTATATTAGTCAATTGAATAATTAACTAATAAAACAACTTTAATTACTAATTCAATAATTTGTTTATCACATAAATACCCTTAATTAATTCCCCAATTAATTAAGTCAATACGATTAATTAATTCATCAATTAATTAATCAATATCAAGAAACTCAAAATCCCATAATTTATCCCATAATTTATTATCTCACCCACTGTCTCAGTATTTCAGATTTAATTCTACAATTCATTGTTTAAATTCTCAAATATCAATATCTCAAAATTAATTCATTAATTAGTTATCTATCTATTGTAATAACACAAAAATCCCAATTAATTAATTTTCCAATTAATTAATTTAACACATTCAATTTAATTAACACAAAAATCCCCATTAATTAATTATCCAATTAATTAGTCACCTTCAATCCATTCATTAATCCCATTATTTAATTTAATAATTAAATAATCACACCCACAATTTCCATATCTCATAATTCATATACCATTATTTATATCTATCCATGATGTTAATATATCATAATTAATCTAACATTAATTTTCTAAATTTAACTCATTATAATCCCATAATTAATTCTACAATTAATTATCTCAAATCACAACTCAATACACATAATTAATTCTACATTTAATTATCTAAAATCACAATTCAATACCACATAATTAATTCTACAATTAATTATCTTAAATAAAAACTCAATATCACATAATTAATTATAAAATTAATTATCTCAAAGCATAATTCAATATCACATAATTAACTTTAAAATTAATTAAATCTATTCTACAACTTTAATATATCTATAATTAATTTTTCAATTAATTATTCAATTTAAAAAATCTTTATCCAACCATAATTAATTCAATGGTAAATTATCCCAACTAAAAATTACATAATTCTGTCAATTCACATTAATTAATTATAAAATTAATTAATTGTGTTCAAAAGTCTCAATAAATCATAATTAATTAAACAATTAATCATTCCTTATCTAAAATCCCAATATCCCGATTTCAAATGTCCCTTAGTTAATTAATTCACCAAATTAATTAATTTAATCAAGAATGCAATTTCTAAACATCTAATATAAATTTTATAATTACATACACATAATTTTATTACAGACTATGGGATTTTAATTTTTAGACCACCTACCTCAAGAACGGTGATGAAGGCTCATAAAAAAAATCCCCAATTTCAAGCAGAACCATCAAGAATCTGATGAAGAACACAATCTAGATCTAAAACCAAAATCCAAGATTAAATGAAACAAGATATCTTAACTTTAGATCTAGATTAAAAAAATCATGATCTAGATCCCTGCATCCTAGATTTAGATTCAAAAAATCTAGATCTATATCCAAAAGTGGATGAAAATCTTTCTTTAATCTAGGAAGAGGAGAAAAAGAGATATAGTTCTTAAATGATAATAACACCCATACTCGGGAGGTGCACGAAGGTCTTTGGTCGAGGATGGGGGTGCGCATTGTAGATTCGGTACAAGGTGGAGGGGCACGGATGAGTTCTGATCCATGGTTAGGGATCCGCGGAGGAGATTGGGTCTATGGAAGAGGTGTGTTGGGTGTCTGTAGAAAATAAAAGAGGGTGTGGGGGTTATGCAACACCAGATATGTGTTTTTAAAAATGCTACGCATGATAATTACACAACATGAATTTTCATTTCACATTATGTGAAAATTCACAACTGATTTCCCTTTTTTCCAAGGAAATACCATGGAATAATTTAAAAAACATTAATTAAAGATTACCTGAGGTGTAATATACTTTCATGGAATATCGAAACATGGTGAAAAATGGTTACAGGGGGTCTAATCCTCTTTCGCGACACTTCTACACGTGGTAAATACTACTTTCATGACATGTCAAGATGTGGTGAAAAACAATTAGAGAGGGTGTAAATTTTCGATGTTTTGAATTAATTCAAGCCATGAATTAAATTCACAAGGTCTACCCAAAACAATTGACGCCATGAATCAGGTCCATAACATGAATTTTTTCTATATCCCGAACTCACCACTTAATCCTGCTACACCCCTGGAAAAGGCAGGATCTTACAATCTCCCCACCTTATAAAAGATAGTCCTCAAGCTATACTCCCAAGAACCTCTAAGATTCCAATTTAAAGAAAGATGGGACATTGTTCCCTCTTATATGCTTATCTCTCCCAATATTCCTCTTTAACTCATCCATGTTTCCAAAATACATGAAATATCAACACAAACTTTCCTTAAAACACCTTCTCACTACTTTCCAACACACATTTCAGATTCTCCTCAAAGAAAACATCAGTCTGAAGATCAACTTCCACAATATACACAATGTTTTTTCTAAACTAATTGTTCCCATGAACCATAAGAAACCATTAAACATTAGAACTTATACTTTCCATAAAAAAATACCGAGAAATAATGTACATCCACAACCTCTAAGTCCCACCCGACCTTTCTCTGGGAAATTTAAACATGCACCTTATAGGTTTCTCATTATCATTTTCACACCACTACTTCTGACCCATGACCATGCTCCATGAAAAGGATAAGTTCTAAAGTTTAATGAGTCCACATGAGTAGAATTACATGGTGCATGATCTCGAGTTGGCTGCAGTTTTTCACACATTACGTTGTTGGAGATATTACTTACATGGAGAGTGTTTTAGGGTGTACATTGGCAAGAAAATACTCACGAAAATATTGAAATATAGTTCTATGAATATGAGGTAGTGAAGGTGGGTTGAGTACCTAGAGTCTTTTTAATTTGATCTTGCCTACCGCCGATGAAGGTAATGCAGTGGTCGATGCACTATGCAGGAGTACTCAAACACAGGCAGTGAAACATGACATCAGTGAGTGGACGTTTATGAATTTGTTCTCTAAGATGCATTTAGAGGTGCAAGACAGTTAGGGGAAAACTTTTCTATCGTCCTTAGTTGTTACCTTAACCATACTGGATAGATTTATAATAAAGAATATATCATATTTCAAGGGCCTAGTTCGATGGGAGAGTGAGGAAGGTGAGGAACCTCTTCCTGGTTGGATTGTAGGAGATGATGAAATTCTAGGCATACATGGCAGAATATGGGTTTTTCCAGACACGAGCGAGGAGATGATGCGATATTTTCATGCTTCAGCTTGGGCGGTGCACCCAAGTGTCACCGAGATGTATCTGGATTTATATCTATATGACTGGTGGATGGGTATGAAAAGGTAGGTAGCTAGTTTTTTTTTCAGGAGGTGTTCCACCTGTCAGTAGGTTAAGGAATACCATTCGTGACCATATATACTTTTATAGAATCTAGTTATTCTCAAGTGGAAATGGAATGATGCCATGATGGATTTTATAATATGATTACTGAGGTTTCCTCGTGGTAATTATGTTTTTTGGGTTTTTTTAAAGGATCACAAAGGTTTCACATTTACTGCCGATCAAGGAAACCTCCAGTGTGGATGAAATTGGTAGGTTGTATATCCATGAGATAGTACAACCTCACAGGGTCCTACATACAATTATTTCAGATAGGGATGACCATTTTACTTCACGGTTCTGGAAAGGGCCATAGAGGATGTTATGTGCATAGGTGATTCCAAGCATAACATAACACCCCCAGATAGATGGTTAGTTAGAGAAAACGATTCAGGTATTTGAGAACATTCTATAGGCATGCGTCATAGATTTTTAGGGCTCTTAGGAGAGGTACATACCCCAATTTGAATTCACCTACAACAATAGCTTTCAAGATACAATTCAAATGGCGTGTTATGAGTCTTTATATGGTAGGTCTATCCAATCACCCCAATGTTGGTTATAGGTTGGAGAGGCCACTATGCTTGGAACTTTCCTTGTTTAAGAGACCATAGAGCTTGTGCAATTGATTAGGAAGTGTATGGATACTAAATAGTCTTTTCAAAAATCATACACTGATAACTGTAAATGACCTCTAGAGTTTGAGGTTGGTGATCAGGTCTTTTTATGTGTCTCACCAATGTTGGGACATAGTAGGGTTGGTAGATAAGGTAATCTACCACGATATGTCTAGGCAATTGATATTTTGGAGAGTGTCGGGTTGGTAGCCTATCGGTAGTAGTTACCTCATAGGTACTGGTCCATGCACAATATCTTATATATATATCTTCTGTAAAATTATTATTCAGACCTATCTCATTCCTTTCATCCGGAGGAAGTTGAGTTACAGGAAAATACATCTTTTGAGGAGAATCCTATAAGATTTGTGGATCGTATCATGAAGGTTCTCCAAGGATAGTCATTTCCTATAGTACAGGTGCTATGGAAGCATGACCATGCACAGGATGAGACCTAGTAGTGGGTGGTTGATGTACGAGCATAGTGGCTAAATGTTTTCACATATTATGCTTCTCCCCCCCTTAGAATGGAAATTCCGGGATGAATTTATTTAACCATGATGTTTGTAATAACCTGGTTCTTCTTTGAGATATAGAACCTTTATTTTTCATCGATTCTCAGTTTAAATGTTTAAATTTGGCCTGATGTGAATGATTTTTGAGTTCATGGAGGTGTTTGGGGTGTCTAGAGCTGGTTCATAGGCCAAAACCTAACTCTTGTTGAAAAAATACCCAACACACAGTTAGTGTAAACCATTTGGGGATGGATGCACAGTTATATTAAACCGTGCAAGGCTAGACAACGGAGTTCGATATATTTCATAGTTAGAATAAGATGCATGATTTGGGGTATATGGATATGCATCCATATTTACAAATTTGATAGTGTAATTTTGTATAGTTTTGACATGGATAGTCAAACCATGCGAACAAACCATGCAGAGCACCCTTACCTATAGTAGAATGTGCACGGTTGGTGCATGGCTTGAAAAAACATGAGGCCAAACATTAAGATGCACAATTTTGAGTGAAATTAGGATTTTACTTTAAATTAATTCTATTTCTAAACCTAATTTTTCATTTCCTTCTATGGACAATAACTCCATCGTTTTGAGAGCTCCATAGAGAATATTCTTGGAATTGGGATATATCCACTGTATAGTACCTAAATCAAGATCTGTTTGTCTCATTGGATCCACAATGGTAAGATATTGATTCCTTTTTTTTCTGTTCTTCATTTGGTTTGGAATCAATTTCTTTAATTAGGTGCAACCTAATTTTACCTATTATTAGGTTCTTCCTCTGTTCTTTGATTTTATCACAATCTAAGTTGAATCTAGAGATGATACTGGATTATCTATCAAGTATAAACCTATGGAAGGTGGTATCATGCCTTTCATTAAAATTCAAATCATTTATATATGTTTTTGTGCCACACACCTAATTGCTAGGCGATTCCTTGAAATGAATTTAAATCCTTAAATTAAATTATTAGGCATGTATAATTTAAATATAAAGGTCTATTAATTCTTGATTATAGGTTGAGTACCTTGAAACTAGAACCACTCCTTTTGGGCATTTGGTTTAATTAAATGGTCCATTATGATGCCATATGAATTTGGATACCTTTGTGGTGGTCGTATTTAACCCTTGCCTTGGGATTTGAATTGTGAATTGAATTGTAAATCAAATTGATGACTTGAATTATGAATTTCTATGTTATTTTAATTTTAATATAAATTTTAATTGAATTCATAAAGAATAGGTAAAATATTCCATGCTCCTATACACTTTCCATGTATTGGTTAATTAAGCATGAGATGCTTATTCTAATGAATTTTCAATGTGAGTAGTTAAGTGGATAAGACTTCAAAGGTTTACCCATGCCTTTTGATATCTTTTTAGGTGAGGTGTAAATGTATTATTCTTGGTGTTGACCTTGAAATTTTTAAATGATATTGATTAAATTGATAATGTTTTATTGAATGCTTATATGACTTGGGTGAAATATTGATTCAATGACAAATACCATGGATAGAATCATTTGTCTTTGAACTTTCTTATGACCGAGTGGCACTTGAACTCCCTATATGGTTTAAAAAGGATGGAATCATGGGGGTTGACTCTTATATGAAGAATGATACTTGGACTCTATATGGATTTCCAAGGATCAACTCTGAGGGAATCTAGTCATATATTCCACGGGTGATACTTGGGCTCCATTAGTGGACCGACAAGGATTGAATCAAGTGGAAGTGATGTTAAACAACATTTATAGAAATACTTGGGTTCTTGAGAGGTTCACCATGGATGGGAATATAGGGTGTTGGTTTATATTATACCTGGAGAGATACAAAGATTCTTAATTAAGAATTCCAAGTATGAGATTATGTTCTAAATTGATTAATGAATGAAATGATATGTATGACTCTTTTACCAAGACAAAGCAAAATCTTGGATTAATTCTTAATTCACACTTTATGGAAAGAAAATTTATGCACACTTTGTTTACATATTTAAAAGGGGGAATCTTGGCTATGATCTAGGTCACGGGACATTGATTAAATAAACTGAATAGTTAAATGAGCTTGATTATAAATGATACAAGCATGACTACTAATTTAGAGACATACTATCTAAATTAAATGAATTGGTTAAATGAATTGAATATAAATGAGAACCTGGAACTTGTAGGATGTTTACTTTTAGTATTTCCTTGACATATTATACTGCTTCCTACACACTATGACTATTATATACTCACTGACTTGATGAAACTAGTCCTTGGGTGGTTTCCTATTGGGATTTATTCTCACAACTTATTCGGGATCCCTTGGGTACCCAAACAGACTATATGATTGCAAGTATGGATTAGGAAAAATGAATTACTACATGTTCTTGATTTCTTATTGGATCAAGGGAGCATGGGCCCGAGTTTGGGCTTGTGATGCATGATGGGATATTTTTTGGCGTTTTGTATATTTGATACATGTAGTGTATTATAATATTTTGTTACTATTTTGGATATTTTTAAAGACATATGACATGTATCATCATTATTTTATATAATATTCCTTTTGATATTGTAATCTATTCCCGCTATTCATCCATTATCTATACAATCTACTGCTTATTCTACTTATTTTTTATTATTATTCCGATGTACTAAACTTTATGATTAGGGCATAGTCTCCCCAAAAACACACATAGGTCCTCACTACTAGTCAGCATCCTCTTGCATTTGAGGAGATGCTCTTGAGGCCATGTGTCCAACCAGGATCAGGGCACTGTTGAGTGGCATCTGTGTCTATGACGTTACACATGGGGTGTCTTAAAAGTAATAATTTATTTTTCGTAGTGTAGAATAGTGGATGACCATGGTCATCTCACTTGATGATTGTTTGCAATCAATATCTAACTATTCCAAATTTACTTACTATGTTTTTATGTTTTCTATTTATAAAATAAAATAAAATATGGGGTTTTTGTTATGAAATTAAAACTATAAAATAAACATGCAGATGCAATAAAAACACAATGGATGCAGTTATAAATAAAGAACATAGTCCTAGGGTTATATACTTAGGTTCCTTCATTATTAATTATTATTTTATAAAATATATTTGATAGTCCATCCTATTATACCTGGAATATTACTCCCTACATTGAGTTTGAAACTTATCATGCCTAGGAGAACTCTTCATCACACCAAATATCACCTCCTTCAATAGTCTAAAACAACGAACACAACTCAATTGAGAGTGTGAAACCTTCCAAGAACCATCTCCACCATAGTTAAATGTATTGTTCCAGGAGTAGTGTGAGGATGGGTGACATATTGTGATGTTTACCAGGGTGTCTGTGTGTGTTATAGGAAAAAAACAAAATGGAAAAACATATGTTGGCCTATGAGGATAGTCATTAGTATGATAAGTGTAAGGAATGACCTTAAAATCGCATAATATTGTATATTTAGACTATAATTCAGATCCTTTAATTCAAAAAGATCTTTCTGGTTTATAGTTTTAGAAATTTAGGTAATAACACTTACATAACAAACCCATACGTATACAAAGTGGAAACTTCTAAATCAGAATCCATTTCTTACAGAATAATAAACTTTTTAAAATAAAACCTGATTTATTTCTAGGAAAATCAACACAACTTTAAACTTGACTTCAACTTTTTTCTTTACCATCCTTATACACAATGAAAAACCTTTTGAGATACTGGTTGATTAAAAACATCCCATTACGGGACATAAAAAAATACAGAAACCCTTATTCGATGAATAAATATAAAAATTTATATTTTTTGAAATAAACCTTAGGCTCGAAATATACATTTTATTACCCAAGAAATCACCTTATTTACCCAAAGATTTTTATAAAAAATTTCATAATAAACCTTAAAAAGAAAAATTAAACTCATAAATTTTCTTTGAAATAATGAAATCTCATAATAAATCTTTTCCAAAGTTAAAATTTTTAACCTTATGAAGTAGAATATACTTTATTTTGAAAATAATCTCAATAACATACCTTGTAAATATAATAAATTTCTATAAAAATCCATATCTAGAATGAATAAATCATATATGTAACTTGGGGAATCATTTTATTATCATAATTACTTTTGGAGTGTAACGTTCTGGCCCGAGTTCCACACACCTGTGCCCTGAACCGGTTTAACACATAACCTTAGGTGCGACTCTCCTTATGGGAGAGGCTTCTGATTAGTAGAGAAGGTCTATTATTGATCATGGGGAGATTATACCCTCTTTTTATTAGAGTAATGCACTAGAAAAAATAAATAAAAAATAGTGGAAGGATATATATAGCCATAGAAAAAACCAATATCAGAAGATGACCAAAATCAAAAATACAAAATAAAATCACGATAGTATATATGTCATGTTAAGTACATTCCAAGTGTCAAAATGCAAACTCAAAAGTAAAGACACTGAAAAGTACCAAGTAGGCCCCGAACCACGTCTGGTTCCCTCATCCATGATCCTTACCAAATAAAATATCTAACACTGGACCTCTACCCTTAACCTCTCCAGAAAACACAAAGTCCACTTAGGTACAGATCAGGAAGCCCAAGTAGGGTGTGAGTACGACTCAGTATACCACCATATAAAGTATCTAAAACAAATCCAATCAATAACAAGTTTATGCAGTTGTATTAATAAAATAATTACAATGCATAATTGAACTGTTATCACATTATAAATTAATCTTTATTAAACCACACAGACCATCGAGATTGAATAATGTCACACATTCAATTAAAAATTTATAAATATTTATGCTTGGTGTTGAATTCCATGTCTAACACCCAAAATCTCATCAGTGTAGAATGCCATGTCTAATACCCAAAATACCATTTGTTTATATTTATCATTAGTGTAGAACACCATGCATAACACCCAAAATCTCATTGGTGTAGAACTCCATGTCTAACACCCAAAATACCATTTGTTTATATTTATCATTGGTGTTGAACACCATATCTAACACCCCAATTCTTAGCAACATAAATATATCTATCATCAGTGTAGAATTCCATTTCTAGGACCCCCATATCACATCGGTGTAGAAAACCATGTCTAACACCCCAAATACCATTTATTTATTTATTATTATTGGCATAGAATTCCATGTCTCACACCCCAAATCCCATCAGTGTAGAATTCCATGTCAAACACCCAAAATTGAATTTATCTATGTATTATTAATGGTTTAAAACTCTATATCTAACACCACAAATACCATTTATTTATTTATTATTATTGGCATAGAATTCCATGTCTCACACTTCAAATCCCATCAGTGTAGAATTCCACGTCGAACACCCAAAATTGCATTTATCTATGTATTATTAATGGTTTAAAACTCCATATCTAACACCCCAAATACCATTGGTGTAAAAAAACATGAATGACACCCAAAATACCATCCATTTATTTATATAATTGGTGGAAAATTCCATGTATAACACCCCAAATCCCAATCATTCATAATATATCACAAATATCACAAATTCCATTATTTCACAATAATCAAGGTTAATAAAAATTAAACCCTATCACATTCACATCATAATGTCACATTAATTAATTTAATAATTAATTAATCAAAGTATAATAATTAAATAATAAAATTATTCAATTAATTAATTCAACAATGAATTAATTATGTTAATATATTTAATTAATTAAATAATTAATTAATCACAATAATTTTATTAATGAATTTGATAATTAATTAATCACGTCAATTACTTTAGTTAATCCAACAATTAAATATCACATCACTTTTATTAGTTAACTCAAAAATTAACTAATCACATCAATAAAATTAATTAATTCAATAATTAATTAATTACATCAATAACATTAATTAATTCAAAAATTAATTAAACATGTTAATAACATTAATTAATTCAATAATTAATTAATCACATATATTTCATTAGTTAATTTGATAATTAACTAATCAAATCAACTACATTAATTAATTGAAAAAATTAATTTTCATCTTCAATTATATTATTCAATTGAATAATTAACTAATCAAACAACTTTAATTACTAATTCAACAATTATTTTATCACACAAATTCCCTTATTTAATTCCCCAATTAATTAAGTATGTCATTACGATTAATTAATTCATCAATTAATTAATAAATATCCAGAATCTCAAATCCCATAATTTATCCAATAATTTATTATCACACTCACAGTCTAAATATTTCATATATAATTCAACAATTAATTTTCTAAATTCTCAAATATCAATATCTTATAATTAATTCATTAATTAATTATCTATCTACTGTAATAACACCAAAATACCTAATAATTAACTTTCCAATTAATTAATTTAACACATTAAATTGAATTAACACAAAAGCCCCATTGATTAATTCTCCAATTAATTAGTCACCTTCAATCTATTCATTAATCCCATTATTTAATTTAACAATTAAATAATCACACCCACAATTTTCATAAATCATAATTCATATACCATTAATTATCTCAATCCATGATGCTAATATCTCATAATTAATCTACTATTAATTTTCTAAATTTAAGTCATTATTATCCCATAATTAATTATACAATTAATTATCTCAAATCACAACTCAATATCACATAATTAATTCTAAATTTAATTATCTAAAATCACAATTCAATACCACTTAATTAATTCTACAATTAATTATCTTAAATCACAACTCAATATCACATAATTAATTATAAAATTAATTATCTCAATGCATAATTCAATATCGCATAATTAATTCTACAATTAATTAAATCTATTCAAAAAATTGAATATATCAATAATAAATTTATAAATTAATTTTTCAATTTTAAAAATCTTTATCTAAACATAATTAATTCAATAGTAAATTATCCCAAATAGAAATTACATAATTCTAACCATTCACATAAATTAATTCTAAAATTAACTAATCATTTTCAATAGTCTCAATAATTGATAATTAATTAAACAATCCATCATTCTTGATCTAAAATCCCAATATCCCAATTTCACATATCCCTTAATTAATTTATTCACCAAATTAATTAATTTAATCAATAACACAATTTCTAAACATATAATTTAAGTTATATAATTACATTCACATAATTTTATTCAAGACTGGGATTTTAATTTTTAGACCACCTACCTCTAGAACTGTGATGAACGCTCATGAACGAAAATCCCCAATTTGAACCAGAACCATCAAGAATGTGATAGAGAACACGATCTAGATCTGAAACCAAAATCCATGATTAAGAGAAACAAGATATCTTAACATTAGATCTAGATCCAAAAAACCTATATCTAGATTAAAAATATCTAGATCTAGATCCCTACATCCTAGATCTAGATTAAAAAATATAAATCTATATCCAAAAGTGGATGAAAGTATTTCTTTTATCCAGGAAGAGGAGAAAAGGAGAGATATTTCTTAAAAGATAATAACACCCATAATCAGGAGGTGCACAGAGGGTCTTCGGTCAAGGATGGAGGTACGTGGAGGAGCTTCGGTACAAGGCAGAGGTGCACGGATGAGTTCGGTGGAAGGTGGAGGCTCCGAGGAGGAAATTTTTCCCATGGAAGAGGTGTGTGGGGTGCTTGTGGAAAATAAAAGAGGGTGTCGATGTTATGTAACACTAGAGATGTTTTTAAACGTATACACATGATAATTACACAACATGAATTCTCATTTCACGTCATGTGAAAATTCATAATTGATTTCCCTTTTTTATGAGGAAAACCCTTGAAATAATTTAAAAAAAATTAATTAAAGATTACAAAAGGTGTAATAAAATTTAGTGGCATGTAAACACAAGGTGAAAAATAGTTACAGGGGGTATAATACTATTTTGTGAAACTTCTACAAGTGGTGAAAACTAATTTCATGACATGTCAACGTGTGGTGCAAAACAGTTACAGGGGGTGTAAATTTTTGATGTTTTGAATTAATTCAAGCTGTGAATTAAATTCACAAGTTCTACCCAGAACAATTAACACCATTAATTGGGTCCATAACATGAATTTGTTCTATACCCATAACTCACCACTTAATCCAAATACAACCCTGGAAAAGGTGGTATCTTACAATCTCCCCACCGTATAACAGCTCGTCCTCGAGCTGTACTCCCAAGAACCTCTAAGATTCCAATTTAAAGAAAGTCGGGCCACTGTTCCCTCTTATCTACTAATCTCTCCCAATATTTATCTTTACCTCATCCATGTTTCAAAAATACATGAAATATCAACACAATATTTCCTCAAAAAACCTTTTCAATACTTTCCAACACACATTTCATATGCTTCTCAAAGAACACATCAATATCATGATAAACTTCCACAACATACACGATTTGTTTCCCAACTCATTGTTCCCATGAACCATGAGAAACCATTAAACACTAGAACTTATCCTTTCCATCAAAAAATACCTAGAAATAACATACATCCACAACCTCTAAGTCCCACCCAACCTTTCTCTGGTAAATTTAAACATGCACCTTATAGGTTCCTCATTGGAATTTTTACACCACTACTTCTAACCCATGATCATGCTCCACGAACTTACTACTAACACCATGATCCCCACCTTTGGATCATTGTTAAAATTTCTTTTTAAAACCTTCCTTCATTTAAAATATGATCTGACTCTTCAAATTCGGGATCTTCCCTTCCTCGTGTGTTTTCTGTTTCCCCTTGGTATGCTTAGAGGCTCCCTCCCTAGATGAGTTTCGTGCCTGTGATGGAGCTCTCCTAAGTGGTTGTTTACACACACACACACAAACATTAGTTCCTTGTAATTTCTATACGCACCCCACCCTTATTGAGTACCATGTTCCAAATACACCCATTTCATGTGGGAGGGTGTCTTTCCCAACATCCCGGTGGAAGGATAGACGGTTGGTTACTGAATTTCATCCTCACACCCTCTTCCAGGTACTTACCTCTCGAGCGTATCTGAGTAGTCTATAATAACATGAGGCTTACCATAGTACAAGATCCTTTGGGAAAGGGTTTTTTGTGGATGAGAGGCCTAGGTGTTTGTAGGAAAGGTTGGTTTTCCTAAGTGTCTCTAGGATGAGGCCCAGTTGTCTTCGGGCAAGAGGCATGGCTGTTATAGCCCAAGTGTCTCCAGGCAGAATTGTGTGTGTTTTGAGGCCTAGGTGTGTGTGGGAATTTTGTGGCAGTGGGACTGCGTATAGGAAGAGTGGTAGTGTCAAGACATTAGTCATTAGGAATGAGAAGTTAACCAGTGGGAAAGTGGCGCGGGGTACCCAAATAACGATGTGATTATACTACTACCTTACTTGAATTGCATTATTTGGGGAGTGTACCTTGGTGAGGCTGGGCTGGTTAGTATTCCTTGGTTGGTGATTTGTGTTACTATTATTTTCTCATTGGGACGTTGGTTTCTCCCCCCACATGTGCACATGTGTCTTTATTTTTCTTACTCAATATACCTATATACTCACCCTACGTCTGTAATAATATTTTTAGTTTTCTGAGAGGATTTTGAGGACTGTGCTGGACTTTAGTAGATTAGGTGTCAAGATTATTTTTTGTTTCTACTTATTATCTTTTCTTTTGGTACATTACTTTAGAGTTTTGTTGTACCATGTTTCATCTTTAATTTTGAACATGAATGTGGGAATGGATTTTGGATTTACTTTTACTTTTAGTATTTGAGGTTTCTTGGGATTTACCATCTTATCTATCGATCATGATCAGTAAAAAGGGTAATGTCTTCCATATTATGTGATTCTTCTAAACCCTTGGTGTTAATCACCGCTCTGGGGCCTATTCAAGGTGGGATGTGAGGGTCATTATCCTTCCTTCGTCTTGAGGAAGGAAGGGTGGGGAACTTTTTTTTCCCTTTCCCTCATCTTGAAGAAGTCGTGTCATGAAAAAATGGTATCATACGTGTTCTGGAGTTTGAGAGGTAGTATAGATTTGGTGTCAGGCACTATGAGGATTTCATGGGATGGTAGGGAAACGTTTTTAGGCAATCTTGGGGTGTGAGATAGACCATGGATGACCAGATAGGACATGAGATTTTAGGCCCCCCTATGATACGATTTAAGGAATCTGGACCCACTAAATGACCAAGTGAGGCTACACCGATTAAAGGGTATAGACCCTAGTAATGGTACATACATCATAATGACTGGTGTTCTTGTGTGTATTGGTAATTTAAAATAAATAAATATTTAAAAAAAATTAAAAGAAAATTTCCACACTACTAGGGCTTAGGTTCCTTGTTTAATTTTTCTGCTATGGAACCCAAATGTTGCCCATATGGGGTATGATTCATTGAGGCCTGATAGTTTGGCCCAATTGATTAGTAGAGGGATGATTGAGAGGAGGAAGCTGAACAATGGAAGAAGATGCTTCGTGCCTTCCAGTGGCAGACTATAGGGAAGTGTGAGGGAAACGTCTCAGACATGGAGATGGAGAGTTGGATTGAGGAGATGGTGATTACTTTTAGCTTGATCCGGGATATGATAGAGTACTAGGTTCCTCTGTAAGTTATCCATTTATGAGGAGTAGCTCATCAGTGGTGGATTCTTTACCTCGGGGAGAGGAAGAAAACTGAGGGTTCATGGGATGACTTTGAAAAGGAGTTCTGGGCAGAATCCCTTTCTTCCATGATGAAGGTAGAGAAGAGGTAGGAGAAACTCTCCCTCTAACATGGAATTATGTTGGTCAGGAAACTGAGGATCAAGTTCAAATATCTCCTTAACATCACACCAGATATCTTTCCAGTTGAGGAGTCCCAAGCAGGATGCTTAGAGGAGGCACTCTAACCTTCCCTTCAGTATGTTGTTACTCCTTTCACTATACCAATATAATTATAGGTTAAGAAGAATGTTGAGGTAGTGGAAAGGATGAACTCACTAGGAGGTGTACCATAAGAGAGGAGCTAGCCGAGTTCATCAAAGGGAAAAGTAGTCAACTTTAGGTCTCCGATGTCAGGGCCTTCTAGGTTTCAGCTAGTATTAAGTAGGCCACAACAGTTGTAGTTTCGATCTCCAGGTCCCCGCCCTTTCCGCATGGGTCTGAGACCGAGTTGCGTTATCTTTGGAGGCCATGGACATATTTTTAACCAGTTCCTAGTTTGAGAACCATACAGTGGGGGTGGAAAAGTTCTGCGCCCACCTCAGTAGTAGCAGTTGCAGGTCAGGCCCTTCCAGCAGTAGGAGAAAGGAGCTCATTCTCTACCAAGGGTAGACGGTGCTAGGGGAGGCCAATCATAGGGTTCTACTCAGGGACCTCGACTAGTTCATGGTTGAGGAGGTGGTTAAAAGTATATAGGTAGGGGAGCTGGGTGTTGGCAGTTGCATGCCACAGATGTAGCAGTTCTAGCAGGGCCTGAGGTTGTTCGAGGTACGATCAGTCTATTTGGTAATTTTGTGTGTGCTTTGTTTGATTTAGTATATTCACACTCTTTTGTTTCACAAAGTATATCCCATGCTTTGGGACTAGATGTAGAGACACTTCCCATGCCCCTAGTGTTGAGTATGCCAGTTGGAGGTCAGACCAATCTGTCAGATGTTTGTCGAGGATGTAGAATGATGTTGGGGCCATATCAGTCTAATGGGGATCTTCTTCTATTATAGATGCAGAAATATGATGTCATCTTATGAATCAACAATTTTTTTCCATTCACACTATTATCAACTGCCTCTAGAGAAGGGTTGTGTTCTCAGATATGGGTAGCCAACGCAAAACTTTTGTTCATGAGAAGAGTTTTCATGAGGACAACCAGCATTTGGAGCCTCATATTTCATTATTAGTTGATCTTTCAGTGGAATCCACAGACACTGAGATGGTGGATGTTATGGGGGTTGTCAGTGGGTTCCTGGATTTCTTCTCTGAATTGGTTGTGACTCTACCCTCTCAAAATAAAGTTGAGTTCAAGATAGACATGAAACTTGGTGCCCATCCAATTTTGATTTCTCCCCATTAGATGGCACCATCGGAGTTGCAGGAGTTGCGGATTTAGGTTGACTACCTGATGAAGAAGGGTTTCATCTGACCAAGTGTTCCACCAAGAGGTTCTCTAGTATTGTTTGTGAATAAGGAGGATGGTGTTCTAAGACTGTGCATAGACTAATGGAGACTGAATCAGGTGAGGGTCAAGAACTGTTTCCCTCTTCCAAAGATCTATGATATTTTCGACCGGTTAGAGGGGGAAGGTTGGTTCTCTAAGATCAATTTGTGGTCTGGATATAACTAGTTGAGGGCAATGGAGGGTGACATCATGAAGACTGATTTTAGATGCAGGTATGGGAACTTTGAGTTTATGGTCATGATTTTTGGCATTAAAAATACACTAGTGGTGTTCATGGGGATCATGAACTCTGTTTTCTAGGAGCACCTAGACTGGTTCTTTTTTATTCATCAACGACATCCTGATCTTCTCAATATCCGAGGGGGATCACACCGAGCATTTGAGGATTGTCTTGGAGGTCCTCCAACACCACCATCTCTATGGAATATTGTCCAAGTGCATGTTCTGGACGTGAGAGGTGCATTTCTTTAGACACATGGGGTCTCAGCAAGGGATAGAAGTGGACCCATCAAAGTTCAAAGCGATTGTTTCTTAGGTAGAACTCAAGAATGTGGTGGTGGTTCGTAGTTTCATTGTCCTGGAAGGCTATTACCATTTGTTCATACCCGACTTCTCTTGAGTTGTAGCTCTATTGATAGCTTTGACCAGAAAAGACCATGCCTTTATGTGGAGTGAGATGCGTCAGGGTAATTTGAACTACCTGAAGGGGAAGCTGGTCAGTGCCCTAGTGCTTAGGTTTCCAGAGGAAGGGGTGATGTTCGAGGTGTTCCCTGATGTTTTTGTCTTAGGCTTGGGATGTGTTCTGATGAAACAGTTAAGAGTAATCTTTTAGGGTTCTAGGAAGTTACATCCTCATGAATGTAATTATGCTACCAATGACCTGGAGCTTACATCAGTCATGGTCATGTTAAAGTTGTGGTGACAATACCTCATTGGGGAGAACTTCGTGGTCTTCACGGATCATAATATCTTGAGGTATATATTTTCCCAGTGAGACCTAAACTTGTGGTAGCAGATGTGGATGGATTTACTTCAGGACTATGACTTAGATATCTCTTAAAAACTGAAAATGGGGAATGTTGTTGTTGATGCTTTGAGTAGGAAGTCATAGAAGGTAGTAGTTCGAGAATTCAAAAATTCTTGGAAGGAAATGGAGGAGTTGGATGCTTTATTCCTGGATGTTGGGGAGGATGGTGGAAGAGGATATCATTTTTAGATGAAATTACAGTCTTCCTTGGTGAGATAGGTAGAGGAGTCTCAGTGGGGAGACTAAAAGGCTGAAGTAATGCATGATCACGTTGTCTAGGGTGATACTTCAGAAGAATGGTCGGAGGTTATCCACAATCGGATGTTGTTCCATGGGAAGCAGTTTTTCCTAGTGGAAATACATGAAGGAGTTCTCTGTGAGTTCTATATCTCATCCCTGGTGGTGCATCCATGAGTCTCTAAGATGTACCAAGGCCTAAGGGAACATTTTCGGTGGCCCGATGTGAAGTAGATAATGGTGGAGTTTGTGGAAATATGCCTAGTGTGTTAGTAAGGGAAGGCCAAGCACTGTGTTCCTGGCGGTCTATTGCAGCCCTTCAATTTTTCCAAGTGGATATGGGATGAAATCTCGATGTATTTATTCATAAGATTACCTAGGGCTCAGGGATGATGGAATTCTCTTTGGGTAGTGGTGGACCAGTTGAAGAACTCATTTCACTTCTTGGCGATCAAGGAGTCAAGCACAATGGTTTCCTTAACATGAAGGTATGTGGATGAGGTTGTATAGTTGCATGGAGTTACAAGATCCACTATCTCGAATAGGGATACACATTTTACATCGTGATTATGTAGCAGATTGAAACATGCCTTTAGAACCCAATTACACCTTAGCACTACTCTCCACCCTCAGGCGGATGGGAAAATAGAGAGGACTATCCTGATGTTGGAGGATACGCTACAAGTGTGTTTTCAAGATTTTGGGGGATTGTGGGCATGACCCTTTCCCCAGGTATATTTTTCATACCATAATAGTCTTCAAATCTACCATTGTCATGGAGATTTTTTAAGCCTTTCATATAAGACCATGTCGCTCAGCTGTATACTGGATAGAGGATGGGGAAATATCTCTTCTTGGACCAGAGGTAGTGAAAATCACAATAGAGAAGGTTCAGCTTGTGTGTGAGAGGATGAAGGAAGCTCAGTACCGACATAAGTCATATGCTGATCATAGGAGGAATCCTTTTTAATTTGAGGTTTGGGACCATGTTTTCTTGTAGGTTTCCCTTGGTATGGGTAGAGGATTTTTGGAAGAGGAAGAAAGATTTCTACCAGGTTCATTAGACCTTTTAAAGTGTTGGGACAAGTCGGCGAGGCGGCATATTAGCTGGCGTTTTCACTATGGTTAGAGAAGATCCACTAAATATTCCATGTCTCATAGCTCCGTTAGTATCTACACGATTAATCCCATGCCCTTAACTAGGGAGAGTTGGATATATGTGACAAAGAGATGTTCATGGAGCAGCTGGTGGAAATCTAAGACCTTCATGAAAAGGTAGTTTGTGGATAGTCCATTCCTTTGGTACGTGTGTTATGAAGGCATGGTGGCCTTGAGGAGAGTACTTGGGAGTTGGAGGCATATATGCATGCCTAGTACCCAGTGTTTTTCTGAGTTTTCCTCTTTTCTTTTCCTCTTTTTATTTTATTATGATTTAATGCTTAACCCCACTTTATATGAGATGAGTTGTTTCTTTATTATCTGAATATGTGTGAAAATTCCTGATGATGGGGAGGGGAGGACATGATCCATAATCAAGACCTATTAATGTGGATGAGATTAAACCCATGTGGGTGAGACAGTGCCTCCCAAAGAAGATAGTATCTTCACATAGAGGAAAAAGTTCCCTAATACATGTGTCTAGAAGGTGTGACCTTTGGTGTTTATGTGATTGTTTGGGGAAATTTGGGGCCTTAGTTTTGTCATAGTTTTTCAAGAGATAGATGACAAAGAGGTGTTTTGGGTTGTTGATATTTTCACTCCCGCTTCAGAATAACACAAGGTGGTTTTCTCCTGAGAGGTATCTTAAGGGGTGGTTGTTGAGACTCCCATTTCATATTGGTATGTTTTGAAATTCTTAGGGACAAGAATAATTTGATAGGTGTATGATTTAATAACTCATATTTCCATGGGCCCTTCCTTGGTGAAAATCCAGTTTTTGAGGTGTTTTGGGAGATTTCAGTGGCTCGTATCAAGAGTTTTCCAAATTTACATTTTTTTGTCGGTAACTCAGGGCATCAGCGTCGGCATGTTAGTGCATCATCATGTCATTGAATCATCAGGACACTGCATCTTTGAGTCAAGAGTGTCAGTGTTGGTGAGTCGAGGGCGTTAGTGTTGGTGAGTTGAGGGTGTCAGTGTCAGTGATTTGAGGGCATCAGTGTCGGCGAGTCAGGGCATCGGTAGGTTGTTACATCGGTAACTCAATGTTGTTAGCTCATTGTCAGTGGTTCAGTGTTGGTAGGTCGCATCGATGGATACACGTTAGTGACTCAGCCATCAGTGACACACCCATCAGTGACTCACCCGTTGATAACCCATTTTCAGTTTTCACAGTTTTTCCCAATTATCCAATTTCACCCTTCTTACGTATTATTTGATGTAAACCAAGTTTGAAGAAGTATTTTAGCATTTTTAAGGCAATTTCAAAGGATATTAATTATATCTTTAATATCCTAACATTTCTTGTTATTCGAAATACTCAAACTGTGTGATCTTGACCATGATCCCACATTAATGAATTTTAAAACAATTTTTCCTTTAAAATAGGATCCAAATATTCAAAGTCAAAATCTTCCCTCCCTTGTTTGTTTCCCATTTCCAATTGGTATGACTAGATCCTTCCTCTCTAGACTAATTGTGTGCCTATTCTAGAGATCTCCTGCTCAGTCTCCTTGGAGTTCTTCCCTACTGCTCGCGCAATCCCCTATTCTTGGTGAAATGAGAAACTTCAATCCTTTGATCATCCAAGTAAGGATTCCTTATGTCTATCTTTAATTATGCATTATGCTGGGTGGGTGTTCTAATGGTTCATTGTGCAGAACTTCTTAACACTTTCTTATGAAAGAAATAAATGAGAATGTAATATGATCAAAAGATGATGGGGTAATGAAATAATAGGCTGAGAGTGGTTTGGGGTTTGATCACCGGTTTTATTTTTGTAATCTTTGTTTTTTTATGGATTGATTGTGGTTTTATGCCTTCTAAAAATCAGGTTCGTTGGTGGTATTTTCTTGAACACTAGTGGTGTACCGTTTGTTTTTTTTATGATGTTTGATAATCTACCATAACATGAAAACCGATTAAACATGTACAATTGGTTAATTGAAACAGATGCCCTAGGATTAAAAGCCTTGTATCATCACCCTTGTTTATCAAGTGAACTAAAGAATTATGTATACCAAATTTGAATATATGTATATATACACACACATCTTTTTGATAGGTGTGTCTGAGTGATCTGTTCTGTTGAGTTTTGTAACTTGTGTGAGTTGTGTGGTGTTGCTGTTGGGCGTATAGTTGTGGGTACAAGGTTGGATATAGGAGTTGGTTCTGTGAGAATGGTGTGGTGTGTGTGTATAATGGGGATATGGGCTAATAGTAGTTGTTGTGGAATTTGTGTGTGGGGAATTACAAGGGGTGTGTTGGTGTCCCATTTTGAGATACTGATTGATTGTGGAATGGATGGGCTTGTAGGCAGTTGAACTGCCTTTGTTTGTGTTGTGGCCATCGAACGACATTAGGTAGTGGGACTACAGTGTGTTTATGAACTTTTATGTAGTGGGACTGCATCTGGTAATTGTTGGGAAGGTGGGATATGGGGCTAAGTTGTGAAATAAGGATTGTGCGGTATAATTTTGAATAATGATTGTTGGAAATGGTAGAATAGGTGTCTAGGAAGATTATGAGTTTGTGTACTGGACCGTAAATTTGGTTTTATTCTATTGTGTAGTGGGAATGCAGTTTGGCATTGCATGTTGTTTTGGTGTGGTTGTGGTTGGTAGTTTCCTGGTATTTCCAGAATAAATTACAGTTAATCCCTTAAATAAATCAATGGAATGTGGTTAAATGAAAAGGGTTTGGGTTTGTGTGGTTGTGTATATAGGGGTAGTAGTGAAAGTGGTTTTGAGTGGGCTGGTTGTTTGTTCATAAAACCATAGGTTGGGTTAAGTGGTTTCTTATTTATATGTATAAATTGTAGTTTCTTTTGATTTCTATATGGACCCCCCCCCTTTTTGAGCACCATGTGCTGAACACCCCCATTTCTTAGAGGAGGGTGTCTTTCCCAACATCCTAGTGGGAGGATGGATAGTTGGTTACTGAATTTCTTCCTTGCACCCTCTTTTAGTTACTTACTACTCAAGCATATTTGGTCAGGCTATAATGGCTTGAGCCTTACCACAACCCAAGATCCTTCGGGAAATGGTTTGTTGTGGATGAGAGGTCTAGGTGTTTGTAAGACAGGTTTGTTTTCCTAAGTGCCTATGGGATGAGGATCAAGTGTCTTCGGGCGAGAGGCAGGGTTATTAAGGACTAGGTGTCTGTAGGTGGGATTTTGTGTGGTTTGAGGCCCAAATGTGTGTGGGAATCTTGTGGAAGTGGGACTATGTATGGTAATATTGGTAGCATCAAGACGTTAGCTATTAGGAATGAGTAGTAAACCAGTGGGAAAGTGGTGTGGGGTACCAAAATATCGTTGTGCTTATACTACTACCTTACATTAATTGTTTTATTTAGTGAGTGTGTAATAGTGAGGCTGGGCTAGTTAGTATTCCTTGGTAGGCACTTTAAGGTTATATTGTTTTCTCATAGGTACATCAGTATATCCCCCCACTTTTTCATAGCTGGTTTCGGTTTTCCTACATAGTATACCTGTATACTCACCCTACGTCTGTAACACTGCTTTTAGGTTTCTAGGAGGAATTCGAGGACCATGTTTGACTTTACTGGCTCAGGTGTCAGGATTAGTTTCTCTTACTACTTAGTCTTTTTTCTTTTGGTACTTTGGAGTTTTGTTTTACCTTGTTTTATTTTTACTTTTGAACATGCATGTGGGTAGGATTTTGGATTTACTTTTACTTTTATTATTTTCAGTTTCATGGGATTTACCAACTTATCTCCCAATCTTGTTCAATAAAAAGGGTAGTGCCTTTTAAATTATGTGATATTCTATACCCTTGGTTCTAGTCACCGCTCTGGGGCCTATTGAAAGTGGGACTCGAGGTGTCGTTATCCCTCCTTAATAATGAGGAAGGAAGGGCGTGTCACTTTTTTCCCTTCCCTCATCTTGAAGAAGGAAGGTCGTGATAGGAACCATCTTAACCTGTTGAATCTCTTTAACATCCCTACCTTCCAACATCTCACCACACTGATCCAAAACCAAATGGTCCCTCAAAAAACCCACAACCGAGATCTAAAACTAGGTAATTCTCACTACCCACACTTACCCAAATCAGGGGACAAATAAAAAAACAAAGAATTATTATTTTGAAACATTAGCACATTTATCAATAGGTATTTACACAAAACCATAACAAGTTTCCCCCCCTTTTTCTCATCACATGGTTAAAACTGAGGTACCATATCTACCCTTAACCATCCTATATCTTGTTCCATGTTAAAAATGTTATAAAAATTATCATTATTCAATTTTCTCATTTAGAAACCCATTTATTCTCATCTTTCATCATTTTACAATATTTCTAAATTTCATGTTTGGAACCATTTTAAGTTCAATTTCACAAGAAAGGAAAAACAGTTCGAGTTAAAAAAATTATCCAAAACCCATTTTTCGGTGTGTTCCTACAATGATGCATGTCAAAAAATAATCCCAAGTTCCTAGAATGATTCATTAAGACTCAACTCTCATTCCATTCAAGGACATGAGTCAAAACACCGAAAATCGCAACAATAATCACATCACAAAACAAGTGCATCACCCAAGGTGAAATAATATTCCATTGTAACTAAAAACAATAATAACAACAATCCCACCCTGGGTAATTGGGTTCTCCTCAATACATGGGGTATCTACTCTCATGCACAATATCATAACCAAGACCCGACCCTTACTAGTGTCATTTCTACCCTTCCAAGATATTAAGACAAAATATGGAGAAAAGAAAACTAGAGCTCTCACACCACTTTGTAACATCCCGACTCGAGTTCCACAGACCAGTGCCCCAAACCGGTTCACCACATGATCTTAGGCACACCTCCTCATATGGAAGAGGCTGCCAACTAATAACGGGCGTCTATTATCGATCATGTGGAGACTATACCCTCTTTTTTCAGAGTAATAAACCAACAAAAATAAATAAACAATAACAGTAGCATATATATAAACATAGAAAAAACCAATATCACAAGATAACCAAAAATATAAATACATAATCAAAACTGAATAGTAGATATGTAATGCTAAGTACGTGCCAAGTGTCAAAATGAAAACTTAAAAGTAAAGACATTGAAAACTCCCAAGAGGGTCCTAAACCATGTTCAGTTCTCTCATCCATGCTTCATTAAAAATCATCTATCGAACACAGGGCCTCTGCACTTAACCTGTCCAAGAAACACAAAGTCTATTTAGGTTCCAATCCGGTAGGCCAATTAGGGTGTGAGTAAAACTCAATATGTCACTACCAACATTGTCTAAAACAAATCTAGTCAATAAAAAGTGTATGAAGTTGTATAATGAAAATAATTACAATGCATAATTTAATACTTATCAAATTATCAATTAATCTTTATTAAACAACATAGACCATCGGGTTTGAACATTGTCACACCTTCAATTCACAATTTTTACATATTTATCCTTGGTGTTGAATACCCTGTCCAATACCCAAAATCTCATTAGTGTAGAATTCCATGTCTAACAATGAAAATCACATTTGTTTATATTAATCATTGGTGTACAATGCCATGCCATAAAAAATATTATCGGTGTATAATGTCATGTCCCACACCCATAATCCCATTTTTTTATATTTATCATTTGTAGAACACCATGTCTAACACACCAATTATCAACAATACAGATAGATCAACCAGTGATGTAGAACTCCATGTCTAGAACCCCTTTATCCCATCAGTGCAGAATGCCTTGTCTAACACCCAAAATACCATTCATTAATTTTTTATTATTGGTGAAGAATTCCTTGTCTAACACCCCAAATCCAATCGATGTAGAATACCATGTATAACTCCCAAAATACCACTCACTTATTTATTATTATTGGTGTAGAATTCCATGTGTAACACCCCAAATCCTATCAGTTCAGAAATCCATATCTAACACCCAAATCTAAATCATTTATTTATATTATTTTTTCAGATTTCCATGTCTAACACCCTAAATCCCAATCATTCACAATATATCAAATATATTAAAACTTATAATATTTCACAACAATCAAAGTTAATCAACATTAACCCCCTTATCACATTTCACATCACAATGTCACATTAATTAATTTAAAAATTAATTAATCAAAATATAAAAATTGCATAATCACATTATTATATTAATTAATTCAACAATTAATTAATCATATCAATTTAATTAATTAATTCAACAATTAATTAATCAAACTAATTCATTTAGTTAATCCAAAAATTAACTAATCACATCACAATAATTAGTTAACTTAATAATAAACTAATCACATTAATAACATTAAATAATTCAAAAATTATTTAATTACATTAATAAAATTAATTAATTAAATAATAAATTAGTCATGTCAATAACATCAATTAATTAAATAATTAATTAATCACATTAATTTCCATATTTAATTTGATGATTAAATATTCACATTAAATACATTAATTAATTCAATAACTAATTAATAACTTCAATTATATTAGTCTATTAAACAACTAAGTAATCAAACAACTTTTATTATTAATTCAACAATTATTTTATCACATAAATCCCCTTAATTAATTCCCTGATTAATTAATTATGTCAATCCCATTAATTAATTCATCAATTAATTAATCAATATCCATAAACTCAAAACCCCATATTTAAATATCTCACTCATGATCTCAATATTTCAAAATCTATTCTACAATTAATTTCCTCAATTCCCAAATATAAATATCTCATAAATAGTTCATCAATTAATTATCTATCAATTGTAATGACATAAAAATCTCTATTAATTAATTTTATAGTTAATTAATATAACTCCTTAAATTACATTAACACAAAATACTCATTAATTAATTATCCAATTAATTAGTCACCTTAAATCCCTTGGTTAATCCCATTATTTAATTAAACAATTAAATAATCACACCCACAATTTCCATATCTCATAATTAATATACCATAAATTATCTCAGTCAATGATATTAATATATCATAATTAATCTACCATTAATTGTCTCAATTCAATACATCATTACCCCATAATTAATTCTAAAATTAATTATCTCAATTCACTGCTCAATATCACAGAATTAATTTTATAGTTAATTATCACAAATTATAATTCAATATCACATAATTAATTCTATAATTAATTATCTCAAATCAAAATTCAATATCACAGAATTAATTTTACAGTTAATTATCTCAAATTACAATTCAATTTCACGTAATTAATTCCAAAATTAATTATCTCAAATCAAAACTCAAAATCACATAATTAATTCTACAATTAATAATCTCAAACCACAATTTAATATCACGTAATTAATTCTACAATTAATTAACCCTATTCAACAAATTCAATATATCAATAATTAATTCATGAATAATTATTCAATTTCAAAAATCTCTATCTCTCCATAATTAATTAAACAATAAATTATCCCAAACCAAAATTGCATAATTCTGACCATTCATATTAATTAATTCTATAATTAATTAATCATGTTCAATAGTCTCAAAAATTCCATAATTAATTCAACAATTAATCATTCAAGATCTAAAATCCCAATATCAAAATTTCACATTTCCCTTAATTAAGTAATTCACCTAATTAATTAATTTAATCAAGAAATCAATTAATAAACGACTAATATAAATTATATAATTAGATACCCATAATTGTATTCCATACTATGGGATTTGAATTTTTAGACCACCTACCTCAAGAAAGATGAAGAACACTCGCCAATGGAAATCCCCAATTTGAAGTGGATCCATTAAGAATAAGATGAAAAACACAGTCTATATACAAAACCTAAATCCATGATTAAATGAAATAATATCTATTAAAATTAGATCTAGATCCAATGATCCTGGATCTAGATTCAATAAATATAGATCTATATCCTAGAATCCTGGATATAGATTCAAAAAATATTGTTTTAGATCCGACAATGGATAAAATATTTCTTTTATCTGGGAAGAGGAGAAGAAGAGAGATAGTTTCATGACTCGCCTTCTTCAAGATGCGGGAAGGGATAGAAAAGAGCCATGCCCTTCCTCCCTAATGTTTAAGGGGAGATAATGACCCCTGAGGCCCGCATTCAATAGGCCTCGGAGTGGAAACTAGCACCAAGGGTATAGAATCTCACACATAATGGAAGGCATTACCATTTTTATAGAACAAGATTAGGAGATACGATAGTAAATCCAAAACCACTCCAAATACCTAAAGTAAAAGTAAAGCCAAAATAAATTCCAAAATTCATGTTAAAAAGTAAAGTTGATACAAGGTAAAACAAAATTTCTAAAGGTAAAGTACCAAAATAAAAGAGACTAAGAAATAATAGAAACTAATCCCGACACCTGAGATAGTAAAGTCTGGTACAGTTCTCAATGTCCTCCTAGAAACCTAAAAATAGATTTATATACTTAGGGTGAGTATACAAGTGTACCTAGAAGGAAAACTAAATACACTCTGCATAATTGAGCGAACATACTAATGTTCCTATGAGAAAACAGTAGAAATTCAAAGCACCAACCAAGGAATAATAACCATCCCTGCCTCACCAAGACACACTCACTAAATAATGAAATTCAAGTAAAGTAGTATTATAAGAACATCGATATATGGGTACCCCCCATAACTTTCCCACTAGTTAACTGATCATCCCTAATAGTTAACATATTAACGCTACCACTCTTCCTATATGCAGTCCCACTTCTACAACCCACTCACACACACCTGGGCCTCAAACCACACACAATCCTATCCAAAGACACCTGGACCAAAACAACCATACCACTCTCCCAAAGACACCTGGTCCTCATTCCTAATACACTTAAGAAATCAATCCCAAACCTCCAACACCTAGGCCTCTCATCTACATGAAACCATCCCCCAAAGAATCTAGGACTATGGTAAACATCAAGCCATTACACCCTACCTGGATAAGCTTGAGTGATAAGAACCCAGAAGAGGGTGCGAGGAAGAAATTCAGTAACCATCAATCCATCTTCCCACCGGGATATTGGGAAAGACACCCTCCATCATGGAATTGAGGTTTTCATCACATAGTCCTCAATAAGGGTGGGGTTTGTATAGAAATCACAATAAACTACAATATATATATATATATATATATATATATATAGTTAAATAACCACTCATCCCAACCTATGGGTTTCAAAACAAGAAACCAACTAACACAACCACCTTTGTTGCTACTCCTATATGAACAACCACATGAACAACCACAAAAAAACACAAGACTAACCCCCTTTACATTTAATTACATTCCACTTATTAATAAAGGGGTTCACTCTGTTTTGTTCCAGCACTACCTGAGGAAACTAACATTCAAAAAATCTACAACCTTTCTCAAAAGGCTAAAGGCCACTAAACACTACCGAGGAAAAACCAAACTATAATCCAACTGCACAACAAGTCCACATCTACACAACATTCCCACTTCTCAATGTCTCTCTATAACCACAACACAACAAAGGTAGTTCACCATCCAACAAGTTCATCCATTCCACAATCAATGAATCTCTCAGACTGGGATACCAACACCCCCTATACTTCCCGCACACACAGAGACCACATAAAATACTATTTATCCACAAAACTTCTGGACACACCAACCAGCCCTTCTCATGGAATCAAATCCTCTATTCAACTGTCTATCCACAACCGTGCTCCCAACAGCAACACCACACAACTCACACAAGGTCACACAATTCAATAGAACATAGAACTCAGCCACACCTATCAATAGGATGTGTATATATATTCATATTTATCAACTAGTATAGGTTCTTAAATTTTACTTAATTATAACTAGGGTGATCACACGATAGTCTTGATCTTGGGGAATTCATTTATTTAACCAAGTATAGGTGATTAAGCAGATTCTATGTTCTAATCATTTATTCAAGAATCTAAACATAACATAACATTATTTGTGTGTAAGCGAAGACCACCAAAGATCATGATTTTCAAAAGTAATATAGACACAGTAACCTTAACAGAATTAAAGATAACAATTAAAATGGGTGATTAACATCAAACCACTCTCTGCCTATTATTTTATTTACCAATGTTATCTTTTAATCAAATTCAGTCCTTATCTATTTCTTGTTTCGAAGAAACCTTTTCAGCCATTACTTATAAGGATTAATTAGAATACCCACCACTCATGATGAATAATTAAAAAGAAGAAAAATCAATCCCTACTTAGATGATCAAAGGATCGAAGTTCCTCCTTGTACCGATAACTGGGGTCGCACGATCTATAGGGAAGAACTCCAAGAAAACAGAGCAGGAAAGGCTCTAGCATAGGAGCATGACTCGTCTAGGGAGGAAGGATCTAGGCGCACCAAGGGGAAACAAAAAACACACAAGGAAGGGATGATCCCAACATTGAATACCCAAATACTATTTTAAAGGAAGAATAGTTTTAAGACATTAATTGTGGTTCGTGGTCAAGATTACATGGTTTGAGTATTTCAAATTTCTCAGGATTTTTGGATATTTAAAGATATAATCAATATCGTTTAAAACTCCCTAATAAGGATTTAAACTTGTTTTATGTAAAATAAAATGTTAGAGGGGTGAAACTAGAAAATTGGGGAATTTTTTTGGAAAAACAAAAAAAGAGTCACTGATGGGTGACTCATCGATGCTGAGCCACCGGCAGGTGAGCTACCGACGCAACCTACCGATGTTTAGCCAACGATAGGTGACACACCGACTCCACGGCCTACCGATGCCTTCACCTACTAATGCCTCGACCTATCGACACCCTAACCTACCAATTCCTTGACCTACCGATGCCATGAACTATGGACATAGTGACCTACCGATACCCTATCCTACCAAATCCCTAACCTACTAACGCCACGACCTACCGATGCGTTGACCTACCGGTGCCGATGCACCAAACCCACTGATGCTGACACACCTAAATCACCATTGCTGACACACCTAAATCACTGATGCTGATTCACCTGACTCACTGATGTTGACACACTAGAATTATCGACGCACTAATATATTGATGTAGTGACATGCTGACGTGCATACATGTCGATGGAAAAACTAGAAAATTTTAACTCTTGAAATAACCCACCGACAGCTCCCAAAACACCTAAAATGCTGTATTTTCACAAAGGATTTTCTGAGGGAAATCCGGGTTATTACATAAAATACCTCTTAAACTATTCTCATCCTTTAGAATTTCAAAACTAACCTGGAATAAAAGAGTTCCAAACAACCATCCATTAAGATACTCTTAGGAGAAAACTGCCTTGTGTTATCTTTAAGGCTGGAATGAAAACCTCAACATCCTAGAACACATCCTTGTCATCTATCTCTTGAACAACTGTAGGAACACTACCACTCCACTTCCTCAAGTAACCACACAAACACCAAAAGTCACAACATCTAGACACATGGATTAGAGAGCTCATTCCCCCATGTCAAGATATTATCTGCTTTGGGCGGCACTATCTCATCCATACGGGTTTAATAGCATATTCATTAATGCATATTGATTAGGTATTAGGTTCTACACTCACCATTTTCAATAATTTTCACACAAATTAGATAATAGGGAAACAACTTATCATAAAATAAGCAAGGTCAAACATTACATCGTGTAACAAATCACAAAAGTACAATAGAAAAAAAACTCAGAACAAATCTAGGAACTGGGAAGGAATTTGTGCCTCCCATTCCTGAGTACTCTCCTTGAGGCCACCATGCCTCTGGATCACAAAAACCAAAGGAATGTTCCATCCACATAGCACCTTCTCCTCAAGAACCTCGATTCCCACTAGTCGCTCCACGAATGTCAAATCATCCTCGATATCCAACTCTCCCCAGTCAAGGACATGTGAGTCATCATGTAGATACTGATGGATATGAGAGACATGAAAGACATTGTGGATCCTCTCCAACCCCAATCGAAATTCTAGCTAATATTTCACCTCACCAACTTTTCCCAACAACTCAAAAGGTTCAATGAACTTGGGAGAAATCTTTCTTCCCATACCGAACCTCTTTTGTCCACGTCGAAGGGAAACCTTGAATAAAACATGGTTTCCAACCTTTAACACCACAAGTATCCTCCTATGATTATCATATGACTTCTGCCGGTCTTAATCCGCCATCATCCTCTCATTCACAACTTGAACCTTCTCTATTGTGCTCTGCACTACTTCTAGTCTAAGAAGGGATGCATCCCCTATCTCTTTCTAGCATATGGGTGAGTGACACGGTCTTCCATACAAGGATTTAAACGGTTCCACATCAATGGTAGAGAGATAGATATTATTGTAAGAAAACTCTTCCAGGGGAAATTGCTTTACCCATGATCCTTTGAAGTCCAAGACACACACTCGCATCATGTCCTCCAATGTTCAGATGGTCCTCTCCATCTGCCCATCCGTCTGAGGGTGGAAAGTAGTGCTAATGTGTAACTGGGTTCCAAAATCATGTTGCAATCCCCTCTAGACATGTGAGGTAAATCATGAATCTCTATCTAAGATTATGGATCTTGGAACTCTATATAGCCACACCACTTCACCTATGTACCTATGTGCTAAGAAAAACACTACACTCGACTCCTTGATCATCAAGAAGTGAGCCAACTTTATCAAATGGTCCACTAATACCCAAATAGAACCACATCCTCCCTAAGACCTGGGTAATCCTATGAAGGAATCCATCGAGATTTCATCTCATTTACACTATAGAGCATCCATGGGCTGCAAAAAATCATCGGTAACATGGTGTTCAACCTTCACCTGATCGCACACTAGGAATCTTGTCACAAACTCCACCACAACTCGCTTCACCCTGGGCCACCAAAACTGTTCTCTCAATACTCGATACATCTTAGTGACTAAGGGATGCACCACCATGGGTGAGTTACAGAACTCATGAAGAACTCCCTCACACATTTCCATTGGGACAAAAAGTTTCCCATAAAAAATCATCTGATCCAGATTATCCTCTAACCATCCTTCCGAAGCATCACCCTAAACAACACGATACTGCATTACCTCAGTCTCTGAGTCTCCCCACTGAGACTCCTCTAATTATCGTACCACGGAAGACTACACTGTCATCTGAAATAGATAGCCTCTACCATTTTCATCCACATCATCCTGGTACAAAGCATCCAACTTCTCCATTTCCTTACAAGAATCATTGGTTTCACAAACCACCTCCTTCATTGAATTCCTGCTCAAGGAATTGACTACCACATCACCCTTTCCTGGGGTGTAAGAGATCTCAAAGTCATAATCATAGAGAAACTCCATCCACATTCAATTTCGCAAGTTTAGGTCTCTCTAGGAGAATATATAACTTGGGATCCTGTGATCCTTGAAGACCACAAAGCACTCCATGATGAGGTAATACCACCACAACTTCTGCATGAACACGACCGATGGAATCTCTAGATCATGGGTGGAATAATTACGTTCATGAGAATGTAATTTCCTAGACCCATAAGAGATTAATCATCATGACTGCATCAGCACGCACCCCAATCCTAGGACAGAGGTATCACAGAACACCTCAAACATCGCCCCTTACTCTGGTAAACTATGTATTGGGGAACTGACCAGCTTCCCCTTCAGATAAATGAAATTTTCTTTACACTGCTCACTCCACATGAATCCCTATTCATTTCTAGTCAAAGCTATCAATTGAGATTTAACTTTAGATATTTCAAGTACAATCCTACGATAATAACTTTACAGACTTATGAAACTAAAAAAATCTGGCACATTCTTGGGAGAATCCCAAGGAACAACCACTCTGAACTTGGATGGGTCCACTGTTATCCCTTGCTGAGACACCACGTGTCCAAGGATGTTCACCTCTCTTGTCTATAACATGCACTTAGACAACTTTCTGTAGAGATGGCGGTGTTAGAGGACCTCCAAAACTAACCTCAGATTCCCTAGATGTTCCTCATATGACCTTGAGTAGATCAGGATGTCGTCGATGAACACAATGATGAATAGGTCCAGGTACTCATGAAAAATAGAGTTCATGAGCCCCATAAACATTAATAGTGCATTCATCACACCGAAGGACATGACTACGAACTCAAAGTCCCCATACCTGCACCTGAAATAATTCTTTGGGATGTCACCCTTATTTACACTCAATTGGTGATATCTAGACTATAGATCGATCTTAGAAAACCAATCACCCCCCTTTAACTAGTTGAAAATATATTCAATCCATGGAAGGGGGTAACAGTTCTTGACCGTCACCTAATTCAGCCTACAATAGTCTATACATAGTCCCAGACCACCATCCTCCTTCTTTGCAATCAAGACAGGAGCACCCCACATTGACACACTTCTCCAGATAAAACCCTTTTTCATCAGGTTGTCAAACTAAATTTGTAACTCCCACAACACAGAAGGATCCATTTGATAGGGATCTATTGAAATCATACGGGAACAAGGTTCTAAGTATACCCAAACTCAATGTCGTGTCGAGGGGGTAGAGTCACAACCTCTTCAGGGGAGAAATCCAAGAACTGAATGAAAACTACCAGAACATACACCATCTCTGTATCTGCTGATCCCACTAACAGCTCATCTAATAAGGAATGAAGAGGCTCTACACACTAGCTTCCCTCTAGAAAACTCTTCTCCCCAACGAAAGCTACACGCTGGACACCCATATCTGATAACATGAACCTTCTCCAAAAGTAGTCAATAATATCGTGCACATAAAACAACCAGTTTATGACTAAAATGACATCATATGTCTACATCTGTAGTAGAAGAAGATCCCCAATGGACTGATGGGTCCCCAACACCAGTCTACATCCTTGAAAAACATCAAATAGACTGTTTAGAACTTTAACTAGAATAATTAACACCAAAGGATGGGAATTATCTTGATATCTATTCCCAGAGCATGGGATAGATCAGGTGAAAAAAGGAGTGTGAATCTCTTGAATCAAACAAAGCTCACACAAGAGTACAAAACAAACTAATCATAGCTCGAAAAACCTCTGGACCCACTGAAACTGCTACCTATGAACATGAAATTATACACACCCAACTCCTCTAGCTATATATTGTCAAACACCTCCCCGACCATGACCTAGTTGAGGAAACTGAGGAGCACCCTGAGGTCGGCCTCCTACTGCATCGTTCACCCTCAGTGGAGTGGGAGTTCACTGCCCCTATTGTTGTAAAGTCCTGATTGGAAACTATTGCTGCTGAGGTGGGCGCTAAACCTGCCCACCACCACTATACAATGCTAAAACTAGGTACTGATTCTGAATATGTGCACAACCTCCATAGATAAAGCACCTTAGTCCGTGATCATAAGGAAAGGTCAAGGACCATAAGATCGGAACTGGAACTGCTGAGGCCTAATTCCCATTGTCCAAAACCTGGAAGGCCCTGACCCTGGAGACCTATTATTGATGGATTTCCCCTTTGACCAACTCAGATGACTCCCCTCTTGTGGCACAACTCCCAGCGAGTGCATCATTTCCACTACTTCATCCTTCTTCTAAACCTTTAAGTACATTGCTGTAGTGAAAGGAGTAACAACATACCGAAGAGAATGTCAGAGTGCCTCCTCTAAGCATCTCACTCGGGACTTCTCATTCGGGAAGAGATCCGGTGCAAAGAATAGGATATCCTTGAACTTGATCCCCATTTCCCTCACCGACATACTCCCCTGCAGGAGGGAGAGTATCTAGTTCCTCTTCTCAACCTTCATTGTGGAAGAAAGAAATTCTGCATGGAACTCCCTTTCAAATTCAGGGCCACGAGACCTTAGTTTCATTCCTCTCCCCAAGGTGAAGAATCTACCACTGACATGTTGCTCCTTACATTTGGCTCACTTATAGAGGAACTCAGTACTCTATATGGGCCTAGATTAAGTTGAAAGAGATTTCCATATTCTCGAACAATCTTTCTGTCTCCAAGTCCAAGAAGATGCCCTCACACTTTCCTAGAGTCTTCCACTTTAAGGAAAAAAGTGTCTTCTTCCATTGGTCATCTTCCTCCTCTCGATAAGCCCTCCACAGATTAACTAGAATAACCTATTGGGCCTCAACTTCTCGTACCACACAAGGGTGGAATCTAGGTTCCATAGCTTAAAAGTAAACATGGGATTCCAAAGCCCGAGCAATGTGTATTTTTTTAAATTTTTTTTAACTCTTAATTTATTTTAAATTTCTAAAACACCCAAGACACACAAGAACACAAGTCATTATGATGAATGTACCTTTCCTAGGGTCTCTACCCTGCAATCAGTGTAGCCTCACTTGGTCGATCTGCTAGTCCAGAGTCCTTGCATCAGATCATGGTGGCCCTAAAATCCCATGTCCTAGCCGATCTTCCTTGGCCTATATCATGCACCAAGATTTCCTAACATCGTTGCCCTAACATCCCATGAAATCCTCACTGTTCCAAACTTCTAACTCAATCCTATCTCTCAAACTCCCAAAACCCTCATTTGATACCATTTTTTCATGACCCACCTTCTTCAAGATGAGGGAACGGATGGAAAAGGGCCACACCCTTCCTTCCTCTAGTTGAAGGAGAGATAATGACCCATGAGTCCCGTATTCGATAGGACTCGGAGTGGAGAATAGAACCAAGGGTATAGAATCTCACACAGAATGGAAGGGATTACACTTTTTATAGAACAAGATCAGAAGATAATATGGTAAATCCCAAAAAACTCCAAATACCAAAATTAAATTTAAAGACAAAATCCATTCCCACATGCATGTTCAAAAGTAAAGCTGATACTAGGTAAAAAAATATCCAAAGGTAAAGTAAAAAAAGAAAAGAAACTAAGAAACGAAAACAACTAATCCCAATTCCTGAGCTAGTAAAGTCCATCATGGTCCTCAAATTCCTCCTAGAAACGTGAAAATAGTTTTATATACGTAGGGTGGGTATACATGTATACCCAGTAGGAAAACTAAATCCACCCGTGCACAAGTGAGGGAACATACTAATGTCCCTGTGAGAAAATAGTAGAACCTCAAAGGACCTAACAAGAACACTAAACATCCCATCCTCACTGAGGCACACTCACCAAATAACGCAATTAAAGTAAAGTAGTATTATAAGTACATCATTATTTGGGTACCCCGCACCACTTTACCACTCGTTAACTTCTCATCCCTAATGGATAACATCTTGACACTACCACTCTTCCCATACACAGTCCCACATTCACAAACCACCTGCACTCACCAGGTGTAAGAACCCAGACCTTCTTTTCAGGTATGTTTTTATTTTTTCTGGTGTTTTTGAGAAAAGAGGGGTTTCTGGAAATTTTTTAAATACACGCCGTGTAGTTTATAAGTACACACCATGTACATTGATGCTGCTCAAGGCCGCATGCTGGTAGTGTCAGGACCATGCACACGACCATGTAGGGGTGATGTGGAGGCCACCTAAAGTGGAGTACAAGAAATCCTAGTACACGCCGTGTACTCCAAACACTATTGGAAATCTAGCATTTCCCAAAGGTTTAGAACCGTTGGGAAAGGCTGCAGAACCGTTGGTATATGTTATACCAATGGTTCTGCAAACCGTGGGGAAGTAAGCCATTGGGAAAGGCTTTTCCCAACGGTTTACACAGAACCGTTGGGATAGGTTAGAAAAAATCAACCTATCCCAACGGTTTGGCCCGTTGGGAAAGGCCTTTCCTAACGGTTTGGCCCGTTGGGAAATCAACAAATAATTTCCTTTCCCAACGGTTCCATGAACCGTTGGTAAAAACCACCATGAGACAGGGTATCCCAACGGTTTGAAACCGTTGGGATAGGTGTTTTTACCAACAGTTCCTTGAACCGTTGGTAAAAACAGCTACATAGAGCCTATGCCAATGGTTTGAAAACCGTTGGCATAGGCTTTGCTGTGCAAATTGCACAGCAGCCTGCAATTTGCACAACAGGTCTGGTTTTTGGGCATTCACCCTCGGTTTCAATTCAATTTTCAATCCAATTATGCCCTCGTTTTCAATTCATTTTTCAATCCAATTATTGTACCTGTAACACATATAATGCATACATATAGAAAACAAACCAACACATACAAATAATGAAAACCAACCAACCAACACATGTAATGCATCCTGAAAATATACTCATCCATAATTAAAGTAGAATTCATAACATAATTATAAACATACATAATTCATTTAGAATTCATTTTAAAATTTAGATGACAATCATATGTGGAATCCAGAATTCAATTCATAATTTGATTGGTTTTTCATATACCATATATTTTTAATAGAAATGATATCCATTTTAAACAAAATACATACATCTGGAATGACACCGGTCACACCGTGCCTTGGATTGAGTCGAGGTTAACTCGTACACGTCACAAATGAATCATTGATTGTTTTCCTAAAGTATCAACATATTCTGAAATCGTTTGGTCGGTTTTGCGTATGTCAGTTGTTGTTTTCACTTAAAATGAAGTGTTTTTTAAATAAAAGAGAGACACTTTGAATGGTGTCGGAAACACCGCGTCTCGTATTGAGGCGGGGTTAACTCGTACACATCAAAAATCACCCATGGATTGTTGTGCTAAAATATAAACACAATCAGAATTCATTTGGTTGGTTTTCCGTATGAATTTAAAATGTAGTCCATTTTAAAGAAAAGAGATACACTTAGAGTGGTCTCGGCCAAACCGCGACTCGGATTGAGGCGTGGTTGACTCGTACACGTAACATATGACCCATGAATCGTTGTCCTATATTTTCAACAGATTCCGAATGCGTTTGGTCAGTTTTTCATATATCAGTTGTTTATTTCACTTATAATCTTGTCCATTTTAGACAAAAGAGACACAGTCAGAGTGGTACCGGCCACACCACGTCTCGGATTTAGACGGGGTTGACTCTTACACATCTCAAATGACCCATAGATCATTTTCCTAACGTATCGACACAATCCGAATACATTTGGTCGGTTTTCCGTATGCCAGTTGATGTTTTTCACTTAAAATGACGTCCTTTTGAAACAAAAGACAGACACTATGAGTGGTACCGACCACACCGTGTCTCCAATTGAGGCGGGGTTGATTCGTACACGTCACATATGACCCATGGATCGTTCTCCTAAAGTTTAAATGGAAACCGAATGCGTTTGGTCGGTTTTCCGTATGTACTTAAAATGTTGTCCATTTTAAACAAAAGAGTGACACTTAGACTAATCCTGACCACGCCGCGACTCAGATTCATCCCGGTTTGGCTCATACATGTCACATATGACCCATGGATCGTTGTGATACATTATCAAAAGATTACGAATGCGTTTGGTCGGTTTTGCGTATGTCAGTTGTTCTTTTCATTTATAATCATGTCCATTTTAAACAAAAGAGACAGAGTTAGAGCGGTGCCGGCCACACCGCATCTCGGATTAAGACGGGGTTGACTTGTACACGTCACATATGACTCATGGATCGTTGTGCTAAAGTATCGATAGAATCCGAATGCGTTTGGTCGTTCTTCCGTATGTCAGTTGACGCCTTTCACTTAAAATGACGTCCTTTTGAAACAAAAGACGGACACTTTGAGTGGTGTCAGCTGCACCACATGTCGGATTGAAGCGGGGATGATTCGTACACATCACATATTACCCATGGATTGTTCTCCTAATGTTTCAATGGAAAACGAATCCGTTTGGTCGTTTTTCCGTATGTACTTAAAATGGTGTCCATTTTAAACAAAAGAGAGTCACTTAGACTTATCCTGGACACACCACGACTCAGATTCATCCCGGGTTGGCTCGTACACATCACATATGACCCATGGATTGTTGGGATAAATTATCAACAGATTCGGAATGCGTTTGGTCGGTTTTCCGTATGTCAGTAGATGCTTTTCACCTAAAATGACGTCCTTTTGAAACAAAAGACGGACACTTTGAGTGGTTCCGGCCACACCACGTCTCCGGATTGAGCTGAAACCACCTTTCAACATTCTAATTATTATTCGTGACGTGTACGTGCAGACGGAACGTCAATCGGACGTGCGGTTTGCGCGGTACGACTCAATATTCGTGTTTTAAGTGATGCGCGCGCTTCGTAAACGCTCGTGAGGGGGGTCCAAACGGGCCGAACGAAGTCATAATGGCCTGAAATCAGACGAAAAATACGGGAGAGTGATTTATGAAGTGGTCGAGCAGACGGCACGTCAATCGGACGTGCCGTGTGCCCGCGGTGACTGACAACGTAGTTCTGGTGTCAGAAACGGCCAAAACGGGCGTCCAACGGTCAAATTCATAGCGGACGACCTCAGATTGAGCTGAAACCACCGTGCAACATTCTAATTATTATTCGTGACGTGTACACGTAGACGGAACGTCAATCGGACGTGCGGTTTGCGCGGTACGGCTCAATATTCGTATTTTAAGTGATGCGCGCGCTTCGTAAACGTGCGTGAGGAGGGTCCAAATGGGCCGAACGAAGTCGGAATGGCCTGAAATCAGACAACAAATACGGGTGAGTGATTTCTGAAGTGGTCGAGCAGACGGAACGTCAATCGGACGTGCCGTGTGCCCGCGGTGACCGAAAACGCAGTCCTGGTGTCATAAACGGCCAAAACGGGCGTCCAACTGTCAAATTCATAGCGGACAACCTCAGATTGAGCTGAAACCACCGTCCAACATCCTAAATATTATTCGTGATGTGTACGCGTAGACGTCACGTCAATCGGACGTGCGGTTTGCGCGGTACGACTCAATATTCGTATTTTAAGTGATGCACGCGCTTCGTAAACGCGCGTGAGGGGGGTCCAAGGGGGAGGGGGGGTTGTCCAGGGTCCAAGAATGAGGGGGGTTGTCCAGGGAGTTCACAAACACACAACCACTAAAAGACAACAACATCCATAAAAACAGACAATATATAAAAATAACTCAACTCCAATACTATACTACGAGTCTAGATAAAACCAACAACTAGAATAGATTAAACATCAAATCTCAGTAATATAAGTCAAAAATGTAACGGATCAATATGTCCCACATCAGCATCACAATCACCATCATCATCATCATCATCGCCCTCGTCATCGTCCTCCTCATCGTCCTCACCCTCCACAGCGCCTTCCTCCTCGCCTTCTCCCTCCTCCCGCCCTCCTCATCTCCCTCCTCTTTCGCAGCAGACTGCTCGCCATCATCATCATCAAGCTGGACATCGGCCTGACCACCACTGGAACTGCCACCTGGTGCACCATATATAGAATGTATCGACGACATGTATTCATCAATCGCTGGGCTGGCCTCTGCTGGAAGTGTTGGACGTAGAACTTCAATAAATTTCATAAATGCACTGTTTGCCCTAGCAGACTGTTCTGCCGTCTCTGTGGCCCTTTTCTCAGCCTGTTCTGCCTGTGCCCTAACTTGCTGCATCTCGGTGGCACTACAACTCGTACCTGAGGCAGGCCAATACCTCGTCGGGGCTATCCTAGGTCGGCAGCGTACTCTGCCAGAATGATCCTCTCCCAACACCTGATGTAAGTGATCAGACGGCCCAAAATTGTCTACTTCTTGGGCATCGAGGGACTCTAAAGCATCCTGTTACAAATATAAATATATTATTATGTTACGAAATAGATATTAAAATATAAAATCAACAGATTAAAACTTACAATCTGCTGCTGAGTCGCTTCGTTGACAGCACTTCCATCCTTTTTTCGTCTACTCGAGCAAAATAGTTTTGCTCGAGGCACACGTCCTTCAATATTTTGTACTTGCCTCTACAATGATATTGAAAACAAAAGTTATATAAAGACTTCAGCAAATAATTAAATAATTGAGGAAACAAAAGAAAATGTAAGTCGTAAAGAAAACTTATAAACAATTGTCATACCTGCTGCCTCTCATGATCCGACATCGTCGTGCGTCCTAGTGTATGGAGGTATTTTTTTGCATCAATGTTTTTTTTATTTTTTCCAGCTGATTCCTAAATAAAATTCGATAATGAAAAGGATAATATTAATGCAAAACTTGAAAGTTATTATTTAAATACCTCAAATGTAATTCATACCTTAAACTGGGTACTCGTCCAATGAGTAATCATCTGACGATACTACTCTATAGGACAATCATCCACGACTGGTACCGCCTCTAACTCAGTGTCAACTCTAGCACGCCAGCCAATATACAGCTCATGCTTGTAGGCTCTCCAATGCTCGCCTAAATCCTTTAGACGTTCCAGTCGTGCACCCTCACCATCAGGAAAATTAAATCGAAGCTGAAATGAAAATATTAATTCATATAAATACAAAACAAATTCATGGAATTAAATAAAACAGATTTTTTTACCCATATCTCTGCCCAAGCTCTATCTTTGACCTCATGTGGCAAATGTCTCCATGACAGCGGGCTGACGGGAATGATGTCGGAGTATTTGGCAAGCGTCGCCATAAAACTCCGACATTGCTGCCCTGTTTTCTCAACCATCTGATTGTCTTCATTATATTCCACCATAACCTGTGTGCGACGGTTCCACACCGAACGCATGCGTGTATGGCCCCGCCCCCGCCTCCTGTCAGTAGATGTATCTGTCATGAAAGAAAAACAAATATTTTATCAAAACATGTTATAATGAAAATAAATATTGCTATAAAAATTTGTTAGGGTTTTATAAATATACCTGTGCTAGTCTGATCAATGAGTGGCGCCAGATCCACAGAACCTGATGGAACACCCTCTGGTGGAACAGGAGTCGAAGACGATGTAATATAAAAGCTCGGAGAGATAGAAGTAGAAGGAAAAGAAGATGGAACAGCTGTATGACCTGATGCTGACTGGGGAGTGGGAATCATCATGGGATGTGAAAATGATGGGGCAGAAGATGCAGAAGGTAGGGAAAACATGGGAGGTCTAAATATCCCGTGTGTCCCTAACGACACACCGGGATCAGAATGTTGGAAGGCTGAAATGTTAGTGGGAGGGGCAGGGTCTAGTCGGGCATGCGCAGCTCTATGTCCACCTCTGGTACGAACCCTCCTCGTACCACCGGCCTGAGTACTAGGACCAGTACTAGGCTCCTCGTCGAATAACTGTCGACGTAATGGTGGATCCTACAAAAAAGTTTACAAAAAAAATTAATCAAATGACATTATATATTCTGTAAATATATATATATATATATATATATATATGGAATAAAGTACTCACTGTAGGCACTAATGGTGGAATGCCCATCTCCTCCATCCGACGATTGTTCTCCGCCATTTTTTTTCTTCGTCTCTCTTCAATTGGCTGCATTTCCTGCATTGGAAAACAAATATGTAATTAATTAGAAAAAGAAAATTAATGTGTAAACCAAAAAACTAAATATATGAGGGAATGAGGGGATTCATTGGTAATTTAGCTATCAATTGTTTTAGAAGAGCTTGAATGAATTTAATAAAACATACAAGTTGTAATGTTCACCATGTTAGAAATATTGTTTGATTTGGTTTGAATATAGTTCAATTCCAAATTAGAAAATGCAATTCAAATAAAACAGCAACCAATAAACATTGAAAATTCACATAACGGTCAAGTCAGCTAAAACATATTTGTGATCAATACTAAATAAATATGAATATTACCAACCTTAACGACCCAACTCGAGGTAAACCAAAAGAATTGAGAACATGGATGAATGATTCTATATATTTCCAACCACAACTTCAGGTTCACAATCAACTCTGACAATTGAGCTATTGGAGTCATCAAAAGAAATAAATGGATTGGTTCCAATGGCAATAGGGACAGTGTCAATTCCATCATCAACATCATCAAAAATATGTCTTGGAATTACTTCAACTATGACACCAAATTCAGGTTGAAGTTGATCTTTGACATAAAAAACTTGTTTAGCCATTGATGCCAACACATATGGTTCTTCGGTTGCAAGAGTTCAGGTCATATTAATTACTCGAAATCCACAATCATCAATAAATGTGCAATGTCTCGTCATCGAATCAAACCAATGGCATTTCATCATTGTGACTCATCCATGAGAGTAATAATCCAATATTATTATTTTCTCAACGACTCCATAATAACCCACATTTTCAAGTCGCGGTCTACTATCTGATGCACTGGCATAACAATTTGTTGTGGCAGTAACAATAATACCATCATGTTGTGTTCTCATGTTTTTGGCTCGTTCAGTGACAATAAATCTGTACCCATTGATAACAATTGATTTACAGTCACGAACCATGGTATTAAGACCAAAAGCCAAAGCTCTTATTTCCTCAGAGACAGAGTCAGCAGACAAACTCAATACCTACAATATAAATGACAGTTAAACTTAAGTAAATATTGAAATAATTAATTTAAACAGTAATATTTTTACCTTCAATTTTAACCAAGCAGAAAACTATTTGCTATGCAAAGTCTCTCTCCTTCTCTAAGATAAAGAACGATGCTTCCTATTTATCATTGTTTTATGTTCCCTGTAGATAAAAAAATATGAATAGTTTAACAGATATATATGTAAGATATACATATTCAATTTTGTTACCTGATATAGTCATCGAACAAATCACAGTTGAAAAAAACCGTGCGATGTGCCATCTCCCGCTCTTCATGGCTTAATGTCTTCAATGTATATGATCCAGGAATTCCTCCTGTTTGAGGAAGTGATGGAAAACTGGGTTCAATTTGCTCATATTGTTCTTCTTCATTTCTCATCGGTCTGTTCATTCTTGTAGTAAGATCAGACAAATACATTGAACAGAAATCCATACATTCTTGAGCTAAGTAACCGTTCACGATAGAACCTTTAGGATGATTCTTGTTTCGAACATAAGACTTTAATGTGAACATATTTCTTTCAGTTGGATACATCCAATGAAAAGAAATAGGTCCTCCGAGAAGTATTTCAGTTGGAATATGGACAGTCAGATGCAGCATGCATGTGAGAAATGATGGTGGAAATATTTTCTCCAACTCACACAAAATTAATGGGGCATCTGTCAACATTTTTTGCAAGAAAGACTTGGACAACTTCTTAGCACAAAGATCTATAAACAAATGGCACAACCGAATAACACCCACCCTTACATTATTGGACAAAAGATGACGGATTGCTATTGGAAGCAACTCATGCAGTAGAACGTGATAATCATGAGTCTTCAAAGATTTTAGCTTCAACTCTCTTCTGTTGACCCGTTTAGATGTGTTGCTTGAATTGCCATCAGGAACTATAATAGTCTCTAATACTTCCAAAAATTGTTTTTTTTCAGTAGGTGTCATCACATAAGAAGCACATGGATATTGCCATTTATTTTCACTGATACGCATAGGATGCAATTCTGGTCTGATGCCCCAATCCACCAAGTCACGTCGAGATCGTAAATCATATTTTGTCTTCCCCTTGACATTTAGAAGAATTGAAAGCAACATTTCACATATATTCTTTTCAATATGAATTACGTCTAAGCAATGACGTAGCAAATTGGTTGACCAATAAGGAAAATCAAAAAAGATACTCCTCTTCCTCCAATTGTAACAGGTTTCTGTGGAAACATTCTTTCTCTTTCCAGATTTCATTTGACCCTTCCCGAATGAAAAACTGAAATCTTTCAATTCATTAAGCACATCAGTTCCAGACATACGCTGAGGTGGATCATCGGTCTCTATAGTATTATCAAATCTTCGACGATTCATTCTATATGGATGATCCTTTGGCAAAAATCGTCGATGTCCCATAAAACTGAAACTACAATGATGTTTCAGTCTTCTGGATCGTGTATTCTTCATACAAACTGGACATGACAGTTTTCCCTTCGTGCTCCATCCAGACATCATTGCATAAGCTGGAAAATCATTGATCGTCAACATAAGTGCAACACGCATCTGAAATATGTCTTTCGAACATGCATCGTATGTGCGCACACCCACATCCCAAAGAAGTTTCAACTCTTTTATTAAAGGTTGAATGTATACATCAATATCAATGCCGAGATCAGAAGGACCAGATATGAGTATACTCATGAAAGTGAAATATTTTTTCATACACAACCATGGGGGAAGATTATAAATGTGTATAAAAACTGGCCATGTGCTGTGCGAAGTAAGCATATGCCCAAACGGATTAAAACCGTCACATGAAAGACCCATCCTCACATTACGCACGTCAGCTGCAAAATCAGGATGTCGAGCATCAAATCTCTATCATGAAAATCCATCTGCAGGATGAACCAACTCATCATTAGTCTTCTTTCTCTCGGTATCATGCCATCTCATTTTTATTGATATGTCATCAGACATAAAAAGATTCTGGAGTCTGGGGATCAATGGAAAGTTCCACATTACTTTCTGTGGAACGCGAGATGGTGTTCCATCAGATTTTGACTTCCAGCGGGATGTGCCACATTTTATACATTCATTTCGTTCAGCGGTTTCTTCCCAGAATAAACTGAAATCTTTCGGGCAAGCATGAATTTTGTTTCTGGAAAATCCAAGTTCTTCAACTAACTTCCATGCCATATAGTGGTTTGAGGGAATATCTGCATCATCTGGAAGTAAATCCTTCAAGAGGGTAAGAATGTAATTGATTGCTGTATTAGAAATCCCATACATAGTTTTTCCATGAAACAATCGGATTAAAAATTCCAGCTTTTTCATTTTATTGCATTGTCGATATACTGGAGTCGTGGCAGCATCATTCAATTTTTTCACCCTATCAATATCATCATTTTCACTAGATGAATCAGTTTTCCTCATATCGACATCTTCTTGAGTCGAAATCCTTTCTTTTTCATGATGACGAATAAACGGAAACCGATCATCTAACAAATTCTCCATTCCAGTCCTTTCATTTCGATCATCACCAATTTGAGATTTATTTTTCTCCCCATTGTGATACCAAACAAAGTAGTTTGCTTGAAAACCATTTTTGGTTATGTGGTAGATGACTTCTTCACGACTCAACCAAGGTCTACCAACACAATTGGAACATGGGCAGTGTATGCGACCACTATCTGAAGCATTGTGAAATGCAAAATCTATAATGCTATTCAAATTGTTTTGAAAATCGCTTGAGATACGATCGGTTTCATACATCCAACTTCTGTCCATTCTGTAAAAAAATTCATATAAGTCATTTTGTCATAAAGAATTTAATAGGATTGAACTTTAATAGAAAATACATTTAAGTAAACGATAAAGGAAGAAAATAATCATGGTATCAACTAGACATGTGAAAAAAACATACTAATGTGTTATTGAAAAAATGTAAAACCAACAAGAACTTAATGTGTTATCACATCAGAGCATGCCTCATCCCATAACCATATTAGTAGGGTACCCTCGTGGACAGCCCCGCCCACCCCTGTGGACAACCCACCCACCCCCGTGGACACCCCCTACGCCCTAGACAGCCCAACCACCCCCGTGGACAGCCCACCCACCCCCCTCGACACCCCTTCTCCCTATGGACACCCCCCACCCCCTTGGATAGCACGCCCACAACCCTGGACACCCCTACCCCCTGTGGTCAGCCCACCCACCCCCCTGGATAGCCCGCCCACCCCTCCTTTGTTGTACCCCTCTCTCTTGGATTTTAATGATCACAATCACTCTCATCGTGTTCTAACTTGTTTTCATGTGTTTTGATTCTAGGAAAAAGGTTGCCCAGGAGTTGGCCCAAGAAGGCTGATAGTGGACTCTCTGAGTCCACTGGCCAGCCGGTGGATTCCCACCGGCCGGCTGGTGGTCTCTGGCAGAAGCATTGCATTCTGCCAGAGCCACCGGTCAGCCGGTGTTAGCGCACCGGCCAGCCGGTATGGGAACCGGCCAACCGGTTCTTGCCCACCAGCCAGCCGGAGGACCCAGGCAGTAGGCTTGCCCACTGCCTGGGGCCACCGGCCAACCGGTGGATGACCACCAGCCAGCCGGTGGAACCCAGACAGAAAGCCTGCTCTGTCTGGACCACCGGCCAGTCGGGAGCTCAGCACCGGCCAGCCGGTGGACCACCGGCCAGCTGGTGAGACACCACCGGCCAGCCGGTGTGCCCAGTCAAACTACCGTTGGACTTTGACCAGACTTGTACTTTTGACCCCCAATGGCTCCGGAATCCCTCCAACGGCCATATTGAAGTGTTTATGGGTATTTCTCCTATAAATAAGAAACCATGGATGCAGGGAACATAACCTAATGATATTTTGATGTCTTGACGCTCTAACGACAAATCTCCAAGGCCTCTTGTGATCCATTGCCATCCTTGAAGCTTGATCTCCCTCTCCATCAGCCCACCCACCCCCCTGGACAGCCCGCCCACCCCTCCTTGACAGCCCGGCCACCCCGTGGACAGCCCGTCCACCCTTGTGGACAGCCCACCCACCCCCGTACCCCCCTGGACACCCCGTACCCCCCTGGATAGCCCCGCCCACCCTCCCAAACTGCCCACACCCCCTCCCCTGCAACCCCACCACCACCACCTAGACATACCACCCCCTGGAATGTGTAGAAATAACATAAAAATATATGATATATAGATAGCACAAAATACTCAACCTATGGGTTCACATTAACTACATAATCACACACTTCACTACTACCATAAAACACATAAACCACACCACCACCACACAAGACGCATAGCATTTCTCACATTCATTTATAAGCCACTTCATTCACACATACATTTTCCATTCATTTAATGTTAAATTAATTAAATCCATTTACCACACATCCATTTCTATTCCATCTCATTTATTTAATATCTTGTTTTTTTGTTTTAACAACATAATTTATTCCATAGATAACCAGGAAACTAATAAAACCACCACACAACAACTCACCATCTCACAATAACCATCGACACCATGTTACATCGAACAACCATCTCACCAAAACAACCACATATCACAATAAAAATATTGCACATCACAAACCACCGCACAACCAAAACCACCTCACCACATTATACACCACAACTTCATCACACAATACCTCCACACGACACAAAACCACCACACATCATCACTATCATACAACTTCACATGACACATCCATGCCCACTAACCATCACATTACAACCCCACATATCACAAAGGCCAACTGGTCACCTCAATCCCCATAAAACAGCCTACAACATAAAATGAAACACAACAAAAAACCTCTCATAGAGGAAACATACCCCAACTTCCACAATTTATTTATTAAAGGTCTTTTATTACATTACCCCTTTATTTAGCATGGACATTATAACACAACTGATATTCCAGGGGAAACTAATTAAATAAAAAAATATTTATTCATTTCCCTATTTTACATGGTGAAATCAAATCAAAATCCAAACTTAAAACTAAAATATTAGATCAATAACAATAAAAACAAGGGACCATATGTGTATAAAGAAAAAATTACTTGATTTGAGATGATTCAAATGGGTTTTCACCTATTCGGATGGGGGATTTGGAGAGCAGCAGAGAGGTGGAGGTGGATTGATAACTTAAAACTAAAATACTAAAGCAATAACAATAAAAATAAGGAAGTATATGTGTATAAATGAAAAGATACCTGATTTCAGATGGTTTTGACCTCTTCGGATATGGGATTTCATCAGAGGAGAGCGGTGGAGCGGATGAAATTAGGTTCTGTGCGAATGGGGGAGAGCAAGATTTGGGGGAAATAATTCCCAACGGTTTTAAAGAACTGTTGGGAATGTGATTTTAAGGACCCCTTTGCCAATGGTTTCTCAAACCGTTGGCAAAGGGGTGACCCTTTCCCAACGGTTCTCTTGACCGTTGGCAAAAGGTGATTAACACACCCCTTTACAAACGGTTTCTTCAAACCGTTGGCAAAGGGGTGGATTTTCCCAATGGTTTCAATGAACTGTTGGGAAAGGCTTTATTAATCCTTCAAGCCCAACGGTTTTAGAAAACCGTTGGTAAAAACCCGTTGGGAAAAACAACATTTTCAGTAGTGAAAAGTACACGCCATGCACTTTATTTTTTTCCACTAAACGCACTGGGGTCACATCTTAACCCCAGAATAGTCTTCTTCTCCAGCTTCTTCGACCGAGAGCATTCCGTACAGCTACGGATCTTCGAAGAACCCACGAGCCTCCGTCTGTTCTCCAAATCGACTGCCGTCGATTACATTGGAACCATAGAGGTAAGCTCTTCCTTCTCATAGTGCTTCATTTCCGAATTCCTTCTCTTTCTCAAGTTATCATGGGTTGAGAGTTTTGGAAGTTTTCTTAGATCTAAGAATTTACAAAAAGATTTGAGATTTGAGGATCAATTATATCAATCTCCTAACCTCAAGGTAGGTGGTTTGTGCCTTTCTGTAGGATGTCTTTGAATATTTGTGAAAATTCCACCAATACCCTTGAATGGGGTATTGCGTGTTTCCTATTTTCCCTTGTTGTTTGCCTTCTTTGCTTATATGCTTGAGTAGAGGTTAGTGTTTGTGAATAAGGTAATTTACAGTGATTTGGATGCTTTTCCCATGAATGTTTTTCCTATTTATGATCATTTGGTCTAGTTTTTCCTGTTAGGCTATTGCCAGTTCCATGCCTAGTTTGTAGGATGGTATGACTGTTCTTCCATGTTGAGATGATGTAGATGCTAGTCAAGTAGTTCTTGAGTATTCTTTGGCCATTACGTGATACGATGCTTGCTGACTTTACACAGGGCTGTGGGATCCTAGTGTAGTAGACCATAGGTAGAATGGATGTAAGGGCTTCTCTAGAGTGTCTTTAATTTAATATGAGAGACCACAGGGGGAATTGACATTGAGTGCTTCCTCAGAGAGTCTGTAGTTCCTCGAAGCGGGCCATAGGGGGAATGAGACGTTGAGTGATTTCCTAGAGCGCCTTTAGTACGATACAAGACTATAGAGGGAATTGACAGTGAGTTCTTCCCCAGAGAGTCTTTTATTTAGCTTAACTAGAGGGGTGAGACTGTGTGTACCTCCCAGAGGGTTGCTTGTGCTTGTAGGTTGAACCATAGGGGTTAGGCTATGAGAAATACTCAGAGGGTTACCTGTTTGTTTTACTTGCTTGTGTGGCTGCTTACCTATTGCTATACTTGCTTGAGGGACTGCTTAATTGTTTGTAAATTATATGCTAGAAAATGTGGATTGTCTACTATTTAGTACTTTCCTGTTTACTTTTCTGTACTTTTACCTACTGTATATTCACTAACTGTTAGGCACAAATATTTGGGTGGTTTCCTACTGGGACTTTGTCTCACACCCTATTTGGGCCAGGCTTTTGGGCCCAAACAGATTATATTGTTGCAGGTATAGATAAGGGCAAGAACCCTTCCACTTCAGGTTCTTGTTTACACATGAGCTGGAGAGTATGGGACCAAGCTGAGGCTTGTGATGCTGAGGAGTTTCTCATATATTTTTTTCTTTTGTACTTTGTTTTAGTACTATATTCTGCATTGTGACTTGTTTGGATGTCTTCCTAGACATATATGTATCACACCTCATTTACATATATTTCGGCTCTAGTTTTTTATTATCTGTCTTCCGCTATTATTGTTGTTGGATATTTACTGCTTCCACTATTGTATGTGTTGTTACTTCCACTGTGTACTATGCCAATGGGGGCATAGTTTCCCCACTATCACACCCAAGGACCTCGCTGCTAGTCGGAAGCCTCTGGCATTTGTGGAAATGCGCTTGAGGTCATGTAACCAACTGGGTATGGGGCGCCTCTTGGTGACTTCCAGAACCGGGACATTACACCTGGGCCAAAAACCACACACAATCTCGCCTACAGACACCTGGGCCACAACAACCACACCACTCACCCGAAGACACCTGATCCTCATCCTAAAGACACTTGGGAAAATAAACCTGGCCCGCAAACACCTAGGCCTCTCATCTACAAAAAACCCTCACCTGAAGAGTCTTGGACTATGGTAAGCCTCAAGCCATTATAGCCTTCCTAGATACGCTCAAGCGGTAAGAACATGAAAGAGGGTGCGAGGAAGAAAGTAAGTAACCATCCATCCATCCTCCCACTAGGATGTTGGGAAAGACACACTCCCCCATGAAATGGAGGTTCTCAGCACATAGTTCTCAACAAGGGTGGGGTGTGTATTGAAATCACAAGAAACTACAATATATATATATATATAGGTAAACAACCACTCAACCAAACCTATGGGTTTACAAACAACCAACCAACCCACACAACCACCTTTTCCACTACTCCTATATTCACAACCACATGAATAGGCACAATAAAACACATGCCTAACCCCTTTTCATTTAATCACTTTCCATTTATTAATTTAGGGGATCACATTATTTTGTTCCAGTACTACCTGGGGAAGATAACAAACACAACATATGCAACCCTTCACAAAAGGATAAAGTCCACTAAACACTACTAAGGAAAAACTTAACTGTAGTCCCCACTATATCAGAAGCCCATATCCACACAGTAGTCCCACTGCCCAACATTGCTCCACGACCACAACACAACAAAGGTAGTTTAGCTTCGTACAAGTTCATCCATTCCATAATAAATCAATCTCTCAGACTTGGATATTAACACACCCCCTATACTTCCCCCACACATAGAGCCCACAGAAACTAATATTAACCCACAACCCTACTGGACACACATAACACTCCCTTATCATGGAACCAACTCCTCTATCCAACCATGTACCCACAATCGTGCTCCCAACAGTAGAACCACACAACTCACACAAGGTCACATAATTCAATAGAACACAACACTCAACCACAACAATCAACATGACATGTATATATATATTTAGATTTATTAAATACCAGAGGTTCTTAAATATTACTTAATTAAAATCAGGGTGATCACATGATAGGATTTACCCTAGAGTATTCATTTATTTAACCAAGTATATGTAATTAAGCATATCTCATGTTCCAGTCCTTTATTTAAGCATATAAACAAAACAAAACATTATTTGTGTTCAATCAATGGACACCAATGGACATGATTTTCAAAATTCATATAGCCACAAAAACCAAAACAGAATCAAAGATAATAATTAAAACTGGCGATCAACATCAAACCACTCTCTACCCGTTATTTTATTTACCCATGTTATCTTTGGATCAAATTCAATCCTTGTATATTTCTTGTTTCTAAGATTTTTTTTTAGAAATTCCTCACAAGGATTCATTAGCATACCCACCTCGCATGATTCAAAATTAAAGATAAGAAAATGAAATACCAACTTGGATGATCAAATGATCAAAGTTCCTCCTTTGACCAAGAATAGGGGTAACATGAGTAATAGGGAAGAAATCCAAGAAAACTGAGCAGGAGAGGCTCCATCATAGGCACATGACTCATCTAGGGAGGAAGGCACTAGGCACACCATTGAGAAATAGAAAACACACAAGGAAGGGAATATCTCAGATTGAAGATCCAGACCCTATTTTAAAGGAAGAATGATTTTAAGACATTAATCGTTTGATCATGGTCTATATTAAATAGTTTGAGTATTTCAAATTTCTTGGGACATTAGGATATTTAAGGATATAATCAATACACTTTTAAATTCTTTTAAAAACACCCAGATAAAGCTTTAAACATGGTTTATGTCAAATAAAACTTAATAGGGGTGAAACTAGGAAACTAGGAAAAAATAGGTAAAAATGAAAATGAGTCACCGATGGATGAGTCACCTATGCTGATCCACCAAAGGGTGATCTATCGACGTGACCTACCGACGCTGAGCCACCAACAAGTGAGCTACCGATGCCACGACCTACTGATGCCCTAACCTACTGATCCCTGACCTACCAATGCCCTAACCTACCGAGGCCTCAACCTTCTGACGCCATGACCTACCAATGTTGTGACCTACCAACACCTTTACCAACCAACACCATGACCTACCAACACCACGACCTACCGATGCCTTGACCTACCAATGATGATGCACCAGACTCACCGATGCTGATGCCCCTGACTCATCGATACGGATACACCTAACTCACCAATGCCGATACAACTGGCTCACTAATGATGAGACACATGACTCATCGACACACTGACATGTTGATGCACTTACATTCTGACACACTGATATATCAATGGAAAAACTGGAAAATTTGGAAAACTCTTGAGGTAAGCCACCAAATTCTCTCAGAACACCTCAAACACTGGATTTTAACAAAGGAAGGGTTTAAAGAAATCCAGGTTATTATAGATAGATCTTAAATGATAAGAACACTCATACCCAGGAGGTTAGAAGATGGTATTTGGTTGAAGATGGTGGTGAATGAAGGAGCTTCAGTCTAAGGCGAAGGTGCACAGAGGAGTTCCAGTCTACGGTAAAGGCTCTTCGGAGCAGATTTGGTCCATGGTGGAGGTGTACAAGGAGTTGGTAGAAAATAATAGGGTTCATAGTGTTATGAGATGCTAGATAGAAGTTTTTAAAAATAATCATATTATAATTATAAGATGTGAATTCTCATTTCACATCATGTAAAAATTCATAACCTATTTCCATTTTTTCCAAGGAAATCCCATCAAACTATTTTAAAAAAATAGTTAATGATTACAAGTGGTTTAATATACTTTTGTGGAATTTCAAAACATGGTGAAATAAAATTACATGGGGTGTAATTATCTTTCATGACATGTCTACACATGGTGAAAACTAATTTCAGGACTTGTAAACAAGTTGTGAAAAATAGTTACAAGGGGTGTAAATTTTCAATGTTGTGAATTAATTCAAGTCGTGAATTAAATTCACAAGGTAAACCCACAACAATTCTCATCGTGAATTGGGTCTATAACATGTTTTTCTGTAGACATTACTCACCACTTAATCTTATTGAACCCCTAGAAAAGGTGGTATCTTACATGGAGTTACCCTTATGGTAACACATAAAATAACCCTAACAATTTTACTTGAAACAACCATCGTGATTATACTTAGAGTAATCATCATAGATACACATTAAATAAATTTCACGGTAAACATCCACGATAAACATACCCAATGAATTGGAGGGTTATTATAGACCCACCCAAATTTGATTTATAAAAAATCAACTGATCATCATAAACAATTCCCAAGAACCATAAAATAATCATAAAATAGGATTTCTTGAATCATAAAAAAATTCCTTGAGAAAAATTACTTATTTAAAAAAACAATAAACATAAAAATGGAAAATTTTATCTTTTAAAACAACCATTTATGACTTTAAAGAAGGCTTTAAAGAAAAGGTTAGTCCAGAAGGCAGGAAAATTCACTCATTTTGTATAAGTTACAAAAATAATTTCTATACATTTTGTTGGAAAAGTCACAAAGTTCCATGTTTGGAAAATGAAAAAAAATATTCCTTTCAAAACATTTTGTAAAAAGTCAAACATGGGTAAAAATGAATTTAAAAAATCACAAGAGAATTGTAAAAAACCTCTTTAAAATATTTTTAGATAATGTGGATATGGATGAAAAATAGGGTTTAAAGGGAAAATTTTTAGAATATTTTTTAAGGAAAGTCTCTAACCTTGAGTTCAAATCATCACATACATTATTTATCTTCCCGAATAATAATCTTAGGTTATTTTTTTCTTATGAACCATTTTCAGGTTTACTATTTCTTTTATATCACTTACTATTGTGTTATATAAAATTACTTAATCATTTAATTTCACATTTTATGTTTTGATGATATTTAGTAGTTATACCGAAAAATGACTATGGTATGTTGAATATTTTCAAAGAGGTTATTATTACATCATTATAAAGTAGCTTAATAGATAGTGATGGAAAATGAATTACATTATTTTGTGAGGCGGTAGTCCACCAGACACAAGAATGATGAATCCCTATCCTATTTTATAGATGTTAGAGATAGATATAGGTTATGAAATTAACATAACAACATATTAGTATATGGAGGATACTATTTTGATTATATAATAAAAGTTGAATAATATTTTAAATATGTTTAAGAATAAACAAAACTAAAACATGCAGCTAGAAACAACACCTTTTCTTTGGAAAACCTTCTTTGCTTAGCACCTTAAAACCTCTAAAATTGGTATTCTGTTGAAAATAAGACCTCTAGAATGAGGGGAGGGAATATAAAACAGGATTTTGGTAGATATTGTCTGAAAATGGGGTTTTAATTGGGAATTATTGAGAATAAGTGGTTCTTTTTTATAAAATAGAGGAGGGATATTCTTGGAATTTATCAAAATATTAAATTAATATAAAATAACATTCAATTAAAAATGGATCCAAAATAATTTATTTAAAACATAGGAGGATTAATGGTCTAAATAATCTTAGAAAATAAATTTTGGACAAGTTTAGGACACATTTATAACATTATCATTTGGTTTTAACCCCTCGTTAACGCTTTTAAAACAAACAGTGACAACAAGGATTTTTACTCTTTGAGGGTAAATATAGTTACTATAAATAGAAAAAAGGCCAATAAATGGATCATGGTTGAAATTAAAAACCTTATAATAATACCTTGGATGAATCTAATATTTTTTAAAATTTAATATCATGTAATAAAATATTATTTATTTTAAAATATTGTTAATAGAAATTTTCAAAACTATTCATTACATTGACTTTAATAATATAAAGATAACCCTTATTATTCACAAAAATATTATATCTATAACATTTAATGTTCATATATATAACTCTTGGATCACATTTTTTATCTTTAAGTATAATACTTTTAATATTTTTAACATTATTTATTTGATATTTTCATTAATTGATAATTACTACATTAGAATTGTGTATGCATTCAAGTTAATTGTTTCTCCATAAAAACTTAAAAATAAATTATCATAATGAATATAAATATTTTATATTTCATAATAATATTTATATTAGAAAATATTCTCTAGATAAATTCATATTAAAAATATTATAGTTATTAATAACAAGAGTTTTACATGTCTGACTTTTTTTGAAATAAAATACTATAAAGGTCATAATCTCATCTAAATGGATACAAAAATGCAATATAGATGAATCTTGGATGTGTATGGATGAAATGGAATCATAAAATAAAATTAATAAATGTTTTAGGGTCATTTTATAATCTTTATCATTTTATTTTCTAACTTTAATTACCCGATTTACCCTTTACCATGGTAATACAAATTTACTAAGGTTACAATTTATATTGACAACAAATAAAAGTTAAATATTTAAACAATTTAGACCCATTTATTCCAAATAGGGAATATATTTTTAAAAATTTAACACACATAATTTTTGGAATTTAATTTAAAATTAATCACAAAAAAGACAACAAAAATAGTTTTCTTGAAAAAATGTTTTTAAGACAAAAAATGTACTTATACAAAAATAAGGTACAATAATGATTAAAATTTAATTAATTATATTATATATAGATAATTAATACTTAATTTACTTTGGATTCAACTTCAAATCATAAAGGGGATTTTTAGTATAATGAAACAGATAGTTTTATAAAAATCTATATTTTTCATTATTCATTGAAAAGTTAATATTTTTAGAAAATTATAAAAAATTCATTCTAAGATAATTTTAAAATAATGAATCCAAAAAGTAAATTCATTTTTTAAAATAAATTATCAAAATTTTCATTAAATTTTATTATAATATTAACTCATAAAAAGTAAATTTTTTTTAAAGAAAACAAATTATTGAAGAATAAAATGAATTTACAAAAAAATAAAGTGATTATTTAAAAATAAATAAATAAATTATTAGAAATGAGTAGGAGAATTCTATATTTCATAATTCGATTAATATTTTTCATTCTCACTAATTTAACGACGTGGTTATAATAGTCACATTTAAATAATATTATTTCATTGTCCATTTAAGCTTAGTGTTGCATATCTTATGCGCTATCAAACATAGTATTTTTTTTAAATATTGGAATATTAAAATAAGTGATCCTGATGAGTTATATCTTTTAGTGTGTCAGAATTACAACTAAAGTAATAAAAGAGACCCATGGGGTCAGTTGACTAGGTTCATAACCTAACGTAGATCGAGTTATTAAAAATGGTATTAGAGCCAATACCCAGTCAGAAGTGTAGAATCACTTTTGGGTTTTGAGTTTTGGGTTTCACAATAGGGACTTTGTGATTTAAAGGGGTGAATAATGTAAAACCCCAGGAAAAATGAAACTTAAAAGGCTAAATGTTATTACCCATATCATAAAGTTTCACCTTTTTTGGAATTATAAATGATTAGAACTCCATAGTTAAGTGTGTTTGACCTAGAGTAGTGTCAGGATGGTTTAACTCTTAAAACATTTCCCAAGTTGTGTACATGTGTGAGGAAAACACAAAAAAAATAATATGTGTTGGACTATAGGGGAAATAATTAGTTTGATTAGTGATCCTAGTGGATAATATCATGTGGTGTACTGGGAAGACAACCAAGGTATTATAAGAGACCCATGGGGCCAGTGGTGAGGTTAATGGCCCAAGGTAGGTCGAGCCATGGTAGTTACTCACCACCATGTGTTTTATAGAGGTACGATGGGGTAACAGAAAAATGAAAAAAAATAATGAGATATGGATAATAATAATATATATTAGACAAATATAATACCACTAAACCATCAAAACCCCTCTTAATATATAGAAAATGGACATCTCAAATGGATGACTCAAATAGCCAACTCTTTTAGAGGGAGTGGAGGTAAAATTTCATAAGAAGGGGTGAGGTAAATTTTTTTCAAAATATGTCCTCTAAAATTTGGTGCATTTTTAGAATAGTAAATTTGAGAATCTCATAAAGTATATTAAAATTTTTTTCCTCTAAATTTTTCATCTACCCTCAAAATTTTATCTTCTTTGTAATCTTTTATCTAAATTTATTATTTTATTATTTGGAAAATATTTCTAGACAAAGTTAATTTTTATATGCATCCACTTTGACACATTCATCAGTTTCATTAATGATTGAATAATTCCTTGAATCTTAATGTGAATATGAACTATGAGTCCTATTTAATTTCCAACTAGATTAACCTCATTCATAGTTTTATTTCCTATGTTATGCATTATTTATTGAGGATTTTAAATTCTCTCTACCAAAACTGTTTCCAATATGAATGAATTGTTTGGGCCTTATATGGTTCGAATCAAATATTTGTCCAATTAATGAAATTGAATCCCAATATACTTATAATTATAAGAAAAAATTAATTTTTAAATTTTAATCAGTAGAGAAAAAATTTATTTCTTTAATATAAAATTGAATAAAAACAGTTAAAAATACCGAATTAATAAATTTCCAAATTTAGCTCAAAACATCCATAAAAATAAAAAAGGTTATAATTTTATTCAATAGAAGACAAGGTAATTTTTTAATTTCGTTTTTGATATCATCATCATATAATAATAAGAATATTAATATACACTTAATATAGATAAAAATAGAACTTACTATACAAATCATATCATTTATTCACAATTGAGTGCCACATATGTATGAGAATTCTATTGTTTTTCATATGAAATCCATCATTCATGATCACCAAAAGAACCAAGTTCAAGATGATTAAATACTGATAATGTCCATGATTTCATCAAAATTTTCCTCATTTAAACCCATTCAATCACGTTTTTATGGATTTTCATATTGGATATAATATGAGTAGAAATTGTAGAAATCCTCCTGCATGTAATATTATGAAATTTTCTCTTCAACTAACTCTTTATTACATACATTATTTTTTAATTTTTGAATACATATCTTTTATGGGATAATTAATCATAACTGTATCACCCCTCCGCATGTTAATTCATATGGTAAATTTAATATTAAATATTCTACAAAATCAAAGAAGTTTGACAAAAATATTTTTTCCATTTTACATAAAATTAAAACAATGAAATTTTATAGCATATTTAGTGCATTATATTTAGTTTATTTTATAAAAATATGTAAAAAATATAATATTTTAGTCAAAAAGTCCCAAATAAAATAATCCATTAATTTTATAAGACTAATAGGTAGTGATATATCCATTATTACATGAAACTCGCGACTTTTTAACCTGGTCATATGACCATTTTTGACAAAAAAATCAAAAATTAGAAGCATATCCATTTAGAAACTCAAATCTTCAATCCAATGATATAATAATAAATGAATTTATTTATAAAGTACATAATATTCTTTGGGATTTATTAAGGTTTTTAATATATTTTTTTCAAATTACTCAAGTTTGAGATGCCTAAAATTTTTGGCAAGATCCAACAATAACTTTAAAGTAACTTTAGTCTTAACATGCATGTCCAACATGGTATATAATATTCTATAAAAATATTTATTCTTAGTATGAATTTTATCAAAAATGTGATATACCATTAAATCACACCAATATGGAAGGTCACCAAAAATACTTCACTATATCAAATTGTGATCTCTTTTAAATCCACATATTTTTGATTGATTTTTAATTAGTTTAAAATTAATAGGAGGTAATGAAGAGATGATAAATCATACCCAAATACTAGATGGATCCCTTTAAGGTCTATATTTTTAATTCTAACTTTTTAAAATTGTTTCTATTCTTTCAGAAATAATGATCTATTGGATAAAATATCTGATGATTGTTGAAGAAACAAGGTTTTATTCCATTGATAAGACAAAATGATTTTTTGTCATTCATATGGTACATAGAAGATTTTAGACCATATGTATTCTATCCAGATAACATTCCATACACATTCAAGTCATTGACTATATAAATTAATGTAGATTTTAATGTAAAATCCAATTCTACAACTACATCATATGTAGTTACATCATCACTACACAATGAAATTAACTCAATAATCAGTGGTTTCAAATAAACATCAATATTATTTGTTAAATGTATTGGAATTAATAATACCAAATAGATATATATTACCTTCATCAAAATCAAAGGATGTAAGTTATATAGAGTTATGAAAATAGGAAAATAAGAACATTTAATATTGTAAGCACCAAATGGATATAAACCATCAGTAAAAATACCTAACTATACGTTATGAGGTTTTTAAGTGAAAGAAAGATGAACCTAATAAAATTGTTTCCACAAATTACCATCATAAGGATGATTTAATATTAATTAATATAAATATTGAAAATATGATATGTCATTAATGAAGATGTTTTTCTAGACATAAATACATGATGCAATCTAGTTGTAATAAAAAAATACCTTAACTATTTAACAGTAATAAATACATACTTTTATTATTATACCTCTTTATACAATAATTTTCGACAAGTTGGACAAGTAACTAAAGACTCATATTCACCATAATAAAATAATTAATAATTTAAATAGGCATGGATCTTCTAATAAATGGTTCCCAAATTATGGACCAAATTCTTGATTTCATAGAAATATGAAGGTAGTGTATTTTAATCAGGAAATATAGATTTAACAAATGTTAATATTTGATCAAAACAACTATTAGATATTCCAAAATTTGATATAATTGCCATAATTTTTTTTAACTTCAATTTTTCTTATTTTCCAGCCAATATATAAGGCATCATTAGTGGATTTAAATAAATCATAAAACTGAGATGGTTTCAATTCAGAATTAGAATTAACATTCTATGTTTTATTTTCTATAAAGATAGACCAACAACTACATGTACTAAGTTTTGAACCAATGATGGATATAGAAAGAAAAGATTTATATCTTCTTCTTAATTGTGTTATCCATATTGATACCAAAAAACATGATCTTTCCAAAAACTAAAACAAAATACATAAACTATAATATTATCAAATGTTTCAAATCTCCTAAGATGACATTTAATATATGAACACTTTATTATTCCATCTAAAACGAATTTTTAATTTGATGATGCAAATGATATAAATGTTTCAAAACCCTTAATATAGAAAATGTTCTTACAAAAATTATGTGAATTTATAGAATGATTTATTCCTTCATGATCTCAAATAAAAACTTATGTTTATTTCATAAAAATATAGTTCAATTAAGAAATAATTGTAATTAATTTCTTATAGAAAGTTCTAAAAAGTATTACATAATTTATTTTCACTAAATAAACAATTAATTTTTTGTAATATATTATTAATTTTTTTCTTTTGTTTTATTTATTTGAAATTATTTATTATAAAAATATATATATTTTATAAAATAATAATGCTTAAATATTATTTAAAATTAATAAATAATTATTTTTGTGTTTATTTTTTCCAATATTTTTTAATTTATTATTTCTATTTTATATTGATTATTATATTTATTAAAATATTAGCATTATTTATTTATTTTTTAACTAAATTTTCCATCGAACATGAGTCTTTCCCATGAAGAACTAGTTGAAACAGACTGCATTGCAATAAGTAATTATACCATATTCACAAATCAATCACTAATAATACTTATTATGATGAATATTATTTTTTACATTGCAAATGAGTCTTTCCCATGTGAATCTTTTTGCAATGGACTACATGTCCCCCACAATATGTAATTCTAGTGGATTCTAATAATCTAACATTTTATAATTTTTTGTAAATATAGAACTTAATTTCAAAATAATTTTTTTAATGTTTTATTAGTTTTTGTTAGTAATATTTTTCAAATAATGTAATAAAACATTTTTTAATATTTCATTATAATTTTTATTTCTTATTCGATTTTTTTAAATTAATAAAATTTAATAGGTTTTACTTCGTTATAATACACTATTATTCATTATTCATTACCTTAATTAAAATTTAATTAGTTTTTTTATTAAGTTTATAATATTTTTTTAATATTTTATTAATTTTAATAAATTTTAATAATTTATAATAATTTTTTTAGTATTATTTTTACTACGTTCTATGTGTTTTTATATTTTTATCCTTAATTTAAACTAATATTTATTATTTTATATTACTTTAATTGTTGTATTATGTTATTAAATTTTTTTATTTATTATAGTTTTATAGTAATTTTTTGTCTTTATAAATATATATATATATATATATATATATATTTATTAATTTTAAATAATATTCTTTCTAATTATATTCATATACATTAAAAATAATTTTTTTTAATAATTTTAGTAGATATAAGTTGATTTAAATAAATTTATAACAATACTACTACTTATTAAGTAAACTAACTTAATCTTAATTGATCATTATATTTTTTTAGTTTTTTTCTTTATTAATTGGCAGAAAACTATTATAATTTTGTTTTTCATTAATTTCTTTTTATTTTAAGAAATTTTATTAGTTTCAAATAATATATAATAATTATTGAACATAGATTTTTAATTTATTATTATTTCAATTAAATTATTTATATTAATGTTATTTTTTTCTTACTGTAAATAAAATTTATTATTTTATATAAATTTGTTACTAACAAACTAAATTTTAGTAGTTTAATATAAATTATTTTTTATTATAATTTTATAATTATTAATTATAATTTATATTGAACATAAATATTTAATCTTTATGTTTTTTTATGAATAAAATGAAAAAAAATTATAATAATATTAATCTAAATTAACCATAATATTTATTTAAAAACTGATTCTAACAATAATTTAAATTTATATTAATATAGTATTTTTATATATTAAAAATATTAATAAATTTTAAAAGTAACAAAAATCTAATTAAATAAAAATAATTAAACCCTAATTTAAATCATAATTTAAAAAATGTTAATATAGTATTCATATAATGATAATTAAACCCTAATTTAAAAAATATATATAAAATTAATTACTATTTTTTTCATAGATCATAAAAAATGTAGATTTTCATTTTTGACCCCAATTACATAAAAAATAGAGATATCTGTGAAAAAAACAATGTTTGGAATGATAGATATAAGAGATAAACCAAAGTTTAGAATGAGAGAAATAATGGGTGCACAAACCTAATTATTATTTACCTTTTAACGTTGGAGGAACTGATTGTAAAAAGTTAGTCTATTAAACTATTTATAACATAATATATCTTTTGTGACAGGTATTTGTGATAAATTTGACATCCATTATGTTTCCACCGTAAATAGTTTTCCCACTCATCCAAAAAGTATTTTGTGATGGATAGAGCCTTTCACAAATAGTGTGGATACGAGTTATTTTCCATGAGATGAAGAATTCATCAAAAACAAAGAAATTTTGTTTCAATGGAATGATGAGTCTTCTATAAATTAGAAATAATAAAAATGATTATTTGTGATAGAATCTCCATTCCTTAGCAACTAAGTATTTTGCACAAAGGACATTTATGATGGAATACAGATTTCATCCCAAATAATCTTGTAATGATTCTAATTTAATGGAATGTGTAGTTCATCATAATTAAGTCTTTCACACCAAGGTTATTTGCAACAGAATGTGTAGTTTGTCACACATAAGTCTTTTGTGCCAAGACTATTTGTGATGGAATAAACATTTCATTGTAAATAAGAAACTCCTATCATGATACATTCTCATGCCCCAAAAATATAAAATATTAATTATTTGTCTATTTCAAATGTTCATCTCCATAACTAGTATTTGTGATGGACTACTAATTCTACAATAACAAATCCTTTCTGAGCTACTATATAGGATGAACTACTAGTCCATTGAAAAATCTCCATCATAAAAGGATTATTTTTATATAGTGTTTTTCACTGATGATAATTCATATTTATTTATGATATTCACATTAATCAGGAACTTCTGATGAGTAGACCATCTAAAAAAGAAATATTTCATCAGTGAAAAAGATATAAGAAATTACAGATCCAGACTTACTAACCCTCACCCTATGAATATGTCCCTTCAAAATTACCAACCCAATCATGATTGAAAATAAATCCAATATAATACTTAATAAAATTGTTGATAAAGGGTCACTTTTCCATAAGCCACATGTAGGGAAAATTTTATTTTAAATAGTTCCATTAGATTTAATCCTGAAAGTGTCTGAATAAATGAAACTCAAAATGTTAGTGGTCTATATATCACTAAAACCCATTTTTCTTAAAATAAAAACAATAAAATCCCACGCCACCCAATCATAAGACTTATCATACTAATATTCAATTCAATAACACCCTTCCTTGATGTTGAGAATTTCTCCATTGTATAAAAGATCACATGTGTGATAACAACATTATCAGTAATGATTCTTGAAGAACAAATTCACTTTGGGACTTTATAATTAAAAATTGTAAAATCTTGTTCAAACTATTTACTAATTACTTTGAAAAGATTTTATAAATAACAATACCCAATCTAATTGTCTAAGAGTAATTAACAGTTATAGGAATGGTAACTTCAGGAATGAAATTAATGATAGCCTTATTAATAGACTCATGTGGATTGATTCCATTCCACAAATCATTCCTGTGTTTTAAAACATCCTCACCCACCATATACTAGTGTTTATAATAAAATTTTACCTGGAAACCATCTGAACCTAGAGCCTTAGTTGGATGAATCATCTTTAGAGATACTATAACCTCAAAACGTTGGATATCATCTGACAATAGGCTATTAATTTCATCAGAAACTAAAGGAATCAAGCAGTCGTAAATATCCTCACAAATAGAATTTTTTTCCAATGAGAACAATCATTGAAGTAATTATAAAACTAATATTAATGTACCTTTAGGGGTATCCACCCATAGTCTATTATAATATATTATCTTATTAATATGATTTATTCTCTACCTATTAGTAGCTTTATGTTGAAGTAAATAAGTATTCTAGTCTCCTTCATAAATAACCACTATTCGAGATAATAGATGCCAATATCATTCTTTTTTCGTAAAATGATGATCAAGTTTGTTTTCCAATTAGTGAATGCTATCAATAGTACCATCACGAAAATATCATTCATATAAAACATGAAGTATATTTTCAATATCCTTGATACTCTTATTTTAATCACATGACCGGGAAGATCCACAACACAATATCTCCTTATAAATATCCTTAATATTTCTATGAAAATATGACCCAGAATGACTCCACGGAACTTTAATAGTTTATTAATAATTTTTATATTTAAGATAAAGAATCTCAAATTTAAATACACTCATCTTGTTATCCACTTGACATTGTTGATCTAAATCCTTGAGAATAGGAGAACGATATGGTGATAAAGGAGATAAATGAAACAACTTAAATAAGGGACACATAGTTTTTCAATCCACTAATCCCATAAAACTGTCAATATGTATCAATATATTGGATTCAAAAAATTGTTCATGAGACTGTGAAAAAGGTTTCCCACCATATCTAAGATTAAACCAACATGTTCCTACCATATCAACCTTGAAATATTTCATTATTCAAATATCCCTAAAACCTCCACCTTCCTTTTCATTATTTTCATGTATCTCATTCAAATCCCCTTGAAAATAAGTGGACCATAAAATTTATAGTATACTTGAAGAAGTAAATTCCGTGAATTCCAATTTTCTTTGGTACTAGGTCAACCATAAGACCTATAAAAACACTCTATATCACTATAATATTGAATAGTTACAACAATATGTTTTTTTCTTCTGAAAATTGATTTATTAAAATATTAAGTTCAACATCCCATATTAAAGAAATACCACCCAATTTTCCAAACCTATAAATAAGTTCAAATAATTTTAGTAAGTTTCTTTGAATCAATCAATAAGTTCATATAACCTGAAAATAATAATTAAAAATATTTTTTTACGTGCCTAAAATTTAATTTATAATATTTATATGTGAATCTAATTTGATCCTTAAATAATTCCGTTATGATTTTGTTTTGATATTTATATATCACATTTATGATATATATTTTTTATTCTTGTTGAGTCTGAAAATTATTATTGCACAAGATATGTTTTGTAATAATATTTTTTTATTTGTTATCTTTTCAAAGAGAATTTTTTTATATATTTTTGAGGGATGATGAGTATTTTTATTTTACATGTATATTAATTTTTTATTTTTTTGATAAAAATTGATGTTTTTAGTTTTTTAAAATTATAAAAAAACATCACATGAAATTTACCTTTTCTTAAGAAAATATTCATCTTTGATTAAATATTATTAAATTATTCTGGATATTATATGAATAATATTATTCAAACATTAATAAATATGGTTTTAAGAGAGGATTAATTTTGAGTAATCACATAGAATTTTTTTTCATAAAATATTTTTTATCAAATAATTTCAATGAATATTTTTTAACACAAAATATTGTTTTGAGTTATCCACATAATTTTTTTAATCGAATAGGTAATATTTCAAACAATAATTTTATTAGAACAAAAAAATTTGTTTAAAAAAATATTTAGTTACACATAATATAAATTTTTTTTTATAATTAAATATATTATACAGATGAAGGATCATTCGATTAGCATAAACATTTTGTTTTAGTTAAACACAAAAATATTTTTAACTAAGTGGACATTATTTTAAACATTATTTTTATTAATAGAAAATATTTTCCTTCACATAGTATTTAATTTATCATATTCACAAAACAATTTCTATAATAATAAAAAATTTTCTGATAGAATATTTTTATATTAGCACATAGAATATTTTTTGAGTTGAACACATAAATTATTTAATAAAGTATAAATTATTTCAAAAACTATGTATATTATCTAAAAACATTTTTTCTGACAAAATATTTAGTTTTATATAATATTAAGAAAATATTTATGTAATGAGATAAAATCATTAACACAACACTTCTCTATTAACAAATTTTTTTAATTAACTATATAACCTTTTTATGAAATTAATCGACCTTTGAACCACAATATGTCTCAACAAAAAATGTGATTCACTAGAACCACACTCTCAGACTCAGTGCTAACAAACACATAAATTCCACACCATATATGAAATATACTAAAGAGTCCTAAACATAACTATCCATAATTATAATATAAATACAAATATTAATTCACATATAAACTAACAAACGTTTAGGTTTAGAATTTTGGAGAGTTAAGAAAAAAATTAATCTTTAAAAATCCATATCTTTCCCATTTAATGGATATTTTTCCTCTTATACCAATAATTTCTTATTTAACACTAATTCTTTATTATCTCACACAAAATGCTCAACATATGACACCCATATAGGCATTCCATTCATAATATTCTACTTCATAATCTTGGGGACATATTTACATGAGGAGGGTGATATCAAACACTCAATAATGGGGTTTCATATATCATATTCTATTAAAGCATAAAAAATCATGAATAATATATAAGGATAAAATATCAATAAAATAATTCTCTATAATTTATCACATGATGCTTAAATAAATCTATGGATGAAATAAAAATATAAATAATAAAATGGATAACAATAACTTATTTCATGGTGATGTAATGCGTAATGTTGTACATATTAATCTTTCCATTGAGGCCTTATCCAAGACATTCCACTTAACATAAACTCTTAAACCAAGATATCCTAATTACTGTCAAGGCCTCAAAAAATACATTATTAATAAATGGGTAGGCATCCATAAAATACCCAAACTAATTTTTTGCATGAGACTTATGGATGTATCAAGGGGCTATATAATTCTGGGTCCCACCCATCCCATAATAAGCCCAATTAATTCAACATGTGAAAGAAATGAATAAAAAAAGATACATAATCAAATTTTCATAACAATAAATAAACATCCATATTGGAATAATAAGAATAAGACAAGATAATACTTTATTTGGTCAATAAATAAAATAACATGATCATAATACATCCATATAAATAGTTTGTATGATGTAATTTAAACATATCTTAATAAATCATAGAAAACTTTTGAGTATGTTAACATAGATTAAAACCATATTTATAAGAAGAACACCTTTTAATGGTACCACATAATAATGGATCAGGAATTTGATCATTTAATAACATGAGTTCAATCCCAAGAAAAAAGTAGTGTAAGAGAATTTAGAGGGTAATTTATGGAACCTAACTACAAATGATATATATATATATATATGTGTGTGTGTGTGTGTATTATTTTTATATGAAAATGGAAATGAAATTATAAAAAAATATTTTAAAAAATATTTCTTTACATTTTCATAAAAAGATAAAGTTATGAGCCACTTTAAAAAATAGTTTTAAATAAAAACCTTTTTAAAATAACCCTTTAAAATAAATACCAATAATAGATCCTTAAAATTTATATTAAAGTTTTCTAGATAAATCTATAGTGTAATATAAAATATATGATCTTAAATGGAAAAAATATATAATATTTTAAAATATCTTTATTTAAATCCAAATATGTTGAACTATTAATAAATATGCCATTTGAAAATAGATAAATAGAAATATAAATATCATAAGAAATAATAAAATTTTTTATTTCAAATTAATAAAGGAAATATTTGTGGAAATAAATAATATATACATAGAGTAAATACTGTCATTAAATAGAATGATAATTATTCATAACAATGTTGCAATTTTTTGAGAAAGAAATTCATAAAGGTAGAATATTTGAATTAAAAATTTCATTTTACAAAATTAAAGAAGATGGAATATAATATCAAATAGTAAATAAAGAATATATGGAACTTAGATGAACAAAAATCATAAAGAAACATTATAACTCTAAGAAATGAAGTTGAGTTAGCAAAATCTCTTACAAGTTGGTCAGTTTATAAATTAAATGAATATAAAATAGATACAATTAATTGAATTTTAATTAACATGATTTATAGTGATTTATTATGAAATAATTAAATGTGTTAGTAATTACACCATTTTATAGAATAATTGCGGAAAAATATGAAATCATATCTCAATGAAGATATATTGAGGCAAATCCCCTTACAACTTTGATATCTTTTGAAACAAAAGATCAAGAAAGATATAAATTTAGATGGATATATAATTCCATTTAATTGGATTAGAATTTTGATTAAAAACATCCATAAGGAATTATATAAACAATAAAGAGTAAAAAAATATTGAATATGATGTATGTCTCAAAGAAGGAAAATTGAGATGAGAAACCTATAAAAATTTGGTAACAATTGAATCAAAATAATTAGAAGAATTGATTCATGAAATGATTTGAAAATTACATGAAAGAAACATTAATAATTATAATATAATATAATAGGATAGTAAGTATAGTGTATAAAATAATAATATATGTATAATATTAAAATATGCCTCAATAAATGGAAATTGAGACGGAAACACATACCTTAATCTAAAATTCTATGAAAGCGCTTTAAAATCATTTATAATAAGTATAAAAATATAAATAACTTATTTATCAATCTTATTAATATCTAAAATATTTTATACAATCCATTTATAATCATTCTCTACCCATATATTTATAGTTTATTTTCATTGTAAAATGTTAATAATTACATTTATTTTGTATAAGTTTCGTAATGGTGATTTTGGTTCTTGTTTATTGATAAAAATTTAATCGTTCAAAGAATATTAAATTTAGTATAATTTATGTTCCATAATTATTTATAAAGTGACAATATTATTCCATGAGAATATTAGTTGTGATACATGAAGATGAAATCAATGATGAACTTGCTTTGATCAATTTATCAATATCACCAAATTACGTTGTAATGATCATAGATTTTTGTTTCATCATTTAAAAAACATATTAATGTAATATATTAATAGTTATTACAATATATATATATATAATAAATTTTTATAACCATCCATGTAATGATGTGATTAAAATGATATAAGTCAACCCTAGAGGCAGTAGTCTGCACATCCGCACTGGTGATGCTTTCATTTTTCAATGGATAAAAAGAAAGAAAGTTAGATAATTATTTATCTTTATTGAATCATAATTATTTCATAAATATAATATTTAATCATTAAATAAATTATTAGTTCCATCCATATTAGGAGGTGATGAAAAACAAATCACATCATCCATGGAAGCGATAGTCTTCACGTAACACAAATCACAGTTTCATTTTACAATGGTTGAGATTATTAATAAAATTACCTGCATTTCTATAAATAAATAGTAATAATGTAATTAATATCATATTTATTCATTAAATAAATTTTCAAAACCATACATGGAAGGAGGTTGTGAAAAAATAAAGACATCATTCATGGAGGTGGTAGTCTATACTGATGCACGATCGATGTTTTCATTTTTCAAACAGTTAGGAGGAAGGTAAAAAAGGGTTATTACATCAACATAATAGCATTTAATTATACTTATGATATTTATGTAATTATGTTTGTATTTTTATAAATGTTTTGGTGGATTTGGAAGACAAAATAAATAAATATAAATTAAAAAGGAGTGACTATATGTTTTTACATTACTCTTTTGGAAAACTCCTTGAGACTTCTTAGAACATTATTTCGGTGAGACCAAAAACACTAGAACATGTGAGGGAGAAATTAGTAGTAAATTTTTAAGAGTTTTTTCAAGATAATTGGCTTATGGTGTGATGATAAATGGGGTGGTGATGGTCTCCTTTTAAGGGTGAGAGGAGTAACATTGTTGTAAATATTTATAACATTATATTAAATTCATGTTTTTTTCAAAGAAAAGTGGATCAAAAAGTTAAAAAATAATGAATAGGATTGATTTACTGGTCAATAAATCTATCATAAAAATAAATAAGTGATATTTTTTAATATATTTTAGGATTTAAACCCTTAAAATACCCTTGAACCATAATTTACATTAACTGCGACAAATTATTTTTTTACCTGGGCAACTTATTTTTATAACTAAAAATGAAATTTAAATTATTAAAAAAATTTAATCATGTTTATTAAAAATTTAAAAACCATTTTACAATATTTAATTTATATGTGGTAAAAAATAATTTTTCTAAAAGTATGTATAACACAACAAAAATAGATTTGAGAAGAATTCCCCCTTTGAGCATAAAAATGAATTAATACCAAAAACATGTATAAAAATAATTACAATTATATTTAATAGTTTATGATTAAAAAATAAGAGTTTATTTGACATTAAAATCAATAAAAAACAAAAAAGATCATTATGAATACTTAATTAATGGTAAATGAAATAGTTTTTTAATTAGAATAAAAAATAACTTTGTTTCCAAAATATCAATCATGAGTTTCAAAATTAAACATAATATTTTTAAATTTATAATTTTTATTATTAAATAAAATAATTTCAAGGAATTTTTTTTCTTAAATGATGTTATAAAATTTACTATATTTGTAAAATTAAAAAAAATCACTACTCACCAAAAAATAAACTTGTTTTTGAAAAAACCAAAAAAATAATTCTATGCTAATTTTGACATGATGAATCCGAAAATAAAGTTAATTTTATAAAATTTAAATTATAAAATTATAAAATTTAGTTTTTAAATTAAAAAATATTAAGAAAACCCGATTTTATAAAAAATGTCCCTTTTTAAACATTATATGCTATTAATATTATTTCACATAAATTACTATTTAAATGAGAACTAATATATTTTTTTATAAATCAAAGTATTAAATATTATCAAAATTATATTTTAAAAGTGGTTAATTTAATTTATTATTATAAAATATGCAACACTTTAAGAAACAATTATTTGAAAAAACTTCCCTTCATAACATTGAATTTTTTTATCACATCCCATTAATTATTTAACATTTAAACATTAAATTTCATTAATTAATTGGTATTATAACACATCAAATCATCCAATAATAAATTGTGAAGAATTACAATAAAGTATTTTAATTATTATATATTTTATTTACTTGAGGTTTTACTCTTCTTATAATTTTATTAATGATATTATATTATAAAAACACATTAATGTATATCATTCACTATGATAAAATATATAGTGGTTCATTTTAGTTTACTGTTGTGTGTAACACAATATATTAAACAAAATATTAACTTAAAAGTAGATATATATACTAAAACATTAGGGTGCTATAAAAAACATTTTACTTATTAGAATATATAGTTTCAAATATTATTCACAACAACATTTTTTCAATAATGAGAGAAATAATATCAATAAAAAATGTTCTTATTAAAACAAAATATTTCATTCGAGTTAATCAAAATTTTCATTCATGTGTTAAATAAGTAGAAAATATTTATATTTACATAGTATTTAGTTTCAAATAGTCACAAAATGTTTTTCTATAATGATATAAATAGTACTAATGGATCATTTGTCCAGTAGCACAAAATTTATTTTTTGATTTAACTACCATAAATTTTTTAATAAATAAAAAAATATCTTAAACATTATGTACATGTCCATAGAACATATTGGTTTTTAAAATATTTAGCATCACCCAATATTCTTAGAATATTGTTTTTCTAATAAAAGAAATAGTATTGATATGAAATTTTGTTTATTTACACATAATATATGTTTCTTATTTGAACATAAAATATTTTTCTTTAATTAGATAATATTTCAAAACCATATAAAACATACCTACAAATATATTTAGTTTAGTGCAATTATATAAGTTTTTTTCATCATAACATATAATAACATAACCCAATAAATCATTTATAATAATACAAACGGAAAATAAATATTTTCAAAATTGAATAACATTAACTAGAAAAAAACATTTAATTTCATATTCCTTTTATTTTAATAATAAAATCAAACTATTATAACCATATATTAATTACAAATACTTGTATATAATGCTTTCCTCTTGTAATCAAAAAACATTTTATCTTGATAAAAAATTTAGAATTTATAACATCATTATTCACATAACATTTCATATTTAACATGCAAAGATAAAAAATTTATTTAAAATATATATAACATTAATAATAAGAATCACATGACATTTTTATTCTCACGTTTTTTTCTATATTGTATTTTTTTTATTTTTGGTCTTGTTTTAATTTAGATGTTTTTATATGTGTAGGTGTGATATATGAGGTCTTGAAAATAATTATTTTCATATATTATAAAGTAAGTGATATTTTTTAGATGAAGTTGTTTAATAAGAATGATTATTTATAAAACATTTTACTTATAAAATGAGATAGTACTTCATATAGAGATTTTAATTTATTTTGTTATAGCAACAAACATTCTTCAATGACATAGAAAAATAATTATAATTTTAATAATATATTATTTATATCAAATAAATAAGATATTTAATTTTTGGATATGAATTATTTTAATTATTTAACAATTAATTTATTTAATTTAAACAAATTTTTTTATTTTTTAAAGGTAAAAAACGTTCCCAAAATATAATGAGATATTTTTTTATAAATTTACATTATTTTATATATAATTATGATTACCATGAAATGTAACATAATAAAGGTAAAAGAATTATTTATCCATAAAACAACAAAAAACCTAAATAATATGATAATAATAAAATATAGGTTTACATAAAATTTGGTTTCACATAACATTTTGCTGCACAAAATTTTTAGCTTGTGGAATTCATTATATCATTTCATTTATGAATATTTATTAATCACTGTATATTTTATAGTTGAAGAGAAATTAATATATGATTGAAGAAATCTACAGTTAGCATAGAAATTTTTTAAATTCACTCTATATTCTTCAATATGCACTATAATATTATCCATTGGTCATTACCAAGCATTATAAAACATAATATTGTTAGAAAATTTCATTCTAGGAATATATATATCATTTTGTACCAAAAATATAATTTCCTTAGTAATTTTTTAATTCACATCATAGTGAAAAAAACATATTACATCCTTAGTCATACAACATTTATTTATCCATAAAACAATAACATTACAATTATCCACAAATATAGATGAAATAAATTCAATTCCAACCACTCTAGTTTAAAGGAAAAATCTCTTTGTCGAAGGTGAAAAACATTTTTTATATTTTGAAATTCATTTGAAAATGTATGAATAATGAATTATCTATACTTATGGATTTATTAATTCATAATATCTTATTTAATTTATTCCTTTATTTAATTTATTTACAACATGAAATGAATAAATGTGTGTGTGTGTGGTTATAGTTTGGTTTTCTTGTAAAATAACTAGAATATTTAAATAATGAAATTTTACTTACATTAATTATCCTTTTCATGGGAAAAAAACATCAATATGTTTTGAGAGTTTAATAAGTTTTAATATTGTATTGTAATGTTCCCATGAGAATGCATATGTTCCCATACATGTAATTCATATTTTATTTTTTTTCAATATAATGAAGAGTTTGATGAGCCCATGTCATGCCAGTTTCAATGTTGAATGTGATGTTACATGGTGGAATTTTTATTGAAACATAAAAGATATCATGACTAAACAAAAAATACGAAGATGAAGGTTAAAGGGAGACTTCTTGATATGATTTATGGATTAAAACCAAGGAATTAATAACATAAAACATGAGCTGAAAATAAAAAAAAATATTCTAGGTTATATATGGTAAATAAATAAAGATGTTGGATATGATCATATTGTTAGAGATATTCAATAGATCCATAAATACTGATGATATGTTTTTTCTACATCACATGGTATAACATGGGTATGTAATAGAGTATATGTTATAAAAAAATATGTATTATACTTTTTTGGAATATTGTTTCTTAAAATATAATGATACCATATCATCATTTCCTAGGCTGGTTATAGTGTATGACCTGAGTAGGTCATAGGGTAGTGTTATATAGAGAATCAAATTTAATGATTCATATAACACCCTATTATTTATTATGACATTAAAATTTTAAGTTTAATTTTATAAATCTTCCACATATGGCTATCATAATAGTATGAAACATATATGATAATCAACAGTGCATTTATATGATAAGTACATGAATGATTAATACATTACTTATAGGTTTTGTAATATATGAGTAAATGGATGGATAATAGAGGAGTTTCCCCAAGGGATATATAATGAGGATGAAACCATTGAGATAGGGGTCCAAGATTGTCCTTTCCTTATTCCAATTCTACCATATCAGTCTTCAGCAATATTTATTTACCTTGAGAGATACTAAAAAATCATTGTGTGAAGGATTGTCTTGTACAATCATTAGATGATTCAGTCATCCTGTGGATACATCATAGATGAAGAAACCTATTCATTATTTCTCATTTATCATCAAAAACCACTATGATTAAAGATTATTGTTTTAGATAGAATCAATGTAAGGTACACAATTTTTTATGTTAATACAAGGTTTCTATTTTTCATTTCATGATAGTCTTGTGGATTGTAGATTTAATTTTCTTCCATTACATGAAATAAGAGTTATTTAATCATTAGAAACATTTCAGTGGTAAATTAGCATTACTGTTATTCTTGATTCTTGAAATCATGTTTTAAATGAATAATTATTGTGCCACAACCAAAATAATGTATGGACAATATTTTTTTGACATGTTTATTTATTGAAAATATGAATTTTATTTAGAAGTATATTAGAATTGATTAATGGTTTTTTGTTGAAGGATTTTGGATATGTGAAACAATATGATGCATGTCTATAATGACTACGTGAGTCAATAAAATATGTCAGTTAATTAGATGCGTATGAAAATTGGGTACATCAGTAAAAGAGCTACACAAAATGGATACATGTTCAAAACATCTATGTGAAAAAATTAGGTATACAGAAAAACTACGTGAAAAAATCATGTTCATGGATAGAATGGATCTATGAGTCATCGATGTAGTAATATTATATACATAAGGAAAGTATCTATATTGACCATGCAAGTTTATAAGAGGTGCTTTCGAGATCCCTTATGATCAAAAGATGAATGAATATATGAGGCTATATATAAAATGAGGGTTAACCAAATTTGATAGAGTTTTTAGGATCATGGGTTATAAAAGAATTCGAAACTATAAAGTACAATCATAGTGTTCTGATGATAAGAGTTTCTATATTTTATGGAAGTTCTTGATGGTAGATGGAGATACTATCAGGGAGTTATTTTATTAAAAAATATCTATGAGGTTTGAACTTGAGATATATAGAGAAATTTAATAATATTTTATGTCTCTTAAAATGGATTTTTCATAGGATGTGAAAATGATGATATAAAATTAGAATATTCATATCATATGATTCATCTCTCATAAGAAGAATGAAATAGAGAAAAATGGAGGGGATAATTTGAGGAGGCATTATAGAATGTATTTCTATATCTTATATGGAAGGTTGAAGGTAAAATATTGTGTTATTAGAGGAACTGAATTCTCTCTGAAGGAATAAATTATTCATGATAAAGAGAAACACCTTCCTTGGTGTATTTATATATTATATTTATGTGAATAAGTAAAGAAAAAATAGTCATATTGTAGGAGGGTAGTGTGTACTATATTATTCAAGGTAATAAATTGGTAGGGTTTGTGAGTATAGCAACCCTTGTTTTTATGATTTTTTTGAATAAATTAAATTTATTTGATAGTTTTCATTGCATAAAACATTGAGTTTAGCTTTCATTACACATGAAATTGGGTTTTAACAAATCATGATAATTATTAACATTAATATTTAAATGTGACCATTATAAACTAAAAATTAAAATTATTAATAGAAATAGTAATAAATATTTTATAAATATTAATTATAATGGTTTTATATAAAGAAACAATATTCATAAAAATTACTTAATTTTTTTAAAGTCATCATATGTTTCCAAATTTCTATTTTCTCAAAAAATGTTATTTATTTAGTTTTTTAATAGTAATAAAATAAAATTTCAAAATTTTTAGAAAATTAATTTAATAAAATAAAATTCATTTTTTAAATCATAATTTCAAAATTAGATTAGGGTGAATTTCTTGGATTTTTTATGAGAAGATTAATTTTTCGATGAGTAGTGAAGAATTATGGTTTTTATTAAAAACCTCCTTTTCATTTAAAGAATTTATAATGTTAATTTTAGTTTTAAAATTCATTTAAAACTATAATTTCAGTAATAATATATCTATTAATCCAATTTATGTCATTTTAATCATTTTAATATTGAATTTTGATATAAAAACTTTTTAAATATTTGAAGATTTTCTCTTTGGAAAACCGCTTTCTCGTCGCTTATGTAGGTTTAAATTTAAATTAACATTTTCCAATTCTATGAATGAAATTTGAAGAAATGGATTACATATTTGGAATCATAATAATTTATATTATCTAATAAGTTAAAATAATTTTTTTACTCAAATGAATAGTAAAAAATAGTAAAAACTATTTACGGCGATTAAAGTAAAAATTGGTTTATCTGGGAGTTAAATAAAACATATAATGGTTAAAAATTAATGAAAACATGTCCAAAAAATATTTTATATTAATATTTCTACCCTATAACCAATAATATTATATAATGGATCATTTTTTATCCTTTTCATGCGAAAAACGTGGCTACACCTTTTTATTTTCAAAAATTACTTGTGTGCCCCTCACCTCACTTATAAATGAGCACCCATTATCCTATCCTATTCACTCTTAAATTTTTTTTATCTTAGTAAATAAATAAAAAAAATTCCTTCCATAATTTTATAATATCTTCCTAGAATTGTTTTTTTTTTAAAATACACCCTAGGAAGGATTTTAATGCAAAACTATAGAGGTTTCCCAAAAGAAGAGATAACGCTCTTCAACAAGAATTTTTATTTAATTTATTCCTCCACCTCCTAAATTTTTTATTAAACCATGATAATATAATAAAACTATTATATTAAATATAATTATATGTTATTATTATATTATCATGAACTATATCCATCTCCTCTTCCATCAAATGGGATACAAAATCATTATTTGAGTATACGATAGATTAATGCCACATAAAATGATGCTATTCATTTTTACTAAAACTATCTAAAAAATATATATAATGATAGTATTGATGATATTGTGGGATATATATATGAAATAAAATTATTCTTTAATGGTAAAATATTATTTAACTATATTTCTTTCAATCTGTTGAGAAAATGGAAACAATGTTCGTTCTTACATACGACCTACCGTCTCCATGAACAGTGTATTTCATTTTATATCTCTAACTTTTATGTATTACTATAAATACATATATTATCAAAATATATGATATTTATATCATTTTTATAGTTATGAATATTAATTAACCATGATAAAATTAATAGGACAAAAAATAAAAAATCAAAATATATTAGAAAAACAAAGCAGTTATTGCCCAAAACATAACTTTAACAAGGAATTGTTAATAAACAAGATTAAAAATATCACAATTAAATCATATATGGTATGATAAATTTAATTATGATTCTATAATATATTTTTAATAAAATTATATTTATTATACAAGAGGTTTTTATGTGTATGAAGTAAGTCAAGACTTAAGATAATAGATTTGGTGTCAAATTTCCTTGTTTGAGATATAAGATATGTTATGAACCTATATTCTTTTATGAGGTGTATACAATACCATTTTAAATGTTATATCATTAATATCCTTATTTTCGTGATATTTAAAGTTTCATTTGATTTAATTCTTTAATGTGTCCTATTATTCAAAATATACCAAAGTGGTAAAGTTTTGATGTTAAAATCTCATTGTTTATCAGGATTATTTATGATTATTTTTTTGATGATTAAATCTTATGATCCTTCTATAAATAAATTCATGAATTTTTTTTAATATGGTCTTTTTATAATACTTGTTTTCCCATCATTTTTCTCTCTTTATGTACTAAGGTTTTTAAAATATTTGTTTAATAAAGATCATGTTTATTTAAATCTTTGGTCAAAAAATTTTTTCTTCCAAAACCATGTTTTCCAAATTCTTTTTTATGTTCTACAAATTAGTTATTAAATAAATTTTTACCCATGATTTTCTTTTTACAAAACGTTTTTAAATGAATCTTTATGTTTGTTTTCAAACAAGGCCAATTTGGATTTTACTGAAAATGTAAAAGGAATCATTGTTTTAACATGTATGATATGAATGAAATTTACCACTTTAATGACCACTGTTTTCGTTAAAGATTCATTTATAAGTATTCATGGCTATTTTAAAAGAAATTATTATTAAAATTTTGTTATTAATTTTTAATTAAAAAAATTTAAATAAAGGATATTTTCCTCATGAAAAATTCCATGTGATATTTATTTCAAAAATAATTTTTCATATAAGGCGACTTAATTTGATGTTTCTTATGCTTTACTAGGGATTTTATCCACGGGTACCATTATTAATATTTATCTAGATGGATTATTCTTATGAGGAAAAAAGGTTTATGAAACATGTTTCTCTTCCTTGGGTTATACCAAGATAAAATTCTTCTGAAACCTACTTATTTTTTACATGGGTTATGATTTGATGAAATGATTATAAAACTTATTTTTTTTCTATAGGTTATGTTATGATCAAAATTTTTTGAGCCCCATTTATTCTCATGTTTTATGTTCTTTGATTATTTTATGATTTATATCTTAGTGAACTACCTATATTTATTCCATGACTTAATTTTATGTCCTTTGATATGTTAGGTGTGGTTTTCATATGTTATGATCATTTTATCGTACCCTTATGACCATGTTATGTTCACTTATATCACTTTTTTACCCTTACTAAGCATCTAAGATCACCGTTTATTATGTTTACTCTCTCTATGTTGGGAATAAATTTTTTATGTATGATTTGTAAAATAAGGGTGCTAGTTATGAATTACTTTGTGAGGGATGATGTAGTAAACATATAAATTAGTTATATATATGTCCAAGTTTCCAAAGGCACTATACCTTTATGATCCCCTATCACGTGTTTGTGTAATGTAATGAATATTCATCAATTAATATCTAATATCTATGTATGAAAATTCTAGGTCACTATAGTTGGTATCATAGGATAGGGTCAATTAACATTTGAAAACTAGGAAGAGAAAACTTTAGTGAGATATCTAGGGTTATATCTAGGGATATCTCTAAAGACAAGTCTAAGGATAATTATAATTGTAGGAAAATATCCTATAATTTTGGTGAAGGATAAATCTAGTGGTTTATAATAAATTACATCCATGTCTTGATACTATAAGTGGATGTGGATCTAGAAGAGAGGTACCTAGGGGAAATAACTTCAAAAAGGTAGAATTGAGATGGACTCAATCATCACATGGATTAAGAAAATTTTCATTGTTTTACACCTGGTTTGACACTTTTAGGGGATATGCTTTGGAAATTCCTAAACTATTTATGAACCATTAAGAATAATTTGAATAAAGACCACAAAAGATTTAGTTTAAGCCTAGAGTTTCATAGATTAAAATGAATTTGTCATGATTTAGACAACCTTTAAGTGATTTTTCATTATTATGTGGTCACCCGTTATTATTATTATTTACTATAATATACTTTTTGGTTTCATTATAAGGATAGAACCCAAATGAACCATGCTAAATCTATGTGTAACAGAAAATGAAATGATTATTATTTTGAGAAGACAAATGTTATGGGATCTATAATACAATGTTTTTCAATGATCACACAACTTTCTCAAGCCATAAATCATGCTAAACATCAAATGATAAAAGGAAATAAAATGTTCTATTGAGTCCTTCATGAAGAAAATGACACCATACTTTAGTGTATCCATTGATCTTCTAGTTTCAGAGCCATGTATCAGTACCACTGAATAGATATTTTTCATTCTATAGGGTTCAAAACATGAAAATTGCATTTTGGATGTCTTTCATTTAGAAGGAAAATCCGATAAATGGTGTATTATCATCAATAATACAAGGTAACATGATAAACTTGACTCCATGGAGTGGGATGAGTTTAAGAGATTATTTTTTAATAATTACTTCCCTTGTATTATTTTAAAAAAAATGGAGAAATAAGTCCTTGAGATAAAGTAGAAGGATAATGATTTTTTTAGTATCTATGAGGAAACATTTACAAGGCTTGTGAGGTATTATTATAGAATTATCATCCAACCTAAAATTAAGGATTATTGATTCCTTAGTGGCTTAAAAACAAGTCTCTAAATGGAGTTTACTATAAGAGACATTAGTAGCTGGGAATAAATTGTTCAATGTGATATCAATGTGTAAATAGATATCAGAGTTACCCATCAATCTCATGGTTTTGAGAACAAAATAAAAATATAATTCAAAGAAAATTATAAAAACCATATAGAAAAGAATATAATCTTTTCTTCATGGTCAATATGTGGAAGTAATCATAGAGTAAACTGACTTAATAGGGATGATAAATGTTTTATGTTTTCAAAGGAAGGTCATTAGGCAATTGAATATCAATGTGATGGGAAGGAGTTATATAATGATTTAAGTAGAGAGAAAGATACATATAATTAACCATCAACACTCCAGTGTTTCAAATGCAATGAGTATGGTTATTATTCTAACTAGTGCCCAAATTTTATGGTTAATGATTATGATTAGAATCAGTAACCTATTAAGCTGAGAGACAAATGGAAATATCATGTGCTCACTATTTATAATGAGGTTCATGATAATGACATTGTGAAATGTACACTTACCCTCTACTCTAGAACTATTAATGTCATAGTTGACTCTGGAACTACTAATTCATTCATATCTTAATAATTTTATATGAGTATCAAGATTTCACCCATTCTATTAGATTTAAAATTAGTAGTGAAAATCCTTAATGGTATTATTATCAAATCTCAAGTAGACGATTCCTCTCCGATTGAAATTTTTGAGAATGTGATTCCTAAAAATCTTTTCAGCCTTTCTCTGGTTGAATTTGATGTTATATTTAGAATAGATTGACTTTATCTACATTAATACCAGATTAATTTTTGAGTAAGGGAAGTCACATTTGGTATTCCAAACCAACCTATGATCATCTATCAATGTGATGATAAATATAAACATCCATTGGAAATCACATCTATTGTATGGGTTTGATTCCTATTCAAGAGGGGTATTTATCATAGATTGTTGGAGATAAAATCAACATAGATAATATGCATATTGGACGGGGTTTTTTTATGTTTAAACATAATATTTGACTATACTTCCACCAAAACATAGAGTTGATTTCTTAATATAACTCATATATGGTTCCATGCCTATTTAAAATACTACCTATAGAATGGTCCCAATTGAGTTATAGGAATTGAAAAAGTAACTCCATGAGAACCGTGACAAGGGATTCATTTGGCCAAGTGTGTCACCATGGGGTTCACTAATTCTTTTTTTTTAAAAAGAACAATGGATTGATGTCACTCTGCATTAATTATCAGGAGACGAAAAAGATCATGATCAAGAACAAGTATCCTATACCCCATATCGATGACCTATTTGACCAAATGCATAGAGCTTAATAATTTTCCAAGATTGGAATTTATTCTATATATCATCAATTGAGGTTCAAGAAGGAGGATATGACCAATACTGTATTCTATATAAGGTATAGATGCTACAAATATATAGTTATTTTATTAAGTCTTATTAATTACCAAACTATATTATATATTTAATAAATAGAGGCTTTAGATATTACCTTGATCATTATGCGGTAGTCTTTATAGATGATATTATTATATATTCCATGAGAAAGGAAGAGCATGAAGATCAATATAGAATTGTAATAAACACCCTAAGAAAGGATAAAATATATGTAAAATTTACCAAGTGTGAATTTTGGATGTAAAAGGATTCAATTTTGGGTTATATAATCTCAAGAGAGGTTATATCAGTAGATCCAACAAAGACAAAGGCTATTGAATGTTGGCCTAGACCAAACATGGTGAATAAGATATGTTGTTTTCTTAGTTTAGATGGATATTATTAATTTTTTATATATAATTTCTCACAAGTATATAATCCACACACCAAGTTAACTATGAAGGGATCCAAGTTCCTCTAGGAAGATGAATGTAAGTAAAGTTTCAAGGAACTGAAGGGAATATTAGTCAACACACCTCTTCTTATATTACCCTATAATGGTGAAGGGTTTTCAATCTATAGTGATTCATAGAAGAAAGTATTTTCATGTGTTATCATGTATAATGACATGGTTATAGATTATGTTGCATGATAATTAAAGGATCATAATCATAATTACCCAAATCATGATTTGGAGTTAGCTAACAAAAATCATTAAATACATGGAGGAATTATATTTATGGCGAATAGTTTAATATATATAATGATCATAGATTTTTAAAGTATATATTCATTTAGAATTTTTTGAACATGTTCTAGAGAATATTTTTAGATATAATTATATATTATGAATTCTAGATACATTACCAAACTACAAAAAATGAACAAGGTGACTGATGCTTTGAGTCGAAATGATCATGCTAGATTATCTAGGAAAAAGATAAAAAATATCCAATATTTTTGGATTTGAAAAGGATGGATCTATAAATACTGATGTAAGGGGTGAAATATTATCTTTCTCAATTTAATGTTCAACCATCTTTCCAAGTGATGATTAATGAGGTACATAAAGAAGATGTAAAGCTGTAAAATAAGGTTAGATATATTCCAGAGTTTAACATTGATCATAATGGAATGATAAGGTTTAGAAACCATATATATGTTCTTTCCATACCAAATTTAAAGGAGTTATTATATAAGTTCCATAATTCTTTATTCTCTATTCATCCTAGAAGCATGAAGATGTATAGATATTTTAGAGAGTATTTATGGTGCGATGAAATAAAGAGAGATATCATAGAGTTTGTATCTTGGTTCCTGGTATGTTAGTAAATTAAGATTTAGAGACAAAAGTATAAGGTTATGTTACATCCATTACCTATACAATAATGTAAATGAAAAAACATCACTATGGATTTTATAATCCGACTCCACAAAACATTTACATAAAATAATGATATATGGGTTCTAGTCATTCACCTTACAAAGTAAACACAATTCATCATTATCAGAGAATATTTATCTTTGGATTATTTTTCTAAGTTAAAAATTAAGGAATTGGTAAGGTTTTATGGAGTAATAAATTCAATTATAGCAGATATGGATATGAGGTTTACCTCAAAGTTTTGGTGAAGTCTCCAGCAAGATCTTGATATAGAGTTGAGTTTTACCATTATATATCATCCTCGGATAGATGGTTGGTTTGAGAGAAAAATTAAAACCATAGGGGATATGTGAAGATCTTGTTCTATGGATTTTAAATGTGTTTAAGATCAAATATTTCCTCTATTTGAGATTTCATACAATAAAAGATTTCACACGAGTATTCAAATGGATCCTTATGAGGCCCTATATAGAAATAAGTATAGATCTCCATCACGATGGATTGAAGTTGGAGTAGGAAATATATTGAGACCTATGTTAACTGGAGAAATGGTAGAGAAGGTTAGATCCATTCAGCAACACATCATGGCATCTCAAATTTGGCATAAAAGTTATGCTGCTAATCATCAATGTGATCTTTAATTTGAGGTTAGTGATAATGTGTTTCTAAGAATTTCTCCATGGAATAAGATAATTAGATTTGGAAATAAGGGAAAAATAACTGATGGTATATCAGTCCCATTGAAATTATTGTCTGTATCGGGATGGAAGCCTATCAGTTGGAACTTCCACCAAACCTCTCTCAAGTCCAGGATGTGTTCCATGTATCTCTCCGGAGAAAGTATATACGTGACCCTTCACATGTACTGAACTCAGAGGTTATACCGCCAGAAAAATATCTTTGTCATAAGGAAGAAAAGTTAAATATTTTGGATCATATAGATAAATTTCAACAAAATAAGACCACAAAATTGGGCATAGTTTTTCCGGAAAAATAATTAGTTTGAAAAAGCTACATAAGAACCTAAGGAAATAATGAGGCAGAAGTATCCTCATTTTTTTTACATCATAGTGACGAATTTTTATGGAGAAATTCATTTTAAGGGAGGAAGAATTTAACAACATGAATTTTATGAATATTTTTTGAATAAAATTTTTATATATTTTTTTTCATTCAGCACCCAGTATAGCTTACGTTAAAAGAGACTCTGAGTTTAAATAAATTTTGATATATTTTTAATATTATTATTTAAATGTGACCATTTTAACCTAGAAGTTAAAATTAGAAATATTAACAGTAATATTTTTTTAAATATTATGTATAATATTTTTACATAAATAAAACAAATTTATAAAAAAGGTTCTTAATTTTTGGTAGTCTTATTATGTTTTGAAAATACTAATTTCTCAAAAAATATTTTTTATTTTTTTTGTGGAAAATAATAAAATTAATTTTTGAAATCTTTATAAAATTAAATTGATAAAAAAAATTTGAAACCATCATGTCAAAATTAACTTAGGGTGAATTTTTGGGTTTTTTTTCTGAAAAGATTAATTTTTTTAGGACAAGTGAAAAATTCTGGTTTTTATTAATAACTAAATTTTCATTTAAATAATATATAAGGTTATTTTTTTGTTTTAAAATAGGTTTAAAAGTATAATTAGTTCAATTATATATCTATTAATTAAATTTAGTTTATTGTAATCATTTTGATCTTGAATTTTTATATAAGGACTTTCTAAACATTTAAACATTTTCTCTTTGGAAAACCGCTTTCTCATCACATCTACGGGTTTCAATTAAAATTAAAATTTTACACTTATATTGATTTAATTTAAAAAAAGTATTAAATTTTTAGAATAATAATAATTTATATTATATAATAATTTAAACTCAATTTTTTTACCATAATGAATAGTAAAAACTGTAAAAATTATTCACCATTGTTAAGGTAAAAATGGGTTTATCGGGAGGTTAAATTAAAATTATAAGGGTTAAAAATAACCCAAAAATTGTTAAAAAAATATTTTATGGAAATATTGAGACCTTTTAACATTTAATATTCTATAATATACCATTTTTGGATCCTTTTATCATGTAAAACATGTGGGTACATCTTTTTCATTTCAAAATTTATAAGTGTACCACTCACCTCACTTCTAAAAGGCCACCCCTATTATCTCCTCTTCACACTTAAAAAAATATGTATACATTACCCAAGAACATCCTTAACTCCATAATATCACCTCAATATCATTATTTTTATTATAAATCCAACCTAGGAAGGATTTTTTTTGCAAACCTAAGGAAGTTACTCAAATAAGAGGTAACGTTATTCAATGAGCATTTTTATTTTATTTCTTCCTACACCTCCTAAAAATTATTACACCATGATAATTTAATAAAATAAATATCTTACACATATTTATAATTTATTATTTTATTACCATAACCTATAACCATATCCTCTTCCATCAAATGGGATACTAAATCATCATTTGTGTGTATGGTAGACTACCGCCTCATGAATCGATGTTATTCATTTTCCATAATAACATATAATGAATGGATATAATAATTTATTAAATTTTATATATGATATTTATGATATTATTATATTTATGATATTATTATATTATATATACCTTCTTACTTTCCATTATGCAGGAATACGATAACATCGCTAGTGCGAACAATGAACTACCACTTCACGAATTGATGTGATTCATTCATGATATACATGGAATATAATAATGGTGGGATTAAAAAAATATGTTTTATATATGACATAAAAATTATTATTTAATTATAATGTATTATTTACAATTATTTCTTTCAATCTGTTGAGAAAATGGAAATAATGTTCATGTGTGCGTATGACCTATTTTCTCTTAAAATGGTGTATTTCATTTTCTATCTATAACTTTTAAGGATTAATATAAATATATATATAATAAATATTTTTTTTTATATAATGGTAAAAATTATGGATATCGTATAATTTTGATCAAATTAAATGGACCAAAAGCAAAAAATCAAAACATACATGAAAGACAAAGCAGTTATTGCCTGAAACGTGACTTTAACATGGAATTGTTAATAAATGGGAAATAAAAGGACATAAGTAAATCATATAATGTATTATATATATTATTATGTTTCTATAATAGATGAATAAAAAGCTTATATTTATTATACAGAAGTTTTGAACATGTGTGAAGGAAGTCAAGACTTATGGTAATAGATTTTTGTCTCAAATTGCCTTCTTTGTGACATAAGATATTTTATGTACCAATCTTATTTTTTGAGGAGTATATAATTCCATTTTACATTTTATATCATGAATATAAATCCTTTCATGTTATTTTTGGATTCCTTTAATGTTATTGTTTAATGGGGCATATGATTCAAAAGATACCAAAGTGGTAAAGGTTTGATGTTACAATCTCATTGTTTAACTAGATTGTTTATGATTATGTTTTAAATGATGAAATATTATGATCCACCTCTCAATAAAATTAGTAATTTTATTATAATATGTTTACTTCATGATAATATATGTTTTCATTTCATTTTCCTCTCTTTATATAATCAATAGGTTAAAAGAATTTTTTTTAAGAAAAATCATCTTCAGTTCTCACTTCAGTTGAAAACCATTTCTCTTCCAAAACCATGTTTATAAAAATGTTTTTGAAATTATAGAATTGATTTAATAAATTAATTTTTACCCATTTTTTAATTTTTAAAAAACCTTTTTAATGTAATCTTTATACCATTTTTCTAAACAAGTCTCATTTTGATTTTACTTAAAATGTGAAATGAACATCTGTTTTAACATGTACGATATGAAAAAAATCTCCCACCACCATGAACATTATTTTTATTGAAGATTACATTATAAGTTTTAAATTATATTTTGAAATAAGAGGATTTTGAAAAAAACTATGAATTTTTTGTTAAAAATAATTATTTTCAAAGAAAGTATATTTTTATCAAGAAACACCCTAAGCGTTTTTTATTTCAAAAACAGTTTCCATATAAGATTTAATCATTTTATGTTACTTATGATTTAATGGAGATATTATCCAATTGTACCATTCGTATTATTTCTTTAGATAGTTTTTTTTATGAAAATATGTTTATGAAACCCATTTCTCTTCCACGGGTTATACCATGATAAAATTATTATGAAACCTTCATCTTTTTTCACGAGTTATGCATTTATCAAATGTTGAAATTATTATGAAAACTATTTATTTTACATGGTTTATGTTAGTATTAAATGTTTATACACCCAATTTTTTTCATGGGTTCTGATATTATGAATGTTTTATAATCTTATGGCACACATATGTATGATTTTCATTATGTGACCTATGGGACCTATATATCTCTCCAATGCATTGGGTAAATATTGATATATCATGAGATAAATAGGATTGTAATGGGGATTAAACCATGTTTAGTATGGGAATATATTAACTTTGATAGTCTTATGAGAGAACCTTGACTAATAAGATGGGTTGAAGAGTGAACCCATTTCACTATGATAGTCTTGTCATTGAGTTTTTAACTACAAAGGAAATTATTTTCTATACTTATGTGTATTCCACAATATATTCCTTAATAAAATGTTATGTTGTCATGGTTCATGTTCTTAGATTTCTTCATGATTCATATCTTATGAACTTCCAATCTTTAAACCATGACTAAATATTATGACCTTTTATATGCAAGGTATGGTTTTCATATATTATGTTCATGTTATCAAAACCTTATGATTATATTATATTTACATATCACCCTTATTTTCCCTTAATGAGAATATGATCACACCCTTTATTATGTTTCCTTTCCTCAGGTTATGAAGAAATGTATTATACATTATATGTCTAATAAGGGTCCTAGTTATGAAGAAGTTAGTGGGATATGATGTAGTTACCTTACGAACTAGTTGTATATGTGTCTAAGTTTCCAAATGAATTTTACCTTTATGGTCCTTAAGCATGCATTTGTGTAATGTAATGAATATTCTACTACTAATATATAATATCTACATAAGAAAATTCTAGGTACCTATAGTGATACCACTCAAAAATTATACATATAAAGTTGTTAGAATTTTTGATTTTAGTGAATAGGAGCATTGCCATTCATGAACCTTAGACTAGCCCAGTTTGGGTGAACAAATTAAAATTAATCATATTATTTACAAATTTCATCACCCATTGAGAGGAAAGTTATATATAATTTTAAGTGTTCATCATGTTTAAATAATAAGGTCCTCATAAAGGGATGAATTATTTTAACTTATATATGCTGATTCCCACCCCCTCTAAGGGTTTAATCCTTTAAAGATATAACAAGTTGTATCCAAGGGGAATTTATTATTATTCTCTCTTAAAATCACAGTGATTATTTTCAATCATAAATGTATCTCCATCATTGAAGGTACTAATTTATAGTTGTGGAAATTTCACACACAATATTATTTTAAATCCTAAAACATAGATGTTTATTAAAAACCATCAATAGAATCGTTGACAATATTGAAAGTGGATCCTTGATAGAGAGAGATAATTGAGAATTGGATACAAATTCCAAATCCATATATTCCTTGGGAAATGATTTCTCCAATATTACTTTTTATAATGGTAATGTCCAATAAAACATATCATGTTATATGTGAAAAGCTTATGAATATCCATGAAGGAGATTTTATGGTTTGAGAGACAAAACTAATGGTTTGGTTGAATAAATATTAATACTTGATAATGAACTCAAATGATATGGTTGAAGTATTTTTCAATCATCTATATATTCTTGTTGAAGATATGAGAGGTCTTGGTAAATATTTCAAAGATAAAAAGATCATAAATAGGACCATGATAAGTCTCCCACCTCATTTCAATGAAAATGTGTCAATTATTGAAGAAAAATATACAAAAGAGATTTATATCTACATATTGTGTAACATACTTCCCCTCACCTATTGGATTAGGAAGAGGTTGAGGGTGATACTTGGACATAAGTGGCATCCTTAAGACACACAAGGAAGGAAATAAATTCCAAAGTCTTTATAAACATTTGGGGGATGATTTTACCTTATAAAATAAAACAACCAAACCAAGATTAACATAACAAATAACCACTATATAATGCATGATAACAATGTAATATAAATCAATGTATAATCCACCAACAATAAGACTAAACAACATCCATGAACCATATTAGAGTATTAAGCAGAAACTAAAATCAACAAAACTCTAGGACATGGAAGACAATAACATAGTAATTCCTAACCTGCTCCCAGCTCCAACTCCACAAGATATACCAAAGGTATCACAATGAATAACTAAAGAAATGAGATACCTTGCCTTTACCTATGTCTTGATATTCAATATATTTAAATTCAGCAATGTTCCTAAGTAGGGTATGAGTATAAAACCGAATAGGATTTCCCCAATGACTTCCCTACTAATTCCACTTGGATATAACATGTCATAAAATTAATAAAAAATTGTTCAAAAACATTTAAACCAATTTATATTAAAACTAGAACTATTTATAAATAAAATAGTTTCCATGGAAAGCAACCAAAAATGTCTTTGAAACCATTTATCAAATACATTTTACATAACCATTTCATTCCACACAACCACCGATTCATGCCTAGGTGAAAATTTCATACTCTTGGGAGGTACCTCATCGATCTACAAATTCATCACAATGTAACTATATAACAAGTTCCTTAATGGTACACACACATTCCATAGGGTCACATCAATGAAAATGAAAACACTCCAACCATTTATGCCAAATCCTGTATCAAACCAATTGAGTCACCATTTCAATAAAACAATCCCTTTATTGAAAAATATTTCCAACCAATTTTCCATGCAACAAAACCAAACAACCATTTTAAAATCCTCATTTTAAAATCATTTAACCAATTTTACCTTCCACAAAACAACAAATTTATACAATTTCACAAACCATCACTAAGTATGGTTTATAAGAAATATTTCACATCAATTGTAAAATTCAAACTAAGAAATTAAATAAATTTTAAGTAAATACTTCAAGTTCTAACTAATAATAGTATAGAGTGAATTCAAATACCTCTAAAACATCGGTGAAGACAAATAATGCCACAAAACTATAAAAATCATCTTGAAACTCCAAAAACTGTACTTAGCTATTTTTTTGTCATAAAAAAAATCATAAATCAATACGATTGACATAAATAAACATGATTCTTTCCCTATAAAATTATATTCCTGAATCCAAGATATATAAGAAGAATAAAAATAAGGAAAACCACTAAGAATGATCAATTACCAAGGAATTTGGCCTCCAACACCCCAAGATTCACTAACGGATCACTCCTGAATCAAAGGGAATGGCCTCCACATTCATGGGGGGGGAGGGGGAAGAATTTGTGTTATGGTCTATTTAGGAAAAAACTAATGTATTAGGGTGTAATCAGATTAGATTCTAAAATCTATATCTTTTTATAACATTTCATGGTTAAGGTGCAAGGTTAGGGAAACCGTGTGCTAATCGTGTTTTATCTACTACCTCCAAAAACCCCTCCTATGGTTGGATCACATGGTTATAAAAACTATGCACGAAGAATGATTAACCCCTATACCCAAATCACAAGGTTTATCTATGGTGGACACATGGTATAGAGAAACCATGTACCTAACCATGCGCCTACCCATTTCCCAATGTTTCAGTTTCATAGTTTACTGGGAGGTGCTGCATAGTTTCTACTAACTATGATTAAACCATGAACCTCTAGAAACCCCCCCCCCCAAATCTTTTCAAAACGCCTCCAAACCACCCAAAAAGTAACCCAATTACTTTATATACTTAAAATAAACAAATAAAGGGTTAATTACCTGAAACTGGGGGTGCTAAATTCACCCCACCATAGGGCTTTCCATCACAAGAATGTTGAAAATAACTATTGTCCTAAAAAATTTTGGGCCATTGCTCAAACAAGTCTTTATCTCGATCAATTTTTTATTTACTAATATTACCATGTTTCCATAAAACACACACTAGACTGATTATTTTCCCATGTAAGAATTTCTATTTCCTATCCACAATCAGTAATAGAATAGGAACCAATGTAGCATCTAAATATAGGTCAATGTAATCCCATCGAATCACATAGTCAGGATCAGGTTGATACTTATTCAATTAAGATACATCAAACACATTATGCACTGAATTGAACATTGGTGGAAAATCTAACTGATCTATCACTTCAAAAACCAATTCAAGTATCTCAAAATGGCATATGTATAAAGGAGATAACATTACCTACTTCATAAAATGATGATTCAAAATCCTCATAGAGATTCTTAAGAACAAATAATCACTCTCCTAAAATGAAAACAGTCATTGATGATGATCCAGTTATGATTTATGACAACTCTTAGCCATCTTTATAATTTTCTTAATTAACTGAATCATTTCCATTATCTCCTATATAAGGCTTGGTCCAACCAGTGAAGTATCACCTATTTAAACCTAAAAAGTGGATATTAATAAGGAAACCCATTAAATGCTTCAAAAGGATCCATATATATCATGGATTGATAACTATTGTTATATGATAACTCTACTAATGGTATGTGCTTATCCCATGAGCCACTAAAATCCAATACACATGCTTGAATCATGGCTTCCAATGTTTTTTATTTTCCTTTTAGATTGTCCATCCATATGAGGATGATACACCGTACTCATAGTCAACTAAGTCCCTAGAGATTGCTATAAGGATGTCCAAAAATGAGACATAAACCTTGTATATTGATCATATACTATCAAATATGGTACACCTTTCCTCTTTACCACTTCTTGGGTATATATTTTTGAAATGTCATCCATCATATGAGATTCATGAATAGGGATAAAATGCTTGAACCTTTTGAGCCAATCCACTATCAGCCATATGGAATCGTGTTTCTAAACCATGCTTGGGAGACCTGTCTAAAAATCCATAGCTATATACTCCTATTTACAAACAAAAATAGTTAAATACAAAAACATTCCCTATGGCCTTTGATTCTATACCTTAACCTATTGATAGGTGACACATCTCAAAACAAACTCATTTACTACCCTTTTTATGCCATCCCACCAAAAATGTGCTTTCAATGCCTTATATATCTTTTGTATTCTAGGATGAATAAACCATCTTGATTTTTGGTAAGAATGAAGAAGTTGTTCTTGAAAAGAAAAAGGTATGAACATACGATATCAAAAACACAACACTGGACTCTCATCCAACTTCCATCCCTCAATAGTCTCCCCATTATTAAGTGTTGACCACATAGAAACACATTATAAATTGGATGTATGTACATCTTTAATCTTTTCTACTAAATCTGGAACATAAGAAACTAGGAATAAAACTACAATAATACTTCAGTATTCACAATCCTCGTGCATATCTACTATCACCCACATCATCTTCCACTAATCTAAAGCCTCATTCAGTAACTGACTATATGAATTATTTCTTAATGCATCCTCCACCAAATTTATTTTACCCAATGTATACATCAAGCCAAAATTCAATAATTTTGAGATACTCCATCCATATTATTTGTCTCAGATTCAAATATGTTTGTGAGAAAATGTGTTTGAAACTCATATAATCTGTAAACGTTATAAAATTATCACCAAAGAGGTAATGATTCAAGGTCTTCAGACCATGGTCTACATTAAATAATTCCAAATCATGTGTTTGATAGTTCTTCTCATTAAAATTTAATTGTCATGACCCATAAGAAAAAAATGATCTCCTTACAATAGAGAACATCCCAAACCCGATCCCAAAGCATCAAAATACACCACATAACCTTGTCTTGACTCCAAAAAAATTAAGATCATTACTGATTTATAGAGAACATTAATATCTTAAAAAGACTTCTTACATTCATCATTCCATTGGAATGGAAAATTTTTCCTTGTCAGAGCTCTAATTGGTGAATCTATCCATGAAAATACATGAAAAAAACATTGATAAAAACTAGCTAAACCAAGGCAAATGAGAATATCAAGGAAATTATTTATCGGTTTCCAAGAGATCATAACCTCTATCTTTTCTAGATCTATAAAAACACCTCTTTTAGAGATAACATTGACAAGGAAACAAACCTCATTTATCCAGAAATCACACTTTTAATGTTTTTCATACAATTAATGATCCTGATAGATACCCAATAGTGTATCTATGTGTTTCTCATCCATATCTCCTATCCTTGAATACACTAATATTTTATCCACAAGACAATCTAGATATATTTGAAATATCTGATTCATCAATTAAATAAATATATTTGGTTCATTCTGAAGAACTAAAGGAATAATTGTATATTCATAATGGTCATATCTACTCCTAAAAATTGACTTTTCAATATCCTCCTTTTAATCCTAAAATTGGTGATATCCGAATCACAAGAAAGTTTTATATAACCCCTAGGATACCCTTAATTGATACAAAGATCATCAATGCATGGAAGTGGATAGCGATTCTTTATTTTAACTTGGTTAAGATTACAATAATCCACACAAAGCTTTAGAGTTATATTTTAATTTTTCACAAATAAGACTGATGCTTCCTATGAAGATATAATAGTCCAAATGAAACATTTTCTTTCTAACTCTTAAAACTAGAATTTCAATTCCCTTAATATTATTGGTTCTATATAATATGATATATGTGAGATATGATTAGTCCCTGGTAATATATTTTCATGAACTCCATTTCTCTTTTGGGTGGAATAACTATGAAATTATCAATAAAAACATCTGAAAACTGATCAATAATTGTTGTAAAACCGCTATCCCAAATCTGATCCAATGATTCCAAAGTCAAAGCTACCAAATAGTATGAGATCATTCCAACTGATAGTTCCAACAATCCTACAACACCTACCTTTACAATCTGATATCCTCTAAATAGATGCTCAACGCCATCCTCAGTTGTGAAACTAACCCTTCATGTATAATAGTCTGTGTGATATTTAGACATACTCATACATACCCAAGATTATATCATAGAAATAAATCTCAAGAATATAGAAATACCATATCAATTCATCTCCATAAATAGTGATAGAACATTATTTTAACATAAAGGATCTATATTCCACTTGACTAAGAGGAGTTTCAAGTTTCAAAATAGAAGGAATAAAATCAACATGAAAACCAAGAAGATCAATGAAACAAGAAGAAATAAAAATTTGGGATTCAACCATATAAAACAAAGATTTTATAATGGTAGAATTAAATAGAATCATATATCTCACCATAAATGTTCTAGATTGATCATCCAGAATAATTTTCTCATCTCTATAAAATGGATTACTCACTATACATTTCCCTTGATTACCCTATTGAGATTCCCCTAGTTGAAGAGTAATAATATTCCTAGAATCACCATGGAAACCTTAGTTCTAATGATGGTAATTATTTTTTCCCTCATCATGTTAAATTATATGATGTTTGTGAAACCTAGATGTCTCCCTAGTACCTGACCATAGAGAATTGTGATAATATCCCTAAACATGCCCCATTTGGTTACAATTGTGAATTATCTAGGTGGTGCCAGAAATTCTCAGTTTATGTGATCGAACAAAACACATTGAAAACTTTCAACTTAATCCTTGGTTTAATAAAAATATTCTCTGATCCAACTATCAAATTCTGAGTCATTCCATTAATTTGGAAATACTTATCCCTCTTCCATTTATTTCCATCATTATAGTTCCCTCCAATTCCCATAGTTATCAACATGATTACTCCACTCATAGTTTCTATGATGACTATTTTCTAAAACCATCTCTCTATTAACCATATATGTATAATCCATTATACAAAGCATAGAAATAATAGATATTTTTTTACCTAAACCGTGATTCAAAAAATGTTCCTTTATGGATGTACTAGTAGAAACATTGCGTGAAAATAGGATTAAATTCATTAATTTAGCCGCATACTCTATCACTGAGAGATTCTCCTACTTTAAGATAAAAAAGTTAACTATTCTGGGAATTCTGAACATGTGAGGATAGAATTGTTTGTTGAAAAATTCTTCAAAATCCTACCATGAAATTATTTGGTCTAATATATCCAGAACTACTAAACCCCACCACTGGCTTGAAAGATCCTCTAGTATGTACATATCCAACTTGACATTAATCTTAGATAGTGCTCTTAGGAAATTGAAGATTTTATTTGTCCAATTCATACGAACTACTTCTTTTTCTAATTTTGAATCACCATGAAATATGGGTGGATTCAACTTTGGGAGTTGAACGGAATGATCCACTTTCCTTGGGTTATCTCTTTTATTCCCTATATCCACGACCTAAAAATCCTAGACAATAATTTGAAGCAACTATTATTTTACCTGTGGATCAGGTGAAACCACATTTTTAGCAGCCTCTTATGGTTGTTTTCTTATACGTTTAATCAATTTCATTTTCCACAACAAAAACAAAACACCATTTATTCCCACTCTCTATAAACTGAAGTCTTAGGAATTTCAAATTTTCCACATCACACATACCACAATAAGTCCTTCCAAAATCGAATATTTTATATATTTAATTTTTTTTTGAAAATTCCACCATGATTTTGAAAATATAACCATTTTAAACTATTTTAAAAAATCAACAAGTTTTCCCCAAATAATAAATCATTACTCAAATTAATTGTACATTCCTTGTGGGAAGTTATTTCTATCAATTCATTTCATGTTAATATCATTGGATAAACCCATTAAAATTAGGTAACAACTCCTAGGATTGTCTCAAAAAACTCATGAACCCAACTCCCTGGTAACTTGATTTTCAACATAAATAGGTTAGCTCTGCCACTTTATGCTCTAAATTTCATGTCCCAATGATCTTGGTCCTTTCTACCATTCCAAATAAATGACTAAAACAAAATGATTTATCAACTCCAAGACCGAACACACTGATAAAATTTGTTTCAAAAAGATATTTGGACCAACCAAGACTGATACCATTTGTAAAATCTCACCCCTTAACCATTTTATTAGGAAGACGTAGAGGGTGATACTAGGCCTTAGGTGACATCCCCAAGACACAAAAGGATGAAAATAAATTCTAGGGGATTCATAAATAGTTGGGGATGATTTTACCTCTGAAAATAAAGAAACAAAACCAAGAATACCATAACTGAATAACCATTATATGATGCATGAGAAAATTTTAATACAATTCAAAGTAGAAACCACTAAAAACAAAACAAAACAACAAGAATGAACCAAATCAATGTACAAAGAAGAAACTAAAACCCACAAAACTCAAGGATTCATAAGAAAACAACTCAAAAACTCCAAACCTACTCCAAGATCCAAAGCTACAAGCCATGAAAATGGAATTACAACAAATCACTAAAAAAATGAGATAATTTTCCTTTACCAATGCCTTGATATAAAATATCTACAAAGACACCAAAGTACCCAAGAAATGGTTGAGTTTTAAACTTAATAGGATTTCTCCAATGACTTCCCTACTCACATAACTAGGATAGAACATATTATCAGACTAATTTTTTTTATTAATTTTATAAAAATATAGTACAAGTATAGAGATAAAAAGAGTATAGGGGGGTTATGGGGGTCCAAATTAGTGAAGCCTAAGGGAATCCATGCAATCCAGATTCCCTCCCTCTGGGGGAAGAGATCCAAGACCTAAGAAACATGATATCTATACTCTTGGTGTTTCCTTGGAATCCAAGAGGTATGAAACAACATTCCCTTTATGACATGTATGAAAAACATTCATCAAATTGTTCATTAACCCCTTACATCTCCAAATGATATAATCAATGGGCCATGTGGTAGGTCCTAGGTCAAAAAGCGTATTATAAATAGTAATTGAGATAGTTTCATCCACCACGATATGGATATTTTACTATCTACATAGCATGATACTGGTGAGCATTTCTTGGGCCTTTGATTGGAGGGAATCACCTCTACCAAATGTATCACATTAGAAAAGAATTGCAGATACCCTTATATAATGGATCCCCCACCTCCCCTTATAAGACCCATTTTGCATGAGCCATCTATGTTCATTTTGATTCTCGTCTAATGAGTGTACTAGTATACCTATCTCCATAGTCTTGTATGAAAATAATTGAATGTTTATGTTCCAGGAATAATAGGTCTAATCGAGGTGGTTTTCTCACATTTTTTCACAATCAAACTAAATCATTCAATATATTCCTTATTTTGGAGATAAGACCCATTCATGTACCTATGGTTCCCTTATTCCAGACATCATTTATCTCTTTTTAAATGCACCATCTCCCTTTCTCAAGGATGAGCACATGAACCATTTTCTCCGAACCACAATACCCCACCCATGGAACCACCAGTTGATGAAGTTGGTGCCCATGACCTCTTGGTGGGGATATTATGTGAAACTACCAAACTCATTCCACACCATTCTCACACAATCATTTTTAAAAAAGAGATAATTATTATTTTTAGTTCACAGATCCCGAAAACAGTGACAATTTTAGATGAGATTCACCCTTAAATGCTTTATGTTATCTTCATTAGTCAGTTCATTTTTCCTAACTCTCCAAACTAGAAAATTGATCTTCGATGAGATTTCATTGAACCAGAGCACTTCACCCCATTCATCTCTATCATGTTCCACTGTTTTCGTTCTACAGAAGTCCTTGGTAGATAAGTTACTTAAGGAGGATCTTGTGAAGAAACATATATTCTATTCTATGTTCATGAAAAATTCATAAAAGATGGTATGTTGTTCCATATCCAGAATGGCACAAATGAAGTCCTAATATCCCCTTGCTTTCATAAACATGATGTCCAGAATAGGATATCTAGGGAATCCAAGACTTTTACCCACCCAGTTATGATGCCAAAGATCAATGTCTCCCCTGACCACAATCCATTGAGATTGATAATGTATATTCGATATATAAGGTTGAATCATGGTCTTGGTAGCAGATGCCCTTCCTCTCTAACTTCTCATTTCACACTCGTACTTTAGGGTAATCTACATAAGCATGTCGTCCACCTACTGAGCATGGAATTAATTAAAAATGAATTATCCATTACATCATTGTTGTTCCACTTTATCCCCAATAATTATCACATCCCTAATATTTATGATGTTTGATTTCTATTATTGGAATATAAGTTCGTATATATATGGTTTACCAATGATGGATAACCATCGCTCACCATCCAGGAAGTGTTCACACATTCCATCATAATCCCAATAAGTGAATATGTTAGTACACTTTGGAAAAATAATCCATACTTACCTCCTGGGGGATATTTTACTATAATATCCTAAATTCTATCTTCGTTCACCATTTTCATGGGTTATAATCAACATTGGATTAGAAATCACCTCATCTTCTCAACCGCACAACACCTTGAAATCATAGAAAAGGGTAATCAATACTTTCAAAGGATGATACCCTCAGTCTCATAATTTACATGATAGAATGACATGAAATTCTTCTTCACCTATCAAGGTCAAACTCACATTAGTGGGAGGTGTAAGTTACATATGTTTTCTATTAGTGGATATTCTTTATATGACTTAGTCTATCCATGATCTCTACTATAATCTCTAACTCCAAAACATTTTATAGGATGATTAACATAAACCGTCATTAATGATCACAAGAGTCTATAATGAGAGGTCATTAATCTTGCCTCATACCATACCAAACATCATATGATCATAGGAATCTGTTTCATACATCAAAAAATAGCTCTGACTGTAAGCACTCCAGGATTTAAAAGATCTATCTGAGGGTGGTATTTCAATGATTAGATCAAAAACTCATTAACCACTATAAATTTCCTCAAAACTTTATCCTTTTATGAAATTGATTCCCTATAAGGTCACAATGTCTTTAATCGGAAGTTCATTAGTATCATTGTTGTCTTCAATATGAAGATCCATCCTTGAAACTGCTCGATCTATCTCCAAGGAGAACTATATCCCATTACCAAAGCTAGGGTGAATTTATTCCAGGACACTCTCAACTATAAATTCTCACTTATGGACTTCAACATATATGGGGATGCATGGGAGCACAATATTAACCTAATCCCTCTCTCTAAAATCTTCTCTCAAACTAATGAGATTAAACAATCCATAAAGAATGATGTATGGGGAGTACCAAATGAGGTATGTGGTTCTCAATGAGTACTCATGAATGGTTTTGTTTCTCTATGAATAATCAAACATATTATAGATAAAGGGCTAAAACTATAACCAGAGTAAAGATGTCCCACCATGAGTTTAAGAAAGAAACCATCCACCGATGTATTAATGTATCATGTAATGGATACAAGAAATTATTGATATCTGGTAGGTGGGTGTATGAAAAAGATATAAATCAAGAGTCACTAACCCTAACAAACCCCATTATAGGGAAGAATTTGGCTCATCTTAGGGTTTATCAAACCTATGAAAATGGAACATTCATAGAATACACTACGTATGTGTGTTCTCTTATGACTAAGTTAGAACTTCCATACGCTATAAAAAATTCTATAAAAAAATAAGGGAAGATAATACACCTCCTATAGGTATTTAACTACTGAATATAAGTGGTATTTTGGATTTATTCCAAAGTTCAATAGGTTTTAGGGTGAAATTTGGTAAATTTCTTATACTAATTTTCCTTGCACAATCACAATTAGGTCACTGAACTATACAAAACTACTAAGAGGGATTGTGAAAGGGTCTTGGGGGGATAGAACACATTATAAAATCACTGAACAGTCACCTAAGACCATTCAGTAAGACCACAAATTTTTGGTATTTTGGGGGAATTGGGTGTTTCACTATCAATGTACAATCACCCGTGACCATGGATTCAGACCATATATCCACTTAAAAATCCTCCAAAAATAATGCTTTTTACTTGTATTTGGGGTTTTCACTTCCATTATCCCCTCTTTCATGGTGATATTGACCCTAGGGAAATTTTGGGATGATTTTAGGTGATTCCTTCAATCATGATCTCATATATCTTGTTTTTTTATTGATTTACTGTGTAGATCTAAGGTAAGGCACTATAGATTCTCTTCACTCTTCTTATCGATTTATATTGATGGAAACCATAACTGAGTATGTTTTGTGTAGTTTTTTGTATGAATTCTTATATTAAATTATGTATTTTAGCTCTTAGTATTAGAGGAGCCTATGAGGTTCTTAGATATTTCTTTCATTGTATAGATTTATGGTATCATCGAGTTTGAGGTGGGTGGATTATTATTTAAGATAACTGCATTGAATTATTATGAATTTGGTATGTATTTTATTTTTTTGATTTTATGTGCTTTAAATTCTTAGTTTATTGAATGGATTTAATTTTTAAATATTATTGGATTTTGTGTGTGTGTTTTCGATTAAAATTATAATATACTTTCTTGGGCGCATTGATGGTTTTATGAAAAATGAGTAACTTGGTGTAGATTGAATTATTTTTAAATTTTTTATTTATTTTATAGTCAATGTTTTTTTATGGTTTATGGTTTCATCGGGGCTTGATGTGGTTATTGGAAATGATTTTTTTATGGTTGAGTTATGGACTTTTTTTATTTATATAGTTGATTTCCTGTTAAGGCATTATGAATGAGTCATGGAAACTACCACTTAGTTCTCTAGAACTTGTAGGAAAGGTGTTGTAGTGGAAACTCCTAGTTGGGTGTGGGGATATTATTGTAAATAACAAGGTTAGGTTTAGGGGTAATTATTAATCTCATTATTAGGCAATACCTAAATTTATGGTTGGTTACTCATATACTAGGTTTTCCTTCAGGTTTGGTTATTAGCTTGAGTGAGTGAGTTGGCTTTGGGAATTATTGTTATGATTTGTTGTTTGGTTATGATATCATTCAATATTATATACATTTGATTTATTATTATGTTGTTTATTATGGTTCATGATGTTTGTTTTATGAGTTCCTATAAAATATCATGGGTTGAAGATTTTCTTTATAAAACTTATCATGGTTTCATAGTTTTCACATGATAGTGGTGCATATAGATATTTATAGAAATCCAACCGAGTCTAGTACACCCCCCATTTTTCCACTATGGTGGAAATTTAAATTCATATTGGTCATAGGTATTAGGATGAATTCTAAATTTTTTATGATATCATGTTATCATGGGGTTAGAGTGTCGAGGATGGGATAAATCATGAATATTTGATGGATTATAGGAGTCACTAGGATACGCTTGTGGAGTTCCATGGGTAGACTTATTGTATTATACTAAGATCATATTTTTTATGTATTTTGGTTTCTTTTATAAGTATTTAATTGTTTTTAAAGGATTTTTCTATCATACATCATATCGATATTTATTTAATATTTCCACTACATTAGTATATTATTCTATTGGTTGGTCATGTTTGATATAAAAATACCGTTGACCATAAACCCCCTATGTAGGTTTTTGTGGTTTTTGTTTGTTGAATAGTTGAACAAGGACTCATGTCATGCTTAGTGGATTGTTATGGATTCATATTAATATACCCTCATTGTAGAGTTCATAGAAGATGTTGAATAATAGTTATGTCTATAAGACAAACCATAATCCACAAAACTTTTTTTCACCCTATAATGTGTTGAATTGAGGAACTCTACACCACTGTGAAATTAACTATGAAATAGGAGAGATCATGCGATATTGTGTAGGCCATTTCAAATTTTTTTCCTTTGGTATTTCTATAATGATAGTTTGAAGGATCCAAAAACTTGTCCAAAACCAATCAAGGATAAAACCCAAGTATCCTCTAAATAAGATGGTAGAAAAAAATAGGCACCAAATAACTGAGTGAGATGAAAATAATCATTTTATTTTGAGCACCTGTGGGTGTAGGCATAGGTGTCTCTAATGGTAGGTCAAGATGAAGGTGAAGCTATGAGAGGTGGGTATTAGTCGCTCACATATGGGGTGTCCTGGGAGATAGTAGGTTATGGAGTTAATATTTTCAATATCTTTCATGTGTGTTTAAATGATTTAATCCCTACCATTTAATCAATTTGAGCTGATTTTCATCATTTTAGTATTTTTGGTGGATTTTGTGCTTAATTGTGAAAATTGTTTAATTATTTAAATGCTGGTTGGAGTAGAGTACTCAAGAGGGGGTGGGGGGTGAATTGAGTTTCTATTAAAATTTCTGATAAAAAAATTTGTTTAAAAGGTTCCCCAATAAAAAGTGAATACGACCCAGTTAATCAAGTTAATACCATTATAAAGGTTGACTGTTCAAATAACTATTGGAAGATTGATTAATTCACAGTAATATAAATATGAGTTATTGATAATAATTTTGAAGATATTATAATATTACAAAACAATTATAACATATATCCAAGACTATCTGTCAATGTAAAATCTAGTGTTTTCTAAAATATATAGTAAAGAAGAGAAAAAATAAATTAAAAGCCACATAGGATAAAACAAGTGGTTCAGTCTCAAGATGATACCTAATCCTCTAAACTTGGTGATCACCTTCCATCAAGTAGTTTATACTAATAAATTTGATCCACACCCTAGATCGGGGTAAAAAATAGTGCATAGGACTGTCCAGGTCACACGACCTCTTCCACGGTTCTTTGTGGGTATAAACTACCCAGTCACACAAGGAACTATCCACACATATATGTGGGAGTAAAAAAATATAAAAATATATGAGAGGAAGTATATCTTGTATCCTTTATTTTAGTGCGATAGAATGTGTGTGTTTTAATACAGACACACACACACACACAATGCTTAAAATATAAAAATAGTACACAATAGAGAAAAGATGATGAGATAAGGTTAGAAGTGCTCTGAGTCTTATTCTATGCAACTGTAGACTTGAGGGATTAAGTAGATGCACGTATCAAGTCCTCTTTTGAAAAATAGGGTATCACAAGTCTAGTGCTCTGGTTTCCAGTTAGATCTAGCTAGGGTTCTTCATGGAGTTGGTGCTGCGAAGATGAATCTGATTCTGATCTACGGTAGTATAACCTTTGGATATAGAGTTCTTAATATATTCTTTAGCTGTATCTTGTTTCATGTATCAGTTCAGTCTTCAAATAAAAATGCTCGCACAACTTCTCTTATTTTGGGTACAAGTTTTTGAAACCTGTATTATCTTCCTTTTTAATTGAGAGTTCACACGTTGGAGCTGACTGGATGCCTGTATTCTGCACCTCATACCTATTACTGTCAGGTGACATGTCTTTGAGTGGTGTGATAGTCATGATAGCATAGTTGTATTGAGATCAGAAACCGGTAGCACTAATGTGGTGTTAGAATGAAAGTGTACGGTGCTTTGACAAACTTCGAACAATGTCTTAGTGATGGTAGCATGGAACAAGTTTCACAAACTTTATGATATCTGAAACTGGTCACAGTGTCCGGGTCAAGGTGTCTAGGTCACGGTGTATGGGTCACAGTTTCTAGGTCACGATGTATGGGTTACGGCGTCTGGGTCCTTTGCCAGAAAACCAGAACCAGTGCCAAACTCACAATTTCTCATACTTAGCCAGATATCTGTATATATACTTAAGCAGTAATATTCAAAAAATGAATTAGACTTAATCATTCATATAATAAATCATTATAGAAAAAAGTTAATCATAGGTAAAAATAATCAAGCATGGTTTATGATTAATGGGATCTAGTGTAAGTTTATTTAAATCATAAAGAAACAAACCATCTCTACACATGATTTGAGACAGATTAAAAGGATTAACAAGATTTTTAGGATTTTTTATTATCAAAACATGATTAAAACATGAAGATTCCAACCATAAATTTAGTAGTTTTAGTGATCTTCTGTATTTTAGGTATACCTTTTAAAATTTTGATCCAAATCAAGTGAATCATTTTTTTAGGATTTCCTTTCTTGTTGTATCCAACTTTTTATTATGGACCATGAATCAATTCAACACACAACTACTCATAAAAATAAATCAAGTGGAAAAACGTTTGCTAGAAGAAATAATGGAGTGGGGTCTCTAAAACTCCAAATGAATGATTTTAGAAGGAATAAAAAGGGGAATCTTCATATCATGTCCATAATTAATTTAATGGATATATTAGGTCATTATAACATCCATTGAATGTGCCAAATTAGAGAGAGTCATGCAGTCTCCTCAGGAAGAAAAAGTATTCATCAGTAATTCAAGCATAACATTTTGGAAACATTTCTAAATATGATGAGATTTTGTGGGGGAATGAAAAATAGAGATTAATAAATCATGAAGAAAACTTATTAATATTCATCCATATATTATTAGAATTTAACTCAAAATTTTAGTGTAATGAATCTGGAGGGAAACTTTTCCACCTCTCAACCCTATTTATATGAGTGTCCACTTCCATTAAAGGTTGTTGAAGAAGGCTTACGAGGGGATGTGATGGAGGATTTGAGTCTTGATTTTATTTTTCCTTTCTTTTTTATTTTTTCATAGTTTCATTATTCCCTATTCTTCCCCTTTGAACTCTGTTACCCTTCACATGGAGGGGTAAATCCTTTGTGTGATCAGGGAAGGGGGAGTTTCACTTTTGTAATGTCGGTGTCTTGAACATTAAATGTAAACCTCTATTTTTATATTGAATTATTTACATTTTAATTGATTCCCAATTATATTAATGTGATTGTGTTTTGGGTTTTGGTGTATTTATTGTTTACTTATTTGGTTAAATAACTTTTAACTCCCTCTACCTAGTGCAATTTGTCTCGATCAGGCAGACTGTTTTAGGTGGTGAGTGTTTAGTGATCATTAGCATGTGTGTGGAACTGGTGAACTTTTTATAGACTTATAAGGAGATAAAACTACTGATCCGTACTTTCCATAGTTGTTTGGTAATTGTTTATGAACTTTCATGCACATATGAGTGGGTTCCAATGTTTTCTTCAACCAAGGGTGATTAATGGCTCAATCAAAGAGTCTTTCATTTATCATTCAATAAGAAAATAGGGGGAATGATATTTATGACTATGATGAAATTGAAAAAGTTGATCCTACCCTAACCCAATAATTATCGTTATCCATTAGTGTTTAACCTTTCTTTTTAATTTCTCTCTTTTATTTTTCAACTCAAACAATTTCAAAAAAAAACTCTAATTCTGTCTCAAATTTAAGGTAACACTACATTTTAAATTATGAATTATTTTATTTGTCACACCCTATGAAAGGAACATTTCAAAACTTGGCACCGTTTCTGTGGAGGTGGTGCCAACAATATTTCTTTCTTTATTATTTATTTATTTTCCCTTCAAAATGGCATGATTAGAAGCCCAAACACTGAACCTTTCCCCCTAGATACTGAAATTGAATTAAAATTGTGGAACAGACTTATAAGCATTAATTTTTAATATGAATTTTAGGAAATTTCTCTTGGAGAATGAAATGAAACTTCAAGTGTTCACTTAGAGCATATCATCGTGGATAGAAATAAAAACCCAACCCTTAATGTCATGACCCCTCCAAACAAGTTGTACACCTCCCAGGCTAGTAATGTTATAAGGGAGATAGTGACCCTTGATTCTCGCCTCCAGTAGGCCCCAGGTTGGTGACTAACACCAAGGTTATAGTAAACACACCAAATGGGAGGAATTCCCCTCAAAGAGAACACATGTGAAAGGGAGAGATAATATAGACACCAACCAAATCCAACTTAGACTGAAATATAAAATAAATACCAATTAAACATATGTAATGTCATGAAGAAACTACTAAAATTGAAATATAAAATTGAAATTACCAAAAGAAAGTAAAAAATGATAGCAACCACAAAGCCCGAACAACTCATATAACCCCAAACTAGTAATAACCATCTTGATCTCCAACCTACTCCAAGTGACCTAAAAAATAGTTTATATTTATGTTGGGTGAGTATAACAGTATAATCAGTAGGATCCTCCCTAGAGCCTCTCATGGAAAAGTTAAGAAATCATGATAAAACACAGTGAATAATAAGTGGAACAAACTTGTCACCTAAATAGGTATACTAAGTTCCCATCCTCACCATGGATAATCTCACCAAGTATCGCATACAAGAGTATATAATATAATAAAGAATATCATGGGTACCCTGCTTCTACTTCCCCACTAGTTTTCTTCTTTCCCCCAATGTCGCACGTCCTAATCCATCTCTCTCCAAAAGGACGACCTGAAGACACCAAGGAGAGCACTATCACATGCACCTCGTGCAACACAAATCTTTCCCGCAGACACCTAGGTGAAGCACCACACCATCCACACAACCAAAAATGTAACTAGGTAGTTTCTGAGAGCCACCACATCCCGCATAACGTGTATCATATGTATGGTATTATACCTTAAGACATTATAGCCCATATTCCATGTAAGGATCCTCAAGACACCACAGCTTATACACATTATACCTATTGTAGCACAAAGGAAACTATATCCAAAATATATGTGTGTGAAATAACCATAAGTTGTTACATCCCACTACACACATATATGAGGAAAACTAAACGTTGTTCATACCAGTATAAGTAACTACCAAGAGAACAGAGCGGGGCCAAATGGGGTAGTCATCCATCCATTCTCCCACGAAAATGTTGTGGAAAACACCCCCCAGGGATCAGAATCCCTGGGGTATCTGTTTCCCTAACTGACATGGTGGATTAGCATATAGAAACACAAATCGTAAAAAATATACTATATCTCACAACCACACTATGGGAATAACCTAGTCTTACAATCAACTATATCTAACATCTCTTAGACTCTCTGGTCTAACCACTAATACTAGGCATCCAATAAGCACACAACTATTTAAAGAGATACATTATATTACTTTATCCCTTTTTATCAGTTTCACTTGACATTAATTTATTCTTTAACCATCAATTTCACATTATATTTCATTAGAATTACACCCAAAGTATACTATTACTTTAAATTGTAACCACAAAATTACGTCCCAACAAGCTCCAACCCCATGGGTTAAGATCATTTATTCAACCATTTATTAATAGAATAATTACATTCCATTATTCCAGGAATTTAGAAAAGAAAAACTAAGCTACCAAAACCAAGTGGCTCAACACAGTGAGAATATGGGATACTAGTAGAGTATTTTCCACCTATAGTATAAGCATGGACCCATCCATCCATGAGAAGATAAAAATAGAAAGCAAGTGGAAAACCCCACACATATTCTCCTCTTTTGGAAGAACTGAAATCAAGACCAGCTGGCTAATGTAGTGGGGGAAAGTAAAGTAGATAAACAACCAACAAGATTCAGCAAGAAACCACATTCACAGTAGTGGGTAAGAACATATTCAAAACATTTAATCATGACATAAATATAAACCACAATCATTATATATAAATTTATATTCATCAAAAATATATATATTTTTTAAATGATTGATTTCATTCCTGAAGATGGTAGGTCGTTCGTACGCATGGACATTGTTTTCATTTTCTAAAAAAAGTATAAAAGATAAATATTATTTTATAATTTTAGAACAATATTCATATCATAAATATCATATATAAACATAAAAACCATCATAAAAATCATCTATTAAATATGGTGATTGGAAATGAATTGTATATCTACATGGATGTGGTAGTCCACACATACGCACCAGTGATAATTTTACTTCCCATTTTATAGAAAAATAGTGAATAATGGTGGTTTCATAATCATAATAATATTTAATTATATTTGTTATACTTAATTAATTATTTTATGATGAATATCATATAAATATAGGTGGTAAAATAAGACATAAATTGAAAGAGATCAGGTAAGACGATTACCTCTTCTTCAGTTGACCTCCTTTAGATCCTTTCCTAAAGAATCTTAGAATGGTATTTTAAGAATATAATAAAAAATAATTCATTTATATAATTTTATAAGATAATTTATCAGGGTTCTCATGATATATATGACTCAAAATGTGTGAGTAAGAGAGGATAAGAGGTTCTATTTTATAAGTGATGAGGGGGGAAATCTTGGAATTTACTTAAAGTGTTAAATTAATACAAATTACTTTTCAATTTCATGCAGCTAAAAATTGATTATATAATGATGATAAGTCTAAATAATATAATAAAATAATATTTAGACAAGTTTATGTGATGTTTTTTCCACATCAATTAGTGTTAACCCTTGTTAATCATTATGACAATTTATGCAATATCAAAATTTTTTACTCTTTAAGGGTAAAAAATGTTACCATAAAAGGAAAGATAACCCATAAATTGACCATGGATTATATGTTCAACCATATAAAATTAAAATGGATTAATATAGTGTTTTTATAAATTTTAAATCATTTAATGAAATAATTTTTATTATAAAATTTAATTAATGTCATTTTTGGAACTTATTTATTTAATTTTAGGTTTAAAGTCATAAATATAATAACTAAATTTCAATATAAACTTTAAAAACATATATAATGTGTTATATTTATCTAAAAATTTAATGTAATATAATAAATTACCAAAATTTTATTTCTTTTAATGTTTTTAATATCAATTATTTTTATTTTCTAATTAATTGAAAAAAATATTGTGTCGGCATTGATTAAGACTTTAATAAAATTATTCATTAAATAAAAATTAGAAATAAATTACTATGATAAAATATTAATTAATATTTTAAATAAAAATTTAGAACCTAACTTATCCTCTTTTATCATTATGTAAAAAAATTAGAGGTATTAAAGTTAAGAGAGTAACATTTTGTATTTATTCTCTTCTTAAAATAATATAAAGGTAATAATCAAAGAAAAATGATACCAAGGTGACATATTTTAGAAAAATGCATGATTATGTCTGAACTACACTCATAAAATTGTAAAAATTAAAGTTTTAGAGAAACTTTAAAGCCTTATCCCAGGGTTCTATCCTTATTTTACTCAATTTACCTTATGGAGGTGACACATATTTACCATGGTTGTTGTTCAAAATGGCAAAAAATAGAATGGAATGTAAGAATCCAGTTCTTATTCTTGAGGTACGAGTTTCTTCTTTTCCTTTTCCTTATTTTTTTTTGAGAAAACAATGGAAATGTGGGAAAAATCCCAAATTTATGGGTAAATGCCTTGTACTATTGTACACACGCCATGTACTTTGGCCGTGTGGGATGAGAATACATGGCATGTAGGATTTTTGGCGATTAAGGGTGTAAAAAACTAACTACACACCATGTACTTTTATACACAGGCTGTGTAATTTGGCTATGTTGGATGAGAATACAGGGCATATAGGCTTGTCGGTGATTAATGGTGTAAAATATAACGACACACTGTGTACTTAGTAATACATGTTGTGTAATCAGTTAGTAGATGAATAGTGAGGTGGGGGATAATATCTACCAAAGGAAAAGTTAAAAAAAATAGCACATGCCATGTACTTGAGAGTACATGCCGTGTAGTTATGTTTTATCATTAAAAATAGGCAGTAGCCTCCTCATTTGGTAGAGGAGGCAGAGGTCTCACCAGGAGTAGTGGGAGATGAGGCCGAGACTTGGAGGAGCTCCCGATCGCTCACCGGGACTCTGATTCTTCCATCATCGATCTCGTTTCAACCATGCGGGTAAGGTCTTCCATCTTGCTGAATATTTCCTTCAAATTATTTCCCTTTGGGATGCTATTTTTGTTTGAAAAATTAATAATTTATCTCAGATCAATGTCTTCCTTGATTTTTTCGGGAGGTGTCTTTCACATATATCGATCAGAGGAGATCGTGGTAGGTGGTCTTGTGCTTAATTACAATAGTCGAGTTGTTTTTGTGTACGGGGAGTCGTATGGATGAGACTTTTACTGTTGAGATGCCTAGAATTTCATAGGTAATATAATGAATAAGTATAAACTGTTGTTTGAGAGAATTTCTTTGATCGAGGGCCATCCTGAGGGTGTGTTTCCCTTGTTTAGTTGTTTGGCCAGGATACCTATGGGTATGCCATGATTATAGCATGTTTTTAGTTTTCTTGAGAGGAAACATATATAAATTTCTTGCTTATGCGTTGGGATCAGCTCGGTTACATTCTTTTCCAATGGAATTCCTGAGGGTAGTGTTTTGTTTTGCATGAGGGAAAGGTTTTTTTAGCCTAATGGAAACTTTTGTTATGCCTGAGGGCAGTAGATTTTATGAATGAGGGAAATATCTCATATTCCTGAGGGCAATATTCGTTATTCCTGAGGGTAGTCACCTGAGGGTTTCATTTTTTTTGCCTGAGGGCAAGGATTTGCATGTCTGAGGACAATGTTTGCTTTGTATATTCACTATGATGATTTCTTATGTTGTACCTTCCAAGATAAAGCACAATATTGGTATTATTATTATCTTTTAATTTCTAGATATCCTGTTGTGTTTTATGCTGTGGTACTAGTATATGAGATTGTTGGTCGAGGATGAGTCTTGAAAAAACTCAGAATTCAATTATATTGAATTGTTAAATAATTATTAAAATGGAAATGTAATTGGTAAGAGTGGTTAATTTTATGTATATCCTAGTTTACTGCATTTCATTATTGCACACTGTTGTTTCACATTTTCACTAATAGTTGGGTATGGGCCATTGGTGGTTGCCAACTGGGATTTATGTCTCACAGCCTATTTGGGTCATGTCTTGGGCCCAAAGAGATTATATTTTTGCAGGTGTAGATAAGGGAAAGAGTCCCTACGCATGTACATTATTGTTGGAGAGGAGTAGGAGAGCATGGGACCGAGCTTAGTCTTGCGTTGCTGCTGCGTTCCTGTTGCACTTATTTGGTTTTGTTTTGAGGTACTTTGTACCTTGTGTTTTATTGTATCTGATTGTAGTGTATCACGTTTTGGATACTTTCTTAGAATTAGAGACATATTGCATCATCATATATATATTAATGTTGGTTATCTTTCACTTTAGTTCTATTTTTCCATTGCAGGTCCATATTGTTTACTCCTTCCTCTTAAGTATATTTATATTTTTTTCACTACACTACACTTTGAAAAATGAGGGCATAGTTTCCCCACTATTAGTCTTAGGCCCTCACTGCTAGTCGTCAACTTCTAGAATTTGGGGAAATGTGCTTGAGGTCATGTGACCAACTTGGTTCAGGGCACCCATTTTGTGACACCCAGATTTGGGACATTACAAATTGGTATCAATAGATTTCTTTACTCTGTGTTATTTTATTATTTGCAGATAATGGAAAGAGATAGATTGTTAAGGGATTCGGTAATAAATAGTGACTGGGAGTAGCTACCATGTGTGCAGATAAAGGCTGGATTACCTTGAATTAAATTTTGATTTTTTGTTTTTGATTATTACAGTTGATTAGATTTCATCATTGGGTCATGCACTTGTGGTGTGCTGTTTATAGTTTATACTTGGGTTCTATTTAGTTTCAACCCAATGAGATGATGGTATTCCATCTCATACATCATATAGGAACTTGATAGAAATTACATGTCATGCATAATTTCCATGCCATGTAGGCGCATTATAAATTTCATGTTGATGCGAATGATGTTGTGCTATAAAATTGATGTTGTGGTGATAGTTTCCTTGATAACAATACCATCTGTTTGATAGGGTATTGTTTATATGAGGTTTTGTTTGAATGAAATCCAAACTTTGGCTCTTGAGGTGTTATGGGTCCTCATTGACCATAATTTGGCGGACCATTGCCCTATTTCTCTTTTTATAACATGTATAAAATGCCAAGATTTGATTTTTGGGGAGTATGGGCCCTCACAGATCAGAATTTGGCACTTTGGTGTTCGTTTCAGTGTTTTTATGGGATCCAGAGTAGTTTTTGAGGCTTACTATCTGGAAAAACCATGAATACACGCTGTGTAGTTTTAACTAGACGTTGTGTGTGTGTTTTAGGAAGAGATGAAAAATTTCGATGTACATGTCATGTATGTATATGTACGCGCTATGTAGTGTAAGGTCATGTACCCCACCGTGTGGGAGGGAACACGGGTCTTTCAGATTTTACCGAGGACACGTCTTCTACCTGTGGGACATGCTGTGTAGTCTTAACCGGTGACAGACCGTGTGGACTTGGCTGTGTGGCTGGGGGAATAGGGTGGTGTATACACCGTGAGCGCATGTAACACGCTGTGTACCTAGGGTTGAGACACGCCCATGCCGACATTAGAACACGGCCATGTAAGGACTTAAGGGTACACACTGTGTAGATCTTATACACGTTGTGTAGTCTTTTTTTGATAGTTCATGTGGATCTTTTCCATTTTCATTGGCACTCATAACCAGACAAAAGTATCCTCCATAGTAAATTAAACTGAGGCGTTTGTTTGACCTTGTAGAGTCATGTCGCCGAGACGACCATGAGTTGTTCTCCAAGAGAGTGGAAACGATTATACTCCGTAGATGGTAGGCCACATGCTACTAATGGATCCTCCAACAGTTCTAGATGCGACACCAACCGTTATACCGGATGTAGGCGTGGATGCACTGTTCCGTGAAGGCTTCATGTGGTTCATGCAGACCTTCCTGGGAGCACCACCGGTTGACACATCTTTGATAGAGCTGACATGTATATTCTAGTAACAACATCCACCTATGTTTTCAGGGGATGGAAGACCACATACTGCGGAGTCATGTATGGGTTCTATGCAGATGATCTTTGATCATATGAAGACACCTCCTAGGAGGAGGGTCAAGCTCGCTACTTACATGTTGCGTGATTCCGCCAAGATATGGTGGGATGTTACCACCTAGACTAAGAATCACCGAGACATGGCGTGGGAATATTTTCAAGTAGTCTTCTATGACTTTTTATTTTTAGAGATGCTAAGTGCAGATCAATCTTGATAGTTCATGAATATACAACAGGGAACCATGTCAGTGATGGAATATTCTTTCCACTTCACCGAGCTAAAATGTTTTTCACCTGTTCTGGTGGATGATGAGATGTTGTGGGATATACCCTTTGAGGATGGTCTTAGATATGACATCTGAGCACTGGTGAATGTTTTCAGGTTGCCTACAGTTCATGCTATTGTGAACCAGGCGTTGATTACTGAGCGGAACCTGTGGGAAGATATTGGTACGGACCAGGGTGGTTTGACACCGATATCTGGTACTATTTCTACTGGAAAGAGGAAGAGGCAGATGGATTTCTATCACGGTGGAAGTACTAGCCAGAAGAATTCTTCAGGTGGGTAGATAATGTGCTACCTGCGTAGTAAAGAGGGTCACAAGAGACCTTAGTGTCCACGTGACCTAGTGGAGTGCCGAGCTTGCAGCAAGATGGGACATCTTCAGTGTTTTTGTTGGGAATTTCCACCACTGACTAGTGATATGGGTTCTGTGTGCAGGAGTAGGGCCAAAATCTTCTTACCATTAAGGGGGATTGGAATACATTAGGACGTTCAGGCCAAGGTGGTGTTCATGGTTGTGGTAGCCAGACACCAGGATCTCAGAGACAGCAAGGCGGGTTAGATTAGGGAATCCAGGCTATGTCACAGGGCCATGACATTGGGTAGAAATATGCAGTGCAATAGACCCAACATGAGTAGGATCCTAGACCTTCCACTGTTAGAGGTACTATTATAGTTGCTTCTATTTTATCTTCTATAATTTTTGATACTGGTGCTACACATAGCTTTATATCTGTGCCGATTGTGGAGATCCTTGGGCTCAGTGTTTCTTCTCCTTCAGATATCATGACGGTAGACACTCCATTGATAATTAGAATGGCAGGTGTGAGTCAGTGCAAGGAGTTTCCCCTAGAGGTTGGTGGGTGTCACTTTCTATGGGACCTCTATATCTTAGATATGATAGCCTATGATTTCCTTCCTGGGATGGACTGGTGGGTACCCTTTCTAGACTTTTTATATTTCTATCATCATAGGGTGAGTTTCACGTCACCAGAGGGTGGAGAGTTTCTATACAAGGGTGAATGGGATGTCCAGGTGAGTCAAGATGGACCCGAGCATTGTGGGTGAGGTGGAGTGACTTCCCAGCTTGCGAGTTTATATCTGGATGACCATGGAAATTGTCAGAAGGATTTCCCTCTAGTTATTAATCATTTTAGGGATGTCTTCCCAGACTACTTTTCAGGTCTACCTCTGAAGTGAGAGGTTGACATATCTATTGAGTTTGTGCTAGGAGCAGCACCGGTGTCCATTCCTCCTTATAGGATGGCTACGCCAGAATTGAAGGAGCTTAAGAGGAAGTTAGAGGAGTTAAAAGACAAGGGTTTTATTTGAACTAGTATTTCCCCCCGGGGTTCACCTGTCCTTTTCACTAAGAAGGTAGATGGTAACCTCAGACTCTACATGGATTATCGGAAACTGAACCAGTTGACAGTTAAGAACTGATATCCCTTACCGAGGATTGATGATCTTTTTTATCAACTTCTAGGATCATGAGTGTTCTTTAACATTTACTTGATATCCGGATATCATCATTTGCACATTAGACCATCAGACATACTGCTTACAGCCTTTCAGGACTCACAAATGTGCCAGCAGTTTTCATGGCTCTGGGGAATCATGTGTTCCACTCATATCTAGATTCTTTTGTGGTGGTCATTGTGGATGATATCTTGGTGTACTCTCACACTCAACATGACAATGACACCCATCTTAAGATCATGATGAGTACACTGATAGAGCATTAGTTATATGATAAGATCTCAAAGTGCCACTTTTGGATGGACCAGATTCACTTCCCGGGTCATATTATCTCATAGGAAGGAGTTGTGGTATACCCATAGAAAGTGAGATTTATAGATTCCTGGGAGAAGCCTAAGAACGTGTTTGAAATATGGAGTTTCTTGGGGCTGTTTGGTTACTACAGGTGCTTTATATAGGACTTCTTCCACTTAGCAGCGCTGTTGATAGGTTTGACTAAGAAGGGTATGAAGTCCATTTGGTCAAAATCTCACGAGATTTCCTTTCAGAAACTTAAGGGAAGGTTAAACTTAGAACCAGTTATGATTCTTCCAGAGTAAGGGAAGAGCTATACAGTTTACTGAGATGCATCAGGTATTGGGCTAGGAGTAGTGTTGATGTAGGGTGATCGAGTTTTTGTGTACGAGTCTCAGCAGTTGAGGCCACATGAGAGGAATTACCTGACACATGATCTCGAGTTGGCTACAGTTGTTCAAGCGTTACACTATTGAAGACATTATCTCTTGGGAGAACATTTTGTGGTGTTTACGGACCACAAAAGTCTTAAATACATCTTTACCCAGTGTGACTTGAATTTGAGACAGCGAAGGTGGGTTGAATACCTTCAGCCCTTCGACTTTGCGTTGCCTATACACCTGGTAAGGGAAACGCAGTAGCTGATGCACTGAGTAGGAAGACTCAAGTACAGGCAGTGTAGGAGGCCAGTGGTGAGTGGCAGTTTATGGATTTTTTCTCTGAGATGCATTTGGAGGTGCACGATTTTCAAGGGAAAACTTATCTTTCATCATTAGCTGTGACTTCTACCCTACTGGATAGAGTGAGAATGATACAACTATCAGATTTAGAAGGCTTAGTTCTATGGGAGTTGGTGGTAAGTGAGGACCCTCCTCTTTGTTGGACGATAGGCGATGACGAGGTACTGCGTATCCATGGAAGAGTGTGGGTTCCATGGGATATACGCGAGGATTTGATGAGGGAATTTCATGCTTCAGTTTGGGTAGTTCATACTAGAGTTACCAAAATGTACCGTGACATGAGATGTCAATATTGGTGGCTAGGTATGAAAAGAGAGGTAACTGGTTTTGTTACGTGATGTTCCACCTATCAACAAGTGAAGGCAAAGAATCAGAGACTAGCCAGACTGTTACAACATTTACCCATTCTAGAATGTAAATTTGATGATGTTATGATGGAATTCGTGACTGGGTTGTCGAGTTCACCTCGAGGCAATGATGTTGTATGGGTTGTTGTGGACAGACTTAAAAAGGTAACTCACTTTTTGCTGCTCAAGGAGACCTTCGGTGTTGACGAGCTCGAGATGTTGTATATCCGAGAGGTTGTACATGTTCATGGGGTCCCCCATTCTATCATTTCAGATAGGGATGCCCGTTTTACATCTCGTTTCTATTAGAGTTTTCATAAGGCACTGGGTACATAAGTGCTTTTGAGCACAACTTACCACCCTCAGACGGATGACCCGTCAAAGCGTACAATACAGGTGCTTGAGTACATGCTATGTACATGTGTCCTGAACATTGGGTGCCCTTGGGAGAATCACATACCCCTGGTTGAGTTTTCCTACAATAACAGTTTTCAGGAAACTATTGAGATGGCACCTTATGAGGCTTTATATGGTAGGCCATGTTGATCACCCTTGTGCTAGTTAGAGGTAGGTGAGACAACTTTACTAGGACCACGTCTCCTATAAGAGACTTCAGAGCAGGTCTAGTTGATTTAGAAGCGGATGGATACAACACAGTCTCATCAGAAATCGTATGTTGATCGCTTCATATGACCCTTGGAGTTTGTGGTCAGTGATCAGGTTTTCTTGCATGTTTCACAGAGGTTGGGACACAGGCAGCTTAAGAAATAGGGTAAACTTTCACCAAGGTATATAGGGCTGTTTGAGATTCTAGAGAGTGTCGGGCCGATTTCCTATCGGTTGCAGTTACCATAGAGGTATCAGGACATGCACGACGTCTTCCATGTATCTCAGCTACACCATTATCACTCATGCCCATCTCATGTTTTTCATCCCGAGGGGGTTGAACTTCTGGTTGATGCATCCTTTGAGGAGAATCTGATTCGTATTGTTGATAGAAGCATGAGGGTTATTCGAGGCCTATCAGTTCCTCTCGTATGGGTGCTATGGCAGCATGGCCATGTGCAGGATGATACCTGGGACCGGGAGACCAACATACATTCTCAGTGGCCAGATTTGTTCCCATTTTTATCTTCTCCACCATTTGAAGGAAAATTCGGGGATGAGTTGCTGTAAGGGGGGAATTTTGTAAGAACCCAGTTCTTATTCTTGAGGTACGAGTTTCTTTTTTTTCCATTTCCTTAAGTGTTTTTGAGATAACAAGGGAAATGTGGGAAAATACCAAATTTATGGGTACACAGAATTTACTTTTATATAGACACCATTTACTTTGGCTGCATGGGATGAGAATATAGGGTGTGTAGGCTTTTCGGTGATTAAGGGTGTAAAAAACTAACTACACGCCGTGTACTTTTGTACACACACCATGTACTTTGGCTGTGTGGGATGAGAATACATGGAGTGTAGGCTTGTCAGTGATTAAGGGTGTAAAATCAAACTATACGTCATGTACATAGTAATATAAATCGTGTAATTAGTCGGCAGATGAAAAATGAGGAGGTGGAATGTAGTCTCCAGAGGAACAGTTAAAAAAATAGTACACATCATGTACTTGAGAGTACACGCAGTGTAGTTATGTTTTTTCATTAAAAACAGGTAGTATCGTCCTCATTTGGCAGAGAAGGAAGATGTCTCACCAGGAGAAGCGGGAGAGGAGGCCGAGATTTGGAGGAGCTCCCGATCGCTCACTGGGACTCCGATTCATTCGCCGTCGATCCCGTTTGAAGCACTCAGGTAAGGACTTCCATTTTATTGAATCTCTTCTTCCAATTATTCCCCTAAGGGATGTTTTTTAGGTTTGAAAGGGTAATCTTTTATCTCAATTAAACATTGTTATTGGTTGTTACGGGAGGGGCATTTCACGTATATCGTTCAGAGGAGATCGAGGTAGGTGGTCTTGTGTTTAATTCCAATTGTCGAGTTGTTTTTGTGTACTGTTGTGCCACACGCCCATGTTTGGGGTGTCGTATGGATGAGACTTTGACTGTTGAGATACCTAGCATTTCATAGGTAATCTAATGAATAAGTATAAACATTTGTTTGAGATTGTTTCTTTGATCCAGGGCTACCACGAGGGTGTGTTTCCCTTGTTTATACATTTGGCCAGGATACCCATGGGTATACTGTGATTATAGCATGTTTTGAGTTTTCTTGAGAGGAAACATATATAAAATGATTTCTTATGCATTGGGATTGGCCCGGTTACTTTCATTTCCTATAGAATTCCTGAGGGTAGTGTTTTTTTTAGCCTGAGGGAAAGGTTTTTTTTAGCCTGAGGGAAATGTTTTTTTAGCCTAAGGGCAACATTTCTTATACCTGCGGGCAGTAGCTTTTGTGCCTAAGGGTGATATCTCGTATTTATGAGGGCAATATTCTTTATGCCTAAGGGAAATCACCTGAGGGTTTTGTTGCTGTGTGTCTGAGGGTAAGGATTTTCGTATCTGAGGACAATGTTTACTTTGAATATTCATTATGATGATTTCTTATGTTGTACCTGCCAATCTAAAGCACAAGATTTTTATTATTATTATCTTTTACTTGCTAGATAGCCTGTTGTGGTTTCTGTTGTGGAACTGGTATAAGAGATTGTTGTTAGAGGCTAAGTCTCAGAAAAACTCAGAATTCAATTATATTGAATTGTTAATTAATTATTAAAATGGAAATGTAACTTGTAGGAGTGGTTACTTTTAATTACTTCCTAGTTTACTGCATTTCATTATTGCACACTGTTGTTACACATTTTCACTGATAGTTGGGCATGGGAATTTGGTGTTTTCCTACTGGGATTTATGTCTCACAACTTATTTGGTTCATGTATTGAGCCCAAACATATTATATTACTACAGGTGTCAATAATTGAAAGAGTACCTACACAGGTACATGATTGTTGTAGAGGAGTAGGAGAGCATGGAACCGAGCTTAGGCTTGCGATGCTGTTGCATTCCTATTGCACTACTTTGGTTTTGTTTTGCTGTACTTTGTACCTTTTGTTGTATTATATCAAATTGTAGTGTATCCTGTTTTGGCTGCTTTCTTATAATTAGAGAAATATTGCATCATCATATAAATATGAATACTGGTTATCTTTTACTTCAGTTCCGTTGTCCATTTCAGGTCAATGTTGTTTACTACTTCTGCTTAAGTGTGTTTATATTTTTTTCACTGCACTAAACTTTGACAAATGAGGGAATAGTTTCCCCACTATCAGTCCTAGGCCCTCGCTGCTAGTCGACAGCCTATGACATTTGGGGAAATGCGCTTGAGGTCATGTGACCAACCAGGTTCGGGGAACCCATTGTGTGGCACCCGGATCTAGGATGTCACATGGAATTATTTAAAAAAATTGAACATGATTATTCCAAATCTGGAATTAATTTTATAAAATTCAATTTATTTTAGTGGTATAATTAAATTTAAAATTTAACCGACAAATGTGGCAAAGATTAGTTTTTTAGAAATAAATTTTTCTTAAGTTTAAAATTTTTTTATACCAAATTACTAGATAAAATTAACTATTTTAACCTTAATTGGTTTATTAATGATATAAATAAACTAATTTTAATTTTAAAAATTTCTTAAAACAAAATCAAAATTTGTAAATTCTTTAAACAAAAAGGCAGTTTTCAATAAAACTATTCATTGAAAAATAAATATTTTCCTAAAATTACCTAAAATTCAACATAAGATAATTTCAACACACTGATTTAAAAAATAAAATTCATTTTTTCAACTAAATTGTCTGAATTTGGAAAAATCAATTATATTATTTGTTTAAAAAATGGAATAAAAACCATTTTTTAGGGAAACAATGCATTTTTAAAGCATATAATGACCATACTAAAATTTTGAATAATTATTTATAAATATATGTTATTTATCTAAAACCTGTATACATATATTATTTCAAATAGTTTTTATTTCTTTTTAATCCATCATTTTAACAGTTAGGTTATAATGGTATACTATATTACAGTTCATTTAGACTCGGGGTTCTGTGTACCACAACCTATTAAAGAAATTAAATTTATTTGGAAATAAATATATCATAAAATTTTGGTTTATTAGAAATAATATGTTAAAACAAGTATTAATGGTCTATAATAACATTATATAATTTCCCATATGTAATATTTCATCAACATATGCAATTAGAAAAATGATCTCACTCCCACTAAACCCCTTACAAAAAAGGATCACCTCTATTATTTATGAATTAAGATTAATTAATGACTTAAATAAATTGAATTGTTGATGAACTATATGATTTTTAATACATAAATAGATTTTTATAATCTTTATACCTTCATGTTATCCTTTAGAGTCACAAACTCTTCTTTTTGTGTCATATAGACATCTTCCTAAATGTTTTTATTATGTAAATCTATTTTGACATCCATCTACCAAATCTCAAAGTCATGGTAAGATTCCATGAAAATTAGAATCATGATGTATTTTAGTATAGAAATTGTTGAAAAGGTTCCATTATATTCTATTCCTTGACACTATTTAAACACTTTTGTAACCATTCAAACCTTATAGGTACTGAGTTACCCATCTATATCTAGTTTCTTCTTGAGTACCCATTTTCTAACAACATGATTTACACCAATTAGTGGATCTAACAAAATCCATATATAGTTTTAGTAAATTTAATCCATCTCAAAATTAAATGATTCTTTACTTTTGATAGCATTTGTTCTACGTACTACTTCCTAATAGGATCATAGTTCATTATTATCAACAAATAGTGAGTCACCATTATCTATGAATAGAAAACCATATTTTTTGGATCTTTAACCAATCATATGATCCTATACAGTACTTGAATATCTATAATATCAAATTCCATGTGTATTTATGAAATATGTTCCTATTACAACTCCTATGTATCTTGATCTTGGAATTCATCAAATTATATCCCATTCATAGTATCTCATTTGGATATGTGATCCCTCTAAATAAACATAGCATGTATTACCACAGTTAACTTTTTATTTGAGGGGTGAAATAGGTAATATCAACTAGATTACTTTGGGTATCCTATAAATATAAACTTTTACATCAGGGGGAAATCTTTTTACTTAAATTGGTCTTAAAAAATACTTCATATCCTTATGAACATAAATTAGACAACACAGATTTCCTTCAACACAAAAGTTCTTACGGGATACTGTTTTTCACTTTAGTTGACACTTGGTTTAGTGTGTATTCTTTTTTTGAAAAATATATCACGAAAAGGATAATGGAATAATTTTATGACTCATCATTGATCTTAGCATGTCTAAAAAGGTGTGGTTCCCCCTTTCACTTAAACCATTACAATATTTTGTTAAAAAGTGTGAGTTGAGATAAAATCCCAAAATCCCATAACTAGTCAATGAAATATTGGTTTAGATATTCTCCACGAGGGTTTGAGAAAAGTTTCATTATATTCTTACCAATTTTATTCTCAACATCATCCTTGTATTACTTGAATTTATTGAAGTAATGTGACTTATACCTAATTAAGTAAACATATCCATATCAACTAAATTCATTGATAAAAATTATGAAGTATGAGTATCCACACCATGCTTCAAAAGGAAATGTCCCACACACATCTATATTAACAAATTCAATAATCTCATTGGGCTTTAAACATTTACACTAAATAGAGATTTAGTTATTTTTTCATGAAAACATGTGTGACATATACCAAGTGGTTTTAGTTTAAAAGAATCTAAATATCCATCATAATATATTTTTATGGTTTTATTTGAATTTACATGACCTAACTTGGTATGTGAAAATTGGGTGTGATATGCGTCACATGAACCTGATTTGTTATCAATTTCCTACACTTGATTTGGGTAATACAACATAAAATACCATTATTAAGATGTTCCTTACCGCACCATATTCTATCTTTGTAGAAATAGATAGAATGCGCTCAATAATGGATGAACCTAAAGTGTCCCCTTAATTCATATCCATGGTGTACTTCATCTTTTAATGGTCCTTCATTCCACATGAAAAATAGACTAAATCATGTTCAATTACATACCGTTTGATATTTATTCTCTTGGGTGGGTGTTGAAAAGGGGACATAGACTTGGTATTAGTATTTTGGCCTTTCACATTTCCCTTCCTCTTATTCACAAAAATAACTGAATTATTTTTTAAATTTATATCCTTATATATGTAGATAATGAGATTAAAATGATCTTGGAAAGACTTATCAATGTTGGTCATATTAAAATTCACAACAAAACCATAGAATATCTAAGTGACTGATTTAAGTATGAGATATATGTGTAATTATTTGGGTAGTTTGAACCCAATAATATCTAGTCACTCAATATAGCCAATCATTTTGAGTACATGAGGACTATTAAATGCACCTTCTCTAATTTTTCACATGAAATGTGCCTTGTATATCTCTTACTATTCCTTTATATCACTATCTTGAGAAGGACCACAGAGGTGGGTGAGCATAGTTTATGCATCCATGGTCTCTTGTGACATCTTAAGTTCATTATACATGAGTGATAAAATTAAACACTAGGCATCTAGAAAATCACTCAAGTCTTTCTAGTAGACCTAGAGCTCTTCATCACTCACCTCTTTGGTAGGATGATCATGAACTAAGGACTCCATCATGTAAATATTCTTTCAATAGCGTATTACAATGTGCAATCACCTATACTACAGAATGTAACTTCCAATAAGGAGGTAATATTTCTCAGTATAGATTGTAAGGATATCATGGTCAATGAATTTTACATTTTATACAACAATATAAAATATGATATTTAAGTACATTATATTAATTAACAAAATATGTGAGATGAAATAAATTTAATCATTAATGTCCCACTATTTTATAAATTCCAATTATCCCTCATCATTTTACTTGAAATGTATTTTCATGTGGAAATTATAGTGGAATAGATCCATATTTCCCTTCTCATACCCCAATAGAGGGTTTGTTGAATTACTCAAAGTTATTTTGGAAGGTGATATTACCAACTGGGTAGTTGAAGATCCTTGATATATTGTGTGGATTCCCAAATCCTAAAATCCTAAATCATATTTCTTCAACAATTTTCTCCATGATACATCATGTCTATAGAGGACTACTTATCATGATTTTAACTAGGTAAAGTTAACCTTATACTCTCATAAGAACTCACTGATAAAATTATGTGTCCTGATGTAGACTATACCAACACTTAGTTATGTGGTTACATCCCTAATCATATAATTGAAGGATTAAATGAATTAATATTTCCTTGAGTTATTTTTTTATTTAGGAATAAAATTACATATTTTATCATTTACATGACTTGTGATTATTATGTGTATTTTACATAATTAATCAACCAGTAATAAAATATTTTTCATATAATCCATTTATTTTACATTATCATTCATTTCTTGTTATCTTATTTAATTTATGTGATCTCATTTAACATTATATAAAAATGAATCATATAAAATAGATAATCATCCACATGGAAAAAATATAATAAATGAAATTAATTGATAATGATATTTATAATGGTTTATTTATTGGATGGAAAATAAACCAACCTATAACACTAGGGGGGAATCTTTAAGTAAGTCCTATATTGAGTTAAACCATTCCACATCGTTCATTGTACCTTATTGATTGGTTTCACCTCATCTCTAAACCACCTCCTCTCATTGTAATTCCATCCTTTTCTTGATTTATAGTCACAATTATATAAGGGGAACCAAGGGTATGAGATACATAAATAAACAGTGGATATGAATGTCTTACGTAATAAATGTGATTTAAATGACTCACAATGCAATATATTCAATTTAATAAAATTTTATTATATATAAAACCCATGAAATAATATTAAATTAAGTAGAAACCAACACGTACATTAGTTGTTCAATGCTCATGATCAGTTACATACATGAAATGAAATCACATTCATACAAGATAAAATACATTTTAAATCCCTCTATTTAGTTATGATACATTTCTCCTTAATTTATAATTAATGGTATTATTGATTAATTTGTTTTTTATCTTAATTATTAATCAATGTAGTCTAAGAGATACATAAGATTCCCATCCACTGTGTTTTTTAATTAAATTAAATTAATTAATTTAATTTAAAATTACTTAAGTAGTGTGTACTAGATATAACATGACCTATATTCATCCACACTACCCAACACCTTTATTGGTCATTTATAATGCATTCACATGGCATATAGAATTGATGACATGTTACATAGTTACATGTCATGTGTAATGACCTAAATCTTTTATCAATGAAACTACATTATTATAATTATTCCATATAGTATAATCACATAAAATCACATAAATAAAAAAACTTTATAAATGATGAATTAATGAAATAAAATATATTTTTATAAGTTAAGGAACCTATACTGATGAAATAGTAACTTGACCTTTGAAATAGTAATGTGACTCTTATGAATAGTAATCTAGAAAATTAAATAGTAACCTCAAAAATTAAATTATAAAAAAAAATTCCATCTTATAAGTGACAATATGATATAATTATATCATAGTATAAATAAATAAATATTTTAAAAATTATTAATTAAGTGTTGGTATCTTTATAAGTTATATAAATTAAATTACAATTTTATGATTTATTTAATAAAAAAAAAATTTATCTTCATAAAATGTATCGATAAATTAATATTTTGATGTCTTATGATTTTAAGATAATTTTATGATACCTTACGTAATTTTTCGAAGTGTTATAAAACCAGTTATAATTTTAACAACTATATTTTTTGAGAAAATTGAGATTTTATTTAAAAATTAAATTACTAATAATTAGAAAATTATTTACATATTATGGAGTTCAATTTTTAATTTATACACATCAAATAATGGTTAGGGTGAATTTGTGGGATTTTTCTGAAATACTTGAATTTTTTTGAATAGTACAATATGATAATTTATGGAATAAATACGTTGTAAATTAAATACACCACTCCTTGAGCCATGGATTATGTAAGAACAATTGGTTAGAACTCACATGATCTAATTACAGTATTTAGTCTAAATAATCTACATTATTTCTTGTTATGAGAAAAATAATAAACTAGTGAATTAAATAATGGGAAAACACCACTCTCCTCCACTATAAATACCACCCCACACCCCCTCTTCCCCTCACACCTCTCAAGATTTTATCATTGTAAAAATTGTACCCAAACATCTCCCAAGCTCCCCTAACACATATAATATCTCTTGGATTCATTAAAAGACCAAAACTGTTTCCCTAAGGAGGTTCTCATGGAGGATAAATCCAAGATGTAAAATCCTCTTCCTTTTTCTTTTAATTTCTTTTCAATTTCATTTATTTTCTTATATTCCCCTAAAATTATCTTATACAAATGGAATGATAACTCCAATATGTTTGATATAATATTATTCTATCATGTTAATGTATTATCCACCATTAAATTTTTCCCTCCATCTCTTTTATTTTAAAAATGAAATCGTCACTCGTGATATGTTAATTTACCGACATCATAGATGATGCACTTTTTTTTAATCCTTAAAAGATGTTAATAACACTATTAAATGGTTGAAAAAAATTTAATTTTTATTTTATAACCCTTGTTATGGTCTTCAACTAACTTATATACATAATACTAAATGATAATAACAAACAAGTTATTTGTGATAAAAAACGGGAAAAATTAACCTAAAACGTTCATCATTAACTTTTATCTAATGATTTATCCTCATTACATATAACCAAATTATTTATAATATCATTAAAACTTCTATAATATCATTAACAAATATATTAACAATTCTTTATATTGATCCACATTTTACATGAACTTCCAAACTTGCATACAAGTAAACAAATCATGAAAATGAATGCTCCCAAAAAATGAAATTATACTCTATAACTCATCTAAAAGGACCTAAATTAACATAATAAATCCATAATAATTAAAATTCATGTATAAAATTTTATTTAATTATTAATTATTTAATTTAATGTGATTATATAGAACATTAAAGAGAAGAAATCATTCAGACATAAGGTAAGGGAAATTCTCGAACCAAACTCTATTTCTTTGGGTTTTCCCTATTTCACCCCATTTTCAGTATGGATATTCCATAAATATAATTTCTTTATAATTATCTTAAATTTTATGGGATATAAATTTTTTCTACTCGATTTTATGAAACACAAAATATTTTTCAAAAGAACCCTTCTTTAAAAAAAACACACCTTTTACTTTTCAAGATTGTTTCTTCCTCACTCATGGATAATGAATATTATATCAAGTAAGTTATTTATTATTTCATTTGGGAACCCATGTTATGAATTTATGATTTATTAAATTAATCCAAATCCTTCCCATGGGTTATTTTATTTCCAATATTAATATGTGTTCTATGTGGCATGCATAATAATGTAAATGTTATGATGTGATAGGTATGATCAGAATTATATGGCGTAATGTATATGTTATGATGTTATGGATGCACTCAAGAATTATATAGTTCTCAAATGAATTGGGCAATTTGATGTATCTATTAATAAAAGTTCAATATATATGAACATGATGCTATCTTTGTTCAAAACTATTTGTGGTAGTTGACCACTAAGACATGATGTTTCATTTTAATGCATTGCCACGTTCCATGCCTTTATCTAATGCTTCCTCTCAGGATTATGATCCTATGACAATGTTATGATGACAATTTTTATTCTCACCCATGTTATATTGTCTCTTGTTATTATGTATCCTCTTACTTGTCTTTTAGCTAACCCATTTATGATGTATATCCTTAGGTGACTACTTGTACTAAAGAGAATTCAATGGCCAATAATAATATAGAGAAGAGGGAATTAAATAAATGTTTATTTTTATTTTTGAAATGTTATGTATGGTTTTAATTTTCCTAAGACACTAAAACATTGGATCCTGATCATGTAATTATTTTCTGTTGTTTATCATTAAAACGATGTAATAGTAATGTAAGAAAAAGCAGGGTCACTATAGTTGGTATCATAGCATGATTTAGTTAATTTAGGAATTAAGATTTGAGAACCTTAGTGAAAAACCTTATTATGAAACTAAGTAGAACTAATAACCCAAGATTATTTATTTTTGAAAATTATAAATGCAAGGATCCCACAATATATTCCTTTAGAATTAATTGTACAATGTAATAAACTATTTATTCTTGATTTATGGTTTCTTCTAACCTTTTCTATTTTAGAAAATGGTGGAAACTAGGAGAAACCAGGCAAACTCATGTGAGGTAAAAGGCAGTGATTACCTGAACAAAATCCCCAATTCCTTGGGAGGTATAGTTTTAAATTTTATGGGTATTATTCCCTAGATATATCAGGTTATGAAAAATAACCCAAATAATGTGGAACATCTTCCTTCACCTAAGATGGAGTAACTTCTTATCACGTGTTATATGCAGAAACGACCATCGAAATTTAGTGGATATTTTGATCCACTATTCAAAGAACAGTGGTTCAACTCAATAGAGAATATCATTTTTCTGCTTCACTATTTTAAGACATAGAAGGTGACTCTATCTTTTTACTATTTTGATAGAGATGTCGATCAATGCTGGGATTCGATTAAGAACACCAAGCTGATGGTTGAAATTGAATATATGGAGTGAGAAGACTTCAAGATAATGTTTCTTAATTAGTATTTCCCTAAAACTCTTCATAAAAATATGGAGATATATAATTCTTAGAGATGAATCAAAATAAAGGAGAATCGGTGATGGACAATGAAGAAAATTTCACAAGGATTGAAAGGTACGCTTCGGGTTTTGTTATCAACAATGATAGAAAAATTAATATATTATTTAGTGGATTAAAACCACACATTCTAATGTATCTAGAAATTAGAGGCTTTTGGAGTTATGAAGAAGTTTTTTCATGTTCTCTTAAAGTGGATATGGAGTTTGGAGCATGGTCTCATGGATATAGTGATAATAAAGGAAATATGTAGTTTCAAACTAGACAATATAATGATAAAGGTGGAAAGAAAACTCAACCACCCACATGTCAAAAATATGGGAATCAACATCATGGGAACTGCCTCAAAGGGATGGGGAAATTTTTTAAGTGTGGGATAGAATAACACCAAACTCATGAATGTTAAAAAGACACGAGGAAGTAGGAAAATGTGGTGGAGTAAAGGATAGCACCACCCATGGTCCAATGCTACAACTGGAGGGAGTAAGGTCACTATGCAAGCCAGTGCACTAAACCTTGAGTCTTCTAGGGTAATCAACATCATCAGACACAAAATAAAATGTAGAAATGGAAGGAATATGGCATCACTATTGTGAAATTGGAGATTAAAAACGAGGTCTTACAAGGTATACTACCTATTCACTCAAAAATGGAAAAATTATCATCTGATTATAGTTCTACACATTCCTTTATATCATGAATATTTTCTATAACAATTTAATAAAATCCCTGAAACCTTGAAGTAAATATACATAAAAAAACACCAAGTGGTGAAATCAATTCAACCCAAGTCTCAGACTCTTCTCCTGTTGGCATATGTGTGAAGGTCCTTCCAGAAAATATCATAATATATCCCTTGGTTGAAATTCACACTATACTGGATATGTATTGACTCTCTTTATATATATAACACATTGAATTTTAGGAAAAATAATTATCTTTTTATATTCTAAACCGTCCAATGATCCTCTAAAAATACAATGAAGATCATGAATCTCTTTTATAAAATCCTTAAATAGTGTGGGTGTTGTTTCCCTATTAAGAAAAATACCTCGCTCAAATTCTTGAGTCAAAGGAATGTGTCAACATTGTGGAAATGGCCATCATGAAGGAGTGAAGTGGTTTATTTCCTAAAGAGTTACTCAAACTTCCCTCAGATTGTGTGGTAGAGTTATCAATATAACTCATACCTAAAGCTAATCTTATCTCAAAGTGTCTTTATAGGATGGATCTTATTGAACTAGAGGATTTAAATAATCAAATACAAGAGCATTTTGAAAAAGGGTTCATATTCCCTAGTGCATCACCTTGGGGTGCACCAGTTCTCTTTGTCAATAAGAAGGATGGATCAATAAAATTTTGTATCGATTATTGGGAACTCAACAAGATCACTATAAAGAACAAGTATCATATTCCAATTATTAATGACTTGTTTAATTATTTACGAGGAGATCAATACTTCTCAAAGGTGTATATTTATTCTAGATATCATCAGTTAAAGGTGAAGAAGGAATATATTCATTAGACTTCCTTCTTTACAAGGTATATGAACTATGATTTGTTGTTGATAATCTTATGACTTACTTATTCCCTTGAAATATTCATGGATTTTATGAATAGAGTCTTTAGACATTACCTAGACAAATATTTGGTAGTTTTTATAGATGATATTATAATCTACTCCAAGAGTAAGGAGGAACATGAAGAACATATATGTCTTGGTTTAGTGCCATTAAGGAAGGAAAAATCATATTCCAACTTCAACATGTGTGAAATTTGGATGCATCAAGTCACATTCTTGGGACATGTGATCATAGTTGTGGGAATTTCTGTGGAACCTTCAAAAACAAAGGCAGTTGAGGAATAGACCAGACCCTATAGTGTCATAGAAATCCATAGTTTTCTTGGATTAGCTGGGTACTACCATTGTTTTTTGAGAAATTTCCCACGATTTTCAGTCCTCCTAACTTAGTTAATAAGGAAAGGGGTAAAGTATGTATGGACAGAATAATGTGAGGAATGATTCAAGGAGATGAAGAAGAGTCTGGTCACTCCACTTGTACTCACATTACCACAATGTGGATAAAGTTTTGTGATATATAGTGATACTTCAAATAAAGGCTTGGGTTATGTACTCATGAAAAATTATAATGTGATATCCTATTTCTAATGATAGTTTAAGATCCATGAGTATAACTACCTGACACATGATCTGGAGTTAGCAGTAGTTATTTTTGTCTTGAAAACCTAGAGGCACTACCTCTATGGTGAGAAAGTGTGACATATATACTGATTAAAAGAGCGTAAAGTATATATTCACATAAAAGGATCTCAACATGCATCAAAAGATATGGTTATCGTTAATAAAGGACTATGATTTATCTATTCACTATCAACCTGGAACGGAAAATAAGGTAGCTGATGGTCGTAGTAGAAAAGAACTCGTAACTCTATCTATGTGGTAGATTGAGAAAGACCATATCTTCATGGATATGAAAAGGATGGATTTGTAAATCATAATGGTAGGTAAAACATCCTACCTTTACCAAATGATTGTCCAACCATCTATCTAAGAGAAGATTAAGGAGGCACAAAGGAAGGATCCATAGTTAAAAAAAAGAAAAATGATGTAAAGGATGGGAAACTGTAAGAGTTTTATATTGATGATGACGGTGTCATTCAATTTAGAATGGGGATCTGTGTGCCTTCATCACTAGGTATAATTAAATATCTATTGAAAAATTCACATAGCTATACTTTCTATATCCATCTCGGGAGTACTAGGATATATTGTGGTCTCCGAAAACACTTCTACTAGGACAAAAAGAAGAATTAGATTGCAGAATATATCTCATGGTGCTTGATATGTTATCAAGTTAAAGAATAGTGAAAAAAGTCCAATGGGAAGATTAAAATATTTCTTATACCCATGTGGAAATGGGAGAATGTCACTATGGACTTTTTCATTGGTCTCCCGAAGAAATCCATAGGATACAATGTGATAAGGGTTGTAGTGGACCGACTCACCAAGACTACCCACTTTACTATTATTCGAGAAGATTTATTTCTTGAATAACATGAAAATATATATGTGATGGAAATTGTGAGACTATGTGGGGTTCCACTATCGATTTTCTATGATTGTGATCTCATGTTCACATCTAAATTCTGGAGGAGTCTTCAACATTCTTTGAGTACTGAATTAAATTTCAACATAGCATATCACCCCCAAACTGATGGCTAGTCTAAAATGACAATTCAGACACTTAAAGATAGGATAAGATACAATTCTTTATAATTCAAAGGTGTATAGGATAAGTATCTCCCATTGGCTGAGTTCACATACAACAATAGCATTCACTTGGGTTTTCAGATTCTTCCATATGAAACTCGGTATGGAAAGTGATGTAGAACTCTAACCTATTGGGATGAAGTTAGTGAAAGAAAGCTACTTGGACCTGATCTTGTGAATGAGATGATAGAGAAGGTTCAATCCATTCAGTAACATATCAAAGATTCTTAGAGATGGAAAAAGATAAATACTGACAATCGTTGAAGGGAATTGGAATTTTATGTTGGCGATAAATTCTTCCTTTGAATATCATTGTGGAAGAGAGTCATGTAGTTTAGAAAGAAAGGGGAACTAAGCCCAAGGTATATTGTCCCTTTTGAGATCCTTGATCGTATAGAAGTTCTGGCCTATTGGATTTCACTTACACCGAATAAGGATCATGTTTATGATGTTTTCCACATATCACTCCAGAGAAAGTACATACCATATCCCACACATGTACTGAATGTAGAGGTAATACAACTTGAAGATGATCTCTCTTATGAGGAGAGACCAGTAATGATTATAGACCGGAGAGATAAGGTTCTATGAAAAAATAAAACCCACCTTATCAAAGTTTTTTTAATGAACCATAAGTAAAATGAAGTAACTTGGGACCTGAGGAGGTGATGAAGGAGAAGTACCCTCACATGTTCTTGTAAAACGAGATTTTGAGGGTGAAATTTTAAAATGGGGGGAAAATGAAATGACCCCAAACTTTTTCCAATGAAATTACATTCTTATAATAATTTCATATAGTATAATAAAAAAAAATCACATTAAGAAAACAATAAAAACATTATAAATGATGAACTGATGAAATAAAAGGTATTTCTAGAAGTTTTGGAACCTATACTGATGAAATAGTTGCTTGAACTTTGGAATATTAATGTGGCCCTTATAAATAATAAACTGAACAATTGAATAGTAACATCACCAATGAAATTATAAATAAAATTTATTCATCTTATAAGTAACAATATGATATAATTATATCATAGTATAAGTAAATAAATATTTTAAAATTTATTAAATATGTGTTGGTATTTTATTAAGTTATAAATATTTAATTAAAATTTTATGATTAATTTAATAATTTAAAAGAAATTTTATTTTCATAACATTTATCCATAAATTAATATTTTTATGTCTTGTGATTTTAATATAATTTTATGAGACCTTAAGTATTTTTTCAAAGTGTTATAAGATCAGTTATAATTTTAAAATATGTATTTTTTGAGTAAATTGTGATTTTAATCAAATATTAAATTAATAATATATAGAAAATTATTTTCATAAAATGGAGTCATTTTTTAATTCTAAACTTAGAAAAATGGTTAGAGTGATTTTTTGGGATTTTTCTGAAATACTTGGATTTTTTGTGAATAGTAAAATACGATAATTTACAGTAAAAATACATTATATGTTAAATGCACTATTCCTTAAGTCATGGATGATGTAAGAACCATTGGTTAAAAATCAAATGATTTAATTACTTTATTTTATATCAGGAACTAACACTATTTCTTTTCTTGAGAAAAATAATAAACTCATGAATTAAATAATGAGAAAACACCTCTCTCCTCCACTATAAATACCACCCCTACCCCCCTCTTCTTCCCATACCTCTTGAGCTTCAACCCTTGTAAAACTTATTCCCAAACCACTCCCCAATAACCTATTACACGTTTAGGAGACCTTGGTCTCATCAAAATACCAAAACCTTTTCCCTAATGAGGTTCTCCAGGAGGATAAATCCAAGAGGTAAATTCCTCTTCTTTTTTTCTTTTAATTTCTTTTCAATTTCATTTACTTTCTTATCTTCTCCTAGACTTATATTATCTAAATGTAATGATAACTCTTTTGTGTTTGATATACTATTATCCTATAATGTTAATGTAATATCCATCATTAAACTCCTCCCTCCCTCTCTTTTATTTTAAAAATGAAATCATCACCCGTGGTAAGTAAATTTACCGACATAGTTGATGACGCACTTTCATTTTCCTTTAACTCAATAAAAGATGTTTATAAAACAAATGAATGGTTGAAAAAATATTTTAATTTTTTATTATAACCTTTTTATGTTCTTTAACTAACTTATATACATAACACAAAATGATAATACAAAATGATTTATATTTTATCAATAAACTGCCAAAATTAACCTAAAACGTACATCATTAATTTTTACCTAATGAATAATCTTAATTATATATAACCAAATTATTTATAATACCATTTAATTTTTTTAATATAATTAATAACATATGATAACAATTATGGATATTTATCCACATTTTACATGAACTTCCATTCTTGTATACAAGAAAACCAATCATTGAAACCAGGAAAACGAATGCTCCCGAACAATGCAATTAAACACTATAACTCATCTAAAAGGGCATAAATTAACATAAGAAAAGAATAATGAATAAAATTAATGTATAAAAAGTTTCTTAATTAGTAATTAATTAATATCATGTTATTATATAGGATATTAAATTGAAGAAATCATTCAAACATACAGTTAGGGTAATTCTCGAACCCAACTCTATTTCTTTGGGTTTTCCCTATTTCACCCCATTTTCTGTATGTATATTCATTAAATATAATTTATTCTTAATTATATTCCATTTAATTGGATATAAATTTTTTATACTTGAGTTTATGACAAACACAATGTTTTCCAAAATAACTCTTCTTTCAAAAAAACACACCTTTTACTTCTTGAGATTGTTTCTTCTTCACTCAAGGTTAATGATTTCTATATCAAGTGTGTTATTATATCTTTCATTTAGGAAACCAAGTTATTAATTTATGATTTATTCATGATATATTTTCATTATATTTTAGTTTTATTTATACTATCATTATTTTATGAGGGTCCAAAGTAGAACCCCTCTAAAGGCGATCCACGTATACTCCAAGATCTCAAAACACCACCAAAGAATCTCTAGGTGATAGCATGGAGGTATAGATTACCTTATAGGTTTGAGGATTGTTTGACTATTTATATCATGATCTTGAGTGGGAGGAGGAGGTGGAGGACTCTCTTAGTCTTCAGATAAGAAACCCTATAGCATTATTCATTCTGGAGAGGGGTCTCTAGTAAGGGAACCATTATGCATAACCAATTATTCGGTTACCCCTACAAAATATCAAAATAAATGAATATATAAAGTTAATTTTTTAATATTGATAAATTCACACAATTAGATTATAAAATATATACTCAAAATGTTCCCCATGATAATAACAACAACAACAACAACAACAATAATATTAATAATAATTCATGGAGTGCACCAACTTGCACACCTTTAAATATCATTTTATAAAATAAAAAAATTAATATTTATTTAATGATATATAATGATTATATCATTCTCAATAATAGGTTATTCTTGTCATGAAAATCCTCCTTATCATTTACCAAACCTCAAATAATAAATATATTATTCATTAAATAAATAAATAAATTTTATTCACAGTCTTTCTAATGAATATTTGTTTTAATATTATCATAAAATGAATAGTTATTTGATAATAAATATAATTTATTACCTTTTCAATAAATCAAGAGATAAATTTATATTCTATTTTATGGTCTTGTGGATAAATATTTATTCAAACATTCAACTCACATATAAATATTGACTAAATAAATTTGATCAATAAATCATGAATAAATGTTATTTCTCAGTATTAAGAGTAATATTTATGAAAACTATTAAATATAGATAATATTTATTAGGTAAAGAATGATACAGTAATTTTTTTGACCATATAGGCCTCATCCTTAGTAGAATTAGGTTGGATAACCTAAAGTCCAATATCAGCATCTAACAACACAAAAAATCACATATAAAGGAAGAAGTAAATGTCGTAATGATTACGACCACATAAAAATTGTTACTATGAAATATAATCTCTCTGTCTCGATATTTCATCAAGAGAGTTTTGTAACACCCTGAGATTTTATCAAATATTTTTTTAGAATAAATTAATTTTCTTCGATAACTTATGTTACCCGTAACACAAAGTTTTTAATAAACTATGATATATTATTAATATTATTATTTAAACAAGACCATTATAATATAACAGTTAAAATTAGCAGTATGAATAGGAATAGACACCTTTTAAATGTTAATTATAATATTTTTATATAAATAAAACATATTAAGGAAAAAGTACTTAATTTTTTGTAAAGTCTTTAATTTTTCAATAGATAGTAAAAAATACTAGTTTTTATTGAAAAGTGCATTTTCATTTAAAAAAATTTAATGTCACATTTTTTTAAATGGTATTAAAAATAAAATTAGCTCAATTATATTATAATTAATCAAATTTATTTCATGTGAATGAATTTCATATTGAAATTTTATATGAAAACCTTTTAAGCTTTTGAATATTTTCTCTTTAGAAAACTGTTTTTCATCACATCAGGGGGATTAATATTAAATTGATTTTTTCCACTTATATGAATGGAATTTGGGATAATGTATTAAATATTTTTAATAATTATAATAATTAAAATTATAAAATAATTTCAATCAAATTTTTGGTCAAAATGAATAGTAAAATAGTAAAAATTAATTAGCAAAGTTGAGGTTAAAATAGGTTTACCAGGGGATAATCTAAAATGATAATGGATAAAATGACTTAGAAACTTTTCAAAAACCAATTTTATGGACATATTTGTACCTTTTCAACTATAATTTTCTATAATGAACCATTTTGGAGACTTGTTTCATGTGAAAAACATGGGTACACATTATTCTTTTCAAAAATTCCATGTGTGTCCTCTCACCCACTTATAGAAGGACACACTATCTCCTTTAATATTAACACCTAAAAAACCATTTGGTTTAGAATAAAAATATCCATATAATTTTATTATTTCCCAATAAATGAACTAGAGAACATTTTTTTATCAAAAATCCATCCTAATAAGGCTTTTTTGGTAACCTATGGAGGTTTTCTGAAGAATATGTATCATTATTAAACAAGTGTTTCTATTTTATTTATTACTAAAACTCCTTAAAATATTTTTCAAATAATATAATATTATAACTTAACTATATTCATTATCTTTGTGGGAGTTAACCTTGAATACTGCGATGGTTTGGGTAGTGAACCCCTTAATATATGATAGTTTTGGAAATGAGCCTTGACTGCTAAGGAAATTATTTTCTATGATTATTTTTATGCCACAATTCCATGTCTTATTCCAATGTTTTGCTCTCATAAATAGTGGTCTTTGATTCCTTTATGATTCATGTATTTTTAACTATCAATATTTATGATTTGACACCTGTTTATGATCATTGACATACATGTTATGGTTTTCAGATGTTATTATCATGTTCCCATACCCTTATGCTTATGTTATGTTGATATCTTACTTGTTTACTCTTACTGAGAATATGAGATCACCTATTTTTGTGTTTCTTTTCCCTAGGTTATGAAGAAGGTTATTATATATGATAAGTCTATTAAGGGTGGTAGTTTTGGGGAAATAAGTTAGAGATAACATAGAACTCCTAAGAACCAGTTTTTTTTGTTTCAATATATCCAATGGAAATAGACCAAAATTATTCTAGAGTGGATTGTTATGTCAAATAATTAATACTCTTCTATTAAGATATAATATCTATGTATGAGAATTTTGGGTCCTTATAGTTGGTATTAGATAATTTTTTAGTTAAAATTTATAAATTAGAAAGAGAAAACCATAGTGAGATCCTTATAGATATGTATAAGGATATGTCTAGGGATATGTCTGAGGATACGTCTAATGATAATTCTATGTATTGGAAAATATCATGGAATATTGTTAAATTATAGAGTGATTGGGTTCCAATAAATTATATCCCTCTCCAGATACTACATGTTGACATAGTTCTTGGACATATGTACCTAGATGTAATAACTCTAAAAAATACTTTCCTATATTGACTCGAGTGTTACCTAGTACACGACAATAGACCTTACTATGCACCTAGTTTAACACTCCTAGGGGGTATGCTTTGGTTTGTACACATTCTCTTTAAAAACCATCATAATGGGTTTGAATAATGAATTGAATGACCAAGGTTAAGTCAAAGGTGTCATAAATTTAAAATAATGTGCCATCATCTAGACATACTATAAGTGATTTTTCATGATTATGTGGTTCCCTAGTATGATTATTATTGCTTACACTATATTTTTTAGTTTTAGTCAATGGATGGAACTTGAAGGAACCATTTTAATATTGGTTTCTATGGATAATGACATGATTTTCCTACATAGAAACCAAATTTTATTATATCTAGAATGAAAAATATCATTTCTATTCTCAAAAAACATTCTCAAGCTAAGAATCATTCTAAAATTCCAAATGAGCAATGGAGGGAACAATATTCTGTTGAGTTCTTCATGAGGAGAAATATAGATTTTTAATGGTTATACTGATCCACTAGTTTCTAAAAAATGGATCACTTCTATTGAAAATATATTTTCCATTATCTTGTGATAAAAGAATGAATAATTCATCTTGACTGTTTATTATTTGGATAGAGAATCAGATTGATGGTGGAATCTTACCAAGAATACAAGTCAACAATATGAAATTTAATCCATGTAATGGGATGAGTTTAATAACATATTTTTCCATAGGCACTTTACTCTTATTTTTCACACAAAAATAGAGAAGGAATTCCTTGGGTTAAACCAAAAAAATGATGAACTAGTTGGTACCTATGAGGTGAGTTTTACAAGAATTTCAGGGTATGCTTATGGTATTTTCATTTAACCTAAATTTAAGGTTAATCGATTGTTCTGTGGCTTAAAACAAAGTCTATAAAGGGAATTTCCCATAAGATACTTTGGTTGCTATGAGGAAATCGTTCATGGTGCTATCAAGGTGGAAATGGATATTGGCGTTACCCTTTAATCGTATGATTTTGGTAAGAAAATAAATAAGGAATTCAAGGGAAAATATAAAAACCATATAGACAAGAATATGATATTTCATTCATGATCAATTTATGGAAGGAAAGATGGAGTAAATTTTCTTAAGGGTACTGGTAAATGTTTTATGTGTGGGATGGAAGTTTATTGAGCAATTGATTGTCAAAGTGATGGTAATAAGTTAGCTAATGATGATAATAGAGACAATGTTCAAAAGAGTGTAATACCCACACTCTATTATTTCAAATGAAATAAATATGGGAATTATACTGACTAGTTCCCAAATATAAAGGTTGATTATGATGATTAATTTCAATAACCTCTTAGTCCAATAAATAAAGGGAAATCTTATGTGATCACTATTTCAGAAGATGGGTATGATAATGACATGGTGAAAGGTACACATAACATCCACTACAGAACTAATAATGTCTTATTTGACTCGAGATATACCCACTCCTTTATATATTAATAATTTGATAAAGGTATAAAAATTCCCCTCCAATGATTAGATGTTGAATTTCCCTTGAAAACCCATAATGGTATAATGATGGAATCACAAGTCTTTGATTCTTCTCCGATTGAAGTTTGTGTGAAAGTGCTTATTGAAAATATTTTTATTCTTCCTCTAATTGAATTATATGTTATCTTCAGTATGGATTTTATTTCACTAGATAAATACCATATTAATTACTGAGTAAGAGAAGTTAAGTTTACTATTCAAAACCAACCTATGATCATCGATAAATGTGATGGTAAATATTAACATTATATTTAAATCAAATACATTGTATGAGTTTTGATTCATATTCAATAGGGGTGTTTTCTCATATGGTTGGGGAGAAACTTAACATTAATGATATGGATATTGTATGAGAGTTTAATGTTGTTTTTCTAGAATATTTTCCTTATCATCCACCAAAATGTGAAGTTTATTTTTCAATATAACTCATACGTAGTGCCACACCTATTTCAAAGTCTACTTATATAATATACTTGATTGAGTTACCACAATTGAAGAAGAAACTCTAGGAGAACCTTGACAAGGGATTCATTTGTCCAAGTGTGTCACCTTGGAGTGTACTAGTTCTATTTGTTAAAAAGAAATATGAATTGATGCGACTCATCATTGATTATTTAGAGATGAACAATATCACAATCAAGAAAAATTATTCTATACCTCATATTGATGAACTGTTTGATTAACTACATAGAGATAAATATTTTTACAACATTGATCTTCAATTTAGATATCATAAATTGAGGGTTAAGAAGGAGGATATACCCAATATAGTGTTCTGTACAAGGTATGGATAGTATGACTATATAGTGATTTCATTTGTTCTTACTAATGACCCCTCTATCATCTTGGACATAATTAATAGAGTCTTTAGAGATTACCTCAATCAATTTGTGGTAGTATTTATTGTTGATATTATCATTTATTCAAAGGGAAATATAGATAATTATGATCAATTGAGAATTGTACTAAATACCATATATAATGAAAAAATATATGAAAATTTTAAAAAGTGTTAATGTAGGATATAAAAGGTTTCATTTTTGTGTCATATAATCTCAAGATAGGTTATGTCAGTAGATCCATCAAGTATAGAGGCTATTGAATATTGGACCAGACCAACCATGGTGAGTGAGATCTATATTTTTCTTGTATTATATGTATATTATTGATGATTTTTGGAGAATTTATCATGACTATCTAATTCACTCACCATGTTAACTCAGAATGGATCCATGTTCTTTAGGATATATTAATGTGAGATAAATTTCAATAAAATAAATATAATATTTATAAATGAACCTACGATATAATTACCCTACAGTGGATAGGGGTTTTTAATCTATAGTTATGTGTCCAAGAAGGGATTAGTATGTGTTCTCATGCAGAATGAAATGATTATATATTATAACTCATGAAAATTAAAGGTTCATGGAAAAAATTACCCAACTTAGGATTTGCACTTAGTTGTAGTATTTTTTTAATTAAATATATGGAAGAATTATCTTTAGGGAGAAAATTTTAATGTATATAACAATCAAAATATTTTAATGTATATATTCACGTAGAAGAAGTTAAAAATGTTCCATAGAAGGGAGATTATTAAATATTTCTACTGATTAATACATTACCACCTTGGGAAAGCGAACAAGGCGGTCAATGATTTGAGTCAAAAGGATCATTCTAGGTTATCTATGATGAGGATCACAAAATATCAAATATTTAGGGATTGTAAAGGGATTTATTTTGAAATCTTGAAGTAAGGGGGAATATTATCTTTCTCAAATAAGTTTCTAACCATCTATCCATGTGAGGATAAAAGAGGGTAAGAAGGTTGATATGGAGATACAAAAGAAGGTGAGAAATGTTCCTAATTTTAACCTTGATCATGATGGAATTATAAGGTTCTAAAACCATGTATGTTTTCTATCCATACCATATTTAAAGTAAGAGTTGTTAGATGAATCTCAATGTTTTCATTCTCTATTCATCCTATAAGTACAAAGATATATATAAATAAAAAAGATTATTTATGGTGGGATGACATCAAGAGAGATATTTAATATTTTTTATCTCATTTCATGGTAGTTCATCAATTTAAGGTTTATACATAAAATTATAAGGGAATATTACAACCATTACCCATACCATAATAGAAATGAGAAAACATCACCATGGATTTAGTCATTGGACCCCCCAAACATCTAAGGGGAATAATTCTATATGGGTTTTAGTCAATCACCTTAAAATTTCAACAAAATTCATCACTATCAAAGATGATTTATATCTAGATTATCTTTCTAGAATATAAATGATGGAAGTGGTAGGGTTTTATGGAGTACCCAATTCAATTGTATCTGATCAGGTTATGATGTTTACCTCTATATCTAGTTAAGTACTCAACAATATATTTAAATAGATATAATTTTCAGAACTGTGTATCATTCTAAAATAGATGGTTAGTCTGAGAGAACCATTCACACCTGATAGGATATGTTGAGATCTTATTATATGGATTTTAAAGGGGTTTGGGATCAACACCTTCATCTAGTTGGGTTTTCTTAAAATAATATCTTACACTCATGCATTCAAATGGTTCCTTATGAATCCATATATGGAAATAAGTGTATAAATCAAATATAATGGGATATAGTTGGAGAAATAATTATATTTGGCCTGATATAGCTAATTAAATGGTATATAAGTTTATATTTATTTATCAGCACTTAAAGATAGAAAAAATTTGAAAGAAATTTTATTCACACAATCACCATCATGATCTAGAATTTAAAGATGGTAATAAGGGGTTTTTATTAATTTCTCTATGGAATAAGGTTATGAGATCGAGTAAGAAAGGGAAACTAATCCCTCAGTATATCAGTCCCTTTGAAACTTTTTATTGTATCAGGATGGTATCTTATCAATTTGAACTTCCACTGAACCTCCCTCAAGCCCACTATGGGTTCTAGGTATCTCTCCTGATGAAGTACAAACTAAATAATTCACATGTACTACACTCATAGGTTATAACACTGGAGCATGATATTTCTTATAAGGAATAACTAGTAGAGATCCTAGATTATATAAATAAATTTCTGTGAAACAATACCACTCACCTAGTTAATGTTTTGTGGTAAAACCCCTAGTTTTGGGAAGCTACATAGAAACCTAAGGATATAACGAGGCAGTAGTATCCCCAATTATTTATAAAAAAAGTGATACAATTTCAAGGGTAAAATTAATTTTATGTGGGGTATAATGTAACACCCAAATAATTTATGAAATAGTTTTTTGAATACACTTAATTTATTTGATTACTTGTGTTACATGTAACACCGAGTTTTTAGTGAACCATGATATATCACTAATATTATTTATTAAAAAAGATCTTTATAATAAATTCATTAATCATTAGAGTATGAATATTAATAACCACATTTTAAATATTAAATATAATTGTTTTATATAGATAAATTATATTAATAAAAAAGTACTTAATTTTAAGTAAATTATTTATATGTTTTGAAAATATTATCTTCTAAAAAATGTTTTTATTTCTTTTTGTGCAAAAATAATTAAAGTATCTTTAAAAAAAATTAGGAAATTTATTTAAAAAAATTAAAAAATATTTTTAAAATAAAAATGTAAAAATTATCATAGGGTGAATTTTTGGTAATTTTCTTAAAATATTAATTTTTTGATGGATTGTGAAAAATACTTGTTTTTATTGAAAATTGATTTTTGTTAAAATAATTTATAAGGATAAATTTTGATTAAAAACGGTGTTAATAGTAAACTTATTTCAATTATATAATAATTAATCAAATTTAGTTCATGGTAATCCATTTCATTTTGAATTTGTATATGAAGACATTTTAAAATTTGGAAGATTTCATCTTTGAAAAATTATTTTTTCACCACGTTTGCGGGATTAATATTAAATTGATTTTTTTCATATATGTGAATAAAATTAATAAAAATATATTCCATATTTTTAATAATAATACTTTATATTATATAATAAGGTAAACATAATTTTTGATCAAAATCAATAGTAAAAATAGTAAAAATTAATTACCACGGTTGAGGTTAATATAGGTTTACTAGGGGATTAACTAAAATGATAAGGGGTAAAATGACCTAAAAACATGTCCAAAAACAATTTTATGTATATATTTAGACCTTATGAACTCAAAGGTTTACAAATAACACTTTTATATCCTTTTTCATGTGAAAAATGTGGTTACACTTTATTCTTTTCAAAAATTCCAAGTGTCTCCTCTCCCCCACTTATAAAGGTCACCCCCCTCTCCTCTCCTATTCACACCTACAAAAACTTTTTATTAAAAAAAGAACTATAAAAATAATTTACTTAATTCAATAAATATAAACTTTTTCCTCTTTTTTGATAAAAAATCCATCCTAATAAGTCTTTTTGTTCTAACCTAAGGAGGTTGTTTGAAGAAGAGGTATCATTCTTAACAGAGAAATTCTATATTATTTCTTCATTCACCTCATTAAAATAGTATTAAAACGTAATAGTATAATAAAATCAGTATATTACATATACTGAGATTTTATTATGTTATGGTTATAACCCACATCCATCTCCTCTTCCCTAAAATGGGAAACAAAACCGTCGATAATGTGTACAGCTTAATACCGCATCCTGAACCGACACAATTTGTTTTCTATTACCACATCCCATGGATTTATATAGTGATGGATTTAATGTTTATATATGATATTTATGATATTATTATACTTTTTTAAACATAATATCACATATACCTTCTTCTTTTTATTTTTTTTGGAATACGATAATGGCGCTCATGTGTACAGTGGACTACCGCCTCGCGAAGCGATGTGACTTGTTCTTCCCCAACACATTACGTAGAAAATTTTAATGAATATATGTGATGTATATGAAATAAAAATTATTTTCTAAAGGTAATATATTTTCACCTTTGTTTCTTTCTATCTATGAAGAAAATGGAAACATCATTCATTTTATATACGGCCTACTGTCTCCATGAACTGTGTATTTCATTTTCTATTTCTAATATTTATGGATTACCGTAAATAAATATATAATAAATTTATATTATATATAAATCATGGTAAAAATTATATAGATAATTTAACCATGATCAATGTAAGAGGATGGAAAATAACATATCAAAACATACGTGAAAAACAAAGAAGTTATTACCTAAAACGTGATTTTAACAAAGAATTGTAAATAAATGGGTAATAAAAAGGTCATAAGTAAATAGTATATGGTTATATATATATAATTATGGTTATTTAATAGATTTATAATAAATATATATTTATTATACAATTGTTTCAATCATGTAAAACCGATGTTGAGACATAAGGTAATGGATTTCTATCTCACTTTTATTTTTTGTGAGACACATGTGATATTCACCACATGATTCATTTATGTGGTGTATATGTTGACCGTAAATGTATTTTATTATTATTATACTTAAAATTATGGGTATCTATATATCCAATTGAGTTCATCTCTTTCTTGGGGTTTATGGTTCACCAGTTACCAAAATGGTAAGGGATTTTTGTCTCAATTTTCATTTTTTGAGTCATATGCAATGTTATAAACCTATATTATTTTATGATGTGTATATACCACCCATTTGAAATTTTATATATTTAATATAATTATATTTATGATATTTAAATTTTCATTTTATTTTATTCTTTAATTTGGATTATGATTCAAAAGTTACCCAAGTTGTAAGTGCTTGACGTTGTAATCTTATTGTTTATTGGGGTTGTTAAGGATTATACTTAAAATGAAGTGATATTATAATATACCTCTCAAAAACATCATGAATGTTCATATCCCCTGATTATTTATTTAGAATACAATTTTTACCTTCATTTTCATCTCTTTATGTACTCACGATTCCAAAATAATTTTTTTAATGAAACTCCACTTTATTTCTCTATTTGGATGAAAAGACTTTTTATTCCATTTCCATGTTTTCTAAAAATTATTTAAATAAATTTATACTATTATAAAAAGATTTTTTAAAATCATTATCCCCATTATTGACTTTTAAAAAAATAAAAGGAATCTCTTTGTCATTTTCAAGACAATTCCCATTTGGCTTTCAACAAATATGTGAAAATAATATTTGTTTTAATGTATTAAAAATGAATGGTATTTCCAGTGACCATGACCAATCAATGATTTAAATATTCCTTCATAATTTTAAAAATTTATTTTCAAATAAAATTAATTTTAAAATTTTTATTGATTTTTAGTTTTGAAAATTAATTTTCAATGTGAAAAGGGTATTTTCTTTATGAAATGTTCCAAGTGATCTTTCAAAATCATTTTTCATCTAAGATGACACCCTTTAATATTTCTAATTATTTACTAGATAGATGGTATGAGGATATTATTATTATTATTTTTCTGAATGGTTAATTTTAAGGATGATAATATTTTTATGAAACCCATTTCTTTTCCATGGGTTATACGATGATAAAAATGCTAATGAAACCCATCTATTTTTATAAAAGTTATGCTATGATAAAATGATTACATGATTATGAAACCATTTCTTTTCTACTGGTTATAACATGATTAAATATTTACGAAATTCATATATTTTCATGGGTTTTGAAATGATGAATTTTTTTATGATCTTATGGAACACGTAACTATTATTTTCATTATGTGATAGGTGAGACCTGTACCTCCATCTAATGCATTGGGTAAAGATTGATATGTTATCAAAAAACAAGACTAGAATGGGGAGTTAACCCAATTTTGTAATGGAATTTGTCCACTATTATAGTCTTGGGAGGGAACTTTGTCTACTATGATAGTTTGGGGAGTGAAACCATTCCCTTATAAAAGTTGTTTAAATAAGCCTTTGCTATTAAGGAATTTATTTTCTATGCTTCTGTGTATGCCAAAATTCTATGTCTTATTCCAATGTTATGATCTCATGTGTTATGTTATTTGATTACTTTATGATTTATGTCTTATGAACTGCCAATATTTATGAAATGACTCATATTAATTAGTTATGAAATACAAAACACGGTTTTCAGATGTTATTACTATGTTATTATACCCTTATGATTATGTTATGTCGATATCTCACTTTTTTACCCTTACTGAGCATTTGATATCACCCTCTCTTATGTTTCATTCCCCCATGATATGAAGAATGGTATTATATATGATACACCTAAGAAGGGTTATATTTCTATGGAACTAATTGGGATATTAAGTAGAACTGTTATAAACCATTTTTTTATGTTTCCAAGTTTCTAAAGGCACTAGAACTAAAAAATTCTGGTGTGGATAATTATTTTATGTAGTGAATATTCATCTATTAAGAAGTAATATATATCTATGAGATGCTTGGGTATTTATAGGTTGCATAATCGTGTTATCAAATAATATTCTTGATATATATTTCTTTGACTATCTAAAATGAACCCATCAATACCCCATGGAAGTGGATTATAATTAAATAGTTCCATTAAAATAAAATAGAAAAGATATCATCCACCATAAATACTAAAGGAAAAATAATAATACTTTCTTGATATATTCATTAATAAAAGAAATTCATAATTCACCCAACATACCTAACTTCCAGTGGACATATGTTATCATGATTTTATCGATATGTAAAAGTAAAAAAATTTGGATGTATATTAATAAAAATATTAAAGTCTAAGGATCACTTCACACATTCATAAATGGGAATACCCAATTACAAATAAACATATGTAATTACAACTAGTGGGAAAAAACTTCATAATCTCCCATATTATAGATTATCATGTCTAAACTTCATGGGATAAAGTCTCGTTATCTTATGAGTATGAATCACCTGATAATAAATATATTATGTTCCCTATAATAGATATTTATCTTGACCATAAGACTATATTTAGGAATACTTCATATCACTTTAATTATCTCATCATAGAAAAGAACTTCTTTGACGTTTTAATGTGGTAAATATTCCATGAACATTATGATATTAATGTAACATAGAAAAATAATCATAATGTGATAAAATATTTCATTAATATTCATATATTTTAATATAAATAGGTAATCTAAAGTATAAATTTATTAGTTTTAGGGCACCAAATCTAATAGGAGTCGCATAAATAATATTTTGGAAATAGTAAATTATTTCTTTTGTATTAATTATGAGTAAAATAGAATAATATATAAAACTATTATTATTTTAAAATATATGATTATTTTCACAGAGAATTTCTTAATCATATACATTGTTGGAAAAATTATTTTGGGAATAAATAAGTCTTTTAAAAGAATAGTATTTTTTAATCATTTAAAATTATAATTGGAAAATCCATATATAAATTCTCATAAAAAATAATTAATAGAAATACTTTCAAAAAAAATCCCATTTCATCAAAGATTCATAAATTGTAATAATTTATGTTCAACATGAAATAATTTTCCAAAGAATTATTTTTAATACAAATAATTATTTTAAAAATCTTCCTAATATTAATAACCCCTTTTCCAAATAAAATTTAGCTAATTCAATATGATAATAAGGGGATGGAATTACAAAAAGCATATGAATCTTTGGGATTTGAAAAGATTCATACCTCATAGTGTTGACATTGATGATTTGACATTATTTCATCACCGACACACTATTAAATCATCATATCTATGTGAATTACTTTATTTTTCATTGTCATCACCACTATGATGAATGTGAAGAACACTATTTTCCATTATGTGGGGAGGGAGGAATAAGTTTCTTGAATTATTTCTCCCACAAATGGAAATTAGAGAGGTGTTAGGTAAATTCTCTTTTGAACTCCCTATGGTGTAATTTCAATGAATTAGAGTGGGGAAATAAATTATTTCTCTCTATAGTCTCCTATAATAAATCCATCATTTAATTCCCCTAATGTAGAAAACATAAAAATTCCATAATTGTGGAACCTAAATTGTCTCAAAAAAACTTTATCTAGAATCATCCAATGATCCACGTCACTGATATCATGGAATGTTGATTCCACATCACCACTAGATGGACATTCCAATTCCACCTTACACATTCCCATTTAAAAATAGTTCTTTATTTTTAATTGGATAACTTCAGGGTTTATTTAAACACTTGAAATTACTCAGCCCATGCATCCTAACTCAAGCACAAATCTTATACTCCACATAAGAAAAAAATCATATTCTTGACACAACTATGGTGTTTAAATTTTAATCAAATTTACCATTTAGGAGGTATGAATATTTTCACTCACAAAATAATTATTTTTTTTAATAAATATTAATGTTTCACATAATTTGAGTTTCTTGAAAAATTACCATATTTTAAACCTATGGTAAACACCATGTTCAAAGAATAATGAAGTAATTATAAAATCTTTATAATTTCCTTTTCTATGATGAAATTACAATTTTACCCCTTTTAATATCGTAGGACTTCAAAACATAAAAATGATATTGGTCTCAATAAAGAAAAAATTACAAGCTACTATAATTGTTACAGTATTGGTGATGTTGTAAATTATGATAACTAAAAATGACAGTTATTTCATAGTCATGAATTATCTATCATAAAATAATATATATAATGGCACAAAGAGATATTATATCCCACACTAGTAGTCATAAACATCAATTCATCTTTGAACTAAATAATGGATTATGATTTAGAGTATATCTTTGAATAAAAAATATAAAAAATTGTTAAAATTATAAAAAAACATAGTTTTATGGGCCAAACCATGATAATTTTTTTTGGTAGATGTGATATTAGTTTAAAGATCATTCACATAATTTAAATAAGGCCGATTATAAAAATGTTTATATTAAATACGCTTATACTGTAAATGTAAATATAAAAATTTTTTATTAGTAAAATTATAAATTTATTTTTGATTTATGTAAGTGTTTTCATAATTTAAGAAAGGTTTATTGATTGATAAGAAAAGTTTCCATATATATCATAGATTTATAAAACCATGAAGGAGTTGATATTAAAACCACATAAATGATAATATGAAAGTTTATATTCTATAAATGTGAATTGTTCAAGTTTATCCATGCCTAAAGTGTATTATAATGTGTTTACAATATTTTTATTTACTAATTTTTCGTAAATATGTATTTTATCTCCAGATTTATAAATTTTTAATTTATTTAGAATTATTCTTATTTTCCTCAAACCCCAATTCAGAAACAATCCAATAGAACCCTCAAATACATAATAATGATAAAAAAAAATTATAAAATGGTAACATTTGATATTAGTAAATGAAATCCTAATTTAGGCTTTGGAATCTCAATGTCGAATCTCCTTCAAATCTATAAATGGTTTTTTGAAATATAATGAATAGAAGAATAAATATAGAAACAAACCCTTAATAGAGAATTAATGTGGTTCAAATTTAGTACAACTCCATAGGAGGAATACTGAAAAATTTGTATTAATAGATAAAACCTATGAGTTATAACAACCCAAAATACCAAAAAATTACTCAAGAAAAACATAATAAGAAAATTTGGAAGAACAAATTTAGTGCAGGTGGCCCCAATTATATGTTTATGGATGAATCTAGTTGATCATTCTGTTTCCATCATTATATGATCATTGAAACTATTTGTCGCATTGACCAAGGCCACTGTGAACAACCTATCATTTCACTAACTCTTCTTGTTTATTTTGTTTAATAGAGTATGATTTGTAAACTCATCCCTTAGTATCTTCAATAATTTTAGAATTTTTGACCCATTACTGCCTAATTTCAGAACATTCTCTTCCACTACGCTACTATCTCCATCCAATTACATAATCATATTTCCAGATTCAATCCTTTTAGAAGTAATTTTACTTTTCTAGATAATGTTATTCACTCAACCTAAACCTAATAGTGTCTGACTTGAATATATTTTTCAAGGATTCAATAAAAATTAAATTGATCATTTATATAATATCCCTTTAATTCCATATTTATCCCATAGTGTCAAACTGATTCCTTCACCGTGATATCATTCATCCAAGTCCCATATATGTGAACCACCACCCCAAAAGTTCCTAAAATATGTCATTTTTCAACATGTCCACTTGATTCCAACAGCCAGTAACCTTACATAACTCAAACACTTTTCCATCTAACACATTTAGATGAAGTGATACTAGATATGAATATGATTTTTTCATGATTGAAAAATAATAATAATTATACGATAAATCATCCTCTAAATATATCATAATAATACATATTTGATAGGTATTAGGGAATATAATTTTTATGTGGAATGACCTCTAGGTCAGCATACATTGATAGAAAAGGTGAAATTGTGCCAAAATTGAGTTTAATACACTTAGTACCCAATAAAGGCTCTACTGGATAAATTTCCATCATTATTAATTAGACAAGGCCAATATCTTATATATAATACATATATAATATGACAAATACAAGACATACATATGTGTTTGGATAATATATTTTATAACTATTGGTATGTTTAAGCATAGTAATGACTTACGAATAAATATTAATGTGATTTAAATGGGAAAAAACATGGAGAATATATCTTTAGGGAATCACATGAAATTATATATTGATGATATTGGAGTAATGAATTGTAAATTTAACATTATAGAATAATATAAATGTAAATAGGAATTGGAAATATAGATAAAAAGACCCTTACTCAAGCTTGGTAACAACCTATAAAAGAGTAATACATGAGGGATTTAGGTATGATAACTTTGATAATAGATTAAATATCTATTTATAACATGGATATATAACCATGTAATCATATAAAATGGAATTTTAACCAATATTACAGCAAAAAATCCAAATTGGAAAAGAAGAGGGTGAGATAGGAACCCTCACCTATCTTGAGCTTTTTAGCCGAGAACTGACCCTTTGAACTAACCAAACTATTAAATATTGGACAAAAAGATATGGTTAAGACTCATTGAGGTATACTTTAATATGGAAATAAAAAATTTAATGTGATAAAAATGAGAATATTGGTTGGGTATTTATAGGTGTGGTGAGTGGAATTTAATGGAATAAAGAGATGAATATTTTTTCAATTGTCTTAAGTGCATAATTACGCCTATAATTCCCTATAACCTCATGTAGTGATTCACTAGAATTTTTAGTTACATAATTAAGAAAATAACACATAATTGGTCAATATGAGTAATACTTACCTATATATGATTCCATATTAACTACATTCTAATAATTTTTTACTGTATTTTACTATTTTTTCCAAAAATTACCAAATTTAACCCTTGTTTAATTTAAATTTATTGATTCCAAAAATTAAATACATTTTATAAAATTCATTCTCTAATTATTTATATTTTAAATTTTATATAATCATGATACATTTGATAAAAATAAGGTATTAGAGAAAATGTCATATTATTTCTAAAGAAATTTACACTATAATACTTGTTAAGCCCTAGATACATAACCAATTATCACATAGTATAATCCATAAGGGTAAGGTGTTAAATGGTGGTACTTTAATGGGGTGTTTCAACCAACATTAATCTCCTGTTTATTTACACTAACTTGAACTTATCCCATAGACGATTTCACCTGAACCTCAATTATTGAAAATATACTTTGGATTGATCAAGGGAGAAATCCTATTTTTCTACATCATTCCTAAAATCTAATAAATTATATTTATAAGGCATTATCATACTGGTAAAGGTCTTATTTGTTCCCTTATATATCAATTAGATATCATCATTACACCTAATATACACAAATTATAATGGTAATTTATAATAACAATATTACAAATGATTATAATGCACATCGTTCATAATGCCCAAAGGTAAACAACTAAAACATATATTAATCAATTAATACAACTATTATAATTTGATACATAAAAATTTTAAATAACTGAACATTAATATAATAAAATAAACTAGAATTGGATATATCCCGAAAAACTAAAGTGGAAAAAAAATGAAACCAAGTTATCCAATTGAGTATATACACAACCAAAATCCTTATAAACTACCAACCTAATTTCAAATGACCCGTAACCATCAATATAATTCAATAAATTCATCATAGAAAAAAAATCATCAAACGGTCAAGCTCAATACCAGGGAAAGAGAGATAAAACAAGGAAAATGAATACCCACCCACACGTTGATATATATGTAGGGTGTCAAATTAATTTTCTTAGTATGATTTCACCAAATATTTCACCTAATAAATTAAATTAAACATATTATAAATGCTAGTTTGAAAGTAAAATTTAAATGTTTTTTTCAACATATAAGAGTATAAGGAAAAAAATAAAATTATTTATTGTTTTTAAAGACACACCCACCCATTTTTCACACACAAAATATATAACTTACACTATAAAAGTAAAAAATTTCAAATAATAATTGGGTACCTTTATGTTTTTTAAAAAATAAAACCACAATCCTCACCTCAAAAACATTTATTCAAATACCTTTTTATTTTCATAATGAAAAACTTTTTGAATATGATCACTTTTAATTTTATGTTAATTGTTTTAAAACCACTTTTAAAACTATTTTAAAATTAATAAAATCATGAAATAAGGGATTCACAACTCAATTAGGCACCATAAGATTCAATAAGTTGTGAAAAAGTAAACAAAAATGATGTCATAGTTCTATAAGAAACTAAATGAGTACAAGTGGATACAATATATTATAATTTGGTAAATCTTGAGAATCGTATATCAAGGACCAAACATCAATGGAAACTCACTAGGATCTAAACTAAACAATACTAGACCGGTTTATCAGTTCACTGATTGGGCCCCTATGTGAAACCAATACATCCTATTTGACACCCTTTTGGGTCATTGAGTACCATAAATGTGAAAACCTAGGTAATATTAATGATATATAAATTTTATTTCCTATTAATATTCATTAATTATATTTTATATATCTATATCCATTGTAATAATAATTGGTAATTTCTTAGTAAAAAATAATGTATTTTTATTCTAACTAAATTGAGTTTCCGGTATTATACAACATAACTAAAAAGTTTATTTTCTAAATTTTAGAATTTTAACTCTTAAAAAATGAACTCAATTTTTTAAATCATCAAGTAAAAATTTTCTTCTAGTTAATTTTTAGTAATTTTCTAAAAATCTTCATATTTGGGTGAATAATAGAAAATACCAATTATTTATGAAAAATGCCTTTTTTAGGTATTTCCAAAGTAAAATTTTATTTTTTTTTGGTTTTAAAATTTATTAATTTAATTTTAATTAAAAATAATCTAATAAATTTCATTGGGATCAACATTACACTTTTTTTTTGTATAAAAACATTTTATACTTAAAATGTATTTTTCTTGAAAACTATTTTCCATTGCGTTTTGTGGGTTTTTTTCAAATTAATTTATAACAATTATATAATTTTAATTTGATAAAATTTAATAAATATTTTTAATAATCATTTAAATATTTGTTAATGGGTCCAATTTCATTTTTTTCATTATGAATTGTAACTTTGGTAAAAATATTCAATTACCATGGTAAGAGTTAAAAATAAGTTAAAAGGATTAAGACTAAAATGATAAGGGGAAAAATAAACTAAAAGATTTGTATAAATCCTACTTTATGGTCATATTTAGACCTTATATCATATATTATTTAAAAATAAGTCGTTTGGGATCTATTTATCTTGATTTATACATTAATATATTTTAATCTTTTGAAAAACATCAAGTGTGTGCTCTCCCTCACTTATAAAAGGACATCATCAATTCTCTATTATTCACACATAAAGAAGATATTATATGTGACAATACCTAGAAAAATAATTTATTATTATCCCTAACCATGTTCTAGATGTCCTGGTTTTGTCATAATACCATCCTAGGAATGATTTAGTTATAAACCTAAGGAGGTTGTCCGAAGAAGATGAATAGTTCTTAACCGAGTGTTTTCATTTTATTTATTCTTTTACCTCCTTAAAAACTCCCTTAAAAATTTTCATATAATAAAATTAGTATATCAAACATAATTTAATTTTATTATGTTTAATTTATAACCTGTTTTCATTTAATTATCATTCTAGTGGAAAATGAAAATATCTTTCAGGCATACGTGCAGACTACCACCTCGCAAAATGATGTATTTCATTTTGCATCGCTGAATATTATGGATGGTAAAAATAATGGATAAAAATTAAATAATATGATATATTTGCTATAAATTTCATTCTGTAATATTGAATAAATTTTCTAATACTTTATTTACCATCCAATGAAAAATAAAAACTTCGCGCATGCGTAGGTGCAGACTATTGCCTAACGAATTGATGTATTTTATTTTTCATCACCGCATTAATTATATGGTATATATAGGTGTATTTAAAGAAATAATATTATGTTTATTATAAAATTTTCATTATATAAATATAAAATAATACGTAACTTTTTTCCTTTATGTTCATTAAAAAATAGAAATGTTACTCATGCGTACGTACAGACTACAATCACCATGTTGTAACATAATTCATTTTTCATAACCACAATAATTAATGTATAAAAACTATAATTATAACATTATTAATATTTTGGAATGATATAATCATGATCCATTTGACCATACTCAGCCTACCAAATACATTTTGGACTTATTAGACAAACATCCTTAAAACGCCTGAAATAAACTTAATCAATTAAGTGATTAAGTATGGAACAGTTATAAGTGAAATAAATGGAGTAATAAAAATATAATTAACATGATAAATATTCTTAAAATATTAAATAATTAACATAATACTATTATTCATGATGATAAAGAATGCATGTGATAAGTTAGACTTGAGGTAATGGATATTCTATCTTAAAACCTATTTCTAAAATATTTCTAATATTTATTCCTAATATTTTTCCTCAATATACATACTGTATGATGGATGTGTAAAATTTTAAATAAATGAATTAAAAATTACATTTTACCTCTCATTTCAATTTATTACAAAGTTTTTTGAATGAATCATTTTATGTATTTCACATATAATGTTTGACTTTCATTACAAAGTTCAAATAGAATACTTTTAAAAAATAAATGAAATCATAACATTTTCTTGACTCCATGAATATTATTTGATATCTAGAAGACTTTAAAATTTTCTAAACTTTCTCTAAAGAAAAACTCTTATTCCCTTTATTTTGAGTATTCTGGTTTAAAATGGGGTTTTATAGGAAAGCGATATATCAATATTCATAAAAAACTAATTATGGGTTAAAAAGTATATTTTTGTGTTTCTGATGATATAAATGAAAAAGTTTTTATTTTCCATGTATTTTATGGTCCTGGAAATTTTTTTATTATGGAATGTGAGCCTAGTATAGCTCTCCAATTCATTAGGTAATTATTATGTTCTCTAAAGAATTATATAGGAATTCATTGAGTAGGTTATTTAATTTGCAAGGGTTCTTGTGGTAGTTATTGTAATAGTTCTATAAAAATGATGTCCTAAGGAACCTACATGAATTTTCCAAGCTTGAAAATTAATTTTCATATGTTAATATTTGTATTTTAAAATTTATGTTAATTATCTTTTGTTTAATGGATGATTATTCCCTTTATGGGTAAAAGGTATGTTTTCAAGAAAATGTTTTCCATGGGTTATCATGTTTTATAATAAACCCTCATGATTAAGATTTTGAATTTATTCTTTCTTATAATTTTTTTTAAGAAAAAAATTAAGTTGAAAATCCAATTTCATGTAAAAGTAAATGATTATTTGAGCTCAAAATTTATAAAGTTAATGGAAAATTCCCTTATATGATTTCATGCATTTGAAATGGGATAACTAGTTTCTTTTTTTCTTATTTTTTATTTACCTTAATTAGTTTTTTATACTCATTGAATATTTTTAAAAGTTTTCTTAGTGTTTAAGGATAATTAGGAACAATTATGCAGCCAATTTAAAGATCATGAATATTTTTATTGAAAATAAATTTTGTTTTATTTTAAAAATATTTTATTGTGAAAAAATAGAAACTCATTGGAAGTGAAATTTTTTTAATTAATGATATTTTTATGTATAATTTATGAAATAATTATCTAAAACAATAAAACTAAAAAGTTTTTCATGAATTAAATAAAATGAATTATTTTTTAAAAATCAAATTATGGGTTGAATAAGGATCTACTTTTAATATATGGTATCAGAGAAAGTATTAGATAAATTTAGAGGTTGGGATAATGTAAGAATGTTACCTTAAGAGATTATAATGTATGGTTATTAAGAGATATATTTTAATTATTACCATGTTGATTCATCTAATTTATGGCTATTTAGAATGATTTTCTATTGAGGAAACAAGGAAGCTCATGCAGGTGTACACGGGGAGGAAAATATCATTCCAAATTAGCAACCTAGAATGGTTGTAATTAAAATTGAGTAGTCTATTGATGTGATGGATCAGTTGAAATAAATTATTAATAGTGGTGGAATACTTGTTAGAGATCAATCACATTCACCATATAGGAACATGTCTATAGTTGATAATTTCAAGAAACAACACCCTTCATCTTTCAATGGATCTTCTGAACCAATAGTAGTTGAGTAAAGGATTGTTTTTTTCGGAAAATATATTCAAATTCATGGTGTTTCTGAAGAATTAAAAGGTAATTATATCTATTTAAATTTTTTTAGTTGAATATGCATAGTGGTGGTCAATGGTAAATAATACTAGGTAATGAGAATAGATTTATGACTTGAAATGGGATTTATTTAATATTATTTTCCTTGATAAATATTTTTTTAAGTCTGTTTGACTTTGTATGGAAAATAAATTCATAGATTTAAGGTATAATGAGGTAGATTTGGTGTTCATGTATGAAGCTAACTTCACATGATTGGAAAGGTACACACCAAATTGTATCCAAGATCTGGATCATAAAATTAACCAATTTTACTTAGGATTAAATTCGATATATCAAAGGGAATTGGAATTTAAAATTTCATAAGAACCTATTTGATGTGCTAAGAAGTTATAAATGGAGTTTTTTTTTGATGATTTTGGCTTCTACAACAACAAGTAGAAAAAGTGGTCAAGGTGGTAGGAAAAGGGGAATCATACATTTAGGAAATCTAAAGGTAAGAAAATAATGTTTCCATATAGTGATAATTTTGGTAAAAAGAACCCTGGTTATTATCATACATAATTTTTGAAGTTTTTTTAATATTGTTAGTTTAGATATGTCTCTCATGAATGAAAAGAAAAGGATCATAGTAATGGTCATAAAAATAATGACAATCTAGTAGTATGATGTTTTAATTGTAATTAGATAGGCCATTAAGTGAGTACGTTTCCGAAAATTGGAGTAAAGGATGCAAGTAGTTATGATCAAAAAATAAAAGGTGTGGAAAAATCCTTTATGACAAATTAGGAAGATGTTAGATCAACCAATTTAATTTTCTCATTTAAATTAATTATTTATTCATGTTATACCAATTCCCTATTTGAGTTTTCCCCATTTCTAGGGCATTTGATGGAATTGTCATTTTCTTCCAATCCGTATTGATTTAGATGCTAATTATGAACATCCTACATCTATGATTCCATGGTTAGTGTTTAAAACCATTCTTCATGTTTTCATAGATGATTTGTGATTTCAACTTTTAGTGTGTATTTTATTAGTAGATTGAGAACCTAGTGCTTGATTATAAATTAATCATATGACATTATGGGATGTCATTAGGATTGTCTCACCTTGTTTAAATCAGCAAGGCTGGGTTATAGGTTGTCACTCTTTTAGTGTTTTGGTCAGGGGAGTTTTTTTGTATCAAATGGATTTTTTTATTCAATTTTTAGTTGTTCAATTCAATTCCATTGAATTTTTATGTTTATTTAAATTGTTTAATTCAATCGTATTAAATTTAATTTCTTATTTAAAGTAATTGAATTTATTTATAAATATAAAATGCTTAAATTGCATGGGATGTGATCCATGGGATTGTTGTGGGATCAGCTTGAGAAAATGGGATGGCATGGCATCTCCAGATTGAGGTTACGTGGCCTTTTAGTTGGGCTTGACTCGGATTACATGGGTGGTGTTTAACATCTGTTGGGAGTCTTGGACATTGGTTTGAGGTGGAGAGGTAGTTAGTTTGAGGGCATGGCCCATGAAATTGGAGGGCCTGGTCATCGGACTTGATCAACATGGTTATAGGGGCATGAGGTGCCAATTAGATGTGTCTTAGGTACTATTTGGGGGATTTACATTCACCCATGATGGCCAAAGCACCGATTGGACTCATGTTCACACATGTTGACTCGGTGATGAGTTGGTTTTGACCAATCGTTTGTGTATATGCCCCCAGTAGTGCAGTTAGGGAAATTGTTTTCATGTTGATTGTCATATAAAGCCACATAGAAGGTGAGGATCCTTCATATGATTGTGTTGAGGGTCTTGGTTGGGGGCTGAGGCTAGCTATATTGAGGTTTTAATGCCTGGGTTACTTTGGGAGGACAAAGATTTCCTTTCCTCAAGACACTGTTCTATGAGCCAATAATGATATTTATTTGAGGACTAGTACCATGAAGCCTACAAATGTCATGCTTTGAGCTGATGAGTGATTTTGAGCAAGGGTTTCAGGGATCAATTGCTTTTTCTTGGGTGTGCCTTCAAGACGTCAGTGATTTATTTGAGATGTGAGGCGTTAGGAGGCACGAGGTGTTGGGATTCTTATTTTTAGGTGGAACCTGAGGGTTCACCTAGGATATTATACTTTAGGGGACTCCTTTGTTCATGGGATAAGGTTCTTATCCTCTACATATATTCCATAATTATTAGAGGAAAGTAAAATCATACTGGTGGTCGTTGAGAACTAGGGAAGCTTTTGTTAAGTTAATTATATTGTGCTTCTTTATTTTATTTTATTAATAAACTTATTTAACACTTATGTTGGGTATTCACACTTGGGTGTTATCCCACTGAGACACATCTCTCATCGTACATAGTTCCTTTAGGATGCGCATAGACTTTATTATGTCGCATTTAGGTAAAGGATTGGGCTCTAGAGCTGGATCCTAGTTGAGTTGGCATGGGATGTTGGCATGGGACCTTGAGGACTTGCCTCAGCAGAAGTTTTCTATTTTGTTTATCTATTGTATCAGTATGCTTCTTATATGTATATAATGTAGTTCAGCCATTGGAGACCGATTATGGATATTGATATGTATGAATAGTTATGGATGCAGTCCCTATTTTAAATTGATGTGGTTTGTTTAGTCTCCTTATTTATTTCTGTCGGTGTTGTTTATTATGCTTCTACTAGATGTTGATATTGATTGTGATTCCACCTTTGGTGGGTCTGGTTTGAGTCTGATGAGTCTTTAAATTTCTGCTACATGTTATATATATCTATACTTGGACCATTATTATATGATTCCCCTAAGGGCATAGTCTCCCCACTATTAAACATTTACCCCCTTGTTGTTAGTCAGAAGCCTTTATCGTACGGGGAGGCACGCCTAAGGCTAGTGGTACCCAGCCCGATAGCACTGTTTGGGTGGATAATTGGGTCAAGAATGCTACAAGTTGTATCAGAGCGATTGTTGACTGGCATTTATTAGTAGTTCTAGGATGGCTACTAATGAGATCTAGATTGATTTTGTTTTATTTCTGCTAGTATTACTATTTGGGTAATGGTAGACTGGAGAGTAGGATTTTGTCAAAATTGGATTCATAGCTTGTTCTTGGGTGCCTGAAACCCCATGTATGAGGGACAAACCAAGTTACAATGGGTGGTAAATTTATTTCCATTCTTCTCATTTTACAGTTGATGTGGTTTTCACCTTGAGTGGTATTCTTGGAATGTGATTTTATTCTGTTATGATATGTGACCTTGGCCTAGTATATTAAGGGAGAGATATAAACCCTTTGACCAGTATGGAAAGGGGGGTTATGATTGTATAATTTATTATTCTTTTTAGTAGGAACATTCTAGGATGTTTAATATTATATATATATATTCATGTGCTTGTTTCAAAATTATTAGTTTTATGTGAAATTTGATATTCCATGAGATATATTTATAAATTTCTTCGGATATGTGGGATAATCGTAGATCTTATAGGAGAATTCATGTACAATGGATTGGGGTGACGTTTATGACCAGGTTGGCTGAAAAGGTCTTCATTTTGAGGTGATGTGATCATTAAGACAGGAATGGACTGGGGCACTTTTGATCTTGGATTTGTTGAGTGTGGGTAAGGAAGACATGAGGCTGGGATGCCATGTGGCATTGTTGCGATGGGGGAGAGTAATGGTAGTGTGTTGACGCTGCCTATTACTACTTTCTAAATCTATGTTATATGTTTGTGTGTGTGTTATGGGTTTTATGACCATGCTGATAGTGCTCAGCGGGTTCCTACTAGACGGCTCAGATGGAGTGTCGGGTAGGTGATGAATTGGTGCCATAAGATCACGAGCCGATTGAGGCCCCTAAGGGTTAGGCAGGGCATGAGTTGTAGGTATAAATGCAGGTACACACTAAAGTTCAGGTTCTAGTTCATGTGGGGCAGCTACCGGACTTGATGACATTTGGGTCAATGCTAGATGAGCAGCTCAGAGGAAGCCTATAACATTTTATTTAGGGTATCAATATGGGTGATCATGGAGGAGAGCCTTCAATGGATTACCTTAATTAGGCGTTCCAGTTCTATCACCCACCACTTTTTAAGGTGAGGGTAGTCCATATGTAGCTTTGAACTGGATAAAATAAAGGAAGATGATCTTCGAGCAGTTAGAGACTTCTTTATGGAGGAGGGGGAAGCTGGCGATGTACATGCTCAAAGGACTGGCTAAGAGTTGATGGGATGTTCATATATTGGATGGAAGATAGGAGGGGATTTCTTGGAAAGACATTGAGACCAGGTTCTTTGAGCATTTTTTCCTGGAGGCATTGAGGCCTGAGAGAGCTTGAGAGTTCTTGAGCCTTCAGCAGGGTAACATGTCAGTCATGGAATATGCAGTGATGTTCATTTATTTGTCTCACTTTACACCCATCAATATGAGTGATGGAACCTCTAGGGAGAGGATCTTTGGGGATTGTTTACAACATCTCATTTGGGTAAAGGGAAACATAATTCAGTTGGACTCATTTCCATAGGTGGTGAACTAGGCACTCATAGATTTGGGCAACCTGAAAGACATGTCATACTTGATCCGAGAAATGACTTCAGGTGATTTAAATGGTAGAACTTCTGAAGGCAGGAAGTGAGGTATAGATGAGTTCCAATAGGGAATTCAGGATAAGGAATAGATCAGAACACCTCTGAGTGGATCTTCAATAGTTTTATTTTAGAATGTGGTGCCAGGACATTATTTACTTAGTGTGAGTGGCCTCTAAAGGAGTGTCGGTCATGTTGATAGGTCGGTAATCTTGATAGGTTGTACAAGAAGCCTTCTCATATGGATAGAAGTTAGGGATCAAGAAAAACTTAGGGTTATGAGGTTGGATCAGGATCAGTAGAAAGTGATGGTAGTCAAGATTCAGCTACATGTGGAGGATGTGGAAGATATATCAGGACCCATTAGTGGGGTCACTGGTCGGTGGTTGGTGCAGCGCCATAGGGAGGTGAGGCTTTAGGCATTCAACGATGCTACACTTCTTATTATTGTCCATGGAAAGGATTTACCTAAAAATTTTATTTTCTTCCCATTATATAATTAGATTTTATTCTAGGTATGTATTGAATTTCTATTTATCACTCTTATAAATATTTTATAGTTCAAGTGGTTGTTTCTTAGAATGAGTTTCAATTTTTATACAAGAATAAATTCATACTATTTATAAAATATCAAGAATTTGAAAATTTGATTAAATAATAAAATTAAAGTTATCATGAACATATTTTTGAGAAGAGGGAAACTATTCAAATTAGTGATGTTCCTATAGTAAATCAATATATAGATGTATGCCTTGATGAATTTCTGGTTATTATACCTAATTGGGAGATTTAATTTACTATTGATTTAGCAGTTGATGCTAATCCAATATTAAAAAATTCTTATTGAGTGACAAAAGTAAAAATTTTGGAATTAAAAAAGAAGTTACAAGAGTTTCTTGATACAAGCTTCATTCAAACTAACACTTCACTATGGGGTAGTCCTATTTTTCTTATTAAAAAATAATTAGGGTTCCATGTGGATTTTCATTTATTATATATCATTGAATAACATCAATGTTAAAAATAAGTATCAATTTCCTCAGATAGATGACTTGTTTTATCATCTCCAAGGAGCTCAATATTCTTCAAAGGTTAATCTCTGGTATGGGTATCATTGTTTGAAAGTAACGAAGTGTGATATTACACAAATAACCTTTTAGATTAGGCATGGGAATTATGATTTTGTGGTTATTCCCTTTGGATTAACAAATTATCCAGCTATATTTATGGACCTCATGAATATATTGTCCAATGAGTTATTGGATAAATTTATAGTTTTTTATTAATTAAATCTCGATATATTCTAAAAGTTAAGATGATCAAAAGAAACATTTTATGGTTTTTTTGAAAACATTAAATGAAAATAAGTTATATGGAAAATTTAATAAGTGTGAATTCTTATTGTGATAGATTTCTTTCCATAGAACAATTTTAAATAAATATGGAATAACTATTTATCCAGCCAAAACTAAAGTGGATAAAGAGCAAAAAATTCCTAAAAATGTCATATAGATTCATAGTTTTTTGGGATTAGTGGGTTACTAAGGATGGTTTGTTGAAACATTTTATTGGTTATCTATCTCTCTTACTAAGTTAACTAAAAATTAGTTTAATTCATTTAGATTAAATAATTTGATGATTGTTTCTAGGAATTGAAATGAACATCAGTGAATTCTATTGTTTTGGACACACCATCAAGAGTTTGTGAGTTTTTTATATACAAGTCTTCTTATTTTAGGGTACTTAATTGTGTTTTGATGTAGAATAATCGAGAAATTGATTATGCTTCATTAAAATTTAAACTTCAAGAGATAAATTATCCAACAAATAACCTTTAACTTTTGTTTATATTGTTTTATTTAATAATATTGAGACACCATTTATATGAAGTAAAATGTGAAATATATAAGTATTATAAAATTTTGAAGTACACGTTCATTGAAAATGAATTAAACATGAGACATAGAATATGGTTGAATCATATTAAATATTTTGACTGCAAGATTCATTACCATCCATGAAAATAAAAAAATGTTGATAATGATTTAATTCCTAAAGATAATTCATCATTAATAATGATAACATTAGAATATGACCCTTCAATTTATGATTTATTAAAAGACAGACTCAAAATTGTGTATATAATAACTTCTTCTATTTTGTTTCAGGTGTCAGTGCATTCATCATTTTCAGATAGAATTAAGAAATCTCAGAAAGGGAATCATGATTTAGAAGAAAAGGTAAAATTGGTTAAGAAATGGAAGTATCATGAATTTAAAATTGAAAAGAAGGTGTTTTGAGATTCTAAAAAATATTCTGCGTGCCTTGTGATTTCTGGATGAAGAAATAATTATTGAGTGAATCTAATAGCTCTCTCTTTTTTTTCATCCAAAGAGCATTAAGATATATAGAGACCTTTAGGAACATTTCTATTGATATTTAATGAAAATAGATATTTCTAGATTTACCATGAAATATTTGACTTGTTAAAAGGTTAAACTGGGTTAAGAATTAAAAAAGGGGATAATTTTACTTTTTCCAATGTAAAAATGGAAATAATAGAATATATCCATAGATTTTTTTATTGTATTACCAAATATATCTCAAGGTAATAATTTGATATGGGTTTTTATTGATTTTTTGTCTAAATATATTTATTTTACTCATATTTGAGATATCATATATTTGGATAATATTTCTAGAAATTATGATAAAGATATTAATAGATTTCATGGAGTCCCTTTTTCAATTTTATCTGATCTTGATCCAAGATTTAACTATAATTTTTAGGAAAAACTTTTGAATTTTTTGGGCACAAAAGTAAATTTTCGTACAACTTTTCATCCTCAATCTGATATACAATTAGATTGAATGATTAAAACATTGGAGGATATGATTTGGACTTGTTCATTAGATTACTTGATTTGTTGAGATCAATATCTTTCACCAGTTAAATTTTATTATAATAACATTTATCATTCCAATATATCAATGACACCTTTTGAGGATTTATATGGAAATCGGTTTCAGATTCCAGCTTGTTGGGATGAAGTTGGTGGAAGAATTTTTATGAGACTAAAATAGATAGAATAGATGGTTGATAAAGTGAAGTTGATTCAATAACATATAAGGGTATCTTAGAGTAGATCGAAAAATAATGTGGATATCTGGAGGAAATATCATTTATTTGAGGTAGGTGTCCATATTTTTATTAAAGTATATCTATGGAAAAAGTGTATATATCTGGGTAAGAAGGGAAGTTTATTTCCATGGTTCATTGAACCAAAATAAATTATGGAGAATATTGGATATATTTCTTATCAAGTGGATTTTCCTCCATGATTATCCAAAATAAATGATATGTTTCCTGTTTCATTGTTAAGGAGGTATGTTTCAGATGCATCTCAAGTTTTTTGTCCTAAATTAGTTTAGTTGGAAGAGAAAATTTCTTATAAGGAAAATCCAATTCAAATTATTTACTATATTTTTGTAGAATAAGGTGATGCACTTATCATGACTCGTCCTCAGGGCCCGTGCCGTGACTACCCCAAGCCTACCTTCCATAGGCCAAGGGATGGCGACTAGCACCAAAGGCATAAATCCTGATAACTGGGAAAGCATTGCCTTTATAATAGTAAACAAACACCACCGATTACAAGAGGAAGTAATACACTAAGCACAAAAAAAAGTTTTGAAAAGTAATTGGGCCAGAATACAAACCCAACTGAAGTACAACACAACTGAACGAAAGTACAATAGGAAAGACAAACAACTGGAAGAAAAATAGAAGCAGCTTCTGGGTCGTCCACCTCAGATCCTACCTGAAGGGTAGGTACAGATAGCACAGCTCCTGGATCGTCTGCCACAGATCTTACATGAAGGGTAGGTACAGATAGCCTCCACAATGCTCTTTCATGTCAACCTCCTTCGAGTATATTCTCGTCGTGAAGTCCGCCTCCAGATACTGACTCGTCGTGAGGTCCAACTCCGGGTACCATCCAGTCCTCGAACACTCGGCCTCTGTCAGCGCTGCCGATCATCTGCAACCAACACAACGAGGTGCAGGCATAGCCCATGCAGGGGTGAGTATAAGATACTCAGTAGAGACCCCGAGACCCTCAAGGTCTCACTAAATCCAACAAGGATAACCAGAAAAAAAGGATCTCAATGGATAACCCTTACTTAGGTATAAGCCCATACTTATACCAAAGTTATCAAGTAACCCATCTCAATCATGAGGAAACACAAAGGTTACGATATAAATGGATAACCACAACCTAGGTATATGCACATACATATACCTATGTTATCAAGTGACCTATCTCAATTATGAGGTAAACACAAAGGACATAGACTTAGCTTAAACCAGTATTTTCATTATCGAAACTGTAACTGCTGAAGAGCCCGATATCTGATGAGTATAGTGATCCTGTCATGACTCAGAGGTAATTCTCACTAAGCTAAGACCGCTGAGGTACTCCTCCTATCGAGTACCACATGTCAGCCACCCAAACATAGTAGTGCTTCTCGTCGGGGTCTTCCACCCAAACACAGTAGTGCACCCCCCTAATAGCCTGCATAGGTACTCCTTCTGTTGAGTACCTCGGGTCTGCTTCCTGCTAACAGGTGCTTCGTCCGCCATGGGTCTGCACCCATAGATAGTAGTGATCCGTCCACTGGGCTAGTGGACTCACACCAAGTGGAGTCGATCAAGCAGTCGTCAGGTCTTAGCCAGCTACATGGTCTCCGTACTCCATACGCTCGTCTCAGGGAGGGTCCGCTCCACGAGCTACAGGTCGATACTCCAAGTATCACAAATTCCCATGAAAATTTTTCTCAAAGGACCACCTCGTCAAAGGGGTCTCAACGCAACAGATGGCGCGTCAATCAGATGCCTGGTCTGTGAGTTATTAGCCTTTTCGTCCCTAGGGCCCAGTTGGTTTTGTGTATGAACCAACCCGGCTGCATCTCAACTATACCCCGAACTCTCATAGGGTATACTCATCAGGACCATTTCATAACGTGATCACCAACGCCGTTGACAGTTCGTCAAACGGTTGTTCGGTCTGAAAGTTATCAGCTTTTTCGTTCCAGGGGCCCGGTTGGATTTTAGGTTCAATCCAACCCGGAAAAACTCCATCTGCATCCAAAACTCAGGTGAAGTACACCAAAAGTTCCGTCTCATCAAGAGGAATCCAACAAAGTCGACGACACATCAATCGGAAATCCGGAGCTCAAGTTATAAGCGTTTCCGCTCCGAGGGCCCGGTTGGTTTCAGGTTCGAACCAACCCGGCCATACACAGAGTTCTCCAAAACCTTGGGTGTAATATACCAAAACGACCGTCTCAATCCAAGTATCGCTACGCAACTGACGGCGTGTCAATCAGAGGTCTGTAGCCCAAGATATGAGAACAATACTGAAAGTGGTCTGAAAAATGGGGGTTCTGGGCCCGGTCCGACCCATCCCAACCCCCCCTAGGTAGGCCCGAATAGGGTCGACCTGACCCGGGTCCGGGTCCGACCCGGCTGGGCGCGGCCCGACCCGGTCCACACGACCTACCCCAACTCGGCCAGGGGGTCGGCCAACGGATGAGCAGGGTGGGGACCACTCCCCCCTTTTCTCGCCCCACGGATGCGGCGCGCCTGCCGCGTCCTCCTCCTCCGGATCCCACGCGGTGGCGGAACTCGGCCGCTTGCTGCGGTAGCTTTAGCCGCGGCGGTTCCTCCTGGCACCACGCCGGGTGCCGCCTCCGGCCGCCGGCGCAGCTGTGCCGGCGTGGCGCGCCGGAAGGGTCTTCTGCGGACCACCGGACGCGCTCCAGTGGTCCGTTGTTTCTGCCGTCTTCGCCAGCGGTCCTCCCGGGACCAGCTCTTCACTGCGAAGCCTTCAAATCACCATTGTAGCCTGTTCCGTCATCACCTGTCGATCCATGCGTCAATAAAAAAGCTGCGGAGTCTTCGAATCGCCTCTATGGCCCCGACTCCGACCACAGTTTCTTTCAGCCTCAACGGCGCGGCGCGACGGCGCCACGCTTCATTGCCGTGTTCCTTTCTGATTCCCCGTGGTTCTGTTGCACCGCGCCGCCTTCGTTCGAGCCGCAAAAAAATAAAAATTTCGAAGGGGGAGGAGGGTCGGCCGTGTTCGTGCGGTCCAACCACCTCCCGTTATTACGATAACGGGCGGCCCAAATAGAAGTCGATGAACGACAAAGAATTCACGAACAAATAAATAACCCCTACCTCGTGATGTGATCCCTCGATGGATCTGTGGAAAGGTAGAGTCGTTCATTGACGTCGGAAGGTGATGTCGTCATTTGCGGTTTTTCCACGGTAGTGTCTCCTCCTTTGATGGAGATCCGGGAAGCCTTCTTCATCGAAGGTCTTGGAAGGCCTGACGTCGCCAAAGTGTACCCAAAGATGTGAGGCCTCCCCTCTTGTCGCAGAGAAGGAAGAAAGGGGTATATCACCACTCTTTGTGGAGTCGGCGTTCTTTGCTATGAAGCATCGTTCTTCGCTGAGAAGGAGTCATTCTTCAACATATAGGAAATCTCTTCTTCTTCTTCTCACAAGAACTCTCTCCAAATTCTCCAACACAATGTGTGTCCCAAAATAAAATAATGTCTCACCAATTATTTTATTAACACATTCCATTTGAAATTAAAAACTCAAACACTTAATTAATTTATTTAGGAGACTCAATACATTAATTAAGGTGTGTGTTGGCTTAATAGAATTAAGAGGGAGAGAGTGAAGGGGAGAAGTTACACAAATTCAGAGGAGGTTACCAAATAATTCAAGAGGGGAGTTAGAAATAATATATTAAAGAGAGGAGAATGTGAAAAGTCACATTTAAAACCAAGGGAGTTTAAGGGGTTATAAAACATTCAAGGGGTAATGGTCTCGTGTGGCCCCCACCACACTAAACTCTCCCATGGGAGGTTAGGTGGGTGTGGGCCCCACCTCCCACATATTCACACATGGGATGTTGGGTGGTTGTGGACCCACCACCAACTTCCCATGGTAGAATTTAACTTCCTTGATTATCAAAATTTAACTTCTTCCCCCGAACAAACGCACCTATGGTAAAAGTCCACTTATGCAAAAATCGGCACTTCAGTTTCATCGGTGCCCCCCGATTTTGATTCTGAGCACCGGTTTCAAAGTTAGAAAAAAACCCGCTCGTTCATTCACTGAACGTACCTGAGCTAAACTTCAGAAATTGATTCCAGGCACACCGGGCCTCAGAATTAGTTGCCGTCAAAAACTGTGTTCTTGCTAAATCCCAAATAAATTATGACAAAAATTTCCTTGAAATTTCTGGGTCTTTACATTACTCCCACCTCAGGGATTTACGTCCCCATAAAGCTTAAACACAAACTAGGGATACAAAAGTGGTTCTGAGCATGCATCTGATCCTTTCGCTCTCGTGTGCTCACCTAGAGGTTCTCGTACTGCCAGTGAAAGTGCACCTTAGGAATCGAATGTCTACGTAGGATCCGCTCTTGTCGATCCTCAATCTCCACTAGAACCTCCGTGAAAGTCACCCCATCACCAATTTCCAGCTCCCCATGGTCGATGGTATGCGTCGGGTCAAACATGTATCTCCTCAGTTGAGATACGTGGAATTCATCATGCACCTGGTGCAACTGAGGTGGATGGGTCAAACGGTAAGCCACCTCGCCTATCCTACTGAGGACCTGAAAAGGTCCGCTGAACCTCGGATATTACCTGCCGCCTCGGCCACATATCTATAGATCTCATCGAGGTGAGACCTATAAGAAAACTTGGTCACTATCCTCAAATTACAGTGGTCCTATCTCCTACCAACATATGATTTCTACCTGCTCTGTGTAGTCTTCATCCACTCCTGGATGATTTGCACCTTCTCCGTCGTGGCCTGGACGATCTCTGCTCCCACAAGAGCTGCTAAGATTTCTTCCTTGCCGATAGGAGAAATCCATTCTCATCCCCAGGATGAACCAAATTCTTTTCCTAATACAGTCAATCCTGAAATGGATGATACTAATCCATACCAAAGATGACATCATAAGGCCTCGACGCTACTACCAAGAGATCCAACTATTAATCTCGCCTCCAAGTGTTGAGTCACACTGTTGTATCAGTGTGTGGTCACTAGTTCTCCTCTAGTAGCTACCTCAAAAGTGAGGGTCAAGTCAACAGTTTTTAACCGGGACCTCTTAGTATTAGCCAAAAAATGGGCAGGATAGTAAAAATCACAAAGATAAGTGTATTTTTATTACTGCAGCTCAAGTACAAAGACACAAAAACAACAACAACAACATGGAACTAGAAGTTCAAGGGACAAAAGAAATCCACTAGATCCGCTCCTGTCCACCTTCTTCCGGAGCTCTACTGCCTTGTCCACTGGTCGACTGTTCCTCAAGCACCCACCGCTGCTTCTGTCTTGGTGGCTCCTCCAATGCCTGCTGATCAACTGTGCGGGGGGGTCAGACAGTCACGTGCCAGGTGATCCTTCCTACTGCATTCATAACACTTCCTGCTCCTTGTATAGCTTGATCTATTCCTCTTGGACCTCTGCATCATCTGTCTACTGCCCAAAGATGACTCGGCTACTGATCGAAAATCCTATGGCAAAGGCAGCAGCTCTTGAACACGCTCGGGGTGTAGAGTCACTGGTATGAACTCCACTCTGAAGAAGGTCTCAAAGTCTTCCCAAGTGAAGGTCATCTCATCACAAAACTGGAGAATTCGGATCCACCACTTACCTGCTGCTTCCTGAAGGAGGCTGGCAACAAAGATCACCATGAAGTCTTCTGGTGTACCTACTATCCTGAAAACTCCCACCACAGCCTCCAGCCAATCCTCATCCACCTGTGGGTACGTCTCTCCCCTGAACCTGGGTGGCCTATGGTGCTGGAACTCGTGCAGTGTGCTCAAGCGATGTGCACTCTCTCCTGCTGGGGCTGGTGGTATCGGTGGCCCAATGGGTGGTAGTACTGTTGGTGCCTCCACTAGTGCCTCAATTGAAAGAGGGCCCTGTACCGAATCCTCGTCGCTCGGCAGGCTGTCAGTTTGTAAATCTCTCGAGGTTCTAGCTGATCGTCCGTGATAAGGCATCTTGAAAGAAACAGACGTGACACGGTCAAATGATTTATACCTCATGAACTGACCTGGTTTGAGATATTTTAAGGGAAAACCTTTTAAAACCCACACGCAATCAATTTTTTCATGCACTGAGTCGGAAATCAGAATTCAAGGTCCTTGTGTATTGATACGTCGGCTGCCCGCACCAACACTGGACTCCCTGAACTGAAAACCACACTCGGTACCCTTAACACTATTGCTTCACATAAAGAAAAGAAAAAAATTAGAGTTATAAGTTCTACGGTAGAACCGACTCCTCTGATGCCAATTTGTCATGACCCATCCTCTGGGCCAGTGTTGTGACTACCCCAAGACCGCCTTCCATAGGCCAGGGGCTGGCGACTAGCACCAAAGGCGTAAATCCTGATAACTGGGAATACATTGCCTTTATAAAAGTAAGAAAACACCACAGAGCACAAGAGGACGTAATACACTAAGTACAAAAGAAAGTGATGAAAAGTAAGTGGGCCAGAATACAAACCCAACTGAAGTACAGCTACAACTGAACGAAAGTACAACAGGAAATAAAAACAACTACAAGAAAAATAGAAGTAGCTCCCGGGTCATCCATCTCAAATCCTACCTGAAGGGTAGGTACAGATAGCGGAGCTCCTGGATCGTCCGTCACGGATCCTACCTGAAGGGTAGGTAAAGATAGCCTCAAAAACGCCTTTTCCTGTCAGTCTTCTCCGATTATCATCTTGTCGTGACGTCCACCTCCGGATATTGACTCGTCGTGAGATCCACCTCCGGGTACCGTCCAGTCCTCGAACACTCGGCCTCTGTCAGTGCTGCACGTTGTCTGTAACCAACACAACGAGGTGCGGGCATAACCCATGTAGGGGTGAGTATAGGATACTCAGTAGGGACCCTGAGACCCTCAAGGTCTCACTAAATCCAACAAGGATAACCAAAAAGAAGGATCTCAACTGATAACCCTTACTTAGGTATAAGCCCATACTTATACCCAAGTAATCAAGTAACCCATCTCAATCATGAGGAAACACAAAGGTTACGATATCAACGGATAACCACTACCTAGGTATATGCCTATTCATATACCTAAGTTATCAAGTGACCCATCTCAATTATGAGGTAAACACAAAGGTCATAAACTCAGCTCAAACCAGGATTTTCATTATCGAAACCATAACTGCTGAAGAGCCCCATCTCTGACGATTACAGTGATCATGTCATGACTTCGAGGTAATGCTCACTAACCTAAGACTGCTGAGTTACTCCTCCTGTAGAGTACCGTGGGTCAGCCACCCAAACACAGTAGTGATTCCCGCCAGGGTCTGCCACCCAAACACAGTAGTGCACCCCCCTAATAGCCTGCAGAGGTACTCCTTCTGTTGAGCACCACAGGTCTGCTGCCTACTACCAGGAACTCCGTCCGCCATGGGTCTGCACCCAAAGATAGTAGTGATACGTCCACTGGGCTAGTCGACTCACTCCAAGTCGAGTCGGTCATGCAGTCATCAGATCTCAGCCAGCTACACGGTCTCTGTACTCCGTACGCTCGTCTCCGGGAGGGTCTACTCCACGAGCTACAGGTCGATACAACAAGTTTCACAAAGTCCCTCAAAAAAGTATGTCAAAGGACCGCCTCGTCATAGGGGTCTCAAGGAAACAGATGGCGCGTAAATCGGACGCCTGGTCTGTGAGTTATTAGGATTTTCATCCCTGGGGCCCAGTTGGTTTCGTGTACGAACCAACCCAGTCGCATCTCAACTGTACCCCGACCCCCCCCTGGGTCGGCCCGAACTGGGGCGACCCGACCCGGGTCCGACCCGGTGGGGCGCAGCCCGGCCCGGTCCGCGTGACCCGCCCCAGCCGGGCCGGGGGGACCGCTCCCCCCTTTTCTCGCCCCACGGACGCGGCATTCCTACCGCGTCCTCCTCCTTCGGATCACACGCAGCTGCGGAATCCGGCTGCCTGCCGCCGGGGCTTCAGCCGCGGCGGTTCCTCCTGGCGGCAGACCGGCAGGGTCTTCCGCGGACCATCGGACGTGCTCCGGTGGTCCGTTTTTCTTGTCGTCTTCACCATCGGTCCTCCCGGGACCTGATCTTCACTGCGAAGTCTTCAAATCAACGTTGCAGCATGTTCTGTCATTTCCCATCGACCTTCACGTCAATAAACAAATTGTGGAGTCTTCAAATCACCTCTGCGGCCCTGACTCTGACCAAGGTTTTGTTCGGCCTCAACAGCGTGATGCGACAGTGTCGTGCTTCTTCACCATGTTCCTTCCTGATTCTGCATGGTTTCGTTGCACCACACCACCTTTGTTCGAGCCGCAACAAAAAAAACATCGAAGGGGGAGGAGGGTCGGCCGTGTTCAGGCGGTCCGACCTCCTCCCATTATTATGATAACAGGCGGCCCAAATAGAAGTCGATGAATGACAAATAATTCACGAACAAATAAATAACCCCTACCTCGTGATGTGATCCCTCGATGGATCTGCGGAGAGGTAGCATCGTTCGTTGACGTCGGAAGGTGACGTCATCATTTGCGGTTTTCCCACGTCGGTGTCTCCTCCTTTGATGGAGATCCGGGAAGCGTTATTCGTCGAACGTCTTGGAAGGACCGATGTTTCAAAAGTGTACCCAAAGATGAGACGCCTCCCCTCTTGTCGCAGAGAAGGAAGAAAGGGGTATGTCACCGCTCTTTGTGGAGTCAACGTTCTTTGCTATGAAGCTTCGTTCTTTGTTAAGAAGGCTTCATTCTTCAACTTAGAGGAATTCACTTCTTCTTATTCTCACAAGAACTCTCTCTAACTTCTCTAACAAAAAGTGTGTCCCAAAATAAAATAATGGCTCACCAATTATTTTATTAACACATTCCATTTGAAATTCAAAACTCAAACACTTAATTAATTAATTGAGGAGACTCAATACATTAATTAAGGTGTGTGTTGGCTTAAGAGAATTAAGAGGGAGAGAGTGAAGGGGAGAAGTTACACAAATTAAGAGGAGGTTACCAAATAATTCAAGAGGTGAGTTAGCAATAATATATTAAAGAGAGGATGATGTGAAAAGTCACATTTAAAACCAAGGGAGTTTAAGGGGTTATAAGAAATTCCAGGGGTTATGGTCTCGTGTGGGCCCCAGCACACTAAACTCTCCCATGGGAGGTTAGGTGGGTGTGGGCCCCACATCCCACATATTCACACATGGGAGGTTGGGTGGTTGTGGACCCACAAACAACTTCCCATGGTAGAATTTAACATCCTTGATTATCAAAAATTTATCTTTTTCCCTCGAACAAACACACCTACGGTAAAAGTCCACTTAAGCAAAAACCGGCGCTGCGGTTTCATCGGTGACCTCAGATTTCGATTCTGAGCACCGGTTTCAATGTTAAAAAAACCCGCTCGTTCGTTCACTGAACGTACCCGAGATAAACTTTGGAAATTGATTCCGTGCACATGGGGCCTCGGAACCAGGTGTCGTCCGAAACTATGTTCTTGTAAAATCAAAAGAAATTAAGAAACAATTTTCCTTGAAATTTCTAGGTCTTTACAGCACTAGATTATGGTTTTTTTTTGTAAAAACTATGTGACTAAAGAATAAGAATAAGAATCTAAAAATCATAGGAAGGAAAAATATACCCACTGGTTTAAGAAGTGAATAAAAATTGTGATGATTTAATTTCGAAAATGGAGGAAGAATTTGAAAAACCATGTAGTATTAATAATTGAAATTTTATATTCCTTATTAATATTCATGAATTAAATTTCATTGAGCCATATTTTTTTAAAAAATAATAGCTAATTTAACATTCTAAAATAAAATAGTTTTATTATTACTAAATTGAGTTTCATGGATTGTTTAATTTTATTAAAAAGTCTAATTTAAAAAAATTTAGAAATTTAATTTGACAAAATGAACTACATTTTTGAAATAATAAAGTCAAAATTAGTTTAGAGTGATTTTTTTTTAATTTTATAAATAAGTTGATTTTTGGGTGTGTATATTCCTAGAATTTTCTGGAGATATCTCGGGCTCATTTTCATGTATTCTTTTGACTTGTTTGGAACTTATATTGTTGGGTTTCATATTCATTTTTCTGGATGAAAATTTGGAAAATTTTGGAAGGAGAGGTTGTGCATGGTTGGTGCATAGTTTTCAAGAAATGTGCCCCCCATCCTAGAAAACTGTATGATCCTAGGAAAAGGATATTCACAAGGCTGGAACATAGGTTTTAAAACCATTCACCCTTTTAAGAAAAACCATGAACCCCCCCAAAGAGGTGCATGGTTAAGGTGCATGGTTTGGAAAACTATATACCCCCATACAGGAAACCATGCGTAGGATAATAATTAGCCCCAAAATTAGATTTAAAATTACCTAAACCACCATATTAATCATAAATTGACCCCTAGCATGACCCCAATAATTCTTTTTAATTTTTTGAGGCGCATCGAAGAATTCTTAAGGCTCTCAACATCTGTTCTTGGAAAATTGAAGGGTAGATTGAAGATCTGCACCTCCCCGGGTATGTACTCTCTTCCTATTTAGATCTCTCTCTCTATATCAATATTTCCCCCAAATACAATTTGAATGTTTATCCACTGTTAGTTCTAGAACTAGATCTAGGTTTGTTAGATCTTAATTCATTTGATCTTGGATCTAGGTTTCAGATCTAGATTGTGTTCTTCTTCACATTCTTGATTGTTCCATAACAAATTAGGGAGTACTATTGGGATGAATTTGTCAATGAACTGAGGTAGGTAGTTTATAATTGAAATATCAAAGTCTAGATTTCAATTACCTGTGTGTAATTATTGAATTTCTATTAGTTTTTTAGCAATTGAGTTTCCTAAATTGAAATAATTAATTGAGTAAATTAATTAACTAAGGAATAATGAATTGGGGGTATTGATATTTTATATTTTTAATAATTAATTATTGAATTAATTATGATGATATTGGGATTGTAAATTTGACACATTAATTGTTGAATTAGTTATTGAAATTTATGTGACCAATTAATTAATAAATTAATTGAAGGTATTGATGTTATTAATTAATTTTGGAATTAATTAATGAAATTTATGTAATCAATTAATTGAAATGAAAGGTTTAGTTAATTAATTATTGAATTAATTAATGAAATTAATGTGACCAATTAATTAGTGAATTAATTTAAGGGAGTGGCATGATTAATTAATTGTTAAATTAATTAATGATATATATGTGATTAGTTGATTGTTGAATGAATTATTGAAATAGTGAAATTGTTGAATCGTGAATAATTAATTGATGAATTAATTATTGGAATATTGAAATTGTCAGATTCCATAATAATTATCTGTTGAATTAATTATCAGAGTTTAGAGATTGTGGAATTAGGATTAATTCATTGTGAAATTAATTAATGTAATTAATGTGATCAATTAATTTTGAAATTAATTTATTGAATTTATATAATTAATTAATTTTTGAGTTAATTAATATAATTTATGTGATTAATTAATTATTGAATCAATTAATAGAATTGATGTGGATGAATTAATTATCTAATTAATTAATGGAATATTATTATTGAGAAATTTGGAATAATTAATTATTTAATTAATTATTAAGATATTGTAATTGTGATATTGAAATAACTAATTTTTGAATTAATCATTGAGATATTGTGATTTTGAAATTAGGATAATTAATTGTTGAATTAATTATTAAGATATTGGGATCGTGAAATTGGGAAAATTAATTAATTATTTATTTATTGAAATATTGTGATTGTGAAATTAAAATAATTAATTATTGAATTAATTAATGTGATATTGTGACAGTGGAATTTAGATGATTAATTTTTTTTGTTACTTATTTTTGAATCGTTGTGATTTTGAAATTGATTGAAATGGATTAATTAATTGATGAATTAATTAATTGACTATTGTTATTATACATTTGAATAAATTGGATTAATTAATTGGTAAATTAATTAATGGGGATTGTTTTTATGATTCAAATGAATGAATTGGATTTATTAATTAGTGAATTAATTAATTGAGAATTTTTTGATGATGCAATTGATTCAATTGGAGTAATTAATTAATGAATTAATTATAGGGATATTGGAATTTCTGTATTGGAATAATTAAATGTTGAATTAATTATGGGATATTGAGATTATTGTATGGGATTAATTAATTAATTGTTGAATTAATTACTAGAATTTATGTGATTAATTGATTGTTGAATTAATTAAAAGAATTTAATTAGATTAATTAATTATCGAATTAACTAATGGAATTGATGTGATTAATTAATTGTTGAATTAATTAATGGGATATATGTGATTAATTAATTATTGAAATAATTGATGGAATGATGTGAATATGCAATTGTTACATTGGATTAGTTAATTGGAGAATTGATTAATTAGTTTTTACAACAAATGTGAATTGAAATGATGAATGGTAACAATGAAATTAATATTTGTATTGAAATGGTGAATGGTAACAATGTAATTCATATGTAAATTGAGATGGTGAATGGTAAAAATGGTATTTATATGTGAATTTAAATGATGAATGGTAAGAATGGAATTCTTATGTGAATTTAGATGATGAATGGTAATAATGGAATTCGGATATATGATATCTCTTGGGGATAGTTTAGACTTTGGCATGGTCCAAAAAAGGTATTGATAGTTCAAGTGTCCATAGTTACTCAGGAGTTATGTAGTTAAATAAAGAGTAATTGAATAATGGTAAATGGTTTTCTTTATTTCTTGTACTTTATTCTTTATACAATTGTAAAAACTGTTTAGACTGGATATTATTTTGGACACCATTTGTTGTTGCCTACTGAGTAGTAATCACACCCTATTCGGGCTTCATGACCGGTACCCGAATAGATTTCATGGTTGTCAGATAGGTTAAGGGAAAATATCCTATGTTATATGGCTGGTATGGGATATATTAGGATAAAGGAACTATATTTGGTGTCAGGACCCACTCGGGAGTAGGGAGTGTCTTTATTTATTTTGGGTTTTTTATGTTGATACTTGACATGTATTGGAATGACATATCTACTATTTAGTTTTATATATTGTATTACATGTTTTGGTGATTATTTGATTTTGATATCATTATGATTATGGTTATATCAATTGGATAATATGTGATTTTGTTTATTTATTTCTGATGTTGTGCTACTTTGGTAAAAAGGGTATAGTCTCCCCGTGATCGATATTAGACCCTCACTGCTAGTCGGTAGCCTATGGCGTGCATGGAGGGATTCCTCAAGTCATATAACACACTAACTTGGGGCATGAATGAGTGACATCCAGGTTGGGATGTTACAAATTGGTATAAGAGGTGTTTCTTTCCTTTTTCTTTTGTCTGAATATTTGGGAAATGTAGACAGAAAAAGAAGATGAGCCAGGCCTTGGTTAAGAGCTTGTGAATTGGAGTAGCTAACCCATATAAGAGTCTGATATCCATATACCTAGGATGGGATTGTTGTTATTGATTTGTGTTGTTACAATTTGTGTTATTTCACCTCGAGTGATACACTTGTTGTGTGATGTGATTATTGTTCTTGAGTTTTTATGAGATTTGACTCATAACCTGGAACAGAAAAAGAGTTGAGTAATAATGCATAATTCTAGGCACTCAGGGTTATATTGTTACATGCATCATTTTAGGTACACATGGGAAATGGGTTATGGGTAAGTTGTTGAAATTGAAACGTTTTTCCTTGCTATTGAAATTGAATTGAAAATGATACCTAATATAAATTTTTAAATTTTTAAATGATGCAAGGTGTGAATAAATGGGATTCTAATGAGAAACTGGAAGTGAGAATTAGTTTACCAATTTTTGACAATGACCTAGATGAAGTATGGTTATGGGTAATGATAATGACTCGGTTTTCACTATATGGAGGGAAAAGAGGGGAATGACTTGTTTTGTTTTTGTGTAAATACCTCTTTTTAATTGTGTTAATGTTTTGAAATATGCCCTAATACATATGTTTGTAATTGTGTAGTTGTGAATATGAAAATGATAATTTTTTGTAGGATGACTGGAGTACATGGTTGGAAATGAGTCTCTAGTTTTGGAACAAGAGAAACCATTGGTTCCTATTAATAGTAGGGAAGGAACGTTTTGTGGGAACCATTATCATTTTATATAGATGATGAAACCATGAGGCGTGGGAAATGAGTATCCTTTGTTCTGTTTATTTGGCCATTAATATGGGCTGATTGGGTAGTGAGAATTCCCTAGTTTTGGAACTTTTTCTAGGTTGTGTGAGGGACTGTATGGTTTTGGATTGGTGTAGTGAGATGTTTGCTAGCAGGGAAGGCCATGTCATTTAAAAGGTTAAGGTGTTTCTATAGTGGTAGGTAACCTTAGTGATGGATTATTTTTGGTGGTGTTCATCGATAAGTTCTTACCATACTTTTAATTAGTGACGATCATTTCCACTACCTTGATATCGTCCTCGGTAGGCTGAGAAAGCTTTAGATTTATGCCTAGCTACCTGAATGTGTTTTGGTTGGATATGGGGCCTCTTAGAGGTTGCGCTTATGAAATGGTATATGAGGAGCTTGATGGTGGGAGGTATTCATAGAGAGTTTACATATAAGTTTCTTATGAGGGAATAGAGTTTCATGAATACCATGGGTTCTAACCTCAAAATCTGGGAATAAGTTGCGGTTGATGTTGTTTTTTTGTCAACTGAAATGGAAAAAGGCCACATACAAGTTTTAGGGTTTAACTTTTGATTGAAGTGTGGGTCTTGGTGGTTGATTTTATTGAAAAATAGGTGTCAATGATTCCTTAAAGGTGTGTAGAGATGTGTTAGTAGTAGGTGGGTGGATCAAGACCATGGGTTGGAAGTTGAGGCATCAGAATGCCAATGAGGAACCTGTAAGGTGCATGTTTAAATTCCCTAGGGAAAGGCCAGGTGGGCCTTGGAGGTGGTCGATACACATTCTTTCTATGTTGTTTTGATGCAAGTATTGGTGCCAATTTTGAATGATGTTCTTGTGGTTTTTGGGCATGGTGATTTGGGAAACATGTGGGGTATGTTGTGGATGTTGATCATGAGACTGATGCATCCTTTGAGGAGCTGATTCATGTGATGGATCATAGTGAGAAAGTGTTGCCGGGAAATTCTATGTCGATGGTTCAAGTATTTTGGCAACATGGACATTTTTAGGAGGAAATGTGGAAACGATAAGAGGATATGAGGGCTTAGGGGACCAATATTTTTGACTTGGAATCATAGGGATGATTTAGAGTACATCTAGAGAACGAGCTGTTATAAGGTGGGGAGAATATAAGATCCTAACATTTTCTAGATATGTTTCAGGATCATTTTCAGGTATTAATTTGACTTGTTTTTAACATATCTTGTTTTGTTATATTCTTTCATACATTTGTGTAAAAATTTAGAAAATTTTGGAAGAATGAGAGTTTGTGCACGGTTGGCCCACAGTTTTACCTAACCATCCTCCACAGCCTAGAAATCGTGTGAACCAAGGCATAAGGTATTTCCATGGCTGGCGCATGGTTTTCCAAACCATGTGCCATTTTAGGATAAACTATTCACCCCCAAAAAAAAGAGGCTCATGGTTAGGGGCACAGTTTAGAAAACCGTGCACCCCTATATAAGAAACTATGCCTTTGTTTTAAATTATCCTGAAAATTAAATTTAAAATTACCCGAACCCCCTATTAATCCCAAATCAACCCCTAGATCAACCCTAAACATTATATCTCATTTATTTAGGATTATAGAAGAATTATTAAGACTCCCAAACTTTGTTACTAGTGAATAGAAGGGTAGATTTAAGATCTACACCTTCCCAAGTATGTGATTTTTTCCTATTTAGATCTCTCTCTCCTTTACCGAGATAAAATAGGGATGTTTATGTGTTATTGGTTCTAGATATAGATCTAGGTTTGTTAGATCTTGATTATTTTGATCTTGGATCTAGGTTTTGGATCTAGATCATGTTCTTCATCATTTTCTTGATCCAACTATTTCAAAATAGGGATTTATTTTGGCGAGTGTTTATCAACGAATTGAAGGATGTGGTCTATAATTTAAATCTCAAAATCTTGATTTCAATTTTGTGTGTGTAATTATAGAATTTCTATTAGTTTTTCAACAATTTAGTTTCTTAAATTGAATTAATTAATTGGGTAAATTAATTAATTATGGGATAATTTATTGGGGATATTGAGATTGTAAATTTGGAATGATTAATTGTTGAATTAATTAATGAAATTGTTGTCACCAATAAATTAATAAATTAATTGAATGGAATAACATGATTAATTAATTTTTTAATTAATTAATAAAATTAATCTGACCAATTAATTGATGAATTAATTTAAGGGGTTATGTGAATAATTAATTATTGAACTAATTAATGATATTGATATGATTAATTAAATTTTTAATTAATTATCGTAATATTGAAATTATAAAATTGGGAGTAATTAATTGATGGATTAATTATTGGGATATTAAAATTGTGGGATTCATGAATAATTAATTGTTGAATTATTCATCAGAGTATTGAGATTGTGGGATTGAGATTAATTAATTGTAGAATTAATTAATGGAATTGATGTGACCAGTCAAATGTGAAATTAATTAATGGAATTGATGTAATTAATTGATTGTTGAGTTAGTTAATGGAATTGATGTGATTAATTAATTAATGCAATTTAAGTGGAGTAAATAATTATTTATTTAATTAATGGAATATTATGATTGTGAAATTGGGATTAATTAATTTTTGAATTAATTATTGAGAGATTGTAATTATTAAATTGGAATAATTAATTATTAAATTTATCATTAAGAGATTGTGATTGAAAAATTGGGAAAATTAATTGTTTAATTAATTATTAAGATATTGGGATCTTGGAAATGGAATAATTAATTATTAAATTTATTATGGAAATAATGTGATTGCGAAATTAGAATAATTAATTATTGAATTAATTATTGTGATATTGTGATTTTGGAAATAGGATAATTAATTATTAAATTAATTATTAAGAATTGTTATGTTTATGTAATTGATTGAAATAGATTAATTAATTGATGAATTAATTAATGGATTTTTGTTATTATACATTTGAATGAATTGGATTGATTAATTGGTGAATGAATTAATTGGGATTATTATGATTATGAAATTGATTAAGATGGAATAATTAATTGATGGATTTAATTATGGGGATATTGGGATTGTTGTATTGGAATAATTAATTATTGAATTAATTATGAGATATTGAGATTATTATATTGGATTAATTAATTATTGAATTAATTAATATAATTGATGTAATTAATTGATTTTTGAATTAATTATTGTAATTACTATGGATTAATTAATTGTTTAATTAATCAATGAAATTGATGCGATTAATTACTGGGATAGATGTGTTTAATTAATTATTGAATTAATTGATGGAATGATGCGAATGTGAAATTGTTACATTGGATTAACTAATTGGTGAATTAATTAATGGTTTTTTGGGACAAATGTGAATTGAGATGATGAATGGTAACATTGGAATTTAGATGTGAATGGAAATGATGAATGGTAACAATAGTATTCATATGTGAATTGAAATGATGAATGGTAAAAATGGAATTCATATGTGAATTAAAATGATGAATGGTTACAATGAAATCCATATGTGAATTGAGATGACGAAGGGTAACAATGGAATTCATATGTGAAATAAAATGATGAATGGTAATAATGACATTCATATTTGAATTGAAATAATGAATGGTACAAAATGGAATTCATATTTTAATTTAAATGATGAATGGTAACAATGGAATTCATATGTGAATTGATGTGATGAATGGTAACAATGGAATTCATATGTGAATTGAAATGATGAATGGTAACAATGGAATTCATATGTGAATGGAGATGATGAATAGTAATAATGGAATTCAGATATATGATATCACTTAAGGATAGGTCATACTCTAGTATGGGCTGAATAAGGTACTGATAGTTTTGGTTTCCATGGGAAACCGGGAGTTATGTGGTTAAATAAAACGTAATTGAATAAATGTAAAATTTTTACTTTATTTCATGTATTTTGTTCTTTATACCACTACATACACCATTTGGACTGGATATTGTTTTGGACACCATTAATGGTGGCCTACTGAGTTGTACTTACAACCTACTTAGACTACCTGACTTGTACCCAAATAGATTTCATGGTTGTAGGACAGGTTAAGGGAAAATGTCCTATATTAGATGGATGATATGGGATGGAGCATGGATGAGGGAACCAAATTTAGAGTTTGGACCCACTTTGGAGTAGTTATTGTCTTTATTTATTTTGGGTTTTTCATATTGACACATGAAACATATTTGAATGAAATTTATACTATTTACTTTTGGATATTGTATTTCATGTTCTGGTTTTCATGTGATTTTGGTATTGTTCTGGATGTGGTTATATCAATCGGTTATTATTGACTGGTGTGTATTTATTTTTCTGGTTATGTTACTTCAGTAAAGAGGTTATAGCCTCCCCATGATCAATCTTGGACCCTCACTACTATTTGGAAGCCTCCGGTGTATGGGGAGGTTCTACTGAGGTCACATAGTGTACTAAATTATAGCACTAGTGAGTGGCACTCAGGTCAGGATGTTACAAGGTGAATAATATATAGTACCGATTTTTTATGAAAACTATCTTTTATTTTAATGTATTTATAAAGTAAAATTATATTTTTGGATTAGTTTTAAATTTCTATTAGTTTATTTTGATTAAAAATAATCTAATAAACTTAATTGGGTTCAACATTACAGTTGTTTTTTTAAACATTATTATACTTAAAACATAATTCTTCTGGAAAACCGTTTTTATCGCATTTTGGGGGTTTATTTTTAAATTAATTTTTTCTACTTATAGAAATTCAATTTGATATAATGGAATAAATATTTGGATTAAAAATATCATAAAAATTTAATGAGTCTAATTTCAGTTTCAATCATTGTGAATAGTAACTTGGGTAAGAAAAGTTAGATTCCATGGTAAGAGTTAAAACAGGTTAAAATGGTTAAAACTAAAATTCTAAGTATTAAAATGATGTAAATTAATTTCTAAATCATAATAAATGGTCATATTTTAATCCTAAATCATGACATATTTTAATATGATCCCTTTTGTGCCAATTCTGTTGAGTAATACATTAATATATTTTAATATTTTGAAACATTCCTAGTGTGTCCTCACCATTTCTTATAAAGGACAACAACTTTCAAGTATTATTAACAACTAAAGAGCCTCTTATATTATCCAAAACATACTAAAATAAATTTATAAAATCCCTACCCACATCCTAGAGGTCCTATTTTGATCATAATACAATTCTATGTAGTCTTTATGTATAAACATAAGGAGAATTTTTGAAGAACATGTACAGTTCTGAACTGAGTGCTTTCATTTTATTTCTTCTTTTTCCTCCTCCAAACATATCTTAAAGATTTTCATATAATAACATAAGTATAACCCATATAATTTAATATTATTAAGTTTATGGTATAGCCCATTTTCATCTATTTATCCATCTAATGGTAAATTAAAACACCTTTTATGCGTACATACAGACCACCGCCTCATGAGATGATATGTTTTATTTTTCATCACCACTCTTATAGATGGTCATATTAATGGGTAAAAATGAAATAATATTATATATATGATATAAATTGAATTCTATAATAGTAAATAAATATTATAATTATTTATTTACTTTCTAATAATAAAAAAAATATTGTTTGTGCATATGTGCAGCCTACCACCTTGCAAATTGTTGTATTTTATTTTTCAACACTGTTACACATGGATGGTATATATATGTGTATTTAAATAAATAATATTATATTTATGATATAATTAATATTTTGGATAGATAAAATAATACTTACCTTGTTTCCCTCTTTTTCATTAAAAAATTGAAACATTGCTTATGTGTATGTATAGACTACCATCTTCATGTAATAACATAATTCATTTCATTAGGACCAAGTTATATGAATAATTTTTTAGGTTAATGGAAGTTGTTTTAAAGATGTTTGGTTGGATTATTTTTGAAAAATAATGTTTGTCAGAATAAGTTATTTTTTATCTTGACATAAATCCCATCACTTTGTAATGTTTTCTAAAAAATATCGAATGAATTTTTCTTAAAAAAAATAAAAAGGGTAAAATGAACTTTTATTAAGTGAAACAAATCTGATAGAGATTCCTTAAGAAAGTGAAAAATATCAGGCATATTTTACTTAGGAAAGTGAAAATTTTCGGATGAACATTTATTAAGAAGGTGGAAAATATCAGAAGAAAATTCCTTAAGTGGAAAAGATCATATAAAATTTCATTTATAATTTTTTTGAAAAATATCATAATGATTTTTCATAATATGGTGTAAAATATCATATGAACATTCCATAATAAATTTGTGGAAAATATCTGATGAAATTTCTTTAAGTAATTTTTTGAAAAGGATCTGATGATGTTTATTTAATAAGATTTTTATAAGAAAATTATTGAATGTATGAGGCGGTGATAATAAAATCTGATGTTTCTTTATTGTTCTGAAAGTTTCCAACATCATTAGTTACAAAATATCATGATCCATGAATTTGGAATAAATTGGGAGAAATGTTTTGGGTTTACAAATTCAGATAGATATTTGGTAGAGTAAAGTTGTTTAAAAATTTGATGTAGTTTAGAAGATATATTCGTATGATGCTTGTGATATATATTTTTGAAGTATAGTGGATACAGAATTTTGAAAAAAAATTGAATTCAGATAAATATATTTGATGAATAGAGTTAAAAGTTTGGATTGAAAAAGTGAAAATTTCAAATAAATATTTTTTATGAACTTTTTTGGATGAAAATTTTTAAAATTTCAAAAAACAAATCGGAAAAACAAAGTGAAAATTTCATACAGACATTTTATATGAACATTTTGGATGAACCTTTTGTATGAACATTTTAGATGAAAATTCTAGACCAAAATTTCCTAGATGATGTTTTTGTGAAGTGACGTTATTTTAAAAAAAATCATAATGATATCAAATGTGATGATGATGATGATGATGAGCTATTCATTTATTGATTCAAAAATCACTAATGAAAATCATGATTATCCCTGAGTTTTAAGGATTTTGGAAGTAAGGTTGTGAATTTCTCAAATTCTGAATTTTTTGAGTGGGAGTTTTTGAAATTCGAGTTTTCATTGATGGGAAAAATAAATATATTCCCCACCCTTTTTATTTTGAGTGAACCAATATAAAGGGTGGAAGTGAGATTATGGATGTGTGAATGGTCTTGTGTTAAAAAAGGTGGATATGTTGATAAAATTAGTTTCAGATTTAAATCTCAAACAAAATTCTAAAATCTAGTTTTTATCAGGATGTTTCCAAACTAAGAATATCTTTGTTAAGGAATAATTTAGGATTAGATGAAGAAATAGGATGAAAAAACTATGGATGGAAAAATTGAGGATGGAAAAATACCTGATGAAAAAAATCTAGATGGAAAAATTCTAGATGAAAAAATTCTATATAGAAAAATTCAGGATAAAAAATTTTCAGATAGACAAATTCAGGATGTAAAAATTTTGAAAAGATATATACAGGATGGAAACATTCAGGATGAAAAAATTATATATGGAAAAAATTTGGATGAACAAATTCTAGATAGAAAAATTCCAGATGTAGAAAGAAGATGGAAGTTATTGCCCGCTACTAGGTGAGAAAGTGAAGAAGATGTGTTTTTCAAGAAGACGAAAAATTATGTTTTATAAGAAGAATAATGAAAATTTATGATCCTATTGGTGAAGGTTACTAAAGTTGTCACAAAATCTTTGTTATAAATTTATTGGTGCGTAAAGCACATGAACTATAGTTTTGATAACAGTGAAACACTAGGTAAGGATATTTCCAGCTTTTTATAACTACATAAGAGGATTGTTTCCTAGTATATTGTGTGGTATTGAATTGTTTAAAAACAATGAAAATGACTATATACTCTTTTTTATTAGATAAACTTTTGAATTATTATATTCTTTGGTTGTGCATGTTTTTTTTAATCAATGTTAAAACTATTTAGAAGGAGGCGATGATTGTTTCATAAGAATAAAAACCTAAGTGAAAAAGAGATTACTGATTCATTCCCTCCCCCTCTTAGTGATCACAATGATCTTACTTGGGAATTTCAATTGGTATCAAAGGGAAAGTCTCCATTATTGAATCTTTTCATATAATTAAATAAAATATAATTTTCTATAGATGTTTAGAATTTTGTGAATAGTAAGGGGATTCTGTTTTTTGATGGAATGAACTATCATATTTATAAAGATAAAATGTTACCATATCTCATGTATCTTCGTTATGAATTTCTTGAAGATGCAACATATGGCTTCAAAGTTCTTGTTGAAAATTATCCCCTTATAGCTACTGATAAGAATAATTTGGAGAATAATGGGAAATCTAGAAATTCTATACTATATTCACTCTTTAAAATTGAGTTTCTTAGAGTTAAAGGAATTAGATCGGTTAAAAATATTTGGTAGGAGTTGAAGGAAATATATAAAGGAAATAAAAAAGTCTATAAATCCAAGTTACAAATTTAGAGGTAAGAATATTAAGATCTCAGAATGGGTGATTATGAAATTGTTGGTGACTTCTTTATAGGGGTGAATGACATTGCAGGCAATATAACAAGTCTTGGTGATAAGTTGAAAGAACCAACCATAGTAGAAAAGATCATGAAAATTATTCCTTAAAATTATGATGCTAAAGTTTCATCATTAGAATAGATAGATCCAAAAACTCTATCTTTGGATGATCTACACAACACTCTTATAAAATACAAAATGAGAAGATAGAAAGTTATTAAGTGTAAAGAAAATTTTGATCAAGAAATTTATATTAAAGCTACCGAAAATGAAAATGTAAAAAATTTATCAAATATGAAGAAGTTAATCACTCCAAAATTGAAGATGAGGTCAATAAAAATTATAATTAATTTATGTCATATTTTTAAAAAAATGTGAAATAGGAAACAAGAAACACTTCTATGAAATGGGGTTTTAGAGGCCCCTCACACGGGTGACCGCCATTCTTGGTCGTTATTGGTGGTTGCTATTGGTGCCCTATAGCAAATACCAACGGCAGTCGCAAGACTTATCAAAACAAACTCCCCTAGATCCCGAACCCTACCACCCCATAGCTTCCCATCCCCTCTCTTTCTGCACCGCATTTGGCTCCCCCGCACCACCTCCCCTCCCTCACTGCACCACCGACGCCACACCGGCTCCACCTCTGGTTCACGCCAATGTCGTCGCCCATCCCCTCCCTCGTCGTACCGCCTGTCCCCTCCCTCGTTGCACAGGCTCCACCTCATCACCTCCTCCCTCGGATCCCCTCCACCATTGGCACTTGTCTCCTCCCTCACCACACAAACTTCGACTCTGGCTCCCCTCCACTACCCCTCCTCTCCCTCGCAGCACCACCTCCGACTCCCCTCAGTTCTGAATTTATCGCACTATCGGGTATGCCCTAATTTTTATTTTATGGTTTTAATTTTATTCAATTTACAAAATATATTTGACATGCATAAAGTTTATATGAATATTCTATGTGAATAAAATGTGTGGAAATGGAATTTCATGTGTATAAGGGTTTGTGTGCGTGAAAAATTATGAAACACTGTGTGTTGGCAGTGTGTGTATGAGAATATTTTTCACTTTACATAAAGTTGTAAGTTACATACAATGCAGAGTCCATGTATATGTTGGACTGATATTATAATTTGTGTTGTTATTTTATTTATATAATTCTTGAGTTTATCACATGTATATCTCTGTGTGTGTACCCCATAAGAAAATGATTCAGGTTTTACCACATGTGTGTGCTTGCATAGCCGATGAGACCCATCTTTGAGTTTGATCACATGTGTTTCGATACTATAGGTTATTATTAATATTATATGATGTTCCTTTATATGATATTCCATGTTTCAATGTGACTTACTGTGTCTATTTTAGAGGTATAATTGGGATGGAATTTAGAGTAATGTATTAATATTTTTTCACATTCTTGTTATTTCCCACACTTTTATTAACCTAACACTTTATGGGTATTTGGGTTTTTACATTATGAATTGAGATACCTACCATGGATTATGATTTTTCATTGTTCATTGACTCTATTATGTTATTGTTTATCCTTTTCATTATTGATACTAAGGGTATATTTTCTTCACTGATGACATTCAGACCATTACTGCTAGTAACAAACATCTTTCACAAAAGTATACCTGCTTGAGGCCAAGAGTAACCCTGTATTGGACCCTGTGATCTAGCATGGGGCATCACATTCATTGTCCCGCATATTCTCTATTGATAATATAAGTGAAGATAGATTGGTATTTTTTGTTCTGGATTTTTCTATATTTGATGTTATCCTTGATATAGTTTAATTATTTTTTCATAAATTAGACATTGATTACTATATTTGATGGTTAATCTTTACTGCATCTGATGGAACAAAATCAGTGTGAATCCAAGAGGTAATGAGAAATTATTTGTACAAAGATACAATTTGTCTGTGTTTGAGAAGATTGTTCATCACTAATTGATTTTGGGAACTTTTATCCCAAATTATATTTGCCGATTTATTGGTAGGAATTAACTTAGTCTCTATGGTTTATAGATCAAGATTGGTATTTGATGAATTATTTCATGTACCACATATGCATGTAGGTTATAATATTCCTTTCTTGAAAAATGTTTACTCTATGGAATTATAGACCAAATTCATTCTCAATATAGTTTCTTGAATATAGAATCATCATTATATTTACCATACCAACATGGTGGCGATGACATGGGCTTTCACTTCCTTTCCATTATCTATTATCTTATTTATTATTTAGAGATACAAATTGTCTATTTTATCAATATTCTATGTGAAATTGGATAGTCTTCATTTTTAATATATTTGATATGAAAAATGCAAGTGATATGAATTCTTGTGTACATGTTTGTTATACAGATATTATTATGGATAAGAGTTGGATTGGTCTTCCAAATAGAATGTATAGAGAATATTTCAAGGTAATTATGTAGTTTATTGAGATCACTAGAGGATTTCAATGTGACTTTATTAGTTTTACATGTAGAAAATGTGAAAGAAAATATCAATTCACATGAGATACTATTATGGAGAACCTATTCATGAACGGATTTCGGAAAAATTATAAGAGTTGGAATCATCATGGGGAAGAATATATTCATTTTCAAAATACATATGTATCTCAGATGGATGTTTATATGAGGATGAATGATACAATTCATGAAATTAATACTGAAATGGTACGTCGGTTGGCTCCTGAAGGCATTGACATCCAGAATGTTGAGACCAGTGAGAGAAATCTGCACCCTGGCGAGGATCGTGATTCAAGGAGGTTTTATGAAGTACTTGATGATGAAAAAATGTAATTATATCCTGGATGTACTACATATAATAAATTTTCATTTATCATGGAAGTGTTGCATTTAAATACTTTGAATCAGTGGTCAGACACATCGTTCGACATGCAATTCGTGTTATTGAAAATGGTTCTTCCTGTAGATGCTAATATTCCTGAGTTGTATTACCATGATCGTAATTTGATAGAGAACATAGGTTTTACATATGAGACCATAGATGCATACATATACAACTATATGTTTTTTTATAAAAGAAACTACCTATTTATATATTTTTATGGTTTGTGGAACTTCCAGGTGGAAAGAGAACATGGGAAATCAGAATCATCAAAGTTAGGCTGCGAAACAGGGAAAACTGATTGTTGTAAATCAAATACGTTACTTTCCCCTAAATTCAAGGATGAAAAGATTTTTTATGTCATCTAAAGTTTCTAAATTAACGAGATGACATGCAGAAAGAAATCAGGAAAGTGATATGTTAACCCACCCAAAAGACTCTAGTGCATGGAAGGATTTTGATAAGAGAAACCCTAACTTTGATAAAGATGTTTGTAATGTCTGATTGGGGTTGGAACCAGATGATTTTAATCCATTCAAGTCTATGGTTGGTGAAACTCATATCACATGGCCATTGGTGTTGGTTCCATATAAGCTTCCTCTGTGGCATTGTATGAAGAAACAATTTATATTACTTTCCACTCTTATTAAAGGACCTAAATGTCCAAAATATAAGATTGATATTTACCTTCAGCCATTGACTTATGAGTTGAATGAATTTTGGGGCGATCGTGTGATGACTTATGACTGTGGAACAAATTAAATGTTCAAACTGCAAGATGCTTTATTATGAACAATGAATGACTTCCCAGCTTATGAAAATTTATCAGGCTGGAGTACGAAAGAGGAATTTTCTTACCCTTGTTGCAATAAAAGTAAAAAATCTGTATGGATTAAACATTCCAGAAAATGGGCATACATGGGTCACAGATGTTTTCTCTCCCCTCAAAATAGTCTCTGAAAGGATAGAGTGACATTTGATGGTTCTAGAGAGTTTATCCAAACACCAAAGATCATGACAGGAGTTGAAATGTTATAAAAGATTGAGGAAGAAAACATCTGCACGGTATATGAATTTCAGGATTTAGTGGCTCATCCATTACCTAATATTCTTGGTGCGGGTAGACAGTGCAGTCACAATTGGAAAAAGAAATTTATTTTTTACATTCTCCCCTATTGTAAAACTAACATGCTAAGGCATAATTTGGATGTCATGCACATCGAAGAAAATGTTTATGATAATATATTGTGGACTATTTTAGGTGTCAGTGGAAAATCAAAGGACCATGTTAATGTACATAGTGATTTAGCAGAAATGGGTTCAAGGAACCAGTTGCATTTACAGTTAGTTGAGGGAAACAAGGCATATATTCCTGATACACAGTATGTGATGACTACAATGGAGAAAGAGACATTTATTTCCCTTTTGAAGATGATCAAGTTGTCTGATTGTTACTCTTCTATTATTTCAAAGTGTGTGAATCTTATGAGAAGGTCATTGCAAGGGTTGAAAAGTCATGAAAATCACATACTACTTTAGCAGTTGATTCCAATCGCAATTTTTTATTGTTTATCCCCCAATGTTGTTCAACTGTTTATTGAGATGAGTAATTTTTATAAATCTATGTTTAATTAATCAACGAATGAGTGATTTAAAAATTTTACAGGACCGAATTATACTTGCACATTGTCACTTTGAGAAACAGTTCCCCCCCCTCATTTTTCGATGTTATGGTTCACTTGACAATGCACGTAACTACTAATGTAATGGTTGTTGGTCCAGTTAAATTCAGGTGGATGTATTCTATTGAGAAGTATCTGAATCCATTGAAATGATTTGTACGCAAAAGAGCTCATCCAGAGGCATCAATAGCTAATGGTTATTTGATGGATGAGTGTACTATCTTTTGTATATAATATATTATGGATGTTGAAACAAAATTAGATAAGCCATCACATATTCATGATGGTCCAGTTGGAGAAGGAACCATATTTTTTATGGACAACATCGAGTGTATACAAGCACATCGATATATCTTATTCAATACTACATCAGTTGCACCATTAATGCAGTAAGTGTCTTATCACTTTTATTGTTTAAATTTTACATGTTTTGTTTGCATAAGTTGATCATTTAAACATCACTTTATCATTTTATGGAAACACATTAATGAGATAAAAGAAGAGATGTCTCGTGTGACTGAGGATCAAATTAAATAATTCCATTTTGCATAATTTCATGATTGGGTCAAGGATTTTGTACGTATAAATTTATTTTCATTATGAGTGAACAATTGTGATAATTTATTTCTATAGAAATCATTATTTAATTCATTGAATTATGTAGGTTCATAACCTGAAAGAGTTATGTGACCTCATGCTAACTGAAGAATTTCTCCAACTAGCTCAGAGTCCATATATAACGGCTCTTCGTTATAAAGCTATAGATGCTAATGGATTGTAATTTTTCATTAAAGATGTTGATGAAAAATGAGAAACACAAAAAAGTGGCATCAGTTTTCCATTCATTGATTCTAGTTATTACTATGGTCAATTAACATACATCATTGAAGTTGTATATGCACATGGGTTGAAGTACATATTGTTAAAGTGTAACAGGGTTGATTGAGTTCGTGGAAGTAAATTCGATCAATATCAGTTTACATTGGTGAATTTTATCTATATGATATAAAAAATGAACGATTTGATAATGAACCTTTCCTTTTGACAACACAAGTGGAACAAGTATTCTTAGTTACTTTGCCTTCGAATCCTAGTTGGAAAGTTGTTTTGAAAATATCCTGGCGAGGAGTGTTTTTATTTGAACAAGATGAACCTGAGACTGTTCCCTTTGTTTCCCAACAGCTTGATCAACATACCTTAGTTCAATGTGATGAATATATTTATTGGGTTAGAGGGGATGTTTAAGGAGAAACAATCTATTTTCATGTTTAATGAATGGTATAATTGTTTTCCCGCTCTTCAGTTTGAATCCTTTTTTTAAAATTGTTTAAACCAACCTAAAACTAATTTGGTACATAAGTATTTTCTTTTATTATTAGTCAGAATAAACCCCTTCACCTAGACAGCCCCCCTACCCCCTAGCACCGAACAACCCTCACTCCCAGCCCCACCTTGGACAACACCCCCCCAGACAGCCCCACCCCCACATGCACACCCCCCATTGGGGATTCTATTTTAAGTTCCCCCTCTCCCTTTCCATATCCTTTCAATCTTTGTTGTAAATTTTAATCAGATTGATAATTTTTTATGGGATGATGATTCTACTTTGAGCTTGTAAGATCAATATTTCACACACATATGTGTTTATATAGATATAATATCCCCCCTGGACAGTCCCACCCCCACCTGCATAGCCCCTCCACCAGGACACCCCCCTTGGATAACCCCCCCTTCCGGACAGCCCCCCTCCCAGATAGCTCACCCCCCCCAAAAAACTCCCCCCGGATTGCCCCCCACCCCACCCCTGGACATCCCCACACCACTCCCCTTGGATATCCCCACCCCTACCTACACGACCCCTCCATCTGGATAGCCCACCCCCCCTTGGACAACCCCCCTCCCGGAAAGCCCCCCCAAATAGCCCCACCCCCACCTGCACAGCCCCTCCACCTGGACAGCCCCCCTCCTAGACAGACCCCTCCCCCCAAACTCCCCCAGACATCCCCCACCTACTGGATAGCCCCACCCCACTCCCCGCGGATATCTCCACCCCTACCTGCACATCTCCTCCACCTGGAAATCCCACCACCCCCTTTGGACACCCCCCTCCCGGACGCCCCCCTCCCGGACTCCCCCCTAGATAACCCATGCACTGCACCATCCCCTCCTCTACCCCCTACCCCACACCATACATCCCTTCCCCCTCCCCCATTCCCTTGAACTGGCCCCTGCCCCCTGTCCCTTCACCCTCACTACCCCCTTCCCCCTTCACCTCCTACCTAATTCTAGCCCAACCCACTCCCCACAAACAGCCCTGCCCCACTCCCCCCAGACACCCCAACCCCCACCTGCAAATCTCCCTTGAAAGCCCCCCTGGACACCCCCCCCCCCCCCCGAACAGCCCCCCTCCCCAAACAAACTCCTCCCAGACAGCCCCTACCACCCCACCCCTGGACTGCCCACCCCACTCCTCCCGGATAGCCCCACCCCTACCTACATTGCTCCTCCACTTGGACAGCCCACCAACCCCTTTGGACATCCCCCTCCCACTTTTACTACACAAAACCCTCCCCTGACCCCTTCCCAACACTAGCAAGCCCTTCCCCCTCCCCCTTCCCTTGAACCATCCCCTCCCCCCTCTTCCCCCTTCACCCCCACTACCCCCTACCCCCTTCACCTCCTCCCTACTTCCAGCCCTCCCCACCCCCCTAGGACAGCCCCACCCCACTCCCCTCAAACAGCCCCAGCCCCACCCCACTCCCCCTAGATAGCCCCACCCCCACCAGCACAACCCCTCCACCTGGACAGCCCCCTGGACATCCCACTCCTCCCAGACCCCCCCCCCTGCACAACACCAGCCCCTCCCCTGAACCCTTCCTTACACTAGCCCGCCCTTCCCCCTCCCCACTTTCCTTGAACCATACCCTCCCCCCTCTGCCCCCTTCACCCCCACTACCCCCTTCCCCCTTCACCTCCTCCCTGCTTCCAGCCCACCCACCCCCCTAAGACAGCCCCCCCCCCCCCCCCCCACTCCCCCCGGACAGCCCCAGCCCCACCCCACTCCCCCTGGATAGCCCCACCCCCACCAGCACAGCCCCTCCACCTGGACAGCCCCTGGACATCCCACTCCTCCCAGACCCCCCCCCCCCCCCCCCGCACTGCACCATCCCCTCCCCTACCCCCTTCCCTACCCCATCCTTCTTTTTCGGACAGCCCACCCCCCCATAACTCCCCTTGGACATCCCCTGGACATCCCCACCCCACCCCCAGCCCCTCCCCACCCCTATCCCCCCTCCCATACATCCCACCCCCAAAATCACTTCACATTAAAAGAACCCTCTAAATACAATCTTTTTTGTACATAATTTTATTTTAATTCTATTAAGTTTCTGATTTTTTAAAATCCTATTCCTTTTTTATTAAAAATTGTACAAGTTTTATTTTTTAACTAATAATCAAATTTATATTTTTGACACTTTGTATGGTCCCGTTACTAATGTTTTCTATGACTGCAGGCATGTCATGGGAACAAGCAGCACATCCACGTCATCCATCTGAGCTGTCTACATCTATGAGTTGAGGTATGTTTGAATGTAACTGTGTTTGTTTTTTATGTAATTGAAATATATATATATATATGAACATCTATCAATTTATGTATAAAATTTCTTTCAACAGGATTGGACTCGACCGCTTCTTCCTCTCGCAAGAGAGGCCCTGGTCGTGTTATTTCATCATGGAATTCCGACAAGACCATTGATGTTTCATTTGATGATAGATTTAATCATGTGGGACTGACTAACCCTACATTTATCCATCAGCTAGGTTATATCATATGCGAACCACATCTATTTCCATTGACCACATTTGGATGGGCTTCGATCCCTTGGGATACATTATATCGGCTTTAGAGGGATGTTCAGGTAAGAAGACCATTTTTGTTTCTTTCCTATGATTAAAAAATATTAACATGTGTAATTTTTTTTCTTAAATAGAATAATCTAAAAGTGTTCCCCAATGAGTTTCGGTTGGTGTGTATGGGAAAATTTTGTAACATGTGGAAATATTCTAAAGGAAAAATCAAGAGCGAGCACTCGGTACCAAATGTGGGTTCCCCAGACATTCTTGAAAAAGTCCCGAGAGGTGATTTCTCATCTCAGTGGCATGACGTAATTGAATATTGGAATACTGAGGCCATTGAGGTTTGTATATTTATTTTGGTATATATATTTTCAAGAATGTGTGACATTATATTTTTTTGAAATTTGAATTAATTGAATGTAGGAGGTGTCAGCACGCCATTCCGAGAATCGAGCATTATAGGGACCACCTCACAAGATCGGGACTCATCACGTCTCTCAGATCCGACATGATGTATTTATTATTCATTTTTTAATTTATTAGCTAATTTTTTTTTTGTGTTATATTTTTATATTTTATTGGTATATAGTTACGGTATAAAGGTGCAACGACTGATAAAATGTCGCTGTGGATGAGAACTCATGATCAAAATGATCCAGAGGCTGCAGCTCTTATAGTAAGTGCTTTTAATCATTACCAATACTTACATGCATCTGTATATAAACATATATATGTATATATATTTAAATATTTCATAGGATTAATATGATGCTGAGTTTGAATAGCTTCCAGTGGACCAGAGACAGCTTCCCATGCGAAGGAATGAGATATTCAATCGCATTATTGGTTGTGATGGGCATGGATATAGTTTGACCTATGGAACGGGGATTCCTCATTCTGTAGTATCACGTGATGAGGTTGTCAGTCCTTTTTTTGCTCATATGACACAACAACTATCTAATTTTGAGGCACAGTATTGCACTTCCGAGGAGGTAAATGCGCAATTGATTGCTAAGGTTAGAACACTGTGGGAATATGTGCATCTGAGTGATGGTGTAGGGGATCATAAGACGCAGGTTTATACTGAATTTATTTATTTACATTCTATTATTTTCTTTATTAATATATTTATTATTTTTATTTTTTATAGGCCCAAGGAACATCGGATGGAGGTAGAAGGCATGACCACACATGAAGCATCAAATTCACGAGGTGTATTTATTTTATATTTATATTGAATTAATGTTGTATATTGATTTAGACTTTAAATGTAGAATTTATTGAGATTAGAAAAATTTAACTTTTTAAAAACTGAAAAGTTTCTTAATTTTAAGAGTATGATTAGTAATTGGATACATTATTGTGATAGATAATTTCTTAGAATCTCCATTGGAGGATAGGAATTAGGCTAGGTGGCCCAATGGCCCAATAGCCCAATGGCCTAATGGCCTATTGGACTAAGGGCTGAATGGCCTACTGGACTCTTTCCGTAATGGCCTAATGGGGGTAGGGGTTATCCGGGGGTGGGGGCTGTCCAGGGTGAGTGGGGTGGGGGGCTGTCCGGGGAATGTTTGGGGGGGGGGTGTCTGGGGAAAGTTTTGGGGGTGGGGGCTATCCGGGGGGCTCTCTGGTTGGGAGTGTGGGGGTGGGGAGGAGGGTTATCTGGGGGTGGGGGGATGTCCTGGGTGAGTGTGTGTGTGTGTGTGGGGGGGGGGGGGGCTGTTCGGGAGTGGGTGGGGGGGGGGATCTTCGGGGTGAGTGAGGGGATGTCTTGGGGGAGTGGGGGATGTATGGGGGGTGAGTGGAGGGGGGTTGTTGTCTATGGGGAACTTGTTTGGGGGGGGGGGGGCTATTCGGGGGGGTGGGGGCTATTTGAGGTGAGTAGGGGGGCTATCCGGGGGGAGGTGAGTGCTATCCAAAGGTGAGTGGGGGGGGAGGTGTTGTCCGGGGTGGCACTATTTGGGGGGGGGGGGGTTGTCCGGGGGGAGTGGGGGCTGTCTGGGGGTGAGTGGGGTGGGTGGGGGGGGGGGTTGTCTAGGTGGTGGGGGGGGGATGTGAAGGGTGTGGAGGGGGGGGGGGGGATGTTCAAGGTGGGCCTATCCAGGGCGCACGTAGGGGATGTCTGGGGTGAGTGGGGGGGGGGGTGTCCGGGGGAGTTTTTTTGGGGGGGTGGGGGTGGTCATGGGGCTGTCCTCGGTGAGTGGGGTGGTGCTGTATAGGGGTGATGTTTAGTGGGGTCTGTTCAAGTGGGGTTTTTCGGGGGTGGGGGTTGTCTATGGGGAGTGGGGGTGGGGGCTTTCCGGGGGGAGTGGGGCTTTTCGGGGGTGGGGGAGGCTATCCTAGGGGATTTGGGGTGGGGATATCTAGGTGGAGTTTTTTTGGTGGGGGGATGGGGGGTAGGGTTGTCCAGGGTGAGTGAGGGGGGTGTTGTCCAGGGGGTGCTATTCGGGGGTGATAGCTGTCCGTGAGGTGGCGGGTTGTCTGGGTTGAGTGGGGGAGGGGGCTATCTAGGGGGAGTCGGGGATATCTGGGGGGATTTCCCAGGGGATTTTTTAGGGTTGGGCTATTCAGGGGGAGTTTTGTTTGGGTGGGGGTGTCTAAGGGTGGGGTACTGGGGGTTCTATGTAGGGTGTGGAGGGGGGTTGTCTGGGGGGCTACCTAGGGGAATTTTTTTTGGGGGGGGGACTATCCAGGGGGAGTGTGGGGGCTGGATGGGGATGGGAGGGGACTGTCCAGGGGGTTGGGGGGCTATTAAATACTAAACTATACTCTATAAATTTCAGTGTCGAGTGAACGCAGGAAAATGGTTGTCCAAACCTCTTTTCAACCACCTCATTGCGTACAAGCAACACAGTAGGTCCCTACTAGAGTATAGTACTGAGTCTAATGGCCTAATGTCAAAATTGGCCTAATGGCCAATTGGCTAAATAGAGACTTGGAAAATTGGCCAAATTCCCAAATGTCATAATGGCCTAATGGCCCAATGCCTAATTGCCCTAATTTCTTAACAACCAAATGGACAATTGGTCAAATGGACTACTATCTTAATTACCCAATGTATTATTGGCCTAATAGAATATTAGCCTACTAGCCTAATGACCAAGTAGCCTAATTCCATATTAGACTATTGGACTAATGGCCAATTGGCTAAATGGAGACTTGACCAATTAGCCAAATTCACAAATGCGAAAATTGCCAAACACCATAATGGCCTAATGCCCTAACGGCCTAACACCCTAATGGACTAACTCTCTAATGGTCAAATGCCCTAACAGAAAAACACCAAATTCCCTAATGCCCTAATGCCCTAACTCCCTAACAGCCTAACTGACTAATGGCCCAATGTCCCAACATCATCCCAATGGCCCAACAATGGCTTAACAATGGCCCAAAGGCCGAACAATGGCCCAATAGCTGAACAATAGCCCAATGGCCGAACAACGGCCCAATGGCCGAACAACGGCCCAATGGACTAACAACGGGCCCAACGACTTAACATCATCTTAACAACTGCCCAATGGCCTAACAACAGCCTAACAACCAAACAATGGCACAACAGCTTAACAACGGCCCAATGACCTAACAACGGCCGAACAACCTAATGGACTACTGTCCTAATTACCTAATTTCCTATTGGCCTAATGAAGTATTAGTCTATTATCCTGTTGGAATATTAGCCTATTGGCCTAATTTACAAATGGACAACTTTCATATTAGCATATTGTCCTAATGGCCAATTGGCTAAATGGAGATTGGAAAATTGTCCAAATTCCCAAATGCCTTAATTCCCTAACGGCCCAATTTTATTATTATATATATTTTTTCTAATTGAATAAATATTTCCAATTTGAATTTGCTTTGTTTATTTGTTTCTTTTGTATCTTATTGTAGGTTTATTGAAGCAAAAAATTTTAATTGATTGGAGTTGTTTGGATCACTGGATATGAAGGAGTATGTCTTTCATTTATTGTTTTTGAGGATCTTGTTGTTTTTTCTGTTTCAAATTGATTTTTTTTTCTGATTTCTCTCTTTTTCTGCTGTTTTCTTCTGTTTGAGAAGCAACACTTTATTTTTTTTTAAACATTTCATTGGTAGTAGCCGCCATTGGTGGTCGCTAATGTGTCCATTTTTTTCAGGACCTAGAGATCGCCATTGGAGGTCACTATAGACCGTTTTTTACTTTATCTATAGCAACTGCCATTGGCGGTCACTATAGCAACCGCCATTGGCGGTCACTATAGCTCGGCCCAATAGCGACTGCTATTCAGCCGAGCCATAGGTCACCTATAGACACTGCCATTGGTAGTCACAGTTTTCCTACAATGATGGGCCTAATTCGACCACCATTGTTGGTCTCAAAGTGGTCTCTAAATACCAATAGCGACCACCAATGAAAGTCTATATTAGTCTCATTTCTAGTAGTGAATGTACAGTGGGAAGTGATCACTGAAATTTTTTGGATATTAATTTATTCGGAGCTTTTCTAAAAATTTACCCCGAAATAATTAAGATGAAGAAAGTGATGGAGATAATATAGAACCAAATATATATTTTAAGAATAATGTATAAATATAAAAAAACATACTTCAAGGGTAAGGATAAAAAGTTCTCTAAATCAAAAAGAAGATTTTTTTTCTAAATATGATAAAGATGAAAATAGTAAATAAGAAGATGAAAATTTCAGTGACAAAGCTACTAAAAAAAATTTGTTAACAAAGTGATTGATGAAAATTTCACTGATGATGAAATTAGTAGTTTAGGTGAAGAAGAAACTCTATTGGAGTTTAGTAGAAAAGGGAGTTTAAGGAATATCTTCAAAAGATTATAAGACTTGAAGTAGAGGTCAAAAATTGAAAAAGGAAAATTCTATAAAAACAATCAATAATATTTTCTTGATGAAAAATCCATGTTACTAATAGAGATTCATAATTTGAAAGTGTTGGTCTATAATAATAAAAACTCAATTTCAATCTTGAAGAAAAATTAAAGGTAAAATAATAAGAGATAAAACTTACTCAATAAAAACTTTCTAAAGATGATCAAGGAAGTTAAATTTTACAAAACATAGTTACTAAAGTTGGGTGAATTTTTTGATTTTCTAAAAACTATGAAGTATGAAAAAATTTTATCCTCAAAGTTTGATAAGGAAGATGAAGCAGTTCCTAAGAATAATAAAGTTGAGAAAACAATGTATTTTAATAAAACAAGTAGAATTAAAAAACATAAAGTTTCTAAGGTTATAAAATCTAAACCAAATGTTTCCATTACTAGTGATTCTATTATAAAAACGAATAAAATTTCTAAAAGTAACCAAAACTTTTTTGTGGAATGAAATTACAAGGTGGAAGGAAATAAAGTTAATGAAAAGAAGAAACAAAACTCTAAACAACATGTAACCTACAGAGAGTGATATGATTTTTATGGTTACTACTAGAATTTTTGAGTATTTTGGAATACATTATATTTTAATTTGTTTAACCTTTAATTTTATAGTGAACCTAGAAAAAGCGGGAGGAATGTTTAAGGGGGAGTAAATATACTCAAAGAAGACAACCTGAAAAATCTGGTGTGAAGATTGAAAATAGATTCCAACCCTCAGAAACTATTTGAGAAATGTGTGAAGAACCTATAAATCTTGCAAAAGGATGTCTTTTCATTTTTCTAACACAAAACAAATTATAACAAAACCCATAATCTAGACATGAAGAATGAAAAAGGCAAGGAAAAATCTCTTGTTGCTGAAACTGCTCTGAAAGCTATAAAAAGAGAATGAACCTAGACTTTGGTTAATGGGATATATTCATATATTATAGTATAATTGAATCTAATGAATAATTTATAAGATTATAAATAAGTTATAGTGAATTTTGGAAATTATGATTCCCTCAGAATCAAAGGCATTGGATTTGTGTTTATTGGGGAAGAGAAGTTCAAATTCATAAGACCCTTGTTTTTTTATGTAACGAAACACAACTTATTAAGTATTTTAAAACTTTTTTGATGAAGTTGATAAATTTATTTTCATAAAAATTGGTTTTGTGATCAAAATAATATAAGATGAAACGTTTTTATGAAAGGTCAAAAAACCAAGGGAAATTTGTTTTAAGTTGGTTCTGCAGAAAGTTCATGCTATTTGAGCATGATGAAACTAAACTATCTATTTCATAAGAGACTAGGGAACATGTGTCATGGTAATATGATAATGTTGATAAATAGATATTTTATTTTTTATATTCATGATATGGATTGAAGAATATATTAGTGTTCTTCAATTTTCAATAAAGGTAAGATAACAAACTCAGTTCATAAGAAAGTTGAGATACATTTAACCCATTCCTTTAGGCTGATTCACTCTGATATCTATAGAACAATTAATAAAAATAAACATACTGATATATGTACATTATTTATTTCACTTATTATTTTAATCACATTTCATGTATTATCTTTCTAAAACATAAATCAGAGTCTCTGAAAATGTTTAAGAGTTTCATAAGAAGAGGAGAAAAAATGGATATTCTATAAAGAATTTATTAAGTGATAATGGTAGGGAATATAAAATGATGCATTTAATTATCATATTAAAAAACATGGAATTATTCATGATTTTAGTGAACCATACACACAACATCAAAATGATGTTGCTGAAAGATGAAACATAACTTTTATGGAGATTACATTACCAATGTTGATCCAATGTGATACATATCATTATTTTTTGAGGTAGGATATTTGTGCAACATTTTATATTTAGAGTCGATGTTTCTAGAAGGAAAACTCTAATATTAATTATTATTAATTTTTTTACAGTTAAACTCCATTTTTGAAGCACCTTACTTTATTTTTCATTCCTTGCATTAGAAAATTCAAAGATGAAAATATTAGAAAGTTTGATCCGAGATGTGTTGATGGAATATTTATTGTATATTCTTCTAATGGTATAGGATAAAAAAATAATAAAGAGAAAAAAAATATATTTTATTCTACAGATGTAAAAGTTCTTGAAAAACCTAATAAGAATGTTTTACAAACTGATGTGGATGTGGAAGATGGGGAAGATGAGGTGGTCACATTTGAGAATCTTGAAAAGGTTCTTAATGATCCTAAAAATGTTAATGTTGTACAAGTTAAGGATTTAGACTCAGATGCCACATGTAATGAGGATCAACTTCATACATCTCATCCTTGGATGAGGAAACAAGTGGATGTTCATAACATAATTTGAGAACAACAAAAACAGGTTCAAACCAAATGATCCTCAAAGACAGCCATGCAAAGGTGGATAGATACTATCATGACACATATGCTGGGGAGGGGCAGTTCCTTGAAGATAGTCGTGTTGAATTCCCTAAGACCTTCGTGTCATGTAATCTCCTAAGCCTATGGGCCTTGTAATCTCTGGGTAGGGGCAGTTCTTTGTAGATAGTCTAGATGAATTACCCAAGACCTTCAGGCCATGCAGTCTCCTAAGCCTATGTGCCTTGTAATCTCTAAGCCTATGGGCCTTGTAAGGGTTCCCCCTCATCCCTTGAAAGGGGGTAATCAAAAATCAAAAAAAATGAAGGCCTTCAGTCCATTCGGGATAAAACAATAAAAATGTGATTGGTACAAATTGGTTGTTCCTAAATAAGTTAAATAAATATGGTGAAGTGAAAAGAAACAAAACACTACTAGTTTGTAATGGTTACTCAAAAATTAAACGCATTTATTTTTATGATAATTTTTTTCTTATGGAAATATTAGAAACTATCAAAATATTTCTTATCATAATTTCACATTGAGGTTGTATAATTTTTTAGATGGATGTAAATTCAAATTTTATTAATGGAGAACTTGATGAAGAAGTTTATACAGAACAACCATGTGGCTTTTGATTGAGAAAGATGAAATTTATATGTGTAAGTTGAATAAAGATTTATATGGGATGAAGAAAACCCCAAAATATTAGTATTCCAAAGTAGATGGCAGCACAAACAATTGGATCTCCTTCTCTTATAAAAAATGGAGTTTATGGTTGAAGATTAGTCATGGTGGTCCCTGTCCAGCACTTCTTCAGCATTTAACTTCTTCTCCCTCCTGGCGGCGCTGCATCGACAGCTCCATCTATGTCGACGATTCCCTCTGTGTTAGATGTGGTTCATAGTTCCTTGGTTGTGGTGAAGCTATCTGCTCTGGCTTTGGATCCTGATCCGGCCAGATCTATATCAATGGTTCTCTCTACATCGGCATTGTTGGTTACCTTCTTGTCTAATGGTGTTCACAATACCTTTGCTACAATGATGGGTTCCTTGGTTGTGACATAGCTATCTGTTCCAAATTCAGATATAGATCTGGCCAGATATGATTCGGCATTTCCCTCTATGTTGGCGTCAATGGTTCCCTCCTTGTCTGCTAGTGTTCGCAATCCTTCAGCTGTAGTGATGGGTACTATGGATGTATCGATATCTACTATTTCAGATCTGGCTAGATCTGTGGATGTATGGTTGAGATCTACTATTTCTTTGCTTGGTGAGTGTGGTGAATCGTGGATACCATTTGTCAACAAAGTTACAGTGGTTATGGGTAATGTGGATGCCTTGATGTAGGAAACTCAGGTGGAGTCTCAAGGTGCTGATTGTCTTGGATCTAAATCTTATATTGATGGGATGAGGAAATTGATTTCAGGTCTGAAGCTGGATGGAGCTAGTTCTTTGGTTCTTCTTAAGGACTCTTGTACTGATAAAATTCTTCGCAAGGGTTCATCAACTCATGTTGAATCCAACCCTGAAGAATTTTCTGAGAACATGACAATTGGAAAAAAAATATTTGATTGCACGCATTGTTTTTCCAAAAGGTGAAAAACCTTAGAAGCTTGATGATTTAATTCACAGAACCTCACTTTTGTGGGGTTTCTCTAACTGAAAATGTGTCTCCTTTGGTTGAGGATTTTTTCACTATCTTTATCCTTTGGATTACTTGATGATTCGAGCATGGGGAATTGTGACTCTGTTTATGAATCTCATATGGATTCACTTACATGAATGGTTTTTGGAATTTAATGTCTCATGTGCAAGAAATGACTTTTCATAGATCTGGGTTCATCTTCAAAGACTCAATTGGGTCCTTTGGCCTCTAAAGATTTTTCATGACCTTAACACGTCAATTGGGACTCCTATTTGCCTCGACAAGGAGACTAAGGATATCTTGTTTGGTCACATTGATAGGATGTTGGTGGAGGTTGACCTCATCTATACTCTGATTGTCAAGGTAACCCTGTCTACTCCTGATAATATCCAAATAGATGTTTTGTATGAAAAAAATCCATTTTTATGTAATAAATTTATGGATATTGGGAACTCTTTGGAGCAATTTTGGAAAAATGCTTCATGTGAGGAATGTGGGATGAGAGGTCATCTAGAAAATCTCTATCAAAGGAAGTCAAAGATGAAATATTTGGGTTTGTCAAAGACCACTATTTCAATAAAAGAGATAGTTTCCATTGTGGCTAATGTTTTGATTGCTAGGAAATCTGATTCTCGGGTAGGTCACCTGAATGGAAAAGTACTGCTGGTGGATTTGAATCCATAGAGAGCTCATAGTGGCCCCTATTATACTCAGGTTGATTTGGATAATGGTGAGATTTTAGTGGAGGACACCCCTACACGGTCTTTGGGTTTGGTGCCCCCTGAGATCCCTTAGGTTGATGTCTGTAATCCGAATGATGCACAACAACAAGTTGATGGTCATTAGGATATAAAAAAGCTCCTTCAGTCATATATTTTATCTAAGAAATGGGGGGATGTTTCTAGGGATGAAAGATCGAAAGTTGGGACCCCTTCTAAGGCTTTGGGCAGTGGTGGACATGCCTCTTACAAGCAATAAATCTTAAGTGGCCAGGCAAAGATGGCTGATAGCAAGGAATTCACCTCTATTCCCTCAATGATGAGACCACACAAGTATTATTGTAATCTTCCCGGGGCCGTGTCTACCGGATCATCTTATTATGCACCAAGGAAGTTGTATGCTGATATTATCAAGATTTTCAATTGGGGTGTGTCCCAATCTGAGTGGGAGACTGCTGGCGACTCTGATTAAAGAAATAATTTGTCGTACTATGATTTGTAGACCTGTTTTTTGGTGGATGAGGGATGTTAAGTTTGTTTGACCTCATTCTTCATTCCCTTGTCCTTTTTCTTTCTTAATAAATGGTCATAAGATTTTCTCTTGGCTGAACTTTCTTACTCAATACTTGAATAAATAAAATATTTTCTTAGCTTAAAAATCATAGAAAAGAAGAAATATATTTTCCTATCTCAAGATAAGTACTCTAAGGAACTTTTAAGGATGTTTGGAAAGGAATAATAAAAACAAATTTTTATAAAAACTTTAGTGGGAACCAAGTTGTCAAAATATGGAGAAGGTAAGTACTTTTATCCTAAGGGGTTTAGGAAGTTGGTTTTTAGATTTTTTACATCTAACGGTTTTAAGGACAAATATTAATTTTTTCTATTATTTTGTGTGAATGATTTCAAGGTGATCCAAAATATTATCATCTCATGTCAAGAAAATGATTTCTTAGATAAATAAAATTCCCAAAATATTTCATTATATAATATAATAGCTTAGTAACGATTTATTTTTTGGTTATATAGATATTGATTAGGAAGGAAGTGTTGATGATAGAAGATCCACATCTGGTGGAGTTTTCTTTTTGGGAGAATGATTTATGAGTTAGAATACAAAGAAAAAAATAGTAACTATTAGTTTAGTTGAATCCGAGTGTATTATTTCACTCAATCTGTAACACAACTTATATGGATGAAAACTCAGTTGGAATATTTGTTAGTATAACTATTGTTTACCCTACTCTTGGTTTGTGTTAATCAAAGTTTTATAGATCTAACTAAAAATATAGTCCAACATTCTCATTGAAAACATATTAATATCAAATATCACTTCATCAAAGAGCTTGAGGAGAATAATGAAGTAAATTTAGATTATCTTTATATAATAGAAAAATTTGTTGATATATTCACTAAATTATTGTTGATGGAATATTTTTATAAGTTGAGGTTGAACATGGGTTCACAACCTCCCTCTCTTGAAAGATAAGTTATGTGTCTCTATCCCCCTCTCATATCTCCTTTGGAATGTATTTTAATGGGGATAATATGTTACATAAATCTATCCATTGGTATGTAATTATCCTTTTATGGAAGAAATATATTTAGGTGGGGGTTCTTAAAAGAGATAAGTTGTGATTTCAGAATTTGTGAACTATTTTAACAATTTGTTGAAGTGCGTACAATAAAAAATTATCTCAATGGAAAAATGTTAAAATAAATAAAGGTTTAAGGAAAATGGTGATGATGATGTGTGGAAGAAGAAGTTTCTTAAGTCATTAGTTATGTACAAGTTTGTTTTTTTGTTCAATGATTCTTGTTTCCTACACCGAGTTCATCATGTAGGATTATAATTGTTGGATAAGTAATCCATAAATTTTCTAAAAAAGTTTAAGAGAATTATGATTCATTATTGAAAAAATAATTCAAATTGGTCTATTTTTGGGACCTAGTTTCTTGAAAGAGTTTTTAGGTTTTTTAATGTTATTTTGAAGACGTTTTTAGCTTGTTTTTTAAAATGATGTTTTGTTGAAAAAGGCTATCATTTACAATCTAAACAAAAATAAAATCAATTTTTAATTATTTCTAAAAAATATTGGATGAAATTTTATTATTAAAGTGAAAAATATTAGACAAAATTTTCTTAAGTAAAAAAATATTTGATGTAGTTTCCTTAAGAAAGTGAAAAATATTGGATGGGGTTTCCTTAAGAAATTTAAAAAAGATCAGTTGAACATTAATTAAGAAAGTAGAAAATATCATATGAACAATCCTTAAGAACGTGGAGAAGATGTGATGAACTCTCCTTAAGGAATTTTGGGGAAAATATTTGATGATATTTTACTAAGAATGTAAAAAATATCGAATAAACATTCCTTATCAAATTTGTAGAAAAATATTAGATGAACTTTCCTTAAGAAATTTATTGAAATATATCAGATGAAGTTTCCTTAAGAAGATTCATAGAAGAAAGTTACCTTATGTAGAATGTGGTGAAAATCACATGAGATGATGATTTTCTATTCTAAATATTTCCAACATCATGTGTTACAAAATCTCATGATATGTTCATTTGGAAGAAAGGGTAAAAATTTATTCAAGTGTAAAAATTCATATAGTTTTTTGGTTGAGGAATTTTTTTAATGAAGTTAATAAATTTTGGATGATATATTTATATTATTTTTGTAATATAGATTTATGAATTATAGTGGATAGATAATTTTTATAAAGAATTAAATTTGTATTAAAATTTTTTATGAATATAGTTAAAATTTTGGATGAAAAGTTTTTGATAACAAAAGTGAAAAAAATAATCAGAAATATTTGGTAAACAATTGAAAATTTCATAGAACAATATTCCATCAAACAAAGTGAAACTTTTATATGAAAAATATAGAAATTTTTTTGGATGAATATTTCATAAAAAAATATTATAAGGACATTATAAAATAACATTATATAGATAATATTTTTGTGAGGTGAAGTTTTTTACAAAACAAAAGTGAAGATATCAAATGTGATGATGATGATATGTCCTTTTATTTTTCCAAAAATAATGGAGTAGAATCAAGATTCTCACTGATTTTAAAATAAATTGTTTTTAAGGTTGTGTATATATTAAATTGAAATTTGATTGAGTTAGAGTTTTAAATTTTGAGTTTTCATTGAACCCGGAAAATAAATTGGTCGTCTCACATTTTATATTTCAATTGCACCAATATAAAGTGTCTAAGTGTGAGTAAATATTTATGAATTATCTTGTTTTAAAAAGGTGAAAGTTCTAAAAAAATATTGTTTGATTGAAATTCCATAAAAACTTCTAAAACTTAGTTTTGAGTAGGGTGTTTCCAACCAATGAATATCTTGTATGAGGGAGAAGTCAGTATCTGAAAAATAAATTGCATAGAAACACACTAGGTAGAAAATGTTTGATAAAAAAATTATGGATGGATAATTTCTAGATAAAAAAAATTAGTATGGGAAAAATTTTTCATATAAATTCAGAATAAAAAAATTACAGATAGATAAATTTAGGATGGAAAAAAACTTTATTGAAAAATTCTTCATGGAAAAACGTTAGACAAAGAAAAAAGAAGGAATTTATAACATTATATTGGTTAAGAAATTGATTAAGAAGTGTTTTTTCAATAAGATCAAAAATAATGTTTGTATAAGCATCATAATGACCACATTATGAGCCAATTGGTGAACGTTTCTAATTTTTTTATGAGAACATGATTATATCATTATTATTTTTAGAAATCACATGAATTGTAGTTTTGATAATAGTATAATACAAGTGTAAGTATATTCCATGATTTTTGTAACTACAAAAAGAGGATTTTTTACTAGTGGATTGTGCAGTATTGAATTATTTCCAAACTATTCCAAGGAAAAGCTACTTGTTTTGAGTATGGAACCTTGTAAATTATTAATTTCTTGTAGATATTCATGTGAGTTTGTTTTTAGAAAAATTATAACTCTTTAATAGGGGGTGAATATTTTTTCGTAATAAATAAAACCTAAAGTAAAAAAGAGATAACTAATTCACCCCCTCCCCCTCTCAGTGATCACATAGATCATGCTTGGGACTTTCACATTTTTCATAACCACCTTAAATATTTTATTCTAAAATTATAATTAATTAATAAAAAATATAATTATAACATGATTAAGATTATATAAATGATATAATCATGATACATTTGACTATATTTAACCTATTGAAGTCATTTTGGACTTATAAACCAATAGTCCTGAAAATGTCTAAAATAAACTCAATCAATTAAGTGATTAAGTATGAATGGTAATAAGTGAAATAAAAGAAGGAATAAAAAGATAATGAAATTGAAAATTATTCTTAATAAATTAAATAATTAACTTTAATTTAATATTCAATAAGATAAAGAACATATTTGACAAGTTGGACTTGAGGTAGGAGATATTCTATCATAAAACCCAGTTTTAAAATATTTAAAATATTTTTTTCTAATATTTTCTTTTATGTACATATTATTTAATTAATGTGTAAATATTTAAATAAAAATATTAAAAAAGTTCATTTTACCTCTCCTTTTACTTTCTTATAAGGTTCTTCCATATAAATCTTTTTGTATATTTTATATGGAATGTTTGAATTTCTTTATAATGTATAAAAGGAATGTTTTTAACGTATACGAAATAAATGGATTTTATAACCACCACAAAATTGATATTTGGACCCCTTTATATAAATCCATGTTTTCTTAAAATAAAAAACAATTTCCCCTTTCTTCTGAATATTTTTTTTTGAAAATGGTGTTTTAAACGAAATAGATATATGAATTTCTGAAAATAGTTTACTTATTGGTTCAAAAGAATAGTTTTTTTTATGTTTGATGATGGAGATGATATATTTTATGTGTTTTATGTATGTAATGATACTTGGATGTGATTTATAATGAGGGTTGATCCTGATATATCTCTTTAATCCATTGGGTAATTATTATGTTCTCCAGAGAATTATGTTGGAATTAACAAGTAGGTTATTCCATTTGTAAAGGTCATTATAAGGGTTCTTGTACGAGGTTTTTAAGGGTTATATAAATATGATGTCCCAAGGAACCTAAAATAGTTATTTATTCTTGAAAATTAATTTTCATAGAAATAATTTAATTTCATAATATATGCTAATGATCTTTTGTTTAAAGGAATTATTATTCCCTTTAAGGAGAAAAGGTATGTTTTTAAGAATTATTTTTCATGGGTTCTAATTTTTTATAATAAACCATAATGATTATGATTTTTTATTTATGTTTTCTTATTAAGTTTTTTATGAAAAAAATCACATCAAAGATAATTTCACGTCAAAGTAAATGATTATTTGAGATCAAATATTATTATATTAAAGGAAAAATCTCTTAAATGATCTTATAGTTTTGAAATGGAAAAACATGTTTCATTTACTCTTTGATTATATACCTTATTGATGTTTTCTTTCTCATCACATATATTAAAAAAATTCCTATGTTTTATGGATGAGTAGGAACAATGATGAAGTTAAGTAGAAAATAATGAAGATTTTTCACGAAGAAAAAACATGCTTCATTTTAAACATATTGTATCATGAAAAAATAGACATTGAGTGAAAGTTTTTACTTTATAATTAATGGGTTTATAATGTAAGTTTTATAACCTAATTATCTAAATTAATAATCCTAAAAACGACATTAATAATAAATTAAAAGGAGTTATTATTTTAAAATTAAATTATGATTTGAATTAGGATAAATTATTTATAATAAAACCCTATTTAAAGGCATAAATATCCTTTATAACTAGCTATATATCACACACTAATCTAGTGTGACATTCATCTAAACCATATACTTATCTAAATATGGTTCAAATGACACAAGTCAATTGAAGGTGATGAAAAAATAAGTAAAAATATCATCACATGATCAATAATAAATAACTTAAATAAATTTCATGTCACCTCAAATAACCTCATAAGAAACAACCAATTTTATATCATCAAATGCATCCTAAAATAATCCCCAATGGGATAAAGGTGAATCTAAGGCATAGAAAAAAACATGGGGCTCAACAACCAAGGGAATCACAATAAAAAAGAAAAGATTATTTTTATAATGTGCCAATTTGTCCATTCAAAGCAAGTTTGGGATGTGAAACCATTTCACGATACTTTGAATATTAATTCTAAAACATACTTTGGGATTGATTTAGAAGTAATAAATTACCTTGAAAACACCTTAAAATACATTAAAAGCTAAGAAAGTCTTAGAAAATTCCTTAAAATTCCATTTTTCTCTCTTTTAAAACTGAAACTAGTATCCAACACCTCTTTAAAAATCCTTAAATTCATTTGAAAATTTCTTCTTATAAATTTAAAAAAACACTTGGCATGCATAAACTTATACTTTGGGAATCAAAACTAGAAAATAATTAATACCTTTTTATTCCTTTTATGAAAATCATTAAAACCATTTCATAAACTAATCATGGATTATATATATATATATATTTGTGTGTGTGAGTGTGTGTGTGTGAGTGTGTGTGTGTGTTTAAATTTACGGGGGAAACATTTGGAAACCTCAAGAATTTCGTGGCATGTAAAATAATGGAATTTCACAGAAACACTTTCCCAAATCAAGTAGAAACAAGCTGTTATGAGTTTACTTTGATAGTGAAGGCCAAACCAAGAAATGAAAGTCTCTTAAAAACCCCTAAACATCCAAACCACCATTTATTATACCCATAACACCCTAATTTCATGACATTTATCCATTAATGTTCATGGGTGAAAGAAAAAAACTAATTGGAATGGAGGAAGGGAGAAGAGGTAAAGAGGAAAGATAGAGAATACCTTATAAATCTGCTTGAAATTGAAGGAAATGATGCTTGAAATAAATAGATAATGGAGGGAAAGAGATCCCAAAGCATTCTTATAGCTGTTTGAATGATATGATAGGAAAAGGGAGACCAAATAACATAAATTTTTGGAGGAAAAGTGGTTTCAATATTTAGTCAACCTAGGTAGACAACATAGTTTTCCAAACCATATGGGATCCATTGCATTGAACTCCATTAACCAAGGATCAACTTTTTGGTTTGTAAACATAGTTTCTCCTAACTTTGAATCATCCACGTAATTCATACCATGCAAAAAATTGATCCACACATTTACCTAGATTAACATCAAAATTTGAGGAACAATCTTCCAATATTGCAAAAAAACTGCCGTTAAAATTTATAAAAATTATGCATGATTAAACCAAAAAGTTTCCATTATACATAAAAAAATGAAATAGTGGTAAACCCCCCAAAACTATAAAAAACATAAAATATTCTAAAATAACATAAAATATATCACAATTATGACACATTTGTGTCACAATTATACCCATTATTCCACTTTTTAACCACCAAAATGTATTTGGTTATGGTTGAATGAAACAGAAAGGTGAACCTCAACACTCAATTGTAAAGTATAGGAGGGTCAAGATAACAAAAATTTATCCCATGTAATGTAAATTCACTCAAACCAAAATGATTTCTCAAAATAATAGGATAAATCCTCAAACAATATAAAACAACCTCAAGTAAGATTTAGTTCACAATAATTTTACATGGATCTATAGGAAGATGAATACCATGTATAGGTCTCACCACCATTTAGAATTAATCTAAAATTATAAGGAAATGGAAAAACTATTATATAAGGAGAGAGTGACTAAAACAACTATTACTCCTTGAATCATTAATAGAACCACAAAATTACATAAAACATAACTAACCACTAAGAAACTATTACAAAATACATGAATGAAGAAATATTTTAATATATATACAAATATCAAAATTATTGGATAAAAAATTTATAATAAAACCCCTCACTACCTTCCAACCACAAGGAAAAGTTGTAAACCCCATAAATACACCTCATGAAGAAACAACATGCTTTTAACCTTAGGCCACAAAATTGCACCAAACAGTAAGTTAAGGTCATGCTCCTGGAACACTGTCTCTTGGTGATCTTGAAAAAAATTCCAAAAATGATAGATCCCATAGTCTAACCAAAAATACCCACACACCCCTATTACCCATGCACACACCCAATGCTCCCTGTGTTCAAACCATCAAAACAAAACTCAACTCATGTCTTACACCATGCATAAAAAACAATGAATACAATAAAAATGAGGCATGGACATATAAAAGTAACCAAAAATAATAAATATATAAATCAAGGATTATAACCCAAAAATATACCAAATGAAAATAATTCAAAACCTCAACTACAAAAACCCATCATGTACAAATTCCAAAAATAGACCATCACCAAAATCAAGACTTACACCCAAGACTCCTCTTATCCTGAGAGACTCTCAAACTCTAAAAAAATTGATCCTCACCTATTCAACTATCTAAATAAGGCTCACTAGATTATTATACTTAAATCATCCTATAGGTTCCCAAATAAGGCTCCTATATGAATAGTGCCTTGAATAATTCGAAGACATTCCGTACCACTAAATTAAGATTCTTGGCAGAGTTAATAACATGAAATGGATCACTTATAAATATGACCACCCTACATTTATTCAATACCTTTCTAGTAGTACAACTTTAAATAACATGAAACATAAACCCAATATATTAATGACTCTTAAATCAGATTAAAATTCCCAATATAAATCTAGGGACAAATATAAATGCACAATTCACAATGAATATAAAAAAAATTTAAAAAATATTTTTAATCCATGATCCCATACCAAGGTTATTAAAATTCATTTTAATTAGAAAAAAAATTTTAACTCAAAATATCCACCAAGGGTTGATCTTTATAAACATACCACCCCAAATATGGTTACAAAAATAATTATTTAAACTCCCCCTTTTATTCTAAATCATCATACTCATTTCATCATTTAACCAAAACATTCCATTAAATTCAATTTTATTTTTAAATATTTATATATTTCAGTATAAAACTATTCCTTCTTGAAATATCCTTCCAATTGAGTAAAAATAACATGAACTTAAACCAATAAATTGGTTTTCAAACAAACAAACATCCTAGATTCGATAATTAAATAAACCACTTCAAAAAATATTTTATAAAAACCAAATTACTTTGATAAGTAGGTCCTAAGGACTCATATAAAATTTAAAACATTTTTCAGGAAATTATTCTTTTTAATAAAGCATAAATTTCAAAGAAAATACATATAAAAAATCACACCACAGACTTCAACCAAAATCCAATTTACCCACATTAACATATCTAAAGAAAATATTTGACTCACTTCCAATTACAAAAAAATCAAGGTAATCCAATAATCATGAGTTATAAATATATAAATAAAATGGGATGTATAACTATGATTTACTTGGCCATATTGTTTTAAGGTCTATGCACTAATCATGCAACATTTTCAAAAAACATTTATAAATCAAGCCCCTGGTCACTCAATGGTTTGTTAGGTTGTGCAATTCAACATCATGCCTCTGATTCTTTTGTTCAGTTTTAATCCCAAAACAAAGATAATAACCCCTAATAAAACTCATAAAATTTCTATGAGGATAAAAATACCACCATCTCAAGCCTCAATCCAATAAAAATATTAATAGTAAAACTAAATTCAGACTACACATGGTGACTCAAGGTTTAGGGAGAGAATGATCTTTCTAGGATCTCCCCAAACATAAATTTCAAGTTTTGAAGTTCCAATATATATACTAACAGACTTTCTAAATAAAAAAGATTAATTCTAGAACTTAGGCCCACTTTAGAACCTATGATCTGATACTGTTTTATTAGGAACCCGTCTGGTGCAACCTAACATGTCACCTAACCCAACTCACCATAAGGCTCAAAGGGAATTCCAAATCCCCATGGGTTAGAAACTAGGGCCATTGCATCATGAAAAAAAACCTGAGGATGTTTTCACTCTCATATAAGAGTCTAAAAAATCTATAAAAACTAAATATAATCCTACATGACCTATCCATATGTTGGATATCAATGCACATCAAATAAATAGTTCTAAGGAAAAGAAAAAACAAAAAATGTCATAAAACATAAATACCTTAAATGAGACATAATCAATTATTATGAAAATTATTATTTGATACATAAAAAATTTAAATGAATAAACATAAATAAAATAATATAAATAGGAATTAGATATATCTAATATAACCAAAGTAGGAAAGATAAAAATTCAACATAGATAGCTGAATCAATCAATACAAAACAACAATATTAAATGACTGCCAATCAAACATCACATGAATTTGGACCACCACCATAATTAAACACATCCATCATAGACCAAAAATAACATAAAATGATTGAGGTCAAATCCTAGGCTCCTTAGATAAAACAAGGAAACACCATAAATAGCCAAACACTAATGTTTATATAGGGTGAGAGCTAAATAAGACCCGTAAGATTTCACTAGAGTCTATGAAATTTCTTAAATTAAAATTTCCATAAATGATAGGTTGAAAATAAAATTTAAAATTTAGATTTATATGTACAATAGTGTCAGGAAAATAGATCACATGAATTATCATTTTTAAGTAAACATCCACCCCTTTTGACAAAACAAATGGGAAACCACCACTATGAAAGTAAACAATTTCAAACCAGAAATGGTGTCATTTTTATTTTAAAACAACCAAAAAACCATAATCCTCACCTGAAAACCTTTCCTTAAAATTTATTATTTATTTTATAAAATAAAAAATTTGGAAACGATAACTTTCAAATATAAGTTCTTTCTTTTAAAAAAACATTTAAAACTATTTTAAGGGTAAGAAAATCATAAAATAAGGGAAGCAAAACTCAATTAGTCACAATAATATCCAAGAATCATTAAAAAATAAACATTAATAAATTTATGGTTTTTCAAAAACCCAAATGGGTATAAGGGGATACAGTCAAATATATAGTGGAAATCCTTTAGAATTTCCCATAATGGGCCAAACATCATGTGAAATTCACTGGGATCTCACTAGAAAAATATTAGACCTGGTTCATTGATTTACTCAAAAGAAATATTTTTAAAATTCAAAAATCGCATTCAGCACCCTTTACCATCACTAGGTATCATTCAAACCCCTATGTAGGAATAACTCTACTGGTGCAATTTTTATCTAGTGCACACTAAACTGGTGTAACACACATCCATGACTTCTACTTGTCCCAACTCAAGTAGAGGTTAGAAAAAAATAATGAAAAAATATCATCACATGATCAATAATAAATAGTTTCAAAAAATATCATCTCAACTCTAAAATCATCAAAATTAATTATCCCTTTTACCCAAATATAAAAAACCTATTACATTCCATCATGAGGTAAAGGTGAAATTGGGGAATAACATAAAATATGGGGCTATATAACCAAGGTTTTTTTAGTCAACTAGAAAAGATTCTTTTTATAAATTTCACATCAGACCTTCAAAAGAAATCCTTGGATTCTAATACATTTCACTATCCATTGAAACTCAATTATAAAAATATACTTTAAGGTTCATTTAAAATTCAATATTTACCTCAAAACACCTCAAAAACCATTGATGGATAAGCAAGTCTTATGAATTTTCTTGAAATATAGTTTTTCCATTTAAGAACATAAATTGGTATCCAAAACCTCTTTAAAATCCTTAAATTTTATTTAAAGATTTTATTATGAATTTATAAAAACACTTGGCATACATAACCATTTTCTTTATAAATAAAATCTTGAAATCAATGAAAACTTCTTTATACCATGTATGAAAATCATAAAAAATTTGAAAAAACCAATAATTTATTTTATATATGTAGGTTTAACTTGAATGGAAAATAATTTAGAGACCTCAAATATTTCATGACATGTACAGTAAAGGAATTTCTTTAAAAAATACCAAAATCAAGTTAAAACAAGTTGTGATGAGTTTCCTTTGATTGAAAAGTCCCAACCAAGAATTGAAACACCCATCAGAACCCCTAAACAACTGAACACCCATTATTAGATCCATAAAACCCCTAATTTTGATCCACATAACCATTAGGATTCATATGAGAAAATAAAAACTAAGTTGAATGGATGAAGGGAAGATATATGAAGATAAAATAGGGAGAATACCTTTGAAATCTACATAAAATTGAAGGAAACAAGTCTTGAAATAATGGTATAAGGGAGGGAAGGAGATATCCATACATTCCCATATACATCAAAATTATAGAGGATGAAAAGGGAGTCCAAATAACTTATATTCAGGGAGGGGAAAATGTGAATTTACACTTATAGTGAATATGATCATATAAACATGATTTTCCAACTTTTTTTCTATCTATGTGGGAGATTTTGGATTGAACTCCCTTAAAAAATTTCATCTTCATGGTTTGGTTGCACCATATCCCATAACCATATGCTAACCATGTGAGTCACCCCATGCAGAAAATTGAGCTGCAAAGTTCCCTAAATACCCATAACTTTTTTATGAATCATGCACCAACCATGAAAAACACATTGTTAAATGTTTAAGCACAATGAATTGTTAACCTGCATAACTTCTCCTAACCACACGATAACTGTGTGAATGTGGTAAACCCATAAAAACACTAAATTTAAAAGCTAAAACTCATAAAATATTTAAATAATCCAAAATAACATAAAATAAGTCACAATACTAACCCATGGTGTCACAATTCTCCACCCTCATCATGAAAAATATACCATGGTATTTTTAACTCAATACATCTACTACATTATGGTTAGTGTCTATATCACATTTATCTTCATAAAGATAACTTCTCTATAAATTTATTTACATGATCTCTACTACCAACTATAAATCATTACTTGGATAACTAATATCTATCAACTACTAATATTCATTGTCCACAAACCTATAATTGTTATTAGAACACATTCAATAACTTTCCTTGATGCATCACTATAAATAATAAAACTATTATTTACTAAATGAAAGAGTCAACACAGGTGTATATACTAATATACTTTTTAATTACTCGATAATATCTTTAAATTCATTTATCTATGTAAATTTTATCTTCTTACGTGATGACCTGGTTAAGGGATTATCTAATCAAGTTAAATTTTTAAAATATTATCAATGGTATGTTACCAAGCCAAGGAAACTTCATCTTTAAGTTATACTGGTGGGGCTTGTCTATTCCTTGGAAAACGTTATTTTAGACGGTCAGATAACTATAACATCATTGGAATAAATGTGACCAAGGAAAGTAACTTATTGAAGCCAAAATTTATATTTAATGATCTTACGATATAACTACTTTTCTCCTCAGAACCTCAAGTATGATTTGAAAATAAGTTTCATTTTATTAATAAGTTTCGAATTATATAATAATATTATCAAACAAATACCACCATAAACATATAAAGACAATCCTTAAATTATATATTCATAAAATCCATAAACACATAGGGTGATTTAGTCAATCCAAAATTCATTACTGTAAACACATAATGAACATACCTTCTACGAAAGGCTATCTTTGGGATATCCTCATGATAGAATTTTAACTAATGATAACAAGAAGAAATAACAATATTTGAGTAGTATTGATCCCTGTTAATTTGATCAAATAGGTAATTAATATGTGTAAATAGATACTTGTTCTTTATATTAATTATATTGATTTCCCTATAATCAGTTCATAACATGATTGAACCATATTTCTTATTTACAAATAAAATAGGTGATCCCAATGGTGAAACACTTAGATTAATGAAACCTTTATCATATAACTTTTATAATTACTTACTTAACTCAACAAATCCAGTAGATCTATTATATATGATGGATTTGATATGGTTATTTCATCAAGGATAAGATCAATAATGAATTAACCATCTCTATCAGCGAGAAATACAATAAATTCATCAGGAAATACAACAATATGTTCATTAAAAATGAGTATATATTCTATTATAAAAACCTATTTACCCATTATAGATTTAATTTCATCCATTTATTCCCTAGGTATTTTATTATGTTGGTCTACTAGGGAAGGTTCCTTACATGATTTAGGTAATAAAATCTCACCCCAAAAATATGTAATTCCATACATCCCTTGCCAATTATAACTTATTCCCCTCTATAATAAATTATTGGATCATAATTCAAGGTCCAATCCATCCTTAAGATTATATCAAAACCCACCATAGGTATGATGATTAGATTTCAAAATAGACAACACCCATGAATTCTAATTTTAACTACCTGATATATATTTGTTACAATAAAAGTAACACTCAGTATTCTAACTAATAGATCATTCAATTATGAATCATGGGTGGTAGAATATTCATTACAAATATACATGATATAAAAGAGTGTATAGATCTCAATTTAAATAATGTATTAACTAACTTTTATATCATTCAAATCTTTAAATATTTACTTTATTATTTAAAAATAATGACCTTGATCCATAGGCCTCTTTTAGGGTGGATTCAAATAGAAATTAGAGAATTGATTAGAGTAATGTTCTATCTCCTTGTAGTTGAAAAATTTCACATTAATTTCTTACCTCTTTACTTTTCACACAAGATATGGATGACCTTTATCACCACTTTTAAATGATACACCCAATCCCTTAAATAAATTCCTTGGGATTTTTCTTCCCACACTTATTGCTTCTAGGGAACTCCACTCTTCCCATATTTTCCTTTATATAAGTTCTTTCCACATAGTGATAAAATATCATCTTCTTCTCCTAGTATCCCTTTGTAAATGAATTATTTTGAAAAATTATTCTTAGTAATGATATCACCCATCACTATCTCCCAATATGTTTAAAGTGTTGAGATACTAATGTTCTAAAAATACTTCATTTTTAACCACCAAATAAGAGATCAATCATGAACTGCAGTTTGGGTATATAATCTCCAACATACTAACCTTGTGAAATTATCCTCATACTTAGTAACATTTTATTCATTATTTTATCATGAATTTAATAATATTATTTTCATATTATCATGTTTATTCCAAGTATAATATATTTATAGAAAAATCACCTTAAATTATGTTCATTCCATGTTTTATATATCCTCTACCTTATTAGTATTTTTAATCCGAGACCATAATTAGTCAACATATCCCCTAAATATATACATAGACATGATAGGTTTTTTATTCTCACTAAATCCTAAATCTATGAATATAATCTCAAGATATTTTATCAATTTATTTTCCACCATTCAATTAGTTTACCCACTGACAGATGGAGTTTATTTCATCATAAAACGATCTAGAGAGGTTGATTCATGTTGAGGGTAAATTGATTGCTCCATGTGGACAAGGTTATTTTTCTTAACCTGAGATAATTTCCCTAGTATATTAATAATTTTTCATTCACCAAAAGTTAACTCCATTATCCTAATTATTTATACAATGATCACATTATCCTCAATTTTCGGTTTGGTCTTAATTTATTCTAGTATGTGCTATTATCTAACAACTGGGATAACTTAATTAGTAACATTATAGAATACTAATGTATAAAACACGTCTTATATAAATACATATACTATATTTTCCTATAATTTGGTCCAATGTATAGGGTGACTCTCAAACTAATTGTAGAATAATATCTATAATTTTAGCTGTAAAATTTATGTTTTCTACTTAAATTATTTTAAATCTAGATCTTATGGTTTCTACAAAACATTAATTTGTTACAAAGTAAAATACCCCAATCCTTGGTCACCAAAATCTGGTTATTTATTTATTAAATGGTGTAATATTACATGAAATTAAATCCTCAATATCACAGTTCAGTAGTCCTTAAGAGACTACATACATAAAAATTACATTATGTCATGAAATATTACATCATGGAAGAAATATTTTCAACCCATAGATTGTGGTGGACTTAGCATAAATAATATACGTAAATTCAATGAATATTTATAGTCCAATTTCATTTTCATTCTTATTAATGAGAAATTATAGGCTCTTTCTTTTCTGAGATCTAGGTTCCTAAGTAGGCTAAAATCTGAAAATTTAAATTATGTTGATTCATCTATTTGTCCTGCTCCCAAGAATTATTTCTCTGCTATTTTATTGAATTCTCATTGGTTTTATATCATGAATTAATCCTTGAATTTATAGTTATACAAGTGTATAGGTACACCTCTTCTTGATATGATTAATTATTTTGATCCATCGGTTGATAAAACTATGTCAATCAAGGAACAAAAGGAGAAACATCTGGATAACTTCCTACTAAAATTAAAGATCAAATTCTGAATTAGGAATTTATTCATGGTGATAACATGATTGTTTAGGAACCTGACTTAGATGTGAAACTCTCCACAAAGACTTTCTATCAAGAAGAAGTTTAATGGAAACATAACATATAGAAGAATGCTTTGGATAAAGGTTGAATATCTTCTTCCAAATACTCCCTTTCTTGGAGGATTATGTACTATAATATTCCCACTGATGATTTCTTATAGGGTGTTGGCATTTATATATGTTCATGATGTTCTATTTTAAACCAACGTAGAGAGAAAATTGATAATTTTTTCTTAGATATGTCACATTCATTACTCTTTAGAATACTACTGTGGATGTTTTTGAAACCAAAATCCCCTGTATTACAAGAATTTGGGTACTCCAACTTGCTTGCATTGAATAGTATCATTTGTAATATCTTAGTAATAAATTCATTATGGTTTTTATGGATGTTATCAATACAATATGGAAAAATAGAAATAAGATAGTTCATGGTGGTGATTCATTCAACATGTAGTTTGCCTTACTGAATATTCTTGCTGTTGTGAAACATGATAATAACATCCAAAATTGGTATTGCGATAACTCAATTCATGATTTCATTTTCCTTAAACACTTTGATATTATAGTTAAATATCATTCATTCTAAAACCATGGAATTCATGTGGACCCCTCCAATCCTTTTCTGGGTCAAGTGAAATGCTCAAGGAGTGTCAAAAGGAAATCTTGTCCCTTCTGATTATGGTGTAATTTTTAGAAATAATAGAGGTGATGCTTTTGGATGATTCTATATTCCTTTCAGTGTTAATACATCTCTTAATGATGAAATTTTTGGGCTTATTAATCAGTGAAATTTGAAAAGAAATGAGGATACATTAATTTGTGGCCTGAATGTGATTCCACTACTATGGTGCAAGTTATCAGAAAAGGTACTATTCATCTCTCATGGAAGACGAATGCTAGATGGAGTAATTGTATGGATGATCTGGAATCCATGAACTACATTATTATGCATACATATTGAGAGTAAAATTACTTGGTGGTTAAGATTTATAATAATGATATCACATCTTTGTAACTTTCCAGAATTAATGATGTAGATGAGGGGCTCCTACCTCACTAACAAAGGGATTATTGTAAAAACTCATCTTTTAGAATTATGTAGCATTGTTTTTATTCAATAAAGGAAGATTTACCTCTTGTTAAAGCTCTCATTCTACCAAAAAATTTCTAATTTACATATCTTTTCTAATTCCATGAATTAAAAAATGTCTAAATGAATTCAATTGAAATTATTAAGGATAATTAAGGATTCAAAACATTCAAATAATTACCCTTCTCAGGTAAAGAATATGGAATTATAGTTATCAGGTACATACAAAGATTAATATGATCAACATGTTTAGTAAATCAAACACATGTATATTTATTGGTAGTTAACCAAATAAATTGTGGATTAATCCCATATTATAAAGGATTATGTAATCATACATATTTGGTATGCATTAGGGGTATATAATTTCCTTGAGTAAATATCTTCACATTGACATGCATTGATGAAAAACATGAACTTGTTATAAAATCATGTTTAATCCACTTGGGGCCTAAATTAGGTTCAACCAGTAACATCTTACCCATATTACCTTAGACATGTTCCACTTATTATATATATTTCATTAATAATACCACAAATACAAGTCATGAATTGGGATTTGGATAATGCAGTCTATGGATACAAGTATGTTTAGCATAGTAATAGCATATAAATGAATATTAATGTGAGTGAAATGGGTTCTCACATGGATAATATATATTAAGGGTTGTACTTAAAATGATATCATGAAAATATTGGAGTAATAAATTGGAAATTGAAATGGATAAAGTAATGTAAATGTAGATAAGAATTGGAAAGATAGGGTAAAATGACCCTTCCTCCAGCATGGTAATGACTTATGAAAGGGTAATATGCGAGGTATTTTGATATTATAACTTTGATAATTGATAAAAAGGGTGATTATAACATGAATATATAACCATTTAACAATATATAATGTATTTTTAAATAATATCACATTAAAAAAAATTCAAATAGGATATGGAGGGGTTAAAATATGAACTATTTCCTCTTTTGAGCTTCTTAGCCTAGAGCCTTCCCTTAAAACAAAAAAACTCTTCATGATTAAAGATATATCTGTAAGAGAAAATCCTTAAGAGATCTATATGGAGAGTAATTAGAATTTAGTGTGCTATAAATGGGAAGATTGGGTGGGTATTTTGAGGAGTGGTGAGTGGAATTTCATTGTATAAAGTATTGAAGATTTTACTTTTATATTATCTTAAGTGCTTCAATACTACCAATAGTACCCCAATACCTCCCTTAATGATTTCATAAAATGGTTAGTTCTGAATATAGGCAATGATAACTACCTAGGATGAGTTTAGTTAAACATACATGTATATGATGTCATATTTACTATATTTCACCGTATTTCACCATTTTTTACCACATTTTAATATTTTTACTAAAAAATTAGCAAATTTAACCCTTAGATAAATTTTAAATCCCAATTAAAAATATTATATCCATTTTATAAACTTAATCCTATAATTATCTACATGTTAAAATTTATATAATGGTGATATATTTGATAAAAATGTGGTTTCAAAGTAAACACCATATCATTTATAAAGGAATTTAAAATTTAATAATACTACACCCCTAGATACATAACCCATAATCAAAAAAGAATAATCCATAAGGGTTAGGTGTTTAATTGTGTTACTTTAATGGGGAAATTGGTCCAACATTTTTATGGTATTAATTTCCATTAAATTGCACTTCGTCTAAAGATGATTTCAATCAAACCTTATTTGTTGATGTTTTGTATGGGCTTGGTCACGGGAGAACCCTGGTGATACAACCTCCTTCTAGTGATCTAAAAATTGACCTCTATAAGGTATGTCACTACTTCTTGAGGCCATAGTTTATACCTTATTCATCAATTATCTATCCTCATTACCCCTAATATACATTAATTCTAATGACCATTTATAACAACTACATTACTACCAATCATAATTATTAATAGTAATAATACCTAACAATCATAAATACCAATGGTTATAAAGCCCAAAGGACATGTAATGTCTTTATTTACTTCATATAAATTCATTTAAAATAATTCCAAAAATAATACTGCCCAATTTTCATTATCTTAATATGTTTATTCCATGGCTTGTGTTATTCTTATTTTATATTGTTATTATTGTGGATGTGGTGTTCATTGGAGAAAATGATCTAGTATATAGTTGCATTATACATAAATTATTTTTATTTTTCTATTATTCATTATTATTTATAGTGATCTTAATAAATTTATACCTTTTGTTTTTAGTATACAATTTTTAATAAATATATTCTAATATTTTACGAGAATTTCTTAAGAATTATAGCATATATAATGATTCTTTGAGATAAAATAGTATCCACTTCACCACTTTTCGGTGATCATTTCAAATATTTACAGTTAACCTATTTAAAACTCTCTATACATGTGCAATGTATGACCTCATACAAAACAAATAATACATAAATCTTGTAATAAATAATTAAAATAGAACCTTTTCCATGTACTCAGCTCAATATTCTATTCTCGATGCCTTCACTTTTCTCAACTTGAAATTTATTGCTAGGTTAGAGGTTACATGATTAGATTCACTCATTTTGAATCCTTCCACCACATTTTAAATATACTTTAACTAAGATAGGAAATAAATATATAACTGAAGTTAATTATAATAATTATTAAGAAAATACACATCCTGGAACTAAGGTCGTTCATATCAATCATTCCAAACAATTCATCTTTCAGATATTCAATTTGGCTTCTCTCTAGTCCCATAAAAAATATTTAATGTATATAAAGAAGAAGAATTATCAAACTACCATCATTAAAAACCTTCCAAAAATAGTAATGATCTAAATTTCTCCCAATTAACATATTCTCATTCCTAAGGCATTGGAATTCTTATTCTGATTCCTATGGTGCCTATTTTAACCTATAAAGATCTATTTAAGCCAATTCATTGTAACTTCATTCCATTTTTTGAAAAAACAATTCTAGTGGATCAATAAATATTTTTGACTCTAGCATGACAAAGGAAATAAATTTTCATATCTTTCTAATAAAGATATAAACTCTCCATAACAACCATTCAAATCACTCTAATGAAATATTGAATTATTTACAATTGATGATTTTTTTGAGAAATCAATAACATTAATTTTTTGAAAGTCCATCACAACAAGATTTTACTTATACCATTTCTTAAGTTATGGTTATTCATTAAAACTAAATACACCTTTATACTACAATTATTTTTTTCTAGGTAGTAAGTTTCATTAGCTACTAAGTTTCAGAAAAATGCAAGGATTCTATATCATCCTTCATCATTAACTCATACTCTATCAAGTCACTAATACTTGAAACCTATTCTAGTATTTTAGGTTCTTCATCATCTATAATAAGCTAGAAATTAATTTCATTTTTGGACCTCATCAATGGTAATTTATCCTTAGTAGATCTATATAACTAATCTTATGGATCTATGCTTTATGAAAAAACTATTTCCAACACATAAAATTCAAAATATTTACCCCTAGATTCCACAGTACATAAGAATTTTGATATATCTGGCCTTAGAAATATCAATAGAATATGATAATTATACAAAAATACTCCTTAACTGTTTAGTATCTTAGAAACTATCATACTAATTGAACTAATAGGAACTCCTAAACTTTAATCCAGAGAAACTTGTCATGTGATGATTCTTTGTTATCAATTGCATATTCCATCAAGTTCTAATCCATCCATAATATTTCCCCATTGAATAGGTCATTAACAATTTTGAATACCTTCTATAATTCATTACCCTAGACCACTAAACCCAATTATTCATTCTCATACACTATAAATAATCATGCATGAGACTTTTCATTTTTCATGTCCCTTTTCGTGACATTAACATGGATATAGCTAATGCTTCCAAAAACATTTAGGTGGGAGATATCCATTTTCATTATTAACCAAAGTTCATATAGAAGTTTTTTCCCTAAGGAATTAGATGGTATCTGATTCAAAAAAAAAGATTTAATTGTTGAAATAATCCACCCAAAACATAGGGGAAGCTGATATGAAACATCATTCTCTCTCCCTCACAATCTAAGTTTGATTTATCCAATCTATCACACAATTTTTATTTTGTGTTCTTGTTATGGTATTTTAAAACTATATGAATTTTTTCTAGTAAAACCTCCAAAACACACTGCTTGTATATTCTCCCACACGGTTACTTAAACATTTTAAATTACTTCTAGTCTCTTTTTCCACTATTGAACTTTATCCGACAGAGGTTACAAACACCATGGACTTGTTCTCGATAAAGAAACTAAAAATATTTCATATCATATCATTGATGAAGGTAAAATTTTACAATGAACCACCATGAAAATGAATTGGGTATGGCCTACATACATCTATACGCATCACCTCCAACTTCTAAATTTTTGGTGTCTTTCCTTTCATATTAAAGGACCTTTTTGTTATTTCAAAAGATAAAATCCTTGAATTTTTTTTACTCCCTAAATCTGATTTTTTTGGATTCATTTTACCACTAGTACATTCACCCATTATCACACATATGAAAAATATGATCATAACACAACCATGCATATCTAGAAGTTGTTTTTTAACATTCATTTCTTCTTTTGAATTCTTGGATAGATACAATGTATGATCCTTCACACCATAGTCAAATACCAAGGATCCTCATGTGGCTTTCCACATTCCATCTGGAAATATAGTAAAGAACCTCCTCTTTGAGCTATCCTACCAAGATCTGGTTCTTCTGTAACCCAATTATGTGTTTTACCACTTTCAATTCCAACATGATTCTATTAATTTTTGAAAAATATCGTCACCCTTTTACAAAATCTTGATATTTCCATCATCTACTGGGTGAAACCTATCAAATCTTCCAAAAACATAGTTTAACATACTCAACTATGACATATAGAGTGAAAATTACCATTATAATCAATTATCTATTACTTAAGTAGACTGGTGTCACTCTACACTGAACTATTATATTATTTGGAAATGGAGTTTACCAAATAACTTATGAAAGAATATATTCCAAAATTAACCTTTATATATCTATTCTTTCTTTACACATATTTTCTTTCCACAATACTAGAATATGATACTAGACTCATCCAAGTTACCTCAACCCTCACACCTTTTCTCCTTACCCTTCTTTCTTTTCCATGAAACAAAATTCAACTACCTTCCATATTGTATAATTTTTTATAGAATATTTGGTTTTCTTCCTTAGAATCTCCTCATTTAGAATCAGGTCTAAATTTTATTTGAACACCAAGTTAGTATTACCCTTGGATTACTCATTATGGAAACTGTCATATCATATAAATCTAGAAATTATGATAGATAGATCAATGCATATACAACTATGGTAAGCATCACCAAAAAGAACTACAATTATCTTAAAATTTTATTGATGTTATTAACATGATCATCCATCAATATTCCCTATAAAATTTTCAGGCTAAAATTTCATCACATCTAAATTTTTTTATAATGGTCCAACTCCCATACATGTTTGGAAGCATTTACATCAGCTTAATAGTGTTCACCACTTGTTGGATGTTTGAGGCTATATTATATTATAGTATTATTAAAATCACCCTAAATTCATAATAATAAATCCTTTCCCATTTTACTTTCCATCATTTCTAGTTTTAATCTATTCAATGAATCATCAAGATCAATCTAGAATAAAGAATCTTAAATCTTTATCCTCCAAAATCAGAAATCTTATATATCAAAATCATTAATTCAAAATATACCCTATTCCAAAGCAATTCGTTTTGGAAATAATAATCTACCAATAAACCCATAAAACCAAAAGGTAATAGACATTATTAAAATAATTCTCCTATATGTATAAGAATATAATTAAACTCTTCCATAATTTATAAAAACATGACTAGGGTTTGGATGTATTGAACTAGGTGAGAAAGCTTTTACCAGTTGTTTTCCAAAATTCATGCTTTATAGGAAAGTCACTAGAATCATCGAAATTATAATATTTTTTTACAAAAATCTAAAATGGAGAAACTTTATTTTAGTAACAAAAAATTAGAAAAATGATTTGAAATATCTATACCAAATCACCTAAACCTCCATAAAAGACTTATTAAATGACATAAAATAGAATAAAAAAGAATATAATAAAACCAAAATAAAATATTAAAGTGGTTTAGACTTAGTATTATTTAATGTGATGGAAACTACACACTTTGATTTAAGAGATGAATCCATTGTTTTACAAGAATTATAAATAACATAACACTACTCAAGAAAAATAGAAAAAGAAAATTTGGTATAAAAACTTATATGTAATTAGTCCCACATGTCTATTTTTAGATTAATCTAGAAACTAATTCTCGTTCCTCCACCATCTGATATTTTTGGTCATCTATCACATTGACTAAGACCACCGTGACTAGCCAACCATTTCACCGACTCAACTTGATTATTTTTGTGAATAGTTCAATCATTTAAAACTCACCCCATAGAATATTATATGCATTAATAAATTTATACCTATTTCCACATAATATTAAATCTTAGTCTTTCATTTAAAATACATTTCCATTTCTATTTAGTTTTTTATTCATGGTTCTGGATTCAATAATTCTATAAATAATTTTACTAATCCAAAAAATTGTTTTCAAATAGAAAAAAACTAATAATTCCCTAATTTATTATTAATGAATATAAATTTTTCTTACGAATTATGTTGTATTATTTAGTTTAAAGTTTTAAACTTATTCTATATATTATCATACATTCTTATAAGGAGTTACATTCTAGGTTTGATAATTGATTTTGTGGAATGAATATGGATTTAAAACTAAATAATTAAAACTTGTATGCATGTATATGGAATGAAATGAGATAATATGGTGAGATTAAACCTCTTTTTAAAAACAATAAGTATCATAGTATTTCCAAATAAAACACTTATCATATCTTTAATCATTCAACTGGGTATGTAAGGAAATAATTAAATGAGGTTTCTCTAAGATTTAGTTACATCATTTTTAGAATTTTTTTGGTGTTACACTTAATTTGGAAACCCTTGGGAAGGATTGAGAAATGTGTTTTATACTTGACTATCAAAGAGTAAAATATGATATGATTTTCATGATAACCCACCTAAATAGTCTAAGTAATGAAGTTCAGGACAAAACATGGTCATTACTTAGTGAAATATAGATCTTATACCACTAATGGATATGAAGTATAATAAACGAGGTTATCATTTTAGTGTGATAAAACTTAATAAAAGTCCTAATTAAATTAATGTAAATCTTGATACTAATATAATAAAAAATAATATTATTTATTAAATGTATTTTCATCATCAAAATTGACCTTGGGAAAAATTTTGTATAAACAGTAGATTAATTGAAATAAATTTCTAGATGGGTAAAAACATGAGAATTATTATCAAGAAATAAGAAAAGTTCAATGTATTGGAGAAACCACTTCTTAAAAGATGTATTTTTAATAAAGCTAGTCAATAAGAGAATAATTTTTAATATAAATAAAAAAAAGGACTCTCATAACACATCTATATTAATTCTTGTCTCTATATAGTCTAAGAACTAGAAGAAAAATTGTCTATGATGGATTTTTCTCATCATAAGACTATTTTTGTTTTTTTTGAGTAATACATAACCCTTTCACCTTCCAAAGGTGAGTGTCCACCTGATCACCAAGGGTGGTGACAATAGTTTCTTTTCTAGGAAAGAGAATTGGGTGTCAGATCATCCATTAATGGGTCTTATTTCATATTTCATGACTCTCTTATAGAGTAAATACATGTTCATGTGTACTTCCTTGTAACAATACTAGTGAAATTGGTTGAATGACAACATGAATTTAGGAGGAAACTATATATTTTTATTATAATTTCTCTCATTTAATATAAATATTCAGTTACTCTATAGTTTGGAACCATATAAAAAGGTGAATTGTAATTTATCACCATCAAATGAGGTGTTTAGATCCTATAAAAAGAGGTAATATGTGTTGTGGAGTTGGGATCAAGACCATGAAAGGGATTTTGTATGTGTCATATTAAAGAAAATTAGATCCTAAATAGTTCAATACTTCTTAATGGGACACATCATTATTTTCAAGGTTACATTAAAAGGACTATAGTGGTTCATTTCAAGGGAATTCATTCATTAACTCCTTCAAGAAGCTTAAAGTCATGCATAGTGGACTATAAGTGAAAGGAACCTAATAATTGTTAGAGAGGGAGTTAATCTAAGGTAGACCTTATTTGGTTTAACTTAACATATGAATCATGTGATGGTATTCTTGGAAAAAAGTGGATTATCTCGACTCAAGGTATTTGAAGAAACCAAGAGGGGAATCTTAAATCAAATAATATTTTTGAATCCACGAGGAGAATCTCCACTCGAGTTTTTTGAGGAAATGAAGATAAGATTCTCAAATCAAGTAATATGAGGAAACTAAGAGGAGAATATCAACTCAAGGCCTTTCAAGAAACTAAGAATATTATATTAACTAAAGGTGTTATGTGGGAATAATGTTGGGGTTATTGGTATCGTAACCCAAATAATTCTTGACGCGCCCTAAAAGGTTTGTGATGGGACTCTTGAATTTTCATGGGGTTTAGTGATTTAATTCAAGGTATTATTCCTTTGACCTGATCCCTGTACTTCCATCACTCATCCCAACTAGTGGTGTGGGGGTGGATTCCTTATAGTACGGACCAATGGGCACCCAAGTAAGTGATCTGAGTGAATAGGGATCCATGTAAGTGACATGGGAAAATAAGGCAACCAGGTATATTACTTGGGTGAATGGGAACCCAGGTAGGTGACATGGGTGAAGTGACACCCAGTTTTGAGGCCATGATGAAGTGATACCTAGGTATAAAATTAAGAGTTGGGAAAGATATAGAATGGGGTTCCTATAAGAGTGGAAACTAGGGCATGTTAGTTCCAAGATGGTAAACACTCAAGAAGTTATCCCCTGAGGTAGTTGGGCACTTGGGTGGTCCGCATCCTAATGATCAGGTGTCCAGGTTGTTTGGTGCCCAAGGAAAATTTTTAAATAGAATGGTCTTAGTGAAAAATTTTATCCCATTATTATTATGTTTATAATTTAAACCCACCTAAAGGAGAGATTTATAAGATCAAGTTCTTCAGTTCTTGGGTAAGCTTATTGATCGGGTCTGCACATGCTTCTTCCTTCATTCCTCTTCCCTCAAAAATGGAGGCAAGGGTTTCGTTTTATAGCAAACCTCAAACATGGGTACCCACCCATGGGAACTAACCACCTTTGTTTCCTAGGTGATCCAAAAGGGTGTGTGTGGAAGTTCATATATGGTATGGTGACTGAGGTAGGGTGTGTGATATAGTGAGCATGTAGAAGGGTATGTATGTTTGGGCACATATAGAAGGGAATATGTGGAAGGGTGAACATGTTTGGGAATGAAAATAAAGGATCACATGGGAAGGTTCACAAGGAAAAACATACATGGAAGGGTGAACATGTCCAAAAATACAAGCCTAGGAGTGCCTAGAAGGGTTCATGTGGTAGGTGCATGCAGAGTAGGACATGATCTTATACTTTGATGAAACTCTATAAAAAAATGTACAACTTCAAATGAACATAAAATTTTATCCATAATTCCATTTTCGATCCATTAAATGTAAAATTTTATCCTAAAAAATAATTTACACCATTTTCTATATGTTTTACACATGAAAGGTATTTATAAGGAAACAAATGGTCTACATTGGTCTAAAGATGGATCTTAGTATTGGAGAAAATTTTTCTCAAACAATTAATAAAATCCATGAACAAATACTCATGATATGTTCTCTCCACCACTTCACAAAACTAGAAAATATTTTTAAAGTAAATATATCCCTAATTATGTGAGAAATAATGTGTCATATGGATATTTTATTTGTGTATTACTTATTTAGTGTGTCACTCTTCCATTATCGAATCAGCTCATGTCAACTAAACTAGGCTCATATCTTAATTATTATAGGTAAAAAAATGTGTGGTGTATAATTTCATGGTTCTAAGAAACATGAGTCGGTAGATTCTTATGGAATGATTGATAATCTAGAAATATTATTTCAAGAGCAAGACATTAAATATGAAAATTTTCCAAATATCTCTTTCATCATATGATGGATGATGGTGCTTATGTCCCTACTCAAATAATTATAATAATTGGGCATATAAATGACATGGAGAGACTGAGGTCACTACTGAAGCATGATCTCACCAAAAAAATAATTCTATGGTTAATTTAAAAAAGGTTTTGATAGTTAATTTTGAATTAAAATATAAATGAGTTTAAGAGAATTTTACCTGATATTCTCAATATGTTGTGGACTATAGAGCATGACATGGTAATTATAGGCTTGAGTGACATGATGCTGGTATAAAAATAAAATGGTAAATGTTTTGGTAAAAAAATTGAATAATATAAGTCATAGAGATTACACACTAGATTTTGAACCAAATGAAGGATTTTCTAAGGATAGTGCTTCTATTTTGGTAAATCTGGTCATCAGAGGAGAAATTTCCCAGAATACCTAAAGGGGTGAAAGAAACTCTATTGAGATTCCATGTCTAGTATTAATGTTACAAAATACAATGATTATATCTTAAAGAGTATATTATACATTCTATACAGTATAAAATTATTTTAAATATGCAGAAGAGTATAAATCTAAATAAAGAAAAATTATTATAGTTTAAAGTATGCACTAAAAAATAGGTAAATGTGTTTTTGAATTGAGGAGATGGAAGCAGTGGATTGATTTAAATCTATGAGGGGTTAGAATAAAGATTGCATATTTTTTTTCTTATTTTTCTCTAATGTGATAATATGTGGTATTTTAAAAAAAGAGTTGTTTTCAATAAATAATATGATTGGCCTAATACACTTGTTTGTGATTGATAAAATTTTATAACATGTTTGAAAATGAGCCAAGGTTAAAAGTGTTTATCCAATATTTTTTAAAATATGATGGAAAGTGTTTCCACTAACTGATTGTTGGAGTTCATTCCCTAGAACCAAATTTTAAGTAATTTGTGATTACTTATATTCATGTACTTGAATATTAATAAAATTTATTATCACATCATGATTTTATATTTGTGTGACATAGTATGTGATAATTTCCTAAGTGTACTTATCACACTGAAAGGTCTTAGAAATTCCCTACTATGATGAGAACCTAGAAGTGTCACAATAGTATTATTAAATATATGTTTTATAAATGGATAATTTTAGTTGATGGGAAAAAATGATAAAGGCTATCAGGGGTGGCTACCCATTGGAATTTTAGACACTTTCTCGTGGTCTATTCCCTTGGTGATCTTCAGTGAAATACATTATTATAACATCACCCACCAATAAAAAACCCAAATTTATATGTGTCATTAAATATTCCTATATGCATAAATGATTAATGATACATAGAAATTATGATCATTATTAATTCATATCATGAGTCAATTACATTGATATATTGATGAAAATAGTGGTGATATGTTCTCATAGTGAACAAGGATACAGTGGGTTCATAAAGAGTTATTTTATGTTAATGAATAATATTAGAAAGGATTTAAACATTTTATTATTTTATGAAATTTGATATATCATGACCTTTTATGGGAATTGATCTACCTGGTTAAGTCCATGTCTATGGAGGTGTTGTTGACAAGTTCATTTCCAAAAATTCAAATAAAGAGATATCGAACACCCAGGTTAATAACATTAGCATGAAATCTTCAAGATTATAGATTTTGAGATAATGAGATTATATTAAATAGTGTATGTTTGTAGTATGTTACATGTCATTATGACATTAACTTATTTCTCTATGGGATCCTTGGAATTTTTCTAGATACTAACCTTAGAATTTAGTCAATGAATCATAATGTCCCTAAGAAATGGGCTTGTTGGTTCACACACTAACTGTATTCAAATCCTCAATTAAATTCCATATGAATTTAACATATTGGATGAGGTTTAATAATTATTCATGCTGGTTTGATTATAGATATTCAAACACTAGTTATTTGAGAGAATATATATGTGAGTTGAATATTTTATAAATATTTATCCCTCTAGTGATTATTTATTTAATTATGTGAATATAGAATATTTATTTATTCTAGTTTGTTCATAATGTAACAAAATATTCATTTTTTTAATTACTTCAATATTTAATAACTATATTTTTATTATCTTAGTGGATATAATATTTATATATTTATTAGAGAATAATGCAGTGACATTAATTAATGAATAAATAGTCATTATTCAAGGCCCAAAAAAATATAGAGTACATTGATGGAATGAGTTTAATGGTCAAACAAGAAATGTGATATTAAATATTATTTGAATAAAGGTTAATTTTTTATTCAATAAAAATAATATTTATTTTATCCATGATCTTAGAGAATGTAAATTAAATAATAATAATTTTACTATTATTTAGACATGTGTTTCATTGAGTGTAAAGAAAAAATAATAAGGAATGTTACAAGGTTATTATTTTCTAACCCTAGTACTATTTAAACATAATTATGAAAATTTTCAATGTTTGAGAGCCATATTCTATCATTATGTCCAATGAGTTCTAGATGGAATTGTTTCAAGTACTAGAGATCTCTCTCCCTAGAATACTTTAAATAATGTAGAGAAATTATCCTCCTCCACCAAAATTAATTCTTCTCCCCTTGACGGATTCAGTAGTGATCAACAGTGATGATCACAGATGTTAGATTCATCTACGCTACCATATAGGGAATACTATAGGGACATTCTTAGTTTCATGAACATGTGTGGATCACTGTTATAGGTAATATACCCTTTATTACATTAATACAATGAATGTATAAAAATTTATCTTTGTGTGATCATCTAAAAAAATAAATAATTCATAAAAGGTAATTCTTTAATAAAATAAATCAATAACAAATTATATGTGAAAATATTCTCTCTTATTAGTTATGGGTTCTTATCAATTAATATTCACATTAATTCCATTGGTAATGATGATTATTTATCATGTACATCATAGATTATTCATGGATTATGAAAAAAAATTCAAGTTGGTTTTTCCCAAACTGGTGTTTCCACTACATCTTAAAACATCAAGTGGTATTAGAATGGTCAAATAATAATTTATAATTTTTTATTATTAATTTATTGATTATACACTATTGTTTTTATTTTTTCACTTCTATTTTATTCTCAATTTAATATAGATCATAAATAACATATTTTTTAGATATTAATATTCTTCATTAATGTTTCATATCATCTTAAATTGATTAAGATAAGATGAAGAAAAATCAAATAATCCATCAAAAGGTGCTAAGGATTTTATCCAGTAGACAAGGATACACAGTGTGTGACCAAAATTACATGTCGTGTACCTATGTTCATTTCACCTGACTGTGTTTTAGGATACATGATGCACTGATAAGTAATAACATATGGTGCATTTAATCCACACCTCATATTGACAGCGACAACCTGGAACATGTATTTTTGAACCACACGATGTGAAGCTAGCATACATGTTGTGCAATTTACATGTTTTAGTAACAAAATTTTAACTAACCATGTGCTAAAATACATGGCATATTCCACATGTGTCGCAACCCGTCCTAGACAATCTCATTCCATGACTACCCCAAGCCCACATCTGATAAGTCAGGGGTTTTCAACTAACACCGAGTAGGAATATCTCACAAATGGGAGGAATTTTCCTAAGTACATTCACACACACACACATCTCTAAGCCTGAAATGCTGAAATGTAAAAACACTAAGTTGTCAAGCATGCATACACTATGATACCAACCACAAAGTATGACAACATAAAAATTGGAAAGTAAACAAGGCCATAATACAAGACCACCAAAAAAGGAGTCTACAACAGTGAACACACAAGTTCCTGAAACTCGTCCTTAAAAAAACCCTACCTAAATGGTAGGTATAGGTCTGCGACATAAAGTCATAGGATCACCACATATCCATATGATCACTCTAAACACCACCTTGTCATAGTCTAACTATAAAATTATAAAAACATCAATCATCTACAAAAGGAATGACATGTTTGGAAAATGCCTGTCCAAGGGTGAGTAAAACAATACTCAGTTGGATACCCCAAAACTATAAAGGAATACAACTAAGAAACACATGAATTAGACCAAAAAAATACAGAAAGTACATCACAACTAAATACATGAAGTTAAGTCATCTCACATAGGTATTAACCTAAATAATGAAGATAACGGTTTTCAGTTGTAGTCTATATATCTCCTAGATTCTTTGAAACATGGAGTTTCTATAGCACATGGAGCGTCGATGGTGCCTAGAGAATTGATGGAGCATAGAGCATTGATGGCACAAAGAGTTTTAATGAAGCCTGGAAAATCAATGGTGCCCATAGAATTTATGGTTCATATATCATAGATGGAACAAAGAGCATCTATGGATCATACATCCCCCAATTCATGTAGTCACCAAGCCACATAGTCACCAAGTCCCATAGTACCAAGTCACTTCCAGCCGCAGGATTCTGCTCATAACCCGATTGTACTGAGAGAAACTACACCTCAAGCCAATATTTCATATTCCAAATTTCACAAATACTCACTTAGAGTATCTAAAGAGTACTATCTCATTTCAAGGGTCTCAAATGTGCAAATGGATTTTCAAACAGACACACAGTTTGAAAGATATGGTTGTTTTGGTAAAACGGTCTGACCTGGGTTCAATCCAACTCTGACGCAACCCATCGTCCGACCTGACCCCATATGGCTAACCCAAAATGGTCTGAACCAGCCCAACAACCCTATTATATCCCATATGTAGAGGGATAGTTCTCTCAGTCATACAGTCCCACCCTGGTCATTCCCCCTTGGTCCATGTGGTTCCCCCTGACCGCATGGTTCCCCATGTGTCACCCAGTCAATGTAGCGTTGTACCACATTTCATGTAGTCTTACCACCTCCTCTACAATCCTCATATCATCACCTCCATAGGTTCCTCTAACGCGGGTTCGATCCGTGTCCCAGCTCACCATAAAAACCTCTTATCGTGTCCCTCAGTCATCTCCTACAGCCTCCACTGTCGTGGCCTCCCACGCGATCACTGTCAGATTGCGTTCCTCATCTATCATCCTGTTGGTAGCCCCATCATACTTCACACTCTACCTATACCAACCCCCCACCATCGGGCCACTTCTACCTCCACTGTCGGCCACCCTTCTAGCAGCTCTCTGTTCATAACTCCATTCACCCAGACCCGGCCAGAGCCGCTGCTCTCAGCATCATCGTTTTCCATCACCTTGTGGCACTGTAACCTGCCAACTCAGGTGATTCTCATCATGCCATAACTATCACACCTTTTTAATGTCTTATTTGTGTCAGATCCCTGATCTTGGATCATTTCACCACATATCAAAGGTTCAACGATCCTCTGTTCCTATTTCACAAAGAATGAGGAACACATAGAGATTTGGGGAAAAGAGATAAATCACATGAATGCCCAAAGAATGAATCTTGGACTTTTTCATGTCGACCATGATCCATTCATGTTAGAACTATTATGATGAACCATTAAATAGACTAATATAATCCCCATTCAAAACCCTAAAAGAAGTTATCCATCCCGCAAGAATGAAAAATCTGAAGATCAACCTGTTCATGGGTTAGTCTATGTTCTTCATTTGAATCTAATAGGGGAAAGGAAATCACAAAGATATCAAGAACCCTAACACATGGTTGGACCTATAAATTATGAAGAACAAATTTTCATGTCGTTATCATCGATCCCCAATCCTCCAGCATTCGTCGTTGAGAGAGTTTACATCCATACCTCAGAGGAATTCTAGGGTTATGGTGATAACCCTGAATTCATAAAAACGTTTTCATTAAAAATAAAAACTCTATTTCACCCAACAAAATATTTTTATTAAAATATTTTAATCAATATTATTTCCAAATTCTAAATTTCACAATCAACCCACACTGGTCAATGTTAGGCCCAACCTAAGGTAAATTCACTACTCTAAACGCAACAGTGCCCTCTGATTTCTAATCCAGGAAACCATTTAGATGTTATTCTCTTTTTAATGATAAAATACCCACACAATTCATTAAAAACATATAATTTTTCATCAAACTTTTCTGATTACAATGGGCTTCATAATCTCACATTGTCTTAGTTCCTGATCATGGATGTTTCCCAATTAATTTATAAAAATAAAATCAGAGAAAATAGAAGTCATTAAATTCTCCCCACCTTAGGGATTTACATCCCTAAAATCCAAAACAATGGGTACTAAACAAATATGTGAGGGTACTGATCATAAATCTGAGCCTCCCACTCCCAAGTGCTCTCCTGGAGATTCATGGGATGCAACCTGATGTGAACCAAAGGAATCAACTTCCCATGAAGGATCCTCTCCTGTCAATCCTCGATCTCCACCGGGTACTCCATAAAATCCACCCATCATCAATGTACCACTCACCCCAGTTGATGGTTTGAAATAGATCATGCACGTACCTCATCAGTTACAACATGTGGAAGACATCATGAACCCAGTGTAGTTGTGTGGGTATAGCTAGGTGGTACACCACCTAGTCAACTCTACTCAGAATCTGAAAAGAGTCAATGTATCTCATAGATAACTTGCCACCTCAGCAAAATCTCCACGATTCCCATCTAGGTGATACCCGAAAGAAAACATGGTTACCCTCCTCAAACATCGATGGATTCTGTATCTTATCACTATATGACCTCTTCTGAATCTATGTAGTCCTCATCCTCTCTTGGATGATTTTTACATTCTCAGTGGTATCCCACTCTAACTCTGTACCCATGAGAGTTGACTCTCCTGAGTCAGTCCATCAAAGTGGGGACCTACATGGTCGCTCGTACAAGGATTCAAATGGTTCCATACCAATGGTTGAGTGATATTTTTTGTTGTATGAACACTAAACCAGCGGTAGTTGATCCTCCGAACTGCATCCAAAATCTTGGATGCAAGCATGTAGCATGTCCTCAAGAACCTGAATGGTCATCTCCGTCTGGACATCCATCTAGGGATGAAACTCCATGCTCATGCATAATTGAGTCCCAAATGCCTCCTGAAATCCCTTCCACAACCGAGATGTGAAACGAGCATCACGATCTAAGATGATCGTTGATGGAACTTCATGAAGCCGAACTATCTCCATCATGTAGAGGCATCCCAAGCTCTCTACTAAAATCTAATCACGAGTCAGTAGTAAGTATACCGACTTGTTGAGTTATTAAATGATCACCCAAATGGTATCGTTCCCCAAGGATGTCTGTGGTAAAATAATCAGGAATTACATCAATATCCCATCCCACATCCACTCTATAACCTCTTGGGGTTGAGTCAAACTTCTTAGAACCTGGTACTCAGCCTTTACTTTCTGGTAAGTGAGGCATCTAGAAATGAACTCTGTCACTACCTTCTTCACCCAAATCCACCAGAAATGACGTTGGTGGTCAGTACATCTTCACCATAGTCAAATGTACCACCAATGGGGATGTATGGAAATCCATCAAGACCTCCTCTTACAATGACACTGGTACTACTGTGCAGCTTCTAAAAAGGATGATGTGCTCCCTACCAATCAAATATCCATAAGGGGAATTCCTTGTGGAAAATTGAGCACGTTGGGCCACATAGTCGATATCCCCAAGTTGTGCCTCCATGAACACTCTATGATTGGAGGGGTGAAATCCATAAAGTGGGGGTGGGATGTTTAATATCCATCCATAAAGGTTATTTGTAACACATACAACTACTCGGATGCCTCGCTCAGCAACTACATGCTGGATATCCCACTGAGAGCATCTGCCACCAAATTCTCATTCCTAGGAGTATAGACAATCTAAAATTCATAGTACTGGAGGAACTCTAGCCATAGTCTCTATCTAAAGTTAAAATTTTTCTAAGAGAATATATTTTTGAGACTTTTGTGGTCACATTAGATGATAAACTACTTACCCATAAAGTAGTGTCACTACATCTTCAAGGAGAAGAATACCACTGTAAACATAAGGTCATGGGTTTCATAGTTCTTCTCATGTGGTCTAAAATTTTATGAACCATAGGAAATCACTGATTTACCATGCATTAGGACAAAACTATTCCCGGTCCCTAATTCATCACAGAACACTACGTACTCAACACCCTCCTTCGGTAATCTCAAGATAGATGTGCTCATCAATATATGCCTCAACTACTAAAAATTATCCAATAACTTCTCCGTCCACACGAAAGGCTTCCCTTTTCACATCAAAGATTACAAAGATACTGATACACTTGAAAAGCCAGGCACAAAACTCTAATATTACACATACTAACGTAGGAAACTCTACACCTCGGTAAAACTCTTGGGTGGCTCTCAAGCAAGTACTGCATTTATCTTTTCTAGATCCACTACAACTCCTAACTCTGAAATGATGTGCCCTATAATGTCAAACTCTCATATCTATAATTAACACTTGAAGATCTTCTCATAATTTAGGTGCTCTCGGAGGTTGTCTAGGACCATCCTCAAGTGTATTTTGTGCACCTCCTTAGATGTCGAGTACACCAGGATTCCATCAATGAAGACCTCGATGTACCAGTCTATGCAAGGCTGGAGGATTCTGTTCATGAGTCCCATGAACACTATTGGGGATTATTTCATGATAAATAGCATCACCAAGTACTTGTAGTGGTCATATTGACATTTGAAGGTTGTCTTCAGTAAATCCTCATCTCATACATAAATCTCGTGATAGCCAGACCTGAGTTCAATCTTCGAGAACAACCTTGCTCCCTTCAGCTGACCGAAGAGGTCTTCAATCCTTAGTAGTGGATATTTTTTCTTCACAGTCACCTAATTTAGGAACCATAAGTCCACACATAACCTCAATCTCCCGTCATCCCTCTTATCAAACTAAACTGGGGCCTCTTATGGTGAAACATCAGGTCTCACAAAGACCTTCCTCTGCAAGTCCTCCAGTTGTACCCTTATCTCATGAAGCTTCATAAGATCCATCCAATAGGTTGGTGTATATCTCAGTTCCATCCCAAGGTATAGTTCAATTTAGAAGTATACCTCATTATGGGAAGTTAATCCAAGGAAATTCTCAGTAAATACATCCTCATACTGCACCAACACTACATAAAACTACATACTCCTATCACCCACTACATTGAGGGTCATGCTAGCCAACTACTGTGTGATTAGTTTTAATCTCCTAGGATTGAGTCCATACTGCACTTCATGTGTTTCCTTTTTTCTAAAAAAGAAAAAATGTTTCCATCACTATGGACACACCACAATCTATGCAAAAAATAGTCAATTTTGGCATTAACTATAGATAACCAGTCCATACCAAGAATGATGTCATAAGAAATCAACGCCACCATCAAGAGATCCGAAAAAAAACTCTATCACCTAAAGTAAGGGCACACTGTAGGAACTAGTTTTTGATCATCAAATCTTCTCATGTAAGAGTCTCGAAGATTAGTTATCGAGTCAACAGTTCCACTAGAATATCTGTGTCTCTAACAAGGTTCATGGAGAGAAAAGAGTGATTGGAACCTGTTTCTATCAAAACTACATCTAAGGTGTAAAAGACACAAATCATGCCCCTAATCATCCCAAGTGCCTTAGGTTATTAAGCCACTATTTCATGAAGCTGGCCTCATATCAGTCCACTAGCTCCCTGAACCCATGGTGGTCCACTTGTAGGCGGTGGTGGTAGTACCTCGAACCTCCACCCACCTACTTTTACCTGACCTGCTCCCCTGTCACAGCCACCACCCTACTCCTCTCTCCATCTCTATCTTGGTAGACCCTCTACCATCTCTCGATTGGTCATAAATTGAGTTAGGAAATCTTGATCCAGATGTCCCCGACCACCACATGAGTAACACAACATTTCCTTCAGCTGACCCGCTCTTCCTTGGGGTACCCACACTGCTGATCCCATTCCCTAGGGTCATACCCTAGAGTGTATGACCATCTTGGGACCCTGAGTTTTCTATTGGCTACCCACCACCAAAGAATCAGCTACCTGGTGCCTGCTGGTAGCTCACATTACTGGCATTTTCTTTTCCAGAAATCTCTCCACTAGGAGATATCTCCCTGGAAACCAAGAATATATAGGGATGCTAAGGGATATCATCAATTACCTGATCTATCAATGTATCACCTACTAAAAGTTACAAGCCCCAAAGAATGGGTTCCGCACCATATCTGTGGATTATTGCAACATTTCTATAAATATCGCTGAGTACTCCGCTACTGTTTGACTGCCCTACTGTAGATGCATTATCTTCTGTATGAGCACTGAACATAACCTCACCGGAAATAACTCCTCCCTAAAGAGGTTCTCAAAGTATTCCCAGGAGAGAGTCATCTTGTTATCCGTCTGGATCACTAACCTCCACCATCTCCCCGCTTATCACTGAAGAAGGCTCGCAGGTAGAACTTCCATATGGTCAAAAGGCATCCTGAAAAGAAAAAATCCACGTGAAACTGCCTCCAGCCAATCCTCAGATTTTTGTGGGTCTGCCTCACCCTAAAACATGGGAGGTCATAGCCTCTAGAACTCATGATATCCACTCAACCTGCATGCATCCTCTACCGGTAGCACTGGTACTAACTACTTCTCAAGGGGTGGTGGAATCACTAGTACACTACCTGATGGTTATATCTTCAGTACTGGTCCCTGTACCGATGCCTCATCACTAGAAATAATATCCTAATGACAATGCATTAGAATCTGGGATGGTATTCTGTGTGGAGGCATCCTGAAACAGATCAAGATGAACCACGATCAATAGAGTATACCTGGTGAACTGACTCAAGGACATGAGAACACACCCAAATCCTATATGATGCATGTATGATTAATTTCCATGCAACGAGTGTTTTCATGTACCGAGTAGTAAATATGAATTTAGAGTCCTGGTGTGTGGATACATCGGCTATCACACTAAAACTAGATTTCTTATCCTGAATGACAAGCTCAAAACACTTAACATTGTTTCCCCCAAACCAACCTCATATACTCCTAGTCCTTAAGTAGAATCAACCAGCTCAAATACCACTCTATCGTAACACGTCCTGAGGGGTCCGTGTCATGACTACCCCTAGACCACTTCTAATAGACCAGGGGCTTGCAGATGTGTGTGTTTTTATAACTACTTATGGAAATTCCTCCCATTTGTGAGATATGCCTACTTTGAACTAGTCTCCATCCCCTAGCCTATCGGAGGAGGGATTGGGGTATTCACAGCACTTGGCCCTCTGGGAAGAGTCGTAAAACCGTGAGACTAGAAGGCTACATATTTAAGGAAATACACATCATGTAGCTAGTTTAAACACTATGTGAATCATTAATTCACATATCTAATGAACATATAGAATCCTCTAAAGGGTTAGATGGACACATGATAAGAAACAAATGGCATGTATCTCATTAGTACAAGATATGTAACCTAGATGAGATACACACGTAGTCCCTATACATTATTTTCAGATACACAATAAGAAATAAACAGAGTATGTATCCCATTAGTACATTTTTTTAGTCACTCAGTAAATAATATAATTAAATTTCATAAAAAATAATTAATTATAGCATTAAAAACCTAATTAAACTGATATAATTTATTTTATTGAATATGTAATAAGTTTGTATGAAATAATAAATTCTCAATTAATTATATGTAGTTATATATATATATATTGGTCAATACATTTATTTTCCATGAAGAATTTATAATGGGTATCTCCAAGAGACATCATATGGGCATTAAGATAAAGGGAATTAATTAATCAATTGAATTAATTCAAGATTGTTAATCTTAATAATAAAGAAAAAAATAAATTAATGATAGCTAGTGTAATTTTTAATATTCATTTCATGCTTTGTGGATGACCAAAAGCATATAGCATCCTATGTATGTTATTGGTTTATTTAATTTATTAATATTTCTTCATTTTTGTAATAATTTATGAAATTTAATAATGGCATGTGAGTCATTCTTATCCTCTGATTATTTAAGGTTATGTGTTACCATAGTTTAATTTATTTAAATCCCTTTAACCAGTATTTTTGGTTCCCCTCAACTTTACTTAAGTATAAACTATGTAATTTATAGATTTCCTAGGTGAGTGGAGGTAGTTTAAGTTTGCAATCGAGACAAAACCAATTCAAGAGGTATAATGAAGTATATGAGGAATGATGCAACTTTAACTATGATTGGTTTCGTGAGTTAATTCCTTAAGGTTAAAGGTTTGATTATCATCGACTAGATAAAACAATGATTAGAGAATCTCATGTTCATTCCACTATATGTATTTTATATATATCAGTTTCATTGTTAATTATTTATGGATTCTTAAATCATTAATATGATTAATTAAAAAAGCCTGAAATATTGAATTAAAACAAATATTATTTTATGTGTAAACATTATCTAGACATGGTTAATCACTTAAGTAAAATCCAATTTATATTAATAATAATTTAATAACATAAAATGGTTAGTTTACACATAAAGATTAAAATACCTCAAACCAAAATAATAATTCAGGATATCCTTATTCTAGTTGGGAAGAAATTAAAAATAGTTCAAAGTTCTTGACCAACTTATGTTTGGGTGCTTTCAATTACCGAGAAATATCTATCTTTAGTATTAGTTCAACATAACCTATCTTTCATTAAGGTTTGATCACTACCACAAATATTAATGAAACTAGTAGGAAATGCATTGATAAAATCCAAAATTTAGAATTTTAGGATTGAGGATTCCACTCACAAAACCATGAATTTATGTGTTTATATAGATGGAATGTTATGCCTACCTAAATAAATTTGAGTATCTTAATATACATTTATCTAGGTTATGAAAAGGTCATATGGATCCTTGACATTTGGATATCCATGCAAAGGGATATTCATAAACTAACAGTGATGGATATTTTTTTCAATAAAATATTGGGAGGGTAATAAATTAAATTAAATTAATGATTTAATTTTGTTATCCAAATATAGTACCAAAAACATGATCTAATTTATTTTGGAAATGAAAAACCACACAACTTTTACCAAATCACTATTATCCATACTAGATAAGGATTTCCTTTTCACAGGATCAAATTTACATAATTTTATTGGTGCCTACATGTTATAATATTCGATGAATATAAATTATATTTGATGGAAAACCATATTCATAAGGAATTTGGAAAAAAGTCCAATTAGAAAGAACTACCTCTCTGTATAAAACATTTATATTATTAAATAGATGTCCAATGTTTCATACTTTCATCTATTTCTAGAGAAATTTTAAAGCAACATGATGATATGTATGGAATAAAAATTATGTCTTGCATTCATGATATTTATCAAGAGAAGGTTATATAAAAGATATATAAGATCTTCAATTCACTTTTAATGTGAAATCTTAGAGACTTAACACCAGATAGTCCTCATGTATTCAATGTGATTTATTATATTGAGTGTGTGGACATCTTGGGATTTAAGATCCCTATTGAAATATGCATTGATCTCATTTTATTCTTACTAAACAAGATCTTATCGGGATTTTTTTAATTATACTATGAGAAATAGTGATAAGTCTCTCTCAAAACTCCTTAAATTTATTCACTAAGTTAAAAAGGACATGAGGTGTAAAACCCCATAGTTCTTATAGTGAATAAGAGTATGACAACGTAAAGGGTTCCAAGACTCATTTTATGTCTAAGGCGAGCACCATCCTTCCATGAAAAGGAAGATCCAAATACATTAAAAGGAAAATGATGTAGTATGTTTTTTATGCATAAATTTGGTCCAATGGAAGAATAATTGAACACGGTTATTGAATAAATATGAAGATTCAAGAGAATTCATTATTGAGTGAAATCTTTCAATATCTACACATTGGGTATTAGATATAACATGTGGTTCTCACATCTCTATTCAAATATAAGAACCAAGTAGATTTCAAAAAAACATAGAGGTGATGTGGATTTAGAAGTTGTTGATGGTATGAGGTTGGAATCTCTATACATTAGAGACCACCACCTTCCTTTTCAAACTAGGATAGTCTTGGTTTAAAAATATTTTTATTATGTACCAAAATTTATCGAGAACATAATTTTTGTATCCTTCCTAGATAGAGGTGATATTATTTTCAAATTTGGAAATAAAATATGTTTCTTTTATAAAGATAGCATATGTTATAGTATGAAACATTTAAATAATTTTATTTATGTATTAAATTATAAAAACTAATTATTTTAAATTGATAAAAAAAATAGATTTTGTATTACTCATTTCATATATATCTATGGTGTCACCATATTTTTCATATTAGTGAGATGTGTTTGATAAATATCTACAAAGAGGTTTACGTAGAATCTTTTGAGATAAAACCTCATGATAGATGTGACACTTGTTTATAATTAAAAATGAATAATCCACCATTTAGTGTAAAAGGTTAAAGAGCTACATATATTCTAGAATTAGTTCACAAAAATGTGTGTGTGCAATTTATAATATAACCTCAAGGTGGATAATATTACTTCATTACTTTTACTGATGACTAAAATAAATATTTATATGTCTACTTAATATGGTATATGGTTGAATAATTTTAAAATTTTAGATATTTCAAGAATGAAATTAAGAATCAACTTAGTAATAATATAAAAATATTTTTTTTGATCGAGGTGGTGAGTATCTTAACCACGAATTCATCAACTTCCTATGGGGTTGTGGGATTCTATCCCAAATCTCTCCTACTTATACATCATAGTGGAATGGTTTTAGTGAAAGGAGGAACCCTAAATTTCTTGACATGGTATGGTTAATGAAGAGCCGTGTAAGTATTCCATTATCCTTATGGAGGTATACATTACATTATTCAACACAAAATCTAAACTGATTACCAACAAAAGAGATAAACATGATACTATATGAGTTAATGTAAAGAAATAATCTATGTTGTCACATACTCATTCATGAGGTTGGGAGGTGTTTATTGAGGAAAAATATATAAACAAATTAGCACCCCGAGGTGAAAAGTGTATCATTATAGGGTATCCAAAGGAAATAAGGGTATGTTATCTATACAAACCCTTAGACTATAAGGTGATCATCGTACGATAATCCATTTTTTGTGAGAGGTAGAACATCTTCAAGAAGGAAAGTGAGAGAAATATTGGTTTCAATGAAGTTTATGATCAAGATAAACAAGAGTTTTTACTAGAATAAATTCTACATAAGAGCACTATAGAGGTTAAAGAACCCAAAATTTATAGTTTTCTTGTCATTGAAGATGGTGATTCATTATTATTTTAAAATAATCATACTCTTTCATATAAAAAGGTAGTGAAGAGCTAAAAAGATTAAATATGGTATGAATCCATGAATTTTGAGATATATTCCATATATTTGAACCAAGTCTTGGTTCTGGTAGATTTGCTAGTTGATATAAATTTTGTTGGGAGGCAATGGGTATTCAAGAGAAAATTAACCATGGAAGGTAAAGTAAGTACCACTAATTAATGTTTAGTGGTTGAAAATTTTAAATGGTTTCAAGGAATTGACTAAGATAAATTCTTTTCTCTAGTTTCCAAGTTTAAATCCATCAAAATTAGACTTTTTTTTTCTTTACAAGAATAAGATATTTGACATATGGATGTCAAAAATATATCCTTCCTTAAGGGAAACCCTTAACAAGATTTTTATATGAAACAACCTAAAGGGTTTATGAATCTAGGAAATTCCAATAAGATATGAGATTTACATAGATTTATTTATGGGTTAAAGCAAGCATATATACCACAGAACATTCAATTTTATAAATCCATAAGTGATCATGGTTTTATAAACAAAAAATATTAGCCATGTGTTTACAAGAGGTTTAGAGGGAGTGTGTTCATATTCTTAGTATTATATGTTAGTGACATATTACTTATTGGAAATGAAATATCAATCTTACATTTAGTTAAATTCTATTTAATTAGGTGATTCTCCACGAAGGACTTAGGTGAAACATCATGTATCTTTAGAATCAAGATCATTCATGATATATCAGAAAGAATACTTAGACATAGTCAAAGTACATAAATTGGATAGATTGAAAATATATTTAGTATAGAACAATCCAAGAGGGTATTGGTTATAGTGTCATATGGTATACATATCTCCAAGAAAAAGTTTCCTCAAACAAAACATGAGTGTAAAAATGAGTTGGATCCCACATGAATCTATGATAAGATCTATCATGTATGTCATATTATGTACTAGTATTGATTTTTACTATGCATTAATAATTGTAGGTAGATATAAATAAAATTTAGGATTAAAAAATTATTATTTTATTAAGTCTATCCTTAATTATTTAGAGGTATACCAAAGATATGTTATTAGTATATTGAAGAGATGAGGAACTAGTCATTATTTAATATACTAATTGTAGATTCTGAATATTTCAAAATGATATCAAGTTGTAGTCATGATATATGTCTTTAGTCTCAATGAACAACTTATGAGCTAGAAGAGTTCAGTACAATTAGTTGATGTCGATTCCATAACGGAGTCCAAGAATATAGTAGTTTCTAATATAGGAAATGAATTAGTTTCAATTTAGAAGTTAATCAAAGATATTGATGTAGTTCCAAGTAGTAAAGGTATTATCAAATTGTATTATAATATTAATGAAATGGTGGATCTCACAAAGGATCCAAGTTCACATCAATAGATGAAGCACATAATCTACAATTATCACCTGTTAATGAATTTTTCTCAAAGGTATAAAGTTATTATGAGTAGGTTTTCCACAAAATAAAATGTGTTGGATCCCTTGACTAAAGTATTATCTCAGTATAAACATAAATATCATGTGAGAGCTATCAGTTTAAAATTTTTTAGTAGTTGGATTTAGTGAATGTGGGAGTATATCGTAGTCGGTGACCTAGAACCAACTTTTACTTACTTTATGATTAATTGTATTAACATATTTGAATATTAATAAAATTTATTATCAAATAATTATTTTTATTTTATGTGATATAGTATTTGATAATGTCATTAGTGTACTTTTCACACTCAAAGGTCGTAGTCATTCCCCGCTTTGATTAGAACCTTGAAGTGACATAATATTATTCTTAAATATAATTTATATTGTTGGATTATATAATTTAATAAGTTACAAGTGATACATGTTATCAGGGGTGGAGAATCATTGGATACATTCTCATGGAGTAAACCCTTGTAAATATTTAATTTAATTGATTCTGGGGACATGGACTCCCAATAGGAAATCCAAATTTATATGTTTCATTGGATATTCTTATCTGTGGATGTGTGTAATGATAAATAGACTTTAAGATTTTTATTATTTCATATCATGAGACGCATACTTTGATGTATTGATGAAAACCATGATGACATATGGTCATAGTGAGGTATGATATATTAATTATATCATGAGGGGTGTTGTATTGATTAATAATATGAGAAAGGATTTATCTCTTCTATTATTTAATGGTAATTGATTTCTCAGGACCTTTTATGGGAATTGAACTACCTTATTATCTATATGGTCATGGAAGTGTTTTTGGTAAGTTCGTTTATAGAAAACCAAGGAAACAGATATCAAGAATATAGATTGATCAAACTATATTTTATCCTTATTGATTAGATATATCGAGATATAAATCGATTATATTAAAAAATGAACATTGGTAGGAGATTAAATGTTTTTATGACATCAACTTATTTGTCTATGGGATACTTTACTTTTTAATAGACCTTAACCCTCAACTTTTGTCAGTGTAGCCTAATGCCATCAGAATGGGGCCTTGAGTGTCACACACTAAGTGTATTCAGAACCATAATTAAATTCCATAAAAATTTAATTTGTTGGATAAATATTATTCATGTACGTGGTTTAATAATTATTATTGTTAGTTTGATCATAAATATTCAATATATATTTATTTCAAAGAATATATGTGTGTGTGTGAGAGAGAGTTGGATATTAAATAAAAATTTATTATCCAGGTAATTATTTATTTAATTACATGAATACAAAATATTTATTTATTATAGTTTATTCACAAGGTAATAAATTATTTATTTATGTAGTTACATGAATATTTAATATATATTTATTCATAGATTCAGTGAATATAATATTTATATATTTATTGAGGAATAATGTAGTGATATTTAATTAATTAAATAAATAGATTTTATTTAATACCTCATAAATATTGAGGAGGATTGGGGGACCCAGTTTAATGGGCCAATGATAAATTTAATATTAAATATTGTTTGCATAAATATTAATTTATTTATTTAGGAAAAATAATTTTTATATTTGAGAGTTTACACATTTTAAATAAATAATAATTATTCTATAATTATTTAGACATAGAGTTCACTGAAGAATAATAAAAAATAATAAAGGACCGAGCATAATTATTATTTTATAACCCTAGAACTATTTAAACTCAGTTATGAAATTGTTTGATGATTGAGAGCCATATTCTACCATTGTGAAAATTGAGTTCTAGAGATGATTCTATCAAGCCCTAGAGATCTCTATCCCTATTATTCTTTGATGAATGTTGAGAAATTCTCCTCCTTCACCAGAATTAATTCTTGTCCCCTTGGAGGGCTTATATGGAATCAACTACAATAATTAAAAGTTTTAGATTCATCCACAATAGGTCCCAGATAATTATATGGTGAGGTCATAGTTTTGTAAAAATAGCAATTTATCTGATCATTGACAACAAAGAAAGAATTCAATGAATTTTAATTCTTTAATTAAATAATTTAGCTTTAAATTATTTATAAAAATACCCTATCTTTTTGGTTTTGTGTTCCTGTTAATTAATCTTCACATTAATTTTTTTAGTCATAATGATTCTCCATCATGCACATCACAGATTATTTATAGATCATGAAAAAAATCTGAGTTGCCTATCTCCAAACCGATGCTTTCACTATACCCAGAACCTTCACAAGTAGTGTCATATTTTAAATAATGAAATCTTATTTTTTAGAATAATTATCCAAACAAAAAGAATATTATATAATATATAGATATTAATAGTTTATTTATTGAATATTCTCACTAACATAAATAATTTATATTTCCTAACACACAAGAGTTTGAATATATTAACATGATATTATGAAGAGGGTATAGTTTATAAGAGACTAATGTGAGTACATTTGGGTTTAGAAATGTTTCAATTGTTACTCATAAAAGATTATTCCAATTAAAATTAAAGGTGAATATATATAAATATTTATAAAAGAGTTTAGGGTCTGTTTTTAAATAGTAATGTAAATAGTTAAAATTTGTTACCAAAATGAAATTAAAGAAAAATTTAAATGGAAAAGTTCCAAGAATGATGATGATGAAAAAATCAGAAAAGTTATATTTATATATAAGAAGTTATTAACATGTAACATATTATATTGTGAACTAAATTAGTTTTAATATTAGGGAAAAATAGTTGAACATTGGGAATATGATTTATAGGTATCACTATTATTCAAAAAGTCCTTTCTCTAATGGTTTTTCACACTAAAATTGTTTAGTGGGATGGTTTTATCAGATGTTCACATAAATATATGGAAGAAATTACATCAAGATGTAATGAAATTAATAAAAACCTAAAAGTATAGTAAACATAAGGCCTGTATGGTGTTATATAATATGTGATATTATTATAGAATATCTTATGTATGGTTTTGTTAAGTATTATTAGAGGATTTTAAGAATATAAAATGTATCAATTTATAAAAAGGAATCCTCCACTTTATTATTCTTTCATATTGACTATATATATTATATTATATGAAATGACAATTGATCTCTCAAAGTCGAACTTGATTTATCCCTAAACAATGTTCATTATAGAGTATCATCATTTTTTATGATATGATAAGGTTACCATATATAGGATTATATATATAGATAAAAAATATGTTCATAAAGTACCAAAAGAGTTTTATGCATTGGATGAACTGACAAGTATAACACATGGAGTCCCATACACTATTTCTTCGGTATGTTATAGGGGTATATTTCATATTGAATCCCCATACCTCAATTTATAAAAATACCTAACATGATAACAATCATGCATTGATACCTTTCTTATTTAAGCCTTGAGTCTTAGCTAATCAAGCGGTGGATGAGTATGTTTCAGATTATTTCATATGTTGAGTATTAATTAAGGTGGTATTTACACTATCCTTTTATGAGTATGACATATATTCCCTCTATATAGATAAACTAAGATGGTGTATAGACATTCCTATATAAAGTACATATGACATGATTCTTTATTTGGTTGAGGATCATGTTATGTCCTCATACACTTAAATAAATTACCTATGATGTATTTATTAACATTATTATTCTATAATTAGAGAACAATAAACATATGAGTTGGCTATATGATATTTATATACTACATGTCCCATGACCACTTTATGTCTTGAAAAATGAGATAATATGATAATTAATACCTGTATATGACTCAACTAGTCAAAACATGTACGGAGATACAAATGTTTGTTGGAGATCAGACCAATTCTGTTTATAGATTGAGTTTCAAATATTCTTTTCTAGAGACTTATATCTACATAAATTTATAAATTCAAGAATTTATATTTATTTTTGTTTCTATAAAGACCCATGGGTCACCCATTTGGTTGATTTAATGAGGATTGGGTTTTATGAAACTTATAGAGTTTCTCTTAAAGTGTTTAGATTTTATAAAAAAGTGGTTTTGTATAGATATTCACAAGGTATTATATTTTTTATGATATAAGCCGATGTTGATGGTAGATTTTAAAAAGTGTTTTGGAAGATATATAAATGGTATTTTGGATATTATAAAAAAATTTATTTTATATTATACAATATAAAGTGAAATGGAAAAATGTATATGAAGCAATAGATTAAGTGAAAGATTGATGCATATATTCCATAAATACATAAATAAATATGAATTGTTTTTTCTAAATTTCATAGTATGATGTGGGTAAGTATTAGGGTATATGCTACAAGGAGTTCATATTTTATAATTTTATGCAATATTATTTCTTATGATATAAGGATATCATATAATCATCTCCTAGGACATCTTCTTGATTTCAAACAATTTAGGGAAGCAACAAAACCTCTGTGTAAGTGTAAAGGGTCAAGAAACACATTAAATAAGAGTTCCCGCAGGTCATATCCATAGGTATGACCGATTCAACGTTTAAATTAATTTTAATAGTGTGATAAATTATTGATATGTGTAAGTGTTTTTCTTAAGTGAAAACAAGTAACAAGTAACATGAAATAGATAATATCATATGGTAAAGGCTAATTAGCTAAATATGACATGATTAATTTAAAAATGTTTTAAAAATAAAATCGGTAAATAGTGATTTTTCGGGATTAGATTCATTTCTTTATGTTATTTATTCTTAAACTCATTGGTTTATTCATAAATCACTCACTCTTCCTTTAAAAATTCTACCTCAAGTCACTCTTTAGAATCTTGATGAAATCAAAGGTCCCAATGAGGTTTCATTTACTAACAACACCATGAGAATTTATCTCATAAAGTATATGATATATGTGCCTCATCCTTCTTAAACACTTTCAAGATTCATAGAAATAGTTCCCTACTCTATGTGAATAGGATTGGACTTCCACTTTTAACCATCCACCATCTATTCTATGTCCATATATTAGTTTTCGAATCTTTAAAAACATTAATTGAAAAAGTAAAAGATAGTCAAAATTTTATTCATTCAATTATTATAAAAAATCCACATTTACCCAAAACCCTTCCCCACTATATTGTTATCCACATATCCTTATACTAAAATAAAAAATAAAATAGAGAAGAATAAGATTCTATAATGGATAGTGGTGTATATTAATTTAATAGAATAAATATCTAAGATCATTCCACCTCTCAGCATCCACTTTTGAGTCATCAAACTACCCTCTTCCCCTTATGCATAATATCTTCATTATGTACTTTTTTTCACTTTTGTGATTTTTTAATCTGTACTATGAGTGATGAAATCTATTTACACTGCTCAAAAATTGAATTCCTTTAGTGAAGTCCCAATCCCCTTTCCCATTTTGGTTATCCTATTTTATCCCCTTTATCAACTTCATTATGCTCAGTTTATTAATGACTTCTCCAATTTAGATAGGTGAGAATGGTCAGGGAATATTTTTGTCCCCCAAAAGTTGTCCATATGATCCTTTTGTCATTTCTATGTATCAAAACCCCCTAATGATTTATCTCCTTTAATTCATTTTAAGTTATAAATTTTGAGTAGTCTTAAAGTGATATTGAGAAACAAAAACAATTCTAGTGAACATCTGATAAATTTATGGATAAATTACAAAATTTTTGAAATTACATTACTAAGAATATATAAGAGTCAATGTATCTTTGGTTGGATCATAGAAGTAAGATGTCTTAGCAATGTATCCACAAGTTGGTAACCTATATAATTTATTGGGGTTTTTATGTATCATGTGTTCCAACCTCTTATTGCATTGGAGTTTTGAAACATCCTTGAGAATCAATGTGTGGCACATTGGTTCTAGCATATCTTTTGGGTGAAATTACATATTTTGTAGGATCAGGAACATAATATCAACATATTCTCTTTTATAATTCCATAAACATATCATCATAACACTAATTAAATTTTACATGAGTTTTTATCCTAATTTGGTTCTCTATACTATATTGGAGTATGAATAACACACCAATATTTTCCATCACACTATGATTTAGCAAGTTTAGTCTCAATAATTAAATGTTGTAAACATTGGTGAGAATACATATCCTCATAATAATGTTCCTATGATTACATTAGAGTATCAGAATACTCTCAATATTTGAGGATATATTTCATTTACCCTGGAAAATTGTCAAGATCGCCTTCACCACATTATATTAGCCTCAAAATATACTCAAGGTTTTCTAGAGATCTATGTTAATACTTTAACCATTTATCAAGATAAGATCTAAGGATAAATTGGAAATACGAAATATCATACAGATTACAATTTTTTTATTATCCCCAATCATAGCTTCAAACCTCTAATTTTTTAAATTATATATATTCCTTTCCTACCATTAAAACACTTCCATAATGATCCACCTTAAAAAAATAAATTCAAATAAAATCTTAAATGAATTCAAATTCATGAATTAATGTCCACAATTAATTTATTATTACTAAAACCCAAAACATTCAAAAAGATATCATTTAATATATAAAATAAAATAAAAACATACAAAAAAAAAGAAAAAATAATTTAAATAATGGAACAATTTTGTAATGTAAATTCCCCAACACTTGAGTGATAACTTCTCCTTATTTTATTCATCTCAACATGTTTCATAAAGAACCTGGATCATCTCAAGTTTTATTTCTAGATCACTGGAGAATAAATGGTGATGTTTTAGTTGAAACATTTCTCCAACAAGCAACACCTTTACATATCCCTTTCCTTCAAGTTTCTTTTACTATACATACTTTTTAACTTCCTTTATATAACTTTAATTATAATCTTATGATTATATTTACCTATTCTCCATTTTACTTTAATACTCAATTCACCATCAAATAATTATGAAAATTATGCAGTCACACTGTGTTTTGGTATTTTTGACCCATAACTTGTGCTTTTCACTTATTTATTGAGTGTGACTATCTTGAAACTAAACTGACCCCTATAGTAGGTATCCTATGGGAATAGTTTAAATAGTTAAGGTATGGAATCAGGATAGGGTAATTTTATTCTTAGAATGTTTCTTAGGCATTTATGGATTGGATTTTTACTCAAACACCTATGCCTAATCATCTCATAAATTTCAAGTGAGATCCCAATTTAACAATTTACTTGAATTTCAAAGGATTTATAGAATTTTATTTTAGTTTGGATCATTGAGGTGTTATTACATACTATGAAATATCCACCCAAACTAAATTTCATATTCCATAATGTACAAATAAGGTTATAATTCCCAATAGTCTTCTAAAATTCACTAAATAAGTTCAAAAACAAGAAACTCAATGTTTCATAAGTGTATCAACTCCTAGATAAGTGATTGAAAAAAATTCAAGTGTAATTATAGATCAATTCACACACCACACACCCCCAAAATTGGTTTTAACACAATACACAATATTTAAAAATATAATATATTTAAATAATGTTTTAATAGTGATATTAGTGAACGAGTTAGGGTAATTAGAATACTCCACTTTATTATAATCTCTTCTTATGTGGTGTAATCTCTTTATTATTCTTTAATCATCATTATTTCTTTCCATCCTATAAAATATAAATTTCTTACGTAATGGATTATATTATTATTATTATCAAATAATAAATATAAGTAACATGGGATACCTCACAAGATCACTTGGTATATAGTCATCATCTTGACTCTTCTTCTATTTGTTCTTCTATTTGCAGAGTGATGGATTTCTTCACCTCTCCTTCTTCAAAGTAATGATTTTCCCTCTATCCATTTATAGTTAACATCTCTCTTTATTCTCTAAAAATATCCATGGATTCATTGTTATTCACCTTGATCACCTTGAATAATCTATACCACCTAGGATTAATCATTCTTGGAAATGTAATTACTCTAGAATTGAATATATGGACAAGTTTTCCTTCCCTGAAGCCCTTTCTTTGAATCATCCTATCATTAAACTATTTTTATTTTCTTTTTAAAAACGTTTAATTATCATATTATTATCTTCAAAACACTTATAACTCATTAAAATAAAATATTATATTCTATAGAAAACATGTATAGTCAATGTTAATAACCTACATAGCCTATAATTCTAGTGTTCCATATTCATAGGAAAGTGGAATGTTTCTACAAAGGAAATTATATATGAATACATTAGAATGGGAGTTTTATATCACAAATTTTATCCTCTAAATTTTAAGTCCAATATTTTCTATGGGAATTAATTATCTACTCTAAAATTCCTTTCAACAATTTATCAGAAAAAACTCATTGTCCACTTGTTTTTAGATGATACAAAGTTACAATTTTATTATTTTTTTTATACATTCGAAGAATTATCATGAATTAATAAATATTGAAATATAAACCATTATCACCACTAATGATTATAGGGACTCAAAATATATAGAATACGTTCTTCCTTGAAAAATTAACTATATAAGATCCCACATATTTTAGTAAAGTAACTGGCTAAATCTAATTTGTTACATAATCTACTATAACCAAAATGTAGTCATTCCCATGATATTTTGGGAACAATTCCATGATTTTAATACCCACAAAGTTAAAAATATCAACCTATATATTCTATGACCAATTTCTCTCAAACCGTCTTCCTATATTTATTATCCTTTGATAGTTATCAAAATTTCTTATAAATTCTTAAGCATCTTTGAAAATGATAAGCCAGTAAAAACCACACTAAAGTAACTTTGTTGTGGTTTTTATATTTCCATAATGATCACCATAAGGTAGTGTGTGTGGTAGTTATTTAGAATTGATATAACCTCCCCTATAGAACATACCTTCTTAAAATTCCATTATATACATATTTATAAAGATATAGATCTTCCCATAGGTAATAATTCACATTATCCACAAACCTTATCTTTTATTTCCAAGTCATTCCCTATGGATTCATACCAGTGGAAATGTAGTTGGTAATTTCAGAATACCAATGTTGTACATTCTTTGTTACTTCAAACAATTTCTCATCATGGAAATATCTCTTAATAAGATGAGTTGGATATACCTTTAAATATTTATTCTTTGATAGATGATCAGCTACTTGATTATCTTCTTCCATTTTGTCTTTAATATCAAAATCATATTCTTATAAGTGAAAAACCCATCTAATTAACTTTGGTTTATCTTCCTTCCTTGTAAACACAAATATCAATTATGAGTGATCTATAAAAATAATTACCTTACTTACAATGAGATATGGATATAATTTTCAAAAACATACAATATTTCTATTATCTCTTTTTTATTATGGAATAATTATGTTATTATCTATATAGTTACTATATTTAATAGTAGATGATATTTTACTTCTTTTATCTTATTTTCATAACAACATGTCTCACAACAAAAGCACTAACATCACATATATTTTAAAATGATTGACTTCAATCAGGTGAAGTTATGATAGGTACTAAAACTAACTCTTTATTAAAACTATTAAAATATTCGATGAATTTATTTATTAAACATGAATTTATCCTTCTTTTATAAAATTGTGTATAATGGTCTTGAAATATATGATAAATTCAAGATAAATCTTCAATAAAACCCAATATACCCAAGGGATAGTCTCTTTTCCTTCACTAATATTTATAGAAGAAGAACTACAAAAAAATTGACCTTCACCAATAGAAAATTATCATAAGATAATATATCTGTTGGTAGAAATGATTAATTCCAACAGATATTAAATTTGGTTGATATTAACTATAGGTACCAACAATTTTTTTACCAATATATATATCTATTTATATAAATAGTTCAATACCAACAGATATTTTACTAACATTTTAATATGTTGTCTTATCATAATAATACCAACAATTGATTTATCGATAAATGAATCTGTTATTAAATATTATTACCAAATAATATTTTACTATTATAAAAATCTATTTCCAATAATTATTCAATAACATCAAATATTTTACAAAAAAAATTGAATATATATATTACACATTACTAATAGATATGCCCTTTTTAGAAAAAGTGAAATATTGTGTAGTGTACAGTGAGAGAGAGGCATCACATGAACAAGCGTCGGTTGCATGATGTCATCACGTATCTCAGTGACATCGTGTGATGACTTCATCTTGGACACCCTTAGTCCTAAGAAAGGTTTGTCCACCAAGGTGTAGCATGATCAAGGTAAGCGATCATTCGATTTCCACAACAAATTATTTAATGATAATGATTATTTTACCAAATTGAATATATTCATTATTAATTTAATATCATCACATTATTTTTCAATAAATTCTTTTATTGAATTAAAATATGGAAAATTTAATAATATCTATTTGTTTTTAGATAAATAAATAAATTTTATATATACATACATATACATTTAAAAAGATAAAAAATTGTGATAATTGAGAATTTCGGTGAATTCCTACATCAATTGAAAACCCTCCTTAATTCGGATTTTCCTCACCTGTATCCATCATTCATCTATGTCTTCACCACTCCCAACCGAAGGTCTTCGATCTAGGCCCTAGTATCTCCACCAAATAGTCATCAATTTGGTGTTTCCTTCTTCTGGCATGTGGGCAATCCGTGGTGATTTGTTGTTTCCTTTGGATGCATCTTGGTAAACAACCCACACAAATTGGAACCCCATGGGTTTCACATTTTTTTTATCCAGACATGGGTGATGGGTCTTTTAGTGGGTGATGGGTAGCGGAGGGCTTCGACATCTGTGAAAGATGCAGTGCAGGGAGACTGAATTCCCTCATATTGAATGTGGGCGCTTCCCTGCTTGTTCTCCATCAAGGGATTGGTTTTGTTTATAATTCATTATAATCAATGTGAAGAGAATACTAGTTCCGCGTGCCTAGTTGATATTATTTTCAATTCATTCTTCACATTGCTTGGTTATCCTCTGAAATTCTTTAACTGTATTCCTTTATAATTCATGGTTTTGGATTCTCGAATGATTTAGAACTGATACCATTCAAACAAAAGTAGGATTACAGATATTGCATCTTCAATTTTTTGTGAAAAAGGGTCACTCCCATGCACTAGTTATGTAATTCATGGTTTTGGACTCTCAGCATTATCTTTTCCGTGCTTTTTTATTATCTTTTTAGGACATTTATTCATCATGTACTGTTGGTTAACTCTTTCTAATGGAAACCCAAGCCACACATTATGTTTTCAATGAACCCTTATAAGGATGCTGACACCATACTATTTAACCCAAACTGGAATGGTTTTTCACGGCACAATTTTTCTACAAATGGCTGGTTCAGTGATCCTTGTTGTGGATAATGTTGGATTGGGATGATCATTGTTTCACTTTTGTTTAGCCATAGTAAATCCGGGTCATGCGATAATGATGGAGCAGGTTCAATGCCCATCATAAATTAAATACTGTGTTGAGTGACTAGTTCACAAGACCAAATCTCCAGATCTGGAAGTCAATTATGGGTTTGTTCAGTTTGGTTATGAAGATACTCCTCACATTAAAAGAAATGGAGTTTTAGTGTTAGTGGGCATGCTGTTGGTTGTGGCTTGTGCTCAAGTTGAGTTGATGCTGGGTTGTGGGTTTCATAGCTTTTATCCAAAGACTTGAGCTTGGTACATTGTTGTTTTTTCCTATATAGGATGGCTTGTTCAGGTTTTCCAAGCTAAATAATGAAGGGGTTTTCATGGAAGCATGATAGGTTAGCATCATATCACATGTTACATGGAATTAAAATTTTAGATTAACTGCAACTTTATTTTCTTAAATTAGTTTTTGTTTTCTCTTTTCAATTGCTTCAATTTATTTTCTTGAGAGATGATAAGATATTATTTTAGTGGAACTTGTTGATTTGAATACCATAATAGGTTCTTATTTTGTGTGTATCATTCAATAATTCTATTCAAATTCAATTTTCACATTATCAAATATACTGAAGGATTTATTTTTATCTGCATGATGTAAAAAAATGTGTTCTCCCTGTTTCACTTTCCTTATTAGGAACAAGGTATGAACTATTAAATTTGTGGGTTCTATCTGAGTCACCAATGAATATTAACAATTAGTTTATTTATTCATTGGTTTTAGAGTTTTTCATTGATGTTTAATCTATTTTTTGACTATAATTTTAATGGATGTTGCGGTATGTATGGAAAGAGAAGAGCATAACTATTTATTATGTTGACAATTATTTTCACTTGTAAATTTCATTGAAAGAAATTATGATAAATGACATGTGTTATACTTTATTTGATGTTTGATGTGTTGATGATGATATCTTGTATTTTTCATCATGTGAATTTAATGTTCCTCATGGGTTACTGTAGTTGATTCTACCCTCTTGGAAGCTTTACTTCCCAATGATTAGAGTTTTTTCTACTCTATAGGAATGAAATGACACTTGACCTATGTTTCTTCCTCTATAGACTTAAGGAACTATTAGCCATCACTTTTTTTCAGGGTCATCATTAAGGTGTTGGTTTGTGGACATCATTGAGGCATTGGTTTTTTATCTGGAATGACCAGAAGATGTTTCATGGAAACTAATTATGGGTTGAGTTACAAGTTCACATGACAGAATGTATAGATCTAGAAGCTAAATGTGGGTTTGTTGGATATGGGTATGAAGGTTCTACTCACATTAGCAGAAATGGAGGTTTAGTGTTAGTGAGCATGTTGTTGGTTGTGTATCTTTTATGTAAAGACTTGACCTTGGTATGTTACTATTTTTTCCTAAACATGATTTCTTATTCAGGTTCTTCAAGAGACATGATGAAGCGTTCACATGGAAGCAGAATAGGTTAGTGTCCTACCATATATTTGGTGAAATGTTGAAGGGGGTTCACTATGTTGATGTCACACTAACTAGAGATCAGAGGTTTGTGTTGATTCCACTATCTGGATCTGGCTCTTTGGCATGGATGGGATGGTGCTTGACCGCTGGTGGTTGAGTTGGTGCTTAATTATTGGTGCTGGAGCTGGCTAGCTGGCATGGATGGGTTGGTGCTTGATTTGACTTGTTGGATGGTGCTGGAGGTGGGTCGTTGGCATGGATGGGTTGCTGTTGTGCTAACATGACATGGATGAGTCACTGGTGCTACTCATCGGTTGCTTGTGGGGGAGCTAACTCGTTGGCATGGATGGGTCTGGGGGCTTTGTGTGGGTGGGGTGTGATCATGTTCTATTAAATTTTATTATTAATATAATTATTTACTTCCTATGTTTCAACATGTGTTAAAATCATCTTCGGTTTAATAAATAAAGAATATGTATTATATATGATAAATGAATAAATTTAATATGAAATTTTACTAACAATAAGAATTTATAATTTTTATTGAAATATAATTTATAAACATATATTATATATTGGTAATATTATTACCAATAGAAAAATATGTCATTATAACCTCTTGAAAAACACTTTAACTAACATATTTATTATCTGTTTGTATTATTATAATTGTAACATAACTATTTTATTTGTCATAAAAACATTTAGCGATGAAGTTTTAACCAACAGTTTTGTGACAATGACATATATGTCGGTAAAACGTTTTACCAACAAAAAATGTACTTTTACCAACAGATATACCCTTGTTGGAAAAAGTAAAATATTTTGTAGTGTAGTGATGAAATCACTTCAAATTTGGATTCACCTACTTAAATTTAATATATTGATATTCTATAGAAAATAACAATGACTCATCTCACCAATAATTGGAATTTATCCCAATTAAGTACAAAATATGAATCTTTACATCTTGATAGTATTTTAATAGTTTTTCTAAGAAATATTCAAATTTCATGTAGATAATAAAGATGTCATCCATGAATAATTCAAGGATATTTTCAACCATATTTGAGAAAATATTTATAATTAATATCTAAAAATTAGTAGTTTCTCTATATATCGCAATTTTAAATATTAAATATGAAAATTTTCCATAGGGACATGTGAATGTGTCATTTTCTAAGTCATTGGGATTAATATACACTTTCTTATATCCTGAATAGTTATCCAAAAAGTAGTAATAAGAGTTCCCTATAAGTCTATTTAACATATGATAAATTAATGGTATAGGAAATTGATCATTCCTTGTCGCATTGTTTAATTTTTATAGTCTATAAAGACTCTCCAACCTATAAGAGTTCTTATATAAATATTCTCATTCCTCTCATTGGTTATAATAATTATACCACCTTTTTTTGGGACTACATATATAGTTCTCACCCATACATTTTAAAAAATGAGATAAATGATCCTAGAATCAAGATATTTGATGATCTTAAACCTAAAAACATATTACATATTAGAATTGATTATTATTTATCACTCAACAGTTGGATTCATCTCATTCTCTATATGGATTTTATAAATATAGATTGTTGGGGTAATCTACATTATATTAGATATATTCTAATAAATTTTAGTTTGATGCATTTTCAATACTTTAAGCAACATCACCTCTTATTTAAAATCTAATTGATCCAATAAAATGTGATAAATCGTCTCTTTTACTCCCAAATAAACATATTTTAGTTTAGTATGTAATACCTTAATTTGTAGACTAAGTGGGTTCTTTATATATGGTTGATCAATAAGTCTATCATAATCCATATCCTCTTATTATTATTTAAAATTTTAAAATTATGTGTTTTATTCTTTATTATTACTAGATTCTTTAGGTTTCATGATTGTGCCTACAATGATTTCAGTGAATTTCTCCAACTCAGCTTATTCATTATTAAATTATGTTTTTGAATTAGCCTTCAATTTCTGATCAATGATACTAACTAGAAAATAGTTATCTAAATTATATGTATTCTCTATAGCTTGTAATTCATTATGAATTTATATGTCTCCATCCACTTTAAAGGGAAGTTTTTCTTAAGGCGCATCAATCAAGTCACATCCAGTATCCAAGAATGATCTTACCAGTATAACGAGAACTTATTCATACCAAATATTTAATGAAAATGACAATATTCTAATCTCTTATTAGTAAATCATAAATTACTATAGCTGGATAGTTGAGTGATATATTATCCAATTGTAATTCCACCATTTTACGATTCATATCTCCATTTCTAGTCTCATTGTAAATTGATAGATGAATTAGATTGATACTACCTCGCAAATCCACAAGACTTTTGAATGGTCATTTATCATCTAATTCGTAGGGAATCGTTAATCTCCATAAATCCTTGATATTTTTAGGGATATTTCAATAGATAACTTCACTAAATTCTTCAGTTAAAGGAACATTTTAAAATTATTCTTGACTATTTTATTTAAATTATATTATTTAAGAATTTGGTGTGGGATAAAATATTTATAAGTGATCCTATAAATGATAAATCAACTCTAATATTTTGGAACATTTCAATGAACTTATTTTAAATACTTATATTTATTCTTTTTAAACTCCCTATTTATATCTATCACTCCCTCTATCTCCCTTTTAGGGAATGGAGTAGGTTTCTCATATAGTTTAACATCACTATCTGTAATTTTGAGCATCACCCTCTAATAATATCGTTTTCTCTCTCTTTATTCTTCTCAACTAATACAATTTCCAATTTCTATTTCTATTCCAAACTATCTTCCTTTTTCTCAAGGCATCATAATTACTTATCTCAACCTATCCCTTAGGTTTGACATGTTTCTCTTCATATTTCACTTTAATATCCTTTCCAATTATATTTGTTATTTTTATGAATCCTTCTCTTGGATTTGAATTTATTGTGCTATGTAGTTTTCTTTTGTCTCCTACTATTTTTTTTTTCAAGATACCCAACTTTTATTTTTAGGTTGTGTATTCTAGCCTAGTTGTCATGTATCAATTGGTCAATCCAAGATAAATTTGAGTTAGTTTTGAAATAAAATCATTCATATTTATCTAATGAACCATTATTTCTATAAACTCTTCAAATATCTTATCTGTCATATTTATTTTATATAAAATTATAATTTCTATAATCTTTTTGTTGTTCATGGATTGATACTCAATTTATTAGGTTCCTTATAATTCATCCTAGAATCCTACCTTGTATTTTACTTAATCTTTATAAGATAAGTCTGGATGATTCTAATAACCTTATTATTATGTGTTTGATAAAGGATCATTCCCTATGGGCAATATCCCAAAATTTCCCTTGTAACAGGAATTTTTTACTTAAGTTGGTGACGTATCTTGAGATGTCATGTCAAAATTAAGGTAGTTCACAACACTGTACCAATAAATTCCACAATAATTAAATTTATCCATTCCTCCTTGGTTCTTAGATATATGAACATATTTTAGTATTTTCAAATCATCAATTTTAGCATTCAAATCATCCCTTACTATCACTTCATTGATAGTGACACTTCTTCCACTTATTTCTTTTTACTAATATTTAATTGTAAGTATATTAGAAAGGATTAAAATTTAACCTGTTGTGTTGTAACCATAGTGACCTCTTTCTGCTTTTGCCAATAAATTCTATACCATTTTATCGAGATATTCATAATATAACTATATAATTAAATCATTTGAGAATTGGTGATGGGGGTATTTTTAGTAGTAACTCTTAAATATTTATCTTTCTGTAAGAAAAGTATCATGATATTTTTTTTAAAATGTGGATAGAAAATTCATAAATTTTATGTTTATTTTTTTAGAATATAATATACTTATAAAATAATTTTATATATCTTCCCAAGTGTTGAATGAATCTTTCTATTATTATGAAAACCATGTCCTAGATTTATTTTCTTGATAAATTAAGGAAAACATCTCATATTTATCACATCTTCACTCACTTCAATGAGTAGAAATTATTAGATAGTAGTTAAAAACTCTATTATTAATATCGTATAATCCTTTAAGGGTAATCCTTTGAAGATTGGGTTGTGTTTCAAAAAATGGTTCCTTAGCTTATAATTTCTTATATTCATAGTAAGTTAAATATAAGAGGAGTTTCCAAACACCTTAAAAAATTTCAAGACCCTATGTTTTAGTGGTCCTATTACATTTGGATTATTTGGTCAAAAATATATTATTTTACACTATTATTATGTCTCATGTATATATTTTATACATCTATATCTTCAATTGTATTTTCCTTACTTCTATGAAAATGTTTTAATCTCTAGAATCCTAGGCAGTTGATATATACTCAATCTCCTTGTTTATATATACCTATAATGGAATAATTGAATATGTGATAAGTCTATAATATGAAATGAAAGTAAATATATTAATCTTTATATAATTTTATTTCAACTTTTGTGTTTTTTGATGCACTATAAACATCAAATTATATTAGAGCAATTATCCCTAGAAAAGGAACAAAATATGATTGATTATAAACTATGTAGTGAAGATACCCAACCTCCCTATAAGTGTATATTATTGAGACACACAATAACTGGGATTTCCCTAAGGTCATTTATATTGGGAAAACTGAGTCAACTTATAAATTACTTTTACTATTGTGACAATTTATAGAGAAGTGTAAATGTTTGTGTGAAGTGAAAACAAGTAACAAGTAACATAAACCTTGTAGTAGAATACAATCAAGGATTATTAGTGAAATAACACATGAGAAATATAAAATGGTTTTTATAATCAAATGAGAAAAATCGGGTGTTGGAATTGGTATTGTTACTTCATGTTACTTATGCTTAAATATATCATTTTATTTCTATATTTGTCACTCTTCCTTTCTAAGTTCCCTCTAAGGCAACTCTTCAACTTCTTATTATAATCGCAGGTTCCTATGAGGTTTCTTGTGCTATGTACATAAAGAAAATTAACCTATTTATGTTTGTGATTTGTTTTACTGATCCTCATTTTATTGTTACATAATTTAGAGAACTAAGTCCCTACTCTATGTGAATGGGATTAGACATTAATTTTTTATCCTTCACTCAATCACCTATCTTTATCTATTAGTTTATCATGCTAGAAAATAATTAACAATAGAAGTAAATGATATGTAAATTTTGATTCATTTAATAATTATTAAGAATACACAACAACACTTCACCCTGACCCACTAGGTTCTTATCCACACATGCTCTTACTAAAACAAAAATATAATAGAGAAGAATAAGCTTCACTAATGGATTATGGTATAGCTTCCTCCAATGGACTTTATTTCTAAGTTCATACCTACTTCTACTAGGGTGGTGTTATATAGAGAATCTTATTGTATTATTCATATAAAATTGTTTTATTGGGTATTGTATGATTCATTTATATAACAAATACATGAATGACTAATGCATTTATTTTATGTTTTATAAATTATGATGAAATGAATTAATTCTTGAGGAGTGTACTCAATGTATATATAAGAATGAAAAATAAAATGAGATGATGGTAAAAAATTTTACTAGCATATTATTGATTATCCATAAGATATTTCCTCATTTTTACCTTTTATTGAGAGATATCATTATATCATGGAGTGAAGGAGGATTTTACCCAAGCGTTGGGTGAGTTAGTTGGTCTATGGATACACAATGAATGGAGGAACCTGTTTCTTTCTTATCCCAAGTCTTCATCAACAACATTGATTGAAGAAATATGTTACAACCACTACTGGTATTTAGTAAATTGTTTCATAATTTATATTAGTAGCTAGTTTCAATTTTTTATAGCATGGTGTTATTTGGAATAGTGGTTTCTATTGTGTTACACAACATCAAATAATTATTATTAAATCCATAGATGCACTTTTCATTTACCTTTATAGAACATGAAACTTATAAATTTATGTAGAAGTTTACTTATGATAATATATCATAGTGGTTGGACAAGGAGATTTATGTATCACATAAAATTTCCACAAGTATGATAATGAAAGGGAAATAAAGCAAGAGGATCAAATTGAAATTTAAGTACAGGTTAATCAAATATCACCATGATGAATATTGGAACATTTTATGGATACTAAATAATAAATTAGAAGGTGTAAAGGCATGGACATGTGAGAAAAGTATGAGTATATAGAGTTTTTGGAATCCAAAATTTAATGCATATATATTATACCATTATTTATTTCTTGATGAAATAGATAGAGTATTTTCACCAATAAAAAAATTTAATTAATTTACATGAATATCAGGGAATGGAATTTTTTTTTACCTCGTAATATTTTTATTTATGTTTTTGGATAAATTATTTAAGATAAAAATTTAAAGGATCACAGTTTCTATGTTATATTAAAATTACACTGGAATTCATGTTGAGGATTTTTTGTTTTAGTTCTAGGGAGTCAGTTATTTTTTGAAGAGAATAAGAATGGAGGTGAGTGTTTTAGCTAGCCATTACCTTGAATCAATTTCAACATAATTTCCTATAGTATTCCATAGTTAATAAAATTATGTCATAATCATTTAAAGATTATTTAATGTAGAAAATCATTTCAACTATTAGAGTTTTGATGAACCTATGTCTTCCCATAAATTCCATGATCATTCCAAGATTGTGGAATCTATGTTTAAATTCAACAATGCGGTTAAAGAAGATAATTAATCATGTTATAGCCATTATGTACTATGTTGTAATGAATTTCAAGATATTTTATGAGTTTGGATGAAGAATTTAGTAATGAAATGAGGTAATTAATCATGTCATAATATATCTAAGATTTATATGTATTTTAATATATTTGATTAAATATTTTGAGGTTTTTATTAAGTGAGTTGATCCATGATTTTAATATCATTATTTGATCAAGTATTATTCTATGATTCACTTTGTCAAGATATGATTTATCGTATCCTTTAAGAATTCCATATTTAAATATCCTATAAAATAGGAAGGGTTTGAGTGATTCAAGTATATAAGCCCACATACAAGAAAATATCATCCATATTACTTAAAGAAAATATTTCATTATAATACATTCCCAAAACCTTTTATGTTTATATTTTTAGAGAATTGGAAAAAAACAATAACAATAAAAACCCATTTTATTTGTATCAATTTTACATTTTTTCCATTATATACAAAACTAATTAATCCATAAATATTCTTAAAAAGCTCTAAAAAAATTCTTAACATAATAAATTATTTTATAAACATTATACATTTCCTATATTAATCACTAGAAAAAATGGAAACCTAAGAAAGGGGTGATCTTTTGTGCTTAGTAAGGTTAGACATAAGCAATAAAAATCAAATATCATTAGTGAGTATATTATGATAATGTTGATATAATCCGGATATATAAAAAACATATACCCAAAAAATCATAGATCATATATCATAGAAAAAGTCTTGGCATAACATATTACATTAATGAGTCAATAAACATGATCCATTAGAATATATCATAAGAATTAGAATAAGGATAAAACTGTGACATCTTTCAAATATCTAAAAAATATTAGTATAAGGAAACATAAATTTCATGAGCCACACTATCATTGCTCATTCTTATGACTAACTAATATATGATCAGGAATAATTATCTCATGAGATATAAACTTTTAACTAACGCATTAGATGACAATATAGAACTCCACCTATCATTCATCCATAATTACATGTTCCACTTGAAGATAATTCAATAATAACATCATAAATAACCCATGAGAATAAAGTGGGTTTCATAAAACATTAAAATGAAAATCATTTAATTATTATATCATAAAAAACCCATGGAATGAAAATGGGTTTTATTAAACACAACACAAAGAACTCATGTAATAAAAATGGGTTTCATATCCTTTTCAAATGGATTCACATTCGTAAATAACAAAAAATTCAAAAAACAATCATAATATTATAAAACCATATAAATTATATGGTTATATTGTGATATAAAGTAACATTTTATGTAAATACCATTCAATCAAGATAACAATGCATATGGTGTTTACACTGTATTGATAAAGTGTATACATTTAATACAAAAATTTCCCTAGTAAATCGATTAATGAAATATATTTGAACACCCTTAAATCAAAGGAATAAAAAATATGGTATTAATGAAGGAAAGTCATTAGAAGAAAAAATATGGTTATAAACCAAAAATAATTATGCAAGACGAAGTATTGACAAATCATTTCTACAAAAAATGAGTTAATTACATAATGCATCTAGAGAAATAAGGTATATGGTTACATTTAAAAAAACCTCGATAAATTATAAGATATTTCAATTAAAAATTACTTAGATGGAAAATAATTTTTAGGGAAATTTTAAAAATCACTTTGTCAATAAGAAATATCCTTGACATTTTGAAATAATTTTAAAAATAAAATTTTATAAAAATTGGATAAAAAATATTTCTTTTAGAAACAATGAAAACATCAAGATAAAACTTCATAAAAAATTAAAAATATTTTGGAAATATTTTTCAGTCATAAAGATTAAAAAATAATTTTTTCACATTTTAATGAAAACCAACCATATAAAAAACATTAAAATTTTCTTTCAAACTTTTAATTGAATTTAAATTAGAATAAAATAACCTTAATTAATTATTGATGAATAGATAATTATATTTTCAAAATAATAAAATGAATACAAACATGAAAAAAATAGGTTCCCAACTAAGAAGAAGAGACAAGGGTGGTTCTATATACAAGAAAAATAGCCTAAAAATGAGCCAAAGGGAAAATAAAATTTTGAGGACATGTAAAACCCCTTGAATATTAAAATTAATTGATGAGAGGTTTTTGAAATAAGAAAAACTCCCCATATGGATTATCTTACAAAAACAATATTTATTTGAAAAAAAATACTTCCAATGAAACCCTTTAAAGTTGAGTAACATTATAATCAAAACCCCATTTCAACTTTGGAATCTTTTGAATAAAAAACATTTAAAATAAGAAATTATTATATCTTAAAACCTCATGAATATGTTAAATGAAATTCATTGTGTATTAGATACACTATACTAAATAAAACATGGTATTTAATAGGAAATATGTCTCATGGGGTGAAAATCGAGACAAGAAACCATTATATATTTTATAATTTTTGAGTCAAAACCGCATGAGAGATTGAACCTGGAATAAAACATTGAACATTATGAAATATAAGGGAATCATAATACAAAATAATAATGGTAAAATATTTTATCCATGGAAAAACAAAGTGTATTGCAGAATCATGTCTCAAGGATTTAAAATTTAGATAATGAAACATTACCTTAATTCCTACATAGTCAAAATGCACTCAAACCTCAAGTATATCAAAAATAACTATCTTAATTGTAATAGTCCTAACATTTCACTCCTTAATCTAGTTATAAAAACAAAGTCATTACATTTCTTTCTTGATACCGATTAACATGGCCCAATTTCATCCATAAAAAACATTTGATAAAAAAAATACTAGATTACTTATATACCTAATAACCTTTTAGAATTATAGTTTTAAATAATTAGGACAAAATCTTATGTAAAATATTGATACATAAACAAATGGTTCATATAAATATATGTCATATCCAACTAAGTTCTTCACATTTTTTAACATTCTCAAACATAACATACTTAAAACCATTCTTCACAACCTGGGGAAAATGAAATATATGAAGGGTGAGAGAAAATACTCAGTAAGGGTAATCATAACATTAAAAATTAAATTTCATCAATGAAAATAATATGAACATAATGGTATAATGACACAATAAATTTTTTTGAGAATAACATCAGGGAAATTATACCCCTTAATAATTGGAGTATGAATCTTGAAACATGGAATAAAGCATTAATAAAGGAAAGATTCATATGATTCAATAATAACATGTCATGTTATGTTAATAATGATAATAGAAAATATCAAATAACCACAAAAAATATAAAGAAAAAATATTAGTAATGTAGAACATCATTTTAATATCATTATTACTATAACTCTTAAAAATGGAACAACCAACATGGTAAATTTCACTAATCACTTAGGAGATACCTATAACTAGTTACCTTTTTCCCTTTACCCAATATAATAGATAACTATATCAGGATCAGCCATCCTTGGTTTATAATGGAACCAACTATACCTATATTATAACAGAACTAACAATCATCATAAAAAATTTCCCAGAACAAAAAACATAATCCTAACACATGAAATCTTTCATTTTTGTCATCAATCTTTTAACAATATCATGCATTATTTTTTAACATGATTTACACATGAAAAAAAGGTTTCATGAAAATATATTTGAAAAAATGATAATCCATCCAAATAAAAGATAATTAATATGTTATTAAAAAATATCCCCAGTATATAATAATTAAAATAAAGGGTTGTATTCATTTATGAATATAAATACTATAAAATATCAATAAAACATTCTTGATGAAAATACTCTTTTAATGTTGAAAATCACATTTAAAAAACTAAAATTTTCTAAAAATATTAGTAAATATATTTTATAATAATTCAAAAAAGGAAAATTTTAAAGGAAAAATAAAATCATTGAGTGATCATGATAGTGGTAAATTACATTCATGTTTTAATTGTTAAAACAAAGATTTTGTTCAAAAATTTAGTAAAAAGAACCCTATTCGAAAAAGGTATAAGTATGTTTTTTTAGTTTTTTTGTAGAATTTAAAACATGGGTAAAAATTAATTTGAAAAATAATTTAATAACATTCAAAAAAATGGAAAACATTTTAGAAAATATGTATATTAAAGAAAAAGGTTATCCGACTGAAATATGATAAATAAAGATAGATTTTCATAAAAACATTTTTTGACCCATTTGTAGTTCCAAAGATATAAAGATGGTACTAAAACATGAAAATTAGAGAAATATGAATATTATAATAAAAATTAAATTAGTTTATAAAAAAAGTATCAGATAATTTCCCTAAAGGAAATTTAAGAATAAACAATACTAATTAAAATGGGATTAAAACATAAACCTCTCACCACTTTGGTAACCTTCAAATCATAAGCCCCATGAAACAATAACTTCAAATGAAACTACAAACATAATACAAATAAGGATATTCATGATATAAAATTTCAAATGGGTTTTATATACACTTAATAAAATAATATATTTACATGGCATAAACATATGTCCCAAATAAATAAAATTTAAATGAGAAATCCTTATAAAGATCATATCATTTAATTTAGAATTAATAAATAGATCGATAATATGTAAAAAATATAAATATAAAATAAAATACAACATAAATAAAAAAAGGTCATTTCACGCATAAAATTTACATAATATAATCAATTAATAATTGATATATCCGAATGAAAGGAAATTAAGTTAATAAATCCTTTACCACTTGGAAGCTTTCATGTAAAAAAACTGTATGAAATAATTTCAATTGAAACATAAAATGACATGAATTATTAAGGATTCATTATATAACATGTAAAATGGTAGTATATATATCGTATAAAATAATTTAGATGCACCAAAATAAAATACGACACAACGAGGGAAAATTAAGATGAAATCCCCAACTTCGAATCTAGACTTCCCATCTATTCAATTTAGCTCTTGTATATTAAAATTTTATCTTAATTTCTTGATAATTTATTTGAGGTTTAATATTTAATAATTAAACCATTTATTCCATTTGTTTCAATTACATATTTAATTACTTAATCGGTTAAGTCCACATCAAGTATTTTGAGGATGTTCGGTTCATTACATCAAAATGATGATGGTATGTTGATTATAGTCAAAGGAGTAATTATTAAATAATATATATAATAATAATCATGTAATTATTATTATTTTTATACATTGATTATAATTTTAAAAACAACCATTATATATTGTTATAAAAATGAACTATGTTATAATCATGGAGACATTAGGCCATATTTACGCACGACTAACGTTTCTATTTTTTAACGATCGTGAGGGAAATAAGTTAAGTATTATTAAACTATGTAGAATTTCTTTATCATAAATATAATATTATATCTTTGAATAAAATTATATATATCATCCACGTGATGTGGTGATTAAAAACAAATCACATCACTTCATGGAGGTGGTAGTCCATTTTTACGCATGAAAGTCATTGTCATTTTTCAATGGATGGAAATGTTAGAAAGAATGTGATATATTATCTTTAAATAGTGATAAATATTTCATTAATATATATATATATATATTAAATATATCATTATAATAATATGTGAGATCCAGTGATAAAAAATGAATTACAATAGTTGGTGAGGTAGTAGCTTTCCGTACACAAGAAAGATGGTATCATTTTCCATTTGATGGAATAAAGAGATGTATAAAGGTTATTACATTAACATAATAAAATATAAGTATATTTAAGATAATTATGGTATTATATCATAATTTTTTTAGAAAATTTTATTGAGGTAGAAGAAGAAATAAAACTAAATCATTCGGTTAAAAGCTATATCTCTTTTTCAATCAACATTCTTTTCTTTACACATTAAGTCCTCTATGGTTTTTATTCAGACCAAAATAAGGAATATAGTACATAGGGATTGAATTTTTAGAGATATTTGGGTAGTTATTTTATGAATTAATGTTCTCAAAAGTTCTGCATAATGGAGGAGATGAGGTTCCCTTTAATAAGTGAGGAGAGGGGTATTCTTGAAATTTCATAATGTATTAATATAAATTAATTTTCATGTAAAAATGGCACAAAATTGATATAATAAATTAATATGATGATTATGAGTCTAAATATTCTCATAAAAAATTTGGGACAAGTTTAGGTGATGTTTTAACCCTTATAAGGTTTTTAACCCTCATTAACCCTTTTATCTATTACTATGTTATAAAAGTGCTTTACACTAAAGGAGTTAAGAAAGTTAGTAAAAAAAGAAAATCGATCAATAAATTGACCATGGTTGGTATTATAAATCATATTAAATTGAAATAGGATAATATAATATTTTTAGTAATTTTAATCATTTAAAAATATATTGATTATTATAAAATATTATTAATTTCATTTTTTGAAACACGTGAATTATTATAAAATACTATATGTATAATTCATTCCAAATGGTTCCATATTGACATTAATTAAAATTTAATATGGATATGGTATTAATATAATCATATAATATAATTTTGGTAGGTTTATATATCATTTTAAACCTTATATTTTGGTTTAACCCCTTGGTTAACCAATTTAACCTTAATCGTAATAATGACTTTTTCGATATTAAAGGGGTATAATTAACATTATATGTTAAAAATTTATAATAAATTTATAAATTAAAATTTTTAGACAATTTATCATTATAATTTTCCTTTTGAAAAAAATTATAACTTTTAAATAGTTTAATAAAATATTATTTAACATTAAGTCTCATTATTATCATTTTTGACACTTTTAATTTAATTTGGCTTTGAAAATAAAATGACAAACATAGATAATATGTTATTTATATATATAGAATTTCTTGTGACACTAAAATTCACTCAAATAATATTACCTTTATAGTTTTAAAAATAATTTACTTGACTTTCTTACTACTTGCAAAAAAAATATGTCAGTGTTGTATAAACATTTATGGTAAGTATATCATTAATAAAAATTAAAAATAAAATAACAACATAGAAAATTATTTATATTTAAAAAACATTTATAATTGAACATAATTTATTTTTATCACTCTCAAAAATATTATAGATATTAAAAACAATATAACGATAATTTTTACTTTATATTTACATAAAATAATATATAAGTCATTTTCAATGAAAAATAACTCAAAATTGTGAAAGAATTAAATACTAGATGTGTATGATCGAACCAAACTCATAAAATATATTATAAAATTTTTTTTAGTAAATTTATAATGTTTATCATATAATTTTTAACCTTAATTACCAGATTTACCCCTATCAGGGTGAAATTTTTTTACTACGATTACTATTCACAACGACAAAAAATAAAAAGGGTCATATTTAAAAAATTTGGAATCTCTAATTAAAAATATTAAATAAATTTTTTAATATTAAATTTCTATAATTGGAAGGAATTAATTTAACATTAAAACACAAAACACATCGAAAATTAATTTTTAGAAAAATGTGTTTTTAAGACAAAAAATGAACTTATACCAAAATCATGTATAATAGTGATCAATATGTATTTAATAAAATTATTTATAATTAAATGTTACTTATGTTACTTTATAATTAATTTTAAATAATAATGGTATTTTTAAATTACTTTATTTAATGAAAATATAATGCAATTTTATAAACATCAGTATTTTTCACTATTCACTAAAAACCAATCTTTTCCGAACAATCCCAAAATTTCATGCTAAGATATATTTAATATATTTATTTAAAAAATTATATTATTTTTATCAAATAAAATTTATATAATTTTCAGAAATTAATTATAATATTCACTCCCAATAAAGCAATAAAATTTATGTTTGAAGAAAACATATTTTTGAAGCATAAAATAACTTTACTAAAATATAAGTTCTTATTTACAAATAATTAATCTATAAATTCGTATCAAGTATGATATATATATATATATGTAATTTAGTTTTTCTTATTCATACACATCAACTCAATGGGTAGGTTATAAAAGTCATATTTAAATAATAACATTTTGTGGTTTGTTTAAGCTCGGTGTTGCATGTCATATACAGTATTGAACATAGACATCATTTTAAAATATCAAGGGGTTAAATTAATCACCAATTAATATAAATTTTAATACATATAAAATTTTATAAACATCATTTATAATTATTCTCTTTATGTATATTAGTTAGTTATTATTTGTTTTCGATATCGGGTGTGAGTAATCCCCATTGTTTTGAACAAGATTCATAATAACTGTTTGGTTATTCATTATTATCCACAAAGTTAACCATTCAAAAATAATAAAATTTAATGGAATTTATTTTTTATAATAATTTATAATTTTATAATTTCATTCTATTTTATTTTTGGTTATGATCTTTAAAGATGAATTTGGTGATGAGCACGTTTCAATAATTCTCAATAAACAAAGGGTGTTTTCTTGAATAATTAGTTAAATTTCAATATTACCATTATAGAAAAAAACTCACAATTTACTACTTTATAATATATATTACTATAAATTAAATTCTTATAGTCATACATGATATAAATTTATAATATTGTTCAAGTATGTGGTTAAACCAACCCAGACATGAACAAATCATAATTAATAGATCATTATGAAATTATTTAGTTTTAATATAATTATAATAGAAGAATGAGGATATTATTAAGTGTTTATTAGTTTGTTATAAAATAATTCTAAATAATTATAATAATAATATAACCTATAATTAGTTATTTATTTGTATGAAGAAATTATTTTTTTCTCTTAGAATGCTCTTTTGGACTGTTGAATATTCCATGTTTGTTTATTCCTCATATTGTTAATAATTTTCCCAATTTTTCTTTAAAAAACATTAATAATTTATTTAAAATCACATTTATAAAATAAAATAATTATCATTACCAGAAATATAAGGTATTTATGAGAAGAAAATTATAAATCAATCATTCCATGGAGGCGGTAGTCCACACATACACAGGGATGATGATTTCATTTTCCATTGAATGTGAAAAATGAGTAATATGGATTATAATTTAAGAATATAAAATATTTCATAAATATAATCATTAAATATTAAATTCCTTATTATTTCCATCCTTTTATGATGGTGAGGGAAAATTAAACACATTGCATCATGGAGGTGGTAGTTCGCACAACACATGAATGATGACATTGTTTTTCTTAATAAAAAAGGAAAGGTGGTTAATGATTTTAACATTATTAGAATAAAACTCCAGTATTATAATGACAATTTTCTGTCATTTTAATATGGTTTCATGGAATTTTAAGAAGAATAAGTTCACATAAATAAATGGAAGTGAGAAAGGAGCTATTAGAATATTTTTCCTCACTTATTGGTTTATTTCCATTGCAAAGGAGGTTAAGCCTTTGAGGGATGGTCTTTTGAGAAGAAAAATAACTTATGAAGTTTTATTGGAATTCTTAATAGAGGGTTGGGTATATTTTTTACTAAACTTAGTGTGATTTGGTGTAATGTCAAGTGAGGATAAGAGTGCCCTTTTAAAGTGAAAAGGGATAACATTTTGGTAAATACCCAAAAACATTCAATAATATGAAATCAACCTGAAGGAAAGTGAATCAAAAAATTTTAAATAATATATAAATAAAAAGATAAGGTCAATAATGTTTTCAAACACTCATTCCCACACATTCTTTGGTCTTTCCCTCTTGGTTAAACCCCTTTTACCCCTTTTTATTTTTAATGAGGTAACTAGTTTTCCAAAGTAACGTATCCTTTATACATGAAAATAAATTGTTAATTATTAAATAATTAAGAAATAATGATTCAAAATTTGAAATATATTTAATTATATTAATTTTATAAAAGTGATAAAAATTAATTTTAAAATACTAAGTGTGTAATGTTTAAAAATAATAATTTTTTAAAAATTATAACTTAAGTTATAAAAAGTAATATATGTGATTTTAAATTAAAACCAACATCTTTCAAATTATAAATTGAATTATGAAATACTAATTTAGTTATAGAATTTTTTTTAATGAATTTAAAATTCATACATATATACTAATAATGTCATGAAATTAACATTATTTATAAAAATGGTATTTTTCAATATTCACCTAAAAATCAATAATTTAGGAAAATAATAAAAAAATTTCTTAAACTAGTATTGAAATTATAATCCAAAAAATTAATTTTATTTTATCAATTACAATTTCTACAATTTTCTATTTTATCTTTTATATAAAATCATAAAATATAATAAGTAACTGTGTTTATAGGAAAATAAATTTTTAAAATACTAGTTATTCTTATTATTAATTTCTATAAAACACCAATAAAGCTATAATTAATAAATAAATATGATGTTTTTTAAATCATAATTTAAAAATAATATACTTAGTCATTTTTAATAAAAGTAAAAAAATATAGATTCTTAAAAAATAATGAATTAAGTAAATTTGTATAAAATCACCTTTATATATATAAATATATATATTAATATATTTTGTAATTAAGTTATTCATGTTTACACCTAATAATTCAACTACTAGGTTTTAATATTCAAAACATATCATGGTTTCATTTTAGTTCAGTGTTTCATATAGAGAACTCTATCAAACACATTTTTTATTTAGGGAAAATTTACATTGAAATCTTAAGTCATTAAATTATCTCTCCCTTAAATAAATTGCATTGTCACAATTTTAATCATTACCAACTGATGGAAGTAAGGGTATTCTTAACATAATCATATTTCTATATATAACTTATAATATTAAATCTACCTTACTCTCTTATGCTATATCAAGTTACTTATCTTTCCTCAAACAAAATTTTTCATTCATACAATCTTATACCCATTTATACACTCTAATCATATATTCTCCATAACACACCTTTACCAAAATAATTTAAATCTTAAATACATTAAACCACCATGAGATTATATATTCCTCCAATAATTAACTCTATATTAAACCCTCAAATTTTATTAACCACTATTCCCTAAGGTCACACACAAGTCAATATATATCATAATCCCAAAAATGAGATAAAATTCCACAAATATATTGTTTATAAGTTTTATATTAAATAAATAATAAATTAAAATATTATAAATTCTATTTAACTCACATTTATCAAAATCAATCTACCCATTATTACTTCAAAATCATGTATTTATTAAACCTAATATTTATCTATACCTCAATCATCTCTTCTTCAATAGTTATCCATAAAAATGAAATTTTTTTATAAAATAATTTTTCATGTTTATCAATAACATTTAATATATATTTCCAAGTCTTTAATGGGAAACTAATGAAGAAAAATACATATATGATTCAAATTATCCCCATAAATTTTAAAATTTAACATAATATCATTAGTAAATATCACTCATTAAAAAAATATCTAAGAGTTTTGGGAATTAATTTCTATTAATATATCATCCTCAATACCTTAGGTACTACTAGGGAACTAACATTTTCAATCATTATAAACATATGAAAAATTATCAACCATTTAAGTATGATCCCTTAGTTAGTTATAAGACAATGTAGTTTCTAGATACATACATTTCTCATCATCATTTTCGTGATCCTATTTCAACCAAATACTAAAACCAAAATTGTTATGATAACATAAAAAATTTGAATATGAAATCATAAATCTGGACAAGGTTTCCCCTATGACACCTTAATTTTTAACAAATGATATTTTCAGTTCAAGATATGAATCTATTTTTTTAATCCTTGGTTATCGATTTTCATTTTTCTATTAGGTTTTCTAACTTAATTAGTAAAGATCATACTAAAATCTTTCATAATGGTTTATTAAAGACAATGTGAATAAAACATAGTATATCCTCGCATAGTGTCGAACTAGGTATGTAGTTATTCCTGTTTATCATGAACCTGGTGATGATCGAGTTGATACTCAATCCACATTTTTTAGGGGTATCAACCCTGGTAATATATGTTCCAGTGATTTCATCCAATTATATTATCCAGTCAAGGGTTTCATTTTTAGGAAAAATACACAATCTTTATTAACCAAAACATGTGGATATTATCCTATAATTATACTTATTCATAGTCTTATCTCAAATGTTATCTCATCGTAATACCCAATGAATAAAAAATACTCAATATAACTGACCTAAATATCTATCTATTCCTTTTAAATTATAACCAATATTAACTTATAAATCTTTTCTGACATTTCTAACACCAAAATTATAATCAATCAATATCATCTTAATCTCTAAATTTATAAAAACTCTACTCTGATACAAACTATATCATCCCAAAAACCAGACTATCTCATCCAAATTACATAAGAAAAATATTTCATTAAAATACATTCCCAATACCATTTAGGTTTATAGTTTTAAAGAATTGGGATAAAACAATAACATACAAAACCCATGTTCTTTATATCAATTGGACATTTTACCGATTATATATGAAACTGATTAGCCTATAATGAGTCTTAAAAATCTCATACAAATTCTCAACATAAGAAACTCTTCTATACACTTCATATTTTCATATCTTCATAACCTTGGTAAATGAAAACATAAGAAAGGGGTGAGCTTATAAAATTGGTAAGGGTAAACATAAACAATAACAATCTAATATCATTAGTGAGTATAATATTGGAATGTGGTTATAATCAATATATATAAGAAACTTATACCAAATAAAACATAGATCATACATCATGGAATAAGTCTAGGCATAACATAATACATGAATGAGTCAATGGACATAAGTTATGAGAGAATAACATAATAATGAGAATAAACATAAAACTATGATATCAATAAAATATACAAAAAACATTAGTATACAAATATATTATATTCATGATCCACACCATTAGTTCTCATGTGTAAAAGAAACTAAAATAGACTCATGCATGATTATCTCATGAGATATAAACTTTTAACCAATGACTTTGTGGGTGATATAGGATCTAACCCATCATTCATCCATACTTATGTGTGCCACTTGAAATTCATTAACTTATCACATCATAAAGAACCCATTTAAATATATTTGGTTTTATAAAACATTGAAATGATAATCATTCACTTTTTATAACATAAATAACCCATGGAAATATAATGAGTTTCATTCAACACATCATAAAAACCCATGGAAAGAAAATGAGTTTCAAATCATTTTCAGATGGATTCATAGAATGAAATCAATAATAATTCCATAATAAATCATAACATGAAAAACCCATGGAAAATAAATGGATATCCAATAACCTCAAGTGACTTCCTAGGAAAATACCAGTTAATAATGATGATAAAGCATATGGTATGTACACTTTATAGTTAAAGGGTATAAGATTAAGACAATAATTTCCCTAATAAATAAATGAAAGATGATTATGTGAACCCCCATCACTCAATGAAATGAAAAATATATAATTCATGATGAATGTAATTGGAAAAAAAGTTATAGTTATACACCAAAAATGATTAGTAAAGACAAAGGATGTGATGGGTCATATTTTAAAAAGAGGATAACATTACATCAGCCATCCATTGATAGAGTGTGGATGGTTACATTTTAAAAATATCTTTGATCAGCCATATGATATTTCAAAGGAAAATGGATGTAACATCCCATTACCCTCTTTTAGGGTTTTCCCTTCTTTATTTTCATTTCCCTTTTTATTTGGGTATGTTTGGGGACTCCTGAGGATGAAGAGCATTTACTGGGGGAAATTACCTAATGTTAAGGGGTGTATGTTTGTTCGAATTAATTAATTCTAGGTATAAATGTGTTAATGGATTTTTATAGTTCTCCCAAAATTAGGATAATGTCAGAGTTTTTTTGGGTTTTTCAAAGAGAAACTAGGATTTTCACTATCTAAAGAAGAAATACATGTTGTGTAATTGGTTTATAAATTGTGTATTGGTCACTAGTAAGATATCACAAGCTTAGTTTATAGAAAGAGCTTATTACATGTCATGATAGGTTTACATGCCGTGTAAAGTGTTTACACATCATGTAGTGTGTGTCGGGATGATTTTTTCAATCGGTACAAGTCATGAATATTTAATGACATGAGTTTATATTATATTTCATATAATGCTAAAATCTGTATTTTTTTCTAGATCCATCAGGGTTTTTGGCATACTTGTGCTTCGTGGATTACACGATGTGAAATAGGGTTTCACTCCATGTAAATCTCATGACTTGGGATTTTTAGGGTGTTTCATTACTAATCTCTATTTCATTCAGCCATGTATTCATCCCTCTTAACCTAGTATATCTCTTAGGTGATTTTAAAGACATTTGATCCTTCTGGATCATTTCATTCAGTGATTTATCATTGTTGTGGTTGTGGTGCATTTATCTAGGTGAGTATCCATCCTGATTCTTCTTTGTCTTTGATCATACTAGCCCCGTTTCACTACAGTTATGGATCTATTGATATTTTCTGATAATATTATTGATTCCTTCTATATATTGAGTGTGATCTTCCTCTATAGGCTAACACTTATATTGGTTATAGTGCAACATGTTTGTTTCTTCGAGGTATTTTGTGATCTATCCTCTCCACTAACTGTTCTTCTTATTATAGCAATTTTTAGATGTGTGGATTGATTCTAGGATCTCTATTTTTTCTATCATTATTCCTTATTAGTGGATCCTATTGCATGTGTTTGTGACCCATGTTTGAGGTATGTGGTTCTGTCTCTAGAATATGTTGGATAAACTTCATTTCACTAGTTTTATAAAGTGTTTTATAAATAAAATTTTACGATTTAGTGATTGATTTGTGTGTGTGGAAATGGGTTTTTGATAAAAGATTGTTTTTCTATTATTTTGGTAAAATAAAATTGTATTTTCAAAACATTAGGAAATGGGTTTTTGAAATGGTTTTCAAAACATGGTTTTGATTAAATGGTTTTGAAAATAGAACACATGGGAAGAATTGGTTACTTAGCTGGAAGGCTTATCTTAGGGTCATCATTGATGTATTATTAGGGGGTTCAATCATGGGGTATTCATCTATTTCCTATAGCCATTGCTCTAGGGAAATAGTTTTGAAATTGTTGGGGGATTCACTCTTAGGGTGTTTCTCTACTCCTTGGCATGTGTTCTAAGGAGTTGATTATGAACTAGTCATTGATTGTGGTGTGAGTATTCTATTAGACTGACCTATATTTATCGTTGGTGTGATGTTACCTATTCTTTGGATTATATTTTTTTAGCTTTTACTTACATGGATTTGATATGATATGTGATACATGATTTACTCTACTTTGAAATATGTGAAGTGATTTGAAATTGTATTTACCTGGATTATTTTAGAAATATGGAAAAGGGGGAAATTAATTATTTTACTATGATTTTGATATAAAAACTGTAAACAATTTATCATTATTTTTTACTTTATAGTTGGGTATATTCAGATTATTGTACATAGACTTGTTATGGAACACCTGGGTGGGATCCTACTGAGCATGTTAGCTTATACCCAGTGCACCCCTTTAGCGGTGCATAGAAATTTGTATGTATTTTCATGAAGGGAAATTAAAGGTTTAATAGTGAGGAGGCGAGGTCTTTTTCAGTTGTGTCTGGGTAGCTGGTGGTGAGATGGTGTGAGTTTTCCCATGCGATCACATGGGGTAGTTTTTTTCCTATTTTAGTTGTCCTTTGGTGACTGGACTTGTACTTTGGGATGTTTAGACTATTTTTTTAGTCGTATCATTTATGCTATATTCTTTTAGTTATGGAATATATTTATCTCTTCTATTCTTTATATCGGTTACATATGTATTCCATGTTGTTGCTTCAGGTTGGGAGAAATAATTATTATTTTATTCATAGGATAAATTCATCTGTCTATGAGGATAATGAACACCCATTAGCTATGTAGAAATTTAGGTTAGGTACCAGTTTGATCGGGTTTTTGGGTTAGGTTCACCACAGTTTGATATCAAGAGAGGTATTTCCTTAAGAGTCCTTATCTTAGGAAATCTAGTAGACTAGAAATGGGATTATTGAGACATCAGAGGTAGGTTGTTGTGACTGTTTGGCTAGCTCTTGTCATGATAAGACTAACGTTACAATGGGATTATAGGATGTGTGTCTCCTATTTTGAGTTCTCGATCTTAATCTTGGTTTTTTCTTATGGTTTCCTAGTTCGAACTATGATTATTATATTTTTTTACCTCTTTTAATATTTTGGCGTGTAGCAGTACGACACTGATAAGTCATCCACAAGTTCCTCAAGAGGGTGTAATAGATGCTCCTCGAGGGAATCCACCCATGGATTAGAACCTTATCGAGGTTATCATGCTATCAGTTCATGTTGTGTTCTAGAATATATAATTAGTATAGAATGTAGTTTTTGAATTACATCCAGGAGCTGGAGGAGAAAGGGATCAATCACGAAAGTCCGTACATGATAATTCATTTAACATTAAAGGTATCAATCAAATTAAAGAGGAATATGGATATCTAGAAAATATCGATCATATCTTTGACTTACTGGATACACATGAGATTATCAAGGTTAATTTTATGATGTTCAGACTTGAGGGTCCCAGCAAGTGATGGTGGTATTCTATGGTGTAGGCGGATAGGCATATGGTCTTGAACTGGAAGGGTTTCATGGCCCTATTTTTTCATAAAATTTATCTAGATTAACTAATGATAGGTTAGTCTCAAGATATCCTCTCTTTATATTAGGGAGGGTGTTCAGTGTCGGTGTACACCAATCAGTTTTCTGAGTTGGTTCATTTTTCTTCAAAGGTAGTAAATAATGACTTGCTAAAATTATAGAAATTACTAAAGGTTTTGTGACTAGATATTAGATCGTAGGTATTCATACTGAAGCTTTAAACCTATATATAGATGATAGAAAAGATAATGACGGAAGATATTAACATGATTGGAAATGTTAGATATTCTTCCCTTTCTCTTCCACCTAGTCGCATCTTTAGTGGGGTGCAAGGGAAGAAGAGGAAGCAGAAAGATCATCACAGGATTAGTGGAGGTGGTTCTCAGTATGAGGCTACGTATACACCCTCAATTATAGCTATATTTGTTCCCCTAACTTTCAATTATTGTGGTAATGTTGGTAACACTCGGTGTCCCTATCCTATAGCTAAAAATATGTGTAATAGTTATGGACATTGTGGTCATCTATAACATTTCTATCAGTCTATGTGTATACCCCAGTATGGTTAGGGATCATTAACTCAAAATGCTAATACAACATGGTCATATGATTCAAATAATATAGGGATCTAACCAATATCCTCAGTAGTAAAGTACCTTTACATAGTTAATAATATTCTAGCAGAGGCAAATGCAATTCCAGCAATAATAAGAGGTTACATTTTTATTGCATCTTTAGTAGAAATTGTTTTATGTTATGTTGGTTCTTCCCACTAGTTTATATCTATCCATTTTTTTCATCTTAAAATTTTGATGGATATTATTCCCTTTTTTATGGAGTTAGTGACAAATCTTGGTAATAGTAAAGAGTAGGGATTTCAATGTCCTTATTCACTATGAGTAGCTGATGCTGAGTTAGCATGGGATTTTCTCTTTCTTGATCAAGATTTGTTTTATGTAATCATTGGGATGGATTCAATTGTATTTAACCATGATAATGTTGGTTTTTATCATCATTGTTTCTCATTTATTGGGGCCTATGGGATCTCATGGGTGTTTTATAGAGAGTTGGATCAGATAACTGGTCATGCAGGACTTTCCCACCCACATCACAGGAGTTTGTTTTCTATTTTGGTATTTGATCCCAATGATGTTTCCTCTATTGTTGATCTTCACACTATTGCTTGAGATTTTCCTGACATTTTCCATGATTATTTATCCAGTCATCCTCTATAGAGGGAGGTAGTGTTTTTGATTGACCTGATTCATGGTACATAGATGATTTTGATATGTTCTTATCATAAAGAACAATCAGAGTTGAATGAGCTAAATTTTTTACTTGGATAAATTAATGGAAAAAGGTTTTCTTTTCCCTAGTGTTTCCCCTCACTAACCCACTATACTCTTTACCAAGAAGTCAGATGGTTTACCTTAATTATTCATGGACTATTAGATATCGAACTAGGTAACTATTAATAATAAGTATCATTTGTATCATGTAGATGTTTTGTTTTGATTTGTTAAATGTGGAAATTGGTTTTTGAAGATTTATATTCAGTTAGTTTACCATCATCTCATTGTTTAGGAGTCAAATATAATGAAGATGGATTTCTGAAGCAGGTATGGTCATTAAAAATATCTTTTGATATAATTTGGTCTGACTAAAACTCCTACATTTTTTATAGATTTGATGAATTAGATATTCCATGAGTATCTTGAATTATTTTTTATTGTGTTCATTGATGATATTTTGGTTTATTCAAGATATGATAATGAGCGTGATAAATATTTGAGTTTGGTTTTGGAATTCCTAAGGATTCCCCATTTGTATGGAAATAATTTGAGATATAATTTTGGGATCCAAGAAGTGAAGTTATTGGGGAAAATGATTTCGGAGCATGGATTATCAATTTATCCTAAGAAAGTGAAGGTAATTTTTGTCCTGGGAACATCCACATAACGTCTTTGAGATTCAGAGCTTACTTGGTCTTGCTGGATACTATCAATGGTTTGTTAAGGATTTCTCAAATATGGTGTCACCTTTGACTAGTCTTACCAATAAAAGGGTGAAATTCATATGGTAAGAAAATTTTCAGTCTTCTTTAGATGAACTGAAGGAACTTCTAACATCGGGTCCAATACTAATATTACTTAATCCTAGTAAGGGGTATGTTGTTTTTTTTCTTCTGGTGCCGGTTTGGGTTGCATGCTTATACAGGATGATCATGTGGTGGCTTATAGCTCTTGTCAACTTTGACCTCAAGAGATGAATTAACCCACTCATGGTTTAGAGATTTACATGGTTATGCATGGACTTAAATATTGGAGACTCTATCCTTTTGGGGATAGGTTCATAATATTTTCCAACCATAAGAGTCTAAGATATATATATTTTTTAGAAATACTTGAATCTATGATAGAGGTGGTGGGTGAAATACCTTCAGAGATTTTACTTTGATATCTCTTATACAATGGGGAAGTGTAATTTCATTGCATATGCTCTTAGTTGGAATGTACCATTGTAGAATTTCGTGGAATCAAAGGAAGGGTGTAACCTTATGAGACTCTTCACTTAGTTTCACCTTTTTTCTCAAGGGGATGGTTTGGGTTTGGTTATGAAAAGTTGTTAGTTATAATTATCTCTCCTTGAGTCTATTTTGTAGATTTAGTATAAATATTATGAGTTTAGAGGAATTTGAGGAACCCTATATGTTGGGTAGATCATTTCTAGATGGTCTCTCTCTTCAGTTGGCGGTCTTCATTTTGGTGATTGGGATGTTGTCCTAGCATTAGGGAGGAGGTTAGGTTTTTTTCATATTTCATAATGGCATATTCATCTATACACTAATAAGATATATTATAAAATTAGACGGTGATTCTAGTGGTTGGGTATGATGTGTGACATTGTTGATTATGTGTCATGCTGTTACATCTACCAATAGATAAAGGAAAAGCTTCTAAAACCTTCTGGTTTGCTCCAGCCTCTTTCAGTTCCAGTTTGTAAATGGGATGAGGTGTCCATGTATTTTTTTATTGGATTACCAACGACTCCCTAAGTGGGAAATGTTATCTAGGTGGTTATTGATTGGTTGAAAAAGTAATCTAATTTCATTTTCATCAAGGATACCACAAAAGTTGATGATTTGGGTAAGTTTTATGTATGGTAGATCATTACGTTATACGGGGTTCCATCTACCATTTTCTCAAACAAGGATCCAAGGATTACTTTTAGGTTTTGTAGGATTTTTCCAGATATGATGGGGACTCAGGTCAGTACGAGTACAACTTTACATCCACAGATAGATGATCATACAGAGCATGCTATTTAGATCTTATAGGATATGGTCTATGCTTGTGTCTTGTATTTTGGTGGATCATGGGATATCCATATGGGACTGGTTGAATTTTCTTATAAAAATAGTTATTAGTGATCAATCATAGTGGCTATTTTTGAAAAAATTTATGGTTTCCTTTGCAAATCATCTCTTTGTAGGGTGTAGGTGGGATAAGCCTCTTTGGTGGGACTGAGTCTCGTTCAGGAAACATTTTCAAGGATTTAGGAGATACGTCATCAACTGGTTATGGATTAGAGTTTACATAAACCTTATCTGGATTAGTAACATATTCTGTTAGAGTTTTCTATAGGTGTAAAGGTTTTCTTAAATTTTTCTCCTCTGTTGGGTCATTGTCAAAATGGAAAATATAGAAAGTTGGCTCTGAGATTTGTTGGACAATTTAGGGTCACTAAGCGGCTTGTGTAGGTTACTTATCAGTTGGAATTATCAATTTTATTGACATTAATTCATGATGTGTTCCATATATCTTAGCTGAAGAAATACCATCTTGATCCCTCTCACATTATGATTTTGGAAGAGATTGAGTTAGAGCTAGAAGTTTCTGTTGTGGAGGAGCCAATAAAGATCATTGACTCTCAATTGAATGTATTTTGTGGAAAGTTGATTTCATGGTCAGATTTTTATGGAGACATGGATCATATTCTCATGAGACTTGAGAGTGAAATTCATTGATTAGTATTACTTACCTCATCTCTTTTCCAAACATCATTCTTTCACATGACTTCCCAAGTATGGAAAGTATTATGTTGGGGATTTTTCAACATATATTTACCCACTTTTTGTTTTTTTCTTCATTCTTTTCATTTCCATTTCTATTTGGGTGAATTTTGGGACTCTTGAGGATGAAGATCATTTTATAGGAAAAATACCTAATGTTTGGGGAAGTATGTTTTTTTTAATTAATGGATAATGGGTATAAATATGTCAAAATCATGTAGGGTTCTCCTCAAGTTTGGAGAATTTTGGAGTTGGTTTGTGTATTTCAAAAAGAAACTATGATTTTCGCTATCTATCAGGGAAATACATGTCATGTAATGTGTTTACATGTCATGTATTATTCAATGGGAACATATCATGATCTTGGTTCATAATGTGAGCTTTCTATATGTCGTGAAACTTTTACACATTATTTAAAGTGTTTACATGTTTTGTAGTGGGTATTGGGATGATGCAATGAATCAGTACAAGAAATGAAGATTTCATGATATGGATGCATATTAAATTCTATGTAATGGTAAAATCAGGATTTTTAACCCAAGGTGATGGATTTTTAAGCATACATTTTCTTCATGGATTACACAATGTGAAATGGGTTTTCATTCTACATAAATCTTATGATTTGAAATTTTTAGAGTGATACATGGAAGATATCTCTTTTATTCATCCACAGAATATTCCCTCTCAACCATGGAACTCTTCAAGGAAATTTTGGAGACCGAAGATCCTTACATGTTATTTAATTTAGCGATTGATCATCATTATGGCTATGGTGCATTTATCTGTGTGAGTATTATTCCTATTTCTTTTTTTTTCTTTGATCACGGTGGCCCTATTTTACTTCAATTATGGATCCATTTATCTATAATGATAATATTACTGATTCCTTTTAGATATGCAATGAGATGTTCCTTTGAAGGATAACCCTTACATTGGTTGTGGTGGAACATGTGAGTTTCTTTGAGGTATGTTGTGATCTATCCTCTTCACTGACCATTCTTCCTATTGAATCAATTCTGAGATGTGTTGATAGATTATCGTACCTCCATTGTTTTATTTAATTTTTCCTTATTGGTGGATCCTATTGTGGGTGTGGGTGACCTGAGTTTGAGGTAGGTGGTTTTGTATCTAGACTATTTTGGATGAACCACATTTCTCTAGTTTTATAAAATGTTTTATAAATGTAATGGCATGATTGATTGATTGATTTGTGTGCATGAAATGGGTTTTTGATAAAATATGTTTTTTTCATTTTTTTGGTAAAATAAATGGTTATTTTCAAAGTATTTTGAAAATTATTTCTGAAATGGTTTTTAAATAATTTTTTTGATGAAATGGTTTATAAAATAGAGCACATGGGAAGCCTTGTGTACTTAGTTGGAAGGTTTATCTTAAGTCCATCATCTATATATTATCAAGGGGTTCACTCATGGGAAATTCCTATATTTCCTAGGCTCATTGATATGGGTAATTAATATTGAAATTTTTGTGGGATTCACTCATGGAGTATTTCTCTACTTATTAGTCATGTGTTCTAAGGACTTGATTATTCACTAGTCAATGAATGTTATATGAGTAGTCTTCGAGAATGACCTATAGTGATCATTGGTATAATGTTACCTATGATTTGGATTATATTATTTTATCTTGTACTTATATGGATTTGATATGATATGTGATGAATTATTTTCTCTAGTTTTATATATATGGAATGATTTGAAATTGTTTTTACCTATATTATTTTGGAAATATGGAAAAGGGGGAAATTAAACCTTTTTCCATGATTTTTAATATAAAAAATCTAAACTATTATCATGCCTTAATTTTTTTAAAGTTGAGCATATTTAGATTATTATACAGAGACTTGTTATGGAATACCTAGGTGGGATCCTATTAAGAATGTTATCTCACTCCCTGTTCACCCATTCAATGGTTTTTATACCTTTTTATGTATTTTGATGTAGGGAAAGGTAAGGCACCATAGTGAGGTGATGAGGTTTCTATCAGCTGCATCAGGGTGGCTGGTGGTGAGATAGTGGGAGTTTCCCAATACTATACCATGGAGTAGTTGGTTTCTTGTTTTAGTTTTACTTTGATGATTGGAAGTGTACTTTGATTTGTTTTGACTTTTTTTTGAGTTGTATCATTTTCATTGTTTTCTTTAAGTTATGTCATATATTTATCTCTACCATTTTTTCTCTATGTTATATATTTTTATCAAGTTTTTGATTCTATTTGGGTGAAACCATTCCCCCTTATGTTGTTTGATTCCTGAGTGTTTGTCAACAACTAATGGGAATCAATAATTTCCTTTGAGTATGTGGAAATTTAGGTCGAGTACCGTTGGAGAGGGTATTCAGGTCGAGTTTTCCATAATTACTTAGATGATAAATACTTTTTTGGAGTTGTTGAAAATTCACTTTAGAAATAAGAAATATACTTGATCTTTTGAAATTATTTTAAAATATATGTTTTATAAATCTTGGAGAAAATTAATTTCCTTCAAAAACCATGAAATAACATATATAATTATTTATATAAAATGTTAATGGTGGAATAAATATGTGTTCAAACATAAACATTAAAAAAGAATATTTTCACATTCTGATAAAAATGACTCATACAGAATATGTTAAAATTTTATTTATAACTTTTAAAAGAATGACAAGTAGAATAAAATGACTTTAATAAATTATTTTGGTGTATATAAATACATTCTCAAAATCATACAATGAATATGAACATGGGAAAGGGTAGGTTCTAAATCAAGAAGAAGTGACAAGGTTGATTCCACTTTGAAGAAACACTTCCGTTAAAATATATGTGAAGGGGAAAATGAAATATTGAGGGAACCGGTAAAATACCATGAAAATCCACATAAAATTATAATGGTATTTAGAAAGAATGAAAATTTTCTATATGGATTATCATTTAAGAACAATCCTTATTTGAAAATAATATTTTCAGTGAAACCCATTGGGTTTGAGTTATATTTTATACAAAAACCCCTTTAAATGTTGGTGTATTATGAACTAAAAAACATTTAAAATTGAACATGATATTGCCCTCAAATAGTCCATTAATATGGTAAAATACATTTATTATTCAATATATTCACCATTCCCAGAAAACAAGGTGTATAAAATGAAATATGTTTCAAGGGGTTAAAATTAAGACAAGAAACCCTTATAGTATTGGTAAATTTTGATTCAAAATTATATGATATATTAAACATGGAAAAAAATATTTAATATCATTATATATAATGGAATCAGGATATAAAATGATAATAGGGAATAACTCTCACCAATAAAAATAAAACATTGTGTATAACAGAAACATGTCTTAAGGAATTCAACTTTGAGACTAATAAATCTTACCACAATTCCTACTTAGTCGAAATTCACTATAACCTCCTATAACAAAAGTAACTATATTAATCACCCATTTAATAAAATTTTCTATATCTATAAAATTTTATAAACTTAATTTATAATTATTCTCTACATGTATATTAAATATTTATTATCTATTTTTGATATCGGGTGTGAGTAATCATGATCTCTTTGGATTAGTTTCATAATAACTATGTTGTTCTTAATTATTATCCAAACTTTCATCATTCCCATATCATACATATTATTTTAATTGATGTTTTTTAATTACTTATATTTTTATAATTTCATTTTATGGTATTTTTTGTTATGATCTTTATTGATGAATTTAGTGATGAGCATGTTTCGATGATTCATAGAAAGCAGAGGTTCTTTTCATAAATAATGAATTAAAATTTTAAATTACCATTGTATAATAATAAAATAAATTATTTACTTATTCATATCATATATTACAAGAAATTAAATTCCCAAAGTCATCTATGGCATATATTTATATCATTGTTCAATTAAATGGTTAAACCAACCTAAACAAGAATATAACCTAATTAATGGATGAATTTGAAGTGATTTAGTTGTAATATAATTATACCTGTAATGTCCCTATTCTTCCCTATTGCCTTGAGAAGGTGGAAGGGAATTAATAAGCCTTAAGATAAATCCTAATGATTCCAAAGGCTTGAAATAAATATAAAGATATTGATTAACATATGGGGGACGATTTGATCTTTGAAAGGAAACAACCAACCAAACACTCCTTAACAAAACTACCACATGATGCAAGATAAAAAAAATAAAATCAACTCAATATAAAACAATTATACCAATTCCAACTATCAAGAGTACCACAATGGAAGTCGACAAAAAGTCAAGGTAAATATCAGAAGACTACAAGACCAAAAAAACCAACAAGACACATAACTCCAAATCTCTACATGATCCATGCTCCAACTTCACAAAAAATATCCCAAGTATCACTATGCACCATAAGAAAAATGTTATACATTACCTTTCCTGATGTATTAATAAATAATATCTAAAAAATTACTAAAGTGACAAAGTAGGGTTGAGTAATGAAACTCTGTATGTTTTTCCCAAAGACTTTCCTACTCACACCACTAGGATAAAACAAGTTATCAGCGTTTATATAAAATAGTTTATATAAAAAAATTTCTAAAATAGATTTTATGAAAATATAAAAAAGTTTCAATGAAACCATTTTCTAAAAACAAAATTAAGTTCTAAGGAAAGAAACCAATAAATGTAATAAAATCATTTTTGAAATCTATTTTGGTATAACCATTCCATTTCACTTATGCACATATCCAACCAAGAATGAAAACATGGACCTCCCTATACTCATGAGTGGTGATTCATCCCTTCACTATGTTTTAAACTAGTGAACCATTTTATGGGGGAGATTCTTGACCCATAACCTTCACACTAATGATTGGAGAGAATCTTTACCCTTATCCATCCTAAATTCACATGAACACACACAACCATCATGCCAAAAACTAATACTAAAACCACCATTTCACCATTTCAATAAACCTGTTCTTTTATTGAAAATAATTCAAAAAACCCATTAAAAATAAATATTACCATTAATTTCAATAAAACTATCCTTTTATTGAATTTTTTTCCTTATTAATCCATTTACCAAAATTCCAGGAAATCCATATTTTAAAATCACCATTTTAAATTCAAGAACCAAAGAACTTTCCACAAAAACACCCAATTTCCATGTTTCCACAAATCGTCACTGAAGAGGGTTTTCAACAATCAATCCAAAAAAATCCACAATCAATTAAAATAAAAATAACCAATTTAAAATCAAGCCTTCATATTCAAACTATAGGATTCGAGATTAAATCCTCCTACCTTGGGTTTTATGGTGAAAACAATGAACGACACTCAAAATCCTGTGAAACCAGGTTGAATCTTGAAAAACACATCTTATATATCTTACCCTATCATAAACAAAGACCAAATATTATCATATTTAACATAAATATCTTATACCAATACACAATAGAAATTGATCTAATAAATCGAGATAGATAGAGAAGTAGATATAAGAAAAACAAAAAGAATAACCAAGAACGATCACATATCGTGAGAATCTGGATTCAAATCTTCAAGAGAATCCTTTGGATTTCCTCTGATTCAATGGAACAAGTATCTACTAACTTTGTGAGGAGAAAATTTGAGTTAGGTCTATTTTGGGGGAAAATAAGTCATTAAAACACCAAGTAAATCTAGATTCACTTTTTTAGGATCTAGTGTCTTTACTGCGCACGGTTTAGTCACACAGTTAGACAAGCTTTGTGTTGATCGTGTGTTAACCACTACCTCAAGGATGAACCTCTCATGGTTACCTCGCATGGTTTCCAAATGATGCACTAACCATGGAGAAGCCATGCTCTTAAAAATACAATGTCACTTTTTCAAAGAACACGGTTTTTCCTAGGTGGACGCACAGTTTGGGAAAATTGTGCACCACTAGTGCACCTTCCCTTTTCCCCAATCACACTATGCATGGTTTCCTATAAATTCTTCATAGTTTTCCCACACTAATAACTAACCAAACACCTATATAACTTCCCCAAAAACACTCAAAAAGTTTTCTAAACTCTCTCAAACATCACCCATATACTTTACATACATAAAAAGCATAAATAAAGAGTTACTTACTTGAAACTGGGGGTGATACAATGAAAAAACCAAAAATATATTATTTAATATTTATTAGTGTCATATATGATAATTTGAAATAATTTTAAGAATTATATAACCTATATTATGTAACACCCTGACACTAGTTACTCAGAGTCTGTGCATTATTACAGAATATTGGCATGATCATAAGAGATCAATTCTCAAAATACAAATTAGTTTAGTAGCCTTAGAAGTACTAGATACATACATAAGTTTTACATTATATTATAAAATAAAAAACATTATTATGTATCCTTTGAACACACACATATCCCATATCCTACCCCTGCCGGTCAATCATAATATACTTCATCACATCCTGGAGAAAATAAAACATATGAAAGGGGTGAGATCAGATGCTCAGTAAGGATAAAAATATAGCTAAAAATTTCATAAATAAGCATAAAAATTGAAAGAAATGCATAAGACTAAAAAATCCTTTTAAACATAAATTTCAGATTAATATGGAAAATATAAGTCAAATAATTCAATTTACTTATTCACATGGATATTCTACTACTCGAATAATGGCATGTTATATAAATAGCTAATTTCATAATGATGGAATTCATAATGCCAGAAATTATAGCCACGTAGTCAAGGCCTCATGCCAAGACTACAAATAAGATTTTTTCAAAGCATTGTGACAGGAAACTAGTTTGTCTCATGAGACCTACCGATGCATTGAGGAGATATAGTAGGCTCAACCTATCATTTACGAAGTCCAACACATTCCTAATATGAAATTTTTTGAAACATAACATAAACATTCATATTAAAACTAGCATAAAAAATTTCAATAATTTAACTATAAACCATGAATGGTATAAAAATAGTACATCCACAGTCAAACATATAATAAATCATTCAATAAAATATGGAATATTTTATTATAATAAATCAAACTCAATCAAGAATAATATCCAGTAAAGGATGTAGATATAGTTGAAAATGATCAGTAAAACTCTTTGAGAGAAATATCCCGTATTGTGAAATCATTTAAAAGTCATGCATTTATAAATGAAGTCATTTAAAAGAGATTTTTTAATCAAAGTGTCCCATACCACATTGAAACTTTTGAATTGAATTAACATTTTAAAACAATCATGTCCATATAAATAAATCCTTTAAATAATTTTTAAAACATTGACATTAATTAAAAATATTTAGAAAAATAAATCATTAAAACATTTAAAATGATGATCTTGATAAAGATTCCCTTCCACAAAACCTTAAAATATTCATTTTGAAAACATTTTTATGAAACATGGACATGGATGATAAAAATTTCCCAGTAAATACTTACACATAAACAATTTCGGATAATAATGAGATTGATGAATTAACCCTTACCTTATACTTTACTTTAGTCGAGGGTATATTTAACCTCCTATATAATGACCATATTATGTTATTAAATTATAAAAGAACCATATTAATATTTATGATATCGTATATGATTCATTGATGACTTTATATCACCCATTTAATAATAATTTCCATGTTAAAGTAACATTTTGGGCAATAATTGCTTTCTTTATCGTACGTATGTTAACTTTTTCTTCGTAATCGTATCAATTAGATAATGATTTACCTACTTAAATAATATAAAAAATGATTTAAATAACATATATATTCAGAATATGAATATGTATAATAGATAGATATATGAAATGGAAACACCGTTCATGGAGGTGGTAATCTGTACGTACGCATGAACGTTGTTTCCGTTTCCTTATTGTGTAGTATAGAAGTGAGAAAACAGAATATATTTATCTACTTAAATATATATTTTTCAAGTAGAAATATTATTTTATAAACCTCATAATTAATCATTATATATATATATATATAAATTCATGAAGAGTGATCATTGAAGATGAAACTCATCGTGTCGTGGAGACGGTAAGTCGTATGTACGCACGAGCAATAATATAAATCTATCAATGGTAAAAAGGGGTTTAATAGGATGGTATATTATATATAAAGAATCATAACCATGTTATATTAATTATTTAAATTAATTATACTCATTATTATACCCATCCAAATAATGGAGTGTTGAATAACAAACTACACCATGAGGTAGAGACGGTAAGCCGTATGTACGCATGTATGGTGACTTTATCATTCATAAGATGGATAGAATAATGAATATCGTTGTACCATATTTATAATAAAATCTGAGTCTGTATAAGGTACCAGATTTATAATTTTATTATGAAAACAACAATGAAATAGGAAGTGGAAGAAGAAAAGAACTTTGAAAGAGATGATGATGTTATTACCTCTTCTTTGGGTGCTTCCTTTTGATTTGATCAAAAGGGTTATTTAGGTTGGATTTCTGATCAAATTAAGGACTATATGTTGAATTGATGGTATTTGGGAGGTTATTTGAGTTGGTTTTGGTTGAGACAAATGTCTTTGGAGGTGTGAAATTAAGAGAAGGGGAAGTACCCTTTTTAAGAGAGGTGAGGGTCACTTTAGGAAAAGCTAAAATATTATTTTATTGTAAAATCATTTTCGGTTTATAATAGATCCAAATGGATTTATTTAGAGGATAAGGTGGGGATGGGTCTAAATCCTCTCAACCAATCAGTTTTAGAAAAATTTAGGTCACCATATTAACCTTATGTTTTAGATTTAACTCTTAGTTAAATAGTTTAATTTTTACAATGTGTTCTTTAATTTTTATATTACAAGGTTAATAACTTACTCTAAAATGCCAATAAAACCTAAATTGGTTCATTAATGACATATATATCATCATATAATTCTTTTGGATGAACCTTATATTTTTAGTAATATTATATCATTTAATAATATAGTATTTTTTTTAAACACATTTATGTCAATTTTAACACTATTTATTATTTTGTTTTTGTGAAATTAAAAAAAAATTATTAATTAGAAAAAAATACATTAGATCAACCCTAAAATGTCATATTAACCTATAAAATTAGTTTAATGGATCAAAAGTCTCAATTTACATTTATTTTTATATTTATAATATCAATTATTTTAATCTTTCATTAATAAGGTAATTATTTCATCATCATTGTGTCATAAATAAATTTAATTATTTAATGTGTAAAAATAATAAATAAAATACCATTATGTTGGAAATCCATTTATATTTATAATTAATATTTATATTAGACATTATCTTATGTATAACCCTATATTAAAAATGGTTTAGTTATTAAACATTTAATTTAACACTTTTAACTCTTTTTTTAAATAAAATAATAATAATTGTCCTAATCTAATCCAAGTGGACCAAAAGGATAATATTTTATTAATAAGGTTGATTTTGGTCGAAATACACTTATCCAATAGAATCAGGACATGTGTCAGTGTAATTATAATATCATTTTTACCTTTAATTACTCTATTTACTTTTAACTGTGGTATATAAAATTCAAAAGTTATTATTCATCAAAAATTATTTTCATCCTATTGAGAAATATTTTACTTACTTATTTCAACCATGTCTCTCTGATTTTTTAGATTCCATTCACATAAGTGGTAAAATTATGTTTCATGCAAATTTTCAAATGTACCTAGATGGTGGGTAAAAGGCATTAAATAGTACAATAAAATATTATATATCTAATATTATTATAAAATAACTCCAATGAATTACATTGAACTAATATAGGTATTATTTATCTATTTTTAATTTAAAATAAATTTAAAAAAAAATAATAATAATTTAAATAAAACATGGTTTTAAACATTAACTTTGTGTTTTTCACTATTCATCAAAAATTGAAATTTTTCAGAAACATATCAAAAAATTACCCAAAGATAATTTTGATATTACAAATTAAAAATTGATGTCTATTTTACCAAATTGAAAACCTATAAGTTGTATTAATTAATTTAAAATTAATTCACATTGTCAAAACTAGAAAGATGATTTTTTGGAAGTAAAAACTATTAAAATATTGACATGGGTTTCTATCCAATTTAAATGTGAAATTACATACATTGGCCTACATTATATTAAATTATAAAACTTTAATCTAATTATATTTTAATACCACTCCAATTTGTAATTTAACATTATAAATTAGTTGGATTAAAAAAATTCAATTAAAATTTAGTAATTTTCACTATTCATGAAAATATGAAAGTTATCAAAAAAGTACCAAAAATTTATCCAAAATAAATTTTTATTTCATGCTTCTAAAGAATTTTTTTTTTCATTAAATTGAATATATTAAAGTGTTAAATATTATATTTAATTTTTTTTCAATTAAAAGGTGGTAAAATTTCTTTCTTGAAAAATACTTATTTTATCTGAAAAAAATGAATTGGTTGTTATATTATGTCTATGAAACACATAATATGGATGTTAAAATTATATAGAGTATATAAAATTCAAAATGTAGTTAATACTATTCATAACTGCTTTTTGAATGGCTAGTTTGGTAAGTCGTGGTGCGCTCGAACATGTTGTTGCATGTAGCGCAAGCTATTGAATCACTTTAGAAAGATAACATACTATGAAATCCATACATTCTCCCCTCATCCAATAAATTTCATCCCTGCAATTTGAAATTGTTCTTCAAAAATAAAAGTTTGAAAATAGAAAATACCTTTGTGGATAACCCACTTCAAAAACAGAGTTACTAAAATATAGTTTTAATAAGAGGGAAAGGGAAATGAAAAATTAACCACCAAATTATGATCTCAAATAGGATATAATTTTTGGAAATTAAAGACACATAATTGGATGAAAAATGTAAATATTTATAGGGAGTTATTGAGGTCATCAATCACAAACAAGTGAATAACAAATGGTACATTGAGGACCGTAAAGCCATAAATCAATGACGATTTAAATAACATCGGTTCAACAAAACATAAGGTATTAGGATAAAACATTTTTGGTTTTAAGATCCCTTCCCTAACGTTTAATAATTAATTTCTTCATAGAATAAGAAAAAAATACTTGACAACTAGAGTTCCATCCTTTAACAAATTTCTACCACAAACTCATCTTTCACTCAAAAAGATAATATAACTCCAAAATATTCTATCTATCCTAATCATATAGGGTTTCAAAAAAATGAATTTATAATTCATCTATGAGATCATTTAAAAAACTGCATTATACAAACTTGGACATCACGTAGACTAGTGGTAGGTGATGCACCCTTGTCACCCTTTGGTTGTGGGTTCAAGACTCGCGGCCTTGTCAGACGCGACGAGTTATCGCCCGATCTCCTGGTGGTCATTTTTATAACTATCCAAAAATAATATTAATAAATTCTTTAACCTTAACAATAGTATTCAATGACAAAATTAATCCATTTCAACCTTTAGATATATCCAATATACTTCTGTCCAAACTCACAATCCACAATTTTTAAGGAAGGTCACAAAATATACTTGTGAATACCTTCATTGTGTATTCTCTTACGACATGGAAATAAATTGAATTACTAGAAACCCATATTTGAATAGCTATGTACTTACTTCTTCCTTCTGTAAAACATAGAATACTGGATATACTCTTTAAATCAAAAAATTTTGTAATCTCCAACAATAATGGAATAAACAAACCATTAATTAGTTCCAAGGTAGCCAATAATATCTAATATAATTTATCCAAATAAATCATCTCTTATTCCAAAATCAATACCTCAGTATTAGGAACATATTGAGGTTTATCTATCCTTAAACCATGTATTTTCTAAAAAAGTTTTTCTTTATATTGAGTAACTTTTCTTAGTACCACACAATCTCAAACCCTTAATGAAATAGTACTGCAGTACAATCCTTACATACTCTATAATTCTTATAACTAGTACATCATTGATACAACATGCAAATGACACAATTCTTTAATAACAATATAAAAACAATATTCATTCCTCTTCATCTATTGTAGTATAATAACCTGATTATTATCCAATAGCATCATTTGGGGTATACTCTAATGATTGGTACATTGATTCGCGTAGTGTCCCAACTCTTTTCAAATGAAGAATTGTACATTTGAAACATTTTTCTTACCATTTCTATCACTAACTTGGTGTTATTTTTCTCCACACTTATAACAAACTCCCAATACATTCAATCACTTCTCATGGTGATTCTTCCCATAGTTATCAAATTTGGTAAAATCCTTCTTTCCCTTCTTCCCTTTATCCATCTTTCTCTCTACCATCCTTTTATTCTCTGGATTCCCTTCAAATCCATAGGACTCAGAGAATTATTTACTTATCTTATTAATACATGATACTATTTCTTCATATGATGAGAATATGTGGGAGACTATTTCCCTTCTAAATGTTGTCTTAAGACCATGAAATATATTATCCTTCTTTCTCATTGGATCATGCATATTTCTGGAGTTCCCATTCCTTCTACAGGATGCCATTTCTAAACAATGGAATACACTATGTTAGTTTATGAATCGAATTCACAATTACAAACTTTTAAAATACCTAATGTAAATGTAAAAGTTTATGCATATAATACATAATCGTAAAAATGTTTCCTTTGAGGAAGTATTTACTCATAAATCCTTCATAATGGTTTGTAAATAAAATGTGAATTATCCTAAGTATATCCCCCAGGAGTGTCATAACCAAGAGTGTAGAAATGCCTGTTGTTGTGCACTAGGATACCTCAGGTTAAGCCTAAAACTCATTTTTAGAGTTTTCACTCCTAGGTACATTTGTGCCAAATTCGCCTCTACCAGCTCAAATCCAGACAGGGATGTATTTTCTTGGAAAACACACATAATATTTACACTACCAAATTTTTTGGATGTTCTTCTATAATAATCCTCAAAGCATATATTAGGGTAACATTCTCTAATTAGATTTTATCTAAATCTTGTTTCTAAGGATTATACTAAACTTCATTTGATACCAACTGTAATGCCCTACCCCTAGTTTCCCAGAGTTAGTGCATTATTACATAAAATTTTCATGATCAAAAGAGACCATCTCTCAAAATAACTATTAGTTTAGTAGCCTTGGATATACTAGATACATAAATTTGTTTTATATTACATTATGAAATTAAAAAACACCATTGTGTCTCCTTTGAACACACTCATATCCCATAGACTATGCCTGTAGGTCAATCATAATATACTTCTTCACATCCTGGGAAAAATAAAACATAAGAAAGGGGTGATCTCAGATGCTCAATATGGATAATAATATAGGAGAAACTTTCATAAATAAGAATAAACATTGATGGAAATGTATAATACTAAAAGAAGACTTTTAAACATAAACTTGATACTAATTTGGAAATGATAAGTCAAATAATTCCATTTACTTTTTCACATAGATATTCTACTAGTCGAATAATCACATATAATATCAATAGCTAATTTCATAATGATGGAATGCATAATGACGGATATTATAACCACATAGTCAAGGCCTCATGCCAAGACTAAAAATAATATTTTGTCAAGGCCTTGTGTCAAGACACTAGTTTGTCTAATGAGACCTACCGATGCATCAAGGAGCTATAGTGGGATCCACCCATCACTTATGAAGTCCAATACATTCCTCATATGAAAATTTTGAAACATAACGTAAACATTCGTATTAAAACTAGAATACAAAATTTCAATACTTTAACCATAAACCATGAATGGTTCAAAAAACACCCACAACCAAACATATCATAACTTTTCCAATACAATATGGAAGATTTTATTATAATAAATCAAAATCAATCAAAAATAATTTCCAGTAAAGGATTTTTACATAATTGAAAATGATCAATAAAACTCTTTGAGAGAAATATCCATTATTTTGAAATCATATAAATATCATGCATTTATAAAGGAAGTAATTTAAAAGAGATTTTTGAATAAAAGTTTCCTATAACACTTTGAATCATTTTAATGTAATTAAAATTTTAAAACAATCATGTTTATATAAATAAATCCTTAAAATCATTTTTTAAACACGAACATTAATTAAAAATATTTTGAAAAATAAGTCACTAAAACATTTAAAATGATGATCTTGATAAAGAGTCCCTTCCAAAAAACCATAAAATGTTCATTTTGAAAACATTTTTATGAAACATATACATGTATGATTAAAATTTCCCAGTAAATACTTGCACATTAACAATCTCGGATAATAATGAGATTGAGAAATTAACCCTTACCTTGTAATTTCCTTTAGTCGAGGGTACGTTTAACCTTCTGTATAATAACCATAGCATGTTATTGAATTATACCAAAACCATATTAATATTTATTATATCATATATGATTAATTTATGACTTTATATCATCCATTTAATAATAATTTCTATGTTAAAGTAACATTTTGGGTAATGATCGCTTTATTTATCGTACGTGTTTTAACTTGTTATTATTGATTGTATCACATAGATCATGATTTACCTACTTAAAGAATATAAAACATGATTATATATCATATATATTTTGAATATAAATATGTATAATAGATGGATATGTGAAATGGAAACACCGTTCATGGAGAAGGTAGTCCGTACGTACGCATGAACGTTGATTCTATTTTCTTATCATATAGTATAGAAGAAAGTAAACATAATATATTTATCTACATAAATTTATATTGTTCTAGTAGAAATATTATTTCATATAACTCATAATTAATCAATATGTATATTTATAAAAATTATTTAAGGGTGATCATTGAAGATGAAACTCATCGCGTCGTGGAGACGGTAAGCCGTACGTACGCACGAGCGACAATATCAATCTATCGATGGTACAAATATGTTTAATTGGATGTTATATTATATATATAAAATAATTACCATGTTATATTAATTATTTAAATTAATTATACTCATTTTTATACCCATCTAAATAATGCAGTGTTGAATAAGAAACTACACCACAACGTGGAGACGGTTAGTCGTACGTACGCACGTATGGTGACATTGTCATTCATAAGATGGATAGAATAATGAATATGGTTGTGCCATATTTATAATAAAATCTCATTATACATAAGGTTCTGAATTTATTATTTTATTATGGAAACAACAAAGAAAGAGGAAGTGGGAGAAGAAAAGAACTTTGAAAGAGGAGATGAAGTTATTACCTCTTCTTCAGGTGCTTTCTTTTGATTTGATCAAAAGGGCTCCTTAGGATGGATTTTTGATCAACATAAGGCCTATATGTTGAACTGAGGGAAGTTGGGAGGATATTTGAGCATGGGTTAGCTGATCCAAATGACTTTGAAGGTGTGAAAGTAAGAGAAGGGGAAGTGCCCATTTATAAGAGAGGTGAGCATCACTTTAGGAAATGATTGAAATATTATTTAATTATAAAACCATTTACAGATTATAATGTCTCCAAATGGATTTATTTAGAGGATAAGCTGGGGATGGGTCGAAATCCTATCAACCAATAGGTTTTATACAAGCTTCGGTCACAATATTAACCTAGTATTTTAGATTTAACTCTTAGTTAAATAGTTGAACTTTTATAATGTCTTCTTGTATTTTTATATTACATGGTTAATAAAATTACTATAAAATTACAAGAGAATGTAAAGTGGTTCATTAATGATTTATCTATCATTATATAATTCCTTTGTTCTGACCTTAAATGTTTAGGAATACTATATCATTTAAAAATAATAGTATTTGTTTTAAAAACTCATTTACGTCAATTTTGACACTATTTAGTATTTTCTTTTTTTGAAAATCAAAATAACATTATTAATTATAAAACGATATATTAAATCAACCCTAACATGTCATATTAACCTATAAAATTCTTTTAATGCATTAAAATTCTCAATTTACATTTATTTTGATATTTATAATATCAATTATTTTAATATTTCATTAATTAGGTAATTACTGCATCATAATTGTGTCATAAATAAATTTAATTATATAATATCTAAAAATTATAAATAAAATACTATGATGTAGGAAATATTTTTATATTTCTAATTAATATTTATAGTCGACATTATCTTATGTATAACCCTATATTATAAAAAATTTAGTTATTAAACATTGAATTTAACAAATTTAACTCTTTTATAAATAAAATAACAATAAATGTCCTAATCTAATCCAAGTGGACCAAAAGAATCATATTTTATTCCTAAGGTTTATTTTTGTAAAAATAAACTTATCCAGTATAATTAGGACATGTGTATGGGTAATTATAATATCATTTTACCTTTAATTACCCGATTTACTTTTAACTATGGTAAAAAAATTCAAAAGTTACTCTTCACCAACAATTATTTTCATCATATCGAATAAAATTTTACTTATTGATGTCAACTATGCCCCTTGGATTTTTGAAATTCAATTCACCGAAGTGGTAAAATTACGTTTTATGCAAATTTGAAAATGTACCTAAAAGGTGGGTAAAATGAATTAAATAGTTCAATAAAATTTTATATATCTAATCTTATTATAAAATTAATCAAATGAATTACATTGAAATAATATAGGTATTATGTATCTATTTTTAATTTAAAAAAAACATAAATAAAAATAATAATTATTTAAATAAAAGTTGGTTTTAAACAATAACTAAGTCTTTTTCCCTATTCATCAAAAATTGAATGTTTTCAGAAAAATACCAAAACTTCACGCAAAGATAATTTTGATATTTCAAATTCAAAAATGATGTCTATTTTACCAAATTTAAAACCTATAAGTTTCATTAATTAATTTGAAATTAATTCCCATTATCAAAACCAGAAAACGAGTTTTTAAAAAGTAAAAACTATCAAAATATTGACATGTGTTTATGTCCAATTTAAATGTAAAATTACATAAAATGACCTAAATTATATTAAATGATAAAAATATATTCTAATTATATTTTAATACCACTCAAATTCATAATTTAACACTATAAATTATTTTGATTAAAAAAGTTGTTTGCAATTAAAATTTAGTATTTTTCACTATTAATCAAAATATGAATGTTATCAGAAAAGTACCAAAAATTTATCCAAAACTAAATTTTTATGTCCCGCTTCTAAAGAATAATTTTATTTCATTAAATTGATTATATAAAATTTAAAATTAAGTTAATACTATTCAAAACTGCTTTTTGAATAGCTGGTTTGGTAAGTCGTGGTGCGCTCAAACTCGGAGTTGCGTGGAGTGCAATATATTTAATTACTTTAAAGAGATAACGTACTATGAAATCCTGGTATGTTTCATATTAAGTTATTTTTACTATGCAAAAAATATTTTTTTCTCATAGAATTCTCTTTTTGATGGTCGAATATACCATGATTATTTATTTTACATATTGTTAATAGTTTGTACAATTTTTCATTATATAAGATTAATAATTTCATACATGTTATATTTATCCATTAATCCAATTCTAATAACCATACATGTAACGTTTTGATGAAATAAAAAATAGAAATCAATCATTCCATGGAGGTGTTAGTCTAAGCATACACATCGTTGATGTTTTTGTTTTCCATAGAATGATAAAAATAAGTAATATGATTTATCATTTCATAATATACAATATTTAATAAATATCATAATTATATATTAAATTTGAAATTATTATGATCCTTATAATTTAATGAAGGAAAGTGAAACATGTTGAGTCTGGAGGAAGTAGTTCACACAATGCACGAATGAAAGATTAGTTTTTATTAATAGAATAGAGAAAGGTGTTTGATGCTTGTACCATCATTATAATAACATACCAGTAAAAAAATTATACTGATGTTATAATTTTAAATTAAAAGTGAAATAAGAAAATAATTCATTATTTTACATTAATAAAAAAGTAAAAATAACTTTAAAAAATAAAAAAAATATTACAAAATGGATATTATTATAAGTAACCATTTATGTTTATTAAATGGAGAAAAGGATCTTATGATAAAAGGTGATTTGAAGAGTAATGGCGCATTAAAAAGGAGATCCTTGAGGTTAAATGAGTTGATAAGAGTGAGAGTGGATTCAATATAGACACCCCAATGAAATTGAAACCCATGGGTGAATGTGTTATAAAAAGGATAAAATAAATAATGAAAAATATCATTCAGAAGAACCTTTTATTTTTATCATATATTGTGGAAGAAGAATTGTGGTGAGATGTAAATTACCTGACCAAATGAGAATGGGTAATATTTTTTGGTTAGTGTCACCTATGATAAGAATAGATTATAAAATGACTCATTTAAGAATAATAAAGTTACAGCTGCTGAGAAAAATAAAGGATATAAAATCTTGAAATCTAATATAATGGGAAATATTCTAGGGGAGACTCCATGATAAGAATAGGCCAATAAATTTCTCGTTTAAGAAAAATAAAACTATATAAACTGAAAAAAAAAATATCAAACCTTGAAATATAATAGGATCACATACTCTATGGAGGATTCATAGACTCATGGTTATGGCATGATGTCTAGATTTGTTTTTTCATACATTGAGGAAAATTTGGTAAAAATTTCTAATGGGGAATAATAAATAGTATGGCTTAAGGGTGAGATGATGTATTGAGGTATAAAAAGTATAAACAAACACGTTGATCTATCCTAGAACATAGAAAAACATGATGAGAAGAAGATGTTAGTCACTCAAATAGCTATAAAAATATGTATTATAGTATATCCAGTCTGAACCACTTTTAATAAGTAATTTAAATATTTTTCAACTTGAAAATTATCATTAAAAACTAAATAGAGAAGTGTATATACTCTACACATGGATATATTCATGATAACCTCTAAAAAAAATAAATACATTCAAAAGAGAATGGTAGTGAATGGTATAAATATTTATGGATATAGGGAGGCTTATGATAATCCTAATAAATCAATATTGGAGATAAAATAAAATTATGGAAAAAAATTGGATAAAATTTATTAAAATAAATTTTAAAAATATCATATATTTAATAATGTTTCAAACAAGAAAACATTTTCTAAATATTAAGGTATGATATATAAAACCCTCTTCCATTACAAGTGATTGGATTTGTTTTTTTTTACAAAAATGGTTATTTTTTATGGGAAACACGGTTTGTTGAGGAGAAAAATTTAAGTGGATATTTTATAGAAAAATTTATAATTCTAAAGTGTCCAAGTTTTTCAATTAATTGGTATCATTCATTAACTCCAAAAATCGCATAGGGGGTGTTATTTTTCATGGATATTTGGAATTTATATTTGAAATCATTTATAGGCTACATAGGATTATTAATTGATTACTCTTATTTCCTATAATGAGTTTTCTCTTGTAGGTTTAAGATCAATGAGATGATTATTATATTTCTAACAATATATTTGAAAAATTATTTGAGCTATTTGTTGAGGATTATCAAGTGAATAATTATGATTTAAGATACTCATGAGTGGGATTACTATGAAAATCTAATAAGATTATTCCCTATTAAATTTCTTTTCACTTATTATTAAGGGGGGAAGGAAAGTGGTAAATGATTTAGAAAATGAGAGTTAAATATAAAGGGGTATAAAAGGAAAGTATCCCTATAAGAAAAAAGTAAGGAACCCTCATTAAAAATGGGATGAAAATCTCAAACCCATCAAGGGAAGAGACATAGATGAAATTGTAAGACTTAATATTCTTCTATAGTAAATAAACACACCATCAAAAAAACTAATACACAATGAAAATTTTATTATTTCATTATAATAGTAAATAAATATTTCTACAAAAAAACCAAGAAAATTTTATTCTCAATAAAGGTTTTAACTTCTTCTATAGAACACATAACAATATAGGCCACTACCATGATATAAAACTCTATAGGTTCATAATATAAAAATAATGATAGATATATATAATACATTGTTGTTATGAAGAAAACAATAATTAGTCGAATAGAAATGATTTAGAACTTAAGAAAAATAAGTGAATGAATTTAGATATTATAATGAAGTGTACATATAAGGGGTAGTATGACTGTTGGAAGGGTAATGTGACTGTTAGTAATCAAAATGTTAAAATAGAAACTTTTTTAGCTGTTGTAATAGTAATGTAACCATCATACATATAGGTGTCTACTAAAATAAATAAAAATAATTTGTCTATATTAGAATTATTAATTATTAACAATTTATTTTTATTAATAAGTAACAATTTAACCATATATATATGAAGGAGTTTTTAATTTTGAAACCAAATGCATGATTTTACAAGTCTTTTTATTTAATAATTTAATTTATAATTGATATAACATTATTTTCACAAAAATGAATTAAAATTTAGAACGAGATCACGGAAATTATCCAATGGTGTGTTTTTGATAATTTTTTGAAATATTTGAATTTTTAGGTAAATATTAAAATTCATTGTGTGTGTGGTAATAATTATTACTTTTTTATTATATAAAAATTATTTAATAAATAATATAAAAGATTTATTAACCAAAAATATGATTATTCTTTAAAATAATAAACTTTCTAATGGCCTGTGCCATCCTGACCCATTACATTTCCAGTTTTGATGGTTGGAGGTGTTGGGGGGGGGGGTTCTAAGAGTTTTCAAAGGTGATTGGAGCTTCATAAAAGTAGTTCCTAGAAGTTCACATCATGTAAGTGGAATTCATTATGTGTAAAGGTGGTCCAAGACTAGTGTAGCTGAGTGGTTCATGACTTGAACATTGATAAGTTGGAACCCATGAAATGTATTACATGTCATGTTAGTGGAATTCATGACATCTACTAAATAAAGGGTGAGGCACCATGTTTTTTTGTGATAGTTGAAATTTTGGGAACCCCATGGAATTCACATGGTGTATATATATTACATAATCTGAAAATGGTAGGTCCCATTATTTAAAGTCATTTTCTCAGTGGATTATATTCATTCGACCATGGCTTCTACCCCTCTCATTATAAACAAACCCTAGGAACCCTGAGGAGATATTCCAAACACCTTTATCCCTCTTTGATTCATTAGATATGGTAGATTCCCATTAAAGATTAGTGCTAAGGCCTTATTTTTTCTTGGTTATTTTTATCTTGTTCTTCTCTTGGGGATTCTTGGATGTGATTTTTCTTTGGTTTGGGATGTGATTTGGGCTTTGTTTTGATGATTCTTGTTTGTGGTGTAAGTTTTTATGTGGTTTCTCATAGTGTAGTTGTGTTTTTGGGTGTTTATTCTTCACCCTACAGTGCACAGTGAGTTAGAAAAGAATCTTTGAGGTTGGGAATTCATCATTTCTCTTTATTTTGTATCATATGGGAGGGGTTTAATCTTGTTTATCTTTGGGATATGGTTGTGTTGGATTAATCAAAGATAAATAATTTGTTAATTGAAATTGAATGGGGGGAAGGGGAATGATTTTCATGCCTTTATAGATTTTTTATTATTGTTATATTGTGATTGGATAGGATTTGTGCCCTACTAAAAATTATAGTTATTGGGGGATTTTCTTTCACTGGATGGTATATGTTTTGACTGTTTCATTTTTTGTGATTATTGTGATATCTCTCTAAAATGGAAATTGTCTGACCACTTATATTTTTCTAAATAAATGGTTACCCTGGGACTAGGACTTATGTGATGAAACCCCTAAAATAAAGTGAAATGTGATAAAATTCCCTTTTTAAATATGTAAAATGGACTTGATGTGATATGATGTGTGGTCATTCTTGTTGGGTGGTGATGCATCTTTGCGATGTGATGTGGGGATGATGGTGAGATGTGGTCATGCTTTCAGGGTAGAGAGGTGGTGGCTATTTGGTTGCGATTTTGGGGTAGTGAAGTGGTGGTTGTGGTCATTCTTTTGGGGTGGTGAGGTTGTGGTAGTTTGTTCATGATTTTTGGGCAGTGAGGTGGTGGTTGTTTGGCAGTTCTTTTGGGGCAGTGAGGTGGTGGTTGTTTGGTCATGATTTTGGGGTGGTGAGGTGATGATTGTTTGGACATGATTTTTGGGAGGTGTGGTGGTGGTTTTTTTACTAAGCATTTGGGGTGGCGAGGTGATGTTGTGATGGAGATGATGAGATACTTATTATGTGTGGTTGAGTTATTCTAGATGCCCAGGTAGTGATAGAATAATTGGTTATTTATTCATGTTTGAAATGACTGGGTTTTGGTTTAGTTAATGGGAATGAAATATTTAATTAAAAAATTGATGGTTTGTGTGGTTAAATATGGTTGGTAATTAATAATGAAATGAATGGGTTGAGTAATGGATTCGGTTGGATGTGTGAAATATGGTTGGTGGCTTGTGTGGTGTTATGAATTTAGGGGTGGAAGTGAAAGTGGAGATCTTACGAGATAGTTAGTGTCTTGTTGCAAACCCATAGTTTGGGATTGTGTGTGGATATATGTATATACTTCTATATTCCTTGTGAGTTCTATACACACCACACCCCCATCGAACATTATGTTCTAACACCTGTATTGTCATGTGGGGTTCTTTTTCAAAATCTCAATGATGAGGATGGATGGTTGGATACTTGTTCTTCCCCTCTCTATTCTAGGTGAGTAGCTATGCATAGGCTCTAATGGCTGGAGGTTTTTTAGTACACTGGGTGATGGACACGGTGTCTTCGGGTGATAGGTGATGTCCTAGGTGTCGTCAGGCGATATATTGTGACAAATGGATTATATTACACAATGAGTGTTCATATGTGGTTGTCATAATTGTGAATTTAAGTACTTTATCTTGGGTGCCTTGACCCATTACAAGATCGTAATCTTAGAATTTAAATAAACCCATCTAATTCCAATGAGAATGAATCCTAGAGGTTCGCACACTATGTTTTTTTTTGCTCAATTAAATTATATTTTTATTTAATTGATGGAATAAATATTATTCTCAAGACTGAGGAATAATTTTATTCAAGTTATATTGATCACATAAATTAAATAAATATTTATTCACCAAATTGTGAATAAAATTTATTTATTTATTTTATTGAATATTTAAGAAATATTAATTTACTAGTTTGTGAATAAATTATTTATTTAAGATAATAATATATTTATTTGGGTGTTCAATAAATGCCAGAAGAGTTCTAATTGACCAAGACTGTGTTCGGTGATAAAATAATTATTTATGAGTTAGAAAATATTATATATCATTTTTTCAAAAATATTTGCACCACAAAATAATAATATTACTAATATTATTATGTTGCCTATGATTTATTTAATTATTATAATTATATTTAATTCCTATTATGAAATTAAATTTTATAACTGAAATCTCAACTCTACAAATAGATGTCTATGTCGATTGTGTAAATATTTCAAAACCAATTCCATGTTTGGGAATAGAGAGTTGTTTCCCACAAAAACTTCTATCTCGAATCCTCCTATCTCCCTCTCAAGAATGAGAAACCCAATAGATAATTTCTTCAAGACCAAAGAACAAGCGATCAAGAATGAACAACATAAGACATTTGATTCGTTGCATTAGCACCCGAAAAATGAGTGGCATTACTAAAATACCATCAGAGAACATGTGGATCTTTACTAGAGGGATTATACCCTTATATCAACATAATCTCAATGAAGGAAATCCAGAAGGGCCATTTCATATGATCAGTATTCACTAGCAAATAAAGTTCCTAATTCCAGGTATTTATTTCTTCAGATATTAGCTAAATTAATTATAAATTTGATGTTCCAGATCCTCGCTCTTGGTTTTTAAAAATGACCATTAATAAAAATTAATATATCACCCTCCACCACAATGCTTCTATATCACCCCAAACTAACATGTGGTATAAGAGCGATCATGTTTTAAAATTATAATTATTTATTTGATTACTGATTTATGCAAAATCATTGTTAGTTGTGTCAGTGGAAAAAGGATCATGTTAGCATGCGATGATGGTGATAAGGCGATGGGTGATGAGGGAATCAGTTTCCAAGGTGATGATTTCAGAATTGTACTGATGGTACAATGATGATGATGTTGCTAGGGGAACTACTCGAGGAGGCTGATCGTGGATTCGTTCCCCAAGGTGGTTCATTTTCCAATCTTTTGAATTTAGAATTTTCGTCTACGCGGTTTTTGTTTTCAGTGATTTCGTATCTCATGTATGGTTTGGTTACCACTCACCCAAAAAGAGGTTTTCAAAAATCAAATAATAATATAATTTTCAGGTCATGTTATTAGTTATTTAATCTGATTTGAATTAAAAGTTTATCAACATATTAATCATGTTTAATCAATGTTTCATTTTCTTAGAGATTTAATAACAAATAAAGAACGAATGAAGATTCCATCAGGAAGTTCCAAATCATTGTCTAGTAAATATGTGTTACACAGTGTGTGGTCGGAGCACATGACTTATAGCTATGTGTGTTCTATCTATATGTGTCAAGCATAAAAAACATGCGGTGATTTTATTTCACGCTACATATTGACTGTGCCAACCTGGTAGGTGGAAAGCGAATACAGGGTGTGTAACTAGCATGTACACACCATGTAGTCTGGCCATTTTAATATGTCAATGCCCCAGGCATGTGACTTGGATATACCGCAACTGAGGTACATGGCATGTAACAAGATGTACATTCCATGTAGTCTCCCATTAATGGAAAAATTAAACTTTCCATTAATTTTAAAAATTATATAATTAAAAACTTATTTTACTGATTGGGACACCATTGTGTGTTTGACAATTTAATAATGGTTTTAAAGAATTTTAAATGATCAGTTAATTTACTATAATAAATATTTCATTAATGGTTCTTCCCTTTGTTTTCCATGAATTAAAATTAAATAATAGAAATTTAAGTTATAGACATGGTTTTATAGGTCTGTGGCTATAGGTTTTTTATAGCCATGATTTAATTAAACATCTGTGGATAAAGATCTTCGTTTCTTTTTTTATATGTGTCTGTCTCTCCTCTCCTCCTCCCCTGATTCGCGGCCCTCCTCTCCGAACTGTCTACATCACTCACTATGGAACCCTCCTCTCAAATCTTCCAATAAACTCTTTCTCTCACACTGTCGTTGACCTCTATCACCATGACCCTCCTCTCCAAACAGTCAACCTCTCTCACACTATTCACGGTGGCCTCCTCACCACGGAGTCCTCCCTCGACGCTACCACCCAACACTGCCACCCCACAGATGCTTCCCCGAGACAGCCACCCCACCACCTCCTCCAGTGCACCTCCTATGTGGCTACCCCACCTCCTGGGGATCATCCCCCTCCTCGGCCAGTCAGACCTCCTCATTACCCACCGAAGGTATTTAGGGTTTTAACCCCTCAAATTTCATGCATGTGTATTTTCTCCAATGGTTTGAATTTATATATTTATGGTATTTAAATTGGTTTACAATATCTAATGATGGATTGAAATCCATATACATTTGTATTATTCAAATCATGTGAGTTCAGGTGTTAGGGTTTCACAGTTATCACTTGATGGCCATATGTGATTTTTTATACATTGTTTGTACTATTTTTTATTTTTCGTGCATATTAATAGGAAATATTAATATATATATGAGGAACCCAAATGGAAGTCCCATAATGATATGTATTTCTTATACCCAGTATGGGAACCTTGGTGTTGGTGTAGAGTTTATGACTGTATTTTGGGTAATAGGTCATACAAGAGACCTGGTCAGAGGTGATGGATGAGTAATAGGAGACTAGACCAGGTAGGGACTTGTTTTTTTGTCATATCTCCACTGGTTATTTTTTATTTTGTCTATTTTGTACATGATCAACCTGTTTGTTGGTCCTCTTGATGTATTTTTGTATGTTTTGAAATGATCCCATTTTTTCTGAATTAAATATGTATTTTTATTATTATTGGTTAACTGTATTTGTAATTCCATGAAATTACTATAATGTTTCATGTTTATTTAGTTATTTATACATTATTATATGTTATGATACTGAGATTATAGTCTCATCGTATAGAGTAAGTACTCTCACCAATAGTGGGAATATTCTGTCATACGGGGAGGTACACCAGAGGTATTATAACATCTTCGACATGACCATAGTTTGGAAAAGACCATGCCAAGGATTTTAAAAAAATTACCAAAACATTTTTTTGTTTTTTTACTCTTTGGGGTATTTAGTAGATAATTTATGAATTTGTTGGATATTAGGATGTACACTAGTTTTATGCATTAAGAACACTTATACAGTGGAAACCCAAGTCACCAAGGGTGTAGTTTTCCATTTCAGATTTACACTGTTATCATTGATATATTTATTCAAGTATTATTTTTGGTTTGAGACTGTTATTTTTTTGACTCTTGTCATGGGGTGGAAATAGAATATGAGTTCATGAACCATACTTGAAATATAGGGATTTTTCTATATGTTCATGACAACATGTCTTTGAAAAATGGTTTAAAAAAATGAACGTGTTTTGAGAAATTGGGTTTGAGAAAGTAATATTTGTGTTCATGTTTTTGAAAAATTAATTTGAAAGTGGTTTTGATTAATTAAAACATCAATAATATATAAATTAGTGTTTTCTAGAATAACCTATTAACGATGTATTAATTAATAGAATCTAAAATATTGTTTTTCACGTGTTTTTGTTTCATTTATGATATCTTAATAATGTTTATATGGTAGATTAAAACCATTAGTTGGGGTTTTAGGATATTATATTTCTAGTAGTTTGGAGTATGATGGATTTGTATTGGGTGTGTTTTGATTTGTCTTTAGGGGTTTGGGTTGGTGGTAATCCCTTAAGTTTGTGGATCTTGTTGGAATTCTTCTTGATGTTTTGATGTAAAGCTCTTGATATAGGGAATTTTGGTGATTTTTGGGTGATTTGATTGTGTATTTTTATTAGGAAGTTTCTTGTTAGATCAGTTAAGGGGGTGAATAATTTTTAATTATTAGGGATAAATGTATGGGGTTTGGTTGTTATGCTTTGTGTGTAAGATAATAAACCTTAGATTATTATGATAAACCTTAGGGTTTGGTGGTTGGAAATGATATTTTTTTATGAATTAAGGATTAAAGGTAGTTTCATGGTTCTGTGGTAATAATGCTTGCTTAGGATTGTGGCGTGATGGGTTTCTAATTAGTAATGTTGTTATTACAGGATGATGTTGAGTCAAAATTCATCAAAAAAGTATCTAATTAGGATGGCACTGTGTTATCATGGGAAATATTCTCAAGTGGTTTTTTACATCATATTTTGTTATAAGGAATGGATTTTCTAGGTTAAAAAAAATGTCTAATCCCTATTTCTCACTTTTATGTACTGATGTAAGTTTACTTTATTCCCATATTTTGGTGATTTTTTATTTTTTAATAGAAAATTTTAGGTGATGTTTGAAAAATAAGGAGCTTTATTAAGGATCATGTTATTTATTATTGGGATGTACATATCAATCTGAATATTATTTGATTATTGTTGGCTATGGATTCATATATCATTTATCATTTACAGTTGACACACTTATCACATATATATAAGAAGTCATTATATCTCATTTCTTTTCCCACTATTCTCTTATAGGTGGTTTCTTATGATGAGGATGGTTTTATCTACCACCATCTATGATAGTGAGTTCAACATCAAATTTGGGTAATGTTTATTCCATTTTTATTCTTTGGCCTAATTTTAATTAGGGATTTTTTTAATTTTTGGGTTCCTTATATTTTTTTAGTACGTTTTCGATTTTGTTGAGGTGGATTCAAGCCGTCTTTGATAAAGGCTTACATGTGTATGAATAGGTAGGCATATAAATATATAATTTCCCCCTTTATATATATTCACTCATTCCAATATGAATATATATATTGGTGATAGTTGTTATTATATATAGATATGAAAAATGGATACATGTGTAAGTGTAAAGGGGTATATGCAAGTATAAACATATATATATGGACTCCCTTGTTCATATTTGGCAATGAAAATATGTACATAGGGTCTAGGTGTCCTTATATATATGTGAGGTTTTATATGCTTGAAAGCATAAAAAAAGAATATTTGAGTTGTCATCGTAAAAAAAAATGTGTCTTGAGGTTGAGGTAGGTTCTCTCTGCCTAAACCTTTATTTTTAATTCTATAATTTCATGATTATTTTAAAAACTTGTTTCCATAATTGATTTATTATTTTCAGTAATGGTGTTCTAATAACCACTAGATTTTTCGAGGAAGAATATTAATATAGCCCTTGAACTTATTTATATACCTTGTTTAAAGAGGTTAAAAAATGCTATTGGTTTCTAGAGACTTGAACAAGAGGTCTAAAAACCATACATTGATCCTCCATAGAGACATTCCTGATCTCATTCAACTTCCCATTAAATTCATCATAAAATACCGCTACTTAATTTAAGGATCTATTAGTTCCAATAGAAATCTTCCTTATATCTTATCTGGTATCATGGAACTCACACATAATATTCCTCTTGAAATCGTTTATAAAGAATGGTGTGAACATATCACACTATAGGGATTGAATCGTTAAGGATACATAATTCAATTTTCATCCACTCCTTCACAACTAAATAGCTTCAAGGAATTTCAGTTGGTATCCTAGAAGTACCCAATGGTCTTCTAAAGAATTGATGATAGGGTATTACTCTTATGGAATCTCACCGCATCTCCCTCATTCAAATCAACATCAATATTCCATAAAACTAGGGAGATCAGCCTACCATAAGGATTTTAATTCATATTATCTTTCCCTTTGCAGCAGTGATCTATGAAACAATTCATTTACCTTGGTAGGTTAAACTTCATATTATTAATCAGAATATATAAGGCATACATATCCTGAAAAAGGACTTTATCCATCTCTCATACTCTTTTGGATATCCTAGTTTGAAAAAACTTACAAAAACCCTTCCACATAGGATCTAAGCCCTTCACTGGTGTGATGGGTTCTTTTGCAAGGGCAGGGGAGGGTTCATAGGGTGTGCAGGGCGGTGTGCAGGGGGTGTGTACAGAGGGGTCTGTCTAGGGGGAGAGTGGGGGTATACAGGGGGGAGGGGTGCAAGTGGGGTCTATGTTTCCCATGGATAATGGAAGGGGTCCAATCTATGAATGCCCAATGGTATATCCCATTGTATATAAGAAGGGGGCCCAAGAACTTCCAATCCCTAATTAGACTATGGTTAGTATGGTAGATGGGGTTGGTGTTTCATCTATGATGTAGATCCTCAATTACACCTTACTATATTATTTTTCATGTTGGAATGAATATATATAATACCCATTCATGAATCACTTATTGATGTGAGGTCAACTACATTTCTGATGGTGACATTACAGGAGGAGTTAAAAACAATCTATCTAAGGGTGTTAATACATCCCAAGATATATTGGTGTCTAAAGCACATATACAAGAAAAATTCCACTTCCATATCTTTGAGCTATTATAGGTGTTTTAGGGATGGGTAACCATGCATTTTAATACATAAAAATTCCCAAAATCCTTTCATGATTCCTCAATGTAGGATATAGGGATATTTTCATAGTTTAATTAATTTCCATATAGAGAGGTCCTAAACAAAATAAATATCGATGAATACTCCATAAATTACAAGGTCATTTCATATATTATAGATTTAGGGGATTTCATCCTCTACGATACCAATTTTCATTAGGGTTTATGAACCATGGGACCCATATATACCTAATTTTAGACTACTCATGAAAGCTCAATACACTTCACCAGAATTATTGTATCCAACATTTGATTCCTTTGTATTAAATAAGGGAAATAAAACTCAACATACATGCCCCATAGGCATCCTTACAATTTCCATGAATTTTATTGGCATCCTTTTTTGTGTAATAAGAAACCATTTACTCATTTAGTGTTATATATCTTATCCAGTCAATGATCCATACCTCCAAGTGGGCATCATACTAGGTGTCACTCCCACAATATTCCTACACCTGAGGCATATACCACGTTGATCAAGACTTGGAAACAATAATGAGTATCCCTGATACATGAAATATTTTCACTTATTTTAGAACAAAAGAATCTTTACAGCAGGGGGGTGTACAGGGGAGGGGGTGTGCATGACAAGTGTGAAAAGACTATTCACAAAGTTTAGGCATAAAAATGAAACTGTGTCGGTATAACATATTATAAAACTAATCAATTTATGTGTTATAATTAGGTTTGTAAAGGTGTATTTACATTAATGGGTCACACCCACTTATTGACTACTGACCCACTACTTTAAGATAATGATGGAATGTTTATAGACTTTCGGGTCCTCTATAATAGTTTAGTGACATGCAGATCTCTCTATAATCAGCCTGAGACTTCAGTTTCATCATGGTTTTTATTTGATGCTCGTTTTTTCTAATGTTTAACATATTTTCATTATTTTATTCTAGATGAGAAAAACTATATAGTGTAGGGGTTGAAATTATGAATCCCAAAAAATCATAGATGTAGAACCCCTCTTCTCTTGAAGTAGATAATTCCAAGATGGAATTACGTTGCAGTTTTTTCCTTTATTGTTTAGAAGAAGTAGTGCAAGAATTTATATCTCAAGCCACCACTTATATAATTGAACCATATCTAGTAATCAAATTATTTGGTCTCTTTACTCTTTCTGATTAAGATATATAACTTGATCTGTCTCATATATAATCTCTCTAACTACTCTATCAAGTTATATAGATCATAGAAACCATCCAATTTTATATGACAGATGGAATCAATTCACCTTATCTAGATTTTTCACAATAATTCTAGGCATTATACAAGGTTTTAGTATGGTAAAACATATTCCATTAATTCACATAAATTATCTAAATATTGCTTCACAAAGAGATTCTTTTTACCTCTACATTGTGATGGTATTTCTTGTGTGGTCTTCCAAAAAAGATTTAGGTCAACAACTCGATCATTCCCTTTTATCTTTATTTTAAAACATAACCATATATATAATTTTGGTCATATATTCATTATCCATGGAAGATATTTTTTCAATAACATGATCCATGAAATTTGGTTAATTATCATATTTAATTATCACAAAAAATTCAACACTATTACTCTAATATCTGAACAAGGAATGATGATTCTCTTATCAAAACATATCAATATTTCAAAAAGAAATTATTATTTAAATTCACATCACCACACTAATTAGTTGGTTTTGGTTGTAGATCCAAAACATCTAACAGCCAAAACACATATTGCAACGATGCATGGGTCCTCCAACATCTCTCTTTAACACGCCTTACAAGAGTCTACCATGGTGAACAACATTCCCATAGTTGGCCTCCCTATTTCCCATAGGTACTTTAGAAATGTACTATGGTGTTCAACATAGAAGGGTATCATCCAGGTGCTCATATTGGAATCATTATGCCATCCAAAAGATTTTCGAATCTTCTGTTCATTGTTATTCTTTTAACTATGGTCTCCAAAATGATCATGATTCCACTATTTTATAAATCATTTAAATAAAACATTACATCCATGAGTTTTACTATGACATAGTGGAAAAATACTATCAATTTCTATCCACTATGAGCATGGTTCATATCCTCCATGGGATGGTCTTCCTCTCTTTGTTTACACTATATTTCAGAGTCCCACATTATACATTAGTGAAAACATCCATTATTTAATCACTCAATATGATACATATACCACCTATAAAGTCATACGGTACTAAACTAAACCAAAACTACTAGTCCTTGAATACTTATTGGTTCCACCTCTCACTAGGTTCTTATTTCCCCATCATATAACCACTTTTTACTAGCATTGTGTTCCTAATTCACCACCTAATGCTAGTTTCATTTTGTAAGACTCCTAAGATATACCTATGCGAGTTATCTTTTTCTTCTCTACTCTCCCTATATTTTTCTTGAAAAAATATTTTTTTTAGTTTTTTTAATATATTTCACTTACATAAATCATGAAATCAAATATATGATTGTAACAATTGAAATCAAAATCTTATTGGAAACTATTTTTTGACCTACAGTTATATCAACATTGGTGTGTTCATTGAGAGATAAGATGTGTCAAATAAATGTAGGATAATACCAATTCAATTAGTGGATGATGAAGAATATGGAAGTTAGTAGTTCCAATAGAGACACATCATCTTCCCCAAACTACTCTCATCTAGTAGAAAAATATCATTCAAATACTATTTACAATAATTTCATAGTAGTTATTAGACACTCACCTACCCCTAGAACAACACCACCCCACAATATTCTCTAAATCTAAAACTGAATCCCACATTACCATTATCGACACTCTATTGAAATTAAAATTTTTACTCAATGTGGAAATACTAAATAATTCAAACAGAACTATCACCTTGTCATAGATTATAAATTTCTTGATACAGTTCCATATTCCACTTTAAAACATCACAAAACCTATCCCCCTCCATTGATTTTTTTGATGATATTTCAACATTACGGTATTCCACTTAACATTTTATTCCAAGATAGAGGAAAAAAGTACTCAATGAGAATATGAATTTTAATAAATATTCTATTTTCCATACCTATTGAAGCCTAATGTTGTAAGTGATGTTATTAATCACTAATTTTAAAAGATCTCTCATCTTCTTATAATTGAATTCTTCCTAAACTAGCTTCTGAAACATCATCCAGTGCCCCAATAATCCCCCATTTGGATTTCATTTCAAATATTCCCTCGACATATAAATTAGTCCCACAACCAAACATGCACCTCTAGTAGTGTTTTTACGAGAATAACTAAAAAACAATTCAATAAGATTTTTTATTTGACATAGATATAAGGATTTGAAAAATTATGAGGTATGATATCTATAGTTCCTAGAGAAACCATAACATATATCTTTAAATTGTACATTTTCCTCATCAATAATTTCATATTCATTCCAAACATTGTAAACTTATAGGCATATAAAGTGATCTTTCTATAATATTTATCTTATTTATTCTTATAGTGAGTTATCTATTAAACCGTTATAGATTTACAATATGTATGCACCATGTTATTTTTCAAAATAGAATTCCCAATGAGGCATATTCTGTTTGGAATTTCCTAGATTTCTTGTTAGATCTATGGTTTTGAATAGTTGTTTCCCAAAGCTAAAGACTAGACTGGCCTGTTCGGAATCACTTCCCGTAACAGCCTTATGTTTAGAAAAGATAATTACTTTCTCATATTTTTTTTTGAAATCACCACCACAATAAAACAAATTTATATCTGGATTCTCAGAGTAGTTACTACCTCACCACAGAACCTCCAAAGTAGTCATATTCACCAAAGAAATATGAAATTAGGCTCTAAATGCTACTAGAACAAATATATAAAAAATTTATACATATTTACATAGAGATTTAAATTATTTTTTAACCTACTAAAAAACTATTGTAAAATGAAAATACCCTTATTCTTTATAAAATAATATATAAATATGATGAAACTCTTTTCATTGTATTGGTCTTGATCCTCTATATATTCCCTTCAGTCCCAAGCCTTTTTGTTCTCAACACAAAACCATTTAAAGAACCTTACTATATCATTTTTTGATTCACGTCCCTCCCGAAATCCTTCCACCAAATTGAGATGTTTATATACATATGTATTTTCCAAAGGATTTCTCTTCAACAAAATAGGTTTGATAAATTCAGATGTTTTTCATTGGAACGGAAACTCCACAAGAGCCTGTTGCAATGTCATACTTAAAATTAAATCATTTTTCACCCCACAACACATATAAATAATCCAATATGTTCATGATTACAAGAAAAAATAGGAGTAAACTGCATTGATGTAGCTATATTCATTTACTCTTTCTCGCCATTTTTTATCTCATACTCTAGTATTGAATAAAAAGATAGATCTTGGTGACTAGTTTGTCTTGTAGGATCATGTGCTAGTTCAATCACCTCTTTCTACTCCTTTCACTGCATCTGTACAAGCTCTAAATTTCCCATAGAACCCACATTTTATGTTTCCTCGGTAGTTTTAAGTTCTTCTTTAGTTTTAGTAGTCATAGCCTCTAATTATTCCACCACCACACCTCCAAATCTCTCAATCGACACTACCTTGAAGTAAATCCAGGTTGGCCCATTCTTTTCCAGTTCAAAAAAGAAATAAAAAACCCAAGTCACTCTATGAATAATTAATTATTCCATAAATAACATCATCATTTGTTGTGTTTTTAGTTTGATAAATTTTCCTATATTCTTCCAATCAAGTGTAACCACACACCAGACACCATTTTTGAATGAATTTTTTTTTTGTTGATTTCATCTATTGTGTCAGTAGAAAAATAATCCAACTATTGTGGTCATTATGACACTATTAATTATCCACCAAAACTATATGGATGAGATCCTGAATCTACTATGTTATCTACAGGTTTGGAAGTGTCTTGAGTTTTCATTATTCAATAAATATTCTACCTCTCTATCTAAAACCTCTCAATGAGAGAATAATATTATAGGAATCCAAAAGATATAGATTGAGAAATATTGGATATATTTGTATGTAGAAATTACAATGTAAATTAATTACATAATATTATAAAATAATAGAGGATAATGTATAAGATGCAGGAAGATAAAAACTCCACCAAGCGACTCCAATCCAAAAGGTTAAGGTCTAACCCTGTGTGTGTGTGGGGGGGGGTGTATGTCCATGGTGAGGGGATGTCCAGGAGGGAGGGGTGTCCAGGAGGTAGGGGAGTGTCCAGGGGGGGCTGTCTAGGAGGGGGTGTCTAGTAGGGGTGGTGCAAGGTGGATCCTGCAGGGTTGGTGTAAGTGGGTGTGCAGGGGGGTGTGCAAGGGGGTGTATTCAAGGGGACCAGGGGGGGTCTAAAGAATGTTTAAGGGGGTGCAAGGGGGAGTGTATTTGGAATGGGTGTGTAGGGGGGTGTCCAGTAAGGGGTACAAGGGCTGTCTAGCAGGGGTGTGCAGGGTGTGTGTGTAGAGGGTGTGTACAACGGGACATGGGGGTGCATGGGGGCTATGCAGATGGGGTGCAAGGGGAGCTGTGTATGGGGGTTCAAGGGGCATGGGTGTGCAGGGCGGTGTAATGGTAGGTGTTTCACCTAGGAGAAGGGTGTTTCTGTCTAGGGGAGTCTGTCTAGGGAGGTGGGGCTGCTATCTAGGGGGTGTCTATCTAGGGGGATGGGGGTAGCTATCTAGGGGGTGTCTGTCCAGGGGGGATTTTTTCCAGGGGAGTATGTCTAGAAAGGTGGGGGCTGCTGTCTAGGGGGTGTCTATCTAGGGGGTTGGGGGGATGTTATCTTGGGGGTGTCTATCTAGGGGGTGAAAGGGGGCATGGGTGTGTAGGGGGGTGTCCAGCAGGGGTGGTGCAAGGGGGTCTAGTGGGGGGGAAAGGGGTGTTGAGTGGGGCTGTGCAGGTGTGCAAGGGATATATAAGGGGGTGTTTGAAAGGGGATCGGGGTGTAAGGGGGTGTTAAGGGGGGTGTAAGGGATGTGTAAGTGGGGGAGTGTATGTCTAGGGGTGGGGGATACTGTCCGGTTGGTGTATGTCCGGGGAAAGGGGGTCTGTCCAGGGGGTTTCTAGGAAGGGGGGGTTGTGCAGGAGGAGGTTTTATGTCTAAGGGGTTGTTGTCCAGGGGGTGGGGGTTGTTGTCCAGGGGGTTTGGGTGCATGGGGGGTTGTGCAGGGGGTACAAGGGGAAGAGTGTGTAAGGGGGTGTCTGGAAGGGGTGGTGAAAGGGGGTCCAACAGGGGAATAAGTGGTGTGCATTGGGGGTGAGTAGGTGTGCATGGGGGCTGCAATGGGGTGTGTAAGGGGACTGTGGGGTGAAAGGGGGTGTGCAGGGGGGATGTGTAAGGGGTTTATGGGGGATGTGAAGTGGGGTTCTAACAGGGGGTGGGGGTTGTTTTCCTTGCTGGGTGTCTTTACAGGGGGTGAGGGGGTCTATCTAGGGGGGTGTTTGTTAAGGGGGTGTGGGTTTGCTATTGTTTAGGGGGTGTCTGTTTTGGGGGTAGGGAGAGTGGGGTCTGTCTCGGGGGGTGTCCAGGATGGGGGGTTGTCCAGGAGGGGGGTGTATTGGGGTGTCTAGTAGGGGGTGGTACAAGGGGTGTGAAGGTGTGCAAGGGGGTGTGTGCAAGGGGACATGGGGTGTGGGGGGGGGGGGGTAAGGGGGCCTATGAAAGGGGGTGCAAGGGGGAATGGGTGTGCAGGGGGGTGCAAGGGGCTAGCACTAGCTTCATGGTGATGGGTTTTTTAAGAAATGTGAAGGCCTATATCCACGGTTAAAAACCGTGGCTATAGGTCTATATCCAGGGTCCAAAACCATGGTTATATATGATGAGTGATTTTAAACTATGCCACGGAAACTGTGGATACAATCCTATAGCCACGGTTTGAACCATAACTACAGGCCTATATCCACGGTTAAAAATCATGGATATATGTTTTACCCTATAGCCATGCTAATACTAGCCACCGTTTTTGGGCCTATAGCCATGGTTTAAAACTGTGGTTTTAGATTTGGTTTCTAGTAGTGATTTTATGGGTATATCCAATTAAGTTCGGATGATTGTTAATATGAAAGGGAATTCATTAATTTATTCATTAATTAATACAAGCATGTTCACCTTAATAATAATGAATGAATAAATAAATGAATGCTAGCTTGTTACATTTTTCATATTATGTGCATGTACGATCAATCATGAGCTTGAAAAAGACCATTGTATATGTAAGAATTTATTTAATTAAATTTATTGCATGTATTTTCAATTATATAATATTAAATTAAAAATATGGCCTATGAGTCATCCCTCCCTCCATTATTTTGTAGGACCTGTGTGTCCAAGGATATTTATGTAATTCTATTTAACTAATCATTTGGTTCCCCTTACCTGTGTATGAGTAATAAATATCTGTAATTAATGGATCATCTCAAGTCATGTGGAGATGGGTCAAGATGGAACCATAATGACACCAACTTGGTGATACATCGGCGGACATGTGGAATTTTGTATCTCATTCCAAGTCCTTCATAAGGAGTTATTTCCCCTATGTCATAGGTTAATTTAATTTCTTCTCATTAAATCAACCATTAGATAAGCTCATGATCAGGTCATTTAATTATTTATTGATTTTCTGTCTAATGCATTAAAATTCTATTTATTGATGCAAGATCATGACCACATAAATGAATGAATTAATATGTAAAGAAATAATTTAAATAAAATTGACTATAAATAAATGTTTTATCTAAAAATGGTTAATTAATTAAGTAGAAAAACACTTAAATATTAATAATACATGTAAAGGATAAAATAAGATGATAATTTATGCATAATAAAATAAAATCCCTCAATCTAATATTAAGTCAGATTAAGCCTTCCATTACAAGATTAAGAACAAAACTCAATAGAACTATGTGTTTGAACTACCCTTATTGGGAAAATTACTTATATAAGGGGAGTTCCTATGAAGGTTTCGGGTTGAATTAACCATTTTACATTAAGAGGAGTAGACCTTTCTTAACTCGGTGTAATTTTGAGGAAAGTGTTAAGAAAATCTATGTGTGGGTTTCTAGATTGGGGAGTCCACTCAATGGATCAAGGAGTTACAAGCCTCTAGTTGGAAAAGACTTTCCTACCAAAATACCTTAAAAATAGATTAACCAACTATTGTTGAGGGTATGCGAAGGGGAATATAGATCCTTGAAACTATAATTTCTTTGAAACTATACATTCCAAGTTCAATGGTGAGGTCTATTGGGACTTGATAAAATAGAGGGAAATTTAATAAAATCAAATAATTTGTTATTTATGAAAAAAAAATTAATCGAGCAAATTAATAATAATCTACTCTTAATTTTAGAATAAAATGAAAAGCTAATTATCCTTAATATATTGATAATCAATATTGGATAAGGATAATCTCCTCACTAGAAGTAACTTCCAAGAGTGGTTTAAATTCCTTTGGGTTGTTCTATTCCATGAACGAAAATCTTATAACATAGAATCCTCAATGCCCTATCCACCTTCTCAAGAGGTGAGTGATGAAGAGTTCCTTGTCTATGAAAAACATATGAATGACATGGTCAACATTCAATTTTTTATGCATTAATCTATGTATAGTGAACTCATGAAGTCTCAAGAAACAGGGATGCATTTAGCATGATTAATCTTCTCCATGGTCCTTACCAGGAGAGAGCTAGACAAGAATGGTTTGAGATTTCCAAGGTGCTCTTTCAGAGTAAGCATGGAGAGGGTGCCCCAGATGGGCCTCATGTAGTCAATATCATTGGCTATATTGAGTGCCTAGAGGTTCTAGGGTTTAAACTCCTCCAAAGAACTTGGAACTGATCTAATTATGACATCACTCCCTGATTTATTATCTAGTTTTTTTTAATTTTAATTTGAACAACATTGAGAAGTCTCTGTCATATCTTCTTATCCTCCTTTTCCAAGTAGATAAATATATGAAGTGTGAAAAGCCTTATTTACTTATGGTGAACAATTGTAAAGGGAAATCAAAGAGATTTAATCCCAAATCATCTTTACTCCCTTCTATGAATAATAAGAAAAAAGGGGAAGTAAGGTAATGGTATGTTGTATGTTTCACATGTGGAAAGAAGGGCCACTGGAAAAAAACTACACCTAGATAAAGAAACAAGGGGAAGCTTTAGTTGTGTTTGTTATCAATTGAAATTTATCTATTTCTACAAATTGGGTATTAGATACAGCTTATGGTTCTCAAATATGTATTAAAATATAAGAACAAAGTTGATTAAGAAAAACTGACTGGGGGATGGTAGATCTATGAGCAGCCAATAGAGCTAAACTTGCTGTTGTAGATATCAGGGACTACCACCTCACATTGCTGACCAAAATGATCGTAGTTTTAAAAAGTTTTTATTATGTTCCTTTGGTTACCAAAAACATTATTTCTATATCTAGACTAGATACGAAAGGATTAGTTTTCAAATTTGGAAATAAATGTATCTTATTTTATAAAGATATCATTTTTATGGTAAAGAACATTTACATAAGAGTCCTTATGTGTTGGATTACATTATCCAAGTAATGGAAATCAATAATGAAGTTAGTTTACATGACTCATACCACACCCACCTTTGGAATCACTGGATATGTTATGTAAATGAAAAAAACTTGTTAAAATTACATCATGATGGACATTTAGATTCTTTCAGACTAAAAATACTTGGTGTACGTCATGCAAGTTTACAAGGAAAAATGACCAAAGACCCATTTTTTGGGAAAGGTGAAAGAGCTAAAGAGATTCTTGAATTAATTTATATTGTTGTGTATGGACCATTTCATGCTGAATTAAGGGGTGGGTACTCATACTTCAAAACTTTTACTGATGATTTTAGTAGATGTGGATATATATACTTAATGGGGGTATAAGTCATGTTCTTTTGATAAATTAAAGGAATACAATAATGAAGTTGAGATTCATATTACTAGAAAGATTAGGAAATTCTGGTCAGACAAATAATCTGGATTCAGGTAACTGTTTTAACTCTAGCATTACTGTTGGTGAGTTTCAACTTCCTACTATCCCTGATGAAAAATGAAATTCTCCTGATTCTGTTTCCTTAGAAATTCCTACTTTAGATGTTGTTTGCGTCACCATAGAGCACAATAAATATACTGAAGCTAAAGTCAGTGACTCTATTTCCATGGAAAATACCAATAAACTGAAGTTGGATATTTTACCTCATGACAATACCAACTATTCTAATAATTTTATATGGAAAAGTTTTCTATTTTTGATAGTTCACAATGCCATGCATCTACTTTAGATTCAAAAGGTTATAATATTGACAGTTCTATTTTCACTAATGTTACACCTTCACATACTCAAGATTCTACACCTAAGAAGACTAAGATAACACCCCCTAGTCATGCTTCTAATTTGAAGGAATCTAAACTGAACTCTTATCTAGAAATTAGAATATCTGAGAGGAAAAAGGAAATGGGTACAAAAAAAGGGGGGATCTAACCCCAAATATAATTGCAATGGAATCTTTTATTCTGGAACTATCAAGGTATTTCAAACTCTGACACCTTAATTGTTCTAAAAATACTTTTAAATACTCATAAGCCTTATTTATTTTCTATAGAAAAAACTAAAATCAATATTACCAAAATGTTTATGCACCTTTTCTCCCTGAACTATAATTTTATAGGTGCCTATAAAGATGGATCCTTAATTGACTCTTTATGGATTTTTTACCATTCATCTCTACAAAATGTGAACATTGTGAAAACATCAGAACAAAATTTTACTTGTGACTTTTTTCATGATGATAAACATATTTTTTGCACTATGATCTATGATAAGAATAGATATCAAGAGAGAAGATCTCTTTGGCATGGCCTTCTCATGTTGGCTCACAATATCCAAGACCCTTGGATTGTTATTGGATATTTTAATACCATTCTTTATCATAGTGAGAAGTTAGGTCCTTCTCACTCTTCCATTTCCTCACATGAATTTAGAGCTTCTATCAAGGACACCAATATTCTAGAAGTTAATCTTATTGGTGCCAAATATACCTGGTATAGAAGACACTTCAATAATGTAGTGGCAATCAAACTTGATAGAGCTTTTGTGAATTCTTCTGCTCTTGAAAAATGGGATACAATTTCTAGTATTACTATTCCTAGGTTAAATTCATATCATCATCCTATTATTGTGAATATTTTTATCAAGATTTCGAAACCCATCCTCCCCATTTGGTTTAATAATTCCTGGTCTGCTGACCTTTATTTCACTGCTTTTATCAAAGATTTTTGGCAATCTATGAACCATTAACATGATGTTGTTTCTTGTATTACAAAACTCAAACATCAAAAAAGGCTCTTAAAGGTTAGTGTAGAACCAAAATTAAGAAAATTGATTTAGATATCTCTTTTCTGGAAAATGAAATTTCTCAAACTCAAATCAACAATACCACACCACCTCTGATTTTTCTCATGCCCCTCAACCGGAAGTTGGGATCTCAATGAAACTCAACTCTCTTCTCACTCTCAAAAATAACATGAACAAACAATTTTTTTAAAACAAAATGGTTATCTAATGGAGATAGAAGTACCAAATATTACAATTATATTAAAAGGATAAAGAAGGTTAGTTGACCTCTCACCACTCTTACACATAATTGAATTCTCATTGATTCAGAGGAGGTCCTTACTAATCACGTGGTTTACTATTTTCACAACATATTCAATGGTCCTAATGTCAATAAGGACCTCAGGGATGATATTATCCCCTCATTGATTGAGTGTAATGATAATACCAATATTCTTAGCACCCCCCTTGATCATGAAATTAAAGAAACTATAATTAATTTAAAGCTCGGTAGTGCTCTAGGACCCGATGGTTTTAATAATGTTTTTTTCCAGAAACACTGGGATGTCATTCACATGGATGTTTGTAAGATTGTTAGATTCTTTTTCTCCAATAGTGTACTCCCTCATGGAATTAATTCTCAATTCCTCACTCTTATTCCAAAGGTTGATAATGCCTCTGAGATTCACCAATTTCGGCCTATTTCCCTCATTAACACTCTCTATAAGATAATTTCTAAAATTTTAGCAAATATACTCACCCTCATATACAACATAATTGTTTCATGGAATCAATTTGGTTTTATTAAAGGAAGGTCTATATAGGATTTCATTTTCCATGCCTATGAATGCACCAACATTCTTAATAAAGTTACCAGAGGTGGGAATATTGCTATAAGTCTTGACATTAAAAAATATTTTGATATGATTTATTGGGGTTTTATCTTTAAAGTGCTTCAGGGTTTTGGTTTTCATGATATATTTATCAAAATAATTAAAACCTTATTTAATTCCGCTTCCATCTCTATTCTGATCAATGGCTCTTCTAAAGGTTATTTTAATTGCACCAAAGGTGTCGAACCGGGAGACCCCCTATTGGCCATCCTCTTTGTTATTTCTGATGATTATCTTAGTAGATTTATCTCCCAACTAGTTAATCAGAACAAGATTAAGCCCATAAAGGCTTCCAGGAATCTCAATGTCCCCACTCACCTCATGTATGCTGATGATATTATTTTATTCCTTCATGGAGGGAATAATATTACTCAGGTTCTTAAATATTCTTTGTCTCATTATGAAGAAATCTCTGGTCAAGCCATATATTGGAATAAATCATTGATTTTATTTGGAATTTTTTTTCTTCAAATAGAAAAAAACATATCATCAATAATTTTGGAATCAAAGAAGGTTTTCTCCCTTTCACTTATCTTGGAGTACCTATCTTTTGGGGAAGACCCAAATCAATCTTCTTTAATGGCATTATGGATCAAATCTTCAATCAACTCTCTTCCAAGAAGGGAAAATCCCTCTCCATGGTAAGCATAATCTATCTGGTTAAATCAAATATTGTCTCTAAAATGGTTTAATCTTTGATGATTTATAAATGGTTGGCTGGTGTCATGAAAAGGCTGAACACTTACATAAAAAATTCCCTTTGGATAGGAAGTATTCTTGAAAGAAAACTTTTCACCATCCCTTGGTCCACCTGTTGTAAGCCTATTGATAAGGGTGGTATTGGAATACAAAATCTCAAATTTTTTAATGAAGCACTCCAGGCCAGGCTCACCTGGAGGTTAATCAATAACAATTCTGATGCGATTTCATTTTTAAAGTGATGATTTCTTTCTAAGATTAAAAAAGGAAATTTTAATCATATTATCTTTTCAATTTGTCCCTCCATTAGAAAAACCATCCACCACATCATGGACAACACTAGATGGATGTTTAATGCATATTCTAATATAAAATTCTGGGTGGATAACTGGACTTGTACTCCCCTTATCTCTTGGTTATCTCCTGACTCCCCTCCTGAGAATATCAACTCCACTATAGGGGAAGTTCTTCATTCCCATAGAAATGAACTCCCTGACAACATTTATCATATTATTGAAAATTATCCATTTTTTAACACTAAGGATTTCCTCAACTGGGAACCAGCTCATAATGGCATTCTTGACTCTAAAATTTTTTATACCCATAATTTTTCATGACTGGAGTCCAACTTTTACTGGTTGAATTACTTTAACAAAACATGTATTAAACCAACTAAACTCACTCTTATTTGGCATATTGCTCATAATATAATTCCCACTGAGGTTTGTCTTCAATCTTTTTGTTTTCAACTATGCTCTAAATGTAATTTATGAAATCAACATAGGAAAGATGCTAATCATATTTTTCTATCCTATGCTACTGCCTCTGATTTGAGGAACTAAATTTTTGACATTTTTAATTATAGATGTATGATTATTGATTCTATTGACTTGAATCTAAAGAGATTTGTGGATCATGATGCCTCGCAGCAAATTAAAAACATTTTTATCTCTACCATGATAGAACTTCTTCATGTTATATGGTATGAAATAAATAATATCTTATTCAATAAATTCTCATTAAACATAAATGTATGTAATTATTGGATACTCATTGTGATTCAAGAAGAAGCGTCAATTCAAAAAGCACATTGTGACAACCCGGTTGGTGACTTTGAGATTCTTCAAAAACTTCGGATTGATGGAATTTATAGTCCACCTAAGTGCACTCTTGATGTATTCTAGAAAACCCCAATGCCAGAATGGATTAAAGTTAATGTTGACGGTGCCACAAAGGGTAATCCTAGTCTAGCGGGATGCGGTGGTAATTTTAGAGATTATCGTGGGAATTTTCATGGTTTTTTAGTAGTTATGGCACCGATTCATCACTAGAAGTAGAGATAATGGGAGTCATCAATGTTATCGTCTTTTCCCTTCAAAAAGGTTGGATGAGCATATGGATAGAAAGTGACTCGACCACCATTTTTCATGATTTATGGAATGGAGTGAATCATCTTGCCTATCCTCTCACCACTCAATGGATGAAGTGTCTAGATTTTCTGCTAGGGATTAACTTCATTGTTACACATGTTTTCCGTGAAGACAATGTGGTTGCATACACACATTATAATAATGGTTTCAACCAGGTTCTAACATTGTTGGATAACTTGCCTCTTGATCTGTTTCATCTTTATCAAAATGATTGTAAAAAACTCCCCTCTTTTCATCTCTTGTAATCCACCCTTTTTATATATTAAATAATTAGTTCATTGGTATTTTGATCGAGGCACGACCTTCTAAAAAAAGTCATCCAAGTCTTCCATTATCCTTTTGGGGATATGCATTGCAAACAAAAGCACACATACTAAAAAAAGTACAAACTGAATTGATAAATGGTATTATATATGAATTTTGGAGTGGAAGAAAAACCATTTTATCAAAATTACAGGTGTGTAGAATTGAAACATTTTTTAGGCCTATTAAGGAAACAAACTTACACCCCAAGGCACAAATTGTACCTTTATAGAATAACCCAAGTAAATAAGGTGATATTACATATAGGACCCCTCAAACAGAAATTTTATAGTGTAAATACATTCCATATTCATTTAGAGGGAGAAAATCTATAAAAGAAATAGTGGTAGAAAGATAAAATTAGATGAAGTCGAGGATCAAGGCACACAAGAGTTGTTATAGGATCACATTCCACAAAGCTCTGTGGATGAAGAAACTATTCTAGAGACACATGTTCTGTGTAGGAGTACAAGAGAGGTTAGAGAACCAGAACGGTATGCTTTTCTAGTTACCGAGGTTGGTGACTCATTATTAGTTGATAATAATGGTCCTCTAACCTAAAATTTAGCAATAAGTGGCATGGATGTTTCCAATTGTAAAGAAGCCATGAATTCTAAAATGGATACCACATACCAAAACCAGTTTTGGATTTTGGTAGATACTCTAGTGGATGTAAATCCTGTTGGTTTCAGATGGATATTCAAGAAGAAAGTAGACATGGAAGGACAATTCAATACCTATAAGGCATGAATGGTTTCAAAAGGTTTTAAACAACGTCAAGTCATTGACTACAATGAACTTTTTCACTAGTTGCAATGATGAAATACATAAAAATTCTACATTCCATTATGGATTACAACGAATAAAAGATTTAGAAAATGGAAGTCAAAATTGCCTTCCTTAATGATAAACTTCAGGACGATGTCTACATGATACAACCTGAATGGTGTGTGGCTCCAAATGATGTCAATAAGATATGAAAGTTGAAAAAATAAATTTATGGATTAAATAAATCATCCAGGTCATGGAATATCCATTTTGATGGTTCCATAACCATATTTTGTTTTATAAAGAAAAAGTGTTAGCCTTGTATCTAAAAATGTTTTAGTGGGAGTGAAATCATTTTCTTAGTAGTATATGTTTATGACATATTACTTATTAGAAATGAAATAATATTCTTACAGTCTAATAAAGCATGATTGAATAATGATTCTCCATGAAAGAATTAGGTGAGGAAGCATATATTCATGGGATTAAGATCCATCATGATATATGCAATAGGTTCCTCAGCCTAAATCAAATTACATACAATGGAATAATATTGAAGAGTTTTAGTATGGAAGAATCCAGGAGGGGATTATTTCCAGCATCACATGGAATTCATCTTTCCAAAAGAATGTTTCCTCAGGACCATGTGGAAAGAAGTAGAATGGAAAGGATTCCATATGCACCAGTGATTTGGTTACACATGTATGTTATGTTATGTACTATGATAGATGTTTCCTATGCATTAAGTGTGGTATGAAGATATCCAACCGATCCAGGTGACCGCTATTGGGTGGAATTCAAGAATATCCATAAATATTTGACGCATACTAAGGATGTGTTTTGGGTTTATGGAAGAGATAGGGAACAATTAATCATAGGATATATAGATGCTATTTTACAAACTGATCAAGATGACATGAATTCATCAATGGGTAAATATTCACTTTGAATAGAGGTGTTGTGAGTTGGAAGAGCTCAAAGAAGGTTGTGGTCACGGATTCTACAATAGATTCTGTGTATATGGGGGCTTCTGAGGTAGCTAAAGAAGTAGTTTGGATGCAAAATTTCATCCGATATCTTGACTTGGTACCTAGTAGTAAAGATCTCATCACACTCTATTGTGATAATATTGTAGTGCTGACTCTTGCAAAAGATCCAAGGTCACATCAACAGAAAAAGAAAATACTTCAGAAGTATCATCTCTTGAGGTATTTTTCTCAGAGAGGTGAGGTTGTAGTGAGCTGTATTTCCATAGAAGACAATATGAAGGACTCCTTGAATAATTCATTGACTCAGAAGAAACATGATTATCATGTGAGGTCTATGAGACTAAAATTCATAGGCAGATTTCTCTAGTCCAAGTGGGTGTTTTTTATAGTTGGTGTCCTAGAACCAACTGTTTTTACTTTGATTACATGAATATTTGATGTATTAAATATCAACTTAAACATCTTATTACATATTCTTCATTTTTCTATATGAATTAAATGTAATAATTTCCTAGAGTATTTATTGAATTCATAAGGTCATAGTAGCTCCCTGTTATGATGACAACCTTGATGTGTTATGACTATATTCTTAATATATTTCTATGGTTAGATAGTATACTATGATGGGAAAAATAGTATATTGATTTCTAGGTGTGATTTGTCATAAGTAGATGATACTTCTTCTCATGAAGTTCAAATTTGGTAATCTCTAAGATGGGAGATTATGAGAATAAACCCACTAATAAGAATTCTTCATGTTTTGGTGTCATCAGATATTTCTAACTACAAACATGTGTAATGGTCCTTAGAATTTAAGATTATCATTAATTCATGTCACAAAAATTGTACTTAGATTTTTTGATGAAAACCATCATGCCATATGTTGGCAGAAAGTAGGGTATCCTGGGTATGTCCTGAATAACATGTTATTGATGGATAAGTCAAGTAAGTATTTTTCACTTCTATCTTTATGGAAGTTGATATCTCATCACTTTGATTGAAATAGAACTATCACCCTAAATTCCATGGTCATAGTGTAATGATGGGTTTATTTCGGATAGTCCAAGAATGATGTATTGAGCTTATAGGTTGATGACACTGTCATGAAACCTTCTTGATGAGATATTGTGATAAAAGGACTATATTAAAGACTGATAATTCATATGTGGTTATCATCATTGCAACTTTAAGTTCTTTCTCTTGGGTGCCTTAACCCATTTCTAGGAAGTAATCTTGTACTTTAAGAAATCCCACCAAATCCCAATGAGAAAGAATCCTAGAGGACAATACACTAAGTGTTTATGTTGGTCTCGATTAAATTCTATTTGAATTTAATTAATGGAATAAATATTATTCTCAAGATAGAGGAATAATTTTATTCAAGTTATATTGATTGCTTAAATTAAATAAATATTTATTCACCTGACTATGAGTAAAATATATTTATTTATTTTCGTGAATATTTAATAAATATTTATTTACTAGTTTGTGAATAAAATATTTATTTAAGAGAATAAAATATTTTCTCATGTGTTCAATAAATGAAAGAGGAGTTTGAATGGACCAAGACTGTGTTTGGTGATAATATAATTATTTACGAGATGGTAAATATTATTTAGCCTTTTTTCTCAAGTTGGCGCACCACAAAATAATAATAATATTATTATTATTATGTGGCATGATATTTCATTAATGGATATAATTATATTTAATGGATGTTATGAAATTAAATTTTGTAACTGAAATCCCATCTCTATAAATAGACGACTATGTATATTGTGTAAAGATTTTGAAACCAATTCCAAGATTTGGAATAGATAATTGTTTCACATGTGAATTATCTCTCGACTCATCCTCCAATCTCCCTCTCAATAATGAGAAACCCAGGAGATAATTTCTTCAATACAGAAGAATGAGCGATCAAGAAAAAAAAATCCAAGACATTCAATTCTATGTGCTAGCACTCAAGGAATGAGTGGTGTTGTTTAGAGACCATGAGATCACATGTGGATCACCACTAGATGGATTCTACCCTTGGATCATCACAAGTGCAATGAAGTCAATCTGGAAGGTCTGTTTCGGATGATCAAAAATCATCAATGAAGAACGTTCCTAAGACCAAGTATTTATTTCCTTAGATATTAGGTAAATTAATTATAAATTTGGCATGAAATATCCTTGCTCTTGGTTTTGGGCAATAACTATTAAAATAAAATTTTAATATAACTCCCTCCACCACAATGCTTCCTATGCAACCAGAACCAACATTCCCATCGATTATACTTCTATGCTCATCCAATGTATATAAACTAATTTTTAGGTTTCTATGAGGAATACATGGACCATTCTAGAAATTACTAACTCAGATCATTGGATAGATGTTATGTCACTACTATATATTTACATCTGGGTATTTACTTTTTTAGAGTTTTATCTATATTAGTTTTATTTATACATGCATGTGGGATGGTTTCGGTTTACTTTTATATTATTACATGAAGTTGTTTGTGGATGATGCATATTATATTCTCATATTATATTATTATATAGGGTAGGCCTCCCATTTCATGATATTTCTATACCCTTGGTGCTAGGGCCTACTAGTGGTAATACTCAAGGGTCATTATCTCTCTCCCTTCATTTTGGTATATTTTGAGAGAGGGGGCATGAAAGAGTGGTATTAGAGGTGATAGTTGAGAGATAGGATGGAGTTTGGAGATAGGAATAGTGAGTATTGCATGGTTTGGTGTGGAAGCAATTCCAGTTGGCCTTAGTGTATGACATAGGCTAAGGAGACTGGCTAGGATATAGGATTTTAAGGCCTCCTGTGATCAAATTAATGAACTCTATGCTTATTTAATGACCAGGTGAGGTGGACCTATTTTCAGGGTAGAGACCAAGAAGAGGTGGACACATCATGATGACTTGTGTTCCTATTTGAGTTGAGTTTCTTTTGGATGGTTAAAATGATTAAAGTTAATTAAAATGAATCTAAATAAAAATTACATACTACCTGGGCCTATGAAATAATTTTTTTATTTTCGGTTATGGATCTTTTTTATCATCTATATGTGACTCAGGTAGTTGAGGTTCAGCTTTCTGATCTGATTGATCACTATATAGTTGATCCAGTAGAGGAGGATGAGGCATGGAAGAGGGTATTGCATGCTTTTCAGAAACACTTTTTGGGGAAGTGACAGGGAAGTTCTTTAGATGTGTATATAAGAAGATGTACATGGGGATCGAGATCTCTTTTAGTTTTACTTGGGCCCCTGTGGGATACTAGGTCCCTTTGGTAGTTAGTTAGATTTAGGGAGATACGTGCCAATGGTGGATGTTGTATCTGGGTGATTGGAAAGAAGCTGATGTTTCATTGATCTACTTTTAGAAAGAGTTCTAGGAAGAGTTCCTTTCATCAAATATAAAGGAAGTGAAGATGCATGAGCTTCCTTCTCCATAGAAATGTATTATGTCAGTGAAGGAGTTGTTAATGATGTTCAAGGAAATTTGTAAATTTCCCCTAGATATTTTTCCAAATGAGGATTCTTGTGTGAGACGCCTTGAGGAGGTTCTTCGTCCTTCTATAATGTATGAAATTACTCCTTTTACATTTCCAATATATCAAGAATTTCATAAGAAGGTAGAGGTGATCAGGGAAAATCACTTATAAGGAGGTTTTCTATGAGAGGGGAACCATCAGGGTTCTTTGAGGATTAGTGTTATCAGTGAAAGGTATCAAGTTCCCGGGCATCAAGGTTTCAACTTTTGAGGAGTTAACTTCAGTAGTTTCCCTTTTGGACCTATGGGGCCAGTGGTTTCTATGATTTTACTAGATACATTCAGATAGTATGTTTTGGTAGTGGGGTTTGTATCTATCACCATAAACAGTTCCTAGTGATTTCCTAAGCTCATTTTGGTAGAGGTGGACAAGTTCAGTGCCAGCCTCAATAGAATTTTCCAATGAGATCATTTTAGTAGCGGGGGAAGCTGGCTTATGCTCTATCGAGGGTAGACAGAGTATGTAGTGGTCAGCCTTAGTATACTCCCTATGTTCAATGACCTTGACCAGATCATGGTTGTGGAGGTGGTCGTCAGCAGATGTTTAGAGGAGCTGGGTGTGGTCAGTTTCACATAGTGGGGGTAGCAGTGTCAAAGGGGTTATAGATCATCATAGGTATGATTAGTTTATTTAGTTCCCTTGTTTGTGCCTTGTTTGATTTAGGAGCTTCACACTCCTTTGTTGCACCCACTCTATTTCATGATATGAGACTAGACATAGCGAGTCTTTCTGTTCCCATGGTGTTGACTATGCCATTTAGAGGCCAAACTAACTTGTTTGATGTCTGATATGGATATAGACTAGTGATGGGGCCACATCAGTCCCATGGGGATCTTTTCTTGTTATAGATGTAGCCATGAGATATTATCCTAGGCATCAATTAGTTGTATTATATGCATGATATTGTCAACTACTTCTAGAGGAGATTCGTATTTTCATATGTGGATCTTCATCATGTGGTTTTCATTTGTGAGTGGGGTTTTCGGGTGGGCAGTCAGCATGTGGAGACCATAATTTCTTTGTTGGTTGAGTTGTTTATGGAATTAGTATAGTGTAGTTATCTCTTATGGGTATATTCATTTAAATACCCATGATTATAAATATACCACCCTTGATATGTATCTAGTAGTGATTGTGTTTGTGCTGAAGTTGTTGTAGTATTACCTCATTGGGGAGCTCTTTATGGTCATCAAAAACCATAAGATTTTGATGTATATTTTTTCTCAGCATGATCTGAATTTTTAATAGTAGAGGTTGATGGAGTTTCTTCTAGAATATGTTTCTAAGATCCTCTACACCTCATGAAAAAAGAAATTTTTGGCTGATGATCTGAGCATAAATCCATGGAAGGATGTTTTTTAGAAGTCTGGGGATGACTGAAGAGCAATGGAGGAGTTGGCATCCATGCACTTAGATTCGAGGGAGGATGATAGTACAAGATATTTTTTTCATATGACGGTGTAGTCTTCTTTGATTTTGAATGAGGAGGAGTCTCAGTGGGGGGACTCAAATGTATAGGTGTTGTGTGATTTTGTTGGACATGGTGATTCTTCTGAGGGATGGTCAGAGGATATTTGGAACCATATGATGTTTATTGGGAGGTTTTTTGTTCTGTTAGTGATGTGAGATGGATTCCTTAGTGAGTATCATAACTCACCTTTTGTGATACAACTAGGAGTTTCTAATATGTTCTATGTTTTAATGATACAGTTTTTGGAGTTGGTGCCCAAGAACCAACTTCAATGTACTTTATGATAACATGTATTCATTTTTTTAAATATTAATAAACACCTCATCACATCATGATTATTATTCTATGTAACATAGTATTTCATAATGTCTTAACAGTATCTATCTCATTAAAAGGTCATAGTAGTTCCCCACTATGATGAGAAACCGATAGTGTGATGATGCTATTCTTGAATAAATATTCTCTATCCAGATGATATCATTTGAGGGACATAGATGATATAGTCTATTAATGGTGGAGACTCATAGAACATTGAAGCACCTTCTAACAGTATATGCCCTTGGTAATATCCAATATGATATTATTATAATGAGACTTTCCAGTTGGAAATCCACATTTCAATGTGTCATTGGATGTTACTATATGTGGATGTGTGTATTGTTCCTTAGACTTTAATATTATTATTAATGAATATTATGAGTCATGTAATTTGATGCATTGATGAAAACCATGATTAAATATATTCGTGGTGAGGTTGGATACATTGGGTGTGTCACGAGTAATATTAAATTAATGAATAATGCAAGAAAGGATTTGTCCCTTCCATTTTAACAGATGTTGATATCTTATTCCCTTTTATGGAAATGATATAGCCTAAATAAATCCATGGCCATGGTGTTTGATAGGAAAGATCAATTTTTTGGAAGTCAAAGAAAGAGACATTGAGCACATAGTTTAATGGCAGCAGCATGCAACCTTCTTGATTTGAGATATTGCGATAGTTGGATTATATTACACAGTAAGTGTCCATATGAGGTAACTTGTCATTGTGACATTAACTTCTTTCTCTATGAGTGCCTTGGTGTGTTTCTAAATGGTAACCCTAGACATTAGACTACATAGAATAATTACACTAAGAAAGCGGCCCAGAGGTTCACACAATAAGTGTGTCCAAAATCTCAATTAAATAATATATATTTTTATTTTTTATATAACAGTTTGGATAAATATTATTCTCAAATGTGGTTTAACAATTATTCTTATATGCTTGATCACGTATATCCTATCACCTGTTATTCAAGAGAATATAATATGAGTTTAATATTTAATAAATATTTATTTTCTATTTAGTGAATAAAATATTTATTTATTTATTGGTGAATAATGTAGTGATATTTATTTAATAAATAAATAGTCATTATTCAAGGTCTGATAAATATAGAGGAATGACGAACTGAGTTTTTACGTCCGGTGATATATAATAAATATATAATATTATTTTATTTAATAATATTTAAATTAATTCAAAAGTTAAGATAATGTCAAGAAATATTATTATTATTATTATTTGACATGGGGTGTTATGGGGATTAAATAAATAATGAATGGAACTTATGATATAATTTTATTTTAATACTAGCAATATATAAACCCATTTTATTATTTTATTAATAAAATAATTTATTTTTTTAGTTTTTCACAAAAATCTTGGAGAATCCTCTCAATCCCTAGAGATCTCTCTTCTCTAAGAACACTCTAAGAATGGAGAGAAATATTCCTCCACCAGATCAATGAGAGCGCTTTGGAAGTGATTCTTATAGTGATCAAAGGCGGATGATGGGAATGTAAGGATCTATCATACTAGCACCCAGAAATTCCTTTAGAAACATATGGAGACTCAAGAAACATGTGTGGATCACTGCTAAAGGGAATCTATACTTTATTCCTACAACGCAACAATGATTCGTCACTGATCGGTCACTGGATTCATCAATGAAAAAATAATTTCATCAAGGTAATTATTAATTTAATTAAATTGATTATAAATAATATGTGATGATACTCCCTCTACTTCTATAATGATTACTCTTGTTTAATATAATTCATCCAATTCTGTAGATCACAATGTTTATCATCATGTAGATCTCATATTGATCATCAATCATGACAAAAAATAATGTTGGGCACTGCCCATCACATGGTTCCGCTACACCCAGAACCTACAAGTGGTATCATATGGGTCACATATTTATTTATAATTATTTAAATATCATTGTTGATTTATTAATTTGTAATTTAGTTTTCAATTCATGTTTAACCATTATTTTAATCTGAATTGAGAGATATACTTCTTCCTCCTTTTTTCTCATAGATCTAATCAAAACGATTAATTTTATGATTAAAATAAAATCAAGGAACTCATCTGGAGGTGCTAAGGATTATGGCCAGAAAACATAAGAGTACACTCCATGTAACTGGAGTTACATGCCATGTACTTGTTTTTAATGCACCAGGGTTTAATTTGGAAATTACTCAATCTGTGTGCATTGATGACATGCAATGTAGTTAATGTTGACACTGCATATTGACTAGGACAGACTGGCTCACAGTCATCTATATTACAAACTGTGTAGTCCATATACATAGAGTGTAGTCCCTTTGAGTGATAGATGGGATGTGTATTCCATACACATCCAACCTAACTAGTGACCATGTAATTCAGAGATCACACGGTGTATATCCCATTTGACACATGGTGTACTCCAGTTTCCATGGAATGATTTACATACCGAGTCCCTAGGCTTCATCCTTGGATAAATGATGAGAGTTGTACACATCGTGTGCTTGGGTGTACATGTTGTGTACTTATACCAGATTATGCAGATTTAAAGTTTATTTGTTATATTATTTAAATAATGATACATGTAATTTCATGTGGTCATTAGTTGATAGGACACACCATGTGATGGGTTTAAATATTTTTATATATAAATGTTTAACTAATATTCTTAAAATATTCAAATTTGCATATCATGTATGAATCATATTACTGTTGTTATTTTACATGAATTGAATCATAACATGTGACTAAAATATTATGCAATTCATGTAATTATTCACTTCATGAAAGTACGTGATAAGTCATGTATTCCATATATCACAAAAGTAAAAATATATATGAGTATAATATATATTGGGTAGATTCAGATAGGTATTCACCATGTTTCCTCCGAGGTATGTTTATGTACATAGTTAATTTTAAATGAAATTATTTAATTTTTGTAAAATTATAATGGATAAGTATCTCAAGGAAATTCCGATAATAATTAAGATAAAATAATTGATTAATTAAATATAATAATTAATTGATTTGAGGGTGATTTATCTTAAATAAAAACTATTAAAAATTGAATACTAGACTTATTAAATATGTAATTGTTTTCATGCATATGGATGACCATGAGATATAATAGACCTTTGTATGTGATTGGTTTCATTTAATTTATTATTAAATGAAATTGTTTTCATGCATTCCTTCTCTCCTCTTATTATGTAGGGTCTTCATTCCCATGGTTTATTTTTTGTAAACCCCTTTTCCCCTCACCTGTGTGTGAGTAAAAGTCATATGTAAAGGATGGATCTCCCAAGCTAGTGGAGATGGTTCCAATTCAGAACTGAGTTGAAGCCAATTCAAGGAGATATATTGGTGGACAGGTGGAAAGCTGTAACACAAACCTTAATCGGTTCAAGGTGTTTTTTCTCCTAGGTGAGTAGTTAGTTTATAAACCTGTAGATATACTAACAACTAGTATAAACTCATGATTATACAACTTTATTATTTTATTTCATTCAATTTCCATGGTTATTTCATTATGGATGTTTTTTCCATAATCATATAATTTAATGTAATTAACAAGCATGCAAGATAAAACTAAAATAAATTTTCTTATGCGTAAATATTATCTAAGATTGGGTTAATCACTTAAGTAAACCCACATAATATTAACAATAATTTGATAAAGATAATAATTGGAAATTCATGCACAAAAGGGGAAAATACATCAATAAAAATATTAAGTCGGTATAGCCTTCCATGAATTAAGTTAAAATCAAACCATAGTTCAAAGTTCTTGACCAGGCAAAGATGGGGTGATTTAAATTAATAAAGAATTATAACTTGATTTTTTTGGTTGAAATAACTTATTTCACATTAAGGGTTGACTTTTAAAGCAGGACTTAGTGTAACCGAGAGGCAAAGGTTGAGGATATCCAATATAAGGATTTTAGGATTTGGGAGTCCACTTAGCAGATCGAGGAACTGTGAGTTAATATAGTTTTTATTTTGAATGTCTACCTAAAACCATTAAATTTTATTGACCAACTAAGGTTGGAGTAATGAGAACGGGAATATGGATCTTTGCTGGTTGGATTTTTAAGAAACAGGTTATTTTGAAGCCAATGTTGAGGGAAATTGGGTTTTGATAAAATAGTGGGAGAATAATAAATATAATATTTATTTATTTGTATAAATTTATTAGATAAATTACTAAAATATATACACATATTATTTGTAGAAAAAAAATTACATCAAACATATAATTTCAATCCATACTTGAGAAGGACAACCTTCTCATTAGAACAAACTTCCAAGAGTGGAAAATTCACCTATGTGTCATCCTTCTCCATTAAAAGGAAATTATATGTGTTGGAAGAAACTTTTATAGTTTTTTTGGTAATAAGGAAAGTGATTAAGATTTATCTCTCTATAAAAAACCTATGAATGGTGTTGCAGATGTTCAATGTTTCATATTATCATACATTTCCAATGATATTTTGAAGAAACTTGAGTATATAGATGTCTATAGCACGATATCTCACCTTCAAGATCTCTATAAAGAGAAGATGAGACAAGATAGGTATGATGTATCTAATGATTTTTTTACAACTAAGCATGTAGAGTATACGCCAGCTGAGCCTCATGTAGTCAAGATTACTAGCTACATTAATCATTTGGAGATCTTAGGGATTAAATTCCCAGATGAGTTGTATATAGATATCATACATTCATTATTTCCTAATACCTTCTCATATTTTATTGTTAATTTAAATATGAGAAATAATGAGAAGAGTATTTTAGAACTTCTTACTTTGATTTTCCAAGTGGATAAGGACATGGGTCATGATAAAACCATAGTCCATATAGTGAATAATAAAAGTAAGAACAAGGAAAATGGGCCCAAGACTAATAAATATTCTAAATCTCCCAAGCATCGTCCTTATAAGAAGAATAAGATCTATAGGTAGGGAAAAGAAAAGGAGGCAGTATGTTTTGCATGTGCTAAGCCAGACCATTGAAAGAAGAACTGCACCCAGAAGCAAGGGGAAGCTAAAGGTGAATTCTTTATCAAGTTCAATCTTTCCATATCTACAAATTGGTCATTATATATATCTTGTGGTTATCACATCTTTATCCAAATATAGGAACCAAGTTGAATCCGAAATATTTCTAGAAGAGAGGTGGATTTGAGAGCTGCTAATGGTGCGAGGATGGCTGCTCTATCCATTGGTGACTACCACCTCACATTTACAATATGAATTATTTTAGTTTTGAATGATTTTTATTATGTACCTATAGTCACCAAGAACATAATTTATTTATCATTCCTAGATACATAAGGGTTTATTTTCATGTTTAGAAATAAAAATTATTTCTTTTATAAGGAAAACATATGTTATGGTATGATGCATTTAAATAATGGTATTTATGTATTAAATTATGAAAACCATGTTTTGGAAGTCGATAATGAATCATGTTCACACGACTCATATAACACCCAGTTGTGTGATCACTATGTTGTTCATGTAAACAAGAAGTGTTTGAAAACTCTCTTTCAAGATGATTATTTAAACTCTTTTGAGATAAAACAACTTTATAGATGTCATGATTTTTTATAAGGAAAAATGACCAAACCACCATTTTTTGGACAGGGTGAAAGGTTCACATAGCTTCTAGGGTTAGTATACACTGATGTGTGTGGACTATTTCCTGTAGAATCTAGAGGTGGATATTATTAATTCATAACCGTTACTGATGACTTGAGTAGATATGGATATGTATAAGTAATGAGGTATAATTCTGAGTCCTTCTAGAAATTCAAGGAATTAAAGAATGAATTATAAAATCAACTTGGTAAGAAGATAAATAATATTCGATCAGATCGAGGTGGTGAATATCTTAACCAAGATTTCATCTATTTTCTACAGGAGTTTTGGATTATATCTAAACTCACTCCACCTTATAAAGCATAGTTGAATAGTGTTAGTGAAAGGAATAATTTTACCTTGTTAGACATGATATGTCTGATGATGAGTCATACAGATCTTCTATTATCTATTTTGGTGATATGCATTACAAACATTGGCATACACATTAAACCAAGTTCCAACTAAAGTGGAAAATAGAAATCCATTTCGGTTATATAGTAGAAAGAAACCTGTTTTGATGCACACACATGTATGGGGTTGTGAGGAATTCGTTAAGGAATTATCAGGAAACAAACTAGTACCCTGTGGTATTGAGTGTATATTTATAGGATATCCCAAGGAAATAAAGGTATTCTACCTATACAAACCTACAAACAAGAAAATGACTATCGTCAAACAAGTTATCTCTCTTATTAGGGAGCACATCCTCAAAAAGGATAGTGGGATAAATATTGAATTCAATGAAGTTGATGATCAAGATACATGAGAGTTAGATCAAGAACATGTTTCATAGGTCCCTATGGAAGAAGTAGTTCTTGAAACACAAGTACTGTGCAGAATCTCAAGAGAGGTAAGAGAACCATAGATATGGTTTTCTAGTCACCAAAAATGGTGACTCATTATAAGTTGATAATGATAAACCTATCTCTTACATAGAGGTAGTAGAGATCTCATACAATGAAAGATGGAAAGAATCCATGAATTCGGAAATAGATTCCATGTATCAGAACAAATTTTGGGTTCTGGTTAATGTGTAAGTTTATGTAAATATAGTTGGGTGAAAATGGGTATTCAAGAGGAAAATGGACATGGAAGGTAAAGTAAATACCTATAAATAAATGATAGTGGATAAAGGTCTTAAAAAACATCAAATAATTGACTATAATGAAACCTTTTCGTCATTTTCCTTGTTTCAAACCATTAGAATTATAATTTCCATAATAGCTTACCATGATTATGAGATTTGGAAAATAGATGTCAAAACTGCATTCCTTAATGGGAACCTTCAGGAAGATTTCTATATGAAACAACCAGAAGGTTTTGTGAATCTAGGTGATGCCAAAAGTATTTTCATGTGTCATAGATCCATTTATGAATTAAAGTAAGTATTCAGGTCGTATAAAATTTTATTTGATAAACCATAAAAGAATTTGGTTTCATTAAGAGTGAATGTGATCCATGTGTTTACAAGTGGTTTAGTAGATATGCAGTCGTTATCCTAGTAGTATATGTGATGAAATATTAATTATTAGAAATAAAATACTAGTCCTATAGTCTATTAAAGACTATTTAAACAAATGTGTCTCCAAAAAGGACTTAGGTGGAATAGCCTATATTCTAGGGATCAAGATCATTGAGTATAGATCCATAATGTTACTTGGACTAAGTAAAAGTACACATATTGACTTGATACTAAAAAGATTTATTATAGAACAATCCAAAAGGGAATTGGTTCTAGTTTCACATGGTTTACATCTTTCTAAGAGAATTTTTACTCAAACAAAACATGATAAAGAGAGAATGAGTAAGATATCACACGCTTTAGTGATTGGATCAATTATATATGCCATGTAATGTACTAGAAATGATGTTGCCTATGCACCAAACATGGTAGGAAGATATCAAGTAGATCTAGGAGAACAATATTGTACTACTGTTACATCTATCCTTAAGTATTTGAGAAGAACTAAGGATATGTTCATGGTGTATAGAGGATATGAGGGTCTGGTCATCAGTGGTTATACAGATGTTAGTTTCTAGATATATCTTAATTATCTGGAATTGAAATCAGTATATGTTTTCTATCTCAAAGGAGTAGTTGTGGCGTGTAAGAGTTCAATGGATCTAGTTTTCCCTGATTCTACTATGGAGTTTGAGTATATAACATCTTATGATGTTTCCAAATAATCTATTTGGATTCAAATAAAATTTCAAAATCTTGATGTGGTACCTAATAGTAAATTCCCTATCACATTATATTATGATAATACTACAGTGGTGGATGTTGAAAAAGATCCATGGTCACACCAACAGACAATGAACATACTCTGAAAGTATCACCTCTTGAGGGATATATATCATAGGGGTGATGTTATAGTAAGTAGAGTACTCACAAAAGATAACGTGGTAAACCCCTTGACCTAATTCATATCTTAGTAGAAGCATGAATATCATGTGAGATCTTGAGGACTGAAGGATCTTACCAGTTGTCTCTAGTGAAAGTGAGATTTTTTTGGAGTTGGTGACCAAGAACCAACTTATATGTACTTTATGATAACAAGTATTAATTTTTTGAATATTAATAAACTCTTTATCACATCGTGATTGGTCTTCTGCCTAATGTAATATGTGATAATTTCCTAAGAGTAATCGTTACACTAAAAGGTCATAGCAGTACCTGCTATGATGAGAACTCGAATGTCATATGACGCTATTCTTAAATAAATATTCTATAGTCGGATGATATAATTTTAGGGACACAAATGATATAGTCTATCAGGAGTGAAGACTCATAGGACTTTAAGGCACCATCTCATGGTGTACACCCACGGTAATATCCAGTAGGATATTATGAGAACGAGACCTGCTGGTAGGAAATCCACATTTCTATGTGTCATTGGATGTTTCTATATATGGACATGTGTATTGGTCCTTATAATTTAAGATTATTATTCATGAATATTTTGAGTCACGTAATTTTTTGTATTGATGAAAACCAAATGATATATGTTCATGGTGAGGTATGACACATTGGGTGCAACACGGGTAATATTTCATTAATGAATAAAGTAAGAATAGATTTTTCCTTATGTTTTAATATAAGTTGATATCATAGGACCTTTGATTAAAATTATATATCCTAAATGAATCAATGGCCATGGTGTTTTATAGGCAAGTTAAATTTCCTAGAATTCAAATAAAGAGGCATTGATCACATATGTTGATGGCACCAGTATGAAACCTATTTGATTTGAGATATCATGGTAAAGGGATTATATTACAAAGTAAGAATCTCTTTGTGGTATCATGTCATTGCGGAATTAACTTCTTTCTCTATGGGTACTTTGGCATGTTTCTAGATGTTAACCTTTTACTTTAGGTTTTTTCACCTAATGTCACTAGGAAAGAGGATTATAGGGTTACACACTAAGTTTATCAAGAATCTCAGTTAAATAATATATATAATTATTTATTATTTTACATGTTGAACAAATATTATTATCAGGAATGGTTTAATAAATACTCGTGTATTATTGATTTCACAAATTCTGTCACAAGTTATTTGATAGAATATATTGTGAGTGGGATATTTAATAATTGTTAATTTATTTATTGTCAAATAATGCAGTAGTATTTATTTAATAAATAAATAGTCATTATTCAAGGCCTGATAAATATAGAGGAATGGAGGATCTAGTTTTCAGGTCCAGTGAGAAATAATAAATATTGAATATTAATTAAATAAATAATATTTAATATAATTCACAAGTTAGGAACATGTCGAGAAATAATAATAATATTATTATTATTATTTGACATGAGTTTATGAAGGGATTAAATAAAAAATGAATGGAACTTGTGCTATTATTTTATTTTAATCCTAACAATATATAAACCCATTTATATTATTTTCTCAATAAGTAAGTTCATTTTTTTAGTTGTTCACAATAATAATGTAGAATCCTCTCAAGTCCTAGAGAGATCTCTTCTCTAAGAATGCTCTCAAGAACAGAGATAAATATTCCTCCACTAGATCAAGGAGAATTCTTTTGAAGTGATTATCATAGCGATCAAAGTTGGATGACACAAGTGTAAGTATCTATTATTCTAGCACCCAGATATTCCTTCGGCAATGTTTGGAGATTCATAGAACACACTTGGATCACCATTAAAGGAAATATGCACTTGATTCCTAAAATGCAATGATGATGTAGCGCAAATCTATCACCAGATTCATCAACAATGAAATAACTCCATCAAGTAAATTATTAATTTAATTAAATTGATTATAAATAATATGTTATGATCCTCCCTCTAGTTTCATCATGATTACTCTTATTGGATTTCATTGATCCAATTATGTAGATCATGGTGTTTATTGTCATGTAGATCTCGAATTGATCATCAATCATGAAAACAAGTAGTGTTGGGAACTTCCCATCGCATGCTTCCATTGCACCCAAAACCTATAGCACTTTTTTATGTCCTGGGATGAAATGGGAAATGGTAGAGTTTATGGACAGGTGTTTGTTTTTCAGTTGGTAATGGTTGAGTATCATGTTCCTGGTGGTTTTTTTTCAGCCTTTGAATGTTCTTGAGTAGAAATGGGATGGAAAATTGCTGGATTTCATCATAGGGTGACCCTGATATTAGGGATTATATGATTTTATCTATGTGATCATGGATCAGTTGATGAAATAAACCTACTTCTTAATGATCAAGGAGTCAAACACATTTGATTATTTAGCTAATAGGTATGTGAATGAGGTGGTATAATTTCATGGAGTTATGAGGTAAATTGTCTTGGATCAGGATGCATGTTTTACCTCTTGAGTCTAGAAGAGATTATATCATGACTTTGACACTAAGTTACACCTCAACATTTCTTTTTCACCCTCATAATTATGGACAGATAGAGTGGACTCTCCATACGTTGGTCGATGTGTTGTGGGAGTACAATTTGTTCTTTGATAGATCTTGGTTATGACACTTGACCTTTTTTGATTTTTCTTATAATAATATCTATCACACGTCTATTTGAATGGATCTATTTGAGGCATTTTATGTGCGATAATGTCATTCTCTGTTGTGTTGGATGGTGGCTGGGGAGGTAGAACATCTTGGTCCTAATGTGATGCAGATCATGATAGAGAAGGTTCATCTTGTTCACGAGAGGATGAAAGTAGCGTAGGATCAGCATAAGTCTTATACTGATCCTAGAAGGAGGCCCTTAGATTTCGAGGTTGGGGGTCACATATTGTTGAGGGTTTCCCCTCAACGTGGGTGGTGGAGGTTAGGAAGAGGTACTAAGGTTTCTTTATGGTTTTTAGTCTATTTGAGGTGTTGGGGTGAGTTGGTGAGGTGGCGTATCAATTTCAATTTCCACCATGGATAGAGAGGATCTGAGACAATTTTCACATCTCTCAGCTTCGTCAGTATCTTCATGATGACTCTCGTGTCATTGACTGGGGAGAGATTGATATTGAGGATGATGTGACGTTCATGGAGTGGCCCGTAGGGATCTAGGATTTCCAAGAGAGGATGATTCATAGACAAACCATTCATTTGATTCATGTGTTGTGGAGGAATGGTATCTTAGATGAGAGTACTTGAGAGTAAGAGACATAGATGCGTGCCCAGTACCTAGTGTTTTTTTATGTTTTTCCTTGATCTTTTTTTCTTTGTGTTGCAATGTTTAGATCCGTTTGTTTTATGATATATGATATTTTTTCCTTAATGTATGAGGTGTGATAAGTTCCTACATAAGAAAAGGGGGACCTTATTCCTAATCTTTATATATTATACTATGATGCGATTAAAACTATGTGGGCAATTCAGTGTTTCCCAGACTAGATAGTATCTTAACATAGAGGATGAAATTATCTGATTCGTGTGTTAGGAAAATTTTAGTTGTTAGTGTGGGTTGTATAGAGGTTAGATGGTTGTGGTGATGTGGATTTTTTGTGATGAGGTTGTGTGAGATGTTTTGTGGCTGCTTGTCTTGGCATGTTTTGTTGGTGGTATCATTTTAGGTATGATTAGATCCTTTAGAGGTATCTCACAGGATAGTTTTTCATACCCCTTTTTTTCTAGACTTGGTTTTGGATTCTTGAGGGAGATAATTGTTTGAGAGGTATCTGATTTAAATTATTAGGCCTTATCAAACTATTAATTTTCTAGTTTTGGTGGTTAGAGGTGTCTTGGGGATGTTCCATGAGTTTTTTGTGGAGGCTGGAGTTGCTGTAGAGCTGCTGTAGGAAGTTCATGTCATGTAAGTGGAATTCACGATGTGTAAAGGTAGTTCATGGATTGTGTAGTTGGATAGTTCATGGATTGAACATGGATAATGGGGATCCCATTATATGTATTACATGTCATGTAAGTGGAATTCATGATGTGTATTAAATAAAGGCTGAGGCAACACATATTTTGGAGAAATTTGAAATTTTGGGAAACCAATGGAATTAAAGTTGTGTATATATATTACATGATGTTAAAATGGTGGGAACTAGGATTTAAAGTACTTTTCTTGGATGATTATTTTCATTCAGTCATGGATTCTTCCCCTCTTGTTCTGGAAAAAACATAGGCACCCCTAAGAGATTTTCATTCGGCTCCTTTAAGGCCTTCAGGCTAGTAAGGATTTTGGACCACCTCAAGGCCTTCAGGCCACCTCAAGGCCTTCAGGCCACCTAAAATTATGCTTAAAAGATCAGATAGGCTCTACAAGGAGCATACTCCAGATGAGGATTTAGAGCAGGCGAATTCACCAGAGAAGACTCTAAGTGGATTTTTCATAAATAGAGGATGTGGAATTGTCATCGAGACCAACCTGTTCCTACATGGGAATCCTAGCCAAACAATTCATGCAAAGGTAGAGATTTGATATCACGATGAAGAAGCTAGAGGGAGAATTTCCAAGTATAGTCTGTATATTTCCTAAGACCTACAGGTCATTTAATTTCTATTCTTACGGGCCCTGTAAGGGTTCCGCCTCATCCCTGGAAAGGGGGTTTATAAAAAATTAATAAAAAAGGACTCCAGGCCATTCGATCAATATGATTGTTGTACCACCTATAGAAGTGACTCAATTACTTAAATACCTCAAAGTAATTGAACCTATTTGAATTCAATATGCTCAATGTAAAGGCCTCATATAAGAATTTTAAATAGAAAAATCAATTGATTTACATTATAGATGGAATAATGATCCAAACAAGTTTTTTGAAAATATATTTAAAAATAAAACTATCAGATTCATTCAAAAATATATGTTCTAGAGAAAATCAAAAAGAGATTACACATGATGATCAAAACTCGGAAGGGAGTGTATTTCAGGTGTCTTCGTCTGTAACCACTTTCCACTTAGTCATGCATCACTTGAGAAACCTTCATCACATCTATCGAATCCTGAAATAATGTAACATTCTTAGTGATATAAATCTAAACCTCCCCCTTTTATCTCTCAATCCAACTCCCTTTGGGATTGATGGTGTGGTGATGAATGGAATGCTTGGGGAGGTAGGAGTTCCTCTCCTTTTATAGTTAGATTTAATCCTCCATATGTTGTTGCATTTTGACCCATTAATTGGATGATTCACACATGAAAACTTTAATAAAAGGTTTTCATAAATTAATTGGACGTTTAACCTACAAATCTCTGATTATATGGTCGTCGTATGTATGAGTTATGAATTTTTCATTAGAGGATTTTTTTTAGATGCAGGTTCCATGAAGCTTCCATTAAACATATTTCATTTACTGGCCACCTTAATGGATTCGAATCTCCATGGAATTTAATTTTTGAATTATTACATGAGTACCTGTTCATCTCCAAGTGTAATCATCTCATTTTAAGGTGTTTATACCGAATTATGTTTCTATTACGGAGGTGGGTTTCATGCAGTCCACCCTGAAAAATATTCAACTTCATTGAATTTTTACGGACTCTAGATGATCGAATCACCCCTAGTGAAAAAGACAAAGCTAAAGGAAATCAAATATGGATTATAAAAAATTTCTAATCATAAAATTTGAAAATATATTTTATGATAAATGACTATAATACCACTTTGATAAAAATCTAATAAAATCCAGAATTATGTAATTTTAACTTTTTATCCCAAAACACACTCTAAATAAAAATTGTTACAAAGAAAATAAAATTGGTAAATTTTTGGGGATTAAATAATTTTGATAGACATTAAAAATAGTGGATATATTATCTTTATCAATTCCCCCACAGTTCGTGCTTGGACTTCAGGACATGTGATCACTGAATCAAGGAAAATTCAAAACACATACCAATGGAGTTTAACAATTTATCACAAAGAATAAAAAAGATGTCATGCCTCATTAAAAAAATATTTCAAATTATCAATTAAAATAATTCAATCCTTTTCAACTTATTTTCTCTTCCCATGCACACAACACACTTACCTTACATTTATTTTCTCTTAGCACACAATATAGATTTTCAACAAGTCTTTTCACATCCAAATCATGAAATAATTACCATAGGCTTGATAAATTTCTACATCGCCACCCGATGTGATCTAAGAACTTGTGATTGTCATGAATAATTTAAAAGGTTTTTCTATGGCTTGGGTTTGGAAGGATTCAAATGTGAAAAATTTTGAGGCTGAATAAGGAGGGTTTGGATTTTTTTGAAGAAGAAATGCATGATTATAATTTTCACCCAAGTATTGTCTCCTCTGTATTCTCCTCTAAATAAAATCATCTACAATAATCTCTTTTCCATCCAATTCCATTAATATTTGATCATTACAAATGAATGTTTTTTCTTTTTCAGAAATCTCCAGATCTGGTGCAACTTCCTTCCATTTCGATCTCCAGATAGGCACAAATCAATTTCATTTGAGAGCTCCAGATATGCATAACTCTCAAGAAAATATATTCTAGCATCACAAATATGTCTTCAATGTTTTAATGTCCTCTAAAATCAATACGAAATTAGTATCATGTCATAATTTATCTTCCCCACACACATAATTTCAACTAGATCATGCATTTATACTTCAAGAGTAGGTTGGATAGGGAAACTGGCTTAAAGTGTGTCTATCCTAACTGGCTATACATGGCTACTATGGTCTAAAGAGAGATCAAATGTGAAAGGAAGGAAAAAATTAAAAGGATAATTATGAAAATGGGGCACTAATATCAAAATAAATGCCTCGATAATTTTAATAAAAACTATCACATCCCTTAGGTTTTGATAGACATAAATCAAGTTCTTGTTCAAACAAGCATGAATTGGTTCTTTCAATAAAGTGTTGAATGTGAAGAAGATGTAAAAATGGGTCCAGAGGCCTCACATGAATGGTATTTCAATTATAATGATAGCGATATATGGCATGGGATTTGAAAAGTAGAGGACTTTTCAAGAATTTTCTAAATTTATTAACTTGAAATAATATCATTTTCAGTATTCATTTATGTTTAATTTTATAAAATCAATTGGTTCACTTCGTGGCATGAGTTTCAAAAAAAATATGGAATCTCAAAAACACAAACACATTTTTTATACCAAATTTCTAAATAAACACACCAAAAATGAAAAGAAAAAATTGAAAACAAACAATTTCAAATTAAAAGCACACAAAATCCTAATCTACCCAGCATTGCGCCCCCCACTTATTCTATAAAATGTCCCTATTGTGTAGAAAATTTATTTGTGCATGAAATTCTGGAAATTAAAGACATAAGAAAAATAAATGAGAAGGAAATACATTACCTGGAATTAATTGCATCCTACATCATGAAGTTAAATCTCCTCTAATGGAGCATCTTAAAAATTATCTCTAAATAGCTTCAACCAATGCCCATTGACTATGAATGGGGTCCCTCTGTCTGTTTCTTTTATCTGTGTTGCACCAAAGGAAAAAACATGGGTAACATGAAATGTTCTAGACTATTTGGACTGAAATTTACCTGGGAGCAGCTTCCATCTGGCATCGAATAACAGATTTTTGTCTCCCTCCTTGATGTTTTTGTAGAGAATCATCCCATCAGGAAAGGATTTTGTTCTCTCTTTATACAAATTGGAGCTTTTATATGCATTTTTTCTTGTCTCCTCTAGTATAATTCTGTGCATGAAAACTGAGGGACTGATTCCTATTATATTGGAGAGACTCCATCCTATGTCTTCCATGTGGGACTTGGGGACTTCCAACAATTGGTTCTCCTGGAATTTTGACAAATATTTTTATATAATTAATGGGAATTTTTCATTGCGATCTAAGAAGTAATACATAAGGTTCTTCATAAGGGGTTGAAATTATATCTCATGTGGGGTGGTTTCATTGATTACAAGGAACTTCTCATAAGTCAGATTTTGTAGTAAAGCTCCTTGTTCGTCATGGTGATCTCCTTTCATGAGCTTGAGACTTGTTTCAAGTAAAAAAAATTGAATCCTCTCCAGGGATACCACTAAAAGATTTAGTGGTTTCATGAAATTAATCCTCATAAATGCTCATATATTCAATTTTAATTTCCCAAGTCTCTTTACATTCTTCATTTTCAACCTCTTGTTGATCTGATTCAATATCAGAAAATTTCCCTCTTTAACCTCATCAGTTGGTATTTCATCACAGGAAAATCATGAAGAATGTAAATGGAAAACCAATCGATCATGTTAACTTGGGTGGATTAATTATCCTCAACTATGTGTTTTATTCAATTAAAAATATTTAAATGATTAATATCTCCTCCAAATCCAAGTGAAAGTGTTCCTTTATGAACATTGATGATTTCTTTTTCTGTTTTAAAAAATGGTCTCACAAGGATGATGGGAGAATGTGTGCTGAATGGATAATCTTCCATATAAATAATTTATAAGTAAACAGAAAAAATAATGTCTCTTAATTGAATGAGAACATCCTCTATAACTCCAACAGGTTTGGTGGTACTTCGTTTGGCAAGTTTAATGATAATTCCAGAGTGTTTCAAGTCTCCAACCTGAAGAGATGAGTAGACAAAATGTGGCATGACATTGATGGAGGACCCTAGATCAATCATCACATATTTGAATTCACATTTCCCAATGTTAAAAGGAATGGTAAATGTTCCTGGGTCTTTACATTTTATAGTTAGGTCATGTTGAATCATGGGTAAAACATTACTTCCTATGTTTACTTTTTCACCTCCTTTGAATTTCTTCTTATGGGTACACATGTATTTCAAAAACTTAGCATACCATGGAATTTTTTTAGAGAATCCAGAAAAAGTATTTTGACTTGTATGTTTTTGAAAGTTTCCAAAACCTTCGTATCCAACTCGTTTACATCTCTTGACATTGATGGTGGTTCACATCTTGGATAAGGTAGTGGAGGTTTTAATGTTTTCGGGGCAATCTGAACATGGTTTGGGGAAACGTAAGGACCAAACATCTTATTCCAATTATTCCTTATTCTTTCAATAAATATTTCATCCCTTGAATTTTTTTTCTATCAACATTATATTATTTATCATTTTCATCAGTGGTGGTATTATATTTAACAGTTTTAGCACCAGGCTGGATGTTCTCAGTTTGAGGGTTATTCAATTTTGTAGCACTCCTATGTTCAATGGAACTCACATTATCCTTTCCATTATCCCTAAAATTAACTTGAGGTTGTGAGGGAATACCGTCTCTAATTTGATTTGTTATACCACTAAGACCATAGGCAAGTTGACCCACTTTAGTCATCAAGGTATTAATTGTGTTCTGCTATTTTTTGAGACTTATTTTTGTTCCCTGATAAACACTTCAAGTTTACTATCATAATTATGAGTGGGAGGGGTCTGCTGAATGTTTCTTCAAGAATAATAATTGGATTTTCCATTGAAATATATTGGTTTATAATTAATTTATTGTTTTTGGAATAAGCCTCTTGGTTTTTTAGGATGATGAAATATTTCATTCTATTTGTTGTTCCATACCTGATTCAAATTTTGGTTTTTTTGAAATGGCCTTTGTTCGTTTGATTGAAATGGTATTCTGGGAAAAATCTCATTTCAATTATCATGAAACTCTTTCATTTGTGGTAATTGGTCCTTGAAATGTTCTTTCGAAGAAAAAAATTCTACAGTGGACTTGTTTTTGGAGTGCTGCTTCGGGTTTGGGTTGGGTCAGAGGGTTGTTTAATAGCATCATTGTCCTTACCATGGTGGTAAGATTAGACATTTGACTTGAAATGGTGTTGTTTTTAGGACTATTAGTAGGGAATTCATGTGTATATTTGACATGAAGAAGGCCTCTTGATCCAAATTTCTGGGAATTTTGGGCCATGTTTGCAATTAGAATCCAAGAGACAGCTGGTGTCTTATTGACTAAAGCTCCTCCCGCATCAACATCTATCATAATTCTATCATTGAGACATAATCCTTCTCAAAATTTTTGAATGAGAAGTTGGTCACTAATTTGATGATGGGGGTGGTTAAAACCGAGACGTTTGAACCATTTCCAGTATTCGTGCAGTGTTTCTCCTTGAGTCTGCATAATTCCACAAATATTCTTTTGAATGGAGGTAGTTCTTGATGCAGGGAAAAAATTTCAATGAAATTTTTTTTAATTCATTCCAATTTATAATCAAGGTTGATTGAGAATAGAAAAATCATTCCTTATCAACTCCTTCTAGAGAAAAAGGAAACAGTCTTAGCTTCATTTGATTGAAATCGACTCCATGAGGTTTCATGTTGACACATAAGTAGCTGAATTCTTGGAGGTGTTTTTTTGGTTCTTTACTAGGAAACCCATTGAATTTGGGAATCTGGTGGCTGCAACCAGTCTTGATTTAAAATCCAGTAGGGGAATCAGGGTATTCTAAAGGATTCTCTTGATTTTTGTCATTGGATGAAGCAAGTTCTTTCAAAGTTCTATTTTTCACCATTTTAATTTTAGTTTCGACTAAGTCACTCCTAGGTGTGTTGGTGGAAGGTTCATAACTTTCAAATGTGGTATTAGTATCTCTAGCCCTAGTGTAAAATGTTCTATCGATTTTAGTATCCAAAGGTGATAAGTTTGAGTCTGTAATTTGGTTCATACAAGAAAAAAAGTCAAATAAAATCTATAAACCTCCCCATAAATAGCACAAGTTGATGTAAGCTCTTTTGTGTCATGAAAAACTTAATCATTATTTTCCCCTTATAATGTAGAAAAGTGGTGACCACAGGGTTGTCTCTCGAGAAGGTTTCATATTGAGTTGCAAAACTATCACTTTTGTTATTTTTGCAGAATTAAAAATGGGGATTTGATTAATAGTTTTAAAATATAATTTTAATTAAATACTAAAGTAAAAGAAAATTGGAGAACAAGGAAAAAAATTGATAGAATAAAATGTGTTTAAAAAATTAGATTTAAAACAGTAGTCTCGGAAAAACATCACCCTCTCAGACACTCCCCTCTTCCTTCTATATAAAAATATCCTTTAATTAAAATTCCAAAATGTACCCCCAAGGACCCCTAGGTGTACACTAAAATTTGAATATTAATCAAATTAAGACTTAAATATGATTTTTTCCCACCTATAGAAGAGGCCCAATTACTTAAAGACCTCTAAGTAATTGAACCTAATTGAATTAGCTATGCACAATGGAAAGACCTCACTGAAGAATTTTAAATAGAAAAAACAATTGATTTACATTATATATAGAACATTGATCCAAAAAAGTTTTTTGAAAATATACTTAAGAAATAAAACAATAGGATTCATACAAAAATATATTTTCAAGATAAATTCTAAAGTAGAATACACATTATGATCAAAAATCAGAAGAGAGTGTATGTCGGGTGTCGTCGTCCACAACCACTTGCGACTTAGTCATGCATCACTTGAGAAGCCTTCATCACATCTATTCAATCATCAAATAATGGAATCTTCTTAAGGATATCAATATCCAACTTACCCTTTTCTCTCTCAAGCCAAATCCCTTTGCGATGGATTGTGTGGTGATGAATGGAATTCTTTGAGAGGTAGGAGCTCTGATCCTTTTATAGGAAGATTTATTCCTAAAAAATTTTCTGTGTGTTTTACCTATTAATTATCCAATTAACACGTGTACCCCTTTATAAAAGTTGTTCATAAATTTCTTATTCGTACACTTTCCAAATATAACATTAATTTACCATCGTATGTATGAGTTATGAATATTTTATTGGTGGTTTCTTTTTCTGGATGCATGTTCCAGGAAGCTTCCTTCAAAAATACGTCATTCACTGGAAACCATAATGGATTCACAACACCTTTGAATTTAATGTGTGAATTTTTCTTTGATTCCTCATTCATCTCCAAGTTGAATCACCTCATTTTCTGGTGTTTATACCAATTTGTGTTCTCGTTACGTAAGTAGGGTCCACACAATCTGCCAGAAACAATCATCAACTTCATTGAATTTTATGGCCTCTAGATGATCGAATCAACCCCTATTAGATTAGAAAAATTTAAAGGAAATAAAATAAGGATTATAAAAAAAATTGAATCACGAAATTTGGAAATGTATTTTATGATAAATGACCATAATACCCCTATGATAAAAATTTGTTCAAAATCCATAATTATGCAATTTAAACACTTTATCCTAAAGCACACTATAAATCCAAAATTACTACAAATAAACTCAAATTCATAAATTGGGTGGGTTTAAATCATTAAAATATACATGAAAATTAGTGTAAATATTATCTCTATTAAGGGATAATGATTCACATGTCTTTATAGATTTTTTATTATTGTGATATTTGGATTTTATAGGCTTAATGATCTGCTAAAATGAAAATTATCCAAACACTAGATGATATGTGTTGTGAATTATAATTTTTTTGTAATTGTTGTGATATCACTCTAAAATGAAAATTATCCAACCACTTATATTTGGCTAATAAAATGGTTTCCCCAAGATTTTGACATGTGTGATAAAACCCTAAAATAAAGTGAAATGTGTTAAAAAACCCTTTTTTATTTCTATAAAATGGTCTTCATGTGTTGTGATGTGTGGTCATTCTTATGGGGTGGTGATGTGTGTTTGTGATGTGGTGTGGGGATGATCGGTGAGATGTGGTCATGTTTTTGGGGTGGAGAGGATGTCGTTTTTTTGTCATGCTTTTGGGGTGGCGAGGTGGTGGTTGTGGACATGATTTTAGGGTAGTGATGTAGTGGTTTTTGGGCATGCTTTTAGGGTGGAGAGGTAGTGGTTGTTTGGTCATAATTTTGGGGTGGTTAGGTGGTAGTTGTTTTTACATGCTTTTGGGGTGGCCAGGTGGTGGTTGTTTGGTCATGCTTTTGGGGTGGTGATGTGGTGGTTATTTGGTTGTGCTTTTGTGGTGGTGAATTGGTGGTAGTTTGGTCGTTCTTTTGGGGCGGAGGTGTGGTGGTTATTTGACCATGTTTTTGCGGAGGCAAGGGGATGGTGTGATGGAGATGATGAGCCTCTTGTGACATGTGGTTGTGTTGTTCTAGATTCCTCAGTAGTGATTGAATAATTGGTTATTTAATAATACTTGAAATGGTTGGGATTTTGTTCGGTTAATGGGATGCACATTTTTAATGAACAAATAAATTATGGGTTATGTGGTTAAATGTGGTTTATTTTTAACAATGAAATGGATGGGTTGGGTAAATAATTTGGTTGGAAATGTGAAATATTCTTGGTGGATTGTGTGGTGTTATTCATTTATAGTTGGAAAAGAAAGTGGAGATTTTGTGAGATGGTAAGTGTCTTGTTGTTAACCCATAGGTTGGTATTGAGTGTGGCTATATGTATATACTTATATAATCCTTTTGTTTTCTATACCCATATCACCCACGTCAATCACTATGTGCCGACACCCACATAATCATGTAGGGGGTGTTTTTTTCCAACATCTCGGTGATGAGGATTGATGGTTGGCTACTCATTATTCCCAACTATGTATTCTAGGTGAGTAGATATGGATATGCTGTGATGGTCATAGGTCTGTTAGTTCACTAGGTGATGTCCTAGGTGTCTTCGGGAGATATGTGATTTCCTAGGTGTCTTCGAGCGAGCTGTGGTATGATAATGTTATGGGACAGCTTATAGTGGGGGTCATCCATGGTATGAAGAGGGAATGAGGTTGATGTCATTCATGTTCATGATAGCTTACTACTCTGGTTATTTTTGTGATGTTATGTGATGGCCCAAGTGTTTTTAGGTGAGATGTGATGTGATCGTGCTATGGGGTGGTGTCTTAGGTGTCTGTGGGTGAGATGCGACGTAATCGTCTTGTGGGGTGGGGAGGTGGTATATGTTATTTGGAAGATATGGTAGTGACAATACGTACTATGTTGGGGTATGAGATCATAAAATCGGTTTGAATGTGGTATGGGGTACCCTTTATTGATATTCTTCTTATTATGTTACTATACATGGATTTCATTATTTGGTGAGCATGCCTTGGTGAGGTTGGGATGGATATTTGAGTTGTTCAGGTGTTTTTGGCTTTGTTTTTTTTCATGGTTGAATTATCATGTTTCCTTCACATGTGAATGAGAGACTTTGGTTTTCCTACGGAGTATACTTGTATGTTCACCCTTCATATATAAACTTATTTTCGGGTTTCCAAGAGGACTATGTAGACTGTGTTGTACATAAATAGCTCAAATCATTGGATAACTATTGTTTCATTGCTTTAGAATTTATTTTGGGTATTTACATTTTGATACTTTTATCTATAATAGTTTTATTTATACATGCATATGGGATGATTTTGGTTTCCTTTTTTATATTATTACATGAATTTGTTTATGGATGATTCATCTTATCTATCGATCCTATATTATTATAGAGGGAAATTCCTCCCATTTCATGATATTTTTATACCCTCGGTGCTAGTATCCAACTCGGGGCCCACTGGATGTGGGACTTAGGAGGAATTAATTATCTCCCCTCAATGTGTCATTTTTAGAGGGAGGGGGTCCTAAAAAAAGTAGTTTCTAAAGCTTTAGATATATTTTACAATTCCTAAATTATATTTTATTATTAAAAAATTTCTTTTGAATAAAAAATATCCATGTCTAGAATAATATAATTTAAGGTATTTCCATTCTTAATATTATAAAATTAAAAAAACTAAGACCTAAATGTCAAATACCATGGTAAGGACGATATATTTTATTTTTCAGCAACCTAGAGTTCAAGGCCTATTATTAGAAATTAATAAACAATTCCACATCATTTTCTATAAATTCCCACCTATAATCCCATTTATCTCTACTATAAGGACATTGAGAAACTTCATTCTCTCATTTTCCCTCTCAATAATCTTTGAGAAGTGATTTAGGTAGATAAGGGTTTCAAATTCTATTTTCATTTCTCTCTTGAAGTCAGTCCTAAGAGTTTTTCTCAAGAGAGTTAGTATAGAAAGGGTTCCCAAACCATTATCTACATTTCACTTTCAAAATCCCTAACTCTAAGAATATAATGAGTTCATTTTCAATATTTTGAATGGTACATAATAAAGTAAGGGTTTCTATACCTTTATCATCATTTCTCTTGTGAAAAATGCTTTTAATTCTAATAAATTTCCTTATATAATGATGATATGATTCATTATTTGAAATCCATGATTGTATCAAGAAATTATCTTTGAATATTATTATACTAACCTTATAATCCATTATAATTCCAAAAATATTTACATATCATAATATTTAATAGGGTATTTTTCTATCATTACTTTGGTTTCAAATCATCACATTCATTAGATTGATTCCTAATAATACTTTAATATGATGAAATTAGTATACCATGCTACACTATCATCATGGATACTTTACACTTCCTTGTGAATATCCTATAACTCTAATTAGATGTTGGATATTAACGTAGATAGACATGTAATTAAATTGATTATAGAAACACTGACAATATATATACCCATTACTTTTATATAATGTATTTATTTCCATGACATGTGTATATAATTGGTTCGATTTAAAAAATTATGTTACGTGTTGTGAGAAAAAATATTTTATATGGTGGATGTATTAGACTTATAATATGACAAATGGGCCCTGGAATTATATTCCCCCATAATATATTAGAATTATCATGAGACAAACTAGTTTGCAGTACTCGGTTAATGTCTGCACCATTATGTATGATGTGTGGGTATAAGTCCTTATTAGTGTGAATAAGACATCTAAAACTATTCATTCCATCACTATGAATTCGGTTATTGCTATCAATGTAATTATGCACTATATGGATATATTTTTCTATTCTATAATTTATTTTATTATTGATTTTCATCATATTATTTATAACTTGATATTTACATATTATTTTTGTTGTAAACTGCTTCTTAAAGAGAATCTAAGATAACCCATTTATTTTTTATCCCTTTTCCAAAGTAATCCAAGAAGAGTGATATGCATGATCTATGGATAATATTAGAGGAACAATATATTTTCATTAAATTTTATGTTGTATTTTAATTTAATGTAAGAATCATGTATGTATCTAGTCACCCAAGACTAATAAATTGTTCTATCTTATGTAATGTAATATCTTGTATTATGTATCAGTGTAATAAAATAACCATTTAAATTGGGTTATTAGAGTTCTGGTGTTATAGTTGGTATTATAGAAAGTATTGTAGAAATATTGGGAACTAGATTTATAAGAACATAGTTAAATAACAAAAAACATTTGGATAAAGATTTAGGATATTTGAGTAATTTTTCTAGATTTATTTACCTATATAGTAATTGTATACTATTATTCAAAATTAATAGTGGCATAAACTAATTAAGTGATTTTTATTATTTGAAAATGGAACTTATTAGAATGAATGAAAACCATGTGAACACCTTTAGTCAATGTAAGGATTTCCTTATTGTGAAAGTCTGTGAGGATAATGTTGGAACTAAGAAGATTATCACTATATTAGGGTAGTTGACTTAGCTTATGACCAATAACATTGACCATATGGAACAACCTATTTCTCCATAACATGGTGTAGACTTTTTGGACCACTTCATGCAGAAGAAACCTCCATACATTAATAAAACCAATAATACTTTAGTTGATGAATAATGTATCAATTCCCTCTGAGAATATATCTTTCACTTTGGTGTAAATTTAAAGGGGAAAGGTTATCATGGTAGTATATCAGGTTAAGGGATATACTGATCAATGGTGATCAATGATTCAAAGCACTAAGAAGGAAGAGGAGATATAGATCATGTAATAAAAGTATTTTAAGGTGATATTCTTCAAAAATTACTTTCCTCATGATCAATGAGATTTCATTGAAAGTAAATTTCTAAATTTAATACAATAAGAATAAGAAAAATTATTGAGTATGGCGATTTTTTTACGAGGTTAAAAAGACATGTTAGGAAATACGTACATAATCTAGGAATCAATTTTGATTGCTTCTTTTATGGGTTAAATCCATACCTTTGAAGGGTATTAGTCTCTCCAACATTTTAAATATATGAGTAGATAGTTTCAAGTTCCATAATGATAGATAATGAATTCTCCCAGTCTTATATTTTTTAAATAAATCATGAAAAGAAGAGGATAATTGAGATACATGAAGTTTAATTTCAAACATGTAATAATTTAAAAAATAGAAACTTGAGGATTTTGTTGAATGGAATGGGAGTTTTCTACAAGTGGAGAGATAAAGGCCCTAAAGCTCATGAATATTAAGGTAAGGGAGAATCTCGTAATTATAAATGCTTAAATTTCAAGTATATGAGAAATTATTGGAATAAATGTCTTAAGAATAAAGGGAATTTACCTTAAAATAGTCCAAGGGAGCACAAATACACTTTCATGATTACTGAGAACATTGAATTGTCACCTAAAATGTTAAGGAAAGAGTTATCAATCAAAACACCTAGTGGAAATATTATTATGGAAATGATATATAGGGAAGTTTTTATTATGATTCATAGAGATTACCTAGTTACAAACTTGATTATTTTAACTATGGTTGACTTTGACATAATCATTGTCATGGATTGACTCTCAAAGTATAATATAATAATTTATTTTCTAGACATGGAGAAAAATATTTTCAAGGGAGTCATAGATTCTCTTATTTTTAGGGAAGAAACCTCATTATATAAGTATTATCTGGAATTAACACCCATATCATATTATAATGAAATTATAAGAGAATAATTGGATAAATCATTATATATGGATTGTAAAGATATCATAAAAAGGGAGGATGTAAAAAAATTATAAGAATACATTGACATATTACCTATGGAGTTATCTATAAATACACATAAACATGAAGTTTGGTTTTCCATTAAACTCATTACTAGTGAAAAATGCATATTCAGTTCCTCCTATAAAATGAACCCAGTAGAATTAGTATATTTGAGGAAATAACTTCAAGAGTTGTGTGATAATTGATTCATATATCATATTGTTTTACCTTGGGGATCCCCATCCTATTTTTAAAAAATAAGTATGGTTTAATGAGTTTTTTTATCGATTATAGAGAACCCAATTTCATTACTATAAAGAATAAGTATAATTTACAATGCATTGATGACTTTTTTGATCAGATTCATGGTTCTAAATAATTTTAAAATATCAATATTTATTCTATTTAAAATTAATTATGAGTGAAAATAGATGGTATGCCAAAGACGTCATTTTATATGAGGTTGGACTTTATAGTAATACCCTCTGGATTGACTAATACACTCTAAATGTTTATGGATTTGATGAATATAATTTTTAAGGATTATATTGATAAATTTATTATTTTATATATTTATGATATCTTGATATATTCTAAAATTTATGAAGAGCACGAAAACCATTTATTAATTGTTTTAAAACCATCAAAGAAAATGAATTATGTGGGAAATGTAGTGAGAGTGAATTTTTTATTTAACTAGTTTATTTTCTTATCCATATTGTCTCCATAGATAAAATATTTACTAACCCATCAAATAAAAAGGCAGTTAAAAAATTCCTCACACCAATGAATATAACTAACATGTGTAGTTTACTTGGTTTAACAAGTTATTATCATTGATTTGCCCTAAATATTTCCCAATTTCCCAACCCATTAACCAAGTCAAATTATAAAGGGTTTAAATTCACATGGTTAAAAAAATGCGAAGTGAATTTTTAGGAATTGAATAAGATATTGTTTAATGCATCAGTATTAATTTTATCATATGGGACTGATGGATTTGTTATATATTATGATGCATCAATGAAAGGAATAAGGTGAATCCTTATACATAATGATAGGGTTATTGTTCGTGAACATTAAAGACCAATGAATAAAACTACTCAACTCATGATCTTGTGTTGAAAATTATAATCTATGACTTAAAGATATGGAGATATTATCTCTATGGTGAACTGTATGACATATATTTATATAAAAAAAATTGAAGTACATATTCACACAGAAAGATCCCAACATTAGAAAAAAGTGAAGGATGGAACTACTCAAGGACTATAACCACTCGATGCACTACCACCCTAGGAAGTCAAACACGATGGTTGATTGATTGATTAAGAAGGTTCATGGAGTCTTATCTGTGATTAGGATATAAAATGATCCAATATTCATGGATTCAGTAAAGTTAGATATGGAAATTATTAGGGAAGGGGAAAATCATTCCTATTCCAAGTAATAGACCAACCATATTTACTTTAGAAGATAAAGAAGTCTTGGTTAGTTGATAAGAGTTTAAAAAAGATTATTAATTCCATGAATGATGGAAAACTGACCAAATTAATTTTTGAATATGGTGTATTGAAGATTTTAAAATGACTATGTGTTCCATATGTACCTGAGTTGAATATGGAATTAATAAATGAATCTCATAGATAAAATTTAGCTATAAAACCAAACTTCACCAAGATGTATATGAATTTAAAAGAGAATTTATAGTTTTATAATATGATTTATTAAATCACGGACTACATTTCATGATGCGTGGTGCACTAACAAGTAAAGGCCTAAGCATTAACATCTTAATGGTATCATGTAACCCATCCCTATACCAATTTAAAAGTTGGATAATATTACAACAGATATCATTACTGGTATTACAAATTCATCTAAGAGTAATAATGCAATATGGGTTATTATGGAATTACTTAATAACTATGAACATTTACTTTCAATAAAGGAGGATATATCCCTTGAAAATATTACATGTATTTATATTGATGAATTTGGCAGGATTACTGGTGCACCTGTCTCAATTTGTATTTGATCGTAAATATCATTTCATATAAAAATTCTAGAGGAGTCTTCTTAAGTCACTAAATACTGAGATACATTTGAGTGTCACCTTTTAACCTTAAACCAATGGGCATTCTGAAAGGACTAACCAAACACCATAGGTAATGTGAAGTCCATCCCCACATTACTTCCATGGAACATGGGATCAATATTTACCTTTGTTGGAATTTTCATACAATAATAACTTTCATTAATGCATTTAAATTGTTATGACTCATCCCAGAGGGGCCTGTGTCATGACTACACCAAGATCACCTCCAAGAGGATAGGGGTTGGTGACTAGCACTGAGTAGACATACCCCACAAATGGGAAGCATTGTCCTAAGTACCTGTATGCATGAACACACACATCTCCAAACCAAAAATGCTAAAATATAAAAACACAAAGTAAATAATGAATTCAACCCACTAATACCCCACAGTAGAGTACGATAGGAAGTACAATAGAGTAAAAAAATCCAGAATACATACCCACCAAAAAGAGTCTATAAACAAAACCAGACAAACAAGGTGAAGTGTTTCCCACGTCGTCCTAATATAGGAAAGTGAATGCACATGTTTTTTAAACTCATATATAGAAAACCCTACCTGATCCAACTTGTGGGAAATAATACCAAAACTAATTTCTAAAGTCAGAGGATCATACCTTATCTACCTGGCCTTAATAAGCACCACTAGGTACTGGTCCTCCTAGGACTCTATCAAAGGGTCAATCATCTGCACATAACACGACACATGTGGGAAAATCCCGTGAAGGGGTGAGTAAAACAGTACTTAGTAGGATACCACAAAACCATAATGGAAATACCACATAGAAAATACCAAGAAGAAAATACCACGAAGGAAATACCATGAAGAAAAATACCACAAAGTAAATACCATGAAGGAAATACCACGAATTAAATTTACCAGTCAGCTCCACACAGGTATATGTGAACAACACATATAACAAGAATATCCAGATATACTCAATCCAAGACTCAAGGTCTAGAATTAATCCACAACCAATTACCATCCATAGGATTCTTCTTGAAGCATACTCATTCCAGGATAACTCACTCCTCGATCCATGATATCATCAGAGATGCTCATGAACATGTCTAGCTCATTTGGGCCCTACCCAAATGAGAATGTAATTGGAAAGGAAGATCATGATACCAGAGAGAGGGGATCTCACCCAAACAAGCTGAGGGATACCAAAGATCGCTCCTAGATACACTGGGGGATACAACATACCCAATATGGATCAATTCTCTACATAGGGGATCATGCTTCGACACCCTGGGGGATACCACAAATCATGCCCAAACACTCTAGGGGATACCACGAACCCTACTAATGTGGCCCTCTAGTTGGAGGATCCGCGCCCTTCTCATGGAGGTTATGTGATTCCGTAGAATCCACTAGGGGTGATATAGGATCACACTCTAGTCTCAGGGATGGATTCCTGACTCTCTCTTGGACTCGTCCTCTAGAGGGGATTACAATCGAGTGATGTAGACAAAATACCATACTGAACCATCAAGGGAAAGACAAAAGGAAACTCTCTCACCCTATATTGGTCCAAACTAAAAACTCACCATAATATTCCAAAATTATTGTCTCATCATCACAGTCCCAACACCATAAATGAATCATCAAATACAGACACCGTTTCAATGTTTTGGGGGCTTGAAGTTTCAAAAGGGGGTTACTGGGCCCATGGACCAACCCGACATGTCCCAGTGGGGCCGACCCGAATCTCTGGGTCCAAATTGACCCACTAGGGTTGGCTAGTACCACATGGGTTGCTCCTCCCAACCCTCTCTACCTGGGCCGCTCTACCTGGGCCACTTCATCGGGCCCATATGGCCCACTCCAACCTAGGCCGCACCACATGGCTCATTGGCCCACTATGACCTATCCCACTGGCCCTCCGTCTCTGCAACGTCCCACATAACCGCTACATCCTATGGCATCTAAACCATGTGTCTATAATCGAGGTCCTCTTTTTTCACCCTGTAGGCTCCCACATGGCCACCCATCGCGTTCCACGCCTCCTCCTCCGATCGCCGCCACCCTGGGTTTCCAATACTGCCACCTCGCCTCATCAGGCAACCGTGACGGACCCACATCAGTGGTCCCATCCTTGTACTAGAAAGCCACCTCTAATTCCTAGATCTAAAAATGGTCATAGGTCCGGTTTCCTTGGGTCCCAATCTACAAAGATTCGGCCTCTACTGTTGGTTTGCCTCCAATTCGGGTGTCTGATCATGTTCGTATCCACCCATCAAGTCAAACCGTGGCCATGGTGGTCCAACGGTGAATAACATGAAGAAGGTTGGAGATAGAAACATGATTAACAAATTTATTAATGAATCTAATCCTTTTTTTGTGTCGGCCTCAATCCATTCTTATTAGAATGGGGAATGAAGAATGAAAACAATTCCATCAATTTAATTCTACCAACGGTGCGTATATCAATTATTTTAAATTGAACTGATCTGTGTTCATCATAAATTAATAACGGGGTGGAAATCATAAAAAACATCCTACCTGTATTTTGGATTGATTGTTGATGAAGAACAATTGCATTTCCTTCATTAACGAGATTCTCCAACTCCATTGGTGAGACGATCCACGATCCATTCGATACGTCATCATTCACCAGAAAAACTCTCTATTGGTTGTCTAAATCTCTAGGGTTTGAGTGGCGAACCCTGAGGAAATCCTATAACGATATATTTAATTGAGAAATAGTTGTTGCATCAAAATAATTTTTCTTTAAATTATTTAATGATGATTATGTCCTTTTTGGGTTTTTCCACAGAAGACTTGCACTGACTAAGGTTAAGTCATGCTTATAGAAAACACCACATTATGAAATAAACAGTAATATCATATTTATAATCCAAGTCAATGTTCATGAGTATTTATTATTTTAAAAAATAAAATATTTTTATTTAATTATTTTATTTATAGTTATGTCCTTGGTGATGTTTTCTATAGATGACCCACACTGACCAAAGTCTAGGGTAGAGTTTCCATTATAAGAACAATGTTTCCATTAGATTTCTGATCTAGTAACCCATTTAAGATTTATGCTACTTTTTTAGGAAAACTGCAATTTCATGCTATTAAACAATTAATATTTTTTTAAACAGTTGTTTCAGGCACACCGAGCCTCGAAATCACACTTCGTCTCAATGACCAGTCTCAAAATCATTACATATAATTTCTAAAAATAATACATATAAAATCTAAGATGATAAATTCTCCCTAAATTGGATATTTACATCCTCTAAATCCAAAACAAAGGCTACTCAAATAGGTGAGGGTACTGAACACGAATATGGGTCTCTCTCTCCCATGTGCTGACCTAGATATTTTCATGCTACCACCAAACATGTACTAGAGGAATATAATGACCATGAAGGATCCTCTCATTCCAATCCTCGATCTCTACTCAGTAATCCACAAATTTTTTTCCATCCAAGATGTCCATCTCTCCCCAGTCAATGGTGTGTGATGGGTTATTCATGTACCTTCTTAGTTGTAACACGTGGTGGACATCTTGTACCCACCTAAGTATGGAGGTAGATCCAAGTGGTACGCCACCTCGCCAACCCTACATAATATCAATAAAGGTCTAAAGAACCTTAGAGATAGCTTATCTCCTGGCCAAATCTCCATAATCCCCATCGAGTTGAGACCTGAATGAACATGTAGTCTCTTTCCTTGAACTCCAAAGGCCTCCATAGCCTATCAGTATAAGTCTTCTGATGGCTATCTGCAGTATTTATCTTCTCCATGATGATCTGCACCATTTATGTAGTATCTCACACCAACTACAGACCCATGAGTACTGGCTCTCTTGAGTTAGTCCAGCAAAGTGGTGACCTGTAGATTCTCCAGTACAAGGCCTCTAATGTTGTCATACCAATGGTGGAGTGATAGTTTTTTTGTATGAAAACTACCCCAGTAGTAGGTGATCCTCCCAACTGCAGCCAAAATCTAACATGCATGCCCGCAGTATGTCCTCAAAAACCTGAATGGTTTTCTCAGTCTGGACATCCGTTTAAGGGTGAAATGCTATGCTCAAGTGTAACTAATTCCCAAAAGCCTCATGTAATACCTTACACAACTAGTATGTAAAGAGATCATCATGATATGAAACTATCATCGATGAGACTCTATAGAGTCAAACTATCACCTCCACTTAGAGGCATCCCAAGCTCCCTACTGACTCTGCTCTCAGATAGCTAGGAAGTGGGCCGACCTGGTGAGTCAGTCAACGATCACCCAGATGGAATCATGTCCCCAAGATGTACATGGTAAACCTGTAATTAATTCCATAAATATATCATCCCACTTCCATTCTGGCCCCTTAAGGTATGGTCTAAACCTACTAGAACCTGGTTCTTGGACTTCACTTGTTAACAAGTGAGGCATCGAGAGACGAACTCTACAAATCCCTTCTTCATCCTTGGCTACCAAAACTGACACTAGAGGTCATGATATATCTTTTCCACACCAATATATACCTCCATATGGATGTATATAAATCCCTCAAAACCTCCTCCCACAACACCACTGGTAAAACTGTATTCCCTATAAAAAGAAAAATCTGCTCCTCACCTTTTGAATATCCATCAGGAGCATGTCATGTGGACATCTAAGAACATAAGGTCTTGTAGTCGGTGTCCCCAAGTTCTGCCTCTCTAACTCACTGTAAGAGTGGATGGGTGAAAACCATCGACTGGACGTAAGCTACTTTATCTTCATCTACAAAGGATATATGCAATGAGGAAAAATTCACTAACACCTCTTTTAGAAACTAAAAACTATATCTCTTATTGAGATCATCTTCCACCACATTCCCCTTCCTAGGAGTATAGACAATCTCAAGTCATAGTCTTAGAGGAACTATAGCCATCATCTATGTATAAAGTTTAGATGCTTCTGAGAAAGATATACTTGAGACTCTTGTGACTAAATTATATGATAAATCACTTTTCCATCATGTAGTGTTGCCATATATTTAATGCGAATACTACTACTAGTAACTCAAGATCATGGGTTTCGTAATTCATCTCATGTTGTCTCAACTAGCATAAATGATATGCAATCACTGCATTCCTCTACATCAAGACACAACCAAGCCTGGTCCTTGATGCATCATAGAACACCACATAATCGATTCCCTCTTCTAGAAATCTCAAGATGGGGGCACTCATCATCCTTTGCCTCAGCTCCTGAAATCACTGTTGGCACTTCGTTGTCCACATGAAAGGATTACCCTTTCGTGTCAAAGCTGGCAAGGGTGATACCACTCTGGAGTAGTCAGGTACAAACCTATAACAGCACCCAACCAATATAAGGAAACTTTTCACCTCAGTAATACTCTTGGGTGGCTCCCTTGTAATAACTGCCTCAAAATTCACTAGTTCCACTACAACTCCATCCTCTGAAATGACGTGTCCTAGAAAATGGACCTCTCAAATCCATAACCAACACTTCAGGAGCATCCCATAGATTTGGTGATCTCTAAATGTGTTCAGGACCATCCTCAAGTGTCTCATGTAATACTCCTCAGATGTTGAGTACACTAGGATTTCATTGATGAAGAACACCATGAAATGGTATAAGTAAGTCTGAAAGATCTGGTTCATGAGTCCAATGAACATATTTGGGGCGTTTTTCACACCAAACGACATCACCAAGTACTCATAGTGGCCATAACAGTTGTATTTGGTTCCCTCGAACCAACTTATTTTTACTTTATGATAAATTCTATTCCTTATTTTGAATATTAATAATCTCGTTATCACATCATGATTATTCTTTTGTGTAATATAGTATGTGATAATGTCTTATGAGTAGTGGTCATACTAAAAGATTGTAGCAGTTCCCTACTATGATGAGAACTTGGAAGTTCTATGACACTATTCTTGAATATATTTTCTATAGCTAGATGATATCATTTATGGGACAAAAATGATATAGGATATCTAGGGTAGAGACTCATAGGACTTTGAGGAACCTTCTCATGGTGTACGCCCTTGGTAATATCTAGTATAGACATTATGAGAATGAGAACCTCCAATAAGAAATCCATATTTCTATGTTTCATTTTATTTTCCAATATGTGGATGCGTGTATTGGTCCTTAGAATTTAATATTATTATTAATGAGTATTATTAGTCATACTCATAGATGTATTGACAAAATCCATGATGATAGATGTTCATGGTGAAGTAGGATATGTTGGGTGCATCCTGAGTAATATTACATTAATGAGTAATGTGATAAATGATTTAACCCTTCTGTTTACTTGAAAATGTTAATATCTCAGGGACCTTTGATGGAAATTATATAGCCTAAATAAATCCCTGGCCATGGTGTTCTATTGGAAAGTTCTATTTTCATAAATTCAAAGAAAGAGATATTGAGCATATAGGATGATGGAACTTGCATGCAACCTACTCAATTTGAGATATTGTGATAAAGGGATTATATTACATGGTAAGAATTCATATGAGGTCACATGACATTGAGGAACTATCTTCTTTCTCTATGGGTGCCTTGGCATGTTTCTAGATGTTATCCTTGGACTTTAGGCTAATTCTTCTAATGACACTAAGAAATAGGCCTACAGGGTACACACTAAGTGTATCCAAAATCTCAGTTAAATAATATATTATTATTTATTATTTAACTGGTTGAATAAATATTATTCACATGAATGGTTTAATAATTATTCATGTATTATTTATCGCATATAAATATTTATTTTTTTGTTTAGAAAATATAATATTTATTTATTGGAGAATAATGTAGTGATATTTATTTAATAAATAAATATATATTATTCAAGGCCTAATAAATATTGTGGAGGAATGACAGATCGAGTTTAGTGGTCCAACGAGAAATGATAATATTGAATAATATTTAACTAAATAATATTTAATTACAGTTCTAAAGTTATTAACATATCAAGAAATAATAATATTACTATTATCAGTTAACATGGGGATTTTATAGGATTAAATAATAATAAAGGCAATGGTGCAATTATTTTATTTTAACCCTAGAAATATAAATACCCAATTATATTATTTTCTCATTATCTCATTCATTTGTGCGCAATGATTCAAGGAGAATCCTTTCAAGCAGAGAGATCTCCCTTCTCTATGAGTGCTCCCAAGAACAGTGATTGATCATCCTCTACTAGATCAAGTAGAATGCTTTGGAAGAGATTGTTGAGGTGATCAAGGTGGAATATGCAAGCACAAGGATCTTCTATGCTAGCACCAGGAGAGTCCTTCAGCAATATTTGGAGATTCCTGGAACACGTGTTCATCACCATTAGAGGAAATCTACACTTGGTTTCTACAATGCAATGACAGTGCACCATAGATCTATTTACGAGCACATCAATGAAGAAATAATTCCTTAGAGTTAATTCTTTATCTAATTAAATTAATTATAAACAATATCTATTAATACCTCTCTTTAGATTTAGGAACAATTCTTCTTTGTATATTTATTTGACTCATTTTTTTGGATCACATCATTCATCTTCGTATAGATCTCATATTGATCATTGATTATGGAAAAAATTAAAGTTGGGCACCTCCCATCGCATGATTCTTCTGTTCCTATAACCTAAAAGTGGTATCAATGGGGGGACATATTTGTTTATAATTATTTAAGATCATTGGTGATTTATGAATTTATAATTTAGTTTTTTCAATTCAAGATTAATCATTCTTTTTATATGAATTACGAGATATGTTTCTTCCTCATTCGTTTCTCATAGATCTAATTAAGACATTTTTTTTGATTAAAATAAAATCAATGAACTAATTTAGAGGAGACAAGGATTATACCCAGATAACACAGTAGTACACACCATGTAACTGAAGTTACACGCCGTGTAGTTGTGTTCAATGCACTAAGATTTAATTTTGTAACTACTCAAAATGTGTGCATTAATGACATGCAGTGTAGTTAATTGTTACACCACATGTTGATCGGGACATACTGGTGCACAGTCATCCGGACAACATGTTGTGCAACCCATTAGACAAGTTGTGTGGTCCCGTTGTTTCAAATATGGGTTGTGTATTCAACACACAACCTACCTAACGAGTGACCATATAATATAGAGTCAACACGACATGTGGACCATTGGAAACTCTATGTACTCTAAATTATCTGAGGCACAGACAGCATGTCGAGTCCCTAGGTGTGTGTCTCGGATAAACGATCAGAGGTGTACATGCCTTGTAGATCGGATCTGCATGTTTTGTACTTATACCAGGTTACACATATTTAAAATTTATTTATTTTACTACGAAAACTTTGACACATGTACTTTCATGTGGTCATAAAGATAGGACATTCCACGTGATATATTTTTATATACATAAATATTTAAATGATTAATTAATATCTATGTAATGTTCAAGATCTTCATGTCATGTATGAGTAATATTACAAGTTTTTACTCTATATATATTGAATCATAACATCTGACCAACAAATCATGTAATTTTTATAATCATCTATGGAGTACACATCATGAAATTACATGATAAGTCATTTATTCCATATGTCATAAGATTAAAATAGTATATGATTATAATACATGTTGGGTAAGTCTGGACAGGTATTCATTGTGTTTCCTCCATGGTACATTTATGTACAAGGTTAATTTTAAATGAATTTATTTAATTGGTTTAAAATTATATTGGATGAGGATCTGAAGTAAATTCCTGAAAGAATTAAGATATAGAGATTTATTAATTAAAGATAATAATTAATCGATTTGAGCATGATTTATATTAAATAAGAACTATTAATGAATTGAATAGTAGTTTTATGAAATGCGTAATATGTTACATGCATGTGGATGATCATTAGATAGACCAGAACTTTTGTATGTGATCGGTTTAATTTATTTTATTATTAAATTAAATTATTGTAATGCATTCCTTCTCTCCTCATTTTTATGTAGGTCCTTAATTCCAATGGTTTAATTTATGTAAACACCTTTTCCCCTCACATGCGTGTGAGTAAAAGGGATATGTAATAGATGGAGCTCACAAGCTAGTGGAGGTCATTCAAGATCAGATCTGAGATGAAACCAATCCAAGGAGATACAAATATGGATAGGTGGAAAGTTGTAAACACGGACCTCAATTGGTTCAAGGTGTTTCTCCCCTAGGTCAACGATTAGTTTATCAACTGCTGGATAAACTAACCATTATAATATTCTCATGATCAAACCCATTATTTTATTGGGGTCAATTACAAGGTTATTTCATTATGGATGTATTATTGTGATCATTTAATTAATGAATTAATAATCATGCATGTTGGAACTAAAATACAATTTCTTATGCGTAAATATTATCTAAGATGCAGTTAATCACTTAAGTAATCCCACTTAAAATTAACAGGCATGTAATAAAGATAATAATCAAAAAGTTGTGAATAAAGGATAAAATCCCTCAATGAAATATTAAGTCGTCATAGCCTTCCATTTATTCAATTAGAATCAAACTATAGTTTAAAGTGCTTTACCATACATAGTTAGGGTGATTTCAATTATCAAGGAATTATAACATGATGTTTTAGGTTTAATTAACTTGGTTTACATCAAGGGTTGATTGCCAAAGTAGTAATTGGTGTAACTGAGAGGCAGAGGTTGAGGAAATCTAAATTAATGATTCTAGGATTGAGGAGTCCACTCATCAGATCAAGGAACTTTGAGTTAATGTAGTTGTCATTTGTAATTCATTCCTAAAACCATTCAAGTTGCTTGACTAACCAAATTTGGGGTGATTAGAATGAGAATATGGATCCTTTTTGTAAGAATATCAAAGCAATGGGATATTCTGAATCCAATGGTAAGGGAAATTGGGTTTTGATAAAATAGTGTGAGACTAATAAATATAATATTTATTTATATGTATATATTTATCAGATAAAGTAATAAATCTCTACATATCTTATTTGTAGAAACAATAATAAAATTACATTAAACAAATCATTGTGATCCATACATGAGAAGGAAAACCTTCTCACCAGCACAAATTTTGAGGAATGTCAGAGGTGTTTATGTGTTATCCTTTATCCTAAAAAGAAATTATATGTTATGGAAGAACATTTACTAGTTGCACCTGGAAATGAGGAAAGTGATGAAGAATTATATCTCTATGAAAAACATTTTAATGATGCTATAGATGATCAGTACTTCATGCTATAATCCATTTCCAATTATCTTTTAAAGCAACATGAGTAAATGGATGCATATAGTATTATGTCTCACCTTAGGGATCTCTATCAAGAGAAGGTTAGACAAGAGAGGTATGAGATCTCCAATTCTTTGTTTACCACTAATCTTGGAGAGTCTGTGCCAGATGGGACTCATGTAGTCAAACTTATTGGCTACATTGAACACCTGGAAATCTTAGGGATTTAATTCCTGGATGAGTTGCATATAGATCTAATACTTTCATCACTTCCCAAGACTATATCTATCTGTATTATGAATTATAATATGAGTAATATTGAGAAGAGTCTTTCAGAACATCTTACTTTAATTCTCCAAGTGGATAAGGACATGGGACATAATAAAACCGTATTCCTTATGGTGAATAAGAAGATGAAGAATAAGGAAAAGGGTCCCAAGACTTAAAAATATTCTAAATCTCAAAATCAACGTCTTTCCAAGAAGAAGAAGATCCAGAGTCAGGGTAAGGAAAAGAAGGCAGTATGTTTTTCATGTGGAAATCCAGGCCACTGGAAGAGGAACTGCACCCAGAAGCAAGGGGAGATAAAGGTGTGTTTGTTATCAGGTTCAATATTTAAATATCTACACATTGGGTATTAGATACAGCTTGTGGTGCTCACATCTGTATCCAAATGCATGAACCAAGTAGATTCCAGAAAATTTCCAAGAGTAGAGGTGGATCTGTGAGCTTCCAATGGTCTGTGGATGGTTATTCTTTCCATTGGTGACTACCACCTTTTATTTCCAATAGGAATGATTTTTTTATGTGATTGTTATTATGTACCTACAATTACCAAAATAATAATTTCTATACCAATTTTAGATACATATGGGTTTATTTTCATGTTCAGAAATAAAAGGTGTTTCTTTTATAAGGACATCATATGTTATGGTATAAAATATTTAAATAACAGCCAATATGTATTAAATTATGAAAACCAAGTGTTAAAAATTGATAACGAATCAAGTTCACATGACTCATATAACACCCATATTTGGCATCACTGTCTTGGTCATGTAAATGAAAAGTGTTTGACGAAGCTCTGTCAAGATTAATTTTTAGACTCTTCTAAGCTAAATCCACATGATAGATGACATGCTTATTTACATGGAAAAATGACCAAACCACAATTTAGTGGATAGGGTGAAATGGATACAAAGCTTCTAGAATTGGTACACATTGATTTGTGTGGACCGTTTTTAGAATAATCTAGAGGTGGATATTTTTACTTCATAAATTTGACTAATGAATTTAGTAGGTATGGTTATATATAATTGATGAGGTATAGGTATGAGTAATTTGATAAATTCGTGGAATTCAAGAATGAAGTAGAGAATCATCTTGGTTATAAGATAAAGAATCTTTGATTGGATCGAGGTGGTGAATTTATTAACCAAGAGTTCATCGACTTTCTACAAGATTTTGGGATTCTATCTCAAATCACTCCACCTTATACACCACAATGGAAGGGTGTTAGTGAAAGGAAGAATTGTACCTTGCTGGACATGGTAAGGCCAATGATGAGTCATACATATCATCCATTATCCTTTTGGGGATATAAATTAAAAACTGAGGCATGCACATTAAATTGAGTACCAACTAAAGTGGCAAAGGGAATTCCCTTCCATCTATGGAGTGGAAAGAATCCCATTTTATCACATACACATATATGGTGTTGGAAGTCATTTGATATGGACTTATTAGGAAACAAACTAGAACCTCAAGGTATGAAGTGTATCTTTATAAGGTATCCTATGGAAAAAAGGAATAATACCTATACAAACCCTCAGATAAGAAAGTTATTGTCACCAGACAAGTCGTCTTTCTTGAGAGGGAGCACATCCTCAAAAAGTATAGTGGGTGAAAGATTGAATTTGATGAATTTTATGCCTAAGATACACAAGATTTTGTATTGTAATAAGTTCCATAGGTCCCCATGGAAGAAGTATTTATTGAAACTCAAGTACTATGTAGAAGTGTAAGAGGGGTAAGGGAACTAGAGAGATATGGTTTTCTAGTCACTGAGGTTGGTGACTCGTTATTATTGGACAATGATAAACCCATCTCCTACAAGGAGGTAGTAAAGAGGTCAAAAGATAAAATATGGCTAGAATCTATGAATTCTGAGATGGGTCTAATGTATCAGAACCATGTTTTGGTTCTAGTTAATGCGCTAGTTGATGTAAAGTCTGCTGGATTAAAATGGGTATTCAAGAAGAAACTACACATGGAAGGTAAAGTATGTACCTATAAATCAAGGTTAGTGGCTAAAGGTTTCAAATGACATAAAGTAATTGACTATAATGAAACATTTTCACTAGTTTAATTATTTAAATCCATCAAAATCATACTTACTATAATAGCTTAACTTGACTATGAGATTTGGAAGATGGATGTCAAAACTACATTCCTTAATGGGAACCTTTAGGAAGAAGTATATTTGAAAAAACCATAAGTTTTTGTGACTCGAGGTGATTCCAAAAGGATTTTCATGTTTCGGATATCTATTAATGGATTGAATCTAGCATCTAGGTTGTGGAACATTCGATTCGATGAAGTCTTAAAATAATTTTATTTCATTAAGAATGAATGTGAGCCATGTGATTACAAGATTTTTAATGGGTATATTTTCATTATCCTAGTAGTGTATGTTGATGACTTATTACTTATTGGAAATGAAATACCAGTCTTATAATCTATTAAGGACTAGTTAAACAGGTGTTTCTCCATGAAAGACTTAGGTGAAGAAGCCTAAATTCTAAGGATCAAGTTCATTCATGATAGATCCAAGGGGATTATTAGACTAATCCAAAGTACATATATTGACCAAATACTAAAGTGATTTAGTATGGAACAATCCAAAAGGGGATTGGTTCCAGTGTAACGTGGTTTACATCATTTTAAGAAAACGTTTCCCCAGACACAATAGGAGAAAGATAGAATGAGTAAGATTCCATATGCTTAAATGATAGGATCAATCATGTATTCCATGTTATGTACTAGACTTGATGTTTCCTATTCATTGACCATGGTAAGAAGATATCAAGTAGATCTAGGAGAAAAATATTGGATTGTTGTTAAGACTATCTTTAAGTATCTGAGAAAAATGATAGATATGTTCTTGGTGTATGGAGGAGATGAAGGACATTTCATCACAGGTTATTCTGATGATAGTTTTCATACAGATCAGAATGATCTAAATTTTCAATCGGGATATGTTTTCTGTCTCAATAGAGGAGCTGTGTGTTGGAAGATTTCAAAGTAGCTAGTTATCGCTAATTCTATAGTGGAGTCTGAGTATATAGCGGATTCTGATGTAACCAAAGAAGCCGTTTGGATTCAGATATTTTTTCTAGGACTTTTATGTGGTACCTAATAGTAAAGACCCTATCACAATGTATTTTGATAATACTACTGTGGTGGCTCTTGCAAAAGTTTTGAGGTCACAACAAGAAAAAAAGAATATACTCCAAAAATATCACCTCTTGAGGGATTTTTATCATAGGGGTGAAGTTTTAGTGATCAGAGTACCCACAAAAGATAACATGGTGGACCCCTTGACTAATTGACTATCTCAACAGAAGCATGAGTGTCATGTGACAGGTATAAGACTGAAGGATGTTAGCAGTTGGCTCTAGTGAAAGTGGGAGTCTGTTTGAGTTGGTTCCCTAGAACCAACTTCTTTATACTTTATAATAACTTGTATTCATGGTTTTGAATATTAATAAACTTCTTATCACATTTTGATTCTTCTTCTACTTAACATAGTGTGTGATAATGTCCTATGAATAGTTGTCACACTAAAGTGCCATAATAGTTCCCCGCTATGATGAGAACGTGGAAGTGCTATGAAACTATTCTTGAATATATTTTCTATAGATGGATGATATAATTTGAGGGACAGAAATGATACAGTTTATCAGGGGTGGAGACAGATAGGACTTTGAGGCACCTTATAATGGTGTACGCACTTGGTAATATCTAGTATGGATATTATGAGAATCATAACTGCCAGTAGAAAATACACATTTCTATGTGTCATTGGATGTTCCTATCTGTGTACATTTGTATTGGTCCTTATACTTTAAGATTATTATTAATGAGTATTAGGAGTCATGCACATAGATGTATTGATGAAATTTGTGATCATAGATGTTCATGGTGAAGTAGGATGTGTTGGGTGTGTCACAAGTAATATTGAATTAATTAATAATGTGAGAAAGGATTTATCCCTTCTATTCATTAAAAAAAGTTAATATCTCAGGCCCTTTGATGGAAATGATAAATCCTAAATAAATCCATGGCCATGGTGTTCTATAGGAAATTTCTATTTTTAGAAATTTAAAGAAAGGGATATCGAGCATATAGGTTGATGGAATTGGCATGCAAGCTACTCAATTTGAGATATTGTGATAAAGGGGTTATATTACATGGAAAAAATTCGTATAATGTGACATGTCATTGTGACATTGTCTTATTTCTCTATGGGTGCCTTGGCATGTTTCTAGATGATAACCTTGTACATTAGGCTGCTTTTCCTAATGCCACTAAGAAAGAGTCCTAGAGGGTCACACACTAAGTGTATCCAGAATCTCAGTTAAATAATATGTTATTATTTATTATTTAATATATTGAATAAATAGTATTCTCATGAACAGTTTAATAATTATTCATTTATTCTTGATCATATATAAATATTTTGTTGTTGTTTCATAAATATAATATTTATTTATTTATTGGTGAATAACGAATTGATATTTAATTGATAAATAAATAGACATTATTCAATGCCCGATAAATATTGTGGAGGAATGGCGGACCGAGTTTAATGTTCTAGTGATAAATGTTAAAATTGAATATTATTTAACTTAATAATATTTAATTATAATTCGCATGGTAAGCGTGTGTTAAGAAATAATAATATTACTATTATTATTTAACAAGGGGCTTTGCTAGTATTAAATAATAATAACATCACTTGTATAATAATTTTATTTTAACTCTAATAATATAAATACCCAATTATATTATTTTTATCGTTAGCCTATTCAGTTTTGAACAATGATTCAAGGAGAATCCTCTCAAGCCTAGAGAGTTCCCTTCTCCAAAAATGCTCCCAAGAACGGTGAGCAATCCTCTTCCACCAGATCAAGGAGAACACTTTGGGAGCGATTGTCAAGGTGATCAAGGAGGAAAATAAAAGTGCAAGTATCTTCTATGATAGCACTCAAAGACTCTGTCAGTGATGTATGAATATTCCTAAAACAAATATGGATCACCACAAGAGGAAATATATACTTGGTTTCTATAATTCAACAGTAGTTAACTACAGATCCGTCTTCCGAAACATCAATGAAGAAATAATTATTTATAGTAAAATATTTATCTAATTAAATTAATTATAAACAATATGTTTTGATCCATATATCTCGGTTCTGGAACAATTCTTCTTTATCTATTTCTTTGACTCAATTCTATTGATCCTGACATTCACCTTCATATAGATCTCAGATTGATCATTGATTATGGAAAAAATTAAATTTGGGAACCACCCATCGTATGATTATGACATGATCAGAACCTACAGTAATGATTCCTGAAGGTCGTCTTCGGTATATCCTCATCTTGTACTCATAACTAGTGATAACCTGATCTGAGGTCAATCTTAGATAACAATTTCAGCCCTTTCAACTAATCAGAGATCTCAATGATACTTGGCAGTGGATACTTGTTCTCTATGATCACCTAATTCAAGTTCCAGTAATCTTCACATAACATCAAGCTCTTGTATGCCTTATTGGAAAAAAAACTGGGGATGCCCAGGGTGAAACAACAGGACTCACAAAGCCCTTTTTTTGGAAGCCCTCCAACTACACCCTCAGCTCACGAAGCTCTGTGGGAGCCATCTTATATGTAGGTGTAGATATTGGAGTCATCCCGGGGTGTAGATTAATGCAGAATTCCATCTCCCTTCGAGGAGGTAAACCTAAAACATCTTTACTAAAGACGTCCTTATACTCTGCCATCACGGTTGGAAATTAAGGACTCATATCACGCACTACACCATGGGTGAGGCTAGCCAAATGATGTGTAATTACTTGCAACCTTCTATGTGTGGGTTCATCCTACACTGCTTGTATTTTCATTTCACCAAAATGAAAGTTTGGTTCCATCACTGTAGACACACCGCACTCTACACCTAAAACAGTCAATATGAGCATTAACTTTGGATAACCAATTTATACTAAGAATGACATCATAAGGCCTTGACGCTGATACCAAGATTTCCCAACTGAAAATATCACCTCTAATAGTCATTTCATACTATCAGTACAAGTGTGCGATCATAAAATCTTCTCCCGTATTAATATCTAAGTGTAAGGGTCATGTCAATGGTTCAACCAAAATATTAGTGTCCCAAACAAGGTTCATAAAAATAAAGGAATGGATAGAACCTGTCTCTATCAAAATTACATATAAATTAGAAAAGACATAGATCATACGTCAAATAATCTTTGGAGTGCCTGGTTCATAAGCCTATATCACCTATAGTTGGCCTCTTCTCTATCCACTAGCTCCCTAAGTTTGGTATAAAATACCTGGGAGTGGTGTGGTAATGGGTCGAACCTCCAACCACCTCATGTTTCCCTTCTTTATCCTCTACCACGTCTGTTTCCATGGAGACAACCATGCTCTTATCTCTACCTATACCTCAGAATTCCTTCAACCCTCCCCCGATCAGGTGTATTAAGGGTTGGGAAATCTCATTCTAAATGTCCCTAATTGCCACATGTGTAATACCTCCTGTCCCTGGGCTAACTCGAGCCGCCCAAGGAGCCCTACACTTCTGATCTAGCATCCCAAGATCATCCCCTAAAGCACCTAACCCACTTGGATCCCTGTGAATACCATCATCTACCTATATATGAGGTCTCACATACCTTGTTCCCACTACTATCTCACATTTATGATGTCCTCTCTGCTAGAAAACTCTCCACTATCAGGGCTCACTCAAGTACCCCAGTAGATGTAAGGATTCTAAAGGATACCACTGACTCCCTAATTTCTCGATTTAATCCCTACTTGAATGTCCAATACCTAATGAATTGGTCTTGTATCATATCCATGGAGTTGAACGAAGGATCATTAAGCCTCCCTGAATACTCCACCACGGTTATACTTCCATGTTGTAGATGCATAATCTCCTATATGTGTACCGATCACAATGTGTCACGAATCGTCCCACAGGGCCCAGACGTGACTACCCCATGCCCGCCTTCCATAGGTATGGGGTTGGTGACTAGCACCTGATGGATTTTCCCAAATAGGGATGGAATTACCTTAGAGATATGTACACACTAAAAAAGGGAAACTGAAGTAAAAACCCAACAAAGATAAGGTATAACCACGAGAGTAAAGTACAACCACAAGTACAACTATAAACTAAAATAAGTGGGCCAGAATACAAGCCGTAGATACTAAAATTGAATTAAAAAACTACCACATCTTTCCTAAAGCACTACCTGAAGGGTAGTAGCTCTAATTCTAAAGTCGAAGAAGAGGATCACGACTGCTCCCATCACACGAAGCTCCACCAAGTCCAAAACATCCAAAGTCTACTTCGGAGCGTCCGTAGTCTTCACCAGACACACACGTGTGGGCGGAACCCATGCAGGGGTGAGTATAACAACTCAGTAGGGGACCATGAGACCCCCTAAGGTCTCTTAGTAATCCACACAGAAAAACATCACAAGGAATACCACAAAGGTAATATCATAATCATGATCCAAATCATGAAGCACAAAGAAAAAGAGACAGCTCACTATAACGTTAATACTTCAAGGTAACTAGGTTAGGGATGACTGGTCATAAATCCATATCATCTTCTCTATAGTAACTATATTGCTAACCTGTATAGGTCACTTTATACTGACCAGTATTGGTCGCTAGATTTTGACCCGTATAGGTCAATGGTGCTGACCCGTATTGGTCGTTGGTGCTGACCCGTATTGGCCGCTAGTGCTGACCTGTATTAGTTTCTGATGTTGAAACATATTGGTCACTAGTATAAGGGTAGGGATGATTAGTCATACAGCTAGATCATCCAACTCTAGAGTTTCTGATGCTGAACCATATTGTTCTCTCTTCTTCTTCATGTCACATCCAGCCACTGGATTCATGCACGAAACACGCATGATCTCCGAACGATTCTACTCCTCAAGCCATCGGTCAAATTTAAACCCATACAAAGTCCAGAAAAAAGCTTACCCAGGGGACCTCCCTATTATAAGGGTCCCAACGTGACATACGACGAGTTGATCAGACGCCCGACCCGTGAGATATGAGAACCTTTGTAAAAAGGGCCTCGATGGATTCAAGTCTGATCCAACCTAGGTCGCACATCAATCTACTTCAAAAATCACTTAGAGTATATCCAAAGGACCTCCTTTTCACAATGGTCCTTATGCCAGAAATGACGCATCGATAAGACGCTCGGTCTGTTAGTTACACCCCTTTCTATAAAACAGGGATGATCTCACCTCAGTTTGGCATGGCTCCGTCGAGCTCGCCAAAATATTCAAAAGGCAACGCTTCCAAAAAAAGGGTCCCAACACCACTGACGACATGTCAAACGGATACCCGATTCATCAGTTATGGACGTTCCTTTCTTCGGGGGATCGGTTGGGTCTGGGCTTGGTCCAACTCAGTTTGGTCGGCCCGATGCAACGAGCCCCGGGGTCTACGTAACCCTGCCCGGGTATGGCCCATTAAGGGTTGGCCCGGTTCACTGGGTTTGGCCCGTTGGGGTTTGCCCAACTGGTTCGCGGGCCCGGGCCGCGGTTGTCCTGGCCTGCCGGGTGGGGTTCAGCCCACCCGCACTAGCCAGTAGGGCCGCAGGTCCAGCCCGTTCGGCAGGCCCAATCCGCCTAATGGCGGACCATTTCACTAGCTGGCCCCATGGTTATGGGGCAATTTTGTCCGAATGGTGGGGCGCTGCCCCACAGCGTGCAACAGTCGGCTAGATGGTCGACCAGTCTCCATCCGATACGGCGTGGCGCTGGGCTGTGCCGCCCCCTCCTGTTGTGAGCTATTGGTCGCGGCTGCTACCACCAGCAGCGCCTGCGGGTGCTTCCCTTCTCCCACACGGACGGCTCAGTTCGGCCTCCTCTGGCCACCGTGGCGCATAGCATCGCACCGCCTTCGACCTATTGTCGTGGGCCTCCTCCAGCCATTTCCAGCATGGCACGCCGACAACCCTCTCGGGTCACTACCGCCTCTACATGGCCTCTATCTCTGCCTTATCATCACATTGCCCGACCGCACATAGGAAACACAAGGAAAATAAGATCGGTGGAGGGTCAGAGCCTTGTTCGAATTGGCCTGCGCCCTCCGTGTTAACGTTTTAACAAGTGGTGTTAGCAATAATTAGAGAATTTAGAAATAACTCATGACTTGTAACCCTGCATCAACCTCCCATGTTTAAAGAATGATCTATGGATCAACGCGTTGGTCGGTTGATCCGCATTCTTCTTATTAATCATGAACGGGGAGGGAGGAATATTAAAATATAAAAAACAAAAAACCCTACCTGGATGAGATTTCCATTGACGATGATCGACGAAACCTCTTTCGTCATTGTCGTCAGTTCGTGATTCGGTGGCGCTCATCGCTGTTCACTAAATTTGGTCTCGTCCTCTGGGTGGATGTTTCCGCAGGACTTTGCCAAAGTTTCCTTGCTTGATGAAGTCATGAAAAGACCCCACCTCGAGCTCCATTTAAATAGGAGGAGGGGAAGGTGAGTAACGCATTGGGAAATTAATGAGGTTCATTAAATAAATTAATGAACCTATTTTAATTCACAATGGTGGAGTTATGCAGTTGATGAGTCAAGCCATTTATTGGCTTGACAAGCCATCAGTCCCACCACTGCCACTCATCCATTGGAGAAAAATAATATAAAATAACAATTATATGTTATTTTACTTTTCTTTATAAAGTCCAAAATTCAAATTTTTCTCCTGACCTATTGGGGTCGAAATGAATCTTCCCTTAAGCGAATCTTGGCACAGCGGATTCAATGGTTCCCTCAAATTTTTAATCTGAGAACCGGTTTAAAAGATAGAAAATATTTCCCGCACGTTTACTGAATGTACCTAAAAAAAGTTCAGAAATTAATTTCAGGCACAGTGGGCCTCATAATCACACACCTTAAATATTCAAAGACTTATAATAATCTCAAATAATTTAAAAAAATTACATGGAAATTTTCAGGTCTTTTCATTCTCCCCCCTTAGGTCTTTATATCCCCTAAAGCTAGACAAGGCTACACAATCAAAGAGGGGTACTGGGTATGCATATGAGCCTCTTTCTCCCATGTGCTCTCCTGGAGATTCTCGTGCTGTCACAAAATGTGGACCAGAGGTATCGACCGCACATAAAGGATCCTCTCCTGTTGATCCTCTATCTCCACAGGGTACTCTGCAAAAGTTTCCTTATCATCAATTTCTAGCTTTACATGGTCAATGATGTGAGATGGGTCATGCACGTATCTCCTCAACTGGGATACGTGGAAGACATCATGAACCCTCTCTAACTGAGATGTTAGTGCCAAGTGGTACTCCACATTTCAAATCCTCCAAAGTATCAGGAATGGTCCGAGAAACCTCGGTGAGAGTTTGTCGCCTTTTCCAAATATTTATAGTCTCCATCGAGGGGAGACTCACAAGAATACATGGTCCCCCTCCCAGAACTCCAGTGTTCTCTGTCACCTATCATCATAGGAATTATTTCATCTCTATGCAGTCTTTATCGACTCTTGAAGGACCTGCACCTTCTCAGTGGTATCATGTACCATCTCTGGGCCCACGAGTTTTGTCTCTCCTGGATCCATCCAGCACAAGGGCGATCAGCACAGTCGTCTGTACAATGCCTCAAAAGGGGTCACACCAATGGGGTAGTGATAGCTGTTTTTGTACTATAACTCTGCTAAGGGTAGGTCGTATTCCCAACTATGACCAAAATATAGGACACATGCCCGAAGCATGTCCTCTATGGTCAGGATGGTCCTCTCAGTCTAACCATCTGTCTGTGGGTGAAAAGTTGTGATCAAGAGAAGCTGAGTCCCAAAATCCTCCTCCAATCCTTTCCACAACCAGGAAGTGAAGCATGTATCACGGTCTGATACTATCATCTATGTCACCCCTTGAAATCTCATGATCTCCTGAATGTAGAGACTTCCCAAGGTCTCTGACAAACCCTTCTCTCAAATAGAAAGTAAGTGTGCCGACTTGGTGAGTCGGTCAATGATCACCCAGATGGTATCATTCCCTCTGGATGTATATGGAAACCCTGTCACAAAGTCCATAGATATCCATTCCCACTTCTACTATGGTATCTTGAGGGTTTGGGTCAAGCCTACTGGTACCTGGTGCTCAGCCTTCAATTGCTGGCAAGTGAGGCATCTAGAAACAAACTCTGCCACAACTTTATTCATACCTGGACACCAGTACTGATGTTGGAGGTCTTGATACATATTCATCACACCTGGATGTACTAACAAGGGGGTGTATGGAACTCTATCAGGACCTCCTCTCATAGCACCACTGGTATAAATATATATCCTCTGAAATGGATAGTGTGCTCCCCAACTTCAGAATATCCATCAGCTTCCTAGAATGAGGATATTTGAGCATGTGTAGTCTCGCAGCTGCGGTCTCTGAGTTGCGTCTCCCTAACTTTCTGAAGGAGTGGAGGGAAAACAACCATCAACTTGGGGTATACTATCTCATATCTATCCATGTAAGACATCTGAAGTGAGGCTAACTACTCTGAATCCTCGTTCAGTAGATGCGGACATGATCATCGACTAAGTGCATATGCCTCTATGTTCCCCTTAACAAGAGTATAGATTATCTCAAAGTCATAGTCTTGGAGGAACTCTATCCAAAGTCACTGTCTCCGATTCATATCTTTTTGTGTGAAGATATAACTAAGACTCTTGTGTTCTGAGTAAATAATAAACTGTTGGTCAATCAAGTAGTGTTGCCACATCGTCAGTGTGAAGACTATAGCATCCAACTCTAAGTTGTGAGTTGCATAATTTTCCTCATGAGGCCTCAGCTATTGTAATACATAAGTAATAATTGCATCACCATGCATTAGGACACAACTGAGTCTGGTCCCTGATGCATCACCGTATACCACGTAGCCAGTGACCTCCTCTAGCAACCTCAGGATGGGAGCATTGGTCAAGCTCTGCCTCGGTTGTTGAAAGCTCTTCTAGCTTGTCTATGACCATAGTAAGGGTTTCCCATTCTTTTTCAAGGCATTAATAGGTGATGATACTCTAGAGAAATTGGGTATGCACCTTCGATAGTTTCCTGCTAATCCATGGAAGTTCCACCCCTCAGTAACACTCCTGGGTGGCTCCCAAGAAAGTACCGCCTCAATCGTCACTGGATCCACTGCAACTCCATCCTCTGAGATGACGTGTCCCAAGAAGTGGACACTTCATATCCTAAACTCACACTTTGAGATCTTACCGTATAAATAGTGCTCCTGGGGTGTGTCCAAAACTGTCATTAAGTGTACAGGGTGCTCTTCCTCGGACGCTGAGTACACAAAGATTTCGTTGATGAAGACCACTACAAACCATTCTAAGAAGGTTTGTAAGATCTTGTACATGAGACCCATGAATGCTGAAAGGGCGTTAGTCATGCCGAACGACATCACTAGGTATTCGTAATTTCTATACCGACATTTGAAGGCTATATTTGGGATGTCCTCATCCCGCAAATGAAGATGGTGATATCCTGATCTGAGTTCTATCTTCGAGAACCACTTCACTCCTTTCAATTGATCAAACAGATCATCAATCCTCGGTAGAGGATACTTTTTCTTCAAGGTCACCTAGTTTAGGCATTGTAATTCCATTCATAGCCTCAAAATTATATCTTCCTTCATTGAAAATAACACCAAGGATTCTCATAGAGAAACACTGGGCCTTACGAATCCCTTCCTATGTAAGTCCTCCAACTGTACCCTTAGCTCCCTCAGCTCCGCAGGGGCTATCCGATATGCTGGTGTAAATATCGGTGTTTTCCCTCGGTAAAAGTCAATGTGGAAGTCTACCTCTCTATGAGGAGGTAGTCCAGGGACATCTTCTAGAAAGATGTCCTCATATGTTTCCATCACCACTGGGAACTATGGACTCCCTTCATCCACTGTGTCGAAGTTCATGCAAGCCAGCTGATATGTAATCAGATTCACCCTCCAGAGTGTAAGTCCATCTCATGCTACTCTTTTTTCCTTCTCACCAAAAAAGGAAAAATGTCCTCCATCACTGCGCGTACATCGTATTGTACGTCTCAAGAAGTCAATCTATGCGTGAACTATTGATAGCCATTCCACGCTTAGAATTACATCGTAGGGCTTCAATGCTGCTAATAGAATATCCCATTTGAAACTCAATCCTTTGAGAGTAAGATAACACTATTGGCACCAGTGTGTGAACTCTGAATCCCCTCTCGTAAGTGTATCCAAACGCAAAGGTCGAGCTAAAAGATCAGCCGTAATCTTAGAGTCCTGAACTAAGTCTGGGACAAGGAAAAAATGGCTGGAACCTATGTCGATAAGAACTACTTCTAATGTAGAGAAGATAATTATTGTACCTCATATCATCTCAGGGACGTCAGGATCGTGAGCCTCTACTGCCTATAGCTGGGCCTATCCCCGTCCTCTTGCTCCCTGAGCTCGTGGTGGACCACCTGGGGGTGGTGGTAGTAGTTCCTGGTGACCCTGACCACCTCCCGCTACACATCCTTATCCCCTACCTCATCCACCACCTAGATTATGCTCATGATCATGTCATTTTAGCTGCCTCAGTGGCCCCTCCATTATCTTCTGATCATCCGTGCGGGGAGTTAGAAAGTCACAATCCCTAAAGGATAAACAGATCATTCCTTGCTGGTGGCTCCCTTGGCCCCTCGAACCTCACACCTCTAACCCTGTGTCCCCAGGTCACCCTCTGGAAGGTCTAGACTATTTGGGCTTTTGTGTCATCATTCTACTGCCAGCTGCATATGACTTTTCTACCTATCTTCTGGTAAGGGCTCTCACTATCGGTGACTGCTTGGCAAGGATGTTCTCTATTTGCAAAGCTCGCTCTGGCACCCCAACCTACGTCGGGATGCTGAGAGAAACTGTCGTAGCTCTGATCTCTCATCATAGACCCTGCTCAAAGGTCTAGGCCCTGAAGTAAGGTTTCTATACCATGTTATTGGAGTATCGGGAGAGGTCATTAAATCTCACAGAGTACTGAGCCACAGTCTGGATGCCTTTCTATAGATGCAGCAGATCATGAATACATATAGAGCATAGTGTCGCTGGCACAAACTCGGCCCAAAAACAGCTCTCAATGTCTGGCCTGTGAGGGTCATCTCCTCAAGCACCTGGAGTGTCGAGATCCACCATTGTCCTACCAAAACCTGAAGAAGGCTGGCATCCAAGATCACCATTTGCTCAGTGGGTGTCTATAATAAGCGAATGACCCACGAAACCGCCTCAAGTCAGTCCTCTACTGAATGGTGGTCAATCAGGCCTTGAAACCTCAGAGGCATCTATCTCTAGAACTCATGAAGAATTCTCAGATGGCGTGTATGATCCACTAGTAGAATATTATTCTCAACAGGTGGTGGTGTTGTTGGTACACCACCCGAAGGTGCCATCACAGTGAGTGGTCCCTATACTAACGACTCATCTCTCGGTGGGCCACTATTATGATCTCTAACTATAATCCTAGATGGCTGTCTTTAGGGAGGTATGCAATAAGAAACAGATGCGACATTTTCAATAAGTTATACTTGGTGAGATAACTCATGAAAGATCAAGAAAACTTTTCAAAACACTAGCAACTGGTGTTTTAATGTACCAAGTTGGAAAATAGAATTCAAGGTCCTGGTGTATGGATACGTCGGTTTCTGCACCAACTCTAGACTCCCTATAGTGAAAACTGAACTCGAGACACTTTATACTATTTCCTCATTAAAATTAGACTCTTAGTTCTTCTGGTAGAACCAACCTCCCATTGATACCACTTTGTCACGACTTGTCCGATAGGGGCCGAACGTGACTACCCCAAGCCCACCTTCCATAGTCCATGGGTTGGTGACTAGCACCTGAAGGTTTTTCCTGAATAGGGAATGAATTGCCTTAAATATATATACACACTCAAAAAGGGAATCTAAAGTAAACAACAAACAAACGTAAGGTATAACCATGAGGGTAACATACAACCACAAGTACTACTGTAAACTAAAAACAGTGGGCCAAAATACAAGTCCTAGAAACTGAAAAGAAATTAAATAGTTTCCGCATTTTCCTTGAAGCTCTACCTGGAGGGTAGTAGCTGTAACTCTGAATTTGGAGAAGAGGATCTCGACTTCTCCCATCGCACCAAGATCCACCAAGTCCCGAACCACCAAAGTCTGCCTCGGAGGGTCAGTAGTTTGTACTAGACACACACGTGTGGGTGGAGCCCATGTAGGGGTGAGTACAATAACTCAATTGGGGACCCCAAGACAACCGAAGGTCTCTCAGTAATCCACAAAGGAAAACATCACAAAGAATACCCCAAAGTTAATATCACAAGCATGATCAAAATCATAAAGCACAAAGCTAAAGAGACAGCTCACTCTAGTGGTATAACTTCAAGGTTACTGGGATAGGGATGATTAGCTGTAAATCTAGATTATCCTATCCATAGTAACTCTACTGCTGACCCATATAGGTCACTTTATGCTTACCCATACTGGTCACTAGATGTTGACCCATATTTTTCACTCATGCTGACGCGTATGGGTTGCTGGTGATGACCCATATTGGTCATTGGTGGTAAACCATATTGGTCACTGATGATGACCCATATTAGTCACTGATATAGAGGTATGGATGATTAGTCATACAGCTAGTTCATCCCACTCTGGAGTTCCTAATGCTGACATGTATTGGTTGCTCTTCTTCTCCAGGTCCCAACCATCTACTGTATTCCCACATGAAGCATGCATGATCTACAAAAGATTATTCTCCTTAATCCATTGTTCATATTTCAACCATTACTATGTCCCCTAAAAATCATAAACATGGGACCGCACCATCATAAGGGTCCCAACGTGATAGACGGCGCGTCGATCGGATGACTGGCTTGTGAGATATGTACACTTTTATAAAAAGCTCCCAATTGGATTCAAGTATGATCCAACCTAGGTCACATTTCAAACTCTATCAAAACACACTTAGAGTATCTCCAAAGGACCGCCTTGTCACAAGGGTCCTTATGCCACAGACAGTGCATCGATCGTATGCACAGTCTGTTAGTTACACCCATTTCCATGAAACGGGGGTGATCATACCTCAGTCCGGCCTAGATCAGTTAGGCATGCTGGAATATGCCAAAGGTACCACTTCCCAAAAGGGGTCCCAATGCCCTTGACGACATGTCAAATGGACACCTGGTTCTTCAGTTACGGGTTTTCCTTTATTTGCTGTCCCACTAGGTTTGGGCCCGGTCTGACTCGGTCTGGCCAGCCCAACGTAACGGGTCCCGAGGTCTACCTGACCCTGCCCGTGTTCGGCCCATGTCCATCCCGTTAAGGGTTGACCCGGTTCACTGGGTCCATCTCGACTAGTTCGCGAGCCTGGTCCACGGTTTCTCTGCCCGCCGGGTGGGGCTCGGCCCACCCGCGTTGGCCCGATGGGCAGCGTGGCTGGCCTGCTGGGCCACAGGTCTAGCCCAACCCGCTGGGTAGGTTCGGCCTTCTGGGCGGGTCAAGCCCGATTGGCCAGCCCGATCTGCCTGATGGTGGACTGTTTCACCAAATGGCCTCACAGACGCGGTGCAATTTTGTCTACCTCATAGAGCGCTTCCCCACTGCATGAAATGGTCAGCCAGATGGTTGACCGGTCTCCAGTTGACGTAGGGTCATACCACCCCATCCTTCTGCGGCCCGCTGGCCACAGCTACTACTACCAGTGGTGCCTGTTGGCGCCGCCCATCTGCCGTACGGCCGGCTCGGGCCGACTGCCACTTTCCACCATAGCGTGCGATGGCGTGCCTCCTTTCCACTGCCTACGAATAGTTTCCGCAGGACTCCTTCGACCACCTCCAGCTGCCGCTGGCATGGCACGCCGACTGTTCATTCCGCGGGCCATTGGACATGCTCCAGTGGTCCGTTCTTGGTACCGTATGAACCTACGATCCTCTTGGGTCACCACCGCCTTTTTTTGGACCCTATCTCTTCCTTTTCGTCACATTTTCCAGCCACGCATGGGAAACATGAGAAAAACAAGATCAGAGGAGGGTTCGGGCCTTGTTAAAATTGGCTCGCGCCCTCTGTGTTATCATTTTAACAAGGGGTGTTAGCCAAAATCGTAGAATTTAGAAATAAATCCCAACATGTAACCCCACATCAGCCTCCCATGTATAAAGAATGATTTCCAGATCAACCTAATGGTCGGTTGATCCATTTTATTCATATAAATCAAGAACGAGGAAGGAGGAATATTACAATATCAAAAGAAAACCCCCCTACCTAGATGAGACGTCCACTGACGACGATTGACGAAATCTCCTTCGTCGTTGTCATCAGTTTGTGATTCAGTGGCACTCGTCTCCATTTGTTGAATCCGTTCTCATCCTCCAAGTGTATGTTACCATAGGACTTCACCAATGTTTCCTCATTTGAAGAATCCCTACCAAAACCCCACCCTACGCTCTATTTAAATAAGAGGGGGAAAAGGTGAGTAACACGTTGTGAAATTAATGAGGTTCATTAAATGATTTAATGAACCTCTTTTAATTCACAACGGTGGAGTTCTGGAGTTGATGAGTCAAACCATTTATTAGTTTGACAAGAAATTGGTCCCACCACCACCACTCATCTATTGGGGAAAAATAAAATAAAATAACAATTACATGTTATTTTACTTTTCTCTAAAAAGTCCAAAAACTAACTTTTTCTCCCGACCTACTACGATCGAAGTGAAGCTTCCCTTAAGTGAATCCTAGCACTTCAGATTCAACGATGACCTCAAATTTTTAATTCGATCACCAGTTCAAAAGATAGAAAAGGCCATCTGCATGTTTACTGAACGTACATTAAAAAACGTTTATAAATTAATTCCAGACACACTGGGAATTGGAATCACACAACGTCAATTTTTGTAGACTCGTAATAATCCCAAATAATTTAAAAAAATTACATTGAAATTTTTAGGTATTTACACAATGTGTCTAGATAGAACTCCTCCCCAAAGAGACGCTCAAAGTCTATCCATGAGAGAGTTGTCTGATCATGAGACCATGTCGCCATGTTCCACCATCGCACCACAGAGCTCTGAAGAAGGATCGTGATGAGGACTATCATTTGGTTAGCAGACGTCCTCACAAAGTGGAAAACACGGGTGGATACCTCTAGCCAATCCAAAGCCAACTGGGGGACTAGCTCATCCCAAAACCTATGAGGTCATTGATTATAAAACTCATGCAGCATAATCAGTGTGCGCACATCCCTAACCGGTAGTTCTGGTAGTAGTTGTTGCTCAACAGGTGGTGATACAGCTAGTAAACCACCCAAAGGTGCTATATCTGGTACAAGCCCCTATACCGACACCTCATCACTAGGAAGATCATCCTCCTGATCATGAAATGGAATCCTAGATGGATATCTTTGTGAAGGAATCCTAAAATGAAACAAGATGTACCATGGTCAATATAGCATATCTAGAGAGATGACTAAAGAAGGACATGGAAAACACAACTATTCCTACATGATTCATGTACCATTGTTTTTCCCTCATCTAGTGTTTTCATGTACTAAGTCAAAATGTAGGTAGTCTAAGTCCTGATGTATGGATACGTCGGCCTCTGCACCAACACTAGTCTCTGGCCTGAAAGCCAAACTCGAAACACTCAACAATGTTTCCCCAAACTAACCTCACAGACCCCCATTCCTTAAGTAGAACTGACTTCCTTTGATACCACTCTATCATGACCCATCCTAGAGGGGCTCATTCCCTGACTACCCCAAGCCCGCCTCCAATAGGACAGGGGCCGGTGACTAGCACCGAGTAGGCATTTCCAACAAATGGGAGGCATTTTCCTACGTACCTATACATTTGAACACACACATCTCCAAGCCACAAATGTTGAAATGTAAAAACACTAAGTAAATAATGCAAGAAAAATAATAAGAACCCAAAACAGATTATGATATAAAGTGTAGTAAAGTAAATAGGTCAAGGATAAAATCCCACTAAAAATAATCTATAAACAAAATCAACAAAACATGGTGAAGTGTTTCCCGCATCATCCCAGCCTAGGAGAGTGAATGCACGTGTTACTAAAACTCATCTGCAGAAAACCCTACCTGATATAACTTGAGGTGAATGGTACTGGGACTACTATCTGAAGTCGTAGTAGAACACCTCCTCTGCTTGGACTCAATAAACACTGTTAGGTCCTGGTCCACCTAGGACTCCTTCCAAGGGTCGATTTTCTACACAAGACACGATACGTGTGGGCGAAGCTCATGCAAGGGTGAGAAAAACAATACTCTGTAGGACACCCCAAAAACACAAAGGAAATACCAAAAAGGAAATACCATGAAAGAAATACCATAATGAAAATACAATAAAGGAAATACCATGAAGAAAATATTCCCGTCAGCTCCACACAGGTATATGTGAATAACACATATAATAATATCTAGATATAATCAATATAAGACTCATGGTATAGAGGTAATCCAAAATCAATTATGAACCACTGGATTCTGTTCGAAGTATAACAGTTCTAGGGGAACTCACTCCTCGATCCATGATATCATCAGAGATTCTCACGAAGAGTTCTTTCTCATTTGGGACCTACAAAAATGTGAATTTATTGGTCAAGGAAGATCATGATAATGTAGAGAGGGGATCACACCCAAACACGCTAAGGGATACCACAGGTCGTACCCAGATACACTGGTGGATACCATGTACCCAATTTGAATCAATTCGCAATGTAGGGTATCATGTTTGAACACCCTGGGTGATACCACAGATCGTGCCTAGACCTTATGAGGGAGACCACGTACCCTACCAATGCGGTCCTCTAGAGGATCAGTGCCCTACTCATAGAGGTTACATGATTCCAAAAACTTCTCTAGGGGTGATATATGATCAAAATCTCATCCCAGGGAGGGATATTGGACTGTATCTAGGACTCAACCTCTAGAGGGGATTAGAATGTAGTGATGAGGATGTAATACCGTATTGAAAACTTGAGGAAAGAAAAAAGGGAAACACTCTCACCCTATATTGTTCCAAAATAAAAACTCACCAAAATATTCTAAAAGGACCTTCTTATTGTCAGGGTCCCATCACCGAAGACATATCATCAAACGGATGCACCATTTGAATGTTATGGTGGTTTGAAGTTTCATAATTCGGTTATTGAGCCCGTGGACTGACCCAACCCGGCCCACTTGGTTTGCTCTATCTGGCCTTCTCCGCATAGGCTACTCCCCTAGGCCTATCATGCATGTTCAAACCTGGCATGTGCTGCCTGGACCACTGGCTCGCTCTGTCATCACCCACTCCGACCTAGCCCATGCTTCCTGGCCCGCTGGCCCTCCGTGTCTGCCACGTCCCAGTGACCCATCACAGTCTACTCTCTTCAGCACTGCTGGCTCCCACGTGGTTATCTGTCGCATTATACATGGTCTTCTTCATTACCCTGGGCTGCCAACTTTGCTGCCTTGCCTCACCAGACTGTAGCATCGTATCCATGACGATGGTCCCTTCTATAGACCACCAAGCCACCTCTGATGCCTAGATCTCAAAATGGTATTATATCCTAATTCCTCAGGTCCCGATCTACATAGATCTGGACTCTTCTGTTGGTTTGCCTCTAATTCGGGGGTCTGATCATATTAGAAGCCACTTGGCAAGTCGTACCATGGCCATGGGGGTCCAACTAAGAATAATGTGATGAATATGGGAGAGAAAAGCATGAAAAAAAATCTTAAGAAATGAACCTATACCTTTTGTTCATGTCGACCTCAATATGTTCTCATTGGAATGAGGAACAAAGAATGAAAATAATTCCATCAATTTAATTCTACTGATGATGCACACATTAATTATTGTTCATTGAATTGATCCATGTTTATCCTAAATTAAGAACCGAGTGGAAAATCATAAATCAAACGTCTAACCTAGAGTTCAGATCGATCGTTGATGAAGAATGGTTGTGTTGTCATCGTTGACGAGATCCTCCAACTCTGTTGGTGCGACGATCCATGATTTGCACGATCTGTCATTGTTCGTTGGAAAAACTCTCCAAAAGTTGCCTAAATATTCATGGTTTGAGCATCCAACCTTGATGAAATCCTATAACTGTAAATTTAAATTAGAAATGATCCTTGTGTCAAAATAATTTTTATTTAAAATATTTAATGATGAATACATCTGTTCTGGGTTTTCCAAAGATGACCCGTGTCGACTAAGGTTATGTCTCGCCTAGGGAAAACACCACATTATGAACTCAACGGTGGTTTCAGAATTCCAATCCGAGTCACCATTCATGATTTATTAGTATTTTAAAAAATAAAATAAAATAATTTAATTATTTTATTTACGGTTATGTCCTTAATGAATTTTTCTATAGATGGCCTACACCTAGGGTAAGTATTCCATTATGATCTCAATCGTGCCCTTAGATTTATGACTTGGGTACCCGTTTAAGAGTTCTTCAACTTTTTATGGAAAAATGTGCTCATGTGCTGTTAAATTTTTAATATTTTCTAAAACAATTATTTTGGGCACACCAGACCTCAAAATCTCACACCATCTTAGTGCATGGTCTCAAAATAATTCCATATAATTTCTAAAAATAATACATATAAAATCTGATATGTTACATAAATGGAACCATATAAAGTCTTGTGTAGAAAATGATGTCATACCCTGACCTACTAGGATGAAGATTGAGAAAAGAAGCTAGTATGTCCAGAACTCATTGAAGTTACAACTAATAAAGTTTTATCCATTAAAAAACATATCAAGATAACTCAATGAAAATATAATAATTGTGTTGATAATTAGAGGAAGGACCTAAAATTTCGAGTATGGGACCATTCCTTCTTAAATACATCTCTATGAAAGGGAGTTATAATTTTTGGTAAGAATGAGAAGCTAAGTCCAAGATACCTCATGCCTTATGAGATTTTTGATAGAATTGGAGTTTTGTCTTATAGTTTAGTTATTCCTTCCAAACTCTCTAAAGTGCATAACATCTTCCATGTCTTATTATTGAGGAAGCACATTTCAGAAGCAATGCATGTACTCACCATCGGTAGCCTAACATATCCTATAATTAAGAGTGTGTAACAATTAAAAAAACTTTATAAAAATTATAATGGTGTCGTATAAATAGATTGTTTGGTGTTATTTGGATGAACTGTAAGTTAAAGTAAGCAACATGGGTGCTTTATGAAGTAATGATGAAAATTTACCCACATTTGTTTATGTATAAACATATTTAACAAAGATTTTGATTGATATTATTTGTGGTGGGGGGGATTCAAGACCTTAGATTGTAAAATAGTAAATAAACAATCCAATATAATATCTAATACATAATTCACATTCTATTATTTCATCATAACAGTATGAAAAATATTATTACAATAAAACTAGACAATTTCCTTCTCAATCATGGTAATAAATAGTTCTATAAAACACATAAAAATATAGGGAACAACTATAATCTTGAACTATGGAGGATTATACTATAAAAATAATGATACATACATAATATGGATTTCTATTATGAAGAAAAAAATAAGCAGTAGAATAAACATGGTATATAAACTAAGTGAAATATGTGAATAATTTTAGATATTAGAATAAAGTGTATATGTAAGGGTTAATATGATCATTTCATGGGTAAGATAACCGTTGTAAATTTTAACATTGGGAATCATACCATTAGAATGAAACTACCTAATATGACCATTTTAATAGCAATGTAAACATTATACATATAAGTTTATAATAAAATACTTAAAATCATTAGTTAATAATATAATTATAAATTATTAACAATAAATATTCAGTAATAAATAACTATGTAAGTATATCATATTCATTTGGAAGGATTTTTCGACTTTTGGTTCCAAATGCATGATTTTGAAATATATAATTTTTTTAATTTAATAATTAAATCTATCATATATAGGAAATTATTTTCATAAAAAGGACTTTAAATTTGAAGTTACCATGTTGAAATCATCCAATGGTGAACTTTTCATAATTTTATGAGATATTCAATTTTTTTGGTAAATATTAAAATATAGTATGTGTATACATTAAGAATTGTGGCTTCGTTATTAGATAAAATTTATGTAATAAATAGTATAAAGGCTTTATCTACCAATAATATGTTTATTAATTAAAAAAATATTTTAAAACAATAAAATTAATTTTCTAAAATTATAAATATGTTTCCAAAGTCCAAAGTATATTATAAGATTTTAAAAAGAATAATTTATGAATGAAAACATTTTCCATGTAAAAAATAATATAATTATTTCTATCCTTAATCTTATAAAATCCAAAATCCATTCCTTAAATGTCAAATATTGCGGTTTAAAACCATTCCAAGGATAATTGTTTTCATTTTTTCCCCAACTTAAAGTCTAATATTATGTTTAAAAATTACTAAATAATTCCCCATAATTTAGTATAAATATTCACCCATTCTCCCATTTTTATCCACTTCAAAACCATTGATCATTGTTTTTCTCTCATTTTTCCTCTTTAGAAGCTTTGGGAAGACACTTATGTTGATAAGAGTTTCAACCACTATCTTAATTTCCCTTTCCAAGTCGGTCCTAGGAGTTTTTCTCAAGAGAATTAGTAGGTAAAGGGTTCCCAAAACATTATATACGTTTCTAGTTTGAGAGACCAGACTATAAAGATCTAAGGAGTTCATTCAAAATATTTTTGAAGTTAAATTGAAATTTAGCATTTTTTAAACCTTTATTTTTATCTCTCTTATGAAAATACTTTGAATTCTTCTACATTTCCTAATGTAATGATGCTATGTTTCATTATTTCAAATTCATGATTTAATCAACAAATTATTTTTTACTCTTATTATATTATCCCAATAATCCATTATAATGATTTTTTTCCTAATATAATATTCAAGAGGGGTTTTTTTATCATTTATTTGGGTTTCAACCATTTCACTCATTTGACTAATTCTTAATAACACCGCTATATGATGAAAGTATCTCACTCTTATGCATAATCATCAAGGATGATTTATATTTAATTATGAATATCCTATAATTCCTTTTAGAACATTATTTTAGGTATTATTGGAAAAATTATTTCATATAATGAATGCATTAGACTTATTATATGATAGGTTGAGCTTGGAATTATATACACCCTTGATGTATCATTATGATTTATGAGAAAAACTAGTTTGGAGTACTTGGTGAATGATTAATTCTTTATATATGATACCTTGAAACAAGACCTTAATGTTATGATTAAGATTTCCAACATTATTCATTTATATCACTATAAATTAATTTATTTTTCTGACCCCCGTAGGCAGATGGGGTGGAAGGGGTGGGGCGTGGGGCGCCGATCGTGGGGTCAAGTCCCCGAATGGTTTTATTTGTAGCATGCATATAGTTAATAGAACCTGCATTTTAAATTAATTTATTTTTATCCATGTAATTATTTATTCCCTAAATTATGTGCTCTATGGATATATTTTTCTCATCTAGAAATCTACTTATTATTTATTTCTACTATATTATTTATATGTTTATATTTTCATGTCACCTTCTATTAAATTCTACCCCTCACTGAGAATCTAATCTCACCTATTTATTTTTTCCCTTTCCCAGGACAAACAAAAAAGAGTAATATGCATGATCCAAAGATAATATTAGAGGTAAAATAAAGTTTTTTTGAATTTTATTTTTTATTTTAATTTAATTTAATGGTTATATATGTATTTAGTCTTTAAGACTACTAAATCCTGAAATCCTATGTAATGTGATCTCTTATATTCTCCACCAATGTAATAAAATAACCACTTGCTCTCGGAGATAAGAGTTAGGGTGCTATTAAAACCCTGATTCTATACATTTAATTTATTAACATTAGACTATGTTTTCAAAAGGGGATAAAAGTCTCTTAAATAAAAAGTTTATATTCATAGATTCCAAGAGAGTTTTTATGGGGTCTTTATAAAAAGGGGGATGGAGTGTATTGTGTTATCACTCTTATTTCACAGGTTTTTATAGTGTTTTATAGTGAATAATCATATTTGTGATGACCATGGATCGAAAACAAATCTAAATGGGGAGATTCATATTCCCATGGGAATATTGATAACTATAAAAAAATATCTTCACCAACAGATATCATGTGACAATTAATATTTTTATTGGTAAAAATGAGTAACTACAAAAGATATTAAGTTTCGTAGGTTTTTATTTAAGGTACCAAAAATTGTTTCTACCAAAAAACATATGCATTGATATTAATCACTCAATACCAGAAAATATTTCACTAATAGTTAAATCTATTGTTTTTTAATATTAATACCATCATTTTTTTATGAACAAAAAAATGTATTATTATTGATTATTATTACAAAAAAATATCCTACCATTAAAAAAATAAACTATAATAAATTATCTAATAATAATAAATATTTTACTAATTATTGAATATATACTTACTGATTATTTAGTGTTTGTATTTATTTAAAAAAAATATTTATAAATCAAATAATAATTTTAATAATTTAATAACATTTTTTGAAATAAAAATATACAATATAAGATTTTTAACAAATGATATAAATTTACCTAACTTGATCAATTCTAAAATCAACAAAGATGACAAAAACCCAATAAACAATATTATTTGTATTATTTAGAAATAAATATTTATTTTTATTACATGTAATTATTTATTATATTTACAAGTCATCCCAATGAATCTAACCCATCACCCCACATCAGGTTTTTTTATAAATGAGTTTTTTAAAAAAATTATAGAAAAGTGATAGGGTTACAAATATTTTTAAAAATGGGAATCAAGATGCATGAACCCCATTCACGCATCCTGCATAGATGTGATAAAAGATAAGTGAACCCTATTCACGCATCTTCGGTGTGGCAGAAGATGCATGAACCCCATTCAAGCATCTCACCAAGATAATATATAAAATGGGTCCCCCCCAAATTCATTCTTCTCCTCTGGATTTTTCTGCGAAGCCCTGCATAATTTCATTGTCAACAAATTTTTGATTCTTTTAAGAAGGTAAAATTTCAATTTAAAATTTTAATTGTTTAATTGTGTTTATTTATTTAGTTTTCTTTATTTATTTATTTGACTTGTGATATGTAGAAATTAGTGTTTGTGTGTATAGTTTATTTATTTTATATGTATAGTGTCTTTTTTATGATTTAATTTTTGAATTATGTGTATGTTGTATGAATTAGTATTGGATGTTTAGGAAAATTAATTGTGTTATGTCTAAAATGTTGTATGAATTCATATTTAATGTTTATGAAAATTAAATATGTTATAAAATATGTTATTTTGAAAGTAATATTAATTTAAATTATAATATTTTATACACTAGTTATATAATTTATGAATAATATATATTGTTTATGTGTGTCATATTTAAATTTATTAAAAAAATATATAGAAAACTCTTTTTGTTAATGGTATAAAATCAGTTTTGTATAAATAATAATTTTACATTATATTAGTTATAATTAAATTTATTAAATATAAAAGATATGTAGATATTTAATATGTATTTTATCTAGTAATAGATATAATAAGTATACTCAAAAACATTGTAAGTTGTGTGATGATGGATCTTGAGATGACCGAACAATGCATAATTGAAATTGCATGTCTTATTTTGTGAATGTGGTTATTTAATTTTTAATAATTGCATTTATTTTTCTGTATTGATGACCTGCCAGTCATCTCTAACTAAGTATGTAAGGACCTACATGTCCTCTTTAAAACAGTTATGTATTTCATACCCCTAGAACCCCTCACAAGAATGTGAGTAAATTTGTAATTAAAAGGAAATCAACAAGAGGTGTCCTCAAAGAGGCATCCTTGAAGAGGTGTCCCCGAAAAGGTGTCCCTGAAGAGGTGTCCCCGAAGAGGTGTCCCTGAAGAGGTGTCCTCAAAGTGGTGTTTGAGAACAATCATTTGATAAGAGGAATTTATATTTGAAAGGAGACTGATGGTTCCTGAAATATTTGATAATAGAGACTCCATGAGTCTACCCACAGGTTTGGGTTAGTTTGTCAAATAATGATAAACTAATCATAAGTCTCAAGATCAAGTCACGATTTTTTATTCATAAGTAATTAAAATATATAAAATTATATTAAATTTTATTTGGTAATAATACCACAATCATTATACCTCAATAGTGAAAAATAAATACATAAAAAAGGTTCCAGAAAAATTCAATTATTCAAAACCAATTTAAATAATGTTAAATATTGATGTAGTATATAATATTGTATCAACTATTTTTTATAGCTATTAATGCATAAACAAATATATTGTAACGGTGAGACTATTTATATAGAGCAGGGATTTAGCTATAGTGTGCCACCTGTGAGAGTGGTAAATCTTCATGGTTGTATGACATTGGATGAAGTTCGCAATATGATTCATAATCAGTTAAAAATGAGGTTCAATAAATCTATTTATTGAATAACATATCAACATATACAACATAGTGAACATTTATGGAACACTGGGTACCCTTTGGTCGATGATGATGATTGGATGGATGTGTCTTCCTTATTTAGACAATAGTGTTCTAATGGTGTGATGGAGTTGTTTGTGGTGATTTTTGATATAGATGTAGTGTAACCGACTAATAAAAAACCTTGTTTTGTGAGCTCTGTAGAAGTTGGTCCTTCACATCAGTCTTTTTCATTTCCTCCTTCTCATATGACTCCAATAATAGAAGAACATTATGAAGAATATGATCAAAATTTGGAAGGAAATGTACATGATATCCCTTTGTATGCCGATATAGTGAATGAAATTTTATATGAGGAAGAAGAATCTGGGGAGCCATCAAGAGATGATGTGGGTGAGGGTGATGTGGGTACTGAACCTTCTGAAGTTCCTTTGAGATATTTGGTGAGAGTGATGTGGGTAATGAACCTTTTGAGGTTTCTTTGAGAGTTAAGCATCTAGGACATCCACCGGTTAGTGGTAATCATCATTCAGTATTGATTACCTTAGTTGAAGAAATGTCTCGTGAATAATATTTTGATTGGGATATCATTACAATGGATTCTGAATTCCATGGAATTTTATAGAATAGGTATGAATCAAATGATAACACCATCTATTTTGGGTAAATGTTTGAAAGTAAACTAACCCTGAAAAAAGTGATAAAGAAATATCACATTGATTGACATTTCACATTTGTGGTTGATAAGTCAAAGAATACAAAATATCTCATTTGTTGTGAAAAATATGGGCTAGAATATAAATTTCCATTAAGGGAAATATTTGATAATTTTTTCATGTTGGAGGATAACCAGCTTAGAAGGGCCACACAGTTGTGTGCATCCGAGCCTATCACAAGATCACTCTTCCCTTGATTCATAGTTTATATAAAATGTTATTTGTGAGATGATACGAACATGCCAGGATATTCCCATTTCCCTTGTCCCGGAAAGAATTCAATAGTTGTATAACTATAAGATATCATACACCAAAGATTGGATTGAAAAATAGTAGGAAATTGTAAAAGTGTATGGTGATTGGGATTAATCTTATGCTATTTTTCCACAATATTTGGAATTGTTTTCTCTCAACAATCAGATTATTTATTAGTTGGACATTGTTGATTATGTATCCCCCAATCACCGAGTTTATCGAATAAAGGTGACGTTCAATAAGATTTTTTGGGCTTTCAGGCCATGCATTGCTGCCTTTCCCTATTGTAAACAATTTATTCAGGTCGATGGAACTCTCTTGTATGGAAAGTAGATAGGTTTTCTACTCATTGCTGCCACACAAGATGGTAATCATGCTCCTCTACCACTTTCTTTTTCTATTGTTGAAAAGGATAATTTTGAATGTTAGAGATGGTTTTGGGCATTTGTATGTGTTCATATCACAAAAAACTAGGGTGTTTATCTGATATCTGATCGCCATCAAGCGATTATAGAGGTCGTGGATAGTGATGGGGTTTCATGGACTAAGCCGAATGCTTATCATCATTATTTCATTATACATATTGCAAGTAATGTGCATAATCATTTCAAAGATGAGTCCATAAAGAAGGTGATCCTCAAGTAGGGTATATTTTTCTAAACTTGCTTTTTTTCACAAAATTTAATCTCCATTTTAATACATTATTCACTTATGGTTTTAGAATATTATCCCCAACAAGAAAGGTTTGATCAACTCTTTGAAGATATTCGAACTTCTAATAAAGATTTGTATGAATATATGATGCATATTTCGAAGTAAAAATGGCCATAACATATGATGGTGGTACAAGATATGGCCATATGACCACTAATATAGTGGAGTGCATAAATGGGGTTTTCAAGGGTGTGTGAAAACTCCAAATCATAGAGTTAGTGCAAGAGACATTTTATAGATTTGTTCAATACTTTGTTGACCAGTCCCAAAAGGCCTATGAGAGGATAGAAAATGAAATGCATTTTACTCAGCATTTCCAAAGTGATATTGATCAGATACTTAATGAGGCTTCAAGATGGAATGTTCTAGCCTTTGACAAGGAAAATATGAGCTTTCATGTAAGACAGTTCTATGACCAGGATGCATGCACTAGTGGTCAAGTGTTTTGTGGTGATGTTAGATAACAAGTACTGTGATTGCAGGACCTTTTAGGCATTTTGATATCCATGTGCACATGTTTTCGCAATTTTTTCTTCGGTAAATATATAATGGGAGCCATATGTTGACCCATTTTATCACATGAGAACTTTAGTTAAATGTTATAGTGCAGTTTGGATGCTTGTTGGTGACTTTCATTCTATCTCATTATCTACTGATCAGCCAACTGTCATCCCTGATATTTCCATGTTTCATAATTTGGTTTCATTTTAATTTATGATTTTTTCAATGTCTATAATTTTTTAAATTATTATATTCAAACCACTAGTTTGAGGCCCCAAGTAAGACCAAAGTCAACTCGAATCATAAATGAAATGGATTTTCCTCGACAATGAGGAGGGAGAATATGATGTTGTTTTTATCATGTAGGACATACTCATAGGAGATGTCCCCATGTGGAAATACAGAGCTCCACATCTCATTAGCCATGATTGATTATGTATATTGTTTTATGAATATGTATATTTTGTTTTGTATGTGTATGTTTCAGTATTGAATCCTTTTACTTCTATCTTGATCCTTTTATGACAGGTTTCAATTTTGGTTTGTCTCATTTTTTGATTCAATAATAAAGAATTTTTTGATACTAAAACTATTAAAACAATACACATAGAATGAAAATTAATATATAATTCTTCCACATGTAACAAATACACTAATCCACACACAACAAATAAAGTATAAATCGAAAATATTAACACAATCATCTTTCACTTACTTGTTGTATATTGTTTTTAAAAAGCATTAAATTTTTTTATTAAATTATCTATAAAAAAGTAATGAAGATATCATTTGTGAAGTTGCTATGTTTTCAGTCCTCACATCCCAATATAATCATGTATCACATCTTCTTTTAGAGGGATTCCTTGTGCCTCTATAGAGTGTATGCAGATCTCACCATTTCCATCATACCACGCCACCTCCCACTATCATCCCTTAGCTTCATCGCGCTAGATTCTATGGCGTAGCGATGTTCAGCTTTACCTTTCTCGATCGTCATCTCATTGCTGCTCTTATAGAGAGATGGAGGCCGGAGTCACATACATTCCATTTTAGAGAGGGTTAAACTGCTATTACCCTGAATGATGTGGCCATTATGTTGGGCCTCCTCATCGATGGTGCAGCTTTGATAGGCCGAGTTGGAGTAGATTTTCAAGAGCTTGTTCACATACTACTGGGCATAGAGGTCCCTAATGATGGAAGGACCATTGTCATTGGTAGATTATGCATTCCACTGTTAGACCATCACTTCAAACATTTAGTAGAGGATGATGATGAGATCACCATGTTGCGATTTACACGTGAATATATTTTTAGGATGATTGGTGTAATGATTTTTATTGATCACTCTACTAATTTTGTACATATGATGTATTTACCTTTTTTAGAGGATTTGGACGAGGCAGGATGGCATAGCTAGGGGTCTTCTTGTCTATTATATACATATAGTGCACTAAGCAGTGAATGTCTCATCGATAAGATGAATATCATGAGATGCATGGTACTTTTACAGATGTGGGTATGGGAGAAAATTCCTCGTTTAACACCACATGCTCGTGAACCATTGCCAATAGATATTGTAGCAGAGGCTCTGCATGGAATTCGGTATGTTATTACTTCCTTATAATGTCTAACTTAGTTTTATAACTTTTTATTATGAAATGTAAATATAAAAATATTATCTATAGGTGGAGTGAGGCACATTGACATTCAGATTCCCCCAGACATGACGTCCACGCCTACAGACTTAGTTGGAAAACATTCAACCACATAATGTAAGTGATTATTATTTATATTGTTAATTATTTATTCATTAGAGTACATATATTCATTTATTAATTAATTATTGATTTTTTATTTCAGATTATAGGGATTATGCTATTATCCAGATTCTTCCATCGTACTGTATAGTGATGCTTGTCATCGGCTCCTGAAGTGTTCTATTGACCCATTTTCATATAGTTGAGTGGAATCAGACCGATAGAGTTATGAGGCAGTTCGGATTATTTTAGCATGTTCTTGAACTACCTAGTAGAGAGAACCTTATTTGACCCAACATATTTTCACAACCTTGTGATGCAGTTTCTTCCTTAGATGGATGAGATTTATCACATCATTTTCTTTGATCCACCACATGATGAGGAGGCTGTGGAGCCTGTTGAGCCTCATATAGATGTACCAGGGGTGATGAACCTCTTATGGATCTTTCTATTCCACAGGAGGAGGTTGTTTGGCGTGATCAATTAGATGTAGTTGTTCCACAGGAGGAGGGTGTTCAGCAGGATCAGTCATATGTTCCTCCAGCTTCTCAGGCACAACCACAGGTAGATACAGACATTGAATGTGTTGAGATGTATTATTTATTATAGAAATCTATAGCACAACAACCATATTCTTTCCATGTTTGTGAGATTTCCATCCAGCTGCAACTATCCTTAGATACAGAACAGGGTACATACGGTGAGACTATACATCCACCATCTGTGACAAAGGAGGATGTTGAGGTGGCTGCTAATGATGATGCGCTGCATACGCCAGAGCGTAGACATAGAAGGAAATGACATGGACATGTATAGTATACACCTGGTTGTGGGACATAGGATCATCTATAGTAGAGGTGTAGATTAGGTTGATTTTTTATTTACGATACATTTTGTAAGTTCATTACTATTATCATTTAACGGATTTTTCTTTTTTAATAAGTGTATTTATATCATCAAATTATCTTCAAAAATTAAAAATTTCTATTTGATATTCATTAATAAAAATTAATACTCTAGATGAAAAGATCTGTGAACATCAATGAATCTTAAAACATATTATTTATCTCAATTATTTGAATCCAAATATCATGGAACATGACTCTTTTAAAAAAAATTAATTTGCATGAAGAATAATTTTAATGAATAATATATAATTGTGAAGAGTAGATGATTGTGATTGAAGATCATAAAAACCATAATATGAGATGCATGGAATTATAAGTTCATTTGGACAATTTTGAGAAGATACATATTGAGACTTTATAAAAGGACACAGGTTCTACTGGTAAACAATCTTCACTAGAGGATTTTACTGTTAAAATACTCTATCATGTGATAAAATTATGGAAATTATGAAAACGATTGATTTTATATTATTCCATAATAAGAAAAAATTCTTAAGATGGTTAAGAATGTGTTAGAATATCCAATGATAAGAATTGATGAAGATCATTCTTGGTGACATTATATAAGTTTTCAAAACTGATGTTTATGAGTGTTTCCCTTAAGGGGGTGGTAAATGAAGAAATGTGAAATTACTTCTAGAATTAGTATATCATTTAGAATCAAACCTAATTATTGTAGAATGTTTAGGACGATCATGTTATTTAAAGATGAATGTTTTTCTAAATCTCTCTTCCTTTATTATCAAAAAAATAAAATGAATAGAAATGGGTTGTAATTAAATTAATCAAATACAACAGAAAAACACGCCTCTTGTAAATTGATGACTTTTTTATTTAACCTTTCTTTAGGATGCGTGAATGGGGATCACGCATCCTTTACAAACTTCATAGAGGATGCGTGAACCCCATTCATGCATCTCTCCAAACCAACGATGCGTGAATGGGGTTCATGCATCCTGAGACCCATTTTTAAAAATATTGGTAACCCTAACCCTTTTCTATAAGAAAAATTAAAAAAACTCATTTATAACCCCCCCCCCTCCCCCCCACATCCTATCTATAGTGAAAATTCCTTACCCCAATATGGCACTTAAAAAACCTAAAAATGTAGGTGAAATAGTTATTTGGTTCATCAGCTTACTAATCAATGCCAACAAGTTCGTAACAACTAGCGTATTGCCACAACATTCATCGATTACAGGGTTTTGTTTCATCGGTGTTCCATTCATCACCACCATTTCGTAGCTTCCAGTTCGATGCCATGCTACTCATCATTGCCCATGTTTCATTTTTTTGACCTACCCTTCAGCTCGGTCTTCCATTCTTCCATGTCCCACGTGTCCTCTTCTCACCCACTCTTCTACTGTCCACTTGAAATTCATCGTCGATGAGAGGAAATTTTTTTTTTCATTTCAATGATATGATTTTTCCACTGCAATTAAACTTATTTATACATGTTAATAAGTCTCATATTCCTACCTCTCTCTTTAAAATTTTAATCACAGTTCATCCATATAGTAACTAGATGGCTCTTAAAAAATTGAGAAAAAATGGGAGAATCTCACCTCAGGCATTCTTCTATTAGGTAAACCATCATCACATCCAGGAAATATAAAACTTATCCCATAATTTTTTTAACTATTATGTGGACTGAAATTTATTTCCAATATCTATAACCTATGAGAATCAAAACAATTTAGATAACTCTTCATTAAAACTATATGATTACATTATTGTGATTTTTTTTCTTTGTAGTTGATATTTTTTCCATTGTAGTGGAATATGATTGTAAATTATTGGGATAATGTTGTTCTTTATTTTTTTATAGGTATAAAAGTTATTTACATGTTAATTTTAAGTCCCTATATTGAAATTTCACATCACATAAGTGGGTCTATGGTTTTATGTATCTTATGATTTTAGTCGCTTTTGTAAACTATCTTTTTTGCATCTATAGGGAAATTTTTCGACAATTGATTCACAATGAAATTGATGTGTTAATTTTATTCTTATACTTTTAAATACATGGAAAGGTTGAAGGATGTTTTTATTTTATGAGTGGTTGAATTTTTGAATGGCTACAGTTCATAAATTCAATGCAATTAACAATCCTCACAATGATCATTGGAAATATATGCACAAGACTTGACTCAATATGTGTCTTTTTGGGTATTGAAATTTACATGACACAAAGAGTAGTAATATTTTTAAATTTATTTTATAGTCCTTAATTTAACTTCCTATAATACATGTAGTTTATAATTCTCAAAATTGATTTTTTTCACTTGGAATTAAAATTTATATATATTTTTTCTTTTATGAATTTTCTATAAATATATTGTAATAATACAAAGTGTTGTGAGTAGAACACTCTTCATGTTAACATGGGGTTTTTAAAATGTTTTATTTGATTATAATTTTATTTTTCCTGAAGTTGGGTTATTTCATTGAAAATATTCACAGCATAACTCCAGTTTGGGAAAGCAGACCAATCCTTCAGAATATGATAGATTAATTCTTACTAATTGTACATAATATTGACAAGAACTTCGATCTTTTGTACCAAATTTAGTTTAAAAGGATTATTTATGATAAAAATATGATCTGTTTTACCCCTTATGATAATAATATTAATATAATTAATCAAAAACATGATGCATCTTATTGTAGGCGTGGAATTGAGTAAATATGGATTAGTGTGATGGTTTTGTAATTGAATTTAAGAGTGTTGATGTAACCATTAAAATAAATAATATCAGCTTTAACCAGTGTCAACCAAATATAATATATGATAATTAGAGTTACAAGTGACTGTTGGATATAAGAGAAAACATGTAATCTTAGTTTATTCTATATTTTTGTGCACAGTGTTTAACTTAGGAATCCTCTATTACATCATTAAAATTTGTGTACACCCCACCTTAGACACTTTAAACAATTTTTAATTTTTATATTTAATGATTGCATTTAAGGTTTCTCCTTTATGTTTTTGAGGATATAAAATAAATGATTAATGTAATAAAACTAATTAGATGAGATTTTCAATTTTTACAAGCTTCACATAATGTAACTTCACATTTATTAATTTCTACATTATATGTAGATAAAATTTTATATTAAGGGGTATTTTGAACTATAATCTAGTTTACACGAAGCCCATGGTTGAGAGATGATTAAAAAGTGAACATAATTATATAATAGTGATTTATCCATTGTTCCATCTATCTTGTAGGTGAGATTTTATTTCTATAATAGAAGACAACTGTATATTCCAGGCCCCATTTTTCTTTTTTACTATTAATTATATTTGTATTTTAACACCATCTTTCTGAAATATGATAACAATACTGTCATAGATGGTTCCCTAGAACCAAATTCTATGTACTTTTTGAAAACCTATATTCATATTTTTTTAGTATTAATAAACTTCTTATCACATCATGATTATTTTTTGGTGTAACATAGTATGTGATATTGTCCTAAGAGTAATCATCGCACTGAGAGGTCATAGAAGTTTCCCGCTATGATGAGATCCCAGAACTACCATGACAGTATTATTAAATATATGTTCTATATCTGGATGATATCATTTGAGGGAAACAAATGATAAAGGCTATCATGTTTGGAGACTCATAGGACTTTGAGATACCTTATCATGGTTGGTAATATCAAGTGTAGGATATTATGAAAATGAGACCCGCCAGTATGAAATCCACATTTATATGTGTCATTGGATGATCCTATCTACAGATGTGTGTATTGTTCCTTAGACTTTAATATTATAATGAATGAGTATTATGAGTCGTGTACATTGATTTGTTGGCAAAAATCATGATGACGTATGTTCACAAAGAGGTAGGATAAGTTTGGTGTGTCACAAGTAATATTTCATTAATGGATAATGTGAGAAAAAAATTTCCCCTTTCATTCATTAATGGAAGTTGATATCTTAGACCCTTAGATGAAAATTATATAGCCTAAATAAATTCATGGCCATTATATTCTATAGTTATGTTTAATTTCAAGAAATTCAAAGTAAGAGACATTGAACATATAAGTTGATGGCACTGACATTCAACATACTTAGTTAGATATATCATGATAAAGAGATTATATTACACATTAAACATTCATATGAGGTATTATGTCATTGCAGCATGAATTTCTTTCTCTTTGAGTGTCTTGGAATGTTGTTAGACACTAACCTTGGACTTTAGGATGCTTCTCCTAATGCCACTGAGAAAGAGGCCTAGAGGGTCACACACTAAGTGTATTGAGAATCTCATTTAAATAAAATATTATTATTTATTATTTAACAAGTTGAATAAATATTATTCCCACAAGTGGTTTAAAAATTACCCATGTTTTTTTGATTGCATATATTCTGTCACCATTTATTCGAGAGAATATTATATGAGAAGAATATTTAATAAATATTTATTTTCTATTTAGTGAACAAAATATTTATTTTTTTATTGACGAATAATGAAGTGATATTTATTTAATAAATAAATTGACATTATTGATGGCCTGATAAATATTGTAGAGGAATGGTGGACCGAGTTTAATGGTCCAATGAAAAATAATATATATTGATTATTATTTGAATACATAATATTTAATTTTAATTCACATATTAAGACCATGTCAATATATAAAAATAATATTATTATTAAAGACATGATGTTATGAAAATATTAAATAAATATTAAAGGGCATTTGTGAAAATATTTATTTCTAAACTTTAGCTGTATATAAACCCAGTTATATTATTTTTCAAGAGATCCAATGCATTTGTTTTGTTGTGCATAACAAATCTGGAGAATCATCTCAAAGCCATAGAGAGATCCCTTTTGCATCCAAGAATAGAGAGCGATCATTCTCCACCTACCACTCTTTAGTCTTGAGAGATAAAATATAATTCTTTGGGAGTGATTCTCAAGGTGATCAAAGGAAAACAGTGCAAGTGATAGGATCTATCATCTTAGCACCCAAAGATTCTTACGATGACTTTTGGAGATTTGTGACATGTAGATCACTGCTAGAGGGAATCTTCTATTGATTCTGACAATGCAACAGTGATAAAACATAGATCTATTTTTAGATCTATCGACAAAGAAAAAAAATCTCACAAGGAAATTCTTTAATTGAATAAATTAATTATAAATTATATATGATGATCATGAACTTTGGTTCTGAAATTTTATCCATTATTTATTTTCTTTGATTTAATTCTGTTGATCACAATGTTTATCATTGTGTAGATCTTAGATTTATCATCGATCGTGACAAAAAGAAAAGTTGGGCACGACCCCTCACAAGCTTCCACTGTGCCCAAAACCTTCATGTCGTATTAGAGCGCTCACATAACTATTTATAATTATTTCAAAACCATTGATTGATTTACGCATTTTTCATTTAGTTTTCAAATCATGTTTAATCGTTCTTTAATCATTATTGTGAGATCTACTTCTTCATCTTTTTATTTCCTGTAAATATAATCAAATTGATTAATTTTATGAATGAAATAAAATAGAAAATCTCATTCGAAGGTGATGAGGAATCTGGCCAGATAACACAAGAGTACACGCCATGTAACCTAGAGGTACACATCATGTACTAGTGTTCAATGCACCAAGAATTAATTTGGAATTAATTCAAGGGTTATTCATTTTGTGCATGTAGTGTGTTTAATTATACATGTTGACCGGGTCAACCTGGCACACGGTCAGCTGAAATACACACTGTGTAACTTTTATACATGGCATGTAATCATTTTTCAAAAATGGTCCATGTATCTTCTTACGTGGCCTACATTACTGATGATCATGTAACTCAGAGACCACATGCCGTGTAGCCCATGTATATGTTGTGTACTCCAATTTTTTACTCTCATGGCGTTGTTTACATGTAGAGTCCCTAGGAATGTGCCTCTGATAGATGGTGAAAAAATTACACGTCGTGTGGCTAGCTTGTACACGCCATGTACTTATACCAAATTTCCTAGAATTAAAATTAATTTGTTATATTGTGTAAAACTTATCAACATGTACTTGTGTGTGGTCATTAAGTTGATAGGACACACCATATGATGTGTTTTTAATATATATATCAATGTTTAATTAATTTATGCATAATATTCAAATATTTATATCATGCATGAGTCGTATTATATTTTTTACTCTACATGCATTGATGCATAACACATGACAGAAAAATAATGTAATTTGTGTAATCATTAAGTTAATATTACACGTCTTGAAAGTATGTGATAAGTCATGAATGCCATATGTCACAATAGTAAATAGTATATGAGTATAATACATGTTGGCTATATTTGTATGAGTATTCACCATGTTATCTCTAAGGTACATTTATTTACATAGATAATTTTAAATAAATTTATTTAATTTGTTTAAAATTATTATGGATGAGAATATCAAATAAATTTTCATGAGAATTAAGATTAAAGAATTGATTAATTAAATAACATAATTATTTAATTCTAATGTGATTTATCTTAAATAAAAATCATTTGAATTGAATGATAATTTTATTCAATGTGTAATTTGTTTCATGATAATGGATGATCATGAATTTAAATCAAGACTTTTGTATGTGATTGTTTTTATTTAATTTATTATTAAATTAAATTGTTGGAATTCATGTCATCTCTCATATCATTATGTAAGGGCCTGCATGCCCAAGGTTTATTTTATGTAGACCCCTTCCCCTCACATGTGTGTGAGTAAAATAATAATTTAATAAATGAAGCTACCAAACTAGTGGAGACGATTCAATTTTGGAGCTGAGGCCAAACCAATCAAAGAGATATACATAATTGGATAGGTGTAAAGCTGCAACACAAACCTTAATTGGATCAAGGTGTTTTTCCCCTAGGTTGATGGTTAGTTTATCATATTCTAGATAAAATAACTATTAGAAAAGACTCATGATCATACCAATTTAATATTTTATTTCTTCCAGGATTCATTGCTATTTTATTATGGTTGTTTTGTCGCGATCACATTAATTAATTAATTAACAATCATGCAAGATAAAACTAAAATAAATTGGCTTACGTGTAAATATTATCTAAGACATGGTTAATCACTTAAGTAAATACAGTTAATATTAAAAAAATGTAATAAAGATAATAGTTGGAAATTGACACATAAAAGGATAAAAACCATCAATAATATATATTAATTCGGTATATCCTTCTACTACTTCATTTAAAATTGAACCATAGTTCAAAGTGTTTAACTAACCAATGTTGGGGTGCTTAAATTTATTAGGGAATTATAAGATGAAGTTTTGGGTTGACTTAACTTAGTTCACATCAAGGGTTGACTACCAAAACAAGACTTGGTGTAACTGAGAGGCAAGAGTAGGAAATCCAATTCAAGGATTTTAGGATTGGGGAGTCCACTCAACATATCAAAGAACTGTGAGTTAATGCTGTTGGCATGTGAAATGTCTAGCTAAAACCATTCAAGTTGTCTGACCAACCAAGGTTTCGGTAATGAGAAGGAGAATATGGATACTTACCTCTAGAATGTCCAAGAAACATGATATTCTAAAGCCAATGGTGAGGGTTATTTAATTTCTATAAAATAGCGGGAGATTAATAAATATAATATATATTTGTCTAAATTTTATTAGATAAAGTATTAAAATTATTCTCATCTTATTTATAGAAACAACAATAAAATGACTTCTAACATATCACTGTGATCCACACTTGAGAAAAATAACATTCTCACTGGTAAAAATTTCCAAGAATGGTAAAGGCACTTATGCGTTATCATACACCATTAAAGGAAAGTATATGTGCTGGAAGAACCTATTCCTAATTTGCTTGGTAATGAGGCTTGTAAGGAAGAGTTGTCTCTCTATGAGAAACATTTTAATGATGTTATATATATGTTTAATGTTTCATGCAATCATCCATGACCAATGAGATTTTGAAGCAACATGAGGACATGGATGCCTATAGCATGATGTATCACCTTCAAGATCTCTATATAGAGAATGTGAGACAATAGAGATATGAGATCTCCCATGATTTTTTTACAACTAAGCGTCAATAGTTTGTGCTATCTTACCTCATGTAATCAAAATTATTCACTATATTGAACGCTTATACATATTTGGGTTTAGATTCCCATATGAGTTGCATACAGATCTCCGACTTTCCTCACTACCAAAGTCCTTATCCAATTTTATTGTTAATTACAATATGGGAAATAATGAAAAAAATATTTCAGAACTTATTACTTTGATTCAATGAGTATATATGGATATTGGGTGTGAAAAATCCATGGTACTTATGGAGAATAAGAAAATAAATAACAATAAAAAGGGTCTTAAGACTCATAACAAGTCTAAATCTATTGAGCACCGTCCTTCCAAGAAGAGGAAGATCCAGTGACAGGACTAGGAAAAAAGAGACAATATGTTTTTCGTGTGGAAAGTAAGACCACTGGAAGGATAAATACACCTATAAACAAGGGGAAACTAATGTTGTGTTCATTATCATGTGTAATCATTCAATATCTACACATTGGGTATTATATACAACGTTTGGTTCTCACATATGTATCCAAATAAAAGAACCAAGTATATTCCAAAAAATTACTATAGGAGAGGTGAATTTGAGAGTTTCCGATGGTGTGGGGTTTCCTGCTCTATCCTTTGGATACTGCCACCTTTAATTTCCAAAGAGATTGATATTGGTTTTAAAATATTGTTATTATGTATCAACTATTACCAAGAACATAATTTTTGTATCATTCCTAGATATAGATGAGTTTATTTTCAAGTTTGATAATAAAAGTTTCTTATTTTATAAAGACAACATATATTATAGTATGATACATTTAAATAATGGTCATTATGTATTAAATTATAAAAACCATGTATTTAAAATAGATAATGAATCATGTTCACACGACTCATATAACACCCAACTATGGCACCACCATCTAGGTCATGTAAACAATAATTGATTGATAAAGCTAGGTTAAGATGGTTATTTAGGATCTTCTAAGATAAAACCACTTTAAGGATATCATGCTTGTTTACAAGTAAAAATGAATAAATATACATTCAATGGATAGGTTGAAAGGGTCACAATGATTTTAGGATTGGTACAAACTGATGTGTGTGGACCATTTCCGGTAGAATCTAGAGGTGAGTATTCTTAATTCATAACTTTTACTGAAGACTCGAGTAGATATGACTATGTCTACTTGATGAGGTTTAAGTCTGAGTCCTTTTAGAATCTCAAAGAATTCAAGAATAAAGTAGATAATAAACCTAAAAGGAAGATAAATAAGCTTCGATCAGATCGAGGTGGTGAATATATTAACCTAGAGCTTATCAAAATTCTATGAGAGTTTGAGATTCTATCTCAACCCATTCCACCTTACACACCAAAGTGGAATGGTGTTAGTGAAAGGAGGAACCGTACCTTGTTAAACATGGTAAGTCCAGCTATGAGTCATGTAGATCTTCCTTTATCCTTTTGGGGATATGCATTGAAAACTGCAACATGTACATTAAACCGAGTACCAACTAAAGCGGAAAATGAAATTCCCTTCGAGTTATAGATTAGAAAGAAAATTGTCTTATTGTATACATATGTATGGGGTTGAGAGATGTTTGTTAAGGACTTATCATAAAACAAGCTAGAACACTAGGGAACAAAGTGTATCTTTATAGGGAATCCTAATAAAATAAAGGGATACAAGCTATAAAACCTATCAAATAAGAAATTGAATGTTGCAAGACAAGATGTCTTTCTTGAGAGGGAGAACATCCTAAAAAAGGACAGTGGAAGCAAGATTGACTTTGATGAAGTTGATTCTCAAGATACACAATAGTTGGTACAAGAACTGATTCCATAGGTCTCTATGGAAGAATTATTTCATTAAACACAAGTACTGCATAGGAGAAAAAGATATGTAAAAGAACCAGAAAGAGATGGTTTTCTAGTCACTGAAGATGGTGACTCGTTATTGGTTGACAATGACGAAACTCTCTTTTAAAAAGAGATAATAGAGTGTTCAAAAGCTACAAGATGGAAATAAACTATGAATTATGAAATAGATTCCATGTATCTGAACCAAGTTTGGGTTCTAGTCAATGCACCAGTTGATGTAAAGCATATAGGGTGGAAATGGGTATTTAAGACAAAACTGGACATGGAATGAAAGTAAATACCTATAAAGTAATGATAGTGGCCAAAGGATTTAGATAATTTCAATTAATTGAATATGATGAAATATTTTCACCAGTTTCCATGTTTAAATCCATCATAATTTTAATTGCTATATCAGCTTACCATGACTATGAAATTTGGTAGATGGATATCAAAACTATTTTTCATAATGGGATCCTTCAAGAAGATGTCTATATGACATGAATAGAAGAGTTTGTGACTTCAGGTAATTCCAAAATGATTTTAAAGTTATAGAGATCCATTTATGGATTGAGGCAATAATCTAGGTTATAGAACATTCAATTTTATGTATCCATAAACGAGTTTGGTTTTATTAAGAACGAATGTGAACCATGTATTTACAAGTGGTTTAGTGGAAATGTACTTGTTATCATAATAGTATATGTTGATAACATATTACTTATTGGAAACGACATACCGGTCTTACAGTCTCTTAAGGACTAGTTAAACAAGTGTTTCTCCATGAAGGACTTAGGTGAAATATCCTATATTTTAGGGATCAAGATCATTCATGATAGATCCAATAGGCTTCTTGGACTAAGTCAAAGTATATACATTGAACAGATACTAAATAGATTTATTATGGGATAATCCAAGAGTGTATTGGTTCTAGTGCAACATGGTATACATCTTTCTAAGAAAATGTGTCCTCAGACACAACATGAGAAAGAGATAATGAGTAAGATCCCATATTCTTCAGCGATATGATCAATCATGTATGCCATTTTATGTACTAGACTTGATGTTGGTTGTGTATTGAACATGGAAGACCAATAAAATCTAGGAGAACAACATTGGTCTACTGTTAAGATCATCCTCCGATATCTGAGAAAAACTGAGGACATGTTCCTGATGTATGGAGGCGGCAGAGAGTTGGTCATCAAGGGTTATACTAATTCTAGTTTTCGAATACACTAGAATGATCTGAAGTCGCATTCAGAATATGTTTTCTATCTTAATGGAGGATCTGTAAGCTATAAGAGTTTAAAGTAGTCAGTTGTCACTAATTTTACAGTGGATTCCGAGTATATAGCAGCTTCTAATGCAGCTAAGAGTCATTCAGATACCGAACATTGTCTAGAAGCTTGATGTGGAACCTAACAGTAAAAGACCGATCACATTTTATTGTGATAATATTCCAGTAATGACTCTTGTAAAAGAGCCAAAGTCACACCAATGCCCAGAGAACATATTTCGAAAGTATCACCTCTTGAGAAATTTTTATTAGAGGGGTGAAGTTGCAGTAAAAAAAATCTCACAGAATAAAATGTGGTGGACCCATTGACTAAAGACCTATCTTAGGAAATGCATGATTATCATGTGAGTGCAAGTGGATTAAAGGTTGTTAGTAGTAGGCTCTAGTGAAAGCGGGAGTCTGTTGGAGTTGGTGCCATAGAACTGACATCTGTGTGCTTTATGATAACCTATATTCATAGTATTGAATACTAATAAACTTATTATCACATCATTATTGTTTTTCTATGTAATATAGTATGTGATAATGTCGTAAGAGTAACTGTCGCATTAAAAGGTTATATAAGTTCCCCACTACGATGAGAACCAGTAAGTGCCATGGAAGTATTCTTAAATATATTATCTATAATCAGATGATATCATTTGAGGGACATAAATGATATAGACTGTTAGGAGGGGAGACTCATAGTACTTTTATGCACCTTATCATGGTGTATTCCCTTGGTAATATCCAGTGTATGATATTATGAGAATGGGACCCGTCAGTAGGAAATCTACATTTATATGTGTCATTGGATGTTCCAATCTAGGAGCATGTGTATTGATCCTTAGACTTTTTTATTATTATTAATGAGTATTATGAGTCACGTACTTTTATGTATTTACTAAAACCATGATGAAATATATTTGCGGTGTGGTAGGACACGTTGTGTGCATCACGAGTAATATTTCATTGATGAATAATACGAAAAAGAATGTGTCCCTTATGTTTAGAAAAAATTGATATCTTAGACCCTTTGATGAAAATGATATTCCCTAAATAAATCCATGGACATGATGTTATATATTCTACTTTTATTTCCAGAAATTCAAAGAAGGCGACATCAAGAACATAGGTTGATGGCACCAGCATGCAATCTGCTTGATTAGAGATACCATGATAAAGTGCTTATATTAAACAGTAAGCATACGTATGAGGTATTATGTCATTGCGATGTTAACTTATTTATCTATGGGTTCCTTGACATGTTGCGAGACGCTAACCTTGAACATTAAGTTGCTTCACCTAAAGCCACTAAGAAAGAGGTCTATAGGGACACACACCAAGTGTATCCAAAATCACAGTTAAATAATAGATTATTATTTATTATTTAACAAGTTGAATAAATATTATTCCCACAAGTTGTTTAATAATTATTTATGTTTTCTTGATTGCATATATTCTATCACCAGTTATTCGAGATAATATTATATGAGCAAAATATTCAAGAAAAATTTATTTACAATTTATTGAATAAAATATTTATTTATTTATTGGCAAATAATGAAGTGATATTTATTAAATAAATAAATAGACATTATTCAAGACATGATAATATATTGGGGGAATGAAATACCAAGTTTAATGGTCTGGTGAGAAATTATTTATATTAAATATTATTTGAATAAATAATATTTAATTTTAGTTCTCAAGTTAAGTGCATGTCGATAAATAATAATATTATTATTATTATTGGAACGAGGTTCCGCTAGAATTAAAAAAATATTAAATGGAACTTGTGAAAATATTTATTTATAAACCCTAAAGGTATATAAATCCAATTCTATTATTTTTTAAGAGAGCCAATTCATTTGTTTTATTATGCACAAGAAATCTGGAGAATCCTCCTGAATCCCTAGATAGCTCCTTTTTCCAAGAACCCTCCTATAAACATAATACGATCTTCCCCCACCTTCCACTCTCAAGTCAAGAGACATAAAAGAGAATAATTTTGATATGATTATCGAGGCGATTAAAGGATAATGATGCAAGTAATATGATCTTTCATTCTAGCACCTAGATATTCCTATGACGACATTCAGAGATTTGTGGAACACATTTGGATCACTCTTAAAGAGAATCTTGTCTTGATTCCTAAAACAGAATGATGGTACAATGTTGATCTATTTTCAGATCTATCAATGATGAAATAATTATCACAAGATGACTTTTTAATTGACAAATTAATTATAATTAATATGTGATGATCATGTGTTCTAGTTTTGGTGTTTTATCTATTATTTGTTTTCTCTAATTTAATTCCATTGATCACGATGTTTATCGTCGTGTAAATCTCAGATAAATCATTGATCATAACAAAAACAAGTTGGGAATGACCCATCGCACACTTCTGTTGCACTTGAAACCTATAAATATTTTTTTCTCATTTGTTTTGTTACTGAAAACATCACACCAGAAAAGTTACCTTTTCATTGAGAAATATTGAGATATGTGCATAAAATCACTTATCCTAAGTGATAACTGTAATAAAAAGTTTTTCATGCATGTGAACTCATATATTAATATGTTTTTTTATATTTATTTTGAAATAAAACAAGAATATTTTATTGAGGTTGAAAACCCCAAAAGGACCCTATAAATATCATACACATTTCATTCCAAAAAAATAGAATCCTCAAAATATTTAAAATCCAATTGATAATCATGTTATTTTCTATTTTGTGCATATTTATATATGTTTCATCATCAGTGTTGAAAATTATTTTTCTATCTTCATATTAACTATCTATATAAAAATATCAAAAAAAATTAAACTGAAAAAAACCTCTCAAATTTCAATTTCTTTTAGAATAATTCAATTTTTTATAGACGTTAAGAGACATAAATACCATTATCATTGATATCTCTAGTATTTTCTAATATGTTATTAAATAATTTATATTTTATTTGTTGGCTATGAACATTATGTATCAAGTTTTTTTATGTATTATTACTATTATCATTTTTTTTTCTGTGGATTGCAATGGTAATATAAGTGCTATAAAATAGTTTTTAGAATTCTTATTTAGGTGTTTCTTTCAAATATCTAAGTGTTTTTATTCTTTCTTTCACCAGAAATTTTGACATATATGATTAATGTGATAACACCCAAATTTAGAAAACAAGCATTGCCTTTTAACGGTTCAGACCATCCGATAAAACATGATAGAAGGAAATAATGTTCCAGAAGTCAAGAAACATAAGATGATGAACAAAAAATTCAAGTATCCACAAGAGAGTATGGGGATGGTAAGAAGATTGAATTAACCCCTTTTATTAGATTTAATTTTATCCTCTCAGTTGTCGGCAGCTAGAAGCAGAAGAATAAAATCCATTTGATGCATATAAACATGGAAATAATTTTTTGTGGTGAAACTCCTTTACGAAGATATGGTGAAAGTCCATCTAACTTGGATAGAATACAACCCAATAATATATAATAAAATCATTAAAATGGATTATACTGGTCTTATAATAACAAAACACCACGTTCAATTTTTCATGATCTTCATAGTACTGTGATCAAGGAAAATATTATGAGGTTGAAAAAATTCAATGAAAATGAATGATGAATATCTCTTCCTTTGATCTCATTAAGAGTTATATTTCTGCAGATGGATATATTCATGTAGCTATAGAGAAATGACAACTTCATTGTCTTCAAAAAAAATGTTACTATAATTTTTGTGGTGGAATTGTTTAGGTAATATTCCAACATATTATTGAAATGAATTTTGGATTTAGCTTATGGGCTTGAGCTTCGAAAGAGGTTTGGTCCTGGGTGATTGTTTTTAACATATTGGTTCCCTTATAAAATGTCATGGGTTCGATCATTTATGTTTTATGTCAATAATTTTATTTGTTTTCTATGAATAGAAAGTCAAAAGTTCTTATATTTTTAGCGTATTGGTTCCCTAGTAAGTCACATGTTTTGAGGTGGTATTTTTTTATTTATTCATTTATTCTTTATGTCTTAGGTGATCATTTTTAATGTATTTTTTATTTTTATGTAAAATTTCATTGATTCACTTTCTGAAATTTCTGTAGATAGAAACTAAATAAGATGTAATAGAAGAATAATAATTATAATTGTTAAAATGATATAAAATTTAATTTAGTAATCCCATGGAATTCTCAAATAGATGAATAATTAAATAATATTGTTTTCATAAACAAATATTTACACTATGTACATGTCAAGTATTTCATGATATATTCTTTTTCTATTAGAGGCATTCAACTATATTCAGACAACCAATCTCTTAATATTTATAACGTCTTCTCATAATCTAGAACAACAATGACCAGATTTGTATTTTATAACATGTATTAATTTGGTAATATGATAACTTTAAGAAATTGTTGGTAAGAATCTAGATTATTAATGACATAAAATAATTTTCATTATACTCTACACTTTGAAATTTAGAATCTATATGTGTAAAATAATTCTATATCTGTAAGCTCAATATGTAATCTATTTGGGATCGAAAATCTATTAATTCTAATATACACACAGATTCTATGCTTTATAATCTGTAATTAAATCTAGAATATATTCCCATAATATATTTATAATATGGAATCATTCTAAATTCTAGATCTTTATTGTGATTTTTTCAACCTCTATAATCTGGAATCACTATGTAATTTATGTAAAATCTGTGTTTGAAATCTATGTACTATATGTGCAATTTGGAATCTGTGTAAAATATAGAATATGAATAATCTGAAATCTTTATGCATTATCTATGCAATCTCAATGACAGATTATTATCTATTATTAAATATGTGTGTAATATATTAATATGTCTGTCATTCATTACAATTCATTAATATTTTTCTTAACTACTCATTACAATTATATATGATCATCACACTTTATACATCACCATAATTAAACATATTTAAGATACATTTTATTGGATTTTATATTCAATCGATTGTTATTCCATAGGTAATGTGATACACATGTTAATCTTTCTTCCCACCATGTCGATGAAGGTGAACTTGCAGACGAGGGTGTGAATTCTGACTCTTCTCAGACTAGCCTTGAGTTGTGGTGGTTTAGGTATCCCCACCACACTGGTGAAGGTGAACATAAAAATGAGAGTGAAACTTCTGACTCATATCAGACTGGCCTAGATTTTTGGTGGCTTAGGTAGCCTTGCTGGAGTGAGAAAACAACTGAGGGTAGTAGAAAAAGATTCCCCCACACCATTCCATATGTAAAAATGGTCCCCTCACACAAACAAATGATAATGAAGGTTCTCAACTCGCATTCACTTCAACTAAGTGTCCCATATTTCATAATATTTCCTTTTTGTTATAGTTTTTCTTAGTAATTTTATAGAATTTCACTTTTTTAATCTACACAACCATCAGAAGTGGAGGCCAAACCAAATGGTGAGCATTTTTTATTCTTGTTCTTATCCCATTTCAGTGATTTTAACATGCAGTTTATAATTCATAAGTTCTAGATTTATGAAGGGTTCATGAACACTTGTAGAGGGTTCCATGGAAGATTACACGATTCTGTAGAGTGGCTTTACCCATGTACATGACTATGAGGTCTGTAGGATGATGCAATTTTTATTTTCTCTCTCTTCATTTTCACTAGCTCCTCACCATTGTTTTCCCCTGGTTTTTGTATTGCAAAATATTTAGTGGAAGGAGTTGGGTTTGCTTATATTTATATAGGAATATCTCCTCATGGTTCAAATCATAAAGGTAAAATAATCCGATGATATGATACCTATTCCATTTTGGTTTCCATTATTTCCATGGTTGTCTATTTATTTTTCAATTTTTTGTTATGGATGCCTATTTTGTTATGGTTTCTATTACTATGGCTCTGGCAGGTCAGCATGAGGTGGTAAACATGGGCTAAGCTTTCTATAGATATAACAAGAAGCAGATATCCTCTGGATATTGTAGAAACTAGGAAGTTGAATAGTTGATCAAATATGTCCTATATTTTTTGTTTCATTTCAGGTTTTTGGGTGTGTTGAGGTTTTGTTCATGTTTATTCATTTTTTTGGTTATGTTATGATTTCTCATCCATGTTAATTGTGGTTATTTGTGATGGAGCATTTGTGCTGATGATATTTTATTCTTTGTAGTGGGTTTTAATATGGTGGTTTCTACCTAAAAGATACTCCCACATTCCTCAGTGTTATAGCCGAATGAGATAAGTAAAAAAAACCCTAAAAGATGAATTGCTCCAAAAAAAATTTATGGATGAGGTGATGCATTATTTTAGTTTTAAATTAGAGGAGGTAAGCAAAGATGTTTCTGATTATGTTGTTGTTCAAAAGGTATTGTGTACCAACTGTTATTTTTGTTTGTATTTTTTATTATACTGCATTCTATTAAGAAATTTGATTCTGGTTATTCACATCACTAATCAAAGGGTGTAGCTTGTTTAATTTCATTTCCTTTGGATTTTGGTGAACTTCTTCCATACAATGAGTGCAATAAAGGATACCCACTTACAAGAGTGAGACTGATTAGCTACTTCCATCCATTAGTGTGAGTTCTACCTGTTGGGGAAAAATTTCTTCTTGCTACCAATGTGTGCCTATTATAGGTTATTTTCACCATTGTGACTATGTCATGACTAAGGGTGTAATTTTGGCCCAGCCTGTCCTGAATCAGACTAGGTCGGGCAAGGCCTTCCCTCCAAAAAACTGGGTTGTGAACCACTGCTCAGAGTGGGCAAGGTTAGCCTGAACAGCCCCAGGAGGTGGCTCGAGCCCGGTCTCAGGCCGAGCCAATCCGTTGGGTCGGGCGGGGCCGTGGGCCGACCTTTTCTGGCTTTTATTATTTTAAAATAAAATATATAACAAATGAAAAAGGTTTATGTTTTGTTAACATTTTTTCTAAATGTTAATTTTTAAATTTTTTTTAAAATAATTTTTTAAAATGTTTTTTTAAATGTATTTTAAAACCAATTTTTCAAAACATTTTTTTAATTTTTTTTTCTAATTCCTTCTATAAGATTTCATTAAAAGATTTTTTAAAAATGAATCTGTGATGATTTTATTGTTTAAATAAATATCAATCATTCTAAAAAACAGTTATAATTATATGTTCAAATTGTAAAAAGAAAATTAATGATGGGTTGGAGGTGTTGATTTTTTTTCTAAATATATTTTTATATGTGAATATATATATATAATATTCACAATTTGTAAAAAAACTAATAAGGGGTTTGGGGTGCACCACAGTGGGTGAGTGTGTTAGTTTTTTTTTTTCTAAATAGATTTATGTTTTTGTAAATGTTTTGTTGAATCTTTTTTTTCTAAACATTAATTTTTAAAATTTTATATTAAACGTTTATTTTAAAATACTTTTTAAAAAAAATCTACATTTTTTTAATTTATTTTAATGTTTTAATTTTTTTAAATAGATTCATATATGTTAATATATATATATATATAATATGTCTAATTTGTAAAAACAATTAACGAGTGGTTGGAGGGTGTGCATCAATGAGTGAGTGTGTTGATTTTTTTCTTCTAAATAGATTTATACATATGAATATATATATATATATATATATATATAATGTGCAAGTTGTAAAAACAATTAATGAGGTGTACACAGTATTGTGTGAGTTAAAAAATAATAATTTGGGAGGGGGTAAAAATAATAATAATAATGTGAGAGAGAGGGCGTGCACAAAAATTAGTGGGTGATTGTTTTTTTGTTAATATATAATGATTTATTATATATATATTATATTAAATCGTTTATTTTAAAATGTTTTTTAAATGTTTTAATTTTTTTTAAAATATTTTTGTATATAATATGTGTAAGTTGTAACAAAAATTAATGAGGGGTTGGAGGGTGCGCAATGGTGATTGAATGTGTTAATTTTTTAAATATATTTTTACATGTGAATATATATATATATATAATAAGTGCAAGTTGTAAAATAAAATTACTGAGGGGTGCGCAAAAGTGGCTGAGTTAATTCTTTTAAACAGATTTAAATAGTATATATAATATATATAATATATGCAAGTTATGACATACTTAACAAAAAGGTGTGAGAGGGGCGTGCATGAATATCAGTGGGTGAGTGTTTTTTGTTAATATATAACTATTTATTATATATATATATATATATTATGTTAAATTATTGATATATTAATTGTTGATATATATATATATATATGTCTTTCCCCACCGTTGGGGTGGAATGGGCTTGGGGGGTGAAGGTCAGGTCGCGGGGTCAAGTCCCCAGGCTTGCATGTTTATTGCAATCTCTCTGTAGTGTCATGTGCTGCACTTGTGATTGTAAACAACATTATATATATATATATATATATATATATATTATTCTAGTAATTTTAATCTAGGCACACCTCCTGGATCAGTTGATCTAGATGCATCTTTGGAAACATGTTGTAGGGGATTCAAGACTTCCTACAGAAATTTTCCCTCTTTTTTAAGAGGGGATGAGATTTATATGGGCCCATGATCCTGCTTGTATAGTTCCAAGCCTGACCCGAGGAACCATCAGCCTGACCCTTCTTGGGCTTTGCTGGGTCAGGCCGTCGAGCTAGAATTACACACTTAGTCTTGACTGAGTGGGTAAAATGCATGTCTATACCCTATCATCAATGTGAACCATGACAGTGACAACCAATGTGTGAGAAAAGAAGATTGTTGATGAATAAATATAATATAAAATTTTCACTACAAATATTGAAATACCCATACATAATATTTTATTTGAAAAAGAATTTACAAATAGATAATAATTGTTTTTATTGATTATAATAATATATAAAATAATATTTTTAATAATATTATGGATATAAATGTAAATGTTGGTAATGATATTATCAAAAAATAAATTTGTACAAATATATTATCTGTCGGTACTATTATAGTTGAAACATAACTATTTTATCTCTCGTAATATGTTTAGCGACAATTTTTTTATCAAAAATTTAGTGACAGGTAAATAGCTATTGGTAAAATTCTTTACTAAAAAAATGTACCTTTATTAATAGATATACACCCGTTGGAAGATGTTTAATATTTTATAGTGGATGTTCCCATGTAGACAACTCATATTTAATTTGTTATCAATATGTTAATTTTGATGGTCCCATACAAAGCTCATTTTAATGATGAATGTGATGTCACATGGTATTACTTTCAGTAACATATAAAGGATCACAGCTAAAGACAAGGGATGCAGATGGAAATTGAAGGGAACTATATTGAGATGAGTTATAGATAAAAACCATGGAAGATCTAATGTTATACAAAATATTACTATGGAATGAGAATATAGGTAGTCTATGATAGATCAATAAATATGTTGTAGATAATACGCCTTAAAAACTCAGGAAAATAACATGTAACAACCCACCCATTTGACAAAGGTGCAGATTGTTAGTATTTTGTTTTAAATCTTTCCTTAAATCATGGTAAAGGTATCCTACATCCTAGGAAAGTTCTGATGAGTGTTAGAGACTTGTTCGGAGCCTGGAGTTCCAAAAAAGTGGGCTATAGGCTAGGAATCAAAATTTGTGGAAACCATGCTGCTGCAGATAGGAGCAGCTACAAGTCTGCACAATTTTTCTGCAACTATGCGGGAGCAAGCGCACAACTATACAACCTGGTGCAGTTTTCGAATAGAGCCTTACAGAATGGTCTGCAAACCATGCACCTAAACCGTACTGCCCCCAATTTTAGGGGTAAGAAGACCATTTTTCTCCCACTTATGTTTTAAGTACCTTTTCCCTTTTCACCTAACTCCAGTGGTTTTTCATTAGGCTCTCTTCCTCATGTTGAGATCAAACCCTCCTCAAGATTCAATCTCTTCTAACTCATCTTTCAGGCGACTGATCATTGATCTGTTAGAAGCATCAGATAGCCCAAGGTAAGGCTAATCTCACATACCCTTCATTCTTTAGTCAATATTGCTTTTTATTTCACTATTTAGATGCAGGATTATTCTCCCTATTACTAATGGTTAGGAGAGGTAATTACAAATCTATAATGAAAAAATTCAACACACACATGCAAGAATCCATGAAGACTTGATCTTGAGACCTCCCCAACACCACACAGTGATGCTAACACTAAGTCAGGTCCTAGGGACCTTATTTGTCATATTTTTAGGGGGGTTTATTAAAACTCAGATGCTTCCAAACTGATTCAAATTCTAGGTTTATATTAAGAAATGCTTCATCAACGACCCTAAGGTAGGTGACCATGTAGTTTTTCATTCATGTTTAGGTCGTTTTGTATTTATTCCATCACACCATAAGTTGGTTGTTGTTAAGATCCTAAATTGTGTTGGTTCCTTCTTGTATAAATGATCATAGTGCCTTTATATAGATTAATTGGTTCATTTTTAGGGGTTTAGGCATCACACATAACCTATATGGACACCCATAGGTGTGCGACCCGGAAATTGGTCATTTTGGCCAAGTGGCTCAAAATGCTTGGAACCTATTTTAGCAATTTGATTGTCTTTTAAATGAATTAGCCTTTGAATCATGTGTAATTAATGTATTCCAAGGTTCCTCAAAGGTGTTTGGCTCCTTTAGAAGTGTAATTTCCCAAATGAGCATTTGAGTTGTTGCATGACCTTACCCTCAACACTTAAGCCTTATAATTGAACATTCCATATTTAGGAAAAGGGAATGGTTTGGTTTTTTAATGATGGATTGTGTAAGTTGGTTACTACCTTATTAATGAATTTATTATAAATGGAATTAATTCAAGGGATGGGATGGACTTTCCCTTAATCACATTTTTCTTATAGAAAGCCCCCTTTATTTTCAATTGTATAATTGTAAATGGTAATTGTTGATTGAGATGCCTTGAATAAATTGAGCATACTGATATCATGTGAATGATCTATATAAATATGTGTGGGTGGGAGTTATTTCCCCATGCCAATTATATATACAGTCTAATGATGGTATGGGCTTCATCGGGGCATGGTGACCCAAGTTACCCTTATATCAGTTTCAGGATTACTACCCCATGAGTATAGCTTATTAACTCATAGATTAGTGTTGGACGCCTGCGTGTTATGTCTCGGTCCAACCCAGCAACCCCCCCCCCCCCCCCCACATTTACTAAATCATATATATATATATATATATATATATATATATATACTGACATGATCATATATACCAGCTATAGGTTGAAGCAGGTAGACCTTCCCGTTATCCTTTAGGAACCTGAGCAGAAGGTTATTTATTTATTTTCCATTGCTTTACTTTCCTACTTTTTACTTCACACTAGATAGTTACAAGAATGAAACATAGTGGGAGGTTATTTATTTATTCTTCACTACTTTACTTTCTTTCTTATTACTACACATCGAATAGTTACGAGCACCTACTCGGTTTACATGTGGACACTGTTTATGGTGACCTGCTGAGATTTATCTCACACCCTACCTAGGCTACCTTTGGAACCTAAAAAGACTATTTTCTTGTAGGTATGGATAGGGTAAAACACCCCTATACAGGTTATTAATCCTTATTTCTTAGATGGATCTTAGGAGAAAGGGATCGAGCATGCGCTTGTGATGCTATGATGAAACTTTAGTATTTTGTTCATTTTTTTACACTTTTGTATGGCATGACTGTTTTATGTTACTTTGATTACTTATGTAATATAATTACATGAATCAATATATGTATTATAAACTGCCTTTATGGATTTTTCTTATTATATTCAGCTATCTATTTCTTCTGTTGCTTAGTTATTTATTTTATTGTTATGCTTCTTCTATTTAATGTATATGTTTGTTGTATTACATTTCCACCACTGATTACTATTTGTTATATTTGATGTGGTACTTTTACATGGGGTTATAGTCTCCCCACTTTACTACCATATACACCACTATTTCTAGTTGGAAACCCCAAACATAAGGGGAGACGTGTCAGGGGTCATGTGGCCAACCGGGTTCGGGGGGCATACTAAGTGGCATCCAAGACCAGGATGTCTCAAAGTGGTATCAGAGTGGTTCCTTTCTTGATTTAATATTTGGAGGAAATTGAATAGAGATGGGGAATACTTGGGACTTGATTCATAATTCGTGTTTGGGCGTCATGAACCCATGTACGGGGAAAAGACCCAGTTTTCTTAATTATGATCATTATTGATTCTGCTATATAATGTTGATATTATTTCACTGTTGTGTGATACACATGACTTGTGATATTAATGATATTTAAGTTGTTGAAATTACAATTTATTTACTATTGCTTGATGAGATGAGGACTTTGCATTATAATCATGCATTGTGATAGTTAAATTATGACCAGGCCATGCATCTTTTCCATGTCGCGTTTAATTTTTAGTGAGTATTTCTTGTTGCATATTAATTTCACCTTGCTTTATAATACAATTGTGCTGAAACGTTTTTCAGGATTTTGGATCATACTATGGCGTGAGTTTAGTGGGTGTCACTCTATGATTCATAAGGTGTATGATCCCTTATGGATTAGAAAATGACATTCCATCTAGCTCAACCATTTAAGAAACAGTATTATTATATGACTAAATAAAATTTAAATGAAAATTATATCTTAGTGAATTCCACTTTCAGGTTTATAAGGTATATGGGCCCTTATGGGTTGAGAATTGGTAATTCATTGGATTAATTTATTATCAAAATGGTTTAAATGTTAAATTAGAAAGTTTACGTGAAAATGTATTTTGAAAGGAAACAACCATCTTGCACATGCCTGATAAAAAAGATTGACCTGAACTAGAACTTAGTACTGGGTAGTGTGTGTTTCATCTTTCTTATGGCCTGTTATGGTTTGTTCTATCATCTAGGCCTAGTATTTGAAGTAGGAAAAGAGGCGTGTTCATTCTTATAGTAAGGATTTAGTACATTTCATATTTACTTGAATACAATCATCTAGAGTAATTAAGTTATTTATGATATGTTTGTTTGGAATCATGAAGTTATGATGCTACGACGTCCTCTAGTCGTTCACCCTAAAGGAAGTGATGATCGTGTTCCTGTGGTGGTTAGCCTTGAGCCATTGTTCATTCCTCCTAGTTATCCACCTATGTATCCTCCTCATATACCTGATATGGGCTCTGAAACCCAGTTTTGAGAGGGTTTCCTACGTACGTTTTAAAACATGCAAGGTGGAGTCTGATTTTCCCCAAGTATGGCAGAGTTGACTCTTCAGTTTCAGCAGTCGCGTCCTCCTACATTCTCTGGGGATGCTAGACCACTTTCTGATGATTCTTGGCTCAATGAGATCCTATCTATATTTGAATATCTGGAGACACCTCTAAAGTTGAGGGTCAAGATAGCTACTTATATGCATCAGGATTCATCCAAGAGGTGGTGGAATATCATCACCCAGGTAAGACATCATAAGGAAATGGTTTAGCCTAACTTATAGAAACATATCACTCTTTTATATCTGAGGAAATCACTGAGATTCTGAGCATCAACATCAAGTATTATCATGGATTTATGACGTTAGATGCACCCTTAGGTATCCGTTCAGAGGGAGTTCACCATTGCCAGAATTTTCCCCTTGAGATAGGTGATTACCTTTTCTTGTGGAACCTTTATGACCTCGATATGACAGGCTTTGATGTAATCATTAGGATGGAATGGTTAGTTCTCTACAGAGCCTGTATTGGATGATATCCATAGAGGGTGATGTTTACATCACCAGAGGGTGTTATGAATGTGTATAAGGGAGAATTAGATGTTAGTATGACGCGATCAGGGCCTGAGTAGTAGAGGATGGGTAGTGCTACAACACAGGTCATCGGTATTTATGTTGATGACCTAGGGTTACAACCCTCTATCATCCCTCCTATGGTGGAACGATTCAGAGAAGTTTCTTCTAAAAACTTCTCTGGTCTACCTCCAGTGCGAGAGGTAGAGTTTACTATTGATTTTGTTCGAGAAGCAACACCTGTGACCATTCTTCCTTATAGGATGTCACATAAGGAGCTTCTGAAGCTCAAGAATCATTCGAAGGATTTGGAGAAAAAATTCTTTATACGCCCCAACAATTATCCTTGGGGTTCATTAGCTATATTTTCCAAGAATACAGATGGAACAATCAGGATTTGTGTGGGTTACTATTGGTTAAATCAGCTGGTGATTAAGAATCGATATCCACCGATTAGAATAAATGACCTCTTTGATCAGCTTCAAGTAGTGAGGGTGTTTTAAAAGATATATTCGAGGTTGGAATATCATCATTTTCATGTCAGGACATCAAAAATACCTCACATAGATTCTAGGAGATGGTATGATCTCTATGTGTACTTGGTTATGCCGTTCAGACTCACAAACGCATCTGCAGTCTTCATGACTCTTGTAAACTTGATCTTCCACCCATTTTTGGATTCATTAATGGATGTATTATTTCATGATATCTTAGTTTATTCATGATCCATACATGACCATTCAACCCATCTTGAGATCATGAGGAATACATTGAGAGAGAATTAGATCTATTCTAAGCTCAGTAAATGGTACTTCTGGATCAATAGAATCCACTTCCTGGGCCATATCATCTCGGAGTCAGGAGTTTTAGTTGACTCAAAGAAAGTGAGAGCTATAGTTTCTTGAGAGAATCCCAAGAAATTATTTTATATTGAAAGTTTCTTGGGGAAATCTGAATATTAAGTAATCTTAATCCATGATTTCTCAAGAATTATAACACCATGTATGGGATTGACAACGAAGGGTGTGAAATTCGAATGGTCTGAAACTTGTGAATTAACCTTTCAATAGTTGAAGGGAAGACTAACTTCAGTGCCAATACTAATTCTGTTAGAGCCTAGAAGGGCCTATACAGTCTACTCTGATGCATCAAGTGTTTATCTTAGAGCTATTCTAATTTAGGATGAGTGAGTAATTTCTTATGGTTATTGTCAGTTGAGGCCTCATGAGAGAAATTATCCGATGAACGACCTCATGATTATTGCGTTTGTTCATGCCTTATGCTTCTGGAGACAATATTCACTGGGAGAGTGTTTTTTGATATTCACAGACCACAAAATCCTCATGTACATTGTAGACACCGAAAACGTCTGTAACTCATAGACGAAGTTTCGAACGGACGGAGCGAAGTCATATTCAGACTCAGAGGCTCGGTCTGGAGGACCTGGAAGTGGTGCACGAAATTAAACTGCATCCGCGTGAAAAAAATGTTGTTCACGTGAAGGGATCCTAGGATTCACGAAAAGAAACTGGCGCGGCGCACAATTTTGTGTGCCTGGTTCCGCGCGGGGAAGTCTTGCACGCCGATGGGTCCTGGCGCGAAAGATTTCGCGCGCCACCCTGTTTCTGCGATGTTGAATGCCTATAAATATAAGGCGACCTCAACCATTTCAGAGTTGAGGAATTCGGACCAACTCTTGTGCGCACAATTCGGACTCCCGCACGTGCAAGATGTCTTTTGGGTAATTCCCCTTTTCGCGCAACCTTACCCCGGGGTTCGCCTTTGCACACAACCCCACTGTCTTAAGTGAATTTTCCAACTCCTCCAGGTTCTTCCTTTGCATGTAATCTTTTCCCCTTGCATGTAATCCCTTACAATTGTGCGCAATACCTTCCAAATTGCGCGCAATCACTCTGTTAGGTTTCTCCATGATGTAGGGATCATCCATGCCCTTTGCGCACAAATCCCCTATTCACGCACTGTCCTTCTGCCCCAATTGCGCGCCACCCCGGTGTTTTGCGCACAAACCTTCTCTTTGCACGCAAAACCCAGACCTTGATGCCCCTTAGGTGCCTCTCTGAACCGGCGCCTGATGTCTTCCATACCTTGCATGCACGCCATGCGTTCTTTTCCCGTATGGCCTTCCAGGCTCGTACGAAGTAACTTCAAGGTCCCTTGGGAAGTGTTTCCCATTGCGTTGCTGTGCCTCATGTTTCTTCACGTAGGCACGCTAACGGCTATTGCTTCATCGCATAGCCATGCTAATGTGGACCCCTCGATGGTTCGCCCTGCGACCCCCCTTCACTACGGCCTTGCCGATGCCTTCCCTCCCACAAGGGGTAGAGGGTGTTGGGCATGTAAGCCCTAGGGGTGTGGAGCGAACCCACCTCGTCCGAGCTACAGGATGTTAAACTGCCAAGCACCTCGTCCTTAACACGTGATGTTAAGCTGTGGTCTGACCCCGTGCCTCGCACGCAGGGTACCCCAAGCTCGGACATTCTTTACTCCTCATCACCACGGGAATGGAATCTTACTTGCATGGAATGATATCCTCCTTTTGGAGTGGCGTTTGTCCACACAGGAAGGGCTGCCTCAGAGCGTAAGCCCCTAGCCCCTCTTGCAAAAGGTTTCACCAATGAACCTTCGTACTTCCCCACTACCAAGGCCAGTGGAGGGCATGATAGGGAATGAGGCATCTCCTCTATTCAGTCCCAAATCCCTCTCCCTCTGTGCTTTGTTGCACTACGGGCCTCCATCCTGGAGTAAGCCCCGACACTAAGGGTCGCTAACCACGCGTAAGCCCCTATTTCCTCTTTGGGCCACTCAACGTGTAAGCCCCTTTCAACTTCTCATGGATGCACCCTTTACGATGTGATCATCTGGTCCTTACCGCCTCTTGTTTCTCACACGGAGCATGACTCATGTGGGCTTAGAGCGAGCATTGACCATGGCATCCTCCTATGGGCCGCCTCAGAGTGTAAGCCCCATCCCAGCGAACTACGGGGACTTTGATTCCCTGCCATGGGGATACGTAGGAAGCTTCCACGAGGTTCAAGACCACCACCCGATCGTCCCAACTTCTTCACATCGATTCGCCAAACACTTTGGGCTACCTCAAGGTGTAAGACCCAAATTGCTCGTCCCGCATGACGTTAAACTGTATGCCCTCGTCCCGTATGACGTTAAATTGTATGCCCTCGTCCAGTATGACGTTAAACTGTATTCCCTCATCCCGCATGACGTTAAACTATATGCCCTCATCCCACATGACGTTAAACTGTATTCCCTGAACTACGTGGACTTTGATCCATGCTAACGCATGGTATGTAAGAAGACACCACGAGGTTCAAGCCCATCACTCAGTTGTTCTGACCCCTCCGCATCGGTTCACAACCACTATTATGGTCTGCCTCAGAGCGTAATCCCCATACCCACTATTATGGTCTGTCTCAGAGCGTAAGCCCCATACCTCACACCTAAGTCTCATCCTGACCTCTCCCTTGAGCCCATGTGCCTCAGGAAGCTCATGCCCTAGCTCATAGATCTTACTTCCTCCAAGCTCCAATCCATGCGTTCATTCTCACGGGCTGCCTCTTCATGTGTCCCACCGTATCACCGAACTATGCGGACTTTGATTCCCTGCCATGGGGATATGTAGGAAGCCTCCATGAGGTTCAAGCCTGTCACTCCATCACCCATCTCGATCCTTACTCGGGCCGCCACATCCCGGTGGGATCATGCCACCTCATTCCACTCCACAGTATCCGTGAAGCCGCCCACGTGCTAGCCCCAATATCGGTGTTCCCCCTAGGGGGTCCTTTAATATGATCCACTCTCAGTGTTCCGATCAGTCCAATCCATCTCCTCCAGACGTTAAACTTGCGGCATACCCCATGTTAAACATGGGAAGCTGAGTAAAACCTCAGATGGTACACAATTTCTCGTGTTCGATGTGGGATGCCTTGTGATTCCGTGCCCTCGAGAAGCCCTATAATAAGGGACAGAAGACAGACATGCCAATCCCCCAGCGTCAAGACGCGCCAACGACACCCCAGCGTGACCATTCTCCTCACCGAAGGTTGCTGCCCCGACCAGACCCCTTGGAGCGTCTCGACGGAAGCAACGTAATTAACTGGCATCCATACAGATATGGCATAGGGAATGAGCTTCACGAACCCATCTTAAATCTATGAGGGATACCCAAACTAGGTGACGAGCTTCAAGGAGGAATCCACTAAAGGAAGAACCGGCATCCCATCATCCTGGTTTCGATCAAGGAGCAGACATCCCTGAACAAGGAATGAGTACCTCCCGCCTTTGGAAAGCGAGAATGCGGGGCCTCAAGCCGCACGTCCTCTCCCGTGTGACGGATGCACGCGCACCCTGGTGTAAAAGCGTCAGAAACAGAAAATGGTGAACCCGATGTGAATCTCTTCTCCTCAATATGGGGACTGGTAGCGTTCAGGGTGTCGGAATATTAGCATGTCACCAGGTCTGGGAACCCATTACCGGGATGTGAAACCCTCCAGGGGTTGAGGCAGTTAGGACGTTGATCACTCCATTCTGCGACGTCATCAGTGTGGATCCCTCTCGCCGACCACGGATGATGGAATGACTCTGGGCTATTGGTTGTCAATTTCTTTTCCTTTTAGTACTAATGGGTTCATCTCCCTGCTTCCAGGAATCAGATCAATGCATTAGGAGCTCGATCGCCACCTACCCACCGGCACAGGGGCAGGGGCAGTACTAACGCGGCCACCCCGCATGGCCCCGCCTTTTCCATAGCTACTCCGACTCCAACTGACGCGATTTTCGGGTGCTCACGCCCCCTCTCCCTGTCAGAGATCATCCAACGAAGGGTGATCAACGACCTGGTTCATAGGTACGAGGAGGAAGGGGTCATCCCCACCAGGGGCATAGCCCATTTGGATCTAGAGGCAGCTATGCCTCACCATCATCACCGCCCCTGAGGGCCACACCAGGAGCCATTTCTCCCCACACCGACGTTCAACCGTTTCGGGAGCCTATCCCCGGAGAACCTTGACACCTCCCTTCCCTACGCCGATGAGGTAGGGGATTTCCGGGTTCGCCCGATCGGAGACTCATTCCAGGGGTTCATGAAAAGGGCCTCTGCCAGGCTGTGTCGACACTACCACCCGACTCCTCGGACTGAGGAGCAGGTAATCACTGTGCCCAAACCACCAGCTTCAACCCATCTGACATGACACTCGCGTCGGGCGCGAGCGGAAGAGAATTCCCGCCCTAGGGAACCTACATCAGCAACCACTGTGGCCTAAGCCATTACTGACTCCTGTTATCAGACTCCCGCGCATGCTGAGGAAGGGCAGTTACATGCTTGACCCAGATCGAGGCCCCGACAGCCCTTCAGGCAGGTTGGGTCTACTCTCTCAGTCACTAGCACAGTTAATGGCCACCACGGACCAATTCGCGGTAGGGCCATCCAACGTGAAGGCCCACTTCATGCCGCTGATCTGGAAAGAAAAATACTTCCCCGTGACAGCTACACTCCGAGTATGGATCTTTCCAGCGCCCACTGCACAGGGTACGGGGTCACTTCCCCTGTCACTGGCTGTGAGTATGGAGTCGTTGCATATCCAGTCACTCGCCCACATGGAGGTCCTCCCCATGTCCCTTTCGACATCTTTCCCAGTGCTCCTCGCACCCCGACCTCTAGTCCTCTTGGCCCTAGCATTATTGCGGCCAGGGGACTCCATGACAGAAATCAACCTTGCCCTGAGCAGCCACCCAAGGGAAGGAAGGTGGGACGTCTTCATCATAAGAGGAATGTCAGGGAAGTCCAAACGCAAATCAAACCAGTTCATTTCTCGGACTCTGAGGCATAATACGACTCGGCGATGGAGCCCTCCCCCCATTTCTATGAGTCGAGGGAAAGGGTGGGGACGCTGTGCGTCAGCCTCTTACTCACAGAATTCAAGATCCGTATGATCCCTGCCTCCCACCAGAGGTATATTCAGGAGGATGAGGACTTGGCGTACTCCCAGGGGTGAAACTTGCAGTTACCGCTGGCCTCCCCGAAATCCCCTTCCACCTCGGTCAGAGAGGGGGGAGAACTTTTCTAGGGACCGACGTAATATTTGCGGCATGACACACCCTCGGAAAGCACCGACACTGTGACTGGAGGGCCATTCGCTGGACCATCCTATTGCGACGTGGCAGCAAGGACACTGCAACCCTTGGAGGACAACTTACGATTCGACAGCCAATCGGCCTGCTCGTCGTATTCTCTGCCAGCTAGCCCAGCGTCCTACCTCGGCACCGCTGCCAGTTCCCCGACCATTCTCGGTTGATGATCAGGGGCAGCAAGGGCTGGATCCCAAACAGGAGTCATGGATCTTCTGGACTGTCCTCACAGCGGGCCACTTCCCTGAGAAGTTTTGGCCAATCGTAGGATCAGGTTTTGTTACGCCAGAGTCACTCACCTCGGGAGATTTTGAATGTTTCCGCCAGACTCTCCGGGTGACTCACTCCCATCTTCTCCATCAGGTAGCAGCTTATCCAGGGAGTCAAGCACATCTTGAGTATATCGGCGAGAAATGCCATCGAGTCGACCTGGTCGTGCACCCTGCGGTTCGGCACCCCGAGCCACTTGGCCACCATAGGGCCCTCCAGCAACAATGCATCCAAAGTTTTAAAGTGATCTTCAAAGGTATAGAGAGGGCCACCCCCCATGAACACGTCCGTGGATGGGGGCAGTACGCTGCCCTTCCTTTCAGTACGATTCGCCGATAGCCCGACTCACTGGGCGGCTCTGAAGGAATGCTGCCAATGGCAGTGGGGCCCAACATGGCCGACCTTTTGGGGAGAGAAACGGTTTGGAACTCCTCTATGGTGACTCACCCCCCGAGGAAAGGCCGCTACTAGATCCATCTGGGAGAATTACTCGCCCGCAGAGGAACCTCCTGGGCCTCCCCACACCCACCGAGGCATTAACACTGAGCCAAAACATTGGCAAGGGTAAAGAGCATGTCAGGGATGTCAAAATCGCTGACCCATCTGCCTCAGTACAGAAGGTAGAGGAAGATCCCAAGAAGGCCTCACTGCACCAATAACTTGTTGAGCAGAAGAGGTTGGTTGGTGAGATCTTGGCCGAACACATTACAGAGCAGCGGCCTGACTACCGTAATCCTAGGCCGGGACAGTAGGGGCAGGAGCAACTACCCCTTGATGAGATTCTCCCGGGAAACCGTGATCATACCGTGTTCACCGATAGAGGAGAGGCTGGAGATCATGGAAAGAGGGCACGATACGTTTCTCCAAACCATCCTGAGCGGCGTGATAACTTACGGGACCCCGCTCGGTTCCCTCCTGCTGCCCCGAGAGTCACTCTGCCTTCCACCCCGCAAGTTGCTGAGCTTGACTACCATATTGAAGAGCTCGAAAATGCGCTTTTGGTTAGGGATCCCCATCAGGACAAGAACCCACATCCGTACGATCCAATGGAAGCACTCATCGCCCAGTTAGAGGCTTTGGAAACTCGACAAGTGGCAATCCCACCAGACGGCAAGCCATACCCACCATGGTTGGATGGCATGCCGGCCCATCCGGGATTTGGGAACCCCACTTTTTCCCCCTTTAATGGGAACGAAGACCTTCCACAGCACCTAGACCACTTAAATTCGAGGTGCGGGCCTATGTTAGGGACTCCGGTGCAGTAGGAGGCCACCAAGTTTCGTTTCTTCGTTCAGATGCTAGAAGGACCAGCATTCGTCTTGTACAGCCAGCTCCCTGTCGGATCAGTGACTAGCTGGGAGGACCTTCGCAGGAAATTTCTCTACCTGTTCAGTTCCACAACCCAGAAGATGAACACCGCAGACCTCTTCAAGTGCAAAAAAAGGCCCGACGAGCGAGTCGCGGACTTCGTCGCTCGGTGGAAGGGGCTCACATACTTTCCCTTGACATGACACTAACTCAGGAGAAATTACTGACAATGTGCATAGAGAACGTCAAGGAAGAGTTGGTTCCCTCTCTGATCACTCATAATTACCCCAGAGGATTCTGGGACTTCTCATACAAGGCTCAGCACCACAAAGAAGCCCTACAACAGGCCAGTCAGGCATGCCAGCTGCCTCCTGTAATCGGTGCAAGGAGAGCCGCCAGAGCCGATCCTACTGTTGTGGCCCAGATAGAGGCCCCCAGGAAGCTAGAGTTGCTACTAGTGAGGCCAGTTCCGCAGCCCCATAGGGGTCCACCCCCACGGGCACAGCCTTCGGCCCAGCAGCAACCACCTCAAAATTGGAAGGTGCCTCCGCGTAACGCACCACCACCACCAATGCGAGATAATCAGGCTCCGCCTCCTCATTATGCTCCTACATCCCCTTGTCAGTTCCAGCCTCCTAGAGCCCCCTTTCCAGACATAAGGAATCGAACCTACTCGTTCGATGAGGCCCAGGTTCCCGGTTATTTCCGTAGTTCCTTAGAGCAGAGAATCGTGCGGCTGCCCGAGTGCCGGAAGCTGGAAGAGGCACATATCACTGATCACCCCAACTAATTCCCTTATCACTGGACCCTGGGGCACACCATCCAGGAATGCTATGTGCTCAAGGACTGGCTCCAAGGCCAGATTGACAAAAATATAGTCAGGTTGGGCCCATCCCTAACACAAGTAACAGGTGTCTTTGTGAGACCACATGGCGGTAGTGGAAACAAGTATGAGTGGCAGCAGTTTTCTGGCCATGGGTCCCAGAATTATAACGATTGGATGGACTGTAAGACGTTCGAATGCGCCCATGGCATCATCCGTGCCCGCCTGAATCAGCCAGATCTCTAGGAATCTGTGAGTGCTACCTTGGCATCATCCTCCCGGCCTACCTCTTCCCACAAGAGCAAGCGGCGACACAAGAAGAAAGAACGCGCCCTGCCAATACAGTCATCATCCTGCACTCTTGGGGATTTTATGCCCCCAGAAATGGGGATCCCTCCGAAACTTCTTCCGGTAGTGGATGACTCCTCGAGTGATGTTTTGGGGTATGCTTTGGTTAACACCGTAGAGTTGGTAAATCCCTTTTTGACTCCCGATGATGAGGAACGCCAGGTGGACCCTCCCAATGTCCCCAACTGTCACCAACGTTGGTGGAGCCGCAACTACGCGAATCATCGGGGCATGGAAGTTAGAACCTCTAGCCAGGTCGTGCACGCTACTAAAACCAGGCAGCAGGCCCAATACAGATCTCAACACACGCGGCCCCTTCACCCTGTGTCGACAGGTTCGCCTATACCACAGTTTGTGTTACTGGATCAGGCAGAACTGCCTCGGCCGTGTTGCGGCCAGCTCTGCCCTACTACCAGCTGACCCCATCCTTCTGGTCCTAATCCGGCATCCACTCTCCAGGCTTCGACTAGTGAACATCCAGATGTGCCTAGTACCAGTCAGCCACCGGTCCAGCCCGCAGGGCCCATCATGCCTCTAATCGCAGAGTGGCCTCTTGTAAGTAGAAGCTCACATTTGGCCCGAAAGTATGATGTTCTGAAGCACCTGGACAGTATTCCAGAAAGGCTCTCTATCCTTGAGTCTCTTCACTAGTCATCCGAAATGCATGAGGCACTCGTCGATGCCCTAAGGATCCCCCTCCAGTTTGAGACAGAGGTAACAGCTGCAGAAGCCATCCACGTCGAGGCAATTGAGAATGCCGAATGTCAGACAGTTATCTCATTCTCAGGTGAAGATGAAGACCCCCCATATAGGGGCACATTCGCCCACTGTACATCACCGGCCAGTTCAATGGTGTGGAAGTTCGACGCTGTCTTGTTGACACAGGTTCCGGGATTAACCTAATCCAAAATCGGACACTGCGGAAGATGGGGTTGTCTGAGGATGATCTAACTCCCTCCGACCTCAGGATCCAGGGGTAAGACAGGACTGATCAAACTCCACTCAGCATGATTCGCTTGAAGACCTAGTTCGGTGGCCTAATTTCTAGCACTGAATTCATGGTTGTCTCTCAGGACACCACCTACAATGCGTTGGTGGGAAATCCGTGGCTCCACCTTCACGCAACGGTCCCCTCATCGTATCACCAATGCCTCAAATACTCCCTTAATGGTCGAGTAGGCGTGCTCCAAGGAGATGCGTCTCCTTTTACCTCTTGTGAATCCTGTTATCAGAACGCCGACTATTACAAGTTCAAGGACAAGCAGATCCTGGTGGGTGAGGACGAGCTTGCCACTATTACAAGTGATCCCTGGGCAGGTTTGGATGATGCTTATGTCTTCCAAATCCATCAATTGGAGGCCACAACCCCTGACATGGAGCAGTTCTTTGTTGTTTCGGGTACCAAAGGAAGGCATATTTCTGGGTACAAGCATCAGCGGGAAATCACCTCGTACTCCTACACCAACAAGGCTCAGGTGATCCCTGAGCCTCCTACCCCTATACGATATTGGGATATTAGGGTCATGGAAACGACAGTACGTCATACGTGTCTCTTCTGCCGGGCCGGAATTGACCGGCTCAAGGCAACGCTCCACTACTGCTTTGATGTCATAAAGTGTAGACCCTTGGGCTGAAGGCCAGATGGGATTGGATCAGCCGCCTTTGTCGCCATGGTCTCCGTAGCGCATGAGTCTCCTAACATGATGACCACTGCCACCCAAGCTGGCACCTGCTTCCCATCAGGGCCTGGCAGCCCCAAAATGGCTCCCCCCATGGATGATCCCTCTACAAGTGGAGAGGAGGACATGGAAGATGCTCACCCTGCCTTTGAGGAGGGGGTCTCCACCACGGTCGACGAGTTAGTGCAGCTGAACCTCGGTAGCGAGGCAGACCCAAGACCCACATTGGTCAGCGCCGCTATGCCCCCAAGGATCGGAAACATTACATAGAATTTCTTAGACAGCATCGTGATGTGTTCTCTTGGAGTTATGACGAGATTCCATGATTAGATACTCAGGTAGCCGTCCACCGCCTTGGCCTTTCGGAAAACCATCCTGGGTTAAAACAGCCTCCCAGAAAGATGTTCCCCTCTCACGGTGCCTGGGTTGAGGCCGAAGTTGATAATCTCATCAAAGCCAACTTCGTCAAAGAAGTTCAGTACCCCAGGTGGCTAGCCAACATTTTTCCAGTCAGGAAGAAGAACGGGCAGTTCAAGGTCTGTATCAACTTCCGCGATCTCAATCGCCACTGTCCGAAGGATGATTTTCCCCTTCCAGTGACAGAGTTTTTGATTGATGTCACGACTGGGTTCCAAGCCTTCTCCTTCATAGATGGGTATTCTGGGTACAACCAGATCTGAATGGCCCCCGAGGATGAAGAGTTCACTGCCTTCAGGGCCCCCCAAGGTACTTTCTGTTACTAGGTTATGCCCTTCAGCCTAAAGAATGTGGGTGCCACCTATCAACGGGCCATGCATCGCATATTCAAGACGATCCTCAGTACACTGGTGGAATGCTATGTAGATGACCTGGTGGTCAAATCACACCAGCGCCAGGACCATCTCAAAGACCTTGAGAAAGTGTTCAGCTTCCTCCATTCTTGCCACATGAAGATGAACCCGTTGAAGTGTGCCTTCGGGCTCAACTCCGAAATGTTTCTTGGCTTCGTTGTCAGATATCTAGGCATCGAGATCGACCCGGAGAAGATCAAGGCCATCAGCCAGATGCCTCCCCCGAGTAATATTTGGGAGCTCAGAGGCCTCCAAGGCCACTTAGCCTATATATGCTGATTCATTGAGAATCTGGCCGGCAAGTGTAACCCCTTTTCCCAGATCATAAATAAAGGTTCCACCTTCGAGTGGGATGAAGGGTGTTAGATCGCCTTTGAGGAAATCAAGCAGTATCTTCTCCATCCTCCAGTCTTGATGCCACACATTTCCATAAATACCCTGGTCCTTTATGTGACCGCCCTAGAACGATCCCTCGACGCACCTATCGCCCAAAAGAACAACGAGGGAACAAATAATATCCTCTACTACCTCAGCCGCATGCTCCTCAATATAGAAATTAGGTATTCTCCCATCGAGAAGATCTGCCTGGCGTTCGTATTTTCCATATAGAAATTGCGGCACTACTTTCAGCACCACGAGGTACAACTGGTCTCTCGGGTAAGCCCATTGAAATACCTCCTGAATAGAACAATGTTGACTAGCCGACTAGCGCGGTGGGCAGTGATCCTCCAACAGTTCGACATCAGGTTCGTACCTCAGAAGGCTATCAATGGACAGGAGTTGGCAGACTTTTTAGCTACTCATCCTACCTCCGTGGATCATCCATTGGATCTAGGATTTCCTGATAAGGAAATCCTCTCAGTCGATCATGTCATCCCATGCTGGAAGATGCACTTTGATGGTGCCTCCCGGAGCCCCACCGGTAGAAGGCTCAATGATACTAGGCTCAACAGAGTGGGCCTTGGTGTCATCTTCATTACCCCGGAGCAAGTCGTTCTTCCATATTCGTTCCTGTTGTCAGAAGGATGCACCAACAATGAGTCATAATATCACACCCTCATCACTGGCCTCATCACTGGCTCTCGAGATTGACGCTCACCTTCTGCATGTGAAAGGGGACTCCGAGCTGGTCATCAAGCAAGTCAATGGTGACTATGTTGTCAGAAATCTAGAACTTGTGCCATTGCTGGAGTGCACCATCCATCTAATGGCTAAGTTCCCCTCTCATACAGAGGTCGTTCATATTCCCCAGTTGTAGAACAGTCGAGCAGATGCTTTGGCCAGCCTGGCCGCATCACTTGCGGAGCCCGAACAAGATGACCTAATTATCCACATGGCACACCGGAGAGTCATTTATCCTGTTATTCCGAAGGATGATCGTGGCCCACGGGTGAACCATCTCACCACTGGTTCCCCTACGTCAGGATCCCTGAAGGCTTTAGATGTTGTAATCGAAATGGTTCCTGACTGGAGGACGCCCTTGGTTGAATATCTCCAGCATGGCAATCTTCCATCGGACTGAGCCGAGCATGAGCGAATACGACGCCGTGCACTGCATTTTACCCTTCAGAGCGGTCCCAGCCTTGAGAAGGTCCTTTATAGGTGAGGATTTGATGGTTTTATCCTCTGTTTCCTTCAAGGAGTTGAGATCCCATAGGTCATGCAAGAAGTTCATGATGGTTCCTGTGGCACCAACCAGACCAGGTCGAAGTTGTCCCACCAGATTCGGAGGCTGGGGTACTTTTGGCCCTCCATGATCCATGACTGCATCGTGTTTTCCAAGAGGTGTCATGTGTTCCATGTTCATGCTAAATTTGTGCACCAGACACCAGATCCTCTCCATACTACCAAGTATTCTTGGCCCTTTGCTGTTTGGGGGTTGGATGTCATAGGACCTTACCCATCAGCAATGGCCCACCAGTGCCGGTTCATCCTGACCGCTATGGATTTCTTTTCCAAGTGGGCAGAGGAAATTCCACTTAGGGAGGTCAAATCCAGTTCTATCGCTGACTTCATGAGCTCCAATATCATCTATCGATTTGGAGTCCCTAACGTTATCCTCACAGACAACGGAACCAAATTCCGAGAAGCTGAGCTGAAGAAATTGTATTCCAAGTACAAAATTCGCTATAACCACACCTCTCACTATCATGCACATGATAATGGACAGATCGAGGCGTTTAACAAAACCCTCTCTAACATTCTGCAAAAAATGGTTGGTCAGAACAAGAAAAGTTGGCCGGACAAGCTCCCCAATGCTTTCTGGGCTTATCGGACGACGAATCGCAATTCCACCCTTGTGACTCTGTATTCCCTGGTGTACGGAGCTGAGGCCGTCCTACCTATCGAGATTCAATTTCCCTCATTGCGCATGGCGGTCTATGACTAGCAAGTGCTAGATAGAGTTGCCGAAGTTTTCCTAGATGAATTAGAAGCGCTGGATGAGAATAGGCTTCACGCTTTACATAACCTGGAAAGGCATCAGAGCAGGATGGCTGGAGATTTCAACAAGAAGGTTCACCTTCGCTCTTTCCTGCAAGGTGACCTGGTACTGGATCTTAGAGTGCCAATGATTACTGGCAGGAAACCACCCAAGTTGGAGCCCAAATGGTAGGGGCCTTTCATTGTCCATAAGGTCTATCCCAATGGAGTTTATTCCCTGGTGACTATGGATGGTGAGCGTGTCACTCCTCCCACCAACTCTAGGCTCCTCAAACAGTATTTTGCCTGAATCCTTGGGTCCGAGTTCTCAGACCTAAAACTAAGATCCTTTCGTTATCCCGCATGACCCTAAACTGCACCTGGTTCTGCATGACCCTAAATTGCAACCACGGTCCCCCATGACCTTAAACTAGACTTCGGTCCAGCATGACATTAAACTACACTTGGACCCATACTTGGGCCCCTTTGGTCCAAGTTCTAAGACCTTAAACTAAGACCCTTATGGTCTAGCATGACCTTAAACTGCAAGCCTCTCCTCACTGCAAGATGTTAAACTGCATGCTAGTTAGGCATCCCTAACCGAGGCCCAGCCCCAGGCCCCTTGGCCTTCTCGGGCCTCTCATCCCCAACCTTCACCTAGAGCGTGTGGTGCAAGATTATGCCCTCATTCACGACGGGTTACCTGCCCTTCCAAGCACACTCCTTGGAATAAATACTTCTTATCATCCTACATGACGTTAAACTGTACTTCAAGAACTACGTGCGGCTTGATTCCCATCCTTATGGGATACGTAGGACCGCCTGAACACCTAGATTTCAGGTCCAGCCCCATCTCTTGAGAGATCCCATGATCTCCCAGTCACCTCAGTCTTTTGGCCTATCCTTCCCCGTGGGGGGATATATAGGTGTGATACAGGGTCTTTGGCACCATGCCCCCCTCCTCCTTGGAATCCGCCATCTTTTGGCCACTCTCAAACCAAGCCCTTAGACCCTTTCCAATGGTCTGATAATGTGTTCAAAGTACTATGGTCTAGGACCTGGAATGTTAGATTCTACTTAGGCAAGTTTTCATCCACTTTCCAAGCTTCATGCTCCCTTTCATCCGGGCCCCCGTTATCTCTCACACCCGGAGGGACCCCCAAAAAAACGTCCTGGATAAAATGCCTAAGTGCTCTCCTACCATCATAGTCCAACGCCCACGAGGGTTCCGGGAAACAAATTGATACTAATCCCGCATTGCGAATATGGTCAGCAGTTGATACTCATTTGTTTGCCCCTATCTTTATGCTAACGCGATAGGATGCTGTGTTGCGAACATGGTCAGTAGTAATCCTCAGTCATCACGCCGGTTCCTTCGGGCCCTGGATGTTGGTATCATGATTCACATTAAGTTCCACCCCACCATGTCAAGTGTAATCTCAACACTCCTTGCACTGACCCTCAGTGCGCCCCCACACGTCAGACGGACCAAGCTGTGTAATGGTGTCTCTCGGGGCTCCCGCGATCTGAGCGCTAGAGTATGTGCTTGGGTTTTTTCTTTACGGATTTTGTGCAAATTGACCCTCATCCCCATAGGAAATGAGGAGTCACCCAGACATTGTGTTTTGGGGCAAGATTAGCTAGGATCTAGCATTTCCTGCCCCCCTGATTATTGAACCCTCACCGGCCCCTTGGCCTAAGGCTCATCTCTCGGAGTCTCACGTAGTAATGGCATGAGATTATGTCCTCGTTCACATAGGGTATGCCTCATCACATCATGCGTATTCCCCAAGTCCAAACCATATGACCTTAAACTGTGCTGTTTGGTCCCACCACATGACCATAAATTGTGATGATATCATCCTGGCCGTACGACGAAAAATGGCACTGCATTGTGATGACCTCCCTATGGGGGACATCACGTCGGGTATTGGTCAATTTCCATACCATTTGTCAAAGCTTGTTACGGCTTGATTATTGTGGAGACGCTAGGAATTTCTACCCTAGGCCGGTCACTCCACAAAATAAAAACCATTCACCTTCATGGACAAACAAGATATAGCAAATTATGCTTCTTTTGGTGCGAGGGCTAGACCCGCACGTCTCCATCGTCCTTTGCGCAGGCACCATGTCATGCCATGATACCTCTCAAGAACTACGTATGGCTTGATTCTCACACTTATGAGATACGTAGGAGTGCCTGGGAACTTCCCCACAATCCCAACCTAACTTTTCATGTTCGGTCTCTCGGCCTAAACATGTCCCCAGGAGCAAATAGTAAGTAGGGCCTTGCCCTCATTCACGCCGGGTTTCGCAACCACTTTACCGTGTGTCTCTCATTCCCCTTATCCTTGGGTATGGGTTCTAAGACCTAAAACTAAGATCCTTTTGCGGTCCTACATGAACCTAAACTGCATTTTTTCCTATATCTGGGCCCCTTTGGTCTGAGTTCTAAGACCATAAACTAAGATCTCCTAAGAACTACGTCTGGCTTGATTCCCATCCTAATGGGATACGTAGGAATGCCCAGACCTTCTATCCTTGGGTTCATCTGGATTTCAGCTAGTTCGTCTCTTTGGCCCCTCTTTCAGGACCCCAACTATGGGACTTCATGGTGTAGTACGTGATTATGTCCTCACTCATGTCAGGTTTGTAACATCTGCACCCTGCACACCCCGTTCTAAGAATTATCCTTCTTTTCTTATCATCCTACACGATGTTAAACTGTGCTTCAAGAACTACGTGTGGCTTGATTCTCATCCTTATGAGATACATAGGAACTCCTAGATATTTCGTCTTGGGTCTAGCCCCAGGGATTACCAAACCCCGTCCCTCCTTACTGTTGTCCCCTTGGCCTGACTTCTTGGGGAGTGGTGTAATAGTGACATCTACCCCAAATAAGTTCGGGATACCCCATAGTGATAGTGGGAAGCAACAGTTCTCTCGCCAGAGAGGTCCTATCTGAAAATTGGGATGATCCATGACCGGGTTGGTACATCAGCCTAATGTGCCTCTGCCACAGTGGCGCAATTTCGGGAGTGTTGGAATCTGTTCGAACAAACCACCACTCCACTTTCCACGCTTTGTGTTCCCCTTTATTTGGATCCTCATCCTCTTTCTTGTTTGATGGGACCCCCTAACAGTATGGATGATAGACTTTGGTCGGCCTGCTACGACAATATGGATGATAGACCTTTGGTCCGCCTGTTGTAGCAATATGGATGCGTGACCTACAGTCCGCCTACTGTCCTGGGCCAATGTCCCGGAGGACTGGTCATGTTTGATAGGACCCCCTAATAGTATGGATGATAGAATTTTTTCCTCCTGCTGCGACAATATGGATGAAATACCTTTGGTCCGCCTATTGTAGCAATATGGATGATTGACCTACGGTCCGCCTACTGTCTTGGACCAACGTTTCGGAGGACTGATCGGCGATATTTGAGTTAGGTCCCATGTTTCGAACATGGTCAGCAGTGAGCACTCATTTATTATCCCCATTTCAGGCCGATGTGACATGGATTCTGCGTTTCTACTATGGTCAACAGTTATCCTCCATCACCACGCCACCTTCACAGTGTTTTGAATTCGGGTAACATGATTCACCTTTTTCATCTCCCTATGTTTGGATAGATTTCAATGCCCCCAAAATTGCCCCGCTCATGTGTTAGGGCACATTGAGGAGATGATGCGTCGATCGTTCTAAGGTTCCCCCACCCGTCGGCTGGACCTCCCTCTTCTCCTTAGAAATCCAGGCCCGATTTCGGATGCCTGAAGCTTGGCTAACGCCCCACAGTTGGATGGAATGATGACACGAGCACCCTTTATTCCTCACGTTGGGTGCGACCCGCAAGAGCTTAGGGGTGAGTTGTTATTTATTTCAGAATTATGGTGAGCATATTAAACCAAAGGTATAGATAAATAGATTGGTCCATACATAGGATCAAAATGTTAAGAATTGGAAGCAAAAAAGTTCATGAGATGGCCAAAACAGAGCCCTCAAGGATCAGCATGCTAGATTGATCTTTCCAATGCTGCTACCCTTGGGCTGGTAGCCTCCAGGACTGTTTCTCACTCCTTAAAGACTCTCTCTTCATTAGCATCTACAGAGCACGTCTCGCCAACCCTAGCTTGGGCGTGCACCTACTCGGTTTGAAGTACGGTCATCTGATGACTCACCTCCAACAGTTGTTCTTGGGCGTTAGCCAGTTGGTCCGCCTGTTTTTTCACAAGCTCAGAGTATGTTGCAATGAAGTCCTCCTTCTCTTCCACCTACCCTTCGATATACCGGACCTTCTACTCCACCCTCAGAAATGCTTGAGTGTTCGCCGATCTTTCCTGACACTGGGCAACGTCAGTGAGCCGGCTGTTCTCACGTACCTTCTCGGCCACGTAATCACAGACCATCGAATGAAGGCATTGAGCTTCAGTCCCTCCGGCGCACAGGAAGCGCAACCTGGTCTTAAATGATCCCATCTGCCTCAGCCAATCGGACTGGGCCTGCCTGAGGAAGCACTGGATACACTTCCACCCTTTGCGCCGTGTCATCTGGATCTCCTCGACGGCTTCTGATTCTATGTCGTCTACCTCCTCGGGATCATCTGGACAATACGTGGTAAAGACAGCTAGCAGGTCGGCAGTAGGATCTGCCTCAGGGATGTCTTTATGAGGAATAGGATCCTCGACATCTGGGTGACCTTCCTCTCTCACCCCAATAGAGATGGTGCCTCCGTCAACTTCCGTCCTCACCTCAAGGACAGCGCCGCTGATGTCTGCTGCCCCCTACTCACCAATTGCTAGGGCCAACTCAGTGTGGGGAGCATGTTTTGAACGAGGTGGTATGTCCGCCACTGGTCTGCTCACAGACGGCCTGGGCTCAGCACCCCAAGGATCCTCCAATGTTGAGATCACTGCACAAGGTGTACCCTGATTTGTTGGGATCTTTTGATAACAAGCACCATTAGTAAAGCATGGGACTTAGAGGAACCCAGGGCGTCGGCCTCCAGTGTTATGGCCACTATATAAGCTGCCATGATAGGAGACCCCTCTGTGCTAGTCAATTCAATGATGGGCATCGGAGCCCCATCCTATCCCACTGGTTCCTCTCCTCCCTCTATTCGGGACACCTGATCAGCACCTAGGTTCTCCTGAGTGAGATAGAGAGATGGGTTAGAAGTTGTATAAGAGAGTGCACGAAGAAGAAAGATGGATAAGGGTAGAGATGGACCTCGAGCAGTTCGGTTATCTCTATGTCAGAGATGACAATCTCACTGCTCTCCTGCGAGTTCCCTTGGTGGGCTACCCCCTGCGACCCTCACCCTCGGGTTCTCCTTCTCCTTCACCTTTTCTATTATCTTCTACTTTGCCTTCATATTCTCTGATCTCCTCCTCCACCTCTGATTCATCGTCATTGTCGCCTTCTCCCAGCAGCATCACTTCTGGATCGTGCTCTTGGCTAACCATCAATTTCAATAGGAAAGGTGTCTCTGCACGCCGACCCCTTTGGTGCACGTATGTGTCCATGACCGTCAGATAAGCAGGCCGCCGATGGAAGTTCACTATGTCAGTAACTCGAATGATCCCGACCTCTGGAAGTTGGATCCCATTCTGCATTATCTTCTGCCAGATGGCTTCAACTCCCAGTGATTGCCGCAGGGTCATCCAGGCCGACAACAGTGCCGAGAAAATTGCATCTTGGGAAGGTTCAAGCACGTATCTTATCTGCTTCTCGGGCAGTTCCCTGGCCGCCTCATGTGACCCCCCTACGGGCAACGAGGTCGCGGCGGTACCATGTGATGTTCCCGCCGCTGAGGTCCCGGCTCGCGCAGGCCTTGCTGCCTAACGCGCCCCTGTTTACCCCCTTCTAGAAGCACCTTGCCTACTCCCCTGTCGCCCGGTATCCGCACGACTAGTCTTGAGTTTCCGGACTCGCTTGTCTAAAAGCCCCTCAGGGTACCAAATGATCTAGTACTCGACATACTCAGTTGTTAGGCCAGCGTCGACCCTAGTGGGAGGAAGAGTAATGAAATCGCCAGAGCCGAAAGTGGTGAACATCAACCACATCTGGCGCAGAACGCAGGGATTCTTCTCCTCCCAGACAGCCGTGAACACCTTCTTCGGCATTCATTGGAGGCACCCGAATTTCCTGCCGAATCGGGATGGCACGTAAGGCTCGTAGATCATCTTCCCGTCGATCCGCGCCATGATCACCCCACCCCAGATGCTCTGATAATACTCCTACTATTCCAGTGAGCCTCGCCCATTGTCCACCATATGGCCGATCAGGGTGGGGAACAGGCTAAAGCTGAAGTTGGTGTGGTTACCAATGTGGATCCTCATGACCTCCTCATTGAGCATCATCGGTGCCACCCCAGCGATGTTCAGTAGGGATGGTCGCAAGTCGTTTCCTGGAGGACGGATGGCATTCGGGAAAGTGTACTCGCCGAGATGAGCCGCCACCCAGCTGTGAAAGATCTGGGAAGGGGCCACATACCCTTTGAGGCCAACCCCCCTCATGAGATGAATCCCAGAATGGCATAAACTTGGCCAGAATGGGTACCCCCATGTTGAACCATTTGTTGGCAGCCATGGTGGCTGCCTATCACCAGTGTTGTTGGACGGATTCCCATCCTCGCGTCCGCCACGGTAGGAGCCACCCGCTCAGGAAGGCGGTGAGGAACCTGGCGTACTGGATGTTCCGGTCCCGGGCCTCAATGACGCGATGGCCCCCACGATTGGTATTGCCCTGCCTCCAGGGTCCTCCAATACGACCCATCCTTGCTCTCTAAGCCGCGGTTGGGAACCGTTTCCCCGCCCGACATCTTGATTTCCAGATCCTTCTCTTGGAACTGGCTGAACCAGCCCTTGTAGGCAATGTCCTTCAGGAAGTCCCTGACCCCCAGCCTCTCTTTGGCCATCACTAACAGGTGCCACATCAGCATGGGGGTCCGTGACCTATCTTCCCATGTGTTCTTTGGAGTAACGAACTCTTCATATTGGTAGCCCTCCAGCGGGATACCCCCAATGCAGTGAATATCCCAGAGGCTGATGTCGACTTCCCCATGGTGAAGGTGGAATGTGTTGGTGTCAGGAGACCACCAGGTGAATAGATCCGGCTCGAGTTCGGGTTGACGGTGGAAATGGAACTGCGACATCCATACCGCCTCGAACAGGCCAATACGCCGCAGCTCGGCCCCAAACTGGTCGCAAGTATGACGAACCCAGAATGCCCAGGCCCACTCATTAGTAAAGTTTCCCCTGGACCACAGGTCCCAATATTTCATCCAGCCATTAGTGTCATCTGTGATACTCTGACGAAACGTGCTCGCGTAGAGGGTCAGAGAATTCTCTACGAAAGGCTCATCCCCAGTAATGGTCTTGGTCCTCGGTTTTAGGTCATATACATCCATGTTCCTGGTTTTCCGGGTAGGATGGTCATTGTTGGTGATGTTGTAGCAAGGAATCTCATCCTCCCGGGTCACCCATGACCACGGTGTGTCCACCTCGAAGCCTGGAAGAGGAACCTCCTCCAGGATTCCAATGTTCTAGAGCGAGAGGTTGTCAGACAGAGGATACTCCTTCTGAGAAAGGGTCAGCAGGTTGAACAAGGTTAGGTTGTTGGAAACGAACACCTTGGTGCCATAAACCTCTTCATTCGCTGCCATTTTGGCTCTATGAGCGGCGGCTCCCCCCTCATCAACTTGGTTTTCATCCATCTCGAATATTTTGGGAGTTGCGCGAAATCAGGATGGAGTGTGTGGAATCAGAGAGAGTTGCGCGAAATTTGAATCTTCGGCGCGAAATCCAGGAGGTGAGCATGAAATCATCACACCATGCATGGAATATCCCGAGTTGGCACGTAAATATGGCCAAAATTTGGAAGGATTTGCGAGCTGCCAAAGCGTCTTTTCGCACATCCGCGGAAGCAATTTCACGCACGAGAGCATTGATCCTATCACGTGGAAAATCTTGAGTACGGAATTTAGGACCCAACACCACTTTTTATAGGCAAGGCCAGGGTTCTGCACTGCGCGGAAAGATAATTTCGCACCGAGCCGGATTTTTGCGCGCCCGTCGGATTTTTGCGTGAAAATGCCCAGGAGATACACTGCTTCGACGTTTCCCTCGAAATCTGATCGTTGCGACCTCTCATCGATCCAATTCTGAGGGGGGGGGGAATTTGTAGATGCCAAAAAAGTCCGTAAATCCTAGATGGTGTTTCGAATGGACAGAGCGAAGTCATATTCGGACCCATAGGCCCGTTCCGGAGGACCTGGAAGTGGTGTGTGAAATTAAACTGCATCCGTGTGAAAAAAATGTTGTTAGCGCGAAGGGCTCACGGGATTCGCGAAAAGGAACTGGCGCAGCATGCAATTTTGCGCGCCCAGTTCCGCGCGGGGAATTCTTGCGTGCCGACGGGTCCTGGCACAAAAGATTTCACGCGCCTCCCTGTTTCTGCGACAGAAAATGCCTATAAATAGAAGGTGACCTCAACCATTTTGGGGTTGAGGAATTCGGACCAGCTCCCATGTGCGCAATTTGGACTCCCCCACGTGCAAGATGTCTTTCAGGTAATTCCCCTTTTCATGCAACCATGCCCCGGGGTTCGCCTTTATGCGAAACCCCACTGGATTAAGTGAATTTTCCATCTCCTCTGGGTTCTTCCTTTGTGCTCAATCCTTTCCCCTTGCGCGTAATCCATTCCAATTGCGCGTAATCCCTTCCAAATTGCGTGCAATCCCTCTGTTAGGTTTCACCATGATTTAGGGATCGGTCAAGCCCTTTGCGCGCAATCCCCTATTCATATGCTATCCTTCTACCCCAATTGCACGCCACCCTGGTGTTTTTCTTGCAAACATTCTCTTTGCGTGCAAAACCCAGGACCCCTCACCTTGTCCCCCCTTGGATGCCTCTCTGCGCCGGCGCCCGATATCTTCCATACTGGCCATGCACACCATGCGTTGTTTTCCCGTACGGCCTTCCAGGCTCGTATGAAGTAACTTCAAGGTCCCTTGGGCGGTGTTTCATGTTGTGTTGCTTTGCCTCATGCTTCTTCACATAGGCACGCTAACAGCTATTTCTTTTTTGCATAGCCACGCTAACGTGGACCCCTCGATGGTTCGCCCTGCAGACCCCCTTCACTACAGCCTAGCCGATGCCTTCCCTCCCACAAGGGGTAGATGGTGTTGGGCATGTAAGCCCTAGGGGTGTGGAGCGAACCCACCTCGTCCGAGCTGCAGGATGTTAAACTGCCAAGCACCTCATCTTTAACACATGAAGTTAAACTGTGGTCTGACCCTGTGCCTCACACACAGGGTCCTCCAAGCTCGGACAATCTTTACGCCTCTCATCTCCATGAGAATGGAATCTTCCTCGCATGGAATGATATCCTCATTTTTGAGTGGAGTTTGTCCACAGGGGAAGGGCTGCCTCAGAGCGTAAGCCCCTAGCCCCTCTTGAGGAAGGTTGCACCCATGCACCTCTGTACTTCCCCACTGCCAAGGCCAGTGGAGGGCGTGATAGGGAACATGTCATCTCCTCTATTCGGTCTCAAATCCCTCTCCCTCTATGCTTTGTCGCAACATGGGCCTCCATCCTGGAGTATGCCCCGACACTAAGGGCTGCTAACCACGCGTAAGCCCCTGTTTCCTATTTAGGCCGCTCAACGCGTAAGCCCCTTTCCGCTTCTCATGGATGCACCCTTTGTGATGTGATCGTATGGTCCTTCTCGCCTCTTGTTTCTCACACCGAGTGTGACTCACGTGAGCTTAGAGCGAGAATCGACCATGACATCCTCCTATGGGCCTCCTAAGAGCGTAATCCCCATCCCAGCGAACTATGGGGACTTTGATTCCCTGCCATGGGGATACGTAGGAAGCCTCCACGAGGTTCAAGCCCACCACCCGGTCGTCCTGACTTCTTCACGTCAGTCCACCAAACACTTTGGGCTACCTCAGAGCATAAGCCCCAAATTGCTTGTCCCGTATGACGTTAAACTATATGCCCTCGTCCCGCATGACGTTAAACGATATTCCCTCATCCTACATGATGTAAAACTGTATGCCCTCGTCCCGCATGATGTTAAACTGTATTCCCTCATCCCTCATGACGTTAAAATGTATGCCCCAAACTACGTAGACTTTGATTCGTGCAAACACATGGTACGTAGGAAGCCTCCGCAAGGTTCAATCCCATCACTCAGTTGTTCCGACCCCTCCACGTCGGTTCACAACCACTATTATGATCTGCCTCAGAGCGTAAGCCCCATACTCACTACTATGGTCCGTCTCAGAGTGTAAGCCCCGTACCACACACCCACGTCTCATCCTGGCCTCTCCCTCGAGACCACGTGCCTCGGGAACCTCATGCCCTATCCCGGAGATCTTACTTCCTCCAGGCTCCAATCCATGCGTTCATTCTCACAGGATACCTCTTCAGGTGTCCCACCATATCACCGAACTATGTGGACTTTGATTCCCTGCCATGGGGATACGTAGGAAGCCTCCATGAGGTTCAAGCCCGTCACTCCATCACCCATCCTGATCCTTACCCAGGCCGCCACATCCTAGTGGGATCATGTCATCTCATTCCACTCCACAGTATCCGGGAAGCCGCTTACATGCTGGCCCCAATATCGGTTTTCCCCCTAGGAGGTCCTTCAATCAGATCCACTCTCAGTGTTCCAATCTGTCTGATCCGTCTCCGCCAGACGTTAAACTCACGGCATAACTAGTGTTAAACATGGGAAGCTGAGGAAAACCTTAGATGGTACACAATTCCCCGCGTTCAATGTGGGATTCCTCAGGCTTCTGTGCCCTCAAGAAGCCCTATAATAAGGGAAAGAAGATAGACATGCCAATCCCCCAGTGTCAAGGCGCGCCAACGACACCCCAGCGTGACCATTCTACTCACCGAAGGTTGCTGCCCCGAACAGACCCCTTGGAGCGTCTCGACGGAAGCAGCGTAATTAACTGGCGTCCATGCAGATATGGCGCTGAGAACGAGCTTCACGAACCCATCTTAAATCTATGAGGGAGACCCGAAATAGGTGATGAGCTCCGAGGAGGAATCCATGGAAGGAAGAACCGACATCCCATCATCCCGGTTCCGATCAAGGAGAAGACGTCCCTGAACAAGGAACGAATGTCGCCCGCCTTTGGAAAGAGGGAATGCGGGGCCTCAAGACGCGCGTGCTCCCCCATGTGACGGATGCGCACGCGCCCCAACGTAAAAGAATCGAAAACATACATCTTTACTTAGAGGGATCTGAATCTCAGGTAGTGTATGTCGGTCGAGTATCTACAATCATTAGATTTTGAACTTGCCTACACTCTAGGAAAAATGAATTCTGTATCCGATGCACTGATCTTAAATAATTTCGCTCAGGTAGTTCAAGAATCTAGTTATGAATGGATTCTTATGGCCTTATTCTCAGAGATTCATGTTGAGGTTTAGGAGGACCAGGGTCAGAATATTCTCACAGCCTTAGCAGTGACATCCTTACTTCTAGAACGAGTATGGTCGACACAATTATCTGATCCTGATGGACCTGTCCTATTGGAAAGTGTCTCAGATGATGATACTAATTGTTGTTGGATAGTAAATGGGAATGATAATCTATTATTTTGAGGGTGTGTATGGTTCCCAGTAGACATTAGAGAGGAGTTAATGTGGGATTTCCACACCTCATCATGGTAGGTTCACCGTAGTGTCACTGAAATGTATCAGTATCTATGACGCCAATACTGGTGGCCCAATATGAATGTAACACCCTGAGATTTTATGAAAAATATTCTTTTCATTAATGTCTTTTGTTGTACGCTACACCAAAAGCAGCTTTCAAAACATGCATCCTTGACTTGCCTTGCATTACACGCAATCGTGACCTTCCTCGATAGCGTGTGTAGTACGCAATACCGAGTTTCACTAAACAACGATATGCTATTAAAATATTATTAAAACTAGCCGTTATGATTAGTAATAACCACTTTTTGAAATTTTGTAAATTTTATTTTTTCAAAATGGACTTCATTTTTGGATTCGGAATATCGAAATTAGCATAGGGTGAAATTTTGGTACTTTTCGGATAACTTTCATATTCTGATGAATAGTGAAAATTACTAAATTTTAATTAAAAAGAACTTTTTTAATAGAAATAATTAATAGTGATAAATTATTAATTTGAGTGGTTTTAAAGTATATTTAGAATATATTTTTACAATTTAATACAATTTTGGTCATTGGATGTAATTATACATTTAAACCAGACATAAACAAGTGTTAATCTTTTGATGGTTATTATCTCTTAAAAACACACTATTTGTTTTGACGACGGGAATTAATTTTTAAATTAATTAATGCAACTAATATGTTTTGAATTTGGTAAAATAGACATCATTTTTGAGTTCATAATATCAAATATAGCTTAGGCCTAATTTTTGGTATTTTTCTGGAAACTTTCATTTTTTGATGAATAGTGAAACCACTAAGTGGTAGTTAATGATCTAGTCTTATTGAAATGATCATCCCATAAGGGGCATAGTATTGCTCTTCTAGGGTTCTCGCTCCGCCATCCCCTTCCCAGATCAGTGCGCCCTCACCTTCCTGGTTTGGCTGTCCGGAGTGGTGGATCTCTGCTGTTGCGGCCTTGTATTGACTCGTCATGCGTGCACTGGTGGCTTTTTCTTCGGCACAGTGTTGATTCAGTGCCCGAGTTCCTGGCCCAGTGGTTCGAGACTTTCACTTCCTCCAGATCTGGGCGTTCGAAGGTAGGGCATTGTTTCTGTGGAGTTTTCAGATGGTGGTGTCGGGATCTGGTATTCCTTTTGTGGTTGAGGTGCCTTGAACTCTCGGATAGCGTGTGATCGTTTGAGGTTGGTTTTTGCTTGAATCTGATGATGTCCTTTGCTGCCTGTTCTTTTTATCTTCTCTCTTGGGTGATTTCTGGGATTTTGGTGATGTTCTTCTTCTCGCTATCTTATTTGCGAGTGTTTTGTGATTTCACAGATGATTAGGGATGGTTTTATGGGTGTGTATGTGGATGTTCTCTGGCCATGTTTTTATTTATTCCTCGGAGGTGATGAGATGATGCCTCCTGTGGTGTGAAGTTTGCGATGGTTGTGAAGATGGTGGCGGAGCCGGAAATCTCTCCGGCGTCCTGAAGCATTTGGGTTGGCCCCCCTGTGATTGGTGTGCGGTTTCGGCGATGGATCCGGCGTCTTACCACTGTGCGGTGGCGCGTGGTGATCTGGTGTCTCTCCGGCAATTTGACACGCTCCTCGAGATGGACTCGTGGCATGAGGTGGGGCACGTGGTTTCGCCGGTGGCATGTTGGCATCGTTGATCGGGGTTGCGCGGCTCGAGGCTGGGTGTGACGGGCTCGCGTGATGATGGGCACGTGGTATTGATTGAACTTTTGGTTTTTTTTTTCTGAATTTTGAATGTCGCTGAAATCTATATGAGGTTGGAATGGTTTGAACAGTTTCCGGTTTCCTTAAACCGGTTTGGGGTACCGGAACCCATAAACCGGCTTCTGATAATGGAAAAAAAATGATTTGCAGGCACTAAGTGGTAGTTAAAAAAATGAATTTTTTATAAAACTTAATTTTACCGCTTCTGTGAGTGGAATTTCAAAAATCCGAGAGACACGGTTGATGTTAGTAAGTAAAATGTGGTTCAATGAGATGAAAATAATTTTTGGTGAATAGTAACTTTTTACTTTTTTACCACGGTTAAAAGTAAATAGGGTAATTAAGGGTAAAAATGTTATTATTATTACCCTAACACATGTCCTAATTCTATTGGATAAGTGTAATTCGACCAAAAACAACCTTATAAATAAAATATGATCATTTAGGCCCACTTGGATTAGATTAGGACATTTATTATTAATTTATTTAAAGAAGGGTTAAAATAGTTAAAATAAACGTTTAATAAGTAAATATTTTTTAATATAGGGTTATACATAAGATAAATTCGACTATCAACATTAATTAGAAAGATAAAGATATTTCCTACATAATAGTATTTTATTTGTAATTTTTAGACATTAAATAATTTAATTTATTTATGACACAACGATGATGCAGTAATTATCTTATTAATGAAATATTGACATAATTGATGTTATAAATACCCAAATAAATTTAATTTGAATCTTTTTATGAATTAAAATAATTTTCTAGGTTAATATGACATGTTAGTATTGATTTAATTAACTTTTTTCGAACTAATCATTCTGTTATGATTTTCACAAAAATCAATTACTAAATAGTGTCAAAATTGACATATAATAGTTTTTAAAACAAACATTATATTATTAATTGTTATTTTATTCCTAAAAATCTAAGGTTCGGTCAAATGACTTAGATAAGGTTACATATATTAATAATAAACAACTTGGGGTACGTTTGGCTTCTTATTGTAAGTTTATTAACCTTATAGGGTAAGAACACAAAAAGACACGGTAAAATTAAAATTATCTACCTTAAAGTTAAATATAAATGATAAGGTTAAAATAGGAATCTAAACTTGTCTAAATTCTATAGGATGAGTGGATTGCGACCCATACCCACCTTAGCTTCAAAATAAATCAATTTGGAGCTATTTAAAACTGAATTTGACTTTATAATAAAATAATATTTTTAGTTATTCCAAAGGTGCCCCTCTCCTCCCTTATAAAAGGGCACCTCCTCCCCCTCTTCCTCACACCACATTGAGCCTTCAAGATCGGAAAAACCCTGCCAAATTCTCTTCTCCACTTCCCTATAAACATCCTAGAGGTCCTGGTCTTCTTCAAAGACCAATTTTAGTACCCTAAGAGGAGGACTCAAAGAGGCACTTTAAAGAAGAGGTAATGTCCATTACCGATTCTTTTATCTTTATTTCTTCTTCCACTTCTTCTTCTTAGGTTTTTTCATTATGAAGTAATAAAATCAGTATCACTCATATACTGATATGTTATTATATGTATGAAACAACCCTAATTCATCATCTATCCATCCTACGGAAAACGAAATCACCGCGCGTGCGTACGTACGGAATACCGTCTCCACGCCATGGTGAAATCTATTTTCCACCACCACCTTACATGGATGGGTATAATGGTGTAAATAATAACTATATATGATTATTTTAAAGTGATATTGATTCTGAAATAGTATACATACACTCCAATATAGTCCCACGATCATGAGAACGATATCATCGCTCGTGCGTACGTACGGACTACCGTCTCCACGACGCGATGAGATTCATTCTCCGCATTATCCATTCATGAATGATTATAAAGTAAATATAATAAGTAATCATGAAATATATGACATAATAATGATACTGGATTTATGTGTATATATATGTATTTCATCTACTTAATTCCATTCAACTCAATAAGGAAATGAAAACAGCGTTCATTCATACGTACGGCCTACCTTCTCCATGAATGGTGTATTTCTTTCCATTTACTGATTTATTATATATATGTATATTCTGAATATATATTATATATAAATCATGTTTTATATTCTGTAATTAAGTAATCATGATCTAAGTAATGATATGAATAATTACAAGTCAAAACACGGACGACAAATGAAACAATTTTACCCAAAACGCTCTTTAACATGGAATTTACAAAAGAATGGGTAATATAAAGTAATAAGTGAACCATATATGATATAATAACAATGAGTATGATTCTGTAATAAGTAAATGAAATTATTTAAATCATTATACAGGATGTTCGGACACTTACAAAGCAAATCAGACCTAAGGTAAGGGAAAATATCACAATCTCATTTTTATCCGAGATTGTTTATACTTTGGTATATACTGGGGTGTATTTTATCATCCACATCAATGTTTCCTCAATATGTAACATTTTTTCTATCCACCTATAATTTTTGTAATCCAATTTTACCCTTTGGTGAGTTTTTAGTAAAAGATATGAAAGGAATCTTTTGTCATTTTTCGTACGAGGTACTTTTTGACTTTTCCAACAAAAGTACGAGAAGAATGTTTTTTTAACTTGTACGACATGAATGGATTTTTAAAACAATATTTCCAAGAATCTTACTTTACAAGTTTTCAAGATTATTTTTAATCAACTTCTCTTAGTTTAGAATTGTATGACATTTTATGAAAGAAAAAGTGTTTTTGAAGTAGAAAAGATATTTTCCTCAAGAATGGAGTTCAAGAGTTTTATCTATTTTATTTTCCTTCTAAGATAATATACGGTTCTGTTTCTATCCCTATTATTACATGGATTTGATTATGTTGTGATGGAAATATTTTTATGAATTCCTTTATCTTATATGAATTGTTTTATGATTCCATGTTGTTTAAGAATCCCATTTTTACTACATGGGTTATGCAATGATGTATGATTTATGATTTTGTGGCACACATAAGAATGGTATCATTATGAGATGGGTGGGACCTATATCTCCCTCCAATGCATTGGGTAAAGATTTTATATCTCATGAGATAGACATAGCTGGAATGGTAGGTTATACCGGTTCAGTGAACCACGACTGAAACGAGGAGTGAACTCGGTTCAGAAAGGGACTTTGTCCACTAAGATAGTCTTGGCAATGAGTCTTTACTAATAAGAAACGATTCTCTATGATTATGTGTGTATGACACAATGTTTCATGTTTTATGTTATGATTATTGGGATTACATTTCACTACTATGATTTATCCCATGTTATGAAATCATGATCTCTTTTGCAGGTTAAGATTTCCAAAAGATATGTTCTTATGAATATGATGTGATTGATATTTCATTTGTTTACCCTTACTGAGAATTTGAGCTCACCCTTTTATGTTTTCTTTTCCCCATGATATAAAGAAAGGTTTTAGGTAAGAAAAAAAAGGGAAGATCTTTATTGGGAGATGTTTAAGATCTTTCACCACGATTAGAAGATTTTATTCTGAGTTTCCAAAGACACTAAACTACTACGGTCCTTGTGTGTTTTTTTTCTTATGTATTAAGTATTCCGCAAAAGCAATGTAATATTCATGTATGTCAAGCTTCGGGTCTCTACAGTTGGTATCAGAGGAAAGGTTTAGTCAACCTTTGGAAACTAGGATGCGAGAACTTTAGTGAGATCCCTAGAGATATTTCTAAGGTATGTCTAGGGATGTACCTAAGGTTAAGTATAAGTATCTGTTATAGTCCTAGAATTACGCTAACGATCATATAATTAAACCTAAGATGTTAGATATTGAAGGTACTACCCATTTATTATGATGTTTTCCCTAGCATGATTTTTGCCTCTCACACTATTCTTTTTGGGTTTTAGACGATGGCTGGAACCCGAACGAACCGTGTTGATCAATGCAATGGACAATGCAATGATTGTCCTCCTGAACAAACAAATGTTATGAGAGATGGAGTGAAAAATATTATTTCTATACTTACAAAATCTATGAATCATTCTGGACTTCCAAATGAGCAGAGAAGGGAACAATATTCTATTGAGTCCTTCATGAGGCAACGTCCACTTTCTTTCAGTGGCTCTTCTGATCCACTTGTTGCTGAACAATGTATCAGTACCACTGAAAAGATATTTTTAGTTCTTCAATGTTCTGAACATGATAAAGTCATCTTAGAAGTATATCGTTTGGAAGGTGAAGCTGATCAATGGTGGAATCTTATCAAGAATACGAGGCAAAGAGATGAAATTGAGTCCATAGAATGGGACGAGTTCAAGAACTTATTTTTCAATAAGTACTTCCCTCGTATTCTTCGAACAAAGATGGAGAAGGATTTTCTTGAACTAAAGAAAAAGGATGATGAATCTGTTGGTGTATACGAAGCGAATTTTACAAGGCTTGCAAGGTATGCATCTGGCTTTATCATCCAACCTAAAAGTAATGTTGATCGATTCTTCAGTGGCTTAAAACCAAATCTTCAAAGGGCATTAACTATAAGAGACTTCAGTAGCTATGAAGAAATTGTGCGTTGTGCAATCAAGGTAGAAATGGAAGTTGGTGTTACTTATCCATCTAGTAGTTTTGACAAGAAACGAAAGATGGAGTTCAAGGAGAAATCTCAGAATAATGGTGAAAAGAAGATGAATGTTTCCTTATGCTCATAGTGTGGAAAGAAGCATGGTGGAGATTGTCTTAAAGGGACAAGTAAATGTTTCAAATGTGGAAAGGAAGTTCATCGGGCGTTTGAATGCCGCAATGATGGGAAGAAGATGTCTAATGATGCAAACAAAGGAAGGGATACACAGAATGAACCTACTACACATCAATGATTCAAGTGCAAGGAGATGGGACATTATGCCAATAAATTCCCTAATCCAAGGGTTAGTGATGATCGACATGAGCAACCACTTAAGTCAAAGGAAAAAAGGGAAGTCACATGCAATCACCATTGGTGATGTTGAATATGACAACGATGTGGTGGAATGATTAAGTGTTTATGTAATGGGATTCCAAAATAATGTTGAGTATTAGAATATTTATGTATTGGTCTATTGTGGTTTTCAATAATTTTATGGTACCGGTAACCATGGAAAGTGATTGAGATATTTGTGGAAAAAAGATGATGTGCACATAATGAAGGGAAAATGAGAAAATAAAATATTTGACAGTATTCATGAGCTCATGATTGATACAAGGACTAAGTGATATCATGGTTTGAGTGTATATAATTTTGAAGATTTTGGTATAAGGAAAGTGTTAACTTTTAACTACATTAATGTTTTCACTAAGGTTAAATGGGTATTCATTTTTCAAGAGAATACATGATTAGGGACTTCGAATGTTTGGAATGTGACCAACAAGACATATCTCATGATATACGAGGATCAACGATGGTATTAACATGCTTGTTATATGAACTCTTTGGTAATCATTTTCACTATAATATGAGATTGGAAAACAGTATTATGGATAAGCCTAAAGATTGGAATGGACTATGTTGGACATATGTTAGTATTGTTTAAGGATAAAAGTTTTTTTCGATATTATTAATGGGATGTAATAGTAATGTAGTTTTAGAAAAAGGACAACCTGTAGGACGGGTGACAGCCCATCGTGTTGGACAAGGCTGTGGGAATCAAACACACAACTGAAGTGCGACTAGCCTTTATCGCCTACCACTGGCCTACAAGAAGTCCCTGGTTAGTAGAAACTAGTTTTATTTTATTACGCGGTATGGTATATGAAGTATAAGTTCATTTTTGGAATCGTATACGATTAACTTCACCATAGATGGTCTTATGTATTTTTGATAACTTTTGTAACCTTTTGTTTGAGACAGATGGAATGACCCATCATTCTATCACATGATCTGCTAACACTTCACGAATGACAAATCCAACTTCATGTCTTTAAGACATGAAGTGGAAATTGTCCAAAGAATTGCCAACGGTGACACAGTACCAAAATCACGAAAGTATTTCTTCTAATTTCAATTTCATCAACTTTAGGGAAATGATCTTGAAAACCAAAAATGTTGTCCTAGTGCTCTTATATCTGATGAATTAGATGGTACCTTAGATCGTCACAAATTTATGGCTTTGTGATTTATGGATTTTCCATAGCCATGTTCTCTACCACTCTCCATCAGAACATGATGGTTATATTTCTCTTCCATATCCATATTTTCACCTATGTGGAAACCGAGTGATTAGTTTATTTGGGTAACCGTTACATTTCATACTTTTGTTTTTTAAAGAATGGTTTTGGTATTCCTTTTTACGATGTGGGTTTCTATTAAAGAAAATTTCAAGTAGTAAACCATTTATAACCCTGATGATTTGGAGGGTGAAATTCATTTTAAGAGGGGTAGAATGAACACCCCGAGATTTTATGAAAAATATTCTTTTCATTAATGTCTTGTGTTGTACGCTACACCAAAAGGAGCTTTCAAAACACGCATCCTTGAATTTCCTTGCATTACATGCAATCGCGGCCTTCCTCGATAGCATGTGTAGTACGCAATACCGAGTTTCACTAAACAACGATATGCTATTAAAATATTATTAAAACTAGCCGTTATGAATAATAATAACCACTTTTTGAAATTTTGTAAATTTTATTTTTTCAAAATCGACTTCATTTTTGGATTTGTAATATCGAAATTATCTTAGGGTGAAATTTTGGTACTTTTCGGATAACTTTCATATTTTGATGAATAGTGAAAATTACTAAATTTTAATTAAAAAGAACTTTTTTAATAGAAATAATTAATAGTGATAAATTATTAATTTGTGTGGTTTTAAAGTATATTTAGAATATATTTTTACAATTTAATACAATGTTGGTCATTGGATGTAATTCTACATTTAAACCAGACATAAACAAGTGTCAATCTTTTGATGGTTATTATCTCTTTAAAACACGCTATTTGTTTTGACGACGGGAATTAATTTTTAAATTAATTAATGCAACTAATATGTTTTGAATTTGGTAAAATAGACATCATTTTTGAGTTCATAATATCAAATATAGCTTAGGCCTAATTTTTGGTATTTTTCTGGAAACTTTCATTTTTTGATGAATAGTGAATCCACTAAGTGGTAGTTAAAAAAATGAATTTTTCATAAAACTTAATTTTACCGCTTCTGTGAGTGGAATTTAAAAAATCCAAGAGACACATTTGATGTTAGTAAGTAAAATATGGTTCAATGAGATGAAAATAATTTTTGGTGAATAGTAACTTTTTACTTTTTTTTACCACGGTTAAAAGTAAATAGGTTAATTAAGGGTAAAAATGTTATTATTATTACCCTAACACATGTCCTAATTCTATTGGATAAGTGTAATTCGACCGAAAACAACCTTAGGAATAACATATGATCATTTAGGCCCACTTGGATTAGATCAGGACATTTATTATTAATTTATTTAAAGAAGGGTTAAAATAGTTAAAATCAAAGTTTAATAAGTAAATCATTTTTAATATAAGGTTATACATAAGATAAATTCGACTATAAATATTAATTAGAAAGATAAAGATATTTCCTACATAATAGTATTTTATTTGTAATTTTTAGACGTTAAATAATTTAATTTATTTATGACACAACGATGATGCAGTAATTATCTTATTAATGAAATATTGACATATTTGATGTTATAAATACCCAAATAAATGTAATTTGAAACTTTTTATGAATTCCACTAATTTTATAGGTTAATATGACATGTTATTATTGATTTAATTAACTTTTTTCGAACTAATAATTCTGTTATGATTTTCACAAAAATCAATTACTAAATAGTGTCAAAATTGACATATAATAGTTTTTAAAACAAATATTATATTATTAATTGTTATTTTATTCCTAAAAATCTAAGGTTCGGGAAAATGACTTAGATAAGGTTATATATATTAATAATATACAACGTGAGGTTCTTTTGGCCTCTTATAGTAAGTTTATTAACCATATAGGGTAAGAACACAAAAAGACACGGTAAAATTAAAATTATCTAACTTAAAGTTAAATATAAATGATAAGGTTAAAATAGCAACCTAAACTTGTCTAAATTCTATTGGATGAGAGTATTTAGACCCATCTCCACCTTATCTTCTAAATAAATCAATTCGGAGCTATTTAAAACCGAATTTGACTTTATAATAAAATAATATTTTTAGTTATTCCAAAGGTGCCCCTCTCCTCCCTTATAAAAGGGTACCTCCTCACCCTCTTCCTCACACCACTTTGAGCCTTCACGCTCGGCCAAATCCTGAAAAATTATCTTCTACACTTCCCTAGAAACATTCTAGAGGTTCTGGTCTTCTTCAAAGACCAATTTTAGTACCCTAAGAGGAGGACTCAAAGAGGAACTTTAAAGAAGAGGTAATGTCCATTACCGATTCTTTTATCTTTATTTCTTCTTCCACTTCTTCATCTTAAGTTGTTTCATTATGAAGTAATAACATAAGTATCACTCATATACTGATATGTTATTATAAGTATGAAACAACCCTATTTCACCATCTATCCATCCTACGGAAAATGAAATCACCGCACGTGCGTACGTACGGAATACCTTCTCCACGCCGTGGTGAAATCTATTTTCCACCACCACCTTACTTGGATGGGTATAATGGTGTAACTAATAACTATATATGATTATTTTAAAGTGATATTGATTCTGAAATAGTCTACATACACTCCAATACAGTCCCACGATCATGAGAACGATATCATCACTCGTGCGTACGTACGGACTACCGTCTCCACGACGCGATGAGATTCATTCTTCACTTTAACCATTCATGAATGATTATAAAGTACATATAATAAGTAATAATGAAATATATGACATAATAATGATAATGGATTTATGTGTATATATATGTATTTCATCTACTTAATTCCATTCAACTCGATAAGGAAACGAAAACAGTGTTCATGCGTACGTACGGCCTACCGTCTCCATGAACAGTGTATTTCTTTCCAATTACTGATTTATTATATATATGTATATTCTGAATATATATTATATATAAATCATGTTTTATATTCTGGAATTAAGTAATCATTATCTAAGTAATCATATGAATAATTACAAGTCAAAATCACGGACGACAAATGAAACAATTTTACCCAAAACGCTCTTTAACATGGAATTCACAAAAGAACGGGTAATATAAAGTAATAAGTGAACCATATATGATATCATAACAATGAGTATGATTCTGGAATAAGTCAATGACATTATTTAAATCATTATAAAGGAGGTTCGGACACTTACGAAGCAAATCGGACCTAAGGTAAGGGAAAATATCACAATCTCATTTTTATCCGAGATTGTTTATACTTTGGTATATACTAGGGTGTATTTTGTCATCCACATCCATGTTTCCTCAATATGTAAAATTGTTTCCATCCACCAATAATTTTTTAAATCCAATTTTACCCTTCGGTGAGTTTTTAGTAAAAGATATGAAAGGAATCTTTTGTCATTTTTCGTACGAGGTACTTTTTGACTTTTCCGACAAAATTACGAGAAGAATGTTTTTTTAACTTATACGGCATGAATGGATTTTTAAAACAATATTTCCAAGAATCTTACTTTACAAGTTTTCAAGTTTATTTTTAATCAACTTCTCTTATTTTAGAATTTTATGACATTTTAAGAAAGGAAAAGTGTTTTTGAAGTAGAAAGGTTATTTTCCCCAAGAATGGAGTTCAAGTGTTTTATATAAATTATTTTCCATCTAAGATAATATAGGGTTCTTTTTCTATCCCTATTATTACATGGATTTTATTATGTTGTGATGGAAATATTTTTATGAATTCCTTTATCTTATATGAATTGTTTTATGATGTCATGTTGTTTAAGAATCCCATTTTTACTACATGGGTTATGCAATGATGTATGATTTATGATTTTGTGGCACACATAAGAATGGTATAATTATGAGATGGGTGGGACCTATATCTCCCTCCAATGCATTGGGTAAAGATTTTATATCTCATGAGTAGACATGGCTTGAACGGTAGGTTATACCGGTTCAGTGAAACAGGACTGAAACGAGGAGTGAACTCGGTTCAGAAAGGGGCTTTGTCCACTAAGATAGTCTCGGCAATGAGTCTTGACTAATAAGAAATGATTCTCTATGATTATGTGTGTATGCCACAAAGTTTCATGTTTTATGTTATGATTACTGGGATTACATTTCACTACTATGATTTATCCCATGTTATGAAATCATGATCTTATTTCCAGGTTAAGATTTCCAAAAGATATGTTCTTATGAATATGATGTGATTGATATTTATTTTGTTTACCCTTACTAAGAATTTGATCTCACCCTTTTATGTTTTCTTTTCCCCAGGATATAAAGAAAGGTTTTAGGTAAGAAAAAAAAGGGAAGATATTTATTGGGAGATGTTGAAGATCTTTCACCACGATTAGAAGATTTTATTCTGAGTTTCCAAAGACACTAAACTATTATGGTCCTAGTGTGTTTGTTTTTCTTATGTATTAAGTATTCCGCAAAAGTAATGTAATATTCATGTACGTCAAGCTTCGGGTCTCTACAATAAAAGACTAGATAACCAATTTCATCACTTGATCATCCACCTATAAGTAGGTGAATGCAGAACATCAGCGTTCAAAAGAGCTTCTTCAGTCATTGTCCATTCCTAAGTGGAAATGGGACGATGTTTTGATGGACATCATGACTGGTCTACCCAGATCACCCCTGGGAAACAACATAATGTGGGTTTTCGTTGATCATTTGATGAATGATGTACAGTTCTTACCTATGGGAGAGGCCTTCTCGGTACACAATGTAGGGATGATATATATCAAATAGGTGGTATTTCTTCATAGAGATTCTTGTTCTATCATTTCTAACAGAGACACTCGTTTCACGTCACTGTTCTGACAGGGCTTCCATAAAACCTTGGGTAGACATGTACTTCTAAGAACGACCTATCACCTGTAGATCAATGGAAAGAAAGAGCGTACAATTCAGGTGCTAGGGTATATTCTCTGTGTGTGAGTTCTCAAATTTGGGGGTTCCTTGGAGAAACACATTCCCCTCGTTGAGTTTGCTTATAACAATATCTTTCAGGCTACCATTGAGATATCTCCCTATGAAACCTTGTATGGTAGGACTTTCTGCTCACCTCTGTGATGGATAGAGGAAGGGGAGGCAGCTGTTCTTGAACCACGTCACGTGTAGGAAACTTCAAATCAGGTCTAGCTGATTCGAAAGAGTATGTTAAAAGCTCAGTCTAGACAACAGTCTTACGCCAATAGACGTCAACAACCTCTTTAGTTCGAGGTCGATGATTGGGTTTTCTTGTGAGTATCATCCATGTTGGGTCATAGATGTATTTGGAGGTAGGGTAATCAATTACCAAGATTTGTTAGACCCTTCGAGGTCGTTAAGTGGATCAGACCAGTGGCTTACTAGCTCGCACTTCCTTAGAGATACCAATTTATGCATGATGTCTTTCATGTATCTCAGCTTTGCTGATACTATCCAGACCTGATTAACATCTTTCATCCTGATGAGGTCAAATTGGATATGGGTTATTCCTTTGAGGAGTATCTAGTGAGTATTGTTGATCAGAGCATGAAGACAATCCAAGGTAGTTATGTTCCCCTTGTACGAGTGCTATGGAAGCATGACTGGGTGCAGGATTAGACTTGGGAGCAGGAAGATGATATATGATCTCTATGGTCTGAAATCTTTGATAACAGTACTTCTTTACCCTCATAAGGCTAACATGTGGATGATTTTCTACAATGAGGGAAGGTTGTAACGACCCACCCTTTTGACGAAGGTACAGATCGTTAGTTTTTCATTTTGAATCTTTCCTCAAATCATGGTAAATGTGTGCTATAGTCTAGGGAAGGTCCACAGAGCGTCCGAGGATTGATCAAAGCCTAATGTTCTGAAAAATTGGGATATAGGCTGGGCCTCATGGTTTTTCTAAACCGTGCTACTATAGACAGGGGCATTTGCAAGTCTGCATAGTTTTTCTACAACCATGTTGGGACGAGGTGCACAGTCGTGCGACCTGCTATTGTTTTTGAATAGAGACATACCGCACAATGTGTGCACGATTTAAAAATTGTGCACCTAAACCCTGAGACACCCAATTTTTGAGTTAAAAATACCATTTTCCCACTTATGTTTTAAGTGCTTTTTTCATTTCCTTCTACCTCCAGAGGCTATGCAGTGGGTTATCTTCCTCAAGTTGAGCTCAACCCCGCCTCATGCTTCAACTCTTCTAACTCCTCCATTTGGAAACTGATTTTCGATCAGTCAGAAGAATAGGATAGCCCAAGTTAAGGATAACCTAACATACCCTTAATTATTTGTCCTATATCACCATATATTACTCTATTTAGATGTTGGTTCATTCACCCTATTTTCAGGACATTGGACTGAAACTCCGATATCTTCCAACCTGCTTAAAATTTAAGGTCGATATCAAGCGATGATTTATCTATAACCCTAAGGTAGGTGCTCATGTACTTTTCCATTTGAGTTTAAGCCGTTTCATCTTTATTTCATCATTCCATATGCCAATCTTTACTGAGATCCTAAATTGTATTGGTCCATTCATGTCTAAATGATCCTAGAGACGTGATATATATGAATTGGTTCATGTTTTGCGGTTTAGGCCTCACACATAACCTATATGAACACCCATAGGTGTACCACCTTGAAATTGGTCCTTTTGGTTAAATGAATCAAAATTCTTGGAACCTATTATAGCTATTTTCTTGTCTTTTAAATGAATTAGACTTTGGAACATGTGTAATCAATGTATTCCAAGGTGTTTCAAAGGTTTTTGGATCCTTTAGAAGTGGAATTTCCTAAATGATCAATTGAGTTGTTGCATGACCTTACCCTTAACACTTAAGCCTTATAATTGAACTTTCCATGTTTAGGAAAATGGAATGGTTGGTTTGTGAATCATGGCTAGGGTAAGTTGGTTACTACCTTATTAATTAATTGGTTCTAAATAGAATGAATTCAATGGATGACATGGCATTGCCCTTACAACAATTTTTCTTTTAGAAAGGCACCTTTTTTTGAATTGTATAATTGTAAATGGTAATTGTTTATTGAGATTCCTTGAATAAATTGAGCTTGCTAATATGATGTGAATGTTCTATATAAATGTGTATGGGTGGGAGGTATTTCCCCATTCTGGTTATATATATAGTGGAATGATGGTAAGGGTCTCAGCAGGGCATGGTGATCCAAGCTCCTCATACATTAGTGTCAAACTTACTACCCCATGAGTAGATTTTATTATCTCGTAGACTGGTGATGGATTCCTGTGTGTTACATCTAGGACCAACCCAGTAATATACATATACATATACATATATATATTTATATGGAGACATGATCTAACATACCAGCTATAGGTTGAAGCAGATACACCTGGCAGCTATCCTTTAGGAACCTGAGTGGGAGGTTATTTATTTATTCTCCACTACTTACTTTCTTACTTATTACTGTATACTGAATAGTTACAAGCACCTACTCGATTTACACATAAACATCATTGGTGGTGGATTACCGAGACTTATCTCCCACCCCACATGGGCCACCTTTAACACCCGAGAAGATTGTTTTCTTGTAGGTATGGATAGGGGAAAACACCCTTCTACAGGTTGTTGATCCTTATTACTTATACGGAGTTTAGGATCAGGGTATCGAGCATGCACTTGTGATGCTAGGGAGAAACTTTAGTCTTTTTCTACCCTTTTTCACTTTTGTATGGCATGACTTTTCTATGTTATTTTTTTTACTTATGTACTAGAATTCCAAGCATCCATATATGTATTATACACTACCTTTATGGATTTTGGTTATTATATTCAGTTATCTAATTCTTCCGCTGCTTGGTAATTTAGTTTATTGTTATGCTTCTGCTGTTTAATGTATCTATCTGTTGTATTAAAAATTTTCTACTAATTACTATTTGTTATACCCTTTGTAATACTTTGATATGGGGGTATATTATCCCCACTATACTATCATATACTCCCCTACTACTAGTCAAAAACCCCTCACATATGTGTAGACACTCCATGGGTCATGCGGCCAACCGAGCTCGGGGCAGGTACTAAGTGGAATTCTGGACAAGGACGTCACAAAGTCATATTAGAGTGGTTCCTTTCTTGATATACTATTTGTAAATAATAGAATGGATATGGGGAATAAGATGGAATTAGTCATAAGTTGTGTTTAGGCTTCACAAACCCATGTACGGGGTAAAGACCCAATTTCCTTAATTATGATCATTATTGATTCTGCTATTAATTGTTGATACAATTTCACCGTTGGGTGATACACATGACTTGTGATGTTAATGATATTTAATTTTTTGAAATTCCAATTTCTGTACTTTTGATCGATGAGATGAAGACACTACATTAAAATCATGCATTATGATAGGAACAGTATGACTAGGCCATACATTTTTACCTTGTCACGTTTAATTTTTAGCAAGCATTGCCTATTGCATATTCATTTTGCCTTGTTTTATAATACAATTGTACTAAAACTTCTTATAGGATTTTGGATCATACTATGGTGTGAGTTTAGTGGGTATAACTCTTTGATTCATAAGGTTTATGGACCCTTATGGATCAAAAATTACATTCCATCTAGATCAACCATTTATGAAATGGTATAATTACATGAATAAGTACAATTTAAATGAAAATGATATCAGAGTGAATTCCAAGTTATAGTTGATAAGGTTTATGGTCCCTTATGGGAAGAGAAATTTAAAAAAATTGAATTCATCTATTTTCAAAATGGTTTAAATGTTAAATGATAATATTTATGTGAAAATGAATTTTGAAGGGAAACAACCATATTGTACATGTCTGAAACAAAATATTGAACTGAAACCAACCTTAGTAGTGGGTAGTGGGTTTCTATTCTTTATTATGGCATGTTTTGATTTGTTCTATCATCTAGGACTCGATTTTGAAGCACAAAGAGTGGCATGTTCATTCTTATATAAAGTCTTTAGTACCTTTCCTAGTTACTTGAATGCAATTGTCTAGATTGCTTGAATTCATTCTGAGACATTCATTTGGCATCATGGAGTTATGTCATTAGGAAGTCCTCTAGCAGCGCACCCTGAAGGAGAATACAATCATGTTCCTATGGTGATGAACCTTGAGCCACTGGTCATTCCTCCTATTGAGCCACCTGTGGCTCCTCCTCCTGTAGCTGATATGGGCACTGACACCCAGTTTTGATAGGGTTTCTTGCATATGTTTTAAAACATGCAAGGTGGAGTGCGATCTGCCCCAAGTATGGCAGAGTTGAATCTTGAGTTTCAGTAGCCGTATCCTCCTACTTTCTCAGGGGATGGAATACCACTTGCTGAAGAATCTTGTCTTGATTCAATCCTATTTATATTCAAACATCTAGAGATTCCTCTAGAGTGGAGGGTCAAACTAGCTACTTATATGCTTTGGGATTCATCCAATAGGAAATGGGATGCCATCAGCTAGGAAATCCATCATAGGGACATGGTTTGGCCTGAATTACAGGCACATTTCACTATTTTATATCTAAGAAAATCATTGAGAGTCTAACCCTAAACATCAAGTACTATCATGGAGTTATGATGCTAGATACAACATTAGGTATCCATTTAGAGGGTGTTCATCATTGTCAGAATTGCCCCTTGAGATAGGTGGTTACCATTTCATGTGGAACCTTTACGTCCTCAATATGACATGATTTGATATAATCATTTGTATTGATTGAATAATTACCTACAGATCCCGTATTAACTTCTATCGTCATAGGATGATGTTCACATCACCAGAAGGTGTTACGCACATGCATAAGGGATAATGAGATGTCAGTACGACATGTGTAGGGATCGAGCAGCAGAGGCTGGGTAGTTCTACAACATAGGTAACCAATATTTATGTTAATGAATAGGGTTTACAGCCCGCTGTCTTAACTCTTGTGGTGGAGTGATCTAGATTTGTTTTTCATGATGACTTCTCTAGTCAACCTTTATTGTGACAGGTAGAGTTTACTGTTGATCATGTGCCAAGAGAAACACTTGTGACCATTCCTTGTTATAGGATGACACCTAAGGAGATTATAGAGCTCAAGAATCAGTTGAAGGATCTGGAGAAGAAAGGATTTATATGCCACGCCACTTCTCCTTGCGGTCCACCAGTTCTTTTTTCCAAGAAGGTAGACAAGACCCTCAAGATTTGTGTGGATTACTATCAGTTGAATCAACTGATGATTAAGAACCGATATCCACTGCCTAAAATCGACGACCTATGATTATCCAATTAATGAGGCTAGTATTCATTGTTAATATATATAATATTCAGGTAATTTATTATTCATAAACACCATTTTAGTGCATTTTACACATGGAACATTAATTCAAATTATGATTTTAATTCCCTCGTAAAATGCACTATTACATAGTAAATTTTTTAACACCTCACAAAATAAAAAAAGGTCTTCATTTTATTTTAATATTTTTTTCAGGTATCCCATTCTATAAGGAAAAATTAACGTTTTTTTATAACCTGAAGATTCACATTGGAATACCACCAAAATGGTCTTTCATGCCAACACATTCTGGGCAATGTAAACTGGATAGTATCCCAATAACAAGACAATAGAGGCCATGATACATGCCCAATTATTCTCAAAATGTATCTAAAAATATAGGACATCAGGTTTAATATTTAATTAAACAATGTACAAAGCTAATTTGGATGTTTGAATGGAGTTACAGGCATCCCAAGGTGGAGATAAAATTCTGGGCCAGATTCTGTGGCCCAGAAAAACATCCCACCATTTTAAACATATCTCGTAAACCATAAAATCGTTTTGGAAGAAACATTAGATATGGTTAGGGTACATTTAGAGATTAATTTTATTCTTCTATGACCCACTCTATTTCGTCCATCTAGAAGCTCATTTAGGAACTTCTTTTCGATGGATGCAAGCTCGCTACCACCTCGATTCAAGAGTGGAAAAGTCTAAATTCCACAAGATTTCCACCACCTTAAGGATATCATACTCAAGTGGGATGACTTTCACTATTTTAGGATTGAACCAAGGCTCCCAAAATGCCTATTTAAATCAGTGGTGTTGTAGTATGTATTCATCTTGGGTGCTTGGTTTCATTGTAGTGTTACGTTGCTGCTTTGTGTTTGTAATCACATTTCTTTCTCATGTAAGTTGTTCAATTCATTTTAGTCTCTTAATGAAAGTTATTATTATCCTTTTATTCTTTTCTTATTCAAATCAAGTTGATACCATTTTATCAAGGTGTGAATTAATTCACACCAATACTTATCACACAATGGTGGAGTGATCGTTATTTCATTTTCTTTTTTTACTTCTCCATTTTCTCCCTCATGAGTCTACTTCCCACTTCCATTGAAACCATAAAATCAATGGAGGGATAACCCACTAATTGGTTGATCCAAGGGAGTAGAAAGGGGATATAATGGATGTTATTTCTCACTCCATTAATATCAAATCACTTCTTTTAATTGAGATATTTTTATGATCTTTAAACTCTTTCATCCTTGTTGAATTTAAGTCCAAACACTTCAAGTGATAATAGGAATATTTACCTTGAAGTGATAAAAAATTTGATCCTTCAAGTGTATAAGTGATTATTATTATTAGGATGTTTAGGAATTAAAACAATAATTTATGATGTTTTTTATCTCCTTAAATGAACCCATCTCAAATATAAGAAGTTGAAATAATTGAAAAGAAGAATTCATTCAACCCACCCCGAGAAATAACCTAGGATCAATTCATTATCTTAACTTGAATTCACTTAAGTATTTTAGTGTTATTTTAAAACTATCTAAAATAAACCCAAATTTGGCCACTTAATAGATAAAAAAAATCCATAGAATTTAAGTGTCTGTAGGTTACTTCTTAGGTCTCTAAGGATTCAAAAACCTAAGCTAAACTACAAGAGACCGCTTAACCCTAAAATCTTGGGTAAATTTGGGCGGGACAAAATTTTGGCACTATTATCGAGGACCCAAGTAAGTCATCTCAAAACCCATTCTATTCTCCCCAATTAATTCTATTCTCACCCAAATTCTCTTTTCTTTTCCCTTTCTCACTTTTTTTTCTTTTGGTGCATGTCCGCCAACACCCGTGATAACTCAAATAGATTAGTTAGGGTGGAAATTCATGGGGTTGGGGAGTCAAGTACACTAAGGGAACTCATTTAATTAGATAATAATATTAAAAATACTACAAAGTCAAAAATTTATCCCATTTCAATGGAAGGTCTTCAATGAAATCAACTCATAAATCTGGGTGGGAACCAAAATGGAAATCCAAATGAGGCAACCCCAAACTCGGGGAATGTAGTCGATAAAACAATGAATGACTACCTCACACCTGCCTGGACCAATGAACCCTCTTGAATTAGGAATTTTTCCCTAAGATAAGCATACTATGTTTTAAATCCTCATGTCTGAAACCACCTTCCAACCTTCCATGGGATGGAGTTAGAAATTCCATACATTCATGTCAAAGAGTTCAATGACATTGTTGAAACCATGTGCCCACCACATCAACTTGAGTCAGCTAAGATGAGTACCTTTCCTTTATCACTAAAGGATCGAGAAAATAATTAGTTAAAATATCTATGACCTGAATCAATCCACTCCTGGGACCAATTACAAATATAATTCTACAAAAAATACTTCCCCTATCACAAAAAAATGCACTTAAAAAGTGCATCCAAAAAAATTTTGAAAAAGAAGGGGAGTCATTTTATGAAACCTGGGAAAGGTTCAAAGACACACTCAACATGGTACCTCACCATGAATTGTTAATCCCAAAACAAGTTCATGTTTTCTATGAAGGGTTGGGCCTTGGGAACAGACAATTCATTGATAGGATGTGCAATGGGACCTTTAAAAACAAAGACCCAAATGATTCTTATGAGTATCTAGAAGGACATGCCAAAAAAAACCAAACATGGGGGACATCACCTTTATATGAGAAGCCACCCAAATTTGGTGGTATTTACACACTTAGGGAGGAAGAAATCATTAGGGAAAAACTTGTTGCACTCACAAGGAAGGTCAAGGAGATCGATCTTAGGAAGGTCCATGAAATTCAAACTATTGACCCTATTTTCACAATTTGTGACAAACATGACCATAATACCAGAAACTGCCCAACCATCCCTTCCATTAAATATGTTCTTTTAGGAGGACCACCTGCTGAAGTTAACGCCCTAAACTTCAAAAATCCCCAATACCAAAACACATTCAACCCAATGTAAAATGACTACCCAGGATTCTGCTATAAATACAACCAACTACCTAGCCAACCACAAGGACCAAACCCCTACCCTACAAAACATTTCCCAAACCATAACCCATTCCAACCACAACCTTTCCAATACCTGCACCATCCTATACAATACCAACAAACCATCCATCAACCCATGCAATAACCAATCCAACAACCAAAGTATCCTCCTAGGTTAAACCAACAAGAACAATCCCCTACTCAATCTGTCCCTCTTCCAATCCTTGAGAAGTTGTGTAAAAAAATAGAGAAAATGAACTATGAAGTATCATACCTTAAAACTGAACTACAAGCCATTAAAACTAGAAACGTTCACATACCTACTCAGGCAGTTCCATCCTCAACTTTAAGGGGAGAATCCAGTTACACACAATCCTCTCATGAACAACTCAAAGAAGTTACTATTTTAAGAAGTGGTAAATCCATTTAGAAACATGAAAAATACATTACATAACCATTAAATGCTTTAAAAATTAATGAAAATGATGAAGAACCACCCATATATTTTGAAAACCCCAATGAGAATGTGAAGGAACTACAACCACACCAAACAATCAAACAACCTGCTCCCTTCCCTCAATGCATGAGAGGAAAATTTAAACTAGAACTAAATGAAACTTTAAGGGAAATATTCTATTGGTTTATATTGAACATCCCCCTTCTAGATTAAATCAAAACCATTACTGTCTACTCAAATTACATTAAGTACGTGTGCACTTTTAAAATGAAAATTTTCCCATAAAAACCAATTCTTTTTGGATGCTAATGTGAGTACCACCATTCAAGGGACCATTCATTCAAAGATGAAAGATCTAGGATCTCGATACATCAATGTTGAGATAGGAGAGAACAAAGTTGTCAAACACCATTGTGATCTAGGAGCCAGTGTGAACCTAATTCCTTATTCCGTGTATTGTCAGTTAGGGCTTGAAGAAATCCAACCCACATCTGTCACTCTTCAACTTTATGATCTAAGTGTTCGAGTTTCTAAGGGGATCTTAAAGGTTGATTTGGTTAATGTTGAAAATTTAATTTATCAAGATGAATTCATTTTCCTTGAAAATCACTGAATCTTAGGTCATAGGGAGAAACCCCCCCCCCCATCATCCTTGGTTATCCCTTCTTAGAAACAATCCACTCAGTCATCCGAGTCCGAAATGGGAACATGATAATAACCTTCGAGAACATGAGTCTAGACTTGAACATCTACAATGAGAACTCTCAAATTGGGGATGATGAAGAGATCCATGAGGTTAATTGGATTTATAGTGTTGATAGTGAACTCTAAGAACCTCAAGGAATTACCGAAGGATGTTTAAGTTAAGAAGAGATTGATTTTATTTGTTCACATGAGAAAAATTTGTCTCCTTGGATTAAATATCTTTCAGATAGCTCTATTGATGATTTTATAGAATCACTAATAAATGATACCATGGGTGAAACCAATAACATTGAGTCTATACCCATTCATGACACTGCTCTGGCTAATTTAGTGGATGAAAATTCTGTACACAAGGAACCAATTCTGTCAAGAAATCTGGACAAAGAAACTGAGTTCCATAAAAAGTATCATCCTTATTTGAAAATTTATAACCAATATGATCTCGAATTTAAGGTCTTACCTTCATCACTCATGTATGCATTCATAGGGGACAATCAAGCCTTTCCTATTTTCATTTCTTCCTCTGTTGAATCCAATAAATAGATGATGCTTCTGGATGTTCAAAGAATGAATAAGAAAGCAATTGGATGGACCCTTTCTGATATTTCTTGGATTATCCCACTCATTGGAACTCATAGGATTGTTCTTGAATCTGAATCCAAACCATGTCGTCAACCTCAGTGGAGAATCAATCCAAATCTTATGGATGTGGTAAGGAAAGTACTTCTTAAGTTATTGAAAGTGGGTATCATATACACCATAGTTGAGAGTGAGTGGGTAAGCCCAATTCAAGTTGTCCTAAATAAAGCTATAATTACTGTGATCACCAATGAGAATGGTGACCTTCTCCCCACAAGGGTCAGTAGTGGATGAAGAGTTTTTATTGACTATAGGAAGCTCAATTATTGTACCCATAAAGACCATTTCCCCTTGCCCTTTATTGACCAAGTCCTCAAGTGAGTGGCGGGTCAAAAATTCTATTTATTCCTATATGGATTCTCAGGGTATAATAAAAATGAGTTCTACTTAGAGGATCAAGGAAAAAAAACCTTCACTTGCCCATTCGGCACATTTGCCTTCAAGCGCATGCCCTTTGGGTTATGTAATGCCCCTGGTACCTTCTTACAGTGCATGATGGGAATCTTCTCAGACATGGAGGGGGATTGTTTATAGGTCCTCATGGATGACTTATCCATATTTAGGGATACTTTTTATGGATTACTACTAAATTTTGAAAAGGTTTTTTCAAGATACAATGATAAGAATCTCATCGTAAATTGGGGAAAATGCCATTTCATGGAAAAGGAAGGACTTATTCTAGGCCATATGCTATTTGGTAGAGGGATAAAAGATGATAAAGAAAAGTTCAACATCATTCCTCACCTTCCCTCTACTAAAACTGTTAAGGAAGTGGTGTCCTTCTTAGTACATGCTGGTTTTTATAGAAGGTTCATTTGGAATTTTAGCTCTATTTCTCGACCACTTTGTGCTCTATTGGTGAATGATGCTCCATTTTTATGGAAAAAAATAGTGATGAATCATTATATACACTCTAGTCAGATCTTATATCTCCCCCTATTATGAAATCTCCAAATTGGAAACTTCCTTTTGAGCTCATGTGTGATGCGAGTGAATTCGCTGTAAGAGCAGTCTTAGGAAAACGGTGTGAGAAAAATACATGTGTCATTCCATATGTAAGAAAATATTTAAATGATTCACAAATAAACTACACCACCACTGAGAAAGAGTTCCTTGATATTGTCTTTACCTTAGAAAAATTTAGGCCTTATCTCTTAGGATCACCCATAATTGTCTTCACCGACCATTCAGCCCTAAAATACCTTTTCCAAAAAATAGATGCCTAGGATAGATTGATTAGGTGGGCCCTTATTCTTCAAGATTTCAATTTAACCATTATTGATAAAAAATGGTGTTGAAAATGTTGTAGCTGATCACCTCTCTAGTATGGAATTCAAAGACAACTCACATCACCTTTCTGTGTCTAATTAATTTCCTGATGAGCACCTCTATTCAGTGAGTGATTTCCCATGGTATGATGACATAGAAAACAATTTGGTGATGGGTGACATTCCAAAATTCGTAGGTACCCAAGATAAGAGAAAATTATTTTCTGATGTCAAACACTATGTGTTTGATGATCCATACCTCTTTAAGTTTTGTCCTAATAAAATCATTATGAGATGTGTTCATGAGTCCGAGAAAGAGTCCATTCGAAAATTTTGTCTTAGAGAGGCATGTGGAGGCCACTTTTCTACATAGAAAACCATTGAAAAAGGTCCTCAAATGTGGTTTCTACTGGCCTAAACACACTAAGGATTCCTTCCAATTCTGAAAAATTTGTCCTCAGTGTCAGAAATTAGGATCCATTAACAAAAGGAATAAAATTCCCCTCACTCCAATTCTGGTCATTGAAATCTTTGATTTTTGGGGAATTGATTTCATGGGACCGTTCCCAAACTCTAGTGGATACCTCTACATCTTCTTAGCTTTTTATTATGTCTCAAAATGGGTTGATTCCATTTCAACCAAGTTCAATAACCATCATGTTGTGATCCAATTTCTGAAAGAGCACATATTTTCACAATTTGGAATTCCTAGGGCTATAATAAGTGATCGAGGAACCCATTTCTGTAACCACCGATTCTATTCACTCATTTATAATTATGTGATTTCTCATAATGATTCCACTACATACCATCCTCAAACCAATGGTCAAGCTGAGTTAGAAAATAGGGAGATTAAGCAGATTCTTGAGAAAAATATCATTCCCTCTAGGAAATATTGGTTCTAAAAACTCTTGGATTCCATTTGGACATATCATAGAGCATTAAAAACCATCCTAGGAATGTCACCATATTGGTTGGTTTATGGAAGGTCATGCCATTTACCTGTTGAAATTGAGCATAAGGAATTTTGGGAAATCAAAAAAATGAATTTTGACATTTCTTTGGCTGAAGAAAAGAGGAAATTGGATCTTAATGAACTTGATGAATTTAGGATGGAGTCTTATGAAGATTCAAGGATAAATAAAACTAGAGTTCAAGCCTACCAATCTAGTAATATCAAAGTTAAACACTTTGAACTGGGAAAATTTGTGCTCTTGTATAGTTCGAAACATCATTTACACCTGGGAAAGTTAAGCTCTAGATGGTCAGGTCTATTCATAGTGCATAATGTGTACCCCCATGGAGAAATAGAGATTTAGGATCCCACAAGTGGTTTAATTTTCATGTTCAATGGGAATAGGTTAAAACCATTCATTGAATAATTCAATAAATAGGAAACAGAGGTTGAGTTAACTGAGCCAACCCATGAACCAGGGAAAAATTGATAGATTTAGGATCCATGTCGGGCTAACGACGTTAAACAAAAGCGTTGTATGGGAGGAAACATATGGTTTTCATGTTTCCAATCATTGTTAATCAAATTTATTTTTCAAATATGATTAATTAATCGTTTTTATATTAAAAAAATAGATTGTTTACTTGTTCTTATATTATGAGTATTGATGGGTATGAAAGGGGAGTGCCATATTCATCTGTGTCACATGGTGTGATCTTTGAGTAATACCATACCCATAAATTTTAAAAGAAGACAATGTATCCTCAATTAATTTCATTTTTTTGAATTTGTAGGGTAAAATAAAAATACAAAAAAATAATAATTAAAAGGACACTTTATAGGTCGTGGGGAAAACCCTGTCAAAACTGGAGAAGCCGAGGGGACTTGAACCCAGGACCGAAGGGTTACAGGGGCACGCACTTACCACTGAACTATGACTTATAGTGCTTCCTTATTTTATAATTTTTGTATATATAATTATATTTTACATTTTTTATTATATGAATATATAATATATATATTGTTTTGTTTTATTTTGTTTTTTGTTTTTTTATTTTTTTCCTTTTCACTAAGGATCTCTGCAAGTGACATGGATATCAAAGAACGAAATCTGGGCAGCAAGAACTTCAACTCCAACCAAATGGTGACTCTGTTTTATATTTCATATTTCAAATTCCTTTTATAACCCCTCTCATATACTTATACCCCATTCTAAATTTTATTTTTTAAAACACTGGGGACAATGTTATTCTAATTTGGGGGGGGGGTGAAAAGAATGAAAATAATAATAATTAATTTTGTGTGTATAAAAAATGTGTGGAATGAAAATTTTCTTTAACCTTGAACATGATAATACACATTTAACACTTTGAAACTAAATATCAGATAATTTATCATGCTCTGATTATGATTTTAATCCATGTATAATTTCATGAGAATAGTTTTTGGAATGTGTGGTTGTCTAATGTGAAATTTCATCGTTTATATTTTTATCCAAATAAAAAAAGATCACAACGCATGTCCATTAGATAGCTGGGTATTATTTTGAGTTCATGGGGTCCCTTAAATAAATATCATAGGTTTGGTGTTCATTTTAGTTTTAATATGTGTATTCGATAAAAAATCAAAAATAAATAATTAAATAAAATAAATTTTCAATTAGAGCAATGAAATGACCTAATGTGTGGCTTTCGACACTTAGAGATCATAACTCCATAGTCTTCCAGCCTAAAGTTAGTAATTTTATCTCTATTTGTGTTAATTTGAATTTTTTTTGACACAGTTAACTCAAGATGATGTCCGAGTATGTGGGCTTCACTTGGTTCCCTAAGGTTTTTGAGTCTAGGAGTCATCGGAAATGTCTCACTACATGGGTTGAATATTTTGAGTGAAATTTCAATTACCATGGAAATATTGAAAAAAAATTTGAATACGCATCTAAATATTGAAATATTATTCCATCTAGCGCTTCCATCATTTCCCCCATGAATAAAGATGAACCCCCATGTCTATTGTGATACACAACACATCCTCATGCTTAATTGATGTTGCATGAAATATGGCGATGAATTTGAACATAGGAATGGGATTGGGATTTGGATATACTTATGAAACTATCTTGTATTAGAATATTTTTATTGGTTTCATGATTGATTGGTATAAGGGTTTTTTGGTGATCATTGTGTATTAAAATGTTTTTTGGAAAAGTGAATTCGAATTTTATATTTTTGAGATATATTTTCCTCAAGACTAGAAAAACCCAAGTTGGGGGTTTGATTAGCCACTAAATGAGGCTAATATTCATTGTTAATATATACAATATTCCTGTAATTTATTATTCATAAAAACCATTTTAGTTCATTTTACACTTTGAACATTAACTCACATTATGATTGTAATTCCCTCTTAAAATGCACTATTACATGGTACATTTTTGAACACCTCCTAAAATAAAAAATGGTCTTCATTTTATTTTCATATTTTATTTTTAGGTATCCTATTATATAAGGAACAATTAATTATTTTTTATCACTTGAATATTCACATTGTATGACCACCAAAATGGGATTTCATGCCAACACATTCTGGGAAAAGTAAACTGGACAACATCCCAATAACAAGACTGTAGTGGCTAGGATCCAAGCCCAATGATTATAAAAGATTTACTCAAGATATATAAAATAATGGGGAAAATTTCATTAAATATTTTATGATTCTAAATCAGATATTTTAATGGAGTTATATGCGGCCCAAGGTAGAGATAAAATTCTGGGCTAGATTCTGTGGCCCAAAAAAAACAGCCCACCATTTTACACATATCTCATAAAGAATAAACTCTATTAGGCTTAAACATTATTGAAATTTAGGGGACATCCTGAGATTAATTTTATTATTCTAGGTACCACTCTAATTATTCCATCTATAATCTCATTTATGTGCTTCTATTCTGTGGATGTAAGCTGGCTGCCACCTCGGGTCAAGAGTGGAAAAGTCTAAGTTCCACAAGCTTTCCACCACCCTAAGCCTACCATACTTAGGTGGTATGACATTAACTATTTTAGGCTCGACCAAAGGCTCCCAAAATTACTATTTATGTTAGTGGTGTTTTATGATATATTCATCTTGGGTGGTTGGTTTGATTGTAGTGTTATGTTGTCACTTTTGTGTTTGTAATCGCATTTCATTCTCATATAAGTTGTTCAATTCATCTTAGTTTCTTAATAAAATATCTCTTTATCATTTTATTATGTTTGTTTTCATATCACGTAGATACCATTGTCTCAAGGATTTGAATTTATTCATACCAAACATTGTGAAATTATCACACAACGGTGGAGTGATCATTATTTCATTTTCTTTTTTTTACTTCTCCATTTCCTCCGTCATGAGTCTACTTCCCACTTCCATTGAAACCATAGAATCAATGGAGGGTTAAACCACTTATGGTTTTATCCAAGGGAGTATCAAGGGGCTGGATTGGATGTTATTTATCACTCCATTAATTTCTAATCACTTCTTTTAATTGAGAATTTTTTTTGAATATCTTTAAACTCTTTTGTACTTGTTGAATTTAAGGTCACACACTTCAAGTCCTAATACAAACCTTTACCTTTGAGTGCTCAAAAAAATTATCATTGAAGTTTATAGGTGATTTGTATTAGGGTGTGTAGGAATTAAACCATTAAGTGATTTTTTTGTTTGATCTCCTTAAATTAACCCATCTCGAAAATAAGAAGTTGAAATAATTGAAAAAAAATGAATTTATCCAATCCACCCAAGCAATAACCTAGGATCAAATCATTATCTTAATTTGAATTCACTTAATTCTTTTAGTGTTAAATTAAACCTATCTAAAATCAACCCAAATATTTACACTTAATAGCCAAAAACAATCCATGGAATGTACTTGTCTATTGGTTACTTCTTAGGTCTCTGAGGATTCGACAACCCAATTTAAACTAAAGAGACTGCTTAACCCTAAAATCTTGGTTAAATTTAGGCGAGGCCAACCTCTTTGATCAGTTCCGAGGAGTGAGGGTGTTTTCAAAGATAGATTTTAGGTTGGTCTATCATCAGGTGTGTGTTAGGACATCAAACATAACTCGTATAGCTTTTAAAAGATGGTATGATCTCTATGAGTACCTGGTTATGCCGTTCGGACTCACGAACACATCTGTAGTCTTCCTGGATTTTGTTAACAGAGCCTTCCACCCATTTTTGGATTCATTTTTCGTATTATTTTTTGATGATATCTTAGTGTATTCATGATCTAGACATGACCATGAAACCCATCTTGAGATCATGCTTAATATGTTGAGAGAGAATTATCTATATGATCAGATCAGTAAATATCACTTCTGGATCGATAGAGCCCACTTCCTGAGTCATATCATCTCAAAGTCAGGAGTTTCAGTTGACCTAGATAAAGTGAGATTTGTAGTTTCTTGAGAGAATCCCAAGAATTTATTTTATATTCAGTTTTTCTTAGGGATGGAAAGATATTACATATTCTTCATCTTGGATTTCTCACACGTTGCAGCACCGTTTAAATGCTTGACAAAGAAGGGTGTGAAATTCGAATGGTCTGAAGCTTGTGAAGCAGCCATTCAAGAGTTGAAGTCCGTACTAAGTTTAGCATCGATACTAATTCTGTTGAAGCTAGGAAGGTCCTATACATTCTACTGTGATGCATCAAGTGTCGAGCATGGAGCTATTCTGATGCAGGACGAGCGAGTCGTTTCTTATGGTTCTTGTCAGTTGAGGCATCTTGAGCAAAATTATCTGACACATGACCTTGAGCCTGCTGCGGTTTTGAATGCCTTATGCTATTGGATACACTATTTACTCGGAGATCAGTTTTGGTATTCAAAAACCAAAAATCATCAACTACATATTCACTCAGTGGTATCTGAATCCCAGATAGTGTAAGTGGATGGAGTACCTACAATCGTTTGATTTCAAACTTTCTTACACTCTCGGAAAAGGGAATTATATATCTGATGAACTGAGCCTGAATACTTTGACTTAGGCGATTTAGGAATATAGTGATGAATGTAAGTGTATAACCTTATTCCTGAAGATGCACATTGAGGATTAGGAGGATCATGGAAAAACTATTCTCACAGCCTTAGCAGTGAAATCCTTTCTTCTAGAATGAGTAAGGTCGAGACAACTATCTGATCCTGAAGGAATTTTCCTATGGGAACGTGTCTCAGATAATGGTACTACTTATGGTTGGATAGTAAATGGGGATGATGCTCTATAATTTTGAGGGCCTGTATGGGTACCACTAGACATCAGAGAGGAGGTAATGAGAGATTTCCATGCCTCAGCATGGGAAATTCACCCTAGCGTCACCAAAATGTATCAAGATCTATGATTCCAATACTGGTGGCCCAACATGAAATGTGAGGTAGCCAATTTTATCACTTGATTGTCCACCTGTCAGTAGGTGAATTAGTAACATTAGAATACAACAGGGATTCTTCACCTGTTTTCCATTCCTGAGTAGAAATGTGAAAATGTGTCGATGGACTTCATGACCAGTCTACCCAGATCACCCCAAGGAAATGATGCAGTGTGGTTTTTCGTTAATTATTTGATGAAGGTTTCATAATTATTACCTGTGTGAGAGACTTTCTCGTTAGATGAGCTGGGGAGGTTGTACGTCAAAGAGGCGGTACGTCTTCATGGATCTCCTCATTCGATCCTTTTACATCACTGTTCAGACAGGGTTTAAAGAATGCCTTGGGTAACCAGGTACTTATGAGCACGACCTATCACCCGTAGATCGATGGACATATGGAGAGTACAATTTAGGTGATAGAGGGTATGATCTGTGAGTGAGTTCTTGACTTTGGGGTTCTTTGGAGAAATACATTCCCCTCACTATGTTTTCTTATAACAACAGATTTCAGGCTACCATTGAGATAGCTCCATATGAATCCTTGTATGGTAGGCCTTTCCACTCACCTTTGTCATGTCTAGATGTAGGGGAGGCTGCTTTTCTTGGACCATGTCTCGTGCAGGAGACTTCAAAGAAGGTCTAGCGGATTCAAAAGAGTATGTTGACAGCTCAGTCTAGACAACAGTCTTACACCAATAGACGTCGATGACCTCTTGAGTTCAATGTTGGAGACCATTTTTTCTTGTGAGTCTCACCTTGGTTGGGACATAGATGTATTTGAAAGTAGGGTAATCTATCAATGAGATTAGTTATACCCTTCATGGTTGTGAAGAGGATTATACCAATGGCTTACCAGCTTTCACTTCCTTAGAGATACCGATTTATGAATGATGTCTTTCATGTATCTCATCTTTTCTGATAGTATCCAGACCCAATTCACATCATTCATCCTATTAAAGTAGAATTTTATATGGATTAATCCTTTGAGGAGTATCTAGTTCATATTGTTGATCAGAGCATGAAGACAATACAAGGCCTATTTGTTCCTCTTGTAAAAGTGTTATGACAACACAACTGGGTGCAGGTTAAGACCTGAGAGCGGGAAACTGATATACGATCTCTATGGTCTGAACTATTTGATGATAATACTTCTTTACACTCAAAAGGCCAACTTGATGATGAGTTTCTATAAGGGAGGAGGTTGTAACGACGCACCCCTTTGATGAAGGTATGGATCGTTATTTTTTCATTTTGAATCATTCCTCAAATAATGGTAAAGGTATGCTACGGCCTAGGGAATTTCCAAGGAGCATTCGGGGCTTGTTCGGATCCCAGAGTTTCAAAAAAGTGGGCTATGGGCAAGGACTCACGGTTTGTCTAAACCGTGAGACTACAGACAGGGGCACCTAAATGTACACATGACTTTTCTTCAACCGTGCAGGACTACTTGCATGACCTTGTGACCTGCTGTAGTTTTCGAACAGAGCCTTACTGCACGGTTTTCACACGATTTTCAAATTTTGTGACCAAACTACGTGACACCCAATTTTTGGGGAAAAAATACCATCCCCCCAATGTTTTAATTCCCTTTTTTCCTTTCCTCCTACCTCTAGCGGTTGTAGAGTGGGATATCCTCCTCTGATTGATCTTAAACCCTCCTAAAGATTCAATCACTTCTAACTCCTCCATCCAGTGACAGATCGTTGATATGTCAGAAGCATATGATAGCCCAAGGTATGTATAACCTCACATACCCTTCATTCTTTGGTCAATCTTGCCATCAATTACACTATTTAGATGCATGCTCATTCTCCATATTTTAAGGGCATTGGATTTAAACTCAAATATCTTCCAACTTGCTTCAAATATGAGTTCTATATCAAGTGAGACTTTATCTACAACCCTAAGGTAGGTGGTCATGTTGTTTTCCAATTGATTTTAGTCCATTTTGTTCTTATTTCATTGTGCCATAAGTCGGTCTTTACTAAGATCCTAAATTGTGTTGGTTTCATCATGTCTAAATGACCCTAGTGCCTTGATATAGATGAATTGGTTCATGATTAGGGGTTTAGGCATCACACATAACTTAAATAAACACCCATAGGTGTGCCACCTTGGAATTGGGCATTTTTGATAAATGAATCAAAAATTTTGGAACCTATTTTAGCTGTTCGCTTGTCTTTTGAATGAATTATACTTTGAATCATGTGTATTTAATGTATTCTAAGGTGCCTCAAAGGTGTTTGGATCCTTTAGAAGTGTAATTTCCTAAATGAGCAATTGAGTTGTTACATGACCTTAGCCTTAACCCTTATGCCTTATAACTGAACTTTCCATGTTTAGGAAAAGGGAATGGTTGAGTTTGTGAAATATGGATAGGGTAATTTGGTTACTACCTTATTAATGAATTGGTTCTAAATAGAATGAATTCAAGGGATGGCATGGCCTTTCTCTTACTCATATTTTTCTTATAGAAAGACACCTTTGTTTTGAATTGCATAATTGTAAATGGTAATTATTGATTGAGATGCCTTGAATAAATTGAGCTTGCTAATATCATGTGAATGACCTATGTAAACATGTATGAGTGGGAGGTATTACCCCATGCCAGTATATATATAGTGGTATGATGGTAAGGGCCTCATCGGGGCATGGCGACCCAAGCTCCCCTTACATCAGTGTCGAGAATACTACCCCGTGAGTAGAGCTTATTATCTCGTAGACTGATGTTGGATGCCTGTGTGTTATGCCTCGGTCCAACCCAACAATATATATATATACATATATATATATATATATTAATATGGTGACATGATCTGACATACTAGTTATAGATTGAAGAATCTAGACCTTCCAGCAATCATTTAGAAACCTGAGCAAGAGGTTATATATATATTATGTAATGATTTACTTTCTTTCTTATTACTGCACACTGAATAGTTACGAGCATCTACTCAGTTTACAAGTAGATACTATTGGTGGTGGACTACTATGATTTTTCTCACACCCTTCTCAGACCATCTTTGGCACCCGAGAAAACTATTTTCTTGTAGGTATGTATAGGGGGAAATACCCTTCTATAGGTTATTGATCCTTATTTCTTAGATGGAGCTTAGGAGCAAGAGATCGAGCATGCGCTTGTGATGCTATGGAGTAGCTTGAGTTATTTTTTACCCTTTTGGAATTTTATATGGCATGATTGTTTCCTGTTACTTTGTTTAATTTTTTACTAGCATGCCATGCTTCGAAATATGTATTAGACACTACCTTTGTGGCTTTTGGTTATTATATTCAGTTATGTATTTTTTCTACTCCTTGGTTATTTAGTTAATTGTTATGATTCTGTTGTTTACTGAATCTTTTTGTTGTATTTCATTTCTGCTACTGATTAGTATTTGTTATATCTGTTGTGCTACTCTGACATGGAGGTATAGTCTCCCCACTATACTACTATATACACCTCCACTGTTAGTCGGAAGCCCTGGACATATGGGGAGATGCTCAAGGGTTCATGTGGACAACTGAGATTGGGGATAGACAAAGTGGAATTTTGGATTGATATTTCACATGAAAACTCTATGTAAAAGTGTACTTATGAGAATACATCCCAATTATTTGAAAATAATATTTTTTCATCATATACAAGTTCTAATTTATGGATGAGAAATAAAAAATTAGGCTCAAATTGAAAATTGAGTGCAAGATACTCCACAAGAATCATGGCGAATACTAAAACATTTAATAGATGATAGAGAAGAATTATGAAGGTGAATATACTTTCACATGAGAGTAACTTAGAATAATAAATAGTTAGACAAATCCATGGAATAATTCTTGTCATTAAGCCATGATTTATTTCTTAAGAAAATTGATCAAAGTATTCTCATTAAAGAAGTGAAGGGAGCGGATTTATATGAAGATCATGATATGGTATTTTAAAGGCATTATCCCGATGAAAGGTGACTAAATTAATTTTAGTCTCTACACATACACTCAATATGATTGAGTATTTAATGATTTTGAGAGATCCAAGGTTTGTTTTATGGATCGATTGGGATATGGAATTAATTATGAAATCATTGTTAGAAAGGTTTTGATAAAATAAATTAAATCAATAAATACTTACCGAATCTCCTCAATGTTTTGAGGATAAGTGAGAATGACATGTAATGTGTAGGATTTGGTTCTGTGTTGATAGTATAAAAGGGAAAAGTTTGAATCCATAAGGAAAATATTGTATGGTCCAATAGCCAACCTTTGTCATTGAAACCTAAAGAATGTGTGAAAAAGATAAATATTTCCATATGTGATGGAATTATCCTAAATACTTTAAGGGGTTCATGAAACCACATGGATAGTCTAATATCAGTTATTGATATTATAGAAATCAATTCTTATATTTTTAAGAGTGTATGATATCAAATGTATATTTTACTAATGTTGTAATTATAAATAAGTTCAAATTATGGAAAAAATTGATGAAGCTTTTCATTTTCATTCAAGTGATGAAGAAAAAGGTATTTAAATCATATAATTGAACGCAATGTAATATTTCAATATCTGGTGAAACTAAAATAAAGAATATTAATTTTCATGTGGGTTTTCATATAGGATAATATAAGTTTTTTTGTAAACAACCAATTTGAGATGACATTTTAATACACATCCACCACCTATTCAATATTTTTTATTTCCAGGACAATCCAATTTTTGGGTTTAGTGGAAACCCTCACAATAAGTCTAATTTAAGAAGAGGAGATAATCAGAAAAAACCAAAACTTGATCATTCTAGCCAAATGGAAGGCCTTTCGGACATATTATCAATTAGTTATTCATCCAAAAGGAATATAGTCTTCTTATGAGATGTTGAAATCACCCCGTCTCTTCTCGTGGTGTTGCATGGATCTGTGTTTGCCTTGGGTCTTTCCATTAGAAAATGGAAAAATTCACTCTAAGGTCTTGAAGCACGATTATTACCATAGAATCCACCAAGGAGGATCTCATTATCCTTATTTTCATGTATAACCATGGCTAAGGTTGTAGAATTTCAAGAAGACCTCATATTGATAGTTTTTGGGGTATTTGAGTAGTCCCATCACAGTTGAAATTTATTCTCCCTCGTAGCTTCAAATACCTCGCTATTAGTGCCAACATCTGGTTATTTACCTTTATCAATAATGATATTTGTTTTATTGACAATAGACTCGATAGAATTGATATCAACCTGCACCTGTGCCTCTGGATTTAAATCCTATCAGGTTGGGCATCTGAACCTGACCCACAGTTTGGGGTTTTGGATGAAAATGCCCTCATTATGCATTTTTGGGGGTTTTTTACATTACCCCTTATAAAAATTCTCGTCTAAATTTCCACTAGAAATTCCTGGGTAAATTTCAACTGGAAATTCTTGGGTAAATTTCCTTCGGAAATTTTCGATGTAAATTTCCACTAGAAATTTCATATGTAAATTTCCACATGAAATTTACAATTCAAATTTGTACTTAAAATTACAATGAAAATATATTAATACATAAGTAAAAAAATGCACTTTTTTACTAAATATTTGCATTCCAAATTTGTATTAAAAACTTCTTGTGTAAAATTTAGGGATTCCTAAGATTCTATAAACACATCATAAATCATGAATAAAAACATTGAACTAGACATTTCCTAGGAAAATATTCACCGCAAAAATTCCCTGAAAATTTATAATGAAAACTTCCACTAGAAATTTCTAGTGCAAACTTCAAATAGCAATTCGAATTTATACATTAAATTACAATGATGTTATATTGATACATAACTAAAAAATATTAATTTTCATGGGAAATTTGTATTGAAAATTTCTATTGGAAACCTTTAGTGCAAATTTACACTGGAAACCTTCACTGCAAATTTTCACTATAAACTTATATTGTAAATTTCCAATCAAATTTTTAGTGAAATTTTTCAATTTATATTTTCCACCATACAACATATTTTAAAATTCATAGGGAAAATTTTCACAGAAAATTTCTATTAAAATTTCAAAGTATAATGGAAATTTTCAATGAAAACTAAATAAACACGAAGACAAACATACAAATACAAATAAACATGGTGATATTAAAATATTAACATCAGGTGGAAATTTACAGTGGAAATTCCCGTTATGTATATACAACATCAATGTAAATTTTCATTGAAATTTTGTCTTTTACATTTACAATGAAAATTCTCACTAATATAAATCTATACTAAAATTATTTATTACAAATTTACAGTACAAAATTTGAATCCATATATATATATATATACATACATAAATACATACATACATATATGTATGTATATATATGAATATAAATATACAATATAACTTTAAGTACAAATTTACACAGGAAAGTCACACAATCTAATTGAAAATTTCCAATGAAAACCTCTAGTGAAAGTTTAAAGCTATCAGTGAAATCTACATTGGTTGCGGCAAGTGCATTCCTAATATGATTACTTTTTAGTTCAAGTTATTCCTTGTATGTTTATTATGTTAATGATAGATTTTACATATATTTGAGTTTGATTTCACTACCTAGGATCATAGGTTTAAAAATTTCATCAAAATTTTTCAATTCGAATGTCCACTTAAATTACAAGTGAAAATAGATTAATACATAAATAAACAATAGAAATATGAACTGAAAAATTACAGTGGGAATTTAAAAAGAAAATTGTGATCTTAAATTTCCAATTTGGATTTCCACATTAAAAATAATTTAGAGTATATTAATACAAAAATAAACTATGCAAAATTCCAGTAGAAATTTCCACTAATTATTTCCATTAGAAATTTCCCGTGAAAAATTTTATTTGAAATTTCCATAGATTATTTCCTATACATAACATATTTCCTATTATCAATATATGGGAATTTTTAATACATTTTTTTAGTGTATTCATACATAATATATTAATATATATAAAACAATGTGAATTTTCAATGGAAATTTCCACCAATAAATTTAGAGTGATTAAATATAAAAAGTGTATATAGTTAAATAAATTATTTTTAGTTATTATATATTTATAAACATATAAAAAATTATTAATTATTGTTATACTTTTAGTTTTATTTACTGTTGTTAAATATTTATTAATTTTTTATATTTCCAATTATATTTACTATTAATAAATTCTTATTATATATTTTGTTTTGATTTAATGTTTATGAGTTTCTGTTTTTTTTGTAATTGCATTGAAGGGTATTTAAGTCCAACCCATTCAAATAAATTAGCTTGTTTTCTAAAAATCAAAATCATTTAAATTTTACATCTACCTCCACATCAAATTTTTGACACGCGAAGGCAATCCCGCATTGTACCTGACGCTCAGGTCCAGGTGCTGGACCTGAGACGATAATTTTCCATGTGCCTCTTCCTCCTTTGGAAGCTAATGAATATCTTTAACGATTAAATCCCTACTGTTATTCTTTTTATACTCCGTAACAATGGTTTCTAGTCTATTGGCTACCTTAGAAGGAATCATATCAGTGTCAACAGTGACTACACCTAATGTAGTTTGGTCATTAGACCCATCGGTAGCATCGAAACGTGACCCTTCCACGAAATTAGAACCCAAGATGAGCTTCATCTTATCTGTCTAAATCTTCTCTGCTAAGAGGAACCTGTAACCACATTACCTTTACCATTTCAGAGATAATCCATGTTATAGGGATTCCCCTTTACATCATATGGTTGCATTCCCTATATTCTTTTCACAAACAACTGGATAACCATCTCTCTTGACCCCCTTACATTACTCATCTTGTCCTTTCTATCGCAAGCCGAAGCTAAGTATAGAAAGGAGGAAGATCTTCATTGTATACCTCATGGAAAAAACCTTCCCCGCCATTCTTGATCCTCAAAAATTGAGGCAAATCCCCTACAAGTTCTAATATAATTAAAACACGAGCTACCGAAGGATGGGAGAGATTAATAGTTGAGGATTGGATATTGATCGGGGAGACTAAAACCCTTTAAGTTGACATAAGGGATTTAGAGTGAAAAATATGAAGAGAAGGCTGATGAAGCCAACCCAGATCGGCATGAGTGAATATTCACAACACTTCCAAGAAAACATAGATCATTTGTAGATCTCCATGTCTAAACCAGCAATTCATCAGCTCTATCGCCACCTGTATCGATAATGTTTATCTCGATACTAAAAGCAGAGTTCCACACGATCCTCATCCAAAATCCCAATATTCAGTTTAAAGAAATCAGTTACCTGCAGAGTGTGATGAATTGAAAAAATTGGGGGTATCTCGCTGTGGAAAACCCCAACCAGTGTAAGATGAAAAACCATCCGCCCAAGTTTTAACTTTATCCTCAAGAAAAATCAACCACATGAGAACCTTATTAGCAAAATGGAGGACAATCATTAATATAAAGCTTTGATGAAGATCTGATGTAGTCATTATCTTCAAGAAACCTGTTCTCCAAAGATTTTCCTGGATCGGGCTCGAGCGGGGAAAACATCACCAAAGAAAAATCCATTAGTTTCTGATTTCCATCAAATTTTTAATACGCATGTTTGTGGGGGCCACTCTCAATATGGGTGGCGGTTTTTAGCAGGAGGAGAAACAGTCGGCAATAGCTTCGTCCAAAGGTTGGCAGCAGACGTGGTGGACAGCAGCAGGGGGCGAGAGGACTTCTCAAGGGTAGATGAGCTACCCTCTAACAACCGATGTAGAAGGATGTATTTACCTTCTCTATTTAACAGGATTAAATATCTTGCTGTGTAGGTAGATATTTATTTGTTTGTGTGTTGTAAATCTTCCAATGAGAACTGGAGAGAAATGAAATAGAGAAGCATCTCCTTTCTCCTGTGGATGTAGGCAAATCACCGAACCACATTAAAATTCCCCTGTTGCTTCATTTACTTCTATTTTTGTGTGTTTGACGTACCATGCACCTCTTCTGCACCCGAACAAGTAGTATCAAAGGTGATTCGGAGCGAACATAGTTGAACCGGTGAGGCAATGATGATTTTTCCAGTGGACGGAAAATTGAAAGTGGTCGGAAAATTTTTTTGAGGCCTGATTCGTGAAGAGGACAGCGAGATGATTCCAACAGTGCAAGCGGTGATGAAAATGAAGTTTAAACGAACCTGGAAAGGTCGGTCAAAGGACGGTCAAACCCACGGGTGAATAGTACCCCTGTGCCAAAGAAGACAACACTGTTCATTCCACCGGAAAAAAATCTGGTGAGATTCCGGCAGGAACTCTGGTGTGCCACGTCAGCGCCACGTCATCGGGCGATCTGGATAGTTGAACGTGTTTGGACCATATCTCGATCAATTAGTGTTCGATTTTAGTGATCTAGGAGTCAATTCCAACTATTTCGACCATTCTGAACACATCTGTATGGTTAGTTTTTCAAAATTAGCACTCTATCAGGTAGCTTCAGAAGGGTATGACATCGATGATGGTGATCGCGTTTTGCGACAGCGATGATGAGGGATGGTGGAGCACTACCAAGATTTTAGATCGAGAAGTTCGATGGTCGAGACAATTTTGTCTTGTGGAAAAGCACAGTGAAATATTTTTTGGTGCAGCAGGGCATGATCAGACTATTGATCAGAGAAAACCCCGAGAGAACTAGTTCCGATGATTGGGAAGATCTCGAGATGCGGGTCGTCAGCACAATTTGACTGTGTCTGGTGAAAGAGGTAAAATATTAGGTGATGGACGAGACTACACCGAATGAGATTTGGAAGAAGTTAGAGAAGCAATATATGGTGAAGTCACTCACCAAAAAATTGTTCTTCAAGAAGAAACTGTACCAATTGCACATGGATAAGGGAACAAATTTTTTTGATCACACCAACAAATTCAAAAAACTCCTGACAAAGTTATTGGGGCTCGGTGTGAAGGTTGGAGAGAATGATAAATCACTTTTGCTTTTATCATCCCTACCAAGCTCATTTGATGGGCTTGTGACTGCATTGTTCATGTGGAAGGAGACATTGAAGCTAGACGATGTGATGGCGTTGCTTCAATATTCAAAGGCATTCTGAAGACCTGTGATGCATTCAGACGAGCAAATCGTGGTGATGTGAGATGATCAACGTGGGATGAGATGACATCGATAGTCATGAGGTAAAGAATGGTGGCCAAAATATAGGGGGAGTGATCCAAGTGAAATCACGTGTTTTTGGTGCGAGAAGAAGGGTCACTATAGAAGTGATTGTGGAGAGTGCAAACAGTACATTGCTGGGAAGAAGAAAGTCGAAGATGAGGATGTGGACATCATAGGTTTATCAGAATATTATGAAATCTATGTAACAACGGGAAGCTCATACTCAGATGGGAGAGTTGAATGGGGAGAAGTGCAGTGACATTACTGCAAAAGATTCGGGCACATGAAGTGGGAATATCGTTTTCTGAGAAGGAAGAACCAGTAGGCTCAAAATACAAAGAAAGACGGATGAGTTCTGGATTTGGGGAGCTCGACACACATATTTAAGATGATAGGTACATTTGATAGTTTTCTGCAGGTGCGAGACTCGGTGAGACTTGGTGATGGGTCAATATGCAAGGTTTGAGGAGTCAATAGAGTGAAATTGAAGACACCCGATAGAGGATTATGTAAACTGGCTGATGTGAAATTTGTTCCGAGGAAGAGACAGAACCTGGTATCATTGATTAGGCATGATGCAAAAGGGTTCAAGATTTCCATAGAAGGTGGAGTGTTGGAAGTCTCACGCGGGGATGCAGTGAAGCTTACTGGGAAATAGTCCCAAGGGTTGTATCATTTGATGGGGACCGTAGTCAGCCCGAGATCGAGTGAAGATGGTAGAAGTGTCACGTCATCTGGCATGAAGAAGTGTGTTTGATTTTCCAATGAGGTTTTTGACGCCATCAAGGAGACTGTAGGTCAAGATTCTACCCCAAATTGGTTGTGAGGGGGGAGATGTGTGGGGGCCACTCCCAATATGGGGTGGAGGCTTTCAGCGGGAGGAGAAACAGTCGGCAACAGCTTCGTCCAAAGGTTGGCAGCCGACGTGGTGGATTGCAGCAGGGGCGGGAGGACTTCTCAAGGGTAGATGAGCTACCCTACAACAAACGAAGGAGAAGGATGGATTTACCTTCTCTATTTAACGGGATTAAATCCCTTTTTGTATAGGTAGATATTTTTTGGTGTGTGTGTTGTAAATCCTCCGATGAGAACCAGAGAGAAATGAAATAGAGAAGCATCTCCTTTCTCCCGTGGATGTAGGAAAATTGCAGAACCACATAAAAATTCCTATGTTGCTCAGTTTAGTCCTGTTTTTTTGTGTTTGAGGTACCACTTACCTCCTCTACGCCCCAACAATTTTTTACAATTCATTAAATTATATAACATGTTTTTAAAAGAGATAAAAATTAAAATGTTTTATTCAGGATAAAGGAGTTTATCCATGTTATTTTTAACACATGAGGGGAAAAGTTCCACTACCCAACAACAACATATTTATAGAATATACAATTATTTTCAGAATATTTCTCTAAACATATAGAGTACCATAATGCATAAAATATTTTTTATGTTTTGACCCACTGGGGCCCCACATGGGGATATAGTAAGCGAAAAGTGACACCCCAAGCCCACATCCAATATGCTAGGGGTTGACGACAAGCACTGATTTGGCATATCAGTGAAATGGGAGGCCTTAGGCTAATATAACTATATATATGCACACACCCAACTTCATGCAAAAATGTAGAGATATAATAAGACTTACACATCTAGAGAGTTATTAATTCATGCGGAAACCTCTTGGAAATACATAAAAGTGAAACAATGTAATATAAATTATAAGGGGGGGAATGCCCTCCCAATTAGAAAGGAGGCCCCTATTGCGAAAATGCCAGGAGTCAGACGACATAGGTTTTCAGATGAACAAAAGACAGAACAAAAGAAGAAGAATAAGATGAATACATACATAATGATTTATGTGGTTCGAGAACAATACCTACATCCACGGAGCAGTAGAATCACTTCACTATGAAATCCAGGATCAGATTTATAAGGAGATCTCAGTGTTTCTAACAAATAAAAAAAACCTTATCTCGAATCAACTAATAAAGAAGATGAAGTATTGTGCCATCAACCGCACAGTAAGTCCATTGTTCTACAATGAACAATGGCTAGAATTCCACACTGCTACAGTGTTGCGACCACCAAGTCCAAGCAATTACAGTGGCTGGTGGCTAGAGGTTCAAGTAGCTACAATACCATTGTCTCTCAAAGTTATCACTACTACAGTAACCATTTTAAATTCCACACCACTACAATTCCCTATCGGTACCGCCTGATCTGCTTTGATATAGTCTGTCAGAGTTTCCATAATTACCCAAAATTTTGACTGGGGAGCTTCATCCTTTATACCCCTAGAGGAGGGGCACGTTTCCATTGCAACCCCTAATGATCTCACCTCGGAGCTCAAAGCGCGTGAGTTATGGACTGGTGCATAGTATGGGCCACAAGTATTCAACCCAACATCATCCAAATAGATTAAACTACACCAATCCAACAGTCCCAACCTAAAAATAACTTGGAAATGGGAAATAAGGAAGAGATCCCAACTGAAAATTTCTAAATATTACCACCGAACATGGTTAGGGACTCCAACCCTATTATGATCCTTCAACACCCAATCCATCGAAGTCCCCATAAATCTATCTGATTTCTATATAAGACACTACACATGTTGGAAAATTCCATGCAAGGGTGATTATAAACATACTCAATAGTACACATCAAAAATAAAAAGGGAATCGATAGAATAAAATAGGAAAATCAACCCATAAGTATCCATATAAGAATGAAGAGTCTTCCTATAACTCAAAAGGTCCCATCTTCGATGCTAAGAACCACACGCAACCTCACCAAAGTTAAAGTGGAAAGCCCCCTCCTTGATACTATGCTCCACAACCAAGTGAGCACTATCTCTAGTGGAGGACCTTCTCCCCACCGGAGCTTGAATATGGGAGAGTACCACTTCATAGAGAGAGGACACATTCCCTCTGTAATATGGGGGGAGTACCAACCCTACCTATATAAATAATACAGGGACCCGTGTCTGGGTGCATCAAGGGAGTACCAAACTTGACATCTCTCTGATGATTGAACTCGATTATGAACATCTTCCGAACAATGCTAAATGAAGCATGCCACTCATATCACCTCTCATTGTATATCATATTTCTAAACAAAGGAAACCATCATGTACTATGTGGAAAACTATTCAGAACATGCTACTTGCATGTCCTAATCTGAATCCCAAAGTAAGAGATACACAAGGTAGATGGTTATGGGAAAAGTATACGATGTGTTCAACGGGGAACATGATGTGTGACACTGCCCAAGGAACTATGAATGTTCTTCCCTGGATATAGATTAGCAAACCACGTACCTACACATGGTGTGTCCCTAAGGGAACATGATGTGTCTGATCACTGAAATCCCTACATGGGTGCTCTCAACACATGACGTGTGGTCTCAGCCACACAACATGTGATATTTAACTCAATCCAAAACCCTATGCACTTTGAGAATCCAAGAAACACGATGTGTGTTCCTCTAGATTACATGATATGTAGTCAATATTTCAGTAGATGGATTAGTACGGTCTCCTAGTCATCACACAATCGCTAGATCCGCCAAATCTACAACTGTAATCACCATTGACTCACCAAAATCCACAAAATTTGAAATAATGGATCCTATGAACATTGATTCTTGGCCTCTGGTGGCTTAAAATCAAAATTCTAGTCGCCCGAGCTAGATCTTCCATTCCTCTCATCGCCAAAATGAGGTCCTGATATTAAGAACCAACATCCATGATCCATCATTCGACCTCAATCCATACACATACCTTCGATCCCAAGGCCATTCTCATAAACATCATGATTTTGAGGTTCAATTATGCTTAAACCAATATGATAATATCAAATCACTAACCCCATGAGACAATAATGAAGAACGTAAAGAACGACAGTGAAAGAGGGCATAAAAACAAGGTTAGATTATCAATAGCCACTGCGATATTGGCCAACAATCATAATCTCAGAAACCAAAGGGGGTGAAACCTGGTGAAATAAAAATAGATAATTAGGTGAAAAAAATATAATTAAATTCTTGGATCATGTGAAGAACAAAAGTCAAATAATTAAGCAGATATATGATCCATGCTCAACAATCAAGAACAAAAGGGTGAAATTCTTATAAATAACAAACCCTGCCTCCAGAAAGGATCAATAATTTAAAATAACACATTCACTAGTGATGTCGTTGAATATTTTACGATGTTCATCATTCACCCAATGAATCCCTTCAATTTTTCATTGTTGATAAATGGTCCTGAGATCATGAACAACAACTGTGGCACTACTCCTCCTCTCTAATCTCCTAGGATTATGTGCCTAACCTTGGAGATTTTACAAAATAGTTTATTTACAGAGGGGGTGACTTAGGTTTAGAAATTTAATACATTAAATAAATTATTTGTTTAATTTAATTAATACACCGTCCACAGACGTCCTTCAATAGAATGTCAAACTTTGACGAAACTTAAGTCGTACCAAGGGTAACCCCTATGTTTCGAAAAATACAATCTCAGATTTTCTATATGGGGTTCAAAATAAAGGGAAACCAGAAATTCTAAAAAGACGAGATCACATGATTTAATATATTTAATATTTTTAATATATTAATTTTGGGGTCATATGACAACCAAAATACCATGACAACATCAAGGAAAAATCCACACACATATATATACAATCAAAGGATCAAACTATAAATACTAGAGTTGTTATATTATCCCTGACTTTATGAATTTTCAACTTGAAAAGCACAAGATGCACAAAAAAGTGAGACTATTGAGCCCACATATAAATATCACTCTCTAATGAGTTCTTCTGCATGTTCTTATGCTGCCAAAGTACTTGAACTAGAGGAATGATCATCCCATGAAAGGTCCTCTCTTATCGATTCTTGATTGCAACTGAGTACTCCAAGAAGGGAACTTCATCCTCAATTTCTAGATCACCCCAATCAATAATGTGCGACAGGTCATGCATGTATCTCCTCAACTATGACACATGAAAGTATTCATTCAACCAATCCAACTATGGGGTAAGTCTAAGAAGTAATACACCTTACTGACCCTCCATAGGATCTGGAATGACCCGATGACCCTTGAGGATAGCTTACCACCCCAACAAAATCTCTAAAATCCTCTTCATGGGGAGACTCCTAGGAAAACATGGTCTCCTTGATCTAACTCCAATGACCCACGAAATTAGTATGCATAATATTTATTTTGAATTTGGGTTATCCTCATATGATCACAAATCACCTGAACCTTCTCCATCATTTCTTGCACCAATTCTATCCCACCAAAATATGTATCTCCAATCTTAGTCCAGTATAAGGGTGACTTTATGGATCTACCATATAGTGCCTTGAATGGTTCCATGCCGACTAAAGGGAAGTAGTTGTTATTATAGAGAAATTACACCAATGGAAAGGGATCCTCCCAACTTTGGTCGATGTCTAACATACAGGCTCTCAACATATCTTCCAAAACCTAGATGTATCTTGGTTAAGCCATCTTTTTGGGGTTGAAACATCATTATTATCTGTAACTGGTTCCTGAATGCCTCTTGAAAGCCTCTCCACAACCATGATGTGAATAGAGCACCACGATCACAGACAATCATCATGGGTACCCCCTAGAGTTGGATGATATCCTACATATATAGATGCCCCAAACTCTCAACAAAATTTTTTTCTCAGATGGTAAGGAAGTGTGCTGACTTGGTAAGTTGGTCAACAATCACTCAGATAGTGTTGTGTCCTCTCACTATCTATGGAATACCCATAACAAAATCCAATGATATTCCATCCCACTTATACTCTATAATCTCAATAGGTTGATTTTGACCCACAAGAACTTGATGTGCATCCTTTACCTACTTACATGTGAGACATTGAGAAACAAACTATACAATTCTCCACCTTATGTCATCCCACCAAAACTACCGATGATGGTATTTGTACATCTTTTCTATTCCTAGATGTACTACCATGGGGTAGGTATGAAACATCCTCATTACCTACTCACATAATGTGACCAGAATGACCATCCATCCCTAGAAAAGGATGATGTTCTCCCAAACTTTATAAAATCCATTTGGTGCATCTCCTGAGGATATCTAGTTATGTAGAACATCATAGTCAACGTCCCAAACCGAGCCTCTCACACACACTAAATAAAAGGTGGTTTCACCACCATCGAATAAAGATAATATACATCCCTCTCCTCCACTAGGAAATGATGCAATGAGGAAAAATGTTCTTATGCCTCCTCCACCATGAAAAAATGAGATTTCCTGCTAAGGGAATTTGACGCCATGTTTTACTTCCAGGGAGTATAGAATATCTTGAAGTCATGTTTCTACAAGAACTCCAATCAATTCCTCTGTCTTAGGTTGAGATATCTCTGGTAAAATATATATCTAAGACTTTTATGGTCTTAGTAAACAAAAAAAATGCTTTCTCAGAAGACAATGTTTCCACACCTTCAAGGTGACGACAAACTATGCCATCTCTTAGTCATGGGTTGCATAGTTCTTCTTGTGGGGTCTCAACTGTATTGACCCACATACAATCACTGACAAACTCTACATCAATACACATCTAAGACCTGATATAGAGGCATTAAAAAACACCACATACTTGTCAACCCCCTCAGGTAGTCTTAAAACATGATCACTAGTCAACCTCTTCCTTAGCTCCTTAAAGCTCTTTAACACTACCGAGTCTAAGAAAACAACTACCCTTTATGCATCGAGGAAGTAAAATGGGCCAGATTCTTGGAAAAGTTGGCTAAAACCCTTTGTTAGTACCTTGTCGAACTAAGGAAACTCTGTACCTCTAAAATTCTCTTGGGTGGATCCTAAGAAATTGCTACATCAATCCTTTCTAGGTCTAGAACTACACTATGATTAGAGATGACATGCCTCATAAAGTGAACCTATTGGATAAAAAACTGACACTTTGCGAGTGATAGTCATATAAATGGTTCTCCTAGAGTAAGTCTAGGGCCATCCTTAAATGATTTGTATGCTCCTCCACATATGTAGAGTAAGTGAGATTATTGTCGATAAAAACAACCATGAACCAGTCGGTCTGAGAAGGAGTGGAAGATATGGCTCATAAGTTTCATGAACACTATATGGGCATTCATAAAACCAAAAGGAATCACTAGAACTCATAATTCTCATAGAGACATTATAATTTTTTCTTTCAAATATCATCCTTGTGAACTCTCAACTAATGGTAGCCAGACCTTGGATTATTCTTTGAGAACCATATCACACTTTTTAACTGGTTGAAGAGGTCATAAATCCTTGACAAGGGGTACTTGTACTTGATTTTAAACTGATTCAGAAAATTGTAGTCAATGAAAAGCTGCAATATATTGCCCCCCATTTTCATGAATAACACTAGCGCCACCCAGGGGGACTCAATGGGTTTGATAAAACCCTTATCACGGAGGCCTTCCAACCACACAATCAACTCCTAGAGATCCACATGGGCCATATGATATGCCACATATGGTATTGGTGTTGTACCAGGGTGTAAGTAAATGTATAATTCAATCTCTTACCTTGGAGTTAGTCTTAGAAAATATTTTGGGAAGATGTCTATATAATCCTCCACTACTATTGGAATCAAGATTTTTGAAGATCCTATTGCACCAAGGGCCGAACTCACAAAATGTTGGGTGATATGTTGCAACATACTACTCCAAAACCTCACTCACTCTTCTATAATTTTTTTATTTCCCATAAAGGATAACCTCAACCCATTATCACATTGGAATCTAACTCTCCTGTGGTGATAGTCTATCTGATTATACACTACAAACAACTAGTCCATACCCAGTATGATGTCATAAGGTTTCATCAAAATGACCAAGAGGTCCCATGGTAAACTCTCTCTACTGAGAACCAACTCGTATTTCTAGAATATATGCGATATAGAATAATCTCTCCCTGTAAGAACCTATAACAAAAAATGACAGGCCAAAGACTTTACAAGAATCTATAGCTCTATCAAAAGGGATATTAATATGAAGGAGTAACTTTCACCTATATCAAATAGTACTAAGGATAAAGTAGAGAATACACATATCATACCTTGAATCATCTCATGCAAATAATGGTTATATCCCTCCATAACTTGCATTTGACCACACCCTCTACCACAAATCTTTTGAGCCTAGAATGGGATAGTTGGTGGTGGTGGTTGGAGTAGGTTAAATCCTTATCCTCCACTAGTGGATCCTCTCTTTGGGGTTTTACATGCCCCTATGTCAACACCACCTCCCTGGGGTCCACCCTGACCATGTCTCGGTGATCACTGATCACAAAATTGCCTCTTTTATGGAGGTTCATCCGATATCTTTCAAAAATCTGAAGCAACTCGAGTCAAGTAATCATGATTCATGTGACCTATCTTATTGCAATCATAACATCATCTATCAACAGGTTTACTGGATGATATGCATAATCCCTACACTACAAATCCCCACATATGAGTTTGGGCATGAATATGCATCATGTGTTGAGACCCAGATGGATGAATTCTATTTTCTATTATAGACGAATCAACCCCCGATGTCCACTGTCTATTATAGATTCCAGACACCCCTCTGATAGGAATCTCTCTTTCACCAAGGTCATCTCCAGCACTCCGGTATGTGTGGGAATTTATATAGAGACCACACTAGTCCGAATGTATCTATGGAGACCCTTCTCAAACTTCTATGGATGAATGTATCATTCTTGGTATATATCAAGATATTAGTGAATGATATTTTTTACATCAATGTGTACAATGCAATTTACATATCTCCATGTTGTTGTTCAAGAATCTCTTGGAGCTGCATAGAGTGTAAGCTTGAATCATAATACTCACCATGGAAAAAGTGCTGAAAGTATGTCCATGAGATATTTGCCTCATCATGAGTCTGATGATCTGTCTCCAATAATGATCTACTAATCCATGAGGAAGGCTGGTTGTAAGCACAACCATTTGACCGACTAAGGCCTATACAAGCTAGAAAACTTGGACCACTAACTCGATCCAATCCTTTTCTTCCTAAGGGTTTGGATCACTGTAAAGCCTATGTTGTCCATATCATTGGAACTCTCACAATGTGTTAATCTAGTGTACATCGTCATCCTGACCTTCTGGAGCCATTGGTTTCCAAACATGCACTTGATCATGCTTCCGAACCACTGTAGGTGCGTCTAAGCACTACTCTATGCTAAACTTGAGGAAAAAACTCTAGAATAAGTCCCTCCACTAAGGCCTCATCGATCAACTAGTCATTTTTACGACCATTTATCAGAATCCTAGATGGCTTTCATTATAGAGTTATCCTGAAAATCAACAAGGTATTCCATGGTTAGATGATAATATCTAGGGAGATGACTCAAAAAGTACATGGAATTCAGAATACCCAATCATATATGATTCATGTATCATTTTTTCCCTACAACTGATGTTTTAATATCCAAAGTCGATAAGAAGGTAATCAGAGACCTGGTGCATGGATACGTCAGCTGCTGCACCATCACTAGGTTCTCTGGTCTGAGAGTTGGACTCAAGACACTTCATCATTATTTCCCTAAGCTCCCAAAACAATCATCACGAAATTTATATCTCTAAACACCTACCTTAGGAAAAACCTCCTTTGATACCATTCTATCATGACCTGACCCACTGGGGCCTAGCTTGGTCCGAGAGTAAGCCAAGAGTGACACCCCAAGTCTGACTCCAATATGCTAGGGGATGGTGACAAGTGAGGAGTAGGAATATCACTAAAATGGGAGGCCTTAGCCTAATATACCTACACCCCCCATCTCTATGAAATAATGAAGAGATATAATTAGATCAAAATATCTCAACAGTAATCAATTCATGCCAAAAACTCTCAAAAATACATCAAAGTAGAGCAAGATTATAGAAAATTATAAAAGTAAAAACACATAACCAACCATAAAGGAGCTCCCAACCTGAAAAAAACAGGGAAAAGGTAAATAAGGAAGAGATCCTAACTCACAATCTCTAAGTCTAACCATGGAATAAATTCTGTACCTACAAACCTACTATACTTCTCTAATAACCAATCAATCGAAGTCACTATCAATCTATATAATTTATGCATAAGACACAACATGTGTGGATAAATCCCATATAGGGATGAGTATAAACATACATAGTAGGATGCCTCAAAAACCAAAAGGGAATCAATAAAATTATAAAGTCAACTCAACCCATAAGTCTAAGAGGGAAATGAAACCCAACATCATATATACTCATATTGGACCCCAATAGAAAAGGGGTGGAATATCAATCTCCACAACCATGTAAGAATTATGAGTTTTCCTATAGCTTTGAAGGTCTCATCTCTGATTCCATGAACCACGTACAACCTCATAAGAATCATAGTGGAAGGATTTCTCTTTGTTACTGTGCTCTAAAGTTGAGGGATAACTATCTCCAGTGGAGAAATCTCTGTTTTCTAGTGATTGATGAAGGGGGAGTAACACTCTATAGATAAAGAATCTACTCTCTTTTTAATGTGGGGAGAGTATTGACCAGATCTATATAAAGAGTATGGGGGACCAACGCCCATGTATGTCAGTGGAGTTCCAACCCCGACATCTCTTCGATGATTAAAACTGATCACTACTATCTATTGAGAATCACTGAAAGAGGGACCCCAATCTTATCACCTTGCATTACATCTTAGACGAAACAAAGTTCACTATCACATCCTACATGGAAAACTACTCAAAATGGGTAACTCACAGGCCCCGATTTGAGTCCCGAAGAAAGATATTCACAAGTTATAAGCTTTAAGGAAAAGTAAATGGAATATGCATTGGGGAACATGATGTGTGACACAACCTGAGGACCCGGGAATATTCTTCCTTGTGCACTCTTTATCCAGCCACACACCTTCACAAGGTGTGTCCCTAGGGGAAGAAAACATGTCTAATCACTCAAGGCCATGTGCGTGTTCTCTCAGCATACAACTCGTTCAGCTGGGTATTATTATAAATTGTGTGGGCCCGATCACATGATGTGTGATATTTAACTCGATTTGAAACCATATCTATGGTTATAATCCAATAAATATAGTATGTGTTCCTCCAGAACACATGGCCTATAGTCTGGATTTTTTCAGATATTGAATTTTGGTCTCCCGGTCTTCATGAACACACTAGATTAGAAATATTCACACCTATAACCATAATTGACTCACCTAAATCCACTAAAATCAAAGGATGAGATCTTCCTAACATGGATTCCTAGCCTTTGGTGGTAGAAAATCAAGATTCTAGTCACCTGATCTTGTTCTTTTATGCCTACTATTTCCAAAAGGGGTTTTGATATCTAGAACCATCATTTTCAATCCAACGTTCCACCTCAATCTATATGCATACCATAGATCCCAAGTTAATTCGCACAAACATCATGATTTCGGGGGTTCAATTTCTCTCAAACTGGTCTAAAAATGATTAATCGCTAATCGCATGGGCCAACGATGAAGAATGTGAAGAACGAGGGTGCGAGAGGCATAAAAACAAGCTAAGATTATCATTAGATGATGTGATCCTGGCCAACAATTATAATTGTAGAAACCAAAGAGAGGGAAACATGGGTGCAATGATAATAGATAATTAGGTACAAGAACACTATTTAAATTCCTGGTTCATGTGAATAAAGAAAATTAAAGAATTAAGAAGATATATAATCCACACTCAAAATTAAATAACACCAGGAAATAATTCTAGAAAATAATAACCCCTACCTAAAGAACAGATCAATAATTATGGAATAACACATTCTCTAGTTATTTCATTGAAGATTCTGTTGTGTTCTTCATTTGTCCCATGAATCTATTTGATTTTTCGATGCTGATCCACGATCCCAAGATCATCAACACCAACAGTGGAACTCCTCCTCTTCTCTAATCACCAGGGTTATACAACTAAACCTATATATTTTCCATAATTATTTTTCTGTAGAGGGGGTGAATTAAGTTTACAAATTTAATACAATAAATAAATTATTCATTTAACTTTATTAATGCACTGGAAAATGCCTTCAATTAAATGTATGAATTAAAACAAACTTATGTCACACATAGGGTAACCCTTGATTTTTTAAAATAATTGTGGTATTAGGTTTTCCATCTGAGGTTCCAAATAATGGGAAAATCATTAATTTAGAAAATATGTGTATGGATGATAATATATTTAATATATAAATTTTAGGGTCCTGCAACTCCCAAAACACCATACTAACTCCGAGGAAAAACCTAGAGATATATATAGAAATATTCAAAGGAATAAACAATAAAGTCAGAATTGTTACAATATTAGTCCATCCAGAATGAAAGTGAAAGTCACTTTATTTACTAAAAGAGTTTATGGTATATTGGTAAGGAATGTTTTTGTAAATAGTTACATTTAGTCACCTAAAATATTTTAAAGAAAAGTTTTAACAGAAATATTCCATAATAATGAAGATGAACATAAAAATAGTTATAAGTAGAAAACAATACTTAATATCATCATAAAATTTGATATTCTAAAGTAAAAGAGTTTGAATATAATGTTCTAAGAGTTGAACATATGGGATATGATTCTTAGCCGCACCATTATTCAAAGAAATCTTCATTATAAATATTACTCAATAAAGGAGTTTAGTGGGTGGTTTATTATATGGTCATATAGATGTGTGGTAGGGATTTCATAAAGATGTAATGATTTTAAAAAAACCCAAAAAGTGTAGTAAACAAAAGTCTTGTAACAACTGAGCTTCAATTATAGTAAGTAAATATTACATTTTTAAAAAACTATAGTTTAATACAAATAGATTTATTCAAGAATGTGAATAGAAGATAAAATACCAAATTTTATGGTTTCATTTTTAGGAAATTATTTTCATTTTGAATTCAACATTTCAAAATTAACTTTGAGTGTATTTTTTATATTTTTTAGAAATAGTTAATTTTTGGGCGACTATTGAAAAAATAAAATATAAAAATACTATCACTATTATTACATTATCTGGATATAAAAATGAATTTAAAGTTTAAGAAACCTTTTTTATAGAAAAAATACATATTTAATAACTAATAAAATGAATTTATAAATATAATATTGAACTTAGAAATCTGTGTTTAGAATTTAGTAAATCTCTGTAAAGTTTTTCTTAAAATTAAAAGTATTTTTGGTTCTTCTATCTTAATAATGTATTCACAAGGTTAATTTAGGTTTTAGTTTGGTTTAAAAGTCAAATAATACTAATATAATTTAACATAATACAATTAATTCCATGGGAATCGATATTATAATAATTTTTTTTTGTAAAAACATTTTTAGGCTTAAAATATTCATTTTTCGAAAAGCAGTTTTCATTATATTTTGAAAATTATATTAAAAATATTTTCTAGCACTTATATAAATTGAATATTGTAATATTGATTACATATAAGGAATAAAATAATCAATATTTGGTAATAAGGATAACTTAATTTTTGGTCATAAAGAAAAACATCTTTGGTAAAAATTTATCACCTCAATTAAGTGTAAAATGAGTTGAAAGAGTCAAAATAAATGGAAAATACTTTAATATACCACTAAAAAGTTTATTAAATTTAATTGGTTAGTTATATTTTGACCTTAAACATTTAATATTTGAAACTGTGGAAATTTTAAGCTAATTTAATTGAATATGATATAAATTATATAATAAAGTTTTAAGTATTTATAAGTTTTCCACCCACCCCATTTATAATGGGGCACCTCCACCCTTCACTTATCCACACTTATTGATCCATTTATCTCAAAATATCCATAAAAAATACCTTATAAGATCATTCTTGTATAAATAGGTCCTTTTATCATCAAAATACCACTTCAAGAAGGCTTAAGGTGTAAGCAAAAGGAGATCACCAAAGGAAGAGTTATATGCTATTACTGAGTTTTTTCATGTTTTTTTACTCCTAAAAATACTAAAAATACTATATAAACATATTAACATAATTAAATAAGTATATTTATCATACTTATATTTTTTTTGTTTAATTATATATCAATTTTCTATCTCATTTTCATTCTACGGAAAATGAAAAAATCACTCATGCATTTGTACAGACTACCATCTCTACATGACATTGTAATTTGTTTTTCAACACAATATCACTTGGATGGTTAAAAAATATAATTAATGAATATATATTATACTTATAAATTAATTATTATTTTGGAGATATAATATATCATTTACCTTCTTACCCTACTATCCGTTGAAAATTTTTAATGTCACTCGTGCGTATGTGGGGACTACCACATTCACGAAGCGATGTGATTTGTTTTTCATTTTTACCTTACATAGATGATCATAAGGATATATTTAATTAATATATATAATATTTAAAATATAAATATGATTATGGAAAGATTAATAATTATATAATTTCTTTCTATTCTAACCAATAAAAAAATTTAAAACACCATCATGTGTATATTATAATTACTACCTCTATGAACGACACATTTCTCTTTTCTATTACAGCCATGCATGGTTGGTTCCAAAATTCTATAAAATAAATAAAAATATTATTCATTATATTATTAAGATTCTTTATATGAAGTATTCATTTAATAACACCTTTTACCATGATCAATATACATAATTAATTTTAGAGAAATTGATAGGACGACCTTAAGTGGTCGACAAAAGAAAAAACTATTCAATGAATGGATGTAAAATGGTTATAAAATGAAATTAAAAAATGTAATATATAGGAAAAGTATTATTAATAAAGTCTTTAATAAATTTAAATTGATTATTCATGAGGATATAATATTTTTGACCAAGTAGGAATCCTAGGTAAAGTTTTTTCATCTCAATTCTACTCTAAGGATACATATTTCATATTATAGACAAAATTTCTTTTATGTTGAGTATATACTTTCCATTTGAATTATTATATCATTAATTACTATTTCTTAATTTCTTTTAATTTTTTAATTATTCTCTCACCTTTTCATGGGTTTTAATTCAACAATTATAAAATTTGTAAAGGTTTATTTTAGCATCTCACTCTAATTTGGGATTGTTAATGTTTAAAATTACAATGGTAGAATTATATGCTCGTTCTATTATTAAACCCAATATATTTTATTATCATATTTTTATTTATTTTGTTTTCATATTTCTCTTACAATTTTTCCTCTCCTTGGTTCTCAATGACTAAGATATTTTTTGAGAAAAAATGAAATTATTTCCTATTTTAGGTCGGGAATAATTTTCTTCTATATCCATATGTTTCAAATTGTTTCATGGAAGTTTTTATTTACTTTTATATGAATGGTAAAATTATTTTCCTAATACCTTTGAATTTATTTAAAAAGGTCTAACATAAATATATTTAAAGTTTTCTAAACTTTTTAATTTTTACTTTTCACAAAACTGTGAAAGAATGTTCTTTTTAATGTATATGGAGTTAATAGATTTTCCCTCCTCCATGACCTTTATTACAAATTTAACTTCCTTTAAAAGTTTCTATGATTTTTGAAAGAAATTTTTTTTCTATTATTCTATAAATTTTTAGTTTTTATATTAAAATAAAAATCATTATTTTTTAAAAGGTTCAAAATAATTGTAGAAATAATGTAGAACATCATTTTTACAAAAAACATAAAAAATATTTAAGGAAAGTTCTTTTTAAAATATCACTTCCACTTTACTCTCTAATTATAAAAATATTTTAATTTATTTTAAAAATTTATTTCTAATTAATTTATGTTCTTCTATAATCTTGTATTGATTTATGGATTATACCTTATTTTGAGATCATTAACTTTCTTGTGATCGTGTCCTTTATCACTCTCAATTATTTATTGGAAAATTTATTCTACTTCATATCCATATTATTTTTTTATAATGGATATATTTACCATGTCAATATTGTCTTTACCCAAGACCATTACTACATCTGGTGTTAATTGAATGAATCTTATTAAAAAATTTATTTCATTTACTAGGGAAATATTTATGTTCCACATTCTTGATTCAATAAGGATATTTATTGATTGATAAGGTATTATGATTATTTATTACTGATTCAATATATGTGGAATTCATTGGACATATGAATGTGATGGGTGGGGTCTGGTTTTATATAGCCTCCTGATTCATTAATGGGTCTCATGAGACATACAATTGGTCAAATTATTTGGGTATTTGGTGTATACCTACCCATTCATTGAAATATCTTAGCACAAGTCCTTGATGTATTAGAATGAGGTATTTATAGTAAGATCGTAACATCTAATTTTTTTTATTTTTTTCATTATGATTTTAGTTATTATTATCCATGTGATTATAATGTTGAAAATTTCCATGGATATATTTTTAATGTAAAATTATTGATTAAATGGTATATTTATTGATTATAAACTCTACCATATTGTTTATTCCTTATCTAATAATGATATATTTCTTTATATATTTCCCTTACTAATAATCTGAGCTCACCCTTTATTATGTTTTGGTTTCCTCAATATATGAAGTAATATTTGAATGATCTTCAAGGATGCAAGAATGTTTTTCATGCTATGTTTTATTTTTCCATTGTAATATGGAAATAATATATATTTCTACTCTCTAAATACTACTAAACTGATCAATCCATGATGATACGATCCATTTTTTCTTGTCTCAATGTAATAGAGTAAACACCAACTCTGGGTTTATGGAGTTGGGGATGTTATAGTTAATATAAGATAAAGTTTAAGAGGACACTTAAGGAATATATTTTTGAAGAACATATCTCACAAAAGCATTAAGATAAATACCTAGAATGTTCAATAAAATTTAGGGATTTTTAGGTTATGACTCAATATTCATGATGTTATGAGAAAATTATGCATGTTCTATTATTTAGAGATTTTTTCTAGTGGAAGATAGGGAAATCATATAAACATCTTCAATCAAAATCATGATTTCTAATATGAAAAATTCAATATAGTGGGTGTTGTATCTGAGTACATCAGGGACATATTAAGGTAATGGACCCGGGTTATTACAAATAACCTTTCTTGTATGGAGGAACCTATTATCCTATAGCATGATGCACATATATTGGATCACTTTTTTATGATAGAATCCTTTATCCTTTAATGGAACTACCAATAAATTGGTAGTTTATCAATTGATAAAGTCCCATGTAAATATTTTCATGTCTTTGGGAAGTAATAAAAGGGAAAAGGTTATTTTTTATGTATATTTTTAAAGGTATATGTTGATCAATGGCAGTCATTGATCCGAAATACTAAACAAGATGATGAAATATAAAGTATGAAATGGAGAAATTTTAAAGTGATACTATTTAAGAAATATTTTACATGATAGTGATGAGTTAAAATAGAGAGAAAGTTCCTTAACCTAAAGAATTAGGAAGAGGAATGTTTTATTGAATATGTGGATATCTTCACAAGATTATCATTTCTTGCAACATGCTACACATGTAATCTAAAATAAATATTAACAATTTATTTGATTTTCTTAAGTTGATCTTGTGAAGGGCATTGGTCTACAAAATGTTTTTATCACATGATTATGTAGTTTCATGTGTCATCAATATAGATAAATAATATTCTAGGTTTTATGTCTTTAAGGAAAAACAAGAAAATAAGAGGTCAACTGAGCACCAAGGGAAATGAAATACATCAAAGAAGAAGAAAGGACATATGATATTTCTATTTTGTAATAGTTATGGAAATAAAAATCCTAGAAAATTATTAAAGGGAAAAAAATCTTGTTATAAATTTTGAGATAAAGGACATTTAACTTATGAATGAAAGGGAAATAAATAAACTACTATTATCCAATGATTTAACCATAAGAAGATGGGTAATTATTCAAACCAATTACCCAAGAATCAAGGGAACCTACAACAGAAGAAGCTAGGGGCGGAGGCCAAGATTATGAAATTACTAAAGCTAAAGATGAAGTTTCTAAAGATGTGGTGGTAGGTAATTTATCATAAAATGAAAGTTAGATAATGCTTTATTTAATTATGGATCTTCATACTCTTTTATATCTTCATTATTATACTTGAATATTAAATCATTCCCCAACACTTTTAAAAGGTATTGTCAATCAAGAATCCCATTTTGAATCTTATAATAATAAGAATATAATTGTCTATCCCCATTACGATGCATATAAATACCCTGTTTTTAAACTTATTTATTACACCTACAGTGGGATTTGATATAATCCTTGTTATGGATTGGATTTCTAAGTATAATGTGTAAATTTATTACCAATAGAAGAATATTATGATTCATGTTGGAGATGTGGAGTCCCTTATCTTCATAGGGGAGACTACAATATTAAAATCATGTATGGATCCACCTCTAGTATCTCATATTAATGAAATTTTTTGAGAAGAAGAGTAAACAGAAGATATGGATGGAATAGTTAACCTTAGAAAAAATGCACCTATTGTGCATGAATACATTGTTTTGTTTCCTAAAGAGTTTCCTAGAAATCCACCCAATAATGAAGATGTATTTTTGTTAAACTCATCCCAGATATGAAACCTATATCTAAGACTCCCAATAGAAATGGCCATAATGGAATTAATAGAACTAAAGAAATGATTCCAAGAGTTATTTAATAATGGATTATTTTTTATTAGTGTTTCACCTTGGAGAACCCATGTTTGTTTTATTAAGAAGGAGGATGGGTCTATGATGTTGTGCATTGAATACTGGGAAATTAATGCTATTAATATAAAGAAAAAGTATCACCTACCTCACATTTGTGACTTTTTTGATCAACTTAAAGGTGATCAATATTTTTGAAAGATTGATATTTTTCTTCGGTATCATCAATTATGAGGAAGGAAGGAAGACATTCCAAAGATTACATTTTTCACAAGGAATGGATATTAAGAGTTTATAATAATGCCATTTGGATGGACTAATGCACCATTTTTTATGGATATGATGAGCATAGAATTTAAAGATTATATTGATTATTTTATTATGGTATTTATTAATGATATCTTGGTATACTCTAACATATATGAAGAGAATAAAATCTATTTAAGAAATAGTCTTGAAACTCTTAGAGGGAAGTAGTTATATAATAAATTTAGTAAGTGTGAATTCTAGATTTTGGAAGTTTCCTTTATTGAAAATATTTTCTCCAAGGATGGAATATCTGTTGATTCTTTAAAGAAAAAGGTAGTTAAAGAGTGGACTACAACAATAAAAATGACCATGATAAGTAGTTTACCTAAATAATCAGGTTACTATAAGAAATTTGATCAAAAAAATTCCTGATTAGCTAACCCATTATATAAGATGACACATAAAGGGGTTAAGTTCATGTCATCATAATAATGTAAAGATAGTTTTGAAGAATTAAAGATGAGATTTCTCAATGCGCTGATATTGACATTACCATCAAGAAGGGATGTTTTTTATAAATAGTGATACATCGAAGAAAGGAATTAGATGCCTCCTTATACATATTGATAGATTTGTTTCTTATGAATTAAGATAGTAAAAAATTATTGAATAGAATTATTAAACCCATGTTCTTGAGTTGGAAATTTTAATCTTTCCCTTGAATATATAGAGGAATTATCTATACGGTGAAAGATGTGAGATATATACGAATCATAAAAGTTTGAAAAACATTATTTCACAAAAAGAGATCAATATGATACAAAGGTTATGGATAGAGTTACTCAAGGATTATGATTTCTCAATACACTACCACTCTATAAAGGATAATAAGGTGCCCAAGGAACTGAGTAGGAAATATCATGGAGTTATGATTAAAATAAGGATTGGAAAAGATATCATATTAATGGATTTACTGAAGCTGTATATGAGAATCATTATGGAAGGGTAAACATCACTCCTTTTATAATTTTTTACCAAAACATATTTAGTAGAGAAGATAAAAAGGTTCCATATTGATGATAAGAGTTTATAAATTAAAATTAATGTTGTGAATGATAGGAATTTGGTAGAATTTATTTAGGAAAATGGTCTGTTGAAATTTAGAGAGGCTATCTATTCCATTAATACCTGAGCTGAAGAGGGAATTACTTGATGAACCCTATAAATCAAATTTATCTATACACCCTAGTAGCACCAAGATATACAAGGATTTAAGAGAACCTTTTTGGTGGTATAAAAAGAACTGGTAAATTTCTTACTATGTATCAGGATGCTTGGTTTTCCAATAGATAAAGGCTAAGAGACGACATATTAAATGAGTTATGAAACCTGTCTCTATTCATATGTGGAAGTGGGATGATATTACTATAGATATTTTTAACTCATAGAAAGTCTCTTTAAACAAATTATTCATTATGGTTTATTATTGGACGTCTTACCAATTCTATACATTTCATTGCTATAAGGGAGGATCTGCATCTTGAGTGCCTTATGAGACTCTATATCAATGAAATTGTGAGACTTTGTGGTTAACCTATTTCAATTATATCTGGCCGTGACCCACAATTTACATTAAAATTCTAGAAAACACTTTAGAAGGATCTAGACATTGATCTATATTTTAGAAATTATTATTATCCTTAGATATATGGATAGTCTGAAAGGAATATAAAAACATTAGAATACATGTTGAGGTCATACTCACTTAACTTTTAGGGAATGTGGGATCATTATTTACCTTTGCTAGAATTTTTATATAATAATAGCTTCCATTCAATCAATAAAATGCCACTATATGGATCATTTTATATGGAAATATGTTATATATGTTGGGAAAAAGTTGGTGAAAGCAATATTTTAAGCCCAGAACTTTTTGTGGAGACAACATCGAAAGTAAGAACTATTGAGATTCATATCAAGGAAGCTCAAAGAAGGTAAAAAATTTATGAAAATAACTGGAGGAAGGATCTAGAATTTCATATAGGGGATCATGTTTTCCTGAAGGTATCTTCATAGAATGTTGTTTTTTGGTTTGGAAAGAAAGGTAAACTAATTCCCAATAACATCGAGTCTTTTGAGATTTTTGGAAAGAATTGGAGTTACGGATTACCATTTGGAAATGACACCCAACCTCTGTAAAGTGTTTGATGTGTTCTATATATCTTTAATAGAGAAGTGTATGATAAACCCAATGCATGTACTCAACTCTAAGGAAATAGAAATGGATCATGATATATCTTATTGTGAAGATCCTATCTAGATTCTTGACACTAGAGAACAAGAGTTATGGAATTAAATGACTCAAATAGTAAAGGTACTTTTAGAAAATTATAATATAGTGGAAGTTACATAGGAAACTAGAGAGGTTTTGATAAATAAATAGACACATTTTTTTATGAGGTGACATTTTTTAAATTTTAGGAATGAAAATTTTAAAGCGGGGAAGAATGTAACATCTGAGCATCAATTATAGAAAATAAATATTTCATTCTAAAGAAACTGTATCATAATACACATATCTCTATTCATGAATATGATTAGAAGATAAAATCTAAAATTTTATAATTTTAATTTTATGAAATGATTTTCATTTTTAATTCATCATGAAAAAATTAACTTAGAGTTATTTGTTTTGTATTTTTCATAAATAGTTGATTTTTGGGTGAATAGTGAAAATGCCAATTTTACAAATATTATCAATTTTATGAAATTATAAGTATATAATAATGACCTAAAATTTTTTGAAATATTTTTGATAGAATAAATATATATTTAAGAAGTAATATAAATTATTTAAAAATAAATGTTTGAATATAGAAATCTATGTTTAACACTTTGGAAATCTTAGTAAAGTTTTTATTCAAATAAAAACTATTATTGATTGTTCTCTCTTAATCAAGTATTCAAAAGGTTATTTTAGGATTTCTTTTATTTTAAAATACAAATAAGACTTTATTTATTTCACATGATCCAATTAATTCCATGAGAATCCACAATATACTTTATTTTTCTTTAATATCATTTTTATTCTTTAAACTTACATTTTTCTAAAAATGGTTTTCATTTCATTCTGTGAACTAATATTGAAAGTAATTTTTATCACTTCTATAAATTTAATATTTTAAATTTTAATCCATATTTTTAATTATAATAATTAATATTATGAAATAATTTAAATTTAATTTTTTAACATAATGAATATTAACCATGGTAAACATTTATCACATCGGTTAAGGGAGAAATGAGTTAAAAGGGATAAAATAAAGGGATAAAGCTTCAAGATAACACATAAAACTTTCCCAAATCTCATTTATTGGTTAAATTTTGACTATACCCTTATCATATTCCAAACTATAGAAATTTTAATCCAATTTACTTGAGTAATACACATATTATATAATAATGTTTCAAATATTTACATATTTTCCACCCACCGCACTTATAAAGGAGAATCTCCTCCCCTCACATGTTCGCACTAATTTAGACAATTAGGTCAACCAAGACCTACCAAAATACCTTATAAAAACTTTTTGTTTTTATCAATATAGAGGTCTTGGTCTCCCTAAAAGAAAACTTCATGAAGGCTTAAGGTGTCATCCAAAGGACATTTCCAAAGGAAGAGGTATATGTTCTTACCTAGCTTTCTCAAGTTCCCTTCTTCTTAAACCTATAAAATATATTGAATAAATATATTAAAATAATTAAATCATTATATATAATATACATATATGTTTTTATGTTAATGTTACACTCATTTTATATCTCCTTTTCATCCTATGGAAAATTAAAACATAGCCCATGTGTATATAAGAACTATCGTCACCACATAATGATGTAATTAGTTTTTTAGCACTGCCTTATTTGGATAGTTTTAAAGATGTAATTAATGAATATATGTGATTTTTATGAGATAATTACGATTATGTAAATATAATTTATCATATAATTTCTTACCCTCCCATCCATTAGAAAATGATAATTCTATTCATGCATACGTGTAATCTAACACCTCTATGAAGTGTTGTGATTTTTTTAATTTACAATTTACATGGATGATAATAATCATAGATTTGATGAATATGTATTATATTTATGTTATAAATATGATTATGTTATAAATATTATTATTTAAGGATTAATTCTTATATAATTTCTTTATATTCCAATTATTAAGAAAATGAAAACATCATCACACGTACGTGCATATTACTGCCTTTGTGAATGACATATTTTAATTTTCTATTACCACCTTCCATGGTTATATAAAAATATTATACTATGAATAAAAATTATATTCATGAAATTATTAAAATAATTAATATAAAAGAACTATTTCATAACACTTTTGACCATGGTCAATATACCAAAGTAATTTTTAGAGAAATTGACCAAACAACCATAAGTGGTCAATATAAACATGAACTATTCAATGAATGGATTTAAAATGACTATAAAACGACTTTAAAAAAATTATTATAGATGAAAAATTTTCTTATAAAATTATTTAATAAAATTAAATTGATTATTTAGTAGGATATAACATGTCCGACCAAGCAAAATTCCACAATAGAGTTTCTTCATCTCAATTCCACTTCAACGAGTCTAATTTTATATTATTCACCTAATTTATTTTATATGCCACATATACTCCCCCTTTGTTAGATTATATCATTAATTTCTCATTATTCATGGTATTTAATGTTTTTAATTTAGGTTTTCTCTTTTAAGTAGTTTTGATTAAAAAGTTATTAAATTTGTAAAATTTTATTTAATAATCTCACTTTAATTTGGGATTTTTCATGTTTAAATTTACATTAAAATAATTATACAATATTTCTATTCTTGACCCATATATTTATTTATCCTATGGTTATTTATAGGGTTTATGTGTATTTCTTATAAATTTTACTCACTTTATTACTAAAATATTCAAATATATTTTTTAAGAAAAACCGTACTTACTTCCTATTTGAGGTCATGTATACTTTTCTTTCAAATCCATATTTTTCAAAATGGTTCATGTAATTTTTTTTATCTTTTTTAAATTTTAGGTAAAATTATTTTTATACTACTATTTAATTTCTTTAAAAATGTTTTCAAAGTAATATTTTCAATGTTTTTCAAAGAATTTATTTTTAACTTTTTATAAAAGTGTGAAAGGAATGTTCTTAACGTATACAGTGTGAATGATGTTTTTCACCTCCATGAATGTTATTCACATTTTAGATTCCTCTAAAAGTTTCTATATTTTTTAAAAGAAAATTATTTACCATTATTTTATGAATTTTTAGTATTTATATTGAAATAAAAAATAATTAATTTCTAAAAGGTTGAAAGTAATTTTAGAAATAGTTTATAACTTTATTTTTACATCAATGAAACTAAAACCTTAAGGATAATTATTTTCAAAGTTTTACTTCCTTTTTACTCTATAATTATCCAAAAAACATTATTTTATTTTAAACTTTTATTTATAATTAATTGATGATATTCTGTAATCTTTTACTAATTTATGGATTAAATCTTATTTTGAGATCATTCACTTTCATGTGATCATGTTCTATACCACAAACCATTATTCAAGGGACATTATTTTTCTTCTTTATATCCATAATTTTTTTCATGGATATATTTATCATTTTAATATTGTATTAAATTTATACCATTACTATATATGATGTTTTTTTAATGAATTTTATTAATAATTTTATTTCATTTAGTAGGGAAATATTGATGTTTCATATTTTTGATTCAATATGGATATTTATTGATTGATAAAGAATTTTGATTATGTATTATTGATTCAACATATGTGAAATACATTGGAAATATGTAAGTGGTGAGTGGGGGCCAGCTATAGACAACCCATCAATACATCAATAAGTATCATATGACAAATAGTTGGAAAAATTAGTTGGGTGTTTGGTGTATACCTACCCATTCATTGAAATGTATTGTCATAAGGAATTGAGGGTAAAGTTCATGATGTTTGGGAATGAGGAATTGATAGTAATATTATGTCATCTGAAATTATGAATTTATTTCATTAAGATTTCAGTTATTATTATCCATGTGTTTTTTATGTTGATATTTTCTATGGATATGTTTTAAAGCTCAAGTTATTGATTATAAGGAATATGTATTGATTATCCACTCTTTAATATATTTTTATTCATTAACTACTCATGATAGATTTCATTGTATGATTTACCTTAATGCCACATAATCTCACCCATTATTATGTTTATTATCCCCCAGATATAAAAAATATATCTTTGAATGATCTTTAAGGATACATAATTTTTTTTCATGTTATGTTTTATTTTTCCATTGTAATATGGAAATCATATATGTATCAAGTATCTCAAGACTATTAAACTTATAAATCATCGATTAGACAATACCTTTTATCTAGTATCAATATAATAAAGTAAATACCATCTCTGGGATACTTGAATCATGGTTTTTACAAGAAATCTATGGTGGTCTATCATATAGGATATGATTAGACAAGAACTTATGTGTGGTTTTCATAGTTTTATGAAAGGAGTTTAATAATATAAAATTAATCATGTTATATAAAATACAATCTCCGCTTTATCATTCTTTCACATTGGCTACATATAATTTTTGAAGTGAAATGATTATCGATCTCTCAAAGTATGAATTTGAGTTATCCCTAACTAATGATTATCACGATGGATTATAGTTTGTGCTAAAATGTCATGGTTATCATGGATAAGAGTTCATATAGTGATATAAAATATAATAACGAGATATAAAATGAGTTTTTTTTGTGTTTTATGTATCACAATGTATATCACATGAGGTGTCATGAAATCCTTGGTATACTGGGTGTGCATGATTCTAATTAAATCCGCATACCTAAGGTTGAAAAAAATACCTAACATAAGAACCATTATACTTTGATTCCTTTTTGGTGTGGTTGGGTATATTGTTGATCGTTTTTCTGGCCAAGTCTTAACTAAGATTTTATTTTTTCTTTCGTATGATGAGTATGAATTTTGGGCCATCTATTAAGACATACTAATGACATTTATAACCATACCTATATAATTTACATGTTATATACTCATCTATCTGGATAAAGGTCTTGTGATATGATCATAAACTTGGATGAATTACATGTGATGTGTCTATCCATCTTGTCTATTTACACTCAAAGAATTGCTAATGTCAATATGTGATTGATATGCTTCATGTCTAAGGATTACATGACGTAATAGAAAATGGGATTATATAATTTTGAAAAAATATATGATAAAAATTTTGGATGTAGGTATGAAAATATATGTATTTAATAAAGATATCGCCAGGTACCTCTATAGCTTGAGTTGCATTGATTCTTTTATATAGGTCACCCTTTACTTATAATTATGGATTTTGGAAGTCATAATTATTTTCGATACTATAAAGGAACATGGGGTCATTATTTTTAGTTTGTGTGATTGAATATTATGTTTTTTATAATGTTTTTAAAAAAAAATTATAATTACCCCAAAAGTGTTTTGAAGGGTATCTGAAAGAAGTTTTAGATGGATTTTCAAAATTTGTTACGTATGATGTAAAGTGTTTGGAAAAAAAAAATTGAAAGGTTTTTTGGAAGATATCCAAAATATTTTTTTGATATGGTTGCATAAGTTATTATATATTATGTTTCATAAGGTGGAAGTGCGCTAAGCCTATGAGGATTTAGTCCAAGTGGTAGATTTTTGGAAATGTTATCTAAAGTTAATACCAAAATAGGATAGTTTAGACCATGTCATGTTATATGTTGGGATACACCATATTATAGTTAATGTCACCACATTATGGTATAATTCATGGTGTTTTTTTGTGTAATTTTATAATGCATATTAATACATTTTTTGTTTCCCCAAGACATCATTATTTGTTGGATTATCATGTGATTCTAATATATAAGAGTTTGAATATTCAAATAAAATTTTCAAACATAAAAAAAATTATCACAAATGAGGATATGAGAGTTTCAAATATGTAACCTTTCAAACATCTATGAAACATTTCATTAAATATTTCCAAACATTTAAAATCCAAGGTTTTTCCTTAGACATCCATATATATAGGCTCGTAGTGTGTGATTTTTGTCAATCTGAATAATATTATAACTCCTTGAATCAAATTACTCTGATGATTTCATTTTTATGCCTTTAAATAAGGTTCTAGAAAACTTTGGCTTGTAGGAGGTCCTTCCCAAGTGTTGGGAGATTCACTTAGACCGTTCATAACCTAGGAGGGAGTTTATTGGTTACTAATCTATTATCTCTATCATGATAAATAGATTAGGAATATTTGGATTGATATAGAAATGGAATTTAATTATTGATTATTTTATACAGTCTAATATAAATGGAAATACCCTATTTATTTAAAAATTTTAGTTGATGTTTTCCTCTATGTTTAGATATGTTTTATCCCCATCCAAAACCTATCTTCTCCATAAGAAAGAATGAATTCACTATTAATTAAAAAGGGAGAAAATATTAAAAACTATAAAAGAGAAGATAATAAAATAAACCCTAATTCCATACTCTATATTTATTACCATTGGATTATGTTATCAAAGGGGGGGAACCTAAATAAAAATGATACATTCACAAATTCAAATGGAGTTTTTTATTATATCTTAATGAAAATGTGGATTGAGTTATTTGTGTTTCTAATATTATTTTAATGGATTTTATGCTGGTCTCATTGAGAATAAAAAAATTATTAAGATCATAGACTTCCAAAAAATCCAAATGGGGGGATTAATATGCCCAAGGGAATATTGATTCTACCATGTGTGAAATTCATGTTGGATTTATTAAAAATACTTTATGAAGTTGGATAATCACATACTAATCTATTTTCATTAATGAATATGATGTTACAAAGTGGAATTATTGTTATAAACATACAAGAGACCCTTACTAATAATAAAGATGAATTTAAAATTTTAAGGAAATAATCATGAGACGATTTACGGATAAAAATAAAAGAAACATTTAGTATCATTCATGGGATTAATATAGAAGGACTATCCAGGTTTTCTATACTAGATAAAGAAAGATATTAGAGATAATCATAGGCCTTCCTAGATTCTGAAATTAAGAACTACATGTAAAATTATACTTATGGTAATATATCCTTGTTATTTGATAAAAATATTTTTGTGTCATATTAAAGTTCCAAATGGATGATGTTGAAAAAGAAATAAATGAAAAGGATAAAATTAAAAGTTGAGTATAAGAATATCTAAAGGAATCATGATGAATCTTATAATATTTTATGAATACTGAAGAAGAAAGAAGAACATGTGGATAATTTCACATGAGTTAAAAAAAGAGAATGAAAAGTTGGATAAATCCATGATGCAACACATATCTTTTATATTATGATTTATTCCATGAGAACATTGGTTATTTATTCTCATTGATGCAAGGAAGGTATCTTATTTATGTGCAGATCAAAATGGGTCATTGTTTTATAGAAAACATTTTCTATGGAGTTTTTTGGACAAATTATTTAATCTAGAAGAATAAATTATCATGGTTTCAATTTCTCATTGGAATTATACTACAATACATGACCTGATTTTTGAAGTTGTCTTTTAGGGAATTAGTGAGTTTTTGGAGAAAATAAAAATGGGAGAAGGTGTTATAGTTGAAAATTTCCATGAAGTCATCATAGCATAATTTTCTTTACTAAGTCATTGTTAATAAAACTATTCCATAATAACATAATAATAGTTTAAAGTAGAAAACTGATATAAATATTGAAGTTAATAATCATGTCCATCATGTTATAATTTTCATAAGCATGTTGTGGTTTTTGTAACTATGATATAATTCAAAAACAAGATTAATGAAGATATTTAGAGAAACTATTGAAAATAATGTGTAGGTAATCATATTATAGTCATTATATACTATGTCATAATGAATTTATAGATATTTCATGAGTTTGGATGAATAATTTCATAAAATTATAAGGAAATTAACCATGTTATAATATATATAACATTTTTAGAATTTTTAATATATTTTCTAAAAAAAATTCAGGAGTTAATTAAGGGATTTGAATCATGTGCGTTGGATATGATTTTGACTAAGGATTGTACTATAATTCAATTTTTCATGTCAAGAATTATTAGTTTCTATATATATTTTTGATTTGAATATCCTATAAAATAAGAAAGGATTGATTGATTAAAGGAAAACCATTTGGAAGCATATCCCAATTTATTTGAATAAGTAATCTGAAAAAATTGATTCATAGAGAAATATAAGACCATATAGGATTTAATGATAAAATAATAAATATTTATAATGATAAGGAGATATGAAATAACTTTATATATTGATGATGTTGCTGATATTCTAATTAAGAAGTGAACTAAAGAAGAAAAATTATAACTGGGTGAGGAAAATGTGAAAGAGTGTGTACATAAATTCTTGTATTAATTCATGGAATAAAGAAACATATTGGTCTGTGATTCTATTTGAGAATTTTATGCTCAATTAAGATCAATATACATTCAAATAGAATGTATTAATAAAATTGGCATTATGAGATTATGTTATTATAAATCTTCTTTAAATTTATTATAATTGATTGTTGCATGTGTAGGATATACATCATCTACTTAGAGGCATCATTGTAAGGGGTTAAAGACTGTATTTATTCCTTATATTATCTTCATTGATAATAATATAAAGATCATGTGAAGTGAGATATCACCCACAACTATAGGAAAAACCAACGTAGTGGCGGTTTTTCACTGTGATTATCAAAACTACCGCGAAATGTTTATAATTTTTTTTGTTTTTTTAATCATAAATTCATTTTAACCAGGGATTTTTTAAAAACCTCCGTGAAATAGTGGCAGTTTAAAAACCTGATGCTAAATTAAAGGGAAAAAATTAAAAATTTATATATTTATTTATTATTTATTATTTACTATCATATATTGTTTATTATTTATAATTTTAATTAATTATAATTTTTTAATTAATAAATATTTATAATTATTAGTTAATAATAATTTTAAACTTAAAATAAATCCTAAATAAGTTGAAAATTAGAGTTCGACATCAAATGACCATAACTTTTGATGCAAGAGTCTATTTTAGCACCACAACAAGTCAAATAAATGTTTATGAAATAAACTAAAACCAAATTTGATTTAATTTTTTTAATAATTAAAATATTACAATTTATTATAGTTTTAAGAAAAGTTTCAAATCGAACTTGAACTTCAAACCACCATAACTTCTGACCCGAGTGCCTGTTTGGGCTCTGCAACATATCAAATCAAATCTTGTGATGAGATCTATATCGTGATGATCAAGGAATCTTTAGTCACTATTTTTTCAAGGGTAAATTAGGCCTTTAAGGCCTCCAAAATGGAGTTTTTAGTCAGGTTACCCCTATTTTTTAACACTCAATGGAATTTTATCTTTGTTTAAGGGGGTATTAACTACTGCAAATTGGGGCTTTAGCAGTGCAAGTAAATGATTTTATAAGGGCTTAAAATTTTTTGATATTGTGAGTGATGTTGGGGGGGGGGGTCTTTAACATCACTAAAACGAACTATTAAAGGTTTTCTTTAACATCACTTTTTTAGCGTTGTTAAAGTTTGGGTTTTAACACTGCTAAAAAATCACTACTAAAAATATGGAAAAAATTAATTTTTCACAGACCCCTCACCGCCCCTTTGTCAGCATTTGAAGGACCAAATAATTGTGTGTGTCTGGATTTGATCACAGGACCTCCTTTATGTGACTGAATTCTCTTTACTACTATGCCATATGTTTTTTTTGTATATTTAATGACATTTCTATTTATTTGTATATATTTTAAAATCTGTTATATATATATTCACACAATTATATTTATTTAAATATATTATATACTAATATTCATTTATATATATTTGAATATTAATAAATAAATATGTGTGTGTGTGTGATTATTAATACACATAAATATGTATATATAAATGTTATATATACATATGGATGAATTTTAATAAGGTAATTAAAATTCATAATTTTTTACTTTAAATAAAATGAATAATAAATATTTATTTTATATATTTGATACAATAATTTCTAAAAGTGATTTATTATAAGTAAATATAAGAAAATATGCATATATTTAATTATAAATAAAAAATAAATTGTGAAAAAATGATAAAATTTAAAAACCATAATATCAATATGAATGTAATTCCTCAGAATAAATTCAGTTCCCACTGAAAATGGGAAAAATACCCCCTTAACGAGACTGAAATTCCATCGAATGTTAAAAAATTGGGGTACCCCAACTAAAATTCAAATTTGGAGGACTTATGTGATTTTATTGGACTTAATATCTATACAGGGGATTTCCACCATCACCTGGACATATATCTCATCCCAAGATTTAATTTCATATGTGGTCGAGACCAAAAAAACACCTAGATAAAAATTTATGGTCATTTGAAGTTCGAGTTACGTTTTCAACTTATTTTAGATCTTTTATTATTTTTTTGATTTTTTATCTTCCAATTGATATTAAATGACCATTACTCGATAATAATTAGAAAATTAACAATTGAAAATATATATTTTTAATTATTTTATAATCTATTTTCACTAAATATCTTATATGTTAAGTATAAATTCCTATTTACCTTATCTAAAACATATTTAAAAAATATATATTATATTTATATCATTATAAATATATTTATATATTAATATATTTTTTTAATGAAATATTTTTTTGAGATATACCCTTTATCAATGCTTTTTATCATTTTTAAAGATCCTCTTTAGCGGCACTAAACAAATAACTCTTAAAGACCCCCTTTAACAATGCTGTTTCTAGCACTAACAAAGGGGGTCTTTAACAATGCTTTTAGTTAGCAGTAGTAAAGCCCTAACACTTAACAAACCCTGTTTCATAGTAGTTATTATTGTCTTTTTTCGGCAGAGACTAAATTTATTCATACGGATTATATTCATATTGATATTATGATTTCGAATTTTTATCATTTTTCACAATGCAGTTTTATCTATAATTAAATATATGCATATTTTCTTATATTTACATGTAATAAATCAATTTTATAAATACATATTTACATAGAAATGTATTTTTAAACATATAAACCACATAGAAATAAATATTTATTATTCATATCATTTAAAATAAATAATTATCTACTTTATTTACCTTATAAAAATGCATTAATATGTATATATATACCTATACAAGTAATGTTTATATATAAACATGTGTGTCCAAAAAATTATATTTATGTGTACATACTAATATATGCAAATAAATACATATATATATGTAAATATTTATCTATATAAATAATATATAACGGTATTTTTATATAAATATATCCTTATCATTAAATATAGTATATAAATTAATTTATAGAAATCTATATGAATATATATATACAGATATATAAATAATGTTAATATACACACACAAACACATATATCATTGTCCATTTATTATTTTACTATTTTATTTATTTATTATTTATTATTTATTATTTATTCAATTATTATTTTTTATATAATATTTATTTATAATTTATTAGTTATTTATTGATTTATTATTTATTATTTATTATTTATTGTCCGTTATTTATTATTCAATATTTATTTTTCATTATTATTATTTTATTTTATTATTTATATATTATTAATTTATTTATTATTAATTTATTTATTATTTATTATTTATTATTTATTATTTATTTATTATTTTGTTATTTTGTATACATTAGTTAATAATTTTATATTTAATTTATTATTAATTTATTATTAATTTATTATCAACGTCTTATTTATTTATTTATTATTTATTTATTTTTCATTTTTATTTTATTATTATTTATTTATTCATTATTTTTTTGTTTAAACATTAATTATAAATTTATTTTTTAATTTTTTATTATTTTATTATTATTTTATTAATTTATTATTAATGTATTATTTATTAATTATTTATTATATATTCATTATATTTTATATATTATTTATTTATTTATTCATAATTCATAATTCATAATTTATTCTTTATTATCTATTATTTATCATTTTCTTATTTATTTATCATATATTTATTTATTAATTTATTAATTTATTATTTATACATTACTTATATATTATATGTTATATGTTATATATTATATATTATTTATTAATCATTATTTACTATTTACTCTTTATTATTTACTGTTTATTATTTATTATTATTATTTGTTATTTACTATTTATCATTTAACATTCATTTCCATAATATATATATATATTATAAATTTTTGTTTTATTTGTTAATTAGTAATTTGTACTTAGTAATTATTCAATATTAGTAATTACTTACTACTTACTACTTATTAATTATTAATTATTAATTATGATTTATGAATAGTTTATTATTAATTAATCATTATTGGTTAATAATTATTGATTACTAATTATTTAGTTTAAATCTATTTGTTATGTATTTTTTTCAATATATATATATATTAAATTTTATTTATTCATCACATGAAGAGCCTTCTAGAGTGGTAAAGTCTTTAGAGAAAAAGTAGGAGGCAAGGAGTTCAAATCTCACCCAATGTAAAATTTCTATACATGACATGTTCATGTGCATGGTAATATATAGTAAATAAATAATAAATAATAAATAATTATGAAAATTATAAAAATTATTTTTAAAAAAAAGATCCACCGCTAAATCATTTAGTGATGGTTTAATCTGCTTCTCAGAAACCGCCCCTAAATCGCTCTATGGCGATTTTGAAAAACCGTCACTTATTGATAGCTGAGACATGATTTAACGGTGGTTTTCCAAAACCATCGCAAAACAATTTAGCAGTGGTTTAAACTGCTTATAAAAAAACACCTCTAAATGCCAATTTTGGTGTAATGCACTAATCACCAGTGGTTGGAAACATGTAAAGTGTTTTTTTAGTTCCTTGATTATTTGTGATTTCTTTTAGTATTTTCTAGATCCATGCACTAAACGATAATAAGATCACTTTAATTGAAGAAGGGTGGAATTTTTTTATTATATAACAACCACTGATCACCATCCACTATGTAGTTTAAACTTATCTTAAATAGTCTTATTAGATTAAAATGGTTTTCTGTTAATCTATCAATATATTTCTTTTATAAAATAAGTAAATTATACCTAAATGGATTAAATTGATTTAATTATTCTATAAAGATTATTTCTCATATTGTAAAATGGGACATTTCACTTTATGCGATAAGAAGGCTTCATATGATACAAAGTCTTCATGTGATTCAAGTATTTTTCTATAAGTTATATACTTGTTTGGTTATGTTATACGAGTTATCACATCATTTAATATTAGATATCAAATATCACTTCAAAGTCATTTTCTTCACATAAGTTATTAATGTTTGGAAAATACCCTATTTGATGATGTAAATGTAAAAGAGTTATAATATTTTTTTAAAGAAAGCTTAAATTTTTAAAATTAGAATTTTGGTTTGAATCAATAAAAATTATAAACATTACTTGTGATGCAACATACTCTTTCGTAAGGATCATTTTTAAAATACAAAATTTAACTATACCCTTATAAGGTTTCAATATAAATATAATCAAACTAAGAGAAATTATGTGATTCCTAGTTTGTCTAAATTCCAAAAATCAAGACTCACTTCTATATTTCTCCTTTAATCAATAGAGACTATAATATCAAGGATAATTATGGGATACTTTAAAAAATATCATGAAATTAACATAATTAGAGAATACATATAAAGAAAGATTTATTTTGGTGGTTCTTTAGAGATGTTCATCAAGTATATATTTTAAAGGAAAAGTAAACTAGTAAAGTTATGCACTTAATTTACAATATTATTCTTCCAAACTTCTCATGGATGGTCTTATGGGTGAGATTTTTTTTATTATTCTATTTTTTTGGAAAGTTTTAATCTATCAAAATCTAACACTAATATCAGAGACACCCCCATGATATTTAGTGGAAATTTTGAGAATTTTAAGGAACATGCATATCACATATGACAATATAGAGATATTGATGTTTGTTTATGTGTTTATATTTCATGGTCAAATTTGGACCATTGATCATTTAGTCATGGAAAAAAATATAAGACATCACTACTTATGCTAAGACCCATTCATTTTTCAAAAAACATTGTTTCATAATATAGTGGTTATACAGAGATTACATTGGCATCAATACATTTCAAATCATTGTTTTTGATATAACACGGTGAACAATATGATGATATCACCATCTATAACCAAGAACATGGCCAATAAAAGTGTTTACATAGTTGAAATTCACAATATTGCAACAATCCATATGTGATATATTTGTCTATGCAATGAAAGAAAGTGAGACTAGTGATATAGAATATTAGAGAATATTTTTTAGAGTTATGTAACTATTTTTATATCATATAAAATGAAATAGGGATGATCACTATATATAATATAGGATTGTTAAATTTTTTATTTTATTTTAATTTATGAAATGAATAATAATTTATAAATAATTTAAAAATTATATATAAAGTCATTCAAAACATTTACTTAATTTATAAATGTTTGATATAATTAATGTGACAAACCTGATCTAGATACCCTCTCAAATTTTTACCATACCCAAATTTCCACATACCTGAAGGGAATTCCCGATCCCCATGAGTCAACGACAAGAACCTATGCATCAACAAAAAATAGAGGGAATTATTTTTCCCAACCTAAATTAGGTAACATGAAATATATACATATACAAAAGAGAAAATAGAAGAAAACATGCATATATATATATATATCATAACAAAAAGGTAAAAACAGAAGCGATACAACTGAAAAGGTAGTAAAATAATATCCATGCGACAAGTCCAACTAAAAAGTAATAAAAAAAACTAAAAAGTGACTCCAATAGTCTCTATGTGATAGTGTGGGAAAACTCTCACCATTTCACCATCCATCTACCCAAACCCAGCTGATAGAAAATCTCACCACCTCACTATGGTGCCTTTCCTTTCCCTAGATTGAAAGACATAACAAGGTCTATACACTAATGAAGGGGTGCACAGGGTGTGAGATAACAGGCTTAGTAGGGTCCTACCCAGGTGTTCCATATCAAGTCTCTGAACAACAGTCCAATCATTGTCAAATTTAAATAAAAAATGCATGATATATAGTTTAGTAGTTTTTATATCAAAATCATGAAAAAACATTTAATTCCCAACTTTACACATTCCTAAATAAATCAGGTAAAGTAGTTTCAATGCATTTCATATACATATATCAGAACAGATATATTAAATCCAACCAAAGAATGCATCACATACCCTATCAAATCTATGGAATTAAAATCAAAATAGTACAATCCAAAACCACCCAAATCCCCTAAAAGCATAGGTAACATCATGCCAAGGATCACACTAGGATAGGATAGCTAGGAAACTTGTACTTAAACATAGAAAATCACACATGCATCAAGCCTAAATAAATATGCATCTAGTCTAGAGAGTAGAGGAACGCCCCAGAAAGTCAACCCCCCAATAGGTCTAACAAGTCCCTAGAACAAAAAACCTAGGGGGAAGAGGAAATACCCATGAGAAAACCCACCCATCGGTGGATGAGGCCTATTAATACACCTTCTACCCAACTACCCAAGGCTTCCCATGTACTCTATTTTATAAACCATTTCTTTAAACCATTTTATCATATCATTCTTTGAAATCCATTTTATAAAACCATTTCAAAATGATTTGAAAACCCCTTTTCATTTACCAAAACTAAATGAAAACCAAGTTTTATTAAAAAACCAGTTCCAAGAAAAAGAAAAAATTAGTTAAACATTCCATTTTATTTAGTAAAAAATTTTGTAAAAAATCATAGCAATGCAGTTCACCAACATAGGCTTGAGACATAACCACTTACCTCAAAACTCAGGTCGCACATGCACGCAATGGGATCCACCAATAATAAGAACACAACCATGAAAATATAGGAACTAGAGTCATTATATACATCTCAAAATTAATTCAATTTAGAAAAAAGGGTCAGTGAAGAGGAAAGATCACAACACACCTCAAGAATGAACACCCACCACACCACAGCCCATAAAGGATTGGTCCCTAAAACAAGATTGCATAATGAATCTAGAAAAGAATAAATGTAATTACCACCATAGATCAATGAATCTAGTAACGTAACCCAACGATGCTACTGTGGTAAAAGTCTATGAATAATCAGAAATGAAATCTTACTCAGAGAGATATAACAAAACTACCATGATGATCTAATAATGTAATAATCGATCCGGAAGGGTTGGAGGTCTCCAACATCACTAGAGAGGAGCTCTAGGTTAAGAGAAAGTAGGATTCAGATGAATGAATGAAATATTATCCAACTGGAACCCTAAAGACCAAAATCATGACATTTACACAACGTGCAATCCCATTACATGGTGTGTAATCCATGGGGTCCATATAGGCTAAAAAATCCATCTCCCTTTTATTAAAAATGTGATCTTTAACATTACACGATGTGTAATACTTACATAGTGTGTATTATTTCATGTTGTGTATTCAGATAATGACATGAGCCTAGAAAATATTACACATCATTTAATCCCATTAAACGGTGTGTAAATTTCTAACAGCATATAAAAATGGAAGAATCTTACACAAAAATCCAAACCACCATAGGCAATATATGAACTTGGGGAGAACCCCATTAATAAATTAAAAATTTATACCTAGAATCTAATAATTAAAATAAAAATACTTCCCTTAACATTAGGCCATTTTCACCAACAAATTCTCTCTATCCTCAGGAGTCCCAAAATGCAACGATATGTTACAAACTCCCCTCCATAAAACTTTCTATCCCCAGGAAGTCATGTGGAAGAATGATGTCTGGTAAAGAGGTGAGGCCATTACTCCATCATAAATGACTCTTGATCCCATGTCTCATGAGAATATAATATGTATCTCCATAAAACTCTGAATAATATAATTAGCTTCCCATGAAATACTTTTACTTGAGATTCAATGATCTCTATTGATTTCTCTATAATAGAGACATACAACTCTAACTTAATCTCTTCTCAACTTAGAACATGAGAGGGACCAGGATGGTATTTCCTAAGCTGTGATATGTGGAAAACATCATGTATTCTTGTCTACTAAATTAGAAATTACGACTGATAATAAACCTGGCTAAGCTGCTCAGTAACCTCAAATGGTACAACATATCTCAAAGTTGGATTTCCCTATTTTCCAAGCTGATAGTGACCCAACTGAGGTGAAACTTTCAATAAAACCTGGTCAAATATAGAAAAATCTAAAGGATGATGTCATTGATCTGCATAAGATTTATACTGAATCTGAGTTGTATCTAGATGCCAATGTATATCCTGAATCCTCACATATGTATCTTGAACCAAAAATCTATCCCACTAAATAAGATTCGCCCACCTCTTCCAAACAAAGAGGTGACCTACATGGGTGACTGTATAAAGCCTCAAAAGAATCCATTCTGATAAAAAAATGGTAAATATTTTTATAAGAAAACTAAATTAGTCCCAGATGGCTATGCTAAGATCCACTTAAGTCCAAGACATCGGCATGAAGCATTTCCTAAAAAATTTGAATAACATGCTCCATTTGACTTTATGTCTGTGGATGATAAGTTGTATTTATTCTAACATATGACCCCATTTCCTGTTGTAGATTCCTCTAAAACCTCTAAGTAAACCTAGTATCTTTTCTGAAATAATGGCAGAAGGAACCCCACATAACCTCACAATTTTTCTAAACATACATCTTACCCAGATCTTTAACTTTATTAGTGTCCCTAATCAGAATGAAATGATCCTACTTTGTCAACCTATCAATCACCACCCATATAGGATTTATCCCTTGAATATTCCATGGTAATCCAACAAAAACAATCCATGGATACCTCATCCCATTTTCAAACAAGCATCGAAAGATGTTGGAGAAAACCAAAAGGTTTTAGATGGTCTACCTTTACCAGTTGGTAGGTGTAATAACGGGACACATAATCAACAATGTCATGCTTCACACCTAACCACTAGAATCAACATATCATGTCATAATACATCTTAATAGTTCCCATATGAATGGAACATGAATAACTATTACAATTAAACAAAACCAATATCTTCATTGATGTTGGGATGACAAATCGAACCCCAAAATCGAGAATACCATATGAATGGAACATGAATAACTATAATCCATGCACAATCAGAGTGAACCACATGCATTCTTTCCAAAGAGAACAGAGGATACCCAAGGAAAAACACTATAGAGAACAAAACTATTTTCAATCCAGTCATCAAACTAAATATTATGATCTTTTAGCTCCATTGGTGCCATATGATATAAAGGTACTGATAGAATTTATGTACTTGGAACCAGGTCAATCATAAAATCTACCTTCCTATATAGAAGAAGACTAGAGAAACCATATGGGAAAACACTAGGAAAATCCTAAAAAATATTGAGAAGAAAAAACATTGGGATCAACTACTACAGCAAACAATAAACTCTTGAGCTCTGGTCGGGAAGGTCCTGCATGACCAGAACTTGGTTACCACTCTCCTTGAAACACCTGTGAGCTCCCTCAACTGAAATAAATGAGATAGGATGATGATAATAATCAACCTCATCCTGATGAGAAATAATCTAATCAATCCTGATGGTGATGTCAAACAAATCTAGATCAAGAATGAGAAAATTCTATACTTATTCCACATCAGCTATCAATATCACACAATAAGGACATCGAAACCCCTATTCTATCCTCTTCTTAAAAGGTTTCACTAAATCCATAAAAAAGGACATGAGATCAATTGGAATTTTAGTCATATAAAAAAATGACCTGATATAAATGATTGTGAAGCATCATTATCAAATAAATAAATCACTAAGAAAGATGCAATAAAGATGGTACATCTCACTATCACTGGACCCACATCTTCCTCCATTAGAAACTAATATACTGTATGAAGGTGCTTTACTCATGAGGCCCATGGGTGGATCATTTTAGTCTTATAATCATATGATTGGGCTACAATAGTCTTTGGATTCACCGATCCCTTACCATAACAAGGTGATGACATAGCCTGACAGAAACACTATAGATTACCATAATGTAGAGACCCGAAGCTTATTGTACATGGACGTTACATTACTTTTTCGGAATACTTATTTCATAACAAAAACACACACACAAGGATCGTAATAGTTTAGTGTCTTTGGAAACTCGGAACGTAATCTTCTAATCGTGGTGAAAGATCTTCAACATCTCCCATAAAGATCTTCTTTTTTTTATACCTAAAACCTTTCTTTATCTCCTGGGGAAAAGAAAACATAAAAGGGTGAGCTCAAATGCTCAGTAAGGGTAAACAAAAGAAATATCAATCATATCATATACATAAGAACATAGCTTTTGGAAATCTTAACCTGCAAAAGAGCTCATAATATCATAACATGGGATAAATCATAGAAGTGAAATTTAATCCCAATAATCATAACTTAAAACATGAAACTTTGTGTCATACACACATAATCATAGAAAATCATTTCTTGTTAGTCAAGACTCATTGCCAAGACTATCTTAGTGGACAAAGTCCCTTTCTGAATCGAGTAACCCTCGTTTCAGTCCTATTTCACTGAACCAGTATAACCTACCATTTCAGCCATGTCTATCTCATGAGATATAAAATCGTTACCCAATGCATTGGAGGGATATATAGGTCCCACCCATCTCATAATGATACCATTCTTATGTGTGCCACAAAATCATAAATCATACATCATTGCATAACCCATGTAATAAAAATGGGAATCTTAAACATAAAGCCATCATAATCCATAAACAATTGATATCATTCAATCATAAGAATATTGAAACCATTTAAATCATAAATACATTTTACTTGAAACATACATATCAAATAATGTCATCTTAGATGGAAAATAGTTTTGAGAAAAACACTCGAAATGAATCCTTAAGGAAAATATCCTTTCTTCTTTAAAATCATTTTCTTTTCACAAAATTCCATGCAATTTTAAAAGATAAGGGTTTTGTTGAAAATAATCATGAAATCTTGTAGAGGAAGCTTCTTAAAAATGAGGTGTTATGAAACCGTAAAAATCTTTTCACGCCGTATAAGTTAAAAATAACATTCTCCTCGTACTTTTGTCGGAAAAGTCAAAAAGTACCTTATATGGTAACCAAAGGAAAGATTCCATTCATACAATGTGGTAAAAAGTAAATAAAGGGTAAAAATGACTTTAAACATTCATGGAAGAATGGTAAACATTTTATAAAAACATTTTTAGAAAACATGGTCATGGATGTTAAACGTAACCCTAGTAAATACTTAAGTATAAGCAATCTCGGATAAAAATGAGATTGAAAATTTATCCCTTACCTTAGGTCCGAATTGCTTTGTACGTGTCCGAACCTCCTGTATAATGATTTACATAATGTTATTGACTTATTACAGAATCATATTCATTGTTATGATATCATATATGGTTCTCTTATGGCTTTATATTACCCGGTCTTTTGTAAATTCATGTTAAAGTATCATTTTGGGTAAAATTGTCTTATTTGTCGTTCATCTTTTTAACTTGTAATTATTAATATGATTACTTGGATCATGATTACTTATATCCAGAATGTAAAACATGATTTATATAATATATATTCAGAATATACATATATATATAATATATTGATAATGGAATGAAATACACCGTTCATGGAGACGGTAGTCCGTACGTACGCATGAACGCTGTTTTCGTTTCCTTATTGAATTGAATGGAATTGGATGACATACATATAAATATACATAAATCCAGTATCATTATTATGTCATATATTTCATTAGTACTTATTATATATACTTTATAATCATTCATGAATGGATAATCATTGAGAATGAATCTCATCGCGTCGTGGAGACGGTAGTCCGTACGTACGCACGAGCGATGATATCGTTCCCATGGTCGTGGAATTGTGTTGAAGTGTTTGTATACTATTTCAGTATCAATATCACTTTATAATAATCATATATAGTTACTCATTACACCACTATACCCATCCAATTAAGGTGGTGGCGGAAAATAGATTACACCGCGGCGTGGAGACGGTATTCCGTACGTACGCACGCGCGGTGATTTCTTTTTCCGTAGGATGGATAGATGGTGAAATAGGGTTGTTTCATACTTATAATAAAATATCAGTATATGAGTGATACTGATGTTATTACTTCATAATGAAACAACCTAATAAGAAGAAGTGGAAGAAGAAATAAAGATGAAAGAATTGGTAACGGTAATTACCTCTTCTTTGAAGCGCCTCTTTGAGACCTCCTCTTAGGGCACTAAAATTGGTCTTTGAGGATGACCAGAACCTCTAGGATGTTTCTAGGGAAGTGGAGAAGAGATTTTGGCAGGGGTTGGCCGAGCTTGAAGGCTCAAAGTTGTGTGAGGAAGAGAGGGAGGAGGTGCCCTTTTATAAGGGAGGAGAGGGGCACCTTAGGAATTCTTAAAAATATTAATTTATAATAAATATAACCCCACTTAAAAACCTCCAAAAATGACTCATATTCGAAGCTTAGATGAGATAGGGTTGTAATATCATCAACCAATCAAATTTAGACATGTTTGGATCTTATTTTAAACCTTATCAATTAGATTTAACTCTAAGTTAAATAATTTAACTTTTACCGTGTCTTTTTGTTTTCTTTCACTATATGGTTAATACACTTACTATAACATGCCAAACCAACCCCAAATTGTGTATTATTAATATATATATCCTTATCTAAGTCATTTTGCCTAACCTTAGATTTTTAGGAATAAAATAACAATTAATAATATAATATTTTATTTAAAAACTATTTTGTGTCAATTTTGACACTATTTGATATATGATTTTTGTGAAAGTCCTAACAGAATTATATGTTCGATCCAAGTTGATTAAAGCAATACTAATATATCATAGTAACCTAGAAAATTAGTGTAATTCATAAAAAATCTCAAATTACATTTATTTTGGTGTTTATAACATCAATTATGTCAATATTTCATTAATAAGATAATTATTGCATCATCGTTGTGTCATAAATAAATTAAATTATTTAATATCTAAAAATTATAAATAAAATACCATTATTTAGGAAATCTTTTTATCTTTCTAATTAATATTTATAGTCGAATTTATCTTATGTATAACCCCATATTAAAAATGATTTACTTATTAAACGTTGATTTTAACTATTTTAACCCTTCTTTAAATAAATTAATAATAAATGTCCTAATCTAATCCAAGTGGGCCTAAATGGTAATATTTTATTCCTATGTTTGTTTTTGGTCGAATTACACTTGTCCAATAGAATTGGGACATGTGTTAGGGTAATTGTAATATCATATTTACCCTTAGTTACCCTATTTACTATTAACCGCGGTAAAAAAGTAAAAAGTTACTATTCACCAAAAAATTATTTTTATCTCATTGAAACACATTTTACTTACTGACATCAACCGTGTCTCTCGGATTTTTTGAAATTCCATTCATAGAAGCGGTAAAATTAAGATTTATGAAGAAATTAATTTTTTTAACTACCACTTAGTAGTTTCACTATTCATCAAAAATTGATGTTTTTCAGAATAATGCCAAAATTTCATCCTAAGCTATATTTCATATTCCGAATTCAAAAATGAAGTCTATTTTACAAAATTCATATCATAGAAGTTGCATTAATTAATTTTATAATTAAATCCTACTGTTAAAACAAAGAGCGTGTTTTTAAGAAATAATATTTATCAAAAGATTGACACTTGTTTATGTCTGGTTTAAATGTGAAATTACATCCAATGACCAACATTGTATTAAATTGTAAAAATATATTCTAAATATACTTTAAAACCACTCAAATTAATAATTTATCACTATTAACTATTTCGATTAAAAAAGTTGTTTTTAATTATAATTTAGTAATTTTCACTATTCATCAGAATATGAAAGTTATCCGAAAAGTACCAAAATTTCACCTTAGGCTAAATTCGATACTCCGAATCCAAGAATGAAGTTAATTTTGAAAAATAAGATTTACAGAATTTTAAAAAGTGGTTATTACTATTCATAACGGCTAGTTTTAATAATATTTTAATAGCACATCGTTGTTTAGTGAAACTCGGTATTGCGTACTACACACGCTATCGAGGAAGGTCACGATTGCGTGTAATGCAAGGCAAGACAAGGATGCGTGTTGTGAAAGCTCCTTTTGGTGTAGCGTACAACACAAGACTTTAATAAAATTAAAAAGAATATTTTTTTTTATAAAATCTTGGGCTGTTACATTCTACCCCCCTTAAAATGAATTTCGCCCTCGAAATTCGTCGGGGTTATAAATGGTTTACTATTCGAAAGTTTCTTTAATAGAAACCCACATCGTAAAAAGGAATATCAAAACCAATCTTTAAAAACAAAAGTATGAAACGTAACGGTTACCCAAATAAACTAATCATTGGGTTTCCACATAGGTGAAAATATGGATATGGAAGAGAAATCTAACCATCATGTTCTGATGGAGAGTGGTAGAGAACATGGCTATGGAAAATCCAGTAATCACAAATCCATAAATTTGTGACGATCTAAGGTACCATCTGATTCATCAGGTATAAGATCACTAGGACAACATTTTTGGTTTTCAAGATCATTTCCCTAAAGTTGAAAATTTGAATTAGAATAAATACATTCTTTATTTTGGTACAATCTCACTGTTGTTCATGTCTTGAACAATTTCCACTTCATCTCTTAAATAAATGAAGTTGAATTTGTTATTCGTGAAGTGTTAGCAGATCATGTGATAGAATGACGGGTCATTCCATCTGTCTCAAACAAAAGGTTAGCAAAAGTTATAAGTTCATCTTATGGTTAATCGTATATGGTTCCAAAAATGAACTTATACTTCATATATCATACCTCTTAATAAAATAAAACTAGTTTCTACTAACCAGGGACTTTCCGTAGGCCAGTTGTAGGCGATAAAGGCCAGTCGCACTTCGGTTGTTGGTTCGATTTCCACAGCCTTGTCCGACGCGATGGGCTGTCGCCCGTCCTGCAGGTTGTCATTTTTTTAAAACTATATTACTATAACATCTCATCAATAATATCACAAAACTTCTATCCTTATAAAATACTAACTTATGTCTAACATAATCCATTCCAATATTTAGGCTTATCCATAATACAGCAGTCCACTCTCATAACATAGTGAAAACGATTACCAGAGATTTAACACCATCGTCGATCCCCATAAGATATGTCTTGTTGGTCACATTCTAAACATTCAAAGTCCTTAATCATGTATTCTCTTGAATACCTTAGTGAAAACATGAATTCAGTTTAAATTTAACACTTTCCACATACCAAAATCCTCAAAATTCTATATACTCAAACCATGATATCACTTAGTCCTTATATCAATCATGAGCTCATGAATACAATCAAACATCTCATTATCGTCTTATCCCTTCATTATGCGCATATCATCTTATTTCCAAAAATATCTCAATCACTTCGAATACCACAATAGACCAATACATAAATATTCCAATACACCATAAAAGTACCTCAACAACATTATTCTTGAATACCAATACATAAACACTTCAGTCCATCCACACCAATGATTTTCCTGGAATAAGTCCTTCCTTGATTTAGAAGTATCTTTTTAGGTCAGGGCATTGAGTTGGGTAATCCCCATGTTCTCCACAAATAAGAAATTGAACTCCATAACAGTCTGTCACCCTATGACCCTTTTCTCCACACAGATAACATCGGTCCCTCCATTTGAGGTATTCCTCAAGGTTCTTCTTCCCTTCTTTAGAAATCTCAATCTTCCTTTCTTTATGCTCCTCAACATGCGAACATGCATAATAGTTTATCTTCCTCTTCTTTGATGAATTAGGCATACCACTAAATTTCACCTTGTTAATCATATATCGTGATGACTGATTTGGCATAATCACAATATCTTTATCTTTAGGCATTACAGAATTTTGTTGCTCATAGTCACCAATTTGTCCATTGGATTCAATGTTAACCGAATTCCTTCTGGTTCCCTCCATTAACTAAAACACAAAAAGAATTTTGTGAGAGACGAAATCATGCTAGGGAAGACAACATAGTAAAGGGGGAGAACCCTCAATATCTAACATCTTAGGTTAAATTCTAAGATCATTACCGTAGTTCTAGGACTATATCCTATACGTATACTTATCCTTAGGGACATCCCTAGACATACCTTAGAAATATCTCTAGGGATCTCACTAACGTTTTCGCGTCCTAGATTCCAAAGGTTGAATAAACCTTTCCTCTGATACCAACTGTAGAGACCCGAAGCTTATTGTACATGGACGTTACATTACTTTTTCGGAATACTTATTTCATAACAAAAACACACACACAAGGATCGTAATAGTTTAGTGTCTTTGGAAACTCGGAACGTAATCTTCTAATCGTGGTGAAAGAACTTCAACATCTCCCATAAAGATATTCTTTTTTTTTTATACCTAAAACCTTTCTTTATCTCCTGGGGAAAAGAAAACATAAAAGGGTGAGCTCAAATGCTCAGTAAGGGTAAACAAAAGAAATATCAATCATATCATATACATAAGAACATAGCTTTTGGAAATCTTAACCTGCAAAAGAGCTCATAATATCATAACATGGGATAAATCATAGAAGTGAAATGTAATCCCAATAATCATAACTTAAAACATGAAACTTTGTGGCATACACACATAATCATAGAAAATCATTTCTTGTTAGTCAAGACTCATTTCCAAGACTATCTTAGTGGACAAAGTCCCTTTCTGAATCGAGTAACCCTCGTTTCAGTCCTGTTTCACTGAACCAGTATAACCTACCATTTCAGCCATGTCTATCTCATGAGATATAAAATCTTTACCCAATGCATTGGAGGGAGATATAGGTCCCACCCATCTCATAATGATACCATTCTTATGTGTGCCACAAAATCATAAATCATACATCATTGCATAACCCATGTAATAAAAATGGGAATCTTAAACATCAAGCCATCATAATCCATAAACAACTGATATCATTCAATCATAAGAATATTGAAACCATTTAAATCATAATGAAATTTTACTTGAAACATACATATCAAATAATGTCATCTTATATGGAAAATAGTTTTGAGAAAAACACTCGAAATGAATTCTTGAGGAAAATATCCTTTCTTCTTTAAAATCATTTTCTTTTCACAAAATTCCATGCAATTTTAAAAGATAAGGGTTTTGTTGAAAATAATCATGAAATCTTGTAGAGGAAGCTTCTTAAAAATGAGGTGTTATGAAACCGTAAAAATATTTTCACGCCGTATAAGTTAAAAATAACATTCTCCTCGTACTTTTGTCGGAAAAGTCAAAAAGTACCTTATATGGTAACCAAAGGAAAGATTCCATTCATACAATGTGGTAAAAAGTCAATAAAGGGTAAAAATGACTTTAAACATTCATGGAAGAATGGTAAACATTTTATAAAAACATTTTTAGAAAACATGGTCATGGATGTTAAACGTAACCCCAGTAAATACTTAAGTATAAGCAATCTCGGATAAAAATGAGATTGAAAATTTATCCCTTACCTTAGGTCCGACTTGCTTTGTACGTGTCCGAACCTCCTGTATAATGATTTACATAATGTTATTGACTTATTACAGAATCATATTCATTGTTATGATATCATATATGGTTCTCTTATGGCTTTATATTACCCGGTCTTTTGTAAATTCATGTTAAAGTAGCATTTTGGGTAAAATTGTCTTATTTTTCGTTCGTCTTTTTAACTTGTAATTATTAATATGATTACTTGGATCATGATTACTTATATCCAGAATGTAAAACATGATTTATATAATATATATTCAGAATATACATATATATATATAATATATTGATAATGGAATGAAATACACCGTTCATGGAGACGGTAGTCCGTACGTACGCATGAACGCTGTTTTCGTTTCCTTATTGAATTGAATGGAATTGGATGACATACATATAAATATACATAAATCCAGTATCATTATTATGTCATATATTTCATTAGTACTTATTACATATACTTTATAATCATTCATGAATGGATAATCATTGAGAATGAATCTCATCGCGTCGTGGAGACGGTAGTCCATACGTACGCACGAGCGATGATATCGTTCCCATGGTCGTGGAATTGTGTTTAAGTGTTTGTATACTATTTCAGTATCAATATCACTTTATAATAATCATATATAGTTACTCATTACACCACTATACCCATCCAATTAAGGTGGTGGCGGAAAATAGATTACACCACGGCGTGGAGACGGTATTCCGTACGTACGCACGCGCGGTGATTTCTTTTTCCATAGGATGGATAGATGGTGAAATAGGGTTGTTTCATACTTATAATAACATATCAGTATATGAGTGATACTGATGTTATTACTTCATAATGAAACAACCTAATAAGAAGAAGTGGAAGAAGAAATAAAGATGAAAGAATTGGTAACGGTAATTACCTCTTCTTTGAAGCGCCTCTTTGAGACCTCCTCTTAGGGCACTAAAATTGGTCTTTTAGGAAGACCAGAACCTCTAGGATGTTTCTAGGGAAGTGGAGAAGAGATTTTTGCAGGGGTTGGCCGAGCTTGAAGGCTCAAAGTTGTGTGAGGAAGAGAGGGAGGAGGTGCCCTTTTATAAGGGAGGAGAGGGGCACCTTAGGAATTCTTAAAAATATTAATTTATAATAAATATAACCCCACTTAAAAACCTCCAAAAATGACTCATATTCGAAGCTTAGATGAGATAGGGTTGTAATATCATCAACCAATCAAATTTAGACATGTTTGGATCTTATTTTAAACCTTATCAATTAGATTTAACTCTAAGTTAAATAATTTAACTTTTACCGTGTCTTTTTGTTTTCTTTCACTATATGGTTAATACACTTACTATAACATGCCAAAAGAACCCCAAATTGTTTATTATTAATATATATATCCTTATATAAGTCATTTGGCCGAACCTTAGATTTTTAGGAATAAAATAACAATTAATAATATAATATTTTATTTAAAAACTATTTTGTGTCAATTTTGACACTATTTGATATATGATTTTTGCGAAAGTCCTAACAGAATTATATGTTCGAACCAAGTTGATTAAAGCAATACTAATATATCATAGTGACCTAGAAAATTAGTGGAATTTATAAAAAATCTAAAATTACATTTATTTTGTTGTTTATAACATCAATTATGTCAATATTTCATTAATAAGATAATTACTGCATCATCGTTGTGTCATAAATAAATTAAATTATTTAATATCTAAAAATTATAAATAAAATACCATTATGTAGGAAATCTTTTTAGATTTCTAATTAATATTTATAGTCTAATTTATCTTATGTATAACCCCATATTAAAAATGATTTACTTATTCAACTTTGATTTTAACTATTTTAACCCTTCTTTAAATAAATTAATAATAAATGTCCTAATCTAATCCAAGTGGGCCTAAATGGTCATATTTTATTCCTAAGTTTGTTTTTGGTCGAATTACACTTGTCCAATAGAATTAGGACATGTGTTAGGGTAATAGTAATATCATATTTAGCCTTAGTTACCCTATTTACTATTAACCGCGGTAAAAAAGTAAAAAGTTACTATTCACCAAAAAATTATTTTTATCTCATTGAACCACATTTTACTTACTGAAATCAACCGTGTCTCTCGGATTTTTTGAAATTCCATTCATAGAAGCGGTAAAATTAAGATTTATGAAGAAATTAATTTTTTTAACTACCACTTAGTAGTTTCACTATTCATCAAAAATTGATGTTTTTCAGAATAATGCCAAAAATTTCATCCTAAGCTATATTTCATATTCCGAATTCAAAAATGAAGTCTATTTTACAAAATTAATATCATAGAAGTTGCATTAATTAATTTTATAATTAAATCATGCTGTTAAAACAAAGAGCGTGTTTTTAAGAAACAATATTTATCAAAAGATTGACACTTGTTTATGTCTGGTTTAAATGTGAAATTACATCCAATGACCAACATTGTATTAAATTGTAAAAATATATTCTAAATATACTTTAAAACCACTCAAATTAATAATTTATCACTATTAATTATTTCGATTAAAAAAGTTGTTTTTAATTATAATTTAGTAATTTTCACTATTCATCAGAATATGAAAGTTATCCGAAAAGTACCAAAATTTCACCTTAGGCTAAATTCGATACTCCGAATCCAAGAATGAAGTTCATTTTGAAAAATAAGATTTACAGAATTTTAAAAAGTGGTTATTACTATTCATAACGGCTAGTTTTAATAATATTTTAATAGCACATCATTGTTTAGTGAAACTCGGTATTGCGTACTACACACGCTATCGAGGAAGGTCGCGATTGCGTGTAATGCAAGGCAAGACAAGGATGCGTGTTGTGCAAGCTCTTTTTGGTGTAGCGTACAACACAAGACTTTAATAAAATTAAAAAGAATATTTTTTTTTATAAAATCTTGGGCTGTTACACATAATGTCCACAACTATTTCACATCTTTATAGGTGAAGGATAAGAATTCCATATGTGTATAACCTTTCCACACTGATAGAAATTCAGAGGCACACAATTATCTACTAATGTAGGTTCCTAAGAGGCCAATTGTCAAGAACCGCCTACACCACTCCTACGATGATCATGTTACTTACTATTTTTCCATGGTGTGCCAATGAAGCTACCACTAGGTGGAAAATAAGGGGATGAATATCCAACCTTGCCTTCTATATTCATTTCTTCCATCCCATCCCTGTCTAATGTCTCTACATAGGTCAAAATATTTATCATAAATACCTATAATATTATATCTGGATACACACCCTTCAGGTACTTCTGAGCTTTTAGTTATCCATTCTTTACAACCTTTTGTGAAAAATGAACTTACTCCACAAACCGATTGGTGTATGGTAGCACCAAATGCTCTCCCTACTATAAAAATAGTAACTCAAGATAATTCACCATCATTAGAGACTCTAAATATTTTTTTGTAATAAGAGAGTCTTGAAACCCTTCTAGTACCAGCCCACATGACTATCCACATATACCATGGAATCCCACTATCTCTTGCTAGGACCCTCAAGTCTGAATGTTGTGCACTTCACCTTGATACTCTTAGGTGTATCCAATAAGTTTAAGAATTGATCAATATTTAAAATATAGTAATATGACTCTTGAGGTTCATTAATACCGTTAAATGATGGTGGATTCTCATTTAAGAACTACCTTGATCGATCTTTGTCTCCTATAGATCCCAATTATACCTTAATGACTTTTTTGTGGACTTTTGGTGAATTTTGGTTGACAATATAAACTTCCTGCATGATATCCTTAATAAAATTATAATCTATAGGAGGATTCCATTGAGGTTAATTAGCTTCACCTTCTTGAGGAACTCCCATAACACATCTCAGAGGTATACTGTTGAACACTGAAATAAAATAAATGACCAGACAATAAAATAATCTCAGTTCAAACCAGAAATAGCATGAGAAAAAATAAGATTAAGTTCAATAACTCAAAATAAGGGACATACATCCAAAATTACCATGGAAACTTGAATCCCGTTATGGAAATAACAAGATAGAAACTCACCACAATATACCTCTCAAGTCCCAACAATCCTATCTATAGTCTACCAAACATCCCAAGACAAGGATTCTTGAGGACATGCCACCTTTGATACCAAACTGTGATGAACCTAACTTGGATACCCTCTCAAAATAGTACCTGACCTAAATTTACAAATACACGAAATGTGTTACAGATCCCCATGGGTTGGAAACTAGCACCTGGGAATCAAAAACAAATAAAGGTAATGATATTTCCCAACCCAAAGAAGACAACATGACATATATACATATATAGAAGAAACAACAGAAGAAAACATGAATATATATATATATATATATATTTTATAACAGAAAGAAAACAATGGAAGTGATGAAACAAAAAAGGTAAAAAAATAATATCCATGTGAAAAGTCCAACTTCAAAGGATAATAAAAGCAAAACAATAACTCCAACAGCCTCCATGTGATAGCATGAGAAAACTCCTAACATCTCACCATCCAGCTACCCAATCCCTTCTGACAAAAAACCTCTCCACCTCACCATGATAAATGTCCTTTATCTGCACCGAAATAAATAATAAGGTCTGCACACCACTGAAGGGGTACATAGGGTTTGAGCTAACGAGATCAGTAGGGTCCCACCCAGGTGTCCTATATCAAGTCTCTGAACATCCATCCAAACATACTCAACAATAAAGAAAACAAGGCATGATATATAATTTAACAGTTTCTATATAAAAAGCATGGAAACATATTTAATTTCCCCCTTTTCCACATTTAAAAATAAAATAGGTAAATCAGTTTCAAAAAATTTCATATACATATATCAAAATACATATATCAATTAAAACCAAATAATGCATCACATATCATATCAAATCCATGGTAGAAAAATCATAATAGTATAATCCAAAATGGCCTAAATCATCCAAAATCATGGGTAAAATCAAACCAAGGATCACACTAGGTTAGGATAGTTTGGAAACTTGTACCTAAACATTGAAAATTTCATGTACATCATGCCTCTAGACATATGCATCATGTTTAGAGAGAATATGAACACCATAGAAAGTTAACCCCCAACAGGTCCAACAAGTCCCTAGAACAACATGCCTAGGGAGTAGAGGAAAGACCCATGAGAAAACTCCCCAATAGTGGATGAGGCTTATTACCACACCATCTACCATGTACTTAAGGCTTCCCATGTGATTTATTTTCCAAACGTGTTTATAAAAATATTTCATCATACCATTCTTTGAAAACCATTTTATAAAACCATTTCACAATACTTTGAAGAACAATTTTAATTTTCTAAAAACAATGTGAAAACCATATTTTATCAAAAAACCAGTTCCAAAAACACAAATAAAATCAGTCAATCTTTTCATTTCATATAATAAAAAAATTATCAAAAACTAGAGCAATGCAGTTCTCCAACACATTCTAGAGATAGAACCACCCACCTCAAAACTCGGGTCACACACGCTCACAATGAGACTCACCAACAGGAAGAACACAATAACAAAAATGGAGGCCCTAAAATCAATCCACACATATCATAATTGATTCAATTTAACAAAAAGGTTTAGCGAAGAGGAATGATCAAAATATACCTCAAGAACGCACACCCAACACACCATAACCAAAAAAGGATATACCCTTGGAATAAGAACCCAAAAAATATCTAAAAGAGAATCAAAGGAATCACCACCACATATCAAAATATATAGTAACGTAACATAATTGAATTACCTTGATCAAATACAATGAATTAGTAGAAATGATCACTTACTTGGAGAGATGCAATGCAACTTCTCTGATGATCCAACAATAAATAAATCGACCTAACTGGGTTGGAGGTCTCCAAAATCATCGAAGAGGAGATCTAGGTCGATAGCAAAGAGGATATGGATAAATGAATGAAATACTATCCAAACAACACCCTAAAACATAACTCACAAAATTTATATGACATATAATCCCATTATATTTTATATAATCCATGGGATCCAAATATATTGAAAACCCCATAACCTTTTTATTAAAAACATGATATTTAACATTACATGGCATGTAATCCTTAAACAATATGTATTATTTCATGCTATGTATTAAGCTCATAAAATTATCCTATAGAACATTACACATCATGTAATCCTATTACACAGTGTGTAAATATCTAGAAAACTACAAAAATAAAAGAATATTACATGAAAACCTAAACCACCTCAGGCATTCTTTGAACTCAGGAGAACCCCATTAAGACACTACATGTTTAAACCAAGACTCCATTAATTAAAATAAACATGTATCCCTAAACACTAGGTCACTTCCCCCCAAAAATTATCTTTATCCCCAGGACTCCCAAGATGCACCCAATTAAAGATAAAAAAAGTAAAGAGAATGTAATTATCTAATGGTGGGTAACGAGATGATACAATTAAATTCAAAAATATGAATCATTTTAATTTGTTAATGAATATTTTTGAAGTATTCAATAAATAAGAGTTTAATATTAAGTGTTAATATTATTTTTCTTGTTTTAAATGTTATAATATTTATAATTTTCATATAAATGTTTATATTAAATTTATAAAGTAATTTATAATTTTTTTATAAAAAATAAAAAAATAAAAAAATAAAAAATCTATATTTGATTTATGAAAGGTTCATATGTTTTATGAAATGATTATATTAATTATTTATTTTGATTTTTTTACCATATTAGAAATAATTTTCATGAATGGATCAAGGTTTAGATAAATATAAAATATATATCGAACTAATATTTTTTTACTATATTGTTATAAAATGATGATATATATCAAAAATGTAAATAGTTCATGCTTTATTTAAAATATTATATTTTAAATATGAAAGAAATGAAAAAAATGAAGTATTAATATTTAACATATAAAAATAGTGTGTTTATATTTATATTTCATAGAAAGTATATATTATTTTTTAATTAATTACAAATTAATTATATGCATGTTTTATGAAATGTTTATTTAGAATCATGCTTGAATTAATGGATCATTTATCTATTGATCTATTCCGTTGTTTATAAATATTATGAATGCCAATATATTTTGTTTAAATTATTTAAAATGCTTCTATATTGATGTTATACAATATATTTCAAGTGTTTTATGCAATGATATAATATAAAATTTCCTATAGCTCAATTAAGGGGTTTATTGGTTAGAATTTCAAATAATCTTGGTTAGTTAGTTTGAAAATCATGGGAAGTTTCTCACAAATCGATGATAGTACCTAGGTAATTTGGGGAATCTATGGATATTTATCACATATGTTGGTCTGGGTCATCATTAAATTTCCTCTATCTTCAAAGTATCTATATATATCATTTTTTTAGTGACAACATACCCTAGAAGAATTTAAGCATCCAAAACTCACATTTTATACACTTCACGTATAAAATTTCCTTATTGAAGGTATTCCGTACAATATTAAAACACTCCTCATGTTCCTCCGAGATTTTATTATAGATAATAATATCATCTATAAATTATACCATAAATTTTTTAGAGTATTAGTGAGTCCAAATGGTATCACTATGAACTTATAGTGTTCGTACCTTATGTAAACTATATCCTTGAGAATAACATTAGTATTCACCTTTACTTGATAATATCCTAATAAAATATCCATCTTAGAGGAGTAATGGGATCCATGTGGATGATCAAGCAAGTCATAAATCCATGGAATATAATAATTTTTCTACATAATGACATGTTGCGCTCATGATAATCAATGTAGAGGTGCATTGACACATCCTTCATCTTGAAAAAAGGACCAGCACAACCCCCAGTGAAACATTTGGGTGTATAAAAACTTTATCTGAATTATATTGTAGTTGATTCATTAGCTCATAATGTTAAATAGTGGTCATTCCATATAGATTCTTGGATATTGGAAAAGATACATATATAAGTTCAATTAATAACTCAAACTCTATGTTAGGAGGAACACCATGCAATTACTCATGGAACACATCAATATATTGTATTATAGGGGACATATCATCAAGGATGATCTTTTACATTTTCTTAATAATTTTATATTGATACGATTTCTCATTAGAAAATAATATCTACCCTTGAGATAATTATTACAAAAGAGATCCATCCTCCTTACAATTGTATAGATTCCTAGAGAGATTCATGATACAAAAGGTGATTTCCTTCTCCTAAAAATTTATGTTGGATTTATACAAGGAAGGAAAATCCATACACATAATATCATAAAATTAATCTAAAGATAGTATCACAAGGATCACTTAGAAATTAAACCTAAAAATATTTATTGGGGAGAAGTTATATACTTGGGAAGAAATAATTACTCCATTTTCCATTTTCACTGATAGCTCAACTTCTATGATTTGAGGTGGTGTTTTAATAGTTCTACTAAACTTGAATGATATTAAATAATGAATAAAACTATAATAAAATAGAATGTCCACTAGTATGGAATGAATAAATAGTGTACCTTTCACCACTTTGTTGTTAAGATCTGCCTCAACAGGTGTGATGGAATATGATCACCCTTTATCTCTAGGCCTTAGAGGTTTTTTTCATCAATTATCTTTAAAAAAAATATCTTAGTGATTATTTTTCATAGAATCATTATTTCTTGTATTTTAAATAATGAACAATAGGATAATGGTTTACTGGAATATTCATTTTTTCTATCATATCAGGGGGTTTCTCCCATCAACATTCACTAGCTTGGTGCCCCGACGTCCCACACCTAAAAAATTTCCTTATCAACTTCAAGAAATTTTTGGGATGATTCTTTCAAAAATTTTGACAAGTGTGATGTTTAAATTTCATACCACCATGACATTTCTCCATTTCTCCAACAAAATTAAACTTCATTCTCCACTCACTATCTCTACTCCCGTGATACCCTTAAGATTCACCGATCTCTATTTCAAATTTGAGGGAATGTTGATTTTTTTCATAGATATAAAAGTATCAAAATCAAAAAATATTTTCATATATATTAATTTATCTCACTAAAAAATAAATAAAAATTACTTCTGAGTTCAAAGAAAATTATTTATGTGTATCATAAAAGCATTGTGAAGTTTTCCTTATACACCTAGAAGGATTCATACTCCATTTTGTGAGGCTGAGGAACTCTCTCTTAATTTTAAGTTGGAGAGTGCATGGAAAATATTTTTTAAATTTTTTCCTAAATTTTTTCTACTCCATAACTTCAATTTCTTCGTTGGGATTCATATTCTTGATCAATGTCAACAATTTGATCATTTTCACCCTCCAAGAGATAAACAACAAAAATTAACTTCTCTTATTCTGATCATTGAAGGAAAAATAATATCTTTTCAATGGATTTTATCCATTTTTATTTGATTAAGGGATAAAAATATTGACTAAAATTAAGTGGCCTTTTTTGGATAAAGGTCTTACTTACAACTTTCTTTTTTTAGGGGTATGCGAGTGTTCCTCTTTATAACACCCTGGGTTTTTTATGAACCATTTTTTTCAAATAAATTAAATTTATATGAGGTATTTAATTTTATGAAACACCAATTTAAACATTAATTATATGCTATAATAAATTAATCTTACACTTCATGAAATATTGGCTTAGCTTGCGTTACACACAACACTGAGTTTCTAAGAAAAAATATTTTATTATTATAATTATTTAAACAAAACTGTTATAACATAACCATTAAAATTATTAATATGAATATTAATAACTAATTTTTAAATATTATCTATAATGGTTTCGTATAAATAAAACATATTTCTAATTAAATACATAATTTTTGGTAAAGTATATTCTTTGAAAAATATAATTTTCTCAAAGAAATTCATTTTATGTCTTTATGTGAAACAAATAAAATTAGTTTTAGACACTTTTAGAAATTTAATTAGAAGAAATAAACTTAATTTTTTAATTTAAAATTTTAAAATTATATTAAGGTTAATTTTTTGAAAATATTTCATTTCATTAAAAATATTGAAAAATACTGAATTTTAATTGGAAGCTGCTTTTTTGTATAATTTATTTACATATTTAAATTATATATTATTCTTTGTTAAAAAAGTTTAATTATATATATATATATAAATTAATCCAATTTAGTTCATTGGAACCAATTTTACAATTAATTTGGATATCAAAACATTTCGAACATTTTAGCCATTTCACTTTAAAAACCTGCTTTCGCGACAAGTCTGTAAGATTAATTTTAAATTAATTTCTTCCACTTATATGGTTAGAATATTAAAATATTGATTCCATATTTTAAATCATAATTAATTATATTTTATAATAAGGTAAAATTATTTTTTAACAAAAACAATTATTGAAAAAAATTAAAATTAACTACAACAATTAATGTTAAAAAGAGTATAATTAGTGGTTAAAATTTAATCATAAAAGGATAAATTGCCTATTTTTTCTTCCAAATGTAACTTTATGGCGATATTCAGAAAAAATACCCTATTTTATAAAATATGGAAACTTATTGGAGGAAAATTATGCATGGGAGACCTCTCAATAGTGTTTACATTTTTGTATTTACAAGAATGTCACTCCTCCACTATAAAATGGAACTCACCCCCTCACTTATTCACATATATAAAGATATTTTTATAGTAAAAAACTATATAAATATCCTAAAAAATTCCCTCCATTAATACTAAAGGCCTCACTTTGGGAAGAATTCCAACCAGGGAATCCCTTTGGTGAAAACCAAAAGGAGTTACCCAAAGAAGAGGTAACATCCTTCAACAATAAATTTCATTTTATTTCTTTCCCCACCCCTAAATTATTCTTATTACGTGATTATTTAATGAAATAATTATACTAAATATATCAATATGTTTTTATTATAGGGTTATGACCTACACTCAAAAAAACTTCCATTAAATGGGATACACAATCATCTTGGGTGTATACGATGGACTACTGCGCCGCAGAATGATATGGTTTATTCTTCCATTACCACCTATCAATGATTGTAATAATGATTTATTTTTTGTTTTTATATGATATTTATGATATTTATTGTTTATTTACTATTATTTAATTATTAGATAACACATACCTTCATACATTCTTTTTTTAGGAATATGATAACTTCCTTTGTGGACGTGTTGACTACCGCCCCCTCAAAGAAATGTGATTCATTCACAATTTACATGGAATACATTAAGGATGGGTTTAATATAAAATTGTGTTATATATGAAATAATAATTATACTTAAAATATAATATATATAAATATATATCATTTACATTTATTTCTTAAAAAGTACGATAAGAAAATAAAAACAACATTCATGAGTACGTATAACCTATCGTCTCCATGAATGATGTATTTAATTTCCTATTTATATATTTTATATATTATTTAAAATAAATATATACTTAATATATATTATATTTATATAATTTTTATCATTCTTGAGATGATTAAATCATTATATAAGCAAGAGGACCAATAATATAACAAATCAAAACACATGTAAAAAACAAAGCAGTTATTAAATGAAACATAAATTTAGCATGAAATTATTAATAAATGGGTAATAAAAGGTCATAATAAAATCATATATGGTATTATATAACTGAATATGGTTATTTTATATATTTATAATAAAATTATATTTATAATAAAATATGTTTCTTTTAGTACAATGAGAGTCAAGACTTAAGGTAAGGGGATTTTTAGTCTCACTTTTATTTCTATTAGACTTATGCCTTATTCACCACTTTTTTCTTTTGTGTGGTGTATATAATTCACATTAATGTAATATATTATCCTTATAATTAATGTTATGTGTATTTTTACACCCATTTTATGATCTCTATTTCATGGGGGTATTATGGTTCAAAAATTACCAAATTGGTAAGGTAATTTTGTCTTAATTTTCCTTCTTTGAGACACATGTTTTATTATGAGCCTATATTATTTTATGATGTGTATATACTACCATATTAAATTTTATATCATAAATATACTTATTTTCATGATATTTTAAGCTTTATGTTATTTCTTTCTTTCATGGGTATTATGATTCAAAATTACCAAAGTGGTATGTGTTTATTGCTACAATCACATCGTTTATCAAGATTGTTGACAATTATGCTTCCATTGATAAAATATTATGATCCATCTCTAAAATATTATCATAATTTTATTCTTCTATGGGTTTTCATTATATATTAATGTATTGGTACCATTTTACCACTCTTTGGTAATTAATTTAATTAAAAAGTGTTTTTAAGAATATCTGACCATATTTCTATCTTCGATCCAAAATTTGTTTTATTCAAAACCATATTTTCAAAATAAATTCTAATTTTTTTAAAAAATAATAATATTTTAATCTCATTTTCAAGTGAAAATAATTTTATTTTTTATGGTTTTCAAATCTTTCATAAATTTTTTCAAATCTATTTTAAAAGACAAATTTTTTCAAAATTGTTTTAGGTTTTAAAAATAATTTTCAAAAAAGAAAGAATATTTTCCTAAAGAAATGTTTTTAAAAGATATTTCAAAATTATTTCCCATATAAGATGAAATCCATTAGCATTAATCATTCATTTTTAGGGATATTATACAAGGGTATAATTCATATTATATCTATTAATATTTTATGTTTTGATGACATGATGTATATGAAACTCGTTTCTCATCCACGGGTTATATGCTTATGAAACCCTCTTCTTTTCTTGTGTTATGCTTTGATGAAATGATTATGAAACCTATATATTTTTCACATGATATGATATGATGACATGTTTATAATACCCATTTCATTTTTTGGTTTATGATATTATGTTTATAAAACCCATCTCTTTTATGGGTCATGATATGATAAATGTTTTATTATATTGTGGAATACATATGTATGATTTCATTATGAGACGGTTGAGACCAATATCTCCCTTCAATTAATTGGGTAAATATTTATATCCCACGAGATAGACATGGCTGGAACATGGAGTGAAATCAGTTCAGTAAAAGGACATTTTCTGCTAAGATGATCTTAGGAGAGAACCTTGACTACAAAGATGGTCATGGGAGTGAACCATGACTACAAATATTGTTTTGGGAGTAAACCCATTCCACTAATATGACATTGTAATTAAGACTTTAATACTATGTAAATAATTTTATATACTTGTGTGTTTTCAAAAATTCCATGTCTTATTCCTATGTTATTCTTTAATGAATTATGCTCTTCATTCCCTTACTATTAATGTCTTATGAAACAAAAATATTTATTCCACAAATATTTATTAGGATCTTTGATATTAAAGGTATGATAATCTAATATTATGATCATGTTTTCATACTCTTATGATGATGATTATGCTTTCGTATCTCCATTGTCCACCCTTACTGGGCATCTAAGGTCGACCATTTTTATGTTTCCTTTCCCCAGGTTGTGAAGATATGTATTTTGTTTGATTTTTCTAAGAAGGATTATAGTATTGGATAACCTAGTACGAGATAATGTAGATCAAATATGTATCAGTGTTTATGTTTCCATGTTTACAAAGGCAGTAAACTAACACATTATTTGGGTGTCTGTTTGTGTAATGTATTAAATGTACCATAAAAGTGATCTAATGTTTATGTATGATAAGTAAGGGTCACTTAAGTTAGTATCAGAGAAAAATCTAGTTAACCATTGGAAACTAGTATAAAAAAACCTAGTAAGATCCATATGGACATGTCTCAAAGGATAATCCTAAGGACAAGTCAAAGTATAGGAAAATGTTTTGGAATTTTGGTAAAGGATAGAGTGTTGGGTTTCCTAGAAATATATCCCTATTTAGATACTACAATGGGATGTGGCTCTCACATAGGTGTATATAGTGGTAAAAAACCCAAAAACACCATATTGATCTTGACTCAACCAGGAACTAGTGCACGATAATGGGCCTTACTACACCCCTGGTTTGACACTCCCGAGGGATATGATTTAGGAATTCACAAAGGATTTACAAACCATAATGAAGGATTTACATAGAAGTTGACTATAAATAATCTAGGATTAACCTAAGGTGTCATATTTTAAAGAAGGTGTCATAATTTGGACATCCTATAAGTAATACCATGATTATTTGGTTCCCCACTAGGATTATTATTTATTACTCTATGATTTTTGTTTTTAGTCAATGGATGGAACCTGAAGAAATCATCTCAATGCTGAGTGTGATGAGAAGTTAAATGATTTTTAACCTAAGATTGAAAATGATATGGTATCTAGAATTAAAAACCTCATTTCTATGATCACACAAATATCTCAAGCTATGAATCATTCTAGAGTTCAAAATGAGAAAAGAAGAGAAAAAATTCTGTTGAGTCCTTTACGAGGCAGTGTACACCTACTTTCAGTGGGTATTTTAATCCATTTTTATGATAATGGATCAGTACCAATGAAAATATATTTTACATTCTCCAATGTTTAGAGCATGAGAAATTCATTCTGGCTATTTATCTTTAAAAATATGGATCATACTAGTGGTGGAGTCTAATTAAGAATATCAGGCAATAAGATGAAATTGAATCAATGGATTAGGATGAGTTAAAGAACTTATTTTTCAATAATAACTTTCACTGTATTATTCATAAGAATATGGTGAAAGATTTAATTAATTTAAATCAAAGGAATGATGAATCCATTGGCACCTATGAGGATAATTTTACAAGACTTGTGGGGTATTCTTATAGAATTATCATCCAACCTGAAAGTAAACTTGATAGATTCTTCAGTGGATTAAAGATAAATATTAGAGGGGAATTATCCATAAGAGACTTCAGTATCTATGAAGAGATTTTATGTTGTGATATCAAGGATGAAATGGAGGTTGGAGTTACATATCAATCTCATGGTTTTGATAATAAAAGGATGATGGAGTTCAAAGGAAAATCTAAAAACCATGGATAGAAGAAAACAATATTTCCTTTATGATCTAAGTGTGGGAAAAAGCATGGAGGAAATTGTCTTAAGAGGTATAATAAATTTTTTAATTGTATAAGGGATGTTTATCATGAATTTTATTTCCAAAGTGATGGGAATAAGTTCTCTAACAATGTGAATAGAGAGAAAGCTACACATAATGAACCTCCCCCACTTCAGTGCTTCAAGTGTAAGGATAATAAGAATTATGCTAACTAGTGACAAAAATATACATTAATGATTATGATTGATGTTAGTGACATCTTAAACCTATGGACAATAGGAAATATCATGCGATCACTATTTCTAATGAGGGGTGCAGTAATGACGTGGTGAAAGGTACACTCTCTATAAACTCTAAAACTAATCATGTTTTATTTAATTATGGATCTACCCACTATTTCATATAAAAATAATTTTTAAGGGTTTCAAGATTCCACCCAAATGATTATATATGGAATTAGTAGTGAAAATCCCTAATGGTATGATGATATCATATTAAGTTTATGATTCCTATCTGGTTGATATTTGTAAGAATGTGTTCCCTGTAAATCTTTTCATTCGTCCTCTGGTTGAATTTGATGTCGTGTTAGGCATGGATTGGATTTATATTCATAAATACCACATCAATTTTACAGGAAGTAAAGTTACTTTTTATATGTCAAACTAAAATATGATTACCTATCAATGTGACAATAATTATGAACTTTCTATAGAGATTACATCTAGTGTTTGGGTCTTAATTCCCATTCAGAAGGGATATTTATCTCAAATGGTGGGGGAGAAACTCGAAATCGATGATATGTCTATTGTTAAAGAATTTGTTGATGTCTTTCTAGAATATATTCCTAGCCTTCCACCAAAATATGAAGTTGGGTTCTCAATATAACTCATACCTATTTCCACACCAATTTCAAAGACTCCTTATAGAATGGCCCCGATTGAGTTGTAGGAATTGAAGAAGAAACTCTAAGAAAACATTGATAAGGGATTCATTAAACCAAGTGTTTATAATGGGACTACCCTTTTATACATATTATTTCGTGAATTTTATCATAATTAACCATCAAATAAAAACAAAGGATCATAAATTCTAGTGTCTTTTAAAGATTAGATACATAAAAATAAAAACAAGGAAATAGAATAAAACAACTTTATATTAATCATCCATAATGAGCTCATAACTACCTTTTAGAGCTTACATATTCTTATGATAACCTGGGGAATACATAGATAAAAGGGATTAGTTAAAAAGCATAGTAAGGGAATAGATATAGAAATAAATCATTGCATATGGGATAGAAGGCATAACATGATGACATAAAAATGCATGGAACTTGAATAATCATATAGAAACATAACATATAGAACATGGTATCATGTAATAATGAAAAAAATAATAATTTGGAAGCAACATATAACATTATATAATAATAATTCAAGGATAACTACCAAGACTATAAAACATAGTGGAAAAAGTACCATAAAGGACTCAAGTTTACTCCCTATCCCAACATGACGTATCTTGAGACTAAACATGACACAATTAATTGGAGCTATATAAGGTTTAATCCATCAAAACATGTTCATGAATATGTGTGCCACATGAAGAATCAAACATAAGGAATAAACATAAGGGTTACCCATGGAAAGAAGTGGGTATCACAATCATGTCATAAGGCATAACCAAAGGTTATATCATGATGGTGTCTATGAAAGAATAGATTAAAAACATAAAATGAAATAGATCAAGATAAATTATATCAAAATAAAGTGAAAGAATATAAAAATAGTGTTTAAGAAATTTTTATAAATGACCTACTTGAGTGTTGTTTAAGGTAAAATATTAAACAATCATTAAAGTAGACAATGATAGAATTGTTTGTATAAAACCATAAATGAATAAAGGTAGTTTTTTGTGACAAAATAAGTGATTTTATAAAAATAATTGTGGATTAAAATAGATTATGGAGTGTACATGATTATTGGTAAGAAATGGGGATGTTTACTTTAACTAGGCTTTCTTATTGGGTGGAATTGAAAAGGGAACCTTATAAAACATTTATTTCCCCATAAAAGAAAGAATAATTAAGCTACGTTTATATATTTGGAACATACAAACATAATTTAAGAGGATTATATAATAAAAATTAAGAATTTAATTATGGTAAATTTATATAAAGTTTAAATCAATGGTAATTGGGATGTTCGGAGAGAATCCATTACCTTATGTCTGAAAGTGTTCTACACTCGTACTTAATGTCCTCTTGAGTGTCGTCTCATTGAGAACCTCCTTAAAGAACTTGGAAATGGTATTTTGGTGAGACTAGAAGACAAAAATGTGGGGAAGTGTATTAGGAGAGGAATAAGGCAGGATATAAGCAAGCTCAAAGGCTTAGAAGGTGTGAGGAGAAGAGGTGGTGAGGGGTGATATTTATAGCAGGGGGAGAGGGGTATTTTTGATTATTTTATTCATTAGTTTATTATTTTGGCTCAAGAATATCAATATTATTTATTTTTATAAATAAATATAGTAAATGGTTTCGGAGAGTTTGAACCAATGGGTTCATAACTAATCCATACATAAGTAATGGATCAATAATTAATGTATTTTTTAAATACTGTAAATTATTGCATTTCACTATTCACAAAAAAAATCAACTATTTTAGAAAATTCCAAAAAAATCACCCTAAACATTTTTTGATGTGTATATTTCATAAATGAACTCCATTTTATGAAAATAATTTTTTGAATATGAGAATTGTTTTAAATTAAAACCATCATTTATTAAAAAAATACTGATTTTAATATTATATCCATTTTTATAACACCATGAAAAATTAATTAAGGTCTCATAAAATTATCCTATAATAATAAGAAAATAAAATATTAATGTATGAATCTATTTTATGAAAACAAATTCTCTTTTAGATTATTATAAAATTATAAATAAGAATTTTCATTTTAAAAAAATACCAACACTTAATTTATCATTTTTAAAACATTTATTTACATATTCCATGATATAATATCTCATATTTTCATTTATAAGATACCTAAATTTTATTTGTACTTTCATAGTTGAGGTTACTATTCTATTGGCCGGATTACTATTCTTATTGGTCACATTACTATTTAAAAAATCATGTTACTATTCCATTGGTAAAGGTCCCTTAATTTCTATGAATACCACTATATTCCTTATTAATTTATAAGAATAATGTTTTTATTAGGTTCTCTAATTTATGTATATTTTTTATACTATATAACATAATTATAAGAAAAGAAAATTCCATTGATAAAATTTTGGGTCATTACATTCTTCCCCCCCCCCCTTATAAAATTTCACCCTCAAATTTTCATTTTTCATACTAAGGTGAAAATAGGTGAGGGTACTTATCCTTTACTACTTCATGTAATTCCCATGTTTCCACTTCATACTTATGGTTTCTCCATATTAATTTGACCATGTGAGTATTATTTTTGCGTATAAATTTATCTTTATGGTCCTAGATATTCATTGATTTCTCCTCATAAGAGAGATCATTTTCCAAATGTGACACCAATGAATTCAGTGCATGTTAGGAATCTAGTATTTACTTCCTTCAGAGGGATATGTGGAATACATCATGCACTTGAGTCATGGTTGGTGGGATTTCTAGTCGATAGGCCAAACTCTAACATGATCAAGAATCACGAAAGGTCCAAAGTACCAAGGACGTAGCTTTCCTTTATTCCCAAATCACATGACCCTCTTATATGGATATATGAAGAGGAATACCATGTATCCAACCTTCAAGTCCAGGTCTCGTCAACAATTGTCAACATATCTCTTCTATCGACTTGGGGTAGCCTGAATATACTGCTGAATGGTTTTTGTTTTTTCTACTATTTCTTCGACCAATTCAGTTCCCAATAGCTCCATTCACCAACTTCATCCCTGTATTCTAGTGTTCTACATATTTTCCCATAAAGGGCCTTATATGGATCCATTTGTATTCTTGAGTAGAAACCATTTTTTTAAGAGAACAAGACTAGAGTTATATGTTAGTACCATCCTCCCTTAAAGACCATAGAACAATCTCTCAACATGTATTCCAATGTATTAATAGTCCTCTTAGACTGACCATCAGTTTTAGGATGATAAGACATATTAAATTTCAACTTCGTGTCTAGATCATGTTGGAGGCTTTTCCAAAACATGGAGGTAAATCTTGCATCTTGAACATATACAATCAATAATGGTACCCCATCCAGCCTCACTACTTCTTTGATGTATATCTGTGAAAGTTAGTCAAGTGAGTAATCCTATAGAATTGAAATAAAGTGAGTTTTTGTCATAATACTGTCCATAATAACCCATATAGCATTATTTCCTTTGGATGTCTTTATAATTCTAGTGAAAAAGTACATGGTAATATTTTCACAACTTCTATATTGGTATGGGAAATTGTTACATCATAACCTTAGACTTTTTCCTTTCATCCTTCACTTTTTGACATACCGGGCACTTTAATGTATATTCAGTTATCTCCATATTTATATTTTTCCACCAATAATGATCTTAGAGATCTCAATAAATCATTACGCTCCCTAGATTAATAGGGAAGGTTGTGCTATGTGCATCATTCAGGATTTCTTTCTTTATATCTATATTGGATGGTATACATAGGTGTGAACCAAATCTTATGACTCATTCTTCATCAATTTTGAACTCTAAGGATTTCCCATTTTTGGTATCTTCCACCTTTTTGGAATTTTTTCATCATTTATTTATGAATCCTTTATTTTCTCTTTAATGGATGGTTGAGAAATCATTTGATAAAGGATTGATGATTTTACTTCCTTAATGATCCCCATATCCATCCTTAACATGTATAATAATATTATATCCCTCTCAATTCTCATTATTGATAAAGCTTCAAGATACATTCTACTTTGAGCAGTCACCACTTTATTTTCTTTACCCGGATGGTAGTGGATTTATCAGTCACAATCCTTGATGAGATATCACCATCTTTTCTGGTTCATATTAATCTCCTCCTATGTGAATATATATTTGAGGCTCTTGTGGTCATTATATATCCCAAACTTCTCCCCATAGAGATAAGGCTACCAGATTTTCAATGAAAAGATCAAAAATTCGAACTCTAGATCATGCATGGGATAGTTTGGTGCTTGAACTTTCAACTACCTTGAGGTATTGACTATCAATTTATTATTTTCGTAAGTGAACATCCTAATCCCTTCTTTGATGTATCACTGTATACCATAGAGAGTTCTCCACATGTGGGTAGTGTGAGTACTGGTGTAGTGATTAACCTTCTCTTGACATCCGTAAAGATTTCCTCACAGTCTTCTATCCAGACATACTTTACCCATTTCCATGTTAACTTAGTTAGTGGGTTAGAAAATCATGATTAATTCTTCACAAAAAATTGGTAGTATCCAACTAGGACAAGAAAATTATGGATCTCCATTATAGATGTTAGCCCGGGCCATTATTTGATTGCCTTTGTCTTGGAAGGGCCCACAAATATTTCTTTACTGGGGATAATATACCCCAAGAATGATAATTCCTCTAACCAGAACTCAAATTTAGTGTAATTTTCATACATTTTCTCCCTTCACAAGGTCTTTATAATAATATTCAAATTATCTTTATAACGTCCCCCAATCTGGAACTCTCTCACATGGTCAGAAAGGGTTGGTTACGAGACCACAAGCGTGCCTCCATGTATGATAGAGGCTACCAAATAGAAACGAGGGTGTTAAATATATAATGGGGAGAATATATCCCCTAGTATGAAGTTTCAATGAAGTAGAAAAAATCATAATAAAATCGAAATAATCAAAGTAAATACATAGAGGAATACAATAATTAAATCTAACTAAATAATCTAACTAATAATAAAGTAATAATGCAATGAAATTATTGAATGTAACGAAATGTCATGCCAGGAAAATAAAAGAAAAATACTAATAGAATAAAATAAAAGACTCAAAGTACTAGTTCCAAAACCCCACATTGGTCCCATATCCAAACTCTAGCCCATGCACAAATAAGAAATCAACTGCAAGGTCCTTTTCCCTTGTCCAAACCTATATCCATGAAATATGATTGGGTACTAAATAGTGGCCAAAATAGGGTGTGAGTATAACTTAGTAAGTTGACACCACTATGTATAAACTAAACTAGTGTGATAAGAACTGTATGAAATAAAGAAATAAACATTTGTATTAATTAATTCAACAATTAATAAAATACAATAACAACCTACTTTAGCTCCATGCCGAAATATCTCTGAGCATGTCTTACAACGATGCCAACCACAACCATATAACTATGATAAAATAACCTACTTTGGTTCCATGTTAGAATATCTTTGAGAATGTATTACAACCATTCTAACCAAAACCATATAACCATGGTATAGTCACAACAATCAGGGTAAAATCCCTACAAGCATTACAACATCTGGGAAGAAGCCCTATTGTAATTACAACATGGGACTGGGTATATCCCACTCTCTATAGAATTATAGCATGGTACTAGGATAATCCTACTTAATATTAATATTAAATCATATAATTGTGCAAGTTCTAGGTCCAAGTACGATATATAATAATTAAAACATAGAACACTCTCTATCATACATCATGGGTATCACAATATCAAATCACAATTCTCAATGGTTAATTATATGAATTACCATTCATATTTCATAGGACACTTTCAATTTAATTCAAAATTAATTAAAAATTATATCAATAAGAAATAAGACACAATTTAGGGATTCTATAATAATAAATCACCCTAGGTCACATGTAATGCTAAACATACTTTAATTAGTTTTCTTATTCAATTATAATCGTGGTTTTCTCACCCCATGGGCTGCCATAAGCCAGTTAAAAAACCATTTGAAACCAAATAACTTCAAGGAATAATTATATTTGTTTATTTAATTAATTTGGGCACACACAACGATGGAACAATGATAATATTTCATAAATTAGAAATTATCAAAGAATAGGGTTAGGATTTAGACCCCCTACCTTTAAATGACTATCCAAGAACACTTCCAATGGCTAAAACCCATGAGGAAGAAAGTGAAGATGATTGAAAAGAGATTACTAGATCAAAACTAGTCAATATCAAAACCAACAATGTAATTGATCAAAGGATTTAACCTCAATTTTTAGAGAAGATGGAATATAAGGAAGAAACCTAACAAAAAAACCTACCAGGGATCACTCACACAAACGGGATGTCCAGAAGGGATATTGGCACCCAAAAATCTCCTAGATAAATCCCTAGGGTTGAGAGGAGAAGAGATGCAGTAAAAAAATTATATTTTATCCATAAAACATGTTTAAATGAGAAGGTTAGTAATTTACATGGCATGTAATGTTATCATACGTCGTGTAATTTTTTAAGAGAATATGCTGAAAAACCTATCACCTCAGATTTATTTTATTAAAACCCTTGAACAACTACATGATTTGTAATTGCTTTACACAACATGTAAATGTTTTGCAGTTGATTTTTCATCTCATTTTACTTTTAAACAAACTAATCTTCTTTTAAAGCTTCTCAACTCAGTAAGAACCCGTGAAGCACTTGACACATTTATAACAGGACTCCATTAATTAAAACAAGCATATATCCCAAAACATTAAGTCATTTTATCTAAAAAATATTTCCTCAGGGATAATCTCTATTCCTTCTCAAGTTTCCTTGAAACCCAACACTTTTTTATTCAAAAAATATACATTCACAATGAAAACACAACTAAAAAAATATTAACAAAAAAATCAAAGAGAGACATACCTGAAAAAAGATGGGATCTTACAACCTCCCCACCTTATAACAAATCATACCCGAGATGCTTCAAGCATCACTGTGAGGTATCAGTGAAAAATTCTGGACACTATTTTTTCATATCAGACTCTATATCCCAGGTCTCCTCTTGAACTCTCCCATGCTACCACTACCCTCGAAACAATGGTATAGTCCTAACCCAAAGTTATTTATCACTATGATCCAAAAATCTTATCAGATTCTCCTTAAAGGACACATCAGCACAAATCTCAATGTCTGCTGCTTCTATCACATTGGAAGGTTCTAGATGATATCTCTATAGATATGACACGTGGAAAACATCATGCATGGCACTGTATCACTGTGGAATAGACAAATGGTACCCCACCGAACCGAACCTTAAAACTATTTCAAACATCCCGACAAACCAGGGTGCTAGATTTCCCTATTTTCTAATACAACATTTCCCCAACCTAGGTGACACCTAAAGGAAAACATGTTGACTATCCTTAAATTAAATAGGTTGTCTCTGATGGTTAGCATTTGATTTTTTCCTACTCTTCATGATCAACAACCACTACCTGATCTGCTAAACCTATTTAGATGTATCACACATGAGACTGGTCCCAACAAGTGTCGACTCACCTATCTCTAGCCAAAAAAGAGACGAATGACACTTTCTAACATACGAAGCCTCAAATGTTTCCATTTATATTGATTCCTAGAATATATTATTATATGAAAACTCCATGAGTGCCATATGTTTCTCCCATGAATCACTAAAATCCAAAACATAGGCTTGAAACATATCCTCCAAAACATGAAAAGTCTACTCAGATTAACCATCATTCCATAGATGATAGGTTTTTATTAAAATAACTTTCGATACAAAGGATTTATGAATACCCTAATATAAAATCTATGTGAAACGAGGATATCTATTTGAAATGATACCCCTTAGAAGACCATGCAATCGAACCACTTGGCGTATGTAAATATTTCCCAGATCATCAATTGTGAAGGTTTCCCTAATAGGTAAGAAGCAGTATAACTTAGTCAGTATATCCACATAAACCCATAAAACATCATTATTATGGGTCATCCTGGGTAGTATTATAAAATAATACATCATGAAATCAACCCATTTCCACTCTGGAATGGGTAAAAATTGCAAAAGCCCAACTGGCCTATGACGCTCAGCTTTCACGTGCTGACAAGTAAAACATCTAGCCACACATATTTCAACATACTTATTCATTCATTACCACCAGTACTATCTATGAATATCATGATACATATTTGTTAAACTATGATGAACTTCCTATCTAGAATCATGAAACTCCCTCATAACCTCCCCACATAATACCACATGAACCCATACTCGGCCACAACAAAGAAGAAAATTATGACAGATGAGATACCATCCTGATGGTATATCCCCACTATATAATTTTTCACTCAGAACTGAGCCCTTTGTATTAGAAAAATTCTCAACCTTAATCTGGTTCAAACATATGGGTATAATAGATGTCAAAGTCAGAGCTACTCATCCTTGAGATTCCTTAACATCTAGATGCATGTCTGCAAAGAGGTCCATTATCCACCACTCATAAAAAATCCCATAATTCCTCTATTTTTTTATTTCAAATAAAATCATTGGCAATAATTTTTCCCTTTCCTAGTGTATAATCTAATTCAAAGTCGAAATACTGATGATACTTGACCCACCTCCTCTGTGGAATGTTCAAGTCTCACTGAGAAAAGATGCACTTGAGGCTCTTGTGATATGTGTATACCAAAAAACCTCTCACTCATGTGATAGTGTCTCCAACATATTAGGGAATGTACTAATACCACTAACTCTAGATCGTGAGTAGGGTAATTCCTCTCATGGGGTCTTAGCTGCCTGGAGCCATAAGCAACTACTCGATCCTCTTACATCAGAACTGCTCTGATTCCGACTCTGGATGTGTCACAATATACGATATATGATTTACCTAGAATAGGTAAAGTGAGGATAAGTGATAAGGTCAGCCTACATTTCATCTCTTGAAAATATCTCTCATAATCATCAGACGAAATAAACTTCACCCTTTTCTTGGTCAGTCCAGACATTGGTGCTTCCAAACTGGAGAAATCTTGGATAAAACACCAGTAATAACCTACTAAACCCAAAATGATCTAAATTTCAAAGACATTATTTGGATATCTCCAAGATATCATTTATGTGAATTTATTTGGGTCCACTGACACTCCTACATCTGAGATGATATGACCTAATAAGTGCACTACATTAATCTAGAAACATCATTTGGTTATATTGGCATAAAACTGATGCTCTATCAATAAACTCAAGATGATGTTAAGATTTTTGGAATGATCATCTATTGACTAGGAGTACACTAAGATATCATAGATTAAAACCATCACAAACTTTTTCAGAAAAGGATGAAAGATCCTATTAATTAAGTCCCTGAATACCATATGATCATTTGTCAACCCAAACAGCATCAATACGAATTCATAAAAGACATACCTAATCCTAAAAGGAGTGTGATTTATGTCTGATGATATCACCATTAAATGATGACATATTGATCTCAATTTAATATTAAAGAAGATCATAGAACCTCTCAACTAATTGGAATGATCATAAATTCATAGAAAATGATAATGGTTCTTGACCGTCATCTTGTTCAACCTCTGATAATCCATACATAAGAGAAAAGATCCATCAACCTTTTTTGTGAAGAGAACTAGAGAACCCAAAGGAGATGTACTCAACCATAATAAGCCTTCAGATTCTAGATATTCCAGCTAATCCTTCAACCCCTGAATCTCTGCTGGTGATATTCGGTAAGGCGGGATAGAAGCTGGATCTACTCCTAACACCAACTTGATCGTGAACTCGATCTCTCACTCATGTGTTAATCCATAAAAATAATTACGGAAAACATAATAAAAAGGTATAACATGGGAGTAAAATAATCCTATTTCATCCCACCGTTATCTAGAGTATGTTTGACAATATGACCCATGAGACAATCCAATCTGCACTGAATTGGTCCTACCCAAACAACTTGAAGATCCCACTCACCATAGTGAGAATAACTGCTTCCTTCTTGAGATAAGAAGGTAACTCTCCTCTTTTAATAGTTGATATGATCTTGGTATAGAAATAACCAATCCTAACCAAAATCAAGTCAAATCAAGTTATTTTTAGTACAAACGGTTCTTAAATGAAATGGTAACCACCATTCTCTAGAGAACATGCCTTACAACGTTTGATATTTGATGACCTCACTCCCAATGGTGTGTCAATGGTTAAAACCCCTTCTAATATATCCACATATATGACCAAACAATTTGAAAAAATAGAAGATAGAGAATAATATGATGCTCCTGTATAAAAAAAACACAAGCTAAGGTTGATGATATAAGAATCCTACCTCTAACGGTAGACAGTCTCGCATCCAGGTTAGCTGGAGTAGTCTGTATAATGTGCAACTGACATGTACCTTTTCCATAGGATACAGTATAAGTAACCTAAGTTGCATACCTTTCTTGGTACTATTTATCTTGTAATAGGTTACTATATCCCCTATCTTGGCTTGAACGTCCTATGGAACTACAGCTACCAGCTTGCTGAGGGGTAGCTGAGCCCCTTCCTGATTTTATTGCCTATCCTGATCCTCTTACACTGGTCTACTATGGAAAGTTAACACAAAACCTCTAAATATGACCTAATATTCCACAAATATGACACTCAACTATAGGGAAAGGACACTTTGGGAGCTTGTGGCCAAACTTTCCACACTGATAGCACTGGAAGGTAACATGGTCTTGAGATGGTTATCTACTAACATAACTACTATGTCCACTACTTATTTGGAAAAAAATTTCATAAAGATGATTCTTACCACTTGAATAAGAACTACAAGATTTCACTATTAAAACAGTATGACTGCTACTCAGGGACTCTCTCAGATTCACTTCCATGATGAGTGCCTGATTCATCATGTCTTCAAAGCTGATTAAATGGAAACATTTTACCTACAAACTGATCATATAATGAAGTCCATCTTGGAAAAATATTTCCCTTGAGAGATCATTAGATTCCAAATATGGTGCGAAGTACTATAGGTCAGTAAAATGTCTTGCATAGTCCAATACAGATAAACCCTCCCATGTCATATGCACAAACTCTCAATATTTTTCATCCCTCAAGGTATTTGGATTAAAATGGCTCAGGAAATTCATATTGACATCCTTATAATATAGTTCATCCTATTATCTAGATTCATCCACAATATCCCACCAATTATTTCTAGGTCCATAAAGAATATATGCAGTAAGATTCACCCTCATATCCATGGGTTTATTGAGATACTTGAAGATCTTCTGGACTAACTCAATCCATATCTCAACTGCCTGGGGTCCCCCTTCCACAATAAATATAGTTGGATTCTATTGCTGAAACTCTCTTTTCATCACATACATCGAAGGAATGGTATGAACAGTCTCCCTTTCCATAGATCACACGACACTTAGGAAGCTTTTGTGAAGATGAACATCCATATACTCCTCATGAACTATAGAAAGCTCTAGTTTAGTTGTGTTATGAGTGTAATGATTTCCACCCTCCCGACGCTTGATTCAAAGATGATGAGGAGGTATTTTACCTACAATAAAAACTCACACCTTATAGAACTGACCAACAAAAAGGTCCACCCAACATGTGATTTCAACAGAGAACCACTAACTCTTGGTCTCTCTAGACATGGATTACAAGTATTTTAGCATGACATGAAAACTAATTTCATTTATCTTGTGAAACAGACATCTCATGTCACAATTATACATGCAAGTATATATCACATTAAAAAACAGATATGCCCCTATTTTGAACAATACTTTTCAATATATCCCTATATTCCTATTATGATGCATGTATTCTCAAATCGTGTTGTACTGGTCTATGCATAAAAATCTCAAGAAATAGTAAGATCATAAAACAATAACCTCACACAACATGTAAATAACCCAATGTCAAATAACATCAACTGTAATAAGAACACAACACAACAAAAATTCTATCCTTGGGTACTCAGATTCCCCTATACATGGGTTAGCTACTCCAATGCACAAGTTCATTACCAAGTATTGACACATCCTAGTCTCATTTATACCTTTACCAAGTAGTAAAGTAGATGAAAAGATAACCTGATACCATGATACAACTTTGTAACAAACCCCAATTTGGAACTCTCTCACGTGGCTGGAAAGGGTTGGTTACAAGACCTCAAGCATGTCTCCATGTACACCAGAGGTTGCTGACTAGCAGCGGGGTTTGAAATGTATAGTGAGGAGACTACACCCCATGTTATGAAGTGTCAAAATAGTATAAAAAATCATAATAAAATGAAAATAATAAAAGTAAAGACATAGCCTAAGACAATAATAAAATCAAACTGAATAATCCAACTAATATTAAAGGAATAATGTAATAATGTTTTGGAATGTAACTAAATGTCATACTAGAAAAATACAAGGAAAAGACTAGAAGACTCAAATAAAATACTCAAAGTATCGTTTCATAAAACCCACGTCGATCCCATATCCAAACTCCAGCCCATCTGTAAACAAGCAATCAACAACAAGGTCCTTTTCCCTCATCCAAACCTATATCCATGAAATTTTCTCAGGTACCAAATAGTGGTCGAAATAAGGTTTGAATATCTATAAGTAGGTCAAAACTGCCATGTCTAAACTAAACTAATATGATAATAAGTGTATGCAATAAAGCGATAAAAAATCATATTAATTAATTCTACAATTAATAAAATACAACAACAACCTACTTCAACATTGTGCCAGAATATCTCAAAGCATGTCTTACAACCATGCCAATTGCAACCATACAACTAATGTAAAATAACCTACTTTGGCACCAGGACGTAATATCTATGATTATGTCTTATTACCATTCCAACCACAACCATATAACAATGGTATAGTTCCAATAATCTGGGTCAAAGACCTATAAGAATTACAAAATCTGGGACAAAGCCCTATAATAGTTAAAACATGGTACTGGGCATAACCTAATCTCTATAAGAATTATAGCATGGGACTGGTCCAGGCCCACTCAATATCAACATTACAACATATAAGTTTGTAAGCTCTAGAGTCAAGCCTGATATATAAACATTACAGCATAGAACACAATCTTCTTCATACAACATGGGTATCATTTTATCACATCACAAATATCAATGGTTAATTATGTGAATTACCATTATTATTTTATATTACACTAGAAATTTAATTCAAATTTGATTAAAAATTATATCAATAATAAATACGCCATAATTTAGGGATTTTATAACAAAAAATCGCCCTAGGTCACATGTCATGCTAAACATATTTTAATCTATTTTCTAATTCAATTATAATCATGGTTCACTCACCCCATGGGAATCCATAAGCCAGTTAAAAATACATTTCAAACAAAATGACTTAAAAGAATTATTCCATTTGTTTATTTAAATAATTTGGGTGAATGTAATGATGGAACAATCAAAATATTGCATAAACATGGAAATTATCAAACCATAGGGTTAATATTTTGAAACCCTACCTTTAATCAACAATCCAATAATGCTTCCAATGGATAACTCCCATGAGGAAGAAGGAGATGATGATTGAAAAGTTTTTAATCGATAAAAAAATATCAAGATAAAAACCAACAATGCAATTATTCAAAGTATTTCATCACAACTGTTGGAGAATGTAATGTCTTGGATCCGGATTCCACTCAACTAGTGCCCCGTACCCGGTTGGCCACATGACCTCAAAAGAATTTCCCCAAATTCCAGAGGCTACTAAGTAGAAGCGAGGACCTAAGGTGTGATAGTGGGGATAATATGCCCTCATTGGTATAGTGTAACACAACAAAATAAATAATATACAATAGTAGAAAAAGTAAACAACATACAACTGAAATAAATAGTATAAGACTGATAAGATAAATAACCAAGCATTGTTCAATAAAATGAGGATGCAACATGTTATATGTTCTATGAAATTAGACCAAAAAAGTATACTGTAGTAATACAAAATAAATGTCTGAAAAGCACAAAAGAATAAAAAAGGGACTAGGAAGCATTAAAATCCTTGAGTCAGTCCCATGCTCTCATACTCCTAAGAAGAACATGAAGTAACTGTAATGGGTTTTGTTCCTTGATCAACTCCTAAAATCATATAATCTATTTGGGACCAAAAGCATGACTTAAATAGGGTGTGATATAAAACCCAATAGGTGACAGTCTCAAGATTTGTGCCAATTTATCAGCGGATATATATAATAGGAAGTGTATAATAGTGAAAGTAGTAAACCAAAAGGTACTCAAAAGTAAGCATAACAGATGTATCGGAAGATAATGTAACCAAGTATATGTGGAGACCAAATCCAAGATTGTGGTTTGTCTTGGTAGACGTGAAATTAATTATTCTATTTAATTATTCAATTCCATTGGATTATATAAAATTCTTGAGGTTCGGCCTAGGCCCGATGACCCCCCATATAAAGTAACTGTCAACTCATGGAATAATAATCATTTAATCATTTTCCAATAGAGCCCGACCTGGATATCCATCAATTGATCCTAGGTTCGCTCTAAATTTTAAATAAGACTCAATGAGCCCATCCACCTTATATGTGGCTTGCTCACAACCTTTACATAATTAACCTCTTAAGCCCGTCCATTATCTTTTAACTGAGACAATGGTTCTCCCAAGGTATATAAGGTGTAATTAGTCACATGAGCTAGACCTTGTATTTTAACCAAGACTGTGGCTCACCCATTGCTAATTACCTCTTTTTATCATTTAATACAAGAAAACACATGTAAATTAAACTATTACATGGATTTAACATATTAAATCACATGGGAACATATCATATAAAAAGAAACACATGTGAATTAAACTATCACATGGTTTAACATCAATAACTCACATGGGCACAATTAATATAAAAAGAAACACATGGGAATTAAACTCTCTCATGGATTTAGTCATAAATCACTCACATGGGCACAATTTACATAACAAGACTATTAAGTAATATAAACCCTTACAGGGCCTTAGCATAACCTAACTCACATGAGTAGGTACACAGTTAGAGAAAAACATCCCAAACATGGTTAAACATGCATAGGCATAACAATGGGCAAAGGGGAAATCAATAATCCCAAAACCTAAATTAGTTTAATCACAATTTAACACAATTTTAATTCCATTATAAATATAATTCATACTTGATAACCAAATAAGGGAAACAAGGAATGACTCATATGAAACCTCATCCAAACAACCATAAACGGTCATTCCAAGGGAAAAACACCCATGGGGTGGCCCTTAATCAAGGTAAACAACCCAATTCATACATTAAAATGCTCCTTCGATTACCTAAACACCAATAGACAACAATAAGGATAAATTATAAATCAAGAAACACCCCAAAAATGGGAGTGTGACACTCCGGTATATATAAACATCATGATAATTCATGAAAGTCACAAGTCCACCTACCTCATAGTCATAAGATTCTCCTCATCAAGAATCGACTTCTAATTCGACCTAGAATAGAGTATATCTACAAAAAGTCATAAAATATCAACCTTTAATAACTAGATCAAGATGAGAAATCATGAAGAACAACTCAAGAGGAATCAAGAGCTTACTGATTGGGTTTAAACACATTCGACGACGATCGAAACAGTGTTCGGACAGACAAACAGGAGGAAAAAATTGCCCTCAGTACTCTTGTTTGTGAACCCGGATGGGGGTTCTGTCCATCTGATGAACCACGAGGCTACTTTCTATTTTATCCAAAAAAATTAAATTACACAGTGTGTACCTAAAAATACATGTCGTGTCTGTACAAGTCATGGAAATACCATTATATGGTCATGTACTGGGATCATATGAAGTGTAACCCTCCTTACATGACATGTACTTGAAAATACATGGAATGTAAGTTTTTTCCTTCATCTCCTTAAGTAAAAGTTGACACATAAGGATTAGAACCTCAAGAAAAAAACCAGGTTCTTGCAAACTTCCCCCAGTAAAGAAATTCATACCCGAATTTCCCTTCCATGGGTGGTAAAGGAACATCAAAGAATAACTCTAGGCATTGCGATCAAATGTCGACCTACTTCTCCTTGGCCTCATCCCACACTTGTTTGTGCTATTATAGAACCCATACTAAAGAGACATACCAACTATAGAGAACATTCGTGCTACGATCCACAATTCATATTGGGATGCTCCTCAAAGGACACATCTTCCTACAAATCCACTTTCTCGGGATGAAGGGTGTGATATGGGTCCGAAAAGTAATATTGAAACTGAGAAATGTGGAAGAAATCATGAATATCCCTGCATCTCTGAGGTAAATGAAATCGATAGGCAACAAGCCTGACTCTTTACTGAATCTCGAATGGCCTGACGTATCTTGGAGAAAGCTTACCCTGTCTCCTGATCCTATTATGTCCCAACTTTGACAAACACGTAGGAAAATTCAATCTCTAACCTTGAACTCCATAGGTCATCAGTAGCGATTGATATAAGATTTATTAACAGGACTGCATAACAGTAATCCTCTTTCGAATCACCTAAACCTATTCAGTGGTCTCCTGGATGACATGAGGTCCCAACATAGCTGCCTCTCCTGCCTCCAGCTAACACAGGGGGTGATCAAAATGGACTATCGTACAAAGCCTCATATGGCTCCATATGAATATTATCTTGCAAGATAAATTTATAGGAAAAATCTATAAGAGGTATGTGTCACTAACAAGAACCCTTGAAATTCAGGACGTATGCCCGAAGAATGTCCTCTAGCACCTAAATCGTGCACTCTGATTGGATATCCTTTTGGTGGTGGTATGTTGTACTCTAAAGAACCTATGTACCCAGCACCCTCTATATCCCTTACTAGAAATGAGAAGTAATCCGAGCATCCCTATCTGAAATGATATAATACGAAACCCCATGAAATCGTACAATCTCATGGATGTACAACCATCCATGATCATCAACACTGAAGGTTTCCTTGATCGATAAGATGATTGAAACCTTAATGAGTCTTCTAAGAACAATGAAAATGAAATCATTACAATAACACATTCTCCATTGGAAAAATCCACCAAGAACGCCCCTGAGCATTCTAGCGATGCTTCCAGTGTGATTTTCCTTTAACTGGGAAAACCCAAACACATCTGATGTAATAATAGTGTCCTCATAGAAAATAATGGTCGAAACATAACAAAAACGGTCATGTAATCTTCCATCAAAAGGAATAAAATAATTTCACATAACACCCACCTTAAACTGGTGGAGTGTTAAAACTGGTTTCCTTGAATCATACCTGAGTAATAAGAAGGATAACGAGTTAAACCATCACTAGATGACTTATATCACAAACGCCTGGCTTATAAGTCCAACGTATTGCAACAGGAAACAATGCCTACTCCCTAGGCACTATACACCTACAAAAATTCTGCTCACCGAATCTCATACCTACCTCTCGGTGATGCTCCTTTATCAATCCATACCTTAATCAATTAAAAGGTCTTTCCACAACATGAGTAAAAGCATAATTCTAGATCCATCCCATTGGAACCATTACCTATTTTTAAGAATCACATATGAGCCCAAAAATAAGTTCGATATAACCTTATATCCACCAACCTGAAGTCTAAGGAACTCACCAAGTTGGTCCATACTCCCCGTTACAAGTGAGACTTTGATACAAGGACAAAAGTCGACATAAGAACACTGACTGAACCCAGAGAAACATATGCCTAGAGTTCATGTAAAGGAAATCACAAGGCATCCAACGTCCGTTCAAGAAATTCCTATATAGAAACCCATGTATCACTCAAGATTAACCATGCCTCTTTTAAGGAAATACATCTATCGCACAACATAGAAAAAGATCATGAACTGGACCAATGACTTTCAACTATAACGCGATGTATAATTGATGCTCTCTTAGTGAATCCAAGACTATGTCAAGATAGGGGACATGCTCTTCTCTTAAGAAAGATCACACTAAGAGGATTTCAAGGATCACCAGAAAAGGATAGTTGAACCACTACTAGTCGACCTACTAAAAGAAAACTCAGATTCCCCTGCCAATGTATTGACATTTAACTGATCACAATGAGTTTATACAAAATAATTTTTATGATAGCTTATGCTTAACCACCGAGCTACAACCATGATTGTCGGTTCCTTATAAGGGTTTCACACATAGTAAACTGCAACAACTATCATGCTGTCAAGAAAGTATCAACATGAAATAAGACTTACAAGCCTCAAGGTATTCAAGTAGAAACAACTATCTCTAAATGGTCTTTGATTGTGATCATTATACCTATGAGAACAAATTTAAATAGAACTAACATAATGCTCCCCACCTAGGGGTGTCTTAAACATCAAGAAGAAGGAAAAAATGCTCTCAACTACACAAGTTTTGCTCCACAAATCATGATCACTACGTCATATCACTTGGTATGAAATCCAAAATTAAACCGACTGGTATGTCAAAACACCCATGTCATAGAAAGTCCTCCTGAGAAATGGGATGAACTTGGTTCTAGAATGCTCAGGTCACACTACTCTAGATGATAACTGAGAATAGACGTAGTATCTCAAAGATTAATGATTTAACCGAACTCTACGACTTGTATTTAATATTTAACACTTGATGGATACAATGTATGTCAACATAAACCACCCCGAGTTTACAAGATAAAATGACACATTCTAGGTACTATTCATAGGCTATCCACCCTACGTATCCTAGAACCAGATTCCTTACACAAGAACTGGATCAAAATAACATCATCAATAGAACCATTTACATGGATGACGATGTACCAAGTTGCCCATAACATAAAGAAAGAGAGGTTCACATGACCTCCTAAGTGATTGACCATGCCTGAGGCATGTCTAACCTGCTAAACTGAGAATTCCCCAATGATCATTCCCATATCAAGGGTCAAGATACAAAGGTCACCCATCTAAACAAGGGTATCATATTTAAATAATCCAACATCATACTAGGGACAATGACACTAGGGCAGTACCAATGTTGGAAATCCCTACCACAGGCTAGCCCCTTATGAAGAATAAGCATCATAACACTGAGAGGCATCCTATTCAGGATCCCATAGGTGAAACGAGTGAAGGAATCCTACATGGGATCCTTAACTAAAATGGAATGGGAGGAATCCTACACAGAATCATAGAAATATAAACAACTGAGGCATCCTATAATAAGGATCCTCGAAAATGGTAAACAGAAGAGAGATCTTATAAGGGACTCCCTAGAATAGCATGTAGAAAAATTTACCCCTTAGGGAATCCTTGGTAACCAGATAGATGATAGAGACATCCTACACGAGATTCTCTAGGTCGAAACCTAATTAGAGGAATCCTACACAGAATCCTCGATATCCGCTCAAATCATGGCTTCAAGGGATAAAAGGAAACATCTCACAAGGGAGACATCATAAAGACATAGGGCATAAGAGATAGCTCACATATCATCTTAGATTAATGGTCTCAACTAGGTTTGTCTGAACACCCAATCATTCATTCATGCTAAATTCACCCTTAGGTGACAATTGAAAATGGTAACTAGAGGAAGAACCTACCAATTTAGATAAAATTCACATAACACCTATTAGAAGTCTTCATAACACTCCACAGTATTCACCATGGTGATCCACACAGAAAAATACTCAGAAAGTACTGATCATGGGTCTAAAATTAACAATAAGGGATAAAATAGGAAAAGACCATTAGAGGGTGCCAGAAAAAAGTACACAGTTTGTAGAACCCACACACAGTGTGTACCCTCATGCTCTTACATAGGTGTGTACTACTGCCAACCTAGGCATATAAACATCCTCAGTACACAACAAGTCATCTTGACACATGGTGTGTCCCTTTAAACTCTCACATAGTAAGTAACTCTACCTCCCTTGGTCATGTAATCATCCTAGATACACAATGTGTCACGCTAACACATGGTGTATACTCATGTCTTCCATCCTAGCCATATACTTCCACATGGCCAATGTCACATGGGGTTTGTCTAAGTGGAACTACACAGTGTGTATCTACCGTACACATTGTGCACTAACCAAAATCCAACAACCTTTGTTATCCCTCACATGGCTAGAAACATGGTCAAAAACCACACAATGTGTACTTAGAGTAGACAAAATGTACATAAAAAGTTCTTTTCTTCCTGAAAAGAAGAATACATGGCATGTGTTCATAGAATTACATGTCGTGTTGTGTACGTTTCCAGATAGTAAGCCTCTGAAACTTCCTAGAAACCCCTATTTTGGAAAAGTAAAGTAACGGTGTTCCAAATTATGATCTATGGTTCTCATACTCCCTGATAATCAAATATTGGTATTTATATATAGCATAGAAAAACACAATCTATATCCCATTACTGAAGCATGTTCCACCAAATTCCAATCCAAAGGGCCCATACTCCTTAGGGACCAAAGTTTGGAATCCATCCAATTCAACCACAACAAATACCAATACACCTATCATAATAGAATCCATATCTGTCACAATTCCTATCAAAATATCATTCATATCTAGCATGACATCTATCACAAAAACATGCAATCAGTAATTCATTCAAAATGTCATGGAAAGAATGCATGGCATGTGATTTTTAATAAGGTCCAATATGATACATGAGATGGAATACCCTCATCTCATGAGGATACAGAAAAATAGAACCATTAGGATATCAATAATAAAATCAAAAAACAAGTGTGTCACCCAATGGTGAAATCAAATCAACTATAATAGCTCAAAATAAAAAAATTACAATTTTATTTGAGGTAATTTGGCTTTACCCTGTACGTGGGGTAGCTACTCCCAAGAACAACTTAATACCAAATCCCTTGCATTTAAACATTTTTCTATTATATCTAAACAATAAATCAAAACTTAAAATAAATCCTATAATACCACTTTGTAACCTCCTAGATCTGGATGCCACTCAACTGGTTCCCCATACATGGTTGTCCACATGGCCTCAAGTGAATTTCCCTAAACACCAGAGGCTTTCGACTAGTAGTGAGGACATAATGTGGGATAGTGGGGAAACTATTCCCTCATTGGAAGAGTGTATCATAGTAGAATAAATAATATACAATAGCAGGAGTAGTAAAAAACATACAACTAAAATAAACAGCAGAAGACTGATAAGATAAATAACCAAGCATCATTCCATACAAAGATGACACAACATGTTAAGTGTTCTAAGAAAATAGACAAAACAAGTACACTTTAATAATACATAATATATATCTCAAAAGAAAAAAAAGAAAAAAAGGGACTAGGAAGCATCACAAGCCTCAGCTCAGTGTCATGCCCCGTACCTAGTTGGCCACATGGCCTTAAGCTAATTTCCCCAAATGCGAGAGGCTGCCAACTAGAAATGAGGACCTAAGGTGTGATAGGGCCGAAACTATGCCCTCATTGGAAGAGTGTAACACATCAGAATAAATAATATATAATAGGAGAAGTAGTAAACAACATACAATTGAAATAAATAGTAGAAGACTGATAAGATTAATAACCAAGCACCGTTCCATAGAAAGATGATGCAACATGTTATATGTTTTAAGAAATAAGCCAAAACATTACACAGTAGTAATAAAAAATATATGTATCAGAATAAAGAAAAAGAAGAAAAAGGGACTAGTAAGCATCGCAAGCCTTAGATCGATCTCATGCTCTTCTACTACTGAGAAGCACATCAAGTACCTGTAACAGGGTTTCTTCCCTGATCAACACCTATAATAATATAATCTATTTGGGCCCAAAAGCCTGGCCCAAATAGGGTGTGAGACTAAATCCCAGTAGGAAACCACCTCAAGGTCTATTCCAATATGTCAGTGGATATATATAATAGGGTGTGTACAATAGTGAAAGGAGTAAACCATAAGGTACTAAAAATTAAGGACAACAGATATCTCAGAATATAATGTAACCAAGTATAAGTGAAGACCGATTCAAATCTTGTGATTTGGCTCGGTAGGCACATCATTAATGATTCTGTTTCATTATTCAATTCCATTGGATTATAGAAAAGTATCGAGGTCTGTCTAAGGCCTGACGACCCCTCGTATAAAGTAACCATCAACTCGTGACATAATAATCATTTAATCACTTTCTAATATAGTCTGAACTGGGTATCCCTCAATGGATCCTAGGTTCGCTCGAAATTATAAATAAGACTCAATGATCCTAACCACCCTATCTGTGGATCACTCAAGACCTTTACATAATTACCCTCCTGAGTCCGTCCATTATCTTTTGACCGAGATAATGGTTCACCCAAGGTATATAAGGAGCAATTAGTCACATGAGCCTGAACTTTCCTTTTAACCAAGACTATGGCTCACCCATTTCTAATTACCTCTTTTTATCATTTGATACAAGAATGCACATGTAAATTAAACTATTACATGGATTTAACATATTAACTCTTGTTGGAACATATCATCTAATAAGAAACACATGTGAATTAAATTATCACATGGTTTAACATCAATAACTCATGTGGGAATAATTCATATACAAAGAAACACATGGGAATTAAACTATCACATAGACTTAATCATAAATCACTCACATAGGAACAATTTACATAATAAGCCTATTAAGTAATCCAAACCATTATAAGGCATTAGCATAACCTAACTCATGTGGTAAGGTTCACAGTTTAAGAAAAACATCTCAAACATGGTTAAATAGTCCTAGGAATAACATGGGGAAAAAGGGAAATCATTAATCTCATACCCTTAATCAATTCAATCACAATTTATCACAATTGAAATTCCATTATAAATTTAATTCATACTTGATAACCCAATAAGAGAAACAAGGAATACCTTATAGGAAACCTCATCCAAAAAGCCATAAATGATCATTCCAAGGTAAACACACCCATGGCGTAGCCCTTAATCAATGTTAACAACCAAATTCATATATTAAAACACTCATTTGATTAAATTAATACTAATAGGAAACAATAAGGGTAAATTATAAATCAAGTAACGCCCCAAAAATGGGCGAACGACACTCAAGTATATATAAACATCATGAAAATTTCCAAAATTCACAAGACCACCCACCTCGTAGTTGTAAGACTCTCCTCATCCAACAGCATCTTCTAATTCGATCTAGAATGGACTAGATCTAAAAAATGAGCATTAAATCTAAAACTTCAATAACTCGGCCGAGATAATAAATAATGAAGAACGGTTCAAGAGGAAGTGAGAGCTTATTGATTGGGTTTAAAAACATCCTTCGGTGATCAAAATAGAGTTAGAATGAAAAAATGTGTGAAAAAATGGACCTCGACACTACTGTTCGCAAACCCGGATGGGGGTTCTGTCTGTCTGATGAAACATGAGGCTACTACCCATTTTATCCAAAAAAAATTACACGGTGTGTATATGAAAATAAATGCAGTGTCTATATAAGTCATGGAAAGAACATTACATGGTCATGTACTAGGATCATACGATGTGTAACCCTCTATAAATATCATTTACTTGAAAATACACAGTGTGTAAGTTTCCATTTCATTCATCTCCTTAAGTTCAAATTGACAAGGAAGGATTCGTACCTCAAGGAAAGAACCAGTTTCTTACAGAGAAGAAGGAAGAGAAGGAATAAACCTAACCAAAAAGACTTACCTGAGATTACTCACATAAATAGGACATCCAGAAGGAAATTTGGCACCCCAAAATCACCTAGAGAAATCCTTAGGGTCGAGAGGAGAAGAGCTATAACTACAAAAAATGAGATTTCAGCCGCACATCATGTTAAAGTAGTATCTTGAGCATTTATATGACATGTAATGTTCTTATACACTGTGTAAATATTTTTTATGGAATATTCCAAAAAACCATTTCCTAAGTTTTATTTTATTAAAACCATCAAGAAATTACATGATGTGTATTCCCTTTACATGATGTATAATATTTTTACAGTTCATTTTATCCCATTTTCCTTTTAAACAAACCAAACAACTTTTGAAGCTTCTCAACTCACCAAGTACCCATGAAATGATTAACCCATTTATACCAAGACTCCATTAATTAAAACAAACATACATCCCCAAACTGTAAGTCATTTTCTTTAACAAATATCTCCTCATGGATACTCTCTACTTATTCTAACATTTCCTTACATCCCAATACTAATTTTATTTAAATTAAAAACTTTCATGATGAAATAAAAACTGAAGGAAAAATATTAACTAAAAACTTATAGAGAGATATACTTGAAAAAATATTATATCTTACACTCCTCATGTTCTTCATTACTCTTGGAGTATATTAGAATATCATAAATAAATACTACCATGAATTTATCTAGGTAATATCTAAAGAATCTATTAAGTAATTCCATGAAAATTGTTGGATCATTAGTGTGTCTAAAGGGAATCAATATGAACTCATAGTGTACGTACCTTCTTTGAAAGTAATTCTTGGGAATATCTCCATTCTTGGGAATATCATCATTATTAACCTTTAATTGGTGATATCTCGACCGAAGGTCCAACATAGAGAAATAATTTTCCCCATATATCTGATCAAACAAGTCATCAATCCATAAAAGGGGATACTTTTTCTTTATCATATTTTTTTGATCTCATGAAAATCAATGTAGAGATGCATAGATCCATCCTTCTTCTTCATGAAGTGGACTGGTGCACCCCATGTTTAAGAACTCGGGCATATTAAACCCTCATCCATATTCTCTTATGAATGATTTTTAAGTACCTCCAACTCAATGGTGTCTAGTCTATATTGTTTCTTTGATATTGGCAGATATCCATGAATAATTTCAATTGATAACTCAACCTCTTTGTTAGAAAGAAGACCAGACAATTCTTCAGGGAACACATCAGTGCAGTCCCTCACAATGTGCATGTCTTTAAGAATTATCCTCTCTTTTATATTAATCATTGGATCTAGATATTATTTCTCATAAGGAAATAATATTCAAAATTGAGATAATGATTTTGAAAATGATTCATCCTCCTCCTAAAACTTATACATAATTGGAGGGTGCCTCAAGATGTGGAGAGTGATCTCCCTTTCTCAACAATTGATGTTGGATTTATATAAATATAGCTAATCCATTCCAAATATAAAATCAAAATGAACTAAAGGAAGTATGAAAATATATTATGGGAGGTTTAATCTACAAACATTAACCATGGAGGAGTTATATAGTTTGGATGCAATAATTTCTCCATTTTCTGTTCTCATAGATAACTCAACCTCTATGATATTTGGTGGTGTTTGAAAAGTTATAATAAACTTGAAAGATATGAAATAATATATAGAATCATAATAAAATATTATATTCACTATTATTGAATGAATAACAAGTATAGCTATCACCACATCATTGTTGGGATCCACCTTAGTAGTATTGATAGTGTATGCCACTCCTTGTTTACTTGGAGGTTGTTGTTGATTGCCTCCAAAACCCTTGTCTTCAAGAATTGGATTTCCTAATGACCATGTTCCTTGTAGTTGAAGCACATATCTATGGTACGAGTGTTGATTTGACCCTTTATTCTTCATTATTTGTGGGCTTCTTCATATCCCTTCAACAATTATTATCTATATACCCCTCTCTTAACCATTTTAATCATCTCATGATTCCCCTTAGGTAGTTTCTAGGATGGTTATTCCTATACTTTTGACACATGGGATGTTGTGTTTTCTTTGTATCATGAGAATTATCTATTGATCTTACCATATTAAACTCGATTTACCACTTTTTATCTCTGGTCCCATGAGACCACTAAGAGTCTCTGATCTTCATTTTAACCTTAAGGGTCTAATATAAAATCATCTCATAGCTGCCAAAGTCTTGAATTGCCAAATATTTTTGTATAATTATTTTTAGTATAATAAATAGTAAATAAATTTTTCTTTTAGTGTTCATGATAAAGACAGAGGTGTATCTTGAAAGTCTTGTGAAGTTTTCTTAATATGCTCGAATAGACTCATCCTCCTTTTGTTTCAATCTGAAGAACTCCTTCTCTATCTTAAGAAAAATATTTTAGGGAAAATATTTATTAAAAAATATTTTATTGAATGATTCCCAACCCATGGAATCAATTTCCTCCTTTGAATTTGTGTTTTTGATTAGTGACAACCACTGATCAACTTCACCATCAAAATGATAGAACTCCAACACAACTTTCTCTTTTTATGATAATAGGAGGATAGATAATATATTCTCAATAGAGTTAATCCATTGTCCTATGATGAGGTGATCAAAAGATCCACTATAGATAGGAGGCCTTTGTGGCATAAAAGATTTCACTAAAAATTATTCTTTCTTAGGATAAGGAGGGTGTTCCACTTGATTGAAGTTAATATTCATAACTTGATCTATTTGGGAAAGTGTTTTCATGAATTTTTTAGCTCTCATTCCCATTAGAATTTTCATTTCATTAGGTAAATCTTTACATTCCCTATCACATTGATTGTTAGCACGAGATCTTCTATTTAATACCATTAACTAAGAAAAAGAAAAAGTATAATTAGGGGGCTTGAATAATTTTCTAATAAGCATATAAGAAAGAAAATTTTAATGTATAAGGATATACTCGTAAATGAAAAGTATATTCTATCTTGTGATTACATAAGTTTCAATCTAGGTTATCCATGGTGATAAAATTATCCCTTGGGTTCATACTAAATATTTTTAGTTCTAATATCCAAAAATAAATAGGCCATTCTCTAATAACAAATATAAGGTCCCTAGAATTTTATATATATTATTACATGTGTTGAATCATAATTGACCATAAAATAAAAATCAAGGATCATAAAGTCTAGTGTCTTTGGAAGATTAGGTACATAAAAATGAAAACATGGAAACAAAACAAAACATATTATATTAATTATCCATAATGTTCTCCTAACTTCCTTTGAGTAATTTCATATGCATAGGATAACCTAGGGAATAAATAGACAAAATGGATGAGGTAAAAATACGAGGAAGTGAATGAACATAGAAATAAAGCATAACACATGGGTTAAAAGTCAAAACATGATGGCATGCAAAGGCATAGAACATCAATAAACATATAGAATCACAATATATAGAACCTGGGATTATGTAATCATGATAACATAAGAATGTGGAAGAAACATATAACATGACATAAACATGAGTTAAGGATAACTTCCAAGACTATATCACATGAAGGAAAAAGTCTCATAAATGAATTAGGTTTACTCCCTGTCCCAACATGACGTCTCATGAGACTAAACATTACCCAATGCATTGGAGTTCAATCCGGGGTCACCCATAATAAATTTTTTCTTCATATTTGTTCCACATGAATAATTAAACGTAATGAATAAAAATAATTAATAAACATAAGGGTTACCCATGGAATGAAATGGGTATCGTAATCATTTCATAAGGAATAACCAAAGGGTGTATCGTGATGGTGTCCATGAAAGAATGGATTTAAAACATATATAAACATTCATAATGGAAAATAGACATATATCATAATAAATGATGTCTAGTTGAAGTGAAATAATATAATAATAGTTTTTAAAGAACTTTATAAATGAGCAACTTGAGTGTGGTTTATGGGAAAATATTAAAGATTATTTAAAGTGGACAGTGGAATAATTGTTTATATAAATCCAAAAATGAACAAAGATACTTTTATCCTGAAAAAATGAGTGATTTTAGAAAAATAATGGTGGATTAAAATAGATTATGGATTGTACATGAGGATGGGTAATAAATGGGTAAGTTTCTTTTAATCAGGCTTTCTTATCAATAGGAATTGAAAATGGATCCTTATAAAACATGTATTTACCTATCAAAAAAAGAAGAATTGATCTAGATTCATATGTTTGGAATATACACACAGAATGTAGGAGGAGTAAATAATAAGAAATAAAAATTTAATTGGGGTAAAGAGGGAGAATGCACAACTCAAAGGTAATTGGGAGGTTTGGAGAGAATCCCTTACCTTATGTCTGAAAGTGTTTTGCACTTGTACTTAATGACCTCTTGAGTGTCTTCTCCTTGAGAACCTCCTAAAAAAATATTGAAAGGGTATTTTTGTGAGACCATTAAGACTAAAACACGGGGAAGAGGTTTGGAAGAGGAATTGGGAAGAATATAAGCAAGATCTAAGGCTTAGAAGGTGCGAGGAAAAGAGGTGGTGAGGGGTGGTATTTATCGTGGGAGGAGAGGGGTGTTTTTGATTATTTTATTCATTAATTTATTATTTTATCTAAAGACTATAAATAGTGTTCATTTTTATTACTAAATACAGTAAATGGTTTAGTATAGTTCAAACCAATGGGTGGTTAACTCACCCATACATTAGCCATGACTCAATAATTCATGTATTTGTTAAATACTGTAAATTACCATATTTCACTATTAAAAAAAATTCAACTATTCTAGAAAAATAATAAAAATTAAACCTAAACATTTTTTGACATGTATATTTAAAAAATGGAATCAATTTTATGATTTTTTTCTAAATATGATAAATTTATTTTTTAATTAAAATCAACATTTATTTGAAAAATACCAATTTTAATATTATAATTGATTTTATGACACTTGGAAAAATTAATTAAGATCTCATAAAATTATCTTATAAAAATAATAAAATAAAATATTAATTTATGAATATACTTTATGAAAATAAAATTTATTTTAAATTATTATAAAATTGAAAATAAAAATTTTCATTTTACAAAAATACCAACACATAATTTATCATATTTAAAACATTTATTTATTTATTACACAATATAAATATAGCATATTTTAATTTATAAGATACCAAAATTTTATTTCTACTTTCATAGGTGATTTTACTATTCTATTGTCTAGATTATTATTCTTAATGGTCACATTACTATTACAACAGTCATGTTACTATTCCATCTATATAGGTTTCTTAATTTTTATGAATAACACTTATTTTATTCTTAATTTATGAGAATAATGTTTTTATTAGGTCCTATATGAAATGTATGTGTTTTATACTATATAACATAATTATAAGAAGTAAAATCCCATTTATAAAATTTTGGGTCATTATAGCGTGTCACCTTGTGGTGCACCCATTATTTTTATGAAGAAGAAATATAGATCAATGAAACTTTAAATTTATTATCGGGAGTTGAAAAAGATCGTAATAAATAAAAAGTATCATCCTACCTATATTGATGATTTTTTTTTATCAACTACATGGACCTTAATACTTTTCCAAGATTGACCTTTTTTCTGGATATCATCAATTGAGAGTCAAAAAGGAGGGTATACCCATGACAACATTATATAAAAGGCATTAACATTATGAATATATAGTGATTCATTTTGATATTACTAGTTACCTTATTATCTTCATGGATTTTATGAATAGAGGCTTTAGGTATTACCTTGATCAGTTTGTGATAGTCTTTATAGATAATATTGTAATATATTCAAAGAGCACCAAAGATCATGAAGACCACTTGAGAATTATACTAATAACCCCAAATAAGGAGAAACCACGTGAAAAATTTAAAAAGTGTCTATTTTTGAAGTAAAAGGTTTCATTTTTGGGTCATATTATCTCAAGAGAGGGTATAGAAGTAGATCCATCAAAGGCGAAAGCTATTGAATGTTGGCCCAGACCAACCATGGTGATAGAGATCCATAGTTTTCTTGGTTTAGCTAGATATTATTGATAGTTCGGGGAGAATTTATCACAATTGTCTAATAATGTGACCAAATTAACTTAAAAGGGTTCCAAGTTACTCTGAACATATGAATGTGAGGGAAATTTCAAGTAAGTGAAGAGAATGTTATTCAGTGCACCTATGCTTACATTACCCAGTAATGGAGAATGGTTTGTAATCTATAGTGATACATATAAGAAGGGATTAGGATGTGATCTTATATATAATAACATGGTTATATTCTATGACTAATGAAAATTGAATATTAATGAGAAAAATTAACCAACTAATGATTTGGAGTTAGCTGTAGTAATTTTTTCATTAATGATATGGATTCATTATATTTATGGATAAAAGTATGATATATATACTAATAATAAAACTTTGAAGTATATATTCACATAGAAGGAGTTGAACATGAGTTGGAGAAGATGGTTAGAGCAGATAAAGGATTATGACTACTCAATACATTACCACCTTGGGAAAGCGAACAAGGTGTCCAATTATTTGAGTAAAAAGGATCATGCTAGTTTATCAATAATGAGGATCATAAAAAATCCAATATTTCTATATTTGTAAATGACGGACCGAGAAATAATAAAGTAAGGGGAAAAATATTATCTTTCTCAATTTAATGTTCAACCCTTTATCTAAGTGAATATTAGAGAGGTGCAAATGGAATATGTATAACTACAGAAGAAGGTTAGAAATGTTCTTGTGTTTAACCTTGATCAAGATAGAATGATAAGGTTCGGGAACAGTGTATACATTCCATCCATAACATATTTGAAGAAGGAGATATTAGAGGAATCTCATAGTTATTAATTATTTATTCATCATTCCATTATGAAGATATATAGATATTTGAAATAATACTTCTGGTGAGATGACATGAAGAGATATATCACAGAGTTTGTATCCCAATTCTTGTTATTCTAGTAAGTTAAGGCTAAAAGGCAATAGTCTAAGGGGATGTTTCATCTATTTCCCATACTAGCATGGAAATGGGATAACATCACTATAAATTGTTTCATTGGACTCCCAAAAACATCGAAAGGGAATAATTCTATATGGGTGGTAGTCGATCACCATAATATGTTAGCACACTTCATTGCTATTAGAGAAGACCTCTATCTGGATCAACCTTCCAGGATATACATTAAATAAGCGGCAAGATTGCATGGAGTACCTCATTCCAATGTATATGATCAGGATTTGAGCCTTACGTCAAAGTGTTGGTGAATTATTCAGCAATCCCATGACATATAATTGAGTTTTAGAACTTCTTATCATCCTCATATGGATGATCAGTCTAAAACAACAATTCAAACCCTATAAGATATGTTGAGATATTGTTCGTTAGATTTCAAATGTCATTGGGATCAACAAATTCCTATGGTGGAGTTTACTTAAAACAATATATTTCACTAAATCATTCATATGGATCCTTATTAAGATCTCTATGGAAGGAAATTTATAACTCCAACGTATTGGAATGAAGTTGGAGAAAGAAATCCATTGGGACCTGATATCATTGAAGAAATGACATAGAAGGCTAGAATCGTTTAGCAACATATCAGGGTAGCTTAGAGTTGGAAGAAAATTTATGCTGATAATCATCGACGTGATCTATAATTTAAATTTGGTGAAAAGGTGTTTATATGAATCTCTCCTAAGAAGAAGGTTATTAGATTCCAGAAGATAGGGAAACTAAGCTCTAGGTATATCAGTCCCTTTGAAATTATGGATTGTATCGAGATAGTAGCATATCGCGTAGAGATTACACCAAACCTCTCTCAAGTATATGATGTGTTCCATGTATCTATCTTTAGGAAGTATATCTCTAACCCTTCACATGTACCAAACTCAGAGGTCACACAACTAGAGCATGATCTTTCTTATGAAAAACAACTAGTTGAAATTATGGATAGTACAAAGAAAGTTATATGAAACAAGACCACCAACATGGTAATTTTATTGAAAATAAATCACCAGTTATATTATGATACATGGGAACTTGAGGATATAATGAGGCATAATTATCCTCGTTTATTTATTATAATGATGAATTTTTAGAGAAACTTTCATTTGGGGGGGTAAAATGTAACACCCCGAGTTTTTTATAAACTTTTTTTATGAATAAATTAAATTTATATAATTACTTGAGTTTTATTAAAAATAAAGTTAATATTTAATTATATGCTAAAAAAATTTAAGCTTGTGTTACATGCAACATCTACTTAGCTTGCATTACACGCAATGTTGAGTTTCTACAAAATATCATTTTAATATTATTATTATTTATATAATATTGTTATAACATATCCATTAAAATTAGTAATATGAATATTAATAACTATTTTTTAAATATTATTTACAATGTTTTCATATAAATAAAACATTTTGATAATGAAATACATAATTTTCACTAAAGTCTATTTGTTTTGAAAAACACTATTTTCTCAAAAGAACCACTTTTTTATGACGTTCTGTGAACAATAATAAAATTAATTTTATAAAATTTTATAAATTGAATAAGATAAAATAAAATTAATTTTTTAATTCATAATTTCAAAATTATTTTAGGCTGATTTTTTGGGTTTTTTCAGAAATATTTCATTTCTAGATGAATAGTGAAAATACTGAATTTTAATTATAAAATTATTTTTTGTATAATTTATTTCTATAGTTAAAATATATTTTAAAATAGTTTTAATGTATAATTATATCAATTATAAATAAATTAATCCAATTTAGTTCATTTTAACCAATTTTATTTTGAAATTGGATACAAAAACAATCCAAACATTGTAGCTTTTTCGCTTTAAAAACAGGCTTTCATGGCACACTTACAGGAATAATTTTAAATCAATCTCTAAAAATTATGTGATTAGAATTTATCAAAATGTATTAAATATTTTGAATCATCATAATTTATAATTTATAATAAGTTCAACTTATTTTTTGAAAAAATATATTAGTGAATGAAATTAAAATTAATTACAACGATTGAGGTAAGAACAAGTTTACTTAGTGGCTAAACATTACTATTAAAAAGATAAATGATATATACAATTTTCCAAAATACATTTTATGGAAATATTTATACAATATATAATATTTTATCGAAAATAGACCATTATTTGAGATACATGATGTAAGTGGGACCTCTTAATAGTGTTTACCTTTTTTTATTTACAAGAATGCCACTCCTTCTCCACTATAAAAGGGGCACTCACCCCACTCACTTTTTAAAACCTATAAATCCATTAAAATCAGCCAAAACCTATCAAAATATCCTCCTAAATTCCCTACCTTAATACAAGATTCCTAAATTTTGGAATAAATCCAACAAAGGAAGCCCTTTGGTGCAAACCAAAAGGAGTTACCCAAAGAAGAGGTAACATCCTTCAATAAGAACTTTTGTTTTATTTATTTCTCCACCCGATAAATTGTTATTATTCCATAATTATATAATAAAATAAGTATCCTAAATATTATGATATGTTTTTATGTTATGGTTACAACCTAAACTCACACACACATCTATCAAATGGAATACATAATCATCATTCATGTGTATGCAAACTACCGCCTCACGAACCGATGTCATTAGTTCTTACATTAACACCTCACAAGGATATGAATAATGATGTAATTTATATTTTTATATGATATATATGATATTTATTAAGTATTTATGGTTTTTTTTATTATTATATAACACATACCAGTATACTTTCCATTTCTTGGGAATACAAAAACTTTATTTGTGGACGTGTGGACTATTGCCTCCTCAAAGCGATGTGATTCATTCATGTTTTACATGGAATGTATTAATGATGGTTTTAATAAAAATATGTGTTATATATGAAATAATAATTCTACTATAAAGATAATATATATATATATATATCATCTGATTTTATTTCTTTAAAAATATGACAAGAAAATGGAAACAACATTCGTACGTACGTACGACCTACCGTCTCCATGAACAGTGTATTTCATTTCCTATTTATATATTTTATAGATTATTTAAAATAGATATATAATGAATATATATGATCTTTAGATCTTGTTCATAATTATTTATATGATTAAATCATGATATAATTAAGATTATAAAAAATATAACAAATCAAAACACACGCGAAAAAACAAAGCAGTTATTACCCGAAAAGTAACTTTAACATGGAATTGTTAATAAATAGGTAATAAAATGCCATAATAAAATAATATATGGTATGATATAACTGAATATTTTTATTTAATATATTTATAATATACTTATATTTATTATACATGAGTTTTTAATGAGTACAATGAGATTCATGACTTAAGGTAAGGGGATTTCTAGTATCACTTTTATTTATATGAGAGTTATACCTTATTCACAACCCGTTTCTTTTGTGTGGTGTATATAATGACCAAGAATTTAATATATGATTATTAAAAATTTATGGGTATTTAAATACCTATTTTATGATCTATATTTCATTGGTTTTTATGATTCAAAAGTTACCAAATCAGTAAGGTATTTTTTTTCAATTTTCAATCTTTGAGACAGTTGTTTTGTTATGCCCCTATATTATTTTAAGAGGTGTATATAATGGAATTTGACATGTTATATCATGAATAAAATAATTTTAATGATATTTTAAGATTAATTTAATTAAATTATATCATGGTGACTATGATTCAAAGTTACCAAAGTGGTACAAGTTTATTTGTACAATCTTATCGTTTATCAGGATTGTTTATGATTATTCTTCCATTGATGAAATATTATGATCCATATCTCAATAATTCTCAAAAATTTATTATCATAAGTTTTTTATTGATATATTATTGTGTTGGTACCATTTTCCACTATTTGGTACCTAATATAATCAAGAAAGTATTTTTAAAAAGATCTGACCTTATTTTTATCTTCGATCGAAAATCTGTTTAATTCAAAAAAACATGTTTTCAATATTGTTTTTATAAAAATAAAATTTTAAGATAATTTTCAAGTAAAAAAGATTTTAATTTTTTTATATTTTTAAAATCTTCCTTATATGTTTTTAAATTTATTTAAAAAGAAAATGTTTTTCAAAAATGATTTATGTTTTTATAAGATTTTTTCAAATTAAAAACGATATTTTTATCAAGAAATATTTTTAAAAGATATTTAAAAATTATTTCCCATATAATATGGCATCTATTGGTGTTACTCATGTCTTTATGGGGATATTATCCAAGGTTACCATTCATATTCTTTTTCTAAATGGTTTATGTTTTGATGTTGTGGTATACATGAAACCTGTTTATCTTCCACGAGTTATATGATTATGAAACCCTATTATTTTCATGGGTTATACTTTGATGAAATTATTATGAAACCTGTCTATTTTAAATAGGTTATGATATGATGACAATTTTATGATACCCATTTCATTTCATGGGTTATTATATGATGTTTATGAAACCCATCTGTTTTATGGGTCATGATATGATGGATGTTTTATTATCCCTAGGAACACATATGTATGATTTAATTATGAGATGGGTGAGACATATATCTCCATAAAATGAATTGGGTAAAGATTTATATCTTATGATATATAAAAATATTGGAATAAGGAGTGATCTCAGTTCAGTAAATGAGTTTTTCTTCTAGGATGGTCTTGGGAATGAACCTTGAATAATAATATGGTTATGGGAGTGAACCATGACTACCAAGATAGTTTGGGGAGTGAACCCATTCCACTAGGATTTTCTTCATATTAATACTTGAATACTATGGAAATATTTTTATATGTTTATGTGTATTCCATTGCTCCATGTCTTATTCCTATGTTATGCTTTCATGGATTATGATATTCATTCCATAATGATCCATATCTTATGAACTACCAATATTTATGACATGACTCTGGATTATGATATTTGATATGTAGGGTATGATCTTCTAATGTTATGATCATATTCTAATACCCTTATTCTCCTGATTATGCATACATATGTCCCCTGTTTACCCTAACTGATCATTTGATCTCACCCATTCTTGTATTTCCTTTCCCTAGGTTATGAAGATATTTATTATGTTCAATGTTTCAAAGAATGGTGATAGTCATGGAGAACTTAGTGGGAGATAATATTGATCACTAATGTATCAATTTTTATGTTCTTATGTTTCCAAAGGCACTAAAATAATATGGTCCTTAGGAATTTGTTTGTGTAATGTATTAAATGTTCCAAAAAAGTGATGTAATGTCTATGTATGATAAACGAGGTTCATTATACTCACAATTCAAGTTTCTTGTCAAAAAATGAGTTAATTGAGTAAGTATTTTCATTAATTTCTCAAATCGTAATATCATCTAGCTGGAAATATTGTTTGGTTAGTCACCATATTTCCCATCACACTAGTTTTTGAAATGATTCCTCTTATTTCCATCCATTTAATAAAATAAATAAAAATTAGGGATGAAAATTTTCAAACTATTATAAATATAAAATGAAAAGTATGAATATTTAAGTGATAAGTCATAAATGAAATATATTCCTTAACAATGAATTTATAGGTTTCAGTCTAAGTTATCCATGACCTATAGAATCTTTTTATTCCCATTATAATGGTTTATAAAAACCAAATTATTAACAAAAGCATATAACTTGGGGGTTTCTGTCCAGGTGTGCAATCTTAGGACTCTATCATGCACTAGTTACAAGTCTTGTTAATATCCAACCGTCCCTTTCAGCGTTATTACCCCTAGGTATATCTGTTCAAAATCTATAACAACATTATAGTATCTAGATAGGGATATATTTTCTTGGAAAACCAAGAACTCTGTTCTTTATTTAAATTTAGGTATTTTTCCCTATGTTTAGTCTTTTCCCTATGGGTTTCACTATGGTTTTCAAATCATAATCCCCCAAAATAACTAAACATTATTATGATACCATATATGAAAAATCATATCTTTTATACTATTTATTTCAGGATTTATTACATAAATATTCACATAATACAATCCCAAAATATTAATAGGTATAGTGTCTTTAGGAAATTTGATACATAGCATAGTAACTTGAAACATGGATACAACTATATTTAAAAAACACCATAACATACCCTTAAATTATATTGATTTTATAATAATGCATGGGATAAAATAAGGATATACATAAGAAAGAAGTGAGATATAAATCTAAATAATAGAATAATCGAATAATAGTATGAATTAAATTAGTACATGTCAGTCAAGGGGCATAACATGGTGACATAAAAATGTGAGAATCGGTATCATGAATGTCAAAACATGACATAAGATCATAACATCAAGGAATCAAAGGAATATGGAAACAACATAAAACATGACATCATAATAATAATTCAAGTATAACCACTGATGCACTATACATGTTTTCTAATGAGATAAAAATATCACCCAATTTATTGGAGGGCTATATAATTATGGGCCCGCACTTCATATTCATATCATGTAAATGTATTTATGTGGCATATAGATCATATAAAATAATATTATTATTAATAAATTTTAATAAAATGATTAATCAGTGTTGGATGTATACATGGAAGTCCAAAATAAATAAAGGATAGGTACATATAGGTGAATAAACTTGAGTGGAAATGGGGACTATTATTCACAATACAAAAGTTTGTCATGGAAAATAACAAAATAATTTGACGACATAATGGGTATAAATATATGTTCATAGAAGGGATTAATAAGAGTTAATGGTGGTCTATAATTACTTGGTAATCATAATGATAAAAAATTTCTGGGTAAAAAACATGTCAATGTGAAAAATTGGAAATAAAAAAGGCTTAATACATAAAAATAACTTGAAATATAGAGGATGAGGAAGAGAATCCCTTACTAGAGAGTTTGATTTTAAAAGCATGGGATGTGATTCTTAAGATCTTGGTAACACCATGGAAGGGTTTTAGAGAGGTATAAGTAGATAAAATTTGTTCTCAATGATTTTTAGTGAATAATAATGAGAGGGTAGGTGTGTATTTATAGTAAAAGAGATGGAAATTCTTTATTAATTTATAAACATAGGATTTGGACATTAAGAGATAAAATAATCAAACCAAAAACCTTACTAGAGTTTTCTAGCATGGTTTCTACTAAATATAATTTCTTTTAAATATTTTATTAGTTTATGAACTAAACTCATTATAATAATACCATTCATGATGTGAAAGTGTATCATGTTCATAAAGAATTGTTTTTATAAATATAAAATATAATATAGGTTTTGGAGGATTCATTATTGGTTTTAAAATTAATTAAATAAACTAAAAAACACTTTATTTTAAAGTTAAATCCTATTTATTACCGTGTATTACTTTTATATTATTTATTACATCACACTTGGGATATTATGATGTCATAATACATAATGTATATTTTTACTGTATTTAATATTTACCTATGAATTTGACTATATTATAAAATTATGAAAAAATCACCATTGACTAATTTCGATGTGATGATTTCAAAAATAATATTTATTTTTCCAAAATATTTTTATTAAATATATTAATTTATACTTCAAATTAACAAAAAAATATTTAAAAATACTAGTTTTTATGACACAAAAAACTTTTTGACCCTTATAAAAATAACATAGGACATCATTAAGTTATATTATCATTTATATTTAATAAATTAAATTTAATAACACTATTTTGTGAAAATAATATTTATTTTGACAAATATTGTATTTATCAAAAATATTGTTAATTGAAACTATATATTTCCCAAAAATATAATTTTGGTTTCATAATATCAAAATATTATTTTTATCAAACACATTATATAATCATGTATATATATAAACTAATATTGAAAAGGGATCAATATAGTAAATATTTTATTAATAATAAGATAAAAAAATATACTACTGGGGTCTAGATACAAAACCCCTTATTACACCAGTGTACACCCTAAGGGTAAGGTGTGTGATAATAGTATTATATCAGGGTGGTTCAATGGTCATGGTTTATAATGTGATCTATATAAGCTTGAAATTATCTAATAAATGGTTAGAATTGAGTTTTTGTTTTTGAATCTTGACTTGGTATTGGTTAAGAGAAAAGTATAATTATTCAATCTCCCTTGGAAACTCCAATTAATTCGCTTCATAGGGTAAGGTTTTACATGTTATGTCCATTACTTCTTCCTTATATGTCAATTTTATTTTACTATAAACTTTAATAAATACTAATCTTAAATTTAACTATATAATGTCTATATTAACAATGATTATGGTGATTAATGGTCTTTTAATCTCGAAATTAAAATTATGTCTATATTTTATTATGATCTAAGAAAACAAATAAAATATAGTATATGTGTTTTCTATAACTATATTACATTATAAGGAATTTATTCATTCAGAAGTTAATTTCATTTATTAATGTCTAGGTCATTATAGGATCACTATGAGTTGGTGTTCTATGAGGATGACCCTAAGTTACCCTTTGATTCAGTTTTGTGTCCCAAGGTGAGAACTATGTTGTTTCTTGATGAGGTGTGTTTATGAGTAAGATCTCTATTTCCTTGTGGTTTGATTGTGATGATGGGATTAGTGATGGATTTGGTAACCCAAACTTTTGGTATTTTTATATTCCTTAGAATTTTTATTTTTTTATAATACTTGAGCTAGTTTCTTTGTGGTTGGTTGTGGTTGGTGGAATTTTGTGGTTCTCTTTCACGATTTATGGGATATTGGTTGTTTCAGTAATGTTATATTTAGATAAGTGGTTGTATAGTTCTTTATCATTTTAAATGAATTATAAATGGTTGGGAGACCTCTGGTCAGGATCCCTCATTCTAAAGATTCATGTAAAATAGTCATGGACTAGATCATTCTTGATGCTGTTTGTTATTGTTTGAGGATTTATCCTATTGTTTTGAGGTATGATTATAGGTTTGGTGGTTTTCTCCTAATTGGGTTTTATTCTAGTCAGACCAACCATCACACCAATTATAATTTGGTGCTTAGTTTTGTCTTTCTATTTCCTTTTACCTTGGTGAAATACTTTCTAGGGGAAAGAAGTGGCATAGTGGGGAGAATTGTGAAAAACCTGTGTCAAAAATTCTATTTATTTTATATTATTTTAGATAATTATAAGTTGTTTTATGTTTGGATTTAAAATTTATAATGTTAAATAATGTTATTATGTTATATGGTTATCACATGGTTTTTTGAAATCATACAGGTTTTATAGGAAACTATGCAAGAGAGAGAAGATAGACTCCAATGGAGTTTTGTATGGCTGGTGAATAGCTCTCCCGATCGTTCAAAGCCTCTAGGTAATCATGTGAAATAGATTGGTTTTAGGGGTGTCTCAAACATTTGGGGCCAATTTATAGGATATCATGCAACAAAACTATACATATATCCTTACATTATCTAGTGGAAACTACCTGGTATGTCTAACCATGAAGCTTTCCCAAGTTTTAAAATTTAAAATTTATGATTTTCACAACTTTATTTTAAGAATGTTTCCCAAATTTATTTTACCATCTCATTGTACTAATCCCTAAGTGTGTTAAGGTATTTCTTTCACTCCCATATTCTTCTTCTTTAATGTTTTGGACTCATTTTTTGATTCCAAATTTACTATTAATGTATTGTCCCTATTTTATCTTCCTCTCTTCCACCTTCATCCTTTAACATTGATTTCTATTTCCTCCACAAACCCAAACCTATTTGTGGGTTGGTTTTAGGGTCTATTATAGGCCTAATTATTGGGGTTTGAGAATTTGAGGTTCAGAGAAATGTTTACATACTTTATTATGCTTACACCATTGATGTTCACATGGTATGAAATGTTTCCATTGGAAGGTGGTAGTTTTTTCTATACCAATATTTTATATTTTTCATGACCTGACCTACTGAGGTCCAATCCATGACTACACCAAGCCTTCCAATAATAGTCTAGGGGCTAGTGACTTGCACCAAGTTGGCATATCTCATAAATTGGAGTCATTAGCCAAAAGTATTTGTACACACACACTTCTCCAAGTCCCCACAATGCTGAAATATAAACAACTGAAACCAATGCATGCATAAATCTAAGATCCCACAAAAGAGTATGATAATAAAGTAATGGAAGTGGAAAATGAGGACAAATACAAGACCAACAAAAACTGTAAAGAGTCTAACCTATTCCAAGGTAAGGGACTAAATTTCAATGAAAGATCCTAGTAAACACCTCAGTTTTAAAGGCTCCAGCTATACTCCACCCACTCCCTATCCTCCCAGGACACCATCAAAAGGGCCGTCATCTACATAATAGATGACATGTGTGGGAAAATACCATGCATGGGTGAGTATAAAAATACCCATTAGGACACCTTGAAAACACTAAACATGAAGCACCAAGTATAGTCATCTCAATGAAATATATAATAATCAATGTATAAAAAAACACCCAAATATACTTCATAAATTCACTATGACACTAGATGGTCATAACTAACTACCAACCATAGGATTCATCTTGAGACAACACTTGTTCTAGTTGAATCCACTCCATGAGCCATGATATCATTGGAGATACTTGATGAATAGGTCTAGATCATTGGGTCCTACCTAAGAACGCTCACAGGTCTAAGAAGACCATGATACTTAGATATGGGGTCATGCCTAGAACCAACGGGGGAAACCATGAACCAAATATAGATCAACCCACTATATAAGGGATCGTATTCCAATGATACCATAAACCTTATCAATGCATGCTACTAGATGGAGGATTAATGCCCTTCTTAGGGAGGTATTGCTGATTCCACAAACCCCGCCTAGGTAACAAAGATGATATAGGATCACACTCCAGTCTCACGGAGGGACAAAAAAACTTCATCTAAGACTCATCCTCTAGAGGGGATCAAAATCTTATGATGTGGATATAATTCCACACTATAAAAAAAAGTTAATGGACTAAGGTAACACACTCAACCTATAACAGTCCAAACTAAAAAAATAAAGAGCTATACATACTCTTTAAGGGGGTACATGATGTGCACCGGGGGTAAATGACATGTCCAAATATCCCCAAGTCTTCTCATGTGGTAAATCCTCAAACAACATGTAAATATCAAGATAAATTGTTTTTATATGGATTAAAGGTTGTGTAAAGATACATGACACCCTACCCATGTCACCTGGATGTGTCTGTGTGCTTGGACTTCTCGTGTACCAAACCGTGTATAGGTGGCCATGTCTGTGTCCGAGTACATGGCGTGCCACTGTAAATGTACTCCTACCCATTTACATATACCCTATAAGGTACATGATGAGATGTCATGGAGAGTTCACATGCCATTATATAGGGGTTAAATTCCATGTGATCCTTAACTTCATCTCTAAACCATGGCCACTACTGATAGGGCCCCACATGTCATATAATCCTGAAATACATGCCATGTTGTTCAGGATTTTATAGATCCATTGTTATCTCTTCCAAATCATCATGTGCATTTCTGAAGTATCCGCCATGGTCAAAACTTATCTATTGGGGTTCATTAGGTCCATTCAAACACCTATCAATCGAAATCTAGACACGAATGTGCTCAGAAATTTCCTCTTCAAGTCATCGTTATCGTGTGTCAAAAATATGGGAAAACAAAACTTGCAAATCTATTACGATCCACCTTCGATCATCTGCCACTATTTTTATACCATGATCAAACCATCTATCATGAACTTCACCCACAGTATTGATCCATTGTGCCAAATAATAATCATGAAATGATCAAATACAAGGTATTCATTGAACCATGGGCCAAAATACAATGCTTGTGATGAAAGTGTGAGGAATAGGGGAAGAAATCCAAAATTCGAAAAATGTGAGTAATGAACATCAAAAAAAATTTAGCCTCAATTCATTGTTCTAGGATAAGATGAATGAATAAGAATAAATCAAAATTAAAAAATAAACATTAATTTAATTTAATTCTACTGATAATGCGCATATAAATTCTATTCATGGAATTGATCTGCGTTCATTAATGATTAAGAAATAGGATGGAAATAAAAAAATAGTCCTACCTAGAGTTTGGATTGACCATTGATGAAGAATGTTTCTATGTTATTATCATTGATAAGAACCATGAATTATGTCATCACAATGATCCACGATCCAATCTTGACCCACCATCATTTTCCAAGATATATCTCCAAAGATCATTTGAATCTCCAGGGGTTGAGTAAAAAACTCTGAAGAATTTATATAACCATATACATATAGGAGAAATCAGTTATTTCATAAAAAATAAACAAGTAAATTTATTTTATTTATTTATTCCTAAGATGAAATTTTTACAAACAGCCCATGCCAACAAAGGTTATGCCACACCTAGAGAAAAACCCACATTCTATACTCAATGGTTCCCTAAAATTTCTGATTTGGACCCCTATTTGGGAGTTATTCTACCTTTCTAGGAAAACTGTGCATTTGTGCTATTTAATATATTTACTATATTTTAAACAATTATCCTAGGCACACTGAGCTTTGGAGTCACATGCTGTATTAGCGTCTTGTCTCGAAAATAATCTATATAATATAAAAAACAACACATGGAAAATATAAGTCATTATAGTTTCCCAACTGTAGGTTTTTGCAACCCAAAAATAGAAAAACCTACTCAAAAATATGTGGGGTACTGGGATCACATCTTGGTCTCCCACTCCCAAGTTCTCTCCTAAAGATTCCTATACTTCCACCAAACATACAAAAGGGTAATCAAATACCCACAAAGTATCCTCTCCTAATGATCTTTGATCTCAACAAAGTACTCTGAAAAGGTATCTATATCTTTTTTGTATAGCTCTCTCAAGTCGATAACATGCGAAAAGGTGTGCACATATATCCTCATATGAGAAATTTTGAATATATCGTATACCCGATCCAACTACAGTGGTAGATATATGAAGTATTCCACCTCACCAACTCCACACTATATCTAAAAAAGACCAATGAATATTAGATATATCTTTCCTCCACTTTCCAATCTCCTCAATCCACATCAATATGATACCCCCAAAAAAACATGGTCTCCCAAATTGAACTCTAAAGGTCTCTATCATCAGTCTACAAAAGACTTGTGATAGATCTGTGTAGTTCTCATCTACTCTTGGATGTCCTAAACCTTCTCTATAGTAGCTCCCACAAAATTTAGGCCCATGAGTGATGAATCATCAAGATCAGTCCAAAAAAGTGGTTACCTAAAGAATTTCCCATAAAAGCCTCCAATGGTGAAATACTAATGGTGGAATGATATCTTTTGTTGTATGAAAACTCCACCAAGGGTAGGTGATCTTGCTAACTATTACCAGATTACAATATGCAAGTCCACAACAGGTCCTCCAAGAACTGAATAGTCTGCCCTATAGAGACGAAAGTTTGGGGGTGAAATTCTATTCTCATGCATAAATAAGTCCAAAATTCCTCTTATAATACTCTTTATAACTAATATGTTAAGTTAGTATCATTATTAGAGATGATTGTCAAGGGAACTCCATGGATTCAAACTATCTTCTATACATAGAGGCATCCTAAGCTCTCTATTGAACTATGATTTTGAATAGCTAAGAAGTGGGATGACTTGGTGAGTTGGTCTACAATCAACCATATGGAATCATTCCTCTTGTAAGTACATGATAATAGCATCACAAAGTCTATGGATACCACTTCCCACTTCCACTCTAGCACCTCAAGGTGTTGGGATAAACTTGCTAGAATCTAGAGATCAACCATCACCTACTGACAAGTGAGGCATCAAGAGACAATGTTCGAAACTCTATTCTTCATGATTGGCCGTTAAAAATAACTTCAGAGGTCCTATTAAATATTTTACACACCTAGATATATCACTGAATGGTATGTATGAAATTCCGACATCATTTCCTCCCACAACCTCAAAGGTACCATCACTCATCCTTTAAAAGGATAACATTCTCCCCACCTTCAGAGTATCCATCAAGAGCATGTCTAATGGATATTTGAGTATGCAATGTCTCATAGTATATATATATATATACAAATAATCCTTGAAACCCTATAAAAGAGGTTGGTTAATAAAAATTTAATGAATATATGAAGAATTATCATTGTCCATGAAGGGAAACTACAATGAGGCTAATTGATTCGATACCTCAACCAATAATTGAGAACAAGATCTCTTACTGATAGAATCTACCACCATGATCCCCTTTTATAGAGTATATAAAATCAAAAATCCATAATCCTAGAGAAACTCTAGTCATCACCTATTTCTCAAGTTAAGAAACTTTTATGATAAGATATACTTGATAATCTTATGGTCAGAGTAAATTATAAACCTCTTTCTCATCGTGTAGTGTCACTACATCTTTAGTGTGAATACTACCACTAATAAATCAAGAATTTGGGTCATGTTGTTCTTATTGTGTGGTCTCAACTAATGAGAACCATAGGCAATAACTGCCTACCTCTATATCATAACACAACTATGTCTGGTCCCTAATGCATGTCATAACACTATCTACTCGACACCCTTATCTGGAAATCTCAATATGGGAGCACTCATAAACCTCAACTTTAGTTCCTAAAAGCACTACAAGAATATTTCCATCCAAAAAAATGTTTCCCCTTCTGGGTCAACGATATCAAGGATTCTTCCACTATGGAGAAATTGGGTAAAAACCTATGATAGTATCCTTACAACCCAAGGAAACTCCACACCTTAGTAACACTCTTGGATGGATCCCAAGAAAGAACTACCTCAACCTTTTCTGGATCCATTGTTACTCCATCCTCTGAGATGAAGTGTCCTAGAAAGTGGACCTCTAGAATCTAAAACTGAAACATTGAGAGCTTCCCATAAAGCTGGTTCTCTCAAAGTGTGTCCAAGACCATCCTCAAGTGTCTCACCTACTCCTCCTTGGATAAAAAATACACTTGGATGTCATCAATGGAGACCACCATCAACCAGTCTAGGAAAGGATGAAATATCTGGTTTATAAGTCCCATAAACACTTATTGGGAATTCATCATGCCGAATGACATCACCAAGTACCTATAATGACCATAGGAACATCTTAATTCCATCTTCGGTATATCCTCACCCAATACTCACAACTGGTGATAGCTTGATCTGATGTCAATATTTAATAAACATTATTCCCCTATCAACTGATAAAAGAGGTCATAAATCCTCAATAGTGGATAATTATTCTTCATGGTCACTTGATTCAAGCGCCGGTAATACACACATAACCTCAAGATCTTATACGCCTTCTTGGTGAACAACACTGGGGCTGCCTAGGAGGAAATACTAGGTCTCACAAATCACTTCTCCTATAAGTCTTCTAACTACACCTATAGCTCTCTAAGATCTGTGGGAGATATCTGATATGATAGAGAATATATTGGGGTCATCCTGAGAGGCAAGTAAATACAGAAGTCTAGATCTTAGTAGGGGTTGGGGTAAACCTATTATGTTCTCAGGATAGATATCCTCATACTCTTCCACCACTATAGTAAACTAATAACACAAATAATCCACTACTCTAATAGTCATGCTAGCCAGCTGGTGAGTAATAAACTAAACTCTCCTATGCTCAATCTCATCCTACTCTTCCAAGGTTTCCTTTTCACCCATTAAAGAAAAACATCATTCCATCACTATGGACACACCACATCCTCTGCCTAAGATAGTCAATTTGGGTATGAATTGTAGATAGCCAATCCATACCTAATATGACTTAATAATACCTAATTGATATTGAAAAAAGATCCTATACAAAACTCTCACCTCCAAGTGTCATATCGCACTATTTGAATAAGTAAGCAATTGTTGATTCACTGCCTATTGGGGTCTCCAACTACAAGTTTCGAGCCAAAGTCTCAACCAGAATCTCTATCTCTCAAACCATAGAAGTGGAAAGGAAGAAACAACTCACACCCTTGTCTATCAATACTACAAATAAAGTATAAAAGAAATATATCACACCTCATACCATCCTTGGAGCCTCAGGTTTATATGAAACTATAGTCTATGTCTTGCCTCATCCATGTCCACATATTCCTAAGCCATGTGCGAACCACCTGGGGGTAGTAGTGGAAATAGGACAAACCACTAACCACATCTTGTTGCCCTACCAGCCCCTATACCACATCCAACACCATATGGACCACCCTAATCCTACCTATGTATCTATCTTGGTGGTACCTCGACTATCTAATGATCAATTATATGATGGGTCAGAAAATCCCAATCCATATGTCCCTGATTGTCATAGGAGAAACACTGCCTCTCCCTTGGCTGATTAGAGCCACCCTCTGAGCTCTGCACCACTGACCTTGTGTCATGGGATCAACTCGCGAAGCGTCTGACATTCATGGATCCCTTTGAATAATGTCGGATGCCTGCTACTGAGGTCTCAGCAACTAGGAACCCAATCCTAGAACCCACTATTAGTGTCTGCTCTACCAAAATTCGCTCCACCATCAAGGATCACTCAAGCACCCTGGAATAGGTGGGAATGTAAAGGGATAATATTGAAGCCCTGATGTCCCACCATAATCCATGGTCAATGGTCTGATCTCTGAATAATTGATACCATACCATATCCAAGGAGTAATGTAAGAGATTAGTAAACCTTGCTGAATACTTCGCCATACTCATACTACCCTGCTACAGATGCAGAAGCTCCGGTATGCATACCACTCACAATGTGGATGTATAGAAATCCTACATAAAGATACTCTCAAAGTATGAAAAGAATATACTTGTCTCATTGTGTGATTGAGTTGCTAAGCTCCACCATCTCCCAACATAGTCCTAATGAAGACTCATTGCAAGGACAAATTTCTGATCTACAGTCCTCCTCAAAAGGAAAAAAATGTGAGTGACTGCCTCTAGCTAGTCCTCAGCCACCTGCGGGTCTGTCTCACCCCAAAACCTATGAGGTAACTACCTATGAAACTCATGAAATGCACTCAACCTGTGTGCATACATAGATGGTACAAATAGTGTTGGATGATATCTTTGTAAATCACCCAAATGTGATATCTTTGTTGAAAGCCCCTATACCGATGCCTCATCACTAAGCTGATCATCCTCTTGATCACGTAGTGGAATCTTGGCTGGCTATCTGGGTGGAGGCATCTTGAAATAAAATAAGATTTTCCATGGTCAAAATAGTATATCTAGGGAGATAACTTAAGAACATGCAAAATACAACCCATTCCTATATGATGCACATACAAAATTTTTTCCCAACAACCAATGTCTTTATGTACCGAATCAAAAGGTAGGCGATTAGAGTCCTAGTGTATGAATACATTAGCTGCTACACTAACACTAGATTCCCTAGTCTAAAAGAAGAACTAGAAATATTAAACACTATTTCCCTAAACCAATCTTATTGACTCTAGTACTAAGGTGGAAATGACTGATTTGATACCACTCTGTCACGGCCCGACTTTTAGAGGTTTGACCCATGACTACCCCAAGCCCGCCTCTAATAGGCCAAGGTCCGGTGATCAGTGTTGAGTATGCATATCTCTTAGATAGAAGGAATTATCCTAAAGTACCTAGACACACACACACACACACACACACACATCTCCATGAGCAAACAATTCTGAAATGTAAAATTGCTAAAACCAATGTATTAATACATCTAATATACCACAACAGAGTACAACAGTAAAGTACTAAAAGAAGAAAAGGGTCCAAATACAAGCCCCACCAAAAATATTAAGAGTCCAAAATGCTCGAAGTAAAGGGAATAATGTCAAATTAAATCTCTCAGTAAACACCTCAGTCTAAATAGCTCTATCTATGCTCCACCCACTCCTTGTACTTCTAAGACACCATCAAAAGGGATGTTGCCTACATAATACAGGACAAATGCGAGAAAATCCCATGCAGGAGTGAGTATAAACATAACTAACAGGACACCCCAAAAACAATAAACATGAACCACCATGTATAGTTAACTCAATAGAATATATAATAATCAATTTATAATATAAAATCTTAGATATACTTATGAAATAAACCACACCACTAGCCGGTCATAACCAACTACCATCAATAGGATTCTTCTTGAAGAAATTCTCATTCTAGGAGAATCAACTCCATGAGACATGATATCATCAAAGAAACATGACAAAGAGGTCTAGATCATGAGTCCCCATCCAAGAAATATCATTAGTATAAGAAGACCCTGGTACTTAAATAGATAGTCACACCCAGAATCGATGGGGGGTACCACGAACCCAATATGGATCAACCTGCTATGTAGGGGATCATATGAAAATGATACCATAAACCCTAATAATATGGTCTACTAGATAGAGGATCAACTCCATTCTCAGGGAGGTCCCACTTATTCTATAAACCCCACCCAAGGAACAAATATGATATATGATCACACTCAAGTCCCATGGAGGGATGCCAAAACTCTATCTAAGACTCGAACTCTAGAGGGGATCACAATCTTGTGATGTGGATGTAATTCCACACAACATGCACTAGGGGGTACATGGCATGTTCAGCTGTCCCCAAGTTTCCCATGTGGTAAATCATCACACAACATTTAAATATAAATATACATGGTGTGTGGGAGTAAACAGTGTGTAGAGACACATGATACCCTTTCCATGTCACTTGGCTATATCTGTGTACTTGGACTGCCTGTGTACTAACCCATGTTCATGTGGTCTTGTCCGTGTCCAAGTACATGGTGTACCATTGGCCTTGTGCTCTTTCCCATGTCCATGTACTCTATAAGGTATATGTTGAGACATTATGGAGGGGTCACATGCAGTGTGATAGGGATCACACTGTGTGTGATCCTTAACTTTATCCCAAAACCCTAGTCACCACTGAGAGGGCCCAACATGACGTGTAATCCCAAAATACACACCATGTTGCTCGAGATTTGATAGATCCATCAGGTTCTCTTCTACATCGTCTTGTGTATCATCGGAGCTGCCTCCCTCATTGGACCTTGTAGATCGGGGTTCATCTAGTCCTTTCCAACATAGATCGATGAAAATATGGACTGGAATCTACTCAGAAATAGCCTCATTGATCCACCATTGCCTTGTGTCAAAAATCAAGAAGAATGGAACCCGAAAATCTATTCCGATCCACCTCTGATCATCCACCACTGTCCACACACCTCGATCAAACCATCGATCATGAATTGAAAAATATTGATCTATTGCGCTGAAGAATGGCCACACAATGATCAAATACTAGTTATTTATCAAACTACATGCCAAAATAAAATTCCCATGCTGAATGTGAAAGGAATGGAGGAGGAAATCCAAAAGCAAAAAAATGTGAGGAACAAACCTTGAACTGTGTTCCTTCTACCTCAATTCATTTTCATAATAGAAGATGAACAAAGAGGAACAAACCAAAATGATCAACTTTCAATTCCATATATTTCATTCCATTGAAGATGTGCATACCAATTCTATTCACGGAATTAATCCACATTCATCCAGGATTAAGAAACGGGATATAAATCACAAAAAAGTGTCCTACCTAGAGTTTGAAATGATCATTAATAAAGAATAGTTATGTGTTTCTATTATTAATGAGATCCATGAACTCCATTTGTGCAATGATACACGATCGATACCGATCCATCATCATTCTGCAAGAAAGCTCTCCGATGATAGATTGAATATCTAGGGTTTGATTGAAAAACCACATGGAATTTCTATAACTATATACTTATAGGATAAATCATCAACTTTTTGAAAATAAAAAAAATAAAAAAATAAAAAATTTATTTTATTTATTTATGTCTATGATGAATGTTTTACAAATGGCTTGTTCCAACAATGATTATATCAATCCTGGGGTAAAAACCATATTATAAACTTAACGATACCCTCAGATTTAAGATCTAGGTCCCTATTCAATAGTTATTCCACTTTTTCAGAAAAAATAAGCACATGTTCTATTAAATATATTTAATATATTTCAAACAATTATTCTAGGAACATCGGGCCTCAAAATCACACACTGTCTCAGTACCTAGTCAAAAACATAATATATATAATATCAAAAAATAATACATGGAAAGTCCAAGTAATTAAAATATTACATACCATGTGGTGATTGGATATTTTAAAATATTTTTATTTTTAAAGTATACATATATGTGTTATTGATGAGGGGTTGGAAATAATGGTTCTCAATATTTTTTCAAACTATCATGGTAGGATATATAATAAAACATCAACCATTAATTTTAAATTTCATGTTTATACCTTCTAATTTTTAGGTTAAATTTCCAAGTGTTTTTTCAAAGATAAAAATGGGATTTTAAATGTGTGTTTGATATTAGTTTTCATTTGAAAGATATGTTTGATGATTTAAAGGGGGTTATTTATAAAATGGGATTTGTTTCTTACCATGTTAATTTTTTTAAGGCTTAATCATCTTGTGGTGGTTTTATAGTGATTTTAAAGAAAGTGGGTGATTTCCAAATGCCCTTTAATGTTTTTTTTCATGACTCAACTTGAAGTGGTTGTTTTAAAGTTATATTACAAATGATATAAAATGGTATAGAATATTGAACTTATTTTCCAAGGAATGATTAGTACTTATAGAAGAGTTATGAAAAATAATGTGAAACACTTAATTGATCCCCATGTATTTATTATGCTTGATATGGATTGAGACCCCATCGGAAATATTGTATATTGTTTATTTATAAATGATGTAAAATGGGTTTGTTTATTGAGAGGGTTTTAAAGGTAGGATGAGTTTTATTTTAAATGATTTATTCTTTATTTTTGTGGTGATTTTATTATTTTCTTATTTTTTCACTTCCACTGGATAATATCATGGGAACCTCATATATCTAAGTGTAAGGGTTTGATGAGTGCAACCCTAGGGTATATTTTATACTAGCTAGGGAATGTTTCCCAATTATACTAAGATAAATAATGTAAAGTGGTATAAAATTTTAACACATAAATATCACATATTATTTGATGAATATTTATTACATAGAATTACAATCCATGCTATAACTACAATATTTTAGTGAATTCATAAACTTGGATATGTAAACAGGTTGTACATAAAATATCTAAATCATTTCCCATTATGTTCTTCACAATTAGATACCTTATTAAACATATCATACTTAAACCCTTTTTTCAAATCCTAAGTAAATAATACATAATAATGTGTGATCATATATTCTTGGTAAGTGTAACCCCCCAATATTTTAAAAAAATTAATCCATGATTGATAAAATATAATACATGTAACACCGAGCTTAAACAAACCGTGAAATAATATTACTTTATATATGAACTTTATAACTTAGCCATTAAATTGGTGGATATGAATAGTATTAAATACTTTATGAAATATATATATATATTTCCTACTAAATATATATTTATTGATAAATTATTAGTAAATAATCAATTAATTTTTAGTAACGTAATTTTATTCATTAAAAATATGTTTTCTTCAAAAATGTTTTTTAATGCTTATATGAAGGAAATGTTATAATTATTTTTTATATATTTTAGATAATTTATTTTATAAAATAAAATCACTTTTTAAGTCATAATAAAAATATTAACTTAGGGTAAAATTTTGGTTTTTTTAGAAAATATTTATTTTTCAATGAATAGTGAAAAATAATTATTTTTGTAAAAATGTCATTTATTTTCAATAAATAATATTATTTTAAAGTCCCATTAAATTTTTAATATTATTTAAAGTAACATAAGTATTATTTAGTTATATTTAATCCACTTAATTAAATTTTTTTTCATCTCTATGTTATATTTTAGCATAAGTTTTTATTTAGGTTTAAAAATAGGCTTTTTTTTAAAAAATGTTTAAAGTGAATAATGTTTCTCCATTTTAATTAATTGAAATAACCCATAATTATTAATTATTTAAATGAAATTTATATATTATATATCAATAAATATTAATTTAAATTTATAAAATTATTATTATTAGTTATATAGTTATTATAAAATCATCATATGCTTAAAAAATACATATATTGAAAAACAACCTTCTCATCACTTCTACAGGTTTTATTTTAAATTAAATTATAAAAATTATTTTAATTTAATTTTTTAAAATTTATTAAATATATTTAATATTAATAATTTATATAATATAATAAATTTAACTTATTTTTTCATAATTAATAGTGAAAACAAAAAAAAAATATTTTACTACGATTAAGGTGAAAATGGGTTTACCAGGGTGTTAAACATAAAATAACCTAAAAACATGTCTAAATTATATTTTATGGTTTTATTTTGATCTTATATAACATAATGATCAATAATAATGAATTTTGGATCCTCTTTCATATGAAAAAAAGTGTGTATCAACTTTTTCTTTTATAAAATTCCAAGTGTGTCCTCTCCCCACTTATAAAAGGCCACCCCATATTCTCTCCACTTCACACTCTCAAAAACGTTTTTCATCCAATAAATGAAAAAAAAACATTATGAATCCCATAACAACAACCTAGATCTCTCTTTTTGATAAAAAATACATCCTAAAAAGGCTTTTTCTTCTAACCTAAGGAGGTTGTCTGAAGAAGAGGAGTTATGCTTAATCGAGTGTTTTTATTATCTTTCTTCTTCCACCTCTTTCAAATAATCACAAATTATATTTATATAATAAAAACTTATCTAAAACATAACAAGTTATTATTATGAGAATTAAAAAACCTAAATCCATCCCCTCTTTCATCAAATAGAAAAGGAAACCATCATTCGTGTGTATGGTGGACTACTGCCTCGCTAACTGATGATATTTTTTTATGATCACCTATAATTAATTTTTATAATGATAGAAATAATGTATATATATATATATATGATATTTTTAACATAATTATAATTTTTAAATTATTATATCACATAAAAATTCTTAATTTTCATTCTGTGGGGGATACTATAATGTCGCTCATGTGTACGACAGTCTACCGCCTCGCGAAGCCATGTGATTCAATTTTCACTAATTCTTTACAAGGAAGGTAATAAGGATAATGTTAATAAATATATTTTATATAGATTATTATTTTATATTTATCATTATGAAAATATAATATATATATCATTTTTTTCTTATATTTCCACTCTTGGAAATATGATAACCTCGTTCGGGCATACTCGTTGATTACTGCCTCTTTGAAGAGATGTGATTATTTTTTTATCACCAAATTAAATAGATGATATATAGAAGTATATTTAATGAAATAATATGGTATTTTTGATATTATTTTCATTATTAAAAATAAAATATTGCTTACCATATTTCAATAATGATTGTTGGAAAATGGAGACATTACTCATGCATATTCACAACCTACCTTCTGCATGATTGTAGCATAGTTAATTTTTCATAAATAACATTCATGATTGGTTCTAAAAGTATATATGATGTATAAAAATTATAATTATTTCATTATTATTATTCTATATATGTTTAAATAATGACCTCTTTGACCTCAGTCAACACATTGAAGCCATTTTGAAATAAAGAACCAAATGTCCTCAAAACACATAATGTGAAATTAATTTATTATATTTTTAAGTATGTAATAATAATAAATAAAATAAATTATCTAAGTAAAAGTTATTAATACTATAAAAGTTTATTAAAAAATAAAATAATTTTTATAATATAATTATATAGGAGTTAAATGACATAGATGGAAAATATGACTCAAGGTAAGGGACTTCATCTCAATTTTACTCCATTGAGGAATATTTTGATGTTATGAACCTAATTTATTTTACATGGTTTATATAATTACCATTTTATGTATAATATCATTAATCCTTTATACTTCATGTTATTTTATGTTTCAATTTGAATTATTTGATCTAAATGGATTAGAATTTAAATTTACCAAGTGGAATGTAATTTCATAACTCAACTTATTTTCATTAGGGTATATTAATTCTTCATTGGTTTTGATATTATATGATTATGTGTGAAATAAATTTTGGTTAACATATGTTTTATTATTACCTATTTTTTGTGTAATTACATTTGATACACATAATCTATTCATTGATTAATTCTCAATTCAACGTTTTGATCATTGTAAGGGTTACTCATCTCAAATTGTCTTCTATGAAAAATATGTTATTTTATACGCTTATATTACTTTATAAGGTGTATCTAATACCCCTTTGATATGTTATATCATGATAATACTAATTTTCATGATATTTAAACTATCATTTGATGTTATTATTTCATGGGTCTTACAATTGAATATTACCAAAGTGGAAAAGGCTTCATGTTACAATCTCCTTTATTTTGGGATTGTTTATGTTTAAGGTTAATTTGGAGGAAATCATGTGATATTATTTTCATGAAAAAAATATATTCTCTATACACTGGTTATGAATGTGCTTAAAATGTTTTATTTTTATTTCCACCATTATTTATAAAATAAAATCAAGAAAGTAATTTTCAAGTGATACCGATAATGTATTATCTTTTAGATTGGCTATATTTCTATTCCATATCTATGTTTTCTAAAATGTTTTAAAAAATTATCTTTTCTAAAAATAAATTATTTCTTAAATATATTTTACATTATCATTAACCTTTGATATCCCCACGGGTATCATTAATTTCTAGAGGGTTACCGAATTTATAAATTTATAAATCACAAAACAAACAGACCACTAAACTATAGGGTAGTATATGATATGAAAGTATGAGGTTGAACCTAAAGAGATAGGGTTGGAGAAAATATGAATTTAATAAAATAAACCTATGGTATTTTATGAATAAAATATAAACTAATTGATTGAAAGGATAGATGATGATTGATTTGGATTTTATGAAAATGGAAAACATAATTGAAAATTTGAAATCTGGGTTCATGATTGATTAGGGTATAAATTAATTGGAAATAAATCATAGGTTTCATAACTGAGTTATTTGAATCCAATGTTCATGGTAGGAAACCCCAAAAATCACTGATGTCCCCTTTTCACCATGTTCATGTTACTTTGGGTATTTGATGAATTGGAAACTTAGAACCATATTTAGTCATAGAAAAAAAACCACCCAATGGTCATGGTGTGAATAATTATCTAGTAAATGAGTTGAAAATATCACTCCCTCACTGATCATGCAATGGTTATGAGTGATATAATGAAGAATATATTTAAGAAATTAGGGTTATAAAAGAAGACTCAAATTAATTTAATTTAAAAATAAAGCATATTAAAAAATCAACCCCCCTTTGTTATAATTGATTTTCCTAAGATCTACCCCCTCATGATAGCCATGAGAGGGTAGGAAAATAAAGATCCTATTTGATGCATCACAATGGCAGCAATCCTTACTCCCAGAAGCGATAGCTCTCCCAATTAATTAATTGAGTGAATCCTTGGACTTTATTTATATATCTACCTGGTGCTTGGGTAATTATGAGAGACATTAAGGATTTGTAAAAAGGTGGTCTTTGGTGGGTCCTGGGCATTAAATTATGTCAAAAATCAAAGATATGATAAATATGGTGGTTTGAAATTCATCTAAAAAAATTACATGATGTGTAATGTGTTTAAATGGAATGTAATATTTTAATTTCTAGGTGTTGTGAATTCTAGAATATATCTTCCAAAAACTTATCCCAAAAAATTCCCATCGTGTAAATGGAATACATGATGTGTAAATTATATTTCATTAGAATTTACAGCATGCTTCTCCTATAAAAATATAGTGTCATGCCCTCCTTTTTCTCTCTTTCCCAAGTTTGGTTGTATCCTTCCATAAAACAAAAATCAATTTAATCTATTCCAAAAATTGTCAAGATTAATTATTTAAATATAGAATTTAATTTATTAAAACACTCTAAAATATATGCATGAACTATAGATATCAAATTCCCCCATACTTGAATTCATACATATCCTCAATGATGGAATCTCAACATATTACAAAGTAATTTTACCTTACCATGCTTCAAATTCAATTTAAAAAAATAAATTAATAAAATAAAAAGATAAATATATGAGTATAACATGTATAAAATATATCAACACCTAAATAATGATGATTAAATTATTTGTGTCTATAAAACAAATCAATCATGTATTTTTCTTTTCCTTTTTGAAATATCCTAGCCTTTTCTTTCTTTCTTTTCATTTTTTAATCCATTTTCAATATGCATGCCATTTGAAATTTACCTCACATGAATTTTTCTACTCATAATCAGGGTATAAATGGATATAGTGATGCACATACCACAATAACTTATAACTTATCGTAGTCTTATAAGGATCATTACATCTCTATCATGTAAAGACAAAGTCATAAATAAACATGAGGGCTTCACCATTTAGGATCAAATGACTCTGTGAATTAGGGTAGTTAGGTAAATGATGTAAATATTGTAAGGAAAAAAAGGTGGTTCAAATATAATGTAATTTTCATGATAATAAAAAACAGCTCAATGAAAGTCTCATATTCCTCCAATATCTTATAGATATCTCATAAAGGGATGAAATGTAATAAATGAAACAAAATATTTTATTATTATTTTTATTTTCTTTTTTTAAAGTAATTATAGGTACAATTCTCACATCCACCACCCAAACCCTAATGATCTACTCATGACACTATTTTTTATAGTTATAACAAGATCACCATTCAAGAAATAGTTATTTTTGAATTTCCCTAAAAACAACCCATTTTTTTATTATATTTTTTCAAGAGGGTGTGAAATAAATACAATGAATGTGTCTTCCCCATACCCCGTGAAACTTCTCACACACTTATTCATTACAAAATATCCATCCATTCCACTAGTTTTTGTTTCCATTACTCTTATCTTTGATAATCATGCAAAAATATATAGAGGAAGGTAGGAATGGATAATATGGTCTTGTAACATGGCTCATTTCCTAAAAAGGAAATTCATGGCTTATGTGGGCTTAAAAAGGATTAGTGTAAGGTGGGTATTAAGATGAGGGCTAACAAAAATAATGCCTCAATCATTTTAAAAGTCATTCTATTCAGTCATATCTTCAATAAGATGAAAATAAAGTTCTAGAATAAATAATTCCCTAGTTTCACAAGAAATATACTATAGAAATAAAAGGAAATATTAGGCTCAAAGGATGTATCAGGAATTAGATGAATGGTTTGGAAAAATACTCATGGAAATGAATAAGAATAATTAAATCAATGAATGTAAATATCAAAAATTCAAATCATGACCAAATATAAAAAAAATTCATTTACAATAATCAATATGCTCTACTAAATCATTATTTTTCAAATCCTAATCCACATGATTTTCTCTACTAATTCCTTTTCCACATTTATAATTAAAATTTATCGAAAAATAAATTTAAAGACATGGAATGGTAATTATATTAAGCATTTTATGTCTCTTAGTTCTATTGATTTAATAATGAATCAAATATAGGCATAAAATTTATAGTTAAAAATATAAAACGTTTTTAAGGTGGAGAATATAATAGAAAAATTATCAATTAAAATGATTACTTCCCATTCAAATTTATTCTTCGAAGTCGGTAATGTAGGTACTGCCTATACCAGATTCATGATGTGTAAATTCCCTTCATGACGTGTAATTTTTCTATAACTTCTTTTTTATTATTACAGCTACTGCTTCTAGTGACTTTGATGGACTTGAAAATTAAATAGAAAAAAAAATGAATGTACAGGTTCTCTAAATAAATATCTTAAATACAAGGGGAATCAAAATTAAATCTGAATATAAAATTAAATTCTATGAAATAAATAAATCTAAAATCCTACAAAGAATTAAAAACTCAAGTTTTATCATAGAATATGCTATTTTTTTATGGTTGTTTAGCATGAAAATACCTAGTTTAACTGATTATGGTGTGGTATAATGATAACTGTTAAGTTTTTACCCAATTTTGAGTTTAAAATATACCCAACTCATCTCGACTTCTTCTCAATGGAATTAGTGTGGACGTAGTAAGTGGTGACTAGAGTCCAAATAGATTGGGTATCGCTAACGAGATTTTAGAATCTATCCAAACATAGTAAAATTCATATTTTTCAATGGATGATTTCATATATTGAATTTCTTTAATGATCTCTTCTTTTTCAACATCCATCTCCTCAACATCTTCTATTGCTGCTGCTTTTTTTATTCCTCTGCATTCTCAGTGCATGGTGAAAATGGTTCTTCTTCCTCTTCTTGTGGTGCACATAGATTTTATAAAACATTTTTTATTAATGTGGAAGCCATATCTTCCTTTTCTTCCATTTCTATCATCCATGGTCCATGTTTTGGAAGAAAAGTTTTTAGCATCTCAGCAGCTGCGGTCAATTATTCTTTTTCTTCTTATTATTTATATTGCTAATTTTTATTAAATTATGTTTCTCCCCACTCAAGTTCTGTAGGAAGGTTACCCTCTTCACCATCTTCCAAGCCTGAAAAATCAAGGTCATCATAATTAGTATATATATTATCATTAGAAGTGGTACTTAACTCAACTTCATAATACATTATTCTTTGATTCTGGTTCTCATTGTTGAATTTTGGTTCCAAGCTATGGGGTTTGGTGAAATAAATACTTGGGTATGGTTGTAAGAACTCATTGGATTGATTTCTCATTGTTCAAACATCATTGAGTAGTAGTGTCATATCATCCAGTAGGAAGGTGAACCTGTCCTTGGTGGTCATTTCATTCTCCAACACTGCTATCACAACCAAAAATATCCAGTGATGTAAAAATGAAAAATAAAATAAAATAAAATAAAAATCCTTGGATAAAATCAAAAAACAAAAAATATGATAAAATAATTTGTCTAAATTTTTCAAATAATAAATTCTCCACTCCTATCCCCTATATTGAAAACAAAATTTTGATAACCCCATGGGTGTCATTAATTCCCACAGGGTTACCAAATTTAGAAATTTATAAAACTTGAAAAAAACTATAAAACTAAAGGGTAGTATAGGATATGACAATTTGAGGTCAAAACCATTGAGATATATTTGGAGAAAATATTATTTTAATAAAATAAACTGAGACTATTTTATGAATGAAATGTAAACTAATTTATTTAAAGGATAGATGATGATTGATTTGGATTTTAATAATATATAAAAACATACTCAATAATTGAAAATCTATGTTCATGATTGATTATGGTATAAAATAATTCGAAATCAATCATAGTTGTCAGAACTGAGTTAGTTGAATCCAATGGTCATGGTAGACAACTCCAAAATCACCAATGTCCCCTTTTAACCTTGTTTATGTTACTTTAGGTATTTAATGAATTAGAAACTCAAAACCATATTTAAACATAGAAAATAATTCATCTAATGGTAATGGTGTGAATCATTCGCTAGTCAAACCGTTGAATGTATCACTCCCTCACTGATCACGCAATTGTTATGAATGATATAATGAATATGAGATTTTAGAAATTAGATTTATAGAAGAACAATAAAATTAATTACATTTAAAAATAAAATACCTTAAAAAATTAATCACTCATTGTCACAATTTATTTTCATAATATCTACCGCCTCATGTTAGACCTAAGGGGGTAAGAAAATAAATATCCTATTTGATGCCTCACGGTGGAAAAAATACTTGATTCTAGCGATGATGACTATTAGAATGAATGAATTTAGTGAAACTTTAACCTTTATTTATAGATCTCCCAAGTTCCCAGGTAATAATTAATATCTTTATCTATTGGTCCAAAGGTGGTCCTGGGTAGGTCTCGAGCATTAAATTGTGTCCAAAATAAAAGATACAATGAATATGGATGTTTGGAATTCATCCAGACAATTTACATGATGTTTAATGTGTTTACAAGACATGTAATCTTGTAATTTCATGGCATCATGAATTCCAACATATCTCTTCCAAAACCACATCCCAAAAAAACACACATAGTGTAAATGAAATCCAAATTTTTTAAATTGTCTTGCACCAAAACTTCCCGCATGCTTCTTCAAAAATCTGTTGTTATACCCTCTTTTCACTAATTTTCCAAAGTTTGGTTGTATCATTACTTAAAACATTAAACAAGTAAATTTATTCCAAATTTGTAAGGATTAATCATTTATATACATAAATTAATTTATTAAAATTCTCTAGAATATATGCATGAAATACAGATATCAACCTTCTTTTAAAATATTTTAAAAGGAGATTTCTTCATTTTTTACAAATGGGTCACTTTTAATCCCTTTAAAAAATGTATTAAAATAATGTTTATTTTTAACTTTTACGATATGAACATATTTTCCCACCATCATGACTACTTGATGTTTTAATGCTTCTTTTTTTAAGTTTCAAATGTTATTATAAGAGAAAATGAATTCATTAATATTTGATAATGTTGTATATTTTATATAAGTGTTTTCAAAATGGAAAGAATATTTTCCTAAATAAATGTTCCAAGTGATCTTTAAAAATCATTTTATTACATAACTTTTGATTCATTATGATGTCATAATATACAAAGTATATTTATACGGTTTTTAATTTTTATCCAAAAATTCGACTATCATAGAAAATTATGAAAAATCCATCATTGGATAATTTCAAAATTCTGATTAAAAAAATAATTTTAATTTTATCTATTTTTTTCTAAATATGTGAATTTTTACTTTTAAAATAAAATCAACATTTTTTAATAAATGGTGTATTTTTTTGACAATAACGGTTTTCAAACCCTTATAAAAATTATATTTGACTTCATAAAAATTTTATGATCATTTATATTTAATAAAAATTATTTAATAATAATATTTTATAAAAATATTATTTGTTTCAATAATCCATTAATTCATAAAAAAAAATTTCTTAATTGAAATTGAATTTTAATTAAAAATACAATATATATTTTATTGTATAAATATATATATTTTCAAACTGATTAGTTAATAATTTTTAAAGTAAAAAATAGGGAATAAATATAATAATAATTTCAATGAAAAGGGAATATACATATTCATACTATTAAGGTTACTTTGTTTTTATTATTTGTTAAATTATTTTTACCCTTAGTTAACCTATTTTACTTTTATAGTTGTAATTAATATTTACTACAGTTACTATTATTTTTGTTCAAAAATTAATTTAACCTTATTATATAAGATTTATTATTGTGATTCCAAATATGGAAAAATTTTATCATAATAAATTCTTATATGTGGAATAATTTTAATATAAAACCCGCAAACATGATGGATAACAGTTTTCTGAAAAATAAATTTTTAAAAAGGAAATGATAATTTCACATTAACTCTACAACTAGTATTTATAATTATATGAATTTAAAATCATAATGATAGATATATAATATATAAATTTAATATATATCATTTCTCATTAGGGGTTATTTTTATCAACTAAAATGGAGAAACACTATGCATTTAAAACAATTTTCAGAAAAATGTGTTTTTATTCCTAAAAATAAACTTTTACAAAAATACAATATAAATTTGATTTAAATAAAATTAATTGAATTAAATATAATTAAATAAAACATATTTTAACTTTAAATCAAATTAAAATAATAAATTTTCTTTAAAATTAATTAATTGATCAAAATAAATGATAATTTTACTTAAAACAATATTTTTCACTATTCATCGAAAAATCTATATTTTCCAAAAAATCCATTTTTTTACTATAAGTTATTTTTGATATGATGATAAATAATAGAGTTATTTTTATCAAATAAAATTTCTAGAATTAATTATAATATTTATAAAAATAAATAAAAACCAGTTTTGAAGAAAATATATTTTCATGAATGAAAAGGCATTACAAAAAATTGATCTAAGAATTTATCAATATATTTTTGATATATATATATATATATATAATAAATTATTTAATCTTACTAATATATATAAATTTAATGGAATGTTTAAAATGGTCATATTTAAATAATCATTGTTTTTTTGGTTTGATGTTGTGTGTCAGATACGCTATCAGACAATGTTTTCTCTTTTGAAATATCAGGGCGTTTCAAAAGATATATTTTGGGGATTTTAAGATAAAAGGTATAATATAACCTTTGATGTTACAACAATATTTAATTTAGGAGTTGTTAAGTTTATTTTGGATAGAAATATTTATTTATATAATGATTTATTTTGAACTTTTGGAATTACTGTTTAATTTTGGAGATTAATGTATTATTTCATCATATAAAGGTTTGTTTATTTTCAGAATTATCTTACTTTGTGCTCACTATTTTGGTTTCGATTAATGTTTAAACAATAGTAGAAAATATTTTTATCCTATCATAGTTATGTGATCCTTCAAATTTTTATTTTAGTGATCCAAAGATGAAAAATTCAACTCCAATACTCATTACATAGAACAAAAGATGATATTGTGGTGGAAATATATTAAAAGATGAAATTTAATTTATCAATTAAGTATATATCATTATGTTCTTATTATATATGGTAAGTAATTCCTCCAATCCAGAAAAAGGATCATGAAAATGAAAATATTATCATATTGTGCTCATTTCTGATGAAATAATGGTCTTTTTCACACCTTTTTATTTTATAGTTTTTAGGATGTTAACTTTGTTATGACCATTGAATTTCTTATAATCAATGATCTCTATCACTATCCATAATTATTTTGTAGTTATACTATTATTAAATGTCAATATCTTCACTTACCATTAATTTTTCCTACTTGAAAACCTACTTTTGTGTTGTTCCTGATAACCATCGCACTTTGCTCTCTCTCTTTTAAAGTAGAAGTTTTATTAACCCTATTTACAATGTGGTATTTCAAATATGATATTTCTAAATTTAAAAACCTATTTACCAAGTTTAATTTAAAAATATAAGGATGTAATTTATTAAATGGGGGGGTGAATGCAACACCCCAATATTTTAATAAAGGAAGCTATGCTTGATAGCGTACAATTCACGCAACATCAAGCTTAAGGGAACCATGAAATAACATTATTTTAAATATAAAAATTATAACGTAGCCATTAGATTAGAAGTTATGAAAAGTATTTAATACTTTATGAAATATATATATATATATATATTTGCTACTCCATATAAATTTATTGACAAATTCTCAGTAAATAATGAATCATTTTTTAGTAAATTAATTTTATTCATCAAAAATATATTTACATCATAAATGATTTTAATTACTCTTATAAGAAAATATTATAATTAATTTCTATAATCTTTAGAAAATTTAATTTAAAAATTAACATAATTTTTTAAATCATCATAAAATAATAACATAGGGTGAAATTTTTTATTTTTCTAAAAATATTGATTTTTATTGAATAGTTAAAAATACCATTTTTTTAAAACGTGTCATTTATTTTAAATATATTAAGTATTTAAAAGTAAATTTTTGTTTTAAACATGATTTAAAGTATCATATTTATTTTTTAGTTATATTAAATCCCATTAATTAATTTTGAATCATATTTATATTGGATTTTATCATAAGTTTATTTTTTCATTTGAAAATAGGTTTCACTGAAAACTGTTTTAAAGTGAATAATGTTTATAAATTTTATTTAAATAAAAAAACCTATAATAAATAATGATTTAAACTAATTTTTATATTATATAATAATAAATATTAATTTAAATTCATACAATGATTATTACTAGTCATATAATTAATATAAAATCATCTTATGCTTGGAAAATACATTTTTTCAAAAACTGATTTTTCATCAGGTTTGAGGGTTTTATTTTAAATTATAATTTACTAATTTTATGAGTTAAATTTAATAAAATAGATTCCATATTTGTAATCATTATAATTTATTCTATATAATAGGGTTAACTTAATTTTTTTTCATAATGAATAGTGAAAATAGTATAATTTTTTTACCATGATAAAGGTGAAAAAGGGTTTACTAGGGGGTTAAAATTAAAATGACCCAGAAAATTGTATATATTATTTTTTATGTTCATATGTAGACTTTATATAATCTAATCCTCAATAATGTTCCATTTTTTAGCCTTTTATCATGTTAAAAATATGGGCATCACTTTTAATTTTCAAAAACTCCAACTGTATCCTCTCCCCTCTTATAGAAGTCCACTCTATCTCCTCTTCTATTAACACTATAAAATAATTTAGGTTCAAATAATAACTATCCAAATAAATTACTTAATCCCCTACCCATGACCAAGATTCCATGGTTTTATAATAAATCCATCCTAAGAAAGATTTTGGTGCTAACCTAAGGAGGTTGTCCGAGGGAGAGGCGTCATGCTTAATCGAGCATTTTAATTATATTTATTCCTATACCTAATTAAAATATTATTTAATTATGATAATATAATAAAACAATTTCACCCATATACTGATATTTTATTACTTTAATGGAATAAAGTAATTCCATCTCCTCTTCCATCAAATGAGAAACAAAACCATCATTCGTTTGTACAGCGAACTACCACCTCGCAAACCAATTTAATTAATTTCTCATTATTGACTATCATGTATTTTTATAATTATGGATTTATATTATATATATTATATGTGTTAAATAATTATACTTATGGAATTATGATATCAAATATAACTTATTTCCATTCTGTGGGGGATACAATAACATCACTTGTGTGTAAACAGACTACAACCTCACTAAGTAATGTGATTAATTTTTCATTAACAATTTACATGGAAGGTAATAATGTTAAAGTTAATTAATAAATGAGATATAAGTTATCTAGATATATTTATCATTATTAAAATATAATATATCATTTTATTTCTTACCTTTCCACTCACTAAAAAATGATAACGTCATTCATACGTACGTGTGGACTACCACCGCCACAAAGCGATGTGATTATTTTTTTATCACAAAATCACATGAATGATATATATAAGTAAATTTAATTAAATAATATAAAATTAATCATATTATGTTAATTAAATAAATATAAAATATTTCTTTCTTTTTTTCCATAATCATCGTTTGAAAATGGAAACGTTACTCATCCATACATAAAGTCTATAGTCTCCCTAATTGTAATGTTGTTAATTTTTTGTAACCAACATTTATGATTGGTTCTAAGATTATAATTTTTGTATAAAAATTTGTTTTATTTCATTATAATTATTCTATAAAATATAAAATAATGACATCTTTTACCTTGTTCAACACATCGAATCCATTTTGAAACAATGAAATGAATGTCCTCAAAACACACAACATGGACCTCACTAATTATGTATATAAATATGTCATTAAAATAAATAAAATAATTTATTTAAATAAAATTTATTAAACATATAAAATTATATTAATATATCAAATAATTTGTGTAATCTTATTATATAGGAGTTAAAGGACATACATGGAAATTGTAGACTCGAGGTAAGGGACTTCGTCTCAATTTTACTTCATTGAGGAATATTTTAATACTATGCACATAATTTATTTTGTATGGTTTATATACGTACAATTTTACATGTAATATCATAAATAATTCAAAATTAATTTTATTTTATGATTTAATTTTAATTATTTCATCCAAGGGGATTTTAATTGATTGTTACCATGTTGTAGGGAATTTCATAACTCAATTTCTTTTCATTGGGTTATATTACTTCTTCATTATATTTGATATTATGAGATTATATATATAATGAATTTTTATTATCTTATATTGTATTCACAATTTTTTATGCGTAATTACATTTGATACACATAAATTATTCATTGATTAATTCTCAATTCAACGTTATGATTATTGTAAGGGTTGCTTGTATCAAATTATATTCTTTGAGACAAATGTTATATTATACATCTATCTTCTTCTATTAGGTTTATCAAATTCCACTTTGACATGTTATATCATGAATATAAATATTTTTAAGATATTTAATGTATAGTTTGAAGTTATTATATCAAGGGGATTATGATTGAATAATACCAAAATGGAAAAGGCTCTATGTTACAATATCATTTCTTTCAAGATTGTTTATGTTCAAGGTTATTTTAGAGTAAATCATATGATATTATTTTATTAAATAGAATATATTTCTTTATCCACTAGTTATGAATGTTTTTAACATGTTTGAATTCAATTTCATCCCTTATTGATTAAATAAACATCGATAAAGTCTTTAGTAAGTGATACTAATCTTGAATTTTATTTTATATTGGCTATCTTTTTATTCCATATCCATGTTTTCTAAAGTTTTTTCAAAAATGTTCTTTAAAAAAATTTATCACCTAAATCTATTTCACATGATATTTGACCTTATTTTAAAAAAATTTAAAAGAAAATTTCTTAATGTTTTTAAAATGGGATACTTTGACTCCATTTACAAAATGTTTGAAACGAATGTTTTTTACATTTACAACATTAACAAATTTTCCTGATTTCATGACTATTCAATGTTTTAAATATTTCTTTTTATGTTTCAAATGTTATTTTTAATGAAAATCATTTATTTAATGTTTGAGAAATTTTTAGATTTTAAATATGTGTTTTCAAAATGGAAAGGATATTTTCCTCAAGTAATGTTCAAAGTGATATTTCAAAATAATTTTCTATCTAAGATGACATCCTTTGATGTTACTCAGAGTGAAAAGGTTATTTTTATCAATAAAATTTTAATAATATTTTAACAAAATTTCCATTCATCGATATCAACAACCGTTGTTGTTACTTATGCTCTATTGGGATATTTTGTAATTATTCTATCCTAAGTATTTCTTTAGATGTATTATTATTGTTTAAAAGAGATTTTCATGGAACCCATTTCTTTTCCATATGATGATAATGTTATGAACAGATTTCTCTATTTTAAAATATACAAGAACAATTAAATTTATCCTCATTAAAACCTTTATACAATGTTTTTCTTCCCTTATATGATTTCATGTATTATTTGAAGAAAAACCCTCCTCTCATTCTGGGTGACATATATTTTGAAAATGGTTTAAAAAAATGTATTTTAATATATAAAAGTGTTTTTCACATGGTTTTAAAATATTTTTTCAAGGTTTTATTCATGATATGGTCCTTAAAAATTATTTACAAAGAATTGATCCCCATTATAGATCATGAAAAATAGGTGAGCCCGATATAGCTTATATAAAGGTTTGAGCCCCATTGTAGCTCATGAAAAATGGGTGAGATTGATATAGATTATATGAAGGGGTGAGCCCCATTATAGCTCATAGGTGAGCCTAATATAGCTTATACGAAGGGTTTATCCATTTTAAAAATCACAGGTGAGCCAAATATAGCTTATACGAATGTTGATCCCCATTATAGATCTCCAATTCATTGGGTAAGGATTATAGTATTTGGAGAATTATATTGGAATTCAACCATACGGTTATTCCAATTGTAAGGGTTTTTAAATGATTTTATGATGATGATGTCCTAAGGTACCGACAAATTTTATTTATGCTTTGTGTGGGTTTTTAATGATTCCTTTGATCAATATTGAAATAACATGGCACATGATTATTGATTATTATAACACTCACCTTTGATAAATATTTATTCCATGTTTCATGATTGATGATACATACATTGATAGGTAAGGATATTATTACATTATGATCATGCACTTTGATTATGTCATCATACCATTATTTTATTTTAATTCTCTCTGATGATAATTTGTTTTTGATTCTTATGTTACACTTACTAGGCATTTGATTTCACCCTTCCTAAGTTTACTATTCACTTGGTTATAAATAATGATGATTAAATTATTTGTGTCTATAAATGCTTTTAATATGATGGTGTTTGTCAGAGATATTGAAATCTTAATATGGATTATGAAAAGTAGGGTATGATGGGAAAAATACTCCCTTGAATTCATGGGTATTGTTTATGTAATAGTTTTTCCTAATTATCTAAAACTCTAAAAATAAAAGTTACTTGGGTATGTAAGTGATATAATATTTCATTTTCGTGTTGTGAGTTTTTTATGGAGAAAATTATGCCACCTTATCGGTATCAAGGATAGAAATGTAAAGTTTACGAATTTAGCACTAGATCTAAGAGTGAGGTTTTGGGGCTGTTATAGTAAGGTTAAATATAATATATATCAATAAATGATTATAAGTGAGAAAAAGAAAAACATAAGGGTATAATAACATGATAATCAGTTATAATAATCTACTCAATCATTCAAATATCATTAATCATAAATCATGGCATAAGACTTTGTCATAATAATATACATAATTCCTAATAGTGGGAATAATTTATAATCAATCACCATCCATGAGAATATATTATAAGAATAAGGAATAAATTTTTGGAATACAAATAATCATAGAAAATCACTTTCATAGTCAAGGTACACTCCCAAGACTATCTTTTTGGATAAAGTCCCATTATGGAAATACCAACCTAGTATTTTCCATAATTCTCTTATTAGTAACTTCCATCAATTCAAATCCATAATCTATTAAGAGTTTATTAAATTCATAGTCTATTAATTGTTTCTAAACTCCAACATCATTACCCAATTCATTATAAGCCGATAACGAACCCAATATTAATCATGAGTTATATTGAGCCCACCCTTCGTATAATCATAATAAAAACATATGAGGGCCAAAATATTATAAAAACATTCATCATGTCATCATAGAATTACCCATAGAGATAAAAAAATGTTTCATAAACATTTCATAATCATAATTATAAACAATGTAGATAAAGAATATAGATGGTATCATTGGATCATATAATTGATAAAGAATAATAATCATCAAAGGATATTGTTATATATATAAATACCTTTTAAAATATCACAAGAACGTATCTTGAGGAATATAAAATTTTCATTTTGAAATAAATTATTTAAAATATAAAAATTTACAAAATATTTATGAAAACATTTTCCTTGAAAATAACAATGTAAAAATGTATTATAAGATTCAAATTAAAGAGTATCCATGATAGTGTGAAAATATTTTCATCCAGTGTATGTAAAATCATGGTTTCCTTTCACATTTTTTTATAAAAAGTCAAAAGTACCCAATTAGGAAAATGACAACAATATTTATCAAAAAACATTATATAGATTAAAAAAAGGGTAAAAATTACATTAATATATTTTTTGATATAGTGAAAACATTATTGAAAACATTTTAAAGAAAATATGTCCATCGAAGAAAAGATTCCTGACTGAAGATTGAAATGAAGTTGGTTTTACTTAAAAACATTATTTTGGTATCTTGAGTACCTAAAGAGAGTAAACTTAAAGGACAAAAAATGTAATATACAAGAATAAATAGTGTAACATCCCAGGTAAATAAAGAATAAAACATTTTCATATTTATTAATATTTGCGAATTAAATATTAATTTTACTTTAAATGGGTTGCTATGTTCGATAGCGTACTCGATACGCAACAATGAGTTTATTTGAAATATTACGTTGCACACTAGTAATATAATAATATTTTTTTTAAATGGTAGTTATAACGTAGCCATTGTATTGGCGGGAATTAATAGAAATAACTAAAATATGATTATATATGTTTTTTAAATGTTTTTACATTTATCCAATAAAAGATAAAGGCTTAAAATAAGAAAAGAATTCAATTTTTGTCATAGATACTCTAATATTCACTAAAAGGTCGAACTATCGCCTTTTGATGGTGAACCCTCTTTAAATATAGTTTTGGTCACTCTTATACATTCTATTGGACCAAATAATAATATTCTTTATAATCGGGATATCAAAATTTACTTTGTGTAAATTTTTGTTTTTTTTCCGATAAAGTTCATTTTTTAATGAATAGCGAAAAATGTTGTATTTTAATTCAAAACCTATTTTTAATATAATTTATTTATATGATTACATTATCATTTTAATTGGTTTTAAAGTTCAATTAGAATATATTTTTACCATTTAATCCAATGGTGGTCATTGGAATTAGTTTCACCTTGAAGTTGGACTTAAATTAGTGTCAATCTTTTGATACATATTGTTTCATAAAAACACACTATTTGTTTTGACAGTAGAAATTAATTATTAAATTAATTAATGAAACTTATATATTTTGAATTTTTTAAAATAGTCATCAATTTTTAATTTGGAATATCAAATATAGCTTCGGGTGATGTTTTGGTATTTTTCTGAAAAACATAAATTTTTGATGAATAGTGAAACCACTATGTGGTACATAAAAACTGATTTTTTTTAAATGAAATTTTACCACCTCTGTGTTTTGAATTTCAAAAATATGACATACATGGTTGTCATTAAGAAGTAAAATGTGGTTTAATGGGATTAAAATAACTTTTTGTGAATAGTAACTTTTAAGTTTTTAATCGAGATTAGATGTAATTAGTGTAATTTAAGGTAAAGATAGTGTTTTAATAATATGAAATGACCTAGAAACATGTCCTACACTTATTGTATGTGTCATTTACGACCATGAAAATCCATGGGTCAACTTGGAAACCCCATGGATCCACTTTTGTAGGAAAATGACATTAATAACGTTTTATTTAATGTTAAAATAAAAATGTCACAAACATGAGTTTTTTTACTAAAACAATTTTTAAATGTGGTTATACAAGTCATATTTTTTACTATAAATATTCATTAGAAATATAAAAAGATTTAATATATCATGATATTTGTTTTATAATTTTTAGACATTAAATAAATTAAATTATTTATGACACCATGATGATGCAGCAATTACCTCATTATTTAATGATTTAAATAAAATGAAAATATAATGTAAAATATAAGACCTACACATGTCAAAAACCTATTGGATGGGTGGATTTCGAACTCTTATCACCTTATCCTCGAAATATATAATTTTGGGACCATTTAAATCCGAAAATCATTTTATAATAAAGTAATATTTTATAACTTTCCAAGGGTGCCCCTCCTCTCCTCTTATAAAAGACCCCCACCTCTACCACCTTACCCACACCTCTCAAGCCTTTAGCTCAGCCAACCCCGGCCCATTTTGTCTCTCCACATCCCTATCTTATTCCTAGAAGCCTCACTTTGGGCAGAAGTCTTCCCAAGGAAGCCTTTGAGCTCTAATGAAAAAGCGTTACCCGTTTTAAAGGTAGTGTTTTCTCTTGTGTTCTTATGTTTTATTTTGCTTCTCCAACCCCCTAAAATATTTTTATTCATTTATTTTGTAACAAAACCAGTATATTAAATATACTAGGATGTTGTTATAAGAATTATTCGATCTACACTTACACACACCTACATCTAATGGTTAAATAACATACTGTTTCCGTGGATGGAGAATTTCTGCCTCACGAAACGATGATTGTTCAGCACTCATATAACACCTTCAGAGGTGGACATTAAAATGTCACTATATTTATATATGATATATGATATGTTTATGTTTTCCTTAAGCTTCTTTATTTTTCATTTATGTCATACCTTTATGGTTTCCATTATGGGTAAACGTGATATCTTCATTTTAGGAAGTGCTGACTACCGCCCCCTCAAAGTGATTTGATTCGTTAATACCATATGTGGTATGAATAAAGGATAGATTTAATGATATTATATATTATATTATACTGTAATTATAATATACCTTTATATCATTATTATTTCACTCCATTAAGTAAGAAATAGAAATGAAAGTAGCGTTCATGCGTACGTACAGCTTACCGTCTCCATGAACAGTGCAATTCATTTCATACCTCTAAATGTTATGTAATATTGTAAATGCATGTATAAACTGGATATATATGACATATATGACATATACATCATGAATATAATTCTAGATATAATGTATATTTTATCACATGAACAACTTGTAATTATAAAGAGTTTATTTTGGACTCAAGTACCAATGATCAAAAAAATGACCAATATTAACATAAATAATTACATAGTGTTCATAACATGGTAATAAGTGATATAAAAGGAATAATGAACTTGAAAAATGTTCTTAAGAAAGTAGAAATTAACTCAAGTTTATTATTCATGAGGTTAAAGAACGATCGAGTCAAGTCGGACCCGATGTATGGGACTTCGTCTCAATCTCCTTTCATTGAGGCGTATTTTGTTTTATACACAACTATCTTTTATATGGTGTATAAACCCCTTTGACTTTCACATTTATTCAAAAGGAATCTTTTTTACATGAAGCATTTTACTAAATGACAAAAACAATGTTTTTTTTTCATACGTATGTGGTGACAATGACTTCTCCGCCGCCATGACCATTATCTGAGTTTCGGCTTCCTCTACAAGCCATACCTTTTTTTAAATGAAAGATAAATACCATGTTTTACTTTTCTTTTATTTTGGTATTGAAAATGGTTTTCATAAAGTTTTTATTATATCAATTTGTTGTATTGATATCTTGTGATTTAAATATGTAAAGGTTATGTTTCCTTTATGTATGTTTTATGAGATACGATTATGTTATGGTTCTTGGAAATTGTTATGAAGACGGGTGGTTCTATGATAAACTAAGGGCGGGTGATCCCGATATAGCTCTCCAATGCATTGGGTAACACGAAGTAGGTAATCGTTAAGGTTTCTCCGAATAGATTTATGGAATATACTGTGATGTGTATTCCAAACGGAACCAAGAGGGTTACTCCCAATGTAGGAATGTTATGAATGCCTCAAGTTACCTTTATGCCTTATGATTTCTATTCTTTATTCATGATTTGATGAGGTATGTTAAAGTGCATATGTTTTATGAGTAATGTATGATTTCATTGATTCTTATGTTTACATGTACTCATGTTTCCTTTCCAAATTTTTATATCCCTTACTGAGCTTTTTATGCTCATCCCATGTTTTTGAAATTTTTTTCACAGGTCAGGGGAAATGTACATGATGTGATCATAGTGTTAATGAAGTGTTAAGAAAGAATCCATGTTTTATTTTAAATATTTTTCTATTGATGGGAAAAATGTGAACTATCTTTTATGTAACCACTTTGTTTAAATATTGAATGTAATGCATGTTTTATGATCTAATTATCTAAAACTCTAAACCTAAAAAGATCCTCAACGTGAATTCTTGAAGTAACTCAAGAATAAGTGATGTTTAAGGCTAGGGCCTTATAGTTGGTATCAGAGGTTGGTTTAGATAACTTTAGAAGTTATAATTCTATTAAATTATTATCCAAAAATATTTTTTTATGGTCAAATTGAAATGATATAGCATTTGAATATTACCATGTTGCTTCATCTAATACATGTTTGTTCAGAATGGTTTTCCATAGAGGAAATAGGGAAGCAGTGCTAGGAAGGAATACAGAAGGAAATAACCTTCCGAATCAGCATCTTGAGATGGTCGGAATTGGAACTAAACAGATTGTTGTAGTAATGGAACAGTTGAATCAAGCGATAAATGGTGGTGGTATCCATGCACGAGATCAGCCAGATCAACCGTGGAGGAACATGTCAGTGGTGGAACATTTCATGTGGCAACATCCCCTGTCATTTAGAGGATCATATGACCTTGTGCTAACTGAAGGGTGGATTAAAGAACTGGAGAAGATTTTCGATGTCATGGGGTGTTCAGAAAATCAAAAGGTTAGTCTTTCTATCTACCATTTGGAGGGTGAAGCAGACCAGTGGTTGTCAATGGTTAAAAATATCAGGGACGCTGATGAGATTGATGCTCTTGACTGGGATGAATTCAAAGGTATGTTTACTGAGAAGTATTTTCCTAAGGCTGTTCGACATAGGATTGAATCAAATTCTTGGAATTGAGGCAAGAGGATGACTCAGTGGCTGCTTTTGAAGAAAGGTTCACTCGATTGGCAAGGTATGCTCCAAATTTTATCCGAGACCTTGATAGTAAAATCAATCATTTTTACTCAAGATTAAAGCCAAAATATCTAAGGGAATTGGATTCTCATTAGTTCAAAAGTTATGAAAATCTTGTTCGATGTGCTGAGAAGGTGGAAATGTAGTTTTACTATGATCAAGTGTTCTATAAAAACCAATAGAAGAAGAGACCGAGGTGGCAGGAGAAAGGAAAGAATTTTTCAAAATGTTCTGATGGTAAGAAAACTAAGTTTCCAATTTGTGATAAATGTGGTAAAAGGCATGCTGGTGAATGTCTTCTGAATTCTAGAAAGTGATATTGATGTGGTAAGATGGGACATAAGGCTCGTGATTGCACTAAAAAAGATCAGGGTGATGGTAAGACCAAATTTGATTTAAAGTTAGTGAAATGTTTTAAGTGCAATGAGATGGGTCACTATGCAAACGAGTGTCCGACAAAGAGCTCGAGTGATGGGAAGCAATTAGACTACAAGCAGAAAGGGGTGGTGAAATCCTTTGTAGCTACTTCAGTAGATTTCGGGCCATCAAATAAAGTTTTATCAGGTACTTTGTTTGATTTTTCAGATTATGCCAGTGTGTTGTTTGATTCGGGGTCTACACATTCTTTCATCTCTGAAAACTTTTCTAGTAAAATGGGAATACCGTCTCAATAAATGACTCCTGAACTTGTGGTAAACACACCTGGGGGAAATGTTGAGTAAAAAAGAATTTATAAGAATCTTCATATCCTTATCCGTGGAAATAACCTACTTGAAAACCTTATTGTTTTACCTCTAGTAGAGTTTGATGTTATCCTGGGTATAGATTGGATCTCTATTTACCATGCTAAGATTGACTGTAGAGCTAAAGTAGTTTCTTTTCAGAAAGAATTTCAGTTTGTGTACAAGAATGAACCCTTATTGTTGATAACATATCAAGAGGCTGAGAAACTTGTAAAATATGGAAATGAATGTTACCTTGCACATATCATTGAAAACAAGGGAACTGTTCAGATTAATGATGTGCTAGTGGTAAATGAGTATCCTAATGTTTTTCCTGATGAGTTTCCTGGAATAATACCGGATCGGGATGTTGAATTTACCGTTGAATTTGTTCCTGATGCTAAGCCAGTTTCAAAACCCCCTTATCGAATGGCTCAAATTGAACTTTTAGATTTAAAGGATCAATTGCAAGATTTATTAGAGAAAGTTTTCATTCGACCTAGCACATCACCATGGGGTGCTCCTGTTTTATTTGTTAAAAAGAAAGATGATTCTATGAGACTTTTCATTGATTATAGAGCCTTGAATAACATCACTGTTAAGAACAAATATCCTTTTCCTCATATCGATGATTTGTTTGATCAGCTCTAGGGAGCTCAGTATTTTTCAAAGATTGACCTGAGATCGGGGTACCATCAGTTGAAGGTAAAGGAAGCAGATATTCTGAAGACCGCTTTTCATACAAGATATGGCCATTATGAATTTGTAGTAATGCATTTTGGTCTAACCAAAGCACCTGATGTATTCATGGACTTAATGAATAGAATTTTCCATGAGTTCTTGGATAAGTTTGTGGTTGTTTTCATTGATGATATTTTGGTGTTTTCTAAAAGTAAAGAGGAGCATGAAAGACATTTAAGGGTTATTTTTTAAACCTTAAAAGAAAAGAAATTTTATGGGAAATTCAGAAAGTGTGAGTTTTGGTTGCAACAAATTTCATTCCTTGGTCATATTGTTTCTAAAGATGGGATAACTGTTGATCCTACAAAAACAAAGGTTGTGGAAGAATGGCCAAGACCCACAAATGTAACTGAGATTCGTAGCTTCCTTGGTTTGGCAGGCTATTACCGAAGGTTTGTTAGAAACTTTTCACAGTTATCTAGTCCAATGACTAAGCTAACTCGGAAGGGTGTTATGTTTATATGGAAAAAAGAATGTGATGATTGTTTTCAGGAACTGAAAAGAAGATTGGTGAATGATCCAATTTTGGCACTACCATCCAGGAATGGGGAGTTTGTTATATACAATGATGCTTCATTAAAAGGACATGGTGGCGTCCTAATGCAGAATGATCGGGTAATTTCTTATGCTTCACGACAGTTGAAAACTCATGAGGTAAATTACCCTAAACATGATTTAGAATTAGCTGCTTTTGTTTTCACTTTAAAAATTTGGAGGCATCATTTGTATGGAGTTAAGTGTGAAATATATACCGATCACAAAAGTTTAAAGTATATATTCACTCAGAAATAATTGAACTTGAGACAGTGGAGATGGATAGAATTAATCAAGGATTATGATTGTACAATTAATTACCATCCGGGAAAATCAAATAAAGTGGTTGATGCTTTGAGTCAAAAAAGTAATGCTTCATTAACAATGTTGCGTTTGGAATGTGATCCTTTGGTTAAGGATTTGATGAACTTTGGCATAGAATTTGTTGGTGCAGGATGTCCTTCTATTTTGTTTTAGGTATCAGTGAAATCTTCTATATCAGATAGAATTAAGCAAGCACAGAAGCAAGAAAGCGAGTTTCATAAAAAGGTAGAGCTGGTTCATAAAGTTAGGTTGACTGAATTCAACGTTGATAATGATTGTGTTTTGAGATTTGGGAAGAGATTGTGTGTGCCTTGTGATTCACAGTTGAAGATAGAGTTGTTATGTGAAGCTCATAGTTATCCATTTTCAGTTCATCCGTGAAGTACTAAGATGTATAGATATCTTCGGGAGTATTACTGGTGGGATGGAATGAAAAGGGATATCGCTGATTTTATTGTGAAGTGTTTGACTTGTTAACAGGTTAAATTAGAGCGACAGTTACCGAAAGGGATGCTTCAGCCTTTACCAGTACCATAGTGGAAATGGGAGAATATATCCATGGACTTCGTTGTGGGATTGTCGAAGACACCTCAAGGTAATAATGCAATCTGGGTTATTGTTGATCTCTTAACTAAATATGTTCATTTCCTTTCTATACGAGATACTTTTTCCCTAGATCAACTTTCCCGTTTGTATCTTAAATAGATAGTCAGGTTACATAGAGTTCCTCTCTCCATTGTATCTGATTGTGATTCCAAGTTTACATCTAACTTTTGGAAGTGCCTTCAGAAGTCGTTGGGTACTGAATTAAATTTTAGTACAGATTTTCATCCTCAATCAGATGGGAAGTTAGAACGAACAATTCATACTTTGTAGGATATGCTACGTTCTTGTTAGATGGATTATCAGGGAAGCTGGGACCAACATCTTTCTTTGGTTGAGTTTTCTTATAATAACAGTTTTCATTCCAGTATACAGATAGCACCATTTGAGGCATTATATGGGAAGCGGTGTCGAACTCCAGCTTTCTGGGATGAAGTGGGTGAAAGGAAGCTGATGGGACCAGAATTGGTAGAAGAGTTGGCAGAAAAAGTTCAGATAATACAGAGACACATGAGAATGGCTCAGAGCAGGCAGAAGAGTTATGCGGATAATCGGAGGAAGTATCTATCTTTTGAGGTAGGTGATCATGTTTTTTTCAAAGTATCACCATGGAAAAGTGTGATGTGATTTGGTAAGAAAGGAAAACTGAGTCCAAGGTTCATTGTACCATATGAAATTATGGAAAAAGTTGGATCAGTTACATACCGAGTGGCTTTACCTCCGATTTTATCTCAGGTACACAATGTTTTTCATGTTTCAATGTTAAGGAAGTACATGCCAGATCCATATCATGTTTTGAGCCCAGAGGTAGTTTAGTTGGAAGAGAATCTCTCATATGAGGAACAACTGGTCTAGATTCTTGACCGTAGAGAGCTAGTGTTACAGAATAAGGTAATTCACTAGGTAAAGTTTTTATGTAAAAACCATATGGTTGAAGAGGCAACATGGGAATCTGAAAATGCTATGAGAGATAAATAACCCCACTTATTTTGATAAGTGAATAAAATTCCGAGGACGCAATTCCCAAAAGGGGGTAAGGATGTAACATTCCAGGTAAATAAAGAATAGAACATTTTCATATTTATTAATATTTCCGAATTAAATATTAATTTTACTTTAAAGAGGTTGCTATGTTCGATAGCGTACCCGATACACAACAATGAGTTTCTTTGAAATCTTACATTTCACACTAGTAATATAATAATATTTTTTTAAATGGTAGTTAACACGTAGCCGTTGTATTGGAAGGAATGAATAGAAATAACAAAAATATTATTATATATGTTTTTTAAATGTTTTTACATTTTTCCAATAAAAGATAAAGGCTTAAAATAAGAAAAGAATTCAATTTTTTCATAGATACTCTAATATTCACTAAAAGGTCGAACTATCACCTTTTGATGGAGAACCCTCTTTAAATATAGTTTTGGTCACTCTTATACATTCTATTGGACCAAATAAAACTATTCTTTAGAATCGGGACATCAAAGTTTACTTTGTGTAAATTTTTGGTATTTTTCCGATAAAGTTCATTTTTTAATGAATAGTGAAAATGTTGTATTTTAATTCAAAACCTCTTTTTAATATAATTTATTTATATGATTATATTATCTTTTGAATTGGTTTTAAAGTTAAATAAGAATATATTTTTACCATTTAATTCAATGGTGTTCATTGGAATTAATTTCACCTTGAAATTGGACTTAAACTAGTGTCAATCTTTTGATACATGTTGTTTCATAAAAACACGCTATTTGTTTTGACAGTGGAAATTAATTATTAAATTAATTAATGAAACTTATATGTTTTGAATTTTGTAAAATAGACATCATTTTTGAATTCGTAATATCAAATATAGCTTAGGGTGAAGTTTTGGTATTTTTCTAAAAAACATCAATTTTTGATGAATAGTGAAACCACTAAGTGGTACTTAAAAAACTGATTCTTCATTTAAATGAAATTTTACCACCTCTTTATTTTGAATTTCAAAAATATGACATAAATTGTTGTCATTAAAAAGTAAAATGTGGTTCAATGGGATTAAAATAATTTTTTGTTGAATAGTAGATTTTAAGTTTTTAATCGCGATTAGAGGTAATTAGTGTAATTTAAGGTAAAGATAGTGTTTTAATAATATTAAATGACCTATAAACATGTCCTAACCTTATTGGATATGTCATGGCATACCATGAAAATACATGGGTCAACTTGGGGACCCCATGGTGCCACTTTTGTAGGAAAATGACATTAATATCTTTTTATTTAATGTTAAAATAAAAATTTCACAAACATAAGTTGTTTTACTAAAAAAAATTTAAATGGGGTTATACAAGTCATATTTTTTACTATAAATATTCATTAGAAAGATAAAAAACTTTCCTACAACATTATATTTTTTTTATAATTTTTAGACTTTAAATAAATTAAATTATTTTTGAAACCATGATGATGCAGTGATTACCTCATTATTTAACGATTTAAATAAAATGAAAATATAATGTAAAATCTAAGACCTAAACATTTCAAAAACCTATTGGATGGGTGTATTTATAACTATTATCACCTTATCCTATAAATATATAATTTTGGGACCTTTTAAATCCGAAAATCATTTTATAATAAATTAATAGTTTATAACTTTCCAAGAGTGCCACTCCTCTCCTCTTATAAAAGGCCCCCACCTCTACCACCTTACCCACACCTCTCAAACCTTTGGCTTGGACAACCCCTGCCCATTTTGTCTCTACACATCCTTGTATTACTTTTATAAGCCTCACTTTGGGAAAAAGTCTTTCCAAGGAAGCCTTTGAGCTCAAATCAAAAAGAGTTACCCGTTTTAAAGGTAGTGTTTTCTCTTGTGTTCTTATGTTTTATTTTGCTTCTCCAACCCCCTAAACTCTTTTTATTCCATTATTTTGTAACAAAAACTTTATCTTCAATATACTAGTATGTTTTTATAATAATTATTAGAGCTACACTTACACACACCTACATCCAATGGTTAAAGAACATACTGTTTCCGTGGATGGTGAATTTCTGCCTCACAAAACGATGATTGTTCAACACTCATGTAACACCTTCAGAGGTGGCCATTAAGATGTCACTATATTTATATATGATATATAATATGTTTATGTTTTCTTTAAGCTTATGTATTTTTCATTTATTTCATACCTTTATGGTTTCCATTATGGGTAAACGCGATATCTTCATCTTAGGAAGTGCGGACAACCGCCCCCTCAAAGTGATTTGATTCGTTAATACCATATGTGGTATGTATAAATGATAGATTTAATGATATTATATATGATATTATACTAGAATTGTAATATACCTTTATATCATTATTATTTCACTCCATTAAGTAAGAAATAGAATTGAAAGTACCGTTCATGCGTACGTACGGCTTACCGTCTCCATGAACGGTGCATTTCATTTCTTACCTCTAAATGTTATGTAATATTGTAAATTCATGTATAACCTGGATATATATGAAATATATGATATCTACATCATGAATATAATTCTTCATATAATGGATATATTACCACATGAACAACTTGTAATTATAAAGAGTTTATTTTGGACTCAAGTACCAATGATCGAAAAAATGACCATTATTAACATAAATAATTACATAGTGTTCATAACATGGAAATAAGTGATATAAAAGGAATAATTAACTAGAAAAAGGTTCTTAAGCAAGTATAAATTAACTCAAGTTTATTATTCGGGAGGTTAAAGAACGATCGAGTCAAGTCGGACCCGAGGTATGGGACTTCGTCTCAATCTCCTTTCATTGAGGCATATTTTGTTTTATACACAAATTTCTTTAATACGGTGTATAAACCCCTTTGACTTTTACATTTATTAAAAAGGAATATTTTCTATACGAATCATTTTACAAAATGAAAAAAGGAATTTTTTTTGTCGTACGTATGCGGCGACAATGATTTCTCCACCACCGTGACCATTATTTGAGTTTCGGCTTCCTCTAAAATCCATACCTTTTTTTAAAATGAAAAATAAATACCATGTTTTACTTTTCTTTTATTTTGTTATTGAAAATGGTTTTCATAATTTTTTTATTATATCAATGTTTTTTATTGATATCTTGTGATTGAAATGTGGAAAGTTTATGTTTCCTTTATGTATGTTTTATGAGATACGATTATCTTATGGTTCTTGGGCATTGTTATGAAGACGGGTGGTTCCGTGATAAACTAAGGGCAGGTGATCCCGATATAGCTCTCCAATGCATTGGTTAACGCGAAGGAGGTAAATGTTAAGGTTTCTCCGAAGAGATTTAGGGAATATACTGTGATGGGTATTCCATACGTAACCAAGAGGGTTACTCCCTGTGTAGAATGTTATGAATGCCTCAAGTTACCTTTATACCATATGATTTCTATGATTTATTCATGATTTGATGAGGTATGTTAAAGTGCTTATGTTTTATGAGAAAAGTATGATTTCATTGATTCTTATATATACATGTACTCATGTTTCCTTTCCAAATTTTTATATCCCTTACTGAGCATTTTATGCTCATCCCAAGTTTTTGAAATGTTTTTCACAGGTCAAGGGAAAGGTACATGATGTGATGATAGTGTCAATTAAGTGTCAAGAAATAATCCATGTTTTATTTTAAATATGTTTCTGTTGATGGGAAAAATGTGTACTATCTTTTATGTAACCACTTTGTTAAAACGTGGAATGTAATGCATGTTTTAAGATCTAATTCTCTAAAACTCTAAACCTGAAAAGATCCTCAACGTGTATTCTTGAAGTAACTCAAGAATAAGTGATGTTTAAGGCTGGGGCCTTATAAATAGTGTAAAATTATTTATATAGTATTTGGGAGAGATATTTCATATAATTTTTTCATCATAAATTTAATCATAAATAATCCAAAAAAATAGTTTGTAACATAAAAAACATACCACTTTAGTTAATTTGGAATCATAAACCACATGAAATAAATAAACTAAAATGAGAATTTAAATATTATGAGTTCAAATAAATTAATTATATAACATATCATATGGGAATTATATACACAATATTAAAAAATAATAGGGTGAATATGGCATATGTCTCACGAAAACACAAGTGAGATGATAAACCCTTAACGTATATCTCACATGATTCATAGCACTATAACGACATGTATAATAAATTTAGATTTATTTTAAATATATAAAATAACTGTATTAAAATTTATCATATCATATATGATCCACTTATAACATTTGAATACCAGTTTATTAATACTTCTTTATTAAAATTGATGTTTCATCGGGTTGACTGTTTCATTTTTTATATATGTTTCTGTTCAGAAGTTATGATCCTTGAACTATGATCATGGTTAAATAATCACAAGAATATTAATATTTTCATAAGTATAATATTTAATCATTATATATACTTTTATATAAATTCATATAAAGTGGTGATGAAAAATGAATCACATCACTTCGTGGAGACTGTAATAGGTATATACACACAAGTGAAGTTTCCACTTTCTGATGTATAAAAAAAGCTAAATGATAATTAGAAATTATATAATAATTATTATATCATAAATATCATATATTTGAATTAAATTTATCATTTTTACTAACCAAGATAATCATAAATGAAAAATGAATCACATCACTTCGTGGAGGTGGCAGTCCACACATAAGCCCAAGTGACACTATCATTTTCTAATGGCTCATATGATAAAAAGTTAGATAATATATTATAATTATAGATGAATAATTATTTCATAAATATCATATATAAACATTAAATCCATCATAATAACAATCCATGAAATATGGTTATGGAAAATGAATCATATCCATACATCGAGGTGGTAGTCTATACGTATGCACAGGTGATACTTTCATCTCCCATTTAATGAATAATAGGTGGAAAAGTTTTCTGAAATCATCATAATAACATCTAAGTTTATTTTGGATAATTTATTAATCAAGTTATTTTATGGATAAAATTTTTATATATGGTGGAAGAAGAAATAAAATTCAAAGAGATTAGTTCAGATTTATACCTCTTCATTGAGTGTCCTCCTTTGGTCTACACCTTAAGACCTAAAATATTGGTCTTAAGAGAATACCATAAGATCTAGGATAAATGTAATTTATCTAATAATTATTTTTATTAGGTATTTAATGAGGTATAAGGCTTAAAATTTGTGAATATTATAGTAGAATAGGTGTCATTTTATAAGTGAAGGGAGGGACACGTAGAATTTCCTAAAAGACATCAATAATATAAGTTCACTTAATTTTAAAGTGGTGAGAAATGGAAATTAATTAAAAGTTAAGATAATATCATGTTTAAATATCTTAAAAAAATACTTGTTTTTGTGTCATTCCTACCCTTATATCTTTTTTAACCCCTAGTAAACCCTTTTTAGTCCTAACCATGGTAATTTTTTTTTACAATTTTTAATATTCATTATGATCAAAAATTAAGTTAAACCTACTAAATTATATTAATTATGATGATTAAAAATATGGAAAAAAATTTACCATATTTAATTTCTATAATTGGTATAATTTAATTATAAATAAGTATGCAAAATGCAATGAAAACCCATGTTTAGATAAATGTATTTTTAAGCATAAAACTAGAATCACCTCCATTCCTTGCATTTTAAAAACCAAAAATAAATGTTAAAAAATATTTTTTAATATATAATATATAAATTTCATTAAAAACATTAACAAATATATATTAATTTAATTTATTAACATAAAACACACTGTGTGAAAAATATACTGTTTTTAGAAAATTGTTTTCTTAATCCTAAAAATGAATTTATACCAAGTTCAAGAAAAATTTTTATTATTATATAATTAATTAGATTATTTATAATAAAATGATAAATATTTTATTTTAATATCAAATTAAAATCATAATGGGAATTTTTTAAATTTCAATATTTAATGAAAAGAAATTATAGTATTAGGAAAACTGGTTTTTTTCCCTATTCACTAAAAGAAAAATTTAGAAAAAACATAAAAAATAACCTTATTATAATTTTTAATTTTTATTTAAAAAATATTAATTTATTCAACTTAATTTTCTAATAATGTTTTAAATTTATTATAATTTCCATCTACAAAATAAAATAAAATACATTTTTGAAGAAAACATATTTTTAAATCATAAAATGACTACTAAAAAGCGAGTTCTTATTTATTATGAATCAATAAATAATTTTTTATTATTTAAAACATATAAAAAAATTATATAATGCTATTATCTCTATTCATACATTCCAATTTAACCTCTATGTTATAAAAGTCACATTTAAAAAATATCATTTTTATTATATATCATAGTTTGCTTAAAGTTCATTGTGGCGTACTAAGTAAGATATTGAGATTATTTTTTTGAACTAAATTTTTACGGTGTTAAATTATACCCATATTAAATAAATTATATCATCACAATTTTTATCTTGGTAATCAAGGGTTCAATATGAAAATACCTTTGTTGAAAAAAAAACCATGTAAAGGATAATAAAACATTCTTTGAATGGGGAAGAGGGATACATAAAGGTTATCTCAAATAACACATAATATAGTTACTTGATAAGGATAACAATAATAGAATGTAAAAATATGGACATGGTTTAGATATATAATGTCTATATAATAATATAGAGTGATATAGGACATGTTCATGAGAAAGTTAATGAACACAAAACCATAAATCAGTGAGGGGTGAAAGGAACATCATTTTTCAAAAATAATTTTAAAAATAAAAATATGTTTATTTTAATGTTATTTTTCATAGATTTAAGGAATATTATTATTATCAAGTAAGATAATATAAAAAAATACACTTACTTGATTTATTTCCATTTTATAAGAATAATTTCATTCATTGGTTGTGTTTTGATTAATTTCCACTTCTATCTCAACTCTTACTCCACAAAATTATTATTCAAGATTAATGTTTTCTTTTGTATGAAATAATAAAATTAACTTTTATTAGATGATAAGGTATATAAAAGAATTAAAATTCATTCATTTTATCTCTAGATATTTACCAAAACCAAAATGGTTAGCACAAGTTATCCAATATGGATAAATATTTATAGAATGAAATAATACATTAATCTATAAAACCTCAACAATAACACTCAAAGGTAAACATAAACCATTATATAAATTTTTAACCTTAAAAATCCTCCATTTTTTTGAAAAAATTCAAAACATAAAAATTATGAAATATTTGATCAGCTATTTTCTCCAAGTTCAATATTAACATTATCCCAAATCAACATAAAGAACCTCAAAATGTCACACAGTAAAAATGATAATACTATAACCAAATATAATCTTAAAACATTTTAATACATTCCCAAAATAACATTAATCATTATAAATCTTAAATAAAAACATAAATTCATCCAAAAATTAACTTTATTCCTATTCCTTTAATAAAATCATAGACTATTCAATATATTCCATAAATCCATAAATTCAATAAAGTTATTCAAAGATAACATAAATCACTTAGTCATAAAATAAATAATCAATTCCAAGGACATCAAAAATATCCAATTTAATTTATTAGTTTCAATCATCTCTTTATCCTAACTAAAAATTATTATCTCAACGTCAAGTACATATTAAGGGTAATTTATCCCTCAATCTCATGTTTTATAAAAATATAACCTTACCACTGAATTAATATTCTAGGTTATCAGTACCATCTAACACATGATTTTAAATCATTAATTAAAAACTACTATAGAACAATCATTATATGATTCATGATTCTTATAACCAAAATATCATTGATTAACACTTCTATAACAAAATTCTTGAATCTAAACACCTAAAAACTTCACTCATTCCACTTCCTTAATAAGACATTAGCCATGATTCATCATATTATTCCTTAATACTTCCAATATTATCCATTAAATATAATAAATCTTTTCTATTTCCTACTATGTGTCAACTCTAGAGAAATTCACCCCATACGTGTCACCTTGTCCTTCATTTTCGCTCAACCTCCCCACAAACCCTTTCGAATTTCCCCCGATGACTTCCCTGAATATCCTCCCCCTCCCCTCCCCTCGCGATTCCCCTATCTCCCCTCTCTTCCTCCCCGACTCCCCATGTCCTCTACCTCCTCTGACATCACCTCTACCTAGGCCTCCACCGTAGATTCCCAATCTCCACTCCCCACCTCCATCTCCTTGACTTCCCTTCTCCCCCACCACCACTAACATCGCCTCCGCTTTAGCCTCCACCCTAGCCAATGCCTCCACCTTCGCCTCTACCAACTCCTCCTCTGCATCGATCTCTGACTCCTCCACTACCTCGGCCTCCACCTCCTCCTCCGAATCATCCTCTGCCTATGGCTCCAACTCTGCATCGGCCTTAGACTCCTCATTCTCATCAGTTTTCACCTCCACAACTGCATCCCACATAGTACGCTTTACCACTCTTCTTCATATCCTCTACCTACGCCTACGTGTTTTATCCTTGGCCTTCGCCGCCACCGACTATATCAATTGAAAACCCTAATGATTCATACTGTGGCATTGAGCAACATTTCTGTTTCTGTAAGAACCCTATTAATCTCTAATAATTGATGAATCATTTTCTATATATTCATTGTTTTCTATTTATGTTGACTTAATATTAATGGTGAAACCCTTGGAGATTCACCATCACCAGTGGAGGTTATCAATTACACAATTTTCTAGAGCCGAGACCATTTTTTGTTGCCATTTCAATGTCTCTGGTTAATTTTCTCTCAATTATTGTTGTTCCCTTATGATGTTTGATATTTTATTTATTTAATTTGAATTTGATTTCACTTTATCTTTTCTTAAAATATCATATACCTCTCTCATTTCTAGGTATTTATCAGAAGGATATCAAATTAGAGCCCCAATATTAGGTAACCATAATGTCCATGTATGAAGTACTAATTATGTTTCATCATCAAACATGGAATCTCCATTAACCAATGATAGTGTGTTGGATATAATAATTTTTCATCACGTCATGTGCTTCACGTGTCCAGGTTATCTTATTAGGAAGAATAACTTTGTCAGGGCTTTTAGCATTATTTATTTACGGGTGTTTGACTTTTTTTATATTATTTTTGTTGGATTGTAAAGAATTGTCTCTACTGAGTTGAAATTCACAATAGGGTTACCTTGACTTTGAGATTTTTAATTTACTTTTTTAAAAATCAATTACTTAAATGATTTGGTTCAATTAATGTTTTGATACTTCTCCATCCTCGTGTTTCTTATAGAAGTTATTGCGTGCCTGCAAGTGTTGATTTTAAATCTCCATTACTCCGATAGACCATGAAAAAAATAAATGGGTTTGCACTGCCAATGGTTTACTAGCATAAAAGTATTTTTCAATAGGTATTTGAGTTTTTGGAAGGATAGGTTACTATCTTCATACATTGCATAAAACTCAGAAATAATTCATTATCTACCAAAACAATTATGGTATAGTCTTATACTATATTATTATTCATTTTGTTTCAAATTATTCATTAACATTTCGTCCATGAAACATGTTTATATACTCTTCAATATATGTAATGATCATATTATAGAGGTAGTATATATATATACACTATAATATATAATATTATTCACTGCATTACAATATGTTATATTATTCAATATTACAATGTAATATTCACACTTTGTGATATGAAATGTATTAGATTTATACAGTGAAATATGAACATATTACATAAAAAAACACTTTAGCATACATGCATATATACACAAAACATTTTTATGCTTATTTCATAATGTATAAATGAATAAATCCATGTAACTTATTTGGATGTAAAAAACTATGTAGGTGAACCATATATCTTTCATACCAGAGTCTTGGTGTTGTATATGGTGACCTAAGTATATCTCCAATATATGTTCACAAGAGTTCATTTTCGTGAAGATAAAGCCTTCATGAGGAAAATAATAAATTATTTGGTGTAGTTTTATAATTATTTTACATTTCTATGAATCTAGAAAAATAATTCTGCACTTCTTGTATTATTTTCACTCAAAAATGGTTTTTTTCAACACTGTGTTCATAGCATCATATTTTTTTCAGTTTGAGTCTTGGGTATGTTATTTTTCATACATGTTTTTCACTACTCGACAAACAGTTTCTTATTGGTATTAAACAAGTGATCAATGTATGTATTATTGAAAATTTATTTTTTATATAATTTACTAGCATTGACCATCTTTGTTTAAATTCAGAATGTGGTGTTTTCAAAATTTATCATTCTTAATATAATTTAAAATTTGGATAGATTTACTCATGTTTCCCTACATTAAGAAGAACCACATATATTTATTGGATTCTTTCCCCTTAACTATAATGTCATTTTACTTGGCATAATTATAGAAAATATTTATGTAGACCCAGTTATCCTCCACTCTTCACTGTCTTGAACCCCACATCTAATATGACCTTATCTAATTTTGGGTCCTCCATTAATAAGTTTTATGTTTTCTAGAACCTTTTATTTACCTTTACCTAATTTTTTTTGTTTCTTTCCTTTGTAATGATTATTAAACTATGTTCTATTTAAAAAGCCTCCTAATAAAGTTTCTCCTACTTTAAATTGGTAGTCTACTCTAAAAAACGTCATTTTTTCTGATGCCATGGTTTCTGAGAGAACTGATTCCGTCAGTTCATCTGAGGCTATTCTGATGAATATTTGAGGGTTCTTATTGATGCTCGTGCAATATATAAATAGTTTTGGTAGTTTTTAGTTTGATATATTTTATATAATCAATGAAAATATGGTCACAACATATGCATTTGATGTTTTTGTTTAGGAAAAATTACCTAATAAATCACTTGGAACTATGATAAAAAAGTAAACCATTAAGTCTTCTTGAAACAAAAGAGGAGTCCAGGGATGAATCAGATACAAATATCTTTGATGTTGATGGTCATAAGCCAATGATTACAGATGATATTATCTTTATCTATTCTAATATTTATTTACAGATTCATTCTCATAATCGGTTAATGTATGTCTATGATATCCCTTTATGTTGTTCTCCACAAATGGTTTTTACTTCGGCAATGTATTTTTTATCAATCTTCACCTCACCATAACAAGTTAATGTTTTCAACTTGCATTCATACATGAGTGATCATGAGAATTGTTACATTTTGAGTTAGGTAAGTAAATTCTTCAAACACAGAAGTGAAAGAAGGGTACTATGAGATAGTCTTACTTCTACCTCCAGATGAATTAGGAAATAAAGAGATTTATTTCTTTAAGAATATTAACAATGAGTTTAATAAAGTTATATTTTATGATTATAAAGTAGAGTAAGTGATTAAAGAAGTTGAAGATTTAAATTTATGATTACAAATTAAACGAAGTGATGAAGGAAGATGAATATTTAAATAAGAAAATAGATGCTTTCATTACATTGAAGATAACCGGCGGTTACACAAATTGGAGGAGCAAATAATAAAATTCCCACTTCTCAATTCCCATGATCTATCCAATTTAATAGTAAATTATTAATTTAGAATAATGGTAGAAATAATAATTCAACTTTTTAAGTCTATAATCTCTGATGCTTGATATATCTGTGTAGGGGATTCACAGTTGGATGCAATCATCGAAGTCTAGATGAGCAATGAAGGAGAATGGGAGAAAGAGCTAAGAAGTAATGCTGCAAAGATAAATCAAAGATAAATCAAAGAAAAATTTTCTATGCATTGATCCAAAATCCCAATTCTATGAATTTATTAAAACATGTAAAGGTTTATATCACTTAGGATAATCTATTATACAGGGTTAAGGGCATCCTCATGGGGTTGAGGGCTGAATTTTTATTTAGTGAGGCAGAACAAAATAAGGTAGAAGAACTAACGATGCAGGATGAAATTGATTTTTACCATCAACATAGGCTTCTTAGAAGTTACTGGTAAGATGATAATATCTTAATTTATAGTAGTTTACTTCTCATAAATTGTACACATGATCACCATTGATTACTGAAATATCTTGTTGAATCAATTTTCATCATGCACGGCTACGACCGCATCACCAAACCCTATCATGAATTCTTCATCCATTCATATATTCTACCATATACATCATTATATAACCTTTAGTGAGTATATTTTTTACTCCATATCATGTTTCAAATTTTATTTCATTCCAATCATACCACTGAAACCAAATGCACGATTATTATTATAAACAGGTGATTTTTATTACTTTCAGGTGAGGACCTCCCGTACCTATCAACCTATAAAGGTTGTTGCATATGTCCACTACTGTTGTTCATGTGAGGACCACCTATACAACACTTCTTGTTTTTCTGGTCACTGGTTGAAGTTATTTACTATTTTTCAAAACATAAATTACATATTAAATTGCACATTTATTTTCTATTATATACACGACCAATGCAGTTTTCAAAATTATATGTTTATTACATATTTGATTCATGCTTTTGTGATTTCACCTTCCATGAAACATCTCATTTGACACCCTATTCTTAAAATACTAAAATTTGATCTTTAATTTTCCTTATATAATTTTGGAACCAAACAACCTCACACTTTTCCAAGATAAGGAGTCTTTTATTATGAGATCCACTGTCGAGTTACTGTAAATTCAACAAGTTTTCCCATGTATGTTTCTCATTTGATTATTGTGACTAAAAAATGATATATTTTCTCATTGTCACTAACATAACCATCAATACAGTTTAATATTGAGGAACAATCATCCTTGATGTACATTTATGTTTAAATTATGAATTGTACCACTTTTTTATATTACATAGTTCTCAAAGAACACGACTTTTCCAGGTGTGTGATAACATAGAATCAGTGTTTTCAAATAATATTCTAGCTTCACTACTACATATTATCTATTTGGTATTATCATTACAGTATAGGAAATTAAGTCTTATTATGTATTACTTCACCAACTTCATCTATTACATAGATTTAATTAGTTATCTTTATCACCAAAAACTAGTGAAAATGTGTGGAAATAGAAACCATAGGATGCATATTGGTATCCGTGATATCTCAGAAACCATACAACCCATGCAAGAAAATTTGGCATGGGAGATTAACAATGGGAAAACATTGTGGTAAAGGATCATGAAGAAAAGATATGGGAACAACTAGATAGAGTGGTCTGATACCAATAAAAGACCATCGAGCCTTAGGAAAATGATTAAGCTCCTCACAGTTTTGTCTGAGGAAGTTCGTTGGGTGGTAGGGCATGAGGATATTAATTATTTTTAGAAAAACATGGTTGGTGTTCCCCTATTCTTTCCCGACATTAAATTTTGGGAAATAAAATTATGTGAAGCATCACAGTTCCATGGTTTCATTAGTGCAACATTGGACTCTCGGCATTGGGCTATTTTTGATATCCTCAACATGACAGATGAGCCAGATAAATGTTCTATCATTGCCTATATGTCTGGGAGTTTAAATAGGGGGATATTTTCGAGAGATGATTCATGTTAGTAAAGGGTACAATGATTCGGATGGGATGTTGTGGTTCAAATGGATACCAGTTAAAATGAATTTTTTGGTATGGAAAATGATGAATTGTTCTCTTTCAATGGATGAAAATATTCAGAAGAAGGGTATTTATTTTGTTTCTGGGTGTTGGTGATGTGAATTTCCATGTCAGGAAACTTCATGGAACATGTTTTTCCATAGAGACTGGGCATGTGATTTTTGGAGGGTTTTTGAAGGTTTCATGGGAGATTCAGTGTAGGGTGATACCTGGGCAAATCTGATTATTTTTCTGGTTCCTGGGGGTGGAGCCATATTCCGAGGTGGCCAAGATGCATTGTATATATTTTTCTACATCCTGTTGGATTCTGTGGGAGGAAAGGAATAAGGAGAGGAAAGGTAAATTGTATTCCAAAGTATCATTTCAAGTGTGTGTGGTTTTTTTGGTGGCTTATCTAGGTGCACTCAGGATATATAGATATATTTATTCTTATCTTAAGAAGATCATTCTGAAAGAAGATATTGTCACGGATGAGACTGATATTTGACCACTTTTGTGTGTACATTACTGTTACTAGTTTTCTTTTTTTTAAAAAAATTTTGGTGGTGTTACCATTTCACATTGTGGGATGAGTTTGGTGAGCTGTTGAAATGTTAGATTAAATCTGAAGTTATAGTACATTCTATTAATCATATTTTCATTTTTGTGATCTTGAAGATATAGAGTTTAAGTGCTTCTTAACAATCATACAAAATCATCTATTGTTAAATTTGATTAACTATTTTATGTTCTCATAAAACTACTTATGATTTATCATTAAATTTTCACTACTCTCTTCCTTGTAGGATGTTTTTAGTCATGAAAATTCACATGTAACTAAGTTAAGTGGCATGGAATCTTCATCACTTCCTCTTATGATATGTAAATTTGTTGTTATCTCGATTATCTAGCATTACAAAATTATTCTCATGTTTCCATTCAAATAAAATACCCTGTCTCATTGATATATCTACAACCGTATATCAATTTTACTTATTTACCTTTTCCTTATACAGAAAATTTTACTTTCCCTTTTCAATTTTGAAGATAATGATGGCTTGAAAAACAACGGTTCGAGTTTCCATCCAGTCCCTTCCCATTTTTCCGATGTCTCTCATACAACTTTATCATCTTGAAAAGGGAAGAAAAAAATAACTGCGAATATTTTTTTGGATAATAACTCTCAACAGATTCAATTTGATGGTGGGGTAGAAGAAGTTGACCCTGACTTGGATGCTCAGAGTGAAGCAACATTGTGGAAGAAAAAGGTATTCTTAAAGGGTGTACTGGATACACAAAGCAAGTGTGTGGTTGATGTCGATGTTAACGAAACAACGTAGAGAAAGATAAGGGTGATTTATATGTGGATGAACAGTCAACTGACGAGATAAAAAAGAATGAAATTTGATGATTCACTCATCCTCGAAGGCTTAGTAGTTAAAATAGTTTCAGTGATATCGTATGATATTGTGCAATTATTTGGTTTTGGCCTCTTCCTTCGCCTCAGCCTCTGTCTACTCCTACAGCTCCACCTCATCCCCCACCTTTTTCTTCACGTCCTTATCCTCCTTGGTCTCCACTACGATAATTCATATCTTTGGGTTTCTTCATCATCTTTCTATATTTGGTGGATCAGTTTTCAATTGACTTTTGTGATAGGTAGATTTTATTGGTTTGGTTTGTCTTTTGAAGAATCTTTTTACATTATTTGTTCATTGATTATACGCATTTGGTGGTTCATTTTTTACATATCCATTAACTATACTAAATCATGTAAATCTCCTGCCACATGTCAACTCCACAACATTTCACACTTGTGTGTCACCTTCTCATTCTCTTTCGCTAATCCTCCAAAAAACACCTTACCCAATCCCCCCGATTCCCCCTGTGACAAATCTCTCCCTCCCCAACCAATTCCTCATGTCCCTCCCCAAATCATCTCTCCACCTCCGGCTCCCTGACCCCCCACTTCTCCTACCTCTCTAACTCTGGCTCCCCGACTCCCTCTCCCTCTCCCTCTCTGGTGCTTCCAAATTTTGGTTTCTTATAGAATGTTTGTATGCATGTTCTTAGATTCATCCAGATCAGGTTCGTCCCAAACCTTTTCTTTTTCATCATCATATTATCACTCCCCTCCATTATTTTTCATATGTTTCCTTTCATTGGTCCTCAACTTCCCTCACCATGACCCTAAAAATCCTAGCATTTCTCTTTATCACACTTCACTTACTGATGATTGAATCTCCTCCTATTAAACCTCCTGATGATTGCATCTCCTCTCTATACTAATTTTATATCCCCCATTTCAAACCAAATGGGGATTCTAGATCAATCGTGGAAGATGTATGAGTACGGGCTCCAGTGGGAGTATAACTGGATTTCCTATGAGCTGAGAGGGCTCACAAAGGTCGTATATGAAGAATTTGTGATTCCCGGTGACTAGGACCCCATGCGATTGATCAGTGACCTCACCGACACTTCGACGGTCAATTTATTGTTTATTGTTTCTAAAAATATTATATAATATATTGTTCCAACATTACATTCATGAATCTAAATTTCAGGTGCCATAAAGGTGAATGTGATGTTGAATGTAAAGACACTTACCATCTCAGCTAAAGATCAAGAGAATCTATAGGCAAGAGGTTATTCACTGATGTTGTTACCAAGATGAAAAAAGTGGGTGATGCCTTCAGTTTCCATTAATCATTCATGACCTTATTAATAACCTTCTATATTACATGATAATGATAGATTATTTTTTATTTTCTAACTACCTTGGTAACTACCCATCTGGAAACATATCATCATCTTTTTAATAGTGTTAGACAAAAATAATCTATCAGTTTTATCATTATCATATCAATTTTATCTAGCACTCTTAATCAAACCCACTCCTATTAAATTGATATGATAATGATAGATTATTTTTATCTAGCACTCAAAAAGGCCATTCTCATATTAGGTGTTTTTTTATCTCCCATGAATCATGTTCATCTCCCTTTGAAAATTCTCAGATTAGGCAGCTATTCATTCCCTCTATTGTTCTCTAATTTTGGGAGTTGGCTATCATATTTTTGCAATCAACTCATCCTAAAGTGTATTTATTAGAAGTTGAATACCTATGGTTACATTTCATCATATTTGTGAAGTTTCCCTATGATCTAGAATCTTCCATTTATTTTCTCTCCATTTTATTTCCTAGGTAATTTTTTAAATAGAATTTTACACATCTCTGTGTTTGTATGTTCCTTGTGATCATTTATCTTACATCTTCCATTTTTTCCTTGTATTTTTTCTTTTCATTTTATTTCATTTATTTTCACTATTTTTTATTTAACTCACTACATTTCTAAGAAATTGGTCCACTTATTCCAACTTCCATCTATGGTTATTAGTTCAGATTTCAAAAAACACACTATGTTTCAGGTCCTGGAAGGTTTAGGGGTGAAACTTAATTAATGGTTGTGGGATCATCATCCACATACTTTAAACAGGGATATCCTATATACACACTCCCCTTTTCGGCTTATGGGTGAGTGGGTGATAGGAATAAAAGGGAGATGTGTGTTTCATTTTCAAAATTCTTTGTGCTGGGTGATCTGTTCTTCCAAACCTAGACATTACATTCTTATGTACAGTACTGGATATTCACAAGACAACTTATTTCCCATTGTGGTCTGTTCTTATGGAATTAAAGGGTGTTTGCACTCTGTTATATGTTGTAGTTCAATATTGATTTATCTTAAAAGGTGTGTGTATTGTATCATATCTTAATATGATGCCTTATATATTAATGTTTTGTTATTTTAATTATATGACAAGGTATTTTTAATGAATAACAGGTGTACAAAATTATATATTAAATTTATTATTTCATGATCTAAATATTTCTTCTTTAGTTATTGATAGTTAAGGCATTCATTGATGTTTTTTCTAAAACATGTGAAGGACACTAAACTAATCATAAAAGAATGTTGAACTATCATCCAAATACTCAAAATAATTATGTAAGTATTATAAAATCATGCATAATTGCAGTTGATTATCCTTTATCAATGGAGTTAAATATTTTGTTTTTAAATCATTTGTTCTGTATGAAATTTGTTATCTCAAGTTCCATTTGTTATGGTGGTTTTGGATTCTGATGGAGAAGAGATTAATGCTCCAAACTAATGTAGAAGATCCCACAAAGGCATATTAAAGGAAGCTTCTCTTCCCAAATAAAACAGTGGTCGGTCTGAAAAATAATAGCGCATAGAGTTCCAATGTATAAAATTTTCTATATAGTTTCCAATAAAAAACATACATTTTCTTCATAAATTTTATTCATACATTTTCTTCATACATTTTTTTTCGAATACTCGAAATATAACTACGTGGATATTTTTTTCTGTAGCAACTGGGCACGTGATTTTTTGAGGGTTTTTGAAGGTTTCATGGGTGATTCAGTGCAGGTTGATACCTAGATAGAGCAGATTTTTTTGCTAGTTCCAGGGGGTGGATCTAGGTTCAGAGGTGGCCCAGACGTGTGGTATATATTTTTCTGCATCCTCTTGGATTATATGGGAGGCAAGAAAAAAGTGTAGGAAAGGTAAATTGTATTCCAATGTAGCATTACAAGTGTGGTTTGTTTCCTTGGGGGTAAATCTGGGTCCACTCATGCTGTGTGGATATAGATGGACTTCTCTTAGGAAGCTCATTCCCAGAGCATCTATTATCACGGATGATACTATAGATGACTTCTCATATATGCATATTATTCACTATTTTTCTACTGCATTATCAGTATGCACTTATATGATCGTACACTTTTTCAAATTTTTAGTGATCTCTAAAAAATATGTGTTCAGATATAAATGATCTGGAAAACAATCAGTGCAAGTTGCGTATGTTTATAAATTTCCAACACTAATGTGATGCCAACTTAGTCATATATTTTGTATTAGATTATTTTTAAATATCAATTGAGCTGTTAATGTTGTATTATGCTGGATTTAATCTCATCTATTTCTTTCAATGGATTGATGTGTTTTGTATAATTTCAAAAAAAATCTATTTGTTATTTATTATTTGATGAATTCTAAACATGTTTGTCTATGATAAACTAGTTGGGTGTAATTCCATATTAGAATCCAATTTTTCAAAAAAGTATTGGTGTAGATACAATTATGATTTTTTGGTATTTATGTTGGCTATCAGCCCAACCATGGCATCATGGGTATTTTTTAGGTAAGTTGCACATGTTTATCAATTTTTAGCACCGATGGGATGCCAACTATGTAATTTATTTTGTATTGTGTTTTTTGGAAATCTCAATTGATATTTTAATGTTGTATTATGATAACTATAATTTCAGCTATGTCTTTCAGTGGATTGATGTGTTTTTTATAAATGAAACTACATTACATTTGTTATTTATTATTGGTATAATTACAATCATGTTTATCATAAATTATATGGGTGTAATTCCATATTCGAATACTAATTTTTTAAAAGTATGTGTGTAGATCCAATTATGATTTTTTTTTATTTTTAGGTTTTTTATCATGAAAACCATCATATCATTGGTATTTTTTAGGTATAATGGAATCCATTATTCACATTTATGTATTCTAATTGTTTATCAATAAAATAATTTTCTTATTTATATATAGGATAGTGGTAATTTACAACATGGATCATGATTTGAATATAGATTGGTTGTAATTTTATATACGTGGTTGGTTTAGACTCCATATAGGATGTGGATTATTTTTTTATGCTTTGATACACACGTGTTTTTACTACCTAAAAGGGTGTTTAAACTCTGTTATATATTGTTTTTACTTTATTAACATATCTTCAAAATGGTGAACATAGTGTCCATCATGCTGGTGGGCATCATCCTTGTGCTCTATTATATATTTAGATACTCTATTATACATTGTTTTTCTCTATTATACATTGTTTTACTTTGTTATACATTGTTTTTACTTTATTAACATGTCTTTGAAATAGTGAAAATGGTGTCCATCATGCTGGAGGGTGTTTGCACTGAACTCTGTTATACATTTAGGTACTCTGTTATACAGTTTTTATCTCTATTATATATATTTTTACTCTGTTATACATTCTTTTTTTACTATATTAGCATGTCTTTAAAATAGTGAAAATGGTGTCTATCACATTGATGGGTGTCAACACTATACTATTATATATATTTAGGTACTCTATTATACATTGTTTCTCAATTATATATTGTTTTTATTTTATTAACATGTCTTTAAGATAGTGAAAATGGTCTTCAGAATGATGGTGGGAGTCATCACTGAACTCTGTTATACATTTAGGTACGCTATTATAAATTGTTTTTCTCTATTGTACAATATTTTTAATTTATAAACATGTATTTAAAATGGTGAAAATGGTGTCTAGCACGTTGGTGGGCATCATCCTAGAACTCTGTTATACATTTAGGTACTCTGTTATACATTGTTTTTACTCTGTTATAAAATATTTATGTTAATGTTACCAATTTTCATATTTACAAAATTATTTTAAGCATTTCTCATTTTGAACATGTTTTTATTTGACATAGAAAACATATTCGATAACATGAGGTTTCTAGATTCCATAATAGGCTTCAATTCTACTTTGAGGAAAGAAAGGGAAGGTTGGACATATATATAACTCGGAAATACAGTTGGTGACTATTAAATTTGAATGGAATGGAGTGGTGAAAATGGTGTCTATCAAGTTGGTGGGCGTCAGCCCTGATTTTGAAGTGGCCCTCTATATCCTCAATTTCTTTGTGGGTGGGGAAGACAACCATGTGCAGGGTCCTTAATACCCTCAATATCAAGTGCTATCATTTAGGGACAGAGAGTGGGTATGTATTCCCATGTGTTGATCATTGATACTACCTTATTGAACATGGAATTTAATATTATCATTTCACCTCTATTTCTCTCGCTATATGTTTTGTTAATAAAATACATGTTTTCATTGTTCTATTTGATATATTTTCCCATTAGACTTCACAAGATGGGGTACTAGTGAAATATAAATCACGTACTAAGATTCATTAACCTCAAATTAATCATACTTCTTACTTCTAACATAATAAATACTATAAACATAATTATTACCTTTCATATAACATTATTAGTCTCTTCATCATCAATAGAAAAATCATTACTCATAAAATCTTGTTGATCCACATATCAAGCTTCCCCCTAGGATATCAATTTTCACAATTCCCATAATTTCTAGGTTTAAAACATTCAAGCATTGATGAATCCTTATGGAAACTATTATTATCATCAATTTTTAATTGAACTTTTCATTTTTAATGGAAATCACCAATATTATGTCATTTTTTACATACCTAAAACATATTCTCATTACTTTGAGACATTTCTTAAGGTTATTATTCCCACATTCTTTATATTAAAAAAGTTGAATCTTTTTTCCTCCATGTTTTTCATAAAATGTCATTTTTCTCTTATTTGGTTCATCTATAAACTCACCTATATTTAGGTTGTTAATAATATTTTGAGATATATGGTTAGGCAAGATCAAAATCATTCACATTTCATTCCTCATTTCTTCTGGTTTCTCATGAGGACAATCACTACATCATCCATCACATTCAATGTTAGCATAATTCTTTATTTTTCCAGACATTGACTAAAAATAAAAAGCATAGTGTGAGCATCAATAATTATAGTGATTAACAATTTTTCATGAAAAATTATTCATGGGATTTCTAAATTATGGCACATTCATTTCAATATAGGACACCTCTGGTTTAACCTAGGTCATCCATGGTCATTATCTATTCAAATCCTTCATAATGGTTTATAATGAAAATATTAATTAGCCCAGACATATCCCATGAGATTGTATACAAAGGTTTGCAATATTTGAACAACTCATTGTGCACCGATGATGATAGAAGTTATCACCAAATCCTCCCTATTCAGATTTGTTACCCCTGGCTGCATCAATGGAACAACCACATCAAGTTTCTTGTATCCAAACAAGGATGTATTTTCTAGGAAAACCATACTTGTTTATTTACTGTAACATAGGATGTTATTATATTATTAATCATATCCTAAGGTTTATCACTAAATATTTGTCATCCAAGTTTCCAAAAATAACTAAACCCTAATCTGATACCAATGATTGTGAATTACACTTTTCTTACATTAATATTACATCATATAGGATGAATATTAATTATATAACATTATGATATATTCTAAAACATTAAAGGCTTAGTGTATTTGTAATCATGGATACATAATAAACCAGAACATAAAATATCTACATTATTTACCATTATTTTATTCACAACTAGGATCCTTCATAGACATATCAAACATAACACCTTGCTTCATAACATTGGGAAAGGAAATCTATGAAACGGTGGGATTAGATGATCAGTAATTGTAAAAATAAGAGTTATTAATCAATGATCATAAGTTATAATAATATTATCCGATGCCTATGATAAAATTATCATCACTGACAATAATATTACCAAATCAGTCAAAGATCATTAATAATAAATTATGGAATAATCCTTTATGACAATAATTTACATAAGTCACAAGAGTACATAATCATTAATAATAAATCATTATCCATGAAAACCTATTATAATCATTTTATATAATTTTTTAGAATACACATAAGTATATAAAATCCCTTATGTAGTAAATGTTTAGTCCCAATACAATAATTATAGAGAAAGTCCCAAAATAAAAAATTCTTACCTAGTCATTTCCAACATTCTCTTAGGAGTAAATTCCATCATATATTTTTATTTTATTAAATATGACATCTATTATATGTTTATAAACTCATATATAATTACCCAATTCATTAGAGGGATACAATTGAACCACCCATCATCATGATATATATTGGGATAAACTGTCACATAATTATAATCCATATATATGAGTTCTATAATATCATAAAACATTAATAATTTTATCACAACATAACCCACAAAAATAAAATGAGCTTAAAAAAAATTTAATCACCATAATCATAAACCATCCATATAAATAATAAATTTGGTAAAATTGGATCATATATATAATAAATAATAATAAAAATATGAGGATGTTTTTATATATGTAAATACCTTTAAAAGATCACTGGAACATTTCTTGAGGAAATTAAACTTATAAAATTTAATTAAATTCTTTTAAATCCAAAAATTTTTAAAAAAAATATAGGAAACAATTTTCTTTGAAAAGATCCACGGAAACCGTTAAATGAATTTTAAATGAAAATATTAGTCATGACGGTGTGAATTTTTTTCATCTGGTGTATGTAAAAATAAGGATTTCATTTATATTATTGATAAAAAGTCAAAAGTACCCCATTAATAAAATGAAAATAAGATTAATTTAAAACATTTTTATTAAGAGTAAAACATAATAAAAATGAAATTAATAATTCTTTGGATAATGGTGAAAAATTCTTGAAAATATTTTAATGAAAATATTGACCTGAAAGAAAAGATTCCCGACCGAAGAGAGAAATAAAGTCATTTATCATTAAAAACATTCCTTCGATATATTGAGTACATAAAGAGATAAAAATAAAAAAGAAAACAAGTAATATTTATAAATATCCATAGTAAAATAAAATACATAATATTTTAGAGAGATGTATCATATATTCTCATCATCATAAATTTGAGCATAAACAATTCTGGTAAAATGAGATTACAATAGAAACCCCTTATGACTTTGGTTACTTTTGAATAATAACCCCAATGAAAGGAATAAATTCAAATGAAACAATAAATATCATTAATTTAATGAAATTAATGATATAAAATATATAATTAATAGTATATAAACCACATTAAGTAAACATTGGTGAATATGGTATATGCCTTATAAAAACAAAAATGAAATGAGAACACCTTACCTTATGTCCGAATTGATTAGAAATCACTCTAAAATCCTGTATAATAAATTATTATTTAGTATAATTATATAAAAAATCCCTATAAATACTAATAATATCATATATGATCCACTTATAATATTTAAACACCTTTTTATTAATAGTTATTTATTTAAATCGTTGTTTCCGTATGTTAACTGTTTCTTTTTTCATGTATGTTTACATTCAGAAGTTGCATTCCTTGAAATTTATCATGATTCAAAAATCTAAAAAATGTTAATCATTTCATAAGTATCATATTTATTCATTATGTATGCTTTTATAACCATACATATAAATTAGTGATTAAAAATGAATTACATCACTTCCAGGAGATAATAATCCATATGTATGTGCAAGCGATGTTTCCACTTTTTAATAGATAAAATTAACGAATGTTAAATAATAAATAAATTTTATAAAATAATTAGGTTATCATAAATATCATATATATTCATTAAATTTATCCTCATTACAATCCAATTTAAGATGAAATGAAAAATCAATCGCATCGCTTCGTGAAGGAGGTAGTCCACTTATACGCACGAGTGACATTATCATTTTCCAACATATTAGATGGTAAGAAGGTAGATAATATATTATAATGAAAAATAATAATTAAATATTAAATATAATATATAAAAATTAATTTTATCATAATAACAAACAATTAAATATGGTGATGTAAAATGAATCATATCATTATAAGGAGGTGGTAGACCACGTTTTCACATAAGAGAGACTTTTATCTCTCATTTGATAAAGAATAGGTGGGAAATGGTTTCGAAATCATTAAAATAATAAATATGTATATTTATTATACTTTTTTAATTATTTTTTAATAGATAAATTTTTTTATAGATGGTGGAAGAATAAATTATATTGAACGAGCTTAGTTAAAATTTATACCTCTTCTTTGAGAGACCTCATTTGGCATACACCTTAATCATTGAAATATTGGTCTTAAAAGAATACCATAAGTGGTAATATGAAGTGAATTAATAGGGTAATATTTTAAAATTATATTTTCTAATTTATAATGCTCTAATTTTGTGAATAAGGAAGAAGAAGTGGTTCCCATTTATAAGTGAGGGGAGGGGGACAAATGGAATTTCTTAAAAGATTTCAATAATATAAGGCCACTTTCATGTGAATGTTTCTAAACGTTGTCATGGATTATAAGTTTAGATAATATATGGTTAAAAAAATTTCAAAAAATAATAATTATATATGTTTTTGTGACATTAATACCCTTATTTCTTGGTTTAACCACAATAGTAAACCCGTTTTAACCATATCCATGGTAACAAAATTTTACTATTTTTACAATTCATTATAACAAAAAAATTGAACCTATTAAATTATATTAATAATTATGATTTTAAATATGGGATAAATTTTAATAGATTCAATTTTTATAACTGTAAAAATTTAATTTTAAATTTTTGTGGAAAACACAATGAAAGCCCATTTTTAGAATAATGCACTTTTAAGAATAAACCTTGAATTACCTCCCTTCCATGCCATGTAAAAAAACATAAAATAAAATTTGGAAAATATTTTTAGATATATAATATATAAATTTCATTAAAACCATTAATAAATAGAGATTAATTTAATTTTAATGATAAAAACAAATTGTGTCCATAAAAATATTTTTTAGAAAAATGTGTTTTTAATCCCAAAAAATGAACTTATACCAAAATTAATTATAATGTAAATTAATATATAATTAATTATATTATTATAATTAAATGAGACTTATATTATTTTAATATAAAATTAAAAACATAATTTTACCTTTTAAATTACATTATTTAATGAAATGAAATGATATTTACAAAAATCGGTATTTTCACTATTCAATAAAAATAAATATTTTTAGGAAAATCTTAAAAAATACCCCAAATATAATATTTAAATGATTATTTAAAAAATGATATTAATTTAAAAAAATAAAATTTATGAAAATAGTATAAATTAATTATAATTTTCTTGAACAAAAAGAAATAAAAACCATTTTTGAGGAAGAATTATTTTTAAAGTATATAAAATGACTTTACTAAAAATTGAGATCTTATTTATTGTGAATCAATAAATAAATTCGTATTATATAAAAATATTATTTATATTTATAATAATTTAATAATTACTATCCATACTTTCCAATTTAACCAGTAGTTTATAATGGTCACATTTGAATAATATATTTTTTATTACATATCACAGTTTTCTTAATGTTCGACATTTCATGCTAAACAAAAAATAAAGATTATTATTATTTTAAAATAAATTTTTAGGGTGTTATAAAATTAAATGGATATTGAACTTGGGGATACCTGTCACAACCGTCATTTCTATTTATTTTATTTTTATTATTTCTTGTTTCTGAGTGTCCACGCTGCTGTACGGGCTGTGCCCCGATTAAAATATTTGACGTCTGATGCTTTTTCTGGGTTTTGGACCCGTGCGCGGCCACCGTGTGCTTGGCGGTTGCCGCACAGTTAGCCCGGGTGTCGGGCAAGTGTTTTTTTTATAACTTTGTTTTATTATTTTAATTTGGTTTATCTCACGTTATTATTAAATGGTTATTTTTATTAATTTTTATTAATTTTAATTTTATTATTATTATTATTCTGGTATACTATTATTATTATTGCGTCATTTCCATTATTATTATAAAGATTGTTAATGTTATTATTGTATTATTATTAATATTGTGTTTATTATTATTATTAATATTTTATTAATAATATTATTATAAGAAAAAAAACCAGAAAACTCTAGAAACCCTAGGTACCCGAAGCCCACCCCTTCCCTTTCCTATTTCGCCGCGGGTCGCAACCCCTCCTCCTTTCCCGGTTTTCTTCCAGCGCTACCTGACCCCTCCCCTGCGTGCCATCAACCCCGCAAGCCACCGTGCCTCCGGCCTGTCTCCATGGTCTTCCCCCCCTCGTCTGCGCTGCTCTCCCCCTTCCCTTGCCCTAGCACCGCCGACCCCTGCGTGGCCTCCCCGGCGTCTCGGCCTCCCCGGCTTCCCGGTGTCCCGGCTCCCCCGCGCGACCAGCACCCTGTCGCCGGCAACCCCGCCCTCTCGCTGTCCCGCTCCCCTCTCCTTTTCCGGTCCCGGCCTCCCTGTCACCCCCCGCGCCGTCCCGATGGCGCACCCCGGACTCCGCGCCGACCCCCCTGCTGTCTCGGCTCCCTCCGCAGCTCCCCAGCCGGCACTTCCGGCGAACCCCCGTCACAGGCCAGTGGCCTCCGGACCTTCTCACGCCCCTGCCGACCCTACTGGCGAGGCCGCCGCTGACCAGCAGCCTCCAACACGATCCGGCAGCCCCCCTCTTTGGTATTCTTTTCCCCTCCTTCCTTTGATATATAGTTATTTCTTGGTTAGGGTATGATTTTTTGTGCGCATATCCTTAAATTGTGTAACCACCTTCGCTGTGTCGGGTCAAATTTCAGCTTCTCGCGGATGCGTTTGAGGTGCGCATGGGGTCCTGCTCTGTTTTTTCATACTTTCTTCATCGTTTGAGGTAATATCCCTCTGCCTTTCGCTTTAATTTTAGAACTGCGTTGATCTCTTGTGGCTGATTGTTTCTCGTGGATTAAATAGTTGACCATGACGTTTTTAATAATTTTAGAATTCTTGTCTTGCTTCTTGTTTTCATGCTGGGGGTTGGTTATGAGGTGCGAGTTGTGTCTAGTTAAATTTTTGACTTGTTTCGCATTCTTGAAATGCAATTATTAAATATGTTATAGTGTTGTCCAATTTGTTGGCTTTGTTGGAAATAAGTTCTAAGTGATTTTCTCTGGTTAAATTTATGTGTACTTATGGAGTTTTTTTAGAATTTGGTAACTTATTTGACCTAGTTATTTAATCTTTAACAAATTGTTTGTTTTTCTTATACAGACTGTTTATGTGTTGTTTGGCCTGCTTATAAAAATTGTTTAGAAATTGGTTTTCTTGTTCATAAAAGTGTCTGTAGACTGGTTTAGTCTTGATGGCATTTTATTAAGTTGTGTAAATTGTTATTTTAACTGTGGAGTTGGTGCGCATTCTATTTTGGCGTGTTGTGAGTGCTCTTTTAATTTTAAAATGATTTATTAAATAATATCGACGGTTTGGGTTATGTTTTGAAAGTTTTTCGAGGTGGTTTTTGTGTCGTATGTTCATCTGGTTTGTTTTTAATCAGTGGTGGTGGATTTTTAGTTGTTGTGCGTTTTTTTTTGCAGCGCGTTGTCGGTGAGGAAAACCCGGGATATTGCAGTCATCGACTAGTGCGTGCTTGTGCGTCTGTGCAGGGCGTGACACACCCTTATGTTTGGACAGCGAGACGAGGTAGGTCCCCCATTGCACTTACCTTTAGATTTAGAATTTATTAATTGCTTGTTGTTTTATTAATTTTTAATGAATTAGAAATAATATTAGATAATAAAACTTTAAATTATTATTTAGTGCGAAAGGAGCTGTTTATTTTATACCGAACACTTGTGACATTTTCTTGATGGGCGGACACCCAGTTTTGAAATAATGCTAGATTGTCCTTTAAACATAATTCACGGAACTTCAAATGTGCTTCTAGTTTTAAAGATAAATAATTTCTTCTGAACAATTGTTTTGAGTTTTTTGAGAAAAGAGGTTTTACTTTAAAATTGGTGAAGGCCTGTTTGGAACTTTAATGAAATGGATTATCTTGGAAATCCTACTCGGGGGTGATCTTTGGTGTGCGTTGTTTGCGTGATCTGTATGTGACGTTTGTGCATCGTGACTGATTTATTTACATTGTAGACACACCCCCTTTTTATTGCTTGTGTTGACATGGGAACCTGGCATATTGAGTGAATTTTATGAGAACGATTGATGCACTAGTTTAGACCACGCACTGGCTAGTGGTCCCATAGCAGGGGAATACTGAGTTATTGCTACTATGGGGATTGGGCCCCTAGGTTAGGCCATGCAGGGCTATGCTGGGTAGTATTATGGGCGTTATGACGTCATCTAGTTATGGCATGCCTTCAGGATGAGTCACATGTATAGTAAGTTCTGGATTGTTCACGATCTCCTAGGTTCGACCCATGTCTCTTTTAGTGTTTATTTGTGTGTGGCGGACGATTGAGAGGTCGAGTTCGGTTGCTGACCCTTGTGTGCCACTTTACCATTGCCCTTAGTGTGTGTTGTGTGTGATTCTCATTTTGACTAACAACTAAAGTTTGGATTTCTAAATTGCTCATAAAATGTTTTGAAAATGCAATGCACCTGTTCTTTCAACATTAAACTTGTTCTAAATTAAAAAGGGCAATGGGATGTTACTTGTTTTAGAAATGAAAGTGTGTGGAAAACATATTTTATATAATTTAGTTCAAACCTGGAATTGATAAACTCTTTATTTATTGGTATGTACATTGGGATAGAATTAGTTGGGCCTACCTACTGAGTTTTAATACTCACACCTATAGTGCTTCCTTGTTTTTAGTTCTGTTGCAGGTTCCAGATTCAGTTGTTCACCTTGAGTGATGTTGGTTGTGGTATTGGAGAGTGACCCATGGGGTCACCTGGAGTTGGATCGTGGTCAGGTTAGTAGTGGTGTTGGTTTCTCTTTCTTTATTCATTTTGTGGTTCTGTTTTATTTTCTACTATTTAGTTTATTTTTCATTTGGGCCAAATCATTCCCACCTGTTTACTTTTGATGCTCGGCACTAGTTGCCAGCCCGTGGGGATCGGGAACGCCCTTCGGGCCATGTCGCGAGCCGGCTCGGGTGACCGGTTCAGGGTCGACCCGGGTTGGTTCGTGAAAATACCTCTATAAACCCTAAAACTATTAGGTATATATTTTTTGGATTGTGTTCTGAGATGTCAAATCTATTATCATTCAGGTTAGAGCCCAGGGATTTTCCCTTGTTGCTTAGTTCCTATTGAGGATTATTTTTGGGATCCCTTTTCCAAGACTTTTTTTTATACACTAGACCTTTTTTGTTATGTGACACCATTACATGGATGTATTTACTTATTATTGATATATATTTCCTTTTGTATTTATATTGTATTTTAGTGGTGGTTTTGTTTAATTTCAAATGAATTTTCAAAAATGCTTGGGTTGAGTGATTTTAAAAATAAACTAATGATTATCATATCAACAAAATTTAGGAAATGGATTATAAAAATAAATAAAAGGTTTTTAATTGTATTTTGAATTTTCCATTTCACATTCAATGAATTGAAAAGAATTTCAAAGGATATTTCTTGAATTTATTTCTTGGTTCGAAATTTTGGTCCTAAGTTAGAAATGCCTTTTTGTAAAAGGGGGTTTTATTTTATTTAGAAAGAAAGGGGTAATTTATGATATTTTTTCTCTATTATTTCTCATATTAAAACCAATTTTTATAAATTATGTTCAAACTAGCAATTGTGAAATGTATAATGAAAGAAACTCTATTTAATATTTTTTGGAAACCTTTTGGGAACATATGGCACCCACTCCACATACACACCCATACATGTGTTTATATGAAAATCTCATGTTTTCATTCAGGTTACCAAAATGTGGCATTGGTTTTTATTTTGATCAATAGTTTCATTTATATAAATTATGGATATGGTGAGTAACCATGGGCCACTTAGAGGTGATGTTGAGGTCATCCAGTTTTTTTAGGGAAGGGATGTATTAGCCATTTTGGATATCCATTTATTTATATTTTAGTTTTATTTGTATCTTTTTTCACTATATGTTTTTATTTTGATGTTAAATTATATTTATTGGTTATTTATAAAATTATAATAATCAATTTCACAGATTATGTCTCATTTGTATGTGTATTTTAGTTATTCCATGTTTTTATTTTCATAATTTTTTGTATATTTTTATTTATATGCATGGGTTTACAATGTATGAATGGGTCATGTCTAACTATTAGTAGTTTTTATTTCTTTATTATGTTGTTATTATAATGGAGAAATCACTCCCAAGTGTGTGTTCTAGAAAACCAAGCACTAGTTTCCATCCTGTGGGGATTGGAAATTCCCTTTGGACGTAGTGGTGGGCTGGGTAGAGTGACATGCTGGGTTATCTTAGGTTGGTTCATTATATAAAAAACTCTTACATATGGGGAATCACACATGAGGTATTAAGAAATATTGATTAGTCAAATTAGAGATGAACCAGGCCTGGGATTTTACACATCACACCACTTTCTTTTCATGGGAAATAAGGTAGGTTTCCTTGATATAAAGGGGATATGAGAAAAACCCATGCAGGGGAGTGGTGGTGACTTGATATGTCCTTATTAGGTATTATCATTAGTATTAATGGTATGTATATATATTATGTATCATAAATATATAAATATTTTCCACACAAAACTTTTAGGTTAGGAGGAACCCAAGTCTTATCATGCCTATGGATAGATAGTTTATCTTCAATAGTTCTATAAAATATAACCTTCCTATAGAATTATAGTTGGTTTCTTAACTCATGGGGATCTAAAAGTAAAATTATATTCTTCTAAAGTGGTGGTACCATGACCTCAAGAGTGTATAAGTGGTTTTATTTCATGGTAATTATCAATAGAAGATAAAAAATAAAATTAGTGGAAGGATTCAAGTTCAACCTGAAGCAAGGTTTATTACTTTACATGGATCATATCCCTATGTAATCTGAACTGGGACCTATTATATAACAAGGTAGAATTCATATTTAATCATGTAAAAATACTTCATTATATGATAAAAGTATCTCTTACTCTTTTATGCCTTTTCATCTTGTGGATCAATTAAAAATTCCCTCTAAGAATATATCCTATGTATTGTGAATTAATACTCTTCTTGGAAAGAAGAGGGAGTATGACATTAATTGCCCATTATATATCATCTTTATATCTAAATTATAGATTGTGTGAGATTTTATCATCATAGAGATGAATCTATTTTATATTATTCTTGAGATCGATTGGATTATCTCTTTTAAATCCTATATAGATTATTATCACTAGAGGGTAACCTTCCCTACTCCAGATAGAATTTTTTATCAATTCTATGGTTAACATGACCTGAGGTCTACTCAGGGGAGGATATTATTGAGGTTGGATTATAAATTTAATAGATTTAATCTCTATTTATAGAGGTAAATGAAGATAATTTGTTTGAAGATCTACCACCATTGTTTTGTGAATTTATTGAGGTGTTTTTTGATGAATTATAGGGACTACCTCTTCAATGTGAAGTCAAGATTTCTATTGAATTGATTTCCAAAACATCAATTATATTGTTTCAATCATATGTAATTGAACCAACTGAATTAACCAATTCAAAATTTAGTTTAATGATATTGTGGTGAAAGGATGCATCTTACCTAGTGTTTATATATGGGTTTCTATACGGTCTTTACTAAAAAAATATGGAACAATATTCTTATGTATTAATTACAGAATAATAAATTAGGTGACTATCAATAACATATAACCCTTTCGTTTTTGGATTCCATTAATTATAATAAATTTTCACACACTATTCATAATCTATATAAATTAAATTATTCATTGATACATCCACTCTTTTTCCATGATATTTGTGGATAACATTTTGGATTACTCTAAAACTAAATAGTAATATGAGTATCACTTTAAGGTTGTCTTGGGAACTTTTTGTAATCATAACCACTATTATAGGACATCTATGGGTAACTTTTGAATCTGGGAATTCAAATTCATTGTACATGTGTTTTCAGAACAAGGAATTTCAGTTGATATTGAGAATGTGATGGTCATTATATCATATAATGAACCAAACAATTTCTTCAAGGTATATAGATTTTTAATTATGTTAGGTTATTATTAATGGATCTTAAAATATTTCTCAAAGTTAACATTTCTATTGAAAACCCTCACTTGGAAGGGAGTAAAATTATTATGGATCCTTTAATTCTTAGATTATTTAGATGAATCAATACAATGGTTAGCTTCAGCTATGATCTTAACCCTCCAATATCCTTTTGATGGTTAAGTGGTATATTGTGTTGCATCAAAAATGTGATAGGGTTGTGGTATTATGAAAGGTAATAATATATTGTATTTTAGTTCTCATCATGTTCTCCTTAATTAAAGAGATTATCCAACCCATGACATTGATTTGGAAGTATCCACACATGAATTTAAGTGTTACAAACATTATATTTTCAAGGAGAAGTTTATAGTATATATAAACCATAATATATTGAGTTATATTTTCTCCCAAAAGAATTAGAATCTTTTGAAAAGGATATAGGAGTAAGATTTGTAAAAAATTGACATCAGCCTCACTAATACCCTTGTTAAGGGGAATGTTGTCCCTAATTCCCTCAGTTAGAAGTTACTATTAAAATCCTTGAAACAATTTAGGGAAAAATGGTTTATAATGATTATTTTTACTAAAATAAAACTAGTAGTGAAAGAGTAAAGAGAAGTAATGTTTCTAATTAATTTTTAGATAACACTATCACATTTGGAACTTATTAAATAGGAGAAACTAATGGATGAATTATTTTATCATATTTAGAGAAATATTGAGTGTGAGATTACAAGTTCTTAGTATCAATCCCCAAAAGTAGTATTATATTTAAAGAATCACTATGTAGTCCCACATTCCTTGAGAGAAGAAATGATGGAGGATTTCCATCACTCTCATTTTGTGGTCCAACTAGAAACCCCCAAGATATATTAAAACATAAAGCACCAATATTTGTTGTTTGGAATGAGGTGATACATTACCTACCAACATGTGAAATAATAAAATCATAAGAAATCAATTATGTTTCAAACATTAACTATCACTAAATATAATCTGGATAGCATATCCATAAACTTTATTATTGGATTACCTTATACCCCTTGGTGAATGAATTCTATTGGAGTGGTCATTGATTATATAACTAAATCAACTAACTTCTTCTTGAATAAATATTACACCATGGTTGAGTATTTAAGGAAGATTTATACTTAGGATATAATAAAACTGTGTGGGGTACATTCTACAATAATCTCTAATAGAGATCATAGACATAACTATAAGTTTTAGAAGGGAATTTAAGAGTTAGTGGGGATTTATATTAATTTTATCCTGGCATACCATCCATAAACAGATGGGAAAAAAGTAGGATATTAAATTTTAATTGTTTTTTTCCATGCTTTCATGTTAGGCTCTGTTAGTCACTACTCTATCAAACTGAGGTTGGTTAATCTTCATTAGTGGGGCTTAGCATTATGCTGGAGATGAAAGAGAAAATTTAGCTTATCCAAAAATGACCAGTGACTACTTAGAATCACCAAAAATATTATGTTGACGGTTTTTATATATCTTTCTATTTTTTAGATAGTAATGAAGTTTTCTCATAAGTGTATCCTCATTTGGTCACTCACAACTATGAGGTAAGGGAAGATTATATTGAGGTATGTGAGACCTTTCTAAATTGTTGAAATAATTGGAAATGTGACCAAATGGATAAATTTTCATTCCCATAAACCATCAATTGACAATATCTTCTATGTGCATAAATTTAATAAATAAATTCCCAAACCTTCCCATGTACTGACATGGGAAGAGATTCACCTAGAACCAGATGTCTTGGTTATCGAGAAACCAATTTGGGTTGTTCATTCACAATCAAGGTACTATGGGGAAAATTTATTCCTATAGTATGGGTCTTATATCAATATGGGATTTAATCCCATGATACATGGGAGTATGAATTGAAAATAATAGTGTAACCCCACATTTCTTTCTAGATAAATAGTCTACAAGTTAAATTTATAAAGATGGAAAGTTATATAGTTTTAAGAATTGAGATATTTGAGTGTCATTTTTGGGTATTTATTCTATTATTATTTTCATTTATCATTTATCATGATAATTTGACTCAAAATTTGATAATTTTTTTAAAAATAATATTTTTCATAGTTAAGGTGCACATTTTTTCTAACTGTGAAAAATAATCATGCATATTTCCACACTTAACCAATACTTATGAATGGTTAGGTACATAGTAAACACATCTTCAAATACTAATCATGAATAATTATATATTTTTTCTTTTTTTGGTGAATATATCTAAAATGGAATGGATTCTCATTTTTACCCATTTATACATTCCCACATTCCTCCTCCCTCATAAATCCACCTTCTTATCTCTCTCTACCATGATTCAAGTTTCTATTTCTCCATAAATATTTTATGTTCACTCAAGTAAGAGTCTCTTATTTTCTTTCCTATTTATATTTTTTCTTCCTTCTCCCCCTATTTCTCTCCTACAACCATGGTGTCCTAGGACTTATAGATTCCATTAGATTTATATGTTACTAATGATGGTAGGGTTTCTTATTACTCACTATGGATATAATACTACATCCTTAAAAATAAAATTCCTATTGGTAATATATTCCACGATTTAATATAGGTGTCTCTTTGAAAACCCTTCACTTGGAAACCTCAGGTATTTTATTTATTTTAAAGGTTATTTGAGTCGTATAAAATATAAATTGAAATTTTTTGATTGTTTTCTTAACAACAAAATTGTTACATTTTTAAAAAAAAATTGAATTGGAAAGAATATTCACAAACATTTAAGAGAAACCTTGACTATTTTCATTCCAAAAATGTGTTCAATGAAATTCCTATACTAGTCTTTAGAGAATTTCATGGATATTTTTTATGTATGCTTAGTGATGGATTTACAAGAATTATTCAAAGTGTATTCCAAATGATAGTTACTTTTTAAAATAGGTATTTAAAAAGAATATTTAATGCTAGGATCACCCCTTTCCATGGCTCTCTTTTGATAATAAATTAATTTATCTGTTCGTGCTTCTTTAATCAAATATAATCATTGATAAATTATAGATATTGATGAAAGGTGTTATTTCTCAAATACTATTTATGACTTGTAGCCTTTAATCTCTAGAAAACTTAATGGGGGAATTCCTTGGGTAGTTAGAGGGTCCTAGGAAATTTTCTGTGCTAGGTTATGTGGAAACTCTCCCTAGCTTGCACCCTACGAGTTATGATGGCACTCTAACTTAGGCGTAAAACTATAATATAACATTTAATATTTTATAATGGGTATAAAATAAATTTAGAATTATTATTTAGATAGAATCATGATTTTATATGATTATAGATGACGATATTACTATAAGTGTTGGTTATGTATTGGAAAGGCTCAATGTTCTTGTGTGATCTCTACCTTTTTTACCTTATGCCCAACCACGATGCTTTAGTTTATGGATTAAACTATTAAATGATTTTTTTTCAATAAAATTTTGTATCTAATGCCTATATATATATATGTGTGTGTTTAATGGTTGATAATGTTTTTATTTGTTCATTAGAAGTTATATTAGTAATTTAATTATCTACAGTTCAAACATGCACTCATTGGTTATATTTTAAGGGAATTTCTTTGGGAATTTAGTGGAATCCAACTAAACTATTTTCCTCACAATCCACATACACTCATTGGGTGTATGAAGATAATGTTTTTATAGAAATAGATAAATAAATGGCACTTATTAGAGGTGGGTGTTACTCGTGATAACATATATTAGGTTTGGAGGAGGTGACATGTAAGGGGTGCCCTCATGTGACACAGAGAAGGGTAGGGGTAAATGGTTTTTTTTATTTTGGTTTTAGTCCTTATTCCTTGCATGTATATAATTTTATTAGTTTCATATCTGATATTGCCTCTTTATTTTTAGATCCTTAGGTTAGTGTATATATTTTCTTTTTTTGAAAGATTATGTTAAGTGGTTTTAAAGGCTAGTCTATTTTCTTTGAATTTATGGTTTTTGTATGGTATCCCTCATTTATGTTATACTATGTTTAGGTATTATGTTTATTTTAAAAATACATAATAAGATAAATTAATCACCAATATTTTGTGAAATCATGTATCATTCTTGGATAGGCCCCCCTTTGATCATATTTTTAATTTTTGGGAGAAACCATTCCCACATAATTATTCTTGATGCACAAGCACTAGTTGTCAATGTAACATCCTAGGTAAATAACGAAATATGACATTTTCATATTTATTAATGTTTTTTAATTAAATATTAATTTTACTTTAAAGGGGTTTCTATTTTTGATGGCGTACCCGATACACAACAACGAGTTTCTTTGAAATCTTACGCTGCACATTAACAATATAATATTATTATTTTAAAGGGTAGTTAACGTCTATCCGTTGTATTGTCGGGAATGAACAGAACTAACTAAAATATGATTAAAAATGTCTGTTAAATGTTTTTACATTTATCCAATAATAGTTAGAGGCTTAAAATGTGAATGAATCTAATTTTATGCTTAATTTACTTTAAATGGTTGATTTACCACCTTTTAAAGGAGAACTCTCTTAAAATCTAGTTTTGATCACTTTTATATATTCTATTTGAAAAAATAAAATTCTTCATTAGAACAGGGACATAAAAAATTACATTGGATGAAATTTTGGTATTTTTCTGATAAAGTTTATTTTTTAACGAATAGCGAAAATTCTGTATTTTAATTCAAAATAGCATTTTAATATAATTTATTTATATGGTTAGATTATATTTTTAATTGGTCTTAGAGTTTCAGTAGATTATATTTTTACCATTTAATCAAATGGTGGTCTTTGTAATTAATTTCACTTTGAAATTGGACATAAACAAGTGTCAATCTTTTGATAGATATTGTTTCTTAAAAACACACTATTTGTTTTGACAACAGGAATTAATATTAAATTAATTAATCCAACTTATATGTTTTGAATTTGTTAAAATAGACATAATTTTTGAATTCGGTATATCAAATATGTCTAAGGCTAAATATTTGGTATTTTTCTGAAAAACATCAATTTTTGATGAATAGTGAAACCACTAAGTTGTAGTTAAAAAATTGACTTTTTCATTTAAATGGAATTTTACCACTTCTGTGAATTGAATTTCAAAAATATGACATATATGGTTGTTATTATAAAGTAAAATGTGGTTCAATAAGATAAAAAAATTAGTGAATAGTAACTTTTGACTTTTGTTTATCGCAGTTAAAGGTAAATAGGATAATTCAAGGTAAAAAGAATATTATAATAATTCAAAATTACCTTAACAATTTTCCTAACATTATTGGATGAGTCATTGAAAACCATGGGCACCATTGGGTCGATTTTGGGACCCCATGGATCCACATGGGAGTGATAATGACACATTAGATTAATTAATTTAAAGTTATGATAAAAATGACATAAACAAATATCTTTTAGTAAATTAATTTTTACATAGGGTTATATAGGTTATCCTTTAGACTATAAATATTAATTGTAAATATAAATATATTCCATACATCATGGTATTTTTTTATAATTTTTAGAAATCAAATAAATTAAATTATGTATGATACAATAATGAAGCAGTGTTTACCTCATTAATAAATGATTTAAATAAATAAGATTATAAAGATTAAAATAATATCCAAAACCTATATAATTCCTAGTGGATTATTTTATTTCGATCATGATTCATCTTATCTTTGAGTTTAATTAGTTTTTGACCTTTAGAAATAGAAAATCATCATATAATAATATAATATTTTCAAACTTTCCTAAAAAGCCCCTCCCCCCATTATAAAAAACCATCACCTCTAACCCATTCATCACACTTCACATGCCCCTTGTATCTTCCAAAATCTACCAAATTAAGCTTCCTACATCCCTCTACTACTCATAAAAGCCTTAACTTAGGCATAAGGCACTTCAAGTAGTCCTTTTGGTTAAAACCAAAGAGAGTTATTCGAATTAAAGGTAACAGTTTCTCTTAAATTCTTTTGTTTTATTTTGTTTAATTTTACTTCTACAACCCCATAAACTCTTTTTATTCCTTTATTTTATAAACAAAACTAGTATCCTAAATATACTAGGTTTTTTTATGAGAAATATTCATACTAGACTTACACAAACCTCCGTCTAATGGGTAAATAACATACTGTTTTTGTGGACGACGAGCTACTGCCTCACGAAACGATGATTGTTCAAATATCTCCAACCACCTCCCATGGTGTCCATTATGATGGAAACTTATTTATATATGATATATATTATATTTATATTGTTTCTATGATTCTGTATTTTTCATTTATAGAATACCTTTATGGTTTCTATAGTGGGTAAATACGATAATCTCATTTGAGGAAGTGTGAACTACCACCCCCTCAAAGTGATATGAATAGTTAATGCCTTATGTGGAATGTATAAAGGGTAGAGTTAATAAAATTATATATGATATTATAATATAATTATAATATACTTATGTATCATTATGTTTCCATTCCATTACAATACGAAATAGAAATGGAAGTAGCGCTCATGCGTACGTACGACTTACTGTCTCCATGAACGGTGCATTTCATTTCTTATCTCTAAATCTTATGTACTATTGAAAATATATGTATATACTGGATATATATGATATATGTGATATATAAATCATGAATATCATTCTAGATATAATGAACAATTTATCACATGAACAACTTGTAATTATAAGAATTCTATTTTTGACTCAAGTACCAAATATCGACAAAATGACCATTATTAACTTAAATTATTACATAATGTTTATAACATGGTAATAAGTGATTTAAAAAGAATGATAAACTTGAAAAAAAGGCTCTTAATCATGTATAAATTATCTTTATTTTATGATTCATGATATTAATGAATGAACGGGTCAAGTCGGATACGAGGTAAGGGAACTTCTTAACCCAATTTCCATTATTTGGGTTGATATTCTCTTTCTTGTTTATGTCATTATTTTATTATGTGAGAAATGAATTTTTATATATTATCATTTATTTATACTTTCATTATGTGTTCTTATATGGAATACACATAATCGATCTATTTTATTTACAAAATGATCTTTTTAAGGGACTTCTTCTCAATCTCCTTTCATTGAGGAATATTTTATTTTATAAACGACTTTCTTTTATATGCTATATAAACTCCTTTTACATTTCATTTCATTCAAAGGGAATATTTTTCTATTAAGAGTTTTACTAAACGACAAAAAGGAATGTATCTTTTAACCTAAGTGGTGACAACGACCTTTCTGCTACGTGGGTATTATTTAATCTTTGGCTTCCTTAAAAATCCTTAATGTTTTTAAAAGGAAAATAAATACCATATAATCTTTTATGTACTTCGGTATTAAAAATGGTTTTGATAATGGATTTTATATGTCAATATATTTAAGTTATATATTGTGATCGAAATTTTGAAATGTTTTGTTTACTTTATATTTATAGTATGTGTAATGATTTTATAATGGTACTAGGACATTTGATGGGTGGTTATGTGATAAAACAAATGATGGGTTGGGCTAGGATAATCCTGGAAGGGTGGTTAGGTTATAACCTCCAATGCATTGGGTATGGAAGTTGGTTGTATGGCTATTCCATTTAGTGATATCTGTGAAAATCGACCGTATAGTTATTCAATTTAAGTATGTTTATGTCCAAAGTTACCTTTATATGTTATTTGTTCTTTATATGGGTTTTATGGTAATATTTTGGTTACAAAAGGGTACGAAATGATCTTTTATCTAGTGAAGAGTATTTACAACTTCATAAAGATGAAAAGTATTAGTTATGATAATGTATTCATGGATTAATTTTTATTTTGAAAAACTAATAGGATTCCATCATTGTGTATCCCGTACTGAGCTTTTTATGCTCATCCCATGTTTTAGAAATGTTATTCAGAGTACATAAAGTGGAATAGAGTAAAGGATGGGATCAAGGAAAATTCATGATGTCTAAAACATAGAACTAGATATTTCTCTTTTTTTCACGAATTTTTAATTTGTGAAAAAAATGGAAACTGGGTAGATGTGTCTATATATAATATTCAAGTTGTTATGTATATGTTATGACCTAATTATCCAAAGCTCTAAACCTGAAATGATCCTCAATGTGAATTATTAACTTAATTAAAGAATATTAAATGTTTAATGTTGTGTCCTTATAGTTGGTATCAGAGGTTGGTTTAGAAAACATTAGGAGCTCGGGTATTGTTAAGTTAATGTACATAAATAAATTTATATTAATATTGAAATGATAGCATTTACATATTACCATGTTTCTTCGACTAAGATATCTCTGTTTTCCGAATGGTTTTCCATAGAAAAAACATGTCAGCTATGTTGGGATGACATCAGGAGGAAGACAACCTTCCAAATCAGCAACCTGAGATGGTCAGAATCGGAACTGAACAGTTTTTTGTAGTGATGGTTGTAACACCTGAGACATTTATGAGAAATATTTTGTTTTTATGTTATATAAATCATCAAAGGAATATTTCACTACACACAACACTATCTTGGCTTTCTTTACACACAACTGCGTCCTTCCTCGATAGCTTGTGTCGTACGCAATACCGAGTTTCACTAAACAACGATATGCTATTAAAATATTATTAAAACTAGACGTTATGAAGAGTAATACCCACCTTTTGAAATTTTGTAAATTTTATTTTTCAAAATGGACTTCATTTTTGGATTCGGAATATCGAAATTATCCTAGGGTGAAATTTTGGTATTTTTCTGAAAACATTCAATTTTTGATGAATAGTGAAAACACTGGGTAACTATTTAAAAACCGACATTTTATTTAAATAATTACTTATTTTATTTACATTCATTTTATGTAAAAATTGATACATAATACCTATTTAAGTTCAATGCAATTCATTGGAGTCATTTTATAATAATTTTAGATATATAAAAATTTTATTGAACTTTTCACCGTCGTTTACCCACCTCCTAGGAGAATTTGAAAATTCACACAAAACTTAATTTTACCGCTTATGTGAGTGGAATTTCGAAAATCCGAGAGACACAGTTAATATCAAGGACTAAAATTTGGTTCAATGAGATGAAAATAATTTTTAGTGAATGGTAACTTTTTACTTTTTTACCACAGTTAAAAGTAAATAGGGTAATTAAGGGTAAAAATGTTATTATTATTACCCTAACACATGTCCTAATTCTATTGGATAAGTGTAATTCGACCAAAAACAGACTTAGGAATAAAATATGACCATTTAGGACCAATAGGAATAGATTAGGACATTTATTATTAATTTATTTAAAGAAGGGTTAAAATAGTTAAAATCAAAGTTTAATAAGTAAATCATTTTTAATATAGGGTTATACATTAGATAAATTAGACTATAAAAACTCAATAGAAAGATAAAAATATTTCCTACATAATGGTATTTTATTTGTAATTTTTAGATTTTAAATAATTTAATTTATTTATGACACAATGATGATGTAGTAATTATCTAATTAAAGAAATATTGAAATAATTGATGTTATAAATACCCAAATAAATGTAATTTTAGACTTTTTATGAATTAAAATAATTTAATATGTTAATATGACATGTTATTGTTGATTGAATTAACTTTTTTAGAACTAATAATTCTGCTATGATCTTCACAAAAATCAATTACCAAATAGTGTCGAAATTGACATAAAATAGTTTTTTAAAACAATATTATATTATTAATTGTTATTATATTCTTAAAAATATAAGGTTCGTCCAAGATACTTATATCATGATAGGTGTATCATTAATGGACCACTTTGGGGTCTCTTGGATGTATGTGGTATGTTTATTAACTATATAATATAAAAATACAAAGTGACATGGTAAATGTCAATCTAATTAACTAAGAGTTAAAACTAAAAGTTAAGGTTAATATAATGACCTAAACTTTTCTAAATTCTATTGGATGAGAGTATTTCGACCCATCCCCACATTAGCTTCGAAATAAACCAATTTTTAGATATTAAAAACCGAATATGACTTTATAATAAAATAATATTTTTTGTTTTTCCAAAGGTGCCCCTCCCCTCCCTTATAAAAGGGAACTTCCTCCCTCTCTTCCTCACACCAATTTGAGCCTTCAAGATCGGCCAAACCCTACCAAATTATCTTATCCACTTACCTAGAAACATCCTAGAGGTCCTTGTCTTCTTCAAAGACCAATTTTAGGGCCCTAAGAGGAGTTCTCAAAGAGGCGCTTCAAAGAAGAGGTAATGTCTGTTACCGATTCTTTCAACATTATTTCTTCTTCCACTTCTTCTTCTTTAGTTTTTTCATTATGAATTAATAACATCAGTATCACTCATATACTGGTATGTTATTTTACTTATGAAACAACCCTATTTCACTAACTATCCATCCTATGGAAAACAAAATCACCGTGTGTGCGTACGTACGGAATACCGTCTCCACGTCGTGGTGTAATCTATTTTCCACCACCACATTACTTGGATGGGTATAATGGTGTAAATAATAACAATATATGATTATTGTAAAGTTATATTGAATCTGAAATAGTATACATACACTCCATTACAATTTCACGATCATGGGAACAATATCATCGCTCGTGCGTACGTACGGAATATCGTCTCCACGATGTGATGCGACTCATTCTACATGTTTTTCATTGCATAATGATTAGATAAATGAATTGAGTGAATAAATATGATATTTATTACACTAATACCATTCTGTAAATGAGTTATCTATAACCTAAAAAGAAGAATAATAATTCATTCGACAAAACACGCATAAGAACAAAAAGTAATAAACACCCGAATAACAAGTAGTAATGAAATATTACTAATAAGAAGATAAGAATATAACCATATATGATATCATAAAAATAAGTATGATTCTGGAATAAGTAAATAACATTATTTAAATCATTATACAGGAGGTTTGGATACTTACAAAGCAAATCAGACCTAAGGTAAGGGAAAATCTCGCAATCTCTTTTTTATCCGAGATTGTTTATAGATCAGAATTTACTGGGGAATATTTATCATACACATCCATTTTTCCTCAATATGTAATATTTATATCCTTCTAAAAATTTTTATATCCAATTTTACCCTTTGGTGAGTTTTTAGTAAAAGATATGAAAGGAATCTTTTGTCGTTTTTCATACGAGGTACTTTTTGACTTTTCCGACAAAAGTAAGAGAAGAATGTTTTTTAACTTATATGGCATGAATGGATTTTTAAAAAATTATTTCCAAGAAGCTTCCTTTACAAGTTTTCAGGTTTATTTTTAATCAACTCCTTTTAGTTTAAAATTGTATTACATATTAAGAAAGTAAAAATATTTTTGAAGTTGAAAGGATATTTTCTTCAAGAATGGAGTTCAAGTGTTTTATCAAAATTATTTTCCATCTAAGATAATATAGGGTTTTGTTTCTATCCCTATTATTACATTGATTTGATTATGTTGTGATAGAATTATTTTTATGAATTCCTTTATCTTATATGAATTGTTTTATGATGTCACGATGTTTAAGAATAACATTTTTATTACATGGGTTATGCAATGATGTATGATTTATGATTTTGAGGCACACATAGGAATGGTATCATTATGAGATGGTTGGGACCTATATCTCCCTCTAATTCATTGGGTAAAGATTTATATCACATGAGATAGACATGGCTAGAACGGCAGGTTAAACCGGTTCAGTGAAATAGGACTGAAATGAGGAGTGAACTCGGTTGAGAAATGGAATTTATCCGCTAAGATAGTCTTGACAATGAGTCTTGACTACTAAGAAATGATTCTATATGATTATGTGTGTATGCCACAAAGTTTCATGTTTTAAGTTATGATTATTGGGATTCAATTTCACTACTATGATTTATCCCATGTTATGAAATTATGATCTCTTTTGCAGGTTAAGATTTCCAAAATTTTATGTTCATATGAATATGATGTGATTGATATTTCTTTTGTTTACCCTTACTGAGAATTTGAGCTCACCCTTTTGTATGTTTTCTTTCCCCAGGTCAGGAAGAAGTTTGTTAAGTAGGATATTCCAAAAAGGGACTCTAGATATGATGAAATAAATGGGAGACAACATAGATGATTTATGAACCAGTTGTTTATGTTTCCTAGTTTCTAAAGAAACTATACCTATACGGTCCTTTCCTGGTTTTGTTATATGTTGTAATAAGTGTTCTTCAATTATGAAGTAATAACAATGTATGTAAAGTATGGGTTGTTATAGTTGGTATCAGAGGAAAGGTGTAGTCAACCTTTGGAAACTAGGATGTTAAAGCCTTAGTAAGAACCCTAAGGATAAGTCTAAGCATAGAACACAATCTCAGTGTTTTAGAAATGACCTTGAATAACCTATGATAATACCTTAAGTGTGAAATTTTATTCTTGATTATGTGGTTTTCCTATTATAATTAGTGTTTCTCACACTATTATTCTTGGTTTTAGTCAATGGCTGGAACCCGAAGGAACCGTGTTAATGCGGAATGCGATGGGCAATGCAATGATTTTCCCCCTGAGCAACCAAACCATATGGGAGCTGGAATGAAAAATCTGGTAGCCATGCTCACACAACTTTCTCAAGCTATGAATCATGCAGGACTTCCAAACGAGAAAAGTAAGGAGCAACATTCTATTGAATCCTTCATGAGGCAGCGTCCACCTTCATTCAGCGGGTCTACTGATCCATTAGTTTCTGAACAATGGATTAGTACTACTGAAAAGATATTTTCAGTTCTTCAATGTTCTGAACATGATAAATTCATCTTAGCAGTGTATCTTTTGGAAGGAGATACTGATCAATAGTGGAATCATATAAAGAATACGAGGCAAAGGGATGAAATTGAGTCCATGGAATGGGACGAGTTCAAGAACTTATTTTTCAATAAGTACTTCCCTCGTATTCTCCGAAAAAAGATGGAGAAAGAGTTTCATGAACTGAAGCAAAAGGCTGATGAATCTGTTGGTACCTATGAAATAAATTTTACAAGACTTGCAAGGTACACTTCTGGTATTATTATCCAACCTGAGAGTAAGATCGATCGATTCTTTAGTGGCTTAAAACCAAGTCTTCGAAGGGCCTTAGCCATAAGGGACTTCAATAGCTACGAGGAAATCGTTCGATGTACTCTCAAAGTTGAGATGGAGATTGGAGTAACCCATCAGTCATATGGGTTTGATAAAAAGAGAAAAATGGAATTCAATGGAAAATCTAAAGAGCACAATGAAAAGAAGATGATCTTTCCCTTATGCTCAAAGTGTGGAAAGAAACATGGAGGGAGTTATCTTAAAGAGACAAGTAAATGTTTCAAATGTGGAAAGGAAGTTCATCAGGAATTTGAATGCCGCAATGATGGGAAGAAGATGTCTAATGATGCAAACAAAATAAGGGATACACAGAATGAACCTACTACACTTCAATGTTTCAAGTGCAAGGAGATGGGGTATTATGCCAATCAATGCCCAAATCCAAGGGTTGATGATGTTGGTCGACCTCAAAAAACTTATAAGGCTAAAGAAAAAGGAAAGTCACATGCAGTTTCTATCAGTGATGTGGAGTATGATAATGATGTGGTAAAAGGTACACTTATCATCCACTCTAAAGTAGAAAATGTTTTATTTGATTCTGGATCCACCCACTCTTTTATTTCTGAAGAATTTTCTAAGGGTATCTTCGTATTACCTCAACAATTAGATGTTGAGTTAGCTGTGACAACCCCTAATGGCACAACAGTCGCATCCAAAGTTTATAATTCTTCTCCGATTGAAGTTTGTGGGAAAGTTCTTCCTGAAAATCTGGTGATCCTTCCTATAGTGGAATTTTATGTGATTCTTGTCATGGATTGGCTTTCTCTATATGGAGATCATATCAATTTCCAAAGAAGGGAAGTCACATTTCATATTCCAGATCAATCTATGATCGTCTATCGATGCAAGGATGAACATAACCTTCCAGTGGAAATTTCTTCCATCTTATGGGTCTTGATTCCACTAAAGGAGGGTTATTTATCTCAAATGGTTGGTGAGAAACTCACGATTAAGAATACTCCCATTGTATGGGAGTTTGACGATGTCTTTCTAGAGGAATTTTCGGGTCTTCCACCAAATTGTGAAGTTGAGTTTTCAATAAAACTCGTACCAGGTGCTTTGCCTATTTCAAAGAAACCTTATAGAATGGCCCCAATTGAGTTTCAGGAATTGAAGAAGCAACTCCAAGAGAATCTTGATAAAGGATTCATACGCCCTAGTGCGTCACCTTGGGGACAACCTGTTCTGTTTGTTAAGAAGAAAGATGGATCAATGAGACTCTGCATTGATTATCGAGAACTTAACAAGATCACTATCAAGAACAAATATCCTCTCCTGCACATTGATGACTTATTTGACCAACTACGAGGAGCTCAATACTTTTCCAAGATTGATCTTCGTTCTGGGTATCATCAATTAAGGGTCAAAATGGAGGATATACCAAAGACGGCTTTTCGTATAAGGTATGGACACTATGAAGTTATAGTGATTCCATTTGGTCTTACTAATTCCCCTGCTATCTTCATGGACCTAATGAATAGAGTCTTTAGAGACTATCTTGATCAATTTGTGGTAGTCTTTATAGATGATATTCTTGTCTATTCAAAGAGCAAGGAAGAACATGAAGATCACTTGAGAATTATATTGAAGACCCTAAGAAAGGAGAATATTTATTCCAAATTTACCAAGTGTGAATTTTGGCTTCAAAAAGTTACATTTTTTGGTCACATAATCTCAAAAGAGGGGATATCTGTGGATCCATCAAAAACAGAGGTCATCGAAAGATGGTCGATACCAACAACAGTAACTGAGATCCAAATTTTTCTTGGTTTGGATGGAAATTATCGATGTTTTGTGAAATATTTTTCACGATTATCTAATCCACTCACCAAGTTGTCTTAGAAAGGAGTTAAGTTTGTTTGGACGGAGAAATGTGAAGAGAATTTCAAGGAGTTGAAAAGAAGGTTATCCAGTGCACCTGTACTCACACTTCCTTGTAGTGGAGAAAGGTTTGTGATCTACAGTGATGCATCCAAGAAGGGGATGGGGTATGTTCTTATGCAAAGTGATAAGGTGATAGCTTATGCCTCACGACAGTTGAAAATCCATGAGCAAAATTACCCAACTCATGATTTGGAGTTAGCTGTGGTAATCTTTGCATTAAATATTTGGAGGCATTACCTTTATTGAGAAAGGTGTGATATTTATACTGACCATAAAAGATTAAAGTATATTTTCACACAAAAGGAGATGAATATACGCCAAAGAAGATGGTTGGAGCTAATTAAGGATTACGACTACTCAGTTCATTACCACCCTGGGAAATCTAACATGGTGGCAGATGCATTAAGTCGACAAGACCATGCTAGCTTATCCATAATGAGGATAAAAAAAGATCCAATATTTATGGATTTACAAAGGATGGGTCTTGGAATTATAATGGAAGGGGGAAAATTGTATCTTTCTCAAATTAATGTTCAACCATCTATACATGTGAAGATTAAAGAGGTGCAGAAAGAAGATGTAGAGTTACAAATGAAGGTGATAAATATTCTTGAATTCAACCTTGATTGTGATGGGATAATAAAGTTTAGGAATCGAGTTTGTGTACCTCCCATCCCAAAATTAAAGGAGCTGCGGGATGAGGCTCATAGTTCTTCATTCTCTATTCATCCTAGAAGCACGAAGATGTATAGGGACCTGAAAGAGTACTTCTGGTGGGATGGTATGAAAAGAGATGTTGCTGAATATGTCTCTCGATGCTTGGTTTGTCAGCAAGTTAAAGCTGAGAGATAGAAGTCTAAGGGAATGTTACAACTATTACCCATACCTGAATGGAAATGAGAAAACATCACTATGGACTTTGTCACCAGACATCCTAAAACATCCAAAGGCAATAATGCTATCTGGGTCATAGTTGATCATCTTACAAAGTTTGCACACTTCATTGCTATTAGAGATGATTTCTCTCTAGATCAGCTTTCCAGGATATATGTAAAGGAAGTGTTAAGATTGCATGGAGTACCACTTTCTATTATATCTGATCAGGATCCGAGATTTACCTCGAAGTTCTGGAAAAGTCTTCAGCATACTCTGGATACAGAGTTGAGTTTCAGCACTGCTTATCATCCTCAGATAGACGGTCAGTCTGAGAGAACAATTCAAACTCTAGAAGATATATTAAGAGCTTTCTCTATGGATTTCAAAGGTGGTTGGGATCAATACCTACCTTTGGTGGAATTTTCTTATAATAATAGCTTTCAATCCAGTATTCAGATGGATCCTTATGAAGCTCTCTATGGAAATAAATCTAGGACTCCAACTTGCTGGGATGAAGTTGGGGAAAGAAAGCTATTAGGACATGATCTTGTTGATGAGATGACCGAAAAGGCCAGATCTATTCAACAACACATAAGAGCAGCTCAGAGTCGACAGAAAAGTTGTGCCGACAACCAAAGAAAAGACTTAGAGATTGAATTGGGTGATAAAGTGTTCTTACAAATATCTCCCTAGAAGAGGGTCATGAGATTTGGAAAAAAGGGGAAGTTGGGCCCTAGATATATCGGTCCTTTCAAAGTACTGGATCGTGTTGGAAAGGTAGCTTACCAATTGGCGCTTCCACTGAATCTCTCTCAAGTTCACGATGTGTTCCATGTATCTCTTCTGAGAAAGTACATACCTGATCCTTCACATGTACTCAGCTCAGAAGTTGTACCGCTGGTGCAAGATCTTTCTTATGAAGAATAGCCGATAGAGATTCTGGATCGTAGCGAAAATGTCCTATGAAACAAGACCACTCGCTTGGTGAAAGTTTTATGGGGGAACCACCAATTAGAAGAAGCTACATGGGAGCTTGAGGATATGATGAGGGAGAGGTATCCTCATCTTTTGTTACAAAGTGAAGAATTTCGAGGGCGAAATTCATTTTAAGGGGGGTAGAATGTAACACCAGAGACTTTTATCAGAAATATTTTTTTTATGTTATATAAATCATCAAAGGAATCTTTCACTACACACAACAATATCTTGTCTTTATTTACACGCAACTGCGGCCTTCATCGATAGCTTGCATCGTACACAATACCGAGTTTCACTAAACAACGATATGCTATTAAAATATTATTAAAACTAGCCGTTATGAATAGTAATACCCACATTTTGAAATTTTGTAAATTTTATTTTTCAAAATGGACTTCATTTTTGGATTTGGAATATCAAAATTAGCCTAGGGTGAAATTTTGGTATTTTTCTGAAAACATTCAATTTTTGATGAATAGTGAAAACACTAGGTTACTATTTAAAAACCGACTTTTTATTTAAATAATTATTTATTTTATTTAAATTTATTTTAGGTCAAAATTGATACATATTACCTATTTAAGTTCAATTCAATTAATTGGAGTCATTTTATAATAATTTTAGATATATAAAAATTTTATTGAACTTTTCACCGTCTTTTACCCACCTCATAGGAGAATTTGCAAATTTGCATAAAACTTAATTTTACCGCTTCTGTGAGTGGAATTTCAGAAATCCGAGAGACACGGTTAATATCAAGGACTAAAATGTGGTTCAATGAGATGAAAATAATTTTTGGTGAATAGTAACTTTTTACTTTTTTTACCACGGTTAAAAGTAAATAGGGTAATTAAGGGTAAAAATGTTATTATTATTACACTAACACATGTCCTAATTCTATTGCATAAGTGTAATTCGACCAAAAACAACCTGAGTAATAAAATATGACCATTTAGGCCCACTTGGACTAGATTAGGACATTTATTATTAATTTATTTAAATAAGGGTTAAAATAGTTAAAATTAAAGTTTAATAAGTAAATCATTTTTAATATAGGGTTATACATAAGATAAATTCGAATATAAATACTCAATAGAAAGCTAAAAATATTTCCTCCATAATGGTATTTTATTTGTAATTTTTAGACTTTAAATAATTTAATTTATTTATGACACAATGATGATGTAGTAATTATCTTATTAATGAAATATTGACATAATTGATGTTATAAATACCCAAATAAATGTAATTTGAGACTTTTTATGAATTAAAATAATTTCCTATGTTAATATGACATGTTATTGTTGATTTAATTAACTTTCTTCGAACCAATCATTCTGTTATAATTTTCAAAAAAAATCAATTACCAAATAGTGTCAACATTGACATAGAATAGTTTTTAAAACAAATATTATATTATTAATTGTTATTATATTCCTAAAAATCTAAGGTTCGGCCAAGATACTTATATCATGACATTTGAATCATTAATGGACCAATTGGGCATCTCTTGGATATATGTGGTATGTTTATTAACAATATAATATAAAAATACAAAGTGACATGGTAAATGTCAATCTAATTAACAGAGAGTTAAAACTAAAAGATAAGGTTAATATAATGACCTAAACTTGTCTAAATTATATTGTATGAGATTATTTCGAACCCTCCCCACCTTAGATTCTAAATAAATCAATTTTGAGCTATTAAAAACCTAATATGACTTTATAATAAAATAATATTTTTAGTTTTTCAAAAGGTGACCCTCTCCTCCCTTATAAAAGGGCACCTCCTCCCTCTCTTCCTCACACCACTTTGAGCCTTCATGCTCGGCCAACCCCTGAAAAATTCTCTTCTCCACTTCCCTAGATACATCTTAGAGGTCCTGGTCTTCTTCAAAGACCAATTTTAGGGCCCTAAGAGGAAGTCTCAAAGAGGAGCTTCAAAGAAGAGGTAATGTCCGTTACCAATTCTTTCAACATTATTTATTCTTCCACTTCTTCTTCTTTAGTTGTTTCATTATGAAGTAATAACATCAGTATCACTCATATACTTATATGTTATTATAAGTATGAAACAACCCTATTTAACCATCTATCCATCCTACGGAAAAAGAAATCACCACGCGTGCGTACGTACGGAATACCGTCTCCACGCCGTGGTGTAATCTATTTTCCACCACCACCTTACTTGGATGGGTATAATGGTGTAAATAATAACTATATATGATTATTGTAATTTGATATTGATTATGAAATAGTATATATACACTCCATTATAATTTCACGATCATGGGAACAATATCATCACTCGTGCGTACGTACGGAATACCGTCTCCACGATGTGATGCGACTCGTTCTACATGATTTTCATTTCATAATGATTACATAAATTAATTGAGTGAATAAATATGATATTTATTACACTAATACCATTCTGGAAATGAGGTATCTATAACCTAAAAATAAGAATAAGAATTTATTCGACAAAACATGCATAGGAACAAAAAGTAATAAACACCCGAATAACAAGTAGTAATGAAATGTTACTAATAAGAAGCTAAGAATATAACCATATATGATATCATAAAAATAATTATGATTCTATAATAATTCAATAACATTATTTAAATCATTGTACATGAGGTTAGGACACTTACGAAGCAAATCGGACCTAAGGTAAGGGAAAATCTCGCAATCTCTTTTTTATCCGAGATTGTTTATACTTCAGAATTTACTGGGGAATATTTATCATCCAAATCCATGTTTCCTCAATATGTAATATTTATACCCTTCTAAAATTTATTATATCCAATTTTACCCTTCGGTGAGTTTTTAGTAAAAGATATTAAAGGAATCTTTTGTCGTTTTTCGTACGAGGTACTTTTTGACTTTTCTAGAAAAAGTAAGAGAAGAATGTTTTTTTTTAACATATATGGCATGAATGGATTTTTAAAATATTATTTCCAAGAAGATTACTTTACAAGTTTTCAAGTTTATTTTTAATCAACTTCTTTTAGTTTAAAATTGTATGACATGTTACGAAAGGAAAAATGTTTTTGAAGTAGAAAGGATATTTTCCTCAAGAATGGAGTTCAAGTGTTTTATCAAAATTATTTTCCATCTAAGATAATATAGGGTTTTGTTTATATCCATATTATTACATTGATTTTATTATGTTGTGATGAAATTATTTTTATGAATTCCTTTATCTTATATGAATTGTTTTATGATGTCACGATGTTTAAGAATCCCATTTTTATTACATGGGTTATGCAATGATGTATGATTTATGATTTTGTGGAACACATAAGAATGGTATCATTATGATATGGGTGGGACCTATATCTCCCTCCAATGCATTGGGTAAAGATTTATATCTCATGAGATAGACATGTCTGGAACGGCAGGTTGAACCGGTTTAGTGAAACAGGACTGAAATGAGGAGTGAACTCGGTTCAGAAATAGACTTTGTCCACTAAGATAGTCTTGGAAATGAGTCTTGACTACTAAGAAATGATTATATATTATTATGTGTGTATGCCACAAAGTTTCATGTTTTATGTTATGATTATTGGGATTACATTTCACTACTATTATTTATCCCATGTTATGAAATTATGATCTCTTTTGCATGTTAAGATTTCCAAAATGTTATGTTCTTATGAATATGATGTGATTGATATTTCTTTTGTTTACCCTTACTGAGCATTTGTGATCACCCTTTTGTATGTTTTCTTTCCCTAGGTCAAGAAGAAGGTTATTAAGTAGGATATTCCAAAAAGGGACTCTAGATATGATGAAATAAATGGGAGACAACGTAGATGATTTATGAACCAGTTGTTTATGTTTCCCAGTTTCTAAAGACACTATACCTATACGGTCCTTTCCTGGTTTTGTTATATGTTGTAATAATTGTGCTTCAATTCTTAAGTAATAACAATGTATGTAAAGTATGGGTCGTTATAATGGAACTATTGACTAAGTCTATAAATGGTGGTGGTATCCATGCATGAGATCAGCCCAATCAACCACATAGGAACTTGTCGGTAGTGGAGCATTTAATGAGGAAACATCCCCCACCATTCAGAGGATCATCTGAACCTGTTCTAGCTGAAGGGGGGATTAAATCACTGGAGAAAATTTTTTATACCATGGTGTGTTCAGAACATCAAAAGGTTAGTATTTTGGTTTACCATTTTGAAGGTGAAGTTGATCAGTTGTGGTTGATGGTGAAAAATATCAGGGATAGTGAGGAGATTGATGATCTTGATTGAGATGAATTCAATGGTATGTTCCTTGATAAATGTTTTCACAATGTGGTTCGACATGGGATGGAAAATCAATTCTTGGAATTGAGGTAGGAGGATGACTTAGTGGCTGATTACGAAGGAAAGTTCACTCGACAGGCAAGGTATGCTCCAAATTTCATCCGAGACCTTGATAGTAAGATAAATCGATTAACTCAGGTCTAAAGCCACGATATAGAAGTGAATTAGCCTCTCTTGAGTTCAAAAGTTATGAAAAACTTGTTTGATATGCGGAGAAGGTGGAAATGGAGTTTTCCGATGATCTGGTGTTCTTTGAAAAACAACAGAATAAGAGGTCCAGTTGGCAAGAAAAGGGAACGAATTCATCAAAGAAGCCTGGAGGTAAGAATACTAAGTAATCATCTTGTGAGAAGTGTGGTAAAATCAATCTTGGAGAATGTTTATCAAAGTCTAGAAAGTGCTTTAGGTGTGGTAAGTATGGTCATATTACTCAAAATTGTAAGGAAGATGATCAATCCGGCAATGAAAAGCTAGCTATAAGATGTTTTAAGTGAAATTAAATGGGTTATTATGCAAATGAATATCCAGAAAATAAATAAATAGAGGGAAAGCAACCAAGATACAAGGAAAATGGGTGGTGAAGTCCTTTGAAACTACTTCAGCAGATGTTGGGCCATCAAATGAAGTAGTATCAGGTACACTTTTTGTTTGTTCATATTATGCAAAAGTGTTGTTTTATTTAGGGTCTACACGTTCTTTCATTTCTGAGAATATTTCTAGTAAATTGAGAATTCCATATCATGATATGAATATTGAACTTATGGTAAAAACACATAGAGGAAATGTTGAGACAAAAATAAAACATTAGAACCTTCATGTCCTTGTATGCAGAAATAATCTACCAGAAAACCATATTATTTTGCCTCTAGTAGAGTTTTATGTTATTTTGGGAATCGATTGGCTATATATTTATCATGCTAATATTGACTTAAAAAATAAAGAGGTTTCTTTTCAGAAAGATTTTTAGTTTGTGTACAAGAATGAACCCTCGGTTTTTATAACATATCAGAAATCTGAGAAACTAGTAAAACATGGAAATTAATGTTACCTTGCACATATTCTTGAAAACAAGAAATTGTTCATATTAATGTTGTGCTAGTGGAAAATGATTATCTTGATGTTTTTACTGATGACTTGCCTAGTATTATACCTGATCTGGATGTTGAATTTACTGTTGACTTAGTTCATGATACTAAGCCAATTTCAAAACCCCCTTATCGAATGGATCAAATTGAACTTTTAGAGTTAACGAAGCATTATAGGAGTTATTAGATAAAGGTTTCATTCGACCAAGCACATCACCATGGGGTGATCCTATCTTATTTGTTAAAAATAAAGACGGTTCAACGAGACTTTTCATTGATTATTGATCATTTAATAACATCATTGTTAAGAACAAGTATCCTTTGTCTTATATCGATGATTTTTTTGATCAACTACAGGGAGCTTAGTATTTTTCAAATATTGACTTGATTTCGGGGTACCATCAGTTGAAATTAAAGGAAGCAGACATTCCTAAGACTGCATTTCATACTAGATATGGCCATTATGAATTTGTAGATATTCATTTTGGGTTACCTAATGCACCTGCTGTATTCATGGATCTTATGAATAGAATTTTCAATGAGTTCTTGGATAAGTTTACGGTTGTGTTCATTGATGATATTTTCATTTACTATAAAATTAAAGAGTAGCATGAAAGTCATTTAAGGGTTTTATTTAAAACCTTAAAAGAAAAGTAATTATTTGGGAAATTCAGCAAGTGTGAGTTTTGGTCACAAAAAATTTCTTTCATTGGTCACATTGTTTTAAAAAAATGGCATAACAATTGATCCTACTAAATTTTTTTTTTGAAGAATGGCCAAGATCCGGAAATATAATTGAGATCCATAGTTTTCTTGGTTTACCAGGTTATTACCGGAGGTTTGTTGATAATTTTTCATGGTTATCTAGTCCAATTACTAAGTTAAATCAAAAAGGTGTTAAGTTCATTTGGATAAAAGAATGTGATGATTGTATTCAGGAATTGAAAAGAAGATTGGTGAATGCTCCTGTTTTGGCACTGCCTTCCAGAAATAGTGAGTTTGTTATCTACAGTGATGCTTCATTGAAAGGACTTGGTTGTGTCCTTATACAGAATGATCAGGTAATTGCTTATGCTTCATGTCAGTTGAAACCTCATGAGTTAAATTACCCTACACATTATTTGGAATTAGCTTCTGTTGTTTTTGCTTTAAAATTTGGAGGCATCATTTGTAGGGAGTAAAGTTTGAAATATATACTGATCACAAAAGTTTGAAGTATATATTCACTTAGAAATAATTGAACATGAGACAAAGGAGATGGTTAGAATTAATCAAGGATTATGATTTCATGATCCTTTACCATCCGGGAAAATCAAATGAAGTGGCTAATGCTTCGAGTCAAAAAATTAATGCTTCATTAACCATGCTACGTTTGGAATGAGATCCTTTGGTTTTTGATTTGATGAACTTTGGCATAGAAGTTATTGGTGTAGTAAATTATTTTATTTTGTTTCAAGTGTAAGTGAGATCATCTCTATCAGACAGAATAAAGCAAGCATAGAAGGAAGATAGTGAGTTGTAGAAAAAGGTAGAGTTGGTTCAGAAGGGTAAGTTGCCTAATTTTAATGTTGATAATGATTGTGTTTTGAGATTTGGAAAGAGATTATGTGTTCTTTGTGATTCACAGTTGAAGAATGCGTTTTTATATGAAGCTCATAGTTCCCCGTTTTCAGTTCTTTCTTCTAGTACTAAGTTTTAAAGAGATCTTAGAAAGTATTACTAGTTGGATGGAATGAAAAGAGATATTGTTGATTTTACTGTGAAGTGTTTGACTTGTTAGTAGGTTAAAGAAGAGGGGTAGTTACCAAAAGGGATTCTTTAGCCTTTATCGGTTCTAGAGTGGAAATGGAAAAATATATCCACCGACTTTGTTGTGGGATTACCAAATACATCTCGAGGTAACAATGCAATCTGGGTTATTGTTGATCAATTGACTAAATCTGATCATTTCCTTCTTATTCAAGATACTTTATCTCTAGATCAACTTTCTCGGTTGTATGTTAAAGAGATAGTCTGGTTACATGGTGTTCCCCTCTCCATTGTATCTGATTGTGATCTGAGGTTTACTTCTAACTTTTGGAAAGGACTTCATAAATCATTGGGTACTGAATTAAATTTTAGTAGAACTTTTCATCCTCTATCAGATGGGCAGTCAGAACGAAAAATTCAGACCTTAGAGGATATGTTACGTGCTTGCTCGATGGATTACATGGGATATTGGGACCAAAATATTTCTTTGGTTGAATTTTCATATAATATTAGTTTTCATTACAATATACAGATGGCTCCATTTTAAGAATTATATGTGGAGCGGTGTCGAACTCCAACTTTTTGGGATGAACTAGGTGAAAGAAGCTGACGGGACCAAAATTGGTAGAAGAGATGGAAGAAAAAGTTCGGTTGATTCAGAAGCACATGAGAACATCTCTTTAAAGACCTGGAGATTATGTGGAAATTTTTTTCCTTAAATACATGGGAATTTTACGAGTCTGTAGTTTCTGACGGAACTTGATTCCGAGGCCCAGTGTGCCCAAAATCAATTTCTGAAGTTTTATTCCGGTAAGTTCAGTAAATGTACGCGCGAGATTTTATATCTTTTCAACTGGTGCTTGAAATTGAAATTTGAGGGCACCGTTGAACTCGAAGGGCCAATAATCGCTAATGGAGACCTTTACCACAATTGCATTCTGACATGAGTGGAATATAGTTTTTGAGGTTTTTATTTAAATTGAAAAAAAATAAAGTGTTAACTTTATTTTTATGTGAGGAAGTTATAACCTCCAAGGGGTGGTTAGTGGTGGTTCCCACCCACACATAACCTCCCTTGGGAGGATGTTATAAGGGGGGCCCACATGGGCATTAATCTCCTTTAACCCCCCCCCCCAACCCTTGGGACTCCAAATTTATTGCAGTTCCTCTTCACCTTCCTTCATAAGTGTGCCAAACCACAAATTAATTAATGTCATAATTAATTAATTTGAAGTGATTTAAATTCTTTTGAATTATTTTTGAATGCATGGAAACAATAAAATAATATAGAAGACCTTATTTTATTTTTGGTCAGTGATTCTTTTTGGTGGAGCTTTGAAGAACTCTTGAGAGAGAACTCCATCATGTCAACGAAGAATGCGAAGAACTCTCCTTGCACCGAAAATCAACATCGTCTTCTTCCTTCTTCAACTGAGGCAAGGAAGGGGATGATACACCCACTAGGAACGCCAAAATCGTCTTTGACTTTGTCACATTCGAACGCCCATCCGCCAATGACGAGTACCTATCTTCCTCTTCTGACGCTGACGGAACGACTCCGCCTTCCCGCGACACCGTCAAACGACACCGACAAGCAAGGTAGGGGTTTTTTATGATTAAATTAAATCCTCATTCCTCATTGTTTATTATGGTTAGATGTTGTCCAATTGTTATCACCAAATGCAGAGGGCACATGCCAAACAAACACGGCCCGACGTCCCTCCGTTAATTCTTGTTTGGTTAACGTCGGAGGCGGAGCCGGAAGGGCACGGTGCCGTCATACTGCGCTGGAGAGGAACTGTGGTTAGGAGGGTCGTGGCAGACGAAATAGGTGTGTCACCATCGCACCGCACCGCATCGGAGGTGTGAAACCATGGCTAGGGCGGGCCGTGGAAAAGGGGTGGGGCACCATCGTGCCGCACCAGAGAGGAACCGTGGTCGGGAGGGCCGTGATGGATGAAGAAGTGTGGCGCTGTTTCGCCACGCGGTGGAGCCGAAGGCCGCGGAAAAGTCGATCTTTGGTGGGGGCGGTGTGGTGCCGTCACACCGCATGGAGGGAAGGAGGTCCGCGGCATTGTCGCGCTGCGGTGGCGGCTGTCCGGGCCGGCCACAGTCGGGGCCGCAATAGTAGGGCCACCACGGTCTGGGCCGCCACAGTTGGGCCACCACGGGCCGGGCCGCCACGGGCCAGGCCGCCCTCCGGCTGGGCTGTGCCTTTGGGTTGGGCCACCCTTTTGGGCTGGGCCGCTCCCTTGGTTCGGGCCGCCCACTCGGGCTGGGTCAGTCCGATTGGGTCGAACCGAACCCGGACCCGCTATGGCCATTTACACCTTTTAGCCCGTATCTTGGGCTACGGTTGTCCGATCGATGAAGCTTCTATGGCGATGAAATTCATCGAGTGAGATGATTATTTTGGCATAATCCAATTGAGTTTCGGATGCATTTGGGGTACGGTCGGGTTGTTTTGAGCCTAAAAACCAACCGAGGCCCTGGAATAGAAACACCAATAACTCACAAATCGGGCATCCGATTGATGCACCATCTGTCACGTTGGGTTTCTTATGATGAGATGGAACTTCGGGATACATAAACATGAGACCTCATGGTAGTTGATGTATCGACACTTGGCTCGAGGAGCGGACCCTCCCTGAATCGAACGAGCTGTGTTTGGGAACCCTATGGTTGGATGCTACTGAGATGATAGGATCCTCTGTGGGTTCGACAGCGAAGATAATATACTAGGATCCTCCAGGGGTTTTGATATTGATGACTTCTATTCTGGGGTCCTCCATAGGTTTGACAACGGTGACTTCTGTACCGGGATCTTCCGTGGGTTCAATAGTGATGACTTCTGTACCAGGATCCTACATGGGTTCGACAGTGCTGATGTTGTTCCAGGATCCTACATGGATTTGATAGAGGAGATGATTCATAGGTTACATCTAATCATCTCTACCCCTCTTCATGTGTTGTATTCCTTTGTGAGGTGAGTCTTGATTTTCAATCATTATCATCGAGATGATTGACTTTACTTCCTTTGTGGACTGGGTTGTTCTTGGGCTCGATAGTTGGAGATGGACTGTGACTAGTAACTTAGGTATATGTATGGTCATATACATAAATAGGGTTGGTTGACACTTTGTTATTGTATCTTTCTTCTTTGTTTTATCCTTAGTGGATTCTGGGAGACCTTCGGGGGTCTCGGGGTCCCCTAGTGAGTATTGTTATACTCACCCCTGCACGGGCTTTGCCCGCACCTTGTTGTTTTCTGTGCAGACGAAGGTCAGCAGTGATCGAGGAAGAGGGTGACAGACGGAAGGTTGCTCGGAGCATTACTAGATGGGACGTACTTCAGGAACGAGTAGTTCGAGTTCTATACCTACCCTTCAGGTAGGATTCCCCAGTGGATGATCCAGGAGTTGATTTCCCCTTTTTACTTGTACTTGTACTTGTTGATCAGTTGGGTTTGTATTCTGGCCCACTAAATTTCATCACACTCTTCTTTTCTACATTAGTACTTTATGCTTCTAATTTCATGTGTTCAGTCTATGTAAGTTATAGGTTTAAAGGCAAAGCCTTCCATTTTTATCGGGGATTCTCCTTTGGTGCTAGTCTCTATCCCCTGGCCTATGGAAGGCTGGCTTGGGGTAATCATAGCACGAGCCCCAAGGACTGGTCATGAAAAATTGGTATCAGAGGTGTCAGTTCTACCGTAGAACATAGACTCTGATTCTTTTAATGGAAATAGTGTTAAGTGTTTTGTGTGTGGTTATCAGTTTTGGGAAACCGGTGTTGGTGTGGCGGCTGACGTATCCATACACTATGACTCTGATTTCTGATCTCTAACTCAGTGCATGAAAACACTGATTGCATGTGTGTTTTCATTGAAAAGTTTTCTTCGTGATTACTTTGTGTCTGCTCACTAAGTATATTGATTTGATCGTGGTGAACCTGGTTCTTTTTAGGATGGCCCCACGAAGGCAGCCATCTTGGGTTCTGTGTTTCATACGAGATGGTAACCCACCGAGCGAGGAGGCCTCGGTGTAGGGCCCCATCACAGCAGAGGTACCAGTGGTACCACTACCCACTGGGCCACCAATACCACTAGCTCTAGCAGCAGAGACTGCATGCTGTCTGAGTGCGTTGTGTGAGTTCCATCACCAGAGGCCGCCCAGGTTCCGGGGAGAGATGGACTGAAAGGTGGATGGGGATTGGCAAGAGGCTATCGTGAGATTTTTTATATTGGTAGGGACACAATCCAACCTCATGGTGATCCTTTCCACGAGTCTCCTGCACGAATCAATAGGCAGATGGTGGATCCTGATGCTCCAGATGCATGACGAGGCATCATTACTCTCGGCAGACTTTGAGAGTCTCTTCTGGTCAGAGTTTGTTCCAGCCACCCTTTTTGTGGTGCGGATACAGGAGCTAATGCATCTACAGCAGGGTATCATGACGGTAGCTCAATACTCAACGAGATTCACCGACCTCTCGTGCTACTCCACGGATATGGTGCGGGACCCATTATTCAGGGCCCAGACATTCGATTAGGGACTCAAGCATGAGATCGGGGATTCGATGATCTCCCTCAACATCCTGATGCAGGCGGGGGTGCTGGAGTGAGCCCTTCTTATGGAGATTTTTCTAGCTGAGAAGTCACCAGCAGCGAGACCCACCACAGGGCGATGCATAGTGGAGTCTTCTGCAGTTGGCAGTAGGCAGATGTAGCAGAGGTCCAAGAAAACCAGGCCTTCAGGTGGGTGACCCTAGGATACAGGTTCGGTTGTGTGGGTCACACGAGACAGAGCCAGCCATATGAGGACCAGGAAGTGGTATGCATGCGGCGGGCAGGGTCATATGGCTCGTGACTGCCCGACCAGCCATGCAGATGAGCAGCAAACAGTAGAGGGACCTCCTAGGTAGGGGTAGAGGTTCGACAGTGGTGGTCCGTCAGGAACAGGCGGACATCGAAGAGGAGCTGGCTGAGCAGCAGTTGGTGGGAGATGTTTCGAGGCCCTACCGCCACCACCACCAGGAGGTCCACGCTGACCACAGGGAGCTAGCAGATATAGGCGGGCTCAACTCCAGGCAGTCAAGTCCAATGACCACGACATACCTAAGATGATTCGAGGTGTTATATGTGTCTACTCCACCCTTTTTGTAGTACTTATAGACATAGGTGCAAGTCATTCTTTTATTGTTGCTGCCCTCGTTTGGAGCTCGGAGATTCCGACGGAGCCGTTTCCTTACGAATAGAGACTCCTACGGGAGAAGACTTCACGATTACGCACTGGTGCCGGCAGTGTGAGCTTACTCTAGGAGGCGAGATCTTCGGTTGGGATCTCCTCGTTGCAACATCGAGGCCTTACAATGTCATCTTAGGTATGGACTGGTTATCCACAGTTCATGCTCATATTGACTGTATTAAGCGAAAAGTGCGGTGTTTCCATGAGGATGGGATGAGGTTTACCTACACCGGCGAGAAGGGAGCCTTTGTAGCACAAGATGGACTTACCCAGAGGAGGGGGCAGCCGATCACACATCATTTGGCTAGTGTCATCATCGGAACGGTTGATGTGCAGAGTCCAAGTTTTCCTGTTATGGTGAATCAGTACGCAGTTGTTTTCCCTGATGATGATCCAGGACTACCTCCTCACAGAGAGGTGGAATTTTAAATTGACATGTACCCCGGGATGACACCGATATCTACTCTAGCATATCGAATGGCTCCCGCCAATCTTCGTGAGGTGCTGGTATAGCTGGAGGACTTGCAGGGTAAAGGATTTATCCAACCCAGTGTTTCACCCTGGGCATCCCCAATTTTGTTCACCCAGAAGGCAGATGGGAGATTGCGTCTGTGTGTTGAGTATCGGTGCCTAAACCAGGTGACTGTGAAGATCAAGTAGCCACTCCCGAGGATTGAAGATCTCTTTGATCATCTCAAGGGAGAACAATGGTTCTCGAAGATAAACCTAAGGTTAGGATATCACCAACTCAGAGTTCGAGATGAGGATATGCATAAGACGGCCTTCAGGTGTCGGTATGGCCACTAAGAGTTCTTGGTTATGCCCTTCGGCGTAACCAACACTCGAGCAGTGTTCATGAGTCTCATGAACAAGATATTTTAGCCTTACGTTTATCGCTTTTTCGTAGTCTCCATCGACGACATACTGATCTACTCAACTACTGAGGAGGAGCATGCCAACCATTTGTAGGTAGTACTGGACACACTCTGAGAGAACCAACTTTATGGTAAGCTCTCGAAGTTCCAATTTTGGATTTTAGAGGTACACTTTCTGGGAAACGTCATCTCGGAGGCTGGAGTTGCATTGGATCCAGCAAAGATTGAGGCAATGCTTGCTTGGGAGCCACCCAGGAGTGTGACGGAGGTTCGAAGTTTTCTAGGGCTGGATGGGTACTATGGGAGATTTGTGTCAGACTTCTCCAGAGTTGCAACACCTCTTTCAGCGTTGATGAAGAAGGGGCAACCCTTTGTATGGTCAGAGAGATGCCAGTAGTGCTTTCAAGAGCAGAGGAAGGGGTTGACTAGTGCGCCCATATTGAGGCTACCTGAGGAGGGCGTTGGGTATGTAGTTTACTGCGACGTATCAGGGACCTGACTCGGGTGTGTCCAAATGCAGGAGCGAGCAGTGATCGCGTATGGTTCTCGGAAGTTGAGATAGCATGAGTAAAACGATGCTACCCATGACTTAGAGTTAGCAGTAGTGGTCTTCGCCTTGAAGATGTGTCGACACTATCTTATGGGAGAATGCTTTACATTCTACTCTGACCACCAGATTCTCATGTATATCTTCTCTCAGAAGGACCTGAACCTGGGATAATGACGATGGCTCGAGTTCCTCCAGGACTATGACTTCGAGATATTCTATACTCATGGGAAGGGGAACGTTGTAGTAGATGCTCTCAGAAGGAGATCAGGAATTCAGCTACAAGGAGAGGCGATAGAGTAGTTGGCCGCGTTGCAGATATCCTTTTTGGATAGAGATGGACTAGAATTTTTGTAGTGTCTCACAGTCACTCCTCCACTTCATTAGTGAGTCAGGGAGGCACAGCGTGGGAACATTGACTATGAGATGCGACGTGCTCAGATATCCACAGGGCAGGCACCTGATGGATTCTATTTAGGTGGGGAGCACGTCATTCTCTTTAGAGGACGTACCATGGTACCGGTTACATTTCAGGAGGAAGTGTTGATGGAGTTCCACACATTTCTTTTATTGGTACATCCAGGAGTGGCGAAGATGTATCAGGGCCTCTGACGACAGCACTGGTGGCCAGGTATGAAGAAGGTTGTATCAGAGTTTGTCTCACGATGTGTCACTTGTCAGTAAGTGAAGGCAGAGCACCAGGTTCCAGCAGGATTAGTTCATCCCTTAGAGGTCCCAGAGTGGAAGTGGGATGGGATATCCATGGATTTAGTGACGGGACTTCCACTTACATCCATAGGACACGGCTATATCTGGGTGATCGTAGACCGACTCACCAAGTCTGTCCACTTCCTACCAATCAGAGAGAAGGGCTCAGTAGAGATCTTGGGAAGCCTCTAAGTGCAATAGATCGTACGGCTTCATGGTGTACCATCGACGATTATCTCTGATTAAGATGCTCATTTAACTTCCCATCTATGGAAGGGGTTGTAGGAGGCTTTCGGGATGCAGCTTCACTTGAGCACTGCCTTCCATCCTCAGACGAATGGTTAGAAAGAGAGGACCCTTCAGACTCTCGAGGACATGCTCCGTGCATGAATTCTCGACTTCGATTGTAGCTAGGAGGATCATTTACCCTTGGTAGAGTTTGTGTATAACAACAGATACCAATCCACCATCAGGATGGAACCTTTCAAGGCACTTTACGGCTGACCATGCAGATCGCCTCTGTGATGGACTGACCCAGGGGAGTTAGCACTTATGGGACTAGAGATGGTGCAGGTTATGACCAAGAAGGTGTAGATCATCCCGGAGTGGAAGAAGACTGCACAGAGCAGGCAGAAGTCCTATGCTGATAGGAGACAGAGACTACTGGAGGTCGAGGATGGAAACCACATCTTACTACGGGTCTCACCTCAATGAGGTCTATGGAGATTTGGCTGAGGTGGAAAGGTATCTCCACGATTCATTGGACCTTTCCAGGTCCTCAGTAGGGTAGGTGTGGTGGCTTGCCACTTGGCTCTTCCACCTCATTTTCACTAGGTCCACGACATCTTCCACGTATCTCAGCTGAGGAGATACGTGCATGACCATTCTCACATCATCGACTATGGGGAGCCGAACATCGATGACGGGGTGACATTCATGGAGGTTCCAGTGGAGATTGAGGATCATCCTGAGTGGGTACTGCGTGGACCGTCGATACCTCTTGTGCGTGTTCGCTGGTAGCACGGGAACCTCCAGGAGAGCACATGGGAGCGAGAGGTTCAGATGCGTGCTCAGTACCCGCATTTGTTTTCGTAGTGTGAGTTATAGCTTACGGGGACGTAAATCCCTGAGGTTGGGAGAATGTAAAGACTCGAAAATTCAATTGAATTTTTTTAATTAAATAAATTGGAATTTTACGAGTCTGCTGTTTCTGACGGCACCTGATTCTGAGGCCCTGTGTGCCCAGAATCAATTTCTGAATTTTTGTTCGGGTACATTCAGTAAACATATGAGTGGGGTTTTATATATTTTGAACCAGTGCTCAGAATTGAAATCTGTGCACACCATTGAACTCGCAGCACCATTAATCGCTTAATGAGACCTTTACCGCAGTTGTGTTCGGACGTGAGTGGAAGATAGTTTTTGAGGTTTTTATTTAAATTAAATAAAAATAAAGTGTTAACTTTATTTTTATTTGTGGTAGTTAAAACCTCCAAGGGGAGGTTAGTGGTGGGCCCCACTTGCACATAACCTCCCTTGGTAGTATGTTATAAGGAGGGTCCCACAAAAGCATCAAACTCCCTTAACCCCCCCCCCCCCCCTTTAACCCTTGGAACTCCCAATTTATTGCAGAGTCTCTTCACCTTTCTTCATAAGTGTGCCAAACCACAAATTAATTAATGGCATAATTAATTAATTTGAAGTGATTTCAATTCTTTTTAATTCTTTATGAATGCATGGAAACAATAAAATAATAGAGAAGCTATGATTTTATTTTCGGTTGGTGGTTATTTTTGGTAGAGCTTTGGAGAACTCTTGAGAGAGGACTCCATCCTCTCAACGAAGAACGTAGAGAACGCTCCTTCCACCGAATATCGACACGGTCTTCTTCCTTCTTCAACCGAGGTAAGGAAAGGGAAGAGACATCCATGAGGAACGCTGACATCGTCTTCGACTTCGTCAAATTCGAACGCCCATCCACCAACGACGAGTTCCTCTCTTCCACTTCTAATGTTGACGGAACGACGCCGCCTTCCCGCGACACCGTCAAACAACACCGACAAGAAAGTTAGGGGATTTTTTTTACTAAATTAAATCCTCGTTCCTCATCGTTTATTATGGTTCGACGTTGAACAATTTTTATCACCTAATGTGGAGGGCGTGAGCCGAACAAACACGGCCTGACGTCCCTCTATTGGTTCTTGTTTGGTTGACATCAGAGGCAGAGACGGAAGGGCGCGGTGCCTTCACACGGCGCAGGAGGTGCGGAACCGCGGCCAGGGTGGGCTGTAGCAAAGGGGTGAGACACCATCACGCGACACCGAAGAGGAACCGCGGCTGGGAGAGCCACGGCAGATGAAGAAGCACGGCGCCGTCGCACCGCGCGGTGGAGCCGAAGGCCGCGGCCAGGACGGGCCACGGCAGTTGGGGCGCGGCGTCGTCGCGCCGTGCGGAGGGCAGGAGGACCACATCGCCGTCACGCCACGGTAGAGGATTGGTGGTGGCTGGCCAGGCTGGCCGCCATGGAGCCGGTCAAGCGGGACCACCTGGGTCCCACGGCTCCTAAACCGGAGCAATGCGCCGGTTCTGTTCGATAAACTCGGGGGAGAACCCCCCCTCCCATGTGTGGCCGGTCGGGCCGCCACGGCCGGGCCTCCCTTCTGTCGGGACACCACGAGCCGAGCCGCCACGGTCGGGCCTCCCTTCGGCTGGGCCTCCATGGGCCAAGCCGCCACAGGCCGAGCCGCCACAGGCCGGGCCACCCTCATGATGGGCCGCACCTTCGGGCTGGGCCGCTCCCTTGGTTCAGGCCGCCCACTTGAACCGGGCTGACCACTCAGGTCGGGCTGCACCCGCGGACTGGGTCAGACCCCGGTTCATACCGGGTCCGGTCGAGTAGGTCTGACTGGGTCGGACCGGACCAGGACCCGCTATGGCCATTTACACCTTTTAGCCCATATCTTGGGCTACGGGGGTCTGATCGACGAATCTTCTGCAGTGATGGGATTCATGGAGTGATATAATTCTTTTGGAATACTCCACTTGTGGTTTTAATGCAATTGGGGTACATTTGGGTTGGTTTGTGCCTAAAAACTAACCGGGGTCCTCGAACAGAAACGCCAATAACTCACAGACCGGGCATCCGATTGACGCGCCGTATATCACATTGGGTTCCTTATGATGAGATGGAACTTCTTCATACATCAACTTGAGACTTCATGGTAGTTGATGTATCGACACTTGGCTCGAGGAGCATACCCTCCCGGAATCGATCGAGCTGTGTGCGGGAACCCTATGGCTAGCTGAGACTGAGATGACATGATCCTCCATGGGTTCGACAGCAATGATACTGTACCAGGATCCTCTGTGGGTTTGACAGTGATGACTTATGTACTAGGATCCTCTGTGGGTTTGACAACGGTGACTTCTGTAGCGAGATCTTCCGTGGGTTCGATAGTGATGACTTCTGTACCAGGATCCTACGTGGGTTCGACAGCACTGATATTTTTCCAGGATCCTACGTGTGTTTGATAGAGGAGATGATTCAGAGGCTACATTTAATCATCTCTACCCCTCTTCATTTGTTGTATACCTATGTGAGCTGATTCTTGACTTTCAATCATTATCATCGAGGTGATTGACTTTACTTCCTTTATGGACTGGGTTGTGCTTGGGCTCGAGAGTTGGAGCTGGACTGTGACTGGTAACTTAGGTATATGTATGGGAACATACCTAAGTAGGGTTGGTTGATACTTCATGATTGTATCTTTCTTCTTTGGTTTATCCTAAGTGGATTCTGCGATACCTACGGGGGTATTGGGGTCCCCTACTGAGTATTGTTATACTCAACCCCACACGGGCTTTGCCCGTACCTTGTTGTGTTCTGTGCAGATGACAGTAAACAGTGATCGAGGCTCAGTGTGATGGATAGGAGGCTACTCAGAGCTGGACTAGACTGTTCTTACTTCAGGGATGAGTTGTTCGAGTTTTGTACCTACCCTTTAGGTAGGATTCCCCAGTGGACGATCCAGGAGCTATTTTCCATTTTTACTTGAACGTGTACTTGTTGATCATTTGGGTTTGTATTCTAGCCCACTTACATTCATTACACTATTCTTTTCAATATTAGTACTTATTGCTTATAATTTCTTGTGTTCAGTCTATGTGAGTTATAGGTTTAAAGGCAATGCCTTCCCTTTTTATCGGGGATTTTTCTTTGGTGCTAGTCACCAGCCCCTGGCCAATGGAAGGCGGGCTTTGGGTAGTCATGGCATGGGCCCCGAGGATGGCTCATGACAAGCTCGGAGTAGGCCGAAAAATTATGCGGATAACCAGAGGAAGGATATTTCTTTTGAGGTATGTGATCATGTCTTTCCTAAGTTTCTCCATGGAAATGTGTGATGTGTTTTGGTAAGAAGGTAAAGTTGAGTCTGAGGATCATTGGACCTTATGAAATCCTAGAGAAAGTTGTATCAGTTACGTATAGAGTGACTTTACCTCCAAGTTTGTCCCAAGTACACAATTTTTTTCATGTTCTAGTGTTGAGAAATTATATTCCAGATCCATATCATGTTTTAAGTCCAGAGGTAGTTCAGTTGGAAGAAAATCTCTCTTATGAGGAACATCCAGTCCACATTCTTGAACGAAGAGAGAAAGTGTTGAGGAATAAGGTAATTCACCAGGTAAAGGTTTTGTGGAAAAACCATATGGTTGGAGAGGCAATGTGGGAATCTGAAAATACTATGAGGCATAAATACCCCCATTTATTTGATAAGTGAATAAAATTGTGAGGACATAATTTCCAAAAAGAGGGAAGGATGTAACATCCCATGTAAATAATGAAATATGAAAATTTTATATTTATTAATATTTGTGAATTAAATATGAATTTTACTTTAAATGGGTTTCTATGTTCGATGGCGTACCCAATACACAACAATGGGTTTCTTTGAAACCTTTCGTTGCACACTAACAATATAATATTGTTATTTTAAATGGTAGTTAACACCTAGCCATTGTATTTATGGGAATGAACCGAACTAACTGTAATATTATTATACAAATTTTTAAAAGTTTTTACTTTTATCCAATAAAATTTAGAGGCTTAAAATGTGAATGAATCTAATTTTAAGCATAATTTACTTTAAATGGTTTATTTATCACCTTTTAGTGGATAACTATCTTAAAATATAGTTTTGGTAACTTTTATATGTTCTATTTGAAAAAATAAAATTTTTCTTTAGAATCAGGACATCAAAATTTACTTTGGAAGAAATTTTGGAATTTTTCTAATAAAGTTCATTTTTAATGAATAGTGAAAATACTGTATTTTAATTCAAAACTGCCTTTTAAAATAATTTATTTATATGGTTAGATTATATTTTTAATTGTTTTTAAAGTGTAATTATATTATATTTTTACAATTTAATAAAATGGTGGTCATTGGAATTAATTTCACTTTAAAATTGGACATAAACAAGTATTAGTCTTTTCATAGATATTGTTTCTTAAAAACACGCTATTTGTTTTGACAATGGGAATTAATTTTAAATTAATTAATCCAAATTCTATGTTTTTAATTTGGTAAAATAGAAATCATTTTTGAATTAGGAATATCAAATAAATCTCAGGCTGAATTTTTGGTATTTTTCTAAAAAACTTCAATTTTTGATGAATAGTGAAACCACTAAGTAGTAGTAAAAAAACTATCTTTTTCATTTAAATGATAGTTTACCACTTATGTGAATTGAATTTTGAAAATCCTAAAAACATTATTGTTATTTATATGTAAAATTCGGTTCAATAAGAAGAAAATAATTTTTGGTGAATAGTAACTTTTGACTTTTATTTACCGCAGTAAATGGTAAATAGGGCAATTCAAGGTAAAAAGAATATTATAATAATACAAAATTACCTTAACACTTTTAATAACCTTATTGGATGAGTCATGGAAGACCATGTAAATCCTTGGGTTGATTTTGGGACCCCATGGAGCCACAAGGGATTGATAATGACACTTTATATTAATTAATTTAAAGTAAAGACAAAAATGACATAAACAAATATCTTTTTGTAAATTAATCTTTACATAGGGTTATATAATTTATATTTTCGACTATAAATATTAATTAGGGATATAAAAATATTTCCTACATCATTGTATTTTTTTTATAAATTTTATACATCAATTAAATTAAATTATGTATGACATAAAAATGAAGCAGTGTTTACCTCATTAATAAATGATTTAAATAAATAAGAATATAAAGATCAAAATAATATCCAAAACCAGTCCAATTCATATTGGACGATTTTATTTAGACCATGAGTCATCTTATCTTCTACATTAATTAGTTTTTGACCTTTAAAAACTGAAAATAATTATATAATAAAATAATATTTTCACACTTTCCTAAAGAGACCCTCCTCCCCTTATTAAAATCCCTCACCTCTAACCCATTCCTCACACTTCACAAGCCCCTTGGCTCATCCAAACTCTGCCCAATTAAGCTACCTACATCCTTCTCCTACTCCTAGAAGCCTTACATGAGGCATAAGGTTCATCAAGAATTTCTTTTGGATAAAACCAAAGGAAGTTACCCAAATTAATGGTAACAGTTTCACTTAAATTCTTTTGTTTTATTTTGTTTTATTTTACTTCTCAAACCCCCTAAAATATTTTTATTCCATTATTTTATAAAAAAACTTATCCTAAATATACTAAGTTGTTGTTATGAGATGTATTCAAACTAAACTTACACACACCTCCATCTAATGGGTAAATAACATACTCTTTCTGTGTAAGACGAACTACTGCCTCACAAAATGATGATTGTTCAAATATATCCAACCATGTCTCATGGTGGCCATTATGATGTCACTATATTTATATATGATATATATTATATTTATAGTGTTTCTATTCTTCTTTATTTTTCATTTATAGAATACTTTTATGGTTTCCATAGTGGGTAAATACGATAATCTCATTTGAGGAAGTGCGGACTACGGCCCCCTCAAAGTGATATGACTCATTGATGCCTTATGTGGAACATATAAAGCGTAGATTTAATGAAATTATATATGATATTATACTGGAATTATAATATACTTATGTATCATTAATTTTCCATTCCATTACAATACGAAATAGAAATGGATGTAGCACTCATGTGTACGTACAGCTTACCATCTCCATGAAGGGTGCATTTCCTTTATTATTTCCAAATGTTATGTACTATTGTAAATTAATGTATATAATAGATATATATGATATATATGATATCTAAATTATGAATATAATTCTGTATATAATGAACTTTTTACCACATGAACAACTTGTAATTATAAGAAGTCTATTTTTGACTCAAGTACCAAATATCAACAAAACGACCATTATTAACTTAAATGATTACATAATTTGTAAAACATGGTAATAAGTGATTTAAAAGGAAAGATAGACTTGTAAAAATGGTTATTAAGAAAGTATAAATTATCTTTAGATTATTATTTATGATATTAAAGAACGAACGGGTCAAGTCGGACATGAGGTAAGGGAACTTCTTTACCCAATTTCCGTTCTCTGGGTTGATCTTATCATTCTTGTTTTTGTCGTTCTTTGATTATGTGAGAAATTAATTTTTATATATTATCATGTATTTATACTTTTTTATGTGTTCTTATATTGAATACACATAATTGATCTATTTTATTTACAAAATGGTCTTTATAAGGGACTTCGTATCAATCTCCTTTCATTGAGGCATATTTTGTTTTAATACACAAATTTATTTTATAGGTTGTATAGACACTTTTGACTTTTCATTTCATTAAAAGGGAATATTTTTCTATGAAGAATTTTACTACATGACAAAAAGGAATGTTTCTTTTAACGTAAGCGGTGACAACGACCTTTCCGCCACCGTGAGTATTATCTGATCTTTGGATTCCTTAACAAGACATAATGTTTTTAAAAGGAAAATAAATACCATTTACTCTTTTATGTATTTTGGTATTGAAAATGGTTTTCATAATGGATTTTTTGTGTCAATATATTTAAGTGATATATTTTGATTGAAATGTGGATATGTTTTCTTTCCTTTATATTTGTGTTATGTGTTATGATTTTGTAATGGTTCTTGGACATTTGACTGTTCGTTACATGATAAACCAAATGACGAGTGGTGTCATGATAAACCAGGATAGGTGGTTACGTTATAACCTTTAATGAAATGGGTATGGAAGTCAGCCTTATGGATATTCTATTTAGTGATATGTGTGGAAGTTGACAGTGTGGTTATTCCATTTAAGTATGTTTATGTCCCAAGTTACCTTTATATGTTATGTGTTCTTTATATGGGTTTTATAGTAATTTTTTGGTTAAAAAAGGGTATGAAATGATCTTTTATTCAGTGAAGAGTATTTACTACTTCATAAAGGTGAAAAGTATTACTTATGAAAAAGTATTCATGGATTAATTTTTGTTTTGAAAAACTAACTTTTTTCCTTCGTTATGTATCTCTTACTAAGATTTTTATGCTCATCCCAAGTTTTTGAAATATTTTTCATTGGACATAAAGTGGAATTGGCTCAAGGATGGGATAAAAAAAGTCATGTTGTCTAAAACATGGAACTAGACATGACTCTTTTTTTCAAGAATTTTTATTTTGTGAAAAAAATGGAAACATGGTAGATGTGTCTACATGTAATATTCAAGTTGTTATGTATATGTTATAACCTAATTCTATAAAGCTCTAAACCTGAAAAGATCCTCAGTATGAATTATTAACTTAATTCAATAATATGCAATGTTTAAGGCCGAATCATTATAGTTGGTATCGGAGGTCGGTTTAGACAACATTAGGAGTTAGGGTATTGTTAAATTACTGTCCATAAATAAATTTATGTTAATATTGAAATGATATCATTTAAATATTACCATGTTGCTTCACCTATGATATATCTATGTTCTGAATGGTTTTCTGTAGAAGAAATAGGGAAGCTATGTTGGGAAGACATCAGGAGGAAGACAACATTCCAAATTGGCAACCTGAGATGGTCAGTATCGAAACTGAATAGTTTGTTGTAGTGATGGCATAGTTGATTCAGGTAATAAATGGTAGTGGTATCCATGAATGAGATCAGCTAGATCAACTACAGAAGAACATGTCATTAGTGGATCATTTCATGAGGCAATATCCCCCATCATTCAGAGGATCATCTAACCCTGTGCTAGTTGAAGGTTGGATTAAAGCACTGGAGAAATTTTTTGATGTCATGGGGTGTTCAGAACATCAAATGGTGAGTCTTCATGTTTACTAATTTGAAGGTGAATCTTATCAATGGTGGTTGATGGTGAAAAATATCAGAGATAGTGAGAAGATTAATGCCCTTGATTGCGATGAATTCAAAGGTATGTTCCTTGAGAAATATCTTCCTAAGGTGGTTCGACTGAGGATAGAAAAATTCTTGGAATTGAGGCAGGAGGATGATTCGGTGACTGCTTAGGAAGGAAAGTTCACTCGATTAGCAAGGTATACTGCTAATTTTATCTGAGATCTTGATAGTAAGATAAATCGATTTTACTCAGGGCTGAAGTGTTGAGTCAATACAGTTTTCCTTATGACTTTTCCATTCCTTCATACTTGGGGGGCGATTGTTAAGTCAATAAGGTTTCCTTATGAATTTACCATTCCTTCTTGTTTTAAAAATCACAAACACCTTATCTCAAGGAATTACTCTTTTTACCCTATGTTTTACTTCTATAAGAAAAAATTTACTTCCCCAAGAAACTTTATCCTTACCATGTTTTACTATTCATATCATACTTTTTGTAAGTGTAAAATTCGATTTGAATCCAAAACCTTGGAATCCTATAATTACCTAGATATGAAGAATTCTGTTTTAGGATCTGAATTCTGATTACAAATTCTGATTACGAACTCTTCTGAATTATGACTCCGAATTCCGAATACGAATTCTGGATACGAACTTCTCTGAGTTCTAACTTCGAATTCTGAATACGAATTCTGGTTACGAACTTTTCTGAGTTCTGACTCCGAATTCCAAATACGAATTCTGGGTACGAACTTCTCTAAGTTCTGACTCCAGGTTCTCTGAATACAGACTCCAAACTCCTATGAGTTCTGACTCGGAATTATCATGAAATATGACTCCAACCTTTGTAAGTTCTGGTTCCTAATTCTTGTGAATCTAGATTAGTAATTTCCTCGAAACTCAGACTCCATAATTCTATAGAGTTCAGGTTCCAAATTCCTAGAAAACAGAATCTGAATATCCATGTATTATAGACTCCAAATTCAATTTTTGTTATACTCCAAACTTTCATTTGCTTAATTTTTGAATATCAGATTTTATTTATGCTTACACTTGTTTTGTTATAAAACGATGTCGTGCTTTCAGTTACTAACTAACCATTGTTTGAGTGACACGTGTACAGGTCCCTCCTAAATTTAATGAAAAATATGACTGTTGGAGGAGGGAGCCGACAGTTGAAGTCGTGACTATAAATAGGAGCTCATTTAAAAGAGCTCATAACTTTTTGGCTGAACATACTCACATGTTTTTTAGTGATTTCTAGAGAGAGAGGCTCTTATAAACTCTCACGTTCTGTGTAGAAAGTTTGAACAACTTGTTCAAACTTTTCTTCATGCAGAATTTCTTCATGCGACTTCGAATGTTGCTGAGTACATTAGAGGGATTTCGGGGATAGGAAGATAGAGGTGTCGACTGCCTTGAAGTTGAGGACTTCCTTGCTGAGGAAGACAGAGGTGCTAACAACCTTGAAGTTGAGGGCTTGCAGGGATAGCAAGACAGACTCCGATATTCATATCGAGGGCTTACCCTGGCATGGGTAAGACAGACTTTCTTGAAAGTATAAATCAAGGGACCTTTATCCAAGGTTGTTGGATACCCTTATCTTTGGGTTAAAAGACTTAATACTTGTTACTTGTTTTGTTACAAGTTTTCCACTATATTTGTATTGTTGAGGATAGTATAACTATCTTATAATTCCTTATACTTGTACTCTAATTTAGTTAGATTCTATACGCTTTAAGGTAGAATCTTTATCATTGTAAACTTTCATTATGTTTCATTTCTGGAATCACTTTTCTAGATTTTATTTCTAGTAATCATATTTCCTGAATCAAGCAAGTGTGTAAAACATAAAGGTTTTGTGAATTACCTTGTTTAACCTTGTTAAACATAACCATATTTAAAAGTTACAAAGGAATTTTTAAAAGTGTACAATTCACCCCCCCCCTCTTGTATTTTGTGCATCTTTAGATACTTTACTCAGAATCACTATTATTTAGATCCTATATTTAGTATTATAGAGTATATCATACTCAGACATACCATCTAAAAATTGGTATCAGAGGAGGTGACCTTGTATCCTGAACCAATCTAATAATTGGTTTGAGAATTTTGGTTCAATCTGAATTAATCTCACGATTAGATTCAGAACAGATATCTTCTTCTTCTATTTTTTCGGAATCATATTTTTCAAACTCATAATGTTCGAATTCATATTTTTCATAGAGATACTCTAGTTTTATTTTCCTATCTGATGAATATTTTTCTTGTTTACAAACATTTTATATTAACAAGTTTTTGTGCAAATAATTTTCATTAAGATGGTAGGAATCCATGTTGGTTCCATAGACAATATCAATCCAACTAGACCACCTTTCTTTGATGGAAATGATTATGAATATAGGAGAGATCACATGAAGACTTTCATTATCAATAATAGAGTTTATAATTTTGTTATGCTTACTGGAGGATATAAAATCCCTGAAAAGGAAGTTAGTCTCTTTACCAATCTAGAAAATCATGAATATCAATTGAATTATAAGGTATGAAATAATTTACTTTGCTCCATGACTAGAAATATATATATCCAAATTTCATCTTGTGAAGCAGCAAACAGTATTTGGAAGAAACTTGAAGTTACAAATTTTGGTACTTCTAAAGTTATAGAGACAAGAAGAGCCACGCTCAGAGCTGAATATCAAGGTTTCTGATTCCTTATGGAGAACCCATATGTAAGGTGCAACAAAGATTCATGACTATTGTGAATAGTTTACAATCCATGGGTGAGAAAGGATTAGATGATGAAGCTCTTGTTGATAAGATCATAGACATTATGCCCAATGAGTGGGAATCCAAGAGGAATGTTATTGATGAGAACAGAAAGGTTACTTAGATTACTCTTGATGGACTCTTTGGAACTCTTCTCCAACATGAAACTTCAATGAATAGAGATGCTGATAATGTAAAGAAGAAGAATGGAAATGGAAGTGTTGCCTGTACTACAACTTCAAATCATATGAAAGCTAAAACTCATGAGAGAGTTACTAGATCTAAATCTAAGAAAGTTGTTATCCAATCTGAATCTAGTGGAAGTGAATCCTCAGAAAATGAATTAGAAAATCCTACTCGAATGATGAAAAAGATAGATGGATAGAGGAACTTTCAATCCAGATATAGGAAAAAGGAAAGGAAAGATAAGAAAGTTTCAGAATTCACATGTTATGAATGCAAGAGAGCTGGACACATATGACCTGATTGTCCTATGCTTAAGAGAAAAGAAAGAAAGGAAATGAATTCAAAAAGAAATATAAATAAGTATTACAAGGCTAAAGCTAAGAAATTCGTGAAAGCTAATGACGCCTGGAGTTCCAGTGGTGGAGGCTCTTCAGATGAATCTTCAGATTATGAATCTTCTGGATAGAAGAATCTTGGTCTAATAGAAAGACTACCTATTGAAAATCATTGTTTTATGGTTAAGGTACACAATACTGAATCTATGACCAGTATATCTTTTAAGGTAATGATAGTAAATATTATTACTCTTCTGATGAAGAATCTTCTTCTGATGAAGATAATACTTTACCATCCTATGAAGAAGTTTCTAGGTTTTCCAAACATCTTGAGATTGAGAATTCAAAACTCATGAAAAAACATGATAAGGAAAAATATAGGAATACTATTCTTGCTAAAGAAATATCATATCTTTCTAAAGATCTTGATAAGAAAAATGATGATTTTAAAGTATTTAAAAAAAATCTTGAGGATGTAAATTCTGAGAAGAATAAGCTTTCTAAAGATCTAGAAAACGTATATTCTATGAAAAATGTTTTCGAGTATAACTCTAGTTCAAAATCAAATGTTTTGGAAGACAAGAACCTAGTTATCAAAATGAAATCTGAAATCCTTTCCTTAAGGAAGTGTTTGTCAAACTTTACCTTAGGTAAAGAAGATTTTGATAAAATGTATTCACAAAGTCAACCTCTAGGGAATAGTTCTAGTTTTGGTTACACTAGTTCTAAACCGATTTTTAGTAATAATTATTTTGTTCTTAAAAGTGATCCATTCTGCACTAAGTGTCAGTGTGGTGAACACTGGGCAAAAAATTGTTCCTTAAACAAAACCCAGTCTTTAGGATTTCATAAAGCCTATTTTTCTAAGAATATGTGGGTGCCTAAAATTTTGCTTTCTGAAATTTTCAGATCCAAGAAAGCTTGGATTCCGAAAGTATAACTCTTTTGTTTTATGGAAAATAGAGATGGTACCAACAGAAATATGTGGTACATGGATAGTGGATGTTCCTGGAATATGACTGGTAACAAAAACTATTTTGAAAATATTATCAAGACTACAGGAGGAAAAGTAACATTCAGAGATATTGCTCAGGGGGAAATTATTGGAACAGTTAACATTGTTCTTCTTGGAAAAACATTGATTTCAAATGTTTTATTCATTAAGGGTATTAAGAAAAACCTCATTATCATAAGTCAGTTATGTGGTGAAGGTTACCTTGTGAATTTTAGGAATGACAAGTGCTTAGTACATGATTCCATGGAAGGGTTTATTCTTTCTTCCCATAGGCAAGGGAATGTTTACACACTAAACTTAGAAGACATTAGAAGCCAAGAATTACCTTGCCTTAGTGTAATGGAAGATTATTCTTGGTTATGTCATAGAAGGTTAGGACACTATAACCTTAAAAACATATGCAAACTTTCTAAGAAAAGATTAGTTAGGGATCTACCGGAGCTTATATTTGATTCTGAAAAAGTTTGTGACCCTTGTCAATATGGAAAGCAACATAAATCGAGTTTTAAATCTATCGATGAAGTCTCAACTAATGATTCATTACAGTTAGTGCATATAGATCTCTTTGGTCCTATACAAACTGAAAGCATTGGGAGCAAGTATTATGTATTTTTCTTGGTTGATTACTACACTAGATTTATGTGGGCCTATTTTCTAGCAAAGAAGTCTGAATCTTTTTCTTATTTCAAAAGTTTTAGAGCCCATGTTTAAAATTAAAAGAACCTTCCATTGAAAACTATTCATAGTGATCATGGTAGAGAATCTAAAAATTCTGATTTTGAAACTTTTTTGTAGTAGAAAAGGCATTACTCATAAATTCTCCGCACCCAGAACACCTCAACAAAATGGTGTTGTTTAAAGAAGAAATAGAATTCTTCAAGAGATAACTAGAACCATATTGAGTGAATATTCTATAGCCAAAATTTTTTGGGCTGAAGCTGTAAGTATTTCTTGTTATACTATAAATCATGTTTTGATTAGACCTTTTCTTAATAAAAATTTTTATGAGTTATGGAATGGTAGAAAACCTATACTTTACTACTTCAAGGTTTTTGGTTGCAAAGTATTCATTCTGAATACTAAAGATAATCTACACAAATTCAAACCAAAATATGATGAAGGAATTTTCTTAGGCTACTCCACAACTTCTATGGCTTATAGAGTTTTCAATAAAAACACTTGTACTATTGAAGAGACAGTACATGTAAAATTTGATGAAACTGATCCTTTTGTTTTTAAACAACCCCAACCTACATCTTCGGATGTGTTTTCAATAACTGATTATCAAACATTGTTAGAAGATCCTTCTGATAAGGAAAATTCCCAAGAATATATTTTTGAAGCATTTACCCCAGAATATTTTCTACCCTATATTGATGAACAGGTTTTAAAAAACCCAAATAAATTGTTTTTAAAGAATCATCCTAGTAATAAAATCATTGGATATGTGAATCAACCTATAAGGACTAGAAGTTCCTTAATAAATGAAGTAGAACATCTAGAATTCCTTTCCCAATTAGAACCAAAAAGCACTGATGAAGCCTTAGGGGGTGATTATTCGATTAAATCCATGCAAGATAAACTAAATGAATTTGAAAGGAATAAAGTCTAGACCTTGGATGAAATACCTAAGGAAACTTCTGTTATTGGTGTAAAATGGGTCTTCTGAAATAAGTGTGATGAAAATGGAATCATTTTTAGAAATAAAGCTAGATTATTTTCTAAATGCTATAATAAACAAGAGGGAATAGACTATGAATAAACCTATTCTCCAATAAAAATACTTGAATCTATTCATATTTTACTTACCTTTGTAGCATTCTTAAATTTAAAACTTTTTCAAATGGATGTGAAATGTGCTTTCCTTAATGGTTATGTACAAGAGGAAGGATTTTTTGAACAACCTCCTAGTTTTGAAGATACAAAACATCATGATCATGTTTTTAGACTAACCAAAGCTTTGTATGGACTTAAGCGAGCCCCTCGAGCCTGTTATGATAGACTTACAGTTTTCTTGCTTCAAAATAGTTATGTTAAGGGAAATGCAGATCCAACCCTTTTTATAAAGAAAGATAAGAAAAATGTTTTGATTGATAAAATTTATGTTGATGACATTATATTTAGTTCAACTCAGCAATCTTTAACTGATTTCTTTGCGGATCTAATGAAATCTGAGTTTGAAATGAGTATGATGGGTGAGTTAACATTTTTACATGGTTTTCAAATCTCTCAAAAAAAAGAAGGAATCTATATATCCCAACATAAGTATATTAAAGATCTTCTTAAGAGGTATGAATATGACAACACTAAGAGTACACGTACTCCCATTGGTACCTCAAATACACTTGATCATGATGAAGTCGGGAAACAAGTAGATCAAACATATTTTATAGGTATGATAGGAAGTTTAATTTACTTGACATCCAGTCGTCCAAACTTAATGTTTTCAATATACTTATGGGAAAGATATCAATCCAATCCTAAGGAATCTCATTTAAAGGTAGTGAAAATAATTTTTCGCTACTTAAAGGGAACCATGGATTTAGGAATTTTCTATACTTATGGAAATGATTTTGTTTTAAAAAGTTTTTCAGATGATGAATTTTGTGGATGTTGAATGGATAGAAAGAGTACATCTCGAACTTTTCATTTCTTAGCAGATTCATTAGTTTCTTGTTCATGCAAGAAGAAACAATAAGTATCCCTTTCCACTGCTAAAGATGAATATGTAGTAGTTGGAAGTTATTGTGCTCAAGTGTTGTGGATATAACACACACTCACAGACTATGGTATGAGTTTTAGCAAAAAAAAAATTTTGTGATAATACAAGTTCCATTTCCCTTAGTAAAAACCTTGAACATCACTCTCGTTCAAAGCACATAGATATTAGGCATCAATTTCTTAGGGATCACACACAAAAAGGAGATATCATTCTTCAATTTATTGGAACACAAGATCAACTTGCTGATATTTTCACAAAATATTTACCCTCCAATAGATTTGAATACATTAAATAGAAGTTAGGAATGATAACCATAAGGTAATCCTCCTCAATAACTTCTTGTTGAACCAATGTCCTTACAGTAATAAACTCTTTTTCATAGGGGGAGTACATTTGTTTGTAAGTTTTTCATATTTTTTGTAAAGAAGTTTTTCATATTTTTCGTAATGAAGTTTTTCATATTTTTTGTAATGAAGATTTTTATATTTTTGGTAATGAAGTTTTTCATATTTTTCGTAATGAAGTTTTTCAAATTTTTCGTAGTGAAGTTTTTCATATTTTTCATAATGAAGTTTTTCATATTTTTCGTAATGAATTTTTTTATATTTTTAATAATGATTTTTTTGCGTACTTGAAATTTTCGTAATAAAATTTTTCGTACTTGAAATTTTTGTAATAATGTTTTTTGTACTTGAAATTTTTGTAATGAAATTCTTCGTACTTTAAATTTTCTTAATGATTTTTTTTTTGCGTACTTAAGAGGTATGAAGATTTCTGTAATGAAAATTTTCGTAATGAAGACCTGTGTACTCAATTATTTTTCGTACTCAAGTTTTGTTTGGAATATAATGCCCTTCAAGAAGAATTTTCCTCAATACGAATAATTCTCTAGAAAATCCGAAAGAAATGATTCTTCCTTGAGTTTTCATAATAACTGTTTACTTGCTATTTTTTTATTTTGTTTTTAAAATTTCTCAGATTCTAGTTTCCTTAAATCCAAATCTATTCCTTTAAAAACCTCTAAAGAGTGGATCCTACCAAATTTTCCTTGTGGCTATCATTTCAACTATCAGACCAGGTTAGAATAATTCTCTACCATTGGATTGAAATGGGAAGATAAACCATTGCTTCAACACCTATAAAAGGGGGCGCCTGATGGTTGTCCCACATCGGTTCTCAAGCCCTTGCATGTCAAAGCTTTTCCCCTCTACAAAATCTTGTTCCGAACTTTTCAGAAGTGCTCAATTCCTAATTTATGGTCACGTTCCTTCTCAAGATATGTCTACTGTCAAACCGATTGCGGAGTGGCAGATATACATGGAGAGGTTGGTACATCCGAACTTCTTCAACAAATATGACTCTATTATCTCTAAGAATATCAAGATTAATGGATGGGAGAGTGTATCCTTTCAAAGCAAGAGTCTCAAGATCCTGTGCATCTGGATCTCCTCATTGAGTTTTATGAATCAGCGTGTTTTTTCAAGGAAGATGGCAGAGAAAAATTTTCCTTCAAGAGTTATGGAAAAACATATGCACTTTCATACACCAAGGCTACTAGCTTGGTAGGGTTATCTTATGAAGGAGGGGAAGAATTATGTTTTCACAAGATTCCATATGGTCAAGGGAGTTTTTTAAAAGTGAAGGCTATGCAATGTCTTGGACTTACAGATGTCAAGTCCGCAAAGATTTCTCACTTGTCTACCAACAATCGGATCCTAGAATTATGGTATCAGGGTTTTATTGTACCAAGAAAGGGTGAAAAGGAAACTCTTAAGAAAAGTTATATTTATATCTTGGATTTTTTGGTAAATCTAAGGAAAATAAATTTGATGAAGCATATTCTCATTACGATAGAGAATATCAAGAATGGGAATCTGAGAGCCCAGATAATCATGTATCCTGCCCTACTCTCCAAGTTGATAGTTCAGTGACTTGAATCATTCAAGATTCCTTGCAGTTCCAAACCAAGGAATTGAAAAGTTATGTTAGTAAGCGATTACACTTTGAAAATAATGAATGTTGGATTTTCTAAAGTTTCAGGTGAGTTTTATGATCTAACATTGGAAGAGGTAGAAACCATTCCGAAAAATGTTGAAGAGGTTGGACCATCAAAGAAATCTGGAATGAAAAGAAAATTGAAGGAAGTCAAAGCTGAAGGTGAAACCCCTAAAGCCAAGGAAGCTCAAACCGCACCTCCAAAGCCCAAGAAGAAGAAATCTTATCTAGATGAAGTTGTTGCCAAATGGAGGGAGGATAAGAAGAATCTGAAAGAAGGGGAGCCACAGTTTTTCCTAGACCATGAAGATACCAAAGCATTGAAAGAGAATGCTGCTGAAGAGCTTGAGAAGCTAGACAAAGAGAATAAGCTAAAGAAGAATATGTCGGAGGTAGAGAATGTGCAATCTCTTTTGAAGGCTGTTGAAGTAGCATCCGAGAACATTCCAATACAGAAATCCTTCTTAGTTGAACCATTACCTGAGACACCGGGGAAAACATTTATGACTCCGGAAAAAGTTCAAGAGAAGGTTTCTGAATAGATAGAAGATGTGGAAGAAGTGAAAGAAAAGGAAGAATGTATTAGTCACATTGATGATCTGATTAATCAAGTTTAGGATTATCATGAGAAGGAAAGTGCTTCCGAAAAATTGTCAATCCAGACTTCTCAAGCCGGATCTTCGAAACTTGCTACCCCTGGAGTTGATGAGAAGGATGAAGAGGAAGTGAATAAATTATCTGAGGAAGGGAGTTATATTCATCACTTCATTCACCCTGAGGATATTGAGGCAGGAGTTGAGAAAGAAAAAATTGATGAATATAAAATTGTTCAGTTGTCTGAGAGTGAGCATGAGTCTCCAGATGAAGAAGTTATTCCAAAAACTGACAAAGGAAAACAAGTGGTTGTTGAAAAACCAACCAAAATTTCTTTAAGGAAGAAACAAACTGGTGCATCCTCTAAGAGGAAGATTGATAAGATTGAGGAAGAACCACAACCTAGCAGAGTGTCAGACTCGGAGTCATCAACTCTAGGACATGATTTTTTTCATTCAGTCCCTAAAGAAGCTAGTGGACACCATTCCAATCTTTCCAAAAATTGACTCCAGATTCCAGATGCTCCATCATAGCATGAATCAGAAATCAGACTCTGAATCCATAATGATGGATAGGTTCATAAATATTGAGGCTGATTACAAGAATTTCCTTATCAACTATGAAGCCCACAGAAAATCTTGCAAGAAAATGGTGAGCTGGTCAAAGAATATAATTGATGATTTGGGAGGGCTTTATGACTTTCAAGATGGTTTTAAGGAATCTTTTGATACTCAAGATAGAAAAATCAAGGATCTAACAAATATCTTTGAGGAAAATAAAAATCTTTAATAGAATACTTGGATTCATGGAGTCAAAGATCTGAATGGGAAGTTGAATTATGTTGTCCAGAGTTGGAAAACAGAAAGGGATCTCCTGTTCGATATTCAAGAAAAGCTAGTGAAGCAATATGACTTGCTGAAGGCTCAGGTAGAAGCTCTGAAGGCTCAAGATTATAGGTTCAAATCCTTAGAGAAGCAAGAAAAGGAGGATCACAAAGAGAAAAGGAAGCAAAAAACCATCGTAAAGAAGCTGATACCCAAGGAAAAAGAAGAAAAATAGATCCAAATCAGATATTTTGTTGTATCTATTTTTCCTTATAAAAATTATTCCAATCTTAATGAAATTGTGGAAGTTTGTTTTGTTTGGATGTTTGTACTAATATTTCTGGTACCATATTTTTTCCATTTCCTCAAACTCTTTTTGAAAATAAAAAAGGGGGAGAAGGAAAAAGAATTCTAATTAAAAGAAGAAATATCCCAACGTAAAGGGGAGTTTATCAAAGGGGGAGTTCTCATTACGAATACTTCCACATTCAAATGAAAAAATTCATTCTGGAAATCTAGAATACGATCCTTAGAGTTACAAATCTTAAGGGGGAGTTAGTCGTACTCACCGTTGTTCATATATAAAGGGAGATATGTTTTATTTTCAAAGTCTATAAATTTTTTTGCTAAGTCCTTATATTATTTTTCGAAAGGATGTTTGTGCTTTCCAAAAAGGGGGATATTGTTGAGTCAATAAGGTCTTCCTTATGAATTTTCCATTCCTTCATACTTGGGGGAGATTTTTAAGTCAATATGATTTCCTTATGACTTTACCATTCCTTCTTGTTTTGAAAATCACAAACACCTTATATGAAGGCAAAACTCTTTTTACCCTATGTTTTACTTCTATAATGAAAAATTTCCTTCACCATGAAAATTTATCCTTACCATGTTTTACTATTCATATCATATTTTTTCTAAATGTAAAATTCGATTTGAAACCAAAACCTCGGAATCCTATAATTACCTAGATTTGAAGCATTCTGTTTTAGGATCCGAATTCTGATTATGAATTTTGATTATGAACTCTTTTATATTCTAACTCCGAATTCCGAATAAAAATTCTGGATACGAACTTCTCTGAGTTCTGACTCTGAATTCTGAATACAAATTCTGGTTACTAACTTCTCTGAGTTCTGACTCCGAATTCCAAATATGAATTCTAGTTACGAACTTCTCTAAGTTTTGACTCCGATTTCTCTGAATACAGACTCCAAACTCCTATGAGTTATAACTCCAAATTCTCATGAACTATGACTCCAAACATTGTAAGTTCTAGTTCTGAATTCTTGTGTATCCAGATTCCGAATTTCCTCGAAACTCAGACTCCAAAATTCTATAGAGCTCCGGTTCTGAATTCCTAGAAAACAGAATCTGAATATCCTTGTATTATAGACTCTGAATTCAATTTTGGTTAGACTCTAAAATTTAATTTTCTTACATTCTGAATATTATATTTTAGTTATGCTTACACTTGTTTTGTTATAAAATGATGTGGTGCTTTCAGTTACTAACTAACAATTGTTTGAGTGACACGTGTATAGGTCCCTCTGAAATTCAAGGAAAAATATGACCATTAGAGGAGGGAGCCGACTGTTGAAGTCATGCCTATAAATATAATCTCATTTGAAAGAGCTCACAACTTTTTGGATGAACTTACTCACATGTTGTTGAAGTGATTTTTAGAGAGAGAGGCTCTTATAAACACTCACACATCATGCATAAATTTTGAATGGCTTGTTCAAACTTTTCTTCATTCTGAATTGCTCTGTGCGACTCTGAATGTTGTTGAGTACATTCAAGGGCTTCAGGGGATAGGAAGAAAGAGGTGCTGACTACCTTGAAGTTCAGGGCTTCCTTACTAAGGAAGACAGAGGTGCCAACTATCTTGAAGTTGAGGGCTTGCGGGTATAGCAAGACAGACTCTGATCTCCGTATCAAGGGCTTACCCTGGTGTGGGTAAGACAGACATTCTTGAAAGTATAAATCAAGGGACCTTTAGCCAAGGTTGTTGGATACCCTTCTGTCCCGGTTAAAATACTTACTACTTGTTACTTGTTTTGTTAGAAGTTTTTCGCTGCTTTTGTATTTTTTAGGATAGTATAACTATCTTATTCTTCCTTATACTTGTACTCTGATTTAGTTAGATTCTATAGGCTTTAAGTTATAATCTTCATCATTGTAAACTTTTATTAAGTTTCATTTTTTGAATCACTTTTCTGGAATTGCTTTCTCGAAATCAAAATTATTGAATCAAGTAAGTGTGTAGAACTTAGAGGTTTTGTGAATTACCTTGTTTAACCTTGTTAAACATAACCATATTTAAAAGTTCCAAAGGAATTTTTAAAAGTTTACAATCCACCCCCCTGTATGTTGAGAATCTTTAGATACTTTACTCAGTATCTCTATTATTTTGATCCTACATTTGGTATTATAGAGTATATCATACTCAGACATAGCATCTAACATGAAGTGGTGATATCAAAGAGAATTATCCTCTCATGAGTTCAAAAGTTATGAAAAACTTGTTCGATGTGCGGAGAAGGTGGAAATTCAGTTTTATGATTATCAGGTGTTCTCTGACAAACAATATAATAAGAGGTCCGGTTGACAGGAAAAGGGAATGAATTCATCAAAGAAGCCTGGAGGTAAGAAAAATAAATATCCATCTTGTGAGAAGTGTGGTAAAAATAATCACAAAGAATTTTTATCAAAGTCTTGAATGTGCTTTCGGTGTGGTAAGTCTAGTCATATTGCTCGTAACTGTAAGGAAGATGATCAATCAGGCAATGAAAAGCCAGCGATAATATGTTTTAAGTGTAATGAAATGGGTCATTATGAAAATGAGTGTCTAGCAAAGAACTCAACCGAGGTAAAGCAACCAGACTACAAGAAGAAAGGGGTGGTGAAGTCCTTTAAAACTACTATAGAAGATGTTGTTCCAGAAAATGAAGTAGTATCAGGTACACTTTTTGTTTGTTCAGATTATGCCAAAGTGTTGTTTGATTCAGGGTGTACACATTCTTTCATTTATGAGAAGTTTTCTAGTAAATTGGGAATTCTATATCTATATATTAATCCAGAACTTATTGTAAAAACACCCGGAGGAAATTTTGAGACAAAAATAAAACATTAGAACCTTCATGTCCTTGTATGAGGAAAGAATCTACCTGCAAACCTTATTGTTTTGCCTCTAGTAGAATATGATGTTATTTTGGGCCTGGATTGGTTGTCTGTTTATCATGATATGATTGACTTTAGAGATAAAGAGGTTTTTATTTAGAAATATTTTTAGTTTGTGTACAAGAATGAACCCTTTCTTTTGATAACATATCAGGAAGCTGAGAAACAAGTAAAATATGGAAATGAATGTTACCTTGCACATATTATTGAAAACAAAGGAACTGTTCATATTAATGATGTTCCAGTTGTAAATGAGTATCTTGATGTTTTTTCTAATGATTTTTCTGGTATTATACCTGATCAGGATGTTGAATTTACTTTTGACTTAGTTTCTGATGCTAATCCAATTTCAAAACCCCCTTATCGTATGGATCAAACTGAACTTTTAGAGTTAATGAATCAATTAAAGGAGTTATTAGATAAAGGTTTCATTCGACCTAGAACATCACAATTGGGTGCTATTGTATTATTTCTTAAAAATAAATATGGTTAAATGAGACTTTATAATGATTATAGAGCATTGAATAACATCATTATTAAGAACAAGTATCCTCTTCCTCATATCGATGATTTGTTTGATCAGCTCCAGGGAGCTTAGTATTTTTCGAAGATTGACTTGAGGTCGGGGTACCGTCAGTTGAAAGTAAAGAAAGCAGACATTCCAAAGACCATGTTTCATTCTAGATATGGTCATTATGAATTTGTAGTTATGCCTTTTGGGTTAAACAATGCACCTGTTGTATTCATGGATCTTATGAATAGAATTTTCCATGAGTTCTTGGATAAGTTTGTGGTTGTGTTCATTGATGATATTTTGGTTTATTCTAAAATTAAATAGTAGAATGAAAGTAATTTAAGGGTTTTCTTGCAAACCTTAAAATGAAAGAATCCATTTGGGAAATTCAGAATGTGTGAGTTTTGGTTACAACAAATTTCTTTCCATGGTCACATTGTATCCAAAAATGGCATACCTGTTGATACTGCTAAAACAAAAGTTGTTGAATAATGGACAAGACCCAAAAATATAATCAAGATTCGTAGTTTTCTTGGTTTATCAGGTTATTACCAGAGGTTTTTTGAGAATTTTTCATGGTTATATAGTCAAGCGAATAAGTAAACTATAAAAGGTGTTAAGTTAATTTGGATAAAATAATGTGATGATTATTTTCAGGAATTGAAAAGAAGATTGGTGAATGCTTATATTTTGGAACTGCCTTCAAGAAATGGTGGGTTTTGTTATCTACAGTGATGATTTGTTGAAAGGACTTGGATGTGTCCTTATGCATAATGATCAAGTAATTTCTTATGCTTCACGTAATTTGAAACCTCATGAATTAAATTACCCTACATATGATTTGGAATTAGCTGCTATTGCTTTTTCTTTAAAAATTTGTAGGCATCATTTGTATGGAGTAAAGTGTGAAATATATACTGATCACAGAAGTTTTAAGTAAATATTCAATCAGAATGAGTTGAACATTAGACCGAGGAGATGGTTAGAATTAATTAAGGATTATGATTTCACGATCCTTTACCATCTGGGAAAATAAAATAAAGTGGCTGATGATTTGAGTCGAAAAAGTAATGATTCATTAACCGTGATAAGTTTGGAACGAGATCCTTTGGTTTTTGATTTGATGAAATTTGGAATAGAAGTTGTTAGTGTAGGAAATTATTATTTTTTCGTTTCATGTGTCAGTGAGATCATCTCTATCTGACATAATTAAGCAAGCATAGAAGGAAGACAATGAGTTGCAGAAAAAGGTAGAGTTGGTTTAGAAGGGTAAGTTTCTTGATTTTAACGTTCATAGTGATTTTGTTTTGAGATTTGGAAATAGATTATGTGTGCCTTTTGATTCACAGTTGAAGAATTAGTAATCATGTGAAGCTCATAGTTCCCCGTTTTCAGTTCATCATGGCAGTACTAAGATGTACAGAGATCTTCGGGAGTATTACTGGTGGGATGGAATAAAAGGAGATATTGTTGATTTTACTGTGAAGTGTTTGACTTGTTAGTAGGTTAAAGTAGAGTGACAATTACAGAAAGGGATACTTCAGTATTTATTGGAGCGAGAGTGGAAATGGAAAAATATATCCACAGACTTTGTTGTGGGATTACCAAAGAAATATCGAGGTAACAATGCAATCAGGGTTATTATTGATTGATTGACTAAATCTGCTCATTTCCTTCCTATTCGAGATATTTATCTCTAGATTAACTTTCTCAGTTTCATGGTAAAGAGATAGTCAGGTTACATGGTGTTCCCCTCTCCATTGTATCTGATCGTGATCCCAGGATTACTTATAACTTTTGGAAATTCCTTCCGAAGTCGTTGGGTACTGAATTACATTTTAGTAAAGCTTTTCATACTCAATCAAACGAGCAGTCAGAAAGAAAAATTCAGACCCTGGAGGATATGTTATGTGCTTTCTCGATGGATTACCAGGGAAGTTGGGACTAATATCTTTATTTGGTTGAATTTTCATATAATAATAGTTTTCATTCAAGTATACAGATGGCTCCATTTGAGGCATTATATGGAAAGCGATGTCGAACTCCATCTTTTTGGGATGAAGTGGGTGAAAGGAAGCTGATGGGACTAGAATTGGTAGAAGAGATGGCAGAAAAAGTTCAGTTGATTCAGAAGCACATGAGGACAGCTCAGAGTAGGCAGAAAATCAATGTGGATAACCGGAGGAAGGATCATTCTTTTGAGGTAGGTGATCATGTCTTTCTCAAAGTTTCTTCAGGGAAAAGTGTGATGTGTTTTGGTAAGAAGGTAAATCTGAGTTTGAGGTTCATTGGACATTATGAAATCCTAGAGAAAGTAGGATCAGTTGCTTACAAAGTGTCTCTACCTCCAATTTTTTCCTAGGTACACAATGTTTTTCATGTTTCAATGTTGAGAATGTATATTCTAGATCTATATCATGTTTTAAGTCCAGAGGTAGTTCAGTTGGAAGAGAATCTCTCTTGTGAGGAACATCCAGTCCAGATTGTTAACCGAAGAGAGCAAGTGTTGTGGAATAAGGTAATTCTCCTGGTAAAGGTTTTGTGAATAAACCATATGGTTGAAGAGGCAGCATGGGAATCTGAAAATGCTATGATGGATAAATACCGTCATTTATTTGATAAGTGAATAAAAATGTGAGGACGCAATTTCCAAAAGGGGTGAAGGATGTAACATCCTAGGTAAATAAAGAAATATTAAATTTTCAAATTTATTAATATTTGTGAATTAAATATTAATTTTACTTTAAAGGGGTTTCTATGTTCAATGGAGTACCCGATATGCAAAAACAGGTTTCTTTGAAATCTTACATTGCACTATAACAATATAATATTATTATTTTAAATGGTATTTAATGCCTAGACATTGTATTGATGGGAATGAACAGAACTAACTACAATAGGATTATACATGTTTGTTAAATGTTTTTACATTTATCCAATAAAAGTTAGAGGCTTAAAATGCAAATGAATCTAATTTTAAGCCCAATTTACTTTAAGTGGTTGATTTACCAACTTTTAATGGCGAACTCTCTTAAAACCTAGTTTTGGTAACTTTTATATTGTCTATTTGAAAAAATAAAATTCCTCTTTAGAATTGGGACATTAAAATTTACTTTGGAAATTTTTTTGTTATTTTTCTAATAAAGTTCATTTTTTAATGAATAGTGAAAATATTGTATTTTAATTCAAACCCGACTTTTAATCTAATTTACTTATATAGTTAGATAATCATTTTAATTCGTTTTAAATTGTAATTAGTTTATATTTTTTACATTTAATCAAATGGTAGTCATTATAATTAATTTCACTTTTTTTATTGGACATAAACAAGTGTCAAACATTTGATAGATATTGTTTCTTAAAAATACACTATTTGTTTAGACATCGAGAATTAATTTTAAATTAATTAATCCAACTTATATGTTTTGAATTTGGTAAAATAGACATCATTTTTGAATTCATAATATCAAATATATCTTAGGCTGAATTATTTGTATTTTTCTGAAAAACATCAATTTTTTATGAATAGTGAAACCACTAAGTAGCAGTCAAAAAACTGACTTTTCCATTTAAATGAAATTTTACCACATCTGTAAAATGAATTTTGAAAATTTTACATCCATGGTTGTTATTAGTAAGTAAAATTTGTTTAAATAAGATGAAAATAATTTATGGTGAATAGTAACTTTTGACTTTTATTTACCGCGGTTAAAAGTAAATAGGGTAATTCAAGGTAAAATGAATATTATAATAATAAACAATTACCTTAACACTTGTTCTAACCTTATTTAATGAGTCATGGCCGACCATGGGCATCTTTGGGTTGATTTTGGGACCTCATGGAGCCACTTGGGAGTGATAATGACACTTTAGATTAATTAATTTAAAGTAAAGACAAAAATGACATAAACAAATGTCTTTTAGTAAATTAATTTTTAAATAGACTCATATAAGTTATATTTTAGACTATAAATATTAATTGGAAAGATAAAAATATTTCCTACATCATGGAATAAGTTTTATAATTTTTAGACATTAAATAAGTAAAATTATGTATGACACAATAATGAAGCAGTGTTTACCTCATTAATAAATGATTTAAACAAATAAGATTATAAAGATTACAATAATATCCAAAACCTGTACAATTCCTATTTGATGATTTTATTTCTACCATGAGGCATCTTATCTTTTACTTTAATTAGTTTTAGACCTTTATAAACCGAAAATCATTATATAATAAAATAATATTTTTACACTTTCCTAAAGCGCCCAACTCCTTATAAAAAGCCATCATCTCTAACCCATTCCTCACACTGCACAGGCCCCTTGGCTCGTCCATCCATTGCCCAATTAATCTCCTTAAATCCCTCTCATTCTATTAGAAGAATTACCTTATTCATAAGTAACATCAAGAAGTCCTTTTGGTTAAAACTAAATGGAGTTACTCAAATTAAATGTAAAAGTTTCTCTTAAATTCTTTTGTTTTATTTTGTTTTATTTTGTTTTATTTTACTTCTCCAACCCCTAAACTCTATTTATTACTTTATTTTATAACAACACATGTATCCACAATATAACATGTTTTTCTTATGAGAAGTATTCAAACTACACTTACATACACCTCCGTCTAATGGGTAAAGAACGTACTGTTTTTGTGGACGAAAAACTACTGCCTCACAAAATAATGATTGTTCAAATATCTCCAACCGCCTCTCATAGTTGAAATTATGATAGAACTGTATTTATATATGATATATATTATATTTATATTATTTCTATTCTTCTGTATTTTTCATTTATATAATAACTTTATGGTTTCCATAGTGGGTAAATATGATAATCTCATTTGAGGAAGTGCGGACTACCACCCCCTGAAAGTAATATGACTCATTCATTCCTTATGTGGAACGTATAAAGGGTAGAGTTAATGAAATTATATATGTTATTGTAATGGAATTATAATATAATTAGGTATCATTAAGTTTCCATTCCATTACAATACGAAATAGAAATGGAAGTAGCGCTCATGCGTACGTACGACTTACTGTCTCCATGAATGGTGCATTTCATTACTTATCTCCAAATGTTATGTACTATTGTGAATACATGTATATAATGTATATATATGATATATATGATATCTAAATCCTGAATATCATTCTGTATATAATGAAATTTTTTCCACATGATCAACTTGTAATTATAATAAGTCCATTTTTGACTCAAGTACCAAATATCGACAAAACGACCATTATTAACTTAAATGATTACATAATGTTTATAAAATGGAAATAACTGATTTAAAAGGAATGATAAACTTTTAAAAAAAGTTCTTAAGATAGTATAAATTAAATTTAGTTTATTATTTAGGATATTAAATAATTAACAGGTCAAGTCGGACACAAGGTAAGGGAACTTCATAACCCAATTTCTGTTCTTTGGGCTGATCTTCTCTTTCTTGTTTATTTCGTTCTTTGAATATGTGAGAAAAGAATTTTAATATATTAAAATGTATTTATAATTTATTTATGTGTTCTTATATGGAATACACATAATTGATCTATTTTATTTACAAAATTATCTTTGTAAGGGACTTCGTCTCAATCTCTTCTCATGGAGGCATATTTTGTTTTAATGCACGATTTTCTTTTATACGCTGTATAAACACATTTGAATTTTCATTTCATTCAAAGGAAATAATTTTCTACCAAGTGTTTTACTAAATGACAAAAAGGAATGTTTCTTTTAACATAAGCAGTGACAACAACCTTTCTGCCACTGTGAGTATTATTTTACCTTTTGCTTCCTTAACAAGATGTAATGTTTTTAAAAGGAAAATCAATACCATATACTCTTTTATGCATTTTGTTATTGAAAATGGTTTTTATAATGGATTTTTTATGTCAATATATTTAAGTGATATATTGTGATTGAAATGGGGAAATGTTTTCTTTCCTTTATATTTGTGATATGTGTTATGATTTTATAATGGCACTTGAACATTTTACCGGTGGTTACGTGATAAACCAAATGATGGGTGGTGTCATAATAAACCAGGATGGGTGGTTAAATTATAACCTTCAATGCATTGGGTATGGAAGTCAGCCATATGGATATTACATTTAGTGATATGTGTGGAAGTCGACTGTATTGTTATTCCATTTAAGTTGGTTTATGTCCCAAGTTACCTTTATATGTTATGTGTTCTTTATATGGGTTTTATGGGAATCTTTTAGTTACAAAGGGTAAGCAATGATCTTTTATTCAGTGAAGAGTATTTACTACTTCATAAAGGTGAAAAGTATTAATTATGACAAACTATTCATGGCTTAATTTTTGTTTTGAAAAACTAACAATTTTTCTTCGTTGTGTATCCCGTACTAATATTTTTATGCTCATCCCAAGTTTTTGAAATGTTTTTCACATGACATAAAGTGGAATAGGGCTATGGATGGGAGCATTGAAAAGTTATGTTGTCTAAAACACAGAACTATACTTGACTCTTTTCTTCAAGAATTTTTATTTTGTAAAAGAATGGAAACTTGGTAGATGTGTCTACATGTAATATTCATGTTTTTTTATTTGTTATGACCTAATTCTCTAATGATATAAACCTGAGAAGATCCTCAATGTGAATTATTAACTTAATTCAAGAATATGCAATGTTTAAGGCCGGGTCCTTATAGTCAACCTATGGGGATTGGAAACACCTTTAGATCTATGTAAATGATTGGAAATGGTATTAGGAATGAGTTTACTTAGTTGGTAAGTTATTGTATGGGCTATTATTGACACTAAAACTTATATAATTGCTAGTATTTTCATGGGGAAAAGTCGGGCGATTGCTATTTATTGGATGTTAAAATCTTAAAAAAAACTTACAAATTTCCACCCCATATAACCCTAATTCTATCCCCATTTTCCCCAAATCCATACCCCAATGACCTCCTCCAATTCATTGACCATTACCCACATCATCACATGTCCCCTATGACAGCCATGGTAGCCCCTCAAACACCTGATTTTCAAGCCCCCTTGCCCTTCTATAATTGATGATTATACTCCCCTCCTTAAAACTATTACCATCCATTGGACATCACCCCCATCCCTCTCAAGGCTCCCTTATCTTTGTTCCAATACATCTCTTCAACCTCACCATTGATTTTCTTAGCTTCAAACCCTATGGATTTCGATTAAATATTTATATAAGCTAAATCTCATCTATATTATTGGATAAATTGATCATTTTATTGGTAATAAGGTTTTATAGGTTTTTTTTGTGATTTTGTATTTATTTTAGTTTTCCAATTATGATTCCCAAAATTTAAACATTGAATTCAAAATAAATATTTGATTTATTTTTTTTAATTTGGTTTTCATTGTTCAGGAAACATATTTGAATCTATAACTATATAACTACTTTAATATATATATATATATATATTAGAATTTATAATTTTATAATTTTTTGTTTAATTTTGTTACTACTTTAGTGTATTTATTGTGTTTAATAACATATTATGTATATATATGTATAAATTAATTAATTTTAAAAAGAAAATAATCCGTTATTTTTTATAGCTATAAAAATAATATATGGGTATAACGAATATTTTAAAAATTATATGTTAAATATATATATATATATATATTTGAATTATTATTTTATTCATTTTAATTATTTCTATTTGAAACATAAAAAAATTTATGTAATAATTTTATAAACTCTTATGTGTGAGTGTATATATATAATAATTCATATTAATTATAGTATTTTTCAAATTATATATCCATTTATAGTTATTTTATATATTTTTTTTATAAATCTATTTTGAATATATATTTTTTCACATATTTTTAAATTATTACATTATTGTACATTTTTTAGTTTTATGTGTAAATTATTTAAAACCATTTATTAAAAAATATTATATATTTATTTATGAAAAATTTATTCTATATTTATTTTTATTAATGAAAATAGTTATTTTATTATATTTCTTTATTTTATATTATAATAACATCTCATTTTTAAAAATTCATTAGATTATTTATTTTATTTATCATACTCTAAATATTGATTTTTTTTGTGAAAAGCATTGTTATTAGTTTTAAATATATTTTAAAATTTTAGTTTTAGTTAGTATAAATTTAAATAATGAATATATGTAAAATAAATCTAAAATATAAAAAAATTAGTTTAATTAAAAAATTATTAAAAATATAATAATTTCAAATAAAAATATAATTTATATGCATCAATATTACGAAATTAATCAATTGAGAGAGAGAAAAAACAAAATCATCTTGTCTAAGCTCTAAAATGTGGGAGATCAAATTGTAATAAAGAATAATAGAGTGAAGGGGTTCATGTTTTAGTGTTTATATAAGATATTCTTTATCAATTTTTGATAAACACTATATATCAAAAACATTTCTCCATAATTATTTATCTTTTATGATGAAGATGTTTATAAATTTCATTATCATTACATATTTTTTATTTTGTATTATTTCATAAATATTAATATTTATTTATTTTTCTATATTTTAATTATTTTTTATTACATAGATACATATATAGATAATAGCTGGATTAATCTACCAAATAGATTTTTACTAAATATTTTAGGGTAATTAAAAAATTTATTTATTTCACGAATGGAATTCAAAGAGATTTGATTAGTTGTACATACAAAAAATATGACAGAAAAAAACCTATCAGACTAGATATTATAAGGGAAAATCTATTATTTAATGAAGTTTTGAAAAAACTATAAGAAACTGTCATTACATAGGGAAGAGTATATTCCCTGATATCTATGAAAAAGTGTTCTGATGGATATTGATCTGATAATAGTTGATCATATAAATGTAATTCTCAATGACATGATATGTCAGTTTCAACCTGAAGAGAGTAACATCACGAACAATGATGTTAGAAGGAGTAATCCCCATTTTTGAGTTATATTGAGAAGTATTGATTTTTTTGAAACGATTGATGATTCATGTTCTGAATTATATACTAGATACACTATATTTAGTAATTTTCCATTCATTGTTGAGTTATAATGACTGAATACCTTGAATATACAGAAAAAAATATTCTTTGATATTTTATCGGTATTGTTGTAAAAGGAACTCACTATTGGAGTGAATATTCCAGAGTGACACTACTAAGATTGAAATTTGACTAGAAAACATGGATTCACATATGAGACCATTGATTCATTCCCAAATAAATTTATATTGTTCATAAAATAGAATGAACAACTGGATGCTTGTACTTTTTGTTTCTAATGTAGGTGGAAGGATAAAAATATTAATCAAGTTCATCATATTCTACTTGGTAGGTCCTTAAACCATGAGAAATATATATATTCTACGTGGATGTGTTACTTCTTATTGAAATTGAGGTTGAAGAGATTCTTCATGTTAGATAAAATTTATAAACTATTGTTGTGTAATTTTGAGAGAAATAAAGAGGCTGATAAGTTAACCATCCTAATAGATTCTTTGGCATTTAATGAGTTTTATTAGAGACAACTTTATTTTTCCTTGGATAGTTGTAATGATCAACTGGGTTTGGAAGCATATGGTTTAAACCCATTTTGTTCTATGGTTGGTGTGATATATAGTTCATAGCCAGTGTTTTTATTTTTATACAACCTTCTCTCATGATTATGTATGAAACAATTTTTTTTGTTTCATTCCACTCTTATTAATTGAGAAAGAGGAAAAAATTATAAAATTGATGTTTATGTGAAATCATTGATTGATGAGCTATAAAAAATTTTGTTATATGGTTTACTTTTTTATGATTTAGTAAATAATGAAATGTTTATATATAAGGAAATTTTTTTACGGATAATTGATGAATTGTTAACATATAATAACTTATCATGTTGGAGTGAAAATAGAGAATCTTTTATCCCTTTTAACAATAAAAGTATGAAATCAATAGGGATTAAGCACTGTAGAAAGTCATCTTCCTTGGTCACAAATGATTTCTTCATCTACTATATATGTTATGAAAATATAGAGTGTCATTTTATTGGAATATAAAGAAAAACCCAACACCAAAATTAATCTCCAAGGTTCGAATTATAGCACAACTTGACCAAAAGATATTGATACAATTTATGATTTTTTTGGATTTTTTGGATATTACATTTCCATATAGACCTTCTATAAATAGACTGTATAAAAATAATTGGAATAAGTAGAGTATTTTCATGTAATTTACTTGTCTAGAAAATAATATATTAAGGTACACTTTGGATTTGATGAATATTGAGAATAATGTATGTGATAATAGTCAATGAACCATTTTGGGAATCAAGCGGAATTAAAAGGACATTGAAAATTCTTTAGGTGATTTTTAAGAAATAGGATTGATAAAACCTTTACATTTATAGTTAGGATAGAATTGTAATATCCCGAACTAGGATCCAATGAAATGGTTCCCTATTCTTGTTGGTCACATGGCCTTAAGCATACCTCCCCATATGTGAGAGAGTACAAACTAGCAATGAGGGTCCAATGATGGTATGGTGGGAAGACTATACCCTCAATATCGGAGTGGAATAATGGTATAACATAATAAATTAATAAATAAAGTAGATGAATGACTGATTAGTAGAAAATACCCATCTCAACAATAATAAACAACCAAATCAATAAACTTTATCATGTAAAGAATAATGTTTTTTCAATACTAAGAGGGAAAAAGGACTATATCGAACTAGGAATACAAATCATAATGAAAATGAACAAAACCCTAAAGGGACATCTCCATGAGAATATTTATATTTGGATAATTTCTGTGTTTCTAATCTCCCACATACAAGACCCACTACATGATAAGAAAATTGGAAATTAATCCAAATCCATAACCTAGTCCCACAACCAAGAGGACTGTTCAGGTAACCTAGTGCAATGGAAACCCAAATAGGGTTTACAATAAACTCATTAGGCCAATAGAAATAGTTTCTAGTTCTACCTAGTCTATGAGTATAAAATAAATAAATAATTAAATAAATAAATGTAAAAAAGATGGACTCGGGTTCCTAAATGGACACCTGGATGACAATAACTACTTCGACCAAAGCTAGAACACCATTGGGTAAGTGATGATAAGTATATAGATGTTTATATATATGTGTTCTATATTCATAGTGATGTTTATAGACATATATATAGAAACTACTACTAGATAGGTCATGAGATGTATCTCAATCATCCATGGATAATAGTATGAATACCATAGAATGTCAATGGATTCCATGAATGAAAATCATAATCAATAGGGGAGGTCATTCCCCCATATCATAAATTGTGAGGGAATATATTCTTGAGTATCGTAAGTCAAGAGGGACTCCATGACTGAATATCATAATTAAGAGGGAACTCCATGCCCAAATATCACAACTTATAAAGGGATTCCACACACATGAATAATTATATATTTCATGCCAAAGTATCACAATATATATAAGAGACACTATGCCCATGAATAAATAGGGACTCTATGCTCAAGTATCACATTTAATTAGGAGAATATATTCCTAATTATTACATTTAATTATGGGATTACCTAGTTTAATATTATAGATCACAAGGGACACCATGCCGAAATATTATAAATCATAAGGGACTCCATGATTGACTATCATAATTCATGAGGGACACTATTCCCAACCATAATAAATTATAAGGTTTTCCATGCCCAAATATAAAAATCATATAAATGAAATAAATAAAAGGGCATGTCCATTTCATGCTATATCAAAATCCAAATATATCACTAGGTTTATTCTATTTCTAAGTATTTAAGAAGGAAATGGGAAGGCCCATTCCATTTATCAACTTATCATCTAAGAAAAGTCATGAATTACATTTATTAATTAATATCGTCCAAGTTTATATCCTTACTATTAACATTTAATTCTATTTAAATATGTAATTTTATCTATAAATATGGTTCTATCATAATATAAATAATTCTCTTAAACTAAGGGGGAGAGTCCCACAATGTTTATTATTCATTTAATTCCATTTTTCCTCTCATTCTAGGATGGGTAAGTCAATAAACCTAAAAGGGTTATTTTTAATTCCAAGACTAAACATAAAAGGTAAAGGAATATTAGGGACACACCCAAAGGGGTGGTTTGAGTCAAGGTAGACATCCACTAACGGTGAATTTGAAATGCACAATAGTAATATGAATTTAGGCATAAGAATTTATATAATTAAATTTAAATTTAAGAGACGAAGCAAGGAAAATTGTCATGTGGAACAACGTAATATTTCATAAGCATGATAAAAATTACGGGAAATCATGATAACACCTAACTCAATCCTAGGATAGTCCACTCATCCAATATCTATCTTTTATTTGAGCCAGTTTGAGATAAATTGAAGAAACAGACAAAGGAACTATTAATAGGTCAACTGATCTCACATAGATTTATCATTACATACAGTGATGGAAAATGAAATAAGAATAAATTTTAATCAATATCTTATCAAGTGACATCTAATGAAACTGACGGAGCTTGATTCTGAGTCTGAACGAGGGAGATCTATCTATTCCTAGGAGGAGTTACAAGAGGAAGATTAAGTAGAGGGATGATGTGTGAATGAAGGAGAATAAATGGGAGGATATTGATTAAAATAAAACATGGGAAAAAGATAAATTTCACCCATTTTAAAGAGGTTCATGGTTTGTCCATACGGTTGGAAAAATCTTGCACCAACCATGATCCAACACTATCTAAGGGGATACTCCCCTCACACAACTAGTTCACGGTTCAAAGAACTATGTGTTTATCTTTTGCAATATGTATACTATTTCTTTCATGGATGTGGTTCTACTCTCACATGGTAAGAAAAAACCATAGGAAATCCCCAACTCCCTTGGAAGTGTCCACATGGTTTCTCCTAGAGGCCTCATGATTCCAAAAAATCATGTCCCTATACAAAAACAGGCCGCACAGTTATGTTGCATGGTCAACACTAAACGTGTTCCAACTATGAACTCTTGTATTATTCTCCCAATACTAATTTTTCTAGGACCTATGCTCCCATAAATCATAAAAACATATAAGAAACCTCTCATTCCTTACATTTTATTTAAAAACAAAATGTTTAAGTGTTCCAATTCTCATATTTACATTTTGAAACATGGTTTAAAATTCATCATATACATCCAATGGAAAATAGAAATAACGTTGTAATTTTCAATGGTCCAAAAACCTGGGATGTTTCAATATCTTCACCATATAATTTATAATACTATAGAATCATTGGGGAACAAATAAACAAATACTTAACATACTTGGGTTGGGGAATTCCCACTGAAATTGGCACGTTATGTTTTAATACGAAACGTGCCTATAAGAATTCAATTTAAATATTATGATACATAAGTTATTAAAAATAAATCCAAAACTCATACTAAAAAATGAAATATTAAGAAAAGGCTTACTCAAGATCATATAACTCAATATATGATCACATCATTAACTCTTTAATCAATTAACCCATGTCGCTCCCTACCACATGTTCTAGCTTGAATGAATAATTATAAGTCACAATAACTTTCCTATTATAATTTCTTATTTGAGAATACACAGATTGTTTTAACAATTCTACCAAAATGATTATCAAATTGATAAAATGTTTGATTCCTAATCAACCAAATTTGGAATGGTCGCACTGGATTTTCTAAGAAAATCCCCAACCAACATTTTCACTACCCCCATCTCACCCTGATGACATGCCAAAAGTAGTTCCTCATTGATCTCATTGAACAAAAAAATAGGGAGAGAAAATTTTCCACTACAATCCAGCTATATCTGAAACCATTCGTCTTTAGCATCTGATACATCCAAAACCTAGTTATAATGCTTCTACTCCAAGGAATATTGATTTTATTCTGAGCATTCATACTGAATCCTAAAACCATATTCTAGTGACATTGCCTACTGAAATGATCATTCCTGTTGTTTTTCCTCATTAAAAATAAAGGTGTTTGACCATCCATAACCCTTGGATCATTATACTAAAAACATATCATCTGATCTTAACTGTAAGTTCAAGGTAACCTCAAAATAAATCACTAGAGTCCAAGGAGATCATCCAAGTTATTCCATTTCCATGAGTTTAAAAGTGAGATGATGGTACATAGACAAAACATCTATGTATCCATAATAATGACTAAGAACAATGGTGGAATCTATCCTGGGGAATGAGTCAAATAATTGGTTGGTGTCTATGAGTCTGTCTATGGCCTTCCTACATGGGAAGAATAATGTCACTTAAGATAGTCTAGGACTCTACGGTTACCCACACTACTCATGAAAAATTCTAATACGATTCTATTCATCGATCCAACAAGGAATTTAATTCTTTCTTTATCTCAGAATATAACTGGATATCTCTTAGTGTACCTAGGGTGATGTCAAGATAAGACACGATAATCTATGAAATAAGGGTATGCCAATAGGTTATAAATGATTACCAATAAGGTGTGAGACCCTCCCTTCATATCCATGATGAAGTGATTGGAATGGTTTACACCCAAACATATCAATATAATGATAAACAGAATAGTTGAACCATCACTGGATGACCTATTTTGAAAATATCAACTGCACTTTACAACACATATTCATTAATTGAATATAATGTCCTCATCACCGTGACATTTCATGATTATTTTAAAAACTCCTACCATATTCCATCCTTGACTCATGATTTCTATGAAGGTTTCATACACATAAAAAAAATTCATTTCCATGATACTATGTAATAACTAACATGAGTTAGAGGCATTACACTCTCCAGGTCACTCATGCACCCAGAGCATAAAACTAGCATCCAAACTCCATCCAAACCCACAACCAAGTTTTATTTCATGTATTGTTTTAAGGACTAGATAAACTAAGCTATTGTCCTCTAATATTTCAAAATAAAAGTTGACCACTCCCAAATGGACTTTCATGGTTGTTCTCCCTCAAATTGGGTGGACATGATAAAACTTGTTTGATGCGATTCTCTATAGCTTATGAGTGTCCTAGTCATCATTTACTGAGAATGGGATCACATCTCATGGTGTACTCTCCATACACCACCAAAAACAATTTACAGATGTGGATAAAATGCTTTACTAATCATAAAAATGAAAAGAAAAGTAAAACTGCCACCTAATGGTACAATATGTCAGATTTATTCTAGACGTATGAGTGATGCTCTATTAATACATGATCATTACTCTCCTTAGTATCGGACATATAATCCCAATCCAAAACTATCAGTAGAGTTACAACACAAGATCCTTTTGAAACATCATCCAGATCACTAGGAAAACTCTAATTCCTCTAACACCTAGGTCACTCTACAATGTATGTGGCCTATGTATGTAACACAAAAGATCAAGACCTAACAATTTACACCAATCACATGGTTCATTGTATCATTTTACCAACTTGATAGGTGTCGTGTGTATCAACATAAACTAACCAAATATTTTATCAACATAACAACACATCATTTGATATTATCCATAACCCTATCATCCATATACACCCCAATATCATATGGCCTGTACAAAAGATTTTAGAATAGATTTGTATTATACCATATTATTCTAGATGATGGCCATCTGAGTTATCCAAAACTGAATAATAAGGGTTATATAACCTACAAAGTGACTGACCATTCCCTAGGAATGTCTATCCCACTGAAACTAAGTATTACATGATTCTCACATCCCTAAAAAGGGCCAACTTACGAAATACCATCTGTCGACTTGGGGGTATTGTTTCCTCAATAAGAGTCATACATGGGACAAACAACACCCAAACAACACCACACTTCTAAAATGATTAAAAATAATTTAACAAGTCTGTATGTTCTAAGGGAACTACCTCAACTATTCTATCACATTACTAAGGAAAAATCATGGACCTTTTAACAAGGTCACACTATAAAAGGTCACTAGGATTAATAGACTAATAAATAGATCAATATAATGAAAATTTAAAAGATATACATGGGTAGTTTCCACATTCATGTTCAAGGCATATATCATAGAAACATTCAACTACCCCTTACATAAGGGTCTAGGATAAGTAAACCACTAACTATTTTCATTCAATCCATTATACAAATTCTCATTTTAAATTTAAAAATTTATAAGGCTAAGTTTAAAGAACATATAGTATCAGTTATAGAGTAAAAATATACATGATACTTAGTTTATCTAATTACATAAGATAATATAAGAAAGTTACATAAAATTAGTATGAAGAATTAATTATTTATCTAACACCCTATCACAATTTTAGGAAATTTATCACATAAATTCCTTTTATCAATTTTATTTATCAATATGGTTCTCACAAATGAGATTAGTTAAATAAAATATCAACTCTAATAAATTGATGAAAACACACTTTAGGTTATAGTTATAATTTTGATTAACCTATGAATTATATAAATATATCTCAAAATTAAATAATATATCTTTTATTAATAATATGGGAATGGTCAGGAAAGATTCCACGATACACTTATATGTAACACCATATAAGTGGATTCCAAAATATTAAATAACAATCCCATTTATCATAATCATACCCTATGGGTTTAAATACTAAGTCATAAAATATAAGGGTGACCTACAAGGCTCCCATTAATTTATTCAGGTTTTTAATACACCCTCAATGGATTTAAGTAACATTCCCCAAATAACCTGGTTTGATCAAGTTGTGCATTTATAAATTTATTCATATGAGTATTCATTCGCAATTCATTGAGGTACATGACTTTATAAAGGAAAGCATTTCATGTAAGGTTTTCAATTTAAAATATACTATGGTATAGTTAGATGAATTACCATTCCCAATCTATAAAGGTACTTTCCTTCATAAATTAAAATTGTCATGAATGTAATGGAAATCAGGTTTTTATCTTTTACTTTAGAATATAGAAAGTTCATATTTAATTATTTGATTATATGGGTTACCCTTCCTAATTTATAAGTGTCCATACACCTTATAAATTGTTATTGGCACCCATTTAATCACAACGATAATTGTTTCAACCCATGAAACCAATGGTCCATGGCTAAAACATTTATTGATTAGTTAGTTAATGTGCCACCATCAATCTATATGGAAAAACATGATTTAGGTTTATGTTTATACTTTAATAACCAATATAATATCAAAATTATATCTAGATATTCTATATAATAAAAGTAAATTAAATCATGAAAGTTGGAAATAAAAAAAAGAATATTATATAGGAAATCATGCTAAATAATCACCTAAGTAGGGTATGAAAACAAGCAAGATAAAAAATCATACAAAGCAAATCCCACATGTCTCATACAATCAAGTAATGAAACCTAAACTGAATGGAATATGCATGTAATGTGAATCTCTATGTGCCTATAATGATACATGTAACAATACTTCCTTTCAATATCGGTCCAAGATAAAATTCCATATATATAACAAATTAGTAAGAAGAAAAAAGTACATCAATCACTCATGGTGAAATAATAATCAATTTTAATTAATGAAAAAAAAGAACATATACCCATCTTGGGCCACTTGGTCTTTTCCTCATGTGTGGGGTGATCACTCCCAGACACAACTATTTACCATGAGCTGACACATTCTAGTTCTCTTATCTACTGGAATAAAATATAAATACAAAGTAAAAATACCCTCTAATACCACTATGTAATGTACCAAACCAGTAGCCCCTGAAATAGTGCCCCAAGATGGTTGATCACATGGCATCAGGATCACCTCCATGTACACTAGAGGATTTAGAATAGTAGTAAGGGTCCAATGAAGGTATGGTGGGGAGATTATACCCTCAATATCAGAGTGTCAAAATGGTATAACATAATAAATCAAAAATAGAATAAAATGAATAACTAATATGAATAAAATATCCATATCAATAATAATAAATGTTCATTTCCATAAATAGTATCATGTACAAAATGTTGTCATGTAAATACGATGAAGAAAATATGTATACATGACAATAGTCATACAAAACAAAATGAAAATGAAAAAAATCATCAAGGACTATCTCCATGTGCATCATGAGAACCTACTTAGTCTAGTGATCCTAAGCTCCAACATCCCAAAACCACAACATGATAAGAAAATATGTGAGAAATCAGAATCCAGAACCTGATCTTATAACCAAGAGGACTATTTGGGTACCCCAATGAAATGATGGCCCAAATAGGGTGTGAGATAGACTTAGTAGGCTGACACCAATGGTTTCTAGAGCTATCTAGTCAGTGATTGTAAAATATAGTATCAAATAAATAAATTTAAGAAATATGGGCATGTGTTCCTAAATGGACACCCGAAAAATAATACCTGCTTCGACTAAATCCAAAAGACCTTTTAGAAAGTGAATAAAGTAAATGGATTTATATATATATGGTCTACATATAGTGAAATATATTACCATATATACGGATAATTATATTGGCTAGGACCCAAGGTGTAACTCAAGAATCCATGGATAGTTTTACGAATATTATAAAATTTCAAGGGATTCCATACTCGAAAATCATAATCAATAGGGGAAATCATGCTCACATATCATAAATAGTGAGGGACTCCATGCCTATGTATCATAAGTCAACAAAGAATCCAAACCTGAATATTATAATCAAGAGGTTTTTCTATGATTTAATATCAAAATTCATAAAGGGAAACCATTCCCAAGAATAATTAAGGACACCATGACCTTGAATAATTAATAATGATATGTGCAAGTATCATAATATAAATAAGGGATTCCATTCCCATGAATAAATAGGGAATGTGTGCCTTAGTATCACATTTAATTAGAGGATACCATACCTGAGTATCAAATTTAATTTGGGTAAACCCTACCCTATTATTATAGATAATAAGGGATACCATTCTCAAATATTAAATATCATAAGGGACACAATGCCCAAATATCATACATCTTAAGGGATGCCATACCCAAATATCATAAATCATAAGAGTCTCCAAAACTGTATATCATAATAATATAAATTAAATAAATAAACATCCACGTCAATGACATTCCATATCAGAATTCAATTATATTACTAGGTTCATTCCATTTATAATCATTTAAGAAGTCTATGGGAAGGCACTATCCATTTATCAACTTATCTTGTGAGATGAGTCAAGCATTAAGTTCATTAATTAATATGGGACAAGTGTAGATCATTAAAATTAAAATTTCATTATACTTAAATTATTAATTTTATCCACAAGGATGATTATATAATAATATAAATAATTCTATTAAGTTAACTGGTAAAAACAACCACACTATTCATTATTCATTTAATTCCATTTAGCTTCTCATTTTAGGAGAGGCAAGTTAACACACATTGAAAGGTGATTTTCAATTCCAAACTTAAACATAAAGGTCAAGACATATGAGAAACACACACTAATGTGTGGATCAATTCAAGGTATAAACAAGCTAATGTGAATTTTAAATTCTCAATGGTAATATGAATTTAGGCATAAGCATTTATATAATTTATTTTTCATTTATAAGGTGACACATGGAAAATTCGGTATATAGAATAATGTAATATTTCATAAATATGATATAATTTAAGGGAAAGGAAAAATAACTCCTACTACATTCCTAGGAAGATCCCTCATCTAATACTGATCTTTTATTTGATATGGTTTTAGAGAAATCGAAAAAATTAACAAATAACCTAAGGATAGTTCCAATGATTCTTCGGGGATTTATCATTCCATACAGTGAGGGAAAACAAAATAATAAGAAATTGGAATAGATATGTTTTTGAAGGATATCTAATGTAATAAATTAATATTGATTCTGAGTCCAAACAAGGGAGATATCTCCATGCCTAAGAGGAGTTCCAAGGGGGAGCTCGAGCATAGGGATGTTGTGCATGTGGGGGAGAATAAATGGGAGGATAAGAATGAAAAGAAAATATGGAAAAAGGTAATTTCCCCCCTTTTAATGAGGATCGTGGTTCGGTCGCATGGTTGGCTAAACCATGTGATAACCAAGCACCATACCTATCTAAAGGAAATCTCCCCTCACACAGCTAGTGCATGCTTTGATAAATTGCATGCAGCCCAAACATTTCTCCTCTTCAACATGTCTGTAATTTCTTGCATGTCTGAGTGCCTCCTCTCACATGGTTAGACCAAAATATGAGACGCCCTTAACTCCCCTATATGAGGCTTTATAGTTTCTTCCAGAGGCCACACAGTTCCAAAAATCCATGTACCTATTCAAAATATGATGCATGGTTGTTTTTCACAGTTATTCCTAACTATGTTCCAATTGTGTTCCCTTGTGTACTTCTCCCAAAACCATGTTTTTGGGGCCTACAACTCCCAAAACTCATCAAAAAACCCAAGACACCTCCTGATCCTTAAACCCCATTTAAAAAAAATCTTTTAAGTGTTAAATCCTCATATTTACATTCTAACTATTGGTTTAAAATTTATTCTATACACCAAAAAGAAAATTTTAAATTCCCTTAAAACTTTCAATGATCCAAAGAAATAGGGGATGATACAAGGGTGATAAGGATTACACACTTATTTCATAGTAAATAGTGAGTAGAAATGAATGAATCTTTTATATATATTTTGAAGATGGTAAAGGTGACTAATAATTATTATATTAATATTTATAATAATGTCAATGTGGTGATCTTAGAATTTTGGGGGCATAAAATTCCTGAAAATAATATTCTACTTCAATATTTAACCCTAATTGTACTTAATGATTATTTCCCTACCCATTTTTTCTATCCATTAATTGATATTTATAATTTTTGTAGATATCAATGTTCAATAAATCAACACAAGAGTGATTTTAAATAGCTATAGAATAAGACTATGGTTAGACTATGTCACTTATATAATCTTCATACTCATTTTTTATGACAATGTTTAATTGACCATATATTTAACTATTGAAGTCATTATTAGAGAACTCATGAAAATTAGGAGTACAGATTCAATAGATAAATTCTTGAATATATTTAAATGGTATGTTTACAATAGATTTCATCCAAAAGATTCAATTTCAAAGGGTAACTTTATGAAAAAATGCACCAATTTCTTTCCTACATATATTAATGATGTTGAAACAAAATTATATAAACCCTCTCAGATTAAAAAATTCAAATTATAGATCAATCAAAAAATAAAAAACCTTATCTTTATTTTATATTAATACATGATTTATTAAAAAAAATGTTACACTTAATACAACTTGAATATTGATAAGTCTATTGTCTTTACGAATTTTGGTACATTACGTAACCATTTAAAATTGAAAAAACACTATCTTTTTTGAAAACTTCCTTAATATTCTCACAATTAAAACTACATGGGATAACCAATGGAAATAAATAAAAAAGGGGTGAGCTATAAAGATCAGTAAGGGAATAAACATGTAATAAGGTAATATATGTCAGAAAAAAGGCATATCTATGAGGAATAAAAAGAACATAAATAATAAGTCATGATATAACATGATAATCATAATATGAGAAATGTGGATACAACTTAAAACACTACAACATAAACATATGTCAAGGGTAACAACTAAGAAATAATGATGAGAAAATTAAAATAAAAGAATCAGGTTGTATCCTTATCCCAACATGACATCTCATGAGACTAAACATTACCCAATGCATTGGAGAGCTTTATAATTTCCAGTGCACCCATAACTTTCATTTCATTCTCATGCTTAAGTGTGCCACATAGATCATAAAACATGGATTCATTCATCATAATAGTTTATTCCATTATTAAGGAGAGTATAATAAATAAATTTATGTCCCAATTAAATAAGTATAAGTTTATAAATTTGAACACCCTTGATAGAAAATGGGTATGGTATTCACTACACAAATGTTTTGTCGTGGAAAATCACATTGAAATTTTAGTAGAATAGTGACGTTAATTAAAAATTAATAAAATAGATTTATGAGGGTGAAAGGGGTATATAATAATTTTTAAATAAAATGGTAAATAATAGGGACATTAAAATACATATCCCAACATTATAAATTGTAAATATAAGGCATAAGATAATAAATAAACTTGAATAAATGACAGAAAGTGAGGATCCCTTACTAAATTTTGGCATGTTAACAGGTGTACATAAAGGTTCATAAGAAGGATTAATGAGAGTAAAATAGGTCTCTCATAATTTAGAAATAAAATTTAATGTAAGTGGGTTGTATTAAAGCATACCAAAACAACTATAAATTTAATCTAAGAATCAAAACATAAAAGAGTTGCTTTAATGGAAATGAGAAGAGAGAAATCCCTTACTTGAGTGTGTGACTCTAAATGCTCGGGAGGAGATTATTGAGATATTTGGGGAACATTGGGAGGACTATATAGAGGGGATATAAGATTAAGTATGTTCTAAAAGTAATTTAAGGAAAGATAGATGGGATAATGGGTTAGTTTATTTAGGAAATGACTATGGATTTCTTTATTATTTCTCAAACCATGGTTTTCGACTCTATATGATAAAATAACCAAAAATAAAAACCTTTCCATGGTTTTTGAACATGATTTCTAAAAAATGGGAGTTGTTTTAATTATCTTATAAGGAAAATTTATGGAAATATTAAAATAATACCCTTCATTATGTGGAGGTGATTTATACTCTTAAAGAAATGATTTTAAACCCTTAAAATATATTACAAGTTTTCGAAGATTCATAATGGATCTATAAAATTAATAAAATAAATTTAAAATATAATTTTTTTAAAGGTAAAACATATATTTATTCATTTATCCCATTTATAGTATTTATTTCATCACCTTTGGGTCATTTTTATGTCATAATTCACAAAATATATTTATACAATATTTAATTTGTACCCAAAAATTCCACTATCTCAGAAAATTATGAAAAAATGACCATTGGATAATTTAAAATTTATGATTCCAAAAATAATATTAATTTTATCCAAATAATTTTATAAACATGTATATTTTCAGTTTTAAAATAAAAAATCAAAATTTATTGAGAAACGTTGGGTTTTTTGACAATAACAGTTTTTCGATCCCTTATAAAAATTACATTTGAATTCATAAAAATTATATGATAATTTATATTTAATAAAAATTATTTAATTATAATTTTTTATTAAATTATTATTTATTTCAAAAATAAATTAATTCATCAAAATAAATTTTTTAATTGAATTTGAATATTACCCAAACATACTATTTTTGTTTTATTGTATCAAAATAAAATTAATTTATAAAGTAACAATAATAGGATGAAAATATATTAATTATTTTATAAAAAATAATTTACAGACTCAATTTTATAGGGTCTTGATACATATCCCTTTAATACACCTACAAACACTCTAAGAGTAAGGTGTGCGATGGTGAGATTTTCATACGGTGGTTCAGCGGACATAATTTGGCCTGTGATCTAGATGAGCTTGAACTTCTACAGTAAATTGTTTTTCACGTCATTAAGTTGTCATATCTAAGATTGGGCGTGGTCAAGGGAAAATCCAAATAATTCAATATACCTCAAAATCTCTAATAAATGGGCTTCATAGGGTAAAATCCTAACTTCCTTTTTCCGTGTTAATTGGATTTGTTAAAAAACCTATATTTATAATAATCATGAGATCACTATTCATCAACTATACCATCAATAGTAAAGATTATTAATGGTAATTTAAATCCAATAGGATAAAACTAAATAATTTCATGTTTTTTCTATAACCATATTACATAATAATACATTTAATTAAATCTTAAGGGGAATTTTATTTATAATAGTTCTGGTCCTTATGATATTTCCCGTATAAGAAATTTATCCTTCAAAATTTTCTTTTCCCTCATTAAAATAGATGATGGTTACTCTATTTCATCACCTCCTATGATTCCCAAATTGCTTCTTCAAACTTTTGGTTTCTCCAAAACACTTTGACCAGTCGTATTGTCTTATTTCGTAGGACTTTTTATCTATAATCAAAGATATTCATTGGTTTCTCCTCATAGGAAAGGTCATTTTAGAATAGTACGACATATGGATTGAGTACATGTGAGGGGTATAGTATGTACTTTCTCAAGATGGGTATATGGAATAAATCATGTACTTGAGAAATATAGTTGGGAGTTCTAGTCAGTAGGCCACCACTCAGATGTGGTCAAGGATCTCAAAGGGACCGATGTATCTTGGACTACGATTTCCCTTCTTCACATATCTCATCACAATATTCAATGGAGACAAAAATAGGAATACCAGGTCTCTAACATCAATATCTAGATCTTGTTGAAGAATTTTATCATAGATCTTCTATTGACTCTTGGAAACCTTGATGTGATTTAAAATGGTCTTAAAATTTTCCACTATTCCCTCAACCATTTTAGGACCAAGTAGTTTTTGTTCCCCAACTTCATCCTAACATGTAGGTGTTCTTCACCTCTTCTCTTACATGTATTCATATGGATCCATTTGGATTCTTGAGTGGAAACTATTTTTGTAGGAGAACTTGACCAGAGGTAGATGTAGATCTCATCCTTATTTGAAGTCTATAAAACATGTACACAACATGTCTTCCAATGCCTAAATAGTCCACTCATTTTGACCATTAGTTTGAGTATGATAGTCCATACTGAAGTTTATCTTGATTTTTAGAGAATTTTGGAGACTTTTCCAAAACATGGAGGTGAATCTCAGATATCGATCGGATATAATCGATAGTGGTACTCCACGCATCCTTACTACTTCTTTGATATATATCCATGGAAGTTGACCCAATGATAAGTCCTATAAAATTTTGATAATGTGAGGTGTATTTGTAAGACTATCCACCACATCCCAGATATAATTATTCCCACTATATTTATTAAAAATAATAGCAAAAAATTCTATTGTGATTTTTCCCATTTCTATAAAGGTATGAAAAATGGTTACACCATCCCCTTGGATTTTTTCCTTTCCCACTTCACTTACTGAAATATGAGACATCTTGATGTATAATATGTGATCTCCTTCTTCATATTATCTCACCAATAGTGCTCTCAGAGATCTCAATACATATTAATGATTCTATGATAGATATAGATGGTCAAGTTATGTACTTCATCAATCATCTCCTTATTTATATTTGGATTTGGTGGTACACAAGTCATGACCCAAATCATACAACACCTTATTCATTAACATTTAACTCTATGGACTTCACTTTTCTTATGGTTTCCAATTTTTTTATGAATTACCATGTTATTTCTTTGAGAATCCTTTAACCTCTACAGAAGAGACAGTTGAGAAATAATTTGTGAAAGGATTGATGATGTTCCTACATTTATTATTCCAATGTCCATACTTTACTAATCTAATAAGATCAGGTCCCTATAGATTCTCATCAATGATATAATTTCTAGATTATTTCTACTTAGAGCATCTTCCACTTTATTCACTTTTCCTGGATGGTAGTTAATTGAGCAATCATAGTCCTTGATCAGATCTATCTACCTTCATTGGAGCATATTCATCTCTTTCTGTGTGAATATATACTTGAGGATTTTGTAATACATATATATTTCAAACATCTCCCCAAATAAATAATTCTACCATATTTTCTATGAAAAGATCACTGCATATAACTCTAAATCATGTGTTGGGTAGTTCTATTCGTGAACTTTCCACTTCCTTGAAGCATAGGCTATGATTTTTTTCATTATTTATTAACACATAACCTAAGATCTTATTTGTAGAATTATTAAATACCATGAAAATTTATCCACTTGTGGGTAGTATGAGTGTAGGTGTTGTGATGAGCCTCCTTTTCAACTCCTTGAATCACTCTTCACATTCATCATTCTAAGAAAGCTCGACTCCCTTCCATGATAGCTTGGTAAGAGGGTTTGATAATCACATGAAATTTCCCACAAATTGGTGATAATAACCACCTAACCCAAGGAAAATATTAATATATACAATATAGTTTGGACTCAATCATCCTTAAATTGATTTTCTCTTTGAAGGGTCCTTAGATATCCTATTTCTTGTGATGATATTCCCCAAAAATGAGACTTCCTTCAACCAGAACTCACATTTACTATAATTTTCATTAAGCTTATCCTTTCGTATAGTATTTAGATCATTACTTAGATGATCTTAATTCTCCTCCTTTATTTTGGAGTATATTAGAATATCATCGATAAAAATAACCATAAATTTCTTTAGGTAATCTATAAAGGATATATTCATCATGCCCATGAAGATCGCGGGAGAATTAGTGAGTCCGAATGAAATTACTATGAACTCATTGTGTATGTACCTTATAAGAAAATATGTATTGGTGATATCTTATTTATTCACCCTTAATTTATAATATCCCAACCTAAGATCCACTTTGGAGAAGTATTGTACTCCACATAACTATTTGAAAAAGTCATCAATACGTGGGAGATGAAACTTATTCTTTATCATGATCATTTTGACCTCATGATAATCAATGAAAAGGTGTATTGACACATCTTTATTCTTGACAAAGATGATGTATACACCCCATGGTGAATCACTTGGGTGTATGAACTCTTTATCCAGACCACCATGTTCTCTCGACTAGGAGGTAGACTAGGAAATTCCTTAGGAAACACTTCAAAGTATTCCATCATAATGGGAATGTATTCAGGGATTATTATTTCCTTAGAATCAATATTTTGATATATATACACTTTCTCATAGGGAAATAATATCTATTATTGAGATGTTATTTCTAAATAAGATTCATCCCCTCCTCACACTTATACAGAATCAGGGGTCCTTTCCCAAAATAGTGAGTGATTTCCTTTTTGAAGAAATTTATGTCTTCTCTATACAGGGAAAGATAATCTATGCTCATAATTTCATAAAATTCCACTAAAGGGAGTACGAAATTATTTTATAGGAAGTTCATCCCAAAAATTATAATAGGGGATGAATTTTATACTTGAGATGCAATAATTTCCCCATTTTCTATTTTCATCAATAACTCCACTTCCATGGTTTGTGGAGGTGTTTGAGTAGTTCTACTAAACATTCATGATATGAAGTAATGCATATAATTAGAATAAAAATGTTTATTCTCTATCCTTGAATGAAAAACTAGTGTACTTATCGCCACTTTGTCGTTGGAATCCACCTCAGCGGTTGTGATGGAAAAAGCTCTCCCTTGCTGCCCGGGAGGTTATTTGTTGTCTCTGAAAACCCTTAGCTAAGTGCATTGGTTTGAAAAGTGCCCTAGTTCTTTGTAGTTGAAATAATAAACAATTTTTTAAGGGTTTTCCAGATCATTCCTCTCTTCTAATGCATTAGTGGGTTTCTCCTATTGGAAATCGCTAGCTGGGTTTGCTTCTTTCCAACACCTAAATCATTTCCTCATCCCCTTTAGGAAATTTCTTAGGTACTTCTTTCTGCACCTTTGATAAGAGGGATGTTGAAATTTCTAGGAACCATTATATTTTTCCGTCATACTACTCGAATTGAACTCTAATTTCCACTTATTATCCCCATTATATCCTTGAGATACACAGATCTCCATTTTGACTTTGACGGAACATTAGAAAACTTATTCATGGCTATCAAAGTCTTGGATTGCTAAAGATTTTAATAAAATAGTTTTTATCCCACCAAAAAAGTAATAAACCGTGCATTTAGGGGTAATTAAAAAGTTTGAGGTGTACTGTGAAAGTCTTTTATAGTTTTCCTCATACTCCATAATAGATTCATCACGTTTTTTCATTAAGGAAATAAAGTCCCTTTCCATTTTAAGATGAAGAGTGTGATGAAAATATTTATTGAAAAACATTTTTTATAATTCATTCCACCTCATCGCTTCGATCTATTTCTCAGTATTCATATTCTTGATCAATGTCCACCACTGATCAGCTTATCCCTCCATATGATAAATAACCATTAGAAACTTCTCTTATTCATATCATTGAAGGATGGATAAGATCTTCTCAATGGAATTGATCTGTTGTTCTCTGATTAATTGATGTGATGATCCATTTAAATTTGGAGGCATTTGTCACATAAAGGACTCAATTAAATCTTGTTATCTATTAGGGGGGTTTTTATGCTCCTCCTAATCTCGGTTTTTATTCAAAACCCAATTCATATAAGAGAGTATCATTACAATGTTTGCGATTCCCACTCCCATCGGGTTGGAAATCTCATTGGGATAGTCACCATATTTCTATTCTTATTGATTATTTACATGATTCCTCTTATTTGTAGCCATTGTATAGAATAGAGAAAAAATTAGGGATGATTATTTTTCAACTATTAAGTACATAAAGGGGAATCCAATGACATTATAGAGATAACTTATAAATTATATGTATTTCCCTAACATATGAATTTCTAGGCTTCGATCTATGTTATCCATGATCAATTTCTTAATATATACTCTTGTGGGGATTTTTTGTTCCCTGAGTAATGGTTTGTAATGATCTTATGAATTTAATAAAGCATATATGTTGAAAGTGTTAAACTAGGTGCAATGTACGGCCTGTTGTCGTGTACTAGGTTACGCTGAGTGATATCTGATGCACCTTATTGGAGTTGTTACCCCTAGGTACATCTGTTATAGAAACACATCAAATTGTAGTATCCAAATAGGGATGCATTTTCTTTATTAACCACTAACTCTATACTTACCAAAAAAAATTATGTTTTCTTATACTTAGTCTTATCCCTATGGTTTTTCCCTAGAGTTTTCTAATCCTAGTACCAAAAATAACAAAAAATTTCCTTTGATACAAAAAAATAATTCTCTTTATTTCACGTTAATACACGATTTATTACAGAAGGATACACTTAATAAAAATTGTGATATAAATAAGTCTATTTTATGTGTAAATTAGGTACATTACATAAAAATTTAAAATAGAAAAACATCATCTTTATTGAAAACATCCTTAACATGATCACACTTAAAACTGCATGGGATAAATTTGGGATATACATAAGAAAGGGGTGATCTATAAATCCCAGTAAGGTAATAGACATGGAATAAGGTAATAAAAGTTATAAAATAGGAATATCAATAGAGAATAAAAATAACATTAATAAGAAGGCATGATATAACATGATAATTATAACATGGGAAATGTGGAAACAACTAAAAACACTACATGAAAAACATAGGTCAAGGGTAACTACCAAAAAATCATGATAAAAAAAGTAAAATTAAGGGATTAGGTTTACTCCCTATACCAACATGATGTCTCATGATACTAAACATTACCAAATAAATTGGATCGCTGTATAATTTCAAGTGCACACGTCACTTTGATTTCATTCTCATGATTAAGTGTGCCATATAGATCATACAACATGGATTCATTGATCATCATAGTTTATTACATGATTAAGAAGTTTAGAATAAATACATTTATGTACCAAGTCAATAAGTATATGTTTATAATGGTGATCACCCTTTATAAAAAATAGGTATGGTATTCACTACACAATTGTTTTGGCATGGAAAATATCAGTAAAACTTCAGCAGCGTAACAACGTCACATAAAAATTAATAAAATGGATTGATGAAGGTAAAATGGATCTCTCATTATTTGGACATAAAATAGTCAGTAATAAGGATATAAAAATATATATCCCAACATTATTAATTGGAAATACAAGGCATAAGATAATAAAGAAACTTGAATATAAGAGAGAAAGTGAGGATCCCTTACTTAATTTCTACATAGTAACGGGTGTTCATAAATTTTCATGAGAGGAATTAATGAGATTGAAATGGGTATATAATAATTTATAAATAAATTTATAGTAATGGGGTTGTATTAAAACATACCCAAACAACCAGAAATTGAATTTAAGAATTATAACTTAAAAGATGTTCTTGAATGTAAATGAGAAGAGAGAAATTCCTTACTAGAGTGTATGACTCCAAATGCTTGGAAGGAGCTTCTTGAGTGCTCTAGGGATCATTTTGGGGACTATAGAGATGGTATAGTAGATTAAGGACATTATAAGAGGATTTTTAGTGAAGGAAAATTATATTTTGGGTGGGTTAATATGGGAAATGAGATTGTATTTCTTTATTATTTCTCAAACATAGGTTTTGGACTCAATATAATAAAATAAGAAAAACCACAAACCTTTCTATGGATTTTCACATGGTTTCTGAAAAATGGGAGTTTTTTTATTTATTTTATAAGTCCAAGGTATAAATATAATAAAATAATACCCCTCCTTATTTGGAGGTGAGTCATACTCTTAAATAAATGATTTTAAAAACATAATATATATTACATGTTTTGCAGGATTCATAATGTCTTTATAAAATTACTAAAATAAACACAAAATATAATTATTTTAAATGGAAAACATATATTTGTAATTGGATCCAATTTATAGTATTTATTATATCACTTTGGGGTTACTATGATGCCATAATACACAAAGTATATTTATACAATATTTAATTTTTACCCAAAAATCGATTATCTCATAAAATTATGAAATATTCATAATTGGATAATTTTGATATTATGATTCAAAAAAAATATTAATTTAATATAAATAATTTTATAAATATGTGTATTTTTACTTTTAAACTAAAAATTGTCTTTTATTGAAAAATTATGGGTTTTTTTGACAATAATACCTTTTCGATCCCTTATAAAAATTACATTTGACTTCCAACAATTAAATGATCATTTATATTTAATAAAAAATACTTAAAAACAATATTTTATAAAAATATTATTTAAGAGTAAATTTTTTTTAAAATATTATTTATTTAAAAAATCAATTAATATATCAAAATAAATTCCTTAATCGAATTTGAATATTACCTAAAAATACTATTTGTGTTTTATTGTATCAAAATAAAAATTCATTATAAAGTAAAAATAATAGCATGAAAATATTTTCATTATTATATAAAAAATAATTTAAATACACATATTTCATGGGTCTTGATACATACCCCTTTAGAACACCAGAAAACACCCTAAGAGTATAATGCACGGCGATGAGATTTTCATAGGGTGGTTTGGTGAACATTGTTTGAGCCAGGATCTCGATGAGAATAAACTTATTCTGTAAATAGTTTTGACCATGCTTATGTTTTTGGATCATATCTTTGAATTTATCAATATAAAATCCCAATGATGTTATCTCCCTTCAAATATCTGAGAAATGGGCTTTATTGGTTATAATTATACTGGTTGAGGCCATCACTTCCTTGGTATGTGTCAATTGGATTTGTTAAAACCCTATATTTATATTAATCATGTTATCACTATTCAATGGATATATTATTGATGGTAAATATGCTTAATGTATTTTTAAATCTGATAGAATAAAACCAAAGAAGTGAACGTTTTTTCTATAACCATATTACATAATAAGACATTTAATTAAATCAAATGTGGAATTTTATTTATAATAGTTCAGGTCGTTACACAACACTTGATATAGAATATATTGAGTGGGTTCAAGATCATTGATACTTGTTTTCCAACACTCCATTTAAAATTATCTTATTATAGTAAATTATGTAATTGATATATTATATCATATATTTGTATATTTAATTTGTTCCTTGTCTTTTATTGATTTTTAATTTTGGATTCATATCATTAAATTAAAATGGGAATGGCCTAATTCCACTAATCATTAGATCCAAAAACTTTATTTCAACACATTTCATGAGTGGTTTAAGACTCATGTATGTATATATAATTGATTTAATATTATTATAATTTATTTCCATAACCCTTTTTTTACTTATTTGAAATTTATATATTAACAAGATGTCTGAATTAGATACTCATACTATGGTTGGAAACTCAACCAACTAGATGATTATCTATTTTTATATCTCATCATTACATGTATTTGGATTATGGTGGATATCTATTTCACATTAGAAGTGATTACTTGGACTAAAAAATGAAAAACAATGGTAATGGTTGTCCATCCATCAATGAAAGTTATTACTGTAGACTATTGGGGGATATTATTGAATTTATTTATGTTGATGGATTAAAATATATATTATTGAGGTTTGATTGGGTTAGTTAATTTCATATAATTAAAGTTAAAAATATCTAATTTACATTGGTAAACTGTCACGACCCGCCCTCGGGGTCCGTGCTGTGACTACCCCAAGCCCGCCTTCCATAGGCCAGGTGCTGGCGACTAGCACCAAGGCGTAAATCCCGGTAAAAAGGGAAGGCATTGCCTTTGTAAAGTAAACAAACACCACAGAGTAAACAAGCGGAAAGTAAACACTAAACAAAAGCAGAGTACAACTGAAAGTGCGGAAAAGTAAATGGGCCAGAATACAAACCCAAACTGAAAGTAAAGTACAACTCGAAAGGGAAAACAGCAACTGAAAAGTAAAAGCCGCTACTCCGAGCTGTCCACTGGGAATCCCACCTGTAGGGTGGGTACAGATAGCTCCTCTGCTCCACGGGTCCCGCCGTCTGCTCCGAGCATGTCCCGCCCAGTGGTCCACCTCCGGGTACTGTCCTGCTCTACAAGCCTCAGCTAAGGTCAACGCTGTCCGTCGTCTGCAACCAACACAACGAAGTGCGGGCAAAGCCCGTGCAGGGGTGAGTATAAGCTACTTAGTAGGGACCCCGAGACCCCTTAAGGTCTCTCAAATCCACAAAGGATAAACCACGAAGAAAGGTACAATCACAAAGTAATAACCGACACTGCTTAGGTATATGCCCATACATATACCTAAGTCAACAATTCAAATACGCTCCAACCTCCGAGCCCAAGTACAACTCAGTCCACACAGGAAAGTAAACGTATTCCACACAGGAAAGCAAAACGTAATCCACACAGGATTGCACAACACAATCCACACAGGAAAGCAACAGGATTCAGCTCACACAGGTATACTTCTTCAGAGGACGATAAAGATGATCACGGATCCATCTAAGTCGTCGGACCCACGAAGGATCGATAGGTAACTAACCCCCGCAATGACCCACACAGGATCGGGCCCACACAGGACCTGTAGGCGCTGGCTCACACAGAACCGCTGAGCGCAAGGACCCACACAGGATCGGGCCCACACAGGACCTGTAGCACTGATCCACGTAGGATCGCTGAGTGCTGAAGTCGTCGTCGTCGAATCCACACAGGATCTCTGTACTGTCGTCGTCGCAGTCACAGTAGCAGTAGTAGCAGTAGAACAGTCGCAGCCAGCACTAGGGTTCCCACACACAGCAAGCTTGTTCGGAGGGTCCGCTCCACGAGCCGAGAGGCTGATACATCAACTGTCACAAAGACTAGAGTTGATGTATCCAAAAGTTCCGTATCGTCAAAAGGAACTCAACGCAACAGATGGCGCGTCGATCGGACACCCGGTCCGAGAGTTATTGGCATTTTCGTCTCCGGGGCCCGGTTGGTTTTTAAGGAAAAACCAACCCGACCGTACTCCACCTGCGTCCAAACCTCGGGCGGAGTATGCCAAAAGATCCGTCTCACTAAGAGGAACACAACGCGACTGACGGCGCGTCAATCGGACGTTCGAAGCTCAAGATATGAGTGTTTCCGCTCTGAAGGCCCGGTTGGTTTCGTGAACGAACCAACCCGGCCGAATTCAAAGTAAACCGAAACCTTGAGTGCGATATACCGAAACGACCGTCTCGATCCAAGGATCGTGTTGCCGTAGACGGTTCGCCATTCGAAGGTCCGAGGCTCAAGATATGGCCCAAAAACCGATTCTGGTTCGAAACGGGGGGGGTCCGGGTCCGGGCCGACCCGGCCCGACCCCCCCCTGGGGCGGCCCGGCCGGACGGCCGGCCGGCGGTGCGGCGGCGCAGCGGCGCGGCGGCGCGGGGGCCGCGGCGGCTTTGTCGCCGCAAGGAGGCCGCGTGGGGGGATCAATTCCCCCGCTTTTCAAGTGGCGGCGCGGCTATGCCGCGCCGTTTTTTTTAAAAGCGCCCCCCCCCCCCCCCACGTGGGGGGCCTGCTGGTGCGGAACCGGGGGGGCCGGCTGCCCCCCTCCCTTCAAAGAACCGCCCCCCTCATAAAGAGGGGGGTTTTTATGAGTTGGTCGGGGGATTAATTCCCCCGGTTTAATGGTATCCGGCCGGCCAGCTGGCCGGCCGGTTTTCTCTAACGGGACCGGAAATTCCGGTCCCCCCTTCGGCTTCCGACGCCGGCGGCCCGGCCGCCGGTCTTCTCTTCTACCGCGGCCCGGAACCGGCCGCGGTCTCCTCGTCTCGCCGCGGTGTTCGTCGTCCGGCGCGGTGCGACGGCACCGCGCCCCTTCGCCGTGCCTTGATTCCTTTCAACGCGGCGCGACGGCGTCGCGTTCTTGAAGATTCTTCCTCGGCGTGGCGCGACGGCGCCGCGTAAAATAATTGCACGATTATCCGCGTGGTGCGACGGCACCACGCCACTTTGCTTCCACCCGCAAGAATAAACAAGAACGATGGAGGGGGGTTCGGCCGTGTTCGTGCGGTCCGGCCCCCTCACGTTAAAATAATAACGCAACTTTAAAAATAATTCAAAGCCACTCGTTAGACTTGCTAAATTCACGATCAAGAATAAAATAATTAAACCAAAAAGAAATCAACAACCCCTACCTTGGTATAAGGTTCGAAGATTTGTCTACGTTCCGCGGAAGACGACGTCGCGGAGGTCGGGCGTCGCGGTCGTCGTTCGTCAAAACCGTTGACGAAGGGATGCGTCCGATGCGATACGTCGTTGGCGAAACTTCTCAAGTCGACGAAGGAAAACCGAGGAGGAAGCGGTGTCTCCCTTTCTTTGACGTGGAGAGAAGATAGAACGGTGGGTCGGTGTTCTTCGCGTTCTTCAAGGAGGAAGATGAAGTTCTTCAAAGTGTAGAACTCTTCTTCTCTCAAATCTCCACACAACACAGCAACTCCCAAAATAAAATAAGCTACACCTTATTTTATTTTCACTTTGCCAACCTTTCAAAATTCAAAAGCTGAATTCATTTCATTAATTAAAAACTAGAGTTGTCAAAAATTAAATGAAGAGATAAGTTGGCAAGAATTAATGTAGGGGAGAGCCACATAATTTAAGAGGGGGTTTAGAGGGGTTAGGGAATTTGAAAAGGTGGGGGCTCGTGTGGGCCCCACCTCCCTCATAACCACACATGGGAAGTTGGGTGGTTGTGGGCCCCACCAACAACTTCCCATGAGAGAGTCTAACCACCACGAATAAAATAAAATTCACACACAATTTTATTTTACTTATCTTTTAATCCCCAAAACTAACTTTCAACCCGCAACAAACGCAACTTCCGAAAAGGTCTCTTAAGCGAAAATCGGTGCTGCGAGTTCATCGGTGCCCTCGGATTTCAATTCCGAGCACCGGATCTAAAGTTAGGAATTCCCGCTCGTTCGTTCACTGAACGTACCCGAGCCAAACTTCGGAAATTAATTCCGGGCACTCCGGGCCTCGGAATCAGGTGCCGTCTGAAACCCCGCTCTTGTAAAATTCTAAAGAAAATTAAGAAAAAATTTCCCTTGAATTTTATGGGTCTTTACATTACTCCCACCTCAGGGCTTTACGTCCCCGTAAAGTTACATCAAAAACTAGGGAAACAAATGAGGATACTGAGCACGCATCTGAGCCTCCCGCTCCCATGTGCTCTCCTGGAGATTCCCGTGCTGCCATCTGATGCGCACAAGAGGAATCGATCACCCACGCAGGACCCGCTCCTGTCGATCCTCTATCTCCACCGGGACCTCCGTAAAAGTCGCCCCATCGTCAACGTCAAGCTCCCCATGGTCAATGATGTGCGTCGGGTCGTGCACGTATCTCCTCAGCTGGGATACATGGAAGACGTCGTGCACCCGGTGCAACTGAGGTGGTAGAGCCAGGCGATAAGCCACCTCACCAATCCTGCTGAGAATCTGGAAGGGTCCGATGAAGCGCGGAGATAACTTGCCGCCTCGGCCAAATCTCCGAATACCACGTCGAGGTGAGACCCGCAAGAAGACGTGGTCGCCATCCTCGAACTCCAGTGGCCTCCGCCTCCTGTCAGCATATGACTTCTGCCGGCTCTGAGCTGTCCTCATCCGCTCCTGGATGACCTGGACCTTCTCTATCGTGGCCTGGACCATCTCCGGTCCCACGTGTGCTGACTCCCCAGGGTCTGTCCAGCACAAAGGAGATCTACATGGTCGGCCGTACAACGCCTCGTACGGTGCCATCCCGATGGTGGAGTGGTAGCTGTTGTTGTACGCGAACTCCACCAAGGGTAGGTGGTCCTCCCAGCTACGACCAAAGTCGAGGACACATGCGCGGAGCATGTCCTCGAGTGTCTGAATGGTCCTCTCCTTCTGACCATCCGTCTGAGGGTGAAAAGCGGTGCTAAGACGTAGCTGCGTCCCGAACGCCTCCTGTAACCCCTTCCAAAGCCGGGAAGTAAAGCGGGCATCTCGATCGGAGACGATAGATGATGGAACGCCGTGGAGCCGCACAATCTCCTGAACGTAGAGATGTCCCAAGCTCTCTACTGAGCCCTGCTCTCTGATGGGTAAGAAGTGTGCCGACTTGGTGAGTCGGTCAACAATCACCCAGATGGAGTCGTGACCTCTGGAAGTGCGTGGAAGTCCAGTCACGAAGTCCATAGATATGCCGTCCCACTTCCACTCCGGAACCTCCAAGGGCTGTACCAAGCCTGCTGGTACCTGATGCTCTGCCTTCACCTGCTGGCAGGTGAGGCATCGAGAAACGAACTCTACTACAACCTTCTTCATGCCCGGCCACCAGTGCTGTCGTCTGAGGTCCTGGTACATCTTCGCCACTCCAGGATTTACCGTCAAAGGAGAAGTGTGAAACTATCTCAGCACTTCCTCTCGCAAAGCTACTGGTACCATGGTACGTCCTCTGAAAAGGATGTCGTGCTCTGCTCGAAGGGAGAAACCATCAGGTGCCTGTCCCGAGGATATCTGTGCACGCCGTGTCTCACAGTCAGCGTCCTCACGCTGTGCCTCCTTGACCCGCTGAAGTAGTGGAGGAGTGACTGTGAGAGACTGAAGAAAGGCTGCTCCATCTCTATCCACGAAGGATATCTGCAAAGAGGCTAGCAGCTCCGTCGCCTCCTCAAGTAGCTGAATGCCCGTCCTCCTGCTGAGGGCATCGGCTACTACGTTCCCCTTACCAGGAGTATAGACTATCTCAAAGTCATAGTCCTGGAGGAACTCGAGCCATCGCCGCTGTCTCAGGTTCAGGTCCTTCTGCGAGAAGATATACCTGAGACTCTGATGATCGGAAAAGACTGTAAAGCGTTCGCCCATCAGATAGTGTCTCCATGTCTTCAGAGCGAAGACCACTGCTGCTAACTCCAGGTCATGGGTAGCGTAGTTCTGCTCATGCGGCCTCAACTGACGTGATCCATAGGCGATCACGGCCCGCTCCTGCATCAGAACACATCCGAGTCCAGTCCCTGATGCATCGTAGTAGACTACGTACCCTACTCCCTCCTCAGGAAACCTCAAGATAGGTGCGCGGGTCAATCTCTGTCTCAGCTCCTGGAAGCTCTGCTGACATCTGTCTGACCACACGAAGGGTTTTCCCTTCTTCGTCAAAGCTGTGAGTGATGCCGCAACTCTAGAGAAGTCTGCCACGAATCTCCGATAGTATCCAGCTAGTCCCAAGAAACTCCGAACCTCAGTCACGCTCCTGGGTGGCTCCCATGCTAACACAGCCTCAATCTTCGCGGGATCTACTGCAATTCCCGCCTCAGAGATAACGTGACCCAAGAAGTGGACCTCACATATCCAGAACTGGCACTTCGAGAGCTTACCATAAAGCTGGTGCTCTCGGAGTGTGTCTAGAACAACTCGCAAGTGATAGGCGTGCTCCTCCTCTGTCGTAGAGTAAATCATAATGTCGTCGATGAAGACCACGACAAACCGATCGAGGTATGGCTGAAAGATCCTGTTCATGAGAGCCATGAACACTGCTGGAGCATTGGTTACACCGAAAGGCATAACCAAGAACTCATAGTGGCCATACCAACATCTGAAGGCCGTCTTCTGCACATCCTCGTCTCTGACTCTGAGCTGATGATAGCCTGACCTGAGGTCTATCTTCGAGAACCACCGTGCTCCCTTGAGCTGATCAAAGAGGTCATCAATCCTCAGTAGCGGATACTTGTTCCTCACTGTCACCTGGTTCAGGCGACGATAGTCAACACAAAGTCGCAAGCTCCCGTCCGCCTTCTTGGCGAACAATATCGGGGAAGCCTAGGGTGAAACACTGGGTCGGATGAACCCCTTGCCCTGTAAGTCCTCCAACTGTACCCGTAGCTCTCGAAGCTCGGCGGGGGCCATCCGATATGCTGGAGTGGATATCGGGGCTGTCCCGGGGTACAAGTCAATATAAAACTCTACCTCTCTGCGAGGAGGTAGCCCTGGAACGTCGTCGGGAAAAACGTCCGCAAACTGATCCACCACTGCAGGAAAACCAGGACTCCGCACGTCAACTGCTCCAAGGATGAGGCTAGCCAACTGATGAGTGATGGGCTGTCCTCTCCTCCATGGATGTCCATCCTGTGCTGTTAAGGCTCCCTTCTCTCCAGTGAAGGTGAACCTGCTCCCGTCGGTGCGTACACATCGCACCTTGCGCCTAAAACAGTCAATCTGTGCATGGACCGTAGATAGCCAATCCATTCCCAAGATGACGTCGTAAGGCCTCGACGCTGCTACAAGAAGATCCCAGCCGAAGCTCTCGCCTCCTAGAGTAAGCTCACACTGCCGGCACCAGTGCGTAATCGTCGAGTCTGCTCCCGTAGGAGTCTCTAGCCGTAAGGATCGAGCCAACGGCTCTGTCAGAATCTCCGAACCCCGAACAAGGGCAGCGGCTATGAAAGAGTGACTCGCTCCTGTGTCTATAAGAACTACAGCAAGGGTGGAGTAGACACAGATAGTACCTCGAATCATCTCGGGTGCCCCGTGGTCGTAGGCCTCTGCTGCCTGGAGCTGTGCCTATCACTGCCCGCCAGCTCCCTGTGGTCGGGGTGGACCTCCTGGTGGTGGTGGTGGTAGAGCCTCAAAGCGTCGGCCACCACCGGCTGCTCATCCAGCTCCTCTTCCTCGTCCGCCTCCTCCCTGCGGACCGCCACGGTCGACCCTCTGCCTCTGCCTCGGTGGTCCCTCAACCGTCTGCTGCTCCTCGGCACGGCGGGTCGGGCAGTCACGAGCCATGTGGCCCTGCCCGCCGCACGAGTAGCACTGTCTGCCTCTCGTAAGACTGGCTCCGCGCTGTGTGCCCCGCACTGCTGAGCCAGTGTCCTGAGGTCGTCTGCCCGAAGGTCTGGTCTGTCTGGATCCCTGAGTCATCCGTCGACTGCCTGCTGCAGATGACTCTGCCACGTGCCGCCCTGCGGTGGGTCTCTGTGCTGGTGTAGACTCAGCAAGGAAGCTCTCGATCAGAAGGGCCCGCTCCAGTACTCCTGTCTGAGTCGGTATGCTGAGGGAGATCAGCGATGCCCTGATCTCGTGTCTCAAACCCTGCTCGAAGGTCCGGGCCCGGAAGAATGGGTCCCGTACCATGTCGGTCGAGTAGCGCGAGAGATCGGTAAATCTCGCCGAGTACTGAGCGACTGTCATGCTGCCCTGCCGCAGCTGTAGAAGCTCCTGAATACGCACCGCACGAAGGGTGGCTGGGACGAACTCCGAGCGGAAGAGGCTCTCAAAGTCCGTCCAAAGAAGAGATGCCTCATCGTGCACCTGGAGCATCAAGCTCCACCATCGTCCTGCTGCTGCGTGTAGTAGGCTCGCAGCGAGGATCACCATGAGGTCTGCTGGTGTCCTCACTAGCCTAAACACTCGAACCACTGCCTCCAGCCAGTCCTCTGCTGCCTGGGGATCCGTCTCCCCGCGAAACCTGGGCGGTCGCTGGCGCTGAAACTCATGCAGTGCGCTGAGGCGACGTGCATCGTCAGCGGCTGCTGCTGGAAACATCGGGGGCTCGGCGGGTAAAGCTACCGCCGGTGCCACTACTGGAAAAGGGCCCTGCACCGAGGCCTCGTCGCTCGGTGGGCTGTCGTCTCGCTCGACTCTCGGAACCCTAGCTGGCTGCCGTCGTGGGGCCATCCTGAAAAGGAAACAGGTGCGCCACGGTTAGAACAGTATACCTGGTGAGCTGATATAAGTAATCACAAAGAAAACTTTCAAACACACACGCAATCAATGTTTTCGTGCATTAAGTCGGAAATCAGAAGTCAGGGTCCTGGTGTACGGATACGTCGGCCGCCGCACCAACATTGGACTCCCTGGACTGATAACCACACTCAATACGCTAAACATTATTGCTTCACATAGAAAAGATCAGAGTTCGTGGTAGAACCGAACTACTTTGATACCAATTTGTCACGACCCGCCCTCGGGGTCCGTGCCGTGACTACCCCAAGCCCGCCTTCCCTAGGCCAGGGGCTGGCGACTAGCACCAAGGCGTAAATCCCGGTAAAAAGGGAAGGCATTGCCTTTGTAAAGTAAACAAACACCACAGAGTAAACAAGCGGAAAGTAAACACTAAACAAAAGCAGAGTACAACTGAAAGTGCGGAAAAGTAAATGGGCCAGAATACAAACCCAAACTGAAAGTAAAGTACAACTCGAAAGGGAAAACAGCAACTGAAAAGTAAAAGCCACTACTCCGAGCTGTCCACTGGGAATCCCACCTGTAGGGTGGGTACAGATAGCTCCTCTGCTCCACGGGTCCTGCCGTCTGCTCCGAGCACGTCCCGCCCAGTGGTCCACCTCCGGGTACCGTCCCGCTCTACAAGCCTCAGCTAAGGTCAACGTTGTCCGTCGTCTGCAACCAACATAACGAAGTGCGGGCAAAGCCCGTGCAGGGGTGAGTATAAGCTACTCAGTAGGGACCCCGAGACCCCTTAAGGTCTTTCAAATCCACAAAGGATAAACCACGAAGAAAGGTACAATCACAAAGTAATAACCGACACTGCTTAGGTATATGCCCATACATATACCTAAGTCAACAATTCAAATACTCTCCAACCTCCGAGCCCAAGTACAACTCAGTCCACACAGGAAAGTAAACGTATTCCACACAGGAAAGCAAAACGTAATCCACACAGGATTGCACAACACAATCCACACAGGAAAGCAACAGGATTCAGTTCACACGGGTATACTTCTTCAGAGGACGATAAAGATGATCACTGATCCATCTAAGTCGTCGGACCCACGAAGGATCGATAGGTAACTAACCCCCGCAATGACCCACACAGGATCGGGCCCACACAGGACCTGTAGGCGCTGGCTCACACAGAACCGTTGAGCGCAAGGACCCACACAGGATCGGGCCCACACAGGACCTGTAGCACTAATCCACGTAGGATCGCTGAGTGCTGAAGTCATCGTCGTCGAATCCACACAGGATCTCTGTACTGTCGTCGTCGCAGTCACAGTAGCAGTAGTAGCAGTAGAACAGTCGCATCCAGCACTAGGGTTCCCGCACACAGCAAGCTTGTTCGGAGGGTCCGCTCCACGAGCCGAGAGTCTGATACATCAACTGTCACAAAGACTAGAGTTGATGTATCCAAAAGTTCCGTATCGTCAAAAGGAACTCAACGCAACAGACGGCGCGTCGATCGGACGCCCGGTCTGAGAGTTATTGGCATTTTCGTCTCCGGGGCCCGGTTGGTTTTTAAGGCAAAACCAACCCGACCGTACTCCACCTGCGTCCAACCTCGGGCGGAGTATGCCAAAAGATCCGTCTCACTAAGAGGAACACAACGCGACTGACGGCGCGTCAATCGGACGTTCGAAGCTCAAGATATGAGTGTTTCCGCTCCGAAGGCCCGGTTGGTTTCGTGAACGAACCAACCCGGCCGAATTCAAAGTAAACCAAAACCTTGAGTGCGATATACCGAAACGACCGTCTCAATCCAAGGATCGTTTTGCCGTAGACGGTTGGTCATTCGGAGGTCCTAGGCTCAGGATATGGCCCAAAAACCGATTCTGGTTCGAAACGGGGGGGGTCCAGGTCCGGGCCGACCCGGCCCGACCCCCCCCCCCCTGGGGCGGCCCGGCCGGACGGCCGGCCGGCGGTGCGACGGCGCGGCGGCGCGGGGGCCGCGGCGGCTTGTCGCCGCAAGGAGGCCGCGCGGGGGGATCAATGCCCCCGCTTTTCAAGTGGCGGCGCGGCTATGCCGCGCCGTTTTTTTTAAAAGCGCCCCCCCCCCCCCCCCCACGTGGGGGGCCTGCTGGTGCGGAACCGGGGGGGCCGGCTTCCGCCCTCCCTTCAAAGAACCGCCCCCCTCATAAAGAGGGGGGGTTTTATGAGTTGGTCGGGGGATTAATTCCCCCGGTTTAATGGTATCCGGCCGGCCAGCTGGCCGGCCGGTTTTCTCTAACGGGACCGGAAATTCCGGTCCCCCCTTCGGCTTCCGACGCCGGCGGCCCGGCCGCCGGTCTTCTCTTCCGCCGCGGCCCGGAACCGGCCGCGGTCTCCTCGTCCCGCCGCGGTGTTCGTCGTCCGGCGCGGTGCGACGGCACCGCGCCCCTTCGCCGTGCCTTGATTCCTTTCAACGCGGCGCGACGGCGTCGCGTTCTTGAAGATTCTTCCTCGGCGTGGCGCGACGACGCCGCGTAAAATAATTGCACGATTATCCGCGTGGTGCGACGGCACCACGCCACTTTTCTTCCACCCGCAAGAATAAACAAGAACGATGGAGGGGGGTTCGGCCGTGTTCGTGCGGTCCGGCCCCCTCACGTTAAAATAATAACGCAACTTTAAAAATAATTCAAAGCCACTCGTTAGACTTGCTAAATTCACGATCAAGAATAAAATAATTAAACCAAAAAGAAATCAACAACCCCTACCTTGGTATAAGGTTCGAAGATTTGTCTACGTTCCGCGGAAGACGACGTCGCGGAGGTCGGGCGTCGCGGTCGTCGTTCGTCAAAACCGTTGACGAAGGGATGCGTCCGATGCGATACGTCGTTGGCGAAACTTCTCAAGTCGACGAAGGAAAACCGAGGAGGAAGCGGTGTCTCCCTTTCTTTGACGTGGAGAGAAGATAGAACGGCGGGTCGGTGTTCTTCGCGTTCTTCAAGGAGGAAGATGAAGTTCTTCAAAGTGTAGAACTCTTCTTCTCTCAAATCTCCACACAACACAGCAACTCCCAAAATAAAATAAGCTACACCTAATTTTATTTTCACTTTGCCAACCTTTCAAAATTCAAAAGTTGAATTCATTTCATTAATTAAAAACTAGAGTTGTCAAAAATTAAATGAAGAGATAAGTTGGTAAGAATTAATGTAGGGGAGAGCCACATAATTTAAGAGGGGGTTTAGAGGGGTTAGGGAATTTGAAAAGGTGGGGGCTCGTGTGGGCCCCACCTCCCTCATAACCACACATGGGAAGTTGGGTGGTTGTGGGCCCCACCAACAACTTCCCATGAGAGAGTCTAACCACCACGAATAAAATAAAATTCACACACAATTTTATTTTACTTATCTTTTAATCCCCAAAACTAACTTTCAACCCGCAACAAACGCAACTTCCGAAAAGGTCTCTTAAGCGAAAATCGGTGCTGCGAGTTCATCGGTGCCCTCGGATTTCAATTCCGAGCACCGGATCTAAAGTTAGGAATTCCCGCTCGTTCGTTCACTGAACGTACCCGAGCCAAACTTCGGAAATTAATTCCGGGCACTCTGGGCCTCGGAATCAGGTGCCGTCTGAAACCGCGCTCTTGTAAAATTCTAAAGAAAATTAAGAAAAAATTTCCCTTGAATTTTACGGGTCTTTACATAAACTTTAACAATATGTTGTATAAAAATTATTGAGTAATAAACAAGCCCTTTATAATGGAATTAGATTAAAACATGTTAAATTTTCTAACAATGATTCAAACTAGAATGCTCTAGTGAAAATTTATAGAAGGGGATTTTTCTAATTGAATGAGAGGAAAAAATATTACTACCTTTCTTGAGAAAAAACTTGATCAAACCACATTATCTATATCAGAAGAAGATATACAATGGTCTAGGGATAAAATTTAAGGATATACAATAGATTTTTATGATCAGTGAAAGGTTTCTTGTAATTTTTTTATAGTTACATAAAAAGGGATTACCATTTATAAAAATATTTTTGAATTATTTTTTAAAAAAATTCACAATTTAAATTTATTTTATTTTTATAAATTTATATATGTCATAGGAAGCTCAAGATAGTATATCTGACATTGATATTACATATGTTTTCATTATTTATGTTAATTTATTGTAATTGTATTTAAGTATTTTTCACCTATTGGTTTTTTTAATTAAAAAACTAGTTATTATTTACTGAATTATCAATTTATGTTAAAACATATTTGTTGTGTATTCTAGAAGATACAGTGGTATTAGTAAAGGGGTTCAATCTTAGAACTCTATTAATTTATTGGATGTGTTATTTGATGACCCTTTTCATCCAGTTGGTGTAACACCCTGACCCCTCTAGACAGAAGCTGGTGCATTACTTGTGATATTGGAATGGTTATAAGGAATGAAAATCCCGAAGGAATGATCCATTTAGTGGTATTGAAGAAACTAGATACATAGATTTGACACAAATTACATTGGATAAGGTTACAAGATAGAATACATAATGAAAAAAACAAAAACTGCATCCACAAGCACTCAATAAATGAACTCCTCTTCATAACCTGTGGAAGTTAAACAATGAAAGGGGTGAGCTCAAACACTCAGTAAGGGTTAAAAATAGTGGAATCATGAGTACAATAATAAGTGAATCATAATCAATTTGACATAATCAAAATGGCATAGTGAATTAATGAACAACTAATGCCATAAATAAACTGAGAATGAAACTGTATCCATATATTTTTTCATAGTGAAAACCTCATGGATAGTAATAATAACTGATAATGAATAAATATAATGCCTATTAATTGACAATAATTTATCTGGAACATGAACCATAATACCATAAAAATGGTTTAGTTCTATGGGTAAAACCTGTCTGATTTTTTGGAAACAAACTCGAAGGGTATGTCGCCAACCTGTTTTGTCTCATGAGACCTACCGATGAATCGAGGGCCTGTAGGGGGCCCCACCCACCTCTAAATCCAATAATTATTTATAAATAGATTCAATACAAGAGAAATATGTATTTACATTATCCTTATATAATAGAGGTTACTGATTCATCAACATTTCCACAATCAAAACGACTTTCAAAATAAATTTCTTATGTAAAGTGGTATACGGATTAGACAATAATAATATCCATGATATGAGAATATGGATATTTAAATGGAATACACTTTGAATTGAAAAGTGATATCAAATGGTCAGTAGGTACACCACATAAGAAAGAGTAGGTGCACAATTACTAAGCAAGTCACAACAAAGTGAAAATTGAGACAAAGCTCGTTACCGTGTTGTATTCAGTAGAGTCGTATGAAAAAGAGTTAATAACCACCAAAAGAGTCACAGAATACAATTAATATAATCAGAAACTTGATAAAATATGTCAAATGGTAGTACACCTATACCACATATAATAAATAAGAGGCGAATAATGAAAATCCCACAGAATTGAAGGTGAGATGAGAAAACCTCTTACAAACATTTTGGCACGGTGACGAGGGTTATTGCAAGGTATTAATGAGATGTAAATGGTTATCATTATTTATATGTCAAAAGTTCAGTATGGGGGAGGTGAGAGAACATACCCCATCATTAGAAAATTAAAAACAAAAGTACACAAGATAGGGTGGATTCTTGAATAAAAGTGAGAGAGAGGATCCCTTACCTCATGCTTGAAGGTGTCCTTGACTTATTATTAAAGACCTGAATAAACAAATTGGGATTATTAATTAATAAGTTCAGAACCTATTTTATATGTAAATGATTTATTATAATCCTTTTTAGTTCATTCTAGGATTTTTTGATTGGTTATAAGGTTCAATTTCATTGTTCGGGCTCATTTGTTTACTTGGTTTTAAATGATTGGTTCACTTACATTCAAGTTCGGATAAATATATAAGATGGACATGGTTGTCCAAAAAGGAATTTATACACTATTATTGAACATCCAATAGATTACATGGTTTTAAATTTAATTCAGTTTACTTAGATTGAAGTCGAATCTTTATATACATATAACCTTAGTGATAACTGTTTTGGTTCATCGGTGGGTTTGATTACGATGAACATGTTTTGCTTTATAACTTAATACCATTTGTACAAAAGTATTAAAAAACTAAAAATAGGATATATTACATAATAATCTGGTTAAACCGTAACACAAATGTTTTCTTGACCAGAATTAAATATTATAATAGAAATCGATAAATTGTTGTCCTTGAATGTGCTAAATTAGCACATCTCAAACGGTGCTTTCATTTCATTCAAATAAAAGTGGGTAAAGGGGAGAAGATAATGGAATATATACCATTATCATGAAAACATTCTAGTAAATGTATGTTACTGGATTTATCATACTTTTTTTGATAAGGGAGGTGAGAAAAGAAATAAAAATAAAAGAACTTAAAAGAAAAGAAGGGATTTGAAAGAGGAATTTACCTCTTCCTCCTTTGAGAACCTCTTAAGGGGAGAGGTTTTGGTCTTTTTTGAGACCAAAGCTTGCTGGACGTGGAGAAGGAGGTTGGGAAGGTATTTGGACAGAATTTGGATAAGGCACAAGGATTTAGAAGAGTGAATGGATGGGGGGTGAGAGGGGGTTTTTATAGTGGAGGAGAGATGGGATTTCTTAATATAAAACTCATTAATTTATTATTTCCACTCAAGAGAACCAATAGTGAGTATTCCATGACCAAGAATAGTAATATATTCATGTGACTTTGAAACAATTGTGCTTACATCAGCAGATCATCATCAATGACTCAATTAATCCATTATTTAGCATTTATTGTGAATTATCAGATTTTACTATTCATCAAAAAGTCAAGTATTCCAGGAAAATCCCAAAAATTAACCATAACCATTTTTCGATGTGTAGAATCCAAAAATGAAGTCCATTTTCCAAATATAATTTTCTGAATATGATTAATTAAATATTTAATTAAATCATTATTTAATTGAAATATATAAACACTTTGAATATTCTTCTTCATCTTTAGGGTGTCTATATTCTTTTATACACTCAAGGGTATAGATATCATTCATAAGACTCATATTACTATTTATAAGGGCATGTTACTATTCATAAGGGTAGGTTACTATTCAATAAAAATTAAGTTAATTCTATCAGACTCTAAATATCATCTTGAACACAACCGTGTATATCATATTTTTATAATTCAAATCACATAGCTGGTAAATTTAAGTTTAGTGGCTAAGTTATGGCTACCTCCTATAGGTAACCATGTTTTGTTCCATAGGGGCTCAGTGATTCATGAAATATAGACTACCTAATGAATACCGTTTATTTAAGAGAAACATACCATAAAATGTTTGGGGTGCTACATTATTCCCTCCTTAAAAAAAATCGTCCTCGAAATTCAAAAAATATTACCTAATAAGATTTGGGTATGTCTTTAACATAAGCTCCTCAGGCTCCCATGTTGCTTCCTCCATCTTATAGTTCCTCCCTAGAACCTTCCCCAGAAGAGTCGTCTGATTTATCAATACTTGTTCTCTAGTATTAAGAATCTTGATAGGCTCTTCACAATAAGATTGATCTGGCTCAAGTTCAACTTCTTCATAAGTGAGTACATGTGTTGGATCTGACATGTACTTTCTTAACATTGACACGTGGAACACATTATGAAACTTGGACATACATGGCGGCATTTGCAAACGGTAATCTAGGGCTCCAATTCGGTCCAAATTCTCAAAAGGTCGGATATACCTGGGACTTAACTTTCCCTTCTTACTGAATCGTATAATACCCTTCCATGGAGATACCTTTAAGAAAACATGATCTCCTTCTTGAAACTCCAAATCCTTCCTTTGGTTATCTTCATAGATCTTTTGCCTACTTTGAGCTATTTTTATATGGTTCTAGATAATCTTTACCTTTTCTGTTGTTTCTTCAACAAGTTCTGGGCCCACGAGCTTTCTTTCACCAACTTCATCCCAGCAAGTTGGTGTACGGCATCTCCTCCCATATAATGCATCATAGGGTGCCATATGAGTACTTGTATGGAATCTATTGTTGTACGAAAATTCCACGAGATGTAAATTTTGATCCCACATGCCTTAAAAATCAAGTGAACAAGACCTCCACATGTCTTCCAATGTTTGAATAGTCTGTTCTGATTGTCTATCAGTTTGTGGGTGGTAGGTAGTGCTCAAAAAAAGATTAGTATCTAGGGCCTTATGAAGACTTTTCCAAAATCTTGATGTAAAACATGGATCACGATCAGAAAAAATTGATAGGGGTACTCCATGAAGTCTCACAACTTCATTAATATATATTCTTGATAGACGTTCAAGTGGTAGATCTTATCTTATAGGAAGAAAATGTGTTGACATGGTAAGACAATTAACAATGACCCATATTGTATCGTTCCTTCTATGAGTCTTTGGTAGTTCCATGACAAAGTCCATCATGATATTATCCCATTTCCACTCAGGTATGGGAAGAGGTTCCAATACTCCTCCAGGGTGTTGCCTTCCATCTTTCACTTGTTGACAAACCATACATCTTGACACAAAATCATCAATCTCCCTCTTCATGTTGTCCCACCAAAAATGTTCCTTCAAATCTCTATACATCTTAGTGCTACCAGGGTGTATAAAGAAATTAGAACTATGAGAATCATCCAATAATTCCCTTTTTAGATCAGGTATATCGAGAACCCAAAGTCTCTTCCCAAATTTCAAAATTCCATCTTCATATACAAAGTCACTAAATCTCCCCTCATCTACAGCTTTAATATTCTTTTTAAACTCCTCATCATAAGCTTGAGAACTTTTTATCCTTTCTAGTAAAGATGGTTTGGAAACCATTAGAAAGAGCATTGATGTTTCACCTTCCATGGTTATTCCCATATCCATCTTTACTGGATCCATGAAAATATGATCCCTTTCAAATCTCATATTGTTCAAAACTCCATGATCATATCTGCTCAAAGCATATGTCGACTTATTTTCCTTCCTTGGGTGGTAGTGTATCATGAAATCATAATACTTGAGTAGTTCAATCCATCTCCTTTTCCTCATGTTGAGTTCTTTCTGTGAGAAAATATATTTCAAACTCTTGTGATCAGTATAAATCTCACATTTTTCACCATAGAGATAATGTCTCCATATCATCAAAGCAAAGATTATAGAAGCTAAATCAAGACTGTGAGTTGGATAATTTTTATCATGAGTCTTGAACTATCTTGATGCATAAAAAATAACTTTATTGTTTTTCATAAGGACGCAACCCAGCCCATTCTTTGATGCATCGTTGTATATCACAGATCCATCACTTCCAGATGGAAGAGTCAAAATTGGAGCATTGACCAATATTATTTTAAATTCTTCAAAGTATTATGTACACTCTTTTTTCAACCCAAACAAAACACCTTTACATGTGTTCTTGGTTAGTGGGTTAGCCAGTTGGGAAAAATTCTGAATGAAACACTGATAGTAACCTGCTAAGCCAATAAAACTGCGTACCTCAGTTATGTTTGTTGGTGTGGGCCAATCTTGTATTTCCTTTGTCTTCACTGGATCAACTAGGATTCCATCCTTAGAGACAATATGGCCTAGAAAAGAAACTAACTCAATCCAAAATTATCACTTTCTAAACTTCCCATATAATTGATTTCTTCTAAGAGTTTCCAGAATCATCCACAAGTGATTCTCATGATCTTCATAGATTTTTGAGTATACCAGGATATCATCGATGAACACCACAAAAAAGTTATCAAGATATTCCTTGAAAAAACTATTCATTAAATCCATGAATACGGAGGGTGAATTAGTCAGTCCAAATGGAATCACCGTAAACTCGTAATGCCCATACCTAGTTCGAAATGTTGTATTAGGAATATCTTCCTTCCTCACATGAAGCTGATGATATCCGGATCGAAGATCAATCTTCGAAAATTATTGGGCTCCATGGAGTTGATCAAATAAATCATCAATCTGAGGCAGAGGATACTTATTCTTTATTATAATAGAATTGATTTCCCTATAATCAATGCATAACCTCATGGATCCATCTTTCTTCTTGACAAACAGGACTGTGGCTCCCCATGGAGAAACACTAGGTAAAATAAATCATTTTTCACTCAAATCCTCTAGTTGTTTCTTTAGATCTACCAATTCCACACTGTCCATTCTATAGGGAGTCTTTGATATAGGTCTTGCATCCTGAGTTAAATCAATAGAGAACTCAACTTCCCTCTCTGGAGGTTGTCCAGGTTAATCCTCTAGAATCACATCAATGTACTCTTGCACTATGTGCACATCTTCAATTTGAAGATTTCTTCATTCATTGGTATGATGACAAGGTTAGGAACTAAAGACATTTTTGGTGATTGGAGGGGGACTAGTCGACATGGCTTTGTTGCAATGATACATCCCCTGAGAGTTTTGACTGACAACCCCATTATTAAATAAAATTGGACATATCTGATTTTCTGGGCAAACTGAGAAGATAAATTGAATGCAATGATCCAGAATCAAATAAGGTGTTGGATAAGTTTGAGGAAACAATTAAAGTACCTGCCACCACATCATTAGGAACTTCGACCTCCGCAGTTGTAATCACATAAGCTCTCCCTTTCTCTCTTGGCCTATTATGAGTCATATTTCCTTGGCGTTTAGGACACTCATTTGCATAGTTTCACATCTCTCTACAATTGTAGCATTGAATATCATTGAATTATTTATTCCCCTTGCATTCATCGGATCGATGACCCTTTTCTCCGCAGTTATAGCAGACTCCCATTCCTTTCAATCATTTCCTGAGATGATTCTTTCCATAGTTCTCACATAATGGGAAACTATTCATTCCATTTCTCTTCTTTGGTGATTCTCCTTTTCATTTGTTATCAGAGTTCCGCTTCTTATCTTGGTTTCCTTTGAAAATAGTTGATCTAGAAAATTCCCTCTCTGTTTTGATGGAACTTGACACAATTCTCTCATATGATGAAAATGTTTGAGAAGCCAGTTCCCTCTGAGGACTTGGATTAACACCTTCAAAGAAATGATCAATCTTGTCTTCCGAGTCACGTACGTAATCTATGGAATACCTAGCCATCCTTGTAAAAGTAGCCTCATACTCCGTAACACTGTCTTCTTCCCTTTGTTTCAAGCTATGGAATTTCCACTTCATTTCAGTTCGTTGATCAAGAGGGAAATATTTATTGAAGAATATTTCCTTAAAAGTCCTCCACTCCATATCTTCTATTTATTCTTCCTCCATGTTGTTATGAATCAGGGACCACCATTGGTCAGCATCACCCTTGAGACAATATACGTCTAGTACCACCTTCTCATTTTCATTGCATCTAAATGCCATGAATATCTTTTCAAGTGACTTTATCCACTGCTCATATACCACTGGATTAGTAGTCCCACTGAAAGATGGGGGATTATTCCACATTAAATGATCCAACATAGGTGTGTAATGGAAATTAGTTACAACTTGAGTAAGTTGTCCCAATATAGTCATGATCTGATCTGCTCCAACATTGATTGTGCTGACTTTCTCAGTAGGGAGATCCCTACCTTTCCCACGAGTATTGATTCCCCTTCTTCTACTGGACACCATTTCTAAATAATGGGATAAACTATATTAGTTTATGAATCTTAAATAGAAACACACTCAACATAGATTTAAATTCTATGCATAGCTAATCAAGTTTTCCCTGAGGTAAAATTTACATTAAACTCCTTCATAATGGATTGTAAAGAAAATATGAATTATCCTAAGCATATACCCTGGGAGTGTAGTAACCAAGAGTGCAACAAGGCCCATTGTTGTGTACCAGTTCCCGTTTGAGTCTAGCTCAATGCGGTGTTTTCGGGTTTTACCCCTAGATACATCTGTTCCAGAGCCGCCTCTACCTGCTCGTATCCAGACGGGAATGTATTGCTTAAAAGATACACATAATATATATTACTTACCAAAATACCAGGAAGTTATTGTAATTTTATCCCCAAATTTACCTTTGGGCTTTGTTCCCTACTATATATTTCCTACTCTAGTTTCTAAGTTTCCTACTAAACTTCCTCTGATACCAACTATAACACCCCGACCCCTCTAGACAGGAGCTGGTGCATTACGTGTGATATTGGCATGGTTAGAAGGAATGAAAATCCCAAAGGAATGATCATTTTAGTAGTATTGATGAAACTAGATACATAGATTTAACACAAATTACATAGCATAAGGTTACAAGATACAATACATAATGAAAAAAACAAAAACCGCATCCACAAGCACTCAATAAATGACCTCCTCTTCATAACCTGTTGAAGGTAAACAATAAAAGGGGTGAGATCAAATGCTCAGTAAGGTTTACAAATAGAGGAAGCATGAGTACAATAATAAGTGAATCATAATCAATATGACATAATCAAAATGGCATAGTGAATAAATGAACAACTAATTCCATAAATAAACTGAGAATGAAACTGCATCCATAGATTGTTCCACAGTGAAAAACTAATGGATAGTAAAAATAAAATATAATGAATAAAAAGAATTCTTATTAATTGGAAATTATGTATCTGGCACAATAAGCATAATACCGTAAAAACGGTTTATTTTTATGGGTAGAAACCCGTCTGATTTTTTGGAAACAAACTCGAAGGGTCTGTCGCCAAATTGTTTTGTCTCATGGGACCTACTAATGCATCGAGGGGTTGTAGTGGGCCCCACCCACCTATAAATATAATCATTATATATAAATATATTCAATATAAGAGCAATATGTATTTACATTATCTGAATAGAATAGAGGTTACAGATTCATCAACATTTCCACAGTTAAAACAACATTCAAAATAAATATCGTATGTAAAGTGGTATACGACTTAGACAATAATAATATCCATGATATGAGAATATGGATATTTAAATCTAATATAATTTCAATTGAAAAGTGATATCAAATGGGCAGTAGGTACACCACATAAGAAACAGTAGGTGCACAATTACTAAGCAAGTCACAATGAAGTGAAAATTGAGACAAAGCTCATTAACGTGTTGTATTCAATTGAGTCATATGAAAAAGAGTTAATAACCACCAAAAGAGTCACAGAATACACTGAATATAATTATAACCATGATAAAATCTTTCAAATGGAAGTACACCTATACCACATATAAGAAATAAGAGGCGAACAATGAAAATCCCACATAATTGAAGGTGAGATGAGAAAACCTCTTACCAACATTTTGGCACGGTAACGAGTGTTATTGCAAGGTCTTAATGAGAGGTAAAGGGGTATAATTATTTATATGTCAAAAGGGAAGTATGGGGGAGGTTATATAACATACCCCATCATTAGAAAATTAAAAACAAAAGTACACAAGATAGGCTGGATTCTTGAATAAAAGTGAGAGGATCCCTTACCTGATGCTTGAAGGTGTTCTTGACTTGTAATTAAAGACATGAATAAACAAATTAGGATTATTAATTCATAATTAAAGAACCTCTTTTATATGTAAATGATTTATTATAATCCTTTTTAGTTCATTCTAGGCCTTTTTGATTGGTTATAAGGTTCAATTTCATTGTTCGGGTTCGTTTGTTTACTTGGTTTTAAATGATTGGTTCACTTATATTGAAGTTCGGATAAATAAATAAGTTGATTTTGGTTTTCCAGAAATTAATTTATACACTATTAGTGAAAATCTAGGATATTAAATGGTTTTAATTTTAATTCGGTTTACTTATATTGAAGTCGAATCTTTATATATATATAACCTTAGTGATAATTGGTTTGGTTGATCGATGGGTTTGATTACGATGAACATGTTTTGCTTTATAACTTAATACCATTTGTAAAAAAGTATTACATAACTAAAAAAAAGATATATTACATAATAATCTGTTTCAACCATAACAAAAAGGGTTTCCTGACAAGAATTAAATATTATAATAGAAATCGATAAACTATTATCCTTAAATGTGCTAAATTAGCGCATCTCGAATGGTGCTTTCATTTCTTTCAAATAAAAGTGGGGAAAGGAGAGAAGATAATGGAATATACAACATTAGAATGAAGAAATTCCAGTACATGTATGTTACTGGATTTATCATACTGTTTTGGTGAAGGGAGGTGAGAAAAGAAACAAAAATAAAAGAACTTTAAAGAAAAAGAAAGGATTTGAAAGAGGAATTTACCCCTTCCTCCTTTGAGAACCTCTTAAGGGGAGAGGTTTTGGTCTTTTTATGAGACCAAATCTTTTTGGAAGTGGGGGAGAAGGTTGTTAAGGTATTTGGACAGAATTTGGAGAAGGCATAAGGCTTGAGAGGAGTGAATGGAAGGGGGTGAGAGGGGGATTTATAGTGGAGGAGAGAGGGGATTTCTTAATATAAAACTCATTAATTTATTATTTCCTCTCAAGAAAACCAATAGTGAGTATTACATGACCAAGAAAATTAATATATTCATGTGAATTAGAAACAATTGTGCTTACATCATCATATTATCATCAATGACTCAATTAATCCATTATTTATCATTTATTGTGAATTATCGGATTTTACTATTCATCAAAAATTCAAGTATTTTTGAAAAATCCCAAAAATTCACCATAACCATTTTTCAATGTGTAGAATCTAGAAATGAAGTCCATTTTCCAAAAATAATTTTCTAAATATGATTAAATAAATATTTAATTAAATCATTATTTAATTGAAATATATAAACACTTAGAATATTCATCTTCATCTTTATGGTGTCTAAATTATTTTATACACTAAAGGGTGTGGATACCATTCATATGATTCATATTACTATTTATAAGGTTAATTTTCTATTCATAAGGGTAGGTTACTATTCATAAGGGTATATTACTATTCACCAAAAATTAAGTTAATTCTATCAGACTCTAAATATCATCTTGAACACAACTATGTATATCATATTTTTGAAATTCAAATCACAAAGCTAGTAAATTTAAGTTTAGTGGCTAAGTTATGGCTACCTCCTATAAGTAACCATGTTTTGTTCCATAGGGGCTCAGTGATTCATGAAATATAGGCTTCCTAATGAATACAGTATATTTAAGAGAAACATACCATAAAATGTTTGGGGTGCTACAGTTGGAGAGGGGGTGAATTCACCAAATCATTAGTTGGAATATATAATTTGAGATCACCACATATTCCCTCTTATTAATCATGAGTGGAAATAATTCCTAGAAGATATGATCGAAAAATAATCTATAGAGGTTCATGTAAAATTATTGTTTAATTTTTCAGGACATTGTTTTATATTTATTATATATCATGAATTTTTTTTTGAAAATTTATAATTCTATATTATATACATATACATTTTTACTAGTTTAAATTAACAAATATATAAATTTATAGAAATATTTTAAGGTAAGGGTAATGGGGGTGCACTGGGAATATTTTTCGGGTGTGATAGATATTTTACAATGAGTTCCACCTATCACTATTCCCACCCACTAGTAGTATATGTTTATGTTTTTTAAAAATGAGCTGGTGGTGGTAAAATTTATTACATTGAATTTATAAATGAGTATAATATTTTATATGTTTGATAACTAAATATGTTGAATATAAATCGAGTCTGGTCATCATTCATGTAATCAGGTACTATAGGGAATACCTTTGATGCTTGGAACTCGGTAGGTATTATGGATAAGGTATAATTTATGTTTATATTTCATTACACATCAACTAATTGATCAAAATATTTCGACTATTATAGTAAAAAAATTATTTATTTAAAACAATTATACAAAATATTCACATTTTTTCATTAATTAATTATGTATATTCAATAGGTTAAGTTTGATAATGATCCAACAGAACTACTAGAGGAGTAGTGACATATTAATATACATAGAGATGAATTATTTTAGCATTTTATCAGGCATAATATTCATGGTTACTCATTAAAATATAGCACAGGGGTCCCATGATGTGAAATTTTCAAAGCATAGGTAATGAGTGAATGAAAATATATAGGTATGCATAGATAGGTTGAGGTAGATGTTGTAGTGCAGACTATAGAGCATGGTATAGATCCTCAGTTTTAGTAACTATGAGAAGATTTTGAGGATTTATTATCGCTAATGTTAACACATATAGACAAGGTGATGTGAGAACATCCTATTGATGGTACACAAATGTCGGTGTCTCAGGTAACAATGAAAATAAGTTATATTAACACTATTTTTCGTTAATATGATTACAATATATAATATTTATATATTTTGTAGGATCTAAATGAATCTATTTGGAATCATTGTGATACCAAAATTGATCTAGATATAGATTCACAATATTCATGTTGTATTATCCATTTTATTAATTATTTAACATTTATTTTATATGAATAATTAATGTTTTTATTTATAAATTATTTATATTAGTGAAAAACACATGTCTTCCACTATAATTTCATTATAAAAAATAAATAGACAATCCAAATTTTTTATGAAATCATAGGATATTTAATATAGATTAATTTGTGAAATATATGAGTTGACTCCATGTTAATTTGAGTTGGATTTTCTCAGGATTCACAATAACATATTTTCAATCTTTTAAAACTATAAAATGTGAAAGTAATATTAAAAACCTATAAAAAATTTAATTCAAGTGAAAACAATATAATATTATCATTTAATTATTTGTGACTTGTATAGTAGATGACATAGTGCAGTGAGCTCAGAATGAGTGGGAAAAAAGTTTTTAAAGACATTAAAGTCATCAAAAACATGTGTAAGAGGTTACAAAAAAAGTAAAAAACCTTTAATTATTATGAAATTATAGTAAAATGAATAATAATTAATTTTTGAAATATAAGAACTAAAAACATATCAATCTGATAGGTTGCTTTCTTGGGATGACTAAATTTTTATTTTTGGTATTTTAAAACTCTAAAATGTGAATTTAATAGTCAAAATCTTGAACAAAATTAAAATATATGTGAAATAATATGAAAATTATTTTTAATTATTTTTGACATGTATGAGTAGACAAAACATAAATCCGACGTGTGATGTGTTTATTATGAGTGAAAAAGTAGTTTTTAACGATATTAAAGAATTAAAAAACATGGATCTAAGGGTCTAAATATGAAAAAAAACACATATTGATTGGAAATATTAGAAATAAAATTGTAGATTAACTTTTGAAATATAGGAACTCAGACTACATAAATATGAATTTTTGTTTTATCTAGATTACTTATAAGGTTTTTTTAGTGTTTTAAAACTATAAAACTTTCATGTGACATTTCAAATTTATAAAATGAATATTAATTGATTTAAAATAATAATAAATTTACTATTGAATTATTTATGATGTGAATGGTCATACAGAACATAAATCTGATGTGTGATGGTCTTGTAATGAGTGAAAATTAGTTTTAAATATGTTAATGTGTTTAAAAATGTGTGTCTGGGGGTCAACACTAAGAATATGACCACCCATTTGTGTAAATTATTAGGACAATGGAAACTGATTATTTTTGGTAATCTATGAACCTATAAAATGTTAATATGAGTTACATTTTTCTTAGGATGACTGAAAACACATTTTTTGGGGTTTTGAAACTCTAAAATGTGCATGTAATGGTAAAAACCTAGAACAAAACCATAAATTAACATGAAATCATAGGAAAAAATCTTTGATTTATTTTTGTTTTTTATGACTAGGAATTACAACAATTCGATATGTAGTTGGCTTGGAATGAGTGAAAAAGTAGTTTATGAAAATATTAAAGTCTTCCAAAACATGCATATAAGGGTCTAAATAGAGAAAATGAACTCTAAATGGTGTGAAATATCAGGTTATTGACTACATATTAATTTATTAAATATAGGAACTAATTACATGTCAATTTATGATTCTGTTTTCTTGAATTGTCTAGAAATTCATTTTTTGTGTTTTATAACTCTAACACATAGATTTAATGGTCAAAACCAATAAAATATCCATGAATTGGTGTGAAATAAAATAAAATTGACTATTAAATTCTTGGTAAAATTTATGAGTAGTCAACATAAGAATCTGACATGTAGTGTGGTCAAAATATGAGTAAAAATAGTTTTACAAATATTAATGTATAAAAAAGTTTGGGTCAAAGTGTCCATACTGAGAAAATGATCTTGATTTTTTTGTAAAATATTAGATAAATGAAAGAAAATTATTCTTTGTATCTCCCCAACCCCAGAAGACCAGAGTCGGTGCATTATTACATATCATTGGCATGATCACAAAAGATCAAGTCTCAAAAGAACGATTAGTTTAGAAGCCTTGGAAGTACTAGATACATTAAGAAGGTTTACATTACATCATAAAATGGAAAACTACAACAACATTGTTTCCATAGACAACACTGAGATCCCATAGACTATCCCTACAGGTCAGTCATAATATACTTCTTTGCATCCTGGGAAAAATAAAACAAAAAAACGGGTGAGCTCAGATGCTCAGTAAGGATACCAATATAGAGAAAACTTTCATAAATAAGAATAAAAATTTAAGGAAATGTATAGAACTAAAATAGAAGCCTTTTCAGCAAAAAAATTCATCATAATATGGAAAATATAAATCAAAATAATGCCATTTATCTACTCACACAGATATTCTACTTGTAGAATAATCACAAGAAATGTCAATAGCCACTTTCATAATGATGGAATGCATAATGCTAGACTTTCATAACCATGTAGTCAAGGCCTTGTGCCAAGACTAAAAATAAGATTTTGTCAAGGCCTTATTATAAGACACTATTTTGTCTCATGAGACCTACAGATGCATCGAGGAGCTATAGCGGGATCCACCTGTCACTTACTAAGACCAATGCATTCCTCATATGAAAAGGATTAAACATAACATAAACATTCATACTAAAACTGGAATACGAAATTTCAATACATTACCCTTAAACTATGAATGGTATAAAAATAAAACATCCACCGTCAAACATATCACAAAACCTTCAATACAATATGGATGATTTGTATCATATTAAATCAACTTCAATCAAGTCTAAAATCCATTAAAGGATTTTAACATAGATGAAAATGATTTGTAAAACTATTTGAGAGAAATATCCCTTTTCATGAAAACATTTAAAAGTCACACAATTTATAAAGGAAGGCATTTAAAGACATTTCTTAATAGAAGTTTCCCATACCATTTTGAAAAGTTTGAAAGTAATTAACATTTTAAAACATTCATGTTCATTTAAATAAATCCCTAAAACCATTTTAAAAACATGGAAATTAATGAGAATGGTATTGAAGAATAAATCTTTAAAACATTTAAAATGATGTTTTAGTAAAAAGTCCCTTTAAAATGAATCTCTTTCAAAACTATTTTATAAATATGGACATGGATAATAAATATATCCCAGTAGATACTTACATAAAAACAACCTCGGATAATAAAGAGATTGTGAGATTAACCCATAGAAATTTGGTAACTTATCAAACATAAACCCCATGAAAGACATACCATAAAATGAAGATGTAAATACACATAAATTAAAGTTTATTACACAAATAATACACTTATGGGTAGTACATACACCACACAAAACAAAATAGTGGCAATATAGCATGAATCTCACGGGAATAAGGAGTGAGATGAAAACCTCTTACCTTGTAGTTTTCCTTGGTCGACTGTAGGTTATCTTCCTGTATAATGGTGATATAATTTTATTAAATTATAAAATAATCATATATATTAATATGATATCATATATGATCTTTTAACATTGCTTTGTTAATAATATCTTAGTATTATCGTCATTTCGGGTGTTAACAAATTCATTTTCCTTTGTATACTTTGTTACGTAAGTAATGTATGTTATGTATATGATGTATTTTATTTATATTCATAATTATATTATGTCTTTAAACATTATTTTTAATCATCTAATAAAAATTATTCTTGAATGGATACGATGGGGAATGAATCTCATTGCGTTCATGGAGGTGGTAATCCGTACGTACGCACGAGCGACAATATCATTCTTTTGATATTAAAATAATATATAATTGGATGCTATATCATATATACAGAATCATTATCATGTTATATTTATTATTTACATCAATTACACATCATTATTATACCAATCCAAATAATAATGTATTGAATAACAATTACACCACGACGTAGAGACGATAAGCCGTACGTACACACGTATGGTGACAAGTCATTCAAAGGATGGATAGAATAATTAATATGGTTGTACCATATTTATAATAACATCACAGTATATATAATATATTGGAGTTATTATTTTATAGTGGAAATAACAAAGAAAGAGTAACTGGAAGAAGAAAGGAACTTGAAAGAGGTGATGAAATATTTATCTATTCTTCGGGTTCTTCCTTATGATTTGATCAAAAGGGTTCCTTAGGTTGGAATTATGACCAAAGGAAGACCTATAAGATGAATTGAGGAATTATGTGAGGATATTTGGGTAGGGTTTGGCTGAGCCAAATTGCTTTGGAGTTGTGAATTTGAGAGAAGGGGAAGTGCCCTTTTATAAGAGGGGTGAGGGGCACCTTAGGAAAAGATAGAAATATTATTTTATAATAAAATCATTCTTGGTTTATAATGGCTCAAAAGTGGATTATTTAAAGGATAAGGTGGGTATGGGTCGAAAACCACTCAACCAATAGGTTTTAGATAGGTTTGGGTCAATATATTAATCTTATGTTTTAGATTTAACTCTTAGTTAAATAGTTTGACATTTACCATGTCTCTTTGTATTTTTATATTATATGGTTAATAAACTTACTATATACTTACAATAGAACACCAAGTAGTTCTTTAATGATACACCTATCAGTATATTAGTCTTTTGGCCTAACCTTAGATTTTTAGGAATATAATATCAATTAATAATATAATATTTGTTTTAAAAACTCTTTTATGTCAATTTTGAAACTATTTGGTATTTTGTTTTTGATAAATTTATACCAGCATTATTACTTAGAAATAAATTCATCTAACCAACCCCAATATGTCATATTAACCTATAAAATTAGTGGAATTCATAAAAAGTCTCAAATTACATTTATTTAGATATTTATAATATCAATTATTTTAATATTTCATTAATTAGGTAATTACTGTATCATCAATGTGTCATAAGTAAATTAAATTATTTAATGTCTACAAAAAATAAATAAAATACCATTATATATTAAATCATTTTATCTTTCTAATGAATATTTATAGTCTAATTTATCTTATTTTTATCCATATATTCAAAATGGTTTAGTTGTTAAACATTGAATTTAACACGTTTAACCCTTCTTTGAATTAAATAATAATTAATGTCCTAATCTAATCCAAGTGGACCAAAGAGGTTAATATTTTATTCCTGAGGTCTTTTTTGTTGAATTATACTTATCCAATAGAATTAGGACATGTGTTAGGGTAATAATAATATCATTTTTAACTTTAATTACCCTATTTACTTTGAACCGTGGTAAATAAAAGTTAAAAGTTACTATTCACCAAAAATTATTTTTATCTTATTGAACCACATTTTACTCCTTGATATTAACAATGTCTCTTGTATTTTTGAAATTCAACTCACAAAAGTGGTAAAATTATGTTTTATTCAAATTTTCAAATGCTCCTGGGAGGTGGGTAAAAGACGGTAAAAAGTTCAATAAAATTTTTATATATCTTAAATTATTATAAACTGACTCCAATGAATTAAATTGAACTTATATAGGTATTATGTATCTATTTTTACCTAAAATAAATTTAAATAAAATAAATAATTGTTTAAATAACAAGTCTGTTTTAAATAGTAACTCAATGTTTTTCACTATTTATCAAAAATTGAATGTTTTTAGAAAAATACCAAAAATTCACCCTAAGATAATTTTGACATTCAAAATTAAAAAATGAATTATATTTTAACAATTTCAAAACATAGAATTTTCATTAATTAATTTAAAATTAATTCTCGTTGTCAAAACCAAAAAGCGTATTTTTAAGAAATAATAACTATCAAAAGATGGACAGTTGTTTATGTCCGATTTCAAAGTAAAATTACTTACAATGACCATAATTGGATTAAATGGTAAAAATATAATCTAATATTTCTGAAAAACCATTAAAATTTATAATTCAACACTATAAATTATTTTTATTAAAAAAGTTGTTTTCAGTTAAAATATAGTATTTTTCACTATTCACACAAATATGAAAGTTATCAGAAAAACCCCAAAAATGTGTTGAAACAAAATTCTTATATCCCGATTCTAAAAAAAAGTTTATTTTGTCAAATTGAATATATAAAAGTTTCAAATATTTTATTTAAAAAGGGTTCTCCCTTAAAAGGCAGTAAAATTGCTTTTTTGAAAAATACTTCATTTATCTGAAAAAAAAGAATTTGTTCTTACATTATGTCTAAGAAATTCATAATATGCATTCTAAAATTATGAGGATTATATAAAGTTCAAAATTCAGTTAATACTATTAATAACCGCTTTTGAACAGCTAGTTTGGTAATTCGTGATACGCTTGAACTCAGTGTTGTGTGTTGTGCAAATTATTGAATTACATTGAAGAAATAACGTACTATGAAATCTTGGGGTGTTACATTATTCCCTCCTTCAATAAATTGTGTCCTCGTAATTTGAAATTTTTCACCACAAAATTATGATATCTATTAGGATAACATTGGCGGAAATTAGAGACACATAATTGGAGGTAAAATGTAACTATTTATAGGGAGTGATTAAGGTCATCAGTCACAAACAATTGCAGAATTGAGTGCCTCAAAACCATCAATCTTTGATGATTTAAAATATTATCGGTTCAACAAAACATAAGGTATTAGGATAACATATTTTTAGTTTTAATATCCCTTACATAAAGTTTAAGAATTAATTTTTTCATAGAGCAAGAGACAAAAAATATATATACTTGACAAGTACAGTTCCATCTTTTAACTAATTTCAACCACAGACTCTTCTTTCACTCTATAAGATAATATAACTTAGAAAATATATTCTATATATCCTATTCGCATAGTGTTCCAAAAAAATTAATTTATAATTCATATACCGGACCTTTAAAAAACTACATTATTCAATCTCGGACATCACATGGGCCAGTGGTAGGTGATACACCCCTGTCACCCTTCGGTTGCGGGTTCAAGTCTCGCAGCCTTGCCGGACATGATGGGTTGCCGCCCGACCTCCGGGTTGTCCTTTTTTTGTAAATCGAAAAATAATCTCATACTAGAATTATCCAAAGTACTTTTGTCCAAACTCGCAGTCCAAAATTTATAAGGAAGGTAAACACAATAAAAATCCTTTTTGCTACGTAATAACATGTGAAAACCTTGATCATGTATTCTTTTAAAACACTAAAACATCCTGAATTACCATCAAACATTATTGATTACATTCATGCTCCCTTATTCATTATAGAATACTGGATATACTCATTCTATCCAAAAATGTTGTAAACTCCATCAATGATGGAATATACATATCATTAATCAGTTTTAAGGTAGTCAATAATACCCAATATAATATTTCCAAATCAATCATGTATTATTCCAAAATCACTACCTCAGTATTAGAACCATATTATGGTTTATCTTTCTCTCAACCATATATTTTCCAAAAATTTAACCTGTTATTGAGTCACTTTTCTTGGTTCCACACAATCTCAAGTCCTTTATGAAATAGTACTGCAATACAATCCTTATATACTCTATAATTCTTATAACATGTACATCATTAATACAATACTCAAATGACATGATACTTTAATGACAATGTGTGAAATCTAATCATTCCTCTTCATCTTTGGTAGTATCATAACTTTAATATTATCCAATAGCAGCATTTGGGGTATACTCTGATGATTTGGACATTGATTCACGTAGTGTCCCAACTCCTTGCAGATGAAGTATTGTACATTTGAAACTTTTTTCCTACCCTTGAAATCACATACTTGGTGTCCTTTTTCTCCACACTTATAACAAACTCCCATTCCCTTCAAGCATTTACCAAGGTGATTCTTTCTACAGTTATCACATATGGGAAAATCCTTCTTTTCCCTCTTCTCTTTATCCATATTTCTATCTTACATACTTTTCTTCTCTTTCTTCCCTTCAAAGCCATAGGACTCAGAGAATTCTTTACTTATCTTATTAACACATGATACTATTTCTTCATATGTTGCGAATACATGGGAGACTATTTCCATTATAAATGTTGGCTTAATACAGTGAAATATATTATCCTTCTTACTCTTTCGATCATACGTATTACTGGAGTTCACATTCCTTCTACTGGGTGCCATTTCTATACAATGGAATACACTAGTTCAGTTTATTAATTGAAATGAATAATTCCAAACTTGTAAAATACCTAACCTAAACTGAATAGTTTATTTATATAATCCATAATGATAAAAAAAATTTCTTTGCAGAGGTATATACTCGTAAATCCTTCATAATGATTTGTAAAGAAAAGGATAATTTTCCAAAGCATATCCCTTGGAAGTGTCGTAACCAAGAGTGCAACAATGCCCATTGTCGTGCACCAGTTCCCGTTCGAGTATAGATCAAAGTGGTGTTTTCAGGTTTTATCCCTAGGTACATCTATTCCAGAGCCTCCTCTACCTGCTCGTATCCAGAAAGGGATGTATTTCTTAGAAAACTCACAAAATCTCTACAATACCAAAATTCTAGGAAGTTATTCTATACTAATCATCAAATTCTATCTTAGGTCTATGTGCTCTAATCAGAGTTTATCTAAATCTAGTTTCCAAGTTTTGTACTAAACTTCCTCTGATACCAACTGTAACGCCCCGACCCCAGAAGCCCAGAGTCGGTGCATTATTACGTATCATTGGCATGATCACAAAATTTAAAGTCTCGAAATACTGATTTGTTGGGAAAAAATCCCTCAAGGTATCATTGAATCATTTTTGAGGTGATTGTGTTTGTTGACAAAGTGGACATCTGAGTGGTGATTGTTGACAAAGTAAAACAATGACATACGAATTTGTTGAAAAATAGGATTTCATAATGGAATGTCGAGTTCAAGAGATGAGGTCAACGATCCATGTTTTATTCAAGAACTTTAATAATGGAATAGATGATCTGGAGGCGGTACAAAAAGAACAGATACAAGGTGGTGCCGTTTTCCAGTGTTTGCCAAATTTTTGGTCATGAAAATCGACAAATGAAGAAAAGTGTTTTTAGAAAAGGGACATGCGCGCCGAGGACTTGGAGTATAGGAAACTTGTGTGCCATATGTTTTTCAAGATCAGAAGATCAAAATATGGCAAAGGAAATAGGTTCGCGCAAGTTTGGGAGTTGGTCGCGCAAGTGTCTAGGAGGACAAAAGACTTGTGCGCCGAGATGGGGTCGCACAGGTGACTTGTGCGTCGTCACACAGGGTGGTCAATTTTCCAATAAATACTGCACCACCCCTCCTCATTTCACACCAGAGTTCAACACTTTGAAGATTCATAGCTCCCGTCACGTAGGTGTGGTAGTCATGCAAGTGGTGGTGTGTCGCGCAAGTGGGTCTTGCGCGCCAGATTTGAAGAAGGGCGATTGTTGGCAGTTGCGCACCAATATTGGATTGGGCGTAAGAGGAAGTGAGTCACGCTAGTTTAGAGTTAAGGAAGCTTGTGTCGCGCAAGTGGTTGAGGAAGACTTGCGCGCCCGTTGTGACTTTCTTGCCGATACTTGTGCGCCGAGATTGACTTGCACGCCAAGTAAGGTTTATTTCCAGCAGTGATTTTTAGGCTGTGTGGAAGCTGACCTTCGGTGCAAAGAGAGATTCATCTACGGGTGAAAATTGGGCTTCAACAGAGCATCTACTTATAGAGGAAGATGCATTCCTTTAGGAAAATGAAGATACCTACAGGTCTATAAACTGTGAGTGGATCCTTTCCGAGGCAGTGAGAAAAGGAAGAGGAAGAAGGTGATCCTCTCTACCGGCAGTGAGCCAGAGAGAGAGAAATAGGGAGTGACCCTTGGGAAAGCAGTTCACTAACCCTAAATCTTGTAAAGGCAGTGAGCCTGGGACAGAGTGACTATACCCGAACCTTGTAATCCACAACTAGTGAAGTTTAGTGGAATTTGGTATGACCGGCAACTTGTCGGCGTATGCTCCATGGACGTAGCCCAGTGCGGGTGAACCAAGTAAAAATCATTGTGTCTTGTGCATGCTTTACTTTATGCTTACATTGTGAAACAGGAAAGAGAGAGAAGATTGTTTTTCTTAACAGTGAAACAAGATCAGTACGGGCGTTAATTTTAAATTAATCATACCCTGATTCACCCCCCTCTCAGGGTATTCATCCTTATGGACCTAACATGATTAGTTTAGTAGCCTTGGAAGTACTAGATACATTCATAAGGTTTACATAACATCATAAAATGGAAAAATACAAAAACATTGTTTCCATAGACAACATAGAGATCCCAGAGACTATCCCTGCAGGTCAGTCATAATATACTTCTTCACATCCTTTGAAAATAAAACATAAAAAGGGGTGAGCTTAGATGCTCAGTAAGGATAACAATATATCAGAAACTTTCATAAAAAAGCATAAACATTTAAGGTAATGTATAGAACTAAAACAAAAGCCTTTTCAATATAAAATTCATCATAATATGGAAAATATAAATCAAAATAATGCCATTTACTTACTCACATTGATATTCTACTAGTCAAATAATCACATGCAATATCAATATCCACTTTCATAATTATGGAATGCATAATTCTAGACTTTCATAACCATATAGTCAAGGCCTTGTGCCAAGACTAAAAATAAGATTTTGTCAATGCCTTGTACCAAGACACTTGTTTGTCTCATGAGACCTACTAATAAATCAAGGATCTATAGTAGGCTCCACCCATCACATACTATGTCCAATGTATTCCTCATATGAAAAGGATTAAACATAACATAAACATTCATATTAAAACTGGCATACGAAATGCCAATACTTTACCCTTAAACCATGAATGGTATAAAAATAACACATCCACAGTCAAACATATCGTGAAACCTTCAATACAATATGGAATATTTGTATCAAAATAAATCAACTTCAAACAAGTTTAAAATCCATTAAATGATTTTGACATAGAGGAAAATGATTTGTAAAACTCTTTGAGAGAAATATCCCTTTTTGATGAAAACATTTAAAAGTCACACAATTTAGAAAGGAAGACATTAAAATACATTTTTGAATCAATGTGTCCCATACCACTTTGAAAATTTTGAAAGTAATTAACATTTTAAAACATTCATGTCCATTTAAATAAATACTTAAAACCATTTTGAAAACATGGACATTAATGAGAATGGTTTAGAAGAATAAATATTTAAAACATTTAAATTGATGATTTATTAAAAATTACCTTAAAAAGAATCCCTTTGAAAACTATTTCTTGAATCATAGACATGGATAATAAATATATCCCAGTAGATACTTACGTAAAAACAACCTCGGATAATAAAGAGATTGTGAAATTAACCCTTACCAATTTGGTAACATATAAAACATACACCCCATGAAATAAGTACCATACAATGAAGAAGTAAATATATACAAATTGAATTGTATTACACAAATAATTCACTTATGGGAAATATATACACCACACAAAAGGAAATAGTGGTAATATAGCATGAATCTCACGAGAATAAGGAGTGAGATGAAAAACCCTTACCTTGTACTTTTCCCTGGTCGATGGTAGGTTAACCTAATGTATAATGGTTAAATAATTGTTATTAAATTATACAAGAATAATATATATTAATATGATATCATATATGATCTTTTAATGTTTCTTTGTTAATAATATCTTAGTATTATCGTCGTTTCGGGTGTTAACTGATTCATTTTCCTTTGTATAATTTTTTGCGTAAGTAATGTTTGTTATGGATAGGATGTATCTTATTTATATTCAGAATGATATTAAGTCTTTAAACATTATTTTTAATCATATAATGAAAATTAGTCTTGAATGGATATGATGGGGAATGAATCTGATCGTGTTCCTGGAGATGGTAATCCGTACGTACGCACGAGCGACAATATCATTCTTTTGATATTAAAATAATATATAATTGGATGGTATATCATATATACATAATCATTATCATTTTATATTTATTATTAACATCAATTAGACATCATTATTATAACCATCCAAATAATAATGTATTGAATAACATTTACACCACGACGTGGAGACGGTAAGCTGTAAGTACGCACCTATGGTGACATGTCATTCAAAGGATGGATAGAATAATTAATATGATTGTACCATATTTATAATAACATCATAGTATATAGAATATACTGGAGTTATTATTTTAGAATGTAAATAACAAATAAAGTGGAAGTGGAAGAAGTAAGTAACTTTAAAGAGGTGATGAAATATTTACCTCTTCTTCGGGTTCTTTCTTTTGATTTGATTCAAATGGATCCCTAGGTTGGATTTTTGACCAAAGGAAGGCCTCTAGGGTGAAAGTAGGAATGTTGGGAGGATATTTGGGTACGGGTTGGATGAGACAAATGGCTTTGGAGGTATGAATTCGAGAGAATGGGAAGTTCCCTTTTATAAGAGAGGTGAGGGGCACCTTAGGAAAAGCTAGAAATATTATTTTATAACAAAATGTTTTTCAGATTCTAATGGCTCAAAAGTTGATTATTTTAAGGATTAGGTGGGGATTGGTTGAAAACCTCTCAACCAATAGTTTTTAGACAGGTTTGGTCCACTATATTAACCGTATCTTTTAGATTTAACTCTCAGTTAAATAGTTAGACATTTACCATGTCTCTTTGTATTTTTATATGACATGGTTAATAAACTTACTATATACTTACAATAGAACCCCAAGTCGTTCATTAATGATCCACCTATCATTATATAAATATTTTTTTCGATCCTTAGATTTTTAGGAATAGAATATCAATTAATAATATAATATTTGTTTCAAAAACTCTTTTATGTCAATTTTGACACTATTTGGTATTTTGTTTTTTCTAAATTTATAACAGCATTATTAATTTGAAAAAAATTCATCTAAAAAACCCTAATAAGTCATATTAAGAAATTAAATTAGTGTAATTCATATAAAGTCTCAAATTACATTTATTTGAATATTTATAATATCAATTATTTTAATATTTCATTAATTAGGTAATTATTGCATCATCATTGTGTCATAAATAAATTAAATTATTTAACGTCTAAAAAATATAAATAAAATTAAATTATGTAGTAAATATTTTTATATTTCTAATTAATATTTATAGTCAAATTTATCTTATGTGTAACCCTATATTAAAAATTGTTTAGTTATTAAACATTGAATTTAACACTTTTAACTCTTCTTTGAATTAAATAATAATAAATGTCCTAATCTAATCCAAGTGGACCAAAGAGGTTCATATTTTATTCCTCAGGTTGTTTTTGGATGAATTATACATACCTAATAGAATTAGGACATGTGTTATTGTAATAATAATTTCATTTATAACTTTAATTACCCTATTTACTTTTAACTATGGTAAATAAAACGTAAAAGTTACTATTCACAAAAAAATTGCTTTTATCTTATTGAATGACATTTTACTCCTTGATATTAACTATGTCTCTTGTATTTTCTAAATTCAACTCATAGAAGTGGTAAAATTATGTTTTATTCAAATTTGCAAATGCTCCTAGGATGTGGGTAAAAGACGATAAAAAGTTCAATAAAATTTTTATATATGTAAAATTATTATAAACTGACTCCAATGAATTAAAATGAACTTATATAGGTATTATGTATCTATTTTGACATAAAATAAATTTAAATAAAATAAATAATTATTTAAATAAAAACTCAGTTTTAAACAATAACTTAGTGTTTTTCACTATTCATTAGAAAATGAAATTTTTCAGAAAAATACCAAAAATTAATCCTAATCTAATTTTGATATTCCGAATTAAAAAATGAATTACATTTTACCAATTTCAAAATATAGAATTTTCATTAATTAGTTTAAAATTAATTTGTGTTGTCAAAACCAAAAAGCGTATTTTTAAGAAATAATAATTATCCAAAGATTGACACTTGTTTCTGTCCAATTTCAAAGTGAAATTACTTACAATGACAATAATTGAATTAAATGGTAAAAATATAATATAATTATACTTCCAAACCATTAAAATGTATAATTCAACAATATAAATTATTTTGATTAAAAAAGTTGTTTTTAGTTAAAATATAGTATATTTCACATTCACCCAAATATAAAAGTTATCAGAAAAACCCCAAAAATGTATCGAAACTAAATTCTTATGTCCTGATTCTAAATAAGAAGTTTATTTTGTCAAATTGAATATATAGAAGTTTCAAATATTTTATTTAAAAAGGGTTCGCCATTAAAAGGCAGTAAAATTGAATTTTTTTGAAAAATACTTCTTTTATCTAAAAAAATGAATTTGTTCTTACATTATGTGTAAGAAACTCATAATATGGATTAAAAAATTATAAGGATTATATAATGTTCAAAATTCTATTAATAATATTAATAACTGCTTTAGAACGGCTAGTTTGGTAAGTCATGATGCACTTGAACTCAGTGTTGCGTGTAGTGCAAGTTATTGAATTACATTGTTGAAATATCATACTATGAAATACTGGGGTGCCACATTCATTATAATATATGAACAAATTACATGTTATAAATGTTTTAGTTTGATCGATAAAACCAAAAAATTCATTTTTAGTGTTTAAAACTCTAAAATGTGCATGTAATAGTAAAAACCGAAGAGATGACCAAAAATTGACATGAAATCATAGGAAAATGATCTTTTGTTTATTTATGACATGTATGAGAAAATGAAATGTTAATCGTACAATGGGTATTCTCAAAATAAGAGAATAATTAGTTTCTATATATATATTAATGTCTTAAAAACACACGTATGATGATCCAAATCAAAAAAATAACATCAGGTGGTCCTTAAACCTTGATAATGGTAGAAGATAAATTTTTGAAATGTAGGAATTGAAACAATGTCAATTAGAGTTTTGGTTTACATAGTATAACTAGAAACACATTTTTAGTTTTAAAAACTATAAAATGCTTGTGTAAATGTAAAAACTTATAGAAAACCCATGATTTTCCATGAAATCATAGCAAAACCATTGTTTATTTTTTTATGTTTTTAGGTAGAAAAAAAGGATAATTCATTGTGTGGTGTTCATAGGATGAGTGAAAATGCAGTTTTTATAGATATTAAAGTATTTAAAACCCTATATCTGAGGGTTTAACTAAGAAATCATCCCTTTATTAGCTTGAAATATTAAGAAAATTACCACTGATTAATTTATTAAATGTAGGAATTAAAGCCATGTCAATTTGTGTTACATTTTTATTTGAATGATTAGAAATCCACTTTAAGTGTTTTAAAACGATAAAATTTTTGTTTAAAAGTAAATATAGCATCCCAAGACTTGTGTTTCTAGATCCAGTAAAAATATAATACTTTATATTTTTTATAAACTAAAAATATACAGTACATTATACAATTTTTGATCTTTTCTAGTCTAGGTTTTTAAGGAAAAGGTCAACTAATACAAATTATCATAGTTGAAAAAATAAATAAAAAGGTAGTTACTTGACTTTGGTTTTCTTAGCTCCATAATGAAGCTAATATCATTGATACTTATAAATGATCCTAATTTTTTTAAATAAAGGGTCAATATAATTTCCGAGTAGGGGTTTTTAACAACTGAATGCAAAACTTTCTGAAAATAATTTTAAAAATAACTTGTTGAAAATTCATTTGAAAACATTTTTACTTTATATAAATAAATAAATATATATATGATATATATACTTTTCATAAATATAATTCTATGTTATTTAAAATATAAAATTAGAAAACACTTTTTAAAATATTACGTTTAAAATACATATAATTTTGAAAACACCTTTTCAAAATATAATAACTTTTAAAAAAAATACTTTTAAAAATACTTTAAAAAAATTATTTTTAAAATTTATTTTAAAATACTTACATCTTGAAAATATTATAATAACTTTGAAAATACTTATGCGTTGAAAATATTATAATAACTTTTGAAAATACTTATTCTTTGAAAATGCTATAATAGCTTTCAAAATACTTATGCTTTGAAAATGATTTTCTTAATAAAATAATCAGTGATTTTTTAGAAAATATTTTGTAACCATTATAAAACAAAACCATGGGGCCACTTGAAACATTGAAGGTTGTTTGGCCCTACCCACTCTTGTAGGGCTGGTTCCACTCCGCAATTACCTATCATGTTTACTAAGTTCAAGTGTTGAATTTTATAATAATATTTTGACCTTTCCTTATATATATATTCCACTAGAGTTTTTTTAAAAACATGACAATGGATTCATAAATTTATAAAAATAATATAAATATATGCACTTTTATTGGAAAACATCTTCTAGATTTAGAGAAAAAAATATCATGACAATTATGCTTTGAATAAATGTATGAAATTTTAATAAAGGAAAAATTAACATCCATGTTTTTAAAATTTCATTCATAAAATCATGAAATACATTTAATTAAAATAATACATAAAATATTAAAATTTATCATTTAAAATTCATCATTGAATAAAGATATCATATATCCATTTACTTAATTCAAAAATATATGTTTTAAATTTTCATTTTGTACATAAAATAATGGTGTGAAGATATGAATCCTTCACATAAAATAATAGTAATTGTAAAATTATTATTCATATATTATAATGATTCTAATAATATATATAATTTTACTTTCATAAAACAATTATAAGAAAAATAAATTATACTTTTAACATATAATTTTAAAAACAAAATTATATTTCACACAAAAAATTATAAAAAGTAACATTTTTAAATAAAACATTTCATCCTTGCATAAATTTAAAATATCAATTTGAGTAGGATCAGGATTTGAAATCAAAACTAATCTTAATACATGAATCATTCAAATCATGTAATAATAATGATATATATATATTTATATATATACACATATATAACAAAATCATAGATTTAAGGAGAAGTATAAACACTCTTATACTTTGGAAAATAACATACATCCCTTACTATAATTTGAAATTACCTCCTTATATAGTTAGAAGTTTTAGAAATTAATAACTTGTAATTTAAATATAATACATATATATATACACCCTTACTTTCTATAAATTGAAATGGGCAGCTCCTTCTGCAAAATGGGTGTTTGAAGCAGATGAAAAAGAAGATAGGAAGTAAAGGGAAGGGTGGTCTCGGGTAAGGATTTCATCTTAAAACATTGAGGGGGGTTCTTATGTATGTTGGTTCTTTATATATACACATTTTTAGGTTCGTACACCAGATGGTAGGTGTCAATAAATATTTATAATGAATTTAGGTTTTGAAGGGATACTATTGAAAAAAATATTCTATATCTATGGATCTCAATTGAGGTGTTTTAAAACCATTTCTTCATGTATCGTTAAACCGATGAATCAAGGGTTTTTAAAATATAAAAACAAAATGATTTTATTTTTAATGGTAATACCCAACTCAAAAATGATAAATGTTTGTGTTTAAATTTAGATTTTTCAAGCTTCCTCATGAAGTAAGTGTAGCCACTGGTGATGGTTGTTGGCCAAACACCTTGAAAAGTAGATCGAATATCTAGTATTTACAGTATAGGGAAACTATAAGTGTTAGGTTATTATATAAAGGATTACCTTTATGGTGTTTCTATTTGGTGAATAAATATATAGGAGATTCCTTCTATGGAGATAGTGCTGGTAAGGGTGTGAAGGAATTTGACTACATAGTGAGGGATCATAGGAAGAATACGATGCAGTGAAGATGATCAGATGACTATGACACTTTGATCGAATGGTTATGATATTATCAGATGTTTTAACATTGGGTGAACAATTCCTGGATAAACAAGTCCCATATCAAAATATTTCATGGTTCCCAGATCAAATATAAGAAAAACACTAGCTTCCATTGTCCAAAAGTGATAATCGAAAATGAAACTTGTGGGTTATGACCCAGTGAACATATGCACTTTATACATGGGTTCTGCAGGATAATTTCCCAATCTATGCTCTACCGATACGCGTGGTGCCAAATCGGCTTCCTCCGTGTGAGGACACACTTCCACCATGCTTAGTGGACTTTCCTAAACCTCCCTTGGGTTGAGAATGCTCTCATAGGTTGAAGGGATGGGTGACTAGAATATTCTATGTTGGTCATATTTTTTTTATCAAACTCAAAAATATTAAGTATTAGGAAGAAGTAATTATTTAAACTTATTATTATTCTTTTGTAAATTAAATTTTAGGTAAGTCTTATAATTTCAATCTACATATAAAAAAAGTACCAAAGAATAATTTTTTATAACATTTTATGATAAGTAATTATTATTATATATCATTACTTAGATAATAATATTACAACTAAATCAAAGCCAATAAACATTTTAAATTGAAAATAACATGTAATTAAAAATAAATGATTTTATAAATATAAATTTTTCATATCAAAAATCAATAATCTTTTAAATAATAACCATTATGACTTATAAATTATATATGGTGTTCAAAATGGAATTACTATATATATAATATAATTTTAGTTAAAAATTAATAATGTATTAAAAATTTACAATATTAAAACATGGAGTTTTGAAAAAATAAATTTTAAATAAAGAATCATATATTTAATTTTTTTTAAGAAAAGTACATTTATTTAAATAATAAATTTGTTAATATTATTATATAATCCTTAATAAAATAAAGGTAATGTTTTATCTTATTTTATAAAAAACTAAATTTGATTAAGGAAAACATTTATGTTTATACTAACTTTTACTTTAGTTTTTTTATTTATAAAAAAACCATTTAATAAAAATTTATTAAAATTAAAACTATGCTTAGAATTTCTGGGGTGTTACATTCAACCCCCCTTAAACTGAATTTCTCCCTTGAAATTCATTTTTCGTACTTAAGGAAAATTCTGAAATTTCATTTTCAAAATTTTAAAAACCAGGATCACTATAATTCTATATTCATAAAGGTCACTTAATTACTTAAGAGTTAAAAATTATATTTCTAAATCATAGGTTTTTCCTCAATCAGAATGGTTATAAAATAGAGGTTTTACTAAAAGAATATACTTTTAAACATGACCTATTTTAACTAGATTTCCTAATATCCAAATCTATCTAAACCATTCATTTAACAAAAATTGTAGCACCCTAAGACCCATGCTTCTGGATCTGGTAAAAAAAATAATGATGTATATTTTTATAATTAAAACAAAAATATATATTCCATTACACAATAGAGGATCTTTTCTAGTATAGGCTTTGAAGGAGAAGTACTACTATTAGAAATTATTTAAATTTAAATAAAAAATAAATAGTCAGCTACTTAACATTTCTCGTGCCAACTCCTTAATGAATATAATTTACCTGATACTTATAAATGATCCTAAAAAATTTAATAAACATAGGGTGAGAATAATTTCCCATTAAGGGGTTTTTAAAAATCTAGTGATTTTTTTTTGAAAATACATTTGAAAGTACCTTTTTGAAAACTCATTTTAAAACATTTTTTATTTATATAAAAATAGATATATGATATATATTCTTTTAAAAAAAATAATTCTAGGGTTTTCAAAATATATATTTAGAAAAAAAATTAAAAATATTCCATTGAAAATACATATAATTTTGAAAACATCATTTTGAAAATACATTTACAAAATAAAATAACTTTAAAAAATACTTTTAAAAATCCTTTTAAAACGTGATTTTGAAAATATATTTGAAAATAACTATTTCGTGAAAATATTATAATACTTTTTAAAGTATTTACACTTTGAAAATATTAGAATATATTTTAGAAAATTATTCTTTGAAAATTATTTAATACCTTTGAAAATACTTATTCTTTAAAAATGATATTCTTAATAAAATAATCTGGTGGTTTTTCAGAAATTATTATGAAAGATTCAGAAAAAAAAACCATGGGGACACTTGAAACATTGAAGGATGTCTGTACCTACCCAACTTTTAGATGGATGTTTTCACTCCACAATTTCTTATCATTTTTACAAAGTTAAAGTGATGAATTTTATAAAATAATTTTAAGATTATCTTATATTTATATATATATCACTAGAATTTTCATTTTAAAAACATGACATTGCATTCATAAATTTATAAATAAATATATAAATATATATACTTTCATAGGAAATCATATTATAGATTTAGAGAAGGAAAGTCTCATGAAAATTAGACTTTGTATAAATTCATGAAATGTTAATAAAGAAATATTATTGACATCCATGTATTTTAAATTTATTTCATAAACTCATAAAATGAATTTTATTGAAATAGTACATAAAATTTTGATCTTTATCATTTAAAATTCATCCTTGAATAAACATATTAAGTAATCATTTATTTAATTTAATAATTGATATTTGAAAATACCATGTTATAATTAAAATAATGTTGTGAAGGTGTGAATCCTTCACCTAAAATAATACTAATTGTGAAATTACTATTAAAATAAAATAATACTTTAAATAATATATATAATTTTTTCATAAAAAAATTATAGGAAAAAGAAATTATACTCTTTCCATTAAATTTTGAAAATAAAATTATACATCACACATAAAATTATAAAAAGTAACATTTTAAAATGAAAATTTTCATCAATTAATGAAAAAAATTGAAAACATCAACTTGAGTGGGATCAATATTTGAAATTAAAACCAATTTTTGTCCATGAATAACTCAACTCATGAAATAATAACCAGATCTATATATATATATGTATATATATATACATACTCATATATAACAAAATCATAGATTTAAATAGAAGTATAGACACTCTTATAATTTTTTAAATAACATACACCCCTTATTATAATTTAAAATTACCACCCTATATAGTTAGAATATTTATAAATTAATAACTTGTAATTTAAAGATAATACACACACACAGACACACATATATACACTCATACATACTGTGAATTGAAATGGTTAATTACTTCTTCCAAATGGGAGTTCTAACTATATGAAAAAGAAGAGATAAATTAGAGGGAAGGTTGGGCTTAGGTAGGGGTTTCCTCTTCAAACATTGAAGGGAGGTTTCTATAAGTATGCGTGTGATTTATATATACAATTTGTAGGTTCGGATACCCATTGGAAGATGACAATCAAGCTTTATAGGGAATTTGGGGTTTTAAGGGATGATATTGGGAACAATACCCTATATATATGGGTCTCAAATGAGGTGTTTTAAAACCATTTCTTCATGTATTTTTGAACCAAAGAATTGAAAGTAAAAAAAAGAATTAATTGTTTCTATTTTGTAATGGTAATACCCAATTCAACATTGATAATTGTTTGTGTTAAAATATATATTTTTTAAGCTTCCTCATGAGGAATGTGTAGCCACTAGTGATGGTAATGGGCCAAACACTTTGGGAAGTAGATCAAAGGTATGGAATTTTCACTATGGGGAAATTATATATAGTAGGTTTTTGTACAGAGGAAGAACTTTCAAGTGTTTTTGTGTGGTGAAACAAGATTGAAGATATTAATTTGATGGATATGGTGTGGGTAACACGTGAAAAGGAATATAACAACATAGTTATGGTTATAATATGAAGATGACACATGGGAGATGATCAGATATCTTTGTTGCTTTGATCGAACTATCATGATATAATCAGATGTTTTATCAATATGTGAATAGTACCCCAGATAAATGCATCCCAAATCAAAGGATTTATTGGTTACGAGATGGAATATAAGCCAAAAACTATTGAAAAGCAATAACCGAACATGAAACTCGCAGGCTACGACCCACCTAACGTATGCGCCTTATACATGGTCATCATGGTCTAATATCCCAATCTATGATCTACCTCTACGTGAGGTTCCTGATCCACTTCTTCCATGAAAGGACACACTACCACCAAGCTTGGTGTTCTTGGTCGGACATCCCATGAGTTGAGATTACTCTCCTAGGTTGAAGGGCTAGCCGACTACCATATGCTATGTTGGCCAGAATAGTTTTATCAAACTATAAAATATTAAGTATAAGAAAGAATTATTTCTTTTAACTTATTAATATTATTTTGAAAATTACATTTTAGGAAAATATTATAATTTAAAATTACTTCTAAACAAAAAAAGTAATAAAGAATCATTTTTTATAGAATTTCATGATAATTAATTATTATTAGATATCATTACTCAAATAATAATATTACAACTGAATCAAAAATAATAAATATTTTAAATTGAAAATAATATGTAATTTAAAAGCAATGATTTTTTTAAAATAATGTTAACATATCAAAAATAAATAATCTTTAAAAAATAACCATTATGAATTATAAATTATATATGGTATTAAAAATGGAGTTACTATATATATATAAAGTATTTTTTGTTGAAAAGTAATAGTGTATTCAAAACGTACAATATTAAAAAATGTAGTATTGAAAAAAGTATTTTCAAGTAAAGAATCATATATTTAAAACCATTTTTAAGAAAAGTACATTTATTTAAAGAATAAATATATTAATATACTTATATATTTCTTAACATAATAAAGGTAATATTTTATCATATTCTATAAACAAAACCAAATTTTTTTAGGGATAAAATGTATGTTTTTTTTACTTATACTTTAGTTTTTTTAATAATAAAACAAATCATTTAATAAAAAATTATTAAAAATAAAACTATTCATAGAATTTATGGGGTGTTATATTTAAAACCTATAAAATAACCATAAATTGATTTAAAATCATAGAAAATGATTGTTAATATATTTTTGACATGTAAAACAATAGGGGACATGAATTCGATATGCAGTGTGCTTAAAATGTGTGAAAAACAGTTCTTAATGATATTAAAGTATTAAAAAATGTGTATTAGTGGGTCTAAACTAAGTAAATGACCTCATATTAGTGTGAAATCCTACAAAAATTAACATAGATTATTTTTGAAAATGTTTGAATTAATGTCATGTCTATTCGAGTTTTGGTTCATTCAGGATGACTGAAAACAATTTTTGGTGTTTTAAAACTATAAAACATGAATGGAACAATATAAAAATAGTTAACAACTTTGGATTAACATGAAATAATAGGAAAATGATCATAGAATTATTCTTTATAAGTTTGATTAGTTGGTATGTCAATTTGATTTGAAATTTTCTTGGAATGAGTCACTTTAAAAACATACCTTTGAGGGTCCAAACTGAAAAAATGACCCAAGATAAGTTTTAATTATTTAGAAAACAATCACTAATTAATTTTTGAAATTTTGGAGTTTACTCCACATAAATATGAGTTTTTGGTTTCTTATAATGACTGAAAATTCATTTTAGTTTTTAATACTCTAAAACATGTATGTAATAGTAAAACCCTATAAAATGACCACAAATTGATTTGAAATCATAGTAAAATGATCATTTAATCATAGTTGATATATATGAGTAGAAGACATGTCAATAAAATTTTCAATGTGATCAGAATGAGATAAAAGATATTTTAGAGTATAAAAAATATTAAAAATAATAGATACTTTCAAAAAAATGTCGCTAAATTTATTTCTATAATACTAAATCTCACATTAAATAATATCATTGGTTATTATTATTGGTTTTTTTCTTATTTTATTTGATGTAAAAAAATATTTTAAAAATATTTTGATTTTAGTTATGTGATGATGGGTGTGGAGTTCAAAGGACAATTAAATGAGATTATATTTTAAATTAATTAAACCATTATAAATAAAAAAAATTATGGTTTAAATATATATTAGATTTATTAATTGTGTTAGTTTTTTAGTTTGGTTTTTTTAAATACCAAGTTGTGAGGGGTATTGAAATATTATATTTTTCAAAAACAAATTTTATGTTGATACTGCTACATGGTGGTTTCTATAGCGTTCTATGTAAGGGCCTATAGTGATAAAGAAAAAATGAACTACAAAATTAGTCATTGCACCACCACTAAATATCATTAGAAACTGCTTTTGATGGTTGCTAATGGTCCTTTATCTAGTAGTGTACCTTTACTGCAATGAAGTTCCCATATAATGATCCATTCCTCTTAAAGAATGAAAACTAAATTTCACTATTATTTTAGCACAAATTATCCTTTTAAATATAGAATTTCTTACATATAAATCACTTAGAAAAACACCAATATGAATTCTATTATTATTTAGAATCCACCCCATCATTTGTGTTTTCATACTCTACTAAAAATCTCTTTATAAGTAGTGTAAATTTTATTTCATCAATATATATTCCTATGGAGATGATATCATGCTCAAATAGAACATCACACAACTAAAACGTCTTTATATTGTTTATGAATCCCTTTAGTGTGGGGCCAATATCACTTGTACCAGTGCACTTCTTCTTTAGTATCCATGAAAGACTAACATGATTACCATGTACCCAACTTTATGTAGCAAAAGACCCACGCAACATATATTTTCATATATAATATCAATTTTTATACATTTAAAATTCTATATAGAGGTATCGACTACTCTAGTAATGGGTGTCCATGGGACAGTTTGGGCTGGGTTTGGGAAAATATAGTACTCAAACCAATCAAAATTAGTCAGGTTGGGTTGGGTCCAGTCATAAAAATTTGGTATAATGACACAAACCAACCTAAAACGATGTGGGTTGAGTTGGGTTGGGTCAGGTAAAGAAAAATTATAAGAAATAATAACAAAAAAATCTATAAAACTATTTATTAAATTATAACCAAACAAACATAGAACATTTAAAATCTTCCAAATACAAACAGACCAATTGACCTCATTAACTTCAATTCAAAAATTATATAATATTTTTCTTAAAAAAACTAAGAAATACACCATCACAAGGAGAACCTAAGTTAGAGGATATAATTAGGGATTATTTGGGTTGGACCGGGACATTATTTTTCTAACCCGTAACTTGATCCAACCCAATATCAACTCGACCCAAATTAACCAGACTCATTCATATCCTTTGTGTAACCCAAACCCAACCTGGTTAGTTTGGGTTAGGTTGATCATGTTGGTTCAGGTTTGGAAACCCCTAACTCTAGTATGGAGGATCTCATGTCTCATGGTTAGTTTTACAACAACTCACAAATAGATAAAATTTTGTAAATGTATTAAAGTAGATTCAAGATTTATCAATATTCAAAATAGGATTTGTCAGCACTAGATAAATCACTGATAATTCAAGCACTGATAAAAGTAAAACATATTTTATCAGCACTAGAAACTATCATTAATAAGAGGAATATATTTTTAGTACTAAAAATTACTAAAAAAGGATACCTTTATCAACATTTTTTAGCACTAATAAAAGATATGTTTTATCACTGCTAGTTTTAAGTTCTAATAAAACAACTTGGAATATTTTCTTAAAAAATGGATAAAAAACCTCAGGAACATAAGACACATGAACCCCATAACCCTCAACGCATGAAACCGTCCCCATAGACGCACCACACATGCAACCCAAGGACACAATGCACACATGACCCCACCCCACTAGTCCACCACACATGCAACCCAACCCCTTAACTCTAGAATTAATTTGATGAGGGTGGGATTTGAACCCCTTTTATTAGTATTTTTTTAGCATTGATAAAATTCACCATTTATGTGTGTAAGTTTCAAGTGCTAATTAAGGTGATCGTAATATTATTTTTAAATTTTTTTTGATAAAATGTCCTTTGGGACCACCAAAATACCCCCATGCCCTCCTAAATACACAACCCCAACCCATTGGACCCACCAAACAAGAAATACAAGGACACCATGCATGCTTAACCTCACCCCCTTCATTGACCCCACCCCTTAAATATAAAATTAATTTGAAGGGGTGGGATTTAAACCCCCACCCAAGACCTTCTATAAAAGTACCCTTTCCACTTTCCCAAAAAAATTTGCTTGTTATACATAGACACACACACACACATATGTATTTTTATATATTTTAATATATACATAGTATAATATTTATATATACATTATAGTATATACATAAATACATATATGTTTATCAATACACACAAACACATATATATTTCCATATAAACATTATATAGAAATTTTTATATAAGTATATTCATATATTTTTATATGGTAAAAAAATGGATAAATTTTTATTTTAAATAAAATTAATATAAAATCCTTATTTTGATATATTTTATATATTTAAAAATAGATTTTATACAAAATACTATTTAAATATTTATTTATAAAATTAAAATCATATATATATATTTATATTTATATATTTATTTATAAATAGAACTATAATAATTAAAATGGTAAAATTTAAACACCATAATATCTATATGAATGTATTCATGGGGAATAAATTCAGACTCCACTAGAAAGAAAGAATAAGACACTCTTAAAAGAATATAGAATTCCATAAACTATTTAAATATTATGGTAAGAAAACTAAAAACCTAGTTTTAAAGGATTTCTAGGCCTTTTATGACAAAGAATAGTCAAGGTACCAGGACTAAGTTATACAAATAATCATAAATCTCTTTGTACGCTTTAATTTGATAACCCAGGGAACCTAAATAAACACCCAGATCAAATTTTATGGTCTTTTTGAAGTTCAAGTCTTGTTTTGAACTTTTCTTAATAAAATTATATATTTATTTATTTATTTATTATATTACCAATCTTTTTTAAATGTGTACTTTTAAATTAAAATTAGCTAGTTATTAAATTATATTAATTTTTAGTTATTTTATAAACCATTTTCACTAAATATGATATATAATTTGTGTAAATAAATATTTAGTATTATATAGATCATATTTAAAAATATATTATATTTATATATTAAAATAGGATATTTAATAGTGTATGATTTAATTTATGAAGGGTAACTTTTATTAGTGTAAAAAATAATGCTGACGTTTTCCATTTACTATTACTAGAAAAACACTGATAAAGTTTAAACATTATTAATGATTTCTATTAGCAGTGATAAAATCCGACTTTTTTATTAGTGTGAAATAAAAGCATGGATAAAGTCATCCCTTTATTAACACTTTTCTATAGTATTGGTAAAATCCAAATCGATGTGACACCTTTATCAACACATTTCAAGAAGTGTTGATAAAGTCAACCCTTTAATCAGTGCTAGAAAAGAAGTGATGAAAAAAGCCCTCTATTGTCATTTCTTCTTAATTAGAGATGATAAATGTGGTGTGACAATAACTTTTATCATCACTTTTTAAAAATTATTAATAAAAGATAATTTTATCAACACTTTTTAAGAAAAATTGATAAAAGGTAGATCTGTTTAAAAGAAATTCTATAATTTTGTTCATGAAAACTTCATGATTTTTTCATGATTGTTTATACTATGAATAAATACATATAAAACAAAAAATAAAAAAATTATCAAAAATGAAACTTCCCAAACTATTTCACAGATTTGGGATATTTTTTCAAAGAAGTAAATGTGATTAATGGGACTATGCATCCCTAGGAAAATTTATGAAGAAGGTAATTTTTTAGTAAGTTAATTTTTCATAAATTTTCCAATGATGGTACTAATGGAGAAAACTCATTCTTCATTAATGTTTTAAAGAAGGAAATTTCTTGCCTAGTTCATTCTCTAAAATAATTTAAAATAAGGCACTGAATAGTAAAGTCTCTTATTTTTAAAGAAAAACTATTTTTTTATAAATATAAGTTTAAATAATAAATATTATTTAAATATTTTTATATATGGTATTAATTTTATTAAAGTATTTTAAAAAAATTACATAAAATCCACCCAATACTCCCTTTTATAGGGATGTGGTTCTTGAAATTATTTCTAAATTTCTGACGTGGGATTTGAAAATCACTTTTATAAAAATAAATGAATAATATATTATTAACAAAATATCATTAATTATAATATATAATTAATAAAAAATAATATTAGTTTAAAATTTAAATTTTTATTGTATTGAATACTAAATTATATAATTTAATAAAGTAATTAATAACTATTCATAATACAATTAAATAATTTTTAAAAAAATTGTTCATAATAGTTAATAAAGAAATAATAATAATTAAAAATACTTCTATTAATGTAAATAATATTATTAAAAATTTAATAATTAATAATAAAAAGGTTTTTAAAAATGCATTTAATAGTGTAATTAATAAAAAAATATAATTATTAATAATTACTGATAGTGAACAATTAATAAAGGCTTATAACTCATTAAAAACAACAAAATACACCTAGCCTGAGGCTTGAAAAATAATTAATTTAAATTCCTAATAGGATCAATGCCTTCACCAAATTGGGGGGGTGTGAGGTATTTTCTATTTTTACCAAATTTTAGAGTCTTTCAAAAAAATTAACTCTGTAGAATTTAGCCTATGTTATCGGTTAGTGAAAATGGATATTTTTATTTTTTTTAACATGGAATCAACTCCAATATTCAATGCATTATGTAATGTAAAATAAGTACACATAATTTATAAATTTTTTGATAAAAACCCACTCGTTTTCATGTTTGGAATGTCCAAGTTATGATTTCTCCACTAAAATCAATTTAATGTCAGTATGGATTTAATGCATTTTTTCACCTACAATATCCATTATCCCACTAGAATTCTCTTTTTAGCTTCCCACTTGACACCTTACAAAAGATTCCCACTATAGTCATATAGACACACTATGAACTCCCTTTATACTTTGAATCACTCAGATTTTATGACATCCCATCATGTATATGAAAGTGATTCCTTATGGAACCTACATATAATTCAATCAATAGACCTACATAGGATCCTTAGGGATAAATAATATAGATATCATTCTTCTCACACAGAGTATTCTAATTCCATAGGGTCTTTAAGAATACTCAAAATGTAACACCCCGAGTTTTTCTAAAAATAAATTGAATTCTTGAAACTTTTTTTAAGTAGATAATTATAAATAGCCTTTAAACATAATTTTACTACTTCTATGTTTTGAATTTTTTTAAAACAGTCATCTACAATTGTGTTTAGTAAGTCATTTAGAGTCTAATGAAAACCTATTTTTTGGTGAATAATAGCATACCCTAATAAATAGTAATACGAATAGTAATATGACATTAATAAATATTAAATTGTGTTATTATTTTTTTCATAAGGATTTATGATAATGAATTTTTTGTTAATTTTTCAATGTGATTTAAAAGCAGTTATATAATTTTAAATTGTTAATTTTTGAATTAAGAATGATTTTATTTAAAAATTAAATTAAAAATATTTAGAAAATTATTTTTAAAAAATTGAGTTCATTTTTGAATTATAAACATTGAAAAATGGAAATGGTAAATTTTTGGTATTTTTCTGAAACAGTATATTTTTCAGTGAATAGTAAAAAAATATAGTTTTCAATTTTGGTGTGTTAATGACATCATTAATGAGGTAATAAATCTGGTAGAATTTTGTGAAGTAAAATAAGTTATGATGTGTCCCAGGTGGATTATAACTTTGGAGAATACCCGGGGAAATCCCATGGTTTTGCAAATAAGACTAATGAGGAGTCCCTTAGAAATTATTAAAATAATCTCTCACGTTTGCTATAAATACAAACCCATTCCTTCAATAAATTCATTAAAAATTATTCCTCAATGAATATATTGCCTTTTACCTCTATATTAGTCCTCCCAAGATTTCCTCAGGCCCCCAAGGTCCCAACCTTCATGTTCTAGGAGTTACACTACAAGGTAAGAAAATTCTCAATTTCTTTTTTTCCTATTCAAGTTCACTTTTATGTCGTATAACTTTCATGTTTCCATACCATGTTCTTATTTCCTTCTTATTTTTGATCTATTATGTATTATGATTTATTTATGGATGGTTTACCCTTTTTCCCTATATTTTTAATATTTTATAAGACCATGTTGCATAGCCGTTAGGCTGTCGAATTTTTGTAAAGGAAATCTCAATTATTATTTTATTTTGACTTCCTTTATTTTCTTATTATTTCCTCATCTCCTCTTACCCAAGAGGAATGAAAGCTCTAGAAATCATGTATATTCAATATTTTCTCATGTTCATTTAAAATTCATCATCATTCTTCTTCTTCTCCCCCACCTATTCAGGGAATAAAAACATTGTACGTGATGTGTCGAATTACCAACATCGTGGATGATGTGATTTCAATTTACATTAATTCATTCAAGTATGGTCATGAAACCATTTTTATGGTTTAACCAGGTTATAATATGTGTATTATTTCTCATTCATGGTTCTGGAATTATTTTTTACACATTGTTTTAATTTATAAAACAAAATGATGGCGTTATTATCAAAGGACCACTAAAATGATCTAAACGAACATAACTAATGTATTAACTTATGAATTATCCTCATATCAAACATAAAAATAATAAATGGTATAAATTATGGTACTGGAAATATTTAAATACATTTCCATTCCAATTCTTAAGTTTCACTACCAATTGAGAAGAACAAACCATCCTGAACCGATCATGAAAATCATGTAAAGAACTTACCCAAAACAGTGCAAGGAACAAAATACAAACAATTAAAGGGTGAAATGATGTAATTAAATGATCATATAAGGTATTATAAAGATTTATATGATTATTTAATATATTAATAACACTTTTTTAACTATTATACATGAGGTTTAAATGATTTGGAACCAAGACAAACCTGAGGTAAGAGAATTCTTAACCCGATTTCCATCATTTGGGTTAACATTATTATTCATTATTTATGTGGTATTAAAATTTTTTGTGTGATGAATTATGATTATAATATGTTTAATTATGTTTATTTATAGAGTATATACATATTCCATCCACTCTATTAAGTCTCAATTCAATTATATGATATTTATAAGGGACTTTTCTTTTACAGTCGTCTTTTAAAATTCGATTTTACAAAATTCAAAAGCAATTTTTTTATACTATTATTAATGTTGTATGATTATGTACTGGTTTTTGGGAATTGTTTATGATGAAGTGTGAGACCTATATTTCCCTTCAATGAATTGGGTATGTGTAAGTTAGAGGTCACCCGTTTGGTTACTCCAACTGTAACAGCGATGGTGACACAGATTGTAAGGTAGCCATGAGGGTTACAAATTATAAGGTAGCTGAGAGGGTCACAAGATTATGTAAGTACTACCCCAAGATACGTTTATGGTTTTAATTATGTTATTATTTATTGTTTAAATCTCATTTTTTTAGAATGTATGTATATATATAGGTGATAATTATGTCTTTTGAAAATGACTTCATACGTTACAAGTATTCATAGACTAATGTCTTCTTTCCTTCTTTTTATATCCCTTACTGAGATTTTTTTCTCATCCCATGTTTTTAAAATGTTTTTTACAGTTTATAAGGATTTGTAGGACAATTAAGGAATCCATGTTAAATTTTTGAATAATTTTCAAAGAAATCATGTTTTAAGACTTAATGTTTTATATTTTTTTAAAAATGGAAACTATTTTTATGGTATTCACTCTATAACGATGTGTAAGGTTATGAATGTATTATGTCCAAATTTTATAAATCTCTAAACTTGAAATTATCCTCAATGTAAAAGCAAGTGTTTTATTGACTAAAATCAAGATTATGTTGTGTAATAAGTTCGGGTCCTTGCAGTTGGTATCAAAAGATGATTTAGGTAACTGTAGGGGTTAGGATGATGTTAAAAGAATACCATAAATGATTTTTACTCTATGATTAATTTGAAATGTTAAAGAATTTAAAGATTACCATGTTTCTTCATCTAATATATGTTTGTTCATAATGGTTGTCCATAGATGAAATAGGGAAGATGGAGAAGAGAGGCACCAACAAAACAACGTCCTTTCGAATCTGCAGCCTGAAGTGGTAGGGATTGGAACAGAGTAGTTTGTGCCAAAATGGATCAGATAATGAAAGTGATAAATAGCGGTGGCATCCATGAAAGATAACAACCTGATGGTACTATAATAGAACATGAAAATAGTGGAACATTTTATGAGACAACACCCTCCTACTTTCAATAGATCTTCTGACCCAGCAGCAGCTGAAGGATGGATTAAAGCCCCTAAAAAGATATTTGATGTAATGGGTTGTTCAAATAATCAAAAGAAAAATATTTCCATTTATCGTTTTGAAGTAGAATCTGATCAGTGGAGGTCAATGGCAATGAATATCAGGGATATAGAGTAAATTGATGCCATAGAGTGGGATGAATTGAAAAGTCTTTTCCATGGAAAATATTTTCCTAAGGTGGTGTGTCTTAGGATGGAGAAGAAATTACTTGAATTGAAGCAAAAGGAGGAATATTCAGTGGCTGTGTATGAAGCTAACTTCACCCAACTAGTGATGTATTCTCCAAATCCTTTTCTGGATCTTGATAGAATAATCAACCTCTTTTACTTAGGATTATAGCCTAGGTATCGAAGGGTGTTGGCCTCCCGTGAATTCAAAAGTTATGAGTAACTTGTCCGATGTGCTGAGAGGGTAAAGATAGAGTTAGATGAAGATCATGTGCATTTTGGAAATAAGGAGAAGAATAGGTCTAGATAGAAATATATGTGTAAGAATCAACCAAAGAAATATGATGGTAAGAAAATCAAATTTCCAGTTTGTGAAAATTGTGGTAAGAAACACTCTAGGGAATGTCTTATCAAAACTGGGAAGTCTTTTTAATGTGGTATGTTTGGACATATGGAATGATATTGTAATGAAAATTATCCTAAGACTAATCTTGATAAGCAAACTGTAATGTTTTTTAAATGTAGTGAGATGGGTCACTATGAAAAGGCCTTCCCAAAGAGAGATCCAAATGATGCAAAGAAGAGAGACTATAAGCAGAAAAGTGTAATGAGATCCTTTGAAACTACGTCAGCAGTTTTCAGGCTATCCAATGAAGTTGTATCAGTTACTTTGTTTGTTCACTCAGATTTTTCTAAAGTTTTGTTTGGTACGAGGTCTACACATTCCTTCATCTCTGAGAAATTTTTGGGTAAATTAGAAATATCACCTCAGCAAATGAGACCAGAACTTATTGTTAAAACCCCAGGGGAAATATTATATCATTGAAGAATTATAAGAATCTTTATATTGTGGTCTGTGGAAAGACTTTACCTGAAAACCTTGATGTTTTACCCTTAGTCGAGTTTGATGTTATTTTGAGAATGGATTGGATTTCTGTTTATCATCCTAAGATTGACTATAGAGCTAAAGAATTTGTTTTTCAGAAAGAGTTTTAGATTGTATATAAGAAATAACCCATACAATTGATAACATATCAGGAAGCTGAGAAACTATTGAAATATGGAAATGAAATTTATCTTTCTCATATTGTTGAAAATAATGTAACTATTCATATTGATGATGTTCTTTTGGTAAATGAATACCTTGATGTTTTTTCTGATAAGTTACCTAGTGTAATACCTAATCGGGAAGTCGAATTCACAATTGACTTATTTCCTAATGCTAAGCCATTTTCAAAACCCCCATATCATATGGATCAAATAGAACTTCATCAATTGAAAAATTAGTTCTAGGATTTTCTTGATAAAGTATTTATTCATCCTAGCACTTCACCATGGGGAGCTCCTGTTTTGTTTGTTAAAAATAAATATGGTTCCATGAGACTTTTCATTGATTTTAGTTCTTTGAATAGAATCACTATTAAAAAAAGTGTCATTTGCCTCACATTGATGACTTGTTTGATCAGCTTCTAGGAGCTCAGTACTTTTCCAAGATTGACTTGATATCTGGATTCCATCAGCTGAAGTTGATGGAGGATGACATCTCGAAAACAGCCTTTAGTACTAGATATGGGCATTATTAATTTGTTATTATTCCATTTGGGATAACTAATTCACCTGATGTATTCATGAATCTTATGAATAGAGTATTTCATGAGTTCTTGGATAAGTTTATGGTTTTGTTTATTAATGACATTCTTGTATTTTCTAAAAATAAAGTGGAGCATGAAAAACATCTATGGATTGTTTTACAAACCTTAAAAGAAAAGAAACTATATGGAAAATTTAGAATGTGTGATTTTTGGTTGCAATGGATTTCTTTTCTTGGGTAAATTGTAAATATGGATGGATTAACAGTTGATCCATCCAAAACAAGAGTGGTTGATGAATGTCCATGACCTAAAAATGTTATAGAGATTTGTAGTTTTCTTGGATTGGTGGGTCATTACAAAAGATTTGTTAATAAATTTGCATGGTTAGCTAGCCTGATAACTAAGTTAACACAAAAATGGGTTAAATGTGTTTGCACATAATAATGTGATGTTTTTTTTCAGGAACTAAACAAGAGATTGGTGAATGGTCCAGTTTTGGCCTTGCCTTCTCAAAATGGTGAGTTTTTCATCAATAGTGATGCTTATTTGAAGGGAAATGGTTGTGTTTTGATGCAGAATGATTAGGTAGTTGCTTATGATTCAAGAAAACATAATCCTCATGAGTTAAATTATCCCACAAATGATTTGGAATTGGAATCTATGGTTTTTTCTTTGAAAATTTGGAGGCATCATTTATGCTCAGCCAAATGTCAAATAAATACTGACCATAAAAGTCTAAAATATATATTCACATAGAAGGAATTAAACATGAGGTAGAGAAGATGTCTAGAAATGATAAAGAATTATGCTTGCACGGTCAATTACCATCCGGGAAAATAAAACAAATTGAAGGATTACCTGAGTCGAAAACATCTTGCATCATTAACCATGTTACATTTGGAACATGATCCCTTGATTAATTATTTGATGAATTTTGGCTTAGAAGTTTTTGGTTCATGGAATACATCTATTTTTTCGTAGGTTCAAGTGTAGTCGTCATCATCAAATAGAATTAAGCAAGTGTATAAGGAAGAACGTGAACTACATAAAAAGGTAGAATTGGTAAAAATGGGTAAGTCTCCAAAATTTAATCTTGATAGAGACTGTGTTTTAAGATTTGAAAAAAGTTTGTGTGTTCCTTGTGATTTTCAATTGATGAAATACTTGTTGTGTGAAGATCATAGCTCTCCATTTTCAATTCATCCGGGTAGTACTAAGATGTACAGAGACCTTTGGGAGTATTATTGGTGGGATGAAAAGAAAAGAGATATTGCTGATTTTACCATGAAATGTTTCAAATGTCAACAGGATAAATTAGAGAGGCAGTTACTGAAGGGGATGATTCAGCCTTTTCCAGTGCCATAGTGGAAATGGGAGAATGTATCCATGGACTTTGTGGTGGGACTACCAAAGACTTCTCAAGGTAACAATGTGATTTGGGTTATTTTTGATCGGCTGAAAAAATATGCACATTTTCTTTCTTTCGAGATACAATGTCTTTGGATCATCTTTCTCAACTATACCTAAAGGAGATTGTCAGGATACATTGATTTACACTTTCCATTGTATCTGATTGGGATCTCAGGTTCACTTCAATCTTTTAGAAGGGACTTCAAAAGTCGTTGGGCACAAAATTAAATTTCAGTACAACTTTTCATCCTCAATCAGATGGACAGTCAGAACAAACGATTCAGACTTTGGAGTATATTCTTTGAGCATGTTCAATGGACTACTAGGGAAGTTTGTATTAGCACATTTCTTTAGTTGAATTTTCTTATAATAAAAATTTTCATTCCAGTATTCATATGGAACCTTTTGAGGCTTTGTATGGGAAGTAGTGTCGGACTCTGGTGTTTTGGGATGAAGACGGTGAAAGAATGTTTATGGGGCCAGAATTAGTGGAAGAAGTGGCTGAGAAAGTGAAGATGATCTAGAAGCACATCAGGATAGCTCAGAGTAGACAAAAAAGTTATGCAGATAACAAAAGTAAAAACTTCTCTTTCGAGGTAGGTGATCATGTTTTCCTTAAAATATCTCCTTTGAAAACTGTGATGCGTTTCGGTAATAAAGGAAATCTAAGTCTGTGATTCATCGTTCCTTTTGAAATCTTGGAAAAAGTTGGACCAGTTGCATATCGAGTATTTATGCCTCCAAGATTGTCTCAAGTACACAATGTTTTTCATGTTTCAATGTTGAGAATGTATGTGCCAGATTCATCACATGTCTTAAGCCCAGAGGCATTTCAGTTGGAAGAGAACCTTTCTTATAAAGAGAAACTAGTTCAGATTCATTATTGAACGTAACAGGTATTGCGGAATAAGGTAATCCACAAGGTAAAGGTTTTTTGGAGAAACCACATGGTTGAAGAATCAGCAAGGGAGTTTGAAAATACTATGAGGGAAAAATACCCTCAGTATTTTAATAAGTAAATAAAATTATGAGGATGCAATTTTCCGAAGGTGAGGATAATGTAACACCCCAAGGTTTTCTAAAAATAAATTGAATGCATGAAACTTTGTTTTAAGTAGATAATTATAACTACCCTTTAAACATAATTTTATTACTTCTATGTTTTGAATTTTGAAAAATAGTCATCTACAATTGTGTTCAGTAAGTCATTTGGAGTCTAATGAAACAAACTTGTTTTTTTGGTGAATAGTAACATACCCTTATGAATAGTAATATGAATAGTAATATGACCCTAATTAATTGTATATTCTTTTATTATTTTATTTTCTTAAGGCCTTAATATAATGACTTTTTGGTTAAATTTTCAATGTGATTTAAAAGCAGTTATAGAATTTTAAATTGTTAATTGTTGAATTAAGTATGATTTTATTTAAAAAATTAATTAATAATATTTAGAAAATTATTTTAAAAAAATGGATTTCATTTTTTAATTCTACACATCAAAAAATGGTAAGGTAAAATTTTTGGTATTTTTCTAAAACAGTTGATTTTTCAGTGAATAGTAAAAAAATACAATTTTGTGTTTCAGTGTGTTAATGACATCATTAAGGATGTAATAATTATGTGATAAAAATTTTCTACTTTTGTACAAAAAAATAATTTATGAGGTTTACCAAGTGTCTTATACCATGGGAAAATACTCTGGCCAATCCCATGGTTTTGCAAATACCACTAATGAGGTGTCCCATGGAAATTATTTAAATAATCCCTCACTTTTTCTATAAATACCAACCCATTCCTTCATTAAATTCATTACTAATTCATAATAAATGAATATATGGCCTCCTTACCTCCATATTAGTCCTCCCAAGGTTTCCTCAAGTCCCCAAGTTCCCAACCTTCATTTTTTAGGAGTTACTCTACAAGGTAAGAAAATTCTCAATTTCTTTTTTTTCCATTCAAGTTCTCTTTTATGTGGTATAACTTTCAATTTTCCATACCATGTTATTATTTAATTATTATTCTCGATATTCTATAAATTATTATTCATTTCTGGATGGGTTTCCTTTTTCCCCTCTCTTTTTAATATTTTCTAAAATCATGTTTTGTAGTCATTAGGCTGACGAATTTTTGTAAGGGATTTCTCAATTATTCTTTTATTTTGAGTTCCTTTATTTTCTTATTATTTAATCGCATCCACTTACCCAAGAGGAATTAAATCTCCATAAATCATGTATATTCTGGATGTTATCATGTTCATGGAAAATTCATCATCATTCTTCTTCTTCTCTCCCACTTATAAAAGGAATAAAAACATTTTTCGTGATGTGTCGAATTATCAACTTCGTGGATGATGTGATTTCAATTTGCATTAATTATTTAAAGTATGGTCATGAAACCATTATTATAGTTGAACCATGTTATAATATTTGTATTATTTCTCATTAATTTTTCTGTAATTCTTTTGTTTACATGGTTTTAATTTATAAAACAAAATGAGGTCGTTATTATCAAAGAATCACTAAAATGATCTAAACGAGCATCACTAATGTTTTATCTTATGAATCATCCTCATATCAAACATCAAAATGATAAAAGGTATAAATTATGGTATTGGAAATATTAAAATACCTTCCCAATCCAATTCTGGTGTTTCACCTCCAATCGACAATAACAAACCATCATAAACCGATCATAAAAATCATGTAAAGAACTTACCCAAAACAGTGCAAGGAACAAAATACTAACAATTAAAGGGTGAAATTATGTAATGAAATGATTTTATAAGGGGTTATAAATATGGATATGATTATTTAATATATTAATAACACTCTTTTTACTATTATAAAGGTGGTTTAAATGAGTTGGAACTAAGACAAACCCGGGGTAAGGGAATTCTTAACCCGATTTCCATCCTTTGGGTTAACCTTATTCTTCATTATTTATGTGGTATTTAAATTGTTTATGTGATGAATTATGATTATAATATGTTTAATTATGTGTATTTACAGAGTATATACATATTCCATCCACTCTATTAAGTCTCACTTCAATTATATGATATTTATAAGGGACTTTATTTTAATATCCTCTTTTAAAATTCTATTTTACAAAATTCAAAAGAAATGTTTTTATGCTATTATTCATGTTGTATGATTACGTACTGGTTATTTTTCATTGTTTATGATGAAGTTTTGGACCTATATTTCACTATAATGCATTGGTTATGTGTAAGTTGTAGGTCTGATTTATGGTTATTCCAAGTGTAACTGCGATGGTTACACAGATTGTAAGGTAGCCATGAGGGTTAAAAATTATATGGTAGCTGAGAGGGTTGCAAGATTATGTTAGTAATGCCCCAATATACCTTTATGGTTCTACTTGTGTTCTTATGTATTCTGTAAATCTCATTTTTTACAAAGTAAGTATATATATACAGGTGATATGTATGTATTTTGAAAATGATATCATACGTTACAAGTATTCATGGACTAATGTGTTCTTTCCTTCTTTTTATATCCCTTACTGAGCATTTTTTCTCATCCCATGTTTTTAATTATTTTTTACAGGTTATAAGGATTTGTGTTAAAATGAAGGAATCTGTGTTAAATTTTTGAATAATTTTCAAAGAAATCATGTTTTAATCTTTAATGTTTTGTATTTTAAAAAAATGGAAACTGTTTTTATGGTATCCAATCTATAAAAATGTGTAAGGGTATGAATGTATTATTTCCCAATTCTCTAAAGCTATAAACATGAAAATATCCTCAATGTAAAAGAAAGTGTTTTCTTGATTAAAATCAATATTATGTAATGTAATAAGGTTGGGCCCTTATACAAAATCTCAGTCTCTAGAAAAGATTATCTTTATTTATCTTCAATAGAAACTAATCACCTAGATTCCTTTATACACATTTCTTAATTTGGTACCAACTCTGATTTTCATCACATAGGGGTTGTGAAAAATATATTTAAAATAATTTTCAATAACCTTCACTACATCAAAATACATAGATAAAAAAAATTAAGTGTAGGGTATATCTTCCTTAATTGTTAGATAATGACTCCCCATTAATTATATAATCAATATAATCTAAAATAAGTCCAGTATAGTGAAAATTATTCCTAAAGATTAAGTATTATATGGGACTCTCTAGAATTTCATATTAGTTAGAAAATGATAATTCTATTGTATACATGAATCCTTTAGTAACTCCCTCTCATGGGATACACTCAATACATCATCACCAATGTTTTCAGAAGATATTATTTGAGAAATTAATACCTATTAAAAAAAATTCACCTGAAATATCATTTACCGTGTTTAATTTTATTGTAGCTTCACATTCAATTCACCATTTAATAAGAACAATCATTAATATATAAGAATGAGAATAAAGTTGTCTTTCAATACTCTTAAGTTGTGTCACTAGGGATGAGATTTAATATTGTACCTAGTAAAACTTTTCATTGATTTCTTAAAATTTATACTATTCTTCATTCTTTTTTCCTTCTTAATTATAAAAATATATTCATCATAGGTTATCATGGTTTTCTCAACTATCTTACCTTTATTATTATCAAGAATAATATTATATTCATTATATAGTAAGGAACCTTCTTTTCTTCTATCCTGTTCTAACATCTTAACTTATTCTAGATTATTAGGTTATATTATCAAAAATTACTTCCTTCAATGTTCATACTTTATGATATGTGTGTATCCTTTCTTTATTGTAAGAGATTTTATAGTTGAAACCATATGTTATTTACCTTTATTAATTTTAAGATTTTTTGAATAGGCATCCAATTCATACACTTATTAGGAGTGTGTCAAACAATTTTTCACATTCCACACATAACTTTATTAACTTTTGGGTTACCCTTCTTGGTTATCCTCTCAATCTCATCATTAATGATGTCTTCCCCCATGAAAATTTTCTTATGTGTATCCTTTATTGACATTATTTTTTATTCATCCTTGATTCCATTAGATTTTGGAATATTCATGGAAATTTTTCAATGGTACATAATGTATCCTTTTATAACATAGTAGAACTATATTCTCCTTTTCAGGGTGAAATATTTTTTTCCCTGAAATACTAACAACTTGGGAGTATCCATATCGACACCATTTCTTTACCCGGTCACTCCTCAAGGTAGATTTACTTTGTTTGCTGGTTTTATTCTTCATCTTCTATTGTAGGTATTTCTTCTCATGAGAATAAGAGTTTTATAAGGTTTTAACATACCATCATTCATTATACATGGAATCCCTAATATTTTTAAAACAACTGAAATTCTATAGACAGTCAAATCAGTTCTTAGAGGAAAAAATGTTCTTTTTTAGTATATTTTATTCAATAGGCTTGTTTCTACTTTTAAATTTTATCCCCAAGATATATTTCCTTATTACACATATATAAGTTAAAATATTATACCAAACCTCCATTTACATGCATAAAAATACCCAACAACACCTATATTTGCATAAAAATCAATTTATATCCACTTTTATAATAGTTTATCTAAATTTTATAGCATGTTGTTTTTGTGAACTTTCAACAATTTTATTGACTCTATTTGAGGGGAATATATTTTTACATATTCTATAATTATCCCATTATAGTGGGTTTATCACCATTTTGAAACACCCATTTTATGTAATTTTTTATTTATATCATTTATATGCAGTAAAAATAGATTTAGCATTATAATAATGAATTGGGTTTTGAATTAAATTCCTATAGAAAAAATTTATTGATTAATAACTAGTGGATATTAATATCTCATGCCTACTAGTCCATGTCTTATTAGAAACTAGTTGTCTCTCTGATGTGTGTGTGGGAACACGTTTCTTCTCATCTATTTGGGGTGACATTGCCTGAGTTGATTCCAGATTTCTTAACATCACTTCGATTTCAAGGAACTTTAAACGTAGTATATTCTTCTCACACAAAACTAAGACTATTCTATATTCCCATTATTTATTCATATATTAAATATAATATTCATTAAAATTACTTCGTTCTTGAAACAAACTCTCAATATCCTTCTCTCTTTTTGAATTTATCTGTATCTGATCATTATTAACATTAATAACTATTTGATGTGATTATCCTTGTAAATGGATATTATTTTCATAATCATTAATAACTTTTGATTCCCCATCAAGATAATATTATATATTTTATTTATCCATTGATAGATTTTATCTAATAATTTGTGAGTTTTTATCTTTAGCCTTTAGTTCAATGATGAGAGTGTTGATTTCTTGAAATTGTTCCACCATTTACATTTTCATTATTGTAACATCTTCTATCTTCTATGATTTTTCATAATCTAGATCATAAATAAACCCAAATATATGAGTTTAATCATTGGTAGGAAATTTTTTCCATGTATTTACCAACCTCATAGTATAGAAAATCAGTTACTTTAATAGTCTCAGTCTCATACCTACTTGAATTATTAACACCACTCTAACTACATTCCACTGTTGGTGGTCCTTCCAAATTTCTTTAGATTCTTCTTAGATTTTTTTTTTACTCATGTTTTCCATATTCTTAGTAGAGTCTTATATATGGGTAATAATAGGAATATATTATAATCTTTCCATTATCATCTCTTAAAATATCTCAAATATTCACTTCATTAAACCAAGTGAAATATAGAGGGTATTAAAAAATAGATCCAGTTAGAAGATATATTTTCCTCTGATACTAATTGAAATTCCCAAAATTATCAGTTCAATCACCTCATAAGGGATGTGAATCGTGATTTTCCTATATTTTCCATATTATAAAGTCTTTATGAAAATTTTAACCCCCTTTGAAATTTAGATCTCTTGTTTGTTTTTGAAAATGGATCATTTTATCTTTTAACTAGTATAGAAATTAAAGGAATCATAAAAGATTCACAAGTTTAGGTAAATACACCTAATACTAGTCATTCTTGGAATTTCAATTTCACTAATTATAAAATACATTAAATATCATATTAAAATGGGTATAGTGTATCCTACACCTATAATTTTATGCATCCCACTAGATTTATCTTTCCATATTCCCAATGGAGTTTTTCACCAAAACTTCCCACTATAGTCCTAAAATCACACTATAGTCTCCATGCATACCTTTAATGCCTCAGGTTCTATTTCATCCCACTATGTATTTGAAAATGTTTCTTTATAGATCCTATTTATAATTTGATCAGTATATTTGCATCACTTTTTCATAAATAAGATAAATGTCCATATCATTACATAGAGTCTTCAAATTCATGAATCTCTTCATGAATACTCATATACTCAATCTCTAGATATACTTAACTTCACAACTCTACATTAAAAATGGATTATCCATGTAACATCCCATCCTATATTCCACTGAACTGATTCCCTTAGATGATTAACCACATGACCTCAAGGTAACCACCTTGCATGCCAGTAGCTTCCTAAAACTAGCAGGGGTCTAAGTTGGTACTATGAAGAGACTATAACCCTATATTAGAGTGGAAAATAATAATATAAACAATTGAGAATCATACAAATCATAGTATAAAGAAATAACAACTAAATATCAACATCTCAAATAAACATGAAATAGATGTTTGCAAATATAACATAAATATACAACTAATGAAATATTGTATGTCCTGAATATCCATTAGGATGGTTAAGAAACATGGAAGTATAAAATAGAATCTAAGAAAGCTGTCTCTATTACATAACCTAGCAGAACCTCGTCCAGTTTCCTATTACCATTCGATACTTCTTGACCAGTCATGCAAAACTCAACGTGGGCCTCAGCCTAAACCAGTGCCTACAATAACATATGATAGTTTCTTAGGTACCCATGTGTAGTGGAATCATGAAAAGGGTGTGAATACCACTAATTAGGACTACACCAATGATTTATAATGAAATTAACAATAAAATCAATAATTTGTATAGATAAACAATAGATTTAATATAATATATAATGCAAGATAATATTAAAGGAAACAATTGTGTATTCAGTAACTCATTGGCCATTAGGTTCTAAGGTGACATATGATCCAACCAAACATGCATCTACCCAAACTAGTCATATAAATCATAAAACATAGGCTGAAAATAATTTAAATAATGGTAATTTTCTTCCCTCGTCACACTATTGAAAGCATAAAGCATCAATTTGGATCTTTATAACCTTATATGTGGAGCTCCATATCAGAAATCCAAAACCATACATGTGGAGAATCATGTCAAAATATCTAAACTTTAGATGTATAGTTCCATGTTAGTCATCTGTGACCATACATATGGAGCATCATATCCCATTCTCTAAGCCTAAGATGTGGAATGCCATGTTTGACATCAAGAACTGTACCTATATAGAATCATGTCTAAATCTATAAACCTTAGATGTGAAGCACCATTTCATACATGTAGAACCATACCTATGGAGTTTCATGTCAAAATATCTAAACCTAAAAATTGTATCTTCGTGAAAGACATCCATATCCACAAATTATAACAGTAGGTCTTGGAGAATTGTCCTGACACCTAAATGATCCCATTGTCATAAAATACTATAGTTCAATATCTTGAACTTTCAAAACACACATTAGGGGATCAAACAAACCTATTTAAAACCTCAATCCTTTACCAATGTCCCATCATTCTTTTAATAAACCACATGGATAAGACTATCAATCCCTTATTACATATCAATATATCATTCAAATATTCTTTACCAAATGACGGAATCTCACCCATCCATTTAAAACATTTTGGAAACCACCCTTACAACATGATTATTCCTCTTTAACATACAAAACACATCCAAACACTTCATTTACATCAAAACATTAAAAATAGTTATCAAAAATTTTTCAACAAAAGGGAAACCAGACACAATAAATTCAAATAAACATTATGAATTCACCCAAAACTCCATTTTTAAAATCAATTTGAGGTTAAGAACTAATTTTAAAATAAAAACCACTCTAAACACTAATTTCCCCCTTTGAAACCAAAATATATGTCAAAATCCAAGGCATAAATTTAAAACCATTTCAAAGGAATCGTAGGTGTTTCATAAAAACATAGCATTTGATAGCATTCAAATTTATCCTTTCAAAATATCTTAAGGAATTCATTCCTAACAATTTCCAAGTATCTTTTAACTCTTCAACCATGCTAAACAATGATCTTAACTAGGTTAAGCTTGTGACCTGTCTAGTTTACCCTTTAAAAACACACTTTTCTATTTTCAATAAATTGAACTCTCCAAGGGAGGCCACTAGTTCAATATTATAAACATTAATGGATATTACATGATTTGTGGGAGGTATAAGGTATCATTTTAAAGTCAAATACCATATACATTATAAAATTAATAAAACACACCTCACATAAGAATTATTTCACATAATGCATACACATGTAAATAAATTTTCAAGACTATTGGTAAATCTCATAGATTAGCTACCTCATTTAATGATGCTTTACAAAACATTTCCAAAGTCTAACAGTCTTTCCATGACCCATCTAAGTCTCATCCAAAGTTCTAGGCATCCAAATGAGCTCATCTCAACCACCAAATTTCTAACCTCATACCTAACCACAAAAATTAATTAATTATAAAAAATTTAATTAAATAAATAATTAAACCCTGGCTCAGTATAATGATAAAAAACTCCCTCAATGCTCACCTCTTATTAAAACTCTATCCAACCGCTATGGATGTTCTAAAGCATACTCATGACACCATTCCAAGGAAAAATGTAGTACCCCTAGTTTCTGGTGCATAACCCTTTATTTATGATTTTCTTGAGTATATATTTTAAGGGTGGAGGTTGGGAGAGTTTGGAGAATGCTTAGAGAGTTTTTGGGGCTAAAGGGAAGGCACATGGAATGCACACAGTTTGTCTAAATCGTGTGGAATCTAGGAGAAACCGTATAGAGTTGTATATGTTGGATAGTAGATTCATCACAGTGGGAACAAAGTTAAGTATGGAATGTGAGGATTCCATGTGAGGGTATTCCCATGCAGTAGCTAATGCACGATTAGTTCATGGTTTCTCTAACTGTGCAACTAAACCTTGCGCAGGGTTAAAGTGAGATCCTAAACAAGTAAATCTCACATATTTTTAACAATATAGGATTTTTTCCTCCTATACATCCACAATTCATGATTAATCTCTATTTAAGGTTGGAGAACATATCTCAAGAAATTTGGAATTGATCTGGAGTCTTTCCTTGGCCTTTAGATGCTTGATTCTTGAGGTATTTCATCGTTCTTCTTCATTCTTATCACATTTTCTTCAATCTACTTCTCATATCCTCCCAGTTTCTTAGATATATGTCCATTATGGGTAGATATAAAATTTTGGATTCCAAATATGTTGATATTTAGTCTCATTGTTGATATTATAAAAGATCTAAGGTGGTTTCATGGAATTCTTACCCAATTTTGTGAGCGTTATTTGTCCATTTTCAGTTTTCGTCAAAACTTTCATGGTATGAAGCTTTACACTCAAATACTCTTTGTATAATTGATTGGAATGATTTAAAATTTATTATCTTGCATGTATTTTATTCTGAATTGGTTTCTTGATGATAGTTAGAAACCCTCTTTGGTGGTTTGTCCAAATCTAGAAAATTAGTGTTGTTGAATAAATTACATTGATTCTTTATTTTGAAATGAGGACTTTAAAATGGGATTTTTATGGAATTGTGAAAAAGTACTTGGATAAAGTGTTTTCAACAAAATTAATGGTTTTATTGAAATGAAATAGAGGCTTGGGATTAGTTGTTCAATGGTTTTCAATAAAATAACAGTTTCATTGAAGTGGTTTGAAATGGTTATTTGAAATGTTTTTAACATACATTTGGTTGTGTGAGTTCATGTTTGATGGACCCTGAATAAGGGATGTGTACCATTGGGTTATATGGTGCATGACCTTGGATTGGGGGAGTGTGTTAGTGGGACATAAGGGAATTGGACAAGAGACCACTCATGAGTATGGAACTTTCAAAATGAAGCATGCATGGTTGGGTGTGTGAAAAAGTGAAATGTAATGGTTATGCCAAAATGATATTAAGAAATGGTTTATAATCCTTATTTGGTTGTTTTTATAGAAATGTGACTTGCTATAAAATTGGTTGAAAGTATCACTTGTTTACTCATGGTTATAAATGGGGTTTGAAACTTGTTTATATTTAGTTATAAACTATTTTTCAGAATAGTTTTATATAAATGTTGATAAATTTTCTATCATAGTTTTGTGATTAGGGAAGTCATTAGGGAAATCCTATTCAGTTTTATACTCGCCCCCTACTTTGGAACTTCAGTGCTTTTATAGATGCTATCTTCCAGGACATGGGAAAAGGTAAATTATCAGACGTATTTAGAACCACCTCATGATACTTGGGTTGTTTGGTGATGTTGGAGCATAGAGATTGTCGAGCATGCAGTCATGTGGTTGTAATGGAGTTTCTTGTAGCTATCTTCTTTTGTTTACTTTGATATTTTCTTTGCCTTCTGCTGTAGTACACTTTGGTGTGTTTTTTATATAAATGAAGTGGTTGATTCATCTTTCATTTATTCATGCATCGTATAGTGAGTTGTTTGGTTATGGTTTGTGGGTTAATGGTTTCAATACCTAAAGCGTAAATCATCCCCCATATGCATTTGAAACCCTTCAGCATTTACTCTATGCCTTTGGAATATTGGGGATATTGCTTAAGTCTAAGTAATGATTCATTTTATTCTCAATAAAATGAGATTATGTGGTTCATTACAAATGGTATCAGTTTGTTCAACCCAATTTTTTTAAGATAAGTGGTATCAGCTTATTCTTTTCCTTGTAAAACAAGTAGTCATCAGTTTTCTTGGCCTTATAGTTGAAATTCATTCTTATGTATTCCTTGGTTTGTGATCATAGAAAGAAATAGGATGTTATGGACTTTAAATTTTGAGCCTAAAAAGACATAGCTAACTTTTTATGTTGAACTTCAAGTTACTATGGATTTGGGTACATAAGTGTTTTGGAGACACTTATAGGAAATTAGAACCTCATCTTCATGTGTTTACCCAATGAGATAAGCATAACCTGTATTAGAGAAATGACTTTCCACTATGATTTCATATCTCAGTTTGAGTAATGATTTAGGATTTTGTGAAAAGGTAGAGTTTTTTTGAATAATTTTTCAATTATTTTCAAATGAGTTTTCCTTAAAAAGATCATGGTTGATGTATTTTGAAAACGGTTTGATATTCAGAAGAATGAATGAGATTTTTTGAAAAATGGTTGAACCTGGAAAAAGTTTTTTTTTTGAAAAAAAATATTATGATAGTTTATGTGATAGAATTTGAAATTATAAGACTTCAGTTGCTAGATGTGGATCTTTATAGAGTTTTTTGTTTGTTTATAAAATGGCACACAATAGATGACGTAGAAACCAATTGGAAGAAGTTGTGGAGAATGTGGTTGCACCTGAACCACAGGTGAACCAAGACTTGGTTCAGAGTATCATCCAAGCATTTCAAGCTATGGACATGAGGAACGATAGGGATGATCCAAGACAAGGGATCATTCTATTCAAGTCATGATGTAGAATCCACCTAGCATCCGAGGTGATTCTAAACCCAAAAAGTTAGAGGTGTGGCTGAACAGGATGAATCATATCTTCGATTTCATCAACACACTGGCAGAGTTGAAAGTTAAGCTAGAAAAATATATGCTTGGATATCTTGAAAGCTAGTGGTGGTATCTTGAAGTGAATTCTAAACTAGATCATAGTCTTAGTTTGGAGGATTTTGATGAATTTTTTAATAAACAATTATGTCCTCACACATTCAGGATCCATAGAATGACATACATCTTCAGTCTGAAGTAAAAAAATATCTTTTTCATAGAGTATGTGGATAAATTAATGAAATTAGTGCACTTCACACCCAATGTTTTAGTGAGTGCGGCCTTGAAGGAATGCATCTCTAAATTAGGGATAAGGAAGGAGATTCACTCAAAGTCTTTGGTGCTCTATATTATGAATTATATAGAGATGGTGAAAAGAGTGTAAATGGCTGAACGAGATATCTTAAGAGTTATGGTAGGGGTAAGTATGATGATACCAATGAGAAATGGTGGGAACTCTATAGCTGAGAGACAGAGGAAGAGGGACATGTATTTCTAAGTTGGGAGCAGGAGTCAGAATCAAACGGCTGGATCAGTGAATCTTCCTCCATGACCTCAGAGAAAAGCAGGTTATTTCTAATGTGCTTCAATTGACCACATAAAGAAAGATTTTAAGACTCAACCTAGAGCATTCCATAACTGCAAGTAGATGGGGTATCTTCAGCGCTATTGTCAAAGTGCTCTAAGGTCAGGTGCTTGAGCCACTTCTCAGATGTCGCAAAAAAATATATGATTCGATTAGACTAGGGCCACATAATCAAACTCATCAGTAGAACAAGGATAGCCATGGTTATTATAGGAACACCATGAGTCCCCAATAAGGGAAATATCAACAAGGCAACCAATATAAAAGTGTAGTAATGAATCAATTGTATGGAGCTGAGCAGATGATTGTAGATGATCAAGCTAGACCATCTATAGTGATAGGTATAATTATATTAAATTATAACCTTATTCAAGTGATGTTTGATATTGGTGCATCACATTACTTCATTGCTTCTCATACTAATTATTTTATATGTTTAAAACAAGAGATGATTCCCTCCATGTTAAAACTTCATACTCCTCTTGGTAAAATAGAATGTCGAACTATTGTGTATGGAGGATGTTCTATAACCGTTGATGGTGCAGAGCTAAAGAGGTACTTCATAGTGTTAGAGATGGATTTATATGATGTAATACTGGGAATGTATTGGTTGAAAATGTTCAAGCCTCAATTAACTGTTATAGAAAAATATTTAGTTTTAAAACTGAGGATGACGTTGACCTTCTCTTTAGAGGAAAAAGGGTTGTAAAGATAGGTGAAACGGACTTGTTGGAACTAGCGGTGGGAATTATCTTATACAAGTTAGTGGTGTTGACCTTGGAATTGATAGAAGATATTGAGGATATCGATTTTCTATTAGTTGTGGATCAATTTCTAGATTTGTTTTCCAAGAAATTCCCAAGTTAACACCTATAAGGGAAGTAGTGTTTATGCTATATCTTCTTCCGGGGACCAGTACAATTTATCTTCCATCTGGTAAGATGACACCAAAAGAGTTATTGGAATTGAAAGTGCAATTGAAAGAGATAGAAAGAAAAGGTTTCATTCAGCAGAGCACATCTCAATTTGTAGCACCAGTCTTTTTTGTGAGGAAAGAAAATTGAATTATTTGGTTGTCTGTGGATTATTGTAAGATTTACCAAGTTATGTAAAACTATTCATATCCACTTCCACACATTTATGATCTATTTGATGAATTTAGAGGAGCATAATGGTTCTATAAAATTGACTTGTGATTAGTATATCACCAATTATGAATTTGGAAGGAATATATTCCAAAAATGCTTTCAGAAGTAGATATGGACACTATGAATACATAGTCATGACTTTCGGTATTACGAATGCTCCAACAGTCTTTATTGAATTGATGAATAATATATTTAAATGATATAATGATTATTTTGGTGTGGTGTTTGTGGATTACATATTGGTGAATTCAAGGACAAGGGCAAAGCATGAGAAACACTTAGAGACAATGTTAGGAATCTTGAGAGATCATCAGTTGTATACCAAACTATCTAAGTGCATTTTTTTGGATAGAAGTGGTACAGTTTCTTGGCCTTGTAATTTTTGAAAAAAGTCTTTCTATGGATCCATAGAAGATAGAATCTATTATCTCTTGAAAACTACTAAATAATTTCTTTGAGATACAAAGTTTTCTTGGTCTATATGGTTTTTACCAATGCTTTTTTCTAGACTTTTCATGACTAGCTTCACCAATGACAGCTTTGACAAAGAAGAACATTCCATTACGATAGAGAGAGTAATTCTAGATGTATTCTCAAGATATGAAGGTTCATATTACATCATCACCTATCTTAAATATTCCAAAATCAGGATAGGGGTATGTGGTGTGATGTGATTCTTCAGGATCTCGGTTTGGATGTGTTCTCATGAAAGGAGAACAAATTGTTACTTATGGTTCAAGACAATTGGGAGTGCATGAGATGAATTACCCAACACATGATTTGGAGTATTTTCGGTCGTCCATGCTTTAAATACATGGAGTCACTATCTCTTTGGTGATAAATTTACTGTGTTCAAAAATCATAAGAGATTGAAACATATTTTCTCACAGTTGGATTTGAATATAAGGAAAAGGAGATAGATTGAGTATCTTCAAATGTTTGACTTTGAATTTATATACACACTGGGAAAAGGTAATTCAGTGGATGATGCATTAATAATAAATCTATATACTAATTTGGAAAAATAATCTTCAGATGAATGGCAGTTGATGTCAGTCCAAGCTAATATTCATGTTGAATGTGAAGACCAAGGTGATGTTGTAGTTTTATTTTTAGTTTATGTGATTCCTTATTAGGTAAATATGGTCAAATAAGAACAAAAATCCAATGCAAAATGCATGGTTATGAGTTAAAAACTCAATGGTGGGGAGACCATCGAAGGATTAAAACTTGATGGGAGTTCAGTTTTGTGGTTCATAGATTGGATGGTTGTACTTATGGATTGTTAGAAAAACATATCCATGAATACCATCATTTCATATGGGTTGTACATCCATGAATACACAATATTTATAAGGCATTGAAGGTGCAATTTTCGTGGATTGGTATGAAATGGAGAGTGGCTGAGTTTGTTTCAAAGTGCATAACTTTTCAGAAAGTTAAAGAAGAGCATTAACTACCAACACATAATTTGATATACTTACCTATTATAGTGTGGAAATGGTGGTAGATAATGATATATTTTTTCATATGTATTCCAAGAATGGTTCAGAAACATGATGACATATGGTTCATAGGGGATCAGCTTACTAAGTCATCCAATTTCATTCTAATTTGTAAAACTCATACGGTGGAAGATCTATCCAAAATATATATCCAAGAGGTGGTAAAGAGACATGGAAAAACAATTTTGATATAATCATATATAGATCTGAGGTTCACAACTTGTTTCTAGAAATCCTTACAGAAATCCCTTGGGACTCAGTTGACTATGAGTACGGCGTATCATCCTCAAATGGATGGGAAATCTAAAAGGATGATACAAAAATTAGAAGACATGTTGTTGGATTTTGTAATGTATTTTGGTGGCTCATGGGAAAATCATGTTCCATTTTTGAAGTTCTCTTATAATAACAATTATCAGACCATGATACATATGGCTCCTTTTGAAGTATTGTATGTGCATCCTTGTAATTCAACACATTGTTGGGTGGAAATAGGTGAAAAATCACTAGTTGGTCTGAGCCTTGTCAAGAAACAATAGATAAGATTTAATTAATCAATAAATAGATTGAGAAGTGTTAGAGCCATCAAAAATCATATGTGTATCATCATCGAAGACCGTTTTAGTTCACGGTGAGTGATCACGTGTTCTTTCATATTTTTCCAGGGCTTGGACATCATCATTTTGGGAAGTAGGGAAAGTTATATCCCTGATACATATGACTTTTCAGATATTATAACTGATTGGAGAGGTAGAATATTATTTTTTATTGCGTTTGTGGTTAATTTAGGTTCATAATGTGTTCCACCTTTCTCAGCTGAAATAGTATCAGCCTGATCCTGACCATGTGATCAAATGGGATCACGATGACCTAGAGCCCGATGATTCATTGGTACATATCCCAATGTAGATTTCAGATAGGTAGAATAAATTTTTTCATGGGAAAATAATTGTTCTAGTGTGGGTTTTAGGGAAATATGGTTAGATTCAGGAAGAGACTTGGGATCATGAGAAGGAAAAGAAAGAGTTATAGCCGAAACACATTCAGGGAAAGGAAAGTATTCTACTTTCTATGGATGGAAAGACTAATGGTGTGGAGAATTTAGTACCTAAGTTTATGGTGTGTAACCATTTATTTATTCTTTTCATGAATATAAAGTTTAAGGGTGAAGGTTGGGAGAGTTTGGAGAACTTTTGAAGCATTTTTTGGGCTAAAGGGAAGGCGCATGGGATTCACATGGTTTGTCTAAACTATTCGAAATCCTAGGAGAAACTGTGAAGAGTTGCATATGTTGGATAGTAGATTACGAATGGTCAGTGCATATTTAAGGAGTACATGATATGGTCAGCCCAGATAGTAGCTAATGCATGGTTAGTGCATGGTTTTTCTAACCATGCGACTAAACGGTGCGTAGGGTTAAAGTGAGATCATAAAAAAGTGGATCTCAAACGTTTTTGACTATATAGGATTCATTTTTCCTTATATACAGCCCTAATTCAAGATTCAATTTTTTTGAAGGTTTTATAACCTCTCCCAAGCAAATTGGAATCGATTTGGAGCCTTTACTTTGTGTTTAGAAGCCTCATTCTTGAGGTATGTCATCGTTCTTCTTCGTTCTTGTCACATTTTCTTAGATCTACTTATATTTACTTATCCTCTCCGATAGGTTTCTCTAATCTACACCTGTTATGAGTAGATATAAGATTTTGGATTCCATATATGTTTATATTTGTTTTATTTTTTGATAGGAGAATAGATTTAAGGTGGTTTCTTGGAATTCTTACCCGGTTTTGTGAGTGTTCTTCATCCATTTTCAGTTTTCATCAAAACCTTCAAGGTAGTTTGTTGAACTATCGACTCTACTTTTTAGAAATTATTGGAATGATTTAAAATTTATTTCTTTTCATGGATTTTATTTTGAATTTTTTGGTTGATGATTCTTAGAAACCATCTTCAGTGATGGTTTGTGGAAATATGAAAAATTGGTGTTCTTGAAAAAAGTGTTTTGATTATTGATTTTGAAATGAGAATTTTAAAATGGGATTTTTATGGAATTATGTAAAAGGATTTGACTAAAGTGTTTTCAATAAAATTAATGGTTTTATTGAAATGAAATGGGGGCTTGGAATTAGTTGTTTAATGGTTTTCAATAAAAGAACAGTTTTATTGAAGTGGATTGAAATGGTTTTGGCATAAATTGGGTTCTGTGAGTTTATGTTTGACTAAAACTGAATAAAGGAAATATACCATTAGGGTACAAGGTGAATGACTCTAGATTGGGGGCATGTTTTAGTGGGACACAAGGGAATTGGATGAGAGAATTATCATGAGTATGGAACAATCAAAATGAAGCATTCATGGTTGGGTGTGTGAAAAAGTTAAATGGAATGGTTCTTCAAAAATGATATTAATAAATAGTTTCGAAGACATGTTTGGTTGTTTTTTTAGAAATGTGACTTTATATAAAATTGGTTTAAAGTATAACTTGTTTAATTGTGGTTATAAATGGTTTTTAAAACATTTTTATGTTTAGTTATAAATTGTTTTGAAGAATTGTTTTATATAAATTTTTCTAACTTTTCTATCCTAGTGGTGTGAGTAAGGAAGTCATTCCAGAAATCCTATTGAGTTTTATAGTCGCCCCTACTTGGGAACTTTAGTGATTTTGAAGATGCTATCTTTTGGGACTTGGTAAAAGGTAAAGTATCACACATATTTATCACCACCTCATGATTCTTAGTCTATTTGGTGATGTTGGAGCATGGAACTTGTGTAGCATAGAATCTTGTGGGTGTCTTGGAGTTTCATGTAGTTATCTTACACCATTTACTTTGGTAGTTTCTTTTTCTTATGTTTTATTTCACTTTGGTGTGGTTTTAATATAAATTAATTGGTTCAGTGGTCTTTAATTTATTCATGCATCATATAGTGAGCTGTTTGGTTATGGTTGTTGGGTTAATGGTTTTATTTCTTAAATGGTAAATCATCCCCCACTTGCATTTGAAACCCTTTAGCATTTATTTCCAGCCTTGGGAATCTTGGTAATGTTTCTTAAGTCCAAGTAATGATTCATTGTATTCTCAAGCCATTGAGAATAAGTGGGTCATTACAAAAAAACACTAAGTGATGATGCCATTACAAAAATCAATTAAAATTATTCATTAAGGTAAACCTAATAAAATTCACCATGAATGGATACCTTAACGAAACATCACGCAATGATGTGTGAAAGTTTTATCAAGATATCATATATGTAATCCATCCAAAATCCCCAAGAGAAATAGAAGATTCCACTATTCTATGGTGTAATCATTAATAAACCCAAAATAGGAGAACTCTAAAGTTATAGAGGAGGATGATGGAAGAGATAAGTGGTTGTCATAGGGTGAAGCTAACCAAAAAAAGGACTAAATATAACCATAAACAATCCCCTACTCAAGGGTTAAAAAATTAAAGGGTTGGGAGAACCCATGGTCTACATACATATAATTGGGGAGGAATATGGGAGAGTATCTAAAAAACACAAGGGGGAACTTTTGGTCGTTTCCCCTAAAAAATAAAATTTTGGGAAGCAAAATAGTTTTAAAAACCATATTCCCTTCACTATAAATTATGAAATTCCTCACATGGTTAGGATTCATTGTTATAAAAACTGTGCACCAACAATTCTATTAGCACTTCATTCTCTATATAGCAAGGTTCATAATTAGTCTCAAATTGTGAAAATATTGTGCGCTTTGCCTTGGGAACTCCACAACCTCACACCATTTCTTCTTTAACTTGCATAATCCACCTCAAATACTGGTATAACCATGAAACTCAACCACACTCAGTTCAAAATAAACTAAAAACACCCTAATCATTAATGTATCTCATAGTTTATCCTAAACTATAAACACCAAACCATACACCCAAGAGAAAAACTCCAAAACTCCCAGAACTTATCCTAAGGATCCCAAGGCTAACCCAAACACCTCAAATATCTTCTGAGCATCTTTACTCCTCTCAAAACATTATTTGAGGCATTAAAACTCTTAGAGTCCCATTTTGAGTCTTGATTCAAAGTTTCACCCCTCCAATAAATGAAAATAAAAATTCCTTCTAGAATTTACAAATCATAGTGATGTGGTATCTTACAAACTCCCCTTAATAAAGCTTCTCTCCTTGATAAATCTCATCGGTCATCTACCCACTCCACCCAACCTATGCAGTTATAGCAACCCCAACCCCAGAAACTAAGAGTTGGCGTCTTACTTTATTACACTATCATGAGATAAAAGGAATCACATCCCAAAGGATTGAATAGTTTAGTAGTATTGGTAAACTAGATACATATATAATACTCATATTACATTTTAAAACACCAAGTACAACATAATTTTTCTTTCCAGGATAACATTATTCCCTATAGCATATCCTTCTATATCAATCATAGTAGACATCATTGATTCCTGATAAAATAAAAAAATAATGGTGAGATTAAATGATCTATAAGGGTTATGTACAAAAGAAGCTATCATGAATCAATAAAAATAATCAAAATGGAAAGGTAAATAACTAAACACACACTCTATTTAAATAACTTGACTATCATGATAAGATAACAAATAATCAATATTGCAAGGTAAATAATTGAAAAAACAATCCATTTAATCATGATCTGAGAATGAAATACATCTATAGAAAATATAATTATAAAAATATAAAGTATAATAATATCCAAACTATTAATAAAGGAAATGAATAATTATTTTATGTCATGTATTAGGAACATGATACCTATACCATCAAGACATTTCACAAGATAGTTTAAAACTATAGGTAGAAACCCATTTAATTCTAGTTTACTGATTTGTATCATGAGACTTACTGATGCATCGAGGGAATATCTATAACTAGGCCATACCTATATCTGTATATTCAAAACATTCTTCATATATTGATTAATCGATTTAATTCATGAAAATTTTTCCTTCTCATAAAATATCCATATTGAGTAATGAATACATATCTATCAATATTTCCCCAAATAAACAAATAATTATCAAAGAAAAACATCATATGTAGAAATGATATGTAGTTTAGGAAATAAACATATACATGATAAATAATATGGAAATTTATGGGAAATTTAATGTCCAATGATCACAAGTAAGTGAATATTTCAAGCGAAAGTTAATGACTACAAAAATGAATAAATGAAGTGAATGTCAACACTATCCTAGGTAAAAATAATCATAAACCATTAAGAGGAAGAATAAAGACGGTGTGAATACAACATATACCTATTTGAGTATATATAAAATAAAGGGTCGTTGTCATTGATGAATAGAAATACCATAAAAAAATATTTAAAAACATTATTAAGAAAACTATACTTTTCATTTTGAAAATAAATTTTTAAAACTAAATGTTTAAAAAACATTTTGAAAATGATTTAATTGAAAATAATTATTTATTTTTATGAAGGAAGCTTTAAAATATTTAGTGATCATGAAATTTGTAAATTCTGTACATGCCAAATATGTTAGAAAATAATCTTTTCACTTTTTCAATAAAAGCCAAATGAGCCTTGTTTTAAAAATGACATAAAGATTCATATGAATTTTTTATGTAAAATGTAAATAAGGGTAAATATTTCTTTAATAAATAATTTTTGAAATGTAAAAAAAATTGAAATCATTTTTAGAAAAAATAGTTTTGGAAGAAAATGAATTTCCGATCCAAAAGAGAAATGAAGTCGTATTTTCTTAAAAAAATTCTAAATTATTTTATGTACCAAAGAGTGGGAAAATGGTAATACCACTTGAAAAGGTTCATGAATAAATTGAGTAGAAGAAAATGTAATGGTTTATTAAACAATGATTAAATAAGCTTCTTCATTGAAAATTTAATTATAAGCAGTCCCGATTATAATGAGATTGTGAAATAAACCCTTACAAAGATCATAATACTGAAGTGAGAATTAGCTAATGAATAAATTATGTGTGTGAAATTTAAATCCACCTAAAACAAGTGTAAATACAGAATAAGATAATAAAAATTAATTAAACACACAATCTTATAATATCAAAGACAAAGAAGAATTAATATAACCTAATGAAAAGAAATTGAGTTATGAAATTCATTACCACTTGGTAATTTTTAAGTCAAATACCCTTAGATGAAATAATTTAAATTGAAACTTAAAATACCATGAATTATGTTGGATTCATGAAATTATAAGTAAAATGTGTAGTATATACACCATATAAAATAAATTAGGTTCATAACATTACAATATGCCTCAATGAAGGTAAATTGGGATGAAATCCCTTACCTCACACTTCTTTTTTGTTAAACACGTTCTAACCTCCTATATAGTTTTTTTTAAACATGTTATTAACTTATAAAATAACCGTATTAATATTTATAATATCATATATGATCCTTTTATAACATCTTATCACCCATTGGTTAATAATCTTTCATTATTTTCATTGTTTTGGGTGTTAATTCACTACGGAAAAACCGTTTTTTGTAATGGGCCAGAGGCCGGTCGCAAATAGAAATATAGTAAGGACTATTTACGATGGAATGTGTATCCCATCATAAATAATAGTAAATTATTAAATATTTTAGATGGTAAAGGAATCCCATTGCAAATACCTTTGGTATGGTTGCACACCATATGTCAGGAAGCATTATTTGCAACATGAATCCCTCTTTGTCGTAAATACTCTTCAAATAAAGGTTATTTGTGATGAGGATATATATCTACATCATAAATAATATGTTAGAAGACTATTATTTGAGAACGGTTCCATCGAAAATAAATTTTATATCTCAGCCTAATTTATTTATAGTGGGCACGTTTTGCGACGAGAATCATACCTGTCACAAACAATATATCGGCAGAACACTATTTGCAATGGAACCCATCACAAATAGGTTTTTTATCACCACCAAATTTATTTATGGTGGATAATATTTATGATATAACCCACTAAAAAATAGTTGTCACCACTAATCTAACTTATATATATGACCACCTACTGATTTGCACTTTAGATCCACTCACTTATCCTCACTTCTCCTCTCATATCCTTTATTCTTCACTCCTTGATTCATTTTTTTAAAATTATTTTTTCCAAAGAAGTTATCCTTTCAGATTTGTAAAGCATCAACTGAGAAATATTTATTTCAATTTATTATTTATTATTTTTTTAATTTTTTAATTTTTTATTAGAAATTAATATTATTCATTATTAATAAATTAGTTTTAATTTGTAGTAATTAATTATAATTAGCAGTAATTAGTTATAATTAGCTGTATTTAGTTAGAACTAGCAGTAATTACTAATAATGAATAGTAATTAATGATAATTGATAGGTAATTATAACTAATTGACATAATTCAGTAATAATTAATTAAAATTTGCAACAATTTTTAATAATTAATTGTAATTAGTAATTAGTGGTAATTAACATTAGTTCTTAATAATTAATGATAAATATTAATAATTTAAAAAAATTAGTAAAAATTATTAATTATTTTTAGTAATTAATAAAAACTAATAGTAATTATCCATAATTAGATATAATTAAAGAAAATTAGTGATAATTAGTAATAAATTTTAACAATTACCAAAAGTTACTCGTAATTATCAAAATTAGTAGTAACTAGTACTAAATTTGTAATAATTAGTAACAATTAGAAATAATTAGTCACAAAAATTAAAAATTAGTAAATAATTGGAGATAATTAGCAATAATTAATGATAAATATCGATAATCACTAATAAATTACCAAAATTAATAAGTAAATTATGAAAATTAGTTATAATTATTGTTAATGAGTAAACATTAGTGGTAAATAAATGTAATTAGTTAAAATTAGTTGTAATCAGTAAAAAATAGCATAATTAAGAAAAATTAGTTTTAATTAATGGTAATGAGTAACAATAAGAGATAATTAATAAAAATTATTGGTAATTAGTAAAAATTAGTGGTAATTTTCAGTGATTAGTAGAAATTAGTAGAAATTAAATGTGATTCAAAATAATTAGTGCTAATTAAATATAATTAGAGTTAATTTGGTTAAAATATTAGTAATTATGAAAAATTATCAGAAATTAGCAGTAATTAGGAAAAATATTTGGTAACTAGCGGTAATTAGTACAAATTAGTTGTTATTAGTGGTAATCAGCGATAATTAGTGGTAATCAGTGGTAATAAAAGGTAGTAAATGGTAATTAAAAATAATCCATAGTAATCAATGATAATTAGAAATAATCAGTAGTAATTAGAAATTTTTTGAAATAATCAGTGATAATTAAGAAGAATTAGCATTAATTAAAAGAAATTAGAAACATATTATCACTAATTAGAAATCAAATAGCAATTATTATCATTAATTAGAAGTAATTAAAAAATACTGGTGGAAATTAGAAAATATTATAAGTAGTTATTAGTAATTAATTGTAACAATTAATGATAATAAACCAAAATTAACCACAATTAAACATAATTAACCACAATTAACCACAATTAACCATAATTAGTAATAGAAGGATTACCAAGGGGCATGAGGAAGCATAAAGTGAAGGGGATGAAGGAGATGATAGAGTGTAAGAATTATGATTCCCCTGATTTCATATCCTTCGGAGAAGAAAAAGTCATGAGTAAAACTTTGAGTGATGGAAGGGGAAGTAGATGCGAGAGATAACAATGACATGCTTAGTGAGTTTTTCCATTTTTTGGTTCAATATTTATTTGTGGAAAATTAATTTTTTAATGATAATAATAATGTAAATAAACAATTTTTTCTAATAAAATATTTTATCTCAAATAAATAATGAACCTAAAAATGTAAATAATCCACTAAGATTGTCATTGTTACCATAAAAATGTACTTCCACATTTATCACTCATACACTTATCCATAAATGTCTCTTATATAATTGATGTGAACCCAAAGGTACTAGAATTGTTTCCCTTCAACATCATCTCCACCCCCTCTACTCCATCCTTCCCTCGAGGGAAGAATAGGGTGGAGGGAATGAAAAAAATAGTGGAGTGAAATAATTATTGTGCCCCAAAATTTATACTGTTTGGAGGAGTGACAGTCATGGGTAAACCTCTGAGTTTTCCCATGACTTACACTCCTCGAAATGGCCTGAACACAAGTGAGATGGAATTCATTTACTCTATCATCCTCGTCATCCCCTCCACTCCACGCTTCCCTCATGCCCCTTAGTCAACCTTATATTTACCTTAATAGTAATTATCCATAATTTATGGAATCAGAAAAAAATAGCAGTAATTAGAAAAAATTAATGGTAATTAGATAGAGTTCATAATAACTACAAGTAGTTTGTAATTTATTGATTTTTTTATTTTTTAGATCGTCTATAATATCAGATTAATCATAATAAATTTTTTTATTTTATATTTTTTTGAAAAATATGGAACAACTAATTAGATAACAATATTTATTACAAGATCTTTACTGGATAAATCATAATAGGGATCCAAATGGTTCTGGTATAAATGTTGTATATATTGAAGGTTGTGAAGATTTTGTATCATTTTCATAATAAAAAATATATTTCATTCTCAGTAGGGACAATTAGGTTTCCATGTGAGAAATGTGATCTGAGGAGATTTGAAACATTTCACAATGTTGGGGGTCATCTGTTGCATTTTGGTTTTTGGAAAGATTATGTTTTTTGGTATCAACATTGTGAAAAAAGTTCAAGAAAAGATACTAATAATTTGTTATTAGATGCATCATAGTTTCAAACTTTAGTATATGATATTTTGGTCCATCTTTTCAAAAAATAGATACTCGGAATGATGTTAATTTAACTCCTGATTTAAAACCATCCTGATTTTATGATTTGGTGAAGTTTGCTGAGGATGCATTATATCCTCATTGCAAGAGAAGAAAATTTAAAGTAGTTAAAAAAATTATGTCTATTAAATCAAATAATTTAATGTAAAATAGTTGTTTTGATTATATATTCTCTTTGATTAAATAAATGTTACCTAAAGGAAACATATTTCCTACAAATTTCTATGAGATCGAGAGGTTGGTTCATAATTTGGGTCTTAGTTGTCCGAATATTCATGCATTTTTAAATGAATACATATTATATTGAGTTGAAAATGAGTCATCAGTTAGTTTTCCCACATGTGAAAAATCTAGGTACAAAGAGGCTCAACAATCTAATTATAGATTGGTTCCCATTAAACAATTGTTTTATTTCCTACTTATACCCATATTTCAGTATATATTTATGTCTCAAAACACAACTTCATTGATGTCATAGAAAAAATACAATATTTCAACTGAAAAAATCTAAAATCATCCCAATGATGGAGATTCATGGAAACATTTTGACCATGTACATCATTATTTTGCTTCAAAATCTCATAACATGTGATTGAGTCTTTCTACTAATGGTTTCTGTCTACTTGGTTTTATAGGAATAAATATTCTTGTTGGTATATCTGTAGAACTCTGCACAACTCACATAATTGTATGTTAAAGAATGAGACATATATTTGTTAACATTATTTATTCAGGACATCTTAAAATTAATATTGATGTTTATTTGAATCTATTGATTAATGAGTTAAATTTATTGTGGATTAATGGTGTTAGTACATTTGATGTTGTTGTGAAATAGAATTTCCTAATGAAAGCTTCATTAATGTGGACAATTAGTTACATACCAGCATATGGAATGTTATATAGCTGGAGTAAACATAGTTTAAAATCATGTTCATACTATATGAAGGATAGTAAAGCATTTATTCTCATCAGTGGTAGATTTTTTTTTCTAATTTTCATTGCATATTTCTTCATATTGATGAAGGAACATAAATCATTTCATAAAAGGTATAATTGAAAGATAGAAATATCTAATAATCATCTCATGTATTAATTTAAAATGTATTGTCTCTTAATTAGCTCACATTACCTTTGTACTGAATATAAAACAAAAAAAATAAATATGTATTTGGGAAAGATCACAATTCAATTAAACGATGTATTTTTGGGATCTCCCATATTGGTCTGATTTTATGTTCCTTCACATATTGGATTTCATATATATTGAGAATAATTGTTTTGATAATATATTTTATACAATTTTGGACATACTTGGTAAGACCAAATATGATGTAATGGTATGATTAGATCTTGGACAAATTTACTTGTAACCAGAAGTTGATTTGTTTAAATTATAGAACATAGAAGTTAATAAAGCCAAAGGTGACTTATACACTTTCCAATGAAAATAATTTATTATTTTTTTAGTGGATTAGGTATTTTAGGTGACTGGATGGTTATGTTTTTAATTTTTCTAGATGTGTTAGAGACAATTATATTAACATTTTAAAAATTCATGATTATCATATTATAATGGAAATATTTATACAGATTAGAATTCTTGGTTTGTTTAATTCGTCAATTTGAGATGCACTAATAGAAATATCATATTATTCTGAGAAATTTGTGTAGCGATATAATTTGTAGACCATAAGAAGATTTTATTTTATTTTTTTAAAACTAGATTTTTTTGTAAGAACCCAGATCTTTTTTTCAGGTATGTTTTTTCTTTCTGGTTGTTTTTGAGAAAAAAAAGGGTGTTTGGAAATTTTAAGAGTACACACCATGTAATTTAAGTACACACTATGTACCCAGTTTCCCCCGGTGACCATGTGCTGGCCGTGTAATGGCTGAGCACTTGGTCGTGTTTGGTGACCTAGAGTCCTCCTAAAGTAGAGGATGGAAAACGAAAGTACACGCCGTGCACTTTTAAAGAACACGTTGTGCACTTTTTTTCATCAAATGGACTGGGGTCATGTATGACAGACAGAACGAACTTCTTCTCGACCTATATAATCTAGGAGCTTCCGTGCGACCACATATCTTCTTCGAGCCCCCGAATCGCTATCCGTTCTCTGAATCGAATGCCATTGATTATGTTTGAATCGCATTGGTGATTTCTCCTTTCTTCTGAAAATTCACCTCTTGATTTCTCCTCTCTCACAAGTTATCCTCGGTTGAACAATTTAAGTTTTTTTGTAGATATATGGAATTATATGGAGATTCAAGGCATGTGGTTCACTTATATCGATCTCACGACATCGAGGTAGGTGGTTTGTGCCTTTCCGTAGATAGTCTTTGAATTTTATATGCAAAAGTGTCCAATACCCAAGAATGGGGTGTTGCGTGTTTGTTGTTTTTAGCCCTGTTATTTCCTGTTATGCCTTGTTTGTTGGATAGAGGTTAATTTTTTATGAATAGGGTTAATTTTACCATGCTATGGATGTTTTTACCATGTTTTCATGTTTTGACCATTTGGTCTAGCTTGCCTATTAGGCTTCTTAGTTTCCCATGCCTAGTATTGTTAGGATGGAGTGATTATTGTCTGACATGCTATGATATGATATAGATTTTTTATCCAAGTAATTCTTGAGGTTTAATTTTGCTGCCAAATATCATTTGTTTGCGATTGACTTACACAGTGCCATGAAAACCTGGTGTAGTAGACCATAGGGAGAATGGACGTTGAGGGCTTCTCCAAAGCTTCTGTTTGTTGTTATGTTGAGAGACCATAGGGGGGATAGACTTCGTGCTCCCATAGAGTGTCTTTAGTTTCCTTGATATGGGCCATAGGGGGAATTGGACATTGAGTGCTTCCTCAAATTTCCTATTAGTTACCGATATGAGACCATAGGGGGAATTGATGGTGAGTTCTTACTCAGAGAGTCTGTGCTAAAGCTGAACCAAAGGTGTTAGAATGTGTGTAATTTCCAGAGGGTTGCTTGTGTTTGTTTGGTTGAACTAGAGGGGTTAGTCTATGAGTAATTCCTAGAGGGTTACATGCTTTTGATTAGCTACTTACTTGATATATGAAAATGAATGCAATTGAAATTGTAGGATTGTTACTATGTCTACTTCCTTGTTTACTAATTCATTTTATTTATTGCATGTCATATATATTCACTGACTATTAGGCACAGATATTTGGGTGGTTTCCTTCTATGATTCATCCCACACCCTATTTGGGTCATGCTTTTGGGCCCAAACAGATTATATTGATGTAGGTATAGATAAGGGAAAACACCCTTCTACTTCAGTTACATGATTGCTGTGGAGATGGGGAGCATGGGACCAAGCTGAGGCTTGCGATGTTGTAAATCTGCTTACTACTTTTCTTTTGTACTTTGGTTTAGTACTGTATTCCAGCATTGTGATTTGTTTGGAAGCATTCCTAGACATATGTATCATGTATCATTTTTATATGTGATATCCCGCAGTTTATTACTTTCGTTGTTTACTTTTGGTATGGTATTATTGCTACTTCTACTATTGCTATCTATTTTACTTCTGTTGTGTTACTCTACCAATGAGGGCAGTTTCCCCACTATCACACCCAAGTCCCTTGCTGCTAGTCGGCAGCATCTGGCATTCGGGGAAATGTGCTTGAGTCCATGTGACCAACTGGGTACGGGGCGCCTCTGAGTGGCTTCCGAAACTGGGACATTACAAAGTGGTATCAGAGGCAGGTTCTATTCTTCTTAAATTACTATTTGGAGCCTGTAGCCAGGGATATGAAGGAAATAAGTACTTGGAAATAAGCTGTTCCCAGGAGTAGCTATCCCATGTTCAAGGAAAATCCAATTTACCTCGTTATTGTAATTTTTCTGATTTTTCAATTTTTATAGTTGATTTGATTTCACCATTGGGTGATTGACATGTTGTGTGTTGTTGTTATTGATATTATTGACGTTCTATTATGTTGATACCTGATGAGATGAGGGTATTCCATCTCATGCATCATATAGGCACTTGCTAGAAATCACATGTCATGCATTCCTGCCCAACCATTTAGGATGCATTAATGATTGCATGTTGTTGTGATAGATGTTGTGCATGATATGCATGCTATTTGGATATATGCCTTCATAGAATACCTTTTTTATAAGGTATTGGTTTGTGTAAGGTTTTGTTTGAATGGATTCCAAACTTTGGTTCTTGAGGTGTTATGGCCCCTCATGGATCGAAAATTGGTGGATCATTATATTGTTACTCCTTGTGTATGACATATATAAGATGCCAAGATTTTATTTGCGGGGTGCATGGGCCCTCACAGATCAAAATTTGGAACTTTAATGTTTTTAGTGTTTTTTTGGGTTCTGCAGTAGTTTTTTAGAATTAATATCTAGAAAAACCCAGAATATACAGCGCGTAATGATAAATACACACCATGTATACTTTTTTTCAAGAAGGAATTGTTTTTCTTAAGTACATGCTGCGTACTATATGTACACACTGTGTAGTCTCTAACTGTGTCACTGGCTATGTGGGCCAAGACATGGGGTTGGTAAATATTTGGTGGAACACACCATGTATCGTTGTACATGTCGTGTTATGTAGACCATGTGTCCACCCGTGTGACTAACGACACAGATGGATAAAACATAAGTTATACATGTCGTGTCAACCTTGATCATGTTGTGTAGTATAAACCTTGTATCCAGTTGTGTAGCGAACAAAACAGGGTAGTGGAATCCTTCTAGTACATGTCGTGTCCATCTGGAACACGTAGTGTAGAGTGATATATGTAACAGGTTGTGTGACGAACAACACGAGTTAGTGAAGTTCATCTAATACACACTGTGTCTGGCACTAACACGTTGTGTAGTCTAGTTCTAGGAGATCCATGTGGCTTATCCATATAAAAGAACTCAGATTGGGGGAGAGGATTCAAGTACATGTTGTGTGTTAGGACAACACGCCATGTGTATGGGGTGTTACACGACCTGAGTTGGCAAAAGTACACGCCCATGTGAAGGCATAAGGGAACACTCTGTGTAAGAATTATACACGCTGTGTATACATATTTATAAAAACTTCAATGCTTTATTATATTGTTATATTCATAAACATATAAGGTTGCAGTCCCTATTAATCGTGATCTAAGGTGTACGTTTGACCTTCCAGATTCATGCCACTTAGACGTCCTCCGGTTGTCCGCCAGTTACAGGTTAGTGATCAGAAATCGAATATGGATGATCAGAGACTACCAGCAGATCCCCCAATTGTGACAGTCTTGGCACCAGTCATTATTCTGGACATAGGTGCTAACGCACTATTCTGAGAGGGATTTATGAGGTTCATGAAAACCTTCTGAGGAGTACCGCATCCCACCCCTTCTATGGAAGAGTTGACATAGGTTTTCCATCAACAGCATCCTCCCACCTTCACAGGGAAAGGAGGACCTCAGGCTATAGAGTCATGGTTAGAAGCCATGCTTTCTATCTTCAAACATCTGGAGACGCCTCTAGAGAGGAGGGTGAAGCTCGCTACGTATATACTTCAGGATTCCACCAAGAGATGGTGGGATGTGATCTCATAGGTGGGACTCCAATATTTTATGGCTTGGGATGAGTTCTAGCATGCCTTTTATGACTACTTCTATCTGGAGACTTTGAGGGTTGATCAAGCCCGAGATTTCATGAGTCTAGAGTAGGGTACTTTCTCAGTCATGGAGTAATCTTCTCATTTCACTGAGCTACAATGCTTCACGCCTATTCTAGGAGGTGATGCTTTATTTATAGAAAGGAAGTTTGAGGATGGTCTCAGGCATGACATCCGATCTCAGGTGAACATCTTCAGGTTGACTCCATCACTTCTATAGTCAACCAGGTGCTGATCACATAGAACAATCTGAGGGATTATGGAGTGGTGATCTTGGGAATTTCAACATCCAGATTTTATATCCCTCCTACTGAAAACAGGAAGTGTCGTAGGGATTCTATGCATGAAGATCATAGTAGGAGAGAAGAATCTTATGGAATCAAGGTGGTGTGATGCTAGTGCAGAAAAAGAGGTCATACGTGGCCACATTTCCCAAGAGACCCAGTGGAGTGCCAATCATTTGGAAATATGGGTCATCTTCAATGCTTCTGTTATATCTTCTCACCATCATCTAGTGATAGGGGTTCTTCTATGACTCCCCATTCAGGAGCAGCACCACCTGTTTCTCCTCAGGTAGGGAACTGGAATTCTTCCAGTCATTCAGGCCGAGGTGGAGGTTGGGGGCATGATAGTCAGTTTTCAGGATTTCAGCGACAATAGGTTGGATCAGCTCAGAGTGTTCAGGAAGAGTTGCAGGGCCGCGGTACAGGCCATACTTTTGCAATGGAGCAGATCCAGTAGTAGTAGGATCCTAGACCCTCTACTGTTCGAGGTACGATCCTAATTGCCTTAGCTTTATCTTCTTCTCTTTTCGATAAAGGGGCTTCCCATAGCATTATATCTGTCATTGTTGTGGAGAGCCTTGGGATCTGTATCTTTTCTTCTGCTGATATCTTGATGCTAGACACTCCGTTGGGAATAAGAACGTCTAGTATATGTCAGTTCAAGGAGTGCCCTCTCAAGGTTGGTGGGTGTCACTTCCTATGGGACCTTTATGTCTTAGAGATGACAGGCTATGATGACATTCTAGGAATGGACTGGTTATTTCCCTTCCAGGCAGTTGTCGATTGCTATCATCGTAGGGTGAGTTTCCCATCACTAGAGGGTGGATCATTTCTTCATAAGGGTGAGTAGGATTTCCAGGCAAATAGAGAAAGACCTGAGCATCATGGGTTGGGTGGAGTTACACCCCAGATTACCAGTCTATATCTGGATGACCAGAGGACTTCCCAAATGGACTTTCCTTCAGTGGTGGATCATTTCAGGGATGTATTTACATAGGACTCTTCAGGTTTTCCCCCAGAGCGTGAGGTATAATTTTTTATTGAGCTCATGCCAGTAGCAACACCGGGGTCTATTCCTCCTTATATGATGGCTACTCTATAGTTGCAGGTGCTCAAGAAGTAGTTGGAGGAGGTGCAGGAAAAGGGTTTCATCCAAACCAGTACTTCTCCTTGGGGTTCTCCTGTCCTGTTTGTGAAGAAGGTCGACAGTACCCTCATAATTTGTGTGGATTATCGGAAGTTGAACCAATTGACAATCATGAACCTATATCCCTTACCGAGAATTGATGATCTCTTTGATTAGCTTCGAGGAGCCAGGGTGTTCTCAAAGATTGACTTGATGTCTAGTTATCATTAGTTGCATGTTAGACCATATGATATACCTCTTATAGCCTTTCAGAGTAGGTATGGTCTATACGAGTATGTGGTTACGTCGTTGGGTCTCCCGAACCCACCTACAGTTTTTATGGTGCTGATGAACCGAGTGTTCTATCCATACTTGGATTCTTTCATGGTAGTCTTAATGGATGATATCTTGGTGTAATATCACACTTGACACAACCATGCTACCCATCTTGAGATCATTTGGAGTACACTGAGAGAGAATTAGTTATATGCTTATCTCTCAAAATGCCACTTTTGGATAGACCAAATTCACTTCTTGGGTCCTGTTATCTTAGAGATATGAGTATCAGTAGACCCAGAGAAAGTGAGAGTAGTAGTTTCCGAGGATTAGCTAAATAACATCTTTGAGGTACAAAGTTTTCTAGGACTGGCTGGTTACTATAATCATTTCATACAAGACTTTTCACGCTTAGCAGCACCACTGACGGGTCTAACTAAGAAGGGTGTGAAGTACTTGTGGTCTGATTCTTGTTAGTCATCCTTTCTGGAGAATAAAGGTAGGTGGACTCCAGCACTGATACTAGTTCTTCCATATCCAAACAAGAGCTATACTATTTATTGTGATGCATCAAGTATCAGGATGGGAGCAGTGCTTATGCAGGGAGAAGGGGTTGTTGTGTATGGGTCTTGGCAGTTGAGGCCACATGAGAGAAATTACCCGACGCATGGTCTCGAGTTGGCTGCAGTTATTCATGCTTCATGCTATTGGGGACACTACCTATTTGGAGAGTATTTTTTCGTTTTCACCGACCACAATATTCTCAAGTATATCTTCACTCAGCGTGATCTAAATTTAAGACAACAGAGGTGGGTTGAGTACCTTCAATATTTTGAATTTGAGATTGCCTACACACCTAGAAAGGGAAACATAGTGGATGATGTGTTGAGCAGGGGGACTCAGATACAGGTAGTTCAGGAGGCCAGTAGTGAGTGGCATCTTATGGATCTATTCTCTGAAATGCATTTGTATGTGCATGACAGATAGGTGAAAACGTTTCTATCCTATGTAGCTATTACCTCTACTCTTCTTGATCGAGTACGAATGAGGTAGCTATCAGATTTAGAAGGCCTAGTCCTACAGGAGAGTTTGTTAGGAGAGGACCCTATTCCTGGATGTACAGTAGGTGAGGATGATATCTTCTGTTTTCATGGACGCGTGTGGTTGCCAGCAGACATACGCGAGGAGCTGATGTGAGACTTTCATTCCTCATTTTGGGAAGTTCATACTAGTGTCACCAAGATTTATTAAGATCTACACTATCAGTATTGGTGTCCATGTATGAAGAGATATGTTGCTGGTTTTTTCATGAGGTGTTAAACCTATTAGTAGGTGAAGGTGGAGCATCAGCGACCTGTAGTACTTTTGTAGTAGTTACCTATTATAGAGTGTAAATGGAATGATGTCATGATAGATTTTGTGATAGCTTGGTTGAGGTCGCCTCGAGGGAATGATACAATTTGGGTTGTCCTTGACAGACTCACTAAGGTTTCTCACTTCTTGTTGATCAAGGATACCTTCAATGTTGATGAGCTGGGAAGGTTGTACATCTGAGAGATTGTACATCTACATGGGGTTTCACACTCCATCGTTTCAAATAGGGACACACATTTTACTTCTTAGGTCTGACATAGACATTAGAGGGCTTTGGGTGCATAGGTACTTCTGATTACAGCTTACCACCCCCAGACAGATGGCTAGTTTGAGCGTACGATTCAGGTGCTTCAGGACATGCTTTGAGCATGCACCCTGGATTTCAGTGGTTCTTGGTAGAAGAAAATAACTCTTGTGGAGTTTTCCTACAAAAATAGTTTTTAATAAACTATTCAGATGGTACATTATGAGGCTTTGTATGGTAGGACATTCTAATAACCCTTATGTTGGCTGGAGGTAGGATAAGAAGCTATGATGGGACCTCGTCTTGTCCAAGAGTCCACAGAGCAGATAGAGTTGTTTTGGAAGAGGATGGATACTGCACAGTCTCGATAGAAGTCTTATGTTGATCGACAGAGATGACCTCTGGAGTTTGAGGTCAGAGATCAGGTTTTCCTATGTGTCACATCGAGGTTGGGACATAGGAAGATTAGGAGGTAGGGTAAGCTTTCACCGAGGTACGTCAGACCGTTTGAGATTTTGGATAGAGTCAGACCGATTTCCAACCGACATTAGTTACCTTAGAGGTACCAGAAATTGCATGATGTCTTAAACCTTTCTTAGCTTCGATGTTACTTCTCAGACCCATATCATGTTTTCCAAACCGAGGAGGTTCAGTTAGAGGTAGACACATCATTCAAGGAGATTCCAATCCAAATTTTTGATTGAAGTAAGAAGGTTCTTTGTGGCTGGTCTGTTCTTTTCATACAAGTGTTATGGAAGCACAGGCGAGTATAGGATGAGACCTGGGAGAGGGAGGCCGATGTACGATCACAGTGGTCAGAGCTGTTTGAGGAAACTTCTTCTACGTCGCCTTACTAAGGAAATTTGGGGATAAATTTCTTTAAGGGAAGAAGTTTGTAAGAACCCAGGTCTTTTTTCCCATGTATGTTTTTCATTTATGGTTTTTTTTTTAGGAAAAAATTAGTTTTTGGAAATTTTAAGAGTACACACTATGTATATTAAGTACATACTGTGTACTCGTTTGTCGCTGGTGACTGTGTGCTAGTCGTGTAACGACCGAGCACATGGCCATGTGTGGTCACCTGGAGACCGCCTAAATCAGAGGCTGGAAAAGGTAATTACACACTGTGTACTCACGTCATGTACTTTTTTTCATTAAATGGACCGAGGTCACTTCTGATGAAAAAAACACACTTCTTCTCGACCTATCTCAACCAGGAGCATTCGTATGGTCGTAGATCTTCTCCGAGCCCCCGACTCGCCGTCCGTTCTCCGAATCAACCGCTGTCAATTACGTTGTAATCACATCAGTGCGTTCCCCTTTTTTATTGAACTTCATCTCCTGATTTCTCCTCTCTCACGAGTTATCCTCGTTTGAATGTTTTAAGTGTTTTTGTAGATCTATGATGTTCTAGGGTGATTCAAGGCCTAAGGATCATGTATATAAATCTTACTATGCCGAGGTAGGTGTTTTGTGCCTTTCCATAGATAGTATTTGAATTTTATGCACAAAAGTGCCCAATAGCCAAGAATAGGGTATTGTGGGTTTATGGTTTTTAGCCCTATTATTTCCTGTAGTGCCTTGTTTGTTGGATATAGGTTAGTTTTTTATGAATAGGGTTAACTTTTCAATGCTATGGAGGTTTTTCCCATGTTTTCTTGTTTTGACTGTTTGGTCTAGCTTTCCTATTAGGCTACTTTGTTTCACATGCCTAGTATTGTTAGGATGGTGTGATTATTATCTTAAATGCTATGATATGATAAATATTGTTTATCCAAGTAGTTCTTGATGTTTAATTTGGCTTCCACATATCGTTTGTGCACGATTGACTTACACAAGGTCATGAGAATCTTGTGTAGAATACCATAGGGAGAATGGATGTTGAGGGATTCTCCAGAGTGTCTGTTTACTGTTACATTGTGAGACCATAGGGGGGATGGATTTGTGCTCCCTCGTAGTGTTTGTAGTTTCCTCGATACCAGCCACATGGGGAATTGGACATCGAGTGCTTCATCAGAGTGCCTATTAGTTACTGATACGAGACCATAGGGGGAATTGATGGTGAGTGCTTCCCTAAAGAGTTTGTGCTAAAGTTGAACCAGAGGGGTTAGACTATGTGTACTTCCCATAGGGTTTCTTGTGTTTATTTGGTTTAACCAGATGGGTTAGGCTGTGAGTACATCCTATAGGGTTGCCTAATTTTTATTAGATACTTACTTGATATATGAAAATGAATGCAATTGAATTTTTAGGATTGTTACTATGTGTACTTCCTTGTTTACTGCTTCATTTTTTTTATTGTCTGCCATATATATTAACCAACTATTAGGCATAGATCATTAGGTGGTTGCCTACTGGGATTCATCTCACCCCTTATTTGGGCCCAAAAAAATTATATTGTTGCAGGTATAGATAAGGGAAAGTACCCTTCTACTTCAGGTACATGATTGTTTTGGAGCTGGGGAGCATGGGACCAAGCTGAGGCTTGCGATGCTGTGGAGCTGTTTACTACTTTTCTTTTGAACTTTGGTTTAGTAATGTATTCCGGCTTTGTGATTTTTTTGTTACTTTCCTAGACATACATATCATTCATCATTTATATATGTGAGCTCCAACTATTTATTAAATCCACTGTTTACTTTTGGTATGGTATTATTACTGCTTCCGCTACTGCTATCTGTTTTACTTACACTGTCTTACTCTGCCAACGAGGGAATATTTTACCCAATATCACACCCAAGTCCCTCACTTCTAGTTGGAAGCCTCTAGTTTTTTGGTAAATGTGCTTGAGGCCATGTGACCAACCAGTTATAGGGCGCCTCTGGGCAGCTTTCAGAATCGGGATGTTACATTTTTATTCTGCCAACTTTCTTTCATTCAGTAGAATATTTGATATTACATTTTATGCATGAAGAAAAATGTGAAAAGTTATGATGGATGTACCCATATGACATATTCATGCATAAATTGAAGAAAAAATTATATAATAAAGAATCTGTTGAAGTGTATATTGTAGAAACTTATTTACTAGAGGAAATTTAATGTTTATTCTCTAATTATTTCCAACCAAAATATCCTTAAAAATATAACTGAATGAGTTGCAATGAGGAAAATGATAATTATTAAATGAAAAATCAATTATTAGATTTCAATAATCCTAATCCAGGATTTAATGGATTTCATGAATGTCGACCTTCAGATGATAAAAATCAGAGGGCTCATACATATATTATTCTCAACTATGGAGAGGTGAAATGTTTTGTACAGTGATTTCTACTACCACCTATTCTTTAATTTTTCTAAAAGTAAATTAATATTATTTTAATTATAGATTATATGATGATAATATCAAGAAATATTTTACAAAAATTACATCTACTTCTCATGAATAATGTTGACAATATAATTTTTTCAACTATTTTTAATGACTAATAAAGTAAATTGTTTATATTTTGACATATGCAATCAATTTATTATTTATTATATTGCTACTTGTTTTTTAATTTTTCAGGTATCACAACATGCTAATAAAATTGATAATCGATTCTATGTATTAACTAACCCACCATATGAAGTTGTTAAATATTATAATGAACATGTGGTGAATGGTTTTAAATTTCATACATTTGTATATGGTGAATAGAAAAATACAATGAATAATTGTGTTTTCTAGGGAGGATCTCATCATAGAGAAAGTGAGGTGAAATTTTATGGTATGCTGGATGAAATAATTGATCTAAATTATTTGAGACAGAATTATGTAACAATGTTTAAATGAAATTGGTTTGATATTGATAGAGGCTTGTTCTTTCATTCACACCATGTAATCATCAAAATTAAATATAAAATCCATTTTGCTGTAAATGAACACTTTTTATTAGCTTATCAAGCACATAAAATTTATTATGGAAATTATTATGCTTCTTTAAGATAGTTAATTGATTGGTGTAGAATTATAAAAATGAAATCCCATGAAAATCAGTTTATGAAATGTTAATGTGGTTCTACTAAAGTGAAAATAATTTAAAAAATTTAAGAAAAATATATAAATACATATTTTCTATAAAGATATATAAATATCGATGATGATACCCCATAGTTATGGATTGATGGTGATGATGATGTCAATGATTTAGCAAATGAATTTGAAATAAAAAGAGATTATGAAACTAAAACTCATATAGAAATTAATGATATCAGTGAGGAAGATGTAAAAATTAACACCATCTTATATGAATACGAGGATGTAGATGAATAATGACACAATTACATGTTGGTAATAGTCATAATTAATATATATATATATATAATACCTATTTTTAATTGTTTTCTGAAAAAAAAATTGTTTTAGATGGTTGGAGATAATTTTGATGAGATGTTATGTAGCCTTGAAGATTTTATGCTACATGTTTATGAGCCTAAGGCATCATAATTTAACCCTTAGGTTGTAGTAAGTTCATTATCAGCTCGGGGGGTTCGTGGTCTTACGAGATTATGATTCCCAAACAAATTCATAATGGATGTACACATATTTATTTCGATCCCCACAAGTAGAGGTATGCTTAGTAGTGTAATTTAGCTAATTTTGATTATTATCAATTTATTTATGTACTAATTGTTTCATTATCTGTTCTATTTTCCCATATTTTTTCACATATATCTATTGGATAGGGGAGTGATATTCTACAGAATTATTTTTTTGTAGCATGGGTGATATGGGATCATATTCCCTTTGATGTTTGGCACCACATGGTTGATCATTGGATGGTAAATAAATAAATAATAGTCTTTTTTGAAATTTATTTAATTATTAATTTTATATTATTAATTATTTGTAGGGTTTATGGAATCCCATCAATGATAGAATGAGAACCTATATCTGGTAGGCTTAGGAGGCCAATATGTGTGAGCGTTGTCATCAGTTTTTTCACAATCTGAGGAAGAGATCCATGAATAAAGCTAGAGTCATATTTTTTTATCAGTCTTACTACATCCATCAACCCGACTACGTCTCCTCTTAGGTTTGGGATTTATTGTTCTCATACTAGATGATATATAATTTTTAGAGGATATTATCATTAGGTCGGAAGAATTAGGGGAGGTAGGAGGTCACACATATAGCTTGTAGTCATATGCTAATTACTCATTTACAATTTATGGTAAGTAATTGAATTTAATAATTTATATAACTATAAGTGCAAACCTTTTATTTTATTATTCATATAGGAAGTTGATAATCCGGATATTTTGGAGTATGATGTTTATAAGAGGATGTACATTGATCTTATCACTTGAGATATTATAGGTGGTTGGCAATGTAAGATTGTGGTTAGTACATTTTTTGAGTTTTAAAATTAATTAAATATTATAATTTAACTATTTTAATTCCAAATTTCATTTTAAGGATTCATATGAGGCCACTAATTGTCACACACATGATGGGTGTCAGGCTAAGAGTGAGGGTTAGGCCACCAGTGCATCATTATTTGATGACGCAACATGGATTCATATGAATTAGTGTGCTTTTGATAAATTCCATGTTATTTGTATCGGTTCTCGATTGATGCCTGATAGTTATTACGGTTCTATGACATGGTCATAGTCCATCTCAAGGGTAGATCATAGAGAGTCTTCATCATCTAATGCATAGTATGAGGAGAATCTGATGAAGTTATAGATACCCTATATAGGGAGTAGGAAGAGCTTCATTGATTACAGGAGCAACGACTGGAGGAGCAATTTCAATCATAGGTACAAAAATGAGGGCATATGATGTGGTGCATGGTGATTGGTACAAAGTATAGGGGTGTTGTTCCCTCAACCACCTCCTTGAGATAACCCTCCCATTCCTCAATGTTTTTTATATCTTTTTACACATTTAATATGATAAATTTTTTAATAAACATATTTTTTTAATATTATTTTAAATTCCTAAATTTATAGTTTTATGTTTTTGGTTTTTTATATTATTTTGATGATTTCTTTACTTTAATTTATTTATTTATATTTAGCTTTGTTTAGTTTTATTAATTTTATTGAAAATTATTTATGAAAATATTGTTCACCCATCCCAAATAATTATTTGTGATGATTTTGTTCACCTATCAAAAATAATTATTTACGATGAGTGAAGAATCTCATCGCAAATACTGATATATATATATATAACTAGTAAAAGATTTTTTGCGATGAGTTTTTCATCTATGGTTCATTTTCTTTGGGAGATCTCTGAAAATGACTATTTGAGATGGGTGACCATTTCAAATGACCTATCACAAATCATTCATATTCTAGTAGTGATTTCATTGTTTTCTCATTCGTGTTCACTCATGGAAGTTCTGATTCTTGTGCATATAATATAGTTCCTTCATATATTGAATAAGAATCATGAAAAAATTATCATATTTATACATCAATTATAATTTTAATACCAATCATGAAATTTTATTTTCAAAAATGAAGTATGTTACGATCATAAAGACAGTAGACCGCACGTACGAATGGGTAACGTTTCCATTTTTCAAATATCATTATGGAAAGGAGATAAGTAATATTTTATCTTTATATAATGACCATAATATAAAAAATACCACATTATTTCTTTTAATATAGTTATATATATAATCCATGTTGTCTGGTGATGAAAAGAGAGCTAGATCACATGGTGAAGGCGACAATCCATGCATACATGAATGATGTTATCATCTTTAAGTGAGTGAAAAGGTAAGAAAAAAATGATATATATTATATCTTCATAATGATAAATATTTCATGAATATAATAATTATTTAATTTATATCACATATATTTATTAACTTTATCTTTATTACCTTCCATGAAAAGTGTTTTTTAGAAATGAATCACATTGCTTCGTGTGGTGGTAGTACACCATACACACAAGTGAAATTATCATATCCCATAGCGAATGGAAAGTAAAAATGTTATATATAACATAATTAATATAGAGGTAACATTATGTTAAAAATATCATATATATAATTTATATCCATCATAATACAGAAGCATGAGAGATGGTAATAGAAAAACAAATGACATCGGTTCATAAGGTGGCAGTCCACTATATACACGAATAAGGATTTCGTAACCCATTTTGTTGAAGTGGATATGGTGTTAGGTCATGAAATTAATATAAAAACATCTAATTTTATGGAATATATTGAGTTTATTATATGACATTTTTTAATAATAATTTAAGGAGGTGGCGTAAAAATTAAATAATGACTCACATTGAATAACATTACCTATTCTTTTGGTATCCTCCTTAGGTTTTCACCAAAAGCCTTCGTAGGTTGGATTTATGCCCGAACTATGTCTTCAATATTAATGGATGGAAGGTGGTAAGTTATGTTTTTAGGTATGGTCCAAACCAAAAGGGTTTTAATGTGTTAATAAGAGAGGATAGGGGGTGACTTTTTATAAGTGAGGTGAGTGATACACTTGTATGTTTTGAAAAGAAAAAGGTGTAACCATGTTTGTTACATGAAAAGTGGGTATAAAATGGATTATCCAAGATAATTATAAATTATTGGATCAAAATATGGTCATAAAATAGATTTTATACAAGTTATTATGCCATTATAACCCTTATATTTTTATTTTAACCCCCAACAAATCCATTTTTACCTTAATCCTGATAACTAATTTTTACGATTTTCACTATTTATTTTGGTCAAAAATTAAGTTGAAATATTTAGATAATAGAAAATATTATGATTCCAAATAAGTAATCCATTTTTCAAAATTCCATCCCTATAAGTGGAAAGATATAATTTTAAATTAATCCCCGAGACACGATGAGAAAGTGTATTTTCAAAAAGAAAATATTCAAAAGTTTAAAATATTTTTATATCAAAATACAACATAAAAATGATTCTAATGACCTAAATTGAATTAATAGATATATTATTTAAATAATTTTACTTTATACCAATTCAAAATATTATTTAACAATATAAATAATTTAATTGAAATGGTAGTTTTCAATTAAAATTCAGTATTATTTCATTATTCATCAAAAAATGAAATATTTCAAAAAAATTATAAATACTCACCCTATGATAATATTGATATGATAATTTCAAAAATTAAGTTTTTTTCAAATTATGTTTCCAAAGGTGATACAATTTAATTTTAAATTGTGTGTGCAAATAACAACTAACCTGTCTTTCAGAAAAAATATAGTTTTTTAGAAAACATTTATTTTTCTTTTAAATTATTATTTTATTTATAATAAATAGATAACCATAATATCATGATTTAGTTCTTACTATTCATACCCTCTAATTTAACAGCTTTGTTATAAAGGTAAACTATATTACAGTTCATTTAGACATGAGGTGGCGTGTTCCATAAGCAATCAAAGGGAATAAATTTAAAGAAATATATTTCATAGGTTCTTTAAGTTTGGTGTTTCATGTCTCGTACACTATCAAATAAAATGTTCTTATTTTATAATTTTTTGGTGTTACATTCTCCCCAACTAAAATAAATTACCTCCTCCAATTTAAACTTGATCTGAGTAATCACGGGTTTGATATTTGACAATTCTTTTGTTAAAAACCCACATCATAAAAAGGGTTAATAAAACATCTTCTTAATAAGAGATAAATAGAAGTAAAAATGTCATAAAAAATTAAACATAAATAGGTTTCTTTGTAGGAGAAAATATGTGTAAGGTGAAGATATGTTCATGGAAGAAAATCGTAAATAATTATAGAGAGTAATGGACTTCATTGATCACAAGAAAGTGAGTGATCAATGGGAAGTTAAGGACCTCAAAACCATAAATCTATGATGATTTAAGGAACATTTAATTCAGAAAATATTAATGTAATAGGATAATATTTTTTTTAAATATCCATTTCCTTGTCACGACCCCCTCCCACCAAAGATGCCCCTCTTGAGATGGAAATGGTGAAAGAGAGATAATGACCCCCGAGTCCCGCCTCCAGTAGGCCCCGGGTTGGTGACTAGCACCAAGGGTATGAGTTTTCACAAATATGGGAGTCATTACCCTTTTTATTATTTAGGATCGGGAAATAGGACAAGTCAACCACCCAAAAAGGAAAAGAACAAGTGTATATAAATAAAACCCAAACCAATCCCACATGCATGTTTAAACAATTTTATAACAAGGTGCAAGTACAAGAAAGCTAAAAGTACAATACCAAAAGAAACAAGTGTACAGCAACAGCAACAACTCCAACTATCTGACTAGTAGGGTCCCGCACGGCCCTGGTATTCCTCCTGGAAACCTAAAAGTAAACGTAGGGTGAGCATACAAGTATACTCAGTAGGGAAACCTAAAGCTCTTGTGCACAAGTGGGGTGACATCCTAATGTACTGTGAGAACAACAGAAGAAACCTAGAAAGTAATTATATCCACCCAACCTCACCAGGCACACTCACCAATAACACAATCATAACAGGTAGTAGTATATAAGAAACAAGAGTATTGGGTACCCCGCACCATTCACCATTAGTTAGCTGCTCTTACTAACGGCGAATGTCCTGAAGCTGCCACACTCTCCCCACCCGCACACACATGGGCCTCACAACCACGTATCCCGCCCGCACACACCTGGGCCTCACAACCACGTATCCCGCCCCCACACACCTGGGCCTCACAACCACGTATCCCTCCCGCACACACCTGGGCCTCACAACCATGTATCCCGCCCGCACACACCTGGGCCTCATCCCGAAGATTATTGGGAAATAGTAGAACCTTCTCGAAGAGTCTTGGGCTAAAACCACCCCAATTTAAACCTACCTGAAGGGTATTAGGTGTAAGGTCGCCTCAAGCCATCACAGCCTAGGGAAGAAGGAGCAGGAAGGAGCTAGTAACTAAAGGGAAAATACCCTCTTCCATGTAGTGGGAGTGTTCGGCACTAAGTGCTCAACATGGGTGGGGTGAGATAAAACACAAAAGACTCAGATATATATACGTATACCAAACACACAGCCCAACCTATGGCTTCCGAACAGAGAAACTGAGCACGTGCCTCGGCACTGCTACTAAGAAGCATGCATACAAAAAACAACCCCAACCCCATTCACATTCCAACCCATCCCTGCAGCCTCGTTTCCAACCACCATAACTACAACTGCACCATACATCATTTTCCCTTTAATACCATTTATCGCAGCCCCGCTGCCCAGCCGATCCACAACAACCCCCAAAACAAAGTTTGTGCCACATTATCGCCCCTTTAACATCATTTACCGCAGCCCTGCTACCTGTTCTATTCATAAAAACCCAGGATTCACCCCTCCCTTTCACACACCAGTAACCAAGCCAAAAACCCACATGTTCATTAATCCATTTTGTTTAACAGGGGTGATCACACAAGGGTTCCAGATTTTAAACATCCAACTTTACTTAATTAACCAATTTCAACATTCCCTAAAGTTTTCATCCACAAAATTGTCAATAAATATAGAGAAACATTTAATTGCACAAGAAAAGGCCCCCAATGACCGTGATTTTCAGTAGTCATAAGCCTATTCAATTCACAACATAATATCACAAGATATAAATAAAGATAAACATAACAAATTTCCCATCCTCTTTCTTTAACCAGTTATTATATTTATTTAATGGTTCAACTGTTTCTCATGAAAACAAGAGGATACCCACCCTGCATGATACACAAATTAGAGAGATGAAGGTAAGATCCCAACCTCAACAAGTTATGATCGCAACGCTCCCCTGGATCAACCATAGAAGACGTTCGTCGGCGTCCGTCACTTCTGTCGGGTCCCAGCAAAACCTCCTCGGGTGGATGTAGGAAAATAAAGGCCAAAGGAAAGACAACGGATCCAAGCTCAGAAGTTCCGCCTCGTCGTTACGATCTCATGGCCGCTGACAGATCGTAAATTGGAGCTCAGATGAAGAAGTTGTGGAAGAAAGAGCCTTTGAGTCTCTTGGGAGAACTCTGCTCAGAGGAAAGGGGAGGAGAGGGGTGAATTGAAAAGGAGGAGGGGACCCCTCCTTCTATAGGTGAGAAAATAAAAAGTACATGGCATGTACTTTATGGTACACGGCGTGTACTCAATTATTTTACACAGTCTCCACGCGGCTTCCAACACGGCTCTGCGGCCGTTGACTGGTCAACACATGGTTTGAGGGTAACACATATGCGGGGAAGGACTACACGACATGTAGTTTAGACACACGGCGTGTACTCATTTATTTCACATGGCTCCAACATGGAACACTACTGTTGACTGGTCAACACACAGTAACGCGTACGTGGAGAGAGACTACACGGTGTGTAGTACTGGACACACGGCGTGTACCCATTTATTTCACACGACAAGGACACGGGCTTCAACATGGGGTATACCCGACAAGGGGGGTACACGACGTGTACTCAAACTACACGGTGTGTAGTTTCAAAATTCTGGAAAGTGTGGGAAAAGTCCATTTTTCCCTCCAGAACATTTTGTGACCTTCTTTTTGATAAAGGAATGGGCCGGAGAGGTCCGGGCCATTACATCAGATACCTCTTAAAACATTCTCATCCCCTAGAATTCAAAAACCAACCCAGAGGAACCCAACAAGATACCTCTTAGGGTTCTCGTTATAACCGGAACCCAACCAACAACCCTAATCATATGTGTTAGGAATTCCTTCTCCTATGTCGAGATATTATCCGCTTTAGGCGGCACTGACTCACCTGCACGGGTTTAATTGCGTCCTCATTAATGCGTCTCGATTAAGAATTGGGTCTTCCCACTTTCATGCATTAGGATTTTTTTTCAACTCGCACTACCCCCAACACCACACAACTAACACACTGCCCAAACATGTGGTTTTGGGAAATTCCTTCTCCTATGTCGTGATATTATCCGCTTTAGGCGGCACTGACTCGCCCGCACGGGTTCAATCGCATCCGCATTAATGTGTCTCGATTAAGAGTCAGGTTTTTCCCTTTCCCCACACATCCGGACATGCTACACACTTCCAGAGAACAAGGAAACAAAAGGTCTCATAACTGACAATCCAAGCATTCCATATATCAAAGGTACAGAGTACAACATCAACACAAATCTCAGAAGAACAAGGGAAAAAACAAGTCAAAACAACTCTGGGTACTGAGCGTGCATCTGGGTCTCCCGATCCCAAGTGCTCTCCTCAAGTCTTCCATGCCTCCACAACACACGAACCAATAGAATGGTTCGTCCACGGAGCACCTTCTCTTTACGATCCTCGATTCTGACTGGTCGTTCTTCGAAGGTCACGTCGTCTCCCATATCTAACTCTCCCCAATCGATAACGTGGGAGTTGTCATGTAAGTACTGACGAAGCTGGGAGACGTGGAAGATGTCATGAACCTTCTCCAACTGAGGTGGTAGGGCCAGCTGATATGCCACCTTGCCGACTCACCTCAGCACCTCAAAAGGTCCGATGAACCTAGCTGAGAGCTTACTCCCTTTCCCAAACCTCCACTGCCCCCGTCGAGGGGAAACCTTCAAGAACACATGATCTCCCACCTCGAACTCCGAGGGCCTCATCCGATGGTCAGAATAAGACTTCTGGCAGTCCTGAGCCACTTTCATCCTCTCACGTACAAGCTAGACTTTCTCTGTGGTGCTCTGCACTACCTCTGGACCAAGAGCACCTGTCTCACCAACCTATGCCCAGCAAATGGGTGAACGACATGGTCTCTCATACAAAGCCTCAAATGGTGTCATGCCAATAGTAGAGTGGAAGATGTTGTTGTAGGAAAACTCTACTAAAGGAAAGTGTCGTACCCATGATCCTCCGAAATCTAGAATGCATGCTCGCAGCATGTCCTCCTGCGTCTGGATAGTCCGCTCTGTCTGCCCATCGGTCTGGGGGTGGAAAGCAGTGCTAAGGCATAGTTGTGTAGAAAAATCATGATGTAACCCCCTCCAGACTCAGGAAGTTAACCAAGTATCCCGATGTGAGACGATATTCTTTGGGACTCCATGCTACCGCACAACCTCATCTACGTACCTCTGTGCTAAGGTACTCACCGGGCCTGACTCCTTAATTGCTAAGAAGTGAGCTGATTTCGTCAGTCAATCCACCACTACCCAGATGGAATCATAACCACCCTGAGCTCTAGGTAGTCTTGTGACGAAGTCCATTGATATGTCATCCCACTTCCACTCAGGGGCATCTAAAGGATGCAACAAACCACTGGGAACATGGTGTTCAACCTTCACTTGCTGACACACTAGGCATTTAGCCACAAACTCTGCCACTGCCCGTTTCACCCCGGGCCACCAAAACTGTTCCCTCAGGCCTTGGTACGTTTTTGAAACTCCTGGATGTACTGCCAAGGCTGAGCTATGGAACTCATGGAGAACTCCCTCATAAATCGTCTCTGGGACAAACAACCTTCCATGGAAAATCATCCGATGTCGGCTATCCTCTGACCATCCTTTTGGAGCATTCCCCTGATCCACACGATCCCGCATCACTTCCGCCTCGGAGTCCCCCCACTGAGACTCTTCCACCTACTGCAACAAAGAGGACTGCACCGTCATCTGAAACAAACAACCTCTAACACCATCTACCCTGGCATCCAAGTGCAAGGTAGACAACTCTCCTATCGCCTTCCAAGCATCAGTGGATTCCCGATCCACTTCCTTATGCTACTTCCTGCTCAGGGAATCAGCCACAATGTTGCCCTTACCTTCAGTGTAAGAGATCTCAAAGTCATAGTCTTGGAGAAACTCGACCCATCTCTGCTGCCACAGGTTCAGGTCACGCTGAGAGAATATATAATTTAGGCTCTTGTGATCTGAGAAGACCACAAAGCGCTCCCCAAAGAGGTAATGTCGCCACAACTTCAGTGCGAACACTACTGTTGCAAGCTCTAGGTCATGGGTGGCATAGTTACGCTTGTGGGGGCATAACCTAGACCCATAATAGATCACTCCCTTCTTCTGCATCAGCATGCACCCCATACCAAGGCCAGAAGAATCACAAAACACCTCATACCACAACCCTTCCTCTGGAAACCTGAGTACGGGAGCACTGGCCAAATTATCCTTCAGGTAGTCGAAAGTCTTCTGGAATTTCTCGCTCCATTGGAAGACCTGGTTCTTCTTAGTCAAAGCTTTCAATGGAGCAGAAACTCTAGAGAAGTCCGAAATGAACCTCTGATAGTAACCCGCCAACCCCAGGAAACTACGAACTTATGCCACGCTCTTGGGTTATTCCCAAGAAACAACTGTTTGCACCTTCGACGGGTCCACTGACACTCCATGTTGAGACACCACATGCCCAAGGAAGTGTACTTCTTGCATCAAGAACTTACACTTTGACAACTTCCCATAAATCTGGTGGTGTCGAAGGACTTCCAAGACTGACCTGAGATGCTCAACGTGCTCCTCCTCTGATCTTGAGTAGACCAGGATGTCATCGATAAACACAATGACGAACCGGTCTAGAAAATCTCGGAAGACAAAGTTCATAAGTCCCATGAACACAACCGGTGCATTCGTAACTCCAAATGGCATCACTACAAACTCGAAGTTCCAATACCTGCACTTGAAAGTAGTCTTCGAGATGTCACTGTCCTTTACCCTCAGCTGATGATATCCAGATCGTAGATCTGAAAAACCAACCTGATCCCCTCAGTTGGTCGAAGAGATCATATATCCTTGGAAGGGGGTAACGGTTCTTGAACGTTACCTGGTTCAACCTTCGGTAGTCTATGCATAGCCTGATACCACCATCTGCCTTCTTCACGAAAAAAACTGGAGCACCCCATGGAGATATGCTGGGTCGAACAAAACCCTTCTGCATCAGATCATCAATCTGAATCCACAACTCCTGCAACTTCGAAGGTGCCATCCGATAAGGGGCCATCGAAATCGGATGGGCACCAGGCTGTAAGTCTATCCCGAACTCAACGTCACGTTGGGGGGGTAGAGTCACAACCTCCTCAGGAAAAACATCGAGGAACTCCCCAACAACCTTTGGGACATCCATAATCTCTATATCATCTGGAACCACTGATAACCCGCCTAACAAGGAAAGGAGAGGCTCTAGACGCCGGCTTCCCACCTGATAGCTCCTCTCGCCAACAAAAGCTACACGCTACCCATCCAAGTCGGAGAACACGACTCTTCTCCAGAAGCAGTCGATAACAGTACTAATAGAAAACAACCAGTCGATGCCTAGGATGAAATCATATGGCTGCATCTGTAATAGAAGAAGGTCCCCACTAGATCGATGTGGTCCCAATGTCAGCCCACATCCCTAGAAAACACAAGATACGCTGGTCTGGCCTCCAACTGGTGTACTCAGCACCAGTTTTACGGAAAGTCTCTCTATGTCTAGTCCCAAAGCATGGGCTATACCAGGTGCAACAAAGGAGTGTGAAGCTCTTGAATCGAACAAAGTAGAAACAAGAGTGCTGAACAAACAAATCATACCTCGCACAACCTCTGGTCCTGCTGGAGCTGTCAACTCTGCTGCGTGAAACTATCCACGCCCAGATCCTCTGCCTCTCTGATGCCATCCACCTCTCTGACCACGCCCTAGTCGAGGTCCTTGAGGAGCACCCTGAGGTCGGCCCCCTCCGACAAAGTCTCCCCTCATAGGAGCATGGTCCTACTGCTGCTGGAAGGGCCTCGCCGGCAATTGGTGCTACTGAGGTGGGCGCTGAACTTTCCCACCTCCACCGTACTAAGCTCGGGTCGGGCACCGACTCTGAACGTGACTGAAACCTCCACAAGAAAAACACTTCGGTCCTAGGCTTGTGAAGAAGGGAAGAGGACCCAAAGATCTGAACTGGAACTGCGGGGGCCTGCTCCCCACTGGCCTGAACCTGGAAGGTCCCGTCGCAGGAGACCTGGTGTTGACTGCCTTCCCCTTCAATGAGCCTGGATAAATCCCCTCTCGAGGTGTACCTCCCAGCAAGTGCATCCTCTCTACAACCTCTACCTTCTTCTGTACCTCCAAGTACATCAGAAGGGTGAAGGGGGTGACAGCATACTGGAGTGAAGGAAGAAGCGCCTCCTCCAAACATCTCGCCCGAGACTCCTCATCCTGAAAGAGATCCAGAGCAAAGCGCAAGAGAGCCTTGAACTTCATCTCCAATTCTCGTACTGACATACTCCCCTGCTGAAGGGAGAGTAACTCATGCCGCTTATCCACCTTGATCATGGAAGAAAGTAATTCCTCACGGAATTCCTTCTCAAAGTCATCCCATGGATCCTCCGCCTCTATTCTCTCTCCGAGGTAGAGCGTCCACCACTGTCGCACCGCACCTCTTAGCTGAATGACATCTAGGGGAACCCAGTACTCCCTCGAAGCACGAATCAAGGTAAAAGAGATCCCTAGCTCCTCAAGCCACCCCTTCGTCTCCGTATCCGAAGTAATACCCTCGTACTTCTTGAGGGTCTACCGCTGAAAAGAACGGAGAGTCTTCTGCCACTGGATATCTTCCTCCTCTCAGTCAATCCTCAACTGATCGACCGCCTGAATCTACTAGGCCTCGGCAGTCTGAGCCACCCAGGGATGACGTCCAGGTGCCATAGCTATACGATAAACAAGGATCGCCTAATCACAAGTAGTAAGGAAAAAACTCAAGGTTTTATTTTATCATTTTCATTTCAATTTCTTTCCCAGAACTCTCAAATCAAGTAAAACACAATCATGATGATGCATGTACCTTCCCTAGGGTCTCTACCATACAATCAATGTAGTCTCACTTGGTCGTTCAGTAGGCTCAGAGTCCTTACACCGTGTTTCGCACGGAATTCGGGGATGACCTCCTGGATGGGAGATTCAAACATTCCGATTGGTTTCTAATGGGTTTGTTCGTAGAACTGGAAACATCCAATGATTCCACAGCCGTTTGGACCTACTTTCCAATGGTAGGCGCTCATTAGCTTGTGGACTGATGAGGCTTAGGAATTTTCATTGGTCGAGAGGATGGGAGGTCGGACTCATCACACCTTTTTGAGGGGAATTATTGTCTACTCTGGGACTCTCTTTATAGATTTAAGTTATGTTCGTGAATCCTTATTACATTACCAAGTATAAAATGAGCTTTCCTTTAGTTTTAACAATCAATGATTAAATATGTATGAAATTTAGAGAATCTTTTATATGTATTCGAGGTTCTTCATCAATAGAGAATCATATGTATATATTTAGAGATTCTTGGTCAATGGTATCCTTCAAAAACAATTATAAAAGTCTCTTGGTCATTATGATGACCAGGCTGGTTTTAAAGCCACTCAGTGGGGCACTTGAAGTTTATCGTCATTCAGAAGGACATGAATTATTTCAAAGTTGGGATCGAACCCATAAATGGGCTACCTACGTATCCTTTGTTTTGGAAAAGGAATCAGAACCCACGTAGTTCGAGTAATGGAGTATGACGTTTATGATTGATGGCTCAAAGAAGGATGTCATAATTACTTTTACACTCTAAGCTCACGTGAGTCATGCAAGATGCAATCATAAGAAATTTTTTGGGGCTTATGTATGTATGACTTCCCATATAGATGAAGGTTTAGGATTTACTTTTAGGGAGAAAATCCAGGAACAGGGTCCATAAAGGTATATGTGCTTTATGGAGATTTGAATACTCTAACTTGGGACTTATTCCTGAAAAGGAAACCCAAATTAGGAGAGGATTGATAATTGGGTTTTACTCCTGAGAAGGAATCCGATATCAAACGTAATTTAGGACTGGTTAAGAAAAATTAAGGGACTTGGGGCTTACTCCTGAATAGGATGCCCATAATTATGACTGGGACTTATTCCTGAAAAGGAGGCCCAGGTTAGGGGACTTGGGGCTTACTCCTGAAAAGGAAGCCCAAGATTATAACTGAGTCTTATTCCTAAAAAGGAGACCCAGGTTAGGGATTAAGGTTTGGGGCTTACTCCTGAGAAGGATGCCCATATTTGAGATTGGGGCTTACTCCTCGGAAGGATGCCCAAATTAAGGGACTCGGGGCTTACTCCTAGGAAGGATGCCCAAATTAAGGGACTCGGGGCTTACTCCTAGGAAGTATGCCCAAATTAAGGGACTCGGGGCTTACTCCTAAGAAGGATGCCCAAAATTAGAGGACTTGGGGCTTACTCCTAAGAAGGATGCCCATATTAAAGGATTATGATTGGGGCTTACTTCTGAGGAGGATGCCCAAGTTAAGGAATTAAGGTTTGGGGCTTACTCCTAAGGAGGATGCCCAAGGTTGCGAACTTTAAGAATTTGGGGCTTACTCCTGAGGAAGATGCCCAGATTAAAGGACTTATAACTGGGGATTATTCCTAAAAAGGAGACCCAGGTTAAGGATTCTCTCATCTTAAAGGATGAGGTTGAATGAATGAACTCTCAATCTTTGGTGACATAAAGATATGTAAATCACTAGGTTTTGAGAGATATTCCACCAAATTCCTTTCAGATAAGGAAGTCAAATCAAGAAATCATTCCATAAATGGCTTTGAAGAGTATCTTGAAGACTAAATCTTGAATAGGAAAGGTGAAATGGATTAAGAGGGGTAAAATGGGCAATATGGGCACCTAAAAATGTAGGGGCGCGCAAGTCTTGAAAGGCGCGCAAGTCTTGCGTGGGCGCGCAAGTATTGGTCGTGCAGGTATACTTTCGCGACATGTGGGGTACTTGCGCGATTTTCAACCAGCATTAAAATACTTGAGTGACTCTTTCTTAAATCCTTTAGAATCCTCTTGAGGTCCTCCCAGAAAAGGGACGCGCAAGTTCTATCGAAGGAATAAGGCGGCATGCAAGTGTGACCAGTTCCCTTAAGGGCTGGCCACTCAGGCGCGCAAGTGTTGATGAGTTTCAACACTTAGGCCTTCCTCCCTCTCTTTAGATCTTCCGTTCTAGGTACGAAATTACCTTAGAAGTGTTCCGAAAGCTTTGATAAGAGACTTGGGCGTCGGGAGCTTCAATCCGAGTTTCTGGAAAAAGATCCTCTCGAATGGGGGGCCCACAGGGTCTATTTATAGGCAGGAGAAGACCTCGGGCGGTTACCGGGCGGTTGTCACTTAGGTCACGCAAGTCACATGGGCGACCAAGAGCGTCGCGCAAGTATACCTGCACGACCACTAGGCAGCGTGCAAGTACTTGCACGACCACTAGGCAGCGCACAAGTGTACTTGCGCAACCTATGGGAAATGTTCTCCTTGTTCATCCCTTTGTCGATTTTTGATGTTTCTTCAAAGGATGAATCACTTTGGACTAAGGTATTTCATTTTTTTCAGTCATTAGAATCTGTCACGGAAAGGAGCGTCAACAAAAGTCCCCCCTCAGAGTTGGATCCAGAGAGAAAAGAGGATTTGACTCTGAGGTAAAAAGAAAAACAAGAAATCTGGAAGTTTAAAGTCATGCATGTCGGACATAATGGGGATAATGTTTAAGGTCGAAATAGCTTTGACCAAAATGGATTAAAATTGATTCAATTACTTGAAAATTTATCTAAAAACATATTACCATACTCAAGTATGAGAGAAAATATGTAAACTATGACTTAAGAATATTTGAATCTGAGGAATGATATGAAAAAAGAGGTAAAAGGCATTAGAAGAAGTAGTTTCCAAGAATGAAGTTTCTATTATTTAACAAAACCCGTTAGGGGGTTGAATTATGCAGGGCCACCTAAGGGCATTGGCTGCATGGTCAAATAAATAGCATCTTTTGGCTGACAAGTCTGTTATGTGGACTGTTTATGCAAGGCCACCTATGGGCACGTGCTTCATAGTCAGGCAAAAGAACCCTCAGAAATTTACTTTCCTATTGCTAAAAGCCAGTGAATGTTTATGGAGATTCAAATTTTCTAAAGTATAGATTTTGCTGTATGGAAAGAGGTACTTGAATATGGAGAAGATATTTCCAGACAAGATTATCGAAGAACTGGATGAATATCACTCCTACGAAGGTCTGACCCAAATGTAGGGAAGAAGAATAAACCATAGACTTGAATACTTTCAGATCATGAAAAAGGATATGGGAAAAATATGTTAAGGATGGATATTTTTTTTTGCGGATCCCTACATACTGTTGTTTAAGACAAATAAGGACAAAAGAGGCATTCTTCCCAAGAATGAAGTTACCATCATTTAACAAACCCGTTAGGGGGTTGAATTATGCAGGGCCACCTAAGGGCATTGGCTGCATAGTTAAATAAAATAGTATCTTTTGCCTAAAAAGTCTGTTATGTGGACTGTTTACGCAAGGCCACCTATGGGCACGTACTGCATAGTCAGGCAAAAATAATTCTCAGAAGTTTGACATTTTTGTGACTAAAAAGTCATGAAAAGGGTTATGAAGATCTGAAAATATTTAAGGTTATGATTATAACACATAAATATGGGTATTGTCCAATGTATATAGAGATACATCGGTCAATGATAACCATAATCATGTTGTGGCTGGGTCTTGAATTGAAATTTTGGACTTCACTACGTATCTCATAAGAATGAGAATCAAGCCAAACGTAGTTCTTGAAATGCAGTTTAACGTCGTGCAGGACGAAAGTATGAGAGATCTTAGTTTAGGGTCATAGAGTTCGGACCATAATAATGAATACACAGTGTGTGTTTTCATGAGGACTTTTCAGCCAAGGGACTGAAAGTGAAATTTGGGGTTAGGCCCAAAAGACTTGGGACTGGATTCGAGGGACACTCGAATGTTCATACGTATCCCATAAGGATGGGAATCAAGTCCACGTAGTTCTAGAACTACCCTTTGTACAAATTTGGTTCGTACATGTGAAGAGTGAAATGGGACTTTAGTGCAATGATGGTTTAACCTAAGATAAAAAGTTTAGGCATTACCATGTATGCACGTAGTCTTTTGAAATGAAAGATGATTGAAAAAATCAATGTCAATAATAGTTCTCTCTCAAATGAGGAAATCAAAGAATATTGTAGTTTATTGTCATACCGAACAAAAGTGTTGTATAGTTTAACGTCATATAACAAGGAAGAAAATGAATCAATGTAAAGATATTTATTCCAGGGGCGGTTTCACGAATCAACATCATATGAGATGGTGGTGAACCGATGTGAAGAGATTGTTTTTGGGATTGAACCCTGGTAGGTTGCCTACATACCCAGCCTAGAGGGCAAGGATCAAAGTCTATGTAGTTCAATTAAATAATGAATTAATGATCAAGTTGTTCTTGGGGACAACGATCTAATAAAAATGTTGTTGGGACTTACACATGGTTAGCGGCCCAAAGAGAGTGTTATGGTTGATGTTTTCTCTAAGATCACATGAGCCATACTCGGTGTGAGAAACAAGATGTAACAACAACCTTAACGATGCATAGTTTAATGTCATGTAGGACATAAAAAAGGGACTATGCAGTTTAAAGTCTTGCAGTTAGGACTATTGGTGTTGCACAGTTTAGTGTCATGTAGCAGGGACAAAATAACAGTTTAATTTCATGTAGGACATAAAAAAGGGACTATGCAGTTTAAAGTCTTGCAGTTAGGACTATTGGTGCTGCACAGTTTAGTGTCATGTAGTAGGGACAAAATAACAGTTTAATGTCATGTAGGACATATCAAGGACTTTCTGTACAGTTTAGCTTCATGTAGTTAGGACGATGGGGACAATACAGTTTAACGTCATATTGGACGAAAGGGGGACTGTGCAGTTTAATGTCATGCAGTGAGGACAAAAGAGTGCACCATTTTAACGTCATGTCGGATGCATTGGGGATTTTTTTTCCCACAGTTTAATGTCATGTTGGAAGAAAGTGCGAATAGTTTAAGGTCTTATGCATGGACCGTGATGATTATATAGTTTAACGTCTTTCCGGACGTAAGGGAGTTTTATACAGTTTAGCGTCATGTAGTTAGGACGTCATAGTTTAATGTCTTGCTGGACATAAGGGATTTGCAAATAGTTTATGGTCATATGCATGGACCAGGGATGATGTAGTTTAAGGTCATGCTGGACGGTTTAGGGAACTTTTTCACAGTTTAACGTCGTGTGGGACGAAGTTGCAGTTTAAGGTCATACTGGACCATTGCTATATAGTTTAACGTCATATAGCAAGGACAAACTGGTGCTGTACAGTTTAGTGTCATGTTGCGGGGACATGTTCTTTTCTACAGTTTAATTTCATGTTGGACGAAAGTGCAAATAGTTTAAGGTCATATGCATAGACCGTGGATGATGCAGTTTAAAGTCATACTGGACTATTAAGTGCTTATGTAGTTTAACGTCTTTCCGGACGTAAGGGACTTTCCTACAGTTTAACGTCATGTTGGACGAAGTTGCAGTTTAAGGTCATACTGGACCAATGCTGTATGAACCAATTGTAAGAATCTTGGTTCTGTGGACCATATTTTGTGTTTATACAAAATATTTCTTCAGAAATCTGGCATTGGTTGGAGTCATGATGAGTTCTCCATCCATTGAGATTAATGAATAAGCTCCATTGGAGTAGACCCTATGTATTGAATAAGGTCCCTCCCATTTTGACTCAAGCTTGGGAGGTTTCTTTCCTGGTATCATTGGTGTTCTGAGAACCAATACCAATTCTCCCTGAATAAATGAACGAAGACGAACTTTTTTGTTAAAAGATCGTGCTATTCGATTCTGATAGATGTCCAAGTGGTGCAAAGTGCACAATCTTTTCTCATCTAACTGTTCCAATTCATTCAATCGCTTTTGGGATTGCTCATCTGTAGATAAATGATCACAAATGGATACTCTGAGTGAGGGAAATTGAACTTCAATTGGCAAGACTGCTTCTGTTCCATATACCAACGAATATGGAGTTGACCGCGTTGCATTGTGGGTGGTAGTCTGATAAGCCCATAAAGCATGAAAAAGTTTATCAGGACATTATCTCTTATCTTTTTCCACCATCTTTTGCAGTATATTTGAAAGAGTCTTGTTAAAGTCTTCTATTTGGCCATTGGCCGCCGCATGATACCGAGATGAATGGTTGGATTTAATGTTGTATTCTTGATACAATTTCTTTACCTCAGAAGAACAGAAGTTGGTGCCGTTGTCCGTCAATATGGTATGAGGGACACCAAATCTAGTAATGATGTTAGACTTGATGAAGCTAACAATGCATTTAGAACTGACTTCATTGAGAGGTACTGCCTCTTCCCATTTGGAAAAGAAATCAGTAGCAGTAAGAATGTACTTAAACTGCTTGGCCGTAGCTGAAGGGTAAGGTCCCACCACATCCATTCCCCATGTGGCAAATGGCCATGAGTATTTAGCCATATGAAGCAACTCTGGAGGTTGATGAATGAAGTTGGCATGTACTTGGCATGAATTACACTTCTTTGTGAAATCAACACAATCTTGTATCGTTGAAGGCCAAAAGTATCCAAGCCTTCGAATTTGATCAGACAGTCTATGTCCAGACTGGTGGGCACCACAGACTCCTGCATGCACTTCTTTCATGACAGCCATTGTCTCTTCACCATCTATGAATCTGAAGAGAACTCCATCAAAACCACATTTGTAGAGAATTTTCTCTTGGTGGTTTGGACTATCATAAAGAGTAAAATTGACCACACGTCGCCAGATTTGTTCTTTCTCAGCTCTATCAGGTGGAAGTGTTCCATTTTGAAGGTATTCCCTGATTGGTGACATCCATCCTGTAGTATGACCATACGGTTCAGGAATGGGACTAATTTCATTAATTTCCTCTATTCTAGCTTGAACATAAGGTGAAATTGCACGACGGTGGGCAATACTGATGGTTGCCTCGTCCCTATTTGGATCTGCTAAAGCTGTGGCTATATTAGCCAGTGCATCAGCTTGAGCATTTTGTGATATTGGGACATAAGAAAATGTCGTTTATGAATGGAATTCCGCCATTAACTCTCTGAAGTAATCATACAAAGGGATTAATTCTTCTTTTCTGATGGAATAATCCTCATTGACTTGTTTGATTACCAGGTCTGAATCACCTTTCACCTTTAAGTGATTCACTTGTGCTTGGAGCGCTAACTCCAAGCCTATAATGAGAGCTTGGTATTCGGCTTCATTATTGGTACCACCTTCCCACAATAAAAAGGAATAAGGTAACAATGCCTTGTCTGGAAAAATGAGTACAATTCCTAAACCAGGTTTTTTGAATTTAGGATTTTCCATTTTCTTCCCTGTTGGACTTCTGGAAGCACCATCAAAATACATTTCCCATGTTTGAGGATTCTCTTGAATAGAGAAAAATTCCTCATCAGGGAGTTCAATATCTGAAGACGTGTCTTCCACTGAAGGATGTTCAGCCAGGAAATCAGCCAGAGCTTGGCCCTTTATTGCCTTTTGAGACACATACTGAATGTCGAATTGCTGCAAAATAACTGCCCACCTTGCTAGACGTCCTGTAAGCATTGGACGACTAAGGATGAATTTGAGCGGATTATTGCGAGATACCAATTGGACCTCGTGATGTTGCAGGTAGTGTCTCAGTTTCTGAACTGCAAAGATTAATGCCAGGCAGCACTTCTCAATACTTGAATACTGGGTTTCTGCTTCAAGCATAGTTCTACTGAGATAGTAGAGGCTATTTTCATTCCCAGCATCATTCTTTTGAGCGAGAAATACACCCAATGATCGCTCTAGAGCTGTCACATAGAGGATAAGTGGTCTACCTTCAACAGGTGGCATGAGTACTGGTGGACTCAAGAGGTATTTCTTGAGAACATCAAATGCTTCTTGACATTCTTCAGTCCACTGGTAAGTGACTCCTTTCTTCAATAATTTGGTAAAGGGTAAACTTTTTCCTGCCAAATTGGCGATGAAACGCCGAATATAGGCTAAGTGTCCTTGAAGTCCTCTTAATTATTTCAAATTCTGAGGAGGTGACATACCAAGGATTGACTTGGTCTTCTCAGGATCGACTTCAATACCACGATGGCGTACAACAAAGCCGATAAATTTTCCCGAGGTTACCCCAAAAGCACATTTTAAGGGGTTCATCTTCAAATTATGTTGTCGAAGCTTGTGGAATATGACTTCCAAATCAGCCAAGTGATCAGAATGTTGTTTGGATTTAACCACCAAATCATCCACATAGCACTCAACAAACTTCCCTAAGAGAGGATTGAAGATATGATGCATGGCGCGTTGATATGTTGCACCTGCATTTTTAAACCAAAGGGCATCACCCGGTAACAAAACACACCTTGAGGGGCTCTGAAGGCTATAGATTCCTCATCTTCTGGGGACATTCGGATCTAATTATATCCGTAATATCCATCCATGAAGGAAAGTACTTCATAGCCAGCAGTTGCATCAATTAAGAGTTATGTAATCGGAACTGGGAAATCATCTTTAGGACAATACTGATTAAGATCTCTGAAATCGATGCAAACCCTAATTTTTCCATTCTTCTTCTTTACAGGGATAATATTAGCCAACCACTTGGGATATTGAACTTCTCTGATGAAGTTAGCTTTGATCATCTTATCCACTTCAGCTTCAATTTTGGAAGCATAGGTTGGGTGTGTTCTTCTCGCGGCTTGCTTAAATCCTCGATGTTCTTTTGGTAAACCCAAATGATGAGTAGCAACATCAGGATCAAGCCCAGGAATTTCTGTATAATTCCAAGCAAAAATATCTTTATTTTGCTTTAGAAAAGAAATATACATCTCTTTCTCTTCAAGGGTCATGGCCGCACTAATTAAAGTGGGGCGTGGATCTTTCTCTGTACCCAGATTTATTTCTCTGAGTTCATCCACAGTGGTAGAGATACCCTCTTCAAATGCTGGAGGAGCATCTCTAAGACCTTCCTATTCCTCTTCATTATGTGCTATTTCTTCCATTTCTACTTGCAAAGTAGATGACAAAACGAAATTCTCATGATCATAAGAGATATCAAAATTTTCACATTTTGAAGAAGAAGCTTCCATTTCCGACCCTATTGATGATAAAGGGCCTTCTTTGGGAAATAAAGAGGAGATGATGGATTGAGAATCGACATCATTATTCACCTCTGGTGTTGCTATAACTTCTTCTAGCCTGATGGGCGAAGTATAGACTTGTTGGACTTCAGCATATGAAATTAAAACGTCACCACTTAGGCTTTCATCACTGTTTGGTAGGTTACCAATTTCTCCCATGTTGTCTGGCTCGATTGCCGTAATTGACATTATGGATCTTTCCATAAGAGTATTTTGATTTGGACCTATTTTGTCAATTTGACTGATAGGTAACACATAATATGTACTCACATGTGTAAATGGATTTATTGGAATTTTCTCCAAACCATATGGAGCATTAACTTTGGTAATTTCCTTCATTGTAGATTTTTCTCTTCCCTTCAGGTGATAAAATTCTGCCTCAATATATTGAGATTCACATGTCTTGAACAGGGCCTTATAACCATACAATGTTCCAACTTGACCATTGAAACAGTATTTGAGACATTGATTGTATGATGAAGGAATAGCTGCATGCTGATGTAGCCAGGGTCTTCCAAGCAAGATGTTGAAAGCTGAGTCTTGATCAACAATCATGAAATCCGAATTGGATACAAGATCTCCAAACTCAGTTCTGAGTGTAACTTCTCCCAGTGGTTCTTGTTCATTTTTATCATATCCTTGTAACATCATGTTAGAAGGAGATAAATCAGATTCTGTAAGGCCCAATCGATAAAGTGTACGAATGGGCATGAGGTTGACTCATGAACCATTGTCAATGGAAGATCTTCGGATATCTACACCATTGACTTTGCCAGATAAGTACAAAGGTTTTATGTGACCATGCACAACATCATATTCATATTTATCAGTAAAAGATATCGCTGCATGGCATTCTGTAGGATTCTTCTCTATGTGATAGACTTCAGCTACAGCAATTTCAGCTTCAAACTCCCAAGTACTTGACAAAGCTTCGATGAGTGCTTCCCGAAGATCTTTTGACAGATTCAAAGCATCCAAAATTGATAACTTGGCTGGTACTTGGGCCAAGTGTTTCAATATATCATACTTTTGATCTAAAGGTCTGTGTTTCCCAACAGGAATATGTGGTTTAGCAGGTACCTTGGAAGCTGATGCATCTTGTATTGGGATAGAAGTTGGAAAAATCCTTGGTTTTGGAAGATTAGACCGATTAGATCCATTTACTTGCTGAGATAAAGAAGATGGAATTTTCAATTGGTCTTCCAAAATAACTGTGCCAAGACTGAGTTGACTATTGGCAGAAGAACTTGCTTGTTCTTTTTGAGCTCGCTGAAGGGCTCTACCACGAGTTTCTGCTGCATACACAGTGCTAGCAGGGGTAGGATTGGAGTAGTGGCTTCGGAAAGATCCACGTCTTCCCCTGTATCCTGAACCTCTGGAACTTCCTCGGATTCCCTTCTTTGATACAGGGAATTCAGGCTCATCAAAATTATGACTGGAATACGGATCTGTTAATTGAATCATATTAACAAAACCGAAGATTAACTCTTCGTCTGATAAAGACTCTGCCTGGTTAGCCTGTTTAGGCTGTGCCGTTTGGTGGGGCGGTGCCCGTGGATTTGAAGTATATGGAATGAAATCTGCAGGAGTCAAAGACAACTTAGGCCTCGATACATACTCATCTTCTTCTGATTCCTCTTTCTTCTTTGAATTGCGCTGCCCTTTTGAGGATTTGTCTTTTGATGGAGGCTTCACTGCAGCTTTTGTAGGAGACACAATTGGCTTCTTCAATTGTGTTCGGAAAATGGCATGGGTCCGATTGATTGTCTTTCTGACCATCCAATCATCATATTTTTGTGCAGTTTTGCTTTTGACTTCCTTCCACTCGCCTCCTTCCTCTGGATCTGTAACGGTAACACACGCTACATGAGCTGAAGAACCCTTCAATTTGACTTGTCCCAAGTCAACCATCTTTTTCAGGAGGTCTTTAAAGTCAAAACACTCCTGGATGGGATGCCCCAACATTTGTGAAAGGGACAATAATTGGGACGGTCTTCATCTCCTTCCTTGTTTGGCCTCTTGGGCACTGGTAATTGAACCAAATTATTTTCCAGAGCTGAAATGAAGTAACCAGGAACTTGCTCACTTCGGAAAGAGTATGTTTTACTCTTCAAATCCTCAATTTTTTTTCATCGTTGATCTTTTTTATCATTTGGACGAAACGGCCTTTGTTGTTGGCATTCTGGAGGTGGATCCCTTCGAGAAGATGAAGGTTTTGAAGTAGAAATTGGTACAAGTGCTTGTTTAAGCATAACTATAGCAGTTTCTGCTTTACCCATTCTCCTTCCTGGAGCTAATGGAATTACACGAGATTTAACCTTAGCCTGTATAAGGGAATCTTCAATCTACTGAGCGATTGAAGTAAGGTCTCGAAACCCTCCTATGTATTTCATAGGGATCAATGGCGTGCATAATTCGTCATGCAAATTTTCCACACAGATTGGCAACAGTTCCTCCTGGGGGACTACTAAACTCAGGGAATACGTTAATCCTTTCCAACGAGCAATGAAATCAGAGACTCTTTCATTCTCCCTTTTCTTGCAGTTTGTAAGATCGAAAACTGTCATTTTTGGAAAAGTTGAGATGAACTGAAGAAGGAATTTTTGATGAAGATCCTCCCATCCGATGATTGACCGGGATTGCAAGCTTGTATACCAGAAAAAAGCTGGTCCTTGCAAGGTTCGCACGAAGAATCTGAGTTTCACTGCTTCTTGCTGTTCTGGAGTTCCCATCATAGGATCACAACAAGACACGTAATGTGTCAAATGTTGTCCAGGGTCGCCTGATCCATTGAAAGTAGGGAAAACAGGGTTTCCAAAACTGGATGGAGGAGAAATTGAATCTACCCATTCAGGGTAAACTTTCTTTTCTGGTTGAACTTGCGCCCGTTTCCCTTCCATAGTTTCTAATCGAGCTGTTAATGACTCAATAGTAGTTATTAAATTTTGAGAAACATCAGGTTGAACTTGGTTTTGGGTAGGTGCAATGAATGGAGCTTGGACAGACGTGGTGGTTGGTGCTGCAACTGATGGTAGTGCTACCAACCGTTGTTGCATTTGACCCGTAGGATTAGACCTCTGAGGGTGTACTGATAAAGGAGGATATTCCTGATCCATCTCAGTAGTTACAATAAATTCTTTCGACTGTCAGACTTCAGCATTCTTAAGATGAAGACTACTCTGAAGTAGTTCTGCATTCAACCTTCTTAATTCTTTCACTTCTTTCTCCTGTTGTGCAAACCTTTTCTCTAACGAGAGATATTGACCTTCTCCAGAGGAAGGATATGTAACCTGATTCTTTCCCTTCCCTTTTTTGGATACCTTTTGGAGGGAGGGAAGTGGATTACCTAGGTTCTGAGTAATCCTTTGACTTCGTGTACGCACACCTCCTTCATTTGTATCGGTGCGTACATTTTCTTGAGCAGGATGCTCTTCATATGAGTCCCCTGAGTGAACCTCCTCTGGTGGATTAGCAACAACGGCATTGATGACATTGATTGATGCATAATGCATCACATCCCTTCTATCAACATTTCTGTGATATTATCTTATTTCAAGTCTTTGACGAGACATTGCCTTTTGTTGATTCAATCTTTTAGGAACTTCTTGACGAGCTATAACTTGGAGGGAATCTCCTGATAATTTGGCTCTTCGTTCCTCTTGTGGATTATTCCCAAATCGAGAAAAGACCGACATTCTCTGAGGAGGGGATTGATGATTTGGAAGAGTCCCCAGTCTCGAGAACTGGGGATGTTCCTGCTGCTTCCGCTCAACTCCTCGAATCCCATTTGTTGACTCTGAGGGTTGGGTTAGAGAAGTCCCTAGTCTGGCAAGCCGGGGTGTCTCTTGACATGCTACGTCTGAGATCTTCTTAAAATCTCTCTTGATCGTGCTAATCTTAGTTCGAAAATTAGCTGGATGCATTAACCTGTATCCACTTTTATCACCTGGTTCAACAGACCGTTGGATGATTTCCGAGACTTCTGTCATTTGATGATGTGTTTGCTCCATACGAGAGGCTTGTGCAATATTCTCACCTGCTTGATGTAGGAGCAATTCAACAACTTGTTCTCTATATGCTTGATTTTGAAAGGAACTAGTTGAAGCCTGTTCTTTAGCAAGCTTTTGATTATGAACAAAGCCCATTGACTGTGGCCGGCCATGGGCAATAACATTGCATGAGACCATTTTCGGTGGGCTTTGCTGACTGGAAAGCACTGTGAAATGTAATAATCTGTGAACACCCCATCCTCTGATATGAACACCAGATGGAGCATTGGAAATTAACTGACGCAATTTTCTTAGTGCGCCAAGGCATGAACGTTGAAGGGTTCTCTGTTGCTTTTCAGCCTTCGGATACCGAGAGACTGATAGAGATGTCAAATCAATCTGATGTTGTAGCCCTTCTATTATCTTAAGATGATTTTTATATTCATCATAATATAATACCTTCTTCTTCAATTGAAAAAGAGTTTTCCATATGTTGAGACGAATATCATGGATTCCATCATCCGTCAATATCTTTGGAATGTCGTACTGGGAGTCAGCCAAAGGCCAAAACATGACTGGTACCTCACCTTTTGCCAGTTTTTTCCTCATGTTCAGCATTTCCTCTTTATCATTAAATGAAGATTCTTCTACCTGTTTTGACCAGAGTTGGTGTTTCCTTGTTGCTTCATCGGATTCAACAAGATTGGTAGAGAGATCATTGATCAAACTAGAAGATGCATGACTTAAGGGTGGTTTGGAGAATGACCTACACCCTGGGCTATCTTCTGATTGAGAAATTATTTCACTTGTTAGCGATAAAGCATCAGACATGACTGGTTTCGCATTTGCAAGTTCCTCAAGATAAGAGGGCTTTCTCGGCACTACATTGTCCACTGGAGTATTTTCCAGGCAATGTGAATCACTACTGCAGAGAGGACTTTCGCAGCGAAGTTCATCATCATGGGGAGGACCACCATACTGGGTTACAGAAAAAGATGATATCTCTTGCTCCTTGGTCTTCTGACCATACAGAGGGTTCCTGTGGCTCTCATCTGAAGAAGAAACTTCAAGATTGACCGAATTTTCATGAAGAAAGCCTTCATGAGGAAGTGTCTGTTGAAGACCTCCGGAATTAATGTTCCCGTTATTGGGAACTGAGGGAGTAGAACCTTGAATTCCAACAGATAAATGTCTGAGGGCTTCAAGAACTCCAGCATTGAGCAAAGCCTTGTTGTAGATTGGCCTTTGATCTCCTGACTGTGCTGGGCAAATCTTTTTCTTAGATGACTTCTTACTCACTTTGGAAACCACTTGTTGATGAAAGTGGTTACTTTGAGCAGGTTTATGTGCCTAATCAGGAAATATGGTCAGGTTAGGCTGGCGATCTCCACTCAAATCAGGTATATGTGCCTGACTTGGTTGTCCGTATGATATGGGGGAGTATGCCCCATAACCCTCTTGGACTGGAACAGATGTGTGTGTCTATTCCGGAGTGAATCACTGATGTGTCACTCCACTGCTAGGGATAGATTTATGTGTCTGCCCCTGAGATGATGCTGAAGCTGTTATGATATCCTGGCAAGCATCGAAAATATGAGCAGGAATTTGCCTCTCCTCTTTCACAATTGACAAAATATGCTTGGTAACTTCAGCCGCTGGAATTGGAATATACGTCCATTCTGGGTTTGGAGTAGGTGAATGTGCCTGCTCCTGTCCTCCTTTTCCTGTCAGTGAATCCTAACAGTACTCAAGTGTGGGGGCAGAGAGTTGAGTCTGCCTCCTGTTTGTCGTCGGGGCTTTCCGACTGACTTCTCCGTGCGCTACCAAGCGAGACTGTTGGTAGGATTGATTAGTATTAGAAGGTGTATATGCCTGCTAATTACACTTTGCCAAACACGGTTGACGAGATCCATTATATGTAGTCATACGAGCCTGCTGACTAACTGGTGATGTATAAGCAGGTGTATGTTTCTGCCTATAGTACTCCGCCGGAATTGCCTGGCAGGATTGGCTTGATGCTGCCAGACGAGTCTGCTGGACAACGGAATTAAAATGGGCAGGTGTGTGTGCCTACTCGTTGTTCGCCACCAAGTTAGGTTGGTGGACTCCATCATATGTAGTCAGGCGAGCCTGCTGACTAACTGATGATGGATAAGTAGGTGTATGTTCCTGCCTATAGTACTCCGCCGGAATTTCCTGGTGGGATTGGCTTGATGCTGCCAGACGAGTCTGCTGGACAGCGAAATTAAAACGGGCAGGTGTGTGTGCCTACTCGTTGTTCGCCACCAAGTTAGGTTGGTGGACTTCTTCGGAGATGGCAGGGATGATAACCTGCCCATTGTTAATCGGATTCCGTCTCTGGCGGTTCATCTTGCCTTCTCGGGTTCGAGGAACCTGAGCTGAATGCCTGGAGTCGGTACCCTCATCATGTTGAGGGCGCACTACCGCACGAGTCTGGCGGCGATTGTTGATGGGAGCCCTCGGGAAGGACTCCTGTCTTTTTGAATTAAGGCCCTGAGGGACCTGCTCATTCACTTCCTCAGAGTAAGAGAGTGAATGGAAATTGCGTTCTGGGGATAACAACCCAAAACGGTTGGAAATGGTAGTCAGCACCGCCTGCTTCTTGATCGCTGGTCGCCGTTGTCCGGACGACCAGGTAGAGTTGTTAACTTGGAGGGCTTGACGAGCGGCCTCCAGAGTTGGGATAGTACCGTTGCGACGGTACTCTTTAAACAGTGCATTAGAAACCCAGCGTTGAAGACGCTGAGTTGGTGATGTCATCCTCAGAGCGGACGACGTTCCAGCAGGAGTAGCATCACTGGTTTTCACAGCAGCAGACCTCACAGTAGAGGTGTTCACAGCAGCAGTATTCACAGGGGTGAATTTAAGGAAAGCCATTTTGCAGAAGATCTTGAAAAAAGAGTGCCTGTTTAATATAACAGACGTAATCAAGATGAAATTCATCCACTTCATCCTTTGGATGAGCACACATGTCAATGATTGTTTTTGTTAGCCCTCTTATTGAGTTTTAAATAGGGGCTTTAACAAATAGGTAAAACATAATTTTAACTTGGTTAAGGTTTCAAGTCGGGTTCACCATTTTTGTTTCACACGGAATTCGGGGATAACCTCCTGGATGGGAGATTCAAAAATTCCGATCGGTTTCTAACGGGTTTGTTCGTAGAACCGGAAACATCCAATGATTCCACATCCGTTTGGACCTACTTTCCAAAGGTAGGCGCTCATTAGCTTGTGGACTGATGAGGCTTAGGAATTTGCATTGGTCGAGAGAATGGGAGGTCGGACTCATCACACCTTTTTTAGGGGAATTATTGTCTACTCCGGGACTCTCTTTATAGATTTAAGTTATGTTCGTGAATCCTTATTACATTACCAAGTATAAAATGACCTTTCCTTTAGTTTTAACAATCAACGATTAAATATGTAAGAAATTTAGAGAATCTTTTATATGTATTCGAGGTTCTTCATCAATAGAGAATCATCTGTATCTATTTAGAGATTCTTGGTCAATGGTATCCTTCAAAAACAATTATAAAAGTCTCTTGGTCATTATGATGACCAGGCTGGTTTTAAAGCCACTCAGTGGGGCACTTGAAGTTTATCATCATTCAGAAGGACATGAATTATTTCAAAGTTGGGATCGAACCCATAAATGGGCTACCTACGTATCCTTTGTTTTGGAAAAGGAATCAGAACCCACGTAGTTCAAGTAATGGAGTATGACGTTTATGATTGATGGCTCAAAAAAGGATGTCATAACTACTTTTACACTCTAAGCTCACGTGAGTCATGCTCGGTGTGAGAAACAAGAGGTATTGGTAAAAATTAGACAATTGTGCCATGAAAGATGCAATCATAATAAATTGTTTGGGGCTTATGTATGTATGACTGCCCAGATAAATGAAGGTTTAGGATTTACTTTTAGGGAGAAAATCCAGGAACAGGGTCCATAAAGGTATATGTTCTTTATGGAGATTTGAATACTCTAACTTGGGACTTATTCCTGAAAAGGAAACCCAAATTAGGAGAGGAGTGATAATTGGGTTTTACTCCTGAGAAGGAATCCCATATCAAACGTAATTTAAGACTGGTTAAGAGAAATTAAGGGACTTGGGGCTTACTCCTAAAGAGGATGCCCATAATTATGACTGGGACTTATTCCTGAAAAGGTGGCCCATGTTAGGGGACTTGGGGCTTACTCCTGAAAAGGAAGCCCAAGATTATAACTGAGTCTTATTCCTGAAAAGGAGACCCAGGTTAGGGATTAAGGTTTGGGGCTTACTCCTGAGAAGGATGCCCATATTTGAGATTGGGGCTTACTCCTAGGAAGGATGCCCAAATTAAGGGACTCGGGGCTTAGTCCTAGGAAGGATGCCCAAATTAAGGGACTCGGGGCTTACACCTAGGAAGGATGCCCAAATTAAGGGACTCGGGGATTACTCCTAAGAAGGATGCCCAAAATTAGAGGACTTGGGGCTTACTCCTAAGAAGGATGCCCATATTAAAGGATTATGATTGGGGCTTACTCCTGAGGAGGATGCCCAAGTTAAGGAATTAAGGTTTGGGGCTTACTCCTGAGGAGGATGCCCAAGTTTGGGAACTTTAAGAATTTGGGGCTTACTCCTGAGGAAGATGCCCAGATTAAAGGACTTATAACTGGGGATTATTCTTAAAAAGGAGACCCAGGTTAAGGATTCTCTCATATTAAAGGATGAGGTTGAATGAATGAACTCTCAATCTTTGGTGACATAAAGATATGTAAATCACTAGGTTTTGAGAGATATTCCACCGAATTCCTTTCATATAAGGAAGTCAAATCAAGAAATCATGCCATAAATGGCTTTGAAGAGTATCTTGAAGACTAAATCTTGAATAGGAAAGGTGAAATGGCTTAAGAGGGGTAAAATGGGCAAGATGGGCACCCAAAAAGGTAGGGGCACGCAAGTCTTGAAAGGTGCGCAAGTCTTGCGTGGGCGCGCAAGTATTGGTCGCGCAGGTATACTTGCGCGACATGTGGGGTACTTGCATGATTTTCAACCAGCATTAAAATACTTGAGCGACTCTTTCTTAAAGCCTTTATAATCCTCTTGAGGTTCTCCCAGAAAAGGGACGCGCAAGTTCTATCAAAGGAATAAGGCGGCGCGCAAGTGTGACCAGTTCCCTTAAGGGCTGGCCACTCAGGCGCGCAAGTGTTGATGAGTTTCAACACTTAGGCCTTCCTCCCTCTCTTTAGATCTTCCGTTCTAGGTAATAAATTACCTTAGAAGTGTTCCGAAAGCTTTGAGAAGATTCTTGGGCGTCAGGAGCTTCAATCCGAGTTTCTGGAAAAAGATCCTCTCTAATAGGGGGCCCACAGGGTCTATTTATAGGCAGGAGAAGACCCCGGGCGGTTACCGGGTGGTTATCACTTACGTCGCGCAAGTCACATGGGCGACCAAGAGCGTCGCGCAAGTATACCTGCATGACCACTAGGCAGCACGCAAGTACTTGCACGACTACTAGGCGGCACGCAAGTGTACTTGCGCGACCATGAGGGAACTTGCGCTACCTATGGGAAATGTTCTCCTTGTTCATCCCTTTGTCGATTTTTGATGTTTCTTCAAAGGATGAATCACTTTGGACTAAGTTATTTCCTTTTTTTCAGTCATTAGACTCTATGAAGGAAAGGAGCGTCAACACACCGGATCACGGGGGGGCCTAAAATCCCATGTCCTTGTTGGTCTTCCCTGACCTATGTCACGCACCAAGATTAACTAACATTGTCGCCCTACCATCCCATGCAATCCTCATTGTGCCTAACTCCAGACTCCATCCTATCTCTCAACCATCACCTTTGATACCATTCTGTCATGACCCCCTCCCACCAAAGATGCCCCTCCTGAGCTGGAAATGGTGAAAGGGAGATAATGACCCCTGAGTCCCGCCTCCAGTAGGCCCCGGGTTGGAGACTAGCACCAAGGGTATGAGTTTTCACAAATATGGGAGGCATTACCCTTTTTATTATTTAGGATTGGGAAATAGGACAAGTCAACCACCCAAAAAGGAAATGAACAAGTGTATATAAATAAAACCCAAACCAATCCCACATGCATGTTTAAACAATTTTATAACAAGGTGCAAGTACAAGAAATATCAAAGTACAATACCAAAAGAAACAAGTGTATAGCAACAGCAACAACTCCAAATTTCCGACTAGTAGGGTCCCGCACGGCCCTAGTAGTCCTCCTGGAAACCTGAAAGTAAACGTATGGTGAGCATACAAGTATACTCAGTAGGGAAACCTAAAGCTCTCGTGCCCAAGTGGGGAGACATCCTAATGTCCCGTGAGAACAACAGAAGAAACCTAGCAAGGAATTATATCCACCCAACCTCACCAGCCACACTCACCAAAAACACAATCACAACAGGTAGTAGTATATAATAAACAAGAGTATTGGGTACCCTACACCATTCCCCATTAGTTAGCTGTTCTTCCTAATGGCAAACATCCTGACGCTGCCACACTCTCCCCGCACGCACACACCTGGGCCTCACAACCATGTATCCCGCCTGTACACACCTGGGCCTCACAACCACGTATCCTGCCCGCACACACCTGGGCCTCACAACCACGTATCCCGCCCACACACACCTGAGCCTCACAACCATGTATCTCGCCCGCACACACGTGGGCCTCATCCCGAAGATTCTTGGGAAACAGTAGAACCTGTCCGAAGAGTCTTGGACTAAAACCACCCCAGTCGAAACCTACCTAAAGGGTCTTAGGTGTAAGGTCGCCTCAAGCCATCACAGCCTAGGTAAGAAGGGGCAGGAAAGAGAAAGTAACTAAGGGGAAAACACACTCTCCCATGAAATGGGAGTGTTCGGCAATAAGTGCTCAACATGGGTGGGGTGCGATAAAACACAAAAGATACAGATATATGTATGTATACCAAACACCCAGCCCAACCTATGGCTTCTAAACAGAGAAACTGAGCACGTTCCTCGGCACTGCTACTACGAAGCATGCATACAACAAACAACCCCAACCCCATTTAGGTTTTCACGTTTTAGAAGAATTATTTTATTAGTTCCTTAACTACTAGGAAACTATCCACAACCAACCACATCGATCGTTCATAAAACATATCCCTGCCATCCACAAATCAAGTTAGGAAAACACAAGCAGCACAACAAATCCCTTCTTATCAACCAACCCATTGATTATTAATCCCGTTCCATTACCATGACCCACAATTCATTAACTCTTCCACTTTTTATTTATTATTCACAACCCATAGCCCGTTAACATTCCAACCCATCCATGCAGCCTCGCTTCCAACCACCATAACTACAACTGCACCGTACATCATTTTCCCTTTAATACCATTTATCACAGCCCCGCTGCCCACCCGATCCACAAAAACCCACAAAACAAAGTTCGTGCCACATTATCGCCCCTTTAACATCATTTACTGCAGCCCTACTGCCTGTTCTATTCATAACAACACAGGATTCACCCCTCCCTTTCACACACCAGTAACCAAGCCAAAAACCCACATGTTCATTATTCCATTTTGTTTAACAAGGGTGATCACACAAGGGTTCTAGATTTTAAACAACCAACTTTACATAATTAACCAATTTCCATATTCCATAAAGTTTCCATACACAAAATGGTCTAGAAAGATAGGAAAACATTTAATTGCGCAAGCAAAGGCCCCCAACGACCGTGATTTTTAGTAGGCATAAGCCTATTCAATTCACAACATAATATCACAGGATATAAATAAAGAGAAACATAACAACATTCACATCCCCGTTCTTTAACCAGTTATTATATTTATTTAATGGTTCAACTGTTTCTCAAGAAAACAAGAGGATACCCACCCCTCATGATGCACAAATTAGAGAGACGAAGGTAATATCCCTCTCTCAATAGGTTCTGATCGCAACGCTCCCCCGGATCAACCTTAGAAGACATCCGTCGGCGTCCGTCACTTCTGTTAGGTCCCAGAAAAACCTCCTCGGGTGGAATTTCTAAAGGAAAGGCAAAAGGAAAGACAACGGATCCAAGCTCAGAAGTTCCGTCTCGTGATTACGATCCTGTGGCCGCTGACGGATCGTAAATCGGAGCTCGGACGAAGAAGTTATGGAAGAAAGAGCCTTCGAGTCTCTTGGGAGAACTTTGCTCAGAGGAAAGGGGAGGAGAGGGGTGAATTGAAAAGGAGGAGGGGACCCCTCCTTTTATAGGTGAGAAAAGCAAAAGTACACGGCGTGTACTTTATGGTACATGGCATGTACTCGGTTATTTTACACGGTCTCCACGCGACTTCCAACACGGCTCCACGGTCGTTGACTAGTCAACACACGGTTGGAGGGTAACACATACGCGAGGAAGGACTACACGGTGTGTAGTTTGGACACACGGCGTGTACTCATTTATTTCACATGTCTCCAACACGGCACACGGCCATTGACTGGTCAACACACGGTAACACGTATGCGGAGAGAGACTACACGGCGTGTAGTAATGGACACACGGCGTGTACCCATTTATTTCACATGGCAAGGACACGAACTTCAACACGGGGTATACCCAGCAAGGGGGGTACACGGCGTGTACTCAAACTACATGACGTGTAGTTTCAAAATTCTGGAAAGTGTGGAAAAGTCCATTTTTCCCTCCAGAACATTTCGTGACCTTCTTTTTGACAAAGGAATGGGCCAAAGAGGTCCGGGCCATTACATTCCTAGTGTTGATTAACTCTTTTATTATCTAAGAATATAAGGAATTAAACTTATATGATATGTTTCTATTTCATAAGCACAATTTCAACCATTATTTATGCATCAATAAATTTCCAATTCATCTCTTAATCCATGAAATGAATATCCAGAAATGAATTTTTTATTCGTAAAGAACAAAAATTCACTTTTAATGGATAATAATATTCGTAATAGTATGTTAAGTCATTCCTTCGATCACTAGTTATTATTAGGACAAAATGGTTTGCACAGATTATCCATTCTGTATAAATCTTTATATGGTAAAGTAATACATTAATCTTTAAAAACTCATCCAAATTTTAACTTAAACCATTTCATAAATGTTTATCCTAATGGACCTTCAAAAATATTAAGATCCAATACATTAGAAATAATTTCACTAAGTTTTGAAAAATGAACTTATCATTAATCCCTCAAACAACATAAAATATCTCTTAATCATCACATAGAAAACATGTGAATTCATTCATCATGTATTCTATTGAAACATTATAATAGTCCAAATTAATATAAAACATTATTGAAAAAATGTATGCTTCATTATTCCTTAAGTAAAACATATATTATTGGATATATTTCTTAAATCCAAAAATGTTGTGAACTCCATCAATACTTGTATAAGCTACTTTGTTAACAAATCATTACCCAGTCTAAATGTAGTCAATAATATTCAATTTATTTTATCCATATCAATTATCTCTTTATCCCAACATCATTATATCAACTTTAGAAACATATTAAGGGTTATATTTCCCTCAATCACGTGTTTTCCAAGAAGTTCAACTTTCTACTGAATCCTTTTTCTGGGTCATCAGTATCATTAAACATACGATTTAGAATCCTTAATATAAAATTACTATAGTAAAAATACTTATACATTTCATAATTCTAATAACTAGTATATTATTGATAAAATACTCAAATTACAAAATTATTTAATCCAATTACAATCCCATTAATCATTCCACTTCATCTTCGATAATAAATTAAGCTTGACCTCGATCCATTTGCTTCTTTTAAGGTATATTCATTTGATTATTGAGACATTGAATTGAGTAGTTTCACATATCCTTACAATTGTAGCATTATACACTAAATTATTTTTTATTTCGAATGAAATCATAATCATGGTTTCATTTCTCTCCAAAATTATAGAAAACTCCCATTATTTTTAGGAAAGCACTAGTGTGTTTCTTCCCAAAATTATGACATATGGGAAAATACTTCTTTCACCTCTTCCATTCATTTATATTTTCCACCTACATCATTATCTTCTCTTGATTCCCATTTAATCCATAATACTTATATAATTATTTCTTTTTCCTGTTAGCACATGATATTATTTCCTCATTGATGGAGTTTGTTCCCTAGAACCAACTTCTATGTACTTTATGATAACATGTATTCATTGTTTTGAATAATAATAAACTTCTTATCACATCATGATTGTTCTTATATTTAATATAGTATGTTATAATGTCCTAAGAATAGTTCCCACACTAAAAGGTCATACCAGTTCCTTACTATGATGAGAACCTGGAAGTGCTATGACACTATTCATGAAAAAATACTCTATTATCAGATTATATCATTTGAGGGGAACAAATGAAACATAATATCAGGGGTGGATACTCATAGGACTTTGAGTCACCTTCTCATGGTGTACACCCTTGGTAATATCCAATGAGATATTATTAGAATGAGACTTGCTAGTAGGAAATCCACATTTATATGTGTCATTAAGTGTTCCTATATACTGATGTGTGTATTGGTCCTTATAATTTGAGATTATAATTAATTATTATTATGAGTCATGTAATTTGATGTATTTACAAAAACCGTGACAAGAGATGTTCGTGGTGAGGTTGTATATGTTGGGTGCGTCACGATTAATATTGTATTAAAGAATAATGGGAGAAAGGTTTTATCACTTATGTTCTTTAATGGAAGATTATATCTCAAGACCTTTGATGGAAATGATATAACCTAAATAAATCAATTTCCATGGTGTTCAATAAGAATGTTCAATTTCTGTGAAGTCAAAGAAAGATACATTGAGTTCATAGGTTGATAGAACCAACATGCAACCTTCCTAATTTGAGATATCATGATAAAGGGATTTTATTACACAGTATGTGTTTGTATGAGGTAACATGTTGTTGCGGCATTAACTTCTTTCTATATGGGTTCCTTAGAATGTCTCTAGATACTAACTTTAGAATTTAGGCTACTTCGCTTAATGCCGCTAAAAAAGAGGCATACAGGGCCATAGACTAAGTGTTCCTAGAATCTTAGTTAAATAATATATTATTATTTATTATTTAACTTGTTGAATAAATATTATTCCTAGACATGGTTTAATAATTATTCATGTATAATTTATCAAATATATCCCAGCACCAGTTATTCGAGAAAATATATATTGAGTGGAATAATTAATAAATATTTATTTCCTATTTAGTGAATATAATATTTATTTATTTGGTAGAGAATAATGCGGTGATATTTATTTAATAAATAAATAATTATTATTCAAGGACTGAAAAATATGGAGTAATGGCAGACAAAGTTTTTAGGTTTGGTGAGAAATAATAAATATTTAATATTATTTAATTAAATAATATTTAATATAATTCGTAAGTTAAGCTTATGTAGAGAAATATTATTATTATTATTATAATTTTACATGGGGTTCCAGAGGGATTAAATAATTAGTTAAGGGACCTTGTGCTATTATTTTATTTTAACCCTAAAAATATATAAACACATTTATATTATTTTATCAATAATCCAATTCATTTTTTGGTTATGCACAATGGATTTGGAGAATTATCAAAATCCCTAGAGAACTCCCTTCTTCAAGAATTCTCCTAATAATATAGAGAAATATTTCTCAAACGAATCCTCTCAATTCGAGAGAGATTAAGGAGAATGTATTAAAAGCAGTTCTCGTGGTGATTAAAGGCGGACAACACAAGCCAAAGGATATACTATGCTAGAACCCAAATATTCCTCCAGTGATGTCTGTAGATTCACGGAACATGTGTGGATAACCGTTAGAGGGAATCTATACTTGATTCCTATAATTCAATGAAAGTGCAGTGTAGATCTGTCACCTGATTCATCAATGAAGAAAGAATTCCAACAATGGTAATTCTTTAAATTATTAAATTAATTATAAATAATATTTGGTGGTACTCCCTTTTGTTCTGGTGTGATTTCTATTGTTTCATTCTTTGATTTAATTCCATTTATCACTACGTTCAACATTATGTAAAATCATAAATAAATCATCGATCATGGAAGAAAGAAAAGTTAGGCACCCCCCATCCTATGCTTTTATTATACCCAGAACCTACAAGCGTTATCGGAATTGTCACATAATTATTTAATTATCATTGGTGATTTATAAATTTATAATTTAGTTTATCAATTCAAGTTTAATCATTATTTCAATCTTAATTGCGAGATCATATTATTTGTCCTTCATTTATCATATATATAATCAAAATGATTAATTTTATGATTAAAATAAAATCGAGGGACTCATCTGGAGGTGCCAATGATTCTATCCAAGTAACATTGGAGTAGAATTCGTGTAACTAGAGTTACGCACCATGTAATTTTGTTCAATGAACTGGGAGTTAATTTGATAATTACTCAATCCATGTGAATTGATGTCACATGTTGTAGTTAATTATAAAAATTCACATTGACTGGGATATACTCGTGCACAGTCATCTGGATTACACACTGTGTAGCCCATGAACACAGTGTGTAGCCCCATTGAGTCATAGATGGTCAATTTATTCCATACATGGCATACTTGATGGGTGACCATGTAATTCAGAGGTCACAAAGCATGTAGCCCATTGGAAATGCCATGTAATCCAATTTCCATGGCATGATTTACATGCTAAGTACCTAGGTGTGTGCATAAAATAGACGGTGAGAGTCATACACATCATCTTCTCAGATGTACATTCCATGTGCTTATACTAAATTATATAGATTTAAAATTTATTTTTTATATTATGTAAAACATGAGACATGTGTTTATGTGTGGTCATTAAGTTGATATGAAACTCCACATGATGAGTTTTAATATTTTTATATATAAATTTTTAATTAATATCTGCATAATTTTTAGATTTTCAAAACTTGTATGATTCATACTACAATTGTTATTTTGCGTGCATTGAAGCATAACATGTGACTAAAAAATAATGCAATTCATTTAATTTCACATGTCATGAAAGTACATGATAAGTCATGTATGACATATGTCACAAAAGTAAAACTATATATGAGTATAATACATGTTGGGTAGATTCAGATAGGTATTCATCGTGTTTCCTCCAAGGTACATTTATGTACACAGTTAATTTTAAATTAAATTATTTAATTTGTTTAAAATTATAATGTATGATAATCTCAAGGAAATTTGGATAAGAATTATGATAAAATATTTGATTAATTAATTATAATAATAAAATTATTAGATAATGATTTATCTTAAATAAAAAATATTATGAATTTTATTTTCATGTTTATTAAATTAATAATTCATTACATGCATGTGGATGACCATGAGATATACCAGACATTTGTATACGATTGGTTTTATTTCATTTAATTAATTATTAAATTATATTATTGTCCTACATTCCATATCTCCTCTTATTATATAGGTCTTATGTTTCCATGGCTTCTTTTATATAAATTACTTTTCTCCTCACATCTCACTGAGTAAAATTCATATGTAATGTTTGGATCTCTTAAGCTAGTGGAGGCAGTTCATGTTCGGAGCCAAGGTGAAACTAATCCAAGGAGATACATAGGTGGATAAGTTAAAAGCTGTAAAGTGAACCTTAATTGGTTCAAGGTGTCCCCCCCTAGGCCAGCGATTAGTTTATCAACCCCTAGATAAACTAACCATTAGTATAAACTAATGATCATACAAAATTATTATTTTATTTATATCAAGTTTCATAGTTATTTCATTACAGATGTTTTTTCACGATCACATAATTTAATGAAATTAATGAGCATTCAAGATAGAACTAAAATAAATTTGATTTTGCGTAAATATTATCTAAGACATGGTTAATTACATAAATAAATAAACTTAATATTAACAAGCATGTTATAAAGATAATAATTGGAAATTTATCTATAAAAGGATAAAATCCATCAATAAAATATTAAGTCAGTATAATCGTCCACTACTTCAGTTAAAATCAAACCACAGTAAAAAGTGCTTGACCAGCCAAAGTTGGGGTAATTTCAATTATTGGGTAATTATAACTTGAGATTTTGGGTTGAATTAACTTATTTCACATCAAGGGTAGACTGAAAAAATAGGACTTGGTGTAACTGAGAGGTAAATGTTGAGGAAATCCAATATAAGGATTTCAGGATTGTGGAGTCCACTTAACAAATCAAGGAACTATAAGTTAATGTAATTGTCATTTGGAATTCCTTCCAAAAAACATTCAAGTTTCTTGACCAAACAATGTTGGGGTAATAATAATGAGAATATGGATACTTTCCACTTGGATATCCAAGAAACCAGATATTCTGAATCCAATGGAAAGGGCTATTGGGTTTCGATAAAAGAGTGGGATACTAATAAATATAATATTTATTAATTTTTCTAAATTTTTCAGATAAAGTACGAAAATATATGCCCATATTATTTAAAGAAACATCAATAAAAATTTCATCAAACATATCATTGTGATCCATACTTGAGAAAAAAGTCATTTTCATCACCACAAATTTTCATGAGTGGAAATGAAACCTATGTGTCATCCTTCACCATGAAAAAAAAATTATATGCTAGAAAAAACTTTTCCAGTTGTGCCTAGTAATGAGGCAAGTGATGAAGAGCTATATCTTTATGAGAAATATCTGAATGATGCTATAGATGTTAAATGTTTCATGCTATCATCCATGTATAATGAGATTTTGATGAAACACGAGCATATGGATGCCTATATCATGATGTATCGCCTTTAGGATCTCTATCAAGAGAAGTAGAGACAAGAGAGGTATGAGATATCCAATGATTTGTTTATAACTAATCTTGGAGTGTCTGTGCCTACTGAGCCTCATATAGTAAATATTATCAGCTAAATTGAATGCCTATACATCTTAGGGATTAAATTACCAAATGATTAGTGTACATATCTCATACTTTCATCATTTAATAAGACCTTCTCCAGTTTTATTGTTAATACAATATGAGCATTAATGAGAAGAGTCTTATAAAAATTATTAATTTGATTTTCCAAGTGGATAAGGACATGGGTGGTGATAAACCTGTAGTCCTTATAGTGAATAAGAAAAGTAATAACAAGGAAAAGGGGACCCAGACTTACAAATAGTCTAAATCTCTCGAGCACCATCCTTTAAAGTAGAAGAATAAGATCTTGAGGTAGGGCAAGGAAAAGGAGGCAGTATGTTTTTCATGTGGAAATTCAAGCCACTGGAAGAGGAACTGCACCCAAAAGCAATGGAAATAAAAATGTTTGTTCTTAATCAAGTTTAATCATTCAATATATACACATTAGGTATTATATATAGCTTCTAGGGCTTAAATTAGTATCCAAATGTAGAAACCCAGTATATTCCAAAATATTTCCAAAGGATTGGTGGACATGAGAGATGTTAATGGTGTGAGGATAGATGATATGGAAATTTGTGACTACCACCTCTCATTTACAATGAGAATGATTTTGGTTTTAAAATATTGTTATTATGTACCTATTGTTACCAAGAACATAATTTATTTATCATACCTAAATATAGATGGATTAATTTTCAAGTTTGGAAATAAAAGATTTTTCTTTTATAAGGAAAACATATGTTATGGTATGGAACATTTAAATAATGGTATTTAAGTATTAAATTATTAAAATAAAGTATTTTAAATTGATAATGAATCATGATCATACAATTTATATGACACTCATCTTTGGAATCACCATCTTGGTCATGTAAACGAGAAGCATTTGACAAAGATCTATCAAGATAGTTATTTAGACTCTTATGGGCTAAAACTACTTGATAGATGTCATGATTGATTACAAGGAAAAATAACCAATCCAATATTTAGTGTATAGAGTGAATGGTCCACATAGATTCTAGGATTGGTACACACTAATGTGTATAGACCATTTCTAGTAGAAGCTAGAAGTTGATATTCTTACTTCATAATTTTTACTTATGACTTGAGTAGATATGGATATGTTTACTTAATGAGGTATAAGTTTGAGTCATTTTAGAAATTCAAGGAATTCAAGAATTAAGTAGCGAATCAAATTGATAAGAAGATAAAGAAACTTCTATTATATCTAGGTGGTGAATATCTTAACCAAGATTTCATCAACTTTATACAGGAGTTTAGGATTCTATCTTAACTCACTCCACTGTATACACCATAGTGGGATGGTGTTAGTGAAAGGAGGAACCATATGTTGTTAGACATGGTAAGTTTAAAGACAAGTCATGTAGGTATTCCATCATACTTTTGAGGATATACATTAAAAATTATGACATACACATGAAACCAAGTTCCAACAAAAGAATAAAATGAAATTCCATTATAGTTATGGATTGGAAAGAAACCTTTTTTATCACTAAAATGTGTATGGGTTTTTGAGGTGCTTGTTAAGGCCTTATTAGAAAAAAAGTAGAACCTCGAGGCATAAATTGTATATTTATAGGGTGTCCCAAGGAAACAAAGGGATACTACCTATAAAACCCCTCAGATAAAAAAGTGACTATCACCAGACAAGCTATATTTCTTAAGAGCGAGCACAATATCAAAAATGATAGAGGGAGAAAGATTGAATTTTATGAATTTTATGCTCAAGATACATAATATTTGTTGTGTGAATAGGTTCCATAGGTCCCCATAGAAGAAGTAGTGCCTAAAACACAAGTACTACATGGGATCATAAGATAGGTAAGAGAAATAGAGAAATATGGTTTTCTAGTCACCAAATATGGTGAATAATTATTGGTTGACAATGATAAACCTATATCCTAGAAGGAGGTAGAATAAAGCTCAGAAGACACAAGATGGAAATAATACATGAATTCCGAAATGGATTCCATGTACCAAAACTGATTTTGGGTTCTGGTCGATGTGCCAGTTGATGTAAAGCCCATTGTATGAAAATGGGTATTCAAGAGGAAAATGGATAAGGAATGTAAAATAAATACCTATAAAGTAAGTATAGTGGATAAAGGGTTTAAATAGTGTCAAGTAATTGACTATGATGAAACCTTTTCTCTACTTTCCATGTTTAAATCCATTATAATTATAAATGATATAATAGTTTACCATGACTATCTGATTTGGAAAATGTATTTGAAAACTAAATTCCTAAATGGGAACCTTTAGGTAGATGTCTATATGACACAACCAGAAGGTTTTGTGACTCCAAGTGATAGAAAAAGTATTTTCAAGTTGTAGAGATCCATTTATGGATTTAAGTAAGCATAAAGGTCATGGAACATTCAATTCGATGAAGCCATAAAATAATTTGGTTTCATTAAGAATGAATGTGACCCATGTGTTTACAATATGTTTAGTAGAAATTTTGTCTTTATCCTCGTAGTATATATTGATAAAATATTAATTATTGGAAACTACATACCAATATTAAAATCTCTTAAGGGATGGTTAAAAAATGTTTCTCCATGAAGGAATTAGGTAAATAAGCCTATAATACATAGATCAATATCATTTGTGGTAGATCCTATATGATTCTTAGACTAAGTAAAAGTTCATATGTCGACCAGATACAAATGATATTTAGTATGGAATAATTCAATATGGGATTGGTTCTAATTTCACATAGTTTACATCTTTCTAAGAGAATGTGTCCTCAGACACAACATGAGAAAGATAAAATGAGTAATATCCCATACACATTAGTGATAAGACAATCATTTATTCCATGTTATGTACTATACTTGATGTTTCCTATACACTAAGCATGGTAGTAAGATATCAATAATACCAATGAGAATAGAATTAGACTACTATTAAGGCTATCCTTAAGTATCTAAGAAGAAATAAGGATATTTTACTGGTGTATAGAGGAGACAAAGAGCTGGTCATTAGAGGTTATAATTATGCTAGTTTTTAGATATATTATAATGATCTGAAATCACAATCAGGTTATGTTTTTTGTCTTAATGGAGGATCTGTGAGCTAGAAGAGTCAAAGAAGCCAGTTGTTGCTGATTCTATAGCAGAGTTCGAGTTTATAGGGACTTCTGATTCAGCCAAGGAAGCCATTTGGATTCAAATATTTTTTCAGGATCTTGATTTGGTACCTAGCAGTAAATACCCTATCACATTTTATTATGATAATACTGTAGTGGTGACACTTGAAAAATAGATAAGGTCACACCAATGAATAAAGAACATACTCTAGAAGTATCACCTCTTGAGTTATTTCTATCATAGGGGTGAAGTTGTAGTAAGTAGAGTAACCCTGGAAGATAACATGGAAAACCAATTAACTAAAGGCATATCTCAGAAAAAGCATGAATATCATGTGAGTGTTAGAAGACTAAAGGTTGTTAACAACTGGCTCTAGTAATAGTGGGAGTCTATTAGAGTTGGAACCTAAGAACAAACTTCTATGTACTTTATGATAACATGCATTAATTTTTTTTGAATATTAATAAACTTCATATCAGATCATTAGTGTTATTATATGTAACATAGTATGTGATAATGTTCTAAGAGTAGTTGTCTCACTAAAAGGTTATAGTAGTTCCCTGCTATGATGAGAAACTAGAAGTGCTACGACACTATTCTTGAATAAATATTCTATAACTGGATGATATCATTTTAGGGAAAAAATGATACAGGATATCAGGGGAGGAGGCTCATAGGAATTTTAGGTACCTTCTCATGGTGTATTCCCATGGTAATATCTAGTAGAATATTATGATAACAAGACCTGTCAGTAGGAAAACCATATTTATATGTGTCATTAGATGTTCATATCTGGGGACATGTGTATTGGTCCTTAGACTTTAATATTATTCTGAGTCATGTACTTTGATGTATTTACTTAAACCATGATAATAGATGTTTGTGGTGAGGTAGGAAACATTGGGTGAATCTCGATTAATATTGAATTAATGAATAATGTGAGAAAGGATTTCTCCTTCTTTATTTAATATATGTTGATATCTCAGGCCCTTTAATGGAATTTATATAGCCTAAATAAATCAATTTCCATGTTTTTCAATAAGAAATTTCTATTTAAAATAAGTCAAAGAAAGAGACATTGACCACATAGGTTTATGGCACTAACATGCAACCTGCTTGATTTGAGATATCATGATAAAGGGATTATATTTCATAGTAAGAATCCATATGAGGTAAAATGTCATTGAGGAATCAAATTCATTATCTATAGGTTCCTTGTCATGTTTCTAGATTCTAATCTTAGAATTTAGGCTGCATTGCCTAATTCCACTAAGTAAGAGTCCTAGAGGGTCACATACTAAGTATATCCAGAATCTTAGTTAAATAATATATTATTATTTATTATTTAACAAGTTGAATAAATATTATTCCTGGAAGTGGTTTAGTAATTATTCATGTATGATTGATCATATATATTTTGTAACTAGTAATTCAAGAGAATTTAATGTGATTGGAATATTTAATAAATATTTATTTTCTATTTAGTGAATATAATATGTATTTATTTATTAGCGAATAATGTAGGGATATTTATTTAGTAAATAAAGAGTAATTATTCAAGGCCGGATAAATATGTATTAATGAAAAAAATGTTTTTAGGTCCGATGAGAAATAATAAATATTGAATATTATTTAATTTAATAATATTTAATTTAATCACCAAGCTAAGAACATGTTGAAAAATAATAATATTATTATTATTATTTTACATCGGGTTTCGTAGGGATTAAGTAAATAATGAAGGGAACTTGTGATATTATTTTATTTTAACCCAAATAATATATAAACCCATTTATATTATTTTATTAATAAGAAAATTCATTTTTTTTGGTTGTACACAATAGATTTGAAGAATTATCTCAAGCCAAAGAGAGATCCCTTCTCTAAGAATGCTCCCAATAAAAGAGAGAAATCTTCTTCCACTAAATCCTCTCATGTCATGAGTGATCAAAAAGAATGCTTTGGAATTAGTTCTCGTAGAGATCCAAGGCATATGATGCAATAAGAAATATCTTCCATTATAGAACTCGAAGATTCTTTTATCGATGTCTGTAGATTTCTAGAACATATGTGGATAACCACTAGATGGAGTTTTCACTTGATTCCTATAATACAATGATGGTGAAACGCAGTTCTTTCACAAGATTCATCAGTGAAAAAATAATTACAAAAAGGGAAATTATTTAATTGATTGAATTAATTATAATTGATATGAGATGATCCTCCCTCTGGTTCCAGTCTGATTTCTATTGTCTAATTATTTCATATAATTCCATTAATCACTATGTTCAACATTGTGTAAAATCTCAAATTGATCATCAATCATGGAAAAAATAAAAGTTGGGAACTATCCATCACATGCTTCCACTACGCCCGAAACCTACACTTATATGATAATAATGTTTAGGATACTAGTTCCCTTAAAAAATGTATTAAGTCCATCAAAGAAACAATCATTCTTACACTTTGGATTATGTGCATTGATACAGTTCTCATTACTTTTTCTAGGTTCCATTTATAAATGATGGAATACACTAGATTAGATTATATAATTAGTAAACATAATGTATAATCCCAAATATAGTGAAATACTTAGCATAATTTAATTTTCCTTATAAATTAATCTCATAGTCATAAAAATGGTCTCTTTTAGGATATATCTATTTTCAATTCCTTCAAAATGGAATGAAGAAAATGTGAATTATCCTAGGAGTGAAAAACCAATAGTGTATTATAGACCATTTTCATGCACGAGGTAATGATTGGGTCAATCCCAATACACCCTTTTTGAAGTAATTATCCCTAGGTATAACTATTTCAGAACCACTTCCACATTTAGTATCTAGATTGAGATGTATTTTTATAAAAAATCACATAATATTTTCCTTGCGATAAATTTTGGTTGTTCTTCTATATATATATATATATATATATATATATCCTAAAAGTCAATCATAAGATCATGATACCTAATCTAGGTTTTCCTAAATCTAGTTCCCAAGGTTTCTACTAAACTTCCTATAATACCAACTATAGTGACCCTGACCCCAGCAACCTGAAGCCAGTATCTAACTTTATTACATTGAAATAATATAAAATAAATTTCATCCCAAAGGACCGAATAATTTAGTAGGCTCGGTAAACTATATATTTCTTTATTAAATTAGAAAACCCAAATTACCACATAATTTTTTTTTGAGAATAACATTATCCCCTCTAGAATATACTCATATATATATTATATTACACATCATTGATTCATGGTTAAATAATTAAAATAAAGATAAAATAAATCTTAGAAAGAGTTATGTACAATGGAAGCTATCATTAATCAAGATGCATAATAAAAATGTAAAAGTAAATAACTAAACACACATTCCTTTTAAACTAATTGAATATCATGATAAAATGATGAATAATTAATATGGAATGGTTAATAACTGAAAACACATACTATTTAATCAATAATTGAGAATGAAATGAAACCAAAGATAATATCCTTGTGAAAATATCATGGTCAATAAATCCAAAAAAGGAGCAGCCCTAGAAGAGGATTCAGAGCCGGTGCACTCACTAGAGCATAACCAAATGGATTGTCAAAATGAGAGGGTATTACTATGCCATCAGTACTAGCCTATGCTTGCACGGTAATCCTAGCTAGATGGCCATGCAAAGGTGGAGAGCTACTATCATGACATAGATGCTGGGGAGGGGTAGTTCCTTATAGATAGTCTGGTTGAATTCCCTAAGACCTTCGGGTCATGTAATCTCCTTAGCCTACGGGCCTTGTAATCTCTGAGCCTACGGGCCTTGTAAGGGTTCCCCCTCATCCCTTGAAAAGGGGGTTATCAAAAATCAATAAAAAATGAAGGCCTTCGGGCCATTCGGGCCAATGATAATAGGTAAGTGAATATTTCAATGGAAAGTTAATAACTACAAAAATGAATCAATGAAGTTAATATCAATACAATCCTTAGTCAAAATAATCATAAACCATCTAGAGGAAGAATAAGGATGGCATCAATAAAACATATCACCAATAAGGTATATGTAAAATAAAGGGCTTTTGTCATTAATGAATATAAATACCAAAAAAATATCTTTAAAATAAATCTTGATGAACATATCCTTTACATTTGAAAATAAAATTCTAAAACTAAAATTTTATAAAATAATTTGAAAATAATTTTCCTTTAAAATAATATTTTAAACTAATAAAGGATGTTTTAAAATATTGAGTGGTCATGATAGCTAGAAATTCCATATATACCAAGTATATTAAAACAAAGAGTCCTTTAACTTTTTCAATAAAATCTAAACAAACCTTGTTTTAAAAATTACATGAATATTATTTTCAAAACATTTTGTAAAAAATCGGAATGGTTAAAATTTTATTCAATAAATCATTTTAAAAATTTTAAAAATATTTTTGAAAATATTTTTAGAAAACATGGTTTTGGAAGAAAACTAATTTCTGACCTAAAAGAGAAATAAAGTCTTATTTTATTAAAAAAATTCTCAATTATTTAAAGTAACAAAGAAAGAAAAAATGTTAATACAATATGAAAAATTTCACGAATAACAACAGGATAATAAAATAATAGGTTTTATTAAACAATTATCAAATAATCTCCTTCAATGGAAATTCATGTATAAATAATCCTAATTAGAATGAAATTCTTAAATAAAACCTTTGAAAGATCATAACGTTGAAGGGAGAATTAGTCAATGAATAAATTATGTGTGTAAAATTTAAATCCACATAAAACTAGTGTAAATACAAAGTAATATAATCAAAATTAATTACACACGTAATCTTAAAATATCAAAGACAACAAATAATTAATATAACCTAATGAAAATAAATTAAGTTATAAAATTCATTACCACTTGGTAATTTTGAATTAAAATAACCTTGGATGAAATAATTCAAATTTAAAATAGAAATACAATGATGGATTCATGAAATTTCAAGAAAATGCTTCATTATGTACACAATATAAAATAATTTGGGTGCATAACATTACTATATGCCTCAATGAAGGGAAATTGGGATGAAATCCCTTACCTCATGCTTCATTTTGGTTAAATGTCCTTTAAAATTCTTTATAGGAGCTTTAAACTTGTTATTAACATATAAAAGAACTATATTAGTATTTATAAATCATATATGGTCCTTATATAAAATTTTATCACCCGTTCATTAATAAGCTTTCCTTATTTTCATTTTTTCAGGTGTTAAATGCCCTATTTTATCATTCATGTTTGGTCATGAATGTTTTGGTTCATGTGAATATTATATAGTTTAATCATATCCATAATAATAATCATGATATAATTATCATATTTATACATAAATTATACTTTTATGACCAATAATTAATGACGGTTTCGAAAAATGAAGTATATTATGATCATGGAGACGATAAGTCGTACGTACACGTGGGTAATTTTTCCATTTTCAACGATTATTATAGAAAAGAGCTAATTAATATTTTAAATTTATATAAAGATCATAATATCATAAATAAAATATTATTTCTTTAAATATACTTATATATATTATCCATGTGGTGTGGTGATGAAAAGAGAGTCACTACGTACATGAACGATCATAACATCTTTAAGTGAGGGAAAATGTAAGAAAGAAAATGACATATATTATCTTTATAGAATAATAAATTGTCATAAATATATTAATTTTTTCATTTATATCATATATATTTAATAAATTTATCCTTATTACCTTCTATGTAAATCGTTATTGAAAAATGAATCACATCGCTTCGTGAGGTGGCAATATGTCGTACACACAAGCGACATTATCATATCCCATATGAAAAAAGTAAAAAATTTATATATGATATAATGAATCCATAGGTATAATTATTTTGTAAATATAATATAAATACTTTATATCCATTATCATACCCAACCGTGAGAGGTGGTAATGGAAAAATGAATGACATTAGTTCGTGAGGTGGTAGTCCGTCGTACACATGAATGCTGATTTTGTAACCCATTTGATGCAATTGAATATGATTTTAAGTCATTAAATTAACATAAAACATATAAGTACATGTAATATACTATGGTTATTATATCATCATGTTTTGATAAGTATTTAAGGGGGTGTAGGAAGAAATAAAATAAATATACTTGTTAAAGAATGTTACCTCTTCTTCAGGTATCCTCCTTAGGTTAGCACCCAAAGCCTTACTAGGTTATATTTCTACCAAAAATAAGGATTATAGGATTATTGGATAGAATTTGGGGAGTTATTTGCGTAGGTATTGGCTAAAAAGGGTTTATCTTGTGAAGAAGAGAGGTTAGTGGTGACCTTTCATAAGTGAGGTGAGTGACACACTTGTAATTTTTGAAAACAAAAGGGTGTACCCATATTTTTCACATGAAAAAGGGTCCAAAATGGATTATTATCAATAATTATACATAATAGTGTCTAAATATGACTATAAAATAAATTTTAGGAATGTTTTTATTTCATTTTAACCCTTAACATTTTAGTTTAACCCCCGGTAAATACATTTTTACCTTAACCGCGAAAAGTAATTTTTACTATTTTCACTATTCATTTTTATAAATAATTATTTTGAATTTATTAGATAATATAAATTAATTTTGTTCCAAATAAAATATTCATTTTTAAAAATTCCATTCACATAAGTGTAAAAATTTAATTTAAAATTAATCCCACAGATGGGATGAGAAATCAGGTATTCAAAGAGAAAATGTTTAAAAGTTTACAATGTTTTTATATGAAAATTCAATATAAAAAAGATTAAAATGACCTAAATTGAATTAATATATATACATTTTAACTATTTTTACTTTAAATCCAATTAAAAGTATAATTTCACTTTAAAAATAATTTAAACGAAAAAGAAGTTTTTAATTAAAATTCAGCATTTTCACTATTCATCGAAAAATGAAACATTTTAGAAAAATATGAAAAATTAACCCTAATATAATTTTTATATGATAATTTAAAGAAATTAAGTTTATTTTTTCAAATAAATTTTCTAAATTTGGTAAAAATTAATTTTAAATTATGTGCGCAAAGCGCGACTAAACAATATTTTAAATATAATATAGTTTCTGGAAAAAACATTTATATTTATTTTATATGATTATTATTTTATTAATAATCATTGTATAACCATAATTTCATAATTTAGATAGTATTATTCATACCCTAAAATTTAACATCTAGGCTATAATGGTATCCTATATTACAATTCATTTAGATTTGGTGTTGCGTGTTCCCCAAGCTATCGAAGAGATTAAATTTAAAGAATTATATTTCATGCACTGTTTAATCTTTGTATAGAGTGTTTTATATGATATCAAATAAAATGTTCTTATTTTATAATTCTAGGGTGTTATAGTTAGTAACTAGATATATACAATGACCTATTTTATTTTTTGAATTCTTGAAACACAACCAAGGAACAACCTCAAACTCAAGGCACTCAATCAACTAAAGTTCAGGCCAATGCTGGTTATCAAAACTGAACACTAAGATGGTTCTTAAACAAGACCATTCAATTAGAAACATGATTATTTCATCTCATGATCACTTTTCAGAACTATAGTTATCCTGAATCCAAGCCTTATCTTTTAACCACCAACTATCGATTCTTAGCACCACTGTCATCATAAAAAACCCAACATAACATCAAAATCACACTCACACAATGTTCCCAACATGTCTCCCAACTTACCACACCCAACACCCATGATAATTCCAATCAATATTGGCACCCATACTCTTAATTTAAAACCAAATGGATTGGATTCAAACCTAATATCCATGCACAAACTAAGACAAACCAAATTTTCCTTAGAACCATGATTCGATTTTTAAAATTATCCTATCATTTCTAAAATTAACCATTATATGTGATTTGAAAATTTCCATATACATGTCATAAAAAAACTTGATTCCAACTATCCTCCACTGACTCACCCAAAAAACACTCGACTCCAACTTCCAACACATCCCACCTTACCTGATTATGATTCTTTCAAGATTAGGGGCATTCCACACCCACCCAGACACACTGATTAAAGTCCATACCTGAATATTAGTGATACTTCACCATTATATCCTCTAATGAATAAAAACCATCATCCTACCATACCAAACCACCAACATACCTCTTACATAAGAAACATAGATTACTTTTCAGAACCACCTCAAGCTTGAAAGAAATTATTGGCTTGATCATTCACCACAACTGATATCCATCTAGAATTACCTATATAATTCAAGCACACATATCATCAATTCCTCAATAGAATCATGGTGCTACCACGACTGATTCACTTCTAGTTCTATACACTTATAACCCTTCCCGAATGAGGCACACACCTTCATGACTAGCACATTACTATTGGACTCCTCATGTATTAATCATGTTTTAATGATCAAAAATATTATTTAGTCTCTTAACCATGTTACCTATCTTTAATCTATCTCACATAAAATGTACAATAGCTTAGTAAAAGCTATCCAGATCTCTTAAGTGGTATACACTCAGTTTAGATACAACATACTATCTTTTGATTCACTTTATAATGATTTATCTAAAAAATGATTATATTAAATTCATTTTATGAATATCAGTTCTTAAGTATGAATACAGATATTTTCATAAGTATGAGACACTATGACCATGAGACACCGTGACCATGACACACTGTGAAGCAGACACCGTGAAGCAGACACCGTGAAGCAGACACTGTGAAGCAGACACCGTGAACAAGACACCGTGAATAAGACACAGTGAAGCTGACACCGTGAAGCTATCACCATGAATAAGACACTGTGACATCCAGACACCGTGACCACAAGACATTGTGACCAATCCAGACACCATGTGAAGGAGACACCATTTCCATGACATACTGTGACACTGTTTCCTAATATGTTTTGTCGCCTTTTGATTTGATATCTAACAGTCATATTTGAAGATTTTAATGCAGTGACATAATTAATGTTTCTTTTTTAGACATTTCCTTGACAGTACGAGGTACGAGGTGCAGAATACATGCAACATGTCAGCTCAAACACATGCACTCCAAGATAAAAGAGTAATGCGGCACAGAAACAAAAGGATCATATACGCGAGATCAGTTGTACAATACTGTAAAAGAAAACAAACCGGTTGGCATGAGAATGATAACATAATACACTTAGAGAATTGTCTCATGTAACTCAACTCTGTTGAAGAATACACAAAGCATACTGGAATCCTAGAATCCCGGGAACATCTTCGCACTGTAAAACACCATGAAGAACACAAGATGGATCTATCTAACTTGCGACACTCTGTTTTCCATACAAGGACTTGTGTTCTGTATCTACCTCATCTCAGAAGTCCATAGCTACAAAGACTAACACTCAGAGCACTTCTAAAACTATCTCAATATTTCTACTATATTTTGTATCATTTTATTAACTTTCAAGAAGAGTGTGTATATGTATTACAACACACTATGTATCCTGCATTAAATTGAAGGATATAGGATATCCTTACTCAAACATTATTTTACTCTTGTGTGTACCCACAATAAGTGTGGAAGAGGTCCTTCTGTGGCCTGGTTATTTATACCCACGAAGAACTGTGGAAGAGGTCCCTGTGTGTCATGGACAGTCCTGTGTACTATTGTTGACCCCAATCCAGGGTGTAGATCAAGTTTATTTATATAAACTATTTGGTGGTGGGTGATCACCAATTGGAGTGGATTAGGTCTCGAATTGAGACTGAACCACTTGTTTCATATCTGTTGTGCTGATTAATTTAGTCTTCCCTGCTTTACTGTTTTATTATATAATTCATATATCACTAAATTCACTTTGATAGTTAATATTGGAATGAAGTTATAATTGTCTTTTCTTAATAGAATAGATTTAAAATCAATATTAATATCTGACCTTAAGATTACTAATAACAAATAAATCTTCTAAGAAGTTATTTAAATATTCAAACCTTTATAACAGTATAACCTTGATTAACTGGGCAGTATTTAAACTTTTGGGGAAACCTTTTAGAAATAATTTTTAATCAAAAATTTTTATAGATTACTCAATTCACCCCCCCCCCCCACCTTGAGTAATCTACTCCGACCAACATTTGTTATCAAAGGTTTTTTATTAAGACTTTGTTTAACCTTATTCAACTCTGATTGTAGTTGTACTTTGAAGATATTTAAATTTTTGTTAATTCTAAATTTATAGCACTTGAAAAGTATTTCTATATTATGGATAATAGATTGGAAGGTGTTGCAACCAACAGACCACCATTCATTAATGGAACCAACTATTCTCAATGGAAAATTAAAATGGAAATGCACTTAGAGAGTATTGGTTTTGAAATTTGGTCTTCTATTATAGATGAATATAAGATTCCTAATACTGATAGAATCACATGGCATGAACCTATCAAAACTACCTACTATAACAATTTCAAAGCTATGAATGCTTTATATTTCTCTTTAGGAGATGAATAATTCAATAGAATTTCTTCTTGTAAAACTGCCCATGAAATTTGGGGTACTATGTTTGTCTCACATGAAGGAACATCTAGTGTAAAAGAAATGTGACTTAATAATTATACTACTAAATATGATAAATTTAAAATGAAACCTGATGAGCCTATCTATGACATGTATCTTAGGTTGAATGAGACTGTCAACACAATTATTTCTCTTGGAAGATAAGTCACTGCCAAGGAACAAATCATGAGAATTCTCAGATGCCTGCCTGAAAGATGGAGAGGAACCTCTATCTATATTAGAGAATCATGCGACATCAGCAAGCTAACTATAAAAGAACTCATTGAGAAACTGATGATGTATGAAGAGGAACTGAAATTCAACAAGGAATAAGAGGATGAACCAAAGAGGAAATCTGTTGCATTCAAGACCACCACCTCTAAACACAAAGGCAAAGGGAAATTGGAAGCTTTTGTAGAAAGTTCAAGTATTGAACAATCATCACCTGACAGTGATGGGGAAATGACTCAATTATCCATAATATTCAAGAAATTTTATAAGAAGAATAACTTTTTTCGAAAGCCTAACTTCAAGGTAAAATATGACCAAAAAGAAAATTGGAAGAATGACTAGAAAAGAAGTGACAAGACTGATGAGATTTTCTTCTATGAATGTAAGAAAAAAGGACATATCAAGGCTGACTATCCAAATCTCAAGTACAAAAAGAGATATGAGGACAAGTACATGAAGCATAAAAAGGCCATGAAAGAAACCTGGAGTGCTTCTGAGGATAGTTAATGTGACTTAGAAACATCACATGATGAACAGGAAAACAAAGCCAATATGTGTTTTATGACGAACACCTCTGAGGTAACACTGGCCTCTACTGTATATAATTCATACTATTCTGAAAATGAGAGTGACTCTAAAAATATGACTAACAATGAAATGTTTTAATATTGTAACATGCTTTATGAAACATTCAATGAAATAAAAGACAAATATAAATCATTGAAGAAACAATATTCTCTTACTATAACTGTTAAATATTAACTCACAACTGAAAAGAGAAAAATGCTCAACTACTCAAAGAGAACAATGAATTAAAAATGTCTAATGATAAATTGAAGAATGACCTAGAAAAGTTTACCAATGGGAATAATACCCTTACTTAAATTCTAGGAAACCAAATTGCCCCAAAATACAACACTGGAATTGGTTATCAACCTGGAAAAAGAAATCTTGGTAGAAACAATTTTGTTTCAAAATCTAGGACATATAGTTTTACTCCCAGATCTGGACACAAATCAACTAATTCTATTTATGATACATCTTCTTATGTTTCAAGTTTTTTTGGACCAAACAGAGTTTATTTTTCAAATATTTTACTTAATGCTTATAGGAAACCTATGAGGTAGATATAGGTTCCTAAAGCACTTATTTCAGATATTACTGGACCCAAACAAGTATGGGTACCAAAATCCGTTTTTGATTAATCATTTTGTAGGAAAGATGCTTAAAGAGTTACTATAAAAGTGTGTGGTAATTTGACAGTGGATGTTCAAGACACATGATAGGGGAATACTCATGATTTAAGAATCTAATAAAAATAGATGGAGGACATGTCACATTTGGTGACAATGCCAAAGGAAAGATCATTGGCCTCGACCAAATCGGTAACTCCAACTCAGTTTTAATTTCTAAATTATTGTTTGTCGATGGATTAAAATATAATCTTCTTAGTATATCACAATTATGTAATGATGGATTTCATGTTAGATTTGAAGATGATGCTTGCAATGTCTTTAATTCTAAAGATGAATCAGTATTTTCTACATTAAGAAATAAAAATGTTTACTATGTTAGCTTAGGTTCTTTAGCTTCTCAAAATGATTCATGTTTAAGTGTATTTTATAAAGAGTATTGACTCTGGAATAGGAGACTAGGACACTGTAATATTCACTCCCTTAGAATGATAACTAGAAAAATCTTAGTTAAAGACTTTCCCAAACTTGAGTTTCCAAATGACAAAGTGTGTAATCCCAGTCAAAAGTAAAAACAACACAAAATTTTATTTCAAACCAAAGAAAGAAGTATTAACTTATAAACCTATCGAACTGGTTCACATGGATTTATTTGGACCATCTAGAGTTTCTAGTTTAAATGGGAATCACTATGTTTATGTTCTTGTAGATGAATTTTCTAGATATACTTGGACCTTCTTTCTAGATCACAAAAGTGAAGCCTTCTCTTATTTTACTAAATATGCCAAGTCTGTGGAAAATATTAGTGGACTTAGAATTAAATCCTTAAGAAGTGATCATGGCCATGAGTTTGAAAATCAAGAGTTTGAATCCTTTTACTCACAAAATGGTTATAGTCACAATTTCTCTGCCCCTGGAACACCTCAACAAAATGGAGTTTTAGAAAGAATAAATAGAACCATGTAAGAGATTTCCATAACAATGCTTAGTGAATATGACCTACCTAATTATTTTTGGGCTGAAGCTGTCAGTACATCATGCTACATAATCAATATAGTGTTAATCAGACCTATTCTTAAGAAGAATCCTTATGAGTTATGGAACAATAGAAAACCTAAGATTAAATACTTCAAAGTTTTTGGCTGCAAAGTCTATATTCTTAATACTAAGGACAATATTGAAAAAATTTCATCTAAGAGTGATGAAGATATCCTTTTAGGATATTCCATATCTGGTAAAGCCTATAGAGTGTTCAATAAAAGAACTAAATGTGTGGAAGAATCTGTCCATATCAAATTTGATGAAACAGATCCACATGAGCCTAAAACCATTCTAGAGAACCTGGAGGATGATGTTTCAAATCTAAACATTATTCCAAAATCCTCAAACCATTCTATGAAAGAATCTGTGAAAACTTCTCATTCCGGAAATTCCATAGCCTTACGCCATAATGAACCTAAACCTATTGATGACCCTGAAATCACTAGTCCCTCATTTTCTAGATCTTTTAGAACTCTTAAGAACCATCCTTTAGATGTTGTTGTAGGAGACCTAGACAAAGGAACTCAAACAATAACTTCTCTTAGAAATCAGGTTGAACACCAAGTCTTCTTGTCATAACATGAACCCAAAAACATTAATGATGCTATCAATGATGAGTTTTGGGTGATGGCTATGCAAGAAGAACTTAATCAGTTTGAAAGGAACAAAGTTTGGAAACTTGTTTAAAGGCCTAAGGACACATTCAGCATAGGCACTAAATGGGTGTTTAGAAACAAGGTATATGAGGCTGGTAACATAGTTAGAAACAAGGCTATATTAGTGGCACAAGTCTATAGTCAATAAGAAGGAATTGACTATGAGGAGACCTTTGCACCAGTAGCTAGACTTGAAGCCATAAGAATCCTACTTTCTTATGTTGCACATCTAAATTTAAAACTATATAAAATGGATGTTAAGAGTGAATTCTAAAATGGGTATATAGATGAGGATGTATTTTTTGAACAACCCCCTGGTTTTACAAACCCACATTTTCCAAATCATATTTTTAAATTATCAAAATCATTATATGGTTTGAAACAAGCTCTAAGAGCTTGGTATGATCTGTTTAGTACTTTTCTTATTTCCAAAGGTTTTACAAAAGGAATAGCTAATACTACTCTTTTTATAAAATGAATTTCAAATGATGTTTTTGTTGTTCAAATCTAGGTAGATGACATTATCTTTGTATCTTCAAGAAATTCTTTATGTGTTGATATTTCTAAAATGGTGAAAAATAAATTTTAAATGAGTTTAATGGGTGAACTAAAATTCTTTCTCGGATTTCAAATATTTCAAAATAATGATGGTATTACTTTAACTAAAAGTAAATTTTCTAGAGATATTCTAAAACGTTTTGGATTGGATAGAACTAAAAGTAGTGACACTCCCATGAGTACCACTTGTGTGTTGGATCTTTATGAAGATGGTAAATCTGTTGATCAAAACACTTATAGAGGAATGATTGGAAGTTTACTTTATATAACTGCTAGTCGACCAGACATTATTTTTATTGTGTGTATGTGTGCTCGTTTTCAAGAAAATCCCAAGGAATCTCATTTAAATGTTGTAAATAGAATTTTCCAATACCTCAAGAATACATCCAATCATGGACTATTATATCCTAGAGTACAATAATTTGAATTAGTTAGTTATTCTTATGATGAATTCAGTGGCTGTATGTTAGATAGAAAAATCACCTCTAGGACACATCACTTTTTAGGAAATTCACTAGTATCATCGTGTAGTAAGAAACAAAATTATGTTGCATTATCTACTACAGAAGCTGAATACATAGTTGTTGGCAGCTGTTGTGCACAAATCTTGTGGATGAAACACAAATTTCTAGATTATGGATATCATTTCAGGCATGTACCTATAAATTGTGACAACACAAGTGCTATTAACATTTTGAAAAATCCTGTTTCACATTATAGGACAAATCATATTGATGTAAGACATCACTTTTTGAGAGATCATTATCAAAAGGGTGATATCACTTTGGAATTCATTAGTACTGAGTATCAGTTTGTTGATATATTCACCAAACCACTAAATTTCGAAAGAATAGACTATATTATACATGAATTAGGCATGATAAATCTTAAGTAAATATCTTATTGGTTTATATCATACTGGTTTATATCATACTGTTTTATGTCTTAATTTTGTATCTCATACTGTTTCATGTTTACTATCTCATCATAAAGTTCATGTTTATTGTGTCACCATAATGTTCATGTTTATTTTCTCATTGTAAAGTTTCATGTTTACTGTCTCTCTGTAAAGATCATGTTTACTGTCTCACCATAAAGTTCAGGTTTACTATCTCACCGTAAAGTTCATGTTTACTATCTCACCGTAATATTCATTCACTATCTCACCATAAAATTTGTTCACTATCTCAACATAAAAACTCGATATAGTCTCACCGTAATGATTCTTTATGATTTTTATTTATGAATTATAAACCATATCACGGTAATTATTCATTTCACCTCGTTATTTTCCCACATTTTTACTTTTGCAACGTTTGGTATTCCTAAATGATAAAATAAATGAAGTATCACTTGCACTTCACTCGAGCCCTCTTCTAATAACTCAATTTGTAACCCTTATTCAACCCTTAAACCCTTCTCTCTCAAACCTTCGGTGAATTCCTAGGATGAAATGCCCTTCATCATCGACTCCTATGAAACGTAGCTCAAAGAAGAAGAAAATCGCACTTAAGCTAGCACCTAAATGTCCTCTAAACCCAAATCTGGTAAACTGAGCTATAGTACCAAAGAAAGAGGTTTTCCCCAAATGGATTCTGTCATGTAAGTCTATGGTTCTGAAATTTTTAAAAGATAAAGGCTGGTTAGAGTGGTTTTCGAAGGAAGATAGACCTATATATCCTAAGTTAGTGACTCAGTTTTATCAATATGTTCAGTTCTCTGTTGATTCTAAAGATGGGTATGTTGTGAAATCAGAGAGGACCTCCACCTTCTAGCGAGTTCTTTGTGTTGGAAGATGCTCTGAAAAGATTAATTGGAAATGGAACCAAGAGAAGATCTATTTCTTCCAAACTAGATGGAGAATCAAGACTATTGTTTAAGTTTATACAGAACCTTATTATCCCAAGAAAAGGTGATTTTTCTATTCTAAAATACCAGAATGTGTTTCTGATTCATCTTATGAAAAAATGGGCATAAGATCAACCTTTTTAAGTATATCATACACTATATGTGTGAACTGATCAAAGCCACATCCAAGTCAACCTCCAAGTTTTACTCTCAGCTTATCTCAGCTATTCTTTATGCCAAAGGTATGGTTGGACCTAATGAGAAATTTATCAAGGATTGTGAGTTCTACCTTTCAAAATTCACTATCAAGAGGATGAAAATCAATTGGAATCTTTGGAAAAAGGCATGGGTAGAATACAATGATAGAATCTATGGAAAAATAAATCCACTAGAACATCCCTCAAGACCAAGAGATATTTCTAATCCTAGTTTGGAACCAGATGAGGTTGTTGAGTATTCTAAAGAAGAATAAGGAGAAGAGGATGCTTTGCCTCCTAAAGAAAATTATTTCTGATAATGAATACATTACTTATGTCCCTCATGTAGTAAGTGAAGAAGAAGTCCCTACTTCTAAATATTTTGTTAATCTAGAAGATAAACCTAAGGTTGAAACAAAATATACTGTCAAAGAAACTGAAAAGAATTCTATGGAAGAACCTATAGAAGAAGAATTACCTGTTATGTAAGAAGCTGACCTTGAAGAACTCCCAGTGGAACAATATGTTCTTGAAGTCATTCCTTCAGCTGAGGAAAGGCTGGAGTTGGATTTTCAGCTATCTAGGTATGAAATGGGTGAGGAACTAAGAGTTGAATTTGTGGAATTAGATCAAGACCCTAAGCTTCTCAGTCTTGGGAAAGATGCAACTGTTGAGAGGGAGAAACCCCCAAATCTGGAATCTACTGAAGTACCAAACTCGATAGTTTAAAGCCCTGTATACACTCGGTATAAAGTCCCTAGTTTTTATGATGTGGATTCCTTTCAACAAGTTTCAGTAAAAGGTATTGACTTTTCTACTATGTTCCAACTGAAATCTGTCTCTAATCTTTCCCTTGAGAAGGAACCTGAGCCTGTATCAGTCCCTATTTTTGAACCTTTATCATAACAACCATCCTTGGTGAGTAAAGATGATCGAAAATAATTTTGAGCTACCCTTTTGTCTGGTGTTGAAAAGTCCTGAATTCCAAACTTTCTCTTGTAACTCATCTAAGTCAGAAATATGCCTCACTATTGTTAGAAAAAGTTATTTGGCATATTCAACCCAAAATTCTTCAAGAGATTTAGGAAGTTAGAGTTGAAAACAGACTACTTAGTGATTAATTCAAGACTCTAGGAGGCATGATTGAAGAAATGCAGAAAGAGATGCATTCGAGATCATAGCTTGCTTCCCATCCTATAGAACCTTTTGTTCCTCAAACCCCACACAATATTGGGCCCCAGATTCAACCTCATTTAGCTTCCTTAGCTGAAAAGGTCACTAAAAGGAACAAAAATATTGTGAAGGAGATGAGAGAGATTTTTGTTAATCTTAACAAGATCACTGATGAATATAAGGGGTGTCTTCAAAAAGTGCTAAACCAAATGAAATCTCTAACCTTAGTTGTCAATGCTTCTAAGGCATCCAGGAAATCATCTCAACCTTCCCTAGATAGTGACCTGATCAGAACAGTGGTCAAAGAAGAACTTCCTATTGTGGTTTCAATAAAGATTCTCTATATGAAGTTGTCAAGAATAGTGACAGTGTTCTTGATCTGGTCCAAATCCATTCAAAAATTTCTAATGATGCTTAACAAGAAATTTCCAAGAAAGTGGATTTCTAATTTAACCAAATATTCTCAAAGACTGACATGACCAATCACTTTAAATATCTTGTAGAAAATCTGAGGATTCCTCCTATTACTCAAGCTTTCAAGACCTAAGTTTAAAAGCTCACAGAGTTCACTCATCTATTGGATAATTTTATGGAAAAAGGATGATTTTGAGAAGGCTATGCAGTATGGTGGAGAGATCATTGCGGGTTTTATCAAACTTTTGAGGCACTGTCTTCATGTCCAGAGTACAGCAATTGTTGCTCCTACGGCTGCACCTCTAAGAACTAGACTTCATACTTTCACCTCTTCCCTAACCTCCACTTCTATGTCTATTAGTCAGGCACTAAGTTAGATTAGGCATATGATCCTTGATCAACAACTACCTCAGTCTTCTACTGCACCTACTCTGGATCCATCTGTCTTTGAAGGACTTCCTTTACCTTCTCTACCAATCATCTCACTCCATTCTTCTACCTCAACTTCTTCTCATATGGCTTCCTCTTCTGCTGTTGTTGCTAAAGGCAAAGAGAAGACCAGTCAGTGAAGAAGGATAGTGTTTACTCTATTTTGATGGGAATCTTGTTTCATTTGTTTTACTTTTTGTAATGCCACTCTTTTTATCTAATACATTATGCACTTTCTTTGTCTCTTTTGTCTTTCTTTTCCCTCCTAATTTTTGATAATCCCAAAAGGGGGATAAAAATATTAGAAATATATGAACAAATATGGAAGAATTTTATATAAAAAAATATGGGATAAATATAAGGAAAAATATAGGAGCAGAGAACACTCGCTCTATATATGTTATATGCATTCGATCTATGTTGTTAGGAAAAATTTACACTCTAAATATACATGGTTTGTGATCATCAAAAAGGTGGAGATTGTTGGAATCCTCATGTATTAATCATGTTTTAATGATCACAAATTTTATTTACTCTCTAAACCATGTTAACTCTATGTAATCTATCTCACATAAAATGTACAGTAGCTTAGTAAAATATATCCAATCCTCTTAAGTGCTACACACTCAGTTTGGATACTATATACTATCTTTTGATTCACTTATATAATGATTTCTCTGACAACTGATTAAATTTAATTCATTTCATGAATATCAATTAATAAGTCTGAATACAGATATTTTCCTAAGTTTGAGACATCGTGACCATGAGGCACCATGACCATGAGACATCGTGAAGTATACACCGGGAAGCAGACACCGTGAAACATACATCATGAAGTAGACACTGTGAACAAGACACTGTGAAGCAGACACCGTGAAGCAGACACCGTGAACAAGACACCATGAACAAGAAACCATGAAGCAGACACCATGAAGTAGTCACTGTGAACAAGACACCGTGACATCCAGACACCATGACCACAAGACACCGTGACCAATCCAAACACCCTGTAAAGGAGACACCATTTCCATGACATACTGTGAAAATATTTCCTAATATGACTTTTTGTCTTTTTATTTGATCTCAAACGGTCATATTTGAAGATTTTAATGCATTGACAAAATTAATGTTTCTTATGTAGACATGTCCTTGACAGTACGAGGTATGAGGTGCAGAATACATGCAACCTATCGACTCAAACACATTCACTCCAAGATAAAAGAGTAATGCAGCCAAGAAACAAAAGGAGCATATATGTGAGAGCAGTTGCACGATACTAAAAAAAGAAAACAAGATGGTTGGCGTGAGCACGACAACAGAATACACATAGAGAATTTTCTCATGCTACTCGACTCTGCTGAAGAACACACGAAGCATACTGGAATCCTAGAATCTCAAGAACATCTTCGCACTATAAAACACCATGAAGAACACAAGCTAGATCTGTCTGACTTGCGACACTCTATTTTCTATATGAGGACTTGAGTTCTGCATCTGCTTCATCTCAGAAGTCCAGAGCTGCAACAACTGACACTTAGAGAACTTCTAAACCTATCTCAATATTTCTACTCTATTGTGTATCATTTTATTAACTTTTGAGTAGAGTGTGTATCTGTATTACAACACACTTTGTCTCCTGAATTAAACAGAAGGATACAAGATATCCTTACTCAAACATTCTTTTAATCTTGTGCATACCCACAGTAAGTGTAGAAGTGGTCCCTGTGTGGCCTGGTTGTTTGTACCCATGAAGAACTGTGGAAGAGGTCCTTGTGTGGCCTGGATAGTCCTGTGTACTATTGTTAACCCTGATCCAGGGTGTGGATAAAGTTTATTTATATAAACTGCTTGGTTGAAGGTGATCACCAAGTGGAGTGGATTAGGTCTCGTCTTGAGACTGAACCACTTGTTTCATATCCGTTGTGCTGATTAATTTAGTCTTCTCTATTTTAATGCTTTACTTTATAATTTAGATATCACTAAATTCACTTTGATAGTTAATCTTGGAAAGAAGTTATAATTGTCTTATCTTAATAGAATAGCTTCAAAAGAAATCATAATTACTAAAATTAAGATTACTGAGAACTATTCAATCTTCTAAGAAGTTATTTAAACAGTCAAACCTTTATAACAGTATAACCTTGATTAACTGGGTTGTATTTAACCTTTTGGGGAAACCTTTTAGAAATACTTTTTAATAATAAATTTTTATAGATTACTCAATTCACCCCCATCTTGAGTAATCTACTCCGACCAACAATTACCTTCAACCATAGGAGTGTCATTGTCATTGCCTCACCCATGAAACTCCAACCAAAACGACCCATTCTCCAACCATTGATAACCCATTAATTTTTTTTTGGATTTCACTCTCTCACTAGATTGAAAACCCAAAATTTCAACTATTTCTCATTCCCAAATTATGATAATGGAACCCATAACTTTCACTAACATATAATCAATTTCAAGGGCATTACTCACCATTGACCTATGGTGCACTTCCCACCATAAGAATTCACTGACACCGCTCCATGAGTTAAAAATTCAAATAGTACCTTCATGGAACTAGAAAAGGATTGTAAATATCTAGACATATAACCAATTATCTTTCAAAATTCTTAGGAAACTTTTAAGATGTTGGGTATGATCATCTTTAGACTAAGAGCACGCTAAGACTACATCAATGAATACAACCATAAATCAATTCATTTCTGATGTCACCTCTAACTAAAATTACTTGTAAAATAAATTAAAAGTATCCAAGACTACTTTAACATAGGTATCTCATCACACCCACATTAGTTCCTAGCTTATTCATGGATTCCTTCATTACTCAAGAAACTTGGGTGTATAGTCCTATAATGTTCGATCCACAAGCCAAATGACATAACTCATCACTAGTGCTTGTGTCTCCAAGATCCCATTAACACTTTACTATTACAATATCTTGTGTAACCCAACAAAAAAACCTATTTATGACTCTATCAAGTAACATCCCATGAAAACTCAACTCACAAGCCCAATCCACTATCCACACCTACCTTTCATACCCATCTCACCCAAAAAAGATCACCCTTGGTGGTTTCTAATACTAAAGGAAACTCACTGATCCAAAAAAAATTGCATGAAAACTCATGTATAAAGAGTCACTAAAGAGTTTCACTAATTTCACTTAAGTTCTCACTTTTTTATTAAAGATGCATCCAGAGCTAACCGGGTCAGGCACTTAACTAGTCTAGACCATAAAAACCACATGTTTTCGCAAAACATCAGCACTACAACTTATTTTCATCTCATTCAAACCAAAAATATTTATATTCTTTACACTATGAATATACTAGGTCTATATCACCTATAAATTCTCCACCCATGGCAACCTACATAGCTAGAACCACATACCATTAAGCACATCTTATTCTCCCATTCCATATCATAACCATCAAGATCATCCCCCCTGCACAACTATTACCTGGGATAGGAACCTGAATGAGCCTATCCCTTTTGAAACCAACCACAATGCTGAAGAACTAGAACACCAATGATCTTTCTAAAAAATAAGAGGTTTTCAATGTGCCTAAACTCTGCACTTGGTAGCACACTTTGTGAACCACTTTTAAAAGTACCAAAAAATCCATTCATGACCCACATACCAAAAGTCACACACATCTTGGAAAACCCATCTCCTGGGTCACCCTAGAAGGTCCATGGAACCAACTACCTAAAATGGAGTCACATCAGGAAGGATACTAGTCTCTCCCACCAAGACCCACCATTCAAGTCTCATGAAAAGTCATTAAGTCCAACCACCTTGGTATAAGCTAACTCACAGAAGGCCAAAAATCACAGGGCATTAAGAACACTCTCATACCAACATCAGAAACATCAATATTGAAAAAACAACCATCTCTAGGATCTCATATATAAAATACATAACATTCCAATCCAACTTCCCACAACTTGGTCACCCATCCAATCCAAACATCTTCACATAAAACTACTCCCTAGAGGACCAGAACATGTAATCGATCTCTAAAAAACCACCCAAAATGGGTCCAATGGATAGGAACACTTATTAATGATGACCCACTAGGGTAACTACACTCACTGTAAACGATGATTGCATCAACGCCCCCATCATTAGGCATCTCACCTTAAGTCCACACAAACATCAATCAGATACAGATCCATATAAATTTCAGCCCAACCATGTAGAATACCATCAAGTAATTACATAGGAAAACATTGTATGAGTAGTTTTTGACAAATTAAAAAAATGATACTTTTTCATAAAAAATAACACAGTCTTGTAGGCCAACATACCTACCATGATACATGATACACTTCTTTTCTTTACAGTACAAGAGTAAAAAAATAGAATCATATGACTCTTACCAATTTCATAGTATCTATAAATGCATCATAACAACTTATATATAAACCAAATTTGCCCGATCAAAGTGAAAGTAAAATGTAATCACAATATCACAAATCAGAACAATAATCCTAGCTCCAGTAACCAATACTTCCAATTAGAACAAGTGTTTATGAAACTCCAATATGATATCGATCACATGATCCGATACATACATATATATCCAATATAAAAAATACTAAATATTTTAATCATGGGAATGTAGATTCTATGATACCACTTTATAACTTCAAAAGAAGATACCACTGAACTAGTGCCTTGAGCCGGTTCACCACATGACCTCAGGCATGCCTCCTTATATTCCAAAGGATGCCAACTAGAAGTGGGGATAAAGTGGTACTATGAGGACACTATACCACCATATCAGAGTAAAAAATAATAATTTAAATAACCAAGAATCATAAACATTAGAGTACAAAAAAATAATAACTAAATATCAACATCCCAAGTAAACTGGAATCAAAAGCTGAGAAATATATCATGATTGTACAATTGATGAAATACGGTAAGTCCTAAACAACCATAACACCCATACATATGACTACCGATTGGGCTAGTTACATAACATGCTAGAGTAAAATTAACGACAAGAAATGGGTTATACTACATCTCTGAGCCCAACCTTATCTAGTCTCCTATTACAATTTGATCCATCCTATATGATCATGAAAAACTAAGAACATACATTATCCAAAACTTGTGCTTGAAATAACATATGAGAGATTCTTGGGTACCCCTGTAGAGTGGAATCCTAATTATAGTGTGAGTGCAAATCAGTATTTCATCACCGATAGTGTATATAGAAAATAAAAATCAGAGAAACAGTGTATACTGATAAATAGTGGAGTCAATATAGTAAAAAATGAAGATACATATTAAAGGAAACAACTGTTTATTTAGTAACCCATTGGACCTCAGGTTCTATGGTTACACCCGATCCAACTAAATGGGTATTGACCCAAACCTATTGTATGAGTAATAAAACATAGGGTGAATCGTACATTAAATATAGGAAGGATCATTTCATCCATCATCTTACACAATAAAGAATAAATAATCAATCCATCTCTCTAAAACCTCATATGTGGAGCACTTTGGTAGACATCCCGAACCATACCTATGGAGCATCATTTACAACTCTCTAAACCTGGGATGTAGAGTGCCATTATAGAAATTTATGTCCATACCTTTTAAGTATCATATCCAACAATATAAACCTCAAATGTGGATCATCGTGTGAAGAATCATGTCTAATTCTCTAAAACTCATACGTGGATCACTATGTTAGAAATAAAAAGCCATACCTATGGATTATGTTGTCCAACTATATAAACCTATGAATTGGATTTCTATGTAATAAATTTAGGTCTTCACATCACAAAAATAGGGCCCATTGCTTAGTTTGGCACCTAAACCATCCCATAGTCCTAAAATACTAAGGTTCAACATGTTGACCTTTCAAAACAACCATAAGGGACTCAAACAACCTTCTTTTAAAACATAATCATTAACCATGGTCCCAATGGGACTTTAACACCACACATGGCCTGAACTGTTGAGCCCTTAGTACATATCAAAACATCAATCAAATATATTTTTTAGAAAATGATGGAATCTCATACATACATTTAAAACATTTTGAAGCCACCCCTAAAACATCAGTCTTCCTATTTAATATCCAAAACAAGTCAAAATCCTACATTTCCATTAAAACTTTTAAAACAAGTCGTCGTGTCATTTTCACCAAAGGGGTAACCACACAATCATTTCAAATAAACATTTGGAATTTACCCAAAAACTAGATTTTAAAATATTTGGGGGTAAATATATCATTTTAAAACAATAAAAAATTTAAAAATTGGTTACCCCTTTGAAATCCAAATCTAGGTGAAAAATAAATGCACATATTAAAACCATTTTAAAGACCCTAGAAGTATTTTGATTAAAAATTAGAACTTGAAAAAATTTCCAAATAATTCATTCTACATATCATTAATCTTTTATTCTCAATCCCTACCAAGTATCCATTAACACTTCACCCAAGCCAACCAATGAACTTAACTAGTTTATGCTCAAAACCCACCTACTTCATCCCTCAAAACCCCACTTTAACATTTTCAAGAAATGAAACACCCCAAGGGAGTTCGTATGTTTGGTATTATAAACATAAAAAAAATTCAACATAACCTATAGAAGGTATATGGTATCAATTTTATGACTAATGACATTTAATTTATGTAATGAAGCAAACACACTATATAAGTTATTTAAGGAACATAATACATATACATGTAAATCAATTTTCATTAATATGGGTAAATATATTAGACCACCTACCTCTTTTAATGAAGCTTCCAATAATATATACAAATCCTATTGGCCTTGAAAAGGCCCATCCAAGTCTCTTCCAAACTAATCGATATCCAAACGAGATCATCACAACAACCAAATATCTAAACTCAATCTAAGAAAAAACAATTAATTAATTATAATAATTAAAATTTATTAATGTATTAAACCCCAACTCGATATAATGTTGGAAAACTAACCATATTCTCAATTCCTATTGAAACTCCATACAACGACCATGGGTGGTCCATAATGGTCTCTCAACACCATTCCAAAGAAAATACCTAAGAGGCAATACCATTAAAACAATCAATTGGAATTAATTCATTAAGGGAAACCTAAGAAAATTAACCACAAACACATACTTTAATGAAACATCATGAAAGATCACATAGAAGTTGTATTGGGATATAATCTATGCAAACCAACCAAAATACACTTATGAAATGGATGACTCCACCGTGATGTAATAGAATCATTAATAAAACCTAAACAAGTGAAATCCAATGTTAGATAGAAGGAATATTGAAGATAGAAGAGGTTTTTAAAGGGTGAGGCTAACCTCAAAAATTCCCATAGATTTCTATAATCATATCTTCATTCAAAGGTTTATAAAATAAGGAATGGTTAGGATCACCCTTGATCCACACTTTTCAAATGAGGGAGGAAGAGGGATGCAGGTCTAAAAAATCATAAGGGTAATTTTAGCCATTTCCCCCTTTTAAGGAAATTCTTGGCAGCCTTATAGTTTGGATGAATGGTTTTCCAAACCATACACCCTTCAATGGGAATTAAAAAATGAATCTCATGTTTACGATGCATATTTGGACAAACCCTTTTCAAACTATGATTTTGATCTTCCTCCCCTATATAGTGAGGTGCATAGTTTTTCTGAAACCATGCACAGATTGTGCGCTATGACCCGGTCTCTACACTACCTTACATGATTTCTCATTTGGCTTTTCAGTTTTACCAAAAACCACTCTCTGACCATGAAACTCAACTGTTTTTAGTTCAAAATGAACTAAAAATACCCTGAGCATCAAGGTATCACATATTTTCTTCTAAACTATGCACACCAAACCATAGGCCCATGACATAAAACTCAAAAACCCCTAAAATGTTACCCAAAGATCCCTAGGTAAAACATAACACCTGATATACCATCAAAGGTTTATTCCTTTACTTAGAACATTATTTCGAGGCATTCCAAATCTCATCTCCATATTTCGAGTCTTGATTCAAAGTTTGACCCATCTTGTAAATGAAAATTCAAAATTCATTCTGGAATTTTCAACTCATACAGAAAAGAGATCCTACAACCTAGATTTATCATTTACGTAGATCCTATGATATTAAAATATCAAACAGAATCTCATTTTTATAAAAGGATCAACACAACTAATATGAACAAAAATATACTTGGTCTCTTACTCTATTTCTGCTTCCTTCTTATTCTTCTCAATTATGGATCTATGATCTAATTTTAGAATGATGTCTATTATATTTTAATTATTTTTTATTTATTACCCAATGATATTATTCTCATCATAGTACCATATCCTTATTCTTCTTATTCATTGAGTGTTCTTCCTTATTTCTTCAGTGCACAAAGGATATCTGATTCTTAATATTTGAATTTTTCTATTTTCTATCCATTTCTTTGTATACACAGATCAACAAGAAATGATTTTTCTATAATTATAATATGTAAAATTCCATAAAATTTAGTCCCCATGGTCTTAAATCACCTTTTACCTTTTTAGATTACTCCCATGATCTAAAATTATTTTTGTATCCTCAACTATTGTCACATATGTATTTCCTAGAGTTCTACCACCTTTTATTTCTTTTTTATGTTCTCATTTCTCTTGGACATATGTAGTCTTGTACACTCTTCCATAAGGATTCAACATTAACTTCTTCACCATATTCTTCACTAAAAATTGTGGCTCATCATTTTCTATGGATGTATGATGAATCAAATGGAATTATATCTTATAGAATAGAGAACTCCTCCATGCTACCAAACTAAAAAACATAGCATCATTTTTATTTCAATCACTCAACATCACAACTACTAATTATCAAACTTAACCACTTGAATTATGATCATTTCATTGATCATAATGTTTTTAATCATGAAGACCATCACAAAAACATCCTCTTAATTCTTATCTTATTCATTAGAAATGAGTTCTAGAGACTCAGACTACATTTTCGTATCCATTATTTTATTTTTTTACCTTTATGTTGGTCCAAATGACCTTTACAAATCTCAAATAAAGTAGGTATTACATTAATGAAAGATATGATTAAATTTATACATACATTTGACATTCAAAGTTACCTTTATGTAGGTCTTGGATCTTTAGACAGACCTTTATGTGGCTCCTAAAATTCATGATTAGCTTTATTCAATTCACTATTTTCAATTCTGATCACCGAGATATAATTTCAGATATTTTAATTTGAAAATTTTGATTATTGAATAGTAATATTCTCTATCTTCAATCTCATTCATCTTTCTCAAAAAATCATGGATTGGGGATCTTCAAAACTTCATGATGTTTAGACCATATAAGACCACCAAAAACATCATCCCAATTAATTTCTCTCTACAGAACTTTATTATATAAATCTTTATTTTTTAGTTTGAAATAATCTTATATATTTACAAGTTCAATTCTCTTATAGAAATAAAATTATCATCCATATATATGAATTTTCTATGAAATTATCATTTCTCTTACACACTACACAAATATATTATGGTATAGATCACGTAGCTAAATTTCTTAAGTTATTTTTCATTTTTGTAGAGGAATTTACTTACATGGTAAGCCTATAAGATAATTTACTTACGCACAACTCACATAGCGGAATTCCCATTACTGATTTTCTTCTATATAGCTGATTTTGACATATATGGGAATCAATCAGTCAATGTATAACTCAATTATCTTATGTGTGGACCCTTTAAGATAATTTACTTATGGGGGGGTGAAATTTCTTTTTCCATTTTTAAAACTTCAGCTTCAGAAATAGATATTCCATATTTTATTTAAATGAATTTCAAACATTTTATAATCTTATCTTGGCATACTCAATTATCTCGTAAACAAATCAAATCAACTTTAAGAATTTATCAAACATTTTTAATCACCTCAACTCCATTCCTAAAAACATATGTAGTATATAAACTCAATTTTGAGTATTCTCTTAGAACTCCACTACCTCCAAACGTCAACCTTATTCCAAATCTATTCAATCCATCATCCACGTGTTGATTAAAAATTATTTCATCATTTAAAAATAGTAGCACACTAGGATGGATTCTTCAACACATCTTTACATTATCTCTCTAATTAAGATAGTTGTTAACTTTGAAAATCAAATCTTCTACAAGTCGTTCACCCACCCGACACATCACTTCTTATAAGACTATCATAGAAAAAAATTTCACAAATCGTAGAAGATTTATTTAATAGGAGGTCCATTTCAATAATAATCATATTTTGGGGCTATTCACATAAATCAATCTAGCCATGTAATAAAGGGAAACTAACTCCAAACTACTCACCCATTGATATATGGGAAGCTTCTACTTCCTTAACTAATAAGAGATAGATTCTCTTTTCCATGGTTTATAGAAGCCAAATCTTTATTCTATAACACACATTTACTCACTTCATATTGAAAACAAATACGATCCTAGCTTCTTCAAATCCAAGGGAACTTGATTAATAATTGAAAATAGTCAACAATTAAATGAATATTATATTTAAAAATAGAGTAACAAATAATTATTAATAATGATGTAATTAATGAAAAATAATTAAGTAATTAATGATTAATAATAATTTTAATTATAATATTAAAATTAATAATATTATTAAAAATAATTAAAATTAATTAATAAAATAATTAATATTATAATTATTAATTCACTCAATAATACTTAATAATAAGTTAATTTATAAGAATTAATAATCATTATTAATAATAATAATGTAATTGATATTTTACTAAAAAATTAGTAAATAATAATTAATAATCATACTAATACCCAATTTAATAATTTATATAATAATATTTAATAATAATGTGTTAATTAACAAAGATTATGTGTTCACATTTTTTTAACATATAAATGTTTTTAAAACAATAATATTTTATGCCATGTAAATTATTTAATATTTATTATTTTTATGAAATTTATTTTCTTTTAAATTATTTATTATGTGTTTGATAAACATTTTAAACTTCATTTAGATTATAATTATAGTTTATATTTTATATTCCTTAAAAGTCACTGAGTTGAAACATAATATATTTCATCATATTTTAAGTAGGTGACATTGAAAGCACATAAAATATAAACTATAAATAAATTCTAACTAAAATTTAAAATATAGAATGAACACCAAATAAATAATTTAAAATAAAAGAAAATGAAAAAAAATAAAAAAAAAAATAAAAACAAAAATATCACAAAACTTTATTGTTTTTAAAAAGTAATATTTATATTCATCTACTTGAAAATTTTCTACACATAATTGATAATGTAATTAATAATGATAAATAATTTAGTAAACAAAATATATTGTCAATTTATCACGTTTTTTCTTAATTTAAATATATTATGTGTAAAATATTTATCTATATATTTTTTATTTTAGATAATTTGTTATATAATCTATTTTTTTTAAATTTTCCTTTATAATTTAATTATAGTTTTATGCTTTTAAGCATTCAAGGTAGCATAAATTGATAATAGAATATTTTATGAGCAGAAATTTTTCAAAGTATAAATATTATGTTTCGAAAGACCAATGTAATGTATCATTTAAATTATTTTATATTTATTGTTTTATTTATTTATTTGTTATTTTATATGTCATAAGTGTGTCTTAAATTTAATTTGGAATCATTTTATATTTTATATTTTATACGCTTTCAAAGCCAATGAATTAAAAATATTTTTATGTATAAGTTTTGTGTTTTGAAACAATAATGTTTTCGATCATTCATGATTTTTTAATTATTTCTTATGTGTTCAGTCTATATATTAAATTATATTTATATTTTATTCATATTTAATATTTTATTTTATTTTAAAACCACTAAATTGAAACAAAACGAAACATATTATGTTTCGTAGATATTACTTTAACAAATTATAAAATGAAAAATATAATAATAATATAAAGGAAACTAAAAACATTCACCGAATACATAAAAAATTATTTAAAATAAAAATATTTCATGAAAATAAAAAATAAAAAATAATTTACATGACATGAAACATTAATGTTCAAAAAAATAATATTTATATTTTAATTTTTTGGGGTGCATAATTATAGTTATGTATTACATTATTATTAAGTGTTATTAAATACATGAATAATTAGATTATTTAGTAGATTAACATATATTATTAATATTTTCTAGTTATAATATTAATTACTTTATTATAAATAATTATGATTATTACGTGTCAATTACATAACTAATTATTATTCATTACATTATTATTTATAATTATTTTTTCACCAAATTATTAAATACATTATCAATATGATTAATAATTATTTATAACCACACCACCAGTAAAATTAATAATCCTTATAATATTACTAGATATTATAAATAATTAATAATTATATTATATTTATCAGTATTTACATTATTATCATCAAAATTTTCATTTACTTTATCAATTAATATTATCACTATTAATTAGATTATCAATTAGTACTAATAATATTTAAATATCATTTGAATTATATTATTACTTACAATATTATTATTCTTTATTAGTAATTATTATAGATATATTTTAATTATTAATTACATTATCAGCTCCGTTACTTAATGTTTTTATTGTGGTTACCAATAATTTTTTAATAATATTAATTATATTATCAATGAAATTATTATTTATAATTATTATTGCAATATTAATTATTTTTAATAAATTTTTAATTGTTATATCGTTTTATTATTATTCATTATTAATTAAATAATTTAATATATATTAATAATTATTTATTAAATTAAAATCAAAAATAAAAATTAATATTTCGTTATTGTTAACCATTTATTTTCATTGTTGGGCCATTATTAAAAATATGCTCTAATATATTATTCATTTGATGCTGGAAAAGTGTCATCTAAATTATACATTGAAATATGGAAAGGATGTCAAGGAACACATCCTTATAAAATGGAGGCTTGGTTTATATTTTTTGAAATATTTTCAAAATACTTTAAAAAAATTAATACTAGACATAAAAATAGATAAGTAATGTTTATTTTTTATATATATTTATAAACAAAATAGAATAAAAATATTATTTTTAAAAGAAGGTTCTCAACCACTCAGTGACATCTTTAAAATTGTTTCAAATGAGGCATTGGGAAAGAAAGAATATCCTTCGAAATATTAATAAGCAAGGTGTTTTCTCCATCAAAACCTTATTTGGAAAATTTATGATTAAGGCATTGACAGATAAAACACATTCATTATACATTTTCTTAAAAGGGTTCTTTCTTGTTAGAAACCCTTAATTAAAAAAACAATACTTTGGGAAATAATTTTAGGTTTTCTATTTTTTAATTAATTTTTATTTTTAATTTTCATTATATAATTGTTTTTCCTTCTTTTATAGATCAAGATCACCCTTTATAAAGATTGTAGTTAGTTTTAATGATGTTTATAATGAATTATTTTGTTGGGTACAATCGCTTCAGTGAAACCCATGACCACTTCCTCTACTACTATTTTGTAACATTTGAAAATAAATGTAATATACAATCTTCTCTTCCACCATCATCCACTTTTCATCTTCTAAAACAATATATATATACTTATTTATTTATAGCAACATATGATTTATCCATAATTGTGTGAGAAAAAAGGGCAAGGTTAATTTATTATTAAATAATTTGAATTTTTATTTTTTATTTTTTATTTCTAAAATTATTGTAATATGGAATAGCCCATTAAACATTCATTCTCATACCATTTAACCCAAGATTTACATTTTTAATCCTTCAAAATAAAATAGTATCTGAAATTTTACAACGTATAATATTTCGTCCATGATGAGGTGGCCCATTTGGGATGAGGTAGACCATATTCCCAACTCTATGATAGATGGTGATATTGTTCACGAGTATCTCAAATAAACAAGAAACTAGTTTGTATTTTATGTTTTACTAGGATGATGTGTTCCAAAGGTTATATTTAGAATGTTTTATCAATAGCTGAAAATAAATTATGAGACTTTGGGTGTGTACTTCCATTTCATTTCTTTTATTATTATGAATGCATTATATTGATGTTATTTTTAGTCCTCATGGGGATGCCTTTCTAAGAATGTGGATATACTCACCCTTCTTTCACATATAAGTATTCACGAACGATCTTTTGGAAGAGTTGATCAACATTAGATCAGTTTTTGGCTCTTCATTAGAGATCAATGTTGGAATCTTCTTCGATACACCACTAAGGTATATTGGGTGTTTGGTTTACTATATTTGTGGGTTGTGGTTATATTTGTTTTATATAGAAAAATTCCATTCTTTTTATCTAAAATTCATTTATCTAACTTTTTGGTGACACTGTTTGATCATGGATACTTATTTTTTTCATGTTTTCAGAGATTTCATATTCCTTTATAGTACTTCTCTATGTAATCTAGATGGCAATGCCTCTTATTTGTAAGGGTCACACCCTCAGCGATAGTCACCAAGTTGTAGTTGGAGGAGGGCTTTGGTGGCTCGATTAATTCTTCTAATAGATCCAGGAGGGGTTATAGTGAGTATAAGTCAAAATAAATTGAAATAATATCATTTGGTTAAGATATAGGGTTGTGTTAGTGCAGACATAATCCATTTTATAGCGAGTGTGATCTAATCCACTTATTTGATCGACCTAAACTTTCTTTTTATTAATCAGGGGAGGGAGAAGAGTCATATTCAAAGGCTTCAAGGAGGTCGAAAGTGATAGAGGCCAAGGGCATCACCTTGTATGAAAGTAATACAGTTAGACAGGAGGGAACCCATGGAATCATAGACAACCAGAGGGTCCACCTGGCTTCCCCTACGGGCAAGAGCATCCGCCTCAAAATTTGACTCCCTCCAACTGTAATGAAGAATCCGCCCCTTCTTGGTCTCCAAATGATCATCAATAGGTTGTTTAAACAAACTCCCAAGGCACCATGTGACGTCCCTGAATGGATTTGACCAGGTCCTCCGAGTCAGATTCGACTTCATCCACCAGAAGCCCATTTCTCCTGCAAATCATAAGGCCTGAGAGGAGTGCCCTCACCTCTGTGCCTAAGGAGCTTCCTGGGACGTAATAGGCACTGAACCCTAGAAGGACTGAACCCCAAGAAGTCCTAAGAACCCCTTCACCCCTCATGATCCCATTAATGTATGATCCATCCACATTCATCTTCAAGCCGTCGAGTGGTGGCACCCATCTGACCTAATGACCTTTCGCCCTGTTAGCGGTGCATGGCCTATGGAGAAGATTGCAAATCATAACAAACTTCAGGGCCCCCTTCAAAAGAGAAACCAGTTCATGAATCAGGGACCTGACTTGCATCTGAAGAAAAACCAGGGAACGTCGACAGCCGAGGCGGGCTTTGTTGCGGGCCTCCCATATTTTCTAGCCGATGGTAGTGAGAATGGCAGTCCGGACTTTCCCTTCCATAACCATAGATTCCAAACCACCCACCTAGGAAGTGATGAAGCCATGCAAGGATATTTTCTTAATGTCTTGGGATTGGTTAGGAGTGAAAAGCGCCCAAAGGTACTTTGCCCAGTTGCTCTGGAAGAAGAGATGAAGCGTCGACTCTGTCTGTGAGTTCGGGCAGCAAAGGCAATGGGAGGCCAGGGGAATACCCTTTTTTTGAATGTTTTCATCAGTAGGAAGGGAATTATTCCGAATGTGCCAGAGAAGAAAAATCAACTTCTTCGGGATCTCCTTACACCACATCTTGGCGGCCCAGTCCTCTAGGATTGTTTCCAAATGGAGAAGTCTCCTGTAATCATGAGAAGAGAACTTGGCCGAGATGGATCTGATAAAGCAACATCTGTCCGGCTCGTTGGTCATGACGATATCTTGGAAAAGATTCATCTGTTTTGAATTAAGAGTCGTATGAATGAGGTCGTACATCCCTGATGATTGTCTAAACGAGATGTCCTGAAACGGGCAATCAGGAAACAGAAGCCCTGTTTCAACCCAGTTCGTTGTCCAAAAATTAATACCGCCCTCCCCAAGGATCCATCGACTGACATCTGTTGAGATTCATCACATTTATTAATGATAGAAGAGAATTATTAATGGAGGGATTCATCACATTTATTGATGAGAGATGAAAATTATTAATGGGGAGATTTATATCACCATTAATTGAAGATTTTCTCCCAACATTAATGGATATTTAATTCTCAATATTAATGGATGGAATAATGGATGTTGACTGCATTAATTGATTATTATGGACTTGGTGTCTATATAAGGAGGATGCAGAAACATATTTTAGAGAGAAAAGGGTGTGCCAGCAAGATGTAGCCGGCAAGGGAGACCTGGGAAGGGGTTGTCGCGTTTGTGGTGGCCCGTGTGGCACAACGACGATGACGCGTCGGCGTTTGACAGGTGCGGTGCAGCAACAACACAATTGATGATCGGGGCCACGTATCGAAGGTCAGCCTGATAGCGGTGATCAGGTGGCGTGTCCCGATTGGAGATCGGCGGTACAACATGATGGCGAGATCTTTCGGGTGTCGCAAGCTGATGTGAGGCTGACGCATGTTCGGGTGAAGATCTCTGAGGTAGTGACGTTTCGTCGACAGAAGGGTGGAATTTTGTCACAGATTGATCTTCCTATACATGGTGTCAGTGGGATGTTTATCAGAGAGATGGAAGAGGTGTATCAGGGTGTGGTTTTCACACAGGTTTTCTACGCTCTCTCATTTGTAATTCAAGTTCGGGCATTGCTTGGATTATTGTATTCTCTGATTCATAGTGGATATTTTGGGAATTGCCCCATGGTTTTTTAATCCTCCGCATGGGAGGGTTTTCCACGTTAAAAAACCTACGTGTTGATTTATTTATTCTGCTTATATCGCTTCCATATTTCGACGGGTATCTCACGACATTTTTGGCAAGCAATTTTCGGCCTGGATTCGGGATTCTCCCGAACAAGTGGTATCAGAGGAGGTTGGTTTGTGCCTGCAATTTAACGTGAGGATTTTGGAAGCTTCGAAGAGGATCACAGATGCGTGCGTGGAGCAAAATAAAGTTTGGAAAATAAAGCAGGTTGAGAGAGGTGATACACATATCCGCTTATGGGATGTTGAGCAGGGGGAACAGTTTATTCTTGCAGGTGCTCCGGATTATGTGGTAATCACTATTATGGGGGAGCCATATGTTTCTGGTTCTTGTCTTGTTCAGCAGGATGAGCAGGATGGTGCAGAAACAAATGTGATGAAAATTTCGGCGTTTGATTTTCTTTTTGCAGGGGGAGCTGATATTTTTTTCAGAAGTGCAAAAGGACGTCATCATATTTTCTGCAATTGATGATGGTTGGTGTGATACCGACATACTTTCTTTCCAGCTGGGTTTGTTGGATGGTTCCATTCATTAATGTGATGAAGGGGGAGATTGTTGAGATTCATCACATTTATTAATGAGATAAGAGAATTATTAATGGAGGGATTCATCACATTTATTGATAAGAGATGAAAATTATTAATGGGGAGATTTATATCACCATTAATTGAAGATTTTCTCCCAACATTAATGGATATTTAATTCTCAATATTAATGGATGGAATAATGGATGTTGACTGCATTAATTGATTATTATGGACTTGGTGTCTATATAAGGAGGATGCAGAAACATATTTTAGAGAGAAAAGGGTGTGCCAGCAAGATGTAGCCAGCAAGGGAGACCCGGGAAGGGGTTGTCGCGTTTGCGGTTGCCCGTGTGGCACGATGATGATGACGCGTCGGCGTTTGACAGGTGCGGTGTAGCAACAACACAATTGATGATCGGGGCCACGTATCGAAGGTCTGCCTGATAGCGGTGATCAGGTGGCCTGTCCCGATTGGAGATCGACGGTACATCATGATGGCGAGATCTTTCGGGTGTCGCAAGCTGATGCGAGGCTGACGCATGTTCGGGTGAAGATCTCCGAGGTAGTGACGTTTCGTCGACAGAAGGGTGACATTTTGTCACAGATTGATCTTCCGATACATGGCGTCAGTGGGATGTTTATCAGAGAGATGGAAGAGGCGTATCAGGGTGTGGTTTTCACACAGGTTTTCTACGCACTGTCATTTGTAATTCAAGTTCGGGCATTGCTTGGATTATTGTATTCTCTGATTCATAGTGGATATTTTGGGAATTGCCCCGTGGTTTTTTAATCCTCCGCATGGGAGGGTTTTCCACGTTAAAAAACCTGCGTGTTGATTTATTTCTTCTTCTTATATCACTTCCATATTTCGACGGGTATCTCACGACATTTTTGACAAGCAATTTTCGGCCCGGATTCGGGATTCTCCCGAACAAGTGGTATCAGAGGAGGTTGGTTTGTGCCTGCAATTTAACGTGAGGATTTTGGAAGCTTCGAAGAGGATCACAGATGCGTGTGTGGAGCAAAATAAAGTTTGGAAAATAAAGCAGGTTGAGAGAGGTGATACACATATCCGCTTATGGGATGTTGAGCAGGGGGAATAGTTTATTCTTGCAGGTGCTCCAAATTATGTGGTAATCACTATTATGGGGGAGCCAGATGTTTCTGGTTCTTGTCTTGTTCAGCAGGATGAGCAGGATGGTGCAGAAACAAATGTGATGAAAATTTCGGCGTTTGATTTTCTTTTTGCAGGGGGAGCTGATATTTTTTTCAGAAGTGCAGAAGGACGTCGTCATATTTTCTGCAATTGATGATGGTTGGTGTGATACCGACATACTTTCTTTCCATCTGGGTTTGTTGGATGGTTCCATTCATTAATGTGATGAAGGGGGAGATTGTTGAGATTCATCACATTTATTAATGAGAGAAGAGAATTATTAATGGAGAGATTCATCACATTTATTGATGAGAGATGAAAATTATTAATGGGGAGATTTATATCACCATTAATTGAAGATTTTCTCCCAACATTAATGGATATTTAATTCTCAATATTAATGGATAGAATAATGGATGTTGACTGCATTAATTGATTATTATGGACTTGGTGTCTATATAAGGAGGATGCAGAAACATATTTTAGAGAGAAAAGGGTGTGCCAGCAAAATGTAGCCGGCAAGGGAGACCCGGGAAGGGGTTGCCGCGTTTGCGGTGGCCCGTGTGGCACGATGACGATGACACGTCGGCGTTTGACAGGTGCGGTGCAGCAACAACACAATTGATGATCGGGGCCACGTATCGAAAGTCTACCTGATAGTGGTGATCAGGTGGCGTGTCCCGATTGGAGATCGGCGGTACATCATGATGGCGAGATCTTTCGGGTGTCGCAAGCTGATGCGAGGCTGATGCATGTTCGGGTGAAGATCTCCGAGGTAGTGACGTTTCGTCGACAGAAGGGTGGCATTTTGTCACAGATTGATCTTCCGATACATGGCGTCAGTGGGATGTTTATCAGAGAGATGGAAGAGGCGTATCAGGGTGTGGTTTTCACACAGATTTTCTACGCTCTTTCATTTGTAATTCAAGTTCGGGCATTGCTTGGATTATTGTATTCTCTAATTCATAGTGGATATTTTGGGAATTGCCCCGTGGTTTTTTAATCCTCCGCATGGGAGGGTTTTTCCACGTTAAAAAACCTGCGTGTTGATTTATTTATTCTGCTTATATCGCTTCCATATTTCGACGGGTATCTCACGACATTTTTGGCAAGCAATTTTCGGCCCGGATTCGGGATTCTCCCCAACAACATCCGATAGAGTCTCTAGGTGTTGGAACATGCATCGCACAAGCCTAGTCGGATGATTTCCATTGATGTTAGGCAGTTCCCACGGATCACCGTATCGCGCCCTGATAACCTCTGCACATAGAGACTCTCTGACCAAAACATCCCACACCACTCTGCCCTGCATGCCCTGCATGGTTTCACGTGGATCCCGAAGGCCCACCCCCCCTTCAGCCACCAGTTTGGCAAGGTGAGACTAGGCGGCCCAGTGGGAGCGGCCGACTTGATTGGCATCCCAAAGAAAGGAATTCAAGATTTGTTCCATTCTAACAACAACACCTTTGGGAGGGTTAATAATGGAGAAAACATGCATGGGAATTGAGGAGAGAACACTATTAATCAAGGAGACTCGGCCTCCGAAAGATAGTAGTTTGTTTTTCTAGATGAAGTCCTTACCCAGCAGGTGATCCATAATGTCATTGATGTAAAGCCCTTTGATGCGACCACATGCAATCGGAACATCGAGGTACAACATCAGCATGAGCTTCCATTGGAATTTGAGAAGGTTCTGGACCTCATGGCTTCTTTTATTGGAGCACTTATTAGATATAAAAACATGGCTTTTCATTGAGTTAATAGAATGCCCACTTAGACGTCCATAGTTGCTCATAATATCCATGAGTCTGGACAGGGACCTGCACCTCCCATTAGTAAAAATCAAGATGTCATCTGCTAATATAAGATGTGAGGGACCTTGAAAACCACGTGTGCCGATATAAGGATGAAGCCTTCCCTTCTCAAACTCGTTAGAAAGGTTCCTGGATAAAGCATCTTTCCCTAAAATGAAGAGACTAGGGGATAGGGGATCACCTTGATGAACACCGTGAACTGATTTAAAGAAGCCAAAAGTCCTCCCACAGATGGATAAGGAAAGCCAAGGAGGGGAGAAGCACTTGAAGCAAAGATCATAAAACCATTCTTGGAACCCCAAGATCTGCATCGTCCTAAGAATAAAACTCCACTCCATTTAATCATATGCCTTATCCATATCAACTTGGATAATGACATTGGATTCAAAGGTTTTCCTATGAAGATCGTTCACCAATTCACTAGCGACGACAACCACCCCCTGAATGCTCCACCCCTGTACAAATCTGTGTTGCTCCCTCGACACCAGTCTTGGAATAATCCCATTAAGTCCTTTTGAGAGGATGGTGGCCAAGATTTTGTAAGAAACGTTAAAAAGGAAAATGGGTCGATAGTGATGGATAATAGTGGGGTCCTTCCTTTTAGGAATCAGAAACACTCTTGAGGAGCAAGCACCCACACTCAATGCTCCTCCACTGAAGAAGTCCTACACGACATCCACCACCTGCGGTCCGACCACCTCCCATGCTGCCACGTAAAATGAAGCTGGGAAACCGTCCGGTCCAAGATCACTATCCTGCGACATCCACAGAACTGAATACTTAACCTCTTCCTCCGAAGGCATTGCCGAAAGAGTAACGTTATCAGACATCCCCACCACGTGAGGTAAGCATCCAAAACAATCCTCACCAATTTGATCGGTGTGAGAGTGCACAAAGGTGGATCTCGAATCCCCAGCCAATACACTTTCAAAGTGCTCCAACGCCATTTTCCTACCACTTCCACATCCGAGGTGGACATACCATTTCTGAGGCTTAGGTGAAGCTTCATATCCCTCCTTTCTTTCAGGCATGCATGGAAGAAGGCAGAGTTTTGATCCCCTTCTTTCAACCATCTCACCCGGGCCCTTTGCCTATAAGTAGACTTGCTCTCCAGTAGCCTTTCAGCAAGAACTACCTTCTTATCATAGAGCAAAATGAAGGTATTCTCATCCCATGCGTGCAAAAGAGTTTCCTACATTCTATCAATGTCCTTTTGTAGACTGTCCTCCCCTGTGGTATCCTTAGGTCTGTTATCTAGCCAGCCTCTGATATCCTCCTTAAGCCATTTAAGACGCTTCGTCAAACCGTACCTAGTTCGTTTGACCACCTCCTGCTCTTAAGAAGCCTTAAGCATTTGCATGAAGAAACAATCCTGATGCCAGATGTTTGAATACAGGAAGGCCTTGTTGCTGGAGGTGTCTGGTTTTATGTCAATAAGAAGAGGTTCATGGTCCGAAAGAGAGGGAGTCAAGTGTGTAACCCAGTGCGTGGAAAAGAATCCAAACCCTGAATGTTAGTGAAGCACCTGTCCAGCTAACTCAAGATACGATTGGAGCCGCGACGGTTATTGCACCAGATAAATTTGAACCGATGGACCCAAGGTCAAGCATGCCAGTGGAGGACGCAAAACCCTGAAAGACATGCATGTCTCCAAGGTTAACAGCCACTCCACCTCTCTTCTTCGAAGGGTCCAAAATTGCATTAAAGTTTCCCCCAATGAACCATAGAAAGGAGCTTGGATTGAAGGATTCCAGATGGTGCCAAAGGTCCATCCTCCAAAGGTGATCCGTACTTGCATAGGCAAAGGTGAAGATAACATCCAAGCCACTTCCAGAGATCTTCGTATGAATACATTGAGGCATGATACCCACCACTTCAACGGACAATGTTCCTTCCAACAGAGCCAAATGTAACCATTAAACGGGTGCCCATTCCGGAATTTGGAAAACCCCGTTTTCTTGGAAATTAAGGTGAGCTTGAATGTAGACTGTTTAGGTTCGATGATTGCCAAGAGAGAAGCATGATGCTTCCTGGATTCAGAAGTAAGAAACGCGCATTTTTCTTGGGCTCCCATGCCCCATGCATTCCAGATGATAAAGGAGGCCATTAATCCGTGCACCTCTGGCCTTTCAAGCCAGACATGTTGGAAGAGGGTGAAAGAGAGAACAAACCTGATTTCTTCGTCTTGGATCGGGTGATAGGGCCTGATAGCGCAACCGCTGAAGAGCCGCGTTTGGGGGAGAGAACCTTCTTTGTGAAGATCGCCTCAGAGTCATCCACCAGGGAGAACCGCTTGGTAGATGAGGGAGGGCTCGAACTTCTGGCCGGATCGTCATGGAGCATGGATGGTAGCAGAAGTCTTTGCGGGGAAGCCCTCCCAACTTTGAGCTCTTTTTCGACGCCCATTGGAATCCTGCCTGATGGAGAAAAAGCCCCTGCATACGACGCTAGACAACTAACCCGGGAGTGCTGAATGAGATTCGGGGAAAGCTGGGAGGAGATACAGAACGTCGAAGTGGAAGGTGAGAGATCTCTTGGGGGACTTGGGATGGGTAGAGAGAGAGTTTCCTAGGAAACCTCAGAGGACCCAAGGGTTCCCAAACTGAGGGACAGCCGGGGTCGGGATCAGGGGACAAAGAGATATGGTCTGAAAAAACAGGCAGAGGAGCCGACAGAGGGGAAACCACATCAGAGCCGTCGTTCGGATTCGCGTCACCCGTCACGTGCAAACTGCTATCAAAATTTGAATTTGAAAAATCCTTCCCAACGGTGATATGCGCCTCCTACCTCGGCGAAGCTCGGGAGGGGCCCACGTCCAGACCAACCATGGAGCCAGAGCCAGACGAGCTCGCCTTGAAATTCTTCTTCCAACAGACATCCTCCGAATGCCCATGAAGCCCACAGAAGCCACAAAACCTATGCGGATACGGATAGAACACCTTTTGCCACCATTGAAACCCCTCGTTCATCTTCAGCAAGACTCGCGTGGACTGGGCCGCCGAGAGGTCCATTTCCACACATATCCGCGGGTTGGAGGCAGCCTGCAAGCCCTCGGTGTCCTCAGCCGAGCAGAGGAACTTTCCCAACGAGTTGCCCACTTCCTTCAAAATAGACGGGTTGTGAAAGGGAAGTGGAAGGCGCGACAGACAGATCCAGACCGCCTCTTGTGGAGACTCACGACCGAAGTGTCAGTCCCATGACCACCTGGAGAGGGAGAACTGCCACGAGCCACACTTCCTCACCTCACAAGACCAAGCCGCCACAAAGTCCTCATGCGAAGCCAGGTGAATGCAGAAAGCCATCCGAGAGAGTTCCGAGACCGCAGCGGGGAGTCGCAGTGGCCAAGAGCCCACAAAATCCTTAAAGAACCCTAGAGAGGGTTTGTTGCGACCAAAGCGAGCCAGCAAAGAAAGTTCATGGAAGGAGGAAGCCTCACGAAGCTCCTCCACTGAGAGTTCCACCACAGGAGATCCATCGACCTTCCCATGAGCTATGTGTTCCACCGAGATTGGAGGAATAAGACTTAACGCGCGGGAGATGAGGGAGGAGTCCCCTATAATCTTAATATTAGATTCAACCAACTTGGATATGGAAATTCTAAACAATGTGATATTGGTGGATTAATTTTATGGAAATATATTCAAGAGGTGGAAAAATAGGATGCACTTTCTACTTGAAACTCTAAAAATGGTGTGTGCTCTCAAATCCAAAGCCCCTAATATCTCAAGATGAGACACTTTATGTTTTTTGAACAATACGAAAATGGGAGAATGATGATATTATGTGTTCATCATTTTAACGTATGGCCTCTTCCATACATATCAACATTTTCTAACTGAAAAGGATATTTGGGATTCTTTGGAAGAAAAGTACATCATTGAGGATGTGGAAAGAAATAAATTCCTTGTAAGAAAGTTTATTTCATACAAAATGGTAGATAATATATTTATTAGAGAGAAATTTTATGAAATACAATGCATCTTACAACACCTTAAGTAAAACAAGATGAACCAGTATGATGTTATTATTGTTACTGTGTGGTCTTGGACCCAGCTGCCAGGTAACCCGTGCCCCGATCCCGGTTGGCCACATGACCCCTAGAATGTCTCTCCATAATCTAGGGGATGCCGACTAGCAGTGGGGGTTTAATGGTGAAATTAGTGGGGAGACATTACCCCCACGTTGGAGTGCACAAAGAATATAATAGAAACATACAATAGAGTAAGAAAAATCAAAGGATAGTATAAGTAAATAGTGGAATATTTAAGGAGAGATACAACAGAAGGATAACAATGTAACCAAAAGCCTCATAGGCGGTGTCTGATAAAAATATGCATGCATAGAATGCTAGTACAAAATGGAAAGAAAAGCTGGAAACATGCATACATAGCACAATACTACAAAAGTGAAACAAAAGCCAGAAGCTACTCTATAGCATCTCGAGCCTAAGCCTGGTCCTCTTCTCCTAAGCTCCATCTAAGCAAAGAGGGTCAACAAATAGACAGGTGGTTCTTAGCTCAATCTATACCTAGAGGCAAACAGTCTGCTCGGGTGCCAAAGGTGGCCCAAATAGGGTGTGAGATAAATCTTAGTAGGCCACCACCAAAAGTATCTATGTGTAATCCGAGTGGTTCTCATAAGCAATCAGTGTGTGGCTAATAGTAGGAAAGTAAAGAAATACTAAATTAAACAATTAACATCCCACTCAAGTTCCAAAAGTACACCTGGTGGGTCTACCTACTTCACCTCATTGTTGGCATGTCTGAGTGTGTCACCGGGTATAGATACATATTGATATAAATGGCACAGGGATATTTTTCCTACCACTAACATTAATAGAATGGATTAGGGCTATAATTTCCACTTCTCACATTTAATGTAATTTCTTGGGGCCAAAATGTCTACCTCCCACATTTTACAGAATGCCTCGGGGCCATAATGCATACCTCCCACATTTTACCGAATGGATCAGGGCTAAAATTTATATCACCAACATTTTACATAATGGCCTGGGGATATAATTCCTACCACCCACATTTTATAGAATTCATAAGCATACCAAAGATAAAGGCATTCACATTTTGAAATGTAAGGAAAACCATCTTACAACATTTCAAGTTAAACAAGCAATTACTATGCAATTCCATATTTGATAAACACAACAAAAGAGAGGCCATGCCATCCATTAATCCATTTCATTTGAACCATATAATTTATAAGGTTTCAAGCTATCTTATCCTACAAAACCTATACAAGTCACCCATTCCATTTTTTTAATAGGGTAATTCTATTTACAAAGGCTCAAATCAAGGAAAAAGGTCAAGTCAAATAGTCACACAGTCAAATTGGAAATTCCAATCCATATAGGTCCAAACACCCTTTGTGAGTTTTATATTGGTCATAATACATTCAAGTCAAAGGCCAAATAATTTAAAACCCATTATATAATCCATTACCCATAATTGACATTTTCATAAAATTTGCCTGAAATGGCCAATTTGGGTGGAACACTCCTTAGGTGTACGTACTAAGAAAGGGTGACAACGAAACCACTAAACACGAATCAATTAACATAAGTCATCACTATATGGTCAATTAGACATTAATGAATCAACACATTAAAGGATCTTGGCAAAGGCCGACCCACGATAGAACAAGATTAAAAGTGAAACAACCTAATCTCAAAGGGAAAATTATGTGACCACCTACCTTAGGACCGTAGATGATGGCTTGATGAGTATCGACGTCAGATTTTTTGTAGGTTGTAGTATATCTGAGTTTCCATCCAACACCCTGAAAATAGAGAGAAAGAGCCTGCTTCTAAAAAGCACAACCGATGGCGAAATTTAATGAAGAAATATTGGAGCATGAGGTTAGCCATACCTCTAGGCATCCAACGCCATTGAAGGACTGAATATCAGACACCAGACGAAGGAGTTGAAAGGGATTGAAGGAGGAGGAGTTTCGAGAGCTCAAAGGGAGGAACGTAGGGCTCCTGTTCAAAAAAGGGAGAAAAATTGGAAATTAGAACTTAAAAGGGAGGAGGGAGAAATGGCCATTTTTCCCTTAAAATCGGCTCACACGGTTTCTGTGAACGGTTTGGGAAACCGTGTGCAAAAAATGTGCAAGGTTCTGTCCCCTTATAGAAAGCTTGAATGGTCTCTACTCACAGTTTTTTAGACCATTCAAAAACCCTGCGTAATGATTCTACAACTTCTGCATCTTTCTAGAGCATGTCGCAGGGCCAAGGGCCTAGGCCCGTGTAGTTTCTCCCTACCATGCGGCCCCATCTTCTTTCCCCTTTTTCAGATCTCATGGATCCAGAAGTTCCCCAAATGTTCTTGTAACCTCCTTATCTTGATTAGAAAACTCCACTAGGACAATTTAGGACATTCAAAAAGAGAAACTAATGATCCCTACCACGGTCAAAGAGTCGGGTCATTACAACCTCCCCTATTTAAAGCAACTAATCCCCGATCTTCCCTTCAGATTGTAAAGAGGTACTATCAAAAAGGAGTTTTGGACATTGAGATTGTACATCAGCTTCCCATTCCCAGGTCTCATCCTATACCTGACCGTGATTCCATAGCACCTATATAAGAGGAATAGACCTACCTCAGAGTGTCTTCATGCTCTGGTCAAAAATATGAACTGGATACTCCTTGAAGGAAGCATCTGTATCCATCTCAACCTCATCATGATGAAAGACATGAGATGGGTTTGGATAATACTAAAAAAGTTGAGATACATGAATGATATCACACATGAACCAATATCTCTGTGGAAGTGGCAATAGGTAAGCCACTGCTCTGGTCCACTTCACAACCTCAAAGGGTCCAATGAATCTCGGTGATATCTTAACTTTCTTACAAATACATTTATGCCCCAACCTAGGTGATACATTCAAGAAAACATGGTCTCTGACCTCGAACTCAAGAGGTCTCCGACTCTTGTTAGCACAAGACTACTGTCTAGACTAAGCTATCAATATGTACTTCTAAATCCGCTAAACCTGCTCTGAAGTCTCCTGCATGAAACGAGTCCCAAGGACAACTGCTTCCCTTGCCTCCAACCAACACAGAGGAGAGAGAAAATAACTACCATACAAGGATTTATAGTGATCCATCTCAATGGTAGCCTACAAACTATTGTTATAAGAAAACTCAACGAGGTGAATGTGTTTCTCCAAATTACCCCAAAGTCGAGAACACAGGCACAATGAATATCCTCTAGCACCGAAATAGTATACTTTGTCTACCCATCAGTATGAGGGTGATAGGTCATGCTCAAAAGTTCCTTCATACCCAAGGCCTACTACAAACTCTACTAGAACCAAGATGTGAAACAATCATCTCTATCCGAAAAAATAGAATGAGGTGATCTCTTAAGACATACCACCTCCTTGATGTAAAATCTTCCTAGATCATCAACAGAGAAGGTCTCTCACATAGGTAAGAAATGTGCATCCTTCATCAGATGATCAATGAAAACCCATATAGCGTTGTTTCCACAAGGTGATCTGGGCAGTCCAGTTATGATGGTCATCGAAACATAATCCCATTTCAACTCAGGAATGGATAATGGATAAAGAAGACCTGCCAGACATTGGTGTTCCGTCTTCACCTACTAGCAGGTGGAGCATCATTTAATGAAACCAAATATCTCACATTTCATGCTGGGCCACCAATATTGACGCTATAGATCTCAGTACATTTTGGTGACACCAGGGTGAACTGCCCATGTTGGGGCATGGAAATCCCTCATTAGCTCCACTTTGATATCTGCTGGGACCCAAAAACAAACATGAAATAGAAGAGTATCACCCCATCAACCATCCAACAAGAAGATGTGTCGTCATCCGAGACACTCACTCATAGGACAAGACCTTTAGGATCAGATAGTTGTCTCGACCTTACTCGTTCCATAAGAGTAGATTTCAACATTAAGGATGAGAGGATAGTCTAACTATGGTTTTCTTGAACTTCAACGTGCATCTCCAAGATTAAGGCCATATACTTACATTAATCATTAGACTCCTAAAAAACCTATGTATGAGTCTTTAGTCTCATAGCATATTCTATTGAATTCCCTTTCCCTGAAGTCTAGGCAAGTTCGAAATCAAAATTTTGTAGGTACTCGACCCACCTACACTACCTGAAATCCAGATCCTGCTATGTGAAGATGTATTTGAGGCTCTTGTGGTCTGTGAACACCACACAATTATCTCCCAATAAATAGTGTCCCCAACAGTGTAAGTCATGAATAATAGTGGTGAGATCGAAGTCATGAATCAAGTAATTCTTCTTGTGAGGCCAAAACTAATGAGAACCATATGCAATTACCCACTCATCCTGCATCAGAACAGCTCCAAGACTGATTCCTGATGCATCACAATAGACTATATAAGCCCTACATGGATCTAGAATAATTATTATTGGTGCTGAAGTAAGCCTTTCCTTCAAATCCTGAAAGTATTATTCATAATATTATGACCATTAAAACTTCACACCCTTGTTTGTCAAGCCTATGATTGGCACTTCAAGGTGTGAAAAATCCTGAATGAAGAATCTAGAGTATCCAGAAAGACCCAAGAAACTTTGGATATCATAGACATTCTTTCGTTCCTCCCAAGAAATTATAACCATGTCTTTCTCTAGGTCAAAATAAACTCTTGTCTTTGAGATGATATGACCTACGAAGTGAAATTTATCAATCCAGAAGTGGTATTTACTGAGCTTAGAATTGAGTTAATGATCTCTCAGAATATTCAATATAATCTCAATATGGGTTTCATTGTCATGTCTTGAGTGAAAATACACCAATATATCATATATGAAGACAACCAAAAATTAATCTAGAAATGGGGGGAAACCTGATTCATAAGATCCATAAAGACAACAGGTGCATTTGTGAGTCCGAACACCACAACCAGGTTCTCATAGAGGCTATACCTACTCCTGAAAGTTGTGAGAGGTATGTCTGAAGTCCTGACATGCGCTTGATGTGAGACTGATCTTAGATCTATCTTTGAAAAAACCTTCACTCCTCAAAGCTGATCAAAGTGGTCGTTTATTCTAGGAAAATGATACCTGCTATTTATTGTTAGCTGATTTAACTGACAGTAATCCATGTAAAGCCAAAGGGTAATATCTTCCTTCATGGAAAAGAGGATAGGTGAACCCCAAGGAGAAGTGTTGGGGTGTATAAAACCTTTCACCTTCAGATCATCTAGCTGATTTTTGAGTTCTAGAAGCTCCTTAGGTTCCTTCATATATGGAGGAATGGTCACAGGTGTTGCTCCTGGAACAAGTGAAATGGTGAACTATACCTCTCTCACTAGATTTGGACTCAAGAATTCATCAAAAAAACATCTCTGAAATGCTCTACTATTGGAAGAAATATAGTGGGTTTCAACCCATGGTCATCAAGGTAAATACAGGAAACCTGTTTCGTAACACTACCCAACCTTTGCTACTTGGGTCCTTCTCGTGTTGCACAAATATCCCATTCTCCCTTATGCACATGTGTGTCTCCATATAGTGATGTAATCATCGGCCTTCGATGATAGCAATCAATATGGGCTCTGTAGGAAACCAACCAATCCATTCCTAGGATTATGTCAAAACTCATCATTTTGAGAACATATATGTTCCATTTTAAAAGGTAACTGACTATCTCAAGGGGAAAGTACTAACAATGGGAAATTCCCTTTGAACAAATACCTAAGTGTGTATCTAGAATCCAGACACCATGATAATACTCAACGTCGAGTCACAGAATCTTAGTGATAGACTCATATAAGAATGAGTGAGAAACACCTATATAAAACCAAGCATATACTAAATTTGATGCTAATAGAATAGTACATCATACTGTATAATGTATGACACTCTGCTCCTATAGAGTAGGTTGGAATTCATGTAATTGGCTTGCACCCCAACCATGATTCAGTTCCTGTCTACCTTGAGCAGGCCCACTCTGTTCGCGCTACCAATTATATGTCTAATTTCCTCTGCCTTGATCACCCACTAGGATTGATTGACTTGTGGTTTTTCAGCTGCCTAACTATCATGATCCTGCTAACCTCCTCCCAACCGAGGGGTAAGTGAAAATCCATGATCACTAGGCACTGGAGGGAGAAATCTACAGAAACGGTGGAGGTGAAACATCCTTCCACAACCTCGACATTCAAATGGATCTCACATGCACTTCCTCTTGTAATTCCCTAGTGCTCCACACTGGGGAAAGACAGGAGAACTACTAGTGGAAGGAGACTGACCACCAACACTTCTGTGAGACTCCCTGAAACATCACTTTCACCCAAAAGAAGATCAACTAGAATATTTTGGTAATGAACCAACCTGTTTTTCACCCTAAACGTCTCTCAAATTCGACTTCGTAATTAAGGACTGGTTGAAAATCTCAAAAATAACCGCCATCCTAAAAATGTTGACCTACAACCGCACGACGTAACACATCTCATACTCAAATCACATAGCATCCATAAGGTCATAAGTGGCTAGAGATGGAGAGAAACACTAAAACTCAGTGAAATGGGATGAGTACTCCATGACTGACATGGTCCCCTACTTCAGAATCACAAACTCTCTAGCTTGGTCAGCCCTTAGAGTTTGGGGGAAAAGTAGTCATAGAACACAGTATGGAAGTCATCCCAAACCATATCTCTATGTTGTCCAACCTGGGTGATGAAATACCACCACCTCTTGGCTGATTCACATTGAATATAGGCTGCTAGCTTGACCCTCTTCTTTAGAGTCATCTCAAGGTGCTTGAAGATAGAAAGGATTGACTCAATACAGGACTCCACAACAAAAGGCCCGCCATACCCCGAGAAAGTAGGACGATGCTACTCTTAGAACTCATGAGTCAACTCTACCATGATTGATGAAGGTCACACTCCGCCTTGCATATTTTTCATCATACACAAGAAGCCCTCTCGAAACTAGGTATCGGTGCCCAATTCCGGTATAGGAGGAGGGACCACAGGTGGATCGATTGGAAGAACAACTGGTGGCATAGGGCCCGCCACCACATGAACATGTTTGTCACTGCCTTTAGGGTGCATGACTAGAGGACGTCCAAGATGAATAATTCTACAATTCCAAACAAACATCTCAAAATAGATTTAAGAAATTTAGGGAATTGAATTTAAGAAACTATGACATGTACAAAATACTTCTTATATGAACGAACACACCTCTCTACTAGCTTCCAAATCCAGGATTAAATGCTAGAACAGTCCGTAACAGGCCATAAGAATGAATAACACCCCCTACCCACTACTGAGGTTGTGTTCGGGTCATGCTTATAAGTTAAAAATGTGGAAAAAGGCTATTCTCAAATTGTAAGTCACTTTAAATAGTCGAGTTCAATGATATATCATATTTTAGACCATAAGGGCCCATACACCTTATGAGTCAAAAGATGTCACTCACTTGGATGTCATTTTCATTTTAAATTGTTCTTAGACCTATGATTATATCATTTCCCAAATGAATGAGCTAGTTAAAATACCATTTTATGTTCCATAAGGGCCCATAAACCTTTTGAATCAAAGAATGACTCCCACTAAACTCACACCATAAAATGATCTAAATCTTAATTAAAATAGTTTGGACAATTGTATTTAAAAAACAAGGAATATAAATATGAAACAAGAAATGCTCACTGGAAATTTAAACGTGACATGGGAAAATTCATGTCCTATTCATATTGTGCCTACCAAGATGCATGTTCAACACATAACCCTCATTTCATCAGGTTGAATAATGAAATCGCTATTCCAATTTCAACAATATCAATAACATTACAAAACATGTGAAGCACCCAATGGTGAAATGATATAAATAGCAATAGAAAAATAAATAATAGATATAGTTAAGGAAACTTGGTCCTTTCCTCATACATGGGTTCACAATTCCCAATCACAACTCATGAATAAGTCCCTAAGCATCCTCGATCTCCAATATATTATTTCCAAATAGTAAATCAAGAAAGGAAACACCCTCTAATACCACATTCTGATGTCCCAGAACTAGTTTCCATGTAACCTGTGCCGTTGGCCTGGTTGGCTATATGACCCCCGGTGCATCTCCCCATAATCATAGGGTTTCCAACTAGCAGTGGGGGTCTAATGGTGAAATTAGAGGGGAGACTTTACCCCCATTTCAGTGTTCACGAAGAATATAATAGAAAAATAAAATATCACAAGAATAATCAAAATAAATTATAATTAAATAGTGGAAGATTGAATGAGAGATATAGAGGAAGGATAACAATGTAACCAAAATCCTCATAGGTAGTGTTTGATACAAATATGAATATATGAAATTATAATACAAAATGGGAACAAAAGAAGGAAACAAGAATACATAATACAATACTATAAATGTGAAACAAAAGACAGAATATGCTCCATAGCATCTCGAGCCTAATCCCAGTCCTCAGATTTTAAGCTCCATCTATGTAAAGAGAGTCAACAACCAAAAAATTGGTGTTTGCCTATATCTGTACCTATAGGAAAATAGTCTGCTTGGTTCCCATAGGGGGCCCGAATAGGGAGTGAGATAAATCTCAGTAGGCCACCACCAACAATGTTTACTTGTAATCCGAGTGGAACTCATAAGTAATCAGTGTATATCTAATAGAAATAAAGTAATTAAATATTTAATTAAAAAATTACCCTCCCATTCAAGTTCCTAAAGGACACCTGGTGGGTCTACCTACTTCATCTCATTAGTGGCATGCCTATGTGTGTCACCTGGTATAGATACTTACTGATATAAATGGCATGAGGCTATATTGCATACCTCCCACATTTAACAAAATGTATTAGGGCTATAATTCTTACCACCCACATTTAATTGAAAGGATCGAGGCAATGATTCCTAACTCCCACATTTTATAGAATGGATCGGGGATATAATGCCTACCAACCACATTTTATAGAATGGCTCAGGGCTATAATTCCTACCTCCCACATTTTACATAATGGCTCAAGTATATAATTCCTACTGCCACATTTTACATAATACACAAGCACAACAAAGATAAAGGCATTCACATTTCTAAATTTAAGTCAAACCATCTTACAACATTTCAAGTTAAACAAGAAATTACTATTCAATGACTTGAATGACAAACACAACAAAGGAGAGAAAATTCCATCCCTTAATCCATTCCATTTTAACCATATCATTTAAAAGGATTTAGGATATCTTATCCTAGCTAACCTATAAAAGTCACCCATTCCATTTTCCCAATAAGGAAATTATATTTACAGAGTCTCAAATTAAGGAAAACGGCCAAGTCAAATAGTCACATAGTAAATTTGGAAATTCCAAGCCATATGGATCTAAACACCCATGGGGTGTTTTAGATTGGTCATAATACACATGAGAAAAATAAAAAATCATTTAAAAACCTTTCCAGAATCTAAAACCCATATTTGGCATTTTGGTAAAATTGGCCTAAAATGGCCAATTTGGGCGGAACACCCATTGGGTGTCTGTACTGAGAAAGGGTGATAACAAAACCCCTAAACATGAATAAATTAACATAATTCATCACTCTAGGTTAAATTATACATGAATTAATCTACACATTACAGGATCTCAGCAAAGTATGGCCTACAGAATATTGAGATTAAAAGCGGAACGACCAAATATCAAATGGAAAAGTACACGACCACCTTCCTTAGGGACTTAGATGATGAATCACTAAGTATCGAACTTATATTCCAAGTAGGTAGGAGTAGATATTATTTTTCTTAAAACACCCTAAAAATAGGGTAAAAGAGTCTACTTCTAAATAGCACAACCAATGGTGAAATTTAAAGAAGAAAGACTAGAGCATGAGGTTAGCCCTACCTCTTCGCATCCAATGCCATCGACAGACCGAAGATAGGACACCGAATGGAGTATTAGCAAGGTATTGAAGGAGGAGGAGCTTTGATAACTCAAATGGAGGAATGTAAGGATATTGTGTGCAAAAGGGAGAAAAAAAGGGAAATTAGAACTTAAAATGGAGGAGGCATACAATGGTCATTTTTCCCATAAAAATGGATCCCTCGATTTCTAAACACAGTTTGGGAAACCGTGAGAAAACTGTTTGAAAGGTACTGTCCCCTTACAATAATCCCACATGGTATCTACGCACAGTTTCCTAGACTGTGCCCAAACCATGCATAATAGTTTTACAATTTTTGCAACTTTCTATAGTAGGTCGTAAAGTCATTTGCCTGGACCCATGCAGTTTCTCTTAACCATGTATCCCAACCTTCTTTCCCATTTTCTAGAGCTTCGGGATCCAGAAGTTCCCTATATTCTCCAACAAACTCCTTATCTTGATTAATATACTCTATTTGGACTATTTAAGGCATTCAAAAATAGAAACTAGAAATCTGTACCCAGGTCAAAGAGTCGGTTCATTACAATTACACCCATCATCCTTAAGCTCCCTCATTCTTGGAAGACTGTTATGCATCCTCTAAATCATTAGAAGGAAAATATTTCCCTCAATGAGTTACTAAAAAACCAAAAATTTAAGGGGGAATATAAAAATTATGGGGGTTCAAATGATCCTAATGATGATAAATCCATGGTCCTCATGGTGGAGGGAGCATATCTATCTAGTTTATAAAAGGGGAAAAATATCTAAACCATATTATAAAAAGGAATGTTTAATTCAAGAAGAAGAAATAGGAAAACTACTTCTTTGGAAAGACATGTCACTTCAAATGGGACTATTTTCTATATAGGAAGAAAGATGTTTTAAGATACCAAATTTGATTAGATCAAACTTTTTCATATTTCTAAGGATTATGGAGCTCGAAGGAGGATTCTAAATTGTCCAGAGGGGTTTGGATTCAAAATGATGGAAGCATGGTGAATACAGTACTTGTAAATATTACACACTATATATATAGAATTCATAGATTTTTAGGGGTTGGTTCACAACATATAAATTTTTAAGGATAAATAATAAAAAGGTGATATGTTTTTATAGAAATATAACCCTAACATTTACATTATAGGTAAATGGTTTACACTCAATGTAAATCTAATGTGCAGTTCTTTTATAATGTTTAATCCACTTGGTTTTTCTCCAAAACCTATGGAAGCTCTCATTTTCTAGAATCCATCTATCCCTCCCTTCATCATTTTGGGATCCCTTCTATAAAGGATCAATTCTTGGATTCATTATTTAATATAAGATGATCCATGGTGATCCATGTTGTGTTCTTACTTTGTTTTCTATTATTTTTCCCCATTTTGATATCATTTCCTCTTGTTTCTTATTTCCATGTGTTTTTGGATGATATTACATGTTCCTAATTGATATTTATTGTTTTTTGTTAGTGAGTTTGTTCCATGGTTTCCTTGGATGGATGAATTTCTTATAGGAGAGGTGATTGAAGATCTCCAACATAGTCAATTCTCATGTAAAGAATGTTGACAACTTTTGAGGTAGGGTATTCATTAATTTTATTTTATTTATTTGAAATCATAAATTGATCATTCATTATCCCTATGGATGGAAATGTAATTGAACTAAAAATTATTTATCTGGATTAAGAATTTGGATAGCGATGGCATGTTTCCGATGTTATTACTTTATACCATGATAGTGGTTTTCCTATTGTTTTTCAAGATAATGTGATATATATGCATTGATTTTTTAGCACGTTTTATTATTCAATGGATTATCATTTTGTTATTTATTGAACATTCGTTAAGAATGTAAATCCTAAATTAATTGATATTAAATTTCCTTAAGAATAATTAAAGAAGAGGCATGTTTTAATCTGTAATTTTTTGTAATTTAATGGTAATAAAATTGATTCAATGCACATTCTTTATTAAAAGTTATATTCCATAAAATTAATGGAATTGATAAATAATTTGGAGCGTGTTAATACTTCTTAATAATTGAAAAGGCATATTAATTGAGAATGGAACTTCTCTAGGTTATTGAAACCAGAAATAAATTATAAGGGAATGTTTTTCCTTTGATTTATTATTATAGATTAATGAATTAGGTTTCTCATAATTGGAACCTATAAACAATGAATCAGTTAACTAAATATGTTATACGAACCCATTGTGTGATAATGTTTTTTATAGGGCATAGTTTTCCCATTTTCTTGAGAAGGTTGAGTGCCTTGTTTTGGAGTCGTGAGAGCTTCTTTTCACGTGAATGTATAATTATTTATTCTAAGGGACTAGTTACCATGTTTTTCACTCGATTGTTTCTTAATAATTTGTGATGTACTCTAGATAGGATCCTTGTGATATGATCTTGATACAAATGAGACTCGGATGGTTGTTGTGAAATAGGGTGGGGAGGCCTTGATGTGATGTTATCCTGGGATGGATAATCCTGGGATGGATGTTGTGACATGTGGGTAGGGAGGCATGGATTCTGTGGTAGGAGTTGACGCATGTGATGGTGATATGAATTGGTATATTCATGTGGGTTTTATGAAGGTAACCAAAGGTGATGAAACAGGTTAAATCTGGGCTTACCCATTGATGAGATACTGAGTGCTGGTATTCTCGCTTGAATCTATTTAACGGATGATGACTAGGTTTCTTGTCTTTCTGAATTCCTTTCCCTACTTGTTGAGGTAGCTGGAGGTTCTTGGTTTCATTTTTACTCTTAGTGGTAGCTTAGGATGTTTTTCCTAGAGTACCTGGATGTTAAATGATGCTAATAATGAATAAATAATTCTTAACCCTCAGGGTTGGTGTTGATGGAATGAAAGTGCTTAAAAGATGTTAGTATTGATATGTAAGAACCCAGTTTTTGCTGTGAAAGACTTTGGAATATTCTTGATGATATTCCAGAGCAGCTCCTTCAAACGGCGTGTGATTCCGAGCCCCGGATTGGCCGGAATTAAATTTTCAATGTGTTCACACTGGAAATGCTAAATAAATGAGATAACTCCTAAACGGAGCATCATATCAGAGATCCGAGTGTACGGATGGGTCCAGAATGGGGTGTTTACCCTAGGAACGACATAAAACTTGTCGGCGCGGGACGTTTGGACCCCTCGCCCGCTTCTGGAATGTTAAATGGATAAATTAATTAATTAATTAATTCGTTTAATGGTGAAACTCAAGTATCTCTTAAACAGTGGCTCGGATTGGAAAACCGAGGCCACCATTGTGTTCGGAGCATGCCGTTTACCCTAGGAGGGGTATAAGTTTCACGGGCGCGGGCCGTTTGTGAAAAATGGATCCAGGGGCGTTTTCGTAATTTGGAGGCATCGGGCGCTAAGTTTAATAACTTTTGAACGGGGTCTCGGATTAAAATTATGAGACCGCCGTTGTGCTTGGGAGTTGGTGTTTACCCTAGTGGAGGCTTAACCTCGACCTCATTGGGAGTTTCAGATGCGGGTCTTTTCGGGGGTTTTAAATTAATTAAATCATTAATTAATTTATTTAAACCCTCCCCCTCCCCCTTCTCCCTTGAACCCCCTGGAGAAACCCCTACCCTCTCCTCCTACATCTCCGGTGAGACGGTTCGGCGAGGCGACTCCGGTGAGGTGCGGTGATGCCGGCAGATCGACGCGAAGCTCCAGGCGAAGCCCAGCGAGGTTGGAGGTTTCCGTTGCGTTTTCATTCCCGAGCCTACCTTTGAGTCAAATTTTATGTGTCAATTAGATGTTAAACCTTAAAACCAATCCCATATATGTGTATTATACATTTTTATCTCTCCAACGCATTTTTCGTAATCAAAATCCGAGCTTGGAGGAGGCCGGGGTTGATCGTCGACGGTAGCGGGTTTTTCTGGTGGTTCGGCGAGCCCTGGCACGGCGGGCGACCTCAGGCGGTGTCACGGCGTGCGGCGGGCGGCCTCAGGCGGTGTCGCAGCACACAGGCGGTGTCAAGCAGCGTTGCGGCGTGAGGCGGTGGAGGCACTTGGTGCGGCTGCAGGCGGCTTCCGGAGGAGGCCGAGGCTCAGGCGGAGCGCTCGGCGAGGCGACAATCGCCAGGGAGCGGCGACCGCGGGGTCGCGGCGCGCGACCCCTGTGCGGCGAAAAAGACCCGCGCCGCTCAAGTCTTCACGCGGTGGCCGCGACCGGCCCTCGTGGCCGCGCGGGCCGGCCCAGGCCGGGATGGACCGGCCGGTCCAGCCCCAGGGGTCTTGCCCCCTCGGTGTTCGGACACCCATATTTTCCGCTACGGGTGTCCGTTTTGAGTGCCGTCTGCGGCGGTGGAACCGTATAGACGAGGAGGACTTTTTGAGATGGTTATGGGAATTTTTAATTCCTGAAATGAGGGGCCTCGGTGGCGCGACACGTACGACGAGGGGTTAATCGTTTCTTCGGGGGATCTTGTTTTGGACGGCGCGGACGCGTCCGACGTCCGTTTTGAGCACCGTCGGTGGCGTTGGGACCCTGGCATCGAGGCGGAGCTTTCCAGGGTGGTTCCAGGCATTGAAGCTAGAGTTGAGGCGTGGGCCCCACAGACTGTCTTTTGAGCTGCGGGCAGTGTTTCACGACTTTTTCATCGGACGTCCGTTCGGGGCATGCGAGCATTCATTTCTGGATGTTTTTCTGAGAGGATTGCAGTGGTGCAACCCGCCCGCCCTAATTCAGCACGATGGTGCGGGGCCCACGAGGGCCATTTGGGCGTCGACGGTGATTTTCAATCTTTATCATCGGACAACCATTTTGGAAAAGTGAGTAGTCTATCTTGTGTACTTTTTCGAGAGGATCACTACGGTGCGATCCGTTCGTTGAGCTTCGGGACTGGGATGTGAGTCCCACGTGGCATCGCTCGTGTGCAGTGCGCCAGAATGCATCTTTTTCTCCGGATATCCATTGCACTCAAGTGAGTAGTTCTTTTGACGTGTTTTCCTGAGGGGATCGTAATGGTGCGATGCGCCCGACTGTTTTCGGGGCCAAGGCTCGGGATCACGGGATGTCGTTCGGGCGTGAGGTGGTGTTGGTGACTTTTCCATCGGATATCCATTCGAGGCGAGTAACTAGTCAATCTCACGTTTTTTTCCATGAGGATTACAATGGTATGATCTGTTTGGTTGTGCAGAGCCTCTTGCGCGATCTTGTGAAATATGGAAATGTGAAGGTGCCCTGGGGGGGGGGGGGGTTCTTCTACTGTGGTTGTAGCGGACCCTTGGTGTGTGATCGCGTGTACTCCCGTGTGAGTGAAGTAATTCTTGTTTGGATGTGGTTGTCCGTGCCTCAGTCATTGAGGTGGAAAGTTAGAAATGTTACGTCACGCCTTCGCGTTGACGTTGGGTGTCGTGTGCACGATAGCCCTTGGGATGGACACGTGGTATACTCTGGGAGTATACGAGATCACTTGGAGGTACGTGTAGTTTGTACCTGAGGCTGTTCATGTGCTTGGTTGGGGTTGACTTGGGGCCACACGTCGCGTGGGACCCATGTGTGTGCCGTGTTTTGCCTTACGTACTTCGACCTCTCGTGACGTAGAGGGTCCTTCTGTGTGTTGGTTTGACCAGAAGGGTGGAGTTTTTCCCCTGGCTCTGTGCTCGTTTGTTGATCAGCAGGGTCGAGTGGTCTCCCCCTGGTTTCGTTCTCGATGGATCGACCAGTAGCGGTGCTAGTGGCACCCCGTGCTGGAACAGGCGCTGAACCCCTTTGGGTGAGATGTGCTGGAGTTGGGTGGTTGCGCGATACCCACTCCATGTTCGGTTGGCTAGTGTTGTACCATCCAGTGGGGATGGCCAGGGTAGTTCTGAGTTTCACCCTCCAGCGGGGCTGGGCAGTGGGTTACTCATCGGCTTCTAGGGTTTACCCTCTAGCAGAGACTGGGCAGTGGGTCACCCGACGCACTTAGGGTCTACCCTCCAGCAGAGACTGGGCAGTGGGTCACCCGACGCACTTAGGGTCTACCCTCCAGAAGAGACTGGGCAATGGGTCACCCGACGACCTCTTAGGGCCTACCCTCCAGCAGGGCTGGGCAGTGGGTCACCCGTCGTTCAGTTCCAGGTCTACCCTCCAGCAAGGCTGGGCAGTGGGTCGCCTGTCGACTTATTCCAGGTCTACCCTCTAGCGGGGCTGGGTAGTGGGTCGCCTGATGATGTGTTTTGGTTTACTCTCCAGCGGGGCTGCGCAGTGGGTCGCCTGATGATGTGTTATGGTTTACCCTCCAGCGGGGTTGGTCAGTGGGTCGCCTGATGATGTGTTATGGTTTACCCTCCAGCGGGGCTGGGCAGTGGGTCACCTGATATCTGGTTATGAATTACCCTCCAGCATGGCTGGGTAGTGGGGACACTGGTTGGCATTCTAGGCTCAGTCCTTTCTACTAGGCTAGTCTGAGGCTTTCCTCCGTGATTGCCGGAGCAGGACCCTTGGTTATACGGGTCAGTGCTGTGATGGCTTTGACTTTGAGGAGACCTCTCGACTGCGGGGCAGTGACGAGGTGGGGTTTGACTTAACCCAGAACTCTCAAGTACGAGGGGCTCTTTCCCCCACCGAGACGCGTCCTTGTGACGTGACCTAAAACTTTGCGGGCAAGTCAGTGCCACCCAAAACGGATAGTGTCAAGGCGCGGTGATTGAGCCCCTTGGCTTGCGGTTTGGGGAAGACGTACGGGATGCTGGGCATCGATGGTTTACTTTTGGGACTTGGCTACTCTTTTCTTGGGTTGTGCTACGAGACGGAGATCCCCTTACGATCTTGTTCGGGCTTCTTGGCAGAGCATATATATGTATATACCTTGTTTTCGAGTACCCACTCTTGGGTTTTGGCTACTCTCCTTCCAGGAGAGCCGAAGACGCGCGGGGTATGCCATGTGCTTTCCGTGTCTAGCTTCTCATGGTTGGATGATTCTACTCTCCTTCTATATGTAGTGAAGACTCGACGAGAAGTTCATCTTCTCACCGTTTCCAGCTCCTTGTGTCTGGACGAGTCTACCTTCTTTCCTCTTGTTGGGTTGAGCTGGACTCTCTGTTGTTACTCTTTACTGCACCCTCGATTGAACTCCTTTACTTTTTCCTTGTTTTCTCTACTGCTCACCCTTCGGTACCTCCTTTTGTTGCTCCCTCTAGCCTTCAGGGTATCCTACTGAGTATTTTTATACTCACCCCTGCTTGGGCTTTGCCCGCACTTGGTGTGCCCTTGCAGACGACGGACAGGTGGAGCGTGAATTCAGTGGAGCGTAGGAGATTGGGAGCTTGGACCACGTGCGGTGGTCATAGCCGGGTTCTAGGTGGGATACCCATCAGCTGTTTCTTTTGTTTACCTATTGCCGGGTTGTGGCACTTTTTGGTTGGGCGCGTGTTTTACCCCTTTCCTTTTCTTTGCTTGTCTTTACTTTTACTCTGCACTGTTGCATTGAGTTTGTTGAGTGTGTGTGTACAGGTGCTTAGGCAAAGGCCTCCCCAAGTTATTGTGCCTTTGGCACTGGTCGCCAGCCCCTGGCTTATGGAGGCGGGCTTGGGGTAGTTGCGGCTCGAGCCCGGGTAGGGTCGGGTCGTGACAAAGTGGTATCAGAGGTGGTTCGTTCCTTGGGACATTGTGCGGACATCCCTAAAAGAGGAATTGGTTGGTATTTAGGGAAATAGTGTTAACGTGTCTCGAGAGCTGCTCTCAGGCCAGGGAGTCCAGTGATGGTGCGGCGGCCGACGTATCCATTCACCAGGACCTTGACAACCCACTTGTCGACTCGGCATGCTGAGACACTTGTTGCAGGGAAAATTGGTTTGTGCATCACATAGGATTGAGTCTTTGACTATCCTTCTTGAGTCATCTCCCCATCGTTGTTGTTGTATTGGTATATACATATATGCTCATCTGACCGTGGTACTCCTTGATAATAATCAAGATGTCTTCGCGAAGACAGCCAGCCAGGATACCAGCTTTGGTTCGTGACGAAGACCCTGTGAGCTACGAGGCCACAGTCCAGGACCCATCATGCGAGCCCCTTTCTTAGGGTGGGACGGTAGCAACACCCCCACCTGTTGAGCAGCAGACAGTTTCAGCAGAGCAGGCTGAGCTTGAGCGCACTCCGTGAGTTCCAGCGGCAGAGACCGCTGAGGTTCAGTGGTGAGCCAAACCCTCAGGCAGCAGAGGGTTGGCTAGAGACAGTGGTTTGCCTTTTCAGGCTTGTGCAGATGCCGACAGATCTTATGGTGGCTTTGGTAGCCGACATTTTCTGTGGAGCAGCTCGGCGTTGGTGGAGTCTGGTGACTCGGTTCCTTGATGAGTCGTCGCTTTCATGGGGTGACTTTCAGTGGTTGTTCCATGAGGAGTTTTTCCCCTCTTTCATGCGCTCCATTCAGATTCTAGAGCTCCTACAGTTTCAGCAGGGAGGAATGACGGTGGCCGAGTACGCGGCTAGTTTTGCAGACCATGCACGCTTTTACCCAGACTTGGTCCGTGACGACAACATCCGAGCGCGGAAGTTTGAGCAGGTTCTTCGCCGAGAGATTCGTGTTGTCATAGTACCATTGGGCATTTCCACATCTGCCAGGGTGCCAGAGCAGGCACCGGAGGACGGGACCTCGATGCAGGTGGCTTATTGACAACCGGACTCAGGGGTGTGGTCATACACCACAGTGGAACCGGAGGGCACCAGTGCAGCCCAGAGAGAGTCGGTGCTATGCTTGTGACGGGCGAGGTCACATGGCACGAGACTGCCCGACCCGAGTTGCTGGGAGCTTCGGGCAGGCAGCAGGCGCACCACCACGGTAGAGGCAGCGCCGTGATCGGAGTAGTACCCAGGGAGGTGGTGCTAGTAGAGGAGTGTGAGGAGCTGGTAGTGGGGGATGACTTTACAAGATCTCCCCATCACCACTAGGCGATCCACATCAGGCTCCGGGAATTGACGGTTGGGACCACAGACAGCCGTGATCTTTGGATGTCTATGATCCTGCAGAGCATGGGATGGTGAGAGGTACCCCTTGAGACTCTTCTACTTCTTGCAGTAGAATTGTTAGGCTCTGCGTGTGAAAGGCTTTTCTCCCTGCTCCTTGTTTGAGGTGTTACCAGGGTGACGAAGGGCATCGGGTGTAACCCTGTGTTGGTAAGGAAAAAGGTGGGGGACCTTTTCCTTTAGTTGATGGTGTTGACTCCTTCACCTTTTGATCATGTAAGAGAGCATCGACTGTGGAATCTTGCGTGACCAGATATCCTTGGGTGTTCCACCATATGGATATTCTGAAGGAGGGAATCACTGGGTCTTGTCCCATGCCCATGCAGTGATTCCTATCGCGGCGTGCGATGTAAAGGTTTGGTCGGGGAGGTGAGTTACCCCCGAGGGCCTTTGGGCCGTTTGAGACCATGAGAACGGATGACGAGGTGCCCTACCGCCTTGCCCTAACCCTGAAGTCTGAAGTGGGTGCACGACGTTGGCAAGAGCTGACCTCGCATGAACAAATGAATCCTTTGGTCCGTGTACGGTGACGCAGAGCTGTGTGTGGGTTCTTCTGGGTATGGGAAAGCTAGGTGTGGGCTTAGTAGCCTATGTTGCTCCCTAGATTTTCTTTTCGGGGATGAAAATATTGAAGGAGGGAATGATTTAAGAACCCAGTTTTTGCTGTGAAAGACTTTGGAATATTCTTGATGATATTCCAGAGCAGCGCCTTCAGACGGCGTGCGATTCCGAGCCCCGAAGTGGCCGAAATTAAATTTTCAGTGCGTTCACACTGGAAATGCTAAATAAATGGGATAACTCATAAACGGAGCTTCATATCAGAGATCCAAGTTTACAGATGGTTCCAGAATGGGGTGTTTACCTTAGGAACGACATAAAACTTGTCGGCACAGGACGTTTTGACCACTCGCCCTCTTCTGGAATATTAAACAGATAAATTAATTAATTAATTTATTAGTTTAATGGTGAAACTCGAGTATCTCTTAAACAGTGGCTCAGATTGGAAAACTGAGGGCACCGTTGTGTTCGGAGTGTGACATTTACCCTATTAGGGGTATAAGTTTCACGGGCGCAGGCCGTTTGTGAAAAATGGCTCCAGGGGCGTTTTTGTAATTTGGTGGCCTCGGGCGCTAAGTTTAATAAAATTTGAACGGGGTCTCGGATTAAAATTTCTAGATCGCCGTTGTGCTCGGGTGGTGGTTTTTACCCTAGTGGAGGCTTAACCTTGACCCCGTCAGGAGTTTCAGATGCGGGTCTTTTCGGGGGTTTTAAATTAATTAAATCATTAATTAATTTATTTAAACCCTCCCCCTCCCCCTTCTCCCTTGAAACTCCTGGAGAAACCCCTTCCCTCTCCTCCTCCATCTCCGGTGAGACGGTCCGGCGAGGAAACTCCGGCGAGGTGCGGTGATGCCGGCGGATCGACGCGAAGCTCCGGGCGAAGCCCAGCGAGGTAGGAGGTTTCCGTTGCGTTTTCATTCCCGATCCTACCTTTGAGTCAAATTTTATGTGTCAATTTGATGTTAAAACTTCAAAAAAAATCCCATAAATGCGTAGTATACATTTTTATCTCTCCAACGCATTTTTCAGAATCAAAATCCGAGCTCGGAGGAGGCCGGGATTGATCATCGAAGGTTGCGGGTTTTTTTGGTCGTCCGGCGAGCCCTGGCACGGCGGGCGGCCTCAGGCGGTGTCACGACGTGCGGCGGGCGGCCTCAGGTGGTGTCGTGGCGCGCGGGCGGTCTCAGGCGGCGTCGCGGCGTGAGGTGGCAGAGGCACTTGGCGCGGCTGCGGGCGACTTCCGGAGGAGGCAGAGGCTCAGGCGGAGTGCTCGGCGAGGCGGCGGTCGCCAGGGAGCGGCGACCGCGGGGTCGCGGCGCATGGCCCCTAAGCGGCGACAAAGACCCGCACCGCGTGTCCGCGGCCGGCCCGCGCGGCTAAGCCGTGGGCCGGCCCAGGCCGGGCGGACCGGCCGGTCTCGGCCGGTCCAGCCCCAAGGGTCTTGCCCCCTCGGTGTTCGGACACCCGTATTTTCCGCTACGGGTGTCCATTTTGAGTGCCGTCTGCAGCGGTGGAACCATATCGACGAGGCAGAATTTTTGAGATGGTTTTGGGAATTTTTAATTCCCGAAACGAGGGGCCTCGGTGGCGCGACACGTACGACGAGCGGTTAGCCGTTTCTTCGGGGGATATTGTTTTGGACGCCGCGGACGCATCTGACGTCCGTTTTGAGCGCCTTCGGTGGCGTTGGGACCCTGGCATCAAGGCGGAGCTTTCCAGGGAGGTTCCGGGCGTCAATGCCGGAGTTGAGGCGTGGGCCCCATGACCCGTCTTTTGAGCTGTGGGCAGTGTTTCACGACTTTTTCATCGGACGTCCGTTCGGGGCGTGCGAGCAGTCATTTCCAGATGTTTTTCCGAGGGGATTGCAGTGGTGCAACTCGCCCACCCTAATTCAGCACGATGGTGCGGGGCCCACGAGGGTCGTTTGGGCGTCTACGGTGATTTTCTATATTTATTACTGGGCGACTGTTTTGGACAAGTGAGTAGTCCATCTCATGTGCTTTTTCGAGAGGATCGCAACGGTGTGATCCGTTTGTTGAGTTTCGGGACCGGGATGCGGGTCCCACGTGGCACCGCTCGTGCGCGGTGCACCAGAATGCATCTTTTTCTCCGGATATCCGTTGCACTCAAGTGAGTAGTGCTTTTGACGTGTTTTCCTGAGGGGATCGTAATGGTGCGATGTGCCCGACTGTTTTCGGGGCCGAGGCTCGGGATCACGGGACGCCGTTCGGGCGTGAGGCGGTGTTGGTGACTTTTCTGTCAGATATCCATTGGAGGCGAGTAACTAGTCAATCTCGCGTGTTTTTCCATGAGTATTACAACGGTGCGATCCGTTTGGTTGTGCAGAGCCTCTTGCGTGATCTTGTGAAATGTGGAAATGTGAAGGTGCCCCGGGGGGCGGTTCTTATACTGTGGTTGTAGCGGACCCTTGGTGTGTGATCGCGTGCACTCCCGTGTTAGTGAAGTAATTCTTGTTTGGATGTGGTTGTCCGTGCCTCAGTCGTTGAGGTGGAAAGTTGGAAATGTTACGTCACGCCTTCGCGTTGACGTTGGGTGCCGTGTGCACAATAGCCCTTGGGCTGGAGACGTGGTATACTCTGGAAGTATACGAGAGCACTTGGAGGTATGTGTGGTTTTTACCTGAGGCTGTTCGTGTGCTTGGTTGGGGTTGACTTGGAGCCACACATCGTGTGGGCCCCATGTGTGTGCCGTGTTCTGCCTTACATACTTCGACCTCTTGCGATGTAGAGGGTCCTTCTGTGTGTTTGTTTGACCAGCAGGGTGGAGTTTTTCCCCTGGCTCTATGCTCGTTTGTTGACCAACAGGGTCGAGTGGTCTCCCCTAGTTTCGTTCTCGATGGATCGACCAGTAGCGGTGCTAGTGTAACCCCGTGATGGAACAGGCGCTGAACCCCTTTGGGTGAGTTGTGCTGGAGTTGGGTGGTTGCGCGATACCCACTCCCTGTTCAGTTGGCTAGTGTTGTACCCTCCAGTGGGGATGGCCAGGGCAGTTCTGAGTTTCACCCTCCAGCGGGGCTATGCAGTGAGTTACTCATCGGCTTCTAGGGTTTACCCTCTAGCAGAGACGGGGCAGTGGGTCACCCGACGCACTTAGGGTCTACCCTCCAGCAGAGACTGGGCAGTGGGTCACCCGACGCACTTAGGGTCTACCCTCCAGCAGAGACTGGGTAGTGGGTCACACGACGACCTCTTAGGGCCTATCCTCCAGCAGGGCTGAGCAGTGGGTTGTCCGTCGTTCAGTTCCAGGTCTACCCTCTAGCAAGGCTAGGCAGTGGGTCGCCTGTCGACTTATTCCAGGTTTACCCTCTAGCGGGGCTGGGCAGTGGGTCGCCTGATGATGTGCTATGGTTTACCCTCCAGTGGGGCTGGGCAGTGGGTTGCCTGATGATGTGTTATGGTTTACCCTCTAGCGGGGATGGGTAGTGGGTCACCTGATGATGTGTTATGGTTTACCCTCCAGCGGGGCAGGGCAGTGGGTCACCCGATATCTGGTTATGAATTACCCTCCAGCATGGCTGGGCAGTGGGGACACCAGTTGGTATTCCAGGCTCAGTCCTTTCTACTAGGCTAGTCTGAGGCTTTCCTCCATGATTACCGGAGCGGGACCCTTGGTTATACGGGTCAGTGCTGTGATGGCTTTGACTTTGAGGAGACCTCTCGACTGCGGGGCAGTGACGAGGTAGGGTTTGACTTAACTCGGAACTCTCAAGTATGAGGGGTGCTTTCCCCCACCGAGATGCGTCCTTGTGACATGACCTAAAAACGTGTGGGCGAGTCAGTGCCGCCCAAAGCGGATAGTGTTGAGGCGCGGTGATTGAGCCCCTTGGCTTGCGGTTTGGGCCAGATGTACGGGATGCTGGGCATCGATGGTTTATTTCTGGGACTTGGCTACTCTTTTCTTGGGCTGAGCTATGGTATGGAGATCCCCTTACGATCTTTTTCGGGCTTCTTGGCAGAGCATATATATGTATATACCTTGTTTTCAAGTACCCACTCTTGGTTTTTGGCTACTCTCCTTCCAGGAGAGGTGAAGACGCGCGAGGTATTCCATGTGCTTTCCGTGTCTAGCTTCTCGTGGTTGGATGAGTATACTCTCCTACTATAGGTAGCGAACACTCGACGAGAAGTTCATCTTCTCACCGTTTCCAGCTCCTTGTGTCTGGACCAGTCTAACTTCTTTCCTCTTGTTCGGTTGAGCTGGACTCTCTGCTGTTACTCTTTACTGCACCCTTGGTTGGACTCCTTTACTTTTTTCCTTGTTTTCTCTACTTCTCACCCTTCGGTACCTCCTTTTGTTGCTCCCTCGAGCCTTCAGGGTATCCTGCTGAGTATTTTTATACTCACCCTTGCTTGGGATTTTCCCGCACTTGGTGTGCCCTTGCAGACGATGGACAGGTGGAGCTTGACTTCAGTGGAGCATATGAGCTTAGGAGCTTGGACCGCGTGTGGTGGTCGTAGCTGGGTTCTAGGTGGGAGACCTGTCAGCTGTTTCTTTTGTTTACCTGTTGCCGGGTTGTGGTACTTTTTGGTTGGGCGCGTGTTTTTTCCCTTTCCTTTTCTTTTCTTTTCTTTACTTTTACTCTGCACTGTTGCATTGAGTTTTCTGCGTGTGTGTGTATAGGTGCTTAGGCAAAGGCCTCCCCGAGTTATTGTGCCTTCGGCGCTGGTCGCCAGCCCCTGACCTATGGAGGCGGGCTTGGGGTAGTTGCGACTCGAGCCCAGGTAGGGTCAGGTCGTGACATGATAAACCATGGAATTGGTTTGGATTATTATTAGAGTGAATAGAATCTACTCTGATTATTAATGTAATGTAATTTGTAATAATCTATGTTTTTAATTATTGGATAATGAATTAATTATTAGACGATAATGATTAAAGGGAAAGAAGTAAGCAATTTATCTCTTTTTATTCTTGTGTTCTTTAGGATATATGGTCCTACCATAGACATTCAGGAGTTCAAGTAAAGTTCACTATAGTTGATTCTAAGACTATGTTATACACATAGTGTGGTTGTGAGCTATATTATATCACATATATTCAGTGATTTAATACTCTACCCCAACCATTTCATTTACAGAAACTGAAACCCAGTGAACTTTGAGAGGGTGTTTTCCCTAATATCTCAGTGGGAGGATGGATGACTGACTAACCCCTCTGACCCATATTTCTTCTCTTGGTAGTTATGTATATTGGTATGCACAAAAATTATTTTTTCCATATATGTGTGTAGTGGAATATGATGGCTTGTGGTTATTTCAAACACATGTATTACCAGATATAGTATCCAAAGGATTATTATAGGTATGAGATGTATATGCTGTGATGGATTGAAGTATTTACTCAGTGTATGAGATTTAATGGCTTGAGGTATAACAACTGATGATTGATATATGTCATACGGGCTATGGTGACTCCCAGAATCTACTTGGTTACTATATGGATATGTGTTATGGGATGAGGTGGTTATTTTTCTGCATAAGGTGCATGTTTTGATACCTTTCCTAGGTGTTTTTGGATGGGATTACTTTTGGAGAGAGATTTCTTAGGACATGAAACATTGGGTCAGAGTAGAAAAATAGTCGGGAAGTGAGATCAAGGTACACTTGATGTTTTTATTATTATATTATATTCACTCTTTTATGTGATAATTGGTGAGAGATAACTATGGTGAGATTGGGTACTGATTATATCTATTTATGTTATGAGTTAGTCTCATTGTTTCTCACTATGATTTAGCATTAATTCTTTATCTTTTGGATAAGATGATCCCCGAAGGATCCTTCTAAGTATACTTTTATGATCAACCTATGTATATATAAACTTTTTTTTTCAGGTCAGCTGGAGCAGGTTGGATATTGGGAAGGATATTACTAGATTAAGGTTCTACATGATATCTTTGGTCTTCATGGTCGCTTTTGTATTTACCATTTTTGGGTACATGTAGTTCTCCTTTTAGTCATTATAGTACCGTATGAAATTGAATGTTTTCAATTGATATTTATTTATTTATTTATGTATGAGGAGGTATTGGTTATTGTATCCTTTTTTTATCTCTCTCTATCTTCCGCATGTTTCTCTTAGAGGGTAATACCTCCCATATACAAGGTTACTATACCCTCAGTGCTAGTTGCCAACCCGAAGCCTACTAGAGGCAGGAATAGAACAATCATTTTCTCTCTCCGCTCATTGTGGTATCGTTGTGGGGAGGGGTTCATAGAAGAGTTGTATAAAATGTTCTTGTTGATATAGAGGATGGATTTAGGTGTTAGGAATAGGTGAGGTTTCATAGGTTGGTAGAAAAATTATGTTAGCTAAGCATAGTAAGTGATATAATCCTGAGAGACCAGATGAGACACCAGTATTTAGGGACCACTATGATTTTATTCACATAACATTATGTTTAAAAATATTACTAAATGAAGTGATAATAGTTGTAGGGTATATACCTAAGAAAGAATCATGCATAATTCTTCTTTGAATTTGTGTTTGAAATTGGTATATGTTGGGATAGGTTAAAACCTTAAAAAAGGTAATTAAAAAATTAATGTTATGTATTCCATATTAAAATTTTAGGATCTCTAACAGTTTATTATTATTTTTAGTTATGGATCCAGGTCATCATCTTGATCAGGTTCCCACCAAAGATGTTCAACAGGACGTGCTAGTATATTTCCACAGAGTAAAGGTTGATGACAATGATACTTGGATGAGGAAACTTCAAGATTTTTAGTACTAGAGTCTATGAAAGTATGCAGGATTCATTTAAGATGCAGTAATTGATGTCTGTTTATAGGATGTTGAGATAAATTTTAGTTTAATCATTCCTCCAATGGAGAACTAGGTTTTTTTTAGGCTGTGATGATTCTACGTGGTGCAGTGAGGTAGTGGTAGTTCTTGTTCCTTAGGGATAGTGAGGAGCTGACAGTCTCATGGAAGATGTTTCGAGACTAGTTCCGAGCAGTTTTTATTTCTTTGATTGTGAAGGTGGATTATTTTCAATATCATCTTACCCTTTGGAAGGGGAGCTCTAGTGTGCATGTTTTCAGTATCCGTTTAAAGACCCTACTCTGATATGCTTCATACATGTTTCCAGATAAGGAGTCCAGGGCAATGAATTTTTAGGAGTATATTTTATCCATAGATACAGTGACAGGTAACCAAATTTATTTTGAAGATTTATATCAAGGTTCTAGTGATAGTATAGGCTATCAAAAGAATTATAGATAGAACCAGGTCATCACAAGAGGGGAGTATTCTAAATTCCTCATAAAGCAGACCAGTTTTTTGGGGTTCCAAGTTGTCAAGATAGAAGATTTTTTGGGCAGACATGGGTTGGTCCCAACCCTCATCAAATCATTACTTCAAGGGATGAAGCTCTCAGAATTATATTAAAGGATCTGAAATATGTTTTTATTGTTGAGGAAGATTTCATTAGTGGTGAGAGTGCCAAAACTTTCTGAGAAGTCAGTGAGCCCCTGGTGTTCCACTTTAGGTTCCTCCATTGAGGTAGTTTCAACTGAGTCAGTAGTAGTAGGGTTGTCACGCCTTGGATAAATAGAGATGAGATGTGGAAGGTAGAGGAAAACCCCAATATGCTACTTATCCTCATAGATTATTTCACAGACATGGAGGTGGTTGTCTATAGGTTTAGAGAGGCCATAGAGAAGGTCATGGTCAACTTTATTCTTTAACGTTGCCAATACCAGGTGAGCCAGATGTCGTCCATGGTACCATTTTCTTGTTTTCTAAATGGGTGTGTTCTTTTCTTGATTTAGGAGTGAGACACTCGTTTATATCACCTACCCTTGTCCATATATTGGGACTTGAGGTCGATAGGCTTCCGGTGCCCTTGGTATTGATTATACTAGCTTGAGGTCGAGCTGAATTGTATGAAGTATGTAGAGACTATGATCTATTTATAGGGTAGGACCACTCTTGGAGAGATTTATTATGTTTGTGGATACAACCATATGACATCATCCTTAGTATGGATTATTTTTATTTAGTGTAGGATATCATGGATTTTTTAGGAGGCAGGTTGTGTTCTATGATACTGATGGAGGGACAACAATGTTTGTTGGAAAGAGAGACACTCATATGGGTTAGAGGCATGTTTCTTCCTTCTCATCTTTGATGGTTGGGATGATGTTGAGTTTTTAGAGGTTCAGTATTCAGCTTTTCCTAGGGTTGTGAAATAATACCCTAATGTCTTTCCAAAGGAGGTTGTAACATTACCCCCTCAGTGGTAAATTATGTTTGGTATTGAGTTACAACTAGATATGCCTCTTATCTCGATGTCTTCATATAGGATTACACCTTCTAATTTACAAGTTTTTTGAGTAAAACTAGATGATCTTATTCAGCATAGTTTTGTTTCAGATGAGTGTGTAACCTTGGGGTGTACTAGTTTTTTTCATGAAAAATACAGATGTAAGTCTATGGATTTATATCCATTATCTTCTCTTGAAAAAAGTGATAATGAAGAAACACTATACTATACCACAGACTGATGATTTATTTGATTAGTTTAAGTTATAAATATGGTTCTTAGATATCTATTTTCAGTTATGATATCATCAGATGTGTGTGAAGGATGACGATATTCAGAAGAATACTTTCTATTTTCATCATGGGAATTATGAGTTCATTGTGATGTTGTTTAGTGTGAATAATAGTCCAACTGTGTTCATGGGGTTGTTGAAAAAGTTTTCAGCGAGTTCCTAGATAAGTTCATGATGGTTTTGATAACAAAATCCTTGTGTACTCTACATTTGAGGAGGATCATGCATATTATATATGGTCCATATTTATAGTTCTTCACCATGATCAGCTATTTTAGAAGTTTTTGAAGTGAAAGTTATAGACTCTTGAAGTCTATTTATTGGGGAATGATATGTAATTTTAGGGAGTATCTATAGATCCCTCAAATATATAGGTAGTTGTTCTTTGGGAAGCCCCTAAGATAATGTCATAGGTGTAAATTTTCCCTAGTCTTGAAAAATATTATAGGAGGTGCTTAGACTATTTCTCTTGGGTTTTGACTCCTATAAAAACATTGACCCAAAAGGATCAATCATTCTTGTGGATTAAGTAGTTTTAGGAAAATTTTGATTACCCAAAAGGGAATTTGGATAGTGTTCCAGTTTTTTATTTTCCAATTGAAGGAGTTTAGTTTGAGGTTTTCTGTGAGTCTTTACATCATGTCCTGGGATGTGTTCTGATGAAGTAGGGATCCATTGTTTCTTATGTTTCTATACAGTTATATCCCTATGAGAATAAGTATTCCACCCACGATCTTGAGTTAGCCGTAGTGTTTTTTGAATTGAAGTTGTGGCGACATTACCTCATCGACAATAATTTTGTGGTTTTTTCTAACCATAAGGGGCTGAGTAAAGTCTTCTCCTAGTGTGAATTGAACCAGAATCAGCTTCGATGGATGCAATTATTGTAGGATTATGACATTGAGATTTAGTATACATGAAGAAAGGGAAATTTTGTAGCTGATGCACTGATAAAGAAGTCACATAGTGATGTCATGAATGATTTTAGAGATTCCTAGAGAGTGATAGAGGAACTCTTAGTGATGCATCTTGATATGGGAGAGATGAGGGTTAGATGTTTTATTTTAAACATGAAATTACAATCATCTATGGTATACAATTAAGAGGAGTCCTAGCTAAGGGATTCTGAGTTGGAGTTATGAAGAGACCAAGTTGTTTTTGGCAATGCCCTTGATGGTTGGTTTGAGTATGAAAAACATTGGGTGTTGTTACTTGGAAGATTTTTCATTCCTTTTATGGTACATGATATAGTTTTATGTGAGTTCCATAGTTATCTTTTTTATGGTACAAACTAGTGTGAAAAAGTTTCTTCGAGCATTGAGAGGTATGTTTTGGTGACCTGGGTTGAAGTGTGTAGCTTTGGAGTTTGTTTCTCAATGTTTGGTATGCCAGAAAGTGAAGGCCAAACACTGAGTTCCTAGTGATTTTCTCATTCCATTGTATGTACCTAAGTGGAAGTGGGAGGACATATCAATGGACTTCGTTACTGGTTTTCCTTGAGACCATGGAGTCTATGATTCTATATGGTTTATAGTGGATCATTTTATAAAACCATCCAACTTTATAGTGATAAGAGAGTTAAGATTATTGTAGATTTTATTAAGGAAGTATATGGAGGAGGTGGTGTGACTCTACGGAGTCCTGGGGATGATAAAATATGATCAAGATCCTCATTTTACGTCTAGGATTTATAGAGGTCTAAAAAATGATTTTGGTTCATCCATAGATGGACAGTCAAACATAGTTGACCATCCAGACTCTTGAAGAATTGTTTTAATTTTGTGTCCTAGATTTTGGAGGTTCTTTGATGAGGCACCTAACCTTGGTTGAGTTTTATTATAATAACAGATTCCACTCCACCATTAGTTTGGTGCTATTTGAATCCTTTTATGACTAGCCTTTCTATTCTCCATTATACTGGACTGGGTTTGCAGAGGCAATAATTCTCGGGCTGGAACTCATACGTAATACGATGGAGATGGTTCAAGTAATTCATTATATGATGAAAGAAATGTAGGGTCATAAAAATCATATGTCGATTATTGGAAGATACCTCTGGAGTTCGATGTTGGAGATCATGTGTTCCTAAAGGTGAATCCTTTTCATGGGTAGTGAAGGTTTGGATATGGGAGTATGGTTCCTCCCTAGTTTTTTGGGTATTTAGAGGTATTGGATCATGTTAGAGATTTGGAATATCAAATATCACTTCCCCCATAAATTATCCAGATAAATGATGTCTTTACGTGCTTCAGCTCTATTGTTATCTTCATAATGACTCTCATGTCATCGATTAGAGAGAGATTGATGTTGATGATGATGTTTCCTTTGAGGAGTGGACTATGGAGATCTAGGAACACCTGAAGAATGTGTTTAATGAGAGAGATATCCCCTTGGTTCATGTCTTATAGTGGCATGATGGCATAGAGGAGAGTACCTGGGAACATGAGTTGCTGATGTGTGACCGGTAACCTAAAATTTTTTATGTTTATCTCCTCTATTGTAAGGTAGTTATTTAAGGATATTGATATTTCTAGTTTATAAGATGGTTTTATCTTGTTTCTTATTGTGTATTTACTCTTGTTTGAGAGGTATCTCCATAGGGATGGTGTTTGTGAGCTAGTTGTGGTTGTTGTATGGTTTTGAACTTGTGCCTCTGAGTGAGGTGGTTGAGCTCTTGGGGTGGTGATATCTTTGAGAGGTATCTCACAAGGTGGCTATTTGGATGAACCCTTATTCTTTTTCTCTATGGTTTGGTTTTGGATTATCTTAGATGTGAATGTTTTGAGAGGTATTTAATATAGAGGGCCAGATCTTATAATACTGAACCTTTTTGTGTTTCCAAGGCTCATGGAGCTTAGAGGAGGTTTGGAAATGGTCTCAAGGGGCTTGAATACAAAATTATGGAATCAAGGTGAATTTATGATGTGTAAATATTACAATCCATGAATGTATAGTATATTTCATATGAAAGGAAAATTCATGTTATTTAATTTTTTTATGTTAAATAATAAAAAGGGGACACATTTTTTTGGAAAAAGCTGACCTCAACATTTACAGGATGTGTAAATGGTTTACACGTCATGTAAATCTCACGTGAAATGATTTTATAATGTTTTAGCTACTTAAGTTTTCTATAAATCATACGAAAACTCTCATTTTATAGTGTCCAATAGTCCCTCCCTTCATATTCTTTGGATCCCTTAAATCACTGATTGATTATTGGCTTCCCTCTTTGATTCATGATGATTTGTGGTGATCTAAGGTGTTTTATTCCTTCATTTTCTAGAGGTTTCTCCTGGTTTCATCTCATTTAATCCTATTTTTTATTTCTATTTTATTCAAGATTATATCCCATGTCTCAAATGGGGTTTTATTGGTTGTTTTTTGGTACAGTTGTGTTGTGTTTTCCTCAGATATATGTAGTTCTTTTGGGAGAGGTGATCAGAGATTCGCAATGTAATCTGTTCTCATGTGAAGAACGCTGACATATTTTGAGGTAGGGATTTTATTTATTCTATTTTATTTACATTAAATCATAAATTGATCATGTTTTAGTAATTTAAATGGAAATGTAATTGACCTAAAAATTATTGAACCAGATTAAGAATTTAGATAGTAATCACATGTTGGTGATGTTGTTTCCTTATACTATGATAACCGTTTGCATCTTTTTTGATAGATAGTGTGATATCTATGCATTTATTTGTTATAATTTTTGTTCATTATATATATTATAATTTTTTTCTTGATGAAAAATTTCTAATGAATGTAAATACTTAATTAATAGATAATTATTTTTCTTAATAATAATTAAAGAGGAGGCATGTTTGTAATCTAGTGTTTGATGTAATTTGATGAAATCAAATTGATATAATGCACATGTTTAATTAAATATGATATTATATATGATTAATGATATTTATAAATAATTTGTGTCATATTAATTATTGCTAATAATTAAAAATGCATGATATTTGATAATTTCCCTTCTCTAGGTTGTTGAAACAATAAATAAATTCCAAAATCATGTTTTTCCTTTGATAAATTGTTATATCTTAAAAACATAAGTTACCCATAATTAGAACCTATAAATATTGAATAAATTAATTAAATATGGAATAAGAATATGTTATGTGATAAATATAATCTTCTAGGTCCTGATTTCTTCTTTTTGTTGAGATAGATGAGTGCATAATTTTGGAGTCGTGAGAGCGCGTTTCCATGTGAAGGAAAAATTAATTATTCAGAGGGCCCAGTTGTCCAGTTGTTTTACTTTTTTTCCTGATATTTTTTATTGTTCTATGGATGAAATAATTTTCATATGAATATGATATGTATGAGCTTGGAATGGTTGTTGTGACATAGGGTGTATAGGCATGGATGTGATTTGAGCCTAGGATGGCTGAGCATGGGATGGATATTGTGATATTTGGACCAGAAGGCCTAGATGATGTGGAAATAGTTGATTATTATGATGGATATATACATTGGTAAATGAATTTGGTTTTCATGGATGGAACCTGGGGTGATGGAATGGGTTAAATATGGGCCTACCCATTGATGATATGCTGAGAGATGGTATACTCACTTGAATTTGTTTAATGGCTGATGGACAGGTTGCTTGTTTATCTATATTCCTTTCACTAATTCTTGAGGTAGCTGGAGGTTCTTGGTTTCATGTTACTCTTGGTGTTATATTAGTATTTTTTTACTAAATTAACTAGATATATAATTATTCTAATAATTAATAAATAATTCTTAACCCTTGGGCTTGCTGTTGATGGAATGTAACTTCTTAAAAGATACTAATCTTGATAAACCGTGGACTTGGTTTGGATTATTTATGGAGGGCATGGAATTTACTATAAAGATTAATGTAATATAATGTGGAATAATTTAAGTGGTTAATTAATGTATAGTGAATTAATTAATGGAAGTAAATGACTAAAAGTAAATAAGCAATTAATGAATCTATTTTTTCCTTTTTTGCTTATAAGATATCTCATCATAACATTGACAGTTGAGAGTCCGAGTGACATTAGATGCAGTTGAGACCAATACTAGGTTATTCTCCTAGTGTGTTTGTGATGTATATTATATCATGTCAATTATTTGATTTCATACACTCCCCCACCCATTCCGGTTAGGGAAACTAAAACCAAGTGGAATTTCATATGGTATTTCCCCCAATATCCTGGTGGGAGGATGGATGGATGAATACCCCCTCTAGCCCCGCTCTGTACTCTTAGTAGTTACTTATGTTGGTATGTATGGTGATTAGTTTTATGATAAATTTGTGTTGAGGGATGTGATGGCTTGTGGTTACTTCACACACATGTATTATTGAATATATTATCCAAATTATTATTATAGGTATGATGTGTATAGGTTATGATGGCTTGAGGTACTTACTCAGTGTATTGGTTGTAATGGATTGAGGTATAATACCTGATGTTTTATGTATTCCATATGAGCTCTAGTCACTCTTAGAAATTTATTGGTTAATATATGGATATGTGTTATGGTATGAGGTGGCTATGTGATGCACGAGGTGCATGTAGTGATGCCTTGCCTAGGTGTTTTTGGGTTTGATTACTTTTGGAGAGAGATGGATCAGGACATGCGGTGTTGAGGAAGAGTGGAAGACCAGTGGGGATGTAGAAGCAAGGTACCCTTGATTTTGTATTTTTATATTATATTCTATCTTGTTTGCAATACTTGGTGAGTGTTAGGCATGGTGGGGATTGGAACTTTGTATACCTATTTAGGTGATGAGTTAGTTTTATTATTATTCCCTGTGCTTTATCATGATTTCTTTATCTTTTTTACGAGAGGATCTAAGGAGGATCCAACTAAGAATAATTTTTTGATCACCCTACTTATATATAAACTATTTTTTTATTTATCTGGAGTAGGATGGAGGTCGGACATGATGTTACCTACTTGGGGTTTTATAGGAGCTCTTTAGGCTTTGTGGCCACTACTATATTTACTATTTTGGGTACTTTTAGTTTCCCTTTCAGTCATTATAGTAATTTATGAAATTTCATGTTTACACTTGACATATATATATATATATATATATATATTTATGATCATGTGTTGGTTGTTATATCCTTTTTATCACTCTCTTCTGCAAGTTTATCTTAGAGTGTAATGCCTTACATATGCATGTTTACTATACCCTTGGTACTAGTCACCAACTAGGGGCATACTAAAGGTGGGAATTGGGTGACCACTATCTCTCTCCCCTCATTTTGGTATCTTTATGGGGAGGGTGTCGTTATAGATAGAAACAATGATTCAAAAGAGTACTTTGCAACCATTATCTTCAAAGAAAATATGCTCGAGTTTAAATCTTCTTGGGGGATTGATTCCAGTGCTACATGAAACATATGAAATAAAAAATCTCTCTTAAAGAGGGTAGCATCAATCATACATGGGATATCTCTTTAAATGTGAAACTATATAAGAATAAACATATAAGGTAAGGTATTTTCTGATCTTGAGTTTACCTCAAGAAAAATCCTACCCCTAAATTATGTCTTGTATGTGCCTAATGTTTCTAGGTACTTAGTATCTTGGGGATTGTTAAACAAACATGAGTTTAATATTGTATTTGAGGTAGATATATTTTTTCTCTCTAAGAGAGAGATCTTTTTTAGAAAGGTTCACTTGTATGATGGGTTATTTAAATTAAATATAAATATTCTCTCTATATACTTTCTAGATTATTTTTATTTATGGAATAATTTTTTATGTCACATTAATTTTAAGTGATTAAAAGTTATTTCAAAAATGAAATTATTACCCAGTACGAATAAAAATGATAATAAATGTGTAAATTTCATGAAAAATAAAATTCTTAAGAAACTATTTACCACAATAAAAGGAAAGTTAACATGTTATAATTAATACACAATGACATATTTGATTTACATGCTACACCCACCATATAAAATAGAAGGTAATTTATAAATTTTATTGATTTTTATTCTAGATTTTTACCTGTCTGTCATTTAAATTCTAAATTTGAAGTTATAGGTAAATTTAGTATCTATAAAATTATGTTTAAAACTAATATAGACTTACAATTAAATTACTTATATCCAACAAGGAAGGTGAAAATTAAAGTCTTTCATTGTTCAATTTCCTTGGGTTTATACCTGATGTGATAAATCCATGCACACCTCAAAAAAGTGGTGTAGTTGATATAAAGGATAAAACATTAATAGAAATGGTTAGTTCTAAGATTTCTATCTCAGTTCTCTCAAAATGTTTTTGGGGAGCAGTGTTATTGATAGAATGTAACTTACTAAATTGGGTCCCCACAAAATATAAGAATATTACTCCATATAAATTATGGAAGCATAGGAAACCCAACCTAAATTATTTAAAGGTTTGGGATTGTCATGCAATTTTAAGAGTACCCAAACCTAAAAGTGTAAAGTTGGGTAAAATAAGTATTGATGTCATATTTCTTAGATACGCAAAACATCCAAAATTATATTGATTCATGATTTTATAGACAAATGATTTAGGAGTTATTAATATATTTATTGAATCAATAGACAATATCTTTGATGAATATAGGTTTACTTATTCACTTGAGAATGTAAAAATCATGAAATCTAGATAAAATAAAAGAGTTTCACAAGAAAATACTATTTAGGAGGTTTATAAAAGTAAATGACCCCATATAACCCAAAAATATGGATATAATTTCTATAAATACATGTTTTAAGGAACTAATGATAGTATTGTTACAAAAAATCTGGATTTGATCAATATAGAGTTTGACCCAAAATCTTTTACAGACATTATTTCATCTTTTGATGTATCTCATTAGAAGGGAGTGATAAATGATGAAATGGACACTATAACTATGAACAATACTTGGATATTTTTTGATCTTCCTCAAGGTTCAAAACCTATATTTTGTAAGTGGGTATTTAAAAAAAATTAAAATTTGATGATAAAATGGAACAATATGAATCCAGATTGGTAGCAAAGGGGTTTGATAAAAAGGAAGTAATTTATTATTTTGATTCATTTGATTGTGTGGCCTGGAATATATTGATTGGAATTATTCTGAATTTATCTTCCAGATATAATTATTAAATTTACCAAATCAATGTTAAATATTTTTTAAATAGTGACTTAGATGATGAGATATAAATGTAACAACCTGAAGGAATCATAGTTACTGATAAAGAAAATAAGTTTTCCAAATTGGTTGGCTCCCTATATGGTTTAAAACAATATTTAAAAAATATAATGATAAATTTAATGAAACAATATTTTCAAATGTTTTTTCGATCAACCAAACTGAATACTATATTTATAGTAGGTTTCATAATAACCATGGTGTTGTTATTTATTTATTTGTTGATTAAATACTTTTTTTTGAAACTGATATGAATCAATTAAATGAGGCTAAGTCAATTTTATCTAGAAAAATTAATATTAATGACTTAGGTGAAGCTAATGTAATTTTTATAATTATTTTTTAAATAATAATTTTATACCGCTTTCTCAATCTCATTATACTAAAAAAATATTAAATTGGTTTGAAAAATTATATTGTTATCTAGATTCTACCCCATATGATTTAATGAATGGGATAATACCAAATCCTTGTATGGAATTTTATCAATTTGAATATGTGAGAGAGATTTGGTTTATCAAGTATTTCATGATATTTACAAGAGCCAACAATTCATATTCTATTGAAAAGTTTCATAGGTATAGGAGTAGTCTAGGTTATGAATAATGAGATTTGGTTAAAAGTGTATTCAAGTATCTAAAGCATACTATGGATTAAAATATATTTTATCATGAAAACAAAAAGTAATTGGAAGGTTTTTCTAATGTGATATGGATAACTAATTTGGAGGATCATTCTTTTATTTGTGTTTCGGTTTTTATAGTTAAAGGTGGGGTGATCACTTGGGGTTTAAAGAATCAAAATTTTATAGTATACTCTCCATGGGATTTTGATTTTGTTACTTTAGAATATAATATAAAAGAAGAATAATGGATTATATCTCTTTTATTAGGAATACCGTTATGAAATATTCCAATATCTCTGGTTTCTATAAACTGTGATAGTCAAGAAAAACCGGCTAGGAAAAACAATAATACTTATATCATAAAATTATGACACAATGGTTTCAAACATAGATATGTGATATAGTTGATATAGGATGGTATCAAAATTGTGGACTTCTTTAGATAAAACCAATTTTTTTTGTAACCATTAACAAAGGGTTTTCAAGGGATTTGGTATAAAAAATCTCTCTAAATATAGGTTTAAAGTCCTCATAAAAAATCACCAATAATGGGACCTCAACTTAACATGTGAAAAATTCACGTGTATAATTTCAATGTAAAAAATTATATCATATTCATAAAGAAAAAAACCAAATGTATATTATATCCCATTAAAATAGTTTTTAGTTCCTAAAGGAGTGCGAGTTTAAAAATATTAATGTACCATAGATTCCAATTAAGTGTTGAAACATGGGAACACTTTTTAGTTAACCTATATGAATAGAGGAGTAGGGTATCTATAATGATATTATGACTTTGGATCTAAAATATTCATGAATGTATAAGTGACACTTGGCCATAATTTTTTTAGGAGTATACGAAGAATTGAGGAATTTTAACAGAATTGTGCCAGATTAATTTGGTTGATAACAAGAGTTACATGTTCAAGGTGGTGTCCACTTGTTTCTCTATTCAAATTTGATTTTACTATACTATATAAAGTTATAAATAGATAAATAAAATTATTTATGAAATATATTTAAAATATTTTATAATTATTAATTTTTCAAAATTGTGTTTTAAATATTTTAAAAATGTGGCAGATTGTTGGATTTTAATGTATTTATAAAATATTTATTTGTTTATTTTATATTTTTAATGGGGAAAGTTTTTTGGGAACCCCAATTTTGAAATTTGGAGTAGTGGGGTCTTCATAGATAATGGAATTAAATTTATTACTATTTAAATTAAATAAATAGAAAATGGAATAATCTTGTGTGGGATAGTGCACCACATCATCCTTGATTGAACTATTTTGAACAAAATAACAATGTGGCTATTTGATGTAATTATTTGCATGCATGATACATCTATGCAAGGTGCTTAGAGGTACCTTAATTTTTCATGATGGATTAGTGGGTTTCATGGGTCTCGACCTAAGACTAAACAAGTATATTATCTAGGTCAATTTTTTTCATTGATTAGGTATGATCAAGACCATCGATCAGATCAAGTGTGATATAATGAATGTAACGATTCAATTGAAGGTTCAATCTGGGACACTTATTTGATTATATGAGATCAAAAAATAGGATTAAATCTAGAAATAATTTACCTTTCAAGAAAAGGTATAATACCCCTTAAAATGGGTAGTATGAATTATTTTAATGGGTGCCTCCATATCTATAAAATGAAGCCTCTAGAGAATGGAACAACTCAGTTCTAATCAATAAATGTACTATTTTAATTACTATATTTATCTATATTACTAAAAGGCCTTAAAAAACATCAAATAAACATTGTTTTTTAAAGAAACAATTCTCTTTTTAAAGATATATTATTTCAAAATCTTATTTGGTGCATACTCTCTACAAATTACATGTTTTGAGTATCAAACTACCGTTGTATCCTAAAGAGGCTTCACTTGAATCCCATAGTACTACTATTTTTGTGAGGAAATGTACTCTTAAGAAGAGAAAAATTGTAATGTGACATGGTGAGCTCTACCTAATACTATACATAGTTAAGGAAATTTCCATTTCTCACATCTATCCACTAAAATATTAAGAGCAGATTCCATCATTCTGGATATATAAATGGTTAAAAATGAAATGTTGGTCGAGTAATTTGATGGAAAAAACATAAATAGGAGGAAAAGAAGGATTCAATTGCTAGTTTAAACTCTAAAAGTTGTGTATATTTAATTTACTCCAATACCCCCACATCCAAATATGAGATTATTTGATTTTACTACATAAGATAAAAATGGGAGAATAATGATCTCATGTGTCAAGGGAAACTAATAAATGCCTTGTCCAACAAAATATTCAACACATAACAACATCTTCCAACTAGAAATGATATTTGGTATGATTTTGAAAAAAAATATCACTTAGGATGCATAAATAAATAAATTCCTTATAATAAGGTCTATTTAAAAAAATGGTAGATAATAGATCTATCATTGAAAAAATTTATGAAATAAAATTTATCAAAAAACACCTTAAGAATAACAATATGAAAATAGATGATTCTATAGTTGTTACATATATCATCAATAATCTACCTATGTCTTTGAATAATGTTAAAAATTCTCTCAAAAAAAATATGGAATATATTTACCTTAATTAGTTAATCAAATACTTAAAAAATGTGGAGGAATATAAAAATAACAAGGAGGAATGTGATCATAAGGATGATAAATACAATGTTCTATTAGAAGATATATTGGATCCATATGGGTAATAGAAGGGGAAAATGTAACACCCTAAGCTTCCACGATACGTTTCCCTTTGAATAATGCAATGATGTGCATTGTACGCAACTTCGAGATTCTAACACACCACAACCAATCAAACTAGCCGTTATGAATAGTAATACCTAATTTTTGAAATTTTATAAATTTTATCTTTTGAAATGGAATTAATTTTTGGATTCTTAATATCAAAATTAGCTTAGGGTGAAATTTTGGTACTTTTCAGATAACTTTCATATTTTGATGAATAATGAAAATTACTAAATTTTAATTAAAAACAACTTTTTTAATCAAAATAATTAATAGTGATAAATTATGAATTTTAGTAGTTTTAAAGTATATTTAGAATATATTTTTACCATTTAATATAATTTTGTTCATTGGACATAATTTCAAAATTAAACCGAACATAAACAAGTATCAATCTTTTGATAGTTATTATATCTTAAAAACACGCTTTTTGTTTTGACAGCGGGAATTAATTTTAAATTAATTTCTGCAAATTTTGTGTTTTGAATTTGGAAAAATGGATTCCATATTTGGAATCAGGATGTATAAATTGTTTAAATAGGTAACTTTTATTTTTAGACATTTTGAATAATTACTTCGGTAAATATTTTATTTAACATGGTTAAAGGGTAAATCCGGTAAATAAGGGTTAAAAAATAATATTATAATTATAAAACATTACTCTAAAACGTGGCCTAACCTTATTGGTGGATAAATGGCCGACCATGGGCATCTTTGGGTCGATTTTTGGACCCCATTGATCCACTTGTAAGTGATAATGACACTTTATATTAATTAAGTTAAAATAAATACAAAAATGACATAAGCATATATCTTTTAGAAAAACATTTTTAATATAGGGTTACACATAAAATAAATTTCTATTATAAATATTTATTAGAAATATAAAAATCTTTCCTACATAATGGTATTTTATTTATAATTTTTATACATTAAATAATTTAATTTATTTATAACATAATGATGATGTAGTAATTACCATAATGGTAAAAAATTAAAATAATTGATATTATAAATACCCAAATAAATATAATTTGAGACTTTTTAGGAATTACAATAATTTTATAGGTTAATATAACATTTTATGAGTGACTTAATTAACTTTTTTAGAAGTAATAATTCTATTATGATTTTTTAAAAAATCAATTATTGAATAGTGTCAAAATTGACATAAAAGAGTTTTTAAAACAAATATTATATTATTAATTGATATTCAATTCTTAAAAATCTGAGGTTCTTCCAAAAGACTTATATCATGATAGGTGTATCATTAATGGACCACTTGGGGGTCTCTTAGATGTATATAGTATGTTTATTAACAATATAATATACAGATACAAAGAGACATTGTAAAAGTGAAACTAATTAACTAAGAGTTAATACTTAAAGATAAGGTTAATATAGTAACCCAAACCTGTCTAAATCCTATTGTTTGAGAGGTTTGAGACCTATCCCCACCTTAACCTTTAAATAATACACTTTGGAGCCTTTATAAACTGAATATGAATTTATTATAAAATAATATTTCTAGCTTTTCCAAAGATGCCCCTCACCCCTCTTATAAAAGGGCACTCCCCCTTCTCATTAATTCACACCTTCAATGCCTTTTGGTTCGGCCAAAACCTGCCCCAATACTCTCTAAACTTCCATAAATTCATCCTAGAGGCCTTAATTTAGTCATAAAGCCAACCTAAGGAGCCCTTTTGATCAAATCAAAAAGAAGAACCCGAAGAAGAGGTAATGATTTCACCACCCTTTTTCAAATTCTTTTCTTCTTCCACTTCTTATTTCTTTGTTATTACCATTCTAAAATAATAACTCCAGTATATTATATATACTTTGATGTCATTATAAACATGTTACAACCATATTTCAGTATTCTATCCATCCTTTGAATGACATGTCACCATACGTACGTACGTACGGCTTACCATCTCCACGTCATAGTGTAATTGTTATTCAAAACATTATTATTTGGATGGGTATAATAATGATGTGTAATTAATGTAAATAATAAATATAACATTATAATGATTCTGTATATATGACATTCAACCCAATTAAATATTATTTTAATATCAAAATAATGATATTGTCGGTCGTGCGTACGTACGGACTACCATCTCCACGAACGCGATGAGATTCATTCTCCATCGTATCCATTTAAGACTAATTCTCATTTAATGATTAAAAATAATGTTTATATATTTGACATCATTCTGGATATGAATAATATACATCCCATTAGTAACAAATATGACTCAAATAACATAGAATATAAAGGAAAATGAACCCGTTAACACCTGAAACGACGATAATTCTAAGATATTATTAACAAATCAATGTTAAAAGATCATATATGATATCATATTAATGCATATTATTATTGTATAATTAAATAACAATTATTTTACCATTATATAGGAGGTTAAACTACCCTATACCAAGGAAAAAGTACAAAGTAAGGGGTTTCTTATCTCACCTTTAATTTCGTAAGATTTCCATTATTCACCACTTATTTATTGCATGTGGTGTGTGTACTGCCCATGATTGTATTAATTGTGTAATATAATTTAATTTATGGATATTTACATAATCATTGTATTATCCTTCTTTCATGGGTGCATGTTTCATATGTTACCAAATTAATAAGGTAATTTGAAATTTCAATTTCCACTCATTCGGCTTTACGCATACATCATTGATTATTTTACTCCAAGATTATGTGTGGGATCACTATTCATTTGATTATGTCATAATTTCCGCTCCCCTTTCTGTGGATATACATTTTATACACATAATCAATCCATTGATAAATTCTCAAGTCATCGGTATGAACTTGATAAGAGTAATTTTTACTCAATCTCGATTTGTTGAGATAAACATCCAATTCATTGGTGTTGTTTTTACAAGAATATGTGTGAATGTCCTTTGATTGTTCTACACTGAATATCCAATCATATTTAGTGTATTTATATTTGTCACACATAATTATGTCGTTGACTTATCCTTAACCTAAGGATACATCCTTTATGAGATATTTCATCTCAATTTACATTCCATTGAGACTTCTTTGTTATTATACACCAAATCACTTTTATGTGGTGTATATAATGTACTTTGACATAGTATATCATGAATCCATTTGTTCTCATGATATTACAAAGTTTTGATTACCTAAATTATTTTTATTCAAGTGTATCTCTTTTGGTTAGAAACTCTAACTAAAATACCATTTTTAAATGTTTTAAAGACTTATTCTTCTAAATCTTGCTCATTAATGTCCATGTTTTAAAAATGGTTTAAGGATTTATTTATATGGACATTAAAGTTTTAAAATTAAAACTCCTTTTAAAACTTTCAAAGTTGTATGGGACACTTTGATTCAAAAATCTATTTTTAAATGGCTTCTTGAAAAATAGTGTGACCTTTAAATGATTTCAAGAAAAATGGGGATATTTCTCTCAAATAGTTTTGATGATTATTTTCATCTATGTCAATATCCTTCATTATTCTCGATTGAGGTTACTATGATACAATACAATCTTTCATATTGTATCGAATGAGTTATGTTTGACTATGGATGTCCTGTTTTTATACCATTCATGGTTTGTGGTTAAAGTATTGACATTTCTTATGCTAGTTTTAATACGAATGTTTATGTTATGTTTAAAAATGTTCATATGAGGAATGCATTGGACTTAGTAAGTGACGGGTCGAGACTGCTATAGCTCCTCGATGCATCAGTAGGTCTCATGAGACAAAATATTGTCTTGGCACAAGGCCTTGACAAAATCTTATTTGTAGTCTCGGCACGAGGCCTTGGCTATGTGGTTATGATAGTCTGGAATTATGCATTCTATCATTATGAAAGTGGTTATTGATATTTCATGTGAATATTCTATTAGTAGAATATCCATGTGAATAAGTAAATAGAATTATTTCATTTTATTTTTTCCATACAATGTTGAAGTTCAAGTTTAAAAGGATTTTGTTTTAGTTATACATTTCCTTAAATGTTTATTCTTATTTATGAAAGTTTCCGCTATATTGTTATCCTTACTGGGCATTTGAGCTCACCCCTTTTCTATGTTTTATTTTTCCCAAGATGTGAAGAAGTAATTTATGAATGACCTGCAAGGATAGTATGAGGGGATAAGAGTGTGGACTATAAAGACTATATTGTTGTAGTTTTCACTTTATGATGCAATGTAAAGTTTATAAATGTATCTAGTTATTCCAAGGCTACTAAACTAATCGGTATTTTGAGTCTTGATCTTTCTTGTGATCATGCCAATGTAATGTATTAATGCACCGACTCTGGGTAATTGGGGTCGGGGTGTTACAAGAAAAATCCAAACCATCCTACAAAGGGAAATTTTAAATTAAAGAAGAATAAATAGTAATGACACTTTTATGGAAATACAAGACACTTCAAATGAGACTGTCATTTCCATAAAAAGATAGATGGAAACAATGATTCAAAGGATAAATTTTCAGACATGACATTAGAAGAAAACATTATTGAGGATAAATCATCTTGGTGGATCAATTTTAGTGCTATATGACATATGTAAAATAAAAAATATCTCTTCAAGATAATGTAATCAATCAAATATGGTATGTCACTCTACATGGGGAACTCTATAAGAAAAAAATATAAGGAAAGGGATTGATTGATATATTATTTACCTTAGGAAATATCACCACCTCAAATGATGTATTTTATGTGCCCAAATTTCCTAGGAACTTAGTTTTGATAACCCTGTATAAGAAGCATGGATTTAATATTGTCTTTCAGAAAGATAAATTTGATTTTTCCAAGGGTGGGATATTTTTAGAAAGGGTCACTTGTATAATGGATTACGTAAATTAAATAAAAATATCATTTATCCTTAATTGATAAATAATTATTATTTATGGAACAACAATTTAGGGCACATTAATTTTAAGAAAATGCTTTTTATTTAAAAAATATAATTATTAATTTGTATAGATAAAAATGATAATAAATTTGAAACTTTTATGCATAATTAAATAGATTGGAAACCGTTTATAACCATATAAAGGAAAACTAAATTTCTTGAATTAATACATAGTGATGTATTTTATTTAGATGATACACCTACCATAATAAATAATATTTACTTTTTATGTTTTATTTATTATTATTATACATTTTTTCATGTCTATATTTTACATGGTAAAGATGAAGTTATAGATATATTTATCATCTATAAAAATGAGGTTGAAGGCCAATGTGGGATTAAAATTAAAAGCCTCAGATACCATATGGGAGGTGAATACTATAATCCTTAATTGTTAAAATCCCTAGTAATCATACATAAAGTGATAGATCCCCATACACCTAAATAGAATGGTATAGGTGAGAGAAATAATAAAATATTAATGTAAATGGTTAATTCAATGATGTCTATCTCAAGAATCTCTGAATTTTTATAGGTAGATACATTATTGATAGCATGTTAAAACTTAAATGAGTTTCCCATAAATAGTAAACCTATGACTCTGTATGAATTATGAAAGTATAGGAAACCAAAACTAATTTATTTAAAGGTTTGGGATTGTCATGCAATTATAAGAGTACCTAAACCAAAAATTGAAAAGTTGGGTAAATGTTGTAATGATAGCATATTTATTGGATACAAGAAAAATTAAAAAGAATATATATTCATGATCTTAGAATATAATTATTTATTATATGTCAATATATTTATTTAATCGAGATATGTTATATTTGATGAATATAGGTTTACTTCTTTACTTAAGACATTATAAATGGACGAATCTAGCTCAAATAAAATATTATCTCAAGAAGATATTGTTATGGAGTTTTTTAAAGATAAATGAACTCATATACACAAGAAATATGGATCTAATTTATATATGTACATACTATAAGGAACAAATTATATTATTTTTACAAAAACATCAATTTTTCTCAATATAGAGTATGACTTAAAAAATTTCGAAGAAACTATGTCTTCTCTTGTTGAATCTCTTAGGAAGGAGGCTATAAAAAATGAAATAGACACAATAATTGGGAAAAATACTTATACATTGGTTGATATTTCTCATGGTTCATAGCCCATATGTTGTATGTGGGTATTTAGAAGAAAATTAAAAGTCGATAGTAAAATTTAAAAATATATAGCTAGATTGGAAGCTAAGGGGTTTACTCAAATGGATGGAATTGATTATTTTGATACTTATGCTCAGGTGGATAGAAATTTTTCAATTATAATTATCCTAACTTTAACTTCCATATAATTTTTTTAAATTCCACTAATGGATGTTAGAATAATATTCTTAAATGGTGAAATTAATGAAGAAATATATTTGGAACAACCTGAAGGAGTCTTAGTACCTAGTATAGAAAAGAATGTTTTTAAATTGGTATAATCCCTATATCATTTAAAATAATATATAAAATAATGGAATGGTAAATTTAATTAAATAATATTATCAAATGGATTTGTAGTCAACTAAGTTGATAAATGTGTTTATAGTAGGTTCCATAATAACCATGGTGTTTTTATTTTTTATATATTGATGAAAAACATATTTTTAAAACTTATATGAATGAAAAAATTGTGGATAAGTGTAAAAACACAGTTAAAGATAGGATAAATCATTTTAATATTTATTAATATGAATTATTTAGATATATTACTTATAAAAATATTATGTAATTTTTAATTAAAAAAGAAATATTTTTAACTAAACTATTTTCTTATAAGGATTTATTTAAAAGTTTAATCTCTAAATTTAATAATTTTAATTTAAAAATATTAATATAATTTTAAAAAAAATAAAAAAAAAATTAACCAATGTTTAAACTCTAGGATTTTCAGAAAATATTGATTTTTTAGTGAATAGTGAAAATACCGATTTTTGTGAAAATATCTTTTATTTTAAATAATTTAAGTATTTTAAAATTTACAATATATTTTGAATATGATTTAAAGTAACATAATAAATTTTTAGTTGTATTTAATCCACATAATTAATTTTTAATAAAAATTGTATTGGTTTTTAGTACAATTTTATTTTTGGGTTTAAAACAGATTTTTTTCTAAAAACTATTTTAAAATGCACAATGTTTCTCAATTTTATTTAATTAAAATAATACATAACAAGGATTTTTTTAAGTGAAATTTATATATTATATATCATTAGATATTAATTTTATTTCATATAATTATTATTATTAGTGATATAGTTAATATAGAATTATCTTTTTCTCAAAACAATACTCTTATTGAAAACTTGCTTTTCGACACGTCTAAAGGTTTTATTTTAAATTGAAATATTCCACTTATTTATATTTAATTTTGTAAAATAGATTCCATATTTTGAATCATAGTAATTTATACTTTCTAATAATTTTAAAATATTATTTTACCAAAATTAATAGTGAAAAAAGTAAAAATTAACTACCATGGTTAAGATATAAATGGATTTACTTGGGGTTAAACTAAAAACATAACTGTTAGAATGAAATAAAAGCTGATATAAAATATATTTTATGGAAATATTTCAGAATTATATCTTATAGTACCTACAATTTTCTATTATTGGATCCCTGTGACAAGAAACAAATGGGGTGGTATTTATTCTTTTCAAAAATTAAAAGTGTGATGCTCACCTCACTTATAAAAGGCCACCCTTATCTTTCTTTATTAACACCATTAAGACCCATTGGTTTGTATATTAACAACCCAAATAACTTCTATAATTATATAATATAATTCTATAATCATTATTTTTGGAAAAATTCCGACCAATCAAGGCCTTTGGTGCAAACCAAGAGAAGTTACCCGAAGAAGAGGTAACATTTTTCAATGAATATTTTTTATTTTATTTCTTTCGACACCTACATAAATTAATATATATAAATTATTATATAATAAAATAAGTATATTAAATGTACTTATATGTTTTTATTTAAATTTAATAACCTATACACTTCTCCTATTCCATCAAATGGGTTATGAAAACACCAATCATGTGTACGATGGACTAACACCTAGCAAACCAATGTCATTCATTTCTTCATTACCACATCACATGGTTGGGTGTGATGGTGGATATAAAGTGTTAGGTCCACTAGGATAGATACCATGAGGGGGGGGGGGGGGGGTGAATCAGGGTATGACAGATTAAATCAAATACCCCAATTGATCTTGTTTTGTTGTTAAGAAAACTCTCTTCTCCCTCTTTCCTGTAGCAAAGTATAAACAGAATCTAAATCATGCACATGAAACAATGATTTTTAATTGGTTCACCCTTATTGGGATATGTCCAAGGAGAATACACCAGCGATGTGCCGATGTACCAAATACACTAAAAGCGCACTGCTATTTACAATGTTCGAAGTAAACTCACTATCCCTTCTGGTTTACAACCAATCGTGAAGTGAAAGCTCACTTTTCTGTCAAATGAAGTGTGCTCACTTCTCCTTTAGAATATCCACTCATAGTTTATAGACCTATATGTCTCTTTATTATATCTAATGAAATATGCATCCTTAACTATTTATAGATGCTCTGTTGATGTCCAACTTTCATCCGCAGATGATTATCTCTTTGCACCCGGTGTATCAGGCAACCCCAATTTTTACGCACAACCTCTACACTGCCTTGCACATAATTTTTTTTGATTTTTCACGAAATCCACTTTTTATGAAACACACCTTTTACGCCCAACTAATTATTTTATTTGAAATTTCCTTCTTTTACTTTCAACCTTTTCTTTATGTGTAAAAAAATCTTTTTACCCGTAGCTTGAGCTTTACGTGCAACCTTATTTTTATGTGAAAACTTTTCTTTACATGCATACACCAGAATTTACGCACAAAATTGACATTTACGTGCAACTCCCATGTGTTTTTTAATTTCATACACCAGAGCTCAGATACTCTCTAATTCTTGAGCTTCTACGAATGAGGGGGGTCACTTCATATTTATAGAAAAAAATTAACCCTATATGAAAAACCCTTCTTCTATGCATAATCCTCTTTGAGTGAAAAAACACATCTTCCATGCAACACCATATTCCACACAATGCTCCAATTTTTCATGCACCTCATGCATTTACCATTTTTTGATATTTGATCTTAAAATACCTCTAGCGTGAAAACTTTATTCCTTTATTTTGTACACCACACTAATATTTTTTGCACCACTTTCTTTTTCGCGCACTACTCTAATTTTGCGCACACCTCCCTTTTCCAAAAACACATCTCTCCATTCCTTTGTCAGGGTTCTTCATTCAAACATGGATAACCAAAAAAATCTCTTGAACCCGAAAAATCACCATGTAAACCTCCTTTGTCAACAAATTGGACATCATGGTCTTCTTTGTCAACAAACATAACATGGAGGCCCGCTTTGTTAACAAACACAAACACCTCAAAAATGCTTCAATGATAACTTGAGGGATTTTTTCCCAACACAAAGTATATATATATATATGATATTTATAACATATTTATTCTTATAGAGTCATTATATCATATATACCTTTTTTACTTTCCATTCCTTAGGGGATATAATAATGCCACTCGTGTGTACAACTGACTACCGCCTTGTGAAGCGATATGATTCATTTTTCACTATTATTTTACATAAAAGGTAATAAGAGGAAATATGATGAATATATATGATATAAATAGGAAAATTATAATATTCATGAAATATTTATCATTCTTAAAATATAATATATCATATGATTTCTAACCTTTTCAGTCATTGAAAAATGATAACATCATTTGTGAACATGTGGACTATTGCCTTCATGAATCCATGTGACTATTTTCATCACCAAACCCCAGAGATGATATATGTATGTAAATTTCATGAAATAATATGGTATATATGATATTATGATCATTATTTAATGTTAAAATGTTACTTAATTTTTTTCCATAATGATCATTGAAAAATGGGAATGTTACTCATGCGTACGTACGACCTACCGTCTCCATGATTCTAACATACATCATTTATCAAAAACATATTTAATGATCAGTATTAAAAGTATAATTGATTTATAAATAAGATAAATATTTCATTATTATTATTATCCATATGTTTAGATAATGACCTCTTTGACCATAGTCTACCTACCAAATTCATTTATAACACATAAGTTGAATATCTTCAAAACATCTGATGTAAACTTAATTAAGTAAATAATTATATATAACAAGGTAATAAGTAAAAAAAATTAATAATAAACTTTAAAAAGGTTATAAATTAATTAAATAATTAACATAATTTTATTATTCAAGAAGATAAAGACACATGCGAGAAGTCAAACTCAAGGTAAGGGACTTTATCTCAATCTCCTTTCATTAAGGAAAATTTTGATGTTATTCACCTTTATTATTTTATAAGGTTTATATAAAACCCATTTGACATTTTTTATCATGAATTTATCTATTATAATGATATTTAATTTTTTGGTTAATGGTATTGTTTCATGGGGCTTACAATTCAAGTGTTTCTTAAGTGGTAAGGAACTTTTCTTTTTAAACAAAATCATATTTTAAAGTATTACTCCCAAATCTTTCTCTTCAATTTCCATGTTTGTTTAAGTGATTTTATAAAAGTATTTATATGGAAATAAAATATTTATAAAGTTCATTTTCTATCACCTTTACTTTATTTCAAATGTTTTCAAAAGGAATCTATGTTACGTATTTTATACTGAACATTTTGACAAATGAAAAAGAATGTTCTATTTTAACATTTATAGTGACCGGGAATTTTTCCTCTATCATGAAAATTATTTTATTTATATATTATTTTCATCCATTAATTCATTTTTAAATGAAAATAAATTTTCCCTATTTGGGTATTTTTATATTAAAAATTAGGTTTTAAAAGAAAAAGGTGTTTTGATATCCAAAAGTGATATTATTATGTGCTTAATTGAGTTTTTAAAATGTTTTATAATGGAAAATTGAAATCATAATTTTTTTTAACTTTATAGTATATGATCATTTTATAAGATAAACCTTTATTCCTAGATAGCTTATGGTAATACCATTACAGTTCATGTAATGGGTGTTTCCAGATACCATCGGGTGAGCCCACTATAGCTTAAATGATGTGTGTGAAAAGATATAACTAAAATTCATTGAGTAATGTCCCCTATATTAATAATAAATAAGTATGGAGTGAAAAAAGTTTTTATCCAATGAATTTAACTAGGCTCTAGTTACTTATGACATGGGTTTAAAATGGGTTATGGATGTGATTCTCTAAGTTACCAAAAAGTGTTTTTAACTGCTTGATATTGATTTTTAAAGGATTAATTTGTGAAAAAGTGTGTGTTTTTTCATATAAAAATGTTTTATTTATTATAATAAAAGAAATATTAAGATAAAGGTAAATTTTATATGAGTTTTTAGTTTTTAATTGAACTAACAATTTTCTTTCTTTTTATATCCCTTACTGTGATTTTTTGCGATCATCCCATGTATTTAAAATGTTTTTCATAGGATTTAAGGATGTTTAAGAGAAAGGAAGGCATAAAGTTGAAAGTCATGAAGAGTATTCAAGAAAATAAATCATGTTTTCTTAAAAGTTTAATATAGTGGAAAAATATATACTAATTGGAAGTTTCCACTTTATATTATATATATTTTTATATTTGAGTTATGAGATAATTCTCTAAATATATAACACTGAAAAGTTACTCAAATATAAGAGAACAAATTTTTGACATAAAACTCAAGATTATGCAATGCATAAGTATGCTTAATTATAGATAGTATCAAAGGTTGGTTTAGATAACTTTATTAATTGGGATAATGATAATAGCATACTCTTGAAAGATTTTACTTCATGATTAAGTTGAAATGATATAGAATTTAATGATTACCTTGTTTCTTCATCTAAACTATTTCCGTCCAGAATGGTTATCCATAGAGAAAATATGGAAGTTATAGTGGGAATATTCCAAGAGGAAAATATCATTCCAAATCATCATCCTTAGATGGTTGGAATTGGAACATAATATTTTTTTAGTGAATAGTCATATGAAACATTCTATTAATGGTGGTGGTATCCATGCTAGAGAGAAACCCAATACACAATAAAGGAACATGTAAATAGTGTATCATTTTATGAGATAACATAACTCATCTTTTAGTTAACGATCTGACCCTATGATACCTGAATTATTGATTAATGCACTGGAGAAGATATTTTATTTCATGGGATGTTGCAAACATCAAAAGTTAACCTGATCTATTTATCATTTTGAAGGTGAAGTTGATTGATGGTTGTATTTGGTTAAGAATAACAGAGAGAAATATAATCTTGATTAAATTTATTGGGAAACATTTAAGGATATTTTTCATTGAGAAATATTTTCCTATGGTTGTTCAAATCTAGGTGGAAAAATAATTCGAGGAATTGAGGTAAAAATATGAAGACTTTATAGGTGCATATGAAGAAAAATTCATAATATTGTACACATATGTGCCAAATTTTATTAGGGATAATGATATAAAAATCAATATATTTTACTTTGGGTTGAAACTAAGAATACAAAGAGCATTGGATTCACAATAATTTAAAATTTATGATAAAATGGTTCATTATGATGAGAAAGATGGGATGGAGTTTTCTGACATGTGTGTTCCTCAAGATAAAAATAGTAAGAAAATCTCAAGGTGGATGTAAATAGAGAAAAAATATCTTAGAAGTCTAGAGTTAATCCCCCAAAATGTTCAAATTCTACTAAATTTCATTTCAAGGAATTTTTGATAGGATCTAGAAAGTTTTTTTCGGTGTGGTTAGTTCAGTCACAAGGATCATGAATTTATCGAATAGAGTCTTAAACAACCAAAGAATGGGAAAAATAATATCCCTATAGTGATGAGGTGTTTTAGTTTTAATTATTTGGTTTATTATGTTAGTATGTGTCCTATGTTAGTTATACCGGATTGAAATCATAATGATCAGAAACAAAAATGTGTAGAAAAGTTATTTTCTATTACTAAGATTGATGCGGGATGTAAAATAAAGTGGTGAAAGGTATGTTAGTTGTGTATTATAATTATTTTAATACAATATTTGACTTTGTATATTCACATTATTTAATTTATGATAAATTTTAAAGAAATATGGGAATATAACCACTTGAAAATAAGATAGAACATTTTGTGAAAAGTCTAGGTGTAAATATTAAAGAAACCAAGATTTATAGAAATCTTTTGATTGTTATCAGTAGGATGGTCTTTTCTGTAAATATTGTATAACTGGCCATATTAGAGTTTGATATCATTATTGGTATGGATTGGATTTGTGTTTACCATTCTAAGATACATATCAGAGCTAATAAAATCATGTTCAATGATTTCAGGCCCTTTACAACATACTAAGAAGCTATGAAATTGATTAAAGTTGGAAATTAAAGTTACCTATATTATATTTTTGAAAATAAAGAAACTATTCAAATAAATGATGAGCTAGTAGTAAATGAATATATGGATTTATTTCTTTACGATTTTATTTATTTTATTCCTAATGACAAGGATGAGTTTACTATTGAATTTGTACATGATTCTAAACCTATTTCAAAACCCCCATAATTGATCAAGTTGAACTTTTAGAATTGGAAAATAAATTTTAGGATTTAATTGATAAAGGTTTTATTTGACCTAGAAGTTCACCATGGGTTGATTACATATAGTTAAAAATAAATATGGTTTAATGATACTTTTCATTGATTAGAGAGACATGAATAACATCACTAAGAAGAACAATTATCCTTTGCTTCATATTGATGATTTTTTTATAATCTCTAGGGTGATCGGTATTTTTCAAAGGTTGGAATGAGGTTGGGTTACCATTAGTTTAAAGTAAAGGAAAAAAACATTTTTAATACCACATTTCTGGTGAGATATGTGTACTTCATGTCTGTAGTTATGCCATTTGGGTGGTCTAATTCACATGCAGTATTTATGAACCTTATGAATAGAGTTTTTAACTAGTTCATAGATAAGTTTGGGGTTGTGTTTATTGATGAAATTTTGGTACAGTATAAATTTAAATAGGAAAATTAAAGACACATAAGGATTGTTTTTCAAACCATAAAATAAATAAAACTATATGGTAAATTTAGTAAGTGTGAATTTTGGTTGAAACAAATTTCTTTCCTGGGATATATAGTTTCTAAAATAGAATAATTGTTGAACCCACTAAAAGAATTTGTTCATGAATATAAAATACCCACAAATACTATAGTTATTCATAGTTTTATTAGTTTAGCTGGTTACTATCGACGTTTTATTGAAAACTTCACTCGGTTTTCTAGAGTACTTACTAAATTAACTAAAAAAGGAGTTAAATTCATCTGGAAAAAATAATGTGACAATTTTTTCAAGAACTAAAAATAATAATATTGATTTTTTTAGTTTTTTACTTAAATTATTGAAATAGAAATTTTTTCATCTATTATCATTCTAATTTGAAATAACTTGGTTGTGTCCAAATGTAGAATGATTGGGTAATTACTTATGCTTCACGTTAGTTGAAACCTCATAAGTTATATTACCCTACACATGATCAAGAATTATCTACTATGGTTTTTATTTAAAAACTTAGAGGAATCATTAGTATGGATTAAAGTGTGAAATATATACTAACCACAATAGTTTATAGTATATATTCACTAAGAAATAATTGAAAATGAGATAGAGAAGACGGCCAAAACTAATCAAGGATTATGATTTCATGATTCATTAAAATCCTAAAAAATCAAACAAAGTGGTAGATGTTTTGATTCAAAAAAACAACACTACATTAACCATGTTAAATTTTGAATGTGAATATTTGGTAAATAATTATATATATATTAGACTAGTATTTGTTAATGTATGGGAATCCTCTATTTTGTTTTTAGTTTTAATGTAGTCATATTTGTCATAAATAATTAAGCAAGCTCATAAAGAAGATCAATTTTTGTAGAAAAAGGTATAATCTATTAATAAGGGTAAGTTTCATGATTTTAATATTGATAAATAACATATTTTATGGTTTTCAAAAAGATATTATGTGTTCCTTATGATTATCAGTTAAGGAATGAGTTATTGGGTTAAGCTCATAGTTCTATGTTTTTCATTCATTTGGGAAGCACTAAGATGTAAAGAGATGTTTAGGAGTATTACTAGTGGGATGGAATGAAAATAGATATTTCATAGTTCACCATGAAGTGTTTAAATTATTAGTAGGTTAATTATGAATGAAAATTTCTGAAGGGAATGATTCAACCTTTTCTAGTGTTAAAGTGTTAATGGGAAAATATATCAATGGATTTTGTGGTAGGATTTCCAAATATTTCTCAAGGTAATCACGTTATTTTGGGTTATTTTTTATTGATTAACAAAATATGAACATTTACACCCCATTGTAGATATGATATCTCCATATCATCTTTCTCAACTATATCTAAAGGAGATAGTCATGTTATATGAAGTGATTCTCTCCATTGAATCAAACCGTGATCCCAATTTCACATCAAATTTTTGGGAAGGGTTTTAGAGGTTGTTGGGTACTAAATTAAATTTCATTAAACCTTTTCATCATCAACAAAATGGACAATATGAGTAGATTATTCAGTCTATGGAATATAATATTTTTTCATGTTAAATGGATTACCAAATAAGTTTGAATCAAAATCATTATTTGTATGAGTTTTCTAATAACAATAGTTTTCATACCATCATATAGATAGAACCATTTGAGGTATTATATTTAAAAAAGAGTCAGAAACTGGATTTTTGGGATGATGTAGTAGAATGGAAGCTTATGTAACCATATTTTGTAGAGGAAATAGAAGATAAACTACAGTTGATTCCAAAATATATGAGGATGGATCAGAGTAGGCATAAAAGTTATACAAACAACTAGAGGAAATATCTTTCTTTCAAGGTAGGAGATCATGTATTTCTCAAAGTTTATACCCGGAAAAGCATTATAAATTTTGGCCAGAAGGGGAAGATACATCCATAATTCATTATACCATATGAAATCCTAGATAAATTTAGATAGGTTTCCAACTAAGTGACCTTACCTCCAAGTTTGTCTTAGGAACACAATAGATTTCATGTTTACATGTTAAGGAAATATATTCTGGATTCATCTCACATTTTGAGTCTAGAAGAAGTTAAATTTGAAGGGAAAATTTCATATGAGGAACATCCTATTAATATTCTTGACTATATCGAAAAATAATTTTAAAATAATTTTATTTACCGGGTTAAGGTTTTATGGAAAAACCATATGGATGAAGAGGTAATATGGGAACATGAAAATGATATGGGAAAAATATCTAAATAAGATTAATAAGTGAATAAAATTGTGAGGAAAAAAATTATAAAGGGGGAAGAATATAATAAACTAGATAATAATATAATAAATCATTTATATATTTATTAATATGAATCAGATACTAATATTAGTTATAAAGAAATTAGGTAATTTTAAAATAAAAAAGGAAATAGTTTCAACTAAATAGTTTTCTTAAAAGATTTTATTTTAAATATTAATTTCAAATAATTAGGATTTTAATTTTAAAATATTAATATAATTTTTTAAATCATAATATCAAAATTTACCTATGGTGAATTTTTTTATGGAAATTTTTGATTTTTCAGTGAACAGTGAAAAATATCGATATTTGTAAAAAACATTATTTTCAATAATTTAAGTATTTAAAAAGTACCAATATGTTATGAATATGATTTAATGAATTTTTTTACTATTTATTTAAGTTTAATCCAATTAATTATTTTTTAATCATCTTTATATTGGTTTTTAGAATAAGTTTGTTTTAGGGTGTAAAAACAGGTTTTTTCTAAAAACTGTTTTAAAATGCATAACGATTATCCATTTTATTTAATTAAAATAATACCTAATAGGGAATATTTTAAATAAAATTTATATATTTTATATCATAAAATATTAATTTATTTTCATACAATTATTATTATTATTCATAGAGTTAATATAAAATCATCTTTTTGTCAAAAAATGCTCTACTTGAAAACCCTATTTTTCATCACATATGCAGGTTTTTTATTAAATTTAAATTTTGAAAATTTTATGAATTTAATTTATTAAAATGGATTAAATATTTTTAATAAATATAATTTATATTTTACAATAATTTCAACTTAGTTTTTCACCAAAATGAATATTAAAAATAATAAAATTTAATTACCATGGTTAAGGTGAAAATGGATTTACTAAGTGGTTAAAATAAAATGATAAGGATTAAAATGACCAATAAACATGTATAAAATATATTTTATGACCATATTTAGACCTTATACCTTATTTTATATATAATAGTTTCTTATTGGATCATTTTTACATGAATGAATGTGAGTAGAATTCATTATTTTCAAAAATTACAAGTGTGCCACTCACCTCACTTATTAAAGGCCATCCCCTCAACTGCTCTCTTAAAACAATAAAAAACCATTGGTTAGGCCATTAAATAACCAAATAAATTATCTAATTACATCCTCTCATACTATAGTCCTTTGTTTGATATAAATCCAACCAACTAAGGCATTTAGTACATACCAAAATAAGTCACCTGAAAAAGATGTAACATTTTTCAATGAGCATTTTTATTTTATTTATTCCCCCACCACGTTAAATTATTATTAAACCATGATTATATAATAAAATCAATATATTAAATATATTTAGACGTTATTATGTTAATTTAATAACCTAAACCCATATCCTCTTCCTTCAAATGGTTTACTAAATTATCATTTCTGTGTGTTGAGGACTATCACCTCATGAACTGATGTCATTCATTTTTTCCATTACTACCTATCATGGTTGGGTATGATGATGTATTTTTTTTAAAAGGTAGGAGGTAATACCTCGTTTATTGAAAATAATCAAGGAAACACAAAGGTACAAGATAAAGAGCGAGAGTACAAAGTAAAGTGCCCAAAGAAAAAACTATTTACTCAACTTTTTCATCAATATTTCACTTAGTCTTCTTTCCTCTGCATGAAGTATATTCTATTCAGAAATAGATCTTCTGCATCTATGCCCTTACCTATAGATCTTCCTACACTTTGTGGAAGAGCTTTAATTCTTTTATATATGGTCTTAACATCAGTGCAGTCATAGTAAGAGCTTTATGTCTACTTCCTAATATTTTTTGATGACAGGTGTCCCTCATCCCCTCAACCTCTAGTGATGCAATCTGAGGAGGAGTCTCTTGATGATTTGTATCTTCAGTTTGATGCTCAATATCCACTTATGGGTCACTCAAATACCGTGTCTTCTTATAGGAAACAATTTGGAATCCCTCATTATCCACTATGGGTTTCTGTGAAAAAGTAAAAATTTTGTAAGTGAGAAGAAATTATTATTATTTTACTATTTCGGTTACATGAAGAAACCATTATTTCATAATGAAGCTGTTGATTAACAACTTTTTGAATTTCTTCATAATTGTCTTATTCAACGATCACATCATTGTTACTGCCTTTGGTCTGGGGCTGAGCTTGCTGTAAGTTAGTATTTTGTCCATTACTAGGAATATCTACATCAATGAAATTCTCCACCTCAGAGAAGATAGAAGCCCAATATTTCTACTTGTTTCTAGAGGAATATGAATTAATATTATTTGAATCACTTGGTCTATCCATTACCATAATCACTTAACCCATAGAATCTTGAGAATCAGGGAGCAATGCATCCATTACACTATTAATTGACACTTGAATGGGACCATCCTAGGAAATGGTTTTTGGGAAGTCTTCATCTTTGAGCTTTGATCATTTTCGATAGAGGTTGATAGGGTGACATCTCAACCCACACCTCTCACATGATATTTTCTTTTGAAATTATTCTAGAGAGTGCCAAATAACCATAAATTCAGAACAGAAAAGAGGATTTTTTTCATACACAATATCAATTTGAATATTATCAGAAGAAGTCAAAAGGGTTACCTTGTCAATCAGGGTAGAGTTGAGATCAATCTCCACTAGAATCCTATAGAAATGACAAAAACAAACATCCTTAGTCTCCTTATCAAGCCAGATAAGAGTCCCAATTTTTGTTCCAATGTCATGTAGTATCTTTGGATGCCACAATACCCAATTAAGTCCATGCAGACATTCCCAGACATAAAAAATGCATTTAGGGTATGCAAGAAATTGATGTTCAAAGACCATTCATGTAAATGAAGTAATACAGGTTTTAACTACAACGAAAAAAATTCCCCATGCTCTCTAATTCAATTCATCTGAAGGAAATAATCATTGGAAAAAAACTCAGCCAAGAGATAAATATTTTAAATTGGAAAATCCCCACAGATTTAGGATCCTTCTTACCATATCATTGAGTTTCCATGGTTACTCACATTTGTTCAAGACAATACGTACAATAAGGGAGTTGTTTACAATTTTAATTCTTTCGGAGAATGCAACAGGATTTGCTTCAACATGAGCCAATGAAACCTTGCAAATTATTCTACTAGGACATGAATCTTTATTCAGATTTAAAGCCCTATCTTCAATATACTTTATACCTGTAAAATTTTTAGTGGCCTTAGCATATGTTCTATGTGAATGGAATGATGTAGAATTTTGATCATCGTAGTCAAGGGATGGGATTTAATCCCTGTTTCTTTATTACTTCTAGCAGCATGGTTTATCACCATAAATAAGAAAGAGGAGATAATCCCATCTCTCAGTTCTTTCAATCCGGCATTAAGGATAGATCTCATGGCTATATGCGAGGTCGTAGGTCCCAATTTTTCAGATCCAATATCAAAATTGGATTCCAACTCTAGATGTGAGGTGGGAGGTATCTATTTTGTAGATACTGCAATAAAAACCATAAGCCAAGGCCATATGTGACGTTGGCTTCATCATTGTGTTCACATCTGTGCAGGTACAAGAATCAATGGGGTCACACGATGAGCTACCAGGTCCAAATAGTGTGGTAGCTACCAATGCTAATTCGCTGGAAGATGGAATAAGTGTGAAGCCAATATAGTGTGGTATAACCATAGTCACTTGAAACCCTAGTGTTCACCATGGCGTTGAGGGAGAAGGTCTCACTTCCTGTCTGTCATCTCCTATGATGATGTATCTAAAGTATATATATATATATATAATATTTACAAAATTTTTATAACTTTGGATTTATTATATTATATATATATATATTTTACTTTTAATTCCACATGGGATATGATAAGGTCACTTGTGTGTATGACAGACTACCGCCTTTTGAAGCAACGTGACCCATTTTTCACTAATGTTTTACATGGATGGTAATAAGGGTAAATATAATTAATATATGTGATATAAATGGTATTATTATGATATTCATGAAATATTTATCATTATGGAAAATAATATATCATTTTCCCTCTTACTTCTTCACTTAATGAAAAATGATAACTTAATTCGTGAATGTGTGGACTATCGCCTTCACAAAGTGATGCAAATCCCTTTTAATCAACAAACCACATGGATGATATATATAAGTATATTTAAATAAATAATGTGTTATATATGATATTATTATCATTATTTTAATATAAAATATTACTTATATGTTTTCCATAATGACAATTGAAAAATAGAAATGTTACTCATGCGTACATACAACCTACCATCTCCAAGATTGAAACACACTACATTTTTCAAAACCATCTTTCATGATCAGTATTAAATGTATAATTAATTTATAAATATGATAAATTTTTAATTATTACTGTTATTATGTATATGTTTAAATAATGAACTCTTTGACCATAGTTAACATACAAAATTCATTTTTGACACATAAGATGAATATAGTCAAAACCATTGATGAAAAATTAATTGATTAAGTAATTTTATATAACATGGTTAAAATGATATAAAATTAAAAATAATATTTTAAAATATTATTAATAAGTTAATTAATTTACATAATTTTGTTATTTATGAATATAAAGACACACATGAGAAGACAGACTCAAGGTAAGGGACTTTATCACAATTTAATTTCATTGAGGAATATTTTTATGTAATGCACATTTAATATTGTATAAGGTGTATATAAGCCCATTTTACATGTTTTATTACTAATTAATCTATTCTCAGGATATTTAATGTTTTATTTAATTTTATTATTTCACAGTGACTTTGATTAAAGTGTTTCCCAAGTGATAAAGGACTTTTTATTTATATAAAATCATCTTTTAAAGAGTTTTCTTCAAACTCTTGTATTACATGCACATGTTTTTAAATGATTTTATGAATGATTTTATATGGACATAAAATATTTATAAATTAAATTTTATTTCACTATTACTTTATTTAAAATTGTTTCCAAAGGAATCTTTTTATGTGTTTTATACAGAACCTTTTGAAAAATAGAAAAAGAACTTTCTATTTTAACATTTACAGTAACAACGAATTTTTAATACACTATTAGCATCATTTTATTTCTATATTCCTTTGAAGTCTTTTACTTATTATGTAAATAAAACAACTCTTTTATCTTTTTTGTGAATTTTTATATTGAAAATCAGTTTTTAAAAAAAATGCTATTTTGATATCCAAAAGTGATTTTATTTTGATTTTAAAATAGTTAAAAAAAAATTATGATGGAAAAGTTAAAAAAATAATTTTTTTATTCATGATATAGTAATTTAGAATTATAAAAGGAAAAAAGGTGTTCCCAAATAGCCCTGGGTGATCCCGTTACATCTTATACGATGGGTGCACCTAGATAGTGCCGGTTAAGTCTGTTATAGCTTAGACTAATAGTGTGCCTAGATAATGCTCTAATGCATCGCATAATGTTCATTTTTTTAATAAGAAATAATGAGGGTGTTAACAAAGTGTTTCTAAAATGTATTTATATAGGCTCCAATTATTTATTACATGGGTTTAAAATAGGTTATGAATGTGATATCTAAGTTACCAAAAAGTGTTTTCAATTTCATTCAATGGGTTTTTAAAGGCTTCCTTTAAGAAAAAAGTATGCAATTTTTTTCATAATTTTTTTAATTCATATTCTCAAATAACTTTTAGATAAAGGTACAATTTACACAAGTTTTCATTTTTTCACTGAACTAATGGTTTTATTTATTTTTATTTCCCTTATTGAGCTTTTTGTGCTCATCCTATGTTTTTAAAATATTTTTCAGAGAATTTAAGGATGGTTAATGGAATGTAAGGGTTAAAGTATATGGTTTTAAATATTTTTCATCAAATAAAATCAGGTTTTTCTTTAAAAGTTTTATATGGTGAGAAAAATGGATACCAATTGGTAGTGTCCACATTGTATTATATGGTTTTGATATGTATAATTTATGAAATAATTCTATAAAACTCTAAACTATAAGATATCCTAAAATGTAAGAGAATTATTTATTGAAATAAACCTTAATATTATGTAATGTTTAAGGTTAGGTCTGTATACTAACTCTATTTTATCAATAAAATTTGATATGGAATATTTAGGAGCAGATAATATTGTTTTTTGAATCAAAATTGTTTGCAAATAAGAAATTTATTATTCTTTATCATTATCATTATATATAAAATGTCTTAAATAGGTTTGACTAATTTTACTATTCATCAATTTCTACCCCACAAGATATTAGTATTATGATGCTACCAAATCCTAGTGGGGAAATTTCTCAATTGGATTATACAAACATAATTAGGTGTCTCATGTATACCATTAAATGTATAAGACCCAACAATGGATATGTTTTTGTAATGTTGAGAAGGTATATGACTAATCCAGGTTATGAATAATGGGATGTTGTTAAAAAAGTACACAAGTATTTAAAGGGTACTACAGATTTATGTATATATTATAGTGGAAACCTGAGGGAATTGGAAGGTTTTTCTAATGTAATATGGATAAATAATTTGAGGAATACTGTTATAAAATTGGTTTTATTTTTACAGTTGGAGGTGGAGTAATATATTGGGGTTCAAAGAAAAAAACTTGTATAATAGACTCCATAATGGATTATATGTTTTTTATTTATCAGCTACTAGAATTAAATTGAGATATATTATACCAATTTAATCAGATATAACATTCTGGCCCATGAAAACATCTATAGTTCCTATACACTTTGATAGTCAAGAAAAATTAGCTAAAATATACAATAATACTTATAATGGAAAATCAAGACACATTGGTTTCAAACATAGCTATGTGAGATAGTTGATACATGAAGGTATCATAACAATGTACTTTGTTATATCAATCCAATATTTTATGGATCCACTAACATTGGGATTTTAAAGGGAATTGGTTTACTAAAATTATTTATTAATGGTTTTAATGTCCTTGTAAAAAATTTAACAATGATGGCACCTCAACTTAACATGCGATAACTTTGTATGTATAAGTTCAATGTAGGAAGTTTTATCATATTTTTGAACAAAACACCAAAGGTATATTACATCCTTGGAAAATTTTGTTAGGTTACCATGATGAAAAGGACAGTGATTTTAAAAATCTTAAAAAATTATTTATTTAAAACAAGTGTTTAAACATGTGAATACATTGGGAACCTATTTAAATATATGAGTGAGGAAACTCCAAATATGTTATGAATTTAGATCTCTAACATTCATGAAAGTATAAGTGAAACACTAATATAAGTTTGTATAAATGTAGATAAATAACTAATGAATTTTAATTGACTTGTGTAGGATAAATCTGGTTGATAACAAGTGTTACATGTTTAAGGTAGTTTCCGACCATTTCTATATAAAACATTGATTTGTCACTTCTATATAAAGTCTTAAATCAATAAATAAATTTATTTATGTTTTTTTTAAAAGTGAGTATGATTCTTGATTTTTCGAAATTTTGGTTTAAATATTTTAAAAGGATGGGGGAATATTGGATTTTAATGTGTTTTTAAAAATATTTATTTTTTATTTTATGGTTTTATAGGGGAATTTATTTTGGGAATCCAACATTGGAAAGTTGGAGGAGAGGGGTCTTACTTATCAATGGAAGTATCTTTATTACAATTTAAATTTTATAAAAGGAAAAGGGTATAATATTATGTGGTATGGTTCACTACACCACCCCTAGTGTCAGTGCATGTGCTAAGGAGTAATGTGGAACTTTTATGGAACACTTTACACTTTGGAAATCTCATCGGTTCAAGGTGTTTGGAGGTGACTTAATTTTTCATGATGGATCAATGGGTCATATTGGTAAGGGATCAGCTCTTTGAGGGTATGCCCAATGGCTCAACCCAGTTCACTAAATGGGTATGAGGTAGACCATTGATCTAATCGAGTGTGATCTAATGGACATAACGATTCTCTTGTTGGGGGGATCTAGTCCACTTATATGATAAGATGCGATTGAAAAAAATATTAAATAAAAAAATAATATACCTTTATAAAAGATTATTTACCTATTTGAATGGGTAGGGTGAATTAATCAAATGGGTGCCTCCAATTATATAAAATAGAGCCTCTAGGGGAGGTAGAAAATAATTTTAAAGTAATAAATACACTCCTCCAATTTATCTATTTTGTTATATTCCTCAAAGTATTCATCAAGCATCAAAATAAATTTATTAGTTCACAACGAAAAATCCATTTTCTAAGATCTATTATTTCCAAATCTTATCAAAGTTATACTATCTGAAAAATAATTATGTCAAAGTATGTATTCATCATTGTATATTAAATATGATTCACTACCAACCCATAATACTCCCATTTAAGTGGGAGTGAATCTACTCTTAAGGAGAGGGACATCATAAAATGTTTTGGGAATATCCACCAACTAACATTCAAATTATAGTCTATTTCCATTTCCCACATAAATCCTGTATAATCATAAGATAAGATTAAATCCAAATTGATTTGAATATTCTCTGAAATAAAATGTTAGTGGAGAAATTTGATGTTAATTAATTTAAGAGGTAGAAAAAGAGGATGTACTTGATACTTGAAACTATCAAATTTGTGTACCTTCTCTCGAATACAAAATCCCCAACTTCCAAATATGGTACGATTAAAGTTTACTATACAAGAAAAAAAAAGATAATAATGATCTTATGTTTTGAGGGAACATACTCAACGTTTTATAAAATTAATTCCTTTAAAAATATCAACATTTTCCAATTATAAAGGATATTTTTGATCATTTGGAACAAAATTACATTACCCAGGATGTATCCTGAATGAAATTCCTAGTATAAAATTTTATTTCATAAAAAATGGTATATAGTAATTCAATCATATAGAAATTTTATAAAATACAACACATATTACAACACTTTAAAAAAGGATGAACATGTATGATTCTATCATTATTAAATCCATCATAGATAATATCGATCTTTAGAAGAATGTTTAACGTTATCTATGTCACAATAAGGAATATATTTTCCTCAATGAGTTACTCAACTACATATAAACTGAGGATAAATATAAAAAGTGAGAGGAGAAAATGATCCTATGGAAGATAAATCCATGGTCCACATGTTTGAGGGATTGGATCATTCTACGTACTGAAAGGGGTAAACTGTCCAAACAATCATAAAAAGGGTAATATATAATTCAAGAAGAACAACGGGGCATGATAAATTTGTGGAAAACTGGGACACTTAAAATGAATGTGTCATCTCCATAAGAATAAATATATAAATAAATCTTCAAAAGAGATATTTACAGTGATGATCTTTAAAGAGAATGTTATTGAGGAAAACTATTCTTGGCGGATTAATTATACTACTATATGACACATGTGGAACAAAAAATCTCCCTTTAATAGGTTGGAATCTATTAAATATGGGGAGTTTCTTTAAATGGGGAACTCTATAAGAATAAATGTACATTGAAAGAGTGTTTTTAATATTGATTTTATGTAAAGAAATATTGTTACCTTAAATTATGTATTGTATGTGTTTGAAGTTAGTAGGAATGTAGTCTCAGGGTTCTTGTTAAACAAATAAGGATTTAAAGTTGTATTTGAGGAAAATAACTTTGTTCTATCCAAGGGTGGGATCTTTATTTGAAAGGGCTACTTGTATGATGGATTATTTAAATTGAATAAAAATATTATTTGTTATTACTATATAAAGTCCTTTAATTTATAGAATAATCATTTAAGAAATATTTATTTTAATAAAATTCATGATATGTAAAAAATAGAATTATTACCCAAAAATGATAAAAATGATAGCAAATGTGAAACCTACATGTAAACTTAAATGGTTAGGAAACCATTTCCAACCATAAAAAAGAGAAATAACTTTCTAGAATTAATACATAGTGATTCATGTTATTTACATACTCCACCCACCATTGATAATAAAAGGAACTTTTAAACTTTTATTGATTATAATTCTATATTTTCCCTGTCTAGGTTTTTCATGCTAAATATAAAGTTATAGATAAAAATTTTATCTATAAAAATGATGTTTAAAACCAATATTGGAATACAAATAATTTCTATAGATCCAATAGGGGATGTGAATATTATAATCCTTCTTTTTTTTGAATCCTTAGGGATCATACATAAAGTGAAATCTCCCTATAAACCTAAAAAAGGCATAGTAGAGAGAAAGAATAGAACTTTAATGGAAATGATTAAATCTGGGATATCTATCTCAGGTCTATGAAAATGTTTTTAGGGAGAGGCATTATAAAAAATGTGTCACATCATAAATCAAGATCCCAAAATGGGAAAGCAATGATTCCCTATTAATTATGTAAGTATAGGAAACCTAATCTAAATTATTTAATGGTTTTGGGTTGTCACATAATTGTAAGAGTACCTGGCCCTAAATGGGAAAAGTTTAGTAAAAGAGTAATACAAAAAAAATTCTTGGATACACAGAACATTAAAATGAGTATATATTTATTATTGTAGAATAAAATGATTTTGTATCTCTTAATATAGTTATTGAATCAATATATGTTGTCTTTGATGAATCTAGGTTTACCTATTTACTAAACCAATTCCAAATACAAGAATCTAGATTAAATAAAAGAGTACTTCAATAAGAAAATATTGGAGTGGTTTATAAAACTAAATGAACTTGGATACCCAATACATATGGATTTTATTCCTATATATACTTACTGTAATGAACTAATTATAATACTATTACAAAAAGATTGGTTTATCTATATAGTTTCTTGCCCAAAAACATTTGAAGAGGCTATGTCATATTCTAATGAATCTCTTTAGAATAGATCCATAAATGATGAAATTGAATTTAAAAATAGAAAGAATACATGAATATTAGTTAATCTTGATCAAGGTTCACGACATATATATTGTAAGTTGGTATTTAGTAGAAAAAAAATCAATGGTGAAATTCAAAATTATAAATCTTGATTGGTAGATGATGGGTTTACTCAAAATGAAGGAGTTGATTATAATGATACCAATGATCCTATGGATAAGACTATTTAGATTAAAATTGTTCTCTATTTATATTATATATATAATATGGAAATTCACAAAATTGATACTGAAAAAACATTTTTATATGGTGAATCATATAAAGAAATATTTATGGAATAACCTGACAGATTCATAGTATGATGTAAAGAAAAGAAGGTTTAAAAATTGGTCTGAACCCTATATAGTCCTAAAAAATATCCAAAACAATAACATGAGAAATTTTATGAAATAATATTATAAAATGGACTTATGTTAAACTAGTATGATAAACATGTTTATAGTTGGTTCCATAATAACCAATGTGTTGTTAATTGTTTATATGTTGATTACATGCTTATTTTTGAAACTTGTATGAATTAAGTAAATGAGGATAAGGATATTTTATTCAGAAAAATTTATATAAAATACTTAGATGAATCCAATTTTATTTTTTGAATATTTTTTTATACATAATAATTTTATTCTACATTATCAATCTCATTATATTGTAAAATTATTAAATAGTTTTCAATAATTTGATTGCTCACTAGTTTCAATCCTATATGCTTATGGGAGTAGGATGCTACCAAATTATATTATGATAGTTTCTAAATTGGAATATGAAAGGGTGTTTTTTTAAATTATTCCATGAAATGTACAAGATTTAACTCCTTTAGATTTTATAAATAACACTATGTTCAATAACATATACAACATGCAACACCGAGCTTAAACAAACCTTAAAATATTACGATTTAAATATGAATGTTATAAAATATACGTTGAATTTGTGGGTATGAATAGGGTTAACCACATTATAAAATTATTTATAAGGGTTTTATATCATTAATTTGTTAATAATAAATAAATAAATAGTTTTTAGTAAAATCGTTTTATACTTTAAAAATACATTTTCTTATAAAATGGTTATATTATTGATTTTATGTATTGAAATTAAAATTAATTTATGTAACTTTTAGAAATTTTATTTTCTAAAATTATCATAATTTTTGAAATCATTATATAAAAATTAACTTTGGATGAAATTTTGGTATTTTTCTGGAATGATTGATTTCCTAGTGAATAGTGAAAAATATTGATTTTCATTGAAAAATGTATTTTTGTTTTAAGAATTTACAAACATACATTTTTTTTGAAATGGTTTAAAATTTAAATTGGTTCTATTATGTTATAATTAATCTAATTAAGCTTATTGGAATAAATTTTATAGTTTAATTTATTATAAAAATATTTTTATACTTAGATGGAATTTTTCTGAATTTTTTTTTCATTTCATTTTTCAATTTAATCTTAAAATAATTACGGTCACATCAAGAAATAGAATCTAAAAAAATTTGTTACATATTTGGAATCAGGATTTATAATTTTTTAAACATGCCTCTTTTTTTTCATTATTAATAGTAACTATAATATATAATTATCACCACGGTAAGGGTAATTCAGGTAATTAAGATTAAAAATTACAAGATAAGGACTAAAAAGGACCCAAAATATTGATTTTATATTATTAGATGAGTTAATATCATAAAATAAAAAAAATTATAAAATATGGAAACTTGGTTCTGTATTTCATTGATTTTGACATTTATAATATTGAAGTAAAAGAAAAAGATGAAAATGTCACTTTATTTCTTTTATTATAAAAAATATTTTTTTATATAGATAAATAAAAATCATGTTTTGTTATAAAAAGTTTTTTTAATATAATAATTAATTATTTTTATTATGGTAATTTATTTTAATTTTTTTATGATTTTATAATGGGTGTAAATTCTTATGCAACTTCGACATGATATTTATTCAATTAATAAAAAAATATAAAATAATTAAAAGTAATATAAATGGGTTGAATTTTTATGTTCTATAAATTTTATTAATACATATAACTTTTTAGGGATGTTTGAAATAATTATATTCAAATTCCATCCTTGTCTTGATGTAGTTAAAGTTAAATGATCTGAATAGTGTCAAAAATGACATTAATGATATTTTATAATAAAAAATATTTTATTAAATGATTTAAATTTACTAAAAAATTATATTCATACACGTTTTTGTGATATGTTTTAAAAATATCATACATTGTTCATTTAGGTGACAATTTTTCATTTATAGTAACTATATTGACCACAAAGAGTTAAAAAACACCATTATCACAGTAATTACGAAAAAGGGTTAAAGTTGGTAAAACAAATAGATAAGAATAAAAACCTAATATAAACACATAAAATTTTTATTGAATTATTTTATTCAACTAATGATCATCCTATATTCTAATTATATTAGTTTGGAGTCATTTTGAAATGAAAATTAATTTTTATTAATTTAATACTTTAAGAAATTCCCAAACTTCTCCTCTACTCTTATAAAAAGGAACCTCCTCTCCCCTTTTCTTTACAATTATAAAACCTTTTAGTTCATAAAATAAATACCCAAATAACTTAATAAATCCCATTAAAACATTATATATGTTTTTTGGGAATAATATCAACTATCGAGGGATTAAGGTGTAAAGCAAAGAGGTTGTTCAAAGAAGTGGTATCGTTTTTAATTGAATGTTTTACTTTTATTTCATATTATACCTCATTAAAAAATTATGAAAAAATTATGAAAAAATAAAAAAAGTATCTTATATATAATGTTATTTTTTTTATTAATGGAATACCCTATATCCAATCTCCTCTTCCATCAAATGGGAAACAAAACTTTCGTTCGTGTATCCAACAGACTACTGCCTCATGAACCGATGCAAGTCATTTTCCATCACCACTTCTCAAAAAATGTTATAATGATGGATTTATTATTTATATATGATATTAATGAAAAAAATATTATGGAAATATAAAATACCATATAATTTCTTACCTTTTAATCAATTGAAAAATGATATCATCGTTCATGCATATGTGTGGACTTCCACCTCCACAAAGTGATGTGATTCATTTTCCATCACCACATAACATGGATGATATATATTAGTTCATTTAAATAAATAATATGGTATTTATGATATAATTATAATTATGTAAAAATAAAACAATACTTACCTTATTTCCATTACAACTGTTGAAAAATATAAATGTTACTCTTGTGTACGTACGACACACCATCTCTATGATTGTAACGTAGTTAATTTTTCATAAAAATAATTAATGGATGATTTTAAAAGTATGATTTATGTAAAAAAATGATAATTATTTCATAATTATTATTCTTCATAATATATAATAGGGAATATTATAATCATAGTCAACCTACTGAAGTCATTTTGGATATATGAACCGAATATCATCGAAAAATCCTAAGTGAATTTAATGGATTAAATATATAAATATAATATGGTAATAAATAAAATTAAATAAATAATAAAACTAAAAAATTTCATTAATAAAGTTAATAATTAAAATATGTTTATTATTTAACAATATAAATAATGTACGTGATGAGTCAGACTTAAGGTAAGGGATTTCATCTAAATTTTCCTTTATTGAGGCATATTTTAATATTACACACCTAATTTCATTTATATGATGTATATACTAACATTTTACATGTTATATCGTTAAAACTTCACGATTCATGGTATTTTATGTCATAATTCAAATTATTTCATACAATGGGGTTTGACTTGAAAATTACCAAGTGCCAAGAGGTTTCCTAAATCAATTTCCATTAACTAGGTTATACCACTATTTAATTTATTATGTTATGCCATTATTATGAGAGAAATATTTTTTTGAATTATATTTTATTTATAATGGTTTTTTGGATATATATTTGTTACACATAATATCATCATTTATGAATTGTCACTTTAATGATAAGATCTTTGTAAGGGAATTGGTCTCAATTTTTCTTCATTGAGGCATATTTAAATTTTATGAACATAATTTATTTAATATGGTCCATATAATTCAATTTTACATGTTATTTCATGAATCATTCATAACTAATGGTATTTTAAGTTGGAATTCAAATTATTTCATACTAGGGTATTTGAGTTGAAAATTACTAAGTTCTAAGAGGTTTCCTAACTCAATTTTCATTCATTGGGTTATACCTATAATTTTTTGACTATTTTATTCCAATATTAGGTATGAATTTTTTATTATATAAATTTTATTTACACTTGTTTTGTATATATTCATTTATTACACATGATCTCTTCATTTATTAATTCTTACTTCATTCACATGATCTTTATAAGTGATTTTATCTCAATTTTCCTTCATTGAGGCATATTTTAATGTTATGCACATAATTTATTTTATATGTTGTATACAATTGAATTTTACATGTTATATCATGAATCCTTTACAATTCATGGTATTTTAAGTAGGAATTAAAATTATTTCATCCAAGGTGATTTGACTTGAAAATTACTTTGTGGTAAGCGGTTTCTTAACTTAATTTATATTCATTGGGTTATACATCTATATAATTGACTATTTTATTCCATGATTTTGTGTGAAATGACCTAAGATCACATTATATTTTTTACACTTTTTTTGGATTTACATTTGTTACAGATAATAATTGTATTTATTAATTTTACTTCAATGATACAATTTTTGTAAGGGTTTCTCATCTCACTTTTGTTTCTATGAGACATATGTCATATTCAACAATTTATTATTTAATATAGTTTATATACTTCCCCTTTTATGTTATATATAATTATTCAATTCATATTAATGGTATCTAAATATTCATTTTACTTTATTTATTTCATGATGGTTATGATTCAAAAGTTACAAAGGAGAAAATGTTTATTTTTCAATCTCATCATTATTTAGGATTGTTTATGTTTAAGTCTACACAAGGGGAATTATTTGATATTTATATATTAAAATTAATAAGTTTTAATCTCATATATTTATTTCTATCAATTAAATTTTTTTTTCTTTCATTTTTCACTATTTAAGTGCTCAAGATACCAAACTAATTTTTTTATGGAAAACCAAATTTGTTTTTCTACTTAGCGAGGGATACTTTTATTTAATATCCAATTTATTCTTAAAATGTTTTAAAGAATATTTTTACTATTATATAATGATTTATTAAATAATTTTTTACCCATGTATTAATTTTAAATATTTTTTTAAAGGAAGCCTCCTATTATTTCCCGAATGACTATTCTTTTTACTTTTTCAAAAAAAGTGTGTAATGAATATTTTTTAACTTATACAGAATGAATGAAATTTAACTCTATCTCTAATTATCAATGATTTGAAGCTTACTTTACATATTTACAAGTTTCTTTTCAAATAAATTGTTTTTCCTAATATTCTGGATGTTTTTATTTTTTATAAGTTATTTTCAAAGTGGTAAGGGTATTTCATTAAATTTGTTTTTAATGATATTTCATGGTATTTATATTCACCAATGAAAACGATCCTTTAATTTTACTATACTGAACAATAATTATGTTTTAATGATACCATATTTAATCATTATTCGGATGGTTTTTGATCACATTGATAGGGAATATATTAACGTTTTATAAAATGTTTTTCAATATGAATGATTATGTTGATAATGTGTTGAATTGTTATTCTAATATTTCATATGATGAATTCATTAGAATTTTTAAGTGATAAGCGAGGCTATCTGTATCTACTTGATGCATTGGCAGGCTTCATGAGATAAACTAGTTTGGGTTTTTAGTTATGGCCTCACTCATTTTTGTAAGATGTCATGGCATGAGGACCTGAAGGTAAGTTTTTGATATTCAACATCATCCATTATATTATTATGATATTAGATATTTATTTCTCTATTATTATTTGTATAGGTATGATATCCCTACATAATTTTCAAGATCATGTGATTAGTTATATGTAGTTATATGATAATCATTTATTCTTTCTATATTATTCTTCCTGATAAAGTTATTGACTAAATATCATGCGTTTTTAGTTATTTACACTTAAATATTGATTACTCATTACTTATACATTATAGATTTAATTTTTAATAACCCTTACTAATAATTTTAGATCACCCTTTATTTTTTTCCTCTCCCAATTATATGATGTAGGGACCTGTGAAAGAGTTCAGGGATGAAAAATATTTATTTTTACTATGTTTTATATTTTACATACAACATAAAATAGGAATAATATTCGTATATAGTTTACATAGACTACTAAAATATTCACATTTATGAGTTCAATGTTTTAAATTCTATAATATGTGTAAATTAAACACCAATTATATATTACATCATAGGAAAATGGTGTTTTTCTCACATTAGGAAAATAAGGTTGAGTTTAAAACTCTTAATGAACTATGGTTTTCCAGAATATATTGAAACACGAGAAGACCTTTTGGTTCACCTATATGAATGTAGAAGCCAGGAAAATTGAAAGAGATTATGAATATATCTCTAAAACATTAAATAAAGGATAATTTAAACTTGATCATAATATTTTATAGGATTATAATAATTACATTGGAGTTTGAATGTACTTTTTAGGATGAATATGGTTGATTAAAAGAGTTACATGTTCATGAAAATTCCTACCAATTTCTCTTTTCAAAATCGATTTGTATCTACTATATAAAGGTTCAAATTAATAGATAACATTATTTATAAAATTTCATTCCAAAAGAGTATGAATATTTATTTTTCAAAATTATATTTTAAATTTCTTAAAAATGCTTGGGATTTTTGGATTTTAATGTGTTTTTAAAAATATTTAATTTTTTATTTTATGTTTTTCAAGGGAATGTTTTTAAGAATCCCACATTATAATGTTATAGGAGTGGGGTCTTGCTTAATAATGGAATAATATTTATTAGTATTTTAATGGAATAAATGGAAATGGTTATAATCTTTTGTGGGATAGTCTATTGTACCAACAAAAATGTGAACATACACATAAATGTGTAATGACGTACTTCGATGGTGCACTTCACACTTCGAACACCATGTCATTTTGAGGTTCTTGAAGGTGAATTAATTTTTCATGATGAATCAATAGTTTATACCGGTTCGGTACTAGTCCTTAATGGGTATGTCTGGTGGTTCAAACAAGTTTGTTTAACGGGTATAATCTAGATGTTGATCAGATTAGGTTTGATCTAACAAACATAATGGTTCCCTAGTGGGTGAGATATGGGAAAATTATTTTATTATATGTGATTAAACAAACATGAATAAATCTATAATTGTAATCCTTTACAAAAATTCTTTTATACCCATTCGAATTGGTATGTTGACTTTTTAAAATGGGTTCCTCTATGTATATAAAGTGGATCTTCTAGTTGATGGAAAAAATAACATACATGAAATCAATCCACTCCAAAAATTACTCTCCTTATTGAGATTCCTCATAAGACTTGAAAAAGGATTAAAGTAACTATTTAGGTGTGAAAAAAGAAATCCATTTTCAATGATATCTTATTTCCAATATTCTTTAAGGGATACTCTATAAAAAGTAGTCATGTAGAGTATCGAGCCACTATTTTAGCCTAAATGAGATTAAAAAAAACAGATAGTACTACCATTTTTTGGGGGATAATATACTCTTAAAGTGAGTGACATTGTGAATTTCCTTGATGAGATCCATCCACTACAATCAAAAGTAAAGAACATTTCAATTTCTCACAAATATCTCCAACATTTAAAAGATTAAATTACATCAACATGGGTACAAAAATGATCAATAATTCAATGTCATCGGAGAAAATTGATGGAAAAAAATCAATATGTGAAAAAATAGTATGCACTCACTACTTGAAATTCTCAATATGGTGTACATTCTCTTGACTCTAAATCCCCCAATATCTGAATATTAGACACCTCAAGTTTTTTGTACAAGAAAAAAATGTGATAATTATGATCTTATATATAAAAACCCATGTAATGTAATTTTTTTTTCATGTCCTATTAACATTAAATAATTAGATTTTATATAGTTATTTTCCTTATAATAATATTTAGTGATTTTTTAGTCAAAAGGAAAAAAGAATTATTTTTAATCAAATTTGGGATTTCATGCAATATATAATTTTATTTAGAAGATTTATTTCGAAATTATTGAATTTTAATATGAAAAAATGAACTTAATTTTTGAAATCATCATTTCACAATTTTATTATGATGAATTTTTTATAATTTTTTGAGAAGATTGATTTCATAATAAATAGTGAAAAATAATGTTTTTATTGAAAAATATCTTTTCTTTAGATGTATTTACAAGGTAAAATTCTATTTTTATTATTTTTGAAATTAATTTAATTAATTTTTATTAAAATTAGTCCAATAAATTTCACTGGAATCAGTATTATACTTTTATTTAGTATAAAATTAATTTTATACATAAAAATAAATTTTCAGTAAAACTTCTTTTCATCATGTTTTATAAGTTTAATTTTAAATTTAATTCTTCTAATTATATGAATTGAATTTAATAAAATATATTCAAAATTTTTAATCATCTTAGTTAATTTTAGGGAATAATTTCATCTTAATATTTAGTCATTCTGAATATTAACCTAATTAAATATTTGTCACCTCGGTAAGGGTAAATCAAGTGATTAAGGTAAGAAAATGTAATAAGGCATAAGTAACTCCATAGAAAATATATTTATTTTCTAGGATAATTTTTTTACCATTACCATAAATGTTTTGAAAATTTGACAACTTGTTTCCACTTTCCTTTGATAATGAATCTAATATTATTTAAAAATAATAATACAAACAAAATGTCACTATATTTGTTTTAATATCTCTATATTTTTTCATAGGGATAAAATGTATTTATGTTAGTTTATAAATGTTTAATTGAAATATGAAATATTTTTTTATCATGATAATTTATTTTTAATTTTTATTGATGAAATAATTACGTTGAATGCTTATGCAACACCAACATAATGTTTGTACAAAAAATAGAAAAACCAAGTAAATGATTTAAAAAATTCTAAAATAAATTTTTACTTGCATGAGTTATCATGTATAAAGAATTTTGAGGATAAATATAACATATTAGATATTTTTTAAAGTTTTATATGCAAATTAAAATTTTATTTTGTTGAATTTAAAGTCAAATAAAATAAATAGTTCCAAAAATGACATTAATGATCTTTTATAATGAAAAATATTTTATTAAATGATTTAAAATTAAAAAAAAATCATATATTTGTAAAATTTAATGGGATATGTCATAAAATAACAAAAATTTTACATTTATGGGTCAATCTCTATTTTATGGTATATTTCTTAAAAATTTAATAGTAAATAAACTTTGATATCACGGTAATTGTCAAAAGGGTAAATGAGGGGGTTAAAAGAAAAAGGTATGGGTTAAAAAATAACATAAATTTGTCCAAATTTTATTTGATTAGAATATTTAAACTCAAAATCATCCTATATTTTAAATAAATCAATTTATGCAACTTTTCCATGAAATTTAATTTATATTAATTTAATACTTTATATAATTCCAAGAGTGCTTCTTCCCTCACTTATAAAATAGAACCTCATATACTCTTTTACTAACACATTTTATGTACTATATATGAGTTAATATATAACCCAATACCTTACTTATATCCCTAATAATTTCCTTAAGGCCTTATTTTGATTAGAAATACAACAAAGGAAGACTTTAAGTATAAAATGAAAGAGGTTGTTTGAAGAAGAGATCTGTTTTTAACCGAGTGTCTTTGTTTTATTTATTCTTATAAATCATTATAATTTTCTTCAATCATGATTAAATAATAACATAATTATTTTACATAAACTGATATTTTATTACATTAGTTACATAATGTCACGACCCGACCCTACCGGTCTTGAGCTGCAACTACCCCAAGCCCACCTCCATAGGCCAGGGGCTGGCGACAAGCACCGAAGGCATAGAAATCTTTTGGAGGCCTTTTCCTAGGTACCTGTACACACACACACATCCCACTCAATGCAAAAGTGCAGAGTAAAAAAGGAATCCAATGGAGAAACAACTATAACCCAACCACAGTCATGCATCAACCTCTAAATAGGAAAAGTAAAGTGCTGAAAAGTATTGATAGATTCTGAACAGAAAAATGGAAAAAACACGCGCCCAACCAGAAAGGTGCCACAACCTGGTAACAGGTAAAAAAAAAGTAAATAGCTGGTGAGTCCCTCACCTGAAAGACCTAATATGACCACCAAACACTGCCCAAGCTCCTGTGTCTTCTACGATCCTCCGTAGTCTCGATCGACCTGTCCGTTATCTGCAAGGGCACACCAAGTGCGGGCAAAGCCCAAATAGGGGTGAGTATAAAGATACTCAGTAGGATACCTATAAATCTAAAGAGAGAAAAAAAGGAGGTAATAAACGATAAAAGTTAGAAAGAACAAATTAAGAGTACAATAGAGAGAGTGAAGCTCAACCTAACAAAAGAAAGGAAGTAGAATCATCCTAACCAAGAGGAGCTAGACATGGAAAGTACATGGCATACCCCACGTGTCTTCGCCCCTCCTAGAAGGAGAGTAACTGGACCCAAGGAGTGGGAACATAAGTAGGGTGTATATATATATATGATCAATAGGAAACTCGAACGAGTGCGTAAGGGGATCTCCATCTCCAAGCTTAGCCCATGGTAAGTTGCCAACAGTTATAAGGGTAGACATCAATGATGCCCAACAACCCCGCATGTCAAAGTTTTCTAATCGCTAAACCGTACCACAAAAAAGTCTCCCTCCAGTAAACATGGAGAAAAACCACTGACTAGACTCATCAAAAGGGGAGGATTCTGAAAGAAGTTGATAGGTAACCCAATACCCAGCCCAACTGGAGGGTAAACCCCAAAAGGCAGTCAGGTGATCCACTGCCTAGCCCTACTAGAGGGTAAGCCCTAAAAGATCGTTGGGTAACCCACTGCCCAGCCCTACTGGAGGGTAAACCCTAAAATCAATGGGTAACCCACTATCCAACCCTACTAGAGGGTAAAACCTAAGTTCAACAGGTAACCCACCGCCCATCCCTACTGGAGGGTAAACCCAGAACTGGTCTGATAACTCTGCACTGCCTGCTTCATCACTGGCTGTCACTAACATCGCGACCGTGCGTTGGGTCGGAGTGAGTAAAATAAACATCTATCCATCTTCCTTTCATATTTCCACATTTAATAAGATCACGTAAGAGGTTCCACTTGCATGAACAGATTACACCTTTTTAATCCTCGCAGAAAAACAAACGAGGTAGACTACTTACTCGCTAGAAATGGGCTCCCGATGAAAAAGTTACCCAATGCCACTTTACACCCATACGGCGCCTCATGGGGTCCACACCTCGGTCTCGAAAGAGGTTGGGAAAACTACCCCATCGTGATGTACTCGATAAAACATGCCAAAAAAAGTACTCATTCACCCCGAACGAACGTCTGATGAAAAAGGCGCAAAACGCTGCTCACAACTTAAAAGACGGCCTGTGGGGCCCACGCCTAAAATCCAGCTTCAATGCATGAAACCTCCCTGGACCACTTCGTCTCGATTCCAGGGTTACAAAACTGCTGACAATGACTTAAACAGACTCCGGATGTGTCCACACCATCCGAAAGAAGAATCCTGGTGTAGTACATGAAGAGCATGACGCGCCACCGAGCCCCTGTCTAGGGAACTAAAATTTTCCAAACCATATCAAAAGCATAGTCTCGAGCCGAGGATTTCACTTACATAGACGGTATGCAAAAAAAACACCCGTAGTGAAAGTTATGGGTGTCCGGAGTCAGAGGGGACGAACCCCTTGGGTTGGACCGGCCCGCTCTGGCCAGCCCGCTCTGGCTGGCCCAGCTCGCAGCACCGGCTCGCGGCTCAGCCGTGCAGCCCGAACATGGACCCCCAGTCCACCTTGCACTGACCGACCCTCAGTCCCCACACGGGGTCGCTCGCCGCAACCCCTGGTCGCGCCCCCGCACCGGCGAGCTCGCCCACCACCTAGAGCCGCTGCCTAGAGCCCTCGCCGTGCCCCATGAAGCCACCAACACACTGAGGAGCCACCTCCATGGCATCATTAGAAGCCACAACCGTGCCGCCTGCATCCGTCTCCACGACGCCGTCCTAGAACCGCGCCGCTGCCGCCGCCCACCGGAGCTCCCTAGAACCGCCAGAAAAAGAGGAAAACAGTTGGGAAACTTCCCCGGGCCACCTCAGACGCCCCATGAATCGAAATTTATATCCTAAAGGATTGTTGGGAACGTAAAATGAAGCCTTATTCAAACAAGGGCTTCGATCGACGATCAGACAACATTTCGATGCATGAAAAAGCATTTGAAGGGGGTTGCGGGAATTAAAACTTAAATCCCACGAGCCTACCTTGTTGGGCATAGCCCAGAGATTCGCCAACAATCCTCCATAGTCGTTGCGCCTTTTCGGAAAGGTGGAGGAGAGGGGAGGAGCTTGTTGAGGGGAAAATGACTAGGAGAGGAGCAAGGGGGAGAAGAGGGTGAGGGGTGGTGTGTTTAAATGGAAAACACAAAAACCCCCCGCCCATAGACCCCGTACCCGAACTTTCGGCAGGGTCGGGGTTAAGCTGCCTCTAGGGTAAAATTGAAATTCTGAATGCAAAAGAGGTCTCAGAATTTTAGTCCGAGCCTCCATTCATAGGTTATAAAGTTCACACCTAAGGTCGCTAAATTACGAAAACGCCCCTTGGGGCGTTTTTCACTGAAGGGCCGCGTCCACAAAAGTTATACCCCTACTAGGGTAAATGGCACATTACAGAGTCAACAGTGCCCTCGGTTTTCCCATACAAGAAACCGTTTAGGAGTTATTCTATTTATTTGGCGTGTCTAGTGTGAACACACTAAAAAATTTAATTCTGGCCACACCGGGGCTCAGAATCACACGTCGTCTGAATGCCCTACTCTAGAATAACATTAAGAAAATTTCAAGGTCTTACAGGCTCAAAATCTATGTTATTACATCATTACCTCCTTCAAGTTTTTCATCCTCAAAAAACAAAACTACAAAAAAAACTTGGGATACTGAGCCCGCATCTGGCTCTCCTGTTCCCAGGTGCTCTCCTACACCCTCCCGTGCTGCCACAGCACACGAACCAAAAGAATGGTCCATCCACGTAGTTTCTGCTCCTACTGGTCCTCAATCGCCACTGGGTGCTCCGCAAAGGTGGCTCCATCCTCAATGTCCATATCTCCCCAGTTGATAACATGCATGGGGTCGTGTATATATTTCCTCAACTGTGACACGTGAAAGACGTCATGCACCCTCTCTAGCTGTGTGGGTAGGGCAAGATTGTAGGCCACCTCACCGACCCTACACACGATCTCAAAGGGTCTGATGAACCTCAGGGATAGCTTGCCTCCCCGGCCAAACCTCCGAGTACCATGCTGTGGGGAGACCCTAAAAAAGACAAGCCCCCCCTGCTCAAACTCCAAAGGCCTGCGATGATGATCTGTGTAGGACTTCTGTCTAATCTGAGTCGTCCTCATCCGCTCACGGATGACCTAAACCCTCTCCGTCATCGCCTGCACCAACTCTGGCCCCACGAGTGAGGTCTCCGCATCCTCTGTCCAGCACAATGGTGACCTGCAGGGTCTCCCGTAGAGGGCCTCAAAAGGTGCCATGCCGATAGTAGAGTGGTAACTATTGTTTTACGTGAACTCCACCAAGGGTAGGTGGTCCTCCCAGCCCAGGCCAAAGTCTAACACGCATTCCTTGAGAATATCCTCTAACACCTGGATAGTGCGCTCAGTCTGCCTGTCCATCTGGGAATGAAAATCTATACGCATCCGCAGTTGGGTCCTAAATGCCTCCTACAGGCCTCACCACAATCACGAGGTAAACTTAACGTCATGGTTGGATTGAATATTAAAGGGTAATCCATGAAGGCTGAGGATATTTTGAACGTATAGTCGACCCAGACTCTCCACCGAGCTCTGCTCCTTGATGGAAAAGAAGTGCGCCGACTTCGTGAATCAGTCCACTATCACCCAAATAGAATCATGGACCTTCACTGTGTGTGGGAGCCCCATGAAAAAGTCCATAAATATGCCATCCCACTTCCACTTTGGGATATCAAGGGGCTGCAACAACCCTTCCAGAACCTGATGTTCTAACTTCACCTGCTAACAGGTAAGACACCGAGAAAAGAACTCAGCTATACTTTTCTTTATTCCAGACCACCAAAATTTCCATTGAAGGTCTCTGTACATATTCCCAACACCAGGATGTACAACCAAGGGAGAAGTGTGGAACTCCCACATCGCCTTCTCCCGCATCTCCACTGGTACTACAGCTCTCCCCTGGAAAAGGATCTCATGATTCCCTTTTTCAGAATACCCATTGGGTGCGTCATCCATGGATATCTGATCATGCAGTACCTCACTGTCGACATCCCCCAGCTATGACTCGCTCACATGATCAAGGAGCGAAGGAGTCAACACCATCGACCACAGAAAAGCTGTGTCATCCTGCTCCACCAAGGTTAACCGTAGGGAATCCAACTGATCTGAAGCTTCCCGCACTAATCGAGACTGGGACTTCCTGCTAAGAGCATATGCTACTACGTTTACCTTACCTGGAGTGTAGACTATCTAGAAATCAAAGTACTGTAGAAACTCCAATTAGAGTCTCTGCCTTAGATTGAAATTCCTCTGAGTAAAGATATACTTGAGGATTGGTGGTCTGAGTAGACCAAAAAAAACTCACCCATAAGGTAGTGTCTCTATAACCTCAAGGCAAAGACCATTGCTTCTTGTTCCAAATCATGAGTCGCATAATTCTTCTCGTGGGGCCTCAACTGCATTGACCCATATGAAATCACTTCCCACTTCCACATCAGCATGCACCCAAGCCCATCTCTTGAAGCGTCAGAGTACACTACGAACTCAACTCCCTCCTCTGGCTATCTCAACACTAGAGCACTAGCTTAACTCTGTCTCAACTCCTCGAAGGCCTTCTGGAACTAATCATTCTAGGTGAACGGTCATCCCTTCCACGTCAATGCGATCAAAGGGGCAGAAATCATGGAGAAATATTCCCAAAACCTCCTGTAGTACCATGCAAAACCAAGGATGTTCCGCACCTCTGACGCATTCTTGGGTGGATCCCAAGCAATCACTGTCTTAATCTTTCCAGGATCTACAACCAATCCCTGCTCCGTAATAACATGCCCTAGAAAGTGAACCTCATAAATCCAGAACTGACACTTCGAGAGCTTACCATATAGTTGGTGCTCTTGGAGTAAGTCTAGTACCATCCTCAAATGCTCCGCATGCTCCTCTTCTGTCATGGAGTAGATGAGTATGTCATCAATAAAGACAACCACATACCAGTATAGGTATGGATGGAAGATCTGGTTCATCAAATCCATGAAAATGGTGGGGGAATTCTTCATGCCAAAGGGAATCACCAGAAAATCATAATGCCCATATCGAAAATGGAAAGACAACTTCAGGATACCAGCCTCACGAACCTGCAACTGGTGGTAGTCGGATCGAAGATCAATCTTGGAGAACCAGTTCACACCTATCAACTAGTCGAAGAGGTCATCGATCCTCGGTAAGGGGTACTTGTTCTTTATAGTGGCCTGATTCAGGTGACGATAATCCACACAAATCCGCAGACTCCCATCTGCCTTTTTCACAAATAAAACTGGAGCCACCAAGGGGGACACACTGGTCCTGATTAATCCCTTCTCACAAAGGTCATCCAGCTGAAGTCGTAGCTTCCGAAGCTCTATGGGTGCCATCTGATAAGCCGCACATGATATCAGGGAAGTCCCCGGCTACAAGTCAATGAAGAACTCCATTTCTTGCCTCAGAGGTAGTCCCGAAACATCATCGGGAAAGACATACATGTAGTCCTCTATAAAGGTAGGGATCCAAGTTCCTGTATCATATGCTGCACCGAGATCCATTCTCTCCAACTGGTGAGAAAAAGGATGCGGTCTCTTGCTCAGAGTACCCATATGCTCTGCCACGAGGTCTCGTTCACCAAGGATGGTGAACCTTGTCCCATCAAAAAACACGCCACTGAATCTTCTGTGACCACAATCGATCTGGGCGTGAACCATAGAAATCCAATCCATGCCCAAGATGACGTCATAAGGTTCCATCATGATGACGAGCATGTCCCATGTGAAACTCCTTCCTCCAAATGACAGTTCACACTGTCTGCAGATAAGGGTCACTAACGAGGAACTTCCCATTTGAACCTCGAGGCTAAGTGTAGGTGTCAACGCCTCTACTGGAAGCTCCAACTCCCATACCAACATCAGCGATATAAAGGAGTGGATGGTGCTTGGGTATACTAGTACTGAAGCAAGCATAGAGTAAACACAAAGTATACTTAAAACCATCTCGTGTGCTGGGGGGTCACGAACACCCATAACCTGAAGCTGCCCACGGCCCCTACCGCCAGCTCCCTGAGCCTGGCATGGGCTGCCCGGTGGTGGTGGTGGAAGGACCTCGAAATGCCATCTCGGACCTCCAGGTCCCACTACTCTGCCTGCGCCGCCTCCCTGAGGACCACCCTATCCCCGCCTGGGGGATCCCTAGTCACGGCGCTGCCTCTTCCACTGCGGTGCACCCACTGCCTGCCACGACTTCTTGGTACGCCTGGTCAGACAGTCCCGTGCTAGGTGGCCCCATCCATCACAAGCATAGCACCAACTCTCTCCTGCCTGCCCCTATGTTTCATGGCGCCACTGCGGTGTACGACCCTTCCCCTGAGTCTGCTCATGAAAGGGCCTCCTTGACCGAGGCTCTACTCTCTGCCGCCTGCCTTTCACCGAAGACTCTCATCTGAAGTGGCCACTGCTTGGCCCTGTCAGCTGGCGTCCCTCAGCCAAGAATCTCTCTGTCACGAGTGACCTCTCTAGAACCTCTACATAATTAGGGATTCATAGGGGCACTACACTAGCATAGATCTCCTGACGAATACCCTACTCAAACTTCCGTGCCCTGGAAATAACTATTGCGGATCATATCCTACGAGTAGCATGTTAGATCGGTAAACTGGGACGAGTAATGTGTCATGTTCATCCCCCCTAATTTAGCTCCAGAAGCTCTTGAATCCGAATGGAGCATAAGAAAGAAGGGGAGTAATCCTCCTAGAAGAGCTGCTGGAAGGTATCCCTCATGAGAGACGACTCGTCATGGGTCTGCATAACCAACCTCCACCAATGCCCGGACATCCCATGGAAAAGGATGGCAGCAAGAGCTACCATCTGGTCCGCTGGTGTCCGTACCAACCTGAAAAATCAGTCCATGAACTCTAGCTAGTCTTCCGCTGCCTGGGGATCCGGGACTCTGCAGAACTTCTACAGTCGCTGACGCTGAAAGTCTCATAGCACACTCAGCCTGTGCTCAACCTCAGCCTGTGCTTCTAGTACTAACTGCCGCTACTCAGGTGGATGGGCTACTGCTAAAGCACTGGGCGGAAGGGGATCACATGAGGTTCCTTGAACAGACCCCTCATCGCTCTCCAGGTCATCGTCATGAACTGGAGAAGGTAACCTGGATGGATGTTGTCGTGGGGGAATCCTGAAAATTATTAATGATTGCCACTATTAGATGTGCATATATATATAACAGTAATAACAAAGGGGAACTGACTCAAAAAGGATAGTCAAAGACTCAATCCTATTGGATGCATGTTCCAATGTTCCCTGCAACAAATGTCTCAGCGTTCCGAGTCGACAAGCAAGTTATCAGGGTCCTGGTGGATGGATACGTCGGCCGCCCGTACCATCACTGGACTCCCTGGCCTGAGAGCCTCTCTCGAGACACATCAACACTATTGCCCTAAATCCCAATCAATTCCTTTTTAAGGAAGTTATCACAACCCCCCAATGAATGAACCATCTATGATACCACTTTTTCATGACTCGACCCTACTGGTCTCGAGCCACAACTACCCCAAGCCCGCCTCCATAGGCCAGGGGCTGACAATAAGCGCTGAAGGCGTAACAATCTCGGGGAGGCCTTTGCCTAAGTACCTATACACACACACACAACCCACTCAATGCAGAAGTGAAGATTAAAAAGGTAACCAAAGGACAAATAATTATAACCCAACCACAGTCATGCATCAACCTCTAAATAGGAAAAGTAAAGTGCTGAAAAGTACTGACAGATACTGAATAGAAAAAGGGGAAAAACACGCACCCAACCAGAAAGGTGCCACAACCCGACAACATGTAATTGAAAGTAAATAGATGGTGAGTCCCTCACCTGAATGGCCTACTATGACCACCGAACGCAGTCCAAGCTCCTGTGTCCTCTACGTTCCTCCGTAGTCTCGATCAACCTGTCCGTCATCTGGAAGAGCACACCAAGTGCGGGCAAAGCCCAAGAAGGGGTGACTATAAGGATACTCAGTAGGATGCCCCGAAAGCTCGAGGGAACAACAAAAGAGGTAATAAACGGTAAAGGGTAGACAGAAAAAATTAAGAGTAATGTAGAGAGAGTGCAGCTCAACCTAAAAAAAGAAGGGAAGTACAGTCATCCCAACCAAGAGGAGCTAGACACGGAAAGCATGTGGCATACCTTGCGTGTCTTCACCCCTCCTAGAAGGAGAGTAACTGGACCCAAGGAGTGGGAAAATAAGTAGGGTATATATATATATTCGCAACAAGAAACCCAAACGAGTGCATAAGTGGATCTCCATCTCCAAGCTCAGCCCAGGGGAAGTTGCCAATAGTTCTAAGGGTGACTATCACTAATTCCCAATAGTCCCGCACGTCAAAGCTTCCTCATCACTAAACCGTACCACCAAAAAGTCTCACTCTGGTAACCACATAGAAAAACCACTAAATAGCCTCGTCAAAAGGGGTAGAGTCTGAAAGAAGTCAATGGGTAACACACTACCCAGCACAATTGGAGGGTAAACCCCAAAAGGTCTTCGGGTGACCCACTGCCCAACCCTGCTGGAGGGTAAACCCTAAAAGATCATCGGGTAACCCACTGCCCAGCTCTGTTGAAGGGTAAACCCTAAAATCAATGGGTAACCCACTACCCTACCCCACTGGATGTTAAACCCTAAGTTCAATGGGTAATCTACTACCCATCCCTACTAGAGGGTAAACTCGGAACTGGTCTGATAACTCTGCGCTGCCCGCGCCATCACTGGGTGTCACTAACATCGCGATCATGCGTTGGATCAGACTGAGTCAAAGAAACCTCCATCCAACATCCTTTAATATTTCCAGATTTAATATGATCACTTAAGAAATTACTCTCATGCAAACATATTACACCATTGTAATACTCGTGAAAAAACTCGTGAGATAGACAACTTTATCACTGGAAACGGGCTCCCGATGAAAAAGTTACCCAACACAGCTTTACACCCATACAGAATCTCGTGGGGCCCACACCTCGGTCCCAAAAGAGGTCGGGAAAACTGTGCCATCATGATGCCCTTAAAAAAACCTGCCAAAACAAGTACTCATTCGCCCCTAATGGACGTCTGATGAAAAAGGCACAAAATGCTGCTCACATCTTAAAAGACGGACCATGGGGCCCATGCCCCAACTCTAGATTCAATGTCTGAAACTACCGTGGACCACTTAGTCTTGATTACAGGGTCACAACGCTACTGACAGTGCCTTAAATAGACTCCGGATGTGTCCGCGCCATCCGAAAGAAGAATCCTGGAATAGTACTTAACGAGCGTGACGCGCCACCGAGTCCCCATCTCGGGAACTAAAATTTTCCGAGGCCATCTCAAAAGCTTCGTCTCAAGCCGAGGATTTCACTTCCATAGACGGAATGAAAAATGGGCACCCGTAGTAAAAGTTACGGGTGTCTGGAGTCAGAGGGGACGAACCCCTTGGGCTGGACCGGCCTGGGCCGGCCCGCGCTGGTCGGCCCGGCTCGCAGCGCCGGCCCATGGCTCAGCCTCCTGGCCCAGCGGTGGACCCCCGATCCACCCTGAACTGACCAACCCTCATGTTGTTAGTCATTGTCTCGTGCAGAGACCCACTGAAGACGGGTCTCGGTCCCCACACGGGGTCACGTGCTGCGACCCCTGGTCGCGCCCCCGCACCGGCGAGCTCGACCACCGCCTAGAGCCACCACCGGGAGCACCCACCACGCCACGTAAAGCAGCTTCCACGCTGAGGACCCACTACCATGCCGCCATGCGAAGCTATTGTCATGCCGCCTATATCCCCTGCTACACCGCCATCCCAGAACCGCACCGCCGCCGGCTGGAACGCCCCGCGCTGCCGTCGCCGCCCGCCAGAGCTCCCTAGAACCGCCAGAAAAAGAGGAAATGGCAAGGAAACTTACCGGGGCCACCCATGGACTCAAAATAATGATCCAAAAGGATTACTGGGAAGGTAAAATCAAGCCCTACTCAATCAGGGGATTAACTCGACGATCGAACATCATTTCAATGCAGGAAAAAGCATTTGAAGGGGGTTGCGAGAATTAAAACTTAAAATGCACAAGCCTATCTTGATGGGGTAGCCCAGAGCCTTGCCGACAAACCGCCAGAGTCGCCGTACCATGCTGGAAAGGTGGAGGAGAGGGGAGGATCTTGTTGAGAGGAAAAAGCCAAGGAGAGGAGCAAGGGGGAGAAGAGGGTGGGGGTGGTGTGTTTAAATAAAAACACTTAAACCCCCCACCCATAGACCCTGTACCTGGAATTTCAGCGGGGTTGTGGTTAAGCTGCCTCTATGGTAAAATCGACGTTCTGAATGCAACGACAGTCTTAGAGTTTTAATCTGAGCCTCTGTTCAGAAGTTATAAATTTCACACATGAGGCCGCTAAATTATAAAAATGCCCCTAGTGGCCTTTTTCACAGAAGGGACACACCCGCGAAAGTTATACCCCTACTAGGGTATACAACATGTTTTGGACTCAATGATTCCCTCAGTTTTCCCATCCAAGCAACTGTTTAGGAGTTATTCTGTTTATTTTGTGTGTCTATTATGAATACACTTAAAAATTTAATTCAGGCCACACCGGGGCTCAGAATCACAAGCCGTCTGAACGCCCTACTCTGGAATAACATTAAGAAAATTTCAAAGTCTTATAGGCTCAAAACCCGAGTTCTTACACATTACCTATATCTATCTCATATTTTATCAAATGGGAAACCGAACTATCATTCATGTGTACAACAGACCATCACCTAGCAAAATGATGCAATTTGTTTTCCATCACCACCTCTTGTAGATGTTTATAATGATGGAACTAATATGTATACATATACATATACATATAAATTATATTCATGACATATTTATCATTATATAATGATAATATATCATGTAATTTCTTAAATTTCCATTTTGGATTACCACCTCTATGAAGCGATGTTATTTGTTTTTTATGAACACATCAGAAGGTTATTTTCTTTAAAGTAATATTATAATATTTATCATATAATAATTATTTTATAAAGATAAAATGGAACATACATTATTTACCTTATTCTCTTTAAAAATAGAAATGTTACTTATGTGTACGTATGAGTTACCATCTTCATGACTATAACATAATTCATTTCTCAAAAACATATTTAATATTTGGTTTTAAAATTATAATTAATGTATTAAAATAAAAACTATTTAATTATTATTATTCTAGATATGATAGAATAATGAACTCTTTGACCATAGTTAACCTACCAATGTCAATTTTGACATATATGTTGAATATCGTCAAAGAATCCAACGTGAACTTAATTAATTAAGTAATTTTATAAAACCTAGTAATAAATAAAATAAAAGTAATAATAAACATGAAAAAATTTGTTAAGTAAGTAAATAATTAAAATAAGTTTATTTCTTAGGAAGCTAAAAACTTACCTGACGAGTTATATTTGAGGTAAGATCACTTTACCATAAAACCATACTTTAAATGTTTTCAATATTTATTTTCTAAATATTTTTTTTCCAGGTCAAAATTCTTAAAAAAATTTATGTATGAATTTATATGGAGATAAATGAATTATACATGAAATTTTATGTCAATTTTGAAATTATTTAAATGTTTCTCAAAAGGAATATTTTTACGTATTTTATATGGAATGTTTTGAGTAAAGGAATGAGGAATATTATATTTTCATATATACAACATCATTAGTTTTTCCCATTAATGTAACCGTTATTTTATGTTTTGGTTATATTAATGTTTTCATATTTTATTCGAATAAAAAAACTCATTCCTTTTATTTTTGGTATTTTCCAAAATTATTTTAAATAAAATGGATATTTCGATATGCATAAATATTTTTCTTATGGGTAAAAATAATTTTTTGATAAAAATGAAAGATTTCATATTTTAGGATTATGTTATGGTTCTTAGGAGTTTTTTATGATGTATAGTTCCATTATAAACTAAGGATTGATGGTTCAATTATAAAACAAGGATGGGTAGTTCCAATATAAATTAAGAATGGGTGAGACCAATATAGGTCTCTAATGCATTTGGTAAAGGGATAGAGTTTACCAGTCAAGTTTCCCCTAATATATTATTTTAATTTTGTAGGTTAGTTATTTTGTTTTCAAGAGTGATAATAAAATAATATACCAAGTTAACTATATGTTTTATCATTTATTTTTATGGGATTTAAATGAAATATTATGATTTCACATGTTAATATAATAAGAATAAGTTTAATGGAAATTTTATGATACTTCTTAAAGGTGAAATGTATAACTTTTTGAAAATGTTTTTTTATGTTTTTAAGATTGAAAAGAAACATTTATGAAGTTTTATTTATCCTTTATGATTTATTATGACATGTGTTTTGAAAAAAATTCAATAGGGAAGCCAATTTGTTGGAAAAGAAAATGATTATTTTGAGCCTAATGATTATTTTCAAAAAAGAATTTTTTATATATATTCATGGACAAATGACTTTTTTTATTTCTTTTTATATGTACCTTAATGAGATTTTTATACTCATACCAAATTTTAAATTGTTTTTCAAATACTTTGAAGGATGAATTGGGATATGGATGAGGTAAATATGAAAATTATAAAAACATTTCTTGAAAAGAAAATATGTTGTATATTAAAAGTTTTATTTTGTGGGAAAATGTTTAGTGAGCGGAAGTGTACAATTTTTTATGAATGGGTTTGTTGTTTAAAATTTATGAACTATTTTTTAAGAATCTAAACTATAAAGATCCATAAAATATAAGAGTGTGAATTATTGACTTAAAACTCAAGATTATGTAATATTTAAGGTCGGTTCCTTGTAGATAGTATCAAGGAAAATGTTTAGATAATTTTTTAGGATAAGACAATGTATTTAAATTACCATATAAAATATTAATTTATAGTTATCATGTTATATAATATAAATATTACCATATTGATTCATCTAAACTATGTATGTTTATAATGTTTTTCAACAAAGGAAACAGGGAAGTTGAAGTAGGAAGGCACTAATAAGCCAATATCCTTCAAAATCAAAAACCAGGAATGGTTTGAATTGGACCTGATTAGTTTTTTCTATAATGTATTAGTTTCCATATGATATAAATGGTGTGTACATCCATGCTAGTGAGAAACCAGGTCTACCCTAGAGTAACTTTTGGATAGTGGGGCATGTTATGATACACCACCATCCAATATTCAGGGGATCTTATGACTCAATGGTAGTTAATGGAAGTATTAGATTTATGAAAAGATATTTGAATCCATGGGTTGTTCATATCATAAAAAATCAACCCTTTCTATTTACTATTTTTAAGGAGAATATTTTCAATGGAGGTTAATGGTTAAGAATACTAGAGAAATGGAAGATATTAATTCTATGGAATAGAACAAATTTAAAAATATTTTCCTTGACAAATATTTTCTTAAGGTTTTATAAATTAGTTTGGAAATAAAATTCTTGGGACTAAGGAAAAATGAGTAAGATTAATGGGTTAAATATAAAGAAAACATCACCCTATTATCATTGTACACACCAAATTGTATCTCGTGATAGTAAAAATAATCAGTTTTACTCAATATTTAGGATAATAAATTGAATAACATTGGAATTCCATGAATTTAAAAGTTATTAGAAACCTTTTTATACCATGGTGGTATAAATAGAGTTTTATTATAGAAAAATGTCTATAATAAAAAGTTGAAAAAGTGGTCCATACGTAGACAAGTGGAAAAAATCCATTGAGGAAATCCAAAAGTAAGAAATTTATGTTTCCATTTTGTGGTAGCTATGATAAAAAGTTATTTGAGGAATATCTTAAGAAATCAAAGAAGTTCCTCTAATGTAGTAATTTTGGGTATATTACTCTTGATTAAAAAGGAAAATATTTTGGTAGTGGTATAACCTATAAAGACCCAGAAATTTCAATAAATATTTATTCTTAAATTCTTTAGAAATTTATGAGTCCGCAGTTTCTGACGGTGCCTGATTCAATGGACCAGTGTGCCTGGAATAAATTTATGAAGTTTTGTTCGGGTACGTTCAGTAAACGTACATGCAGGTTTTTCTATCTTTTGAACTGGTGCTCGGAATTAAAATCTGAGGGCACCGATGAACTCACAGTGCTAGTATTCACTTAAGGGGACCTTTACCGCAGTTGCGTTTTATGTGGGTTGAGAGTTAATATTTAGGGATTTTGAATAAAATAAATAAAATTTGTGGAACACAATTTTATTTTAAGGATGTTAGTTATTTACTACAATGGGGAGGTAGTGGTGGGGCCCACACCCACATAACCTCCCATGATAGGAATTAGTGTGGTGGGGACCACACAAGCCCCAACTTATCAACTCCCCTCAACACCCTTAAAACCCCCATTTAACTCCCCTTGTATTTATTATGACAAATCTCCCTCCATAATTGTGACTCTTCACTTTTTTCTCTCTTCCATAAACTTTTCCAACATGTTTCATTTATTGATCAATTAATGAATTGACTTCGCTTTTTTATTGAATTACATGGAAAGTTTATAATTATGGGGTAAGCCTTACTTTAATTTTGGCTTGGAAAATATTTTGGTGGGAGGAACATTTGGTAAATTAGAGAGAACACCATTCTTCAATGAAGAACAACTCCAACGAAGAATGAATTTCTCCATCGATGAAGAATGCTCTAAAATTCGAAGAACACAAAGTTTCTTGTGACGCTTCTTCATCCGGTGCACTCTGACATCAATGGAATTGACACCATTCTTCCGCGACGCCCGAATACCGCGACCTTTGTCTTCCACAGCTCGACGACATGCGAAGTCTTTTCGAAGAAGGGGAATCATGTTCAATTTTAAATGATTAAAATTGTTATTGTTCTTTGTTGAGAAACATGGTTTGACTTCGGCCCATTGCTACCACCTAACACGGTGGGTGCGAGCTGAACGCACACGGCCCAATGATCCTCCGTAGACTCTTTATTAGCGATTGAGGCACGTTGGATGAGGCGGTGATGGGAGAAGGTGGCGGCCGCACGTCGGTCGCTTGCGGATGAAACGTGGCCCGCAACCGTGGGCCACTTGGACGATGAAGAACCGGCCAGCTAAGCAAGTCAGACCGAAGGAACCGCAGCGTCACGAGGGTGTCGTGCTATGGAGGACCCCGGCCCGCCCAAGAAGGCCGCTTGCTCTCGGAAGGTAGGTCGGTTTCGGGCGGCCGGTTGAGAGGGCCGCGCCGCTCGGTGCCGCCGGTTTCTGGAAAGTGGGGGTCCGCGCCCCCCTTAGACCGCTCGGCCCTCCAGGCTGAGTCGAAGCCATCTGGGTCATGCCCTGCTAGGCCGGGCCAGGCCCCGTCGGGCATGGTCGCGCCCCCTCGGGCCGGGCTGTGCCCCGCCTGTCCGGGCCGCGCCCCCTCGGGCTAGGCCGCGCTCCCTCAGGCTGGGCCACTCCCCCTCAGGCTGGTCCTCACCCCTCGGGCCGGTCTGAACCTCTTCCGGGTCGGACCTGGCAAAACTGGGTTGACACGACCCGCCAGCCCACCGGGCTAGACGGACCGGGCCCTTTTTCACTTAAACGTGAATAACTTTAAGACTGCATGTCCGATTGATGCGCTATCTGTGGAACTGGGAACCTTATGACGAGGCCTTCCTTTTTCGATACTCTATGTCAGTTTTGTACAAATTTGGAAAATGGCCGGGTTTGGAATGAGTGTATTCCCAACCGGGCCCCTAGAACAGAAAAGTCAATATCTCTCAGACCGGGCATCCGATTGATGCACCATCTGTTGCGTTGGGTTCCTTTTGACAAGACGTAAATTCAGGGTAAATAAACTCCAGAATTCGTGATAGTTTATGTGATGAACCCTTTTCTCAAGGAGCAGACCCTCCCGGAATCGAGCGTGCTGTGTGTGGGAACCCTAGAGCTGCCTGACACTACGTCGACTACTGTACTGGAATCCTCCGTGGGATCGATGGTGAAGACAACCGTACTGTAATCCTCTGTGGGTTTGACGATGATAACTACTGTTCTTGTATCCTTTGTGGGTTCAGACGTTTGACCTCTGTACTTGTATCCTGTGTGGGTCTGGCAGAGTAGCTGGTCTAGTATCCTATGTGGGTCCGACAGCTTAGCTGGTCTTGTATCCTGTGTGGGTCCGATAGCTTAGATGAATCAATTGCTACGTCTGATCATCTATATTACTCTCGAGAAAGATGGTCTTGTATCCTGTGTGGGTCTAACATCTTAGCTTTACTTATATCCTATGTGGGTTCAACAGCTTAGATGATCCAGTGGCTACATCTGATCAAATATATCTCTCTACTATTGTGTCATACCTGTGTGAGCTGAGTCTTGAATTTCAATCATTATCATTGATATTATTTACTTTCTTCCTATGTGGACTAGTATATTCTTGGGCTCAAGAGTTGGAGCCAAACTGAGATTGATAACTTATGTATATGTGTGAGCGTATAGCTAAGTAGGGTTGGTTGTTACTTTTTGGTTATATATTTCCTTTGTGGTTTATCCTTCATGGATTCTGGGAGACCTTTGGAGGACTTGGGGTCCCTACTGAGTATTGTATACTCACCCCTGCATGGGCTATGCCCGCAGTACATTGTGTTGGATGAAGACGATGGACAACACTGATTGATGAGGATATTTGTGGAGCGAGATGGTACCCGGAGGTGGACCAGTTGGAGAGACATACACGGAGCGGACAGACGGACCGGAGGTGCAGAGAAGGCCATCTGTACCCACCCTTCAGGTGGGGTTTCTGAAGGAAGACTCAGTAGTTGCTTTTCACTTTACTATAGTTGTTCTAGTTTTCAGTTGTACTGTACTTTATAGTTGGGTTTGTACAGTGGCCCATTTTCTTTTTAGCACTTACTTTTGAACTCAGTTTTACTTAGTTCTTACTTCAGTTGCGTACTCAGTTGTATTTGTTTACTTTTATAAAGGCAATGCCTTCCCATTTTATTGGGTTTTATGCCTTTGGTGCTAATCGCCAACCCCTGGCCTATGGAAGGCGGGCTTGGGGTAGTCACGGCATAGGCCCCGAGGACGGGTCATGAAAAATTGGTATCAGAGGAGTCAGTTCTACCGCAGAACTCCAGACTCTGATATTTCCTTTCCGTAAAGCAATAGTTTTAAGAGTATTGAGTGTGGTTTTTAGTCCAGGGAGTCCAGTGTTGGCGCGGTGGCCGACATATCCATACACCAGGACCCTGACCTCTGATTTCTGACATAGTGCACGAAAACACTGATTTCATGTGTGATTCAAAAGTTTTTTTTGTGATTACTTTGTGTCAGCTCACTAGGTATACTGTTTGATCATGGAACACCTGTTTCTTTTCAGGATGGCCCCATGAAGGCAGCCGGCTAGGGTTCCGAGTTACGTACGAGATAGTAGCTCACCGAGTGATGAGCCCTTGGTGTAGGGACCCATCATAGCAGAGGTACTAGCGGCACCTCTACTCGCTGAACCACCGATACCACCCACTCCAGAAGTAGAGATTGCATGCCGCCTGAGTGCGTTTCACGAGTTCCAGTGACTAAGGCCTCCAAATTTTCAAGGAATGACAGGTTTTCAGATAGCCGGGTGCTGGCTACAGGATGTAGCATGAGTTTTCCACATAGTTGGGGCACCCACTGACTTGATGGTGTACCTAGCTGTTAGTCTCTTTCCGGGAGTAGGTGAGAGGTAGTGGGGTCTGATTCTCCAGTTTTACGATGAGTTGAATCTCACATGGGGAGACTTCAAGGGTCTTTTCAGGGCGGAGTTTGTACTCGCGACTCTACACTTTGTGTGGGATCAGGAGCTACTACTCTATCCATAGGGCTTTCTGACCATAGTAGAGTCTTCTGCAGCTGGTTGTAGACAGATGACGCAGAGGTCCAAGAGGACCATACCCACAGGTGGTCGACCGCATGACTCAAGATCATGTATGTGAGGCACCTGTGGTGGAGAATGACTTATGAGGAGCAGACAATGATATGCATGTCGCGAGCAGGGTCACTTGGCTCGAGACTGCCTCACCCATCCTACAGATGAGCAGCATGCACTAGAGGGGCCTTATTGGCATAGGAAAATGTTCAATCATGGAGGTCCGTTGAGAGTAGGCGGACGTGGCAGAGGATCTGGTCGAGCAACAAGTGGACAGGTGCGGGATAAGCTCTAGACTTGGAGGCCTTTGTTTTTGATGCTTCTAGCTTCGTTGATATCATTGTTTGCGGATGCTTTGGGTCTTTGTACTTTGAGTTGTAGTAATAAAAGACACTTGTTCTTGTGATTTTTACTTCCATGTCCCATTCTATGTGGTTGATACTGAGAGTTTCTGGTTAAAACAGTTGACTTGACCCTCACTTTCAAGATACCTACTAGAGGAGACCCAATGACAACACACTGCTGCCGACAATGTGACTTGACCCTTGGAGGCGAGAGTAATAGCTGGATCTCTTAGTAGTAGCGTCGAGGCCTTATGACGTCATCCATGGCATGATGTAGTACCGTTCATGTCAGGATTGACTGTATTAGGCAACAACATGGTTCATCCATGGGATGAGACCGGATTTCCCTTTTCAGCAAAAGAGAAATCTTAGCAGCTCTTGTGTGATGTAAGAAAAAAAGGGTGTAGTCGAGTTATTTACAAATGTCTAGTCACACCCATAGTTCATTGAGCGAACGATTTATGGTTTAATCTAATCTCAAAAGTCTTAGGTGTGTCTTCTCGTAGAAGGACCTGAACCTGAGACAACAGCGATGGATCGAGTTCCTCCAGGACTATGAATTTGAGATAGTCTATACTATTGGGAAGGGGAATGTTGTAGCTGATGCTCTCAGCAGGAGATCGAGCATTCAGATACTAGGAGAGGTGACAGAGTAGCTAGACGCGTTGCATATATCCTTCATAGATAGAGGTGGAGTAGTCTTTCTTTAGTCTCTCATAGTCACTCCTCAACTCCTTCAATGAGTTAGAGAGGCACAATGTGGGGACATAGACTGTGAGACGCGACGTGCTCAGATATCTTCAGGGAAGTCATATGATGGAATTTATGAAGGGGGGGGGGGGAACATGTCATCCTCTTCAGGGGACATACTATGGTACCAGTTGCACTACAGGAGGAAGTGCTGATGGAGTTTCACACTTCCCCTCTAGTGGTACATCCAAGAGTGGCGAAGATGTATGAGGACCTTAGACGACCACACTGGTGGCCAGGTATGAAGAAGGTTGTAGCAAAGTTCGTTTCACGATGCCTTACTAGTCATCAAGTGAAGGCGGAGCACCAGGTACCAGCAGGCTTTGTTTATCCCTTAGAGGTTCCGGAGTGGAAGTGAGACGGTATATACCTAGATTTCATGACGGGGCTTCCACGTACATCCAGAGGACACGACTCTATCTGGGTGATCGTCGGCCGACTCACTAAGTCAGCCCAATTCCCACCAATTAGAGAGCATGGATCAGTAGAGAGCTTGAGACGCCTCTACATTCAGGAGATCGTACGACTTCATGGTGTGACATCAACTATCGTCTCTGATCGAGATGCTCGTTTCACTTCCCAGATATGGAAGGGGTTATAGGATGCTTTTGGGACATAGCTACGTCTGAGCACCACCTTCCATCCTCAGACGGATGCTTAGAGTGAGAAGATCATTCAGACTCTTGAGGACATGCTCCGTGCATGTGTCCTTGACTTTCATCACAGCTGGGAGGATCATTTACCCTTAGTGGAGTTTGTGTACAAAAACAACTACCACTACACCATCGGGATGGCACCATACAAGGTGCAGTACGGATGAACTTGTAGATCACCACTATGCTGGACTGACCCTGGGGAGTAAGTAATTGTAGGACCAGAGATGGTTCAGGCTATGTCGGAGAAGGTGCAAATCATCCAGGAGTGGATGAAGAGTGCACAGATCATACAGAAGTCCTATGCTAATAGGAGATGGAGACCACTGGAGTTCGAGGATGGTGACCACGTCTTCTTAAGGGTCTCACCTCGATGAGGCCTATGGAGATTTGGTCGGGGAGTTAAGTTATCTCCACGATTCATCAGACCTTTTCATGTCCTTAGAAGAGTAGGCGAGGTGGATTACCGCCTAGACCTTCTACCTCAGATGCACCGGGTGCATGACGTCTTCCACATATCTCAGTTGATAAGATACATGCACGAACCGACCCACATCATCGACCATGGGGAGGTGGACATCGATGATGGGACAACATTCACTGAGGTTCCAGTAGAGATTGATGATCTACAGGAGTAGGTCCTACATGGACAGTTGATTCCTCTAGTGCGCATTCGCTGGTAGTATGGGAACCTCCAGGAGAGCATATGGGAGCGGGAGGCTCAAATGCATGCTCAGTACCCCCATTTGTTTTCCTAGTGTGTGTTGTAGCTTTACCGGGACGTAAATCCATGAAGTGGGGGTAATTTAGAGACCCAAAAATTTCAAGGAAATTTATTTCTTAAATTATTTGGAATTTTAAAAGTCTGCAGTTTCTGAAGACACCTGAATCTGAGGCCCGATGTGCCCGGAATCAATTTCTGAAGTTTTGTTTGGGTATGTTCAGTAAACATACGTGTGATTTTTTCTATCTTTTGAACCGGTGCTCGGAATTAAAATCTGAGGGCACCGATGAACTTGCAGCACTGCTATTCGCTTAAGGGGACCTTACAACAGTTGTGTTTTATGTGGGTTGAGAGTTAATATTTAGGGATTTTGAATAAAATAAATAAAATTTGTGGAAAACAATTTTATTTTAAGGATGTTAGTTATTTCCTACAATGGGGAGTTAGTGGTGGGGCCCACACCCACATAACCTCCCATGAGAAGAATTAGTGTGGTGGGGCCCACATGGGCCCCAACTTATCACCCCCCCTCAACACCCTTGAAAACCCCCATTTAACTCCCCTTGTATTTATTATGACAACTCTCCCTCCATAATTGTGACTCTTCACTTCTTTCTCTCTCTTCCATAAACTTTGCCCTTGTATTTCATTTAGTGATCAATTAATGAATTGAGTTCTATATTTTTTTGAATTACATGGAACGTTTATAATTATGGGGTAAGCCTTACTTTAATTTTGTCTTGGAAAATATTTTAGTGGGAGGAACCTTTGGTAAATTAGAGAGAACACCATTATTCAATGAAGAAAAACTCCAACGAAGAACGACTTTCTCCCTCGACGAAGAACAATCTACAATTCAAAGAACCTGAAGTCTCCAACGACACTTCTTATTTGGGTGCACTATGACATCAACAGAATCGACACCGTTCTTCCACGATGCCCGACTACCATGGCGTTCATCTTCCACGGCTCGACGACCTGTGACGTCTTTTCGAGGTAGGGGAATTATGTTCAATTTTAATTGATTAAAATTGATCTTGTTCTCTGTTGAGAAACATGGTTTGACTTTGGAAAATTTCTACTGCCTAACGTGGAGGGTGAGGGATGAACGCACACAGACTAATGACCCTCTGTGGACTCTTTATTTGAGATTGAGGCACATTGGAATAGACAGCGACAGGAGAAGGTGGCGGTCGCGCGCCGACCGTGTGCTGATGAACCTCGGATCGCAACCGCGGGCCGGTCAGCCGACAAAGAACCGGCCCGCTATGCCGGCCAGACTGAAGGGACCGTGGCTCCATGAGGGCACCGTGCTACGGAGGACCGCAGCCCGTGCTCAGTGGGTTGCTTCAGCAGCGAACCGGCCGGCTCATCGGCCTGCCGGGTGAAGGAGCCACGACACCCGAAGGTGCCGCGCAGCAAGGCCGGGGCCCGCCCATGCGGGCCGCTTGCACCGGGAAGGCCGGCCGGCTAGTTTGGAGGGCAGCACCGCTCGACGCCGCCGGTTCGAGAAAGCGGGGGGACGCGCCCCCCCCCCCCCCTCGGACTGCTCGTCAAGCTGGCCGAGCCGCGGCTAGCCGGGCTGTGCCCTGCCAAGCTGGGCCGCGCCGGGCTGAGCGGGGCTGCGCCCTGCCGGGCCGCACCACGCTGTGCCGGGCCACTCTAGGCCGGTCCGCGCCCTACCGGACTGCACAATTATTTGGGCCGGTCCGACCCTCTTCCAGGTCGGACCCGCCAAAACCGGGTTGACCCGACCCGCCAGCCCACCGGGCTAGACGGACCAGACCCATTTTTACTTAAACGCGAATAACTTTAAGACCGCATATCCGATCGACGCACCATCTACGGAACTGGGACCCTTACAAAGAGTTGGTCCTTTTTCAATACTCTAAGTGAGTTTTGGACAAATTTGGAAAATGTCCAGGTTTGGAACGAGCGTATTCCCAACCATGCCACTGGAACGGAAAATCCAATATCTCTCAGATCGGGCATCTGATTGATGCGCCGTCTATCACATTGGGTTCCTTTTGACGAGACAGAACATCAGGGTACATAAAATCTAGACTTAGTGATAGTTGATGTGATTAAACCTTTTCTCAAGGAGCATCCCCTCCTGGAATCGAGTGTGCTGTGTGTAGGAACCCTAGAGCTAGCTGCGACTGCGTCGACTACTGTACTGTAATCCTCAGTGGGTTCGATGGTGACAAAAACTGTCCTGGAATCATCTGTGGGTTTGACAACGATGACTACTGTTCTTGTATCTTTTTTGGGTCCTGCAGTTTGACCTCTGTACTTGTATCCTATGTGGGTCTGACAGAGTAGCTAGTCTTGTATCTTGTGTGGGTCCAACAGCTTATCTAGTATTGTATCCTGTGTGGGTCCAATATCTTAGATGAATCAGTGACTATATCTGATCATCTCTATTACTCTCGAGATAGATAGTCTTGTATCCTGTGTGGGTATGAGAGCATAGCTGGACTTGTATCCTGTGTGGGTCTGATATCTTAGATGATCCAGTGGCTACATCTGATCAACTATATCTCTCTAATATTGTGGAATACCTGTGCGATCTGAGTCTTGACTTTCAATCATTATCATTGATGTGATTGACTTTCTTCCAATGTGGACTAGGTTATGCTTGGGCTAGAGAGTTGCAGCCTAACTGAGATTGATAACTTAGGTATATGTATGGGCATATCCCTAAGTAGGGTTGGTTGTTACGTTGTGGTTATATATTTACTTTGTGGTTTATCCTTCATGGATTTTGGGAGACCTTCAAGGGTCTCAGGGTCCCTACTGAGTATTGTATACTCACCCCTACACGGGATATGCCCGTACTACGTTGTGTTGGATGCAGACGATGGACAACACTGATCTAGGAAGAGATTTGTGGAGAGGGACGGTACTCGAAGGTGGACCACTTGGCGAGACATACACGGAGCAGACGGATGGACCGGAGGTGCAGAGAAGGCTATCTATACCCACACTTCAGATGGGGTTTCCGGAGGACGACTTAGTAGTTTCTGTTCACTTTACTGCAGTTGTTCTAGTTTTCAGTTGTACTATACTTTATAGTTGGGTTTGTATACTGGCCCATTTTCTTTTTAGCACTTACTTTTGTACTCAGTTTTACTTAGTTCTTAATTCAGTTGTGTACACTGTTGTGTTTTTTTTTACTTTTAGAAAGGCAATGCCTTCCCATTTTATCGGGTTTTATGCCCTTGGTGCTAGTCACCAGCCCCTAACCTATGGAAGGCGGGCTTGGGGTAGTCACGACATGGGCCCCGAGGACAGGTCGTGACACAACCAATTTTTATAAATAGGAAGTAAGGGGTTTTAAATGTAATGATATGGAAAATTATGTGAATACATGTATGAATAAGAGAATGAATGATGGGAATTAGTGAGACTATAATTAGAATGGTGTAGTGAATTCCTTTTCAACTATGCTATAAAATGTTGGTTCATCAAATGAAGTAGTAATATATATATTACTTGTTTATTCAGATTATTATAATGTATTGTTTTATTTTAGGTGTATACTTTCTTTCATTTCTAATAAATTTTATGGTAAAATGAAAACATCACCTTAATAAATAAATTTAGTATTTTTTTGTAAAAATTAATGTTGTAGTATTATAGAAAAAATAATTTAAAAATATATTCCTATTAGAATATGCAGATGGTTTTTACCTATAAACCTTGCTATCATGAATGTTTTAAAATTTGATGTTATTCTGGGTATAGATTGGATTTCAGCTTATCATACTAATAAATATTGTAGTCTTAAAGAAGTTATTTTCCAAAATGAGTTTCAATGTATATATACATATCAATTCACACCTTTTCTAACATATCAAGAAGATGAGAGACTGTTAAAATGTGTAAATGAATGATATCTTGCTCATATTGTTGAATATAAGGGAAATATTATTATTAATGATGTTCTTGTAGTAAAAGAATATATGTATTTTTTTCCTCTTGAGTTAAATGGTATTATAAATTATTATAAATTTGAGTTTACTATTGAATTAGTACCAAATTATATGATAATTTCATACCCCATTATTAAATGGATCATGTAGAACTTATATAATTGAAAAATATCTTATATGAATTTCATGATAGAGGCTTCATTCATCTAAGAACTTCACCACAAGGTTCTCCTATTTTATTTTTTAAATAGAATGATAGTTCAATGAGGATTTTCATTGATTATATATAATTAAATAACATCACTATAAAGAATAAATATTTATTTATTCATATCAATGACTTGTTTGATCCACTCTAGGAAACTCAGAACTTTTCAATGGTTAATATTTGGTTTATGTACCATTAGCTGAAGGTGAAAGTGGGAGCCACACCCAAGACAAGGTTTTTTAATAGTAATGATAATTATGAGTTTTTGGTTATACCCTTTGAGTTAATGAATTCTATAACTAGATTCATGGGTCTTATGAATATATTTTCCATGAATATTTTTATAAATTTGTGGCTGTGTTTATTAATGATATTTTAGTTTTTTATTAAAGTTATGAGGATCCCAAAAAATATCTATGTATTGTTTTTAAAACCTTAAAATAAAAAAAGTTATATGGAAAATTTAATAAATTTTATTCTTTTATAGATGATTTCATTCCATGGACATATCATAAATAAATATGGAATACATATTGGTCCTACTAAAATAAATTTTGATAATGGATAATTAAGAACTAATTTTTTTAAGCTTTATAGTTTTAATAGATTAAATGGATATTACTAATGTTTTCATGAAAATATTGTATAGTTATCAAGACCACTATACAAGTTAACATGTAAAGGATTTATGTACATCTGGACAAAGGAAAGCGATGAATGTTTCTAGTAATTGAATATAAGATTAGTGAATGATCTAGTTTTGGACCTTCTACATAAACATGGTGTCCTTTTTATCTATTAAGATGGTTATTTAAATGTTCTTGGTTTTTTAATCCATAATTATTGAGAAATTTTTTATACTTCCCATTAATTAAAACATGATGAATAAAATTGCACTAAAAATGACTTTAAATTGGGGTAAAAGTGTGAAATATATATTAAACATAAGATATTGAATTATATATTCACTCAGAAAGAGCCAAACATGAGACATATGCGATGGATGGAAGTGATAAAGGATTATGAATTCCCAATTCATTACCATCCATGTAAATCAAACAAAGTATCTAAAGCTTTGAGAAGGAAATATATAATTTTTTAGTGATTTAATTAACGTTGGCCTATAAATTATGAACTAATGAACTTACACTATTTTTTTCCATTTTAGTGAAAACAACATTGGCAAACAGCATTAAGAAAGCTCATAAGGAAGACCACTATTTGTAAGGAAATGTGGAACTTGTAAATAAAGGTAAGTTAACTAAATTTAATAGTGACAAAGAAGGTCTTTTGAGATTAAGTAAAGGTTATATATTTTATGTGACCCCTAGTTGAATAAATAATTATAGAGTTAAGTTCATAGTTCTCATTTTTCTGTTCATTCTAGGAGAAAAAGATTTATAGAGTCCTTTTGGAAAAATTATTAGAGGATAGAATGAATAATTATATTGATAATTTTAGTATGAAATGTTTCAATTTTAATACAATTACAATTGAATGAAAACTAATAATGGTGATTATTTATCATTTTACAGTTCTAGAATGTAAATAGTAAAATATAACCATATATTTCATGGTGGGATTATTAAAGAAATATTTATTTAATAATGAAATTTAAGTAATTGTGGAAAAATTAATAAATATTCTCATTTTACTCTCATTTGAGATAGTATTTATTTGTATAAAATCTACCATCTTTATGTTAATGAGATAATTAAACTGTATAGAGTCCGCCTTTATATTGTATCTAATCATGATCACATCCTAACCTTTAATTTCTATAAATGACTTCAAAAGTCATTAGGTAATTAATTAAATATTTGTAAATTCATTCATCCTCAATATGATGGACAATCTGAGTGAATGATTCAGTCATTGGAGGATATGATTCTATCTTATTCAATAGATTATCATCGATGTTGGTATCGATATATAATTTGATTGAGTTTTATTATAATAATAGTTTTTATTCCAACATATAGATGTAATTATTTCAATAATTATATGGAAATCAGTGTTAGACTCTAAATTATTGGCGTAAGGTTAGAGAAAATAAATTATTAGGATAAAAAATGGTAGAATAAATTGTTGAGAAGGTGTAAATAATTCATAAACATATGAGGATGGATTATAGTAGGCATAAAATTATGTGGATAATCAGATGAATGATCTATATTTTGAGGTAGGAGATCATGTTTTTCTAAAAGTATTTCTATGGAAAAGTGTTATGCGTCTTGGTATAAAAGGGAAGACAAGTCTATGGTTCATTAGAATATTTGAAATTCTAGAAAAATTTGGATTAGTTTCCAATTGAGTAGCCACTACTCAATGTGTATCTTGGGTACATGATTTTTTATGTTTTGTTGTTAAGAAAATATTTTTCCAGATGCATCTAATGTTTTAAACACTAGGGAAGTTTCATTGGAAGAGAATCTTTCCTATGTGGAAAAGACTATCTAGTTTTTTGAACATAGAAATTAGGTGTTAGGTAATAAGTTGATTCACCAGATTAAGGTTTTTTTGGAAAACCCATATGATTGAAGAATAGATATGGGAATATGAAATTGTTATGATGGGAAAATATACCCACTTATTTAATTAATGAATAAAATTGTGAGGGCGCAATTCCCAAAATGGGTAATAATATAAAAACTAATTTAATATTAAAATAAATAATTTTCATGTGTTATTAATATTCATTAATTAGATTTTATAAATTTATATTCATTATTAGAATATTCTGAAATTTTTCAGTTAAAAGGAAAAATCTTTTTTTAACCAAATTAACATTTACATGCATTATTGGGTTTTATTTAAAATATTTATTTCAAAATTATAGAATTAAAATATGAGAAATTTAACTTTATATTTGAATTCATCATGTTAAAATTTTCTTAGGATAATTTATTGATAATATTCTAAGAATCATTATTTTTTAATAAATAGCGAAGAATACTGTTTTTTATTGAAAGTTGTATTTTTTATTTTAATTATTTACATGGTCACATTCTATTATGGATCTGGTTTAAAATTTAATTTGTTAATTTTTATTAAAAATAATAAAATAAATTTCCTTGGAATAAAAAATATATATGAATTTGATATAGAATCATTTTTATAATCAAATGACATTTTTCTATAAAATCAATTTTCATCGCGTTTTTCAGGTTTAATTTTAAATTAAATTCTTCCTCTTATATGAATTGAATTTAATAAATTTGATTGAAAATTTTGAATAATCATAATTAATTATAAGTATTAATATTAACTTAAGTTTTTTCTATTATGAATCGTTACCACAGTAAATATGTGTCAGATCGGTAAGGGTAAATCGGGTAAGTATAGTTAAAAATAATGTATTAAGGCCTAAAAATACCAATAACACTTATATTTATTATTTGGGATATATGTTCTATAACTATGACCATCAGAGGTTCAAAAATTTTGAAATTTAATTCAACTTTTCTTTTATAATGACATTAATATAATTTTAAATAAATAATAAAAATAAAAATGTCACACTGTTTGTTTTAATATACATTTTTTTTCATAGGGGTAAAAAGTGGATATGTTTAGTTATAAATAGTTATTTGATTAATGAATTATTTTTTTATCTTAAAAATTTATTTTTAAGTTTTAATAATGAAATAATTACTTCGAATAATTATGCAACACAAACACAATGCTTGTGTAAGCAGTAGATAAATCAAGTAAATGAATTTAAAAACTCTAAAAGTAAATTTTGGGGGTGATTTAGATTGTAATTTTTTTAAAGAAAATTATTATATATTAGGTTTTTTGGAAAGGTTTACATTTTAATTTCAGTTTTATTTTTATGGATTTAAAGCAAAATAAAATGAGTAGTACCAAAAATGACGTTAATGATATTTTAGAATAAGAAAAATTTCATTAAATGATTTAAAATACATAAAAATCATATAGTCAGCCGTGTAAATATTATATCATTGAAAATATAAATCATGTTCCATTTATTGGCCACTTGTCATTCTATTGTAACCTTCATTACCCCTACATAGTACAAATATTTGATATAATGGTAATTGTAAAAAGTGTTAAAGAGGGGTTAAACAAAAAAGAAAAGGGTGAAACTTCAAAAAAAAATTCTAAATTTTATCAGATGAGATTATTTTGACTCCTCTAAATATATCATTTTTCCACTTTTACATGAATATTAATATAAATTAATTTAATTCTTTAAGTAATTCCCAGAGGGACCCTACCCCCACTTATAAAAGGTTACATACTCTCCTCTTTTCATTACATATTTTGAGTACTATATGTAAGATAATAACTTCTGATATCCATCAATTAAATCTAAAACATTTCATAGAAGCCATTTTTGGATCATAAAACTAACCCATTAAGGCCTTGGGTATAAACATAAAATCATTTTCCAAAGAGGAGGTATAGTTCTTATCCGACCATTTTCAATATGTTTATTCTTCTATATTATTTAAATATTATTCAACCACAATGGAATAATAAAATAATTATATTACCGATATTTATTTCTTATTATGTTAATTTCATAACCTATATCCATATCCTCTTCCATAAAATGGTAAATGAAATTTTAGTTTGTGTGTAATGTAGACTACCACCTCATAAACCAATGCAATTCATTTTTCATTATCACCTTTCACAAATAGTTATAATTATAGAAATTATATATATATATATAATATTCATGACCTCGTTTTAATTATTTAAATATAATAAATCATCTAATTTTTTACCTTTCATCCATTGAATATTGATAATGTCATTCGTGCGTAAGTGTGGATTACCACCGCAACAAAGAAATGGGATTTTTCATGAGAACATTATATATATTCTCTATAAAAGTATATTTAAATAAATAAAATTATATTTATGATATATTCATCATTATATAATGATAATATTATACTTACCTTATTTCTATTATGCTCTTTAAAAAATGGAAATGTTACTCATGAGTACATATGACCTACCATCCCCATAATTATAACATAATTCATTTATCATAAGCATATTTCATGGTCACATTTACAATTATAATTAATTTATAAAAATAATTAATATTTCATGAGTGTTATTTGGGAGATTATTTAATATTGACCTCTTTTACCATAGTCAACCTACCAATGTAATTTTGGACATTTGAGACAAATATCATCAAACCATCTGCCATGTAATTAATTAATTATATAGCTATATATAACATGGTAATAAATAAAATAAGAGGGATAATAAACAAAAAAATGTTCTTAATAAATTAAATAAATAATATATGTTTACTATTTAGGAAGATAAATAATGTATGTAATGAGTCAGACTCGAGTTATGGGAAACTTTACCTTAAAACCTTGTTTTATAATTTATTTTAAAAATATTATTCTTTCATGACCATATTCATAAATTTTTTATAGATGTATTTATATGGAAATAATTTAATTATAAAGGAAATGTAATGTAATGATTTTTACTTTCTTTTAATTTTATTAAGTGGGATATTTTTAGATTTTTATATGAAATGTTTTGACAAAAGTCAAAAATAATTCTTTATTTGAACATAAATAGAATTAACATATTTTCCTACCACTAAAACCATTATTTTATCTTTATATTTCTTATATAATATTTCATGTTTTATTTAGTGAAAAATAATCCATCCATTTTGTGGGTATTTTCAAAAAGGGGTTTAAATGGAATGAATATTTTGATATATGAAAATGTTTTTCTTATGGGTGCATAGAATATTTTGATAGAAATGAAAGTTTTCATGTGTCATGATTATGTTATGGTTCTTGATAATTGTTTATGATTATTTGTGGTTTGGTTATAAATCATGTAAACTATGTTCCTTCATAAACCAACAACAGTTGAGCCCGATATAGCTCTCCAATGCATTGGATAAATGGATGGAGTTAACCAGTTAGTTTTCTCATAAGAGATTATAGGAATTTTCCTGGTAGGTTATTCCATTTGTATGATTAATAATATAATAATTTCCCAATATACCTATATGATTTATATATGCCTTTTTATATTATCACAGAAATATAAATATTTCATAATGTAAAATAATGAGCCTAAATATAAAGGAATATTTATACTACTTTTTAAGGGTAAAATGTATAACATTTTGAAAAAATAATTCTGAGTTTTTCATTATTGGAAAGAAATATTTATGAGTTTTATTTTTGTATTCTATATTTCTTATGAATTTTTTTTGAATTGTTTTGGGAAAATATTCTGTTTTCTTGGGTAAGAAAATTTTCATTTTGATCCCAAACTATATTTTGAAAATGAAATATTATAATATGTAATCATGGATGAATTAGTTTATTTCATTACTTTTATATGTCCCTTAATTATATTTTCTTTTAATACAAGGTTTTCAAATGTTTTTCATTGGGTTTTAATGATAAGTAGAGATAAAGATGAGGTCAAGATGAAAATTTTGAATATATGTCATTGAAAGAAAATTTATTGTATTTTAAAAGTTTTATATTATGGTAAAAATGGATATTGAGTGGAAGTATCCACTTTGTAATGTATAGGTTTTGTGTGTAATAGTAAATAAAAAATTCACTAAAACTATAAACAATAAAGATCCCAAAAATTTAATAGATTTAATTCTTAACACAAAACTAATTATTATGTAATGTTTATGGTTGGGTCCTTATGTCATGTGTCGTTGAAATATGCTCAATGCATTATCCAATGAAAACATTGAAAAATATCAACATATTCTATCTAGAAAAGAGATTTGGAATTATTTGGAACAAAAGTACATAACCAAGGATGTATAAAGAAAGAAAATCCTTGTAAGAAAGTTTATTTAAACCAAAAGCATAAATATTATATCTATCATAGATAAATTTTATCAAATACAATGAATCTTATAATAGCTAAAGAAAAACAAGATGAACATGGGTGATGATACCATTTTTACATACATTATTGATAATCTCCCTAATTATTTAATTAATGTTAAACTTTCACTAAATCACAAGAAGGAAGATAATTCCATCAATGAGTTACTCAAATACTTATAAATTGTTGAGGAATAAAAAAATAACAATGAGGAAAATAATCCTAAGGATGATAAATCCAAGCTTTTGTATGGAAGGGAGTGGATCCACCTTGGTCAAAAATGGAAAAAAATTGTCCAACACATCCTATAAAATGAAAGGTGCAATTCAATAAGAATAAATATGGATTATAATATTTTGGAAAGATGAGACTCTTAAAATGGGACTCTAATATCTATAAGAATAAATATGGAAGAAAATCTTAAAAATATTAGTTTGAAACCAAGATCTTAAAAGAGAATGTTCTTGAGGAAAAATCATCTTGTTAGATTGATTTTGGGGCTATACGAAACCTATTAAATAAAAAATATCTATTCAAGAGGATGTAATCAATCACATATTGACTTCACTCTACATGGGGAACTCTTAAATCCTAAGCATACAAGGTAAGGTTGTGTTTATCTTGAGTTTACCCTAGGAAATATCCTCATCTTAAATGATGTATTATATATATCTAATGTTTGTAGGAACCTAATATCAGGGACATTGTAAGGAAAATATGGGTTTATGATTATATTTAAGGTAGATGACATTATTCTATCTCAGGGTGGGATAATTTTTGGAAATAGTCCCTTATACAATGGATTATTTAAATTAAATAAAAATATTATTTATGCTTACATGCTAGAGTCTTTTAATTTATTGAATAGTCTTTCATGAATCATTAATTTTATGAAATTTCATGATATTTCAAAAATGTAATTATTACCTTAAATGGATAAAAATGACAATGAATGAGTAAATTTCATGAAAACTAAAATAGTTAGGAAACCAATTCAAAATATAAGAATGAAAAGTAACTTTATATCATTAATACATAGTGATGTATGCGATTTACATGCTATAAATAACATAGGTAATAAGTGGTACTTTTAACTTTTATTCCAGATAATTCTAGATTTCTCTATGACTATATTTTACTTGATAATGATTAAGTCATAGATAAATTATGTACCAATATAAATGATGCGGAAAACCAAAGTGGTATTAAAATAAAATGACCCAAATTTGATAGGGTGTGAATACTATAGTCCTTCATTGATTTAATACTAAGGGATCATACATGAATTGAAAACTCCCAATACTCATAAAAAATGGTTTAGTTTAGAGAAATAATAGAAGATTAATGGAAATGGTTAATTCTATTATGCCTATCCTGGTTCTCCTGAAAGGTTTTCATAGAGAGACATTATGGAAAAAGTGTAATATCCTAAATTGGGTTCCCACAAATGGGAAGTCCATGACACTATTAAAATTATATAAGAATAATTAACCACACCTAAATTATTTTAATGTTTGGGGTTGTCACACAATTCTATGAGTACTAGAATCTAAATGGGAAAAGTCAGTTATAATATGTGTTGATAACATATTTCATGGATATGAAAAACATCAAATTCATAAATAATCCTTATTATTAAATAAAATTATTTGGTATTTATTAATACAGTGATAGAATAAATATATTCTATCTTTGATGAATCTTGGTTTCCCTATTTACCTAAGCATGCCCAAATAGTAGAATCTGGCTCAAATAAATGATTATCTCAAGATAACACTATCAAAGAGTTTTGTAAAAGTAAATGACCTTATATTCCCAATACATATGGATATAATTTATATATGCACTTTTCTGATGGTACTAAAGATATTATTGTTACAAAAAACTACATTTTTTATCAATATAGTGTCTAACATAAAATCTTTCAAAGAGGCTATGTCAAATTATGATTAATCTATTTTGAAGGAAACTAAAAATTATAAAATAGTATCTATAACCAGAAAAAATACTTTCATATTAGTTGATATTTATTAGGGTTCACAACATATTGGTTTTTTGTTGGATTTAGAAGAAAATTAAAAGTTTATGGTATATATGAAAAATATAAAGCTAGATTGATAATAATGGGGTTTCTTAAAAATGAAGGAATTGATAATTTTGATACTAATTATTATATGTCTAAGACTAATTCAATTAGAATTATTATCACTTTATCTTTTTTATATAAATTGAAAATTAAAAAAATGGATATTAAAATATAATTCTTAAATTGTGAATTAGATGATGAAATATATAGGGAATAACCTAAAGGATTAATTGTACATGGTAAAGAAAAGAATATTTGAAAATTGGTACAAAATGTATATGGTTTAAAATAATCTCCAAAACAATGGCATGAAAAATTTAATGAAATAATATTATTAAATGAATTTTTAGTTATCCAAATGAATAATTATGTTAATATTAAGTTCTTTAATAACCGTGGTGTTGCTATTTGTTTAAATATTTATGAGATGCATATTTTTAAAATTGATATAAATCAAGTAAATGACGATAAATCTATTATATCTAGAAAATTTTATATAGCATACTTTGGTGGTGATAATATTGGTTTGGGAATGAAAATTATTATAAATAATAATTTTACTCTACTTTATCAATATCATTATATTGAGAAAGTATTAAAGTTGTTTGAATAATTTTATTGTTCATCAATTTCAACCCCATATGCTTTTGGGAGTAGGATACTACCAAATCTGGGCAGGTCAGTTGTTCAATTGAAATATGCAAGGGTGATCGAGCATCTCAGGTATCCCATGACATGTAAAATACTAGAAATTGTTTATGATATTGAAAATTTGATATGGTATATGAGTAATACATGTTATACATAATGAGATTCAGTTAAAAGAGTAATCAAGTATCTAAAGTGTAATATAGATTATTGTACATGTTATAGTAGAAATCCAAGGGTAATGGAAGGTTAATATGAAGTGATATGGTTTATTAATCATGAGGATAACTCTTTTATGAGTGGTAGGGTATTTAATCTTGGAGGTATAGTGATCTCTTGGGTTTTAAAGAAAAAAACTTGTATAATATACACTACAATGGATTTTGATTTTATTGCTTTAGTAGCTAACGAAAAAGGAAGAAGAATTGATTAGATCTATTTTATCAGATTTACCATTGTGTAATATGTCAAAACTTTAGTTTCTATACATTTTTATATTCAAGAAACATATTCTAGGACATACAATAATAAATATAATGGAAAATTGAGACACATAAGTCTTAGGAATATCTATGTTAAGAAGTTGAAATAGGATGGTAGAATAACTATCTACTTTATTAGATCGATCCAAAATTTAGAGAAATCACTAACCACGGTACCTTAATCAAATGTGGTATAAATAACCTCATTAAAGAGGGGTTTTAAGTCCCTTTTTAAAAGTGTACTAATAATGGGACCTCAAATTAACATGTGATAACTTCACATGTATAAGTTAAATGTAGGAAATTTTATCATATGTATAAATAAAAAACCAAAGGTATATTATATCATAATAAAATGGTGTTTGGTTCCCATGAGGAAAATATGGGTGAGTTTAAATCTCTAAATGAAATACATATTCAAAAAAGTTTCAAAATATGGGAACACTTTTTGGTTTACCTATATGAATTTAGGAGTGGGGAAACTCAAAATGGATTATAACTTTGGCTCTAAAAAAATAATAAAAAGATAAGTGAAACATGGCCATAATGGTGTCTAGGAGTAGATGAAGAACTAGGGAATTTAAATAGACTTTTGTATGAACAATCTGGTTGATAATAAGAGTTACATGTTCATGGCAGTATCCCCCTATTTCTCTATTCAACATTTATTTTTTGCTATTATATAACAATTCAAATCAAGAGATACCTTTGTATGTGATAATTCATTCCAAGAGGGTATGGTGAATAATCTTTCGAAATAGTGTATTAAATATTTTAAAATGGTTTTAGATTGTTGGATTTTAATTTGTTTTTAAAATTTACTTAATTTTTTTTATTTTTTAAGGGGAAATATTTTTTGGGAATCGAACAATAGAAAGTCGGAGGAGTGGGGTATTACTTGTAAATGGAAGAATCTTTATTACTAATTCAAACTAATAAATGGAAACGGGTAAAATAATTTATAGGATGGCTCACTACACCATCTATAAAAATTCATGCTTGTGCTTGTAGGATCTCAAAACACCTTGAGAGGGGAGGGGTGAATTAGGGTGTCAAATTTTTCTTTGGAAGAGATTGATTTTGTTACCACATTAGTAAGAAATTTTAAAACATTTTTGATAGAATTTTATAGTTATTAAATATTCATATACAGATATACAATATAATAATATTACATGGTTCTCCACTAAGGAATAATATATAGAACATATGCTGACAATTTTTCAGTCATACCTAAATCCACTAATATTCACTAGTTATTTTTGAGTATATAAGTTCATATATAGTCACTATATGTTAGTCACACTTCCATTACATGATTTTTAGTAATATCACACTACCTTCCTCAGAAAACATCCATCAACTCCCCTTATATCACTTCATTGGGGGAATTCTTACTTAGTTTAATGACTTGAAGGTCTCTTCAGTAAAATGGGCCTTTAAGTCTTTGTATCTTATTAGTACAAGACTCTACATACACTACAATCCTGAGTTAATGTACTTGAAGGAATTATTCATTGAAACCATATGTTCAACACTACTATTTTTTAAGCTCTTAAACTTCATGAAACCCCCATTATGTTGCAATGAAATAACCACCTTCACGAACCCACTCACTTTCACAAATCTCCCAAAATTTTCAAATCTCACAACATTTATGAAGTTAATAACCATTCATGAAGCTCATAACCTTTGTGTAACTCTACGCCTTTAAAAAAACCAGCAATCATGAAACTAACATTTCTGAAAATCCTTTCATAAATCATGACTAAAAAATATTTTTTTTCAATGCTCAATATCACAAATAATTCTTGATTCGTGAAGCTCCTAACATTATCTAAATTAATGTGATTCAAAATTTTCTCCAATTCTATTAATTTCAAAAGAAGTGGATGTGGCTTCCTGTTTATAGGCTCAACCCATCGCAATGATCCCACACTCCCAATAGAATTTTTTATCCTATTTAGTTCTTCCCATGATGCTTATTTATTTGCGAAGCTCTAGTGAAATTTATCTAGTTCACGAAGATTCTCATAGTTGAAAAGATTACCATCTTTACATTATGTGTTCATGATGCTCCAAACCTTCACAAAACCTTAGAATTCTTTATTGAATCTCCATACCCTCATGAAAGTAAAATATTCATGAATCCCATGCCTTCACCATATATATGAAGAGTTAGTCTTGAAAAAAAAACTTTTAATGAAGCTTTCCCATTCCTCCTAATTTTGATTCAAAAATATTATAAAACACTAGGAAATGATTACATCTTCAACAATTAATCCATCTGAACTGTAAGATCACTTTCTTTGAAAACTCCATGGTCAAACCTAGTGTGAATTGACAATCAACATAAAACAGACTTCATTTATTTCTATGAAAGGACTTGGTTCTAACAATCACCCTCTTTGTTTTTTGGAAATCTACGAAAAAATTCAGTAGTCCACCAGATAGGCCTGATAAAGATCATCCATCACTCTAAGTGTGCATGATCAAATATTTATGTAGAAAACCAGAATGATAAAAGAAAATTAAATTCCCCAATAGACTAATACAACCACACAATCCTACAAACCATTGAATTCTATTTATCTTACCATTTGAAAATAAAATTGATGAAGTTATGTTTGTACTTTTAGTGCTAAAAAACAAACTCCCATTAGATTGTATCTCCACCATATACCTACATCACATTCACAAATGGATTAAAAAAGTTAACACAAATGGGGAGAGGGGATGAACCCTATCCTCATGAAATGAGAGGTGGATGGGGTTCAACTAATGTTTCATAAACATTGGTTATTTTAAGGGCTTAATATGGATGTCAAAAACATAGTCATCTATTCCAACATGATCCATTTTAATCACACCATGTTCAAATTTTTCTTTAATGAAGTGATATGTTACCTCAATATTTTTTGTATGATAGTGCTAATCAAGATTCTTATTTAGATCAGTCATGCTCTTATTATCACAACATGTCACCATTTTCTATTTCACCTCACCTCCAATATCATCTAGTTGTTTCCTCATCCACAATAGTTGATTGTTTTTCTTTTATAGCAGAGACATACTCTACTTCATCCATACTAAGAGAAGTGCTTTCTTGTTTCCTCGTCAACTTGTCCATACATTATTTTACAATGAAAAAAGATCCACCACTTTTGGACTTTCTATCCACCACATCTCTAGCCTAGTCAACATAAAAAAATGCTGATATATAATTATCTCTTCCAAATGTAAAGTATAAGACAAAATTTTGAGTAGCTTTAATATACCTCATGATTCTTTTAAATATTTCCAAATTCCATTTCATCAAATTAGTTTTAAAGTGATTTGTTAAGAATGTTTCAAAAATGATTTCTAGTTGTGTTGTAGTCATGTATAACAAGTTTCCAATGATTCTATTACATATTGTGGGATGACCAAATGTCTCATACTTATTCTTTACAAGTTTTTTACCAATCACAGTCAAAGTCATCATTGGTTTGGATTCATGCAAGTTAAATTTATTAAAAATATCTCTTACATATTTTTACTGATAAATTAAGGTATAATCATTATTTTTAACTACCTACAACCCCAAAAAGTATATGATATCACCAATCATATATATATTTCAAATTATTATTTCATGTGATTGAAAATTATTCCACTAACCCACCCTTATTTTTCTAAAAATAATATTATCCACATAAACAAGAACAAAAAAATGATCTTTCTAATAATTATTCACTGAGTGATTATGGTTGACACCTCCTATTTTAACTTCAATATTTTCTAGATAAGAATTAAATTGAGAATACAATGATTTTGGTGCTTGATTTAGACTATAGAGAGCCTTATTTAATATAAAACATCAGTTTCATCATATACATTCAGAAATACCACTAGTTGTTCATTGTAGACTTATTCTTAAATAACATCATTAGAGAATTCCATTTAGACATCCATATGATAAAATATGTACCTACTTTGAATTTTAATGGTAAGGAAAAGCCTTATTGACTCAAATATAGATATTGAAGAAAATGTTTCTTCAAAATAAATGACTTAAATTATTGCATAGCATTTACACACCAAGAATGCCTGATTTTTAATAACATTTCCATGCTCATAAAATATATTTTTGAAAATTCACTTTCTTCTAGTAACATTGTGAGTATTAGGTCTGTTAAAATGATCTCATGTCTGGTTATTGTCAATATGATCTACTTCTTCATTCATGACATTAACCCAAGATTTAACCTTTACGTATTCTTCAAATGAGTTCGGTTTTATAGATGAAAGGATGATAGAATGTGCTTCATTCCTCATTCTCCTTATCTATTTAGGTGCAGTGAAATCCCCAATGATGTTATATTGATCAATTTATATTATTCTATTTATCCTATGAGGTTTTGATTAATTTTCTTTATCAGTTATTTTCTATTCTCATTCTTCTTCTAAATCATCATCATTTTGTGAGCCTAGAGTGTTTTTCAATCCTTCCACTATTTATTCATTTTAATCTATTTCTTATCCACTTCCTTATTCATTTAAATCATATAAAGATATGATCTACTCAAGTTATTTATGTCTGTATCCTCAATGATATTGACATTATTACTTTATAAAATCTTTCTATGATTATTATTGTATCATTTTTAGGATTTAATATTCATTGAATATCCAAGAAAATTTCTTCATATGCACCATCACCATACTTTTCTTGATTTCCTTCTTTGTTTCGGATGAAACATTTACTTCCAAAAACATGAAAATACTCAAGAGAGGGATTACTTCCATACATTATTTCATACAGTTTCATGGGTTCATTTATAGAAATCCCTTTTTTATTGTGAGTGAACACTACAACTTGAACAAAATCTTTCTAGTAATGAAGAGAAACATGACTCTCAATCAACATAGTTATATCCATATTGTTCCCATATTTATTTCTTTATGAAATAACCCCATTTTTATAGGTTTATCACTTTAGAAACCTCATGTTTTCTCCCATGTTTTTTGAGGTAGCTTTTAAATTAAATGGTTGTGTATTATGTTCTATTGTTAGATCGTAGAATCTTGATTATGTGGATAGTTTCATTGTCATCTCATTGATGATAACTCTTCCTGAAATCAATCACATTATGTTTCCTATACATAAACATCACACAATACATTATAATATAATAGTAAATAAAAATAATTATGTACCTATCTCCATATGTGTCATCCATATTTATTGGACCACATAAATCTGTGTGGATGTGATCAAGTAGATTCGATGCCCTTTGGTCCTTTTTCTGATATGAACTCCTAACCATATTACCTCGCATTAATGAATGACATGCCTGTTCTCAATCATACTTTTGATTTGGAATTTCAAAAAATCTATTAATATTAGATATATGTTTCATGAACTTTTGATTAATGTGACCCAAACATCAGTTCCTCAAGTTGTTTTCTTCTTAAAATGTTAAGTAACAAGTGTTATATTTACTATCAAACATGTATAAATTTCAATTTTTTTTGCATCCTTTCATGAGATAATTTTATATCTTTCTTTTTTTAGTGAAACAATTTTTATTAAATGTCACAATTAGTCTTCATTCTAATAGTTTATTCAAACTAAAGATATTGTGATGTAAACTTTATTTGTAGAGAACTTCAGTTTTTCTTAGTACATCATTTTTAAGTTCTGTATTTTCACTAACTTTGATCTTTAAATCACTATTGTTTCAAAATATCATTATTCCATAAAACATTATCTTAAAATTATTTAGTAAATCTTCATTTTAGAAATTTGGGATGAGTATCCACTATTAAGAAACTAGGTGTTACTATTCTTTGTATCTTTGAGAGCTGTTTTTGAAAGATTGGATTTATTGATCTTCTTCTTCTACTTGTATGAGATACTTGATGGACAAGAAGAAAAATATGGCCTTTCCAATATCTTTTCATTATGAATGGGATCATCATACTTATATTCTTCCTTTAATGGAGAAAAAATATTTTCAATACTAGCTCTGCTTAGTTGGTGGGTATTGACTTTTCTCTATGTTTTGTAGATATTATTCCCTCCTTTACTTTTCCTAAAATGAATAGATTTATGGTCATAGTTAGAATAGTGAAAACAATATCTATAGAAACTATTTAATCTATATGATGATGGATATTGTTCCATTCTCCTTTGTTGACCTCCAAACACTTCCCTATTCATATATCTCCTTTCCTCTCTATAAAAAGACATGGTATAGCCAAAAAAGACACAACATTGACTTTTTATAATGGGAAATATCTTCTAAATTATATTCCTCCACTTGTACCCTTATTTTTTAAAGGTATTTGATTGGTTATCCTCTCTAGATACTTAAGGATTATTTTTAGTTATCTTTTTTGTTTGGATCAATGATTTACTTATTGGGAAAACATGTGCCTTTATGATATGTGCAACTTTCTTCTTCCCTTTATTTTAGATTATCCCATTTCCATTCTTTGATGTTTCTACATCACAACCAATTACAATTTTTCTCATAAATGTGGATATCTAATCATTTAAGGCCTTATATATGCCTTTATAACCACATTGAACTCTTTTTAATAGATCTACATCTAAAAATTTTCTAAACTATAAATTCTTCTTTGTTTTATTTGATTTTGATTCAGATTTTATTTTTCTCCTTAAAGTAACAACTTCTTATTCAATTACCTTAGCTATCTTAGCTTTTCCCTATAGTATTTATATAAGGTAATTGATGACTTTTTACTACTCTTCAATCTTGATTTCAAATTCCACAACCTCATTTGAGCTTTCAAGAGTTGTTAAATGAAATTCTTCCTATCCTTATAATCGATCAATTTATGCTTTAAGAAAATCAACATATTCTGAAAACTCCTTTAGTAAAACTATTATTTTTCAATTTCTCTTTCTTTGATTGTCAATTTAATCAATAGAAACCTAAATTTACACCTTGAGATCAATAAAAACAATCAACTAATTATCTTAATATTTTATAGGTTCTACCTTTTCAACTATTGACATTATGGATGCTTTAGGTTAATATTTAAACTCTGGTTAAACATCCTTCCAAAATTTATTATCATCTTGTTCATATTTTTAGGATAATATCTTTATCTATAATTATTTTTCTTAATTTTAATTATACCTTGTTATAGAACCTATTATAAGGATTATTTATGAATTTCAATTCAATTTTTACATCATAATATTTCTTTGGGAATCAAGAAGCAATGTTCCCTACTTCACCACATTGAAAACCAGCCAACTAGACCTTGCCTTCAAATCTCGTTGTTCCTCTCATGAATTTCTTAGAAAATTGAGAATGAATTTATTCTTCCTTATCATTAACAACTCTATAAATTTCAAAAAATTTCATGGGTTTTAATTATATTTCCTTTCTTACTCAAATGTATGTATCTTCTAGTTTCAATCCCATTTCATAAGCCACCAGACTTTTATCAGATCATGAAGAGAAATCATAGAATAATATCTTTACTAAAGATACAAATTTTTTGGATTTTATATGGGGTGGGATCCTTCTCATGGTTTTATTCAAAATGTTAATATCCTTAATTTCTTCCCCAAGTCCTAAAATAGATCCAAAAACATCAGTTATGAAATTAAATAGACTATTTTCATTTTCATATGGATGAATTTTCAAATCATCAAAAAGATTGTGTATGAATTTATTTTTTTCCACCTTCACTTTGTTATTTACTTCATATATATTTTAAAGTTTCTACCGTATGGAATTGGTTGTATTAAACTCATCACCTACAAATATATTTGACTAGATAATGCTACTTTAGGAACATTTTGAGATTTGGAATCAGTGTTATAAATTTTCCTATATGTTTATATCATAGAAAGTACTGTCACATAACTGACCTAAATCACATGAGATATGGAAAATAGAACTTCCATCCTAAGGGATAATGGATGAGATATCATTCTATTCTTCCAAATCTGAAATTTGATTCTATCAAATTATAGAACTCCCGTAACATTAACTTAATTATCTATAAAAATAGTGGAAATATTTAACACAAACAAACCATTCACTCTTATACCACTTGTAGGACCCTAGAACACCCGAATAGGGGAGGGGTGAATTAGGGTGTTAGAATTTCATTTTAAAGTGATGGATATTCTTCCAATATTGGTAAGAACTTATAAAACCATTTTGATAAAATCATGTAGTTATTAAATATTCACATATAGAGAGAACACAATAGTTTTACATGGTTCAGCACTAAGGTCTTGTCCAAGAAGAATACACCAATAGTGTGTCAATCATACCTAAATCCACTATGCTTCACTAGTTATTGTGGAGTTCATAAGTTCAGAAAAATTCACTCTATGTTAGGAACAATTCCTTTATATGAATTTTTGGGATAACACACTACCTCCCTCAGAACACTTCCTTCGACTCCCCCTATAATACTACCTTGGGTAATGTATTACACAATTTAATGACTTCAAAGTCACTTTAGTAAAATGGGAATTTAAGTCTTTAACTATGATTATCACAATACTCTACTTGTACTATAGTCCTAAGTTGATGCACTTGAATGAACTGTTTAATGGAACCAAATTTTCAACACTACTATTCATGAAGATCATAAACTTTATGAAATCCCCCTTATATTTCAAAGAAGTACCCAACATTGTTAACCCATACTATTTCATAAAGCTCCCAAACTTTGTGAAGATCACAGCCTTCGTGAGGCTAACTACCATTCTGAAAGTTCACATACTTTGAAGAAATCCAAGTCTTTGCAAAACTCACAGTCTTCACAAAACTCCCTTTTCTAAAAATCCTTAGCATTAGTCTAGACTAAACAATTATTTTCTCAATGATCAAGATCACAAAGAATTATTTATTCGAAAAGCCCCTATATTTCATTAAATTAAAGTGATTCAACCATTTATTTAATTCAATTCATTCAAATAAAGTGGATGTGGCCTCTTATTTATAGTCTTATCACTTCTGAAAGATCCCACACTCATAGAATCCTTTTTATGAACCTCTTATGTCATGATCTTGAATCTCCATTATTCTAAAATCTCCATTTAAATTAATACCATTCTCAAATCTCCTCATTGTCATGAATATTACCATATTTCCATCATGCATTCATGATTCCCCACACCTTCATGAAACAATCTGATGCCTCCATTAAGCTCCATACCTTATTAAAAATTTAATATTCATAAATACCATTCCTTAAACATATATATGAAAAGTATATCCAAGAAAAAAAATATTTCAATATGCTTCCTCCTTCCTCTTAATTTAGTGCCCAAAAATTTAAAAAACACTGAGAAATGAAACCACATCCAAAACTTAAGCCACTTACACTGTAAGATAACTTTCCATGAAAACTCCCTAAAAAAACTTAGTGTGAATTGAAAATAAACAAAACACAGACTCAATTTTTAGATATTAATCACCTTATTTCCAAAACTGTTTGAAAAGGAACAATGTGGCACTTTGATGCACACTTTTCACTTCACAAACCACATCGATTAGTGGTTCATGTAGGTACCTTAATTTTTCTTGATGGGCCATTGGTTCATACCAATTGAGGTGTAGAATTGATTAGGTATATTTTGTGGGAAAACCTAGTTTAATGAACATATATGATTTGGACCCCTGATTAGACTGAGTGTGATCTAACAAATGTAATAGTTTTCTAACTAGTGTTATATGAACCACTTATTCGATCTAATAAGATCAAATTCATGAGATTAAATATAGAAATATTATTCCTTTATAGAAAAGGTATGATACACATTTTAATTGGTAAAATTAATTCTATGAATGGGTTCATCTATATCTATAATATGGATCCTCTATTAGATGTAACAAATCACTTCCATGTAATCAATACAATCCTCCAATTCTTCTATTTACTAAGATTTCTTAAAGTTCCTTAACAATTATCAAAGTCAAATTGTTGGTGTGAGACAATAGAGTATTTTTTAACTATCTATTATTTCCAAATAATCTTTTAGGGATACTCTCCACAATGTAATATTGTCAACTATCAAGCTACCAATATATCTTAAAGACGATTCACCAAAAACTCATAGTACTATTGTTTTAGTTGGGTAGAATCTATTCTATATGAGAGAGATATCATATCATGACTTATCAGGATCCATATACTACTATACAGAGTAAATTATATTTACATTTCCCATATATATTCCCAATGATCCAAAGAGTAGATTCTGTCAACATGGATATGATGATGCTCAACAATGTGATGTTAGTGAAGTAATTTTATGGAAACAACATCAAAAGGTGGTAAAATAGGATGAAATTTCAAATCGAAACTCTCAAAGAGTTGTATGTAATATTGACATCAAATGTACCCATATTTGAATATGATACTGTTCACATTTCTTACATAATACAAAAATGGTAAAATAGTGTTCTGATGTGTTGAGGGAACATAATCCACACTTTAGGTGATGACCTCTTCAACCTATATCAACTCCATCCAACTAAAGAAGATATTTATTATTATTTATAAAAAAGTTACATCTACAGGGATATAAAACACAAGAAATAACTTGTAAAAAAATTTCCTACAAAATTTCCGATATTTGATCTATCATAGAGCAATTTTATGAAATAAAATGTATCTTATAAGACCTTAAATATAACTAGATGAAAATGTATGATGCTATTATTGTTAAATCTATCATTGATAAGATCACTCATTCCTGGAAGAATGTTAAACATTCATTAATGTATAATATGGGAGATATTTACCACAATGTGTTATTAAACTACCTATAAATTTAGGAGGAATATAAAAATCATGAGTAAAACGGGCCTTAGGTTGACAAATCCAAGGTCCTTGTGAAAATGGGAATGGATCCATCTAGGTATTCAAAGGGTAAAAAATGTCCAAACCATCCTATAAAAGGAAAATTACAATTAAATAAGAATAAATGTTTTTGATACTTATATGGAAGGATGAGACAAATTAAATTGGATTATTATCTATATAAGAAGGAATATGGAAAAAACACTTCAGAATATCAAATTTTGGTCAAGATCTTCAAAGATAACGTTCTTGAGGATAAATATTTTTTTTATGATAAATTCTAGTGCTTCATGACACCTATTAAACAACACATCTCACCTTAATAGGATAGAATTAATTAAATATGGGACACTTCTCTACATGGGTAACTATTCAAGCATAAACATAAAAGGTAAGGGAGTGGTTGATATTGAAATTACCTCTAGAAATATCATTATCATAAATGATGTCTTATAAGTGGCCGAATTTCATAAGAAATTAGTCCCAAGGAACTTATTAAATAAGAATCAGGATTAAGATTATATTTGAGGAAGATAACTTTATTCTATTCAAGGGTTAAATATTTGTTACAAATTTTACTTCTATGACAGATAATTTAATTTAAATATAAATATTATTTCTACTTACATGGTTGAGTATTTTTATTTATAGAATAATCATTTTGGAAACATTAATTTTATAGGAATTTGGGATATATAAAAAATTAAATTATCACCAGTCATGGATAGAAATAAAAATAAATGTGTAACTTTCTTGAAACCTAAATAGTTAGGAACCAATTTCCAACTATAGAAATTAAAAGTACCCTACTATAATTAATACACAGTGATATATTTTATTTACATTCAATACCCACCATATGTAATAAAATGTACATTTTAACCTTTATTGATGATTATTTTATATTTTTACATGTCTATATTTTACCTGGAAAAGGTTAAGTTATAGATAAATTTAGTATCTATAAAAATGATATTGAATAAAATCTGGGCTTATAATTAAATTACTCATATTTTATATGGGAGGTAAATAATATATACCATCATTATTGAATCCATAGGAATCATACATGAAGTGAAAACTCCCTATATACCTTAAAAAATGGTGTAAGTGAGAGAAAGAATGGTACATTAATGTAAATTATTAATTCCATAATGTCTATCATAGATCTCTCTAATGGTTTTTGGGGAGATGAATTTTTGATTGCCTGTAAAATCCCAAATTAGGTTACAAAAGAGGGATTACTATGACTTTATATAAATTATGGAAGTATAAGAAACCAAAACAAAATTATTTATAGGTTTTTGGTTGCCACACAATTGTAAGAATACCTGAATCTAAAAGGGAAAATTTGGGTAAAATATGTGTTGATAGAATATTTCTTAGATTTTTGGATCATAAAAAATCATATAGTTTCATTATTTTAGGATAAAATTATTTAGTAGCTATTAATATAATTATTTAATCTAGATATGATATCTTTTATGAATATAGGTTTTCCTATTTACCTAGGTAAGTATAAATAGAGTAATACTGCTCAAATAAAAGAGTATCTCAAGAAGATACCATCAAAGAGGTCTGTAAAAGTTAATAAACTCAGATACCCAAGATACATGGATCTAATTTATATATGTTATTGTTGTAAGGTATTAATCATTGTATTTTTACACCGAATATAGTTTTTCCCAATATAGTTTCTCACCTATAAAATATCAATGGGGCCATGCCATATTTTTATGCATCTCTTTGGAAGGATGATTTAAATGATGAAATAGACTCTATAATCAGGATGAATAATTTGTTATTATTTTATATTACTCAAGGTTCAAAAACTATAGTTTATATGATCTTATTTAGGAGAAAGTGAGATATTTATGATATAACTTAAAAATATAAATCTAGATTTCTATCCAAGCTGTTTACTCAAAAGGAAGGAATTGATTATTTTAATACCCATTCTGTTGTAGAAAGGAATAATTAAATTAGAATTATTCTCAATTTTTATTACATATATAATTTTTAAATTCTATAAATGGATATTAAAATTGAATTATTAAATGGTTAATTAGTTAAAGAAATATATATGGAACAACATGAAGGATTCATAGTACATAGTAAAGAAAATAAGGTTTGGAAATTAGTATATCCCCTATATGGTTTAAAAAAATATCCAAAATAATAGAATGATATATTTAATGAAAAAAACTTATCAAATGGATTATAATGAAAAAATATTATTTGGTAAATGAGGACAATTATATTTTATTTAGAAAATTTGATACGAAATACTTTAGTGAAACAATTGTTATTATGGGAATGAAAATTTTAAAAAATAAGAATTTATACTAATTTCTCAATATCATTATATTGAAAACATATTAAAGAGGTTTGAACATTTTTATTGTTCACCAGTTTCTATTTGTATTACCCCTGGTTTCTAGTATGTAACCATTTATTTGTGTTTTCATGGATATAAAGTATAAGAGAGAAAGTTGGGAGGGTTTGGTGATATTTCTCTAAGTTTTGGGGATAAAAGGAGAGGAGCACAGGCTGCCCACAGCTTATCCAAACCATGTAGAAATCCTAGTAGAAACCATGCACAAGATCATATTTGAGATACAGAGCATCGAAACGGTGTTCAAACTATTAGGGATACCATATGAAGATTCTATGTGAGGGACTTCCTAGGTAGTAGCTAATGCACAGTTAGCACATAGTTTTTCTAACCATGCCAAATAACGGTGCACATAGTTTAAAAGAGATCCTAAAAAAGTGGATATCACACATTTTTGCATCTAAATTGCACTTTTTTTCACTTAAGCGGCCATAACTCTAGATTTATCTTCCTTAAAGGTAGAATAACCTATCCAATGCAATTTTGAGTCAATACAAAGGCTTCTCATGGTGTTTTGAACCAGAATTCTTGAGGTATGTGATCGTTCTCCATCGTTTTTGATTGGTTTCTTAGATCTACTTAGATCTAGTTCTCCTCTATTATTTTTTTCTTAGATATACACCCATTATGGGTGTATCTATGAGTGTGGATTCCAAATAAGTTTATATTTGGTCTTTATCTTTCTAGGAGAAGAGATCTAAGGAGGTTCTGTGAAGAATCGACCCGATTTTCTTAAGCGTTCTTCATCCATTATCATATTTTTTGAAAAACTTTGAAGGAGGTGGATTCTCTCTCAACTCTAACTAGTATAACTAATGTTCATGCTTTAAAATTTAATATCTTGTGTTTAATTGGTTGTTATTTTTCTATTTATAAATTGTTAGAAATCCTTCTTTGTGATGGTTTGGAAAATTGTGGAAATCTGGAAAATTGGGTATTTGAATAAAGTGACTGTGTTCTTAATTTTAAAATAGAGATTTTAAGATGGACATTTCTCTAGAATTTTTAAACATTTTTTGGATTATATTTTTTTCAATAAAAGAGAATATTTTATTGAAATTAAATGGTGGCTTTGAAATTGGATTGTTCTTTGGTTTTCAATAAAAATGAAGTTTTATTAAAATGGTTTGTTTTGGTGATGTGAATGGGTTAGGAATACATGGGGTTATATGAGTTCATGATTGATGTGCCCTTGAATAAGGGACGATTACCATTTGGGTATAAGGTGCGTGACCCTAGATTGGGGGCGTTTGTCATTGGGGCATAAGGAAATTGGATGAGAGACCACTCATGAGTATGGAATTGTCGAACGAAGAATGCATGTGTGGGTGTATTGTGAAATATGGAATGGGTATGCTAAAATGATAATAAGAATTGGTTTTTTAGATTTGGTTAGTTATTTTCTATAAAAATAAATTTTTGGAAATTAGTTTCATTTAGTTTTTTTTCACATGGTTGTAAATGGTTTTGGAAATTGTTTATATTTCGTTATAAACTGTTTTTAGAATTCTTTTATATAAATGGTTTTATATAAATGTTTCTAACCATTCTATCCTAGTGGTGTGATAAGGGAAACATTGGAAAAACCTACTGAGTTATATACTCACCCCTTATTTGGAACTTTTCTACTTTTGCAGATTCTACCTTCCGGGACTTGGGAAAAGGTAAAGTATCACACTTCATTAGCACCAAATTGTGATACTTTAGACTACTTGGTGACGTTGGATCATGGAGCTTGTGGAGCTTGGAGTTTGGGAGTCATCTTGGATTTTATTTGTCTTTTCTTATATTATTTTAATTGATATTGGTTTGTATTCCACTATATAATACTATGGTTGGTTTTTATAAAGAGAATGATTAAAATGTCTTATTTTATTTCATGCATCATATAGTGAGCTGTTTGTTGTTGGTCTTTTGGGTTTTTGGTTTTAGTCATTTAAGGGTAAATATTCCCCCACTTTCTTTGAAACCCTTCAATATTTATTTATAGCCTTTTTCATCTTGGGGATATCACTTATGTCCTAGTAATGACTCATTGTACTCTCAAGCCTATGGGAATTTAGGTGTCATTACACTATCCCATATTCTTCTGGGAGTAGGATGCTACCGAATCCTGGTAGGGAAATTCCTCAATTGGAATATGCAAGTTTGATCAGGTGTGTCATGTATTCCATGGAATATACAAGACTTAATATTTCATATATTATTTGAAAATTTAGTAGGTATACGAGTAATATAGGTCATACATAATGGGATGTTGTTAAAAAATTAATCAAGTAACTAAAGGGAACTATGTAGTAATATATATGTTATAGTGGAATCATAAGGGCATTGAATTTTATTTATGATATGAGGTGAATAAAAAATATAGAGGATCACTATTCTATGAGTGTTTGTGTTTTTACACTTAGAGGTGGATCTATATCTTGGGGTTGAAATAAACTATCTTGTATAACAGACTCCAAAATGGATTCTAAGTTTATTACTTTTGAAGCTTCTCGAATGGAAGTAGAATGGATTACATATCTTTTATTATATATACCATTTTATCCAATTCTAATATCTTTAGTTTCTATACACAGTGTTAGTCAAGAAACATTGACTAGGTCATGAAATACTACTTATAATGGGAAACCAAGACACGTTGGTCTTAGACATAGCTATGTGAGGAAATTGATATTGGATAATATCGTAACTCTGGAATTTATTATATCGATCCAAAATTTTGTGGACCCACTAACAAATGGGATTTTAAGGGATTTTGAATACAAAACATCTTTGGTAATGGGTTTAAAGTCATTATTGAAAATTCACTGATGATGGGACCTCATCTTCTCATGTGAAAACATCACATGTATAAGTTTAATACAAGAAAATATATCATGTGTGTGAATTAAACACCAAAGGTATATTATATCCAAGGAAAATTATGTTTGGTTCCTATGAGGAAAAAGTGTATGTGTTTAAAATCATTAATGAACCAATGATTTCAATCATGTTTTGAAACATGGGACCACATTTTGGTTCACCTCTATGGATGTTGGAGCAGGGACGCTCTAAAGGATATATGAATTTGGACCTCAATCATTCAAGAAAGGATAGGAAACACATGTCCATAATGGTTTTTAGTAATAAAATAAGAGCTAAGAAAATTTAATTTAATTTTGTAGGATGGATTCATATGATAACAAGAGTTATATTTTCTAGGATGTGTCCACATATTTCTCCATTCAACATTGATATCTCTGTACAATATTAAGGTTCAAATCTAAAGAGACCTTTATTTATAAAAGTTCCTTCCTTGATATTATGATTCTTGATTTTAAAAAATGGTGTTTTATATATTTTAAAATGGAGGGGTAATGTTTGATTTTAATGTGTTCGAAAAAATATTTAATTTTTCATTTTGAGTTTTCAAAGTGGAATGATTTTTGGGTACCCAGCCTTAGAAAGTGGGAGGACTTTGTTATTTTTTATTAATGGAATTATCATTATTAATATTTAAAATAAATAAATTTGATAGGATATAATATTTTGTGGTATAGTTCTCCAGGTCATCTATGTGCCTGATCATGTGAACAAATGGGAAATTTGGAACTTTTATGGAGTACATTTCACTTTTCATGCCACATTTGTGTGAGGTTCTTGGAGGTGCCTCAATTTTTCATGAAAGATCAATGTTTCATACTAGTTTGGGCCTCAGGTCAAATTTTTATATCTACTGGGTTGACCATGTTCATTGAATGGTTATGATGTAGAACATTTATTTTATCAAGTGTGTTATAATAGGTGTAACAATTTACTTGTGGGTGAGATCTCTTCCTCTTATTATATCAGATGAGATTGAATAGAAAAGATTAAATTTTCAAATAATATACCTTTAAAGAAATAGCACCCATTAAAATGGGTTAGATAGCTTATCAGAATGGGTGCCTCCATTTTTATAAAATTGAGCCTCTATCTGATGGAAAAACTCACTTCCATGATCAATACACTCCTTATATCGATCTCTTTATTGGGATTCCTCAATTTCCTTCAACACGTATCAAATTTACTTTATTTTTGTGAAAAGAACATTTTCAATGCCATGTTTTCCCAAGTATTCTTTAAGTGACAGTATCTAAAGAATTACTCATGTTACATATCAATTCCCCATTCTATCCTAAATAGGATTCACAGGTAATTAATAGCATTACTATTATTGTGGGGGTAAATATACTTTTATGGGAAATAAAATCATAACATTCCTCAGAAATCAAAATCTTAGACCATAGAAAGTAAATTTCATTTCTATTTCCCACCTATATCTCATATATTCTTAATAGTATATATTCTATCAACATGGATATGAAAATTCTCAACAATGTGATGTTGGTAGATCAATTCGATGGAAACAACATAAATAGGTGAAAAAAGATGACTTAATTTCTACTTGTAACTCTCAAATCAGTGTATGTGATCATGACTCCATATCCCCCCACATATGATGATGAGATGATTTAGATTTCCCACACAATAATAAAATGGGATAATGATGACCTCATGTGTCAATGGAATACACTAAATGATTTATGCGATGGAATATTCAACAGAAATAAAAATCATCTAAATGAAATGGAAATTTTGGATGATTTGGAAGAATAGTACATCCTTAAGGATGTGAAAATCATGAAATTCCTAGTAATAATGTTTATTTCATAAAAAAATTCTTGATTTTAGATCTATCCTAGAGTAATTTTATGAAATAAAACGCATCTTAAAACACCTTAATGAAAAAAATATTAACATAGATGTGATATCATTGTTAAATCCATCATTGATAAGCTCCATCCTTCTTAGAATAATGTTAAAAATCCTCTAAATCACAAGAAGGAAGATATTTCTGTCAATGAGTTACTCAACTACATATAAACTTATGGGTAATATAAAAAGAACTGAGAGAAAAATAATCCTAAGGATGATGAATCCAAGGTCATAATCGAATAGGGTTTTGATCTATAAAGTTCCATAAAGAGGAATAAATTTAAAAAACATCCAATAAAATAGAAGGTGTAATTTAAGAATTTGAAAGGGTAATGATACTTATATTTAAATCTACAGAACTTCAAAAAATAATTTTGTCACCTTATTAAGAAAGATAAAAACAATTCTTAAAAAAATCAATTTTAAACAATGATATTTAATGTAATTGTGATTGAGGAAAACTCTTCTTGGGGGATGGTTTTCGGTGTTATATAACACATGTGAAATGAAAAATATCTCTTCTAGAGGATGGAATCAATCAAATATGGTATTTCACTCAACATGGGGAACTCTGTAAGTATAAACATACATGGTAAGGGAGTGATTGATATTTATTTTAACTTAATAAAGGAACTCAACATAAAAAACGTCTTCTATTTTCTAGAAGTTTGTAATAACTTATTCTCAGGGATATTTTTAGACAAGTGCGGGTTAAATCTTGCAGTTGAGGTAGATAACTTTTTTCTGACTTGGGGTGGGTTATTTTTTGGGAAGGTTCACTTGTATGATGGGTTATTTAAATTATATACAAATATTTTTTTATTCTTACCTTCTATAGTATTTTTTATTTATGTCATAATAATTTTGGACAAATTAATTTGAAGAAAATCCATGATATAACAAAAAATGGAATTATTACCTAGCATGGATAAAAAAGATAATAGTTGTGTAACTTTTTTTTTGAAAATAAAATAGTTAGGAAACCATTTAAAACTATATAAAGGAGTAATTTGAAACATTTATTGGTGATTATTCTATATTTTTTCAAGTTTTTCTTTTAAATTATAAATATGATGTTATAGATAAATTTATTATATATAAAATTGCAGTTGAAAACCAATATGGGATTACAATTAAATTCTTCATATCATAAAGGGGACTTCAATAATATATTCCTTCATTTTTTGAATCCATAAAGATCTTACATTATGTAAAATCTCCATATAAAACTCAACAAAATAGTGTATTTGAGAGAAAGAATACAACATTAATGGAAATGGATAATTCCATGATACCAATCTCAGGACCCTCAAAAGGTTTTTAGGTAGAGGAATTATTAACAATGTCTCACATCCAAAATCAAGTTCCCATAAATAGAAGTCTATGAATCTATATGAATTACAGAAGAATAAGAACCAAACCTATATTATTTAAAGATTATGGTCAACACACATTTGTAAGAGTAACTAAACCTAAAAAGGAAAAGTTTGATAGTATAGGTTTTAATAGAAAATTTCTTGAATATTAAGAATATTTAAAATAATATAGCTTCATGATTACATAATAAAATGATTTAGTTGTTAATAAATTTATTCAATCAAGAGATGATATCTTTGAAGAATCTAATATTTTGTATCTACCTAATAAAGCAAAAATAGGGGACTATGGATCAAATAAAAGAGTATCTCAAGAAGATACCATCGATGATATTCATAAATGTAAATAAAATCAGATACCCAATACATATGGATATGACTTCTATATATTCTTGTTGTATAAAACTAAAGATAGTATTATTTCACAAACTCTGGTTTTTCTTAATATAGAATCAGAACAAAAAACTCTCAAAGAGGCTATGTCATATTTTTATGCATCTCTTTGGAAGGAAGATATAAATAATGAAATGGAATCTATAACTCGGGAAAATACTTGGATATTATTTGATTTTACTCAAGTTTCACAACCTATATGTTATAAGTGGTTATTTAGAATAAAATAAATAGTCAACAATACTATTGAAAAATATAATGTCAGATTTGTATCAAAGAAGTTTACTCAAAAGGATGGAATTTATTATTTCAAAACTTATTCTACTATGGATAGGAATGATTTGATTATAATTATTATCATATTATATTCCATATATAATATTTAATATCACTAAATGGATCTTAAAACAAAATTCTTAAATGGTGAATTAGATGGAGAAATATATATGGAACAACGTGAAGGATTCATAGTACCTGGTGAAGAAAATGATGTTTAAAGATTATTATAGTTCTTATATGGTTTAAAATAATCTCCAAAATAATGTACTGATAAATTTAATAATTAATTTTATCAAATGGGTTTTTAGTCAACTAAGATGATAAATTTGTTTTATTAGGTTCTATAATAACTGTGATGTTGTTATATATTTATATGTTGATAAAATGATTATTTTTCAAATTGATATGAATTATGTAAATGAGGTAGTACTGGAACTTGGTGTTTTTTTCCAATGGTACTACAGCAACGGTTTGAGGAAACCATTGCAATAGTTTAAAAGAAGCAACATTTTCCAATAGTTTGAACAAACCGTTGGAAATGTGTATATATTCCTAAGATTTTCCAACAGTTTGAAAAAACCATTGGGAAAAAATATTTTTTCTAAGTTATACCAATGATTTTTGATAAACCGTTCATAAAGGCAAGCTTTCCTAAATGTTTTTAAAAACTGTTGGGAACTTTTTCCCCCAAATACCCATCACCCCAGCTCTTATTAGGTCCAATTGAAGACCTAATCTAGACCTCCTCCCAACGTATTCTCGGCCAAGAAACACCTTCTATCCAAAGATCATTGTTCAATCAAAAAAAAAATTATTTCTAAACTTCAAATTAGTAAGTGTTACCTTAGTGTTAGTGTTCCTCCTATTTTTATTTTATTTTTGATGTTTGAATTTTTGCTAAATTAGAGTTATTGTTGTTGGAGTACTGAACCCTTTGTCTTTTTATGTTTTTTTGTTCTACACTTTATACGTTATAAATGGTCTATTTAGTGGTGTTTGTTTAATGCAGGGGGTAAAG